>CM061558.1:164377057-169959557 GCA_030864225.1 Capsicum baccatum var. pendulum | reverse complement strand
AACACAGTTAGTAGATCAACACCCATTCGAGGTTGAGTATATGCAAAACATCACTCAACAAGAATGTGACAGCTTGTAAGTAATCTTTATATAATTTTTTATGAACTATTATTTATGATGTGTTATATGAAATAACGTGTTTGTTTTTATGCATAGCAGGGACTGTGGAGTATTTGTTGTTGGGTATGCAGAATACCTAAGTAAAGGAATGACCGTCCCTTTAGTTAGTTTTGAAGAGAAATACCATCATCTGCGACACACGTCACTCCTTTAAAATTATGGTCTTCGAAATACAAAGAAAGGTTATGTTAGTAACAATGAAGACCCTCTGAGACCAAGGCCAAAAACTCACCAACTTCTTGATGAAAGGGCAATAGTTAGCATTGAGTAGGCTGAAAAATGCTTATGGTTTATAGATTTTACTTATATGAATTTGTTAGAAATGTTGCATTTTAAAATAATCTAGATATTTTTTTTACAAATCTGTTATAACACTTTTTAACCTATATTTATGGATTATTGGTAAGAATATCTCTTCTTGATTAATGTGTTTTGTACATGGTTTATCATGCGTGAAGTAGTCTACATATACATAGTATTACTATCTCTGATAAATCCATTATCGATTATTTTAATTTGCGTGTATATGTCTACGTATCCATAGGTTTACAAGTTGATAATGATAACCGAATGAATAGTTTTGAACAGTATAGGCAAACTGTTGCACAACAAATATTTTTGAATGCGTGTATATGTCCTCATATACATAAAATTTATATATTTAAAGAACATACATTATTATTTATATAATATACATAGCATTTGTGTATATGGTTTATTTATTTATTTTTGAATGCGTGTATATGCCAACATATACATAGTATTATTGTATCCTAAATATCTATTAAAGGTTTATTCTATGGGTGTATATGTCTCCATATACATAGGATTACAACTTGATATACATAGAATTTTGAATAACGCAGATATTTTGAAAATTGTCTACATATACATGGTTTTAGTGTATCCTAAATATCTATTATATGTTTATTTCTATGCGTGTATATGACTACATATCCATAGGATTACAACTTGATATTCATAAACAAATGACTAGTTTTCAAAAATATAGGAAAGACATCTACATTGTATATGCTATTTAATGTGTGTATATGTCTTCATATACATAGCACTTCTATCTAGAAAACACTTTCATTATTATGACATAACTTGATTCAATCATATATAACAAGTAGACAAAAAAATTCGTGTAATTTCTTTTATTTTTTCATACTGTTTTGTGATTCCTATTAAATTCTTAAATTTTGTATCCGTGTATATGTACTCATATACATAGAATTTACTGTCATCATAACTTACTACCAATATATTCAGTATATATGTAAACATTTACATATACATTTGATTAACTTTATATATATATATATATATATATATATATATATATATATAGTCTTATAAGCTTTGTTGACAAGTGATTTGTTTGTTGTAGATAATTTATGTTTATTAACTAATAATTACATTCATTAATGAATAAATAATGAATATAAAAGCATCAAATAAATAATTAATTATCCCAGAAAACACATACACAACACAAATGAGAAAAAAATACATCAAATATAAATAGTAAATTGAAGAAAACTATTATTTATTTCAATGTTTAAATACCAAAGAAAAGTTGTTCAATGAAGTCATTACTAAAAGTCTGATAACGATAATCGAGTAATTAATCTTCAAGAGTTTAAGGAAACTATAACTTAGTTCTCCTTTAAAAAAAATTGCAGGAACGTCTATTGTGCCCTTCATGTCCGCATCATACACAACGATTTGTGCTTGATGAAAGTGTTTCGCTGGATCTTTTCTTTCTCCCTTTCTTTGATATTCTTGGAAGTCTTTTGTATATTAGGGGCAACACTTATTCCTCATCTACATTGTTAGAAACATTCCAGTTTTTCTTATCTGTCATTGGAATGATTGGAACTTCATAAGTCTTCACCAAAGTGACTGGTTTGTAGTATTCTGAACAGTATGGACCAAAATCTTTTACATATTTAGACTTCAAGATGGCAATAGCGTGAGGACAAGGTATTTGATCTATTTGGAACCTCACACAGTTGCATAAGCCACTTTCAAGGTCGACAATGCATCTTCTTTCAGATTCATACACTGAGTATATATAAGTTGAGGAAGCCTTCACCTGAACAAATAAAAAAATCAAACATATAAACTATATATATAAATGCATAGTAAAAAAACATAAAAAATCATAATAAAAAAATAATATTTTATAAAATAATTTTTTATAGTCAAACATAAAATAATTCATATAAATGCATAGTAAAAAAATCCACAAAATACGTATCGTCATCCTCAAAGCTTTCACACCATTGAGAGTTAAAATTTCATCAAATCTATGAACCAAAGTTGTACTTGTATAAGAATCTATCTCACTATTTTTATAGTTCCAAGATCCAGATAAAATTTGCACCTCTTCTAAGAATTCATATATTGGAAATTCTTGTGCCTCCACCAAACACCCATTAATACACTCAGTAGTAGTCGAAGTCATCATCCTACCTCTGTTTACTGGTGAATGACACCTACTCCGCTTTTCATACACAACTTTTTATAGATATTTTTTCACACTCGGATCAGCTTTTTTAATCTTTGTCATTAGGTAGTCAAATTATCTTTTCTATAAGCCTTAGCCATTGAATAATACAAATCGTTAATACTTTCTTTGCTCTTATGAAAGTAACCACAAATATTTTTTCAGAGATGTCAAATGCAGACAAGGTGTGGAACATTTGGATATACAACACTAACTTCTTTGATAATACTTTTGTTCCTATCATAGACAACATACATGTTGTCACATTCTTCAAAAGCAGCTTTGAACTAGTTGAAAAACCATGTCCATGAGTTGTCATTCTCCGTATCCACAACTCCGTAGCAAGCGGTAATATGCATCCTATGTTACGTATAAACTATATTAATAAAAGTCAACATAAACATTTTTCAAATAATGATTAATTGGTCAAAGTTGTTTTGTTATACACTAAGATGTTTTTTTTACATGAAATACAAAGTTTGAAAATTTTAAAAAAAAAAAAAGAAATCCACATACCTGCACCATCTTGTGTACTTGCTGAAAGGAAAGTCCCTTGATATATTCCACTTAAATACGCACCATCAATAACTACAACGGGTCTACAAAACTCAAAACCCCTTATTATTGGATGCAACGCTATAAAAAGATACATGAAATGATTATTCCATGACTTGTGCATTGCAATGTGTGAATTAGGATACACATTGTTCAACATATAAATGTATTTGGGCATCTATCTATCACCATCAGTCGGACCACCCCTAAGCATTGCTATGGTACCCTCCTTAACATGTCTTTCTTTCACATAATTTATATCAACACTATATATAACTTTCATCTCTTCGATGATGTCTCCAGGTGTGTGCTTACTCTTATGGTTAACTAACTTAGGAGCCATAAATTCAGATACAAAAGCAGTAGTCGTCATAATATTCTTCAGTACCCTATCACTCAAATAACACGTATGATCTAGGTTAAATCTCTAAATGAGAAACAAAAAATCTATTTTTTTGTAACTAGATTCTTCCAACTTCCATTTGCAATCCCCATTGTAACATCAGAGTATATAACTGAAATAAAAAAAAAGGTGATAATATGATTAGTATTTGTATAAATTTATAGATTTTTATGATTTCCATGATACTCATCTGATATACTTTAACAAAAAAAAACATATACAACACAACATAACTATTATTCATTAGTACACAACTTAAACATATATGCGTTTTTGTTTTAAACACTTTTTAAATAACAATCAACAAAACAAAACTAATTTTATTACACAATTACAGAAAATAGCCTATGTTAGTGTAAAAAAATACTATTGTTATGTATATAACAATGTCACATTTTCTTATGTTTGTAAAATTGACATATACAATAAAAACTACTCCCTCTATTTAAAAATGAATGACCTACTTTTCCTTTTAGTCTGTTTCAAAAAGAATGACCCCTTTCATTTTTTGTCAATACTTTAATTTTAACTTTTCACATTGCATATTTAGGACCACAAGATTAAAGGCATTTTGGTACATTTAACACAACTTTAATTTAAGGCCACAAGATTCAAAAGTCTTCTTTATTTTCTTAAACTTTATGCCAATGCAAAGTAGGTCATTCTTTTTTAAATGGATGGAGTATTTTGTATATATTACCACATAAACAATAACTATGTAACTGGAAATACAATTTTCTACAGTCTGTTACTATTAGAATATATTTACATATACATAACATATTGAATGTATATGTTATATTACTAACAGTAACTTGATATGAACATAAAATTTCAATTTCTTGATGACTTAATCTCACAACAACTTAAATCCATAAAGACTTCAAGATAGTTAACAAAACACGAAAACAATATATGCAACACAAATTTAAACATCAAAATAACAGAAACTCTACAGTTTACTAAACAACTTTACTAACACAACAAAATAATGTCAATACCTTTTTTTGTCTGAACGATTGGCTTTGCAATTGAATTCATGTGTCACCACATATTTTGACATCACTGAAATGGGCATCTTTTTATCCTTATACATCTATTTCACCTTCATATCAATACTCTTGCTATCATAGATCAAGTTATCAACTTTGAACTCTGGCACATACAAAGCATAGTGATTATGCATCTCAGCAACAATGAGAGCCATAGCATCGGATTCAACACCCTCACGAAAATAACAACTCTTATTTCTCTATTGAACTGTTTGTCATTTGAATATTTATCAATCGTTGATATGCATAAAAGATACATCATGAAGGCTGGTTGAGCTTTCTTCAACTCGACATACAACTGAACTCCATTATTATTATGGATACAAAAAGTTGATTCATTGTCACTGACAGCATAACATACATCAATATTTTTTCACGCCTTGTCAATGTTTAATTTGGTAGCGATTGATGAAATCAGTCTCAAATAGGTTATTGATTCAGCAACAATAATCCCTTCACTTTTATAATTAACATATTCTATTTCGGTTCTCCATTGATCAGAGTAGCTCAAAAGAATAGCAATATTCATCTTCTTGAATTCCAATTAAATTTTTTCTTCAAAACGATCAAAAAATCAGTGTTCGAATTATTTATGTTTTGTGTTTTTGTCTGATTTGATTTTTATGTATTTGTATAATTCAAAATTTGAATTTTAATAGTTGCTACTTATTTTAAGGGATGCAGTAGTCCTCTTATTAAATTAGTTGTGTTAATTACGTCCTTAAAGGAAGGAAATCCATTATTTCCTTTTTTAGCGTCATTAATAAATTCACATATACAAAGGTTACTATGTATATGTCGACTGCATTATGTATATAAATCGGGAAAGAGAGTAAAGAAATTTAAAAAGTGGGAGAGAGTGTAATTGATTATAAAAGGGTTGGTATTTACATTATTTATACTTATTTATTTGACAATAAAAATAAAAAATCAAAAGAAAATAAAGGAAAAGGTCAGGTCCAACAATTGACCTGACCTAAAATCAAAAGGCTAAACCTATCTACACAAATAAAAGTATCAGACTTTCCTAAAGGAGTATCCAATACTCTAAGGGGTAGTTTAGTGTGAGGTATAAGATATAAATAGTCCTAGAATAAAATGAATATCTATTTTATTCCATGTTTGGTGTAAGGTATTAGTTATTACTAAAATTATTTATCCCAGCTTTTAAATCATAAAGATGGAATAAGTTATCCCATATACATATTGGGATAACTAATCCCGAGATAAATTTTTCCCAACTAAACGATCTCCCAACTCTTTGTCTCCCTCGCCACATGAAAATGTTGGCATCTTGTCGTCTTCAGAACCATTAGCTACAGATGGTTCTATTTGTTTTTCTTTTTATGGAATTTATGTTATATTTTTGGCATAATACATAAACATGACCTTTAACTTATCATCAAATTATAACTATGATATTTAACTTTGCTCGTGCACAAGTAGGCCTTTTAACTATACTAAAGCTGAACAAAAAAATACTTCAATCCTACCTGACAAAATACGTGATTACACTCAAAATGACGTGCGTGGTAGTAAAAATTGGAGCCCCTAACAATTAAAAATACTTAAATGACAATTAAATCCTTAATGAATCATATATATATATATATATACATACATACATATATATATATATATATATATATATATATATATATATATTCCCCTTCTACAAATCAAATTCACACTTTATTCTCTTTTTATTTTCTCCAACAACTCTAAAAAAAATAGAAAAAGGAACCAAATTAGAAAAAGTACGATCAATTATCTAGTGCTCTTTCGTTTCTCCTTAAGATGATGATGTATGCTTCATTTGTATACCTGAAGAGCTAAAAGTTGTAAAGAAATTATGTAGATTTCATGTTAAACAGTTTCTATTTTATGAAGCTTCAATGGAAAATTTCAATAACTTTTCCTTGATTGAAAGGGAACAAGAGATGACAATTTTGTAGGGTTTTCATCGGATTTCACATCTTCTTCTAAATGAAACTTTCAATTTTTATCGGACTTGAATGTTATTTTAATGAAGAAATCCTTTAGTGAATTATTTTTTATTTTTTTTAAGAAAAAATTAAAAAGTACATGTATTTATGATGGTGGTATATTAATTTTTTTAATATCTAAAATCTACGTGTATCTTTTAATTAGTTTGCAATATGCGGTTGGAGTATTAGTCCACGTAGGAGCAATTTTTATGCATATGTGTTGCAAGGTAGAATTTTTTTTCCTCAGCTTTTGTATAGTTAAAGGGCTTACTTGTACACTGACAAAGTTAATATCTAAAATCTACGTGTATCTTTTTAATTAGGTGGCAACATTTGGTTGGAGTATTAGTCCACGTAGGAGTGATTAAATTTCACACTTATGTGTTGTAGGATTGAAGTGGTTTTTTGCTCAGCTTTTGTATAGTTAAAGGGTCTATTTGTACACTGGCAAAGTTAAAGGTCATAGTTATAATTTGATATTAAGGTCTTGTTTATCTATTATGCCTATATTTTTTATTCTAGTTTATTTACTTTAGTAGATGTTTGGACGTGCGATTTCATCTCATGATTTAAAATAATAAGATGAAATCAATGTCTGGACATGCAATTTCATCTCATGATTTGATAACATGAAATTAAAATTTTAAATTCTTAAAAAAAACATGATTTGAAATTTCAACTTTTTTAAATACAAAATTTGACCCATAAGTTTATATATCTTTTTTTGAAAAAGCCATCATTTTAAATTGAAAAATTACGTAATGTGTAAAAAATTCTGACATAATTAGATGGCATAGCAAATGTTTAAAATATTTTTCATTTGCAGTGAAGGTTTAGATTAAATAGATAACTATACACTTTTTTGTATTTGTATATTTAAACACATTTCGAAGCTCATATGCAATCCACTTCTTTTGAATTTGTATATTTAAGTAAATTCAAGGTTCATGTACGTTTGTATTTGTGTATTTAAGTAAATTTCAAGGCTTATATACGTTTGTAATTATATACAAAGTGAATTTCAGGACTCGTATACATTTCCAGCTTAAAGTATCTACTAAACTACAACTATATTTTATAATTACACAAACATTAGCTATGGCGCCTTATTTATTGCCTAAAGTTTGCCTTAGTATTTTGCTGAAAAAAAGACTTATGCTCGGCCTAAAGAGATTGTATGTATCATGTAAAGAATATATAGAATAACTAGTTATTATTGTTGTTGACTAGTGGATCTTTATAGTTACGTGTATTAAAAAATTGTACTTGTACATATTTATTTATAAAAGGAACATAGAGATATTATTTTGTACAAAAACATCCATAAGTTGGTAGATATATTTATATCTACCAACTTTGATAGTTTTTACAACTTTTGAGATTTTTATGTTTATCAGAAAAAATAAAATTTAAGAAATTCAATTCGTATTTTTAAATAAAACTTTAACTTCATCTCAAATGATTTTATATCATGATTTCATATCGCATGACCAAACAAGCCCTTAGGACGTGCTTGGATTGATTTTTTCTTAAGTGACTTATAAGCTACAACTTTTTTTTTGTGTGTGTGTGGTAACCTTTTAGGGGATGTTTGAATTGACTTTTTATAAGTAACTTATAAGCTAAAAGTCATAAGTTGGTTCCCAACTTTTGGCTTTTAGATTATTTTTGTACCTTTTCAACTTAAAATAAGCACTTAAAAGCACTTTTACTCTTTCCCAAATACCTCCTTAAGCCTAAAGTAAAGTGTTTAAAAGTATTTTGTGTCTTTGTCAAACACTTTTAAAAATAAAAAAAATACTTAAAAGTCGCAAACATTTAAAAATAAGTCAATTAAAGCACCCTCTTAGTAGTATTATTATTTCACAATGCATGCATTCATTTTCTAGGTAGAATTGATAAATTGTCTTTTTATTAAATATTTGAATAATTAATTTAAAATACACTAACTTAAAAACTATATTTCAATTATTTTTAAAATATTATTTTAAAATATACATTCATTAATTAGTATATTTTCAAGAGACAATATTTATGTTAAATTCTTAATTTAATATCATTTATAAATGTCCTTATTTGTCAAATATTAATTTTTTATTTTTGATAATTAACTATTTTTAATTTTTAATATAACTATATAATTACACTTGTGAAATTAAACAGTATATTTACAATTATACTAATTATATCACGCAAATAAACAAATTTCAGTAATTAGTATACTGTATAACTATTATGTTGTGTAATTTCCAAATATACTCTAAAATATAGTTATTACATGTAGGTTAAATCGTACATAGTAATATTAAACACTCGTCCCATGTTTGTGGCTTATTTGAGCTGTTGGGCGGGACTTTGAATTAAAATGAACAAATAAGTTTGTCAACTAAGTAGAGATCCTTCAAGTTTTAAAAATTAAGTAAAAAGGATTAAAAGAATTTAGTTTTTTTTGTAATATTTTCGCTCCAACAACTATAGAAATTGTCTCAACATATATCAAAGTTGTTCGATAACACAACTTTAATAATTATTGGGATAACTAATGCAGTGTTCGAATAGTTGTCTTCAATTGTTTAAGCGACTTTATCTTTTTTAACTTAATAATATTGTGAGATCCACTTATCACCTTTATTTAATTAAAGACTTGAGAGGATCTTTCAACACATTTTTGTCCGGTTGGGCCATTTCAACTCATTTTTCTCCAGTTGGGCCATGTACTAAAATGATGAAATATCCAATCTCCCATCACCCAACCCTTCCTCAAATTTTAGTCAAAGACAGAAATTACAAACTTTTACTCCTCACAAACACCTAATGCTGACCTCTAACATGACATATTCATCATTTAATTTTACCCCCGTCCTTTTAAATATAGGAAGTAAAATAAACAAAAGAAAGAGTACTCACTTCCCTTCATTTTCTTAAAAGACTGTAAAAAACATCAATATAGAGTAGTTGAGAGAGTGTCGGTTTGCAATTAGGGTTTGAAGGAACAGTAACTAGTATCTAGAAAAAATTGAAGGAAACGTGTTTTTTAAGTCTTAATTGAAGGATTAGTGATATTGACCAACTTAAAGGGTCAAACATCATTAGAAAACTTAATTAATTTAATTGTAGACTTAATTAATATTTTCAAAACTTTCTAATCTTTTTAAAAATACAAATCACCCCCCTTCAATCCAAATCAATTGTCTCTCTCCTTTCTCGAGAGAGACAGCTTCTCTCAATTCTCTTCCAACCAACAGTTCTGCAAAATTCTTCCTTCAATCCCCGGTGACTTCAACCTCCGGTGATAAATAGTTGGGCGATTTTCCTTTAGACTTTCAACCGTCAATCGACGTGAAGACTTCTCCGGCAACAACAATTTCGAGTTCTTCATCATTCCATTTCTTTTTTTACAGGTAAAAAATTATGAAGAAACAGAAGAACTTGAGCTAACTACTTTTCTAGTATTGGTTAACAATTTCAATATTTCTATCTTAAATTTGAAATATGGACTAAATATAACCCTAATTTCTGGCATTTCTTCTTCTTGTTGTTGAACTGTTGATTCGAATTTGTTGGTGATTTTTTGTCATAGTTAGGGGTTGGCAATTTCAGCCCATATTTGTAAAAAGAGTTCATTTAATCCATATTTAGTGAATTGGATCACTCATATTTCAAATGGGTAAATATGGACTTCAACTCATTTTAAAAGCTCATACAAATATGGACAAAATGGGTAAAATATGGATATCCATTTAAACACAGAGATCACCCACCTATGCATAAAGTTTCAGTTTTTTTTCTTTTCTTCTTCTTTTTTTCTTTCTTTTTTCCTTTAATTTAATTTTGTTCTTTTTCATTTTTAAATTTGTTTTACTCATTCCTTATAATTTGTTTTTTTCTTTCTTATTTTTCATCTATTTTTTATTTTTATTTCTTATTCTTTGTATTCTTTTTTTTTTCTGCTTTCCCCTTTCTCATTCTTATTTCATCATTCGTATTCGCTTGAGACCTACATGGGTTAATAAATATAACCTTCTAATTATCCCATTTAGCCTATATAATTCATAACATCTCTTATCAATTAGATATAATCCATAGTCTCACTCCTTTATTATTATTTTTTTCTATCTTTTATTTCTCTCTCTTTCTGTTTTTTTTTGTTTGTTCTTTCTTTTTTCCTTTAATTTACTACTTTTTTCTTTCTTTTTTCCTTTACTTTACTTTTTTTTCTTTTTCATTTTTTTCACTTATTTTTTACTCGTTTCTTACACTTTTTTTCTTTCTTCCTTTTCATCATTTTTTTCTTTTTCAATTTTATTTCTTTGCATTCTTTTTTTTTTGTATTTTCGTTTCCCCCTTTGCATTCTTGATTCGTCATTTTTGTCATTTTTCTTATTTTTTTATATTCTTTTTCTCATCTTTTTTTGTCATTGCATTTTATATTTTTTTACTTTAAATTTATTTGTATCATACTATATATTTCAAATAAATTTATTGTTTGTATTTGAATAATTTATTTGTCAATATGTGCAATTTATCATTTGTATTTATATACAAATAAGTATATGAATTAAAATCAATATGGGTTGTGGTGCAGTGGATGAGACGGGTTGCTCCACCCTTAACCAGAGGTCGAGGGTACGACCCTGGTTATGGATAAAACTCTGTTGGGAGAACTACCACCTTAATGGGCCCTGCAACGCCCGATTCGGATTAGTCGGGGCTCCAATGCAGGCACCGAATACCAGATGAAAATCCAAAAAAAAGTATATGAATTAATTGTATTTTCTTGAGACTAAAATATATATGACTGGGGATCCACACGCCCTCGAATTATAAATGTTGGGCGAATATAAATCAATATGCGCTTATGGTATTTTCGTTATCATAAAAAAAAGGAAACCAAAAATAGAAAAAAAATAGAAACAGAGGTAAAAGTTAGAGATAGAAGAGAGAAAAAAACATAAAGAAAGAATTGAAGAAAAACATACAAAAAAAATCAAAAAAAATAATGAAAAAAGAGAAAAGGAAAAAGAAAAAAAAATGATAGAGAAAACAAATATATTGATTGGTTATGATATTTTAGTCATATCCATAATTTGTACTCGACTTAACCATGTTTTTCAAAAATAAAAAAATATAAAACATAAAATACAACCAAAAAAATGAGAAAGAAGTAAAAATAAAAAAATAAAAAATAAAAAAAGGAGACTAAAAAGGAAAAAAAAAGAAAAAAAAAAGAAACAAAGGGCAGAGGGTAGAGATAGAAGAGAGAGGAAAAAATGACAAAAAAATGAAAAAAAAAAAAAACTAGAGGCTACATATAGAAAAGAGACAAAAAAAAACTAAAAAAGAAAAACTAAAAAAAAAAGAAATGAAAAAAAAGTCTAGTTGATATGATATTGAAGTTTTAAGTTTTTGACTTAGGAGTTAAAGTGAGTTGAAACTATTTTTACCTAATTCATATTTGACCAAATCCATATTTACCCATATTTATATGGGCGGATTGCAATCCAAACCATTTTTGCTCGATCCATATTTAACCCGTCCAAATCCAATCCAATTCGTCTGTTTGCCACCCCTCGTCACAGTTGATATTCTTAGTGTGTGTGTGTGTGTGTGCGATGTGTTGGTGTTGCTGGGTTGATTTGTTATTTGTCTTGATAAAAATGGTGTTACAACAAATGAAACATCTGATGCAACAAATGAAACATCTGCTGCGATAGATAAAAATATTTGATGCAACAGATGAAAATCTAATACAACTATGAAAATTTGATGCAACAGATGAACAATCTAACAGATCATAACAATCTAACAGATCATAATAATCTAACAGATCATTCATCTGTTGTGATAGACGACTCTTCTGTTTGGAAGAAATCTAAATAATATTGGTCCAACAGATAACTCATTTTGCAATAGATGAGTGATATATTTCAACAGATCAGTGATCTATTTTATTATTTCTAATGGATTACTCATCCGTTGCAATAGGTTGGTTGTATATTGCAACAGATAAAATTCCTGGTGTAACAGATGAGTGATTTATTTTTACTGTTTTCAATAAATTACTCATCCATTGCAACAGGTTAGTTATATATTGCAACAGATAAACTACCTGGTGCAAGAGATTAGTGATATATTTTTATAGTTTCCAATGATTTATTCATCCATTGCAACGGTTGCTTATATGTTGCATCAAATAAAATATCTGATGCAATAGATTAGTGATCTATTTTTAAGATTTCCAGCAGATTACTCATCTGTTGTAACAGGTTGGTTATATGTTACAACAGATAAACTACTTGGAGCAACAGATTAGTGATCTATTTTATGGTTTCCAACGGATTACTCATCCGTTGCAACAAGTTAGTTATATATTACAATAGATAAACTACTTGGTGCAATAGATTAGTGATCTATTTTTACTGTTTCCAATAGATTACTCATCCTTGAAACAGGTTGGTTATATATTGCATCAGATAAAATACCTGGTGCAACAGATTAGTGATCTATTTTTATAATTTCAAATGGATTACTTATCCGTTGCAACAGATTGGTTATATGTTGCAACAGATAAACTACCTGGTGCAATAGATTAGTGATTTATTTTATTATTTCCAATGGATTACTCATCCGTTGCAACAGGTTGGTTATATATTGCAATAGATAAACTATCTAGTGCAACAGATTAGTGATCTATTTTTACTGTTTCCAATGGATTACTCATCCTTGCAATAGGTTGGTTATATGTTGCAATAGATAACCTTTCTGGTACAACAGATAAGTGATCTATTTTTACTATTTCCAACGGATTACTCATCCGTCGTAATAGGCTGGTTATATGTTGCAATAGATAAACTACCTGGTGCAACAGATTAGTGATTTGGTTTTATGGTTTTCAATGGTTTACTCATCTGTTGCAATAGTTGGTTATATGTTGCATCAGATAAAATAACCGGTGCAACATGTTAGTGATCTTTTTTTTTGCTTCCAACGGTTTACTCATCGATTGCAATAGGTCGGTTATATATTGTAACAGATAACATATTTGGTGCAACAGATATGTCATTTATTAGAACTATTATTTTTTACTATTGTGCATTTCAGACTTATTGTTATCTTTTTTTAATGATGCACTAATCAATTATAATCTATTTTATGTTCCTGTTAATTTAAGATAATATGGCTCCCAAAAGTAAAGAAATCGAATCAAGTCCAAGTAAAAGAACAAGTGCAGCAGCTTGGCTATATCCACCTATCTATAAGCTTGTTTTACAAGTGTTATCTCAATCAGGAGCAGAAGATAATGAACACGGGGAGGAGGAATATTTCAAAAGAGATGATCCAAATGCTAATATCCCTTCCACTGAAGAGTTGGTCAAAACTTTGAGCATTGATCGTTATCTTGTGAGAATACAGTGCAATAGTGCCACAGATTTAACGGGTGATTTCGTGGTTAAGTCAGCATGAAAAAAATCTTTGGACGCCTTTAGAAAAATACTTTGAGGACAAAAATTAGATTCTTATTTCAGGGAAAGCTGCTTTGGGCAATATCTTGATTTACAGGAGGACAACAATGCTCGTTTCCAATTAAAAATGGTATATGATCTTCTCAAGAGTAGGTTTATGTATGAAAATAAAGATAAGATGGATGAGGTATGGATAAATTACTGTGGTATGCCTGTTTGTTTTGGTTGGAAAGAGTTTGCCATAGTTACCACACTAAAATATTATCCTCCTTCTCTTTCTCAAGTTATACCTACTCTACTCCAAAAAAAGCACCCCGCACAACCAAAAAAGGCACAGGCAAGTCGAGTTATCATGATGACCTAGTTTTCATTGTTGGTCCAAGCTTCAAAAATAAAAATTTAATAAAAGCATTAAAAGGTAAAGGACTTTCAAAGAAGCATAAGCAATCATTGTTCTTGGTTTGGTTTGTACATAATATTTTTTGGGCGAGAGACGTTAACAACAACATAAGCCTTAGTTTAATAAATCTCTTCGAGGATCTTGAGGCATTTAACAGCTATCCTTGGGGCTATGAAAGCTTCAAAATGACTGTCAAATATTTTTTGACTCCGTTAACTCCAAAGACAGTCAACTTATATGGCTTTCCATGGGCCTTCATGGTAAATATTTCTTTTATTATGATATGATTCATCATTTTTTATTCAATAACGCTTTTTTTTATTGGTGTTATGTTATAGGCTTAGATATTTGAAGCTATTCCTTATTTGAGACACTAGGAAGAAGTTTTCTGTCCAAGAATCCTGAGATGGTTGTTAGCCAAAACTGATAAAAATACAAAATTGCTTGATCTTTTTAATCCCCTGAAGGAAGCAGTAAGTCCAACTCTAATAAAGTTTTTAATTAATGATTATTTTATATGATTTCATCATCATTCTAATATATGTACTAATTTATTTTAGATTATCCATCCGGAGCTTGTTCAGACCAACCGAGAATTAAAGATGCTATTTTTTCTTAATTTACAGTTTGTGCAAACTTTATCGAACCCTAAGGTCGTTAATGGAATAAAAATTGAATTGTTTGGAGCAACAACCATTACAAAAAAAATAATTTTAGAGGGTGGGCTTGTTGTTGTTGATGATGACAGTCATAGTAGTAGTGGTAGTAGTGTTGTTGTTGGAGATAATGGTGCTCCTCTTACAGTTTTTGAAACAACAAGCCATTATGATTATGATCATACTGGTTATACATATTTTTCTCCAGATTTTGCCACATCTAGCAAATGTTCTGCATGCAAATGTCAAGACTGCAAGGCGAAATATGATGGAGGAATTAATGCTATTAATGCACTAACTTCATCTGTAAAGGAAATGACATCTAAGAGGGGTGCCATTCCATTAAAAAAGATTTCATATTCATACACTCCACTAAAGATCAAGGTGGCTAAGAGAAAAAGTAAAGATATTTCCAAGGCATCACCAAGCATAAAAAAAAAAGCAAAATTGCAACGCCTTTGTCTTTGTCTTGCACCAAAATTATTGTACTGCTCTGTTTTACCTATTTGAATTTATCCCAATAGATGATCCATCTGTTGCAATATAAGACTCATCTGTTACAACAAATGGATAATCTGTTGCATATCTGTAATTAACATTGATAATTTTAGATTTCCAGGTGGATGTCACAACAGAAGCTACTGCTGAAGAACATACTATCACAGTTAATAATCCATCAACTGCTTCCAAAAAAGTAGAAAAAGGGGAGCCTATCAGTTTGGAAGAATGGAAGAATTACTCATTTGAAGGGTTCAACATCTCAGACGAGTCTTTAAAAAAACTAACAAAGTTGATCAACGACTATTCAGAATGGATTGCCGATGGACTGTTAAGTAATCATACCAGCAGGTACATAAATCAACTTTAAAGATATTGATTTATACAATTTTTGTTGTAAGAACATGACATTAACACATATAAATCATTATGTAGAAAATAAAATGACAAACACTACAAAGTGAACAAATCGAGTCTTGGTTTTGATATGTTCGACTTTGTTGATGCACATCTCAGAATAAAGAATTGGTTCTATTTGATGTCACAACCTCAAACTTGCTGGAATGATAACTGCCATACATATTACTTTTAATTAATACTTTATTTAATTGCATCTGCGTATTAATTTTTTAGTCACGTAATTCAAAATCTTTGATAATATGTGCAGCACATCAATGACATTTTTTACTCCCTCTGAAAGAAGGCCAAGTTGCAAACACCAAAACATTACAGATACATGACAGGCAATTATTTGTACAAAGTTTACATCAATAATGCCTACAATAGATATTGTCAACAACATCCGGAGATTTTCAGAAATGAGGAATGCTTAATTAACATAATCAAGGTTTTAGCATTCTAGCTGGCTTACCTTGGCATTTGGTCGATGAAGTGTACATCCCAATCAATTGTGGTGATGAATTCCATTGGGTGTTAGCTGTCGTCGTTCTAAAAGAGAGGCGCATCTGAATTTATGACTTGATGTTGCGAAGAAGACAATTTGAGATGTCATCTGAGATTAAAAAGCTGGCCAAAATATTTCCTACTTATCTTGAAATGAGTGGCTTTTTGGACCAAAAATTTCGTACTGATTGATCGACGATTGAAGCATAACAGGATAAAATAGGTAATCCATTTGATGTATAATTGATAACGCTCAATCTACAGCTCTCGTGGGAGTGTAAAGCGGTCGTTAGCAAATATAGAACCCAACCTGGGTTGGGTGTCGATCCCACAGGGAATAGCTTGGTCAACAAGTAAGAAAAATTAATAGACTTTTGGTGCAAGTCTCGTAAGAAGGGGGGATTGTAATAAGTAACCAAAGTAATGAAATAAAGGCTGAAAATAATAAAGTAAAAAGAGAAAGAGTGTCACGTTGGTTGTAAACAATGAGAATTGAGGCGTTGGGGTTATGTCCACCTTCTGAGGTATACGTCTCTATTGGCTATGAGTGTGTAGAGTCTTGACATGCAATTGCTTATAGAGAATTGTAGTCGATGGTAAGTCCAAGCGTCTCTCGACCTAAGAAAGGACTATTTCACTTTAACTCTCTCGAGCTTAAAGCGTGTCTAACGGTACGAATTCTCCAAGAGGTTAGTCCAGTTACGGCACTAGCTTTTTAATAGGAAAGGGTGTCCTACTACCTTGACATTATCTCTTTTCCAGACAAATAACCTTTCTCTCGAACAAGTTAAATGTTAGACTGGCATTATTCTATGCTTCTGCAGCCACAAGAATTTGCATTAAGATGAAGAGAATAATGATATAAGCAATATACGTGTCTCGAACTCACAAACTCATAGTTATAGATAGTAACTCATTCGGCTTCCATAACCCCAACTAAGAGGTTTAGTTACCCATGAATGCGAAGGATATCACGATTTGCATTGTTATTGTTGAGTAATGGCGTGTGGATTAGGTGATAGGCGTGTTGCGTGATTCCTTAGCAAGTAACGATTCTCTTGTTGTGGAATAGAAGAATAGAAGAATAGATTAGAAGTGTTTGTGGTGGAAGATGAGAAGGATGGAAGGAAATTAATTGTTGAAGAATGAATGTTTCTCTCCACTAAGGGAGGAATGTGTTGTGGAATGCATAAAAATCTCTAGCATGATAGGGTATTTATAATACTCCTATCCTACTCCTACTAAGCTAATGAAATAAATAACAAAATCCTAATAGACTAATGAAATCCTTAACCCAAATGTACTAGGGTAAGGTTACAATATCATAATCCAAGTAGAATAGTGAAATACATAACCTAATTGTACTAGGTTAATGTATCTTTGTAAAAATCCAGCTTTGTGTCTGTAAGTCCCCAAAGTCTTCAGAAATGCTGTTTTAGTCCTGGACAGATTTTCCATGCAGTCCCCAAAGTATTCAGAAATGCTGTTTTAGCCCGGGACAAATTTTCCATGCAGCAGATTTGGTCCTTTAGGCGTCCAGCTCCTTTCTACTTCGTTTGTGAGCTTTCTTTTGTGTCAAGTAAGCCATAAAATGCTGTATTTTGCATCATTTATACCTGAAACTTTCCTAATCATGTTTGTTAGCTCATTTACAGGAAAAAGGACTAAAAGTGCATGAAATAGATAATTAGTTCTCAAAACTAGGCTAAAATATGGGCAAAATATATTGATATAGGCGCGTAAATTCGCCTATCATCAATAATATGTTGATGAAATTACTCAACAAACCATTAGTAGCCTGTAAATATAAGTATCATGATTTAGTTTCATTTCATAAATTTCACAACGCTTACATGAACTACAAGATATGGCTTATCTATTTTTTTAAATACAGAAATTGCAATCCTTTTGTTGTCGAGTATTTGAGCGATGGATTACAAGTACCAAATAATGGACTTGATGCCAGATTACTCCACAAAATATATGCTACTCTTTTATAAAAATACGGATAAGTGAAAGCTCAAAAGTTGTACGCAAGCGACATTAAAGGTCCATGACGACCAAAGTCGAATTCGATAGCACCAGATGAAGAACAACTTATCCATATTGATTAGATCTTTATAGCTTGAGTCCGTCAATGTAATAACCTATCCTCATTGGTTTACCTTATTGATTTATTTGTAGAGTAGATCATTTGTACCGATAATATTTTTTTTACATTTCATTTATTTGTCGAGTTATTTCATGTAATTTTCGAAGGCCACGATTTATTTTATGTTGTCTATGAATATAATTTAATCCTTAGTTTTGAACATGTTAATTGAAATAGAATACTAGATTCAAATGTCGCAACAGATAATACATCTACTACAACAAATAATATATCTTATCAAATAAATTTAAACATATGTTGCAACATGTAGGTCATCTGCTAAAAATTATATAAACAGGTCTTCCTACTTTTTTTGTTTGTTCCAATAGATTACCTATCAGTTGCAACAGATAGATTATATGTTGTAATAGATTGTATATCTGTTGCGACAGACAGATTTCAATAGTTAATCAATCTGTCATAACAGTTATTATATCTTGTGTAGTAAGATTTAATAACAGAGAAAAATAAGTTAGGGTTATGTCCACCTTATGAGTTCTACGTATCTATTAACTATGAGTTATGCGGAATTCAGACATGCATGCACTTATAGAGATTCGTATTCTAATTGTAAATCCTAGTGTCTCTCGACCATCCAGAATTATTTCACTTTAACTCTCTCGAGCTTAAAGTGTATAACTAACGGTACAAATTCTCCAAGAAGTTAATCCAATTACGGCACTAATGTGTAAACAGGGGTTGGTAGCCCTATTTCCTTGTCACACTCTCTTTTCCAAACATGTAACTTTTCTCTCGAACAAGTTAATGCTATAATGGCGTATTCTATATGTTTGCAACCACAAGAATTTAATTAAGATGAAGAGAGTAATGATATAAGTAGCATGCGTATCAAGAATTCACAAACTCATAGTAATAGATAGTATCTCAAAAGGCTTCCATAACCCTAACAGAGAAGTTTAGCTACTCATGAGTATAACGGAGATCACAATAGATATAATCATCATACCACAACCTAGAATAATCTTGGAGATGGGATGACTTAAACGTCAAGAAGGAGATGACGTTTTTCTTCTTGGCCGTTCCTCAAGAGAGCCGAGTTTTCTCTGTCAGAAAGTAATGTGAATAAATCCTAAAAGTGTCAAATGAATTATGAAAAGCTTAATGAAAAGCGTGAATGAAAAGCTTGCTGAAAAATTCAGCAAAATAGGGTTTTTGTAACATCCTTATCCTAGTCCTACTGAAATAGGGTTTTTATCCTTGTCCTAGTCCTACTGGGTTACTGCTGCACCCCTAAGTATTAAGAAATACTGATTTTGCCCGGGACGGATTCTCCATGCATCACATTCAGTCCACAAGCTTCCAAAAGCTACATTCCTTCTTACATGAAGTTTCCCTTGCTACCGAAAGGTCCACAAAGTGCTGAAATCTTCATCATAAATACCTGAAAACATGCTAATCACGTTGGTTAGCTCACTTATAGGAAAATGGACTAAAAGTGCAGGAATTATATATTTTGTCCTTAAAACTTAGCTAAAATATGGGTAAATTATAGTGCTTTAGGCGTGTAAATACACCCAATATCAACACCCCACACTTAAAGCTTTGTTCGTCCTCGAACAAAATATTACGTCCATGCAAACATCTACTTAGGATTTCACAGTAACAACACAAAATGTTCAACAAGACATGCACGACAATCATTAACA
Organism: Capsicum baccatum var. pendulum; assembly: GCA_030864225.1. Taxonomy (NCBI): domain Eukaryota; kingdom Viridiplantae; phylum Streptophyta; class Magnoliopsida; order Solanales; family Solanaceae; genus Capsicum; species Capsicum baccatum. Next base: position 169,939,185 of record CM061558.1, on the reverse strand, counting down.
AAGAGTAGTTTTATTGGTCACTACTAGAAACAATTCAACCTCCAACATAGACTCGTGATGATGGTTAATTCGTATCCACAAGTTAAGGCACAAAGAATCATACAAGACTACCCAACAATCATCAACCATATGTGTCTCACATAATATATCACCCATAATCACTCACAAGTTTTGAATTTTTTGAAACATGGGTATAAGATTCTCTTTGCTCTCTCTCTCACAAAGAATTCATATGTTGCAACTGATGACCATAGGCTTGCCCTTAGTGTAATGCTCTACTAATATCAGAATGCTAAGCTTAGGATCAACTAGGTCTTTACAGGTTGTAATGTAGGCTAAGGGACAGGTAGGACTATTTTGGCCAGAAATAGTGACTATGTTTCCTAAGCGCTTTTAATACATCACATTATGCCATTAACACTCTCTTTAAAACAACCTTGCTACCTTTATTTCATATACCATCCCTTTTCACCTTATTTTGTTATTCAACCATAAACACAATTATCTTTTTAGTTTTCTATTTCTTTTTTTTTCTTTCTCCCCTTTTTTCTTTCATATTATAACGCACCTCTATGATAGCACTTCTATGATAGCCACTCTTTTTCACAACAATTTTAAGTACCAATATGCTCTAAGGCATCACTCTCACCCAATTTCCTCTTATTTTGTCACATGACTCTATGATTTAAAGCGCCTAGGAATTAGGATCAAATTATGGTCTTGAAAAAAAAATGGATTAGGCTACATATGAGGTTTTCAAAGAAAATAGCTAAAGGCTCAAAGGGGGTTAACTAGGATAATGTACAAGGGTAGGTAAAAAGAAGATAAACAATTACAGGCTGCCAAAGAAATGCCTAAATCATCTCCTAAACTCGCACTCTTTATTTCGCTTTACACACACACCAGGCAAGTTCTAGCATCAGTCACAACACAGAATATACTATAACCTCACACACACAAGGCACATGGTCAACTTTATTGGGAGTAGTATAGACTCTTGACCCAACAGATGAATGAATTAAACCACACACTTATCACACAGTGAGTCACACTTGGAGCCTAAATGTCTTAATAGCAATGATTTTAGCACAAACTCTTGTCATAATACCATGCCGCCTGTCAGAACAATTTCATGCACTTCATGCAAAATCTAAAAAAAAATTACCTAAAATTTTTTTAAAAAATACCAATAAATAAATAAATGTAGGCAAGGAAGTACAACATACAAATACCACCACCCCATACTTAGACGGGACATACTGCCCTCAGTGGAAAATAAATAAGGAAAACCTGATTAGTCGGACTCTTCCTCTATGTCTGGGGTCATACCCCCTGTGTCGGAATCATCATCAGAGTCGTCATCCTCAGAAGTTCCTCAAAATGTACCCCACTTGATTCCATGAGTGCGTCGAGGTATTTGCAGCGAGGAGGATTCAACTTGCTCTTTTCTTGCCCTTTTCTGTCCTTTTTGTGAGGTGGACACTTTTTTTTTGTTTTCCTTGTCGTCCTTTTGGGGCCATTCTACCTGAGATCCTAATAGAGTCATGTTAGCTTCATCTCAGAAGATTCACTGTAATCGGAAAACAAACAGTAATGGCACCACCCTACACTTAATTTGTTGGTACAAACTAATTAAGTGAGTGATGTTGATTACTCAGACTTCATCGACATACATATAGGCGATATGTTCCAACAATATATTCAGCACAGTCATACTTTCATGTTATCTTGGCTATCTTTTCCAACTCTTTTTCATGTAATCTTGACTATGCTTTCATGTTTGGATGAATGCACTTTTTGAACAAGACCACTACATGAAGATCGTATCATGTTATTGCATAGAAATAATCACACCATCTTATGCTTGTGGTCAATCATGATCGGTATCTCGATGAACTAGTCATTCAAACATTCAAGCTTTTCAAGTTTCAAGATTATGCATTAACTTCACAATTTTAATTCCATAAAAGTATGACAGTGTATAACAATCAAGTTCAAGTAGGACAAAGTCAAGAACACCCCCACATATTCTTTCACTCAACTAGATGTATCATAACAATCCAACCACATTCAAATCACCAACACCACTTCAAGATCTAATAAATCATGATACACGTAGCATTTAAACAACTACGGAATATAAAAGAATAACTTACTTGGTGATGGATTCAGAAGATGATCTTGCAAGGTTAGATGAGCAAAAAGAAAAGTTTTGAGAGATTTTGGGAAGTAAAGGCGGCGCCTAATGCTTTGCCTATGCTTGGCATAGGCGGCGCCTATGCTATGGCATTGTTGGGCATAGGCGGCGCCTATGCTATGGCATTGTAGATTCAGAGAGCAAAGGTAATGGCATAGGCGGCGCTTTTATCTTTGCCTAGTTAGGCATAGGCGGCGCCTATGCTATGGCATTGTAGATTCAGAGAGCTTAGGCCATAGCATAGGCCTTGCCTTGTTCGTTGTCTAGGTTTACATAGGTCTTGCCCTGTTCGTTGCCTAGATTTGCATAGGCAATGCCTAACCAATAGCCTTTGCTTCTTCATTCCTAACTTACCACCTTCAACATGACACACTTCCAAATCAAAATTTGGGACCAATCTCCTCCTTTATACGTCTTGCACCTACACTTACTCAAAAATAACAAAAACAATTAGAACGATGGGTTGTCTCCCATTAAGCGCCTTAGTTTTGGTCGTGGCTCGACTACAAAAACAAACTCCTAGTGAAATAAGACAATTAAAAATGATGGGTTGCCTCCCATGTAGCGCTTGATTTATTGTCGCGGCACGACATAGCTATCTCGATTACTTAGACTTCATCGAGATATATGGTGCATCGTTTTCTGAATGGATTCAGACGGCGATGATTCTTCATTGTGGGCATGCAATCTTCTTCGAGATGCATCTTGTGCATACATATCCCAGGTGGGATACCAATGATATCATCAATAGACCAACCAATGGCTCTCTTGTACCTCTTTAGAGCAGAGATGAGAGCCTCTACTTGTTGTTCACCTAAATCGGCCACAACAATCATCGGAAGGGTATTTCCACTTCCCAAAAACACATACCTTAGATGGCTGGGGAGCTCTTTTAATTCTATCACTGGTGGCTCTGCAATGAAAGTCTTTGTTGTTGGTGAAGGTCGATTCCTAAGATCAATGTCCAGCTTCTTAGGAGCATAAGAATAGGACCTTATTCCTGTTAGAGCACAAACAGTTTCATCATGTTCTTTTGCCTCCTCACGCTCAAAATTCAGCAGCACATCAGATAGGGACTCAACAGTATGCTGCTTCTCTACACATAATTCTTTCTCATCCTCATAATTAATATCAACTACAGAGAACACATTCATATCGCTGGGCTGCTTTATTGCTTTGCATACATCAAAATGGACCACTTCGTCATTCATCCGAAATAAAAGCTCATTAGCTCTTAAGTCAATAAGCACACTTCCAGTTGCGAGGAAAGGGCGTCCCAAGATTATGGGAACTTCAGAATCCACCTCGCAATCCAAAATAACAAAGTCTGCAGGAAAGATGAAGGTGAAAACCTTCACCAACACATCATTCAAGATACCCACAGGTAGTTTTACCGACCTATCTGCCATCACGAGCCGCATATTGGTTGGTGTAGGGTCACCCAACCCCAATTTTTTGTACGTGGATAACGGCATCAAATTGATGCTAGCTCCCAAATCGCACAACGCCTTAGCAAAATTCAACGATCCAATCGTGCAAGGAATAGTGAAAGCACCAGGATCTGCCTTCTTCTGTACTAAGGACCTCATGGCAATTGCACTGCAATGATGAACATTATCTGCCAGCTCATAGCTTACTGCCCGTTTCTTTGTCAACAGTTCCTTCATGAATTTGGCGTACCCAGGCATCTGTTCCAGCGCCTCCACCAAAGGAACATTAATAGTCAGCTGCTTCAACATGGTCATGAATTTAATGAATCTTGTATCGTCAGCTTTCTTCTTCAGTCTCTGAGGAAAAGTTGGTGGTGGAAGGGGAATAGTTTTCTCATGAACGCTCTCATTCTGATTTTTAGCTTCTACAGAATCATCACAATCTGTGTCAATAACATTCTCCTCTGTATTATCAACTACCTGCTTGCCTTTGGATGGACTTTCCAACACCTTACCATTCCTAGTAGTAATAGCCATACATGATCCATCATTCCTTGGATTTTGCATGGTGTCGCTAGGTAAAGTGCCAGCTTTTTGTTGGTTGAATGCCTCTAACATTTGACTCATTTGTTTTTCCAGCTGTTTTATTATAGTAAAATGCGAGTCAACCAATTGCTTCATTGAGGACAAATCATTTACTACCTCAATTACTCCCGTGTTGGTTGCCTCCAATCCTTTCGACAGCTTAGCCATCATATCTTCCATGGACATCTTCCCAGAGCCAGACGCCACAGCCTCACAATTTCTAGGAGGAACGTACAAACCACTCCTGTCAGTCTTGTTCTTCCAACTATCTTGATCACGATCCTTGTTTCCAGACTTATCATAATAGTTCCGACCTTGGTTTCCTTAGGCATTGCCTCAGAAACCCCCTGATTATTAAAGTAGTTAGCTCCTTCCTCAGAATCGGATTCATCTCTTGCCTGTGACACAACAACTTTGACTTTTTCGGTCTTCCCTGATAATAAATGCTTGGCAAGAAGATCCATCTGTGTTTTCATGTGCGTTATATCCTGATCACGTTCCTCTTCTCTTTGCCTTTGTTTTGCAGTCATGCCAACAGATACAGTAGAGCTTGCTACCTCAGAATCCCTGGTATACCAAGCTCTGCTCTGCTTTGTCATACGATCAAGCATATCAATTGCCTGAATAAAAGTAAGGTCCATGAATGACCCTCCTGCAGCATTATCAACCACTGGCTTAGTCACCGAGTTCAAAGACCTGTATAATACTCCATCAAGTGAACATTGGTCATATGATGATTTGGGAACCGCATAAGCTTCTTCTTGAACCTCTCCCATGTTTCGTGGAGAGCTTCAGTTGGAAGCTGTTGAAAATTGCTGATCTCATCTCTTAATTGTGCTCTCTTGGATGGCGGATAGAATCTTTCTAGGAAAGCATCTTTCAGTTGCCTCCAATTAGTGATAGAGTCAGGAGTTAGCCCGTTCAACCATAGAGTTGCCTATCTAGATAGAGACAATGGAAATAAGCACAGCCGGATCGCATTCTGTCCAACCCCTGGATTGTCAAAAGCCTTGCATGTTGAGATAAAATTAATCAGATGCATATTCGGATCATCGCCTGCAAGTCCACCAAATAACCCCTTGAGCTGCAATAGTTGAATCATGGTGCTAGTGATATTGAACTTGGCTCCAGGTGCCAAGGGCGGAGGAATAATAGCCCCTGTGGCACCAGCTCCATCCAGATCGTCATCATCATCATCAAAAGGAATCTGCACAGCTCGTCGTTCAGGCCTCAATCTAGCTTGACGATCTCTTCTGTTCACAGGTGCCGCCACCTCTTCAGCATGCCTTGGGTTTAGTAGCTCATCATCACCCAGGTCCTCATCATCAGGATTTGTTGCTCGCCCTGGGTTTTCAATATTTTGTTGATGCACTTGAGCAACGACTAATGCAGCCAATCTAGCCTATTCTTGTTGAGCAGCCCTTCGTTCAATGTCTCGTTGCGCCTCCATCCTGCCAATGAGTTGCAGTTCAGGGTTTATGGGTAATAATGGTTGACCAGAACTTTGAGTATTTGCATGCACTGAACAAAACCTGAATAAAACAAAAACGACAGACGAAAAGTAAAATTTGAGAATCTTTGACCAAAGGGTCTATTAACTATCACAAACTTAGTAGACAACCGTATTCCCCGGCAACGGCGCCAAAATTTGATAACGCTTAAACTACAGCTCTCGTAAGAGTGTAAGAGGTCGCTGTTAAATATAGAACCCAACTAGGTTGGGTGTCGAATCCCACAGGGAATACTCGGTCACTAAGTATGCAACTATTAGTAGACTGTTGGTCGAAAATTCTACGGAAGGGGGGATTTAAATTATGGCGTGGATTCCTGTAAACAAAGTAACGAATGAAATGATTTGTGTAGTAAGATTCAATAACAGAGAAAAATAAGTTAGGGTTATGTCCACCTTATGAGTTCTACGTATCTATTAACTATGAGTTATGCAGAATTCAGACATGCATGCACTTATAGAGATTCGTATTCTAATGGTAAATCCTAGTGTCTCTCGACCATCCAGAATTATTTCACTTTAACTCTCTCGAGCTTAAAGTGTATAACTAACGGTACAAATTCTCCAAGAAGTTAATCCAGTTACGGCACTAATGTGTAAACAGGGGTTGGTAGCCCTATTTCCTTGTCACACTCCCTTTTCCAAACATGTAACTTTTCTCTCGAACAAGTTAATGCTATAATGGCGTATTCTATATGTTTGCAACCACAAGAATTTAATTAAGATGAAGAGAGTAATGATATAAGTAGCATGCGTATCAAGAATTCACAAACTCATAATAATCGATAGTATCTCAAAAGGCTTCCATAACCCTAACAGAGAAGTTTAGCTACTCATGAGTATAACGGAGATCACAATAGATATAATCATCATACCACAATCTAGAATAATCTTGGCAATGGGATGACTTAAACGTCAAGAAGGAGATGACATTTTTCTTCTTGGCCGTTCCTCAAGAGAGCCGAGTTTTCTCTGTCAGAAAGTAATGTGAATAAATCCTAAAAGTTTCGAATGAATTATGAAAAGCGTGAATGAAAAGCTTGCTGAAAAATTCAGCAAAATAGGGTTTTTATAACATCCTTGTCCTAGTCCCACTGAAATAGGGTTTTTATCCTTGTCCTAGTCCTACTGGGTTACTGCTGCACCCCTAAGTATTAAGAAATACTGATTTTGCCCAGGACGGATTCTCCATGCATCACATTCTGTCCACAAGCTTCCAAAAGCTACATTCCTTCTTACGTGAAGTTTCCCTTGCTACCGAAAGGTCCACAAAGTGCTGAAATCTTCATCATAAATACCTGAAAACATGCTAATCACGTTGGTTAGCTCACTTATAGGAAAATGGACTAAAAGTTCAGGAATTATATATTTTGTCCTTAAAACATAGCTAAAATATGGGTAAATTATAGTGCTTTAGGCGTGTAAATACGCCCAACATCAGCCAGACATAAAAATTATTGCCACTACATGTAATGTGAAGTGGCTTGAAATAAAAAATTGTTATCATGTTCATCTTTGTCTTTATATATATTCTTCATTATACATGGGCTCCAACCATTTAGTTAGGTCATCTACTGGAAATTATATAAATAGGTCTTCCTACCTTTTTGATTTATTCCAACAGATTACCTATCAGTTGCAATAAATAGATTATATGTTGCAATAAATTATATATATATTGCGACAGACAGACAAAAATATCTGCATAATGCAATAGATGACCAACTTATTCCAACAGATAATCAATCTGTCACAACAAGTATTATATATGTTACAACAGATAGACAAACTATTGCATTATAAAAATTCAACTTTCACCATACATAAAAATTATTGCCACTACATGTAAAGTGAAGTGGCTTGAAATAAAAAATTGTTATCATGCACGTCTCTGTCTTTGTATATATTCTTCTTTATACATGGGCTCCAACCATTTAGATAGTACCCCATAAGCCCAGACCTCTTGCATCTTTCCCACAACGGTGTCGCACATATCGGTTGCTTTTATACCGGTCAGCATACAGTCGATGTATGCAAGTGAGTACGGACCTCACGCTACACCAATTTTATTTTTTGAGAGTTGGATGTTCTTATTTCGACCTTCAAAAACTCATGATTCCTTCATCAAAAATTTCGCCAGTAAATGATCTATCAGCTTACTCTTTGTCAACAACTTGGGGAACAACTTTAAGAGTGGCTGCACGTGGGTTAAAAATGTGTCCTTGTTGAACATAGGTAAGTTACAGTCATAAATCTTAATATTTTCCTCATCAAGTAGTATCTCAACAGCGAGAAAATATTTGACTTTCACGTTCTTGACTGCAAAGATTCTCTTTTCCTTGGTCCAGCTCTTGCCGTGTGGATGTGGCATCTTCCCTCTAACATATTTAATCATGTCTTTATCCCATTTGAACGTAGAAACTAACTTATCAAATATATGGCCACCGGTACCAGATCGCTTACGGAGATCATCGTACCTATTCTTGAATTTATTATAGAAGTTGAGGTCCATTATCCTATCGGCAACATCATAAATATTCGGGTACGCTAATTGTCTGGCCCTCACGAGGCAGAGAATTTTATCAACATACTGTGGTATAAGAAGATAATTTTTAAATAGGTTAGTAATTGTAAAGAATAAAAATACTGTGGAAATATTCTATTGCAGAAAGTTCTCTGAATCAGTTCACAGATTACCTAGCTAACGCAACTTATGCAATAAATGTATATTATGTTACAACAGATTACCCAGATGTTGCAAAAGATTACACATCTGTTGCGTAGCTTCTTCTTCATGGAGTAGATAGGAAGGCTAGGTTAGCAAAAGTAAACTTACATAGTCCATGTACCACCCAGGCATATTTGTCATATTCGTGAAGTCTTTGGCGGCAAATAAATGCATGGTGTATTCTTCTGGAACCTTCGTCTTGTCATTCATGATTTCTTGTAGTTCCTTCTTCTTTTCATAGCCAAGTGTCGTGTATATGTCCACCTTTTTCAATGGCCCCTGAACTTCAACAACTCTTAGACCGGGAGGAGCTGTAATTTTTTTTATTTTCACAATGGAGAGTATTTGTCTAATATTTCTTGTCTTTCTACTAACCGCCACTGTAGGAGTGTATGGCTCCCTCAGCTTCTTAGATGGTATGACACCCCTCTTGGATTTCAACTCCTCGACAGCTTCAGCAATAGCCTTAATTTTTTAAGGATTTTATCCTCTCTGTCCTTGCATACTTTGTATTTGTAATAAGAATACGAGGGTGAAGAGGGGTGAGAGGGACCACTGTAAGGGTGAGAGGGACGGGTGTAAAGGTGAGAGAAAACAGTGTAAGGGGTATTTTCAAATGTATTTATTTTTTCCTGAGCACCAATATGCTCATAATCACGACTGGCAGTAGTAGCAGTATCAAAATAGCTGCCACCATCATCAACAACTCCACCAGCAATACCCCCAAAAAAAGCACCCTAATCTGTTGCAGTAGGTTAGCCATGAAGAACTTTAACATTAGGTTGATCTTTCTTTACTGCTCTTCTTATGGATGTTGCTCCAGCAAATTCTTTCTTTATTAACTTCACCGTTGGGTCTTCTTTTGTATCAACAAGACCTAGAGTAAGAAAAAAAGTTATCCCCAACTCATTAACAGTAGGCACGATCCAAGGATGCACAATCTATAAAAAAAGATAGGAGGTATTTAAATCATATAATAATAATTTACAGTCAGTTGGGTTACATGTTAAGACGGCCAACTTATGCAATAGACGATCTAGCTGTCGCAATAACTGATTTGTATGCCACAACAAATTGACAATATGTTGCATCAGATTAACAATCTGTTGTATAATTTACAGTAGATGGGTAATCTGTTGAGTCGGGTTCAGAGAACCAGAGCAACAGATGGTTAATTTATTGCAAAATATGGATCGTCTATCACAACAGATTACCCATCTGTTACACCAGTTGCAGTTGATGGGTAATCTGTTGCAACGGATGACCCATCTATCGCAACAGATGACACATCTATTTTAATATCTTTCTTTGAGGCAAATTATTTTAGTTGAAAGAAGACGTATTGCATCATCCTAAGGGTTAAAGAGACCAGCCTCCTTAATAATTTTACTGCCATTTGCAGCCAACCACCTAAGGATCCTTGGAAGAGAAACCTCATCTGGGTAAACCTTGAACTACTTTCAGAGGGGAGAAATGACTTCACATGCCCAAGCCTAAAAAATATAAACAGGAAGCAAGCAAAAAAATTCATAATAACTATATTCAATATAAATTAATAGATGAGTAAAAATAGTGGTCAATTTTACCATGAAATCCCAAGGAAAGCCATATAATGTGGTCTTCTTTGGAGATAGCTTTGTCAGTAAATATTTGACAGTCAAGTAGTAGCTATCATATCCCCAAGGATAATCGTTAAATTTCTCAAAATCATCAGCAAGCGCCAACAAATTATCTTCTATAAATTTCTTGAAATCTCTTACAAATAAAATGGAATGGACAAACTAAACTAAGCACAATTTCTCCCTATAATGCTTTGGTGTATTTTTATCATCGAGATCTGCCATCAAATCATCTGCTTTGTAGCTACGTCCAATAATGCCCAACAACTCATTTTTTCCCTTGCATTTGTTGGACCCTTTATGGAGTATTTCCTTGATAACAGGTTCTTCTAGATGATCACATCTCAAGCCCGTTACAATGGCAAACTTTTTCAATCCAAAACAAATCGACATGCCATAGTAATTGATCTAAATTTCATCCACCATTTTTTCTCCTCCTTCGAATCTTTATCATCCCCCGCATACTTGATCCTGTGCTTGAAAAGATCATATACTATGCTTATTAGAAAACAGAGAGTCCAGTCCGCAAGCAACTCAAGAAAGTATGCAAAGCAGCTCTTGTTAAAAAGTCCGTCTATGTTTTCATTCTTCATAATACTCCTAAGTTCATCAAAAAGTTTCCCTAACTAACATTTAAGTACAAGATCATCAGTTACTTTATCAGGGTTATCTATCGGCATTACAACTCGAAACCTGTTGATACTAATGGTTTTGACAGGATAATACTGGGATTTCGATATTAATTCATGCCCCATTGATGAGAAGGAGTTGTCACTTTTCTCAGCTTCATTTTACCCTAACCGAGATTTTTCAGGAAGTTCGTCTGAATCTATCTGTACTTTAGCCTTTTATGTTGGGTGGTCAGAAGTTGATCCACTTTCAGTTTCTTTTCTTTTTGGGAGATATCTTTTAACTACAAACAATAGAAAAATAAAAAATACATTGCATTTGATTTCTACATAATTTTTTAAAAAAATGTAAGACAAATTTAAATTATTCTACACCATATTACAAAAAAATACTCCAACGGATAACCCATCAGTTGGAACAGATGGGGAATCTGTTTGAAGACCTATTTAATATCTCCCAACAGATCTTCCACCTGTTGCAATAGATGGACCACCAACACCACAACCAATGCCACCACCAATGCCACCAATACCAACACCAAGACCACTGACACCACCACTAAAAATACAAATACCGACACCACCAACAACATCCACCAACAATACCACATACACCATCCAACAATACTATAATAGTCAACAAAACATTGAGATAAAAACTAGGGTTTTCTCGGGTGCTTCCTACTTTTTTTAGCATCAAAACACAAAATTGTTAACCCATTCTCGAAGATAATACAATTAAAAGTCTTCTTTTTCATCATTAACTCAAAAGCCCTAATTTTTAGAATAAAAAAAAATTGTAGAATTCGTCTCGAACTATATTACCTACGAAGACAGAGAATACGACAGATACAAGTGAGAATGAAGTCAAAAATAACAATTATGTGGTCGAAAATGGAAAGAAAATTAATCTATTTTGAAGAGTTGAGCAATATGTTGAGTAGTTATTATCTATATTGTTGAGAGAGAGAGAGAAAGAGAGAAAGAGGAGTGAGAACTTGATATTTGAAATGAGGAAAAGTTTTTCCCGTAAATGGATGATTTGTATGGGTTGATTTGTAAGTTTGGAAAAGAATGACAAGTTTTGAAATTGTTAATTTGGTCTGAATTGATCATAATTAATTTTTAAAATTTCAAAAGATATAGTTTTTAAAAAATTAAGTTAATGAAAACTTATTTTAACTCAGAGTGATCGATCGATGACCCGGGTTAGGTGAACGCAATACCAACACCATGCAATTGCAATGACTCAATTGAAGTTGTAGTTGATCCTATGAGCTTATTTATCCCTAGTTCCACCTAAATTAATTTAGATACTATTAATCTTAACATTAAGCTTATGAGAACTCATTTTAACTCAGAGTAATCGATTAACGACTCAGGTTGGGATGAACGTAATACCAACACTATGTAATTGCAATGACTCAATTGAAGTTGTTGTTGACCCTATAAACTTATTTATCCCTAGTTCCACCTAAATCAATTTAGGCACTATCTTAACATTAAGTTAATGAGAACTTATTTCAACTCAGAGTGATCGATCGATAACTCAGGTCGGGATGAACGCAATACCAACACCATGCAATTATAATGACTCAATTGAAGTTGTTGTTGATCCTATGAACTCATTCAGCCCTAATTAAACCTAAATCAATTAAGGTTTTATCTTAACATTAAGTTAATGAGAACTCATTTTAACTAAAAGTGATCGATCGATGTCTTGGGTTGGGATGAACGCAATACCAACACCATGCTATTGCAACGACTCAATTAAAGTTGTAGCCCTATGAGCTCATTCATCCCTAGTTCTATCTAAATAAATTTAGGTACTATCTTAACATTAAGTTAATGAGAACTCATTTCAACTCAAAATGATCGATCGACGACTCGGGTCGGAATGAATGCAATACCAACACCATGTAATTACAAAGACTCAATTGAAGTTGTTGTTGACCCTATAAGCTCATTCATCCCTAGTTCCACCTAAATCAATTTAGGTACTATCTTAACATTAAGTTAATGAGAACTCATTTCAACTCAGAGTGATCGATCGATGACTCGGGTCGGGATGAATGCAATGCCAACACCATGTAATAGTAAATACTCAATTGAAGTTTTTGTTAACCATATAAATTTATTCATCTGTAGTTCCACCTAAATCAATTAAGGTTCTATCTTAACATTAAGTTAATGAGAACTCATTCGTCCCTAGTTCCAACTAAATCGATTTAGGTACTAGCTTAACATTAAGTTAATGAGAATTTTTTCAACTCAGAGTGATCGATTGACGACTCGGGTTGGGATAAACACAATACCAACACCATCCAATTACAAAGAGTTAATTGAAGTTGTAGTTGACCCTATGAACTCATTCACTCATTCCTAGTTCCACCTAAATCAATTACAATAAAATCTGTTGGAATAAACGACTGAGCTGTTGAAAATTTCTAATAAATATTCATATATTGCAACAGACGACATATTTGATTTAATTATCAAATTGATATTCATATCTATTGTGAAAGGTAACTGAGTTGTTGGAAATTTTCAAACCGATATTGATACTATTGTAACAAATGACATATTTGATTTAATTATCAAATAGACATTTGCATCTGTTGTCACAAATAACTAAGCCACTGGGATATTTAAATAGATATTGATATCTGTTGTAATATATGACATATCTGATTTAATAATCAAATAGACATTAGCATCTGTTGTCACAATGACTGAGCTATTGGGATTTTTAAATAGATATTTGTATCTGTTATAACTAATGACTATGCTGTTGGGATTTTTAAATAGATATTGCTATCTGTTGCAACATATGACATATCTGTTTGAAAATCTTTTTTTCTTTTAGCTTCTGTCCGAATAGATAAAGTAATACTACAAAATGCAGTAAATAATATTTCTTAGATAACTCAAAAATGAGTTTATTGAGTAGTCTTATATTATCTTTTCAATGTCACTAGTCTTCCTCGTGCCCCTTAAATTATTAATGAATATTAATTATAGTAATTAATGAATATTGAAACCCACATCTACGTACATAATACATCTAGAATTATCTCATCTCTCCTTCAGCTTCAACCCTAAATTTATTTTATTCATCTCTCATCCTTTTCTTTCTCTCTTCTTTAGGGTTATCACAACCTTTTTTCTCTCTTTTCTCTTCTCTTTCTCATAAAGATTCTTTCGGACCTAAACCGATCCATATCTTTCCTCTAATGAAATTGTTGTTTTGATCCCCTTTTAACATTAAGGTATGGTTCACTATTGCTCTTTCATTCTCATCTTCTTCTTTGTAAGTTATTTACATTTATTTTTTATTTAATTATTATTTACCCATATCATATATATTTAAAAAATTTAAAGGAACTTCTAAGTGTTGAACAAACGAACCAAGAATTTTTATTACAATATACGAAAAAAGTCATCTGTTGGGAGAAGTTTAAAAGCCTTATTGGTAGTATCATTTTTTATTTCTTTATCGTTAATGTTGTTAATGATGTTGTTGGTGGGGTTGTCATTGTTCAAACTTGTGGTGTGGTGTTGTTGATGGTGTTGGAACAAAGGATATTCCTTCTTTGTTGTTGATGATGTTGTTGATGGTGTTGGAACAAATGTTGTTGTTTTTTTCTTTGTTGTTGATGTTTTTTATTTGTTATTTCTTTACAGTTTATGTCGTTGTTATGTTGCAACGGAAGGAGCAACTGTTGAAACAAATCAAACCACCAACAAGGCTGGTTTGATGTATTCCAATAGACTCCACATTTGTTACAACAGATTCCACATCTGTTGCAACAGATTCCACATTATTTCAATAAACTCCACATCTTTTGCAACAGACTTTACATATGATACATCAGACTCTATATCTATTATAACAGACTTCACATCTATTGCAACAAACTCCACATGTGTTGTAACAGATGGATAACGTTATTTCTTTGACATTATTTTTTAATTTTTTTTTGTAGATATAAGAAACTGAAAGTCGATCAACTTTTTCTCGACTAACATAAGAGGCTGCAAAAAAGATAGGTTCGAAGAAATAAGCTGCATGCTTATGGAACCACTTCATAAGTGGGAGGTATGTATTACTGATAATGTTATCATGGAAACACACATAGAGTACACTGATTTTCTGAATGCTATTTTTATCGATTAGTCATTGATCATTCAAACAAGATACCTGCATCTTTACAGTTAAGATTGGAAGGTCCAAATTGATAAGGCTGAGGGACCATGAATATGGTTTTGATACCCTGTTAAGATTTAATGTCGGTTGTTGCTCATGTTTATATGTCAAGCAATGTGAAGTGATCTAGTTTTGGTGTCATTATTGATGATAGGCGAATTTACACGCCTATATCAATATATTTTGCCCATATTTTAGCCTAGTTTTGAGAACAAATTATATATTTCATGCACTTTTAGTCCTTTTTCCTATAAATGAGCTAACGAACATGATTAGTAAAGTTTCAGGTATAAATGATGCAAAATTCAGCATTTTATGGCTTACTTGATGCAAAAGAAAGCTCACGAAGGAAGGAAAGGGAGTTTACACGCCTAAGGACCAAAACTGCTGCATGGAAAATCTGTCCCGGGCTAAAACAGCATTTCTGAAGACTCTGGGGACCTGGACCAAAACTGCTGCATGGAAAATCTGTCCCGAGCTAAAACAGCATTACTGAAGACTTTGGGGACTTGCAGACACAAAGCTGGATTTGGACAATGATACATTAACCTAGTACAATTGGGTTATGTATTTCATTAGTGTATTTGGATTATGATAATGTTACGTTAACCTAGTACATTTGGGTTAAGTATTTCATTAGCTTAGTAGGATTTGGTTAGATATTTATTTACCTAGTAGGATTAGGATATGGGTATTATAAATACCCTATCATGTTAGAGATTTTTAATTAAGTCCTCCCTTAGTGGAGAGACACATTCTACTTCTCAATTACAACTCTTCTAATCTTTCCATTAATTCTATTTTTCTTCTTCTACTCTTCTATTCTTAAATTCCACAACAAGAGAATCGTTACCAAGCCAAGGAACCACGCCACATGCCTATCACTTGATCTACACGCCATTACTCAATATTGTGATATAAAAACAATGTCAATCGTGATCTCCTTCGCATTCATGGGTAACTAAACCTCTCTGTTGGGGTTATGGAAGCCGAATGAGATACTATCTATTGCTGTGAGTTTGTGAGTTCATGAAACGTATATTGCTTATATCATTATTCTTTTCATCTTAATCTACATTCTTTGCGGTTGCAAACGCAAGAATACGCCAGTCTAACATTTAACTTGTTCGAGAGAAAGGTTATTTGTCTGGAAAAGAGATAATGTCAAGGTAGTAGGACACCCCTTCCTATTAAAAAGCTAGTGCCGTAACTGGACTAACCTCTTGGAGAATTCGTACCGTTAGACACGCTTTAATCTCGAGAGATTTAAAGTGAAATAGTCCTTGTTTAGGTCGAGAGACGCTTGGATTTACCATCGACTACAATTCTCTATAAGCAATTGCATGTCAGAATTCTACACACTCATAGCCAATAGAGACGTATACCTCAGAAGGTGGACATAACCCCCAACGCTTCAATTCTCATTGTTTACAACCAACGTAACAATCTCTCTCCTTTTACTTTATTATTTTCAGCCGTTGTTTACATTACTTGCAAGACAAGAATCCCCCCTTTTTACGAGACTTGCACCAAATGTTTAGTAATTTTACTTACTTGTTGGCCAAGCTATTCCCTGTGGGATTGATACCCAACCCAGGTTGGGTTCTATATTTGCTAACGACCGCTTTACACTCAAACGAGAGCTGTAGATTGAGCGTTATCAATTATAAAGAGATTTAATAGCGATTGGACTAACTTTTAGGGTGCATTGGACACTGAGAAGGCCTTCAAAGCCTAGCATTGCATCAAACAAGAATAAAAAAAATAATATAGTTATTGCCCTAGACTAAATTTATATGGTTGGATTGCTCGAGGTAATGATTATATGCCAAAGATGAGGTAGGAGAATGCCTTTGAGGGAAAATAGGTGGTTGATGAAAGACTATATCATTTGAGAGCTAATTAAAGAGTATACATAGGGTAGAAAGTAACTTCTAGCGAATCTGGCCAATGAAATTATCTTAAAACAAGAGAAATCTATATCAAGTGCAAATATGAAATTGTATCTGGTAATGAAAAATCCGTCTGTTGTTTCTCTAAGAGAAAAATATGCAGATGGTCATTTTTCTAGGGAGTTGCGTCTAGGTAGCATTGTCAGGATTATAACCTATATTCTACATAAAAGCAGAAGACCAAGAAAGCAGCCTTACGGGCATCGAGGGTTGAAATTATATACAGTGAGTCTAGAAAACTTGCACCAATAGCAACTGCAGTTAAAGTAAGGAATCTAAGCGAAGGCGGTAATTTTTGAATTTTAAATTGCACAATATGCCTTCTTGTTTGTGGTTCTGATTAGGTCCACTGCTGTTGACCTGATCGGAACCATAAACGAGATTGAAATATAGATTGAGTGTCATTACTTCCTTAGCAATATGGATTAATTGATTGTGTTTTCTTGCCTTAGCATGCTTTCAACATTCCTTGAAGAAGATCAGAGGCTTGCTGTAGTATTGAATTTTGATAATTTTCAAGCTTGCCTTCAGCTTTCGGATTCGGTCTTTAAGTTTATCGTTACCATCTTTGAAGTTGGTATAGAGTTCCTGATCTCTTGTGAGCTCGATCAGGAACAATTTCTCCTTTGAATTTGTGGCATTGAAGTTACGGCGACCCTCCATGTATACTTTAAGGCTTCTGAAGAAAGTGTTCTGAAGGCCTTCTTCAATGCCACAACTTCAAAGGAGAAACTGTTCCTGATCGAGCTCACAACAGATCAGTAACTCTCTACCAACTTCAAAGACGGCAACGATAAACTTGAAAACCGAATCGACAAACTAAAGGCAAGCTTTAAAATTATCAAAATTCACATACTACAACAAGCCTCTGATCTTCTCCAAGGAATGTTGAAAGCATGCTAAGGCAAGAAAACACAATCAATTAATCCATATTGCTAAGGAAGTAATGACACTCAATCTGTCTTTCTATCTCATTTATGGTTCCGATCAGGTCAACAGTAGTGGACCTAATCAAAACCACAAACAAGAAGGCATAGGGTGCAATTTGAAATTCAAAAATTGCCGCCTTCACTTAGTTTCCTTACTTTAACTGTTGTTGCTATTGGTGTAAGTTTTCTAGACTCACTATACATAATTTCAACCCTCGATGCCCGTAAGGCTGCTTTCTTGGTCTTCTGCTATTTTCTATATAGGTGATAATTCCGACCATGCTACCTAGTCACAGTTCCCTATCAAAATGTCCATCTGCATTTTTTTCTTTTAGAGAGACAACAGATGAATTTACATTATCGGATACACTTTCATATTTGCACTTGATTCAGATTTCTCATATTTTAAGATAATTTCATTAGCCAGATTTGCTAGAAGTTACTTTCTACCCTATGTCTCTTCTTCAATTAGCTCTCAGACGATATAGTCTTTCATTAACTCCCCTTTTCCTTGTAGGCATTCTCCTTTGGCTCCTTTTAGCGTATAATCATCTTCTCGATCAACCCTTCTATATAAATTTGGGCTAGGGGAATTTTTATTGGTTTTTCATTCTTATTTGATGTAGTGTGAGGCTTCGAAAGCCTTCTCATAGTCTAATGCACACTTAAATTTAAGTCCAATCGCTATTGGATCTCTGCAATAACACCAAATATTAATCCCTTTTCAAAACTTGACATGCATAAACACGAGCAACAACCGTCAGTAATTCATAACAGGTTATCTGCACCATCTTTATGGGGACCTCAGCCTTATCAATTCGAACCCATCAGACTTAACTGTACAATGTAGGATCTTATTTGAATGATCAGTGCCTAATCGGTTAAAAACTGCATTCACAAAAACATTGTACTTTGTGCATATTGTCCCGATGACCTTATCAGTAATACTTAACTCCCATATATGATAGTAGATCTATCTATCTGCATGTACCTTATTATTCCTAGCCCATCTATGGGTTAAATTGAATAAACAGATGACTAGCAAGTTGCAACAGATGCCACATCTATTTAAAATGTGAAATAATTACAGACATCTATTATGATAGATGATCAATCTGTTGCAATATATGACATATCTGTTGGAAAATCAAATAGATATATCCATATGTTGCAACAGATTATTAATATGTTATAAGTTATCTGACAGATGGAATATATTTTGCAACAGATTACCCATCTGTTAGATTTATTCTAAAGCAATTTTCTTTTCTTTTCGAAATATAATAAAAGATAAAATATTGTATTTAGATCTATTTTTTAAGTTTTATATTCAAAAAGTCACTAGTTTTATTTAATCAAGGGATATGAACAACATGGTTTTTTGTTTGACTAACCCCTTTCAATTCAATTATTTATAAATAGGTCCCTCCTTACTTACTCATTCATTCTACTACACTTACAATACAAATATGGTTGATCCATATTCGTACAAGAAGATTTATATTGAGTCCTTACAGGAACTTCAAAGGAAATTTGATGAACTACAGAGAATTTGGCCGATTTCAGAGCGAGGCTGAGGAGGGCCCTGCTGCTGCCGGATAAAAATTGTCCGGTTGACAAGAATAATAGTAGTAGTAATAATAATAATAGTAATGATAATAATAATAATATTAGTAATAATAATTAGGTTATGTTTTTTATTTTAGTGTATGTATTATTTTCCTCCTATTGTAAATCGGATCTACCCAAGGGATTCAAAAATCTATGTTTAGTGGTCGACTTTGAATTTTTAATTCTTATTTAGTATTTAATTGTCATTCTATTTATTCCTTATTCTTAACATGTCGATGGTTGGTGGTAGGGATTGAGCATTTGTGGCAACATAGGTTAATCTAATGCGACAAATCGACCATATGTTGCAACAGATGATTATTAATAAAAAAGGGTTATTGTTATTGAGAGGGTGAAAACATGACTTTTCGAATATTTAATATGAAAAATGGTTCATAAATAAATAATAAGGAAATAAATGATAAACACAATTTATAACCGTAAAAGAACGGTTATTTGATTTTAATAAATGATCGAGACTTTTCACCATTTTTGTTTTTAAATTTATTTTTTAAAATTATTTATTTATTATATAATTAAAAAAAGTCACAATATTGGATTAATTAATTAACTTATATGATGATTGTTAAGAAAAAAGTCACGGCTGCTCACCTTTTTCTTAACAATCATCATATAAGTTAATTAATTAATCTAATATTGTGACTTTTTTTATTATATAATAAATAAATTATTTAAAAAAATAAATTTAAAAATAAAAATGGTGAAAAGTCATGACCAGTTATTAAAATCAAAGTGATTGTTTGTCTAAAACACATTCAACAATGTTGTTGATGCATCAAAGACCCCATTTGTTGCGACTGATGTATCAGCTGTTATAAGAAATCAAAAAAGCTATTAAAATAGATCGTCCATTTGTTGCAACAGATGGTATATCTGTTGCAACTGATGGTTTATCTAATTCAACAGATATACAATTTGTTGCTAGAACTCAATAAAAATGGTTATTATTTTATTAAAGAAACAGTTATTGAAAAGATATTTTTTTTAATTTATATATTAAAAAGTCAACAAATTTGAATTAATGATATGATGATAATTTTTTTTTAAGAAAAATTTAGATTATATGATGCAACAGGTTCTCTATTTGTTGCAACAGATGGTATATCTGTTGTCACAAATGAGTTATCTTATGCAACAGATATAGAATCTGTTGTCACAACTCAATAAAAATGATTCTTAGAAAGAACTAATTAATAATAATAATCTGAAAAGTCATGACTTATCATAATATTTCTTAATTTAATAAAAGTCATAACTTTTACAGTAGTAAAAAATGTAATTAATAAATGGAGGTGAACAGTTAGATTAAATGTTGCAATAGATAGATTATCTGATGCAACAGGTTCTATATTTATTGCAATAGATAGTATATTTGTTGTCACAGATGAGTTATCTGATGCAACAGATATAAAATCTATTGTCAGAACCCAATAAAAACAGTTCTTGGAAAGAACTAATCAATAATAATAATCTGAAAAGTCATGACTTATCACAATATTTCTTAATTTAATTAAAGTCATAACTTATCACGGTAATAAAAAATGTAATTAATAAATAGAGGTGAACAGTTAGATTATATGTTACAACAGATAGATTATCTTATGCAACAGGCTCTCTATTTGTCGCAACAGATGGCATATATGTTGTCACAAATAAGTTATCTGATGCAACAAATATAAAATCTGTTGTCATAACTCAATAAAAATGGTTCTTGGAAAAAACTAATTAATAATAATAATCTGAAAAGTCATGACTTATCACAATATTTCTTAATTTAATTAAGTCATAGCTTTTCACAGTAATAAAAAATATAATTAATAAATAGAGGTGAACAGTCGTGCCTTTTTATCACTCATTCAAATTCAATCCTCTATAAATAGGTCCCTCTTTACTCATTCGTTCATTCAACTACACTCTATTTATTTATTGCATCTTGTCTTTAATATTACACCTTCCACCGCTTTCTCTTCCCGGACTCAGGTAAGTTTTTTTTTTCCAATTTGTAGTATACGTTTTATCACATTTGGATATTCTTTTCTTTACTTTTGTTTTTACATTTTTTGTCAATTCATATGTGTTCTAGATATGGCTGATCTAGTGTAGGACATGGCTTTTCTACAAGACTCCGTGAATGAACTTCGGATGCAGGTTTGTGACCTGCAATGAGAACTGGGAGCAGTTAGAGCAAGGATGCTCTGTGAGATCCGACGACTGAGGAGGGCCTTGCTGCTACCTATGGAAGATTGGCAATAATAATAATAATAATAATAATAATAATAATTAGATTATTATTTTCTTTTAGTATCGTCTATGTAATGTATTTTTATTTGTTTTAATTTAATAAAAAATTAGGTTTGATCAACTTTGACGTTCTAATTCATATTTAATTTTATTCTGTGTATTATCTTCTCAACAAACATGTCAACGATTGGACATAAGAAATAATTTTCAATCCAGTAGCAATAGCAAGATTTATCTATTGGGTTTGTGGCAGGGGCTGATTTGTGTTGTTCCAACTAGATTACTCATATGTTGCAATAGATATGCAGTCTGATGCAACAGATAATCAGACTGATGCAAAAGATAACTAGTCTGTTGCATGGCTTTGACATTTTAATTCATACTCCCTCCATATCAAATTATTTGTCCCAAATTAAGATGGCATATTGATTAAGAAAACTACTTAATAACATCCCTAGTTTACCATAATACCTCTATTAAATGATGTTTATATTTTAATTTGAAGAAAAAGTGATTAATGCAAAGGGTAAAACATAGAATTTTTTATCTCTTCTTGACTAATGAAAAACGACAAGTAAAATTAGAAATCAAATTAAGAAATTTGGGATGAGTAATTTAAGACAGAGGGAGTATTTAGTTTTCATTCTGTCTATTATATTCTTAACAAACATGTCGACGATTGAACGTAAAAAATAATTTTGAATCCAGTTTGCATAGCAAGAGTTGAAACATATTGGTTATCTGTTGGTTTTGTGGTAGGGGATGATTTGTGTTATTCCAAATAGATTAATCATCAATGGCAATAGATAAGCAGTCTGATATAACAGATATTCAGTCTGATGCAACAGGTAATCCATCTGATACAACAAATAATCAGTCTAATGTAACAGATAACTAGTTTATTGCAATAGATAAATCTTTGATTGCAACAGATTACTTGTAACGCTCTGATTTTCTAAAATCGGAATGCCACTTGGTGCTCATAATCTCAAAGGACCACAAGCTAACCCTTTTTCTGATATCTGTACCTGAGCACTGCATAATATACTAAAATAAATATGGAAAACTGGCGGAATCTTGCCATAAGGTTCAAAATATCTAAAAATACTCAAAACTGGAAAAAATTAAATACTAATGTATTTGTCCGAAAAGCCTCTAAACTATCTAAACTGGGGAGTTGATGGGACATGTCCCTAACTAACTCTGTCTACTGAAAATAAACTGAGTCTAATGCCATAATAAAATAAGGATCATCCTCGAATGATGAGGACTCACTGCTAAGTCAACTGCTACTGGCTGAGTCTAGACTACTAAGGGTGCCCTGGATCTTATTCTTCTTGTAACACCCCGTATTCAAGTATGTGTATTGGCATATTCAAGTACGTGTATTGGTCTTATTTATATGAAATTAATTTATTTTATTTTATTTATACCAAAATTTGCTCGTCGATGGTTCCATGCGAAGGTTATTGAATAAGTTTTCCAACGATATAAAGATTTCCAAAAACGGATAGATTTCAGATATAATCGAGCACATTCAAAACTATAAAATGTTGTCCGGGATATTTGGGAATAGTAAATGTGCAGGAAAATTTTCTGCACACAAACTACTAAGGCCAGTCGAATTTTTGGGTCAACTTCGAACGATCATAACTCCCTTAATATAATAAACCGGGAGAGCTGCGACATATGAAAAGAAATATCTTTGAGTCTTCTTTCCAATGCAATTGTTTTCATCCAAATCCAACGTCTGAGGAAGGAGTTATACTCATTTTACTTTAGCCTATCAAAATAGATTTTTAGGGTCAACTTCAAACGACCATAACTCCTTGTACAGGACGAACTGGGTGGCCTACTTTTTATGAAATGAAAGACCTTTGAATTATCCTTCCAAGGATACCAATTTCACCCAAATCCGATAACGGAGCAAAAAGTTATGGTCGATCTACTTTAACTTATCAAAACAGTCCTCCAAAGGACAGATTTGACATTATTTAAATTTTAAAGGCATTTTGGTCATTTCCTATTATATTATGGACGGGAATATGTGTATATATACATGTATATGAGTTCAAAAACTCATTTTCATCCTCAATCATTGAGGAAGAACAAACCCTAGCCAAATTTGACCTTTAAATTACTTTTGATTCAATCGTAGAAATTCCAAAGTAATCTGATAACTGCGTTTGTCATCTCGAGAGCTTCAAACGGCACCTATTATTTGTGTAAATAGGATTGCATAATCAATAGGTGAATTCTAAGGTATGAGTATTGTTTGCCTTTGTTCTTTTCCATATGTATATGTGTGATAGAGGATTATATTTATTAGTTGTTATTGAAAGGTGATGGAAATAAGGTTATGGACTATTTTGCATGGTTTAGTTGTATTAAATTGTGGAAGGTAGATATGATAATTGAGTTATGGAAGGTGGATATGGTAATTGAGTTATGGAAGGTGGATATGGTGATATACTATTGAATTGATGATTATTTATGTATATGGCTCAATTTGGTTTAATGGATTGGTTGGAAGGATAAATGAATCCAAACTTAATATTGGAGGATGTTGTATGAATATGCATGGGATGTGAATGTAATTGGAGTATAAGAGGGTTAAATTGACACCCTTTATGGTGTAATTAAGGCTTACTACTTAACCACTAGTTTGGTGAATTCAAATAATTGAATTGTGACGTTTGGTTACTAATACGAGATTGCTATATATGTTCATTGTAGATAAGTAATCCGAAAAGACGGGAAGTCCATTTGGGACTAGTATTGAAGGTTGACAGTCAGGTATGTAAAGCATACTCTATACCATATCTTTGGCATGAAAGTGAACAATTGTTCTATTAAGAAAGTTTCCAAAGTTATTCAGTAACATGTGATCCATAATGGTTTTGTATGATGTCCTACGTTACCAATAAACTTGTTTCCACCCTACAAGATGTCAAGACATTCCAATACTTACTTGTTTTTCAAATCTTACATGTTTATTGCACTAATGAATGTCAGAAGGTATGCGGTTACTCAAACAAGATCCATGTGCTATTAATGACTCCAAAATGTTTCATTGATACAACAATAAGTTCCTACTTCATTGTTATGGCATTGATGACTCCAAAATACTTCATTGATGTGCCAATGAGTTCTGACTTCATTGTTATTGCATTGATGGTCTATTTATATGTCTCTTATTGATGTATCATTGTTTCAAAGTATCAAAAATGCGGTGGTGACCGAAATAACAATTTCAAAGATTAATTGAACTAAGTGATGGAAGTTCTCTCTTATCGGGTGGTACCCAGGGGCATAAGCCTATCATGGGTCGATCCCTATTTATGTATTTATGGGTGGTATCACATGGGCATAAGCCTATCATGGGTCGATCCCAGTTGATATGTACTGGAGGCAGCCTAATGGTCATAGTACAGTACAGTAATGATTACAAAGATGATAAGAACGAAGGTAAAGTGATTGAATAAATACAATGTACAGGTTATCACAAGTTCTAGTAAGTGTGGTCCACTCCTATTACGATTTATTCACTTGTTTCTGATTTCTATTGGGCTCCTATATCATATGTGATTATCTACAGATTACATACTCAGTGCATATTTTGTACTGACGTCCCCCATGAGGGACCTGCATTTCATGCTGCAGGCACAGGTACCTCAGCTCATACACCGTATAAGTAGGAGCTAGGATATCCAGCTTCTTTTGGTGAGCTCCAATTTGCTTTGGGGCTTTCCGTGTCATATCCAGTCACTTTTGATATTGTATAGAAGTTAGTTATATGGCGGGGTATGTCCTGACCTTAGTTAAACTCTGTGTATTGTCTAGAGGCTTTGTAGACCTAATGTACAGTCAAGGTGGTGTTTTGTTAATAGACGTGATGGCTCCAACAGCCAAGTATTGTATTTACATATATATGTGTGCTCGAGCTTATACAGCTGATTATTTCCTTTTATATGTGACATGTCCTGTCCGAATTTCGGGTTGTCATGGAAGTATGCATGGAAAGTATACGGTTATGAGCTAGTTCTCCCGAGCCTCCTTGGTTATGGGTGCCAGTCCGCCCCAATAGGATTTGAGGCGTGACACTTCTGAATCTATGGTATAAGACACCATAGAGTAAGAAAAAAGTAAATGTCAGTGCTTTAAATGTACTGGTATGCTAGATGAGGTAAGGCTAAATGCAAAGGCTTATGCATGAACATAACTTAACTGAATAATATGAGAGTACTGAATGAGGATATATATATGGACTGAATACTACCTTCTGAATACTTGAGCTTCTGACAACTGAGTTTACTAATATTGATATCTGTGTTTACTAACACTGAGAGTCTGAATAACTGAGTCTATTAATAATTGAAATCTGAGCTTACTAATATCGACTAATTGAAACTGAGATCAAACCTATCTAGCGGATGATCTTCAAATCTAGTAATAATGATAAAAGAATTATTGAATCTGAGTTTCAGATTAGGCCTATCTAGCGAGCGATCTCTGAATTGATTAATAATAGAAATGATGGACTGAGTTTGAGATCAGGCCTATCTAACAGGTGATCTCTGGATCTAATAGTACTGATACTGATTAACTTTATGTGAGAGCAGGCCTATCTAGCGGGTGTTTTATGAATCTATGGAACTATCTAAGTTCCTTACTGAGATGGGTGACTGTATATGATAGTCCCAATTTTTGAATTTTACTCTGAAGACTGATACTGAAACTACAACTGTGGGAGTTCTCACTTAACCGACATGCCCCGAATCTGATCTAGTGGGGTCCAACCTGTAACCCCAACTGGAAGGGTGTCAATATCATGCCATGGGTATAGACACTACGATGGTCAAGCCTCTCTAACGGGTGACCCTGAACAGGAAGTCAAGCCTAAGGCAACGGGTGACTCCTAGAAGGAAGTCAAGCCTTAATCTAGCGGGTAACTCCTGATTCTGCGCTGGCTACACAGTTTTGGAGTACAGAGACTGCTGCTAACGATTCTGCCTCTCTAACGGGGAAGCCGTCATCCTTGCACTCGCTCAGTGCTAGTTCCTACTCCCAACTGAAAGACTTTGAACTAATTCTTAACTGAACTTAGACTGAGCTAAATCTATTACTGTTCATATTTCTTGACTGATCTGGCTGAGTTCACTTGGTTCCGTTATCTGACGGAATGCTACTTGGATTCTACTATCTGGCTAAATGCTACTAAATTCTTGTTAGCCTACTGAGTTTCACTAAAGTTTGAGCTGAATACTAAATACTACTAAGTATACTGAATACTAATTACTTTTTAATTCTGTTAAGTCGGAACTGAATACTAAGTCGGATTAGACTGATACTGAGACTAGATTTCACTTATACTGAAATCACTGAATTTCCTTAAGTTCTGTAACTGTCTGAATTTTACTGAGCATAGCACGACTGAGATTATATTGAGACTGACAGCTTTAGACAAGCAGCTAAATTTTGGGTATTAAATACCCCCAGGACTTGATAACATAAATATCATAAAATAGGACAACTCATACATGACATGACAATAGGCTATCATCCACAACATAATCAATGCCACACCTCGCCAATCACTTGAATATCATGAACATATAAAGGTATAAGAAATACATACCAATATCTCAAAGTTCACTCGATAAAGAATACACGTGAATGGGAATGCATAAAACATATCATAAATCATTCAATAAGACTTTTCAACAAACACTTGGCTTACATGAACTTATACATAATTGGGGATTTCTTTCTAACCATGTTATATTGACTCTACTTCCTTCACATAAGCATTTTGTCAAACATGTGGAGAGCATACTTTGGTTATACAACAAATACTACACCCAAGTATCATGACTACACCAACCAACTTGCAAAATTTAGGGTTTTAACATGGATATGATGCAATTCAATCCATATCAAGATCAAGACTTGCAACTTGTATTCAAAAGCATGAATTATAACTCAACAACACATAATCATGAACTTCAATACACATAAATCATGAAATCTCATAAATACATAAACTTTGTATTTTTGAAAAGGATTCTTGGATTTCTTGGGTGGAAGGAGCCCAAGAATCAACATCTAACATACCTTAGGAGACTCTTTCTTGAAGGTTCTTGGAGAAATTCTTGGTTTCTTAAGTTTTCTAGAAGAAGGGTTTTGATCTTGTTCTTGGGTTTTTTATCTTGAAAAAAATCCTAGCTTTTGATGTTATAGATGAATAATGAAGTTAGGAGCCTTGATCTGATATAAATAGGTGCTAAAAAGGGTAGAAAAAGATCAAAAAGCCCTTTTAAAAGTGACTTAAAATTACAGATCGATACATGAAACGGTAGGGTGCGATGGTCCGTCGTTGGGTCGACGGTCCGTCGGACTGACCGCCGCACCTGGACCGAATTTGGACTTATTGTCTCATCGCAACGGCCTGGGGCGATGATCTATCACTAGCTTGATGGTCTATCGGTCCTGACCGTCGCACTTGGCCAGTGAATGGGACTACTACCTCATGGAGACGGCTATGGGTGACGGCCCGTCGCTAGCTCCACGGTCCGTCAGCCTGCCCATCGCACCTGGGCAGTTTAGAGAGCTTTCTATAAAACGTTCATAACTTTTTACCCTGACATTGGATTTTGACGAATTTGGTATCGACGGAAAATTTATTCAATTCTCCACATGACAAAAAGTCGATATTAGGGAAATTCTACATCGTTTAAAATATTTCTCACTTGGAAAGTCATCCCTTAATCATATAGAGACGGAAATAGGCTTTAAGGATGTTTGGGGTATTACATTACTCATCTGATGCACTAGATAAGTAATATGTTTAAATTGTGGGCAATTATGTTGGATTCATGATCGAATTTTATCCATTGTTGGAAAAACAGCAGTAACTGTGTACCCAAATGACAAATTCGAATAAAAATCATAATTTTACTTACCAAAGTCACTTATAAAGTAATGTCAAAGTGAAAAGTGATGTAGGAAACAAAATTTGACTTAAGAAATTGGTCAGATAGCAGTAGTAGCGGTAACAACAACAGCAACAACAATGGTCGACAAGAAGAAGATGAAGATGATAATGAAGTAGAAGATGATGATAATGATCGACAAGAAGAAGATGAAGATGATAATGAAGTAGAAGATGATGATAATAAAGCAGAAGATGGTGAATAAAGCAGCAGCAACAATGAACAACAATAATCGTGAAGAGTGAGAAAACAACAATAGATGAGAAGAGAGAGAAACACTTTTTTCCCTTTGTTTCCTGTTATATTAACTAACATTTGAATCAAAGAGTAGATTAAAAAACTTGTGGGTTATTTTCAAACTTCCCTTTCTTTCTTAATCCATAATAAAGTAATTGTCACCCCCACTCTATAATTAAGACTTGTGTCACCTACACCTCATTTTAAAACTCTTTTGTCACCTACAACTTAAAGCCCCTAGTAACTACTCTCTCCATTAGTTTTTATTTATCACTTATTTTTTAAATAAGTTTTTTTTACTTGTCATTTTTAACGTATTGAAAAAATACAACTTTTATTTTCCTATTTTACCTTAGCATTAATTACTTTTATTTAAATTAATTTTAAGACACAATAATAAATATTATTTAATAGAGATATATGACAATAATCATGTTAATAATTATTTTTCTTAATGATAAAAGCAAACGAAGGGAGTAGAAGGAAAAATTCAATGATTTTTGCCAAAAACTAAAGAAGATAACAAGTTGTAACTACATATGTACTCATATACTCCCTCCGTTTGGATTTATTTGTCACTATTTTCTTAATTTGTTTTGTATTTTTATTTGTTATTTTTGACAAATTAAGAGAGAATAAATTTATTTTTTCATATTTTATCTTTAACTTCAATTACTTGTTCTTCAGGTTATTTTCTAATAACTTAAATATCAATTAATATGGATAATATAATAAAATTATTATATCAATTATTATGTTTTTAATGAATATGTCATGTTAAAATATCACAAGTAAAAGTGAACCGAAAGCGTATTAGTACACCATTATATCAAATAACCATCCATTTGCAAAAAAACGTAACCCCACCCCCACTCCCCGAAAGGAATAAAAGAAACAAAAGGAATTCAACATAAAGTAGGGGGTAATTTCCATAGATAGTCACTCACAATTACCTACAAATATCACTTTTGTTTCTTTTAGGACAAAATATCACCCAACTATCACTATTTTCCTCAAAAAATACTTAAAACTTTAAAAAACTTCTTCTCTCCTACTTGACATGCCATGTTGTTAAAATCTTATTTTCTTAATAATAAATCTGTTTAATTCTTCAAATTCATTTATTCAAACCTATGTCTTATAAACTAGTACAAGAAAAATCTAAATTACGGATTTAAAAAAAAAATTGCAAAAGAATTTATCGGTAATCTAATTCTCTACAAGCTTTTCAACCAAACCAATTCGATGAAAAACCTACAAATTTTTCTATCAAAAAAAAGTTTGAAGGAGAAAATCTAATTTTTTTTTTATCAAACAAAATTAGATCAAAAAATTTTAAAGGTAATCACCACTTGCAAATTTTAAGCAAGATTTTTTTGATTAAAAATGGATTCGTCTTGCGGATTTTTCCAAGTAAATTCAAAAACGAATCAAATAAATTCGCAAAGTTAACATAGGCAAAAAACTTTAGAAAACAAAAATTTATTATTTTTAATTTAGTTTTTTCATATTATTTTTTGTTTCTATTATATTATATTTTGTCTTATTATATAATTACACGCCAATTTATATTCTTTCCTCATCCTAAACCCACAAAAAAAAAAAATTGGTTGGATATTATTTTAAAGATTCATTTGTAATATTAGATCATTTTGTTAATATTTTTGAAAAATTAATTTGTTTCATGACTAAATAATTTTCTTTCCTTCAAAAATAGTACATTCAGTACGTATATGAAAATTCAAAAGCCATTATTTTTGTTTTACATTTTAAGAATCTTTAGGATATGCGATAAATAACCAAAAAATATTAAACTAGTACTAATTCATATAAATACCTTGAGTTTTTAAAATATTATTAAGTGGCAAAATAAATAAACTAGAAAAACTTTGAAAAGTATCAAATAAAATAATTCAAACCTTTACACATCAACTACTTCATTGATGAGTAATGTGCATAGTATTATCAGACGAATTATTTCCTTTTAATTTGTGTGATTATCTAATATTTTTATCATGTAATGTAATAATTTTACTCGTATCAAATAAAGAATAAATATAATTTATATTTTTTTTAAGAAAGACAAAATAAATACTCCCTTCGTCCCAAATTATCTGTCTCAAATTTCCTAATTTGATTTCTCATTTTTTTTGTCTTTTTTCATTAATCAAGAAGAGACAATTCTTTTTTTATGTTTTACCCTTTACATTAATTACTTTTTCTTCAAATTAAAATATAAACATCATTTAATAGGGGTACTATGGTAAATTAGCCATGTTATTAATTATTTCTCTTAATCAATGTGCCATCTCAATTTGGGGCGGATAATTTGGGACGGAGGGAGTATAAAATTTAAAGTACATAATTAAATTGTTCCTTAATGATAAATATATCATGCTTATTTATTTTTTAAAATAGAATAAAATTTTAGTTGTTATAAATGTATTTATATTATAGTGAATGTCTATCAAGATCTACTTTGATATCTATTAGAATTTGAAGCATCCGTGTTTTACTCAGACTAGGAGTAAATTTCCCCCATAAATAGAGGAATTTTGTTCATTGTATTTACAATCATAAGAGAAGAAATAAGAATCACTCTCTCTATTCTCTCTACTCTTCTTATTGTTCTTTATTGTTTTATAACACGTTATCAGCACGAGATTCTGCCAAATAAGGTGAGATTATAAATCTAAAGGTTAAGGTTAGTAATTCCTTATGTTAATTGTATTTTTCTATTAATGATATAATTATTGTTGGATTTGAGGAAAATAATTGATTTGGAACCATTTATGTTTTAAATTCATTCCTCAAGAACAATATTATCAAAAGGTATGATAATATTTGGGTTCAAGTCCCATCGATTTATGCCTAAGACGCCTTTATATGAATAAAATATTGAGTTTGAATATCAATACACCATATTGATGATATTACGATAGCTAAGGCAAAATAATAGGTATTGAGTAAAAAGTCATGAAATTCGACCCATTGAATATGCTCTATTCCATGAAGTGAATGTGGTAGCAATATATGATAAGTGTGCAATATGACAACTTACTTCATTCTTGAGGTGTATGTGGTAGCAGTGCATAATATGTCTGAAAGAAAATAAGTGATTGAATGCACGAATATAATAATGATCATCAAAAGTGATGATATGTTTACACACTTATATGATTATAAGATATGATAGAGAAAAGTTCTCTACATCATATGTATACCTCGATTTGCTTCTGAAGTAGCAAAATCTTGAAAGAGGTTATAAGCTATCATAATTTGATAGGCTTAAGGCACATTTATATTCCATTCCTGGGGAATGAGAAACTTATTAATGCAAACGTACACTTGATTGTGATTGTATCACAACTCACCTCCGAAAGAGGTTGAGTAATTTTGAAATCTACTTCCGAAGTAGTAAATCTGAAATTTATTCATGTAATAGTAAATCTGAAATTTACTAAAGAAAAAGTACATGTCATGGTAAACTTGGAGTTTACTAGAATAAAAGTTCATAAATTGATATGAATGATTGTGACATCTCAGAGATGTGCATGTATTAAAGAACTAGAAGATTCTTCAAGAATTGTTTATGTTGTTTGTTCTCATGATAAGTTGGTTGGACCAACTAATATTGGGATTGGATCCATTCAAATCTAAAAATTATAAAAGGTGAATAAGGTCCCATTCATCTACCATGTGATATGTTGAAACGATGCATCAATAAGATGATCACATGTACATTCATTGTCAACCTGCAGTTTGACATTCATAAAGTTGCGTGCTCAATAAAATTGAGTTAAGAACATAATTTTCAGATTGTGCAATCAAGAAAGTTATCTTGATGATGATGGTTTGGCATTAAATGCCTTCGATAAATAGCTAAATCATTATTAATGAGAACAAAACTTCATGTATTGGTCTAAAATATGATATATTGCAATAGCATTTGTATGCATTAGACCAATAAATTATGATTATTTCTTCCCTCTCAATTGGTTCAAGATCGGGAACCAATTATTCCATCTAATAATTTTGATGTGCGGTATGCGATTAATGAATATACTATAATGCACAAAGATGGATTCCTCAAAGAATAGAGGATGTATGTTAGTTTTCCTAACATAAGGGGGAGATTATATGCACTATGAAATATGTTAGGAATTATCACCATATCCTCATCCAAAAGATAATTCAAGTCAAATGCTGAAAACATCTCATATTAAGTGCAAGTGCTCTTATTTTGTGTTCCTAAAGGACAAAATCTATGCATGCATGAAGCGTGGTAGAATGATCAGTTCCAAATGAAATAGTCATTGAAAAATAAGGAGCAAATAATCATAATAAGAAGGCAATGTGCTCTTGAAGAGCCTACAACATGACACTTCATGAAACCTTATGAGAGGTTCATGTACCTAGAAATAATGAAGTGGTGAGATCTCAAAATGTTATGTCGCATTGTGAACCGATACTAAATGATATATCATCAATATCTTTGACACAATATTGGTGCAATATTGTGAAAGATTACGAGGATCTTAATTCTACGTTAAGCATGTTAACGTATAAACATTTATCAAGTGACATGAAAGGATGCATCTTGGTAAGTATTAAACTTGTTTGATTTGCAGTTCAGATATTTGAAGATGTCACTCATGAAATGTTGAATATTGTCACTTGACAAAACTTACGTGAAAAACCTTTAAGGATTCAAAATGGTTGAAGCATATAAAAGTTTCTGGGAAACTTATTTATAATCCTTATATTGTATAAGCTTATTACTTGAACATCATTGGAACTCTTGGAGAGTTTTCAAAGTAATAGATTATTTGCTGAAATTCGAAATATATCGAATTGGATTGGTTATGAAGTATCATATCTTAGTGTAATTGATGCACTCATGTACCTTGCAAATACTACAAGGCCTATAGCCTTTTCAGTCAATTTGTTAGCAAGGTATATTTCTGCTCCCACTATGAGACATCAAAATGGGATAAAATACATGACCTTGTTTTATTCTAAAGATTGCAGTTCCGATCTCATTGGTCATGCTGATGTTGGGTACTTATATAACTCGCATAAAGCTCGGTCTCAAATAGGCTATGTGTTTATATGTGGTGGTACTGTCATATCTTGGAGATATACAAAGCAGTCTATCGTAGCCACTTCATCGAATCATGCTGAGATAATAGCTATTCATGAAGCAAGCGGAGAATGTGTATGGTTGAGGTCCATGATACATCTCATTCGAGAAAAATATGGTGTAAAATATGATAGTCTACCCACAATTTTATACAGAGATAATTCAGTATACATAGCACATCTTAAGGGAGGGTTTATAAATGGAGATAGAACGAAACATATTTTGCCAAAGCTTTTCTACATACATGAGCTACAAAATAATGATGATATTAACGTGCAACGAATTCGTTCAACTGACAATATGATTGATTTATTCACCAAATCTTCTCCAATTGTAACTTTCAAGAAGATGCTGCACAAGATCGGGATGCAAAAGTTCAAGGATGTTCTCATTAAGGGGAGCAAATACGCTCTGTACTCTTTTTTCCTTTCAAGATTTTGTCCCACCGAGTTTCCTTGTAAGGTTTTTAATGAGGCAGCCTATATGCGTATTGTTAGAGATATGTACTCTTTTTCCTTCACTAGATTTTTTTTTCACTGGGTTTTTTCTAGTAAGGTTTTAACGAGGCACATTATCTACCAATTAGACATTCAAGGGGAGTGTTATAAATGTATTTACATTATAGTGAATGTCGATCAAGATCTACTTTGTTATCTATTAGGATTTGAAGCATCCGTCTTTTACTCAGACTAGGAGTAAATTTTCCTTATAAATAGAGGAGTTTTGTTCATTGTATTTACAATCATAAGAGAAGAAATAAGAATCACTCTCTCTATTCTCTCTACTCTTCTTATTGTTCTTTATTGTTTTATAACATTAATTAAATAAATTTGATAAGTTAGATAGTTTAATTTTTTCTATAGATATATATAAAGAAATAAAGTAATATTTGTAGGTAATTTTCTAAACATGGGTTAGTATCCATGAAAGTTACTTTAAAATAGGAGTAGTAGTATTATAAATTACAGAATTATATATCTCAAAAGATAAACAGAAAGAAAAGAATTCAGCATAAAATATTAATATCACAAATCACAGAATTCTAAATTTTTATAACCAAAATCTAGTTTGCTTGTGATTGAAAGGTAATAAAATAAATAAATAATCCAGAATATAAACAGAAAGAAAAGAAATTCAGCATAAAATATTAATATCACAAATTACAGAATTCTAAATTTTTATAACCAAAATCTAGTTTGCTTGTGATTGAAAGGTGATAAAATAAATAAATAATCCAGATTCTGGAACAAAAATAAACAAACTAAATCTACCCTAAATCCCCAGAATTTGAAAAGCTAGTCTTCCAAAAGACTGTTTGTTTAGTTTTTTCTTGAAAGTATCAACTTTTCATATTGGTTTGTGTTCTCTTGGATCTTTGCCCTTTCCCTTTCTCCTTGTCCTTGCTTCGAACACTTTCCAGATTCCTCTTTTCTCATATAGAGAGGAAAAGATAGAATCTTTCCATTCTTAACTCTTTTTTTTTTTTTCTTTTTCTGGGACTTTCCGATTCTTGTTTGATTGAATCCAGTTTTCTTTTCTTTTCTTTCATCTTTTTTAAAAAAAATTTGTCCATTGTTTCTGATCAAAGTAAGCTAATTAGTGATTTAAGTTGTATAATAAAATTATAAAAGAGATAAAAGTTAAAAACTTTTGGAATTTTCATGAGCCAGTATAGAGGATCTAAAGACGGCGGTTCAGTAAAGAAGCAGGAGATAGTGTTACCATCGCCGTCGCCGTCGCCGTCGATGTCCTTGTTGTTGTCTTCTTCATCAGATATATCGTCAAACGCAAATGTTTTGGATATTGGAGCTGAAAGTTGGGCGAAGGCGGAGAAAGTGACGGAGAACATTCTTCAGAAAGTCCAGCCCACTGCTGAATCGGACCACCGGAGACGAGCTGTAACTGACTATATTCAGAGGCTGTTCCGAAATTTTCTTGGTTGTGAGGTAAAAGTGTTTCCTTTAACATGCTTATTTTAGTTTTTCTAAACCTCTATTCCATGAATTTTGTAATGTTTGGTTATCTTTGGAGCTTTAGCATTTTTGTTTAGTATGTTTGTCTTACTGCATTATGACCTACAACTCATTAATTAAGACTTCTCACAACAAGTTGGTCTACTCGACACTAATTATTTATTGGAGATCAATTTATGCAAGTAATGGGAGTAGGTCCTGAACTATTGAATGATAAAAAGGTATTTGAAACACAATTGTCTGATTTAATGAACAAAGGGAATCGGTGTTCCCCCACCTTGTATTAAGGTCTATGTGGATGTGTTCATTGGGGAAGTTATGTCAAGTAACAAAGTGATTAACGTTGGGGGGTTGGTGCTTAATGCCGAGGCAGGCTGGAGACACTGTCCGTTGATTAAGCATGGCTTTGTAAGTTAGAGTCATTAATGCCTATTAGGCTTATATAGTTAGAGTTATTGCAGTTTTTGGAGTAGTAGGTTTTCTAAGGTGAAGTTTATTTTAGCTGGAAATAAATCTTGAATGTTATTAATATTCGGAAGTCTTATACATCTAGCTAGGTTGCAATGTTCATATTATGTTTGGTTTGAACTATAGTTTATGTTAGTGATAATTTTGATTGGTGTCAATTCATCCATTAAGTGCTATATTTGTTGACTCGGTATGCTTATGATCTGGTTTAGGTCTTGGTTTTGTTTACATAGAAGCTTACCTTTTGATTGTCGATGCCGCTGCTATATTTTATTGAGCATAGGAGCCTAATAATGGTGGTGTGAAGTCAAAGTATTGATGAGAAGGGGGTGGGGCGGTGGGGGTAGAAAGATCAAGAGGAGAAGGAGAGTTATATGCCAATAATGCCTAATAGGCAGATCACTTCAATTTATGGAATTGGAAAAAGGTTGCAATTTGTCATAGAACAAACCATCGAGATAACTGAAGCATGGCTTGGAACTTGGTGTATAATAGGTCTATCCTTCCTTCCCCACTTACGTATCAGGTTTTGGGTCCATAGAATTCAACATGCACCTAACTCTCACATTAGCACTAGGCAGTTATCATTGAACCAAAGCCTAGGGAATTATTTGGATCGCATTTTTTTCTTAATTTAGATGGAATATTTAAGGTATAAAATGTTAAAGTTGCTAACAGAAGATGGTTAACATTACATTTTCTGAAGGTTTGATTTGTATTTAAATTTAAAAGATGCATGTAAATGGTACATAACGATAATGATTTAAATTGCTAAATTTAGCATTTATCATTAGATGTGGTTACAGTTGTAATTTGCTAGTGCATCTATGAATCGTGGTTACACTGGTGCATGCATGGTGCTAGATCCATTATTCAGGTGTCCAAATTGTTTATCCATGGCAAAACCTCCTTTCAAATGCACTACTATAATTACAACAACAACAACAACATACCCAGTATATTACCACCAAGTGGGGTCTGGGGAGGGTAAGTGTACGCAGTCCATACCGCTACCTCAGATGTGAGATCGAGAGGCTGTTTCTGATAGACCCGCGGTTCAAAATAAAATAGTTTATACCAGGAATAGTAAAAGGAAAAGATACAATATAAATCAACACATCCAATAATACCATATACAAGATACACCAAGTAATGTAACAAAAGATACCATATCCTAAACTCATACTAACCTTCTACCCTAATCCACCTCCTCCACAACTTCCT
Organism: Capsicum baccatum var. pendulum; assembly: GCA_030864225.1. Classification (NCBI taxonomy): domain Eukaryota; kingdom Viridiplantae; phylum Streptophyta; class Magnoliopsida; order Solanales; family Solanaceae; genus Capsicum; species Capsicum baccatum. The sequence goes on along the minus strand of CM061558.1, from coordinate 169,901,489 downwards.
ATCTAGGGTCATGTCCTCGATAAGCTGGAACTACTCCATGTCATGTCTAATCACCTCCCTTCAATTTTTCTTCGGTCTACCTCTACCTCGCTTGAATTCATCCCTAGCCAACCTCTCACACCTCCACACTGGGGCATCCGTGCCCCTCCTCATCACATGATCGAACCATCTAAACCTCACTTCTCTCATCTTGGCTTCCACCAAAGCCACTCCCACCTTATCTCGAAAAACCTTATTTCTAATTCTATCTTTCCTAGTATACCAACACATCCACCGAAGCATTCTTATCTCTGCCACCTTCTTCTGGATGTGTGGCTTCTTAACATGCCAACACTCCGCCTCATATAACTAAGACGGTCTAACCACCACTCTATAGAACTTGCCTTTAAGCTTAGCATGTACCTTTTTGTCACACAAGATTCCGGAGGCGATCCTCCATTTCATCCGTCCTACCCCAATCTAATGAGTGACATCCTCGTCAATCTCTCCATTCTCCTGTATCACAGTAAATCTTTCACGATACATTTTATGATAAGGGGGTGTTTGGATGGGCTTTTTTTAAGCGACTTAAAAGCTAAAAGCCATAAGCCTACTTTTGGATTTTGGCCTTTTTTGGGTACTTTTTAAGCCTAAAATAAAGTGCTTAAAAGCACTTTTTGTCTTTGCCAAACACCTCCAAAAATTAAAAAAATGCTTTAAGGCCAAAAGCACTTAAAATAGGCCAATCCAAACACCCTCTAAATCATTCCTTTACTCAGTTGGGGACGGGGGAGTTGAAGATGATTCCTTTTTTTTTTCAAATGCGAAGATTAGATAGGTACAATTTTAATCTGATGCATCTGTGAATTATGGTTGCTCGGGTGCATGTATGGTGGTAGTCCCTGGTTCAGGTGTACAAGTTATTTATCCATAGCAAAACTTCCTTGCAAATGCAGTAATATAATTAAGAAGTGTAATTAGATGAGAAACCCTCCAGGCTAACCCTAGATGAGAAAATAAACAACTTGTCAACTAAAGGAAGACAGTGAATCACTTTTGAGAACATAGGTGGTGTAGAAATAACATTTTGAGATCACTTTTCTTAACTTGTGTAGAATTTCTTGCCAAAAAAGATATGTTGATTCAATGGTTATGGAGTACTCAAGGGGGAGAAATGCTTTGGGATTTGAGGTTTTGACAAGATTTCCTAGATTTGGAGTTTGAAGAATTTCAATACTTGATTTGCTTCACCAACAATAAGCTAACATGTACAACCTTGATGTATGGAGATGGATGGCGGAGGGGCATGGTGTGTTTTCAAGGCAGTCTTACTATGAGAAGCTTCTTACTAATGAAGAGAGTGATTTTCCTACCAAGTGAAGTATATCATCGGTTCAGGTGGAAGAGGAACAACTTTTGTGGAGGGACGAGGACAACTAGGGGTAGGGAAATTGGTGAGACTTGAGAGAACAGTAAAATCTCTTTTGACACATCCTATGATAAAACATTTCCTTTACTTAGGTTCCATTTGTTTTTTTTAAGATTCAGACATCTAAATCTGAATGCACATCTGAATGATTAAGATGTTGTCTTTAGATCTAAAACTGAATGATTAAGACTGTTTGTTTTTCAACATCTGAATGTGTAAAAAAAAAATTATCATAATAAAATAAAAAATAAAATTCAAATAAAAAATTAATTATATATTAAAAAATTATGTAATTTAATACAATAAAATTATTAGTATTTGATTGAGAAAAAATATTTATGTTGGTTAGTGATAGTGGAGATGGCTTATAATGGTGGTTGCGGTGACAATTATTGATGTTAGTGATTGATATTGTTGGTGGTGATAATTGTGATGGTTGGTATTGTAGTGACTGTTATGATGGTGGTGGTGGTGGTTGTGATGTGACGTTACTTGATGTTAGTAGTTTAAGGTGTTGATTATGTTGGCTGAAACATGAATGCATGATGATTGACGATGTGTTTGTGCTAGTTGGAGATGTTATTTGTTGTGATGGTGGAGATGGTTGTTAGTAGAGATAAATTGTAGCGATGGTACTGGTTCTTGTCATGATACCTCGTCCCATGTCTTATTACGAATCTGTTTGCTTTTCTCTGTTTTTATCACTTATGGGTTACGATCTATGTTATGACACCTTTGTTCTATGCTTTACTATGTATCTGTGTAGTATATCGTGCCTCGAGCCGGGGGTCTATCGGAAACAGCCTTTCTACTTCTTTAGAGGTAGAGGTATGGACTGCGTACATCTTACCCCCCCAGACCCCACTATGTGGGAATACACTGGGTTTGTTGTTGTTGTTGTACTGGTTGAAGTAGTGGTAGAGGTGGCATTACTAGTGACAATAGTGGTGGCGGCCAAAGAATGTGTAGAGGTTGTGATGTATTAGTGGTAGTTAGTAGTGGTACTAGTTGTGATAGATGAGTTGGTTGGTAGTAGGGATTGACCGCTAGTGGTTGCTGATTGTGGTGTTGTTGATGACAGTGGTGGTGGTGAATATAATTAGAATAAAAGAGGTAATAGGTGTGAAAGCGGTTGACAATTGTGGTGGTAGCGGTATTTTTTGTCGATGGTGGTTGTGATGGTGGAGGTGGTTGGTGGTGGTTGACAATGGTGATGGTGGCAGAGGTGGTTAGTGGTGGTAACTGCTGATATGAATAGAATAATGAATATTATCCACCACCAGAATATCCTTTCAGACCTATTAAGACTTGGTTCTAGATCTGAATGATTAAGACATATTCAAACCTATTAAGAGTTAAAACCTTAATAAAAAATAAATGCACTTAATGGTCTGAAGTTTGAACCATTCAGATTCAGACCTCCCTTAAGTGCTAACAAATGAGGCCTTAGTTGGAGACAAGGGAGTTGACGACAAATTTGTATTTGGTTTATTTTTTTTCCCCAAATGCAAAGATTGATGATAGGTATTTCTACAATGTTAATGTTGTCATATTCTATATTTGCAGTCGATGTTAATTTTGTGCATTGAGTCAAAGTCTTGAATGAATGTTTTATTGGAACTAATTACAGGTATTCCCTTACGGCTCTGTCCCATTAAAGACCTACCTTCCTGATGGAGATATTGATTTGACCACATTTGGTGGAACAAATTTTGAGGATGCTTTGGCTAATGATATGGTATCTATACTTGAAGCAGAAGATCAAAATAAGGCTGCTGAATTCGTTGTTAAAGATGTGCAGTTGATTCGTGCTGAGGTGCTAAATTTATTTTAGTTGTACCATTCAGTATGTTATACTCTCGCGGTCCCATTTTATGTGACGGCGTTTTATTGGGTACAACGCTTCTTGGAAGACTGATATCTCTTGTCTTTATGTTCGATGTTGTTGGTTTACTTTCTAAGCGTTTAGTATTGTTTTACTTGTGAAAAATGTTCTATTTAGAGGTCTGTCCCCTTTTTAAGGAAAGATAAGGTTGGTTCTTGGTACTTAAATGTTCAAAGTTTGTAAGCCCTTCCAACTCATAAGGGAGTTGCATTCTGAGGGACTCAAAATATCAACAGCTTATGTCAAGCTTGGGCATACTAAACAATGACCCAATCGAGACCGTGGCCACACCTTGATAAAACTGTTATGGGATTTAAGTAAACTTTTAGATGGCACGTTCAATCTCAAACATTCGGCTTTGATGGAATGAGGCCTAACTCTTTGGTTGTGTTGCTCAAAAATGATTTTGTTTCTTCATGTTCTTATTGAAGAAGCTGCAAAATCTAGTTTGGCTGTGGTTGTCATGTGGATTAAATAAGGTTTGGTGATGCATCAACAACAACGTACCCATTATATTCCCACCATGTGGGCTCTAGGGAAAGGTTTGGTGATGCATCATTTAGTAAATTAAAAGTGTGTTGTCTCTAACAACTTAAACTTTTAGATGAGATGGTCACATGCTTTAACATGGTATCCTGGCAGAGGACTTAGGTTCAAGTTTCACCGCTATCCTTTATCAAAAAGAATTTCCATATGCTTGGCCCATGACAAAAGAATTAGGCCTGCACATGAGGGAGCATGTTGAAACAATTAAGTAAATTGAAGTGTGCTCTTTAACAATGGAAGCTTTTAATGAGATGGTCACATATTTTAACAAGGTCAAATGAACTTTATTTGTTTGTATCAATGATTGATTTAGTGAAGTATCCGGATCATCATAATCATCAAATTTGTTTTCCATGTATGTTTCCCATGATATAAATTATCATCACGTGAGCTGTATTTCTTGTGTTTGCATTAGGTTTATAGTATTTGCCTTTCCTTTCCTTTTCTATCCTTTGATCGTGCTCCTTTGTTTTTTCACAAAATACAATGGGAACATTGAATTACTGCCTTTACTAATTTAGCTAACATCATATTTGACATGGTTTTTTATTTATTTTAATTTTTTTCTGAAAATTCACATATTTGGCATGATTAGTGTTTTTTTTTTTTTGTGGTGAAGCCCTAATACATCTGTTGTCTTGGTGATCTGGATTTACAAGATATGCTTTTGGGAACCAAATTTGGCGGAAACCTATTTGACTTGCAATTCTTTTTTTTCTTCTTGTTGGGGGTGGGGTAAATCAAGATCTTTTTATTAAAGAGCGCACCAAGACTGTGTCTACTTTAGACAGGCATATCTCTTAAGTTGTCGAAGTACAATTAACTATGGATACAAAAGGAATCTTTAAGCTAAAAGTATAAAGTGAATAAAAGAACAATGTTGACCTTTTATACTGGTCTCTCCACTACTAAAGTCCTGGCTTATCCTTTTTTTTTCCCATGAATTGTTTGAACCGTGCAACGAGGAGCTGCCTTTGGTATCTCTTTTCTGGACTCTGTTTCTCTACCTTCCAACTAGCCACAGCATTCTCCAGTCTTTCAGAGGGTTTCCAAGTTAAATAAAACAGGGAATATATCAAGGCCCAAAGCTCCATTACAGAATTGCAGCATAGCATCATTTCCTGCATTTCCCCCTGCATGTTATGCTTGCATCTCACCAACTTTATTCTCCTGCTCTTTAATTCGTGTTTTTTGTTTATTGTTGTTGATACTAAGCTGCTTCTCGTCTTCCTGATGTTTTTCTCTCATATGGCAGGTTAAGCTTGTAAAATGCATTGTGCAGAACATTGTTGTTGATATTTCCTTAAACCAAATAGGCGGTCTTTGTACTCTCTGCTTTCTTGAGCAGGTAGGTATAAAGTTTCAGAAGAGATTATACCTAAGCTTATGCCCAGATTGATGGGGTTTACGCCTCGCTAATTTTGCCCCCACAGATCGCCCGGATGTGTTTTTACTATGGCCCACCCCAAGGCTCATCCCAGGAACACCTTATAAAACACTGGATAACATCAATACTAGAAATATCCAGGACATAGGATTAAATATGATGAGAATACAATTCCAGTGTTTGGTTCTTGTCAGGAAAACATCATTGGCTTTGTCTGTCTAGGGCTTATTATAGAGCTTAATTCTCGCATCCAAATTCTAATCCAAGTCAGTTGCTTTTCCAAAAGCTTGATGTTCAGACAGCACATTTGTCTTGTGTCTTAGAATGAAAAGAAGGGAAGGTAATTATTCGAAGAGCAGCTGATACTGATGGGTTTGATTGAGCCCTCTAGCTTGAGTTTTGCAACACGTATTAAGCGAGACAGTCTCTCTACCTTCACAAGGTAAGGGTAAGGCTGTGTATATACCGCCCTCCCCAGACCCCAATTGTGGGATTACACTGGGTATGTTGTTGTATTAAGTGGAAGGAGGGAAATGGGTGTTGGAAACGCAGATTCCTTAGTGATTTTGTAAGTGTTGAAATCCCCATGTGAGAATGAGATGCTTATGGATATTGATAGAGAGGACCTTTTAGTATTGAGTATGTGAGTATGTGCTTTTTGGATCTTTTCTATGAATGATGAGAAAATTTTGCTGAAAGTACTTTAAAATAAGTTGCACTGACTCTTCCCTTTTTATGCCGCACCCGCATCAGATTCTTCCAAAATACACCAGTTTTGGCTAATCTGACATGCACCATTAACATTTTTGAAGAGTCCGAGCAACATAGCTTTTAAATAGACCTTGGTTGGAAATGCAAATCTCGGGAGCTCAATTTAAACAAACTATTTCAGGGTTTAAAATGATTATAAATTGATGAAACCTTGACTACTGGAATTGAGAAGATGTTGATGTTCCCATTGCCCCAAGCTTTCTTGTTTTTTGGTGATCCTTTGGGAGGCGTCAAGGGTGGCAGCTGGGGTTGGAAGGAGAAAGAGGAGAAATGAGATTACACTGGATCAACTTTTGGTTTTGTAATTTTCTTTGATCATTTTGTTTGTGATGTTTGAAGCAAACTTATTCACTATTGGGTTCTGCTTTACAGGTTGATCGCCTCATTGGAAAAGATCATCTATTTAAGCGAAGCATTATCTTGATAAAAACTTGGTGCTATTATGAAAGCCGGATTCTTGGTGCTCATCACGGCTTGATTTCTACTTATGCCTTAGAAACTTTGGTTCTGTACATCTTTCACTTTTTTCACGCCACATTAGATGGCCCCTTAGCAGTGAGTTCTCCTGGCATAACCGATGATATTTCAGATTCCTATTTGATATTGGTGATCCTAATGACTGATATGGTGAATTCTAGGTTCTATATAAATTTTTGGACTACTTCAGCAAGTTTGATTGGGAAAACTATTGTGTTAGTCTTACTGGGCCTGTTCGCATATCCTCTTTACCAGAATCTGTTGGTAAGCAACATGTTCTGGCATTGCAGATTGTACTTATCCCGAGACTTTTTTGTTTGGTTCCAATGGTTTTCTTTCCTATCATGCAGCTGAGATGCCTGTAAGTAATGGTGGTGATTTACTGCTCAGCAATGATTTTGTTAGATATTGTCTTGAGATGTTTTCAGTGCCTCCTAAAGCTGGTGATTCGAATTCCCGGACATTTCTGCACAAGTATCTTAACATAATTGATCCTCTAAAGGAAACTAATAATCTTGGTCGCAGTGTTAGTAAAGGTAAAATGTCTCCTAAACTTTATTCTCTATCCTCTTTGACACTTCAGCATAATTGCTCATAATAATCAATGTAATTTATGCTGGTATGATATACCTTTAGATATGTGGTATTTCATAGTTACGGGGCAGGGTCAAAAGGATCCGAATTAGGTTTAATTCAGTCAAACTTTTTGCACACATAACGTGGTTTTGCATCATAATCAAGCAGATTAGATCCAGTGGATTCAGATTATTCGTCTTGCAATTGAAGGTGAAAAAAAAATATAATCAGATAGTTTCTAGCGTTTCCAGATTGTGACATTCCAACAACTATCTTCAGAAAAAAGACAGGTTTGGTTGTGGAAGCTATTTAGACATTGGACCAGTAGTCATCCAAGACCTTGTTTTCTTGTATATTGAGTGATGTACTCTATGATGTCTCCTTCATGCAGGGAATTTCTACCGGATACGAAGTGCATTCAATTATGGGGCTACAAAGCTGGAAAGCATACTTCTACAATCCGAAGATAGTATTGCGGAGGAACTTTATAAGTTTTTCCCCAACACTATGGATCGGCATGATAGCGGAGAGAGGCCTGATGTTCAAGATGCGAGCAATAGCTTCTGTCTTGCATCTCCTGCTCCAAATTTTGAGCCATCACAAATAGAGCAGGGAAAATCTGAATTATGTTTTGCCAGTGATGGTGGAACACAGAGAATTAGCAAGCTCAATCCTGATGGATCTTCTTGCAGAGAAGATAGACATCAGAAGGGAAATACAGAGGCACATCAATCTGTGCTGCCGTTGAAGGCAGAGAGTCATGGAAACGGGAGCTCAGTGGGTTACCGTCTTTTGGGTGATGCAGCAGATCTTGCCAGCTCTATTGAGAATGGCCTTTCAATATCTACTGATATGCCTGATCTTACTGATTCAAGCAGCAAGAATTGCCAATCAAGTCAGGGTATGCCTTGCTATGCACCTCATCTATTTTTTGCCAACTCCCTGTTGTGCAATGGGGAGATGAAAAATGAGATTTCCCATATGAAACAGTTTGGCAACTCTGAGAAGAGTGTTTCATCATCTGGGTCCTCGCCGCCTACCTCTAATGAGGGAAAGAATTTTACTGTCCATGGCTTGGAGCAGACTGTATTGGATGTTAAAGAAGCTGTCTCTTCTATTCCAAAACCATATAGTTGCTCTGGAGGAGATCATTGGAATTGGGATTTGGCATCAACAGATGGTTCCGGAATTCCTTTGAAAGCTTTGTCCGATCTAAGTGGGGACTACGACAATTACTTCAACAGTTTGCAGTATGGACTCAGGTGTTATGAATATGCCTTGATTGTTCCTGCTCAGCCTGTACCTCCAGCACCACCATCTCCATATCACATCAAGTACTCATGGGAAGCTGCTCAGCTGCCGTCATATATGAAAAGGAATGGATTTTCTCATGGGAGTACGAATGGTGTTATACCAAGTCAAGCATTCTGCACCATTAATCCAATGTTAATGCATGGTATGCCTTATGCCTTGGAAGAGATGCCAAAGCAACGGGGAACTGGGACATACTTCCCGAACTTGGTATGCTCATGTTCTACCTGTTGTTTATTGGCACTTAAATCTGTGGCTCACGTGCAATAGTCGTTGCACACGTGGGTGTCAGTCTTATGCATACAGGTCTTTCTGTAGTGAGCAAAAATATCTTCCTTGTTTGGTAAGTTCTTTATGGTTTAAGTTCTGCAGGATCGTCCTCCACAAGGTTATAGACCTTCAGTGGTGAAGGGTAGACATCAGGCAGGATTGAGATCTCCCCGAACTAATGGCCGCGCGACTTTCACAGAGATGCACACACTTGAGAGAAGCTTCCATGAGCAGCCGCAGTCTGAATCTTCTGCTGATCAGAGTAATGTCCATCCTTTATTGTCCCCTCATGGGAGGGGACACCGTAGCATGACTGGTCTGGTTTTACAGGCCGAGGGAGTGGTTGAATTTGGTTCTGTTGGCTTGGTGCCTTTGGGAACGAGCATCTCTCAAAAGAGTAGGCAAAATGCTGTTTCTTCTCCTACTCAGCAGTCCAGCCCAGTATCTCCAATACCAGCAATGCAGAGGTCAAATTCTGTTTTTAGTAAGGATCTTGATAGGTATGAACACCTTTGATTATTAGTAACTCCTATAGTATTCAATCACAAATCTCCTAAGCTTGCTTTTACACATTCAGGGTCACCTTCAAATCATCATACCATCTAAAAGATGATGATGATTTCCCTCCTTTGTCTTTCTGAATGTGGGTTCTGGAGATGCTCCTGCTGTTTTTGCTATAAAGGAAGTATGAGCTGGGTGTTTCTGCCTCATGGTCTTCCTAATTTCAAATATACATGATGTACCATTAGTTTTTGCGATGTGTTGTATTCAAGGTGTTTGTACATTATTGTACTGATTACTCCACACAGCTGCCAACTTGCACATGATGTGTTTATGTGAGTTGCACTTGTATAGGATTTAAAATCATAGAATTTCTTTATGAGGCTGTGTTCTTGATTGTAAGTTATTGGCTACTTGTGATAAGATGACTTTGGGTTAGTGCATCATTTGTAACAACAGATTGGGAGTGAATGGAGATTTTGTAGTGAGAACATCCTTTAGTTATTCTGGTTTTAGAACATTACTTCTGTATCAAAAATCATGAACCTTGAACTATAAAACTACATTGATTATACAACCTTTGAGACGAGAGAATAGTAGATGATTTCAAATATATCGCTGCTTGCAACAAATTTTATAGTGATAGAAATAAATTGATTATATCACAAATTAAATTTGAAAGAAACAAGATATTTTGTTCATCAATTGTCCGGCTACAATTCTTTCTCCGTGATTCGAGGGATGTTAGTAGCATATTTCTACAACTTTGAATTTTGTAGATCTTGGAAGAGTTTGGTTATCAAGAAATGTTTTACATTCCAATCTCTTTATGAATATTCCAAGGATATATGTTACCCTTTAAATAAGTGTGATGTAAGGTTTTAGGAAAGAGTAGCTTTCAAGTTGGAAGAAATGCTAACAGGATTAGTTCATCTACAAATTTTAAATGTGAGGAAATTTTCCCTTCCAAATAAGTTTCCGTTTGTAAATTAGCTATATTTGGTAAGCTACAGGTAATGGTTTCCAATAAATATAGTGCCTTTGAAAAAGAGACAAAATTGTGTAATCTCAACTGCAATGTGTTTCATATCATTCAAAATTACGTTTTAAATTTGATCATAGTTCGACTGACCATTTCCTAACCATGTTGAGTTTTCAAGAAGGTAAGAACATGTCATTTATCTTAAGGCAATGATAGTCTGCAGAAATAAACTTTTAAGCAAATTAAAATTGTCTTTTGATGGAGTAGTGAAGTACTGACTATGGATAATAATGAATGTTAATGTTAAGTAAAGCCAAAAGAAAAAAAGAGTAATTGAAATTGTTATGTTCGGACAGAATAAGCAACATCACAAAGCAAAAGAAAACAAGAAAAAACATAGATTTACGTGGAAACCCTTGACGGGAAAAACTACGGACAAAGGCGGAGGAATTCACTATAATGGAGAGGAGTACAATAGGAGACGAAAGTCTCAATGACGTATTTAAACCGTCCAAAACAACCCACTAAATTGCACTTATATAATACGTGCATACAAAAAATCACAAACATAAATCGCACTGCAAACTTTTCAAGACCGGATCAACAGAATTTGGGTGACAAACTTTTATAGAAAGAAAGATATGTGACTTTCAGGATTCTCGTAATAATAACATTTGGTTTGTTGATCCTACATTCCTACCATTATATTCTGCCTTGTCGAGTGGTCCTAAGCGTAGTTGGTCAACAATGACCTTTCAGGTGGTCCTGGAAATAGTGTTGATAGTTGTTTTTAGTTACAATGGTTCCTTCTCATCCAGAACGCAGCATGTGGAACGCTTTTGCCTTAAAAGAACATTGATGTTTTCCTCTGAGCCAAACTAGGGGTGTGTTTAGTATGAAGGAAATGATTTCGTAGAAAATGTTTTCCTAAAAAATAAGTAATTTTCTTCCTAGTTTCTCAGTTTGATAAGTAAGCAAAAATATATTTTTCAAAATAATTTATATGTTATTTAACAAAACGTATGGAAGTCGGAATGAAATAGGGAGTGGGGGTTGGTGGGTGGCGGGGGGAAGAGGTGGGACGATAAAAGGATGGGGGTTGGAGAGTTTGGGTGGATCAGAGACACTAAACTTGAAATATCACTTACGCAACTTCTTTTTTCTACTATCATTAGGGAAATCATTTTCATCATTTTTAACGAACTTGTTTTCCCAGAGAAAATGTTTTCCAAACATATTGAGCAACCAAACATTGAGAAATTGAAATTTTTTTCCTCCACACCAAATACACCTTAGATTTCGCAGAATTTTTTTTTAAAAAACTAGTCATTATTATTTTCCTTTTAATGTAACTACTAGATGACTGTTGGAGTGAGCTCACGAACTCAATATTTACCTGTATACCTATATGTATTTATGTAAAATGACCTTGGAGTGCAAATTTAAAAGTTGTGGAAACTTATGCTTCAAATAAAACACGCACATCATTTATTTATTGATAGAAGTATATCCGCATATTATTTACATATCGACAACAACTGATTTTGACAAAAGGTAAAGTAGCAACACAGTTGGCTACTATGTCATGTAGTTGTGTGATACGGTAGCTAAGGCCGGCAACAGAATGGACCGGGCCTGCTGGAACGGACGACGGCACATCTGTCCCGAGCCAGTATCAGTGATTGGTAGGCGTTCCAAAACCGGGCTTACCGGTTTGGGTTGCCCGGTAAAGAAGATTGCCTGCATTAGTTCGGTTGGTAATAGTTTGACGATCGGCCGGAACGAGCCACGCGTTTTCATTTTTTAATTATTTTTTGTAATTATTAAATAAAAGTATAATTTTATTAATATATTATTTATAAAAGTAAAATCACTTTAATAATATAAAATATACTTAATATATTATACTTAACTATTTATAAAAGTAAAATCACTTTAATAATATAAAATATACTTAATATATTATACTTATAATTTTTTTTTTGAGTTAAATTTTAAATTTTTTTTAAAGTTCTAATATTTTTTATAAGTATAAAAAAATATAAAAATTTTATACTTGTACTTTTTACTTAAGTTTAAATATAAATGTTTCAACTTTAAAGCTTTTTTTTTTTTTTTTAAAATCATTTGAAACTTGAACTTTTAAAAGATTTTGTTTTTTTTAAACTTGAAACTTTGACGTTTAAATTTTCAATTTTAAAGTTTAAATTTATTACTTAAAGTAATAAAAGACAACTTTGAAAAAAAAAAATGAAGGTGAATAGCCTATTTTTTTATTCAAATAATAAAAATAATATGTATTACAAATATTAAAAGAGCACCACAACCATCTTCCAGGAAAGATTCTGTTTCAATTACGTCTCGATTACCTTATAAATATCTATGATTTTTAAAATATATTTTCTGGAACTTATCTATCAACTCCTTGAAAACATGATTTAAAACTTGTATTTGATTTTCTTCATCAATTGCTTCAACACCATCATCACTATTATCTCCAAGTGCTTCATCTATTTTAATTTTGGCTTGATGAGATAATTTTGGCAATCCAATATTTCTTTGTTCGACGTTGATCCAATCTCTGAACAACAATAATATTTTCAAACTATCTCTTGCTAACGAAAATCTATGGTTTCCAATAAGAAATCTCCCCGCACTGAAAGCTTGCTCCGAAGTCACTGAAGATGCTTGAACAACTAGCACATTCCGAATCATCCTTGAAAGAAATAAATTATTTTGTCCGATTCTTCTACAAAGTTAAAAGTTGAGGATCTCCATTTTCATTCCTAACGTTTTTCCGTGTCTGATTAATATATTGATTAAAATCATCATTGTTAGCAGAATCAAGACCAAGTTCTTCATTTAACCTTACGATATGAAGGCTCAAACGGATCATCTTTTAGTAGGTTGCTTTATAAAGGCCATACAAATGTCTAGCTTTAGTTAATATACTATCCTTACATGCTCCAGTAGATGAAAATTCATCACTTGTAATTTCTAATTTTTTATAAGTTTATTTGGGTTAAGGGGTTGCCATTTAAAATATGTTTCTTTATATGGAGGTTGTGGGAAAACAGAATACCAGTTGATGACAATGCATGAAGATGGGGATGCAAAGACCTTCTAAATGTTGGTGTTGAGAGGAACCTTCAGTGGAGACACTTGCACATGTTTTCAGAAGGTCACCTTATGCTAAAAGGACTTAGTCCTATTTTTCTTCTTTTCTTTTGCAGGTGTATCTATTCAAGATTTGACTCGGAGGACAGTTTGGTTGGGAAAATAGTTATATTTGGATTAGTTATGCTGAGATAAGTTATGATAGGATAAGTTATACTGAAATTAGTTATGCTGAGATTATTTTTTATTAAGTGTTTGGTTTGTTGTTTTCAAAGTAATATGCATGGTATAATTTCTAAGAATAAAGTAATTGATTACCAAAATACCCCATCTTATTTAACTTCTTTTTTGTTTATATATATTTCTTTTCAAACTTTAAAAATTTATTCTTAAAAAGTAAAACTTTCATCTTATTTACTTAATTTTTTTATGTGTGCATTTTCATGATTATATTGTGTGTATTTTAAAAATAAAACTTTCATCTTATTTAACTTTATTTTTTTTGCATGCCTTCCCATAATTATGTCGTATGTGTTAAAAAAAAAAATCTTACTACATCTTATTTAGTTTAAAATAAAAACTTTCAACTTAAGTTTGTTAAAGTAAAAGAAGATTTGTTGTTTATGTCACTTCATTTAAACACATATTACTTATATAACATAAAATATTAAAATTCATTTTAATTGATATATACCATATCAATTTTCAAGTGATTAAAAAACTATTTAATTTAAAATATGTAATTGTACAATAGAGTCGATTGTAAAACGAGAATGTGTATTAAAACTAAGCAACACCTTTGTAGTTGCTGAAATATTTTACAGATTACTAGTGAATAGTAATTATTATTATAAAATTTACTTACTTTAATTAATCTTTTCATTGTGTAGTAAGAACTTTTTGTGTTATCAATTCGCAAAAATAACACTTGAAAGGAAAAAGTTGACGTTGAATTCTGTTTTTCTATGCTTAAAAAATTATAGTACCTACATTTTATTGGATATATGAAAAATTATAGTACCTAGTTTTGATCATATGAGTCTAACATATTTTTTAATTTGCTAATTTTACATTTTGATCCTTTATATAAGAAAATAACGTATAAGTTTATAAAATTCACAAGCAATGGGATGAAAAAAATGCAAAGTTCAATTAATAAGAGGTTAATTTTTCTTAATCATATATTTCCGTCGTTCCAAAATAAGACATTTTAGTCTTTTTAATTTGTCATAATAACGCGTTTTAGATAATCAAGTAGATATCAATAATCTTTTTTCAATTTAAAAAGTAATAATTAGAGATGATGAAAAAGATTGGAGAAATGTGTTTGTAATGGGTTTGGGGGTATTTTTGTCATTTTATAATTTATCCAAGGATAAATTAAGGTGGGATAACTTATACCATCAAATTTGTGGTATAACTTATCCTGAGACTATTATTAGTTTATCCCAAGTATTGCCAAACCAAACGATGTATTAAAAAGTTTATCTAGGGATTATTATTTTATTCCGGGATAATTTGTCTTAGTACCTCACACCAAACGACCCTTAAGGAGTACTATCTTAAGGTGGTGGGAAGCTGAGGTGCAGGTGAAAGAACAATCTTATTACCATGCTCTTCCTAGCATCATTCTATGGGAACTCTGGAGAAGAAGAAGCATGAGAACAAAAACACTACAGGTCTCAGAACCATTCATAACATAACAAGAAATCTGAGGCTCCTATTGATGGTCAGACAACCTACAAGAGTCTTCTCTAGTGAATGGCTTCAAATTGTTCAGGAGTTAGCTAAGGCTAAAAGCAAGATCAAGGTGATAAAAGTACTGTGGGAACTGCCAGAAGAAGGTTGGGTGAAATATAATACTGATGAGGCAGTCAGAAGTGAAGAGGGTGGCAATTCATATGCTTTCTGCCTAAGGGATGGGAATGATGATGTGCTATATGCTAATGCAAAACCACAACAATATACAGATAGTATGCAGGCAGAACCAAACGCAATTTTACATGCAACTAAGCATTGTAAACAAACACAATTTGATAAGATAATCATTCAGATGGATTCTCTACTTATGCAGAAGGTATTAACGGGAAAGTGGAAGTATCCATGGAGCATTACAAGCATAGTCAAAGAGATAAAGCAGTATATGTAAGATAAGCAAGTCATATATCAGCACATTTATAGAGAGGGAAATCAATTTGCTGATTATCTTGCTAATTTAGTAATAGACTCTGGAGCAATCACTATCACCAGTTTTCAACAACTTCACAAGAAAGGAAAAGCTATTCTTAATAGTGATAAATGGCAGTGCCCTTATTTGAGAATCACTCCACTAAAGGGATAAAGGGCATCAGGAAAGTTAGGCTAGGTAGAGCATATGGTGAACAAGTCAATAACACAGCAAAAACAAACTATGTTTTCAATACCCTAAACTACTTCACTGTCATCGAAGTATTTAGAGGGATATTTCAGCTTCATAAACCTGATTGTAAAGAAGAAAAGGGATTCTTCAAATGCTTCCTTTACTGAGCAACACAAGCAGAAAGCATTAAGGCAAGCATCGAAAAATGAATAAATGGAACAACAAAGCTAGGAGAAGAGTCATACCTGGAAGTAGCAGCTTATCCCTATTAAATAGAGCCATCAGAGATGATAAAAATGTTATTCAGAGTTTCATACGCCGGAGGAAGCAGACATAAAAAAGCAGCATCAATTTCCAAGTTATACTAAGTTGAGACAACAACAAATTAAGGGAGGAAATACTTACTGGTGGAAGGTGCATCTGAAGGAGAAGCATCGACTAGAAGGTGGTACAATATCAATTCTCCAGAGTAATAATCGAAAGAAACCAGATTCGAAGAAAGGGAGAAAAATGGTGAAAGGCGGGTAGATGAGTTAGGGATTAGGAAATTTATCTATTTTAGGGAATTCACAGATTATATTTGTTGTTATTTTGATTACGGGTTGGGCGGGGTCAGATAAATAGGCCTACAATGTTTAATTGTATAATGGGTTGGTCCATTAATATGATTTAATTTTTTTAACAAAAGACCAAATTAAAGCAAAATAAATAAATAAATTTTTATAAATCTTCTCAATCATTTTTTTTCACACCTTGTTCTTTATAAGTTGGGTTGAACAAAGTAGAAGTTAAAAATATTTGAGGAAAAGGAAAAAATATTTTTAAAATTTTTCAATCATATAAGTAACAACAACTTCGAAATGTTCACGATCTTTATATTTAACAAATTCAAATGAGATAATACAAATATTTACTAAAGCCGAAGAAATAGTAGGTTAATATTGACCGGATATAATATTTTTAGCATTATAAATATTTTTTAAAAAAACTAATAAGTTCTTAGCATTCTTTTCAATCCTCCTCGGTGATTTGCATTCTCCGATACGAATTATGTTTATTATACATCATTTGTAAATCACACGATAAACAATAGCGACATCAAGCATTTCATATAAAAAATTTCATCTAGCAGTCACTTCTTTTGAATTTTTTCTAAATAATATTTCAAATATAGCACAAGATTTTTTAAATTTCCAAATTCTAGACCTTATTTTAGCTTTAAAAATCCATGAACAAGCAACTCGACTTCTAATACAAGAATCATCAAATACGTCAATACCATCCATCACTATTAAATTATAAATATGCACATTACACTTAACATAAAAGCATCATCATCAATTGAACAAAGTCTAGATTTTAAAAAATCAACAACTTTCAAATTAGCAAAAGCATTATCTAACGTGACACCCATTATCATATCACTAAGTCTAAAATATTTTAGAATATCTCCTGTCAAACAAGCACTATAACTATCTATTTTAGCCTCTTCAACATATTTATAGCTTATAAATTCTTTTTGCATGTTTCATTCATGATCAATTCAATGAGCTGTAAGAGTAAAATAATCATTATCGTTAGGACTATTATCCATATCAAAAGTGATAGATATTTTACCATCAAAATAAACAAAAC
This sequence comes from Capsicum baccatum var. pendulum, assembly GCA_030864225.1. Taxonomy (NCBI): domain Eukaryota; kingdom Viridiplantae; phylum Streptophyta; class Magnoliopsida; order Solanales; family Solanaceae; genus Capsicum; species Capsicum baccatum. Next base: position 169,884,264 of record CM061558.1, on the reverse strand, counting down.
AGCAACGAAGAAAATGAAAATATTCACATTGACATTTAAAAATATCTGCTTTAATTGTATTTTTTGAAAAAAGCTCGAAAATAAGGTCTATACACTTTTAAAATATAATGAATAAAATCAAAACGTTCACTAAAACTAAAAGACAAACCGCAAATCACAATCATTTTAGCTAATTCTTCACGATCTCTTTCATGACTATATGTGAGTGATATGCTCAGGCCAAACGGATAGTAAAATCTAAAATATTCTGTACTATGTTAAAACCTCCTAGAGATTATCTAGTATCAGGTAAGAGCATATCATTTTTTTAGCCTTAGCAATATCTTCTTGCCGAACAAATTCAGAAACATAACCTCTCAAATATCTAGTTAACTGTCCTGCCCCACCGTGTAATCCCCCAGTCAAATATTTCCTCACCTACTTACATTTATTGCAAGTAGCAGTGATTTTCTTCTTATTTTGGATCATAAATTTTCAAATTAATGATTTCTTAAGACGTTCGGTCTTTCCTACTCTAGTAAACGTAGATAAATTTCCTACTTCATCTTCTTTCAATAATTTTGTAGCCGAACTAGTAGGAATAAGAGTGCCTTCTAATTCTGATTCTTCTATATCTTCCTCTTCCAATAAGCCTTCCTCAAAATTACTATAAGCTCTATCTAAAGCATAATTACAAGACCCTCACATAAAGCAAAAAATGTGAAATGCTATCTAGCCTATTTACTTCAACCAACAAATAGGGCCCGACAAATGAAAGGATCTTAGGTCAAATCAATCTTGAAGAACCTGGAACTTGAACTTCCAACATTTGGGTGGTGGATTAAAAATACCCCTACACTCCATTCCAGCTTCACCTGCAAACTGAAGAGAATGAGTATTCAAAATAAAATAACTAAATATAGCAGAAGAACTTACCAAGTGAAAGGACAAGCTAATAAGAGACCAGATCCTATAGAGTGCTGTAGTACACCTACACTATCCATCGAAGAGCTCAACTGGAAAAGAAGAAGAGTCAGTCAAAGCAATAAAGATATCAAAAATAAGCAAGGGAAGAGCAATGTAATAATCTTGATAGCTGATAAAGCAGGAAAAGGTAGGATTCGACCAAGAACAATGATTACCCAAAGAAGAAGAGTCATGAGAGTGAAGTTCGTATGCAATGATAATATATTTCCAAATGTGAGGATTTGGAAAATAAGAGTGAAGTTCTTATTTTTTTTTTCATTTTATTTTTGTGTGTGGACTCATAAGGGTGTTGGGCCCAATGTGCTATAATTATTTTATTTAGTCAATAAAATCATAAAATTTGTCTAAAAAAGCCTCATGGTCTACTACATTACCGAAACCAACATCAATAGCATAAGAATCAACAGCATAAGAACGTTCAAAAGAATGTTGTATCATCAAGAGTAAAATCGTCGGTATTAATTCTTATTATAGGTGACAAAGGTTTAGAACTACCTCCATCCCCACCTCTACTACTACCAACATCGTTATTTTTTTTTCTACTATCTTATTTTTAACCTAACTAAAAATTGATTTCTTACCATTATTTTAAACTGGAATTCATATTTAATGTGAGAAAAATAAAGAGATGAAAAATAAATACTGTAAATTTTACGGAAAAATAAACGTAATTAGTAAGTAAACAAATAAAGAGATGAATGTTGAAATGAATGTACCGAACGTCTGTATAAAAGCAGATGTATATAATCAAAATCCGAAGTTGAGAGATGACAATTGAAGCTTGCTTAAAAAAAATTCCTACACTTAATCGAATAAATAAAAATATTAGAGAGCATTAGAGAGCTAATAATAGAGATTTAAGAAAGTTTCTGAGAATTTGTGAAAAAAAAAAATTAACGAAGAGAGTTAGTATTTATAGGAAAATTTGGAGGGAAAATTTAGGAGGGTGGGGTGTGGGGGCGGTTGGGGTGTTGAGGTAGGGTAACTAGCCATTGGTGGCCCACTAACGGCTAGTTTAACGACTACCTTAATTACTTATTTTAAAAAAAAAAAAATTGACTATTTATCAGGCTAGTTGGACCGGACTTCCAGTCGGAAGTACCCTATCCACACCGATACCGATGCACGGTTGTAATAGTGCCGGGCTTTACCGGTCTTGGTCAGACCGAGCTGTCCGGAATTGGTCCAGAACAAGCTCGATCGGTCTGGTTTCCAACCTTAACCGGGGCTAACATAATACTTGAACAAGTTATTAATACAAAAACCCTCTGCGGAAACCAAATAAGAGCATAGAAATCTTGCAAGAATATGATAGTACTCGGTTTATAAATCTATATAAAATGAAGATATGCATCAAATGATTGATGAATAAATGATATTCTTCTTGGTGGTCCAGAACAATTTCTCATCTTTAAATGACACATTTCATTGGTCATAGACCTTTAAACCTGGCATATACAACCATCCGTCTGCCAGTATTCTATTGTTTTGCATTTGCAAATTTAAGTTGCACTACTCAAAGCAGAATTGGAAGGAAAATAACAACAAAATAATAACAATATAAACAAAGCATATGATCCCTTATCTATTACGAATAACTTATAAGGCAGTAACATATAGCAAGCATAGATATATAATTCACAAAAGGTGGTCTCTTATCTATTGCCACTGTCCAGAATATAACAAATTCAATCCAGTCCCAAGAAACTCCTAGTGATGAAGTCACAAGAAACTACTAGTGATGAACTGAATTTTCTTTGATCTTTTCTATTCCAAATATATTTCTAACAAATAAGATTTATCTCAAAAAGAAGTCATTTATATTATGTCACTACAGTCAAATTATATTTCTTTTTCTAAGACTAAGAAAAACCACATGGTCATGGATTATCATTCATCACGGAAGAACATACATACATTTAACATTCAAAGTAAATAATAGAAATTATATCGCTTTAACCAAAAAAAAAAAAAAAAAGAAATTATATCGTAATAATTTCATTGAAAATAAATTATCTCAAAATTAGTTATCTCGATATTAGTTATTCTGGAATAAGCTATTCCACGTATATATAAAATAACTTATCCATCACTATGATATAAATGATGAGATAAATAAATTTCAGGACTAACTAATACCTCCAACTAAATGCAAAATAAATTAATCGTGCATTTTATCCCCAAATTATTATACCTTGAACCTCATACCAAACGAGAAGAATCTGCGTTGCACTTCAAAATTGACAGATGATTTGTCAACTTATATTCTTTTCTTTCTCATGTTATTTTACCATGTATTCAAGAGAATAATTAGATTTAAGTCTTGACAACATACAAAATGGACAACAAATAAATTATTTTATACAACACTAATCAAGCATCTATCTTCACAAAGCTCTAGAATTAGAACGACAGGTGTAGTGTATAACCCCTGGTTTCACAAATCAAGCATCTATCTTCACAAAGCTCTAGAATTATAACGACAGATGCAATATATAACCCCTGATTTCGCAAAAGCAGCTATTTCATCTAGACGCAAAACTCTAGCAAGGTAAGCATCAATTCATATACATCAAATTTTGAATTCAATAATAATAAAGCAAAATCATAAAAATTCCAACAAAGAAAATTAAAAGCTAGAGAACATAATCTAAGCAAAAAGGGAGTTCAACAATGGAACAAAAAGACCAAAAAAAAAAAAAGATGAAGAGAAAGGAGAATAAATTTTGGGCAGAAATAAGAGAAAACACTATGAAATTAGAGAAGCTAGCGAGAAGATAGAAAGAAACATAAAAGATTAAGGATTAAAACTAAAAAGTAAAAAAGCATTAAGCTCAGAATGAATTGTTGTGTCTTTTGGATAGAGACACGTGGAAAAATTGAAGAAAAGGAGTTTTTAAGTTTCTTTTTTAAGTGTTGATGACATTGATCAAGACGCTTAATTGTCATTATTAGCATGGTAATTCAGATACTTTTTTCTTAAACAGCGCCTTAACTTTGACTACTTTCCACCACGGCTTCTTGCCTTATTGGTTTCACCTTTAAGATGACATAGTTCTTAAAGATTTTTTTCCGTTTTCATTTTGCTAATAAACTTCTTAACATATTATTCTTCGAATAATTTTATTATAAAGTAACTAACATGGAACTTATTTTATCATATCATGATTGTTAGGAATTATGAATTTAACTATTCATAATAGTAAATGAATATACCTGTTCTGGTAGGTTTGATAATTCTAAGTTTTGTTCCTCCATAAATTTTTCCATTGAAATATACCTGTTTTTTAATAAATAAACAAAATATTTGTTGTAGCTAAAAGAGGATTTTTCGCTTCAACATATGAAGGCTTACCCTTCATCTGAATAAATGCTCGTTTATTTATAGGTTGAAGTTGTAAACTTTACATGCACGTGTCTATTTTTAAAAGACTAAAAAACTTTAACAAAAATGTCAAAAAGGCTAGGTTATAGGCTATAGCTATCGTAACAAAAAGTCTTTATCTTAAACTACTAAAAGACAAAAAATTGTTAATACTTAAGACTTTTTCTATACAAATTTTTATAATTTACGTAAAGGAAATTGTGAAAGTTATCTACATGTCACTTTCACAATTTAATAGCTTGTCTTTTTTATCTCCATTATCTTGCTCCGTAGCTATTTTTTTTTTTGTTGTATCTGTTGTTTTCCTATCTTCTTATCAGTGTAACATCACATCTGGAATAAAGTTGTACTTGCCACTACATCTGCTGCATATGTGGTTTTTGTATTTTTGACTAATTTTTTCACAAAATTGATCCATAGCTTCTTCTGAAATAATTTTCTTACTGATAGATCTTATTAATGGTTGTTCTTTTGGTCTGAGGAGTGTTAATCCCCATTTTCTAAGTTCTTCCATGTTATGGTCTCTAACTTCTTTGCAAGTTGAATAAATCAATGCTTGATTCTTTGAATTATATATCCAAACTGGCTTTTTATTTGAATAATTATTAAGTAATTCTGATAATATATTGCTTATTCCAATAACTCTTTTGTTGCGATAAAATGTTGGTATCTGCGTTTTTGGTATCTCAGTCTGTTCACATATTTCTTTCAGAATAATATAATCTCTGGTCATGCCCATTTTGACCACATTAATAGTCTGTTTAATTTCGTCAAATAATATTTCTGCTGGTGCGAAATAAAATCGAACATAGAATAATTGTCCGTTGGTAATTCTCTTGTAAGTCATAAATTCTTTATGAGTTTCTGGGATTCCTGCTAACTCTTCTCCATCGGTTGTGTAAACCGTAGATAATAATCCATAATAGTAACTTGATTTAATAAAATTTGGGCTTGTACCTGGTAGACAATAAATTTATTGTAATTTTGACATTTCTGGGTAATATATCCTTTTTGTTGTGCGGCTAGCTCTTCACTTTGAATAGGTTTGGTATTTAATAAGGTTTGTAAGGTGTGCATGTTGTCAATGTATTTACTAGAAGAATAATTGTATATCTATTTTTCTTGGTTAAGTGATTCAGAATATGTATATATTTGGGGAGGTACAAATGCTTCTAAATTTTGTATATTTGGTGTATATGATTTTAAAAATATTTGGCTGAGGTTATAATTCTTTCTTTGGTATTTCAGGTTTATTTTGAGTGACTATATTTTTCCCTTTAGATGTGCTTGCAGCTGTAATTGAAGTTACGTCAGTGATTTAAGTTTTAAGGTGTTTCTCATCGTCACCTTCTAGGTCTAGTTTTTTAATGTGCTTTTCCTGCACAGTATCTTATTTTTTATAGTGCTCGACTTGCACTTTTACATTTGTAACTTCAGTAGTTAGTGTAATAACTCGTTCTTGTAATAACTCCATTTGTTTAAATATTTGGAGCAATAAGTCAGTCTAGGTATCTTTGACATCAGCCTCTGCCATTGGTAAATCAGTTTGAGTAGCTTTATCTTGATAAGTAATATGCAATGATATTTTTGTTACTATTGATTACTTCAATTGTAAATGTAAAATTCAGTATATTTAATACTAATCTCCGAATTTCCTTTATCGTAACTGAATTTTGTATTTTTCTTGTTACCCACCATCGTACCTGTGTATTATCTGTTCTAACAATAAACTTGTTATACACGATATATGGTTCAAATGCTACTAAACATTTACATAACGAACATAATTCTTTTCTATTTATTTCCCATTTTATTTCTGTTTCGTTAAACGTTCCTGAATTATATCTACAATGATGTTCTAATTTTTCTTCTTCATACCTATATTTGAGTACTCCTCCATAACTATATTCACTTGCATCAGCTTCTACTATATATACAAATTTTTTATTTTCATCTGAAAATTGTAATTTTGGTAATTCTTTACAAAGTAATTTTATTTTCTGTACCTGGTTTTTGTCTTCTTCATTATATCTATATTCTACATCCTTTTTTATTTTTTCTGTAATGGTTTTAAGTTTTCTGCTAATTTTGGAATATATTCTCTTACTTGGTTTACTTATCCTAAAAATGATTGTAATTTCATTTTTGTATCTGATTCTTCTTCTGAATTTATTATTTTTTGGACTATATGTTGTTGTATTTTGACTCTACTTTTATCTATATGTATTCCTAAAAATTCTATCTGATTTTTCATAATTTCTGCTTTCTTCTCACTTAAATTTATTCTCAATTTTTCTATTATATCTGTAAATTATTCTAATAATTTTAAATGTTCTTCTCTAGTTTTTGTATATAATAGTATATCATCTATGTATACTATACAATTTGGTAATTATTTAAAATAGCTATCCATAAAATGTTGATATCTACCTGGTGCATTTTTATATCCAAATGGTAGTATATTCCATTCATAAAATCCTTGTGGTACCGTAAATGGTAAAATCCTGATTTACAATCAAATTTACTAAAATAATTGTATCCTTGTATTTGTCTTATTTTTAATATCTTGTTTGGTGTTGGGTAATTATAAGTCATAGTTTTTGCATTAAAATTTCTATAATCAATAACTATCTTACTTTTTCCTTTTTTTTGTTCACTATGTTTATTTACTATAAATGCTGGGCTATTATGTTTACTATTACTTTTTTGTATATATTGTTTTTCTAATAATTCTTCTATATGAATTTTAAATTCTTTTAAATCATCAAAATTATATGTTAATGGTTTCTGGGTTATTATGCTATTTTTATCTATTAATTCAATTTTTATAGTGGTTTTATGTTTTTCCCATCCTTTTAATGAATCTTCATTATATGATTGTTCTAATTTTTTTCTTAATTATTTCTATCTTATTTATTGAAAATATTATTATTTTCTTTTTATTTATTGAAAATACTACCCGTTCTATTGTATCTTCAGTATTTTTTTATTTTTTTTTAATTTTTGTGTAATTTTTTCACTTCCTTCTATCCAATCAGTTTTCTTTCTTATTTTATTAGTAACTCTTTTTGCTCTTACTTTCGGTTTACATGGTGTTGTAAACCACCAATCTGTTCTAGTTATTATATGTGGGTATAATTTATCTAAAAACGGCATTCCTAAAAGTATATCTTTTGATGTTAACTCATAATTATAGATTTCTTCTATTGTTAATATTTTATCCTATACTTGTGTTTTTACATTCTTAGCTTTATAAGTAATTAAGCTTCCATCGTTATTAAATCCTTTAACTATTATTGGTATTTTTAATTTATCCCATTTACTTTCTGGTAAACAATTATATCTACATAAATTAGCTTCTACTCCTGTATCTACCATAGGCGTATAATATCTACTGTAATATCCTTCTGCTACTATCTTCATTAATACATATATTTTCATATCATGTTAAAGCTCTTCTTAAGAATAATTTTTCTCTATTATATGTTATAGATAATTGTGTATGTTCTATATTGTATGGTTTTACTTGTTCTAGCCATTTAGTTCCTAATATTATGTCTGTTTTTGCATTTCTTCCTTTATTTCAAATTCTATTTTCATTTTGTTTTTTGTATTTCTTCCTTTATTTCAAATTCTATTTTTATTTTTCTAACTCCTATTGTTATTTTTTTCCTGCTATATTTTTAATGTTTATAAAGTTTCTTGGTAGATCTGGGCATATATTATTATCAGATTTTATTTCCTCATTTTTTACTAGATATTTTGCTATATAATTTTCTTCTTATCCTGTATTTAAGAGTATTAAATATTCCTTTTCATTTATTATTTCTGTTATTTAATATTGGTTTAAATTAACTATTGAACTTGTTTCATAACTTGTTCTTTTTGATGAACTTGATGATTCTATTTTTTCATAAGTTATTCTTTTTGTTGTACTTATTCTATCATTTATTATTTCTAAATCTTCTTCTATGTCTATATTTTTGTAACTATAATCATTAATATCAATTGTTTTTACGAATTGTTCAAAATGACTTTCTATTTGTATTTTATTAATTTTATTTTTTCCTGTTATTTTGTGTTTTGTAGTTAATACATATAGATTTTTACATCTTGCTAATATTTTACTTCCTGGGGTTAGTTCTATTCCTGATATTTTCCAATATAATACTAATGATTTATCTATATTTTTATCTGTTATTGATACAGAATAATTTTCACTTATTATAAATTTAAATTTTTGGTATATTAAATTTCCTTTTATTGCAGCTATTATACTTTTTTCTATAGGTCTTATAATCCTATCATTTGCTAAATATAGTTCTATTGGTGTATCTATTCCTTCTCCAAAACATCTTTTTATTAATATCTTTGTACCTCCAAGGTGTATATATTTTATTGGGTCTCTACATTTTATATAGTTTATTTTTTATTTATTATCCTTTTTATTACTGGTGGTATACTAGCTTTACCTTTTGCATATCTGCAGTCTATTACATGTTCTTTTTGGCTTACTACATAATATTCTTTCTTTTTTCTAGTAAATATATTTTTTATTGTTGGTATTTTAAATATTTTTTCTACACTTAAGTCTAACTCTTTTCCTTTTATTTCATCAAATATATTATTATCAAATATTATTTTTTGATCTGTTCCTTTGTCATTTAAATATTCTTCTTCTGTTATTATTTTTATAACTTCTTCAGTTATTTGGTTTATTTGTATATCTTCTTCAGTTATTTAATTCGTCTAATTCACTATTTATTTCATTATCTTCTATTTAATTATCTGTTTCATTCTCTGAAATTTCATATATACTGTCTTTACTTTCTAATTCGTAATCTATATAATCTATTTGCATATATTCTGTATTTTCTAGTTTTATTTTTGATATTTGTTTATTTTTTGGGTTTTTAGTTAATTTACAATCTCTAGCTAAATGTCCTAAGTTTCCACAATTATAACAAACACACTCTTTTATAGATTTCTTTTTCCTATATGGTCTTTTATGTTTATAATTTTTTACATAATATCTTTTTCTTAGTTTTTTATATTTATATTTTGATTTTTTGTATTTTTTATATTTCTTTTCTTATAATATATTTCTTCGCATCCAAATTGAGGTGCTATTTTATCTCTACAACATGCTAAATTTCTTATTATTTTTTTTTCCATTTTTATTTATTCTCTATATTTTTCACATAGGTTTCTATACCATTGTTGTAAAAATTTTATTCTTGGTCCTAGAGTATCTACTATTTTTGCTTCGTCCCAACTTTTTATTATTTTTGAACTAAATGGTTCATGTAATTTACTAAAATATAATTTTCTTATTTCTTTACTTTCTTCTGTATTATATGCTCCTTTATAATAATATTTTTTAAATGCGCAAGTATATTTATCTATGTAGCACATATTACATATTGCTAATTTTAACATTAAATTCCTATTTGTATCTTTCTCTTCATTTTGTTCTTCTTCTGTTGTTGCCATGCTACTAAATTTGACTTTTATAGCTGTTTCATATTATTTTAATAATTCTATAGGTGTTAATTTAGTTGTAGTTGTTGATGATATTCCTTCTGTAGGTTTGTCAGTTCTTAATACCCTTTACTATTTTCAGTTAGATTTAAAAACCATAATTTCACTGTTCCTATTAGTGTTCTTTCTATATATTCTGGTGCATCTGTTATATTTATATTATTATCTAATAATTGTTTTGTCATATATCTTATCCATAATTGAATTATTTTTTCTGTATTTATTATACAATCTAAGTCTAAAAAGTTATAATTTTTATTAACTATTTGTTTTGGTGTCCGTTTGTCATATTCATTCTTTAGATTATATCTTTTAACTTATTCTTATAATATGTAGGTTTTCTTATTTTTGATGTTCTAGGTATTATATTTTCATCTTCTTTTTTATCAAGAGTATTTATTTTCGTGTTTATATTTTCTAAATTTTCTTCATTAATTACTTCTTGTTTTTCATTGATTTCTAAATTTTTTGTATTTGTTAAGATTTCTGTATATGTTTCACTATCTTCCGAATCATAATTATCTGTTTCTTCAACATCTATTGTATTAATTTCTAATTCCTTGGTTTTTATTTCTTTATTGTTTATTTCTAATTTTTATTTTAAATTGATTTATCTCATTTATATTTTTTATTCTTTATCTTTTTTTTTTCATACAGATCCTTTCGCATTTATAGTTCTTTTTCTAATTTATCAATCCTACTATTTTTAGTTTCTGCTATTTGTAGTTCTTTAAAATTGGGCTTGGAACCTTTCTTATTGAAAGAAAAAATCAGTGCATATTTCTTACAAGTATAAACAACATAAATTTTAGAGTTTAGTTAGTTAATCACCCTCTTTCTCAGATTTGTTATTTAGTTTTTCTCTCCCTCGGATTTTGGATGTTCATATATATTGATCTACATTATTATACATTACAGTTTATGTATATGATTTAACTATTTTTTTAACCTCATTTAAGTAAAATAAATCAGCTGCCTTTAATTTGTTGTGCAATTAACGCCACTTATTGAAATTGTGATTAATGGCATCTTAAAATTAGTAACAATATTTCAATTTCAAAACATTTCAAACAAGACACAAATTTCATTCATCAAAATAGCTATGTTTTCCCAACCAATTACGTTTCTTGTTCCTGAAGCTCTAATTTTCATCAAAATTTATCAACAATATGAACATCACAATTCTCTTGAGGCATTTTGGTATTTGACACTCTGAAATACTGTATGAATGCTACAAAAGTGATGGTATTGTAGTTGTGAAAAGTATCACATTTTTTAGGTTGATTTCGATGATTACATCAGAATTGGATATTGATGAATCTAGGAAAAAAAGTTAATGTTTGATATGTCGTAGAAGATAATTCTTCACCAATCATATAAGAAATGATAATGGTGAGTGATGAGCGGTGAATTTACCACTCATTTACACTCGAAAATCATGCACATTATCATTTTTCGAAAGAATAAAAGAGACCTATGTATGATTAAATGCACTAATATCCACATTTTGCAGGAATACATGTTATGAGATAGAAAGATGTGGACTTGAGCTAAAAGGGATCAAAGGAAGAGAAAGAAAGTGCAGCTGGAAGACCTGGAGCAGAAACATACCTCAGTTACCGCGATCGTGGTCTGAGGGATGCGATCGCAATTAGTCAAGACGGCCAGTAACCGTGATTGTATTAATTGCATGCGATCGTGGTAGCCGCGATCATGGCAAATCTGGTGCGATCTCTATCAAATGGGATTTAGCTCAGGGGAAGTTTCATAATTTTCAGCACCCGACCTAAAGTCCTTTAAAAACTTAAAATACTTTCCCATTTTAGGCATTCTAGAGACAAACAACACTCTGAATTTGAAATTAAAACCCTAAATTGGGAAAGAATTATAAATTTGATTTGGGAGATTTTGATTTTGGTATTTGTGAAGAATGGATGCCTTGAACAACCCATTTGATATATGTTTCTCTCTTTTTTTCATGAGTAGATAAATATTTTAGTCTTGGGATTATATTGAACTAAGGTGTAAATTAGTTGTGGGTTGTGATGTATTTGTGTATATGTTAGTTAGATGATAATGGGTTATACTGTTGCTTGATTAAATTGGTTGGGATTTGAGGGTGAAAACCTCAAATACCCACACGAGTTTGTGGGTGAAAACTCTATGCTCTTGAAAGCCTAAACCATCCTTGACAGAGGGGTTTGGGTGAACTTTAGGAATCCTCATCATCCTTGAAAGAAGGATGCGGGAACCAAGGCAATAGTATATAATTATTAGATTTAGTTTACTTATTTTCACTATCTTAGACATAAGGGTGAATTTTTAGTTGACTTTACCTTGGGTATCATCCTAGAAATAGGGATGCCCAAATTGAGGTAGTGGATGAATATGATTGTTACACTTGTTAGGTACCCGAAAGGGTCTACAAGTGAAATCTGTGAGGTTTTATTAAGAAATTAGCCTCAAGGGTCCTAGACCTAGCCTACCGCATTAGTAACTTACTAGCATGTGCATCGAATCTCACACACCCACACCTAAGTTACCCTTAGGTAGACATAATCCCAAGATTCTTCAAATATCGAAGTTAAAAAGTTTGTTGTTTAGTTTGTAAAATCAAGTTACTAGTGGTATACATTCTCCCTTAACCAAGAACCCCCTCATTTTTAATTATGTCATTTACTTTACTAAAACTTCGGGTATTATCTTTGTAGGACTTAATTACCCACAAGATTTGAACTCTATCTTTCACTCCTTGTAGATTCGACCTCAACGCAACTTGGAATATTGATAATGACCATTCTCTACCACTTTAAATGGTATAGGTGAGCGTTATCAAAATAGTACCATTGTCGGGGAGTGAAATTAGTTTTCATTTGTGCGGTGTTGGTTCTTACTTAGGGTATACCCTTAGTGGTGTATATTTATTTTGGTTGTTGTTTTTGCTTCTTTATAGGTGATCTACGTAGCATACACAGAACCATGAACGACAATGCTAGTCAAGCCCGGTATTTTAATGCCCTCTTGATGATGAGGGACAACTCAATGACGTGGGTCATTCAAGTGCTATCCAGATCCCACTAACTCATGAGAACAGTGTCTTTCATGTCACAAGTATTATGTTACACGTATTACAAATGAAGGGACTTTTTTGGGGGCAAGATTATGAGGACCCACCTTTCATTTGAAGAATTTTGTAAAGGTGTGTGCACTCTTTGATATCGTACACATAACCTAAGAGTCTATCCGGCTTCGCCTCTTCTAATTTTCTCTAACAGGAGAGGTGGTATTATGGCTTTGATCTCTTTTGTCTAGGTCTATTACTTCATGGGATGAACTCACCGCGACCTTTCTTGACTGGTATTTCCCACTATCTAAAATACTTCAATTGAGGGATGGAATCATCAAATTTAGGTAATTGAATGGAGAGAATTTGTATGAAGTATGGGAAAGATTCAATGAAAAACTAACATAATGTCCAAACCACGAAGTCCCAGAGAAGATGTTTCTCCAAATTTTCTACCATGCTCTTAACCCACTTAACAAAATTGTGGCGGACAAAACGATGGGGGGCTCTCTTGTGAAGTTGCATTATCATGCCACAATGAATTTTATTGAGGAGGTTACTAAGCAAAATCGAGTATGGCATACCTGAGAGGCTGAGGTTCCTAAGATTTCTCCCACTACATCCTTGATTGACAATGAACAAATGAAATGAGATGAAGAAAGAGAGGAGAACATGGATAAGATGATGACACAACTAGAGATTTTGACAAAACTTGTGATGGGTGCACCCGTAAAAGTAGTGAATGCCATGGCATCAAAAACCTATGAAGATTATGAAGAGTCTAAAAAGCTTGATGAGGAGATTCGACACTTGGCAAACTATCCGGGGGTTTCCCGACCTGCCTACCAAAGGCAATGTGGGAGCCACAGCTGGACAGATCGTGAATGTATTTATGATTGGAGGGATAGAGATCATGACTATGAGTGCTATGTGCCTCCCCATGATCGGGAAAAGAACAAAGAGCTGAGTTCATTGACCTCAACAAGTATAAATATGAAGATGTTTTGGCAAAGCTCTTAATGAGAGTGGAAGGAACGAACAAAATGGTTCATGATATGAAAGGCAATTTTTCACAACTTAGTCAAATTGTGGTGTCCCACTCCACCTTTATTAAGCAATTGGAGACTCAAATCAGGCGAATTTACACCCAATTGAATGCTAGGATAAAGGGTGGTCTTCCTAGTGACACTATTGAGAACCCGAAGAATGAGGCTCAAGTTTTAGCAATAGTCACTAGGAGTGGGAAGACCCTTGGTGATCACGTAAAAGAAGAGTTGGGTGACAAAATGCCTAAGGCTAAGTCAAAAGTAGCGCCACCAAACTCTCAAGATAAATATGATAAAAAGGAATCGGTGGAAGTTGATGGAGAAGTGGTGGAAAATGAGAAACCACATAGTGATGTGATGCCTAGGATAAAAGTCCTTCCCATGTTCCCTCAAAGTCTTCAAAGAAAAGAAGAGGGTGATAACTTAAGAAATTCATGGCCAAACTTAGCAACATCTCTATCAACATCTCATTTCTTGAAGCAATCCAAGAAATCCTGGGATACGCTAAGCTTATGAAAAATTTGATGTCAAAGAAAAAGGTCATAGAAGGGGACACAATTGAAATCACCCATGATTGTAGTGGTATCATGAGTAGCAAAATAGCGGAAAAGAAGGAAGACCCCTGGGATTTTACCACCCCTTGCACCATCAAAATGCATATATGTTTATGAAATCTCTATGTGATCTCGATGTAAGTATAAACCTCATGCCTTTTGACATCTGCAAAAAGATCGACTTGGATACTCTAACTCCAACATCTACGAGATTGTTAATAGAGGATTGGTATATCAAGAGATCGGTTGGGATTTTGTTTGATGTTCTAGTCAAGGTGGACAAATTTATACTTTCAGCGGACTTTGTGGTTTTGGATTGCAAAATGGACCAAGAAGTTCCCATCATTCTTGATCGAACTTTCTTGGCCACCGGAGTTGGGTAAAATAAGGTTTAGAGTTTATGATGATGAAGACTCTTTTTGAGTATGCAAAAAAAAGAAGTAACCCGTGGAACTTCAAGTGATATTAGTGATTGATGTTGAAATCAAAGAAGTGAATGAAGGGGGACCTGAGGACACACCTTGAGAAAGAACGAAGACGTCGTTCCACGACGATAACTAAGGTGCTATATGGGAGGCAACCCACAAATGCCATGAAAGTGGCTCGTATCCTTTATTTATAATTTTGTAGTATAGATTTTAGTTTTGGAATTTAAATAACCCATCCATTTGTGGAACTATAGAGTGCATTGGATAAGTTTAAAAAGAGGAAAGTGTGAAATTCTTGAACTATGAAATGAACAGGGGAAAGTATGTCGAATTGTGAAATGAGCTGAATAGGGGAAAACAGGGGTGTAGAAATGCCCTCCATTACCGTAATTACAGTCACCATGTGTCTGTGATAGCGGAAACTTGATTGTGACTGCGGTCACCTCTACTATATAACCATCTGATTTCCCCATTTTCCCATACTCCCTTTTCAACTTTACTCTCTAATTGGATCTATTTCTGGCCAAAGTTGTGAGCTCTCCAACAGCATCCTTGTATCCATCTTGCATCATGTACCCTGTAGGTGTCATGAATCCATGCTTTGATTATTGAAAATATGACGTAGAATGCATGAATTAGAGAAGGCCTAAGTCTTTGTTTTTTATGCTTAATTGTTTCATCAATTATGCTTGTGTGGTGTTTAGCTGCTAGATTATGTTGTGCACATAAGTGGGGAAGTCTTGAGTTCCTAAAATATGTGTGGAAATTGAGACAAATGAAGAGTACACCAAGTGCTCGATATAATGCCCAAATAAATGCTCACTAATTATTTTACATTTTAAGGGCGTAATCGAGTACCTAGTAGGGTTGTTCCCCGTTGTTAATGTGGATCTTCTTGTAGAACACGCTTGTGCCTAAAATTTAAAAATGTTGAACATGGAAAATAGGTTTGAAATTAGTCTCAGTTACCATAATTGCAGGAACCGAGTGTGATTTTCTGCCCTGCACAAAAATCTTGCACTTCAAATTTTTGCATAAACACCACCAAGCAATTATCTAATGGGCTTTGGTGAGCAACATAACATAATTTATGTATATAAATGTCAATGATGGTTGTGTGTGTTGTATGTTACCTTTTAGGATTATCTCATGGATAAATACGACCATATCTGATTCATGGCATACGAGTTCCATACTCACTACTACGTTGATCTTCCGAGGACAAAGCTGCTCTTAGAAATAGGCACATGTTTGGATAATCTGCTGAAAAATCTCCCAGCATTTCGTGACAGGATTGAGTCTATTGGATGGCGATGTTTTGCCCCGAATTCGCGCAAGGTAAATGAGAAATGGGTTCGTGAATTCTACACCAACCTTAGAGTAGTGTCTTTCTCAGACCCGTCCAACATGACTATCAATATCTGTAGGATAACGGTGAACTTTGGGGCAGAGCAAATTAATGATATCTACAGGATCCTAAATGCAAACATGGTAAGTTCATAGAAAAAAAGTGTGAGCTGGGTAGCTGGTTGGTGAAAAGATTGTGCCCTGGAAAGGATGTCTCATGGGCAAAAACCAAGAGTAACATCCATATGTATGACTTTACTGCCTAGGCTTTGATTTGGTTGAACATAAAATATAGCCGAGTCTCCCCTTGCACCCACGTGACATCAGTCCCAAATTTACGGGCTTGGATGGTCGCTTGCATTCTAGACGACATTCGTTTGAATGTTGGTCAACTTATGGTTTTTGATATAAAATTCTTCAAGAACCAAGGTGGTATGTATCAATTCTTTCCCTTTTTGATTACTAAGCTTTGTAGGAGAGCTGGGGTTGAAAAATATGTTAGAGATACTAGGGTGCGCCTTGGTACCCCCATCTATCCTTTGAGAATTCGAGGAGAGGGCACACCAGGTAAAAGAAAGAAGAGAAAGATCGACTTGAGAAAGTCAACATGTGAGGAGCCTGAGTCTTATAGGCCATCCACCATGGGCCTCTTGTGGATATTGGAGTTGATATTGCGGCCATTAAGGAGCTTGTGTTAAGTTTACCCCAGGGACCGGGATAGCCCTTTACCACTCGACATTTATATGTGTCACACACCGATTATGCAAAGTATCAGGAGGGCCAGAAGAAATAGGGAGATACAATTACTAGTCTTGGGAAAGCCTACTCATCCTTTGCGGCATCACAACATGATCAATAGGTTGCACATGAAAAGATGGTCATAAGGGAGAATAAAAGAGATAAGTTCTTTAATAAGATGTGGAAGGGTGTGAAGGGCCTTTGAAAGGTCCTAAAACCCTGTGATTGACTTCTTTCATCCCGAGTGGAGAGTTATGATGAGGCCCAAGCCGAGTGGTCTGATCTTGAGGAGGTTGATGATGACGCAGAGTCTAAAAGTGACAACAACTCTTGATGCGGTTTTAGGGAGCACCCTTATCTCTATTTATGCTTGATTATTTATGCAGTGCGGACACTGATACCTCTTTGGTTGGGGGTGCCCGTCTCTGTATTTATTTGATCTGGGCCTGTATTATTGATATTTCTAGATGTTTTATTGTTTCTTTTTAACGACTTTTATTTTTTTATTTTATTTGGGTTGTAATATTTAGTCTCCCATATTTGCATGAATTAGTTATTTTGTTCTTAGATTTCTACCTTTTCTTTATATTAGATGAGCTTTTCACTATGATATATTAAGTGACGATATTCTTAATGAAAAATCATCGTGTTTAGGTTTGGAGCCATGAATGCAGGGGAAGTATGAGTACCCATGGCATCAAAGTTACAAAATACAAGGGAAGTCTGAGTACCTGTAGTATTTCAGATTTTGGGATCGCATTTATACCTATGGTGAATATCGAGTAGCCATATGGTTGGTTGGCCCATACGAAAACCACAATGTGAGATTAAAGATTGGATTGGTTCCATAATTAGCAAATCATGCATGGTGCCCATGCAAAGTGAACACCCCCTCCATAAAAAATTTTTGGTAAATCGAGGGCATGGACATGAGAAACCTTGTAAAAAATCTTTTTCTCTTTTTGTTACTCTAAAATTTTAACTCTTGAAAATTGGGAGATACTTTATTTTTTTATCTCTAGCGGAAGGGGCAATTGAACCTCCGTGGCAAATTTTACATGCCGTGTGTTGTGAGCTTATTTTTCCAAATCTCATATGGACTTGTAGCATCTAGAACTTGCCCCATTAGTCTCTCAAGACTAATTTTGATTCTACTTGGCTGGGGAGATGATATTAGGCTATCTTTGTGACATTGGAAGTCCACTTTAGCCTAAAATGCCTATACTTACATAGATGTTATCCTCAGTCACCCATTTTGATCCTTTAGACCTTTCTTTGGCAAACACATTACAAGCTGTGAGCCTTTCAATCTTTATCCTTCTTTTGAACCCTACCCTCCTAGAACTGAAAATGACAACTTGAGGCTAAAAGCCTAAGTTGGGGGTGGTGATGATTGAAAGAGGTAACTTTGGGCCACGAAGTTGTGAGTGTTAATGAGCTTAAGCATTGAGAAAAAATGAATAATAAATAAAAGGATCTAACAAAGGAAAGAGAGGCACAAAGGGTGAAAATGAAAAGAAAAATGGGTAAACCAAGAAAATAAAAAGTAGGCACATGTGTAAAGAGTGAAAGCAAAAGGAGTGGCCCATGATCAAAAGTTGGATGGAATAGTGTGATGTATATGTTCCAGGAGGGTTTGTCCATATTGTTCCTAAAAGATATCCTACCCTACCCCGAACCTACGTTACAAGCACAAAATTTCCTTCATGATTCCCAACCTAGTATTTTATTGTAGTGGCAATTGAAAATAGGGGCAAGCCTATGACATGATACTTTTTAGCATTGAGAGTTCTTGGGAGAGAGAAAGAGTGTTCTACACTTAAATTCCTTGTTGCATAATTGATGACTTAGTGTGTGAATTTTTTTTCTTATGGGGAGGCATATAATTAAGTCGAGGTGCGTGCAAAAAGGAGTATAATGTATTTGGGGGTAAAAAAGGAGTCAATTTTAGAGTATTATTGATTGTTGTATAGTTACTCTTCAAGTCTTTTGCATCCTAGAAAAATCACATTTTATGTTGAGGGATGTTGTGAAAATATTTTTGCCCATGTTTGAAGAGCTTAATTGTGGTGTTAACTAAGCTTAAAGTTATTATGATTATTTGGGTCATTCAATATGGTAAATATGCATAGTCTCAAAGTAAGGGGTAGTGTTGCTTGAGGACAAGCAAAACTTTAAGTTGGGGGTGTTGATGACCGAAAGATTTACCACTTATTTACACTCAACAATCGTACACATTACTATTTTTCAAATAAATAAAACCTATGTATGATTAAATGTACTAATATCTACATTTTGCAGGTATATAGGTTATGAGATAGAAAGATGTGGACTTGAGCTAAAAAGGATCAAAGGAAGAGAAAGAAAGTGTAACTGGAAGACCTGGAGCAGAAACATGCCTTAGTTATCGTGATTACGGTCTGAGGACTGCGATCGCGTCCAGTCAAGATGGTCAACAACCACGATCACGTTGATCTACACGTTGTTATGGTAGGGACGATCGTGATGAATTTGGTACGATTACGGTTATGTGGGATTTAGCTTAGGGTCTATTTTGTAATTTTCAGCTACTGACCTCAAGTCCTTTAAAAGCTTAAAACCTTTTCCCATTTTGGGCATTCTAAAGACTAGTAACACTTTGAATTTGAAATTGAAACCCTAAATTTGGCAAGAATTGTAAATTTGATTTGGGAGATTTTGATTTTGGTATTTGTAAAGAATAGATGCCTTGAACAACCCATTTGGTATTTGTTTCTCTCTTTTCTTTATGAGTAGCTAAATCTTTTAGTCTTTGAATTATGTTGAACTAAGGTGTAAATTAGTTATGGGTTGTGATATATTTGTGTACATGCTAGTTAGATGATAATGGGTTATACTATTGCTTGATTAAATTTGTTGGGATTTGTGGGTGAAAACCCCAAATACCCACATGGGTTTGTGGGTGAAAACCCATGCTTTTGAAAGACTAAACCATTCTTGAAAGAGGGGTTTGGGTGAACTTTAGGAATTCTCATCATTCTTGAAAGAGGAATGCGGGAACCAAGGCAATAGTATACAATTATTAGGTTTAGTTTACTTATTTTCACTATTTTAGACATAAGGTTAACTTTGTAGTTGACTTTATGTAACGCCTCAAAAATGGGTCCCAAGACGTCACGCAGTGCTCAAGACTATGAGTAGCCTTAAGCTAACCCTATAAACCATCTACTAAATCTTAAACTCATAATAGAGATGTATAGATATAAAATCAAGCTAAAATGCAGAATTATGTATAGCTAAGTTGAAAATGTCTGAATATAATATGTGAAAAATACTGAACTCAAGAACCTAATCTACCAATACTGAAAATCTGAATGATGTCTAGCAGTCCAACAATCCTCTACTACTAATGCTAGAGAGTCACTGGGATAAACCCCCAGTTGACTTGAACTATCTGAAAATACTGAATCATCTATACTAATAAGCTGAAAAAAATTGAATACTGGGTCCCCGAACTATGAGGACTCACCAACTGTCGGGATGTCGATGGAGATGCTTGAAAATCACTCACTTTGCTGAAACTGAGTACCTGAACCTACATTATAAGATAGTGTAGCACATAGACGTAAATGTGGATCAGTACTTTGAGAATGTACGAAACATATGGGGGTGGTCATCCCAACTGTTATTGTAGGCAAACTCGATCAACGGTAAGTGGTCATCCCAACTGCCTTTGAAGTCAAGAACACATGCCCTCAATGTATACTCTAAGGTCTGAATGGTCCTCTCTGCCTAACCATCTATCTGCGGAGGAAAAGCTGAACTGAGATAAACTTGGGCACCAAGACTCTTCTAAAAGGCTTTCCAAAACTGAGAGGTAAACTGAGTACCCCTATCTGAGATGATGGACAAAGGAACTCTATACAATCTAACAAACTCTCTAATGTACAACTTAGCATAATCTTTACCTGCGTAGGACGTGTGAACTGGCAAGAAATGAGTTGACTTAGTCAATCTGTCTACTATCACCCAAATAAATTATGCTGACGATGCGAATGGGGTAATCCAGTCATAAAGTCCATATTCACCTCTTCCCACTTCTAAGTGGGGATACCAAACTCCTACAAAGTGACACCAAGTCTTTGGTGCTCAACCTTAACTTGTTGATAAGTTGCACACTGGCTAATAATTCTGTGATATCTTTCTTCACACCACTATACCAATAGACTTTTCGCAGATTGCGGTACATCTTAGTGGCTCCTGGATGAACATAATAACGTTCACTATGGGTTCATGCCATAATCCGATGCCTCAAATCATCAACACATGGCACACACAGTCTACTATGGTATCTCAACACACCATCTCCCCCTTGGGAGAAAACCTCTACCTTTTGGTATTTAACTGAACCCTTCAGCTTGACTAAACTAGGATCCTTATCCTGCTTTTTTTTCACTTTAGATACTAGAGAAAATTCTGAACTACTCTGAACCTAAATATTCCCCTCAGCTGAGTCAACTAACCTCACACCTAATCTATCTAACCGGTGAAATTCCCAAACTACCTCTCTCTTATCATTCTCCATATTTGTAAGACTGCCCATAGACAGTCCACTAAGGGTATCTGCCACTACATTGGCCTGCCTGAATGATACAACAAACTTATGTCATAATCCTTCAATAATTCTAACCACCTTATCTGACAAAGATTTAACTCCCTCTGAGTAAATACATATTGCAAGCTCCTATGATCCATGAACATATCAACATGTACCACATAAAGATAGTGCCTCTAGATTTTTAATGCAAACACAACAATAGCTAACTCAAGGTCATGGGTAGGGTAGTTGTTTTTGTGAGGCTTAAGCTGTCTAGAGGCATAGGCTATAACTTTACCTCTCTACATCAAAACACAACATAGACCAATCCTAGAGGCATCACATTAGACAATGAACTCATTTGTACCATCAGGTAGCGTTAAAATTAGGGCTGAGGTGATTCGAGTCTTCAAATCTTGAAAACTCTTCTCACAGGAATCTAACCACTGGAGCTTAACTTTCATTTTGGTCAATCTAGACATAGGGAACACAATATAAGAAAAACCTCAACAAAACATCTATAATAGCTAGATAAACCTACGAAACTCCTAATTTTTGACAGAAAAATAGGTCGGCCCATTTCTTAATGCTTCTGTCTTTTGGGGATTAACTCTAATACCATCACTCGAAACAATATGACCAAGAAAAGCTACTGACCTTAGCCAAAATTCACGTTTGCTAAATTTGCCAAACAATTGGAGATCCCTAAGAGTTTGCAACACAATTCTAAGGTGGTCTGCATGATCATTCTCACTACGAGGATAGACAAGAATATCATCTACAAAGACTATGACAAATATCCAAATACTATTTGAACACTTTGCTCATCAAGTACATGAAGGCTGTGGGGGTATTTGTTAGTCCGAAGGACATGACTAAAAACTTAAAATGACCATAACGAGTTCTGAAAGTTGTCTTTGGGATATCATATTCCCTCACTCTAAGCTGATGATAGTCGGATCTAAGGTATATCTTGGAGAAGTAAAGTAACTTGCACCTTGGAGATGGTCAAATAAGTATCAATTCTAGGAAGAGGATATTTATTTTTGTCTGTGACTTTATTCTGCTGACGATAGTCAATGCACATTCACAAAGAACCATATTTCTTTCGCACGAATAGGTGACAACACCCCATGGATAGACACTGGGCCTTATGAAGCCTTTATCTAAAAGATCTTTAAGCTGCTCTTTTAACTCTTTAAGCTCAGATAGAGCCATACGATATGGAAGAATAAAGATATGCTGAGTATTTGGAAGAAGGTCAATACCAAATTCTATTTTCCTATCAAGAGGTACCCCTAGCAAATCTTTGGGAAAAACATCTGGAAACTCATTAACTACACGGACTAACTGAACTGTTGGAGTCTCAGATGTAGTATCTTTGACTCGAACTAGATGATAGATACACTCTTTTGATATCAACTTTCTAGCTTTAAGATAGGATATGAAATGACTCTTAGGAAATATTGAATTTCCTTCCCACTCAAATACTGGCTCATCTGGAAACTGAAACTTCACTACTCGGGTGCGACAGTCTATGGATGCATAAATCCATACCAAGAATAAGGTCAAAGTCAATCATATCTAACTCTATTAAATCTGCTAACATAATCTTATGAAGGAAAGTGATAGGATACTTTCTATAGATTTGTATGGTAACAACTGGATCACCCACTTGGGTAGAAACCAAGATGGGCTCAAGGATCTTTTTAGGACCTATTTCAAAATTTACTGCAACTAATGGGGTCACATAAGAGAAACTCGACCTGGTGAATATCAGCACATAAATATCAAGATGAAAGACATAAAGTATACTAGTAACAATATCTAGTGAATCCTCCTGCTCCTGATGGGATGGTAAAGTATAAAACTGATTCTGGCACTGACTGCTACCGGTACTGGATGATGCGCCCTAAGGAGGGACTGGGCTAGTAGCCTGAGTCTGGGGACGAGAATCCTTGTTTCCCTGCTTAGTATACAGACACTCTTTGATTCCTTGTCCCAACTTACCATAACCATAACAACCTTTCTGTCCTAACAGATACTCACCAGGGTGATTATTACCATAATTAGCACAAAGAGGAAAACTAGGTTTTCCACCCACACTATTTTGAGATCTGGACATAGAAGTCTTACCCCACTGCTCTTGCCTAGCTCTGGGAGTAGGAGAAATGGCTGAAGATTGTGCTGGCATAGATGAACGATTCTGAAATAGTGAACGATTTCCTCCTCCATACTTTTTCTGGCCATACTCAAACTGCCCAATTCTAGCCTTCTTATTCCCTATCTCTCTACCCTTCAACTTCTCTGCCTCAATCTGCTGATCAAGAATCATCAACCTAGCATGATCTATGTCTCCAATAAGCATGGAAGTTCTACACTCCTTGATTACAAAGCTAGATACTCTAGTAACAGACTTACTCATACTCTTCCTTGGGTCATCCATCATATCGGGGGTATACTTACTAGTTGAACTTAAGAAAGTACTCTTTCACTATCATCGGACCTTGCCTCAGGTTCATAAACATTTCTACCTTAGCTTCTCTTATTTCATGCAAAAAAATCCTATCTAGAAAAGCATCCTTAAACACCTTCCAACTCATAGGAGATGCATTCTCACCTCTACCATTCTTCAACATAACCACATAATCATATGCTATATCCTTTAATCTATAGGATGCTAACTCTACAATCACCTTTTCAAAAACATGCATAATCTGGGTGATCTTTTTCACCTCATCTAAATAAAGCTGTGGGTCCTCACCTACTTTTGACCCATAGAACTCTAGCGGATTCATTCTCATAAAGTCTCAAATTTTGGCTGCTGCTAAATCCCCATTCTACTAAAGTGGGACTGCCACCTGATGGTTGCCCTGAATATTAACAGTCACATCTTGGGCCAACACCTGAAAAACAGCCTAAAATTCAATATGGGATACATTCTCATCTAGAGGGTCAGTATGCTGGGGTGGCTAGTTATCATTTCTGCACGCATTAGCTCAGGAAAGAGGCATATTCAACTATTACATAAGAGCACGAGTTAAAAATAGATAGAGATACTGTAAGCACAATAGATCATGAAAGAAAGAGATGATTTCCCAATTATTTCCCATAGCCTCTTGCTCATAAATATGGTGCGCTTTACACCCATGATCAAAACTCTACACAATGTGGCTTGTCTGACTTCCTAGGACTCTTATAATATTAGGTTCTGATACCAAGTTTTTAACTCCTTGATAACGGGTCCCGAGACATCACACGGTACTCAAGACTATGAGTAGCCTTAAGCAAACCCTGTAAGTCATCTACTAAATCTAAAACTCATAATAGGGATGCATAGATATAACATCAAGCTAAAATACAGAATTTTGTATGAGCTTAACTGAAAATATTTGAATATAATATCCAAAAAAGACTAAACTCAAGAGTCTAATCTATCAATACTAAAAATCTGAATGATGTCTAGTAGTCTGACAAACCTCTACTACTAATACTAGAGTGTCACTGGGACAAACCGCTAGCTGACTCGAACTGTCTGAAAATACTGAATCATCTATACAAATAAGCTGAAAAAATTAAATACTAGGTTCCTTAACCATGAGGACTCACCAACTATCGAGATGTAGATAGAGATGCTAAAAAATCACTCACGCTGCTGAAACTGAGCACTTGAACCTATATTATAAGACAATATAGCACATAGACGTATATGTGGATTAGTACTTTGAAAATGTACTGAGCATATGGGATGAATGCATAAGTAAATCAATATCTCAAAATCATCAAAATTTGTAAAATAATGCATGCTAAATATAGATGACTCACATAAGCTGGAATATCTGAAACCTGAGAATCATAATCATGAGTAGCAAATTATAATTTATAAATCTAGTGAGTCATAATATTTAGTTCTAAAAGATGTACTATATTCTGTCTTTAAATCATGCTGTCTAAGTATAGAAAGGACTCACTTTGGTATCTGAAATCTGAAATCTGTAGCTAATATTTTTCTATAAATTAATATCCGAGTAAAGTAATGAGTCTTTACACCTAGTTTCTAAAAGTTTTTCTATTATTTCTTTTTGTTAGGATTACTCTTTCTGTAAGGAGGTTCTTCTAACCGACATACACTATATGAGCTATAATAGTGTCCAACGTCTAGTTTCCTTATGGGAAAACCTCACGTTGGGGAGAGGTGTCATTCTCTTGCCAAGGAGTATAACCTAATCTAAGTGATTACATCTATAACTGTCATCCATATAGAATTGGAAATAATCTAATAATTTGTACCTATATTGGCTCATAGTTCTGGGGAATGTAAACTTACCTAACTCAGTGTTAAATACTACTTTCTTTAATTTGTATGCTCATTCTGTAGGAAATCTACTTTTAAAACTTATATAATGGTTTATAATAAAAATGACTATAGATTTGTTAAATTAAATCATAATCTGAAACTGTAAAGTGGATTCCATATCTAAGCTAAGATCAAAAGATCAAATCTTTATAAAAAACTGAAAATAATCTAGTCATAGGGTGCTCATAGCATAATCAATCTTTGAAATAAAAATATTCAACTAGGGCTTAATAACCATGCATCAAATTCATGTCAAAATATTATAATATTCATGCTTGATAATGAAGATATTGATAGTTCAACTCAAAATATTGAAATTTAAATTTTACACATGAAAATACGAAAGTAAACATGCACTTCAACATCAAAATCATTTGTAGTCTCATAATCTTGCAAATAGCAATATTGGGTATGAATCCTAATTTGAAACTCATGAATTTTCATATAAAATCAGCTTTAAAACTAATTTTGGGCACAAGAATGAAAGGATTATCCTTGTTGATAAACTCCACATACCTTAATTGTTGTAATTGATGAAGATACTTGGCTTTGGATTCCTACTTGTGTTTTTGAAGATGAATTCTTGGAGATCTTGAATTGGGAATCCTTAATTTTGAGCTATCTTGGGAAAAGAATGGTGGAATTTGGATTTTTTTTTTTCAAGAGACCCATGATGGGCCAGGGGTTGGGCAATACCCCCAAGATTTTTATTTCAACAAGACAGAAAGTATAAGGAGGGGGACTAGGACAAAACCTCCCATAAAAAAGATATCATAATGATGGAAATTAAGCTAACTAACATAAGACCTAGTAGCTTAGTTCCATAAAATAAGACAACCTAATAACTAGGCTATACAACCTATGATTTTGCTCATACAAAATGGGCTCTTCTATTATGATATAGTGATCTACACCATATACCAATAGAAGAGACATACAAAATGCCAAAAAGGAAAATCTATATAGCCGATGAAGATTAGTACCCCACATGATGTCAAAAATTCCTGCTTTGTGACCTTGTAAGTGGTTTATTGGTTGATGAACTGGGTCCTTCTTAGAGAAAAGACCTCTCTGCTGAAAACTTCTTGGAGATAAACCCTCTTTTGCTACAACCTATTGGGTTTTTTTGTTCTCTTCCCTGTTACCTGAAGGACCAAAGGCTTTTATAAGTTCTTGACATACCACTTCCTCTTTTTTTTCTTCAATCGATTGGTTGTCATAATCTACGTTATCTTCTAAGTGAATGATCCTATATTGATCTTCCTCAAGAGGTGAAGTAGTCTTATTCTCTGTACACAAATCCTTTGAACTGGCAGGCTTTTTATCTTTCCTTGGAAGGGGGTGAAATTGGTCATTAAGTTGTTCAGCAACAAGATCAAACCTCTTTTGACCCTTGTGCTGCGTATCTCTCCTCCTAGCCCTATCATTCCTTTTTAACTCCTCCTTTACGATTTTATTTTTCTTTCTTGCCATAACCAAATTTTTTTTTTGTACTTAAATGTGGGTATTGTTTGGTTTTGAATTATATGTTGGTGATTTTGGTTGTAAATGGTTGGATATTATTATTCCATGCTTTACTTATGGTTTTTCATATTATAATTGTGGTTTGAACATGTGGTTGGATGGTAATAGTCAATTGGTACTTGGTTTTGGTTTTTGAAACTATATACCCTCAACATGTTTGTTAAAATTCTTATGAGGATGGTTTTATCACATAGTTTGACTTGTATTAAAACTATTACATTGCATAATATGGTAATGGAACTTAAATTGG
This sequence comes from Capsicum baccatum var. pendulum, assembly GCA_030864225.1. Taxonomy (NCBI): domain Eukaryota; kingdom Viridiplantae; phylum Streptophyta; class Magnoliopsida; order Solanales; family Solanaceae; genus Capsicum; species Capsicum baccatum. The sequence goes on along the minus strand of CM061558.1, from coordinate 169,856,488 downwards.
TTTGGTTGGTTTTAAATTATTTAGAAAGGTCTTGGTGGCCATGGTTTTGGTTTAATTGGTAATCATGTGGGGTACATGGGAATACCCTAAGTGTTGGCTAATGACATTGCTTGCAAGCTATGGTCGGTATGATGATACCACTTCCTAATGCCTTGGTAAACAACTTCTGAAATTGGTTGGTTGGTTATATGCTAATGGTTTAGTTGAGAAATAATAGCAGGTTGTGATAGCTTACCATGAAGGTGTAAGTCCAATGGACGGACACTGGAAACTCATGTTTGTCGACATGAGGGTTGGTCATGTCGACCTTATACTTATGGGGTATACGGGAATCCCCTAAGTTTATACATGTCTATATGTATCATGGAGGGCGAAGGGTACACAGGAATCCCCAACCCTTGTGATATCATTTGTTTGTACGGCTATACACACTGGGGCCCATTCAGGGGGTAGCACTGGACCCATATAGCCCATTGGTGGATTATAATAGTAAAAGCTACACAAATCTAGATTAAAGATTTTAAATGCCTGCTAAACCTGATTCCCTTTCTTGACATGGATTTATATATATATATATATGTATATTTATGGATGTGATTGCATAAGGTTATTTACTTGGTTTTACATGTTGACATTATTTTATCCTTACTCCTGAGTACATGCTAGTGTTCACCCGCTAACCCATCTTCAGACGATATATCCCCACGTGATGTAGGAACCGACCATACTACTACTCCTTCTCAGTGGTTGGATTCGGGGGCAGCATTTATGTCAGACTGAATTGGTGAGCTTCCATACTCTAGAAGACTCCATTTCATGCTATGGATATCTTTTCATACTTTTGGGTATTTCTTGGACTTTGGTTTTCTCTATGGTTGGGGGAATGTTCAGATCGGGTATTCTTTATTTTTGGTTAGTGTCACAACCTGAGGCTACCCCCTAGTCATGACAACGGTGCGTACAATCATAAGTGACCACAAGCTAATCCATGAGCTGGTAGCTATTGTGGGCACTGAATAAAGTACGAACTTAACACATGTGCGGAAGATAAACTGAGAAAGAAAAATATAAATCTGAACTTTGAAATATTGAATCAATTATAAGCTCGGAATATCTGATAAAAACTGAATGTAACTGATTGACTGTCTAACTAACTGTTTGAATGTCTGAAAGTCTCTAAACTGACTGAGGAGTTGATGGGATAGACTGACTAGATGAAAAATAAAATCCTAAATTTAACTGAATAAAGATAATATGTCCTCGATGGATGAGGACTCACCTCTACGACTACTGTATTACGCTGAGCTGTCTAACTGCGGTCAGGAAACTATGCGTCCGAACCTATGATATAAAACATCATAGAGTAAAGAATAGTATACGGTCGGTACTTTGAATGTACTGGTATATGAGATAAGGACAGACTGATATGCTAGAGGTACTATGCATATAAAATAAGAACTAACTTAAAAGCATGAGATAATTGAATATGAATGCATGAAAACTGTAATATCTGAGAATGCAAGACTAAGTGTATATATGTTATATTACTGAGAAAATCTAAAATTTGTAAGACTGAATGTTGTAAAGCTGAATATCTAAAAGTCTGTACACTTATTCAAGCAAACATAAACTAAAAATATACTGAATACTGTACTGAGACTGTGGGAGGTATTATCTAACCAACATGCCCCAATCTGAGCTAATTGGGGTTCAACTTGTAACCCTGGTTGGAAGGGTGTCATACCGTGCCATGGGTACTAACACTGGCTGTATGGATCCACTAATTTGATGTCCCAAAGGAACAGGGTGTCAAGCCTAAACTGACAGGTAACCCCTGAGAAGAAGTCAAGATTAAACTGATGGGTGACTCCTCATATGCTTACTGGCTACGTAGTTCTAGAATGCAACGACTAGGACTAATAACTCTGCCTAACTGAAGAGAAAGCCGCCACCCCTGCATTACTCGGTGCTAACTCTTACTCCCAACTAAACAGTTGCTGAAACTAAATTGAACTAAGCTTTACTGAACATAATTTCATGAGTGATCGTGCTCATTATGATCACAATAACTGATTAAATAGGAATAATCTTGATTTAACTAAATCATTCTTGAAAATCTAAAAATCATGTAAAACACGTAGGTATCGGGTTTTCATAACCCACCAGCACTGAATGGAAATAATAATAATACGATGTAAAAGCTCTAAAACCATAGTAGGAGATCATTGTTCAAAACCCGAAACTTAGGAATTTCATCAAACACGTGAGAGTCATGAACTTAAGCATGAGAATGGGTAAAGCATGCGAGGACAACATAGTTACAAGACTAAAATCATAATTTAGGGATATAACATTAAGATTACAATATTTAAACTATGTAATGGCTCATCCTACTTGAAAAACATTTATAAACATAACTTGTAGTTGAATTAACAATATATTCATGGCTATATTTCAACTTAAACATGAAAAATTTATAATGTAAAATCAAAAAGGGATTCTTGGACTCCATAGGTGAAAGTAACCCATGAATGAACATCACACATACCTTACTAGATGATTTTGTGAAGATTCTTGAGAATTTCTTGAGGTTTGAAGTTTGAATTCCTTGACTCCTTGAGAATAGGTTAGGGTTTATTCTTGAGGTGGAAGATGGTTTTCTTGAGAGCTTTTATGAATAAAAGGGAAAATAATGCTCCTTGGGGACCTAAATTTTGTGTTATGGATGAGTTTGTGTGAGGGAAGTTGACCTAAATGCCCTTAATGATAAGGAACAAAAGTTACACAAAAAGGGGAGAGGTGCCATGGGCTTCAGAGTGGCGAGCTAAGCCCAGCACCACGAGCTCCAGAGCAGTGGGCTAAGCCCTACACCGCAGGCATATCCCGTGCCCTCTCTATTTTGTTTCTCCTAATATACCCCTACGCTCGTCAAAAATTTTTGAAACTCACCCAAGACCCACCTTGAACAACCCTAATCATGAATCAACTTAGAAATCGATGTTCTATGGCCGTGAAGGTCAAAAATAAAATCATCAAAGTTTAGGGGCCTTGAAAATGACTAAGTCCCAACACTTAGTGAAATTTCTAAGTCTTGAACCCTATTAACATGCAATCAAGAGCTGAAATAAGCTAAGACTTTTACGGGGTATTAGAATATCTTCCCCTTGGGAATATGTATCATCGAATAAGACTGGTTTAGCTGAGAGTAATAAAGTAACTAAGACCATATACTGAGTATGAATGACTGAAAACATGATTACATAAATGAGTTTGAAACATGATACATGAATTGAACTGAATGTATGCAATGACGTGAGATGGATTACATAGCTGAAACTGAGAACGGAAAAGAGACAATCTGAGGAAAATCATTACCTTAAGCTTAATCTATGTTTGTGGAGAAAAGATGAGGGTACTTGATTTGCATATCTTCTTCTACTTCCTAAGTTCTCCCTCAACAGACTGATTCCACCAAAGAACCTTGACCAAGGGAACTTCTTTGTTACTTAGTCTATGCATCTGATGATCAAAGCTCTCAACTAGGATCTTTTTGTAAGAAAGGTTATCCTGAACATCCATACTTTCTAATGGGACAACAATAGTTGAATCACCGATACACTTCATCATTAAGGAAACATGGAACACTTGATGCATTGATGCTAAATATGTAGGCAACTCTAGCTTAAAAGATACCTTCCCAAAATGATTCATGATATTATATGGGCACACAGAATGGGTACTGAGTTTCCTATTCTTGCCAAATCTCTTCACTTTCTTTATGGAGGAGATTTTAAAAAAAAATCAAATCACCAACCTCAAACTCAAGGTCTCTTCTCCTCACATCTGCATAGGATTTTTGATGGCTTTAGACTATCTTTAGCCTCTTCGAAATTAACTAATTTTTCTCTATCGCTTCAAACACTACATATGACCCTATCAAAGCAGCTTCATCTACCTCAAACCAACCAATAGAATAACTACATCTCCTTCTATAATGAGCCTCAAATGGAGCTATCTTAATACTGGAGTGATAGATATTGTTATAGGAAAACTCAATCAAAGATAAGTGATTTTCCCAACTACCTCTAAAGTAAATAACACATTTTTTCAACATATCCTCAAAGGTCTGAATGGTCCCCTCTGCCTGACCACCTATCTGAGGATAAAAAGCTGTACTGAGATGAACTTGGGTATCCAGACCTTTCTAAAAAGTCTTTCAAAAGTAAGAGGTAAATTAGTACCTCTATCTGATATGATAGACAATGGAATCCCATGAAACCTAACCAACACCCTAAGATAGAGACAGGCATAATCCTCATCTAAGTAAGAAGTATGAAAAGGCAGAAAATGAGCTGATTTGGTCATTCTATCTATAATGACCCATATCAAATCATGCTGACAATGCGTACAAGGTAATCCTATCATAAAATCCATGTTTACCACCTTCTACTTCCAAGTGGGGATACTGAACTCCTATAATGTGACACTATGCTTTTGGTGTTCAACCTTAACTTGCTGAAAATTAGATCACAACTACAAACTCTGCAATATCCCTCTTCATACCACTCCACCAATAGATTTTTCATAAGTCATAGTATATCTTAGTGGCTCCTAGATGGATAGATTAGCATGCACTATAAACTTCTATAAGTATTCATTGTCTCAAGTTATCAACACACAAAACACATAATCTACCCTGACAACAAAGTACACCATCTCCTCCTTCAGAGAAAACCTCTACCTTTTGATCTCTAACCACTTCCTTCAACATAACCAAACTAGGATATCTCTTTCTTTTCTTTCACTTTGGCAACAAAAGAAGATTCCGAGCTATTCTAAACCCATACACTACCGTATGCTAAATAAACCAACCGTACACCTAATCTAGTAAACTGATGAACCTTATTGACTAACTTCTTCTTATCCCCTCCAACATGAGCAAAACTACCCATAGACAACCTACTAAGCATATTTTCCACTTTATTAGCCTTGCCCAGATGATACAACACACTTATATCAGAATTCTTTAATAATTCAAGCCATCTTCTTTGACAAAGATTCAAATATTTTTATGAGAGAATATACTACAAACTTTTGTTATCTGTGAACACATCAACATAAACCTCATAAAGATAATGTCATAATATCTTTAAAGCAAACACAACTACTGCTAACTCAAGGTCATAGGTAGGATAATTCTTTTTATGAAAATTAAGTTGTCTAGAGGCATGGGCTATGGCCTTAAATCTTTGAATTAATACAAAATCAAGATCAACTCTGGAAATATCAAAGTAAACCACAAATATATCTAGCAAAGTTAATACTGGAGAGAAAGTGAGTCGATTCTTCAACTTCTTGAAATATCCTAGGTTTTGACCCTTAGAAAATTTCTTAAAAATCGATTCTTCAAACCCAATATGACTTATGGTTATGAGTCATATGCTGGGTATAAGCCGTATGGTCCTATCATATGCTGACCAGTGTTAGTTGGTGGGAAGGTTTTGGTTATTGGAATGAATACGACTTAGGGGTATGAGTCGTATTGGTGGTTACGGGTCATTTTGTGCCTTAACTTAATCTTAGAATTGGTTACTTAGTGGATCTGAGTACGAGTGGCTCACTAGGAGCCGTAATCTAGGGTGCGAGTTGTACCAAGGAATCATATAGTAAACAGTGTTTAATTCCCTACGTATTTTATTCTGATAGGGATACAAGTGGGTACGGATCATATGATGTAGTTACAACTTGGTTGGATGAGTCATATACTGGATAGTTTTTGATCCAAGGGTTAAGACATGGATACAAGTAGTGGACACCAATCATATAGGAGGGTACGACTCGTGTAGGTTAGTCGTATACTTTTGATAGGATTTTTGTGCAACTTAAGTGGGGATATTCTGGACATTTTTCCTACTTACCCTAATTAGGACCCATGACTTTTAATACACTTAAGAGGTTATTTTCCCTATTATTCTATTTATTAACACTTAAATACTATTCCAAAACATCTCATATTTCTCTCAAAGAGCTTTTGGGGAAAGAAAGCTAGGGTTTCAACTACGGGATTACTTTAGGGCTTGCCTTGGTAATCTTTTTCCATCAATTCTTCGATTTTAGGTATAATTCTCTTCCTTCATTGTAATTTCAATGAAAGGCATGGTTTATATGATTGATTTCATAGTTCTTACTATTTTATGATTAAGTTTTCCCAACTATTATTCAGGGTTTTGATATTAAATGCTTGGTTATGGATTTCTATGGTTTTGAATTGGTTTTGATTATATTATGCCCCTAATATGTTTGAACAAATACTTATAAAAAAATGTTCATTACATTGACTTCTTTTAATGGAACTCTTGCATATTTAAACTGGATAAAGGATTTGTGCATGGTTTAAATGATTTGAAAAGGCTAAAGGCTAAATAGTTATCCTTGTGGAGAACATGGAAGTCTCCCAAGTGGATTTAATATGGTATATGGAAAGGGCACTGATAACGCTCAAACTACAGCTCTCGTAAGAGTGTAAGCGGTCGCTGTCAAATATAGAACCCAACTGGGTTGGGTGTCGAATCCCTTAGGGAATACTTGGTCACTGAGTAAGCAACGATTATTAGACTTTTGATGAAAGTTCTGCGAATAAAGGGGGAATTTTGTGCATGCAAATGATGTAAAAATAGTAGAGTAAAAACAAAAAATAGAAGAGTAAAACGGAGTACTTGGTAGGTTTTAATCAATGAGAATTGAGAGTTAGGGTTATGTCCACCTTATGAGTTATACGTATCTATTGACTATGAGTTATGCGGAATTCAGACATGCATGCGCTTATAGAGACTCGTATTCTATGGTAAATCCAGGCGTCTTTCGACCATCAAGGATTATTTCACTTTAACTCTTTCGAGCATAAAGTGTATCTAATGGTACGAAGTCTCCAAGAGGTTAATCCAGTTACGGCACTAACTTTAAAACAGGGGTTGGTGCCCTATTTCCTTGACATTCTCTCTTTCCAGACATGCAACTTTTCTTTCGAACAAGTAATGCTATACTGGCGTATTCTATATGTTTGCAACCACAAGAATTTAAATTAAGATGAAGAGAAGAATGATATAAGCAACATACGTGTCAAGAATTCACAAACTCATAGCAACAGATAGTATCTCATAAGGCTTCCATAACCCTAACAGAGAAGTTTAGCTACTCATGAGTGCAACGAAAAATACGATAGACATTATCATCATACCAAAATAATCACAAACTCATGAAAAGTCTGTCTTGGCGTCACTTGTGACGTGATTTCTGTTGCTAGTAGCGTTTCTCTTGTTGTGAAAATTAAAAGTCGAATAGATGGAAGAAAATTTTCAGAAATAGGAATTAATTGAAAGAGAATGAATGCTGAAAAGTTCAGCAAAATAGGGTTTTTATAACACCCATATCCTATTCCTACTAAGCTACTGCATACTTATCCTAATCCTACTAGGATACTGAATCCTTATCCTAATCCTACTAAGTTACTGCTGATCCCTAAGTCTTTAGAAATGCTTTTTTTGCTCGGGACAAGTTTTCCATGCGTTACTTTCAGTCCATAGGCGTCCAAACGCTGTTTTCCTTCTTTCGTGAAGCTTCTTTGGCGTCAAGTTATCCATAAAATGCTGAAATCTTCATCATTTATACCTGAAAACTTGCCAATCACGTTGGTTAGCTCACTTACAGGAAAAAGGACTAAAAGTGCATGAATTATATATTTTGTCCTAAAAACTTAGCTAAAATATGGGTAAATTAAGGCGCTTTAGGCGTGTAAATACGCCTAACATCAACACCCCACACTTAAAGATTTGTTCGTCCTCGAACAAAATATCATGTCCATATAAACATCTACTTAGGGTTTCACAGTAACAACACAAAATATTCATCAAGACAGGCACGGCAATTACTAACAAAGAGTAGTTTTTTGACCATTACTAGAAACAATTCAACCTCTAGTTTAGACTCGTGATGATGGTTAATTCGTATTCAAAAGTTAAGGCACAGAGAATCATACACAACCACCCAGAACTCATCAACCATGTGTGTCTCACAATATATCACCCATAATCACTCACAAGTATCTCATTTTTCGAAACATGGGTATAAGATTATCCTCGCTCTCACTCTCACAAAGAATTCATATATTGCAACTGATGATCATAGGCTTGCCCTTAGTGTAAGGCTCTACTAAATATTAGAATGCTAAGCTTAGGATCAAATAGGTCTTTTACAGGTTGTAATGTAGGCTAAGGGACGGGTAGGACTATTTTGGCCAGAAATAGTGACTATGTTCCTAAGCGCTTTAATACATCACATTATGCCATTAACACTTTCTTTTAAACAACTTCTCTACTTTTCTTTTATCTACCACCCCTTCTCACCTCTTTTGTTATTCAATTTTGAACAGAATTAACTTTTTATTTTTCTTTTCATTTTTCTCTCTTCTATTTTTTTTATAACACACCTCTATGATAGCCACTCTTTTCATAACAATTTCAAGTACCAATACACTCTATGGCATCACTCTCACCCAATTTCCTCTTATTTTGTCATATGACTTTACAATTTAAAGCACTTAGGAATTTGGATCAAATTATGGTCTTGAAAAATGGATTAGGCTTACATATGAGGCTGTCAAAGAAAATAGGCTAAAGGCTCAAAGGGGGTTATCTAGGATAATGTCCATGGGTAGGTAAAACGAAGGTAAACAATCACAGGTTGCCAAAGAAATGCCTAAATCATCTCCTAAACTTACACTCTTTATTTTGCTTTACACACACACCGGGTAAGTTCTAGTATCAGCCACAAACACAGAATATATTATATCCTCACACACACAAGGCACATGGTCAACTTTATTGGGAGTAGTATAGACTCTTGACCCAACAAATGAAGGAATTAAACCACACACTTATCACACAGTGAGTCACTCTTAGAGCCTAAATGTCTCAATAGTAATGATTTTAGCACAAACTCTTGTCATAATACCATGCCGCCTATCAGAACAATTTTATGGAAAGTAAAAAAAATTTTGACTACTAAAAAAAACTACAAAAAAATAAATAAAACAAATAAACATAAATGAATGCAAATGCAGATAAGGAAGTATAGCATACAAATACCAGCAACCCACACTTAGAAGGGACACACTGCCCTCAGTGGAAAATAAATAAGAAGAACCTGGTTAGTCGGACTCCTCCTCTATGTCTGGGGTCATACCCCCTTCATCGGAATCATCATCAGAGTCATCGTTGTCAGAGTTCTCCTCCACGTTGGAGTCTGGCATTCAACGGTCATCATCGGTTGGCACATCGTCATCAAAAGGTTCCTAAAAAAATACACCTACTCCACACATCGCCCTCGTATGCTCATTCATTGGGTAGTCATAATCCAGCTGTTGGAGCTCTGCAGCAGTTGGAACATGCCCCCCACTCATCATGGTAAACCTCATCATGCCATATAAATGGCGAAAGAAGCTTTCGTCACGAGCATGTCTTTTTGCAGTGGTAAGGTTGACGCCATGCGTGGATTCAACATCTTTAACTTTTGTGAGGTCAACCTTCTTCGGGTTGTGTGGAAGCTTATGATCAGCAGGTTCCTCTTCGATGTCCTCCTTCCTCAATATTGCAGTCAACAGATTGCCAAAGCTGAAGTGGGACCTCTTGTGCAGCCTAGCCTTACGCATTGTAGATCGAATAATTGCCCCAATGTTGATAGGGACATTCGTCATCAATGTGTACAACAAGCACACTCTGTCTTATGTAATCTTCGTGTACTGTGTCCCTGGAATCAGACAAGAGTTGACTATTCGTAACCATTGCCTAACTTCCCTATTTAAGGAAGCATATGGGAAGGTGTTGTGCTGACCGGTGTCCTTGTGTCTACTCCATCGTGCCATAGATATTGTTCCGCACAATGTGTGTCTAATGGCCCTGTACAGAGGTCAAACTACAGCTCTTTGAGTGGTGATGGATCAATAGATGGCAAACCTAAAAAAGAGTTAAAGAACTCCGCATTTAGTTGAAGGACTTGGCCCCAAATCTTTACTTCTCCCTGTAGTTTTCGGTGACTAGTTGGCATAGAATTCTCGTGATAGATCGAGATTGCATTCTCCCATATCTTGGAAGATGAAATCAAGATGTAACGCCATTATCTTGGCCAACATGCGAGGTTCTTTCTTTGCTAGGCTTTCCTTGTGTATCAACTCCACATGAACATATTTTTTCTCTTTATTGTTCCTATACCACTCCTTTCCTTGCTCCTCTAAGACCCATTTGATTCCAAACATGCGGAGAGGTATTTGCAGCGAGGAGGATTCACCTTGCTCTTTACGTCCCCTTTTTTAGCCTTTTTGTGAGGTGGTCGCTTTATCCTTTCCTTGTTGTGCTTTTGGTGCCATTGTACCTGAGATTAAAATGACAGGAATGTTAGCTTTAGCTTGGTAGATACAATCGACAAACAAACAGTAGTGGCACCACCCCACACTTTAATTTCTTGGCACAAACTAGTGAAGTAAATGATGTCGATTACTCAGACTTCATCGATATATGTTTAGGTGTTATGTTCCAACAATATAATCAGTGCATTCATAATTTTCTTGTCATCTTAACTATCCTTTTTGATTCTATTTCATGAAATCTTGGCAATACTTTCATGTTTGGATTGATGTATCTTTTGAGCAAGACTACTACATAGAGATTGAATCAAGTTATAGCATTTAGAAATAATCACAACATCGTATGTTTGTAGTCAAACATGATTCTCATCTTGATGAACAAGTCATTCCAACATGTAAGCTTTCTAGTTACAAGATTATGCAATTTCCTTGGCCATGTCAATTCCGCAAAAGTATGACAGTGTATAAAAATTAAATACAAGTTGGAAACAATTCAAGAGTATCTGTACGTATTCTTTCACTCACTTAGTTGTATCACAACAAAGCAACCACATTCAAATCATCAACACTACTTTGAGATTTAACAACTTATTATAGGTGTAGTAGTGTAGTACTTACGGAATGTAAAAGAAGAACAAAGAAGTACTTACTTGGTTGATGGCCTCGGAAGATGTTCTTGCAAAGTTAAAAGATCAAAAGGAAAATTTTTGAGAGAATTTGGAGAGGTAGGCGGCGCCTAGGTTGAAGTTGCAATGAAATTTTGTTTTAAGACTAAGGTTCTATTTGTAGGACAAGCTTGGGTCAGGTTTTGACCCATTTGGAATTGGGTTAGGAGACCAAAAAGTGGGCATAGGCGGCGCCTAATGCTTTGCCTATGCTTGGTATAGGCGGCGCCTTTTGCAAAGCATTGTTGAGCATAGGCGGCGCCTATGCTATGGCATTGTTAGGCATAGGCGGCGCCTATGCCATGGCATACTAGATTCAGAGACAAAAGGGTTTTGCATAGGCGGCGCCTATGCTATGGCATTGTTGAGCATAGGCAGCGCCTATGCCATGGCGTTGTAGAATCCGAGAGCTTAGGCCATAGCATAGGCCTTGCCTTGTTCGTGGCCTAGATTTGCATAGGCCTTGCCTTGTTCTTTGCCTATATTTTCATAGGCAATGACTAACTCATAGCCTTTTGCTTCTTCATTCCTAACTTACCACCTTCAACATGCAATACTTCCAAATCGAAATTTGAAACCAATCTCCTCCTTTACACCTCTTGCACCTACATTTACTCAAGGACAACAAAAATGATTAGAACGATGGGTTGCCTCCTATCAAGCACCTTAGTTTTGGTCATGGCTCGACTCTTGTTTTTGGATTTCTATTTAGTGAAACCAAATGCAAGAGGAACGATAAAAAAATATGATGGGTTGCTTCCCATCAAGCGCTTGATTTATTGTCGCGGCACGACATAGTTACCTCGAGTACTTAGACTTACTCGAGATAGATGGTGGTCATGCATCTAATCGAGTCAAAGGGACCGATATATGGCTTTATTCGTTGCCCATTCACCTTAAAGACAACACCATTATTGTCTTCTAACTCAACTACTCCAGACGAGTAGACTTGGCTAATTTTGTACGGACCGGACCATTTGGACCTTAGCTTACCTGGGAATAGCTTCAGTTTGGAGTTGAAAAGAAGTACCATATCATCTTTTTGGAAGTTTCATTGAACAATCCACCGATCATGATAGTTTTTCATTCGCTCCTTGTAGAGGTCTGATCTTTCATAAGCATGTAGACGAAATTCATCCCTCTCATTTAACTGCTCCAATCTCATGTTCATAGCTTCATCCCAATTCAAATTCAGTCGCTTCAACGCCCACACTGCTTTGTGCTCGAGCTCAATGGGCAAGTGACAGGCCTTCCCATAAACTAGTTGGTACAGGGACATGCCAATTGGCGTTTTAAATGCAGTCCTATAAGCCCATAGTGCATCGTCCAGCTTCTGAGACCAATCTTTCCTATTAGCGTTTACATTCTTATCAAGGATTTGCTTGATCTCTCGATTGGAAACCTCTACCTATCCACTAGTTTGAGGGTGATAAGGCATGGATACCTTGTATTGCTTGACACCATATTTCACCAACACGGCTTTGAATAGCTTGTTGCAAAAGTGTGATCCTCCATTGCTTATGATGGTACGTGGTACCCCAAAACGAGAAAAGATATTTCTCTTCAAGAATGCTACAACACACTTTCCTTCATTATCGGCCTGCGCTACTGCTTCAACCCATTTGGATACATAGTCGACAGCAACTAGGATGTATTTCATCCTAAACGAGTTTACAAATGGGCCCATGAAATCAATACCCCACACATCAAACAGCTCTACTTCAAGGATTTTTGACATGGGCATCTCATGGTGCTTCGAAATCGTGCCTTGTCTCTGACATTGGTCACATCTTTTCACAAGTTCGTAGGCATCTCTAAATATCGAAGGCCAATAATAGCCACTTTGCAATACCTTCCTTGCTGTCCGACCACCTGCATGATGTCCACCAACTTGGGAAGCATGACTTGCTTCCAAGATACTTGGCACCTCCACATGAGATATGCATCATCTGATCACACCATCAGCGCATCATCTAAGCAAATATGGCTCATCCCAGAAGTAGTGTCTCACATCATGCATGAACTTTCTCTTTTGATGAAATGATAGATTCGCAGGCATCACATTACTTACCACAAAGTTTGCAAAATCTGCATACTATGGTAACTCTTCCATCATCGTGGCTAAGATCTCTTCATCAGGGAATGCATCATCAATCTCTAGATCAGGCTGCGCTATATGCTTATTTTCGAGTCTAGATAGATGATCAGCCACTTGGTTTTCGCAACCTCTTCTATCTTTTACCTCGAAAGCAAATTCTTGCAGCAACAATACCCATCGAATTAGCCTTGGTTTTACATCTTTCTTTGTCATCAAATATCTCAGAGCTGCATGGTCTGTATGAACTACCACTTTGGTTCCCAACAAATAAGCACAAAACTTTTCAAAAGCATACACAACTGCTAGAAGCTCTTGTTCCGTGTCAGTATAGTTCTTCTGGGCTCTGTTCAAGACCTTGCTCGCATAGTAGATTGGATGGAATAACATTTCTCTTCTCTGGCCAAGTACAACACCCAAAGCTACCCCGCTAGCATCACACATGACTTCAAATGGTAGAGACCAATCGGGCGCTACAATGATAGGAGCTTCAATTAGCTTCTCTTTGAGGCATTCAAATGCCTTCAAGCACTCTTCACTGAAGTCGAACTTTGCATCCTTCTCCAAGAGCTTGCATAATGGATTAGCAATCTTGGAAAAGTCATTAATGAACCTTCGGTAGAAACCTACATGCCCGAGGAAACTACAAACTCCTTTGACCGAAATTGGCGGTGGTAGTTTCTCGATGACTTTGATTTTAGATCGATCCACCTCAATTCCTCTTTCAGAGATTTTATGACCAAGAACAATACCTTCTTTCACCATGAAGTGGCACTTCTCCCAGTTTAGCACCAGGTTGAATTCAACACATCTCTGCAATGCCATACTTAGATTTGCCAAACACGATTCAAACGACTCACCCACAACTGAAAAATCGTCCATGAATACCTCCAGAGTGTCTTCCACCATATCAGAAAAAATGGACATCATACAGCGTTGAAAAGTGGAGGGTGCGTTACATATCCCAAATGGCATACGTTTGAAGGCAAACGTACTATATGGGCATGTAAACGTTGTCTTATCTTAATCCTCGGGAGCAATACAAATCTGATTATAGCCGGAATAACCATCTAAAAAACAAAACCATCCTTTCCCTGCTAATCGATTGAGCATTTGGTCTATAAATGACATTGGAAAGTGATCTTTAAGTGTCCACGAATTCAGCTTCCGGTAGTCCATGCATACTCTCCACCCTGTGACAGGTTTGAGTGGAATTAACTCATTCTTTTCATTCGCAACTACCATCATGCCACCTTTGTTGGACACATATTGTACTGGGCTTACCCATTTGCTGTCGGAGATTGGATAAACAACCCCTGCATCTAACCACTTAATAATTTCTTTCTTCACCACCTCTTGCATAGGTGGATTTAGACACCTTTGATGCTCAATAGTGGGTATGCAATTTTCTTCAAGCTGAATCTTGTGTGTACAAATCCCAGGCGGTATACCAATGATATCAGTGATGGTCCAACCAATGGCTCTCATGTTCTTCCGTAGAACCACGATTGAGATCTGCAACTTGCTTCTCACCCAAATCTGCCGCCACAATAAGCGGGAGCGTGTTACCGCTTCCTAAGAATGCATTCTTTAAATGACTAGGCAGCTTCTTCAATTCTAACATGGGTGGCTCTTCAATAGATGGTTTAGCTGGTGGTGTAGGTCGGTTTTTGAGATCAAGGTCCAGCTTCTTGGGAGCATGAGGATATGACCCTATTCCTGTTAGAGCACAAATAGTTTCTTCATAATTTTCAGCATCCTTACGCTCAACATTCATAAGCACAATCGCCAATGGGTCATCAATAAGCTGTTCCTCTACAGGTAATTCTTTCTCATCATCAAAATAAGCATCAGCTACCGAGAACACGTTCAGATCTTTGGGTTACTTCTTTGATTTACACACATCAAAGCGGACTACTTCGTCATTCATTCGGAATAGAAGCTCATTGGCTCTTACATAAATAAGCACACTTCCTGTTGCAAGGAAAGGGCACCCCAAGATTATAGGAACTTCTGAGTCCACCTCACAATCCAAGATAACGAAGTCTGCCGGAAAGATGAATGAGGACGCCTTCACCAATACATCACATAAAATACCAACAGGTCACTTTACCGACCTATCAGCCATCACAAGCCTCATATTGGTTGGAGTAGGATCACCCAACCCCAACTTTTTGTAAATGGATAGTGGCATCAAGTTGATGCTGGCTCCTAAATCGCATAATGCCTTGGCAAAATTCCAAGATCCGATAGTGCAAGGAATAGTGAAGGCACCGGGATCGGCCTTCTTCTGAACTAGTGATCTGGTAGCGATTGGACTAGAATGATGAACAGTATCTGTCAACTCACCACTTGCTGCCCGCTTCTTTGTTAAAAGATCCTTCATAAATTTTGCGTAGCCAGGCATCTGTTCTAGTTCCTCAACCAATGGAACATTAATGGTCAGCTGTTTTAACATTGACATAAATTTATTGAACTTGGTATCATCAGCTCTCTTTTATAATCTTTGAGGAAAAGGTGGTGGTGGAAGGGGAATAGTTTTCTCCACGACTTTCTTTTCCTCTTGCCTTAGATTGGCGATCTTTTCAGGCTGTAGACGTTGAGGGGTAACGTCATTGACGCCTTCTTCAGCTTCTTCGGCGTCTTCTGCATTATTTGTGATATCATCGGCCACTAGCTTGCTTTGGGCTGAATTTTCTAGCACCTTACCACTCCTGGTAGTAATGGCCATGCATGTTCCATCATTCCTTGGGTTTTGCACTGTGTCGCTAGGTAAGATGCCAGCTTTTTGTTGATTTAATGTGGCTGAAATTTGACTCAATTGTTGCTCCAGCTATTTTATTGAAGTGGAATGCGAGTCAACCAATTGCTTCATTGAGGCCAAATCATTTATTACCTCAGTTACTCCCGTACTGGTTGCCTCCACTCCTTTTAACAGCTTCGCCATCATATCTTCCATTGATATCTTACCAGAGCCAGATGCAGCGTTGTCACAACTTCCAGGAGGAACATACAAACCACTCCTATCAGTCTTATTCTTCCAACTACCTTGATAACGGTCCTTGTTTCCATACTTATCATAATAGTTCCGACCTTGGTTTCCTTGGACAGTGCCTCGAAAACCCCCCTGATTGTTCAAGTAGTTGGCTTCTTCTTCAGAATCGGATTCCTCTCTTCCTTTTGATGCAACTGCCTTGACTTTTTCAGTCTTCCCTGATAATAGATGCTTTGTAAGAAGATCCATCTGTGTTTTCATGTGCGCCATATCTTGGTCACGTTCCTCCTCTCTTCGCCTTTGTCTGCAGTCATGCCAATAGATATAGTGGGGCTTGTCACTTCAGAATCTCTTGTATGCCAAGCCCTACTTTTCTTTGTCATCCGGTCTAGCATATCTCTTTCCTGCACAAAGGTGAGGTCCATAAATGATCCTCCAGCCGCATTATCCACCACTGGTTTTGTTACTAAATTTAAGGATCTGTATAGTATCTCCATCAAGTGGACATTGGTCATGTGATGGTTTGGGCACCTCATAAGCTTCTTCTTGAATCTCTCCCATGTTTAGTGGAGGGCTTCAGTTGGAAGCTGTCGAAAGTTGCTGGTTTCATCTCTCAACTGTGCTCTCTTGGATGG
Organism: Capsicum baccatum var. pendulum; assembly: GCA_030864225.1. Lineage (NCBI taxonomy): Eukaryota > Viridiplantae > Streptophyta > Magnoliopsida > Solanales > Solanaceae > Capsicum > Capsicum baccatum. The sequence goes on along the minus strand of CM061558.1, from coordinate 169,839,681 downwards.
CAAAAAGAATCTTTCTAGGAAAGCATCTTTCAATTGCCTCCAATTAGTGATGGAATCAGGAGTTAGCCCATTCAACCCTAGAGTTGCCTCACCAGATAGATACAATGGAAATAAGCGCAACCGAATTGCATTCTGACCAACGCCTGGATTGTCGAATGACTTACATGTAGAGATAAAGTTGACCAGATGCATATTCGGATCATCACCTGCAAGTCCACCGAATAATCCCTTGAGTTGCAATAACTAAATCATGGTGCTAGTGATGTTGAACTTGGCTCCGGGTGCCAATGGCGGAGGAATAATAGCTCCTGTGGCACCAACTCCATCCAGATCATCATCATCATCATCAAAGGGAATCTGCATAGCTCGGCGTTCAGGCCGAAATCTTGCTTGACGATCTCTTCTATTTACCGGTGTCGCCACCTCAGCATCACGTCTAGGGTTTAGTAACTCATCATCACCCAAGTCCTCATCATCAGGATCTGCTGCTCGCCCAGGGTTATCGATATTTTGTTGATATACTTGGGCAGCGACCAAAACAGCTAGTGTAGCCTGCTCCTGTTGAGCAGCCCTTCTCTCAATGTCATGTTATGCATCCATCCTTCCAATAAGTTATGGTTCAGGATTTATGGGTAATAATGGTTGTCCTGAACTTTGAGTATGGGGCATGCACTGAACAAAAAACTGCAGAAAACAAAAACAACAACTAAAAGTAAAGTACGAGAATCTTTGACCAAAGGGTCTAGTAACTATTACAAACTTAGTTGAACACCGTATTCCCCGGCAACGGTGCCAAAAATTGATAACACTCAAACTATAGCTCTCGTAAGAGTGTAAGCGGTCGCTGTCAAATATAGAACCCAACTGGGTTGGGTGTCGAATCCCACAGGGAATACTTGGTCACTGAGTAAGCAACGATTATTAGACTTTTATGAAAGTTCTGCGAATAAAGGGGGGATTTTGTGCGTGCAAATAATGTAAAAATAGTAGAGTAAAAACGAAAAATAGAAGAGTAAAATGGAGTACTTGGTAGGTTTTAATCAATGAGAATTGAGAGTTAGGGTTATGTCCACCTTATGAGTTATACGTATCTATTGACTATGAGTTATGCGGAATTCAGACATGCATGTGCTTATAGAGACTCGTATTCTATGGAAAATCCAGGCGTCTTTCAACCATCAAGGATTATTTCACTTTAACTCTTTCGAGCTTAAAGCGTATCTAATGGTACGAAGTCTCCAAGAGGTTAATCCAGTTACGGCACTAACTTTTAAACAGGGGTTGGTGCCTTATTTCCTTGACATTCTCTCTTTTCCAGACATGTAACTTTGCTTTCGAACAAGTTAATGCTATACTGGCGTATTCTATATGTTTGCAACCACAAGAATTTAAATTAAGATGAAGAGAAGAATTATATAAGCAGCATACGTGTCAAGAATTCACAAACTCATAGCAACAGATAGTATCTCATAAGGCTTCCATAACCCTAACAGAGAAGTTTAGCTACTCATGAGTGCAACGAAAAACACGATAGACATTATCATCATACCAAAATAATCACAAACTTATGAAAAGTCTGTCTTGGTGTCACTTGTGACGTGATTTCTATTGCTAGTAGCGTTTCTCTTGTTGTGAAAATTAAAAGTCGAATAGATGAAAGAAAATTGTCAGAATTAGGAATTAATTGAAAGAGAATGAATGCTGAAAAGTTCAACAAAATAGGGTTTTTATAACACCCATATCCTATACTGCATACTTATCCTAATTCTACTAGGTTACTGAATCCTTATCCTAATCCTACTAAGTTACTGCTGATCCCTAAGTCTTTGGAAATGCTGTTTTTGCCGGGATAAGTTTTCCATGCGTCACTTTCAGTCCATAGGCGTCCAAACGCTGTTTTCCTTCTTTCGTGAAGCTTCCTTTGGCATCAAGTTATCCATAAAATGCTGAAATCTTCATTATTTATACCTGAAAACTTGCTAATCACGTTGGTTATCTCACTTACAGGAAAAAGGACTAAAAGTGCATGAATTATATATTTTGTCCTCAAAACTTAGCTAAAATATGGGTAAATTAAGGCGCTTTAGGCGTGTAAATACGCCTAACATCAGGCACCTAAGTTCCCCTTAACCTAAATGGTTTGGCTAGGGATATTACTTGCAAGTAAGGGGTGGTATGATGATACCACCAATATTGTCTTTGGTTAATAAATGATAAATGGTTTGTTTGGACATAATTCTAATCGGGCATTAATGGTGGGGTGTATTTAAGCCCTGGAAGGTAGCGGTCTCGGGGGGACCAAAACTAAAAACTTATATTTGCAAATATGAGGGGTCCTTAATGACCATGTAAAAGTGCCATATTTTAAATTGGAGGGATGTACTAGTCATCCCATGAGATATTTCCCGATTATGCGGCTACATGTACTGGGACCCTTTTAGTAGGGGGAGATGAACCCATATTGCCCGTGGGTGGTTATGGTGACAAAGCTACACAACCCAGGTAAAGGTTTTTAAGTGCATGCTAAACCCGAACCTTTTCCCTGGAACTAATATATGTATGGTTTTATGCATTATGGATGGTTTTAATTGGTTTTATCACTGATATTATTTTATCCTTACCTTGAGTTTCATGCTAGTAGTTATTCACTAACCTCGTCTACTGGTGGCTGTATACCTACACTATAAAGGAACCACCCATTCTAATCCTTCCGTTTAGCATGCAAATTCAGTATCAACATTTTGACTAAAGTGGTGAGCTTCCATCTTTTCAAAAGTTTTTATTTCATATTGTGGATTTTCCTTAGACACTTTTCTTTTATTTTGGGTATTGGTTTTGGCCATGGTTGGGGGTATGTCTCAAATAGATTTATTTACTCTTTTAAATAGAGGCTTTATGGTACTTTTAGGGGTTGGTATGGGTGGGACCAGTATTGGTGTTAACCTTGGCATAGGAATAAGTTGGTGGGCAGACATCGTTGGATGATATTATTGGTTGTTCCACCTATTACATTTTTGGATTTATTTTAATATGATGTTTTGGTATTCTTTTTGGTTTAGGATATATGGTTTGGATTTATATGGCTGGTCGATTGGTGTTGTACGACTGGACTTGGTTGGGTCGGTCATGGTTGTGACCCTATCTAGAGTCTTAATGATAACAATAATGCTATCTTGTTATACGTTCAAAATTCAGCCTATCTAAGGCTGGATATAGGTGGTTGGGTTGGGTATTAGAGGTGGTCCCCAATCCTGGTTGGACTTGAGATGCCCATTATGATAAGGCTCATGGTTGTGTTATTTCAAGTTGGTATCAAAGATAGATTCTTGGTCAACTAGGAAGTCCACAAAGCCATGTCAAGTAGAGTCTCTTTTAGGGGCATAAAGCGCGCCATACTCATAAAAGAGAGGCTGCAAGTCATTTAGGAATATTTCACTTTCTTGGTATTCCATCTTCAAGGTTGAGTTCTTAATCCTGGAATTTCCTCTAACCCTTGTTTGTTTATTTTTCAAATCATGCCTCCTAGATTTGGAACATAAGAAAATCCTTCCATCCCATCTCAGGATAATGATGAAGGGGTACATCCTACATTTAGAGTACATCTTTGATATCTTGGTCCTATTTCTGATAGTGGTGGAGTTCCTCCTATTCCAGGTAGTTCTCCTTAGGTACCTCAGGGCAACGTGACGAACGCAAAATTTCGTGAATTTATTTATGTCATTACCCAATTGGTTACTGCTTAGTCTAAGTGGGGTACGACTAGTGCTTTGTCTATTGATGCCACAATGGTTGGTTAATTTATGAAGATGGGTCCTCTAACTTTTACTGGGGTGAAGTCGGTGGGGGATCCATATGGCTTCTTGGATAAAATGGAAAAAATCTATCAGCTGATGCAGGATACTGATGTAGAGGGGGTTAACTTTGTAGCTTATCAGCTCAAAGATGTTGCTTATCAGTGGTATGAGTAATAGGATAAGGATAAAAATGATATGGAAGAGAAATGGTTGTGGGGGGCTTTTTCTAATGCCTTCATGGATCAGTCTTTCCTCAAGAGTTGAGGGAGGCAAATATGGAGGAGTTTGTGAACCTTAAGCAAGGTAGGATGTCCGTAAAGGAATATGCTTTAAAGTTCCATCACCTATCAAGGTATGATCCTGATTTTGGGGTTGATAAGAGGTCAAGAATAAGGAAGTTTACTTCTAGGTTGACTAGAGATTAGATTCTGGAGAGTAAGACTCACTTGCTGATTTGAAAATATGGACATCTTAAGGTTGACTATTCATATATAGTAGGTTGAGGATGAGAAGAGAAAACAGACAGAGTTTAGGGATAGGCAGTGAAAGTGGAACAAGTTTTCTTATTAAGGAGGTGCTCAGTCTCAGGGTGGTAGAGATTGTGGCAAGTGGCAAAAAATAAAGTCAAGGAGTATTGGCTCTTTTTCTGCCACTGCTCCTTACCTACAATGGTCGGGAGACAGGCGTCATCAAGGTGGTGAAAATTCTCAAGCATAGGTTGCCCAATCGCTGGTGAGCGGAGGTCAGTTAGTTTCTTCATGTCCTTTTTGTCGATTCTATGGTATACTCATCGAGGATATTATGAGGAAGGAAAGGAAAAGTACTTCAAGTGTGATCAGGTAGGCCATCGACTAAAGGATTACCTGAACAATAAGGTTGCTATAGGGGCGAATAAGATCCCTATGGATTCATCTTCTGATCTTGCACCTGGTGGTATGGTATTTGCTTTTCCAACTGCTCTTGGTTCTAGTGTTGGTCGAAACAGGCTGTATGCTTTGGCGTCCCGATAGGAATTTGAGGCATCAGCTAATGTCGTTACTGGTATGGTATATATTTTCTCTCGTGACATATGTTGTTTCCTTGATCTGGGGTCCACTCTTTCTTATGTGACTCCATATATGGCTGTGTCTTTTGGTTTTGATCCAAAATTTATCTCGAATTCTTTTTCTTTTTCTACCCCGATAAGTGAATCGGTTATTACTAAGAGAGTCTATAGGTCGTGTATGGTATCTGTTAGTAGCATGCAGACCTTAGTGGATCTATTTGGGTTAGATATGATAGATTTTGATGTAATCTTAGGTATGGATTGGTTGCATTCTTATTATGAATCTGTGGATTGTCGAACCTATAGGGTTGTTTTTATGTTTCCTAGTGAACCAATTATATAATGGGAAGGTAGTTTCTTATATCCTAGGGGGAGGTTTATTTCTTATCATAGCGCTCAGAGGTTAATCTCTATGAGTTGTCTTTATCACTTGGTCCATGTTAAAGATTTTAATTTGGTAGGTCCTTCTTTTTCTTCAGTCCTTGTGGTTAATAAGTTTCCAGAGGTCTTTCTAGATGATCTTCATGGTGTTCCTCCGGATAGGTAAATAGTGTTTGGTATTGATTTCGTTACGAACACTTGTCTAACTTCTATTACTTCATATAGAATTACTTTAGTTGAGTTGAGGGAAGTCAAGGAGCAACTTAAGGATCTTTTAAATAAAGGGTTTATTCATCCTATTGTTTCTCCATGGGGTGCACCGGTGTTGTTTGGGCGTAAGAAGGATGGTTCCCTTTGGATGTGCATTGAATATGGGTAGTTGAACAAGGTAATGGTTTAGAAAAAATATCCTCTTTCTCGGATAGATGATCTATTTGATCAGTTATAGGGCACTAAGTTTTTCTCTAAGATAGATCTTCAGTCTATGTACCATCAACTTAAGATTAGGGAGGTGAATATCCCTAAGATGACTTTTCATACTCGGTATGGGCATTTTCAGTTCTTGGTGATGCTGTTTGGGTTTACTAATGCTCTGACAATATTTATGGAATTGATGAATAGAGTGTTCAGGCAGTATTTAGATCTCTTCATAATTATTTTTATTAATGACATTCTGATTTATTCAAAGAGTGAGGTAGATTAATCTAATCACCTTCGTGTGGTGTTGTAGACCCTAAACGAACAACAATTGTATGCCAAGTTCTCAGTAAGGTTTGGTTGAACGCTATAACTTTCTTGGGTCATGTTATTTATAGTAAAGGGAACATGGTGTGTCCGCAGAATGTTTTTATGTTGAAAAGGTGGCCTAGGCCCACGACTCTATTCAATATCCAAAGCTTTTTGGGTTTGGCTAGGTATTACAGGCACTTTGTGGAAAGCTTTTCTTTGATAGATTTTCCTTTGACTAAGTTGACTCAGAAGAAGGTTAAGTTTTCTTGGTCGGATGCTTGTGAAGGAGCTTTTGAGAAGTTGAAAGATAAGTTGACTTTGTCTCCAATCCTGACCTTGCCAAAAGGCAATGATGGGTTTGTGGTTTATTGTGATGCATCTCGGGTAGGGCTCGATTATGTTTTGATGTAGCATTGGAAGGTGATTTCCTATGCTTCCAAGCTGTTGAAGGTACATAAGAGGAATTATCCTATTCATGATTTAAAGTTGTTGATGGTTGTGTTTGCTTTAAAAATATGGTGGCATTATTTGTATGGTGTTCATGTGGATATATTTTATGATCATAAGAGTCTTCAGTATGTGTTCACTCAAAAAGATCTTAATCTTAGGTATAGGAGGTGGCTTGAGCTTTTAAAAGATTATGATATGAGTCTTCACTACCACCCATATAAGGCTAATATGGTTGTTGATGCTTTTAGCAGGTTATCCATGGGAATTTGGCTTATGAAAAGGAGGAGAAGTGGGAATCGGTAAAGGATATTCACCGCTTGGCTAATCTTGGTGTTCGTCTCTTGGACTCTAAGGATGGTTGTGTGGTGGTACAAGAAGTGGTTCAATCATTTCTTAGTGTAGAGATTAAAGAGAAGCAAGTACTGAACCCTATTTTGATAAAAATCAAGGGTAATATTGGTGGGTAAAAGGTAGTATGGACTACCTTTTCGGTGGTGTATTATACATTGTTTTACCTTCAAGAGATTGTAAAGTAATATTGGGTACCTATTTTGATTATCTCTGATCAGGGTATGCAGTTTACATTTCCTTTCTGGCAGTTTTTACAAAAATGGTTGGGGACTAAGGTTAGGCTGAGTACTGTTTTTCATCCATAGTTGGATAGGCAAGCAAAGAGAACTATCCAGAAAATAGAAGATATGCTTTGGGCCTATGTGATTAACTATGGTGGAAATTGGGTTGAGCATTTACCATTGGTAGAGTTTGCTTACCACAATAGCTATCATTCGAGTATTAGTATCGCTCCTTTTGAGGCGTTGTATGGTAGGAGGTGTAGATGTCCTATTGGGTGGTTTGAGCTTGGTGAGGTGGACATGTTCGGTCTAGATTTGATTTATGAGGTGATGGAGAAGGTCAAGGTGATTCAGATAGGCTTAAAGCTTCCCAAAGTCACCAAAAGTCCTATGCGAATTTTAGGCGTAGAGACTTGGAGTTTGAGGTCGAGGATTGGTTATTCCTCATGGTGTCTCCTATGAAGGGTGTGGTGCGGTTAGGCAAATAGAGAAAACTCAGTCCTCGATTCATTGGTCCTTATATGATTTTGCTGAGAGTTGGCAATGTTGTTATGAGTTGGAGTTGCCATCTAGCTTAAGTTTGGTTCATCCAGTCTTTCATGTTTCTATGTTGAGGAAGTGTCTTGGGTATCTTTCTTCAGTTGTTCCAATGGAAGGATTGGTTATTTTGAATTATTTTTCTTATGAGGAAGTCTCGGTTGAGATATTAGATAGGCAAGTTCTTCGGTTATGGTCCAAAGATGTGGCTTCGATTAAGGTTCTATGGCGGAACCCATAAGGTGGAAGAAGCTAATTGGGAAGCGAAAGCGGACCTGAAGTCCAAGTATCCGCATTTGTTTTCTGCTCCTTGGATTCATGCGGAAGGTATGTGTCTTGAACACATCTTTATTTTCTGAGTTCTGTAAAGGAAAGATTAACATCTTTGCCTCTTTGTTTTAAAGATTTTTTAAAGGGATGTAATGCAAATGACTATGTGTGTGGTAACCTCTATTGTCTGTCATTCGGGGACAAATGTTCCGAGTGGGGGAGACTGAAACGTCCTGGGTTTTGACCCTTAAAAAATTTACTAGAAATCAATTCTCCGAATCTAATACGACTCATGAGGTATAAGTGGTATAGTCCTATAGTATGCTGACCAGTGTTAGTTAGTGGGATGGTTTTCTTTACTGGAATGAGTACAACTTAGGGGTATGAGTCGTATTGGTGGTTACGGGTAGTTTGGTTCCTTTACTTAATCTTAGACTTGGTTAATTGGATTGTATATGAGTACGAGTGGCTCATCATGAGCCGTAATCCAGGGTGCGAGTCGTACCAAGGTCTCATATGGTAAATAATGTTCAATTCCCTAATTAATTCATTTTTCCAGGGATACAGGTTATGGGTACGGATCATATGATGTGGTTACAACTTGGTTGGATGAGTCATATACTAGACAGTGTTTGATCCAAGGGTTGAATCTTGGATACGAGTAGTGGACACCAATCGTATAAGAGGGTACGACTTGTGTAGGTCCGTCATATCCCTGTGATGGGATTTTTGTGTAACTTAAGTGGGGGTATTCTGGACATTTCCCTACTTACCCTAATTAGGACTCACGACTTCTAATATACTTAAGAGGTTATTTGCCTTATTATTCTATTCATTGACACTTAGAAACTATTCCAAAACATCTTATATTTCTTTCAAAGAGCTTTTTGGGCAAGGAAGCTAGGGTTTCAACTAAGGGATTGCTTTGGGGCTTGCCTTGGTAATCTATTTCCATCATTTTTTTGATTTAAGGCTTGATTCTCTTCCCTCATTGTAATTTCAACTAAAAGCATGGTTTATATGATTGATTTCATGATTCTTACTATTTCATGATTATGGTTTCTTAACTATTATTGAGGGTTTTGATATTAAATGATTGGTTATGGTTTTCTATGGTTTTAATTATGCTTTTCTATGCATTAATGGTGGTTTTTGACAGTTGGATTGCATGGTAATGGTTTAATGGTATTTGAAATTGGTTTTGGTAATATTATGCCCCCAATGTGTTAGATGAAATGCTTATAAAGATATGTTCATTACACTGATTTCTTTTAATGGAACTCTTGCATGTTTTAAATTGGATAAAGGATTTGTGCATGGTTTAAGTGGTTTGAAAAAGCTAAATGGTTATGTTTGTGAAGAAAATGGAAGTCTCCCAAGTGGATTTAATATGGTATATAGAAAGGGCACCTAAGGTCCCCTTAACCTAAATAGTTTAGGTTTGGATATTACTTGCAAGTAATGGGCGGTATAATTATACCACCAATATTGGCCTTGGTTAATAAATGGTAAATGAATTATTTTGAAATGGTTTTAATTAGCATTAATATTGGGGTGTGTGGCTAAGCCGTGGAAGGTGGCAATCCCGGGTGGACCAAAATTGAAAACTCATATTTACCGATATGGGGGTCCTTGCTGACCACGTGCGAGTGTCACATGTTATATTAGAGGGACGTACTAGTCATATTAAAAATTGCCCAGTCGTCGGGCTACACACACTGGGACCCTTTCAGTAGGGGGAGCTGAACCCATATCACCCATGGATGGTTAGGATGATAAAGCTACACAACCCAGGCAAAGGTTCTTAAGTGCATACTAAACCTATTCCCTTTTCTCGGCACTTACATATGTATCATTGTATGCATTATGGATGGTTTTACTTTGTTTTATAACTGATATTATTTGATTCTACCATGAGTTTTATGCTAGTAGTCATTCGCTAACCCCGTCTACTGGCGGCTGTATACCCACACTACGCTGGAATCGACCATTCTACTCCACCTATTTAGCATGCGAATTCGGTATCAACATTTGGACTGAAGTGGTGAGCTTCCATCCATTTGGAAGGCATCATTTCATGTTGTGGACTTTCTTTAGACACTTTTATTTTATTTTGGATATCAGTTTTTTCCATGGTTGGGGGCATGCCCTAATCGAATTTGTTTCCTCTTTTGGATAGATGCTTTGTGGTCATTCTGGGGGGTTGGTATGGGAGGGATCGATATTTGTATCGGTATTGGCATTGGAATAAGCCGATAGGATGACATTATTAGACGATATTGTTGGTTGTTCCATCCTATTACATTTTTGGATTGATTTTCATATTATGTTTTGGTATTCCCTTTGGATTATGGTCTATTGTTTGGCTTGGTACGATTGGTCTATTTGTGGGGTACTATTGGACTCGGTTGGTTCGGTCACGGTTGTGAATCTATCCCAGAGTCATAATAAGAACAATAACACTATCTTGTTATATGTTCAAAATTAGCCCATCTAAGGCTGGATATTGGTGGTTGGGTTAGGTAGCAGGGGGCAGTCCCCGGTCCTGGTTGGACTTGGGATGCCCATTATGACAAGGCTTAGGGTCGGGTCATTTCACTTCTAAAAACTCCTCTCGCAAGAATCTAACCACTAAAACTTGACTTTCTTTTGAGTTAGTCGAGACATGGGGGATGCAATAGAAGAAAACCCTTTAACAAACCATCTATAATAGATAGCCAAACCCTTGAAACTCTTGATATCTGATGGAGAGATGGGTCTGGGCCAGTTTCTCGCTGCTTTGGTCTTTTGAGAGTCAACTCTAATGCCATCACTAGAAATAATATGGACAAGGAAAGCTACTAATCTTTGCCAAAGTTTGCACTTACTTAATTTGGCGAACAACTGATGATCTCTAAGAGTTTGTAACACAATTCTCAGGTAGTCTGCATGATCATTTTCACTAGAAAAATAGAAGAGAATATCATTAATGAAGACTATGACAAATATGTCCAAGTAGTGCTTGAACACTCTGTTCATCAAGTCCATGAAAGATATAGGGGCATTTGTTAGTCCAAAGGATGTCACATTGTCTGAGTCTAAGCTGATGATAGCCGTATCTGAGGGCTATCTTAGAGAAATAACTGACACCCTAAAGTTGGTCGAACAAACCATCAATTCTAGGGAGTGAATACGTATTCTTGATTGTGACTTTGTTCAACAGATGCTAATCGATGCATATTCTGAGAGAACCGTCTTTCTTATGCATGAATAAAACTGGAGCACCTCATGGGGAAACACTGGGCCTGGTGAAACCCTTATCTAAGAGATCTTTCAACTATTATTTCAACTCTGTAACCTTAGCTGGAAACATTCTATATGGTGGAATAGAGATAGGATGGGTATCTGGAAGGAGAACTATTCCGTAGTCAATTTCCCTTTTGGGAGGAACTCCAAAAAGATCTTCAGGGAACACATCTGGAAATTCCCTTACTACTCCAGACTTGGAGTCTTAGAACTAAAGTTTTTGACTCGAACAAGATGGTACATGCACCCCTTAGATATCATTTTCTTGACTTAAGATAGTAAAAAGTTTGACCCCTAAGCACTAAAGTACTACCCCTCCATTCAATAACTGGTTCTTTGGGAAACTAAAAATGAACAACTCTATTTTTGCAATCCACTGAAGCATAACATGAGTGGATCTAATCCATGCCTAGAATGACGTCAAAATAATCATTTCTAACTCCACGAGGTCAACTGAGGTGACTTTCTGGGATACTGTGGTCGGGTAGTTCTTGTATACCTACCTAGCTACAATAGAGACACCTTCTAGAGTAGACACTGAGAAGGGTTCTGCTAATGTTTCAGGACTGACGCCGAAGTTGATGGCTATATAAGGAGTTATAAAGGAGAGTGAAGCTTTAGGATCTAATAAATCATAAACATGAAGATGAAAGACCAGTAATATACATGTAACTATGCCAGGAGAACTTTCCTGATCTTGTCGGTATTGGAATACATACAATCTTTTCTGGCACTTCCTGCTAGTGGTACTGGGAGTAGTGCCCTATTGGGTCGGATGAACTGCTGGTGCTATTGAAGAAGTATTCTAGCCCTGTTAGCAATCATTTTTGTCCCTTTGTTCCACCACCATACACTTTCAGATCCTGTGGCTTGGTGTGCCACATCTAAAAATACTTCCCTACCAGCCTTACACACACCTTGATGATTTCTGCCATATTTTTCGCAAAGCGAATTGGTACAACCACTGTTCATGCTACCCTGCATCTTAGAGCTTGAAGCTCTATCCTGACTGTTATTCCTAAACTTTGACACTGGCGCACTAGTTGAGGCTGGAGCTGGCGTTGAGAATTTTTGACGGAACTGAGAATAATTTCCACCCCCTGACTTTAACCGAGAAAAGTTAAAACTACCTATTCTGGCTCTCTTATTCTCTCTCTCTTTCTCATTAAGATTATCTTCCTCAATCTTTTGCATGAAATATAAGCCTAGATAGGTCCATATCCTTAATCAACATATCAGTCCAACACTGCTTGACCATGCTATCAGATACACCAGAAACAAACTTAGTCATTCTAGACCTATTATCAACCACCATCGAGGGAGCATACCTCACCAACTTTGTGAACTTAAGCGAGTATTCCTTCACATTCATATTACCCTGCTTCAAATTAATGAACTTCTGCTCCTTATCTTCCCTCAACTCTAAATGAAAGGACCGATCTAAGAAAGCCGTAGCAAACTCCTCCAATGCTACAGGCCCTACCTCAACACCCGTATCCTCCTTTCACTGCTTATACAAGGTGTGAGCTACATCTTGAAACTGGTATGCAGCCAACTTTGAATTTTCACTTGAAGTGACATCCATAATATCTATCACCTTCTGAACCATATCAAGGAATTCTTGTGGGCCCTCTTCAGACTTGGATGCCAAAAACAAAGGGGGATTCATTCGGGTAAAATCCTGAATCCTAGCCGTAGCTGTATGTGCCATTAGATTGGTTGGGGCAGCAACCTATTGACCGATCTGAGCAGCTACTGAGTGAGATAAGGTAGTGAAATCAACTTTGATTTCGGCGTGAGAGACATGCTCATTTAAGGGATATTCTTGAATAGGTGGTGGTGTAGGCTGATTTTTATTCCTTCTTCCATTATTTATTTTGGCAGGCATTATCTGTAAATGGAATGAAGGATGAGTTAGAAAGTGATTTTAAATAGATCTCATGCTCATTCGCACGACATGAATACTGAAAGAAGGGAAACTTTTCCTAAAACATCTTGTAGACTCTTGTTCATAGGTGTGGAACGCTTCACACCCATGCACAAGACTCTACTTAACACAACTTTAAGACTCCTCAGGACACTTTAAAACTCAGGGCTCTAATACTAAGTTTTGTCATGACCTGAGGCAACCCTTAGTCGAGAAAATGGTGCTTATGATCACAAGTGACCACAAGCTAACCCACGAGCTGGTACCTGTTGTGAGAACTCATTAAAAATATGAACATAACACATGTGCAGAAGATAAATTAACAAAGAAAAATATAACTATGAACTTTGAAATACTGAATCAATCATAAGCTTGGAATATCTGATAAAAACTGAATGTAACTGAATAGTTATCTAACTGACTATCTGAAAGCCTTTAAACTGACTGAGGAGTTGATGGGATAGACCCCCAACTAACTCCAGCCGACTGAACAAAATGAAATACTAAATTTAACTAAATAAACATAATACATCCTTGATGAATGAGGACTCACCATTACGGTTGCTGGATTACGGTGAGCTGTCTAATTGTGATTGGGAATTATGCATCTAAACCTATGATATAAGACATCATAGTGGAAAGAAGAGTATGCTGTTAGTACTTTGAATATAATGGTATATGAGATGAGGACATACTGATATGCAAGGGGTACTGTGCATATGAGATAATAACTAACCAAATAGCAAGAGATAACTGAATATGAATGAATGAAAATTGTAATATTTAAGAATGTAAGACTAAGTGTATATCTGTTATGTTACTAAGATAGTCTAAAAGACTAAAAGTTGTAAAAATGGATATCTAAAAGCCTGTACACTTAGTGAAGATACACTGAATATTGTACTAAGACCGTGGGAGGTATCATCTAACCGACATGCCCCAATCTGAGTTTATTGGGGTCCAACCTATAACCCCAGTTGAAAAGGTGTCAGTACCGTGCCATAGGTACTAACACTGGCTGTGTGAATCCCCTAATCTAATGTCTCGAAGGACCAGGGTGTCAAGCCTAAACTGACGGGTGAACCTTGAGAGGAACTCAAGCCTAAACTAACGGGTGACTCCTCATATCCTATGCTAGCTATATAGTTCTCGAATGCAGGGACTGCTACTAATGACTACCTAACTAATGGGGAATCCACCACCCCTGCATTCGCTAGGTTCTAACTCCTACTCCCAACTGAAGTGACGCTGGAACTAAACTAAACTAAGCTTAACTAAACATGATTTCTTGATTGATAGTGCTCATTATGATCATAATAATTGAATAAATAGGAATAATCATTGTTTAACTAAATCATACTTGAAAATTTAAAAATCATGTAAAACACGGGTTTTTCATAACCCAATAGCATTGAATTGAAATAATATTAATAATTCCATATAAAACATCTGAAATCATAGTAGGAGTTCATTGTTCAAAACTCAAAACTTAGGCATTTCATCAAACACATGAGAGTCATGAACTTAAGCATGGGAATGGGTAAATCATGCAAGGACAATATGGTTACAAGACTAAAATCATAGCTTAAGGATCTAATGTGAAGATTACAATATTTAAAACATGTAATGGCTCATCCCACTTGAAAAATACTTATAAAAATAACTTGTAATTGAATTCACAAGAGATTCATGGAAATTTTCAACTTAAACATGAAAACTCTAATGATAGGCGAATTTACACGCCTATATCAATATATTTTGCCCATATTTGTGCCATGTTTTGAGAACAAATTATATATTTCATGCACTTTTAGTCCTTTTTCCTGTAAATGAGCTAACGAACATGATTAGTAAAGTTTCAGGTATAAATGATGCAAAATTCAGCATTTTATGGCTTACTTGACGCAAAAGAAAGCCCACGAAAAAAGGAAAAGGAGTGTACACGCCTAAGGACCAAAACTGCTGCATGAAAAATCTGTCCCGGGCTAAACAACATTTCTGAAGACTTTGAGGACTTACAGACACATAGCTGGATTTTGACAAAGATACATTAACCTAGTACAATTAGGTTATGTATTTCATTAGTTTATTTGGATTATGATAATGTTACCTTAACCTAGTACATTTGGGTTAAGTGTTCCATAGGCCTAGTAGGATTTGGTTATTTATTTCATTAGCATAGTAGGAGTAGGATAGGAGTATTATAAATACCCTATCATACTAGAGATTTTGAATCATCTTTCTATTCTTCACTTAATTCAACAATTAATTTTCTTCCATCCCTCTCATCTTCTACTACAAACACTTCTAATCTACTCTTCTAGTCTTAAAATCCTCAACAAGAGAATCGTTACTTTTGCTAAGGAATTCACGCCTCACGCCTACCACTTGTGCTACACGAAAATCATCAATCTTGTGGTATAATAACAACAACGCAAATTGTGATTTCCTTCGCATTCATGGGTAACTAAACTTCTCTGTTGGGGTTATGGAAGCCAAATGAGTTACTATCTATTGCTGTGAGTTTGTGAGTTCGAGACACGTATATTGCTTATATCATTATTCTCTTCATCTTAATCCACATTCTTTGCGGTTGCAAATTCAAGAATACGCCAGTCTAACATTTAACTTGTTCGAGAGAAAGGTTATTTGTCTGGAAAAGAGATAATGTCAAGGTAGTAGGACACCCTTTCCTATTAAAAAGCTAGTCCCGTAACTGGACTAACCTCTTGGAGAATTCGTACCGTTAGACACGCTTTAAGCTCGAGAGAGTTAAAGTGAAATAGTCCTTGTTTAGGTCGAGAGACGCTTGGATTTACCATCGACTACAATTCTCTATAAGCAATTGCATGTCAGAATTCTACACACTCATAGCCAATAGAGACGTATACCTCAGAAGGTGGACATAACCCCAACGCTTCAATTCTCATTGTTTACAACCAACGTAGCAATCTCTCTTCTTTTACTTTATTATTTTCAGCCGTTGTTTACATTACTTGCAAGACAAGAATCCCCCCTTTTTACGAGACTTGCACCAAAAGTTTAGTAATTTTACTTACTTGTTGGCCAAGCTATTCCCTGTGGGATTGATACCCAACCCAGGTTGGGTTCTATATTTGCTAACGACCGCTTTACACTCCTATGAGAGCTGTAGATTGAGCGTTATCAAACTCATAATTTAAAATCAAAAAGGATTTTTGGACTCCATGGGTGAAAGGAACCCATGAATGAACATCACACAAACCTCACTAAATGATTTCTTCAAGATTCTTGGGAATTTTTTGAGGTTTGAAGCTTGTATTCCTTGACTCTTTGAGAATAGGTTAGGGTTTGTTCTTGAGGTGGAAGATGGGTTTCTTGAGATCCTATGAATAATAGGGAAAATAATGCTCCTTTGGGATCAAAATTTTATGTTATGGACGAGTTTGGGTGAGGGAAATTAACTAAAATGCCCTTAATGATGAGGAACAAAAGTTGGACAAAAAGGGAAGGGGGTATCGCCGGCTCCAGAGCGGTGAGCTAAGCCCCGTGCCACAGGTTCTAGAGCATCGGGCTAAGCCCTGCAGTATGGGCTCCAGAGCAATAGGCTAAGGTATGCACCGTGGGTATATCCTGATGCCCTCACTTTTTTTCTTCCTACAACATGCCCCTACGGTCATTTGAAAATTCCAAAACTCACCTGAGATCCACCTTGAACAACCTCGATCATGAATCAACTTAAATATCGAAGTTCTAAGGTTGGGAAGGTCAAAAATAAAATCCTTAAAGTTTAGGGGCCTTGGAAATTTCTAAGTCCTAAATCTTAGTGAAATTTCTAAGTCTTAAACCCCTTTAACATGAAATCGAGAGCTGAAATGAGCTAAGACTTTTATGGTGTATAATAGTTAGAGGCTTTATGTGACTACTTTGGGTTGGCATGGGCGGTGTCGGTATTGGTGTCAGACTTGGCATTGTTATTAGTATTAGGGTTTACACGGGTTGGATATTTGATTATATTGTTGGTTGGTTATGGTTATAGATTATATTATTATCTTTGAGTATAATTATTTTATCTTGTTATATGTTTGAAATTCATCCAACAAAGGGTACAGGGTCGGTACAGTTGGGTATTGGGGGTGGTCTCTAATCTCGGTTGGACTTGAGGCACCCGACATGACTAGGTCCTAGTTCAGGTCGTGTCACTACAATAATTTTTGTGAGAGAATTTACACCACCAAAGTTAGTAAATCATAAGAGGATACACACACCGAGTCACTTAATTGAAGGAATAAAAGTCTTTTATAAATTTGATATTAATTAAATGTAGGCATGATGAGCAAAAGAGTAGGAAAGAATGATGCTTCGAGGTGGTCCGATCGATGGATATCGAAAAATACCATGATACATTCATATGATAAACATAGTGTATCCTTACTCTCACATTGAGATGCATAAGGCAATGAATAATGAGTTCACTTATTTGCTTGTTGTATTACATTTTATGATAAGGGTTTTAAGTTTTGTAGACCTATTGTAGTGGTTGGCAGTGCTCATTTGAGTGGACCGTACTAAGGAACTTTCCTTTCGGCAAGCACACTCGATGGTGCAGGTATTAGTTAGACTTGCTATTGCTTTGATTGTATGTTTATAATTCATTCCATATTTTTGACAGTTAGTATGAGCTTATTTTTATTACATCTTATATATTAATAATGTTGGGGAGCATGATGTAAATAGACCTCTCTTTATTTTTTTTAATTTTAATTAGGTTGCATTTTGTCAATAACTTTTGGGGTTTTATATTTTGAGAATGACTATTTATGGATGTGTTTTTTTGATTAGTTTAGGGATGCATTTATGGAATGAGACAACATGTGTGTTGTATTGGATCACAACGAAAGTATCATTAAAAGTGTGAGTATTGTGTATCCTAATGTCCCCCATCTAGCATGTATTTGACACTTGTGGAAGAACGTTTGCATTTACTTTTGAAAAAGAAAAGACAAACTTAGTGACCTTTATTATTCCATAGCTAAAGCTTGTAGAAGAGAGAATTTCAATTACATTATTGCCAAGGTTGCTAAGGTGTATCATAGGGTTAAGGATTACCTAGAAGAAACTGGTTATGAAAATGGTCTCAATTTCATTCACTGATAATTTTTGTTGGAGCATGGAACTCTAAAAATAGAGAAATTACATCATATACAAAAGACAACCTTAGGAGGAAGGTTTGAGGAAATTATGACTCTTAATGGTGAGAAAGCTTCTCAGATGACGGTATGTTCTAAAATATACACATAGATATTTTTTTTAATAGTTTTATTTTATTAAAAGAACATAATTGAAGATGCATTTTAATATATTTGTCATATTTATTGTTCTTTGTATGTTTATTAGGTTAAGTCTTCCGCAAGCTATCTTTATTGTGTATATGAATCTCGTAGAAGGTACACTGTCGATCTTGATCATGAAACGTGCAACTATGGACAATATCAAATTTATGAAATTTATTGACCTCACACAATTACAATTTTGAAGAGTAAAAATATAGATGACTTTGGTCCTTACTACTCTGATTACTGCAAGCCTAATTCTATAGTTAAGATGTATGAAGTTCAATTTATTTTGATGCCAGATATGAAGGATTATCTTGTTCCTAAATATATAGAAGATGTAGAAGTATTATCACCAAAATATAGACGACCACAAGGAAAGTCAAAGAAAGTGAGGCATAAGAAATCAACTGAATGCCTTGTATCAAACTAAAACTGTTGTGGTAGATGCAGTCGTGCGGGTCACAACAGACGCAACTATGATTTTTTTTCCTAAGGAGACTTGAACATTGGACTTTTTCAATACATATCATGAACCAATGATTTTGGATCGTTCTTTTCACTTTAATTAGTTTGAAAAGTGTTTAATTTTCAATAACCAATTTCCATTATCTTGTAATGAATCTTGAATATGTTTAAGCTTGTTTCATTAATTGCTATTCCTGTTTATTTCTTAATCTGTTTTCTTTTACTTCTTATAAAAATATTTGAATGTTATAGATGTTTACAATTGGTTACTCAATTTTTTATAGATACGTGTCATTGGAAGTTATGCCATAATCTGGTCAAGTTCACTTAGATTTGAAACATATAACCGGATTAACTGAACAATAAGTTTCAAAGTGAATGTTATGCACGAGGTGTTACTTATACATATAGATGGGATGTATAAGGGCTTTATTCATATGGACGGTTTGTATATGCTCACTAATAAATCACTTTTAGAAGTAACAACAAGATATACATAAA
The DNA here is from genome assembly GCA_030864225.1 of Capsicum baccatum var. pendulum. Lineage (NCBI taxonomy): Eukaryota > Viridiplantae > Streptophyta > Magnoliopsida > Solanales > Solanaceae > Capsicum > Capsicum baccatum. Next base: position 169,820,410 of record CM061558.1, on the reverse strand, counting down.
TATATTACATGTACATGAGATATTACCTTAATGTATATGGTTAAAACATCACTACTAAAACAACAACAAACCCAGTATATTCCCACATAGTAGGGTCTGGGGAGGGTAAAATGTACGCAGTCCATACCACTACCCCAGAAGGAGTAGAGAGGCTGTTTCCGATAGACCCCCGGGTTCAAGACAAAGGACCGTAGACCAAAAGGCGAGCAATGTTTTAGAGAAATATCAGCCATCCAAATCAGATATATTATCATGGAAAATGCCCATGTATTTCCAGTGAAAGTCACCAAGTTTTACCTATTTTTTCTTAGCAGTAGGACCATAATATATAAAAACCAAGATGTCTAAAATAACGGTTGTCTAACCATATACATAACTGACTTATGTATATGTCTAAAATTATATGCTATGTGTATTATAAAATAATATGTAGGCAAATTATTATTTCTTCTGTATATGCTGAATGATAAGCCAGTTGTGTAAGTAACAATAATATGCACATAAATATGTTATATGTATGTGAGATTTTACTTAAAATGTATAAGGTTAAAATATAACTGCTGGTAAAACCAAATCATATACAGAGTTTACTTATGTATTTTTGTAATATATATAGCATGTAATGTATTAGGTGAATTACAAATGGAACCTATTATGACAACAATGAAAACCCTTACACATAGCTCTTATATACATCAGTGTAAAATAAGGTAAAGAAACATACATTGCATATTAATTTATGAGCTGTATTAAAAAGCATGTCTCGAAAAATGATTGTCTAACCATATATATAACTGATCTATTTATAGGTTTAGATTAGCACCAACACAGACTTATGTAACAAAGTTGAAGAAGTTCGTTATTAAACATAGTTAATCATTCTTACGACAAACAAAAACAAAAACACAAGCCAAAACACTATTGAAACCTTCAAACTGGGGATGATCAAGTCTTTAACATTTATTATAAAACAAATATAAATGTGCTTAGAAGGAATGTAAGCTTCATAACTATTCTAAACTAACAATCGTTGCTTCATCAAGTGGTGGAACATAGCTTGGCTTAGGTATTGGTGGATCTCATTGCCGCTAATGTGTTCTTTCTTGGCCTTGATAATTTCATAGTAAGGTAGCACAGTGCAATTGATGAGTTTATGCGTCAAACCCAACTGAAGGTACTGCCAGTCCTTCACTTGAATACTTCGCATACCCGTCTACAAAATGGCCACAGTCTTTGTATTGAACAAAGTTTTATTAGTTAAAAAAAGAAAAAATTTACTGCACATTTGTCACTACCTGAAACTGGACGAGTTGTGATGGGTATGTCAAGCCTATCACGAGCTAGAGACCACCCCCCTCAGCTTAACATCCAGAACACAACAAAGATAAGCAACAAAAGACAACCATAGATGGAAATGAATGTAGATAAGACAAAGACAGCCTAATAATCACAATGAACATCCTACCCACACTTGTCCACAAAAGCCTCTAAATACCAAAGTACCAAACTAGGTCGGGACATGCCCCAGACCATGACAAAGAAAGTTCACAATTCCCAAAATCTAAAATGAAACCTAATAAAATTGTAAGGCTTTTCAGATGATGGAGGCTCACCACTTCATAATAACTCAACAAATATCCGTACAACCTAACACTACAAATGAGTAACAAATGAACCCTAGGACCTTACATCATGAGACAATGCAACATCTAGAGAAGGTCAATGGGATAAGCATTGGCATGTAACTCAAGAAAAGTGATAAAAAATTCCATGTCTAGAATCTGTCAAACCACATGCACGCATTTATATATATAAATATAGAATGTCGTGATAAGGTATTGGGTCATGAACATGGGAGTTTAAGATGTTTAACTTGGACTATATAGCTCTATCCATCCTAAGGAAATCTATAGGATATATGGGTTCAACTTCCAATTGAGGAAATCTGATGGAGATCCAAAGACACCAAGGCTCCAATTATCCCAAAAATATAATGTGTGAACCAAGCACATGGACATATAGGCCCTCACACCGGCTAACGTGGTTTCCAATATCGATCCCCTTGGCACCTCTACCTTCACAGTGAGCTTCACAACATCTTTTAAGCCTAAATTAAAACATTTGAAAATAATCCCAACCTTTAACCCAGGAGTCATTTGTTAATGCATTCACCACTTGTTATCGTCATACCAATTATGCTTGCAAGCTAATATAATCATGCAAATCCACTCCAATTAACCAATTGACTCCCAAGTTCTATTTTAAATTTAGACCATTTCCACCAATGCCTTTCAAATCTATTTTTAAGCATTTGTCCATTAATACAATGCAAGCATTTCAAAAGTGAGTTAAATCATGCAAATTCCATATTTAAAACCATAGTCATGAAAGGTGGGTTGAGGTTAATACTATTTTCCAAGCCAAAATGCATAAATTTTGGGAAACCCATGTTCCCCATTCTAAATTCCCATAAAAGTGCACCCATTCCATCCTAAAACTATATATCAAGTATGAATGACGTATTCAAATCACGGGAAAATAATTCCAATAGTAAAAAACCAAAAGCCCTTCACCCAATTTCAAACCCACAACTAAATCACATGAAAAATGATTAAAACATATGCCATAGTACAAAATTCAAGAGAACAAAATTCTAGTTAGGGATAAGATACATGCCTAAAACACCAAAGAAGTTGGAAGAAACTTTGAAGTTTGAAGCTTGAATTCCTTATAAACCCTAGTTTTCTCTTTTCTTGCGATTTAGAGAGGAGAGAGTAGTGTTTGATTTTGATAATTGATGTTAAAGGGTCCTTTAGATGCTTTTAAGTCATGGGGAATAGTGTATAGGTAGGAAAAGACTAAAGATCCCCCAATTAAAATGTGCAGGAAAAATTGGGCCCAATCGTCACGGGGCAGGTGACGACTCATGAAGTCAGACCATTAGTCGTTACCTAAACTCATTACCTAGGGATCAAATTTATGACCCCGTTATGATTCTCTCATCATGACTCATGACCTGACGTAATGACACATAATGAAGAGTCGTAATCAAAGTAGAAACATTAGGCAATCTTACTATTGTGATAATGTGTCCGACCCTATGACTTGTGATGAGTGATAACGACTCATCACCTGGTTCGTAGTCATGGCAGTGTTGTCAACACTCCAAAAATTTTAGTGTCCAAATATTGGGGTATTACATTACTCCCCTAGGATTATTCATCCCTGAATGAGAAACTAGGGTACCTATTAGTACGACAACAGAGAGATTATAGCCGAGAACTAAGATCAAATTCCAAAAGTGATAAGAAAGAAAGAAACTCATACCTTAAACATTTTCGTCCAACCCAAAAATCAAGAATGGGTATTTGTACTTCATGTCTTCCTCAGCTTCCCAAGTAGCTTTGTCCACCTTTTGATTCGTCCAAAGCACCTTTACCAAAGCTATATCCTTAGTCCTCAATCTATGAACCTGCCTATCTAATATCTCCACCGGGACTTTCTCATAAGAAAAGGAATCCAAAATGCCAACATCCTCTACAGGAACAATCAAAGAAAGATCACCCACACACTTTTTCAGCATCAACATATGGAAAACAAGATGAATAAAGTGCAAACTCAGCAAATCCAATTCATAAGCAACATTCACAATTCTTCTTACAATCTGATATAGACTAATGTAATAGGGACCGAGATTCCCTTTCCTCCGAAAACTCATGACTCCTTTCAAAGGAGAAACTTTCAAGAACAACCAATCACTAACTTTAAACTCTAACTCCCCCTTCCTTACATCCACATAACACTTTTGGTGACTCTGATTAGTCTTTAGTCTTTCTCTAATTATCTTCACTTTATACATGGGTTGGTGAACCAAATCAAGACCAAACAACCTAGTCTCACCAACCTCAAACCACCCAATAGGAGACCTATACCTCCTACCACAGAGATACTAACAAAAGTCATTTGAATACATGAATAGTAATTATTATTGTACCCAAACTCAATAAGTGGTAAATGATCAACCCAACTACCTCCAAAATCAATCACACCAGCCCTTATCATATCCTCCAAAGTTTGAATATCCTAGTTTTCTTATCCATCCGTCTGAGGGTGGAAAGTGGCGCTAAGGTTTACCTTAGTACCTAAACCTTTATGAAACAAAGGCGAAAAGTGAGAAAAAATTGCATACCTCAGTCTAAAATAATGGACATAGATTCTCCATACAACTTGAAAATTTCCTAAATACACGACTTAACATAATCTTCTCCAGAGTAGTTAGTCCTAACAGGTAAGAAGTGAGCAGATTTAGTCATCCTAACCACAATGATCCAAATCAAATCATACTGATTGCGAGACCACGAAAGACCTGTAATGAAATCTATATTGATCATCTCTTACTTCCACATGGAAAAATCTATCTATTGAGATATAACACCAAGTCTCAAGTGTTCAAACTTGATTTGCACATAAATTATACACTTAGCCACAAAATCTGCCACATCCCTCTTCATATTGTTCCACCAGTAGATTTTTTACAAGTCATGGTACATTTTAGTCGAACCTGGATGAACTATGTACTAAGACTCATGAGCCTCAGTGAAAATCCTTTTCCACAACCATCAACATCAGGAACACACAATCTTTCTTAATACGTCAGAATACCATATCCCCTAATTTTGAATGCCATAACTTTCTACTAACCCACATCATCCGTAATCTGCATAAGTATGGGATCCAAGGCTTGTTTATCCTTTAACTTACTATAAAATATGACTTAATTACTTATTGAACAATCATATCCCCATCCCCAGAGTCCAAAAGACAAACCCCCAAGTTAGGCAGCCTGTGAATATTTTTCACCAATCCTATTTTTTCTCCCCCACATGAGATAAACTCCCCATGGATAGACTACTTAGAGCGTCATCAAACATATTAGATTTACTTGGATGGTAGTGAAGGTTCCTTTCATAATCCTTAAACATTTCGAGCCACTACCTCTGCCTGAGATTCAGCTCCTTCTAAGTAAACATATACTGTAGGCTCTTATAGTTTGAATAGATATCTACATGAACCACACACTGATAATGATGACATATTTTCCAAGTAAAAACTACAACCGCGAACTTTATATTATGAGTCGGATATTTCCTTTCTAGAACCTTAAGGTGCCCGAAAGCATAGGCTACCACCTTATTATGATGTATCAAAACAAAACCCAATCCCACGTGGGTCACATCACAATGATCCACAAACCTATTAGTACCTTTGGGTAGGGTCAAAATTGGAGCAGTAGTTAATATATCCTTCAACTTCTCAAAGCTACCCATGCAAGCATCGGACAACAAGAACTTAACTTTTTTTGAGCCAACTTTTTCAATGGAGCTGCAATAGAGGAGAAAATCTTCACAAACCTCCTATAATACCCCACCAAACTCAAAAAACTCCTAATGTCGGTTGGAGTCATGGGTCTAGGCTATTTTTTACTACCTCAACTTTATGTGGATCCTCTTTGAACCCCTCACTAGAAATAACATGCTCTAAAAAAGTCATAACATTCAGTCAAAGCTCATATTTGGAAATATTTGGATACAATATCTGGTCTTTATGAGTCTGTAACTCAATTTAGAGGTGATTGGCATAATCCTCCTCACTCTTAGAGTACACTAAGATGTCATCAATGAAAACTATTACAAACAAGTCCAAAAACTACCTGAACACCCGATTCATAAGATCCATGAAAGCCGTTGAAGTATTAGTCAACGCAAATGACATAACCAAAAACTCTTAATGGCCATATAGACTTTAAAAAGTAGTCTTAGGAATATAAACCTCTCAAATTTTCAACTAATGATAGCCGAAACAAAGATCAATCTTAGAGAAACACCTAAAGCTGGTCAAAAAAATCATCAATCCTAGGAAGAGGGTACTTATTTTTCATGATAATCTTATTTAACCGACGATAGTCTATACAAATTTAAAAAGACCCATCTTTCTTTCGCTTAAAAAGTATAAGAGCACCTTACGGAGAGAAACTAGGATGAATTAACCTTTTGTCGAGAAGATTTTTTATTAATCCTTTAGCTCTTTTAATTCAGCTGGAGCAATTCTATAAGGAGAAATGAAAATAGGACGGGTATCTGATAGAAGATCAATCCCAAAATCTATTTACCTATAAGGAGGAATTCCAAAAAGATCACGGGAAAACACTTTAGGAAATTCATTAACCATAGAGACAGATTGCAAAGAGGGACTTTCAAAAATTAGAATACTTAACCTGAACTAAATAATACAGACACCCTTTTGAAATCAATTTTTGAGCTCTAAGATAGGAAATAAACCTCCCTTTGGGTACTAAGGAACTTCCTTCCCATTCAAATACTGATTCATTAGAAAACTGGAGCCGACCTTTTAGGTCCTATAATCTAAAGATGAATAGCATGAATCAAGCCAATCCATCCTAATATTACATCAAAATCTACCATGTCAAGCTCTATCAAATTCACCAACGTCTCCATATGAAAGATAGACACCACACAACTCCTATAGATCTTTCTAGAAATAATAAAATCACCTACCAAAGTAGACATAAAAAAGGGTTCAGAAATATTTTTGATATCGAAACCAAAATATACAACCACATAAGGGGTCACAAAAGAAAGGACAGAACCCAAATCAAGCAAATAGTACATATCACAAGGGAAGAGCTATAACATACCAGTGAAAACATCAGGGGATGCCTTACATTCTTAGCGAATAGTAAGTGAATAGAGATGATTCCAGCCAGTGCCAGTACCTAATATGGCACTTTTTGGTACAATAATTGAAAAAGTGGTGACCGAGACTTTATTAGCTCAGATGGCAACTTTAGTTGCAGGACAGTTCCTCTGTATATATTTGGGCTGATAACAGTTAAAGAATAAGTCCCTTCCCTCAGCACAATAACCATGATAAAGCTGCCCATAAAATCTACAAGGAGGATAAGGTAGGGATGACTGAGCTCTACTAGACTGAGACTGGGCACGCTGTGCCTTAGGACCACTGATAGCTTAAAAGCAATGATCACCAGATGGATTAGGATAAGGAGCACTCACTGATGAATATGAACTAGAATTTCCCAAAGTTTTCTTCTTGGTCCACTGCCTACCATTACTTCCACTGTTCTGCTGCCTTGTGCCCTATTCTGAAACTGATAACGCTCACCTATACCATGCAATTCGATAGAGGATGGTCATTGTCAATATCTTAACTTTCATTGAGGTCGAATCTACAAGGAGTCAAATTAGAATTCTATTCTTATAGGTATTAACACTTACTAAGAAAACACCTGAAGTGCAATAAAGTAAAAAGCATGCTTAAAAATAGGGGAGTTTTATTTTTTTTGGACAGTGTTTTGTCAATAGTAACTCAATTTTGTAAACTACATAACAATTATAATTTAACTTAGGTATAGATAGAATCTTGGGATTACGTCTACCTAAGGGCAAAGTAAGTATAGGTATGTATAGATTTGGTGTACATGCTAGTTGTCAACAATATGGTAGGCTAGGTCTAGGATCCTTGAGGCTAGATTGTCAACAAAACCTCAAGAATTTCACATATTGAACCTTTTAGTTACCTAATGAGTGTGTTAATTATATTTACCTAATACCTCAATTAGGTATCCCTATTTCTAGGAAAATACCCAAGGTATAGTCAACTTCATAATCACTCTTATGTCTAAGATAGTTAGAATTAGCAAACTAAACCCATTAATTATCTACTATTGCCTTGATTCCCGCATCCCTCTTACAAGGATGTGTGGGTTCCAAAAGCTTCACCCAAAGCCCTTTTTCAAAGATGGTTTGAGCTTTCAAGAGTTTGGGGTTTTCACCCACAAACCCATTTTTAGTATTTGTGGCTTTCACCCATAAATCCCAACCAATTTGATCAAACTATAGTAGAACCCATCACCAACCAAATAGCATATACATAAATACATCACAATTCATAACTAATTGTACCTTAGTTCAACATAATCCCAAGAATATGAAATTTAGCTACTCATCATGAAAGGAGAGAAAAATATAAATAAGGATTGTGCAAATCATCCATTCTTAAGAAATTACTAAATTCAAAGTCTCCAAATTAAATTACAATTCTTGCCTAATTTAGGGTTTCAACATCAAATTTAAATATTGCTTGTCTCTAGAATGCCCAAAATGGAAAAGGGTTTTAAGCTTTTAAGAGATTTGGGTCCGACTGCTAAAAATGACAAAAATACCCTAGGCCTAATCCCATATTGCCACGATCACACTAAATTTACTGCAATCGCGGCTACCGCGACCATGGATAGATCCACATAATCATAGTTGGTGACCTTGTTAACTGGCCGTGATCACGACCCTCATACCGCGATCATGGTTATTGAGGCTTGTTCTGCTACAGGTCTTCCAGCTACACTTCTTTTCTCTCTTTTGATCCTTTTTAGCTTAATTCCACATCTTTTCATCTCATAACCTATATGCCTACAAAATATGGATATTAGTGCATTTAATCATACATATGTTTCATTTATACATTTAAATCATGGGAATGTACACGAATGTTGAGTGCAAATGAGTGGTAAATTCACCTCTCATCAAAGACTTGAACATCTTATTCTCCATCTCTCCTATTTCTATCGATCTTTTTTTCTCATTTTCTATTTGCTGCATATATACCATAAGTCTGGAGATGTCCATATCATTGTTCAACATTGAAGCCTTACACTCCAGTACTAAGTCACGAGATAAACCAGAAGCAAACTTCTTCATTTGGGACCTCATACTTGACACCAGTTCAGGAGCATAGCAAGACAACTGATTGAACTTCAAAGCATACTCCTTAACACTCATTTTACCCTATTTGAAGTTCACAAACTCATCGACCACAGCTTCCCTCAACTCTTGAGGAAATAAGTGATCAATAAAAGCACCTAAAAACTCATCCCACACCTCCTGCTCAACATTATCACCCCTCAGTAATTTCTACTCCTCATATTACTAATAAGCTACATCTTTTAATTGATACACAATAAACTCTACATTTTTAAAATTTGCAGCGTGCATCACCCTAAAGATCTTTTCCATCTCATTAATGAAATCCTACGGATCCTCCGCAACCTTAGTTCCTATAAAGGTTAGGGGATGAACTAGCCAATCTGAGTGGCCTCAGATAAAAGAGCAACAGAACCAGCATGATTAGACTGGCGAGACTATGAGGCCACCAGTAAGGCAAACATATTAATTGACTAATGGAACTCTATATTACAGATATTTTCCTTGAGTATCTGGTTATAAGTATCACCAGCCTGTAAAGCCTAAGGAAGACTAGTGGGGACTAGTGCACCTTTATATGGGGCATTACAATTAGGAGAAGGGACCCTAGACTAGGTATTCACTCCATAATAGGGCAAGTTTCTCCCATATCTTCCTTGGGTAAGATAGAGGCTCCATCAAAGTTTCTACAAATGTATGATATTTGGGGAGGCATGATCTGGAATGCGATTAAGCTAGAAGTTAGAGAAGTTTATAGACAACTAGAATCTATATCCCAAAATAGAATACAAGAAAGGGAAATATTTCTAAATGGCTTATAGCTTCCCCCTAGAAGTGTGGTGCTCAACACACCCATAAAAGTGGCTCTACTAGACATAACTTTGTAGACACCCAATGAACTTAAACCATGATCTGATACCAATATTGTCATGACCCAAACTAGGGTATATTTGTGATGAGTATCTCAAGCCCACCACAAGCCAGAGAACAATCCCTTAGCCTAACATCCAAAACAAAATAAATTTAAATAATGAAATACAACCATAGATAGAAATAAATATAGATAAGACAAAGACAGTCTAATAATAAAAATATACATCCAACCCACACTTGTCCACAAAAGCCTTTAAACATCAAAGTTCAAAACTAGGTCAGGAATGCCTCCAATCATAACTAAGAGAGTTCACAATTCCCAAAATCTGAAAAGAAATGTAATAAAATTGTAAAGCTTTTTAGATGATGGAGGCTCACCACGTCACAACTACTCAATCGATATTTGCACCACCTAACATTGCATATGAGTAACAAAAGAACCCTAGGACCCTACATCATGAAACTATGTATTGTTCAGTGATAGTCAATGGGATAAGCACTAACATGTAACTTAGGAAAAGTGATAAAATAATGCTATGTCAAAAATTAGTCAAACCATATGGACACATTTATATATACATTTGTAGGATGCTAGGATAGGGTAAATGGTCATGAACATGAGAGTTTAAAACCATTAACTTAGAATGTGTAGATCTATCCATCCTAAGGACACCTACATGGTATAAGGTTTTAGCTACCCCTGTTGAAAGGGTGACCCCAACGCGTGTTAGCCACAAGAACTGAGGAAATCCGAAGGAGAACAAAAGACACCAAGCCTCCAGCTATCCCAAAAATATAATGTGGGAATCAAGAATATGGTTATATAGACCCCATATCAACGAATGTGTTTTCTAGTATTTGTTCTCCCGGGACCTCCACTTTATGGCGAGACACCCTTTATGTCCAAATTAAAGCATTTGCACATAATACTAACCATTAACATAAGAGTCATTTATTAATGTATTTATCACTTGATATCGCCATAACAAATATTCTTGCAGATAATTAATGAGTGAGAAATTTGCCACTCATTTACATCTAATTTTGTTCATATTATGCTGAAATAATTTAATAGATAAGACTTGTTCAGTGTAAAATACACTAAATTTTAGTGTTTGTGATCCTACAGGTAAGCATAATAAAAGAGAGTTAAGACAAAGATGGAAAGGTTTAGAAATGGTCAAGAGGTTGAAAAAAGGCTGAAGATAAGCTCCAGGAGATGACCCTTAGGTGTTGCGATCGCCAACTGAGTGTCACAATTATTATCAGTCAAAAAGTTAGAGTGTGGCAATCCCACTAAGATGCCACACGATTGCAAAATCATGACCACAGCTATGGGAGAACGATTCCAATAGGCCTGGAAGATTTGAGGGGCAAAAATGGAATTTTAAAAAGTCGAGTGCCATGATATAAAAGATTGAACCCTCAACATGTTACTCATCTAATTTTCTAGTTTTGAGAGAAAAAGCACTTTATTTTGAGTGAGAATAAAAATGTTAGTTTTATTCCTAGAGAGATTTTTGTTATATATTGAAATTAAAACTTGGGTTCATATTTATTTGGCTGATGATGAATGAATTGTATGCCAATACTGGTATATATCTTCCCTTTAATTTCATAAGTAGCTAAACTTATATCTTGGGGTTATGTTTGATTAGGTAGTGATTAATGTGTGGATGTTAATTGTTAGTCCAAATATTTAGTTAATTATGATGGGTTTTACTCTTAGTTTATGTTTGAATTGAAAATTATGGGTGAAAACCCTAGTCACCTTAGATCCCATATCATCCTTGAAAGAGAGATGTGGATGAAGACTAATTGTGAATATCAACTTGAATTAGCTTCTTTATTAGCATCATCTTAGAAATAAAGGTGTTAGTTAAATTAGCTATTTTTATAAGTATCATCTTAGAAACAAGGATGCTAGTTTGAGGTAATGGATTGGTAAACTTGTCATGCTCATGAGGTGTTAGAAAGAATCCATGGGTGAAATTTTGTGTTTTATTGAAAGGTTAACACTAAGACCCTAAATCTAGCCTACCTAAAACCCTTAGCTAAAACTTAGAATAACTCTTGATTACCCATGTATATACAACGCCTAGGATAGCATAAACCCAAGGTTCCTCTCAACTTGTATACATATCAATTGTTCAATCTCATATTAGTGTTATTTTGTGAATGTGTTCAACAAAGCTCCAAATCAAGCCCTCCAATTTACTTTCATGTTTTATTTAGATGTTGCATTACTGGTTAAGGCATAGTTAACTCTCAAGGCACGTTAGCTTTAAAAGATAGTTTGCACTCCTCAAGAATTTGATCTCGACTTATGTTGGGTATCTAATGACAATGTTCGCCTTGCACTTAATTTGATATGTAAGTTGAGAATTATCAAAAATGGCACTGTTATCTGGGTATGAAACATAGTTTTCATGATTAAAGTATTGTTAGTGAACTTGGGTTAGTTGTAGTGTCTGTGTTTACATTGTTTGTTGTTTTTGTTTTATTAGGAAAATATCATAGCCTACACGATACAATGAGCCATAATGGTAGCAATGTCGACTTGTTTGATGGGCTAGAAGACATGTATCAACTTGGAGATGTGATGCGGGATGGTGCCATCTGAATCCTACCAACTAAAGGGAATGTAGTCTTTCACGTGACTAGTGTGATGCTTCATTTACTTCCAATGAAGGGATTATTTAGAGGCCAAGCCCATGAAGTTTTGAACCTCTACTTGAAATACTTCATTGATGTGTGCTTACTCTTTGATATAGCCCACATCACTCAAGACTCAATTCTATTGCATCTGTTTCTATACTCTTTGATGGGAGAAGTAGTGTTGTGGTTGAGGCCACTGCCCACAGTATCTATCACATTATGGTCCAAGCTTATGAAAGTTTTCTTGGATCAGTATTTTCCTCAATCTCAAATATTAAAAATTAGAGATGAAATCACCAACTTTTGCCAACTCAATGGCGAACCGTTGTATGACGTATGACAACACTTTAGTGATAAGTTGATGCAACACCCTAATCATGAGGTTCTGAAGAAGATGTTACTTGAAATTTTTTATAGGGAATTAGACCAACTATATAAAATAGTAGTAGATAACGTATCCGGTGGGTCTCTTGTTAAGTTGTCTTATGGTGTTCCATCAACTTTGCTTTATAATGTATCCGATGAGTCTCTTGTTAAATTTTCTTGATGAGGAGATTAGATTTTTCTCAAATAATTTGGGGGCTTCTTGCCCCACTTTTTAAAGGCAAGGAAAAAATCAAGGTTGGTAAGACCATGATCGAGAGAGAGATTGAAGGGATAGAGACCATGATTATGATCGAGAATAGAGAGACAAAGAGAGGGACTATGATTTATATATCCCTCCTCATGATAGACTCAAAGAGAAAAAGTCAAGCTCTACTAATCCTAAAAATTATGAGTTGGGATGTCTTGGATAGAGTCCTAATATATGTTGAAAGGACCGATAAAATGGTCCGGTAAATAAAAGGACACTTCTTACAACTAAGACAAACTATGACCTCCCACTTAGCCTCAATTAAGTATTTAGAAACATAAGTCGGCCAAATCTCAATGTAAATCAATGGTAGGCCAAAAGGAGGTTTGTCTAGTGATATAATGGCCAACCCCAAAAATAATCCAAGTTTAATCCAAGTAGACATCGTGCTTTGATGTTAAGTTAGGCGCTAGATGGAGGCAACCCATCATTGCTATTCATTTAGCCCGTATCCTTAAATTTTGATTGTTAGAATAGTTTTGTGTTTATTTTTGATCAATCCATACAATCTTGGAACTTTGAAGGTGCATTTGAGAAAGTAAAATCTAATTGATGAAGTGGAATTGAGTTAGAGGTGAAAAAAGTGAAAAAAGGGAAATTGAACCTAGTCTAAGATGTTGTGATCGCAACATTCAGATTGCAATTGTGATCTAGAGGCTCAGGTCTACCTAGACATGCCTCAGGTATTATGATTGCGATCCCCACATGATTGCAATTGTGGAGGCTGAATCACGACCATGAATATGGCAATTATAAATAGGAACCATCTCTAAAATGGTTCCTACACTCAACTCCTTTCAAATATGCAAAAATATTTAAATTTTCATCATTGTGATTGGTGTTAGAGTGCATATCATCCTTATTTGTATCCAAGCATTTGGTATGTCATTTCAATCTTTTTTATGCGTAAATATGGGCCTTAGAAGCATGTTCGGTGTGCTAGCTATTGTTGTTGGTGTATGCATTGATGGGGAAGTCTTGAGTATCCAAAATTGTTCAAATTTAGTGTGAAATGTATATGCACACCAAGTGTTTGGTAAAATTCCCAAATGAACTTCTTGGTAGTTATCTATGAATTAAAGGGCATGATTGATTGTTTAGGAATTTTATTTCTTATTTTAGTGTTATTTACTTGATATGAACATAAATTGGTAGAGAAATTGGCCTTTTTGGTCTTGATCAAGCCTAACACTGCAACCTTAGGTACCACGATCGCGGTTGCCAGAGTGTGATCATGGTGTCGGATCGTGATCCAGCGACATATGATCACAAAACTCGAGGTTTAGATAACAGGGCTCTCAAGTGTTTCCATCGTAACTCAATAGAGTGTGATCATGACCTCTGAGGACCCTATGACAAACCTTTCCAAAATCTTGAGTTCTCATTTTAAGCCTAAATTTGACCCATGTACCATTTTTTTAGATTAAATGAGTCACATAACTTTGTTTTCATATGATGATCTTTATAGTTAGTGCTGTGTGTGGTTTGTTTTTTAGGTCTTTAAAGCTGAAAGATGGCAGATACAATCAAATTCGATCCTTCTCCTCCGAGGGTCAGATTGTCTACTATAAATACCTCACCAGGAGGAAGTTGCTCTCTGAGTGGGGCATATCTCTAGAACAAGTGACCGAGAAGCTCCCGACCTTCTATGGGAGGTTGGAGGCAACATGGTGGAGATTATTTGACCTAGATATATGCCAGGACAATGAGCAATGTGTTATAGAATTCTATGTAAATCTTAGCAAAGTTAAAATCTCCAACCCAGTTATGTAGATTCAGGGAAAGAAAGTTTATTTTGGGGCCGAACCAATTAATGAAGTGTATGGACTGCTATATGCAGATATGAGAGAGTAAAAGGCTAAGGATTGTTCTCCAGGAAGCTGGTTGGGTGCTCAACTGTGCCTAGGAAGACAAGCCCCATGGTCCAGTACAAAAATAGGGATAACATTGAATGAGTTCGTGGTCGAGGATCAGAATTGGTTGACCATCATATATAGCCGTGTCTCTTTGACCACCAGCATGCCATATATCCCAATTATGCGAGCCAGATGGTAGCTTGCATCATGGATAACATTCCTTTGAATGTTGGTCTGCTTGTGCTTTCGAAGATTAGACATCTTATGAACAAAGGCAGCCTCATGCTCATGTTTCCATCTTTGATCATGGAGTTATACAAGAGGGCCGAGATTAATGAATACACGGGAGATAACTGGATATCCCCAAAGACCCCTATTTACCCACTGAAGATGCGTAGTGAGGATGAATCTTCAAAGAGTAAGAAGATGAAGATAGATTTGGGTAAGTTAGTGGATGATGATCTTGATTCTTGTAGTCCATTGATGAGACTCGATCGGGGGCTGTGTATTGATGGGTATCAGAGGTCTGACCGGGACCAAAGACCACCCCCGTTAACCAACCCAACCTCCTACCGCCTACCCTAAGTTGGCTGAATTTTAAGTATGTAACAAAATAGTGTAATAGCTCATGTGAAAACTCTAGGATAAGATCATAATCATGACCTACCCAACCGAGTCCAACCATCCCATAACAACAATCCAACCATACTAACCAGATACCAAAACAAGGGCCATAAACCAGGCCATAATGAAAGATGTTCCAAAACATAATATAATTAATCCCAAAATAAAATATGATGGAACAAGCAACAATATCATCCAATGATGTCAACCCTACATCTTATTCCAATGCCAAGGCTGAAACCAATACCGATCTTGCCCATTCTAACATATAGAAGGTCCATAAAGCCTTTAACCAAAAGAGAAATAAAATTTGGTTGGGACATGCCCCCAACCACGGCCAAAATCACTATCCTAAATAAAACTAAAGTATTTATAAATATCCATAACATGAAATGGAGCCTTTCTAAATGATGGAAGCTCATCACTTCAGTCCAAATGCTGATCCCCGAGTCAATCACTATGTAGGAAAAGTAGAACGTTTCGTTCCTGTATAGCGTGGGTATACAACCGCCAGTAGATGGTTTAACGGATGAACGCTGTCAAACACATTGGGGGCATAATATAACCAAAACCAATTCCAGTTACCATCAAACTATTCCCATGCAATCCAATGATCCAAAATCACCATTAATGCACACAAAGCATAATTAAGTCTATGGAAAACCATAATCCACCATTTAATAAAAAAACCCCCAATTCATATTTGAAAACCAAAAATCATACAATCAATAAAGTCATGAAAACATTCATAAAAGCCATGATTCTAGTTAAAATTAATAATTAAGGAAGATAACATGCCTTAAACCAAGATGATGATGGAAAGAAATCACCAAGACAAGCCCCAAATCAATCTTTTAGTTGAAACCCTAGCTTTCCTTGACCAGAAGCTTTTGAGAGAATTATAAAGTGTTTTAGAAGCGTTACTAAGTGTTAATAAATGGAATAATAGGGTAAATAACCTTCCAAGTAGGTTATAAGTCATGGGACCTTATTAGGATAAGTGGGAAAATATCCAGAATACCCCTACTTAAGTTGCACAAAAATCCCATCACAGGGGTATGACTAACCCTTACAAGTCGTACCCTCCAATACGAGTGGTACCCTCTACTCGTATCCTAGCCTCAAACTTTGGATCCAATGCTTCCCAGCCTATGACTCATCTAACCAAGTAATATCCAAAGCATACGATCCACACCCTTCATCCGTATCCCTGGCAGATTTTAAACCCAAGAAAGATTTAGACACTGTCTACCATATGAGTCCTGGGTACGACTTATACCCTGACTTATGGATCATAGCGAGTAACTCATACTCAGATACAACCTAAATAACCATGTCTATGATTAAGTTAAGGAACCATACAATCTGTAACCACCGATGTGACTCATACCCCTAAGTCGTATCCATTCCAGTAACCAAAATCTATCCCACCAACCAATACTGGTCAGCATACGACTAGACCATACCTTTCATACCCCAATATATGACTCATACCTATGAGTCATATTTGGTCCAGAAACAAAAATTCCAGGAAATTTTCTAAAGTCTAGAAACCTGGGTGTTTCATCTATCCTCCGTAGGACCATTTGAGAAACTCTCGAGTCAGATGAGGATAGTGAATAAATTGGTGTCCAAATTAGCTCAAGGGCCAAGTAAGTCTTCTAACACTCTCCACTTCTATGTCACCTAAAGTGATTATAAGACGTTCCTTGAAGATCAGAAGGTACAGGGGTCCACCATATCGAGACTTGAGCGGGCCTACTCATCCTTAGAATAGTTACACTAAGAGTTGTGTGATTCTCATGATATGATACAGAAAAGAAAGAAGAAGAAAGAAACGTTTTTCACCCATATATGGAAATAAATTAAGGGCTTATAAAAGGTCCTGAAGCTTGGAGTGAGACCTCCCTCCCTAGAGAAGATGTTGATAATGAGATTCTAGCTAGGTGGTCAGATGATAATGCACCAGATTTTGATGATTTCAATGAGGAGACAGAGAGTGATAGGAACACTTTATGCGGTTTCAGGAAGCTTCTTAAACTCATTTTATGCTTTCATGATATACAGTGAGGACACTGCAAGATCTTTAGTTGGGTATGCCTATCTCCATATTTATTTCATATTTGATTATTGCATCTATATTATTTGGATGATTATTCATATGTTTTGTATTTTATTTTAATGATTTCATTTTTATTTTCCCAGTATATTTTGATGATTTGGGTTATAATATTGGGTATCTTGACGGTGCCTATGGTTGGTTGATTAATTATTTTTTCTTTTTATTCTCCTTTCTAATATTTATGTTGGGCAAGCCTTTCCCCATGATAGATTAAGTGAAGACATTCTTAAGGATAAATCATTGTGTTAAGGTGTTAGAGTCATACATGCAGGGGAAGTTTGAGTACATGTAGCAATATGAAAGGGAAGTTTGAGCACTCGTCGCCTTACAAATTG
Organism: Capsicum baccatum var. pendulum; assembly: GCA_030864225.1. Classification (NCBI taxonomy): domain Eukaryota; kingdom Viridiplantae; phylum Streptophyta; class Magnoliopsida; order Solanales; family Solanaceae; genus Capsicum; species Capsicum baccatum. The sequence goes on along the minus strand of CM061558.1, from coordinate 169,802,513 downwards.
GGATAGACATCACAACTATGGTGAAGCCTGAGTAGCCATAAGTCTTACCCTCATTTGAGCTCAAATATGAAATGGAGACTTGATTGGTGCTAGAGATAGTTAATCTTGTATGGTAAAGTACTAAATGAGAACCTCCTACATCCAAAAGTATTTGTGAAAATCAGGGGCATAGAATTGAATGGTTTTGCAATAATACTTTGCCTCTTTTTATGACTCTAATTCTTTAGTTGGTAATAATATGATAAATGACTTCTTTTGTTCTGAGTTGGAAATGCAATCGATCCTTTAAGAATAGTTTACATGCCATGTTGGTGCTTACTTATGTCATCTAGAATTTGACCATCTAGTCTTTCAAAGCTAATCTTGATTATATACAGTTGGAGAAATGATCTTAGGCCATTTTTATGATAGTTGAAAGCTACTTTAGCCTAAAAATTCTATCCATGTATGAATGATATCACTAGTCACCCATTTTGATCCTATAAACATTTCTTTGGCAACCATGTTACAAGCCTCTAACCCATTTAAAAGTTACCCCTCTCTTGAACTTTACCCTCTTTGAACTTAAAATTTGTAACTTGAGGCTAAAAGCCTAAGTTGGGTGTGTGTGAAACTTAGAAGAGGTGATCATGTCCATGGTATTATAAATTAGTTCCTAAAAGCATGCCAATGATGGAAAAATAAAGGAAGCAATAAAAGAAAAAACAGAATGTGAGTGCAATAAGGAAGGAAATTAGAAGAGAATACTTTCAAAAGATGAGTGAACAAGTATGAAAAAGTAGGAACATGTGTGAATTAGGAATAAATGGAGTGTCTAATGATCCAAGTTGGATTTTGTTTGAATGTTATGTAGAGTTCAAGGAGGGGGTAGTCACTTTTATTCCAAATGCTTACCCTACCCTTCCTCAACCCTACATTACAAGCTTGAAAAAGTCCTTTGAGATCTCTATCCAAATATTTTTGAGTTAGTAGCAATTGAAAATAAGGGTGATAATATGGCATGATACTTGTTTGCATTAAGAAATTCTTTGTGAGTGTGAGTGTTTGCACATGCGTCCCTTATTACACATTGAAAATTTGGTGTGTTGGGACTTCCTTTCGTGATAAGGCATATAAACTAAGATATATTGACAAGATTGTTCTATTTTGAAAATGAGGCAAAGAAGTGTAGTTGAGTCTTTATTGAAAAAATCACTTCTTGAGAATTAGTGATTGATGATTAACCATTCTTGAAATTTCTTTGCATCCTTGAAAATGTGATTCAATTAGAAGGGGCTGTGTAGTTAGCATTTCTTATGCTTGTTGACTAATCATTAATGGGAATCAAGTTCATATTTATGATGGCCATGTGATTATTTGTTTGAGCTTCAAAGTTGAGTGGTATCATTGAGTGTAAAATAGTGTTGGTTGAGGACAAGCAAGATTTTAAGTTGGGGGTGTTTATGAGTGGCAAATGTGACACTCATTTACATCTAATTTCATGCACATATGGTGAAATGATTAAATAGATAAGTCTAGTTCTGTGTAAAATGCACTAATTCTATTGTTTGTGATCCTACAGGTAAGCATGATGAAAAAGAGTTGAAACAAAGATGGAAAGGGTCTAAAATGGTCAAGAGATTGAAAAAGGGTTGAAGATAAGCTGTAGGAGACGACCCTTAGGTGCTACGATCGCAACTTAAGGGTTGAAATCATAATCATTCAAAAATTTAGAGTGTGGCGATCGTACAAAGATAATATGCAATCATGGAATCACGACCGCAGTAACGGGAGCGCGCGATTGCAATAGGTTGAGTAGATATGGGTGACAAAAGTGGAATTTCACAAAGCTGAGTCCCAAGATATAATAGATTGAACCCTCAACATGTTAATCATCCAATTTTCTAGTTTTGAGAGAATAAACACTTTATTTTGAGTGAGAAAACAATTGTTAATTTTATTCCAAGAGAGATTTTGGTTATACATTGAAATTGAAGCTTGAGTTTATATTTATTTAGCTTATGATAAATGAATTGCATACTGATTTGGGTATATTTTATTCCCTTTTAATTCAATGAGTAGCTAAAGATCTATCTTAGGATTATGTTTGATTAGGTGGTGATTAATGGGTGGGTGTTGATTATAAGTCCAAATAATTAGTTAATTGTGATTGGTTTTACCCTTTATATTTGAAATGAGAATTATTGGTGAAAACCCCAATTGCCTTGGATCCCATATCATCCTTGAAAGAGGGATATGGGTGAAGAGTAATTATGAACATCAACTTGAATTATCTTCTTTCTTAGCATCATCTTAGAAATAAGGTTGTTAGTTGAATTAACTATCTTCATAAGCATCATCTTAGAAATAAGGATGCTAGTTTGAGGTGATGGATTGGTAAACTTGTCACACTCTTGAGGTATTAGAAAGAATCCATGAGTGAAATTGTGTTTTATCAAAAGGTTAACAATAATACCCTAATCTAGCCTACCCAAAACCCATAGCTAAAACTTGGACTAACTCTCGATTAATGATGCATGTACACCACCTCGGATAGCATAACCCCAAGGTTCCACTCAACTTGGTATACACATCTATTGTTCAATCTCATATTAGTGTTATTTTTTGATTATGTTTGACAAAGTTCCAAATCAAACCCCTACTTAGCTTTTATGTTTTATTTAAATATTGCATTATAGGTTAATGCATAGTTAACTGTCAACACACCTAAGCTTTGAAAGCTAGTTTGCACTCCTCAAGCATTCAACCCCGACACATGTTGGGTATATATTGACAATGTCCATCTTACACTTAATTTAACGCGTAAGTTGAACGTTATCACTAATATAATCATGCCAATCCATTTCAATTAACCAATTGACTCCCAAGTTCCATTGTAAATCCAAACCATGGGCACCAAGGACTTTCAAATCCATTTTAATCTGTTTGTCCATTAATACAATGCAACCATTTCAAAAATGATTTAAATCATACAAATTTCATATTTAAAACCATAATCATGAAAGTTGGGTTGAGATTAATACCATTATCCAAGCTAAGATCCTTAAATTTCGGGAAACCCATGTTTCCCATTTCAAATTCCACAAAAGTGCACCCATTCCATCCCAAAACTATTTATCAAGCATGAATGACATATTAAAAGCATAGAAAACAATTTCTATAGTAAATAACCAAAAGCCCTCAACCGGATTTCAAACCCACAATTAAATCATAGGAACAATGATTAAAACACATGCCATGGTACAAAATTCAAATTAGGGATGAGAGACATGCCCGAAACACCAACGAAGTTGGAAGAAAAACCTGAAGATTGAAGCTTGAAGATTAAATTCCTTGTGAACCCTAGTTTTCTCTTGACTTAGGATTTGGAAAGGAGAGAGTAGTGTTTGATTTTGATAATTGATGTTAAAAGGGTTCTTTAGGTATTTTTATGTCATGGGTAATAATGTATAGGTAGGAAAAGACTAAAGAACCCCCAATTAAAATATACAAGAAAAATTGAGCCTACTCGACATGGGTTAGGTAATGACTTGTGAGGTCAAACCACGAGTCGTTTCTTGGGGATCAAATTTCTGACCCCTCACTACTATGGAAACAATAATTTTACCACAACTCATGATCTGGACCAACGACTCATGATGAGGAGTCGTGATCAAAGAAAAAACATTAGACAATATTTCTGTTATGATAACGAGTCCCACCCTATGACTCGTGGATGAGTGATAACAACTCATCACCTAGGTCATAGTCATGGAAGTGTTTTTAACACTCCAAAAATTTTAAAGTCCAAAACCTTGGGTATTACAATATTTTACATATATAATTTATAAAAGCTGCACTTATAGACTAGCACAAACTTGCTTGGCAATGTTTTCCACATACTCAACATCAAATGGGTGTTGGTTCACAATCTGAGTGTGCTGACCCATTTTATCCTTGTATGCATCTAAGTTTGCCCACTCAGTATGTTCTATTATTTTCTAGAAACCCATTATCAGACAAGTAAGTTAGCAACATCACCGCTAACTTATGAATTTAAGAGGATGGCTCCCTATTTCGAGAAGTAGATAATAAGTCATACACCCATTTGACTCTTGCCTTCAATACAATAACTGCCAACACCTTATGAAATTCTCCATTATAATTAATAAGAATGTACACCTCATCAATGATATGTAAGGCAATCCAAATTAAATGTTAAATCCTTTTATTTATGTTGGTTTTTGATTCCTCATTTCTAGCAATAATACATGATTTCGCATAGTCTTCTTACGTAGAAGTCACATTATATGAAGGATTAAAATAATAACTATAGTATGCCTTCTCAATATAGGATTTCAAGAAGTAATCTGTCGTTGTGTATCTGTATTCTTAACTGAAGTGCTACTTCAACTTCTTTCATAAATTATAGAAGGTCACGTCAATATGCTAAATAAAATAAAAAATATCAATACCATCAGCTATGCATTGACATTATCTATGTAGTAGAAATACAAAGTTATATTAAGTATATAGTATAGTATACATAAAATATCTATACTTATAATCATATACATAGCCTAAATCAAAGTAGGTAGTTACTATTTAAGATACGTTATGTACCCTTTCCTGCTTTAAGGATTTAGGGAACCTCTTTTCTATTGTTACCATTCACAAAGATGTTATCGACCAGAAACTTACATGTTTGATTTTGGTTTGGAATGAAAACTATTCATCTGAGGATGTTTTGAGATGATTCTGTTATGTATATTATACCAAGAGTTGTAGAAATATTAAGAAAATGTCTATGTTCTGTGACATATTTTAAGAGCCTGTACGATCTGTGAATCTAAGAGATAAAAGATCTCATTAACCTATAATGTGTGTTAGTGCATGAAGAAGATTACATGTATTTTTATGTACATTAATAGTTGTACTTGTTTCTGGTGAATCTATAAAGAATATTAGCTAGATAATATGGACTTATTATGCAAATTCCATGTCTAAAAGATTCTTTTAGAATGACCTACAATAGTTTGAGAATGACCACCACTTGTGGATGCAGTAAGTTCACCAAGGGGGCTCAGTAGCTTATATATGTTCTATAATATTCTAGTAAAAAGGTTTTGAATGAATAGGGCCATTCTAAATGAAACTAATGTTCCTTTCAAATCCAATTCATATATTCTTTGCCAATAATTAACAAATATATGTATAAGGTTAAACATAACTATAAGAAAAACACAATCTAGTAGAGAAATTTACAAATAAAGTATGTTGTAACTAGACTTAAAATCAAATGCATAATACAAAAAACATATACATATTTCTTGTTTTCTAATACATTGCATACTTACTGTATGGTAATCCCATACTTGTATTTCTCATTATTCCACCAATATACATATCAATCTTAATATAAAGTATATCCCTACCATATACATTACTATGTATCTCCGTGTACAACAGGCTCATATAAAAAGTGTTTATTACATATTTGTTTTTGTATGTAAATTTAATAATGTACTCTGAGGTTTGAAAATACACATAAACATTTAATAACTCTTTTATAAAAAATGAGCTATGTTCATTTTATTAATTATATCAGTTGACCAGTTCCTAACATGATAAAACTAACATTAAAACTATGACTATCAGACCAAAGTTATGTACCTCATTGTTCTAAAATGTGTTAGGTTGCGACTTCATGTAGAACCAATTTTTGGATTGTGGATAAACAATGAAAGAATCCAACTCCCCAAAGTCAAGACCGGAATATTATCTGGTAGTGATCATCCTTCAGTTTACTATACCATTAATTGTGAAGAAATATTAGTTAACATTAGATAAATATACGAATGATTTTAATGAAAGAGTATCGTACTCTTACTTGGTAGCATGATATTTCAATAAACCTTGCACAATCCATTCCAAGAATATTGACATTAATCCACTCGACATCTCTTAAAATATGTGTTACCCATCAAAGGCATGCTTCTACTACTCTTCGATGTCTAAACTCCCATCACCTTTTAAATTTGATCCAAATTCCATTAAAATAGGGTGACATAAAAATCCTTGAATTCTGTCTTAACCTTTTAGCTAGTGTTTTCATGGCTTAATGATTACCAACTCGTGTATCTGTAAAATAAGGTGGAAACTAATTATCAGCTATCAACCACTGGCTCTCTGTCATTTTACTTGGACAAACAACATTTAGTGTCTTTACAATCATTGGGGTTGAAATTCTAGATATTAGTGCATCTATTACATCTTGTACTGATTCTGGAAATATGTCATTGAAATTATCCTACAAGATGAAATTGTTTGATAAAATGCACATTTACAATGACTTGCTAGGATGTGTAAATGTGCTAGGATATGTAAACTAGTCTAGCATTTATGTTGTTTATACTTATTTAATTCACACAAAAACAAAAGCAACAACACACTTTTTTACAAAACATTCCTTTCATCATATATATAACATGTGATGAATTATATATAGTATGTTATGTATATGATAAAAATATTGTTATGTATACCAGTCTTCATTGGTAAGAACATGCTTATACATAACACTCCTTTCATCATATACATAACATGTGATGTATTAGATGTAGTATGTAATGTATATGATGAAAAGACTGTTATGTATATCAATAGTTCTTATACAAAACTATTAAAGTATATGTCAACTTACTAATAATAATGCTAGTAAATTATAAACTATACTTTTTATCAGATCTTTGTTTTGTGTGTAGAATAGTAAAATATACTATAATTATCAATTGAAGTTTACTTGACCACCTATCAACACAATTTCCTTTATGCACGCCAATTTACTATCATATTTACTTATACATAGTTAATTGTGTTTACCTTCTGTTCGCAATGCAATTCACTTGTTTCTATATGTTCAGGATTTATCTTGACACAGTCTTGGTAATCCATTTCTAATGGACCCCTACCCCTATCATCATCCTGCTATTCACCAAATAAAAATATAAATAAGGTATCAAAAAATACATCTAATTAAATAACGTCATTAAAAATGCCTTGAACTCCTGTAGGATTGGACGGTCCCTTTTCCCAAATCGTTTGCACCACCTTCTTCCATCTTTAAATAATCTTGATCTGGATTATCAGACCTTTTCTAAACCTATATGAATGGTATTACCAGCAAATTCATAGTTTAATAACTCTTAAAGTTTAAGTTGACAAATTGAGTACTGTTTGTTCTTTGTTTTTCTTCTACTTCAAAGCTTGCATTACATCCGCATGTTAATTTAATAGTAAATCAATTTTTTATCAACCTTAAGACATAAAAAAATCATATTAGTTGCAAAGTTATCTAGTGCACACAAATGACACAAATTATGACTTTATCTCATCTATGTCGGATTTCAACATAAAATTTCCTTGAGGCATGCTGAAAAATGATTGAAATGTCTTATCTGCCTCATTCCCCAGAGATGCAACTATTAATCCTTATTGACCATGTTGAAACTAAAATAGTCCTTGTTTTGTTGTTTTATCAAGTTGTTTTGAAATACCCCTGACACATTTCCTCATGAATGATCTAGTGTAGATTTCCCATGATCTTTCCCTTCATAAATATTTTTTTCAAACATCACCACCTTCTTTTTTTTTAAAATATTATGCAGCTGAAAAATCTGAAAAAAATTCTTCCCTGATCAACATTTCTGGTGGTGGTTTTGTACTAAAATCATCGAATTCTTCAGGTACTAAATGAGTGGATAAGTGCTTTTCATCGATGACCCTATTCAACTTATGAGCAGTCGATGTGCTCGAAATAGATATTGGATCTTGATCACATATCTCAATAGCCTCCCTAAATGAAAAATAAAGCCTCTGAAGTTCTTCAAGTGTGGGTCGTAAGTTGTTGTAAGCAAACTGTAAAAGTACAAAACATATAAAAATAGTCAAACTATATGTATCAGAGAAACAAACAAAAAATTAGTTAATCTGTGGCATTTACCTTGCTGAACATTCAAGCCATAAACTTCTTATATTTAGGACATACTCCCACTATAAGCCAATTGAAAATCCTTGGAATGATGTTACTCTAATGAATAATAATATTTTTATCAATTTCAGAACAACACTCAAACATCCACACATTCAGTATGTGTGGCATTCTGCCCAATAAGTATAGCTATATTTCGATAAAAAATCCTGTCTCCACGTAGGCATCAACTTCTCGAATGAACTCTTCCCCCATGGAAATTGTTCATATCTGTAACACCTTGAATCTGGTACCCGAAAATGCTACACGATGGTCATGACCCTAAAGGACCACAAGTTAATCCATTACTGATATCTGTAATTGAGTACTACATAATATGATGTAAATATATGGAATTAAAGGCTGAAAGGCCATAAGGTTCAAATATATGATAAATTATAACTTTTGGATATGCAGTACATCATTACCAAAACAACTAAAATAACTGTGAATATACTAAGTCTAAATGCCTCTGGACTGTCTTAATAAAGAGTTTATGGAAAATGTCCCCAACTAAATCCAACTACTAAAATAACTAAGTACTAAAGATATCAAATAATCAAATCATAACATCCTTAAATAATAAGGACTCAATGCTGACTCTGATTGTTGAAACTGGAATACTACAGATGCTTTGGAGCTCGTGCTTCTAAAACTATGGTATAAAAATACCATAACACAAATGTGTCAATACAATTGAATATATTGGTATGCAAGTGAGGTAGGCTGAATGCAAATGGTTCATATGCATGAAAAATGCTAACTGACTTATAACATGATCGTGAGAATACATATATGAGTGTGTAACTGTGATTGTATTCATGAGTAATACTGATAACTAAGTCTGAATACTGATAACATGAGTTACGAATAATTGGTATAACTCATGTAACTGACACTGGGCGACTGTGTCTGACAGTCTAGGTTCTGATCCAACTAGCTGAGTTTTGTACTGAGCTGAGTGACTGTATCTGACAGCCCTGGGTTCTGTAGAACTATCTGAGTTCTATTACTGAGATTGGGTGAATGTATCTGACGGTCCTGATTCTGTAACTGAAAATATGGGAGAATTCATCTAGCCGACATGCCCCTTTGGTTAAATAGATTTAGGGTCAAACCTGTAACCTCAGTTGGAAGGGTGTCAATACCCCGCCACTAGTAAGGACAAGCTGTGAGAAATCCCTTGTGTAATATAAACTCTAATGAGAATGGTGGGACCCTCAAATAATAGGTTAAGCCACCTTATATACCCTCAAATAGCAGGTTTGATGTCTCAACCTACGTTGGCTACGTAATTCTGGGTCACAAGGATTGCTTTTAAGAATCATACCCTCTACTAACAGGTGAGTTCCCATCTTTGGACTCACTCGGTGCTGAATCCTACTCCCATCTAAATAGGCACTGAACATGATTAACTGAAATAAACTGGACTAAGTTCATTGAGTTCTATTAACTGATAGAATACTATTGAGATCTGATAATTGACTGAGATTACTGAGTTTTCCTGAGTCATGTAACTGATTGAATTCTACTTTGTTCTGAAGCTAGCTGAGAATACTACTAATCATGGTGTGACTGAGATTTATCATCAAACTAACGCTGGTTCTAGGTACATGGCTAAGTATTCGGGTACAAGTACCCCCAGAACTCGATAGGATGAAACTAACAAGACATGACACTTCTTGAACACATAACGATAGTCAATAATTCATAGTTCAATCATTGGAGATTTTCATGAAGTATTTACATACCCCAAGCTTATACATGAATAAGAATGCATATAAACATGTAATACTTCCCTTAGCCTAATCTCATAAGGATTACATCAAAATATTACAAGGCATAGCAATAGCATGGGAGTCATTTTGAACATAATGGTAACATGAATTCATCATTTAGGTTCTATTGAGTCATAATGCACAAGTAATATTCTCTTTGGAATTTTATCAAACACCTAGTATGCATAACTTAGGGCTTAGGCATGATATCAAATTAATACCACATAATTCCCTAATTTAACTCACTTTTATAAATTTCAACCTACATTCTAGCGTTGTTTCATGAATAACAGATAAAGATTCCAACTTGGGAATCCTATAAGAATAACTACATGAACATAATCAATCTACAACATAAACATCACAATTCATAATTTAAAATTAGATTCTTGGGCTTCATGGATAAAAGGATCCATGAATGAACACTTGACATACCTAGGATAGACAATTTTGGAAAACTAACGGTAGGATCTCTTGAATTTGAAGCTCCTATCAAAACCCTAGACTTGTTCTTGAGAGTATTTGAAAGTAACAACAATATTTTGGTGAAATAAGGGTTGAATCTCGGGTTATAGGTTTATATAAGGGTGGGAAATTGACCCTTTTACCCTTAAAATACGAATATTTAATGACTGAAAATTGGGCATCGATACGATTAGCGATGTGGTGTGTTGATGCATCAATGTGATACCCGACGTGTCGCTCCATGATCGCGCCAAGCCTTAGTAGTTTTACTGGCAGTCCCTGCAACAATTTTAACCAACGCGATAGGCGATGCATCGTGCCAAGATCGCATTATCCACTATTTTGGGACACCAAAAGTGATCTAAACGAGGTCCAAAAAATTCAAAACTTGTTCAGAAAAACCTATTGACCTCTCTGATCATGAATTAATAGAAGTACAGACCATTAAAGGACATTAAGGTGGAAAAATAAGATTGCCAACTATCAAAGGACAAAATTATACTAAGACTAGGAACTTAGCTAGAGTTTTCTAAGTATGGGACCCCCTTAGCAAGCTTAAAGGATTGATTTAAGCTTAGAAATTTTGCAGAGTCTTACAATATCTCCCACTTGAGAACATTTATCCTCAAACGAGGCTGACTGAGATAGGAAAAATATAAACTAAAATAAATATAGGACATGAATAACTGAAACATAATTTTATGACTGACATGACTGATAAACTGAATATATCATACTAAATATCCATATCTGATGCATGCGTAACTAATTCATGAATGGATGAATGAAATTTTTGATAAGCTGAGTTTCTTATAATGAAGATGCATATCTGATGCATGAACGCGTGACTGATATGATGCATGAACATATTACCAAATATTCAATGGTATTTGATACCAAGTTTATAATAAAATTCTGAGTATAAAACTGAATACCAAGTTGGTAATGAAACTAAACATGATAACTGAGCAAGCTTAAGGAAAACTATTACCTTGGGTTAAGTCTGAGTTAGTGGAAAAAAGGTGAGAATACTTGGTCTGCATATCTGCTTCTTTTTCGCAAGTAGCTCCCTCCACAGATTGATTTTGCCCTAGAACTTTGACTAAAGGGACTTCTTTGTTCCTTAGTCTACGAGTCTAGTGGTCAAGAAATTCAACTGAAATCTCTTAAATAGAGAGATTATTTTTAACATCAATGCCCTCTATAGGGACTACAACTAATGGGTCACCTATGCACTTCTTGAGCAAAGAGACATAGAACACTAGGTGAACTGAGGCTAGATTTGAAGGCAATTCGAGCTCATAAGCTACCCTGCTGAAACAACTAAAAAGTTTGAAGGGACTAATATATCGGGGACTGAGCTTTACCTTCTTGCTGAATATCTTTACTCCCTTCATGGGAGAGATCTTTAGGTAAATATAGTCACCAATCTCGAACTCGACATCTTTTCTGCATATATCTGCATAAGACTTCTATTGGATCTGAGCATCTCTGAGTCTTTTTCTGATCAACTGGACTTTTTCTAAGGCATTAAATACTAAATCAAGCCCTATAACTAAGGCCTAACTAACTTTAAACCAACCGATTAGAGATTTGCATCTCCTGTCATAGAGAGCTTTGAATGGAGCCATCCGAATGCTAGAATGATAGCTGTTGTTGTATGCAAACTCAATCAAAGGAAAGTGATTGTCCCAAATATCTTTGAAATCAATTGCACACACTTGCAACATATCTTCTAAAGTATGAATGGTCCTTTCTGCTTGACCATTTGTCTGGGGATGAAAGGATGTACTGAGATGATCTTGGGTACCAAGACCCTTTTCGAATGCTTTCTAGAAGTGAGGTGAACTGGTTACCTCTATCTGAAATAATGGACGATGGGATATTGTGTAATCTGACAAACTCCCTGATATAGAGTTTGGCGTAATCTTCATCTGAATAAGAGGTATGGATTGGAAAGAAAAGTACTGATTTGGTCATCCTATCTACAATGACCCAAAATGAATCATGGTGGCGTCTAGTACGAGGTAAACCCGTTACGAAGTCCATGTTCACTTCTTCCCACTTCTAAGTAGGAACACTAAACTCTTGCATGGACCCATTAGGCTTCTGATGCTCTATCTTAACCTGCTGACATGTAGAGCATTTAGCCATAAATTCTACAACATCTCTCTTCATCCCACTCCACCAATAGTTCTCTCACAAGTCGCGGTACATCTTAGTGGACCCTAGATGAATAAAGTAGTGCACACTATGCACTTCTATGAGAATTTACTGCGTTAAGTCATTTACACCTGGCATACAAAGATGACCCTCACAACAAAAAACACTATCTCCCTCTTGGGAGAAAACCTCTACTTTTTGATCTTTGACTGATTTTTTATACTTGATTAGACTGGGATCTCTATCCTGTTTTTCTTTCACCTAAAAAACTAGAGATATTCTGAACTGGTCTGAATCCATATACTACCTTTTGCTGAATCTACTAGGCGAACACCTAGTCTAGCAAGCTGATGGAATTCCTAAGCTAACTTCTTCTTGCTGTCCTCAAAATATGCAACACTACCCATAGATAGTCTACTGAGGGCATCAACCACTACATTGGCCTTGGCCGAATGTTAAAGGACACTCATGTCGTAATTTTTCAAGAGCTCTAGCCTCCTTCTCTGATGAAGGTTAAGATTTTTTTGAGAAAAGTCATACTGAAGGCTCTTATGATCTGTGAACACATCTACATGAATACCGTACAAATAATGCCTCCAAATTTTTAAGGTAAAAACTACAGCTGCTAACTCAAGATCATGAGTAGGATAATTCTTCTCATGGTGTTTAAGATGTTTGAAGGCCTAGGCTATGAGCTTACTATGCTGCATGATGAAATAACCCAAACCTACTATAGATGCATCACAATACACTCTGAACCCATCTGTACCATCTGCAAGAGCCAAAACTGGAGCTGAGGTGAGTTGAGTCTTCAACTCCTAAAAACTTTTCTCACAAGGATCTGACCACTAAAACATGACTTTCTTCTGAGTCAAACTAGACATAGGGGATGCAATAGAATAAAATCCAGCATCAAACCATCTATAATAGACAAAAAAACCCAAGAAGCTCCTGATATCTGATGAAGATATAGGGAGAGGCCAGTTTCTTACTCCTTTGGTCTTTTAAGGATCAACTCTAATGCCATCTCCAAAAATGATATGACCAAAGAATGCTATTGACCTTAGCCAAAACTCATACTTACTAAATTTGGCAAACAACTGATGATTTCTGAGAGTTTGGAATACTATTCTGAGATGGTCTGCATGATCCAACTCACTGCGGGAGTAAACAAGGATGTCATCTACAAAGACTATGAAAAACATGTCCAAGTACTTCTTGAACACACGATTAATCAAGTTCATGAAAGCTGCTGGGTCATTGGTAAGACTAAAGGACAAAACTAAGAATCAAAAGTGACCATACCAAGTACAGAAGGCTATTTTCAGAATGTCACATTCTCTTACTCTGAGCTGATGATAGCTTGATCTGAGATCTATCTTATAGAAATAGCTGGCACCCTGAAGTTGGTCAAACAAGTTATCAATTTCGGGAAGTGGATACTTGTTCTTGACCCTGACTTTATTGATTTGACGATAATCAATGCATATTCTGAGTGAATCATCTTTCTTTTGTATGAATAAAATTGGTGTGCCCTACGGGGACACATGGGGTCTGATGAATCCCTTATCTAGGAGATCCTTCAACTGTTTTTTCAATTCTTTAAGTTTTACTGGTGCAATTCTATATGGCGGAATAGGTATAGGCTGAGTATCTGAAAAAATATCAATACCAAAGTCTATTTCCTTTTTGGGAGGAATTCCTAGAAGATCTTTGGGAAAGACATTTGAATATTCATTAACTACTGAGACTAATTTGAAACTAGGAGTTTCAAAACTAGAGTGCTTAACTCAAATAAGATGATATACACATCCCTTAGAAAATTTTCTATACCCGAAGGTAGAAAATAAGATGACCTATGAAAATCGAAGTACTACCTCTCTACTCTAGGATAAGTTTATTCGGTAACTGAAACTAGACAATTCTATTTCTGCAGTTGACTATGGCATAGTAGGAATAAAGCCAATCTATGCAGAGAATGACATCAAAATTAGTCATCTCTAATTTGATTAAGTATGCTAAATTGACTTTTTGAGATACCATAACCGGATAGTTCCTGTATACCCATCAGGCTATGATGGTTTTACCCATTGGGGTGGAGACTGAGAAGGGCTCTGGATCTAGCAAAGTGTAAACATGCAAATGATAGATCTGTAACATAACAATAGCCATATCAGGAGAATTTTCCTGATCCTATTGGGACTGAAGAGTGTAGAGTCTATTTGGGAGTTACCCACTAGTAGCATTGGAAGAGGCACCCTACTGATTCGGGCGACCAGACTAAGATGAGGAATGGCTATGCTGATCTTGAGGACCTGGCTGAGGACAATCTCTTACTCTGTGGCCTGGCTTGCGACATCCTAAGTAAACATCACTGCCAACTCCACAAGTATCATGATGGAGCTTACCACATGTCTGACAAAAAGGATAGGTTCGGGTATTGCTAAAACTTCCATGAGACTTAGAGCCTGGCGCCCTATCTCTATTTCCGTCTCTGCATAAAACTTCTATCGGCTCTAAGTAGCCTGAAATATTTCTCTAATCAATTGAACATTTTTTAAGGCATCAAATACTAAATATGGCCCTATAACTAAGGCCTCACAAACTTTGAAACAACCAATTGGATATCTGTTTCCCCTATCGTAGAGAGCTTCAAATAGAGACATTCGAATGCTAGAATGATAGCTGTTGTTGTATACAAACTCAATCAAAGGAAATTGATCATCTTAACTACCCTTGAAATAAATTGCACATGCTCGTAGAATATCTTATAAAGTCTAAATGGTCCTTTCTGGTTGACCATCTATCAAGGGATGAAAGGCTGTACTGAGATAAACTTGGGTACCAAGACTCTTTTGGAATGCTTTCCAGAAGTGAGGTGAACTGGGTACCTCTATCTGAAATAGTGGACAATGGGACATCATGTAATCTGACCAACTCCCTGATATAGAGTTTGGCATAATCCTTGACTGATAAAAGGTATAGACTGGAAAGAAAAGAGCTGATTTGGTCATCCTGTCTACAATAACCCAAACTGAATCATGCTGGCGATGAGTACGAGGTAAACCAGTTACAAAGTCCATGTTCATTTCTTCCCACTTCTAAGTAGGAATACTAAATTCCTATATGGACCCACTAGGCTTCTGATACTCTATCTTAACATGCTAACAATTAGGCTGCTAACTCATGATCATGAGTAGGATAATTCTTCTCATGGGGTTTAAGCTGTCTGAAGGCGTAGGCTATGAACTTACCATGCTGTATGAGGACACAACCCTAACCTACTCTGGATGCATCACAATACACTACAAACCCATCTGTACTATCTGGAAGAGCCAAAACTGGATCTGAGGTAAGTCGAGTCTTCGACTCCTAAAAACTCTTCTCACAAGGATTTGACCACTAAAACTTGACTTTCTTCTGAGTCAATTTGGATATAGGGGAGGTATCAGAAGAAAGTCCCTCAACAAATCATCTATAATAGCTATCCAAACCCAAGAAGCTCCTGATATCTTATGGAGATATAGGGTGAGGCTAGTTTCTTACTGCTTTGGTCTTTTATGGATAAACTCTAATGCTATCATCGAAAATGATATGACCAAGAAATGCTACTGACCTTAGACAAAACTCACCCATACTGAATTTGGCAAAAAACTAATGATTTCTGAGAGTCTGCCATACTATTCTGAGATGGTCTGCATGATCCCTCACTGTGGGAGTAAACAAGGATGTCATCTATACAGACTATGACAAACATATCCAAGTACTGCTTGAACACATGATTCATCAAGTCCATGAAAGCTGCTGAGGCATTGATAAGACCAACGGATATAACTAAGAATTTGAAGTGACCAAACCGAGTATAAAAGACTGCTTTTGGAATGTCACATTCTCTGACTCTAAGCTGATGATAGCCTGATCTAAGATCTATCTTAGAGAAATAGATGGAACCCTAAAGTTGGTCAAATAATACATCAATTCTGGGAAGTGGATACTTATTCTTGTTCGTGACTTTATTTAGTTGACGGTAATCAATGCACATTCTGAGAGAACTATCTTTCTTTTGTACGAATAAGACTGGTGCGACCATGGGGACACACTAGGTATAATAATGTAACACCCCAAATCTGATACCAAGAATGCCACATGGAGTTCATGACCCCAAAGGACCACAAGCTAACCTATGACTGATATCTGTACCTGTATACTGCATAAAATACTGAATAATACAAAAACATAAACTGAAAGGCCATAAGGTTCAAAATTGAACATAATTTGAATAATATAACATCTGTGTGGGATAATAGAATACCCAAAACAAAATAAAAATACTAAAGTCTAAAACATGATAGTCTAGAAAGCCTTTAACTGACTGAACTATCTGAGTAAGGAGCTGATGGGACATTTCCCCAACTAACTCCAAATAATAAACTAATTAATGAGATAATAGGGAATAATCACATCCTCGAATGATAAGGACTCTCTTCTAACTCTGACTTCTGAAACTGAAATCTACTGCTGATTTTGAGCTCGTGTCTCTGAACCTATGGTATAAGACACCATAGCGCAAATGCGTCAGTACTTTGAATATACTGGTAAGCATGTGAGGTAGGCTAAATGAATGGGGTTCATATACATGAACAATCATAATAACTGACTAACTATCATGAGCATGAGAATATATGCATGAGACATAACAACTGACACCAATACTGTGATAACATGATTACTGAATCTGAATATAATTGATAACATAAGTGACTGTATCTGATAGTCTTCAATCTGATAGAACTATCTGAGTTCCACACTGTATCTTAGTTGACTGTATCTGATAGTCCTAAAATTTGAAGAACTATCTGAGTTTTATAACTTAAACTGATATCGAGACTGTGCGAAGTGGTCATCTAACCGACATGCCCTAAATAATGCATTATAGCTAAATTGAGGTCCAATCTATGCCCTGATTGGAAGGGTGTCAATACCGCGCCACTGGTAAGGACAGTATGTGAGTGACCCTAATATAACAGGTAATTCTAGTAACAATGGTGGGAACCCTTATATAACAGGATAAGCCACCTCATCTACCCTCATATAGCAGGATATGATGTCTCAACCTATGCTGGCTACATAGTTATGGAATGCAAGGATTGCTTCTATGAATCACACCCTCATATAAAATTTGAGTTCCCATTCATGGGTTCACTCGGTGCTAATTTCTACTCACATCTGAATAGACACCGAACATAATTTACTGAACTAAACATGGACTGAGTTACTGAATTCCATTAACTGATGGAATATTTCTGATATCTTACAACTGATTGAGTTTATGAGATTATGGAAATTTCCTGAGTCAGAAGACTGTCTGATGTCCAAAGATTCATAGCTTGACAGAGAGTATTATGGAAACATGACATGGCTCTAGGCACATAACTAATATTTTGGGTACAAGTATCCCCAGGACTCGATGGAAGGAAAACTAACCAAGAATGACTTACTTGAACATATAACTAACATCATAATCCATAATACATTTATTAAAGCAATTTATCAAAACATATGATAGGCATAACTTACACATACATGGGGATTTCATGATATCATACTAGTTGGGCATTATTTCTTCATCTAGGCATTTAATCAAACACATGGTAGGCAAAGTACATGTAGACAACATTATAAAATAATTAATTATTCATGATTCATCTCTAATTTCATCATCCAGGGTTTATTCATAGGTTCAGATGAATATACATTTATACAAATCAATTCCATATAAAATTGATCACCTAACATGAATTTGAATTCAATTGATTATTCTAAACATAAACAAAACAAACCCAACATGAAATTCATAAAGAAATCCATAAACTTAAACTTATAAAAGAGATTCTTGGGCTTCATGGATGAAAGAAGTCCATGAATGAACACAATGCATACCTTAGTTTGTGATTTTGTGAAGATGGACGCAGGAAATTCTTGATTCTGAATCTTATATGAAAAACCCTAGGTTGTTCTTGAGAGGTTTTTGAGAGAAGAGAATGTATTTTAGGTGAAAATTGGATGAATCACGTGTTAAAGAGCTTAAATAGGGGTGGGAAAGTAACCCTTTTAACCCTGTATGTGACTTGTAATTTTAGTAAAAATTTCCCAAAGTGAACCACTGGCGCGATGCGGCGCTATCACGCCGAGTCACTAGAATTTGACAATTAGAAACCTGAGGGATGGCGCGACGCTGATCCATTGTGTTGCCTTTTCTTTTATGACTTGGAACTTTGGTACAATGCGGAGGAAATCGCGCTAAGACACTAGAAAAGGACAATTCTGAATTTGGGCCCTGACGCGATGCTCCATAATCGTTGACCCCTACTAGAATTTTCCAAATGGCATTTCCTCTTATGGCGCAGCATGCCACTGACTACTATGGCGCTGTTTTATGATGGGAACTTAAAATAGTCATAACTTTTGACTCGGTTTTTGGATTTGGGGAAATCTTATATTGGTTGAAAGCTTATTGAATTCCGACTTGAAAAAAGTGAAAATCTTGAAAATTCCTTATGGAATAACAATCATTAAATTTAGAAGCTAATACTAGACATTCTTGAGGTGAAATTATCTAGGAAAAGTACGAGATATTACAATATCTCCCCCTTGAGAACATTCATCCTAGAATGAGATTGACTGAGAGGGCAGAAAAAACAATTGACATACATCATAAACACAAATAACTAGTACATGATCTCATGACTTACATGACTGACAAGCTGAACATATAATACTAAACATGCATAACTAATGCATGTGTAACTGATTCATGAATGCATGACTGAGTGTTCTGAAGAACTAAGTTTCTCATAATGAGAATGCATGTCTGATGCATAATTACATAACTAAAATGATACATGAGTGTATGACTGAATATGGAATGGTACTTGATACCAAGTTTCTAATGGGAACATGAGCATGAAACTGCATACCAAGTTTGTGATGAACACTGAATATGAAATTGACTAAGTTTAAGGAGAACTATTACCTTGAGCTTGACTTGAGTTGGCGAAGAAGAGGTGAGGATACTTGGTATGCATGTATGCCTCTGATTCCCAAGAAGCTCCCTCGATGGACTGATTTAACTAAAGAACCTTAACAATAGGGCCTTCTTTGTTCCTCAATCTACGAGTCTGATAGTCTAAGATTTAGACTTAAATCTCTTCATAAGAGAGAGTATTCTGAACGTCAATGCTTTGAATAGGGACTAAAATTGATGGGTCACCTATGCACTTCTTGAGCAAAGAGACATTAAAGACTGGATGAACTGAGGCTAGATCTAAAAGCAATTTGAGCTCATAAGCTACCTTGCCAAATCGATTGAGAATCTTGAAGGGACCAATATATTAGGGATTGAGTTTCCCTTTCTTGCCGAACCACTTCACTTTCTTCATGAGAGAGATCTTTAGATAGACATAGCCATCAATCTAGAACTCAAGATCTTTTCTACAAACATCTGCATAAGACTTTTGTTGGCTCTGAGCATCCCGTAGTCTTTCTCTAATTAACTGGAATTTTTCTAAGGCACAAGTCAGGTCCTATAACTGAGGCCTCACTAACTTTGAACCAACCAATTGGATATCTATATCTCTTACCACGGAGAGATTCGAATGGAGCCATCAGAATACTGGAATGATAGCTGTTGTTGTATGCAAACTCAATCAAAGGTAAGTGGTCATCCCAACTTCCCTTGAAATCGATTGCATACGACCTTAGCATATCTTCTAATGTCTGAATGGTCCTTTCTGCTTGACCATCTGTCTGAGGATGAAAGGCTGTACTAAGATAAACTTGGGTACCAAGACCTTTTTGGAACACTTTACAAAAATGAGAGGTGAACTAGGTACCTCTTTCTGAGATAATGGACATTGGAACACCGTGCAATCTGACCAACTCCTTGATGTAGAGTTTGGTGTAATCCTCGACTGAAAAAAAGGTATAAAATGGAAGGAAATGAGCTGATTTGGTCATTCTTTCAACAATGACCCAAACTGAATCATGTTGTTGACGAGTTCGATCCAAACCCATCATGAAGTCCATGTTCACAACTTCCCACTTCCAAGTAGGAATAAGGAACTCTTGCATAGGACCACTAGGCTTCTGATGCTCTATCTTAACTTTTTGACATGTATAGCACTTAGCCATAAACTCTACAATATCTCTCATTATCCCACTCCATCAGTAGACTTCTTGCAAGTCGTGGTACATCTTTGTGGCCCATAAATGAATAGAGTAGCATGCACCATGCGCTTCTTCAAAAATTTGTTGCCTTAAGTCTTCTACACCTAGAACACAGAGATGACCCTAACAACGTAAAAATATATCTCTCTCTTGGGATAAAACCTCTACTTTCTTATCCTGAACTGACTCTTTTAATTTGACAAGGTTGGGATCTCTCTCTTACTTTTCTTTTAACTCAAAAACTAGAGATAATTCTAAACTACTCTAAACCCATATATAACCCTCAACTGTATTAACTAAGCGAATGCCTAATCTGGTAAGCTGATGTACTTCTTGTGCTAACTTCTTCTTACTGTCATCCATATGAGCAACACTACCCATAGACAATCTACTAAGAGCATCGACCACTACATTGGCCCTGCCTGGATAATAGAGGACACTCATGTCATAATCTTTCAAGAGCTCTAACCACCTTCTCTGATGAAGATTGAAATCTTTCTGAGAAAAGACATACTGAAGACTCTTATGATTTGTGAATAAATCCATATGAACTCCATAGAGATATTGCCTCCAAATCTTCAAGGCAAAGACTATGACGGCTAACTCAAGATCATGAGTAGGATAATTCTTTTTATGGGGTTTAAGTTGTTTGGAGGCATAGGTTATGACCTTACCATACTATATAAGAACACAACCCAAACCTACTCTTGATACATCACAATAGACTACGAACCTATTATAACCATCTGTAAGAGGTAGAACTGGAGCTGAGGTGAGTCGAGTCTTTAACTCCTGAAAACTCTTCTCGCAAAGATCTGACCACTGAAACTTGACGTTTTTCTGAGTCAATCTGGATATAAGGGATTCAATAGAAGAAAATCCAATAACAAACTATTTGTAATAGCCAGTCTAACCCAAGAAACTCCTAATATCTGATGGAGAGATACGGTGTGGCTAGTTTCTTAATACTTTGGTTTTTTGAGGATCTACTCTAATGCCATCACCGAAAATAATGTGACTAATGGATCTGCTAACCTTAGCCAAAACTCACACTTACTGAATTTGGCAAATATTTGATGATCTCTGAGAGTTTGTAGTACTATTTTGAGATATTCTGCATGATCACGCTCACTACGGGAATAGACCAGGATATTATCTATGAAGACTATGACAAACATGTCAGTGAACTGCTTGAACACACAGTTTATCAAGTCCATGAAAGAGGCTGGGGCACTGGTCAGACCAAATAACATGACTAGGAATTCGAAGTGACCCTACCGAGTACAAAAAACTATTTTCAGAATGTCACATTCTCTGACTCTGATCTGATGATAGCCAGATCTGAGTTCTATCTTAGAGAAATAACTGGCACCCTGAAGTTGGTCAAATATGTCATCGATTCAAGAAAGAGGATACTTTTTCTTTACCATGACCTTATTGAGTTGACCGTAGTCTACACACATCCTAAGAGAACTATCATTTTTATGCATGAATAAAACTGGAGTGCCCCACGACGAAATGGTCGGCCTGATGAATACCTTATCTAAGAGATCCTTCAAGTGTTCTTTCAGTTCTCTAAGTTCTGCTAGTGACATCCTCTATGGCGGAATAGATATAGGCTGAGTATCTGGAAGAAGATCAATGCCGAAGTCTATATCCCTTTAGAGAGGAATTCCTGGATGATCTTTGGGAAAGACATAGGAGCATTCATTCAATACTGGGACTAATTCAAGACTGGGAGTTTTGGAACTAGTTTCCTTAACTCGAACAAGATGATAGACACATCCTCTAGATATCATTTTTCATGCCCAAAAGTAGGAAATAAGCTGACCTCTGAAAGCGGATACACTACCCTTCCATTCTAGGATGGGTTCATCCAAAAACTAAAACTGAACTATTCTGTTTTTGAAGTTGATTGTGGAATAGCAAGAATGAAGCCAATCCATGCCGGGAATGATATCAATATCATCCATCTTTAATTTGACTAAGTCTACTGAGGTGACTTTTGGAGATATCATAACCTGACAGTTCTTGTATACCCACCGAGCTATGATGGTTTTACCCACTGAGGTAGAGACTAAAAAGGGCTTTGCTAGAATTTTGGGACTGATTTCAAAATCGACTAATATATAAGGAGTAACAAAAGACAAAGAATCTCCTGGATCTAGCAAAGCATATATATGCACATGAAAGATCTGTAACACACCAATAACTACATTAGGAGAATTTTCCTGATTTTGTTGGGACTGAAGAGCATAGAGACAATTTAGGCATTGCCCACTAGTAGCACTGGAAGTGGCACCCAACTGATTTGGGCGACCAGACTAAGCTGAGGAGCAATTTTGTTGACCCTGAGGACCTGTTTGAGGATAGTCTCTAACTCTGTGGCTTGGCTTACCATATTTAAAACAAATACCAGTGCCAGCTTTACAAATATACTAATGGTGCTTACCACAAGTCTGACAAAGAGGATAGGTGCCGGAACTGCTAACATTTCCCTAGAAATTAGAGCCTGGTGCTCTATCTTTGTTTATCTCTCTAAACTTAGGAACTGGAGAACAAGCTGTAGATGGAGCTGGAATTGATGACTTAGGATGAAACTGAGAATGGTTTCCTCCTTCTGACTTAGTTCGAGCAAAGTTGAAACTACCTGTCTTTTTTCTCTTTTTTTGTTTCTCCCATATCTTAATATTTTGCTCATCAATCTGCTGAGCATGAGTCATAATCCTGGCTAAAGTTATGTCAATATTTTGCATGGTGGATCTGCACTCATTAACCATGCTATTATTCACCCCTGAAACGTACTTACTCATCTTTGCCCTACTATCTTCAACCGCATGAGGGGTATATCTGGATAATTGAGTAAACTTAAGAGAATACTCTTTCACTATCATATTACCCTGCCTGAGGTTGATGAATTCTAACACCTTGGCTTCCCTAAGCTCTAGGGGAAAGAATCTATCAAGTAAATTAGATGCAAACTCTTCTCACTCAACTATCCCTGCATCATCTGCCCTCTATGACTTCTACTACTTAAACCAAGTATGAGCAACATCTTACAACTGATATGCAGCTAGCTCAGCACTCTCTACAATAGTCACCCCCATGATGTCTGTCACCTTCTGCACCTAATTTAGCAATTCCTGAGGGACCTCATCTGTCTTAGACCCAAGAAAAGATGGAGGATTCATTCGGGTAAAGTCCCGAATCCTAGCCGCAGCTGAGTTGGCCACTGGGTTGGCCGGAATGACTGCTGGACATTTATTTTGAGCAGTAGCTAATTGAACAAGAGCAATGAATGCGGCCCTGAACTCCGCATGAGAAATATAATTGCCCAAAGGATCTTCGGGCTGGGGGCTGACTAATTTCTATTTTTTCTTTTAGGAGGCATGTTCTATAGAAGAAAGGGAGAAATAGATTAGACTGAGAGATTGACTTGAGATTAAGCTCACTGGCATGACATGAATACTAAAAGGGTGGAAACTATTCCTAAAATATCTTATATCCTCATGTACATAAATGTGGCATGCAACACACCCATGCACAAGACTCTTCTAGATGCGGCTTTTAGACTTCCTATAACTCTATTAAACCTTAGGCTCTAAGACCAAGTTTGTCATGCCCCAAATATGATACCCAAAATGCTATACGATGCTCATGACCTCGAATGACCACCAGCTAACCTATGACTGATATCAGTACCTGTATACTGCAAAAACTATTGAATAATGTAGAAAAATGAACTAAAAGTCCGTAAAGTTCAAAACTAAACATAATCTGAATAATATAACATCTGCGTGGGGTAATATAATACCCAAAACAAACTGAAAATACTAAAGTCTGAAACATGATAGTCTAGAAAGCCTCTAACTGACTGAACTGTCTGAGTAAGGAGCTCATAGGATATGTCCCCAACTAACTCTAACTAATAAACTAATTAATGAGATAATAGGGAATAATCATGTCCTTGAATGATGAGAACTCACTTCTAACTCTGACTGCTAAAACTAGAATCTATTGCTGATTTGGAGCTCATGTCTCTGTACCTATGGTATAAGACACCATAGCGAAAATCTGTCAGTACTTTGAATGTACTGGAATGCATGTGAGGTAGGCTGAATGCATGAGGTTCATATGCATGAAAAATAATAATAACTGACTAACTATCATAAGCATGAGATTACATGTATGAGACATAATAATTGACACTAATAATATGATAACATGATTACTGAGTGACTATATCTGACAGTCTTGAATCGGATGGAACTATCTGAGTTTCGTGCTGTATTTGAGTTGACTATATCTGAAAGTCCTAAAATCTGAAGAACTATCTGAGTTCTATTACTGAGACTAATACTGAGACTATGGGAGGTAGTCATCTAACCGAGATGCCCCAAATAATGCATTATAGTTGAATTGGGGTCCAATCTATGCCCTGATTGGAAGGGTGTCAATACCGCGCCACTAGTAAGGACAACATGTGAGTGACCCTAATATAACATGTAACTCTAGTGAGAATGGTGGGAACCCTCATATAGTAGGGTAAGCCACCTCATCTACCCTCATATAGAAGGCTATGATGTCTCAACCTATGCTGGCTACATAGTTCTGGAATGCAAAGATTTCTTCCAAGAATCACACCCTAATATAACAGGTGAGTTCCCATTCTTGGGTTCACTCCCTGCTAATTTCTACTCCCATCTGAATAGACACTGAACATAATTTATAGATCTGAACATGGATTGAGTTACTGAATTCCATTAACTTATGAAATATTACTGATATCTAACAACTAACTGAGTTCATGAGATCATAGATATTTCTTGAGTCATAAGACTTTCTGAAGTCTAAGGATTCATAGCTTGACTAATAGTATCATGAAAACATGACATGGATCTAGGCACATAACTAATATTTTGGGTACAAGTACCTCCAGGACTCGATGGAAGGAAAACTGACCAAGCATAACTTACTTGAACATATAACTAACATCATAATCCATAATATATTTATAGAAGAATTCTATCAAAACATGAGATGGGCATAACTTGCACATACATGGGGATTTCATGATATCATACTAGTTGGGCATTGTTCCTTCATCTAGGAATTTAATCAAACACTTGGTAGGCATAGTACATGTATACAACATTATACTACAATTAATCATTCAAGATTCATCTCTAATTTTGTCATCTAGGGTTTATTCATAGGTTCACATGAGTATACATTTATACAAATCAATTCCTCATAAAATTGATCACCCAACATGGATTTGAATTAAATTGATCATTATCAACATAAACAAAACAAGCTCAACATAAAATTCATAAATAAATCCATAAACTTAAACTTAGAAAGAGATTGTTAGGCTTCATGGATGAAAGGAGTCCATGAATGAACACTATGCATACCTTAGTTCACGATTTCGTGAAGATTGACGTAGGAAATTCTTGATTCTGAATCTTCTATGAAAAACTCTAGGTTGTTCTTGAGAGGTTTCTGAGATAAGAGAGTGTATTTTGGGTGAAAAGAGACTGAATCACGTGTTAAAGGGCTTAAATAGGGGTGGAAAATTGACCCTTTTAACCTTGGATGTGACTTGTAATTTCAGTAAAAATTTCCCAAATTGAACCTCTGGTGCGATACAGTGCTATCACACTGAGTCACTGGAATTTGATAATCAGGAAACTGAGGTATGGCGCAACGCCGATCCATCGCATTTCCCCTTCTTTTGCGACCTAGAACTTTGGTGCGACGTGAAGGAAATCGCGCTAAGACACTAGAAAAGGACAATTCTAAATTTGGGCCCTGGCGCGATGCACCATAATTGTGGACCCTTATTGAAATTTTCCAAATGCCATTTCCTTTTGTGGCACGGCGCACCACTGGCTAATATGGCGCTGTTTTACGACAGGAACTTAAAATAGTCGTATCTTCTAACTCGGTTTTTAGATTTGGGCAAATCTTATATCGATGGAAAGCTTATTGAATTTCTCACTTGACAAATAGTGAAAATCTTGAAAATTCCTCATGGAATAACCATCATTCAATTTTGACACTAATACTAGACATTTTTGAGATAAAATTATCTAGAAAAAGTATTGGGTATTACAAAATCCCTTATCAAGGATGCCCTTCAACTATTCTTTCAATTCTCTGATGGTGCCATTCTATATGAAGGAGTAGATATAGGCTGAGTATTTGGAAGAAGATCAATACCGAAGTCTATTTCCTTTTTCGAAGGAATTTTTAAAAGATCTTCGAGAAAGATATCTGAATATTCATTCACTACTGAGAGTGATTTAAAACTACGAGTTTCAGAACATTAGTCCTTAACTCAAACAAGATGATAGACACATCTCTTAGATATTATTTTCTATGCTCGAAGGTAGGAAACAAGCTGACTTCTGAAAATCAAAGTTCTACCTCTCTACTCTAGGGCAGGTTCATTTGGAAACTGAAATTGGACAATTCTATTTTTTTAGTTGCTTGTGGCATACTAGGAATGATGCCAATCAATGTCGAGAATGACATCAAAATCAATCATATCTAATTCAACCAAGTCTGCTGAAGTGACTTTTTGAGATACCAGAACCGGACAGTTCCTGTATACCCATCGGGTTATGATGGTTTTACCCTCTGGGGTGGAGACTGAGAGGGATCTGCTAGAATTTTAGGACTGACTCTAAAATCAACTGCTATATAAGGAGTACCAAAAGATAAATAAGTTCCTGGATCTTGTAAAGCATAAGCATATAAATAAAAAATCTCTAATGTACCAGTAACCACATCAGGAGACTTTTCATGATCCTGTTGTGACTGAAGAGCGTAGAGTCTATTTGGTAGTTTCCCACTAGTAGCACTGAAAGTGGCACCATGATGATTCGAGCGATCGACATGTGTTGAGGAATGGTTACGCTGACCTTGAGGACTTGGCTGGGGCTAATCTCTGACTCTGTGGCTTGGCTTGCCATATCCGAAGCAAACATCACTTCCAGCTCTGCAAGTATCCTGATGATGCTTGCCACATGTCTGGCAAAGAGGAAAGGTTCGGGCATTGCTAACACTACCCTAAGACTTAGAGCCTGGTGCCCTATCTCTGTTGCCATCTCTGAATTTCAACACTAGAGCACTGGCTGAGGAAGAAAATGGAATGGATGACTTTAGGTGGAACTGAGAATAACTTCCACCTTCTGACTTAGGCTGAGCAAAGCTGAAACTACCTGTTCTTCCTCTCTTATTTTGCTTCTCTCTGATCTTAATCTTCTGCTTTTTTATCTGTTGAGTATAGATCTAAGCCTTGCTATGTCCATCTTACTAATCCATATTGTAGATCTGCATTCATTTACCACACCATCAATCACCCCAGAAATAGACTTACTCATCTTATCCCTACTGTCTGCCACTACATGAGGAGTGTATCTAGCTAGTTGAGTAAACTTAAGAGAATACTCCTTCACTATCATGTTGCCCTGCCTGAGGTTGATAAATTCTAGAACTTTAGCTTCCCTCAGCTCTAGTGGAAAGAATTTATCAAGAAAAGTAGTGGAAAACTCCTCCCACTCCATAGGCCCTACATCACCATCCCTCTCTGCTTTCTACTATTTGAACTATGTGTGAGCCACATCCTACAACTGATATGGAGCTAGCTCAGCACTCTCAATAGCTAACACCCCCATGATATATTTAGCCTTCCAAACATGATCAAGAAATTCCTGAGGGTCCTTATCTTACTTAGACCCGAAAAAGGATGGTGGATTAATTTGGGTGAAGTCTCAAAGCCTGGCCGCTGTAGTGTTGGCCACTGGGTTGGCCGAAATGATAGTTGGTTATTTATTTTGGGCAGTAGCTGAGTTAGCAAGAGTAGTGAATGTAGCTGTGAACTCTGTGTGTGAAACATGTTCGTCCAAGGGATCTGCTTGGATGGGCTGAGGGGCTGACTAATTTTTGTTTCTTCTCTTGGGAGGCATGTTCTGTAGGAAAAAGGGAGAAATGAATTAGATTGAGAGTTAAAATTGAGTTCATACTCACTGGCATGACATAAATACTGAAAGAAGGAAAACTATTCCTAAAACATTTGATAGCCTCCAGTACATAAATGTGGTGCGCAACACACCCATGCATAATACTCTACTAGATGCAATTTTCAGACTTTCTAGGACACTATTGAACCTTAGTCACTAATTCCAAGTTTGTAATGTCCCGAATCTAGAATTCGGAATGCTACATGGTGATCATGACCCTGAAAGACCATAAGCTAACCCATGACTGATATCTGTAACTAAGCACTGTATAATATGATATAAAAATACGGACTTAAAGACTGAAAGGCCATATGGTTCAAATATATAATAAGACAAAACATCTGGAAATGCGGTACGTCATTACCAAATCAACTGAAATAATTGTGACATGCTATAGTCTGAAAGCCTCTAGACTGTATGAATAATGAGTTGGTGGGACATATCCCCTACTAACTCCAACTATTAAAATAACTAAGTACTAAGGATATGAAATAATCAAATCATAACATCCACGAATGACGAGGACTCACTGATGACTCTAACTGCTGAAACTGGAATGCTATTGATGCTGTGGAGCTCCTGCTTTTGAATCTATGGTATGAAAACACCATAGAGTATATACGTTAGTACGATTGAATGTACTGGTATGTAGGTGAGGTAGGCTTAATGAAAAGGGTTCATATGCATGAACAATTCTAACTAACTGTATAACATAATCCTGAGAATACATACATGGGTGTGTAACTATGACTGGATTCATGAGTAATACTGACTAGTGAGTTTGAATACTGATAACATGAGTTACTGATAACTAATATAACTGATGTAACTGATACTGGGCAACTGTGTCTGACAGTCTAGGTTCTGATGCAACTAGCTGAGTTCCGTACTTAGTGGAGTGACTGTATCTGATAGTCCTGGTTTTTGTAGAACTATATGAGTTCTATTACTAAGATTAGGTGAATGTATATGAAAGTCCTGATTCTGTAACTGAAAATATGGGAGAATTCATCTAACTGACATACCCCTTTTTCTTAATAGATTTTGGGTCCTACCTGTAACCTCAGTTGGAAGGGTGTCAATACCGCGCCATTGGTAAGGACAAGCTGTGAGAAATCCCTCGTCTAATAGGTACTCTAAGGAGAATAGTGGAACCCTCAAATAACTGGTTTAACCACCTCATATACCCTTAACTATCAGGTTTGATGTCTCAACCTATGCTGGCTACGTAGTTTTGGAGCACAAGGATTGCTTTTAAGAATCACATCATCTACTAATAGGTGAGTTCCCATCCTTGGGATCACTCAGTGCTGAATCCTACTCCTATCTGAATAGACACTGAACATGATTAACTGAACTGAACTGGACTGAGTTCATTGAGTTCCATTAACAGATGGAATACTATTGATATATGATAACTGACTGAGATTACTGAGTTTTTCTAAGTCATGTAACTGACTGAATTTTACTGAGTTCTGAAGCTGACTGAGAATACTACTAATCATGGTGTGACTGAGATTTATCGTGAAACTGACGCTAGCTCTAGGCACACATCTAAGTTTTCGGGTACAAGTTCCCCCAGGAATCGATAGCATGAAATTGATAAGACATGACACTTCTTGAACACATAACCATGAACAATAATTCATAGTACTATCATTGGGGATTTTTATGAAGTATTTACATACCCCAAGCTTACACATGAATAAGAATGCATATAAATATGTCATACTTCCCTAAGCCTAATCTCATAAGCATTACATCAAACTATTACAAGGCATAACAATAGCATGTGAGTCATTTTGAACATAATGGTAACATAAATTCATCATTTAGGTTCTATTGAGTCATCATGAACAAGTATTAATCTCTTAGGCATTTTATCAATCACTAAGTATGCATACCTTAGGGCTTAGGCATGATATCAAATTAATACCGCATGATTCTCTAATTCAACTCAATTTCATAAATTTCAACCCACATATTAGCGTAGTTTCATGAACAACACATAAAGATTCCAACTTAGGAATCCAACAACAAATACTACATGGACATAATCAATCCACAACATAAACATCACAATTCATAATTTAAAATTAGATTCTTGGGCTTCATGGATGAAAGAAATCCATGAATGAATACTTTACATACTTTGGATGGAATATTCTTGAAAACTAACGGTAGAGTCTCTTAAATTTGAAGCTCGAAAACTAAGGGTAGAATCTCTTGAATTTGAAGCTCATATGAAAACCCTAGACTTGTTCTTGAGAGTATTTGAGAGTAACAACAATATTTTGGTGAAATAAGGGCTGAATCTCATCTTATAGGCTTATATAGTGGTGGGAAATTGACCTTTTTGCCCTTAAAAATGCGTATATTTAATGACTGAAAACTGGGCATCGACACGATTGGTGATGCGGCACGTTGATACATTGACGCGATACCCGATGTGTCCTGCCATGATTGTGCCAAGCCTTAGTAGTTTTATTTGTAGTCCCTGCAACAATGTTAACCAACGTGATTGGCGATGCGTCGCACCAAGATTGCGTTGGTCCACTATTTTGGGATACCAAACATTGTCTAAACGAGGTCCAAAAAATTTGAAACTTGTCCAAAAATACCTATTGAACTCTCTAATCATGAATTAACAAAAATAAGGACTATTAAAGGACATTAAGGTGGCTAAATATTATTCCCAACTTTCAAAGGAAAAAAATAAACTAAGTCTGGGAACTTAGCTAGAATTATCTCTGTATGGGACCGTCTTGACAAATTTAAAAGACTGATTTAAGCTTAGAAATTTTATGGGGTCTTACAGTAACGTCCATACTCCACCATATAGAAGTGGGATATACGAACCGGTGAATCACACAATTAAGAAAACAAGAATGTATGAATGAAGTACAATATCACCGTATTCAATGCATCCCGAGTGTTATCGAAGTTTCCTATCTTGACCCATTAAACTAATGTGAACTTAGATTGTCCAGATTTTGCATTAGGAAAATACTTTGACTTTAGGGTAGATGTGGGTGAGGTAGTATACAAGTAATCATCGATATGATTGGTACACTTTAGACTGGTAATTATAGAAAACTCAAGCAGAGTAAATTTTAGAATAGTACTTTGTACACAAACATGAATCTTATTCTATTTATCCTATTGTATCTCGATTATCAAAAGATATTTGAATATTTGAACTATACAATTGCATTAAGGCATGTCAAGGAATACACTAAAAAGTGTATTTCAAAATAACTCAAGTATTTCTTCACCCAAATAATGCTTTATATCTTCTCCAAAGTCCCAGTTACATGAACTACCATTATGCAATGAGTGAGCTGAAACTTTGTCAATATGATATTTCATTCCCTAAAATAATAACATTGAATTCCAACTTTTTTAAAATCTAATACCAAATCTTTAGCTTATATTGAAAGGTAAAAATACAAACATAAAAATTAAATTAGACTGTAATATACATAACCTGAAATGTATAAGCTAAATATAACCGCAGTTAACCAATTACCCTATACATAACATGCTTATGTATAAGGTAAACATAAATATAGATAAAAAAAATCCCATACATAACAAAGTACACTAAAATGTATAAGCTAAATGTAACTGCAGTTAACCACAACCTTATACATAACATGCTTATGTATAAGGTAAACATAAGTGCATGAAAAAATCAGAATGGTCAGACCTTTTACATTGCATACCACCTAGAATCCCCTTATACACACCCCTTACATGTGTAAGCTTAGAATGGTGTAAACCATATACATTGCATACCACTGGCAACCTTTATACATAACCCTTGCATGAATAATATCAAAATGGGTCAAATCATATACATTGCATAGTAATACACATGGAGAATAAATAACAATAGATCCCACAAGAAAAATACAATTTTAACCCTATACATATCATATCTATGTATAACAGTGTATAAAAGTGCATAAGATTAAGGAAAAAAATACAGATTAAAAAAGCAAATCACTATACCTTTGGAAGTCAAGGTCGTGTTGATCCTTCAATTTAATTCTTACTTGAAGATTTCATAATGGGCTTTTAAAGCTTGTACAAAAAACTTCCCTCAACTTCTTTATATTGGCTGGGTCATTTTGGTGTTTCAACCTATTTTTTTGTGAAATTGGGATCCTCATTATCAAATGTACCAGAATTAAATCCATAAATGATATTTGTTTGTTCTTTAACATCTAATTGGCTAAGTCGTAAACAAAAACTTAGACCAGATTCCATAAAATGCTTAGATTTTGAGACTTAAGCATATGCAACAATATAACCCATAGCTTTTTCATTTGTTAAGGTTGAAAAGAATTAAAAAAATTAAACAAACCTCTAAAATAAATTAAAGATGGTGATGAAGTTGAGCAATATGATAAGATATCATTTGAATTTTGAAATCTTAAAATCGCGAGATAATGCTAGCTTAGTTTTAGGCATACATTTTGGAGGATTAATTGATCTAAAAAGGCTGGTTTAACATATATAAGGATTTTGGAGAAAGAAAGTATAAATAATAGGATATTTGTACTTAGTTTTTCTATGGGATTTTATGTTTAATAAATATAACTTAACATGTATATTTATGTAAATTTTTGTATTTACAAAGACCAGACCCAAAAATGGCCCGACTTAACTAAAACAATATCTAATTCAGA
The DNA here is from genome assembly GCA_030864225.1 of Capsicum baccatum var. pendulum. NCBI lineage: Eukaryota > Viridiplantae > Streptophyta > Magnoliopsida > Solanales > Solanaceae > Capsicum > Capsicum baccatum. The sequence goes on along the minus strand of CM061558.1, from coordinate 169,769,149 downwards.
CAAGAGATAAATGACAATAAAAGGCCTAACCAGATTGGTTAGGAAAGTTTAAGAGTCACTTTATCTTTCCCAAATGCTCCTTATCCTTACTCTCTTAAACTTTGATAATAAGCTTTAAATTTCCATACGAGATCCAGTATTGTACTGAGTTTACCCCTTTATAGCCAAGTCCTCTAATCTTTCTGTTTTATTTACTATTTTTCTTATACTAGAGGATTGAGATACATAGCCAATACTACCACCTCATGTAATAAATTATCTCTAGAAATGAGAAAGAGGATGAGTCTAGTCTATTTAATCGTGTATTAGGTGCATGAATTATTTTTGTTGGATGCTTAGACATCTGAACTTAGTTTTGTTTGAAAATTTTGGATCAACTCTCCAAATCTCACTGCGTGTAGGTTAAATATTCATGAAAATTTCTTCCAACAAAAGGTAAGTTTAGATCTTTATCACTCCAGCAAATAATAATCCTATTTCAACTATTTACTCATATTTCTGAATTACTCATTCATGTGAGACTAATTAGTTGAAAGTAGTTGCTATCTTTGATTCCTTTACTACATGCGCTTGTTCTGAAAGATTGTTCTTGACCCTGCACGTATGTATGTATCTTTGACTACTTTTAACTAGATATTTTTACTATTTGAACCTATGTCTTAAGTCGATGGACTAAGTTTTATGTAAAACTGATACCACTACCAACCTAAAACTTAAATTAATAGAGGTCATCAACTTTGTAATTCTTATATTATAGTGACTGAATGCAAACTTCCTGCTTAAGCTTAACTTCACTTGTTCTTGGCATCTTGTGTTTATGACTCTTTAGATGATCTTCAGAATTGTGGTGTGCCTGCTTTGTCTAGATTAATACTCCATTTGGCCATTTTTTTGGACTTCTGTAAAACTGCTAAAATGAACTTCACCTGCAAAATAAAAAACAAGGTTAGTGAAAAAATTAGCAAGAGTGTTAGCCTCCCTAATAGAGTGTTCCACTCTTACTATTAGGATCCTCATTAGTTCTCTGATAGAGTGATGTGCCATGGTTACATGAAAGTTTTGATGCTAAAAACGGTTAAAATATGCAAATACTTAGCATTTTTGTTGGATATGATGTGTGTTTTGTGTATGTAGAAGATAAATTAGGTTGGTAGTGATATGGACCAGAAATGGTTGAAAAAGCTCCAAAAAAATCTAAGTGTGGACTAGGCAATGAGCCGTTTAGTCACCTAATGATTCGTGACCTTGATGTGAACATGAGTGATTCTGACTTTAGGGAGTAAAGTAACGGTGTAACGCCCCAAAATCTGATTCCGAGATGTCACACGGTGCTTAAGACTTTGAGTAGCCTTAGGCTAACCCTGTCTGGCTATTACTAAATCTAAATCTCATAATAAAGGAAATATATACATAAGAGCCATTCTTAATGCAGAAAACTATCTGAATATAATGTCTGAAATCTCAAATACTGAATAAGCTGAATCAAAACTAGCAGTCTGACAAGCCTCTACTACTAACAACTAGAGAGTCATAGGGACAAACCCCCAGCTAACTCGAACTCTCTGAAAAAAATACTAAATTATAAAAATTGATAAGCTATAGAATCTGAATGAATAAGTCCCCAAACTTGAGGACTCACCAACTATAGGATGTAGATGAAGATGCTCGAACTACTTACGCAGCTGATACTGAGCACCTAAACCTACATTATGAGACAATGTAGAACATAAATGCATATGTGGATTAGTACTTTGAGGATGTACTGAGTATATGGGGGTGAAATGAATAAGTAAAATATCATCTCATCATCATAATTTATAAAACAATGCATGATAAATGTAAATAACTCACATAAGCCAGAATTTCTAAAATTCTGAAATCATGAATAATAAATCAATCATTCTCTATAAATCTAATGAGTCATTACAACTAGTTCTGAAAGCTGTACTAGTATTCTAACTATAAATCATATTGTCTAAGTGTAGAAAGAGCTCACTTCTTAAATCTGAAATCCAAAAGCAGAAGTCTGTAACAATTATCTTTCTGTAAAGAGTAATCTGAGTAAATTGTGAGCCTTTACACTTAGTTTCTAAAAGCTTTTCTTACTAGTAGGGAGATACTTTTAAACTGTTCTTTAAGCTTTTACTGTTAGTGAATTCTTTTAAAAATTGTTCTGTAAGGGAGCTTCTTCTAACTGACATAAACCATGTGAGCTAACATAGAGTCTAACGTCATGTTCCCCTAAGGGGAAAACCTCACGATGGGGAGATATGTCATACTCTTGCCAAGGAGTATAACCTGTGCTAAGTGATCACATCTGTAACTATCATCCACGTAGAAATGGGAATAATCTAATAATATGTACCTACGTTGCCTATATGGTTTGATGAAAGATAGGATGTCCTAAACCCACACTTCCTGCTCGGTGCTAAATACTACTCCCTTTTTATTTGCTACACTTATTCTATTGGAAATTTACTTTAAAACTAGAATAAGGGTTTATCCAAAACTAATTATGCATTTATCTGATAAAATCTATAAATAAAATTGATTTGAATTCTGTAATCTGTAATAATCTAAAAAGTTGATTCCATAGCTACTCTGATGATCGAAAGATCAAAGCTTTACTAAAAATTTGAAAATAATCTGACAATAGGATGCTTAAAGCATCATCTTTCTTGGAATAATAATATTCAATCTTGGGTAATAACCCATGCATCAATCTTATCTCAAAACATCATAATATTCATGCTCAATAATAAAAACAATGATAATTCATCTCAAAATATGAAATTTTTGCAATAGGCATGAAAGTATGAAAATAGACATGCAATTCAAGTTCTAAAACATTGGAAATCTCATAATCTTGCAATTAGAAATAATGGGTATAAACCCTAATTCAAAACTCATGTAATTTCATATAAAATCATGTAAATTTGTGATTTAAAACTAATTTTAGGCACAAAGATGAAAGAGCATATTTGTTCATAAACCCCACATACCTTGATAGATGATTAGATGAAGAAACTTGAATTATTGATTCCTATTTGAGTTCTTGATTATCTTGTCTTGGGAATCCTCAATATTAAGCTTTCTTGGAGAAAGAATGGATGATTTTGATTTCTTGGAGAAAAAGCTTTGGAGCTCTAGGGTTTTGATTTTGAAGTGAATGATGAATAATGAGAACAATGTGCTTTGAATATAATTAATCTTTTGTTTTAGACGGATTGGGGCTTGGGAATTGACCAAAATACCCCCTTTTAAACTTCGAAGCAGAACTAGAAAAGGGAATTGAAAATCCCAATTTAATGGGCCACCGGGATACGCCACTATCATAGTGGCTCACTGGAAATTGACAACTGGGAAATTAGGGATCTTCGCGATGTGAAACTATTGCATTGTCCCACTGGATTTTGACAATAAGGACCTGTAACTTTAACGCGATGCACCACCATTGCGGTGCCCTATAGAAATGCCATTTTAGCCTTTGGCGCGATGCGCCAATATCGCGTTGGGCATCTTGAAATTAAAAAATGGGAAATAATACATCTCTATGATGCGCCAACATCGCGGAGGTCTACTGAAATGTGATGATTGTCATTTTTGTCTCTCCGTGATGCGTTGATTGCCTAGGTGGTATATTGTCAATTTAAAAATGCCATAACTTTTCAACTGCGTATCGGATTTAGGCAAATTTGGTATCGATAGAAAGCTTATTCAATTTCCCACACAATGGGAGGTCTAAATCTAGAAAATTCCACACGAAATAAATATTATTGATTTTGGAAGCTATCACTTAACATTCTAGAAATGAATTTAAGCTAGAAAAAGAATGGGGTATTACAATATCTCCCCCTTAGGAACATTCATCCTCGAATGTTGATAGTTAAGCTGAAAATACTTAGGAATTTGAGGCTATAAGCTATGATGCAAAAGTGAAACAAACTGTATGACTGAGTCTCAAATATAGTGAGCTTCTGAACTGATCTATGAGTGCATGAATTTTCATGAAGATAACTATATAGCTGAATCTGAAACTGGAAAAGAACTGAATGAAGGAAAACTATTACCTTCGACTGAATCGAAGTTCATGGAGAAGAGATGTGGATACTTTGTATGCAGTCTGCTTCTGCTTCCCAAGTAGCACCCTCAATGGACTAATTTCGCCACAGAACTTTGACCAAGGGAACTTTGTTGTTCCTTAGTCTACGAATATGATGATCAAGAATCTCTTATGGGACCTCTTTGTAAGAAAGGCTATTCTGAATGTTTGCGCTTTCTAGAGAAACAATAATAGCTGAATCGTCCATGCAGTTTTTCAACAAGGACATATGGAATACTAGATGAACTGAGGATAACTCTGCAGGTAGGTCAAGCTCACACGCTACCTTCCCAACACGACTCAAAATATTGAAGGGACCAACATAATGGTGACTACGTTTCCCTTTCTTGCCAAACCTCTTCACCCCTTTTATGGGTGAAACGTTTAGGTACATAAGATCATCAACCTCGAACTCAAGGTCTCTTCTTCTTATGTCTGCATAAGATTTATGATGACTTTGGGCTGCTTTCAATTTCTCCCGAATCAACTAAAATTTCTCCATGGCCCTAAACACCATGTATGGCCCAATCAAAGAGGCCTTACCCACTTTAAACCAACCAACAAACGATCTACATCTTAACCAATAAAGAGCCTCAAACGTATCCATCTGAATACTAGCATGATAACTTTTATTATAAGCAAACTCAATCAATGGAAAATGACATCCCAACTACCTTTTAAATCCAGATCACTTGCCCTCAACATATCCTCTAGAGTTTGAATGGTCTTTTCTGCCTGACCATCTGTCTATGGATGAAAGGCTACACTAAAAGAAGCTTAGGTACCAAGACCTTCTGAAGGGCTCTCCAAAACTAAGAGGTAAATTGAGTACCCCTATCTGAGATATTGGACAACAAAACTCCATGCAATCTGAATAGCTCTTAGATATACAACTTAGCATAATCTTCAGCCATGTAAGACATGTGAACTGGCAAGAAATGCGCTGACTTAGTCAATCTGTCTATAATAACCAAATTGAATGATGCAGACAATGCGAATGGGGTAAACTAGTCACAAAATCCATATTCACCTCTTCCCACTTCCAAGTGGGGATCCACAAATTGCAATGCACCACCAGGTCTCTGGTGCTCTACCTTAACCTATTGAAAAGTTGCACACTTGGCTACAAACTCTACTATATATCTTTTCATACCACTCCACTAATAGATTTCCCGCAAGTCGCAGTACATCTTGGTGGTTCCTGGATGAATGGAATAACGCTCACCATTCACTTCTACCATAATTCTCTGCCTTAAATCATCAACATAAGACACACAATCTATTCTGGTATCTCAACACAACATCTGCCCCTTAGGAGAAAACATCTATCTTTTGGTCTTTAACTGACTCCTTTAGTTTGACCGAATGAGGATTCTTATCTTGCTTCTCTTTTACTTAAAAAACTAGAGAAGATTCAGAACTACTTTGAACTAAAACATTCCCTTCAGCTGAATCAACCAACCTAACACCCAATTTATCTAATTGATGCACTTCCCAAACTAACTCTTTCTTATCATTATCCAAATAAATAGCACTTCCCATGGACAATCTATTAAGGGCGTCTACCGCTACATTGGCCTTGCCCGGATGATACAACACAGTCATGTCATGATCCTTTAATAATTTAAACTACCTTCTTTGACAAAGATTCAACTCCCTCTTGGTAAACACATACTGCAAACTTTTGTGATCCATGAACACATCAACACGCACCCCATACAAATAATGTCTCCAGATTTTAAAAGAAACACAACAGCAGCTAACTCAAGATTATGGGTTGGGTAATTATTTTCATGAGGTTTAAGATGTTTAAAGGCATAGGCTATGACCTTACCTCTCTGCATTAAAACATAAACCAAACCAACTCCAGAGGCATCAAATACACCACAAAACCATCTGTACCATCAGGTAATGCTAAAATAGGGGTTGAAATGAGTCAAGTCTTCAACTCTTGGAAACTCTTCTTGCATGAATCTGACTACTGAAACCTAACTTTCTTTTGGTTCAATCTAGACATAGGAGACACGATAGATGAGAAGCCCTCATCAAAGCATCTATAATAACTAGCTATACCCAAGAAAATCCTAATGTCTGATCGGGAAATAGGTCTAGGCCAATTTCTTATGACTTCTATCTTTTGGGGATCAACTCTAATACCCTCACTAGAAACAATGTGACCAACAAAAGCTACTGACCTAAGCCAATATTCACACTTGCTGAAATTAGCAAACATTTGGTGATCTCTAGGAGTTTGTAATACAATTCTAAGATGGTCTGCATGATCATCCTCACTGCAAGAGTAGACAAGAATATCATCAATAAAGACTATGACAAATATGTCCAAATACTGTTTGAACACTCTGTTCATCAAGTACATAAAAGTTGCTGGGGAATTTATTAGTCCGAAGGACATAAGTAGAATTTTAAAATGACCATAATGGGTTTTGAAAGCTATTTTTGGAATATCACATTCCCTTACTTTAAGCTGATGATAGCTAGATCTAAGGTCTATCTTTGAGAAATAACTAGAACCTTGGAGTTGATAAAATAAGTCATCAATTCTAGGAAGAGGATACTTGTTTTTTACTGTAACTTTATTAAACTGATGATAGTCAATGCACATACTTAAAGAACCATCGTTCTTTTGCACGAATAGGATGGGAGCACCCCATTGGGAAATACTAGGCCTTATGAAACCTTTGTCTAAGAGATCTTTGAGTTGCTTTTTCAAATCCTTAAGCTTTGCGGGAGTCATACAATATGGAGGTATTGAGATGGGCTAGTATCTGGTAAGAGGTCAATCCTGAATTCTATTTCCCAATCGGGAGGTACCTCTGGCAAATCTTTGGGAAAGACATCAGGAAACTCATTAACTACTCTGAATAACTGAAATGTTGGAGTCTCAGACTTAGTGTCTTTAATTTGAACAAGATGATAGATACACCCTTTCGAGATCAACTTTCGGGCTTTGAGATAAGATATTAAATGACTCTTGGGAGACACTAAATTACCTGACCACTCAAAGACTTCTAATTTGGAAACTATAACTTTACCACTCGGGTGCGATAGTCTATAGAGTCATAACAAGAATAGAGCCAATTCATAACAAACATAAGATCAAAGTCAACCATATTTAACTCCATTAGGTCTGCTAACATAATTTTATAAAGGATAGTGATAGGACACTTTCTATTGATCTATTTAGCAACAACTGACTCAACCACTGGGGTAGAAACCAAGAAAGGATTAGGAATATTTTTAGAACTTATCTCAAAATTTACTTTAACTAATGGGGTCACATAAGAAAAACTCGACCCAGGGTCTTACAAGATATAAAAATTAAGATAAAAGATACGAAGCATACCAATAACAATATCTGCTGAATCCTCCTGCTCCATAAGATGGTAAAACATAAAATCAATTCTAGCGTTGACTACTATCGGTACAGGATGATGCGCCCCGAGGAGGGACTGGGCAACCTAAAAAAGCTGGTGCACTATTAGCCTAAGTCTAGGGGCAAACATCTCTATTTTCCTGCTTAGTATGCGGACAATCCCTAATATTGTGACACAATTTACCACAACCAAAACATCTCTCTATCCCACTAAACACTCTCCAGGGTAATTCTTACCACACTTAGCACAGGCCAGATAATTGGGCCTTCCACTCATACTATTCTAATATTTGGACATAGAAGACTTACCCTATAATTCCTGTCTACCACTGGGAGTAGGAGCACTAGATGAAGATAGTGCTGGCATAGATGAATTATTCTGAAACTGTGAACAATTTTCTTCATGAGTCCTATTCTGACCATCCTCAAACTGCCCTATTCTAGCTTTCTTATTCCCTTTCTCTCTTCCCTTCAACTTCTCTAATTTAATCCGCTAAGCATGAATCATCAATCTCATAACATCCATGTCTCAAATAAGCATGGTAGTCCTATACTTCTTGACTACCAATCTAGACACTCCAGTAACAAACTTACTCATACTTACCCTAGGATCAGCCATAAACATAAGGTAGTACTCTTTCACTATCCTTGAACCTTGCCTCAAATTCACAAAATCCTCTATCTTAGCTTCCCTCATCCCATGTTAGAACAACCTGTCTAGAAAAGTATCCTAAAATACCTGCCAACTCATAGGAGCTACATTTTTACCTCTACCATTCTTCCACATCTATACCCAATCATACGCTACACCTTTTAGCCCTAACTCTACACTCTACTTCTAAGAAGCATGCATAATCTGGGTGATATTTTTCACCTCATCTAGATAAAGATGTGGGTCCTCACCTACTTTCAACCCAAAGAACTTTGGAGGGTTCATTCTCATGAAGTCTTTGATTCTAGCTGGTTGATATGTGAGCAGATATTAACACATTTGAGGCTTTTAACTAAGAATAATTGCAAAATCTTAAGCAAATTTTGTCATTTTTGATTGTTTTATCTTTTATTTTGTAGTGGAAGTCACGATGCCAGACAACCAATAATGATGGAAGTAAAAGAGTTGAAATCTGAAGCAAATAGAAGAGAATTATGGCTGACGACAATCTTGATAAGTCATCAGCACTCTGATAAGTTATCAAATTTATCATTAGCCTTAAATAAAGAATGAGATTTAGCTTGAAGAAGTGATGATAACATATGATAAGTCATCAAAGTTGTGATAAGTAGTCAAGATCGTCGTTAGCCTAAGGTAGAACATGAGAGCTGAAGTAAATCATCGATGACATCTGTTATAAGTCGTCATAGATCTGATCAACCATCATGCTTCATAGTCAGCCTAAGGAAGCGAATGTCAAAAGCGAAGAGGAGCTGATGACATCTGTGATAAGTCATCAGACTCCTGATAAGGTGTCATAAAATATCATTACCTATCCGAGAAATTACTGAACTCTATGATTTTGTTTCCATAAATAGGGTAAACTATTTAAAGTATTATTTAGGGTTTTCTTGGGGGGATGGGAATCAACATTTTAGAACTTATTCCAAGGGAGTTTACTTTTTTTTTTTGGGGCTCTTAACTTAGAATTCAACTCTTTGATAGGATTTTGAAATTTTGCTCTTGAACTTGGAAGAGAATTAACTTTAAACGTCATCTTTTGTAAGTTTAATTACATTGAATGATGAATATAATTGTTTCTATCTCTTTCTTTCTCATGTGGAACTAAAACCCATAACTAGGGTTGTGGGATCTATGATTATTCCTCCATGGATTTAATATTTGGTTAGGGTTTGAGTTTTTGTGGGAACATCTTGATAATTCTTTTGTGTTAATTATTTTCTGTTGGTTATAAAAAATAGGCCTTTCTTACTGTTGATTTACTTAAATAACAAATCAACCCTAGTAATAAGTGAGTTATCAATAATGATTTGGGAAGGTTAAGTTCTCATCTAATGATTAATGCTGTAACAGGATTAATCAGATCGAGATAAAATCAGTATGAACATAATGATTTCCTAAGTTTGAGAGAATTAGGGAGTTCAACATCTAAGTAGGTTGAGAAATACTTAGATGGACTGTTGAAACTAATAATTTGGTGTTTCCCATAAGTCACGAGAATCCAATACTACAACTGTTATTCAATGGAGGATTACAAATCATAGTTACACAACTCTAGTTTCTCTATATCATTGATTTGATATATGGTAGTTTAAGATTTGAGCTCTGAAGCAAATTAAACTTTAACATTTGTTTAATCATTGAAAACCCCCATTTTATCTTATCGTATCATTTGTTTGAATTTAACTTGTAGCTTTATTTTCAAACTAGTTTAATTGCCACTCATATTATTCCCTGTGGATTCATTCCTAACTCTAAAGTTGGGTAAATATATTGACAATGATTTCCTTGAACTTAACTGACGTGTAACTTGAGCGTTATCATAAATGGCACCGTTGTCGGGGAATAATTTGGCGTATTGAGTTGGTTTGGAATTTTAGTTTACTTGATTGAATTCAAACTTCTGGAATTTTAGTTTACTTGATTGAATTCAAACTTATAAATATTTGTTTAGTTTTTTTTTTAATTTTCTTTTATTTTTATTTTCTCACACCTTTCTTGAGATGTTAGCCTGGATAGATGGTTTTTTGAGCGATGACGATTCTTGTGAAGATTCTTGTTATTATTGTGGGGACTATATTTTGAGGCTTGTTGTCCAGATTTACCTAGAAGTGAATGGATGGGACCTTCACAATATGATGTGGATATTGTCCTACTTACTGTTATTTGGTGATTGGCTTGTGGTCAATGTGATCATACTAAACATATATATGCTGTCATGATTCAATGAACAAATTGATGAAATGAATCTTAGAGAATTAAGAACAGCTGTGGGCATAGCTAAAAGAGTTACCATTTCCACCATGTTTACAGTGGCTAAACAAAGAAGAATATGAGGGGGACATTAGCCAATTTGAGGAGAAAACTCAAGAATCACAACCACTCGATTGTCATCTTAATCCTGAGACTAAAATTGAGAAGGTGAATAAAAGTAAATGTGTAGTAGATAGTGTAAATTTTGAAGTAGAATCAGTTGGGCCTCACTCAAAGCATTTTTCCACATTATGTTTAGATGATATCTTGTTTGTGGAATCATCTAAAATAGTCGAAGAGTGTGAAAATGAGGAACAAAAATCCTATATCTTTATTTTACACATGATAAGCAACATAAAAACACACCTTACTTTAAGGCCGAGTGGTTTACCATGCTCAATCCATTACTTGAGTTCTTAATTGTTGTACCAACCCCTATGATCGAGCCAAGAAGATGAATTCTAAGTTAGGGATGAAATTCATATGCTCAAGGTGGAGAAAAAAGTTGAGTTGGGTCGTGTCACGATATTAAATCAGGCGCTGCTTGGGAGGCAACCTAAGTTATTTTGTTATTTGTATTTGTATTATGTGATTGACATCAGATATTCGCACCCATGGTGCCACAGGTATGTTTCTAACTTTCTTGTTCTGGTTTGACACATTGGGGACATTGGATGATTTTAAGTTGAGGGTGAGGCTACTTGTGGGTGTTGATTTCCTCTTGGGTTTTTTGTTGTCGTTCCTCTTTTCCTTGGAGTCTTGTTCCTAGTAGAGCCAGCATGTTTAGGCATATTTTGTTTATTTTGTTATGTTTGTGATTAACTAGGGGAAAAACAAGTACTTTAGGGAGTTAATATGTTTTTGTTGATTTTTGAACACTTCTTCAATGGTCTATTTTATAACTGTGTGATATACATTTATGTGTGACCACTGTGCATCTTGTTATGGCATTAGTACTAGTGACATGATAACCACTGCTAAACAATTGCATAAGCCGAATGGGTAGTATCTTGTGATGTAACTTTGTGCCATGTGTGTGTGAGATACTACCTAGTTCCTATTGTATGTTAAATCCAGAACTTGCCCGGTTGGTCTTGTCTTATTTGTAGGATAGAGGTTAGGAAAGAATCATAGGACATTGTTGATATTAGACCACTTTTAGCCTAAATGACCTTCACTGTATGCATAATATCCCTTGATCCCTATTTTGAGCCTGAATAGCCTATTTCTTTTTATGAAAGCTATCACCATCCCATTTATATCATAATGAACCTGTTTTGGCCCTAGTTCTTCTTGGACATTGTTCACCTTAACTTAGGCAAATGACCTATGTTGAAGGTGGCTATAATAGGGGTGCATGATGTAAAGTGAGTATGAATAAAGGTAGAATAAAAGAAAAGAATAAAAAGCTGGGTGCGGTGGAAAAGAACAATATAAGAAAAGTTGTGAAAAAAAGAAGTGATTGTAGAAAAAACCGCAGCCATCCTGAATATATGTGATCAAAAAAAGAGAAGAATAGAAAAAGGTTAATAAGTGAGACACCAAAAGCTAGTGTAGTGTCAAGGAGGATCAGTCACTTTAAATATAATAGAGTATCATTCCATCCCATAGCCTATATTACAAGCTAAAGAGAAAACCTCTAGTGATCTTAGCTGACCTGTTTGAAAATCTTGGTAATGAAAATAAGGGCAAGCCTATAGTATTTGGCATACATTGATTGGAACTTCATTCCGAGAGTGAGAGTCTTTTGATTGTTCCCATGGTTACATATGTGATGTTTGATAAAAGTGAAGTGGGACTACTTTGTAGTGAGGGCACACTGGGTACATAGCTAGTTGCTAACTTGTTTGGATAGTGTAATCTTGGTACATGCATGGTTGTTGTTGCTGAATTGATGCCATACCTTGATTCCTGTGTGTCCGATTGTTGTTCTTCAGTAGCATGTACAGTTGATTTGGAATTAATTGACCTTGGATAAAGTAAAGATGGTTTTGAGATAATATAGATAATTTAATGCCAAATGTACTTTGTATCCTCTTTGTTTTGGTTTAGTTGCTTGAGTACAAGCAATTGTTTTAAGTTGATGGTGTTGATGTGTGAGCAGATGCTAACACATTTCAGGCTTTTAACTAAGAATAATTCCAAAGTCTTAAGCAACGTTTGTCATATTTGATTATTTTATCTTTGATTTTGCAGTGGAAGTCAAGATGAAAAAGAACCCACAATGATGGAAGTAAAAGAGTTGAAAATCAGAAGCAAATAAAAGAGAAGTGTGGATGACGACATTCTTGATAAGTTGTCAACACTATGACAAGTTATCAGCTTCATCGTCAGTCTTAAACAGAGAATGGGATTCAACTGGAAGAAGTGATGACGATATGTGATAAATCATCAGAGTTGTGATAAGCCGTCAAGATCATTGCTAGCCTAAGGCAGAACATAAGAGCTGAAGTAAATAATCAATGAAATTGGTGATAAGTCGTCAAAGATCTGATAAGCCATCATGCTTCATCGTTAGCCTAAGACAACAAATGTTAAAAGCAAAGAGGAGCTGACGACATCTGTGATAAGTTGTCAGACTCCTGATAAGGCATCACAAAATGTCGTCACCTATCCGAGAAATTACTGAACTCTATGATTTCATTTCCATAATTAGGTTGAACTATTTAAAGTATTTTTTAGGGTTTTCTTGGTTACTGCGACTTGACATTCTGGAATTTATTTCAAGGGAGTTTACTTTTCTTTTTGGGGGCTCTTAACTTAGAATTCAATATTCAACTCTTTGATTGGGTTTTGAGATTTTGCTCTTGAACTTGGAAGAGAATCAACTCCAAACTTCCTCTTTTGTTAGTTTAATTACTTTGAATGATGAATATAATTGTTACTATCTCTTTCTTTCTCATGTGGAACTAAACCCATAACTATGGTTGTGGGATCTATGATTATTCCACAGTGGATTTAATATTTGGAAAACTTTCTGAATATAATGTCTGAAATCTCAAATACTAAATGAACTTAATCTAAACTAGCAGTCTAACAAGCCTCTACTACTAACAACTAGAGAGTCATTGGGACAAACCCCCAGCTAACTCGAATTGTCTAAAAAGAATACTAAATTATATAAACTGATAAGCTGCAGAATCTGAATGAATAAGTCCCCAAACTATGAGGACTGTCCAACTGTAAGATATAGATGGAGATGCTCAAACTACTCACATTGCTGATACTGAGCACATGAACCTACATTATGAGACAATGTAGCATATAGTTGTATATGTGGATCAGTACTTTGAGGATGTACTGAGTATATGAGGGTGTAATGCATAAGTAAAACATCATCTCGTCATCATAATTTATAAAACAATGTATGCTAAATGTAAATAACTCACATAAGTTGGAATATCTGAAATACTGAAATCATTAATAATAAATCAATCATTCTTTATAAATCTAGTGAGTCATAACATTTAGTTCTGAAAGCTGTACTGGTATTTTGTTTGTAAATCATACTGTCTAAGGGTAGAAAGAGCTCACTTTAGAAATCTAAAATCTTAGAATTGAAGTCTGTAACTGTTATCTTTCTGTAAAAACGTAATCTAAGTAAACTATGAGTGTTTACACTTTGATTTCTAAAATTGTTTATTACGAGTAGGGAGATACTTTGAAACTATTCCGAAAGCTTTTTCTGTTAGTGAATTCTTTTAAAAACTATTCTACAAGAGAGGTTCTTCTAATTGACATAAATCATCTGAGCTAACATAGAGTCCAATGTCTTGTTCCTCTAAAGGAAAAACCTCACGATGGGGAGAGGTGTCATACTCTTGCCAGGGAGTGTAACCTGAGCTAAGTGATCACATCTATAATTTTCATCCATGTAGAAGTGGGAATAATCTAATAATTTGTACCTACATTGGCTACGTAGTTCTGTGGAAGATAGGATACGCTAAACCCACACTTATTGCTCGTTGCTAAATACTACTCCCGTTTTATTTTCTACGCTCATTCTTCTGGAAATCCATTTTAAAACTAGCATAAGAGTTTATCTAAAACCAATTATGCATTTATCTAATAAAATCTATAAATAAAGCTGATTCAAGAAGTTAGAGAGAGAAAATATTAAAGTATCGTGTCTTAAAACTCAAAGTTCAAAATTCCTAAGAAAACCCTAAACAAGGCTTTAAATAGTTCACCCTAATTATGGAAATAAAATAATAAAATTTAGAAATTCTTCGAATTAGGTGACGCCATTTATGATAGCCTATCAAGAGGCTGACAACTTATCACAAATATTGTCAGCTTCCTCTTTGCTTTGGACACTTGCTTCCTAATGCTAACGATAAATGGTGACACCCTATTATCTACTTGACAACTTATTACAAATGTCGTCAAGTCTCTGCTTCAGTTCTCATGTGCTGCCTTAGGCTGACGGCATTCTTGACGGCTTATCAGCTCCTTGACAACCTATCACAAAATGTTATCACAACTTTTAACTTAGGCTAATTCTCTGTCTATGGATGACAATAAAGATGATAGCTTATCATAGGGATGATGACTTATCACAAATGTCTTCAGCCACACTTTGCCTCTATTTACTTCAGATTTCAGCTCATTTGCTTCCATTCTTGTTCGTTGTCTAACATATTACTTCTTCTGCAAAATCAAACATAAAACAATCAAAAATGACAAAAGGTGCTTAAGACTTCACAATTATTCTTAGTAAAAAGCCTCAAATGTGTTAGAATTAGCTCACACATCAACACCTCAACTTAAAACAATTGCTTATCCTCAAGCAACTCAGCACAACTAAGAGAATACAAAGCACATTTGGCAGTCAATCATCCATATCATCTTAAAACACTTTCACCATCTCCAAAGTCAGTCAATTTAAGTACAATGAGGAACACCAATGCAACACATAATAATCAAGATATGGCATCAATTCAGCTATAACAACCATGCATGGACTAGTATTACACTACCCAAATAAGTTAGTTACTAGAAATGTAACCAGTGTGACCTCACAGTAAAGAAATCCACCTTATCTTATATCAGGAATTATATTTGTAACCATGGGGAAAATAAAAAAACTCACTCTCATAATGAAGTTCCAATTAGTGTATGCCAAGTACCATAGGCTTGCCCTTATTTTCATTACCTAGATCTTCAGATAGGTCGGCTAGGATCACTATAGGACTTCTCTTAGGATTGTAATGTAGGCTAAGGGATAGTATAATACTCGATGGTATTCAAAGTGAATAAGCCTCCTTGACACTACACTAGATTTTTGGAGTTTCACTCATTAGCCTTTTCCACTCTTCTCATTTCTTGATCACAATTATTTAGGAAGGGTGTAGTCTTTTCTCAATTACTTATTTTTTTCACAATTTTTCTTTTTCTTGCTATTTTTCTCTGCACCCAATTTTTTATTATTTTATTTTATGCTACCTTTCTTTACACTCATTTTATATCAGGCACCCCTAAGTTAGCCACCCTTAACTTAGGGCATTTACCTAAGTTAAGGTGAAGAGTGTCCAAAGAGGACCAGGGCAAAAATAGGTTCATTATGATCTAAATGAGAAGGTGACAGGTGCCATACAAAGAAATAGTCTAATTAGGCTCAAAACATGGATCAAGGGATATAATACACATAGGGAAGGTCATTTAGGCTAAAGTGAGCTAATATTAAAATGACCTATGATCCTTTCCTAACCCCTATCCTTCAACCTAGGTAAGACTAACCGGGAAAGTTCTAGCTTTAGCATACAGAGGAAACTGAGTAACATCTAACACACACACTTGGCTCACAAGTATATCTTACTTGACTACTCATTCAGTTCGTGCAGCTGTTTAGCAATAATTATTATGTTACTAGAACTAATGCCATACAAAGATGCATGTTGGTCACACTTAAATTCAAATCACTCAGTTTATATTAGTAGAACACTTGAAGAGGTGTACAAAAATCAAAAAAACAATTCAACTGGCTCAAGTACAAGTTTTTCTCCTAGTTGACTACAAAATATTACAACAACAAATTTACCCTACACCCTCAAATTAAAATCAAAGAAAATCTAAACTAAGGGTTAGAGTATACCTAGAAAAGATCAATATTGGGGGTCATAGGTTCCTGACCCTGATGCCGTATCTCTATCAGGGGCCTCTCTCTATTCTGGTGTAGCTGGTCTATCAGTCTTTGAAGGCCTACTAGTAGAGGCACCTGCTGCTCTCACTCGAATGGATGCCTCCCATCTCTCATTGTCCACTAAGGACTCAATTCTCGCCTTTTTCATCTTCTTCTTTTCAGACTTCTTTTTTGCCCTCTTTTCTGCTTTTCTTTCTTCATTATTGTCAGGCCTTTCTCTCTTTTCTTTTCCTTTCTTCTTATCTTTCTTCTTTTTTTTCTTTACTGGATCCTCTGTGAGATCAAGCATCAGGATTTCTCCCTTATACTCCTCAGCTACTGGATCTATTAACACCATAAAGTGGTGTTGCTATAGCTTTCCAACCTCCGCCTTTACTTTATCTAGGTCTGATCTTAATAATTCTATATTTAGAGCTGACCTCTCTCTCGACTACACATTGAAGAAGTTCTCCAATTTACCAATTCAGCCCGGCAGAGCCTTGTAAGGCTCAAGTGCAGCCTTAATTCTTTTATAAACTGCAATTGGGAATTGCTTGGAAAGGAGTTTAAGCTTAGCCTCACACCACTTGGACTGATTTTCTAATCTCCTGAAATTCATAGGGTTGAAGGTAAATTCGGTTGTAGGCACTACAGCTGGAGGAATTTTCTCAGTTCTGGGTACTGATGATTCTGCAATTGTTGCGAATGTTATAGGTACAACTTCAGAATCAGGCACCTCTGCAATAGGTGCTGAACTAGAACCTGTAACCAGTGAATCAGTTGGAATCTCTGTATCCCTTTCAAGCATTAGCCTTAGCTAATTTTCTTCATTTCAGATTAGATTGTGGGTCTTCCTGGCAAAGAGTTCTTCTTCTAACCCTATAATCTTTGGCAGATTTGTTTCCCTATATAATCTTGTAATTAAACAAGGGAACAGATATGCTGTATCAGACCTCGAGACCTAAATTTTTATCTCTTCGATGATAAGGTTAGCCATAAAACTTACGAATAATATTGCTTTGTAATCCTAAATGATATTATCACCATCTGTGGGTATCAACCACGTACGTATAATACCCCACAAAAATCTTTCCTCTAAAGTAAGGGAGGCCTTGGAGATCCTTTCACTCAAATTTGTTAGCCATTCCGGTTCTCCATTAGCTATGAGTGTGGCTAACCAATTCCGTTGATTTTCTTGATGCTTTAACCGGGCATAGAAAGTAGTTGAAGTGGCATGAGGAGTGAAGTTTGGGCCATGAAGGAACTTGTTTATTGTTTCTTCAAAAATATCCACCATTACACCTTGTACCAGAACTTTATCCAACAAAGGTTGGTCAGCTCCTTTCTCTCCTTCTCTACACATATTTTCTAAGCGAGCTTGGTAGTTTGCATAGAATTTTCTAACTAGTGTAGGGAAAAATGAATTTCCTCCTCGTGTAGTCCATCCCAAATCATAGCCATAAAATTTCTGCTCCACCTCTGGGTACCTGGTTAACCCCTTTATTATGATTCTCTTTTCCTCAAAGATTGGCCTCTTGAAAGCTCTTTTATTGGTTCTGCAAAGTCCATCAAAGAAGAGTTTTTGAGCTTTGGGAATCTTTCATTTAGTGCCATCTCAGACTTTAGGATTCTTGAATTTGACCATAGTTCCCCAAATCGGAGAGTCTTCATTATCTTGCGGCTCAACAGAAGGGGACTCAGTTAATGGTCCCTCAGACTCATGCCCCTCGAAATCAAGATGAGCTAAATCATGTTATTCAGATTCAGCATGTTCAGACTCTTGTTGCTCAAAGACCATCTACTCAGAAGTTATATTTGGCTTATTGTCACTTTCTTCACTCTTCTCCACCTCAACTGGTGAGGGTGGTGGAGTCTTTTTTGGTTCTTTGCTTCTTCTTTTTCTTCCTGAGCAGAGGCTCTTCCTTTTCATAATCACTCTTCATTGAAGAGACTCTGAGGTACACTTCCCTTGGTCACTTTCTTTGTGGATTTTGAGTTCTTTCCTTTGGGTGCCATTTCAAGACCTGATGGGAGCCTTCAATGTGGTTACATGAGCTAGAGAAAATAAAGAGAGGTTCTTGATTTTGATTGCAAACCCACACATACAAGGAAACTTTCTTTTGTTTTAGTTGGAGAGACTTTGAAAAGGGAAGAAAATAAACAAAATATGGAAAGAGAATAACTTAAAGGTAATAAAAACTAAGTGGGAAGGTGGAAAGGCTAAGTTGTGGGCCGTGTTGGGTCTTTTTAATTTGGCCCATAGTTTCAGCTAATGTTGGACTTTTTGTAGCGACATTTTTGATAAGCTATCACACTTTTGATAGCTGATCACAAATGTCGTCAGGCTTAACAAAAATTGCCTTAGAGCTGCTATTTTTGACGACATAGCTGACGGCTTATCACAATTGTGATAGCCCATAAAAAATATCATCAGAAGAACTTGGCTTGATATATCGATTCTAGCTTCTTTGAACTAAAACCTAACTACAAAATTAAACAATTTGCTGGAATATAAAATTTTGGGTTTCCTCCCAATGGTGCCTAATTTACTGTTGCGGCATGACGTGGTTATCTTGATAACTCAGACTTCACCAAGACAACCTGTTTATACCCATTTACCATCTTTATAGAATAGGTCCATGATTGAGAAAACAATAATCTCCAATGCTGGTGTCATGGATGAGTGTATTTTGAATCTTGCTTCCTTGTCATTGAACCTGAATTCAACTCATTTAGTTCCATATCCGTTATCACTCTAGAAGTTGCAAGGAATGGTCTACCCAAAATGATGGGCACTTCGAAGTTCACCTCACAGTGTAGGATAATAAAATCAGTAGGCAAAATGAAGTCGGCCAACTTTACCAGTACATCATGTAATATACACACTGGCCGCTTTAAAGACCTATCTGCCTTCACCAAGCACATGTTCGTCGGGGTAGGGTCCTACAAACCAAGTTTCTTGAGCAAAGTGAGTGGCATTAGGTTTATACTGGCTCCCAAATTGCATCGTACTTATCTAAAATTTAGGGACCTATTAGTACACGGGATGGTAAACGCTCCCGGATCTGCCTTTTTCTATACTATAGACCTTGTAGAGATAGCACCAAAATGAAAGAGATTGTCCTTTGACTCATGGATAACCTTCTGTTTCTTAGTCACAAGGTTTTTCATGAACTTCGCGTTTCCTAGAATTTGCTTAAGTGTCTCAACCAAAGGCACATTTATTGTTAATTGCTTGAACATTGCCATGAATTTGCTGAATTTTGCATTATCAACCTTTTTCTTGTACCACTGAGGAAATGGAGGTGGTGGTCTTGGGATAGTTTTCAGTACTACCTCCTTCTCCTTCTCTTTGTCTTTATCCGAAGCATTATCTAAATTATCCAACTTCTCAGACTCTACTAGACCACTTTCGTCCGGTTCAACATCAACTACCTCATCAACTACAGGTTTTTCCACAGAAGGGTCAGGTAATATCTTACCACTTTTAGTGGTAATAGCCATTCATGATCCATCATTCTGCAGATTTTGGACCATACCACTTGGTATCATTCCGCTCTTCCTCTGGTTGAATGCTATGGAGAGTTGGCTCATCTGCTGCTCTAACTGTTTGATTGCAGTGGAGTGTGAGTGCACCAAATAATTGATAGATATCAGATCGATCTTCATGGTGGTCACACCATATTTGGTACCTTCCACTCCCTTCAACAACTTAGCCATTATGTCCTCCATGGACATCTTTTCAGAACTTGTGAAAGCAGCCTCACGATTTCCAGGAGGAATATATAACCCGCTCCTGTCATTGTTATTCCTCCAATTTCCTTGCTCCCTATCTTTATAACCAGGCTTATCATAGTAAGTCCGACCTTGATTCCCTTAGCTATTGCCTTGGAAACCCCCTAATTATTAACATAGTTAGCTTTTTTATCTACATGAGCCTCACTTCTATCCTTAGATCCCACAGCTTTCACCTTTTTAATCTTGACTGATAGAAAGTTCTTGGTTAGTAAGTCTATCTGTATTTTAGGGTGAGTCATGTCTTGGTCATGCTCCTCTTCTCTTTTGCATTATTTTGCAGTAATACCTATAGAAGCAGTGGGGTTGGCTACCACAGAGTCTCTGGTATGCCATGTCCAACTCTGTTTGGTCATTCTGTCCAGCATCTCTGAAGCCTCTAGGAATGTAAGATTAACAAACGAACCACCAGTAGCATTGTCTACAATTGTCTTTGTAACAGATTTAAGATCCTTATACAATGTCTCTACCAAATATATGTCTGTCATATTGTGGTTCGAACATTATGTTAGCTTCTTCTTGAATCTTTCCCAGGTTTTATGCAAGGTTTCAGTTGGGAGCTACCTAAAGTTGATGATCTCGTATCTCAACTATACCCTCCTGGAAGGTGGAAAGAACCTTTTAAGGAAATCTTCTTTCAACTGCCTCCAGTTAGTTATAGAATTGGGTGTCAGCTCATTTAGCCATAATGTTACCTCCCCAGACAGAGACAACGGAAATAATATCAACTGGATAGCATTCTGGCCCACTCCTGGGTTATCAAAAGATTTGTAGATGGTGAAAAATTTCACTAGATGCAAGTTTGGGTCATCCCCAGGAAGGCCATTAAACAAACGCGTTAGATTTAGGAGTTGAATCATAGTACTCAAAATGTTGAATTTTTCCCCAGGTGCCAACGATGAAGGAATAATTGCACCCGTTGTACCTGCTCTGTCCATTCCACCATCATCATCATTGAGATCATACTGGACCGGTTTGTACTTTTGCCTTTCTCAGAATGGATGGTTCCTGTTAATATTACGCTGTACTGTTGTAGCTATTTGCTCTGCACGCCTTGGGTTACCAGGATTCAGTAACTCCTCGTCTCCCAAATATTCATCCTTAGTATTTGGATGTCATTCTTGTTTCCTAACATTTTTCACATTTACCTTAGCACTAGCTAAGGCTGCCAATCTGTCAGCCACTTACTGTTCTGCCATTCTTCCAATTCGTTGCGGTTTTGAATTAGGTGGTAATAACGGTTCTCTAAAACTTCTGGTTCTTGGCATACACTATAAAGATCCTACAAATAAAAAAAATAAATGTAAAATTAGTAAACTTGACTAACAGTTAATTAGAACACATAAACTTTAGTTTTCAACCGTATTCCCTGGTAAGGGCGCCATTTTTGATAACACTCAAACTACACCTCTCAATGAGAATGTAAGCGATCCTTGTCAATATAAAACCCAACTAGTTTAGGGATAAATCCCACAGGGAATATGGTGTGAACATAAGTTATTTGCGATTTAATCAACTAATAGTTAGATGTTTCAAGAAAAAGAGGGGTGTTAGTTAACAAGTAATTGTTGGCCACTTTAGTTTAAATGTTTGTAATGAAGAGTTTATGAAAAACCAGAATTATGTTCACTAGAGATTTTTGTACTTGACAGATACTACTAGTGGTTTAATATTCTCATGGTAGGTAGGACAAGAAGTTATCTTTATTGAAGTTATGCTTTAATATCTCTTGATCTACTTAAGGATATAATTGCCTAATCCTCTCGGACTTAGGGAATTTATATTCATTGCCCAGATTTTACCTCAAGTTAACCAACCTTGTTACAACGCTTATTATTAAATGAAAGTTTAGTATTTCCAAGTCCCTGTTCATAATTCACTTCCCACTATATTTGATTTCTTTCTCAAGCAAATCAAAGTAGGTGTTATCTATTATTTGCAACCAACATACAGTAATTAAAACATTAGAATTATCAAGGAGTCCTACTATCTTTCAAATCTTGAACACTAAGCACCTTATCAAGACCTACCCCTAGATCCCATAATTCAGGTTAAAGGAATTTAGCTGCTCATGACCTAATAATCGAAGCAACTAGATAAATTCATGCTTTGGAAGATAAACTTACCAAAAGATGAATAATAACTAGAGAATCTCAGATTAGATCACCACAGAAAATCCCAAAATAATTGTTTTTTCAAGCCAAGAAGTTAGAGAGAGAAAATATGAAAGTATCGTGTCTCAAAACTCAAAGTTCGAAACTCCTAAGAAAACCCTAAACAAGGATTTAAATAGTTCACCCTGATTATAAAAACAAAATAATAAAATTCAGAAATTCTTTGGATTAGGTGACGCCATTTGTGATAGCCTATTAGGAGGCTGACGACTTATCGCAAATGTCATCAACTTCGTCTTTGCTTTGGATACTTACTGACTAATGCTGACGACAAACGATGATACCCTATCAGCTCCTTGATGACTTATCACAAATATCGTCAAGTATCTGCTTCAGTTCTCATGTGCTGCCTTAGGCTGGTGGCATTCTTGACGGTTTATCAGCTTCTTGATGACCTATCACAAAATATCGTCACAACTTTCAACTTAGGCCAATTCTCTGTCTATGGCTGACGATGAAGCTGATATCACAGGGTTGACGACTTATCACAAATATCGTCAGCCGCACTTTTCCTCTATTTACTTCAGATTTCAGCTCATTTCCTTCCATTCTTGTTGGTTCTCCAACATATTATCTTCTTCTACAAAATCAAACATAAAACAATCAAAAACGACAAAATTTGCTTAAGGCTTTACAATTATTCTAAGTTAAAAGGCTCAAATGTGTTAGCATTAGCTCACACATCAACATTCAATGTTGGATAATAACCCATGCATCAATCTCATGTTAAAACATCATAATATTCATGCTCAATAATGAAAACAATGATAATTCATCTCAAAATCTGCAATGGGCATGAAAGTATGAAAATAGACACGTAATTCAAGTTCTAAAATATTGGAAATCTCATAATATTGCAATTAGAAATAATGGGTATACACCTTAATTCAAAACTCATGTAATTTCATATAAAATCATGTAAATTTGGATTTAAAACTAATTTTGGGCACAAGAATGAAAGAGGATCCCTGTTCATAAACCCCACATACCTTGATTGATGATGAGATGAAGAAAATTGAATTAATGATTCCTATTTGAGTTCTTGATGATGAGTTCTTGATTATCCTGTCTTGAGAATCCTCAATTTTGAGCTTTCTTGGAGAAACAATAAAGGATTTTGATTTTTGGAGAAGAAGCTTTGGAGCTCTAGGTTTTTTTTTTTGAAGAGAATGATGAATAATTAGCACAAAGTGCTTTGATTTTGATTAATCTTGAGTTTTGGATGAATTGGGGATTAGGAATTTACCAAAATATCCTTTTCAAACTTCTAAGTAGAACTGGAAAAGGGAACTGAAAAACCCGATTTAATGGACCACTGCGACGCGCCACTGTCACGGTGACCTCATGGAAATTGATTAATAGGAAATTGGGGATCTTCGTAATGCGGAGCTATCGCTTTGTCCCATGAATTTTCACAATTGGGACCTGTAACTTCAATGCGATGCGCCACTGTCACAGTTCCATATAAAAATTCCATTCTGTCCTTTTGTGTGAAGCGTCAATATCGCGTTGGGCCTCTGGAAATTTGACAAATTGGAAATGAGACATCTCCAAGATGTGCCAACATCGCAGAGGTCTACTAGAATATGACGATTGTATTTTTTTCCTTTTCGACGACGCGTTGAGAGCCCAGGTGGCACACTTTCAACTTAAAAATTCCATAACTTTTCAACCGCATATCGGATTTAGTTGAATTTAGTATCGATAGAAAACTTGTTCAATTTCCCAAATAATAGGATGTCTAAATCTGGAAAATTCCACTCAAAATAAATATTATTCATTTTAGAAGATATCTCTTAACTTTCTAGGAACGAATTTAAGCTTGGAAAAGTATGAGGTATTACAAAATGCTGACCACAACTCTTTAGGAGTGACAATGAGTTATGGTGTGGAATAATTCTAAGAACATTAACTAAAAGTCCTGAAATTTGACAAGTGAGGTTCCAGTTAAAATGAGTGAAGCCCACGAGTTGTGATGACAGATAATGACTTATGTTGAGTATTCGTTCTGGTCATGGAGAAAAAGTACTGAAAGAAAAAATTCACTGGAGTCATCATGCGTCCCAGTGAATGACTAATTGTGTATTATAATGAGTGTGAGCACTAAAGACAAAATAGATCTATGATAGCAGGCAACAAGTTATTGTTAGTCCGAATGACTCGTTGCCATAGGCGTGATGACTACTGACCTAGTTTTACTATGTTATTTCAGTTTGGTTTCCTTTGTAAGTTTGAGACTCTATAAATACCCTTGATGTCCTATTGTAATAGTTTACATACTTTTACTCCTGTTTTTTATTTTTGGTTTATTAGTTAAGTTGATACTTTGAGATTTATTCCTCATTATTGTGAGATTAATTAAATAATTTCATCATTTGACACCATGGATTATTTACAACTATGAGCGGCTAATTATTTTAAGTAGGGTTGTGGGAATCTTGGCGGATTAATGAAGTAGAGGAAGTGTGAGATTTGGCTATATCAATGTTTACATGTGTATTATGATTTCCTTCAAGTTAATTGCTTTCTTAGTAGTGACCAACTCTTAGAACCAACCTGTATTTGAGATTGTCTTCACAAAAGAGATCAAAATTGGAAAAAATGGATTGCGATAGTGATTCGAGTCTATCAACCCTTGTCTAATAACTTGAGACCCATAAGGTGATAGTTAAACTGGAATCAACGACAAAGAAAAATATGGTGACACCCTGAGACTCACAAGGTAAAGGGTGACATTATCTTCGAGTCCATAAGACAATTGGTAATACCTAGCTTATTAGATCCTTCACGTACAATAATGAAATAGTTGGATTGATCACAAGAAGTTAGGAAGCCAGGAGGAATACAATCCTAGAGTTTATCTTATATTGTTTTAACCAAAGAAACTCTTAATTGACTACTTATTCTGAATACTGTAAACCCTCCATTCACTTTCCCACACTTTTTGATACTTCAGCAAGTTTGAGATACGAGTTCGACCTATTTCTTGAAGGATCGATCCCAACCTAGTTGGATTACTATAGTTGACTTTGACCGCATTGTATATTTTTGGAGGTATAGTTTGGGAGACATCATAGAGTTGAAAATGATAGATACACTCCATAGGAAATCCTATTCCCTATTGAGTAATTACACCATAATCCAATAATCAGACTCTACAATAATTTTCTGAATATCCTCATCCCTACAGAACCTCAGACATTCATTGATTGCAGTGGCTTCTATCATTAAACTTGTTATATCTTGCAGTCTAGCACCTTTAGCCACCATATTTCATTTCCAGTCCCTGATATAAAAAGGAAAAGAACTACGGCCAGGGTTACACCTTAACACACTAACAATATTCCCTTTAAGCCATCCATAATTAACGGGTGTCCATCTTACAATTCTAACAATATAAGTACTATTATAAGCCTTTAAATAATCAATTATATTAGTCTAACTCCTCTTAATCAATTCTTATTTGAAATTCAATTTAACAAACTTGATGGTAGTGTCATTTAATTCCCATATAACCTTCTTGTCTGTATAAGAAACCCTATGTAGAATTGTGCTCCTCTTTTTCCAGAGAAACTAGTGGACTAGAATAGGAATTATTAACTGCCTTCACCTTACTATTCCCTTCCCAAAGCCTCCATATTCTTACATTTTATTTCAAATTTAGTCTAGGATCAATATACCAACCCCACCATAGTAGTGATTCCATATTCTCACAACAACTTCACCTTTTAGTAGGAGATGTTTAATGGTTTACCTCACTGGACAAGTACAACAACCACAATTAGGATTAATATCTGAGTTTCATTCTCGCATTAGGGAGGCCACAAGGATTTTTCCTAACCAAATTCTCCAGTCAAGAAAAGAAAATTTAAAGGTAACCCTTTACACCACAAAGCCTTTAAATCATCATTAGTATCAGCTCTTTGTCTCAGCAGCTCCCAAGCACTCTTAGAAGAGAACTTTCCATTATTATTTGGTAGACCATGATTTATCCATGACATATTCATAGCAAATTAGACCATTGTATTCCTGACATGCTCTAGAACATAGTTAGGGAAATAATCTCGTATGACCTCACAATTCCACCCCTCTTCCTTGAGAAATTCACCAATATCTGTTAGAGGATGACAAAAGTGCACATTTGACTGATGCATAAATAATAGACCAGTGTGGGTCAAATTATCAAACCAAATGGTAGATGTACCATTTCTTGGCTCCCACCAAATATGTTGTTTGAATCTTTCCCTGTTTGTCAACATAGCTTTCCATACCTGGGATCCACCTTTCCACTGCACCATTATAGAAATCTATTTTTATTATAGTTTTGTTCCATAGGAAGTTATTCTATAATTTGAATTGTGTCCTAAATTTCTCTCATAACTTAGAAATCATAGCCTTTGAAATATCCTCCAGTGATCAAAACCTAAACAACTTTCTTGCTTGGAAAGGAAAACTTCTTCTAGACAGACAAATGCTTACCTTTACCTAATTATTTCGTATGACCAAAAAAGTTAGCACAGATTCTTTGAATATATTTTAGGACACTCTTTGGTCGAACAATTTCTAAGAGTACACAAATGAGCACACTCTATAATACCTTTCAACAACATTTCCTTTTCTCTGTACGATAATAATCTCCCTTTCCATGCTTCTAATTTATTTATGATTTTATTCACCAATTCTGCAATGTCCTCTTTCTTTTTCTTTGAATGAGATATGGGATACCCAAGATATTTCAAAGGAAAATTACTCTTTACTATCGTTGTAGCATGTTTAACCTGATCTAGTACTACTCTTGGTTGTTTTTGTGCATATAGAAATTTTTCTCCTTTTTCAACTTCTGATCGGACTCCTTCTCAGATTCCTACAAAATACACATAACTTTATTCATAGAGGATGCATTAGAAGAAGAGAAAATTATTGTATCACCAACATAAGAAAGATGATTCAAATTAGTGCTCCACTTAGCTAATCCATACCCCACATATGTTTTGTCCAAAAAAAATATTATTTAGGGATCTAGTCATGACCTTAGCAAATAGAATAAAGAGAGAAGCGGATAGAGGATCCCCCTATTTCACCTCCTTTGTATAATGAAAAAACCAGTTGACTACCCATTTATCAACTCTAAGTAGTAGTTGTTGGAAATCAACCTCCAAATCACATTTACCTCTATATTAGAGAAAATCATATTTCTGAGCACTTTTATTTAGAAAAACTAGGAAACTCCATCATATTCTTTGGCCATATCAAACTTTAGCACCATACTGGATGGTTTATCTCTTTTTCGTATGTCAGAGATTAATTCTTCTGTAACTAATACATTTTCAAAAATACTCCTACTCTTAACAAAGCCTGATTGATTAGGAGATATTAGTCTAAGAAGGATACCTTCTAATCTATCATAAATAATTCTTGAAAGAATTTTATTCACAAAATTACTAAGTCTGATAGGTTTGAAGTCTGAAAAGATTATACATTCCCTCTTTTAGGAATTAAAACCAAGTTAGTATGGGTTATTACTTTAGGAAGAGTGTTTTTTTCGAACAAGATCACAACCAACCTAATAATATCTTACCAACTATATCTTTATAAGTTTGAAAAAAATTGCATGGTAACCCATAAGGACAAAAAGCACTATCTCTATTAAGATTAAAAACAATCTTTTTAATCTCTGCATCATCCAAAATAGACCCTTCCACCTCATTATCCTCTTATGAAACTATCTCATGAATTTGATCAAGAAGGGTGAATACAGAGGCATCCCTCTCCTGAGTGAATTATTTCTGCAAGAAAACAATTTCTTTATTTGTAATAAGATTCTCTTCCTCCAACCATGATCCCTATTTGATTCATAATTCTAGAGATTATTAATTTATTTCTCCTTTCTTTTACAACACTATGATAAAGTCTAGTGTTTATATACATACTCCCAAACCAATCATACCCATCTTTTTGCTACCAATAGATTTTCTCTAGCTTAAGGTATCTGATGTATTTAACTTTGTCCCTTTATATTAGATCCCTATTCTCCTGATAGGGATTCTTTTTAAACAAATTCTATTTTATTCTTGCAATATCTTCTCTGATAAGTAATTGCTGAGAAATATCACTATACACCTGTCTACTTCACACTGTAAGGGCTTTTTTAACATATTTACTATTCTTTCTGAAATCTATGAAAGGATTATTAGTATAATCTACATCATAATTGCTCTCACTATATCCATAAAATTAGCATGGTCAATCAAAAACTTCAATAATTTGAAAGATGTTTAAAGTGTAATGACTCTATTCTTATAACTAATAATAATAAGAAGAACATGATTAGAACTATCCCTAGGGAGATGCTCAATTTTAATATGATAGTTCAAATTCTAAAACCCATGATTAAATAACACCTTGTCAAGTTTCTCAAAAATACAATCATGACCAACTCTACCATTCCACCATGTAAAAGGGCTCCCCTTATATTGCAGAAGAGTCAGGTTATACAATTTGATATAATTTTGGAAACCCTCTACCTCAGTATCACCATTGGAACATGACTAATTTTTTTAGCCCCATTAAGAACCATATTAAAATTTTTTTCCTATCACCCAATGGATGTTTACCCCATTTGAGATAGAATAGAAGGTGTCCCAGAGCTATAATATTTTTTCATATTTGGCATACACAACTGAAACTAATGAATCAATACCTATAGCATGGTCTTTTAGTTATAGTGATAATTGTTGTTCTAAATCAACAGCCATAAAATAATCAAAGCCTTGATTAACAAAACAACATATTTTCCCATTGTAATTATAATACATTGATGGCATTTGAATTCTACTCCTGTATCTGTTATGGTTCTTACACGTTAAAGAGACTTAAGCAAAGCTATGAAAGCAAACATATGAAATTTATGATATATCTGAATTCTCTGAGAAGCCTTTTGTGACTTACCAAATCTAATATTCCATATGATAGGATTCATTTATTTTTAGGGTAATGAGACCCTACAATTTTTTTAGTTGGGTTCTAGTAGGTAATTTCTCACCAGTACCTTATTTTTTTGCCATTCCTTGTATTTAATAGTTTTGATAGCCCTTAGAGACAAATCTTTATTTTCAGTACTTTTTCCTTAACCTGAAAAGGGTTTCTGCTATGACTATCTTCAAGATTTGAATATGCCTCCTCTCTCCTAATGTTATGAGATAGAATATTATGGAGAACTATATTAGGAGTCTTAATTTTATTATTCCAAATCATTGTATCATCAATTTCCAAGATAGCATCAAATGTGACCAATTTTTTATGCTCTATTGCTATCATCTGATTCTACCTTGAATTGCTTGTTATAACATGATCTTCCTCTTTTTGATTTGTGATTTCTATTTGTCCCAAATCCCTGATTGTTTCTTCCAAATATTCTCTGAATGATTATTGCTATTTGTTCTTACTATCATTGTGCTTTTATTCATTATTATGTTTTCCTTCTAAGATATTTTTAAAAATACTAGAAAAACACTTTATAATTTTTGAAATATTCTCACTTTGAAGTCTATTATAACCCAAGGTATTAGTTTCCTGTAATGACCCTTGAGTTCATTTCTTATATTTCCACTTATTTTTGCCATTTAAGATTCTCCATAGCTACCCTAAGTCAGTTATAACTTTTTGGGACTGACCGTTCATTTATTGGGTAGTTCGTTTGTTTTTTTAGAATAATTTCCTATTTAGAAATCTTCGTTGGTTCAAATATCCATCTGGCAAAAACTTTAGCAAAATGATCTTGTATGCAAATTATGAATGTGACAACATCTTTAAAAAATTAATTGTATGCTAGGTAGACCTTTGATTTGGGTCCCAATGCACCCAAGCTCATTTGGACCTATTGGTTGAAAAGTTAAAAATTTAGAAATATGGGTATGGAACCCACAATTGGTCGAAACGACCTCGAATTGAAAATATAACTTCTCCAACGCATTTAGAATATCAACTTTAGTATTGTTACATAGTTTATTTGTTGAAACCAAATTCTGAATAAATCTTGAGGCATCATTGTAAACTTGGAAAATTTCTAAGTTTTCCTGGTTGTGGTGTAATGGCGATTACACAAGTGGATGGTGATCGCATTATGTCCATCATAGTAACCTTATGGAGATTTCACTAATGCAATAGTGATACCCTAATGGGGATTGAAACAACTGTTTGCTTGATGGGTCTATAAATGGACCCTAATGTCACAATGTTGGCCATTTTCTTTTCATTCTTGAGAGCCAAACACCCTAAATAGGTATGATAACTCAAAATTGAGTTGTGTGGGTGACTTAGAAGCTTGATTATCATCTATTATCATGAATATATTTGAATTTATTATAAGAATCCTTCAGATACATGCTTGAATTTCTTAGTTTGGACCCAAGACTCTAATTTAGCTTAGGGCTCAATATTAGCCAAATATTTGGTTAGTTTTCACCCATTTCTTGAGGTTTATGATTCCTTGTTCATGTATGAATGTTAGGTTGACCTCAAAAATTTATTTTCCTTAAGTGGGACCCACTTAGGGTTCTTGGTGTCGTTTTTGAACCCGAAGCGCAATAGTATAATATGGGTATCATTAGACTCATATTGATGAGTAGATTATTATTTTTATAGTGTGGTGGAATTTTGGGGATTATGAAGTAAAGATGAGCATGTGGTGAATAGTGTAAGGTTTTATAATTTGTCTTTGAGGTAGGATTCTATCTAATCTTCTTCGTAAATGGTGTATGATATATATTGCATGTGAATATTAATGTTCAGATTGATTATGAGTAGAATTCCTTAGTCTTGACTATTGTAGTTTAGGGATTTGATCAGGGTCTTGGACCCATAAGGTGAAATGCTTAGTACCTTTTAGAATCTTATTGTCTTCTCCCTAGACTGACCTATTTTTTAGCATAGATATGATATGATTCTAGTTTGGAAGTGGTTTAAGTGTTGGGACTATGGTTAATATGATTAATCTTAGTTGGGCTAGTCTAGTGATCTTGAAACCATAATTTGAGTGGAGCTAACTTAAATGCCCTTTTTCTAGGTGAAGTTTCTATCATAGGATTGGTTATGGATTTCTTGACATCTAGAAGTTAAACTAGATACCTTAGCCTAGTTTGGAGTATAAGTTGCCTAAATATGGAGATTGAGGATTTAAAGTGAGGTCATCAGGATCATACTAGGACAATATTGATGTTAACCTTTGTGGATTTATTTATGGATGTTAGGTTTGGTTGAGGCTAGTAAACATTAGTGTAAGGTTAATTTGTGATTTGATGAATAGTGATGGTATTTTCCCCTGTATAATGACTAATGACTTATGGCCATAATAATCCTCTTAGAAATGATACTAGGACATTAGAGATGCTATTTACTCTTAGACATGATGTTGGGCCTTTAGTGATGCTTTTCTCTCTTAAATAGGATATTGGGTCCTTTAGAGATGTTATTCCTCTTATCTATGAAAATTGGCCTATAGAGACGATATTCCTCTTGGTCATGATACATGATCTATAGATACAAGATGCCTCATAGATATTATATACCTTGTAGTTATGAGATGTGCTTATTAGGGTATTATGCCTCCTATATGTGAGAAGCCTCCTATGAGTGAGACGATTATAAATATGTTTTTTAGTTTATAAAGATGATAGGCCTCGTGAATTTGCTATGGATTATAAATATGAAATGATGTATGGATATGATTATCAATATGAGTTCCAGATATGTATATAGGCCTAAGGTCGTGATCTCACTGCTGTGATTATTTTAGATATATTATTGGGCCAAGGGCCAGGTTATGACTTTGGTTGGACATCCAAGAAGTTATTATCCTTGTAAATGATATGGTTGTATTTTATGAATTTATATATATATATATATATATATATACATATATATATGTGTGTTTATACACATCTCTCTGACATGGGACACAAGAAGATGCGGTATAACGTTTATGATTCCAATGTTTGAATGCTGGTGATCGCATGCATAGATTGGGTACATTCATAATCGTTGCATCAATGGTTGACACGACTTTGATTAAATAATAATAATATTATGCTTTCTACTAACTAAGGGTTAAAAGCCTACTTTCTACCTTAACAATGGATTTCTTCATAATAATAAATGCCAATCTTTAATGAATAACTTATAGGTAAAAAAAGGTAATAATGATACTTCAAAGATTTGACTGAGATAAGTTTTGGTCTATGATTTGATACTACTAATTACTCCGGTCGTGAAAGTTTTTGACCTTTTCTATGCTTTTAAAATGATTTAGTCTCGAAGATCACTTCGAGCAATGGATTTAAGAACTTACACTCTTTTAGCCACAACTTGAGTTCGTGCACCTATTTTATATACATGTTTATTGATAATGTGATATTGATGATGAATAATAAATTATGGAAATATAATCTACCTTGTTTCTCCTTCATGATTATTTACTTTAGCCTTTATGGGGTGTGTTCTTTACTTTATTCCTTATGGGGTAGCCCTTGTAGGGATCCTTCTCTATTATTGACATTAATTTGATGTTATGATAATGATATTGATACTCAGAAAGTGTAGAGGATATTTGTAATGACTCTTCAGGTTATTTTCCATATTTATGCTAATCTTTACCATTTAAGCTTCTCCATAGCTTCCCCAAGTTATATATGACTTGATGGGATCGACGATTTGGTTACCAAGTAGTTCATTTGATTTTTAAAGACAATTTCTTGTTTAGAAGTCTTCATTGGTTACAAATAGACACCAAGCAAAAAATTCCATGAAACAATCTCAAATGCAAATTCTAACTGCGCCAGTAGATCTGAAATATCAATTTTAGGCTAGGTAGACTTTTGGTTTAGGTCCTAATGACCTGATCTTATTTTGACCTATCAATTGAAAAGTTAAAAATTTGATAGTTTAGGTATGGGACCCATATTTAGTTAAAACGATCTCGAATTGAAAATCCAAGTTTGCGAACGCTTTTGAAACATCAAATTTAGTGTAGTGACATATTTTGTTTGTGAAAATTGAATTTTGGATGCATCCCGAGGCATTGACTGAAACATGGAATCAATTTCTAAGTCTCAACTGTCATCTTGTATAGCAAGGACCAAAATTACTGAAGGAGACTCATTATTGCAATGCCACTATTATGGCTAAGTATGGGTGCACAATTGCAAGGACCGATGCTTGGGCTGGTTCTTTAAGTAGCTATTTTGTCCAAGAATTGTCCATTTTCTTCCTTAATTGAGAGCTAAAAACCCTAATATGTTATGCTAATCACAAATTAGTCTTGGTGGGTGACTTAGGATCTTAATTATCATCTTGTATTGTGATTATCTTTAAGAATCCCTAATTCATGCTTGAATTTCCTAGTTTGGACCTAAAACCCGAATTTAGCTAAAGGCTTGATTTTATCCCAAATTATGCTTAAGTTTTACCCATTTCTTGAGGCTTATGTCTTCTTGTTCATGTGTGGACAATGGGTTGGTCTCAAAAACTCATTTTCATATGTGGGACCCACTTGAATTTTAGTGATATTTTTGGACCCGAAGCACAATAGTGTAATATGGGTATTATTAGACTTGTATTTATTAGTAGATTACGATTTTGATAGTGTGATGGAATTTTAGGGATTGTAAAGTAGAGACGATCAAATGGTGCATGAAGTGAGGTTTTGTGGTTCATCCTTGAGGTTGGCTTCTATATACTTGTCTTTATAGATGATGTGTGATATATATTGTACGTGGATATGAATGTTGGGCTTGATTATCAGTAGAAAAACTTGTCCTTGATTGTTGATGTTTGGGGATTAAGTGAGGGTTTAGTATCTGTAAGATGGTATGTTTATAATATAATGGTATGTTTGGGATGTGGTTTTAGCATTTGAAGCATGAAGTGTATATTTAATCTTATTGGGCTAGTGTGCTTGTCTTGAAATAGTAATTTGGATAGAGTAGCCTTGAGTACCCTCATTACAAGTTAAAGCTCCTATCTTAGGCATGAATATGGCTTACTTGACATCTAGAAGTCAAACTACATACCTTAGCCTAGTTTGGGGAATAGTGCACCTAATTATGGGAATTGATGTTTAGAAATTGGATTGTCCGGCCCCCTTAGGCATAAACTTATGTTAAGCCTTGTGGACTTAGTTGCAGATGTAGACAAGATGAGGCTAGTAAACCTTAGAATCAGGTTACTTTGTGACTTGATAACTTGTATTAATGTTCCCAAATTGTGGATTTTGAGTTATGGTTATGATACTTCTTGTGGAAGTGATATTGGGCATTTAAAGATGATATTACTTCTAGATACGTTATGTGGCCTATAAAGATGCTATTTGTTCTTAGAATTGATGAGTGGCCTATAGAGATGCTATTTCCTCTTAGACTTGATGAATTTCCTAAAAAGATGCTATTTCCTCTTAGACATGATGATTAGCCTATAGAGATGATTTTTCCTCTTAGACTTGGTAATTGGCCTATAGAGTTGCTATTTCCTTTAGTCATAATTGTTGGACCTACAGAGATTATGTTCCTCTTAGATACGACAATTGGCCTAGAAGGGTGATATTTATCATAGTAATGATGCATGACTTACTGATATAAGATATCCTAGATGATTATATATCTATCTATATTATGCCTCCTAGATGTGAGATGCCTCTTGTGTGAGAGATAATTACATGCTTATTGATATAATACCTCCTATATATGAAATGATTAGAGATATGATATGGCTTATAAATATGATAAAGATATAAGTTCTGGAGATGAATATGGGACTAAGGTTATGATTATAATGTTGTGATTATTCTAGTTATATTTTTGGGCCAAGGGCCGTGTTATGATAATGTAGGATATTTGAGAAATATTTATCATTGTAAGGGAGGTGATTACAGTTTATGATTACATATATATGTTCACATACACATCTCTTTGATATGGGATAGAGGAAGATGTAGTATGTTGCTTATGATTTTATTAATTGGATATTGGAGATGGCATGCATAGATTTGGTACATTCATGATCATTATATCGGTAACTTATGTGATTCTGGATGAAGTATGATCTTATGATTGTTTTGCCTAATTAAGGGGTTAAGATATGTAGTAGTTAGTCATTTATTAGGTGACTCTAGCATTTGATGACTAGCAATCTAATGTATTAGTTGATGAATCTTGCTTAGTTGAAATATGGTAGCTAACGTTGGTTAATGTGCAGCTAATGACTATGTTGGGTCTAGAGTAGGTGAAGAATAATTGATATTGATAATTAAGTTTGTGATATGGATTAGTTGATAAGTGAAGAGTTGTGTATTAATGAGGTTAGGTAATAAGAGATATTGATAATAAGAGGTGACTAATTAATATTGATGAATAGTTTGTAAATAGTTAATTATTGGATAGTTAATCAAGGATTAGTTGGTAAATGATGGTTAGACGACAAGAGGTTATGAGTTGTTTAATAATGATTGATGGATATATGATGATTAGTTAATGATATTGATCATAGAGCAAATGGAGATTATGGTCTAGTGATGAACCTTGATTAGATAATAAGAGGTTAACTATTTAATGAATAATGGTTAGTTGTTATTCCATGAATAAGGTTAATATTTTAGGCTAATAACTAGAGGTCATGTGATGACTAGTGAATTAGTGGTTTCTTTATAACAAACATTGGTTAACTAATAACGAGTTGATAGGAAGTATTTTCCAAATAGATATTCTATGACGGTATGTCTATGTTTATGAGTATTTTAGTGTAGGTTATTCGGTAATGGATATTGTGATGATACTGATACCTGGCAAGGCCGGAGGATACTATTTGATGAGATTGATACCCGACAAGGCCGAAAGATACTATTGCAATGATATTGATACCCAGCAAGGCTAAAGGATAATATTGTAATGATATTAATACCAGGCAAGGTCGGAGTATACTATTATGATGATATTGATATCCGGTAAGGCCGAAGGATACTGTTGTGATGATTTTGATACTTAAAAAGGCTGGAGGATATATTGATAATATATTGAAACCCCACAAGGTTGGAGGTTGATTTTGATGATGATGGTCCTGATGTGGACAATTTTGATGAGTTGTGATGTTGATCATGTACTTTCTATTCATTCCTGCATGTGCATCACCTATCACCAGTATGTACTAATATTTATCAGCCGGTATGGGATGGTTGCATAGATATAGGTAATGAATATGCCTTGTGCTATTGTATGTTTATTGAACCTTTCGAGCCTGGGGCAGTGAGGGTACGCATAGACTCAGCTAGGTATTTGGTTGTCCAGAGTATCTAGTTACTCATAATGTTATGGATATTTTTATTATTATTGTTATGATTATTATTATGGCGAGCTTATGATAGATTGGTCATTGATCCAGTATTGGGACTTGCGGTATGTCTTCGGCCTCTACTATCTTATGATTACATTATTATGCACGATTATTTCATATCTAGACATGTGGGTTAGAAACCCTGAGTATGATAGTATTAAATCTTGATAGTATTATAATGAGGTCTTAGAATGAGAATATACTGATATAGGTTAAGCTTTGAGATGACCTTATGTTTATATGTACATATATCTATATATATATCTTGCTATATGAATCTTTGGTTCTACTGTATATCCCTCCCTTCGTTGTTAATATTGTTTAGTTATTTCTTTACTTTTTATATTACCATATATATTTCTTTCACCCTTTATTCATATATTGGCCTGGGATATATAGTATAGTATTAGCGTAGATTGAATGCAACAGGAATATGATAGTTACCTTGATACTTCCTTAGTCTTATTATGTTAGATTCTGAATAGGTTAGTTGTCCCTTATTATTCTCATTGACTTGTCATAGATTTTTTGGACTCTTGGGTGTAGTTTTCATTCTATTTATATTCTATATATATATGCTTTATTTTTGGATCTCAGTTGGTAGTTGCCTATTGAGTACCATTTATTTGGTACTTATACTACACTTCTGTAGCCTGCAGATCATTTTACGAGTTACCACCATTGAAGTATGCATCGTGCGGAGCAGCCAGGGCTTGGGAACTTAGAGTGACCTCCTGACGCTTGGAGTATTACTTATCTCTTTCTTGTGTATTAGACTAGTAACAAATTTGTATTTGGAGATAAGTTGTATTAGTGTATTTCTCTTGATAATTCACTTTTGTAATCTTGTGATATAAAAAGCTCTCGTACTGATTCAACTAGGTTTTGGAATTCTTCTATGTATTGATCTTTATTTTATACATTCCACATTCTTTTCCCTATATTATTGATTAGTCCATTCCTAGCCATTTCGGACTATGAGTTGGCTTGTCTACTGGAGGGTTATGGTAGGTACCATCATGAACCGAAAAATTGGGTCATGACAAATTAGTATTAGAGCCTAGGTTTTATCGGTGTATTAGTACAAAACTAAGTGTTAGTAGAGTCTTTCAAATCGATGTGGAGACATCCGTACCCTATCTTTGGGAGGCTATAGTAACATTTTAGGAAATCTACTTCTTGACTCCTTATTGTGTGTCCTCATTCATATGAACCTTAAACATATTCCTTGACTCTTTTCTATCCCTAAAGGATGATGAAATATTATCGACAAATAAGGAGTAGACTTCAACACATATTTCTAAAATTGCAGTGCAGTATCAGACTAGAGAGTCAGAGATGGATATAGAAGACCTTTAGCAGCAGCCAAAAAGGATTTAGTCCAGATTAGGCTCAAGTTAAGCTTGTGACTACTTCAACCTTCGAGATTTGGCATTGGGAATTTAAATTATGTTGTATATCCCTCTCATCCATGGATGATATTTGATTCATCGAGTAGTCCTCAGAGCAGAGTTAGGTCTATTGGTGTTTATCAGGATTCTTTACCAATTTTGAGTATGAGATTGGATTTCTTATATGGTCCAGGAATGTTTCTATGCTACACCCGTTAGATCCAAATATTGGTTCATGGATGTGTTACAGGGTTGGTATTATCACTTCGTTTAGCATCGGAACACTTGATAGCGGCCGAATCTTCCTCCTCTCAGGTTTTTGATTATGATAGGACCATAGAGAGAACAAGTATTAAGACTTATGGAAATAGAAACAAGCGGCATGTCATTTGTATAGTTCTATTGAGGATTATTTTGGTAGAGCTCATCCTCACTTAATGCCCATCATCTCTACTAAAATACTTTGGGTTTCTGTCCCTTAGAAAATTTCCTATATTTATGGTCTCTATAAAAGATATGACTAGGGAAATGACTCGCAAACTGGGATACAGGTGGTAATGGTTAGTCGTATGCTGACCAGAGCTGGTTAATGGGTTGGATTTGGTTTCTAGAATGAGTAAGACTTGCTTGGTACTAGTCATATCGATTGATACAAGTTGTATGCTTACTGCTCTTAGTCTTAGACTTGGTAACTTAAGCTGAATCTGAGTACGAGTGGATCACCATAAGCCATAAAATAAGGAATGAGTCAAACCATGGACTCGTATGGTGGTCAGTGTTTAATCCTCTTGGGATTCTATTCTGCTAGGGGTGCGAATCATGGGTACTAGTCATATTCTTGGATACCACATGGTTTGGGGTAAGTTATACCTTGGACAGTATTGGATCCAAGGAAAATAGCCTTGGGTACGAGTAGTGGGTATCACTCATATTGGAGGGTACGATTGGTATAGATAGTCGTACCCACCTGTCAGGATTTCTGTGAGTCTAAGTAAGGGTAATCTAGACATTTTCCCACTTATCCTTATAACGCCCCATGACTTATATTCCTATTGGGATTTTATTTTCCTTATCATTTTATATATTAACACTTAGAAACTTCTCTTAAACACTACAATTCTCTCTAAAGCTTAAGGGTAAAAGAAGGCTAGGGTTGCATCTTAAGAATTAATTTGGGGCTTGCGTTAGTGATTTTTCTCCATCATCTTCTTGGTTTAAGGCATGTTCTCTTCTCTCATTGTCAGTTCCAACTAAAGGCATGGTTTTATATAATGTTTTTATGGTTTGATTAGTGTATGGTTTTAGATTTTCAAATATAATTTGGGGGTTTTAGTTATAAATTATTGGTTATGGGTTTCCCATGTTTTAATTATTATTTAATGGTGGTTTTGGATAATTGGTTGTATGGGAATGGTTATTTGATAATTAGCTTTGGTTTTGGAAATACTATGCCTCAATGTGTTTGATAAAATTCCTATGGGAATGTTTTCACTACGTTGTTGGATTTAATGGAACTATTGTATGGTTTAAACTTGGTATTGGAACCATACATGACTAAGACGGTCTGATCACAATCACAAAAATATGGTAAATTATTGGTGCTTGTTGTGTCTGGTGCAGCCGCTTTAGCGACTAGAAGACCGCTTTAGCATTATCCACTTTAGTAGAACTAGACCATCTTAGCCAATGCCGTCTAAGAGTCTAGGATGCATTATCGGCCCCAACCACTTAAGTGGTGACAGCTTTGGTGGCCATTAAGCATCTAAAGCGGCTATTGTTAGTACTATTATTTATTTCATTTCCCTCTCGGTTTAAGCTCATTTTTTGCAAGTCCAATTGTAATAGAAGTTTAGAGACCTTAAAATATTGTGGAGATTAATTATTAGGTGTTAGAAGCGAGTTGGAGATATTGGTGTAATCTTTCCCCTGTCTTTTATTTTATAAGTTTTTTTCAGAATTTTCTAGTTTAGCTCTCTGATTAACCTTAAAACCCTATATTATTTTTAGGGATAATTTAGGGCCTATTTGTGCTTAGACTCCAATTGTTTTTTAGGATAAATGATCCTTGATTTTAGAGAGACGTGTTGACAGTTTTACATTTGTGATTCCACAAGTGGGTCCTATGTGGAATTTTTAGTTTGACTTTTAACACAGAACATTAATATGTGATATGCCTAGATTATTATTTTGATATCATGTTGAAATTTACAGATTTCTCAGAAGGGAAAATCTCTGAGTGATGGAGTTTGCGAGCTTTCAGCGGC
The DNA here is from genome assembly GCA_030864225.1 of Capsicum baccatum var. pendulum. Taxonomy (NCBI): domain Eukaryota; kingdom Viridiplantae; phylum Streptophyta; class Magnoliopsida; order Solanales; family Solanaceae; genus Capsicum; species Capsicum baccatum. Next base: position 169,728,606 of record CM061558.1, on the reverse strand, counting down.
GTCTAGGTAGGCTAGGGTTACTTTATCATGGTATTAGTGTAGTATTATGCTATCTATGGGTGGGTAATTATTTCTTGGTTTATAATTTAGTATTTTATTTGTTAAAGTTAGCCTATTTAGTGGTTTATTGGTAGAACTTGGCTCAGTTTTCCCTCTTAATTCTTATAATTATACTTTAAGACTAGTTTTTATTTATTTAAGACCATGAGATGGAATTGTAAAGCCTTTGTATAGATTTTGAGACCTGTAGTGGGCCCCGTGGGCCCTTTTTAGGTAAAATGCCTAATTTAGCCTTCATATCTCTATGAAGCCTTTATTTTCACTTTAGACTAAACTTGAATCCTAGGGCGACTTAGGTCATTTACTGATTATAGGTTAGCTTTGTTACTGAGGTTGGAGGAATATTTGGAATTTAGAACTTTGTACATAGACTTAGTGAGTAAAATCTGCTTTGTGTTTACCTTTGATTTTCTTTGGGACATAGAATTGTGTTAGACTTAAAAAAAGCTATAACCTTGGGTTATCAATACTTTAAAATTATTTATAGTTCCGATTCAAGTTCGGCATTTAAGATTTATAAGTGGAACTTACTATGATGATATTATTCTCTAGTTCCGATTCAGGTCCAACATTGATAGTTGAAAAGGCGTTTCAAGTGTTTTATCACTTGTGGCAAGCTTTAAGTTTATCATGCTAAGTTTTTACCCTTCATTGTTTGTATCCACGGGGCTTATAGGGGCTTTAATGGGTTACTCTTCTCTTTCTTTTACTTTGAGGATTATGAGGGCCCAGTTAGGTTGTAGTTAGACTATATTTACCTTGGAGTTATATTTCTATAAATTCATTGTATTCCCCCTATTTGGAGTATTATTTCTTCTTATTCCCTTTTAGCCGTGACGTTAGATTACATTCTCACTTTTATGATACTATTATTATAACATAGTTCAGTTAGCCAATGTTGCCTATTGAGTACCCCAAGTTTCTAGTACTCAAATAGCGATTTTGCATCTTTTTCTGATGTAGATCTGAGTAGAAGTTGTTGTTGTTGCTATTACTTTGAGTCTTACTGCTACTTTGGATATTGGGTAAGATTTCATATCCAGAGTTGATCCTCTCTCCTTATACTACTTTTGGATAGTCTTTTGCATATTCTGAGACTACTTGTATATTTTCTACTATCTAGTACTCTACTCTTTTGATTAGTGGCTCTTGTACCGATTTTACTAGGTCATGGGATACTCTTTTGCGCTTATATTTTCATTAATGTTTAGTACTATTATATTCATATATCACTTCTTAGTAATTCCATTGCATGTTTATATTTGTATTTTTTTTATCTTTTATCATCTTTCCCATTAAATGTCATTTTGTGTTATAGTTTGGCTTACCTGCTGGCGGGATAAAGTATGTTCCATCAAGGCTTAAAAATTTAGTCATGAGAAATCAGTGTCATAACCTAGGTTCAGAAATATTATAGGTACAAGAGAAACTGTAAAATAGAGTCCCCGCAGATTGGTATGATCAAATGGTATCCTATATTTGGGAGGCTACAGGATATTTTTAGGGGCGTATCACTTTTTTTGTTCATTTTCGTGCGCAAAGTCTATGTTGGTTTCTAAATTCTAATTTTTGCACTCTGTTTTATATGGATAGGATGTGGTCTATGATGGCTATGGACGGAGATCTGGAACAAGCAGGTGGACTCGTCAAATATTGAGGTCAACCCAAAGGTTGATGCAAGCCTATATCTAAAGCACCATTTAGGGATAAGTCTAGGGATCCTTAGCCATGTCCTATTATTAATTGGGAAGCAGAGGTAGATCCAGATGTTTAGCTACCCTATCCACTGGTGGGATAAAGGAAACTCAGGTCCTACTAGGATTTATATCTTTCTTGGTTTTCAAAGATGGTTTTCTGCAGTAATGGGGTTAATAAATAATGCACAACCTATAGTAGTACTAAAATAAAAGCGTAACCTACAGTTGTGGCACCCAGAGTAGAGGTTCCTTCATTACTAATAGTTCAAAAGTCGACAACCACTTAGCTAGTTATGACTGTCAAGAACTAGAAGATGCTAGGTCAATTTTTGAGATTTACTCTACCTAGTTTTGTATGGGCCCAAAGTAAGGATGCATTTGAATTTTTGACTAACTACAAAGAGAGTCTCTATAATTTGGGTATGATATAGTCATATGGTGTGGATTGTATAACCTTCTAGTTTAATTGGGTAGCTTGACGGTAGTTGAGTGGTTATATGGATTCCAGGCCAGTCAGATCTCTCCATATGATATAGACTCAGTTCTCTGAGGCTTTATTCGAGAAGTATATGCCTCACAACCTATGTATGTGACTAAGGGAAAAGTTTACTAGATTAGAGTAGGTTTCTCTGATTGTTGTTAAGTATGAGGTAAGATTTCATGATGGTCCAACATACTACTACATTATTACCTATCGAGTATGAGCAGATTTGGTGTTTTGTTAGAGGGTTGAGACATTCTCGTCATATGGATACTTAGAGTCTCATTGTTGGTGGTAGTTCTTTTATAGGTATTATAGATTAAACTCAGACTATGGATAGGATGCATTATGAGGCCAAAAGAGGAAACAATATATGGATGCATCAGTAGGGCAGTTATAGTAGGATCTTTTGTGGCTCACTATTTAGAGGTAGAGGTTCTTAGGGTAGCTACCCTTAGCGTCAGTCATTTCAGCACCAGGGTCTATCTAGTAGTCTCGTTCAGGTAGCAGTTTAGATTACTGATGAGAGTGACCAAATTATAGTTACTAAAGTTATCAAAATAGTGGTTACTCCTCGAGGGGTGCACAGTCAGGTTCTTTAAGTTGAGGTGTCCATTCTGAATTAGTCAGGCCTTTTATATAGATCAGAGTGCCCATGGCATATTATGATTATGCGGACATTGGTCATTTCTCAAAGAGTGTACCTAGCATGGTATGATTGAGCCTATAACACAAAGTGTTCAGCAGATCAGATCAATATTGCCTCTAGTTAGGGGTGGTTCTCAAAGTCACAAGGGTGGTCCTTAGGGTTCTAAAGGTAGTTAATAGGTAGGTAGGATAGGTGGTTAGTCAGGTACCTAGTTTAGAAGTGGATGGATTCGATTGTATATTAGGCCTACTAGGATGTAGAGAAGTCTCCAGACATTGTTATAATAGGTACAACTTCAATTTGTCGTTCTCTAGATATTGATCTATTTTGTCTAGGACACACTATTTCATAAGTGTCTACTTATTATCCACCCTAATTAGACTTGTATGTAGCCACTTTGGTGATTGTTTACTAATAGATTGGGTTTATAGATCATGTGTTCTAAGCGTTTGAGAGTATGATACTAGATCTAAACTTAATTATGCTAGATCTAGTGGATTTAAAAGTAAATTTGGTCATGGACTGGTCATCCCTCTACCATATGGTCATAGATTATTTTTCCAAGACCGTTACCTTAGCCATGCCTGGCATGCCCCAATTATGATTTATAGATCTTTTGGTTGCAGGCTGACGGGGATTATTTGTAATGTTAAGTCTAGGAGATTGGTATCCACGGTTGTTAGTATTTTCTTGCTTATGTCTGTGATTTTAGTACAGAGAGTCCTTAAATTGATTATGTTCCTATTGTTTATGAGTTTCCTAATGTTTTTGTCATCAACCTTCATGACCTTCCTCCTTAGCATGATATTAAGTTTGCGATTGACCTTGAGTAGCGCACCCGACCTACTTTAATAAAACCTTACAATATGGCTCTTACAAAGCTTAAGGAGCTAAAATCTCAGCCTGAGATTTTATAGTGAAGGTTATCATTAGGATAAGTGTATCACCTTGGGGTGCTCCTGTCTTGTTCGTGAAGTGAAAGGATGGTTCGATACATATGTGTATCAACCACAAGCAACTGAATAAGGTGACTGTTAAGAATAAGTATCCTATGCCTTGATCAATGATTTATTTCACCTGCTTTAGGGTGAGGTAGTATTTTCTAAGATTGACTTGAGATCTGGTTAGTGTGAGGTAGTATTTTATTGTCACTAATCGATTCATGAATGATGACGACCCCTACTAAAATCCACTAGCAGGTAAACCAACAGCGTAACCCGGAGCTAAGGCAATGGGTTACTTCGGTAGAAAGCCCAACATGGGCCAACTTACACTAACACAATGTAATCAAAAGTGTTCCACTAAACAAGACAATTAAAATAGGAATACAAATCCCATGACCTGGGAATATTAGTATAAGAGCATCTAAGTTTGACAATAGAAAATAGAACTCATAAGCCTAAAATAGTCAATACATTCGCCTCTGTCATGACCCGATTTCCAAGTCATGATGGCACCTTCCAAAACCCACAAGTAGGTAAACCAACATCGTAACCCGGAGCTAATACAATGGGTTGCCTTGGTAGGAACGTCAAACATGGGCCCTGTATGTGAACACAATATAACAACATTCCACAAAGAATCAACTGACATTCGAATACCAATCCCATGACTTGATAGTATTAGTACAAGAGAATCTCTACATTAGACAACAGAAATTACAACTGAATGCCTAATAGTCTTAGATAATCTCATACATTCGTCTCAAATACAAAAGAGGGAATAAGGATAGAAGAAAAAAGGGAAACTCGAACCCCAAGATCACACCCTGTCTCCTGATGATCAACACAATATAATCTCGACTCAATGGCGGTATCTAGGAATCGAGTATGCACGAAAAGTTAAAGAAGTTTAGTATGAGTACCAAAACATTGGTACTCAATAGGCATCATTGGTCGACTAAGCTAAATTATGATATAAAGATGATATAAAGTAAGACAATAACATACAGTCAAGGTACAAAAATGAACCTGAATCTTCTTCGATATCACTGACTAATTAACTAATCAACCATAACAATAGTACAACATTCCATATCCACATATACCATAAATTTCATACAACACGAGTAACCATTTTGGAAGTGTAAAGCCACATATATACAATAATAATCATTTAATTATTATAATCAACACAACTACTATAATTAGAGTATAAAGTAAAAGAACTTACCATGACGTCCTATACTACCGGGAAGTACACTCATGGAAAACAAAAAATGAACTCGTCACAGCATCTTATACCACTGGAGAATACACCAAAAGAACAATCCATCAATATATCATGGCACAACTACACAAACAACTCACCAAAGTCGCGGGTTGTACATTCCCCTAATGGACTCTTACTAAGGTTTACAATCATTATCAATACCGCAATTTCACATAACAAATCCGATATCACTATAACATGGTTATATAGTTATTTAATCTCTAACTCATTAATAAACTTTATTCCTATCATATACTAGCTAGCCTCCATTTCCATAAGCCCTTAGATTGCAATTCTAATAGCTTACAAGTCATCATATATAAAAAAGCTACCAATTACCAACACTATTATTTATTCACCCATCACAAATACATCTTCTAGTTAGCCTCCTAATTATATAAGTAATCCATTAATCCACCACAACATCATATACTAGATGTAAACTTAACCACTCATGATACAATACTAGATCTATTATCATTAAGCTTGTCATAACCTTAAGGACTAGTTTCCATATTTTAGCTATGTATGGTCCACCAACTAGTTCACTAGTCTTCTAGCCTATAAGTCATAGTCGTTTATTAGGGACACCTAGTTATCACATAAGCAACTTTAATAGGCAAAATTCCATAACATAACCATCTATCCAAGTCTAGTAGATTTACTAGGTAAGCCCTTGGTTATATACAAGATTACACATATCAATTAGCCTTAACCCAATACTCTGCATAATCTACTTCTAGATAATAATTATGTTTATTATCTGAAGTTTTTGGGTGATGATAGGCGAATTTACACGCCTATAGTGCTATATTTTACCCATATTTTAGCCAAGTTTTGAGGACAAATTATATAATTCATGCACTTTTAGTCCTTTTTCCTGTAAGTGAGCTAACAAACGTGATTAGCTAGTTTTCAGGTATAAATGATGCAGATTTCAGCATTTTATGGATAACATGACGCCAAAGAAAGCTTCACGAAAGAAGGAAGGGAAAGCTTGGACGCCAAGGACCAAAAGTGACGCACGGAAAACCTTTCTCGGGTAAAAACAACATTCTTCAAGACTTTGGGGATCAGCAGTAACCTATTAGGATTAGGATAATAAAACAGTAATTTATTAGGATTAGGATAATGATGCAGTAACCCAGTAGGATTGGTTTAAGTAATGCATTAACTTAGTAGGAATAGGATAGGGGTATTATAAATACCCTATTTTGCTAGAGATTTTAATCATTCTCATTCTACTTCTAATTCTTCCATTAGTTACAAACAATTCTTCTATTCTTCTACAACTCTTCTTCTAATCCTTCCATTAATTTTACTTTTTATTCATCTATTCAATTCTTAATTTCCGCAACAAGAGAAACGTTACTTTGCAAAGAAGTCACGCCTAACGCCTACCACACTTTACTACACGAGATCTTTATTGTGGTATAATAATAATGCCGTTTATGATTTCCTTCGCACTCATGGGTAACTAAACTTCTCTGTTGGGGTTATGGAATCCTTATGAGATACTATCTAAGGCTATGAGTTTGTGAATTTGTGACACGTGTATTGCTTATATCATTATTCTCTTCATCTTAATGCAAATTCTTGTGGCTGCAGACGCATAGAATAACGCCAGTATAGCATTAACTTGTTCGAAAGAAAAGTTATATGTCTGGAAAAGAGATAATGTCAAGGTAATAGGGTCCCATCCCCTATTAAAAAGTTAGTGTCGTAACTGGATTAACCTCTTGGAGAATTTGTACCGTTAGATATGCTTTAAGCTCGAAAGAGTTAAAGTGAAATAGTCCTTGTTTAGGTCGAAAGACCCTTGGATTTACCATAGAATACAATTCTCTATAAGCACATGCATGTCTGAATTCCGCATAACTCATAGCCAATAGAGACGTAAAACTCATAAGGTGGACATAACCCCAACTTCTCAATTCTCATTGTTTTACATCTTACTAAACATTCTTTCTTTTTACTTTGCTATTTTCTGTTTTTACTTTACTATTTAGATTACATTACTTGCACGACAAAACTCCCCCCTTTTTACGAGACTTGCACTATAAGTCTAGTAATCTTTGCTTACTTGTTGACCAAGCTATTCCCTGTGGGATCGATACCCAACCCAGTTGGGTTCTATATTTGACTACGACCGCTTTACACTCCTACGAGAGCTGTAGATTGAGCGTTATCAAAAATTGGCACTGTTGCCGGGGAATACGGTTGTCAACTAAGTTTGTGATAATTACTAGACCCTTTGGTCAAAGATTCTCGTACTTTTACTTTTAGTTTTTGTTTTTGTTCTCTGCAGGTTTTTATTCAGTGCATGCCCCATACTCGAAGTTCTGGTCAACCGTTATTACCTATCAATCCTGAACCATAACGTATTGGCAGAATGGAGGCACAGCACGAAATTGAAAGGATGGCTGCTCAGCAGGAACAGGCGAGACTAGCTGCTCTTGCAGCCGCTCAAGTGCATCAACAGAATATTGATAAACCTGGGCGAGCGACAAATCCTGACGATGAGGACCTAGGTTATGTAGAGTTACTAAACCCAAGGCGTGATACTGAGATAGCAACATCTGCGAACAGAAGAGATCGTCAAGCTAGGTTTAGGCATGAACGCCGACCCATGCAACCAGCATTCGATGATGATGATGATGATCTTGATGGAGCTGGAGCTATAGGAGCCATTATTCCTCCACCATTGGCACCTGGAGCCAAGTTCAACATCACAAGCACAATGATTCAGTTATTGCAACTCAAGGGATTATTTGGTGGACTAGCAGACGATGATCCGAATATGCATCTCATCAACTTTATTTCTACATGCAAGTCATTTGACAATCCTGGCGTTGGTCAGAATGCAATTCGATTATGCCTATTTCCATTATCTCTGTCTGGGGAGGCAACTCTATGGTTGAATGGGCTAACTCCTGATTCTATTACAAATTGGAGGCAATTGAGAGACACTTTCCTAGAAAGATTCTTTCCGCCATCCAAAAGAGCCCAATTAAGAGATGAAATCAACAACTTTCGGCAGCTTCCAACCGAAGCTCTTCATGAAATGTGGGAGAGGTTCAAGACAAAGCTAACGAGGTGCCCAAGCCATCACATGACTAATGTTCACCTAATGGAGATACTATACAGAGCCTTGAATTCAATAACTAAACCAGTGGTAGATAATGCGGCTGGAGGATCTTTTATGGACCTCACCTTTGGTCAAGCAAGCAATATGCTAGATCGTATGACGAAGCAAAGTAGAGCTTGGCACACCAGGGATTCTGAGGTAGCAAGCCCCACTTTATCTATTGGCATGACTGCAGACCAAGGGAGAAGAGAAGAAGAACGTGATTAAGATATGACGCACATGAAAACACAAGTGGATCTTCTTACAAAGCATTTATTATCAGGGAAGACCAAAAAAGTCAAAGCTATTGCGTCAAAAGGAAGAGACGAATCTGATTCGGAAGAAGAGGCCAACTACTTAAACAATCAGGGGGGTTTCCGAGGGAATACCCAAGGAAACCAAGGTCGGAACTATTATGATAAATCTGGAAACAAGGACCAAGGTAGTTGGAAGAAAATGAATGAAAAGAGTGGTTTGTATGTTCCCCCAGGAAGACGTGACACCACCACATCTGGTTCTGAAAGTATGGAAGACATGATGGCTAAACTATTGAAAGGAGTGGAATCAACTAGCGCAGGAGTAACAGAGGTCATAAATGATTTTTCTTCAATGAAGCAATTAGTTGATTCACATTCCACTTCAATCAAACAAATAGAGCAACAATTGAGCCAACTTTCAGCAACACTCAATCAAAGAAAGGTTGGCACTTTACCTAGCGACACAGTGCAAAACCCAAGGAATGATGGGTCATGCATGGCCATTACTATCCGAAGTGGTAAGGTGCTAAAATCTTCATCAAAAGGCAAGCAAGTGGTTGACGAAGTAGCAGACATAGTTGATAACACAAAAGGTGAAGAATCCGTAGAAGCTGGCCACGACGTCCATGACGTCAACCCTAGCGGTTTGCAGCCTGAAACTACCAAAATACGGAAGCAAGAGGAGAAGAAATCCATGGAGAAAACAATTCCTTATCCACCACCACCTTTTCGTCAAAGATTAAAGAAGTTTGCGGATGATACAAAGTTCAGCAAATTCATGAATATGTTAAAGCAGCTGACCATTAATGTTCCGTTGGTAGAGGCACTAGAACAAATGCCTGGGTATGCAAAATTTATGAAGGATCTTTTGACAAAGAAGTGATAAGCAAGCTATGAGTTGAAGTATACTGTTCATCACTGCAGCGCAATCGCTACCCGATCACTAGTTCAGAAGAAGGCTGACCCCGATGCTTTCACTATTCCTTGCACTGTTGGATCTTTGAACTTTGCCAAGGCATTGTGCGATCTGGGTGCTAGCATCAATTTGATGCCACTATCCGTCTACAGGAAGTTGGGGTTAGGCAATCCGACGCCAACCAATATGAGGCTCGCGATGGCTGATAGGTCGGTAAAATGACCTGTGGGTATCTTGAATGATGTGTCGGTAAAGGTTTATTTATTCATCTTTCTGGCAGACTTCGTAATTCTGGATTCTAAGGCGGACTCTGAAGTTCCCATAATCTTGGGACGTCCTTTCCTTGCAACAGGAAGTGTGCTTATTGACATGAGAGCTAATGAGCTTTTATTTCGGTTGAATGATGAAGTGGTCCATTTTGATATATGCAAAGAAACGAAGCAGCCCAGCGATATGAATGTGTCCTCTGTAGCTGATGTTCATTATGAGGATAAGAAAGCATTATCTATAGGGAAACAGCTTACTGTTGAGCCATTGTCTGCTGTGCCACTGAATGTTGAGCATAAGGATGATGAAGATTATGAAGAAACTGATGATAGGCGAATTTACGCGCCTATATCAATATATTTTGCCCATATTTGTTCCATGTTTTGAGAACAAATTATATATTTCATGAACTTTTAGTCCTTTTTCCTATAAGTGAGCTAACGAACATGATTAGCAAAGTTTCAGGCATAAATGATGCAGAATTCAGCATTTTATGGCTTACTTGACGCAAAAGAAAGCTCACGAAGGAAGGAAAGGGAGTTTACACGCCTAAGAACCAAAAACGCTGCATGGAAAATCTGTCCCGGGCTAAAACAACATTTCTGAAGACTTTGGGGACTTGGAGTAACTTAGTTGGATTGGGACAATGATACATTAACCTAGTACAATTGGGTTATGTATTTCATTAGTTTATTTGGATTATGATAATGTTACATTAACCTAGTACATTTGGGTTAAGTATTCCATTAGCCTAGTAGGATTTGGTTAGATATTTATTTACCTAGTAGGATTAGAATATGGGTATTATAAATACCCTATCATGCTAGAGATTTTTATTCATCTTCTATTCAACAATTAATCTTCTTCCATCCCTCTCTTCTTCCACCACAACAATTCTACAACTCTTCTAATCTTTCCATTAATCTTATCTTCTTCTATTCTTAAAACCCGCAATAAGATAATCGTTACTACGCTAAGGAATCACGCCTCACGCCTATCACTTGAGCTACACGCAATTAACCAATATTGTGATATAATAACAATGTCAATCGTGATCTCCTTCGCATTCATGGGTAACTAAACCTCTCTGTTGGGGTTATGGAAGCCGAATGAGTTACTATCTATTGCTGTGAGTTTGTGAGTTCGCAACACGTATACTTCTTATATCATTATTCTCTTCATCTTAATCTAAATTCTTTGTGGTCGGAAACGCAAGAATACGCCAGTATAACATTTAACTTGTTCGAAAGAAAGGTTATTTGTCTGGAAAAGAGATAGTGTCAAGGTAGTAGGACACCCTTTCCTATTAAAAATCTAGTGCCGTAACTGGACTAACCTCTTGGAGAATTCGTACCGTTAGACACGCTTTAAGCTCGAAAGAGTTAAAGTGAAATAATCCTCGAATAGGTCGAAAGATGCCTGGATTTACCATCGAATACAATTCTCTATAAGTAGTTGCATGTCAGAATTCTACACACTCATAGCCAATAGAGACGTATACCTCAGAAGGTGGACATAACCCCAATGCTTCAATTCTCATTGTTTACAACTTACGTAACAATCTTTCTCTCTTTACTTTATTATTTTCAGCTTTTACTTTAATATTTTAGTTACACATTACAATCCCCCCTTTTTTACGAGACTTGCACTAAAAGTCTAGTAATCGTTGCTTACTTGTTGACCAAGCTATTCCCTGTGGGATCGATACCCAACCCAGTTGGGTTCTATATTTGCTAACGACCGCTTTACTCTCCTACGAGAGCTGTAGATTGAGCGTTATTAAAAATTGGCGCCGTTGCCGGGGAATACGAGTGTCAATCAAGTTCGTGATAATTACTAGACCCTTTGGTCAAAGATTCTCGTACTTTTACTTTCAGTTTTTGTTTTTGTTTACTGCAGGTTTTTATTCAGTGCATGCCCCATACTAGAAGTTCTGCTCAACTGTTATTACCACTTAATCCTGAACCACAACGCATTGGAAGTATAGAAGCACAAGCAGAAATCGAAAGGATGGCTGCTCAACAGGATCAAGCAAGACTGGATGCCCTTGCCGCAGCCCAGGTTCAACAACAGAACATTGATAACCCGGCACGAGCAACAAATCCCGATGATGAAGATTTAGGAGATGACGAGTTACTAAACCCAAGGCGTGATGCTGAAATTATAACACCTGCCAACCGAAGAGGTTGACAAGCTCGGTTTAGGTATGATCGCCAACCTATGCAGCCAGCTTTCGACGATGATGATGATGATCTTGATGGTGCCGGATCCACTAGAGCCATAATTCCACCACCATTAGCGCCCAGAGCCAAGTTCAACATCACAAGCACCATGATTCAGTTATTGCAACTCAAGGGATTATTTGGTGGACTAGCAGGCAATGATCCGAATATGCATCTCATTAACTTTATTTCTACATGCAAGTCGTTTGACAATCCTGGTGTTGGTTAGAATGCAATTCGATTACGTCTATTTCCATTGTCTCTGTCTGGGGAGGCAACACTATGGTTGAATGGGCTGACTCCTAATTCTATTACAAATTGGAGGCAATTGAGAGACACTTTCCTAGAAAGATTCTTTCCGCCATCCAAGAGGGCGCAATTGAGAGATGAAATCAGCAACTTTCGTCAGCTTCCCACTGAAGCTCTTCATGAAACATGGGAGAGGTTCAAGACAAAGCTAGCGAGGTGCCCAAACCATCACATGACCAATGTTCACCTAATGGAGATCTTGTATAGAGCCTTGAATTCAATAACTAAAGCAGTGGTGGATAATGCAGCTGGAGGATCTTTCATGGACCTCACCTTTGGTCAGGAAAGTAATATGTTAGATCGTATGATGAAACAAAGTAGAGCTTGGCATACTAGAGATTCTGAGGTAGCAAGTCTCACCTTGTCTATTGGCATGACCACAGACCAAAGAAGAAGAGAAGAAGAACGTGATCAGGATATGGCGCACTTGAAAACACAAATGGATCTTCTTACAAAGCATTTATTGTCAGGGAAGACCAAAAAAGTGAAAGCTATTGCGTCAAAAGGAAGAGACGAATCTAATTCGGAAGAGGAGGCCAACTACTTGAACAATCAGGGGGGTTTCTGCGGGAATGCCCAAGGAAACCAAGGTCGGAACTATTATGATAAATCTAGAAACAAAGACCAAGGTAGTTAGAGAAACAAGAATGAAAAGAGTGGTTTGTACGTTCCCCCTGGTAGACATGACACCACCACATCTAATTCTGGAAGCATGGAAGACATGATGGCTAAAATCTTGAAAGGAGTGGAAGCAACAAGCGCAGGAGTAACGGAGGTAGTTAATGATTTGTCCTCCATGAAATAATTAGTTGATTCTCATTCCACTTCAATCAAGCAAATAGAGCAACAATTGAGCCAACTTTCAGCAACACTCAATCAAAGAAAGGCCGACACTTTACCTAGTGATACTGTGTAAAACCCAAGGAATGAGGGGTCATGCATGGCCATCACTACCAGAAGTGGTAAGGTGCTGGAAACTTCAGAAAAAGGCAAGCAAGTGGTTGACGAAGTTGCGGACATGGATGACAACGCAAAAGGAGAAGATGTCGCAGCAACTACTCCTAACATCAAGGATGCCACCTCCAGCACGGTGCAGCCTGAAAAAGTGGAAAAACGGAAGCAAGAGGAGAAGAAAGCCGTGGAAAGAACACTTCCATACCCACCACCACCTTTTCCTCAAAGATTGAAGAAGGTGGCGAATGACACGAAGTTCAGCAAATTCATGACTATGTTGAAACAGCTGACCATTAATGTTCCATTGGTGGAGGCACTTGAACAAATGCCTGGGTATGCAAAATTTATGAAGGATCTTTTGAAAAAGAAGCGGACAGCAAGTTATGAGTTGAAAGATGATGTTCATCACTGGAGTACAGTCGCTACCCGATCGATAGCTCAGAAGAAGGCCGACCCCGGAGCTTTCACTATTCCTTGCACAATTGGATCGTTGGATTTTGCCAAAGCATTGTGCGACCTAGGTGCTAGCATCAATTTGATGCCACTATCCATCTACAAGAAGTTGGGACTAGGCGATCCGACACCAACCAATATGAGGCTCATGATGGCTGATAGGTCGGTAAAACGACCTGTGGGTATCTTGAATGATGTGTTGGTGAAAGTTTCTTCATTCATCTTTCCTGCAGACTTCGTTATTCTGGATTGTAAGGAGGATTCTGAAGTTTCCATAATCCTAGGACGTCCTTTCCTTGCAACCGGAAGTGTGCTTATTGACATGAAAGATAATGAGCTTTTGTTTCGAATTAATGATGAAGTAGTACGGTTTGATATATGCAAAGACATGAAGCAGCCCAGCGATACGAATGAGTTATCTGTAGCTGATGTTCATCCAGAGGATATGAAAGCATTATCTATAGAGAAATAGCCTACTGTTGAGCCATTGTCTGCTGCGCTACTGAATGTTGAGCATGAGGATAATGAAGATTATGAAGAACTTATGGGTGCTCTAACAGAAATAGAGTCTTATACTCCTAAGCAACCGGATTGTGATCCCAAGAATCTACCAACAGCGAAGACTCCCATTGACGAGTCACCAATGCTAGAATCGCAAGAGCTCCTCGATTATCTAAGGTATGTGTTCTTGGAAAGTAGAAATATACTTTCGGAGAGTGAAGATGATTTAAGTGAACAACACGTAGAAGCTCTCATCTCTGCTCTAAAGAGATACAAGAGAGCTATGGGTTGGACTATTGATGATATAATTGGTGACTCTTCGGGGAAATATATGAGCCATCTCGAAGAAGATCGCATGCCCACAGGTAAGCCTCATTGTCGTCTAAATCCTTTCAGAAAACGATCCACCATTTACCTCGACGAAGTCTGAGTACTCGAGATAACTATGTCATGCCACGACAATAAATAAGGCGCTAGATGGGAGGCAACCCATCATTTATCATTTTTCAATTATCGTTTATCGTTTTGTCTTTCTTTCATTATAGTACTTGTTTTGCTTCTGATAAAAGAAAATCCAAAAATAAGAGTCATGCCACGACCAAAACTATGGCGCTTGGTGGGAGGCAACCCATCGTACTAATTGTTTTCATTGGTTTTGAGCAAATATAGGTGCAAGAAGTATTCAACGAGGAGATTGGTTTAAAATGACGATTTGGACGTATTGTATGGTAAAGGTGGTAAGTTAGGAATAGTGATGCATAAGGTTATGGATTGAGCATTGCTCATGCCAAAATAGGCATCGAGCAAGGCTAGGCCTAGGTAAAACTAGGCCACAAACAATGCAAAACCTATCCTATAGCCTGAGGTCTCGGAATCTAGTGTGCTATACACTATGCGCCGCCCATTCCTAAGTGTGCTTTTGACTATGCGCAGCCTATGCTATAGCATTAGGTCTCAGGATCTCATATGCCATAGACTATGCGGCGCATATGTCTCTAAATGCCATAGACTATGCGGCGCATATGTCTCCAAATGCCATAGACTATGCGCCGCATATACCATGACTATGCCGAGCATTATGCGCCGCATATGTGGCATTTTTGTCTCCAAAACCGTTTGGAAATGGGTCAAAACCGGACCCATTCTCTTCCTATATAAAGGGGACTTGGTCTTGAAACATAAGCACATTGCAAAGTGACCTAAAGGCGTCGCATATTCATCCAAATCCTCTCAAAATTTTCTTTTTGCTCTTCCAATTCACAAAATCATCTCCAAAAGCTTCAATCAAGTAAGTACTCTCTTGTTCTTCATTTATTTCTCGTAAGTACTACGTCGCTATGTCTATTATGACTTGCTACATCTTGAAAGAATATTGGTGATGTTAATGAGTTTGGATTGTTGATACAAACCATGTGAGTAAACATATACGTTAGGATAATCTTGACTTGTTTCCGACTTGAATTTGGTTTTAATAGCATTATTTACTATTTGCGGAATTGCTATGGTTATGAAAATTGCTTAAGTTTGATACTTGGATACTTACATGTTAGACTATCCCGTTCATCGGGATAAAACCTATAGTTAACTACCGACTTAGGAGGTTGTGATTGTAGAAAGTAACTATACCATGATGTAACCCCTACATAGTAGTGTTGTTATGCCTAACAAGAAAGTAGAGCAATGGCTGCAAATAGTGATACATCGCTGATTTTCTTGTCGGAACATAGTTCCTAAAACGTATGAATTCACTTCACTGTTTCGTATTAACGAACCTAAGTGTGGGGTGGTACCCCTATGGCTTTTGTATACATTGTTTCCTTTGAGTTGATGCTAAAATGAATATTGTTTAAGTCTCAGGAACAATGGTACCTAAAGCGCGACAAGATAAGGCTACCACTTCCCAAAAGGGCAAGAAGAGAGGTCGTAAGGACCAAGGAGAATCATCCTCAACGCAACTACCACGCCGAATGTATGGAATCAAATGGGTTCTTGAGGAGGAAGCCAAAGAATGGTATAGAAACAATAAAGAAAGAAAATATGTTCACGTCGACTTAATCAACAAGGATACTTTAGCAAAGAAGGAGCCGCGGATGTTGGCGAAAATAATGGCATTAAAGCTGGATTTCATCTTCCGCGACATGGGAGAGTGTAATCTTGATGTGACAAGGGAATTTTATGCCAGCTGGTCGCCGAAAACCACGGGCAATGAAGTCAAGATTCGGGGCCAAGTGTTACAGCTCAATGCGGATTGGATCAATTCCTTTCTTGGCTTACCTTCGGTCGACCCAGCACCATTCAAAGAGATGTACAGCAGGCCTCCTTATAGAGCAATACGACACACACTTTGTGGAAGTAGATCGATGGCAAGGTGGGGCAGACATCGAGACACCGGACGACACAACACCTTCCCCGATGTACCACTGAATAGGGAAGCAAGAATCTGGATGCGCATTGTTAACTTATGCCTTATTCCTGGGACTCAATACACCAAAATATCAAGAGATAGAGTGTGTTTGGTCTATGCTTTGATGACGAATGTCCCTATCAACTTTGGGGCAATCATTCGCTCTACAATGCAGAAGGCCAGAATCCACAAAAGGTCCCACTTCACTTTTGGTAATCTGTTGACAGCACTCTTGTGGAAGGAGGATATCGAAGAGGAACCAGCTGATCACAAACTCCTACATAAACCGAAGAAGGTTGACCTCACCAAGGTCAAAGATGCTGAAACAACTCATGGTGTCAACCTTACTACTGCGGAGAGACATGCTCGTGATGAGAGTTTCTTCCGTCATCTTTATGGCATGACACGTTTCACAATGATGAGTGGAGGTCGTATTCCAACTGCTGAAGAGCTCCACCAGCTGGACCATGACTACCCAATGAACATGCATGCACGGGAGATGTGTGGAGTGGGAGTATACTTTGAGGAACCTCTAGATGATTACGTGCCGACCGATGACGATCGACGCTTGCCAGACTCCGATGAGGAGGAGAACTCTGATGACGACTCTTATGATGATTCCGACGAAGGGGGTATGACCCCCGACCTTGAGGAAGAGTCCGACTGACCAGGTTCTTCGTATTTATTTTCCACTGAGGGCAGTGTCCCGTTTAAGTATGGGTTGGCGGTATCGCATGCTATACTTCTCTATTTGCATCTATGTTTGTTTACTGTGTTTTACTGTGTTTTTGTTATTGTTTCGTGTTTTTGTTGTTTTGTTTTTTAGTTTTTTATTTTTTTATTTTTTTATTTTTTTAGCTTCGCAGTTGTTTTAATTTTTTATATTTTTTAGCTTCGCATAAAATAATTCTAATTGGCAGCATGAGATTATAACAAGAGTATGTGCTACAATTATGACTGTTGAGACGTTTAGGCTCTAGTTGTGACTCATTATGTGACATTTTGTGGTTCAATTCCTTCACTTGTTGGGTCGAGAGTCTATATTACTTCCAATAAAGTTGACCGTGTGCCTTGTGTGTGTGAGATAATAGTATATTCTATGTTTGTGGCTGATGCTAGAACTTGCCCGGTATGTATGCAAAGCGAAAATAAGGAGTGTAAGTTTAGGAGATGATCTAGGCACTTCTTTGGAAACCTATACTTGTTTACCTTCATTTTACCTACCCTTGGACATCATCCTAGTTAAACCCTTTTGAGCCTTTAGCCTATTTCTTTGACAACCTTGTATGTAAGCCTAATCCATTTTTTCAAGACCATAATTTGATCCAAATTCCTAAGTACTTTAAAGTAAAAAGGTCATGTGACAACATAAGAGGAAATTGGGTGAGTATGATTCTTTAAATTGTAATGGTGCTTGAATGTGTTATGAAAAAGAAAGTGTTATCATAAGAGGTATGTTGTAAAAAAAAAGTTGAAAAGTGAGTTATGATTAAAAATTGAAAAACAAAAGAGAAGAACAAGGGTGGAAGAATAAAAGAAAGAAAGGGTTGAAAGAAAAAAAGTGTAAAGGATACAATGTGATGTATTAAAGTGCTTAGGAACTTAGTCACTATTTCTGGCCAAAATAGCTGATCCTACCCGTCCCTTAGCCTACATTACAACCATCAAAAGACCTACTTGATCCTAATCTTAACATTCTGACATTTAGTGGAGTATTACACTAAGGGCAAGCCTATGGTCATCAGTTGCTGCATATGAATTCTTTGTGAGAGTGAGAGCACAGATATTTTGATACCCATGTTTGAAAAATATGCTATACTTGTGAGTGACTATGGGTAATATATTATGAGACACACATGGTTGATGAGTTTTGGATAGCTGTATATGATTCTTTGTGCTTAACTGTTGAATATGAGTTGACCACCATCACGAGTCTATGTTGGAGGTTAAACTGTTTCTATTAATGATCGGAAAACTACTCTTCGTTGATAATTGTTGTGCTTGTCTTGATGAATATTTTGTGTTGTTGCTGTGAAACCCTAAGTTGATGTTTAGAGGGACATGATATTTTGTTCGAGGACGAACAAAGCTTCAAGTGTGGGGTGTTGATGATAGGCGAATTTACGCGCCTATATCAATATATTTTGCCCATATTTGTGCCATGTTTTGAGAACAAACTATATATTTTATGCACTTTTAGTCCTTTTTCCTATAAGTGAGCTAACAAACATGATTAGCAAAGTTTAAGGTATAAATGATGTAGAATTCAGCATTTTATGGCTTACTTGATGCAAAAGAAAGCTTACGAAGGAAGGAAAGGGAGTTTACACGCCTAAGGACCAAAAACGCTGTATGGAAAATCTGTCCCGGGCTAAAACAACATTTCTGAAGACTTTGGCGACTTGCAGTAACTTAGTTGGATTTGGACAATGATACATTAACCTAGTACAATTGGGTTATGTATTTCATTAGTTTATTTGGATTATGATAATGTTACATTAACCTAGTACATTTTCTATTAGCCTAGTAGGATTTGGTTAGATATTTATTTACCTAGTAGGATTAGGATATGGGTATTATAAATACCCTATCATGCTAGAGATTTTTATTCATCTTCTATTCAACAATTAATCTTCTTTCATCTCTCTCTTCTTCCACCATAACAATTCTACAACTCTTCTAATCTTTCCATTAATCTTATCTTCTTCTATTCTTAAAACCCGCAATAAGATAACGATTACCACGCTAAAGAATCAGGCCTCACGCCTATCACTTGAGCTACACGCAATTAACCAATATTGTGATATAATAACAATGTCAATCGTGATCTCCTTCGCATTCATGGGTAACTAATCCTCTCTGTTGGGGTTATGGAAGCCGAATGAGTTACTATCTATTGCTGTGAGTTTGTGAGTTCGCAACACGTATACTTCTTATATCATTATTCTCTTCATCTTAATCTAAATTCTTTGTGGTTGCAAACGCAAGAATACGCCAGTATAACATTTAACTTGTTCGAAAGAAAGGTTATTTGTCTGGAAAAGAGATAGTGTCAAGGTAGTAGGACACCCTTTCCTATTAAAAAGCTAGTGCCGTAACTGGACTAACCTCTTGGAGAATTTGTACCATTAGACACGCTTTAAGCTCGAAAGAGTTAAAGTGAAATAATCCTCGAATAGGTCGAAAGACGCCTGGATTTACCATCGAATACAATTCTCTATTAGCAGTTGCATGTCAGAATTCTACACACTCATAGCCAATAGAGACGTATACCTCAGAAGGTGGACATAACCCCAATGCTTCAATTCTCATTGTTTACAACTTACATAACAATCTTTCTCTCTTTACTTTATTATTTTCAGCTTTTATTTTAATATTTTGGTTACACATTACAATCCCCCCTTTTTTACGAGACTTGCACTAAAAGTCTAGTAATCGTTGCTTACTTGTTGACCAAGCTATTCCCTGTGGGATCGATACCGAACCCAGTTGGGTTCTATATTTGCTAATGACCGCTTTACATTCCTACGAGAGCTGTAGATTGAACGTTATCAGAAACTACATGTGCTCTAACAGAAATAGGTTCCTATTCTCATACTCCTAAATAGCCGGACCTTGATCTTAAGAATCAACCGTCACCAACAGTGAAGACTTCCATTGAAGAGCCACCAATGCTAGAATTGAAAGAGCTCCCCGATTATCTAAGGTATGTGTTCTTGGAAAGTGGAAATATACTTCCGGTAAGTATGGAGGATGATTTAAGTGAACATCACGTAGAGGCTCTCATCTCTGCTCTGAAGAGATACAAGAGAGCCATGGGTTGGACTATTGTTGATATAATTGGTATCCCTCCTGGGATAAGCATGCACAAGGGTCATCCCGAAGAAGATTGCATGCCTACAAGTAAGCCTCATTGTCATCTGAATCCATTCAAATAACGATCCACCATCTATCTCGATGAAGTCTAGGTAACCGAGATAGCTATGTCGTGCCGCGATAATAAATCAAGCGCTTGGTGGGAGGCAACCCATCGTTTTTAATTATTTTTGTTTTCTTAGGATTTTATCGAACCACAACCAAAACTAAGGTGCTTGATGGGAGGCAACCCATTGTTCTAATCATTTTTGTTGTCTTTGAGCAAGTGTAGGTACAAGAGGTGTCAAAGAGGAGATTGGTTTCAAATTTTGATTTGGAAGGATTGCATGTTGAAGGTGGTAAGTTAGGAATGAAGAAGAAAAGGCTATGGATTGGGTATTGTTTATAAAAATATAGGCAAAGAACAAGGCAAGGCCTATGTAAATCTAGGCCACGAACAAGGCAAGGCCTATACTATGGCCTAAGCTCTCGGAATCTAGTTTGCCATAGCATAGGCGCCGACCATGCCTAAGAATGCCATAGCATAGACGCCGCCTATGCCAATGCCTTTTGTCTCTGAATCTCATATGCCATGGAATAGGTGCCGCCTATGCCCAGGAATGCCATGGCATAGGCACCGCCTATGCTAAACAATGCTTTGCAAAAGGCGCCGCCTATGCCAAGCATAGGCAAAGCATTAGGCGCCGCCTATGGTCACTTTTTGTCTCCAAATCCGATTCTAAATGGGTCAAAACCCGACCTAAGCTTGTCCTATAAATAAGAGACTTAGTCTTAGACCAAAAACACATTGCAAACCTAGCATAAGCGCTGCCTACCTCTCCAAATTCTCTCAAAAATTTTCCTTTTGCTCTTTTACTTTGCAAGAACATCATCCAAGGTCATCAATTAAGTAAGTACTTCTTTGTTCTTCATTTATATTCCATAAGTACTACACCACTACGCATAATATGAATTGCTAAATCTTGAAGTAGTATTGGTGATTTGAATATGATTGAATTGTTGTGACACAACTAAGTGAGTAAACGAATACGTAAGAATGATCTTAACTTGTTTCCAACTTGTATTTGATTTTGATGCACTGTCATACTTTTGCAGAATTGACATGATCAAGAAAATTGCATAATCTTGTAATTAGAAAGTTTACATGTTGGAATGAATTGTTCATCGAGATGAGAATCATGATTAACTATCAACATATGAGGTTGTGATTATTTCTAGATGCTATAACTTGATTAAATCTCTATGTTGTAGTCGTGATATATCAAACATGAAAGTATTGATAAGATTTCAAGAAGTATGACTGCACTGATTATATTGTTGGAATATAGCGCCTAAAACGTATATCGACGAAGTCTGAGTAATCGACAACTTTCACTTCACTAGTATGTGCCAACAAATTAAGTGTGGGGTGGTGCCACTATTGTCTGTTTTCTGATTGAATCTTCCGAGATGAAGCTAACATGACTCTATTGAGATCTCAGGTACAATGGCACCAAAAGACAAGAAAAGCAACCATTTCACAAAAAGGTCAGAAAAGGGGAAGAAAAGAGCAAGCTGAATCCTCCGTGCTACAAATACCTCGACGCACTCTTGGAATCAAGTGGGGCACTTATGAGGAACTTCTGAGGATGATGACTCTGATGATGATTTCGACGCAGAGGGTATGACCCCAGACATAGAGGAGGAGTCCGACTAACCAGGTTCTTCTTATTTATTTTCCACTGAGGGCAGTGTGTCCTGTCTAAGTGTGGGGTGCTAGTATTTGCATGCTATACTTCTCTATCTGCATTTGCATTTATGTTTGTTTTGTTTTTCTTTTTAGTAGTTAATTTTTTTTTATTAGTTAAATTATTTTTTTTAACTTAACTTCGCATGAAATTATTCTAATAGGCAGGATGAGATTATGACAAGAGTTTGTGCTAAAATCATGACTATTGAGACGTTTAGGCTCTAATTGTGACTCACTATGTGATATTGTGTGGTTCAATTCCTTCATCTGTTGGGTCAAGAGTCTATGCTACTCCCAATAAAGTTGACCATGTGCCTTGTGTGTGTGAGATAATAGTATATTCTGTGCTTGTGGCTGATGCTAGAACTTGCCTGGTATGTATGTAAAGCGAAAATAAAGAGTGTAAGTTTAGGAGATAATTTAGGCATTTCCTTGGCAACCTATGATTGTTTAGCTTCAGTTTATCTACCCATGGACATTATCCTAGATAACCCCCTTTGAGCCTTAAGCCTATTTCCTTTGACAACCTCATATGTAAGCCTAATCCATTTTTTCAAGACCATAATTTGATCCAAATTCCTAAGTGCTTTAAAGTGTAAAGTCAGTGACAAAATAAGAGGAAATTGGGTGAGTATGATGCTTTAATAAGTAATGGTGCTTGAATTTGTTATGAAAAAGAATTGCTATCATAAGAGGTGTGTTATGAAAAGAAAAAGAAAAGGAAAACTAAAAAGTTAGTTATGTTTAAAAATTGAAAAACAAAAGAGGAGAAAAAGGGTGGTAGAATAAAAGAAAGTAGAAAGGTTGTTTGAAAGAAAAGTGATAATGATACAATGTGATGTATTAAAGCGCTTAGGAACATAGTCACTATTTCTGGCCAAAATAGTCCTACCCATCCCTTAGCCTACATTACAACTTGTAGAAGACCTATTTGATCCTAAGCTTAGCATTCTGACATTTAGTGGAGCATTAGACTAAGGGCAAGCCTATGGTCATCAGTTGCAGCATATGAATTCTTTGTGAGAGAGAGAGCAAGGATACTCGTATACCCATGTTTTGATAAATATACTAAACTCGTGAGTGATTATGGGTGATATATGGTGAGACACACATGGTTGATGAGTCTTGGGTAGTTGTGTATGATTCTTTGTACCTCAACTTGTGGACACGAATTAATCACCATCACGAGTCTATGTTGGAGGTTGAATTGTTTCTACTAATGATCGGAAAACTACTCTTTGTTGATAATTGCTATGCTTGTCTTGATGAATATTTTGCGTTGTTACTGTGAAACCCTAAGTCGATGTGTAGATGGACATGATAGTTTGTTCAAGGACGAACAAAGCTTTAAGTGTGGGGTGTTGATGATAGGCGAATTTACACGCCTATAGTGCTATATTTTACCCATATTTTAGACAAGTTTTGAGGACAAATTATATAATTCATGCACTTTTAGTCCTTTTTCCTGTAACTGAGCTAACAAACATGATTAGCAAGTTTTCAGGTATAAATGATGCAGATTTCAGCATTTTATGGATAACATGACGCCAAAGAAAGCTTCACGAAAGAAGTAAGGGAAAGCTTGGACGCCAAGGACCAAAAGTGACACATGGAAAACCTGTCCCGGGGAAAAACAACATTTTTCAAGACTTTGGGGATCACCAGTAACCTATTAGGATTAGGATAATAATGCAGTAATTTATTAGGATTAGGATAATGATGCAGTAACCCAGTAGGATTGGTTTAAGTAATGCATTAACTTAGTAGGAATAGGATAGGGGTATTATAAATACCCTATTTTGCTAGAGATTTTAATCATTCTCATTCTACTTCTAATTCTTCCATTAGTTACAAACAATTCTTCTATTCTTCTACAACTCTTCTTCTAATCCTTCCATTAATTTTACTTTTTATTCATCTATTCAATTCTTAATTTCCGCAACAAGAGAAACGTTGCTTTGCAAAGAAGTCACGCCTAACGCCTACCATACTTTACTACACGAGATCTTTATTGTGGTATAATAATAATGCCGATTGTGATTTCCTTCGCACTCATGGGTAACTAAACTTCTCTGTTGGGGTTATGGAAGCCTTATGAGATACTATCTAAGGCTATGAGTTTGTGAATTCGTGACACGTGTATTGCTTATATCATTATTATCTTCATCTTAATGCAAATTCTTGTGGCTGCAGACGCATAGAATAACGCCAGTATAGCATTAACTTGTTCGAAAGAAAAGTTATATGTCTGGAAAAGAGATAATGTCAAGGTAATAGGGTCCCATCCCCTATTAAAAAGTTAGTGCCGTAACTGGATTAACCTCTTGGAGAATTTGTACTGTTAGATACGCTTTAAGCTCGAAAGAGTTAAAGTGAAATAGTCCTTTTTTAGGTCGAAAGACGCTTGGATTTACCATAGAATACAATTCTTTATAAGCACATGCATGTCTGAATTCCGCATAACTCATAGCCAATAGAGACGTAAAACTCATAAAGTGGACATAACCCCAACTTCTCAATTCTCATTGTTTTACATCTTACTAAACATTCTTTCTTTTTACTTTGCTATTTTCTGTTTTTACTTTACTATTTTGATTACATTACTTGCACGACAAAACTCCCCCCTTTTTACGAGACTTGCACTAAAAGTCTAGTAATCTTTGCTTACTTGTTGACCAAGCTATTCCCTGTGGGATCGATACCCAACCCAGTTGGGTTCTATATTTGACTACGACCGCTTTACACTCCTACGAGAGCTGTAGATTGAGCGTTATCATTGGGTGATCATTATTTTTAGAATATTTTTGGTTCCAGGGTATAGGGTGCCCAGCCTCAAGCTAGTGGGGCTTAGTCAGCTTCATCATATCCCCCTTCCATATGTTGCAATCAGGTGCATCATGGTGTTTGTGAAGAAGGCAGGAATATATGCTTTAAATATGGTTAGATTGATCATATGCAGAGAGATTGTCCTTTCATGCTTGCATCTGGGGCAAATAAGATCCTTATTTCTACTTCTTCAACTCTTACACCAAAGGGTGCTAGTTTTTCTACTGGCTCTGACACTGGTTAGGACCATCTATACACTCTTGCCATCCATTAGGAATATGAATCTTCCCCTGATGTTTTTATTGGTATGGTCAAGCTTTTCTCTCGTGATGCATATTGTCTATTTGATCTCGGGTCTAACTTCTCTTACATTAAACCTAATTTGGCTATTCCTTTAGGTTCTGATCCTAAATGTATTCCAGGTACCTCTTTTGTGTCCACCCTAGTGGGTGACTCAATTATCACTAGAAATATTTATAGGGATTGTGTGATGTCGGTCTCTAGTAGGAGACCTTGGTGGATCTTATTGAGTTGTACATGTTAGACTTTGATTTGATCTTAGGGATAGATTGGTGCATTCGTGCCATGCGTGTCCTGATTGTCAGACCTGAAGGGTCAATTTCTACTTCCCTAATGAGCCGATGATCGAGTGAAAGGTAGTTCCATAGTGTCTAAGGGAAGATTCATTTCATATCTTAGAAGTCGGAAATTAATTTCTAAGGGGTACTCTATCACTTAAAATATTTAAGGGTTCTGTATCCAAAGTTCCTTTCTTGTAGGTTATCCCTTTGGTTTGTGAATTCGTCGAGGCATTCCCTGATGATCTTCTTGGTATTCCTCCAGATAGGGAAATGGATTTTGGGATTGATCTTCTTCTAGAAACTAGTCCTATTCCGATACCGCCTTATAGAATTGCTCCGACTGAGTTGAAAGATCTCAAGAAGTAGTTGAAAGATCTTCTAGACAAGGGTTTTATTTGGGCAAAAGGATCTTCTGGACCCCTGTACTAGGTAGGTTTTGTAAGTTGGACACTTATACTTACATATTTTTCATCTGGACCCTTGAACCCACTAAAAAGCAACATTTTAAACACATTTTGGGAGAGTGCAACACACTCTCCCACGTTAGTTGCCACATAAGCTGCCATGTAAGCCACATCACTTGTCATGTCATTTTCAAGTATTTTATGAAATTTCAAGTCATTTTTAAAATGCTACATGACAAATTAAATATTAAAATTAATTTAATTGAATAAATTTTTTATAAATTGTACATAAATTTAAATAATCACGTTTTTATTTTTGCTCACAAATTAAATATCAAATTCATTACAAATAATTAAAATTCTTCTCCAACTAATTTTAATTTTTAACTATAAATTCATATATATAAACATAAATGAATTTTTGATTTTAAAATTTGAATATCTTTAACAAAAATAATTAAATTAATTATTTTTATAAATTGGAGAAGTTCTAATACACAAACACAATAAATTTTTTATTTAAATTAATTTAAACTTTTAACTATAAATTCTAATACACAAACACAATAAATTTAATTAAACATCAAATTTATCCCATATAATTGATATTTCTCTCCAATTAATTTAAAGTTTTAACTATAAATTCACATACACAAACATAATGAATTTTTAATTTTTATTTAAATATCTTTAACCATTTGTAAAAGTTACAAAATTAATCCTAAACAAAATAAAAAATTTAAATTGAGAGCAACAACAACAATGAATAACCAACAAAAATATCAATGGTGATAGTGATGAACAACAACAACAATATCAACACAACAAAGAGAATTGACCAAAAAGACGCCAAAATAAAAAACAACAGCAACAATATCTGCCACAGCAATGAACAACCAACAACAATATCAATGGTGATAGTGATGAACAACAAAAACAATATCAACACAGCAAAGATACTTGACCAAAAAAAGGCACAAAAAATAAAAGCAAAGGCCCTCTTCATGGATTGCCCAGAAATCTGCCATATATGATGATGAAGAAAAAGAAAACAAAGAGAGAGATATTTACATGGTTATAGTGATGGCTATAGTAGCCATGGCTGTAGGGGTGGGGGGACGAAGAGAAATAAAGAGAGTTGTAAGGGTGGGGGACATAAATGGTGATACCATGGCAGCCATGGATGTATAGGAGATGGGGGACAAAGGTGAAGGGTGAGGTGAGGGCAACTGGATGAGAGAGGGGGGCAGGACGGGGGTGAATGGGTGGTTGGATAAGGGAGGAGGATGGGAGAGAGTGGCTGAGGGGTGGGGTGGGGGCCGGACAGAGAGGGGAGTTTAGTGAAATGAGGGTTGTTTATTTTTATTTTTAAAATTTATTATTTTTAAATTTTGAAAAATATTTTTTTATTAAAAATGATGGAGGGGAAAAAAGGCTATTTTTCATTTTTTTTAATTTTAATATTATTTTTAATTATTTTTAATTATTTTAATATAAAATTGGCAAAAAAAAATGACCCCCGCTTGCACCCCTAGATGAGTGACTACACTTTCCTTATCCTAGTCAGCCATTTAATGCCACATAGGCAAAGTCAATGGTCAAAGGATTTGAAATATTGCTTTTTAGTGAGTTCAGGGGTCCAGATGACAAACATGTAAGTAGAAGTATCCAACTTACAAAACCGACCTAGTACAAGGGTCAAAAAATTATTTTGCCTTTTATTTTCCCTAATGTTTCTCCTTGGAGTGATCCAGTTTTGTTTGTGCATAAGAAGGATAGTTCCTTTCAGATATGCATAGATTACCACCAGTTGAATAAGGTAACTGTGAAGAATAGTTATCCCCTTCCGAGGATTGATGATCTCTTTGATCAACTTCAGGGTGCTAATTACTTTTCCAAGATTGATCCTCGATTGGGTTACCATCAGCTAAACATTAGGGATTTATATATCCCTAAGACTTCTTTACGAACCTGGTATGGTCATTTTATGTTTTTGGTTATGTCCTTTAGTTTGACTAATGCCCCGACATCATTTATGGATCTTATGAACTGGGTATTCCATCAGTTCTTAGATTTATTCGTGATTGTATCTATTGATGATATTTTTGTGTATTTCAAGTGTAAGGCAGATCATGTCGATCATCTTCCCCTTGTGTTATAAACCTTTAAACATTAGCAGGTGTATGTAAAGTTCTCCAAGTGTGAGTTCTAGTTAAATATTATAACCTATCTAGGTCATGTTATTTCTAGTGAGCGGATCATAGTGGATCCTCATAAAGTTGCAGTGGTTATGAAATATCCTGTAGTCACGACTCCAATCGACATTCGCAGCTTCTTGGGTTTAGACAGTAGTTATAGAAGGTTTGTGGAAAGTTTCTCTTCTATTATTGCCCCATTTACTAAGTTGACTCAGAAGAAGGTGAAGTTCTTGTGGTCTAACTCTTCTGAGGGAAGTTTTGAGACACTACTAGAATTTACCCCTATTACAACAAATTTTTCATCAACGGTTCAAAAAGCGTTACCATAGAGGGTCTATTCCAATGGTTTCAACCGTTGCAAAAGAAAATTGTTCTAATATAACTATTTCATGCTATAACAATTTCTATTGTTTGATAACCTTTGCAATAGGGTATTTTATAGCAATGATTGTCTGAACTATTGCCATAAAATCAGCTATGGCAATGGTTTTTTTAAACAAAGAAGCTATCCCATCGGTTTCTTTATTCTCACCATAAAATTTTGATGAGTCCGCCAAAAATAAACCCTTTTTATAATTTCTCAGTATCTCAAACAAAAAAAATGACCAGATCAAATCCGCCATTTCTCCGACCACCATAATTTGACAATTGTACCACTGCTCCGACCACTGTATCACTACTCCGACAACTGTACCTCAATTTCGAAGCTGCTCCAACCACCACTTCAAAAAGTTGGAAAGTGTGACCACCGTACCTCGATTTCAAAGTTGCTCCACTATAGAACAAAACATCCATGTCTATGCTTTGATTCAATGCTTAGGTAACTGTCATTTCTCAAATTATTTTGTATTTATTTGATGTATTTATCAATTGTTCGATGATTTGTACCAATGAAATAAATATTTATTTTAAATTACACTGTAGAAAACCGATGAATCATTGATGTTGTCATGATGAAAGATCCATATCAAACCTGGAACTCGCGAGAAAGCTTAGAGTATTTGTACTTTCCAAATTGACCTTTTTTTCTTTTTTATTGCACTTCAAATATCTAATTATACATTAAATTTAGATTTGAATGAAGACTTACTTGGGATGGATAATCGGTGTTGTTTTTAGTATAGACCTATCCAAGATGAGTTGGGTGATAGAGTTTTTAATAGAGGACAAGGTGGGTGATAGTGGCTTTGATAGAAGGCAAGGTGGGTCGTAATGTCTTTAAACGAGTCTAACTGATTGATCGATACTCTGTTGTAGCCTCAAGATTGATGGGGTCACATATTCACTATATCCCAGTTAACATTGTATTGATAATCATCAATGTTTGAAAGTAGTTGATTTGTTTAAATCACCTTATCAGAAAACATTTGATCTATTGTAGTTTCTACAAAGTGAGATGCTTATGAATTTTAAATAACATTGTGAATTATTTTAAGGTAAAAAGTTTGTCAATTTATCATAGGCATAAGGTGTTACAATAATCTTAATGAAAAAATTATAGTTACATTCTTTCTTAGTATAGTGGAATGTTAAGCAGCAAAAAGATTGTGCAACATTACATTACACAGAATTTCTTCCATGTTATAGCATGTTAAAGAAGTATCAAATGTATTTAGTGTAGCACGTTTTATCCTTATAATCGGTTACTGAGTGATGGGTATTTTTATAATTTTGTTTGCTCCATGGTCATTTTGTTGGATTGTTGAATCTTGGAAACTCATGCTACACGAATCCACAACACAATGTTTGCATTCAGTTCTAGAACCAAAGTCTTCTCTGACCGAGTGAGAATTTCATTCTTGCACCCTTTATTTTTTATTTTTGATAGTGGTAGTGCATATTCCAACTTATGTGCACCTATACTTGCTACTTCTAACTAGTGCAGGTACCGAGTAACTCGATGTACCAAGGATTGGGTTAATGAGAAGAATTTGTTGAGTGTTTTCTTTTCTGTTAAGATTTGAACCTTAGTCCCTTATGGTCTGCACCCTTGGGGGTCAATCCTTCCTTCCCCTTTTTTGTGTAGTCTATTGATTTAGTCTTGAGTTCCCAAAACTTGATTGGATTCAATCTGGTCATTTTTATAACCTGTAAGTTTTGTTTTGTCATTGGATTTGAATATCAAATAAGTTGCATTCTAGGTAAATTGGTCGAAAACTTCTTAGTTAGAAATTGAAACAGGAATCAAAAGTCTCTTTTTGATGGGACTAAATATTCATCAAACTTATTTTTATTGATGTGCTTTCAGAAGTGAAGATTATTCATTTTCTTGACTCTTAGGTTGGAGATGCAGGTCTTATTCTTGATGTGATGGCAGTAATATTAGAGAACATCACAAGTATCCAAATGGTAGCAAGAACTACTATTGCTGCTATTTACCGTGCTTCTCAAATCATAGCTTCTATGCCAAATTTGTCATACCAAAACAAAGTAAGGCTGATTGTCATTCGAAATTATTAGACTTTTATTTTTATATTGAGTTAAGAATCTAACTTCTCTTTATGTTTAGGCATTCCTAGAGGCTTTATTTCATCAGTTACTCCCTGCTATGGTCCACCTGATCACGAAACGTGCATTAGAGCTCACCAAATCTTTTTTGTTGTCCTTGTTCCATCTTCTATTTTCCCTCAGAAGGTATCGAAGGAAACCCGCCTAAGGAAGGCAACAGATTTTTCAAGGGCACTCTCTAGAACTCTTTCTGTCTTCTCTTCTTTAGCTGCTATTTTTGGGAAGCTGAGAGATTAGAGGTCTTCTTTACAAAGGTCTTTGTCACTCAAGAAAGGCAATATTAAAATGTAATAGAAAGGTAACAATAGTGGGATTCTCAATAGAATATAGTCAACATATATCATGAGAGGATCTCTTACATCTGTTGAAGAGTCTACAAACAAACCAATTAGATAAGTGGTAGATTCTATAACCATCTTCACCATCTTAGTACATATACCTGTTACTCCTAGATTCCTTAGCATGATCCTTTCCTTAGCACCTTTTGCATACTTATCTTATATTCATGCTTATTTATATCATTCTAATTGCTTAAAATTTCTTGAAATATGTTGTTCATATTGGAAGATATTGTCTAGAATAATCATTTGAAGCAAATCGAGGGCACATGTCGGCGATACAAGGCAAGTGAGGTTGATATATGCATTTGAAGCATTTGGTATTTGTTGTTGTTATTGAGTTTTTCATTTGGTATTAGATGATAGCAGTGTTACAAATCCTAAATTTTTATAATCCTTTAACCTTTTTGTGTAACATAAAGGTTCTACATCATTTTTATACCTTGTTTTACATGATTGATTTCCTGCAATATACATAGGAGATCAAGTCTTTCAATTATGTACAGATTTTAGCACCCTCTTGGTGCCAGTTTTATTGATAAAATGAACTAATAAAACATGGATTATAGGAAATAGTCAAGAAAACTAGTAGTTATACATCTTTGGTGAGTTTCATTTCAGATAGTGGAGCTAGAATACACAAAATTAAGGACAACATTGATAGTAAATGACAGAAACAACTTATAGCTCGAGTGCATACTAGTATGAGGATTCCTTTGGCGCTCATTATGACCTGTAAGATATTTCCTGCAGCTCTATTTTCCATCATCGAACTCAGCCAGCAGACGAAATCTAAGTAAAGTATCAAGACTTAATTCTGCCTTGGTAGACACAAGTAGCACCTGCTGCATTCTTTTAGCTGGAAAAATGGACTCAGTAGTAGTGAAACTAGGCATACTCTTAGGGTATTTGAAGATATTTTCACTAACATGATCAGGAAACCTTCCAGGCTTCAAATCAATAAGTGATGAGTCTCTAGAAATTGAACCAGACTTATCTTCACCAGAAAATGCACCTGCCACTGAACGAAAAATGTTTCCAACACCTCTTGTTTATTCACTAACATGGGTTTTCTTATCAGATTTCGATCTGAATAGCTCCCCAATTGTGCGTTGCATTTAGAATATTTGTATAAAATGTATGGTATGCACAGTGCCAATGAAGCGTCTACTTGTCCACAACTGAGGTCTTGTCCTAGCTAAAACATAAGCTGAATCATGGCCAAAACTACAATGGTCAAAATGATGATTCCCTTCATTTTTATTTCGAATAAATGAATAGCATCTAAACATCCTCATGGTATATTATTTGGATGGATTTAGATACCATAGCTAAACTTTACCTATTGAGCACTTGATTTATGTTCAACTATGTACAACATTCTATTTGACCAATTTTACATTGCAAATTGTTCACCGTTACAGTATTCCCTTTCTATATTATTGCATCAGTTGCTCTACAATTGTGGCGAGGTTCTTTCTCATTTGTATGTTCATTCTTGGGGTATAACTTTGTTCATCTTGTTGAGTAACTAATTATTCCTTTCTCTTTTTGTTTTTATTTCTTGATTTAGTTTTCATGAATTATATTTATTTTACTAATTTGTAAATATAATTTATTCATTTTCTATTAAGATTGTTTATGCTCTATTTATAGGTGTTCTTCTATGTTCTAATTAAAAATTAAATATGTTGTCATTTATGTACTAATTGAGATTATTTTTTTCTCTTTTTATAGATGTTCAAAATGGAGGAGGAGATGAAGAAAGTGATAAAGAAATTGACCTTACTTGAGAAAATTTTTGAATTATTGATAGATATTTTAGTATCGATATTTTTGATATTGAATTTTGTGAAACTTATCGCCACTCAAACTTGATGCTTCATGGGAAAACTAATGACCGTTTGACTTTGACATTTTTCTTTTGAATTTAGATTACTAGTTTGTTGGATATTTTAATTTGAATTATTAATGAAAGATTTTGTTGTGATGGGTATATATAATTGTGCGTTAATATAAATCTTTCTATATATATATATATATATATCAATTGGTATTTAAACTGGCTGAAATAATAGGTGGCAAAAAAATATTGCAAAAGATTCAAAAATCGTTGCAATAGGTGTCAAAAACCATTGCCATAGATAGTGAAAAACCATTTCAAAAGAACAATAATTGTTGCAATAGGTCTATTGCAATGGTTTTATGTCATTGCAATAGAATCTATTACAATGATTCTTAACCATTACAATAGAGTCTATTGCTACATTTCTCAACTGTTGTAATATAGTCTATTGCAATAGTTTCTAACAATTACAATAGATTATACTAAAACATTCATGAACCGTTGTAATAGATAATTTGAACCATCGCAATAGAAGTTGTAGAAACCATTCCGATAGATAGATCTATTGCAATGATTTGTGTAACCATTGAAAATGTCATTTCTATAGACCTATACCAATGGCCACCTATGCAATGCATATAAATCCGTTGTGATGGCTCTATGGCAACATTTTTGTTATCTATCACAATGCTTTTTGAACCGTTGCCATAGGGTTAATTTCTGGTAGTGACAAGTTGAAGGATAGGTTAGCTTAAATTTGGTCTTGACTCTACCTATGGGTACTGGTGATTTTTTTTATCTATTGTTATGTGTCCCAAGTGGGATCGGGTTGTGTGTTGATACAACGTGATGAGGTGGTTGCACATGCTTTTGACAGTTGAAAGTTTAAGAGAAAAAGTATCTGACTCATGATTTGGAATTGTTAGCTATGATCTTTGCATTGAAGATCTGGCGAAATTATTTGTATAGGGTCTATGTAGATATTTATTTTAATCATAAGAGCCTACAATACATGTTCACTTAAAGGAGCTAATCTTAGGCAAATGACTATGAAATGAGTCTTCACTATCACCCAGGTAATGTTAACATATTTTTTGATTCTCTTAGCAGGTTGTACATGTGGAGCTTATCTCATATGGACAAGGAGAAGTAGGATTTGGTGAAGAACATTCAACATTTGGATAATCATGGAATCTGTCTCTTGGATTTTGAGGATGTTGGTGTAATAGTTCAAGAGATTGTGAAGTCATCTCTTGGTGCTGAGGTGAATGAGAAGCAAGTGTTGGACCCTATCTTGATACAAATCAAGATGGACATAGGTAGGTAGAAAGTGATGGCTTTCAGGATTGGTGGTGATGGTATTTTTTAGTTACCAAGGAAGATTATGTGTTCTCAATGTTGATGGGTTACGAGGAAAAATTTTGGCTGAGGCTTATAAGTCTCGTTTTATGGTTCATCTTGGTTTGATGAAAATATATTAGTATGGAGATTTTTTGGTGGAATAATATAAAGTAGGATGTGGCCAATTTTTTGGCTTAGTGCATGGTGTGTCAGAAAGTGAAGGTGGAGAACTAGAGGAGTGGTAGGTTAACCTAAGAGATTGAGCTGCTGGTGTGGAAATGGGAAATAATTAATATGGATTTCAATACTATTTTTCTGCAGTCTCACCGTTAGTTTGATTTTATTTTGGTCAGCCCATTTCTTACCTGTGACGACTAATTTTTTTGTTAAGAATCATGCAAAATTGTATATCCTAGAGATTGTGAAGTTACATGGTGCTCCAGTTTCTATCATTTCTTATTATTGTACCCAGTTCTCATCTTACTTTTTGAGGTAATTCCAACAAGGTTTAGGGACTAAAGTAACCCTTAGTATCGCTTTCCACCCTTAGATGGATGGGTAAGTGAAAGGACAATTTAGTCCTTGAATGATATGCTTCGGGAATATGTATTTAATTTCGGTGGTAGTTGGGTTGATCACTTGCCTCTCATAGAGTTAGTATATAATAATAGTTAGCACTCTAGCCTTAGTTTGTCTCCGTTTGTGGCTTTGTATGATAGGAGTTTAGGTGTCCTATTGGGTGGTTTGAGGTTGTTAAAAATGGGTTTTTTGCCTCTGGTTTTATTCACCAAGCCATGGAGAAGGTTAAGGTGATTCGGTATAGGCTTAAGACTACCCAAAGTCGCCAAAAGTCCTATGTAGATGTGAGACAAAGGGAGTTAGAGTTTAATATTGGTGCCTTGGTGTTCTTAAAGGTGTCTCCCATGAAGGGCATGAAGTGGTTTGGGACGGCGGAGAAGGTTAGTCCCTATTATGTTGGTCTATATTTCATTTTGAAGAGGTTTGTCCATGTTGCATCTGAATTAGAGTTTACTTCTAGCTTGAGTTCCATTAATCCAATCTTTCATGTCTCTATGTTGAGAAGTGCATGGGTGATCCTTCGTTGTTTTTACCTTTAGAAGGTGTGGGCATTTTTAATTCCATTTCTTATGAGGAAGTTTTGGTGGTGATCTTGGATCAGCAAGTCAATCGATTGTGGATGAAGGATGTGGCTTCTGTAAAGGTTCTATAGAGGAACGAAAGTGTGAGGAAGATACTTGGGAAGCCAAGGATGACATGAAGTCTAAGTATCCATTTGTATTCCCTATTTTAAAAATCATGCTTAAGGTATGTGAGTGATCTTAACATCTTTGTTTTCTGTCTTTGTTAAAAGTAAAAGTGGGAGTGTTTATGTGTTAAATCGTGCTAACATATTCCTTGACCTATCATTTGAGGATGAATTATCATAAGGGGTTAGGATATAAAACCCCATATTTTTTGTCCTTGAAAAATTCTAAAATTTTATCCTCATTATCCTGACTACACATTCCCTACAAGTCTTAAGAAGTCTTGATGAGTCATTGGACTAAATTGTAACCTAACTAGTGTGTGTTGCTACATCTTTTCTTTGAATATGGGTGTCTCACTACGAGCCGTGAGGACTCATTACGAGTCATTACATGCAAATCGTAGGATGTCCAGTGTATAACCAAATAGTTTTTGTGTTAACTATGCTTGTAGAGTCATATTATGTGTCATGGTATATGTGTTGTAAGGTCAATAGTGTGTGTGCTTAATGACACTGTCTTGACAATGACTCGAGGAGACGAGTCGTAAGAGTCATAATGAGATCCGTAATGACTGGTGATTTATTTTTCCATCTTTTTTAATGAAAGTATTTTAGACATTTACCTCTTATCCTAACAATAAATCACAATCGATAAACATACTTGGGGATCTATTTTCATCAATAACACACTCCAAACACTCTTTTTTGTCTCTCAAGTCTCTCAAGTATTTGTACTTGGGGTTTCTAAGAAGTTGGTCAAGTAGATCTTCTAGGGTTAAATTCCCTCCATAATCTTGGGTATTTTAGGCATGTTACTCTTCCCAAATTATTACTTTACTAAAAGCATGTGTTTTAAAGTATTATTCATACGGTTTTGATGTTGGTTTTGAACATAGGTTGAGGATTTTGAATGATTGTTGTTTATGTGATGTTTCAAGTTTGTTTATACAATTGGTTATGTTTAAATGGAAGTTTTGAAACCAACTTGATGCATGGGTATGGTGAATAAACTAGGGGATTATGAATTCCCCAAATTTAGAAAATATTGGCAATTGAATTGGTAATGACTGAACCCCTATTGTGAAATTTGTTTTGAATATGAAAAGTATTCTCATTGAATTACTTTTGAACTGTTGAATAATGTGAAAATTTAATGTAACATAATGATTTTGGATTGAAGTTATGGGGTTTTGTAATTCCCCAATATAATGTATAATTGAACCAAGAAGTTTGTGAATTTCCCCAAGTGATGATAATTCTTTTTGCATATTTATGTAACCTGGCAAGTATATTTGGTATGACGATACCAACATTGTATGCCTAAAGGTGTAGTTTTTTATCTAGGCTTTAATAAGGGGTGTGTAGCTGAGTCATGAAAATGGAGGCCTGAGGGGCCAACACCAAAAACCGTTGTATCCAATGCAGGGGTCTACATAACCGGGTGGTTTGAGTCCCTATTTATTATTATCATATGATTGGGAGGTTTGAGTCCCCCATATTACGTTACATGATTTGGTTCGTCAGCCACCTTGGTATGCCATGAGGTTTGAGTCCCCCATGGTGCATATGTGCATCATCTAGTTCGTGCAGCTACACGCATTGGGCCCTTCCAGCTGGGGGAGAGCTGGGCCCATATATACCGTGGGTGCCTTCTTATTTTATGACCATTGAGCTACACGACCTAGGCTAATATTTTAAAGGTTCATGTGAAGCCTTTTCCCTACCCCGAAATATGATATAAATATATATATTCATCTAATTATATGCATTGGATTTTCACTATTTTTAAGTATTGATCATAGCTTTATTTTGCTCCCTTACCCCTGAGTTATATGCCAGTGCTTAACCAACTAACTGCCTTCAGATTTTGTATCACCACGCGATGCAGATACTAGAGATACTTTTACTTTTCCTACATAGAGTTAGGTGGATCAGCTTAGTTCGCAGTTTGTTATAGTGAAGTAGTGAGCTTCCATTATCCAGAAAGCTTAGATATTTCATCAGTTCCTTTCATAGAGTAGAATTGAAAGTTTACATTATCATTAATATTATTATTTTAATTTTCATGGTCGAGAGAATGTCCCAATACTTTACTGATTCCTATTTTCTTTAGAAGACTTTGTTGGATTATATTGGACTTGGGTGGTGATGTTAATCGATTATTGGTTATAGATATGTCTTAAATTTCTCTGTGCTTTTCTTATGCTATCTTGTTATTTGTTTGGAATTCATCTCATATTGGGGGTATTATGTTTGGTTAGTTAGGTAAAGGGGGTGGTTTCCGATCCTAGTTGAACTTGAGATACCCATCATGGCCCAACCCTAATTTGGGTTGTGACATATTGAGATGGCATCTTTTGAGGATTTTTATGGTAGCAGATGTCGTTCCCTGTTTGGATGATTTTACACTTTTGAGATTCGGACTTGCTTCAAGAGTCATTGGATAAAGTTTGAGTGATTTAGGACTAGTTGAGAGCAGCTCAGAGTAGCAGAAGGTGTATGCAACCTATAGTCTTTGTGCCTTAAGATTTGTAGTTGGTCATCGGGTATTCCTCTGTGTGTCGCCCAAGAAAGGTGTGATGATGTTCGGGAGGAAGGGAAAGCTCAGACCTTGGTATATTGGACCTTTACCTTTCAAGATTCTTTACAGGGTTGGTAAGGTGGCTTATGAGTTAGCTTTACCTCTATAATTTGTTGTTGCCTATCCGATTTTCCATGTTTCTATTTTATGATAATAGATTCTTGATCCATCTCATGTGCTTAGATGGGACTTAGTCTAGAATACCAGTGCTTATTTTAGTTAGTGATGTTAGACGGTTGCGCATTAAAGCGCTTGCTGTAGTTAAGGTTTAGTGGAGGCACCACCCAGTAGAGGAGGCCACTTAGGATATCGAGAGCATAATGTGAATGTAGTACCCTCACCTTTTGGAGACTTTTTATACATCCTAATCCTTAACTTTCACGAACGAAAGTTCCTTTAGTATTGGAGATCTTAATGACCTTTCAGGTTATTTTTCATATTTTTTCTTATTTTCGTTGTTTGGTATTCTTTATAGATGCCTCAAGTCATTCATGACTTGTTGGAACTGATAGTTTGGTTATCGGGCAGTTCATTTGGTATTTAGATCCATTTCTTTATTATGAAGTCTTCATTGGTTCAAAATAGTCGTTGGGAAAAAACATTAGTCAAACAACCTCGAATGTAAATTCTAGCTATTCCAGCAGCTCTGAAATATCAATTTTAGGCTAGGTGGACTCTTTGCTTGGTTATCGAGGCATTCAAACACATTTTAATCTATTGATCAAAAAGTTAAGAAAATAAAAATTGGGTGTGGGACCCATATTTTGTTGAAATTACCTTAAATGGAAATTTTAACTGTGCCATTGAGTCTGAAACATCGAATTTGGTATGGTTACATAGTTTGTTTGCATATATTAGATTCTGGATAAATCTCCAGGGTATGGAGGATCAAATATTCTTGTCCATCGCAATCGCGATGGCTTTGGCTACAATCACAACTCCTTGATCAGGGTATTAAATGTTACGATCACAAATGTAACTCCTTGACCAGTCCAACAGACCGCGATCATAATGCAAGAATATCGTGATCGAGACATCCTCATCTGATGCCATGAATGGCGATCGCAAATATTGGATCACGATAAGATACTCGAGGACTTGGTAAGGGTATAAATACCCTATTTAGACTGATTGTGGTTATTCTTCACCCATTCTCTTGAGACTAAATCCTAAAAAGGAAGATATCTTGAAATCAGTGCTTATGGGTGGATTGGGAGCTTTTCTATCACTTATTTACCTGATTATCTACCAATTTAAGGTAAGATTTCACCCTTTTCATAGTAGAAATTTTCATTTCTTGTTCAATTGTCCAAAAACCTTGGGGTCTCAATTTTAGACCCAAATTAGCTCAAAATTCACCCATTTTCAGGGTATTGATTCCTTAAGCATGTGGAAATGTTGGGTTGGTTTCGAAAATATAATTTTTCCGTAAACAAGACCCCCATGGGATTTTGGGTGATTTTTTGACCTAAAGCACAATAGTGAAATATGGGAATCATTATTCTCTTATTGATGAGTAGAATATGATTTTGATTGCTTGGCATCTTGTTATCTTTCTTCAGCGTCCTGGTAGATTAGGTTTTAACCCTTGTTAGATTAAGCCAACTCATGATATGTTTATGATTTTATGTTAGATTTAGGATGGGTTTTTGGTGTTCGTGTGATAAATTGAAATACTTTTGATTAGTTAGATCATTTAGGCTATTTTGGATATTATTTTGGGTATGATTAGCCTAGTTAACAATATCTTAGGTAAAGTTGGCCTTATAGGCTTATGCTTAGGTAGGAAATGCTTTAGTGCTAAACTAATGAGATAATTTCCTTGGTCACTTGAGTTAGGATGAAACTTACCCAAGTTGCCTTACCTTTGATGAAATTGACTTAGTTGTTCTATATTAGGAGGGATTGGTATCATAGAGGTAGTTATGGGTTGCTCAACATCTAATAGTTAATTTAGATACCTTAGCCTAGTTTGGGATAGATATTGCTTGATAAATTATTTTGGAATTTAGAGGATGGCTCTTCGACCGACCATAGGCCAAGACTTGTGATAGTTATTAAAGACCCTTGATATGTTTATGTACACCTAGGAAGATTGTTATTTTGGTGATATTTAGATGCCTTGGTACTTGTTAGTTATGATGAATGACATTAAAAATAATGCTTAATGAGTTTGTTATGAATTAGTTATTGATTAAGCTTATGTCATTGATTAACTGTTGAATACGCTATTGAATTAGCTATTATTTGGGATACCAAATATACTATTTCATAAGCTCCTAATTATCATATTTGCTAAGCCATAAATTATTCTATTGATTGAGACAACTAATGAGGTATTAACTACGCTAGTGATCGTGCTCATTGATAAATTAGGACTTATGTTTTTGTTCATGCTATAGTCCATGCTCATTGACTACATTGGTGATTAAGCCATTAATTATGTTACGAATAAGCTATAGATTATGTCATGGATTAGATATTGACCAAGCTTTTGATAAGCTATCTATTATGCTAATAGTAAGCCATTAATTAGGTTGTTGATAAGCTATTAACAATGATTGATAGTACATATTAATTATGTCAGAGGTCATATCTAATGACTATATTGGCGAATATGTTATGGATTACATATTGATTATGTAAGAGAATGATTATCAATTATATTAGTTATTATGTTATCGGTTCTGCTAGATTTATGATTTTGATTATGATTATTGATCATGTTAATATTCTATGTTCATGGTTATGAAATTAAGTACTTAATTGGTTGTGATATTGACCATATTAATGATGATATTGATATATATGCACGACAATGTTGGAGGATGATTATGATAATATATGCCCTGCAAGGACTGAAGATGATCATGATGATATATGCTCTGCAAGGCAGAAAGATAATTATGATGATATATACCTGACAAGAACGGAAGATGATTATGATGATATATACATGTCTGGAAAGACCAGAAGATGATTATGATGATATATACATGTCTGGAAAGACCAGAAGATAATTATGATGATATTTATGAGGATATTGTTGAATATCTATACCAGTTAACAATCTAGCAAAGTTAAAAATAAGGAAATATTTATAATGTAGTATGACATAATTTGACTCTAGAGATATATTGATTAGTTGATAAATATTTTTTAGTTGGTAAATAATAACTAGTTGATAAGTGATGATTAACTGCTATATGAAGATTAGTTAATAAGTGATGTTTAGTTGATAAAGGATGATTTATTGATACATGAGGATTAGTGTTACATGATGGTTAGTTGGTAAGTGTTGACTAATTGAAAAATAATGAATATGTACACTCAATTGTTATAGTATGGCATGAATTGGATGAATTCCACTTGTATTATGTGAGTTAATAAATAACGTTGGTAGGTTAGTTTATTTTGTTTGTACCTTCCACACATATGGGGGCTTATAATGGGTTATTTACTTTTTTGCATCAATTGGCATATGAGACCTAATTTTTTGGTTATGATTGCATATGTTGATACTTTATGTTATGTTATGATGATATTTCGATTATCTGTTGCGATAGTAGGAGCTGTCTCAGTGGAGGATAAGTTGCGAGAAGTGAGGCTACGTTGGTTCAGGCATGTGATGATGAGGAGCCCTGATGCTCTAGTGTGATGGTGTGAGACTCTAGCTTTGGATAGTTTTAGGCGGGCTAGGTATAAATCGAAGAACTATTGAAGAAAGGTGATTAGGCATGATATGGAGCAATTACAGCTTATAGAGGACATGACCTTTGATAGAAAAGTATGGAGAATGCGGATTAAGGAAGAGGGTTAGGGGGTGGGAGCGCAACGGTAGTAATAGGGGAGTGCTCCTTTGGGTCTAGAGTTTCTGGATTGTAGTGTTGTGGCTGTAGTTTTTGGGGCTAGTGGTGTTTGCTTTTTTGCATCCCATACTAGTTTATTATGCACTTATCTTATGTGTTTATTATACTGTTAGTTTCTTTTGTGTACCATACTAGTTTATATGCGCTTACTTTTTGTATTGGTTATACTATTGTTGGTCCTAAGCCGGGGGTCTATCAAAAACAGCCACTATACTTCTCTTGAGGTAGTGGTATGGTCTGCATACACTCTACCCTCCCCAGACTCCATTAGGTGGGAATACACAGGGTATATTGTTGTTTATTCATGTATAGCAATATCAGAGATATTTTAGGTTCGTTTCCTTACCTTGATTTAATATGTTATCTTTCATTCTATCAGTCTTATATCATGATTTAGCTCAATTGATCAATGATGCCTACTGAGTACCTGTGGTGTTGGTACTCATACTACATTTCAATACCTTTTTTGGTGTAGATCCAATTACTACTTGTCACTATTGTTCGACGTTTGTGCAGTGTTGATATCTAGAGATAGGGTAAGCTCTTGAAGTTAGAGTCGCTCATTTTCTTCTATTTTTCTACATTTAGTCTTTTGTTTTAAGAAAGATGTATGTAGAATTTTAGATACTTGGGTTGTATTATTATTACTAGATGTTCTTTTATTGGATCTACCATGTCATGGGATGGTATTTATGAAGTGACTACCTTTAATCTATTTCTATTTCCTTGCTTATTTCTTGTGTTGGATTGCCTAGTTGGCTCTTTTGGGGCATTTTCACCAAGTTCACCTATTTCGATTAGCTCTAGGTTATGGTTCGGCCTACCTACTGGCAGGATTTAGTAGGTGTCATCATGACTCATAAATTGGGTCATGACACCATATATCTTGCCTTTACGAGCTATTGAGCTGAGGAGGTGTGTACACTTGGTAAATTATGGCTCTTGGACTAAACATAGTATTATCAATTTTAGTTGCACTCATTAATTCATATGCATTACTTAGGGATGTTACATAGGTAAAAGTTGTAATTGTCATTTGTAGAGTTCTTGCTTGCACCTTCTGGGCATATGGAGGCCCGTTTAAGTTATTATCTATCCCAAAAATCTAGTTACTTTAGTTGTTGATTATTATGGTTTATTTATGGAAGAATGGTTATGGACTGGCACTCGAGATTGTCCATATATTTTTTATTCCTTCTATCTATTTTTGTAAGTTATGCTACTGATAGTTTACCTCATGGTTAGACACTTATTCTAGAGACCCTAAATATGCTAGTGTCTGTTAGCCTTCTTAGGTATGATTCTTGAGAGGTTAGATATGGCGGTGTACATATATTTAAATATAGCTTTATATATATATATATATTATTACCATATATCCCAATCTTTCCTTATTTATTGATATCACTTATGTATCTTTTGGCCTTGTATTTATACGATATATCCTTTCTCCACTCTTCATTTGCATATTGGCTAGTGATATATGGTATTGTACGTTAGTTCCTGAATACTATTAGAATAGGAAAGTTTACCTGTATTGCTCTATTAGCATTATTGTGCTTAGTTTTCTAGATATTTGTATGTGGTTTATATTCCTACTTTATATGTTATTTATGCTTACATTATATTTGGATCTCAGTCGGTTGATGCCTACTGAGTACCACATATTTAATACTCATACTATATTTCTACAACCTACAGATCATAGTATGAGTTCTTACAATTCGTGTTTATCAAGTGGAGCAACTAGGGATCAAAGATTTGGGGTGAGCTCCTGGTGTTTGGACTATTTCTTCTCTCCTTCTTATTGATTAAACTGATCTCTATTTTGAATTCAGATACATCCTTATATATGTATTTATTTATGCATTTCACTTTATACTCTTATTATATTAGAAGCTCTTGATTACTAACTTCACCAAGTTTAGGGCTGCATTAGATATTATTTAAATTCTTTTTTTCTATTTACTCTATTTCTCTAGATAGTCCATTACTAGTTGTTCTACACTGCAGGTTGACTTACCTACTTTTGGGTTATAGTAGGTTCCATCATGTCCCTCTTCGAGACTACCCCTGGACGTCACACGATACTTAGGAAAACAAATGATTCCAAGATAACTCGTGTACTGGCATGATGCTTGAGCTACTAATTTTAAAATACATAAAACTAGAAGTAATAAGCAGAAGAGATGTCTTTAGTTGAACATGTTCAAAACAAATCTATTTAAAATGATTACAACACTAGTTATACAAAACAAAACTATTTAAAATGATTACAACTCTAGTTATACAAAACAAAACTAAAATAAAAAACATCAACTCTACTAACTGCCTTTGAAGCCTCTACTAATACTAACTATAGGTAGACGGTACATGAACCCTAGGCATCCCAAATCAATACGACTGAATAAAAAATTTAATGTTGAAACTGGAATGGACTCAAGTCCTCGAATCAAGAGAACTCATCACCTGTTTGTTAGAAGTTGTGAACTATCTGATTATGATGTGTGGACTACATCTGGTACCTACATAATAAAGGAATGTAGCCACAAATGCATATATTTGGTCAGTACTTTGGTATGTATTGAATATATAGGGGTTAATGCATAGGAAAAATAGAAACTGAATACACTTTCAAATCATGCATACTAAGTGCAAAAGGACTCACCTTGGTCACGTATAAAACTGAAAGTTGAAAGATAATAAACTATGAATAATAAAGCATACTGAATAAACTTAGTGAGTTGCTACACTTAGTTTC
Source organism: Capsicum baccatum var. pendulum (assembly GCA_030864225.1). Lineage (NCBI taxonomy): Eukaryota > Viridiplantae > Streptophyta > Magnoliopsida > Solanales > Solanaceae > Capsicum > Capsicum baccatum. Next base: position 169,683,973 of record CM061558.1, on the reverse strand, counting down.
TAAAATCTTTACTTTTATTATTTCTTTTGGGAGATTATTATAACCGACATAAACCATGTGAGTTATCACGGATTCCAACGTCTTTCCCACCTTGGGGAAAGTTGTCCTACATTTGCCATCAGAATAGAAACTTAACTTAAGTGATCACTAAACTTCATCCATATTGGGAAAAAAGACATTCTATGGCGAGGTCTCTTAAACCTATGGTGTCTTGTAGTTTCCGAAAATCTGGATATGCTCATCCACATTCCCTTCTTAGTGCTAAATACTACTCCCAAATCTCTCTCTCTCTCTCTCTCTCTCTCTATATATATATATATATATATATATGCGCATACTTAGGAAATCCACCTTAAAATAGCATATGGGTTTGTAAACGGAAAATCAACTATGCTTCTTTTACTTAAATCATACTCATGGGGTAAAGTTGTTGATTTCAAATATTAACTGACATCATAAGATCAAAAGTAAACTTTAACCAAGTAGTAAAGGTTGTAAATTGAACTTACAAGCTTAAACTTCTTGTACTCAACAATTTATGCTTAAATATTTAAATTCATCCATGATATCTTAGAATCTTCATATCAAAATACCAAGCTCAATACATAAATTAGAATCTTTCGTCAATTTATTAAACTTCAAGTCAATAAAATAAAATCATATCATAATAGTAATAATGTAAGTCAAAACATGAATAAAACCAAACTCTTCTGCACTTTAAACTTTATATTGACATGATAATGTCATAACTTCAAGAATATGAAAATTATGTATGAACCCTAGTTGAAATCATATAAATTCAAATTTTAAAATCAATTTTTCAGGTACAAGTATGAAAGATCATCCTTGATCAAACCCCAAATACCTCAGTTGGATGACTTCTTGATGAAAGCTTGAAATTGAAATTTGAATTCTTGAATTCTTGTAGAAAAAATCTTGAATTTCTTGTTCTTGGGAAGAGAGTAAGGGTTTACGTAAGTGTTAACTGATGAAAAGTGAGCAAGTAATGCCCTTTTGGGGATTTAATCATCACTTGGATGGTTGGGACAAGGGGGAATGACCAAAAATTCCCTTGATGTAGAAAACATAACCTCTGTATCATGGAGGCTAATGCAGAGCCTACGGTCAGCATTGTAGAGCTATCGCGGACGCTTACTATTTCTCATGAAAATTCTCATAGCTTTTTGCTCGGGTGTTTGATTAACAAGAAATTGGATGCATTGGAATGAGGACTCAATTATATATAATTTAGTAGGTCTTGAGATGAAAAATTGTACAAATTTCATATGGTATACATAGTTAAAGTTGACCCCTGTAGGATTAAATACCATAATTTGGCCAAATCAAAGACTCTTAGCTCAACTTTGCTCTGAGTGTTTCCTATGAACATTTTCACCTAATAAGCACTCTTATAAGTAGTATAATGATAATGACACTTATATTCATATAGAAATCATTGGTTTAAATTTTCTATGCATAGGAACGACAGTTCAAATTCTAGTTTAAAAATGTGGGGTGTTACACATCATAACTTGAGAAATTAGGTCATGAAAATTGGTATCAGGTCCAAGTTTATCAGGGTATTTGTACAAGATATAAATGTCTATTAGAATCCTATGAATTGGTACATATACATCAGTGTCCTTTCTTTGGGGAGCTATAGGGCATTCTTTGGAAATTCTATTCTTGGCTCCTTGTCATGTGTCTAATTTTCTATGAATCTCTAGTAATTTCTTTGATTCAATTCTTTTAACAAATGGGACACAAAGTTATCAATAGATGCTGATTAGATTTTCACATGTGTTTCCTGAGTTTTATCTCAATGTTGAGCTAGGGAGTTAGAGGTTGATATCGAAGATCTTCAGCTTCTTCCGGAGAATTTGGGGCCAACCCCAGCTCTAATAAATTTTGTGATCTCCTTTGTTCTTTAGGATCTACTGTTAGGGATTCTAAGTATTTTGGTAGATACGTCATATTGAGAGATAATGCTTGGTAAATTGGGTGGTTCTCAAATTTTAGAGTTGGGTTGGTTGATTTTTTTCTTGGTTCTTTATCTATTTTAGAGTATGAGATTTTGTTTCTCAAGTGGGACAAACATTCTTCTATACCCTATCTATCAGAGTATGATATGGTGTGTGGATTTATCAGAGGTTTACCTCTTCCGCTCCTCTTGGCATTGGGGTATTTGATAGTAGGAGGGTCTTATTTCCCTCTGTTTGTTAATTAAATAAGGACCTCTAAGAGGTAATTTATTGATACATATGGAGGTGGAAGTAAGAGACCATTTCATTAGTACAATATCATTGGCATTCCATCTGGGAGTAGGGATATACATCATTTGCAGAAGGTAGCATCTCAAGCTATAGGTGGTTCTCAAATCGGTCAGGATGGTCATAATGGGAAGAGTTCTTGCTAAAAATTATAGAGTATTCAGTACATACTTTCAAGTTGTGGTTATCATTTTGGGTCAGGTGATTTAGTACATCAGAGAGTATGAGGAGCATGTTTTGATTATGAAGAGGTTGGTTATTGGTCTAGGGAGTGCCCTAAGCCTGAGTTAGTTATTTAGACCAGGTCATAACCTATTCATTTCCAACCTATAGCTCTTAAGGTAAGTTATTATTGTAGTGAGAATGATCATCTTAATACAGAATGTCCCAGGTAGTAATTGGCCAGCCAGTTGGGGATGTCTCGTGTTTCTCACTAGGTTAGAGCTTCAAGGATTTATTACAATTGCAGATCGAATGATCACTGGTATAGAAGGTATCCTAGACATGGGATTACTAATCATCATCTGTCACGACCTGGAGCTAACCCTAGTCATAACACGGTTCTTAAGACCACAAGTGACCCCAAGCTAACCCAAGATTGGGTACATGATGTGAGCATTGAATAAAATAGTAATGGGATAACCCCTGCAGAAGATAATCTAATAAAATGCTTGTATGATCTTATAATGAAATATAATTTAACATGTCTGAAACAACCAAATAGACTGAAAACTAACTGACTGTCAATCTGTCAGAAAGCCTAAAAGAATCATAAGGATCTGATGGTAAGAAACCCCAAATAACTTCGACTGACTAAAAATAAAGAGATACTGAAATAATGGTAAAAAAATGCCATGTCCGCGATGGAAGAGAACTTACCACTACTATTGTTGCATACTACTGAACTGTCTAAAGATGGTCGAGAAACTTAGCATCCGAACATATGTTATAAGATAATATAATGCAAGAGAAAAGTATGTGTTCAGTACTTTGAATGTTCTGTTATGTGAGAGACAGACTAACCAAAATATATATGACAACTAAACATGGGTGCATAAGCATGTAAAACTGAGAGTGCAAGACCAAGTAAGGAATGGACTAAATTTAGTCTGTAAAAATGACTTTCTAAACAACTGAGAATCTGATTACTTGGTCAAGCAAACCTTAACTAATCTAGACTAAGTACTGACTATAACTATGAGAGCTATCATGTAACCGGCATGCCCTAATTTGAGCCAATCGGGGTCCAACCTGTAACCACAGTTAGAAAGGTGTCAGTACTTTGCCACGGGTACTAACACTGGCTGTATAGATCCATTAAAATAGTTTCCCAAAGGACTAGGGAGTCACCCTATAATGGTAGGTACCACTAAGATAATGCCAACCCTTAACTGGCAGAAAAACCTCTCAAAACCTACATTGGATACATAGTTCTGGAACTCAGGGATTGTTACTAAAGTCACACTCTCTACTAGCAGGAAGCCCACATCCCTGGGATCGCTCAGTGGTAAATCCTACTTCCAACTGAACTGACATTATTTCTGACTAAGGTCAACTGAACATCTCAACTGATAGTGCTCAACATGATCATAACAAACTAAGTACGATAGTAAAATTAGGAATTGACTGACTCATTACTTGAAAAGTTTGAAACATAAGTAAAACATAGGTGTCGGGTGTTCATACTCTTCCAAAACAAAATGATTATAAAATTCTATAAAAACACTTAAAATAGTGACATAACGTCCCAATTCAAAGAACCAAAAAACAAAACACATACCACAAAACTAATAAAGTCCATGAATTTAAATAAATGAATGTATTAAACTTAGGAGAATATAAATTTCACATTGTTTAATTCATAATTATATAATCATAATCCGTCAGTGCTGAGTGATTACAAGATTTGATAACAATACTTGAAACAGTGACATAAAGTCTCAATTCAAAGACCCGAAAACATAATATGTATCACAAAACTGATAAAGTCCATGAATTTGAATATGAATGTATTAAACTTGGGAGGATATCAATTTCACATGGTTTAATTCATAATTTGATAACTTGAATTGAGAGAAATTGAATATTACACAAGTAGTTGAAATTCAAAGCACGAAGTAATCTAAGTTTTCATGGGAAAAACATGTTGACATGGCTTGAATTCAAATTTCTAAGATGACATGGATTAAATACATGATTTACATAGATAATTTCATAAAAGAAGATTAAAAATCCATACTAATACCAAAAGGGGATATTTGGGACTCAGTGGGTGGAAGGAACCAATTGATGAATACCCCATATACCTTGAATTGCTTGACTTGTGAAGAGAGCTTGAATTTTGAGACTTGAAAGATGACTTGGTGAGACAAACCCTAATATTGATGATCTTGAAGATAGGAGGAGGAAAGTGTTGTTAATTGACTAAAAGTGGAGGAAAATAATGCTCCCTTTTAGGTTATAAGTTATGGGTTGGGAGTTAATAAAGGGGAAAAGACCAAATTTTGCTTTTACAAAATATTGTAAAAATTAGTCGCCAGTTTATATGAATGAAACATATGACTTATATGGTGAAGTTAGGACTAGGCCTCCCAACTCATAAGCTTGGAAGAATCTAAGAGAGTATACACCGGTAAACATACGTGTCTAAACTTACGACTAGTAATATCTCCAAATGACTTGTATCCCCCCACTCGTAACTTAGACAGAATCATAGGGAGCCTACAATGATGAACTTATGACTTTAATTCATATGACTCGTATGTTGTATGTATGACTCAAGGGAAGTGTCATACCTGGAAAAGAATGTCAACCAAGTCACTCTGTCTTGGAATACAACTACAACATACAACTCATATATTGTATATACGGATCAAGGGCATGAGTCGTATGTAGCACAGTGGCGCTTAGGTATGGGGTATTATAATATCTCACCTTGGAAACATTCATCCAGGAATGTGATTGGTTAGGCTGAGAGTTCTATGGAAACTAAGGTCATGTACTGGATGCTTATGAATAGAAACATGATTAAACGACTGAGTCTAAGTCATGAAACATAGACTTAATTGAATTCATGAATTCATGCTATGACATGAGGATGACTATATGACTGAAATAGAAAATGATAGAGTCAACTTATGAGTAATCATTACCTCCAACTGGATCTGAGTTTGGGAAGAATAGATGAGAATATTTGGTTGGCATATTTGTTTCTACTTCCCAAGTAGCTTTCACAATGGACTAATTTCTCTATAGAACTTTAACATAGGGGACCTCTTTATTCCTCAACATATGAACCTATCGATCAAGGATCTCAACTGGAATTTCTTTGAAGGAGAGACTATCCTAGCTGGGTCGCCAATACATTTCATAAGCAAAAAGACATAAAACACCAGATGCACTGAAGACAAATTTGTAGGAAACTCTAACTCTTAATCTACCTTCCCAAAATGACTCACAATTCTATATGGGCCAACATAACGGGAACTAATTTTCCCTTTCTTATCAAATCTCTTCACTCCTTTCATAGAAGAAATTTTCAACTAAACCAAGTCACCAACATCAAACTCAAGATACATTCTCCTCTATATAAGATTTATGATGACTTTGGGCTGTCTTCAGCCTCTATCAAATTAGCTGAACTTTTTCCATAGCCTCAAACACTAATTCTGGCCGTATCAAAGCAAACTCACCTACTTCAAACCAATTAATATAAGACTTATATCTCCTCTCATAGAGAGCCTCAAATGGAGCCATGTGAATACTGGAGTGATAGATGTTATATTCAAACTCAATCAAAGGAAAATGGTCATCCAACATGCCCTAAAACTCAATAACACAGGCCCTTAACATGTCCTCTAAAGTTTGAATGGTCTATTTTTCTTAACCATTTGTCTGAGGAAGAAAAGTTGTAGTGATATGTACTTGGGTACCAAGGCCATTCTTACAAGCCTTCCAACAGTGTGAGGTAAACTGAGTACCTCTATCTGAAAATGCCAAGCAACTTCACCAATTCCCTAAGATAGAGTCTAGCATAACCCTTAGGAAAAAATGAAGTATGAACGGGCAAGAAATGAGCTGAATTGATAATTTTATCTATAATGACCCATATAAAATCATGTTGGCGATGCATATGAGGCAATCCTATCATAAAATCAATGTTCACCACCTCTCACTTCCAAGTAGGGATGCTAAACTCCTAAAGTGTACCATTAGTCCATTGGTGTTCAACCTTAACCTGCTTACAGTTTGAACACTTAGCCACAAACTATGTAATATATTTCTTTATACCACTCGACCAATGGATCTCCCGCAAATAACAATACATCTTAGTGGCCCTTGGGTGAAAAAAAATTATGCACTATGCGCTTTAGCTTGTACTCGTTGTCTCAAATTATCAACACATAGAACATATATTCTGCCTTGACAATGGAGCACACCATCTCCACCTTGGGAGAAAACCTCTACCTTCTGATCCCTAATTAACTCCTTCAACTTGACAAAACTAGGATCCCTATCTTATTTTTCTTTTACTTCATCAACCAATGAAGATTATGAACCATTCTAAACCCATATACTACCTTCAACCAAATCGACCAACTGAACTCCTAACCTAGAAAGCTAGTGGACCTGATAGATTAACTCTTTCTTATCATCCTCTATAAGAGAAACACTACCTATAGACAATCTACTAAAGGATTCTGCCACCATATTGGCCTTTCCTAGATGATACAACAGATATATATTATAGTCTTTCAATAATTTAAGCTACCTTCTCTAACAAAGATTCATGTCTTTCTGCGTGAAAACATACTGTAAACTCTTGTGATCTGTGAACACATCAAAATGAACACCATAAAGGTAATGCCTCTAAATATGTAAGGAAATGACAACAAATGCCAACTTAAGATCATAGGTCAGATAATTCTTTCATAGGGCCTAAGCTGTCTAAAGGTATAGGCTATGACTTTACCTCTCTGCATTAGTACACAACCAAGACCAACTCTAGAAGTATCATAATACACTATGAACTATTCTGTGCCATCCATCAAAGTCATGACTGGAGCAGAAGATAGTTGAGTCTTCAACTCCTGAAAGCTCTTCTCGTAGGAATCTGCCCACTAAAATTTGATTTTCTTTTGGTTTAGTTTAGACAGAGGAGAAGCAATATAAGAAAACCCTTCAACAAACCATCTGTAATATCTAGATAAACCAAATATCTAATGGAGAGATGGATCTAGTCCAGTTTCTCACTGCTTTGGTCTTTTAAGGATCAATTCAAATGCCATCAATAAAAACTATGTGACCATGTAAAGCTACAAATCTCAACCAAAATTCACACTTACTAAACTTAGAGAATAATTGGTGATCTCTAAGGGTTTGTAAAACAACTCTCAGAAGGTTCGCATGATCATTCTCACTATGGGGGTAATAGACAAGAATGTCATCAGTGAAGACTATGACAAATATATCCACGTACTACTTGAACACCCAGTTCATCAAGTCCATGAAAGCTACAGGGGCATTTGTTAGTCCAAAAGACATAACTGGGAATTTGAAATAACCATATTGAGTTCTGAAAGCTATCTTCAAAATGCCATATTCTCTGACTCTAAGATGATGATAGCTAGAGCTGAGGTCTATCTTAGAGAAATAACTTGAACCCTGAAGTTGGTCAAATAAGTCATTAACACTGGGAAGAGGATATTTATTCTTTATTGTGACTTTGTTCATCTGATGATAGTCGATGCACTTTCGATAGAACCATCTTTCTTGCGCATGAATAAAATTAGAGCACCCCATAGAGAAAAACTAGGCCTAATGAAACCCTTATCGAAGAGATCCTTCAACTGTTCTTTCAATTCCTTAAGCTCTGTTGGAGCCATTCTATAAGGTTGGATAGAGATAAGTTGAGTATCTAGAAGGAGATCTCTATTGAAGTTAATTTCTCTCTTGGGAGGAACCCTGGGGAGATCTTCAGAAAACACATCAGGAAATTTGTTTACTACATGAACTAACTCAAGACTCGAGTTTTCAAAATTTGATTCCTTAACTTGGATGAGATGGTAAATACACCCCATGGATGTCATCTTTTATGCCTTAAGATATGAAATAACTGAACCCTTAAGCACTGAAGTACTACCCTTCCATTCAATAATTGGTTCATTAGGAATTAGAATTGGATTATTCCTTTTCTGCAATCAACTAAGGCATAGCACAAATGAAGCCAATCCATATTGAGAATGACATCAAAATCATTCATCTCTAACTCCACAAGGTCAACTGAAGTAACTTTCTGAGACACTGTGACTGGTCAATTTCTGTATACCTTTTTGGATATAATAGACTTACCTATTGAGGTAGACACTGATAAAGTCTACAGGTATATAAGGAGTCATAAAGGAAAGTGAAGCTCCAAGATCTAACAATGCATAAACATAAATATGTAAGATTTGTAACTTACCCATAACCACATCAAGAGAACTTTCTTAATCATAGCGAATCAAGAGAGCATATAGTCTATTATAGCACATCCCAATAGTTGCACTAGAAGTGGCACCCTACTGAGTTGGGCAACCTGTTGGAGCTGATGAAAAATTGGACTAATACTACTGATGAACGTCCTTACCCTTATGGCCAACACAGGCAATCCATGATCCTATGGCCTAGTTTTCCACATCTAAAACACACATCACAACCTGCCTAGCATTTACCCTAATAATTCTTACCACATTTTCTATAGAGCAAATTTGTACGACCACTATTCATACCTACCTGGAACTTATAGCCTGGCGCTCTATCTCGACTATCTTGCCTGAACTTAGGCATTGGTTAAAGATGGAGCTAGGGCCAAAAATCTCAGGTGGAAATTAGAATGATTACCACCTTCTGATTTTGGGCTGAGAAAAGTTAAAACTACCTGTTCTGGCCCTCTTATTCACTCTTTCTTTCTTCTTAAGCTTTTCCTTTTCAATCTGTTGAGCATGAACTATCATTCTAGAAAGGTCCATCTCATTGATCAGCATAACAGTCCTAGTTTTACACTCCTTGACCACACTATCATGTACACTAGATGAGAACTTACTCATCCTGAACCTAGAGTCAGCCACCATAGTAGGGGCACACCTCACTAACTGAGTCAACTTGAGCGAGTACTCCCTCACACTCATACTTCCCTGCTTCAAATTTATGAAATCATGAACCTTTAACTCTTGTGGGAAGAACCTATCTAAAAAATTCATGGCAAACTCCTCCCACTCTATCATCCCTGCCTTAAACCTTTATCCTCCTTTACTACTTAAACCAGGTGTGAGTTACTCCCTGTAGTTGGTAAGCATCTAAGTCTACACTCTCACTTAAAGTGACACTCAAGATATTTTTCACTTTTTACACCCCATCCAGAAACTCTTGTGGATCCTCCTAAAACTTGGATCCAGAAAATAAAGGGGAATTTATTCGGATGAAATACTGAATTCTAGTTGCAATTGTAATAACCACTTGATTAGCTTGGGAAACATCCTATTGATTGTTCTAAGAAACTACAGAATGGGCTAAGGTCATGAAAGCAGCCCTAGACGAGGCGTGTGAGACATGGTCATTCAGGAGATCTTCCTGAATAGGTGGTTGTACAAGTTGATACCCGTTCCTTCTTTTGTTATTTCTATTGGGAGGTATTTTCTATAAAATAGAATGAAGGACAAGTTATACAAAGAATTCAATAGAGATTCATGCTTTTTGGCATGATATGAATACTGAAAAAAGGGAAACTATCCTAAAAATGTGTCGTAGCCTCTTGTCCATAAGTATGGTGCGCTTTATACCCATGCACAGGACTTTACTCAATGCAACTTACAGATACCTTAGAATATTTTAAAACCTTAGGAACTTATTCCATGTTTAGTCATAACCTGAAGCTATCCCCTAGTCGTTGCACGAGGCTTAAGTCCAAAAGTGACCCCAAGCTAACCCATGATTTGGTACCTTCTATGAGCATCGAATAAAAGAGTAATAGTATAACCTGTGCGGAACATAGTCTAATAAAATGCTGGTATGATGTAATACTGAAATATAATTCAACATGTCTGAAACAACTAAACTGACGATAACTAACTATCTATCTGTCTAGAAGCCTCTAAAAATTTATAAGGATTTGATGGGATAAACCCCTAACTAACTCCGACTGACTAAACATAAAGAGATACTGAAATAATGGTAAAAACATGTCATGTCCTATAAAAGATGACTCACTTCTACTATTGTTGGGTACTGCTAAACTATCTAAGATGGTCGGGAAACTGAGCATCCAAACCTATGTTATAAGATAACATAGCGCAAAATAAAAGTATGTGGTCAGTACTTTGAATATACTGGTTATGTGAGATATAGACTAATTGAAATACATATGGAAAATGAACATGGGTGCATGAACATCTAAAACTAAGAATGCAGGACCAAGTAAGGCATGCACTAAATTTAGTCTGTTAAACTGACTATTTGAACAGCAGAGAATATTATTACTTGGTCAAGAAAACCTTAAAAGATATAGACTAAGTACTAACTTTAATTATGGAAGATATCATGTAACTGACACACCCCAATCTCAGCCAATTTGTGTCAAACTTGTAACCCTAGTTAGAAAGGCGTCAGTAGCTTTCCATGGGTACTAACACTGGCTGTGTGGATCCACTAAACGTGTGTCCTAATAGACGAGGGAGTCACTCTCTACTAGAAGGTGCCCCTAAGGGAAGGTCAACCCTCAACTGGTATGATGACCTCTAAAAACTTACATTGGCTGCGTTGTTTTGGAACTCAGGGATTTCTACTAAAGTCACACCCTCTACTGGGGGTGAGCCCCCATCTCTGGGTTCACTCAATGATAAATCCTACATACAATTTAATTGACACTATTTATAAGTATGGTCAATTGAACATTTAAAATGATAGTTCTCAACATAATCATAACAAACTGAGTATGATAATAAAATCAGAAATAGACTAACTCATTACTTGAAAAGTCTAAAACGTAAGTAAACACTTACGTATCGGGTATTCCTAACCCACCAGCAATAAATGATTACAAAATTTGGTAACAATGCTTAAAAAAATGACATAAATTCCCAAATTAAAGACCCATAATCATAATTGATCTGAGGTGATTTTATGCATTTTATTGTTATTATCATAGCTTATTTAGCCTTATTTTGAGGAATTGTTTTGTGCTTAATGAGTAAATAATGATAAATAATAATGTATGTGTTTAAGTATGTGGTGAAACTTTTTAAAGGGGTTTTCAAACAAGTTTGGATTCAAATTAATCACTTAGAGTTCAATCGAGAAAACTAGTGTTACTAGCTTGAGCTAGGTGTTTGTCTAGTATATCATGATGGATTATAATGTGTTGAATGAGTTCATAATAGTTTGATTAGGTAATTTTGTGTGGAAAAACATGTTTATAACTTACAAAATACAATTGGATTAAGCCGAGAGTTATATAATAAGTTAAAGATCAACATGGGCAAGCCTAGTCTTAGCTCGAGTTTCTAGTTCACCGTTATTGATATTGTCTTGTTTTGAGCTCTAATCTGTCATAATTGATTATATAGGAAGCTTTATGAGTTGATTTTAATGAGATAATGATGAATAATACGCTTTAAATTGAGTTGAAACAACACCAAAGGACTGGGATGGAGAAAAATTGCAAAAGACAAAGTTAAGCGTCAAAAATGCAATTCCAGTGAAGCCACATTATATAGGGTAGACGTAGCCCTTATTTCTTGGGACTAAGAAATGTCCCTCACCCATTAATCCAGTGGATAGAGCAAGTCATATCATGGCATGCGGCAAGGGAGAGACCATCACGGAGCATCACATATTCCATACACGGCTAAACGTTGCCAACTATAAATACAACACGTTAACACTTAGTAAATTATTTTTGGACGTCTTTGGTCTTGGATAGGGGTATCTAAACACTTATTTTAGGGTTTATATCTCTTTAATTTAGCTTTTTAATAGATTTTATCTTGGATTCAACTATGTTGATTAAGGTTATGTCCACTAGTGGCTAAAAACCCCCTTTCCTGGGTTAAGGCCAAGACATGTTTACTTTCGCTTTGAATTAAGTTTGTTTGGATTTATTATCATATTTATTTGTTTATTTATCCTTTTATTAAATATTTTAAGGATTCACAACCCTTAGAATACATATATTATCAACTTTGTGATCTCGAGAGATGGATTTAGAAGATAGAACATGGGGGTAACTAGAGTAAGGTTCTTATTCTTTTATAAATTAAGGAATTTGAATTAGCATCTAGGATAGGGATATACCTAGAAGCCTTATTTGATTCACATATTGGATGATAGCTTCATACATCTAATTGGATTATTGCAACCCCGCTAAACGATATAGTTGTAATATGACTGTTAGGTAGAAGATTAGAGGTCGGGAGACCATGATCATGCTATAAACCCACCAAATCAACAACCAAGATAATCAATCTAATGAATGAAGTTCAATATCATCGTATTATTGTTCATAGCTATTTAACCCTGGGTTTTTATCCATTGATTGTTCAAAGTCTTTACTTATCTGCATTAATTTAGTTTAGTTTTAGTTTAGAAACTTTCAAAATTCGTTTGGTTACGTCGAACTAGTTAATCTCAATTGTTAAGCTAGAATTGAAATAGTTATTTAACACAATCCTCTAAGGGATCAATATTTTGCTTTTTATATGGCTTTTATATTACTTGATGAGACCACAAACACTTTTATGTGCGCTTGGGCGCAATAAGTTTTAGCATTGTTGTTGGGGATTATAATTTGGCATCTATTTTATTTTTAGTTTTACTTTTTTGATTTTTTTGGTTCTTTACTCTTGGTCTTGGGATTGATTTTGTAGGAAACAAGATAACAGGGCATTAACTAGGGAAGGGATAAGGAGTTGGTTGAACCAAGCCCCAAACCTAAGTAATGTTTTCATCAATGAAGGAGAGAAGCAATCCTTCTCCTGCGTATCCCATAATTTCAAGAAGAACAAGACAATCCTGCTCCTATGGTTGAAGATCAACTAACCTGCAGGACAGTTCGTGAAGTGGAAATCCCACAACCAATAAATTTGACCTCTCCTTTTCAGAAATCGGATGCTAGAGCTAACTTTGAGATAAAATACAACATGGTGTAGTTTTTTATCAATAGAGGACATTTTATGGGGCTTTCACATAAAGATCCACAAGTCCATCTATGAAACTTTCTTGAGATCAGTGACACATTCATCTCTATGGGTGTGTCAACTAATTATGTTAGTTTGACACTATTCCCCTTTTCATTGTTGGGGTACGCAAAGAAGTTCTTAAATACTTAGCTGGCATGTTTAATCACAACATGGGATGACTTAGCGTAGAAATTCCTTATTTGATTCTTTCCATTTGGCAAGACTGCGAGACTGCACAGAGATTGTATGCCTCAAACAAAAGCTAGCTAAGAACTTATATTATGCATTGGAGAGGTTCAAATATTTTCTTTGAGATTGTCCACATCATCAGCAGTCCAATGTGGTATTAGCTCACACTTTTGTTAAGGCACTTGATCATAACATGAAAATTTTTCTAGATTTAGCTCCAGGTGATCAAACATTGGAATTGATGTATGTGAGTTGTGTACCTTATTGAACTGAATTGCATAAGAAAATCCTAAGTGGTATTCTAACTCAAGAAATGCTATAAAAAAAGGTTGCAGGTGTGTTAAAGGTGGACTAGTTTACTACTTTATTAGCTCAGATTGATGCACTGCAAAATCAGTTAACAACTTAGTTCAGCAATATGAACTTTAAGGTTGCATAGCCTGCAGGAATAGTTAATGTAATTCAGTAGACAAATATTTGGTGCGTCATTTGTGGCAATAGTGGTTATTCTGCAGATATGTCGGCTGCCAATCCTGAGTCAGTGATATTTGTGGGTGATGTTCAAAGGCCAAATATAGAAATGCCTTCAATCTAAAGTGGTAGAATCATCCACCAAATCAACCATAAAAAGTCCAACAACAGTAGGTTCAGCAACCAGAGGCATAAGGAAATTAGGCTATTATCAATATTGAAGAGATGTTGAAATAAATTTTAGCGGCTCAATCACAATTGACACTCGATATAAAAAGCCATCAAGTGGCTACAAGGAGCTTAGAGTTATAGATAGGTTAGGTAGCAGCAATACCAGGCCTTAAGTTTGTTTTTCAAGTGATGCAAAAAATCCTAAACAAGTAATGGCAATCACTTTGAGGAGTGGCAATAAGATCAATGAAGAACCTTTAAAGAAAACTAAGGAGGTAGATGGTGATTTGGTTCCTAAACAGGTAAATAAAGGCTGCTGAAAATTTGAGAAAGTATAAGCACTCAAAATCCAAAGTTACTGAAGAGGTGAAGAAGAGACTATCACCACCATTCTAATAGAGGCTTATACGTGCAAAGGAGGATGCATGCTTCAAGAAGTTCTTTGACACATTCAAAGATCTTCACATTAACCTTCCTCTTTTAGATATTTTGCAGGGAATGCCCAAGTACGCTTAGTACTTGAGGGATGTGGTCACTAACAAAGTTAAATTGAAAGATGTTTAGATAGTAGCACTCACTGAGGAATATAGTATTGTGGTGATGGATAAAATGCCCCAAAGCTCAAAGACCCTGGGAGTTTCACTCTCCCAATTCAAATTGCAAATAGTGAGGTGGTGTACACGCTTAGTTATTTGGGGGAAAGTATTAACTTGATGCCCCTTTCCTTGTGCAACACTTTGGGTTTGGGGAAGCTGAGATAGAGTTCTATGTTAGTTTAATTTCCATACAGACCATAGCCCATCCTAAAGGAATCATAGAGGGTATTCTCATCAAGGTTGGTAAGTTTATTACTCCTGTTGATTTTATTATTTTCAATTTTAAGGTAGATGATAGAGTACAGTGATCTTGGGACGTCCATTCTTGGCGACGAGAGAAACATTAATAGATGTGAGAGAGGGCGCGCTCACAATAAGGTTGGATGATAAAAAGGTGGTATTCAAAGAGTACACACTTCTCACAATAATATCCTACTACAAATATTTGTGCATAATTACAGTGATTGAAGGGGATAAGTATGGGGTAGTAGAGTTGAGCTCACCAAAGACCTCTTTGGACTTCCTCATTGAGTAACCCAAGGCATCAATGCCTTAGCCTAAAATGATGAAAATTAATGAGCCTAGAAAGGCTATTATTGGGAGAGTTGTTGACCTCGAGAGTTTACACTCAAGAGGTACAGAACAAATAAGAATATTGCATTCTAGTGAGAGAAAAAGGATGAAGGAAAATGGATAAGTCGTAGATTGGGTTGTGCCACGACACTAAATCAGGCCCTACATGGGAGAGAACACAAGTTAAGGTAGGTTCTATTTTTTATATTTTGATATTACCTCACTAGTTTTTATTTTTGGTATGTCATAGGTTGATGGGATGTCAGAGTATTGAAAAACCTTAGCTAAGGAGTGTGGAAAAGAGTAAGTGTGGAATCTTTCGACCCTATTGATGTAAGATGATGCTACTAGCTAGGCCTAGAGGCCTTAGGGAGGATTTTTATTTCTACTTTTAAGTATACTTTGGGGAAAAAGTAGATTTTTAAGTGTGGGGTGGGTAAATTCCCATTTTTAGGAGTAATTTGTAAAATTTTGTATTAGAAATAAGTCCGGGATGCTCTCATTAGTGCTATATTTGATTGCATGATGCAAGTGTTTTGGGTGTAAATACCATGTCAATTGTGTGAATTACTACTTTTTAGACTCCTAGGCTTATAATTATGTGTACCTGTGGTCTTAATTATGAATTCATGTTAGTGTTTGCTTGAGAGTCTATGATAATCCTACTTGAGTTGAGCATGTGCCATGTGTGTGTGAGACATTTGTATATTCATTATTCTATTTGATGATAGAACTTTCCTGGTGTGCGTAAAAAATTAAATAAAACGTGTGGGTTTAGGAGATGATATAGATATTCTTTGATAGCCATGTCTCATATCTTCTTTTGACCAACCCTTATGCATAATCTTATTTAACCCCATTGAGCCTTTATATTTTTCTTTGGTAGCCTCATATGTAGCCTGCATCCCCTTCTTTGATTGACCTTAATTTGATCCAAAAGCTCCTAAGCGCTTTAGAGTAAAATTAATTGAGTTAAGGAGTTTGAAATAAAATAGTAGGAGAAAGGTGAAAGGGAAGCCCCAAAGTAATAGTTATTGGTGTGTGTAATGTTTGTGTCGTCGTTGGAAGTTAGAGAAATTTGTACTAAATAAATTCCCTTTTTTAGCCCAATTGTGATACAATGAACCTATTTTAGCCCTAGTCCTCCTTGGACAATGTGTACCTTAACTAGGGCAATTGATTATGTTGAGGGTGGCTATCATAGGGGTGTGTCACTTATAATAGGTGTGAAAAAGGTTAAAATTGAATGTTGTGTACATAGGATACTCCCACCATAGTATATATGAATGATCTTAATGAGATAGGGCAAAATAAAAGACGTGGATAAACAAAAGTGGTGTAAGTTGGTTGTTATAAATTGGTCTTAATTGAAAAATGTGATGTATTGAAGATCTTAGGCAAGATAGTAACTATTCTTGGCCAAAATAGTTCCTACCTACCCCTTGGCCTGCATTACAACCCGTAAAGACCTATTTGATCCTAATATTAATATTCTAATATTAGTGAAGTATTACACTAAGGTCAATCCTATGGTTCATCATGTGTAACATGTGAATTCCATATGAAAGTTAGCGTAATTTGATTTTTGTACCCTTTCGGTGATAAATTTCTTTTGAGCGAGTAATTATGGGTAACTCTCTTATTGTAAGGGCATATGTTTGATGATGTTTGGGTGAGTTATATGAAATATGTGATTTAATAATGTGCAAGATTTTTCCATGTTGGTGAGTCAATTCTTGAGGCTAGGATGTTTTGGAGTAGTGTTCTTGAACTTTTAATTGTGTACATAACATGCTTAGTGTAGAAACTTGCATTCTGTGTAGTAATTGTAGTACTATCTTGAGTGTCTTTCTTTAAGTAGAAGTGTAGAGTCTCCTATACTTATGATGCTTATATTAAAGATTTATTTGAGGATGAATAACACTTTAAGTGTGGTGGTGATCTGAGGTAGTTTTATGCACTTTAGTGTTATTATCCTAGCTTATTTACCTTGTTTTGAGAATATTTTGAGTTCTTAACGAGTAAATAATGATATAAATAAGAATATAAGTGTTATATTATGTTATTACAATGTTTAAATGTATTTTCAAACAAGTTTGGATTCAAATTGATCACTTAGAGTTCAACCGAGAAAACTAGTGTTACTAGTTTGAGCTAGGTGTTTGTCTAGTCTATTATGATGGATCCTAATGTGTTGAATGATTTCCTAAAGATCTTATTATGTAACTATGCTGAAAAAACTTGTTTATAATGTTCAAAGTGAAACTTGATCAAGCCGATAGTTAAACAATAAGTTAAATATCAACATGGGCAAGCCTAGTCTTAGCTCGAGTTTCTAGTCCACCTTTATTGATATTGTGTTGTTTTGAGATCTAATACATGGTAGTTGAATATGTAGGATTCTTTATGAGTTGATTTTGATGATATATGGATGAAGAAAAAGCTGTAAATTTAGTGGAAACAACACCAAAAGGCTTGGGAGGGAGAAAAATTGCACAAGGCAAAGTTAAGCATCAAAAATGCAATTCCAGTGAAGCCATGTGATATAGTGGCGACGCAGCCCTTATTCCCTAGGAATAATAAATGTCCCACACCCCTTAATACAGTGGATCAAGAAAGGAATCATATGGATTGCTGCAAGGGAGAGACTAATGCAGAGCATCACATATTCCCTAGACAGCCAAACTTTACCAACTATAAATACAACACGTTAACACTTAGTAAATCACTTTTGGAAGTCTTTGTACTTGGAGAAGGTCTGGTCAACACTTATTTTAGGGATTATATCTCTTTAATTTATCTTTTTAATAGATTGTATCTTGGATTCATCTATGTTTATTACGATAATGTCCACTAGTGGCTAAATGCCCCGTTTCTGGGGTTAAGGCCAAGAATATGTTTGCTTTCTCTTTGAATTAAGTTTTTTTGGATTTCTTATCATATTGCGTAGTTTATTTATACTTTTTTTAACTATTTTAAGTATTTATGACCCTTATAATTCATATATTGTCGTCTTTGTGATCTTGAGAGGGGGAATTAGAAGATAGAACGTGGGGATAAATAGAGTAAGATTCTTATTCTTTTATGAAATAAAGAATTTTAATTAGAATCCAGGATATGGATATACCTATAAGCCTTATTTGGTTCACATGTAGGATGATATCTTCATGCATCTAAATGGTTATTGTATACCCGCTCACCGATGTAGTTGTAATGCCCAAGTTAGGTAGACGATTAGAGGTCGGGAGACCATGATCATGTGATAAACCCTACGAATCAACAACCAAGATGATATATCTAATAAATTAAGTTCAATAGCTTAGTATGATTGTTTGTAGTACTTTAACCCGTTGTTTTCATCCATTGATTGTTCAAAGTCTTTCCTTTTCTGCATTAATTTAGTTTACTTTTAGTTAACAAACTTTCAACACTCTTTTGGTTACACTGAACTAGCTAATCTTAAATGTTAATCTAGAATTAAATATTTGTTTAACACAAGTATTTGAGGGATCGATATTCGTCTTTTTGTAAGGAAACTATATTACTTGGTGAGACCACGTACACTTGCGTGTGTGCTTGGGCGCAATAATAATATGTATCACCAAACTGATAAAAGTTCATGAAATTATATATATGAATGTATTAAATTTGGGAGAATAGTAATTTCACATGGTTTAATTCATAATTTGATAATTTAACATGGGATCAGTTGAATATAACATGAATAGTTGAAATTCAAAGAATGAAGTTATCTAATTTTTCCTGGGAAAACATGTTGACATGGCTAGAATTAAAATTTCTATGATAACATGGATTAAATTCATGATTAACATGCTTAATTTCATTAAAGAAGATTAAA
Organism: Capsicum baccatum var. pendulum; assembly: GCA_030864225.1. Classification (NCBI taxonomy): domain Eukaryota; kingdom Viridiplantae; phylum Streptophyta; class Magnoliopsida; order Solanales; family Solanaceae; genus Capsicum; species Capsicum baccatum. The sequence goes on along the minus strand of CM061558.1, from coordinate 169,664,631 downwards.
AATCCATACTTGAACAAAAAGGGGATTTTGGGGTCTTAATGGGTGGAAGGAACCCATTGATGAATACCCTACATACCTGGAATTGCTCGACTTGTGAAGAGAGCTTGAATTTTGAGACTTGAAAGATAACTTGGTGAGAGAAACCCTAATCTTTATGATCTTGAATATGGAAGAAGTAAAGTGTTGTTAATTGACTTAAAGTGGTAGAAAATAATGGTCCTTTTTAGGTTTTAAGTTATGGGTTGGGAGTTAATAGAGGGGAAAAGACCAGAAGTCCCTTTAACTAAAAATTGTAGAAATTGGTCTCCAGTCTATGCGAGTCAACCATACAACTAGTATGGTGAAGGTACGACTAGGCTTCCTAACTTGTAAGCTTGGAAAAATCTAAGAGAGTATACACTGGTCAACATACGAGTCTAAACTTACAACTAGTAACATCTACATGCAACTTATAGCCCCCACTCGTATCTTGGATAGAATATTAGGGAGCCAACACTATTGAACTCATGGCTTTACTTTATGCTATTCATATGTTGTATGTATGACTCAAGGAAAGAAGTCGTACCTAGAAAAGAATATCAACCGATTTACACTGTCTTAGATATGACTACAACATATGACTATTATGTTGTATATACTACTCAAGGTCATGAGTCATACGGCACAATGGTACTTAGGTGTGGGGTATTACATCAGTTAATCCAGATCAGTCTGATAGAGTTCTGGCAACTTCGGTTAGAGGTAGTGCCCTTTGTTCCTCTGTTGGGGATTCAGATGCTATGTCCAGGTTTAAACATGTTTAGATTTATGCTCCTTCAACCATGTTAGGGCTATGAATTTAGACTCCATGACTTCCCCTCCTATAAAGGTAGTTTCTTATTTTTTTGATATAGATGTGATTCGGCTTATTATCTTTTACTTCTTATTTAATTCTAGTTGGGATTTTTATACCTATCGACTATTATATGTCTTGATTACTATATTGATTGATTGATTTATGCCTTTGTGTAGATTTATGCCTATTTGAATACAACCATAAATGTATTATTTTAGTAGTAGATTGATATTGTGATTTCCTAGTGGTGTAGCATTTAGGTTAAAGTCCCTTTTTCTTCAGCAGATTGGACTTTTTGTGGTTATAGAGTAGTAATGCTATGATTTTCTATTTTTATTCATTGGCCTAGACGACTAACTCGGTTGGTTCTCTCTTTTTTAGGGAGGTAAGGTTGGTTACTTTACTTTTGTGTGACAAAGCTAGACGATTGTTAAGTGGTTTATGATAGTGAAGGTAGGATTGGGCTTTCATGGATTTGTGGTGGTTCTAAACTTGGCAATTCAATTTTGTTACCTATTTCTGGTGTGGAAAAGTCTAAGGCTCGATTTTCTAGTTTGCTCAAATTCTAGCATTGGCTATTTTTTCTATAGCCCGTTCTTCAGGTTGATAATTCAAGAGTTCTTCTTCCGATTGGGGTAGTTCATCTCCTATTCATGGTCTTGATCTTGACAATGATAGTGAATTGGATACTCCATTCTTTCTATAATGTGGTTCATGATTTAGTTTAGTCGAGATTGATTTTAAGGGTAAATTCAGAAAAATATCATTTTTATAGTTGTTTGGCCTAATGTGACTTCATGAAGTGATTCTCCTTGGTGATATGTGACTATGGGTAATTATTGTTTTAAATTAAGTATTGGATTGACAAAATCCAGTCTAAGGTTGTATTTCTCAGTTTCTTGAGTTTGGGCTATCCATAATACTATTTGAAGTCTTGGTGAGTCCGTGGTTATGCCTAGATGTATTATTCCCTCCAATAGATATCGATTTGATTGCTTTTATATTTTATATGAGGTTTTCTTAAGTTTTGGTTATGTCTTCGGTGACATTTTAGTTTCAACTCTTGCGAGAATCATTGGGTAGACATTGGAATCCTGGTGGTGAGGTGGGGTTGAGTGTTTGATATCTATAGATACTTGTGGGCTTCATTTTTGGGATTTGTCTCTTTTGAACTGGGACTTGGATGTTATAGTGGATTATGGGTTATGGATGCTTACTCATTAACAGGATCAGTATGGATTGTTGAGATCAAGTGGTTCAGCTTCAATGTTGAGATTAAAGTTATAGATTGTGTAACTTGATTCTAGCCTTATTTCCAAAATTGTTTTAGTTGGCCATTCATTTACAGGATGACTAAGCCTACTATTTACCTACCAGTTCAATTACTTAGTTCAGTTATATTATGATTGATAGCTACTCAAAGAATAGTTTCTTGGCACATGTTATTGGTTTTTACTAGTCTAGACCTTGATTTTCAGTGTTTGTCAAAATTTAGGATGTTTCCTCAGTAGAAGAAGTGTGTTTAAGTTTAGCTTTGCATGATTTCACTCACAGTTAGTGGGGCTCTGGAAGTGGATCATTCAGTTTCAAGAGTTTGCACTTGGATCGATGGCTGTTGATTTTGTGGTTAACGCAGACTAGTTAGTAGCTTTGATAGAGATTGCAAACATAAGTTATCACTGATTGAGTATTCAGGTAGTACCTAATGGGCTTATTCTTAATCTATTCGTTATGGATTTTTGGTAGATCAGCTTTAATTTTTCTAGGTAGTGTGATATGATTGAGAGGGCAAGGGTCAGATGATATTTTGTGGAGATCAGAGTAGATAATAGGTTTGGAAAGGTAAAACAAAGTTACATTGGGAAATTGGAATTAGTTGCATGATTCATGACTTAGTTTGTCCTTATCTTGGTTAAGTATCTTCTTGATTCTGTTTCATTGGTATGATTTTAGCATGTTGTGGTTTGGGTTTGCATGCATCAGGAGTTCTCGATTTAGTTGGAGGCCATTTGGTTGTTGAGGTTGAGTTTGTGGCTAATAGAGAAGGGAAGTAAGGAAGTTGGTTGAAAAGGGATTTTTGTAGCACTCCTTGGAAGCATGTTTCTGCTTAGAGATTATTTGAAGTGTCACGACTCAATTTACAAGTCATGATGGCACCTACTCTATCCCTCCAGTAGGTATGACAAATCGTAACCCAAAGTTAAACACAATAGATTAACTTGGTGGAAATTCCTCACAAGGGCCTTATAGGCAATCCAACACAATAAATACGCAAGACAGCAAAAATAGTTTAAAGGTAGTCACTACATAATTACCATCCCACAACCTGGTAGAGCCAGTAAAATATAATCTAGAGATAGAAATACAATCCAATTATCTAGAATAGTCACTACAACTATCTCAAAACAAAAGATAGAATATAAAAGTTAGTGAAAAATGGGTGACTCGGACTCTAAGAGCTCCCCCGATCTCCGGATATCAACACCGCACAAACATGAATCAATGACAATAAATTGTACTTGGATTTGAACCAAAAAGGTACAGAAGTGTAGTATGAGTACAAAAACAATGGGTACTCAGTAGGCATCATCAGTCCACTAAGTAAAATCGTTCTATAAGCATGATAAAATGCAAGATATCATAACTAAGTCAGGGTAAAAAACCGAACCTGAATCGTCTCCAATATCAGTGCGCATAGTAAGTAATTAAACCAGGATTACAGTATTACATAAGGCATCAACAAATTCCAACACCATCGTGCATAATCAGTAAATAAATTGGAATAATAATGCTACACAAAGCATCAGACAAACAATCAGAAACTACAAAAGTGGCTCCAATAATCAATTGTTGCGTAAAGTAAAAACCTCATCATAGACTCCCATACGTATGGAGAGTACACTTAAAGATACAATAAAGTAACTATTCATTGCTTACAACTAACCAACTCGTTATTTAACCATCCATCCAAAATAAATCATTAATTGATCATTTACCAACATTTGAAAATTTACCCACATTCCATCATATTACTATCATTAAACAACCTTATCATCGATACTCACTAATCACCATTTATTAGCTAACCATCTCTTATTAACTAATTCATTTAATTACTAGTCATCATATAACCTCTAGTCATCATTTAGTAACTATTCACCAAATATCCATAAGTCACCATTTACCAACTAATCCTCGCTCATCAACTAGTCATTATTTATTACATATATAACATTCACCACTAATCCTTATTTATCATTAATCATCAATTATACCACCCTGTGATCATTTATCACTTTTGGGCTATAACCGGAATCTCTAGTATCAACATCCTACCCAACATGTATATACATACACATACACATGAACACACACACACACATATATATATATATATATAATAATCATATATATACATATATATATATAGTATCATGATAAATAGTCAGACTCGAACCGGTAGATGTACACATAGGTACCTTGGCATAATCATCCTCTGGCCCTGTCAGGTATATATCATCATAATCATATTCCAAAATTGAATAGGGTATATTCAAGCTCATCATCATCCTTTCGAATTAAACTGGGTATAATCATTATCAACATCATCTTCTGGAATTAAACTGGGTATATAATTATCATAAACATCTTCTAAAATAGAATAGGATATAATCAAGATCATAGTCATCTGTTGGAACTGAACTGGGAATAATCAATGTCATATGTGGTAATATAGTCAAGCTTTATGATTTCTAGCATAATTAATAGCATAACTTCCCATATAATTAATAAGCATGACTTCTAGCACACATAATAACACAATAGCTGACATCATCAATAAGGATGTTTTCTAGCATGATTACTAGCGTAATTGTTTAGCATGATCATAAGTATAAGTAAGGCATAGGCAATAACTTATCAATAGCATTGTCAAATGATTATCATTAGCATATTAGATGGCTTATACAATGCAAAACCAATAGCTTGTCGCAACATAATTCATATCTCATCATATCATAAGTGACAATCTAATCCATTAGTCTATGAACATTATTTCAAATGCCATCATCACCATAACCATCAAGTACTAAGGCTCCTCAATATTTCCTCAAAGGGGAATTCTCTAGGCATTTAACAAATGTATAAGTATTTCAAGAGAACTAATTATCAATCATGGCCTAAGGTGGGTCAAAGATCCCACTTCTAAATCACCAAAATACATTCTAAGTCAAATTCTATCTCGGACTAGGCTAAGGTATCTAAATCCAATCTTAGATGTATAGCAAGCCACAATTATCCCTAAGGTAGAGATTCTTCACAAGCACTTTACCTAAGTCCAATGAAAACTAAGGAAACCTTCATCAGTGCAAGAAACTAATGCTAAACTTACCCTAAGCATGAGTGTCTAAAGCATTCTTATCTAACTTGAGTAATCTAAGAGATCTCATGCAAAACATGAGAAATGAAGCCCAATTCCTCTAAGGCATAATGAAAAAAGTAAAGTATTTCAACTCTATAGTTTCAAATAAGCCTAAATGGTCCAACTAATCCAACTCTTACATTTATCAATCCAATACCTAAAACTCATGCTAAATCTAACACAATATCATAAACATACTTTGAAGTAGCTCAATCTAACAAGTGATAAATCTAGCCTACATTGATGCCGAAGAAAGCTCAACGATATGCTAAACCACTATTTTCCCTTCTAAAAAGACTCCTTAGGATGTTAAGATATCATAAACACATTATACCAATCAATATAAGAATAACGATACCCATATTGCACCAGTATGCTTTGGGTCAAAAATTCACACAAAAACCCTATGTGGGTCCCACTTATGAAAATCGCATTTCCAAAACAAACTCAATATTCTTACAAGGTCAAGCAATCATTACCCTCAAAAATAGGTGAAAATCAAGATAAATTAGAGCTAAAATTAAGCCCTTAAGATTTTGGGATTTTGGGTAAGAAGTTAATAAAATCCATGAAGAAAAGGGTGAATTCTTGCCTCAAATCAAATGATAATCACAAAAATAAATGTTAATAAATCTCCTAATTCACCCACAAGACTCAATTTAAAGATATCTCACTCTTTAGGGTTTCTTCTCACAAGAAAATGGGTGAGGAATGAGCAAAATTGGCCAAAAAGGTTCAATTTATACCCTTTCTAGGTTCTCAGGATCACTATCGTGACCTCGCGGCTTTAGAAAGTGGCATCTTGAGTGTGTTGGTTCCAGTCGCTATCATGACCTACATACCACAATCACGGTATTATCCTACCAAAGGTATCGTAATTGTGACCCTTGGTTAGTGATAGAGATGCACCAGATGATAACATTGGACTTGGAAATTTCCTAGTTGCGACCAAGCCCTCGAGATTCATCCTAAATCTTGTGTTTGAAAATAAATTGTGTAACCATACCAAATTTGATGTTTCAGACTAAATAGAGAAAATGGATTCTCCATCTAAGGTCTTTTTGATCAAATATAGGTCCTATACCCATATTTCATTTTCTTAACTTTTTGACCAATAGATCAAAATAAGCTTGGAGGTCTCAAGACCCTAACCCAAGGTGCACCTAGCCTGAAATTGACATTCCAGAGCTGATGATGCAGTCAAAATTGGCATACAAAGTCATTTTATTGATGTTCTTTCCTATTGTCCATTCGGAACTAGTGTAGACTTTAAAATAGGGAATTAGCTCTAAAAACCAAGCGAATAGCCTATTAACTAAACTGTCAATTCCAGCAAGTCATAAAGGACCTAGGCAAGCTATGGAAAACCTCTAATGTCGAATATAAGAAGAAATATAGAAAATGATCTGAAGGACTATTACAATATCCATTCTAAAGTATCTTTCGTCCACGAAAGTTAAGGATTAGGATGTACCTAATTTCTCGAACAGGTGAGGATACTAGGTCTGCATCTCGCTCTAAATCTCCTGAGTGTCTTTCTCCATTAGACGGTACCTCCACTGAACTTTGACTATAGAAATATCTCTAGTACATAATTGCCTTACATCATTTGCCAAAATGAGCACATGTTCCATAATGAAGGCCAAAATCTCATCCAACTAGACTGAGTCCCATCTAAGCACATGAGACAGATCAAAGATGCATAAGTGCAACATAAAAATATGGAAAACTGGATGACAGAGACAAAATCTATAGGTAGATCTACCTCACCAACTGTGAGAAGAATCTTGAAAGGTCCAATATATCTAGTACTAAGCTTTCCCTTCCTCCCAGACCTCATCACCCTCTTCATGGCTGATACACGAAGGAATACACAATTACCAACTTCAAATCTTAAGGAATGAAGCCTATGATCAGGATAGGCCTTCTGCTTAGTCTAAGCCAGTATCGACCCATACTGAATCACCCTAACTCTATCCAATGACTCTTGAATCAAATCAGTACAACATCGAAATAAAGAACAAAATTTCCTACCATATAAAGCCCAAAAAGTGCCATCTCAATACTCGAATGATAGTTGTTATTACGTTTGAACTCTGGCAAGTCTAATTAAATAATAGAAATGGGCATACCATAAAAATGAACTATCTCTTGGACATAGATATGGGCCAATCTTTCAGCACTAAGGATATCTCAATAAGAAAAAAATGTGTTGAGATATTCAAATGATCTTAAATGACCTAAATACCATTGAAACCACAGGAAGTGTGAGGAAATCCACTGATAAAATTTATGGTAATCCGCTCTTATTTCTACTTGAGAATAGGCAATCTAAAAAACAATCCATAACAAGCTACAAAATCTTCCATATCTCTCTTCATGCTGCTCCATTAATAATATTACCTTAAATTTCTATACATCTTGGTTGTGTAGGGATAAATGGAATATCTAGAGCTGTGAGCCTCAAGTAAAATCAATTGAATTAAGTCATCAATCCTCAAAACATAAATACGGCTATCAATTCTCAAAACACCCTTCGAATCTATAGTGACCTTCTCAGACTTACCACTTAACACCTGATCATGAAGGAAATAAATAATTAACAATCTCGAATCTACTAAAATAATGAAAACCTTACCTCAACACTAGAAAGAATCCTCCTAGGGTCTAAAATATAAAGGTGAACCATCAAGTTGGCTAAGGATTGAATATCCTGTGCTAACAGCCTCTGTGAAACAGAAATACATACCAAGCTACCTATATGCATTACCTTCCAACTCAAGGCATCTTGTACCACATTCACCTTACCCAGATGATGCAAGATGGGAATATCGTAATCTTTAAGCAACTCTATCTATCTACGATGTGTAGGATTAAACTCTCTCTAGATCATACGATGCTGAAGACTGCAATGATCGATGAAAATAGCATAATGCATACCATAAAGATAATGCCTCCAATTCTTAAGCACAAAAACTACAGCCGCCAACTCCAAATCATAAGCAGGGTACTTACACTCAAGCACCTTATGTTTCCTAAAAGAATAAGCAATGACACAACCCTTCTTTATCAATACACAACCCAAACCAACTCTAAAAGTATCACAAAATACGATTAGTACCTCACCCTCAATAGAAAGATCCAAAATAGGAGCTGAAGTAAGAAAATCCTTAAGATTTCCAAGGCTTGAATCACACTGCTTAAACCATAAAAATGGAACCTCCTTTTCAGCCAATCTGATTATAGGCACTGAAATAATAGCAAAACCTTCAACGAATCACCTATAATAACAAGCCAAATCAATGAAGCTTCTAACCTCAATCAGAGATTTATGTCTATCCCAATCATGAATCACCAAAATATTAGTTGGGTCTATTATAATACCATCCTTAGACACCACATATCCAAGGAATGTCACTGACTCAAGCCAAAACTCACACTTGGGAGACTTGGTGAAAAGAATATGATCTCTCAAAATCTGGAGCACTATCCTCAAATGTTGCGCATGCTTCTCTCTACTCCTTGAATCCACAAGGATGTCTTCGATGAACACAATCTCAAAGGAATCCAAATAAGGCTTGAATACTCAATTTATCAAATCCATAAATACGGCTGGGGTATTAGTCAACCTAAAAGGCATCACCAAGAATTCATAATGACCATAATAGGTCCTAAAGGTTATCTTTGGGATATCCTATGCCCAAATCCTCAACTGATGGTAACTAAATCTTAAATCAATCTTTGAAAACATTGGCGCTCCTTAAAGTTGGTCAAATAAATCATTAATATGAGGCATAGGATACTCATCACCGTTGCCTTATTAAGATGCCTATAATTAATAAACATATGCATGGAGCCATCTTTCTTCTTTACAAACAACATGGGAGCTCCCTAAAAAGACATACTAGATATAATAAAACCATTACCAAGAAGATCCTAAAGTTGAAATTCAGTCCTTAAGATCAGGAGGAGTCATATGGTAAGGTCCTATAGAAATAGGTCAGATGCTAGGCTTAAGGTCAATAACAAACTCAATCTCACAGACAAGGGAAAGACTAGGCAGGTTGATAGGGAACATATCAGGAAAATCATAAGATACAGGAACAGAGTCAAGCTACAAACTCTCCACACTAGTATCATAATATAAGTGGAATAAGACTCACATCCCCTTGAAATAAGTCGACTAGCATGAACATAAGTAATAATCCCCATCGGCTCAGGGCTAACCTCTGCCTACCATATGTCTGGGGATACATCGAGCATAGCTAAGGTAATGGTCTTGGCAAAATAATCCATGATCGTATGATAGTGAGATATCTAGTCTATACCCAGAACTATATCAAAATCCACTATTTCTAAAATAATAACGCCATCATAAGTATCAACAATTACTAAAAACCACAATATATGATCTAAAAACTCAATCCACTACTAAAAAATCTCTTATGGGAGTATATACATATAATGACACAGATAATAACCCTAGGATAACTCCAACAATGGTGCATAATAAGCAAAAATATAAGAATAAGTGGATCTTGGATCAAATAAAATGAAGGTTGGCTGTCGGCACACAAAAATTATACCTATAATAATAGCATCCAAAGTCTCATCCTTGGTCCTAGCAGGTACTGCATATAACTGATCATTCTTACCACCTAGCTGGGAACCTAACCTATCTCTTATCCTGCCTACTTGAGAGCCTTCTTAAGTACCTTAGAAACCACCCTTTCAATCATGAGAACTACCCCTAGTTGATGGATGAACTTCACTAATAGGGAAAATACCCTAAGCTAAAACAAAAAATTACCCATGACAAGGGGACTCACACAAAAACTGATCAGAAAACTTGCAACTAAAATATGCCCTTTGACCTAAACTAGGACAAATAGATCTGGCTGACCCAGAGTAACTACCATTACTAGAATGACCCCAATATAAACCCCTCAAAGACTAATTGCTACCCTAACCAGGGCAGTATCTAGCACTAAACTGACCTCCCTCAGTAATTCAAAATGTTGCCTAAACAGGTTAACTAGGCTAACTCTGATATTGATAGGATGGACGCAGAAGATACCTACTCTGAGAACTTGTATCTCTGGGTTAGGAACTATAAAGGATCCCACTAAATCTGCCCTAAAATCTAGGCCTCTTATCACTGCAATTACGACCCTTATGGTTCATCTTCTTTATCACCTGGGCATGATTTTAAACCTCAGAAAAAGACCTACCTATAGAAACTAAACTCTGAGTAGACACATAAATAAGGAGTATTAACCCTCTAACAAAGAAGTAAACTCTCTCATATTTAATATCAAGAATAGAAGTTCCATACCTACACAACTCATGAAAATGAGCCTCATACTCTACAACTGTCAAGAAGCCCTACTCCAATCTAGAGAACTGGTCCCTCGGATGATCCTAAGGTTGTGAGGCATATACTTCTCCAAGAACATCTTGGACAACTAAATCCATGACAACAGAGAAAAATCATCTAGTCTAGAATCCATAAAGCCTCTTCACAAATGTCGAGCAGCAAAATCCAACAAAAATATGGTGTAATCCAAATCATGAGTCTTAAAAAGGCCCAAATTATGGAGCCTATCCTTGCAAGAAATTAGTAACTCATATCTATCCATGCCTAGTGCACCAGAAAATTAATGTGAAGCCAATCTGAAGAATATCCCCAACATCTTCTGCTCCGTAGAAGACATAGCAGGCCGAGCAACCACTAGTTGAGCAACTACTAGTGCAGAAGGAACCTCAACTCTAGTATTCATAGCAATAGGTTACACCCTAAGTTCAGTACCACTCTAATTTATAGGTTTTGTACCATTAGATGACATACCACCAACTATCTACAAAAGCTAAACCAACATATCTCTGAGCATTAGAGAAAAAATAAACCCTAGTAGAGCCTGAGCTCGTTCATGGACCACCACTAGTTAGGGTAGAATAATATTGGGCTTAGAAGCATGAATTAGGTCCGGTGAGGGCCCCTTCTCCAAGCCGATTGATTTTAGGTGTACTTACATTCTTTATTGTTATTATCCTATCTTCTTTAGTCTTATTTTAAGGATAATTTATGTGCTTTATGTGTTGAAGATGATATAAATAAGCATCTAAGTGTTCGAGGATGTCATTAAAATGTTTAAAAGTGATTTTAAACAAGTTTGGGGTTCAAAACGCTCATTTAGAGTCTAAACAAGAAAACTAGTTTACTAGCTTGAGATAGGTGTTGTTCTATTCTATCATGATGGATTCTAATGTTTCAAATCAGTTCCTAATATTGTGAATATAAAACTATATGTGGAAAAACTTATTTAGAGTGTGTAATATTCAATTAAAATGAGTCAAGAGTCAAAAATTTATTAACGTATAAAGTGGTTGAGACTAGTGCTTAGATTGAGTTTCTAGTTCTATAGTATTGAGGATGTGTTGTGTTGAACTCTAATGTGTGGTGTTTGAACACGTAGGATACATGGTGAGTTGACAAGGATGATATTTTGATGATATAAAATCTGAAAACCAAGGAAAAAAAATGCCAAAAGGCAAACAAGAAGCGGTGGAACACTTCAACACATATTGGAGCAATTTACCAATTCCAGTGTGTGCAGGCAATTAGCCCGCGATGCCTCCGACATAGTATGATATTGAGCCCTCATATCATCCCTTGGAGAGATGAAATATAGACCGCAATTCCCCCTCTATAGAGGTTCTCTCAAGGAGGTAATGCCCCCTCCATTTATATGTGGCTATACTCTTTCCAACTATAAATATCATACTTATACACTTTGTTAAATATCTTTTGGACATCTTGGAGCTTTGTGAGGGGTAGATAAAAACATTATTTAGTGTTTTTATACATAAACTTTATCTTTAAAATAGATTTAATTGGATCATGATTATGTCAATTAGTGGCTAAACACTCCCTTTCTGGGTTAAAGCCAAGAAATGACTACTATCATTATGAATTGATTTTGTTGAATTTTCTTTATCATATTTGGTTGTTTTTTATCCTTGTTTTAATTATTTTAAGGATTCATGGCCCTTCAAATATATATTGTTAACCTTGTGATCTTGGGAGGCAGAATTGGAAGATAAAACATAGGGATAAACAAAGAAAGGTTCTTATTCCTTTATGAAATAAGGAATTTGAATTAGCATCCAGGACTGGGATGTACCTCAAAGCCTTTCTTTTTTCACATGTAGGAGGATCAATTTAAGCACGTGATAGGATTATTACACGCGCTCAACAATATAGTTGTAATTTTCAAGTTAGGTAAATGATTAGAGGTTGGGAGACCATGATCACGCAATAAACCTTATAAATAAACAACCAAGATAAGTAATATTACAAATAAAGTTCAATGGTATATAATGATTATTTGAAGTGCTTTAAACTAGGTTTTTATTCAATTGATTGTCTTTAGTCTTTTAGATTATGCACTATTTACTTTTAGTTTTCAACTTTAAAACTCTCTTGTGGTTATGCTTGCACTAGATTAATCTAAATAGTGAACTAGAATTGAATATTTGTTGGAACTAGTCCCTATGGGATCGATATTTAGATTTCTAAAGGGCCACTTTGTTACTTGGTAGACCACGTACACTTGCATGTATGCTTGGGTGTTGTCATGTTTTTGGCGCTGTTACTGGGGACGTATAATTTGGAAACTATTTTTTTTTTAGTTTTACTTTTTATATTTCTTTGGTGTTTTACACTTGGTCTATGTTTTGTATTTGCAGGAAATAGTTTTCAAGCTAGTAAGCTAGCAATTGATAGAGAATTAGTTAAACCAAGACCCAAACTTGAGTAATGCTTCTATCGATAAAGGAGAAAAGCAATCCATCTCCCCCTTATTCCACTAATAGAAGAAGATCAAGATAAGCCTACTATCATGGCTGAAGATAAAGCATCACACAAGATAGTTAGAAAAGTGTCAATCCCACTTCAAAGAAATTCGACCTCCCCTTTTCAAAAACCAACTGCTAAAGGTAATTTTAAGCTAAAGAAAAATATGCTCCAGCTTCTTATTAGTAGTGGACTGTTTATCGGGCTTTCGCATGAAGATCAACAAGTGTACCTTCAAAAATTTTTGGAGATCGGTAAAACATCTATTCCTATGTGTATGTCAAATAAGTATTTGAGGCAGACATTATTCCCTTTTTCACTATTGGGGGAAGCAAAGAAGTGGTTGAATGTTGAGCCGACAAATTCAATCACTGCCTGGGATGACTTAGCTCATAGATTCCTCATCTGATTTTCCCATTTGATAAGACTATGAGACTTTGTAGTAAGGTTGTATGCTTTAAACAGAAGCCAAAAAAACTTTATATCATGCTTGGGAGCATTTCAAGCTCTTCTTCGGGGGTTTCTACACCATCAGCAGTACAATGAGGTATTGACACACACTTTTGTTGAGGCACTTGACCATAACATTAATATTCTATTAGATTCAGCTGTAGGTGGTAAAGCTCTAGAAATGATGTATGATGAGCTTTATACTTTGTTAAATCGAATTGCACAAGGTAATCCTAAGTAGTATTCAGACTCAAGAAATACTACCAAGGAGGTTCTTGGTGTTTTGATGGTGGAATAATTTACCATAATATCTGCTCAGATTGCTACATTACAAAATTAGTTGATAACATAGCTCAATAATATAAAATTGGGTGCTACACCACCTACATCCGCACTGAATGCAATTCAGCAAACAAGCACTTTGTGTATTATATACGGAAATAGTGGTCATTCTATAGATATATATGCTATAAATCCTAAGTCTATGATGTTTTTAGGCAATGTCAGAGGCCTAACTATGGAAATGCCAATAATATAAAGTGGTAGACTCAGCCACTGAATTAACAATGGGCACCCACCAATAGTAGTTTTAGCAACCACAAGCTCAAGCAAATCAAGCCATAAATAGTAATCTGGAAAAGATAATGAAACAAATATTAGCTACTTAAGCACAGTTGGCAGCAGATATAAGAAGCCATCAAGCAAATATAAGGAGCTTAGAGTTGCAGGTATGTCTGATTGTAGCAACACAGAACACAAGGCCCCAAAGTGGGTAGCCTAGTGATACTAAAGAGCCTAAATAAGTTATGGAAATCACATTGAGGATTGGTAAAGAGATGAATAAAAAACATCAAAAATAAAACTAAGGAGGTTGATAGAGAGTTCATTCCCCCAAAGGAATCTAAGAAGGTTGATGGAGATTTGATTATCCCAAAGGGATTTGAGAAAGTTTCTAAAAATTTGAGAAAGTCTAGTACTCAAAAGAAAAAGTTGCTGAAGAGGTGAAGAAGATTCCACCACTACTTTTCCCCCAAGTGTTGACTAAAATGAAGGAGGATGCATGCTTCAATAAGTTCTTTGACATGTTCAAAGAGGTTCACATTAACTTACCTATTTTAGATAATTTGCAGGAAATGCCAAAGTGTGCTAATGTACTTGAGGGATATGGTCGCTAATAAAATTAGGTTGCAGGATACTACGATAGTAGCACTCACTGAGGAGTTTAGCTTTTTGGTCCATGCACTTAGTGACCTAGGGGAAAGCATAAACTTGATGCCCCTATATTTGTTCAAAACATTGGTCTTGGAAAAGCCCAGACCAAGCTCTGTGCCACGACAACTGGCAAATAGGACCATAAACCATCTTGAAGGAGTGATAGAGCATGTTCTCATAAAGGTTGGTAAATTTATTATTCCTAATAACTTTATTGTTTTAGATTTTCAGGCAAATAAAAGAGTATCAGTCGTCTTGGGACGTCCATTCTTATCAATGGGAGGATCTTTGATTTTTGTGAGAGAGGGCATGCTCACAATGAGGTTGGAGGATGAAAAGGTAATTTTTAAAGTGTACTAACCTCTTAACACACTATCCATTACAAATACTTGTGCATCATTACTTTGATTGAAGGGGGTAAGCGTGGGGTGGTAAAGTATATTCCATAAAAACCCTCTTCAAACTTGTTCATTAAGAAGCCTAATCCACAACCACCTAATCCTTCATAATGCATATTGATGATCCTAAAAAGGCTATTGTTGAAAAAACTATTGACCTTGAGAGTTCATACTCAAGAGGTCAGAAATGAATGAGAAGATAGCATCCAAGTGTGAGGAAAAGTATAAGGAAATTTGGTTAAGTTGAGTTGGGTCATGCCGCATTAATAAATTAGGGGTATCTTGGGAGGCAACCCAAGTTAAGGTATGTTTTATTTTTAGTTTTTTACTTCACTAGTTTTTTTATTTTGTTGAGTCACAGGTTGATAGGAAATCTAAGTACCAGAAAACAAGAGCTAAAGAGCATGGCAAAGACTAAGTGTGGGGTCCCCTAAAATCTCTTGAAGTATAAAGATGCTACTATTTGGGCCTAGAGGCCTTAGGGAGTATTTCTATCTCTAATTGTAAAGTATACTTTGGAGACAAATTAGATTTTTAAGTATGGGGTGGGGAAATTCCCATTTTTAGGGTAAATTTAAATTTTTTAATGTCAGGAATAAGTAGTATGATCTTGTTGGTGTTATATTCAACTGCATGATACAAGTGTTTTGATTGTAAAAGCATGTTGATTGTGTGAATTACTATTTTTGTGACCCCTAGGCTTATGTTTATGACTCTTGTCCTTGTTGGCTTAATGTTGAATTCATGTGGTTGTTTAGTTGAGTGTCTATGATGATCCTACTAGAGTTGAGCATGTGTCATATGTGAGTGAGGTATTTGTACATTCCTTATTGCATGTGATGTCTAGAACTTGCCCTGTGTGTGCAAAGACAAATAAAGAATATGGGTTTAGGAGATGATATAGGTATTTCTTTGATAGTTGTGTTTTATATCTTTTTTTGACTTACCCTTGTACATAATCCTAGTTATCCCCATTAAGCCATTAGGTTTTTCTTTGCCATCCTTATATATAGCCTAGTCCCCTTTCTTGATTTGACCTTAATTTGGTCCAAAAGCTCCTAAGCGCTTTAGTGTTAACATAATTAAGTTAAGGAGTTGAAAATTCAAGTAAGAGAAAGGTGAAATTAAAGCCCTAAATTGACAGTTATAGGTGTATCAAAATTATTATGTCGTGGTTGGGAGTCAGTGAAATTTGTGATTTAAGAAAAAGAAAAAGATTTCCATTTTTAGCCCAGTTATGTTACAATGAACCTGTTTTGGACTTGGTCCTCCTTGCAAATTTTGTACTTTAATTAATGCAAATCACTTAAGTTGAGGGTGGTTATAATAGGGGTGCGTAACATATAATGGGTGTGAAAAGGGGCAAAATTGAATGATATCTACATAGTATATTCCCATCATAATGTATATCAATGAGCTTAATGAGATGGGCAAAATAGAAAAATTGATATATAAAAGTGGTGTACATGGGTTGTTAGATATTGGTCTTAATTGTCAAAAGTGTTGTATTAAAGCGCTTAGGGAAGGAAGTCACTATTAAGCCAAAATAGTTCCTACCCATCCCTTAGCTAACATTACAACTATTAAGGACCTATTTGATCCTATGCTTCATCATTCAGATATTAATAGAGTACTACACTGAGGGAAATCCTATGGTTCATTATGTGTAACAAGTGAATTCCTTGTGAGAGTGAGCGTAACTTAATTACTGTACCCATTGTGTTATAAATTACATTTATATCAGTTATTATAGGTAACTCTCTTAGTGTGAGGGAACATGTTTGATGAAGGTGGGTGATTTGAATGATTTTTTTTATTGAGAAATATCTATGAGTTTGCCAACTAGGTGAATCAATTCCTGATGCTAGGATGTTTTGAAGTAGTGTTTTTGAACTGTCAGTTGAGTACATAACATGCTTAGTTTAGAAACTTGAATTCTGTGTAGTAATTTTAGTACTAGCTTGAGTGTCTTGTATGTAGTAGAATTGTAGAGTCTTATTATCTCATGATTCTCATAATAAAGAGTTTTTTGAGGATGAACAAGGCTTTAAGTGTGGGTGGTGATGTTGGGTGTATTTATTCACTTTAGTATTATTATCCTAGACTCTTTAACCTTGTTTTGAGGATCATTCGTGTGATTTATGTTTTTAAGATGATATAAATGATCATCTAAGTGTTAAAGGATGTGATTACAATGTTTAAAAGAGTTTTCAAACAAGTTTGGGCTCGAAACGCTCATTTAGAGTCTAAACGAGAAAAATAGTTTTACTAGCTTGAGCTAGGTGTTGTTCTAGTCTATCCTGATGGATTAAAAGGTATCAAATGAGTTCCTAATGTTTTGAATGTGTAATTATATGTGGAAAATCATTTTTTTTAGTGTGGAATATTCAATTAAAATGAGTCAAGAGTCAACATTTCATTAAAGCGCAAAGTGGTTGAGGCTAGTGCTTCGATTGAGTTTATAGTTCGCTATTATTGAGGATGTGTTGTTTTGATCTCTAATTTATGGTGTTTTATCATCTAAGATTCTTGATTAGTTTACTTAAATTCTATTTTTATGATATACAATCTTAAAACCAAGGAAAAACAACATCACAAGGCAATAGGAGAAGGGGTGGAACACAAACAAATATTGGAGCAACTGGCTATTTCTAGTGTGTCCAGGCGATTAGCTTGCGACTCCTCAACCATAGCAGGATATGGATCCCGTGCATCCTCCCTTGGAGTGGAACAATACATCCCACGATTCCCCATCTATAGTTGTGCACTCAAGGAGGTGACTCCCCCTCCATTTACATGCGGCTAGACTCTTTCCAACAATAAATATCACACTTGTACACTTTGTTAAAAAACTTTTGGACGTCTTGGAGCTTTGTGAGGAGCTGATAAACATTTTATTTAGGATTTTCATTCTTAAATTTTATCTTTTTAATATATTTGATTGTGTATTCAATTGTTTGGATCATGATTATGTTGGTTAGTGGTTAAACGCCCCCTTTCCGGGGTTAAAGCCAAGAACATGACTACTATCATAATGAATTGATTTCGTTTGATTTGCTTATCATATTTGGTTGCTTGTTTATCCTTGTTTTAATTATTTTAAGGATTCATCGCCCTTAGAATATATATATTTTCGACCTTGTGATCTTGGGAGGGTGAACTAGAAGATGGAACGTGGGGATAAACAAAGGAAGGTTCTTATTCCTTTTTGAAATAAGGAATTTGAATTAGCATCTAGGACCGGGATTACCTCGAAGCCTTGCTTTGTTCACATGTAGGAGGATAACATTAAGCACTTAATTAGATTATTACAATCTTGCTCAAAAGTGTAGTTGTTTCCAAGTTAGGTAAAATATTATAGGTTGGAGGATCATGATCATGCGATAAACCCTACGAATCAACAACCAAGATAAGCGATCTTACGAAGGAAGTTCAATGGCGTAATATGATTATTCGAAGTGCTTTAACCTTTGGCTTTATTCTATTGATTTTCATTAGTCTTTTACTTTATGCACTATTTACTTTTAGTTAACAACTTTAAAACTCTCTTGTAGTTATGCTTCCACTACATTAATCTTAATAGTGAACTAGAATTAGATAGTTGTTTTAACTAGTCCCTATAGGATCGATATTCGGCTTTTTAAGGCCACTATATTTCTTAGTAGACTACGTACATTTGCCTTTGTGCTTGGCCGCTGACCCATAGTTGGGGAAACATTTTTGGGTTGTCAATGACCTTTGTTTCGTCCACAAATAGGAGTAAGCTCCCTTGTCTTGATCTCGAGACCTCCATCTTGTGTAGGGGTAGCACGTGTCATGGCCATATGCGAAAGAGAGAAGTGAAAGGAATGTTCGATAAACTAACACAGACTCTTAGCATGATATGGTTAAAGTAGAGAAGAACTCCTAAGAATGTATGATGGCCTCTCAAAGATAGGAAATGGGCGTCGTTATTCCGATCTGAAGGACTCTACTAGACACTTTCTCTTATACCAATATCCGGTGAAACCTAGGATCTGATACCTATTTGTCATGATGGCACCTACTCTATCCCACCATTAGGCAAGCCAGATTGTAATCCAGAGTTAAAGACAATGGTTTAACTTTGTAGAATACACCCAAAAGGGCCTAATAGGCAATCCAACGCAATAAATATGCAAGACAAGATGAATGGTTTAAAGTTAGTCACCATATAAATACCATCCCAGGACCTGGTAGAGCTAGTACAAGAGCATCTAGAAATAGAAATAATGTCCAAGTATCTAGAATAGCTAGTACAACTATCTCAAAACAAAAGACTAAACTTAAAATACAAGGGAATGCGGGTGCCTCAGACGCCAAGAGCTCACCCTATCTATGGATATCAACACCGCATGAGCACGAATCAAAGATGGCAACTAGTACTCGGATCTGAAGTGAAAAGGTACATAAGCAGAGTAAAAGTACCAAATCAACAGGTACTCAGTAGGCATCATCGGTTAATTGAGATAAATCATGATATAAGTATGATAAAATGAAAGATATGATAACTAATTCAAGGTGCAGAAATCAACCTCAATCGATACCAACTAATCCTTGCTTATAAACTAGTCATTATTTATCACTTAAACAATATTCACAACTAATCCTTATTTATCATTAATCATCAATTATACCACCCTATGATCATTTATCACTTTCGGGATATAATAGTATCCCTAATATCAACAACACACCCAACTTAAATATATATATATATATATATAATAATCATATCACAATAAATACTCCAACTCAAACTGGCAGATGTACACATAGGTACATCATCATAATCATCCTCTAGCCCTGTCGGATATATAATATCATAATCATCCTCCAAAATTAAATCGAGTATTGTCAACATCATCATCATCATCCTCTAGAATTAAACTGAGTATATTATCATCAACATCATTTTCCTTAATTAAACCAGTTATAGTCAAGCATCATGAAGTCTAGCATAATTAATAGCATAACTTTCCATATAATTAATAAGTATGACTTCTAACACAAATAATAACACAATAGTTGCATCATCAATAAGGATGTTTTCTAGCATGATTGCTAGCATAACAATTTAGCATGATCATAATAATAAGTAATAGAATAGGTAATAACTTATCAATAGAATGGTCAAAGGTTTATTATTATCATAATAGATAGATTATACATGGCATAACCAATAGCTTGTTGCAACATGATTCATATCTCATGATACCATAAGTGACAATATAATCCATTAGTTTATGAACTTGATTTCTAATGCCATCATCACCATAACCATAAAGTACCAAGGTACCCCAATATTTCCACAAAGAGGGATGCACTAGGTATTCAAAAAACATATAAGGCTTTCAAGAGAACTAATAATTGATCTTGGCTTAAGGTGGGCCAAAGGGCCCACTTCTAAATCCCCGAAATACATTCTAAGTCAAATTCTATCCCAAACTAGGATAAGGTATCTGAATCCACTCTTAGATATATAGCAAGCCATAATTAGCCTGATGGTAGAGATTCTTCTCAAGCACTTCAACTAAGTCCAATGGATACAAAGGAAACCTTTATTAGTGTAAGCAACTAAGTACAAACTTACCCTTAGAATAAGTGTCTAAACCATTTTTTCCTAACTTCAGTAATCTAAGGAATTCTCATGCTAAACATGAGTAATGAAGTCCAATTCCTCTAAGGCATAAGGAAATAAGTCAAGTGCTTCAACTCAACGATTTCAAATTATCCTAAACGGTCAAACTAACCCAATTCTTGAATTTC
The DNA here is from genome assembly GCA_030864225.1 of Capsicum baccatum var. pendulum. Taxonomy (NCBI): domain Eukaryota; kingdom Viridiplantae; phylum Streptophyta; class Magnoliopsida; order Solanales; family Solanaceae; genus Capsicum; species Capsicum baccatum. Next base: position 169,643,674 of record CM061558.1, on the reverse strand, counting down.
ATCAATCCAACATACCCATGTCAAATCCAACAAAATATCATATCGTATTATAAAGTAGCTCAATCTAACAACGGATAACCCTAGCCTACCTCGATGTTGTAGAAAGCTCAATGATTAGCTAAAATACCATTTTTCCCTTTCGAGAAGCCTCCTCAAGATGCCAAGATATAATTAACACATTTTACTCATTAATATGAGAATAGAGATATTCATATTACACCATTGTGCTTCGGGTCAAAAAAAATCACAAAACCCAATATAGATCCTACTTGCATAAATTGCATTTTCGAAACCAACCCAACATTCTTTCATGATCCAAAAATCATTATCCTAAAAAATGGATGAAAAACAAGCTAAATTGGGGAAAATCAAGCCTTTAGGATTTTGGGGTTTTGGACAAGAAATCAACAAAATCCACCTAGTAAAGAGTGAATTCTTACCTCAAATCGAATGATAATCGCAAAAATAATGTTTAAAAAACTCCCAAGTAACCCACAAGTTTCAATTTAAGGATTTCTCACTCTTTAAAGTTTTTCCCTTAAAGAAAATGGCTGAAGAATGAACAATATCGGGAAAAAGGGTCAGTTTGAACCTTTTCCAGGTTCTCAAGAGTTGCTATCGCGTCCTTGAGGCTTTTGATCATGGCATCTTGAGCCTGTCGATTGCGCTCACGACCTACATACTGAAATCACGGTAGTAGCCTTCCAAGGGTATGAAGATCGCGAACCTTTGCTAGTGATAGCAATGCACCAGTTGACAACATTGGACTTGGAAATTTCCAAGTCCCCCCGCCAAGCCCATAGGATTCATTTGAAATCTCGTATATACAAATGAACTACGTAACCATACCAAATTTGACATTCCAGAGTAAATGGTGCAATTGAATTTTCCATCAGAGGTCATTTTCACAAAATATGGGTCCTACATCTATATTTTATTTTCATAAATTTTGGACCAATAGGTTAAAACGAGCTCGGGTGTATCAGGACTTGAACCAAAGGTCCACCTAGCCTAAAATCAACATTCCAGAGTTGCTGGCACTGTTAGAATTTGCATACAAAGACATTTTGCTATTTTTTTTAGTCGTCATTTGGAATCAGCTAAGACTTAAAAAAATGGAATTTTCTATAAAAATCAAATGAACTGCTTGGTAACAAAGTTGTCAGTTCCAGCAAGTCATAAATGACTTGTGGCAGCTACGGAAAAACTCTAACTACAAAAATAAGTGGAAATATAGAAAATGACCTTAAGGTCATTACAATATCCACAACTAAAGTAACTTTTGTCTGCAAAAGTTAAGGATTAAGATGTACCTGAAGTCATAATCGAGTGAGGATACTGGGCCTGATCTCGTTCATGATCTCCCAAGTGGCCTCCTCCACTGGGCAGTGCCTCTACTGAACCTTACCTACAGGAATCTCTCTAGTGCACAATTGCCTCACATCACTAGCCAAAATTAGCACAGGCTTCTCTAAAAAGTTCCAATGCTCATCTAACTGGATTGAGTCCCATCTAAGAACATGAGATGGATAAGGAATATATCGCCGCAACATAGAGACATGGAAAACTAGATGGATAGCAAAAAAATCTAGAGGTAGATCAAACTCATAAGCCATCTCACCAACTGCTTAAAGAATCTCAAAAGGTGTAATTTATCTAAGACTGAGCTTGCCCTTCCTCCCAAACCTCATCACACCTTTTATGGGTGATACACAGAGGAATACATGATCACCAACTCTAAATCTCAAGCCACAAAGACTACAGTACATAGGCCTTCTGCCTACTTTGTCCTACTCTCAACATATCCTTAATCACCCTGACTCTATCCAACGACTCCTGAAGAAAATCAGTACACTAGACCAAACCTCAAAAGCCTCAAACTACCCAATCGAAGAACGACATCTCCTACCATACAAAGCCTCAAAATAACAGTAATATTTACATGTAAACTCTGTCAAGGCTAAGTGTTTCTCACACTAGACTTAAAAATCCATAACACAGGCTCAGAGGATGTCATCAAGAACCTATATAGTACTCTCTGACTGACTATCTACCTATGGATAAAAGGATGTACAATGACCGACTTGAGTTCCTAACTCCTCATTAAAGGCTCTCCAAAATCTCAAAGTAAACACAAAACCATGGTCCAAAATAATGAATTGGGCGCACCATAAAAATGGACTATCTCCTAGATATAGATATAGGCCTATCTGTCAGCACTGAAGGACATCTGAATAGATATGAAATATGCTGACTTGGTCAAACGATCTACAATGACCTAAATACCATCAGAACCATGGGAAGTACCAGGCAAATAACTAATAAAATCCATGATAATTTGCTTCCATTTCCGCTCGAGAATGGGTAATCTCTGAATAAATCCACTAGGTCACTGATGCTTGGCCTTTACCTGCTGGCAACATAGGCAATGAGAAGTTGATATTTCATGATTCTCACAGCTCTACATATTTCATTCATCCTGACATAAACAAGATGTATAGAAATCTTCCATATCTCTCTTCATGCCACTTCACTAATAATACTGCCTCAAATCTCTATAAATCTTGGTCATGCTGAGATGAATGGAATATCTAAGTCTTGGAACACAAATAGGGCTATAAAATCTTAAAACACCCTCAAAATCTATGGTGAACCTCTCGAACTTACCACTCAACACCTGATCATGAAGGAAGTGAAGCTTACTATCCTCAAATTGACTATGTCGAATCTGGTCAAACAATGAAGACGTCGCCTTAACACTAGAAAGAATCCTCCTAGGGTCTAAAATATCAAGTAAAACAATTAAGTTGGCTAAAGACTGAATGTCCCTTGCCAACGGCCTCTAAGAAACTGAAGTAAAAGCCAAGCTATGCATACTCACTACCTTTCGACTCAAGGCATCTACTACTATATTTACCTTACCCAGATGATACAAAATGGAAATAACATAATTCTTAAGAAACTCCATCCATCTATGCTATCTAGAATTAAGCTTTCTCTAGATCATAAGATGCTGAAGACTAGGATAAATAATGAAAATCTCCCAATGCATACCATAAAGATAATGCCTCCAAATCTTCAGTGCGAAAACTACCACCGCCAACTCTAAATAATGAGTGGGTTAGTTGCTCTAGTGCACCTTAAGTTACCTAAAAGCATAAGCAATGACACGACCATGCTACATCAATACACAACCTAAACTAATACTAAAAGTGTCACAAAATAAGGTGAATCTTTCACCCTCAATAGAAAGATCCAAAATATGAGATGAAGTGAGAAAATCCTTGAGCTTTCCAAAGCTTTACTCACACTCCTTGGACCATTATAAAGGAACCTACTTTCGTTTCAATCTGGTTATAGGCACTGAAATAGTAGAAAAACCCTCAATGAATTGCCTATAATAACTGGCCAAACTAATAAGGATATGAACCTCAATCGGAGATGTAGATCTAGCCCAATCTTAAATCGCCTGAATCTTAGTTGGGTCTACTACAATCCAGATACCACATGTCCAAGGAATGTTACTGACTCAAGCCAAAACTCACTCTTAAATAACTTGGTGAAAATCACATGATCTCTCAAAGTCTGGAGCTTAATCCTTAAATGTTACACATTCTTCTCTATGCTCCTAGGATACACAAGGATGTTTTCGAAGAACACAATAATAAAGGAATCCAAATAAGTCCTAAATACTTAGTTTATCAAATCCCTGAAATCAGGTAGGGCATTAGTCAACCCAAAAGACATCACCAAGAACTCATACTGACTATAACATCTCCTAAAGTCTATCTTTCAGATATCCTCTGTATGACTCCTCAACTGATGGTAACTAGCTCTCAAATCAATGTTAGAAAACACCGTTTCTCCCTAAAGTTGGTCAAACAAATCATCAAAGAGAAGAATAGGATAATGGTTCTTCATCGTCACCTTATTAAGCTTCCTATAATCAATACACATATGCATGGATCCATCCTTAGGAGGAAATAGGTGACTCAAACTCCAAGAGCTCACCCTATCTATGGATATTAACACCACATAAACACGAATCAATGGTGGTAACTAGTACTCGGATCTCAACTAAAAAAGTACAGAAGAGTAGTGTGAGTACCAAAATATAAATTATTGAGTAGGAATCATTTGACAACTGAGCTAAATCATGATATAAGTATGATAAAATGCACGTTATCATAACTAAGTCAAGGTACAAAAACAAACCTGAATCGACTCCAATATCACTGTGCATAAGGAGTAATTAAACTAGGATTATTGTATAATCTAAGTCATTAACACATACCAATCTCATCGTGCACTATAAGTAAACAAATCAGAATAATAATGCATCATAAGGAATCACACAAGCAATCACAAACTATAAAATTTGCTCCCATAAGCCAATTGATGCGAAAAGTAAATAACTTATCACATACTCTCATACTCCTGGATCATAGACTCAAGATAGAATAACCATTCTTCACTTACAACTAAACAACTCATTATTTAACAATTTTTCTGTAATTTATCATTAATCAGTCATTCACCATTATTGACAATGTACCCACATTCCATCATATTATTATCATTTAACAACCTCATCACTGGTAGTCTCTAGTCACCATTTAGAAACTATTCACCACATATCCCACAAATCATTATTTACCAACTAATCCTATCTTATAATCTATTCATTATTATTCAATCAAATAACATTCACCCCTAATATTAATTTATCACTAATCATCAATTATATCACCCTATGATTATTTATCATTTTTAGGCTATAACCGATATCCCTAATATCAACATCATACCAACTTGTATATACATATATATATGCATATATATATATATATATATATATATTATGCTCATGTCATTATAAATAGGTATACTCAAATTGGTAGATGTACTCATAGGTACATCGAGAAAATCATCCTCTATCCCTGCCGGGTATATATTATCATAATCAATCTCCGAAATCAAACCAGGCATAGTCAACATAACCATCATCATATGAAATTAAATCGAGTATAATCATTTTCAACATCATCTTCTTGAATTGAACCGAGTATATAATCATTATAGTCATCTTTTGAAATTAAATTGGGTATAATCAATATCATAGTCATTTTTTGGAATTGAATCGGGAATAATCAATCTCATAAGTGCTAATATAGTCAAGCATCATGATTTCTAGTATAATTAATAGCATAACTTCACATAAAATTAATAATTATGACTTCTAGCACAAATAATAATAGAATTGTTGACATCATCAATTAGGATGTTTTCTAGCATGACTACTAGCGTAATTGTTTAGCATGATCATAATCATAAGTTTTATCATAGGCAATAACATATCAATAGAATAGTCAAAGGCTTATTATTAACATAATAGATAGCTTATACAAGTCATAATCAACAACTTATCGCAATATGATTCATCTATCAACACAACATAAGTGACAATCGTATCCATTAGTCTACGAACATTATTTCTAATGCTATCAGGATCCTAACCATCAAATACCAAGGTTCATAATATTTCCTCAATAGGGCATTCTATAGGTATTCAATAAGCTTAAAAGGATTTCAAGAGATCTAATCATGGATCTAAAGTAAAGGTAGGTCAAAGAGACCTCTTCTAAATCCCTAAAATAAATTCTAAGTCAAATTATAACCCAAACTAGACTAAGGTATATAAATGCACTCTTAGATAGATAGCAAGCTACAATTATCCCTAAAGTGGAGATTCTTCTCAAGCACTTTAACTATGTCCAATGAAAACTAGGGTAACCTTCATTAGTGTAAGAAACTAAGGCCAAACTTACCCTAAGCATGAGTTTCTTAGGGTATTATGTAGGCTGGGGGACCCATTGTTTAGGTTTCAAGGTTTTCAAACTCAATTTAGACTATTGGGTAGAATTTGATTAAAATAGAACTATAAGTATAGGACTCAAATTTTGTTGAAACTACCTCAAAAGAAAATTTTAATAGTTTTATTGAATCTGGAATGTCAAATTTAGTATGGTAGCATAGTTCGTTTGTGCTTATGGTGTTCTACAGAAATATCAAGTCCCCAATCAGAGTCCATTTAGACATAGGAAAATATTTATGTTCACCATCTGATGCGGGACACCTTTATTCTTTACATTTATAGGGAGTTAACCAAAGTTACTAAACTTTATGATTGTGGGCCTTCTATCGCATTCGCAATGATTGATCAATCCACCTAGGTCCAATTTATTTTTTAGTTCATGAATGGTTCATCGCATTCACCATTGCTTTCCTAATTGTGCATTGCATTCGCAACTTGTGCCTTTCATTCATGATGAACTTTTTTCTTGAGCTTCATGATTGCGACTTGGAGGCCTCACATTTTCTATGAGTAATACCCTTGTAGTATATAATTTCCCCTTTTGCATTTTTCTATAATTTTCTAAATCTTAGTCTACCACGGTTGAACCCTAGAGCTTGGAAAAGGGTGGAAGATCTTCATTGAAGCTAAGGTAAGGTAGTTCAACACTTTTTGATCATTTTCCATTATTTTTTCCATCAAATTCCCCCTATTTGTTGTAAATTCCTAGAGTGTAGGTCTTGAATTTCTCAAATTTAAGGTCTAACTTGGGCCCCAACTTTTAGTCCATTTCTGCTGAACTTTTTAGTGCACATTCCTTTTCCTTTAAGGTACCTCATGACAGATTCAATTTTGAAATTCCATTAGTGGACCTCACGAGTCCATTATTAACCCAATTTTAGGCCCGAATCTCTATATAGTAATGTGGGTATCATTTTACTCCTATTAATTTTTATATAACCACTTTAATAGTTATGCATTATTTCAAGATCATAGAGCAAGGATGAGCAAATTTTGGATGATTCAAGAATGTAGTTTGACATCAAGGTGAGTTTTAGTTTACTTTCTATATGATATTGTGTATAGTATAGACTGCATACAAGGTAGGGATTATAGGATGGTATTATGACTAGTATTGTAACACCCCAAGTCTGGTACCCAAAATGCTACACAGTGACTGTACCCCAAAGGACGAATAGCTAAACCATGACTGATATCTGTAACTGAGCACTGCATAATATACTGTTTAAATGCAAAATATAAGTTGTAAGGCTGTAAGTTTCAAAACTATAACATATCAGATAAAATAATATCTGAATGAGGTATAGTAATACCCAAAATTAAAATAAACTATCTGAACGTACTGTAGTCTAAAAACCTCTAAAATGTCTAAAAATTATAGAGTTGATGGGAGATTTCCCCAACTAACTCTGAACTACTGAAATAAACTAAGTACGGAAGGAATAAAATAATCAAATAATAACATCCTCAAATGATAAGGACTCACTGTTGACTCTGACTGCTAAAACCGGAATGCTACTGATGCTCTGCAGCTCGTGCTTCTGAACCTATGGTATAAAAACATCATAGCGTAAATATATTGGTACTATTAAATGTACTGGTATACAAGTGAGGTAGGCTGAATGCAAAGGGTTTATATGCATGAACAATACTAACTCACTGTATAACATGAGCGTGAGAATACATGCATAGACAAGTAACTAAAACTGAATACATAGGAATGCTGACTACTTAATATGAATATTGACAACATGAACTGCTGATAACTGAGATAACTAATATTGGGTGACTGTATCTAACAGTCTAGATTCTGGTGAAACTAGCTAAGTTTCGTACTATACTGAGTGACTGTATCTGACAGTCCTGATATCTGAAGAACTATATGAGTTCTATTACTAAGACTGAGTAACTATATCTAACAGTCCTAATTTAGTAACAAAAACTATAGGAGAATTCATCTAATAGACAAGCCCCTAATAAGCTATTATGGCTGAGTTAGGGTCTAATCTGTAACCCCAATTAAAAGGGTGTCAATATCACGCCACTAGTAAGGACAAGCTGTGAGTGACCCTCATCTGGCAGTATCCCCAAAGGAGAATAGTGGGAACCTCATATCATAGTGCTAATCCACCTCATCAACCCTCAACTGGCAGTATTGATATCTCAACCTATACTAGCTACATAGTTCTAGAATACAAGGATTGCTTCTAAGAATCACACCCTCTGCTGAAAGTGTGTGTTCCCATCCTTGGGTTCACTCGGTGTTGGATCCTACTCCCATCTGAATAGACACTGAACTGGACTGGACTGATTTGTTACTAATTGTACTGATTAACTGGACTAAACTGAGTTTACTGGATTCTATTGACTGACAAATTACTACTGAGATTTGATAACTGATAGAGATTTCTGAGATTTTTGAGTAGTGAGATTACTGAGAACTGGACTGATACTAAATTTACAGAGTTTTCTTGAGTCATGTGACTAACTAAATTCTACTAATCATGGATTAACTAGAGTATCATGAAAAGTGATACTGGATCTAGGCACATAACTAAATTATCGGGTACATGTACCCCCAAGACTCGATAGAAGGAAACTAACAAGGCATGACATTCTTGAATATACGGCCAACATTAATAATCCATAATACAATAAGTTGGGGATTTCATAAAGTACATGGTTATCATAATCTTGTACATGGTAGGAGTGCATATACTCAATGTCATAATTTGATACTCTAACATCATAAGTATTCCAACAAACATCTACATTGCACATCAATAGCATGGTAGTCATTTGAACATAAGGATAAAACATGAATCCTTCATTTAAGTCACAATTGAGTTATATTATCTAATTTCTAATCTCTTAGGCCTTTTGTCAAACACTTAGGGTGCATGACATAGGGAATGGAATAATAATTAGATTAACATATCATAACCAACTAAAATTGATGGTTTTCAACTCACATGCTAACATGTTTTCATAGAAACACATAAAGATTCCAACTTGGGAATCATACAACAACAACCACATGAACATAATCAACACATAGCATGAATATCATAATTCATAGTTTAAAACTTCATTCTTGGGATTCATGGATGAAAGGAATCCATGAATGAATACTACGCATACCTGAGAAAGGAAACCTTGAAGGTTCTTGGAGTTCTTGGATGGATTTTTTTAAATTGACCATGATTTACAAAGGTTAGGGTTTTGTTTTCTCGAGAGAGAATGTTCTTAATATTGGGGAAAAAGTGAATAATAAGTAGCTAAGGACGTTTATAGGGTTTTGTTTCCTCGAGAGAGAACGTTCTTGATATTGAGACATAGAGCTTACATAAGTATCGTGGTAACTGTAGTACAAAACTTTGCACTGAAGTAAGAATGAGTCGGGAATCACCTACCCATATTGATTTCCTACACATACTGGCATTACTACTATAATCTGAAAGCTTGATATTTCTGGGGTATCATGATCGAACAGTCCCTATATACTTGTTGGGTTATGATAGAATGATCCAATGGGTAAGGAATGAGAGAGGTCCTGTTAATATTTGCTATGACCTTAAAATTTAACTACTATATAAAGAGTTATAGAAGAGAAAAAGCTCATAAATCTGAAGGTGCATAAACATATAAATGGTAAACTTGTAATGTATCGGTGATTGCATCAATAGAACTTTCCTGATCTTGTCTGGACTGAAGTAAGTAAAGACTACTTGGAAGCTTCCTACTAGAGGCACTAGAAGTGGTTCCCTGCTAATTTAGGCAACCGAACTGAGCTGAGAAATTATTATTCTAACCCTAAAAGCCTGACTGAGGGAAATCTCTAACTCTATGGCCTGGCTTACCACATTTGAAACATACTTCACTGCTAGCTCTACAAATATCCTTGTGGTTCTTACGACAAGTGTGGTAAAGAGGATTAGTTTGGGCACTGCTAACACTGCCCTGATATTTAGAGCCTGGCGCTCTACCTCTATTACCATATTTGAACTTAAGAATTAGAGGACTAGCTGAGGAAGGAGATAGAATTGATGACTTGGGAGAAATTGAGAATGATTTCCACCCTCTGACTTAGATTGACTAAAATTGTAGCTACCTATTTTATCTTTCTTATTTTGCTTTTCCCTCTCTTTAATATTCTGCTCCTCTATCTACTAATCATGAATTATAAGCCTACCTATGTCTATCTCACTAACCAACATTGCAGTCCTGCACTCCTTAACCACACTATCATTCACCCCTGAAACAAACTTACTTATCTTAGCTCTGCTATCTGCCACCACATGAGGAGCATATCTATCTAGTTAAGTAAACTTTAGAGAATGGAGGATTCATTTAGGTAAAGTCCCAAATCCTGACTGTAGCAGTATTTGCCACTAGATTGAGTAGAATAGTAGCTGGCCATTTATTTTGAGCAGTATCTGAATTAGCAAGAGTAGTGATTGCAGCTTTGAACTCTGCATGAAAAACGTGTTCGTCCAAGGGATCTACCTGAATGGGATGAGAGGTAGACTGATTTCCCGTGTCTCTTTTATGAGTCCTCTTTGGAGGCATGTTCTTTAACAAAAGGGAAGGAAGGGATTATATTGAGAATTTAAATGGAGCTGACGCTCACTCGCACGACCTGATTGCTGAAAGAAGGGAAACTATTCCTAAAACATCTCATACCCTCTTGTCCATAAGTATGGTGCACAACTCACCCATGCACAAGACTCTACTAGATGTATCTTTTTAGACTTCTTAGGAGACTGTTAAACCTTAGGCTCTGATACCAAGTTTGTAATGCCCTAAGTCTTGTACCCGAAATGCTACACGGTGCCCATGACCCCGAGGACCACAAGTTAACCCAGAACTGCATGATATACTGTATACATATAGAATATAAGTATAAATGCCATAAGGTTCAAAAATGTAACATGTGTGATAAAATAATATATGAATGTGGTATAGAAATACCCAAAACTGAAATAAACTATCTGAACATACTGCAGTCTGAAATCCTCTAAAATGTCTAAAAATTATGGAGTTAATAGGACATGTCCCCAACTAACTTTGAACTACTAAAATAAACTAAGTACTGAAGAAATAAAAGAATTAAATAATAACATCCTCGAATGATGAGGGCTCACTATTGACTCTGGCTGCTGAAACTGAAATGCTATTGATGCTCTAGAGCTCGTGCTTCTGAACCTATGGTATAAAAACACCATAGCACAAAGGAGTCAGTAAGATTGAATATACTGGTTTGCAAGTAAGGTAGGTTGAATGAAAAGGGTTCATATACATGAACAATACTAACTGACTGTATAATAAGAACGTGAGAATATATGCATTGACAAGTAACTAAAATTGAATACGTGGTAATGCTGACTACTGAGTCTGAATACTGACAACATGAGATACTGATAACTGAGATAACTGATACTGATTGACTGTATTTGACACTCTAGATTCTGATGAAACTAGCTAAGTTTCGTACTGTACCGAGTGATTATATCTGACAGTCCTGATATCTGAAAGCTGTCTGAGTTCTATTACTGAGATTGAGTGACTATATCTAACAGTCCTAATTCAGTGACTAATACAATGGGAGAATTCATCTAATTGATATGCCTCTAGTAAGATATTATAGCTGAGTTGGGCTTTAATATGTACCCCAATTAGAAGGGCGTAAATACTGCGCCACTGGTAAGGGAAAGTTATGAGTGATCCTCATCTAATAGTGTCCCCAAAAGAGAATGATTGGACCCTCATCTGACAGTGTTAATCCACCTTATCAACCCTCAATGGACAGTGTTGATTTCTCAACCTATGCTGGCTACATAGTTTTGGAATGCAAGGATTGCTTTTATGAATCACACCCTCTGTTGACAGTGTGTATTCCCATCCCTAGGTTTACTTGATGCTGAACCCTACCACCATCTGAATAGATACTAAACTAAACTGTACTGATCTGTTACTGATTCTCTTGATTAACTGGACTAACTGAGTTCACTAGATTTGGATGACTGACAGAATACTAGTGAGATCTGATAACTAACTGAGATTTTTGAGATTTCTGAGTACTGAGATTACTGGATTACTAGACAAATACTAAATTTATTGAGTTTTCCTGATTTATATGACTGACTGAATTCTACTGATTGTGGCTTGACTGAGAGTATTGTGAAAATTGACACTACTCTAGTACATGACCAACATCGACAATCCATAATACAATAAGTTGGGGATTTCATGAAGTACATAGTTATCATAATCTTGTACATGGTAGGAATGCATCTACTCAATGTCATAATTTCATACTCTAACATTATGAGCATTCCAACAAACATCTACATTGCACATCAATAGCATGGGAGTCTTTTGAACATAAGGGTAAAACATGAATCCTTCACTTAAGTCACAATTGAGTCATATTACTTAATTTCTAGTTTCTTAGACATTTTGTCAAACACTTAGGGTGCATGATTTAGAGAATTCCATAATCATCAAATTAGCATATCATAACCAACAAAAATTCATGGTTTTCAACTCACATGCTAACATGTTTTCATAGAAACACATAAAGGTTCCAACTTGGGAATCATAAAACAACAACAACCACATAAACATGATCAAAACGTAGCATAAATATCATAATTTATAGTTTTAAACTTGATTTTGGGGCTTCATGGATGAAAGAAATCCATGAATGAACACTATGCGTACCAGAGAAAGGAAACCTTGAAGGTTCTTGGAGTTCTTGGATGGATTTCTTGAGATTAACTTTGATTCTCAAGGGCTAGGGTTTTGTTTTCTTGAGAGAGAATGTTATTAATATTGGGTAAAAAGTGAATAATAAGTAGCCAAGGTTGTTTTAAGGGCTTAAATCCGCATTTGGGCAGAATAAAATCATAGAAAAAGACCCATTTAACCCTGGAGGAGTCTTTTAATTTTTATAAAAATTTCCCAATATGGACCCCTACCGTAACGCGGTGCTATAACGTTGTGTCTCAACAAAGTGACAACTAGAAAATTGCATGGCGGCGCGATGCCATACAATCGCATTGCTACCTTGGATGCGACCTAGAATCTCACCACAATACGGTGGTATCACGTTGGAATACTGGAAAAGGACAATTATGAACTGGGCCGTTAGATCTATATGCCACTATCGTAGAGCAACACTAGAAATTGACAATTGTTATTTAAGCTGGCTCTGCGATACGCTGATGGCTCAAGTGATACACTATCTCACTAAAAAGGCTCTAACTCTTTGTCCGGGTGTCGGATTTTGAAAAATTTGGTATCGATGGAAAGCTTATTGAATTTCACACACAAAATAAAGTGAAAATATTAAAAATTCCATATATATATAAATTTACTCATATTTAAAGAATGTCTTTGTCATCTTCGAGATGAATTTAAGCTAGGTAAAAGTATAGGGTATTACAAGTATATCATGACTTAAGCTATGTAGGGAATTTGGAATAGAAATGTGACCCAACGTTAGCCTATAATACTTGATGTGGTCTTAGAGTCTTATTATCCTTGTTAATGGAATTTCTTAGGCATACATTGACTTTACGTTCCTTTAACATAAGACTTACAAGTTGAATTAGTGATTTGGACAGTATTTTCCCGACGAGATCGTTTTAGTGATTAATGCCCTTGATTAGTATAGTTTCTCTAATTATTAGGGTTTATGGTGTTGATTATGTATTTTGGGAATAAGGCTATGATTTCAATACTAGTTGGCCATTAGGTTAGTAGTTTATCCTTAGAAAGGACATGGTTATATTTATGGATGTGTAGACACCTATGATCATATTGATTGGATTATGGTGATGGCATGCATAACTTTTAGGAGCATTTATGATCACTTACTGGTACGATTCCAACCCATCCCTTGAATTTACTATTCTTTTCTAAAAATGTATTTATTCCTACTTTTCACTTTTCAAATGGATTCTTTTAAAAAGGAAATCGTACAACCATATATTATTAATTTATGATCATTTAGAACTAAATGATCTACTTTTGAAATTAAACAAAGGATGATTATGGTCCATTATTAATTCACTTTTTTATCACTACTATTGAATAGTCGAAGATGATTTTAACCCTTTCTACACTATTATATTAATTCAGTTCTAAATTTGATCTCACATAATGGACTTACAGATTTACACTATTTTAATTATTATTTGATTCCGAGTACTTTTATGCATATACATAAATATAGATATGATTTACACTATTTTAGTTTCAGTTTGAGTTTGAGTACTTCTTATACATACATACATACATGCACATATATATATATATATATATATTTGATATTGGATGAAGTAGATTGATTATGAAGGTTATTATAAGTCTTACTTTGGGGCTAACCAATGTATTTGGATATCCTGAGTTCTTTATGGATCTCTTAGTCTATGAGCCACAATGCTGAAAAATGATGGTCTTCATAGGTCCTACCTTTGTGAGCTATTAAGCTAGATGAGTTATATACACTTGGTGCATTATGGTACTTGAATTGGACATGGTATTACCGATATAGTTTGCATTCTTTCATTCATCTGCATTGTCTATCACTAGTATAATTATTTGGTTCTTATACCTATCGTCCATACGAAGGGTTGCAATGGCATGAGTTATTATTTTTGTTTGTTGAGTACTGTATTGCACCTTCTAGGCTTATAGGGCCCCGGATAAGTTATTATATATCCAGATTAGATGGTTACTTTATTATTGATTATTATGGTTAGTTCGTGATAGGATGGTTATGGATTCGCACTTGAGATTGTCTATATGTTTTTTGATTCCTTCTCTCTATTTGTGTAAGTTATGCTACTGATACTTTACCTCATAGTTAGACAATTATGTTAAGACCCTTGTTATGCTAATGTTAGTTTATTTTGGTTCTCTTGGGTTATTATGTCTAAGTTTAGTCCTATATAGGTGTTTGTAAATATATATATATATGATATTATCGTATACCTATATCTTTACTTAGTTATTCATATCATATATGTATCCTTTGGCCTTTTATTACTACTATATATCCTACTTTGACTTTTTGTTTGTATATTTACTAGTGATATATGGCATTGTACTTTAGTTCCAAAATATTGCAAGAATAGGATAGTACCCTTATTTCTCCATTAGCATGATTATCCTTAGTTTCCTAGAGGGTTGTCTGTTGTTTATATTCCTTCTTTACATAGTATTTATGCTTACCTTATCTTTGGAGCCTAGTCGGCTAATGCCTGTTGTGTACCACGTGTTTGTTACTCATACTACACTTTTGCATCCTACAAATTATAGTATGAGTTATCTCAGTTGGTGTGTATATAATGCAGAGCATCTAGGGATCAAATATTTTGGGTGATCTCCTAGTATTCTGAGTATTCGTGCTCTCCCTTATATTGATTAGACTGATCTCTATTTTGAATTTAGAGATATCTTTGTATATGTATCTATTTCTATATTTCAGTTTTTACTCTAATTATTTTAGAAGTTTTTGTACTAACTTCACCAGGTCTTGGGGTTGTATTTTATATTAGTCTTTTATTTAAATTTTCTTCTATCATTTACTTTATTTCTCTAGATAGTCTGTAACTAGTTGTTCTGGATTAAAGGTTAACTTACCTACCAGGGGGTTATAGCATGTGCAATCATGGCCTGGGAAATAAGGTCGTGATAAAATATAATGTTCTCATAATATTTGAGCACAAATTTGCCGTTATTGATGAAGAAATGCTTGGCAAACTCAGATTCAAATAACTTACCCCCAATTTTAAACATTTGATCCTTTTAGAAATCTCTATTTGATTCATTTCTTCCTTCCCCTTTAAGATTTTTTTCTTCTTTTTTTATCTTCTTCTCTTTTAAATCATTCATGATAGGTAGCACTTTAGTTTATAATGTCTAAACAAATTTCCCGCAATTTACCAATATGGGTTGTAATGCAATGGTGGGACTACTCGACTTTTAATATGAGTTCTCGGGGCTTGCCTTGGGTATGGAGAATTTTTTTTTGACAGTGTCACCTCAAGAATGGGCCCTATAGTGCATGATCAAGATTAGTCTGGGCTCAAATGCAGACACCATACACCGGATAGAAAACTAAAAAAAATAGAAATTTCCCTTATTTGGAAATCAGATAAGGCTAAGCTTTATAATTAGAAGTTGAAATAGAAGCACCAAATTTTAATTGATTTAACCATAAAATTATATCAAAGTACTTGAATTGTCACTTGTAACGTGTTACTAGTGATTTTTAATCCCAAATTTTGGGTTAAAAGATGTCCATTCATAATACCAAACATGTGTAACGACCATTGGCTAATTAAGAGAGATAACTCAAAAGTAGACTACAAGATTCAAACATTAAAATATCATAGTAAAGAAAATAATGTAATTAAACCAACTTGAACGGTTAGGAATGGGTTAAATGAGTGGTCCTAAAAGGATAGAATATTTAAAATTTGGGTTGAGTCATTTAACTTTGAGCTTGTCATATGTCTCTTCATAAAAATTGAGGATAAGCTTACTAAAGAATAATAGGAGGGGTATATTTGAATTAAAATTATAAGGGAAAGGGTATATTTGAACTGAAAGTATAATTAGGGTCTAGGAGTATATATATTTAAACAATTTGTAATGAATATTTGGCCCTTTTTCATTAAATTAAACAATGACTAATTATAAAATATCTAAAATATAAATAAAACATTATAAATGCAGTATAAATTTTGACATCATAATTATTACATTTAAAACTGTTATGAAATCAAATAGGAATAAGCAATATGATAAGAAAAAGTAAAATAAGATGAACACACAGATATTTAGGTGGAAACCCTTGATAGAAAAAACCATGAGCAGAGAAGGAGAAATTCATTATATCGGAGAGGAATACAAGGAAGAGCCAAAGTTCATCAAACAATCCCTTCAACCAAAGAGCTTCCTTACAAGACTTTGTAATAGCCATGTACTCTACCCTAGTAGTTGACAAAGCAATTGTAGTCTGTAAAGTAGCTTTTCAAATGATAGCATAACCACCAATGGTAAAAACATAGCCTATAAGGGATCTCCTCTTATTAAGGTCTCCTGCAAAATTAGAATTAACATACCCGATCACTCCATCTTTATTCGCCCAAACTGCAAACAAACATCATCAAATCCATGCAAGTATCTGAAAATACACTAAACTATTTTCCAATGCTATTTACCAAGGTTTTCTATGTATCTACTAACTGCACTGGTTGCATATGATAAATCTAGTTGAGAACACACCATTGCGTACATAAGAGACCCAAGGGCACTAAAGTATGGAACTCGAAACATATAGTCACACTCATCATCTGTCATTGGAGATAACATAGATGAGAGTTTGAAATAATTTTCCAATGGAGTATTGATAGTTTTGGCATTTTACATATTGAACTTGTGAAGCACTTCCACAATATACCTTTTCTGACTCAAGTATAACTTATACTTCTCTTTATCCCTCATAATTTCCATAACAAGGATCTTATTTAATTCTTTTAGACCCTTCATCTCTTACTCTATACTAAGTTGGGCTTTGACTTGTATTATCTCTCTCATATTTGTTGCTTCTATCAACATATCATCAATATACAAGAGAATATACATGAATAAACCATCACTTATCTCTTTTAAATAGACGCATCTATCATAACAACTCGTCCTAAACATATGATAAGTCATAAAAGAGTCAAACCTCTTATACCACTATCTGGACAACTTTTTTAAGCCATAAAGGGAATTTTTCAGCAAGCATAAATAGTCCTCCTTTCCTAAGACTACAAAACCCTCTAGTTTTTGCATATAGATGTCGTCCTCAAGTTCTCCATGTAAGAATGCAGTTTTGACATCCAATTGCACAAGCTTAAAATTATTCATGGCCGCAATACCAAGTAAGTCTTGAATCGAACTATTCTTTACAACTAGAGAAAACACATCTATGAAGTCAACACCTGGAACCTGACTGTAACCTTTAGCAACTAGTCTTACTTTATACCTAGCATCTTTAACTCCTGATGTTACTTTATTCCTTTTAGATTCCAACTTACAACGGACAAATTTTTTATCTTTAGCAAATCTCACCAAATCTCATGCACTATTCTTATGAAGTGATTCCATCTTTTATTTCATAGCAATCATCCATCAGCTAGAATCATCACAGCTAACTACCTCTAAGTAAGAAGAAGGTTCTTCATCAAAATTAATAACTTCTGCTACATTCAATGCATAAGAAGCCAATTTAGCTTCACCATACTTTTTAGGAGGTCTAATATCTCCCCTAAACCTTTTTTTAGCAATCAAATATTCTGGCACCACTGGTAGTGAAGAATAAATAGTATCACTCTGTATCTCTCGGCTAAACTATGAAGTAGGAACTGATGTGGACTCTGATCCACTCTTTAATTCAACATGTGTGCTTTACTTTTGCTGATTTATGTCACTAGTCTCAGTTAGGTGCAAAGCACTAAACTCTTTGAAGGGGGAAGCACAAAGAATAGCGGTTTCATCAAAAACAACATCCCTACAAACTATAACTTTTTCTATTTTCGAGACACCAAAGCTTATATCCTTTAACACCAGACTGATAACCCATAAATAAGCACTTGACAGATCTAGGTTCCAAATTTCTATTATTAATATGAGAATAAGTAGAACATCCAAATATCTTAAAATCAGAGTAACTGGCGGGAGTAACGTACCATACCTCTTATGGAGTCCTTTTGTCAATTGTTACTAAAGTAGAGCGGTTAATAAGAAGACAAGTTGTGGAACCAGCTTTGACCCAAAAATACTTGGGTAAACTAGCATTAGAGAGCATACAATGCACATTCTCCATTATAGTTCTATTCATTCGTTTGGACACACCATTCCGCTTTGGAGTATGACAAACTATTAAGTTCCTCACAGATCCTTCTGACTTTTACAAAACATTAAATACATTACAAAAAAACTCTAAACTATTATTAGTCTGAAGGCATTTTACCTGTTTCCCTATTTTCTTTTAAATCAAAGTCTTCCACTCCTTGAAAGTAGGCAACACATCATTCTTTTGCTTTAGGAAGAAAACCCAAACTTTTTTGGAATAATGTAATACCTCGATCATTTCTTAAACCTAAATCCATCTTTTGAGTGCATATGGATGAATTCAAAATTGATTATTATTTATATCATGTTGTATTTACTTAAATTCTACTCTTGATCATGTGGAGAATTGGATAAGCTTTCCATCGACATAAGATTTACCCGAATTGAACACCAGTGAGGAAGTTAGAGCCATTTTGTAATTCCCCCAAACTCTAACCAATAGTGCAACAATCAATCAAGCTCTTGAAAAATAAATTATAGTGATTTTTTGTTTTCTAATCAAGGATGGTGTGTATTAAGGCCTTAAAGATGTCCTAACGATTGGGCGAATAAAAACATTCCTCACTGATTGAGTTCTTGGGAAGGATATTGGTATAGTCAACTTCAAATGAGCATATGTCTCATTATAATTGTATATATTTATGTTTTGGTATTTATAATGCACCCACAAATTGATATTGATTAAGGTATTTAGCACTGAGTGAGAAATGTGGTATTTCCCCAAAATTACACGCCACCGTAGGATTGATATTGATGATTGTGGGCCAGAGGCCAAATATGGGATTGTGATTGAGAAATTAAGGTTGTACTCCTTGGCAAGAGTACGACACCCCGCCAATGTGGGGTTCTCTCCTTAGGAGGGAAAAATGTTGGACTCCATGTGGCTCACATGGTGTAGTTATGTAGATTATAAGAAACCCCCAAGTTCATAAGAGTTCAAGTTTCATGAGTTACCGAGTCACTGTAAGTCGTGACTTAAAGAGTTTGTGTTAAGTATAATCATTTATGAGATTTATAATGCTTGTATTACTATTGATGATTTACAACAAATACATTTCAGTTAATTTAAGTGAAGAAAGTTGTTATGTCAGCATGCATGATTTTCATAATCATTTATGATATTATTTATAATGTTGCATTGCGCCCCATATACTCAGTACATTATTTAAAGTACTAACCCCTATATATTTCTATATGCTATAGTGACTTATAATGTAGGTACAAGTTATAGCACAGATACCGTATTTAGTCAGTTCACAGCCTCCAGTCAGCAGGTGATGATTCCTTTTAATTCAAGGGAATGAGTCAGTTATACAGTTCGATAAATATTGTATTTTTCTTACTCTAGTTGTATTGATATTGGGTAGTTGGATGTCATGACCCATCTATCTGAAGTCTGTACTAGTAGAGGCTTCATAGATAGTCAGTAGAAGTTAATGTATTCAGTTTCAGTTTCATTTGTAAAAGTAGAGTTGTAATCTTGTAAATTTCATGTTTATATTGATCAAGTTCATAGAAGTTATATATTTTTGCTAACTTTATATAGATTTAAGTATTTTATCCAGTTTTTTGTAAGTTATGCCACTAGGAGGGTTAGCTTGGGGTCACTTGCGTACCTAAGCACCGTGTGACGTCCCGGGACCCAAATTTCGGGGTGTTACAAACTTGGTATCAAAGCACAGAGTTCAAGTATCCTAGGGTGTCTATAAAGTCGTGTCTAGTATAATCTTTCATAACGGTACGGAGACATCTATAGTTTTCTTTGAGTGGCTACAAGACATTTAGGAAAGGTCTTTATTCTTTCAAGTCTTAGATCATTATATAGAAAGGTTCGTTGAGAAACTTATACAGATTCTCATCGTACCCTATTTGGGCTTCCCTGCCTTATTTTCAAGGTATTAGAGAAAGTCAAACTCAATTCTTTATAGATAGTACTTTCTTAAACAGTCCCCACAGATGGCAATAAAGTTGTAAATGAGCTAGAAAGTACCCTGTTAGTGCCTTATCATGCTTTGCTTATAAATTGTGCAATAAGCCCAAGTCAGTTGCGCTTCTAGATTTTCTTCTCAGAATCCATATTGATAATCTATACTTCCTTATCTATGTACTGTTCCTGAGGTAACATGATCAGTGAGTTCTAATTTTCTCCCTTGGATAATGCTTTCAGACTTACAAGAGAGAAATTTTAGAAGTCTTACAAAGGGGCCTGAGAATAGCTTACCAACGTGTTGTAAGTTTCCTAAGTTCAATGTTATTCCCTCTCCCTTATGATTCTTTTAGTTAATACAGAGTAAGATGTGTATTCTTAGATTATCAAATATTGTATGGCGAGTTTCTATCTCTTGTAACCTTGTTATCTTCATGATGTTAGAACTGAAATTCTAGTGAAGCCGTGTGGGACTCTTTTGATTCACTAGCATAATTTCTTTGTTATCCATCTCAAATTCTTTTTCAAAATGCAAATCCAAGACTAGTGAAGTCGGGTGAGGCCTATTTTGATTTACTAGCGACTCCTTGTGTATCTTATTTCCTTGTGCTGGTTAGAACTGGTTTAGAGGTGTTGTGGAAAGAAAGGGTGGAAAGTGTAATTTATTGAAAGTATGTATAGCTGAGCCTTTTGCATGTGATCGAGTTAGTGATAAAGTGATATTGTTTTTGTGTGTCAGCTCATAGAAGAAAGAGAAAAGATATTGGTAAAGGTAAATAATTGTTTGCTTAAGGTATGAAAAGAGTTGTTGAAGGTATGTTGCACAAGATAAGTATAAGTTATGGATGATGATACTTAGTGGATGAGTGTAGTTAACTTAGATGATCCTGAGATTGCAAGGGAAAGTTAAGTTGAGGCTTAGAGAGTTATGAACTAAGTTAAGTTGTGTATGAAGGATAGATAGTAATGATGGGTAGAAGAAGGGTGTGTTGATGGATTATAAATGAGAGAGGCCATATGATTATGACTAATTATTATTATTAGGGGGTTTAAGTGAACTAGTGTTTATTGACGTTTTTTTATAGTTTCCAAGTAAGAATGGTGTGTGTGAGGTGAAGTTGTAAGTTATGTTGTGCGCTAGGCATTAAGCTTGGATGAATGGTAACTATGAAGTTAGATGTGATGATTTCTTGGTTAATTGTGCTAGTTACAGGAAAGTGATCTAATGGGCTTGGACACTGTATGCAAAAGCTTGAGTTTGATCAACTTGTAATTCAGTTTAATTTTATGTTCTTGGTGAGAAATCTTTCCCAAGGTTCTGTGGGGCTGCTTTATTTTTTTAGGGTCATTGTATGTGGCGTAATTGTAAGTGTCGTGGATTTGCTAGGTGGAGAAAGACTAGTTAGGCAATGAACGATGTTCCTAATAATTGAGTCAAGAAGTGTGATGGCTTTAGTCTAAGGGGAAGATAGTAGAACAAGTGACCAAGTTAGTTTGTCGGGTTCTAGTGTGTATGCCAATAATTTGTGGAATGGCTATGAGAAGGGATACTGCTCGAGCCATTTTTATTTTAGTATTTTCAGTCATTCTTGTATTTATTCATGCTTTGCATTTTGATTCCATGATCATGATTCATGTCCAGGCATGCCATAAAAAAATCCTATCCTCACTTAGTTACCAAAATACGGAGTCTCAGACATTTCACCGATTGGAATCATAATTCATAGTTACGAATTCCTAATTAACGCATGACCTATGTACTCAATCTTAGTGATATGTTCAGTTCTAATGTTCAAGCACTACTTTTAATGATCAGCAAGAAAGGAATTCAGATTCATATCGTGTATATCCCCTGGTCGTATTTCTTTGATGAGTTTATGTTGTTAAATCCTCTATTCCTCGAGCCTTAGTTGAGTGCCAAGTTATTCATAGTATCTATTCATGTGTCAAATCCTCATGCTCTAATCTTTAAGTTATCTTTCCTTACCCAAGATAGTGGTGGTTAATAGTTATTTAGTTGGGAGAGAAGAGATATTTCCTTATCAATGATAGAGGGTGCCATGCCTACTTTGGCTTAGCGGTAATGTGAAGTAAGATTAAGGCTAAGTCTTTGATACATGTTATGGTTAGTTGAAGTTTAATGTGTTATGATTGGGAAGATTGTGGTGTGTTCATTTTGTATAATTCCATGAGTTGTAACTCCATGATTTGGAAGGAATATTGGAGTAAAGCATTTGTGTAGGACTCGATTAGCAAGGAGTATGTCAGGTGTGCTTGAGGTGAGTGCATGGAAATTTTCTTGATAAGAGGTATGTAGGGTATGAAGAAGAGTCTTTATAAGTGTGATTAGGAATGCGCATATGGTTATGAAGATTGGCTTGAATGTCGTGTTTGTGTGCATGTGGATGGGTGCCTTGCACATTAGTAAATGGCTAGTTCTAGGTGGATTAGAGTTGTCGAAGTGGTAATGAGAATTACTCTTAAAGTGAGTGGTTGTAAGAATGTAGATATGTGGAAGCTCAAGATTTAGAATGCGGTTATGTGGCGAATCTTGTGGTTCTAGGTTACGCATAAAAACGATGAGGGGGTTTAGTTCAAGGGGATATGAGTAGATGGAAGTATCGGTGTCATGTGTGGATTGTAAGTCAAATCGATCAAATATAGTATCCGAAGGGTATAGTATAGCCGAGAGAGTCTTTGAGAAGTGTGGTTGAGTTGAGATTAAGGAGTTGCCTTGCTTGAATCTTAGTACTTTTATCCTGACTTATGATTCATAGGTTTAGGTTACAAGTTATGGGATTATGGTAATTTTATGATCTCCGATTCAGATGTTTTGTTTAGATCTTGCCTAAAGTTCCTTGCTCCTTAAGACCATTAGAATTCTTTGGGAGGGTGTTGAATAAATCCTCTACTTAAGTATGAGTATCTAGTACGATTCAATTTGCATAGCTAGCAACCTATTTTTTAAAATTTGGCAGATAGATTTCAATGGTCTTCCCTTTTTTTTTGAACTAGTCTGGTCTTACCACTCGAAATTTCATAGGTATGAGCAATTTAATAAGTAGTTGCTCGTGCCCAAAATCTATGAATTCAGTTCAGTATGTGTATCAGGCATCAGTTTCAGATTCGGATATATAATCGTGATTCAATCTGTGAGCATTCATTGAACAATCTTTGTTTTCTAAGTATTCTAGTCCAGACAATGTAATACCCATTGTGTAGTCTTATCCTTGTTTCTCATGACCTATGCCTGCAGAAATTATCTCTTCGCCATCTATGAGTACGATTGCACCCTTATCACATCAAGTGAATTCTAAACTCTCAGTATGAGCCCGCTCTTTAATATAGAAAGAAGGCAAACCAGCTCAGATTCAGTTGAGAATTACAGTTGTCCTCTATCTATTTTTTTCCACTCTCGGATCCAGCTGTATAGCTATTCTCATCATGAGTTTATATATTAAACAAAGTACTTCAATGTTTAGACATCTATAGATTTTGATTTGCAAGTTATTTCAGCTTTGTGTCTTCAGTTTTCTTTATATTCTTGACCAAAAAGCAACATTCGAGGACGAATGTTTCCAAGGGAGAGATATTCTAATACCCCGACCATTTCTTAAGCCTAAATCCATATTTTGAGTGAATATGGATGTCTTCCAAATTAATTTTTATTTATCTCATGTTTTATTTCCCTAAATTCTACCCTCGATCATGTGGAAAATTGGATAAGCTTTCCATCGACATAAGATTCACCCAAATCGGACAACCGGTGAGGAAGTTAGAGCCATTTTGTAATTCCCTAAGACTCTAAACAACAGTGCAACCATGAATCAATCTTCTTTAATTTTTTTCTAATCAAGGATGGTATATATTAAGGCCTTAAATATGTCCTAACGATTCGGCGAATGAAAACATTCCTTACCGATTAAGTTCTTGGGAAGGATATTGGTATAGTCAACTTTAAACGATAATAACTCTCATTATACTTCGAATTTTTTATGTCATTACCTATCAACAGATACATAATTGACTTATCTTTCCAACGATATAAATTTTGCGAAAATCCGATATCAGAGCAAAGAGTTATACCCATTTTACTCCAACATGGTCAAGCGGGAAAACAGTGACGACCGTTCTGACGGGCTGTCACATTTCAGACTACGTCGTCACTTTCTGATGACATTTCTGACGATGTCGTCAGCCTTAGTCAGAAAATAAAAAATTCGACCCTTTTGCGATGACATTTCAAGATGGCCTATCATGGGTCTGACGGCCTATCACAGATGTCGTCAGCCATTTTTTTCAGCAATTAAGGGGCATTTTT
Organism: Capsicum baccatum var. pendulum; assembly: GCA_030864225.1. Taxonomy (NCBI): domain Eukaryota; kingdom Viridiplantae; phylum Streptophyta; class Magnoliopsida; order Solanales; family Solanaceae; genus Capsicum; species Capsicum baccatum. The sequence goes on along the minus strand of CM061558.1, from coordinate 169,618,633 downwards.
AAAAGGGTATTTTGATCTTTTCCACCCATTTTGACCCTCTATATATATCCAAGTAAAGAAGAAAACTGCATTCTTCTTCCATTTCATCAAGAATACTAGGGTTTCTCTCTCAAAAATCCAATCCAAATTTCCCAAAAACATCAAGAATCCAACCATAGATTTTATAAATTGGTTCAAGATTCAAGGTACCCAAGCCAAAAGCATCACGAACCCTAACTCAAGAAGTGGAAAAGGAGTCTATAACAAGTTTCTTCATTCAAATCCATAATCAAGGTATGTGGGGTTTGAACAAGAACACTTCTTTTATTCTTGTACCCAAAGATTTAATTTCTACTATTGAAATTCATGATTTTGCAAAGTGGGTTTAATTTAATGATTTATGATATTTGAGCTATTCAAGATCGATACACATGACTATTTCATCATTCTATTTCTTAAATTGAGAACTTATGCCATGAGTTGAATAGTATTATTATGAGTTGATGATTTTCAAATGATTTGAGATAAGAGTCATGATTTAAGCTTTTCTATGAGAATTTTTATTATTGAAGATATATATATTGATATTTGAGCTTGAGAGTCAAGAATGAGTTCAATGATATTTTCTTAAAGTTTTTGATACATCATTATTTTACAACTTCCAAATTATGACTTGATATTTAATATTATGAATTTCATGATCTACCATGAGTTGGTATTTCAAGTGCTTTCAAGACATGTGTCAAGCTTTAAGCTTCTTTACAACAAATTGGATTATTGAGTATATTGATTCATAATATTGAGTTGTTATAATGAGTGTTGATATTTCCTCAAAGTTATTGATGTTGTCATGACTAAATGAACTGATACATCTTGATGTTGAGAATGATTGTTTGATTTTGAGTCGAGTTAGGAATCCACAGTTGTGTATGATTTACCGATGAGATATATATTTATGCTTTGGTCTTTATAATGGACCCACGAATTGATATGAATTAAGGTGGTTTTTCTAATGCATTCTGAGCTGAGTCTGGGAGGAGTATTTAGCACCGAGCAGGAAATGTAGTATTTCTCTAAAACTACATGCCACCTTAGGATTGATATTGATGATTGTGGTCCAGAGGCCAAATATGGGATTTTGATTGAGAAATTGAGGTTGTACTCCTTGGAAAGAGTACGACAACCCGTCCAATGTAGAGTTCTCTCCTTAGGAAGACAAAACATTGGACTCCATGCTGGTGTAGTTATGTCAGTTATAAGAAAATCTCAAGTCCATAAAAGTTTAAGTTTCATGAGTTATCGAGTCACTTTAAGTCATGACTTAAATATTTTGAGTTAAGTATAATGAATTATGAGATTTATAATGCTTGTATTACTATTGTTGATTTACAATGAATATATTTCAGTTAATTCAAGTGAAGAAAGTTGTTATCGTCATCATGCATGATTTTCAAAATCCTGTATGATATAATTTTTAATGTTGCATTGAACCCCCACATATTCAGTACATTCCTTAAAGTACTGACCCCCATATATTTCTATATGCTACAGTACCTTATAATGTAGGTACAAGTTATAGCGCAGATACCGCATTCAGTCAGTTTGCAGCTTCCATTCAGCAGGTGATGAGTCCTTTTGATTCAAGGGCATGTGTCAGTTATATAGTTCGAGAAGTGTTGTAGTTTTCTTACTTTAGTCGTATTGAGATTGGGTATTTGGGAGTCATTACCCATCTATCTGAAGTCAGTACCAATAGAGACTTTATAGATAGTCAGTAGAAGTTGATGTATTCAGTTTCAGTTTCATTTGTAAAAGTAGAGTTGTAATCTTGTAAAGTTCATGTTTATATTGGTCAAGTTCATAGAAGTTCTATATTTTCGCTAACTTTATATTGATTTAAGCATTTTATCCAGTTGTTTATGAGTTATGCCAGTAGGAGGGTTAGCTTGGGGTCACTTGCGCCCCTAAGCACCATCTGACATCCCGAGACCCAAATTTCGGGGTGTTACGAATAATTATCAATTATAGTCAACATATAACTTGCACCTCCTCTGGAAGGTACTCTGGAAGGACCCCAGAGGTCAGAATAAATGTAATCAAGTGTACCTTTAGTCTTCTGGATGCCTTTAGTAAATCTGACTCTCTTCTGCTTCCCAAAATGCAGTGCTCACAAAACTCCAATTTGGTAATACTCTGGCCATTAAGAATTCCTCTCCTACTTCGTTCATCTATCCACTTTTCACTCATATGTCCCATGCATATATACCAAAGTTTAGCAACATCACTATCTCATAGAGAGAAAGTAGAAATAGTTGCATCACCTGTAACAGTAGAGCCTTAAAATATGTACAAATTAGCAGTCTTTCTCTATCTCTTCATCATAATAAGGCACCTTTACAATCCTTCAGTACTCCACCTTCACTAGTGTACTTAAATCTATTGAAATTAAGGGTACTCAAGGAAATAATATTTCTTTACATGACTAAGACATACCACACATCGCCAAGTATCCACACAACCCCATCAAATATCTTAATCTTGATTGTTCCAATACCAGATATCTTATAGGGTGTGTTATTTCCTATCAACACAGCACCTTTAAATGCCATTTCATATGTTGTAGACCAATCATGATTGCAACACATATAAAACGTGAAAGCCAAATCAAGAATCCAATCCTCATAGAGTTTGGAGTTACCATCAGAGACTACCAAGAGTTCTCCAAAACTACCGTTGTCTTCAAAAATACTGGCTTCACTTAACTTCTTTGGTTAGTTTCCTTTCTATTTTTTAGCTTCCCTGTTATTTTTATTCTGTAACTTATAGCATTCGAATTTGATATGGCCCCTCTTCTTGCAGTAATTACAAGTTTTGCTTTTGTTTTTCAATGTTGACCTATTCCTATCATCACCTCCAGAGTTCCTTTTATGAGTCCTTCCTCGAATAATGAAACCATCTCCTTGAGTCTCTGACCCATTCAATAAATTTTTTATCTTCTCCTTAGAACAATGCATAATAGAATTCATCTAAGGTCAGGGTATCACGACTATATAAAATCATATCCCTAAAGGTCGATTATGATGAACGCAGTGAACACAACAAAATCAACCCTAGATCTTCCTCATCGTACGTAACCTCTAGAGTCTCTAAATTAGAGATGAGTTCCTTAAAGATTGATAGGTGATCCTTCAAAGACACACCATCAAACATGCGATGGGAGTAAATTCATTGTTTGAGATGAAACTTACTAGTTAGGCTCTTTTCCATACATAACAATTCCAATTTCAACCATAACGCAGCAGAAGTGGTCTCCTTCAAAACATCCTACAGAATTTGATAGGATAAATGAAGGTGGGTCTGAGATAATGCCTTTCAATCCTTATGCTATTTATCCTCATCTGTCCATTATGAGGGCATCTTATCACAACCTATTAAAGCATTGTCCAATCCATCTGCACGAGCACAACCTATATCTTAACCTACCATAAAGAAAATCTAGTGTTGCAGTTTAATAGCAAAATATCATACTTCATGGTTGCCATACCTGAGAAAACAATCGTGCGCTCTGATACCAAATTTTTATGAAATCAAACAAGAATAAGAAATATGACAAGGAAAAAAAAAGAAAATGAACACGCACAGATTTATGTTGAAACCCTTGACAGGAAAAACTACGGGAAGATAAGGAGAAATTCACTATATCAAAGAGAAATACAAGGAGGATCCAAAGTTTTCAAAGACCTACGAGAACCCTCATATTAAAACCTACCCTCTAAGTCGCACTTATGAAATATGGGCATACAAGCAAACTCTAAGCCTGATCCCTACACTACCACCACAGACACCCCCCCCCCCAAAAAAAAATCTTAAACATGGGTCGCACCATGATCTTTTCAGGGCCGGATCAAAACAATTTGGGTCACAAACTCTAATAGTCTCCTCCTAGAAACAAATTATAATTCAGAACTCAAATCCATTTTGAGAAAACTTTCCACCTCTTCCATAAAAGCCCCTAAGGGCACATCTTAACTGATCACACCAACCAACTCCAAGCAATGCTCAAAACTTTCACTTGGTAGTACCTTGGTCATCATATCAGTGGGGTTATCACAGGTACTAAACTTACTTACCATAATATCACCACGAGCAATAATTTCACTCATAAAATGATACTGAACATCAATGTGCTCTGCCCTCTTGTTATCTTTTGTAAGGAATATAGCACTCTAACTATCGCAAAAGATCATACTAATCTATAAGTCTTTACAATGTTCATCAAACAAACCCTTCAACTAAATAGCTTCTTTACAAGCCTTTGTAATAGCCATGTACTGTCCCTCAATAGTTGACAAAGCAACTGTAGTCTGTAAAGTAGCTTACCAACTGATAGCACAACAACTAATGGTAAAAACATAGCCTCTAAAGGATCTCCATTTATCTAGGTCTCCTGGAAAATCAGAATCAACACACCCAATTACTCGATCTCTATTTTACCCAAATTACAAACAAACATCAGCAGATCCATGTAACTATCTAAAAATCCACTGAACTTCTATCCAATGTTCTTTACCAGGATTTGCCATGTATTTGCTAAATGCACTGACTGCATATGATAAATCTGGTTGGTAACTGATAACGCTCAATCTACAGCTCTCGTTTGAGTGTAAAGCGGTCGTTAGCAAATATAGAACCCAAACTGGGTTGGGTGTCGATCCCACAGGGAATAGCTTGGCCAACAAGTAAGCAAAATTAATAGACTTTTGGTGCAAGTCTCGTAAGAAGGGGGATTGTAATAAGTAACCAAAGTAATGAAATAAAAGCTGAAAATAATAAAGTAAAAAGAGAGTATTTCGTAGGTTATGAAACAATGAGAATTGAAGCGTTGGGGTTATGTCCACCTTCTGAGGTATACGTCTCTATTGGCTATGAGTGTGTAGAGTCTTGACATGCAATTGCTTATAGAAAATTGTAGTCGATGGTAAATCCAAGCGTCTCTCGACCTAAACAAGGACTATTTCACTTTAACTCTCTCGAGCTTAAAGTGTGTCTAACGGTACGAATTCTCCAAGAGGTTAGTCCAGTTACGGCACTAGCTTTTTAATAGGAAAGGGTGTCCTACTACCTTGAAATTATCTCTTTTCCAGACAAATAACCTTTCTCTCGAACAAGTTAAATGTTAGACTGGCGTATTCTTGCGTTTGCAACCGCAAAGAATGTAGATTAAGATGAAGAGAATAATGATATAAGCAATATACTTGTCTTGAACCCACAAACTCATAGCTATAGATAGTAACTCATTCGGCTTCCATAACCCCAACTAAGAGGTTTAGTTACCCATGAATGCGAAGGATATCACGATTTGCATGGTTGATGGCGTGAGCAGTAGATGATAGGCGTGTGGTTTTGGTGATTACCTAGCAAGTAATGATTCTCTTGTTGTGGAATTTAAGAATAGAAGAGTAGATTAGAAGTGTGTAGTGGAAGATGAGAGAGATGGAAGAAAACTAATTGTTGAATTAAGTGGAGAATGCTTGAATGAATTTCTCCATGTCTCCAAATCTCTAGCATGATAGGGTATTTATCATACTTCTATCCTACTCCTACTAAGCTAATGAAATAAATAACCAAATCCTAATGTACTAATGAAATCCTTGACCCAAATGTACTAGGGTAAGGTTACAATATCATAATCCAAATAGAATAGTAAAACACATAACCTAATTATACTAGGTTAATGTATCCTTGTAAGAATCCAGCTTTGTATCTGTAAGTCCCCAAAGTCTTCAGAATTGCTGTTTTAGCCCGGGACAGATTTTCCATGCAGCAGATTTGGTCCTTAGGCGTCCAGCTCCCTTCTACTTCGTTTGTGAGCTTTCTTTTGCGTCAAGTAAGCCGTAAAATGCTGTATTTTGCATCATTTATACCTGAAACTTTCCTAATCATGTTTGTTAGCTCATTTACAGGAAAAAGGACTAGAAGTGCATGAAATAGATAATTAGTTCTCAAAACTAGGCTAAAATATGGGCAAAATATATTGATATAGGCGCGTAAATTCGCCTATCATCAACACCCCACACTTAGAGCTTTGTTCATCCTCGAACAACATATCATGTCCTGCTAAGCATCGACTTAAGGTTTTTACAGCAACAACACAAAACATTTATCAAGACAGGCACAACGATTGTCAACAAAGAGTAGCTTTCTGATTATAAGTAGAAACAATTTAACCTCAAGCATAGACTCGTGATGGTGATCAACTCGCATGCAAACGTTAAGGTGCATAGAATCATATACAACTATCCAAAGCTCATCAACCATGTGTGTCTCACAATATAATACCCATAGTCACTCACAAGTATAGCATATTTTTTTTCAAACATGGGTATCAAAGTGTCCTTGCACTCACTCTCACAAAAAGTTCATATGTAGCAACTAATGACCATAGGCTTGCCTTTAATGTAGTACTCCACTAAATGTCGGAATGTTAAGGTTAGGATCAAATAGGTCTTTTGATGGTTGTAATGTAGGCTAAGGGACGGGTAGGATCAACTATTTTGGCCAGAAATAGTGACTAAGTTCCTAAGCGCTTTAATACATCACATTGTATCATTGACATTTTTTTCTTTCAACCTTTCTTATTTCTTTTATTCTACCACCCTTTTTCTCCTCTTTTTGTTTTTCAATTCTAAGAACAACTCACTTTTCAGCTTTCTTTTCCTTTTTCTTTTCACAATATACCTCTTATGATAGCACTTTCTTTTTCATAGTACATTCAAGCACCATTACAATTTAAAGCATTATACTCACCCAATTTCCTCTTATGTTGTCACATGACTTTTTCACTTTAAAGCACTTAGGAATTTGGATCAAATTACGGTCTTGAAAGAAATGGATTAGGCTTACACACAAGGTTGTCAAAGAAATAGGCTAAAGGTTCAAAAGGGTTTATCTAGGATGATGTCTATGGGTAGGTAAAACTGAAGATAAACAAATATAGGTTGCCAAAGAAATGCCTAAATCATATCCTAATTTACACTCCTTATTTTCGCTTTGCATACATACCAGGCAAGTTCTAGCATCAGCCACATACATAGAAGATACTATTAATCTCACACACACAAGGCACATGGTCGACTTGATTGGAAGTAATATAGACTCTCGACCCAACAAGTGAAGGAATTGAATCACGCAATATCACATAATGAGTCACAACTAGAGCCTAAACGTCTCAATAGTCACAATTGTAACACATACTCTTGTTATAATCTCATGCTGCCTATCAAAATAATTTCATGCGAAGCTAGAAAAAATTTGACTCCTAAAAAAATTAAAAAAAACGTTGAACGAAAAAAAACAAAAAAAAAACGGACTCAAAAAAAACAAACACAGTAAACAAACAAACATAAAAACATAGGTGCAAACAAAGAAGTATAGCATGCGATTCTGCCACCCCACACTTAGACGGGACACTGCCCTCAGTGGAAAATAAATTCGAAGAACCTGGTTAGTCGGACCCTTCATCAATGTCGGAGGTCATACCCCCTTCGTCGGAATTATCATAAGAGTCATCGTCAGAGTTCTCCTCATCATCAGAATCAGGTAAGCGTTTATCATCATCAGTTGGCACATCATCGTCTAGAGGTTCCTCAAAATATACGCCCACTCCACACATCTCCCGTGCATGCCTGTTCATTGGGTAGTCGTAGTCCAGCTGTTGGAGCTCTTCAGCAGTTGGAATACGTCCACCACTCATCATAGTAAATCGTGTCATGCCATAGAGATGACGGAAGAAACTCTCATCACGAGCATGTCTCTCCGCAGTAGTAAGGTTGACTCCATGAGATGTTTCAGCATCATTGACCTTGGTGAGGTCAACCTTCTTTGGGTTATGTGGGAGTTTGTGGTCAGCGGGTTCCTCTTCGATATCTTCCTTTCGCAAGATTGCTGTCAACAAATTGCCAAATGTGAAATGGGACCTTTTGTGGAGTCTGGCCTTCCTCATGGTAGATCGAATGATTGCCCCAACGTTGATAGGGACATTTGTCATCAAAGCATAGACCAAACACACTCTATGTCTCGATATCTTGGTGTATTGAGTCCCAGGAATAAGGCATGAGTTGACAATGCGCATCCAGATTCTTGCTTCCCTATTTAGTGGAGCATAGGGGAAGGTGTTGTGACGGCCTGTTTCCTTATGTCTGCCCCATCTTTCCATTGATCTACTTCCACAAAGCATGTGTCGTATCGCTCTGTAAGGAGGCCTGCTGTACAGCTCTTTGTATGGTGCAGGGTCGACCGAAGGTAGGCCAAGAAAAGAGTTGATCCAATCTGCTGTAAGCTGTAACACTTGGCCCCGAATTTTCACTTCGTTGCCTGTTGTGTTTGGCGACCAGTTGGCATAAAATTCTCTTTTCAAGTCAAGATTGAACTCTCCCATGTCGCGGAAGATGAAATCTAGCTTCAAAGCCATTATTTTAGCCAACATTTGCGGCTCCTTCTTTGCTAAGGTCTCCTTGTTGATCAAGTCGACGTGCACATATTTCTTTTCTTTGTTGCTGCTGTACCATGCTTTGGCTTCTTCCTCAAGAACCCATTTTATTCCGAACATTCTGCGTGGTAGGTGCGCCGAGGATGATTCTCCTTGGTCTTTTCGACTTCTCTTTTTGCCCTTTTGGGACGTGGTAGCCATTTCCTTGCTTTGCCTTGCCTTAGGTGCCATTGTACCTGAGACTAGAAATAACGTAAGTTGCAGCACAATCTCACTTTATACAATCTATATGCAAGCACTAGGGGTACCACCCCACACTTAATCTTGTTAGCACAAATCAGTGAAGTGAAAGTGGTCGAGTACTCAGATTTCGTCGACATACGTTTTAGGATTGTATTCCGACAAGAAAATCAGCATTGCATCACTTATTTGCAGCCATTGGACTACTTTCATGGTGGATATAGCAACACTATAACATAGGGGATACCACATGGAATCGTTATTCGTACAACAAGAACAACCTCCTAAGTTGATAGGCACTATAATCTTATCCCGATGGCCGGGAAAGTCCATTATGTAAGCATCCAAACAACACTCTTAAGCAATATTCATAGCCATATATATTCAGCAAATATCATAACAATGCTTTTGAAACAAAATTCAAGTCGGAAACAAGTCAAGAATTCCCTACGTATATATTCAATCACACGATATTGCAACAACTACCCAAACACATGAACATCACCACCCATATCACATGATTTCGCAATTTATAATAAGCGTAGCAATGTAGTACTTACGATAAATAGATGAAGAATAAGAGAGTACTTACTTGCTTGAAGCCTGTGGAGAAGTTGTTGTGATTTGGAAGAGCAAAACAAGAAAATTTTGAGAGGATTTGGAGTGATATGCGGCGCCTTTAGGGTTGTTTCTAATGTGGTTGTGTTATAAAACCAAGTACCCTTTATATAGGAAGAGTATGGGTCGGGTTATGACCCATTTACAATCAGATTTGGGGACAAAATCACCACATATGCGGCGCATATCTCTTGGCATATCAATGACATATACGGCGCATTGTCCATGGCATAATGGGACATATGTGCCGCATAGTCTATGGCATTTCTAGACATATGCGCCGCATAGTCTATGGCAGATGAGATACTGAGACCAAATGCCATAGCATAGGCGGCGCATAGTCAAAAGCATACCTAGGAATAGGCGGCGCATAGTGTATAGCACACTAGATTCCGAGTCCTTAGGCTATAGAATAGGTTGTGCATCGTTCGTGGCTTATTTTTACCAAGGCCTAGCCTTCCTCGAAGCCTATTTTGACGTGAGAAAGGCCCAATCCATAGCCTTATGCATCACCATTCCTAACTTACCGATTTTACCATACAATGCGTCCAAATCGTCGATTGAGATCAATCTCCTCGTCGCATACTTCTTGCACCTATTTTTGCTCAAAACCAAACGAAAACGATTAGTACGATGGGTTGCCTCCCACCTAGCGCCTTGGTTTTGGTCGTGGCACGACTCTTATTTTCGGATTTTCATTTATCAAAAAGAAAAAATACTAAAACGACGAAACGATAAAACGATAAAACAACAAAACGATAAAACGATAAAACGATAAAACGATGGGTTGCCTCCCATCTAGCGCCTTATTTATTGTCGTGGCTCGACGTAGTAATCTCGAGTACTTAGACTTCGTCGAGGTAAGTGATGGCTATGTCATTCATCGAGTCAAGAGGACCGATATATGGCTTGACACGTTGGCCATTCACTTTGAAGATAACACCCTCATTGTTTTCCAATTCGACTACTCCAGACGAGTAGACTTGAATGACTTTAAATGGACCAGACCATATCGATTTTAACTTACCTTGGAAGAGCTTGAGTCTGGAATTAAAGAGTAGAACCATGTCACCTTTTTGGAAGTTTCGTCGAACAATCCGCTGATCATGATACTTTTTCATCCGCTCCTTGTATAAATCTGATCTTTCATATGCATGGAGACAAAATTCATCTAGTTCGTTCAGCTGCTCCAACCTCAGGTTCTTCATATCATCCCAATTCAGATTCAAGTGCTTCAATGCCCACAATGCCTTGTATTCAAGCTCGATGGGAAGATGACAAGCCTTCCCATAAACTAGCTGATAAGGAGACATGCCAATGGGTGTCTTGAATGCAGTCCTATACGCCCATAGTGCATCATCTAGCTTACGAGACCAGTCCTTCCTATTCGCATTAACCGTCTTGGCAAGGATTTGCTTGATCTCGCGATTGGAAACCTCAACTTGTCCACTAGTTTGGGGATGATATGGCGTCGCCACCTTGTGTTGCTTGACTCCATACTTCGCCAATACAGACTTGAATAGCCTGTTGCAAAAGTGAGATCCTTCATCACTTATGATAGTACGAGGTACTCCAAAGCAAGAGAAGATATTCTTCTTTAAAAATGATACAACACGCTTTCCTTCGTTGTCGGCCAATGCTACAGCTTCAACCCATTTTGACACATAATCCACAGCAACCAAGATGTACTTCATTCCAAACGAATTCACGAATGGTCCCATGAAATCAATACCCCACACATTAAAAAGTTCTACCTCCAGAATTTTGGACATGGGAATTTCATGGTGTTTTGAAATAGCACCTTGACGTTGGCATTGGTCACACCTTCTCATATAGTCGTATGCATCTCTGAATATTGTAGGCCAATAATAACCACTTTGCAAGACTTTCCTTGCCGTTCAATTTCCTGCATGATGTCCTCCAACTTGCGAAGTGTGGCATGCTTCCAATATAGTAGGCACTTCTTCATGGGATATACATCGTCGAATGATACCATCCGCGCATCTTCGAAACAAATAAGGCTCATCCCAATAGTAGTGCTGAACGTCATGCATAAACTTCCTCCTTTGGTGGTAAGATAAATTGGACGGTAACACATTACTCACCACGAAATTTGCAAAGTCAGCATACCATGGTAATTTCTCCATTGTTGTCGCTAGTATCTCCTCGTCAGGGAATGCATCATCAATCTGATTTTCTGGTTGCGCTACATGCTCATTCTCAAGTCTAGATAGGTGATCAGCCACTTGGTTCTCGCAACCTCTTCTATCTTTGACTTCGAAATCAAACTCTTGCAGCAGCAATACCCATCGAATCAGCCTTGGTTTTGCATCCTTCTTTGTCATTAGATACCTAAGAGTTGCATGGTCTGTATGAACGATCACCTTAGTACCCAATAGATAGGCACGAAATTTCTCAAACGCATACACAACCGCTAGGAGCTCTTGTTCAGTAACAGTGTAGTTCCTTTGGGCTTTATTTATGACCTTACTTGCATAATAGATAGGATGAAACAATTTCTCCTTTCTCTGTCCAAGAACAGCACCAACGGCTACACCACTAGCATCACACATGACTTCAAATGGGAGTGTCCAATCTGGTGCTACCATGATAGGGGCTTCAATGAGTTTTCCTTTAAGGCATTCGAATGCCTTTAAGCAATCGTCATTAAAGTCAAACTTCGCATCTTTCTCCAATAGTTTGCACAATGGACAAGAAATTTTGGAGAAGTCTTTGATGAATCTACGATAAAACCCAGCGTGGCCAAGAAAACTACGAACTCCCTTCACTGATATTGGAGGCGGTAGCTTCTCAATTACCTTTATTTTGGTTCGATCAACCTCTATTCCTCTTTTGGAGATCTTGTGCCCAAGAACGATTCCTTCTTTTACCATGAAGTGGCACTTCTCCCAATTCAGCACAAGGTTGAACTCTACACATCTTTGCAATGCCATGCTCAAGTTTGCCAAACATGCTTTGAAAGACTCACCAACAACTGAAAAGTCGTCCATAAATACCTCCAAAGTGTCTTCAACCATATCAGAGAAAATAGACATCATACAACGTTGAAAGGTGGATGGTGCATTACACAACCCGATTGGCATGCGTTTGAAGGCAAAAGTACCATATGGGCATATAAACGTTGTCTTCTCTTGGTCTTCAGGTGCAATACAAATCTGATTATAACCTGAATAACCATCCAAGAAGCAAAACCATCCTTTCCCCGCTAATCGATCTAGCATTTGGTCCATAAATGGCATGGGGAAGTGATCCTTGAGTGTCCAAGAATTCAGCTTGCGGTAGTCCATGCATACTCTCCATCCAGTAACGGGCCTGAGTGGAATAAGCTCATTCTTTGCATTCGCGACCACCGTCATACCTCCTTTCTTGGGAACACATTGCACAGGACTCACCCATGTACTATCGGAGATAGGATATACAACTCCTGCGTCTAACCACTTGATAATCTCCTTCTTCACCACTTCTTGCATTGGTGGATTTAATCGTCTTTGATTTTCAATGGTGGGTGTGCACTTTTCTTGAAGCTGAATTTTATGTGTGCAAATCCCAGGTGGAATACCAATAATATCCGCAATGGTCCATCCAATAGCTCTAATATACTTGCGTAAGATTGCAATAAGAGCTGCAACTTGTTGCTCGCCCAAATCGGCTGCTACAATGACTGGAAGAGTGTTTCCGCTTCCTAAGAAGGCGTACTTCAAATGGCTTGGCAGCTCCTTCAATTCTAACGTGGGTGGTTCTTCAATAGATGGCTTAGCTGGTGGTGTGGGTCGATTCTTGAGATCAAGATCCAGCTTCTTGGGAGTATAACGATATGTTCCTAATCCCGATAGAGCACAAATATCTTCATCAGAAATTTCAGCATCATCATTCTCTCCTTTCATAAGCGAAATCTCCGAAGGATCATCAAGAATTCGCTCTTCAGCAAGTAACTCGTTCTCATCATCAAAGACAACATCAGCCACAGAAAATACACTCAGATCTTTGGGTTGCTTCATTGATTTGTAAACGTCAAAATGAACCACTTCGTCATTTATTCGGAATGAAAGTTCGTTAGCTCTCAAATCTATGAGCACACTTCCCGTAGCAAGGAAAGGGCGTCCCAAGATTATGGGAACCTCTGAATCTGCTTCACAATCCAAGATGACAAAGTCTGCTGGAAAGATAAATGAAGAAACCTTTACCAAGACATCGCATAGAATACCAACCGGTCGTTTTACCGACCTATCCGCCATAACAAGCCTCATATTAGTTGGTGTAGGATCTCCTAACCCCAACTTCTTATAGATCAATAATGGCATCAAGTTGATGCTGGCTCCTAAGTCACACAATGCTTTAGCAAAGTCCAAAGATCCGACGGTGCAAGGAATCGTGAAAGCTCCGGGGTCGGCCTTCTTCTGAACTATCGATCGGGTAGCAATTGCACTACAATGATGCACATCATCTTTCAGCTCATAACTTGCTGCCCTCTTCTTAGTCAAAAGATCTTTCATAAACTTCGCATACCCAGGCATTTGTTCAAGTGCCTCTACCAATGGGACATTAATGGTCAGCTGTTTCAACATAGTCATAAATTTGCTGAACTTAGTGTCATCGACCACCTTCTTCAATCTTTGTGGAAAAGGTGGTGGTGGGTATGGAAGTGTTCTCTCCATGGCTTTCTTCTCCTCTTGCTTCCGTTTATTATTTTTTTCAGGCTGCACGTCACTAGGTGAAACATCCTTGACGTTTGAAGTAGTTGTTGCGGCTTCTTCTCTTGTAACGTCACTAGGTGTGGCGTCAATGTCTGCTGTTACGTCGACCACTTTCTTGCCTTTTGCTGAAGTTTCCAGCACCTTACCACTTCTGGTAGTGATGGCCATGCATGACCCATCATTCCTTGGGTTTTGCACAGTATCGCTCGGTAAGGTGCCAGCCTTTCTTTGATTGAATGCTGCTGAAAGTTGGCTCAATTGCTGCTCTATTTGCTTGATAGAAGTGGAATGAGAATCAACTAATTGCTTCATGGAGGACATATCATCAATCACCTCCTTAACTCCCGCGCTCGTTGCTTCCACTCCTTTTAATAACTTAGCCATCATGTCTTCCATAGAGTTAGATGTGGTGGTGTCACGTTTACCAGGGGGAACGTACAAACCACTCTTTTCATTATTTTTCTTCCAACTACCTTGGTCTTTGCTTCCGGATTTATCATAATAGTTCCGACCTTGGTTTCCTTGGGTATTCCCACGGAAACCCCCCTGATTGTTCAAGTAGTTGGCCTCCTCTTCCGAATCAGATTCGTCTCTTCCTTTTAGCGCCACAGCTTTCACTTTTTCAGTCTTCCCTAATATATGCTTTGTAAGAAGATCCATTTGGGTTTTCATGTGCGCCATATCTTGATCACGTTCTTCTTCTCTTCTTCGTTGGTCTGCAGTCATGCCAATAGATAAAGTGGGGCTTGCTACCTCAGAATCCCTGGTATGCCAAGCTCTACTTTGCTTTGTCATGCGATCTAGCATATTGCTTGCTTGACCAAAGGTAAGGTCCATGAAAGAACCTCCAGCTGCATTGTCCACCACTGGTTTAGTTATTGAATTCAAGGCTCTATACAAGATCTCCATGAGGTTAACATTAGTTATGTGATGGTTTGGGCATCTCGCTAGCTTTGTCTTGAACCTCTCCCATGTTTCATGAAGAGCTTCAGAGGGAAGCTGACGAAAGTTGCTGATTTCATCTCTCAATTGAGCCCTTTTGGATGGCGGAAAGAATCTTTCTAGGAAAGCGTCTCTCAATTGCCTCCAATTTGTAATTGAATCAGGAGTCAGCCCATTCAACCATAGTGTTGCCTCCCCAGACAGAGACAATGGAAATAGAAGTAATCGAATAGCATTCTGACCAACACCAGGATTGTCAAAAGACTTGCATGTAGAAATAAAGTTGATGAGATGCATATTCGGATCATCGCCTGCTAGTCCACCAAATAACCCCTTGAGTTGCAATAACTGAATCATGGTGCTAGTGATGTTGAACTTGGCTCCGAGCGCTAATGGTGGTGGAATTATTGCTCCAGTGGCACCGGCGCCATCAAGATCATCATCATCATCATCGAAAGCTGGTTGCAAAGGTGGGCGATCATACCTATACCGAGCTTGTCGACCTCTTCGATTGGCAGGTGTTGCAATTTCAGCGCCATGCCTTGGGTTTATCAACTCGTCATCTCCTAAATCTTCATCGTCAGGATTTGTTGCTCGCCCAGGATTATCAATGTTTTGTTGTTGGACTTGAGCAGCAGCAAGAGCAGCTAATCTTGCTTGCTCGTGTTGAGCAGCCATTCTGTCGATTTCAGCTTGTGCTTCCATTCTTCTAATTCGTTGTGGTTCAGGATTGATTGGTAATAACGGTTGACCAGAACTTCTAGTATGGGGCATTCACTAAAAGAAAAACCTGCAATAAACAAAAACAAAAACTAAACGTAAAAGAACGAGAATCTTTGACCAAAGGGTCTAGTAATTATCACGACTTTGATTGACACTCGTATTCCCCGGCAAGTAACGGCGCCAATTTTTGATAACGCTCAATCTACAGCTCTCGTTTGAGTGTAAAGCGGTCGTTAGCAAATATAGAACCCAACCTGGGTTGGGTGTCGATCCCACAGGGAATAGCTTGGCCAACAAGTAAGCAAAATTAATAGACTTTTGGTGCAAGTCTCGTAAGAAGAGGGGATTGTAATAAGTAACCAAAGTAATGAAATAAAAGCTGAAAATAACAAAGTAAAAAGAGAGTATTTCGTAGGTTGTGAAACAATGAGAATTGAAGCGTTGGGGTTATGTCCACCTTCTGAGGTATACGTCTCTATTGGCTATGAGTGTGTAGAGTCTTGACATGCAATTGCTTATAGAGAATTGTATTCGATGGTAAATCCAAGCGTCTCTCGACCTAAACAAGGACTATTTCACTTTAACTCTCTCAAGCTTAAAGTGTGTCTAACGGTACGAATTCTCCAAGAGGTTAGTCCAGTTACGGCACTAGCTTTTTAATAGGAAAGGGTGTCCTACTACCTTGACATTATCTCTTTTCCAGACAAATAACCTTTCTCTCGAATAAGTTAAATGTTAGACTGGCGTATTCTTGCGTTTGCAACCGCAAAGAATGTAGATTAAGATGAAGAGAATAATGATATAAGAAATATACTTGTCTTGAACTCACAAACTCATAGCTATAGATAGTAACTCATTCGGCTTCCATAACCCCAACTAAGAGGTTTAGTTACCCATGAATGCGAAGGATATCACGATTTGCATGGTTGATGGCGTGAGCAGTAGATGATAGGCGTGTGGTTTTGGTGATTCCCTAGCAAGTAATGATTCTCTTGTTGTGGAATTTAAGAATAGAAGAGTAGATTAGAAGTGTTTGTAGTGGAAGATGAGAGAGATGGAAGAAAACTAATTGTTGAATTAAGTGGAGAATGCTTGAATGAATTTCTCCATGTCTCCAAATCTCTAGCATGATAGGGTATTTATAATACTCCTATCCTACTCCTACTAAGCTAATGAAATAAATAACCAAATCCTAATGTACTAATGAAATCCTTGACCCAAATGTACTAGGGTAAGGTTACAATATCATAATCCAAATAGAATAGTAAAACACATAACCTAATTATACTAGGTTGATGTATCCTTGTAAAAATCCAGCTTTGTATCTGTAAGTCCCCAAAGTCTTCAGAATTGCTGTTTTAGCCCGGGACAGATTTTCCATGCAGCAGATTTGGTCCTTAGGCGTCCAGCTCCCTTCTACTTTGTTTATGAGCTTTCTTTTGCGTCAAGTAAGCCGTAAAATGCTGTATTTTGCATCATTTATACCTGAAACTTTCCTAATCATGTTTGTTAGCTCATTTACAGGAAAAAGGACTAGAAGTGCATGAAATAGATAATTAGTTCTCAAAACTAGGCTAAAATATGGGCAAAATATATTGATATAGGCGCGTAAATTCGCCTATCATCAGTAACACACCATCGCATACATAAGAAACCCAACGGCACTAGAGTATGGAATTCGAGAATTTGAAATAAGTTGCCAATAGAGTACTTAAAGGTTTGTTATTTTGCATATTAAACCTGTGAAGCACTTTCTCAATATACCTTTTTTGACTCAAATTTAACTTATACTTCTCTCTATTCCTCAGAATTTCCATGCCAAGGATCACAATTGCTACTCCTAAATTCTTTATCTCAAACTTATTCTCAACTTGTCCTTGACAATTATTATCTCTCTCATATCCTTTATTGCTATCAATATACAAGAGAAGATACATGAATAAACCTTACTTATATCCTATAATTAGACGCAGCTATCATAACTACACCTCCTAAATATATGAGAAGTCATAAAAGATTCAAACCACTTATACCGCTATCTAAGTGACTATTTTAAGTCATAAAGGGACTTTTTCAGCAAGCATGCATAGTCTTCCTTTCCAAGACTGCAAAACCCTCTAGTTTTTGCATATCGATGTCCTCCTTAAGTTCTCCAAGTAAAAATGCAATTTTGACATCCAACTACTCAAGGTCAAAATTATTCATGGCCACAATACCAATTAAGGCTTGAATTGAACTATGCTTTACAACTGGAGAAAACACGTCTATGAAGTCAACACTTTGAACCTTATTGTAACCTTTAGCAACTAGTCTTACTTTATACTTAGAATCTTCAACTCTTGGTGTTACTTCATTCCTTTTAGATACCCACTTGCAATGGACAGGTTTCTTATCTTAGGCAATCTCACCAAATCCCATGCACCATTCTTATAAAGTGATTTTATCTCCTCTTTTATAGCAATTATCCATCGTCCAGAATCATTACAATTAACTACCTCTGAGTAAAAAGAAGGTTCTTCATTGGAATTAATACCTTCTGCTACATTCAATGCATAAGCAGTTAATTCAGCTTCACCGCACTTTTGAGGAGATCTAATATCTCTCCTAGAATTATCTTTAGCAATAGAATATTTTGGAACTGTTAGTGAAGAATAAATAGTATCACTCTGTATCTCTTGTCTAGACTAAGAAGTAGGAACTGATGTGAACTCTGATCCAATCTTCAATTCAACATGGGTTCTTGACTTTTGTTGATTCATGTCACTAGTCTTATTTAGGAGCGATGCACTAGAATTTTTAAAGTGGAAAGAATAAAGCATAGCACTTTCATCAAAAACAACACCCTTGTTATCGGCCCGATCCCTACGCTACCACCATAGGCCCCCAAAAAATCTCAAAAATGGGTCGCACCACAATCTTTTAATGGTCGGATCAACAAAACTTGGGTCACAAACTCTAACAAAAACACCAAATCAATTAATATCTAAGCTTTTGCAATATATATGGAGTTTGAGTAGAATTAAATCACATTTCCTATATTAAACTTGCTTTTAAAGGTTTGAACTTATAATATCGATATCACAACAATAACTTTTAATACTTTGTTTTGTGGTCTAGATTACAATTTTTATTCCCTAAGAAATCCTTTTGTTGAGCTTATTGTAACACAGGATTTCAGCTGGTTATTGTGATGAATAACTAATTTTTTTATATAGCATATAAATTGTATACCTTGTAAACATTTGTCTTGAAGCCCAAGAATTTTATTGTACTATTGCATAAGTAATGGACAAATCACTAGCTTGACTTCTAGAAAAAGTATTAGATAAGGTATTTGCTTATATATAAGCCTCTTCCATATAATATAATGATATCAAGCTATAATAAAAAATTAAAGGACAAAAGAAAATTGACCTTCATCACTGTTAGCTATATCTTTATTGATTAAGTATTTTGTCTCCAATTTATATAATGTTATCAAAACAAGATTATACCATCTTAAAATTTAATGGTTAAAGTATTATTTTATCTTCCTTTTAATATGTCTAATCTTATGAAATTTGAGTTTATTGCCCTTCAAAGTTTGAGTAGAAAATCTTTATGGGTGTTGGATGCTGAAATTCATTTAGATGCTATGAGTCTTGGAGACATCGTTAAAAGTGAAAATAATGCATCAAACCAAGACCGTGCTAAGGCTATGACATATTAACGAATTTTGAAAATAAAATATCTTACTAAAGGATCCATTTTTTTGTGAAATAGCCTAAAAGAAAGGTATGACCATCTGAATATGGTCATCCGTCAAAAAGCACGATATGATTGGATGATTTTGTGGTTTCAACACTATAAGCTTGTTCATGAGTATAACTCTCCTATGTTTAGAATTTTTTTTTGAGTTAAAATTATGTAAAGAAACTATTAATGATGTTGATATGTTGGAAAACATGTTATCCATCATTCTTGCCTCA
Organism: Capsicum baccatum var. pendulum; assembly: GCA_030864225.1. Classification (NCBI taxonomy): domain Eukaryota; kingdom Viridiplantae; phylum Streptophyta; class Magnoliopsida; order Solanales; family Solanaceae; genus Capsicum; species Capsicum baccatum. The sequence continues at coordinate 169,598,960 of CM061558.1, read as the reverse complement.
AATATGTTCTTGCAGCAACAATATTGAGAGAAATATTTCAAGAAGTATTCTGAACTAAGTTCTCATCCTTTTGTGGCTAAAGAAAATATAATTTGTTAATGAAAAATCATGATCTTTGACCTACTAGATCTAATGCCATTTCCTAAACTGAATAAGGTGTACGGGCACTATGTTAAGCGTGAAAAAGGCTACGGACATAGTCGTAATACTGGAAATGATCATAATTATGATCAATAAATAAATCATGTTCCTGATATTAATCACTAATCAAAGAATGGAGACCGTTAAAAAGAATAAAGTGAATGAGAAATGTTAAGCAGTTAGAGCATGTGTTTGTTTTTGATGTGGTGAAAAAAATACGATGCATGTGACGATCATACTCCCAAATACTTGATTGAGTTTATCAAGCATCACTAAGGAATAAAGATACAAATCTTGAAGTTAATTTTATCTCTAAAAATCATTTAGACATCACATACTTGAATGTAGCTGATTTCTTTTAGCACCCTGAAAGAAAGATAGATCACTTGATTGGTGATGGTTCTATGGTAATGAAAAAGTGAACAACTTTATATATTTACTACTAATAATAATTAATTAATGTTCATGTAATAGTAGTGTTTTACATGAGTTCTAGCCTTTAAATTAGTATTTTTGATTTAGTCATATTATCTTAAGTTCACTAGTGAACTGAACTCATTTGATTCTATTTTGATTGAATAAAATTTTAGTATTTGTCTAAGTTATAATATATTACCATGTAAGTTTCTTTAAAGTACTATGGAAAATATATATTGCCTCACAGTAATAAGTATGATGTTTTTAGAGGAAAACATCATTCAAATGGTAGTATTATTCATCCAATGTTCTTTACAATACAATAGATGACATATATATATATATATATAAAATTTTCCCTGCTTCAGATTAACAAACTTTTCCATTTTCACCTCCCTCAACTCCTAAGGAAAGAAATGGTCTAGAAAATCATTAGAAAATCCTCCCACAGAGATGACTCAGCATCATCACCTCTTGCCTAATACCATTCCTAGGATTATTAGTATGCCACATCCTTCAGCTGATAGGCGACAAACCTACACCCTTCATATTAGCGACATGCATAACATGAAAGATCTTTTCCATCTCATCTAGAAAACCTTAAGGATCCTCCTCTACCTTAACACCCATAAAGGTTAGAAGGTTCAACCTTGTGAACTGGCTACCCTCATGGCCTCAAAAAATGGAGTAATAAGAACACCACACTCAGACTGAGTATTTACCAACTGCACCAACATATGAATAGACTGACAAAACTCAGCATTTGTCACTTCAGACTAAGGAGTTTGAGATAGACTAAAGTGAACCAGTAGAACTTTGAGAACAGTACCCCTAGACCGGGTATGGATCCCATAAGAAGAGTATGTCCCATCAACATTGTCCCTAGTTGGGACATATGATTTTTTGAGAGCTTCAGATCGACAAGGCATGATCTAAAAATCGAACAAATGGGATTAGAGAAGAATTTGGGACTTAGAATCTACATCTTGAAAATAGCTCATAAGAATGAGAGACATTTCTAAATGCCTCGTAGCCTCTTCTTTATGAGTGTGGCATGCTACACACCCTTAAAATAGACTCTACTCAATATGACTTTGTGGACTACAAATTGACCATGAACCTCTGGCTCTGATACCAATCTGATATGACCCAAACTAGGGCCTAGTTGTGTCGGGCGCCTAATGTCAAACCAGGACCGAAGACCACCCCCAATACCCAACCATAACTGCCCTGCAACTTGTATCTAATAAATTTCAAAAATATATAAAAATAGAATAATAAACACTCAAAGACAATAATAGAATCCATAACTATAACCAACCAACAATCCAACCAAATATCCAATCATTGTCATACCCAATACCAATACCAATGCAAAGGATGACACCAATACCGACACTTCCCATGCCCAATGTAATCATGCAAGACCTCTAATAAAAAACAAAGAACATCCATTCGGGATATGCCCCCGACCATAACCAAAACTTAAGTTCAAGAAAAATCAAAAGTATGAAAATATAACCATAGCGTTAAATGGAGTCCTCCAGAGTATGGAAGTTCACCACTTCAGTCTGACACAAATATTATCTGAGAATCCAATCACTTAGTAGGAGGAATAGTATGGTTGATTCCTACATCGCGTAAGGATATAGTTCCCAAAGAAGGGTTAGCGGTTGAATGCTAGTATGTGCTCAGGAATAAGGATAAAATAATGTCAATATTTAAAACCAAGTAAATAACCAAGTACAATCTCACTCATGCATATATATATACCATGCCAGGAAAGGGAATCGATTTTAGCATACATTTAATATCTTAACCTGGGTCGTGTAACTTAACCATCCTAAATCCACCCACAGGCTATATGATTCCATGTTACCCCCCTAAACGGATCCTAGTGCATGTAGCCGCAGGAACCGGAGATATCATAGGGGCTGGGATTCCCGTGTACCTTTCGCCCTCTATGATACATATGTACAAGAACAACTTAGGGGATTCTCGTGTACCCCACAAGCATATGGTCATAATGACCAACCCTCATATCGGCAAACATGAGTTTCCAGTATCCGTCCATCGAACTCACACCTTAACGGACAGCTATCACACCCTACCATTATTTCCTAATTAAAACCTTTAGCATATATCCAAACCACTAATTCTAAGAGTTAATTACCAATACATTATGAAGTGGTATCATCATGCAGACTATAGCTTGAAAGAAATCTCATTAGACAACACTTAGGGGGTTCCCATATACCTCATAGACTGCATTATAAAAATCACTTTGTGGATTCCCATGTACCCCACAAGGTTTTCAAAACCAAATCCATGGCCACCAAGGCCTTTACAATTCATTTAAAACCATTTAGACCAACTTGGGTTCCATTACTATATTATGCAATGCAAGGTTTTCAATAAAAGTCAAACTGTGACTAAACCATTCTCATTGGCATTTTAACAAACATGTTGAGGGCATATAGTTTTCAATATACCATTCCCATGTAACCACATGTTCAAACCACAATTATAATATGAAAACTATAAGAAAAAAACATAGGAAAACAATAATCCAACCAAGAACAACCAAAAAATCCCAACACATATTTCAAAACCCAAAACAATATCACAGTTATGCCTTGAAAACCATTAAGAAAAACATGCTTTTAGTTCTAACTAACAATGAGTGAGGAGTCATATGCCTTATACAACAAGGAAGATGGAAAGAAGCCACCCTAGTGAGACTTAATTGACCACCATGAGAAAACCCTAGCCTCTTTTTGAACCAAGAGCTCAAGAGAGATTTAAGAGTTTTTGATTTAGGAATAATAGTGAATGAAAACCCAAGAGTGTTTTAAGTCGTAGGGTCAAAAGAGGTTAAGAGGGGAAATGTCCATAATTCCCCCAACTTAAACTATAAGAATTCCCCAAGTAGGGTACGGTTGAACCCCTCCGCTCACACCCATATCATACGAGTTGTACCATCCAGTTGTACCCAGAATATAAGGTTGGACATCCACACACTACCCACCATACGACTCCTCTTTCCCCACTCGTACCCATACCATACCATGATTACCTATAAGTCATATCCAAGAAATAATCTAAGGGGTTGGACACTGGACAATATACGACTCCACTATACCACTCATACCATTTCCTCATGGCTTGTAGTGAGCCACTCGTACTCAGTGCCAAGTCAAGTCACTAAGTTTCATATTAGGTTAAGGATCAACCCAACGATCCTTCACCAACTATATGACCCATACCACCAAATCGTAACCACATTAGAAACTTGACCACCAAACACCGGACATCCTACGAGTTGGGTTACCTAACTCGTACCCACACCATATAATTGGTATGGTGAGTTATATGATAAATAGAAAGATAAAAACTTATGAAATTGCCAAGGTACAAACCCCAGAGTATTCGAGGTGACCTGACCAATACCATATAACTCGTATGGTGAGTCGTTACAAGGGCAGTGAGATCATAACTTAGGAAATTTTCAAAGGCCAAAACCCATATTGTTTCAATTCTCCCCAACTTGAATCATTCGTCCCTAAATGATAGGACTAGGCAGTACAAACTTGATTTGGACTCCACACGCCTCTACTCTTACCTTTAACTCCAACTTCCTATGACTCATATTTGTATAGAACTTTTGGCAACTTTGGGAAACTTTATGTCTATCCCGAATCACCTTTACCTTCTCAATCGCTTGTTAACCAAATTAGAGCCAAACATCTCCGCCTCACCAACCTTGAACCACCCATTAGAAGGTATGCATCTCCTACCATACAAAGCCTCAAATGGAGCCATTCCAATGCTAGAGTGGTAGCTATTATTGTACAAAAAATCTATAAAGGGAAAATGCTTAACCGAACCACCACCATAGTCAATCACACAAGCTCTAAGCATATTCTTCAACGTCTGGATAGTCTTTTCTACTTTCCCATCAAACTGCGAGTGAAAATTGGTACTAGGGCTCACCTTGGTCCCCAAACCTTTCTAAAACAACCACTAAAAGTGAGATGAAAACTGTGTACCATGATCAAAAATGATGGAATTAGGTACCCCATGAAACTTCACAATCTTTTAGAGGTATAAGATTGTGTAATCCTCTGCCAAAAAATTAGTCCTCACTAGTAAGAAGTGAGAATACTTTTTCACAATATCTATGATGACCCAAAACTGAATCAAACTAATTCTGAGACCGAAGAAGACCATTAACGAAATCCATGTTGATCACTTCCCATTTCCATACAGGTAACTCAATCTCTTGATACAATCCTTCGAGCCTCATACACTCAACTTTTACTTGTTGGCATACCATGCACTTAGCCACAAAACTAGCCATAACTCGCTTTATATTGTTCCACCAATACATCTCCTTAAGGTCATGATACGTTTTTGTCAAACCAGGACAAACAACATAGTGCAATTTATGCCCCTCATCCAAGACCCTCTCTCGCAAACCATCTACATCGAGAACATATAATCTACTTTGGTACCGCAAGGTACCATCACTACTAATCTCAAAGGCCATCACCTTTGGCCCACCTACATCACCCTTGATCCTTATTAAGAAAGGAACTAACACTTGCTTCTCATTGATTTCCGCACCAAGAGATGAGTGCACCACCTTCTGTACAAATACACCACCATCCTCAGAGTCCAAAAGGAGAACTCCAAGGTTAGAAAAATTATAAGTATCCTTCATGAACTCCCATTTCTTCTTTTCCATATGAACAAGACTCCTCATTGTCAACCTACTAAGAGCATCAACAACCACGTTAGCTTTACCTTGATGGTAGTGAAGACTCATGTCACAATTCTTGAGCAACTCAAGCTATCTCCTCTGCCTGAGGTTCAGCTCTTTCCAAGTAAATATATATTGTTGGATCTTATGATATAAAGAGATATCCATATGCACTTTATACAAATAGTGATACCAAATTTTCAACGCAAATACCATAGCTAACAATTACAGGTCATGAGTTGGATAATTCTTCTCATGCACCTTCAACTGTCTAGAAGCATAAGCTATATCACCTTGACATACTGCATCAAAATTCAACTAATCCCCACAAGAGATACATCATAATATACCATAAATCCATCTATGCCTTCAGGCAAGGTCAAGACCAAAGCTGAAGTTAGCTTATCCTTCAACTCCTCAAAACTGCTATCCTTCAACTCCTTAAAACTGCTATCCTTCAACTCCTCAAAACTACCCTCATAAGCATCCAACCATAGGAACTTTACCTTCTTCTGAGTTAACTTAGTCAAAGGGGAGCAAAAGAAGAAAAACTCTTCACAAACCTCCTAGAAACCAGCTAAACCCAAGAAGCTCTGAATATTTATTAGAGTCATAGGTCTAGGCCACTTCTTTACCACTATATCTTTCTGCGGATAAACCATGATCCCTTCACTAGAATGACATGAACCAGAAAAGTGACAATATTTAACCAGAATTCACATTTTGAAAATTTGACATACAACTACTGCTCTTTCAAGGTCTGCAACACAATATGGAGGTGATCAAAATAATCCACCTAGTACTTAGAGTACACCAATATATTTCCTATGAACACATTAACGAATAAATCCAGAAACTGATGGATGACCCTATTCATTAAATCCATGAATACCACCGGGGCATTGGTCAACCTAAAAAACATAACCCAAAATGCAAAATGGCCAAACTGAGTATGGAAAGCATTCTTAAGGATATACTAATCCATAATCTTTAACTAATTTTTACCAGATAAAGATCAATCTTAGAGAAAAATTTAGCACCCTGCAACTAGTCAAATAAATCATCTATCCTAGGAAAAGGATATTAATTCTATACCATCACCTTATTCAACTATAGATAATCAATACTCAACCGAAAGGACCCATCCATCTTATGCACGAATAATGTTGGTGCACCCCACGGGGACACAATGGGATGGATAAAACCCTTGTCTAAAAGATACTTTAGTTTCTCATTAATTTTCTTCAACTCATCTTGAACCATTCTACAAGAAAAAATAGAAATCGAAACAAGATCAATTCCAAACTCAATCTCCCTAATAGAAGGGACACTGGGAAGGTTATCAGGGAAGACCTTAGGAAATTCATTCACCACTGGGACAAAATGTAAAGAAGGACCCTCCAAGTTAGAATCTTTAACCCAGACCACATGATAGAGGCGCCCATTGAAGATTAACCTTTGAGCTCTAAGATATGATATGAATTTCTCCTTAGGAGCTAGGTAACCACCGTCCCACTTAAGAACTAGCTTATTAGGGAATTTAAAGACAACTTTAATTATTCAACAGTTAAGAGAAGCATAGCATGAGAGCAACTAATCCATCCCTAGTATGACATCAAAATCAACCATGTGTAATACAAATAGATCCACCAAATTCTCCTAACCACCCACAGATACTACACAACCCCTATAGACTATTCTATCCACCACAGAGTCACCCATTGAGGTAGAAATAAAAAAAGGGTTTGAAACAAACTTGGGATCAAAACTAAAATTCACAGCCATAAATGGGGTCATATAAGAGAGAATGGACCCTGAATCAAGTAAATAATAGACACCAAGGGAAAAAAAATTTCAACACACCATTCAGGACATCAAGCGATGCCTCAGACTCCTAGCAGGTAGTTAGAGCATAAAGATGGTTTTGACTAGTTCCAAAACTAAACAGTGCACCCTTTGGTGTCTGAGCTAATGAAGATACAACTGGAATCTTGTTTGTCCCAAAGGAAACATTACCAATGGGACAGTTTCTAAGCATATGCCATGACTGACCATAGTTTGAGCATTTGTCCCTTCTTTCATCACAAAACCCCCCAATATAAATGACCACAAAATCTACAGAAAGGATACGATAGAGTTGAATGGGCCCTACTAGCCTGAGATTGGGCACCCTATGCCCTAAAGTTTTTCCCACCATGGAATGTCCTATCACCCGGTGGCGTTAGGTAGGTAACACAAGCCATTGAGTAAGATCCAAAATTTCCACAATTTTTCTTAGGCCACTTCCCACCATCCCTACGAATCTGTTGATGGCCACCACGCTACTCAAAAAATATAAACTTTTTGCCCTGCATCTCCCCTATCTCAACCTACTTTTTCTTCTCCTCTTCTACCCATTATAACCAGCCTGGAGATATCTATGTCCTTGATCAGCAAGGTAGCTCTACTTTCCAATATCAAGTCTCAGTATAACCCAAAAGCAAACTTTCTCATTCTAGCCATTAGGCTAGAAACAAACTCTGGAGCATAATAAGATAACTGGTGAAACTTCAAGGCATACTTATTGACTGATATCTTGCCTTGCTTCAAATTAATAAACTCTTCTTCCTTCACTTCCCTCAACTCTTGAGGAAAGAAGTGGTCCAGGAAAGCATTATAAAAATCCTCCTATAGAGCTGACGCAAATCATCAACCTTTCCTAATCCCATTCTTCGTACAAGTAGTACGTCATATCTTTTAGTTGGTAGGCGGCAGACTCCACGCCCTCTATATTTGTGGCATACATAATACAAAAAATCTTTTCCATCTTATTTAGAAAACCTTGAGGATCATCTTCTACATTAACATCGGTAAAGGTTTTAGGATTTAACCTCATGAACCAACCCTTGTGGCCTCAAAAGATGGATTAATAGAAGTACCACTCTCAGCTTGAGAAGCTACCAACTGCGCTAACATATGGATAGACTGGCAAAACTCAGCATTCATCATATCAGCCTGAGGAAAATGAGAAGGACTTTGGGAACTGGTGAAACTCTAGGTGGGAAATCAAGAACTGGACCTCATAAGTAGAATGGATCCCATCGACATTGTCCTCGGGTCGGACAAAAGATTTTTCTTGATCTTTAAATCTTCGAGGAGGCATGATCTGAAAAGCGAACAATTAGGAATTAGAGAAATTTTTTGTACATTAGACACTACATCTTTAAAATAAAATACAACAAAGAGAAATATTCCTAGATGCCTCATAGCCTCTCCATTATAAGTATGGCATGCTACACACCTTTAAAAGAGACTCTACTCAACATGGCTTTGTGGACTCCCAATTGAAGATGAACCTAGGGCTCTAAAACCAATCTGACATAACCCGAACCAGGGCCTAGTCGTGTTGAGCATCTCAAGTACTATTGGATTGGAGACCGTCCCTAATACCCAACTGTAACCGTCCTGTACCCTATGTCGGATGAATTCCAAACATGTAACAAGATGAAACAACAATAATGGAAAGGCATTAGATAATGTTCATAACCATAACCAACCAAATATCTGACCAAATCACTAATAAGTGTCAACCCCAATGATAATATTAATACCAAGGATGGCACTAATATCGATACCGCCTATGCCTATAGTAGTCCACTAAATCCTCTATCTAAAATTAAAAAACACTCTATTAGGAAATGCCCCTAACCATAGCCAAAACCAAAGTCCAAGAAACAAAGATAATGAAAAAAATTCCATAGCATGAAATAGAGTCTTTCAGTCTATCAAAGCTCACTACTTAAATGTGACTCAAATTTGTCCCTAAATCTAAGTCACTGAGCAGGAGGAATGGTAGTATGGTCGGTTCCTGCATTATGTCAGGATACAACGCTAGAAGATAGATAGTAGAGTGAACACTACCATGTACTCATGGATAAGATAAAATAATGCCAACTATTCAAAACCAAGTTAAACAGCCCTATGCAATCACATATATGCATATATATTGTGCTAGGATAGGGAACAAGGTTTAGCATACATTTAAAAACTTTACCTGGGTTATGTAGCTTTATCATCATAATCCACCCATATGCTATATACGTCTAGTTTTTCCTCCTGAATGGGCCCCAGTGCGTGTAGCTGCACAAACTGGAGATATCATGGGGGTCAGGGATTCCCACGTACCCTATAAGCATATGGTCACCAAGACCAACCCTCATGTTAACAAACATGAGTTCACAGTGTCCGCCCATCGGACTCACACCTTCACGGTTAGCTATGACAATCCTCTATTATTGTCCAATTAAAAAAGTTAGCACATTCCTAAACCACAAATTCCAGGAGTTAATTATTAAGTCATTATGAAGTGGTTTCGTCATACCGACTATAGCTTGCAAGCAAAGTCACTAGCCTACACTTAAGGGATTTCCATGTACCCTATAAGATTTCAAATTAAACCAAAGTCATGGCCACTGAGGCCTTTCCAAATCATTTAAAATAAACCAAACCAATTTAGGTTCCATTACCATAGTATACAATCCAAAGATTTGAAGTATAGTCAAACTATGTGAAAAAATTATTCTCATTGGCATTTTAACAAACATGTTGAGGGGATAAAATTTCCAAAACCAAAACCATATATCAATTGGCCATTCTCATGAAACCATATGTTCAAACCATAATTATAACATGAAAAACCATAAGAAAAATATGTGAAAACATTAACCAACCTTGAACAACCAAAACTCCCAACATCTATTTCAAAACCAAGACGAATCCACAATAATACTAGGAAAACCATATATGAAAACATGACCTTGTTGGTTAACTAATAATTATGGAAGAGTAACATGCCTTAGACACCATGAAAGACGGAGTGAACCCACCCTTAAGAGCCTTAATTAATTGCCTTGAAAAAACCCTAGCCTTTTCTTGATCCAAGAGCTTGAGAGAGATTTTGAGATATTTTTAAGAGTGCTTGATTGAGGATAGTAGGTTAACGAAGTCCCATAAGGTGTTTTATGTTTTGTATCCAATGGAGTTATTTGGTGGAAATATCTTGATTACCCCCAACTTAAACTGTAAAAATCCCACAGGTGGGTACGAGTTGACCCTCCAACTCGTCACCACATCATATGATTGTTACTATCTAGTTGTAACTAGAATAGAAAGTTGGACATTTCATACTGAACACCATACCGTTCAACTACCCCAACTCATGACTAAACTATACGACCCGTATGGTCATGTCATACCCAAGATAGAATCCAAAGGGATTAGACATTGGTCAACATAGATTATGCTATACCACCCGTACACTATCCTCCCGACTCTTAGTGAGCTACTCGTACTCAGAGCCAAGTCAAGTTACTAAGTTTCAAATTAAGTGTAGGATCAACCTAACAACCCATCACCAAATAATACGACCCATATCCCCAAGTCGTAACAACAACAGAAACTCTACCTTCACTCCTTGGACACCTTACAAGTTAGGTCACCTGAACCGTTACCATACTATACAACTCGTATCATGAGTCATTACACGGACAGTGAGATCAAAGCTTAGGAAATTCTCACGGGCCAAAACCTAAGGTGTTTTAGCAAGCCAAGGCCAATTGTCCTTTGCAAAAGCTCCCAAAGGGCTACTTTAGCGGATGCAACAGCAGAGTGAAGCATGAGATGAAAACATGTAAAATTTCCAAGTCTCCACCAACCCCTCAGGATTTGTTTGAAATCCTGTGAATGCAAATAAACTATTTCATCCTACCAAATTTAAAATTTTGGACTCACTGTCATCATTGAAATTTTCCTTCGGAGGTTGTTTTGATGAAAAGTGGGGCCCACACCCAAGGGCAAGTTTAACCAATTTTTTATCAATAGCCCAAAATGAATATGAAAGCCTTGGGACCTAAACCAAAGTTCCCTCTAGCCAAAAGTCGACGTGGGGTTGATAGGATTATTAGAATAGGCATACAAGATTGTTTGACTAAAGTTTATGTCAGCTGGACAATTTTTACCAACAAAGACTAGAGGGAATTAGCTCTAAAGAAATATGAATTGTTCGGTAATTAAACTGTCAGCTCTAGCAAGTCATAAATGGCTTGGGGGAGCCATTGGAAAGCTCTACATGATGAAAAGGTATGGAAAGTAGAAAATGACTTGGAGGTCATTACAATATCCACTACTAAAACAACTTTTATCTACGAATGTAAATGGTTAGGATGTATCTGAAGGCTTGAACAAGTGAGGATACTTGTACCGCATCTTGATCTCGATCTCCCAAGTAGCCTCCTCTACTGGACAATGTTTCTACTAAATCTTAACCTCTAGAATCTCTCTAGAGCGCAACCACCTAATATCCTTGGCTAATATGAAAATCGACCTCTCCACAAAGATCAACCTCTCATCTAGCTGTATCGATTCCCACCGCAACATATAAAACTCATCAAGAATGTATTCCACAACATAGAAACCTGAAAAATTGGATGAACAGCAGGAAAATCTAGGGGTAAGTCTAACTCATATGCCACCTTTTCAACTATGCGATGGGTCTCGAAAGGTCCAATATATCTAGGGATGAGCTTGCCTTTTATTTCAAACGTCATCACACCCTTCATGGGTGATACACAAAGGAATGCCTAGTCTCTAACTAAAAATCTCAAGGCACCAAGTCTATGATCTACATAAGCATTCTACCTACTTTAAGCTACCCTCAGCCTATCCTAAATCACCCAGGCTTTATCCAACGACTCCAGAAGTAAGTCAGTACCATGGTGTCTAATCTTGAAGGTCTCGAACCATTAAATTAGAGATCGACAACCTCTACTATATAATTCCTCAAATGGAGCCATATCAATACTTAAATAGTAACTATTATTATATGTGAAATCCGCTAAAGCCAAATGTTGTTCGCACTAAGCTCCTCTATAACATTGGCTCAAAGCATATCCTTGATAACCTAAACAATCAGCTCTGACGGCTTTTTAGTTTGAGGGCAAAACATTATGCCAAGATCCACCTGAGTACCCAATCCTACCTGAAAATCCCTCTAGAAGCTAGCAGTGAACACTGAAATATGATATAAAATGATAGATATAGACATTCTATGCAGGCAAACTATCTCACACATGTAGATACAGGCTAATCTCTAGACACTGAACAACATCTAAATAGGAATCAAATGTGCCAATTTGGTCAACTGATCTAAAATAACCCAAATATCATCAGAAGTACTTAATGTTTGAGGTAAACCACTAACAAAGCCCATGGTGATTTGTTCCTATTTCTACTCGAGAATGGGAAATCTTTGAATCAAGTCACCAGGCCTCTGATGCTCTACCTCCACCTGCTGACAACATAGGCAACGAGCTACAAGTCTACCATATCTCTCTTCATACTAATCCACCAATAATATTGCCTCAAATCAATAGACATCGTAGTTGTACTGGGGGTGAATAGAATATTTATAGCTGGGAGCCTCACGCAATATCAAATGGATCAAGTCACCAATCCGCAGAATACAAATAAGGCCATCAAATCTCAAAATACCCTTAGAATCTATTGTAGCCCTCCTAGACTCAACACTTAAACATGGATGATACAAAGTCTTATATCCTTAAACTAATGATTCTAAATCTACTCAAATAAGGTAAATCTTACCTCAATACTTGCAGGGATCCTCCTGGGGTTTGAAATATCAAGATGCACTATCAATTGGATAAGGACTAGATGTCCCGCACCAACGGCCTCTAAGAAAATGAGATACAAACTATGCTACACATACTGGCATCCTATACCGCATTTACCCTGCCCAAATGGTATAAAATAAAGATGTCAAAATCCTTAAGCAACTTTATCTATCTCCACTACCTAGAATTTAGCTTGCACTAGATCATAAAAGGTTGAAGACTATGATGACCAGTGTAGATCTCACAATGCACGCAATATAGATAATGCCTCCAAATCTTAAGTGAAAAACTACTGTTGCCAACTCCAACTCATGAGTAGGCTAGTCGCACTAGTTCACCATTAGCTACCTTGATGTATAAGCAATACCTTAACCCTATTACATCAATGCACAATCCAAACCAACACCGCAAGCATCACCATATATGGTGAATCCCTCATCCTCAACAAAAAGAGACAAAATAGAATCTGAAATAAGAAATCCCTTGATCTTTTGAAAGCTTTACTCACTCCTTTAACCACTGGTAAGGAACCTCGTTCTGGGTCAATTTGGTCATCGGTGTTGAAATAGTAGAAAACCCTTCAACAAACCACCTGAAGTAACCAAGCAAAACCTATAAAGCTACGAACCTCAAATAGAGATGTAGGCATGGCCTAATCATGAGTAGCCTCGATCTCTTTTGGGTCTATCATAAACCCTTCTTAGACACCATATGTCCTAGGAATGTTATCGACCCAAACCAAAACTCACACTTTAAGAATTGGGCAAAAAGTCTATGATCTCTCAAAGACTAGATCACAATCTTCAAATGTTGCATATGATCCTCCCTACATTTCAAATACGCAAAAATGTCATTGATGAACACAATCATGAAGGAGTTCAAATATGGCCTGAACAGGGGGTTCATCAAGTTCATGAATGTTGTTAGGGCATTAGTCAACCCAAAAGACATCACCAGGAACTCATTATAACCATAATGAGTCTTGAAGGCTATCTTTTGGATATCCTCATCTCGAATCCTCAATTGATAATAATTGGACCTCAAGTCCATCTTAGAGAACACCATTGTACCCTGAAACTGGTCAAATAAATCATTAGTACGAGGCATAGGATCACTATTCTTCATAGTTACCTTATTAAGTTACCTGTAATCAATAAGTATACACAATAAATCATCTTTCCTCTTCATAAACAAGCTAATATCACTTTAAGGCAACACACTCGATCTAATGAAACACTTACCAAGAAGATATTAAAGCTGAGAATTCATCTCCTTACGCTCGGCAAAAGCCATATGGTAAGGTGCAATAGAAAAAGGTTGGTGCCCAGCTCAAGATTAATAATAAATTTAATATCATGCTCAGAAGGAATAACAGGTAAATCAGTAGAAAAAAATCAAGAAACTCACAAACTATAGGAATATAGTCAAATGAGGGACTCTCCACACTAACATCACAAATATAAGTGAGATAAGACTCACACCCCCTAAATATAATTCTCTTAGCCCGCATATAAGAAATAATCTATGTTGACCGCGGCTAATAGATCTCTGCCACACAACTGGGTAAAAGTCAGAATGGCTAAGGTATCGATCATGGAAAAATAATCCAACATCGCATAAAAGTGGGATAACCAGTTCGTACCCAGTATCACATCAAAATCCACCATATCTAATACTATAAGATCAGCCTGAGTATCGAACTCTCAAGTAGTCACAACACATGATCAAAAAATCCAATCCACTACTAAGAAATCACCCACAGGAGTAGATGCACATAACAACAAAGATAAAAAATGCAAAGATAATGCTAACTACGGAGCATAATAAGCATATTCATAAGAATAAGTGGATTCCAGATTAAAAAAAGAAAAATCTAGCAGATGGAATACTAAAATCTTACCTGTAATAATAGTATCTGAAGACTCTACCTCAATTCTACTAAGTACAGCATATAACTGACCACGCCTACCAGTTGGATGGATGCCTACTGACCTCGTGTCCTACCAGCCTAAGGAACTCCACGAGCATCTTGAGGACCACCCTAATGGCCATGCATACCATGCTTATCTAGGGGCAGTATTGCCCTAATAGACTAAACACTCTAAGCTACAGGCAGACTGCCCTATGATGGGGACACTCGCAAAGAAATAGTCGAAGGCCCAATAATCATAACACATCCTATGTGTTGTAATGAACCTAGAAGATTTGATTGGCTCAGAATAACCATCTCTTCTAGAATACCTAAAAAATGAACCTCTTAAAGGCTAACCACTACTCAGGCCAACATGATCAATGAAACTAGACTTGCGTCCATCAGTAAGATAGAGTGTGGCATGAGTGGGCCAACTAAACTGACCCTAGTATTGATAAGTCTGATGGGGAAGGTTCCTACCCTGAGAACTACTACTCTGAATAGTGAGCCACCATGGCTCCTACTAAAATTGCCTTGATAATGAAGACTCTTATCGCTGTATCTTTGGGCCTCATGGTATCAGAAACCTCAGGAAAGGACCTACCAGCCACAACCAAACTCTGTGTAAACATGCAAAGAGTAATCTACAATCCTTAAATAAAATACTAAACCCTCTTATTCTCGATCAGTAAGATAGATGTAGCATGCCTATCCAACTTAAAAAAATTGAGCCTCATACTCTAAAATAGACATGGATCCATGCTTCAATCTCAAAAACTAATCTCTAAGGCTTCGAGCTTATACTTTTCCAAGAAAATCTCAGAGAACTGAGTCCATATCACTAGGGAGATCCAGCTGACTTGGAAATTAGATAATCTCTTCACCAATGTTAAGTTGTCAAATCTAACGGAAAGGTAGTGTAGTCCAAACCACGAGTCTCAGCTAGGCCTAAATTATGGAGCCTATTCTTTTAAGCAACCAAAAATTCATAAGCATCCTCGCTCAGTGCACTAGAAAACCTAGACGAAGTCAATCTTAAGAATCTACCCAACATCTTTTTCTCTTCAACAAACATAGTGGGATGGGAGACTACTGGCTAAGTAATTAATGGTGTTGGGGGGATATCAACTCAAGGAGTTGCAGATATAGGTTCTGCTCCTATTTTAGTGCCACTTTGATCCATAAACTAGGCACCATTAAATGGTGTGCCACCATCTAAACCGAAGAGCTTAAATAATATATCCCTAAGCAGTGATGAAAAATAAACCTCAGTTGAGCCTGGGCTAGTCCAAAGCCGACCACTAGTTAGGATGGAGGAATCTCCGATACAGGTGCGGTAAGAGGGTCTGATGAAGACCTCATATCCTGGTCTATAGTTGGGGCTGCATCTCTTGACTTTACTCAACCTAAGGGCCATTCACACGCCTCGGTAGGATCCCTAATTGCAAACTTAGTGTCCTCATCTCATGTAACAATAACAAGCATCGTAGACATTTGTGAAAGAGTAAAACCAAAGGAATCTTTAGAAACCAACTATACTCTTAGCACAAAATGAGTGAAAAAGATAAGATTTCCTATAAATGTCTTATAGTTTCCCAAAGATAAGAAATAGACGTTATTATTTTGATTCATAGAACTCTACTAGAAATTTGTTCTTGTACCAACAATACTGATGAACCTAGCACTCTAATACCAATTTATCACGACTCGACTTATGAGTCATGATGGAACCCACTAAATTCCCCTAGTAGGTAAACCAAACTAAAACCCTAAGCTAACGCAATGGGTTAATTTAGTAGGAATTGCCTGACATACGACCCAATTTTCTCAGATCATTATGGTTCCAACCATAACCCACAACTAGGCAAGCCAACCCATAGTTCGAAATGGACATTAACGGACTACTCAATAATATAAGAAGAGAATGCAGAATATATGAAATAAAGATCAATACATAGAAGTATCTCAAAACCTGGTGGTATTAGTACAAGAGCTTCTAATATAAAAAGATTACAAAAGTGAAATATCAAGAGATATACAATGATACAAATTATATCTGAATAAAACTTAGAGACTAGTCGAATACATAAAAGAGAGAGATAAGTAATGCTCCGAACGTCAGGAGCTCACTCTAAGTCTCTAAACCATGGATGCTCTGCATGATGCATACAGCAACAACGATAACCCATACTAGGATCTACAGGCTGTATAAGTGTAGTATGAGTACCAAACGAATGGTACTCAGTAGGCTACTGCCAACTAAGATCCAAAGATAGAGCAAATATATACAGTATATAAAAAGAATAGAAACTGCACCCAAGAGTCCAGAAATCATATAACAAATCAATGAGAATAATAAGGGACAACTATCTAATTCATGTTCAAGAGTCAACATAATAAGACTAAGGAAGTATCGGGGTAAACTATCCTATTCCAGCTACATTTAATACACGTCAATGCTATACCATAAATCCCAGGTCAGTATATAAATAAAGAGCAAAACAAAGATATATAGTAATATACAAGGCAAAGTAAAGACTATACAACATGAACAACGAAGGAAGAGATATACGGTAACATCATAGCTTCATATGCTAGATATATATATATATATGTATATATACATATAAACACGAGGTCATCTCAAAGCATAATCTATATAATCATATTCTTATTTTGAGATCTCATTATAATAAAATCGAGATTTAAATATATCATACTCAGGGTTTCTAATCCACATGACTAGACATGAAAAAATCATGCATAATAATGCAATCACAAGATAGGAGAGGCCGAAGACATACCTCAAATCCCAGTACTAGATTTAAGACCAATATGTCATAACCTAGCCATAATAATGATCATAACAATGATAACAACAATACCAATAACAGCGTGAATAACCGGCTACTCCAAACAACCAAACACTTAGCCGAGCCTATGCGTACCCCCACTGCCCTAAGCTCAAAAGGTCCAATCAACATACAATAATGCAAGGTATATTCTTCACCTATATCAATCTAACTATACCATATCGGCTGATAGACATAGATGCATACTAGTAATAGGCAATGCGCATGCAGGAATGAAAGCAAAGTATACAATCAATATAACAACTGATCATAACTATCCTTATTAGGACCATCATCATGGTAGTCAACCTCTGGCCTTTTCGGACCTCAACGTATTATCAATATATCCTTTGGCATAGTCGGGTATCAAAATCATCATAATAGTATTCTCTATCCTTGTCGGGTATCAATATCATCACAATAGTATCCTCCAGCCTTACCGGATATCAATATCATCACCCTAGTATCCTCCGGCCTTGCCGAGTATCTATAGCATCACAATAGTATCCTCCGTCCTTGTCAGGTATCAATATTATCAAAATAATATCCTCCGGCCTTACTGGGTATCAATATCATCGCAATAGTATTCTCCAGCCTTGACGGGTATCAATACCATCATAATGGTATCCTCCGGCCTCATTGTGTATTAATATCATCACAATAGTATCTTTCGGCTTTGCCGGGTATCAATAGCATCACAATAGTATCCTTCGGCCTTGCTGGCTGTCATTAGCATCATAATAGTATCCTCCGGCCTTGTCGGGTATTAATATCATCACAATTACCATAACCAAATAAGATACACTAAAATAATCATAAACATAGATATATCGGCATAGAGTATCTATCTAGTTAATACTTCCTAACTACTCGTTATTAGTTAACCAACACTTATTATAATAGAATCACTAGTTCACTAGTCATCACATAACATCTAGTTTTTTAACTTAAACATTATCTTTCACCTAATCCTTACTCACGAGATAGCAACTAACCACTAGTTATTAAATAGCCAACATCCATCATCTAGTCAAGATTCATCACTAGACCAACTCCACCATTTATCCACCTTTCATGATTATAAACTAATCATCCTATATCCATTAATCATTACTAGACAACACATTACTACTTGTCACCTAACCATTCTTTATTAACTAACATCCTTCATTCGTTAACCATTGTTTACCAACTAATACTCTTTTATAAACTATACAACATTATTATTAGCCACGTATCAATCATCGCTAGTTACCATATTTCAACTGAGCATGGTTCATTAACTAGTATATTAGATTTCTAACTATCAAGTACTATAGACACCTAAAAGATATCTAGATACCACTTAGATTAACCCTTAATTAGGAAGAATATTCGTAATATCATATTTCAACTAGAATCATATCAATTATCGATATAATAATCATGAATGTACCAAATCTATGCATGCCATCACTAGTATTCAATCAATGGAATAGTAAGCATCATATCACATCTTCTTTCATCCCATGCTGGAGAGATGTGTATACAAACTGATTCATATTCATATTCATAAGCTGGAATCATATCATTTATAATGATAAACATTTCTTAATAATTGAATCAATATCATAACATGGCCTTATCCCATTAATTTCTCCGAAACAATCACAACATCATAATCACAACTTAGGCTCATACACATATCAAGGACTCATATCAATAATTATATTTATAAACCATAGCATACTTTTTATCATCTCAAAGATATGAGGCATCTCACATATAGGAGGCATAATATCAATAAGCATATAATCACTTATAGGATATCATATATCAATA
This sequence comes from Capsicum baccatum var. pendulum, assembly GCA_030864225.1. Lineage (NCBI taxonomy): Eukaryota > Viridiplantae > Streptophyta > Magnoliopsida > Solanales > Solanaceae > Capsicum > Capsicum baccatum. The sequence continues at coordinate 169,579,388 of CM061558.1, read as the reverse complement.
GGCCATACATCATTACTACGAGGAATAACACTTTTCTACACCAATTTACACATCTAAAGGGAACATCATCTCTATAAGTCCAAAATTCATGACTAACGGAAATAGAACCTCTATAGGCCAATCATCAAGTCTAAGAGGAAATAGCATCATTATAAGTCAATCATCATGTCAAAGAGAAAATAGCATTGGCCTACAAGAGAATCGCATCATTATAGGCCAATTATCAAGTCTAAGAGAGAATAGAATCACTATGGCCAATCATCCAGTCTAAGAGTGAATAGTGCCTCTATAGGCCACATAATGTATCTAGGAGGAATGTTATCTCTAAATGCCAAATATCACTTTCGCAAGGAGTATCATAACCATAACTAAAAAGCCATAATCTGGGAATATTAATACAAGATACCAAGTTACGAAGTAACCTTATTCTAAGGTTACTAGCCTCATCTATGTCTAACATTTAAGTCCACAAGACTTAACACAAGCTTAGGCCTAAGTAGGCCGAAAGATCACACTTCTACCCCACAATTTCCGTATTTAAGAATACTATGACCCAAACTAGGACAAGGTATCTAGTTCATTTTTTAGATGTCAAGTAAGCCATATTCAAGCCTAAGATAGCAACTTCGACTAGAAACAAGGGTAATCAAGCCAACTCTACCCAACTTATAGTTTCAAGACTACCACACTAGCCCAATAAGGCTAAATATAAAAATGATGCTTCAAAAGCTAAAACTAATTCCAAACAGAGCATTATATCATATCCATGCAATAACTAATCTAAACTTAAGAGGGAAGGCAATAGGATACAAAAGGATTATAAATATGCCATCTTATGGGTCTCAAACCCTCATCTAATACCCAAACATCAATATATCAAGATAGAAGCCTAGCTCACGTCCAAACCGTAAAACCTTACTTCATGCACCATATCCTCATCTTCACTTGACGATCCTCAAAATGTCATCACACTATCAAAACCATAATCTACTCATCCATACGAGTCTAATGATACCCATATTGCACTATTATGCTTTGGGTTTAAAAACAATACCAAAATCTCAAGTGGGTTCCACATACGAAAAACAAGTTTTTGAGACCAACCCAATGTTAACATGAATAAGGAATCATAACCCTCAATGAATGGGTGAAAACTAAGCATTCTCTATGGTAAAATCAAGCCCTAAGCTAAATTGGTGTTTTGGGTCCAAACTAAGAAATTCAAGCATCAATTCAAGAAATTCTTACCTTAATCTTGAAGATAATTGGGATACAAGATGATAATTAAGTTCCCAAGTCACCCACATGACCAATTTTAAGTTATTACACTCATTTTGGGGTTTCTAGGTCTAAATAGTGAAGGGGAAATGCCCCAAATGCATCTTGAGGACTTTATATAGAACCTACAGCTAAAGATATGTCGTTATCATGGTCATACATGCCGCAATCGCACTACTTGAGATCACTACACTCTTGGGCATGATCGTGGTTGCATCGGATGACAGCAAACTCAAAAATAAGTTTTTGACCCTCAAAACTCATCCGGGATCCAAAAAATAAGAGCCAATAGTTAATATTCAATGTAAATGACATTTCGAATCCATTGGAATCATCAAAATGTTTATTAGAGATCATTTAGGATAAAAGTAGGGCCCACACTTATAGTTTTATCACTTTTTATAAAATCCGCTCAATTGCCCAAAATAAGTCCAGGATCCTTGGGACCTGAACCAAGGGACTCAATAGCCTAAAATCAACGTTTTGGACACAATGGCAAAGTTGGATTTTGAATCTGAGGTCATTTCAAACAAATGTGGGTCCCATACCCATTCATTCTAATTTTCAACTTTTTGACCAATAGGTCAACATGAGCTTAGGTGCATTCGGACCCAAACCAAAGGTCTACCTAGACTAGAACTTATATTTTGGATCTAATGGCATAGTTAGAATTTGCATCGAGATTGTTTTACTGAAGTTTTTGCCCGGTTGCCATTTTGATCCAGTGAAGACTTCTAAATATGGGATTGGCTCTAAAAACCAAATGAACTACCCAGTAACCGAACCGTCGATCCAAAAAGTTAAAATGACTTGGGGTAGCTATGGAGAAGCTCAAATGGTGAAGAGAAGCATAAATATGGATGAAGGGTCACTACAATATCCACTACTAAAAGGACTTTCATCCCCGAAAGTTAATGGACAAAAAGAATCTCAAATGCTCGAAAGAATGAGGTACTGGGCTTAAATATTCCAAGCATAACTTCCCATATAACCTCAGTGGAGAGAAAACACTTGCAAGGGAATTTTCAACAACTATCTTTTTTTCTACCAGCACTCTCATTCTACTTCTAAAATAGCCAACTCAATTTAACCGCTAACTGACCTCCAACTAAACTCAAAAGGCTGATGCGCACACATTTAAATCACATCACGCTGATACCATCTTTATATCCACATAAATCAACAAAAGTCTCATCTAATCCAAAAGCAAACCAAGGCATGAGTCATAAAACCGACTCAAAATAAAACAAAATGACCTTTATTTTTATTTTTGCACATACTATCTACTCTAAGCTAGGAGAAAATTAACTTGAGTCTCATCCACACAGTATCATCACGGATAACTCAAAGAACTGAAGTTGATCCGCTAAAAGTCCATAAGGAAAACATGAGAATAAGCTCGTAAGGCTCTATCTGGGCATACAAATGGAGATAATCACAAAATTCAATACATGTCAATGCTCTAACCAGTTCGGATGAAAATCAAACTAAAATATCAAAATCCAAGGTATAACTACGCATCACTGAATATTTCACTCTAGGATATCTCATCTATTGAGAATGAAGACATACTGAATCCAACTCGAGAATATTACCCTCACTAAGTAAATCATCCAAAATTCCCAAAGAAAATTGAAACTCGCAGTCAAAATTAAAATACCCAAGACTAGGCCCATGGTCTATTATCTAAACACTAATATACTATAATCCAGTCGAAGTTTAGAGATCGAATAGGCAACCACGGAGTAGGCTCAACTAGCCTATAAATGAAATCTGAACAAGGACAAGTCTAAAATAAAAGTTGCACGCAAGCTCTACAACACTAAGTTAAAATCTCAATACCAAGGCCGAACTGCACAATCTCAAATATCTAAATCAAAACTAAAATCGGGTAGGCATTAATGCTCCAAATCTATCATACTTCCAAATAGCCATTCAAAGGAGTCAAATCCAAAACTGGTCCAATAAGGTTATGTCAATGTCAACTATCTCAAATCAACTCTAGCAACCAGATCTGACATATCCGAGATAGATCAAACTAAGTCACAGTCAAGACATATTTAGAGAGCAAAATCGGCATAGGAATAACCACCGACTGATAACACAAGTAACTAACTCTATATCAGCTGGAGGGAATGATACATAGGCACAAAATAGGAGTCATGCCTAAGGAAATATTGCTGGTTGAAATGCATATAACCCACTTTATATCCGCTAGAGGGCAAGAACTATCCAAATATAGTAAAAACTTTTCAAGGCTGAAATCCACACTAGTGAAGGCATAAACTTTAGTAACTCGAAGAAATGAAACTTAAGCTGGAAACTAACCAATGCAATACTCCATCTAGGCAAAGAAATAGCCACAAGCTCATATCACCGAGGAGAATCACTCCACCAAGCGTCACTAGGACAAACAAACGTTAAAATGGGGATTTTCTGAATCCACCCAAGAACAATATCATCAAAGAAGAAATACCAATCTCAAAACCAAGGTCAGAGTCGAGACCACTAATAATGCTCAACTTATATACCAATTTAAGTGCAAGGTGGTCGTCGTTAATCTATTTACCCAACTTTGGAGTTGGGGTCGAATCTACGAGGAATAATATGAGTGGCGATCAAATTAGTTCAGAATGATAGATACTAGCTAAATTCAAACTAATAGTAGAAAAGGGATAAAAATGGGGGGTTTGAAAGATATCACACTTAATATTTCTTTTTGGGATTTTATAGTATTAATCCATAGCTTCAAATAATTAGAGTTTAGGCAATTAGGCACGGATCTTGGATTATGCTTTCCTATGGGTAACATATGCATGAGTGTGTGCTAAATTGATGCAAATTCTAAGTGTTGCTAATGCAGTAGGCTAGGTTAGAAATCCTTGAGGCTACTTTGTCAACAAAACCCCAAGGGTATCACTCATTGACCATTTTGAGTACCTAATAAGTGCTTCAATCAAACCGCCTGATACCTCGATTAGACACCCATATTTCTAGGATAGTGCCCTAAGAATAGTCAACTTCACAATCACCCTTATGTCTAAGATAGTGAAAATTAGTCAATCATGCTTACAAATTATCTATTATTTCCTTGGTTCTCAAATCACTCTTTAAAGAATGTGTAGGTTCAAAAAGTTCATCCAAACTCCTTTTTTAAGGATGGTGTGAGCTTTCAAGAGCTTGGGATTTTCATCCATCAAACCCATTTGGGGCTTTCACCTATAAATCCCAACTAATTTACTCAAGCTATCGTAGAATCTAATATCACAAACTAGTAAATGCACAAACAAATCATATCTCACACATGTTTACACCCTATTCAAGCAAAATCCTAAGATAAAAAACTAGCTACTCATCAGATAAATAAGTAAAGATTTTACCCAACATCTCCATTGATTTGATTTGAGAAAATCTAAGTGAATGTTACTTCAAACAATGAGATCCAATAAATCTTCAATGAGAGTTCACAAACTCTTCACTTGGAAGTTACTCCAAAATATTCTTTACCCAAAAATGTAGGCTACAAACCCTAGAATAATGTCTAAAAATTGGGGAAGATAGAATCTGATGAATTGTTAGGGTTTGAGCCTTCCTTTTGTTAAATTTAGAATTAGCCATGAGCATTTACAGTTTTGCCCTTGGGCTGCATTTTTCCACTAGACCACCATTCTATAGGCTTGGTCGCGACTGCCAACATAGTAGGTTAACCTTATTGACTGACCTCAATTATGATCCTCAGACTTTGACCTCTATAACTGAGGCAATGTCTGCTCCAAGTCTTCAGTTGCACTTTTTTGCTACCTTTTGATCCTTTTTAACTCCAATCCACATCTTTCTATCAGCATTCAATCACAATTATTTTTCATTTATTCATTCAAAACACGGTAACATGCAAACATGCATGAATGTTGAGTGAAAATGGGTGGTAATATCACCACTCATTAATGCCACCAACTTAAATCTTTGTTTGTCCTCAAGAAACACTACCGTTTGTTATGAGACACTATACTTTTATGCCTTATTTTTCATGCCTCAAAGATCACAATGACTTCAATCTTAGTCACTACTACTAGTAGCTCATTGCATATGGGCTAAGCTATTCTTACTACACCCCTCATCATAAAATTCATTATATAAGGATGCACGAGACTTTAAAGAACAACCAAGAAACAACAACAAATACTTTAGAAGTGACCCATTTTTGATCAAACAAAGCAATACTCTATTTTCCCCATAGCTCAAAAGATGACAAAATCACTTACCTCAACTCGTTTACATGCCTCCTCACAAAAAAAGAAATTCTACACACCAAGCTACCAAATATACAACAAGGAATTTAAGTGCAAGACTCTCTCCTCACAAAAGAACTCTCTACGTTAACAAGTGTCATACCATAGGCTTGCCCCTATTTTCAATCTCCACTACAAAGAAAGTAAATGGTTTAAAATCCCAAAGGAGTTTTTGAGCTTGTAATGTAGGTTCAGGCTAGGGTAGGCTATCATTTAGTAACAACATGGCCACACCCTTTATTGAACATCAACATCACACAATTTAATCCACTTTTTTTACTACAGTCCACTCTTCTTTGATCTTTTCTTTTTTCATATGCCTACTTTTTGCTTTCTTTGTTCACCCATTTGCTTCTATTTCTTTTTCTTACAATTTTCATACAATTCTTTCCTTTGTTTAACCTTTTCTTTTTTTTTCTATTCATTTGTATTCAATGCTTGGGCACTTGGGCATTTCACTTACAACTTCCTAGCCTCACACTCACTTCCATCAATCTTCACCACACCCAACTTAGGCTTTTAGCCTCAATTTGCATTTTTTAAGTTCAAGGAGTATTTGGTTCAAAAGAGGGATAAAAAGAATGGTTCATAGTTTGTAACGTGTTTGTCAAAGAAAAGATCCATATGCTCAAAATAGGTCACTAGAGATAAATTTTATGCATGGGTAGGCTTTTTAGGTTAGGCTTCCAGTGTCACATGGATGGCCTAAGATCATTTCTCCAACCAAGTACAATCAAAATTATCCTTGAAATACTAATGGGGAAAGTTCTAGATGACACAAGTATACATGAGATGAAGGTAAATAACTCACCACACATGGCATGCAAAATTTGTCGAGGAGGCTCAATTGTCTCTCTCGTTAGAGATAAAATTTAGAGTATCTATTTCTATCAACAAGTCAACAATATATTTAGTCGCAAAAAAAGAAAGTTTTGTGCAAAGTTGTTCACGTCCATGCCCTTGATTTTTGAAAAAAAAAATTATGGGAGGGTTTTCTTATTTTGAATTTGCACCACGCACAATTTGCTAAACACGGCAACAACCGAAGCCTTAGTCTCATATTTTTGTTTAATATAAGCAAACCAACCATATGGCTACTCAAACTTCACTAATGGTGCATAATAAATCCCAAATATAAAATGCCACAGGTACTCAAACTTTCTTTATAGTAATGACTTAGATGCCACAGGTACTCAGACTTTCTTTATAGTAATGACTTAGATACCATAGGTACTCAAAATTCTCTTGCATCTCTGGCTCAAAACCAAACACGATGCTTTACCCTTAAGAATGTCGTCACTCAATATATCATAGGGTAATGATCGTCATGCATTATCATAATCAAAATAAAACTAAAGTAATAAAGTTAAAAACCAAAAATAACACTACATGATAATCCATGAAAATGTGGACACCATCAGAGTGCCTAAATATAGCATCTCAAAACAATACAAATATTATTTAGAAAATCATCATAGCCATAACAAAATATCTAGACATATATCAAAATATCACAACTCCAGGGGTAGGTACCCTAACTAAAAGGCTTCCAGTGTCCCCACTGCATAATCAACCAAAGCATAAACATAAGGATAAGATTCCTCCCTAAAGATGCATCAAGGGCTTCTATCGCTTGCTGACCTTGCACCATCACTACTAGTATCACTATTTTGCCACTCAACAGGAGCCTCACCATTAATCTCAACCCTAGAAGAAGGTAATTTCTCACGAGTCTTCAGGACCTTTCACAGGACCTTGACCCTCTTCCACATCTTGCTGAAAAACTTGTCCCTCTTCTGTGGGAGTCTAGAAGCTCTCTATGAGACTTTGCAAGTGCTAAATATACCCCTCGAGCCTGGCCACAGTGCCTCCCTATGTCTTCAACTCCTGCTTGTACTTCTCATAATCTGCAAAAGACATATAAGAGTGGCTCCTAGTGGATGGCTCTCCTGTAATTTAAAAGATACGGAAGTGATATATATGTTGGAATTAGTTAAGTTAGAGTTAGATTTAGTTAGATTTAAATTAGTTAAGTTAAATCTAGTTATTTATTAAATTAATTATGAGAAGACCATTTAAAAATAGAGAAGCTTTTAGAAAAATAAAAGAAAATTTAGTTAGTAATTATTCAGAATATATAAGTTTAAATAAAACAAAAGAAAATCCACAAAGATTAGCTTATTTAATTACATTAATATCTAGTGTTGAAGCAAAATTAATAATCCATTTAAAATCCAGAAGAATGAGACATATACCACCTAATTATGATAAAATTAGATTTAGATATCCACCAAAATATTACAAACACAATTCAAATGAATAAAGAGCAAAAATACAAAGAATTAAAACAATTTATCTCTGAAAAACGTAAAGAATTAAAAATAAGAAAAGAAAGATTACATTATAATATATTTGCCGGAGTTAGTAAAAATTCAATAAATATACAAAAAGATAAAATATCAAAATTAGAATCTCAAATAGATAGTTTAGAATATATATGTCAACATGAACTATTCACAATAAAATGAATAAAGAAGAATTTATAATAGATGAAAAAATATACGAAAATCACGAAGGTACAAAAATAAAAATAGTATTTTCTAATCTAGAAAGAAGGTATAAGAAAATAGGAGAACATTTATATTTAATGTTAGAAAAAGAAGAATTAAAATTAGAAGATAAATTAACAGCAATGGTAAGAATAGAAAAAGAAAATGAAGAGATAGATAGAAAAAAGGAAATAGAAAAGATTAAACAACAATCTACGGAAGAAATACGAAAAATAGAAGAAACTAAAAATAGTAGAATTGCTGAACTAGAAAAAGAATTACAAATGTTAAAAGATTTATACGAACAAAGACAAAAAGAAAAAGAAGAAATAGATAAAGAACAAAAATTAATAAACGAAATAAACCAATTTAAGGAAAAATTAGAAATAAATAATATAGAGGTAGAAGAAACGGATAATTATGATTCAGAAGATAGTGAAACATATACGGAAATATTAACAAATATAAAAGATTTAGAAATTAACGAAAAACAAGAAAAAATTAATCAAGAAAACTTAGAAAATAATAATACAGAAATAAATACTCTTGACAAAAAAGAAGATGAAAATTTAATGCCCAAAACAACAGAAATAAGAAAACCTATATATTACAAAAATAAATTTAAAAGATATAATGAATATGATAAATGGACACCAAAACAAATAGTTAATAAAAATTATAACTTTTTAGATCTAGACTGTGTAATAGATACAGAAAAAACAATACAATTATGGGTAGGATATATGACAAAACAATTATTAGACAATAATATAAACATAACAGATGCACCAGAATACATAGAAAAAACACTAATAGGATCAGTAAAATTATGGTTTACAAATTTAACTGAAAATAGTAAGAAAGTATTAAGAGCTAATAAACCTATGGAAGGAGCAGCATCAACAACAACTAAATTAACACCTATAGAATTATTGAAAAAAATATGAAACAGCTATAAAAGATGAATTTGGTAGTATGACAACATTAGAAGAAGAACAAGACGAAGAAAAAGATACAAATAGGAATTTAATGATAAAATTAACAATATGTAATATGTGTTATATAGATGAATATACTTGCGCATTTAAAGAATATTATTATAAAGGAACATATAATATAGAAGAAAGTAAAGAAATAAGAAAATTGTATTTTAATAAATTACCCGAACCATTTAGTTCAAAAATAATAAAAAGTTGGGAAGAAGCAAAAATAGTAGATACATTAGGAGCTAGAATAAAATTTTTACAACAATGGTATAGAAAGCTATGTGAAAAATATAGAGAAGAATTAAAAATGGAAAAAACATTAATAAGAAATTTAGCATGTTGCAAAAATAAAATAGCACCTCAATTTGGATGCGAAGAAAGATATTATAAGAAACGAAAAAGACATAAGAAATATAAGAAATATAAAAAATCAAAATATAAATACAAGAAACCAAGAAAAAGATATTATGTTAAAAATTATAAAAATAAAAGACTATATAGAAAGAAAAAATCTATAAAAGAATGTACATGTTATAATTGTGGAAAGTTAGGACATTTAGCTAGAGATTGTAAATTACCTAAAAATCCAAAAAATAAACAAATATCCGAAATAAAAATAGAAAATACAGAATATATGCAAATAGATTATATAGATTATGAATTAGAAAGTGAAGATAGTATATATGAAATTTCAGAAAACGAAACAGATATTGAAATAGATAGTGAGATAGATGAATCAAATGACTGAAGAAGATATAAAAATAATAACAAAGGAAGAATATTTAAATGACGAAGGAACAGAACAAAAGATAATATTTGACAGTAATATATTTGATGAAATAAAAGGAAAAGAGTTAGATTTAAGTGTAGAAAAAATATTTAAAATACCAACAATAAAAAATATATTTAGTAGGAAAAAAGATGAATATTATGTAGTATGTCAAAAAGAACATGTAATAGATTGTAGATATGCAAAAGGAAAAGCTAGTATACCACTAGTAACAAAAAGGATAGTTAATAAAGAAATAAATGATATAAAAAGTAAAGGAGATCCAATAAAATACGTACACCTCGGAGGTACAGAGATATTAATAAAAGCATGTTTTAGAGAAGGAATAGATACACCGATAGAATTATATTTAGCAGATGATAGAATTATAAAACCTATAGAAAAAAGTATAATAACTGCCGTAAAAGGAAATTTAATATACCAAAAATTTTAATTTATAATAAGTGCAAATTATTCAGTAGCAGTAACAGATAGAAATATAGATAAATCATTAGTATTATATTGGAAGATATCAGGAATAGAATTAACCCCAGGAAGTAAAATATTTACAGCAAGATGTAAAAATTTATATGTATTAACAACAAAACATAAAATAACAGGGAAAAATAAGATTAATAAAATACAAATAGATAGCCCATTTGAACAAATTGTAAAAACAATAGATTATAATGACTATAGCTATAGAGACATAGATATAGAAGAAAATTTAGAAATAGTAAATGATAGAATAAGCACAACGAAAAGAATAGCTAATGAAAAACCAGAGTCATCGAGCTCATCAAAAAGAATGAGTTATGAAACAAATTCAATAAGTAATTTAAATCAATATTACATAATAGGAAAAATAAATGAAAAAGAACATTTAATACTATTAAACACAGGACAAGAAGAAAATTATATAGCAAAGTATCTAGTAAAAAATGAAGAAATAAAAACTGATAATGATATATGCCCAGATCTACCGAGAAGTTTAATAAATAATAAAGATATAGCAGAAAAAGAAATAATAATAGGAGGAATTAGAAAAATAAAGTTAGAATTTGAGGTAAAAGAAGAAATGCAAAAAGCAGATATAATATTAGGAATAAAATGGTTAGAACAAGTAAGACCATATAACATAGAACATACACAATTAGCTATAACATATAATAGGGAAAGATTATTCTTAAGAAGAGCCTTAACATAAAATGAAAATATATGTATTAATGAAGATAGTAGTGGAAGGATATTATAGTAGATATTATACGCCTATGATAGATACAGGAGCAGAAGCTAATTTATGTAGATATAATTGTTTACCAGAAAGTAAATGGGATAAATTAAAAATACCAATAATAGTTAAAGGATTTAATAATGAAGGAAGCTTAATTACTTACAAAGCTAGGAATGTAAAAGCACAAATATGGGATAAGATATTGACAATAGAAGAAATTTATAATTATGAACTAACATCAAAAGATATACTTTTAGGAATGCCATTTTTAGATAAATTATACCCACATATAATAACTAGAAACGATTGGTGGTTCACAACACCATGTAAACAAAAAGTAAGAGCAAAAAGAGTTAATAATAAAATAAGAAAGAAAACTGATTGGATAAAAGGAAGTGAAAAAATTACACAAAAGTTAGAAAATATAAAAAACGCTGAAGATACAATAGAATTAGTAGTATTCTCGATAAATAAAACAGAAATAACTATATTTTCAATAAATAAGATAGAAATAGTTAAGAAAAAATTAGAACAATTATATAGCGAAGATCCATTAAAAGGATGGGAAAAACATAAAACTACCATAAAAATTGAATTAATAGATAAAAATAGTATAATAACCCAAAAACCATTAACATATAATTTTGACGATTTAAAAGAATTTAAAATGCATATAGATGAATTATTAGAAAAACAATATATACAAAAAAGTAATAGTAAACATAATAGTCCAGCATTTATAGTAAATAAACATAGTGAACAAAAAAGAGGAAAAAGTAGAATGGTTATTGATTATAGAAATTTAAATGCAAAAACTATAACATATAATTATCCAATACCAAATAAGATATTAAAAATAAGACAAATCCAAGGATATAATTATTTTAGTAAATTCGATTGTAAATCAGGATTTTACCATCTAAAGTTAGAAGAAGAATCTAAAGAATTAACCGCATTTACGGTACCACAAGGATTTTACGAATGGAATGTGTTACCCTTTGGATATAAAAATGCACCAGGTAGATATCAACATTTTATGGATAATTATTTTAAACAATTACCTAATTGCATAGTATACATAGATGATATATTATTATATACAAAAACTAAGGAAGAACATATAAAATTATTAGAACAATTTACAGATATAATAGAAAATTCAGGAATAAGTCTAAGTGAAAAGAAAGCCGAAATTATGAAAAACCAGATAGAATTTTTAGGAATACAAATAGATAAAAGTGGAGTAAAAATGCAACAACATATAGTACAAAAAATAATAAATTCGAAAGAAGAATTAGATACAAAAAAGAAATTACAATCATTTTTAGGATTAGTAAACCAAGTAAGAGAATATATTCCAAAATTAGCAGAAAACCTAAAACCCCTACAGAAAAAATTAAAAAAGGATATAGAATATAATTATAATGAAGAAGATAAAAAACAAGTTCAAAAAATAAAATTACTTTGCAAGGATTTACCAAAATTACAATTTCCGGATGAAAATAAAAAATTTACATATATAGTAGAAGCAGATGCCAGTGAATACAGTTACGGCGGAGTACTTAAATATAGATATGAAGCAGAAAAAATAGAACACCATTGTAGATACTACTCAGGTACGTTTAACGAGACAGAAATAAAATGGGAAATAAATAGGAAAGAATTATGTTCATTATATAAATGTTTATTAGCATTTGAGCCATATATTGTATATAACAAATTTATTGTGCGGACAGATAATACACAGGTACGCTGGTGGCTAACAAAGAAAATACAAAATTCAGTTACAACAAAAGAGATTCGGAGACTAGTTCTAAATATATTAAATTTTACATTTATAATAGAAGTAATCAGTACTAACAAAAATGTTATTGCAGATTACATATCAAGACAAAGCTACGCAAACTGAAATGATAGAAGAAAATATACATGAAAAGATACTCAACGCCCTGACTATGCTTTCATTGAAAGTAGACAGTATGGGTACTGAGATAGAAAAGCTAAAGCTAAAGACTAGTGAAGATAATCTGAAGTCTATAGCTATGAATCAGCTAACTCAGCAATGTGCAGAGCTATGTCGATCGGAAGACAATAAAATTCCAGAGCTAGAAGGAGATGTTGGGATACTCCATAAAACCCATAACGCTTATCAATCTACTTCTGCAGGTACAAGCAAAGGAGTTAGAAAAAATATGAACTTAAATAAGCTATTTGACAAGCCATATACACCAAATATACCAAAAGACCCTATGTTTACACCCCCACAAGTTACCACATATCGAGAAATCCTAAATCAAGACAAAAAGACATATAACTACACAGCCCGTACATATATAGAAAATATTTACAACGTACAAAATTTCTTAAATAGCAACCCAAAAGCTACAAATATCCAAGAACCAGATACGAACTACATAACCCAGAAATTAACCGGATACAACAAGCTAATCGCCTTACCCAAAACTAGACCCAGCTTAGTAAAAACTTGCTACGAATATGGATTACTTAGTACCGTATATACCACAGACGGAACTGAAATATCTACTATACCCGAGATATATGAAGCATTTACCATATTTAAAAGAATAACCAAAGGTACTTTATTTTTTATAAAGATCTACACGGCTCCAGCAGAGATATTATTTGACGAAGTAAAGAAACCTATACAAGTTGTAAAAATAGGAATGACAAGAGATATGATCATACCGTAAGATATTGGTACACAACCAGAGATACCCAGAATCGAGATACCGAAATTTTATGCGAATAAAAGAGTTATCGGACTATCTACGATTTTACAAGAACTAGCAAATACATATTGTAATCAAAATCCTATATGGAGTTATTATTCAAGAAACCATGTATTAATATATTCAAATTCAAAGGAACTACGAGAAACAGATATGGAAACAATTAGGCAATGGATTATGACGTTGCTTAAACCAGAGACAGAACCTATCGCCAGAGCTATTAAAGAAAAATGTATTTCAGAAGAATTATTGACCAGATATTGCAAAACTATTGGACACAAATACCCAGATCACAGATGTTCAAAATGTAACGGAGGAGATAATGACGTCCCAGCAGTGCAGTTAGAATAAAAAAAAAGATAAAGACGACAGCTGGAAAGATAAGGACAGAGCAATAATGGAGATATAGCAGATATGACAAAATAGACGGAAGACTTATTTGCAGATATGGCAGAAGATTTATTTGAAGTTTACGTAAAAGTTGATATGATGTAAAGACTTTTTACAAATTTTTTAGTCTTTAGTAGTTGAAATAAATGTAAAGGAGTAGGTAGGTGAAGATTTAGGGAGTAGGTAAAGACTTTTAAAGTTTAGTTTTTTAGTCTTTGATTAAAGACGGATGTAAATACTTTTCAGTCTATAAATAAGAATTCAGAAGGCATTGCAAAAGCAGGCCTTCAAACATTCAGCAAAAATACTCTCTCCATTCCAATTCAAAAATATTTAGCCCAGTTAATTAAATATATACACCGCAATGGAAAAAGCTATGGAACAACAAACCTCAGAAATATCAAAGCTACCGGAACAGGTATATCTATTTACTATTATGAATAGCTAAATTCATAATTCCCGACAATCATGATATGATAAAATAAATTCATATTAGTTACTTTATAGTAGAATTATTCGAAAAATAATATGTTAAGAAGTTTACTAGTAAAGTGGAAACGGAGAAAAATCCCAAGGAACTATGCCATCCTAAAGGTGAAACCAATGAGGCAAGAAGCCGTGGCGGGGAGTAACCAAAGTCGAGGCACTGTTTAAGGGAAAATATCCGAATTACCATGCTAGTAGTGACCGAAGAACATGTTATTTAAGAATAATCTAGTATATAGTAATCTGAGATGACTATATTTTATTATGTATATGGTTGCAGGGAATATTTTGAAAAGGCAATTTTATGATAATGAATGATAATATATCTGATGTCATGGTAGATAAATTTAAGATACTTGTTTTGTATGCACTTAAAGATATAGATGTTGCAGATATAAGAAAAGTTATATTAGAAAAAGCATATGGAAAAAATTATACGGATAGAATAAATTATATACCACACATACCCAACTACTCTTATAAGTATTTATTATGTTAAAATTACGTAGGACTTTTAAAGATACGCAAAAAATACAGTTACTAGAAAAGCAGATAAAAATAAATATAGACAAATACATGGAAAATAAAAAATATATAAAAAAAAATCTCTTAATAAAAATATGCAAAAACTACTAAGTCTAAAACAAATAGCTATAAAATATCAATCTTAAAAAATAGCCCATTTAGACTACCTTAGAATTTTAGTCTTATATATACTTAAGGATATAGAAATAATAGATATTAAGAAAATGATATTAGAAGAAGTAATAAACTATGAAATAAACTATGAAATAGAAATGATAAATGCCACAACACAAATATACGAAGACATTTACCCAGAAGGATATTATTCAGACCAAGATTGTGGATGCTAGAATATATTAGAAAAACTAGAGAAAACCAAGATAATTTAAATAACGAAATTAATTACAGAAACCAAATTAGAAAAATAATGGAAGATCTAAAAGAAAAGTTAATATGGATAGAAAAAACTTTAGAAAATTTAGAAAAAAGTACATGTAACAGTTTAAATAGTATAAAAAAACTCACTACGAGAAGAACAACACAAAATAATAAATGACATAGAAAATCTAGAATTAGATATACACTACAGTACAGAAAGAATAAGTTATTACACAGAAATTTGTAACTCAGCAGTTACCACAGGATAAAATAATAAACTAAATTAATGAATACATCTCATAAAAAGAATAATTTATTAGCACAAAATCTAAAAAATAACCACGCACAAAAAAGAATAGATTCATCAGTTATAATAAATGCTATTGACTTATCTGCATTAAAGTTTCTCTTCCTGTTGTGCCCAGGTACACCCTCACCCCATATTTAAATGGAGTGATGTAGGGGTTTGGTTTCATACAGGTATCTATAGGATACTCTTCTACCCAACTCTTTTGAAAAGTTCAGTAATAAGAGAAGAAAAGGGAAAAGGTGTACCACCTAAATCTTGTAGTGTCTCTATTCTTCAAGCACAATCTAGCCCAGGTTCAGAGAAATACAATAAATAAGGTAGGCTACCATGTGAGGTCTCAATTGGGTACACGGTAAAACTCTATTCTAGATGATGTTCAACTAGATTCTGGCCTCTACTATAAAGTCATGCATGGAGATCCCTCCCTTCGTGATAGCCCATACCTCTATGTTAGGTCATAGTATGCTAGAAATCCAGGTGCCTGACTCATAGCCCTTTGCCTGGAAGTCAGCCATGTCAAACTCTTGAAGGATATGTACTTCAGTCACCTGCTCCACTCCAAAATACATGTTTCTTCCCTGAATATTCATCACTCGGTTTGAGAGACAGACCGCACTGAGATTCACATAAAACAATTGCACCCAGTGCTCATTTGCCCCACAGGGGTCTGGGACAAAATAGATCCACCCAAAAATAGCAAGCCTAACAAAGAATCTTGGGTACTGCTCTGGTACCTTGTCCAAGAAAATGCCTTTTTTAGGAAGTAACTTGGCCCTTGGGAGGTCAATGTAGTACTAGATGTGACATTCTGGAGCAATGAACCGGATATGGTCGTAGTCTCCCATGGTGAGTACCGATAGGAAACAAAATCTGGTTCATCATTAGCAATATCACACTAAAGACATGCTAGATTAATCAGATCAACTCATGTGGTAGTGTTTATAGAAGGTTTTGGGGTAAGAAATGGGTGTGTAGAAATTTTGGTTTTTACAGACACTACCCTTAGGTATGGAGATTACGGAGCAATGAATGCCATCGTGGTGCCGCGATCGCAGTCATCGGGACCGCGATTGTGGTTCTTGAGACGATAGTCGACAATTCTGCACATTACTCAAACTGTAAGAATTTAACGCCAAATTTGTGTTCCACTAGGCACATAAGCATTAGGCTCAATTGAACTTAAGCCTAGGTTGTATGATTATTCCCCAAACTCAAAGAAATTAATATTTGAACTCGTTGGGACATTGAATCAAATACATGGTATACACATTAATTTTAATCATTTAAAGCCTAAATCTGGGTACTAAAGACTTCCCCATTAGTGTGTAAACCAACTACAACATCTAACAACAACAATTACAAACATGCATGGATTTAGTATTGAAACTACTATCTTAAACACTACTCTTAAAAGCACATTCCAAGCCTTAAGCACTCGTCAAAATGAGAGAGTTAGGATAACTTATAGAGTTGTAGGATGAAAATAAACTAGAAATACTCTAATTTGGAACCCATAAATGCTTAAAACAGAGAGAATATTGAGAGAATTTAAGAGAAAGAAGCATGTGGGGAAATGGCAGTCAGATGGTCATTTAAACTTACTCGACCGCGATCGCAGTCCTAGCTCTATAATCGCGGGCACACGGTCTCTGCGATCGCAGAGTCACGGGCCATGGTCGCAGTAACTAAGACCAAACTTAGGGTCTCCTAAACTCGTCTGTTCAATCCAAACATATCAATTTCACATGTTCCCTTTTTCACTTTCAATCAATATTCTCCTAGCACCACCTTTTCATGGATTATGCATGGATAAATGTAAAAATAAAATCTACTCTATTATGCATAAAAATAAAATGATACGAGCCACGTTTCATTTTTTTTAGGGTGCCTCCCATCGAGCGTTTATTTTAACATCTTAGCAAGACGCCTCCTCCACTTCCTTTTATGCTTCTACTTAGAAGATTTGAATCTCTGTACCAACTTTCATTCACTATGCAATGAGCGGCAGAGGGAAGAAGATTTAGATCTTCCAAGATGAAACTTGGAAGAAGCAAGGAAATAACGAGGAAGCTTTGATCTTTTCATTTTGAAGACTTGAACCTTTTAACCAATTTCACATCAATTTTTTGGTTTGGCTCCTTGGGCAAAGGTGAGGACATCAATACGCTACTAGTTACATATTAGAAGTTGAAATCCTTGGCCATTGATGGTGGGGTTTGCATGTGCTCTTTTGGAGTGTCAAATCCCAAGATGTAGGGATGTTCTTCGTTCTCCCCATAAACAACTATTTTCCAAGGTAGAGAGACTCTCATCATATCCTCTAGCACAATGTTGATAAGTAGTTTGAATGATCTAACACCTGATTCCGAAATTGCCTCATCCATATCACTTTCACCTCAAAATGAACTAGCGTTGTCATAAGAGATATGGTTTGGTTGTTCTTTTGACTCTAGCACCATTTTATTTATTTAGACATCTTCCACATCATTTGATTCGGTTGATTGGGAAATCACCAAGGATTCTTTGCTACCAAGCTCATCATCATAGCTTGGTTTCTCTTCTTGATTAACCTCCTCTTGGGAAATGGACAAGGAAGTGGCATTTGCAAGTTTTGATTCCTTTCCTATTTCCTCTATCTTTATAATTTCCCTTATGAATGCCTCGTTGGATTTTTGTATGTCTTGCACATTCTCCCCAGTTGTAGTTACCCAATCCAAAATAGTTTAAAGCATTGCTTCAAAAGTGTTGGACCAAGTATGTTTCTCTTCCTCCTTCTCCTCATAAGACCTATCAAACTCATAAGAAGAACTATAAACTCGGTTATCGTAATAAGGGGAGGGGAATTTGAGTCATTACTCCAATGTCCATTTCAACCACCACACAAAGGACAAGCATTTTCCCAATAGGATTGAGATGGTGTTCTCATCCCTCTCCGAGGAGCATATGTGCAATATCTTCCAAAGTGTGGTCCGTCATAATATGGACATGGATCATCAAGATAGGACTTCCAACTATAAAAACCATATTTGTCGAAAGATGCCATAGAGAAAAGTAAAACAAAAACAATAATATACCTAACACAAAAAAACAAAAGAAAATCATGAACAAATATATACAAGTTTGAATTCAAGCACGTAAGCTAGAATTCCAAACTAACTCAATACTCCAAATTATTCCCCAGCAACGGCACCATTTTTTACAATGCTCAACTTACACATTAATTAAGTGCAAGGCGGTTGTCGTTAATATATTTATCCAACTTTGGAGTCGGAGTCAAATCCACGAGAAACAATATGAGTGGCAACCAAATTAATTCAAAATAATAGAAACTAGGTAAATTCAAACCAATAGTACAAAAACATAATAATAGGGGTTTGAAAGATATCACTCTTAATATTTACTTTTGGGATTTTCTAGTTTTAACTTGGGGCTACGGATAATTAGAGTCTAGGCAATTAGGCACGGTTCTTGGGATTATGCTTTCCTAAGGGTAACACATGAATGAGTGTGCCATAATGTGATGCAAATTCTAAGTGTTCGTGATGTGGTAGGCTAGGTTCGAAATCCTTTAGGCTAGTTTGTCAACAAAACCCCAAGGGTATCACTCATTGACCCTTTCGAGTACCTAATGAGTGTTTCAATCAAAACCGCCTAATACCTCAATTAGACACCCCCTATTTCTAGGATGGTGCCCTAAGTATAGTCAACTTCACAATCACCCTTATGTCTAAGATAGTGAAAATTAGTCAACCATGTTCATAAATTATCTATTATTGCCTTGGTTCCCATATCCCTCTTTCAAAGATGATGTGGGTTCCTAAAGTTCATCTAAACCCCTATTTCAAAGATGATTTGAATTTTCAAGAGCTTGGAATTTTAATCCATCAAACCCATTTGGGTATGTGGGGATTTCATCCATAAATCCCAACCAATTTACTCAAGCAATAGTAGAATTTAACATCACAAACTAGTAAATGCACAAACAAATCACATCTCACACATAGTTAAACCCTATTCTAGCATAATCCCAAGAGGAAAAACTAGCTACTCATCAGATAAATAAGTAAAGATTTTACCCATCATCTCCATTGATTTGATTTGAGAAAATCTAAGTGAATGTTAATTAAAACTATGAGATCCAACAAATCTTCAATGGGATTTCACTAATTCTTCACTTGGAAGTGACTCCAAAATATTCTTCACCCAAAATTTATACAATAATTTCTTCTCTATAAATGGAGGCTACTAACCCTAGAACAATGTCTAAAAATTAGGGAAGATAGAATATGATGAATTATTAGGGTTTGAGCCTTCCTTTTGTCCAATTTGGAATTAGCCACGTGTATTTATAGTTCTGCCCTTGGGCTGCATTTTTTCGCTAGACCGCGATCACATAAGCTTGGCCACAACTGCAACTACTGCAATCGCGATTAGCTCAAGCGACCGCGGTAGGTTGACCTTATTGACTGACTACGATCACGGTCCTCAAACTGCGACCGCGGCAACTGAGGCCATGTCTGCTCCAAGTCTTTCGTTGCACTTTCTACTTTCTTTTGATCCTTTTTAACTCCAATCTATATCCATCTATTTCATCAATAATGTCCCTGCAAAATACGGATATTAATGCATTCAATCACAATTATTTCTTATTTATTCATTCAAAACTTGGTAATGTGTATGAATGTTGAGTGCAAAGGAGTGGTAATATCACCACTCATCAACCACCACCAGAGTACCAACAACTTCAGATAAAGAGTTTCTAATTTTCCAACTTAAGAAGCGATCACAACAAAGGACACCTGTCTCTCTCTCTCTCAAATACCATTTTAGGAAAAACTACATCACAACAACAAAGAAGTATCTAATCTCCAGAATAACAATAAGGCAAACTATCCAAAGGGTACGAACCCAACATACCTATAAGATAAATCCATGACATCTCAACATCAATATCAAAATCTCTATTGGACGATAAAATAGCCACAAATGAAGAACGAACCTCAAACTGATCCATCTCACAAATGACTTATAACAGAAGGGATAGCCAAAACAAAATCCTTCATAACCCAGGAGAAAATTCAAAGAATCTCAAACTCAAAATAGGCAACATTACTAAATTGCCGACACAAAAACACAAAGAACCATGGAAGGTCAACTTCCCTTTGATACCACAACACATCCCCGTAATCAATCTAAAATAGCTAACCAAGAGGGAACACAGTCAACCTCATCGTGCTAGGGGAAAGAAATTATCAAATCGAGCTATATCTACTCAAGCCACCAAAAGTATCATGAGAAAATAAAAGTCTAACTAAATAACACTAGTCTATATAGCTACCTAGCGAGAATCAAATTCATCATGTACCAACATCGAGTAATAATATCAAGTAATATCACTAACCTTACACAGCAGTAGCAATAACAACAGCAATATCAATATCAACATACTGAATAGGCGGTACCAAGATGAATATCAATATCATGTACCACTCAATGGAAATAATAGGGCTAATGTGCCAAGATAAATATGACTCAAACCCAAAACCACAACCATAGGGGAAAAATATCATAGATCTACTCTATCCACTACTAAAGGAAATAAACCACGGAGTAGTAACATAATCATAAATTCAACAATAAGGGACATAATAACCGATATAAATTCATCAAGGCATATAATCTTCAATGGGTATGAAACCCCCTATACACATAATAAGACATAAATATGAGAAACAAAAGCACACCAATCGTGGTGTCATTCGCAGTCATATGCCTGACAGGCATAGGAAAATAAATCTAAACAAGTCCAACTCGAACCAACCGATAGAATCGTTAATTTAGGCACCAAGAACACCATATTTAACTGAAGATTCCTTAACATCATGAGCTGGTCTAAAGCATCTGAATGACTGAACTTTATTATATCGGACACTCCTTTGAATAGTAGTCGATCTCTCTGCAGTCGTAGCAATTCCAAAAGCATAAATATAGAGAAAAAACAAACTGAGCCCAAATGGTTGGCCAACTGACATTGAGTGAAATTCTCCAAATTATGTCCAAACTTCTAAAATCATAGATTGTCTTAGGAACTCTAGGCTAGCGAGGAATACAGTCTTACTCTAGATAATCACCTATCTTATATAGGGGGCATTCTCTAAACCAGTGTCTCATCATAACACAACCAAACCAAGATCCTAGAATACTTTAAGTTACTGCCCCTCATAATCCAGAATGGTCACCATGGCTCGAAGAACCATACCACTCTCTGCAAGTCTTATGGGTACTCTTCCCAAATACTTTTTGGCTACTGCTAAGGATCTTCTATATCCATTTCTGATCCTCTAGTCCAATGCTGTGCTAAAATTCTAGAAATGCATGTTAGAGTTTTGTTTGTATTTGTCGACAATATCGCATTGTCTTTCTAGGATAAAATATCATTGTAGCCTCCCAAAAAAAGGTTACGGATATCTTTGCACCGATCCACAGGACTCTACTAACACTTAGCTCTTGTACTAATACACTAATGAAACCTAGGCTCTAATACCAATTTGTCATGATCCAATTTCCTTAGGTCATGATGGCGTCTACCATAACCTACTAGTAGGCAAGCCAACCTATAGTCTAGAACGGCTAGTAACAGACTACTCAATATTATAAGAAAAAAATACAAAATATATGAAATAAAGATCAATACATAGAAGAATCCCAAAACCTGGTGGTATTAGTACAAGACGTTCTAATATAAAAAGAGTACAAAAGTAAAATATCAAGAGATATACACTAATATAACTTATCTCTAAATAAAACTTAGAGACTAGTCTAATATATAAGAGAGAGATAAGTAATGCTCTGAAAGTTAGGATCTTACTCTAACTATCTGTACCAGGGATGCTCCGCAAGATATATACATCAACAGCGATAACCCGAACTAGGATCTGCAGGCTACAGACGTGTAGTATGTGTACCAAATGAATGGTACTCAGTAGGCTACTGCCAACTAAGATCAAACGATAAAGCAAATATATACTGCATATAAACAGAATGGAAACTACACCCAAGAGTCCAGAAATCATATAACAAGTCAATGAGAATAATAATGGACAACTATTTTATTCATATCCAAGAGTTTAACATAATAAGACTAAGGAAGTATCAGGGTGAACTATCCTATTCCATCTATATTCAACGTACGTCAATGCTATACCATATAACCCAGGTCTACGAATAAAGAGCAAAAGAAAGATATATAGTAATATACAAGGTGGAGTAATGACAATACAATATGAACAATGAAGAAAGGAATATACAGTAGTATCATAGCTTCATATAGCTAGATATATATATATATAATTATATATACATATAACCACGAGGTCATCTCAAAGCATAACCTATATCATCATTTTCTCATTTTGAGACCTTATTATAATAGAATCGGGATTTAAATAATATCTTACTCAGGGTTTCTAATCCACACGGCTAGACATAAAAAAATCATGCATAATAATGCAATCATAAGATAGGAGAGTTCGAAGATATGCCTCAAATCCCAAAATCAGATCAAAGACCAATATTTCATAAGCTAGCCATAATAATGATCATAACAATGATAACAACAATACAAATAACAACGTTAATAACTGGCTACTCTAGACTACCAAATACCTAGTTGAGCATATATGTACCCCCACCGCCATAGGCTCAAAAGGTCCAATCAACATACAACAACGTGATGCATATTTTTCACTAATATCTATCCAACTATCCTATATCGGCTGATAGACATAGGTGCATATTAGTGATAGGAAATGCGCATGAAGAAATAAATGCAAAGTATACAATTAATATAACAACTTATCATAACTGTCCTCATTAGGACCATCATCATCATGGTCAACCTCTGGCCTTGTCGGATCTCAACATATCATCAATTTATCCTTCGTCATAGTCGGGTACCAATATCATAACAATAGTATTCTCTACCCTTGTCGGGTATCAATATCATAACAATAGTATCCTCCAACCTTTTCGAATTTCAATATCATCACAATAGTATCCTTTGGCTTTATCGAGTATCAATAGCATCATTATAGTATTCTCCGACCTTTCCGGATATCAATATCATCACAATAGTATCCTCCGGCCTTACTGGGTATCAATAACATCATAATAGTATCCTCTGGCCTTGCCAGGTACTAATATCATCACAATAGTATCCTTCAGCCTTGTTAGGTATCAATAGCATCACAATAGTATCATCCAACCTTACTAGGAATCAATAGTATCACAATAGTACCCTCCGTCCTTGTCGGATATCAATATCATCACAATTACCATAACTAAATAAGATACACTAAAATACTCATAAACATAGACATATCACCATGA
Source organism: Capsicum baccatum var. pendulum (assembly GCA_030864225.1). NCBI lineage: Eukaryota > Viridiplantae > Streptophyta > Magnoliopsida > Solanales > Solanaceae > Capsicum > Capsicum baccatum. The sequence continues at coordinate 169,555,056 of CM061558.1, read as the reverse complement.
GTATCTATCTAGTCAATACTTCTCAACTACTCTTTATTAGTTAACCAACACTCATTATAATTGAATCACTAGTTCACTAGTTACCACATAACCTCTAGTTATTAGCCTAAACATTATCCTTCACATAATCCTTACTCACGAGATAGCAACTAACCACTAGTTATTAAATAGACAACATCTATCATCTAGTCAAGGTTCATTACTAGACCAGCACCACCATTTATCCACCATTCATTATATTCAACTAATCATCCTATATTTGTTAATCATTAATAGACAACACATTACTATTCTTTACCTAACCATTCTTTATTAACTAACATCCTTCATTAACTAACCATCGTCTACCAACTAATCCTCATTTATCAACAATTCAACATCATTATTAGCCACATATCAATCATCGCTAGTTATCATATTTCAACTAAGCAAGATTCATTAACTACTACATTTGATTTCTAGCCATCAAGTAATATAGCCACCTAAAAGACATCTAGCTACCACTTAACTAAACCCTTAATTAGGAAAAATAGTCATAAGATCGTATTTCAACTAGAATCACATCAATTACCGATAAAATAGTCATGAATGTACCAAATCTATGCATGCAATTACCAGTATTCCACTGCATCTTTCTCTATCTCATACCAGAGAGGTGTGTATACAAATATATATATATATATATTTTTATATTTATATCCATAAATTGAAATCACATCATTTATAATGATAAACACTTCTTGGTTATTAAATCAATTTCATAACACGACCCTTGGCCCATTAATTTCTTAAAAATAATCACAATATCATAATTACGGCCTTAAGCCCATCATATATTCGGGACTCATATCAATAATCATATTTATAAATTGTAGCATACCTTTAATCATCTCACATATAGGAGGCATCTCACATATAGGCGGCATAATATCAATAAGCATGTAATCGTTTATAGGATGTCATATATCAATAGGTCATACATCATGACTACGAGGAATATCACTTCTCTATGCCAATTTATATATCTAAGAGGAATATCGTCTCTATAAGTTCAAAAATTATGACTAATGAAAATAGCAACTCTATAGGACAATTATCAAGTCAAAGAGGAAATAGCATCTTTATAGGTCAATCATCAAGTCTAAGAGAAAATAGCATCACTATAGGGAAATCATCATGTCTAAGAGGAAATAGTATCACTATAGGCCAATCATCAAGTCTAAGAGATAATAGCATCACTATAGTCCAATCATAAAGTCTAAGAGGGAATAGCATCTCTATAGGCCACATAACGTATCTAGGAGGAATATCATCTCTAAATGCCCAATATCACTTCCGCAAGTAGTATCATAACCATAACTAAAAAGCCATAATCCGAGAACATCAATACAAGTTACCAAGTTATAAAGTAACCTTATTCTAAGGTTTACTCGCCTCATCTATGACTAACATCTAAGACCACAAGACTTAACACAAGCTTAGGCCTAAGTGGGTCGAACGATCACACTTCCACCCCCACGATTTCCATAATTAGGCATACTATGCCTCAAACTAGGCAAAGGTGTATAGTTTATCTTCTAGATGTCCAGTAAGCCATATTCATGCCTAAGATAGCAACCTCAACTAGAAAAAAGGGTACTCAACTTAACTCTACCCAACTTACGGTTTCAAGACTACCACACTAGCCTAATAAGGCTAAACATACAAATCATGATTCAAAAGCTAGAACCAGATTCAAAACATAGCATTTTATTATATCCATGCTATAACTAATCTAAACTAAAGAGGATGGCAATAGGATAAAAAACATTTATAAACATATCCTCTTACGAGTCTGAAACCCTCATCTAATCCCCAAACATCAATATATCAAGGCCAAGTTATCATACTCATAATCAAGCCTAACATCCATATTCACACGCAATATATATCACACATTATCTATGAAGAAAAATAGACAAAAGCCTACCTCAACGCTAAATCAAAAAACCTTAATTCATGCACCATATGTTTGTCTTCACTTTAAAATCCTCAAAATGCCATCACACTATCAAAATCATAATCTACTTATCATTACGATTCTAATGATACCCATATTACACTATTGTGCTTCTACTCCAAAATGACACCAAAACTCCAAGTGGGTGCCACATATGGAAAATGAGTTTTCGAGACCAACCTAATGTTCACACATGAATAAATAATCATAACCCTCAAAGGATGGGTGAAAACTAAGCATACTTTAGGCTAAAATCAAGCCCTAAGATAAATTAGGGTTTCAGGTCCAAATTAAGAAATTTAAGCATAAATTCAAGAAATTCTTACCTTAATCTAGAAGATAATTGCAGTACAAGATGATAATTAAGTTCCCAAGTCACCCCCCCCCCCCACATGACCAATTTTGAGTTATTACACTCATTTTGGGGTTTCTAGATCTAAATGGTTAAAGGGAAATTCCCCAAATACGTCTTGGGGCCTTTATATAGCCCCTATAGCTAAATAGATGTTGTTACCGCAGTCAGACTGGCCGCAATCGCGCTACTCGTGATCGCTACACTCTTGGCCGCGATCGTGGTTGCACCAGATGACAACAAACTCAAAAATAAGTTTGACTCTCGAAAATCATCAGGGATCCAAAGAACATGATATAATAGTGAATTTTGAGTGTAAACCATATTTCAAATCCATTAGAATATTAAAAACTTTTATTAGAGATCATTTCGGCCAAAAATTAGGGCCCACACTAATAATGTCATCACTTTGCATAAAATCCGCTCAATAACCCAAAATAAGTCTAGGAGACTTGGGACCTGAACCAAGGGTTTTCCTAGCCTAAAATCAATATTTAAGATGCGATGGCGAAGTCAGATTTTCAATCCGAGGTAGTTTCGACCAAATGTGGGTCCTACACCTATTCTTTCCAATTTTTAACTTTTTGATCAATAGGTTGAAATGAGATCGGGTGCATTGATACCCAAACCAAAGGTATACCTAGGTTAAAATTGATATTTTGGATCAGCTGGCATAGGCAGAATTTGCATCCTAGATTATTTTACTGAAGCATTCGTTTGGTGACCATTTTGAACCAGCGAAGACTTCTAAATAAGGAATTGGCTCTAAAAACAAATGAACTTCCTGGTAACCAAACTGCTGATCCTAGTAAGTCATAAACGACTTAGGACAGCTATGGGGAAGCTCAAATAGTAAAGATAAGCATAAATATGGAAAATGACCTGAAGGGTCATTACAGACAAATAAAGAACATCACACTTATAAATAAAAAATGAATTCTAAATAGATAAAAGTAGTTAATACAAGATATCCCACGACCTGGTAGAGCTAGTACAAGATCATCTAATAACAAAAATACAACTTTAAATACTTAGAATAGACAACATTTATGACTGAATATAAAGATAGAGGAAAGTGGGCGACACAAACTCCAAGAGCTCACCCTATCTTTAAAAATTAATCACCACAAAAACATCAATCAACGATGATAACTAGTACTCAGATCTGTGCCAAAGAGATAGAAAAGTGTAGTATCAGTACTAAAAAAATAGGTACTCAATAGGTATCATTGGATGACTGAGCTAAATCATGATATAATTATGATAAAATACAAGATAACATAACTAAGTCAAGGTACAAGAATGAACCTGAATTATCTCCAACGTCGTTGTACATAATAAGTAATTAAATCATAATAACAATAGAACATAAGGCATCAACACATGCCAACCATCGCTCAAATATAATATTTGAACCATTCAAAATAATAACTGATCATAAGCATCAACATAAGCAACCATAACTATAAAATTGACTCTCATACGCCAATTAGTGCATAAAAGTAAACAACTCGTCATAGCCTCCCATACGACTGGAGAGTACACTCAAGAAAAGAATAAAGCAATCAACCAAAATTATAGATAACTGTTATCGCCATCTGACCATCATTCCACAATTATCATCAATCGATCCTTTACCAACATTTCATAATTTACGAATACTGTACAATATACCCACATTCCATAATATTATCATCATTAAAAAATCTTATTATTGATGCACAATAGTCATCATCTATTAGCTAACCACCTTTTATTATTTATTATTAGATAACCATTGTTTACCAACTAACATTATTTATTAACTAATCATTATTTACCAACTAATCCTTGTTTATCAACTAGTCATTATTAGACACTTAAATAATATTGACCATTGATCCTTATTTAGTACTAGTCATCAACTATATCACCTTATAAATATTTATCACTTTTGGACTCCAATTGACATCCCTAATATCAACAACATACCTAAATTTCATATAAGCATAAATAAGCATATAATGGTCATACTTAGGGCATAGCCAGACTAGAACTGATAGATGTACGCATATGCACATCAATATAATCATCCTTTGGTCTTACCGATAGTCAATGCATCATGATAATTATCCTTCGGCCTTTCCGGGTATATATATATCATCATAATTATCCTCCAGTCTTATAGGGTATCAATATCTCATCACAATAAGCTCTAACCTTGTCGGGTATCAATATATCATCAAAATATCCTCCAATCTTATCGGGTATTAATATATTATCATAATATCCTCCAGCCTTGTCGGGTATCAATATATCCTCATAATATCTTTCGTCTTTGTCGGGTATCAATGTATCATAATCGATGGTAAAATCAATAGCATCGGTGATCATACAATCTATCATCATGATTTCAAGTATAATTAATAGCATAACTTTTCATATAATCAATAAGTATGACTTCTAAAATAATTCATGGAACAATTGCTAATATCATCATTAGGGCGGTTTTCTAGCATGATTACTTATATAATTTCTTAGCATAATCATAACCATAAACAATATCATAGGCAATATATTATCAATATCATGGGCAATAACTAATCCATATCATAGTCTATAGCTTATTCATAGGATAATCAATGACATAATTTATGGCTCTGACAATATCATAGCCGAGGGATCATTCTATGGTATATTCAGTAATCAAATCAATAGCCAAACCAATAGCATAATCGATAGCTTGTCATAAGCTTAGCCAATAAATCACACATGGAGTATAATATTTAGGCATTAAATCGTAGAGTGCGCCAGGAATAATACTACGAGAAAGCTCAATCTAACAAGGAATAAACCTAGCCTACCTTAACATCGAAAAAAGCTTGACAAACCGCTAAACCTTTATTTTTCCCTTAAGATAAGCCTCCTCAAGATGCAAAATTATCCGAAACACATTCTACTTATCAATCGAGAATAACAATACCCATATTGCACCATTGTGCTTCAGATCCAAAATTGCCTCAAAAACCTTATGTGGGTTCCACTTTTGAAAATCGCATTTTTGAAACCAACCCAGCAATCATACATGCTCAAGCAATCATCACCCTTAAAAAAAGGTGAAAATCAAGCTAAATTGAGTCTAAAATCAAGCTTTAAAGGTTTTTGAATTTTGAGCAAATAATCAAGAAATTTCACCCAAAAAAAGTGAATTCTTACCTCAAATCAAAAGATAATTATGAAAATAAATTTTAATCTAGCTTCCCAATATCCCAAAAGCTTCAATTTTAAGAAGTCTCACTCCTTAGGATTTTTGCTCTTAAGAGAATGATGAAGAATAGCAAAAATTTGGGCAAATAGGGTCATATTATACAAAGTTTAGGTACTCGAGAGTCGTTGCTGCGACCCTGAGATGTACGATCGTGGTATCCCCTCGCCTTCCATATAAGTCTCAATCACGACAACCTTTCATGATCTCGACATCTCCTCTGCACATGGATTTGCGATCTCGGTCCATAGAGTGGCGATCTCGATGTACTAGAAAACCTGATGCACCAGATTTTCTAAGTCCTAGAATGAACTCGGTCGGGAGCTCTAGATTTATTTAGAAACCTGTATATGCAAATGAACTATGCAACCACACCAAATTCAATGTTCCTAATGCGATGGCCTACTTGAATTTTTCATTCAAGATTGTTTCAACTAAATGTGGGTCCTAAACCCATATTTGTTTTTCTTAACTTTTTGACCAATAGATTGAAATGAGCTTGGGTGCCTCAGGACCTAAACCAAAGGTCTACCTAGCCTAAAATCAATATTTCAGAGCCACTAGGGTAGTTAGAATTTACATATAAGGTTGTTTGGATGAAGTTTTTGCCCAGTGGCCATTTGAGAACTAGCAAAGATTTCTAAATAGTAAATTAGCTATAAAAATCAAATGAAGTGACCAGTAACAAAACTGTTAGTCCCATCAAGTTATAAATGACTTGGAAAAGCTATAGAAAAGCTCTAATGGCAAAAATAAATGAAAATATGCAAAATGACCTAAAGGGTCATTATAGGCACCTACTTTACCCTACTAGTAGGCAACCCAAAATCATAGCCCAAAACTATAAGTAGTGGGCTACTTGGTGGAAAATGGCATAAATGATGAAAATATACAAATAATTGAAGTATAAGAGATAAATCATAATAATATCATAAGAGAAGAAAAATAAAAGGAGTAATAACATCCCACAACCTTGTAAAGTTTCTACAAGAGCCACTAGTTCAAAAACAACATGAGTACTATTCTATTCTAATATATATCAGTCTCAAAAGCGGATAGACTAAGCAACATACAGAAAAGGGAAAAAAGGTAAATTCTGGAACCGAGAGCTCACCCTATCTCTGATCTCTGGCTTGTATTATTTTGGTGTCAATAACAGTAAATAATACTCGAATATATACCAAAAAGATACACAAGTGTAGTATGAGTACCAAAGCCACGATTACTCAGTAGGCATCACCGACCGACTGAACTAAATCATAATATGAATATAATAAAATGTGAGATAAATAAGTTAAGTCAAAAAAAGGGCTAACCTGTAATAATGCTCCAAATACTATAAATAAATAATTAAAAAAATAATAATAAGGAACAGAACAACTATATCTACATAACTGACCCATATAATCCAAGAAGTATAATAAACTAAATAATCCAACACAGCCCCCCATAAGCCCAAAGGATGCAATCAAGAGAAATAATACCCAAAGTTTTACTCAGTAGTTGTATCTCAAAGTCATAACCATAGATCCTTTCATAACATAATCACCAAACTCAAACCAATTCCATAATCATCATAAACAACCATTTAATACTGAACTTAAATCGAAACTCATATCCTCAATTGTCAGACTTGAACCAAAACTCATATCATGAATAATGTTGAAATCAATCTTAATATCATAATTAAGCAGACTTGAACCAAAAATAGTATCATCTTCCGAGTACCCATCAATTATTAATATATCATATATCTAAGCCTTCTCATATAAAGAACATAATTAACATAATATGCAAGGTATATTGAATCTACTAAGGACTAATAGTAATTTTTGCCTAAGATGGACTGAAGGGGACAATTTCTAATCCCTGATATTCATACTAAGGACAATACTATCCGAACTAAGTTAAGGTATCTAATTTCACTACTAGACATTAAATAAGTCACATTTTTGTCCTAATATACCAATTCTACCAAAAGAATGAGCAATTAAGACAACTCTGCCTAGTTATGATTCCTTAGTTAGCTAAGAGGTCCAAATATACTAAACAATCCTTCAAAATCTAATTTTCATCCCAAAACTAGCATAATATCACATTCATACTATAATTAAGCTCAATCTAAGAGGAATGCTAACCTAGCCTACCTGTATGTTGAAGAAAGCTTGGTGAAATTCGCTAAATCATTAATTTCTCTTTTCGAGTATCTTCCATGCACCACACTATTAAAATAATAATCTACTCATCAATATAAAAATAATTGTGCACATATTTTAATTTTATGCTTCGGGTCCAAAATTACATAAAAATCTCATGTGGGACCTGCCTGTAAAATCACATTTTTAAAACTATCAACACGTCCCTCTATGCTCAAAAAACACTCACCCTTAAGAATGGGTAAATTCAGAGGTCAAATAATGCTAAAATTAACCTAGCAATAATCTAGGGATTTGGGAGATAAATTGAGAAATTAACCATGAATTTAACAAAAACTTTCCTAGATTTTGATCAAGAAATGAGTAATCTGAGCTTAAAAATACCCCAAAATCTTATAATAATGTTTCTCCTAATTTCCCACACTCTTTAGGGTTTTCACTCTTGATATTTGTGAGAAAATAGAGAAAAATTGGGCTAAAGGAGCATTTAATGGCCTCCTAAGTGTTGCTTAAGCAGCCACTTGACCTCTTAAGTGGTCACCGCTAAAGCAGCCAAGTATCACGAAAGCAGTACCCGCTTAGGCTAGCAGACCGCTAAAGTAGACTAACTTTCGCTAAAGAGGTATTCGTTTTAGTGGTTAGTCTACTGCTAAAGCAGCTCGACTAGGCAAGTCAAGGCCTCTAAAGTGCCTGGCTGGCCACTTAAGCGACCTGCGCTAAAGTGCAGGGATGCACCAGCTGAAGACTTAAAAATTTCTCCACCGACCCCTTGGGATTTTTTTGAAATCTCATGAACGCAAAAGAAACTATGCTACCCTTTCAAATTTGACATTTCAAACTTAATGACGCAATAAAATTTTTCATCCAAGGTTGTTTCGAGGAAAAGTGAGGCCCATACCCAAGGGTCATTTTAATCAAATTCTGATCAACAGCTTGAATCCAGAAGTCTTTGGACCCAAACCATAGGTCCCCTAGTCTAAAATCGATGTTTTGGAGCTAATGACATTGTCAGAATTAACATGCGAGCTTGTTTGACTGAAGTCTATGCCTGATAGCCAATTCTTACCAACGAAAACTTCAAAATGGAAAATTAGTTCTAGAAATCAAAAGAACTTCCTGGTAACTAATCCACTAACAAAAAAGTTGTAAAAAGAGACCTAAAATAAGTGACCTCAAAATAAGTCAAAAATAAGAGACTCCATGAGGTCGTTTATCCCCTCAATTTATTTTTTAATTTCTTACTAAAATAAAGAGACCTCACGAGGTCAGTTCATGATTAAAAAAATCATAAATAATAATATTAATTTTATAAGATTGGAAATAAATTCTAAAAAAAATTAGCACCTAAACATTTAAGGTTACTTTAAAAGAAATTATAAATAGTCACCTCATGAGGTATCTTTATTTTGGTCAAAGTGATCAAATATTTTTAAAAAATACAAAAAAAAGTATATTTAATTAAAAAATACAAAACCCAACCCCCATTTGCAGAAAATAATTGTCGAACCCACCTTCCTCTTTCTCTCTCAAAACCCTTTTACCTAAATCCCTTAAATCCGCTGAATCTAATTAATCTCAATTGTCTTTGCTAGGACGTGTGCACAAAAAGAGAATTTGAATGTGTTTGTTTCACCTAATAGTGGGAAAGATGGTTGGGGCGTGTTGCCGTTGTAGACAATGTATAGTTCTTAAGGATGGGATTTGAATTCATAGGGGTTCTTGGCAGAGAATGATGAAATTGATGTTGTGATACATAATCCTGCTGTGGATAAGCACCTGTTTGTGGTCCGCTTATAGATTTTTGTTGCTCTTCAGGCTTTGAAAACATCCAGAAGACCTAAAGGTTAGTGGCACCCTTTTCTTTTTTTATTCTTAAAAAAATATCGCCTTTGCTTATTTGACTAATTAATGACATTGTTTCTCATTTTATTCTTATTCAATTCCACTTTAACACTTATTGTGAAGAAAATTCAATCAAAAGTAAGCATCAAAGTGACATTAAAAAGGATAATTTGACAAACATAAGAAAGTTTTTCCTTATTTCTTAAACTCTATATTTATTTATATAATATCACATAAATTGAAACTGAGAGATTAAATAGGTTTTAGTGCTGGAAGAATCTTTAACAATAAGGCCATTAAGTTGCTCGAAAGAAATCCAAGTAAAATGGCGTCTTTTTCAATGTATTTTTTGTTTTCATTGTCAAGAGAAAATGGAGATGTATTTTATTTTGCGATGGTACCTATTGAATAGTTTACGTTATGGGTGGTAGAAAATGAAGTTTCTCAGTGAAATTTGATTCATTTATGGATGAAAAATATGGTGATGTGAATGAAAATTATATTGGTGTTGATTTAAATTATTTTGTATTTGTGAAAGGGAGTAATGTGAATGGAATATAAGGAGTACAATAAATTCATAATAGTTATAGATAAAAAGCTATGAAAGATGATAAGGGTAAGAATTAGGTACTTGACTGAAATTGGGAGTTTAGTTTTGTTTGTATGTTAGTTTTGTTTGTATGTAAATTCTCTAAGTTTTGTGTTTTTTTTTTATAATTATGTGTTGTAGCTGTAATTTAATGATCAATTATCCTTAGTGTAATTCTGCCAACTAATCTTTCAATAGTATTATTCTTGATGAACTATCCAAAATATTTTTATTTAATTATCCTTATTTAATAACTAAATTAGTTTCATTAGCAGGAAAAGAAACTTGGAAAGCCGATAACTCAGGCGCATTCAATACTACACACAAGGAATAAAACCCATAAAGATGGTCAATATAGAGTTATGACAGAGGAGCACAATAATGATGAGGATGACGATGATCACATGGAAAACTCACCGTCACATCGTTAAAGTTTAGTGTTGCTTTAGATGACTAAATTATATACTATTGGTTTAATTCACTAATTAAATTGCGTAGATATTATTGAATTGGATCAAAATGATAGGTAGACATCTATAAAAGCTGTTATTTATCACTAATTTTTTTGGTAGAAAAAAAACTCATGAGATCTCTTTTTTGCATTTTCATTTTCCAGGTTATTAACAAAGTGAGACTCATGTGGTCTTTATTCTGCAATTTTTTGTTCAAATAATTCAAATAAGAGACCTCAAGAGGTCATTTTCTTTTTTAAAAAATATTTTTAATAAAATATTAAAAAATATCAAATAGTGACCTTGTGAGGTATCCTTTATAAAAATAATAAAAAAAAAAAATAATTTAGAGATCTCATGAGGTTTCTTTCTAGGAATTTTGAAAGATTACTTAGTGACCTCGTGAGGTCGCTTTCTGATGACCTCATGAGTTCTCCTAGACCTACCGTCGAGGTCGCTTTTGAAGTCTCTTTTTAAAGAAAAAAGGCCTCAGAGGTCTCATTTTAAAGAAAAGAGGCCTCATGAGGTCTCTCTTTTAGGTCTCTTTTTATTCCTTTTTTAAGTAGTGAACTGTCAATTCCAACAAGTCATAAATGACTTAGGACAATTATAAAAAAGCTTTAAATGATAAAAATGCATGGAAAAGTAAAAAATGACCTGAAGGGTCATTACACTTACCACGTTTTATCCCACTAATTTTTTCTTATAAGATTTATAATGAGGCAGCATGAAAATGTGTATTCACTAGATTTTGTCTTACATCAACATCCAAGAAGAATTGTTATATAATATGTAAAATATATGTCCTTGTAAACATTTTTCTTGGTGGCCAAACATTTTACTTGTATCGTTGCATGAGTAATGGACAAGTCAATAGCTTGACTTCCACTACCTCAATAGCAAAAGTAGTAGAAAAGTTATTGGTTTATATATAAACCTCTTTCATGTAGTAGAATGATTTCAAGAAACAACACAAATTGAATAAATAAAAAAAAAGTGTTATCACTATTATTTTGTCATTACCTTTCATCACTGTTAGCTCTATCTTTTATTAATTAAGTTTAGTATCTTGCCTCCATTTTTTATCAATTTTATCATATATTTTTTTCAACATTTTTTTATTTTCATTACTTGAAAAAAAAAAAAGAAAGAAAGAAAGAAAGATGAATAGTAGGAAATTTGATGGTAATGAAAGATTCCACAATCAAGGTAGAGAATATTTAAAGCTAGCGTAGATTCTTTAATATTCTTAACAAATTATTTGTAGATGAAGTTTCATCATGTGTTTGATCATAGTTATTAAGAAACACATTTCATTTTTTAAAAAAAAAAAAAAAAATATGATTTATACTCATATGTGCTAAAAATTGTTAAAAATATTTTTAAATTTGTACTATTATTTTATAATGAACATGCTCCAATTTTGAAATGAACATGTTCCGTGGTAACAACATATTATAAGGTCCAACCACTAATGACTTGACCTATATACATAAATGCACACATTTTCACTAATTCGCCAAGTGACAAGAATTACTGGATTATCTTACAAAATATAAAAAAAAAATTTAAATGTTTGGGAAACTTGTGCTTTTTGCCAATCATTTTTGTCAAAAAAATAACAAATTGTATGTTCAAATAATTTTGCCAGGATTTTTTGTTTTCAAAAACTCCATTTTTTTATGGCCAAAAGGATCCTAAAGAACTTTAACCCGAACACACTATAATTAATTTCAAAATTGATGAAAACCAAAAAAGTTTTAAAAAAAATGAGTAGAAAAATAAAAGATGTGGTGTGAGTAGAGGCAGAGCCAGCACTCTTTAGGGGATTCGTTCGAACCCCCTTCAACGGAAAAATATACTATTTATACAACAACAAGAACAACAAATCCAGTATATTCCCACATCATGGGGTCTGGGGAGGGTAGAGTGTACGCAGTCCTTACCACTACCTCTAAAGAAGTAGAGAGGTTGTTTCCGATAGACCCCCGGCTCAAGACAAAGGACAGTATATCCAGAAAAAAATGCATGGAACATGATAAAATAACAAAGGTATGACATCCACCAAAAATATTGAACACTGCCAAACAAGAACACCAAAGCCCTCCTACCTACTGCCTACGACTCAACCACACACCTTAGCCCTCTATCCTAATGTTTTTCCTCCATATCTTTCTATCCTGGGTCATGTCCTCACTCAGCTGTAACTGCTCCATGTCATGTTTAATCACTTCCCTCCAGTATTTCTTCGGTCTACCCCTACCCCACTTGAAACCTTCCAAGGCCAACCTCTCACGCCTATGAACCGGGGCATCCGTGTCTCTCCTCATCACATGACCAAATCATCGCAACCTAACTTTCCGTAATTTATCCTCCACCAATACCACTCCCACCTTCTCCCGAATACTCTCATTCCTAATCCTGTCAGTCCTTGTAAAATCATACATCCAACGCAGCATCCTCAATTCTGCCACCTTTAACTTTTGGATATGAGAATTCTTAACCGGCGAACACTCCGCTCCATATAACATAGCCGGCCGGACTGCAACTCTATAGAATCTGCCTTTCACATGATTAATATTATTTTTTATGTGGTTATAGTTGGTGTTGAACCCCCTTCAACATAGTTTTCTTTTAATATTGAATCCCCTTACTTGAAATCCTGACTCCACCTCTCGTGTGAGATGTGCGGTGGTTCCCACCGTATAATGTTCAAGTAACATACATATGACTTGGCATACCTCACAAGTGTAAAATATTTCATTCATTAGCATTTCTCACTAGCATTGTTGTATTAGTGTAGCTAGGTTCCAGACAGGGTCCATAGGCAGGTAGCTCAGTGATGACTAATTGACTGTCTCTATTTAATAGGACGCTTTCTTTTGACCTATATAATTTCTGAAACATGACCCCAAGAAAGGAAAAGTAGTTTATTATATGTGCTTAAGGAAACATTCATTTCCACCCTAAGTAATATTGCTTTAGAAAAATTAATCTATTTCAAAGTAGATGATATTTTTAAGAAAATTATGAAGTATTTATTACTGTAATTATTTTTTACATCACCTTTACTGTTCACAATAATGGAGTTTTAGTTAAGTGAAGCAAGAACAAAAAGTAGCTTAGATAAATACTTTTCTAATTAAAAATGTTAATTGTATTTTGTTAAGGGTATCCAAAGTATAAAAGATTAAAAAAAATATGGACAAAGATGTATTTAGAATGGAAGAAGATATTTTTCTCAAAATATTTTGATTGGTTAGACTATTTGAAAAAAAACACTTTTCTAAGAAGAAAAACGTTCTTCAAGATCAAATAAATGACTAAACAAATTTCATAACCGGTAATCCACATTAATTTCACCTCCCACTATCACTTTCGAGTCAGATAATATTTGTCTAAATTATATATTATATGGAGTAAAAATGACTTAGTGTGTGTTTGGGACAATTGGGCCGATTGAGTCATTTTGGACTAAGGGAACAAAGTCAGCCCATAATGACATCATCTCGCGGACGATGTTAATACGCTAGAGCTTGCACTCGGGCAAAGGGTGAAGGTGCCCGAGACTGTCCAATGATGGTGACTGCATACTAACAGACAAACGGAAGGATAATGTGTCAGGAATTTCACAAAGCACCATTTTCCCATAACAGAGACGCGTCTGACACATACTAGTAGACTGGATGCTCCCAACGACATCAGGACGAGTGGTAATCCTATTATTGCCAATGCAAAAAATTTGCACCCTATAAATAGATATCTTCTCCCCTATTGTAAAGGATCTCATTTTTGCTTAGAAGCAATAAAATAATTTTAGCTTGCTCCTTAAGCATTAGCATTTTTCTTTACTTGTTTTCTTTTTTCTCGTTGTGATCCTCGAGCTTGGTCACATTCTTACTCTTGGAAAATACAATTTAACACTCGACCCACGGAATAAGATTTATTCATAATCTGCCTGTTCAGTTCATTTTGATCTCTTGTTATGTTATTTAATTTTTTACAAATATTTATTACTAAATCCAAAGCTAAGATCTTACCACGTGCTCTTGACTCATGAGTAAATTCAACTGTACAAAAAGATGGTAAATAATTTAGCGCTCACATTGGGGCAAGAGCAACTGTGTGGATTTTTAGCTTTGTATTTTTTTTCTAGTTTTCTTTTGCATTTTACTCATAGGGAAGTAGGTCATGGCTTTCAGAAAATGTAGCTTTCAAATGAGTACTACCTTGCAAGAAGGATATGAGATGCCCATTAATCGAAAGGATCCTGCCATTTGAGCTAGCAGTCATGAGCAACCAAATCTTCTCCCAAAGCCAATAAAGCTTAAAATAATCCATCACCTTGATCGGATGCAACAAACCATCCTCATTTAAAGGATTGGGGGAGGAGACTTAGAGTTCCAAAGAAGATCGCCCTATCAGTGAAGTAGCCACCAATTATCCAGAATGTACTTCACGCTCCTGCTCCAACCTCTCAATGTTGAAAAGCCTTTACTAGGCATCTTCTGAAAGGTTTCCCTCTCTTGTTTAACATCTTCAATCTATAGCTTGAGGGCATCAACTTCAAAATTACAATGTGAAAGGGACTCAACCAACTAGGGTTGGTAACGTAGCAGGCCTCAAATCTTCTTCTAGTGCGGTACAACATGTCTCTAGAGTTCTCCGTTCTTTTTGCCAAAACTACAGGTTATACATAACCAAGAAGTTGTCCTAGAATGCAGAAAAATGTGGAACAATTTAACAAGGGGCAATTGTTAAATAAAACTAAAAAAGAGAAGTTTATTTACCTGCGCTAAGGCATGGACACTCTCAATTTCTCTGATCACCAGGAGTGACCAATAATTGGCTACTTGGGCCGACCTAGACAAGAAATTCACATCTGAGGGAATGTGCAAACAAACTTTTTGAGATGTTGATGGCTCACCCGTTGGAGCTGAAAAATGATTGGTAAACATGCATGGGTCGTTCATGAAAGTAGAGGTTCCTAGGCTTGAAGGGCTACTTATTTGAGGCTCCCACTGAGCGGACAATGCAAAAGAATGGAGGATGGCCCTAAGCTGTCTCTGAACTAATAGCAGATGTATTGTTAGGATGAGCTAAAAAAGCCCGTAGCACGGATCGTCCCTCTGAATATTGGGAGGTTTATAATCTACCTCATCAGAGTCATATATCATTACCACTCTGTGGTTGATTATTTCTCTTTCAAGGGTAAGGGCTCTGGTTAGGTCCCAAACCCACTTCACTACAATAGTAGTCGCTCGGGTGATCAGGATTGCCTCTGCAGGTTGAGGCGCGGGTACAGACTGGGGGTCCATTAAGTGCGGGAGAATTTAAACAATGGATAAGAGCACAATCAGATCTACTTTCAACATAGGTGACATGACCCGAACCAGATCCTAGTCATGTCGGGTGCCTCAAATCCAGCCAAGATCGGAGACCACCCCTAATACCTAACCATCACTGCCTTACAACTTATGTCAAGTGAATTCCAAATATATAACAAGATAAATAATGACCAACCAAATATCCAACCGGTGTAAACCCCAATACCAATACCAATACCAAGGTTGACACCAATACTAACACCGCTTATGCCCATGGTAGTCACACAAAGCCTTCAACCAAAAACAAGAAACATCTGGTCGGGACATGCCCTCGACCATAGTCAAAACCAAAGTCCAACAAATAAAAACAAAGTAATGAAGTCCATATCATGAAATGGAGTCCTTTGGAGTATAGAGGCTCACCAATTCAATTTGACTCTAAGTTGTCCACGAATTCAAGTCATTAAGCAGAAGGAGTAGTATGATCGATTGTTGCATCGCATGGGGATACAACAACCAAAGATGGTTAGCGTAACAAATGGTAGCATGTACTAAGGAATAAGAATAAAATAATGTCATTATTAAAAACCAAAGTAAAGAACCATATGCAAACACATACATATATACATGTATACATATATACGATGCCGAAAAAGGGAACCAGGTTTAGCACACATTTAAAAAATTTAACTTGGGTTGTGTAGCTTGACCGTCCTAAAACTACCCACAGGCTATATGGGTCCAGTGGTACCCCATGAATGGGCCCTAGTGCGTGTATCCGCATGAACTAGAGATATCATAGGGGTTGGAGATTCCCGTGTACTCTTCGCCCTCCATGAATATATATACGAGTATAAACTTAGGGGATTCCCATGTACCCCACAAGAATATGGTACCATGACCAACCCTCATGTCGGCAAACATGAGTTCCAGTGTCCGTCCATCAGACTCACACCTTCACGTTAACTATCACAATCCATTATATTGCCCAGTTAAAACATTTAGCACATAATCAAACCACCAATTCCAGAATTTAATTACCAAGACATTATGAAGTGGTATCACCATACCGATTGTAGCTTGCGAACAATGTCACTAGCCAACAGTTAGGGGATTCCTATGTACCCCACATAATTTCCTAGTAAACCAAAACCATAGCAACCAAGGCCTTTTCAAAATCATTTAAAACCAACAAAACTAATTTAAGTTTCATTACCATACTATGCAATGTAAAGATTTCAATAAAAGTCAAACTTTGTGACAAAATCATTCTCATTGGCATTTTATCAAACATGTTGAGGGCATATAGTTTCCAAAACCAAAATCAAGCATCAATTGACCATTCCTATGAAACCACAAGTTTAAACCACCATTATAACATGAAAACCATTAGAAAAACATTGGAAAACATTATCAAACCAAGGCCCCCAATATATATTTCAAAACCAAATCAATACCGCAATATTACCATGAAAACCATTCATTAAAATATACTTTTAGTTTAAAAAATAATAAGAGAGAAGTAAAATTCCTTAGAAACCAAGAAAGATAGAGAGAACCACTCTTTAGAGCCTTAATTGTTTACCTTGAAGAAACCCTAGTGTTTTCATGAACCAGGAGATTGAGAGAGATTTAAGAGTGTTTTGAGAGTGTTTGATTGAAAATAATTGGTTAAGGAAGCCTCCAAAGTTATTTTATGTAGTGGGGTTAAAAGGGGTTAAGAGGGAAAATATCCAGAATACCCCTAACTTAAACTATAAAAATTCTTGCAGGTGGGTACGATTTGACCCTTCAACTCATCCCCACATCATACGACTGGTACCATCCAGTCGTACCTACAATAAAAAGTTAGAAACCCTATTTTGTCCAACATATCTCACTTGCCTAACTCGTGACCAGACTAGACGACTCGTATGGTCCAATCATACCTAAGATAGAATCAAAAGGGGTTGGACACTACACAACATACACCTAGACTATACTACTCGTACCCTATCCTCACGATTCTTAGTGAGCTACTCGTACTTAGAGCCAAGTTAAGTCACTAAGTTTTAAATTAAGTAAAGTATCAACCTAATGACCCATTACCAAACCTGACACGACCCAAACCAGGGCCTAGTCATGTCAGGCATCTCAAGTCTAACCCGAACTAGAGACCATCCTCTATACCCAATCCAACCAACCAATATACAACCTGTGTTAGATAAATTTCTAACATATAACAAGATAGAGTATTTAGAATTCAATAACTTTGGGATAAGTCTAAAACCGAGACAACCCAACCAAGTTATACCAATCGGATATTCTTACACTTTTAGTTAGAGGCTTTGTGGTACTTTTATGGTTTGAATGGGCGGGATTGGTATTGGTGTCAGTGTTAGCATTGGTATTGGTATTGGGGCTAAGATCGGTTGATGATATTGTTGGTTGTTCTATCATATTCCATTTTGGTATTAATCATATTGTGATTTGGAACTTATTTTTTATGGCATGGTTTATAGCCTTTGTTTCAGTATTGGTTTAGTTATGTATGGTTGGATGGTTAGTTTGGTATAGTTAGACTCAATTGGGTCTATCACAGTTGTGATCCTATCCTAGCAACTTTATGTAAGTTGTTATAATATCTTGTTATATCTTTGGTATTCATCCAACTCAAGGTATGCTAATGGTGGTTGGGTTGAGTAGTAGAGGGTGGTCCCTGGTCCTGGTCTACCTTAGGATACCCATTATGACAAGGCCCTCGGTTGGGTCACGTCTAGTTGGTATTAGATATTCAGGCACATGGTCAAATGGGATTCCATAAATTTATGTCGAGTAAAGTCTCTTTTAGAGGTGTGTAGCACGCGACACTCATAAGAGAGAGGCTTTAAGGCATTTAGGAATGTTTTACTTTCTTTGTATTCTATTTTCAAGCTTTGAGTCTAAGGTCTGGAATTCTTCTCTAATCCTTGGATGTTCTCTTTTTAGATCATGCCCCGATAATCTGGAACACAAAAAAACTCTTCAGTCCTATCTGGGGACAATGTTAATAGGGTACGTCCTACGTCTAGAGTTTATCTTCAATTTAAGGGTTTTATCCCTGATAGTTCTATAGTTTCTTCAATTGTTACTAGTTCTCCTCAGGGTGAGGTGACTAATGTATAATTTCACTAGTCTATTCATCATACTATTGCTAAATTGGTTACTGATCAGGCTGAGCAGGATGTGTCGGGTGGGCTATTGACTGAGGCCATAAGGGTTCGTCAGTTATAAAACTGAATCCTCTTACTTTTACTAGTATGAAGGTAGAGGAGAATCCTTAGGTTTTCTTGGATGAGATAGAAAAGATATTCAGGGTGATGCAGGCCACTAATATGGAAGGTGTAAACTTTGCAGCTTATCAACTTAAGGATGTTGCGTACCAATGATACGAAGAGTGGGACAGGGATAGAAGATACGTAGAGGAGTCATCCTTATGGGATGCTTTTTCTGGAGCTTTTTTGGATTGTTTTTTTCCTCAAGATCTAAGGGAAGAAAATATGGAGGATTTTTTGAACCTTAAGAAAGGGAGAATGTCTGTCAAGGAATATGCCTTAAAATTTCATCAGTTGTCATTGTATACTCCTAATTTGGTGGTTGACATGAGAGAAAGGATAAGAAAGTTCATTTTTGGGTTTAATCAAGATTTTATATTAGAAACTAGGACTGCCTTGTAGATTAAAGATATAGATATTTCTAGGTTGACTTTTCATATATAGGAGGTAGAACATAAGAAGAAGAAATAAGCCAAGTTCAAAGATTGGTAGGGTATAAGAAGCAGGTTTTTTATTAGGTAGGTGCTCAGTCTCAGGGTGTTTGAGATGGTGGAAAATGGCAGAAAAGGAAGTGGAAGAGTTTTGGATCCTTCTTTACTGCTAGTGCTCCTTACCTGAAGAAATAGAGTGATAGGCGTCACTAGGGTAGTGATAATTTCTGAGCACAAGGTGCCCAATCTCAGGTGAGTGGGGGTCCATTAGTTTCTACATGCCCTCTTTATCAATTCTGTGGTCGTCCTCATTAGGGTTATTGCAATGACGGGAGGGATAAATACTTCAAGTATGGTCAGACAGGTCATTGACTCAAGGATTATTTGATTAGTAAGGTTGCTACGGGAGAAAATAAGGTATCGTCGGCTTCACCTTTTGCTCCTGCACCCGGAGTTGCCACATCTAATTCTGTTAATACTTTTGGTTCTAGTGTTGGCCAGAATAACTTGTATGCTTTGGCATTCCGACAAGACTCCGAGTCATCACCTGATGTTGTTACTGATATGTTTCAACTCTTTGCTTGTGATGTGTATTGTCTTCTTGATCTGGGTTCCACTCTTTCTTATGTGACCGTATTTATGGCTGTATGTATTAGTTTTGATCGTGAGGTTATTTCAGATCCTTTTTCTATTTCCACCCTGGTAGGTGACTCGTTTATTGCTAAGAGAGTCTATAGGGGGTGTGGTATCTTTTGGTGGTAGGCATACTTTGGTAGATTTGTTTGAACTTGATATGGTGGATTTTGATGTTATTATGGGGATAGATTGGTTACACTCTTATTATGAATCCTTGGATTATCGGACCCATAAGGCTGTCTTTAGGTTCCCTAGTGAACCGGTTGTAGAGTGGAAGGGTGGTTCTTTAGCTCCTAGGGGGAGGTTTATTTCGTATCTTAGAGCTTAGAGGTTAATCTCTAATGGTTGTTTCTATTATTTGGTCTGGGTTAAAGATTCTAACTCGAAAGGTCCTTCTTTACTGTCAGTCTCGATGGTAAATGAGTTTTCTAAGGTCTTTTCAGATGATTTTCCTAGTGTTCCTACGAATATGAAAATAGAGTTTGGTATTGACTTGGTTTCGGACACTTGTCCAATATATACTCTTCCTTATAGAATGACTCTGGATAAGTTGAGAGAACTTAAGGAGCAAATTAAGGATCTTCTAGATAAGGGGTTTATTCGTCCTAGTATATCTCCATGGGGTGCACCGGTATTGTTCGTGCGTAAAAAGGATAGCTCCCTTTGGATATGCATTGACTACAAGCAGTTGAATAAGGTGACAGTCAAGAACAAGTATTCTCTTCCAAGAATAGATGATCTGCTTGATCAGTTGCAAGGTGTCAAGTTCCTTTCTAAGATAGATCTTCGATCTGGGTATCATCAGCTTAAGATTAGGAAGGAGGATTTCCCTAAAATGACTGTTTATACTCGATAGGGGCACTTTGAAATTTTGGTAATGTCATTTGGATTGACTAATGTGCCAGATACATTTATGAATTTGATGAATAGAGTTTTCAGGCAGTTTTTAGATCTCTTTGTCATTGTGTTTATTGATGACATTCTGGTTTAGTCCAAAAGTGAAGTGGATCATGTTAATCACCTCTATGTGTTATTGCATACCTTGAAGGAACAATAGTTGTATGCCAAGTTCTCCAAGTATGAGTTTTGGTTGAACACTGTGACTTTTCTTGGTCATATTATTTCTAGCGAGGGGATCATGGTGGATCCGCAAAAGGTAGTTGTGGTTAAAAGATTACCTAGACCCAGGACTCCAACCAACATTCAAAGCTTCTTGGGCTTGGCTAGGTATTATAGGCGGTTTGTGGAAGGATTTTTGTCAATAAGTTGAATCAGAAGAAAGTTAAGTTTTCTTGGCCAAATGCTTGTGAGAGGAGTTTTGAGAAGTTGAAAGATAAGATAACTTATTCTGACTTTTCCATAATTCAATGATGGGTTTGTGGTCTATTATGATGCATCTTGGGTAGGTCTTGATTGTGTGTTAATGCAACATAGAAAGGTAATTGCCTATGCTTTCAGGCAGTTGAAGCTACTAGAGAGGAACTATCCTACTAATGATTTGGAGCTGTTAGTGATTATGTTTGCTTTCAAAATATGGCAGAATTATTTGTATGGTGTACACGTGGACATCTTTTCTAATTATAAGAGTCTACAGT
Source organism: Capsicum baccatum var. pendulum (assembly GCA_030864225.1). NCBI lineage: Eukaryota > Viridiplantae > Streptophyta > Magnoliopsida > Solanales > Solanaceae > Capsicum > Capsicum baccatum. The sequence continues at coordinate 169,533,140 of CM061558.1, read as the reverse complement.
ATGTGGTCACTCAGAAAGAGCTCAATCTCAGGCAGAAGAGATGGTTGGAGCTTCTCAAGGACTATGACATGAGTCTTTACTATCACCTAGGTAAAGCTAATGTGGTTGCTGATTCTCTTAGAAGGTTGTCCATGGTGAGTTTAGCTTAAGTGGAGAAAGGAAAATGAGAATTAGTGAAGGATATTCATCACTTAGCTAATATTGAAGTTCGCCTCTTAGACTCCAATAATGGAGATATAATGGTACAAGAAGTGATTCGGTCATCTCTTGGTGCGGACATTAAGGAGAATCAAGTGATGGATCTTATCTTGATGAAAATCAAGGTGGTAGGCAAAAGGTAATGATGTTTGAGATTAGTGGTCGCGGTACTTTACAGTACCAAGGAAGGCTGTGTGTTGCTGATGTTGACAGTTTACAACAAAGGATTTTAGCTGAGGCGCATGAGTCGCGCTATGTTGTTCATCTCAATTCCACGAAGATGTATCATGATCTCAAGGAGATGTATTAGCGGAATGGTATGAAGAGAGATGTGAAAGATTTTGTGGCTAAGTGCTTGGTGTGTCAACAAGTTAAGGTTGAGCTCATGAGACCTGGTGGGTTGTATCATGAGATTGTTTTGCCCGAATGAAAATGAGAGGTTGTTTTGCCCAAATGGAAATAAGAGGTAATCAATATGGATTTCATTATCGGTCCTCCTCGATCTCGAAATTAATATGATTCAATTTGGGTCATCCCGGATAGGTTGACGAAGTTTGCTTACTATTTGCCAGTGAGAACTACCTTTGTTATGGAGGATTATGTAAAGCTATATCTTCAGGAGATTGTGAAGCTGCACGGGGTAGTTGTTTCGATTATTTATGATCGTGGCACGCAGTTTAAGTCTTACTTATGGCAGTCTTTTCAGAAAAAGTTGGGGACTAAGGTGAGTCTGAGCACTGCTTTTCATCTACAAATAGATAAGAAAGAAGAGAGAATTATTTAGATATTGAAGGATATGCCTGGGGCTTGTGTGATTGATTATGGTGGCGGTTGGTTTGAGCATCTACCTTTGGTAGAGTTTGCTTACAATAATAGCTATCACTCTAGTATTGTATGGCTCCTTTAGAGGCAATGTATGGTGGGAGGTGTAGATCTCCTATTGGTTGGGTTTATCTTAGAGACGCAGATATGTTTGGTCCTAACTTGGTTTACCAGGCTATGGATAAGGTGAAGGTGATTCAGGATAGGCTTTAGGCTGCCCAAAATTGCCAAAAGTCCTATGCAGATATTAGGCGTAGAGACTTAAAGTTTGAGGTTGGGGATGAGGTTATCCTCAAAGTATCTCCCATGAAGGAAGTAGTAGGATTTGGTAAGAAGGGAAATCTCATTCCTTATTATGTTAGATGTTATGAGATTGTGTGGAGAATTGGTAATATTTCTTATGAGTTGGAGTTACCCTCTAGCTTCAGTTTGGTTCATCTAGTATTTCATGTCTCTATATTGAGGAAGTGTCTTGGTGATCCTTCTTTGATTGTGGCTTTGGAGGGGTTGGGTTTCTCAAACTCTCTATCTTATGAAGAGCTACCAATTGAGATCTTGGATCGGCAGGTTCATCAATTGTGAAAAAAGGATGTGGCTTTGGTTAAGGTTCTGTGGTAGAACTATAAGATGGAAGATGCTACGTGGGAAGTGGAGGAGGACATGAAGTCCAAGTATCCATATCGATTTTCTGCTCTTGGGATTTATGTGGATGATATGTGGCTCCAACATATCTTTATTTTCTGAGTTTTTTAAAGGAAAGATTAATATCTTTGCCTCTTTGTTTTCAAACTTTGTTAAAGATTAAAAATATATTGGATAATGCAAATGACTCGCGCGTGTGGTTACCCCTACCTTGTCCATCATTCAGGGATGAATGTTCCTACTAGGGGAGACTTGTAACACCCAGTGTCAGGACCTTAGAAAATTTCCTGGAATTCTGTTATGTGAACCTAATATGACTCATGGGTACGAGTTGTATGTTGTGGTATGAATGGTATGGTCCAGTACTATGTTGACCATTGTTGGTTGGTGGTATGGATTTTGGTCACTGAAATGGATACAACTTGGTAGTACGATTTGTATGGTTGAATACGGATCGTTTGGATCCTTTACTTAACCTTAGACTTGGTAACTTAAGTTGGATCTGATTATGAGTGGCTCACCAGGAGCTGTAAGCAAAAGTATGAGTCATACCCAAGACTCGTATGGTGGACAGTGTCCAAACCTTTTGTTATTCTATCTTGCCAAGGATACGAGTGAAGGGTACAGATCTTATGCTGTCAATACATCATGGGTAGGATGAGTCATATACTGGACAATGTTGGGTCCAAGGGTTGAGGCTTAGGATACGAGTGGTGGGTACCCCTCTTATCGAAGGGTACGACTCGTGAGGGTCAGTCGTACCCCTGTGATAGGATTTTGTGCAACTTAAGTGGAGGTATTCAGGATATTTCCCCACTTATCCTAATAAGGTCCCATGACTTCTAACTCTCTTGGGAGGCTATTTACCCTATTATTATATTAATTAACACTTACAAACTCTTCCTAAACACTATAATTCTCTCAAACACTTTTGGGGAAGAAAGTAAGTATTTCAACTAGACAACTAATTTGGGAATCTTTTTGGTGGTTTTTCTCCATATGTTTTGTCAATTAAGGCATGTTATCTTCCCTCATTGTTAGTTCTAATTAAATGCATGGTTCTTATGAATGGTTTCATGATTTTATTGTTGTATGATTTTGGGATTTTAAATATGATTTGGGGGTTTTGGTTATAAATGTTTGGTTATAATTTTCCAATGTTTTAATTATGCTTTTATATGCATTAATGGTTGTTTTGGGTAAGTTGTTACATAGGAATGGTTCTTTGGTAATGGACTTTGGTTTTGAAATCCTATGCCCCCAATATGTTTGATAAAATGTCTTTAATAATGTTTTCATTATAATATTAGTTTTTCAATGGAACTTATGCATGGTTTAAACTTGGTAATGAAACCCTAAATGGTAAGAATGATTTAAATAGTTTTAAATGGATTTGAAAGTCCTTGGTGGCCATGGTTTTGGTTAATTGGAAATCATCAATTGTACATGAAATCCCTTAAACTATATATGGTTGGCTATGGAAAAAACTTGCAAGTATAGTTGGTATGACGATACCACTACTAATGGACTTGGTTAATAAATGGTTAATGGATTGGTTGGTTGCTTAGAAATGGTATTAATTAGGCAATAATGGCAGGGTGTGTAGTAACGTTGTGGAAGGTGGAGGTCCCAAAGGGACCAAAAATGAAAACTCATATTTGCCGATGTGAGGTTTGGTCTTGGTGACCGTGTGCATGATGTCATACTTTATATTTGGGGTATGTACTAGGCATCCCAGGATTTCTTCCCTAGTCATGCGTTACGCACTGGGGCTCTTTCAGCAAGGGAGATAAACCTATATTGCCGGTGGGTGGTTTAGGAAGGCAAAGCTACGCAGCTAAGGTAAATATTTTAATGGCATACTAAACTCGATTCCCTTTCCCGGCATCGTTGTATATATGTATGGTTGTGTTCATATGAATGGTTTTACTTGGTTTTATAAATGGTATTATTTTATCCTTATACTAAGTTCATGCTAGAGATCACTCGCTACCATCTTCGGGCGGATGTATACCCGCTCTATATAGCACCCGGTCATTCTACTTCTCCTACATAGTGATTGACTCGTGGAAAGTTGTTCGATTGAAGTAGTGAGGTTCTATCTTTTCAGAAGGTTCCATTTCATTTTATGGATATTTTTAAAAATTTTAGTTTGTTTCTTGATATTGGTTTTGGCTATGGTTGGGGGCATGCCCCAACTGAATATTCTTACACTATTGGTTAGAGTCTTTGTAGTACTGCTACGGGTTGGAATGGGCAGGATCGGTATTGGTGTCAGTATTAGCATTGGTGTTGATATTGGGGCTGATATTGGTTGACAATTTTGTTGGTTGTTCCATCATATTTCATTTTGGGATTAATCATATTATGTTTTGGAATTTATTTGGTTATGGCCTGGTTTATAGCTCTTATTTCAATATTGTTTTGGTTATGTATAGTTGAACGGTTGGTTTGGTATGGTTGGACTCGATTGGGTTGGTCACGGTTGTGATCCTATCCCAAAGTCTTCATGTGAGCTGTAACACTATTTTGTTATATGTTTGGTATTCAGCTGACTCAAGGTATTCTAATGGTGGTTGGGTTGGGTAGCAAAGGGTGGTCCCCGGTCCTGGTTAGACTTGGGATGCCCATTACGACAAGGCCCTCGGTCGGGTCGGGTCGCATATTGAGGGCATATAGTTTCCAAAACCAAAACCAAGCATCAATTGACCATTCTCATGTAACCACATGTTCAAACCACTATAATAACATGAAAACCATAAGAAAAACATAGGAAAACATTATCCTACCAAGACCCCCAACATATATTTCAAAACCAAATCAATACCACAATATTACCATAAAAACCATTCATTAAAACATGTTTTTAGTTGAACTAACAATGAGAGAGGAGTAACATGCATAAGACACCAAGGAAGACGGAGAGAAACCACCCTTGAGAGCCTAAATTGGTCACCTTAAAGAAACCCTAGCCTTTTCTTGAACCAAGAGCTTGAGAGAGATTTAAGAGAGTTTTTAGAGTGTTTGATAGAAAATAATAGGTTAAGAAATCCTCCAAAGGTGTTTTATGTCGTGGGGTCAAAACGGGTTAAGAGGGAAAATGTCCAGAATACTGCCCAACTTAAACTGTGTAACTTTTCGTGGGTGGGTATTAGTTGACCCTCCAACTCGTCACCACATCATACATTCGTATCATCCATTTGTACCCAAAATATAAAGTTGGACACCATATTTTGTCCAACATATGACTCACTTTCCCAACTCGTGACCAGATCATATGACTCGTATGGTCTAGTCATACCCAAGACAGAATCAAAAAGGGTTGGACACTGCACAATATACAACTGGACTATACCACTTATACTCTATCCTCAAGACTCTTAGTGAGCCACTCATACTCAGAGCCAAGTTAAGTTACTAAGTTTTAGATTAAGTAAAGGATCAACCCAACGACCCGTCACCAAACCATATGATCCGTACCCACTAAGTCATACCCATAATAGAAAACTAACCATCACCCACAAAACACCTTACGAGTTAGGTAACCTGAACTATACCCACACCATACTACTCGTATGATGAGTTATATGATCAACAGAAAGCTCAAAACCCAGGATATTTCCAAGGACCAAAACCCAGGGTATTTCAATAGGACCAGTGAAAGAAAAGAAATACAAGAACGAGTGAAATAAAAGTAAAGAGGATAAAGGAAGGAAAAATCTCTAGTTATGACTGAGCATATTAGGAGAGCGGGTCGAGTTATGATAATAGAAAGTAAGGTGATCCAAGTTCTAGTCCTACCAAATGACAAGATCCTCGAGATCCATTCTTTGAAAGGCTTAGTTAGAGTAAGGAGTACATTCCATGGTGGCCTCCACTAGAAAGATCTAAGTCTAGGAGAGTGAAGCAAACATTAAATAATAATAATTGAAGAAATGTGAGGTGAGGAATTAAAGCCAACATTCTAAGAAAAAGTGATTGTTACTCTGGGAAACTGTTCAGTGGCACTAACCACAAAACTTCTGGGAGTTACTCAAGTATCCTAGAATGGAGCATGGGTCATGGGATCCAGTTTTACTAAATTCTCTTGAGTTAACCTCGAAGGAAAAAAGCAAAATGAGGTATGTGAATGTGAACTACATTCCAGATAAGTTAGCTAGGATCCTGACATAAGCAACAGACTTCTATAGGCAAAAACTGAGCTGGCCCAAGCTTAACTGGAAAGTGGGGCCAAATGAGATAAAATTGTCATCTATCAAATTACCCAATCCCAAGACAAATAGAAAAGTGAATAGGAAAATAAAACTGGGCATGTGGGTAGTAACCCTCTCCATGATATGAGGAATTTTAGTATGGAAATTAAAGGGCCATCGATATGTCGAACGAACAGAGTATATGTGTGACAAATAAAAAACAAGAGAAATCCCCTTATTATCCTGGTATCCTTTCCTTTCTTGAAGAATCCTCGAAATCATTAGAGGTATTAAACATCATTGGCACTGTCTGCTCTATAGTGAAGTTTAAAGGCAACCCACCATCTTCTTGGTCACTAGACGAACCATTCAAATTTGAAGAAAGAAGATGAGAACTTGAACAGTGAGACATGACTGCAATATGTGAGGGGGTAAATTGTAGTTAAGAGCATCCTAGAGAGTTTTTCTTTTTTATTTTTGAGAGAAGGTCTGATAGAAGGCAAAAGCAGAAGCAAGTAGGAAGTGTTAGATAAATATGTTTGATATATACAGGCACTATAAGAAGAGATGAATTGTAGCTCAAATATGAACGTCAGTGCAATCCCCAAGGAAAACATCACCTTATCTCTGAAGGACACGTGTAAAAAGGAGAGACATCACATGAAAGATAACAACGTTAAAGGTTCGAATAACATGATATTTCAGAAAAAGAAATGAATCGAGATATGAAGTGTAGAAGGCGCTTTGGAAATTTTTTCCATCTTCTGACCGTAATGAATGTTGCACCCGCAAGATTGGAGGACTATTTGTATGTGTTAAAAATGGCTTAGGGTGTCTTTGGGCCGATTGGGCTGATTGAGTTATTTTGTGCCAGGTAAGTGAAGTTGGCTCATAATGGAACCATCTTGGAGATGATGTCAATACGCTGGAGCATATACTCGGGCAAATGATGAGGACTCCTGAGTTTAGCTAAGGATGGTGAGTACATACTAATGGATAAATGAATGAAAAATATGCTAGGGATTCTAGAAAGCACCAGTTGCCCTCCGCGCTAACATATGCTGGTGGACTCATTGCTCCCCAATGACATTTGGACGCGTGGCAATCCTTTATTGGCCTTGACAACTAATGTACCCTATAAATATTACCCCCTTCCCCATTGAAAATGATTTGATTATTGGTCATCCTTACACTAAGTAATAAAATATCTTTTGTTTGGTCCTTAAGCATTAGCATTTTCCTTTAGTTGTTTACTGTTTTCTCATTGTTATACTCGTGTTTGCTCATGTTTGTACTCTTGGATGATGCAATCTAACATTCGATCTACGCTATAAGATTTTCTCCTACTCTTTGCTTGTTCAATTACTTTGAGCTCTCGTTAGGTTATTTACTTTTCTGCGAACATTTTCCACTAAATCTGAAGCTAAGACTGTAACGCGTGCTCTTGACTCATGAACAAATTCGACTATACCAAAAAGACAATAAACATATATAAATCAATATTTTATTCTGACCTACTGAACATAGAAAATAAGTAAAAATTACTTATTTTCCAAAAAACAAATGAGGAATACATTCTTTCCCCTTAGGCAAACAAATCGAAGGGTTTCCACGAACCAGTGGCTACAAGATGTACACAGAGGCATTGAATTCCATTGAATGTTTGTATTCATTGGCCACCAACCCATTTTCGGCCTATAAAAAGAGACTCAAGGAACGCCACCACTTCCGAACTCCGGTGTAAAGGCGTAGGATAGAAAAGAGAGAGAGACTTGGGCATTGTGAGAAAGAGAGGAAGTGATGGCAAGTAAGTTGTCCATTGTTATCCTTTGTCTTGCTTTGGTAGTGGTTCAGACCACAGCAGCAAGAGAAATGCCAAGTGACAAAGGTCTTTCTGACCAAAAGAATGTTTTTGGAGGCGCTGGAGGTATCGGGGCCATTGGTAGCAATGCCCTGCCTTATGGTGGAGTCATAAGCGGAGTAGGTGGCAGCGTTGGTGGAATTGGTACTGGAATTGGTGGAGGAGCTGGATTTGGTTCAGTAGGTGGATTAGGTGGTGGACTAGGGGGTCTAGGAGGACGAGGTGGTGGCTTTGGTGACGGTGCAGGTGCTGGTGTTGATGCTGGTAGTGCTGAGAACCTTCCACTTCCATGAAGATCCGTCACTTTCATTTAATTAAATTTTACTTTCTTTATTTGTTCAAGTTTGTTTGATGCATGTTTTGTTACGTTAAAATTTGCTAACTAGTGTGAGAAAGGAGTGAATTTTTGTTTGTTTTTGTTGTTGATGTTTGGCTTCATCCATAGCGTAACGTCACGTGTGATTTTACCCATAATATCCAATGTTACGTAAGTTGTTGCATTTCTATCTTTAAAGTCGAGTGTTCAAAGTTCAACGCTTTTCTTTTTCTTCTCAACCTTTCATTACTGAGGATTATCTAATGATTGTAATTCACAGAAAGCCTCCGGAGGAAAAGATAAAGGATATGCTACTTAAAATTACAGTTGGAAAGAAAAACAAAGAAACTCTTCAAATATGCTGTAGTATATATAGGTTTACCAAACTTAGCAACTTGCAATTGTTTTTTTATTATTTTGGGTTTAGTAAAATCTTACTTTTCAACAATAACTCCAAACACATGTTTAAATTAACACATGAACAATCATATGAAGTTTAAACTTTATATTTATAATTTTGAACTTTTAACAATAAGTTCAACCCAACTGATAAACAACCAAAAATGAAGTTTAAACTATTTTCTTGAAAATAGAAAAATTAAATGTTAAGAACTTCAACACAAGTTCAAAACCAACTTATGAATTATCAATATGAAGTTTCAAGAACTTCAAACACAAGTTCAAATAGTTGAAGAACTATCAATATGAAGTAAAAAATTTACGAACAAGTATGTGATTTACAAGCAAAGACTAGTTGTATCTAGATAAATAAGTTTTCCTTTGAATTTTCCGTAGTGAACTTGCATCGAATGCACTCGGTCAATCGATAGATGTAATATCTTTGAACCGTCGAGCATTAATGTACACCTAAACAACACAAGGCACACAACCAGGCTTTTACCATTTATGATTCTTAAGATTTTATTGGTTTCAGCCATGAACACGTCCTGATTTCATGAGAGATTAGAGAATAGGCTTTTACTAGCATCCTCCTTAAAGCGACTTCCACTTCACTCTCACATAGGTAATTCCTAAATATTTAATCCTATAGATCAAACTATTTGGTCAAACCTGTCAAATTTAGAAACCATTAAAAACTTTTAAAACCATAAGTCTTATCCTTATTTCCTGAACATTGTCTTCATCATGAGATGGGTTGAGTATATTGACAATGTTGAACCATCAGTCATAACTTTATTTGATCTTCTTGAACTTAGCTCTTGGGCTCTCCAATCTGCTAGCCAGAGTTATCATCGTGATGACTTGTCCTAGATCATAAACCCACTTCCCTTTGATGATATCTCAACTCCCTCTCTATATAGGCCTTTTATAAGTGGATCCAACACATTATTCTTTGAATTCACTTAGTCAACCGTGATAATTTCACTAAAGATTAGTTCTCTAATGATATTATGTCTCCACCTTATATGATGAGATTTACCATTATCCATGATGCTCCCTGTTCTACCTATTTTCACTTGTCTATCACAGTGTATACATACTGGTACCAAAGGTTTGGGCCAATATGAAATATCTTCCAAGAAATTTCGAAGTCATTTAGCTTCTTCATCGATTTTATCTAACGCGATAAATTCAGATTTCATTGTAGAGTGGGCAATACATGTTTGTTTGTATGATTTTCAAGATATTTCTCCTAAGCCTAAAATAAATACATATTCACTTATGGATTTCACTTTATTCAATGTGGTGATATAATTTACATCACTATATTCTTCAATTACTACTGGATATTTGTTATAGTGCAATGCATAGTCGAGTATATTTTAGATATCTTAAAACTCTTTCCATTTACATTCAATAACTTTGGTTAGGACTACTTGTGTATCGACTAAACTTACTAATAATACATGCTATGTGTAGTCGAGTATAATTCATAGTATACATCAAACTTTTCAACACTCTTGCATAGTCCAACTGTGAGTTATTTTTACCTTTATTCTTTTGAAGTGCAAAGTTCACGTCTAATGAAGTCTTGGTAATACTGAAATCTAAATACTTGAACTTTTCAAGTACCTTTTCAATGTAATGAGACTGTAACAATGCCAACTCTTGCGGAGTTTTATGAATTCTTATCCCTAAGATTACATCCGCAACTCCAAGGTCTTTCATATCAAACTTATTCTCAAGCATTCATTCGATAGAATTTATGAGAAATATCTATATTGATGATCAATATATCATCCACATACAAACAAACAATAAAATTGTGATTTGGAGTGTCTTTAATGTAAACGCATTTATCACATTCATTTATCTTGAAGTTGTTGTCAATATAGTTTGGTCAAACTTTGCATGCCACTGTTTGGGTGTTTGTTTTAGTCTATAAAGTGACTTAACAAGTTTGCACACATTCTTTTTTTTTACCAGGAACCACAAAAACCTCAAGTTGTTCCATGTAAATTTCTTCCTCCAATTCTCTATTTAAGAATATTATTTTGACATCCATTTTATGAATTTCAAGACCATATACCGCCGCTAAGGAAACCAATATCCGAATGGACATTATCCTTGTTACAAAGAGTATGTATCAAAATAATAAAGACCTTCTTTTTGTCTAAAGTCTTTCAAACAAGTCTTGACTTGTATTTGTCGATAGTACCATCAACTTTCATTTTCCTTTTGAAGATCCATTTGAAACATAAAGATTTATTTCTTGAAGGAAGATCCACCAACTCCCAAGTGTGGTTGCTCAAGATTGAATTAATCTCACTATTGACTACCTCTTTCCAAAGAATGAGTCTGAAGACGAAATTTCTTCTTTAAACATTTAAGGCTCATTTTCAAGAAGAAATATAACAAAAGTTTATCCAAAGAAAGTTAACGTCCTTTGACTGTATTTCACCTTAAATTCTCATCATTAAGTACATTCCCATTTGGTTCATCTCTAGGTTGTTTAGACCATCCACTAAACTATTATGTCAAGTTTTGTACGGCTAAATGTGTTCAAAGAACTCAACATTATCTAATTCAACTATCAAATTTTCATTGATATCCGGATGTTCAGATTTATGAACCAAAACTAACATACTTTACGTCTTTTAGCATATTCAATGAATACACATTCCACAGTCTTAGGTCATATTTTTACCCTTTTCGGCGTAGAAACTTGGACTTTTGCTAGACAACCCGACATTTTGAAATATTTCAAGTTGGGTTTCATTTTTTTTTCAATTTTTATATGGAATTGAATATTTCTTACCATGGGGCACTCTATTAAGTATTCGATTTGTTGCAAGAATAACTTTCTCCCACAAGTTTTGTGATAAATCTGAACTTATGAGTCAGACATTTATTATTTTTTGTAATATTTGGTTTTTCCTTTGCAATCCCATTTGATTGAGGTAAATACGAAGCAGTAGTTTGATGGACAATTTTATTTTCAAAACATATCTCTGCCAAACCAGATTCATATTCTCTACTCTTATCATTTCTTATCATTTTTGATCTTTTTATCCAACGGATTTTTAACTTCTGTTTTATATTACCTAAATGTGTCTATTGTTTCATCCTTATCATTTAAAAAATAAATATAATAATATCTAGTGCAATCTCAATAAAAGTTATAAAATACTTTTACCCACCATGAGATATTGTTGACTTTATATCATAAATATCGGTATGGGATAAGTCTAAGGATCGAAATTCCTTTCAACAGACTTATACGAATGCTTAGCATACTTAGTTTCCACACATATTTGATACTTTGAATTATTGAACTCAAAGTTAGGCAATACTTTCAACTATTAACTCCTATGCGATGTTCTTTCCCCTTTAGAGATAGGAAAGTCTGGTCGAAGGTCCAGTACAGTAGGTAGCAGGCGTGTTCATTTTGTCTCCCAAGTGAGAACGATAAATAGGCAATGCATCATCCTTGCTGCTATATATTTTTTCCTTGACTTGACTTATTCATTCAATTGAATAGTGTTCGCAAGGTTTTGTAATTGACATGTCCTAAACGACTATGCCATAAATCATTTGACTCTAGCAAGTAAGAAGAAGCCTAACTTTTTTCATTTCAACAGTCATTACATCAAGTTTCAAAATACCCTCATTGAGGTAGCCTTCCTACATATGTTTTATTCTTGCTTATTACAACTTTTTCAAAAACACACATACACTTAAACTCATTTTTAACGACAAGTGTTGTCGACGTTAAGTTCTTCCTAATGTAGGAACATGGTGAACATTGTTGAGAGTCAACACATTTTCGAAAGTTATTTTTCAAAATATATTTTCATTTACTTCAATCTTGGATATTGAATTATTTTTCATGAAGATCACTTCTTTGGGACCAACAGTATCATAAGTAGCAAAAGTTTCTTTGTCTGCTCAAACATGTCTAGTGGATCCTGAGTCAAACCACCATTCATTTAGATTTCTAACTAGATTTATTTAAGTAATCATAGCACATAGATTTTCAATCTTTATCAGTAGTTTCAACATGCTTATCAGATCTCTTTTCTTATTTTTATTCAAAATTTGACTATTTAAAGCTTTGTGGACAACATTACTACAATTGTAGCACTTGCCTTTGAATGTTTTCATGTTCTTTATCTCTTGTCCAGAAGACTTCTTCATCTTCTTATTATTTGGAGCATTATCCTTAACAGGATTTGCAACCATCATTGATGATTTTTCATTCAACCTATTATCCTCTTCTATCTTGGGACGACTCATAAGATTTTTCAAACTAGATAATTAATTTTCAACTATTTTTTTTTAAAATATGAGGATCTATACTTGTGAACATTTGCATTTCAAGTTTGGTCAGCTAAAATGACATCATTTGTTTCCATCTTTGAAGTTCACACCAGAATATTTTTTTGGTTTCTCTGTTATTTCCACTGCTATAGCAATATCTGAGTGACTTAATATAACACTCCGATTCGCAAAATCGGAATGGTACATGGTGCTCATGACCCCGAGGGACCACAAGCTAACCCATGATTGATATATGTACCTGTATACTGCAAATCATGATATAATAATGTGGAATACATAGAAATATAAGGCTATAAGGTTCAACTGAATAAAATCATGTGGGTGAAAATAACCAAAACAACTTAATCTGAAAGCTAAGTCTGAACGTAAACTTAACATAAATCTGAACGTAAATTTGAAAGCCTCTAAACTATCTGAATAAGGAGTTGAAGGAACATGTCTCTAACTAACTCCATAAAACTGAACTGAAGAAATAAATAAATAAATGTATCAAATCATATTGTTCTCTAATCAATGAGGACTCACTATGTCTCTACAACTGGAATGCTACCACTACTTCTGGGCTGGAGCTCGTGTCTCGGAACCTATGGTGTAACATGAAAAGAGAGCACCATAGCATAAATGTGTTAGTACAACTGGAGTACTGAGTATACGAGGAAGGTAGGCTGAACATAAAGGGTTTCATGCATGAACAACACTGACTGACTAATATGAACGTGGGAGTGCAAACACACATATATAGAAACTAGGACCGTAAATACGTGATAGCATGACCTGTAAGATAATACATGGTTTACTGATAACTATCATGACTGATACTGAAACTGATAACATGGACGACTGTATCTGACAGTCCTGTATATACTAAAATCTGAAGAATGCCTTGAGTTCTTTTATTGAGACTGATACTGAAACTGTGGGAAGTAGTGTTTAACCGACATGCCCCATGTATGCTGTTATGGCTAAGCTAGGGTCCATTCTTTGCCCCAACTAAAGGGGTGTCAATACCGTGCCACGGGTAAGGACAGCCTGCAAGTGACCCTTATCTTGCGGGTACCTAATGAGTACGATGGGAACCCTAAACTGATGGGTTAAGCCACCTCATCAACCCTAATCTGATGGGTTAAGATGTCTCAACCTACGCTGACTACGTAGTTCTGGAACACAAGGATGACTACTAAGAATCACACCCTGAACTGGCGGGTGAGTTCCCATCCTTGGGTTCACTTGGTGCTAACCTCTACTCCTATCTGGAGGGACTGGACATGAATAACTGACTGTGCATGACGTAATCTTACTGAATTCCATTGACTGGCGGAATGTTATTGATATCTGACAACTGACTAAGATCATGAGGTTTTCCTAAGTCACATGACTGACTGAAGTCTATGGAATCATAGCTTGAGTTCGAATATCGTGAAACATAACATGGCTCTAGGCACACAACTATAGTTTTTGGGTACAAGTACCCCTAGAACTCGATAGGAGGAAACTGACACACATGACATGACTTTATCACAAGATTTGAGTCCACAATTCACAATATCATAAGTAAGGCTTTCATAATAAGAATGATTCTCAACAAACTATCACATGATCGGGAATGCACAAAACATGTATATACTTGCATGGCTTTAATAACATGGTCATTCCATATCGCAACAATATCATGAGCATACAACTGCTTCAATTTAAGACAATAGCACAGGGATCACGTTGAACATAAACTTAGAACATGGAATAGTCATTTAGGACTTATTATGTCATAAAAGCATGATTTCTATTCCCTTAGGTATTTTCACAAACACCTTACATGCACATCTTAGGCATAGGTGGATTCAACAAGATTACAAATATTCAACCACCAATTTCACATATTTATACATTAAATACCACCATATCCTCACAATAAACATACAAAGATCCCATCTTAGGCCTCATCAAACTCCAACCACATGAACATCAACCACAAACAATATAAACATCATGATACAAAATTTAGAAGATGGTTCTTGAGCTTCATGGACAAAAGGAGTCCATGAATCAACTCACGCATACCTTAGAAGGAAGATTCTTGATGATTGACAGAGGAATTTCCTTGAAATCACATCTTCAAGCTTAGTTACGCAACCTTAGTTGTTTTTCTCTTTTAGTGCTCTTGGATGATGAGCTTTGAGATGATAATAGGGTTGTAATATGTTTAGAAGCTATATATTTCGTAGGGTTAAGTTTAGGGACGCGTAAGGAGTGTTAAAAGACTTAATTACCCTTAAAATAACTCAAAACGGAGTGTTTTTGGCACCTAGAACTGACAAAGGTAGCGCCCAAGTGATTGCCTAAGTTAGGTTGGGCAGCGCCTAACCAATCACCTATCCTTACTGTCTCTCACAAAAATGGGCATAACTTTTCGCTCAGGTATTGGATTAAGGCAAAATTGGTATCGTTGGAAAGCTAATTCGATTCTCTACAATTTGGTGGGTCAAAATCAGCCAAAAATACCACATTAACATCAAATTATACTCGTTCAAAGATGACCTTTGCATAATCGAACACTAAAACTTGATGGATTCAAAAACTCTTAGCTTGTATTACCTTAAGTGACTCATATGAACATCCTTAATACATCATAAGCTATCCTACAACTAGGATATTCATTGTAAGTCATGTACTCAAGTATGAATCACAGGATAGGACATTTCATACGTAGAAATACTTATTCACTTCCTAGCTTAGAAACATGCGGGGTATTACACTTACTGACACAACCTTGGTTGTCATTGGGAAAAAATCATTAACAACCAAATCAATTTGTTGTTAGATTTTATTCATCATTTTTATGTCAATCTTTGACATACACTTCAGTAATTTAGAATACTAACAATAAATACTTTAATCTTTATCCAACTTGTTTCTAGTCAACGATGAAGATTTTATATCTTCAAATCATCATTCGAATAAACATTGAAACCTAACGAAGTTTTTATAACTTCATATCAGAATAAAATTCAAACAGAGTGAAAATCCATAGGTTTTAAACTCCAAAAACCAATACTGAGAATTTACCGAATTAGTGAAGTTTATATATTCTTCGAACCAAACTCCTACACTAATTTCTTAGTGAAGTTTTTATATTCTTCTAACCGAGGGATTAAATAAAAAGATTTTAGTCTCCACAAAATCAGATCCAATACAGATTAACCTAGTACTTGATTTATAAATGTTGATAAAAAAAGAACAAAAAAATATATTTTTATAATTTTCTCAAGATTATTATTTTTTCGGGTATATTAAAATCTGTATTTTTCAATAATAAATCAAAACACATGTTTGAATTAATAAATTTAAACTCCGTATTTACAACTTTGAACTTTTAACAATAAGTTCAATCCAATTTATGAACAACCAAAATTGAAATTCAAAGTATTTTCTTGAAAATAGAAAAAACAAATATTAAGAACTTCAACACAAGTTCAACCAACTTATGAACATCAAACTAAAGTTTCAAGAACTTCAAACACAAGTTCAAACAATTAAAGAAATATCAATATGAAGTTTAAACTATTTTCTGAAAAAATAGTAAAACTAACTTTAAGAAAAATAGATAAAACAGAAAGATTCTAGTCCACCGAATTCATGGTGTCCTTAAAGAAATTATTTCCCTCAAGTATTTTAGGTTATGAAATATATCTTACCGAGATAAAATGAATCACTTCAACAGAATAGGGGTACCTCAAATTTGGTCGAATTATGAATGCATTAAACGGTAGCAAATCGTACTAGAGTTTTTTTTCAAGAAAGAGGGAGTATTTTTTCTTCAAAATTTTCATGTGTATACCTAAGGAAAAATTTATGTATTTATAGTCATCAAGGTGTTGTTTCATGAAAATAAGCAATGGTTCTGAAAGATGTACTCCTTCATAAAGATGCAACTCTTTGGAAAAGGTGTAACTCTTTGAAAAAGTCACAACCCGTTGAAAAGGTCATAACCATCCAAACCGAAAAGGTAGATATTCAAAATACATCCTTTCTCTTGGTGTCTTTTCAAAAAAATACTGATTCTTTTTTCATTTATCCCTTTTTAAAATCCAACAATAATTTGAACCCTAAGAAAGCCGAAGTGTTAAGCGTACTAGATAGAAGGAGAAAACAGAAGTAAACACAGAAATGGTACTAAAATCTTTAATTTATGAATTCCAAATCATATATGATAAAAGAGTTACTTATTAGATTCTAAATAAATTATATAATATATATTACATAAACTTCTAAATACAAATCTAAAATTCAAGCCAAAGTGACTAAAGTTATGCCAAATTCATAATTGAAATTTTAAAATGTCCCTATTTTCTTCATGAAGTTTGGGTGGAGGTAAAAGTAAGGAGACAACTCTATGACATGTAAGCTGGTGATATATCCGAAAACATTTTTTTTTATTCTAAAAACCAAAGATGTATTAAAGTTTTGGTGAATATTTTGTGTATTTTACATCATAAATTGCTTTCCGGAAAAATATTGTCCTCGATAGAAAAGAATTTTCAATCGGCCGATTATAAAGAATTATAGAAATGTTTTCTTCAAGAGAAGTATCCATCTTTTCACTAAAAGAGGAGAATGAGATGCTTAATGGGAGTTATTCATTTTTCTTCACAAACATCTCAAATTAGTTCGAACCTATATCACTTATTTCAATCAGAATTACAATCTATATCACTTATTTCAACCAGCACTTAAAGCATATTGGTCCAAACTTCTAAAATTAATTTATTTTGAAAAGTGTTTTTTCAGAAGTAAATTTCAAAAATTACTTTTGGTGAGACGTAGTTCATGTTTGGCCGATAAATTTGAAAAATATTTTTGAGCAATAATTATTATTTTACCAATTTTTTAAAGTGCTTTTAAGTTTAGTTTTTTCAAACATGCTTTAGAAAGAAACTATTTTTTAGATTATGAAAAAACGATTTTTCTATCCCCAAAAGCAATTATTTTAATTCAAAAGCTTTGTCAAACACCTTATTTTTAAAAAAATTAAGAACTTTTTTTATAAAAAAGTACTTTTTGGAGAAAAATAAACTAGACCAAACAGGTTACTAAACATTATCTTTATCCTTTAAAATGAAAAAATCACTAAAAAATGACTTCCATCCCCAATTATCATTCTTGTCTCATTACCATATGCCATCGATTTTCTATGGAATCAATTATCAAACTATGTCCAATTACATTATATACGTCTGACTTAGATTAATTTTTGGATAAAATATTTCTACTTTAAATATTTATGCTCCTGAAATTGCATTGCTCCTAATAACTGTACTGTTGGGTCTACAAATTGGAACAACTTTCGACAAAGATGGGGTTATTGTCAGCTCGGGATTAAATGGCATCCTTGGACTGGGCAACACATCAATTTTTTTCATGATTCATGGATTAAACCTAATACCACTCGTCATAGTTTAATTTGTGATCCTCTGCATCGACATTAGATGAAACCACCTATTAGTCACTTTAGACATTTTCATAGATGGTCTTTCGATTCTTTGTCTTTTGTCCTTACCCCAACAATTACATTCCTCATAGAGGTCGTCCATGTTCCTATCCAATTGGATTTTTCTGATCCCATTACTTCCAACCTCACTTATTCGGAGCAATTCATTGTCAAGTCTTGTTTCTCCGTACTTACTAGTGCTTCGCCTTTATAGGATCAATATTCGACATTGTTTCCAACATCAACAAATTTTAGATAGATATGGAGGCTTCATCTTTGTCCAAAAATCAAGCAATTTCCTTGGTTACTTCTATTGGATAGGCTCCCGACTGCGAGCTACTTGTATTACATTCACATCCTAGATAATCCCCTTTGTAGATTGTGCCAATTGATAAAGTTGAAACTACAAGTCATCTTCTCCTCCATTGTCCTAAACTTTAGCCATTTTGATCGTTTTTTGCCCTCACTCAGTAAATAAGCTTCTCTTAGTAATATCTCCTACCCCGCCCTCGCCCCCGCCCCCACCCCCCACCTCTTTTTCTGGCTACACAGATTTCTTTATCTTCTACCAAAAGCACGTATATATTATATTTCTGTAAAATATTTTCTTTTGTTTTGTCTGTGGTCTATTTGTGCTGCTCAAAATAAATTCATCATTCAGGAACTCTCTTCTAATCTCAATTTCAGGTATCTCACACCTTACTAGAAAGTTTTGTCTTTAGCAAGAAACCAAAGTCCCTCTAAGTTATTCTCTACAATATATGTCAAATAAAATTCCCCAATAAATCCTAACATTATATTTAAAACTGACAATTCCTTTAACCCTACTACGAGACTCTCTACTTTGGGTGGGGTTTCTAGAAATTATGTTGGGGGTTGGCTTCTTGGCTTTAAGATTACTTCTTATATCACCAATGTCCTGGAGGCCGAAGCAAAAGCCCTTTGTTTGGGCCTTACACTGGCATCTGATTATCACTTGCTTTTACTGAAAATAAATGTTGATTTATTTTAACTTGAAAATTACTTGACAAACTAGCTACATGAAAACTCACCCTTTTTTTTTTATTTCAGGTGCTTTCTCCTCACAATGGATAATCCCCAGATTCATCACGTGTACAGGGAACAAAACAGATTAGTGGATGCTCTAGTAACTACTACTACTGATTTTGATAATATCATCTCGATTTAAATTATGCTTTTTTAAAAAAAAAATCTCTACCATCCTTAAGGGAAACTTTAAATTCTGAAAACCATGGAGATATACTACCAGGGTCGGGTTTAGCATGAAGCCACCGAAGTTGAAATTTTAGGCCCTCAATTTTTTGGGGCCCTATTTTCAGCAATTATAAATTTATCATTTTGTGAATTTTTTTCATTCGAAAATATTGAGTATTTTTTAATTTTTTAATTATATTTAAATGTCGTTTTAGCTCAAAAAATTATCAATTCAAGGATTCAAGACTAAAATTGACAATTATGTTCAACTTTACCTTTAACATTAAAAAATATTCTTCTTAATAATGCTCAATTATTAAAAAGAATAATAAATAGGAATAACTTAGTAAACTATACTTTGTATTTATAATTTTGCTTAGTGAACATGAAAAAAATTAAAATAATAATTAAAGTGGGATGGAGAGACAAGAAAGGTAAGCAATATATCAAGAAGATAAAAAGATTTCAGTATTATTCTTCAAATCTGTATAGTGTTTATAGAGTTTCATAAAAAATATCTCAATTGAAATTTTCTAAAACTAAAATTGATAAAATCTTGTGATCCATAAAGTCTCAAGAGAAATTAAATGAATTGGGTATATTATCAATTAAAAAGAATTATTAGGAGAAGCCCATTATAAAATAATTTTATTCATATCTTTGTATCTCAAATATCTATAGAAATAGACTACAAATACAAAAAATTAAGTCCTCATTTTAAAATTTTACTTTAGGCCACCAAATATATTGAGCGACGCCTGTCTACTACCTAAAAGAGTAAAGACGTCGTTGGTTCACTCAACAATGTAGAATGCTACTTCTACTTATGCTACTATTTCTAGTACTAATCAGGTTATAAACGGAGTAGATGTTACTCCCATCATTTCCAAATAATTGAATTATTGGGGTATGACTTACTTCTTAAGAAAAATCTTTTAGGACATAAATTGTAAGTTATTTTTTACTATTATTCTTTTAATTGTTCTTAAATTACTCTTTTAGAAAATGTGATGTATTTAAGTAAAGGTGTCAAACGGGTCGGGCTGACCCGGCCCGACCCGAACCGGCCCGAAACACCAAATCGGACCGGTTTGACCCGGCCCGGAAAGCCCTAGGGCTTTAGGGTACCGGGTCCCGGTCCGGTTTTTTTTTAAAATTGGGCCCGGTTAACCCGGCCCCGGACCAGCCCGGTCCAGGCCCGCCGGTTAACCGACCCGGCCCGGCCCGGACCGATACCAAAAAAAAATAATAATAATAATTTTAATTTTTTGGGCCAAACTAGCCGTTGGCCCAACGGTAATATTACCGTTTCGTTTGGGCCCATTTAATTAAAAAAATAAAAAAAAAAATATATATATATATATATATATATAATATTTTTTAATCCTCAAAATAAATCTATAAATACCCTACAACTTCAAATCATTTCTCACACAATTTTTCACTCTCTCAAATCTCATTCTCTCTCAAATCTCAATTCTCAATTCTCAAATATTCAATATATTTAATTTCTTAAAGTGTTCACTTTAATTTTTTAATTTTTCGTTTACAAAGTAAGAGCGAAAGTTTCTTAAGTCGCAATCTTCGGATACTTCCAAAATTTGGTATTGTCGTTCCATCTCTTACGTTTATTTTTATTTATTGTATTAATTGTTTAATATTTAATTTTATTATATTTGTGTATTTTGAATATTTTTAGTTTAATTTAATTTATATTATGGATAAATTAAAAAACCTCGCTGCTAAAGGTGTTAAAAAATTTTGTCCCGAAAGCGGTAGTGGTAGTAAAAAGCGAATTATTAGCGGTAGAGGTAGTTCAAGTAATAGATATACCCGTGTGACTTCGCCTCTGGTACCGCTTGGTACACCTTTTGAGGAAGAAATAGGTGTAGGTGCTCACGATATGGATTATGTAGAATTTCAAGAAAATTACGGTATAGAAGAAGAAAATGAAGTAGATGCAGTTAATGTAGACGAAGATGATGAAAATATTGCTGAAACACCTGCAGTAGGAGATGCTAACGTTAGATCTGAATCAGTTAATCTCCCTTCCCGTCCTCCCAGTGCCCCAAAACCCCGTAAAAGAACTAGTATTGCATGGCAATTTTTTGAACGTATATCAGATATTGAGGTGCAGTGCAATATTTGTCAACAAATATATAAGCATAGAAGTGGCGGTAAGCAAGGGGGTACGGGTACGTTAATGAGACATATAGCTGAAGATCACAAAAGAGAGTTAAATATTGCAAAAGGTGGTGGGGATGTTGGTGGGTCAACGCAAACTAGAATGGACCCAACAACCGGTCAAGTAGCGAAAAAGTATAATAAATTGAGGGACCGGGAAGAAATAGCTAAAATGGTAGCTGTGGGTTGTTTGCCTTTTAGTTTTCCTTCTTCTGATGCTTTTATCCGTTATATACAAGCAATTTATAATCCTATGTTTAATGGTATTCCTAGAACTACTTGTTGGTCTGATATTTTTAAACTCCATTCACAATATTGTTTTTATTTATCAACATTCTTAAAAAATATTCAATGTAGATTGTCCCTAACTTCTGATCTTGGTCGTGCTGTTAATAAAAATGATTATTTAACCGTTACTTGTCATTGGATGGATAGTAATTTCATAATGCAAAAACGTATTCTTGCTTTTTTATATGATGAAGATCGCAAACATACTGGACAATTTATTGCTGATTCTATTATTAAAATTGCCGGATATTATGGTATAGAAAATAAAATTTTATGTATTGCTTTTGATAATGCTTCTAACAACAAGAATGCTATAACAAAAATAAAATCTACGTTATCTCCACCCTTTCCTGAAATTTTCCATATTAAGTGTGCATGTCATATCTATAATTTAATTGTAAAAGATGGTCTTGACTTTTTTGAGGTTTATATTGAAAAAATTCGTCTTGCCGTAGGTTTCATTCAAGGAAATAATCGTAGAGCGACAATTAAAGAATTTAAAGTTAAATGTCAAGAAAATGGACTTACACCAATTTTAATGCCTGAGGAAATTGATATTAGATGGAATTCTACGTATGAATTTTGAAAAACTTGTTATAAATATAGAATTCCTATTACACTAACTTTTAACCAACACTGTGGTTCTTTTGCTGATTCTGCTGATTGCATGTTACATAATTCTGATTGGGTTATAATTAATGATCTTGTTAAGTTTTTAGAAAAATTTTATGTAGCTACGGTTGAATTTTTCGGTGCATACTATCCTACTGTTTGTAATATTTTGGCATATATAGCCGATATTTCTGGTTTGCTCCAACAATATAAAAATAAAGAAGGTTATAAAGAAGCTGTTGGCGCTATGTTTACGAAATTTAAAAAATATTTCTTCCCGATTCCCCCTATTTACTTGGTTGGTGCTATGTTAAATCCGTGCATGAAATTTAATCATATGTGTCACTTTAGTACTCTTATTTATGCTAACTTAGAAATAAATACTAACCGTGAGTCTGAACAAGAGCAGCCTGATTTGTGGACGGCTACGACTGATGCAAAAGATTATATAGAAAAATTATATAATCACTATGCTGATTTATTTGATTCAGCCGTACCTACAAATATCAGTCCAACTGTCGCTCTTCATCCTCCCGAGGAGCCATCATCTTCTAAAAGGCCGGCACATAGTGGTTTTCCTGATTCGTTTTATAATTTAACTTGTTGGAACAGTGTGGATGAGAGAGCTTACACATCAACTTATCGGGAAGAGCTGAAATATTATCTGCGGACGCCACCAGAGGATCGCAGACGACGGATCAACTCGCTGGATTGGTGGAGGAATAATGAATCACAATATCCTGTACTTTCAAGATTAGCCAGAGATATCTTGAATGTTCCAATGTCAACCGTTGCATCAGAGAGCGCCTTCAGTCAGGGACGACAGCAGCTTGGAGACAACCGACACTCATTGGGAAGCAACGCAATGAATGTTTTAGTTTGCCTTAGAGATTGGATTAGAGCAGAAAGAAGAAACCAAGGAATGGAACCAGAGCCAAGCGACGACCTCAAACTTGAAGAAATTATGACTTCACGGGAGAACTCAACAGAATCAAGTCCAATGCATGGGTTTGCCCCCGTTGACTTCGACTATCCTATGCAACTTCCAATTAATATTAACATGAATGAGTTGGAAAAAATGATGCATAATTTATAGATTTTTCATTCATGTAAATTATAAATTTTGGATCATTTTGCAATCAATAAAATTCCACAAATTCATTCACTCCTTAGTCGTTATTTTTTATTTTTTTTTATTTATCAATTTAAAGTTTTAATATCTTCTATACAACTGTATATTTAATGTATACATGTGTATATGTTTATATATCTTATATAGAAGTGTATATTTAATGTATACACGTGTATATATCTTCTATAGAAGTGTATATTTAATGTATACACGTGTATATATCTTCTATAGAAGTGTATATTTAATGTATACATTATATATATCTTCTATAGAAGTGTATATGTAATGTATACACGTGTATATATCTTCTATAGAAGTGTATATTTAATGTATACACGTGTATATATCTTCTATAGAAGTGTATATTTAATGTATACATTGTATATATCTTCTATAGAAGTGTATATGTAATGTATAGATTGTGTATATAGCGTATATATAGTGTATATTTGACCGGTTTTTATCCGTGTTTGACCGGGTTTGACCGGGTTTGACCGGGTTTTAGCGGGTTTGATCGTATTGAGTTAAGTGGGCCGGTTCCGGGTGGATTTTATTTTTTTTACTGTGCGGCCCGGCCCGGACCGGTTAAGGCCAAAACCGGCCCGTAACCCGGTAAGAGAGAGGGGGCCGGTTCCGGGTTGACCCGGCCCGGCCCGTTAGATAGTCTTATTTTTATTGTGTGGCCCAGCCCGGCCCGGCCCGGTTAAGGCCAAAACCGGCCCGTAACCGGCCCGTAACCCGGTAAGAGAGAGGGGGCCGGTTCCGGGTTGACCCGGCCCGGCCCGTTAGACAGTCTTATGTTTAAGAACCTCATTAAATGAAATGATAAAATTGAAAGAAATTTTCAACATGTCTCTTTAAAAATGAATAATTCATTTATTTTGAACATTATAAAATAGTTCAATAATTCATTTATTTTGAAATGGAGTGAGTACTGATCTAGCTAGTCCATCCGCAGCTATTACTCTTGATAGTTGTTGCGCCACGTGCTTTGCCTATGTGACATGTTTTGCTTATAAATAAAGATCGTTTTCGAACAAATAAAAAAAAATAGTACTATTTCTATTTCAAAATTAAGCACGTACATCTCCTATTATGAAATGCTACACCTACAGTCTCCATGAGGTATATTCGTAACTATAAGTATATTAAAATATATTAAAACTCAAACTAAAATTATAAATAATTTTTTATTTTCTCCATTTTAAAAAGAATGGTCTATTTTGACTAGACACAAAGTTTAAGAAAAATATTTTTTTTGAATCTTGTGATCTTAAATTAACATTATGTCAAATATACTAAAATATTCTTCAATCTTATGGTCTTAAACATTTTACATGTAAAGTTGAAATTAAAGTCTTATGAAAAAAAAAAAAAAAGATCATTCTTTTTTAAACGAATTAAAGAGAAAAGTAGCTCATTCTTAAACGAACAGATATGTATCTTTTGTATATTAAATTTTTGAAAACAAATAAATAATTTGATGAAAATTTTCACTCACCATTTGATTAAAATTAAGTGTTGATTTTTTTATACATCTCTAATTATATAGCTTTAAGTGATTTGTCTTTAGTTTCTATCAGTTTCAAAAACATATTTGCTGCCCGTTTGTCCATTTCTTTTTTCCGGAATTTTTTTTCAGAGTAGGAAATTGTGGTGTTTGATCATGAAAATTCAGAAAATAATTTCGGAAAATTTTTTTGAAAAGGGAAAAATAGGTTTTTGGTGTTTTCATAATTTTTCAACTCCAATTCCAACTTTTATTATTATTACATATAACCTCAATCTTTTAAATTTTTACATTAAACTCTCCTTATAACATTATTTTTTCAATATTACGTATATAGCAGTTTAAAAGAATAAGATAATTATAATTTCAAACTTAATGTTATCCTAATTAATATATATCTCTTTTTCTCTCTCATCATTATTTTTCTCCCTTATTTAAGACATTATTTTACTGCTAATTTATATTTATACCCTTAAATATATAAAGTATTATATTTATACCCATAAATGTATAAAGTATTATATTTATAGGAGAAATATACAAAGTATGTTATATATAAAGTTTACACCATGTATATACCATATACACACATATATAAATATACAAAGTATTAAGAAACATACTAAGCATATTTAAAACATAAATATACAAAGTATATTATATATGAAGTTTATACCATGTATATACCATATGCACACATATATAAATATACAAAGTA
This sequence comes from Capsicum baccatum var. pendulum, assembly GCA_030864225.1. Taxonomy (NCBI): domain Eukaryota; kingdom Viridiplantae; phylum Streptophyta; class Magnoliopsida; order Solanales; family Solanaceae; genus Capsicum; species Capsicum baccatum. The sequence goes on along the minus strand of CM061558.1, from coordinate 169,507,221 downwards.
TAAAGAAACATACTAATCATATTTATATATTTATGGTATATGATATCATAGACATAAATATGCAAAGTATGTTTTACATAAAAATAATTTATTCACACACTGTAAAATCTTTCATGTATAAGAAAATTTAAGAAATAAATTAGCGGCACCCTAAAATTTAATAACAACTCATCATTTCCTATTTTTTAGGAAAGGAAAATAAAGGAAATAAATTAAATAAATTCTTAAAAATATAAATTTGTTTGAAAGATAATAATAATTACCTAAAAAATAGGAAGCAGTGATATGTTAATATAACATCCATATTTAAAATTTTATAATATAAGAAAACGGCTATTATTGTAAATATTGTATATGTCATAATTGAAATTCATTAAATATGGTCATGTATATGTAATTATTTTTATAAAAGTGTCTAATTGTGTTCTTTTTTTGTTAGTAGGTAAATTTTAGTTGGGTGATTTTGATAGTTTGTAAAAGTTGGGGCATAAAATCATATTTAAAAAAGTTTTTTCAAAAGTAAAAAAAAAAATCAAAAAAGACATCATCAAACACAACTCCCACTCCAATTTCAACTCTAACTTCAACTCCAACTCCAAAAAATTTTAATTTTCATGGTCAAACGGCTACTTAAAAAATATTTGTTATTGGTTTAATCTAAGGCGTGAAAAAAGACAATCAACAAAAATGTTTATCTTCTTTAAATTTCATATAAATGTAAAATATTTTTATTTATATATCTATTTGTTTATTTAAAAAAAGATATATTTTAAAATACTTAGTTACTGTCTCACAGATATTCCTCATAACCAATATAAATATTGTTGAATTGTTTAAACAAAATTATTAACTATAAGTGTTTTATAAAAAAGTATATTTTAAATGAAATTATGTGTCCTTTGATTTGTGTCTTTTCAATGAAAGGTTGTGTCCTTTCAGTCAATTCTATTTAAATCAAACCTCTTGTGAGTTCAACATATCTTTTTATCGACACCTTTTAAGAAAAACGTCTTATAACTTTTACAAGAAAATATTATAGAGTCTTTTCTTCTTCAAAAAGATCAAGTTCTAATTTATTGCTTTTAAAAAAAAATCTTTTCAATATTTGCTTAGTGCAGAATTCAATAGGCTTATCATATCTACTAAAACTATTTGCATATAATTTCATAGCAATTTTGCGGAGGAGAGAAATGAAATATCTCTTTTAAAAAAGTATTTCGTGCGTGTTTCAAGCCTCAAATTCTATGTTGTTATGCATCTTGTCAAACCTTCATCTTTGCATTCTTCTTTGTATATTTTGATGTGTTCATGAAACATATTTTTCAACAATCTAAAAATAATTTTACATCACAAAGAAGATCAAAAATTCGAATTTATGAGATGTTGGTAGAAACAAGTTGGGATTGTGTTGTTCTTTTTTTGTAAAATTGGGAGTGAATAAATATAAAATTCATTGTTAGAAGAGGGTCGTGAATGGATTTTCTTCCTGTCACATGTTCAAAGAAGGTGCCACTTCAGAGAATGGTGTTAAATTTAAATTGTTTTTCTCTTGTTTTGAATGATTTTGGCTTTCTCCAAAAGCTAATTCTCTTCATTATGTGTATATTTAAGAAGAAATACAATTAACTGCATAAACCAGTAGTAACGGGCTACTACCTGTGCCACACTTGAACATCAAATTTGCATGTATGAAAAATATACCTGAGGTTAATGACTTTAAAGGAAGTCGGGACAGGAGTTGGGACAAAGATAATAACAAATCATGAAACAACAAAAGTAAATCCCATCAAAGAAATCATCGCATAGAAACAAAAAGATATCGGATTATATTTTTGTAATCCTACTTTATTTATTTATTTATGAATTTCTATCTTTTATGATTTTGATGAATTTAATTTTACAAATTTTAGGGTAAATGAGATTGTAACGACCTGAAAATTTGATGAAATATGTGAAATGTGTATTTTTGTGTGATTTGGTTGTTTACCCATTTTCATAGTTTCACTGTGATATTCTTGGAGTGTGGGGTATATTGATATAATTTTCGATATATTTTAGTGTCATTTATGTGATATTGTGGTTTTTGGTGTATTCGAGAGCTTTATTATAGACTTCTGCATTTATATTTTGATCCATGAAATGGATGGCTGAGCGGACTATGCCAGCAGATTCAAAACATTGATTTTAGTGTGGTAATATATTTGGTGTGGTTTTATGGCTTTTAAATCTCATTTCGACCCTCGATTTGAAAAGTTGTGGTTTTAGATCTCGGGAGTCAACTTTATGAAAATGACATCTTTTTAAGAATTTGATATTGCCATTGAGTCTGGAGCACCGAATTTAATGTTGTTACTTAGTTTATCTGCGTATATGAGATTTCGAATGAATCTCGAGGCCTTGGCGGAGACTTGAAAGGATTCCAAGTCTTCAACTTTCAACTTGTACAGCTGCGATCGTCGTCCTTGGCTCGCGATCGTGGTTGTCCGATTGCACATAGGGGGTCGCGATCGTGATTTGTCTGTGCAGCCACAAGATGTGGCTATCACACACCGTGGGGTCATGATAGTGACTTTTGAGAACCTGGACTGGATGTAAATTGAGTCATTTTCCATAATATTGGGCATTATTCATCTTGCCTCTTGATAGCTAAATCCTAAACTAATGTGAGAGCTTAAAGTAAAGTTTGTGGGTGGTTGGGAAGCTAGATTAACATTCATTTCTTAATTCTCTTATGGATTTATTTTAAGAATTCACCCTTTTCTTGGTTGAATTTCTTGATTTATTGCTCAAAAACTCCAAAAATCTTAGGGATTGGTTTTAAACCCTAATTTCAATCCTTTTAAAATACCTTCGATTTACTATTTTAAAATGGAAGTTTGAAGGTTTTACCAGGTAAAATTTGAAAAAGAGTTTTCCTCAATTTGGACCTCATTTTTAACTTGATTTGACTTGGATTTTACAGTTGTAGGTTTTCAAAAGTATGAATAGCACGTTCTTAAAATAAAGTTGGGATTTTTTCCTTCTTTTTTGAAAATTCATTTTGGGAGTCCATTTTGACCCTGACTTGAAACTAGGCAATACGGGTGTCAACGGCTTTCTTTTGATGCCTAGATTCTATATTTTGATGTTTTAGTAGATTTTGGGTCCGTTCGTGAGGAGTAGGCTTCGGGATTAAAATGTAACGGAATAATTTTGGCATTCGAGGTAGGTTATGGCTTAACTCTTTGAGACTGGGTTGGGTAGTTAATTTGTATACAAAATACATGTTAAGGGGATGGGAACTAATTATGAATTTGGCTATCTTAATGTGTTGAGCCCGTGTGGGAACCTATATATGATATAATTGTTGGTTTTGAGACATTATGTAATATGTGTGACCGTGTGAGGTCTTTGTGAATTTGATAGACTAATACATATGTGAATAATTATATCTTATTGATGAAAAAACGTGTTGTGGTACCATTTGTGTATTGTGATTTATTCATATTTATTGGTGTAATAAACATGTGGAAATTCATAGATGATAGAAAAATAATGAATGGCTATTGATTCACGTGGTTGTGGAAATACATCAGGTGGTTGGTTGTGAAAATATTCATTGTGATTGGTTGTTAGCATTACATCCTCATATCATAATCATTCATAAAATATTGGTACCACCGTGACAACACCTGAGAAACACTGACAACACCTTTTATAAAATCCTTCCCGAGGGATGTGTCAGGGAAGGAGAAGTTGTGATACTTATAAAACCATCCTTGAGAAATATGCCAGGAGGAGATATGATATATTGATTGTATATTGGTTAACGAATACCCCATAACTTCTACATTGAAAAGCTTTAGCTCTGTACGTATATATGGAGACTGTGCGACGGTCTTAGATGTTGTACGATAACCTTGTTGTCACGACCCGAACCAGGGCCTAGCCATGATAGGTATCTCAAGTCCACTAGGACTTGAGACCACACCTGTGTACCTAACTAAACCCCACAATATCCCCAATGTCAGATAATTTCTAAACATATAACAAGATAAGTTTAATGAATAAGGGGTATGTCTATAACCGATAACCATTAACCGGCCAAAATAACCGACCAACATCACCCAAGTCCACAGTAATCCAGAAATGCCTTTTAACAAAAGATCTAAAAAAAATAGTCTTGGTTGGGACATGTCCCTAACTCTGACAGATGATAATAACAATGATAATGTTAATGATAATGGAAATTCCAACTCTAATCTAAGATAAGAATTGATGAAATATTTAAGTATTCCGAAGTATGAAAGGTCACGACTTTACCACAATGAATCAATGAACCAAGCCGATCCACTTAAATCTGGACAAAAAAAGTAGACTTTCCTTCGGACCCTACATCACATGGGGATACAGCGTTCGAAAATAGTTAGTGGCATGAACGCTAGCATGAAACTCAGGAATAAGGAAGCAAAATAATTCCGTACTAAACACTTCAAAATCAATCAAACCTTAATGCACTAATCTTATGAAAATACATAAATATAAATCGCATGCTGGGATAATGGACGAGGCTTAATATGCACTTTAAAACTATAACTTGGATTGTATAGCTCCACCGCCATAACATAAGAAGGCACCCACAGGCTATATAGACCTAGATATCCCCCAGCTGGTAGGGCCCCAGTGCGTGTGACCGCACGAATCAGAGGGTATGCCAATGCACTATAGGGGACTCAAACTTCCCAACATATCAAGGTGACACAAGCACCATATCATATAATATGATGTGGGGGACTCGAACCTCCCAATCAAATGTTATTAATAAGGAGGACTCAAACCACCAGATCATATAGACCTCCACATTGGTAACCCCAATTTCGAATAATGGTCCTTCAAGACCTCTACTTTCACGACTCAGCTACACAACCCTAAGTAAAGCCCAATTACAATCATTAGCATATACATTATCATTTATTGAAATATGATATACATTTAGGCATACATTGTTGGTATTATCTTACCAACGATTCTTGCAAGGTAACATCAGCATGCCAAACCAATTACTATCACTTAGGGAAATTCACAACCCCCTTTGATTCAATTTCACATTAGCTTGGGGAATTACACAATCCATAAGGTTCAATTCAAAATCATTATACTTCATTAACCTTTTTATATTATGTAGTAGTTCACGAGTAGTTCAATTTGTATATTTTTCATAGTTAAAACAAATTCCACACTATGGAGTTGGGGTCTTAACAACTTCAAAAGTCACAAGTTTGGGAAATTACAATCCCTAGTTCATTCACTATTCTCATGCATCAATTTAAAAACTAACATATAAACATAACCCATGTAGGGACAAATATGAAACATCACATAAACAACAGTTATTCAAAACCCTCAATCCATGTTTTCAAAACCAACCTCAAACCACATGAAAAACACTCTAAAATTTATGCTCTTAGTAAATTAATAATTAGGGAAGAGTAATATGCTTAAAATACCAAGTTTCACTGAAAGAATTCAACCCTTGAGCTCTTGGATGACCTACTTCGTGAAATCCCTAAGTATGATTGCTTGAGAGAATTTCAGAGAGCTTTAGAAGTGTTTGAGTATGTTATCAATGAGAAACAACCATTCTTAGTGCTTTATGAATGTGGATTTTCAATTGGATGAAAAGGTAATTTTCCAAAGTTCCCTCAATTAAAAAACCAAAATTTAGTCGTTAGTGACTATGGGTGACTATGCGACTCGTATAGACTTATTACGACTCATTACCACAAGTCATAGCCAAGATAGTCTCCAAATCACTCACAATCTACTGACCTTATTACTCAACCTATATGACTCATAATGGGACCCTACGACTCGTAAGGTCTAGTCGTAGTTAACCTAGAAACCATTTAGGGTACAACTGGACACCCTATTATTTAAACCCAATGACTCGTAACAAGTCCTTACAACTTATAGTGAGTCACTTGTACTCAAAGTAGAACTCATCCATACTGTCATAACCCTAGGCTACCCCCTGGTCGTAACAATGGTGCTTACGATTACAAGTAACCACAAGCTAACCCATGAGCTGGTACCTATTGTGAGCACTGATTAAAATAAAAACATAACACATGTGCATAAGATAAACAAAGAAGGAAAGTATAAATCTTAATATAGAAATACCAAATTAATCATAAGCTTGAAATATCTGATAAAATTAAATGTAACAGACTAACCGTCTAATTGACTGTTTGAACATTTAAAAGCCTCTAAACTGATTGAGGAGTTCATGGGATAGACCCCCAAATAACTCCGACTGACTGAACAAAGTGAAATACTGAAAAGTTGAATAAACATAACCTGTCCACAATAAATGAGGACTCGCCATACGGCTGCTGGATTACGTTGAGCTGTCTAATTATGGTCGAGAAATTATGTGTTCGAACCTATGATATAAGACATCATAGCACAAAGAAGAGTATGCGGTTAGTACTTTGAATGTACTGGTCTATGAGATGAGATCAGGCTGATACATGTGGTACCATGAATATAAAATAAGGGCTAACTGAAAGCATGCGATAGCTAAACATGAATGCATGGAAACTGTAACATCTGAGAATGCAAGACCAAGCATAAATCTGTAATCTAAAATGAGTCTAAAATTTTAAAGACCGTAAATTGTATAACTGTATAACTGAAGTCTGTATATTTGGTCAAGCAAACTTGAATTAGGAATACAGTGAAATACTGTATTGAGGTTGTGGGAGGTGTCATCTAACCAACATGCCCTAATCTGAGCTAATTGGGGTCCAACCTATAACCCAGTTGGAAGAGTGCCAGTACCGTGCCACAAGTACTTACACTGGCTATGTGGTCAACTAATCTGATATTCTGAAGGACTAGAGAGTCAGTCCTAAACTGGCGGGTGACCCCTAAGAGAGTTTCTGGACTAAACTAGAAGGTGACATCTCATAATCCTACGTTGGCTACATAGTTCTAGAACCTAGGGATTGCTACTAAGGACCCAGTCTTAACTGTCGGGTGAGCCCTCATCGCTAGGTTTGCTCGGTGCTAAATCCTACTCTGAACTGAACTAAACTCAACTGAATGCAATTACATAACTGATAGTGCTTATCATGAATATGAATGTCTAAATATACTTATAAGATTCATGAATTAACTATCTGAGTACTTGAAAAGCTGAATTCATGTAAATCACATAGGTATCGGGTGTTTATAACCCACCATCACTGAATGGAATCAACCTTAATGTGATATAAAAGCTTGAAAAATAATAGTAGGGGATCATTGTTCACAACCCAACACTTAGGCATTTCATAAACACATAAGAGTTATGAACTTAACCATGGGAATAAGTAAAACATGCGAGAATAACATGATTACGAGACTAAAATCATAACTTAGGGATTTAACATAAATATTACAATATTTAAAACATGTAATGGCTCATCCCACTTAAAAACACTTATAAACATAACTTGTAATTGAATTCACAAGAGATTCATGAGATATTTACACTTAAACATGAAAAACTCATAATTTAAAATCAAAAAGAGATTCTTAGACTCCATGGGTAAAAGGAACCTATGGATGAATATCACACATACCTCACTAGATGATTTCGTGAAGATTCTTGGGAATTTCTTGAGATTTGATGCTTGAATTCCCTGATTGCTTGAAAATGGGTTAGGGTTTGTTCTTGAGGAAAGTCGGGCTTCTTTTTAGAAGATTTGTGACTGAAAGAGCAAATAATTCCCTTTGGGGGGCTAAATTTTGTGATATGGACTGATTCGGTGAACGGAAATAACCTAAATGCACTTAATTATCGAGGAACAAAAAGCTGGCAGGTGAAAAAGAGCGCGCCGTGGGCTCTAGAGAGGTGAATTAGAGGGGGCGTCACGGGCTTCAGAGCGGTGCACTGAGGGGACGTGCGGGCTCATCCCGGTGCTACTATTTTGGATTGTCAAATATGCCCTTATGCTCGTCCAAAAATTTTGAAACTCACTCGAAATGTACTTTTAGCTACCCCGATCATGAATCAACTTAAAAATTAATGTTCAAAGGTCGAGAAGGCCAAAAATAAAATCATCAAAGTTTAGGGGCCTTGGGAATGACTAAGTTCCAACACTTAGTGAAATTTCTAAACCTTGGACCCTTTTAACATACAGTCGTGAGTTGAATTAAGCTAGGATCTTAGAGGGTGTTATAATATCTCCCCCTTGGGAACATTCATTCTCGAATAAGGCTGGTTAGCTGAGAACACAAGGCAAACTGAGATCATAAACTAAACAAGCGTGACCGAAAACATGATTCCATAACTGAGTCTGAAACATAATCTATGAACTAAATGTATGCAATGACATGAGATGGATTACATAGCTGAAACTGAGAACGGAAAAGAGTCAATTTGAGAAAAATTGTTACCTTAAGCTAAATCGGAGTTCGCAAAGAAAAAGTGAGGGTACTTGGTTCGCACGTCTACTTCTGTTTCCCAAGTGTCTCCCTCAACGAACTGATTCCGCAAAAAATCTTTGAACAAAGGAACTTTTTTGTTCCTTAGTCTATGAATATGATGATCAAGGATCTCAACTAGGATTTCTTCATAAGAATGGTTATCCTGAACATCCATGCTTTCTAATGGGACAACAATAGCTGAATCACCAATACACTTGTTCAACAGGTAAACATAGAACACACTGTATGTACTGATGCTAAATTTGCAGGCAACTCTAGCTCATAAGCTACCTTCGCAAAATGACTCAAGATCTTATAGGGGCCAACATAATGGGGACTGAGTTTCCCCTTCTTTCTAAATCTCTTCACTCCTTTTATGGGAGAGATTTTTAAATAAACCAAATCAATAACCTCATACTCAAGATCTTTTCTCCTCACATCTACATAGGATTTTTGACGACTTTTGGCTGTCTTTGGCCTCTCCCTAATTAACTAAACTTTGTACATCACACCAAACACTGTATCTGGACCTATCAAAGCAAATTCACCTGCCTCAAACCAACCATTAGGAGATCTCTATCTCCTTTCATAAAAAGCCTCAAATAAAGCCATTTGAATACTAAGTGATAACTGTTGTTGTAGGCAAGCTCAATCAAAGGTAAATGATCATACCAACTAGCTCTAAAGTCAATCACACATGCTCTCAACATGTCCTCTAATATCTGAATTGTCTTCTCTGCCTGACCATCTATCTGAGGATGAAAAGTTGTACTGAGATGAACTTGGTACCAAGACCTTTCTGAAAAGCTTTCCTAAGGTGAGAGGTAAACTGAGTACCTCTATCTAATATGATAGACAACAGAATCCCATGCAACTTAACCAACTCCCTAAGGTAGATCCTGGCATAATCCTCAGCTGAGTAAGAAGTATAAACTGGTAAGAAATGAGCAGCTTTGGCCATTCAGTCTACAATGACCCATATCAAATCAAGCTAACAACGCGAATGAGGTAATCCTGCCACAAAGTCCATTTCACCACCTCCAACTTCCAAGTGGGGATATTGAACTTCTACAATGATCCACTAGGCCATTAATGTTCAACCTGAACCTGCTGATAATTTGAATACTTAGCCACAAACTCTGTAATATCCCTCTTCATACCACCCCACCAATAGATTTTCCTCAAGTCAAGGTACATCTTAGTGTCTCCTGGATAGATAAAGTATCACACACCATGTGCTTATGCAAGTATTCACTGTCTCAAGTCATCAACACACGGAACACATAATCTACGCTGACAATGAAATACACCATCTCTCCCTTATGAGAAAACCTCCACCTTTTGATCTCTAACCGACTTCTTCAAATAAACTAAACTAGGATCTTTGTCTTACTTTTCTTTTACTTTGGAAACCAAAAAAGATTCTAAACTATTCTGAACCCATACACTACCTTCAGCTGAATCAACCAACCGAACACCTAATCGAGAAAGTTGATGAACCTCACTGACTAACTTTTTTTTTAGCCTCTTCAATATGAGCAACACTACCCATAGACAACCTGCTATGGGCATCTGCCGCTACATTGGTCTTGCCCGAATGATGCAACACACTCATATCATAATTTTTAATAACTCAACCCACCTTCTCTAACAAAGATTTAAATCTTTCTGTCAGAACACATACTGCAAACTTTTAAGATTCATGAACACAATGCATAAACCCCATAAAGATAATGTCTCTATATCTTCAAATAAAACACAACAACTGCCAACTCAAAATTATAGGCAGGATAATTCTTCTCATGGGGCTTAAGTTATCTAGAGGCATAGGCTATAAACTTACCTCTCTACATCAACACACATCAAGACAAACTCTAGAAGCATCACAGTAAACTACAAACCTATCTAAACCATCTGTCAAAGTCAACACTAGAGTGGACATGAATTGAGTCTTCAACTCCTAAAAACTCTTCTTCAAAGAATCTGACCACTGAAACTTGATATTTTTTTGAGTCAGTTGAGACATGGGGAATGCAATAGAAGAAAACCCTTCAACAAACCGTCTGTAATAACCAGCCAAACCTATGAAACTTTTATATCTGATGGAGAGATAGGTCTAGGACAATTCCTCATTGCTTCGGTCTTTTGAGGGTTAACTCTAATGCCATCACCGAAAATAATATGGCCAAGAAAATCTACTAATCTTAGCCAAAATTCACACTTACAGAATTTGTTGAATAACTGATGAGATCTAACGGTCTGTAACACAATTCTTAGGTGGTATGCATAATCATTCTTACTACGGGAATAGACAAGAATATCATCAATGAAGACTATGACGAGTATGTCAGAGTACTGCTTGAACACTCTGTTTATCAAGTCCAAGAAAACTCCAAGGCCATTCATTAGTCCAAAAGACATAACTAGAAATTTGAAGTAACCATATCAAATTTTGAAGGTTGTATTCTCTGACTCTAAGCTGATGATAGTCGGATCTGAGGTCTATCTTAGAGAAATAACTAGAACCCTGAAGTTGGTCAAACAAATCAACAATCCTACGGAGTGGATACTTATTCATGATTGTGACTTTGTTCAACTAACGGTAATCGATGCATATTCTAATAGAACTGTCTTTCTTATGCATGAACAAGACTAGAGCACCACATGGGGAAATACTCAGCCTATTGAAACCCTTATCTAAGAAATCTTTCAACTGTTCTTTCAATCCTTAAGCTCAGCTGAAGCCATTTTATAAGGTAGAATAGAGATAGGTTGGGTAGTTAGAAGAAGATCTATTTTGAAGTCAATTTCCCTTATAGGAGGAACTCCAGGAAGGTCTTCAAGGAACACATATAGAAATTCCCTTACTACTGAAACTGACATGAGACTTGGATTCTTAGAACTAGAGTCCTTCACTCAAATAGGATGGTACATGCACCCCTTAGATATTATTTTTATTGCCTTAAGATAAGAAAAAATTTGACCCCTAAGCACTAAAGTACTACCCCTCCATTCAATAATTGGTTCATCAAAAAACTGAAATTGAACAGCTCTATTTCTGCAATCAACTGAGGCATAACATAAGTGGAGTCAATCCATTCATAGAATGATGTCAAAATCAGTCATCTCTAACTCCATGAGGTCAACTAAGGTAATGTTTTATGATATTGTGACCGATCAGTTCTTGTATACCTATCTGGCTATAATAGAGACACCTACTGGAGTAGACATTGAGAAAGTTTATGCTAAAGATTTGGGATTGACACCGAAATTATCTGCTATATAAGGAGTTAAAAATAAGAGTGAAGCTTCGGGATCTAATAAAGCATAAATATGAAGATGAAAAACCTGCAACATACCCGTAACTACATTAGAATAACTTTCCTGATCCTGTCGAGACAGGAGTGTATACAATCTGTTCTGGCGCTAATAACTGGTGGCACTAGAAGTGGCGCCCTACTGAGTTGGGCGACCTGCTGGAGTTGATGACAGATTGGACTAGCCCTATTGGCACAAATCCTTTTCCCTTTGATCAACTACTGGACACTCTCTAACCTTGTGTCCTGGCTTGTCACACCCAAAATATACATCACTACCAGCCTTACACATACCCTGATGATTCCTGTCATATTTTTCATAAAGAAAATTAGTACGACTACTATTCACACTACCCTAATACTTAAAGCATAGAGCTCTATCCCGGCTATCATTTCTAAGCTTTGGCATTGGCGCATTAGCTAAAGATAGAGCTGAAGCCTAGAATTTTGTATGGAACTGAGAACGTTTTCCACCCTCTTACTTTGGCTGGGAAAAGTTAAAACTATATGTTCTGGCCCTCTTATTCTTCCTTTCTTTCTCCTTAAGATCCATTCCTTAATCTACTGAGCATGAACCATAAGACTAGATAAGTTCATCTCCTTAATCCTCATCGCAGTCCTACACTCCTTGACCACATTATCAGATACACCAGATACAAACTTACTCATTCTAGACCTATTATCAGCCACCATCAAAGTAGCATACCTCGCCAACTTAGTGAACTTAAGCAAGTATTCCTTCATACTCATATTATCTTGCTTCAAATTGATGAAATCCTGCACCTTAGATTCCCTCAACTCTAAGGGAAAAAACCTGTCTAAGAAAGTCATGGCTAACTTCTCCCACTTTACAGGCCCTGCCTCAACACCCCTATCTTCCTTCCACTGGTTACATTAGGTGTGAGCCATATTTTGCAACTAATATGTAGCCAACTATGAACTCTTACTCAAAGTCACACCCATAACATCTGTCACTTTTTGAACCATATCAAGAAAATCCTATGGATCTTCCTAAGACTTAGATCCTAAAAACATAGAGGTATTCATTCGGGCAAAATCCTGAATCCTAGCGATAACTGTATTTGCCACTAGATTAGCTAGGGCAACAACATGCTGATTATTCTAAGCGGTTGATGAGTGAGATAAGGTAGTAAAAACATCTCTAAACTTGGCATGAGAGACGTTCTTTCAGGGGATCTTTCTAAATAGACAGCGATGCGGGATGATTCTCATTCCTTTTTCGTTGTTTCTTTTGGATGGCATTGTCTATAAATAAAATGAAGGATGAGTTAGAAAGAGAGTTTAAGTAGAGCTCATGCTCTTTCACATGACATGAATACTGAAAGAAGGGAAACTTTTCCTAAAATGTCTTGTAGCGTCTTGTCCATAAGTGTGGCATGCTTTTACCCATGCATAAGACTCTACTTGATGCGGCTTTCAAACTCCCTTGGACACATTAAAACTCTGGGCTCTGATACCAAGTTTTTTCATGACCCAAGGCTACCCCTCAATTCCAATAATGGTGCTTACTATCACAAGTGACCACAACCTAACCCATGAGCTGGTACCTGCTGCGAGCACTGAGTAAAATGCAAACATAACACATGTGCAAAAGATAAATTGAGAAGGAAAATATAAATCTGAATACTGAAATACCAAATCAATCATAAGCCTAAAACATCTGATAAAAACTAAATGTAACTGACTGACTATCTAACTGATAGTTTGAATATCTGAAAGACTCTAACTGACAGAGGTGTTGATGGGACAGACCCCCAACTAACTCCGACTGACTGAACAAAGTAAAACAGTGAAATGTTGAATAAACATAACATGTCCTCAATGAATAAGGACTTATCGCTATGGATACAGGATTACGTTGAGTGGTCTAACTGCGGTTAGGAAACTGTGACTCCAAACCTATGATATAAGACATCATAGTGCAAATAAGAGCATGCGGTCAGTACTTTGAATATACTGGTATATGAGATGAGGTCAGGCTGATATACATGGGTTACTGTGCATATAAATTAAGGTCTAATTGAATAGTATGTGATAGTTAAACATGAATACAAGAAAACTATAACATCTAAGAATGCAAGACCAAGCATAAATAAGTCAGAAATTTGAAAGACTGTAAACTGTATAACTGGATAATTGAAAGTTTGTACACTTAGTCGAGCAAACCTGAACCAAGAATACACTAAAATACTATACAGAGACTGTGGGAGTCATCATCTAATTGGTGTCCAACCTGTAACCCAGTTGGAAGAGTGTCAGTACCGTGCCATGGGTACTAACGCTGATTATGTCGATCTATTAATCTGATGTCCTAAAGGACTAGGAAGTCATCCTAAACTGGCGGGTAACCCCTAAGTAAGTGTCAGTCCTAAACTGGCTAGTGACATCTCATAATTCTACGCTGGCTACGTAATTTTGAAACTTAGAGACTGCTACTAAGGACCCAGTCCTAACTGGCGGGTAAGCCCCCATCCCTAGGTTTGCTCAGTGCTAAATCCTACTCCCAACTGAACTGACACTGGTACTAAAATAAACTAAACTCATGGTATTACATAACTGATAGTGCTTATCCTGAATATGAATGTCTAAATATACTGATAAGATTTATGGATTAATTGTCTGAGTACTTGTAAAGCTGAATTCATATAAATCACATAGGTATCAGGTATTCATAACCCACTAGCACTGAATGGAATTAACCATAATGTCATATAAAAGCTTGAAAAACCATAGTAGGGGATCATTGCTCAAAACCAACACTTAGGCATTTCATCTAACATATGAGAGTCATGAACTTAAGCATGGGAATGAGTAAAGCATGCGAGAATAACATGATTACAAAACTAAAATCATAACTTACGGATTTAACATGAAGATTACAACATTTAAAATATGTAATGGCTCATCCCACCTGAAAAACACACATAAACACAACTTACAAGTAAATTCACAAGAGATTCATGGAGATATTTCAACTTAAACATGAAAAACACATAATTTAAAACCAAAAAGGGATTCTTGGACTCCATAGGTGAATAGAACCCATGGATGAACATCACACATACCTCACTTAGTGATTTCGTGAAGATTCTTGGGAATTTTTTAAGATTTGAAGCTTGAATTCCCTGATTAATTTAGAATGGGTTCGGGTTTGTTCTTGAGGAAAGTGGGATTCTTTTGAGAGGATTTGTGACTGAAAGAGCAAATAATGCTCTTTGGAGATCTAAATTTTGTGTTCTAGACTGATTGGGTGAAGGAAAATAAACCAAATTCCCTTAGTTATCGAGGAACAAAAATCTTGATAGGTGAAGGAGGGCACGCGCGGGCTCTGTAGCGGTGCACCAGAGGAGGCATCACAGACTCCAGTGCGGTCTACTAGAAGTAGCACTGGGAGCTTATCCCGGTGCTGTTACTATTTTTGAATCCTAAACATTCCCTTACGCTCGTCCAAAAATTCCGAAACTCACCTGAGATGTACTTTTAACTACCCCGGTCATGAATCAACTTAAAAATTGATGCTCCGAGGTCGGTAAGGTCAAAAATAAAATCATCAAATTTTAGGGGCCTTGGGAATGACTATGTCCCAACACTCAGTGAAATTTCTAAGTTTTGGATCCCTTTAACATACAGTCGTGAGCTGAATTGATCTAGGATCTTATGGGTTATTACACACACACTTACTGATTTGATTACGATTTGGTCTAACAACTCATCAAGACTCCCTACAACTCATCAAGAGAGTCATAGACAGGACAGACAGGATAAAATTTTAGAAATTTTCAAGGACCAAAAACCTGGGGCATTACATACTCCTCCCTTAGGATCATTCGTCCTAGAATGATAGGGCAAGGAATTTATTAGCATTATTTGACTCCACACCTAACCACATTTACCTTTAACAAAGACAGAAAACAAAGATATTAAGGAATACACATACCTCCAGCATGATTATTCAGAACGGGAAACAAGAATGGGTACTTGGAATTTATGTCCTCTTCGGCTTCCTAAGTAGCTTCCTCGACCTTTAGGTTCCTCCAAAGAACCTTTACCAATACCACATCCTTGGTCTGCAACTGATGAACTTGGTGATCCAAAAACTCAACCAGGATTTCCTCATAAGACAAGAAACCCAAAATACCCACCTTCTCCAAAGGAACAACCATCGAAGGATCAACCACACATTTTCGTAACATCAAAATGTGAAACATTGGATGAATGGAGCTTAGAAGAAAACGCCAATTCATATGAAATATGACCAACCCTCTTCAAGACCAATATAATGGGTACAGAGTTTTTCCTTCTTACCAAATCACACCACTCTCTTCATGGAAGACACCTTCAAGAACACTCATTCACCAACACTGAACTCTAACTCCTTCAATGTCACATCCGCGTAGGACTTTTGGCGACTTTGGGTGGCCTTAAGTCTATCCCATATCCCCTTCACCTTCTTCATGGTTTGGTGAACAAAATCAGGAACAAGTAACTTATTTTAACCGACCTCAAACCACCCAATAGGAGACCTACACCTCCTACCAGATAAGGCCTCAAACGGAGCCATACCAATACTAGAGTGATAATAGTTGTTGTAGGAAAATTCTATAAGAGGAAAGTGGTCAACCAAACTACAACCAAAATAAAAATACAAGCCCGAAGCATATCTACCAAAGCCTGAATTGTCCTTTACACTTGACCATTCATCTATGGGTGGAAAGATGTACTAAGGGTAACCTTAGTCCCCAAATCTCACTAAAAAGACTTCCTAAATTGAGATGAGAAGTGAGTACCCCGATCCGATAAGATGGAAAATGGAGTACCATGCAACTTTAAGATATCCTTAATGAATAACTTGGCATAATCCTTGAAAGTAAAATTTGTCCTCACTGGCAAGAAGTTAGCTAACTTAGTCATCCTATCTACGATAACCCAAATCAAATCATATTATTGGCGAGATCGCGGAAGATCGATAACAAAATCCATATTAATTGTCTTTTATTTCTGAATAGGTAGCTCAATCTCTTGAGTCAATCCATTGGGCCTCAAGTGCTCCACCTTTACTTTCTGACACACCATGAACTTAGCCACAAAATTGATCACATCCCTCTTCATATAATTCCACTAATAAATCTCCTTAAGATCATGATATATTTTTCTTGAACCAGTACAAATAGTGTAACACAACTTATCACTTTGGCCAAAATTCTTTCTCGTAACCCATCAATATTGGGAACACATAATCTAACTTGATACCTTAAGATACCATCACCATCGATCTTGAAAATCATCAGTTTCTGCCTGCCTATATTATTCTTAATTTACATTAAGATAGGATCCAACATTTGCTTCTCCTTCACCTCAACACCAAGAGATAACTTTGCCACCTCTTAAACAATAACCCCACTATCCTCTGAATCTAAGAGATGGACTCTAAGAGTAGAAAATAGTGAATATCCTTCACCAATTCTTGCTTTTCTTCATCCATATGAGATAACCTTCCCATGGACAACTTGCTAAGAGAATCAACAACCACATCAGCTTTACCTGGATAATAGTGAAGGCTCATATCATAGTTCTTGACCAACTCAAGCCACCTCCTGTGTTTGAGATTTAGCTTTTTCTAAGCAAACACATATTGCAAGATCTTATGATCAAAATAAATATCAAAATTCACCCCATACAAATAATATCGCCATATCTTTAAAGTCAACACCACACCAACTATTCCAAATCATGAGTCGGATAATTCTTCTTATGAACTTTCAGTTGTCTAGAACTATAAGCAACCACCTTGCCATGCTGCATCAATATACAACCTAGTCCCGCCCGAGATGAATCACTGTAGACAACAAAACCATTAATGCCCTTGGGTAGAGTCAAGATCAAAGCCGAAGTCAACTTATTATTTAGCTTCTCGAAACTATCCTCACAAACATCAGACCACAAGAATTTCACCTTCTTCTAAGTTAACTTAGTCAATGGGGTAGAAATAGAATGACAACTTTTCACAAACCATCTATAATAGCCAGCTAAACCCAAGAAGCTCCAAATATCAGTTGGAGTTGTAGGTCTAGGCCACTTCTTAACAACTACAACCTTTTGTGGACCTACCAGGATCCCTTCACTAGAAATAACATGACCCAGATAAGTTACAATATCTAACCAGAACTCACACTTAGAGAATTTAGCATACAACTATTGCTTCTTAAAGGTCTGCAATATAAGGCGGAGGTGATCGACATGATCTTCCTTACTCTTTGAATACACCAAAATATCATCAATAAAGACAATCATAAAAAAATCCAAGAATTGGTAAAAAACTAAATTCATAAGATCTATAAATGTTGTTGGGGCATTAGTCAAATTGACGGACATCAACAAAAACTCAAAATGATCATACTGAGTTCAGCAAACATTCTTAGCAATATCCACTTCCCTAATATTCAAATGATGATAACCTAACTAAGGATCAATCTTAGAAAATAACTTAGTACCCTGAAGTTGATTGAATAGATCATCATTCCTCAAAAGGGATACTTATTCTTTACGGTCACTATATTCATTTAGCGATAATCAATACACATCTAAAGGGACCCATCTTTCTTGCACATGAATAGAATAGGAGCACCCCATAGAAACACACTAGGACAGATAAAACCCTTGTTAAGAAGATAAAAAATGCTCTTTGAGTTCTTTCAGCTCAGTAAGAACCATTCTGTAAGGAGGGATAGAACTAGGACAAGTGTCTAAAAGAAGATCAATCCCAAAATCAATTTTCCTATCGGGAGGAATACTGGGAAGATCATCAGGAAACACCTTGAGAAATTCACAAACCACAGAGATAGTACACAAAGAAAGACCATTGGATTTAGAATCCTTAACATGAACTACGTGGTAGAGGCACCCTTTGGAAATCAATTTTCAGGCTCTAATATACAAAATGAAATTTTCTTTGGGAACTAGGGAACTACCTTCTTATTCAATCACCATCTCATTTAAAAAATGAAAAATGACCCTTCAGGTCCAACAATCAAGGGACACATAGAACAAATACAATTAATCCATCCCCAAAATCACATAAAAGTCTAACATGTCAAACTCTATCAGATCTACCAAGGTCTCCCTACCATAGACTAATATCACACAACCCCTATAGAACCTTCTAGCCATAATGGAGTCACCCATCGGGGTGGACACAGAGAAGGGGTCTAAAATACATTCAGGATCAAAACCAAAATTAATAGCCACGAAAGGGGTCACATAAGATAGGGTAGAGCCATGATCAAGTAGGCCATATACATCACAAGAGAAGAGTTTAAGCATACCAGTAATAACATTGAAGGATGCTTCAGAATCCTGGCGAGTGGCAAAAGAGAACAAATGATTTCATTCAGTACTAGAGCCAGAAACAAAAGCAACACCTTTTGGTGTTGGAGCTAATGAAGTAGTGATAGGAATCTTATTTTCCCCAGAAATAATCGTAGAAAAGACAATACCACTGCATATGACCAATCTTACCATATTTAAAATATTTGTTCCTCCCTTCATCACAAACACCATGGTGCACCTAACCATAGAATCTACAAGGAGGACACGAAGGAGCTGACTGAGCCCTACTAGCCTGAAGCTGGGCTTCTGGTGCTCTAAACTCACTATTATATTTAGAATGACAATCACCCAACGACTTTGGATAAGGAGAAGTAGTTGTATAGCAGAGACCAGAATTGCTTCACTTCTTTTTAGACCATTTTCCACTATCTCTACCACTTGGTTGCTGACTTCCACCCTGATCTAAATAGAAAAACTTTTTATTTTGACTTTCACTCATCTTTTCTTACTTCTTATTTTCCGCTTCCACTTATTTCATATACACCACAAGTCTAGATATATCCATATCATTGCTTAATAAGGCAACCTTGCCCTCCAAGATCAACTCGCGGGACAATCCAGAGGTAAACTTCCTCATTCTATCCCTCAATCTAGACACCAATTCAGAACCATAATGTGATAGCTAATGAAATTTCAAGGCATACTCCCATACTGTTATCTTGTGTTGCTTTAAATTCATGAATTACTTAGCCTTTGCTTCCCTCAACTCCTGAAGAAAGAAGCGATAAAGAAAAGTATTGGAGAAGTCATCCCACAAAGCAAACTAGATATCATCGTCCTTCAGATGCTCCCACTCTTCATACCATTAGTATGCTACATCCTTCAATTAATAAGTTGTGAACTCTACACCCTCCACACCAGTAGCATACATCATATGAAAGATCTTTTCTATCTCATCAATAAAATTTTGAGAATCTTCCTCAACTTTAGAACTAGTGAAAACAGGAGGACTCAGCCTCATAAATTGTCCAATTCTAGTATCCTCGGAGAATGGAGCAACAGAAGCAATATGATTAGTTTAGGAGACCACCAACTGTGTAAGAAAATGAATTAATTTGCAAATCTCAAAATTTGACACACCAGCTTTGGGTACCTGAGGAGGTATAGGGGGAATTGGTGGATCTCCCTCAGGGAAATCAAAAGTAGCAACCCTCAATTGAGTCTGAACTTCTGGAGTAGGATGAGCTCCATCCACATTATCCTTAGACGAGAAAAAAGAGTTTCCATGAACATCAGATCTTTAGGGAGGCATGATCTAAAAAGTGAACAAACAAAAATTAGAAGAGATTTAAGACCTTAGACTTTATAGCATAAAATACAACAACAAAAAAGGAAAATATTCCTAAATGCCTCATAGCCTTTCCCCTATAAGTGTGGCGCGCTACACACCTATAAAAGAGAATCTACTTGACAGGGATTTATGGACACCCAATAAGACCAAACGTAGGCCCTGGTACCATCTTTGTCATAACCCAAAATAGGGCATGGTCATGACGGGTATCTCAAGTCCATCGGGGATCGAAGACTACCCCTGTGTACCTATCCAAACCACATAATATGTTCAATTCCAGATGAATTTTGAACATATAATAAGGTAAGTTTAAATAATAAAGGGTATGTCTAAAACTGATAACCATCAACCGGCCAAAATAACCAAGCAATATTATCCAAGTCCATAGAAATATAACAAAGCCTTCTAACAAAAGATGAAAAAAAACAATCTTGGTTGAGATATGTCCCCAACTATGACAAATGACAATGACAATGATAATATTAATGATAATGAAACTCCAAACTCTAATCTATGATATGAACTGACGAAATATCTAAGTCTTTCAAAGTATGGAAGCTCACCACTTTACCATAATGAATCAATGAATCGAGTTGATCCACCTAACTCTACACAAGTAAAGTAGACTTGCCTTTGGACCCTACATTGCATGGGGATACAACATTCGAAGATAGTTAGTGGTGTGAAAACTAGCATGAAACTATAACATCCCACACTTTTCCTAGCTTAAAAACATCCCTAGAATGTCAAAGATTTGCTTCAAAAACGAACACCATTTTATTCATATGGAATTTTTCATATTTTGAATTTCCATTGTGTGGAAAATTGAATAAGATTTCCATCGATACTAGGTTCGCTTAGACACACGGTGATGGAGTTATGACATTTTAAGTTGACAGTGTGCTACCTAGGCACCTGGCACATCGTGGAGGTGGGCATAATGGCAATCATCAATTCCAGTGGCCCTATGCGATGGCCCTGTATCATGGAGAAGCCCAAATTCCCAATTGTCCCATTTTAGTAGCCCAACGCGATGTTGCGCATTGCGCCAGTAGCCAAAATAGCAAAATTATAGTGCACCGCGATAGTGGCGCATCGCTTTGCATACCCAGTTCCTAATTGTCCAAATTCCAGTAAGCTACCGCGATAGTGGCGCATCACGGTGGCCACCCAATTCGGAAAAAATATTACATTTTTAATTTTGACTTAGAGTTTAAAAGGAGCATTTTGGTCAACTCCTAAGGCCCCAATTCATCCTAACAAAGAATTTAACCCATTCTAAGCTTATTATGCTTATTTTCATCCATCCCCTTCCAAAGAAAAACCCTAGAGTTCAAAACTTCCTCTCCAAAAAATTAAAATCCTCCATTGTTTCTCCAAGAAAACTCAAAATTCAGGATTCCCAATTCAAGATAATCAAGAGGCCATCTTCAAGAGCACAATTAGAGATTCAAATTCAAGCTTTCTTAGAAATTTCATCAATCAAGGTATGTAGGATTTTTGAACAAGGATTTCCTTCCATCCTTGTGCCCAAAACCAATCTTTTATTTAAAAGTTACATGATTTTGAATAATTATTTATGAGATTTGAATTAGGGTTCATACCCATTAGTGCTCTTTGCAAGATTCTGAGATTTCAAGCATTTTAGAAGTTGAATTGTATGTCTATTTTCATATTTTCATGCCTATTGCAGTAATTTATAGATTTTGAGATGAATATCATTGTTTTCAATATCAAGCATGATTTTTATGATGTTTTAAAATGAGATTAAAGCATGGGTTATCACCCCAAGATAGAATGTTATTATTTCAAGAAAGGTGATACTTTAAGCATCCTATTATCAGAATATTTATAAATTTTTAGTAAAGCTTTGATTTTTCGATCATCGGACTAGCTATGGAACCACTTTTCAGATTATTACAGATTACAGAATTTAGATCAGCTTTATTTATAAATTTTATCAGAAGAATGCATAATTGGTTTTAGATAAACCCTAATGCTAGTTTTAAAGTGAATTTTCAACAAAATGAGCGTAGCAAATAAAAAGAGAGTATTATTTAGCACTGAGTGGGAAGTGCGGGATTAGCATGACTTATATTTCATAGAACTACGTAGCCAATATAGGTACGGATTATGAGATTATTCCCATTTCTATATGGACTATAGATTTATCTTGTGATCGATCGCATGGAAAGCAGGTTATACTCTCTGGGAAGAGTATGACACCTCTCCCTGACGTGAAGTTTCTTCCTTAGGAGTACAAGACATTGAACCCTCCCCAATGTGGGTAAAATGTTGGAATCGATGTAGCTTGCATGGTTTATGTCGGTTAAGAGAACCTCCCTTAAGATAAAGTGTTTTCCCTATCAGTAAAGATTTTTGGAACAGTTTTAAAGTATTTTTCCCTACCAGTAAAGAAAAGCTTTGAAGGGTTTCCCTAATAGAAAAGAATAACAGAAAAGCTTTTAGAAAACTAAGTGTAAAGGCTCACAGTTTTACTCAGATTATACTTTACAGAAAGACAATAGTTACAGATTTCAGCTTTCATATTTCAGATTCAGAAGTAAACTCTTTTTACACTTACACAGTATGATTTACAGACAGAACACTAGCACAACGTTTAGAACTAAATGTTATGACTCACTAGATTTATAAAGTGTGATTTTCTATTCATGATTTCAGATTTCAGTATTTTAGATTTTTCAGCTTATGTGAGTCATTTAGATTTAGCATGCATTGTTTTATAAATGATGATTATGAGATAATGTTTTACTTATGCATTTTATCCCAATATACTTAGTACATCCTCAAAGTAATGATCCACAGATACGTTTATGTGCTACATTATCTCATAATGTAGGTACAAGTTATAGTATGTGCAGACAGAATCAGGTAGTTACAGATTATAGTCAGCAGATGACGAGTCCTCCTACTTTGGGGACATTAGTTAAATGTTATTTATGCACTTTAATTTCTTACTCATATATATTGATTAGTGGTAGTTGGAGTCGCGTCCCAACTACCTATAGTCGGTATAGTAGAGGCTTTATAGACATAGTTTGAGTTAGTTATGTAATTTTAGTCCCTTATTTCAAACCTTATCAGATTGTAAAAGTTGTGTCAGTATTGTATTTTCACAGATTCCATCATTTCTATGCTTCCGCATAGTAAATTCAGTTATTTCATATGTATTTAATTAGTTTCTTAACAGTATGACACTTCATGAGTTAGCTTGGGATTACTTATGGTCCTAAGCACCGTGTGACATCTCGGGATGGATTTTTGGGGTGTTACAAAAACTCAAGGATAAGGGAGTAAGATAATTCCATACTCAACACTTCAAAATCAGTTAAAATCCAATGCACAAATCATATACAAATACATAAATATACATCACATGCTAGAATCGGGGATGAGGCTTAATATGTACTTTAAAACTGTAGCCTTGATTCTGTAGCTCAATCGCCATAACATAAAAATACACCCATGGGCTATATAGGCCCAGCTCACCCCCAGCTGGTAAGGCCCCATTGCATGTGGCCGCAGAAATCAAAGGGTATACATATGCACTAGGGGGACTCAAATCTCTTAGCATATCAAGGTGACACAAACACCAAATCATATAATATGATGTAGGGGACTCGAACCTCCTAATCAAAAAATATTAATAAAGGGGACTCAAACCACCCATTCATATAGACCCTTGTGTCGATAATCGTGATTTCCAGTATTGGTCCTTCAAGACCTCCACTTACACAACTCAACTACACAACCCTCATTAAAACCCAATTAAAATAATTATAACATACATTATTATTTATTGAACCATGATGTATATATAGGCATATATTATTGGTATCGTCATAACAACTAAACTTTCAAGGTAATATCAATACTCCAAACAAATTACCATCACTTGGGGAAATTCACAACCCCTTTTGGTTCAATTTCACATTAGCTTAGGGAATTACACAACCCCATAAGGTTAAATTCAATATTATTATGCTTCATTAACCTTTTTACATTATGCAATAGTTCAAGAGTAGTTCAATGTGCATATTTTTCATATTCAAAGCAAATTCCACACTATGGAGTTGGGGTCATAATCAATTCAAAAGTCACAAGTTTGGAAAATCACAATCCTTAGTTCATTCACCATTCCCATGCATTAATTTAATTTTTAAAACCACCATATGAACATAGGCCATGTAGGGACAAACACAAAACATCACATAAATAATAGTTATTCAAAAGCCTCAACCCATGTTTTCAAAACCAACCTCAATACCATACGAACAACACTTTAAAACTTATGTTTTTAGCAAATTAATAATTAGGGAAAAATAATATGCCTAAACTACTAAGTTTCACAGAAAGAATTCAACCTTTGTGCCCTTGGATGACCTACTTCGTGCAAACACTAAGTATGGCTGCTTGAGATAATTTAAGAGAGCTTTGGAAGTGTTTGAATACATTATGAATGAGAAACAACTCTTCTTAGTGCTTTATGAATTTGGAGTTTTAATTGGGTAAGAAGAAAATTATCAAAGTGCCCTCAATTTAAAAATTAAAATTTAGTCTTCAGTGACTACGGGTTTCTATATGACTTATATAGACTCATTACGACTCGTCACCAAAGTCATAGCCAAGACAGTCTACAAGGCATTCACAATCTGTTGATCGTACGACTCAACCTATATGACTCGTAATGGGACCCTACAACTCATAGGTTCTAGTAGCAGTCAACCACCATTTGAGGTATACACTGGACACCCTATAATTTGCACTCAATGACTCGTAACAAGCCATTACGACTCTTAGTGAGTCACTCGTACTCAAAGCAAAACTCAGTTCAAACAACTTATGAACTATCAAAATG
This sequence comes from Capsicum baccatum var. pendulum, assembly GCA_030864225.1. Classification (NCBI taxonomy): domain Eukaryota; kingdom Viridiplantae; phylum Streptophyta; class Magnoliopsida; order Solanales; family Solanaceae; genus Capsicum; species Capsicum baccatum. The sequence continues at coordinate 169,481,876 of CM061558.1, read as the reverse complement.
AAGTTTTAAGAACTTCAAACACAAGTTCAAACAGTTGAAGAACTATCAATATGAAGTTTAAATTATTTTCTGAAAAAATAGTAAAACTAACTTTAAGAAAAAAAGATAAAATAGAAAGATTTGAGTCCACCGAATTCATGGTGTGTCCTTAAGAAAATTATTCCGCTCAAGTATTAGAGGTTATGAAATATATCCTATAGAGATAAAATGTATCACTTCGATAGAATAGCGGTACCTCAAATTCTGTCGAATTATGGACGCACTTAACGGTAGCAAATCGCACTAGAGTTTTTTTCAAGAAAAAGGAGTATTTTTTCTTCAAAATTTTTATTTGTATACCTGAAGAAAAATTTATGTATTTATAGTCATTAAGGTGTTGTTTCATGAAAAGAAGCAATGGTTTAGAAAGATGCAACCCTTTGGAAAAGGTGCAACTCTTTGAAAAAGTCACAACCCGTTGAAAAGGTCATAACCATCCAAACCGAAAAGGTAGATATTCAAAATACATCCTTTCTCTTGGTGTCTTTTCAAAAAAATACTGATTCTTTTTTCATTTATCCCTTTTTAAAATCCAACAATAATTTGAACCCTAAGAAAGCCGAAGTGTTAAGGGTACTAGATAGAAGGAGAATACAGAAGCAAACAAAGAAGTGGTTCTAAAATCTTTAATTTATGAATTCCGAATCATATATAATAAAAGAGTTACTTATAAGATTCTAAATAAATTATATAATATATATTACATAAATTTCAAAATACAAATCTAAAATTTAAGCCAAAGCCACTAAAGTTATGCCAAATTTATAATTTAAATTTTAAAGTATTCCCATTTTCTTCATGAAGTTTAGGTGGAGGTAAAAGTAAGGAGAAAACTCTATGACACGTAAGCTGGTGATATATCCGAAAAGATGATTTTTTTATCCTAAAGACCAACAATGTATTAACGTTTTGGTGAATATTTTGTGTATGTTACATCATAAATTGCTTTTTGAAAAAATATTTTCCTCGATAGAAAAGAATTTTCAATCGACCGAATATAAAGAATTATAGAAATATTTTCTTTAAGAGAAGTATCCATCCCTTCACAAAAAAAGGAGCATGAGATGCTTAATGGGAGTTATTCATTTTTCTTCACAAACATCTCAAATTAGTTCCAACCTATACCACTTATTTCAACTAGCATTACAACCTATATCACTTATTTCAACCAGCACTTAAAGCATGTTTGGCCAAACTTCTAAAATCAACTTATTTTGAAAAGTGTTTATTCAAAAATGCATTTCTAAAAATTACTTTTGGTGAGACGTAGTTCATGTTTGGCCAGTAAATTTGAAAAATATTTTTGAGCAATAATTATTATTTTATCAATTTTATAAAGTGCTTTTAAGTTCATTTTTTCAAACGTGCTTTTTAAATAAGTGCTTTAGAAAGAAACTATTTTCTAGATTATGAAAAACTGATTTTTCTATCCCCAAAAGCATATATTTTCATTCAAAAGCTTTGTCAAACGCCTTATTTTTTAAAAAATAAGAACTTTTTAAAAAAAAAGTACTTTTGAAGAAAAATAAACTTGACCAAATAGGATACTAAACATTATTTTCATCCTTTAAAATTAAAAAAATCACAAAAAAGAACGACTTCCATCCCCAATCATCCACCTTATCTCATTGCCATATGTCATCTATTTTATATGGAATCAATCATCAAAATATGATCAATTACATTAGATACCTCTGACTTAGTTTAAGTTTCGGATATACTATTTCTGCTTAAAATATTTATGCTCTAGAAATTGCATTGCTCCTAATAACCGTACTATTGGGTCCCCAAATTGGAACAACTTTCGACAAAGATAGGATTTTTGTCAGCTTGGGATTAAATGGCATCCTGGGACTGGGCAACACATTAATTTTTTTTATTATTCATGGATTAAACCTAATACCACTTGTCGTAGTTTAATTTGCGATCCTCTGCATCGACATGTGATGAAACCACTTGTTAGTCACTTTATGCATTTACATAAATAGTCTTTCGATTCTTTGTCTTTTGTCCTTAGCCCTAAAATTACATTCCTCATAGAGGCCGTCCATGTTCCTACCCAATTGGGTTTTTCTGATCCCATTACTTGTAGCCTCACTATTTCGGAGCAATTCGTTGTCAAGTCATGTTTATCCACACTTACTAGTGCTTCGCCTTTATAGGCTCAATATTCGACATTTTTTCCAACATCATCAAATTTTGGATAGATATGGAGGCTTCATCTTCATCCAAAAATCAAGCAATTTCCTTGGTTACTTCTATTAGATAGGCCCGACTGCGAGCTATTTGTATTGCCTTCACATCCTAGAAAACCCTTTTTGTAGATTGTGCCAATTAATAAAGTTGAAACTACAAGTCATCTTCTCGTCCATTGTCCTAAACTTTAGCCATTTTGATCGTCTATTGCCCTCACTCGGTAAATAAGCGCTCTCTTAGTCATATCTTCCGCCACGCCCCCACCGCCACCCCTTTTCTTAGATACACAGATTCCTTTAGCTTCTACCAAAAGTGTGCATCTACTATATTTTTGCAAAAAAAATTCTTCTATTTAGTCTGTGGTCTATTTGTGCTGCTCGAAATAAATTCATCATTCAAGAACTCCTTTTTAATCTTACAATTTCAGGTATCTCACACCTTACTGGGATGTTCTGGCTTTACAAAGAAACCGAAGGCCCTCTAAATCATTCTCTACGATGTATGTCAAATGGAATTCCCCAACAAACCCTAACATTATACTTAACACAGACAATTCCTTTGATGTTACTACGAGACTCTCTACTTTGGGTGGGGTTTTCAGAAATTATGTTGGGGTCGGCTTCTTGGCTTTAAGAGTACTTCTTATAGCACTAATGTCCTTGAGGATGAAGCAAAAGACCTTTGTTTGATTATTACACTAGCATTCGATTATTACTTGTTTATTACACTAGCATCCTATTATCCTTTGTTTGATTCATTTCAACTTGAAAATTTCTTGACAAACTAGTTATATGAAAACTCACCCATTTTTGTTATTTCAAGTGCCTTATCCTAACAATGGATAATCCTCAGATTCATCACGTGTACAGGAAACAAAATAGATTAGCGGATGCTCTAGTAACTACTACTACTGATTTTGATAGTATCATCTTGATTTCAATGATGTTTTTTTTTTTTTGCAATCTCCACCATCCTTAAGGGAAACTTTAAATTCTGACAGCCAAGGAGATACACTACCAGGATCGGGTTTAGCATGAAGCCACTGAAGCTGATGCTTTAGGCCCTCAATTTTTTGGGACCCTATTTTTAGCAATTATAAATTTATAATTTTGTGAATTTTTTCATTAGAAAATATTGAGTACTTTTTAAGTTTTTAGTTTTATTTTAATATCGTTTTAGCTCAAAAAATTATCAATTCAAGAATTCAAGACTAAAATTGATAATTATGTTCAACTTTACCTTTAACATTAAAAAATATTCTTCTTAATAATGCTCAATTATTAAAAAAAAATTAATAAATAGGAATAACTTAGTAAACTATACTTTGTATTTATGATTTTGCTTAATGGACATGAAAAAAATTAAAATAACAACTAAAGTGGGATGGCGAGAGTAGAAAGGTAAGCAATATATCAAGAAGATAAAAAGATTTCAGTATTATTATTCAAATATGTATAGTGCTTATAGAGTTTCATAAAAAATATCTCAATCGAAATTTTCTAAAACTAAAATTGATAAAATCTTGTGATCAATAAAGTCTCAAGAGAAATTAAATGAATTAGGTATATTATCAATTAAAAAGAATTATTAGGAGAAGCCTTATAAAACAATTTTATTCATATCTTTGCATCTCAAATAGCTATAGATATAGACTTCAAATACAAAAATTTAAGGCCTCATTATAAAATTCACTTTAGACCACCAAATATATTGAGCGGTGCCTGTCTACTACCTAGACGAGTAAGGACGTCGGTGGTTCACTCAACAATGTAGAATGCTACTTCTGCTAATGCTACTATTTCTAGTACTAATCAGGTTATAAACTGAGTAGATGTTACTTCCATCATTTCAAAATAATTGAATTATTGGGGTAATGATATATCCCTTAAGAAAAATCTATTAGAACATAAATTGTAAGTTATTTTTCATTATTACTCTTTTAATTATTCTTAAATTACTCTCCTAGAAAATGTGAAGTATTTAAGAACCTCATTAAATGAAATGATAAAATTGAAAGATATTTTTAACATGTCTCTTGAAAATGAATAATTTATTTATTTTGAATATTAGAAAATAGCTCAACAATTCAATTTATTTTGAAATGAAGGAAGTACTAATCTAGCTGGTTCATCCGCAGCTAGTACTCTTGGTAGTTGTTGAGCCACGTGCTTTGCCTCTGTGACATGTTTTGCTTATAATTAAAGATCGTTTTCGGCCAAATAAAAAAAAAAAAATACTATTTCTACTTCAAAATTAAGCACGTACATCTCCTATTATGAAATGCTACACCTACACTCTCTATGAGGTATATTCGTAACTATAAGTATATTAAAATATATTAGAACACAAACTAAAATTATAAATAATTTTTTATTTTCTTCATTTAAAAAAGAATAATTTATTTTAACTTGATATGAAGTTTAAGAAAAATATATTTTTTTTAATTTTGTGGTCTTAAATTAAAATTATGTCAAATATACTAAAATATCATTTAATCTTGTGGTCTTAAACATGCTACATATAAAGTTGAAATTAAAGTCTTATCAAAAAAGAAAAAAGGATTATTCTTTTTTAAACGGATTAAAGAGAAAAATATGTCATTCTTTTTTAAACCAACGAATATATATTTTTGTAAATTTAATTTTTAAAAACAAATAAATAATTTGATGAAAATTTTCACTCACCATTTGATTAAAAAGAAGTGTAGCTTTTTTATACTTCTCCAATCATATAGCTTTAAGTGATTTGTCTTTACTTTCTATCAGTTTCAAAAACATATTTAAAAAATATCTGTTATTGGTTTAATCGAAGGTGTGAAAAAGATAATCAACAAAAATGTTAATCTTCTTTAAATTTCATATAAATGTAAAATCTTTTTATTTATATATCTATTTGTTTATTTAAAAAAAAAGATATATTTTAAAATACTTAGTTACTGTCTCACAGAAATTCCTCATAACCAGTGTAAATATTATTGAATTTTGTTTAAACTAAATTATTAACTATAACTGTTTTAGAAAAAAGTGTATTTAAATGAAATTATGTGTCCTTTAATTTGTGTCTTTTCAATGAAAGGTTGTATCCTTTCCATCAATTCTATTTAAATCAAACCTCTTGTGAGTTCAACGTATCTTTTTATCGACGACTTTTAAGAGAAGCGTCTTATGACTTTTACAAGAAACTTTTATAGAGTCTTTTCTTCTCCAAAAAGATCAAGTTCTGATTTATTGCTTTTCAAAAAAAATCTCTTCAGTATTTGTTTAGTGTAGAATTCAATAGGCTTGTCATATCCACTAAAACTATTTGCATATAATTCCATAGCAATTTCACGGAGGAGAGATAGGAAATATATCTTTTAGAAAAGCATTTCGTGCGTGTTTCAAGCCTCAAATTCTGTGTTGTTATTCATCTTGTCAAGCCTTCATCTTTGCATTATTCTTCATATATTTTTATATGTGTTCATGAAATATATTTTTCAACAATCTAAAAACGATTTTACATCACAAAGAAGATCAAATATTCAAATTTATGAGATGTTGGCAGAGACAAGTTGAGATTGTGTTGTTCTGTTTTTGTAAAATTGGGAATGAATAAATATAAAATTCATTGTTAGAAGAGGGTCGTGAATGGATTTTCTTCCTGTCACATGTTCGAAGGAGGTGCCACTTCAGAGAATGGTGTTGAATTTAAATTGTTTTTCTCTTGTTTCCAATGATTTTGGCTTTCTCCAAAAGCTAGCGTTGGATGGTTTTAGGCGGGGTAGGGGTCGGCCGAAGAAGTACTGGGGAGAGGTGATTAGACGGGACTTGGAGCAGTTACAGCTCACCGAGGACATGACCCTAGATAGGAAGGTCTGGAGGGCGAGGATTAGGGCAGAAGACTAGGCCAGTTTGGGGGCACAAGGGTAGGGAATTTTTTGGTGGGGTTTATTCCTGTTATTCTTCCTACTCTTATTTTTATTCCTATTCCTATTCTTCTTCTTGTTATGATTTCGGTGTTCCATGTTTTATTAGGTATCTGAGTGCTTCCCGATGTTTTCTACTACCTATGCGTTACTTTATATTTATATTTATATTTATATTTATATTTATATTTATATTTATATCTATATTTGTGTGGCGACTGTCTTGAGCCGGGGGTCTATCGGAAACAGCCTTTCTACTTCTTCAGAGGTAGAGGTATGGACTGCGTACATCTTACCCCCCCCAGACCCCACTAGGTGGGAATACACTGGGTTTGTTGTTGTTGTTGTTGTTGATGTGTATATTTAAGAAGAAATACAATTAACTGCATAAGCCATTAGTAACGGGCTGCTACCTGTGCCACACTTGATCGTCAAATTTGCATGTATGAAAAATATACCTAAGGTCAATGACTTTAAAGGAAGTTGGTGCAAGAGTTGGGACAAAGATAATATCAAATCATGGAATAAGAAAAGAGAACCTCATCAAAGAAATCATCGCATAGAAACAAAAAGATATCGGATTATATTTTTGTAATCCTACTTTATTTATTTACGAATTTCTACCTTTTATGATTTTGATGAATTTAATTTTATAAATTTTAGGGTAAATGAGATTGTAACGACCTGAAAATTTGATGAAATATGTGTTTTTGCGTGATTTGATTGTTTATCCCTTTCCATAGTTTCATTGTGATATTCCTAGAGTATGGGGGTGATTGACATAATTCCCGATACATTTTGGTGTCATTTATGTGATATTGTGGTTTTTGATGTCTTCGAGAGCCTTATTATGGACTTCTGCATTTATATTTTGATCCGTACAACGGACGGCTGAGCAGACTGTGCCAGCAGAATCGAAACATCAATTTTAGGGTGGTAACATATTTGGTGTGGTTTTATAGATTTTAAATCTCATTTCGACCCTCAATTTGAAAAGTTTTGATTTTAGATTTCGGGAGTCAACTTTATGAAAATGACATCTTTCCAAGAATTTGATATTGCCATTAAGTCTGGATCATCAAATTTAATGTTGTTACTTAGTTCGTCTGCGTATATAAGATTTCGAATGAATCTCGAAGCCTTGGTGGAGATTTGAAATAATTTCAAGTCTTCAACTTTCAACTTGTGCAACTGCATCGTTATCCTTGGGTCGCGATCGCGGTTGTTAGATTGCACATAGGGGGTTGCGATCGTGATTCTCCTGTGCAACCACAAAATGTGGCGATCGCACACCTTGGCATCGCGATAGTGACTCTCGAGAACCTGGACTGGGTGTAAATTGAGTCATTTCACACAATTTTTGGCATTATTCATCCTACCTCTTGAGAGCTAAATCCTAAAATAGCGTGAGAGAATAAAAGTGAAGCTTATGAGTGGTTGGGAAGCTAGATTAACATCCATTTCTTGATTCTCTTACGGATTTATGGTAAGAATTCACCTTTTTCTTGGTTGAATTTCTTGATTTATTGCTCAAAAACTCTAAAAATCTTAGGGATTGATTTTAAACCCTAATTTCAATCCTTTTCACTTGAATAATGTTCCCAATCCTATAACTGCTATATTTTCCTCAATATAACCTTTAAAACATCTTCAATTTATTATTTTAAAAATAGAATTTCGAAGGTTTTACCAGGTAAAATTTAAAAATGGATTTTCCTCAATTTGAACCTCATTTTTAACTCGATTTGACTTGGATTTTGTAGTTGTTGATTTTCAAAAGTATGAATATCATGTTCTTAAAATAAAGTTAGTTAGGATTTTTTTCTTCTTTTTTGAAAATTCGTTTTCATAATCCTACTTTATTTATTTATTTATGTATTTCTACCTTTTATGATTTTGATGAGTTTAATTTTACAATTTATAGGGTAAATGAGATTGTAACGACCTGAAAATTTGATGAAATATGTATTTTTGTGTGACTTGACTATTTACCCCTTCTCATAGTTGCATTGTGATATTCCTGGAGTGTGGAGGTGATTGATACAATTCCCAATATATTTTGGTGTCATTTATGTGATATTGTGGTTTTTGGTATTTTCGATAACCTTATTATGGACTTCTGCATTTATATTTTGATCCGTGCAATGGATGGCTGAGCGAATTGTGCCAACAGATCTGAAACATCGATTTTAGGGTGGTAACTTACTTGGTGTGGTTTTATGGCTTTTAAATCTTATTTCAACCCTCGATTTAAAAAGTTATGATTTTAGATTTCGAAAGTCAACTTTGTGAAAATGATATCTTTTCAAGAATTTGATATCGCCATTGAGTCTAGAGCATCGAATTTAATAAGATTACTTAGTTCTTCTATGTATACGGAATTTTGAATGAATCTCGAGGCCCTGGTAGAGACTTCAAGGGATTCCAAATCTTCAACTTTCAACTTGTGTAGCCGCAATCATCGTCCTTGGATCGTGTTCGCGGTTGTGCAATTGCACATAAGGGGTCGCGATCGCGGTTCTCCTGTGCAGCCACAAGATGTGGAAATCACACACCTTGGGATCGCGATAGCGACTCCTGAGAGCCTAGACTGGGTGTAAATTGAGTCATTTTCCACTATTCAGGGCATATTATTCATTCTGCCTCTTAAGAGCTAAATCTTAAAATAGTGTGAGAGCTTAAAAGTAAAGCCTATGTGTGGTTAGGAAGCTTGATTAACATTCTTTTCTTGATTCTCTTACGGATTTAAGGTAAGAATTCATCCTTTACTTAGTTGAATTACTTGATTTATTGCTCAAAAACTCTAAAATCTTAGGGCTTGATTTTAAACCCTAATTGCACTCCTTTTCACTTGCATAATGTTCCTAATCATATAACTTCTATTTTTTCCTCAATTTAACCATTAAAACATCTTCGATTATTGATTTCAAAATAAAATTTCGAAGGTTTTACCTGATAAATTTTGAAAATGGGTTTTCCTCAATTTGGACCTCGTTTTTAACTTGATTTGACTTAAATTTTGCAGTTGTGGGTTTCCAAAAGTATGAATAGCACGTTCTTAAAATAAAGTTAGGATTTTTTCCTTCTTTTTTGAAAATCTGTTTTGGGGGTCCATTTTGACTCTGACTTAAAACTAGGCAATATGGGTGTCGTCGGCTTTCTTTAACTCCTAGATTCTATATTTTGATGATTTAGTTGATTTTGGATCCGTTTGTGAGGAGTAGGCTCGGGATCAAAGTATAGCGGATCGATTTTGGTGTTCGAGGTAGGTTATGGCTTAACTCTTTGAGACTGGGTTGGGTAGTTAATTTGTATACAAAATGCATGTTAAGGGTATGGGAACTAATCATGAATTTGGCTATCTTAATGTGTTGAGCCTGTGTGGGAACCTATATATGATATAATTATTGGTTTTGAGACATTATGTGATATGTGTGACTGTGTGGGGTCTTTGTGAATTTGATAGCCTAATACATATATGAATAAATATATCGTATTGATGAAAAAGCGTGTTGTGGTACCATTGTGTATTGTGATATATTCATATTTTTTTGGAGTAAGAAACATATGAAAATTCATAGATGGTTGACAATAATGAGTGGATATTGGTTCATGTGGTTGTGGAAATATATTATTGTGGTTGGTTATAGAAATACATCAGGGGGTTGGTTGTGAAAATACTTATTGTGATTGGTTGTTAGTATTACATCCTCATATTATAATTGAAATATTGGTGCCCCTGTGGCAACACCTGAGAAACCTTACAACATCTTTTATAAAACCCTCCTCAAGGGATGTGCCAGGGAGGAGATGTTGTGATACTATATAAAAGCCTCCCCGAGAGATGAGCTAGGAGGAGATATGATATATGGATTGTATACGGGTTAACAAACCCCCGATGGCTTTCTAAGTCGGGAAGCTTTAGCTCCATACGTGTATATGGAGACTCTGCGACGGTCTTAGAGGTTGTGCGACAATCTTTTTGTCACAACCCAAAGTAGGGCCTAACCTTGACGGGTATCTTAAGTCCACCGGGATCGGAGGCCACCGTTGTGCAACTAACCAAACCACACAATATCCCCAATGTAGAATGAATTTCGAATATATAACAAGATAAGTTTAAAGAATAAAGGGTATGTCTATAACCGATAACTATCAACCAGCCAAAACAACTGACCAACATCACTCAAGTCCACAGTAATCCAGCAATGCCTTCTAACAAAATATCTAAAAAAAATAGTCTTGGTCGGTACATGTCGTTAACTCTAACAGATGACAATGACAATGATAATGTTAACGATAGTGAAAATCCTACATCTAACCTATGATAAGAACTGACAAAATGTCTACGTCTTTCAAAGTATGGAAGCTCACCACTTCACCACAACAAACCAATGAACCAAGCAGATCCACCTAACTCTGCACAAAAAATAGACTTGCTTTCAAACCCTACATCACATGGGGATACATCATTCGAAGACAGTTAGTGGTGTGAACACTAGCATGAAACTCAGGGATAAGGGAGCAAAATAATGCCATACTTAACAATTTAAAATCAGACAAAATCCAATGCACTAATCATATATAAATACATAAATGTACATCGCATGCTAGGATAAAAGATGAGGCTTAATATGCAATTTAAAACTTTAACATGAATTATGTAGCTCAACCGCCATAATATAAGAAGGCACCCACGGGCTATATGGGACTAGCTCTCCCCCAGCTGGTAGGACCCTGGTGCGTGTGACCGCACGAATCAGAAGGTATACCAATGAGCTATAGGGGACTCAAACCTCCCAGCTTATCAAGGTAACACAAGCACCAAATCATATAACACGATGTGGGGGACTCAAACCTCCCAATCAAACATTATTAATAAGGGGGATTCAAACCACTCGATCATATAGACCCCCACATCGGTAATCGTGATTTCTAGTATTGGTCCTTCAAGACCTCTACTTTCATGACTCAGCTACACAACCCTCATTAAATTCCAATTGCAATCATTAGCACACACATTGTCCTTTATTGAACCATGATATACATTTCGACATACATTATTAGTATCCTCTTACCAACTACACTTACAAGGTAACATCAACTTGCCAGACCAATTACCATCACTTGGGAGAATTCACAACCCCCTTTGGTTCAATTTCGTATTATCCTGGGGAATTACTCAACACATAAGGTTCAATTCAAAATCATTATGCTTCATTAACCTTTTTACATTATGCAATAGTTCAAGAGTAGTTCAATTTGCATATTTTTTATATTCAAAACAAATTCCACACTATGGAGTTGGGGTCATAACAACTTCAAAAGTTAATCACTATTTCATTCACCATTCTCATGCATTAATTTGATTTTTAAGACCACCATATAAACATAATCCATGTAGGGACAAACATGAAATATCATATAAACAATAGTTATTCAAAAGCCTCAACCCATGTTTTCAAAACCAACCTCAATACCATATGAACAACACTTTAAAACTTATGTTTTTAGCAAATTAATAATTAGGGAAGACTAATATTCCTGAAATACTAAATTTTATGGAAATAATTCTACCTTTGAGCCCTTGGATGACCTACTTCGTGGAAACACTAAGTATGGTTTTTTGAGATAATTTAAGAGAGCTTTGGAAGCATTTGAGTACGTTATGAATGAGAAACAACTCTTCTTAGTGTTTTATGAATGTGGAGTTTTAATTCGGTGAGAAGAAAATTATTCTAAGTGTCCTCAATTTAAAAATTAAAATTTAGTCGTTAGTGACTACGGGTCACTATACGACTCATATAGACTCATTACGAATCATCACCACAAGTCGTATCCAAGACAGTCTCTAAGGCACTCACAATCTGTTGACCCTACTACTCAACCTATATCACTCGTAATGAGACCCTACGACTTGTAGGGTCCAGTAGTAGTTAACCCAATAATCATTTGGGGTATACACTGGACACCCTATGATTTGCACTCAACGACTCGTAATAAGTCCTTACGACTCATAGTGAGTCACTCGTACTCAAAGCAAAACTCTGTTACACCACTTACAAATTTGGTTACGATTTAGTCCAATGACCCATCAAGACTTCCTATGATTTATCAGAAGAGTCATAGTCAGGATAGTGACGATAAAATTTTAGAAATTTGTAAGGATCAAAAATCAAAGGCGTTAAACTCATGCATCATCATCATTAGAAGCAAAAACAACATTCTTATTGTATTTACTTCATTATATTTGTGATATGATTGTACTTTTATTTTGACTTGTTACTTATCTAATTGTTTTATCCTTTTATACTTATACTCAATGATCTTGTATGCATATTGTCCTTCCTTGTCCAACATGTATGTGGTATATTGTATATTGTGATCTTTTTTGGTGTTTGTTATAATATATGTGATATATTAGAACTGTTAGTGCAAGCGGTGTGGGCTAATATTGTGGAATATTTTATAGTTGCAAGTGACGTGCCCTTAGTGTGTATTTTGTATATCTTATTTTCTACTTTGCTCGATCGGCCTATGATACCTACTGAGTATAAATGGATTGTACTCACTTCTACTATGCCCTTCTGGTGTAGATTCAAGTTTGGGTGCGCCCCACGTTACTTGACTCAGACGATTGTTGGAGCTTTCAAGATAGTGGATTATTTTCAGGCATTCGAATGTCTTCTAGTATCTTTCTCTATCATTAGACTATGTCTTTACTAGTTTTCAGAGATAGAGTTGTATCTACTGAATTTCTTATGTATTTTTTTTGGATTCAAGTTGTACTAGATACGTTCTTATGTTGTTGACATCAATTTTTGAAAGTTATGGCTATATTGTTGATTATATTCTTTCTGCATTTATTATATTTATATGGTTCTGCTTCGTTTTAGAAGTTTTATCCTGTGGTTATTATTGTCTTTTTTTTCCTATGTATCAGTTTGGGTGATAGGTTTACTTGTGATAGGTTTACTTGTCAAGGTACACCGCGACAAGTGTCATCATGATCCTTGAATTTTGGGTCATGACAAATATACTTTTGCAGTCTTGATATGCATAATAAATAAAAAAATATTTTTTTGTGATCATTGTGATCCGTAATTCTTGCATAAAGATCATATGTAAAATTTAGTATCAAGTTGTAGGATGACATGAAATAATACATTATTTACAAGTACGCATTTATACCTAAAAGTTATTTTAAGTGAATCTGAGATCTAGAGAATATGAGTTAGTAAATGAATTTTTCTCTATATGTGATATGAAAAGGCATTTGATATATTTAAAGTATGGGGTGATTGATATGTAATTAGAAGTCAACAATAGAATGAGTATGTATCTAATCTATATATGAAAAAGATCAACTATTTAAGATAGTTAGTATGGGTTCACTTTATAATTCTTAATGATTATTATGATATTGTGTGATAGTTTATCAGGATGTTGAGTCTAAGACTTAATACAGAAGTCATGATAGAAGCAATGAGGTTTTATTTTTCACATTTGGAGTAAAGGATTTTGGAGAAATTAGTACTATGTTGGATATCAAGAATAAACAAACTAGTGGGGGTTATGTGTTGAGTTAATCTCATTATTTTAAGAAAATACTAAATAAATTTAGTCACTTAAACATAAAAAAGAAAATACCCTATTTGATCCTAGACCAAGTTATCTAATAATGATGAAAGAATTATAGCGTAACTTGTATAAGCAAACACTATTGGAAGGGCCAGTAGTCGAGCTCTTGATTTTCTTTATAAAACTAAAGAGCTACGAAACTCTAAGATTCATACTATTTTATAAGGATATATCGATAGAAGTTGTTATCGAGTATGTGAAAAATAAATAAATAAATTTACCACATGATGGGTGTTTATCTTTGGAGGAGGTACAATTTCTTGAAGCCAAGAAATAGACTTGCATTAATACAAGCAAGCTAAGGAGTTGAGCGGTTGAGAGATCATTAAGATAATCCACTGATTTTGCAAGATATTAGCTTACTTTTATGATATACAAGTCACTCTAACTCGAGCATATAAAAATTATATAACGGAAATTCAAAACGTATAAGTTCTTGACCATGGAATTAACTTCTATCACATTTATGGAGTCAAATAAATTGACTAGTCTATTTATTAAATTTTTTAAAAGAAAGTTGTTGAATGTATCTTCAAGTTTGATTATGTTAAAACTCTTTAATTTGGTCCACCAATAATGGCAACTCTATCCAGCTCTGTAAAATGAGTAGTTATGGATTCAAAGGGTAACAACAAGTCATTGATATGTAGATGTTTCAGTACTTAAGGAAAAGATACACTAGTACTGGTTGTGATAGATTGGAGGATTGATCTCTAGTACTCTTAATGAGGTTCAGTTCAAGGAAAAAGTGTCTCAAATATGACAAAGACACTGATAGAACTTCACCTATATGAACATAAAAGTGGTGTCGTTTCGATTGGGAGTTGGAGTTTCTCTTGTAAATGTTCATGAATTTTGGATAGCACAAGGCCATAAAAGTGTTAAGTATGTTGAGTAGAAAGCAGGAATGAAATGTTTGTGTGTGTAGTGTCACAGATATTATCACAAGAAATAACAGGTTCAAAGTTATTATGCTACGTGAAATTTCAATTTTATCTTATGGCAATGCATTAAGGTACAGTTCAAATCGAAAGATACATTACTCTATGCGTGAATATGACTTGGGCTTTGCTTTGTATCATAATTTATTTTTAAACAAGTGGAGGATTGTTGGATTTTGTTTAAACTAAATTATTTATTATAAGTATTTTATGAAGATTATCTTTTAAATGAAAGGGTGTGTCCTTTCAATTTATGTCTTTTTATGAAAGGTTGTGTCCTTTCCACCAGTTCTATTTACATCAAAACTCTTGTGAGTTTTAACGTATCTTTTTAAAGACAACTTTCAAGAGACGCATCTTAAAACTTCTATAAAAAAACTTTTATAGTCTTTTCTTCTTCAAAAGATCAAATTTTTGTTTTATTATTTTTTAGATGAATCTCTTCACTATTTGTTTAGTGCAAAATTCAATAGGCTTGTCATATTCACTAAAACTATTTGCATATAATCCTATAGCAATTTCGCAGAAGAGAGGAAGCAAATATCATTTTTAGGAAAGCATTTCGTGGGTGTTTCAAGCCTCAAATCCTGTGTTGTTATTTATATTGTCAAGCCTTCATCTTTATATTCTTCTTCTTATATTTTTGTACGTGTTCATGAAGCATATTTTCCAACAAATATAGAATTTTCATAGAATAGGAAATGTAAGTGTTTAAATGTAAAATACACCTAGCGTATCCGAAATTGAATTATATTATAGAGATGTAAATTATTCAGCGATTCCAAATGTACGCGCTAATTTGGAAGAAGAAAAAATAACGTTATAGTTTTGCGATTTTTTTTTAAAGAAAAGAATTACACCTTTTTCAAATGAGTGTACTTGTTACCACACAAACCAAGTTCATTGGTTCCGTATACATTTACTATAGTTCATAAATGAGTTCAACAAACCTCTCACGCTTCTGACATGTCCTTAATAATACATAAATTTTTGTGATCAATACTCGTTTTTTTTAAAAAAAAAAAAAAAAAAGAAAAAAGAAAAGAAGAATAAAAATTTAAAAGTATCAGATGTTCTCAACTGTGAGCAGCGAGGACAATTCATAATAAAGATTGAGATGAGATGGCACGTGAGGTGAGCTGTATTTTAAAGCCTCATCTTGCAAACCTACACTTTTTCTTGCTTTAAACCTATTAAGACACCGTAAACTGCATAAATGTTATTATTCTGCACACAGATTAAAATTTAATCCGATAAACCAACGTTAGTACAAGTGCAAGTTTGAATAGCAAAAAAATTCAAATTCTAGAATTTGTAAAACTCATAAAATAATTACACGAGGCTCAAGTGCACTTACCGACTGTTCGACAGAGTGGCCAAATAATTTTGTATGAGGTGACAAAATTATCAATTCCATAAGCCAATGAAGAGCAAAAAAAATTACAAGAATACAAATAGTCCATCGAGATTTGTAAGCTAGGAAGGTCCTAGTAATATAATGTGGAAAACTTAAACGAAGTAAGCACAATATGAAAACGGTTTACGTATCTAACCCTTGGTCTGAATGTAATTTTTTTCCAAATGACTGAAACGTCACCATACAGAATGAGAATTAACGCCGTTCTCAGCTAAACAAACTAAATCAAACTCTGAACAAACAAGGGCAAAAAGCAATATGTAATTACTACATGTGAAGTCCTTCTGGCACTCCCTCTTTTTTCTTGAACATCACCTACTACATGTAAAGTCCTTCTGGCACTCCCTCTTTTTTCTTGAACATCACCTTATCTTTCGCCTTCTTGAAATCTGCTTGAGTCACCTGTAGAGAACAGAATATATCTGTAAAAATCTATAGCAAAATGCAAACTATTAGCTCCGGAAGTTTTACCGCACCCCTGCCACATGATTTTTACAACCCCTACGGGACATGAACAGAGGATCAGCCACTCCGGAAGTTCAAATTATATAATTCAGAGTATACTTGGTTTATGCCCCCTTAGCTTGTAAGGAACAATATAGTTCACACGACTATAGGTAGAAATTGTATGAAACACATCTTTGTTACTTATTCAGACGGAAAAAGATCAACAAAAAAAATTGTAGAAAAATCGGCAACTTCAACTCAGCACAAACTATGCCCTCCCAACAAGTTAAGCTCTACATTCCACATTACGAGAACTAAAATTATAACCTGTCTTCTCATGAACACAAGTTAATGAAACAATTATTACATGCTCCTTGATCAATTTATTACATTACAACAGACAACCCCGCACATGAACGAAGACATGGACTTGGTCAATCAAAGTTGAGCATTTGGGTGCAAATTAGGACCAACTGAAACCCTCATTTCTAAAAACAATATTAACTTCCAATTTTGACGTCTTACCTTCATACGCCGTTCTCTTAGAGCGAGCAATCCAGCTTCAGTACATATTGCCTTGATATCAGCTCCAGAAAATTCATCCTTGGTCATAACAAATTCTTCTAGGTTGACATCATCAGCCAAAGTCATCCTTGCTGTGTGTATCTGATAACCCAAAATAGATTTTCAAGTCAGCAAGTAGGAGGCAATCCAGAGTTCATCAGTCAGTAATAATGCTAACATCACGGTACCAAACCTGGAAAATGCGCCTCCTTGTTTTAATATCGGGAAGAGGGAACTCAATCTTCCTGTCTATTCTACCAGGTCGCAGCAGGGCAGGATCAAGACTCTCGATTTTATTTGTAGCAAGAATCACTTTAACATCTCCTCTGGAATCAAAACCATCTAGCTGGTTCAACAACTCTAACATGGTCCTCTGGATCTCACGTTCACCACCAGAATGTGCATCGTACCTGCAGATGAAGACGTTAATTAACAGAAATCCACAATATTTCAATTTTCAAGTTAATGATGCCAGAGACAAACCTCTTGGTACCGACTGCATCAATCTCATCAATGAAGACGATAGAAGGTGAGAGATCATCAGCAACTCTGAAGAGCTCCCTCACCAATTTAGGCCCATCTCCCAAATATTTCTGAATCAGTTCACTTCCAACAACACGCAAGAAAGTTGCCGAAGTTGAGTTTGCAACTGCCTGAACAAAGTCATTAACATAAACACAGATTTTATCTTTTGTAGACCTACAGAGAAATTAGTCCAGCAACAACAAATAATAAACACTCAACAAAGACCCTACTAACTCTGGTCGACTTTAAATGTATCCATTTAAGGAAACCAAGTCGGTATCAACTATCTTTCCCAAATCAACATGTGCTCCTACAAGATGACCTAACATGTCTGAGAAGAGAATAAGGGTAATTTGAAGTGGTATAAAGTGGTTAATATGCTATTATCTGGTTTTATTAAAGGGTGTGCAAGACCTTAAAACGCCATTTAAAATGGACAGGAAGAAGTAACTGTTAGCATTTCTTCCTACAATTCTCTACTCAAATCAACAGAGCATCTACTGGTTTTTCCCCTCTCAGAGGGGTTTGATACAGGGAGATCACCTCTCGACTTTTTTATTCATCTTATCCATGGAGGGGATGACTAATCTGATTAACACAGCAAAATGTAAGGGATGGATCAGGGTTTTCCAAACAGGGGAATCAAATAACTTGGAAATAACCCATCTCCAGTATGCAGAAGATACTTTGGTGTTCTGAAAAGCAGAAGTTGAATAAATTCTGGTCCTCAGAATTATATTCATCATATTTGAAGCTGTTACAAGTCTCCACATCAAGTGGGGGAAGAGTTTTATCTATCCTATCAATAGAGTAGCCGAGATAGAGAGTGTGGCTATGAAACTTGGAGGCAGAGTAGGTGAGCTCCCAACAACTTACCCAGGCATGCTTTTGGGTGCAAAGAGCAAATCAAAAGGCATTTGGAATGGGGTTTTGGGTAAGTGTGAAAAGAGGCTCACTAACTGGAGGAGTCAGCATTTGTCTCTATCAGGTAGGTTGACTCTAGTTAACAGTGTGCTTGATGCACTACCATACTATATGATGTATGTTTTCCCTATGCCAGCAAGTGTGGCCAAAGGTATTAATGCACTTAGGAGAAACTTCCTATGGCAAGGCAATGAGGATGAGCAGAAATTTCATCCAGTCAAATGAGAGGAGCTGATTATAAACAAAGGTATGGAGATCAGGAACTTGAGAAAGCAAAATCAAAGCCTTGAGAAGAAGTGGCTCTGGAAGTTTGCTAATGAGGAAGGCATGCTTTGGAAGGATGTTATCACTGCAAAATATGGAATGGGGGACAGGTTGATGACTAAGGGGTCGTTTGGTGCGAGGTATAAGTAATCCAAGGGATAAGTTATCCCGGGATAAAATAAAAGATCACTTAAATCCCTTGTTTGGTTGGAGGGACTAATCCATGGTGTGATAACTTATCCCACCATTTTTCCCATAGTGATGGGATAACTTATCCCATATACATGGTGGGATAAGTTATCCCGGGATAACTAATCCCGGTATTAGTAATCCCGGGATAACAATTTCCCAACCAAACGACCCCTACCGTTCCATATAATTGCACCATTTGGAGAGCAACCAGAAACTTATGGCCTATGCTCTATTCCAGAAAAGAGTAATGGTGGGTAATGGGCTAAAGGCTTCTTTCTGGGATGATAGGTGAAATGGTGCATCTACTATGAAACAGTTGCACCCAGATTTATTCACCTTATGCCAACAAAACTGGCCACTGTAGCCACAATGTGGACTGGAAGGGTGGAACCTCTTTCTCCGAAGACATCTCTATGAGTGGGAAACAGAGAAAGGGGCAGAATTTCAGACTTCACTTGCTAGCTTCACCAACCTATCTGACAAGAAAGACATGCTGATACGGGAGAAAGATAGTCAAGGACAGTTCTCAGTAAGATATGTGTATGAGGATCAATATGACCACAGAACAGAAGACTAGTTGGCCATGGAGGATGATCCGGAAACCTAAGATACCATACAAAGTCAACTACTTTCTATGGTTACTGACTGAAGAAGCAGTCTTGACTCATGAAAATCTGAAAAAGAGGGGCTATCACTAGGCCTCTAGATGTTCTGCATGTGGGGAGCAGGCTTGAGACAATACGCCATCTTTTCTTGCATTGTAAGTGGACTGATCAGCTTTGGAGAATGTTCATATGCCTTAAAGGGATCAGATGGATGAAACCAGGGAGTATTAAAGGAGTGTTAAGCAGCTGGAATAGGGATGGCAATGCAACCAAGAAGGAAGTGAGATGGAAGATTGTCTTGGCATGTATTTGGCGGACAATATGGAGAGAAAGAAACTGTCTATGTTTTGAAAATGTACAGAACAACTTACAGAAGATCAAAATGAACTGTTTAGCCCTATTTTATTTTTGGTGTAAAACATAATATTTTATAACTCAAACAGAGGACATTTCTGATGTATTAGATTATTTATAGGCAACAGTTAAATTGAAATTGCTGTAAGTTGTAACAATTTTTGAAGGGGAACTACAAGGCCTTGGTTGTAGTTACACCTATGAATCTACAGAGTAAACTAGTTTCAAAAAAAAGTTGAACGGGCTAATGGCAGCCAGACCCAAAAAATCACCCAACAAACCAATCATTCCTCAAAGTTCTAAGACATCGCATGATGCTCAAACAGGTTTATGACAACTAAACTTGTAAAATGCATCCAACAAACTAGATTTTCCTCAAAAAATCAACATGGGCACTACAAATGAATTTCTGTAGTACCATCATAGTAATATCACATGCTATTTTCAAGTACTTCTACATGCCATTACATGTACAGCATCTTAAAACGAGCCTCAACTTGTACTAGAGAATCTTCTCAATAGCATATGAATGTATCCCGAAAAATAATTCCATTGATACAGCGCTTAGTCAAATGTAGTCTTAAGTAAACTTGGCACTTTCAGAAAATCCCCAACTTTTTACCTGATAACACCTTTCATGTCATTTATCATTCCTTCCGTTTCTTCACAAAAGCTTAATGGCTTCTACAAAAGCCAGTTAAACATTAGAAAGTCATTTCTGGGAAATATACTTGGACAGGATCAATTCTAAAGTCATTTCTGGGGAATATACTTGGACGGAATCAATTCTTTCTTTATAAATTCAAAGAATAGGAAACAGTATTTGGTCAAATATTCGTCTGATTTACTCACCCTCACGTTCTTTCTTCAGTCAAATAAGAGACCTATTCCAGCCAAAGGAGATCAGAGTTGATAGCATCCATGGAAGCTAAATATCAATAAAGGACAGAGAATTTCTCTGTCCTTTAATGATGTTTTAGCTTCCATGATTGCTATCAAGAGTGGAGGCTAAAATAAAGTATTTTACGTCCATTATACAGAAGAAAGTTTCACAAACCTTTGCGAGCAAGGTTTTGCCAGTCCCGGGCTCCCCATAGAGAATGACCCCTTTAGGAGGTTTTATACCAATGTCTTCATACAGCTCAGGGTGAGTCAAAGGAAGCTCAACAGCTTCCTTAATCTCCTGAATCTGAGTGTCCAATCCACCTATATCGGAATAGGATTCCAAAGGAGCTTTCTCAACCTTCATGACAGACACCATTGGATCAACGTCGTCTTGAAGAAGCCCCACAACCGATAGAACCTGAACAAGAACATACATAAGTCAAAATTACCCACCCTCAAACTTATAATTTTTTACAAAAACAGAGGATAGAGGGAGATCTTTGTGAGAAATTACAGCTAGAAAGAAGAGAGATTATACATAAGTCAAAATGACCCAGCCTCAACTGGTGATACTTTTTCTACAAAAATAGAGGAAGAAGGGGGAGAGATTTGCTGAGAAGTTACTGCTAGAAATAGAACATAAAATGTTTGATAACATGTGCATTAAGAAATAAGAGCATTACAGACAAATTTTGAGACTCATTAACCCATGGGAGACGGTGAATCAATTAGCCACAGGAATTATTTCAACGACTAAGCCATTCCCCAACTAAACAAAGAAGAAAAACTGATAACCATATAGGAATTTTTTCATTACTTCTCATTTCTCAAGTACTGTGGCATAGACACTCTCAGAAAGCATAAAAACAAGCATAAAAACCGGATAATAGAAAATGGTAATCCAGCAGACTTGTCAGAAGAAAGAAAATGTTCATTCAATAGGATATCACAAACTCTAGGTATTTTATCAGTTTTTTGGTGACACAGTAAAATGTTAATTCAAAAGGATACAACAAACTTCAGATATTTTAGCAGTTTCTTTGTGGCATACTACAATGTCAATTCAAAGGGATATTAGAATTCAGGATATTTTGAGTTGTTTCATTACACGATGCTAATTTGTAATTTAATTCGAACATACATTACAAAAATTGGAAAAGTTGACCTTCATAACCAAGAAAACTAATCAAAGCAATCACATCCCACTATCCTTGAGCACTTTAAAAGCAGCTGAATGATTGCTCCCTGGCCGTACACACCGACTGACACTTTCATTAGGTTCCCATGTACAACCTAACTAGATGGGTTATGGATGTAAACGAGCATATCTACTGCATTTATAAGGTAAACTTGAGGGGTCGAGTGGGTGGAGAGCGAGAGATACTAATGGTCTTTGCTACAGCACTAGAAAATCTAATCAAATGTAGAACGATATTGTCAAAACAACTGCAGAAATCTTTGCAAGATTTGCAAGCCTACAACAATGAAAAATCCTAGACACTTCTAAAACTGCAAAGCTAAAGCCTAATATCCCTAAAAAATTGAGCGACTCCCGTGGCAAATATTTGGCTCTGGTCTTCACTATACAGCACATTATCATAGCAGGAAATAAGCATGGTGGCAGCCAATGCTCAAAAAGATTATGTCAAACATTCAGAGCATCTGAAAGGGCCCATCAAACTATTAACCAGCTGCATGCTGAGGATAAAACAGCACTTAAGTGATTACAATTGAGAAAAGTACCCCTTGATAAGATAATCACTCCACCCAACAACAACTAAGCATCAGTCCCAAACAAGTTCGGATCGACTATATGAGTCCTCACTAGCCATGTTTCTTCATTAAGTTCATCTCAGGCCAATATTACACAAACTAAAAATAAATAAAAAGCAATAGAAAAGTTCTCTATACGAAGGAAGCCTTGAAGTAACAGGTAAAGTTACTTCCATGTGACCTGGAAGTCATAGGTTCAAGCTGTGGAAACAGCCTCTAGCAGAAATGCTAGGTAAGGCTGCGTATAATTGACCCTTGTAGTCCGGCCCTTCCTGGTACGCATGCATAGGCGGAGCTTTAGTGCATTGCCTGCCCTTCTCAGAAAAGTTCTCTATATTTTCTACGGTCTCCCAACCAAACAACCTGAAAACCCTCGGTTAGCCATGTTTATATCCTTTCAAGAATGTAACTATTGCATGTTCCTCACTGTAGGATATACTTTATAACTATTGCATGTTCCTCACTGTAGGATATACTTTATAGAGTTAAATGCACTAAACCCTTACACTCCCTCCATTCAGAACAGTAAATCATAATAAAACAATATTAACAAGAACTATCAATAACTAATCACAGAACGGAACTTTCATGATTCCAAACACTAAAAAGGAATTGATTGAAACATATTTGGTTATTGTTCAATTTCAAAGTCCAAATCCATACTTAACTTTAAAGATCAAATACCAAATTTTACCAAAGCATTACCTAGTTAGGAGTATAACAAACTGTACACACTTAAGAATGTTGATTCTTAACTTCACAAATCTGTAATTTGGCACTATGAAACCGAACATATAACCCTAGGTCAACAACAATAACAACATACCTAGTGAAATCACACAAAGTGAGGTTTGGGGAGGGTAGAGTATGCACATGCTGAAAACTACTTTTTAGAGCTAGAGAGGTTCAAATGAAGAAAGTCCATATAACCCTAGGTCAACTATTCCAAATCCTAAGTAGGTATCTTTTAAACTATACTTGATGGATACTTTTAAATCATAATTCTAATTAAATATAACGGCCAATGAAACGTGAAAATGAATTTAAAAACAACATAGTCAAATACCTTATTATGCATCAAAATAGCACAACCAGGTTCCAATTGGTCCTTATCCACAAAGGACAAAATCCCAACATAATACTCTGGCCCAACTGAAGAAGAAACGATGGCATGGTTCTCATCAATAATCTCCTCTAGGTTTCCCACGCTCATCGGCGAACCACGTAGATCATCAACCTTAGATCTATCCTCTTCAGTTTTCTCTTCCTGAGGCTTCAGCCTTTCCTGATTAGCCACGAATTCTTCTTCCATTAAAAGGTAATCTTTGATCCGCTCGAGCTTTAAAATCCGAAGCTTGCACTTGGTCAGCGGTGTAACAGTGGGGAGCCGAGCTGCTGCTTCGGGACCCTTCTGTTTCCGCTGCTTACGGCCGACTCGAGCCGGTGGAGCAGCAGGCTCGAACTTTTTCTCCTTCTTGTCTCCGTCATTCTTCCGATCTCCGGGCAGTTGACGGTTAAGTCCACCGGGGGTTCCCTGACCCATTAGTTCTACGAAGGTTTAGCTGTGAAGAAAGGGGAAAGAAGGGCGACGAAATGGTTTTGGGATGTTTTACAAGAATTATCATCAGAATGGAGTGAGAATGAACAAAAGATGTTTTTTAAGAGCCGGCAACTTATAATCTATTTAAATTGATCATTTAAATTATTTTTGTGTACCTTATAATTATTATTTATTTCAATTTTATTCTTATAACTTTAATTCTCCTTCTCTAGTCATTTGCACTTTTACTTTAAATTCACTGTAATTTTTAATTTTTGATCCTTAAACAATATTTTTTCCTCCAATATAAATTTTTCATATATTATGCACAACTCATATATACTGCTAAATGTAAATTTAATTTTTAAAATTAAAGATTGGCTCATTTGAAGAGCAAAGTGTGCCATTAAATGTAAATATTAATGATTAAACATTTAGACAAAATTATAATAACGTATTATAACCTGAGAATGTGACAAAACTATATGAACTCCTAATTGCTCTCAACTGATTCACTGGACTGGAATCTACAGTTTTTCTCCAAAAATGAGGTACTCAATTTAAACACACATATATATATATATATACTAAAATATTTATTAATTTTAATTTAAATCATTTTAATAACTCTATATATTATTAACCGCTATAAGGATATTTCAGTCATTTTTGATCAAAAAAAATGCTTAAAAACATTATATACCAAACACATCAATAACTTTTTTTCAGTTTCAGTACTTTTATTCAAATACTAAATTGCTTATTTTTAAAACGAAAAAGGATCAAAAATATTCCTGAACTATTTGAAATGGCTCAAAAATACCCCTCGCTAGTTTTTTAACTCAAAAATATCCCTCGTTAGTTTTTGCCTCAAAAATAACCCTTCGTTAAATATTTAGCTAAAAAATATCCCTCTATCTTACAGAATTCCACCAAAACCGCCGCCTAGATTAAAAAAGCCACATCAACATTCCATATGAGCCATAATTTCTTACCCACAAGCTTACCCGACCCAACAACCATAGACCCGATCCTATAAACAAATAGAAAAGGATATATCCATCAGCAACCTCATTTGACGTAAAATCTCCCCAAAAAATTGATGCATCTTGAAAAATCAATGTAAGGTTCGTTTTCAGTTCACTTGGCTGAAATTGATGCTTTCCTCTTCCTTTTAGAAAGGTACTTCTTCTTCTCCAATTTCCTAAAAATGCTTTCTTTACTGCTAAAATTTGTAGTCGATGGAGAAGGGGGTAAAAGGGATGATTAATCCCAAAAAGCTATCGAGATTAGAGTTTACTGGAGAAGGTTGAAGAAATGAAGTTTATTTCTTCCCAGGAAGTTGAAAACGTTCTGATTTTAGAGAAGAAAATTAAGATATTAAAAGTTGTTATTTGCACGTTAAGTGCTTTGTTCTTAACGTATATTTCAGGAATCATGAAGTGAATGTACATTCATGTCTATGCTAGAACTTATGTTGAAGTAAATCCATTTTTCTAGTTGTAATGAAGTTGAAGTATTATTTGTACCATGACTGCGTGCCTCCCATCGTTCATCGTGATTTCAAGGCTCAAAACCTTTTATTAGGAAATAGTTACGAGCCATGTTTAGCTTATTTTGGACTTGCTAGACTCGTGGAGGAGGTGAAATACCTCAATTTCAGCAAATCTTCAATTTGCTAGATCTTATGGCTACTTTGCTCCAGGTAAATATTTCTCTAATCCTAGTTCAAGTTCATTTCTTATCGAAATCGACTAATTATTGTCCATTTCCACAGTAATTCAGTTCTTACTGAATCTAGTGCAATTCTGTGAGAGCTTGTATGTAGGGTTACAGGGAAAGAAGGGGAGAAAAAGTTGTTTAGACTCGCTAAGGCTAGGGAGAGGAAGGGGCGTGACCTCGACCAGGTGAGGTGCATTAAGGGGGAGGACGGTAGAGTGTTGGTGGAGGACGGCCACATTAAGGATAGATGGCAGTCGTACTTTCATAGGCTCTTGAATGACGAAGGGGATAGAACTATTGAGTTAGGGGAACTGAAGCACTCAGAGGAGTGTCGGGATTTTAGTTATTGTAGACGTTTTAGGGTAGAAGAGGTTAGAGAGGCTGTTCGCAGGATGCGAAGGGGTAGGGCGACAGGGCCGGATGAGATACCGGTGGAGTTTTGGAAGTTCGTTGGAGAGGCTGGTGTAAGGTGGTTGACTGGATTGTTCAACGAAATCTTTAAGACGGCAAAGATGCCCGACGCTTGGAGGTGGAGTACCATGATCCCTCTCTATAAGAATAAGGGGGACATCCAGAGTTGCAATAACTATAGGGGGATTAAGTTATTGAGTCACTCTATGAAGATTTGGGAGAGAGTGGTCGAGGTGAGGCTGAGACGGATATTGTCTATTTCGGAAAACCAGTTTGGGTTTATACCTGGCCGCTCGACGACGGAGGCAATTCACTTGGTAAGGCTGGTGGAACAGTATAGGGAAAGGAAGAAGGACCTGCACATGGTGTTTATCGACCTGGAGAAGGCATACGACAAAGTCCCCAGGGAGGTGCTTTGGAGGTGCTTGGAGGTGAGTGGAGTCCCGCAGGCATATATCAGAGAATTAAGGACATGTATGAGGGAGAGAAAACTCAGGTGAGGACGGCGGGAGGAGACTCAGAACATTTCACCGTCTTGACAGGATTGCATCAGGGATCTACTCTTAGTCCCTTTTTGTTTGCTTTGGTGATGGATGTGTTGACACGGCGTATTCAAGGAGAGGTGCCGTGGTGTATGCTTTTTGCAGACGATATAGTTCTGATTGATGAAACTCGAGGGGGTGTGAATGATAAATTAGAGGTGTAGAGACAAACTCTTGAGTCTAAAGGGTTCAGGTTGAGCAGAAGCAAGACAGAGTATTTGGAATGCAAGTTTAATGACATGAGGCTGGAGGATGAGGTGGTAGTGAAGCTGGAACCACAGGTGGTATGTAAGAGGGATAGTTTCAAGTATCTCGGGTCCGTGATCCAGGGTAACGGTGACATTGACGAGGATGTCTCGCACCGTATTGGGGCGGGATGGATGAAGTGGAAGCTCGCGTCGGGGGTGTTGTGTGATAAGAAGGTGTCGCCCAAGCTTAAAGGCAAATTCTATAGGGTGGTAGTCCGTCCGGCCATGTTGTATGGAGCGGAGTGTTGGCCAGTTAAGAATTTCCACATCCAAAAAATGAAGGTGGCAGAGATGCGGATGTTGCGCTGGATGTGTGGGCTGACTAGAGAGGATAGAGTTCGGAACGAGACTATCAGGGAGAAGGTTGGTGTGACTCCAGTGGAGTGCAAGATGCGGGAAGTCCGATTGAGCTGGTTCGGACACGTGAAGAGGAGGGGCATGGATGCCCCGGTTCGTAGGTGTGAGAGGCTAGCGTTGGATGGTTTTAGGCGGGGTAGGGGTAGGCCGAAGAAGTACTGGGGTGAGGTGATTAGGCGGGACATGGAGCAGTTACAGCTCACCGAGGACATGACCCTAGATAGGAAGGTCTGGAGGACGCGAATTAGGGCAGATGACTAGGGCCAGTTTGGGTCGCTAGTGTAGGGAATTACTTGCTGGGGGTAGTATCCTGGTTATGATTCCGTGTTCCTTGTTTTAGTACGAATCTGGGTGCTTTCCTCTGTTTTTTTTTACTTATGGCTGCCGTATTTATGTTATGTAATCTTGTAACCTTGTTCGGTGTTTTACTTTGTATTTGTGTGGTATCTTGTGTCTTGAGCCGGGGGTCTATCGGAAACAACCTTTCTACTTCTTTAGAGGTAGAGGTATGGACTGCGTACATCTTACCCCCTACCAGACCCCACCAGGTGGGAATACACTGGGTTTGTTGTTGTTGTTGTTGTTGTTAATTTAAGTCCATGTCAAAAGGGATTTCATTTAAACTCTCTTCCCATGAAAATCACGTAAGAATAATTTTTGAAATATAGTTATAGTAGATGTCAATCTCACATCCACCTCCATTGTAATTCAGATTTTCAATGGGTTTTTCTTCAATATCAACATTGGTATCAGGGAAAAGAACTCAAGTTCCGAAACCTGCAAGAACATCGATGAGGAATTAGTCGAAATCAAGTGTAATTATTGACGGCGAATTTAATGAAACGATATGTGAGAAATGTGGATATGGAGAATACCCAGCTCAGCTTCTGCTTTGTGATAAATTTGACTGTGGGTTTCATCTATTTTGCTTGAGACCCATTCTTCCTTTTGTCCCTAAAGGCTCCTGGTTTTTCCCCTCTTGCTATGACGGCGAAAATCTTTCCAGTAAATCACTGATTTCTGTTATGAATAAGACTTGTTATTGGGTTGATTTCAATTTTTTTTCTCGACAAAGAAAATGACTTTATGTGATAATAACTATTTGTTGAGTGCTTATTTGAGAAATCCACTTGTTGTTGCTTGGTTGTTTTCTACTACATTGCTAAATTGAAGTTTGATGTTGGTTGCTTAATCTTACCCAGTTTGATGATATGGTGTTAATTGGTTAATTGAATGTGTTTTTCTTATGTAAGAACTGAATACAAGTTAGCAAAAGCGGACAGGTATAAAGTTATGAAAATACAGAGCAAGAAGGAGAATTCAGTTAAAGTTTTCTTCCATACGGATGGAATTCTATTACTATTTTGACAAATATATGCATGTGCAGCCATGTGCTAGCTTTAACTATGTGCAAAACCAAGTTTGTCATGACATACTTGGGAAGCTACAGTGTCATTTTCCCATCTTTTGCTTGTATGCACCCCCACTAAAGATACTTAGGATTGAGAATACTCTAAAAAAAAACATAACCTAAGTTAGTGGTCACACTTTCACAACCAAGCATGGACATATTGCTACTGTCTCCATACCCCTTTGGTCATTGCTTGTCCGATTATGATAGGTTAAAAACCCCATCCAACAAATGTTGTTGTTATGTTTTAAACACATCAAGATCAATATAGGTGATTAATATCTGGCATGAAAAGGACTAAACTCTGTTCTATTGTTTGTTTCTTGCAGAATACGCTTGTATGCTAAAGATAACAGAGAAGAGTGATGTTTTTAGCTTCAAAGTTTTGTTTCTAGAAATTATTACTGGGAAAAATCCAGCTAACCCGTCCTTCCCTGATAGCCAACACGTTATACAATGGGTTTGCGACCATCTAAAGAGAAAGAAAGATCTAGTTGATGTGATTGATCCAAGGTTACAAGGACATCCTGATACACAAATTCAAGAAATGCTTCAAGCCCTTGGAATAGCCTCGTTGTGTACTAGTAATCGGGATGAAGATCGACCAACGATGAAAGATTAGTGGCATTACTCAAGGAGATTATGCATGAGCATACAACCGGAAGTGAAGCAATTTTGACGTTATCCCTCGTACCAAACGAGCCCTAAAGGTATTTAGGCACATTATGCCATTGTTTAAATAGATCATTAATATCCATGTTGGGCACAATATTTTTACACTTTTGTTTTTTGTGACAAATTTGATCCATAGGACTAAGGGTGGAAAGATACTACAAGTAATGCAAGAATACTTCAAATTGTTTTAGTACCTTTCACCAAGTAGTAACTGTTACTTTTATTGTTTTTCCAGTATAAGTAAAACCTTTAAATTCCATTTGCTACTTCCAAGAGGATCAGTGAAAGTGTTTGAGAAGGCACTACCATCTACATTTCCATACTCAACCATTCCTTTCTTTGCAAGTGCCATTTCTTTCCAGAATTCTTTTTCCACAAATGCAGGAGGAAGACATCCAGATATGTAGTATCTTTGAGTTGTTGCCTTGTTTGCTATTATCTCAAAATCTCTAGTATAATTTCTGGAACTTAAACAAGACACATAAACAAATGATCATATAAAATCCAACAGGTAAGTAACAAGACAATGTCAATAATGAGAAAAACTATGATAGAAACGATTTGTGCACCAGTAAATGTGGCCACCTTTTGTGACAATACTTGTTTATATAAAAGCTAATACAGAACATCACTCGTTATATAATACCTTCCCCTCATAAAAAAAGTGATCTTATCGTTGTTATTCCATTCAACAAGTCGTAGAGGCTGCAGCTTAGAGGTAAACTATATTTTTTCTCTGCAACCTCTATAAACAAGCAGAAAGAGCAACGATAAGATCACTTAGTTTACCACAGTGTTTTACCACTAAGTTAAAATTCCAAAACGAAGTCTTTCAGGTCTAGCAGAAATGCAATCCCATAGGAGAAATACTAATTACTGGTCATTCATCAGAAAATAGTCTATTCTATCAAATTACTCAAACTAAAATTAGAAATCACGTTGACAGTAACTAAAACAAAAAGACCATCCCGAAGTATGAAAACTGGAAACCATATTACAGAAGAAGAGAAATAGAATCATGTTGACAGTGGCTTCAACACTATCAAAATATGTGAGTGGTACAAACTGGATATCACTTAATCTATACAAATTCATAATAATCTAGAATCATCAAAATATGTAACTACATCCCACAAATCATCAAATACTTCCGCAACTTAAGTCAACATCACCACAACACACTAAATTGATAAATTAGTGTTGCATCATCCTTGCTGCTTTAATTTCTTTAAGAGTTGCATCATCCTTCCCATAGGCAATATTATCCTTTATCGTCGAACTAAATAGCACAAGTGAGGTTGGAGGATTTTACGTCAAATGAGATTGCTGATGGATATACCCTTTTCTATTTGTTTATAGGACCGGGTCTATGGTTATTGGGTCGGATAAGCTTATGGGTAAGAAACTATAGCTGATGTGGAATGTTGAGGTGGCTTTTTTAATCTAGGTGGCGGCTTTGATGGAATTCTGTTAGGAGGGGTATTTTTGAGCTAAATATTTAATGGAGGGGTATTTTTTAGCCAAAAAACTAACGAGGGACATTTTTGAGCCATTTCAGATAGTTCAGGGGTACTTTTGATCCTTTTCCATTTTAAAAATAAGTTCAGCACTTTCAAAAACACTTTTAAACAACTTTTTTCCAGCCGATTTTTTTCAGCCTATCCAAACGGGCTCTTATAAAACTGCTTATGTAAAAGCACTTTTATAAAATAGTTTTTCAGAAAAGTATTTTTTTTTTCTGATAAAAACATTGTGTTTGAATAATTTTTTTCAAGAAATACTTTTTTGAGATAAATGACCAAAAAGGACATGTATTAATAGACTTTTATTACTAAAATCAATTTATAGAGAAAATTTATTTTAAATATCTATTATAATATTTTTAATTACAGTTTTATTTTTATTTAATTAAAAAGCACGTACTCTAAAATTTTCAATCAATATTTATATACATAAATACAATAAAAATATAATAATGATATATTACTTAAATAATTTAAATATCAGTTTAAAATATCAAACAAAAATAAATATAAAATTATTTCATAAATGAAATTATCATTTATGAAAAAATTAACGAAAAAAATAATTAGTCCTTCATACATCACAAAATTATCAATAATTTCATTCCTAATTTTATTATACAATATCTCCTTACTAGTAGAAGATCTGTCTTGTATTTCTGAAGGCATATCAGAAGGCTCTTCTCGTTCTTCATATATGTAAACTACATAGTAACAAATATATCATTTTTCATGAATTATATTTAAAATTAAATATTCGAGAAAAAATTTACAAGTGTTGTCAAAATATCATTTATTCTTGTAACATAATTCATCTGTCATTTGTTATCATTAATAATAATAATAAAAAAAAGTTATATATTCATCGGATCATCATTAATGATTTTTTAAAATTTATTTAAAGAAAATGAGTGAAAATAAAATAATAATATATAAATCATAAATAAAATAAATAATTATGATGCAAATGGGCTTGAGTACCCTAAAATAAAAAGAATATACACATCCCAAACAACAAAAAATTATTGTAAAATATAATTACTAAAACTGCATTTAATGTTCCAATGGGACAATTTGAACGGAATGTCATGCCTTTTGGTTTGAAGAATGCCTCTTCAAAATTTCAGAATATCATGAATGATATTTTTATGCGATACAATAATTTTATTATTGTCTATATTGATGACATTCTAGTGTTCTCAAAAACTTTAGAGACAGACTTTAAACATCTGGATCTTTTCAGGAAATAATTATACAAAATGGCTTAGTAATTTCGAAGCCAAGGATATAATCTTCTTGTTGAAGAACTCCCAGGTCCTCGCCAGTTGAATCATTTTGTTCCTCATTACATAAAGCTAAACCTTCTTGAGTACAAACTTTTATAAGGTTACCATAGGTATAAGCCTCATAGTTAATACTCACATTAGGACCTCTAAGGGTTTTCCTATTTCTTTCAGCAAATAAGGTAGGAAGACCATCTATAAACTTAAACTTTTATTGAGGGCTATTACTCTTAGGTAATTCCATGACTCTTGAAAGGAACATATCTTTATACCATCTCCAAGATATTAGAGTGTTACATCTAAAGATTTTGGAGCAGAGTCCAAATACTTTCACTATTATCAGACTCAATAATAATAATAATCAAAGTATAGACAAGGTTCATGGCTTCTTGGCCATCTTCTGTCTTTTCTACTGATTTAATTATCTTGGTCTTTTGGTCTTTGGTAAGATAATTATCCCACTGGTGGATCACACCATTCAAATTGAATATGTTTATTTTCAAAAGTAGCAATGACACCTTTTCATCCCAACAGACTAAAGGATACAAATGCAGAAACCATGCCTTTCCTAAGATAATTTCATCAGTAATGTATTTAACCAAAATAAAGGTTTCAGGCATGCAAACTTTGTCTTTACAAATATAAGCTTTAGGGGTTTTATATTCTACCCCTATTTTTTGACCACTTGCATTTCTCACGGTATTAGTGGTTTTTATAAAATACATGGAAGGTATCATACCTTCTTAAATGCAGTTACAACCTACTCCATTGTCAATAACAAATATAAATTCCTTCTTATAATTGTAATCAACTCGAAGGGTTACTTTAGTATAGAAATGTTGATAGGTAGCTTTATCTAAGGGATTGGCTTTACAAATGGTATTGTACATTAAGAAAATCTCCTTCAGGAAAAGTTTGGCTACCCTCAGTGGGCAATAACTTTAGATTTTCTAGAGCAAAAACCCTTTGGTCTAATGCTAGATTATGACTCTTAAGGAACGATATTTCCTTTTTGAGGTTATCTATCTCGTTCTTTAGGTCCTGAGTTGTTGCTGGAATAGCTTCAACCTTTTGACTTTCTCTTAGAAGTTGATTAACTCTAATCATAGTATAAGGATCTTTTTAGGAAGGAATAATATGCAATTCCTCCTGATCATGGGAAGAACTGGTGGATGGTTTATCATCCTCCTTGCCCAGCTCTTTTCGTATTTCTAGTATGGCTGCTAATTTGTCACCTTTCAAGACATTAATTTCCGTATCTTAAAATTGGGATATGATTTTATACAAAACATCATCCTCTCTTATTTTTTCACAAGGGCATATATATATATAAGGAGAGATAGATAGATAGATAGATATATTAGGGTATGTATGTGTGTGTGTGAGAGAGTGTGTGTGTGATAGTGATATTTTAGTCATGAAAAAAGTAATTTTCTACTTATGCTTCTTTTTTTGAAAAACAGAAATTTTTTGCTTCT
The DNA here is from genome assembly GCA_030864225.1 of Capsicum baccatum var. pendulum. Taxonomy (NCBI): domain Eukaryota; kingdom Viridiplantae; phylum Streptophyta; class Magnoliopsida; order Solanales; family Solanaceae; genus Capsicum; species Capsicum baccatum. The sequence continues at coordinate 169,448,015 of CM061558.1, read as the reverse complement.
TTCCAAAAGTAGAAAAACTACTTTTGCTTCTTTTTAAAAGCACTTTTGCAAATTTATCAAACACAATTCTTTTTAAAAAGTGTTTTTTCTCAAAATAAGTGATTTTCTTTGGGAAATAAGTAATCCTAAATAGGCACTAAGTCTTATTTCGAGTATTGGTGATATTGGCACAAACATAAGAATTAAAGACACTTAGGCTGAATTTGTTTCTTTTAAGATTCAGACGTCTGAATCTGAATGCACGTCTGAATAATTAAGATGTTGTATCTAGATCTGAAAACTGAATGATTAAAACTATTTGTTTTTCAACATCTAAATTTACAAAAAAATTTATTTATATATATAATAAAATAAAAGATACAATTCAAATAAAAAACTAATTATATATCAGAAAAATATGTAATTTAATACAACAACATTATTATTTGATTGAACAAAAAAATATTTATGTTTGTTAGTGATAGTGGAGATGCTTTATAATAGTGGTTGCGGTGATAGTGATTTATGTTAGTGATTAGTAATATTAGTGGTGATAGTTGTGATGGTCGGTATTGTAGTGACTGTCATGATAGTGGCGGTTGATAGTGGTGGTTGTGGTTGTGATGTGACGTTGCTTGATGTTAGTAGTTAGAAGTGTTGATTGTGATGGCTGAAAAATAAATGAATGATGGTTGACAATGTATTGGTGCTAGTTGGAGATATTGTTAGTTGTGATTGTGGAGATGGTTTCTAGTAGAGATAAATTGTAGCTATGATAGTGATTGAAATAATTGTTTAGGTGATGTTACTAGTGCCAATGGTGGTGGCCACCGAAGAATGTATGGAGGTTGTGATGTATTAGTGGTAGTTAAAGGTTGTGCTAGTTGTGATAGATAAGTTGGTCGATAGTAAGGATTGGTTGATAGTGTTTGATGATGGTGGTGTTGTTGACGGCGGTGGTGGTATCAAATATAATTAGAATAATAGAGTTAGTAAGTGTGGTAGCGGTTGACAATAGTGGTTTATTGCAATATTTGTTGTCGATGGTGGTTGTGATGGTGTGGGTGATTGGTGGTGGTGGATGGTGGTTGACAATGATGACAGTGGCAAAGGTGGTGATTGATGATTATGAATAGAGTGACAGTGAAAATTATCCAACACCAGAATACCTCCTCGGACCTATTAAGACTTGATTCTAGATCTGAATGATTAAGACTTATTCAGACCTATTAAGAGCTAAAATCTTAATATAAAACAAATACACTTAATGGCCTGAAGTCTGAACCATTCAGCTTCAGACCTCCATTAAGTGCAAACAAATGAGCCCTTAAAAGAGTTGGTTAAGTTAATTGGAACTCAATTAATATTTTTAAATTTTTTTAATTTTTTGAAAAATATAAATCAATCTACAACTATATTTTTTATAAAATGAATTTTTTAAAAATTGAAACTCTCCTTTCTAAACATCTCGACTCTCTCTCTCAAACGTCTCCTAACAACTATGTAAACCATCTACAACAAATTGATGCGATCTTTAATTTTTGGCGACTTTTAAACTCAGGCAATAATTTTTTTGAGTTCTTCAGTGTTTCTTTTTGACTTTCAACTATGAATTTTCCCTACCACAGATTGATGTGACAACGTTCATCGACAACTTTCGGCGACAACATTTTTAAGTTCTTCATCTTTCTGTTTCGACTTTCACAGGTAAAAAATTAGAGGTTTTTAGTTATGAAGAAAAGGAGGAACTTGAGTTAGCTTTTTTTCTAGTATGGATTAACAATTTTAATATTTGTTGCTTAAAAATGAAATAAAGAATTAAGAAAATCTTAATTTGTGGTATTTATTCTCTTAATATGATTAATGTAAATATGGTATCTTTTCAGAGTGAAATATAATTTTGTATTATTATTGTATTTCTTATTCTTGAACATTAATGTTAAAAGTGAAATTTGAATTTAAAATTTTTTCTGAAGACATTTGTTGTGACCAAATCTAACAATTGTTGCTTTTGTTGGTTTAAGTGAACACTTAAACAAGTGTTGATTTGTTGATGTTTGTTGTGTTTTTTGAAGTTTTTTTTGTTTGTGATTGTTGGTGTTGTTGGGTATGCATTGGTGTTGTTGGGTGTGTGTTGGTGTTGTTGTATTAGTAAATGTTGGTAAATATTTTTGGTGTTGGAGTTGAATGTTGGTGTTATTGGTTTTGTTTTGTTTGTATTGTTATATTTGTAAATGTTGGTAAATGTTGATGTTGTTGGTATTTATGTATGTTGGTGTGTGTTGGTGTTGGTGGTGTTGATTTGTTTGTGTCGTTGTTGTTGTTGGTGTCTTGGTAAATATTGGTGTTATTGATATTGTTGTATCGATAAATATGGTGCGTTGATAAATGGTGATATTGTTGTTGGTGTTCTTGTTGATGTGTATGTTTGTATTTATGTGATAAAATTATTTTTTACTATTGATTAATCTTGCTACTGATTTTTTTTCAAAAGATGGCCCATCTATTGCAACTGATTGTTCATCTGTTGGAAAAAGCATAATAATTATTGCAACAAATCACTCATCTATTTTAATAGATGGGTCATTTTTTGGATGAAATCATAATAGTTATTTCAACTGATGACTGTCAAGACATTTGATTTCTTTCAACAGATAGGTAATCTATTGCAACAGATGGGTCATCTATTAGAAGAAATCAAAACAATATTGGGTATATTGTTTAAATTTCATCAAATAGATTATCCACCTTTGCAACAGATGAGTGATTAATTAGAAGAAATAAAAATAGATTCAATATTATTTTGATTTTTTCTAATAGATGACCTATTTATTACAGCAGATGATTCATTTGTTGCAATAGATTATCCATCTGTTGGAACAGATTACCCACCTATTGGAAGAAACTAAAACATTATTGAAATTATTTTTATCTCTTCCAATAGATCACTTATCTGTTGCAACATATGGATAATTTGTTGGATGATATCAAAACAATATTGAAACTATTTTACTGCTTACAACAGATCACTGATTTGTTGCAACAGATGAGTGATCTGTTGAAACTATTATTTTAATGTGTTGTACTTGTTAGATTTGTTGTTATCATTTTTTTAATGATGCATAAATCAATTATAATTTTTTTATTTTCCTCTCATTTGTTGATAAAATGGCTCCCAAAAAAAAGTGAATTAACTCTAAGAAAAGGAATAAGTAAAGTAGCAAGGCTACATTCACCACTATATGAGCTTGCTGCATAAGCGAGATCTCAATCAAAAGCAGAAGAAAATAAACATGAGGAAGAGGAAAGCTTCATAAGAATGATGAATTTAGTTCAAAAAGTCAACATGATCTAAATGCTAATGTTGATCCTAATAACCCTTTTACTGAAGAGTTGGTCAAAATCTTCAATATTGATAGTTTTTATGTGAGAATGCATTGTGATGGTGCCACAGATTTAACTAGTGATTGTGTGATAAAGTCAGCCATGAAAAAATCTTTTGATACCTTCAAAAAAAATACTTCGAGAACAAAAATTGAATGCTTATTTCAGGGATAGTTGTTTCGGGCAATATCTCTATTTGTCAGAGAATAATAATGCTCGTTTTCAAATGACCACGGTGTATAGTCTTCTCAAATGTAGCTTTATGTATGAAAATAAAGATAAGATGGATGAGATGTGGATAAATTATTATGGCATGTCACTTTGTTTATAGTTATTAAACTAAAATGTTATCCTTCTTCTCAACCTATATTTATTATAACACAAAAAAGCATCCTGCACACCAAAAGACAAGTCAAATGATGATGATGACTTAGTGTCCCTTGTTGGTCCGAGCTTTTAAAATATATATTTGATAGAAGATTTGAAATATAAAGACTTTTAAAGAAACACAAGCAATCATCGTGCTTAATTTTATGTACATAATATTCTTTGGGCAAGAGACATTAACAACAACATACCATTTGATTTAATAAAGCTCCTCGAGGATCTTGAGGCATTTAACAACTATCGTTGGGGTCATGAAACTTCAAAATGACTGTAAAATATTTGTTGACTCCACTAACGTCAAAGACAGTCAACTTATATGGCTTTTCGTGGGATTTCATGATAAATTTTTTATGTTTTATTTTTTATTGAATAATTCTTTTGATTTATTAGCATAATTTTTTTATAGGCTTGGGCATTTGGAGCCATTCCTTATCTTAGACAATAAGTGAACTATCAAGAAGAATTTTTATGTCCATGAATTTTGAGATGGTTGTTGATAAAAAATAATAAAAAAGTAGAATTTCTCAATCTTTTCAACCTCTTCCCCGAGGAAACAGTAAGTCCAATTTTAATTAATGATTTATTTTAATAATTTAATCATCATTCTAATATACATACTGATTTATTTTAGAGTTTGCATTCGTGACTTGTTCCGACTAATCGAGAGTTGAAGATGTCATTTTTGTAACTTTGCGGTCTGTGCAAATTTTATTGGACTCTAAGGTAATTGATAGAATAAAAAAAATTGATTGGAGCAACAACCATAAAAATATAAGCACTTTCGGAGGGGGCTTATTCTTGATGATGTTGTTGATGGTGTTTCTGTTGGTGTTGTTGATGGTGCTACTGGTGGTGGTGATGATGGTAGTGGTGATAAAGTTATTATTGGTGATGGTGGTGGTGATGGAGTTATTGTTGTTGGTGGTAGTGGTGATGGTATTATTGTTAGGGTTGGTGGTGTTGATAAGTTGGTTGATGCTCCTATTGCAGTTTTTGAAATAAAAAAAATCATGATTATGATCATACTAGTTTTACTGATTTTGTTGGTAGATATACCTCTTTTAGTGTTATTAATGCATTAACTGTTGCTGTAAAGGAATTGACAGTTAAGAGGGGTGTCTTTCAATCAAAAAAGACTTCAGATCCATTCATTCCATTAGAGGTTAAGAGGAGAAAGAAAGCAATTGCCCAGCTATTATCAAATATCAAATAAAGAAAAAATACAACTCTTCTTTCTTGCACTGTTGAGCAATGTACAAAGGCCATAGTAGAGTAGCATGAGCTGAAAAAGGTAAATATATATTATTTATTGTAACAGATTACATATATATTTAAACAAATATCCCATATGTTGAAATGGATTACATATCTATTATAATAGATGGGTCATCTGTTGCATAAATTTATGTATGTGTTACAACATATGGTTAAAGTTATGCAACAAATTATCCATCTGCTGCATAACGTTATGTATGTGTTGCAATAGATGGGATAAGGTTATGCAACAGATTATCCATCTGCTGCATAACTTTATGTATGTTTTTCTATTTTATTTTGTATTTTTCTGATAACCATTGACAATTTTGACTTTTCAGGTAGATGTCACAGTATATGTTATTACTGAACAACATACTATTGCACTTGATAATCCATCAGCTGCTTCCAAAGAGGAAGAAAAAGTGAAGTCTATCAGTCCGAATGAAAGTCCGAATCTTCATTAGAATTATTCGTTTGAAGGATTAAACATCTCAGACGAGGCTCCAACAGAGTTGATCAACATTAATTTAGAATGAATTACTGATGGGCTATTAAAGATCATTCCAACAGGTAACATTATTATTTTTAAAATTTTTGATTCATAAACTTATTGTCATACAAACATGATATTAACACATATAAATCATGCAAAAAACAAAAGAACGACCACTACAAATTGAAACAATCAGGTCTCGAATTTGATATTCTCGACTTTATTGTTGCACATCCTAAAATAAAGAATTAGTTCTATTTGATGTCACTGCCCAAACCTTGTTGGAATAATGAGGTTTAAATATCTTACTATTAATACTATATTTGATATCCATTTTCATTTAATTATATCTATTTAATAATTAGTATTACGTGATTGTAATGTTTGATAATATGCGCAACACATCGAGGCCATATTTTACTATCTTCAAAAGAAGGCCAAGTGGCAAACATAAAAACAATACAGATACACGATAACCAACTGTTTATTCAAGGTACACATCGATAAAACCTATGAAAGGTAGTATCAACAATATCTGCAAGTTGCTCAAAACGAGGAATATTTAAGCATTATTATCAAAGATTTTAGCATTCCAGCTGGCCTACCTTAGCATTTGGTTGACGAAGTGTATATCTCAGGTAATTGTGATGATGAGTTCCATTTGGTATTTGCTGTCATTATTCTAAAAGAGAGGCACATCCGAGTTTATGACTCGAAGTTGGCCAAGAGACGTTCTGAGCCGTTGTTCAAGGTACGAAAGGTGGCCATAATATTGCCCACTTACCTTCATATAAGTGACTTTTGGGCCAAAAGATTCATACTGATTGATCGACGATTGAAGCATACCAGGATAAAATGAGCGATAGCCATTTTCTACAGGGTAATCCATTTGATGTAAAATATATTGAAGGAATTTCTCAACAATCCAATGGTAGCCTATATGTGACACGATTTAGTTTCGTAAATTTCACTATTCTTACATTATTTAGATATGTATTATCTGATTTTTACAAATATAGGAATTGCGGTATTTTTGTTGCCGCTTACATTGAGTATTTGAGCGATATTTTATAAATACCAAATATTGTACTTGATGTCGAATTACTCCTAAAATATATGCTACACTTTTAGGGAATTATGAAATTCCGAAGCCTCAAAAATGGTACACAAGCAATAGTGACACGATCAAAGCCAAATTTTATACCACCGGATGAAGCACAACTGGTCAATATTGTGTAAATATTTATCCCTTGATTATGTCAAAGTAACCTTAGGAAGTTGGCTTTAAAACTTAACTTGTAAATATTTATCATCTCTTGCAACAAATTATCCATAACAATTTTGTATTTAATGTTTTTTGAATTATTTAATATAATTTGTGGTGGCTTGGATTTACTTTTTGTTATAAATTTTATTTTAATTGATGTCCAGTTTTTTTTGTCATGACCCATATGTTGGAATTATCAAACAGATCTATGCATCTATTGCAATAGATGACTAATCTGTTGAAAATTATCAAATAAATATAAACATCTGTTGTAATAGATGACTAAACTATTGCAACACGTTATAACCCGTTGCAATAGATGTCTATATCTGTTTGATAATTTTCAACATATGAGATATTTGTTTCCACAGATAATGAATCTTTTGCAACAAATATGTTTATCTGTTTGATATTTCTAATAGATGATTCATCCGTTGCAACATGTTAGTCATCTATTGCAATAGATGTCTATATCTATTTGACAGTTTCCAACAGATGAGACATTTTACAACAGATAATGCATCTATTGCAATTAATGTCTTTATCTGTTTGATTCTTTTTTACAGATGACTCATCTATTGCAACAAATGTCTATATATGTTTGATAATTTCCAACACATATCTTATCTATTTGATTATTTCTAATAGTTGACTCATCTATAGTAATCGATATCTATATCTTTTTGATCTCTTTCAACAGATGAGTCATTTGTTGCAACAGGTTACTCATTTGTTGCATTTTGCGGATGTCTATATCTTTGATGGATTTGTTGTGATATTTGAACTTATTAATCTATTTTTAATAATAATTTATAAGTTTTCAAATCTAAGGATAAAGTAGAATTCATGACAAAACGACTGTACTTCAATTTAAATTACTAAACTATTGTCATCACCAATTAAATAATACAATTAACTAAAATACTAAAAGTAAAATATTGTCATGAATAATATTTATACACATCCAGATAAATAAATTACAATCCAAATCAGGGCTCCAAACTTTTATAGAGTACCTAACAACCCGAACCTCTTGCATCCTTGTCACTGTGTTCTTATTCAACAAAGTCCTTGAAGTTGTCATAACAGTACCAGTTAGCAATTATTTAATAAATGGAAGCGTGTATGACCCGCATGCAGTACCAGTGTCCTTTTTGGGAAGAATCTATTTTTGACCTTTAAAGGACCATCTTTCGTTGAGCAACTTCTATGACAAGAGATTCGTTATGCCACTTTTCTTCAACAATTTCGGGAACAACTCCAACAGTGACTCCATAGAAATAAAAAATTCCCACTCTTCAAAGACTGATAACTTGCAATCGTAAACATTCATGACTCCCTTATTGATGAGGATCTCAACAATCATAGAATATTTATTCTTTAAGTTCATTACTGCAAGAATCCTATTTTCCCCCAATCCAATCTATGGCACTTGCAAATACTCTTTCCTTTATAATAGTCAATGACATCATTTTCCCATACAAACTCAGCAATTAACTCCTCAACTTTTTTACCACCGAGAGTTGTCGCTTCTTCACTGAGTTTGTTGTACCTTCTTAAGAAGTTATTGTATAAGTTAAGGTCCATGATCCTATCCCCAAGATCACAATGCTCTCTGAATTTAAGGTGCCTCTCCCTGATGAGGTAAATAATTTCATCAACATACTATGATATAAGAACACAATTTAAATAAGTTAGTAACTTATAATAAAAATTAAAAGATACAATAAATGGACCATATGTTGCAATAAATGAGTCATCTGTTGCAACATAAGGGCCATCTATTACATATGTTCTCTTAACCTGTTAACAGATTACCCATCTACTGCAACTTATGTAATAGATGGATAATATATTGCAATAAATGGTCCAGCTGTTGCATAGGTTCTCTCAACCTATTAACAAATTACCCATTTACTGCAAGTTATGCAACATATAGGTATTTTGTTGCAGTAGTTGTCCATCTATTGTATAGGTTCTCTGAACCTGTGTTAACAGATTACCCTTCCACTATAATTTTTGCAACAGATAGGTAATCTGCGGCAATAGATAGTCTATCTATTGCATAAGTTTTCTGAACTTGCGTTAACAAATTACCTAATTTACTATAACTAATGCGTAATCTATTGCAATAGATGACTTAGAATGTTAGAAAAAAATTAGATAGAAGGTTAGAAAAAGTACACATACCAGTCCTCATACCTCACCTTCATATCTGTCATGTTCTTGAAGTCTAGTGGCCCAAATTCATGCATGGAGTAGAACTTTGAGACTTTTCTGGATCTGATCACACCTTCATATCTGTCATGTTCTTGAAGTCAAGTGGCCTAAATTCATGCATGGGGTAGAATTCTGAGGCTTTTTTTGGATTTGATCTGTGCGTTTAGCTTAGACTTCTTGGTGGCTTTCACCATCTTGTAGGTATTCACCTTTTTTAGTTGTACTAACTCGCCAATGGTCTCTTGAACTTGCTAAACATTGGAAAGGCCCCCTTGAAATTACTCAACATTGGAAGGAGGAGGAGTTGTAATTTTTCTTAATTTAATACCTGATAGTACTTTTGAAATTGCTTTTTTCCTCCTCTTAACCTCCAGTAGACTGAATCTGTGAACTTCCTTGATGGTATGACACCTTTCTTCGATGTCAATTCCTTAACAACAACAGTCATAGGATCAATGCTTTTAATCAGATTTTCATGTCTGCCCTTGCACTATTAGCATTTACAAGCAGAACACAAGCTTGAAAAGGGACCAAAAGAGGTGGTATAACCACTAAAAAGGGTGAGTCCGCCATAACTACCACCATTATGAACATCATCATGGTAAACTCTATATTTAATTTTTTTTTTTTGATGAGTATCATCAACATGATCATCACCAATTCTATCACCACCACCACGGCCAGTAATCAAATCTGTTGCAGCACCAAGAACCTCAACATGAGGCTAAGCAATAACAAACTGATCTTCCCTAGCTGCTTCTCTTTTGATGGCTATTGCTCTAGCTAATTATTTATTTATTAAGTCTAACTTTGGGTCTGCTTTTATTTGAACAATATCGAGATTAAGAAAGGAACGCATCTCCAACTCTTTTAGTAAGTACAAGCCAAGAATGCCCAACCTATAAATAAAACTAGATATATTAAAATCAAATAATAATTTGCTAAACATTTGCTACAGATAAGTCATTTATTGCAAAAGATTACCCATCTATTGCGTTAGATAGTAGTAGATTGGGTAATATGTTAATAGGTTCAGAGAACCTATGCAGCTAATGGACCATCTATTGTAATAGATGACCTATCTGTTGCAGTGTGTTAAATAAGACTTATTGCATCATCAGGAGGGCTGAAGAGATCAAGGAGATTAATCTTTGAGTTATACTTGACAAACAACCACCTAAGGCTCTTTGGATGAGAAACCTCATCCGAGTAGTCCTAAGACTGCTGTTGGAGGTGAGGAATGACTTCAAATGCACAAGCCTAAAAATGTAAACATGATGCTAAAAAATGTCAGAATAATTATTCAATAGCATAAATAAATGAAAGATTAAAAAAAGTGATAAAATTTACCATGAAAGCTCAAGGAAAGTCATATCAGATGATCGTATTTGGAGATAACTTTGTCAATAAATATTTGACAGTCAATAAATAACTTTCATATCCCTATGGATAATTATTTAATGCCTCCATTGAGTAAGTACCAACAATTCAGGTTCTATGACTTTGTTGATGTCTTTATCCCATAAAATAGAATGCACAAATCAAACTAAGCACAATGTCTCCTTGTGCTTTTTAAGAAAATTTTTATTTTATAGATCAACTATCAACTGCCTAGCTTTGTAGCTAGGTCCAACAATGGACAACAACTCATTTATGTTTTCTTTGCCCTTGTTGGTTTTGGTGGGTGGTGGTTTGGTTAATGTCTTGTCTTTCTTTGATGCTGGTTTGGGTGTTCTGCTTGCCTTTGACTTTGGTGTTACTTTGGGAAGAGGTTCTAATGGATGATGGCATCTCTGGACAGCCACTATGTGACATGACCTGAACCAAGGCCTAGACGTATCGGGCATCTCATGTCCAACCAAGATTGGAGATCACCCCTAATACCTAACCATAACTACCCAACACCCTATGTCGGATGAACTTTGAACATATAACAAGATAAAACAATAATAAATCAAGAGATTAAATAAAGTCTATTATCATAATCCAACAACCTCAATCGAATATCCAACTAGTACCAACCCTATTTCCAATACCAATACCAAGGATGACACTAATAACGACACCGCCCATGCCTATAGTAGTATGACAAAGCCTCTAACAAAAATCAAAGAACATTCAGTCGGGACAAGCCCCCGACCATAGACAAAACCAAAATCAAAGAAATAACAATAAATGAAAGAAGTCCATAGCATGAAATGGAGTCCTCCGGAGTATGAAAGCTCACCACTTTAGTCTGGCTCAAAGTTGTCCCCCCGGATCCATGTCACTGAGCAGGAGGAATGATAGTATAGCTGGTTCCTGAATCGTGTGGGGATACAATGCCTGAAGATGGTTAATGGAGTAAACGCTAGTATGTGCTCAAGGATAAAGATAAAATGATGCCATCATTCAAAACCAAATCAAATAACCATATCCAATTAAATATATACATATATACATATATACCATCTCGGGGTAAGGAATAAGGTTTAGCATGCATTTAAAATGTTAACCTGGACTGTGTAGCTCTACCATCCTAAATGTCCACCCATGGGCTATATGGGTTCAGCTTCCCCTACTGAAAGGGCCCTGGGGCGTGTTACCCACACGGATCGGAGAATAACCTGAGATAACTAGTACATCTCCTAAAATATAAAGTATGACATCATGCACATAGACACCATGACCAAAGCTCAAGTTGGCAAACACGAGTTTTCAGTATTGGTCCCCCTGGGACCTCCACCTTCCATGACTTTGCTACACAACACCCTTTAAGCCCATATTAAACCAATTGTACATTCACTACCATTTAAAATGGAGTCTCTTTAATTAGGCATTAACTATTTGTATCATCATACAAAATTAGACCTTGAAAGTTTATTCGAACCGTGCCAAATAAACCACTAAACCAAAATTGGACTCCACCATTTCCAATTAAGCTAAGACCATGGCCACCAAGACCTTCCTAAAACCATTTGAAATCAAACCAAACCAATTTAAGTTCCATTACCTTTTATGCAATGCAAAGATTCCAAGAATAGTCAAGCTAGGTGATGAAAATCATTCTAATTGGTATTTTAACAAATAGGTTGAGGGCACATAAGATTCAAAACCATAACCAAGTAATTTGGGGAATCCATTGTACCGCAAAATCCATTTATCATTAACATGCATCCCAAAATGTCATAATCATACTAAAAGCATGAAAGAGATCCTTATTATACCATGAACATTCAAAAACTCCAACTTTTATTGCAAAACCATAATAATTCCATAAAAAACATACGTTAACACACATTCTCTTTGTAAAATAACAATGAGGGAGGAGTAACATGCCTTAGACACCAAGAAAGACAGAGAGAAACCACCCTTGAAAGCCTTAATTGATTATTTTGAGGAAACCCTAACCTTTGTTTTAAAGAGAGTTTGAGAGATATTTTAAGAGTGTTTGATTGGGAATAATAGGTTAATTAAAACCCAAAATATGTTTTAAGTCATGGTATGTGTAAAAACCTAAAATTGTCTCCTGGGACGTCACACGGTGCTTAAGGCTAAAAGTAGCCCCAAGCTAACCCTTAGAGCTGGTTTCTACCAATAACACTCAATTCAAGATGAAATAGACTTAACACTTGCATAGTCATATCACATGAAAAGAAATACGGGAAAGATACTTGGTCCATATGACCACAACATAGAGAAACCTCTACAAAACCACAATACCGAAGACTTGACATATCACAAGTATGATACTAGTCTTACAAAACCTCTACGAATTGAAAACTAGAGAGCCGTTGGGATAGGTCCCCAACTGACTTGTAATGAACTGAAGATAAAACATAGTCTCTTAAATATGGAAAATATCTGAAGATGGGTCCTCGAACCATGAGGGCTCACCACTATAGAAAACATAGGTAAGGTACTCGAAGAATCACGGATGAGGCTGGGACTGAGCACCTGAACCTACATTATAAGACAATGTAGACTGAGCACCTGAACCTACATTATAAGATAATGTAGCACATAGACATATATGTGAATCAGTACTTTGGAATGTACTGAGTATGCGGGGGTGAATGCATATGTATAAAAATAGTACCGATCTTCTTCAATCAAATTATGTATGCAAAATGAGATGACTCACATGGCTTGAACAAGTATAAAATATAAAGCTCATAAATCATGTAGAATGAGGCATGTAACACAAATCTCGTGATTCATTACTCATTAACCTTAAAAATAAGAAATCTTCTCTTATTCTCAATACCCAAAGGCTAAGGGACTTTGAACAATACTTTTAACTCATGCATATGTCTCATGGAGAGTAAAACCTCTTCAATGCTTAACATTTCATAATTATTTAGAACTCATATACTTGGAATTCAGAATCATATGACTTGGAAACATATTTGAAGGCATTTCATTCACCATATCTCATTTCAAGCTTTAGGAAAATCATTCTATCTCAAATGGAAAAGTATTCTAGCTCAAGGAAATAACTTATCTCAAAGCTTTATGAAAAGTACTATATCAAGGGAAGATACTTTCATTTAGGGAAATAACCCACCTCAAGGAAGCACTTTAATTAGGGAACAACTTTGCAATTCACCCTTTAGGAAAATAACTCATAGGAAGGGAAAATAAATATCAAATTTTGAAGTTTAAAAGGGCAAGAGAGGTTCTCGTAACTGACATAAACCATGTGAGCTACATGGATTCCAATATTTTATCCTCTTAAGGAGGAGACCCCACGTTAGGGAGGAGCATCATACTCTTGCCAGGGAGTATAACCTAGGTCCAGTGATTACTAAATGATACTTGGCTTCGGGCCTAATTATAATCATTATAAACTCGACCTCAGGACCAACCTACGGTGGAATATAGTTTTGGGGTAAGAAACCATAGTAACTTACCCGCTCGGTGCTAAATACTACTCCCTTTAGATTATCTGCGTTCATCTTATAAAAATCCACTTTTAGAATAATCTCATGGTTTACCACGAACCAAATAATCAAATCAATAATCTCATATGATGAAGTGGATTTCAAAGCTTTCAGACCATTATGTCATTTCATTTCTCAATCATCTCAAAATACTTGAATCAAGGGTGCTTATAGCACAAGAGTTCTTAATTTCACAAGTCTCAAATAGGGCTTAATAACCCATAATTCAATCTCAAGTTAAAGCTCATCAAAAGCATAATATATAGCATATAGATTCATAAATCAAGAGAAAATCTGAGAATTTCAGCAATTTATCTCAATATAATCATATGCTTCAATATCTCAACATTGCAAATATTAACTTCTCAAGGAGTAAAATCATGGGGTTTATACCCAACTGTAAATTCTCAATAAAACATGCAGAAATCATGCCATTTGACTCTTAATTCATGGGAAATATCAAGATAATGCATTCAATAATAATGTGTGAAAATCCCCAATTCAAATTCATGTAAAAACCTCATATATTTCAGGAAATTCATGTTGTAAATAAGTCTTTTAGGCACAAGGGTGAAAGGGTTACCCTTGTTCAAAACCCCACATACCTTGAATTAGAAGTTTTGGATGAACTCTCACTTTTGGAACTCTATTCATACTCTTGAATGAGGGTCCGTGAGGCCCTTGGGAACCTTGAATCTTGACTCAATTTAGAAAATCCATGGTGGATTCTTGATATTTTTGGAAGAGTTTTTGGATTCTTAGGGTTTTTTATGAGAGAAAACTTACGAAAAACCTCATAGGATGCTTGCAAATGACTTTGATTCGGTGTTTGCACGGTTTTATAGTCTTGGAAAAAGTCCAAAATGCCCCTTTTAACATCTGTACGAAGCTGAAAAAATTGAACTGGGAACCCAATTTAAGGGGTCACCGCGGCACCCCACTTATCGCGGTGGCTCACTAGAAATTGACAATTGGCAATATGGGAGTCACCGCGATGCGGAGCCATCGTATTTTCCCACTAGTTAGGACCTGGAACCTCAGCGCGATGCGCCAATATCGCGGAGTTCCATTGGAATTTGACAATTGTAAAATTGACCCTCTCCGCGACGCGCCAAACACTACAATGACACAGTCTTACGACTAGGTCTTAAATTAGCCATAACTTCTTACCCAGGTATCGGATTTGGACGAATCTTATATCGACGAAAAGCTTATCAAATTTCCTACATGATAAAAAGTAGAAATTGGGGAAATTCTAGATGGTCAACATGATACTCACTTAGGAGTCACTCCTACATCTTTTAGGGCCAAAATTACGCTTTATTCGACACGCTCTAAGGCTTAAACTACGAGGGAACTTTGCGGGGTCTTACAGTATGGGTCCTATCAACATAATTGACCATGAACCTAGGCCTTTGATACCAGTATAATATACCCGAACTAGGGAATAGTTATGTTGGGCATCTTAAGTTCAACCAGGTTTGGAGATCACCCACAATACCTAACTACAACCGCCCTACACCCTATGTCGGATAAATTCTGAATATATAACAAGATAAAGAAATAATGATTCAACACATTAAATAAAGTCTATAATCATAATCCAACAGCCTCAACCAAATATTCAACTGGTGCCAATCCTAATGCCAATACCAATACCAAGGTTGACAATAATACCGATACCACGCATGCCCAAGTTGTTTGACAAAGCCTCTAACCAGAATCAAAGAACATCCGATTGGGATATGCCTCCGACCATAAAAAACCAAAATCTAAGAAATAACAATAAATGAAAGAAGTCCATTGTATGAAATGGGTCTTTCAGAGTATGGAAGCTCACCACTTCAGTTTGACTCAAATATGTCCCCCAAATCTAAGTCATTGAGTAGGAGGAATGGTAGTGTGGCCGGTTCTTACATCGCGTGGGGATCTGTGCCCAAAGATGGTTAGCGAAGTGAACACTAGCACGTACTAAGGTATAATAATAAAATAATGCTATCATTCAAAACCAAATCAAATAACCATAACTAATTATATATATACATATATACCATGCCAGGGTAGAGAACAAGGTTTAGCATACATTTAAAACGTTAACCTGGACTGTGTAGCTCTACCATCTTAAATGTCCACCCACAGATTATATGGGTTCAACTCCTCCTACTAAAAGGGTTTCAGTGTATGTTAGTTGGACGAACCAAAGAATAACCTAAGATACTTGTACATCTCCCAGAATATAAAGTGTGACATCATGCACATAGTCACCATGACCAAACCTTACATTGACAAACATGAGTTTTCAATATTGGTCTCCCTGGGTCTTCCACCTTCCATAATTTTGCTCCATAACCCCCATTAAGCCCATATTAAAACCAATTATTCATTCACAACCATTTACCAAGGAGTCTTGTTAATTAGGCATTAACCATTGGTATCGTCATACCAAAATTAGAGTTTGCAAGTCTATTCCAGCCATACCATATAAACCATTAAATAAAAATTAGACTTCGTCGTTTCCAATTAAACCAAGACCATGGACACCTAGGACTTCCCAAAACTATTTGAAATCAAACCAAACCAATTTAAGTTCCATTACCATTTATGCAATGCATGTATTATAAGAATACTCAAGCTAGGTGATCAAAATCATTCTCATTGGGATTTTAACAAACAGATTGGGGAAGCATAAGTTTCAAAACCATAAACAAGTAGTTTGGGGAATACATTATACACCGAAATCCATTTACCATTAACATTGATTCCGAAATGTCAAAATCATACTAAAAGCATGAAAGAAAACCTAATTAAACCATAAGAAACATTATTCAACCATGAACATCCAAAACCCCCAACCTTTATTGCAAAACCATAATAATACCATGAAAACCATACATTAAAAGTCATGCTCTTGGTAAAATAACAACGAGAGAGGAGTAAAATACCTTAGACACCAAGGAAGACGGCAGGAAACCACCCTTGAAAGCCTGAATTAATTATCTTGGGGAAACCCCTAGCCTTTGCTTGAAAGAAAGTTTAAGAGAGATTTTAAGAGTGTTTGATTGGGAATAATAGGTTAATGAAGTCCCAAAAGGTGTTTAAGTCGTGGTATCAAAGGGAGTTAAATGGGGAAATATCCAGAATACCCCCAACTTAAAACTGTAAAAATACCGCACATGGTTACGAGTCGATCCTGTGACTCATGACCACAATATATGGCTCATACCAGTAAGTCATCACCAATGTAGTGAGTTGGATACCCACACACTATCCACCATACAAATCCCTGATCCCACTCGTTACAAAACCATATGACTCATATGGCATAGTCGTACCCAAGACAGAATCCAAAAGGATTGACACTGAACAATATGCGATTCAACTATACCCCTCGTACCCTATCTTCACGGCTTTTAGTGAGCCACTCATACTCAGAGCTAAGTCAAGTCATTAAGTTTCTGATTTGATGAAGGATTATCCTAACGACCTATCACCACCCTTAACGACCCATACCACTAAGTCATAACCATAATAGAAAACCAACCACTATCCACTGGAATCCTTACGAATAGGGTAACCTGACCCGTACCAATACTATACAACTAGTATGATGAGTCATTACTACGATAGAGAGCTCAAAGCTCAGGTAATTTCTAAGGGCCAAAACCCAGGGTTTTTCAATTCTCCCCCACTTGAATCATTCATCCCTGAATAATAGGACAAGGCATTGACTAGAAAGATCAAACCCCAAAAACCACTACTTTGACCTTTAACTAAGTTAAAAAATAAAGATGTTACCAATAACACATACCTTTTGCATGATCTTTTGGAGAGGAAAATAAGAATGGATACTTGGACTTCATATTCTCTTTAGCTTCCCAAGTAGCCTCTTAAACCTTGTGGTTCCTCCACCGAACCCTTACCGAAGCTACATCCTTGGTACGCTACTGATGAACCTGTCGATCTTAAATCTTAATCAGGATTTCCTCATAAGACAAGGATTACAAAATACCAAAATCCTTGATAGGCATAATTTGCAAGGAATCACCCAAGAACTTTCTCAACATCGAAACATGGAATATTGGGTGAATGGAGCTCAAATTGGAAGGCAACTCCAACTTATACGCAATATTACCCACCCTTCTCAAAACCTAGTACAAACTAATATAATGGGGACTAAGCTTTCCCTTCTTTCCAAACTGCATCACTCTCTTCCTAGAAGACACCTTCAAGAGTACCCTATCCCCAACCTCAAACTCTAACTTCCTATGCCTCACATCTACAGAGGACTTTTGGCAAATTTGGGCAATTTTAAGCCTATCCCGAATCACCTTCACCTTCTCCATAGCTTGGTGGACTAAATTTGAGCCAAACATCTCCGCCTCACTAACCTTGAATAACCCAATGAGAGACCTACACCTCCTACTATACAAGGCCTCAAATGGAGCCATTACAAATCTAGAGTGGTAGCTATTGTTATATGCAAACTCTATAAGGGGAAAATACTCAACCCAACTACTACCATTGTCAGTTACGCAAGCTCTAAGCATATCTTCTAATGTCTGAATAGTTCTTTCTGCTTTCCCATCCGACTGCTGGTGGAAAGCTGTACTAACACTTACCTTGGTCCCCAAGCCTTTCTAAAATAACCACCAAAAGTGCGATGAAAATAGTATACCGCAATCTGAGATGATATAATAAGCACCCCATATAACTCCACAATCTCGTAGAGGTACAACCTTGCATAATCCTCTACTAAAAAATTAGTCCTCACTAACAAAAAGTGAGAAGACTTGGTCATTCTATCCACGATGACCTAAACTGAATCAAACTGATTCCAAGACCGAGGAAGGCCGATAATGAAATCCATATTGATCACCTCCAACTTCCACATAGGTAACTAAATTTCTTGATACAATCCTCCGAGCCTCATGTGCTCAACTTCACTAATTGGCATACCATGCACTTAGCCACAAAGCTAGCCACATCTATCTTCATATTATTCCACCAATATGTTTTCTTAAGTTTATAATACATTTTTGTCGGACCAGGATAAATAGCATAGTGTGACTCATGCGCCTCAACTAAGATCCTCTCTCACAAACCATCTACATCAGGAACACATAACCTTCCTTGGTACCGCAGGTACCATCACTACTGATCTCGAAGAACATCACCTTTTTCCCACTGACATCACCTTTGATACTCATCAGGATTTGATCTAACACTTGCTTCTCCTTTATATCCACACCAAGAGACGTGATACACCACCATTCTCAGAGTCCAAGAGGCAAACTCTAAGGTTAGCTAAATGGTGAATATCTCTTACCAAATCCCACTTTCCTTCATCCACATAAGCTAGACTCTCCATGGATAACCTACTAAGAGAATCATCAACCATGTTAGCTTTACCTAGATGGTAGTAAAGACTCATGTTATAATCTTTGAGCAGCTCAAGCCATCTCCTTTGCCTGAGATTTAGCTTTTTCTGATTAAACACATATTGCAGGATCTTATGATTAGAAAAGATATCCACATGCACTCTATACAAATAGTGACACCAAATTTTCAATGCAAACACCATAGCTAATATCTTCAAGTCATGAGTCGGATAATTCTTCTCATGCACCTTCAACTGCTAGAGGAATAATCTATCACCTTGTTATGCTGTATCAAGATGTAACCAAGCCCCACACGGGACACATCATAATATACCACAAATCCAACCAAGCCTTCAGGCAAAGTCAAGACTGGAGCCGAAGTTAGCTTAGCTTCAGCTTCTTAAACAACCCTCACAAGCATCAGACAACAAAAATTTTACCTTCTTTTAAGTCATCTTAGTCAATGGATCAACTATAGAAGAGAAACTTTCCACAAACCTTCTATAATAACCAGCTAAACCCAAAAAGCTCTGAATATCAATTGGAGTCGTAGGTCTAGGCCACTTCTCACTGTAACTTTCTACTAATCCACCATAATTCCTTTACTAGAAATAACATATCCCAAAAAAGTGACAACATTCATGAAACACCCTGGGGTTTGATCCTTAGAAAAATTCTGTGGGTTTGAGCTTCTGAATATTATACGGCTTATGGGTACTTGTCATACAATGTGGTACGATTTAGGGTCCTCAACTCCTGTGATAATTAGTGTGGTCTAAGATGCATTTTGTCCAAGGTATGAAAGGACATCATAAGACTTGTATGGAGGTGGTATGAGTTAGGTGAGCCACTCGTATATTGATCACTGTATCTAGCCTAAAGGATTTTACCTAGGGTTCGGGTTATGGGTACTTTTCATATAATTTGGTATGAATTGGTCCTTGGGGGTCATATGTTGGACAATGTTGAAGCCCAATATTCTATCTAGGGTACGAGTGGTGTGTACCACTCGTATGATTGTCTATGAGTTAGGGGGAGTCCTACCCTCCTGTGTGCATTTTCCAACTTTAAAGGTGAGGGTATTCGAGATATTTCCCCTCTTATCCAACTTATAACCCATGTTTTATAACTTTCTTAGGGCATCATTATCCATAAAAAACACATCAAATAGACTCTTAAATAGTCCCAAATCCTCAAGGTCAAGAACATTTAGGATTTTCATCAAGCATATCGATTGGGGCTTTCAAGGGTGATTTCTCTTCATATTCTTAGGTATCAAAGGCATGTTACTCCTCCCTCATTGTTAATTCAAACTAAAAGCGTGTTTTTCATGGTATTATTTTTGTATGTTTTGGGTTTTGAAATATATGTAGGGGTTTTGGTTATTAATAGTTAGATAATGTTTTCCCGTGTTTTATTTATGGTTTTTCATGTTATAATATTGGTTTGAGCAAATGGTTGCATGGGAATGGTCAATTGGTTCATGGTTTTGGTTTTGGAAACTATATGCTCTCAACATGTTTGTTAAAATACCTATGAGAATGGTTTTGTCACATAGTTTGACTTTTATTGAAAACCTTGCATTGCATAATATGGTAATTTAATCCAAATTGGTTTAAAAGGTTTTAAATGGTTTAGAAAGGCCTTGGTGGCCATGGTATTAGTTTAGTTGGAAATCATATGGGGTACATGGGAATCCCATAAGTGTTGGCTAATGACATTGCTTGCAAGTTATAGTCAGTATAATGGTACCATTACATAATGCCTTGGTAATTAACACATGGGATTGGTGGGTTGGTTGTGCGCTAGTGGTTTTAATTAGACAATAATAGTAGGTTGTGATAACTTACCATGAAGGTGTGAGTCCGAAGGAAGGACATTAGAAACTCATGTTTGCCAACATGAGGGTTGGTCATGGTGACCTTATTTTTAAGTTATACTTGTATATATGTATCATAGAGGGTGAAGGGTAAACGGGAATCCCTGGCCCCTGTGATATCTTCGATTTGTGCGGCTACACGCACTAGGGCCTGTTCAGGGGGTAACACTAGACCCATATAGCCCAAGGGTGGATTATGACGGTAAATCTACACAAACCCAGGTTAAAAAATTTAAATGAATGCTAAACCCGGTTCCCTTTCCTGACATGGATTATATAAATATGTATGTGTGTGTATGGATGTGAATGTATATGGTTATTTACTTGTTTTCAGATATTGGCATTATTTATCCTTATCTTGAGTTCATGCTAGTATTCACCCACTAACCCATCTTTGGGCACTGTATCTCCATGTGATGCAGGAGACAATCATACTACTCTACTGCTCAGTGATTGGATTCAGGGACAACTTATGTCAGATTGAAGTGGTAAGCTTCCATACTCCAGAAGGCTCTATTTCATGCTATGAATTTATCTACATACTTTTTTTATTCGTTAGACTTTGGTTTTGGCTATGGTCGGTGTCATGTACTAATAGGGTATTGTTTTACTTTTAGATAGAGGCTTTGTAGGACTACTTTGGGTTGGTATAGGCGGTGTCGGCAATGGTGTTAGCCTTGGCATTAGTATTGGTATTGGGGCTGACACTAGCTGACTGTATTTAATTATTATTGTTCTATTTTGTTATGTTGTATATATTTGAAATTTATTCGGCATTGGGTGTAGGGTGGTTTGGTTGGGTATTGGGGGTGGTCTTCGGTCTCGATTGGGATTGAGGCACCCGACACAACTAGGACCTTTCTTGGGTCATGTCAATTCAACCAGAATTCATATTAAAAAAATTTGGCATACAACTGCTTCACCATCAGTCTCTACAACACAATGCGGAGGAGATTGGCATGACCCACATCGCTGTTGCAGTACACCAGAATATCTTCTATGAATACAATGACGAACAAATCAAGAAAATGATGAAAGACTCTATTTGTCAAGTCCATAAATGCCGCTGGGGCATTAGTCAACCCAAAAGATATCACTAAGAACTCAAAATTCCCATATCGGGTACAGAGGCAGTTTTAGGGATATCCACTTCCCTAATCTTTAGCTGATGATATCTCGACCGAAGATCAATCTTGGAGAAAAATTTGGCACCCTAAAGCTGATAAAACAAATCATCTATCCTTGGAAGAGGGTACTTATTCTTTACTGCCACTCACCTTATTTAAATGTTGGTAATAAATACACATACGAAGGGAACCATCCTTCTTACGCACAAAAAGCACCGGTGTACCCTACGGAGACACACTAGGATGGATAAAACCTTTGTCTAATCCTTGAGTTTCTCCTTAAGCTCCTTTAACTTTGTTGGAACTATTCTATATGGGGGAATAGATATTGGATGAGTGTTCGGAACAAGATCTATCCCAAAATCAATCTCTCTATCGAGATGAACACCAGGAAGGTCATCAAGGAAGACCTTAGGACCTTCGTAGCTCCAAGCTCTAAGATATGATATAAACCTCCCCTTAGGAGACAGGGAACTACCCTCCTATTCAATAATTGGCTCATTAAGGAATTTAAAGACAATCTATGGGTCTGACAGTCTAAAGATGCATGACATGAATGCAACCAATCTATCCCTAATATAACTTCAAAATCCACTGTGTCTAATTCAAATAGGTCTACCAAGGTCTCCTCACCACTCACAGATACCACACAACCCTAATATACTCTTTTATCCACCACAAAGTCACCCGGGGTAGAAATAGAAATAGTATCCGAAATATACTCTGGACTGAAACAAAAATGAACAACCACAAATGGGGTCACATAAGAAAAAGTGGACCTGGATCGAGTAAATAGTACATATCAGGGGAAAAAAGTTTCAATATATCGATAACAACATCAAGTGATGCCTCAAACTCCTAATGGGTAGTAAGAGTATAGAGTCAGTTCTGACCAGTGCTAAAGATATATGGTGCGCCCTTTGGTGTCGGAGCTGAAAAAGAGACAACAAGAACCTTGTTTTTCACTGAATCAACCTTACCAATAGGATATTTCCTAACCATGTTCCCTGGTTGACCACAGTTGAAGCACTTATGCTTTCCTTTATCACAGTAACCCCGATGCAATCAACCAAAAAATCTATAAGGAGGATAGGATGGAGCTGATTGAGCCCCACTAACATGACATTGGGCACCCTATGCCCTATAATTGTCACCACTCTGAAAGCGTCTGTCACCAGATGACTTTGGGTAGGGAGCACTAGCAGTCTATTAAGACCCATAATTGCCCCACTTCTTTTTAGGATACTTTCTGCCATCCCTTCCACTCTGCTATTGACCACCATCCTGCTTAGAAAATCTAAACTTGTTGCTTTACCTCTCACCCATTTCATCTTGCTTTTTTTTTCTTCCTCAACCCGTTGGATGTACACTACCAACTTGGATATGTCTATGTCCTTGTTCAATAAGGCAACCTTACTATCCAAAATTAAGTCTCGGGAAAACTCGAAAGCAAACTTCCTCATTCTAGCCCTCATGCTAGAAACCAACTCTGGAGCATTTCGAGATAACTGGTGAAATTTCAGAGCATACTCCTTAACTGACATCGTGCCTTGTTTTAGGTTAACAAACTCTTCCACTTTTGCCTCCCTCAACTCTCGAGGAAAAAAACGGTCCATTAGAGCACTAGAGAAATCATCCCACAGGGCTAAGTCAGCATTGTCACCCCTATTCTGTTCCCATTCCTCATACCATTGGTATGCTACATCTTTCAATTGACAGGCAACAAATTCCACACCCTCTACATTTGTAGCATGCATAAAATAGAATATCTTTTCCATTTCATTAACAAAACCTTGAGGATCTTCCTCAACCTCAACACCAGTAAACATAGGAGGGTTCAACCTCATAAATTAGCCAACCCTTATGGCCTCAGAAGATGGAGTAATAGAAACACCATGGTTAGACTAACAAAATTTAGCATTCGTCACATTAGCCTGAGGAACTCGAGAAGGACTGTAGGGAACCAATGGGACTCCAGGAAGGAAATCAAGGACTGGACCCCTACACCAAGTATAGACTTTATAAGTAGGATGGGTCCCATCAACATTGTCCTTAGGTTGGATCGGGAGTTTGCATGAACTTCAGATCATTTGGGAGGCATGATCTAAAAAGTGAACAAATGGGTATTAGTGGATATTTTAGGACCTTAGCCTCTACAACTTAAAAATAGAACACAAGAAAGAGAAACATTCCTAAATGCCTTATAGCCTCTCCCTTATGAGTGTGGTACGCTTTACATCCTTAAATAAGACTCTACTCAATACGGCTTTGTCGGACACTCAATTGGCTATGAACCTAGGCCTTTGATACTAATCTAACACGACCCGAACTAGGGCATAGTTATGTTGGGCATCTCAAGTCTAACCAGGATCGGAGACCACCCCCAATACCTAACCATAACCGCCCTACACCCTTTGTCGGATGAATTCTTAACATATAACAAGATAAAATAATAATAATTAAAGACATTAAATAAAGTCTATAATCATAATCCAACAACCTCAACCAAATATCCAACTGGTGCCAACCCTAATGCCAATTTTAATAGCAAGGCTGGCATCAATACCGATTGCACCTATGCCCAAGTAGTCTGACAAAAACTCCAACCATAATCAAAGAACATCCAATCCGGACACGCCCCTAACCATAGAAAAAATAAAAATCCAAGAAATAATTATAAATAAAAAAATTCAATAGCATGAAATGGGTATTTCAGAGTATGAAATCTCACCACTTCAGTTTGACTCAAAGATATCTCCCAAATCCAAGTTATTGAGTAGGAGAAATGGTTGTATGGCTGGTTTTTGCATCGCGTAGGGTTACTGTGCCCAAAGATGGTTAGTGGAGTGAACACTAGCATGTACTCAGGGATAAAGTATTATTCAAAACCAAATCAAATAACCATATGCAAATACATATATTCATATATACCATGTTGGGGTAGGGAACTAGGTTTAACATACATTTAAAACCTTAACCTGGACTGTGTAGCTCTACCGTCTTAAATGTCCATGGCTATACGGGTTCAACTTCTCCTGCTGAAAGGGTCCCGGTGCATTTTAGCTACACGAACCAAAGAATAACCTGAGATGACTAGTACATCTCTTAGAATATAAAGTGTGACATCATGAACACAATCACCATGACCAAACTTCACATCGACAAACATGAGTTTTTAGTATTGCCCCCCGCCCCCGGGTCCTCCACCTTCCATAGTATTGCTACATAACCCACTTTAAGCCCATATTAAAACCAATTATTCATTCACAACCAGTTACCAAGGAGTCTTGTTAATTAGGCATTAACCATTAGTATTGTTATACCAAAATTAGAGATTGCAAGTCTATTCCAACCATGCCATATAAACCATTAAACTAAAGTTAGACTCTACCATTTCCAATTAAATAAAGACCAGGGCCACCTAGGCCTTTCCAAAACTATTTGAAATCAAACTAAACTAATTTAAGTTCCATTACAATTGCAATGAAATTATTCCAAGAATACTCAAGCTAGGTGAAAAAATTATTCTCATTGGCATTTTAACAAACAGGTTGAGGGAACATAAGTTTCAAAACCATAACCAAGTAATTTGGGGAATCCATTATACCCCAAAATCCATCTACTAGTAATATTTATTCTAAAATGTCAAAATGATACTAAAAGCATGAAAGAAAACCTAATTAAATCATAAGAAACATTATTCAACCATGAACATCCAAAAACCCCAACCTTTATTGCAAAACCATGATAATACCATGAAAACCATACATTAAAACACATGCTCTTTGTAAAATAACAACGAGGGAGGAGTAAAGTACCTTAGATACCAAGGAAGATGGAGAGAAACCACCCTTGAAAACCTTAATTGATTATCTTGGGGAAATCCTAGCCTTTGCTTGAAAAAGAGTTTGAGAGAGATTTTAAGAGTGTTTGATTAGGAATAATAGGTTAATGAAGTCCCAAAAGGTGTTTAAGTCGCGGTATCAAATGTATTTAAATGAGGAAATGTCCAGAATACCCCCAACTTAAAGCTGTAAAAATACCACAGATGGTTATGAGTCAATCCCGTGACTGGTGACCACTACATATGACTTGTACCATTGAGTCATTTCCAATATAGTGAGTTGGACACCCACACACTGTCTACCATACGACTCTCTGATCCTACTAATTACCAAACCATATGACTCATATGGCATAGTCTTACCCAAGATAAAATCCAAAGGGATTGACACTGGACAACATTAAATTCAACTATACCACTCGTACCCTATCCTCACAGGTCTTAGTGAGCCACTCATACTTATAGTCGAGCTAAGTGAAGTCACTATGTTTCTGATTTGATGAAGGACCATCCTAACAACCCATTACTACCCCAAATACTTGTACCACTAAGTCATAACCATAATAAAAGCCCAACCACCATCCACTGGACTCCTTACGACTATGGTCACCTGGATCGTACCTACACTATATGACTCGTATAATGAGTCATTACAAGGACAGTGAGCTCAAAGCTTAGTAAACTTCTAAGGGCCAAAACCTAGGGTGTTTCACTATGGAAAACTCTTTCATGCCAAGACAAACAAGCATGCCATAGTAGTTTATCTAGATTTCATCCTTTTTCTTGTCCCCATACTTCAATTCTTCATCATCTCCCATATACTTGATCCTGTGCTTGAGAAGATTATATACCATGGTTATTTGTAAGAATGTATTATTATCCTCTGACAGATCAAGAAAGTATCCAAAGAAGCTAGACTTAAAATTATCCTCCAGTTTTTAATCCCTCAAAATATTCCTAAACATATCAAAATTTTTACCCATGAGAGATTTAACTACAAAATCACTAGTTAAATCTGTAGGGTTATTGATCGGCATCTCAACTTGGAACTTATCAATACTAAAAGTTTTGACAAGATCATCCTGGGATTTTGATCTAAGTTCACGTTCAATTGATGTTGTAACAAGATCATCATCAACATCTTCATTCTTCTTTTTAGATCCATCTTCTTTCTCATCATCTCCTTTCTCACTTTTTTTCTTCTTTTCTTTCTCACTTTTTTCCCTCTTTATCCTCATCTCCTTTATCTTAATCATCTCTATATTTTTCCTTTTTTTTATTTTTATTTTCCCCCTCTACAAACTCTAGTTAATCTTCTTTAACTTTTTTCTACATTATCTCTTTTAGTAGATTCCATAATATTTCTATCTCTTTCCATATCTTATTCTCTATAGATGGTAATACTTTACTCATTTATGAAAGAGCTTGTTGATCAAGCTCTTCTAATGGTGTTTGTAATTTAGCCTTTTTGGTTGCTTGGTCAAAAGTTGATCCATTTTCTTTTATTTTGGGAGATATCTTTTATCCATAAATAAGAGAAAAAACAAAAAAAGATTACAATTGATGTGTGCATAGTTAACAAAAAGCAACATAAAATTTAATAAATACAATACATTACAAAAATATTTTCAATAGATATACCTATTGCAACTGATGGGTCATCTGTTGGAAGAAATCAAAGCAGTCTTACTACTATTTTATTATCTTCCAATATATGACCTACCTATTACAATAGATGAGCCATCTGTTGCGATAAATAATCCACCTATTGTAATAGATGGGTCATTTGTTGGATGACCTATTTTGATTTCTTCCAATAGATAACCTATCTATTAAAAAAATAGGTTATCTATTGGAAGAAATCAAACCAGTGGTAGATCTTATTTTGATTTCTTCAGAAAAATGACCATCTGTTGCAATAGGTGGGTCATCTATTGAAAGAGTTGTTATAGAAGCACCTATCAAAAAGATACTTTGAAGGAGTTCATACAAGAATGCAAAGAAAATTCCGTTCCAACAGATTAAAGGCAGTTAACCAATAGATATATAGTTGTTTCTAACATATTACACATCTATTGGGCAATATTATATATCAACAAAAATAAGAACACCAACAACGACAACACCAAGCTGCTATTTATCTCCCTACACACTTTGAACAATACTAATATTTTTTCCAATACACCACCACCACCACCACCAACACCAGCAATACCAATAACACTACCAACAATATCGATAAAATAAAACATACCTAGGACATAAACAACACCAAAAAAACAAACAAAGAACACCAACAGCACCCACCAACAACACCAATATTCACCAACAATACCAATAAATACCAAGTGAAGTGATTCAATACAACAACACAAACAACAAGACAAAATTATTAATTTTTAAAAAAGGTCAAAGTTTAAGTTTGTGCAATTTTTATAATAATATTCGAGAACAAGAACATCAACAACAATAAGAAACATATTTCACTCAAAAAAGATACCTCATAAACATCAACCATCATATTAAGAGAACAACTACCATAAACTAGGGTTTTCTCGAGTTCTTCTTACCTTTTTTAGTATCAAAACTAAATTCTTTTAACCCATACTTGAAGGTAATACAACTAAAGTTCTTTTTTTTTTCATTAACTAAAAAGCCTTAATTTTTTGAAAAAAATAATAAATATAGAACTCTTACCCACAAAGAGAGAAATAATGACTACAAGAAAGAAGAAAGTAAAAAATGACAACTGATATGGTCTAAAATGGGAACAAAACTAATCTACTATGAAGGATTTGAGCAATCTGTTGGGACAAACAGTTGAGTATTGAGAGAGAAGAAGAAGATGAAATATTTTGAGAATTTTAAAAACTAACAAAAATGATTGGCCTTTTGTATTATTTTTACTACACATTAACTAAAAAATTATTGGGTGGGTTGATTAGTATTTTGGAAAAGAATAACAAGTTTTGTTACTGATAATTTGGTCCTAATTATCTTATTTAATATTTTAAAAGAGACTTTGACTAATAGATTGATCAATTGACTAATTTAATATGAAATAATTCAAACTAAACCATTATCAGTAATAACTAAATTGATTTAACTAAAATTAACTTTCAATTAATAAGTTCAATTACAATTTAAATAATTTCATAGTAATTACATGATCAACTAAGTGCATTCATCCTCAATAGAGTGATTAATTGACTAATTTGATGTTCATTAGTAATAACTAAATTGATTTAAGTAAAAACTAGCTTTAAATTAACAAATTCAATTACAATTTCAATTAAGTACATAGTAATTACATGATCAACAAAGTTATTCATCCTGAATAGAGTGATTAATTGACTAATCTGATGTGCAATGATTTATATTAAACCATTATTAGTAATAAATAAATTTATTTAGATAAAATTACTTTTCAATTAATAAATTCAATTACAATTAATAAGTTCAATTGCAATTAATAGTTAATTACATAGTAATTACATAATCAACTAAGTGTATTCGCCCTGAATAGAGTGATCAATTAACTAATTTGATGTGAAATGATTCATATTAAACCATTATTAGTAATAAATAAATCAATTTAACTAAAATTAGCTTGTTATTCTTTTCCAAACTTGTTATCTATTGCGAAAGATATCTCATCTGTTGGAAATTATCCAATAGTTATAGACATTTGCTGCAATAGATGACTAACCTATTGCAATAGATGACAAATCTGTTGTAACAGATGTCTCATCCATTGGAAATTATCAAACAGATATAAACATCTGTTGCAATAGGTTATAATGTGTTACAATAGTTATACACTTAATTAGACATGTAATTCATTAAAGTTGCAATTGAACTTACTAATTGAAAGCTAATTTTAGCTAAATCAATTTGTTTATTACTACAGTTTAATATAAATCATTGCACATCAAATTAGTCAATTGATCAGTCTATTCAGGATGAATATCTTAGGTGATTATGCAATTACTATGTAATTAATAAAAATTATAATTAAACTTATTAATTGAAAGATAATTTTACTTAAATAAATTTAGGTATTACTAACAATGGTTTAATATAGATCATTACACCTCAAATTAGGTAATTGATTACTTTATTTAGGACGAATATACTTAGTTAATCATGTAATTACTATGAAACTAATTTAAATTATAATTGAACTTATTAAGGTAATTTTAGTTACATCAAATTTATTAATTATTAATAGTGGTTTATTATAAATCATTGCACATCAAATTAGTCAATTGATCACTTTATTCAGGACGAATACACTTAGTTGATCATGTAATTACTATATAATTCATTGAAATTGCAATTGAACTTATTAATATAAAGGTAATTTTAGTTAAATCAATTTATTTGTTACTAATAATAGTTTGATTTGAACCATTTCATATCAAATTAGTCAATTGATCACTCTATTCAGGACAAATACACTTAGTTGATCATGTAATTACTATGTAATTTATTAAAGTTGCAATTGAAATTATTAATTGAAAGTTAATTTTAGTTAAATCAATTTATTTATTTCTAATAATGGTTTATTATAAACTATTGCACATCAAATTAGTCAATTAATCACTCTATTCAGGACGAATACACTTTGTAGATCATGTACTTAGTATATAATTCATTAAAGTTGCAATTATTTTTTTTTATTTAATTTTGGAGATTTATTAATAATAAAGAAAAACAACACTTAGTCTTTACATAAGATGGGCCAACCCATGCGAAAATAACTCCAAAATTAAATAAAGCCTACCCCTAACCTCCAACCCGACCCAACCCACTATTCTATAACATATAAGCATAGAAGTAGGGTTTCAAAATTTAGTATTCACTCTTTATTTCCTATTCATCCCTACACCACCTGAAACATGCTTCCACTGTTTAACCGTCACTTAACTTTGCTCCTTCTTTGGGTGATAAACTTTGTGCCCTGGATGCATCATGTTTGTGCATATATCAGCATGCACAAGTAAGTATCGCTTACTTACCCTTTGCTTTACCTGTATCTTTATTTTTAGCTCTTTTTTATACTTTCCCTTATATTTTAGTTGTTCTCTCCGATGGATAGGATCAGTATGTTCTTTTTAAGTTATGTTGAAAGTTCCTGTCGCCTGAAGGCTATTACTTTTTTTTAGTAAGATAGAAATTACCCCTCTATCCATGTTTTCTTCGAAAGCTTTTCTCTTTATAACCTTTCCTATTTTATAGAGATGACTAGTATGGAGATAATGGAATGCTCAGAACCACAAATGTTTAGAAAGTAACATAAATTTTAGGTTTATCAATTTCAATCTGATCAAGTGACCCTCCTCTTTTTTGCTGGGAGTCCTTTTTGTTGGCTATTGTAGTGTAGGCTATACAGTTGTTTCACTCTTTTTGTTTCCTTCATGAATTGTAAATATTTGTGTGTAAACAAACTAAGTTTTATCCTCCCCAATCCCTCACCCTTTTGTTAGTGAAAATCTTAAGTATGGGCATTGTAATTTGTCACTATTAATTATCCTCTTACTTCTGACTTCTAGCTACTAAAAACTTATGAATGTGGAATTCCCTTTATCAATTGTCAAATTAGTAAAATGATCAGTAATTGGTTCTCTTCCCTGAGAATGTGTTGATACCATAATTGTTTATTTTCCAATAAAGTCCATATTTGATCTATTGTATTTGATATGCTCCATGGATAGTCCTACTCTTTGAATAAAATTTTTTGTAAAGTTAGAGAGTATGTCTGAATGATAACTTTATTGTGTTGTGAGTGACTGCAATGTGTAGCTGCCTGAAAAATAGCTATTACCTTTACTTCCACATTAGTTGTATCTTCTATGTTAGCACCTCTTGTATATATCAGATCCCCCTTGCTCATTTCTTAGGCAAAATGCATAGGAACTAACTCCTGGATTGCACCTAGATACTCCATCAGTGTTATATTTTATCCAGCCTTCCTATGGGAATTCCTAAGTTACTTTAGTGACCTTCACTCTTGGCCTGCATTTCTCAAATTCCTTAAGAATATCTAGCCATGCATATAGAAATTCTTTTATTGGTTTCCTATCTTTCAGCAGCATACCAAGTTTCCTGGTTATATTATATATAACCCTCTATGTTGTAATAATCTTTCCTTCATATTTTGTGCTATTTTTCCTTTTTCATAGTTCCCAGATGATTATACTAGGAATAGCTTGAAAGTAGGCTTTTTCCCTTTGCCTGACATATGCATTCCACCATGCCATTATGATTTCCCTCAAAATCAAACCTTATATATTTACACCTATAAAAGAGGAAAAGTTGGACCATGTCCTGTTAGCAATATGTGGTTTTAGAAACACATGAGATTTGGTTCATTGTGCTGGATTTACACAGCACCAAAATCTAGATGGGCCCTCAAAACCCTATCTCCTTATGTTATCATCCATAGCAACTTTTTTTCCCCATATTCTCTACATGAAAAAAGCCATTTTAAAAGGTAGTCCTTTTATCCATATCACATTAAAAGTCCTACTACTCTGCTCCTTTTGTCTAATGTATTGCCATGCTGATCTCATAGTGAAATTTCCATTAGCCTCAAGCATCCATCTCAGCATGTCATCCTCTCCTATCAAGTTTGGAGGTATGATTTTGTCTAGAATAAGTTTAGCATCTTCATTCAAAAATATTTCAGTAGTCAGGTGTTCTTTCCAAGTCCCATTTAGCATAAATTCTCTCACACATTGATATCTGTTGTCCCAATCTCTGTTGTCCTAAATAATGGTGTATAAATCTCCAATAATTGTCCAATTATCAAACTATAGACTATAATTCTCTCTCCCAATTTTCCATAAAATTTGATGTTCAACTAGATTGCAATATTTTTTCCATACCTATGACCTTGAGCCAGTGTTCCACATCACTGCAACACCTCAAATTTTTGGTCCTTGAAAATTTCTAAAATTTTATCCTCACTACCTAGACTACGACTTTCTATATGAGTAATAGAGACGGGTTTTAAAAACCAGTCATAGCCTGGCTAGTATATTAGCCTGGAGATACTGTTATGACTATGACCAGGGGATACGAGTCATAAAGACTCATAATGAGTTGTATGGTGTCTTTCATAGCCTAACCAGTATGATCCTAATTATTTCTTCTTTGACAACGACTGGACCATACGAGTCATCAGGATTGAGTATGAGTTGTATGATACAACTCATAGCCAAGTCAGTGTTGGTGATCGCAAACACTGTCTAGATTATGAGTGGGGCCTTACGAGTCGTAAGGTAAACCTACAAGTCATAAGGTCACTCGTAGCAATTGGGCAGACAATTTTCAGTCTTCTTATTAAAGGCATTCTAGTCAATTTCCCTTTTTCCTTACTTAGACCCCACAACCATAAAACACTCAAGGGGGTTATTTCTCATCCACAATGGAATAAAAAACACTCTCAAACTCTCTGAGGTCAAGATATTTAGGGTTTTAAAAAGTTGGTCAAGGGCTCAGGGGTTGATTTCTCTCTATCAATTTTGGTATTTTAGGCATGTTACTCTTCCCCAATTTTCAATTTATAAAAATTATAGTTTTTATATTCTTTAAATTGCATGAACTTGAATGTGAGTTTTGATGTGGTTGAGGGTTTTACATGGGTTGATTCTTAAATTATTTTCCCATGATTTACTATATATTGTTTATGCTTTATTAATGGCTTTGAACTTGAGAGGTGCATGGGATGGTGAATAAACTAAGGGGTCATGGTTTTTCCCAAATTGATGTTTTAAGATTAGAATTGGTTTTGTCTTCCCTCAACCCACTTATGTCAATGATTTTAAATTGTAAAATTGTTACTTGGTTTGACTTACCAACCTATGTTATCGCATTGCATAAATGATTAAACAATGAACATGGATTTTGAAAGCCTTGATGGCTATGATTTGATTTAATCAACAAACGGGGTCGATGTATTCCCCTAAGTTAAATGTCGTTGTTATGGCATAGTGATAAACTTGCAAGTGCAAGGGTATGATGATAACCATGGTGTGCCTTAATAGTTGGTTCAGTAGTTAATAAATGGGTTTTCCTTTCTCAACATGACATGCTTAATATATATATGATTGTGCGCATTGGTTTTGAATGATTTTGTAAATGTGAACCATGGCATTATTTTATCCCCTATCCCTGAGTTACATACTAGTGCTAAACTTACTAACCATCTCCCAATGCTATATTACAATCCAATGCAGGCATCGAATATACTTCTGCTTTTGCTTCATAGTGATAGGTGGATTAACTCAGCTCGTTAGTCGTTGATGGTGAAGTAGTGAGATTCGATTTCCCAGAAGACTTGGTCATTTCATCAGTTTACTTTTATAGACTAGAAATGAAAAGTTTACATTAACATTATTATTATTATTGTCATTCTTAGTGTGGGGGTCATGTCCCAACTTAGATTGGCTTTTAGTATTGTTTAAAGGCTTTATTTATATTGCTGTGGACTTGGGTGGTTTTGGTTATTGGTTTTTGGATATTTAGTTATCTTGGATTCCTTTTAGCTTTTATATCTTATCTATATATATGTTTGGAATTCATCTTCTTTTAGGGATTGAGTTCGTTTTGAGTAGTCAACCGGGGTGGTCTCTGATCGTTGGTGGACTTGAGATACCCATCACAACCAGTCCCTAGTTTAGACCATGACAAAGTTGGTATGAGATCCTAGGTTTGGTGTCATTGGATTTCCACAAAGCCACGTATAATTGAGTCTCTTTTATGGGTATGTAATGCACCACACTTATAAGGGAGAGGCTACAAGGCATTTAGGAATATTTCCCTTTCTTGTGATCTACTATTGAGCTGTAGAGTCTAAGTTTTGAAATCTACTATAATTCCCATTTGTTTGCTTTTTAGATCATCCATCCTAAAAGATTTGATGTTTGTGAAAACCCTCTATACCACTTGAGGACAATAAGGACGAGGCTCGTTCTACTCAAAGAGTTTAGACCTAATCCAAGGTCACTACATCTGATTTCCCTCGTAGAGTTCCACCAGTCCCCATTGATCTTTCTCCTAATAGTAACACTCCCGCTAGGTTACCTCCAAGAGATACTACCAATGCTGAGTTCCACCATTTTATTCATCTATTGACCTAGTTAGTGACATGTCAGTCATGTTAGTCGGGTCCTATTGGTGCTGTTTGACTTCTTTTTAGGCCACCAGGATTATTGTCTAGTTTGTGAGACTGAATCCTATGACCTGTACTAGTTTTAAGGTTAAAAAAGATCTTCAAGGGTTCATAGATAAGATGGAGAAGATTCTCCATGTGAAGCATGCTTTTGACTATGGGGGTGTGGAATTTGCTGTATACCAGCTGAAGGAGGTGTATTAATGGTATGAGGAATGGGATTAGACTATGTAGATGATGTAGCATTGGCATTATGGTAGGATTTCTTAGGTGCTTTACTTTACTAATTCTTTCCTCAGGAGTTGAGGAAAGCAAAGGCTGAGGAGTTCATAAATTTAAAGTAAGGCGAGATGTCCATGAAGGAGTATGCCTTGATGTTTCATCAGTTGTCATATTATGCTTCTGTGTTAGTATCTAGCATGAGGGATAAAATAAGAAAATATACTTTTAGGTTGTCCCATGATTTGATTTTAGATAGAAAGGCCACCCTATTAAACAAGGATATGACATCTTTAGACTTGTGTGTATATTTAATAAGTGAAAGAGGAAATAAGAAAGCAAGAATAAGTGAGTGAATGATAGAATAAGAAGTTTTAGTATTCAGACCAGGGTGGAGGTCAGCAGCAGAGTGGTAGAGATGGTGGGAAATGGTCTAGGAAGAAGTAGGGAAATTCTGGTTCCTATTCTATGGCTAATCCTCCATGTCCTAAGCTATCTATTGATCATCGTTTAGAGAGAAATAGTGTATTTATGGAATAAGGTTCCCAATCTCAGGCCATTAGGGCTCAATCGACTTTGTCTTATCCCTATTATCATTTCTATGAACAGGTGAATCATGGCTTTTATGATGATCAAAGGAATAAATCTTTCAGATATGGTCAGCCTAGCCACTTTTAGAGGAACTGTCCTTCAGGAAATGTTGTTACGAGGGCTAATAAGGTCCTAGTTGGTGCTTCTTCTGCTTCCACACTAAATGGTGCTACTTCTGCCTCCGACATTGGTCAAAATCATTTGTATGCTCTTGTGACTCATTAGGATTTTGAGATATCCCCTGATGTTTTTATTGGTATGCTGAATGTTTTCTTTTGTGATGTATATAATCTACTTAATCTTGGGTCTACTCGCTCTTATGTGACCCCTTATGTGGTATTTATTTTTGTTTTAATCTTGAGTGTATTCCTAATCCATTTTTGTATCTACCTTGGTATGTAACTCTATTGTAGCTAGAAGAGTCTATAAGGGTTGTGTGATATCTATTTGTGGTTGGGAGACTGATAACGCTCAATCTACAGCTCTCGTAGGAGTGTAAAGCGGTCGTAGTCAAATATAGAACCCAACTGAGTTGGGTATCGATCCCTCAGGGAATAGCTTGGTCAACAAGTAAGCAAAGATTACTAGACTTTTAGTGCAAGTATCGTAAAAAGGGGGGAGTTTTGTCGTGCAAGTAATGTAACCAAAGTAATGAGGTAAAAACGGAAAATAGCAAAGTAAAAAGTAAGAATGTTTGGTAAGATGTAAAACAATGAGAATTGAGAAGTTGGGGTTATGTCCACCTTATGAGTTGTACATCTCTATTGGCTATGAGTTGTGCGGAATTCAGACATGTATGTTCTTATAGAGAATTCTATTCGATGGTAAATCCAAGCGTCTTTCGACCTCAACATGAACTATTTCACTTTAACTCTTTCGAGCTTAAAGCGTATCTAACGGTACAAATTCTCCAAGAGGTTAATCCAGTTACAACATTAACTTTTTAATAGGGGATGAGACCCTATTACCTTGACATTATCTCTTTTCCAGACATATAACTTTTCTTTCAAACAAGTTAATGCTATACTGGCGTTATTCTATGTGTCTGCAGCCACAAGAATTTGCATTAAGATGAATAGAATAATGATATAAGCAACACACGTGTCACGAATTCACAAACTCATAGCCTTAGATAGTATCTCATACGGCTTCCATAACCCCAACAGAGAAGTTTAGTTACCCATGAGTGCGAAGGAAACCACAATAGACATTGTTATTATACCACAATAAAGATTTCGTGTAGTAAGGTGTGGTATGGCGTTAGGCGTGACTTCTTTGCTAAGTAACGTTTCTCTTGTTGTGGAAAAATAAGAATTGATTAGATGAATAGAAGAAGAATTAGAAGTAGAATGTATTGTAATTGATAGAAGAAGAATTGATTGTAGAATAGAAAGATGTCCCAAAATCTCTAGCAAGATAGGGTATTTATAACACCCATATCTTATTCCTACTAAGCTAATAAATTATTTAACCCAATCCTACTAGGTTAATGTATCATTATCCTAATCCTAATAAGTTACTGCTAGTCCCCAAAGTCTTCAAAATTGCTGTTTTAGCCCGGGACAGATTTTCCATGCGCCATTTTTGGTCCTTGGCGTCCAAGACTCCCTTTTATCCTTTCGTGAAGCTTTCTTTGGCGTCAAGTTATCCATAAAATGCTGAATTCTGCATCATTTATACCTGAAACTTTGCTAATCATGTTCGTTAGCTCACTTATAGGAAAAAGGACTAAAAGTGCATGAAATATATAATTTGTTCTCAAAACATTGCTAAAATATGGGTGAAATATAGCACTATAGGCGTGTAAATTCGCCTATTATCAACACCCCACTCTTAAAGCTTTGTTCGTCCTCGAACAAACTATCATGTCCATCTTAACATCTACTTGGAATTTCATAGTAACAACACAAAATATTCATCAAGACAAGCACAACAATTATCAACAAAGAGTATTTTTCGATCATTAGTAGAAACGATTCAACCTCTAACATAGACTCGTGATGGTAGTTAATTCGTATCCAAAAGTTAAGGTACAAAGAATCATACACCACTACCCAAAACTCACCAACCATGTGTGTCTCACAATATATTACCCATAATCACTCTCAAGCATAGTATATTTATCAAACATGGGTATAGAAATATCCTTGCTTTCGCTCTCACAAATTATTCATATGCAGCAACTGATGACCATAGGCTTGCCCTTAGTGTAATGCTCCACTAAATGTCAGAATACTAAGCTTAGGATCAAATAGGTCTTTTGATGGTTGTAATGTAGGCTAAGGGACGGGTAGGACTATTTTGGCCAGAAATAGTGACTATGTTCCTAAGCGCTTTAATACATCACATTGTATCATTAACACTTATCTTTCAAACAACCTTTCTATGTTCTTTTATTCAACCACCCTTTTTCTCCTCTTTTGTTTTTCAATTTTGAACGTAACTAACTTTTTAGTTTTCCTTTCCTTTTTCTCTTCATAACATACCTCTTATGATAGCAATTCTTTTTCATAACAAATTCAAGCACCATTACATTCTAAAGCATCATACTCACCCAATTTCCTCTTATTTTGTCACATGACTTTACACTTTAAAGCACTTAGGAATTTGGATCAAATTATGGTCTTGAAAAAAATGGATAAGGCTTACATATTAGGCTGTTAAAGAAAATACGCTAAAGGCTCAAAATGGGTTAACTAGGATGATGTCCATGGGTAGGTTAGAATGAAGGTAAACAATTACGGGTTGCCAAAGAAATGCCTAAATCATCTCCTAAACTTGCACTCTTTAGTTTCGCTTTACACACATACCAGGCAAGTTCTAGCATCAGCCACAAGCACAGAATATACTATTATCTCACACACACAAGGCACATGGTCGACTTTATTGGGAGTAGTATAGACTCTCGACCCAACAGATGAAGGAATTGAACCACACAATATCACATAGTGAGTCACAATTAGATCCTAAACGTCTCAATAGTTATGATTAGCACAAACTCTTGTTATAATCTCATGCTGCCTATTAGAATAACTTCATGCAAAGCTAAGTAAAAAAAATTAACTACTAAAAAAAACGGAAAAAATGAAAAAAAAACTAAGCAAACAAACATAAATGCAAATGCGGATAAAAGAGTATAGCATGCAAATACCACCACCCCACACTTAGACGGAACACTACCCTCAGTGGAAAATAAATGCGAAGAACCTGGTCAGTTGGACTCCTCCTCTACGTCGGGGGTCATACCCCCTTTGTCGGAATCATCATAGGAGTCGTCGTCATCAGAATTCTCCTCCACGTCAGAGTCTGGCATTCGTCACTCATCATCGGTTGGAACATCGTCATCAAGAGGTTCCTCAAAATATGTACCTACTCCACACATCTCCCTTGCATGCACATTCATTAGATAGTCATGATCCAGCTGTTGGAGCTCTACAGCAGTTGGAACTTGACCTCCGCTCATCATTGTAAACCGCGTCATGCCATAAAGATGGCAAAAGAAACTCTCATCCCGAGCATGTCTCTCTGCCGTAGTAAGGTTGACGCCATGTGTGGTTTCAGCATCTTTGACCTTTGTGAGGTCAACCTTCTTTGGATTGTGTGGGAGTCTATGATCAGCTGGTTCCTCTTCGATGTCTTCCTTCCTCAAGATTGCAGTCAACAGATTGCCGAAGCTGAAGTGGGACCGCTTGTGTAGCCTAGCCTTCTGCATTGTAGATCTAATGATTGCCCCAATGTTGATAGGGACATTCGTCATCAATGCGTATAACAAGCACACTCTATCTCTTGTTATCTTGGTGTACTGGGTCCCTGGTATGAGGCAAGAGTTGACAATACACAACCATATCCTTGCTTCCCTATTCAAAGGAGCATATGGGAAGGTGTTGTGTCGTCCGGTGTCTTTATGTTTGCTCCACCTTGCCATGGATCTACTTCCACAAAGTGAGTGTCGAATTGCTATATATGGAGGTCTACTGTACAACTCTCTGAATGGTGATGGATCGACTGAAGGCAAGCCAAGAAAAGAGTTGAAGAAATCCGCATTGAGTTGTAAAACTTGGCCCCGAATCTTGACTTCGCTGCCTGTGGTTTTCGGCGACCAGTTGGCATAAAATTCTCTTGTCAAATCGATATTGCATTCTCCCATGTCTCGGAAGATGAAATCAAGATGTGATGCCATGATCTTTGCCAACATGCGCGGCTCCTTCTTCGCTAAGCTTTTCTTGTTTATCAAGTCCACATGAACATATTTTCTTTCCTTGTTGTTCCTATACCATTCCTTCGCTTCCTCCTTAAGAACCCATTTTATTCCAAACATGCGGCGTGGTAATTGCATTGAGGATGATTCTCCTTGTTCTTTACGGCCTCTTTTCTTGCCTTTTGGGAAGTGGTAGCCTTATCTTTGCCTTGTCTTGCTTTGGGTGCCATTGTACCTGAGACTTATCACCGTGTTCATGTTAGCATCATCTCAATGGACACAATATATACACAAGCAATAGGGGTACCACCCCACACTTAGTTTGTTGATACAAATTAGGGAAGTGAAAGTGGTCGATTACTTAGATTTCATCGACATACGTTTTAGGTGCTATATTCCAACAATAAAATCAGAGCAGTCATACTTCTTGTAATTTTGGCAATACTTTCATGATGGATATAGCAAGACTACTACATAGGGATTACATGAAGGTATAGTATCTATTAATAATCTCAACCTCCTATGTCGGTAGGCCACTATAAGTCTCATTCCGATGAACAAGTCGTTCCAACATGTAAGTATTCAAGTGACAAGATTATGCAATGTTAAAGACTATAGCAATTCCGCAAGTAGTATAACAATGCATCAAAATCAAATTCAAGTTGGAAACAAGTTAAGATTATCCCCACGTATATGTTCACTCACTTGGTTGTGTATCAACAATTCAAACACATTCACATCACCAATACTTCTTCAAGATTTAGCAATTTATAATAGACGTAGTAACGTAGTACTTATGAAAAATAAATGAGGAACAAAAGAGTACTTATGTGATTGAAGTCTTTGGAGATGTTCTTGTGAAGAAATAGAGCAAAAGAAATTTTTTTTGAGAAGATTTGGATGCTATGGGCGGCGCCTAAGGTTTTCAATGTGTTTGTGCTTTAAGACTAAGTCTCCTATTTATAGAACCAAGTTGGGTCGGGTTTTGAACCATTTAAAATCGGATTTGGAGACAAAAAGTGACTATAGGCGGCGCCTTTTGCAAAGCATTTGGTGACCATAGGCGGCGCCTTTCACTTTGCATATGAGATTCAGAGACAAAAGGCTTTAGCATAGGCGGCGCCTATGCTATGGCATACTTGAGCATGGGCGGCGCCTATGCTATGGCACACTAGATTTTGAGACCTTAGGCCATAGTATGGGTCTTGCCTTGTTCGTGGCCTAGTTTTACCTAGGCCTAGCCTTATTCGATGCCTATATTTTCATGAGCAATGCTCAATCCATAGCCCTTGGCATCTTCATTCCTAACTTACCACCTTTAACATGTAATACGTCCAAATCGTAATTTGCAACCGATCTCCTCGTTTTATACCTCTTGCACCTACATTTGCTCAAAACCAATAAAAACGATTAGAACGATGGGTTGCCTCCCATCAAGCGCCTTAGTTTTGGTCGTGGCACGACTCTTCTTTTTGGATTTTTATTTAACAAAAGAAAACACGTAATAAGACAAAAAATGAAAAACGATGGGTTGCCTCCCATCTAGCGCTTGATTTATTGTCGTGGCACGTCATGGCTATCTCGAGTACTTAGACTTCGTCGAGATAAGTGATGGCCATATAATTTATCGAATCAAGAGGACCGATATAGGGTTTAACTCGTTGACCATTCACTTTGAAGACAACACCATTATTGTCTTCCAACTCAACTACTCCAGACGAGTAGACTTGGATAACTTTGTATGGACCAGACCACTTGGACTTTAACTTACCTGGGAATAGCTTCAATCTGGAG
Organism: Capsicum baccatum var. pendulum; assembly: GCA_030864225.1. NCBI lineage: Eukaryota > Viridiplantae > Streptophyta > Magnoliopsida > Solanales > Solanaceae > Capsicum > Capsicum baccatum. The sequence continues at coordinate 169,405,898 of CM061558.1, read as the reverse complement.
TTGAAGAGAAGCACCATATCATCCTTTTGAAAGTTTTGTCGAACAATCCGCTGATCATGATACTTTTTCATCCGCTCCTTGTATAGGTCTGACCTTTCATATGCATGGAGACGAAATTCGTCCATCTCATTCAGCTGCTTCACTCTCAGATTCATTGCATCATCCCAATTCACATTCAATCGCCTTAATGCCCACAATGCCTTATGCTCAAGCTCAATGGGTAAGTGACAAGCCTTCCCATAAACTAGTTGATAAGGGGACATGCCAATTGGTGTTTTGAATGCAGTCCTATAGGCCCATAGTGCATTGTCCAACTTCCGAGACCAATCTTTCCTATTAGCATTTACCGTCTTCGCAAAGATTTGCTTGATCTCCCGATTGGAAACCTCTACCTGGCCACTAGTTTGTGGGTGATAAGGCGTGGCTACCTTATGCTGCTTGACACCATATTTTGCCAACACAGATTTGAATAGCTTGTTGCAGAAATGAGATCCTCCATCGCTTATAATAGTATGTGGTACTCCAAAGCGAGAGAAAATATTCCTCTTCAAGAATGCTACAACACACTTTCCTTCATTGTCGGCCAACACTACAGCTTCAACCCATTTTGAGACATAATCTACAGCAACTAGGATGTACTTCATTCCAATCGAATTTACGAATGGACCCATGAAATCAATACCCCATACATCAAATAGCTCTACCTCAAGAATTTTCGACTTAGGCATCTCATGGTGTTTCGAAATAGTGCCTTGGCACTGGCATTGGTCGCATCTTCTAACAAAGTCATAGGCATCTCTAAATATCGAAGGCCAATAATATCCACTTTGCAATACCTTTCTTGCTGTCCGATTACTTGCGTGATGTCCTCCAACTTGGGAAGTGTGGCATGCTTCCAATATAGTAGGCACCTCTACATGGGATATACATCGTCGGATAATACCATCCGCGCATCGTCGAAACAAATATGGATCATCCCAAAAGTAGTGTTGTACGTCATGCATAAACTTCCTCTTTTGATGGTAGGATAAGTTTGCAGGTACCACATTACTCACCATAAAATTCACAAAGTCAGCATACCATGGTAATCCTCCCATTGTTGCCGCAAAGATCTTCTCATCAGGGAATGCATCATCAATCTCGATTTCAGGCCGCGCCACATGCTCGTTCTCGAGTCTAGATAGATGATCAGCCACTTAGTTCTCACAACCTCTTCTATCTTTAACCTCGAAATCAAATTCTTGCAGCAGGAAAACCCATCGAATTAGTCTTGGTTTTGCATCCTTCTTTGTTAGATACCTTAGAGCTGCATGGTCTGTATGAACGATTACTTTGGTACCCAACAAATAGGCTCGGAACTTCTCAAACGCATACACAACTGCTAGGAGCTCTTGTTCTGTGATAGTGTAGTTCTTTTGGGTTTCGTTTAGGACTTTGCTCGCATAGTAGATAGGATGAAATAGCTTCTCCTTTATTTGTCCAAGTACAGCACCAACGGCTACCCCACTAGCATCACACATGACTTCGAATAGGAGAGACCAATCTGGTACTACCATGATAGGAGATTCAATTAGTTTTCCTTTGAGGCATTCAAATGCCTTCAAACAATCTTCATTGAAGTCAAACTTTGCGTCTTTCTCCAAGAGTTTGCACAATGGACTAGTAATTTTGGAGAAATCTTTGATGAACCGTCGATAGAAACCTGCATGACCGAGAAAACTACAAACTCCTTTCATAGAAATTGGAGGTGGTAGCTTCTCAATGATTTTAATTTTCACTCGATCAACCTCAATTCCCCTTTTGGAGATTTTATGCCCAAGAACGATACCTTCTTTTACCATAAAGTGGCACTTCTTCCAATTCAGCACTAGGTTGAATTCTACACATCTTTCCAATGCCATGCTTAGGTTTGTCAATCACGCTTCAAAAGACTCACCAACAACTGAAAAATCGTCCATAAATACCTCCAAAGTGTCTTCAACCATATCAGAAAAAATAGACATCATACATCGCTGAAAGGTGGCTGGTGCGTTACATAGCCCGAATGGCATACGTTTAAAGGCAAACGTACCATATGGGAATGTGAACGTTGTCTTCTCTTGGTCTTCGGGGGCAATACAAATCTGATTATAGCCTGAATAACCATCTAGGAAACAAAACCATCCTTTCCCCGCTAATCGATCTAGCATTTGGTCCATAAATGGCATTGGAAAGTGATCTTTGAGTGTCCATGAATTTAGCTTTCGGTAGTCCATGCATACTCTCCATCCGGTGATGGGTCTAAGTGGAATAAGCTCATTCTTTTCATTCGCGACCACTGTCATGCCTCTTTTCTTGGGAACACATTGTACCGGGCTTACCCATGTACTATCAGAGATTGGATACACAACTCCTGCGTCTAACCACTTGATGATTTCTTTCTTCACCACTTCTTGCATAGGTGGGTTTAGATGCCTTTGATTCTCAATGGTGGGTGTGCAATTCTCTTCAAGCTAAATCTTATGTGTACAAATCCCAGGTGGAATACCAATAATATCCGCAATGGTCCAACCAATGGCTCTTATATACTTTCGTAGAATAGTAATGAGAGATGCAACTTGTTGCTCACCCAAATCTGCTTCCACAATGACTGGAAGTGTGTTTCCGCTTCCTAAGAATGCATACTTTAAATGACTTGGCAGCTCCTTTAATTCTAACGTGGGTGGCTCTTTAATAGATGACTTAGCTGGTGGTGTGGGTCGATTTTTGAGATCAAGGTCCAGCTTCTTAGGAGCATGGCGATAAGTCCCTAATCCTGATAGAGCACAAATGGCTTCTTCATAATTTTCAGCATCCTTACTCTCACCATTCATAAGCAAAGTCATCAATGGGTCATCAATCAACTGCTCCTCTTCAAGTAATTCTTTCTCATCATCAAAGTAAACATCAGCCACCGATAATACATTCAGCTCTTTGGGTTGCTTCATTGATTTGCAAACATCAAAGCGAACTACTTCGTCATTTATTCAAAATGAAAGATCATTAGCTCTCAAATCAATAAGCACACTTCCCGTAGCAAGAAAAAGGCGCCCCAAGATTATGGGAACTTCTGAATCTGTCTCACAGTCCAAAATAACAAAGTATACTGGAAAGATGAATGAAGAAACCTTTACCAATACATTGCATAGAATACCAACAGGTCGTTTTACCGACCTATCTGCCATTACGAGCCTCATATTGGTTGGAGTAGGATCACCCAACCCCAACTTTTTATAGATAGATAGTGGCATCAAATTGATGCTGGCTCCTAAATCACATAATGCCTTGGCAAAATTTAAAGATCCAACGGTGCAAGGAACAGTGAAAGCACCGGGGTCAGCCTTCTTCTGAACTATTGATCGGGTAGCGATTGCGCTGCAGTGATGAACATCATCTTTCAACTCATAACTTGCTGCCCGCTTCTTTGTCAAAAGATCCTTCATAAATTTTTCATACCCAAGCATTTGTTCAAGTGCCTCCACCAATGGAACATTAATGGTCAGCTGCTTTAACATAGTCATGAATTTGCTGAACTTCGTGTCATCCACCACCTTCTTCAATCTTTGAGGGAAAGGTGGTGGTGGCTATGGAATTGTTCTCTCCACGGTTTTCTTCTCTTCTTGCTTCCATTTTTTAGCTTTTTCAGGGTGCAAATCGTGAGGGGTGACGTTATGGACATCAGGATCAGCTGCTGCGGCATCTTCCCCTTTCGCCTTATTATCAATGTCCACTACTTCGTCAACCACTTGCTTGCCTTTTGCTGAAGTTTCCAGAACCTTACCACTTTGGGTAGTAATGGTCATGCATGACCCATCATTCCTTGGGTATTGCACAGTGTCGCTAGGTAAAGTGCCAGCCTTTCTTTGATTGAGTGCTGCTGAAAGTTGGCTCAATTGCTGCTCTATTTGCTTGATTAAAGTGGAATGAGAATCGACTAATTGTTTTATAGAGGATAAATCATTAACTACCTCCGTTACTCCCGCGCTCGTTGCTTCCACTTCTTTCAATATTTTAGCCATCATGTCTTCCATACTTCCAGAACTAGATGTGGTGGCGTCACGTCTTCCAGGGGGAATGTACAAACCACTCTTTTTATTCTTATTCTTCCAACTAACTTGGTCCTTGTTTCCAGATTTATCATAATAGTTCCGACCTTGGTTTCCTTGGGTATTCCCTTGGAAACCCCCCTGATTGTTCAAGTAGTTGGCCTCTTTTTCCGAATCAGATTCATCTCTTCCTTTTGACGCAACAGCTTTAACTCTTTTGGTCTTCCTTGATAATAGATACTTTGTAAGAAGATCCACTTGTGTTTTCATGTGCGCCATATCTTGATCACGTTCTTATTCTCTTCTCCTTTGGTCTGCAGTCATGCCAATAGATAAAGTGGGGCTTGCTACCTCAGAATCCCTGGAATGCCAAGATCTACTTTGCTTCGTCATCCGATCTAGCATATTGCTTACCTACCCAAAGGTGAGGTCCATAAAAGATCCTCCAGCTGCATTATCCACCACTGGTTTAGTTATTGAATTCAAGGCTCTATATAGTATCTCCATTAGGTGAACATTAGTCATATGATGGTTCGGGAACCGCATTAGCTTTGTCTGGAACCTCTCCCATGTTTCATGAAGGGCTTCAGTTAGAAGCTGCCGAAAGTTGCTGATTTCATCTCTCAATTGTGCTCTTTTGGATGGCGGAAAGAATCTTTCGAGGAAAGCATCTCTCAATTGCCTCCAATTTGTAATAGAATCAGGAGTCAACCTGTTCAACCATAGAGTTGCCTCCCCAGACAGAGACAATGGAAATAGACGTAATCAAATTGCATTCTGGCCAACACCAGGATTGTTAAATGACTTGCATGTAGAAATAAAGTTGATGAGATGTATATTCGGATCATCGCCTGCTAGTCCACCAAATAATCCCTTGAGTTGCAATAACTGAATCATGGTGCTTGTGATGTTGAACTTGGCTCCGGGCGCTAATGGTGGAGAAATTATGGCTCCTGTAGCTCCGGATCCATCAAGATCATCATCATCATCGTCGAAAGCTGGTTGCATAGCTCGGCATTCAGGCCTAAACCTATCTTGATGATCTCTTCTGTTGGCAGGTGTTGCGATCTCAGCAGCATGCCTAGGGTTTAACAACTCGTCATCACCTAGGTCCTCGTCGTCAGGATTGATTTCTCGGCCAGGGTTATCAATGTTTTTTTGATGCACTTGTGCGACAGCAAGAGAAGCTAATCTCGCCTATTCCTGTTGAGCAACCATCCTTTCAATTTCGTGTTGTGCCTCCATTCTGCCAATACGTTGTGGTTCAGGATTGATAGGTAATAACGGTTGACCAGAACTTCGAGTATGGGGCATACACTGAATAAAAACCTGCAGTAAACAAAAACAAAAACTAAAAGTAAAAGTACGATAATCTTTGACCAAAGGGTCTAGTAATTATTACAAACTTAATTGACACTCTTATTCCCCGGCAACGACGCCAATTTTTGATAACTCTCAATCTACAGCTCTCGTAGGAGTGTAAAGCGGTCGTAGTCAAATATAGAACCCAACTGAGTTGGGTATCGATCCCTAAGGAATAGTTTGGTCAACAAGTAAGCAAAGATTACTAGACTTTTAGTGCAAGTATCGTAAAAAGGGGGGAGTTTTGTCGTGCAAGTAATGTAACCAAAGTAATGAGGTAAAAATGGAAAATAGCAAAGTAAAAAGTAAGAATGTTTGGTAAGATGTAAAACAATGAGAATTGAGAAGTTGAGGTTATGTCCACCTTATGAGTTGTACGTCTCTATTGGCTATGAGTTGTGCGGAATTCAGACATGTATGTGCTTATAGAGAATTGTATTCGATGGTAAATCCAAGCGTCTTTCGACCTCAACAAGGACTATTTCACTTTAACTCTTTCGAGCTTAAAGCGTATCTAACGGTACCAATTCTCCAAGAGGTTAATCCAGTTACGACACTAATTTTTTAATAGGGGATGGGACGGTATTACCTTGGCATTATCTCTTTTCCAGACATATAACTTTTCTTTCAAACAAGTTAATGCTATACTGGCATTATTCTATGCGTCTGCAGCCACAAGAATTTGCATTAAGATGAAGAGAATAATGATATAAGCAACACACGTGTCATGAATTCACAAACTCATAGCCTTAGATAGTATCTTATATGGCTTCCATAACCCCAACAGAGAAGTTTAGTTACCCATGAGTGCGAAGGAAACCACAATAGACATTGTTATTATACCACAATAAAGATTTTGTGTAGTAAGGTATGGTATGGCGTTAGGCGTAACTTCTTTGCTAAGTAACATTTCTCTTGTTGTGGAAAAATAAGAATTGATTAGATGAATAGAAGAAGAATTAGAAGTAGAATGTATTGTAATTGATAGAAGAAGAATTGATTGTAGAATAGAAAGATGTCCCAAAATCTCTAGCAAGGTAGGGTATTTATAACACCCATATCCTATTCCTACTAAGCTAATAAATTATTTAACCCAATCCTACTAGGTTAATGTATCATTATCCTAATCCTAATAAGTTACTGCTAGTCCCCAAAGTCTTCAAAATTGTTGTTTTAGCCCGGGACAGATTTTCCATGAGCCATTTTTGGTCCTTGGCGTCCAAGACTCCCTTTTCTCCTTTCGTGAAGCTTTCTTTGGCGTCAAGTTATCCATAAAATACTGAATTCTGCATCATTTATACCTGAAACTTTGCTAATCATGTTCGTTAGCTCACTTACAGGAAAAAAGACTAACAGTGCATGAAATATATAATTTGTTCTCAAAACATTGCTAAAATATGGGTGAAATATAGCACTATAGGCGTGTAAATTCGCCTATCATCAGAGACAATAGTAGACCTAATTGAATTTGAAATATTAGACTTTGATATGATTTTGAGAATCGATTGGTTGCACTCGTGCTATGCATCTCTTGATTATTGGACCCGAAAGGTTAATTTTTGATTCTCAAATGAGCCAGTGCTTAAATGGGAAGGTAGTTCCCTAGTGCCCAAGGGTAGGTTTATTTTTTATTTTAGGGCTCAAAAATTGGTTTCCAAGGGGTGTCTCTACCATTTAGTGCATCTTAAGGATTCTAGATTCAAAGGTCATTCTTTGCAATCGATCCCTATTGTTTGTGAGTTTCTCGAGATGTTTCCTGATGATTTTCCCAGTGTTTCTCCCAATAAGGAAATTGATTTTGGGGATTGATCTTCTACTAGAAACTTGTCCTATCTCCATCCATCCTTATAGAATGGCTTCGACTGAGTTGAAGGAACTTAAGGAGCAGTTGAAAGATCTTCTAAATAAGGGTATTATCTGCCCTAGTGTTTCTCCGTGGGGTGCTCCAATTCTCTTCGTGTGTAAGAGGGATGGGTACCTTAGGACGTGTATAGATTACTGCCAGTTGAATAAGGTGACTGTGAAGAACAAGTATCCTCTTCATAGGATTGATGACCTATTTAATTAGCTTTAAGAAGCTAAGTACTTTAGATTAGGGAGGTAGATATCACTAAGACTACTTTTTAAACTCAGTATGGTCATTTCAAGTTCTTGGTGATGTCTTTTGGTTTGACTAATGCCTTGGCGACATTTATGGATTTTATTAATCGGGCATTTCATCAATTCTTGGATTTGTTCATAATTGTGTTTATTGATGATATTTTGGTGTATTCCAAGAGTAAAGCGGATCATACAAATCACCTCTACAATAGTTGTATGCCAAATTCTCAAAGTATGAGTTCTGATTGAATATTGTGACCTATCTGGGCCATGTTGTTTCTAGTGAAGGAATCATGGTGGATCGACAAAAAATTGTTATGGTTAAGAAATAGCCAAGACCTACAAATCCAACTAATATTTGAAGCTTCTTGGGTTTAGCCGATTATTATAGAAGGTTTGTGTATAGTTTCTTTGCTAGTGTGGCCCCAGTTACGAAGCTGACTCAAAAAAAATTAAAGTTTGTATGGTCTGATACTTGTGAGGGTAGTTTAAATAAGATGAAGGATAAGTTGACTTTGGCTCTTATTTTGATCCTTCCCGAGGGTACCAATGGCTTTGCTGTTTATTGTGATGCATCCCGTGTAACACTAGGTTATATGTTGAAGTAGCATGGTAAGGTGGTTATTTATGCTTCTAGGCAGTTAAAGGTGCACGAGTAGAATTATTTGATGTATGATTTAGAATTATTGGTTGTGGTTTTTTCTTTGCAGCTTTGGCATCACTATTTGTGTAGGGTTTATTTTGACATTTTATCAGGCCATAGGAGTTTGCAGTATATGTTCTCCCAAAATGAGTTAAATCTCAGGCAGAGGAGATGGCTTGAGTTGCTCAAGCACTACGGTATGAATCTTCATTATCATCCAGGTAAAGCTAATATGGTTACTGATTCTCTTAGCATGTTATCTATGTGAATCTTGTCTTATGTTGATTAGGAGAAGCGAGGCCTAGAGATGGATATTCACCATTTGGATAATCTTGGTGTTTATATTTTGGACTCAGAAGATGGTGGTGTAATTGTGCAAGAGGTGGTGAAGTCATCTCTTGGTACTGAGGTGAAGGAGAAACAGGTCTTACACCCGATCTTGATATAGGTTAATATGGGTCACCAGAAAGTGCTGGCTTTTGAGATTAGTGGTGATGGTATCATAAGGTACCAAGGCAGGTTATGCATTCTTAATATTGGTAGGTTGCGAGAGAGAATCTTGTCAGTGGCTTATGAGTCGAGATACACTATTCATCTTGGTTCTACAAAGATATATCATAACCTAAGAGAAATTTATTGGTTGAGTAACATGAAGAGAGATGTGGAAAATTTTGTGGTTAAGTGCATGGTGTGACAACAAGTGAAGTTGAGCACTTGAGGACTAGTGGTTTATTTCAAGAGATTGAGTTGCTCATGTGGAAATGGGAAGTGATTAATATGGATTTTGTTATTGGTCTTGTGCAGTCTCACCATTAGTTTGATTCCATTTGGGTCATTATTGATAGGATAACTAAGTCCACTTACTTCTTACCAATGTAGTCTAACTATTCGGAGGAATATTACACAAAGATCTTCATTGAGAAGATCGTGAAGTTGGATGATGCTCTAATCTCCATCATATCTGATCGAGGTACTTAGTTTTCATCTCACTTTTGGCACTTATTTTAGAGAAGTTTGGGATCTACGGTGAACCTTAGCACTGCTTTCTACCCTCAGATGGATGGACAATCAGAGAGGACAATACAGACCTTGAAAGATATGCTAAGGTCTTGTGTGATTGATTTTGGTGGTAGTTGGGTTGACAATTTGCCTCTTGTTGTGTTTGCATATAATAATAGCTATTACGCTAGTATTGGGTTGTCTCCATTCGAAGCTTTATATAGTAGGAGATGCACGTATCCTATTGGATGGTTTAAGGTAGGTAAGAATAATCAGTATGGTCCGAACTTGGTTTACCAAGCTATGGAGAAGGTGAAGGTGATTCGAGATAGGTTTAAGATTGCCCAAAGTTGCCAAAAGTCCTATGTGTATGCATAGTGAAGGAACTTGGAGTTTGATAAGGGTAATTTGGTATTCTTAAAGGTGTCTCCCATGAAGGGAGTGATGCATTCTGGAAAGAAGGGGAAGTTCAGTCCTCGTTATATGGGTCCGTATTGTGTTTAGAGGTAAGTGGGCAATGTGTCTTATGAGTTGGAATTGCCTTCGAGTATGGGTTCCATTCATCCAAACTTTCATGTGTCAATGTTGAGAAAGTGTGTGGGCGATCCTTCCTTGGTTGTTCCTTTAAAAAGTGTGGGCATCTCGAATTCCTTGTCCTATGAGGAGGTTCTGATTGAAATTTTGGATTGGCAAGTCCACTAGTTGCGAGAAAAGGATGTTACTTTGATAAAAGTTCTATGGAGGAACCAAAAGCGTGAAGAAGCTACTTGGGAAGACGAAGAGGACAAAAATTCCAAGTACCCATTCTTGTTTCCCACTCGAAATAATCATGCTTGAGGTATGTGTATTCATTAACATCTTTTTTTCTGACTTTGATAAAGAAAATTGTGATTTCATTGATTTCTTTGTTTTCTATCTTTGTTAAAGGTAAGTGTGGATATACTCTATGTCAAATCGTGTTAACAAAATCCTTGTCCCATCATTCGAGGAAGAATGGTCCTGAGGGGGAGAATGCAACACCCCAGATATTTGGTCCTTGAAAATTTCTAAGATTTTATCCTCATTGTCCAGACTACAACTCTTCATACGAGTCGTAGGGAGTCTTGGCAGGTGTTAAGGACCCAATCATAGCTTGGCCAGTATGTTGTCCCAGAGATTCTTCTATGACTATGACTAGGGTATACGATTTGTAAAGACTCAAAACAAGTCGTATGATGTCTTCCGTATCCTAACTAGTGTGATTCCTAATTGTTTCTACCTTGATATCGACTGAACCATGCAAGTCGTAATGACTGAGTACGAGTCGTATGGTACAACTTGTAGCCAAGTTAGTGTTGGTGATCGTGGACACTTTACAGATTTTAAGTGGGACCTTACAAGTCGTAAGGTGACCCTACTAGTCAGAAAGTCATTCGTAGCGACTGAGCAATATATTTTTAGACTTTTCATTAAGGGCATTCTGGTCAATTTTCCGTTCCCCTTAATTAGACCCCACATCCTTAAAGCACTCAAGGAGGTTATTTCTCATCCATAACACATTAAAAACACTCTCAAACTCTCTAAGGTCAAGATACTTAGGGTTTTCAAGAAGTTAGTCATCTAAGGGATCAAGGGTTGATTTATCTCGATAATTTTTTGGTATTTTAGGCATGTTACTTTTCCCCTATTCTCAATTTATGAAAAGCATCTATTTTACATGGTTTAAATTGAATGGATTTGAATGTGGGTTTTGATGTGGTTGAGGGTTTGACATGGTTGATTCTTAAATTGTTTTCTCATGATTCATTATACATTATTTATGCTTTATTAATGGTTTTGAACTTGTGGGGTGAATGGGAATGGTGAATAAACTAAGGGGCCATGGTTTTCCCCAAATTAATGTTTTGAGATTAGAATTGGTTCTGAATAATTGTGTTCCCTCAACCCACTTATGTAAATGGCTTTAAATTGTGAAATTGTCACTTGATTTGACTTACCCACCTATGTTATTGCATTGCATAAATGATTAAACAATAACATGGATTTTGAAAGTCTTGTTGGCTATGATTTAATTTAATGAACAAAAGGAGCTCGAGGCATTCCCCCAAGTTAATTGTGATTGTTATGGCATAGAGATAAGCTTTCAAGTGCAAGGGTATGGCGATACCCATGGTGTACCTTAATGGTTAATAAATGGGTTATGTGAAACTTGCTTTAAATTGGGCTTATTGGGTATTATGTAGCAAAGCCGTGAAGGTGTGCGTCTTGTATGACTTAACTGGAAACTCATGTTTGTTGACGTGAGGTTTGGTCTTGATGACTTTTGTGTCTAGTTAACACTTTTTATATATATTTGTATATTGGATTGATGTGGGGTTGGGATATTCCCTGGTATTTCTTAATACCTCTAGTTCGTACGGCTAACACGCACTGGGGCCCTTTTAGCAGGGAGAGCTGAACCCATATAGCTCATGGGTTCTTGTTTATATCGGTTGAGCTACATAGTACAGTATAACATTTACTCACGCTAAGCCTTGTTCCCTGTCTCGGCATGACATGCTTATATATATATTTTTATATATAATATATATATGATTATGTGCATTGGTGTTGAATGATTCTGGAATGTAAATCATGGCATTATTTTATCCCCTATCTCTGAGTTACATGCTAGATATCAATCCACTAAACATCTCTGGATGTTGTATCCCAATGTTGTGCAGGCACCGAAGATACTTCCACTTTTCCTGCATAGTGTTATGTGAAGTGGTGAGCTTCCATTCCCCGAAAGACTTGGTCATTTCATCAGTTTCCTTTCATAGACTAAAAGTGAAGAGTTTACATTAACATTATTATTGTCATTGTCAGTGTCAGGGTCGGGGGCATGTCCCAACTTACATTGGCTTTCAGTATTGTTTAAAGGCTTTGTGGATATTGCTGTGGACTTGGGTGGTTTTGGTTATTGGTTGTTGTATATTTAGTTATCTTGCATTCCTTTAAAATTTAATATCTTATCTTGTTATATGTTTGGAATTCAGCCTCTGTTGGGTATTGTGTTTGGTTTGACTAGGCAATGGGGGTGTTCTCTGGTCCTCAGTGGACTTAAGATACTTATCATAGCCAGGCCCTAGTTAGGATCATGACAATCACCTTATTAGGATGCTATATTTTGGAGTACTTATTATGCATATAAGTACTCTAAATGGACTCATTCGTTCTGAAATTCCACCACAGCTTGCAAATGAGAGCCATAATTATATCCTACAATAATCTAAACCCAAGTTTACCTTTCTCTTTTGGTAAACATAAGCTTTTTTATGTTGACTAATGTCTACCCCTTCCTGTTATATGACTGCTCAAGAAAAATTAAGCCAACATCTTCTTAATAGTAGTTAGGACATTAATTGAAGAATTCATCACTGATAGACAATGGAGGTATACTTTGAAATACATGATTGATACGTATAGATCTACTAATCATTCCCTTCCATCCTTACAACTTACTGCTTATTCTGTTCATGATATGTTGATAATAATCCTTCTTTCTTCTCATGTAAAAAATAGGACATCCTAGGTAAGGGAAAGGAAACTCTTTCCTTTGAATACCTATAGCTACCTCTGCCATCACTACTATCCCCTAGGAAACACCTTTATGTATGTATACTGCATTCTTTTCCTTATTAATCTTCTGCCCTGATACAAGTTCATATATCTCTAAAATTGCCGTGATTCTTTATAATGTACCAAGTTCAGCCTTACATAGTATGATCATATCATCTGCAAATGCAAGATGATTAATTTTTGGGCTTCCTCTAGGCATACCAAATATCTTAAAATCATTTTCAGTACTAAAGATTTTAAGGCTCTAGACATCACCTATACAACTAGTATAAAGAGGGTAGGAGATAAATAACCTCCTTGTTTCATTCCTTATAGGATATAAAAATCCTTTTGGTTGCCCATTTAGTAGGATTGGATATTAATTGTTTCCCAGTAATCTCTACACCATGTCAGTAATAGTTTCATTAAATCCTAATTTTCTCAAACTTTTGTCAGATACAACCACTTTACTCTGTTTTAAGCTTTAATCATATCCAACTTAATGACCATGTTAGGGGGCATACCTCGCTTTCTTATCTTTGATATGATTTCTTTGACCACAAGAATATTCTCTGTAATGTTTCTCCCTTGAATAAAACCATCTTGTTCTTATAAAATAATCTCAGGTAATAGTTTCTTGATTCTATCATGAGTGAGTCTTGAGAAAATCTTATTGACAAAATTACTTAGGGAAATTGTCCTCATGTTAGAGAAAGTGTTTACACCTAATTTTTTTGGCAGCAGTACCAAGTTAGTGTGTGTGATGAATCTTGGTAGTTCAAATCCTCAAAAGAAAGTAACTACCATTTGGTACACATCCTTTCCAATAATCTCCCATGCCTCATAGTAGAAATCCCCTGTCAACCCACCTGGTCGTCCAGAGTCCATTCAGTCCCATGACTACTGCCTTAACCATATGTATGCTAGGGACTTTATTCAAATCCCCATTCAACTCTCTTATTCCTTAGAGAACTATTTTTGAAAGAATTGTACAACAGCTTCAGAAATCTTAACTTGATCTTCTACCTATATACCCTCTTCATTTGGGATTTTCTTCACCTTTAACCTTTTTTTCTTCCCCTAAGAATTGAACGAAAGAATTTAGTATTTCTTTCCCCATATTTGAACCACTCTAAGCCTTCTTTTCGCTTCCAAAATTATTCTTCCCCTCTGAGTTGTAATTTTAAATCAGCCTGAGGTTTAAACATTTTCTCTCTATTTGCACTTGATGGATCTTCCTCAAACTGCTTCTCCATGACTTTAATGACCTCTTCCAAAGTAGAAATTTCTTAAAAAAATATTACCAAATTTCTCTTTACTCCAATGAGTTAAAGCAGATTTAGTCCTTTTCAACTTGTGCTGGAACATAATGAAAGGATTTCCATACACTTCAGTTTTCCAATTCATTCTTATAACTTCCAAACAAGATTCTTTCTTAAGCAAAAAATTCAAAAACCTGAAGGATTTTTTGATTTGTTATTAATAGTACTAAAGTTAAGCAGCAAAGTTGTTACAGAAAAGCGCACACGCAAGTGTACGTGGTCCACCCAAGTAAAACAGTGGCCTAAAGAAAGCCAAGTATTGATTTCATAAGTACTAGTGTTAAGGAACTATCTAATTTCAGTTCAACTATTAAAACTAAATTAGTGCAAACATAACCACAAGAGTTGGAAAGTTATAACGTAATGTAATCTAAACAATGCGGTAAAGTAAAGGTTTTGGAAAATCAATGGGGAAAAACCTTGGTTTAAGGTATTGTGAGCTATAAAACTTCATTAGTTAGGTTATTTATCTTGGTAGTTGGTTCACGGGGTCTATACTATGACTATGACTGTAATGACCCTTCAAGTTATTTTCTATATTTCTACTTATTCCATAGCTTCCCCATGTAATTTATGACTTTCTGAGACTAACAGTTCGGTTACTGAGCTGTTCATTTGGATTTTAAAGTGAATTCCCTATTTTGAAGTCTTTATTGGCTCCAAATGGTCACCGGGAAATTTTTTTAGTTAAATGACCCCCAATGCAAATTCTAACTGTGCTAATAGCTATGGAATATCGACTTTAAAATAGATTAACCTTTGGTTCGGGTCCCAATACACCCGATCTCATTTTGTTTTATTGGTCAGAAGTGGGAGAAATTGGAAATTAAGGTGTGGGACACATATTTGGTCAAAATGATCTCATATGGAAAATTTGATTGTGCCATTGAGTCTGAAACATTGAATTTAGTATGGTTACATAGTTCATCTGCATATATAGGGTTCCAAATGAATCACGAGGCCTTGGCAGAGACTTGGATTTCAAGTCTCTAACTGTCACCTGGTGCCCTGACTATCTCCATCTTCGGGCCGTGAGCACACATATGGAGTTGGGATCACGATTTGTTGTGCATCCATAAGATGTGGCAATCACACACCTTCCCAATCATGAAAACAACATTTGATTGTCTGGACTGAGTATAAAAGGACCCCTTATCTCATATATTAGCCCATTTTTCATCCATACTTTGAGATCAAAGGCCATAAAGAGTGTGATTTCTCAATGTCGAGACTTATGGGTGACTTGGGAGTTTGATTAACATCTATGTTTGAGATTTTCATTGGATTTAAGGTAAGAATTCTTTCAATTCATAGTTGAATTTCTTTTTTATTTGCTCAAAACTCCAAAACCTTAGGGATTGATTTTATCGCTAAATAGGCTTGGATTTCACCCATTCTTAACGATTATGATTCCTTGATCATGTATAGATGTTGGGTTGGTCTCAAAAATATAATTTCTATAAGTAGGACCCACATGGGTTTTTGATATGATTTTTTGACCCAAAGCACAATCATGCGATATGGGGATCATTACTCTCGTATTGAAGAAAAAAATATATTTTTGATATATTGGCATCTTGAAGAGGCTTTTTAGAAAGGAAAAACAAAGGTTTAGTAGTTCATTGAGCTTTCTTCAGTATCAAGGTAGGCTAGTTTTACCCATGTTAGATTGAGCTACTTCATAGTATTTTTATGATATCTTGTTAGATTTGGGATAGGTTTTAGGAATTGGTTGATGGAATAAAAGACTTGGGGTTTGTTGAGATGTTAGGCTATTTGGATATCATAAGCTTGAAATACTTAGCTTGCTCCCTTATGCTTTAGGTGAATTAGACTTCATTCATTATATTTAGTATGGGAACGTCTAGGATTACTCTAATTAGGTATAATTGACCTAGTTGATCATATTATAGGTGAATTCCCTATCTTAGGGCTAATAAAGGCTTATTTGACATCTAAAAATGGATTTAGATGCCTTAAGCCTAGTCTACGAAGAAATTAACCTAAAATGAAACTTAAGGATTAGAAGTGGAATCTTAACCCTCATTAGGCTATGACATATGGTAGATTTTGTAAACCTTTATGCTATTAGACTTTTGGGAATGTGTATTGAGGTAACATTGATAAATTTTGGTACTTGATGGTTATGTTGGTTAATGTAAGGATTGAAACCTATTGATCAAGCATTTGGTTATACTATTCATGATATGACTTATGATGATGATTGATTATATTATGGCCCATTTAATTCTGGGTATTAATTATGTTATGACGGGTTTAATTTCGGGTCCTCATTATATCATAACCGGTTCAATTCAGGGTATTATTTATATTATGACCAGTTCAATTTTGGCTATTTCTTATATTATGACCAGTTCAATTTTGGGTATTGACTATATATATATTATCGATTCGAGTCCAGGTACTTACTTTAACATGATGAAATGATAAAGTGATGAATAATTAGTAAGGAATGTCTAGTGAATAAATGATGCTTAATGGATAAATGGTGACTAGTTGATATCTAATGCATTGATAAAAGATGATTAATGGATGACTAGTGGATTATGGAATTATGTTTGTAAATTGATAAGTTATGGCACTGTCGAATGTTGGTGAATTGTGGAAGGTTAATTTGTGATGAAGTTTGGTTATAATGTTGAATGATTTCTTTATTCTTATCTTGAGTGTACTTTCCAATCGTATGGGAGGCTTTGATAAGTTCTTTATTTTTTTGCACCAATTGGCATGTGGGAACTAATTTTGTAGTTATGTTTGCTCTGCTTGATTCTTTAAGTTATGTTATCGTTATTATATCAATTTATGCACTATTTATGTACAATGATGATAGATATGATTCAGGTTTAATTCTGTACCTTAACTTAGTTATGTTATATTGTATTTTATCATTCAAATATCATGACTTAGCTCAATTGGTAAATGATGCCTACTAAGTACCCATTATTTTGGTACTCATACTAAACTTCTGTGCCTTTTGGTGCAGATCTGAGTACAAGTTGACGCTGTTGATCCGTGTTTGAGCGGTGTGGATATTTAGAGATAGTGTGAGCTCTTGGAGTCTGAGTCGCCCATTTATGTCTATCTTATTGTTATTTAGTCTTTTGTATCGAGATAAATATATTGACTATTTTTAGACTTTGTGGTTGTATTATTGACATTAGGTGCTCTTGTACTGAATTTACTAGGTCGTGGAATTGGTATTCTTTTTTTGACTATTTATTCATTAAGAACACCTCATTTATTTATAACTTGTGTTCTGTGAATTGGCCTATGTTGGGCATTCCCTACTGAATTAATCCATTGTGTTAGCATTGGGTTATGGTTTAGCTTACGTACTAGTGGTATTTAGTAGGTGCCATCATGACTCATATATATATATATAAATCGAGTTGTGACAAATTGGTATCAGAGCCTAGGTTTCATGGGTATTATTGGTAAACTGCAAGTGTCTAGTAGAGTCTTACGGATCAAAATGATGATGTTCATTTCCTATCTTTGTGAGGCTATGGGACATTCTTAGGAGTTCATCACTTTTTTCACTCATATCATGCTAAGAGTTTGAGTTGGTTTGTAGACTATTCCTTTGAATTTACTCTTTCGTAGATAGCTAGGACATGTGCTACTGCTACACAAGATGAGGGTACCAAGATCAAGTCTAGGGATCCTACTCCTATTTATAGATGACCTAGAGGTCATAGACAGTCTCATGATGTGTCCCCAGTTATGGTCCAGGATAGTCCACCTTTTCCAGACCCTATTCTTGCACCTGATATAGAAATTCTTCTGCCATAGCCAATAGTGGGCGTGGGACTATCCCAGGCATCCTAGGGTTTATTCCTTCTTCATTGCTCAGAGATACGTTGATTCAACTTTTAGGTATAGTTAGTGGTGTACTGTCTGATGGTGCATAGTCTATAGATTAGAGTGTTACTAAGGTGGGGTGCAACCTGTATCTGCGACTCCTAAAGTTAAGGTTTCTCCTACACTAGTAATTTCTTAGCCATTGGTTGCTCAGCCTACTATGTCTTCTGAGGAGCAGAAGATGTTGGGTAGATTCTTGAGATTGTCTTTCCTTAGGTTTTCTGGTACTTTGGATGAGGGTGTATATGAGTTTTGTATTGTTTCTGAGGATAGGCTTTATAATTTGGGCCTAGTTGATACTCGTGGTGTGGATTACACCATATTTCAGTTGGACTTGTCTGCTTGTCATTGGTGGAGAGGTTATATGGTTCCTAGACCAGCTGAATCTTATCCTTTGTCTTGGACTCAGTTCTCTGAGATGTTCATAGAGAAGTATAAGCCTCATATCCTTAGAGATAGTTTGATGGGTTAGTTTTCTAGATTGGCATAGGTCTCCATAACAGTTGCAGAGTATGAGGTTCATTTTCACGAGTTGCTGGGCATGCGACTTCTATTCTTGATACTGAGTATGGGAGAGTTCGCTGCTTTGTTAGAGTTTTAAGACTTCTTATTTGTATGTCTACCTAGAGTTTGGTCGCTGTAGGTATATCTTTTGCCGAGGTTTTGGATCATGCTTGAGTGATGGAGGATATGAATCATGAGTCCCAAGGGGGAAACGATAAGAGCCCTAGATTTCAGGGCAGTTTTAGTAGGATCCATAGTTTTTCCCGATTCAGAAGTAGTAGTTCTCATAGTGGATATTCTCCATGTCCATCCTATCAGCCTCAGAGTCAGCCCAGTTGACCAATTCAGGCAGCTCTCCAGATTATTGAAGAAATTTAGTCTAGTTATAATGACTGCCTGGAGAGGGCAGTGGTCAACCATCGAGGTATACGTCTTTTGGATATTTTAGTTATGGTGGTTAATCTGAGTCAGCTGGATTGGTTTGTTCTAGTTCAGACTTGAGAGCATGCCTTAACTTTGGGTCTTTTGATCATTTGGTGCATGAGTGTTCCTACCATAGGGAAATTGTTGTTTCTGCTCAAGTATTTCGCCGATTAGGGCAGTTCATCTCTCAACTAGAGGTGGTTTGTAGCGCCAAAGCAGAGCTTGAAAGTGTACGTGGTCCCACCAAGTAATACAATGGCCTTTTACAAAGCCAAATATCGATCCCTCAGAGACTTGTTTTAACAACTATCAAATTCTAGTTCAACTATTGATATTAATCAGTGCAAATGTAACCAAAAGAGTTTTGATTGGTTATAACTTAAAGTAAAGTAAGTAATGCGGTAAAGTAAAGACTGTGGACAATCAATGGATGAAAACCCGGGGTTAAATCACTATTAACAATCATACTACGCTATTGAACTTCATTCATTATATTATTTATCTTGGTTGTTGATTTGTAGGGTTTATCGCATGATCATGGTCTCTCAACCTTTAATCGTCTACCTAACTTGGACATTACAACTAAATCATTGAGCGGGAATGTAATAATCCAATTAGGTGCATGAAGCTATCATCCTATATGTGAACCAATCAAGGCTTTTAGGTAAATCCCTATCCTAGATGCTAATTCAAATTCCTTACTTTATAAAAGAATAAGAATCTTACTCTATTTATCCCCTCGTTCTATCTTCCTATCCCCCCTCCCGAGATCAAAAGGTTGACAATATATGTATACTAAGTTTAGATAATCCTTCAAATAGTTAAAAAAAAAAGGATAAAAAACAGCCAACTATGATAAGAAATCCAAACAAACTCAATTCAAAGCGAATGTAAACATGTTCTTCGCCTTAACCACGGAATGGGGCGTTTAGCCACTAATAGATATAACCGTAATCAAGATTCTTTAATACATGATATAATCCATTAAAAGGATAAAGTAAGTATATATAAACCCTAAAATAAGTGTTGATAATCCCCTATCAAAATACCCAAGACTTCTACGGTGAATAACAATAAGTTCAAGTGTCCTATTTATAGGTCAAGGCTTTTTGCCGTCGGTGGAATAAGGGGTGCGTCGTGGGGCTCATTACTCCAGGATGGGGGTATTGACGAGGGATAATAGAAATTTCACACTATTTTGGGTCCCTTATGAAGCCTAATTTTCATATCACTCACCCTACATCCCTTGCGAAGGTCCTACACACGCAGGTGACATCCAAAGTGTCAATTTTACATCAAATTGTGTCTTGTACTTCCGTTGATCCATTCTCAGCATTGTGGTGTTGTTTCCACTTTATTTACATATTTTATATCATTCATATATCATCATAATAAACTCACAAATAATCCTATATCATCAAACACCACGGATTAGAGCTCAAAACAACACAATATCAAGAACGGTGAACTAGAAACTCGAGCTAAGACTAGGCTTGCCCATGTTGATCTTTAGCTTGTTGTTTTGACTCTTGGATTGATTTAATTGACACTTAAAAACTATATACAAGTTTTCACACACATAATTACACAATAATTCCATTAGTAACTCATTAAAAATGATAGAATCCATCGTTGATCAACTAGACAAATACCTAGCTCAATCTAGTAACACTAGTTTTCACATTTCAACTCTAGGTGACCAATTTAATTACAAACTTGTTTGAAAGACACCATGAACATTGTAATAAAAATACATAGACACTTATATTCTCAGTTATATAATCATTCACTCATTAATCACACAAGAAGTCCTCAAAACATGGCTAAATAAGATAGGACAACAATACTAAGGCGCATAAATCCACCTCAGAGCACCACCCCACACTTAAAACCTTGTTTGTCCTCGCACAACTCTTTACTTTAAGAATCATACGCTGAGGTTATCCTAAAATTTTAATACACACAAGACACTCAATCTAGTACTATAATGACAATACAGAATGCAAGTTCTTACACTAGGAATATTACATACACAATTGACAGTTCAAGTATACTACTTCAGAACATCCTAGGCTCAAGACTTTACTCACTTAGTTAGCAAACTCATGCACATTGTTCAATCAAATAAATCATATAATTCACCCAACATACATCAAGCATGTGCCCTAACAATAAGAGAGTTACCCATAATCACTCACAATCATGCAATCCATAACAAAATGGGTGTAAGAATCAAATTGCGCTCACTCTCACAAAGAATTCAAAAGTTACAAATGATAAACCATAGGCTCGACCTTAGTATAGTACTCAACTAATATTAGAATTTTAAGATTTGGATCAAATAGGTCTTTAATGGCTGTAATGTAAGCTAAGGGACGCGTAGAAACTATTCTGGCTAGTAATAGTGACTATATTCCCTAAGCGCTTTAATACATCACCATCTACAATTAAAACCAATCTCCAATAAACAACTTTCACCTCTACTAACTTCACACATCTTTTGTTTTACCCCATCTCATTAAGCTTATTCACATACAATATGGGAGTATTCTTTATTCACAACTTATTCAATTTGAATAAATTTGTATTGTTTACATTACTCAAGTCCTAACCACAACACATAAAATTTTTAAACACCGATAAATATCACTTTAGGGCTTCAATTTCACCTTTGTCCTACTTGAATTTCCAATTCCTCACTTAATTAATTTTACCCTAAAGTGCTTTGGAGATTTTGGATCAAATTAAGGTCAATTAAAGAAGGGAATTATGATACATAAGAGTCTATTAAAGAATAAGCTTATGGCTCAATGGGGTTATCTAGGATAATGTACAAGGGTAGCTAAAAATAAGGTATAAACTTGGCTATCAAAGAAATTCCTATATCATCTCCTAAACCCATACTCTTTATTTTACTCTGCACACACACCAGGCAAGTTCTAGAAATCTCATACAACAAGGAATATACTATAATATCACATCACATATGGCATATGCTCAACTCAAGTAGGATCATCATAGACTATCAACCAAATAATGGCATGAATTCCAATTAAGCCAACAAGTATAAGAGTCATAAACATGAGCCTGCGAGTCTCAACAGTAGCAATTCACACATTCAACATGCTTTTTACCATCAAAACACTTGCATCATGCAATCAAATATAGCAGCAGCAAGAATATCTCACTTATTCCTAACATTAAAAAATTTTAAATTTACCCTAAAAATGGGAATTTCCCCACCCCACACTTAAAAATCTACTTTGTCCCTGAAGAATACTTTAAAAAGTAGAGATAGAAATACTCCCTAATACCTCTAGGCCTATCTATTAGCATCTTTATCTATTAAGAGGGTCCAGGGACCCCACACTTAGTCTTATCCATGCCCCTTAGCTCAGGTTTTCTGGTACTCAGACTTCCCATCAACCTGTGACTCAACAAAAACAAACACTAGTGAAGTGAAAACTAAAATACTAAAAATGAAACATACCTTAACTTGGGTTGCCTCCCAATCAGCACTTGATTTAGTGTCGTTGTACGACCCAATAGACTTTTTCCTCCTCCTTGAGGATATGAATTTTACCCCCAACTTCACATCCATATTCTTGGTTTGCTCATAAGGTGGTGGTATAAAGATTAAGGAACAAAGTAATGGATGGTGCATGGTAAACAACTTGGCCTTGAAGTGATATGTGTTTTTATGTTTCTTATCTGGTGCAAAATCAAGAATATAGGATTCTTGTTTCTCCTATTCACACTCTCTCACTATTTTAGATGATTACAGAGACAAGACATCATCTAAACATAATGTATAAAAGTGCTTTGAGTAAGGCCCAACCAATTACACTTCAAAATTTACACAATCTAAAATATCCTCACTTTTATTCACCTTCTCAATTTTAGTCTCAAGTGAAAGATGAAAACTAAATAGATACGATTCTTATGTCTGTTCAACAAATTAGCTATTATTCTCCTTTGCTTTACTCAGCCTCTATAGATATGGTAGTGGTGGTATCTCCCTAACCTATTCAACAATTTTAGTTTTTATATACTTAGACTTCCTCGAATTATCAGCAGCTATGTCTGCATCTAGTTGGAGAGTCAACTCTGTATCTACCTCCTTAGTTATCTTTAGAGGTTCTTCATTCAGCTTTTTATCATTCCTCAAAGTGATTGCCACTTCTTGGTTAGAAGGTTCAGTGTAACTTGGCAAACCACCTTAAGTCCTAGTATTTTTTGCCTGTTGCATCTGCCCCAACTGATTCTCGAACTAATTTTTAGCCACCTATTGGTTCTTTATTTCTTCTGCTAACTATGCATAAGATGCTTAAATTTGTTTTAGCATCTCTTCCATATTGCTAGTTTGAGTCGTGGCCTGATTATCTTGAACCTGCTATTGCTGAAACTATTGTTGCCGGTTGTTCCATGATTGAATTGGTGAATGAGTCTGCCATATTTGATTGTATTTGTTCACATAATATGGCCTTAGACAATAACCCAGAAATATTTTTGAATCAATATTGATAGCACACATAGATGTAGAATAAATACTGTTACCACAAATGATACACCAACTTATGGTCTACTCAACAGATAGGACATTATCCACCTCATATTGTGAAGGTACTATACATGCTCTTTCATTAAAATCTAGACAAAAATCCTCTCGATTGGTGTCCCCACTAAATAACAAAAATTGTCATTACTCAAAAACCATCTATCCCAAGCTGACATATCAAGAAGTGTGACAAAAAATGCAAAAAAACTAAAAAAAATTTTTACTAAACTATGTACAAATCCATATAGCTAAACTAAAAATAAGATATTTTCATATTTACAAGTCCCCAGCAACGGCGCCAAGAACTTATTGTGCCAAAGCAGCACTTGCAAGTGTATGTGGTCCCACCAAGTAATACAATGACCTTTTGCAAAGACGAATATCGATCCCTCAGAGACTTTTTTTAACAACTATCAAATTCCAATTCAAATATTGAGATTAATCAATACAAACATAACCATAAGAGTTTTGATTGGTTATAACTTAAAATAAAGTAAGTAATGCGGTAAAGTAAATACTAATGGATGAAAACACGAGTTAAAGCACTATGAACAATCATACTATTATATTGAACTTCATTCATTATATTACTTATCTTGGTTGTTGATTCATAGGGTTTATCGCATGATCATGGTCTCCCGACCTCTAATCGTCTACCTAAGTTGGACATTACAACTATATCTTTGAGAGGGGATATAATCATCCAATTAGATGCATGAAGTTATCATCCTACATGTGAACCAAAAAAGGATTATAGGTAAATCCCTATCCTCTATGCTAATCCAAATTTCTTACTTTATAAAAGAATAAGAACCTTACTCTATTTATCCCTACGTTCTATCTTCCTATTCCCCTCTCCGAACATCAAAAGGTTGACAATATATGTATTCTAAGGTTAGCTACTCCTTCAAATAGTTAAAACAAGGATAAAAAACAACCAAATATGATAATAAATCAAAACAAACTCAATTCAAAGCGAATGTAAACATGTTCTGGGCCTTAACTCTGGAAAGGGAGCATTTAGCCTATAATAGACATAACCATAATCAAGATTCTTTAATACATGATATAATCCATTTAAAATCTAAAGTAAGGAGATATAAACCCTAAAATAAGTTTTGATCATCCCTTATAAAAAGATCTAAGACGTCCAAGGTGAATAATAATAAGTTCATGTGTCCTATTTATAGAATAGGGCTTTTTTCCATCGGTGGAACAAGGGGCCTATTGCGGGGGTCATTCCGTTAGGATTGGGGTCGCACCAAGGGATAATATCAATTTCAAACTATTTTGGGTCCCTTAGAAAGATTAATATGCATACACATGCCCCATATTTCTTCCTATGGTCCTACACGTGCTGGTAATATCCAAAGTGTCAATTTTACGTCAAGTTATGTCTTGTGCTTTTGTTGATCCATTCTCAGCCTTGTGGTATTGCTTCCCCTTGATTTGTAGATTTTATATCATTAATATGTCATCATAATAAACTCACCAATAATCCTATATCATGAAACACCACGGATTAGAGCTCAAAACAACACAATATCAAGAATGATGAACTAGAAACTTGAGCTAAGACTAGGCTTGCCCATGTTGATATTTAAATTATTATTTTGACTCTTGGATTGATTTAATTGAACCTTGAACATTATAAACAAGTTTTTTCACACATAATTACACAATAATACCATTAGTATCTCATTAAACACAATAAAATCCATCATTGATCAACTAGACAAACACCTAGCTCAAGCTAGTTGCACTAGATTTCACATTTGAACTCTAAGTGACAAATTTAAGTATAAACTTGTTTTAAAGTCACCATGGATATTTTGATTAAATACTTAGACACTTAGATGCTACATTATATCATTATTCACTCATTAAGAATGCAAGAAGTCCTTAAAAGAAGGCTAAATAATCTTGGATAACAATAATAAGGCACATAAATCCACCTCAGATCATGGTTCCCATAGTCGCAGAGGTGGTTTATATAGTATTTGAGAAGGTTCTAAGGTAGGCAGGATAAGAGATCGATCAGGTGCCCAGCCAAATGGCCAGCCTAGTAAGTTGTATGTAGTACCATCTAGACCCAAGGTTGAGACTTAGAATGTTGTTGTTACAAGTATGATTTTGGTGTGCCTCCAGTCATCTATTGCTTTATTTGATTTGGTATCCACTTATTCTTATAATTTTTCTTATTATACACTACGATTGGATCTATCTAGTGATTTATTATCTGTACTATTGCACGTATCTACTCACATGGGCAACTCTTTAGTGGTGGATCAAGTATTTAGATCATGTGTTATGACAGTTAGTAATGTTGATACTTATGATGATCTTATATGGTGGATTTTGTTGTGATTCTAGGTATGGACTAGTTACCCTATAATTATGCAGTCATGGATTATTTTACCAAGACTATTACCTTAGCCATGCCTGGCATACTTCCAGTCATGTGGTAGGGCCGTGATTTGATAAGGATTATTTCTTATGTTCATGATTGGAGGCTTATTTTTAGAGGTTGCAAGTCTTATCTTGATTATATTAGAGTATAGAGAGTCCATAGCTTGACTCTGTTCTTATTGTTTGTGAGTTTCTTGATATGTTTCATACCGACCTACCTGGTATTCCCCCTACCTGTGACATTGAGTTTTCTATTAATCTCAAGCCTAACATCTAATCTATTTCTATGGCACCTAACCATATGGATCCTATCGAGCTTAAAGTATTTAATTCTCAGCTTTAGGATCTTTTTGGTGGGGGTTTTATAAAATTAAGTGTGTCCCTTTAGGGAGATCCTATATTATTATGAAGAAGAAATATGGTTCTATGTGTATGTGTATTGATTATAGGCAGCTCAATATGGTGATGGTGAACAACTATGATCCTATGCCTTGCATCGATGATTTGTTTGTTCAACTTTAGTGTGCAGTGATGTTTTCTATGATATATTTGAGATCTGGTTACCATTAGTTGAGGATTCAGGTTGAGAATGTCCCAAAGATAGCTTTTAGGACCTTTTATAGTCATTATGAATTTGTAGTGGTGTCATTTGGGTTGACTAATGCCTGATGATAGGCGAATTTACGCGCCTATATCAATATATTTTGCCCATATTTTAGCCTAGTTTTGAGAACTAATTATCTATTTCATACACTTTTAGTCCTTTTTCCTGTACATGAGCTAACAAATGTGATTAGGAAAGTTTCAGGTATAAATGATGCAAAATACAGCAATTTATGGCTTACTTGACGCAAAAGAAAGCTCACGAACGAAGTGGAAAGGAGCTGGACGCCTAAAGGACTAAATCTGCTGCATGAAAAATCTGTCCCGGGCTAAAACAGCAATTCTGAGGACTTTGGGGACTTACAGACACAAAGCTGGACTTTTGCCATAATACATTAACCTAGTGCAATTAGGTTATGTGTTTCATTATTCTATTTGGATTATAATTTTGTAACCTTACCCTAGTACATTTGGGTCAAGGATTTCATTAGTATATTAGGATTTGGTTATTTATTTCATTAGCTTAGTAGGAGTAGGATAGGAGTATTATAAATACCCTATCATGCTAGAGATTTAAAGACACATTCTTACAATTCATTCAACTCTTCACTTAAGACATCTCCTTACAATTTAATCAATTTTCTTTCATCCCTCTCATCTTCCACTACAAACACTTCTAATCTATTCTTCTATTCTTAAATTCCACAACAAGAGAATCGTTACTTGCTACGGAATCACTAAAATCACACGCCAAACACCTACTATTCACGCCATCCACCATGCAAAACGTGATATCCTTCGCATTCATGGGTAACTAAACCTCTTAGTTGGGGTTATGGAAGCCGAATGAGTTACTATCTACAGCTATGAGTTTGTGAGTTCAAGACAAGTATATTGCTTATATCATTATTCTCTTCATCTTAAATCTACATCCTTTGCGGTTCAAACACAAGAACACGCCATTCTAACATCTAACCTGTTCGAGAGAAAGGTTATTTGTCTAGAAAAGAAGACGCATAGACCAACGCCAGTCTAACATTTAACTTGTTCGAGAGAAAGGTTATTTGTCTGGAAAAGAGATAATGTCAAGGTAGTAGGACACCCTTTCCTATTAAAAAGCTAGTGCCGTAACTGGACTAACCTCTTGGAGAATTTGTACCGCTAGACACACTTTAAGCTCGAGAGAGTTAAAGTGAAATAGTCCTTGTTTAGGTCGAGAGACGCTTGGATTTACCATCGACTACAATTCTCTATAAGCAATTGCATGTCAAGACTCTACACACTCATAGCCAATAGAGACGTATACCTCTGAAGGTGGACATAACCCCAACGCTTCAATTCTCATTGTTTACAACCAACGTGACAATCTTTCTCTTTTTACTTTATTATTTTCAGCTTTTATTTCACTACTTTGGTTACTTATTACAATCCCCCCTTCTTACGAGACTTGCACCAAAAGTCTATTAATTTTGCGTACTTGTTGACCAAGCTATTCCCTGTGGGATCGATACCCAACCCAGGTTGGGTTCTATATTTGCTAACGACCGCTTTACACTTCCACGAGAGCTGTAGATTGAGCGTTATCAAAAATTGGCGCCGTTGCCGGGGAATACAAGTGTCAATCAAGTTCGTAATAATTACTAGACCCTTTGGTCAAAGATTCTCGTACTTTTACATTTAGTTTTTGTTTTTGTTTATTGCAGGTTTTTCTTTTTAGTGCATGCCCCATACTAGAAGTTCTGGTCAACCGTTATTACCAATCAATCCGGAACCACAACGAATTAGAAGAATGGAAGCACAAGCTGAAATCGACAGGATGGCTGCTCAACACGAGCAAGCAAGATTAGCTGCTCTTGCCGCTGCTCAAGTCCAACAACAAAACATTGATAATCCTGGACGAGCAACAAATCCTGACGATGAAGATTTAGGTGATGACGAGTTACTGAACCCTAGGCGTGATGCTGAAATTATAACACCTGCCAACAGAAGAGGTCGACAAGCTCGGTACAGATATGATCGCCAACCTTTGCAACCAGCTTTCGACGATGATGATGATGATCTTGATGGTGCCGGAGCCACTGGAGCTATAATTCCACCACCATTAGCGCCCGGAGCCAAGTTCAACATCACAAGCACCATGATTCAGTTATTGCAACTCAAGGGATTATTTGGTGGACTAGCAGGCGATGATCCGAATATGCATCTCATCAACTTTATTTCTACATGCAAGTCTTTTGACAATCCTGGTGTTGGTCAAAATGCTATTCGATTACGTCTATTTCCATTGTCTCTGTCTGGGGAGGCAACATTATGGTTGAATGGGCTGACTCCTGATTCTATTACAAATTGGAGGCAATTGAGAGACGCTTTCCTAGAAAGATTCTTTCCGCCATCCAAGAGGGCTCAATTGAGAGATGAAATCAGCAACTTTCGTCAGCTTCCATCTGAAGCTCTTCACGAAACATGGGAGAGGTTCAAGACAAAGCTAGCGAGATGCCCAAACCATCACATGACCAATGTCCACTTGATGGAGATCTTATATAGAGCCTTGAATTCAGTAACTAAACCAGTGGTGGACAACGCAGCTGGAGGTTCTTTTATGGACCTCACCTTTGGTCAAGCAAGCAACATGCTAGATCGTATGACTAAACAAAGTAGAGCTTGGCATACCAGGGATTCTGAGGTAGCAAGCCCTACTTTATCTATTGGCATGTCTGCAGACCAAAGAAGAAGAGAAGAAGAACGTGATCAAGATATGGCGCACATGAAAACCCAAATGGATCTTCTTACAAAGCATCTATTAGGGAAGACTGAAAAAGTGAAAGCTATTGCGTCAAAAGGAAGAGACGAATCTGATTCAGAAGAGGAGGCCAACTACTTGAACAATCAGGGGGGTTTCCGTGGGAATGCCCAAGGAAACCAAGGTCGGAACTATTATGATAAATCTGGAGGTAAAGACCAAGGTAGTTGGAAGAAAAATAATGAAAATAGTGGTTTGTACGTTCCCCCTGGTAGACGTGATACCACCACATCTAATTCTATGGAAGACATGATGGCTAAGTTATTGAAAGGAGTGGAAGCGACGAGCGCGGGAGTTAAGGAGGTGATTGACGATTTGGCCTCCATGAAGCAATTAGTTGATTCTCATTCCACTTCTATCAAGCAAATAGAGCAGCAATTAAGCCAACTTTCAGCAGCATTCAATCAAAGAAAGGCTGGCACCTTACCGAGCGATACAGTCCAAAACCCAAGGAATGATGGGTCATGCATGGCCATCACTACGAGGAGTGGTAAGGTGCTGGAAACTTCAGCAGAAGGCAAGCAAGTAGTTGACGGAACAGCAGACATGGACGCCACACCTAGTGACGCCACTAGGGAAGACGCCGCAATATCCACTTCCAACGTCAAGGACGTGTTGCCTAGTGACGTGCAGCCTGAAAAAAATAATAAACGGAAGCAAGAGAAGAAGAAAGCCATGGAGAGAACACTTCCATACCCACCACCACCTTTTCCACAAAGATTGAAGAAGGTGGCCGATGACACTAAGTTCAGCAAATTTATGACCATGTTGAAGCAGCTGACTATTAATGTCCCATTGGTAGAGGCACTTGAACAAATGCCTGGGTATGCAAAGTTTATGAAAGATCTTTTGACTAAGAAGAGGGCAGCAAGCTATGAGCTGAAAGATGATGTGCATCATTGTAGTGCAATCGCTACCCGATCCATAGTTCAGAAGAAGGCCGACCCCGGAGCTTTCACTATTCCTTGCACCGTCGGATCTTTGGACTTTGCTAAAGCATTATGTGACTTAGGAGCCAGCATCAACCTGATGCCATTATCAATCTACAAGAAGTTGGGGTTAGGAGATCCTACACCAACTAATATGAGGCTTGTTATGGCGGATAGGTCGGTAAAACGACCGGTGGGTATTCTATGCGATGTCTTGGGGAAGGTATCTTCATTCATATTTCCGGCAGACTTTGTCATTTTGGATTGTGAAGCAGATTCAGAGGTTCCCATAATCTTGGGACGCCCTTTCCTTGCTACGGGAAGTGTGCTCATAGATTTGAGAGCTAATGAGCTTTCATTCCGAATAAATGATGAAGTGGTGCGCTTTGATGTTTGCAAATCAATGAAGCAACCCAAAGATCTAAGTGTATTTTCTGTGGCTGATGTTGTCGTTGATGACGAGGATGAGTTACTTGCTGAAGAGCAAATTCTTGATGATCCTTTGGAGGTTTTGCTCATGGAAGAAGATGATGATGATGCTGAAATTTCTGAAGATAATGTTTGTGCTCTATCAGGATTAGGAGCATATCGCTATACTCCTAAGAAGCTGGATCTTGATCTCAAGAATCGACCCACACCACCAGCTAAGCCATCTATTGAAGAACCACCCACATTAGAATTAAAGGAGCTGCCAAGCCATTTGAAGTACGCATTCTTAGGAAGCGGAAACACTCTTCCAGTCATAGTGGCAGCCGATTTAGGTGAGCAACAAGTTGCAGCTCTTATTGCAATTTTACGCAAGTATATTAGAGCTATTGGATGGACCATTGCGGATATCCTTGGTATTCCACCTGGGATTTGCACTCATAAAATTCAGCTCCAAGAAAAGTGCACACCCACCATCGAACACCAAAGACGTCTAAACCCACCAATGCAAGAGGTGGTGAAGAAGGAGATTATCAACTGGTTAGACGCAGGAGTTGTGTATCCTATTTCTGATAGTACATGGGTAAGCCCAGTACAATGTGTTCCCAAGAAAGGAGGCATGACGGTGGTTGCTAATGCAAAGAATGAGCTTATTCCACTCAGGCCCGTTACTGGATGGAGAGTATGTATGGACTACCACAAGCTGAATTCTTGGACTCTCAAGGATCATTTCCCCATGCCATTTATGGACCAAATGCTAGATCGATTAGCGGGGAAAGGATGGTTTTGCTTTCTTGATGGTTATTCAGGTTACAATCAGATTTGTATTGCCCCCGAAGACCAAGAGAAGACAACGTTTACATGCCCATATGGTACCTTTGCCTTCAAACGCATGCCATTCGGGTTATGTAACGCACCAGCCACCTTTCAACGTTGTATGATGTCTATTTTCTCTGATATGGTAGAAGACACTTTGGAGGTATTTATGGAGGACTTTTCAGTTGTTGGTGAGTCCTTTGACGCATGTTTGGTGAACTTGAGCATGGCATTACAAAGATGTGTAGAGTTCAACCTTGTGCTGAATTGGGAGAAGTGCCACTTCATGGTAAAAGAAGGAATTGTTCTTGGGCACAAGATCTCCGAAAGAGGAATAGAGGTTGATCGCGCCAAAATAGAGGTAATTGAGAAGCTACCACCTCCAATTTCGGTGAAAGGAGTTCGTAGTTTTCTTGGCCATGCTGGGTTTTATCGTAGATTCATCAAAGACTTCTCCAAAATTTCAAGTCCATTGTGCAAGCTATTGGAGAAAGATGCGAAGTTTGACTTTAATGATGATTGCTTGAAGGCATTCGAATGCCTTAAAGAAAAACTCATTGAAGCCCCTATCATGGTAGCACCAGATTGGACGCTCCCGTTTGAAATCATGTGTGATGCTAGTGGTGTAGCCGTTGGCGCTGTTCTTGGACAGAGAAAGGAGAAATTATTTCATCCTATCTACTATGCGAGTAAGGTCCTCAATGAAGCCCAAAAGAACTACACTGTCACTGAACAAGAGCTCTTAGCGGTTGTGTATGCGTTTGAGAAGTTCCGTGCCTATCTATTGGGTACTAAAGTGATCGTTCATACAGACCATGCAGCTCTTAGATATCTAATGACAAAGAAGGATGCAAAACCAAGGCTGATTAGATGGGTATTGCTGCTGCAAGAGTTTGATTTTGAAGTCAAAGATAGAAGAGGTTGCGAGAACCAAGTGGCTGATCACCTATCTAGACTTGAGAATGAGTATGTGGCGCAACCAGAAAATCAGATTGACGATGCATTCCCTGACGAGGAGATACTAGCGACAACAATGGAGAACTTACCATGGTATGCCGACTTTGCAAATTTCGTGGTGAGTAATGTGTTACCTTCCAATTTATCTTACCACCAGAGGAGGAAGTTTATGCATGACGTTTAGCACTACTATTGGGATGAGCCTTATTTGTTTCGAAGATGCGCGGATGGTATCATTCGATGATGTATATCCCATGAAGAAGTGCCTACTATATTGGAAGCATGCCACACTTCGCAAGTTGGAGGACATCATGCGGGTAATCGAACAGCAAGGAAAGTCTTGCAAAGTGGTTATTATTGGCCTACAATATTCAGAGATGCACACGACTATGTGAGAAGGTGTGACCAATGCCAACGTCAAGGTGCTATTTCAAAACACCATGAAATGCCCATGTCCAAAATTATGGAGGTAGAACTCTTTGATGTGTGGGGTATTGATTTCATGGGACCATTCGTGAATTCGTTTGGAATGAAGTACATCTTGGTTGCTGTGGATTATGTGTCGAAATGGGTTGAAGCTGTAGCATTGGCCGATAACGAAGGAAAGCGTGTTGTAGCGTTTTTAAAGAAGAATATCTTCTCTCGCTTTGGGGTACCTCGTACTATCATAAGTGATGGAGGATCTCACTTCTGCAACAAGCTATTCAAATCTGTATTGGCCAAGTATGGAGTCAAGCAACACAAGGTAGCTACGCCTTATCATCCCCAAACTAGTGGACAAGTAGAGGTTTCCAATCGTGAGATCAAGCAAATCCTTGCCAAGACGGTCAATGCGAATCGGAAGGATTGGTCTCGAAAGCTAGATGATGCACTATGGGCGTACAGGACTGCATTCAAAACACCCATTGGCATGTCACCTTATCAGCTAGTTTATGGGAAGGCTTGTCATCTACCCATCGAGCTTGAGTACAAGGCATTGTGGGCATTGAAGCACTTGAATCTGAATTGGGATGATGTGAAGAACCTGAGGTTGGAGCAGCTGAACGAACTAGATGAATTCCGTCTCCATGCATATGAAAGATCAGATTTATACAAGGAGCGGATGAAGAAGTATCATGATCAGCGGATTCTTCGACGAAACTTCCAAAAAGGTGACATGGTACTACTCTTTAACTCCAGATTCAAGCTCTTCCCAGGTAAGTTAAAATCAAAGTGGTCTGGTCCATTTAAAGTCACCCAAGTCTACTCGTCTGGAGTAGTCGAATTGGAAAACAATGAGGGTGTTATCTTCAAAGTGAATGGCCAACGTGTCAATCCATATATCGGTCCTCTTGACTCGATAAATGACATGGCCATCACTTATCTCGACGAAGTCTAAGTACTTGAGGTAACTATGTCGAGCCACGACAATAAATAAGGCACTAGATGGGAGGCAACCCATCGTTTTATCGTTTTATCGTTTTATCGTTTTTCCTTTCATCCTAGTACTTGTTTTGTTTTATGAAAAAACCAAAAATAAGAGTCGTGCCACGACTAAAACTAAGGTGCTTGGTGGGAGGCAACCCATCGTACTAATCGTTTTTATTGTGTTTTGAGCAAATATAGGTGCAAGAATTGAGCCTTTCTCACGTCGGTAAGTTAGGAATGGTGATGCATAAGGCTATGAATTGAGCCTTTCTCACGTCATAATAGGCTTCGAGGAAGGCTAGGCCTTGGTATAAATAGGCCACGAACGATGAACAACCTATTCTATAGCCTAAGGACTCGGAATCTAGTGTGCAATACACTATGCGCCGCCTATTCCTAGGTGTGCTTTTGACTATGCGCCGCCTATGCTATGGCATTTGAGATACTGAGACCAAATGCCATAGACTATGCGGCGCATATGTCTAGAAATGCCATACCATATGCGGCGCATATGTCCCATTATGCCATGGACAATGCGCCGCATATGTAAGTGATATGCCGAGGGATATGCGCCGCATATGCTGTGATTTTGTCCCCAAATCCGATTGTAAATGGGTCATAACCCGACCCATACTCTTCCTATATAAAGGGGACTTGTTTTTTTTACACAACCACATTAGAAACAACCCTAAGGGCGCCGCATATCACTCCAAATCCTCTCAAATTTTTCTTCCTTTGTTCTTCCAATCCACAACAAACTTCTCCACACTCTTCAAGCAAGTAAGTGCTCTCTTATTCTTCATCTATTTATCGTAAGTACTACGTTGCTATGCTTATTATAAAATGCTAAATCATAAGAAATTGGTGGTGATGTTCATGTGTGTGGATAATTGTTGCAAAATCATGTGATTGAATATATACGTATGGAATTCTTGACTTGTTTCCGACTTGAATTTTGTTTCAATGGCATTGTTATGATACTTGCTGAACATATGTGGCTATGAATATTGCTTGAGAGTGTTGTTTGGATGCTTGCATGATTAACCATCCCAGCCATCGGGATAAGGTTATAGTGACTATCGACGTAGGAGGTAGTGTTTGTTGTACGAATAGCAATTCCATGTGGTAACTCCTATGTTGTAGTGTCGCTATATGCACCATGAAAGACGTCCA
The DNA here is from genome assembly GCA_030864225.1 of Capsicum baccatum var. pendulum. Classification (NCBI taxonomy): domain Eukaryota; kingdom Viridiplantae; phylum Streptophyta; class Magnoliopsida; order Solanales; family Solanaceae; genus Capsicum; species Capsicum baccatum. Next base: position 169,370,942 of record CM061558.1, on the reverse strand, counting down.
AGTGGCTGCTCATAAGTGATGTAATGCTGATTTTCTTGTCGGAATACAATCCTAAAACGTATGTCGACGAAGTCTGAGTACTCGACCACTTTCACTTCACTGATTTGTGCTAACAAGATTAAGTGTGGGGTGGTACCCCTAGTGCTTGCATGTAGATTGTATAAAGTGCGATTGTGCTGCAACTAACATTATTTTTAGTCTCAGGTACAATGGCACCGAAAGCAAGGCAAGGCAAGGAGAAGGCTACCACAACCCGAAAGGATAAAAAGAGAAGCCGAAAAGACCAAGGAGAATCATCTTCAGCACACCTACCACGCAGAATGTTAGGAATCAAATGGGTTCTTGAGGAAGACGCCAAGGCATGGTACAGCAGCAACAAAGAAAAGAAATATGTGCACGTCGACTTAATCAACAAGGAGACCTTAGCAAAGAAGGAGCCGCAAATGTTGGCTAAGATAATGGCTCTGAAGCTGGATTTCATCTTCCGTGACATGGGAGAGTGCAATCTTGACTTGACAAGAGAGTTTTATGCCAACTGGTCGCCAAACACAACAGGCAACGAAGTCAAAATTCGGGGCCAAGTGTTACAGCTTACAGCGGATTGGATCAACTCATTTCTAGGCCTACCTTCGGTCGACATTGCACCATACAAAGAGCTGTACAGCAGGCCTCCTTACAGAGCAATAAGACACACGCTTTGTGGAAGCAGATCAATGGCAAGATGGGGCAGACATAAGGAAACAGGCTGTCACAACACATTCCCCTATGCTCCACTAAATAGGGAAGCAAGAATCTGGATGCGCATTGTCAACTCATGCCTTATTCCTGGGACGCAATACACAAAGATATCGAGAGATAGAGTGTGTTTGGTTTATGCGTTGATGACGAATGTCCCTATCAACTTTGGGGAAATCATTCGATCTACCATGAGAAAAGCCAGACTCCACAGCAGGTCCCATTTCACATTCGGCAATTTGTTGACAGCAATGTTGCGGAAGGAGGATATAGAAGAGGAACCAGCTGACCACAAACTCCCACATACCCCAAAGAAGGTTGACCTCACCAAGGTCAAAGATGCTGAAACAACACATGGAGTCAACCTTACCACTGCGGAGAGACACGCTCGTGACGAGAGTTTCTTCCGTCATCTCTATGGCATGACACGATTCACTATGATGAGTGGTGGACGTATTCCAACTGCTGAAGAGCTCAAACAGCTGGACCACGACTACCCAATGAACAGACATGCCCGGGAGATGTGTTGAGTGGGAGTATATTTCGAGGAACCTCTTGATGATGACGTGCCAACTGATGATGATAGACGCTTGCCTGATTCTGATGCTGAGGAGACCTCTGACGATGACTCTTACGATGATTCGGACGAAGGGGGTATGACCCCCGACATTGAGGAAGAGTCCGACTAATCAGGTTCTTCGACTTTATTTTCCACTGAGGGCAGTGTCTAGTCTAAGTGTGGGGTGTCGGCAGAATCTGCATGCTATGTTTGTATGTTTGCTTGTTTATTTTGTTTTGAGTCCAAATTTTTATTTTTTTGTGATTTTTTTCGTGTGATGTTTTTTTTATTTTTTTAGGAGTAAAATCTTTCTAGCTTTTCATGAAATTATTTGGATAGGCAGCATGAGATTAGAACAAGAGTATGTGCTACAATTGTGACTGTTGAGACGTTTAGGCTCTAGTTGTGACTCATTATGTGATAGTGTGTGATTCAATTCCTTCACTTGTTGGGTCGAGAGTCTATATTACTACCAATCAAGTCGACCATGTGCCTTGTGTGTGTGAGATAATAGTATATTCTATGTATGTGGCTGATGCTAGAACTTGCCTGGTATGTATGCAAAGCGAAAATAAGGAATGTAAGTTTAGGATATGATTTAGGCATTTCTTTGGAAACCTATACATGTTTACCTTCAGTTTTTCCTACCCATGAAAATCATCCTAGTTAAACCCTTTTGAGCCTTTAGCCTATTTCTTTGACAACCTTGTATGTAAGCCTAATCCATTTTTTTTTCAAGACCGTAATTTGAACCAAATTCCTAAGTGCTTTAAAGTGAAAAAAAAAAAGTCATGTGACAACATAAGAGGAAATTGGGTGAGTATGATGCTTTAAAATTGCAATGGTGCTTGAATATGTTATGAAAAAGAAAGTGCTATCATAGGAGGTACGTTGTGAAAAGAAAAAGGAAAAGAAAGCTGAAAAGTAAGTTGTGCTTAAAATTGAAAAACAAAATAGGAGAACAAGGGTGGTAGAAAAAAAGAAAGAAGAAAGGTTGAAAGAACAAAGTGTCAATGATACAATGTGATGTATTAAAGTTCTTAGGAACTTAGTCACTATTTCTGGCCAAAATAGTCCTACCCGTCCCTTAGCCTACATTACAACCATCTAAAGACCTACTTGATCCTAATCTTAACATTCCGACATTTAGTAGAGTACTACATTAAAGGCAAGCTTATGGTCACTAGTTGCTACATATGAATTCTTTGTGAGAGTGAGTGCAAGGATATTTTGATACCCATGTTTGAAAATAGGCTATACTTGTGAGTGATTATGGGTACTATATTGTGAGACACACATGGTTGATGAGTCTTGGATAGTTGTATATGATTCTATGCACCTTAACGTTTGCATGCGAGTTGATCACCATCACGAGTCTATGCTTGAGGTTAAATTGTTTCTACTTATAATCGGAAAGCTACTCTTCGTTGATAATTGTTGTGCTTGTCTTGAAGAATGTTTTGTGTTGTTTCTGTAAAAACCTTAAGTCGATGCTTAGAAGGACATGATATGTTGTTCGAGGACGAACAAAGCTCTAAGTGTGGGGTGTTGATGATAGGCGAATTTACGCGCCTATATCAATATATTTTGCCCATATTTTAGCCTAGTTTTGAGAACTAATTATCTATTTCATACACTTTTAGTCCTTTTTCCTGTACATGAGCTAACAAATGTGATTAGGAAAGTTTCAGGTATAAATGATGCAAAATACAGCAATTTATGGCTTACTTGACGCAAAAGAAAGCTCACGAACGAAGTGGAAAGGAGCTGGACGCCTAAAGGACTAAATCTGCTGCATGAAAAATCTGTCCCGGGCTAAAACAGCAATTCTGAGGACTTTGGGGACTTACAGACACAAAGCTGGACTTTTGCCATAATACATTAACCTAGTGCAATTAGGTTATGTGTTTCATTATTCTATTTTGATTATAATTTTGTAACCTTACCCTAGTACATTTGGGTCAAGGATTTCATTAGTATATTAGGATTTGGTTATTTATTTCATTAGCTTAGTAGGAGTAGGATAGGAGTATTATAAATACCCTATCATGCTAGAGATTTAAAGACACATTCTTACAATTCATTCAACTCTTCACTTAAGACATCTCCTTACAATTTAATCAATTTTCTTTCATCCCTCTCATCTTCCACTACAAACACTTCTAATCTATTCTTCTATTCTTAAATTCCACAACAAGAGAATCGTTACTTGCTACGGAATCACTAAAATCACACGCCAAACACCTACTATTCACGCCATCCACCATGCAAAACGTGATATCCTTCGCATTCATGGGTAACTAAACCTCTTAGTTGGGGTTATGGAAGCCGAATGAGTTACTATCTACAGCTATGAGTTTGTGAGTTCAAGACAAGTATATTGCTTATATCATTATTCTCTTCATCTTAAATCTACATCCTTTGCGGTTCAAACACAAGAACACGCCATTCTAACATCTAACCTGTTCGAGAGAAAGGTTATTTGTCTAGAAAAGAAGACGCATAGACCAACGCCAGTCTAACATTTAACTTGTTTGAGAGAAAGGTTATTTGTCTGGAAAAGAGATAATGTCAAGGTAGTAGGACACCCTTTCCTATTAAAAAGCTAGTGCCGTAACTGGACTAACCTCTTGGAGAATTTGTACCGCTAGACACACTTTTAGCTCGAGAGAGTTAAAGTGAAATAGTCCTTGTTTAGGTCGAGAGACGCTTGGATTTACCATCGACTACAATTCTCTATAAGCAATTGCATGTCAAGACTCTACACACTCATAGCCAATAGAGACGTATACCTCTGAAGGTGGACATAACCCCAACGCTTCAATTCTCATTGTTTACAACCAACGTGACAATCTTTCTCTTTTTACTTTATTATTTTCAGCTTTTATTTCACTACTTTGGTTACTTATTACAATCCCCCCTTCTTACGAGACTTGCACCAAAAGTCTATTAATTTTGCGTACTTGTTGACCAAGCTATTCCCTGTGGGATCGATACCCAACCCAGGTTGGGTTCTATATTTGCTAACGACCGCTTTACACTTCCACAAGAGCTGTAGATTGAGCGTTATCAAAAATTGGCGCCGTTGCCGGGGAATACAAGTGTCAATCAAGTTCGTAATAATTACTAGACCCTTTGGTCAAAGATTCTCGTACTTTTACATTTAGTTTTTGTTTTTGTTTATTGCAGGTTTTTCTTTTTAGTGCATGCCCCATACTAGAAGTTCTGGTCAACCGTTATTACCAATCAATCCGGAACCACAACGAATTAGAAGAATGGAAGCACAAGCTGAAATCGACAGGATGGCTGCTCAACACGAGCAAGCAAGATTAGCTGCTCTTGCCGCTGCTCAAGTCCAACAGCAAAACATTGATAATCCTGGACGAGCAACAAATCCTGACGATGAAGATTTAGGTGATGACGAGTTACTGAACCCTAGGCGTGATGCTGAAATTATAACACCTGCCAACAGAAGAGGTCGACAAGCTCGTTACAGATATGATCGCCAACCTTTGCAACCAGCTTTCGACGATGATGATGATGATCTTGATGGTGCCGGAGCCACTGGAGCTATAATTCCACCACCATTAGCGCCCGGAGCCAAGTTCAACATCACAAGCACCATGATTCAGTTATTGCAACTCAAGGGATTATTTGGTGGACTAGCAGGCGATGATCCGAATATGCATCTCATCAACTTTATTTCTACATGCAAGTCTTTTGACAATCCTGGTGTTGGTCAGAATGCTATTCGATTACGTTTATTTCCATTGTCTCTGTCTGGGGAGGCAACATTATGGTTGAATGGGCTGACTCCTGATTCTATTACAAATTGGAGGCAATTGAGAGACGCTTTCCTAGAAAGATTCTTTCCGCCATCCAAGAGGGCTCAATTGAGAGATGAAATCAGCAACTTTCGTCAGCTTCCATCTGAAGCTCTTCACGAAACATGGGAGAGGTTCAAGACAAAGCTAGCGAGATGCCCAAACCATCACATGACCAATGTCCACTTGATGGAGATCTTATATAGAGCCTTGAATTCAGTAACTAAACCAGTGGTGGACAACGCAGCTGGAGGTTCTTTTATGGACCTCACCTTTGGTCAAGCAAGAAACATGCTAGATCGTATGACTAAACAAAGTAGAGCTTGGCATACCAGGGATTCGGAGGTAGCAAGCCCCACTTTATCTATTGGCATGTCTGCATACCAAAGAAGAAGAGAAGAAGAACGTGATCAAGATATGGCGCACATGAAAACCCAAATGGATCTTCTTACAAAGCATCTATTAGGGAAGACTGAAAAAGTGAAAGCTATTGCGTCAAAAGGAAGAGACGAATCTGATTCAGAAGAGGAGGCCAACTACTTGAACAATCAGGGGGGTTTCCGTGGGAATGCCCAAGGAAACCAAGGTCGGAACTATTATGATAAATCTGGAGGTAAAGACCAAGGTAGTTGGAAGAAAAATAATGAAAATAGTGGTTTGTACGTTCCCCCTGGTAGACGTGATACCACCACATCTAATTCTATGGAAGACATGATGGCTAAGTTATTGAAAGGAGTGGAAGCGACGAGCGCGGGAGTTAAGGAGGTGATTGACGATTTGGCCTCCATGAAGCAATTAGTTGATTCTCATTCCACTTCTATCAAGCAAATAGAGCAGCAATTAAGCCAACTTTCAACAGCATTCAATCAAAGAAAGGCTGGCACCTTACCGAGCGATACAGTCCAAAACCCAAGGAATGATGGGTCATGCATGGCCATCACTACGAGGAGTGGTAAGGTGCTGGAAACTTCAGCAGAAGGCAAGCAAGTAGTTGACGGAACAGCAGACATGGACGCCACACCTAGTGACGCCACTAGGGAAGACGCCGCAATATCCACTTCCAACGTCAAGGACGTGTTGCCTAGTGACGTGCAGCCTGAAAAAAATAATAAACGGAAGCAAGAGGAGAAGAAAGCCATGGAGAGAACACTTCCATACCCACCACCACCTTTTCCACAAAGATTGAAGAAGGTGGCCGATGACACTAAGTTCAGCAAATTTATGACCATGTTGAAGCAGCTGACTATTAATGTCCCATTGGTAGAGGCACTTGAACAAATGCCTGGGTATGAGAAGTTTATGAAAGATCTTTTGACTAAGAAGAGGGCATCAAGCTATGAGCTGAAAGATGATGTGCATCATTGTAGTGCAATCGCTACCCGATCCATAGTTCAGAAGAAGGCCGACCCCGGAGCTTTCACTATTCCTTGCACCGTCGGATCTTTGGACTTTGCTAAAGCATTATGTGACTTAGGAGCCAGCATCAACCTGATGCCATTATCAATCTACAAGAAGTTGGGGTTAGGAGATCCTACACCAACTAATATGAGGCTTGTTATGGCGGATAGGTCGGTAAAACGACCGGTGGGTATTCTATGCGATGTCTTGGTGAAGGTATCTTCATTCATATTTCCGGCAGACTTTGTCATTTTGGATTGTGAAGCAGATTCAGAGGTTCCCATAATCTTGGGACGCCCTTTCCTTGCTATGGGAAGTGTGCTCATAGATTTGAGAGCTAATGAGCTTTCATTCCGAATAAATGATGAAGTGGTGCGCTTTGATGTTTGCAAATCAATGAAGCAACCCAAAGATCTAAGTGTATTTTCTGTGGCTGATGTTGTCGTTGATGACGAGGATGAGTTACTTGCTGAAGAGCAAATTCTTGATGATCCTTTGGAGGTTTTGCTCATGGAAGAAGATGATGATGATGCTGAAATTTCTGAAGATAATGTTTGTGCTCTATCAGGATTAGGAGCATATCGCTATACTCCTAAGAAGCTGGATCTTGATCTCAAGAATCGACCCACACCATCAGCTAAGCCATCTATTGAAGAACCACCCACATTAGAATTAAAGGAGCTGCCAAGCCATTTGAAGTACGCATTCTTAGGAAGCGGAAACACTCTTCCAGTCATAGTGGCAGCCGATTTAGGTGAGCAACAAGTTGCAGCTCTTATTGCAATTTTACGCAAGTATATTAGAGCTATTGGATGGACCATTGCGGATATCCTTGGTATTCCACCTGGGATTTGCACTCATAAAATTCAGCTCCAAGAAAAGTGCACACCCACCATCGAACACCAAAGACGTCTAAACCCACCAATGCAAGAGGTGGTGAAGAAGGAGATTATCAACTGGTTAGACGCAGGAGTTGTGTATCCTATTTCTGATAGTACATGGGTAAGCCCAGTACAATGTGTTCCCAAGAAAGGAGGCATGACGGTGGTTGCTAATGCAAAGAATGAGCTTATTCCACTCAGGCCCGTTACTGGATGGAGAGTATGTATGGACTACCGCAAGCTGAATTCTTGGACTCTCAAGGATCATTTCCCCATGCCATTTATGGACCAAATGCTAGATCGATTAGCGGGTAAAGGATGGTTTTGCTTTCTTGATGGTTATTCAGGTTACAATCAGATTTGTATTTCCCCCGAAGACCAAGAGAAGACAACGTTTACATGCCCATATGGTACCTTTGCCTTCAAACGCATGCCATTCGGGTTATGTAACGCACCAGCCACCTTTCAATGTTGTATGATGTCTATTTTCTCTGATATGGTAGAAGACACTTTGGAGGTATTTATGTAGGACTTTTCAGTTGTTGGTGAGTCCTTTGACGCATGTTTGGTGAACTTGAGCATGGCATTACAAAGATGTGTAGAGTTCAACCTTGTGCTGAATTGGGAGAAGTGCCACTTCATGGTAAAAGAAGGAATTGTTCTTGGGCACAAGATCTCCGAAAGAGGAATAGAGGTTGATCGCGCCAAAATAGAGGTAATTGAGAAGCTACCACCTCCAATTTCGGTGAAAGGAGTTCGTAGTTTTCTTGGCCATGCTGGGTTTTATCGTAGATTCATCAAAGACTTCTCCAAAATTTCAAGTCCATTGTGCAAGCTATTGGAGAAAGATGCGAAGTTTGACTTTAATGATGATTGCTTGAAGGCATTCGAATGCCTTAAAGAAAAACTCATTGAAGCCCCTATCATGGTAGCACCAGATTGGACGCTCCCATTTGAAATCATGTGTGATGCTAGTGGTGTAGCCGTTGGCGCTGTTCTTGGACAGAGAAAGGAGAAATTATTTCATCCTATCTACTATGCGAGTAAGGTCCTCAATGAAGCCCAAAAGAACTACACTGTCACTGAACAAGAGCTCTTAGCGGTTGTGTATGCGTTTGAGAAGTTCCGTGCCTATCTATTGGGTACTAAAGTGATCGTTCATACAGACCATGCAGCTCTTAGATATCTAATGACAAAGAAGGATGCAAAACCAAGGCTGATTAGATGGGTATTGCTGCTGCAAGAGTTTGATTTCGAAGTCAAAGATAGAAGAGGTTGCGAGAACCAAGTGGTTGATCACCTATCTAGACTTGAGAATGAGTATGTGGCGCAACCAGAAAATCAGATTGACGATGCATTCCCTGACGAGGAGATACTAGCGACAACAATGGAGAACTTACCATGGTATGCCGACTTTGCAAATTTCGTGGTGAGTAATGTGTTACCTTCCAATTTATCTTACCACCAGAGGAGAAAGTTTATGCATGACGTTCAGCACTACTATTGGGATGAGCCTTATTTGTTTCGAAGATGCGCGGATGGTATCATTCGACGATGTATATCCCATGAAGAAGTGCCTACTATATTGGAAGCATGCCACACTTCGCAAGTTGGAGGACATCATGCGGGTAATCGAACAGCAAGGAAAGTCTTGCAAAGTGGTTATTATTGGCCTACAATATTCAGAGATGCACACGACTATGTGAGAAGGTGTGACCAATGCCAACGTCAAGGTGCTATTTCAAAACACCATGAAATGCCCATGTCCAAAATTATGGAGGTAGAACTCTTTGATGTGTGGGGTATTGATTTCATGGGACCATTCGTGAATTCGTTTGGAATGAAGTACATCTTGGTTGCTGTGGATTATGTGTCGAAATGGGTTGAAGCTGTAGCATTGGCCGATAACGAAGGAAAGCGTGTTGTAGCGTTTTTAAAGAAGAATATCTTCTCTCGCTTTGGGGTACCTCGTACTATCATAAGTGATGGAGGATCTCACTTCTGCAACAAGCTATTCAAATCTGTATTGGCCAAGTATGGAGTCAAGCAACACAAGGTAGCTACGCCTTATCATCCCCAAACTAGTGGACAAGTAGAGGTTTCCAATCGTGAGATCAAGCAAATCCTTGCCAAGACGGTCAATGCGAATCGGAAGGATTGGTCTCGAAAGCTAGATGATGCACTATGGGCGTACAGGACTGCATTTAAAACACCCATTGGCATGTCACCTTATCAGCTAGTTTATGGGAAGGCTTGTCATCTACCCATCGAGCTTGAGTACAAGGCATTGTGGGCATTGAAGCACTTGAATCTGAATTGGGATGATGTGAAGAACCTGAGGTTGGAGCAGCTGAACGAACTAGATGAATTCCGTCTCCATGCATATGAAAGATCAGATTTATACAAGGAGCGGATGAAGAAGTATCATGATCAGCGGATTCTTCGACGAAACTTCCAAAAAGGTGACATGGTACTACTCTTTAACTCAAGATTCAAGCTCTTCCCAGGTAAGTTAAAATCAAAGTGGTCTGGTCCATTTAAAGTCACCCAAGTCTACTCGTCTGGAGTAGTCGAATTGGAAAACAATGAGGGTGTTATCTTCAAAGTGAATGGCCAACGTGTCAAGCCATATATCGGTCCTCTTGACTCGATAAATGACATGGCCATCACTTATCTCGATGAAGTCTAAGTACTCGAGGTAACTATGTCGAGCCACGACAATAAATAAGGCACTAGATGGGAGGCAACCCATCGTTTTATCGTTTTATCGTTTTATCGTTTTTCCTTTCATCCTAGTACTTGTTTTGTTTTATGAAAAAACCAAAAATAAGAGTCGTGCCACGACCAAAACTAAGGCGCTTGGTGGGAGGCAACCCATCGTACTAATCGTTTTTATTGTGTTTTGAGCAAATATAGGTGCAAGAAGTATGCAACGAGGAGATTGATTTCAATTGACGATTTGGTCGCATTGTATGGTAAAGTCGGTAAGTTAGGAATGGTGATGCATAAGGCTATGAATTGAGCCTTTCTCACGTCATAATAGGCTTCGAGGAAGGCTAGGCCTTGGTATAAATAGGCCACGAAGGATGCACAACCTATTCTATAGCCTAAGGACTCGGAATCTAGTGTGCAATACACTATGCGCCGCCTATTCCTAGGTGTGCTTTTGACTATGCACCGCCTATGCTATGGCATTTGAGATACTGAGACCAAATGCCATAGACTATGCGGCGCATATGTCTAGAAATGCCATACCATATGCGGCGCATATGTCCCATTATGCCATGGACAATGCGCCGCATATGTAAGTGATATGCCGAGGGATATGCGCCGCATATGCTGTGATTTTGTCCCCAAATCCGATTGTAAATGGGTCATAACCCGACCCATACTCTTCCTATATAAAGGGGACTTGTTTTTTTTACACAACCACATTAAAAACAACCCTAAGGGCGCCGCATATCACTCCAAATCCTCTCAAATTTTTCTTCCTTTGTTCTTCCAATCCACAACAAACTTCTCCACACTCTTCAAGCAAGTAAGTGCTCTCTTATTCTTCATCTATTTATCATAAGTACTACGTTGCTATGCTTATTATAAAATGCTAAATCATAAGAAATTGGTGGTGATGTTCATGTGTGTGGATAATTGTTGCAAAATCATGTGATTGAATATATACGTATGGAATTCTTGACTTGTTTTCGACTTGAATTTTGTTTCAATGGAATTGTTATGATACTTGCTGAACATATGTGGCTATGAATATTGCTTGAGAGTGTTGTTTGGATGCTTGCATGATTAACCATCCCAGCCATCGGGATAAGGTTATAGTGACTATCGACGTAGGAGGTAGTGTTTGTTGTACGAATAGCAATTCCATGCGGTAACTCCTATGTTGTAGTGTCGCTATATGCACCATGAAAGACGTCCAAGTGGCTGCTCATAAGTGATGTAATGCTGATTTTCTTGTCGGAATACAATCCTAAAACGTATGTCGACGAAGTCTGAGTACTCGACCACTTTCACTTCACTGATTTGTGCTAACAAGATTAAGTGTGGGGTGATACCCCTAGTGCTTGCATGTAGATTGTATAAAGTGCAATTGTGCTGCAACTAACATTATTTTTAGTCTCAGGTACAATGGCACCGAAAGCAAGGCAAGGCAAGGAGAAGGCTACCACAACCCGAAAGGATAAAAAGAGAAGCTGAAAAGACCAAGGAGAATCATCTTCAGCACACCTACCACGCAGAATGTTCGAAATCAAATGGGTTCTTGAGGAAGACGCCAAGGCATGGTACAGCAGCAACAAAGAAAAGAAATATGTGCACGTCGACTTAATCAACAAGGAGACCTTAGCAAAGAAGGAGCCGCAAATGTTGGCTAAGATAATGGCTCTGAAGCTGGATTTCATCTTCCGTGACATGGGAGAGTGCAATCTTGACTTGACAAGAGAGTTTTATGCCAACTGGTCGACAAACACAACAGGCAACGAAGTCAAAATTCGGGGCCAAGTGTTACAGCTTACAGCGGATTGGATCAACTCGTTTCTAGGCCTACCTTCGGTCGACATTGCACCATACAAAGAGCTGTACAGCAGGCCTCCTTACAGAGCAATAAGACACACGCTTTGTGGAAGCAGATCAATGGCAAGATGGGGCAGACATAAGGAAACAGGCTGTCACAACACATTCCCCTATGCTCCACTAAATAGGGAAGCAAGAATCTGGATGCGCATTGTCAACTCATGCCTTATTCCTGGGACGCAATACACAAAGATATCGAGAGATAGAGTGTGTTTGGTTTATGCGTTGATGACGAATGTCCCTATCAACTTTGGGGAAATCATTCGATCTACCATGAGAAAAGCCAGACTCCACAGCAGGTCCCATTTCACATTCGGCAATTTGTTGACAGCAATGTTGCGGAAGGAGGATATAGAAGAGGAACCAGCTGACCACAAACTCCCACATACCCCAAAGAAGGTTGACCTCACCAAGGTCAAAGATGCTGAAACAACACATGGAGTCAACCTTACCACTGCGGAGAGACACGCTCGTGACGAGAGTTTCTTCCGTCATCTCTATGGCATGACACGATTCACTATGATGAGTGGTGGACGTATTCCAACTGCTGAAGAGCTCAAACAGCTGGACCACGACTACCCAATGAACAGACATGCCCGGGAGATGTGTGGAGTGGGAGTATATTTCGAGGAACCTCTTGATGATGACGTGCCAACTGATGATGATAGACGCTTGCCTGATTCTGATGCTGAGGAGACCTCTGACGATGACTCTTACGATGATTCGGACGAAGGGGGTATGACCCCCGACATTGAGGAAGAGTCCGACTAATCAGGTTCTTCGACTTTATTTTCCACTGAGGGCAGTGTCTAGTCTAAGTGTGGGGTGTCGGCAGAATCTGCATGCTATGTTTGTATGTTTGCTTGTTTATTTTGTTTTGAGTCCAAATTTTTATTTTTTTGTGATTTTTTTCGTGTGACGTTTTTTTTTATTTTTTTAGGAGTAAAATCTTTCTAGCTTTGCATGAAATTATTTGGATAGGCAGCATGAGATTAGAACAAGAGTATGTGCTACAATTGTGACTGTTGAGACGTTTAGGCTCTAGTTGTGACTCATTATGTGATAGTGTGTGATTCAATTCCTTCACTTGTTGGGTCGAGAGTCTATATTACTACCAATCAAGTCGACCATGTGCCTTGTGTGTGTGAGATAATAGTATATTCTATGTATGTGGCTGATGCTAGAACTTGCCTGGTATGTATGCAAAGCGAAAATAAGGAATGTAAGTTTAGGATATGATTTAGGCATTTCTTTGGAAACCTATACATGTTTACCTTCAGTTTTTCCTACCCATGAAAATCATCCTAGTTAAACCCTTTTGAGCCTTTAGCCTATTTCTTTGACAACCTTGTATGTAAGCCTAATCCATTTTTTTTTCAAGACCGTAATTTGATCTAAATTCCTAAGTGCTTTAAAGTGAAAAAAAAAAAAGTCATGTGACAACATAAGAGGAAATTGGGTGAGTATGATGCTTTAAAATTGCAATGGTGCTTGAATATGTTATGAAAAAGAAAGTGCTATCATAGGAGGTACGTTGTGAAAAGAAAAAGGAAAAGAAAGCTGAAAAGTAAGTTGTGCTTAAAATTGAAAAACAAAATAGGAGAACAAGGGTGGTAGAAAAAAAGAAAGAAGAAAGGTTGAAAGAACAAAGTGTCAATGATACAATGTGATGTATTAAAGTGCTTAGGAACTTAGTCACTATTTCTGGCCAAAATAGTCCTACCCGTCCCTTAGCCTACATTACAACCATCTAAAGACCTACTTGATCCTAATCTTAACATTCCGACATTTAGTAGAGTACTACATTAAAGGCAAGCTTATGGTCACTAGTTGCTACATATGAATTCTTTGTGAGAGTGAGTGCAAGGATATTTTGATACCCATGTTTGAAAATAGGCTATACTTGTGAGTGATTATGGGTACTATATTGTGAGACACACATGGTTGATGAGTCTTGGATAGTTGTATATGATTCTATGCACCTTAACGTTTGCATGCGAGTTGATCACCATCACGAGTCTATGCTTGAGGTTAAATTGTTTCTACTTATAATCGGAAAGCTACTCTTCGTTGATAATTGTTGTGCTTGTCTTGAAGAATGTTTTGTGTTGTTTCTGTAAAAACCTTAAGTCGATGCTTAGAAGGACATGATATGTTGTTCGAGGACGAACAAAGCTCTAAGTGTGGGGTGTTGATGATAGGCGAATTTACACGCCTATATCAATATATTTTGCCCATATTTTAGCCTAGTTTTGAGAACTAATTATCTATTTCATACACTTTTAGTCCTTTTTCCTGTACATGAGCTAACAAATGTGATTAGGAAAGTTTCAGGTATAAATGATGCAAAATACAGCAATTTATGGCTTACTTGACGCAAAAGAAAGCTCACGAACGAAGTGGAAAGGAGCTGGACGCCTAAAGGACTAAATCTGCTACATGAAAAATCTGTCCCGGGCTAAAACAGCAATTCTGAGGACTTTGGGGACTTACAGACACAAAGCTGGACTTTTGCCATAATACATTAACCTAGTGCAATTAGGTTATGTGTTTCATTATTCTATTTGGATTATAATTTTGTAACCTTACCCTAGTACATTTGGGTCAAGGATTTCATTAGTATATTAGGATTTGGTTATTTATTTCATTAGCTTAGTAGGAGTAGGATAGGAGTATTATAAATACCCTATCATGCTAGAGATTTAAAGACACATTCTTACAATTCATTCAACTCTTCACTTAAGACATCTCCTTACAATTTAATCAATTTTCTTTCATCCCTCTCATCTTCCACTACAAACACTTCTAATCTATTCTTCTATTCTTAAATTCCACAACAAGAGAATCGTTACTTGCTACGGAATCACTAAAATCACACGCCAAACACCTACTATTCACGCCATCCACCATGCAAAACGTGATATCCTTCGCATTCATGGGTAACTAAACCTCTTAGTTGGGGTTATGGAAGCCGAATGAGTTACTATCTACAGCTATGAGTTTGTGAGTTCAAGAAAAGTATATTGCTTATATCATTATTCTCTTCATCTTAAATCTACATCCTTTGCGGTTCAAACACAAGAACACGCCATTCTAACATCTAACCTGTTCGAGAGAAAGGTTATTTGTCTAGAAAAGAAGACGCATAGACCAACGCCAGTCTAACATTTAACTTGTTCGAGAGAAAGGTTATTTGTCTGGAAAAGAGATAATGTCAAGGTAGTAGGACACCCTTTCCTATTAAAAAGCTAGTGCCGTAACTGGACTAACCTCTTGGAGAATTTGTACCGCTAGACACACTTTAAGCTCGAGAGAGTTAAAGTGAAATAGTCCTTGTTTAGGTCGAGAGACGCTTGGATTTACCATCGACTACAATTCTCTATAAGCAATTGCATGTCAAGACTCTACACACTCATAGCCAATAGAGACGTATACCTCTGAAGGTGGACATAACCCCAACGCTTCAATTCTCATTGTTTACAACCAACGTGACAATCTTTCTCTTTTTACTTTATTATTTTCAGCTTTTATTTCACTACTTTGGTTACTTATTACAATCCCCCCTTCTTACGAGACTTGCACCAAAAGTCTATTAATTTTGCGTACTTGTTGACCAAGCTATTCCCTGTGGGATCGATACCCAACCCAGGTTGGGTTCTATATTTGCTAACGACCGCTTTACACTCCCACGAGAGCTGTAGATTGAGCGTTATCAATGCCCCAACTACATTCATGGATTTGAGGAACCGAGTATCCAGTCCTTTTTTGGATTCCTTTGTAATTGTGTTCATCGATAACATCCTTATGTATTTGAGGAGTAGAGAGGATCATGCGCAATATTTGAGGATTGTGCTCTAGATTTGAGTAATCATTTGCTTTTTTCCAAGTTCTGTTAGTGTGAGTTTTGTCTTGATTCAGTTATAATCCTTGGATATGTGGTGTCTAAGGATGGTAGTGTGGTAGACCTAGTGAAGATTGAGGTAATTTATGATTGTGCTAGACCTACATCTTCGACTAAAGTTTGTAGCTTTATTGGTTTGGATAGTTATTACAGACTCTTTATAAAAGGTTTTGCTACTATTTTAGCCCCTTTGACTAGATTGAATCAGAAGGAGGTTCCTTTTGATGGTCTGACGAGTATGAGATGTGATTTGGAAAGCTTAACATTTTTCTCACTTTAACTTCTATTTTATCTCTTCCTGTTGAGGGTGAGGGATTCATCATGTTTTCTGATGCTTTTGGTGTTGGTTTGAGTTGTGTATTGATGCAATAAGGTCATGTTATTTCTTATGCTTCTAGACAACTTAAGGTGGCCGAGCGTAACTTCCTCACTCATGATTTAGAGTTAGCAGCGATAATTTTCACTCTTAAAATTTGGAGGCATTATCTTTATGGCATGCATTATGATATTTTCACTGATCATGGCAGTCTTCAGCATCTTATGACCCAAAAAGATCTTAATTCTAGACAATGTCAATGGATGGAGTTGCTTAAGGACTATGATATTTCTATCCTGTATCATTTGAGCAAGGCAAACATGGTAGTGAATGCCATAAGTAGGAAGGCTGTGAGTATGGGTAGCTTGACTTGTATTTTGGTTTCTTAGAGACCGTTAGCATGGGAAATTTAGCCCTTAGCCAACTTGATAGTTTGCCTTGATATTTTAGATCCCAGGAGGATTTTGGCTAGTGTGGAAGTAAGGATTTCACTATTTAAGCAGATTCAGGATCTTTAGTTGGAGGATAGCAAGCTTCACTTCCTTCATGATCAATTGTTAAGTGGTGAGTCCAAGAGGGTTACTATAGATTTTGAGGGTGTTTTGAGATTTGTTGGCCGTATTAGCGTTACATAGATTGATGACTTAATTCAGTTGATTTTGCATAAGGCTCACAACTCTAGGTATTTCATTCACCTTGGCACAACCATGATGTATAGAGATTTGAGGCAACATTATTGGTGTAGTGGTATGAAGAGAGATGTGGCAGATTTTGTAGCCTGTTTCCTTTGTTGTTAGTAGGTAAAGGCCAATCATCAATGACCTGGTGGTTTGACTTTGAGGATTCCTATTCTCGTGTAGAAATGAAAATGGATTACCATGGATTATGTTAGTGGTTTGCCTTGCAATTCCTTTGGCTCCAATGGTATTTGGGTCATTATCGATTATTTGACCAAGTCAGCACATTTCATTCCTATTCAGATGTACTTCAGTGATGAGAGGTTGACCCATATCTATGTTCAAGAGATATTCCATTTGCATAGTGTGCCCATTTCTATCATCTTGGACTGTGTTTCTATGTTCTCTTTGAGATTTTGGAGAGTTTTTTAGGAGTTGGTTACTTAGGTGGATCTTAGTACAATTTTTCACCTGTAGACTGATGGCCAATCCAAATAGACTGTTCAGATCTTTAAGGATATGCTTCGAGCGTGTGCTATGAATTTTGGATCCTAGTAGGAGTAGTACTTAGCCTTGGCAGAGTTCGCGTATAATAACATTCATTATTCAAGTATTGATTTTGCGTCTTTTAAGGCTTTGTGTTGTCACACTCCTTTCAACCAAAAGATCCAATTTTAAGTTTGAAAGAGTTTTATTATTAAGTGACAAAATGAAGATTTGTTTCGAAAATGACTTTTATAGTCAAAACTTAGAGTCACTGCTTGGCATAAATCAGTTGTGCCAAGTCACCTTTGAAAATCCTTTTTCAAAATAGTTTTGACTCTAAAACTATCCACGAATAAAGATTTTGGCTAAAGAATTCTGTTGACCGAGGGGAAGGTGTTAGGCACCCCTTGATCTTGTGGTTCGACCACGGTCACTTGGTGGAGCATATCAGCTAATTTTACAATATGAATGTATAAACTACACAAAAACACATAAAATAATCAATCAAACACACAAAACAAAACAAATCCAAAATATAGTGTCCAGTCCAATTATACAGTCCAAAAATAGAAAACATACGAAAATATAAATCCTATTCTAAGTTAATCCTAAAACTACTCTCAATGACTTACCTGATGCCTAGGGCCTTGATCACAATCCTGCTCTACATATATGATACTTTGGGGCATTCCTCGGATAAATCAATACAAATCCCTCGGGGCATTCCTGGCCAAATGAGTACAATTTTAATTTTTGTGCGACAAAATAGAGCGAATCATTCACATACATATTCAAACACTCAACAACTCGTTATTCCTAAATTTTCCTACCTATCCCGATCTATCATGACATTATCACATTCAACGACATCAATGAATCAAAAATAAGTTAATGTTTGCTTTTTATCAAATTTCGATTTCCAACCCCCAAATCATTCACAACATGATTAAACCAATTCAATACGCAATCCACCAATCAAATTTTCACATCAAAATCCAAAATCAACCAACAACACGAAGATTCAAACATGCCAAACATCAAGTTCCTACCATGACTAACTATTCACGGATAAACAATATCGAATAGCAACAAGATCATCCAACCACAAACCAACAACACACAATCACGCATCAACGCACCAAATCAAAATAAAATGAAAAGAGGGAGTCAAAGAATTGAACCTCAAATGTCAATATCAATATATTAGAGATAATATTGCGCTGAAAACACCTCAATTCTGACCTTGGTCAATAAACCCGAGCTTGATATACCCTTTTTCTCTATTTTTTGCTAACTCAGATAAAAAATTGAGAAAATAACAAAGACCCATTACTAAATTTGCACACCCAGCTACTGCTCTATTTATTTTTTGATAACTCCCACTGGATCTGTATTGGTCAGATTGATTTGGAATATGTTCTCCGATGACTTCATTGAAAAGGGGGACAAGAAAGGATTATTTTATGGCTATTGTTTCTCTGGAGCTCCAGCAAGCTCTAGCAGCGATGGGAATTGGATAATAAGTTGAGTTTTTGATGTTTTCCAGTGGGTTCTCACTGGAATAGTGTAATTCAACGTCTGTTTCCTCTCTCCCATTAGTTTTCCAAACACTCTTTGTCTCTCTTAATTTTTCCTTTCACTCTCAATCTTAGTTTCGATCTCTCTCTCTCTCTAATTACTATATGAGTGTGTGTGCTGAGGTGAGTGAACTATGAGATTTTATCTATGATTGTGCATATAAAATAAAAGAAGACCCCCTTTTTCTCCCATAAAAAACAACCCAATTATCATGGGTCTGCTATTTTTTGCTCGAGAAAGAAAAGAATCAAGAAGAATCTCCATTTTTGTGTGTCGTTCTTGGTGAAAAAGTGGAAGAAGGTATGAGTATATGGTGATGGAAATAATCAGTGAGAGTGAAGCTTTTCCCTCTTTCTATTTTCTCTATCTATACGTGAATTCTCTATGGAATCTGTGAAGAGAGTGAGTGAATCCCTTTTACTGTGAGAGTATGTGTGTTCTCCTTTCTCTAATGGAAATTATGTGTCTATCTTATCTGAGAGTGTTATGTATATTCTTTTTGCTGTGTAGTTTATATTTTTATTAGTGGTGAGGAAAAGAAAAATGTGATGTGAGGTGGAGTAGGGTCACATGGGTATGGGGTATAGGTTAGGTGAGTTGGTTAGGATAAGGTTTGTTAGGACAAGGGAGTTTTAGGGATTTAAATTGTTAGGGATTTATTGAATTTTGTTATTTTTTGTATTTTTGTGTGGTATAATCACATGGGTGAGGGTGTATGATAATCGTGAGGTAAAAATAGATGAATTGGGTTTTTGGGAGGGACAAAATTAGGTGTCTACATGTATGGTAGGATATGTCATGCTCTGGTCAGATGGTTTAAGACTTTCGAGGTTAGGCCCCGTGGTACTGATTTGCTTCGTAAGTCATTAGATAGAGTCAGGGTGATTCAGGATAGCTTGAGAGTATCTTACAGTAGGCAAAAGGCCTATGCGGATTATAGGCTTTGTTCCTTTCTATTTGGAGATGGTGATCGTATATTCCTCTGTATATCACCCATAAAAGGTATGATAAGGTTCGGGAGAAAGGGCAAGCTCAGTTTGAGATATATTGACTCTTTTGAGATTCTTTGCAAAGTTGGTGAGATAGCCTATAAGTTAGCTTTACCTCTAGATTTTGCCTATGTTTATCTAGTTTTCCATGTCTCTATGTTGCAATGGTATATTTCCTTATCTATCTCATGTGCTTAGATGGGACTCAATCTAATTAGATGAGTATTTGACCTTTATAGAGGAATAAATGCTCATTTTGGCTAGTGATATGAGGTGGTTGTGCACTAGAGAGATTCCTATAGTCAAGGTTTAGCAAAGACACCACCCCATGACAAAGTCTATTTAGGAGATGGAGAGAGAGATACGGGCCCAGTACCCTCACCTATTTGAGACTTCAGGTATATCTTAATCTTTAACTTTTGAGGAAAAAAGTTCCTTTAGTAGTGGATATTATAATGACCCTTTAGGTAATTTTCCATTTTTCTAATTATTTTTTCTTTTAAAGTTTTTCCATAGCTGCCCTAAGTCATTTATGACTTTCTGGGACTGATAGTTTGGTTACCGGGCAGTTCGTTTGTTTTTTAGAGCTAATTTCTTGTTTTGAAGTCTTTGTTGGTTCCAAATGGCCAATGGGCGAAAACTTTAGTAAAACAACCTCTAATGCAAATTCTAACTACGCCAACAACTCTAGAATATTAAATTTTTGCTAGGTGGACCTTTGGTTTGGGTACTAATGCACCCGAGCTCATTTTATTTTATTTGTCGAAAGTGGGAGAAAATGTAAATTTAGGTGTGGGACCCACATTTAATTAAAACAACGTTGGATGGAAAATCAAATTGTTCCATTAAGTCTGGAACGTCGAATTTAGTGTGGTTACATAGTTTATTCACATATATAGGGTTCTGAATAATTTTTTAGGCCTTGGAGGCGGCTTAGAAGAATTCCAAGTCTTCAACTGTCACTTGGTGCCATGGATATCGCCATCTTTGGGCCGCGATCGATTTCTCGATCGCTCTTAGGGACTCGCAATCAATACTTGTTGTTTAGCCACAAGATGTGGTGATTGCACACCTGTCCAGTTGTGATATCAACATCTGATTGCCTGGACTGGGTATAAAAGGTCCCCTTATGTCGCGAACTAGCCCATTTTTCATCCATACTTTCAGAACAAAAGCCCTAAAGCGTGTGACATCTCAAAATTGAGACTTGTGGATGACTTAGGAGCTTGATTAATGTCTATTTTTGTGATTTTTGATGGATTTAAGGTAACATTCTTTTCAATTCATGGTTGAATTTCTTGATTATTTTCTCAAAACTCCAAAACCTTTAGGGCTTGATTTTATCCCCAAATTAGTTTGAATTCTACCCATTCTTGAGGGTTAGGATTCCTTGATCAGGTATGGATGTTGGGTTGGTCTCAAAAATGTTATAAGCGGGACCCATATGGGTTTTGGTATGATATTTAGTCCCGAAGCACAATGGTGCGATACAGGTATTATACCCATATTGATGAGTAGAATGTATTTTTAATAGCTTGGCATCTTGAATAGGCTTCTCGAAAGGGACAAGTAAAGGTTTAGTGGTTTGTTGAGCTATCTTTGGCGTCGAGGTAGGCTAGGTTTGACCCATGTAAGACTGAGCTACTTCATAGTATTTTTTATGATATCTTTTTATATTTGGGATGGGTTTTAGGTGTTGGTTGATGGAATGGAGGACTTAGGGTTTGTTGAGACATTAGGCTTTTTGGACACCATAAGCTTGAAACACGTAGCTTGCTCCTTTATGCTTTAGGTGAATTAGAATTCATTCCTCTTGTTTAGCATGAGAACGACATAAATTACTATAATTAGGTATAATTGACCTAGTTGTTCATGTTTTAGGTGAATTCTTTATCTTAGGGCTAACTAAGTCTTATTTGATATCTAAAAGTGGATTTAGATACCTTAAGCCTAGTTCGAATAGAAATTTACCTAAAATGAAACTCGAGGATTAAAATTGGACTCTTAAACTATATTAGGTTATGAGATATGGTAGCTTTGGTAAACCCTTATGCTATTTAGACTCTTGGGAATGTGTATGCAGGTAACATTGATAAATCTTGATACTTGATGGTTATGTTGGTTAATGTGTGGATTGAAACCTATTGATCATCCAGTTGGTTATGGTATTCCTGATATGACTTATGATGATGATTTATTATATTATGACCGGTTAAATCCCAGGTATTGATTATATTATGATCGGTTTAATTCTAGGTATTGATTATATTATGACCAGTTCAATTTTGGGTATTGCTTATATTATGACTGGTTCAATTTTGGGTATTGCTTATATTATTACTAATTCAATTACGGGTATTGACTATATATCTATATTACTGGTACGAGTTCGGGTACTTACTATGACATGATGAAATGATAAAGTGATGAATAATTAGTAAGGAAGGTCTAGTGAATAAATGATGCTTAATGGATAAATGGTGACTAGTTGATATAAAATTCTATGATAAAAGATGATTAATGGATGACTAGTGGATTATGGAATAATGTTGTTAAATTGCTAAGTGATGGGATAATGCCGAATGATGGTGAATTGGGGAAAGATGGTTAATTTGTGATGAAGGTTGGTTATAATGTCGTATGATTGCTTTATTCTTCTCTTGAGTGTACTCTTTAGTCGCATAGGAGGATGTGACAAGTTCTTTAGTTTTCTGCACCAATTGGAATATGGGAGCCAATTTTATAGTTATGTTTGTTCGTGCTTGATTCTTTATGTTATGTTGTCATTATCATCTCAATTTATGCACTATTTATGTATAGTGATGATGGAGATGATTCAAGTTTAATTATGTACCTTGACTTAGTTATGTTATCTTGGATTTTATCATTCTTATTTCTTGACTTAGCTTAGTCGGTCGATGATGCCTACTGAGTACCCATTGTTTTGGTACTCCTACTACATTTCTGTACCTTTTGGTGCAGATTCGAGTACTAGTCACTACCGTTGATTCATTTTCGTGAGATTTTGAGATCTGGAGATAAGGTAAGCTCTGGGAGTCCGAGTCGCCCATTTCCTTCTATCTTATTTTTTTTATTCTTCTATATTGAGACAGTTGTATTGACTATTTTTAGACTTTTGGGTTGTATATTGACATTAGATACTCTTGTACTAACTCTACTAGGTCATGAGATTGGTATTCTTGTTTTGACTGTTTATCTATTAAGAACAACTTTTTTATTTATAACTTGTGTTCAGTCTAATTGGCCAAGGTTGGTCATTCCCTAACGAATTCACCCATTGCGTTAGCTTTAGATTATGGTTTGGCTTACCTACCGGCGGGATTTAGTAGGAGCCATTATGACTCATAAATTGAGTTGTGACAATGGCCTTCTGAATCTCTAATCAATTATCTAACTTATCCCAGCAACTACATCGTTGAGTGGAGATCCGAGAACTAAGTTAACTTCTTTCCTATTCATCCTGTACTTGAACCATATACGACACTTAATTATATTCCTATCTTAAGTTCAAATCATAACATCATTGTATGAAGATTATGATCCTTCTGGGTTCACAATAGAGTTAAAGAATGTATTCTAAGGGCCAATAAGCCTTTAAATAGTGATAATAAGGATAAACAAACAACAAACAATGGCAAACAACCATAACTAAATCAATTCATAACAATAATACTCATCTTCTTGGCCTTAACCTTGGAAAAGGGTGCTTAGCCGCTCAAAGATGTAGCAAGAAGCACAAGAGTATATTCCATGTTAAAATGCATAAATGAACTAAAGTAAATAGATAAAAACCCTAATTGAATTGTTCTCCAGCCCCTCTTCAAGTCCCAAGGTCATCCAAGGTGTGTGCATTTGTGTTTAAGTGTCCTATTTATATGAGGACAGCATTGCCAATTTTTAACATAAGGGCATGCCACACCAATATCATGCCATCTAGGCAGCTTAGCAAGCCAAAAATGCAAAGTGCTATTGTAATTTGCCATAACCAATGTTTCCAAGGGCATTCCATTTCCTTATCACGAAACCTAGGAAGCGTGGCATGCCAAGGACTTCAAAACGTCCAACTTCAATCCAAGTTTTTCCCATGATTGTCCTTCAACTCCAAGATTTGTGGTGTTTTTTCCACTTGATTTATAGATTTTACTTAAGCTATATGTCATCATGATCCACTTAAAAAGATTCCAAAAATATCAAACACCACACATTGGAGCACAAAACACCATACAATTCAAGACAATGAACTAGTAAAGGCCATGAATCAAGCTAAGAGTACTAGCTTTTGTCCCTTGATTCTTAAACTGGTATTTTGACTCCAAATTCACACTTTGAATATTAAACTGACATAACATAAAACTTAGATACTTATTTAAACCAATAATTCTCATTAAGCACAAAAGAATCCTCTAAGATAAGCTAAATAAGCCCAGATAACAACACTGAGGAGCATGAATCCACCTTAGATAATCACCCCATACTTAATGCCTTGTTCGTCATCAAACACTCTTCACTATAAGCATCAAAATTGGAGAGACTCCATACTTCTAGTAGAAGAAATTCATTCAAGCTAGTACTACAATGACTACACGGAGTGCAAGTTTTCACACTAAGCATATCATACGCACAATTCAAAGCTCATGAACATTACTCCAAAACATCCTAATCTCAAGAATTAACTCACCAAGTTGGCAACCTTATGCATACTACTTAATCAAAGAGATCGTACAAATCACCCAACTATCATCAAACATGCGCCCTCACAACAAGAGAGTTACCCATAATAACTCATATAGATACAATTTATCAAAAAATGGGTGCAAGAATCAAATTACGCTCACCCTCATAAAGAATTCACAAGTTACACATAATGAACCATAGGCTTACCCATAATGTATTACTCAACTAATATCAGAATGTTAAGGATCAAGATCAAATAGGTCTTTGAGGGATATAATGTAAGCTAAGGGAAGGGTAGGAACTATTATGACTAGTAATAGAAATAATGGCTATCTTCTAACACTTTAATACATCATATTTTTCATTCAATTCACCTTTAACAACCAAAATTTCACCTCATTTACCTTCACACACATCTTTTGTTTCACCCTATCTCATTAAGCTAATTCACATACACTATAGAAGCGAATATTATATTTAATACATTATTTAATTTTGAACAATATTTATTCATTTTATTACACATCTTCCAACCACAATACACATAATTCTCACACCAACAACAATGTTTTAGGGGCTTTACTTTCACCTTTATCCTACTTGTATTTCAACTCCTTAACTCAATTAATTTTCATTAAAGTTCTTAGGATCTTTGGATCAAATTAAGGTCAAACAAAGAAAGAGAATTAGGATACATATAAAGGCTCAACAAGGTTAATTTGGATTATGCACAAAGGTAGGTAAAAGAGGGCATGAAACATGGATGTCAAAGAAATGCCTATATCATCTCTTAAACTCATACTCTTTGTTTCACTTTGCATACATCAGGTAAGTTCTAGACATCAAATGCAACATGGAATACACAAAGATCTCATATCATACATGGAACCTGCTAAAATTAAGTAGGATCATCATAGACTCTCAAAAAATTAATCAAATGAATTCAACATTGAGCCAACAACGCCCAAGTCATAAATTAGAGCCTAGGAGTCGTAAAAGCAGTAATTTACAATCAACATAATTTAACAACCAAACAAACTTGCAGTCATGCAATTATACATATAACCAATAAGAACATCTTACTTACCTAAATACAAAAATTTAAAAGTTTACTCCTACAAAGAAAAAGGATACTAGGTTCAAGGGGCACCCCCATGAAAAAGAACAAAATAGAATAACCACGGGATGGGTGAAGTGTACACATACTAAAATGACACCCACACTATAAAATCTAAAAAGCAAAATATTTTTGTAGTTTTCAAAATTTTTTGAATTTAACCCAAAAACAAACTAAGGAAACAATTGAAACTAAGACGCTATAGCATCATCTCACCTAAAACCATGGGAATTTCCGTACCCCACACTTAAAAATTACTTTATCTCCAAAGTAAACTTAAAATTAGAGATCAAAAGACTCCTTAATGCCTCTAGGCCTATATAGTATCATCTTAAATCATTAAAAGGGTCTGGAGACCCCACACTTAGTCTTCGCCATGCTCTTTAGCTCAGGTTTTTGGTACTCAAATTTCCCATCAACTTGTGACTCAAAACAAAAACAAACACTACCTGAAGTAAAAACTAAAATGTTAAAAATATAATACCTACCTTAACTTGGGTTTCCTCCAAAGTAGCGTCTGATTTAGTGTCGCGACACGACCCAACATCACTACTCAACTGACTTTCTTTATCCTCTTCCTCCTACTTGGAGGGCATCTTCTCACTTTTTTTTGACCTCTTGAGTGTGAACTCTCAAGGTACACAACTTTTTCAATAATAACCATTTTAGGCTCATCAATAATATTTACTTCGAGCTTAGGTGATGGCTCGAGCAACTCAATAAAAATATCTAAAGAGGTCTTTGGTGGTGCATTTTCTATCACCCCAAACTTATCCACTTCTATCACTGTAATCATACACAAATCTTTGTAATGGGAAGGTGGTTAAGTGGATTATAAACTCTAAAAACCATCTCTTCATCATCTAATCTCATTGTAAGAGTGCCTTTTATTACGTCTATTAATTCTACCCCCATTCCTAAGAATAGGCATCCCAAAAGGACTGGTACCCTACTATCTACATCAAAATCTAAAACAATAAAATAAGAAAGAAGTAAAAACTTACCAACCTTTATGAGGACATCTTCAATTATTCCATCGGGCTTCACTATGGTCTTGTTCACTAAATGAAGCATCAAAGGGCATGCTCTTAGATCATCCAACCAAAGAGTTTTTAACATGGATAGGGGGTGCGGATAACTTGTGTGGTAAAATAGATCTATTATAAATACAATGGATCTATTTTTATTGGTGCGTGGATATTTCTTAACTTCTCTAAATATTTTTATTTTTATTTTGAGTTTATTTATGTTAGTTTTTTCGATATTCATATCTTGGAGGGTGATTATATGGTAATTGGGTAAATGTTTTACTATAGTATTTTTTATTTTTTTTCCCTTGTTTTTTTTAATTCTTCTATATTATTTTGAAGGTATTCTAAATATTCTATATCTTTTGTTTCAAAATATCCAATTAGATTATCTTTCATAAGTTTTTCTAATAATATTATTTCTTTCATATTTTCTCTCCAATATTATAAATATTCATAGTATATCATTTTAACCTGTAGTAATTATAGATCTACAAATTTCTGTATAATAATTTATCCTAATTGTACTATAATGTATATCTAATTCTATATTTTTAATGTTATTTATTATCTTGTGTTGTTCTTCTCGTAGCGAGTTTTTTAAATTATATAAACTATTACATGTACTTTTTCTGAAATTTTCTAGGGTTTATTCTGTCCATATTAATTTTTCCTTTAGATTCTCCATTATATTTCTAATTCGGTTTCTATAATTAATTTTTTCATTTAGATTATCTTGATTTTCTCTAGTTTTTCTAATATATTCTAACATTTCTTAATCTGAATAATATTCGTCTAGGTGATTATCCAGGTATAACTGTTCTATACAATTTATAGTTTCAATTTCATAGTCTAATAATTTTTCTAATATTATTCTCTTAATATCTATAATTTCTATATCTCTAAGTATATATAAGATTAATATTTTAAGATTATCTATCATTTAAAATTTGTTAAATACTTTATTATAATATTTTTTTTAGTTGTTTGTTTTAATCTCATTAATTCTTCTATATTTTCTCTAAGAAATTGTATATATTTTATATCTACTTTCCAAAATTCTAAATATACATAATTTAGGATAGTTAGTGTGTGGGTTTGATATGTAAGTATTTATAAGAGTAGTTCGGTAGGTGTGGTATATAATTAATTCTAGTCATAAAATATCTATCAAATATTTTTTCCATTATGATTTTTCTTATATCTACTCTTTCTATATCCTTAAGTACAAATGAAACGAGTATTTTAAATTTATCTACCATTTCGTCAGATAAATAATTATCCATTTTTCATAAAATTGCAATTTTCAAAATATTCCCTTCAATCGTGCACATAACAAAATATGATCACTTTAGATTGCTATATACTAGATTATTCTTAAATAACATATTCTTCGGTCACTATTAGCATGGTAATCTGGATACTTTTCCCTTAAACAGCGCCTCTACTCTGGTTACTCCCCTATCACAGCTTTCTTACCTCAGCGGTTCACCATTAGGATGGCATAGTTCTTAGGGATTTTTCTCTTTTTTCACTTTGCTAATTAACTTCTTAACATGCTATTTTTCGAATAATTCTACTACACAGCAACTAACGTGAACTTATTTTATCATATCATGATTGTTAGGAATTTATGAATTTAGCTATTCATAATAGTAAATGAATATACCTGTTCTGGTAGTTTTTATAATTCTAAGCTTTGTTCCTCCATAAATTTTTCCATTAAAATATATTCCTATTTTTTTAATAAATAAGAAAAATATTTGTTGTAGACAAGAGAGCATTTTTTTCTTCAACACATGAAGGCTTACCTTCTTTCTTCATTCGATGCCTTTTGCAATTTGAAACACTACAAAAGTTTTCCTTCCTCATTTTACACGTTTCTAAAACTTTACAGAAAGTCTTCAAAAATTATTTCTCTAACCTAATTTACAAGAAAGTCTACAAAATCATAAATGCTTTTGGCTAAAAAGTCAAAAAGCCTAGATAAGCTACCTAACCTAACTATACAATGTCTTTTACGTAAAAGAAATCAAAAGTTATAATAATTCTCATGTTGAATATTATAAGTCATATGTCCTTTTCACATTTTTTATTACTTTGGTAACTTTTGTCTTCTTTTCTATATCCGTAGTTGATTTTCCTTCGTTGTTGTCTCTATCGTATCTGCTGTTTTTTATCTTCTTTGAAGCTGGCATGCTTATATTTATTCTAGTTGTACATCTGGGACAATATTATCTTTTTATTACCTCTCGAACATTGATGGTTTGGATATTTGTGTCCAATTATCTTGCAATATCTTATCAATAATTCGTCTGAAATAAATCATCTCTTAATTGCCCTTATAGTAGATTGTTTTTCTGGGTTAAGTAATGTCATTATCCATTGTCTAACATCTTCCATATCTGCTAGTCGTAGTTCTTTTGAATTTGAATAAATCATCTGATGGTCTCTTGAATAATTGCTCTATATTTGGTTTCCATTGGTGTAATTGTCTGATAGTTCTTAAATAATTGTAGCTAGTCCAATAAGTCATTTGTTTACATAAAAATTAGGTATCTCGATTTTGGGTATCTGTGGCTGCTGCACAATATCTTCTGGTATAATCATATCTCTGGTTAATCTTATTTTTACAACTCGCCGTATAATATCTCTGCTGGTGCAGTATAACACTTTATATAAAATAGATTTGCTTTGGTTACTCTTTTATAGTTGTTGAATATCTTTTGTAATTTTTCCATAGTTGATAGTTCTTCTCCATCTTGGGTGTATATGGTATTTAATATCCATAATCAAAACAAGTTTTTATTAAGCTTGGGTTGGTTTTGGGTAGTGCAATTAGCTTGTTGTGACCTTGTAATCTTTGAGTTATATAGTTTGTGTTGGGTTCTTTGATATCTGTAGCTCTGGGGTTAAGGTTTAGAAAAGTTTGAACTCAGTAGATATTTTCTATGTATTTTTGGGCTGTAAAGTTATAAACTTTTTTATCTTGGTTTAGACTATCTCGATATGTGGTAATTTGTGGGGGTATGTTGAAGAGGTCTTTTTGTATTTTTGGTGTAAATGGTTTTTTAAATGTCTTATTTAAGTTCATATTCTGGTATTTTTGTCCAATAACTCCTTTGCTTGTACCTGCAATTGTATATTGATAAACGTTATGGGTTTTAAAGAGTATCCCAACGTCTCCTTCTAGCTCTGGAATTTTAATGTCTTCCGATTGACATAACTCTGCACACTGCTGAGTTAGCTGATTTGTAGCTACAAACTTCAGTTTATCTTCGTTAGTCTTTAGCTTTTCTATTTCATTACCCATACTGTCCACTTTTATTGAAAGTGTAGTTAGGGTTTTGAATATGTTTTCTAAAGCATCATCTTCTATTATATCAGTCTGTGTAGCTTTGTCTTGATATGTAATCTGCAATAACATTTTTGTTAGTACTAATTACTTCAATTGTAAATGTAAAATTTAATATATTCAATACTAGTCTCTAAATCTCTTTTGTTGTAACTGAATTTTGTATTTTCTTTGTTAGCCACCAACGTACCTGTGTATTATCTGTTCGTACAATAAACTTGTTACATACAATATGTGGCTCAAATGCTAATAAACATTTATATAATGAGCATAATTCTTTTCTATTTATTTCCCATTTTATTTCTGTTTCATTAATTGTTCCTGAATAATATCTACAATGATGTTCTATTTTTTCATTTTCATACCTATATTTATGTACTCCTTTGTGCGTGGATATTTCTTAACTTCTCTAAATATTTTTATTTTTAGTTTTATTTTGAGTTTATTTATGTTAGTTTTATCGATATTCATATCTTAGGAGGTTATTATATGGTAATTGGTTAAATGCTTTACTATAGTATTCTTTATTTTTTCCCTTAGTTTCTGTAATTCTTCTATATTATTTTGAAGGTATTCTAAATACTCTATATCTTTTGTTTCAAAATATCCAATTAGATTATCTTTCATCAGTTTTACTAATAATATTAGGGAAAAGGCATCATTTCCACCCCATACTATACAAGAAAAGTCTAAGCCACAGCTAAATTTTATAAGTGACCTATTGTACACTTTAACTATATAAAAGTGATATTATTACCTCCCCGCGACCCCCATTCTAAGGCGCGTGTGTTACACTTGTTTTAGGTGCGTCCAGCAAATTAAATAACAAAAGGTAACGACAAAAATCATTAAGGAAAAATGCATCATTTTCACCCCAAACTATAGTCGAAAAGTCAAATTCACACCTAAACTATATAAGTGACCAATTACGCACCTAAACTATAAAAAAGTGATACTTTTTATTGGCGTGTTGTTGATGTGGCAGCGCGTGTAAAACACTACACCACATGCAAGTGGTGGTAGCCTGACAGGGTGTAAATAGTTTCACTTTTTTATAGTTTGGGTGTGTAATAGGTCACTAGTATAGTTTAGGTGTGCCTTCGACTTTTCGGGTATAGTTTGGGGTGGAAACGATGCCTTATCCCATAATATTATTTCTTCCATATTTTCACTCCAATATTTTAAATATTCAGTCTATCATTTTATCCTATAGTAATTATAGATTTACAAATTTCTGTATAATAATTTATCTTAATTGTACTATAATGTATATCTAATTATAGATTTTCAATGCTATTGATTATCTTGCATTGTTCTTCTCGTAGCGAGTTTTTTAAATTATATAAACTATCACATGTATTTTTTTCCTAAATTTTCTAGGGTTTCTTCTGTCCATATTAATTTTTATTTTAGATTCTCCATTATTTTTCTAATTCAGTTTCTATAATTAATTACTTCATTTAGATTATCTTGATTTTCTCTAGTTTTTCTAATATATTCTAATATTTCTTAATCTGAATAATATCCATCTGGATAATTATCCAGGTATAACTATTCTATCCAATTTATAGTTTCAATTTCATAGTCTAATACTTTTTCTAATATTATTCTCTTAATATCTATAATTTCTATATCTCTAAGTATATATAAGATTAATATTTTAAGATTATCTATCATTTAAAATTTGTTAAATACTTTATTATAATATTTTTTAGTTGTTTGTTTTAATCTCATTAATTCTTTTATATTTTCACTAAGAAATTGTATATATTTTATATCTATTTTCAAAAATTCTAAATATACATAATTTAGCATAGTTAGTGTGTGGATTTGGTATGTAAGTATTTATAAGTGTAGTTTGGTAGGTGTGGTATATAATTAATTCTAGTCATAAAATATCTATCAAATATTTTTTTCAATATGATTTTTCTTATATATACTATTTCTATATCCTTAAGTACATATAAAACGAGTATTTTAAATTTATCTACCATTTCGTCAGATAAATAATTATCCATTTTTCATAAAATTGCTATTTTCAAAATATTCCCTTCAATCATGCACATAACAAAATATGATCACTTTAGATTACTATATACTAGATTATTCTTAAATAACATATTCTTTGGTCACTATTAGCATGGTAATCTGGATTTTTCCCTTAAACAACGCCTCTACTCTGGTTACTCCCCTATCACGGCTTTCTTGCCTCACCGATTTCACCATTAGGATGGCATAGTTCTTAGGGATTTTTCTCTTTTTTCACTTTACTAATTAACTTCTTAACATGCTATTTTTCGAATAATTCTACTACACAGCAACTAACATGAACTTATTTTATCATATCATGATTGTTAGGAATTTATGAATTTAGCTATTCATAATAGTAAATGAATATACCTGTTCTGGTAGTTTTTATAATTCTAAGCTTTGTTCCTCCATAAATTTTTCCATTAAAATATATTCCTATTTTTTTAATAAATAAGAAAAATATTTGTTGTAGACAAGAGAGCATTTTTTTCTTCAACACATGAAGGCTTACCTTCTTTCTTCCTTCGATGCCTTTTATAATCTGAAATATTTCAATTATCTTGCAATATCTTGTCAATAATCCGTCTAAAATAAATCCTCTCTTAATTGCCCTTGCAGTAGATTATTTTTCTGGGTTAAGTAATGTTACTATCCATTTTCTAACATCTTCCATATCTTCTTGTCATAGTTCTTTTGAATTTGAATAAATCATCTGATGGTCTCTTGAATAATAGCTCCATATTCAGTTTCCAGTGGTATAATTCTTTGCTAGTTCTTGAATAATTGTATCTAGTCCAATAAGTCGTTTATTTGCATAAAAATTAGGTATCTCAATTCTGGGTATCTATGGCTACTATACAATATTTTCTGGTATAATTATATCTCTGGTTAATCCTATTTTTAC
Source organism: Capsicum baccatum var. pendulum (assembly GCA_030864225.1). Classification (NCBI taxonomy): domain Eukaryota; kingdom Viridiplantae; phylum Streptophyta; class Magnoliopsida; order Solanales; family Solanaceae; genus Capsicum; species Capsicum baccatum. Next base: position 169,337,884 of record CM061558.1, on the reverse strand, counting down.
AACTTGTATAACTGGTTTTATCTCGTCTTATAATATCTCTGCTGGTGCAGTATAACACTTTATATAAAATAGATTTCCTTTGGTTACTCTTTTACAGGTATTGAATATTTTTTGTAATTCTTCCATTGCTGATAGTTCTTCTCTATCTTGGGTGTATATGGTATTTAATAATCCATAATCAAAACAAGTTTTTATTAAGCTTAGGTTGGTTTTGGGTAGTGCAATTAGCTTGTTGTGACCTTGTAATCTTTGAGTTATATAGTTTGTGTTGGGTTCTTTGATATCTATAGCTCTGGGGTCAAGGTTTAGAATTGTTTGTACTCGGTAGATATTTTCTATGTATTTTTGGGCTTTATAGTTATAAAAGTTTTTATCTTGGTTCAGACTATCGCAATATGTGGTAATTTGTGGGGTATGTTCAAGAGGTCTTTTTGTATTTTTGGTGTAAATGGTTTTTCAAATGTCTTATTTAAGTTCATATTCTGGTATCTTTGTCCAATAACTCCTTTACTTGTACCTGCAATTGTAGATTGATAAAGGTTTTGGGCTTTACGGAGTGTCCCAACGTCTCCTTCTAGCTCTAGAATTTTAATTTCATCCGATTAACATAGCTCTGCACACTGCTGAGTTAGCTGATTTGTAGCTACACACTTCAGTTTATCTTCATTAGTCTTTATCTTTCCTATTTCATTACTCATACTGTCCACTTTTATTGAAAGCATATGTAGGGTTTTGAATATCTTTTCTAAAGCATCATCTTCTATTATATCAGTCTGTGTAGCTTTGTCTTGATATGCAATCTACAATAACGTTTTTGTTAGTACTAATTACTTCAATTGTAAATGTAAAATTTAATATATTCAATACTAGTCTCCGAATCTCTTTTGTTGCAACTGAATTTTGTATTTTCTTTGTTAGCCACCAACGTACCTGTGTATTATCTGTTCGTACAATAAACTTGTTATATACAATATATGGCTCAAATGCTAATAAACATTTATATAATGAACATAATTCTTTTCTATTTATTTCCCATTTTATTTTTGTTTCATTAAACGTTCCTAAATAATATCTACAATAATGTTCTATTTTTTCATTTTCATACCTATATTTAAGTACTTCTCCATAACTACATTCACTAGCATCTACTTCAACTATATATAAATTTTCTATTTACGTCTGGGAGTTATAATTTTGGTAATTCTTTACAAAGTGTTTTTATTTTCTGGCTTTGTTTTTTATCTTCTTCGTTATAATTATATTCTACATCTTTTTTTAATTTTTCTGTAAAGGTTTTAGATTTTCTGCTAATCTTGGTATATATTCCCTTACTTGGTTTACTAATCGCAAAAATGATTGTAATTTCTTTTTTGTATCTAATTCTTCTTTCGAATTTATTATTTTTTGTACTATATGTTGTTGCATTTTTACTCCACTTTTATCTATTTGTATTTCTAAAAATTCTATCTAGTTTTTCATAATTTCAGCTTTCTTTTCACTTAAACTTATTCCCGATTTTTCTATTATATCCATAAATTATTGTAATAATTTTAAATGTTCGTCTTTGGTTTTTGTATATAATAGTATATCATCTATATATACTATACAATTAGGCAATTGTTTAAAATAACTATCCATAAAATGTTGATATCTACCTGTTGCATATTTATCCAAATGGTAGTACATTCCATTCATAAAATCCTTGTGGTCCGTAAATGTGGTTAATTCCTTAGATTCTTCTTCTAACTTTAAATGGTAAAATCCTGATTTACAATCAAATTTATTAAAGTAATTATATCCTTGTATTTATCTTATTTTTAATATCTTATTTGGTATTGGATAATTATATGTCATAGTTTTTGCATTTAAATTTCTATAATCAATAACAATTCTACTTTTTCCTCTTTTTTGTTCACTATGTTTATTTACTATAAATGTTGGATTATTGTGTTTACTATTATTTTTTTGTATATATTATTTTTCTAATAATTCATCTATATGCATTTTAAATTCTTTTAGATCGTCAGAATTATATGTTAATGGTTTTTGAGTTATTATGCTATTTTTTTCTATTAATTCAATTTTTATAGTATTATGTTTTCCCCATCCTTTTAATGGATCTTCACTATATAATTGTTCTAATTTTTTCTTAATTATTTCTATCTTATTTATTGAAAATATAGTTATTTCCTTTTTATTTATTAAAAATACGACTAGTTCTATTGTATCTTCAGTATTTTTTATATTTTTTAATTTTTGTGTAATTTTTTCACTTCCTTCTATCGAATCAGTTTTCTTTTTTATTTTATTAGTAACTCTTTTTGCTCTTACTTTCTATTTACACAGTGTTGTAAACCACCAATCTGTTCTAGTTATTATATGTGGGTATAATTTATCTAAAAACGGCATTCCTAAAAGCATATCTTTTGATGTTAGCTCATAATTATAGATTCTTATATTGTTAATATTTTATCCCATACTTGTGTTTTTACATTCTTAGCTTTATAAGTAATTAAGCTTCCTTCGTTATTAAATCTTTTAACTATTATTGGTGTTTTTAATTTATCCCATTTACTTTTTGGTAAACAATTATATCTACATAAATTATCTTCTGCTCCTGTATCTATCATAGGCGTATAATATCTATTGTAATACCCTTCTACTACTATCTTCATTAATACATATATTTTTATATCATATTAAAGCTCTTCTTAAGAATAATTTCTCTCTGTTATATGTTATAGATAATTGTGTATGCTCTATATTATATGGTTTTACTTGTTCTAGCTATTTTATTCCTAATATTATGTCTTCTATTTGCATTTCTTCCTTTATTTCAAATTCTATTTTTATTTTTCTAATTCCTATTGTTATTTTTTTCTGCTATATTTTTAGTGTTTATTAAGCTTCTTGGTAGATCTGGGCATATATTATTGTTAGATTTTATTTCCTCATTTTTTATTAGACATCTTGCTGTATAATTTTCTTCTTGTCCTGTATTTAAGAGTATTAAATATTCTTTTTCATTTATTGTTCCTGTTATGTAATATTGGTTTAAATTAGTTCTTGAACTTGTTTCATAACTTGTTCTTTTTTATGAACTTGATGATTCTGTTTTTTCATAAGCTATTTTTTTTGTTGTACTCATTCTATCATTTATTATTTCTAAATTTTCTTCTATATCTATGTCTGTATAACTATAATCATTATTATCAATTATTTTTACAAATTGTTTGAAAGGAATTTCTATTTGTATTTTGTTAATTTTATTTTTTTCCCGTTATTTTATGTTTTATTGTTAATACATATAGATTTTTACATCTTGCTGTAAATATTTTACTTTTTGGGGTTAGTTCTATTCCTGATATTTTCCAATGTAATACTAATGATTTGTCTATATTTTTATCTATTATTGCTATTGAATAATTTGCACTTATTATAAAATTTAATTTTTGGTATATTAAATTTCCTTTTGTGACAGTTATTATACCTTTTTTATAGGTTTTATAATTCTATCATCTGCAAGGTATAATTCTATTGGTGTATCTATGATTTTATAATTCTATCATCTGCTAGGTATAATTCTATTGGTGTATCTATTCCTTCTCTAAAACATGCTTTTATCAATATCTCTGTTCCTCCAAGGTGTACATATTTTATTGGGTCTTTACTTTTTATATCGTTTATTTCTTTATTAATTATTCTTTTTGTTACTAGTGGTATACTAGCTCTTCCTTTTACATATCTGCAATCTATTACATGTTCTTTTTGACTTACTACATAGTATTCTTCTTTTCTTCTACTAAATATTGGTATTTTAAATATTTTTTCTACACTTAAATCTAATTCTTTCCCTTTTATTTCATCAAATATATGACTATCAAATATTATTTTTTTGATCTATTCCTTCTTCATTTAAATATTCTTCCTTTGTTATTATTTTATATCTTCTTCAGTTATTTGGTTTATTCTTATATCTTCTTCAGTCATTTAAGTCATCTAATTCACTATCTATTTCATTATCTGTTTCATTCTCTGAAATTTCATATATACTATCTTCACTTTCCAAGTCATAATCTATATAATCTATCTGAATATATTCTGTATTTTCTATTTTTATTTCTGATATTTGTTTATTTTTTGGGTTTTTAGATAATTTATAATCTCTAGCTAAATGTCCTAATTTTTCGCAATTATAACAAGTACATTCTTTTATAGATTTCTTTTTCCTATATGGTCTTTTATGTTTATAATTTTTTACATAATATCTTTTTCTTGGTTTCTTATATTTATATTTTAATTTTTTTGTATTTCTTATATTTCTTATGTCTTTTTCTTTTCTTATAATATCTTTCTTCGCATCCAAATTGAAGTGTTATTTGATCTTTGCAACATGCTAAATTTCTTATTAATGTTTTTTCTATTTTTGTTTCTTCTCTATATTTTTCACATAGGTTTCTATACCATTGTTGTAAAAATTTTATTCTTGCTCCTAGAGTATCTACTATTTTTGTTTCATCCCAATTTTTTATTATTTTTAAACTAAATGGTTCAGGTAATTTATTAAAATATAATTTTCTTATTTCTTTACTTTCTTCTATATTATATGTTCCTTTATAATAATATTCTTTAAATGCGCAAGTATACTCATCTATGTAACACATATTACATATTGCTAATTTTAACATTAAATTCCTATTTATATGTTTCTCTTCATTTTGTTCTTCTTTTGTAGTTGTCATGCTGCTAAATTCGTCTTTTATAGCTATTTCATATTTTTTTAAAAATTCTATAGGTGTTGATTTAGTTGTAGTTGTTGATGATGTTTCTTTTGTAGGTTTGTTAGTTCTTAATACCCTTTTACTATTTTCAGTTAGATTTGAAAACCATAATTTCACTATTCCTATTAGTGTTCTTTTTATATATTCTGGTGCATCTGTTATATTTATATTATTATCTAATAATTGTTTTGTCATATATATCCTATCCATAATTGTATTATTTTTTCTGTATCGATCACACAATCTAAGTCTAAAAAGTTATAATATTTATTAACTATTTGTTTTGGTGCCCATTTGCCAAATTCATCCTTTAGATTATATCTTTTAAACTTATTCTTATAATATGTAGGTTTTCTTATTTCTGATGTTCTAAGTATTATATTTTCATCTTCTTTTTTATCAAGAGTAGTTATTTCTGTGTTTCTATTTACTAAGTTTTCTTCATTAATTACTTCTTGTTTTTCATTGATTTCTAATATTTTTGTATTTGTTAAGATTTTTGTATATGTTTCACTATCTTCTGAATCATAATTATCCGTTTCTTCAACATCTATTATATTTATTTCTAATTTTTCTTTAAATTGATTTATCTCATTAAATAATTTTTGTTCTTTATCTTTTTCTTCTTTTTCTTTCTGTTTTTTTTTCATACAAATCTTTTAGCATTTGTAGTTCTTTTTCTAATTCAGCAATCCTACTATTTTTAGTTTCTTCTATTTTTTGTATTTGTTCTGTAGTTTGTTGTTTTATTTTTTCTGTTTCTTTTTTTCTATCTATTTCTTCATTTTCTTTTTCTATTCTTACCATAGCTGTCGATTTATCTTCTAATTTTAATTTTTCTTTTTCTAACATTAAGTATAAATGTTCACATATTTTCTTATACCTTCTTCCTAGATTAAAAAATACTATTTTTATTTTTAATCCTTCATGATTTTCATATATTTTTTCATCTATTATAAGTTCTTTTTTGTTCATTTTATTTAATTGTTAATAGATCATTGATGATAGGCGAATTTACACGCCTATATCAATATATTTTGCCCATATTTTAGCCTAGTTTTGAGAACAAATTATATATTTCATGCACTTTTAGTCCTTTTTCCTATAAGTGAGCTAACAAACATGATTAGCAAAGTTTCAGGTATAAATGATGCAGAAATCAGCATTTTATGGCTTACTTGACGCTAAAGAAAGCTCACGAAGGAAGGAAAGGGAGTTTGGATGCCTAAAGGACCAAAAGTGATGCATGGGAAATTTGTCCCGGGCTAAAACAACATTTCTGAAGACTTTGGGGACTTGCAGTAACTTATTTGGATTAGGATAATAATACATTAACCTAGTACAATTGGGTTAAGTATTTCATTAGTTTATTTGGATTTGGATAATGTTACATTAACCTAGTACAATTGGGTTAAGTATTTCATTAGCTTAGTAGGATTTGGTTAAGTATTTCATTAGCTTAGTAGGATTAGGATATGGGTATTATAAATACCCTATCATGCTATACATCTTCGGACAATCCTCCCTTAGTGGAGAGATACATTCTACTTCTCAATTACAACTCTTCTAATCTTCCCATTAATTCTATTTTTCTTCTTCTATTCATCTATTCAATTCTTAATTTCCGCAACAAGAGAAACGTTACTTTGCTAAGGAATTCACGCCTCACGCCTACCACTTGTGCTACACGAAAATTATCAATCTTGTGGTATAATAACAACAATGCAAATTGTGATTTCCTTCGCATTCATGGGTAACTAAACTTCTCTGTTGGGGTTATGGAAGCCGTATGAGATACTATCTATTGCTGTGAGTTTATGAGTTCGTGACACGTATGCTGCTTATATCATTATTCTCTTCATCTTAATGCAAATTCTTGTGGCTGCAGACGCATAGAATAACGCCAGTATAACATTTAACTTGTTCGAAAGAAAGGTTATCTGTCTGGAAAAGAGATAATGTCAAGGTAGTAGGACACCCTTTTCTATTAAAAAGCTAGTGCCGTAACTGGACTAACCTCTTGGAAAATTCGTACCGTTAGACACTCTTTAAGCTCGAAAGAGTTAAAGTGAAATAATCCTCGAATAGGTCGAAAGACGCCTGGATTTACCATCGAATACAATTCTCTATAAGCACATGCATGTCACAATTCTACACACTCATAGCCAATAGAGACGTATAACTCAGAAGGTGGACATAACCCCAACGCTTCAATTCTCATTGTTTACAACTCACGTAACATTCTTTCTTTTTATTTTCAGCTTTTATTTTGATACTTTATTTAAATTACTTGCACGACAAGAATCCCCCCTCTTACGAGACTTGCACCAAAAGTTTAGTAATTTTGCTTACTTGTTGGCCAAGCTATTCCCTGTGGGATCGACACCCAACCCAGGTTGGGTTCTATATTTGCTAACGATCGCTTTACACTCCTACGAGAGCTGTAGATTGAGCGTTATCAATCATGTTAGTATGTATATTCTAGACTATCTATTGTTGATTCTAAATTTGATATTTCTTCTTTTAGTGCATTTATTGAGTTTTTACTAACTCCGACAATTATGTTATATTGTCGTCTTTCTATCCTTATTTTTAATTCTTTACATTTTTAGATATTATTTGCTTTAATTCTCTATATTTTGGTAATTTTTGTACGTTATTCATCTAAATAATATTTTGGTGAATATCTAAATCTAGTTTTATCAGATAAGTCATAATTAATAAATTAATAAAATAAATCCAACTGTATACTACTTCCATAACTTTAAACAGCATAGGCTCTGATACCAATTGTAGGGGGTGCGGATAAATTTTATCTTATTTTCTTTATCCGTAGTTGATTTTCCTTTGTTGCTGTCTCTATCGTATTTGCTGCTTTTTTATCTTCTTTCCAGCTAGCATGCTTATCTTTATTCTAGCTGTACATCTGGGACAATATTATCTTCTCCATTACATCTCAAACATTGATGGTCTAGATATTTGTGTCCAATTATCTAGCAATATCTTGTCAATAATCCATCTGAAATAAATCCTCTCTTAATTGCCCTTACAGTAGACTGTTTTTCTGGGTTAAGTAATGTCATTATCCACTGTCTAACATCTTTCATATCTGCTTGTCGTAGTTCTTTTGAATTTGAATAAATCATCTGATGGTCTCTTGAATAATAGCTCCATATTTGGTTTCCATTGGTATAATTGTTTGCTAGTTCTTGAATAATTGTAGCTAGTCCAATAAGTCATTTGTTTGCATAAAAATTAGGTATCTCGATTCTGGGTATCTCTGGCTACTGCACAATATCTTCTGGTATAATCATATCTCTGGTTAATCCTATTTTTACAACTTGTATAAATGGTTTTATCTCGTCGTATAATATCTTTGCTGGTGCAATATAACACTTTATATAAAATAGATTTTCTTTGGTTACTCTTCTATAGGTATTGAATATTTTTTGTAATTCATCCATAGCTGATAGTTCTTCTCCATCTTGGGTGTATATGGTACTTAATAATCCATAATCAAAACAAGTTTTTATTAAGCTTGGGTTGGTTTTGGGTAGTGCAATTAGCTTGTTGTGACCTTGTAATCTTTGAGATATATAGTTTGTGTTAGGTTCTTTGATATCTGTAGCTCTGGGGTTAAGGTTTAGAAAAGTTTGAACTCAGTAGATGTTTTCTATGTATTTTTGGGCTGCATAGTTATAAAATTTTTTATCTTGGTTTAGACTATCTCGATATGTGGTAATTTGTGGGGGTATGTCCAAGAGGTCTTTTTGTATTTTTGGTGTAAATGTCTTTTCAAATGTCTTATTTAAGTTCATATTCTGGTATTTTTGTCCAATAACTCCTTTGCTTGTACCTGCAATTGTAGATTGATAAACGTTATGGGTTTCACGGAGTGTCCCAACGTCTCCTTCTAGCTCTAGAATTTTAATTTCATCCGATTAACATAGCTCTGCACACTGCTGAGTTAGCTGATTTGTAGCTACACACTTTAGTTTATCTTCATTAGTCTTTATCTTTCCTATTTCATTACTCATACTGTCCACTTTTATTGAAAGAATAGTTAGGGTTTTGAATATCTTTTCTAAAGCATCATCTTATATTATATCAGTCTGTGTAGCTTTGTCTTGATATGCAATCTACAATAACGTTTTTGTTAGTACTAATTACTTCAATTGTAAATGTAAAATTTAATATATTCAATACTAGTCTCCGAATCTCTTTTGTTGTAACTGAATTTTGTATTTTCTATGTTAGCCACCAACGTACCTGTGTATTATCTGTTCGTACAATAAACTTGTTATATACAATATATGACTCAAATGCTAATAAACATTTATATAATGAACATAATTCTTTTTTATTTATTTCCCATTTTATTTCTGTTTCATTAAACGTTCCTGAATAATATCTACAATGATGTTCTATTTTTTCATTTTCATACCTATATATAAGTACTCCTTTGTGCGTGGATATTTCTTAACTTCTCTAAACATTTCAATTTTTATTTTTATTTTGAGTTTATTTATGTTAATTTTATCGATATTCATATATTGGGAGGTGATTATATGGTAATTGGTTAAATGCTTTACTATAATATTCTTTATTTTTTTCCCTTAGTTTTTGTAATTCTTCTATATTATTTTGAAGGTATTCTAAGTATTCTATATCTTTTGTTTCAAAATATCTAATTAGATTATCTTTCATAAGTTTTTCTAATAATATTATTTCTTCCATATTTTCTCTCCAATATTTTAAATATTCATAGTCTATCATTTTATCCTGTAGTAATTATAGATTTCCAAATTTCTACATAATAATTTATCTTACTTATACTATAATGTATATCTAATTCTAGATTTTCAATGCTGCTTATTATCTTGTGTGTTCTTCTCGTAGCGAGTTTTTTAAAATTATATAAACTATCTCATGTACTTTTTCCTAAATTTTCTAGGGTTTCATCTGTTAATATTAATTTTTCTTTTAGATTCTCCATTATTTTTTCTAATTCGGTTTCTATAATTAATTTCTTCATTTAAATTATTTTGATTTTTTCTAGTTTTTCGAATATATCCTAACATTTCTTAATCTGAATAATATCCATCTAGGTAATTATCCAGGTATAGCTGTTTTATCCAATTTATAGTTTCAATTTCATAGTCTAATATTTTTCTAATATTATTCTCTTAATTTCTATAATTTCTATATCTCTAAGTATATATAAGATTAATATTTTAAGATTATCTATCATTTAAAATTTGTTATATACTTTATTATAATATTTTTTAGTTGTTTGTTTTAATCTCTTTAATTCTTCTATATTTTCACTAAGAAATTGTATATAATTTATATCTATTTTCAAAAATTCTAAATATACATAATTTAGCATAGTTAGTGTGTGGGTTTGGTATGTAAGTATTTATAAGAGTAGTTCGGTAGGTGAGGTATATAATTAATTCTAGTTATAAAATATCTATCAAATATTTTTTCCAATATGATTTTTCTTATATCTACTATTTCTATATTCTTAAGTACATATAAAACGAGTATTTTAAATTTATCTACCATTTTTTCAGACAAATAACTATCCATTTTTCATAAAATTGCTATTTTTAAAATATTCCCTTCAATCATCCACATAACAAAATATGATCACTTTAGATTGCTATATACTAGATTATTCTTAAATAACATATTCTTTGGTTACTATTAGCATGGTAATTTGGATACTTTTTCCTTAAACAGCGCCTCTACTCTGGTTACTTCCCTATCATGACTTTCTTGCCTCACCGATTTCACCATTAGGATGACATAGTTCTTAGGGATTTTTCTCGTTTTCCACTTTGCTAATAAAATTCTTAACATGTTATTTTTTGAATAATTCTTCTATAAAGCAACTAACATTACTTATTTTATCATATCATGATTGTTAGAAATTTATGAATTTAGCTATTCATAATAGTAAATGAAAATACCTATTCTGGTAGTTTTGATAATTCTAAGTTTGTTCCTCCATAGATTTGTCCATTGAAATATATACCTATTTTTTTGTTTTTAATAAATAAGCAAAATAGTTGTTGTTGACAGGAGAGAGTTTTTTGCTTCAACGCATGAAGCCTTTAGATTTTGTTTTATAGATTTCTTTTTCCTATATGGTCTTTTATGTTTATAATTTTTTACACAATATCTTTTTCTTGGTTTCTTATATATATATTTTGATTTTTTGTATTTTCTTATATTTCTTATGTCTTTTTCTTTTCTTATAATATCTTTCTTTGCATCCAAATTGAGGTGCTATTTTATCTTTGCAACATGCTAAATTTCTTATTAATGTTTTTTTCATTTTTATTTATTCTCTATATTTTTCACATAAATTTCTATACCATTGTTGTAAAAATTTTATTCTTGCTCCTAGAGTATCTACTATTTTTGCTTCTTCCCAATTTTTTATTATTTTTGAACTAAATGATTCAGGTAATTAATTAAAATATAATTTTATTATTTCTTTACTTTCTTTTGAATTATATGTACCTTTATAATAATATTCTTTAAATGTGCAAGTATACTCATCTATGTAACACATATTACATATTGCTAATTTTAAAATTAAATTCCTATTTATATGTTTCTCTTCATTTTGTTCTTCTTCTGTAGTTGTGATGCTGCTAAATTAGTCTTTTATAGCTATTTCATATTTTTTTTTAATAATTCTACAGGTGTTAATTTAGTTGTGCACAAAAAGAAGAAATATCAAATTTAGAATCAACAATAGATAGTCTAGAATATACATACCAACATGATCTATTAACAATTAAATAAAAAATAAACAAAGAATAATTTATAATAGATGAAAAACATATGAAAATCATGAAAAATTAAAAATAAAAATAGCATTTTCTAATCTAGGAAGAAGGTATAAGAAAATAGATAAACATTTATATTTAATGTTAGAAAAAAAAAGAATTAAAATTAGAAGATAAATTGACAGTTATGGTAAGAGTAGAAAAAGAAAATGAAAAATAAATAGAAAAAAGGAAATAGAAAAAATAAAACAACAAACTACAGAAGAAATACAAAAAATATAAGAAACTAAAAATAGTAGGATTACTGAATTAGAAAAAGAACTACAAATACTAAAAGATTTGTATGAAAGAAGACAGAAAGAAAAAGAAGAAAAAGATAAAGAACAAGTATTATTAAATGAGATAAATCAATTTAAATAAAAATTAGAAATAAATACAATAGATGTTGAAGAAACAGATAATTATGATTCAGAAGATGGTGAAATATATACAAAAATCTTAACAAATACAAAAAATTTAGAAATCAATGAAAAACAAGAAGTAATTAATGAAGAAAACTTAGTAAATAGAAACATAGAAATAAATACTCTTGATAAAAAAAGAAGATGAAAATATAATACCTAGAACATCAGAAATAAGAAAACCTACATATTATAAGAATAAGTTTAAAAGATATAATCTAAAGGATGAATATGACAAATGGACACCAAAAACAAATAGTTAATAAAAATTATAACTTTTTAGACTTAGATTGTGTAATAGATACAGAAAAAACAATACAATTATGGATAGAATATATGACAAAACAATTATTAGATAATAATATAAATGTAACAGATGCACCAGAATATATAAAAAGAACACTAATAGGAACAGTGAAATTATGAAATTATTGTGCAGCAGCCAGAGATACCCAGAATCGAGATACCTAATTTTTGTGCAAACAAACGACTTATTGGACTAGCTACAATTATTCAAGAACTAACAAACAATTATACCAATGAAAATCGAATATGGAGCTATTATTTAAGAGACCATCAAATGATTTATTCAAATTCAAAAGAACTATGACAAGCTGATATGTAAGATTTTAGACAATGGATAATAACATTACTTAACCTAGAAAAACAATCTACTGCAAGGGAAATTAAGAGAGGGTTTATTTCAGACGGATTATTGACAAGATATTGCAAGATAATTGGACTCAAATATCCAGACTATCAATGTTCAATATGTAATGGAGAAGATAATATTGTCCCAGATGTACAGCTAGAATAAAGATAAGCATACCAGCTGGAAAGAAGATAAAAAAGCAGCAGATACGATAGAGACAGCAACGAAGGAAAATAAACTACGGATAAAGAAAAGAAGACAAAAGTTACCAAAGTAATAAAAAATGTGAAAAGGACATATGACTTATAATATTCAACATGTGAATTATTATAACTTTTGATTTCTTTTACGTAAAAGACATTGTATAGTTAGGTTAGGTAGCTTATCTAGGCTTTTTGACTTTTTAGCCAAAAACATTTATGATTTTGTAGACTTTCTTGTAAATTAGGTTAGAGAAATAATTTTTGAAAACTTTTTGTAAAGTTTTAGAAACGCATAAAATGAGGAAGGAAAACTTTTGTAATGTTTCAGATTATAAAAGGCATCGAAGGAAGAAAGAAGGTAAGCCTTCATGCGTTGAAGGAAAAAATGCTCTCTTGTCTACAACAAATATTTTGCTTATTTATTAAAAAAAATAGGAATATATTTCAATGGAAAGATCTATGGAGGAACAAAGCTTAGAATTATAAAAACAACAGAACAGGTATATTCATTTACTATTATGAATAACTAAATTCATAAATTCCTAACAATCATGATATGATAAAATAAGTTCATGTTAGTTGCTTTATATTAGAATTATTCGAAAAATAGCATGTTTAGAAGTTTATTAGCAAATTGGAAAAGGAGAAAAATCCCTAAGAACTATGTCATTTTACTGGTGAAACCAGTGAGGCAAGAAAGCCGTGATAGGGGAGTAACCAGAGTAGAGGCGCTGTTCAAGGAAAAAGTATCCAGATTACCATGCTAATAGTGACTGAATAATATCTTATTTAAGACTAATCTAGTATATAGCAATATAAAGTGATCATATTTTGTTATGTGCATGATTGAAGGGAATATTTTGAAAATAGCAATTTTATGAGAAATGGATAATTATTTATCTGACGAAATGGTAGATAAATTTAAAATACTCATTTTATATGTAGTTAAGGATATAGAAATAGTAGATATAAGAAAAATCATATTGGAAAAGATATTTGATATATATTTTATGACTAGAATTAATTATATAACTCACCTACCGAACTACTCTTATAAGTGTCCTTTCACTTATAAATACAATTGATCTATTTTATTTGTGCGTGAATATTTCTTAACTTCTCTAAATATTTTTATTTTTATTTTTATTTTAAGTTTATTTATGTTAGTTTTATCGATATTCAATCTTGGGGGTGATTATATGATAATTGGTTAAATGCTTTACTATAGTATTCTTTATTTTTTCCCCTTAGTTTTTGTAATTCTTTTATATTATTTTGAAGGTATTCTAATTATTCTATATCTTTTGTTTCAAAATATCCAATTAGATTATCTTTCATAAGTTTTTCTAATAATATTATTTCTTTTATATTTTCTCTCCAATATTTTAAATATTCATATTCTATCATTTTATCCTGTAGTAATTGTAGATTTACAAATTTTTGTATAATAGTTTATCCTAATTGTACTGTAACGTATATCTAATTCTAGATTTTCAATGCTATTTATTATCTTGTGTTGTTCTTCTCATCGCGAGTTTTTTAAATTATATAAACTATCACATGTACTTTTTCCTAAATTTTCTAGGGTTTCTTCTGTTCATATTAATTTTTCTTTTAGATTCTCCATTATTTTTCTAATTCAGTTTCTACAATTAATTTTTTCATTTAGATTATCTTGATTTTCTCTAGTTTTTCTAATATATTCAAACATTTCTTAATCTGAACAATATCCATCTGGGTAATTATCCAGGTGTAACTATTCTATCCAATTTATAGTTTCAATTTCATAGTCTAATACTTTTTCTAATATTATTCTCTTAATATCTATAATTTCTATATCTCTAAGTATATATAAGATTAATATTTTAAGATTATCTATCATTTAAAATTTGTTAAATATTTTATTATAATATTTTTTCATTGTTTGTTTTAATCTCATTAATTCTTCTATATTTTCAGTAAGAAATTTTATATATTTTATATCTATTTTCCAAAATTCTAAATATACATAATTTATCATAGTTAGTGTGTGGGTTTGGTATGTAAGTATTTATAAGAGTAGTTCAGTAAGTGAGGTATATAATTAATTCAAGTCATAAAATATCTATCAAATATTTTTTCCAATATAATTTTTCTTATATCTACTATTTCTATATTCTTAAGTACATATAAAACGAGTATTTTAAATTTATCTACCATTTCGTCAGACAAATAATCATCCATTTTTCATAAAATTGCTATTTTTAAAATATTCCCTTCAATCATGCATATAACAAAATATGATCACTTTAGATTGCTATATACTAGATTATTCTTAAATAACATGTTCTTCGATCACTATTAGCATGGTAATCTGGATACTTTTCCCTTAAACAGCGCCTCTACTCTGGTTACTCCCATATCACAGCTTTCTTGCCTCACTGGTTTCACCATTAGGATGGCATAGTTCTTAGGGATTTTTCTCCTTTTCCACTTTGCTAATATACTTCTTAACATGATATTTTTTTAATAATTCTACTATAAAGCAGCTAACATAAACTTATTTTATCATATCATGATTGTTAGGAATTTATGAATTTAGCTATTCATAATAATAAATGAATATACCTGTTCTGGTAGTTTTGATAATTCTAAGTTTGTTCCTCCATAGATTTTTCCATTGAAATATATACCTATTTTTTTAATAAATAAGCAGAATATTTATTGTAGATAAGAGAGTTTTTTGCTTCAACGCATGAAGGCTTAGTTTTCTTTCTACCTTCGATGCCTTTTATAATCTGAAACTTTACAAACGTTTTCCTTCCTCATTTTACACATTTCTAAAACTTTACGAAAAGTCTTCAAAAATTATTTCTCTAACCTAATTTACAAGAAAGTCTACAAAATCATAAATGCTTTTGGCTAAAAAGTCAAAAAGCCTAGATAAGCTACCTAACCTAACTATACAATGTCTTTTACGTAAAATAAATCAAAAGCTATAATAATTCACACGTTGAAAATTATAAGTCATATGTCCTTTCCATAATTTTTATGACTTTGATAACTTTTGTCTTCTTTTCTTTATCCGTAGTTGATTTTCCTTCGTTGCTGTCTCTATCGTATCTGCTGCTTTTTTATCTTCTTTCCAGCTGGCATGCTATTCTATTTTTTCATATAATTCTATCATCTGCTAGATATAATTCTATTGGTGTATCTATTCCTTCTCACATTTTTTTACTTTCTTCTGTAGTATATGCTCCTTTATAATAATATTCTTTAAATGCGCAAGTATACTCATCTATGTAACACATATTACATATTGCTAATTTTAACATCAAATTCCTATTTATATATTTCTCTTTATTTTGTTCTTCTATTGTTTTCATGCTGCTAAATTCGTCTTTTATAGCTATTTCATATTTTTTTAATAATTCTATAGGTGTTAATTTAGTTGTAGTTGTTGATGATGAGTTGATTTTCCTTCGTTGCTGTCTTTATCGTATCTGCTGCTTTTTTATCTTCTTTCCATCTGACATGCTTATGTTTATTCTAGCTGTACATCTACCTAAATCACTTAAGGCATGGACTACTTCACCGTCACTAATCTATATGGAGAGGGTGAAACTCCCTGGGTCCTTAAGCTTCTGTAGTATCTTTTTCACTACTATAGAGCTACACTCCTCTATCAATGCCACCATCTCAATGCCCTACATCTTCACTTTATTAGTCACCACATCCTTCAAGTACTTGTCAAACTTGGGCATTCCCTCCAAAACATCTAAAAGAGGCAAATTAATGTGAAGTTCTCTAAATGTGTCAAAGAAATTCTTAAAAGAGGAATCCTCTATGGATTTCTTGAATATTTATGGGAATAATGGTGGTGGTCTGTTATTCACTTATTCAGCAACCTTTGATTTTGGGTACTCAAACTTTCTTGAATTATCAGCAACTTTGTTTGCAATATGTTGTGGTACTAACTCTATATCTACCTTCTAAGCTTTTTTTAGAGGTTTGTCATTAAGTCTTTACCATTCCTCAAAGTGATTTCCATTACTTGTTTTAGAGGTTTATTGACATTTGGAAAACCATCCTAAGGCCTGGTATTCTGTGCCTGCTACAATTTCCTCAACTGTTGCTCTAACTACATCTAAGCTACTCGCTAATTTTTGATATCAACAGCCATCATCTCTTGGTTCTCTAGGATATTTTGTAGTGTTTTCTCAATATTACTCACTGGTTTGTTATATTATGGTATTTGAAACTATTGCTGCTGGTTGTTTCTCTATGAATAAATGTGTTGAGTCTTCCACTTTTAGTTATAGGCATTACCATAATTAGACTTATGTGTATTGCCCACAAAGTTGACGAATTCAAGATTTGCTCTACACAAATCTATAGAGTGGCCACTATTGCCAAAAATCTCACACCATGTCATAGCCTACTGTACTATATTAACCTAAGCCTGAGACTGCTACGTACCCAACATATTGAATGGATTTATCATTTGATTATGCAAAGTTAAAAGTTGGAAGGCCAAGACTGTTATGCTATCAACTTCAATCATACCTGCAACCTTTTTCACTAAGCTACT
Organism: Capsicum baccatum var. pendulum; assembly: GCA_030864225.1. NCBI lineage: Eukaryota > Viridiplantae > Streptophyta > Magnoliopsida > Solanales > Solanaceae > Capsicum > Capsicum baccatum. The sequence continues at coordinate 169,320,414 of CM061558.1, read as the reverse complement.
TGAGGTATCATCATGCCAATTCGAATTTCCTTGTGTAATCCAAGTCAACAAGGTGTATAGCTCATCATAAGTTTTTTCTAAAGCCTAACCACCTTCAGGTACATCTAAAAAATTTTTTGTGTTATGGTCAAATGCCTCAAAAAGGTGTGATCTAGAACCTCATTATGCTACTAATGATGTCAACAATCCTGAAGAAGAGTTTTGAACCCCTCTGAAGCATGAGGGGATGTTTCCACCCAGGGTATTTCTGTGAGTCCTCAGAATGGGATGATTCCAAAAAATATTTTTAGTCAAATATTAATTGGCCGTGTATTAGTAGATAATATATAGATGGGTTCGCGATGTGCCAAGTCTTGCAGTCATGCCAGATGGGAAGAAGCAGATGAGGAACTTTTAGGCTAAGTTATCCCAAGTAGTGATTAAACCTACTGGCTCAGCATTCAACCACTTTTTTGCTTCCCCCAAGAGTGAAAAGAGAAAGAGTGTCGGTCTCACATAATCAGTTGATACACTCCTAAGGATGAATGTGTCACAGATCTCCTAAAGTTTTGCAAATGGACTTGTGGATCTTCATGTGATAGTCCAATAAATTACCCAATGTTGTGCAAGAGCTACACTATGTTCTACTTTAGTTCCAATCTACCTCCTGCAGTAGGTCTTTGAAAAATGGAGGCCACATTAGTCGCAAGTGGGATTGCCAGTTCACGAACTATCTTGCGAGCTGGTAGATCCTCATCCATAGGAGCAGGAATGTCTTGTTCCTCATATATTTATAGGATATGGTAGATAAGTACTGCTTATCTCCTCTATTGGTGAAAGAATTGCTCTACCTCTAGGTCTAGTTCAACCAACTCCCTATCATTTATAAACTTACTAGCTTGTTAACCTGTTGTCTGCAAATTTAGAAACCAAGATCAAGTTAAAAGCATCAAAGAAATCGAAAAGTAAAACTAAAATACGACAGTTTCCTATTGACAAGTCCCTGAAAATGGCACCAAAAACTTGTTACCCCCAAGAGTACAACAAGTGTACGTGCTCTACCCAAGTAATATAGAAGACTTAAGAAAGCTAAGTGTTGATCCCACATTGATGATAGGCGAATTTACACGCCTATATCAATATATTTTGCCCATATTTTAGCCTAGTTTTGAGAACAAATTATATATTTCATGCACTTTTAGTCCTTTTTCCTGAAAATGAGCTAACGAACATGATTAGTAAAGTTTCAGGTATAAATGATGCAAAATTCAGCATTTTATGGCTTACTTGATGCAAAAGAAAGCTCACGAAGAAAGGAAAAGGAGTGTACACGCCTAAGGACCAAAACTGCTGCATGGAAAATCTGTCCCGGGCTAAAACAATATTTCTGAAGACTTTGAGGACTTACAGACACATAGCTGGATTTGGACAATGATACATTAACCTAGTACAATTGGGTTATGTATTTCATTAGTTTATTTGGATTATGATAATGTTACATTAACCTAGTACATTTGGGTTAAGTATTCCATTAGCCTAGTAGGATTTGGTTATTTGTTTCATTAGCGTAGTAGGAGTAGGATATGGGTATTATAAATACCCTATCATGCTAGAGATTTCTATTCATTCCTCCCTTAGTGGAGAGACATTCAACAATTAATCTTCTTCCATTCCTCTCTTAACAATTCATCTTCTAATCTACTCTTCTAATCTTTCCATTAATTCTATTTTTCTTCTTCTATTCATCTGTTCTTATTTACCGCAACAAGAGAATTGTTACTTTTGCCTTGGAATTCACGCCACACGCCTACCACCTAAGCTACACGAAAATTACTCAATCTTGTGGTATAACAACAATGTCAATCGTGATCTCCTTCGCATTCATGGGTAACTAAACTTCTCTGTTGGGGTTATGGAAGCCGAATGAGTTACTATCTATTGCTGTGAGTTTGTGAGTTCGCGACACGTATACTGCTTATATCATTATTCTCTTCATCTTAATCTACATTCTTTGCGGTTGCAAATGCAAGAATACGCCAGTCTAACATTTAACTTGTTCGAAAGAAAGGTTATTTGTCTGGAAAAGAGATAGTGTCAAGGTAGTAGGACACCCTTTCCTACTAAAAAGCTAGTTCCGTAACTGGACTAACCTCTTGGAGAATTCGTACCGTTAGACACGCTTTAAGCTCAAAAGAGTTAAAGTGAAATAGTCCTTGTTGAGGTCGAAAGACGCTTGGATTTACCATCGAATACAATTCTCTATAAGCATTTGCATGTCAAAACTCTACACACTCATAGCCAATAGAGACGTATACCTCAGAAGGTGGACATAACCCCAACGCTTCAATTCTCATTGTTTACAACTCATGTAACAATCTCTCTCTATTTACTTTATTATTTTCAGCTTTTGTTTACATTACTTGCACGACAAGACTGCCCCCCTTCTTACGAGACTTGCACCAAAAGTTTAGTAATTTTGCTTACTTGTTGGCCAAGCTATTCCCTGTGGTATCGACACCCAACCCAGGTTGGGTTCTATATTTGCTAACAATCTATTTACACTCCTACGAGAGCTGTAGATTGAGCGTTATTAAAAATTGGCGCCGTTGCCGGGGAATACGAGTGTCAATCAAGTTCGTGATAATTACTAGACCCTTTGGTCAAAGATTCTCGTACTTTTACATTTATTTTTTGTTTTTGTTTATTGCAGGTTTTTACTTTAGTGCATGCCCCACACTAGAAGTTCTGGTCAACTGTTATTACCAATCAATCCTGAACCACAACGAATTAGAAGAATGGAAGCACAAGCTGAAATCGACAGGATGGCTGCTCAACACGAGCAAGCAAGATTAGCTGATCTTGCCGCTGCTCAAGTCCAACAACAAAACATTGATAATCCTGGGCGAGCAACAAATCCTGACGATGAAGATTTAGGTGATGACGAGTTGATAAACCCAAGGCATGTTGCTGAAACTACAACACCTGCCAACAGAAGAGGTCGACAAGCTCGGTATAGGTATGATCGCCAACCTTTGCAGCCAGCTTTCAACGATGATGATGATGATCTTGATGGTGCCGGATCCACTGGAGCTATAATTCCACCACCATTAGCGCCTGGAGCCAAGTTCAACATCACAAGCACCATGATTCAGTTATTGCAACTCAAGGGATTATTTGGTGGACTAGCAGGCGACGATCCGAATATGCATCTCATCAACTTTATTTCTACATGCAAGTCTTTTGACAATCCTGGTGTTGGTCAGAATGCTATTTGATTACGTCTATTTCCATTGTCTCTGTCTGGGGAGGCAACACTATGGTTGAATGGGCTGACTCCTGATTCAATTACAAATTGGAGGCAATTGAGAGACGCTTTCCTAGAAAGATTATTTCCGCCATCCAAAAGAGCACAATTGAGAGATAAAATCAGCAACTTCCGCCAGCTTCCCACTGAAGCTCTTCATGAAACATGGGAGAGGTTCAAGACAAAGCTAGCGAGATGCCCAAACCATCACATGACTAATGTTCACCTAATGGAGATCTTGTATAGAGCCTTGAATTCAATAACTAAACCAGTGGTTGATAATGCAGCTAGAGGTTCTTTCATGGACCTCACCTTTGGTCAAGCAAGCAATATGCTAGATCGCATGACGAAACAAAGTAGAGCTTGGCATACCAGGGATTCTGATGTAGCAAGCCCCACTTTATCTATTGGCATGACTGCAGACCAAAGAAGAAGAGAAGAAGAACGTGATCAAGACATGGCGCACATGAAAACACAAATGGATCTTCTGAAAAAGCATTTATTATCAGGGAAGACAGAAAAAGTGAAAGCTGTGATGCTAAAAGGAAGAGACGAATCTGATTCTGAAGAGGAGACCAACTACTTGAACAATCAGGGGGGTTTTCGTGGGAATGCCCAAGGAAACCAAGGTCGGAACTATTATGATAAATCTGGAAGCAAAGACCAAGGTAGTTGGAAGAAAAATAATGAAAAGAGTGGTTTGTACGTTACTCCTGGTAGACGTGATACCACCACATCTAATTCTGGAAGTATTGAAGACATGATGGCTAAGTTATTGAAAGGAGTGGAAGCAACGAGCGCGGGAGTTACGGAGGTGATTAATGATTTGTCCTCCATGAAGCAATTAGTTGATTCTCATTCCACTTCTATCAAGCAAATAGAGCAGCAATTGAGCCAACTTTCAGCTGCATTCAATCAAAGAAAGGCTGACACCTTACCGAGCGATACTGTGCAAAACCCAAGGAATGATGGGTCATGCATGGCCATCACTACCAGAAGTGGTAAGGTGCTGGAAACTTCAGCAAAAGACAAGCAAGTGGTTGACGAAGTTGAGGACAAGGATAACAATGCGAAACGTGAGGAGTCCGCGGATGACGTTACTAACGTCACTCCCAACGACGTGCAAACTGAAAAAGTGGAAAAATGGAAGCAAGAGGAGAAGAAATCCATGGAGAGAACACTTCCATACCCACCACCACCTTTTCCCCAAAGATTGAATAAGGTGGCGGATGACACTAAGTTCAGCAAATTTATGACTATGTTGAAGCAGCTGACCATCAATGTTCCATTAGTGGAGGCACTTGAATAAATGCCTGGGTATGCGAAGTTTATGAAAGATCTTTTGACAAAGAAGAGGGCAGCAAGTTATGAGCTAAAGGATGATGTACATCATTGTAGTTCAATTGCTACCCGATCGATAGTTCAGAAGAAGGCCGACCCCGGAGCTTTCACTATTCCTTGCACCGTCGAATCTTTGAACTTTGCCAAAGCACTATGTGACTTAGGAGCCAGCATCAACTTGATGCCATTATCGATCTACAAGAAGTTGGGGTTAGGAGATCCTACACTAACTAATATGAGGCTTGTCATGGCGGATAGGTCGGTAAAACGACCTGTTGGGATTCTATGCGATGTCTTGGTAAAGGTTTCTTCATTTATCTTTCCAGCAGACTTTGTCATCTTGGATTGCGAGGCAGATTCTGAGGTTCCCATAATCTTGGGGCGCCCTTTCCTTGCTACAGGAAGTGTGCTCATTGATTTAAGAGCTAATGAACTTTCATTCCGAATAAATGACGAAGTGGTTCGTTTTGATGTTTGCAAATCAATGAAGCAACCCAAAGATCTGAGTGTATTTTCTGTGGCTGATGTTGTCTTTGATGATGAGAAAGAAAGACTTGAAGAAGAGCAAATTCTTGATGATCCTTTGGAGGTTTTGCTCATGAAAGGAGAGAATGAGGATGCTGAAATTACTAAAGAAGCTATTTGTGCTCTATCAGGATTAGGGACATATCGCTATACTCCCAAGAAGCTGGATCTTGATCTCAAGAATCGACCCACACCACCAGCTAAGCCATCTATTGAAGAACCACCCACACTAGAATTGAAGGAGCTGCCAAGCCATTTGAAGTACCCATTCTTAGGAAGCGGAAACACTCTTCCAGTCATAGTGGCAGCCGATTTGGGTGAGCAACAAGTTGCAGCTCTTATTGCTATCTTACGCAAGTATATTAGAGCTATTGGATGGACCATTGCGGATATTATTGGTATTCCACCTAGGATTTGCACACATAAAATTCAGCTTCAAGAAAAGTGCACACCCACCATTGAACATCAAAGGCGTCTAAACCCACCTATGCAAGAGGTGGTAAAGAAGGAAATTATCAAGTGGTTAGACGCAGGAGTTGTATATCCTATCTCTGATAGTACATGGGTAAGCCCAGTAAAATGTGTTTCCAAGAAAGGAGGTATGACGGTGGTCGCAAATGCAAAGAATGAGCTTATTCCACTCAGGCCCGTTACTGGATGGAGAGTATGCATGGACTACCGCAAGCTGAATTCTTGGACGCTTAAAGATCACTTCCCAATGCCATTTATGGACCAAATGCTAGATCGATTAGCGGGGAAAGGATGGTTTTGCTTCTTGGATGGTTATTCAGGCTATAATCAGATTGGTATTGCACCCGAAGACCAAGAGAAGACAACGTTTACATGCCCATATGGTACGTTTGCCTTCAAACGTATGCCATTCGGGTTATGTAACGCACCAGCCACCTTTCAATGTTGTATGATGTCTATTTTCTCTGATATGGTTGAAGACACTTTGGAGGTATTTATGGATGACTTTTCAGTTATTGGTGAGTCTTTTGAAGCGTGTTTGGCAAACTTGAGCATGGCATTGCAAAGATGTGTAGAGTTCAACCTTGTGCTGAATTGGGAGAAGTGCCACTTCATGGTAAAATAAGGAATCGTTCTTGGGCACAAGATCTCCGAAAGAGGAATAAAGGTTGATCGAGCAAAAATTGAGGTTATTGAGAAGCTACCGCCTCCAATTTCAGTGAAGGGAGTTCGTAGTTTTCTTGGCCATGCTGGGTTCTATCGTAGATTCATCAAAGACTTCTCCAAAATTGCTAGTCCATTGTGCAAACTATTGGAGAAAGATGCGAAGTTTGACTTCAATAACGATTGCTTGAAGGCATTCGAATGCCTTAAAGGAAAACTCATTGAAGCCCCTATCATGGTAGCACCAGATTGGTCTCTCCCGTTCGAAGTCATGTGTGATGCTAGTGGTGTAGCCGTTGGTGCTGTTCTTGGTCAGAGAAAGGAGAAATTATTTCATCCTATCTACCATGCGAGTAAGGTCCTGAATGAAGCCCAAAGGAACTACACTATTACTGAACAAGAGCTCCTAGCGGTTGTGTTTGCATTTGAGAAGTTTCGTGCCTATCTATTGGGTACTAAGGTGATCGTTCATACAGACCATGCAGCACTTAGGTATCTAATGACGAATAAGGATGCAAAACCAAGGTTGATTAGATGGGTATTGCTGCTACAAGAGCTTGATTTCGAAGTGAAAGATAGAAGAGGTTGCGAGAACCAAGTGGCTGATCACCTATCTAGACTCGAGAATGAGCATGTGGTGCAACCTGAAATTCAGATTGATGATGCATTCACGGACGAGGAGATATTAGCGACAACAATGGAGAAATTACCATGGTATGCCGACTTTGCAAATTTCGTGGTAAGTAATGTGCTACCTGCCAATTTATCTTACCATCAAAGGAGGAAGTTCATGCATGACGTTCAGCACTACTATTGGGATGAACCTTATTTGTTTTGAAGATGCGCTGATGGTATCATTCGACGATGTATATCCCACGAAGAAGTGCCCACCATATTGGAAGCATGCCATACATCCCAAGTTGGAGGACATCATGCAGACAATCGAATGGCAAGAAAGGTATTGCAAAGTGGTTATTATTGGCCTTCGATATTCAGAGATGCATACTACTATGTTAGAAGGTGTGACCAATGCCAGCGTCAAGGTGCTATCTCAAAACACCATGAAATGCCCATGTCCAAAATTCTTGAGGTAGAACTCTTTGATGTGTGGGGTATTGATTTCATGGGACCATTCGTGAATTCGTTTGGAATGAAGTACATCTTGGTTGCTGTAGATTATGTTTCAAAATGGGTGGAAGCTGTAGCTTTGGCCGACAATGAAGGGAGGCGTGTTGTAGCATTCTTAAAGAAGAATATCTTCTCTCGCTTTGGAGTACCGCATACTATCATAAGTGATGGAGGATCTCACTTTTGCAACAAGCTATTCAAATCTGTATTGGCCAAGTATGGTGTCAAGCAACACAAGGTAGCTACGCCCTATCATCCCCAAACTAGTGGACAAGTAGAGGTTTCCAATCGAGAGATCAAGCAAATCCTTGCCAAGACGGTTATTGCAAATAGGAAGGATTGGTCTCGAAAGCTAGATGATGCACTATGGGCGTATAGGACTGCATTCAAAACACCCATTGGTATGTCACCTTATCTACTAGTTTATGGGAAGACTTGTTATCTACCCATCAAGCTTGAACACAAGGCATTGTGGGCATTGAAGCAATTGAATTTGAATTGGGATGCTGTGAAGAATCTGAGGTTGGAACAACTGAACGAACTAGATGAATTCCGTCTCCATGCATATGAAAGGTCAGACCTATACAAGGAGCGGATGAAGAAGTATCATGATCAACGGATTGTTCGACGAAACTTCCAAAAGGGTGATATGGTACTACTCTTCAATTCCAGATTAAAACTCTTCCCAGGTAAGTTAAAATCAAAGTGGTCTGGTCCATTTAAAGTTATCCAAGTCTACTCGTCTGGAGTAGTCGAATTGGAAGACAATAATGGTGTTATCTTCAAAGTGAATGGCCAATGTGTTAAGCCTTATATCGGTCCTCTTGACTCGATGAATGACATGGCCATCACTTATCTCGACGAAGTCTAAGTACTCGAGATTATTATGTCGAGCCACGACAATAAATAAGGCGCTAGATGGGAGGCAACCCATCGTTTTATCATTTTATCGTTTATCGTTTTTCCTTTCATTCTAGTACTTGTTTTGTTTTGCTAAATGAAAACTCCAAAAATAAGAGTCGTGCCACGACCAAAACTAAGGCGCTTGGTGGGAGGCAACCCATCGTACTAATCGTTTTCATTTGGTTTTGAGCAAAAATAGGTGCAAGAAGTATTCAACGAGGAGATTGATTTCAATTGACGATTTGGACGCATTGTATGGTAAAGTTGGTAAGTTAGGAATAGTTCTGCATAAGGCTATGGATTGAGCACCTCTCATTCCCAAATAGGCATCGAGGAAGGCTAGGCCTTGGAAAAACTAGGCCACGAACGATGCACAACCTATCCTATAGCCTAAGGTCTCGGAATCTAGTGTGCTATACACTATGCGCCACCTATTCCTAAGTGTGCTTTTGACTATGCGCCGCCTATGCTATGGCATTTGGTCTCAGTATCTCATATGCCATAGACTATGCGGCGCATATGTCTACAAATGCCATAGACTATGCGGCGCATATGTCCCATTATGCTATAGACAATGCGCCGCATATGTCATGTCTATGCCAAGCATTATGTGCCGCATATGTGGGATTTTTGTCTCCAAAACCGATTGTAAATGGGTCATAACCCGACCCATTCTCTTCCTATATAAAGGAGACTTAGTTTTACAACACAACCACACTAAAAATTGACCTAAGGGCGCCGCATATACATCCAAACCCTCTCAAAATTTTCTTCTTTTGCTCTTCCAATTCACAAAACCATCCCCACAAGCTTCAAGCAAGTAAGTGCTCTCTTATTCTTCATTTATTTCTCGTAAGTACTACGTTGCTATGTCTAGTATGAATTGCTAAATCGTATAAGATTGTTGGTGATGTTTATGTGTTTGGATAGTTGATACAAAATCATGTGAGTGAACATATACGTAGGAAAATCTTGACTTGTTTCCGACTTGAATTTGGCTTCAATAGCATTGTTATGGTATTTACGGAATTACTATGGCTATGAACATTGCTTAAGATTGTTGTTTGGATACTTACATGTTAGACTATCCCGGCCATCGGGATAAGACTTATAGTGCCTACCGGCATAAGAGGCTGTGATTGTTGTAAGAATAACTATTCCATATGGTAACCCCTATGTAGTAGTGTTGTTATATCTACCATGAAAGTAGTCCAATGGCTGCAAGTAAGTGATACATTGCTGATTTTCTTGTCGGAATACAATCCTAAAACGTATGTCGACGAAATCTGAGTACTCGACCACTTTCACTTCACTGATTTGTGTTAACAAAACTAAGTGTGGGGTGGTACCCCTAATGCTTGTTTATAGGTTGTATCGATTGAGATTGTGCTGCCACTAACACTATTTCTAGTCTCAGGTACAATGGCACCTAAAGCAAGGCAAGGCAAGGAGAAGGCTACCACTTCCCAAAAGGGCAAAAAGAGAGGTCGCAAGGACCAAGGAGAATCATCCTCAGCACAACTACCCCGCAGAATGTTTGGAATAAAATGGGTTCTTGAGGAGGAATCCAAATAATGGTACAGGAACAACAAAGAACGAAAATATGTTCACGTCGACTTGATCAACAAGGAAACCTTAGCAAAGAAGGAGCCGCGTATGTTGGCAAAAATAATGGTATTGAAGCTGGATTTCATCTTCCGCGACATGGGAGAATGCAACCTTGATTTAAGAAGAGAGTTTTATGCCAACTGGTCGCCGAACACAACAGGCAATGAAGTCAAAATTCGGGGCCAAGTGTTACAGCTCACCGCGGATTGGATCAACTCTTTTCTTGGCTTACCTTAAGTCGACACAGCACCATTCAAAGAGCTGTACAGCAGGCCTCCTTATAGAGAAATACGACACACACTTTGTGGAAGCAGATCGATGGCAAGGTGGGGCAGGCATAAAGAAACCGGCCGACACAACACCTTCCCCTATGCTCCACTAAATAGGGAAGCAAGAATCTAGATGCGCATTGTCAACTCATGCCTTATTCCTGGGACTCAATACACCAAGATATCAAGAGATAGAGTGTGTTTGGCCTATGCTTTGATGACGAATATCCCTATCAACTTTGGGGCAATAATTCGATCTACCATGAGGAAGGCTAGACTCCACAAAAGGTCCCACTTCACATTTGGAAATTTGTTGACATCAATCTTGCGGAAGGAGGATATCGAAGAGGAACCAACTGACCACAAACTCCCACATAACCCAAAGAAGGTTGACCTCACCAAAGTCAAAGATGCTGAAACAACTCATGGTGTCAACCTTACTACTGCGGAGAGACATGCTCGTGATGAGAGTTTCTTCCGTCATCTCTATGGCATGACACGATTCACTATGATGAGTGGTGGACGTATTCCAACTGCTGAAGAGCTCCAACAGCTGGACCACGACTACCCAGTGAACGTGCATGCACGGGAGATGTGTGGAGTGGGCGTATACTTTGAGGAACCTCTAGAGGATGATGTGCCGACTGATGTCGATCAACGCTTACCTGATTCTGACGAGGAGGAGAACTCTGACGACGACTCTTATGATGATTCAAACAAAGGGGGTATGACCCTCGACATTGAGGAAGAGTCCGACTAACCAGGTTCTTCGTATTTATTTTTCACTGAGGGCAGTGTCCCGTTTAAGTGTGGGGTGGCGGTATCGCATGCTATACTTCTCTGTTTGCACCTATGTTTGTTTGTTGTTTGCTTTGTTTATTTGAGTTTTACTTTATTTATTTGAGTTTGTTTTTTTTGTTTTTTTAAGTTTTTTTAGGAGTAAATTTTTTCTAGCTTCGCATGAAATTATTTTGACAGGCAGCATGAGATTATAACAAGAGTATGTGTTACAATTGTGACTATTGAGACGTTTAGACTCTAGTTGTGACTCATTATGTGATATTTTGTGGTTCAATTCCTTCACTTGTTGGGTCGAGAGTCTATATTACTTCCAATCAAGTCGACCATGTGCCTTGTGTGTGTGAGATTAATAGTATCTTCTATGTATGTGGATGATGCTAGAACTTGCCTGGTATGTATGCAAAGCGAAAATAAGGAGTGTAAGTTTAGGATATGATTTAGACATTTCTTTGGCAACCTATATTTGTTTACCTTCAGTTTTACCTACCCATGGACATCATCCTAGTTAAACCCTTTTGAGCCTTTAGCCTATTTCTTTGACAACCTTGTATGCAAGCCCAATCCATTTTCTTTCAAGACCGTAATTAGATCCAAATTCCTAAGTGCTTTAAAGTGAAAAAGTCATGTGACAACATAAGAGGAAATTGGGTGAGTATAATGCTATAAATTGTAATGGTACTTGAATGTGTTATGAAAAAGAAAAGTGCTATCATAAGAGGTATGTTGTGAAAAGAAAAAGGAAAAGAAAGCTGAAAAGTGAGTTGTGCTTAAAATTGAAAAACAAAAGAGTAGAACAAGGGTGGTAGAATAAAAGAAAGAAAAAAAAGTGTCAATGGTACAAAGTGATGTATTAAAGCGCTTAGGAACCTAGTCACTATTCTTGGCCAAAATAGTCCTACCCGTCCCTTCGCCTACATTACAACCATCAAAAGACCTACTTGATCCTAATCTTAACATTCTGACATTTAGTGGAGTAGTACACTAAGGGCAAGCCTATGGTCATCAGTTGCTGCATACGAATTCTTTGTGAGAGCGAGAGCAAGGATATTTTGATACCCATGTTTGAAAAATATGCTACGCTTGTGAGTGACTATGGGTAATATATTGTGAGACACACATGGTTGATGAGTTTTGGATAGTTGTGTATGATTCTTTGTGCCTTGACTTTTTGAATATGAGTTAACCACCATCACGAGTCTATGCTAGAGGTTAAATGGTTTCTACTAATGATCGGAAAACTACTCTTTGTTGATAATTGTTGTGCTTGTCTTGACGAATGTTTTGTGTTGTTGCTGTGAAACCCTAAGTTGATGTTTAGAGGGACATGATATTTTGTTCGAGGACGAACAAAGCTGCAAGTGTGGGGTGTTGATGATAGGCGAATTTACACGCCTATATCAATATATTTTGCCCATATTTTAGCCTAGTTTTGAGAACAAATTATATATTTCATGCACTTTTAGTCCTTTTTCCTGAAAATGAGCTAACGAACATGATTAGTAAAGTTTCAGGTATAAATGATGCAAAATTCAGCATTTTATGGCTTACTTGACGCAAAAGAAAGCTCACAAAGAAAGGAAAAGGAGTGTACACGCCTAAGGACCAAAACTGCTGCATGGAAAATCTGTCCCGGGCTAAAGCAGCATTTCTGAAGACTTTGGGGACTTACAGACACATAGCTGGATTTGGACAATGATACATTAACCTAGTACAATTGGGTTATGTATTTCATTAGTTTATTTGGATTATGATAATGTTACATTAACCTAGTACATTTGGGTTAAGTATTCCATTAGCCTAGTAGGATTTGGTTATTTGTTTCATTAGCGTAGTAGGAGTAGGATATGGGTATTATAAATACCCTATCATGCTAGAGATTTCTATTCATTCCTCCCTTAGTGGAGAGACATTCAACAATTAATCTTCTTCCATTCCTCTTTTAACAATTCATCTTCTAATCTACTCTTCTAATCTTTCCATTAATTCTATTTTTCTTCTTCTATTCATCTGTTCTTATTTACCGCAACAAGAGAATTGTTACTTTTTCCTTGGAATTCACGCCACACGCCTACCATCTAAGCTACACGAAAATTACTCAATCTTGTGGTATAACAACAATGTCAATCGTGATCTCCTTCGCATTCATGGGTAACTAAACTTCTCTGTTGGGGTTATGGAAGCCGAATGAGTTACTATCTATTGCTGTGAGTTTGTGAGTTCGCGACACGTATACTGCTTATATCATTATTATCTTCATCTTAATCTACATTCTTTGCGGTTGCAAACGCAAGAATACGCCAGTCTAACATTTAACTTGTTCGAAAGAAAGGTTATTTGTCTGGAAAAGAGATAGTGTCAAGGTAGTAGGACACCCTTTCCTACTAAAAAGCTAGTGCCGTAACTGGACTAACCTCTTGGAGAATTCGTACCGTTAGACACGCTTTAAGCTCAAAAGAGTTAAAGTGAAATAGTCCTTGTTGAGGTCGAAAGACGCTTGGATTTACCATCGAATACAATTCTCTATAAGCATTTGCATGTCAAAACTCTACACACTCATAGCCAATAGAGACGTATACCTCAGAAGGTGGACATAACCCCAACGCTTCAATTCTCATTGTTTACAACTCACGTAACAATCTCTCTCTCTTTACTTTATTATTTTCAGCTTTTGTTTACATTACTTGCACGACAAGACTGCCCCCTTCTTACGAGACTTGCACCAAAAGTTTAGTAATTTTGCTTACTTGTTGGCCAAGCTATTCCCTGTGGGATCGACACCCAACCCAGGTTTGGTTCTATATTTGCTAACGACCGCTTTACACTCCTACGAGAGCTGTAGATTGAGCGTTATCACACATGGACTAGTGTTAAGACACTATCTAATTTCAGTTCAACTATTAAGTCTAGATTAGTGAAAACATAACCACAAGAGTTGGAAAGTTATAACATAATGTAAACAAAACAATGCAGTAAAGTAAAGGTTTTGGACAATAAATGTGGAAAATCCCAGGGTTAAGGCATTGTGAGCAATCATACTACATTATAGAATTTCAGTAGTTAGGTTATTTATCTGGGTTGATGGTTCACGGGGTCTATACTATGACTATGGAGTTTTGAACCTCTAATAAATTATCTAACTTAGATCCATAACTACATTGTTAAGTAGGGATGTGAGAACAAAGATAAATGATTTCGTATTCATCCCGTACTTGAACCAAATAGGTCACTTAAGTATATTATTATCCTAAGTGCGTATCATAACATTATTCTATGTAGATTATAATCCTATTCTATTCATCCCAATTCTACTCTACCATTTAACCTTATGAGTTCACAATAGAGTTATAGAATGTATTCTAAGGGACATGAAGCTTTAAAATAGTGATAATGAGGATAAACAAACAACCAACAATGATAAAAAACCATAACCAAATCAATTCATAACAATAATACTCATGTTCTTGGCCTATAATCCATGTTAAAATCCATAAAAAAACTAAATTAAAGAGATAAAAACCCTAATTTAAGTGTTATCCAGCCTCCATTCAAGTCCCAAGGTCATCCAAGGTATGTGCAATTATTTTTAAGTGTCCTATTTATAGGAGGACAACATTGCCCGTTTTTGACATTAGGGCGTGCCACACTAATATTGCGCCATATAGGCAACGTGGCTTGCCAAAAACATAGAAGAATACTAGAATTTTATATCATCAATATTTCCAAGGGTGTTCCATGGACTTATAGCAACACCTAGGCAGTATGGCATGCCAAGGACTTCAAAACATCCAACTTTGATCTAAGTTTGTCCCATGCTTTTGTCCTTCAACTCCAAGCCTTGTAGTGTTGTTTCCACTTGATTTCTAGATTATAAATTAACTATATATCATGATGATACACTCAAAAAGAATATTTATAGAATATTAAACACCACACATTAGAGCACAAAACACCATACAATTCAAGACAATGAACTATTAAGGCCATTGCTCAAGCTAAGAGTACTAGCTTTTGTCCCTTGATTCTTAACTTGGTGTTCAGACTCAAAATTCACTATGAAAACACTTTAACCATTAAATTTACATAACATTACACTTTGATGCTTATTTAAACTGAGAATTTATCATTAAGCACAAGAGAAGTCCTCTAAATAAGCTTGGATAACAACACTGAGGTGCGTGACTCCACCTCAGATTAAAAGGTGTATGATCTGAACCACTTCTAATAAAATTTTCAACCTCTAATACTGGAAATAAACCTTGCATCCTATCATTAAATAGAACCCTATCCAATCTCTTGAATATATAATCAATATCTATTCTTCCATTCCACCTATGTGTATATACTTTTCTAGAACCAAGGCCTTCTAAATTACACACATTTATGCAATGTTTGAATTCCTCTATTTCAGATAACATAATAGGAAATCCCCTTAGTTTCTCTTCATCATTGATAATAACATTAAAGTATCCTTCCACTAACTAGTGCTCCTGAATGAGTTGTGCCATCTCTCCCAAAGATTCCCACAATGATTGTCTCTTAACTTGTGTACATTTTGCATATACTAAAGTGACTATTATTATCACTCTTACATCCTAATTTATAATTTTAGGGTCATCTTCTGCTCTTCATCCATGATACTTATGAAATTTACAATGGAATCCATAAATGCCAAAAAATTTCCTGATGTATTAGCTACTGCATGCTGCATCACTAGCCGTCTTTCATATTCTTCTATATTGTGATTGTGTTGAAATGGCTCCATCAGCCTTATAAAATAAAATTGATGTCTTTTTTGTAAAGTTATCAATCTGGTAAATGCTTTTTGAGTGTTCACTGACCATCTATTCCTTATCAAAGCATTCATCTTGATTTATTTTCGGATTCACTTCTTGTCTACATTATACATGCAATAGCACCTTTGCCTTTCTTCACCTACTTGCCTTATGCTACTTTAATTGTATTCATTTTCTTAGGAGATAGATTTCCTTCAATGGCTACTTTGTTAATATTCTTTTCAAGATCATCATCATCAAGGTCATCTTTCTTCTTATTACTGAAATCTATTTGATTTCCAGCTTGTATTGCTAATGGAAACTCTCTCCATCACCATTACCCCCCTTTGTTACTTTGATGATCAGCTATTATCAAATCTTTTGATCCCCCTTCCTTCTCTATTGCCTTATGGTCAGTCTAATTTTCCAGTGATTGGGCTTCATTGGGACCAATTTATCCCTTCTTTTCTGGCATTGTTTCCTATTTGTTTCTTGATTCTTACTTATATACATTGTTTTTTGCTGGTTTCGTTATTGTTGAACTCTTATCGAAATTATTGGTAACCCATTCTATAGTTCTTTCCTTGCTTATTTTCTCTCATTTCTTATATTTTTCTCTTCTTCTATTTTGTAACACCCCGTAAAAGTCGTGCATGGATTAGCCTTCAATAGAGTGCCCTTAGACTTAAAAACTTGAAAATTTTCCTAAGTATAATGAGGACTTAGAGTCATTTTAGTTGGAAATCTTCGGGATACAATTTTTCAACCTTTTCGACATCCGTTTTTAGATTTTAAAGTTGCGTTATGATCGGTCAAGCTCATAGTACATCTCGGATAAGTTTTGGAATTTTTCAGAATGCATAAGGCTACATTTGGATTTCAAAACAGTAGTAAAATGCATAGCCTATTGCCCAGTTTTCAGCATTTCAGGGTCAACTTCAAATGATCATAACTCCATGTATATAATGAAATGTGTGAGCTATAATATATCCAACGAAAGTTATTTGAGTCCTCTTTCAAATGCAGTTTGTTTCATCCAATTTGAGTAAATGAGTAAAACGTTATAATCGATTTACTCCAGCCTATCAAACTGTCAACTGAGGGACAGATTTAACCTTAATTGTTCCTTAGGGGTATTTTGGTCATCCTCCACCCCTATATATACCACCAACACGGGATTTAATCCCTCAAACACCATAATACACATACTTTCCCCAAAATTTCTCAAGAACTCTCCTTAGGGTTTCAAAATAAAAACCCAAATAGTTTAAGATTCGACCGTAGGTTTTCGAAGATAATTACATATTTGGAATCACCAATCTGCAAGGTTCAAAAAACATCTCGTATCTTCAGAAATAGAGGTACGTGGGGTTATCCAAAAATCTCATGGGTGTAGTTTTTATGAACATGCATACTTTTAAATGGGGGTTTTCAATCAAATGCTAATATCTTGCTTTCAATACGATTTCTAAGTCGTTTTCTTTATGTCATGGGAATTGTTTGCCTATATACTTCAATGGTTGAAACCATGCATATGTGATTTGAGATTTTTCATGGAAGTTTGATAAGTATGAATGATGAATTGTTTTCAAATTCCCATGATAATGTTTCGATACTCCATATTGTATTGTGATCAACAAAAGAGAGCATGAATTTGAAATAAATATTGTTCACCACTTGTAAATGATGAAGCACCTTGATTTTTACATGATTATGCATATGTGGATGTGATATTGATGACTTGCAAGTCGAGTATGACGATACCTTACAGAATACGATATGCAATTAAATAAGATAAAATTTGAATGCATTGATTTTACATGACAAAGATGGATGCTCGAAGAAGGCATTTGAGACACAAACGGCTCATCGCTGGAAGAACGTGTTTGCCGACACGGAATATCGGTACCATGCCTTGTGGTCGGTACCATATTTGATTTGGCTTGAGATACCATGCTTTGTGGTCTTGTGTTTCTCTCCCTCACTTATACTCTAATCTCGGTGGCAACCGAGGTTTGACAGTCGGTGTAAATTATGTAGGGTATTCCACCTAGCTTAGTTGCATTTCATTATTATTGAAAAAAACTATTGGATTACACCCATGTGCTTTCAAATGATTTGATACAAAATTGCTTTATAATGGCTCTCAACTATATATTGTAAAAATATTATATTTTGTTTTGATATCTCTGCGTGCCAGTACTTTTGTGATGACCCCCTCCCCTCTCCAACCTCCCAGGTTTAGAGGCCCAGTCTAGGGGTCAAGAGAATCAGTAGATCATTCAGACAGAGTTGTAGAGACAAGTGGTGAGCCTTCTATGTTTCGGAAGGTCTTATGTCCTGCAGTCCTTTTATCTTATATTAGTTTTGGGTCTGCTGGGGGCCTTGTCCCAGTTTTCAGATAGACATTATTTCAGTCATGTAGTACAGATTTCGCAGACGGTTTTAGAGATGTTGACTTAGATTGTGGGACACTATTCCCCATTTTCATTTTCATATTATTCTTGACCATGTTTCCGTTATATTGTGTTTCTTCTGCATTACTTTGATCATATGAATTAGGTGCATGATTACCAGACAGATAGAGGTGTTTCGGGTCTCCATGGTTCGAAATGCTCGTCACGGCCAGGCCCTAGTTCGGGTCGTGACACATTTGATCCTCTGAGTCTATCATTTCTTCTTTTAGTATATCAAAGTCATTAGAAACTACTAGTACCTTCAAGATTTTCTCCTCCACTGCTCTAATAATATGGACATACCTATCTCTTATATATTTGTTCCTCTTTGTAAGCCATTTTTGTTTATTTGGGTTTCTTTCTCTAACTTTGTTGCTGTTTACACCTTTCTTTTGCTCTATATTTCATCCTTCTGGATATTTATTAGTAGATTATTCTTTTTCCACCAAATTTTTGTCATACAGTTCAGGATTTATATTCCAACAACTACTTTCATCATGTCCTTGCAAACAACATTCCTTGTAATATTTCATTATAAAATCATATTGAATTTGTATCTACTTAAATTTAATTTCTCCTATCACATCATCTTCTTTATTGATTCTTATCCTTTGAGGTAACTTGGAACCTAAGTCTACTGCTATTTTGAGTTTTGCATAACCGAGTCTTGTTTAATTTTTAGTTGCCTTATCCACCATTAAAGGTTTACCTACGACTGAGGTAGTTGAAAAAATTGCCTCCTTAGCATAGAAATTAGGTGGGAGATTTGGAATATATATCCAAGCTACTCTAATGATAGTATTCACATTCGGCTTTCGCCATAAATACCAATTCAATGTACTCATCTACCAATACATCTCCTTAGCCTTGATATAATATGTAGCAATGGATAGTAGGTTCGTGTAAGACCCAACAAAATTCTACGCTTAATTCAGTCCGTTAAAGCTTGAAAAGAGGTTCCAAATTTAGAAATTTTAGCTAAGTGTTTATACTTAGAAGTATTTTAGCCTTTGTAAGTTGGAGATCCTATTTTGCGACCCTTATGACCTAAAATATCCACTTTTAGGTTGATTCATGATCAGGAATGTCATTAGGTCACTTCGGGTGAGTTTAGGATTTTTTGAACCATGTCGGAGCCATATTTAGGTGACCAAAATACTGGGTTGATGCGATCTCGATGCGTCGCATCGCCCATCGCGTCGATAGATAATTTTTGCCCAGATTTTAGTGCAATTCTAGTGAACCAATGCAAACTTGACATGACGAGTTGGTAATCACATTGATGCCATCAACGCGGTGCGTCGGTCTGCGCGTTACTGGACATGCTTTTAGTCATTAAAAGCCCACGCCCAGAGCGGTATTTGAGTTATTTTCCCACCCTTAATCAGCCCCAAAAATATAAAATTCAGCCCTCAATAAGTAAAATACAATCACTTTCTCTTAAATTCTCTTAAGACAAAAACCCTAACCCATCAAAGTCAAGTTCAAGATCCAAGAAATTCATCACCAATCTTCACGAATTCAAGCACCAAGGTATGTTAGGTGTTCATCCAAGGGTTTTATTTACCCTTGGAGTTCAAAAACCTCTTTTAAAACTTCAAGTTTATTGATTTCATCAATACCATGTTGGGTTTGAATGTATTCTTGATTACGATGTTAATTGGGTTTCTAATTAATGATTTATTGCAAGATTCATGTAAATTTATTTGACATGTGTGTAGTATTATGTGAATTCATGTTAAAACCCTTGAATTTATAAGTTGGGATTGAAAATCATGATGCATACATGTTGATTAGTATTGTGTGCATAGATTATGTTCTTCAAGTGTTTGATAAATTGCTCATGTGGATTAAACGGGGAAATCATTACATGCTAGCATATGTACAAGCTTATATATTACAATTGTTTGATAAAATGTCTCTATGAATGAGTTACAAACATTGTAGTGCTTTTCAAGATCATGCTATGCTTTACTTTTCATGTTATCTAGTCCTGGGGGTATCTAAGACCCGATAATCTAGATTTTTACCTAGAATTATAGTAGCTTCAGAATAAACTTAGTAATGTCACATACAGTAGCATTCAGTCAGTACAGAACTCAGTACATTCAGGAAGAAAATAGAACTCAGAACACTCAATCAGTTATAGTACTCAGTGAACTTAGTCCAGTTCAGTCAGTTAACATGATCAGTAATAGTTCAGTCTAGCCTAGAACAATTTAGAAATCAATTTAGTATCTTTTTAGTTAAGAGTAGGATTCAGCACTGAGTAAACCCAAGGATGGGGACTCACTTACCAGTAGAGGGTGTCATCCTTAGAAGTAGTCCTGGTATTCCACAACTATATAGACAGCGTAGGTTGAGACATCAACCTGCCAGTTAAGGGTTGATGAGGTGTTCTACCTTCCAGTTGAGGGTACCACCATTCTCGTTCAGAGCACCTACCAGATGAGGGTGACTCAGCACTTGTCTTTACCCATAGCACGGTACTGACACCCATCCAACTGGGGTTACAGGTTTGACTCCAATTAATTCAAAGAGGGGCATGTCAGTTAGATGATTACCTCCACAATTTCAGTTTCAGTATCAGCATAGAACTTAATTCAGTTCTACAAAATCATGACTGTCAGACACAATCATTCAACTCAGAATGGAACTCTGCATAGTTCCACAGAATCAGGGTTGTCAGAAACAGTCACACAGTTACTAGTATTGCAGTAACAGTAAACTCAGTTATCAATCTTTTGGTTATCAAAACTCAGTATCAAGTGTTATTATGATCTCAAACAAAGTATATATAGATATGTGCACCGTATTACATTATCAGTGTTTCATCAGTTTTAGTTATACGTGTACTCTCATTCAGTTATAGTCATGTTACCCAGTTAGTTATTTGTTCACGTATATGAACCCATGCATATCAACCTACCTCATCTAGAATACCATTACATTCCACGTACTGATGTATACTCTTTCTTTGCACTATAATATCTCATATCATAGGTTTGGATGCTCAGGTTCCTAACCACGCATAGACAAATTCAATTATCAGCAGTAGTTTCAGTAGTGAGTCCTCATCTATCGTGGGCATACTTTTATTTTAGTTATTAGTTTATTAGTAGTTCATTAGTTCAGTAGTCAAAGTTAGTTAGGGGATTGTCCCTTCAACTCCATATTCAGACAGTTCAGTTAGAGGCTTTTCAGAGTAGATGAGTTCAAACAATATTCAGATTTCAAAGGTTTATCAGATGTTATTATTATTTACCAGTATTTTAGATTTTGAACCTTATGGTATTTCATCCTATTTTTTGCATTTATTATAGTATTATTATTCAATATTCAATACTCACAACAGATATTAGTCATGAGTTAGCTTATGGTCCTTCGGGGTCATAAGCACCATGTAGTATTTGGGGTACAAACTCAGGGAATTACAAAATTGGTATCAGATCCTAAGGTTAAATAGAGTCCTTCGGAGTTTGAAAGACACGTCTAGTAGAGTCTTATACATGGGTGTGTAGCACGCCACACTTATGGACAATAGGCTATGAGGCATTTTAGGAAAAGTTCCCCTTCTTTCAACATTCATGTCATGCGAGTGAGCATAAGATCAAGTTAAAATCTTAGTCTAATATATTTCTTCTTTCCATTTATAGAACATTCCTTCTAAAAAGAATAATGGAAGAAGAACAGGAAACCATTCAGCACCTCATCCCATTCAGACAGATCCTTGGCAAGAGCATGTCTCTCATGTAGAATTCAAAGCTGTATTCATTACTCTAGAAAATTCCATAGTAGCTGAGAATGAATGGACAACTGCTATTCAGGCTAACCCAGTGGCTAATACTGCTACAGACAGGATTCGAGAGTTCACCCAAATGAATCCTCCCATATTCTCAGGATCTAAGTTAGAAGAGGATCAACAAAAGTTCGTTGATCAGGTTTAGCAAGTCATAGATATTATGGGAGTGACTTCTAGTGAGAGTTCTGAGTTAGCTAGCTATCAGCTACAAGATGTAGCTCATATGTGATTTAAGCAGTGGAAGGTAGAAAGGGATACGGATGCAGAGCCCATAGAGTGGAAAGAGTTTTCTACTACTTTTTTAGATAGATTCTTTCCCTTAGAGCTGAGAGAAGCCAAGGTGTTAGAGTTTATCAATCTCAAACAAGGTAGCATGAGCGTGAAAGAGTATTCCCTCAAGTTTACTCCATGTAGTAGCAGACAGTAGGTCTACAATGAGTAAGTTCATATGAAGGGTTTCAGATAGTGTGGTTAAGGAATGCAGAATGACAATGTTGATTAAGGAGATGGATATATCTAGGATCATGGTCCTTGCTCAACAGATAGAAGAGGCTAAGAATAAGAAGAGAGAGAGAGAGAGAGGGAAAACAAGAGAGCTAGAATAGGTTGCTTTAATTTCACTCAGCCTAAGTCAGAGGGTGGTAACCGTTCCTAGTTTAACCCAAAATATTTAGTTCTAGCTCCATCTTCAGCTAGTGCGCCAATACTAAAGTTCAGGAATGACAGTCAGGATAGGACACCAGGCTCTTAAATCTAGGAAAGTGTGATCAGTCGTCATACCCATCCACCTTGAGGGGAATGTAGTAAGAATTATAAGGGTGTATGTAAGGATGGTAATGACGTATGTTTCGGTTATAGAAACCAGGCTATAGAGTTAGAGATTATCCTCAGTTAGGTTCATAGGGTTAGTACAATCGTCCTTCAGCTTAGTCTGGTCGCCTGAATCAGCAGGGTGCCACTTCTAGTGCCACCAGTGGGTAGCGCCCAAATAGGATTTATGCACTTTAGTCCAGACAAGACTAGGAAAATTCCCTTGATGTGGTCAGTGGTATGTTACAAGCTTAGTCTGGTCGCCTGAATCAGCAGGGTGCCACTTCTAGTGCCACCAGTGGGTAGCGCCCAAATAGGATTTATGCACTTTAGTCCAGACAAGACTAGGAAAATTCCCTTGATGTGGTCAGTGGTATGTTACAGATTTTCCAATAACATGTTTATGCCTTATTAGATCTAGGAGCTTCTTTGTCTCTGGTAACTCCTTACATAGTTGTCGGTTTTAAAGTCGGACTAGAAATCTTAATAGAACCTCTTTTAGTGCCTACCCAGTAGGTAAATCTATTCCATCCAGATGAGTATTTAAAAATTGCTTAATTACAGTATTTTAGTAAATCTCTTCAGTTGATTTCAGTAATAGAGTCATTCTGTTCTAGTTTCTTGATGGGCCAATCATTTAATGAAGAGGTAGTACCTCAGTTTCAGTTGATTTAAGTTTGAGTTTTTTGATTAAACTAGTAGAAAGAAGTGTTGAGAATTCCAAGTTAGTCAGTGTTGTGGTTTTTATATGATGATAATTGGGGAAATAGAAAGCTAAGAATTGTGTATCAGAAGAAAGTACTAGCAGTGGACCTTACATTATCAGGTGTAGTCCTTTAGAATAAGTTTAGTGTTTATGAGTATTATTATCTCTTAGGCTCTAGAGTAAAGTGGTTTCAGTTCAATTTAAAGTTTATTAAGTGGTTCATAGACTTAGAATAATATCTCTAATCTAAGGGGGAGATGGTAGAACAAGTAACCAAGTTAGGATTCTCTACTTTTAGTAGTAATGTCAGTATGTGTAGAAAAGTAGTGGGAAGGGATGATGCCCAACCTACCCTTACCTCAGTGTAAAGTTTTGTACTGTAACTATCATGATATCTACTCATGCCTTACATGTCAGCTCTATGATCATAGCTTATATTCATGCATATGATCGAAAATCACGTATGCTTACCATTCCTAGTATAAGGATTTTTAGTTTACTCAGTATTCTGAATCATGTTTCATGAATACGCAAACTCCAGACTCAGGTCATGCAACTCATGACTCATGTACTTATCTCATGCTTTACAGTATGCCCAGTACCCATGACTTATGCTACACTCCTAATGGTCGGCTAAATTCATATTATGTCATGTATATCCTTAGTTTAGATCTCTTGATAAATCCATGATGTTGATATTCTATCCCTCGGGTCTCAGTTGAGTGTCATACTTCAGGACCTCATGTTTTAACCTTTCATAAACTCTCCTTATAAAATAATGTAGTGATGGGCAATAAATTAGATGGGAGAGAGTAAATGTTTCATGTTAAGGAAAGACTGTTGCATGCTTTTTATACTTAAGGCTGTAGTTATGATGATAGGCTTGAATGCTATGATGATGTGTAAATGGCTAAATTTATTTTACAGATTTGAGTAGGCTTGAACATAGTAGGAGAATTCAGTCTAGCTCAGACCTTAGTAGGTAGGGTTATCAGTGCCCATTTAAATATTTTTAGTAGCCTCAAGTGAAATGTAGTGTTGAAGTAGAAATTCCAGTTGAGGGAATAGTTGAGAAATGTGGCTAAGATTGCAAGTTAGTTATTAAAGTGCACAAGGCTTCATAAATCTATCTTAGATGATGTTTCGTAGGCCTTTCTCCATATTACAGAATAGTATCCATATGGTGATCCATTATTCAGACCATGCCACGACTTCCTCGCTCCCTAAAGTCAGTAGAATTTTGTAGAAAAAGTTTCAAAAAGATGCTCCAATTGAGTATAAGTTTTCAGTATGAGTTAGTCCATAAAACCAACAATTTAGTTTAGCAGTTAGGTGGATAAGTTCGTATCATTTCCCATTTTTTCACCCAGTTTTCCTATCCGAATCTTATGAATATGATCGTTCCAGAATGGAGCATTCTGGTAGTTATAAGTTTAGCCTAGTTCATGTATCATACCTCAGTTTCAGATCTTAGATATTCAGTCATGATTTAGTTCGTAGGTGACCCATGAATCATCTCAACTTTTCCTCAGTATCTCAGTCAAGTCAACAATCTTCAGGGGACATAATGTCCTAAGGGGAGATGTATTATAACCCCCGAGCTTCCATATCCTAAACCTTCCAGTTTCTCATCACATAAAAAGATCTAGTTGGAGTAGTGAGTACTCATAAGTTGAATCTTTCATTTCAATCTCAGCTGTATGACCATTCCCATGTCATGGCATGTATCCAAGGAATCAACTCAGTTCATGATATTCAGTTTATGTATCATGTTTCAGACTCGGTTATGTTCTCATGTTCCCATTCATGAATGTTCAGTAAATGATCTTAGGTTCATCAGTATTCTCAGCTTAAGGTAACAGTCTTCCTTAGATTGTCTTAGTTCCATGTTTAATTACAATTATAAACTTGGTATCCATTACCATTGTATATTTAGTCATGCTTTCATGAATTAGTCCAGTCATGTACTCATGCATTAGATATGCATATTTAGTATGAAAACTTAGCTTATCAGTACTTTCAGCCATGTATTCTATGTATCAGATATGCATGTTCAGTGTATAAACTCAGTCCATCAGTATTTCTTAGCATAATCAATCTCATTCGAGGACAAATGTTCCCAAGAGAGAGATATTGTAAGACCCCACAAAATTCTAAGCTTAACTCAGTCCGTTAAACATTGAAAAAAGGTCCCAGACTTAGAAATTTAAGCTAAGTGTTTATACTTGGAATTATTTTATCCTTCATATATTGACGATCCTATTTCACGACCCTTATGACCTTAAAATATAAATTTTTAGGTTGATTCATGATCAGGAATGTCAGTAGGTCACTTTGGGTGAGTTTTAAATTTTTTGGACCTCATTTGAACCATGTTCTGGTGACCAAAATAGTGTGTTGATGCGATCTCAATGCGTCGTATCGCCCATTGTGTCTATAGATAATTTCCCCCCAGCTTTTATTGCAATTTCAGTGAACCAACGCAAACTCAATGCAACAAGTTGGTCATCACATTGATGCCATCGACGCAGTGAGTCAGTTAATGCATCACCGGGAATGCTTTCAGTCATTAAAAGCCCATATCTAGAGGGGTATTTGGATTCTTTTCCCACCTATAATCAGACCAAAAAACATAAAATTCAGCCCTCAATAAGCAAAATACACTCACTTTCTCTCAAATTCTCTCAAGACACAAACCCTAACCCATCAAATTTTAGATCAAGATCCAAGAAATTCACCATCAATTTGTACGAATTCAAGTACCAAGGTATGTTATGCGTTCATCCAAGGTTTCCTTCCACTCTCGGAGTTCAAGAACCTCATTTAAAACTTCAAGTTTATTGATTTCATAAATTCCATGTTTCATTTGAATGTATTCATGATTATGATGTTAATTGGGTTTCAAATTCATGATTTATTACTTGATTCATGTAAATTTATTTGACATGTGTGTAGTATTATGTGAATTAATGTTAAAGCCCTTGAATTTGTAAGTTGGGATTGGAAATCATGATGCCTACATATTGATTAGTATTATGTGCATAGATTATGTTCCCCAAGTGTTTGATAAATTGCTTATGTGGATTAAATGGGGAAATCATGACATGTTATAAAATCTCTCTATGAATGAGTTATGAACATTGTAGTGCTTTTCAAGATCATGCTATGCTTTACTTTTCATGTTATCGAGTCTTGGGGGTATGTAATACCCTACAATTTAGCTATTTACCTAGAATTATAGTAGCTTCAGAATAGTCTCAGTAATGTCTCGTATAGTAGTATTCAGTCAGTACAGAACTCAGTATATCCAGGCAACAAATAGAACTCAGAACACTTAATCAGTTA
Organism: Capsicum baccatum var. pendulum; assembly: GCA_030864225.1. NCBI lineage: Eukaryota > Viridiplantae > Streptophyta > Magnoliopsida > Solanales > Solanaceae > Capsicum > Capsicum baccatum. Next base: position 169,293,531 of record CM061558.1, on the reverse strand, counting down.
TAGTACTCAGTGAACTTAGTCCAGTTCAGTCAGTTAACACGATTAGTAATAGTTTAGTCTAGCCTAGAATAGTTAAGAAATCAGTTCAGTGTCTATTCAATTGGGAGTAGGATTCAACACCGAGTGAACCCAAGGATGGAGACTCACCTTCCAGTAGAGGGTGTGATTCTTAGAAGCAGTCCTGCCATTCCAAAACTATATAGCCAGTGTAGATTAAGACATCAACCTGCTAGTTGAGGGTTGATGAGGTGTTCTACCTACCAGTTGAGGGTACCACCATTCTCGTTTAGAGAACCTGCCATATGAGGGCGACTCAGTACTTGTCTTTACCCATGGCACGGTACTGACACCCTTCCAACTAAGGTTACAGGTTGGACCCTAATAAATTTAGAGAGGGATATGTCAATTAGATGATTACCTCTCATAGTTTCTATTTTAGTGTCAATATAGAACTCAGTTTAGTTCTACTGAATTAGGACTGTTAGACACAGTCACTAAGCTAAGTATGGAACTCAGCGCAGTTCCAGTAAATTAGAGCTGTTAGAAAAAATTACTCAGTTAGCAGTATTGCAATAAAAATAAACTCAGTTATCAGTCTTTTAGTTATCAGAACTCAGTATCCAGTGTTACTATAATCTCAAACACAGTATATGTAGATATGTGCATAGTATTGCATAATCAGTGTTTCATCAGTTTCAGTTATACATGTACTCTCATTCAGTTGTAGTTATTTTACCCAGTCAGTTATTTGTTCATACATATGAAACTATGCATAACATTATAACTCATCTAGCATACTAGTATATTCCACGTACTAACGCATACTCTTTCTATGTGCTATGATGTCCATATCATAGGTTTGGATGCTCAAATTCCTGACCGTGCATAGACAAATTTAGTTATCAGCAGCAGTTTTAGTAGTGAGTCCTCATCTATCGAGGGCATGCTTTTATTTTAATTATCAGTTTATAAGTAGTTCAGTAGTCTGAGTTAGCTGGGTGATGTTGGGCGTATTTACACGCCTAAGAACCATAATTTACCCATATTTTAGCTAAGTTTTGAGGACAAAATATATAATTCCTGCACTTTTAGTCCATTTTCCTGTGAGTGAACTAACCTATGTGATTAGCATGTTTTCAGGTATTAATGATGAAGATTTCAGCACTTTGTGGACCTTTGGGCAGCAAAGGAAAACTTCATATAAGAGGGAAGGCAGCTTTTGGAAGCTTGTGGACTCAATGTGACGCATGGAGAAGTTTTCCTGGACAAAAGCAGTATTTTTAATACTTAGGGGTGCAGTAGTAACTTAGTAGGACAAGGATGTTATAAAAACCTTATTTGCTGAATTTTTCAGCATTCATTCGATTCTTTTCATTCGACACTTTAGCATTTTTCAGTTTACAGATTCTGTAAGTTTAGACAGAGAAGAAACTCTAAGTCTACAACAAATGGCTGGAGGCAAAACGTCAATCTCTATTTGACGCCAAAATCTCTTCCATCGTGAGATTAATCTCACTTTGGTATGATGATGATGTCTTCGTTGACTTCCGTTGTAATTATGAGTAGCTAAACTTCTCTGTTAGGGTTATGGAAACCTTGTAAGATACTATCTATTGCTACGAGTTTGTGAATTCTTGATGTGTATGCTACTTATATCATTACTCTCTTCATTTTAATTGAATTCTTATGGTTACAAATGTAGGAATATGCCAGTATATCATTAACTTATTCGAGAGAAAAGTTACATGTTTGGAAAAGAGAGTGTGACAAGAAAATAGGGTTTCCAACCCCTGTTTACACGTTAATGCCTTAACCGGATTAACTTTCTTGGAGAATTCGTACCTATAGTTACACATTTTAGGATCGGGAGAGCTAAGGTGAAATAATCCTTGATGGTTGGGAAACACTTGGATTTACAATTAGAATACGAATCTCTATAAGTGCATGCATGTCTAAATTCCGCGTTACTCATAGTTAATAGATAAGTAGAACTTACAAGGTGGACATAACCCTAACTTATTATTCTCTGTGATTAAATCTTACTAAATACATCGTTTCACTCGTTACCTTGACATTAATAATTCACGCATAATCAAATCCCCCTTTTTCCGTAGAATTTTTGACCAACAGTCTACTAATAATTGCAACACTTAGTGACCAAGTATTCCCTGTGGGATTCAACACCCAACCCAGTTGGGTTCTATATTTGACATCGACCGCTTACACTTTCTAACGAGAGATATAGTTTGGGCATTATCAAATTTTGGCGCCGTTGCCGGGGAATACGGTTGTCAACTAAGTTTGTGATAGTTAATAGACCCTTTGGTCAAAGATTCTCAGATTTTACTTTTAGTTGTTGTTTTTGTTTTATTCAGGTTCGGTTGAGTGCATGCCAAACACTCGAAGTTCCGTTCAACCGTTATTACCCATAAATCCTGAACCACAACTTATTGGCAGAATGGATGCACAATGAGACATTGAAAGAAGGGCTTCTCAACAGGAGCAGGCTAGATTAGCTGCATTGGCAGCTGCTCAAGTGCATCAGCAGAATATTAATAACCCAGGGTGAGCAACAAATCCTGATGATGAGGACCTTGGTGATGATGAGTGACTAAATCCAAGGTATGCAGATGTGGTGGCAGAACCTGTGAACAGGAGAGATCGTCAAGCTAGATGGAGACCTGAACACCGAGCTGTGCAGGTTCCTTTTGATGATGATGATGAGGATTTGGATGGAGCTGGTGCCACAGGGGCTATTATTCCTTCGCCCTTGGCTCCCGGAGCCAATTTCAATATCACTAGCACCTTGATTCAGCTATTGCAACTCAAAGGGTTATTTGGTGGTCTTGCAGGAGACGATCTGAATATGCATCTGATTATTTTTATCTCAACATGCAAGGCATTTGACAATCCTGGGGTTGGACAGAATGCGATCCAGCTGCGCTTATTTCCATTGTCTCTATCTGGAGAGGCAATTCTATGGTTGAACGGGCTAACTCCTGACTCTATTACTAATTGGAGGCAACTGAAAGCGCTTTCCTAGAAAGATTCTATCCGCCATCCAAGAGAGCACAATCAAGAGATGAGATAAACAATTTACGACAGCTTCTAACTGAAGCTCTCCACAAAACATGGGAGAGGTTCAAGAAGAAGCTTATGAGGTGCCCAAATCATCATATGACCAATGTCCACTTGATGGAGATATTATATAGGGCTTTGAATTCGGTGACAAAGCCAGTGGTTGATAATGCTGCAGGTGGGTCATTCATGGACCTTACTTTTATTGAGGCAAGTGATATGCTGGATCGTATGACAAAGCAGAGTAGATCTCTGCATACCAGGGATTCTGAGGTAGCAAGCTCTACTGTATCTATTGGCATGATTGCAGAACCAAGGCGAAGACAAGAGGAGCATGACCAAGATATGACTCACATGAAAACGCAGATGGACCTTCTTACCAAGCATTTATTATCAGGGAAGATAGAAAAAGTCAAAGCTGTTGTGTCACAGGGAAGAGATGATTCCAATTCTGAGGAGGAAGCAAATTACTTGAATAATCAGGGGGGTTTCCTAGGCAATGCCCAAGGAAACCAAGGTCGGAACTATTATGATAAATCTGGATACAAGGACCTCGATCAAGGGAGTTAGAAGAATAAGACTGACAGGAGTGGTTTGTACGTTCCTCTTGGAAATCGCGAGGCTACAACGTTTGGCTCTGAGAAGATGGCTATGGAAGATATGATGGCCAAGCTGTTGAAAGGAGTGGAGGCAACCAACACGGGAGTAACTGAGGTAATGAATGATTTGTCCTCAATGAAGCAATTGGTTGACTCACATTCCACTGCAATAAAATAGCTGGAACAACAAATGAGTTAACTATCGGCGACATTCAATCAAAGAAAGGTTGGTACTTTACCTAGTGACACTGTGCAAAATCCAAGGAATGATGGAACATGTATGGTTATTACTACCAGGAGTGGCAATGTGTTGGAAAATCTGTCCAAAGGCAAGCAGGTGGTTGATGATATAGCAGAGTATGTTAGTGAAGCAGATTGTGATGATGCTGTTGAAGCTGAAGAGAACGTTCATGATGTTACCCCTAGATGTCTGCAGCATGAAAAGATCGATAATTGGAAGCAAGATAAAAAGAAAGTGGTGGAGAAAACTATTCCTCTTCCACCACCACCTTTTCCTCAGAGACTGAAGAAGAAAGCTGATGACACCAGGTTCAGTAAATTCATGACTATGTTGAAGCAGCTGACTATTAATGTACCTTTGGTGGAGGCGCTAGAACAGATGCCTGGGTACGCCAAATTCATGAAGGACCTTTTGACAAAGAAGCGGGCAGCAAACTATGAGCTGGCAGATAATGTTCATCATTGCAGTGCAATTGCCACGAGGTCTTTAGTACAGAAGAAGGAAGATCCTGGTGCTTTCACTATTCCTTGCACGGTGGGATCTATGAATTTTGCTAAGGCACTGTGCGATTTGGGGGCTAGCATCAATTTGATGCCGCTATCCGTCTACAGAAAGTTGGGGTTGGGCGATCCGACACCAACCAATATGCGGCTCGTGATGGTAGATAGGTCGGTAAAATGACCTGTTGGTATCTTATATGATGTACTGGTGAAGGTTTCTACCTTTATTTTTCCTACATACTTTGTGATTTTGGATTGCGAGGTGGATTCTGAAGTTCCCATAATCTTGGGATGCCCTTTCCTCACAACTGGAAGTGTGCTTATTGATTTAAGAGCTAATGAGCTTTTATTTCGGCTGAATGACAAAGTGGTCCGTTTTGATGTATGCAAATCAATGAAGTAGCCTAGAGATATGAATTTGTTCTCTGTAGCTGATATTTATTATGAGGATGAGAAAGAATTATCTGTAGAGAAGCAGCTTACCGTTGAGCCATTGTCTGCTGTGCTTTTGAATTTTGAGCATGAGGATGTTGAAGATTATGAAGAAACTATCTGTGCTCTAACAGGAATAGGGTCCTATTCTCATGCTCCTAAGAAGCTGGACCCTGATCTTAAGAATCGACCTTCACCGACAGCGAAGACTTCCATTGAAGAGCCACCAGTGCTAGAATTGAAAGAGCTCCCCAGTTATCTAAAGTATGCGTTCTTGGGAAGTGGAAATACACTTCCGGTGATTGTTGCGGCTGATTTAGATGAACAACAAGTAGCGGCTCTCATCTCTGTTCTGAAGAGGTAAAAGAGAGCCATTGGTTGGATTATTGATGATATAATTGGTAGCCCTCCTGGGATATGTATGCACAAGATTCATCTCGAAGAAGATTGCATGCCTACAATTAAGCATCAACGTCGTCTGAATCCGTTCAGAAAATGATGCACCATATATCTCGATGAAGTCTAAGTAATTGAGATAACTATGTCGTGCCGCGACAATAAATCAAGCGCTAGATGGGAGGCAACCCATTATTTTTAATCGTTTTATTTTACTAGGAGTTTGTTTTTGTTAAATAAAAATTCAAAAAGAAGAGTCGAGCCACGACCAAAACTATGGCGCTTGGTGGGAGGCAACCCATCCTTCTCATAGTTTTTGTTGTTTTTGACTAAGTGTAGGTGCAAGACGTACAAAGGAGGGGATTAGTCCCAAATTTTGAGTTGAAAGTGAGCCATGCTAAAGGTGGTAAGTTAGGAATGATGGAGCTTAAGACTATAGGCTAGGCATTTCCTATGCAAATCTAGGCAACGAACAAGGCAATGCCTATGCAAATCTAGGCAACGGACAAGGCAAGGCCTATGCTATTGCCTATGTTCACTACCTCACATAGGCAATGGACAAGGCAAGGCCTATGCTAATCTAGGCAACGGACAAGGCAAGGCCTATGCTATTGCCTATGTTCACTGCCTCACATAGGCAATGGACAAGGCAAGGCCTATGCTAATCTAGGCAATGGACAAAGCAAGGCCTATGCCATTGCCTATGCTCACTGTTTCAACTAGGCCATAGAATAGGCGCCGCCTATGCCCAACTAGGCAATAGCATAGGCACCGCCTATGCCCAACTAGGCTTTTATAAAGGCGCCGCCTATAATGGTATTTTAGATTTGAAGTGGTGTTGGTGATTGGAATGTGGTTGGTTTGTCATGATACATCTAGTTGAGTGAAAAAATACGTGTGGGTGTTCTTGGCTTTGTTCCGACTTGTACTTGATTGTTATGCACTGTCATATTTTTCATAGAATCGAAATTGTGAAGTTAATGCATATTCTTGAAAGTTAAAAGCTTGAATGTTTGAGTAATTCGTTCATCGAGATGCCGATCATGATTGACTACAAACATAAGATGTCGTGATTATTTTTATGCAATAACTTGATACGATCTCTATGTAGTAGTCTTGTTCAAAAAGTGCATTAATCTAAGCATGAAAGTATAGTCAAGATTACATGAAATAGAGTTGGAAAGAATAGTTAAGATGACATAAAAGTATGACTGTGCTGAACATGTTGTTGGAATATATCGCCTAAATGTAGGTCGATGAAGTCTGAGTAATCGACATCACTCACTTAATTAGATTGTGCCTACAAATTAAGTGTGGGGTGGTGTCACTACTGTTTGATTGTTGATTAAACCTTTTGAGATGAGCTAACATGAATCTATTTTAATCTCAGGTAGAATGGCACCAAAAGGATGACAAGGAAAAGAAAAAGTGTCCACCTCACAGAAAGGTCAGAAAAGGGGAAGAAAAGAGAAAGCTGAATCCTCCTCGCTGCAAATACCTCGACGCACTTTTGGGATAAAGTGGGTTCTAGAGGAGGAAGGAAAAGAGTGGTACAAGAACAACAAAGTGAAGAAATATGTTCACGTGGATTTGATGCAAAAGGAGAGTCTAGTAAAGAGAGAACCCCGCATTTTGGATAAAATCATGGCACTAAACCTTGATTTCATTTTTCGACATATGGGGGAATGCAATATTGATCTAACACGTGAGTTTTATGCCAATTGGTCCCCAAAGACTACCGGAAGCGAAGTGAAGATTCGGGGCTAAGTCTTGCAACTGAATGCTGAGTTCTTCAACACTTTTCTGGGTCTTTCATCTGTTGATCCATCACCGCTCAAGGATCTTCATCACAGACCTCCCTACAGGGCAATCAGACACACTGTGCGGAACAAGGTCCATGGCCCGGTAGATTCATCACAAGGATACCGGTCGGCACAACACCTTCCCGTATACTTCCTTGAACAGAGAAGCTTGAATATGGCTGAGGATAGTCAACTCTTGCCTGATTCCTGGGACACAATACACAAAGATCACACGTGATAGAGTATGCTTGGTGTACTCTCTTATGACTAATATCCACATCAACATTGGTGCAGTTATACGATCATCAATGCGTAAGGCTAGGCTTCACAAGAGGTCCTATTTCAGCTTTGGCAATTTGTTAACTGCGATATTGAGTAAGGAGAACATTGAAGAGGAACCTGCAGATCATAAGCTTTGGCACAACCCAAAGAAGGTTGATCTGACAAAGGTTAAAGATCCTGAAACTGGGCATGACGTCAACCTGACCACTGCAGAAAGACATGCTCGGGATGAAAGTTTCTTTCGCCATCTATATGGCATGACTCGATTTACCATGATGAGTGGGGGTCATATTCCGACTAATGCAGATCTCCAGTAGTTGGATTATGACTACCCAATGAATGAGCATGTGCGGGATATGTGTGGAGTAGGGGTACATTTTGAGGAACCTCTCGATGATGACGTGCCAACTGACAATGATCGTCGACTGGCAGATTCAGATGTGGAGGACAACTCTGAGGATGACGACTCTGATGATGATTCCGATGCAGGGGGTATGACCCCAGACATAGAAGAAGAGTTCGACTAATTAGGTTTTCCTTATTTATTTTTCACTGAGGGCAGTGTGTCCCGTCTAAGTGTGGGGTGCTGGTATTTATATGCTGTACTTCTTTGCCTACATTTATTCTTTTTTTTGACATTTAGTCGTAGTTAGTAGTTAGTAGTTAAATTTTCAAATTTTTTTTGGGATTTTGCATGAAGTGCATGAAATTGTTCTGATAGATGGCATGGTATTATGACAAGAGTTTGTGCTAAAATCATTACTATTGAGACATTTAGGCTCTAAGTGTGACTCACTATGTGATAAGTGTATGGTTTAATTCATTCATCTATTGGGTCAAGAGTCTATACTGCTCCCAATAAAGTTGACCATGTGCCTTATGTGTGTGAGGTTGTAGTATATTTTGTGTTGTGACTGATACTAGAACTTGCCTGGTGTGTGTGTAAAGCGAAATAAAGAGTGTGAGTTTAGGAGATGATTTAGGCATTTCTTTGGCAACCTGTAATTGTTTACCTTCTTTTTACCTACCCTTGTACATTACCCTATTAATCCCCTTTGAGACTTTAGCTATTTTCTTTGACAGCCTCATATGTAGCCTAACCCATTTTTTTTAAGACCATAATTTGATCCAAACTCCTAAGCGCTTTAAATTGTAGAATCATGTGGCAAAATAGGAGAAGAATGGAGAGTGATACCTCAGAGTGTGTATTGGTACTTGAAATTGTTGTGAAAAAGAGTGGCTATCATAGAGGTGCTTTATAAAAAAAAAAGAAAAAAAGAGAATAAATAAATAAATAAATCAAATAAGAAAAAAAAACAGAAATAGAAAAATAAAAAGATAGTTGTGTTTATAATTGAATAACAAAATAGGTGAAAAGGGGTGGTAGATGAAAGAAAAGTATAGGGGTTGTTTAAAAGAGAGTGTTAATGGTATAATGTGATGTATTAAAGCGCTTAGGGAACATAGTCACTCTTTCTGGCCAAAATAGTCCTACTGTCCCTTAGCCTACATTACAACCTGTGAAGACCTATTTGATCCTAAGCTTAGCATTCTGATATTAGTGGAGCATTACACTATGGGCAAGCCTATGGTCATCATTTGTAACATATGAATTATTTGTGAGAGAGAGAGCAAGGAGAGTCTTATACCCCTATTTCGAAAAGTGCAAAACTTGTGAGTGATTATGGGTGATATCTTGTGTGAGACACACATGGTTGATGATTGTTGGGTAGTTTTGTATGATTCCTTGTGCCTTAACTTGCGGATACGAATTAACCATCATCACGAGTCTATGTTGGAGGTTGAATTTTTTCTAGTAATGATCAAGAAAACTACTCTTTGTTAATAATTGCCGTGCATGTCTTGTTGAACATTTTGTGTTGCTACTGTGAAATTCTAAGTAGGTGTTTGCATGGACGTAATATTTTGTTCGAGGACGAACAAAACTTTAAGAGTGGGGTGGTGATGTTGGGTGTATTTACACGCCTAAGAACCATAATTTACCCATATTTTAGCTAAGTTTTGAGGACAAAATATATAATTCCTGCACTTTTAGTCCATTTTCCTGTGAGTGAGCTAACCTATGTGATTAGCATGTTTTCAGGTATTAATGATGAAAATTTCAGCACTTTGTGGCCCTTTGGGCAGCAAAGGAAAACTTCATAAAAGAGGGAAGGCAGCTTTTAGAAGCTTGTGGACTGAATGTGACGCATGGAGAATTTGTCCCGGGCAAAAGCAGTATTTTTAAATACTTAGGGGTACAGCAGTAACTTAGTAGGACAAGGATGTTATAAAAACCTTATTTGCTGAATTTTTCAGCATTCATTCGATTCTTTTCATTCGACACTTTAGCATTATTCAGTTTACAGATTCTGTAAGTTTAGACAGAAAAAAATGCTAAGGCTACAACAAACGGCTGAAGGCAAAACGTCAATCTCTATTTGACGCCAAAATCTCTTCCATCGTGAGATTAATCTAACTTTGGTATGATGATGATGTCTTCATTGACTTCCGTTGTAATCATGAGTAGCTAAACTTCTCTGTTAGGGTTATGGAAACATTGTGAGATACTATCTATTGCTATGAGTTTGTGAATTCTTGATGTGTATGCTACTTATATCATTACTCTCTTCGTTTTAATTGAATTCTTATGGTTACAAATGTAGGAATATGCCAGTATATCATTAACTTGTTCGAGAGAAAAGTTACATGTTTGGAAAAGAGAGTGTGACAAAAAAATAGGGTTTCCAACCCCTATTTACACGTTAATGCCTTAACCAGATTAACTTTCTTGGAGAATTCGTACCAATAGTTACACACTTTAGGCTCGGGAGAGCTAAGGTGAAATAATCCTTGATGGTTGGGAAACACTTGGATTTACAATTAGAATACGAATCTCTATAAGTGCATGCATGTCTAAATTCTGCGTTACTCATAGTTAATAGATAAGTAGAACTTACAAGGTGACATAACCTTAACTTATTATTCTCTGTGATTAAATCTTACTAAATACATCATTTCACTTGTTACCTTGACATTATTAATTTACGCATAATCAAATCCCTCTTTTTCATAGAATTTTCGACCAACAGTCTGCTAATAATTGTAACACTTAGTGACCAAGTATTTCCTGTGGGATTCGACCCCCAACCCAGTTGGGTTCTATATTTGACATCGACCGCTTACACTTTCTAACGAGAGCTGTAGTTTGGGCGTTATCACTGGGGGCTTATCCCTTCAACTTCATATTCAGACAGTTTAGTAAGAAGGTTTTTCAGACTAAACGAGTTCAAACAGTATTCAGTATTCAGATTTTAGATGTTTATCAAATGTTATTATTATTTACCAGTATTTCAGATTTTGAGCCTTATGGCATTTCAACCTATTTTCTATATTTATTATAATATTATTATTCAATATTCAGTGCTCACAATAGATATCAGTCATGGGTTACTTGTGGTCCTTTAGGGATCGTAAGAACTATGGAGTGTTTGAGGTACAGAATAGGGGCATTACAGTTCACATATTCTTCCAATGATTCAAGTCAAATAAAAATGTATTTAGCATCCAAAAATCCTATAATGCACTCACCTTTGATACCACACTTACACATAATTGTTCTTCTCAGCTCCTTAATGTTTAGTTTACCATAAGATAATTTCCCAATTATAGCATATTGCAAGTTTTCATAAATGATTAAACTTCTGACCTCCGATGACTTTTAAAACACCCCAAACTTTAGCCCTTGCAAACTTTTCTTAGTCTTGGGCATTTTATGCATCATACGATTCACCATACAACTCATATGATGTGGGTATGGGTCAAGGACCCTAGCTTTATGCTGGATAGTGTCACATTGACCAAGTTCTATTTTTGGTACGAGAAGGCATCATACAACTTGTATGATCATGATATGAGAAGTATTGTACTAAATTATATGTTGTTCAGTGTTTAGCCTTGACATTCTGCTGAGGGTATGACTTAAATGGGTAATATCCATATGGTAGGGTACGATTCATCCAATGGAGTTTTATGATGGATATATTATAGTGTCAACATTATAATCAAGGTACGATTGAAAGGAATCACTCCTATGATGGGGTACGAGTGGAGGGGTCCAACCGTGCCCTCTGATGAGTCTTTTGCAACTTTTAAGCTGAGGGTATTTTAGACACTTTCCACCCCAAGAACTTAAGACCCTATGTCTTATAACACTATTTTCTCCCTTATTCTTCACTTTAAAAGATCAAAACAGTCTAAAAAACTCTCTAGAAACCTATTAAGGATATTGGTCTAGGGTTTCATCAAGGTGGTCACCTAGAGGATTAAAGATCAAAATCTCTTCGTGAATATTCATAATTTAGGCATGTGACTCTTCCTTCATTGTTAGTTCATAAAAATTATGTGTTTTAAATATTGTTCTTGAATCATAAATGGTGGTTTTAAAATCCATGGTTGGGGGTTTGAATGTCTAAAGTTGAGTATTGTTCTCTTATGATTTCACTTGTGTTTATACATTTTTTTGGTAATGGTTTTACACATGTGGGTGTATGGAAATTTTGGCTTAATAAATGAGTCATGGTTAACCCTAACTTGGTGGTTTTTGACTTGAATAATGGTTTGATAATGGTATGCTCTCAACCTATTTGTGAAAATGCCTATGAGAATAATCTTGTCACATGATGAATTGGGTTTTGGACTAATTCTTGGTATAAGAATGTTAGGGAAGGATGAATGATTTTCTAAATGTCTTAATGACCATAAATTGAATTCAAATGCATTTTGAACTAAGTCATTGGCCTAATAATGTAAATGGTTGTTAAATAGTTTCATAAATGGCCTTGTGGGCCATAAATTGAATTGAATTGTAACTTTGGTGAATTAAATAGCTAAATGGGTTCGAGTCCCCAAGTGTTAAATTAAATTGATGAATTTGTATAGACAATGGGTTCTAGTCCTAAAGTTAAATGATAATAGTTATGTCATGTTATACGCTTGCAAGTTGGGTTGGTATGATGATACCAATGGTCTGCCTTTGGTAAGTAATTTGACTAATGGTTGTGTGCATGTGTAAATAGTATTTTAAATTAGGATTTAAAGTAGGATGTGTAGCCGGTCCATGAAAGTGTAGTTTGAAGGACTACCACTAGAAACTGCGCTAGCCATTGTGGGTGTCTATATGACCGGGAGGTTTGAGTTCCCCAAATGGATATTTGAAAAAAGTCCACCATATTATTTACATTGGTGCTAAGTCACCTTGACTATGCCGGGAGGTTCAAGTCCCCTATAATGACATATAAGGATATGGATATTCTCTGGTTCATGCGACTTCATGCACTAGGCCTTTCTAGCTAGGGGAGAGCTAGGACCATATAGCCTGTGGGTGCCTTGTTATATGACAATTATGCTACACAACCAAGGTTAATGTTTTCAAAGTTTATGCTAATCCTTGTTCCCTACCTTGACACGATTTATATATGTATGTATACATTTGACTGCATATAATGATTTGACTTAGTTTTATTGAAGGCATTATTTTATTCCTCTATCCCTAATTTACATGCTAGCACTCCAACTACTAACCAACTTTTAACACTGTATCCCTACATGATATAGGGACCAAATATTCTTTTTCTTTTTCTATGCGGGGACCAAGTGTTTGAGTGGTTCATGAGTTGTCATTGAAGTGGTGAACTTCAATAGTTCAGAAGGAATTCATTTCATGGTCTTTTTACACTATATAATAGACTTTGTTAGACTTGAATTTTGTCAATTGCCGGGGCCATGTCCAGATATTTTATTGACCATGGATTGAAGAGGTTTTGTGGATTCCTATGGATTGGGTATGTTGGTGATGAATTGTTTAGATATTTCAATAGCTATTATTAGTCTTATTTTACATATCTTGTTATATGTTCAAAATTCATCCAACACTTGTCGTTGATATGTTTATTAGGTTAGGTGAAGGGGGTCCACGTGGGACTTGAGATACTCTTCACGGCTAGGCCTTGGTTTGAGTCATGACAAAGTTGGTATCAGAGCCTAGGTTCATGGTCAATCAAGTATCCACAAAGCTGTGTCAAGTAGAGTCTCATTTATAGGTGTGTAGCGCACCACACTTATAAGAGAGAGGATATAAGATATTTAGAAATGTTTCCCTTTGTTGTTGTCTTATTTTTGAGCTATAGAGTCTACGATCTTGGATTCTTTTGATTTCTATTTTCTTATCTTTTAGATCATGCCTCCTAGAAGATCTGATGCTCATGTAAACTCTTCTGTCATATCTAAGTACAATGTGGATGGAGCTCATCCAAATTCTGGGGTCCAGACCCGGTTAAGGGTCACTGTATCTGACTGTCCTTATGAGGTTTTACCTGTCCCTACTAATCCTTCTCCTTAGGGTGACACTCATACTCAGTCGCCTCCCAGAGAGGTTACTAATGCTGAGTTTCATCACTTCATTACCTTGTTGACTCATTTAGTGACATCTCAGTCACAACAGTTTGGTTCTGCTGGTGCTAATATGGGTTCATCTAAGGCCATTAGAGTAGGCCATTTCATAAAGTTGCATCCTACGATATTTACAGGTACTAGGGTCGAGAAGGATCCTCAAAGATTCATTCATGAGATAAACAAGATCTTATGGGTTAAGCATGCTTCAAAGGTGAAAGGTGTTGAGTTTGCTACCTACCAATTGAAATGTAGTATACCAGTAATACAAAGAGTGGAAACAGTCGAGGGGTGAGGATACTAGTTTTGCTGTATGGGATGATTTTTCTAGTACATCTCTAGACCGCTTCATTCCTCAGGAGTTGAGGAAAGATAAAGTGGAAGAATTTGTTAACTTGATGCACGTAAGGATGACAGTTAAGAAGTATGCTTTAAAATTCCATCAATTATCCCGAGATGCTCCTGAATTAGTATTTAATATGAGGTCCTAAATGAGAAATTTTTCTTTTAGTCCTATACCTTACTCAATTTTTGTCCAATACTAGACTTGTCTGAAATTTTTACCTCACTCAGATTTTGTCCAACATTAGCCTTGTGATCTTGGGTGAATTTATGCACCTAAGTATGGTGTTATCCGGCCTTAATTAGCTTAGTTCTAAGGATTTATCTTGTGATTAATGAGTTACTTTTTGTATAAATGAGAATTTAAGTGTTTTGATATAATGTTGATATTTAAGGTGTATTTATAGTGAGTTTGGATTCAAAACACTAAGTTCAAGTTCAAATATGAAAACTATTACACTTAGCTTGAGTTATGCTCCTTTCTAGTTCGTAGTGTTAGATTGTATGTTCTTTGATCTCTAATATATAGTGTTTAATGTTATAGGATTCTTGGGTTACACAAGCTGGAAATCAAGTAAAAGCAACACCACAAAGTTTGGGATCAAAGGATAAATGCTTGGAGTGTACATGATGCAGAATTTTTGAAATCATTGATGTGCCACACTGCCTAGATGGCATTATAGGGCAGTGGCACACCCTTGGCTGCATTGTTGATGGAACATTCTAGTATCTTAGAGAGATAGTAGAATGACATGGACCATAGGCCACGCGATAAGGGCGTGGCAATCCCTTATGCTAAAAACAACCAATGTTGTCCAACTATAAATAGGACACTTAAACTCTTTAGGAAATATCTTGGACAACCTTAGTGGTTCGAGAAATGTTGGAGAAGGCTGAAAATAGGATTTTTCTCTTTTACTTTAGTATTTTCTAGGATTTAATCATGGATTATACTCTTGTGATTCTTGTTACATCCATAAGCAGCTAAACACCCTTTTTGGGGGTTAAGGCGATAAACATGAATAGTATTTTTATACGTAGATTGTATTTTTGTTGTTTATCATTGTTGGTTGTTTATTTATTCTTTTTATCACTATTTTAAGGATTTGCAACCCTTAGAATACATGCATAACTCTACTATGAACCCAAAAGGATTAATTATAGGGTAGAATATGGGATAAATAGAATAGGATTGTAGTCTTAATAGAATGAAGTTATACTTTGACACTTAGGATAGGAATATACTAAAGTTACCTATTTAGTTAACTTACAGAATTAGATATGAGTGCCTTTAACTTAGTTTTTGCATTCCCACTCAATGATGTATATTTGGGGCTAAGTTAGATAGTTGATTAGAGGCTCGAAAGAACGTAATCATAATATAAAACTCATGAACCAACAACCAAGATAATTAACCTAACCAAATAAATTATATAGATTAGTATGATTGTTCAGAGTGCCTTAACCTTGGGCTTCTTTTTATTGTTGTTCAAGAATCATTAATTTGCCATATTGTCTACTTTACCTTAGTTTATAACTCTAAAACCCTTTT
Source organism: Capsicum baccatum var. pendulum (assembly GCA_030864225.1). NCBI lineage: Eukaryota > Viridiplantae > Streptophyta > Magnoliopsida > Solanales > Solanaceae > Capsicum > Capsicum baccatum. Next base: position 169,277,857 of record CM061558.1, on the reverse strand, counting down.
GGTTACTTTAGAACTTGCTTAATCTTAATAGTTAAACTAGAATCAGATAGTTGCTTAACACTAGTCCCCATGGGATCAATACTTAGCTTTCTTTATGGACACTATATTATGTAGGTGGACCACGTATACTTGTGTGTGCGCTTGGAAGCAACACTTTGCCTAAAATTTTTGACTTCTAATTTGTGGAAAAACTTAACCCAAATTGTTACACGCTAGACTTACCTGTAATAACAGAAAGGGTAGTTACACAAGACTCCTAAATTCATATTGTTAGCATTGCTAGTATAGCTTATTGGATTTAAAATATGTTTTGATCTTACATTAAGAGGTTCCTCTTAATTAGGCCTGTTGACCTGTTAGAATTTCACTATTTTCTATAAACTCATATCCCCTTATCAACCAAATAATTGAGGGTTTGGATTTTTAATGTCTATTGATAATCTTCATGGAAAAGTCTATTTTCTTTAGCATGTAGGGTTTGTTCCTCGAGTTAAAGTTTCTTGTGAGGTTTAAGAAGCACTTGATCATTGTTCAAGAGTAAACAGACGTTGTCTTTATTAACATTGAACTATTGGTTGTATATGTTTTTGGTCAAAATTGAGATGAATTTTCCTTCTAAAGCAAACTTAAATAAGCTAGCAAAAATGATAAGCCAAAAGATAAAAAATACCAAAATTTCCTAAGCTACAGGGTGGGTGTCAAACTATTTACCTTCATACTGATATAGTCAAATTTGTACACATAGTTTTAGGATATGTGAGTTGTGATCTAGTAATTAAATTTTCATGAACAGAAGTAATTAGGAAATATATATGAATCAATAAAGGATTGAACAACAATAATGAAATTAAGTACTCAGATTAGATTGAATTAATTTCTCTATAGCTTAAAACAACAATACCAGAAAGGATTAATATATATATAGCTGAAAATAGCAACACCAGAAAAATGGCTCTGAGCCTTTTTGTATTACAACATGCCACAACTCTAGTCTACACCTTCAACGTGACACAGTGCTTAGAACTACAAGTTTCCCAAAGATAACCCTTGATACTAGCATAAATAATAAGAAACTAGATAAAAACATATAAACGATATATATATACTAACCACACTATGTCGAAGAAAAATGATGGTCTAACTTGTTCATTATATCATTGTTAAACTGTTTACAACAATTGTATTACAAAAAAAAATGAAACTAAAATTGCATACACTAGTTATGATTGACTATCTATGAAGTCATTGCTACTACTAAGTATAGTTAGCCAGGAAATGACCCTAGCTATCTCTACTCAATATAAGAACTGAAATAGATTGCTATGACTACTAATTGACTAGTGTTCCCAATTAAGGAAAACTCATTACCTACTGACTGAAAGCTATGATCTACCTAATCATGATATTGTTATTTAGCACTGATAACTAAATTAGAAACTAATGTAGCATGAGAAAAGTATTCATTTAATAATTTGAATGTACTAAGCACGTGAGATATGCAATAATCATGAATAACACTTAAACCATGCTTTAAAAATTGAGTACATAAAGCATTTACTGAAATATGAATTTAAATCATGTTGTACTAAAAAGTTGTGTGACATAAAATAATCTTGGAATTATGTGCTAAGGAATTTCTAAACATTGGAAAGCTATAGAAGCATAAATATTTCATAATTTAAAACTAATAATGAATATGTTGTAAAACGTAGTCTAACTGATGATGCAAAACTTACAAAATGTCTGGATTTAAAGTACAAGACCAAAATGAAAAATTATTATCTGCCTATATGAAGTATAACTAAAACCATATAAGAAATCTCAAAATAAGTAAAACCAAGAGTCCAGTACAATAACTATGTAAAATAATTTCTATGGGAGGTTCTCTTAATTGACATAAACTATGTGAACAGAGAGTCCAATCTGCAACCTAAATTGAAAAAGTGTTCTATACCTTACCAAGGGTAAAAGCTATGACAAGTGTGACTTCACGTATGAGCCAATTTGGGCAAAGGGAGACACTCACAAATGGAAAGGACCGCTTAACCCACAATGACACATAGTTTGGGACATTGGTTTACTAAAACCCTAGCCTTTTAGTGCTAGGTTATAATCCTATAAATATACATAGATTCTCATAATTATATGAGTATGAAGAAAATACAATGGCGAGTTTAATTTACTACCATTGAAATGAATGGAATCATGGAACTAGTCAAGTGCATTATAGTATTTTATGAAAGTCATGAAAATATGGTATGCTAAATATTTATCTGAAAACATACCTCTATTTTGATGTTTTATCCTAATTTCATAAACCAAGGATCTTTTGTGCATATCAATCCAAATATTTAAAAGGACCATATTTGGAATCTTGCACAATTCATTAAAAAAGAAGCTAAATTCTATAAAACATGCATAGTTCTTTAAGTATTAACATAAATGAGTTAAATCTACAAAATTCATACACAATAAATTTGAATAGATATGGTTATCACAAACTATCATAAGGAAACTAATATTTAAGATTGTGATATAATTAGGTGTGAACCCTAGATCACACGTTCATAAAATCATTACTAAAATTTATTATTTGAAGCTAAGTTTTGGCGATAAGGGTGAAACAAATCCCTTAATAAATACCCATATACCTAATTACTGAAGGTTCTTGAACTAGAGCATGGAGAATTTGAGATTGAATAAAAACCCTAGGTTATGGAACCTTGAGAAAACTAGAGAGAATTTAAATTGCTTGTTTTCTGATGTTGGACACTAGTAAGTGTTAATGTGGAATAGGTAAGATAATTTCTCTTAAATCCCATCTAAGAGAGTCAAAATGAAATAGTGTACGTATTCAAAAAATGGGAATAGACCAAACTACCCTTTAAAAATTGCATGAAAAACTATTTGTGCCAGACATGATGACTGACATGAAGAGTCATGTATTGGGGACATGATTCATGGTCAATTCATTGTTTTAGACCTTTTTGAAACTTCTTTGGACAGCCAAAACAAGTTCAGAAATTATTTTTTACTTCAACCAATGACTTGTTACTTAATACAATGTCTCGTTTTGTTGAGTTGTGGTCATTTGTAGCTTTGGTAGTGCTCCACTAATATCCATAACTTTTTAATCTAAAATAAAATTGAAAAATAGTTTATAGAGTTGTAAATAAGATTTAAATACCATTAATTCTTTGGCTATTAGGCAACCTAACTCATTATGTACTAGGAGTAATGATTGTTTGTAGTTGATCCATGTATAATCTTATACTAAAACCTAGCTTGTAGAGGAGTTTCTGACTCAAATTTGTGTTAGGAATTTCTTATGACCTTAAATCATATACAATACTCTTTCAAACTTCTATATATAGTTCTTAGTGGTGTACATGTCATGGGATTGGAAAAGACTATTTAAAAAGACTGCTAGAACTGGATTTGCATCTTATGAGTCATAGTACAGCTCGTAGGTAGATACCATTACTCGTGGTCTGAGTCGTGGTACCTGAAATGGATTTTTCAATCTATTGTAATTTCTCCTTTTTCATTGATACGAGTCAAGCATTTACTCATATATTGATCCGATAACTTGTGGCATAGTCCGTACTGAGGGAAAACTTGAATATATTGCCAATTTTCTATTCTAAGCCTTATTTTTAAGCATGAAAACTTTTAGAGTATTACACAATACTTGAGAGATTGAGATGAAAAAATGTTAGTAAATTTTTATTCAGTGAGTGCAATCAAATGGATTACCAATAAGGAGAAAATTGGTATTTATAGTTAAGCCTTAAAGCTCATAAACCATAAATTCTGCCTTGTAGCAGACTAGCATCCTATTTTGCATTTAAGAGATAGGCAACATTAGTGATACAATCTCTATTCTAACTATCTTGACTCCAAATTTTCTAGGGACATGATTATCCTCATTGATTACATTTTACATTAATACTTAAGGGTTACCCCTGCTAAGTCATGTCTGACCAATTGTCTTTTACATGAATCACTTCTTGATATACCCGTATATCAAGTCTAATTTATTCCCCATACAATATTAATATAGTAGAATAATAAAGTTAAATGGGGTTGAGAATGTATATTATATTTGTTAATTATAGTTTAGTAAATGTGTGTTTAAAACATGTCAATTGTTTGTAATTTATTTAAGTACTTTATTTATATGTTTGGTTCCTTTATATGTCTTTTGTATGAAGTATCATAGGAAATACAATGCTGACAACTCAATTGACTTTTGTTTACATGGTTTTTGATTGGTATAAGACCATGTTGCAAGTACAAACTATTTTCTTTTTCTTTTGTTTTTGTTTGTTTGGGTAGTTGAAGATTTTTTTTCTAGAAAATGAGATCTCTTCCACTCTTAAAAATTGAATAGAACAAAATGATCTTTTTAGATCTTTCATGTGTAAAAATAAAGGTTTCCTCATAAAAAGTGTAATTACTTGATTTAGTGAACCTTCCCATTTTATTTGTTTGACCCTTTTACCCTTTCTTGTGGTTGCTATGTATTATTTATGGGGTGTGAGATTAGTTGCAATGGTTATCAATGCAATCTAAAATAATTTGTGTGAGTTTATGGTTCTTAGAGGTTGGAAGTGCCTTATAGTTGACTCCAGTCAATATTTGTTGTTGCATGTGTTGGATGGCAAATCAGACTATGCCAGAAGATTCCGAACGTCAATTTAGAGTTAGTATCATGGTTGGTTCAATTTTATAGATTTTGAATTAAATTTTGGCCCTAAGTTAAAAAATTCTGAAATTGGATCTCGGGGATTAATTTTTTTAAAAATAATCTCTTTTTCAAATTCAGATGTCACCATTAACTTTGGAACGTCGAATTTAGTCTAGTAGCATATTTTATTTGCCTTTACGGGATTCCAAATGAATCTCAAGGGCTTGATCTACACTTTGGAATATAGTAAAGTTGTTGATCAAGGTGATATCTTGTGTACCGACTTTAGCAGCCCATGCACCTCTTTAGTGGAAGCCCTACTGGCAGTCAACTACCACTAAAGCAGACATTGACTGCTTTAGTAGAAGGGCACATGTAACACCCCAATTTTATGAACCGGAATGCTACATGGTGCTTATGACCCCGAAGGACCACAAGCTAACCCATGACAGATATCTATACCTGTACACTGCATAATATACTTGTAAAATGCTGAAAACATGAACAATAAGCCATAAGGTTCAACTGAATAAAGCAACTGTCAAAACATAACATCTATGTGGGTAGCAAATACCCAAAACTACTAAATCTAAATACTAAATCTGAAAACCTCTAAGTACTTTCTGAATAAGGAGTTGAAGGAACATGTCTGCAACTAACTCCTTGAACTGAAAACTAACTGAATTAATAAATGAATAAATCAAGTAATATCGTTCTCAAATAAAAAAGACTCACTGCAACTCTGTATGCTGAATGCGACTGCTACTGCTGGTCTGGAACTCATGTCTCTGAACTTATGGTGTAGTATGTAAATAAAACACCGTAGCTCAAATACATCAGTACAACTGGAGTACTAAGTATACGAGTGAGGTAGGCTAATGCAAAGGGTTTACATGTAAGAATATTGCTAATTGACTAACTGATATGAATGTAAGAGGGCAAACATATATACATAGTAACTGAGATCGTGAGTACGTGATAGCTAAATCTATACAATAATACATGGCTGAAAATGTAGTTCTGATAACATGAGGGTCTATATCTGTCAGTCTTGAATCTAATGGAACTGTCTGAGTTTCGTACTATAACTAAGATTTGACTGTATGTAATAGTCCTGGTATATGGATATCTGAAGAACTGTTTGATTTTTTTTACTGATACTGAGTCTGAAACTGTGGGAGGTAGTTGTTTATCCGACATACCCTATGTATGCTAAAGTAGTTGAACTGGGGCCCAATCACTTCCCTGATTGGAAGGGTGTCAATACCGTGCCATGGATAAAGACATACTGTGAGTTACCCTCAAATCTGGTAGTGTCCCCAAAAGAGAACAACGGATGTCCGCCTCATCAACCCTCAAGCTGGCAGTGTTGATGTCTCAACCTATGCTGGCTATATAGTTCTGGAATGCAAAGATTGCTTCTAAGAATCACACCTTCATCTGAAGCAGGTGAGTTCCCATCCTTGGGTTTGATCGGTGCTAACTCCTACTCCCATCTGAAGAGACTGAACATGACTTACTAACTATACATCAACTGGGTTTACTGAATTTTCATTAATTTATAGAATAATATTGATAAATGACTGACATCAAGAGGTTTCTGAGGTTTCCTGAGTCACATGAATGAATGAATTCTATGGAACGTGGCTTGACTAAAGATATCGTGACAACATGACATGGATCTAGGCACACAACTTAGTTTTAGATACAGATACCCCAAGGACTCGATAGAAGGAAACTAACACACATGACATGACTTTATCACATGATTTGAGTCCACAATTTATAATATCATAAGTAAGGGATAGTGTACTTCATCATTCTATTCAACATCTCAAACACGGTAGAGAAAGCATGGATACATTTCAAGTACATGTTCTATAATTCCATTATCACACATGCTTCAAACAATAATAATATCAACACATAAATAGCATGGAATTCATATTGAGTGTATAACTACTATGGAATTTTAATTTAGGTATTATAAAATCATGTAAATATGGACTTCTAGCATCCTAGGCATTTTAACAAACACCTTGCATGCACACCTTGGGCATAGATTTTTTCAACAAATGTTAATCATCTTGAACCACCCAATTTCATGGGTTTTAACCACAAACATGCATACTTCATGGAAATCATCTTAAAGTAATATTCTGAAGTTTAAACAATGGTCATTGACATGAACAACATCACATAGCAACAAGAAAATCAAAGTTTCTCATTTAAAATCATGATTCTTGAACTCTATGAACGAAATGGGTCCATAGATGAATACTACGCATACCTGACTCAAGGTTCTTGATGTTTTGTGAACTGGAAGGATTTGAAATCCTTTGATTCTTAAAAATGATTGAGTCTTGGTCTTGAAGATTTAATTTTAGGAGAAACCATAGTTGTTGTTTGTGAAATAAAAGTGAGCAAAATGGCTGAATTTTGGCTTATTTGGGTATAAATAGGCGGGTGATAAGTGACCAAAATACCCCTATTAAAACGACCTGGAAGTAAGCTGAACGTGGAGTGTAATGGTCTGACTCATGGTCCGTCAGACTCTTGGTGGACCATCATTCAACTCGTCAGATGTGGACCAGAAATGTGCTTCACTGGATAAGGGTTGACGGCTTGGCTAACGGTACATCACAACTTTGACGGTCCATTAACTCATTCGTCAGTCCTTATCTAGAACATGGATTAACTAGCATGGCTTTGACAGTCCAAATGGTGGTCCTTCACTAAGTTGACGGTCCTCCAGCTGGGCCGTCGCACCTGGGTGATTCTGATCGTTCCGAGTAAAACGTCCATAACTCCTTCGTCTGATGTCGGATTTTGATGAAATTTGTATCATTGGAAATGCAACTCAATTTCCCATGTGATAGAAAGTGAAAATGTCAAAAATACTGCATGTACAAAAACAGATTTGCATTTCAAAGTAAGTCCTAGCATTCTTGAGATGATTTCTAGCTAGGAAAAAGACACGGGTATTACAATATCTCCCCCTTGAGAACATTCATCCTCGAATGAAACTGACTGACAGGGGAAATAGTGATCTGAACATGAATAGCTAGAACATGATCTCACGACCGATAAAATGTACGTAGCATACTGATCATGCATATTTGATGTATGGATAACTAATACATGAATACGTAACTAAGCAATCTGATAAACTGAGTTTCTCAAGGTGAGAATACATTGCTGATGCATAATTAAATACTGTACCGACACATGAACGCATGTCTTAGTATGCAATGGTAATAGATACTAAGTTTATACTGAATGCTAAACGTGAAACTGACTAAGCTTAAGAACGACTGTTACCTTGAGCTTGATTTGAATTGGTGAAGAAAAGGTGAGGGTACTTGGTATGCATATCTGCTTTTGTTTCCGAAGTAGGTCCCTCATAAGACTGATTTTGACAAAGAACTTTGATTAGAGGGACTTCTTTGTTCCTCAATCAATAAGTCTGATAGTCTAAGATTTCAACTGGAGTCTCTTCATAAGAGAGGTTTTTCTGAATGTCAATGCTCTGAATAAGGACTACAACTGTTGGGTCACATATGCATTCTTGATCAAAGAAACATGGAAGACTCGATGGACTGAGGATAGATCTGAAGGTAATTTGAGCTCATAAGCTACCTTGCCGAAGCGACTGATTATACAGAAGGGACCGATATAGCGAGGACTGAGTTTCCCTTTCTTGCCAAACCTCCTCACTCCCTTCATAGGAGAGATCTTAAGATAGACATAGTTGTTGACATGGAACTCGAGATCCTTTCTATGAACATCTACAAAAGACTTCTATCGGCTGTGATCATCCTGAAGTTTCTCTCGGATCAACTGAACTATCTCTAAGGCATTGAATAGCAAGTCAGGACCTATGTCTGAGGCCTCAATAACTTCGAACCAACCGATTGGAGATCTACACCTTCTACCATAGAGAGCTTTGAATGGAGACATCTGAATACTGGAATGATAGCTATTGTTGTATGAAAATTCAACCAAAGGCAAGTGGTCATCCCAACTTCCTTTGAAATCAACTGTACATGCCCTTAGTATATTTTGAGAGTCTGAATGGTCCTTTTTGCTTGACCATCTGTCTGAGTATAAAACACTAAACTGAGATAGACTTAGGTACCAAGACCTTTTTGGAATGCTTTCCAGAAGTGAGAGGTGAAATGGGTACCTTTGTCTGAGATAATAGATAAGGGAACACCAGGTAATCTAACCAACTCCCTGATGTAAAGTTTGGCATAATCCTCGGCTGAGTAAGAAGTATAAACTGGAAGAAAATGAGCTGATTTGGTCATTCTGTCTACGATGACCCAAACTGAATTATGCTGACTACGAGTACGAGAAAATCCTGTCATGAAGCCCATGTTCACTTACTACCACTTCCAAGTAGGAATGGTGAACTTCTGCATGGAACCACTAGGTTTCTGATGCTCTATCTTAGCCTATTGATATGTAGAGCACTTAGCCACAAACTCTGTAATATCTTTCTTCATCCCACTCCACTAATAGATCTCCTATAAGTCTCGGTACATCTTAGTGGCCCCTGGATGAATAGAGTATCGCACACCATGCACTTCTGTAAGAAATTGTTGCCTCAAGTCATCTACACCTGGAACGCACAAATGACCCTGACATCAAAGAACACCATCTCCCCTTGGGAGAAAACCTCAAACTTCTGATTTTGAACTGACTCTTTTATTTTAACAAGGCTAGAATCCCTGTCTTACTTTTCTTTTACCTCGAAAACTAGAGATGACTCTAAACTATTCTGAACACATACAACACTCTCTAAAGAGTCGACTAAGCGAATGCCTAGTCTAGAAAGCTGATGGATTTCCTGAGCTATTTTCTTCTTGCTATGCTCAACGTGAGAAATACTACCCATGGAGAGTCTATTGAGAGCATCAGCCACAATGTTAGCCTTGCCCGGATGGTAAAGGACACTCATGTCATAATCCTTTAAGATCTCTAACCACCTTCTTTGAAGAAGATTGAGATCTTTCTAAGAAAAGACATACTAGAGACTCTTATGATCTATGAAGACATCTACATGAACTCCATAAGGATAATGCCTCCAAATCTTTAAGGCAAAGACTACGGCTGCTAACTCAAGATCATGAGTAGGATAATTCTTCTTATGTGGCTTTAGCTATTTGTAGGAGTAGGCTATGACCTTACCATACTGCATGAGGACACAACCTAAACCTACTCTGGATGTATCACAATATACCACGAAATCGTCTGAACCATCTGGAAGGGTTAGAACTGAAGCTGAGGTGAGTCGAGTCTTCAATTCGTAAAAACTCTTCTCGCATGAATCTAACCACTAAAACTTGACCTTCTTCTAAGTCAATCTGGACATAGGAGATACAATAGAAGAAAACCCCTTGACAAACCATCTGTAATAGCTAGCCAAACCCAAGAAAATCCTGATATCTGATGGAGAGATAGGGTGAGGACAATTCCTTACTGCTTCAGTTTTTTGAGGATCCACTCTAATGCCATCACCAGAGACAATGTGTCCAAGGAATTCTACTGATCTTAGAAAAAAATCACACTTGCTAAGCTTGGCAAATAGCTGATGCTCTCTGAGAGTCTGAAGAACAATTTTGATGGTCTAAATGATCACGTTCTGTGCAAGAGTAGACTAGAATATCATCTATGAAGACTATGATGAACATGTCCAAGTACTTCTTGAATGCTCAGTTCATTAAGTCTATGGAAGATGCAGGTGCATTGGTAAGACCAAAGGACATGACTAGAAATTTGAAGTGACCATACCGAGTACGGAAAATTGTCTTTGGAATATCACATTCTCTAACTCTGAGCTGATGATGATGATAGACTAATCTGAGGTCTATCTTAGACAAATAATTGGCGCCCTAAAGTTGGTCGAACAGATCATCTATTCTAGGAAGTGGACACCTGTTCTTAACCGTAACTTTGTTGAGCTAACGGTAATCGATATACATTTTGAGAGAACCGTCTTTCTTGCGCATGAATAAGACTGGTGCACCCCATGGGCATACACTTGGCCTGATGAATCCCTTATCTGAGAGAACCTTCAACTGATCTTTTAGTTCCTTAAGATCTACTGGTGCCATTCTGTATGGTAGAATAGAGATAGGATGAGTATCTGGGAGAAGGACTATGTCAAAATCTATTTCATTTTTAGGAGGAATGCCTAGAAGATCTTCGGGAAAGACATCAGAATATTTATTAACCACTGGGACTGGTTTAATACTGGGAGATTTGGAGCTGGAATCCTTAATATGCACGAGATGATAAGCACATCCCTTAGATATCATTCTCCTTGCTCGAAGGTAGGAAATAAGCTGACCTCTAAAAGATGAAGTACTACCCTACCACTTTAAGATAGGTTTATCCGAAAACTAGAACTGAACTATTCTATTTCTGTAGTCTACTATGGCATAGTAGGAATGAAGCCAATCCATGCAGAGAATGACATCAAAATCAGTCATCTCTAATTCAACTAAGTCTGCTGAGGTGACTTTATAAAATATCATAACCGGGCAGTTCTTATATACCCACGGGGCTATGATGGTTTTACCCACTGGGGTAGAGACTGAAAAATGCTCTGCTAGAATTTTGGGACTGATTTCGAAATCTCCTGCTATAAAGGGAGTAACAAAAGATAAGGATGCACCTGGATCTAGCAAAGTGTAAACATGAACATAGAAAATATGTAACGTACAAGTAATGACATCAGGAGAATTTTTTTGATCCTGTCGGGTCTGAAGAGCATATAGTCTGTGTGGACGTTGCCCACTATTAGCACTAGAAGTGGCACCCTACTAATTCAGGCGATCAGACTGAGCTGGGGAATGAAGATGTTTCTACTGACCTGACTAAGGACAATCCTTAATCCTGTGGCTTGGCTTGTCACATTCGAAACAAGCATCACTACCGGCTCTATAAATACTCTTGCGGTTCTTACCATAAGTTGGACATAGGGGATTAGTTTAGGTACTGCTAATACTGACCTGAGATGTAGAGCCTGGGGCTCTATCGTGGTTACCCTCTATGAACTTAGGAACTGAAGGAATGGTTGTACAATGAGCTGGAGCTAATGACTTGGGATGAAATTGTGAACGGTTTCCTCCCTCAGATTTGGGTGGAGTAAAATTAAAATTACCTGATCTTGCTCTCTTATTCTGCCACTCTCTAGTCTTAACCTTCTACTCCTCTATCTATTGAGCATGGGTCATAAGTCGGGCTAAGGTCATATCACTATTTAGCATCGTAGACCTACACTAATTTACCATACTATTGTTCACCCTTGACACGAACTTGCTCATCTTAGCCCTACTGTCTGCAACCACATGAGGGGCATATCTGGATAGCTAAGTAAATATGAGAGAATACTCCCTAACCATCATGTTTCCCTACTTGAGGTTGATGAATTTAAGAAATTTGGCTTTCCTCAGCTCTTGGGGAAAGAATTTGTCTAAGAAAGGCAAGACAAATTCCTCCCACTCAATAGGACCTGCACCATATACCTTCTCGGATTTCTACTTTTTGTACCAAGTGTGAGCCATATCTTGTGACTGATATGCGGCTAACTCAGCACTCTGAATAGAAGTAACTCCCATGATGTCAATGACCTTTTGGACTTTGTCAATGAACTTCTGAGGGTCTTCATCAGACTTAGGCCCAAAAAAAAATGAAGGGTTCATCAGGGTAAAGACCCGAATCTTAGCTGTTGTGGAATTTGCCTCTGGATTGGCCGGAATAGCTGGTGGCCATTCATTGTGGGCAGCCACAGACTGATCAAGTGTGGTGAATGCATCCCTAAACTCGGCATGGGAAACATGTTCACCCAAAGGATGTTCGAGATGAGGAGCTGGCTGGTTTCTTCTATTTAGAGACATATTTTGAAATAAGGGAAGGATGGATTAGACTGAGAGTTTAACTTAATATTATGCTCACTAGCACAACATGAGTACTAAAAGAAGGGAAACTATTCCTAAAACATCTGATAGCCTCCTGCACATAAATGTGGCATGCAACACACCCATGTACAAGACTCTACTAGATGCGACTTTCAGACTTCCTAGGACTCTATTGAACCTTAGGCTCTGATACAAAGTTTGTAACGCCTCAATTTTCTAAACCAGAATGTTACTCGGTGCTTATGACCCCGAAGGACTACAAGCTAACCTATGACTGATATTTGTACCTGTACACAGCATAATATATTTGTAAAATATGGAAGACATAAACAATAGGACATAAGGTTCAATTAAATAAAGAAACTGTCAAAACATGACATCCACGTGGGTAGCAAATACCCGAAACAACTAATCTGAACTGAATTTGAATACTAAATCTGAAAACCTCTTAAGTACAACCTGAATAAGGAGTTGAAGGAACATGTCTCCAACTAACTCCGTAAACTAAAAACTAACTGAATTAATAAATGAATAAATTAAGTAATATCATCCTCGAATGAAGAGGATTCACTACAACTCTGTGTGTTGAATGTGACGGCTACTGCTGGTCTAGAACTCATGTCTCTGAACCTATGGTGTAATATGAAAATAAAGCATCATAGCACAAATGTGTCAATACAACTGGATAACTAAGTATACGAGTGAGGTAGGCTAATGAAAAGGGTTTACATCCATGAATAATGCTAACTGACTGACTGATATGAACATAAGAGAGTAAACATACATACATAGTAACTGAGATCGTGAGTACATGATAGCTAAATCTGTACTCTAATACATAGCTAAAAATGTAGTTCTGATAGCATGATGGACTATATCTGACAGTCCCGAATCTGATGGAACAGTCTGAGTTCTATAGTATAACTAAGATTTGACTGTATCTAACAGTCCTGGTATACAGATAACTGAAGAACTGTCTAATTTCTTTTACTGAGACTGAGTCTGAAACTATGGGAGGTAGTTGTTTAACAGACATTCCCCATGTATGGTAAAGTAGCTAAACTAGGCCCCAATAGCTGCCATGATTGGAAGGGTGTCAATACCGTACCATGGGTAAAGACAGGTTGTGAGTGACCCTCAAATATGGCAGTGCACCTAACAGAGAACAATGGATGTCTGCCCCATGAACCCTCAAGCTGGCAGTGTTGATGTCTTAACCTATGCTGGCTGCATAGTTTTGGAACACAAGGATTGCTTCTAAGAATCATAACTTCATCTGAAGCAGGTGAGTTCCCATCCTTGTGTTCGCTCGGTGCTAACTCCTACTCCCATCTGAAGAGACTGAACATGACTTAACTGACTATACATGAACTGGGTTTACTAAATTTCCATTGACTGACGGTATAATACTGATAACTGACTGATATCATGAGGTTTCTGAGGTTTCCTAAGTCAAATGACTGATTGAATTCTATGGAACGTGGCTTGACTGAAGATATTGTGACAATATGACATGGCTTTAGGCATACAACTATAGTTTTGGGTATAAATACCCCCAGGACTCGATAGAAGGAAACTGACACACATGACATGACTTGATCACAAGATTTGAGTCTACAATTCATAATATCATAAGTAAGGGATAGTGTACTTTATAAGTCTATTTAACATCTCAAACATGGTAGGGAAAGCATGGATACATTTTGTGTATATGTTCTATAATTCCATTATCACACATGCTTCACACTACAACAATAGCAGCACATAAATAACATAGAATTTATATTGAGTGTATAGATAATATGGACTTGTCATTTAGGTATCATAAAATCATGTAAATATAGACTTCTAGCATCTTAGGCAATTTAACAAACACCTTGCATGCACACCTTGGGCATAGGTTTTCTCAACAAATGTTAATCATCTTGAACCACCAAATTTCATGGGTTTTAACCACAAACATGCATACTTCATGGAAATCATCTTAAAATAATATTCTGAAGTTTAAACAATGGTCATTGACATGAACAACATCACATAGCAATAAGGAAATCAATTTTTCTCATTTAAAATCATGGTTCTTGAACTCTATAAACGAAAAAGGTCCATAGATGAACACTAAGCATACCTGACTCAAGGTTTTTGATGTTTTTTTAACTAGAAGAATTTGAAATCCTTTGATTCTTAAAGAATATTTAGTTTTGGTCTTGACGATTTAATTTTGGGAGAAACCCTAGTTGTTGTTTATGAAATAAAAGTGAGCAAAATGGCCGAATTCGAACTTATCAGGGTATATATAGGTGGGTGATAAATGACCAAAATACCCATATTAAAATGAACTGGAAATAAGCTGAATGTGGCGTGTGCCGGTCCGACTGACGGTCTGTTAGACTCCTGATGGACAGTCATTCATCCCATCAGACGTGGACCAAAAATGGGCTTCACTGGATAAGGGTTGATGGCATGGTTGACGGTACGTCACAACTTTGACTGTCCGTCAACTCGTCCATTAGTCATTATCCAGAACATGGCTTAACTGGCATGGCTTTGATAGTCCAAGTGGTGGTCCGTCACTAAGTTGATGGTCCGCCAACTGGGCCATCGCACCTGGGTGATTCTAACTGTACCAAGTAAAACGTCCATAACTCCTTCGTATGATGTCAAATTTGGACGAAATTGGTATCGTTGGTAAGCCAACTAAATTTTCCACGTGATAGAAAGTGAAAATCTAAAAAATACTGCATGTACAAAATCAGATTTGAATTTCAAAGTAAGTCCTAGCATTCTTGAGATGATTTCTTGCTAGAAAAAAGACACGGGTATTACAACACTACTTTAGAAGCCTCCCATTTTTGCAATGGACTGCTTAAGTGGTCAATCCAAACTTAAACAATCATTTAATAGCTTTAGCAATCATAGCTGGGAGGATATAAGAATCCTTCTTCTCGAGTTTTCTTCCATTTTTAAGACTTTGAGCTTCAAGTTAAAATATTTTTGGACAACTTCTTTCATTTTTATCTTGGGTAAACTCCAAATTAGTATTTCAATTATTGTACTTTGATTTATGTCATTTAAAATTCTTTAATTGTGATTTCAAAATTGGGAATTAGGTATCTTTGGCCCGTAAGGCCTAAAATGGTATTTCTTCAATTAAATCCTTATTTTAAACCTATTTTGACTTTAATTTTATCCTATGACTTCCTTTAATCATGGGTAAGGCTTTTCTAAATAAAAATTCTAGTTTACCCTTTTTTTGGAAGGCCCATTTTGAGCGTCATTTTTGACCCTAACTTGAAAATAGATAATATGGTTATCGTTGGCTTTCTATTAATATGTTGATCTATATTTGTATGTTTAATTTGATTTTAAGGCTGTTAGAGAGGGGAGAGCTCCAAGTTATTGTACTTAAGGCTTGGGTTTTATGTTGTGTGGTGGGTTATGGCTTAGATTTCTTTAGAATGGGCAAGGTAGTTAATACATATATAAAAAGCATGCTATAGGTATTACAAATCATTATGGAAGTAATATTATAACTGTTTTGTGCCCGTGTGGAGGTTTATGTTATTGTTTTTGGTAATTTAAGCTGATATTTTCTATGTGTTGCTAGTGTGGGGCCTTATCTAATATTATCATCTGCATATTGTTTCATTCATGATAGAAATACTAAGGGTTTAATGTCATATTTATGGTGCCTTACATTCTCCTACGGTACCTTTCTAATACCAAATGATGGATGTTTGACTTATTGAGTGGATTTATAAACTCACTTATGCATATATTGAATGGATTTGAGATTTCATATTGGCTTGGTTGTTAGAATTACATTGCCATATCATACACACATTCATGAGACATTGGTACTATTAAGGAAATACCATTTTTGACAAAAATAAGACACTTTTACAAAACCCTCTACCACAACGCATGAGTCGAAGAAGAGATATGGACATTGAGATTGAGTATTGAGATAGTATATAGGTTACGACCCCTTCTGCTGTGGGTCCTACCTGGAAGTGCTCAGGCTCGGTAGGTGTATATACAAGTTATGCGATAACCTTAATTATATCACATCATGACCATTATTAATATTATATTTCATACAAGTGATTAGACATACAAGTGAATAACTCATGGTACCAACCCCAAATACCAAAGTAATATCTAAGTCCATTATTTAGACTAGAGATACAAGTGAAGAACTCATGGTAGCCTGAATGATATAGCTCACCATTAAGTTACGATATGATTTGAATCATTGTTGAGGTATAAAAATAGCCACCAAAATATGCTCTACGCTTAACCAAAAAAAAGCACATGTAGTATCCGGACACAAGAAAAAATGATTTACAAGGAGGGTCATAAGCCAACCCAAAATGAGAAATATGAATATATAACCATAATGTAGTACAACCAGACAAACATGAACCCTATCATTAAACTATACTAAAAGTTCATAACACTTAATAATGTAACAAGTATAACATGAAATTTAGTCAATATGATCAACAAGGAAAACAAGTCAAGTAAAACTATGAGCACCAATAAGACTCCAAGGAAACAAGCATGAAACAACAATCATGTAAATATGTCCCAATTACGCAAGTAATAGATAACATAGAGTTACAACTTACAATTAGCTCAAACCACTCAATGATACAAAATAACAACAATAAGGTAATTATCATCCATCTTGGTTTACATAAGGAAACCATCCTTAGCAATTAATCATATAGCCTAGTTTACTCAAGGAACCAATATAATAATGACAACCTTTAATTCTGGTTCACTCAATGAGCCAATAAAATAAAAAAAACACATAATCCTTGGTTTACTCAATGAACGGTCATACTCTTCTATAACTTGTACATATACGCTAAGGGTCTCAGGGTCACCCACCATTCATGACCTATAAAGGACGAGCTCTTGTTATGTACCAAATCTCAGACATCAAGTGTCTTACAATATTACACCAAGAAATCTTGTAAATATGTCTAAATATAGGTACATCCTACAATAATAACACATATAATAACAATCAAAACCATAATGAATACAAAAATAATAATTATAACAACCAACAAACTTTAAATATAAGTTCATTGCATGTGATTAACACTTCAGATATCAAATAGTCATTTACTTTCCTCTAATATGCATTGTACAAGTAATACCAAGAAATAATTAGCATGTACACATAAAATAAAATGAGCTACAACTATACTAAAACAATCACCTACCTCAATCCAAGCTTGAAATGCTCTAAAAACTTGATCTTTATCTTTTCTTACTACCTCAACTTGATTATGGTATAAAAAAGAGTATAACACATAAGCAACCAAATGACCTATAATATATATCAAGGATTATAGCCTAATCCCAAACCCCCAAGGCAAATTTCATGATCATTCCCCATATTCTAGGGTTCTCCCAACATAGTTTTATCTTAAAACTACACATTCTAGGGATACATTAGTGATATAGCCATGCAAGAGCAATTTATCAACTTTTAAATAAAACCCAAAGTTTTTTCACCCAATTTACCCCCTTGTAAAAGAAAATTTAGCTTGGTAAATCTAAACCTTTGTCAAAACTCATAAACTAGTAATTCTAAGGTTAATAAATTGAAAAACTTAATAATAAGGATAAATAACACACCTTTATGAATAATTTTGATTGAAAATAAGTGAACATTACCACAAATCACCTGAGCCCTCCCCAAAATATATATAGAAATAATAAGCTATTTTTGTGAAAATTTCTCTGTAAATAATAATTTATCCTCCTATAGCAACCCGATCCTACTATAATGGCATCCCTATAGCGGGTTTGGCTAACTTTGATTCCTACGATAGTGGGAATTTCTCTATCTAGAAATAGACCTATAGTAGTTTCCCACTCTTTATAGTATGTGTGAAGAGGTAGAAACTCAAGATTGCTCTTAGTTTTGACTTTTTCACAATGAATCCTCAAACCATGATACTCGACGCTAACCCCTTTATTTAAGGTTCGATATCGAGACGTATACTTAGCCAATTTCATTTTTAAAATGTCCTCCATATTCCTAATCATCTTAGCTAACAAAAAATATGCTTAACTTTATCACATTTACCTTACAAATCTCAAATTTCTCTAGACCATACTTTACTCAAATTTTGTCCAACACTAGCATTGTCTGAAATTTTTACCTCACTCAGATTTTGTCCAATATTAGCCTTGTAATCTTAGGAGAATTTATGCACATAAGTATGGTGTTATCCGAGCTTAATTATCTTAGTTCTGTGGATTTATATTGTGCTTAATGAGTTTCTATTCGAATAAATGAGAATTTAAGTGTTTTGATATAATGTTGATGTTTAAGGTGTATTTCTAGTGAGTTTGGATACAAAACACTAAGTTCAAGTTCAAACATGAAAACTATTACACTTAGCTTGAGCTATGCTCCTTTTTAGTTTGTCGTGTTAGATTCTATGGTGTCTAATCTCTAATATGTGGTGTTTAATGTTATAGGTTTCTTGGGATACATAAGTTGGAAATCAAGTAAAAGCAACACCACAAAGGTTGGGATAAAAGGATAAATGCATGGAGTTTACATGATGCAAAGCAGGAATTTTTGGACTCATTGGTATGCCACACTGCCTAGATGGCATGATATGGCAGTGGCACTGTAACTCCCCATAAAATGGGTCCCGGAGTGTCACACGGTGCTTAAGGCTACGAGTAGCCCTAAGCTAACCCTTTGAGCCATTTTCATTCAGTCCAACACAAATCAACGGGGTTTCATAAATAACCCTCAAATATCAACAGAGTAATCATCATCCAAGAATAAAAGAATTTCAGAAAGATAACAAAATACGACTTATTAGTCAACTCCCAACATATATACTAGTCTGACAAGCCTCTAAGAAAATCAATAAAACCAGCGAGCCATTGAGACATGCCTCAACTGACTCATACTCAGTTATCAAATATAAATAATTCTGTGAAACCAACATCAGACATCACGTCCTCGGAACATGAGGACTCATCACAACAGAGGATGTAGAATAGAGTGCCCAAAAAATCACTGTCAAATCTGGAACTGAGCACCTGAACCTACATTCTGAGAAAATGCAGCCCACATCCGAAGATGTGGGTCAGTACCATGGAAAGGGACCGAGTATATGGGGGTGTATGCCATTGTATAAACATCATCATCATAAATATTTATAAGAAATATGCAGGATATATGAAAGACTCACATAGCCCGAAGAAAATAATCATAATCACGAGAGTGTGAAATAAGTACAATAACACATGTGAGCCATGATATAATTTGTCAATCACTTTCAGTTCATCAAGAATATCAATTCTCATAATGTAAATATCATTTAAATCTTTCGAAAGAATAAATTTCATAATTCTACATTCAAATTACTTCACTATTCACTATAGACACAAGAAAACACACACACACTGGGAGATACTATAACCGACATAAACCATGTGAGCTACATGGATTCCAAAGTACAACCACGTTGGGGAGAGCCGTCCTATCCTTGCCATCGGAGTAGGACTATCGATATCAAATCCACACAAACTAGTGATCACTATATAAATCAGCCTCAGGATCACTCCTACGGGGGCACATAGTTCTAGGGAAGTAAGGTCACTTTATACCTCTCACTTGGTGCTAAATATTTCTCCCGGACTTGACTCAAATCATTTCAAATACAATCCACAACAAAACAATTTTAGTAATATATAAATATACATCGGGAGCCATCATGCTTCCCATCTATCAAAATCAACCACATTATGGATTTCTTTCACATTCGAGTTCAAAACAACTCCATTAAGACCAAAAGGTCAAATCATTCAAAATATCTCAAATATTCAACATCAACGTGCTTATAACACACACTTTCTTGAAAAAAACACAATTTCTAATGGGGATTCATGACCTAAATATCAAAATCATGATAAATATCGTTCAATATTCATGTTTTATACCTCCACAAATGCAAATTCATCTTTCAAAATCATAAACATCAAGATTTCATAGTAATCATCATAAGATATGGGTTCATGCTTCAAATTCATAAAAATCAAATAAAAATCATGCCTTTGTAAAGAAAATTACTTTCGGGCACAAGAACGAAAGAGAGTTCTTGTTGAAAACCCCCACATACCTTGAATGATGAACTTTAGATTGATACTCATTTTTGAGATGTTAATCATGTCTTTGAATGATGGTTCTTGGAGTTCTTGAACTAGGAACTTGGAATCTTGAATAAATTTATAGAATTAATGGTGAACTTTGGAGGTTCTTGAAGTTCTTGAACTAGGAACTTGGAATCTTGAATAAATTTGCAGAATTAATGGTGAACCTTGGAGGTTCTTGAAGTTGGATGTAGGAGCTTAGGGTTTTCTTTTTGCGGGAATTTGATAAAATACAACATATAATACTTCTAATAGGCTTTAATATAGGGTTTGGACAGATTTTGGGTGAGGGGGAATGACCAAAACGCCCCTAAAAATCAAATAATTCTCGAATCTGTCCTTTGGTAGACTATTTTGATAGTCTGAAGCAGATCAACCATAACGTTTTACTCCGATATCTAAATAGGATGAAACCAATTTCATTAGAAAGAAGACTCTCATATCTTTCCGTTGATATATATTATCTCACCCAGATCATTGTGTACGAGGAGTTATGATCGTTTGAAGTTGACCCTAAAATTCGCTTTTGATAGGCTGAAGTAGCTCGACCATAACTTTTTGCTCCGATAGACAAATTGGATGAAACCAATTTCATTGGAAAGAGGACTTGCAAAGATTTTAGTTGATATATAGTAGATCACCCAGATCATTATGTACAAGGAGTTATGATCGTTTAATGTTGGAGAAAAAATACGCCAGGCCTCAGTACTTTTTCCTGCATGTTTTACTGTTTACTACTATTCATGATTCGATCGGAATGTTCATAACTTGTCGTTCGGGTGTCTATTTTGGATGGCCCACATATCGTTGGAAAGCTTATTCGATAATATACACAATAGTGGGTCATAATCTAAGACATTCCGCAAAAAAAATTTATAACATTCTTGAAGATAGAACCCAACACGTTTATGCCCAAAATTTCAATGAAAATTTTTTCGGGGTATTACATCATCCCCTCTTTGGAAACAGTCATCCTCGAATGACACTAAACATGCCAAGATTAGATAGGGAATAGAGCATACAGCTGAAACCACTCGTTAGACTCATCACCACATTGTTTCTCACTCCGAATGCAACATAGAATGCATAAATTCAAGAAACTACAGTTGAACACATAATAAATGACAGCTGAACTGCTGCAACTTTTATAAAAAGTGCATGATTTAGGAAAGAACGGTACCTTCAGCTTGATCGAAGTTCATGGAAAATAGGTGCGGGTACTTGGATCGTATATCCGCCTTAACTTCCCAAGTTGCACCCTCAACAGATTGGTTTCGCCATAACAACGTGACCAAGGAAACTTCTCTGTTCATTAGTCTTCGGACACTGAAATCAAGAATCTCAACAGAAATCTCATCAAAAGAAAGATTTTCTTGAATGTCAGCACTCACAGAGGAATTCACTATAACAGCATCGGTAATATGCTTTCTAAGCATGGAGACATGGAATATTGGATGAACAGAGGACAACTCGGAAGACAACTCGACCTGATAAGCTACCTTACCAACACGACTAAGAATTTTGTAAGGACCAACATAATGGGGACTAAGCTTCCTCTTCTTACCGGATCTCTTTACCCCCCTCATGGGTGAAATTTTCAGATACACTAGGTCACCAACTTCAAACTCAAGGTCTCTCCTTCTAACATCCGCATATGACTTCTGATGACTTTGCGCAGTTTTCAACCTTTCCCTAATCAACTTAACTTTTTCCATAGCCTCAAATACAAAATCAGGACCACTCACAGCTGCTTCACCCACCTCGAACCAACCTATGGGTGATCTACACTTCCTCCCATATAAGGCTTCAAGCGGAGCCATGCCAATACTAGAGTGGAAACTTTTATTGTAAGCAAACTCTATCAACGGTAAGTGATCATCCCAACTTCCCTTAAAGTCAAGTGCACAAGCTCTCAACATATTCTCTAAAGTCTGGATGGTCCGCTCAGCCTGACCATCGGTCTACAGATGAAAAGCAAAACTCAAAACCACTTGGGTACCAAGACCCTTCTGAAAAGCTTTTCGAAATTGCGAAGTGAACTCAGTACCCCTATCCAAAATGATAGACAAGGGAACTCCATGCAGTCTGAATAGCTCTTGCATATATAATCTACCATAATCCTTAGTAGTATATGAAGTAAGAACAGGTAAGAAATGAGCAGACTTAGTCAACCTATCAACCACAACCCAAATGGAATCATGATGGCATTGGGAAGGCGGTAAACCAATCACGAAGTCCATATTTATCTTTTCCCACTTCCAGGTGGGAATACTAAACTTTTGCATCATACCACCAGGTCTTTGATGTTCAACCTTAACCTGTTGGCATGTTGGACCCTTAGCTACAAACGCTGCGACATTTTTCTTCATTCCACTCCACCAATAGATTTCCCGCAAGTCTCGGTACATCCTGGTGGCACCAGGATGAATAGAATATCATGCCCCATGCGCTTTGGCCATAATCCTCTATCTCAGATCATCAACATTCGGGACACACAATCTACACTGCAATCTCAACACACCATCTCCTCCTTGGGAGAAAACCTCTACTTTTTTGTCCTTGACTGACTCCTTCAGACTGACCAAACTAGCATCTAAGTATTGCTTTACCTTCACTTTCGAAACCAAGGAGGATTCGGAGCTACTCTGAACCCCTATACTACCTTCAACATAGTCAAACAACCTAACCCCCAATCTAGCCAAATGATGTACATCACTAGCCAACTCTTTCTTACCTTCTACCATATGTGAAACACTACCTATGGACACTCTACTTAGGGCATCTGCCAGAACATTGACATTGCCCGGATGGTACAACACACTCATATCATAGTTCTTTAACAATTCTAACCATCGTCTCTGCCTAAGATTCAATTCTCTCTGGGTAACCACATACTGCAGACTCTTATGATCAGTGAAAACATCAACATGGACACCATACAAATAGTGCCTCTAGATTTTCAAAGCAAACACAACAGCAACCAACTCAAGGTCATGGGTGAGGTGATTTTTCTCATGGGGTTTCAACTGTCTAGAAGCATAAGCTATCACCTTACCCTTCTGCATCAATACACAACCCAACCCAACTCTCGAAGCATCACAGTACACCACAAAACTATCAACACCATCAGGCAAAGTCAAAATAGGGGATGAAGTGAGCCCAGTCTTCAACTCTTAAAAACTCTTCTCACAAGATTCAGACCACAAGAACTACTCTTTCTTTTGGGTCAACCGAGTCATAGGAGACGCTATAGAGGAGAAACCCTCGACAAAACAGTGGTAATAGCTAGCTAAACCCAAGAAACTTTGGATATCAGTTGGAGAAAGAGGTCTGGGCCAATTTCTAACAGCTTCGGTCTTTTGGGGATCAACTCTAATACCCACAAAATAAATGATATGACCTAGAAAAGAAACTGACCGTAGCCAAAACACACACTTACTGAACTTGGCAAACAACTTGTGATCTCTAAGGGTTTGCAAGACAGTTCGGAGATGATCAGAATGTTCATCCTCACTATGGGAGTACACCAGTATATCGTCGATGAACACTATGAAAAACATATCCAGATATGGTCTGAACACATGATTAATGAGGTCCATGAAAGCTGCTGGGGCATTAGTTAACCCGAAAGACATAACAAAAAACTCAAAATATCCATAACGAATTTTGAAAATGGTTTTGGGGATGTCACACTTCCAAACTTTGAGTTGATGATAGCCGGAACGAAGGTCTATCTTTGAGAAATAACTTTCACCTTGCAATTGGTCAAACAAATCATCTATTCTAGGAAGGAGGTACTTATTTTTGATAGTGACTTTTTCAGTTGGCGATAATCAATGCACATACGCAAAGAGCCATCTTTCTTTCTCACAAAGAACATAAGAGCACCCTAAGGAGAAATACTAGGCCTTATGAAACCCTTATCTAGTAGATCTTTTAGTTTCTCTTTCAACTTTTTAAGTTCTGTAGGGGCCATACGGTAAGGAGAAATAGAAATAGGCTGGGTATCGAGAAAAAGATCAATCCCGAACTCTATCTCTCTATCAGGAGGTATCCCTGGGAGATCGTCTGAAAAGACATCAGAAAACTCATTCACGATGTTAACAAACTTGTGAGTTGGACTCTCAGACTTAGTGTCTTTGACTCTTACCAAATAGTAAATACACCCCTTGGAAATAAGCTTTCTAGATTTAAAGTAAGAGATAAAATGACTATTTGGGTGACACAGAATTCCCAGACCACTCAAACATGGATGCACCCAGAAACTGAAACTTGACCACTCGGGTCCTGATCATCGTTAAGTAAAGTCTTGATCATCGTTGTGTGGTGCGCCACATCTATGAGTAAGAGCCTTAAAACCTTAGTCTCTAATACCAAGTTTGTAACGCCTAAAAAAATGGGTCCCGGAGCATCACACGGTGCTTGAGTCAATGAGTAGCCCCAAGCTAACCTTTTGAGCCATTTTTATTCAGTTCAACACAAATCAACGGGGTTTCCATAAATAACCCTCAAATATGAACAGAGTAATCATCATCTAAGAATAAAAGAATTTTAGAAAGATAACAAAATATGACTTATTAGTCAACTCCCAACATCTATACTAGTTTGACAAGCCTCTAAGAAAATCAATAAAACCAGCGAGCCATTGAGACATGCCCCAACTGACTTATACTCAGTTATCAAATGTAAACAATTCTGTGAAACCAACATCAGACATCACATTCATAGAACATGAGGACTCACCACAACAGAGGATGTAGAACAGTGTGCCTGAAGAATCACTGTTAAACCTGGAACTGAGCACCTAAACCTACATTCTTAGAAAATGCAGCCCACATCCAAAGATATAGGTCAGTACCATGGAAAGGGATCGAGTATATGGGGGTGTATGCAGTTGTATAAACATCATCATCATAAAAATTTATATGAAATATGCAAGATGTATGAAAGACTCACATAGCCTGAAGAACATCATCATAATCATGAAAGGATGAAATAAGTACAATAACACATATGAGTCATCATATAATTTGTCAATCACTTTCAGTTCATCAAGAATATCAATTCTCATAATGTAAATATCATTTAAATCTTTTGAAAGAATAACTTTCACAATTCCACTTTCAAATCACTTCACCATTTACCATAGACACAAGGAAACACACACACAATGGGAGATCCTATAATCGACATAAACCATGTGAGCTACAGTCCAACGTACAATCCACGTTGGGGAGAGCCGCCCAATCCTTGCCATCGGAGTAGGACTATCGATATCAAATCCATATAAACTAGTGATCACTAAATAAATCAGCCTCAGGCTTAGTCCTATAGGGGCACATAGTTCTAGGGAAATAAGGTTGCTTTATCCCTCCCACTCGATGCTAAAGATTTCTTCCAAACATAGCTCAGATCATTTCAAAGACAACCCACAACAAAACAATTTCAGTAATATATAAATATACATCGGGAGCCATCATGCTTCCCATCTATCAAAATTAACCACGTTGTGGATTTGTTTCACACTCGAGTTCAAAATAACTCCATTAAGACCAAAAGGTTAAATTGTTCAATATATCTCAAATATTCAACATCAACATGCTTATAACACACACTTTCTCAAAAAAAATATAATTTTTAATGGGGATTCACGACCCAAATTTCAAAATCATGAGAAATATCATTCAAGATTCGTGCTTTATATCTCCACACATGTAAATTAATCTTTCAAAATTATAAACATCAAGATTTCATAATAATCATCATAAGATATGGGTTCATGCTTCAAATTCATAAAAATCAAATAAAATGATGCCTTTGTAAAGAAAATTACTTTTGGGTACAAGAACGAAAGAGAGTTCTTGTTGAAAAACTCCACATACCTTGAATAATGAACTTTAGATCGATACTCATTTTTGAGATGTTAATCGTGCCTTTGAATGATGGTTCGTGGAGTTCTTGAACTAGAAACGTGGAATCTTGAATAAATTTACAGAATTAATGGTGAAATTTGGAGGTTCTTGAAGTTCTTGAACTAGGAACTTGGAATCTTAAATAAATTTGCAGAATTAATGGTGAACTTTAGAGGTTCTTAAAGTTGGATGTAGGATCTTAGTGTTTTCTTATTGAGAAAATTTGATGAAATACAATATATAATGCTTCTAATACTCTTTAATACAGGGTTTAGACGGATTTTGGGTTAGGGAAAATGACCAAAATGCCC
Source organism: Capsicum baccatum var. pendulum (assembly GCA_030864225.1). Lineage (NCBI taxonomy): Eukaryota > Viridiplantae > Streptophyta > Magnoliopsida > Solanales > Solanaceae > Capsicum > Capsicum baccatum. The sequence goes on along the minus strand of CM061558.1, from coordinate 169,250,817 downwards.
CTAAAAATCAAATAATTCTTGAATTTATCCTTTGGTGGACTATTTTTATAGTCTGAAGTAGATCAACCATAATGTTTTACTCCGATATCCGAATTGGATGAAACTAATTTCATAAGAAAGAGGACTGTCATATCTTTCCGTTGATATATAGTATCTCACCCAGATCATTGTGTACGAGCAGTTATGATTGTTTGAAATTGACCCAAAAATTCACTTTTGATAGGCTGAAGTAGATCGACCATAACTTTTTGCTCCTGTAGACAAATCTTATGAAACCAATTTCATTGGAAAAAGGACTGACAGAGATTTCCATTGATATATAGTAGATCACCCATATAATTATGTAAAAGGAGTTATGATCATTTAAAGTTGTAGCAAGAATACGCAAGGCCTCAGTACTTTTTCCTGCACGTTTTACTGTTCACTACTATTCATGGTTCGATCGGAATATTCATAACTCGTCGCTCGGGTGTCTGTTTTGGATGATCCACATATCGTTGGAAAGTTTATTCGATACTATATGTAATAGTGGGTCATAATATAAGAAATTCCATATGAAAAATTTATAATTCATTCTAGAAGATAGAACCCAACACGTTTACGCATAAAATTTCAACGAAAAATTTCCTGGGGTATTACAGGCACACCCTTGGCTGCATTATTGATGGAAAATTCTGGTATCTTAGTGAGATAATGGAATGCCATGGACCCTAGGCCACCCGATAAGGGTGTGTCACTCCCTTATGTTAAAAACAACCGAAGTTGTCCAACTATAATTAGGACACTTAAACTCTTTAGGAAACATCTTGGACAACCTTAGTGGTTGGAGAAATGTTAGGGAAGGCTGAAAATAGGATTTTTCTCTTTTACTTAGTATTTTCTTGGATTTAATCATGTATTATACTCTTTTAATTCTTGTTACATTCATGCGTAGCTAAACGCTCTTTTCCGGTGTTAAGGCTATAAACATAATTAGTATTGTTATGCATTGATTTGATTTTTGTTTTTTTTATCATTTTTGGTTGTTTAGTTATCCTTTTTATCACTATTTTAAGGATTTGCAACCCTTATAATACATGCTTAACTCTATTATGAACCAACAAAGATTAATTACAAGGTAGAATGTGGGATGAATAGAATAAATCGTAGTCTTAATTGAATAAAGTTATGATTTGACACTTAGGATAGGAATATACTAAAGTTACCTATTTTGTTAACTTACAGAATGAAATATGAGCGCCTTTAACTTAGTTTTTGCATTCCCGCTCAATAATGTATTTGTGGGGCTAAGTTAGATAGTTGACTAGAGGCTAAAAAGAACGTAATGATAATATCAAACCCATGAACCAACAAATAAGAAAATAAACCAAAGCAAATAAATTATATAGATTAGTATGATTGTTTGGAGTGCCTTAACCCTGGGTTTCTCTTTATTGTTGTTCAAGAATCATTAATTTGCCATATTTTCTACTTTACCTTAGTTTATAACTCTAAAACCCTTTTGGTTACTTTAGAACATGCTTAATCTTAATAGTTAAACTAGAATCAGATAGTTGGTTAACACTAGTCCCCATGGGATTGATACTTGTCTTTCTTTATGGACACTATATTTCGTAGGTGGACCACGTATACTTGTGTGTGCACTTGGACGCAACACCTTTCCTGAAATTTTTAACTTCTATTTTGTGGAAAAACTTAACCCAAATTTTTACATGCTAGACTTACCTGTAATAACAGAACTGGTCGTTGCACAAGACTCATAAATTCATGTTGTTGAAATTGGTATTATAGCTTATTGGATTTAAACCATTTTCTAATTTTACAATGAGAGGTTCCTCTTAATTAGGCCTGCTGACCTGTTAGGATTTCACTATTTTCTATAAACTCATATCCCCTTATCAACCAAATCATTGAGGGTTTGGATTTTCAAAGTCTATTGATAATCTTCACAGAAAAGTCTATTTTATTTAGCATGTAGTGTTTGTTCCTCAAGTGAAAGTTTCTTGTGAGGTTCAAGAAGCACTTGATCATTATTCAAGACTAAACAAACATTGTCTTGATTAGCATTGAATTATTGGTTGTATATGTTTTTTGTCATAATTGAGATGAATTTTCCTTTTAAAGAAAACTTATATAAGCTATCAAAAATGATAAGCCAAAAGATAAAAAATACCAAAATTTCCTAAGCCACAGGGTGGGTGTCAAACTATTTACCATTATTCCGATATAGTTAAATTTATACACATAGTTTTAGGACATGCGAGTTGTGACCTAGTAATTAAATTTTCATGAATAGAAGTACTTAGGAAATATATATGAATTGATAAAGGATTGAACAACAATAATGAAATTAAGTACTCAGATTAGATTGAATTAATTTCTCTGTAGCTTAAAACACCAATACCAAAAAGGATTAATCTCTATATAGGTGAAAATAACAACACCAAAAAAGGGGCTCTGAGCCTTTTTGTATTACAATATGCCACGACCCTAGTCTACACCCTCGATATGACACAGTGCTTAGAACTACCAGTTTCCCGAACATAACCCTTGATACTAGCATAAGTAATGAGTAACTACATAGACACACATAAATGAGATATAGATACTAACCACACTATGTGGAAGAAAAATGATGGTCTAACTTGTTCATTATATCATTGTTAAACTATTTACAACAATTGTATTACAAAAAAAGATGAAACTAAAATTGAATACACTAGTTATGATTGACTATCTATGAAGTCACTACTAATACTAAGTACAGTTAGACAGGAAATGACCCTAGTTTTCTTTAATCAATATAAGAGCTGAAATTCAGCTATATAGAGAATGTTCTTGTGAGAATGTTCTTAAATTTGGAAAGCTAAAGAAGCATAAATATTTCATAATTTAAAACTAATAATGAACATTCTGTAAAACTTAGTCTAACTGATGATGCATAACTTACAAAATATATGGATTTAAAGTACAAGACCTACAATGAAAAATTATAATCTTCCTATATGAAGTATAACTAAAAACACCAAAGAAATCTCAAAATAAGTAAAACTAAGAGTCAAGTACAATAACTATGTAAAACAATTTCTATGGGAGAGGTTCTCTTAACTGACATAAACCATGTGAATAGAGAGTCCAATCTGAAACCTAAATTGGAAAATTTTTCTATACGTTACTAAGGGTAAAAACTATGACAAGTGTGACTTCACAAATGAGCCCATTCGGGCAAAGGGGGGGTACTCTCAAATGGAAAGTTCCTCTTAACCCACAATGGCACATAGTTTAAGACATTGGTTGACTAAAACTCATTTATCTTAGTGCTAGGTTCTAAGCCTATAACTATACATATATTCTCAAAATTATATGAGTATGAGGAAAACACAATGGCGAGTTTAATTTACTATCATTGAAATAAATAACATCATGGAACTAGTCAAGTGCATTATAGTATTTTATGAAAGTCATGAAAACATGGTGTGCTAAATATTTATGTAAAAACATACCTCTATTTTGATGTTTCATTGTAATTTCATAAACCAAGGATCTTTTGTGCATAACATGCCAAATATTTAAAAGGACCATATTTGGAATCTTGCATAATTCATTCAAAAAGAAGCTAAATTCTATAAAACATGCATAGTTCTTTAAGTATTAACATAAGTGAGTTAAAGCCACGAAATTCTGACATAATAAATTTGAATATAGATGATTATCACAAACTATCATAAGGAAACTAATATTTAAGATTGTGACCTAATTAGGTGTGAACCCTAGATCACACATTCATAAAATCATTACAAAAATTTATTATTTGAAACTAAGTTTTGGTGATAAGGGTGAAACAAATCCCTTATTGAATACCCATATACCTAATTACTAAAGGTTCTTGAAGTTGAACATGGAGAATTTGAGATTGAATATAAACCCTAGGTTATGGAACCTTGAGAAAACTTGAGAGATTTTAAATTGCTTGTTTTTTGATGTTGGACTTTATAAGTGTTAATGTGGAATAAGTAAACTAATTTTCCCATAAATCCCATCTGAAATAGTCAAAACAACATAGTGTAGGGATTTAAAAATGGGAAAAGACCAAACTACCCTTTAAAAATTGGATGAAAAACTATTTGTGCCAGACATGATGAATGACATGAAGAGTCATGTATTGGGGACATTACTCATGGTCAAATTCATTGTTTTAGACCTTTTTGAAACTTCTTCGGACAGTTAAAATAAGTTCAGAAATGATTTTTTACTTCAACCAATGACTAGTTACTTTACACAATGACTTATTTTGTTGAGTTGTGGTCATTTGTAGCTTTTGTAGTGCTTCACTAAAATATCCATAACTTTTTACTCTAAAATGATATTGAAAAATAGTTGATAGTGTTGTAAATAAGATTTAAATGCCATTAATTTATTGGGTATTAGGCCACCCAACTCATTATATACTAGGAGTAATGATCGTTTAATGTTGATCCATGTAGAATCTTATACTAAAACTTAGCCTGTAGAGGAGTTTTTGACTCAAGTTTGTGTTAGGAACTTATGACCTTAAATGATATACAATACTCTTTCAAACTTCTATATATAGTTCTTAGTAGTGTACATGTCATAGGATTGGGAAATGCTATTTATAAAAAGAGCTAGAACTGGATTTGCATCTTATGAGTCATAGTACGACTTGTAGGTCGATACCATTACTCGCGGCCTGAGTCGTGGTGCCTGTAAAGGATTTTCAATCTATTGTAATTTCTCTTTTTTCACTGATTCAAGTCAAGCATTTACTCATATATTGATCCCACAACTGCTGGCATAGTTTGTACTGAGGGAAAACTTGAATATATTACCAATTTTCTATTCTAAGCATGAAAACTTTTAGGGAATTACATAATACTTGAGAGATTGTGATAAAAAATATTAGTAAATTTTTATTCAATGAGTACAATTAGATGGATTACCTATAAGGAGAAAATCGAGATTTTTAGTTAAGCCTTAAAGCTCATAAACCATAAATTATTCCTTGTAGGAGACTAGTATCCTATTTTTCATTTAGGAGATAGGCAACATTAGTGATACAGTCTCAATTCTAACTATCTTGACTCCAAAATTTCTAGGGACAAAATTATCCTCATTGATTACATTTTACATTAATACTTAAGGGTTACCCCTGCCAAGTCATGTCTGACCAATTGTCTTGTACATGTATCACTTCTTGATATACCCGTATATCAAGTTTAATTTATGCCCTATACAATATTAATATAGTAGAATAATAAAGTGAAATGGGGTTGAGAATGTATATTACATTAGTTAATTATACTTTAGTAAATGTGTGTTTAAAATATATCATTCCTTTGTAATTTATTTATGTACTTTATTTTAATGTTTTATTTCTTTACATATCTGTTGGTTGAAGTATCGTAGGAAATGAAAAGCTGGAAACTCAACTGACTTTTGTTTACATGGTTTTTGATTGGTATAAGACCATATTGCAAGTACAAACTATTTTATTTTTCTTTTGTTTTTGTTTGTTTGGGTAGTTGAAGATTTTTTTTCTAGAAAATGAGATCTCTTCCACTCTTAGAAATTGGATAGAACAAAATGATCTTTTTAGATCTTTCATATGTAAAAATAAAGGTTCCCTTATAAAAAAGTGTAATTATTTGATTTGGTGAACCTTCCCCATTTATGTGTTTGGCCCCTCCTAGTGGTTGCTATGTATTATTTTTGGGGTGTGAGAGTAGTTGGCATGGTTCTCGATGCAATCCAAAATGATTTGTATGAGTTTATGTTTTTTAGAGGTTGGAAGTGCCTTGTAGTTGACTCTAATAAACATTTGTTGTTACATGTATTGGATGGCAAAACAGAATATGCCAGTAGATTTCGAAAATCAATTTTGATTTGGTATCATGGAAGATTCAATTTTATAGTTTTTGAATCATATTTTGACCCTAAGTTCAAAAAATCGTTAAATTGGATCTTGGGGGTTAATTTTGTAAAAATAATGTCTTTTCAAAATTCAGATGTCACCATTGATTTTGGAACATCGAAATTAGTCTAGTAGAATATTTTATTTTCCTTCTTGGGATTCTAAATTAAACTCAAGGGCTTGATCTGCAACTTTGGAATATAGTAAAGTTGTTCATCAAGGTGATATCTTGTGCATCAAATTTAGCGGCCCATGCACAGCTTTAGCTGAGGCCTTACTGTTAGTCAACTACCCCTAAAGTAGACATTGACTGCTTTAGTAGAATGGCACTACTTTAGAGGCCTTCCATTTTTGTAATGGACTGCTTAAGTGGTCAACCCACGCTTAAATGATCATTCAATAGCTTTAGCGGTCATAGCTGGGAGGCTATAAGAATCCTTCTTCTCGAGTTTTCTTCCTTTTTTGAGACTTTGAGCTTCAAGTTAAAATATTTTTGGACAACTTCTTTCATTTTTTATCTTGGTTAAAATCCAAATTAGTATTGCAGGTATTGTACTTTGATTTATGTCCTTTAAAATTATTTAAATTGTGATTTCAAAATTGGGAATTAGGGATTTTTGGCTCGTAAGTCCTAAAATGGTATTTCTTTAATTAAAACCATATTTTAAACCCATTTTCACTATATTTTTATCCTATGACTTCTGTTAATCATGGGTAAGGGTTTTCTAAATAAAAATTCTAGTTTACCCTTTTTTTAGAAGGCCCATTTTGAGGGTCCTTTTTGACCCTAACTTGAAAATAGATAATATGGGTATTGTTGGATTTTTTTTAATGTGTTGATTCTATATTTGTATGTTTAATTTGATTTTAATGCTGTTAGAGAGGGGAGAGCTCCAAGTTAAAGGACTAAAGGCTTGGGTTTTTACTTTGTGAGGTAGGTTATGGCTTAGATTTCTTTAGAATAGGCTGGATAGTTAATACATATATAAAAATCATGATATAGGTATTATAAATCAATATGGAAGTAATATAATTACTGTTTTGTGCCCGTGTGGATGTTTATATTATTGTTTTTGGTAATTTGTGCTGATATTTTCTATGTGTTGCTAGTGTGGGGCCTTATCTGATATTATCATTTGCATATTGTTTCATTCATGATAGAAATACCAAGTTAGGGGTTAATGTGATATTAATGGTGCCTTACATTCTCCTATGGTACCTTTCTACTACCAAATCATGAATGGTTGCTTATTAGTGCATCACACGAATGTTGAGATTTTGCATTGTATATTGATACTTTTAAGGTAGTGGCTGCTCTATGCTTATAAATTCAAACTTAGACCTCCCTCTATCCAGTTGATATCTTTATTGTGTTCAGAGATAGACTTAAAGTTTCTAACTTGTAGTTGTATTTTCAAGAATTTGAGTTATATTCAGATTGTTCTTACACCATGATAGTAAGATTTGGGATGCTTTATGGTAGATTGTTTATTTAGATTCTGTTATTGTTGTACTTGTATGGGATTGACATCACTATAGAAGTCCTGCGTTGGGTATTATCATACTTTTTTCTTCTTGCATATTAGTTTGGGTGATGGCTTACTTATCAAGGCTTAGCTACGATGAGTGCCATCACAACCCGAGTTTTTGAATTATGACAAATTGGTGTCATTTCTGTGTGCATCAATTTCATTAGGGTAAGAATTAGGTGCCTAGTAGAGCCTCATGGATCGATATGTAGATGTCCGTATCTATCTTTGAGATTCTATGATATATCTTTAAGAAACTTCCTTATTTTTTCCTTATCATATGGCATTTTCCACATCTTATATTCTAAATTGTGTTTCACTCTTTTTTGTGTAGATGGAGAGAATTAGATTCCACGAGGCTAGAAATACTAAACTAGCATATGATGAGGGAACCTAGCCTAGGAGATAAGTCATGGGTCTTGGATAGGCTTAAGATTGAGTACGTGCATGAGGATTTTCCTCTTCCAAAGGTAGTACTAAGGGGATCTCTCCTGAACCTGAGGTTGATAATGCTAGAGATTGGGTCCTACTCACGTTCCACAGAGTACTACCCCAGTCTTAGAGGGTTTATAGATTCATTTGTTGATTCATTTGGAAGGCATTTCTGTAAGTGAAACTGGTAATCCTCCAACTTCGAGTGTTGTACCTACACCTATCGCAGAGACTGCTTTTAGTGTTCCTTAGGTTACAACTGTGATTCCCCCATTAGTACTAACATCTTCCTATGTTATTTTTTAGGCTCCGAGTGTTGTTTCTTCTTCTATGCTAGTATTTGAATATGATATTTTAAGTCTAAGAGTTTATCCTTTATCTATGTTTCCTCCTCAGGTGGGATCACAACCTGCTATATTTAATATTTCTCTTACTGCATCAGGTCTAGGCATGTCTTCTGAGAATCAAAAGAGCCTTGAGTGATTTAGTTGATTTGGTCCACCCAAGTTAGTAGTTCTATGGGCGAGAATGCCTATGATTTCTTAATTGATTGCTGGGAGAAGCTATATAACCTTTGATTGCTTAAGTTGCATGGATTTACTTACACTATTTATTAGTTGAGAGATATAGCCAGAGATTGGTGGAGGTCACTTGTTAGTTGGAGACCCTTTGGTTTGTTAGAGATGAATTAAAATTAGTTTGTTGAAGCCTTGTTGGATAGGTTTGCGCCTTACAATTTGAGGAATCATGAAAAGATGACTTAGGCTATTCTTTAATCTACTAAAAGAGGCACCAAGAGAGTGTACCTTCAGGGAAAGTTCGCTGGTCACACACCTTGAGGTAGGTATTTTAGAGGCTCCTATAGGTACCATGGTAGACTAGAGATAGCAACTTTATAGGGTTCAGGTAGTAGGTCTTTAGGTTAAGAGACTACGGGTGGTTAGTCGTCATTCTAGGATGGTCATTCTAGCTCAGTTGTACTTCTTTAAATTGAGTTGGTCCATAGAAGTTGCTATGTGTGTGACAAGTATTGAAATGTGTCCAAGGATTACTCTTGCTATATTTTCAGGCATATTTCTATATTGACAATAAGAGGTGACCCTCAGGTAGTACAGGTGCTACACGAGGTGCGAGGTAGAGGTAGTGGCATTCATGGTAGTGGTTGTGGGGTTTCTAAATTTGGTAGAGGACACGACCAGTCCAATGCTATACTAGCTAACTGAGACAGAGGCTTCGATCCTATTATAACAGGTATCCTACCCATTTATGTTAGATCTGTATTAGTGTTATTTGAAATAGGGTTGACTTTCTCCTATGTATTTGTATATTTTGTTTTAGGTTTTGATTCTACTAGTGAGACTATTTTCATGCCTATTTGTCTGTCTGCCCTCGCAGAAGACTCTTTAGTGGTGGACCGGGTGCACCAATCCTGTATTTTGATGTTTGTGGGGCGTGATATTTGGGTAGATTTGTTCATCCTTGATATGGTAGATTTTGATGTAATCTAGGATATGGATTGATTAGCTTCCTATCTATAAGGCCCCAAAAAATTCTTAGCTTAATGTAGTCCTTTAAGCTTGGTAAGGGGTCCAAGACTTAGAAAATTTTAGATAAGTATTCAGACAGTGTTATTTTAGCCTTCAAAAGTTGGCAACCTTATTTTGCAACCTTTACGTCAATTAAATGTTGATATTTAAGTTAATTCATGATCAGTAATGACAATAGGTGTTCCTGGATAAATTTCAGATTTATCGAACTTCGTGTGAAGAATCTTTGAAATCCTAAACTAGTGAATAAATGCACTCTTGATGCATTGTGTCAACTATCACGTTGATAAATGTTTTCCTCAGCTTAAAGCATCCAATTCTTATAAACCAATGCCAACTCGACATGGCATATTGGCTTTCGCGCCGATGCCAATGACGTGGCATGTCGGCCTGTGCATCAATGATTTAGTTTATAGTCATTAAAAATCTAGATCCTTAGGGTTAATTAAGTCTTTTTCCCATACCCTTCGGCCCCCATAACACAAAATTTAACCCTCTTTTAGCAAGTTATACTCATTCTTTCAGAAATTGATCAAGAACAAAAAACCTAGGTGAGTAAAATTCAAATTCAAGGCTCAATATTCCACCATTATATTTCTAGAATTCACAAACTAAGGTATGTGAAGTGTTCATCCAAGGGTTCCTTCCACCCTTGGAGTCCAAGAAACTCTTTTAAAGCTCATGTAGAGTAATTTCATGATTTCCATGATTTAAATTAAAGTGTATTCATGATTATTACTTAATTGGGTTTCTATTTCATGATTTATTTCAAGATTAATGTAGAGTTAATTGATATGTGTGCTTTAGCATGCGAATTCATGTTGAAACTTTGGGAAATTGAAATTGAATCATGATGTCTACATGTTGTTTTAGTATTATGTGCACATATTATTCCCCAAAGTATTTGATGAATTGTCTATGTGAGTTGAATAGTGAAATTATATCATGTTAGCATGTATGCAAGCTCATGTCATGCAAGTGTTTGCTTGAATGCCCAAATGAATGAATGATGACTAAGTAGTTAGTCACCATGTCTCAAGATTATGCCATGTCTTTTATGTTTATGCTATCAAGTCCTGGGGGTATTTAATACCCGACAATTTAGCTGCTTATCTAGATCCATGGTCAGTATAAGAGTAGAATCAGTCATGTCTTGTTCAGTATAATTTAGTCATTTATAGAACTTAGTAAAACTCAGTGAACTCTGAATCAGTTTCAGTTCTGTTCAGTAAAATCAGTTCAGTTTAGTCATACTGTGCAATCAGTAATAGTTCAGTCTAGCCTACTACAATTTAGAATTTAGTTCAGTGTCTATTTAGTTGGGAGTAAGATTCAACACCGAGTGAGCTCTAGTATGGGGACTCACCAACTAGTAGAGGGTTAAATCCTAAGAAACAGTCCTTGTATTCCAGAACTACATAGCCAGCGTAGGTCGATACATCAACCTACTAGTTGAGGGTTGATGAAGTGATCTGCCTACCAGTTGAGGGAACCACCATTCTCGTTTAGATAACCTACCAGATGAGGGTGACTCAGCACTTGTCCTTACCCATGGCACGATATTGACACCCTTCTAATTGGGGTTACAAGTTGGCCCTCAAATTAGTTCGAGAATAGGCATGTCAGTTAGGTAATTACTTCCCACAGTCTCAGTTTCAGATTCAGGCAAGGCCAATATAGTGGCTTATGCTCTCAATAGAATATATATGGGTAGTATTGATCATGTCAAGGATAGTAAGAAGAAGTTAGTTTAGATAGTTCATCAATTAACCGAACTAGGTGTCCGCTTAGTCAATTTAGTAGAAGGTAGTGTATGGGTGCAGAGTAGTTCAGAATTATCCCTACTTTTAGAAGTGTAGAAAAATCAGGATAGGGATCCCAGTCTGATCAAGTTTAAAGAATCAGTCCGAGATTAGAATGTAGAGGTTTTCTCCTAAGGGGGAGAAGGTGTTTTGCATTGTCAGGGTCGACTATGTGTGCCAGGCGTAGGTGACTTGAGGCAGTGAATTCTTGTAGAAGCATATGGTGTGCACTGCTCTATTCATCCAGGGGCCATTAAGATGTACCGTGATTTATGGAAGATCTATTAGTGGAGTGGAATGAAGAGATATATTGTAGAGTTTGTGGCTAAGTGCTCGACATGTCCGCTGGTTAAGATTGAGCATCAGAAAACTAATAGGTAAATGCAGGAGTTCAGCATTCCCACCTAGAAATGGGAAGAAGTGAACATGGACTTTGTGATGGGTTTTCCTCGTACTTACCGTCACCAAGATTTAGTTTGGATAATTGCAAATAGGATAACCAAATTAGCTTATTTTCTACCAGTCTATACCTTTTACTCAGTTGAGGATTAAGCCAAAATCTATATCAGGGAGTTAGTCAGATTGCACAGTATTCCGTTGTCCATCATCTAAGATAGAGGTACCCAGTTCACCTCTTATTTTTTGAAAGCATTCCAAAGGGTTATGAGTACATAAATTTACCTCAATACAACCTTTCATCCGCAGACAGATGGTCAAGAAGAAAGGACCATTCAAACTTTAAAGGATATGTTGTAAGCATGTGCAATAGACTTTAAAGGTAGTTGGGATGGCCATTTACCTTTGACTGAGTTTTCATACAACATCAATTATCATTCCAGTATTAAGATGGCTCCATTTGAGGCACTTTATAGGAGGCAGTGTAGATCTCTCATTGGTTGGTTTGAAGTAGGTGAGGCCATAATGGTAGGGCCTGGCTTGGTGTTTGATACCTTAGAGAAAGTTTAGTTAATAAGGGAAAGGCTTAAGACAACTCAGAGCCAACAGAAATCATACACTGATGTGCGAAGAAAAGATCTTGAGTTCAAGATTGATGACTATGTGTACTTGAAAATCTCTCCTATGAAAAGAGTGAAGCATTTGGGTAAGAAGGGGAAGCTCAGTCCCTGATATGTTGGTCCTTACCAAATTCTCAGCTATTTTAGAAAGGTAGTCTACGAGCTTGAGTTACCTTCATATCTATCGTTAGTCTATCTAGTTTTTTATATCTCCTTGCTAAAGAAATGCATAGGTGACCCATTAGCTATATCCCCATAGAGGGAATATATGTTCAAAATAGCCTTTCTTACGAGGAGATTCCGATCGAAATCCTTGACTATCAAATTTGCAGACTGAGAAACAAAGAGGTCCCTCTAGTCGAAGTTCTTTGGAGAAATCAATCTATTGAGGAAGCTACTTGGGAAGCCGAAGCAGATTTACGTTCAAAGTATTCTCACCTTTTTTCTGCAAACTCAGATTTAGCTCATGGTAATAATTTTCCTTAAGCTTATTCAGTTTCATGGCCAGATTTTCCATTACAAATTTGGTATCATTTACCATTGCATATTCTGTCATATGTTTATGAGTCAGTTCAGTTATATGTTAATGCATCAAATATGCATGTTCAGTATGAGAAACCCAGCTTATCAGTAATCCAGTCATGCATTCAAGGATCAACTCAGTCATGTACTCATGCAACAGATATGCATGTTCAGTATGTTGGCAATGAAAAATAGATTATCATATTACAGATGTTCATATTCAGTAAGTAAGTTCAGTCTACCAGTATTCTCAGCTTAGTCAGTCTAATTCGAGGATGAATGTTCCCAAGGGGGAGATAATAAAGACCCCACAAAATTCTTAGTTTAATTCCATCCTTTAAGCTTGATAAGGGGTCCCAGACTTAGAAATTTCTAGCTAATTATTCAGACTTAGTGTTATTTTAGCCTTCCAAAGTTGTCAACCTTATTTACCAACCTTTATGTCCGTTAAATATTGATATTTGAGTTAATTCATAATCAAGAATGTCAATAGGTGTTCTCGGACAAGTTTTGGATTTATCAGACTTCATTTGAAGCACCTTTGGAATCCTAAACCAGTGAATCAATGCGATCTTGATAAGTAGCATCGACTATCACATTGATAAATGTTTTGCCCATCTCCCAGTATCAAATTCCAGTGAACCGATGTGGACTCCATGCGGCGTGTTGGATATCGCGTCGATGCCAGTGATGTGGTGTGTCGGCTTGTGCATCAATGATTTAGTTTACAGTCATTAAAAATCCATATCCTCAGAATTAATTAAGTCTTTTTTCCCACGCCCTTCATCCCCCATAACACAAAATTTAGCCCCTTTTTAGCAAGTGATACTCATTCTTTCAGAAATTGCTCAAGAACAAAAACCCTAGGTGAATTAAATTCAAATTCAAGGCTCAAGATTCCAAAGTTAATTTTCAAGAATTCACCAACTAAGGTATGTGAAGTGTTCATCCAAGGGTTCCTTCCATCCTTGGAGTCGAAGAAACTCTTTTAAAGCTTATGTAGAGTGATTTCATGATTTCCATGATTTGAATTAAAGTGTATTCATAATTATTACTTAATTGGGTTTCTATTTCATGATTTATTTCAAGATTCTTGTAGAGTTAATTGATATGTGTGCTTTAGCATGCGAATTCATGTTGAAACTCTTGGAAATTGAAATTGAATCATGATGTCTACATGTTGTTTTAGTATTATGTGCATATATTATGCCCCAAAGTGTTTGATGAATTGTCCATGTGAGTTGAATAGTCATATTATATCAGGTTAGCATGTATGCAAGCTCATGTCATGCAAGTGTTTGCTTGAATGCCCAAATGAATGAATGATGACTAAGTAGTTAGTCACCATGTCTCAAGATTATGCCATGCCTTTTAAGTTTATGCTATCGAGTCCTGGGGGTATTTAATACCCAATAATTTAGCTGCTGTCTAGAGCCATGGTCAGTCCGAGAGTAGAATTAGTCATGTCTTGATCAATATAATTTAGTCAGTTGTAGAACTTAGTAAAACTCTGTAAACTCTGAATCAGTTTTAGTTCAGTTAAGTCAAATCAGTTCAGTTCAGTCATATTGTACGATCAGTAACAGTTCAGTCTAGTCTACTACAATTTAGAATTCAGTTCAGTGTCTATTTAGTTAGGAGTAAGATTCAGCACCGAGTGAACCCTAGGATGGGGACTCACCAACCAGTAGAGGGTGAAATCCTTAGAAATAGTCCTTGCATTCCATAACTACATAGGCAACATAGGTCGATACATCAACCTGCCTATTGAGGGTTGATGAAGTGATCTGCCTGCCAGTTGAGGGTACCACCATTCTCGTTTAGAGCACCTACCAGATGAGGGTGACTCAGCTCTTGTCCTTACCCATGGCATAGTATTGACACCCTTCCAACTTGGATTATAGGTTGGACCCCAAATCAGTTAGCAAAGGGGCATGTCGGTTGGATGATTACTTCCCATAGTCTCAATTTCGGATTCAGTCTTAGAATTCAGTTAAGTTTTATAGGCTCAAGACTATTAGATGTAGTCATTCAGTGCAATACGAAACATAGTATAGTTATCTAGACCATACCTTACTCAAATTTTTTCCAATACTAGCCCTTTATGAAATTTTTACCTCACTCAGATTTTGTCCAATATTAGCCTTGTGATCTTGGGTGAATTTATGCACCTAAGTATGGTGTTATCCGGCCTGAATTAGCTTAGTTCTAAGGTTTTATCTTGTGCTTAAAGTGTTAACTTTTGTATGAATGAGAATTTAAGTGTTTTGATATAATGTTGATATTTAAGGTGTGTTTATAGTGAGTTTGGATTCAAAACACTAAGTTCAAGTTCAAACATGAAAACTATTACACTTAGCTTGAGCTATGCTCCTTTCTAGTTCATCGTGTTAGATTGTATATTGTTTGATCTATAATATTTGGCGTTTAGTTTTATAGGATTTTTGGGTAATACAAGCTGCAAATCAAGTAAAACAAACACCACAAATTTTGGGATGAAAGGATAAATGCATGGAGTTTACATGATGGAGAGCTGGAATTTTTGTACTCGTTAGTGTGCCACGCTGCCTAGATGGCATTATAGAGCAGTGGAACACCCTTGGCTGCATTGTTGATGGAACATTATGGTAGCTTAGCAATATAGTGGAATGACATGGACCCTAGGCCACACAATAAGGTCGTGGCACTACCTTATGCTAAAACGACCAATGTTGTCCAACTATAAATAGGAAACTTAAACTCTTTGGGAAATATCTTGGAAAACCTTAGTGCTTGGAGAAATGTTGGAGAAGGATGAAAATAGGATTTTGCTCTTTTACTTTAGTATTTTCTTGGATTGAATCATGCATTATACTCGTGTGATTCTTGTTACATCCATGAGCAGTTAAACGCTCTTTTCAAGGGTTAAGGCCATAAACATGATTAGTATTTTTATACGTTGATTTGATTTTTATTGTTTATCATTTTTGGTCATTTATTTATCCTTTTTATCACTATTTTAAGGATTTGCAATCCTAAGAATACATGCATAACTCTATCATGAACCGAAAAGGATTAATTATAGGATAAAATGTGGGATAATACAATAAGATCGTAGTCTTAATTGAATGAAGTTATGATTTGACACTTAGGATAGGAATATACTAAAGTTACCTATTTAGTTAACTTACAAAATGAGATATGAGTGCCTATAACTTATATTTTGCATTCCCGCTTAATGATGTATATTTGGGGTTAAGTTAGATAGTTGATTAGAGGCTCTAAAGATCATAATCATACTATCAATCCCATGAACCAACAACCAAGATAATTAACCTAACCAAATAAATTATATAGATAAGTATGATGGTCTTGAGTGCCTTAACCTTGGGATTCTCTTTATTGTTGTTCAAGAATCATTAATTTTCCATATTGTCTACTTTACCTTTGTTTATAACTCTAAAAATCATTTGGTTACTTTAGAACTTGCCTAATGTTAATAGTTAAACTAGAATCGGATAGTTGCTTGACACTAGTCCCCATGGGATCGACACTTGGCTTTCTTTATGGACACTATATTACGTAGGTGGACCACGTATACTTGTGTGTATGCTTGGAAGCAACACTTTACCTAAAATTTTTATCTTCTAATTTGTAGAAAAGCATAACCCAAATTGTTACACGTTATACTTACCTGTAATAAAAGAAAGGGTCGTTACACAAGATTCATAAATTCATGTTGTTAGAATTTCTAGGATAGGTTAATAGATTAAAACTATGTTCTGATCTTACAATGAGAGGTTCCTCGTAGTTAGGCCTGCTGACCTGTTAGAATTTCACTATTTTTTATAGGCTCATACCCCCTTATCAACCAAATCATTGATGGTTTGGATTTTCAAAGTCTATTGATACTCTTCTTAGAAAATTCCATTTTCTTTAGCATGTAGGGTTTGTTCCTCGAGTGAAAGTTTCTTGTGAGGTTGAAGAAGCACTTGATCATTGTTCAAGAGTAAAAAATCATTGAATCAGCATTGAACTATTGGTTGTATATGTTTTTGGTCATAATTTAGAAGAATTTTCCTTCTAAAGAAAACGTAAATAAGCTAGCAAAAAAGATAAGCGAAAAGATAAAAAATACCAAAATTTCCCAAGCCACATGGTGGGTGTCAAACTATTTACCATTATACCGATATAGTCAAATTTGTACACATAGTTTTAGGACATATGAGTTGTGATCTAGTAATTAAATTTTCATGAATAGAAGTACTTAGGAAATATATATGAATAAATAAAAGATTGAACAACATTAATGAAATTAAGTACTCAGATTAGATTAAATTAATTTCTCTATAGCTTAAAACAACAATACCAAAAAGGATTAATCTCTATATAGCTGAAAATAACAACTCCAGATAAGAGGCTCTGAGGCTTTTTGTATTACAACGTACCACGATCGTAATATATATCCTCGAAGTGACACAGTCTTTAGAACTACAAGTTTCACGAGCATAACCCTTGATACTAGCATAAGTAATAAGTAACTAGATAGAAATATATAAATGACATATAGATACTAAAAACACTATGTGAAATAAAAATGATGGTCTAAATTGTTCATTATATCATTGTTAAACTATTTACAATAGTTGTATTACCAAAAAAGATGAAACTAAAATTGAATACACTAGTTATGATTGACTATCTATGAAGTCACTAATAATACTAAGTACAATTAGCTAGGAAATAATCCTAGCTATCTCTAATCAATATAAGAACTGGAATAGATTGCTATGACTACTAATTGACTAGAGTTCCCAAATAAGGAGTACTCATCATCTACTCATTGAAAGCTATGATCTACCTAATCATGATCTTGTGAGTTAGCACTGATACCTACATTATAAAACAATGCAGCATGAGAAAAGTATGCATCCAATACTTTGAATATACTAAGCATGTGAGATGTGCAGTAATCATGAATAACACTTAAACCATGCTTTAAATATTGAGTACATAAAGCATTTACTGAAATATGAATTTAAATCCTATTATACTAAAAAGTTGTGAGACATAAAATAATTTTTGAATTATGGGCTAAAGAATTTCTAAAAATTGGAAAGCTAAAGAAGCATAAATATTTCATAATTTAAAACTAATAATGAACATGTTGTAAAACTTAGTCTAACTGATGATGCATAACTTACAAAATATATGGATTGAAAGTCCAAAACCCAAAATGGAAAATTATAATATGCATATATTAAGTATAAGAAAATCAAATAAGAAATCTAAAAATAAGTAAAACTAAGAGTCAAGTACAATAATTATGTAAAACAATTTCTATGGAAAGTTCTCTTAATCGACAAAAACCATGTGAACAGAGAGTCTAATCTGCAACCTAAGTTGGAAAAGTGTTCTATACCTTACCAAGGGTAATAGCTATGACAAGTGTTACTTCATGTATGAGCCCATTCGGGCAAAGGCAGACACTCTCAAATGGAAAGGACTTCTTCACCCACAATGGCACATAGTTTGGGACATTGGTTGACTAAACCCCTGTCCTCTTAGTGCTAGGTTATCAGCCTATAACTAAGCATATATTCTCATAATTATATGAGTATGAGGAAAACACAATGGCAGGTTTAATTTACTACCATTGAAATGAATGGAATCATGGAACTAGTCAAGTGCATTATAGTATTTTATGAAAGTCATGAAAACATGGTATGTTAAATATTTATCTAAAAACATACCTCCATTTTGATGTTTCATTCTAAATTCATAAACCCAGGATTTTGTGTGTGTAACACGCCAAATATTTAAAAGGACCAAATTTGGAATCTTGCATAATTCATTCACAAAGAAGATAAATTCTATAAAACATGCATAGTTCTTTAAGTATTAACGTAAATGAGTTAAATCCACAAAATTGACACATAATAAATTTGAATAGAGATGATTATGACAAACTATCATAAGGAAACTAATATTTAAGATTGTGACATAATTAGGTGTGAACCCTACATCACACGTTCATAAAATCATTACTAAAATTTATTATTTGAAACTAAGTTTTGGCAAAAAGGGTGAAAAAAATCCCCTAATGAATACCAACATACCTAATTACTGAAGGTTCCTGCACTTGAACATGGAGAATTTGAGATTGAATATAAACCCTAGGTTATGGAACCTTGAGAAATCTTTAGAGATTTTAAATTGCTTCTTTTCTGATGTTTCACTTTAGTAAGTGTTAATATGGACTAAGCAAACTCATTTCCCCTGAAATCCCATCTAAAAGAGACAAAATGACATAGTGTAGGTATTTGAAAAATGGGAAAATACCAAAACTACCCTTTAAAAATTGCATAAAACACTATTTGTGCCAGACATGATGACTGACAAGAAGAGTCATGTATTGGGGACATGATTCAGGGTCAAATTCATTGTTTTAGACCTTTTTGAAACATCTTTGGACAGTCAAAACAAGTTAAGAAATTATTTTTTACTTCAACCAATGACTCGTTACTTCATACAATGACTCATTTAGTTGAGTTGTGGTCATTTGTAGGTTTGGTATTGCTCCACTAATATTCATAACTTTTTACTCTAAAATAAGATTGAAAAATAGTTGATATAGTTGTAAATAAGATTTAAATACTATTAATTTGTTAGGTATTAGGCCACCTAACTCGTTATATACTAGGAGTAATGATCGTTTTAAGTTGATCCATGTAGAATCTTATACTAAAACTTAGCCTGTAGAGGAGTTTTTGACTCAACTTTGTGTTAGGAACTTCTTATGACCTTAAATAATATGTAATACTCTTTCAAACTTCTATATATAGTTCCTAGTAGTGTACAAGTCATCGGATTGGGAAAGACTATTTAAAAAGACTACTAGAACTGGATTTGCATCTTATGAGTCATAGTACGACATGTAGGTAGATACCATTACTTGTGGTCTAAGTCGTGGTGCCTGAAAAGGATTTTTAATCTATAGTAATTTATCCTTTTTCATTGATACGAGTTAAGCATTAACTCATATATTGATCCCATAACTCGTGTCCTAGTCCGTACTGAGGGAAAACTTGAATATATTGCAAATTTTATATTCTAAACCCTATTTCTAGGCAAGAAAACTTTTAGAGTGTTATACAATACTTGAGAGATTGAGATGAAAAAATGTTAGTAAATTTTAATTCAATAACTGCAATCAGCTGGATTACCAATTTGGAGAAAATTGGTATTTATTATTAAGCCTTAAAGCTCATAAACAATAAATTATACCTTGTTGCAGACTAGTATCCTATTTTGCATTTAGGAGTTACGCAACATTAGTGATATGGTCTTGATTCTAACTATCTTGACTCCAAATTTTCTAGGGGCATGATTATCCTCATTGATTACATTTTACAATAATACTTAAGGGTTACCCCTGCTAAGTCATGTCTGACCAATTATCTTTTACATGTATCACTTCTTGATATACCCGTATATCAAGTCTAATTTATGCCCCATACAAAATAAACATGATTAGTATTGTTATGCGTTGATTTGATTTTTGTTGTTTATCATTGTTGGTTGTTTAGTTATCCTTTTTATCACTATTTTAAGGATTGATAACCCATACAATACATGCTTAACTATATTATGAACCCAAAAGGATTAATTATAGAGTAGAATGTGGGATGAATAGAATAGGATTGTAGTCTTAATTGAATGAAGTTATGATTTGACACATAGGATAGGAATATACTAAGGCTACCTATTTGGTTAACTTACAAAATGAAATATGAGTGCCTTTAACTTAGTTTTATCATACCCGCTCAGTGATGTATTTGTGGGGCCAAGTTAGATAGTTGACTAGGGGCTCGAAAGACCGTAATAATAATACTAAACCCATGAACCAACATCCAAGATAATTAACCTAGCCAAATAAATTATATAGATTAGTAAGATTGTTCGGAGTGCCTTAACCCTGGGTTTCTCTTTATTGTTGTTCAAGAGTCATTAATTTGCCATATTGTCTACTTTTGCTTAGTTTATAACTCTAAAACCCTTTTGGCTACTTTATAACTTGCTTAATCTTAATAGTTAAACTAGAATCAGATAGTTTCTTAGCACTAGTCCCCATGGGATTGATACTTAGCTTTCTTTATGGACACTACATTACATAGGTGGACCACGTATACTTGTGTGTGCACTTGAAAGCAACACTTTGCCTGAAATTTTTAACTTCTATTTTGTGGAAAAACTTAACCCAAATTGTTACATACTAGACTTACCTGTAATAATAGAATGGGTCATTACACAAGACTCATAAATTCATTTTGTTGGAATTGGTGGTATAGCTTATTGGATTTAAACCATGTTCTTATCTTACAATGAGAGGTTCCTCTTAATTAGGCCCGCTGACCTGTTAGAATTTCACTATTTTCTATAACTCATATCCCTTTATCAACCAAATCACTGAGGGTTTGGATTTTTAAAGTCTATTGATAATCTTCATAGAAAAGTCAATTTTTTTTAGCACGTAGGGTTTGTTCCTCGAGTGAAAGTTTCTTGTGAGGTTCAAGAAGCACTTGATCATTGTTCAAGAGTAAAAAATCATTGAATCAGCATTGAACTATTGGTTGTATATGTTTTTGGTAATAATTGAGATGAATTTTCCTTCTAAAGAAAACTTAAATAATCTAGCAAAAAAGATAAGCAAAAAGATAAAAAATACCAAAATTTCCCATGCCACATGGTGGGTGTCAAACTATTTACCATTATACCGATATAGTCAAATTTGTACACATAGTTTTAGGACATGTGAGTTGTGATCTAGTAATTAAATTTTCATGAATAGAAGTACTTAGGAAATATATATGAATCAATAAAGGACTGAACAACATTAATGAAATTAAGTACTCAGATTATATTACGCTGACTTAGTGCCTAGTGGCCTATTAGACTCAGACACTCCAACCCTTGTGGCACACTTCGGTTGGGGGCTTCCCTGCTGAGTCAATGGCAGACTCCGTATATCCCATTAGTTTTAGGACTTGTAGGGGTGTACCACCTAACTTAGAGCTAATACAATGATTAGACATTACACTGACAAAAAAGTTGTTATAATTATCAAAATGCCCATGTGTTTTGGAATTTATATCATATGTGATGTTTTATGACTAGATCTGAACTATTTTATTTATATTAAAAGATTTATTTTGGATTGCTCTACCTACCAGTACATCTGTATTGATCCCTCTCTTACTTTTCAGGTTCTGAGGCACAATCTACGGGTCCTGAAAGCAGTAGATTTCTTCAGACAAAAGTGCAAGGTCTAGTCTGTCAGCCTTCTATATTTCTGAAGGCCTAGTTATTATAAGAAATTTATTATAAGTTATGGTTTTGGTCTACCGGGGGCCTTGTCCCAACTTTTCAGATAGTTATCTTTAGATCATGTAGTAGAGATTTCATAAACCGTTCCAGATATTGTTAGTGGTTTTTAAATTTCATTCCTTATTGTTAAACTTAATCAAGAGTATGACCATGTTTCCATATCATATCATATTTCCACATCTTTTTTATTATGTGAATGTTATGCATGATTACTGGATAGAGTATAACACTCGGTCTTTCTTGGTTTGGGATATTCGTCACGGCCAGGCCCTGGTTCGGGTCGTGACATTAATAAACTAAATAGATGACTATGATGTTATGCATGTATCTAAATCTTAAATTATAGTTGTGGACTATGAGAGCTACTAATAATCGACAAACCCTAATCTGAACTAAGTTCTGTGCAACTTGTAACACCAGTTAGATGGGGTTTAATACCTCGCCATTGGTACGAATGCTGACTAACATAGATCCACCAGGTTTATCAACAAATAGAAAAAGGTATAAAGCCTGGTCTGATGGGTGACACTTTAGAACCTATGGTGGTGCCATTGTTTTTGAACATAGGGACATCTACTAAAAGTTTTTTCCAAACTTATGGGTGAGTCTTCATCCCAGTGTTCGCTCGGTGCTAAGTTTTACTCTCAACTGAATGGCATTGAAAAATTCAATGCTCAATGATAAGAATAATCTACAGACTTGAGATAAATGAATTATCTAAAAGCATTCAAAATTATGTAAGCTTGATAATTTTATCCTCATAAATATATGCATGAAATCCTGGGTCATCGAGTGTTTATAACCCACCATCTATGATGAATGCAACTATTATGCCAGTTTTATAGTCAGAGTGAATTTAAGAAATTTAATAACCCTAGGAAAAAAAATTAAATTTTATAATATAATTAATTTGTATGACCATTGACATCTAATGATGCTGAAATTCATTATAAAACGAGGGTAATAAATCAAAAATACCAAAGGACGGAGATATCATGAACTTTACAACATCCATGAATCCCAAATTGTAAAGAAGGAACAAAATTGAAGAATTGGGTTAGTTTGCGATAAAAGGATTAAGGAGTCCCATTTAATAAAAACCAAATACCTAGAGATGAGAATCCTAAAGAATTATTACAATTTTGGAACCTAAAGATGATTAACCCTATCTCAACCTTGGAGAAATATATCAAAAAAAGCCTTGGAGAAAGAAATTACCTTTTTTCTCTATTTTAAACTAAGTGTCGGATATTTTATTCTTAGGAATGAGGGATTAGGGTAATATTAACCTTAATAATCATACTTGAAATAACTAAGAATGATATAGTTCTAATGTTAAAAGAATGGGAAAAGAGTGATGTGCCCCTTTTAAAGTCATAACTAAATTCTGTTGGAAGCGACATGTGGAACCTTCCCACGATTGTGTTACTAACCTACAATCGTAACTTGGTTTGTTGTTGAAGGTTCATTCTAGATCATTTTTGGCACTCAGGATTATGGATATAATCATTGTTTCATGAATGGTCATGGTCCCTCTCATGGTTAGAAGGTATACTGTCACGACTCAAACCAGGGGATGGCCGTGACAGGTCTCTCAAGTCCTACGTACACCAAAGATCACCCCCTTCACCTAACCTAGTTAGCATAACTTCAAGTGTCAAATGAATTCCAAACATATAACAAGATAATGTAAAATAAAACTAATAATGATTCATCATATACCATACACTGATAATCAAACATCCGTCCGTCACCAAAATAATCAACCAAACCACCCAAGCGCACAGTAATCCAACAAACCCTCTACAATACCGAAATCAATAGAATGTCAGGACATGGCCGCAATAGTAGCAAAAACAAAGTCTAAACAAGGTATAAGACATAGAAAATATGGACCATGAAATGAAGAATTTGGTAGTATGAAAGCTCACCTCTTAAATATCAACTCACAAACTAGCTCAAGCACCTAATCACTACGTAACAAAAGTAGAAGAAGTCCCAGTTTTGGCATTGCATGGGGATACAACGTACGGATATGGTAAGTGGTTGGAGTGCTAGAATATAATTCAGGGATACAGGATAAAAAAAAATCCAGGATCATAGTTCAAAACCATCACAACATCTAAAGCATAATATCATATGAAATACTTATACATATATATAAATAAAATATCACTTTCCTGTGTAAGGAACAAGGATTTGCATGAACTTGGAAAACCTTAAACTGTCTTATGCAGCATAACTGTCGTATAGCAAGGAAACCATGGGCTACATGGGCCAGCTTTCCCTTAGATGGAAGGGCCCCTGTCTTTGTATCCACACCAACCATTGAATATCCATATCCGTATATGCCTTTATGGAGGACTCGAAGCTTCCGGCATAGTAAAGGTGACATAAGCAGTAATGTATTGGATATGGGGGACTAGAACCTCCCATTTATATATTCAGTTAGGGGGACTCAAACCTTTTTATCATATATACATTCTCACCGGCTGGGGCAGGTTTCAGTTTTAGTCCTTTGAAATCTACTTTCATGGCTCATGTAACGACCCGAGACTACCCCCTAGTTATTCCACGGTGCTTATAGTCCATATAGATAACAAGCTAACATAAAAGTTGGTACCTACTGTTAGCACTAGATAATATAATCATGAATAGTGAAAGAATAACTGAAGTTCCATAAGGTTTTAAATATTTGAATTGAAACTGAAATATAAATCTAGGAAAATGACTGTCTAAATCTGATAAAGTATTGATAAAATAAACAACTAACTAACCGAATGTCTGAAAAACCTCTAAGACTAACTAACTGAGAGTTGATGGGACAAGCCCTCTACTAACTCTACTGACTACTGAAATAAAGACATGAAATAAGATAGCCTATCCTCGGGTAATGAGGACTCACCAATTCTACTGTACTATTGAAAATCTAAGGAACTAAATGCGATCCGAGAACTGAGCGTCAACACCTATGATACGAGACATCATAGTGCAAAAGAAAGGAATGTGATTAGTACTTTGAATATACTAGCATGATAAATGAGGTAGGCTAACATGTAAAGTTTCATAAATAGGAGTAATGATCTATCTGAACATACATGTAAAATATGGAATACTGAATATAGAACATGAAATCTGTAGATACTGAATATGCATGAAAGTCTATAAAATACTAAAAATACATGAAAATCTGTAGATACTGAGGATTCATGACCAAGCATATTATATGAAATGGATGAAATCTGCAAACTGAAATACTAAAAATAAATAAAATCTATATGGTTTAGTCAAGCAACACTAACACTGAATTACTAAGCTGATACTGTAACTGAGATTATATCTGAGACTGTGGGTCGTATCATCTCATTGATATTTCCCAATTTGATCTAATCATGGTTCAACTTGTAACCCTAGTAGGAAGGATATTAATACCATGCCACGGGTACTAACATTGGCTGTATGGATCCACTAAATTAATATCATCTCCAAAGGACTAAACGTGTCAAGCTTAAACTAACGGGTGACCCCTGTGAGATAGTTTAGCCTAATTTGACAGGTGACTACTTATATCCTATGCTAGCTATGTTTTTATGTAGTATATGGACTGCTACTAATGACTCTGCCTATCTGACGGGGAATCCGCCATCCCTACACTTGCTCGGTGCTAAATCCTACTCCCAACTGAATGACACTAAAATGCTAGACTATTCTGAGTTTAACTGACTATTCTGATAATGCTCATAATATAATCTGAAGTTATTGAGAAGATACTGAGACAACATTAAGTAAACAACTATAGTTTCGGGTATTCGATACCTCCAAGACTCAAAATCAATTGCTCTTGTAGGCATTTTAACAAACTCTTATAGTTCATGGTTTAAAATAAACATAGAATTACTAAAGGACTGGCATAATTCATATGAAATTATCATGGTAAATACTAGGTCATGATTTAATTCAACAAATTATTACACTAAAACACGAGGAATCAAATAACAATAATAACTTCATTAAAACATGGTATTAAATCAAAGTTCATGTAGAATAATGGATGAAATCATGATTAAAAATCAAATTACTTAAAAAGATCATAACTTTATAATTAAAAAGTTAGTTGAGCTCCATGGATGAAAGGATTCCATGGATGAACATCTAACATACCAGGGATAATGAATTTTGAATGACTAATAGGGGTTTTTTGAGAAATTGCCTTGAATTTGAGAGCTAGGTTTTCTTGTTCCTGAAAAGGAGATCTTTAATTTCGAAGAAGAATTAAATAATGATGACTAATTAAGGTTTTTAAGGCTTAAATTTTGTGTTTTAGGTTAATTAGGGCCATGGAAAAAGACCCAAATTCCCTTAAACGAATTCAAAAAATGAAAGCTAAAAACTTACCATCCCGATTTTTTGCCTTGACACGACATGTCACCATCATGCCAAGCCACTGAAAAAGGGATAATTGGGACCTGGACAGATGACGCAATGAGCCACTATTCCGGTAAGCCTTGGAATTCCATTTTGGCCACCTTTGTGACGTGCCATAATCGAGGAAGCCTATTGGAAATTGACAAACGGGAAATTGGCCTACTCCGCGATGCTCCATGATCATGGAGTCACATTGGAAATGGATAATTGCCATTTGTTCTTTCTACACGATGCGTTGAGGGTTAAGATGATGATGTTTTGCGACTGAAACTTAAAATCAACATAACTTCTTACCCTGTTATCGGATTTGGGTGAATTTTATATTGTTTGAAAGCTAATTGTATTTCCTACAAAATGGAAGGCTCTAAATTGAAGAATAATGAACATTTCATAAATTTTATATATGAACCCTCATACAATGGGACTTAGATTATGCTTGGGAAATATGGGGTGTTACAATATCTCACCTTTAGGATCATTCATCCCCGAATGAAACTGGTTAAGACAAGGGAACTTGATGAACTGAGCTTACACACTTAATATGTATGTCGGATGCATGGAATACATGACTGAACTGATCGATGAATGTATGACTGGCATGAACATGATGTGTAACTAAAACTGACCATGATAGAGAAAAACCATAAAAAAATTTGGTACCTTAAACATAATTTGGATTTACGGTGAAAAGATGAGGGTTCTTGGCCCACATATCTACTTCTTCTTCCCAAGTGGATCCCTCAATGGAATGATTCCTCCAATTAACTTTTACTAGTAGTACTTCTTTGTTCCTTAATTTATGAACTTGATGATCAAGAATTTCGACTGGAACTTCCTCAAAGGAAAGACTGTTCTGAATATCTATACTTTCTAAGGGAAAAACTATTGCTGGATCACTAATACACTTTTCAATAATGAGACATGGAATAATCGGTGTACTGAGGCTAAATCTGAAGAAAACTCTAGCTCGTAAGCAACCTTTCCAAAATGAGTGAGAATTCTAAAGGACCGACATAGCGGGGACTGAGTTTTCCTTTCTTACCAAATCTTTTCAATCCCTTCATGGGAGATATTTTTAAGTACACAAGATCACCGACCACAAACTTGAGATCCGTTCTCCTTACATATACATAGGATTTCTGTTAGCTCTGGGCATCCATAAGTCTTTCTCTGATCAACTAAACTTTTTTCAAAGAATCAAACACTAAGTTAGGCCCTACTACTGCACCCTCACCTTTTTCAAACCAACTAATTGGAGATCTACATCTCCTACCATAGATAGCCTCAAATGGGGTTATACATATAGTGAAATGATAGTTGTTATTGTATGTGAATTCAATTAAAGAAAAATGGTCATCCCAACTACACTTGAAATCAACAACGCATACTCTTGGTCCTTTCTGCTTAACTGTCTGTCTGAGGGTGAAAGGATGTACTGAGGTGGACTTAGGTACCAAGACCCTTTTTGAATGCTTTCCAGAAGTAAGAGGTAACCTAAGTACTTCTATCTATGATGATAGAAAAGGGAACACCATAAAACCTAACCAACTCTCTGAGATAGAGATTGGCATAGTCCTCGACTAAATAAGAGGTATGGACTGGCAAGAAATGTGCTGATTTAGTCATCCTTTCTACAATAACCTAAATAGAGTGATGTTGATGGCGAGTACGAGGAAAACCTATCACAAAGTCCATGTTCACTTCCTCCCATTTCTACATGGGAATACTGAACTCTTGCATGGACCCACTAGGTTTCTAGTGCTGAACCTTAACTTGATAACATGTAGAGAACTTAGCTACAAACTCTACAATATCTCTCTTCATCCCACTCCACCAATACTTCTCTCGCAAATCGTGTTACATCTTAGTAGCCCCTGGATGAATAAAGTAACATGCCCCATGCTCTTCTGCAAGAATTTGTTGCTTCAAATCAACTACACAAGGAACACATAATCTACTCTGACTATGCAAAACATCATTCCTCTTTGGGAGAAAACCTCTACCTTTTGATCCCTAATTGAATCTTTCAAATTAACTAGACTGGGATCTCTATCCTACTTTTCATTCACCTCGGAAACTATAGATGAATCTGAGCTACTTTGAATCCATACACTACCTTCTATAGAATCGAGTAAACGGACCTAGTCGGGCAGATAATGGACTTCCTGAGATAAATTCTTCTTACCATCCTCAACATGAGTTACACTATGCATAGATATTTTACTGAGAGTATCAACCACTATATTTGCCTTGCCAGGATTATTCAAAATGCTCATATCATAATCCTTTAATAACTCTAACCATCTTCTCTAACACAAATTCAAATCTTTCTAAGAGAATGAGGCTTAAGCTGTTTAGAGGCGTACACTATGAACTTACCTCTCTGTATGAGGATACAACCCAAAACTACTCTAGATGCACGATAGTACACCATAAAACCATCTAAACCATTTGTTAGAGTAAAAATTGGGACAGAGGTAAGTTGAGTCTTCAACTCTTGAAAACTCTTCTCGTATGAATCTAACCACTGAAACTTAACTTTTTTCTGAGTCAATCTAAACACAGGGAATGCAATATAAGAAAAACCTTCAACAAACCGCTGGTAATAGCTAGCTAAACCCAAGAAACTCCTGATATCAAATAGAGAGATGGATCTAGTCCAGTTTCTCACCGCTTTGGTCTTTTGAGGATAAACTCTAATACTATCACCAAAAAATAATATTACCAAGTAATGATACTGATCTTAGCTAGAATTCACATTTAATTTAGTGAACAACTGATTTGCTCTAAGAGTCTGAAGTACTGCTCTGAGGTGGTGTTCATGCTCATTTTCACTATAGGAGTAAAAAAGGATGTCATCAATGAAGATTGTGATGAACATGTACAAGTACTACTTCAACACTCAGTTCATCAGGTCCATGAAGGTTGTTGGGGCATTTGTAAGATCAAAGGACATGACTAGAAATTTAAAGTGACCATACTGAGTTTGAAAAACTATCTTTAGAATATCACATTCTCTAACTCTAAGCTGATGATAGCCTGATCTGAGGTCTATCATTGAAAAATAACTGGAACCCTATAATTCATCAAACAATTCATCGATTATAGGAAGTGGATATTTATTCTTGACTGTGACCTTGTTCAACTGAAGGTAGTCTATGCACATTATGAGAGAACTATCTTTCTTATGCACGAATAGAATAGGTGTGCTCCACGGGAGATGTTGGGTCTGATGAATCCCTTATCTAGGAGAACCTTTCACTGTTCTTTTAGTTCTATGAGTTCAACTAGAGCCATTCTGTATGGCAGAATAGATATAGGCTGAGTTTTTGAGAGAAGGTCTATACCAAAGAAGATTTCTCTTTCGAGAAGAACTCTGGGAAGATTTGTAAGAAACATATTTGAGAATTCTTTTACTACTGGGACTAGAAGAACTCTGGGAAGATTTGTAAGAAACACATTTAAGAATTCTTTTACTACTGGGACTGACTCAAGAGTTGGAGTTTCTAAGTTAGAGGCTTTGACTCACACAAGATGATAGACACACCCCTTGGATAATATTTTTCTGGCTCTAAGGTAAGAAATCAACTGACCCCTTAGAGTTGTGGTACTACCCCTTCATTTAAGGACCATTTTATTTGGAAACTAAAAATAAACTATTCTATTTCTACAATCAATTGGGGGGTTCTGATGTTAAAGGCTTGGTTATAATTTCTTATGGTTTTAATTATGTTTTCTAAGAATTAATGGTGGTTTTGGATAATGGAATTGTATGGTAATGGTTTAATGGTAATGGAACTTGGTTTTGGTTATACTATAACCCAAGGTGTTTGATTAAATGCTTATAAAGATATATTTATTTCATTGACTCTTATAAAAGAGAAATCTTGCTTGTTTTCATCTTATGCATAAAACTACAAATGGTTTAGATGGTTTACAAAGGTTACAGAAAAATTTGTTATGCTTGTGGGGAACATAGTAGTCTCCCAAGAGGTATAGAAAACGGAAATAGTACCAAAGAGTCCCCTTAATCTAAATGGTTTGGCTATGGATAATGCTTGCAAGTATGGTGGTAGGATAATACCACTGATTTATCAAATATTCTTGGTAAATAAATGGATAATTAGGATTGGTTGGACTTGGTTTTATTTGGGCATTAATGGCAGAGAGTGTAAGCTAAGCCGTGTAAGATGCCAATCCTGAGAGATTAAAATTGAAAAATCATATTTGCCGATATAAGGGGTCTTTGATGTCTATATGCGAGTGTCATATTTATCTTGGAGGAATGTACTAGTAATCCTATGGTTATTTCCTAGTTGTGTGACTACATACACTAGGACCCTTTCAGAAAGGGGAGCTGAACCCATATAGACCATGGGTGGTAGGACGACTAAGCTACACAACCCAAGTTGAGGTTTTAAGTGGCATGATAAACTCGATCCCTTTTTCCAGCACTTATATATTTGTATGGTTGTTTGTATTAGATAGTTTTCACTTGGTTTTGATAACAAGAATTACTTTACCCTTATCCCAAGATTCATGCTAGTCACCTACTAAGCCGTCTACTAGCAGTTGCATACCCATTCTATGCAGGAACCGAATATTGGAATCCTACTTCATAGAACTTGATTTGGGGATAACTTATTGGGCTGAAGTGGTGAGCTTTCATACTTTCGAAAGATATCATTTCATATTAGACATTCTTAGACATTTTAATTTCTTTCTGGATATTAGTTTTGGCTATGGTTGGGGGCATGTACCAATTGGATATTTGTAATCTTTTGGATAGAGGCTTTATCGTACTTTTGGGGGTTGTAATATGCGGGATTGGTATTGGTGTTGTCCTTGGCATCGAGATGGATATTGGGGCTTATACCCTATTACGAAATTGTTGGTTGTTCTATCGTATTACATTTTGGGTTACACTTTCATATTATTTTTTGATATTCTCATTTGTTTAGTATGGTATGGATGGTTGGTTTTGTATGGATAAAATTGGTTGGGTCAGTCATACTTGTGACCTTATCTAAAGTCTTCATGACAACATTGCCCAATCTAGTTATATGCTCGAAATTCAGCTCATCTAAGGTTGTATAAGGTGGTTAGGTTGGGTTAAGG
Source organism: Capsicum baccatum var. pendulum (assembly GCA_030864225.1). Taxonomy (NCBI): domain Eukaryota; kingdom Viridiplantae; phylum Streptophyta; class Magnoliopsida; order Solanales; family Solanaceae; genus Capsicum; species Capsicum baccatum. The sequence goes on along the minus strand of CM061558.1, from coordinate 169,219,131 downwards.
GGGTTGTTCCCTGTCCTAGGTAGACTTGGGATGCCCATTATGATAAGGCTTTGGATGGGGTTGTGTCATATGGGCTCCACACCTATATCTTATTATTTTTGACTTTTTGATCAATGGGTCAAAATAAGCTCGGGTGCAGTGGGACACAAACTAAAGGTCTAACTAGCCATAAATAGATATTTTAGACTTACTAGCAAAGTCAGATTTTGCATTCGTGACCATTTTACTAAGGTTTTTACTCGGTGACCATTCGTAATCAACAAATACTTCAAAATAGGGAATTAGTTCTACAGACTAAATGAACTACCCAATAATCAAACTATTGATTCCATCAAGTCATAAATGACTTGGGGAATCTATGAAAAAGATCTAACGAGAAAAATAAGTGGGATTACAGAAAATAAACTGAAGGGTCATTACAACCCTATCTATCTATTCTTTCTCCTGCGTATGATATTGTCTTTGTTATTGATCTTGAGTTGGGAACCCGACCTGTTTTTATGGAACCTTAAGATATGGCTCCTACAAATCTTAATGAGTTAAATTCTCAGCATTAGGATATTTTGAATAAGGGTTTTATTAGACCAAATACATCTTGTCATGGTGATCCTTTCTCATTTGTAAATAAAAAAGTTGGTTCTTTTTATTTATGTATTGACTACAACAAGCTTAATAAGGTGATGATAATGAATAGGTATCTTATGTATCATTTTGATGACTTATTTGACAAGATTTAGGGAGCAGTGGTGTTTTCTAATATTGACTCGAGGTCTGATTACCAGTAGTTAAGGATTTAGGTTGAGGACATACGAAAGACAGCCTTCATGACTCGTTATGGCCATTATGAGTTCCTATTAATGTCTTTGAATTTGTCCAATGCCTCCACCACTTTTATTGATTTTAAGAACCGCATGTTTAGGCCATACTTGTATTTCTTCATGATTGGGTTCATCGATGACATTCTTGTATATTTGAGGAGTAGGGAGGAACATGTGCATTCTATGAGGATTGTGGTCCAAAACTTGAGAGATAATAGGTTTTTTACCAAGTTTTCAAAGTGTGAATTCTAGATTGAGTTGGTGACATACGTGAACATATGGTGTTTAAGAATGTGATTATGGTGGACCAAGTAAAAATTGAGGCTATTCAATATTCGGCTAGGCCTATATCTTTGTCTGTATTTTGTAGCTTCATTGGTTTGGCAGGTTACTATAAGCGATTCATTGAAGGTTTTGCGTCTATTGTAGTGCCAATGACTAGACTGACCTAAAAAGAGGTTCCTTTCCAGTGTTTGAGGATTGTGAGTTAATCTTTTTGAAGCTCAAGGGATTTCTCAGTTCAACTTATATTTTGTCTCTTATAGTCGAGGCTAAAGGATTCATCATATATTATGATGCATTTATTATTGATTTAGGTTGTGAGTTAATTTAATAGGGTCGAGTTATTGCTTATGAATTAAGGCAGTTAATGGTGCACGTGCATAGATACTACACTCATGATTTAGAGTTGGCGGTGATATTATTCATGTTTAAGATTTAGAGGCATTATCTTTATGGAATGCATTGTGAGATCTACATGGACCATAGTAGTTTCAACATCTTATGACCCAAAGAGAGCTTAATTCTAGATAACGTAGAGGGATGGAGTTGCTTAAGGATTATGAAATCTCTATTTTTTATCTTCTAAGAAAAGCAAACGTTGTTTCCTCAACCCAAAAAACATGAGTATGGTTACTTTTGCTTTTATCTCAGTTTCTTAGAGGCTATTGGCATGGGACATCTAGTCCTTCGATAACTTAATAGTGCAACTTTATATTTTTTACCCTAATAGAATTCTTGCTAGTCTTGAGGTGAGCTCTACCATATTTGAACATATTTAGAGTTAGCGGTTCAAGGATATAACATTTGGTATCATTTGTAACCAGGTGTTGAGTGGTGAGTCCAAGAGGGATAACATAGATTCCGATGGTGTTCTGAGATATTGATGGTTATATTTGTGTTTTGAGAGTTAGTCACTTGATTCAGTCGATATTTTATAAGGCTCATAACTCCAGATATTTTATTTACCCTAGTATAACTTAGATGTATAGAGATTTATGATAGCATTATTGATGGAGTAGCATAAAAAGAGATATGGTGGACTTTGTAGCTCATTGAATATGTTGTCAGTAGGTGAAAGGCCAAGAATTAGTGACCTGGTGGGTTGATTCAGAGATTGTCCTTTCTCGAGTAGAAATAGGAGCGGATCACCATGGACTTTGGTAGTGGTTTTTGTCACACCTCCAGTAATTCTGATTGTAGTTGGGCGATTCTGGATTGATTGACCAAGTTAGCATACTTTATTTCTATTCAGATGTCCTTTAGTGCCAAGAGGTTAGCTCGTATCAATGTTTGTGAGAAAGTTAGTTTACTTGGATGGCCTTTATCTATCATATCATATCGAGGCTCAATATTTACTTCAAGCTTTTGGAGAGCTTTTAAAAAAAGTTGGTTACTCAGGTGGATCTTAGCACAATCTTCCACCCTCTGGCGATGGACTATTCAAATTCTTAAAGATATGCTACAAGCCTGTGTTATTAATTTTGAAGGTCAATGGGAATAACACTTAGCTTTGAAAAAGTTCACATATAATAATAGCTACCATTCAATTTTTGAGATGGCACTATTTGAGGATTTATATAGTAGACGTTATTGATATCTAATAGGATGGTTTGATACCTCAGAGATTAGAAACTGTGGTGACTTACTTTAAGAGTTGTTGGATAGGGTCAGGGAGATTTAGGATAGGCTGAGGGCAGCTCAGAGTAGGTAGAAGGCTTATGCAGATCATACACTTTGTGCTTTGATATTTGGATTTAGAGACTCACCATTCCTTTGGATATTGCACAGGAAAGGTATGATGAGGTTCGAGAGTAAAGGAAAACTCAGTACCAAATATATTGGACCTTTTGAAATCCTTTGTACAATTAGAGAGGTGTCACATGAGTTATACTTACCCTAAGATTTTGCTACTATTCATCTAGTTTTCTATGTAGTTATGTTGTAGCAATATATTCCTGATGAGTCTCGTGTGCTTCAGTGGGACTGGATTTAGTTGGATGAGATATTGGCATCCTTGGAAGAGTTGGTGTTCATATTAGCCAGGGATGTCAAGAGGTTGTGATCTATAGAAGTTCTAGTAGTTAAGGTTTAGTGGAGACATTGCCTACCAGAGAAGGATACTTAAAAGATCGAGAGCGAGATGTGGGCCCAATATCCTCACTTGTTTGAGGCTTCAGGTACTTTCTCCCCTTTACTTTCATAGATAAAGTTCTTTTATTTGTGGATATTATAATGACCCTCCAAGTCATTTTTTACATTTATATGTATTATCTTTTTTTAGCACTTTCATACAGTTTTGCTATGGAATTTATGACTTGCTGGAGATGACAGTACAATTATCGGGGGATATCATTTGGTTCTTAGAGACAAATTCCTATTTTAAATTCTTCGCTAGTAAGAATTAGTTTTCAAGAAAAAAAATCAGTCTAATGAACTCGTCTGACGATTCTGATAGTTCCATTAGCTCTGAAAAATCGAATTTAGGCTTAGGAGACCTTTGGTTTGGGTCCCAAGGCTTTCAGACTCATTCTCGGTAATTAGCTGAAAATTGATAAAAATGGCACTTGGTTATGGGATCCATTTTTTATTGAAACGACCTTGGATGGAAATTTTGACCGCTCTATTGAGTCCAGAACATCAAATTTGATAGGGTTGCATAGTTGCATAGTTCACTTTTATTCATGAGATTATGGATGAATTCTGGGAGGGTGGTGGAGACTTGAATTTTTCATGTTCTTAGCTGGTGAATACACTTAAGCTTTACTTCAGTCACTTAAGAGAAGGTCTCATAAGTGACTATCTAGTTGCTTAGGCTACTAGGATTCCAGCTTGTGGTTTGTATAAGAGAGACCACTCTTCTTAAGCTGCTAGTGGGTCGCGTACATGATACATGCTGATTTGGTGAGTTTCTCTTAAGCGATACTTGGCCACAAAAGCGATGATCGCTTAAGCAACTCAGTGTACACTTAAGATGCACCTGAGTGACATTAAATGCCCCCTTTTCCCAATTTAATCCCATTTTCACACAAGTTCTAGAGTGAAAACCCTTATAGTGTATGGAAACATGGGAGAGACATTAATAAGTGATTATGGGGCGTTTGTGAGCTAGGATTACACATGTTTTCTCTAAATTCTTTGTAAATTTCCATTAAATTCATGGTTAAATTCTATATTATTTCCCAAAATCCCTAGTTTATAGTTGAGTTGATTTTACCATTATTTGAGCTTGAAATTTACCCGTTCTTGAGGATAAATGTTCCTTGAGCTAGAGGGACGCGTTGATGGTTTCGAAAGTGCGATTTCCAAGCAAGCACCACATGGCATTTTTATGTAATTTGGACCCAAAGAATAAAATTTCAATTTGGATACCATTGTTCTCATATTAGTGAGAAAATTATACTTTTGATAGTGTGGCATCATATGGAAGCTTTTTGAAGGGGAAATTCAACAATTTAGCGGACTTTATTGGGCTTTCTTCAATGTTCAGGTAGGCTAGGTTTACTTTTCTTTTAGATTGGGCTTAATTATAATATTTTTATGAAAAAGTGCTAGATATGATTTAGAAATTAGGCCTCGGAGGCATAATTAATATAATTTGAATTATTTAGCCTATTAAGGAACCATAAATTTGGTATAATTGACTTAGTTGTGCATGCTTTAGGTAGAATTGCTATCTTAGGACTAAATGTGGCATACTTAATATCTAGAAATGAAATTAGATACTTTAGCCTATTTTGGGTAGAATTTGCCGTAGAGTGGATTTCGCAAATTAAAGGTGGGCCCCTCTAGCCCACCTTAGGCCAAGACTATCATTATCTCTTTTTAGACTTTATAAGCGTATTATATCTTTTAAATGAGTATTTCAGAAATTTAAGAGGTTAAACACATGATCCTTATACTGAATCGGTACTTCGGAGTTAATGCTAGTTTTAATTCAATTTTGGTAATTTATAACCTTAAGACCAGTTCAATTCCGACTTTGCTCGTGATATGATTTCTTATTCTAGTCTATAAAATGACTATATGAGTTCCATTCAGATCCTAAAAATGATTATATGTGTTTTGACTCAAGTCTGGCAAATGATTATCTGATCTGTACGAGTCTAGTAATAAGAGATTATTTATGACGGTTATGGAATCGGCTCGAGTTTGGTGTTTATGGTATGGAAGGATTCATGGTTATGACTATGATATATGGTTAATTAGTACAATTCTAGTTATTTCTCTTTGATTGCACCATCCAGGCTTATGAGGTCCGTATTGAGTTATTTAATTTTTGCACTTACACGCTTATTGGGTCAGTTTTGTAATGATGGTTATGTGTTCTGTTATTTTATTATTTCAAATTATTTATTAATCTATTTAAATTACTTGTTCATGTTTTCCCTCTTACCTTAACTTAGCTTATTTACCTCACATTTTTATTATTTTTATATTATGATTTAGATTAGTCGGCCGATGATGCCTACTAAGTACCCATGACCTTGATACTCATACTACACTTTTGTACCCTTTTGGTGCTTCCAGTACTATTTTTTGTTGTTGATGATACAATCATGCTGACTAGAGTTCAAAGACAGGGTGAGCTTTTAGAGTGGGACTTTACTTTTTCTCCTTATTTTATTTTTGCTTAGTCTTTCAATTTCTAGAGTGATGTACATTTGACTATTACAATACTCATATTCTCTTATTATTTACTCTTGTATCAACACTACTAGATTATGGGATGTTATGTAAACTCTTATTTATTCTCCAACTTATCATTATTTTTTGATTTATTATTGTAAGATCTTGCTGACATGATTTAGGCATTTTTGTGATTCTTTCACTAATTAGCCCATTGCTTTTAGTTTCCTATATGGTTTGGCTTACCTACATGAGGGATAAAGTTGGTGCCATCATGACTCATAATTTGGGTCATGACAACAAAGTCCATAAGAACCCTTCTTCCTTAACAGAGAAAAACCTCCCTTATCAATCAATTCTTGAAGTAGTAATCTCCTTCTTCTATTTTTGGTTAGTCTTTTCATTTTGAGAGTGATGCACATTTGACTATTACAATACTCATATTCTCTTATTAGTTACTCTTGTATCAACACTACTAGATTATGGGATGTTATCGCAACTATTATTTATTCTCCATGTTATCATTATTTTGTGATTTATTATTGTAAGATCTTGCTGACATTATTCTGGCATTTTCAACATTCTTCCACTAATTAGCCCATTGCTATTAGTTCTGTCTATGGTTTGGTTTACCTACTGATGGGATAAAGTTGGTGCCATCATGACTCATAATTAGGGTCATTACAACAAAGTCCATAAGAGCCCCTCAGCCCTTAACCAAGAAAAACCTCCCTTATCGATCAATTCTTGAAGTAGTGATCAACTTCAAATGAATATAACTTCCATATTTTGATTCTTTTTCAAGATCCAAATCCACCCAAAAAAAGATATTTGAATTCTCTTTCCAATTCATCAAGTTTTACCTTAAAACGATATTGGAGTAGGAAGTTATGTGCCTTATAGTGAAGCACTACTCTATAGTAAGATTCCATGATAGCAACCATGATCATGGTTACATTGTACGATAATACAATGGTCTCATCTAATCAAGATTACCCTAATTTTTGAAAGTTGACTAAGTGAACCCTCATGCCACAAGAGTATAATGACCCATTTTATCGTTACTAAAACTATATATGTTATATTTATGAAAAATCATTTTTTTCATTCCTCAATATTAACTTGAGTTCAAACTAGTCATCATTTTATTTGTTATGTCACCTCAAGCTTCTGGCTAAGATTAAAATCCTTTGATGTGTCTAGATAGACTCAAGCCTAATGAATTTAATCATTCATGAGTAATAATATCAATACTTTAGTTTGGAAGTTCTTTAGGTATGAATTAAGGTCGTACAATATTCCTAACATAAAGTTATGATTAAAAATTTCTTTCCGATACAATTTTGATATGGGTTTCTATTAGGGCCAACATACAATAACTTATCTCTTATAATATAAGAAGTTAGGGACCAATACCTATCAAATCAAATTTCTCTGAATCCTCTTGCTAATGTAACAAACCATTCATCAATCTAAATTTGGAGTAAAAATTTATGACTATTTTACAAAGTACTTTCCGGGATAAAATGGAAATTTTACTGTAGAAAAAATTCTAGTGGTATTTAAATCAGTTTCGGACATGTTTTAGGTCTAAAACCCTCAAAGTTCATTAACTAAACCTAGAAAGGTGATTTTCCAAAGGTTAATGTGAATGTCATTCATTGAGGTAAGTCTTTTCATTATTTTCTTCGTCTTTTAATCTTTTAACATCTTAGAATTTTTAGAAAGACCTTTAATGGTGGATTTTTTTGGAGGGATAACTTATAGGTGTTTTTAATATTATCTAAAGATGATTTAAAATTATAAGTTACAGATTCATAACCTGAATTTCATAAACTAGATTATGAATTTTGATGTTTAGGAACATTGAATTTCATAAAGATGAGACCTATAATATAAAAACTATATTAATGGAGATGGGTTAAGTCTAATAGAAACTAGTTAATGGTTAATTTACCTTGGAGAATTATATAGACCTTGAATTAAAGTTAGAATTATCGGGTTTAAATCCCTAAGATATTTGTTTGAAGGGTAATTGTTTAGTTACTCTTATTATTACTTGATTTTATATGATTTATTATTCCAAGGAATGAAGAAAAGGAAAGAGCTTTCTTGTTGCAGCTTGATTCTTCCAAAATCTTTGCATTCAGGTAGACTAGGTTAATGAGTATAAGAATGTGTTATTTTATATTTTCGTAATTTAGAATTGATGGGAAAAAGCATGTCTAGGCCTGCATGCATAGAGCAAAGGTGTATAAAGACATAAGAGTTTTACTTTAATCTCAAAAACTATGTTATTGATTGACTATGTGATATTTATAATATTATGTGTTATGTTCCTGAAAGGGGATTTTTTCAAATGAAGTATGTGGACATAATGTTTGGTAGTTGTTCTAGGGATGAACCTATTTAAATTATAATGATATTGTAAAACCCCAATTTGCTGAACCGGAATGCTACATGATGCTCATGACCCTGAGGGACCACAAGCTAACCCATGACTGATATCTGTACCCGTATATTGAAAATGATGTTATAATAATATGGAATACATGGAACTATAATGACATAAGGTTCAACTGAATACAATTATGTGGGTGAAAGTACCCAAATCAACTCAATCTGAACGTAAATCTGAACATAAATCTGAAAGCCTCTAAACTGTCTGAATAAGGAGTTGAAGGAACATGTCTCCAACTAACTCCGTAAAACTGAACTGAAGAAATAAATAAATGAATCCAATTATATTGTCCTCGAATCAATAAGGATTCACTGTGTCTCTGCGACTGGAATGCTACCGCTACTGCTGGGCTGGAGCTCGTGTCTCGGAACCTATGGTGTAACATGTAAAGAAAGCACCATAGAACAAATGGGTCAGTGTAACTGGAGTACTGAGCATACGAGGAAGGTAGGCTGAACGTAAAGGGTTTCATGCATTAATAACACTGACTGACTAATAAGAACGTGGGAGTGCAAACACATATATATAGAAACTAGGACCATGAATACGTGATAGCATGACCTGTATGCTAATACATAGTTCTTTGATAACTGTAATGACTAATACTGAAACTGATAACATGGACAGCTGTATCTGACAGTCCTGTATATACTGAAATCTGAAGAACATCCTGAGTTTTTTTACTGAGACTGATACTGCAACTGATAACATGGATGACTGTATCTGACAGTCCTGTATATACTGAAATATGAAGAACGCTCTGAGTTCTTTTACTAAGACTATAACTGAAACTCTGGAAGGTAGTGTTTAACTGACATGCTCCGTGTATACCGTTATGGCTAAGCTGGGGTCCAATCTCTGCCCTGACTGGAGGGTTGTCAATACCGCTCCACTAGTAAGGACAGTTGTGAGTGACCCTTATCTGGCGGGTACTCAATGAGAATGGTAGGAACCCTAAACTTACGGGTTAAGCGACCTCATCAACCCTGAGCTGACGGGTTAAGATATTTCAACCTACATTGGCTACGTAGTTCTAGAACACAAGGATTGCTACTAAGAACCACACCCTGAACTGGTGGGTGAGTTCCCATCCTTAGGTTCACTCGGTTTTAACCTCTACTCCCATCGGGAGGGACTGGACATGAATAACTGACTTTGCATTACTTGATCTTACTAAATTTCATTGACTGGCGGAATGTTACTGATATGTGACAACTGACTAAGATCATGAGGTTTCCTGAGTCACATGACTGACTGAAGTTTATGGAATCATAGCTTGAGTTCGGATATCATGAAAAATGACATGGATCTAGGCACACAACTATAGTTTTCGGGTACAAGTACCCCCAGGACTCGATGAAAGGAAACTGACACACATGACAGACTTGATCATAAGAGTAGAGTACATAATATATAATATCATAAGTAAGGATCTCATACTATCCATAGTTATCAACAATGTATTGCATGGAAAGGATTTCATATCACATGGAAGTACTTGCACAATCTTAATACTATGTTCGTTTCATAGTCATATTGGCAACACATACTAATAGCATGGAAGGTCATGTGGATTGCATGGTTATCATACATCTTGTTCATAAGTAGGATTTGCAAGTAAACATAGAATAATCTCATTAGAATAGTTCATGGGTATTCCAAAAACATTTATAAAGCACATTAACAACATAGAAGTCATTGGAACGTAAGGGCATATCATGATTCGTTCACTTAATCACAATTTAGCTATATTGTATGGTTTTTAGTTCCTTAGGCATTTTATCAAGCACCTTACATGCACATCTTGAGCATATGTGAAATCACCAAATTATATATCATGAACAACCAAATTTACAAGTTTCCAACTCATATGATATCATGAATTCACAAAAACATATAAAAATTCCATGTTGGGACCCAATATCAACAACATGATCATCAACAGCCAACAATATAGAAATTATACTTTATAATGAAAAAGAGGATAACAAACAAGCATCAACATGGGTATGACCATATAACTACAATCAACTTTTTATTTTAAAGATTGATTTTTGAACTCTATGAACGAATTGAATCCATTAATGAATGATGAGAGGTTCTTGCTAATGATGTTGTGGATGATTCCTTGTGTGGTCATATTATTTGATATTATGTGGAGATCCTTAGGTGGTTCAGTCGTTGAGACTATTTTTAGAATTTTTGTGCAGTTCTATTGTTGAAATTATAATGGTTCTATGTAAGGACTAGTTATGTGACATTATCTTAAAGTTCCTTATGTGAATGAATTCTTAATGCGTGAAAAAATAATGAGTTTTGAATAAAAGTGACAAAAAATAGTAGAGGTCATTCATACCTACAGAATTTGATCAATAACTTGTCTGTGATCTAATTTTAGTGATGAGACTATTAATGACCAATAGTCGGTTTATTTTGTTTGCATATGTGCTAGTGGTGTAGGGACTTCTATTGAGGTTTTTAAGTGTTAAGCGAAGACCATAATAAAAATATTGATAGGTAGAAATAAGAATGACTTTCTGTATCTTAAATTGGTGTTAGTGATATAATGGTCATTTGGCTTGACATTGAAGTATTTATCGTGTGAAAAATATTGAGTTAGTGATTGCCTAGGCATAAGTTTTAGCTTTGGATTTGTGCATTAGGGGAAATTTGGAGAAGATAAATTATTGTTGACATGATCTAGTAGCTAAATTATGCATTTACATATTCCATAGAGTTGGCTAATTTATTACATATTTAGAGGGTAGTAATCTCCATGATGATGGCAATACAAAATCAAATGACTTAGTTACACCCATAGAATAATTAAGAATGACCCCGAATGGGAGAACAAGTGAATTATTAAATGGCATGATTGATCTTTCCATGGGAGATACTTGGTGGATATTGCTTGTTGAGTGATTAAGGTATGATGATTAAATGAGTATTATCAATGTTATGGAGGAGAATGTGTTTTAGGCTCTAATTATATGGAATCTATATGGCTAATAATTTAAGTTTGCATAATGAGTGAGAGGTTGTGTTTTCACCTATGTATAGTAGTAAACACTAATCTTAAAACATGGGTGATCTTGAGGTAAAAAGGATAGTGGTTGTGAGATATTGAAGGTAGATTTATATTATAAATCTAGTAATCTTAATTGTGTGCATATGAATATCTAAGTTATATTACTTGTAAATGGTGTGGTAACTTACATATGATCAAGATGTAGATTGTCCTTAGGGTAGTCTTGGATAGAAACTAAGTAAGGTGTCACTAAGAAAGCTTGTGTGTTGGGTGGATTAGGCGTGACTTGTCTAACGTTGAAATTTGAATAGTAGATTTATGTAGCATCTTGTAGCATTTTTTAAGATTGAATTCAGGGTTCTAGACTCTGGTTGTGAAAAAGAGGTGCTTTTGGATGTTTGTCATTTTCAAGGTGAATCTTTTAACCATTTTTTATCTTTCTTTTACTCATAAAACTCAAGTTTGAGGTTTAGGCCGTTGAAAGAATAATAAGTGATTAGTGCATAAACGTCTAACTGCACATCTTCATATTTTGAAAAGCTTTGATAGAATGATTTAGTATAGAATTTGTTTTCTTGATAAGGATATCAAGTAATAGAATAGGGTGAAATATATGCAATTTTGTTAGTAATGTCTACCTAATTCCAACTATGTGCTTTTCACCACCGAATTCCCATACAGGGATGAACCGATGGTTAATTGATATCCGTTGTAACAATACATTTTGTCATTACTAAATTATACATGTTAAATTCATGAAAAATAGTATTTTTCATACCTCAATATTAACTTGAGTTCAAAATAGTCATCATTTTATTTATTATGTCACCTCAAGCTTTTCAACTAAGATTTAAGTCTTTTGATGTGTCTAGAGAGATTGAAGCCCAATGAATTTAATTATTCATGAGTAATAATATCAAACCTTTAGTTTGGAAGTTCTTTAAGTATGAATCAAGGTCGTATAATATCTCCTAGAATATAAGGATATATGGGGACCAATACCCACCAAAACAAAGATCTATAAGTCCTCTTTCCAAGGCTACAAACCATTTGTAAATCGTAATTTGGAGCAAAACGTTATGATTATTTTACTGATCAATGTCTAGGCTGAAATGAGAATTTCGCTGCACAGAAAATTCTAGTAGTATCTAAGGGTGGAGAATCCTTAAAATAGTGATAAAAAGGATAAATAAACAACCAAAAATGATAAATAATCAAAACCAAATCAATTAGCGATAAGAGTAATCATGTTCTTTGCCTTAACCCCAAAAAAGACATTTAGACACTTATGGACATACATGTAATCAAAATCAATGAATCCATGATAGAATTCATAAGAAAACAAAATTAAATGAATAAAAACCCTAATTTAATCCTCATTAATCATGTTTCAAAACCCAAAGGTCTTCCAAGGAGTTTTCAGTTGAGTTTTAAGTGTCTTATTTATAGGAGGACAAAGCTGCCCAATTTTAACATAGGGCGTGCCATGCCAATATTGCACCCTATAGGCAGTGTGGCATGTCCTAATCTCTATGATCTACTTGAATTTGAATGTTACAATGCCTATAAGGTATTTACATGGCCCTATCATGCCATATAGGAAATGTGGCACACCAATGACTCCAAAACGTCTAGCTTTGCACAATGTTTGTCCCATGCATTTGTCCTTCTAATCTATGCTTTGTGGTTGTGTTTCTACTTGATTTCCAAATTTTGTACCCTCCATTTGTCAAATTTATAAAATAATACGAAATTCATATCACATCAAATACCTAAATTTATTGCTCAAAACAACATACAATCCAAGACTATGAACTAGTAAAGAACATAGCTCAACCTAAGAGTACTATTTTGTCCTCTGAACTTTAACTTCATGTTTTGACTCCAAATTCTTTATGAACACACCTTAAAAATTACATATACATAAAATTACATTCTCATGTTTATTTATAAATTAATTAACTCAATACACATAATAGAAGTACTCAAAACTAAGCTATATAAGCATAGATAACAACACTGAGGTGCATAGATCCACCTTATCATCACCACACACTTAATGCCTTGTTCATCCTTGAACAACTCTTTACTTAAGCATCAAGATCATGAGAAGACTCGACATTACTACTATTATAAGTAAGAAACTTAAGATAACGCTACAATGACTACACTGATAATAAGTTTCATAAACAAACATGTCTTGTACAATTGAGAACTCAAGAATACTACTTCAAAGCATCCCAACCTAAAGAATTGACTCACCAATTTGGAAAACTTATGAATATTACTCAATCACAAAGATCATAGATATCATCCAATTATCATCAAACATGTTCCCTCACCACAAGAGAGTTACCTATGATCCACTCACATAGATTCAATTATACCAAGAATAGGTATAAGAATCAATTACTCTTACCCTCACAAAGAATTAACCTTGTGTAACCAAAGGTTTTCCCTTAGTGTAGTACTCCACTAATAACAGAATGTTAAGGCTCAAGATAAAATAGGACTTTAAGGGTTTTATATAGGCTAAGGGATGGGTAGGAACAATTCTATCCAGCAATAGTGACAATCTTCCCTATGTGCTTAAGTACATATCATGAATATTAAGATCAATCTTTAAACACACAATTTCCACCACCTTTATCATACTCATTTTCTTTTTATTTTATCGCATCTCATTTAGCTATTCATATTTAATGTGGAGGGAGGATTATTTATCAACTAAGGGTCAAATTTTAGCATATTTTTTCTTTTCATTACAAAACTCCCAACCCCAACACATATCGATTTTACAACACCAGTAGCTTTGAATTTTCGGGCCTCTCTTTTGCCTTTTTTCTTCTTGTTTTCACACTCCTTCACGTTGATAATATTTTACTAAATTACTTAGGAGATTTGGATCAAATTAAAGTCAATCAAAGAAGGTGATCAGTCTATATATAAGGCTACAAATGAAATAGGGTAAGGATCAATAGGTATAAATAGGATTATGCACAAGGGTAGATGAAAGAGAGTATAAAATATGATAGTTAAAGAACTGCCTTTAGCATCTCTTAAACCCACACTCTTTATTTTACTTTGCATACTCACCAGGCATGTTCTAGACAACACATGCAATAAGAAATATGTAGACAACCTCACTCACACATGGCACATTCTCAAGTCAAATAGGATCATCATAGGCTCTAAACAAAGTATCACCTGAATTCAACATTAAGACAACAATGCTCAAGAGTCACATTCCAGAGACTAGTAGTCTAAAAAGTAGTTATTTAGTATAATCAACGTGCTTTCACATAAAAAAACATCTACATCATGTAATCATACATAGCACCAACAAGAATATCTTACTTAACTAACATAGTAAGTAAAATGTACTTAAAAGAAAAATAATGTTGGGTTCAAGGGGTGTCCTTGTGGAATAGAACCGAAAAGAACAACCACGAGGTGGGTTGAGTTTGCACCTACTAAACTGACCCAAATAAAATAGATTCAAACAAAGAGAATTTTTTGTTTAATTGTTGAAAATTTTCAAATTTAACCCAAAAACAAAAAGAACAACTAAAAATATTAAACACCTACAACATCACTTTACCCAAGACCATGGGAATTTCCCCACACCACACTTAAAACATACTTTTTCCCAAAAGTAAACTCAAAATAGAAATAAAAATAATTTGTAAAGCCTTAAGTCCTAGCCAGTAGAATCTTTTAAAATCAAGACGGTTCGAGAACCCCATACTTAGTCTCTGTCATGCTTCTTAACTCTAGTCTCCGGTAATCAGAGTTCCCATCAACTTATGACTAAACAAAAATAAAATTATGTGAAGTGAAAAACTAAAATGTATAAATAAAACCTAACTTACTTGCGTTGAATTCTAAATAACACCTGATTTAATGTCGCAGCACAACCCAACTCACTACTCGGCTAAATTTTTTATCCTTTTCCTCTTACTTGGAGACTAACTTCTTACTCTTTTCTGACCTATTGAGTGTTTCCTCTCAAGGTCAACACCTTTCTCAGCAATAGCCTTTTTAGACACATCAATAATCATAACTTTAGGATTAGGTGGTGGCTTGGGCAACTCAATGAGATAGTATATAGAGTTCTTTGGTCGTGGCTCCACCACCACATACTTATCCACATAAATCACTATAATTATGCTCAAATATTTGTAGTGGGAAGGGGGATTGAGTGGATTATAAGTTTTAAAGACCACCACTTTATCATCCAATCACTTATTGAAGGGGCCCTCTCTCACATCTTTCAGTGCCTCTCCCATTGCTAAGAATGGATATCACAAAATGATTGGTAGCCTATCATCTGCATCAAAATATAGAATAACAAAGTCGGTAGGGATAATAAACTTACCAACCTTGATGAGTACATCCTCAATGATTCCTTCGAGCCTGACTTGGGTTCTGTTTGCTATTTTGAGCACCATCGAGCATGGTCTTAGCTTAACAAACACAAAAGTTATAAAAATAGACAGAGAAAACAAATTTATACTGGCGCCAAAATAATTCAAAGCACGGACCAGGCATGGACCACATCACTGTCAGAATCTGTATAGGCAGGGGGAATCTCTCTGAGTCCTTAATCTTCTAGGAATCTCCTTTCTTACCACAAATTTCTATCCTCAGTAAGTGCCACCATCTCAATATCTGCACCTTTAACTTATTAATCTCCACATCCTTCAAGTACTTAGCATAATTGGGCATTCCCTGCAAAATATCTAAAAGGAGTATATTAATGTGAAGTTCTCTAAACGTGTCAAAGAACATCTTAAAACAAACATCTTCTTTGGCCTTTTTAAGCCTTTGAAAGAATGGTGGTGGTGGTATTTCATTCACTTGCTTAGCATTTTTTTCTTTCAAGTAATCAGACTTTCGTGAATTATCAGCATCTTTGCCTGCAACCTATCGTAGAATTAATTCTGAATTTACCTCCTTAGATTTCATTGGAGGTCCAATATTAAGTTCTTTACCAGTCCTTAATGTGATTGCCATATATTTTTTGTCATTTCATAATAACTCGACAAACCACATTGAGGCATGTATTTTGTTGCTTGGGTTAGTTTTCCCAACTGTTGCTCTAACTTCTTTTGAGGCAATTGCTGATTTTATATTTCAACATACATCTCTTGTTGCTTTGCTAAGTCTTCTTTGAAGTCTTATTAATGTTACTGGCCTATGTATTTTCTACTGTTACTACTGATGTTGATTATTTCCCTATGCATTATTTGGCTGATTCTTCCACTTTTTGTTGTAGGCATTGTCATAATTTGGCTTTTGTGCATTGTCTACAAAGTTCAAGAATATAGGATTGGCTCCACACAAGTCTGTAGAGTAACCATTGTTGCCACAAATATCAAATCGTGTTGGGATTTGCTGAACTACATTCACCTGAGCAGGATATTGATTCATACTCAACCTGCTAAACTGTGTCATTATCTGATTTTGGAGAGCAAAAAACTGGGCGGCTAAAGTTATGACACTATAAACATCTATCATCACTATAAGCTTTTTCACAATATCTCTAGATATGTCAGTAGGCCAGTCAGGGTTACCTTCTCCCCATCTTGGGTGCAAGTGTTACTCGATCTCATGGTCTGGTTTGACATACTCCCTAACCTATGTCGGCTTAGTACTCTATTACTTGTTCTTGCAAATTTAGATGCCAAGAAAAAGTGAGGAAATACTATAGAAACCAAAAGCAAAACTAAAATAAAAGAAGTTGTCAAATTCTAATTCCTCGGCAATTGTGCCAAGAACTTATTGCACCCAAGTGCATACGCAAGTGTACCTAGTCAACCCAAGTAATATAGTGGCCTAAAAAAAGCCAAGTATCAATCCCATAGGGACTAGTGCTAAGAAACTATCAAATTATAGTACAACTATTAAGATTAAATCAGCGCAACATAACTTCAAAAGTTGAAAGTTATAAATAAATATAAACTAAACAATGCAGTAAATTAAAGGTTTGAACGAGTAATAGGAAGAAAACCCAGGGTTAATGCACTATGAACAATCTTACTATTCTATAGAGCTTCATTGGCTAAGTTAATTACCTAGGTTGTTGGTTCACGGGGTCGATACTAAGACTATGGTCTTTCAAACCTATAATCTATTATCTAACTATGCCCCACAACTACATCATTGAGCGGGGATGCGATAACTAAGTCAAATCCATTCATATTCTATCTCGTAATTGAACAAAAAAGTGAATTTAATTATATTCCTATAATAAATGAAATAATGAAATCATTCAATTGAGATTACAACCATATTCTATCTATCCCATGTTCTACTCTATCAGTCATCCTTCCGGCTTCACAATAGAGTTGTGCATGTATTCTAAGGATGGAGAACCCTTAAAATTGTGATGAAAAGGATAAATAAGAACCAAAAATGATAAATAACAAAAACCAATTCAATTAATGACCAAAGTACTCATGTTCTTGGCCTTAACCCCAGAAATAGGTTTTTAGCCACTCATGGACATACACATAATCATAATCAATAAATCCATGATATAATCCATAAATAAACTAAATTAAAGGAATAAAAAACTTAATTTAACCCTTCTTAATCGTGTTTCAAAGCCCCAATTTAGCAACGGGAATTTGAATCTTTGAATTTAGATAATAGTGTTCCATGTCCCTATCGTCTCATCTAGGCAACATGGCATGCCAATGACTACAAAATGTCTGACTTTGCACAATATTTGTCCCATGTGTTTGTCCTTCTAATCCAAGCTTTGTGCTATTTTTTCTACTTGATTTCCAGATTATGTACCCTCCATTTCTCATCTTGATAAACACACCAATCTTCCTATAACATCAAAAACCATAATTTAGAGCTCAAAGCAACATGCAATCCAAGACGATGAACTAGTAAAGTACATAGATCTAGCTCAGAGTACTAGTTTTGTCCTTTGAAATTTAACTTCATGTTTTGACACTAAACTCCTAATGATCACACCTTAAATAATAAATTTACATTAATTAATACTTAGATGCTTATTTATACAAGGATTAACTCAATATGCAAAATAGAAGTCCTTAAAACTAAGCTATATAAGCGTAGATAACAACATCGAGGTCCATAAATCCACCTCAAATCATTCTTAGTTCAACTAGAAATCCATAGATCCAACCCTATATTTTGGTGGTGGCCCTAGTTCCTAAATTTAAGTAGGATCATCATGATAGGGCACCCATCTTTAAGTCTTAGTATAGTATAAATAGTATTCGTATCAATAAGGTAAGCAATAAATATCATAGGAACCACGAGGCTGGGTGTATGGTGAGTAGTGATAGGTGCTTTAGGTGTGGAAATTGAGGCTGCATGTTTAGGGAATATCCAATTTCTTCCTAGAAGGGTAGGGGAGTTTATCAACAAATGTAGTTAAATACTTCAGCAGCTCTCATAGGTCGCTCTATTCAGCAGGGTGCCTCATCTAGTGCAGCTGGTAGATACTATCTGAATAGGATCTATTCCCTTCAAACTCGATAGGATTAGAAGGGTTCTCCTGTGATACTCACAGGTACATTATAAGTTTTCCATATTAATGTTTATGCAACAATAGATCCTGGAGCTACTCTTTCTTACATAACTCTCTATATAGCAGTAGAATTTGGTACCAGTCTTGAAATCCTCTCAGAAGCTTTCATAATATCTACTCTAGTTGGTTACCCAGCCATAGCTAAATAAGTAAACAAAAAATAGGAAGTTATAATTTCTCGGTAAGTCACCTCAATTGATCTTATAGAATTAGACATAGTAGATTTTTATGTCTTTCTTGGTATAGATTGACTGTATTATTTATATGCCTTAGTTGATTGTAGTGATAGATTAGTCCAATTTTAAATTCCAAATGAGCCATTCATAGAGTGGAGGGGTAGTACCTAAGTGCCTATAGGTCGGTTTGTCTCTTACCTTAAGACTAGAAATTTGATCTCCAAATGGTGTATCTATCATATTTAATAAGTTAAGGATTTAAAATTAAAAATCCTAACTCATAGGTCAATTCTAATAGTAAATGGATTTCTAGAAGGCATACCCAGTGTTCCTCCCGAAAGGGATGACTTTTGAATAAGTGTACTTCTAGATACCCAAGCTACCTCCTAGTTAAAGGTTTTTTTTAGGTCCAATGTCTCTCTATGGGTTCTTTGGTTCCTTTTTTTCTTAAGATAAATTATTCTCCTTAAATGTGCATCGACTACATTAAGTTGAATGAGGTCACAATCAAAAATAAGTAATCCATCCCCATGATTGGTGACTTGTTCGACCAATTTCAGGGTACAAGTTACTTCTCCAAGATAGACCTCAAATCAAGCTATCAACTCAGAGTTAGAGAATGTGATTCCAAAGACAACCTTCAGAACTTGGCATGGTCACTTTGAATTTTTTTTGATGTCTTTTGGACTAATGAATGCTCCTAGAGATTTTATAAACTTGATGTACAGGTTGTTCAAGTTGTACTTAGACATTTTCATTATAGTCTTCGTGCAATACATCTTAATTGATTCTCAGAGTAAGAATGAACACATACATCATGTGGGGATTGTCTTATCGACTCTCAAAGATTGCTAGTTATTTGCCAAATTAGCAAATATGAATTTTTATTAAGATTAGTAACATTCCTTGGATATTTTATATCCAATGAAGGTATTTGGCTTAATACCTAAAATATTCAAGAGAGCAAAACTTTCTTATACCTATCTCTCCAATAGATATTAGGAGTTTCCTGGGTTAAGCCTACTTTAATAGATTGTTTGTGGAGGGGTTTCCCTCTATTTCTTATCTTATGTCTAGGTTGAATCGTAAGAAAGTCAAATTCTAGTGTTCTGATTATTGTTGAGAAGAAGTTTTAGGAATTGAAAACTTAACTCATTACATCTCTAGTTTTACTTTGGGCTCAGATGGTTTATTGTGATACATCTAGAGTTTGACGTGGTTGTGTGTTGATGCAATGGGTCAAATTTATAGAATATGCCTCCAGACATATCAAACCTCATGAGAAGAATTACCTTACTCATGATATAGAGTTGGCAGCAGAGGTTTTGTCCTTATAGAGTTGGAGAGACCACCTCTATGGGGTTCATGTGGATGTATTCACTGATCACTAGAGTCGTTAGTATGTGTTCAACTAGAAAGATTAAAATATCCATTTTAGAATATGGCTAGAGGTAACTAAGGGTTATTATATAAGTGTTTTTTAGCATAGAGACAAGTCCAATATAGTTTCCAATGCTCTTAGTTGAATTGAGATAATGGATACTTGCAGAGGTGCATGGTTCTTAGTATTTTATTCACCCAGGAGCCACTAAGATGTACCGTGATTTATGGGAAGTCTATTGGTATAATGCTATAATAAAGGATATCTTGGAAATTTTTTCTAAGTGATATGATTAGGGGTATTTCTATATTTTTTCCTTTTTTATATCAGTTTGAGTGATAGGCTTACTCATCAAGATTTATCGCAATCAATGCCATCATGACCCTACATTTTGTGTCATGACAAATTTCAATCAAACTAGCTAGGTTATCAAAGTATCTATGTTCATTGGTCTTAACAGTGTAAAAACATAATGTCTAATAGAGTCTTGTGGATTGATATATAGACGTTTTGTATATATCTTCGAGAGTCTATAGGACGTCTTTAAGAAACTTCTCTCATTTAATTCATTATTGTGTGAATGTCATTCATACCTTATGTTCAAAGCTATATTTCACTCTTTTTGTGTAGATGGTATTGACTAGGTCTTACAAGGTCAGAGATATAGAGCCTTCTCCCATAGGGAGAGCCTCGCATCATGGATGGACTCAAGGGAGTCGACAGGCCTATGGATCAGCCTCGTCTAGGAGGAGCGTTAGGGGACAATCCCTTAAGCCTTGTGTGGAATAGGTTAGATATCTAGATTCAGTTCCAGTTCCTCTGAGTTTGTCTGCCTTAATTTTAGAGGGGTCGTTGGTGTGGTTGTTGACCCGCTTAAAGGGTTTTCCTTTGGTTATGTTGGGTGTTTCTCCAACTTATAGTGTGTATCCTCATGAGGCACATTCTTTTGCGGTGGGTACTCCTCAGGCGTCGAGTATTATTCCTAATTAAATGACAACATCTAAGTATGTTGTTGTAGGATAAAGTGTTCAGCCTTTATGTATGTTATTCCTACATGTAAGTTAGAGGTAGTGAACATGTACTTCATTAAAGGGTTTCCTCGTACTTAATGACAACATGATTTTATTTGGGTTATTGTGGATAAAATGACTATGTCAGTCCATTTTTTGCCAGTTCACACTTGAGATTCAACCGAGGACTATGCCAAACTCTATATGAAGGAGCTTGGTGAGATTACATAGACTTCCTTTAACTATCATTTCAGATAGTAACCAAGCTTACCTTTACTTTTTGATTTTGGAAAACATTTCAGAAGGATCTTGGTACATAATTTTATCTTAGTACAGGGACTCACCCATAGATTGATGGTCAGTCAAAGAGGACCATTGACACAACCCGTACCAATTCCTAGTCATGTCGGGTATCTTAAGTCCAACTAGGACTGGAGACAACCCAATACCCAACCATAACCGCACTGAACCCTATTTAGGATGAATTCAAAACATATCACAAGATAAAACAATAATAGTTTAAGGACATTAAATAAAGTCAATAATCAAAATCCAACAATCTCAACCAATTATCCAACTGGTGTAAACACTAACTCTAATAAAAATACCAAGCTTGACAACAATATCGACACTGCCCATGCCCATAGTCGTCTGACAAAGCCTCTAACCAAAATTAATAACATCCAGTTGGGATATGCCCCTGACCATAGCCAAAACCAAACCAAAGAAATAAAAAAATTAAAATAATTCCATAGCATGAAATGGAGCCTTTCAGAGTATGGAAGATCACCACTTTAGTCCAACTAAAAGTTGTCCTCGAATCCAAGTCACTGAGTAGGAGGAATGGTAGTATGGCTGGAGCTAAAGAAGAGGAAACTAGAACCTTGTTTGCCCCCAAAGCAACCTTGTCCACAGGAAAACTTCTAACTTTATGCCCTGGCGGACCACAGTTGAAGCACTTGTCCTTTCTTTCATCATAGTAACCTCGATGCAATTATCCATAAAATTTGGAAGAAGGATGTGATGGAGCTGATTGGGCCCTGCTAGCCTGAGATTGGCCACCTTGTGCCCTATAATTATCCCTACATTTGAAACTCCTATCGCCCAATGGCTTTGGGTAGGGAGAACCAGCCGTTGAGTAAGACCGAGAATTCCCCTAGTTCTTCTTAGGCCACTTCCCACGATATTTGCCACTCTACTGTTGGCCACCACACTACTTAGAAAATCTAGACTTCTTTCTCTACCCTTACCCTATCTCAGACTGCTTCTTATTCTCTTTCTCTACTTTTTGCATGTACAAAACCAAACTGGAGATATCCATGTCCTTATTCAACAAGTTAGCCTTACTTTCCAAAATCAATTCTTCGAACAACCTGGAAGCAAACTTCCTGATTCTAGTCCTCATGCTAGAAACTAACTCTAGAGCATAGAAAGATAACTGGTGAAACATCAAGGCGTACTCTTGAATTACATATTACCTTGCTTCAGATTAATAAACTCTTCCACCTTTGGTTCCATCAACTCTCGAGGAAATAAGCGGTCTAGGAAAGAATTTGAAAAATCATCCCATAGGGCTGACATAACATTGTCACCCCTTGATTGATCCCATTCCTTATACCACTAGTACGCAACATCTTTGAGCTATTAGGCACAAAAATCCATGCCCCTAATATTTGTGGCATACATTACACAAAAAATGTTTTCCATCTCACCTAGAAAACCATAAGGATAATCCTCTACCTTAACACCAGAAAAGGTTGAAGGATTCAACCTCATGAACTGGCCAACATTGTGGCCTCAAAAGTCGGAGTAACAGAATCACCATGATCAGCTTGAGAAGCTACAAACTTTTCCAATATATTGATAGACTGACAAAACTCAACATTGATCACATCAGCCTGAGGAACTAGAGAAGGAGTGGAGGGAACTGGTGTAACTCCAAGAGGGCAATCAAGGATTGGTCGCCTAGATAGAGTCTGCACCCTATAAGTAAGATGGTTCCCAAAAACATTGTACTAAGGTAGGACAGAGGAGTTTCGATGAGCTTTAGATCTTTAAGGAGGCAAGAGCTAAAAAGCAAACAAATGGGAATTAGAGAAGATATCAGGATGTTAGATTATACAGTTTGAAAATCGATCACAAGAAAGAGAAACATTCCTAAATGTCTTATAGCCTCAGCCTTATGAGTTTGGCATGCTACACAACCTTAAAAGCGAGTCTACTAGACATAGCTTTGTTGGATACGTAATTAACCATAAACCTAGGGTTCTGGTACCAATCTGGCATGACCCAAACTAGGGCCTAATCATTACGAGCATCTCAGCTCCAACCAGGATAGGATATCACCCTCAGTACCCAACCATAACTGCCTTTTACCCAATGTTGGATAAATTTTAAACATATAACAAGATCAAATAATAATAGTTCAAAGACATTAAATAAGGTATATAATTAAAATCCAACAACCTCAACCTATTATCCAATCAGTGTCAACCCTAATGCCAATACTAATACTAAGGCTGACACCAATATAGACACTACACATGCCTATAATAGTCTGACAAAGCCTATAACTAAAATCACAAACATCCGGTCGGGACATGCCCATGACTATAGCCAAAACTAAACCAAAGAAAGAACAAAAATAAAAGAAGTCTATATCATGAAATGGAGCCTTCGAGAGCATGGAAGCTCACCACTTCAGTATAACCTAAATCTTTCCCTGAATCCAAGTCACTGAGCAAGAGGAATGGTAGTATGGCTAGGTCTTACATCATATGGGGATAGAGTGCTTGAGGATGGTTAGTAGAGAAAATGCTAGCATGTACTCAGGGATAAAGATAAAATAATTCCATCATTAAAAACTAGAGTAATTAACCATATGAAATCACATATATACATGTATACCAAGTCGTTGTAGGGAACTGAGTTTAGCATGCATTTAAAAACTTTAACTAGGCTATGTAGCTTTGCCATTCTAAAACCACCCATGGGCTATATTCGTTCAGCTCCTACTACTGAATGGGCCCTAGTGCAGTTAGTTGTATGACTAGAGAAACAACCTGGAATGACTAATACATCTCCTAAAATATAATGTGTGACATCATGTACATGGTCACCATGACAAAACCTCAAATCGTCAAACATGAGTTTCCAATATTGCCTCCCCCCTCCCCCCAGGACCTCACCTTTCATGGCTTTTCTACATACCCTCTTTAAGGCCATATTAAAACTATTTACACATTCTAACCAATTACCAAGGAATCTTTTATTAGGCATCAACAATTGGTATCATCATACTATAACTAGAGCATTCAAGTCTATCCTTTTATGCCATACAAATATCATTAAACCAAGTTGACTCCAAAGTTTCCAATTAAACCAAAACCTTGGCCACCGAGGTCCTTCTAATTCATTTAATACCAACCAGACCAATTTAAGTTCCATTACCTTTTATTAAATACAAATATTTCAAGAGTAGTCAAACTATGTTACAAAATCATTCTCATTGGCATTTTAACAAACAAAATGAAGGCACATAAGTTTTGAAACCATAACCAAGTAATGTAGAGAATAAATAATCCCCTAACATCTATTTTGCATTAACATGCATTCCATAATGTCAAAATCCTATTAAAAGCATTAAAGAAACGTCATTAACCATTAGAATTATTATTCAACCATAAACATACAAAACCCCTAACCATTATTTCAAACCATAACAATATTATGAAAATCATAGATTAAAACACATGCTTTTTATAAAATGACAGTGAGGGAGTAGTAATATGCCTTAGACACAAAGGAAGATGGAGAGAATCACTCTTGAAAACCCCTAACTGATTGTGTTAAAGAAACTATAGCCTTTGCTTGAACTAAGATTTTGGGAGATATTTTAAGAGAGTTTGATTGGGAATAATTGGTTGATAAAGTCCAAAAAAGTGTTTTATGTTGTGGTATCCAAAGGAGTTAAGAGGTGAAATGTCCAGAATGCCCCCAACTTAAAACATTAAAATTACTATAGGTTGTTATGAGTTGATCCTGTGACTCATGAATGTAATAAAAAACTCGTACCATTGAGTTGTCACCAAGATAATGAGTTGGACACTCACACACTGTCCACCATATGAATCCATTTCCCCCAATCTTGACTAGACCATACAACTCATATGGTCCTAGTCGTACCTAAGATAGAATCCAAAGGTACTGACACTAGACAACATACAACTTGTCAAAAAAACTCTTAATTTATCCTTACATCTCCTTTTGAGCCACTCTTACTCCGAGCCAAGTCAAGTTACTAGGTTTATAATTTGATGAAGGATTATTCTAATGACCCGTCACCGACCTAACAAACCAAAACATCGAACCATAACCACAACAAAAACCCAAACACCATCGCTAGAAACCGTATGAGTTGGGATACCTAACCCGTATCCACCTCATATAACTCGTATGGTGAGATGTTACAAGAATAGTGAGCTCAAAGCTCAGGAAATTTTATAGGCCAAAATTCAGGGTGTTTCAACCATTCAGACCTTAGAGGATATATTGAGAGCATTCATGATTTATTTCAAGGCCATTTAGAATGATCATTTTCCTTTGATCGAGTGTTTGTACAATAATAGTTATTACTCTACTATTTAGATGACACTTTCTAATTAACTTTATTAAAAGAGGTATAGATTTTCTATTAATTGGTTAAAATTTGGTGAAACTATATTAATAGTACCATACTAAGCCGATGAGGCTATGGATAAAGTCAAGATAATAAGACAGAGGTTGAGATTGGATTAAAGTTATCAGGAATTCTATGCAAATTTGAAAAGGAGGGAGCTTGAGTTTGTTGTTGATGATTTGTTTTGTGTTAATGTTTTTCCTATGAAAGGGTGAAAAGGTTTATGGTTAAAGTACAACTTAGTCCATGATTTATTAACCCTTATGAGATTGTAGGTTCCTTTGGAAAAGTGGTCTATGAGATATATTTTCCAGTAGATTTAGCATTAGCGCATCCAGTCTTTCATGTTTCCCCACCGAAGAAGTAAATTAGTGATCCTACACCGGTTGTGCACTTAGAAAGGGTTGTCATGAAAGATAGTCTCTCATACAAAGAGGCTTATTTGGAAATCATTAACTATTAGGTTTAGAGGTTGAGAAATAAAGAAGTCGCTTCAATAAAGGATCTATGGAGGAATTATTTAGTTAGGGGAGCAACTTGGGAGGTAGAGGCATACATCATGACCAATTACCTTGATTGTTTACTTTCTAGATAAGTTCCAGATTGAGGATATAGTTTCCCTTACTTAATTTGTTTTTTTATTCTATTTCATCTAGATATTCCCAAGCCATAGCATGCATCCATGAGTCTGAATTAGCTTATGTTTTAGTTACCAATCCAGTACTATATCAGTTCCCAGCTATTATAAACACAATGTAGAAATCTCAGGTATGGATAGTGTTGAAGGGTTCATATAATATCAGGATAAGTGGTGCAAAAAATTTAGGAATTACAGCTCTTTTCCACTAACCTTCATGCTCAGTTAGTTTCCTTTCGGGGATGAATGACCCCAAGAAGGAGATATTTTAACACCTTATGGATAGACTAGAACCATGCTTCAATTACGAACCATGCTTCAATTACATATAGGGTAACTCATCAAGATTAATAGATTAAGAGGGAATTAGGTTGTACCAAGGCAAAAAGAACCCTTAGCCCTTAATAGAACGAAAATCTTCCATACTGATCAATTCCTTAAGTACTGACCAACTTCAAGTGAGTATAACTTCCATATTCTGCAACAATATTTAGTGTCAGACACACCAAATAAAATATATATTAATTACCATACCAATGCATCCAATTTTATCTTAATCCTTATTCGAGTTGGAAGTTATGGCCTTTTTAGTTAAGCACTGCTCTACAGTGGGACACGACAAGACCAACCACGATCATGGCTACATTTTATGATTGTATGATAGTCCCATCTAATCGATATAACCCTAACTTCTAAAAGTGGAAAAAGTTTACCCCTATTCTATGAGAGAAAACCATCATTTTGATTTGAAACCATGATTCTCAATCACGATCATGAGTATCAAAGATATCCTTACTGTAACCAGTGAACATGCAAACAAAGGTACGATCATAGGTAGAACCCACCACCATTCCAAGGCTCATCATATCATGTTTAGATAGTTCACATCCTACTCCCAACCAAGATTATGGAAAGGTCACGTATGTTTCTCTTAGTAGTTTCTAGTTTTGAAACTTGTAAGTTGAGTGTAGTTAGAATATTTCCCACCCTAAGAACTTAAGACCCCACATCTAATAATACTTTTTGGTCAATAATTCTACACTTTAGAAGATTGAAAAACTCTCTAAACTCTCCCAAAAATTTCTCAAGAAAGAGTGGGCTAGGGTTTGTTTAAGGTGGTCATCTAGCGGCTTAAAGGTCAAATTCTCTCTATAAATCTTCATAAATCAAGCATGTGACTCTTCTTTTATTGTATGTTCACAAAAAGTCATGCATTTTAACCATTGTTCCTGATTCATTAATGGTGGTTTTGAAAACCATGGTTAAGGGTTTGAATGGATATTGTTCAGTATTATTTTCTCATGTTTTAAATAATGATTATACATATTTGGAATATGGTTTTGCACATGTGGGTGCAAGGGAACTATGGTTTAATGAATGGGTCATGTTTAACTCTAAACTTGATAGTTTTTAGCTTTGAATAATAGTTTGATAATGGTATGACTTTAACTTCTTTGTGAAAATGTCAATGAGAAGAATCTCATCACATAAGAATTGTGCTTCAACTAAAACACTAGCCTATGAAAGTTGATCATTGGTAAATAGTTTTATTAAGTCCTTGTTAGCCATAAATTGATTTGAATTGTAGCCTTGGTTATTTAATTAGCTAAATGGGTTTGAGTCTAAAACTATTGAATTGAATTGATATCTTGGTTTAGACAATGGGTTTGAGTCCCAAAGTTTATTAATAATGGTTATGGCATGACATACACTTACAGGTGAGGTTGGTATGATGATACCAATGGGGTAAATTTGGTAAGTATTTAGATTAATGGTTGTGTATATATGACTTAATGCTCTATTTGGCTTTTAAAATAAGATGTGTATCTAGGTCGTAAAAGTGGAGTCAGAAGGACAGACACTAAAAACTGCATTAGCTAGTGCGAGTGTTTGTATGACTGGGAGGTTCAAGTCCCCAAAATAAATATATGAATAGGAGGTTCGATTCCCCTATATTATATACATTGTTTCTTAAGTCACCTTGTCTATGTCGGGAGGTTTTAGTCCCTAATAAAGGTATATATAGAAATGGATATTGTTTGGCTCATGACGGTACACATACTGGGCCCTTCTAGCTAAGGGACAAATGGGCCCATATAGCCTATGGGTGCCTTGTTTTATGATGATTATGCTACACAACCTAGGTTAAGGTTTTCAAAGTTTATGCTAAATTTTGTTCTGTATCTTGGTATGATATATATATATGTGATTACATATGATGATTTGACTTGTTTTTGAATAATGACATTATTTTATTCCTCTATCTCTGAGTTATATGCTAGTCCTCCAATCACTAACCATCTCCGAATATTGTATCCCCATATAATAAAGGCACTGAAACTTCTTTTACTTTTCCTGTGTAGTGATTATGTGTTTGAGTTATTCGTGAGTTGACATCAAAGTTATGAGCTTCCATACTCCAAAAGGCTTCATTTTATGGTCTTTATATTCTATGCCTCAGACTTTGTTTAGACTTTATTTTTTCCTACTGTCTGGGGAATGTCCTGATATTTTATTAAAATCTGATTTCTAAAGGCTTTATTAGATTACTATTGACTTGGTTTTATTGTTTTGGTGGATTGGTTTATACATTTTATGAGTTATGATTAGTCTTATTTTGGACTATCTTATGAAATATCTAAAATTCATCCAACTCTTGAGGTTTTTGCACAGACTAGGTTTGGTAAAAGGGGTGACCTTCAGTCTATGTACTTGAGATACCCATGACATCCAGTCCATGGTTCATATTGTGAAAAAGTTGGTATCAGAGACCTAGATTTATGTTCAATTGGGAGTCCATAAAGTCGTGTTGAGTAAAGTCTATTTTAATAGTATGTAGCATGCCACACTTATAAGGTAGAGGCTACAAGGTATTTAGGAATATTTCCTATTCTGGCTATCTTAATCTTGAGCTATAGAGTCTAATGTTTTGGGCTCTTTCTATTTTTTTATTTGTTTGTATTTCAGATCATGCCTCCTAGAAAATCTAACGTCTGTGCGAACTCTTTTGTCTTGTATGAGGATAATATCGATGGAGCTCATCCAAATTTTAGGGTTCAGACATGATCAAGGGTTGCTTCTTCTAACTATCCTCGAGGGGTACCATACCTACTCCTAAGGGTGACACCCATACTTGATCGCCTCTCAAGGAGGTTACCAATGTTGATTTCCATCGCTTTATTAACCTATTGACTTAATTGGTGACATCTTAGTCATAACAGTTGGGTTCTGCTGCTATTATGGGTTTGCTTGAGGCTACTAGAGTTGGTTAATTTATAGGGTTGTATCGTCTAATTTTTACTAGTACAAAGGTTGAGAAAGATCCTTACAGTTTTATTGATTAGATAAAGAAGATCTTTTGAGTTATGCATGCTTTAGAGGTTGAAGGTGTAGAGTTTTTAGCTATTAACTAAAGGATATTGCATAATAGTTGTACAATGAGTGGGAATAGTTGAGAGGCAAGGATATTGGTTTTGCCTTTGGGATGATTTCTCTAGTGTATTTCTGGATTGCTTTTTTCCTCAGGAGTTGATAAAGGCAAAAGAGAAAGAATTTGTTAACTTAAAGCAAGGAAGAATGACAATCAAAGACTATGCTTTGAAATTCTATAAGTTATCCAGGTATTCTCCTAAATTTGTATCTAATATGAGTGCCCGAATGAGAAAGTTTGCTTCAGGATTGTCTCGTGAGTTAATTCTGAAGAGTTAAGCTGCCTTGTTGAACAATAAGATGGATGTCAATAGATTAGTTATGTATATGTAGCATGTCAAAGAGGAGAAAAAAATAGGTGGAGATTAGTAAGAGGCAAAGTAAGCATTTTTAATAGGTAGAACACAGTAGAAACCAATGGTAGAGTGGAAGATAGTCTAAAAAAAAAGTTAGGGGAGTTCTTATTCCAATTTGACAACTAGTTCTTCCTACCAAAAGTCATCAGGTGACAAATATTTTTAGGGTGGTTATGCCTCTAGGGCACAGGGTGCCTAATCTCAAGCCATTAGGGCCTAATCTGCACCATACTACCCTCTCTACAGATTTTATAGTCAACACTATCATGGTCAGTGCAAGAATAAGAGGAACAAATATTTTATGTGTGGTCAGATTGGGCATATGCAGTGAGATTGTCCCTCTATAGTTTTTTCTGGGTAAAATAAGGTTCATGTTTTCCATTTATCAGCTCCTGCACCAAAGCATGCTACTTCTAGATTTGACAATGGCCAGAATTATCTTTATTCTCTCACTACTTGCCAGGAGTCTGAGGAATCTTTGGGCGTTGTTACTATTATGTTGAAACTTATTTTTCGTGATGTGTACTATTTACTTGATTCAACATCCATTCTCTATTATGTGACCCCATTTATGACTGTGCATTTTGGTTTTGGTCCTGAGTGTCTGTCGGACTCTTTTTCTATTTCTACCCCATAGGAGACTCTGTGGTTGTCAGAAGGGTCTATAGGGGTTATGTGGTGTCTGTTGGTAATAAAGAAACTCTGGTAAATTTGATAGAGTTAGACATGTTTGACTTTGATATTATTCAGGGAATGGACTGGTTGCACTCGTGCTATGCTTCTTTAGACTATAAGACTGTTAAGGCCATGTATAAATCCCCTAATGAATCTATGGTTAAGTAGGAGGGAATTTCTCTTATGCCTAAGTGAAGGTTTATATCATATCTTAGATCCCAAAGTTAATTTCCAATTATTGTCTCTATAATATGGTTTGAGTTAAAGATTCTAGCTTTGAGGGTCCTATTTTTCATTTTGTTCCCGTGAAATGAATTTTTTGAGTTCTTCCCAAATGACTTTCTTGGTGTCCCTCCCGATAGGGAGATTGATTTTGGTATTCATCTTATTCCAGAAACTCATTCTATTTTTATTCGCCTATACAAAATGGCTCAACTGAGTTGAAAGAACACAATGAGCAGTTGAAAGTCCTCTTAGATAAGGATTTCATCCATCCTAGTGTATCATCGTGGGATGCACCGGTGTTATTCGAGCATAAAAATAATGATTTTCTTTTAATGTATGTTGATTACAGATAATTTAATAAGGTGATGGTAAAGAATAAGTAGCCACTTTGTAGAATTAATGATCTCTTTGATCAGCTTCAAGGTGCCAAATTTTTATCTAAGATCGATCTTCGATTCGAGTATCATTAGTTAAATATTAAGTAGGTGTATATCCCTAAGAATACTTTTTGAACCCGATATGGGAATTTTGAGTTTTTGGTCATTTTTTCTGGGTTGACCAATCCCTCAGTGGCATTCATAGAATTATGAATAGAGTCTTTTATCAATTTCTAGATTTGTTCATGATTGTCTTCCTCGATGATATTTTGGTGTACTTTAAGAGTGAGGAGGACCGTGCTAATCATCTCCACCTTATGTTTCAGACCTTAAAAGATCAACAGTTGTATGCTAAATTCTCTAAGTGTGTATTATGGTTGAATATTGTAACTTATTTAGGTCATGTCTTGTGTAGTGAGAGGATTATGGTTGATCCTCAGAAGGCTGTTATGGTTAAGAGCTGGACTAGAACCACAACTCCAATTGTTATTTAGAGCTTCTTGGATTTAGCTAGTAATTATAGAAGGTTCGTGGAGAGTTTTTCTTCTATTCCTGCTCCTTTAACAAAGTTGACTTAGAAGAAGGTGAAGTTCTTATGGTCTGATGCTTGTAAGGGTAGCTTTGAGAAGCTAAAAGATAAGTTGACTTCAGCTCTTGTTTTGACTTTACTCGAGGGTACCAATGGTTTTGCTGCCTATTGTGATGCGTTCAGAGTTGGTTTGGGCTTTGTGTTGATAGAACATGGTAAGGTGGTTTCATATGCCTCTGGACAGTTGAAAG
Source organism: Capsicum baccatum var. pendulum (assembly GCA_030864225.1). NCBI lineage: Eukaryota > Viridiplantae > Streptophyta > Magnoliopsida > Solanales > Solanaceae > Capsicum > Capsicum baccatum. The sequence goes on along the minus strand of CM061558.1, from coordinate 169,186,619 downwards.
TTCATGAGAAGAACTATCCAACTCATGAATTAGAATTATTAGTCATGGTGTTTGCATTAAAACTTTGGTGTCACTATCTGTATGGGGTCCATGTTGATATCATTTTTAACATAAGATCCTGCAGTATGTGTTCACTCAAAAAGAGTTTATTCTCAAGAAAAAAGGTGGCTTGAGTTAATGAAGGACTATGATAAGAGTCTTCACTACCAGATAAGTAAAGGTAATGTGGTTGATGATGCTCCTAGCAAGTTATTCGTAGGAAGCTCTTCGTATATGGATAAGGATAAGCAGGAATTGGTGAAGGACATTCCACATTGGCTAACCTTGGAGTCCATCATTTAGACTCTGAGAATGGTGGTGTATTTCTGTAACAGGTGGCGCAATTATCTCTTGGTTTGGAAATAAAATAGAAGCAGGTATTAGATCCTCTCTTGATAAAAATCAAGGATGATGCAGGTAAAAAGAAGGTAACGAACTTCGAGATCAGAGGAGATGGTATCTTGATGTTAATGGATTATGAGGAAGGATTTTGGCCGTGGACCATGAGCCATGGTATATTGGTTATCCTGGTTCAACAAAGATATATCATGATCTAAAAAGTATGTATTGTTAGAATAACATAAAATGGGATGTATCCAACTCTGTGTCTTAGTGTATGGTGTGTCAGCAAGTAAATGTATAGCACATGAGGTCCAATGGGCTACTCCAAGAAATTAAACTATTGGTGTGGAAGTGGGAAGTAATTAATATGGATTTTATTACCGGCTTTCCATGATAGTTTAATCGATGTGAATCCATTTGGGTCATCGTGATAGGATGACTAAGTCCACTCATTTGTTGCCGGTGAGGACTACATATTTAACCAAGGATTATGGAAAGTTGTTGCTTTAGAAAGTGGTAAAGTTTGATGGTGCACCTGCCTTAGTTATTTTGGATCGTGGTACTCAGTTCTCATCATATTTTTGGCCCCCTTTTTAGCATGGTTTGGGGACCAAAGTGAGTCTTAGTATGATTCTTCCCCTGCAGTCGGATGGGCAAGTTGAAAAGACTATTCAAACTTTGGAAGATATATTGCAAGAATGTGTAATTGACTTTGGTGGTAGTTGGTTTGGCCACTTACCTCTCATTGAATTTTCTTATAATAACAGTTACCATTCTAGCATTGGTATGGCTCCGTTTGAGGCATTGTATGGTAGGAGGTAAAGATCTCCTATTAGGGGCTTCAAGGTTAAGGAAGTGGAGAGGTTTGGCCTAAATTTAGTTCACCAAGATATGGAGAACATGAAAGTAATTTGAGATAGGCTTAAGACCACCCAAAGTCGCCAAAAGTCCTATGGGTACATGAGGCAAAGGGATTTGGAGTTTGAGGTTAAAGATTAGGTGTTCTTGAAGGTATCTCCTACGAAAAAAGTAAAGCAGTTTCGAAAGAAGAAAAATCTCAGTCCCCTGTATGTTATCCCATATTTGGTTTTGAGAAGCATTGGTGATGTTATGTATGAGTTGGATTTGACCAATATCATGCGTTCCTTTCATCTGGTATTCCATGTGTCCATATTGCAAAAATGTGTGGGTAATCCTTCGGTAGTTGTTCCCTTGGAGAACATTGGTATTTTGGATTCTTTGTCCTATGAGGAGGTCTCGGTGAGGATATTGGATTGGAAAGTTTGTCAGTTGTGAATGAAAGACGTGGATTTAGTAAATGTTCTATGGCAGAACCAAAAGTTTGAGGAAGCTACTTGGGATGCCGAGGAGGACATGCAGTCCAAGTATCCGTTCCTAATTCCAATTCCAAAAATTCATGATTGATGTATGTATTAAACTTAACATCTTTGTCTTCTTTGTTAAAGGTATATTGTGAATTTCTTGGTATTTTGTTTTCTATCTTAAAGGTAAGCGTAGAGACGTTTTGGGTTCAATCGTTCTTATGTTTCCTTCTACCATCATTCGAGGACGAAAGATCCTAAGAGAGAGACTAAAACACACCAAACATTGGCCTTTGCAAATTTCATGAGTGTTGAACATTATGTTCATCATATGACTAGCACCACAACTCGTATCATGGGATAACGAGCCTAAGGACCCTAGAAGTATGTTGGTCATTGTGTTGATTGACCAAGTTATGTCATTTGTATGTTAGACTCCATACGAGTCGTATGTTGATGTAATGAGATGATTAAGTCCAATCGTATGTTGTCCAATGTCTATCCCTTGATATTTTTCGTTGGATATGACTTGATGGTACTAGTCATATGGTGTTTTGATGAGTTGGGCAAGGGAGTTGTATGTTGGACAGAATGTGGTGTCCAACCTTATATTTTGGTGACGATTTGAGGGTACCACTCTTATGATGTGGTGACGAATTGGAAGGTCCACTCGTACCAACCTGCGAGTTTTCCATAAATTTTAAGCTGAGGGTAGTTTGGATATTTCCAACCCTAAGACCTTAAAACCCCACGTCTTATAACACTTTTTGGTCATTCATTCTATACTTTAAAAAATTGAAACACTCTTTAAATTCTCTTAAAAACCTCTCAAGAAAGATTGGGCTAGGGTTTCTTCAATATGGTCATCTAGACGCTTAAAGGTGAAATTCTCTCCCTGAATCTTCATAACTCAAGAATGTGACTCTTCCTTCATTGTTAGTTCAAGAAAAATCATGTCTTTTAAAATTTTTCATGATTTATTAATAGTGGTTTTGAAAAACATGGGTCAGGGTTTGAATGCAAAATGTCGAGTACTGTTTTCTCGTGTTTTAAATTATGATTATAGATGTTTTGATAATAGATTTGCACATATGGGTGCATGGCCATTGTGGTTTAATGAATGGGTCATGTTTAACCCAAGACATGATGATTTTTGGCTTTGAATAATGGTTTGATAATGGTATGCCCTTAAACTATTTGTGAAAATGTCAATGAGAAGAATCTTATCACATATGAATTGTATTTGAACTAAAACATTGGCCTATGAAAATTGATGATAGGTACATGGTTTTATGAAGGCCTTGTTGGCCATAAATTTATTTGAATTGTATCCTTGGTGGTTTAATTGGATAAATGAATTTGAGTCCTTAAATATTAAATTAAATTGATGTCTTGGTTTAGACAATGGGTTTGAGTCCCAAAGTTGATTAATAATGGTTATGGCATGTTGTACGCTTGCAAGTAGGGTTGGTATGAAGATAACAATGGGATGTGTTTGGTAAGTAATTGGATTAATGGTTGTGTATATGTGTAATGAATATTCTAATTAGGCTTTCATGCAGGATGTGTAGCCGGGCCATGAAAGTGGAGTCCAAAGAACTAACACTGAAAACTACGCTAGCTGGTGCGGGTGTCTATATGATCGGAAGGTTTGAGGGTGTCTATATGATCAGAAGGTTTGAGTCCCCCAAATGGATATATGAATAGGAGGTTCGAGTCCCCTATATTGTATACAATGGTTCTTAAGTCACATTGACTATGACGGGAGATTTGAGTTTAAGTCACATTGACTATGATGGGAGATTTGAGTTCCCCATAAAAGCATATATGGATAAGGATATTCTCTGGATTGTACGGCTACACGCAGTGAGGCCCTTTTATCTTGAGAAGAGCTGGGCACATATAGCACGTAGGTGCCTTATTTTACAACGTTTATGCTACACATCTAAGGTTAAGGTTTTCAAAGTTCATGTTAATCCTTGTTCCCTATCTCGAGATGATATATATATATATGTGATTGTATATGACTTTTTGACTTGGTTTTGAATGATGACATTTTATTATTCCTCAATCCCTGAGTTACATGCTAGCGCTTCAAACGCTAACCGTCCTTGGACGTTATATCCACATACGATATAGGCACCGAAACTTCTTCTTTTTTTCTTATGCATTTATCAGGTGTTCGATTGGTTCATGATTTTATATCGAAATAGTGAGCTTCAATACTTTGTAAGAATTCATTTCATAGTCCTTATATTCTATGCCTCAAACTTTGTTTTTGGCTACTGTTGGGGGAGTGTCCTGAAATTTTATTGATTTCATATTTATAGATGCTTAGTTGGATTATTTTGGACTTGGATGTGTTATTTTGGTGGATTAGTTTAGACATTTCATAAGTTATGATTAGTCTTATTTAGCACTATCTTGTTGTGTTGGGACTTTATATACCCCTCACAGCCAGGCCTTGGTTCGGGTCATGATATTTCCACTATTTTAATATCAAAACTATGTCATTCTGGGAATTCTAATGGTCATTATTAGGGTAAATAAGACCCTAAGATCTTATTACTTAGAATTTTATGTGATGCTTCATTTTAGAAGAGACAAAGAGGTGATTCTCATTTCCCAAGGCCAGTTAGGGGACGTCTACCTCAGGCATACAAAGGTGATTCTCTTTTCCCAAGGCCAGTTAGGGTTCATAATCCTCAGGCATCCAACTTTGTTAAATTTTTCAAGCCTCTTATCTCTAGGTATATGGTATTTCATTAATGGATTGCCTTTTACCCATTGTGTCCCAACGTTAACCCTATAATCCAGTTCAGTTCTCTTTTATAATTTCAGGTTATGGATACTGGTAAATTTATTTATATCTCAGTATTTAGGTGTTATTGAGTTATGATTCTCATTGTAGCATAAATTCCAGTGCTATTATTTGACCATGATCCTAAACCTTACTAATATGTAAAATTTCATTATTGTTAAACCAGAGTCATTGAATTTTGTAATTGCATTCTGTTAACAAAATTGACATAATAGTTGGATTCTATAGAGATAGCAGGTTATGAACACCCAATGTCATAGGATTTCATGCATATTCTATTAGATGCTATATTCCCCGATTTATATGTTTTGAGTTATTTTTATAGAATACATATATTTCAATATAAGATTATTGACAAAACAGAGCATAACAAGTATCAGTGTTGTTCATTTGGGACTAGTACTTAGCACCAAGAAGGCGCAAGGATGTAGGCTCATCTGTCAATTAGGCTTCACACCTTTGTCCTTTTCGACATTAATTTTGTCGATTCATATAATTCAATGTTCATACCTTTGGAAAGGTACTAAACACCCTTTTAGCTGGGGTTATAGGTTGAACTCTGGTTATCTCACATTGGGATATATTGATCATTAGTAGCTACTATAGTACATACTTTACAATTCAAAATTTAGATTTTTGAACTAAAGAACTAATTTCATACTTTCTTTGTTCTATAATTTATTGCAAAATAAGTTCGGATGCACAACATCCTAATCTCACCTAGAACCATCTCATCCCATATTAGTTGCAGCAATTTTAGTGAGTCCTCATCGTGAGAGGACCAGAGTCAGCTTTCATTTCTTTCTTTATTTTTCCATAATTTTTAAATAATTAGAATTATTTGGGGGTTTGTCTCATCAATTCATCTTAGTAGTCTTTTTGGACATATAGTTAGATTCTCAATTTTGATCTGAGACTTATTTAGTGATTTTTTTATTTGCTTTTGATATTTATTATACTGTTCAGGGTTAGCTTTTGCATAAGTATTGTTTTATTTTCTATTATGTATATTTCTTAATGTTTGCCAATCCATGAGTTAGGTTGGAGTCACTTGTGAATCTAAGAACCGTGTTATTACTAGGCGTAGTCTAATGTTGTAGTATGGGAACACCCCCAATTTTTTCTCCTCCTTATCATATAGCTCTGATAGAGTTCATGGAATGCAAAACTCAGTTGTAGGAACTACTTGATATGGGATTTATTCATACCATCTCTTTACCTTGGGGTTCTCCAATTTTATTCATTAATAAAAAAGATGGCAGTATGAGGATGTGAATTGATTCTGAATAGTGGAACAAGGCTACCATCAAGAATAAGTATCCCTTGGAAAATATGGATGATCTCTTTGACTAGTTGCAAGGTGCTCCAATATTCTCTAAGGTTTACATTAAGTTTGGGTTACATAAACTGAAAAATTGACTTGAGGATATACCCAAGATACAACATGGGCATTACAAGTTCTTGGTGATGTTCTATGGGTTTACCAATGTGGCAACAAATTTCTTAAGACAAATGAGCATTATTTTTATGTCTTTCTTGGATTCTATTGTGAAACTTTAGTGACGATAATTTGGTCATTAGGTCATCATTGCATTTATTAAAAAATTTTGTGGGAGAAATGGTTTTACGGAGAAGTTCTCAAAATATGAGTTTTTGGTGATGTTTTTGAGATATTACAACCGGACAATTCATGTATACCTGCCTGCCTACAATAGAAACACCTATTAGGGTAGACACTGAAAAGGGCTCTGCTAGAGTTTCAGGACTGACTCCGAAATTTATAGTTATATATGGAATTACAAAAGAAAGAGAAGCTCTAGGGTATAATAAAGAATAGACATATAAGTGAAACACCTGCAATGTACCAGTAACTACGTCAGGAGAAGTTTCCTGATCTTGACGAGACTGAAGAACATATAATCTATTTGGTCGCTGACCACTAGTAGCACTTGAAGTGGCACCCTGCTGAGTTGGGTGGTCGAATGGAACTAACGATTTATAGGACTGGCCCTATTGGCGTGCATCGCTACCTTTCTGAACAACTACCTAACACTACCAAATCCGATGGACTAGATTATCAAACTAGAAGCACACATCACTACCTGCTCTACACTCACCCTAATAGTGTCTGCCATATTTCTGACATAAAAGATTAGTACAAGCACTACTAACACTGACCTGGGACTTAGAGCCTAGTGCCCTATCCCTATTGTCATTTCTGAATTTGGGCACTGGGGCACTGCCTGAAGATGGTACTAGGACTAATGACCTTTGATGAAACTGAGGATGATTACCACCTTCTAACCTTGGTTAATTAAAATTAAACATACCCGTCCTCGGTCTCTTATTTCCTCTTTCCCTTTCCTTAATATTCTTCTCCTCTATCTGTTCAGAATGAACTATCAACCTAGACAAGTCCATCTTACTAATCAGCATTACGATCCTACACACCTTGAGCATACTATCATACATTCAAAACACAAACTTACTCATCTTGGACCTACTGTTAGCCACCACATGAGGAGCATATCTTCCTAACTGAGTGAACGTGAGAGAATAGTCCCTTATACTTATGCTGTCTTGCCTGAAATTAATGAAATCCAATACTTTGGCCTCTCTCAACTCCAATTAAAATAATCTGTCTAAGAAAGATGTGGAAAAATCTTCCCATTCTATAGTCCCTGCATCAACACCTCTATCAAATTTGCACTACTTAAACCAAGTATAGGCTACATCCTATAATTGATAGCACCTGTGACCTTCTGATCTATATCTAAGAATTTTTATGGATCATGTTCAGACTTGGATCCCATGAAAGAAGGAGGATTCATCCAGGTGAAATCCCAAATTCTTGTTGCAGCACTATTAACCACGAGATTGGGTGGAACAGTAGCTGGTTGTTCATTCTGTGCTTTAAAGGAGTTTGCTAGTGCAGTGAACACATCCCTGAATTCTGCTTGAGAGACATGCTCATCCTGAGGATCTTCCTGGATGGGATGAGGGGCTGGATGAGTTCATATTCTTCTTTGTTCTTCTTGGGAGGCATGTTCTGTAAATGGAAGGAGGAAATGGATTATACAGGGAGTTTAACTTGATCTTATGCTCACTCGTACGACATAAATATGGAAAGAAGGGAAACTTTTTCTGAAACTCCTTGTAGCCTCTCGTTCGTAAGTGTGGCGCGCAACACACCCATGTATAAGACTCTACTCGACATGGTTTTCAAACTTCCTAGGACAATTTAAGAACTTAATCTTTGATACCAAGTTTGTAACAACCCGAGACTACCCCCTAGTCATTACTCGGTGCTTACAGTGCCTAGAGAGTAAAAGTTAATCCATGAGAAGGTACCTTCTGTGAGCACTAGATAATATAATCATGAATTGCAGAAGAATAACTGAAGTTCCATAAGGTTTTAAATATCTAAATTCAAACTAAAATATAAATCTAGGAAAATGACTGTCTGAATCTGATAAAGTATTGATAAACTAACTAACTAACTAACTAACTGTAATGTCTTAAAAGCCTCTAAGACTAACTGACTGAGAGTTGATGGGACAAACCCATAACTAACTCTACTGATGACTGAAATAAAAATATGACATAAGATAGCCTGTCCTTGAGTAATGCAAATTAACCATATCTATTGTACTGCTTAGAATCTAAGGGACTAAGTGCAATATGGGAATTTTGCGTTAGCACCTACGATATGAGACATCATAGAATAAAAGAATGGTATGCGATCAGTACTTTTAATGTACTGGTACGCTAAATGAGGTAGGCTAATACTTAAAGTTTAATGAATAGGAGTAATGATCATTCTGAACATATATGTAAAGCGTGGAATACTGAATAGAGAATATGAAATTTGTATATACTAAACACGCATTAATGTCTGTAAAATACTGAAAATACATGAAAATCTGTAGACACTTAGGATACATGACCAAGCATGTCATTTGAACTGGATAAAATCTGCAAACTGAAATACTGAAAATAACTGAAATCTGTATGCTTTGGTCAAGCAACACTAAGACTGATTTACTAAGCTGGGATGTAATTGAGATTATAATTAAGACTGTGGAAGGAATCATCTGACCAACATTCCGTAATTTGAGCTAATCAAGGTCCAACCTGTAACCCCCGTTAGAAGGGTGTTAATACCATGGAACGGGTACTAACATTCGCTGTGTGGATCCAATAAAATAATATCATGTCCAAAGGACTAAGGGTGTCTCGCCTGAACTGACGGGTGACCCCTGCGAGATAGTCAAGCCTAATATGACAGGTGACTACTTATATCATACGCTGGCTATGTAGTTCTAGAGTATAGGGACTGCTATTAATGACTCTGCCTATCTAACAGGGAAGCCTCCATCCCTACACATGCTCGATGCTAAATCCTACTCCAAACAGAATGACACTAAAACACTAGACTATTCAGAGTTTAACTAACTGTTCTTCTAATGGTCATGATATAATATAAAGTTATTCTGAAGATACAGAGACAACATTAAGTAAACATCTGTAGTTTTGGGTATTCGATACCCCCAGAAATCAAAACAATAGAAGTAGCATGATACTAAAACATTAAAGGACATAGCACTAAGACTCTTATTAAATCAATTGCTCTTGTATCCATTTTAACAAACACTTGTAGGTCATGTTTTAAAATAATCATAGAATTACTAAATGATTGTCATAATTGACATAAAATTATCATGGTAAACACTAATTCATGATTTAATACAACAAATGATAACATTAAAACATGAGGAGTCAAATAACAACAATAACTTCATTAAAACATGGTATTAAATCAAAGTTCATGCAGATTAATGGATGAAAACATGATAAAAAATCAAATAACTTTAACAGATCATAAATTTATAATTAAAAAGGTTTCTTGAGCTCCATGGATAAACATCTAACATACTTGGGATGATGAATTTGGAAGGATTGATGCAGGGTTCTCGATATTTGGCCTTGGCGCGTTAGGCCACCATCGCGAGAAACTGCTAGAGAAGGGACAACTGGGACTTGGACAGACGGCATAACGTGCCACAATCACGGTAAACCTTGGAATGCTATTTTAGCCACCTTCGTGACGCGCCATGATCGTGGAGGCCCACTGGAAATTGACAAATGAGGAATTGTCCTGCTCTGCAATGCGTCTTGATCATAAAATTGAAAAATGGGAAATTGTCATTTGGGCTGTCTACACGACGCGTTGAGGGTTAAGATGATGATGTTTTATGACTGAAACTGAAAATTGCCATAACTTCTAATCCGGTTAGTGTATTTTGTCAAATTTTATATCATTGGAAAGATAATTCGATTTCCTACACAGTGGAAATCTATAAACTGAAAACTAATGAGCGTTTCGGAAATTTCATATATGAAATCTCATGCACTGGACTTAAAATTATGCTAGGGAAATACGAGGTGTTACAGCTCGGCTATATATCCCGCTGTAAAGACCAATTAAAACATTCATTATACCTACACAACAATTAATCCAATTACTAACCAAAGGAATCCCGTTGGTATCATTATACCAACCCCACTTGCAAGCTTACAACACGCCATAACCATTATTAATCATCTTCGAATTCAAACACATTGTCTCCCAAAGGCATCAGTTCAATCCATCATATAGGTACAAACCCATTTAGTGTTTCAAATAAATTTCTGGCCAACAAGTCCTTCATAAAACCATTTACCAATCATTAACATTATTCGGCCAATGCCTTAGTTTAAAACATAATTCATTATGTTACAAGATCATTCTCACTGACAATATCACAAAGAGGTTGAGCGGGTACCATTATCAAAACCAAAAATCATCATATTTAGGGTTAAATATGACCCTTTAGTTAAACCACTATTTCCATGCACCCACATATGAAAAAACCATTATTAGAACCTGCATAATCATAAATTAAATCATGAGGAAGCAATACCCAATAATATCCATTCAAACCCTCAACCTTGCTTTTCAAAATCACCATTAATGACTCATGAACAATTTTTTAAACATATGTTTTTACAGAGCTAACTGTGATAGAAGAATCACATGCCTGAGTTACGAAGATTTAAGGAGAAAATTGGATTCTTAAGGTCTTTGTTTACCACTTTGAAAAAACCCTAGCCTAATCTTTCTTGAGAGGTTTTAAAGAGAGTTTAGAGAGAGTTTGTTCTTGTATAGGGTATAATGAATGACCAAAAGGTCTTATAAGTCGCGGAGTCTTATGTTATCGAGTTGTAAAGTGTCCAAAGTACCAACAGCTTAAAGCTGTAGAAATCCCATATTTGGTTACGAGTCAGACCTTTGACTCATGAAAACAACTTACAACATGTACCCTTGGGTCATCACCAAGATAGAGAATTAGACAATGACACTCTGTCTAACTTACGACTCCCATGCCCCACTCATCACCAGACCATATGACTCGTATTGTTTAAGTTATGACCATCACAGAACTCCAAGGGCTTACATACTGGAAAACATAAGACTCAACCCTGCCACTCGTCGTATAATCATACGAATCATAAGGATCTTCTCATAACCTAGAAGAAACTTGACCAGTAATACACTGTTTAACATACGAGTAGGGTCTCCTAACCCTTAAACATACCATATGACTCATAGGATTAGTTTTCATTTGGATAGTGACCTCAAGGATCAAGAAAATTTCAACGGTCAAAGCCTGAGGCAATTTAGTCGGCCCCACTTAGGATCATTCATCCCCAAATGATGGGACATGGCATTAACTAGCATGATTGGACTTCACACGCCTCTACTGTTACCCTTCACTAAGTTAGAAAACAATGAGGACAACAAAATCACCCTTTCCTTTTTATAATGTCAAAAAATAAAGATTCTAGGAATATCACAAACCTTTAGCATGAATTTTTAGAGTGGGGAATAGGAAGGGATTCTTGGATTTCATCTCTTTCTCAGCTTCCCAAGTAGCATCCTAAAAATTTTGGTTCCACCATAGAACCTTTACCAAAGCCACATCTTTCCATCGTAAATAAAGAATTTACCAATCCAAATTCCTCATCGGGACCACCTCATAGGACAATGAATCCAAAATACAAATGTTCTCTAAGGGAACAATTAAAGAAGGATCACCCACACATTTCGGCAACATAGATATATAGAATAACGAATGAATGGAACTCACACCAGAGGGCGAATCTAAATCATATGCAACATTACAACCTTTCATAAAAATAGGTATAGGTCAACATATTGGGGACCGACCTTCCCCTTCTTCTCAAACTGCATTAATCCCTTCATATTAGACACCTTTAAGAAACCCTGATCTCTAATCTCAAACTCCAAGTCCCTTCATATTAGACACCTTTAAGAAACCCCGATCTCTAATCTCAAACTCCAAGTCCCTTGACCTTACGTCTAGATAGGAATTTTGGCATATTTTTGAGGTCTTAAGCCTATCCCGGATCACCTTCATCTTTCCATAGCATGGTGAACCAAATCTAGGCTAAACATCTCCGCTTCACCAACCTTAAACCACCCAATACGAGATCTACACCTCCCACCATGCAATGCCCCAAATGGAGACATTCAAATGCTAGAATAGTAACTATTGTTAAAATTAAATGACATGGCCCAAAACTGAACCTTGTCATATGGTCACCTCAATCCCAACTTGGACCGAAGATCACCCTATTAACCAAACCTAATCATCATATTAATCCACAGGAGTCAAAGGAACTCTTAACATACATCATGATAGTAAAAACCATACTAATGATCATAACTTAAACATGTCTAAACATTTCATTAATGTCAACATACTACAAACATACCCAAGTCCACCGTCACAAAAAATAACTCTACATAAATATGAAGTCAATATATATAAACGTCGGGACATGCCCCCGACAATAGACAAAACCAAATCTAAGGCAAGTCTATGACATAAACCAAGGACTATGAAATGCATGAATTCCAAAGTATGGAAGTTCACCACTTCAATAGTAATCACACGAATGGCTTGAGCACCTATCACTGCACAAGAATAGATGAAGATGCTCCAGGACCTATGTTGCGTGATATAGAATCTAGAGATGTTTAGCGATTGGAGAACTAGCATGTAAATCAAGGGTAAGGATAAAATATCATCCTCATTCTTTACCAAGTTATCACATCATATTCAAACACATTTATATACATAAGAATACATATAGATATAGCATATGCCAATCAAAGGAACTAGGATTAACAACATTCACGGGGAACTTAATCATGAGACATGATGTAGAGGACTTTGACATTCCAAACTTATAGTTTCAATTGATTCTTATTCGGAAAGGGATATTAACCACATACACATATTCATTAATCAAGGTACTTTAACCACAAGTCATTTCATTGGGATAGGGACTCCAACCTCAAGCCATTTCATTGGGAAAGGTACTCTAACCTCAATCCATTTAACTAGGCAAGGGACTCTAACATCAAGCTATTTTTATTGGGTAAGACTCTAACCGCAATCCATATTAGATAAGGGAATAACCCTAAGCTAGCATATTTAAGCAAGGGACTCTAACCTCTTGCATTTTATTAGGCAAGTCACTCTAACCAAAGGCTGTCACACCTATCATTAGTTGACATTTTCACTTTATCCCTTTTTCCATAGGTCAAGTTATATTCCATTCAACACTTAGAGACTCCAACCTATTTAACAAATTCAACACCATATATGATCCGAAGGTCTCATGGGAAATTTATCAATCAATCAATCAGATAGGCCAATGCCTTGACGTATTTCATCATTCAATTCCATTTATAATCATCTAGACCCATATAATTTAGCCATTCCTCATTTGAAATCTTATACCACACTTTAGTTCAAACCCTATTTAATTTTATATTTAGGAACTTTAACCTATGTTTGGACATCAACCAATAAGGTTATAAATTAACACCATACACGAATAAAAATATCTTTGTAATACCATCTATCAACCATTCATATTCATTGATCCATTGCCCTATTTCAAAAAATCATCAACATGTGACTAGACATTTCCTTAGACATTTTAACTAACACCTTGTGTGCACACTTTTATCAAGAAAAAATTCATGGTAGGATTCATTAATATTAGGGTTAATCAAGAACGATTTGGTAAACCACAAAAAATAGACACCAAAATATGCAAATCATCATTAATAACATGTATAATCACAAGTCGAAGCAAGAATCAACATTATTCATCATTTGGCAACAAAAGACTTATCATTTGATTTCAAAATCACCATTTAAAATTATTAGTCTGTGTAAAATACATGGTTTTTGAGTTACTTAACAAGGGAGAGAATAAGATCCATAAATAAAATGATCCACCAAGAAACTTGACTTCACTTTGCTTCTAGATGAACACCATTGGTACCCTAGAAACCAATTCTTCAAAAACTATGTTTGAGAGAGTATTTAGAGTATTTGATCCACAAAAAATAATGATTAAGAGGCTACAATGCATTATTTAGTGATGGGTCTTTTGGGTTTTGGGTGGGAAAGGACCATAAGGCCCTTAAATTATAAGCTGGAAAATGACCTCGTGTTAGGGTACGACTCACTTAAGTAACCGTACCTAAGGGTAATAGTGGTACCCTAACTTGTACCATAGGATTCACCTAGGACTCATACACTGCTCAAGGTACGACCACACAACCTAGACTCGTTTTCAAAGGGTATGACTTGTACCCTAAATTGTACCCTTGACTTTCCTGAAAAACAGTCTACTCTAGACCAAGATAACCTTTCCTACGACTAAGTTGTGTTCAACTAGTACACTAAGATATGACTAGAAGATGTGAAGTCATATTATGGACAGTATACTACACTCCTAGGCTTTTCATCATACGTAAGAGGGAGGGTAGATTGGTATGACTCTTAGACTAGTGTACGAGTGACAAACCTAAGTCTTGGTCTGAATGCATAATTTATGAGATTATCCTAAGGGTCCAAAGCCTAGGTGTTTTAGAAAATTCAATGATAGTAAAATGGTCAAACTAACTACCACCAAAGTCATTTACACAGGCTCGCAGCATATCTTCTATAGTTTGAATATTTCTTTCTGCTTGCCAATACAACTACGGGTGGAAAGCAGTATTAAAACTAACCTTAGTCTCTAGAACACGCAGAAAAGAGCGTCCTAAATGTGATGAGAATTGAGTACCATGATAAAAAATAATCACGAGAGGTATACTATGATACTTTTGTACCTCCTGAAGGAACAATAAAGCATAATACTTTGAAGAAAAATTAGTCCTCACTAGCAAAAAGTGAGCCAACTTAGTTATCCTATCAATGATGACCCAAATGGAGACACATTGATCCACAATCATTGAAGGCCAGTAATGAAATCCTTAATAATTACCTCCCACTTTAGCGCCAATAGTTCAATTTCTCAGAGTACCCAATCGGACCTTATGTGTTCCACCTTTACTTGCTGACACATAATACACTTAGCCACAAAGTTGGCTACACCTATTTCATTTTATCCCACCAGTATAGTTTATTGTGATCATGATACATCTTTGTTGAATCGAGATGAATTATATATAACAATTCATGGGCCTGGACCGAAATCCTGCCTCGCAACCCATCAATATAAGGAACCCGCAACATACCTTGGTACCTTAAGATACCATCATCGCCAACCTCGAAGGCTGCCACCTTCTACTTACCCATATCATTCTTGATCTTCATTAAAAGAGGGTCTAATATCTACTTCTCCTTTATTTCAGCCCCAACAGATGATTATGTCACCTTTTGCACAAAAACACTACCATCGTTAGAGTCTAAGAGAAAAACTCCAAGGTTATCCAAAAAGTGAATATGCATAACTAATTCTCGCTTATTCTTATCCACATGCGACAAGGTACCCATTGAAAACCTACTAAGAATATCAACAACCATATTAGTTTTACGTGGGTGGTAGTGAAGACTCATATCATAGTCCTTCAGCAACTCAAGCCTCCTATTTTGCTTGAGATTAAGCTTTTTTTAAGTGAATACATACTACAGTATCTTACGATTAGAAAAGATATATGCATTCACCACATGAATATATTGATGCAATATTTTTAATGCAAACACCACAGCAAATAGCTCTATGTCATGAGTTGGATAATTCTTCTCATGAACCTTCAATTGTCCAGAGGAATAAGAAACTACCCTGGCCTGCAACCTAAACCAACCCAAGACACATCATAATATATGACAAAATCCTCTGTACCAACAAGTAAAGTCAAGACCAGAGCTGAAGTCAAATTATCTTTTAACATCTCAAAGATACCCTTGCAAGCATCAGACCGTAAGAACTTCACCTTCTTCTGAGTTAGCTTGGTCAATAGAGCAATAATAGAAGAATAACTTACTATATACCTCCTATAATTATTGGATAAACACAAAAAGCTCTAAATATTTATTTGAGTTGTGGGTCTAGACCACTTGTTAACCACAACACCTTTTAGAGGGATCCATCACAATCCCCTCACTAGACACAACATATCCTAGATAAGTTATGGCATTCAACTAAAACTCATATTTAGAGAACATAAGATATAATTACTTATGTTTCAAGGTCTACAACCTAAGTAGGAGGTGATCAGCATGATTCTCCTTACTCATATAGCACACTAAGATGTCATCAATGAAGACAATCATGATCAAACCTAGAAACTGAAGGAAGACCCCATTCATCAAGTCTATGAATATCGTAACAACATTTGTCAATCCAAACAACATCACCAAGAACTCAAAATTTCCATACTGGGTACAAAAAGTTGTCATAGGAATATCCTCCTCCCTAAACTTTACCTAATGATTCCCAGACCAAATATCGATATTAGGTAAGAATTTGTCGCCCTAAAGTTGATCAAAGAAATCATCAATTCTCAAAAATGTATACTTATTCTTTATCATCACCTAGTTCAACTATTGGTAATCAATGTACATTTGATGGAAATCATCCTTCTTACGTACGAACAAGACAGGATCAACCCATGGTGACACACTATAATGGATAAAACTCATGACTTAGTTAGAGTCATTCTATATGGGGGAATAGAAATAGGATGAGTGTCCCTAATAAGATCAATACCAAAATCAATCTCCCTATCGGGAGGTACACCAGGTAGATTATCATGAAAGACTTCAGAAAAGTCACTTATCGCATGACTAAAATGTAAGAAAGGACCTCCTAGTTAGAGGCTTTAACCCAAACCAAATGATAGATATATCCTTTAGAAATTAACTTCTGATCTCAAAGACATAATATGAATCTTTCCATAGGAACTAGAGAACTTCCCTACCACTCAAGAATTGGCTCATTAGGTAATTTAAACATGACCTTAAGGGTCTGACAATCTAAAAAAGCATAGCACGAGTGCAACCAGTCATTCCCAAAATAACATCAATGTCAATTATGTCTAACTCTATCAAGTCTATAGAATATCTTTATTACCAACAAATACCACACAACCCCTATAGAATCTTTTGGCAACCATAGAGTCTCCCACCAGTGTAGAAAAAGAAAAAGGGTTCGACAAATACTCAGGGTCGAAACCAAATTGCACAGCTACAAATAGAGTCGCATAAGAGAGAGTGGACCACAAATTAAGTAAATAGTATACCTCATAGAAACAGAGTTTCAACATACAAGTAATAACATTCGTAGATGCTTCAAACTCTTGATGAGCACTAAAAGAATAAATATGGTTTTGACTAGTACCAGAGCTAAAAGTGATACCCTTTGGTGCAGGAGCTGAAGAAGAGGAAACAAGAACCTTATTGTCATTAGAAGAAAAACTAGAAGGATAATAATTTTGTATATGGCCAATCTAACCATAATTAAGACATCAATTACTCACCATCTCAAACTGACCATGGTGGTACTGACCATAAAATCTGCAGAAAGGGTAGGAAGGTGCTGATTGGGCCCCACTAGACTAAGATAGGACACCATATTCCCTAGAACTATCACCACTCTAAGAACATCTATCTCTAAATTGCTTTAGGTAGGGAGCACTAGCTATTGAATAGGAGTTAGGACTTTCTTAGATCATCTTCTTAGAGAACTTCCTGCTATGTTGTTGGCCTCCACATTATTTCAAAAACTAATATTTCATACTCTACCACACACTAATCTTAGCTTGCTTTCTTTTCTCCACTTTGACTTGCTGCATAAAAACCATAAGTCGAGAAATATCCATATCCTTACTTAATAAGTCATCTGTACTCTCAAAAATCAAGTGTTGAGACAACCCTGAAGTGAACTTTCTCATCTGGGTGCTCATGTTAGATACCAGTTTAGGAGCATATTAAGACAACTGATGGAATTTTAAAGTAGAGTCCTTGACTGCTATTCTTGAATGATTCAAGTTAACAAATTTCTCTGTTTTTTCCTTCCTTAACTCCTAAGGAAAGAATCAATCCAGAAATAAAGTAGAGAAATATCCCACAAGGCAAAGTAAACATCTTTGTCTTTTAACTATTTCAACACTATGTACCGCTAGTATGCCACATACTTCAATTGATAGGCAACAAAATTTACACCTTTAACCTACGAAGCATGCAAAAGCTAAAGAACTTCTCCATCTTATCAATAAAACTTTGAGGATCTTCCTTAACCTTTGTTCTTGTAAACATCAGAGGATGCAACCTCAAATATTGGCCAGCTCTCGTGGCCTCAAATGAACCTATAACAGCACTAGCAGCACCCAACTATTTTGATAAAAATATCACCAACTAAATTAATAGGTTAATGAAGCGATGAATCTCAGTATTAGTAACCTCCCCTTGAAGAGACTAAGTATCATTATCTTCTTAAGAGTAGAATCGGTAGGGATAGGTGGTACTTTATAAGGAAAGTCAGATGCATCAACCCTTAACTGTGTCTAGACCTAGGAGTTAGATGAGCTCCATCCACATTGTCCTCAGATGAGAAAGAAGGAGTTCCACGAAAATCAAATCTTCTTTGAGGCATGATCTAAAGACAAACAAATGTAAATCAAAAGGATCCAACACCTTAGAATCTATAGCCCAAAATTAAAACAAGAAAGGGAAACATTCCTAAATGTCTTATAGCCTTTCCTTTGTAAGTGTAGTGTGCTACACAAACATAAAAGAGACTCTACTTAAACTAATCTATGGACCCCCAATTGACTATGAATCTAGGATCTGATACTAAATTTGTCACGACCTAAACCAAGCCTTGCTATAATGGGTATCTCAAGTCAGACATGGATTGGAGATCACCCCCTTAACCTAACCTAGCCAACACAACAACTTTAAGTGTAAGATGAATTCTGAATATATAACAAGATAATGTATAATAAAACTAGTAATGATTCATCATATATCTATACCATCCATTAGTGACCAGACATTCATTCATTACTGAAATAATAAACCAAACCACCTAAGTCCACATTAATCCAACAAAGCTGCTAAAAAACCAAAATTAATAGAATATTGAGACATGACCCCAACAGTAGCCAAAACTAAGTATAAATAAGGTCTAAGACATAGGAAATATAAACATTAAAATAATGCCTTTCAAAGTTTGAAAGCTCACCACTTCGATGTCAACTCACGAACTAACTTGAGTACTTAATAACTACACAAGAAAAGTAAAAGTTTTAGTGCATCCATATATTAAGGATACAACATCTGGAGATGGTTAGAAGTTGGAGCACTAGCATATAACTCAGGGATAGAGTAAAAATTAATTCCATGATCACAGTTCAAAACCAGCATAATGTCCAAAGCATAATATCATATAAAATACTTATATATATATATATAATATCACATGTCGGGGTACGGAATAAGGCTTAGCATAAACTTCAAACATCTTAACCTAGGATGTGTAGTATAATAATAATAAACAAGGCATCTACGGGCTATATGGGCCCAGATCTCCCCTAGTTAGAATAGACCCAGTACATATAGTTGCACTAACAAGAGAATATCCATATTCATATATACCTTTATAGAGGTCTAAAAACTCCCAACATAGTCAAGGTGACTTAAGAACCAATGTATAAAATATGGTAGACTCAAGACTCTCATTCATATATTCAGCTTTGGGGACTTAAACCTCCTAATCATATCAACACCTATAATGGCTAGCCCAGTTTCTAATGTTATTCCTTCTGATTCCACTTTTATAGTGCAGCTACTAAAATACCCCAGGTCTGGGAACCTTAGAAAATTCATAGATTTCAAGTTTTTGGTAATGATATAACTAGGGGGTATAGGTCATATGCTAGGGTATATTTGGCAAGGATTGTTCATACAACAACCAGTGTTGGTTGGTGGGTTGGACGGGTTTCTAGAATGGGTATGACTTGGTTGTAACGCATTGTATGGTTAGATACAGGTTGTATGGTTTTGGTTTTTTCTTCACTTAATATGAGACTTAGTAACTTTAACTTATATTTGAGTATTAGTTTCTCATCATAAGATGTAAGATAGGGTATGATTCTTACCATTAACTTGTATCTTAGACTATGATCAAGCCTTCTTTGATTTTATTCTACCATGGATACCATTTAGGGGTACTGATTGTATTGTTGTGGAAGTCGTATATTGGAAAATAGTTGGTCCAAGGGGGAGGCCTTCGGTATGAATGGTAGGTACAAATATTATTTGAGGGTATGACTGGTAGGGGTGAGTCATACCATCTGATAGGTCTTTTAAGTAGTTTAATTTGGGGGGAAACTGGACATTTCCCAACTTAAACTATTAAGTACCCATGAATTATATTATACCTAAGAGGTTATTTACCCTGTTATTCTAATCTTAAAAACATAGAAACTCTATTTAATTCGCTCTAAGTCTATTGAGTAAAGTAAGGCTAGGGTTTCATCAAAGGCATGTACTCCTCTCTCATTGTAAGTTCCAACTAAAGGCATGTTTTATACAATGTCTTCATGGCACGATTTTTTTTTATTATTATGGGGTTTTCAAATATATGTTTGGGTTTTGGTATTAAATGCTTGGTTATGGTTTTCCCATTTTTTAATTATGTATTTGCATGCTTTAATGGTGGTTTGGACAATTGGTTGCAACGAAATGAATAATTGGTAATTGGAATTGGCTTTGGAAACCCTATGCCCCCAACATGTTAGATAAAATGCCTATGATAATGCTTTTACTATAGTATGGGACTTTTAATGAAACTATTACATGATATGGTTTAGTAATGGAACCCTAAATAGTATAAATATATTAAATGGTTTGGAATAGTTAAATGCAATGGATTGGTGGTCATGGTTAAGGTTCATTAAACCTCTTTGTAGGGTACAATGGAATCCCCCAAGTATACTTAATAATGGAACAATTGCGGGCTACATTGGAATACTCTAAATTAACTTGATATTATAATCTATAGGTACATTGGAATCTATTTACATAAAAAGGTTGGCAAAGGACATTGTTTTCAAGCTATAGTTGGTATGATGATACCACTACTTATAGACATGGTTAATAATAATGGGATAATTGCTAGGCTTGTTGGAAATGGTTTTTATTGGGCAATGATGGTTGGGTGTTATAGCTAATCGTGAAGGTGCGAGTCTAGTCGATAAACACTGGAAACTAATGTTTGCCGACATAAGGGGTGGTCCTAGTGAACTTATATAATACTATTAGGTACATGGTAATCCTCTTTGTACACTATACATTTATATCATGGATAGCTAAGTGTACTTAGGAAACCCCTACTCTTATGGTATCTTTGATATGTGTGACTACACGCATCGAGGATCGTTCAGGGGTTATACGTGTTTTAAATGCATGCTTAACCTGGTTCCCTTTTTCAGCATGATTATATATATGTTTGTATAGTTGTGTACATATGGTTGTTTTACTTGCTTTTACTAGATAGCATTATTTTATACTTATCTAGAGTTTATGTTAGAGTTCATCTGCTAACCCATCTTTACGCAGCTGTATCCCCACGCGGTGCAGGAACTGACCATTCTACTCCTCTTGCATAGTAATTGGATCTCGAGATTAGCTAAATTGGATTGAAGTGATGATCTTCCATATTCCGAAATCATTCATTTCATGTCATGGGTGAATATAATATCGAGAACTATGACTTTCTGGTAGCATCCAATGTCTCAAGCTATTTGCATACAAAACACAGAGTTTGTCCTAATAGAAAAGAAAACCATCTCCCCCTTGGGAGAAAACCTCATTATTTTGACCATGGATCGCTTCTTTCAATTTAAGAAAAATAGGATCAATATCTTTCCTTTTCCTTATCTATAAAATAGGATTCTGAACCATTTTGAACAAATATACTAATGTTGGTTGAATCATCCAAACGAACTCATAAGATAGCCATCCTATGAACCTCACAAATTAACTACTTCTTTTTATCTTGTACATCAGCAATACTTCTCATAGATAATCCACTAAAAGCATTATCCAACTTATTGGCTTTACCTGGATGGTATAGTATACTCATATAGTAATCCATCAATAGCTCCAATTATCTCATCTAATAATGATTTAGAACTTTTGGATAGAATATTTACTGACGACTTTTATGATTACAAAAAACATCAATAGAAATCACATCGAGGTATGGTCCCCAATTCTTCAAGGAAAAATAATTGTTGGCAAGTCAACACAATGAGTTAGGTAGTTCTTTTCATAGGGCTTAAGTTGTCTAGAGGTATAGTCTATAACCTTGGCTCGCTGCATTAACAAACAACTAAATCAAACCTTGGAAGGATCATACTAAACTACAAAACCATCTTTGCCCTTGCGTAGAGTCAAAACTCGAGCGATTGTTATTCGAGTATTGAACTCATCAAAACTCTTCTCACGAGATACAGACAACCAAAATTTGAATTTCTTTTGAGTTATCCTGGACATGGGAAAATAAATTAAGGAAAATTCTTCTAGAAATCATCTTTACTAACAATCTTAGACCAAAAAACTCCTTATATCTAATGGTCATATGGATATAAGCTAGTTCCTTATTGCTTTGATCTTACTAGGATTAACCTAAATGCCTTCACCAGAAATAATAATGATTAAGGAATGTTACTAATTTCAAATAGAATTCATATTTGACAAAATTAGAAAATAGCTAGCAATGCTTAAGAGTCTGTAATACAATTCTTAAGTTGTCTGAATGTTTATCCCTACTCCGAGAATAAATGAGGATGTCATCAGTAATGATTATAACAAATATGTCCTAGTATGTTTTGGACACCCTATTCATCAAATCCTAAAAGATTCTACGTCATTAAACATTTGAAATGACATAACATTAAATTAAAAGTAACACGATGGAGTTTTGAAGGCCATCTTCATAATGTCACAATCTTTGACTTTGAGATAATGATAGCCTAATATGAGGTCTACCTTAGAGGAATAATTTGCACCCTTATGTTGGTTGAACAAGTCATCATTCCTAGGAGTAGGATATTTAGTTTTTACTGTGACCTAGTTCAACTGACGATAATCAATGTATAGTCTGAGAGAATCATCTTTCTTTCCCATAAAAAAACCAGAGCTCTTACAGAGAGAAGCTAGGCATGATAAAACCCATAAATAAGATGCCTTTTAACAGTTGAACAAAGTTTTTAATCTCATATAGATCCATTCAGTTGGTGTGAATTGAAATAGGTTAGGTATCTATAAATTGATCAATACTAAAATGGATTTTTTATTTAGGAGGAGCTCTGATATATTTTCTAGAAACACTTGTAGAAAATTATTTACCACTAAAACTGACGTAAGAGTTGGGCTTTGAATTTTGGATCCCTATCTCGAACTATATTATAGAATCACCATTTTGTGATTAATTTTCTAGCCTTAAGGTAAGAGATGAATCGGTCCATAGGCACTGAAGTACTACCCTTCAACTTTATTTTTGGGTAATTTAGGAACTGAAATTAAACTACTCTATTTCTACCATCAATAAAGGCATAGATAGTGTGTAGCCAATTCATGAAAAGATTGACGTCATAATCTACTATGTCTAACTTTACAAGCAACTGAATTGACTTGCTAGGAAATTATGATTGGGAAATTTCTATATATCCATTTAGCTATGACTAAAGTACCAATTAAAGTAGAGACTGAGAAGGGTTCTGAGATATTATGGGGATGATATAAAAGTCTATTGCAATATAGGGAGTCACAAAGGAATCTATGGCTTTGGCATATAATAATGCGTAAACATGAATATGAAAACTTGTGACATACTAAT
The DNA here is from genome assembly GCA_030864225.1 of Capsicum baccatum var. pendulum. NCBI lineage: Eukaryota > Viridiplantae > Streptophyta > Magnoliopsida > Solanales > Solanaceae > Capsicum > Capsicum baccatum. The sequence goes on along the minus strand of CM061558.1, from coordinate 169,162,814 downwards.
GACAACATCTGGAGAACCATTCTTATCCCGAATAGACAGAAGGGAATAGAACCTATTTTGATGTTACCTACTAACTACATTAAATGAGGCACCCTTCTGAGTTGGGGAACCTGTTGAAGCTGATGAAGAGTTGGATTGAATTTTCTTATGCGCATCTCTACCTTGCTATGAAGCCACTAGACATAGTCTATGGCTTGGCTTGCCACAACCAAAACAAATATTCTACAAATCATACGATGACACGTTTGGGTCATACCATATTTCTTGAATACTGAGTTAATCCAAACACTACTCACACCACCCTAGGACTTAGTGACTAATGCTTTATCTCGATTATCTAGCCTGAATTTAGGAACTGGAGCACTAGTATAAGATGGGGTTGAAGTTAAATATTTGTCGAATATTTCTTGAGGTATGGTCACCAAATCATTATGGCAAAAATAATTGCTGGCAAGTCAACACAATGAGTTAGTTAGTTCTTCACATAGGGATTAAACTGTCTAGAGGCATGTGCTACAACCTTGCCACGCTGCATTAACACACAACCAAATCAAACCTTGGAAGTATCACAATAAACGATAAAACCATTTGAGCCCTTGCCTAGAGTCAAAACTTGAGCGATGGTTATTCGAGTATTGAACTCATCAAAACTTTTCTCACAAGATACAGACCGCTAAAATTTGACTTTCTTTTAAGTCAGCCAGGACATGAGATAAGAAATTAAGGAAAATCCTTCTAGAAACCATCTGTACTAACAATCTAAGACCATAAACTCATATCTCATGATCATATAGATATAAGCTTATTCCTTACTATGGTGTTTCCAGGATCATCCTAAATTTCTTCACCAGAAATAATAATAAATCAAGAAATGTTACTAATTTCAACAAGATTTCATACTTGACAAATTTAACAAATATCTAGCAATTCTTAAGAGTCTTCAATGCAATCATCAAGTGGTCTATATTTTCTTTCCAACTTCGAGAATAAATAAGGATATCATCAGTAATGATTATAAAAAAATATGTCCTAGTATGGTTTGGACACCCTATTCATCAAATCCTAAAACATTCTGAGGTATTAATCATTTGAAATGACATAACAATAAATTAAAAGTAACCAGATCAAGTTTTGAAGGAAATCTTTATGATATCATAATTTTTGACTTTGAGTTAATGATAGCCTAATCTGAGGTCTACCTTAGAGATATAATTCGCACCACTAAGTTGGTTGAACAAGTCATCAATCCTGGGAATGGGATATTTATTTTTTACTGCGACCTTGTTCAACTAACGATAATCAATGGATAGTATGAGAGAATCATTTTTCCTTCACATGAAAACAACTGGAGCTCCGATCAAGAGAAAGTAGGCTTGATAAAACTCATACATAAGAGGTTTTTAAACAATTCAAAAACCAAGTTAAGTTCATATAGATCCATTCAGTTTGTTGGAATTAAAATAGGATAGCTATCAATAAATTGATCAATACTAAAATCAATTTCCCATTTAGGAGGAGCTCTGATTTATCTTCTAAAAAGTTGTTTACCACTAAAACTGACCAAAGAGTTGGGCTTTGGATTTTGGATCCTTATCTCGAACAAAATTATAGAATCACCCTTTTGTGATTAATTTTCTAGCCTTAAGGTAAGAGACGAATCGACCCTTAGGCGCTGAAGTACTACCCTTTATCTTTATGATTGGATCATTTAGAACTGAAATTAAACTAATCGAATTCTACCATCAATAAAGGCATAACATGAGTGTAGACAATTCATGCAAAGAATGACATCTACTATGTCTAACTTTACAAACAACTGCATTGACTTTCTAGGAAATTGTGATTGGACAATTTCTATATACCCATTTAGCTATGACAACATCACCAATTAAAGTAAAATCTGAGAAGGGTTCTAAGATATTATGCGACTAATATCAATGTCTATTGAAATATAGGTAGTTACAAAGGAATCAATGGCTTCAGCATCTAATAATGCATAAACATGAATATGAAAACCTTTCACATACTAAAGAAAATATCTGGAGAAGCATCCTTATCCTGTATAGTCTGAAGAGAATATAATATATTATGATGTGACCCACTAACTATATTAAATGAGGCACCCTTCTGATTTGCGGGACCTATGGAAGCTGCTGAAGAGTTAGATTAAATTTGCTAATGGGCATTCCTACCTCTCTATGATGCCACTAGATATAGTCTATGGACTGGCTTTCCACAACAACAAGAAAATATCTCTACAAATCATACAATCATACATGTGGTCCTTACCATATTTCTTGTATACTAAGTTAATCCAAACACTACTCATGGCAACCTAGGATTTAGACTCTAGTGCTTTGTCTCAATTATTTTGCCTGAATTTTGGAACTGGTGCACTAGTATAAGATGGGGTTAAAGCCAAATATTTCTCAAAAATTTCTAGATGTATGGTCGCCAAATCTTTAAGGCAAAAAAAATTGTTGGCAAGTCAACATAATGAGTTAGGTAGTTCTTCTCATGTGGCTTAAGCTGTCTTGAGGAAGGTGCTAGAGCCTTGACTTGCTGCATTAACACTCATCCGAATCAAACCTTGAAAAAATCATAATAACCCACAAAACTATCTGATCCTTTGCCTAGAGTCAAATCTCGACCGATGGTTATTCGAGTATTGAACTCATCAAAATTCTTCTCACAAGAAATAAACCACCAAAATTTGACTTTCTTTTGAGATAGCCTGGACATGGGATAAGAAATTAAGGAAAATCCTTCTAGAAACCATCTGTACTAACAATCTAAGCCCACAAAATTTTATCTAATGGTCATATAGAGATAATCTAGTTCCTTACTACTTTTATCTTTCCAGGATCAACCTAACTACCTTCACCAGAAATAATAATGATCAAGAAGTATTACAAATTTCAACAAGAATTCATACTTGGCAAAATTAGCAAATATCTAGCAATACTTAAGAGTTTGCAATACAATCCTCTAGTGGTCTGTATGTCTATCCCTACTCCATGAATAAATAAGGATGTTATCCGTAATAGTTATAACAAATATGTCCTAGTATGGTTTAGACACCTTATTCATCAAATACTAAAAGATTTTGGTGCATTCATCTGTTCAAATGACTTCACAAAAAATTAAAAGTAACTAGATCGAGTTTTGAAGGCAATCTTTATAATGTCAAAATCTTTGACTTTGAAATAATAATATCCTAATCTGAGGTCTACCTTAGAGAAATAATTCACACCCTTAAGTATGTTGAACAAGTAATCAATCTTAGGAATAGGATATTTATTTGTTACTATGACCTTGTTCAACTATCTATAATCAATGTATAGTCAGAGGGAATCATCTTTCCTTCACATAAAAAGAACTAGAGCTCCTATAGGGAGTAATTAGGCATCATAACACCCATATATAATAGGTCTTTTAATAGTTTAAGGAACTTGTTAAGATCATGTAGATCCATTCAGTTAGTGTGAATTAGAATAGGATTGGTATCTATAAAGTGATCAATACTAAAATCAATTTCTCATTTAGGAGAAGTTCCGTTATATCTTCTAGAAACACTTATAGAAAATCATTTATCACAAAAACTGACCTAAGAGTTGGGATTTGTATTTGGTATCCTTATGTCGAAAAAAATTATAGAATCACCCTTTTATGATTATTTTTCTATCCTTAAGGTAAGAGACGAATCGGCCCATAGGCACTGAAGTACTACCCTTAAACTTTATGATTGGGTCATTTAGGAACTGAAATTAAAATACTCTAATTCTACCAACAATAAAGGCATAGCAAGAGTATCGCCAATACATGCAAAGAGTGACATCAAAATCTAACATGTCTAACTTTGCAAGCAACTAAATTGACTTTCTAGGAAATTGTGATTTCGCAACATCTATATACCCATTTAGCTATGACTAAATCACCAAATAAAGGAGAGACTGGGAAGGGTTATTAGATATTATGGGACTAATATCAAAGTCTATTGAAATATATGGAATCACAAAAAAATCTATGGCTTCATTATCTAATAATGCATAAACATGAATATGAAAACACATCACATACTAACGGCAACATCTGGAGAACCATCTTTATCCAGTATATCTGAAGAGAATAGAACCTATTTTGATGTTACCCACTAACTACATTAAATGAGGTACACTTCTGAGTTGAGGGACCTGTTTAAGCTGCTAAAAAGTTGGATTGAATTTGCTTATGGTCATCCCTACCTCTCTATGAATCCAACAAAAACTACCTTAGTCTATGACCTGGCTTTCCATAACCAAAAAAAATATCACTAAAAATCATACAATCACACGTGTGGTTCTTACCATATTTATTTCATACTAAGTTAATCCAAACACTACTAACACCACCCTAGGACTTAGAGACTAGTGCTTTATCTCAATTATCTTGACTGACCTTAGGAACAGGTACACAAGTATAAGATTGGGTTGAAGTCAACTATTTGTCGAATATTTCTGGATGTGTGGTCACCAAAATTTTGAGGCATAAATAATTGCTTACAAGTCAATACAATGAGTTAGGTAGTTATTCTAATGTGGCATAAGTTGTCTAGAGGGATGTCCTATAACCTTGCCTCGCTACATTAACACACAACTGAACAAACCTTGGAAGAATCACAATAAACCACAAAACCATCTGAGCCCTTGGCCAAAATCAAAACTTGCGCATTGGTTATTCGAGTATTGAACTCATCAAAACTTTTCTCACTAGATACAGACAACAAAAAGTTGACTTTCTTTTGAGTTAGCGTGGACATGGGATAAGAAACTAAGGAAAATCCTTCTAAAAACCATCTATACTAACAATCTAAGACAACAAAACTCATATCTAATGGTCATGTGGATATAAACTAGTTCCTTAATGCTTTGATCTTTCCAGGATCAACATAAATACGTTCAGTAGAAATAATAATGATCAAGAAATGATACTAAATTCAAAAAAAAATTATACTCGACAAAATTAGCAAATATCTAGCTATGCTTAAGAGTATGCAATACAATCCTTAAATGGTCTGTATATTTATCCCTACTCCAAAAATCAATGAGGATGTCATCTGTAATGGTTATAAAAAATATGTCCTAGCATGGCTTAGACACCCTATTTATCAAATCCTAAAAATTCTGGTGAATTCATTAGTTAAACTGACATAATAATATATTAAAAGTAACCAGATCGAGTTTTGAAGGCCATCATCATAATGTCAAATCTTTGACTTTGAGATAATGACATCCTAATCTGAGGTCTACCTTAGAGAAATAATTTACACCCTTAAGTATGTTGAATAAGTCATCAATCCCGGGAATAGGATATTTATTTTTTTTACTACGACGTTGTTCAACTACCGATACTCAATGTATAGTCGGAGAGAATCATCTTTCCTTCACATGAAAAGAACTAGAGCTCCTATAGAGAGAAACTAGACATCATAAAACCCATATAGTAGGACTTTAAATAGTTCAAAGACCTTGTTAAGCTCAAATAGATCCATTCAGTTGGTGGGAATCGAAATAGGTTAGGTATCTATAAAGTGATCATTACTAAAATCAATTTCCCATTGAGGGGGAGCTTCGATATATCTTCTAAAAACACTTCTAGAAAGTCATTTACCACTACAACTGACTTAAGAGTTGGGATTTGTATTTGGTATCCTTATCTTGAAAACAGTTATAGAAACACCCTTTTGTGATTAATTTTCTAGCCTTAAGGTAATAGACGAATCGACCCATAGGTACTGAAGTATTACCCAACAACTTTATGATTAGGTCATTTAGGAACTGAAATTAAAATACTCTAATTCTACCATCAATAAAGGCATTGCAAAAGTATGGCCAATTCATGCAAAGAATGACATAAAAATCTACCATGTCTAACTTTGCAAGTAGTTCAATTGACTTTCTAGGAAATTGTGATTGCGCAATTTCAACACACCCATTCAGCTATGACTAAATCACCAAATAAAGTAATGACTGAGAAGGGTTCTGAGATACTATGGGACTGATATCAAAGTCTATTGCAATATAGAGAGTCACAAAGAAATCTATGGCTTCAACATCTAATAATGCATAAACATGAATATGAAAACCTGTCACATACAAATGACAACATCTGGAGAACCATCTTTATTCCCTATATTCTGAAGAGAATAGAACATATTTTGATGTTACCCAGTAACTACATGAAATGAGGCACCCTTCTGAGTTGGAGGACCTGTTGAAGCTGCTAAAGATTTGGATTGAATTGGCTTATGGGAAACCCTACCTCTCTATGAATCTACTAGACATTACCTCAATCTATGGCCTGTCTTGCCACAACCAAAACAAATATTACTATAAATCATGCAATCACACGTGTGGTTCGTACCACATTTCTTCCATACTAAGTTAATCTAAACACTACTCACACCACCCTAGGACTTAGAGACTAGTCTTTTATCTCGATTTACTTTCCTGGAATTAGGAACTGGTGCACTAGTATGAGATGGGGTTGAAGTCAAATATTTCTCAAATATTTCTGGAAGTATGGTCACCAAATCATCAAGGTAAAAATAATTGTTGGCAAGTCAACACAATGAGTTAGGCAGTTCTTCTCATGGGGCTTAAGTTGTCTAGAGGCATGTCCAATAACATTGCCTCGCTGCATTAACACATAACCGAATCAAACTTTGGAAGAATCACAATAAACCACAAAACCATCTAAGCGCTTGCCCAAAATCAAAACTCGAGCGATGGTTATTAGAGTATTAAACTCATCAAAAATCTTCTCACAAGATACAAACTACCAAAATTTGAATTTCTCTTAAGTCAACATGGTCACGGGATAAGAAATTAAGGAAAATCCTTCTAGAAACCATTTGTACAAATAATCTAATCATACAAAACCCATATCTGATGGTCATGTGGATTTAAACTAGTTCCTTACTACTTTGATATTTCCAATATCAACATAAATGCCTTCACTAGAAATAATAATGATCTAGAAATGATACTAATTTAATAAAAAATTCATACTTGAAAAAAATAACAAATATCTAGCAATGCTTAAGAGTCTGCAATACAATCCTCAAGTTGTCTATATATTTAACCCTACTCCGAGAATTAATGAGGATGTCACTTGTAATAGTTATAACAAATATGTCCTAGTATGTTTTGGAAACCCAATTAATCAAATCCTGAAAATTTAAGGGCTTTCATCAGTTGGAATGACATAACAATAAATTAAAGTTACCAGATCGAGTTTTAAAGGCCATCTTCATAATTTTAAAATCTTTGACTTTAAGATAATGATATCCTAATCTGAGGTATACCTTAGAGTAATAATTTACACCCTTAAGTATGCTGAAAAAGTCATAAATCTTGGGAATGGGATATTTGTATTTTACTGGAACCTTGTTCAACTATCGATAATTAATATATATAGTTAGACAGATTCATCTTTCCTTCACACGAAAAGAATTAGAGCTCCTATATAGAGAAACTAGGCATCATAAAACCCATATATAATAGGTCTTTTAACAGTTCAAAGAAATTATTAAGATCATACATATCCTTCCAGTTGGTGGGAATTGAAATAGGTTAGGTATTTATAAAGTGATCATTACTAAACTCAATTTTCTATTTAGGAGGAGCTCTGACATATCTTCTAGAAACACTTATAGAAAGTCATTTACCACTAAAACTAACTTAAGAGTTTGGATTTGTATATTGTATCCTTATGTCAAACAAAATTATAGAATCACCCTTTTGTGATTAATTTTCTAGCCTTAAGGTAAGAGACGAATCGACCCATAGGCACTGAAGTATTACCCAACAACTTTATGATTGGGTCATTTAGGAACTGAAATTAAACTACTCCAATTCTACCATCAATAAAGGCATAGCAAGAGTGTAGCAAATTTATGCAAAGAATGACATGAAAATCTACCATGTCAAACTTTGCAAGTAACTGAATTTACTTTCTAGGAAATTGTGATTGCACAATTTCTATAAACCCATTTAGTTATGACTAAATCACCAAATAAAGTAGAGACTGGGAAGGGTTCTGAGATTTTATGGGACTGATATCAAATTTTGTTGTAATATAGGGAGTCACAAAAGAATCTATGGCTTCAACATCTAATAATGCATAAACATGAATATGAAAACCTGTCACATACAAATGACAACATCTGGAGAACCATCTTTATTCCCTATATTCTGAAGAGAATAGAACATATTTTGATGTTACCCAGTAACTACATGAAATGAGGCACCCTTCTGAGTTGGAGGACCTGTTGAAGCTGCTAAAGATTTGGATTGAATTGGCTTATGGGAAACCCTACCTCTCTATGAATCTACTAGACATTACCTCAATCTATGGCCTGTCTTGCCACAACAAAAACAAATATTACTATAAATCATGCAATCAAACGTGTGGTTCGTACCACATTTCTTCCATACTAAGTTAATCTAAACACTACTCACACCACCCTAGGACTTAGAGACAAGTCCTTTATCTCGATTAACTTTCCTGGAATTAGGAACTGGTGCACTAGTATGAGATGGGGTTGAAGTCAAATATTTCTCAAATATTTCTGGAAGTATGGTCACCAAATCATCAAGGAAAAAATTATTGTTAGCAAGTCAACACAATGAGTTAGGCAGTTCTTCTAATGGGGTTTAAGTTGTCTAGAGGCATGTCCAATAACATTGCCTCGCTGCATTAACACATAACCAAATCAAACCTTGGAAGAATCAGAATAAACCACAAAACCATCTAAGCGCTTGCCAGAATCAAAACTCGAACGATGGTTATTAGAGTATTAAACTCATCAAAAATCTTCTCACAAGATACAAACTACCAAAATTTGAATTTCTCTTAAGTCAACATGGTCACGGGATAAGAAATTAAGGAAAATCCTTCTAGAAACCATTTGAACAAATAATCTAATCATACAAAACCCATATCTGATGGTCATGTGGATTTAAACTAGTTCCTTACTACTTTGATATTTCCAATATAAACATAAATGCCTTCACTAGAAATAATATTGATCTAGAAATGATACTAATTTAATAAAAAATTCATACTTGAAAAAAATAACAAATATCTAGCAATGCTTAAGAGTCTGCAATACAATCCTCAAGTTGTCTATATATTTAACCCTACTCCGAGAATTAATGAGGATGTCACTTGTAATAGTTATAACAAATATGTCCTAGTATGTTTTGGAAACCCAATTAATCAAATCCTGAAAATTTAAGGGCTTTCATCAGTTGGAATGACATAACAATAAATTAAAGTTACCAGATCGAGTTTTAAAGGCCATCTTCATAATTTTAAAATCTTTGACTTTAAGATAATGATATCCTAATCTGAGGTATACCTTAGAGTAATAATTTACACCCTTAAGTATGCTGAAAAAGTCATAAATCTTGGGAATAGGATATTTGTATTTTACTGGAACCTTGTTCAACTACCGATAATTAATATATATAGTTAGAGAGATTCATCTTTCCTTCACACGAAAAGAATTAGAGCTCCTATATAGAGAAACTAGGCATCATAAAACCCATATATAATAGGTCTTTTAACAGTTCAAAGAAATTATTAAGCTCATTCATACCCTTTCAGTTGGTGGGAATTGAAATAGGTTAGGTATTTATAAAGTGATCATTACTAAACACAATTTTCTATTTAGTAGGAGCTCTGACATATCTTCTAGAAACACTTATAGAAAGTCATTTACCACTAAAACTAACTTAAGAGTTTGGATTTGTATATTGTATCCTTATGTCAAACAAAATTATAGAATCACCCTTTTGTGATTAATTTCTAGCCTTAAGGTAAGAGACGAATTGACCGATAGGCACTGAAGTATTACCCAACAACTTTATGATTGGGTCATTTAGGAACTAAAATTAAACTACTCCAATTCTACCATCAATAAAGGCATAGCAAGAGTGTAGCAAATTTATGCAAAGAATGACATGAAAATCTACCATGTCAAACTTTGCAAGTTACTGAATTTACTTTCTAGGAAATTGTGATTACGCAATTTCTATAAACCCATTTAGTTATGACTAAATCACCTAATAAAGTAGAAACTGGGAAGAGTTCTGAGATTTTATGGGACTGATATCAAATTTTGTTGTAATATAGGGAGTCACAAAAGAATCTATGGCTTCAACATCTAATAATGCATAAACATGAATATGAAAACCTGTCACATACTAATGAAAACATCTGGAGAACCATCTTTATTCCATATAGTTTGATGTGAAAAGAACCTATTTTGATGTTACCCAGTAACTATATTAAATGAGGCACCCATTTGAGTTGGGGGACCTGTTGAAAATGCTAAAGAGCTGGATTAAATTGTCTTATGGGCATCCCTACCTCTCTATGAATCCACTAGACATTACCTCAATCTATGTCCTGGCTTACCACAACCAAAAAAAATATCACTATAAATTATACAATCACACGTGTGGTTCTTATCAAATATCATTCATACTAAGTTAATCCAAACACTATGATATGGTTATGGCTGCCCCCACAAGTACACGACCTTTCACACGAAGCCAAGCGCGGGAATTACAAACACTCCAAGCCTTATTCATGCAAATGGCCGTGTGTGAGTTGTTGGCCGAACCAAGCAAGGGCCTCAACGTCCTTATGTGTGAGGAGGGGCCTAAAGTGTAACAAATTAATTCCCCAAGGAGGCCACAACAAAGGCAAGGGCGGAAGGGTCTTTTTGCTCCTTTTGTTGTAGTATAAATAGAACCTTATAGTGAGAAATCCCTTAGTTCATTTTGAAATCAGAATTTGTAACCTAAACACTCCAAAATATCTTCTCTCTTCCTCTCAAGGAAGCCGTCCCTAGATCTCACAAGTAGAGAAATACTTGTGTTGTCTCCTTGGCTAGAAACAAAGGTTTTGAGGTTGTTGAGAGCCTCTTGGTCTTTGTAAGAACTTGGTGTTAATATTCATTAGGCTTAGGGTCCTCTCATGTTGTTAGGGTTCTTAGTTTCTTGAATATTGTATGTCAAGTTATCTATCTTTCCTTATCTTGTTGTTATTGTGTTACTTTTGCTTATCTTGAAGTCTAGTGAAGCCGTGTGGGGCTTGTTTCGATTCACTAGCATTGTTGCTTCTCTTGTTATTCTCGGATTGTGACTTAAAACCGAAAACTATCAATTGTGTTGTAAGCTAAAAACCGAAAACTAAAAGTTGTAGTCCTTGTGGTTGTTGGTTGAAATCCGAACTCTTGTTGTTGTTGGTTGATATTGTATCACACTAATCACACGACCCTAGGACTTAGAGACTAATTCTTTATCTCGATTATCTTGCCTGAATTTAGGAACTGGTGCACTAGTATAAGATTGGGTTAAAGTCAAATATTTGTCGAATATTTTTCGATGTATGGTCGCCAAATCTTTAAGGCAATAATAGTTGATGGCAATTCAACATAATGAGTTAGGTAGTTATTCTTATGGGTCTTAAGTTGTTTAGAGGCATGTCCTACAACCTTGCCTCGCCGCATTAACACACAATCAAATCAAACCTTGGAAGGATCACAATAAACCATAAAACTATCTGAGCCCTTTCCCAGAGTCAAAACTTGAGCGAGGGTTATTCGAGTATTGAACTCATCAAAACTCTTCACACAAGATACAAACCTCAAAAATTTGATTTTCATTTTAGTCATCCTAGACATAGGATAAGAAATTAAGGAAAATCCTTCTAGAAACCATTTGTCCTAACAATTTAAGCCCACAAAACTCATATATAATGGTCAAGTGGATATAAGCTAGTTCCTTACTGCTTTGATCTTTCTAGGATCAACCTAAATGCCTTCAAAAGACTTAGTAATGATTAAGAAATATTACTAATTTTAACAAGAATTCATATTTGACAAAATTAGCAAATATCTAGCAATGCTTAAGAGTCTACAATACAACCCTCAAGTGGTTTGTATATTTATCCCTACTCCAAGAATAAATAAGTATGTCAGCTATAATGATTATATAAAATATGTCCTAGTATGGTTTGGACACCCTATTAATCAAATCATAAAATATTCTGGGACATTCATCAGTTGAAATGACATAACAATAAATTACAAGTAACTAGATCGAATTCTGAATGCCATCTTCTTAATGTCACCATCTTTGACTTTGAGATAATGATATCGTAAACTGAGGTCTACCTTAGAAAAATAATTTACACCCTTAAGTATGTTGAACAATTCATCAATCCTGGGAATGGGATATTTATGTTTTACTACGACCTTGTTCAACTGAAGATAATCAATGTATAGTCAAAGAGAATTATCTTTCCTTCATATGAAAAGAACTATAGCTCCTATAGATAGAAAGTAGGATTCATAAAACCCATATATAATGTCTTTTAACAGTCCAAAGAACTTGTTAACCTCATATAGATCTATTCAATTAGTGGGAATTGAAATAGGTCAGGTATCTATAAAGTGATCAATACTAAAATCAATTTCCCATTTTGGAGGAGCTCTGATATGTCTTCTAGATAGACTTCTATAAAGTCGTTTACCACTAAAACTAACCTATGAGTTGGGACTTGGATTTTGAATCCTTATATCGAACTAAATTATAGAATTACCCTTTTGTTATTATTTTTCAACCCTTAAGGTAAGAGATGAATCGACCCATTGGCACTTAAGTACTACCCTTCAACTTTATGATTGGGTTGTTAAGGAACTAAAATTAAACTACTCTGATTCTGCCAACAATAAAGGCATAGCAAAAGTGTAGCCAATACATGAAAAGAATGACATCAAAATCTACCATGTCAAACTTTACAAGCAACTGAATTGACTTTGTAGGAAGTTGTAATTAGGAAATTTCTATATAACCTTTTAGCTATGACTAAATCACCAATTAAAGTAGAGACTAAGAAGGGTTCTGAGATATTATGGGACTGATACAAAAGTCTTTTCCAATATGGGGAGTCACAGAGGAATTTATTTCTCTAGTATATAATAATGCATAAAGATTAATATGCAAACCTATCACTAACTAATGACAATATCTGAAGAACCATTCTTTTCCTGTATAGTCTAAAGAGAATAGAACCTATTTTGATGTTACCAACTAACTACATTAAATGTGGCACCCTTCTGAGTTCGGGGACTTGTTGAAGCTGATGAAGAGTTGGATTAAATTTGCTTATGGGCATACCTACCTCTCTATGAAGCCACTAGACATTACCTCAGTCTATTGCTTGGCTTGACACAACCAAAACAAATATTACTACAAATCATATAATTACACGTGTGGTTCTTACCATATTTCTTGCAAACTAAGTTAATCCAAAGACCACTCATACCACCCAAGGACTTAGAGACTAGTGCTTTATCTTTATTACCTTGGCTAAATTTAGGAACTAGAGCACTAGTAAAAGATGGGGTTGAAGTTAAATATTTCTCGAATATTTATGGAGGTATGGTCACCAAATTTATTAGGTAAAAATAATTGGTGGTAAGTAAACACAATGAGTTAGGTAATTCTTCTTATGGGGCTTAAGTTTTCTAGAGGCATGTGCTATAACCTTGCCTTACTGCATTAACACACAACCGAATCAAACCTTGGAAGAATCACGATAAACCATAAAACCATATGATCCCTTTCCCAGAGTCAAAACTTGAGCGATGGTTATTCGAGTTTTAAACTCATCAAAACTCTTCTCAAAAGATATAGACCACCAAAATTTGACTTTCTTATGAGTCAGCCTAGATATGGGATAGGAAATTAATGAAAATCCTTTTACAAACCATTTGTACTAACTATCTAAGCCCACAAAACTCATGTCTAATAGTCATATAGATATGAGCTAGTTCCTTACTACTTTTATCTTTCTAGGATCAACATAAATTCCATTACCAAAAATAATAATGATGAATAATTGTTAGTAATTTCAACAAGAATTCATACCTGACAAAATTAGCGAATATCTAGCAATGCTTAAGAGTCTAAAGTATAATAATCAAGTGGTCTATATATTTATCCCTACTCCAAGAATAAATAAGGATCTCATCTATAATAATTATGAAAAATATGTCCTAGTATGGTTTGGTCACCCTATTCAACAATTCCTAAAAGATTTTGGGGCATTCATCAGTTGAAATGACAAAACAATAAATTAGAAGTAACCAGATCAAATTTTAAAGGCCATCTTCATAATGTCACAATCTTTGACTTTGAGATAATGATAGCCTAATCTGAGGTCTACCTTAGAGACATAATTTACACCCTTAAATTGGTTAAATAAGTCATCAATCTTGGGAATGAGATATTTATTTTTTACTGTGACCTTGTTCAACTGACGATAATCAATGTATAGTCTGAGAGAATTATCTTCCTTCACATGAAAAGAACTAGCACTCCTATACAGATAAACTAGGCTTGATAAAACCCATATATAAGAGATCATTTAATAGTTCAAAGAACTTGTTAAGATTATATAGATACGTTTCGTTGGTGGGAATTGAAATAAGTTATTTATCTATAAAGTGATCAATACTAAAATCAGTTTCCTACTTAGGAGGAGCTCCGATATATCTTCTAGAAATACATTTATAAATTCTCTTACCACTTAAACTGACCCAAGAGTTGGGCTTTGGATTTTGGATGCTTATCTAAAAAAAAAAATCATAGAATCACCCTTTTGTGATTAATTTTCTAGCCTTAAGGTAAGAGATGAATCGACCCCATAGGCACTGAAGTACTACCCTTCAACTTTATGACTGGGTCATCTATGAACTAAAATTAAACTACTCTAATGGTACCATCAATAAAGGCATTGCAAGAGTGTATCCAATTCATGCAAAGAATGACATCAAAATCTACTATGTCTAACTTTACAAGCAACTAAATTGAATTTCTAGGAAATTATGGTTGGGTAATTTCTATATACCTATTTAGCTATGACTAAATGACCAATTAAAGTAGAGACTAAGAAGGGTTCTGAGATATTTTTGGACTGATATAAAATTCTATTGAAATATAGGGAGTCAAAGGAATCCTTGGCTTTATCATCTAATAATGCATAAACATGAATATTTCACAAAGGAATCAAAGGCTTCAACATCTAATAATGCATAAACATGAATATGAATATCTGTCACATATTAACGATAATATCTAGAGAACCATCCTTTTCCAGTATATAGTTTGAAGAGAATAAAAACTATTTTGATGTTACCCACTAACTACATTAAATGAGGCACCCTTCTAAGTTGGGGGACTTATTGAATTTGCTAAAGAGTTGGATTGAATTCGCTTATGGGCATCCCTACCTCTCCGTGAAGACACTAGACATTACCTCAGTATATGGCCTAGCTTGCCACAACAAAATAAATATCACTACAAATAATAAAATCACATGTGTGGTTCTTACCACATTTCCTACATACTAGGTTAATCCAAAAACTACTCACACCACCCTAGGACTTAGAGACAAGTGCTTTATCTCCATTATCTTACCTGAATTTTGGATCTGGAGCACTATTATAAGAGGGGTTTGACTTCTGGAAGAACTAGTAATGATTTCTACCATGTGAGCTTTGTTGAGTGAAATTAAACTACCTATTCTACCCTCTTAATCTTTCTTTCTTTTTTCTCATTTTCCCTTCTACAATTTGTTGTTCACAAACCAATAGCCTGGAGATATATAATGACCCACTAGTTTATTTCCTTGATTTGCATTCATTTCAATCATTCCGATCCTCACCATCATGGCTACTGGTCATTTATTAGGTCATAAAATTATCAGTTTGGTGATCAGATAGTTTGTTGTAATTTTAGGCTAATTTTCTTATTTTAGAGCTTTTACTATTTAGGATTTAGTGTAAGACCCTGTAAGATCCTAGGTTCTTTTTATCTTATTCTTGTATGTAGAAAGAAGTCCAAGACTTAGAGTATTTTACTAAGTGTTAGGAGTTAGTAATTTTCAAAGCCCTTAAACTTTGATGAATTTGTTTATGACATTCCTGAATCAAAAAGTAAGTTTTAAGCTGATTCATGATTGGGGAAGTCATTAGTTAATCTCAAGTGTGTTTCATAATTTTCGGATAAGCGTAAGGGAATGTTTGACACTCAAAAATAATGGTTCAGGGTGATTATCCCACGGCTCCTTCCTAGTCTGTTGTTAGGGGGACACCACGATGGAGCCAGTAGTGCCCTGGCAAGTCCGATCCGTGCAATTTCTGCAGTTTTGTTCTACATTATTAAGGGAAAATGGGTTATTTTCCGTTTACCCAATAAGTCCATAACATGGGATTAATGCCCAAAATAGGCAAATTTCTTACCTTTTTCACCAAATCCTCTCAAGAACAATCAATACTTTCATCAACTTCAAGAATTAAGTCTCAAGAACTCACCACAGTCTTCATAAAATTAACAATCAAGCTATGCTAGCTGTTCATCCTTGGGTTTCCTTAAACATTTGGAGTTCAAGAACCTTTTTTAAAACTTAAATTATGATTACCATGGTATGAATTGAATTATGATCATGTTATCATGAAATTATGTTAGCATTTGTATCAAATTATGAATCACTTATGTCAAAACCCTTGAATTCGAAAGATTTCATGTTGAAGCTATGATTCACTATATGTTATTGTTCATGTATCACAATCATGCTCCCAAAGTGGTTGACAGAAAGTCTATATGAATTGAATAGTGTAATCATGACATGTTAGCATGTGTTATCATTCATGAACAAGTTCACAACCTCCAAGTTTTTGACTAAATTCCTCAATGAATAAATTTTGAACAGTTGACTATTACTATGCATTCAAGACTTATCATGCTTTATTATTGATGCTATCGAATCTTGGGGTATTTATTAACCAAAATCTAGTAGTTTACTTTGTTGCAGTAGTTATAGAATAGTCTTAGTAAAGGTCAAGTACCATACTACTCAGTCAGTGATACAACTTAGTGAACTCAGTCTAGTTTAGTTAGTAAACACGATCAGTGCCAGCTTAGTCAAGCCTAGTACAATCTAGTGATTAGTTTAGTGTCGATTCATTTGGAAGTAAGATTCAGCACCAGGACAACCCAGGGATGGGGTCATTTCTGCCAGCAGAGAGTTTGACCCGTAGTAGTATTCCTTGCCTTATAGAATTATGTATCCAGCGTAGGGTAGGATGTCTTCCTTCAAGATTACGGTTGACATAATCATATATAAATTTTATGAGTCTTCCTGCCAGAATAGGCTTGACCCAGCATTGTTAGTTTCTCTTGGCAAGGCGCTAATACAGTTACGAATGGGGTCACAGGTTGGAACCCAAATCAATTTATTATGGGGATATGTCTTTTGGATGAACACTTTTATAATTTCAACTTTAGTCTCCGTATTTAGTCAAAGAACTCAGACAATTCTACAAAACCATGGCTATCAGTTATCAGTTACTTAGCCATCAAAATTCAGTACTTTAGTTCCATTATAAACTCTCAGTTATCATTATTTAGTTATCTAAACTCAGTACTTCAATTTCAGTCTAATGCAGACAGACATTATATGCACAGTATTGTATATTCAGGATGTTTAGTAGTTATAGATTTGTATGTACTCTCATATAGTTACTTTATGATGTTTATTTATTTACATATCATGTCATGCATATGAAACCATTAATATTAGACTACCTTAGAATTCCAGTACATTGCACACGCTGATGCATACTCTTTCTTTGCACTATGATATCTCACATCATAAGTTCGAATGTCCTTAGCAGGTCAAGCTATCAGCAGTAGATTCAGTGGTGAGTCCTCATATTTTGATAATAGAGTTTATTTATATTAGTATTTCAGTTAGCTCAGTAGTTATTTTTGTTAGAGTTAGTTGGGGGTTTATCCCATCAACTGTATATTCAGACAGTTAGAGGCTTTCAGACTAACACAATCATTTTTTAATTTTCAGATTACATTAAAAGTTATACTCAATTATTATTTCAGTATTTTGAGAAACTTATGGCAATATCAGCAATACTGCTACTTATGATTTTCAATTTTATTATTCAGTGCTCATAGAGGGCACCAGCCATGGGTTAGCTTGTGGTCCTTCGGGATTATAAGCATCGTATGATGCCAATGGTCTAGTATCGGGGAATTACAAAGTTGGTATCAAAGTATAAGGTTATAAAGATTCCTAGTGAGTCTTAAAGCCATGTCAAGTAGTGTCTTATGCATAGGTGTGTATCATGCCACACTTATGAACAAGAGTCTATATGGTGTTTTAGAAAAAATTCCCTTCAATCAACATTCATATCGTGCGAGTGAGCATGAGCTCAAGGTATACTCTCTGTATAATGTAACTTTCCTTTTATTTTACATAACATGCCTCCCCAAAATACCAATAGAAGAAGAACTAGAAACCATCCAACACCTCCACCAATTAAGGCAGACCCCCTAGCTGAGCATGTCTCTCATGCAAAATTTAGAGCAGATTTCACCACTCTAGCTTGTTCTGTAGCAGCCCATAGTAAAATACCAGCTGCTGTTTAGGCCAACCCAGTGGACAATACTGCTGCAACTAGAATTTGGGACTTCACTTGAATGAACCCTACTTCATTCTCAGGGTCTAAGTTTAAAGAAAACCAATAAAAATTCCTTGACATGGTGTAGAAGGTAACATATGTTATGGGGGTAACCACTAGTGAGAGTGTTGAGTTAACTGGATATTAATTACAGGATGTGGCTCATACATAGTTTAAGAAGAAGAAGGTAGATAGGGCCACAGATTCAGGGCCCATAGAATAAGAAGAGTTTGCTACTACCTTTCTTGATAGGTTTTTCCCATTTGAGTTAAAAGAAGCAAAGTTGTTAGAGTTCATTAACCTAAAGGAGTGCAACATGAGTATGGAAAATTATTCCCTAGAGTTTACTTAATTATCTAGGTATTCTCCATATGTGGTAGTTGATAGCAAATCTAAGATGAGTAAGTTGGTATCTGGTGTATTCGACAATATAGTAAAAGAGTGTAGGACCATAATATTGATTAAGAAGATAGACTTGGCTAGGTTTATCATCCATGATCAATAGATAGAGAAACAGAATACTAAGGAGAAAGAAAGGGGAAGAAATAAGGCTAGTACAGGTAACTTTAACTTTACTCAGCCTAAGTCAAAGGGTGGTAATCGTCCTTAGTTCCTCCCAAAATCTTTAGTTATAGCTCCGTCCTTAGCCAGTGCTCTGGTGCCTAAACTTAGAAATAGTAATAAAGATAGGGTGCCAGGCTCTAAATATCATGGTAGTGTTTGCTGTGTCCGAACAAATCCTCTTTGTCAGGACCGTAGCAGAAACCATCAGGGTTTCTGTAGGGCTTGTAGTGATGTATGTTTTGGATGTAGCAAGCCAGGATATAGGGTTAAAGAGTATCCTCGGGTGGCTTTTAAAAGTCAGAATAATCATCCCCCAGCTTAGTTTGGTTGCCCATCTCAGTAGGGTGCCACTTTTAGTGCCATGAGTTGGCAATGCCTAAATAGGCTTTATGTACTTCAGGCCCGATAGAGTAAGGAAATTTCTGCTGATGTGATCACTAGTACATTACATTTTTATCATTTATATATTTATGCTTTGCTAGATCAAGGAGATTCCTTGTCCTTTGTAACATCTTCTATTGGTTATGAATTTGAAGTCACTTACAAAATCTTAGCAGAGCCCTTCTCAGTCTTTACCCCAATGGGTAAGTTTATCATAGCCCGATGGGTATACATGAACTATCTGGTTATGGTGTATCAGAAAGTTACTTTAGTAGACTTTGTAGAGTTATAGATGATGGATTTTCACATCATTCTTGACATGGATTGGCTCCATTCATGCTTTGCCTAAGTTGATTGTAGAAACAGAGTTGTCCATTTTCAGTTCTCGAATGAACCTATCCTAGAATGGAGGGGTAGTACTTTAGCACTTAGGGGTCAGCTTGTGTTATACCTTGGAGCAGCAAAAATTATATCTAAGGGGTGTGTTTGTTATGTTATTTGAGTTAAATATTCTAGTTTTAGGAATTCTAATCTTTTATCAATTCTAGTAGCAAGTTAATTTCTATAAGTATTTCCTAAAGATCTTCACGAAGTTCCTTTCGAAAGAAAAATTGACATTGGAATAGGGTTTCTCCTAGATACTCAACCCATCTCTATTTATCCGTATAGAATGGCCTCAGCTGAACTTAAAGAGCTAAAAGAATAGTTAGAGGATCTCCTAGATAAGGAATTCAACAGGCCTAGCATCTTCCCATGGGGTGCACCAGTTCTCTTTATGCATTAGAAAGACATTTCTCTTACAATGTGTATTAACTAACATCAGTTGAAAAAAGTCATAGTCAAGAATAAGTATCCGCTTCCTAGAATTGATGACTTATTTGACCAACTTTAGGGTACCAGTTAATTTTCTAAATAGACCTCAGATTAAGATATAAACACCTCAGAGTGAGAGAATGTGACATTCCAAAAACAGCTTACAAAACTTTGTATGGTGACTTCAAATTTCTAGTCATGTCATTTGGTATTACCAATGCTCCATCAGCTTTCATAGACATGATGAATCATGTGTTCATGTAGTACTTGGACATGTTCGTCATAGCCTTCATCGATGACATTTTTGCCTACTTCCCCAGTGAAAGTGATCACGCAGACCATCTCATAATAGTATTATAGACTCTTAGAGCCCATCAGTTTTTTACCAAGTTCAATAATGCAAATTTTAGCTAATGTCAATAGCTTTCCTTGGTCATATAGTTTTTGGTGATGGAATTAGAGTTGATCTTTAAAAGGCCAAAGAAGTTAAAAATTAGCCTAGACTTATCTCTTCATTAAATATTATGAGTTTCTTGGGTTTTCTGGCTATTACCGATGGTTTGTTGAAGCATTTTTGTCTATTACATCTTCCATGTCCAGATTGACCCAAAAGAATGTCAAGTTCCAGTGGTCAAATTTTCATAAGAAGAGATTTTAGGAGTTACACACTGAACTCACTACAAGCCCAATTTTGACCTTTCACAATGGTTCAGACATATTTTTTGTTTATTGTGATGCTTCCAAAGTTAGTTTGGATATGTTTTAATATAGAAAAGTAAGGTTGTGGCCTATGCCTCTAGACAACTTAATTCCCATGAAATGAATTATCCCACCCATGATCTTAAGTTGGGAACTATTGTGCTTACCTTAAAGATTTTGAGGCACTATTTGTATGAGGTGCATATGAATGTGTTCACAGACCACAAAAGCCTACAGTATGTATTTTCTTAGAAAGACTTAAACTTGTGTCAGAGGAGGTAGTTAGAGTTGTTGAAATATTATGACATGGGTGTTCTGTATCTAGGAAAGGCCAATGTCCATTGTCCATGGGCAGTTTTGCTCTTGTTTAGAATGGGAAAAAGAAGTTAGTTTAGGAATTTAATCATCTTATCAGACTAGGTGTCCATTTGGTTGATTCAGCTGAGGGTAGTGTTGTGTATTGAATAGTTTGAAATCATCATTGGTATCTAAAATAAAAGAAAAGTAGGTCAGAGATCCCAGTTTAGTTAAGCTAAAAGAGTCAGTTAGAGACCAGAAAATGAAGGTTTTCTCCCAAGGGGGATATAGTATGTTGCATAGCGAGAGTAGATTATGTGTTCCATGGGTGGATAATGTGAGATAGAAGATTTTTGAAGAAGCGCATGGTGCACATTACTCAATTCATCTAGAAGCCACTAAGATGTAACGCAACTTGTGGGAAGTCTGTTGGTTAAGTGGGATGAAGAGGTATGTTACAGAGTTTGCGGCTAAGTGATTTACATATCAACTAGTGTAAATTAAGCATTAGATCATAGTGGGTCTATGTAGGAGTTCAGTGTTCCCAAGTAGAAGTGGGAAGAAGTGAACATAGGCTTTGTGAAGGGTTTGTCTCATACTCGTCATCAAAACAATTCAATTTGGGTTATTATGGACGAGATGACCAAATCACCCCATTTCTTGCCAGTTCATACCTCTTATTTAGCTGAGGACTATGCCAAGATCTATGTTAGAGAGTTGTTCAAATTTCACGGTGTCCCATTATACATTATTTCAGGTAAAGTTACGCAGTTCACCTCTAATTTTTGGAAAGCCTTCAAAAAGAGTCTTGGTACCTAGGTTCACCTAAGTACAACCTTTTACCCTCAGACAGATGGTCAAACAGAAAGGAACATGCATATTTTAAAAGATATGTTGAGAGCGTGCGTCATTGACTTTAAGGGTTGTTGGGATGACCACTTTCCTTTGATCAAGTTTGCGTATAATAATAACTATTATTCTAGTATTTGGATGGATCTATTTTAGGCTCTTAATGGGAGAGGATATATATCTCCCATAGGTTAGATTGAGTTAGGTGAGGTCACGATAGTGGGGCCTGACTTAGTGTTTTATGCTTTAGAGAAAGTATAGTTAATTAGAGAGAAGCTTACGCTATCCTAGAGTCAACATAGGTCGTATGAAGTTATAAGAAGAAAATATCTCAAGTTTGATATTGGCGACTTTGTATATTTGAAAATCTCTGCCATGAAGGGGGTGAAGAGATTTTGTAAGAAGGGGAAGCTTAGTCCCTGATATGTTGGGCTTTAGATGATTCTTAGTCATTTTCGTAAGGTAGCTTATGAACTTTAATTACCTGAAAACTTAGCATCAGTGTACCTAGTATTTCATATCTCCTTTCTAAAGAAGTGCATTGGTGACCCAACAGTTGTAGTCCCTATAGAAAGTGTAGATGTTAAGGACAGTCTCTCTTATGAGGAAGTCCATTTCAAAATCCTTGATCATCAGATTCACTGACTAAGGAATAAAGAAGTTCCTTTGGTCAAAGTTCTTTGGCAGAATCAGTCCATTCAGGAAGCTACTTGGGAAATAGAGACATAAATGCGAATGAAGTATCCTAACCTCTCCTCCGCAAACTCAGATTCAGCCAAAGGTAGCATTTTTCCTTAGATTTACTCTATTCCATTCTCATCTACAACTGCATAACATTCTCATATCATTAATGTATTCATGAAATAGTTCAGTCAGGTATCATGCCTCCAGAATTAAATCATGCTTCAGTTATGCATGTCAGTGTAAGTACAGTTCCTCTTAGTTCAGTCAGCCTCATTCAAGGAAGAATTTTCCCAAGGGGGAGATATTGTAAGACCCCGTAAGATCCTAGGTCCATCTTAGCTCATTTGTAACACCCCATAAAAGTCGTGCATGGATTAGCCTTTAATAGAGTGCCCTTAGACTTAAAAACTTGAAATTTTTTTGTGAGTGTAATGAGGACTTAGTGTCATTTTAGCTGGCAATCATCGGGATACAACTTTTCAACCTTTTTGATATTTGTTTTTAGATTTTCAAGTTGCGTTACGATCGGGCAGGCTCAAGTACATCTCGGATAAGCTCATAGGCTGCGTTTGGATTTCAAAATAGTAGCAAAACGCATAGCCTATTGCCCTATTTTCAGCATTTCTAGGTCAATTTCAAATGATCATAACTCCCTGTATATAATGAACTCTGTGAGCTATAACATATAAAACGAAATCTATTTGAGTCCTCTTTAAAATGAAGTTGGTTTCATCCAATATGAATATATGAGTAAAACGTTATAATCGATTTACTCCAGCCTATCAAACTGTCAACTGAGGGACAGATTTGACCTTAACTGTTCCTTAGGGGTATTTTGGTCATCCTCCACCCCTATATATACCACGAACAAGGGATTTAATTCCTCAAACACCATAATACACATACTTTTCCAAAATTTCTCTAGAATTCTCCTTAGGGTTTCAAAATAAAAACCCAAATAGTTCAAGATTCGACCGTAGGTTTTCGAAGATAATTGCATATTCAGAAACACCAATCCGCAAGCTTCAAGAAACATCTATAATCCTTGGAAATAGAGGTACGCGGGGTTTCTCCTAAATTCTCATGGGCATAAAAAAAATCATGTTTTAGAATGGGGTTTTAAATTATGTATATATATTTATGTATAAGATGTTTTAACATCATTGTTTTGGTCTTTTGACCATCTCCAAAGCGATTTGACAGTTTATATACATATATGAATGAATGTGTTTCAATTTTGAATACATGAACTTGCTAAAGACATTTGACCACCAGGTGTTTGATGAAATTTCTGCATGAATTGAACTTTAAGTTTCGGAATATGAAATCCTTTACATCAGTTATATGTTTTGGTGGTCTAAACTATGTTTTGAATGAAAGATCTTGCTTAATACATTATGGCTCAGAAAAATCATGACTTGCAATGTCTTGTTATGACGATACCAATTCAGACTAACGCCATATCAGACTCAGACTAACAGACATTTCAGACTTTCATGATTCTAGACATTCAGAATGTTGCATGTACAGAAAAGGTTAAAAATGGGCATACAGAGATGTTAGGTGGTTACCCGAAGAGGGCTTGAGTTCAAGCGACTCATTGCCTAAAACCGTGGTTTGCCGACCCGGGTATACTATTATGTGCTGACTTAAATGTCCTGTGGCGTATCAGACTCAGAAACTCCAACCCTTGCGGCACACTTGGGTTGGGGGCTTCCCCGCCGATTCAATGACGGATTCCATACAGCCCGTGGAATATCAGACTTGTAGGGGAATACCACCTAACTCAGAAGTAAAACACAGACCTTGATTTGAAATGAACAGGCAGGTTACATGTTTTCAGAAAGTGCCCATGTATTTTTCGGAAATAGTTTTATACATGATGTCTTGATGAAAACTTGCTTTCACTTAATATATATATATATATATATATGTATGTTCCATTATACTATTTTTGGATTGCTTCGCATGCCAGTACTTTTGTGCTGACCCCCCCTCCTTCCAGGTCCTGAGGCATAGTCTAGGGTTCCAGCTACTCAGTAGACATTCTCAGATTTGTAGACTTGATCTCGCAGTGGTGAGCCTTCTATTATTCGAAAGGCCTAATTAAGTCAGACATTATCTTATTTATTATGTTTTTGGTTTACAGGGGCCCTTGTCCCTGTTTCTTTTCAGACCGATGTTTGTGTTCTTAGTAGAGATTTCGCAGATTGATGTCAGATAGTATTATTCAGAAATGTTGCAGAACTTGACCATGTATTCCGTACTCAGTTTCAATTCCGAATTTTATTATGATTACAAATATTGTGCATGATAACCAGATAGAGAATGGGTTTTTCGGGCCTTCATGGTTTGGGATGCTCGGCACGGCTAGGGCCTAGGCTTGGGTCGTGACAAACTTGGTATCAAAGCACAGTTCATGGTCCCAGGGTGTCTGCGAAATCGCGTCGAGTAGAGTCTTATTTATGGGTGTGTAGCGCCACACTTATAAGAAGGAGTCTACAAGACGTTTAGGAATGTCTCTCTTTCTTCATATTCTGGTTCGTGAAATAGGGTCAGAATGTTCCTTCTTCATACTCTAATTCGTGCTATGGTGACGTCCATACGAAATTAAAATCATCCTAAATTCTTTATTTACTCTGATGTTCTAAGACCCATCACATTTCTAGGGTGAGTCAAGTGCAGAAGTTTAGAGTCTAAATGGTATTGTCCCTTTGGATCGCGTCATATAAGATCTTAAAATTGTGCAAGGACTTGAGAAAAGTCTGTTATTGCTTCAGAGTGTATGGGTTCCAGTGTGAACCTTGATCTTGACGAAATCGTGCTTTTCAGTCTTCTGTATTGAGTATATTCGGCCCTTTTCAAAAATTTATGTTGCAGATGTCATGGTTAAGGGAAAAAATGTGTATTAGAAGTGTTGGAATTGTATTTACACCCAAATAGTAGTATAAGTTAAAGTATCGGTGTCATGACCTATTGGTAGCAAGTAGCGTGTGTGGATTGTATGATAATCTGTGGGGGAAATATTTGACTCATATTTTTTTTTATCTATACAAAGTAAGATATATATTCTCAAATTATGGAATGTTGTGTGACAAGTTTCTATCTCTTGAAAATATTTTATCATCGTGTTGGTGAAACTAAAAAGTCTAGTGAAGCCGTGTGGGTCTCTTTCGATTCACTAGCATAGTTGCCTTGTCATTCTTCTTATTTTCTTGTTCAAACTATAAAAAAATAAAAGTCTAGTAAAGCCGTGTGAGGCCTATTTCGATTCACTATCAATTTGTCATTCAACGTGTGGTTCTTGTGATGGTTGAATATATGTATAGCTAAATCTTATTAGGCGAGGTGAATTGTCCTTTCTTGAAGTATGAAAATGGTCAAATTAGCCAGTAGGTTATAAGTATAGACTCATGGTTGTTGTGGATTTTGAAGGTAGTGTAAATGTACGCTTGGGTAAGTAATTGTGATGTGAGAAAGAAGTATAAGTAGATACGATTGTACGGGATTATAATATATGGATAAAGTTGACCATGTCTATTATAA
This sequence comes from Capsicum baccatum var. pendulum, assembly GCA_030864225.1. Lineage (NCBI taxonomy): Eukaryota > Viridiplantae > Streptophyta > Magnoliopsida > Solanales > Solanaceae > Capsicum > Capsicum baccatum. Next base: position 169,136,383 of record CM061558.1, on the reverse strand, counting down.
GGCTTTAACCCCCTTGACCCTCTTTTCATTGGTAGTGGTAAACTAGTGCTACTTGTGAGAAGGTATGTAGTAGATTTTTGAGATATTTGGGTAGAATATCCCAATTTGATGGATTAGTATATTTATATTATTTTGCATTCTTCATTGGTGGTAAATGATTGATACTAATCTATGGGCTTGAATTTAAATGGTTTGGTGGTAAATAGTGGCACGAGTTTGATGATGCATGTTTTGTGGGATTAAATTAGTAGGCTTGATGTGCTGAAATAGTACATGCTAAAGTATTATGATAAGGAAAACCGTTAGGTCATGATCGATTATTGTGGTTATGAAGTTCTAGTGCACTAGTGTTTTGTGATGTTTATTTCATAGTTTCCAAGTGAAAATTTCGTGTAAGGTTGGGTTGTAAATCATGCATAGCACTAGATATTAAGTTTGAACAGTTGATGTCCATTAAGGTGGATGTGAAGATTTCTTGGTTAATGAATACTAGTTTTATAGAAGTGATCTAATAGACTTAAACGGTGCATGCAATAGAGTAAGTTAATTTGATTCGTAGTGGTGTATGATATTGCATGTAAGATGTAGAAGTATGCCTAAGGTGACATGAGGTTGTGGCATTTTTATAAGGCTATTACTTGTTGTGCGTGGCGAGTGGTACCATTGAATTGTTAAGTGGAGAAAGACTAGTTAGATGGTACATGGTGATCTAAATAGCCATGTTAAGGTGTTTTGATTGATAGTGTTGGGCCTTTTGCGGTGATCTTGATTCTTATAGTAGAGGGATATAAATTTGGAGTCGCAATAGTGGTATGCTCTATCGAATGAGATATGGTTAATCAAAGGCTTGGTGATATCCATGTTAAGTTTTAGCATCTAAGCTTGACTTTTGAAGGTTAAACCGATAGAATAAGTGTGCAAGCATTATACTATGACTATTGGTGGCTAGAGAAAGATAGAGTATATCCCGGAAGGTAGTTATTCGGGCAAAGTTCTATGATATGCATGTATTGTTATTTTTTTTTCAGACCCTAGAGTGTAGTAAGTGTAGTTCAGTTAGAATATGGTAAAGGATCTCCCAAACTCTAGATGATGACTTGAAGCTAAGGGGGAGATGATAGAACGAATGACCAAGTAAGGCTCTCAGATTCTAGTAGTGATGCAGTATGATTTAGAACGTTAGAAAGTGAGGGTGAGACTCAACCCATTCTTATCTTAGTATTTTTCAGTGATCCCAATTCCTACTCAAGCTTTACGTTTCAGTTCCGTGATCATAGTTCGTGATTCCTGTATATGATAGACAGTTATGTACTCTTCTAGTTCCAACATAATGAGTTCTAGTTCATTCAAGTAGTCGGAATTACATTCCTTATGTTAGGAACTCTAGTTGAGGTCATGCAACTCATGATGCATGTACTCACTCTTTATAATGTGTTCAGTCCCATATAAAAATCTTCTCATGCTTCAGGGTCTTATGTTTTAACCTTTTAGTATCCTCCCTATGCAATGATAGTGGTGATGAAGAAAATGTTCTTGTTGATGGAAGATCATAGTACGTTTGTTTAGATAATGCCATAAGTATGAAGTGAGATTTGGGGCCAATCTTTCATACATGTGATGTTTAGTAGAAAAGTTTGTGTGTGTATGTTTTTAGGATTGTGCGTGGGAGTTATATTGATAATAGTTTAGAAACTATGTGAAGTATGTATTTATGGGTTTTTGCCTTGAAGTTAACATATGGTTATAAATTAGGCTTGAATGACGTTTTGGGATTGTAGTGGAAGGTTGCAATATGCATTAGCGACTTCATATTAAGAGTTCAGAGTAGTCATTAAAGTGGTAAGGCATGTTATGCTTAGAATATGATCTTTAAAAGAGGTATAGAAGGTGGCATCATATGGTTTAGAATAATAGCGTGGTGTAGCATGTTGTATTTTTGTGACTTAGAGTTAGGCTTGATCGCGGGGTAAGGATTAAGCTATTTTAGATATTAGTAGAAAAATTTGTCAATGCTCATATGAGAAATTTAAGCTGAATTGAATGAATATCATATTTATAGGGAATAGTATAGTTAAGGGATATTCGGGATGTGCGCTAAGCCTGAAAGTAAGAAGTCATATTGCCAAAGGTCTGAAAGTTCTATCCTAATTTAGGAGTTATATGTCTATATTTCAGACTGCAGAGTAGAGTTACTGTTGTGATTTCCTCAGTTGGATGTCTTGTGTAATCCATACCCAAGATTCGTGGCTCCCTATTACTGTTAGAACTTCTTTAGAGAGAGTGTTGAAGAGATAATCCAATTAAGTATGAAAGTCCAGCATAATTAAATCTGTATAGTCAGTAAGTCAGTTTAACAGGCAGATTCGCATGACTTGTTTTCTCGTCTATTTATTTATTCATGCTACCCGAAATCTCAGACATGCTATTATTCTAAGATAGAGTATACCAGTAGTTGCGAGTATAGCTCAGTTCATGTGTCATGCATTAGGTTCAGATTCCAGATGTTCAGTTATGATTTAATTTGTAGGTGCCTAGTGCATCGCCTCAATTTTTTTTCCGAGTATCTTAATGAATTGAGCATTCATAGAGGGGCATAGTGTCCCAAGGGGGAGATACCTTATTCAGTTGCATGTATAGATTCTTATTACAAGCCTTGCACCAGTTATCATTGCATAATCAGTCATACATTCATACGTTAGTCCAGTCAGATATGCGTGCATTAAAAATGCATGTTCAATAGAAAAAGTTCAGCTTAGCAGTGTATTTGATTCTATGTTCATGAGAACAACTCAAGGACAGATCCATGCATCAGATATGCATGTTCATTATGAGAATTCAGCTTATAAATAGCTTCAGTCGTGTATTCCATGCATCGGATATGCGTGTCCGATATAAGAATTCAAAATATCAGTAGTTCCAGCCATGTGGTCTTGTTTCAAATCAATGTATTCTTTATTAAAGGACATGTCGTGTCCGCGTTATTCTATATCTTTAAGGCTTCAACAATTTCCTATCCATCATTCGAGGACGAATGATCCCAAGGGGGAGATAATGTAACACACCGTAAAAGTCGTGTATGGATTAGCCTTTAATAGAGTGCCCTTACACTTAAAAACTTGAATTTTTTTTGTGAGTCTAATGAGGACTTAGTGTCATTTTAGCTGGAAATCTTCGGGAAACAACTTTTCAACCTTTCCGATATTCGTTTTTAGATTTTCAAGTTGCATTACGATCGGGAAATCTCATAGTACATCTCGGATAAGTTTTGAAATTTTTTGGAATGCATAAGGCTGCGTTTGGATTTCAAAACAGTAGCAAAACGCATAGCCTATTGCCCTGTTTTCAGTATTTCTGGGTCAATTTCAAACGATCATAACTCCCTGTATATAGTGAACTGTGTGAGCTATAATATATAAAACGAAAGCTATTTGAGTCCTCTTTAAAATGAAGTTGGTTTCATCCAATTTGAATGTATGAGTAAAAAGTTATAATTGATTTACTCCAGCCTACCAAACTGTCAACTGAGGGACAGATTTGACCTTAATTGTTCCTTAGGGGTATTTTGGTCATCCTCCACCCCTATATATACCACCAACACGGGATTTAATCCCTCAGAAACCATAATACACATACTTTTCCAAAATTGCTCAAGAATTCTCCCTAGGGTTTCAAAATAAAAACCCAAATAGTTCAAGATTCGACCGCAGGTTTTCGAAGATAATTACATATTCAGAATCACCAATCCACAAGCTTCAAGAAACATCTATTTTACTTAGAAATAGAGGTACGCGGGGTTTTTCCTAAATTCTCATGGGCATAAAAAAAATCATGTTTTAGAATGGGGTTTTAAATTATATATATATATTTATGTATAAGATGTTTTCACATCATTGTTTTGGTCTTTTGACCATCTCCAAAGCGATTTGACAGTTTATATACATATATGAATGAATGTGTTTCAATTTTGAATACACGAACTTGCTAAAGACATTTGACCACTAGGTGTTTGATGAAATTTCTGCATGAATTGAACTTTAAGTTTCGGAATATGAAATCCTTTAATCAGTTACATGTTTTGGTGGTCTAAACTATGTTTTGAATGAAAGCTCCTGCTTAATACATTATGGCTCAGAAAAATCATGACTTGCAATGTCTTGGTATGACGATACAAATTCAGACTAACGCCATATCAGACTCAGACTAACAGACATTTCAGACTTTCATGATTTTAGACATTCAGAATGTTGCATGTACAGAAATGGTTAAAAATGGGAATACAGAGATGTTAGGTGGTTCCCCGAAGAGGGCTTGAGTTCAAGAGACTCATTGCCTAAAACTGTGGTTTGCCGACCCGGGTATACTATTATGTGCTGACTTAAATGTCCTGTGGCGTATCAGACTTAGACACTCCAATCCTTGCGGCACACTTGGGTTGGGGGCTTCCCCGCCGAGTCAATGGCGGATTCCATACAGCCCGTGGAATATCAGACTTGTAGGGGAATACCACCTAACTCAGAAGTAAAACACAGATCTTGATTTGAAATGAATAGGCAGGTTACATGTTTTCAGAAAGTGCCCATGTATTTTTCGGAAACAGTTTTATACATGATGTCTTGATAAAAAATTTCTTTCACTTAATATATATATATATAAATGTATGTTCCATTATACTATTTTTGGATTGCTTCGCGTGCCAGTACTTTTGTGCTGACCCCCCCCCTCCTTCCAGGTCCTGAGGCATAGTCTAGGGTTCCAGCTACTCAGTAGACATTCTCGGATTTGTAGACTTGATCTCGCAGTGGTGAGCCTTCTATTATTCGGAAGGCCTAATTATGTCAGACATTATCTTATTTATTATATTTTTGGTTTACTGGGGGCCTTGTCCCAGTTTCTTTTCAGACAGATGTTTGTGTTCTTAGTAGAGATTTCGCAGACTGATGTCAGATAGTATTATTCAGAAATGTTGCAGAACTTGACCATGTATTCCGTACTCAGTTTCAATTCCGCATTTTATTATGATTACGAATGTTGTGCATGATAACCAGATAGAGAATGGGTGTTCCGGTCCTTCATGGTTCGCGATCCTCATCACGGCTAGGGCCTAGGCTCTGGTCGTGACATCATCCTTGCATGTAGGAAGGGGCCAAGACTTTGAATATTTTACCAAGTGGTAGGAATTAGTCATTTCTAAATCCCTCAAACTTTGATAAACTTACTTATGACCTTCCTGGCATCGAAAAGTTAGTTTTTATGTTGATTCATGATTGGGGAAGTCAATATTTCATCTCGGGTAAGTTTCTAAATTTTTAGACAAGCGTAAGGGCATGTTTGAAACTCTAAAATAATGGCTTAGGGAGATTAGGCCATTACGCCCTGCCGAGTCCAGTTCTGAGAGGGAGACTGCGATGGACCGTACGTCGCACTTCCCAAAGTAGCGCTCCAAATCCTGCGGCACCCTAGCCAATCCGTCCCATGTAATTTCCATAGTTTTTTTTGCATTTTTAAGCGCTAATGGGTCATTTTCCCCTTCACCCAATTGGTCCATCACATAGTATTAAAGTCCCAAATAGCATAATTACTTATCTTTTTCATAAAATCCTCTCAATAACAAGCCTTAGTTTCATCAAGCTCAAGAATCAAGTCTCAAGAACTCACCACAATCTTCACGAAATTAACAATCAAGGTATGTTAGGTGTTCATCCTCTGGTTTCCTTCCACCCTTGAAATATGCTCATGTTTGAGTTGTTGTATGCGTTTTAAGTTAAGATATTAGATAAGTTTCCATGAAATTATGTTAGCATGTGTATTGAATTATGAATCTCTTATGTCAAAACCCTTGAATTTGCAAGATTACATGTTGAAGTTATGATGCCCTATTTTTTATTCTTCATGTATCGCAAACATGCTCCCCAAGTGTTTGATAGAATGTTTATGTGAATTGAATATTGTAGTCATGACATGTTAGCATGTCTTCTCATTCATATATAAGTTGATAACCTCCACGTATTTGACCAAATGCCTCAATGAGCGAATTGTGAACAACTGACTATTGCAATGCTTTCAACATTTGTCATGATTTATTATTGATGCTATAAAGTCCAGGGTGTATTTATTACCAAAAATCTAGCAAGTTACTTTGTTTTGGTAGTTATAGAATAGTCCTAGTAAAGGTCAAGAAGCATAATACTCAATTAGTGATAGAACTTAGTGAACTGATTCCAATTCAGTCATTCAACACAACCACTGCTAGTTAAGTCAATATTAGTAGAGTCTAGTGATAAGTTTAGTGTATATTTAGTTACGAGTTGGATTCAGCACCGAGCGAACCTAGGATGGGGCAATTCTTACCAATAGAGGTTTTGACCCTTAGTAGCAGTCTTGCTTTGTAGACCTACGTAGACAGCATAGGTTAAGATATCCTCCTGCCATACTAGGGTTGACGCAATCATATAAATATTTCATGAGTCTTCTTGCCAAATTAAGGTTAACCCAGCATTGTTAGTATCCCTTGGCAAGGTGATAACACCCTTCCAACTGGGTCACAAGTTGGACCCCAACTCTATTTATAACCGGGGTTTGCCGATTAGATGAATACTCTCACAGTTACAGTTTCAGTCTCATTATTCAGTGAGAGAACTTAGACAGTTCCATAAAACCACGACTATCAGTTATTAGTTACTTAGCCATCAGAATTCTGTATTTTAGTTCTTGAATAAACTCTCAGTTATCAGTATTTAGTTATTAGAACTCAGTACTTCAATTTCAATCTAATTCATACAGATATTATATGCATCGTATTATATATTCAGCATGTTTAGTAGTTACAGTTTTGGATGTACTCTCATCTAATTACTTTATGATATTCGCTCGGTTAGTTATCATCTCATACATTTGAACCCATGTATATTAGCCTACCTCACCTCCCATACCAGTATATTCCACGTGCTGACGCATACTCTTTCTTTGTGTTATGATATCTCATATCATAGTGTTGTACTTTTAGGGTCCTAACCATACTTAGCAGCTCAAGATAGCAGCAGAAGATTCAGTGGTGAGTCCTTATATTTTGAGGATAGAGTTTATCTTTATTAATATTTTAGTTAGCTAAGTATTTCAATCAGAGTTAGGGTTTTTTCCTATCAGCTACATATTCAGATAATTAGAGGCTTTTGGACTAGCACAGTCAGTTTTTAGTTTTCAGATGTTATTATCAGTTACACTAAGTTATTATTGCATTATTTTGAGAACCTTATGGCAATTTCAGTTATAATTCAGCATATAATTTTTAGTTTTTCATATTTAATGCTCACAGTAGGTACCAATCATGGGTTAGCTTGTGGTCCGTCAGGATTGTAAGAACCGTGTGATGCCCAGGGTGTAGTCTCAGGGCTTTAAATTCAATTTTGAAAAAAACTCCTAGTAAATGACCTCAGATAATAATTTGTATGGCACCATCAGCTCTTATATATTGATTTTAGTCTTGGTAGACTCTTAGTTTGGGTCTCGAGGCACCCGATCTTATTTTAAACAATTGGTCCAAAGTTAAGGAAATGAAAGTCAGGTGTGGGATCCATATTTTATAAAAATAACTTTAGATGGAAATTTTGATTGTGCCATTGAGTTTGAACATCAAATTTGGTATAGTTGCATAGTTTGTTTGCATACATGGGATTCCAAATGGATCTCAAGAGGTTGGCATAGACTTAGAAAGAATTCCAAGTCTAAGAAGTCAACTGGTCGTTGTTATCGCGACAGAACAATCTACATTGCGATACCCTTTGTAGTGTACTAGAGCAATCATGGTGTGTAGGTTGCAATAGAGACTATCCTATTTATCTAAAAGATATGAATATCGTAAGCCCTGAGTCGCGATCGTGGAACCTGAGTGTTTGGGTTGGGTTTAAATATACAACTTATTTTGCAATTTTAACTATTTCTTATCTATTTCTTGATATCTTAAACCCTAAAGAGTGAAATTAAAAGGCTTTTGATGTTTGTCTATAATTTGGGGATCTTGATTATTGATTATTCCGTGATTTCCCTTCTAATTCATTGTAAGATTCCTTCAATTTCTTTATAAATTCTTTGTTATTAGGGCTTTGAATTCTTAAACTGTAAGGATTGATTAAAGACTAAATTTGTGCTACTTTTGTTTTCAACTTTTGAACATAATTTCCTTGTCCTTCAAAGGACCCCGTGACAGGTTCAATTTTGGATTTCATTTACGGGCATTGCAGGCCCGTTCTTTACTTGAGATTTGACCCAACCTATTGTATGGCAATATGGGTCTTATTTGACTCCTAATATTGCATAAATTAAATTTTTTATAGTGTGGTACAATTTTATGATCGAGGACTGCAGAAACACATTTTGTGGATTATATAAGAATTTGTAATTTTTATAGGTATGGGTGATGATTATAGGTGTGGATGATTTAAGAATTTTCTTATCACCAGTATATGCCTATATCTATCAGCCTTATGGGGGGTTTTATATATATGGCTTATGAGTATGGCCTATGGTGTGTTTTATGTTGATTGAATTTTTTCTGCCTAGGCTGGTAGGGGTTCGTGAAAGGCTCAGTTAGGTATTGTTTGTCTAGAGTAGCCGGTTATTCACATTGTCACTGATATTGTTATTATTGTTGTTGTGATCATTGTTATGGATAGTTTGTGGCAGCATTATTAATGAGCCGATAATGAGATTTAAGGTATGATTCTTGCACTTTTAACTTACGATTATATTATTATGAATGATTAAATGTATGGATTAGAAATCTTGATTATGCTAGCACTAGTTCCTGTTATGATTATGAAGTCTCAAGATGCTAGTCTAGTGATTTAAGTTATACCTGGAATTTACCTTATTTATACATATATGTATATCTATTTATTTATAACTATGGTAGTACCATATATTCCTCCCCTTTTTCATTTATTCAGATCGTAAATCCACTATTTCACCTTGTATACTATTATATATATATATATATATTTATTTGCCATTTATTCATATATTGGCTTGTGATATACGGTATAGTTTTGAGATTACCAAGTTTTTCTAGAAAAGTATAGTTCATCGTTAATACTTTCCTAGTCTTATTATGTTAGTTTCTTTGATATGAGTAGGATAGATTGCCCTTACTATCTCACTATATATATTATATAGTTGTTGGACATTTGGGTTTAGACTATATTCTCTTTATATATTGTACATATCTTCCTTAACTTTGGAGCTCAGTTGGCAGTTGCCTACTCGGTACCACGTGATTAGTACTCATAATACACATCTGCAGCCTACAGATTATAGTATGGGTTATCGCTAGTTTTATGGAATTAAGTGGAGAAGTCATGGTTCAGAGATATAGGGTGATCTCCTAATGTTCATAGCATTAGTTTCTTCCCTCTTATATCATAGACTATCCTCTATGTTGTATTCAGATATTGCCATATCTATATGTTCATTTAGAACCTCATTTGAATCCTTCTTATGTTAGAAGATCTTGTACTAATTCCATTGTGGTTTGGGATTATCTTTTGTATGTTAGTCTTTTATTACTTCTATTTATCATTCTTCTGTCCATCTTTTTGATTGTGTATTTCTTGTAGTTTCAAACTATGAGGTTTTCTTACCTACTAATGGGTTATAGTAGGCGCCATAATGTCCTGAGAAAGTGGGTCATAACAAATTGGTATTAATGAATAGGTTAACTGGTGTATTAGTACAGTAGATATGCGTTTAGTAGAGTCATGCAGATCAATTAGGAGACATCCATAATCTATCTTCAAGAGGCAATAGGGTATTCTTACGAAATTCACTTCTTATCTCTATGTCATATGTTAGTATTGTTAAGAGCCTCAAGAATATTCTTTGACTCTATTCTATCCTAAATGGGCAATCTATGATTGTTCATAGATGTGAGTGAGACTTTAACACATATTTTTAGAGCTTCAACATAACATCAAACTGGAGAGTCAAAGGTGGATATCGAACATCTCCAGTGTCAACCAAACGATTTAAGGAGAGTTCAAGATCTAGGTGAGCTCGTGACTACTTCATCCCTTTGAGGTTCAATTTTTGAGATCCCAAGTTTAATTACGGATGCCTAACAGCAATGGATAACATCCATCTTATCAAGTAAGTTCTCAGGCTAGAGTTGGATTTTTTGGTGTTCATTTGGGTTTAATATAAGTTACTAAGAATGAGATTCAGTCTCTTATGTTGGCAAGTGATATTCCAATGCCATATAATTTAGAGAAGCACAAGGATCATGGGTGTATTAGAGGATTAGCATTGCTACTTTGCATGGCGTACATAATGACCCTTCAGGTCATTATCAACATTTCTACTTATGTTCACCAATAGAGCTTATCTATACCCTCCCTAAGTAATTTATAATTTGCTGGAGCAGACAGTTCAGTTTTGGGAAAATTGGTTTAGTTTTAGAGAAAATTGCCTGTATTAAAGTCCTTGCTATTTCCCAATGGTATCGGACAAAAAAACTGATAAAACAATCTCATATGAAGATTTTGACAGCACAAACAACTCAAAAATGTTGATTTTTGTCTAGGTGGACATTTGGTTTGGGTCTCACGACATTCAGGCTCATTTTGACCTATTGGTTGGACAGTTAATAAAAAAAATGGTTGTGGGATCCATATTTGGTTGAAAAGATCTTGGATAGAAACTTTGAGTGTTCCATCTTTACTGAAATGTCGAATTAGTTATTGATACTTTCTTCATTCATTTGAATTCCATCCTAGCGTTGAATTAGGTGTTGTTACATAGTTTATTTGAATATATGGGATCCTAAACGAATCCATAACACTCGATTGAAGTTTATTTTGGAATTATAAAAAAATCCAGTGAACAAGAAATAACGGCTCTTTGGACAATGATTGCAACTCGCTCGAGCAGAGGAGATACCATGATCATGCTATGGGTGATACTGTAACGCCTTAATTTTCTTAATCGGAATGCTACACGGTGCTCATGACCCCAAGGGACCACAAGCTAACCCATGACTGATATCTGTACCTTTACACTGCAAAATATACATGTAATATGCGGAAAACCTGAACATGTAGGCCATAAGGCTCAACTGAAGAGATATAGTAACATCCATGGGGTAATGAATACCCAAAACAACTTAATATAAAACTAAATAAAGAATCTAATAGCTAAATCTGACTAAATCCAAAAGCCTCTAAGTACTGTCTGAATAAGGAGTTTAAGGAACATGTCTCCAACTAAATCCGTAAAACTGAACTAAAGTAATAAATGAATAAATCGATTCATATTATCCTTGGATGGATGAGGACTCACTGCAACACTACAACTGGAAGTCTACTGCTGGTATAGAACTCGTGGCTCTGGACCTATGGTGTAACATAAAAAGAAAGAACCACAATGCAAATGCATTAGTACAACTAGAGTACTGAGTATATGAGTGAGGTAGGCTAATGTAAAGGGTTTACATGCATGAATAATTGTAACTGACTGACTGATATGAATGTAAGAGTAAGAACATACATATATAGTAACTGAGATTGTGAGTACGTAGTAGCCAAATCTGTACGCTAATACATGACTGGAACTGTAGTTCTGGTAATATGAGCGACTGTGTCTGGCAGTCTTGAACCTGGTAGAATTCTCTGAGACCCATGCTATAATGGAATATGAGTATATCTAACACTCCTGGTATACTAAAATCTGAAGAACTATTTGAGTTATTTTACTGATACTGATACAGAAACTGTGGGAGGTAGTTGTTTAACCGACATGCCCCATGTATACCATTACGGCTAAGGCGAGGTACAATCTCTGCCTCGATTGGAGGGGTGTCAATACCGCATCACTGGTAAGGACAGTAGTGAGTGACCCTATTCTGGCAGGCACTCAAAGTTAGAATGGTGGGACCCTAAACTGACAGATTAAGCCACCTCATTAACTCTAATCTAATAGGTTATGTTGTCTCAACTTACACTGGCTACGTAGTTCTGGAACACAAGGATTACTGCTAAGAATCACACCTTGAATTAGCATGTGAGTTCCCATCCTTGGGTTCACTCGGTGCTGAATTCTAATCCCATATGAAGGGATTGAACAAGATTCAACTGGCTGTACATGGACTGAATAACTAACATTCATTGACTGATGGAGTAGTACTATTTTCTGAGAGTTAACTGAGATCATGAGATTTCTAATGTTTCCTGAGTCACATGACTGTCTGAGTTCTCTAGAGTATAGCTTGACTGAGATTTACTGTGGCACATGACATGGATCTAGGAACATAACTATATTTTTCCGGTACGAATACCCCCATGACTCGATAGAAGGAAACTAGTACACTTGACATGACTTGATCACCAGATTAGAGTTCACAATTCCCAACATTATAAGTAGGGGATAGTATACATCATGTATTTATTCACATATCAACATGGTAGGGAGAGTATGGATACATCTCATGTATATAATTCATATTTCAATTATCACACATGCTTCATGCCACAACAACAACAACTCATAAATAGCATGGAAATTTATATGGAAGTGTGTAGCTAATATGGACTTGTCATTTAGATATCATGGAACCATGTAATTATGGGTTTCTAGCATCATAGGCATTTTATCAAAGCATTCTTTAAAGCATAGGTGGATTTCACACTTGCATCACATCAAACCACCTAAATTTCATGTTTTTCAACTAACAACCACATATATTTCATGAAAACATCTATGGATATCATTTTTAAACTTAAACAACAATCATCAACATGTACATGTTTATATCACCACAAAAAGTTTACAAAATAACATTTAGAGACATGGTTCTTGAGCACTATTAATGGATTGGATCCATAGAAGAACACTACTCATAACTTAGATTAAGAATTCAGAGAATCTACGGTTGAATTTTCTTGAAATTTGAAACCCTAATGGAAACCCTTGACTTGTTCTTGACTATTCTTGAGTGAATTTTGATAAAATTATTGTAAAGGGGTTCTTTGGGGATTCAATACTGTGTTTAAAGATTATATAGAGGGTTTTGGGAAGTTACTATATTGCCCTTAAGGAGTTTAAAATAAAAATTGAAAACTACGCCAAATTTATCCCGATTTAGGGTCCTGACGTGACGTGAAGCATTGTAAAATGCCAATTATTGTGACCTGGAAGCTTGGAGCAAAGCGAGGCTATCATGGAGGCTTTCGTGAAATTGAGGAGTGCAATTTTGACCTCCGGCGCGACGCGCTATGCAATGAAATGGCATTCATCTTACAGCAGAAAATTAAAATAGCCATAACTTCTTCGTCGGGTGTCCGTTTTAGGAAAATTTGGTATTGTTGGAAAGATTATTAAATTATCTATCCGTTGATATTTTAAGGGATCAAAAATTCATAGTATAATTAGAGATATTATTTTTTGAAGTTGAAGATACCAATATCCTTCTAAAGAATTCATTTGGTAAGGAATATTTTGATTCGCACAATCGCTAGGACATATTTGAGACCTTAATTCACATCAAAATTGATCATGAAACTACCAAGGAACCATGATGTACTATGCATGAGATTGAAACATGGAGTTAATAATGAGTTGGATTTTTTGGGTTATTATAATATCTCCCCCTTGGGAACATTCGTCCTCGAATAAGGCTTAACTGAGAGAGAAGAATAAGACAATCTGAACATGAACTGAACATGAAAGACTAAAACATGATATCATGACTGACAATGCTAAACATACTGAACTAGTGCATATCTGACGTATGGATAATTGGTACATTAATGCGTAACTGAGCAATCTGAAAAACTACGCTTCTCAAGAAGAGAATTCATATGGGATGCATGACCTTATAATTAAACTGATACATAAATGCATGACTGAGTATGCAACGGTTATAGATACCAAGTTTAAACTGGGGACATGAACATAAAACTGAATAAGCTTAAGGAAAACTGTTACCTTGAGCTTGATCTAAATTTATGGGGAAGAGGTGAGGATAGTTAGTACGCATATCTATTTCTGTTTCCCATGTACCTCCCTCATATGTGATTTTGCCAAAGAACCTTAACTAGAGGGAATTCTTTGTTCCTCAATTGACGAGTCTGATAGTCTGAGATTTTGACTGGAATCTATTCATAAGAGAGGCTTTTTTGAATGTCAATGCGCTGAACAAGATTACAACTGATGGGTCACCTATGCACTTCTTCATCAAAGATACATGGAATACTGGATGAACTGAGGCTAGATCTGAAGGAAATTCTTGCTCATAAGCTACCTTGCCGAAGCGACTAAGAATCCTGAAGGGATCGACATATAGGGGACTAAGTTTACCTTTCTTGCCGAACCTCTTCACTCCCTTCATGGGAGAGATCTTAAGATAGACATAGTCATTGACCTCGAATTTCAGATCCTTCCTATGAGCATCTGCATAAGACTTCTCTCAGATTTGAGCATCCCGGAGTCTCTCTCTGATCAACTAAACTTTCTCAAAGGTGTCGAATACTAAGTCAGGACCTATGTCTGAGGCCTCATAAACTTCAAACCAATAGATTGTAGATCTTTATCTCCTGCCATATAGATCTTTGAATGGAGCCATCTAAATACTGGAATGATAGCTATTGTTGTATGCAAACTCAATCAAGGCAAAGTGGTCATCCCAACTTCCCTTGAAATCAAATAAACACGCCCTTCGCATATCTTCAAGAGTCTGAATGGTCCTTTCTTCTTGACCATCTGTCTGAGGATGAAACATTATACTGAGATAAACTTGGGTGCCGAGAACCTTTTGGAATTCTTTCCAAAAGAGAGAGGTGAACTGGGTATCTCTGTCTGAGATAACAGATGAGGAAATACCATGTAATCTGGCCAACTCCCTGATATAGAGTTTGGCATAATCCTTGGTTGAATAGGAGGTACGAACTAGAAGAAAATAGGCTGACTTGGTCATTCTATCTAAAATGACCCAAACTAAATCATGCCGATGATAAGTTATAGGCAAACCCGTAACAAAGTCCATGTTCACTTCTTCCCACTTCCAAGTAGGAATGCCGAACTCCTGCATGGAACCACTAGGTTTCTGATGCTCTATCTTAACCTGCTGTCCTGTAGAGTACTTAGCCACAAACTCTGCAATATGACTCTTCATCCCACTCCACTAATAGATCTACTGCAAATTGTGGTACATCTTAGTAGCCCCTGGATGAATAGAGTATCATGCACCATTCACTTCTGCAAGAGTTCGTTGCCTCAAGTCATCTACACCTGGAATGTACAAATGACCCTGACAATGAAGAACAAAATCTCCCACTTAGGAGAAAACCTAAACTTTTTGATTCTAAACTGACTCTTTCAGCTTGACAATGCTAGGATCCATGTCTTGTTTTTCTTTTACCTTGGAAACTAGAGATAACTCTGAACTACTTTGAACACATACACCACCCTCTGAAGAGTCGACTAAGCAAACGCCTAGTCTGGTAAGCTGATGGATTTCCTGAGCTTTCTTTTCTTGCTATCCTTAATGTGAGAAATACTGCCCATGGAAAGTCTACTGAGAGCATCGTCCATAATGATGGCCTTTCTCGAATGATAAAGGACACTCATGTCATAGTCCTTCAAGAGCTCTAACCACCTTCCTTAACAAAGATTGAGATCTTTTTGAGAAATGACCTACAGAGACTCTTATGATCTGTGAATATGTCTACATGAACTTCATAAAGATAATTCCTCCAAATCTTCAAGGAAAAAACTATGGCTGCTAATTCAAGATCATGAGTAAGATAATTCATCTCATGGATCTTTAATTATCTGGAACTGTAGGCTATGACCTTACCATGCTGCATGAGGACACAACCTAAACCCACTCTGGATGCATCACAATATACTACAAACCTATCGGAACCATCTGGAAGAGCTAGAACTGGAGTTATAGTGAGTGGAGTCTTCAATTCCTGAAAACTCTTCTCGCATGAATCTGAGCACTGAAATTTGACCTTTTTCTAAGTCAATCTGGACATAGGAGATGTAATAGAAGAAAATCCCTAGACAAACCATCTGTAATAGCCAGCCAAACCAAAGAAACTTCTGATATCTGTTAGAGATACGGGTCTGGGCCAGTTTCTTACCGCTTCGATTTTCTGAGGATCTACTCTACTAGATATGGCTTTCAGAATTCCTAAGAGTCTATTGAATCTTATGCTTTGATACTAAGTTTGTAGTGCCCCGATTTTCTGAATTACAATGCTACATGGTGTTCATGACCTCGAAAGACCACAATCTAACCCATGACTGATATCTGTACCTACACACCGCATAATAAACATATAATATATGGAAAACCTGAACATATAGGCCATAAGGTTCAACTAAAGAGATATAGTAACATCCATGGGGTAATGAATACCCAAAAAAACTTAATATAAAATAGAATACTGAATCTGATAGCTAAATCTGACTAAATATGAAAGCCTCTAAGTACTTTTTGAATAAGGAGTTGAAGGAACATACCTCCAACTAACTCCATAAAACTAAATTGCAGTAATAAATGAATAAATTAAATCATATTATCCTCAGATGAATGAGGACTCACTGCAACACTATGAATGGAAAGCTACTGCTGGTCTGGAACTATTAGCTCTAGACTTATGATGTAACATGAAAAGAAAGAACCATAGCACAAATGTGTCAGTACAACTAGAGTACTGAGTATACGAGTAATGTAGGCTAATACAAGGGGTTTACATGCATGAATAATGCTAACTAACTGACTGATATAAACATAAGAGTACAATCATACATACTCAGTAACTGAGATCATGAGTACCTGGTAGCTAAATCTGTACTCGAATACATGACTAGAACTGTAGTTATGATAATATGAGTGACTGTGACTGATAGTCCTAAACCTGGTAGAACTCTCTAAGTCCCATGCTATAACTAAATTTGACTGTATCTAACAATCCTGGTACACTGGTATCTGAAGAACGGTCTGAGTTCTTTTATTGAGACAAATACTAAAACTATGGGAGATAGTTTTCTAACCGACATGCCCCATGAATACCATTATGGCTAAGATGGGGTCCAATATCTGCCCTAACTAGAGGGGTGTCAATACCGCGCCACTGGTAAGGATAGTTGTGAGTGACCCTTATCTGGCAGGTAGTTAAAGTGAGAATGGTGGGACCTTAAACTGACAGGTTAAGCCACCTCATCAACCCTAATCTAACAGGTTAAGATGTCTCAACCTACACTAGCTACATAGTTCGGGAACACAAGGATGACTACTAAGAATCACACCCTTAACTGGCAGGTGAGTTCCCATCTTCTGGTTCACTCAGTGCTAATTTCTACTCCAATCTAAAGGGACTGAACATGATTCAATTGGCTATACATGGACTGAATAACTGACATCTGTTGACTGGCGGAGTAGTACTATTACCTGAGAATTAGCTGATATCATGAGATTTCTGATGTTTCCTGAGTCACATGACTGATTGGGTTCTATAGAGTATAGCTTGACTTAGATTTATCGTGGCACATAATATGGCACTAAAAACACAACAATATTTTTTGGGTACGAATACCCTGAGGACTCGATAGAAGGAAATGGGCACACATGACATAACTTAATCACAAGATTAGAGTCCACAATTCACATTATTATAAGTCCGGGATAGTATACTTCATGTATTTATTCGCATCTCAACATGGTAGGGAGAGCATGGACACATTTCATATATGTAATTCATATTTTCATTATCACACATGCTTCATGCCACAATATCAACAACACATAAATACCATGGAAATTCATATGGAAGTGTATAGCTAATATGGACTTGTCATTTACATATCATGGAACCATGTAATTATGGGTTTCTAGCATCCTAGGCATTTTATCAAACACCTTGCATGCATTCTTTAAAGCATAGGTGGATTTCATTCGTGCATCATATCAAACCACCTAAAGTTCATTTTTTTTCAATTAATAACCACATATATTTCATGAAAACATCTTTAGATATCATTTTGAAACTTAAACAACAATCATCAACATGTACATACGTATATCACCACAAAAAAATTTCAAAATAAAATTCAAAAACATGGTTATTAAGATCTATGAATGTATTGGATCCATTGATGAACACTACACATACCTTAGATTAAGAATCCGTGGAATCTAAGTTGAATTTGCTTGAAGCTTAAAACCCCAGTGGAAACCCTAGACTTGTTCTTGACTGTTCTTGAGTGAACTTTGATAAAATTAATGTAAAGAGCTGATTTGGGGCTTCAATCCCATTTTTAAAGAGTATATATAGGGTTTAGGGAATTTACCATATTTCCCTTAATGTGTTTCAAAAAAACTGAAAAATATGCAAAATTTATACCGATTTAGGGCACCGGCGCATTGCGGAGCTTGGTAAAATGCCAATTATTGTGACCTCAAAGCTTGGCGGAAAGAGGGCCTATCGCGGAGGATTTTTGGGAATTGACGAGTGGCATTTTGGCCTCCTGCGAAACTCATCATGCACTGTAATGGCATTCATCTTACAACAAAAACTTAAAATAGCCATAACGTCTTTACCGAGTGTCCCTTTCAGGCGAATTTCGTATCGATGGAAAGATTATTAAATTATCTATCCGTTGGTAGGTCATGGAATCAAACATTATTAGTATGATGATAGATATTATCATTTGAATTTGACAATACCAATACACATCTCTAGAATTCAATCGGTAAGGAATGTTTTGATTCTCACAATAGCTTGGACATATTTGAGACCTTAATTCACATCAACCTTGATCATGAAACTACCAAAGAACCATGATGTACTATGCATGTGCTTGAAACATGGAGATAATATTGAGTTGGATTTTTTGGGGTATTATAGATGAAGTTGTGACTTGTGTGACAGGCGTAATATGGTCCAATCACCAACCTCGGAGTGATGATAGCGGCTAAAGAGTACCTAGAGTAGTTAAAAAATAACCCATTGTCCATGATTTTGTCCATTCTCCATCTCTTTCTTGAGAGAGAAAAATCCTAAAAGTGTAACATCATAAAATTGGAGCTTTATAGTGATTGGGAAGCGAGATTAACATTTGTTTTTGCAATTATCTTTTAATTTAAAATAAGAATTCACCCTTTTCTTGGTGAATTTTAAGTCTTGATCAAAACCCCAAAAGATTGAGGTCTTGATTTATAGCTAGGTTTTTAACCCATTTTTTTAGGATAATGATTCCTTGATCATGTAAGAATGTTGGGTTCGTTTCAGAAATGGAATTTCCATAAGTGGGACACTGTAATACCCCAAAAAATCCAAACCAATATTGCATCCATGTACCAAGCTCATGAATAGTACATCATGGTTATTTTATAGTTTTATAAGTAATTTAGATGTATATATTAAGGCTTCAAATAACTCCTAGCTATTAGACGAATCAAAACACTCCTTATCGATTGAATTCTTGAGAAGGATATTGGTATAGTCAACTTCAAATGAGAATATCCCTCATTATACTTGGAATATTTGATATCAGGACCTATCAATAGATATATAATTGAAATTTCTTTCCAACGATACTAATTTCGATTAAATCCGATATCAGAGCAAAGAGATATGCCAATTTTACTCCAGCATGTTAGGCTGGAAATAGTGTGACGACATTCGTGATAGCTTATCACATTTGAGACGCCCTATCATGAAGGTCGTCAGCCTTAGGAAGAAACTAGCCCCTATGTGACTAAATTCATGATTACTTATCAGATTTATGATGCTCTATCACGAAGGTCGTCAGCTATGATTTTCAGCAACTTAAAAATAATTTTATAAGGGATTTTGGTCTTTTTCTTCACCTTCCATGACTTATAGCCCTAACGAGGCATAATTTGTCCTATTTTTTCTTCAGTTAAGCATCTTAAAAATGCTCTGTTACACTCTCAACAACAAGATTAGGGTTTTTCATCAAACTCATCTCTCAAAAAGTAATATTCAAGCCTTTTTCCAAGATAATCAAGAATTAGGTTTCCCAATCTAAGAACTCTCCAGAAAATCATCAAGGTTTCCTTTCTAAGGTATCCTTGTGTTCATTCATGGACTCCTTTCATCCATGATTTTCAAGAACCCTTTTTCTAAAAACTATATATTATGGTTTTCATGTTATGAATGGATTGTTGATCATATTTATGTGTTGAATGATGCCAGGATAGAATCTTTATGTGTTATTATGAATCTATGACATCATATGAGTTGAAAATAGGTAAGTTTGATTATTTATGATGAGTAATTGTATGATTTACACCTAAGCCTAAGTTGTGCATGTAAGGTGTTTGATAAACTATCTAAGAGACTAAAAATCATGCATTATAGCTAAATTGTGACTAAGCGAAGGATTCATGATAGGTCACTATGATTCAATGTCATCCATGTTGATAATGTGTCTTGTGAACACTGTTGGATTACTCATGAACTACTCTTATGAAATTACGCGATGCTTACATACAAAACCCACTCATGTGCAAGATGTAGAATATCCATGTACTTCATGAAATTCCCCAAATTATGATATTATGGATTGTATTTATAATATGTAATGAGAATGATATTGAATGCTATGCCAGCACATACATGTTGTATGAAATTCCCTTCCATGAAATAGATTGTTGAGAACTATGCTTAGTATGAAATCCCTTATTTATGATATTGTGGATTATGGAATCTACTCTTATGATCAAGTCAATCATGTGTGTCAGTTTTATTCCATCGAGTCCTGGGGGTACTAATACCCAAAAAATATAGCTGTGTACCTAGAGCCATGTCATGTTTTCACGATACTCTCAGTCAAGCCATGATTTATAGAAATTAGTCATCATGTAACTCAATAAAATTCAGTAATCTTAATAGTGTAGTAATATCAGTAATATCAGTACTCAGTAACCTCAGTAACACAGTAAATCTCAGTAACTTTAGTACTCTTAATTAGTCCTCAAAACTCATTATATTTCGTCCGTCATCAGAATCCAGTAAACTGAGTTTTAGCTCCACTAAATAATACCACTAGTATTAAGTTAATCAGTATCATTTCAACAAATCAGTTTAATTAAGTTATTTCGTTCAGCCCAGTTATTCAGATGGGAGTAGGATTCAATACCGAGCGAACCTGGGGATAGAGGCTCACCTGCTAGATTAGGATTGAGTTCCTTAGAAGCAATCCCTATGTTCCAGAACTACGTTGCCAGTGTAGGTACAATATGTCACCCATTAGACAGGACTAACATACTCAAGGGTCAGCCGTTAGCATATTTATATTTATAGGATTGATCCCAGGAGTCATCCGCTATATTAGGACTGAATCCACAACAGATGTCTTTACTGGTGGTGTGGTACTGAAACCCTTCCAGTCAGGGCAGTGATTGGACCCCAGTAAGTTTACCTTGGGTCATGTCGATTAGATGAACGCATCCCATAGTTTTAGTTATAAAATTAAGGCTTTTAGACACAGTCAACTCAGCTTAGTAGTACAGATTCAGTACTGTTAGATACAGTCAATGCTTATTATTATAAATAGACTTCAAGATCACCCATTATCTAGGACTGATCTCAAATATTATTAATCAGCATTAGAATCATAGATTTAAATATCACCTGCTAGATAGGACTGATCTCAAACTAAGTCAAATCATCCTTATTAGCAGTACACTCATGATCACCCGCTAGATAGAATTGATCTCAGATTTAGTTTCTCCAAGTAAAATAGAACTCAGATAGTTCCATCAGAACTTATACTGTCAAATATAGTCGCTTAGTATCAGTTACATCGATTAGGCTGATCATCATAGTTATATTAGTTTTTTGAACTCGTGTAATATTCATATCAGTTATCAGAATTTATAATATCAGTATTAAGTTTTAGGACTGTTAGAAACAGTCATTCAATCAAGTTCTTCATAATTTGAACTGTTATAAATAGTTAATAGTCTATTTAGTACCTCAGTAACAGTAAAGTTATGTCGTCAGCATTCATACTCAGTAGTCAACATCATCACGAGTTCAGTTATTCTTGTTTATGCATGTATGTATTCTCACGTTCATATTACTTAGCATTGTTCATGCATATAACCCTTTGCATTTATAATATCTCACTCGTATACTTATTATATTCAGACGTACAGATGGATTTGCATTATTGTGCTTTATCTTATGTTACACCATAGGTTTATAGGCATGAGATCCAGATCAGCAGTAGCATTCCAGTGTTCAAAATTTATAGTGAGTCCTTCTTATTCGAGGATGATATGATTATTTCTATATTTACTATTTAGTTGCTAGATGGAGTTAGTTGGAGACATATTCATTCTACTCCTTATTCAGTTCAGTTAGAGGCGTTCAGACTAGATGTAAGATTAGATATTCAGATCTCATTATTTTTCAATATTTATGAATTATTTTTGTATTATTATACCTTTTTCAGATATTATGTTATCAGACATTTTTCAGTTCAAACGATATGGCCTTTCATATTCATATTTCCACATTTTATGATATATTGTGCAGTATACAGGTACATATATCAGTCATGGGTTAGCTTGTGGTCCTTCGGGGTAATGAGAACCGTGTAGCATTCTGTTTTAGAAAATTATGGTGTTACAAACTTGGTATCATAGCCTAAGGTTCAATAGAGTCCTAGGAAATTTGAAAGTCACATCTATTGGTGTCTTGTACATGCATGTGTTGTGCACCAAACCTATGTGCAGGAGGCTATGAGATGTTTTAGGAACAATTTCCCTTCTTTTAGTATTCATGTTGTGTTAGTGAGCAGTCAGATTTGTATAGCTTGTTTTCTTATTCTTGCATCTATTAATGCTATCCAAAATCTCAAATAATGTAGCTATTACAAGGTATAACCTCCTAGTAGTTGTAATTTTAGTTCATCTTAGCATGCATTAGTTTTAGACTCCGAAAGTTTAGTTATAATCTATTTCGTAGATGCCTTGTGCATCACCTAGTATCTCCATAAGGTAAGCGTTCTTAGCGGGACAACGCATCCCAAGAGGGAGATACCCCACCTTCTCTTAATGCTCTTATGTCTTAGATCTTTCAATTTATCCTTGTATAACGAATTCAATCTAGAATAGAGGGTACTCATAAGTTGAAATTCAAGTTAGACCTCAGTGGTAAGTCAAGTATTTAAAGGTTCAGTTCAGTTCATGACGTTCAGTCCATATGTCACGTAGCAGAATCAGTCATGTTCTCATGTTTTAGTTCAATCATAGTTCCTTTACCATTGCATATTCAGTCGCATATTCGTGAGTCAGTTCAGTCATGTATTCACGCATCAGATATGCGTGGTTAGCTTATTAGTACTTTTAGTCATGCATTCACGTATCCTGTCAATCATATAATCATGCATCAGACATGCATGTATTCAACTTATCAGTTAATCAGCAAATATGGATTCTCAGTTTAAGAAACTCATTTTATCAGAACACTCAGTCCTACATTCATAAATTAGCTACCCATGCATCATATATACATATATAGTATGAAATTCTAACTTTTCAATCATGTGATTTGATAACGCCTAAACTCCAGCTCTCGTAAGAGTGTAAGCGATCGTTGTCAAATATAGAACCCAACTGGGTTGGGTGTCGAATCCCATAGGGAATACTCGGTCACTAAGTATGTAACTATTAGTAGACTATTGGTCAAAAATTCTACGGAAAGGGGGGATTTGAATTATGACGTGAATTAATGTAAACAAAGTAAAAAACGGAAAGCTTTGTTTTGTAGATTTTAATCAATGAGAATTATAAGTTAGGGTTATGTCCACCTTATGAGTTCTACGTATCTATTAACTATGAGTTATGCAGAATTCAGACATGCATGCACTTATAGAGTTTCGTATTCTAATGGTAAATCCTAGCGTCTCTCGACCATCAAGGATTATCTCACTTTAACTCTCTCGAGCTTAAAGCATGTAACTAACGGTATGTACTCCCCAAGAGGTTAATCCAGTTACGACATTAACTTGTAAACAGGGGTTGGTAGCCCTATTTCCTTGTCACACTCTCTTTTCTAGACATGTAAATTTTCTCTCGAACAAGTTAATACTATACTGGCGTATTCTATATGTTTACAACCACAAGAATATAATTAAGATGAAGAGAGTAATGATATAAGTAGCATAAGTGTCAAGAATTCACAAACTCATAGCAATAGATAGTATATCATAAGGCTTCCTTAACCCTAACAGAGAAGTTTAGCTACTCATGAGTGCAACGGAGATCACAATAGACATCATCATCGTACCAAAGCTTGAACGATCTCACGTTGGTCACAAGAGCCGTGCTTTCTCTGTCAGAAAGTAACGTGAATAGTACTAAATGTCGAATAAAAGAAAAATAGGATTGAATAGAAAATGGAATGAATGCTGAAAAATTCAGCAAATAGTGTTTTTATAACATCCTTGTCCTAGTCCTACTGAAATAAGGTTTTTATCCTTGTCCTACTGAAATAGGGTTTTTATCCTTGTCATATTCCCACTAGGTTACTGCTGATCCCCAAGTATTTAGAAATACTATTTTTGCCTGGAACAAGTTTTCCATGCATCACTTTCAGTCCTCCAGTTTCCAAAAGTTGCCTTCCTTCTTACGTGAAGTTTCTTTTGCTACCCAAAGGTCCACAAAGTGCTGAAATCTTCATCATTAATACCTGAAAACATGCTAACCACATTGGTTAGCTCACTTACAGGAAAATGGACTAAAAGTGCAGGAATTATATATTTTATCCTTAAAACTTAGCTAAAATATGGGTAAATTATAGTACTTTTGGCATATAAATACACCCAAAATCAACACCACACACTTAAAGCTTTGCTCGTCCTCGAATAAAATATCATGTCCATGTAAACATCTACTTAGGATTTCACAGTAACAGCACAAAATGCTCAACAAGACATGCAAGGAAATTATTAACAAAGAGTAGTTTTCTTGATCACTACTAGAAACTATTCAACCTACAACATAGACTCGTGATGATGGTTAATTCGTATCCATAAGTTAAGGTACAAAGAATCATATAACACTACCCAAGACTCATCAACCATGTGTGTCTCACACAACATATTACCCATTATTACTCACAAGTTTTGCATTTTTCAAAACATGGGTACAAGATTCTCCTTGCTCTCTCTCTCACTACGAATTCATATGTTGCAACTGATGACCATAGGCTTTCCCTTAGTGTAATGCTCTACTAATATCAGAATGCTACGCTTAGGATCAAATAGGTCTTTACATGGTTGTAATGTAGGCTAAGGGATGGGTAGGACTATTTTGGCCAGAAATAGTGACTATGTTCCCTAAGCGCTTTAATACACTACGTTATGTCATTAACACTCTCTTTTAAACAACTCCTCTACCTTCCTTTCATCTACCACCCCTTTTCACCTGTTTTGTTAGTCAATTAAAAACACTACTATCTTTTTATTTTTCTATTTCTTTTTTTTATAACACACCTCTATGATAGCCACTCTTTTTCATAACAAATTCAAGTACCAATACACTCTAAGGCATCACTCTTACCCAATTTCCTCTTATGTTGTCGCATGACTTTACAATTTAAAGCACTTAGGAATTTGGATCAAATTATGGTCTTGAAAAAAATGGATTAGGCTTACATATGAGGCTGTCCAGGAAAATAGCTAAAGGCTCAAAGGGGGTTAACTAGGATAATGTCCACGGGTAGGTAAAAAGAAGGTAAACAAGTACAGGTTGCCAAAGAAAAGCCTAAATCATCTCCTAAACTTACACTCTTTATTTCGCTTTACATACACACCAGTCAAGTTCTAGCATCAGCCACAAACACATAATATACAATAATCTCACACACACAAGGCACATGGTCAACTTTATTGGGAGTATTATAGACCCTTAACCCTAACAGATGAATCAATTCAACCACCCACTTATCACACAGTGAGTCACACTTGGAGCCTAAACGTCTCAATAGTAATGATTTTAGCACAAACTCTTGTCATAATACCATGCCGCCTATCAGAAAAATCTCATGCAAAATCTAAAACAAACTTTACGACTAATTAAACAAAAAAATAAATAAATAAATACAGGCAAAGAAATACAGCATACAAATACCAGGACCCCATACTTAGACGGGACACACTGCCCTCAGTGGAAAATAAATAAGGAAAACCTTATTAGTTAGACTCCACCTTTATGTCTGGGGTCATACCCCCTGTGTCGTCATCATCATCAGAGTCATCATCCTCAGAAGTTCCTCAAAATATATCCCACTTGATTCCAAGAGTGCGTCAAGGTATTTGCAGCGAGGAGGATTCAGCTTGCTCTTTTCTTGCCCTTTTCTGACCTTTTTTTGAAGTGGACACTTTTTGTTTTCCTTGTCGTCTTTTTGGGGTCATTCTACCTGAGATCCTAATAGAGTCATGTTAGCTTCATCTCAAAAGATTCACTGTAATCGGAAAACAAACAGTAATGGCACCACCCCACACTTAGTTTGTTGGCACAAACTAATTAAGTGAATGATGTCGACTACTCAGACTTCATTGACATACATATAGGCGATATGTTCCAACAATAAGTTTAGTACAATCATACTTTCATGTCATCTTGACTATCCTTTCATGTTTGGATTGATGCACTTTTTAAACAAGACTACTACATAGAGATCGAATCAAGTTATGGCATAGAAATAATCACAACATCTCATGCTTGTATTCAATCATGATATTTATCTCAATGAATGAGTCATTCAAACAGTCAAGCATTCAATTTTGAAGATTATGCAATTAACTTCACCATGTCGACTTCACAAAAGTATGATAGTGTATCAAAATCAAATACAAGTCGGAACCAAGTTAAGAACACCCACATGTATTCTTTCACTCAATTAGATGTATCATACAAACCACGCACATTCAAATCACTAACACCAATTCAAGATCGAACAAAGCATTATATGCGTAGTATTGTAACACTTATGAAATATAAAAGAAGAACTTATTTGGTGATGTATTCGGAACAGGATCTTGCAAGGTTAGATGAGCAAAAAGAAAAGTTTTGAGAGATTTTGGGAAGTAAAGGCGGCGCCTAATGCTTTGCCAATGCTATGGCATTTTAGATTCAGAGACCAAAGGCTTTAGCATAGGCAGCACCTATGCTATGGCATTGTTGTTCATAGGCGGCGCCTATGCTATGGAATTGTAGATTCAGAGAGCTTAGGCCATAGCATAGGCCTTGCCTTGTTCATTGCCTAGATTTACATAGGCCTTGCCTTGTTCGTTGCCTAGATTTGCATAGGCAATGCCTAACCAATAGCCTTTGCTTCTTTATTCCTAACTTACCACCTTCTATCATGACATACTTCCAAATTAAAATTTGGGACCAATCTCCTCCTTTATACGTCTTGTACCTACACTTACTCAAAAACAACAAAAACGATTAGATAGATGGGTTGCCTCCCACCAAGAGCCTTAGTTTTGGTCGTGGCTTGAAAAAATCCTAGGAAAAAAAACAATTAAAAAAGATGGGTTGCCTCCCATCTAGCGCTTGATTTATTATCGCAGAACGACATAGTTATCTCGATTACTTAGACTTCGTCGAGATAAATGGTGCATCATTTTCTGAATGGATTCAGACGATGCTGATGCTTACTTATGGGCATGCAATCTTCATTGAGATGACTCTTGTGCATACATATCCCATAAGGGATACCTATTATATCATCAATAGTCCAAACCATAGCTCTCTTGTACCTCTTCAGAGCAGAGATGAGATCCTCTACGTGCTGTTCACCTAAATCAGCCGCAACACTCACCGGAAGTGTATTTCCACTTCCCAAGAATGCATACCTTAGGTGACTGGGGAGCTCTTTCGATTCTAGCACTGGTGGCTCTGCAATGGAAGTCTTCACTGTTGGTTAAGGTCGATTCTTAGGATCAAGGTCCAGCTTCTTAGGAGCATGAGAATAGGACCTTATTCCTGTTAGAGCACAAATAGTTTTTTCATGTTCCTCAGCCCCCTCACGCTTAAAATTCAATAGCACATCAGATAGTGACTCAACAGTAAGCTGCTTCTTTACAGATAATTCTTTCTCATCCCCATAATAAACATCATCTAAAGAGAACACATTCATATCGCTGGGCTGCTTCATTGCATTTCATACATCAAAATGGACCACTTCGTCATTCAACCGAAATAAAAGCTCATTAGCTCTCAAATCAATAAGCACACTTCCGGTTGCGAGAAAAGGGCATCCCAAGATTATGGGAACTTCAGAGTCCACCTCGCAATCCAAAATAACAAAGTCTGCAGAAGGTGGAAACCTTCACCAACACATCATTCAAGATACCCACAGGTCATTTTACCGACCTATCTGCCATCACAAGCCGCATATTGGTTGGTGTAGGGTCACCCAACCCTAACTTTCTGTACATGGATAGCGGCATCAAATTGATGGTAGCTCCCAAATCATACAACGCCTTAGAAAAATCCAATGATCGAATCGTGCAAGGAATAGTGAAAGCACCAGGATTTGCCTTTTTCTGAACTAGCGATCTTGTAGCAATTGCACTGTAATGATGAATATTATCTGCCAGCTCAAGCTTAGTGCTCGTTTTTTTGTCAAAAGGTCCATCATGAATTTAGCATACCCAGGCATCTATTCTAACACCTCCACCAAAGAAACATTAATGGTTAGCTGCTTCAACATGGTCATGAATTTACTGAACCTAGTGTCATCAGCCTTCTTCTTCAGTCTCTGCGGAAAAGGTGGTGATGGAAGGGGAATCGTTTTCTCCACCACTTCCTCTTTATCTTGCTTCCGATTATCATCTTTTTCAGGAGTGTCATCAGCCTTCTTCTTCAGTCTCTGAGGAAAAGGTGGTGGTGGAGGAGGAATCATTTTCTCCACCATTTCCTTTTTATCTTGCTTCCGACTATCACTCTTTATAGGCTGGTGACGTCTAGGTATAACATCATGATCACACACTTCAGCTTCTACGACATCTTCAAACTCTGCTTCATCAATCACATTATCCTCTGTATTATCGACTACCTGCTTGCCTTTGTACGGATTTTCCAACACCGTACCACTCTGGATAGTAATAGTTATACACGATCCATCATTCCTTGGATTTTGCACTGTGTTGCTAGGTAGCGTTTCAGCCTTTCTTTGGTTAAATGTCGCTGATAGTTGACTCAATTATTTCTCCAGCTGTTTTATTGCAATGGAATGCTAATCAACTAGTTGATTTATTGAGGACAAATCATTCTTTACCCCAGCTACTCCCGTGTTAGTTGCCTCTACTCCTTTCAACAGCTTAGCCATCATATCTTCCATTGACATCTTCCTCGAACCAGATGCCGCGGCCTCACGATTTCCAGGAGGAATATACAAACCACTCTTGTCAGTCTTATTCTTCCAACTACCTTAATCACGGTCCTTGTTTCCAGATTTATCATAATAGTTCCAACCCCTGGTTTCCTTGGGCATTGCCTTGGAAACCCCCCTAATTATTCAAGTAGCAAGCTTCTTCTTCAGAATCGAATTCATCTCTTCCCTCGGACATAATAGTTGTGACTTTTTCGGTCTTCCCTGATAATAGATGCTTGGTAAGAAGATCCATCTGCATTTTCATGTGTGCCATATCTTGGTCACATTCCTCTTCTCTTCGCCTTTGTTCTGCAGTCATGCCAAAAAATACAGTAGATCTTGTTACCTCAGAATCCCTGGTATGCCAAGCTCTACTATGCTTTGTCATACGATCTAGCATATCACTTGCCTGAATAAAAGTAAGGTCCATGAATAAACCACCCGCAACATTATCAACCACTGGCTTAGTCACTGAATTCAAATCCCTGTATAATATCTCCATCAAGTGGACATTAGTCATCTGATGATTTGGGCACCTCATAAGCTTCTTCTTGAACCTTTCCCATGTTTCATGGAAAGCTTCAATTAGAAGCTGTCAAAAATTGCTGATCTCATCTCCTAATTGTGCTCTATTTGATAGCGAATATAATCTTTCTAGGAAAGCGTCTTTCAGTTGACTACAATTAGTAATAGAGTCAGGAGTTAGCCTGTTCAACCATAGTGTTGCCTCCCCAGATAGAGATAATGGAAATAAGTGCAGCCGAATTGCATTCTGTCCAACCCCTGGATTATCAAACGCCTTGCATGTTGAGATAAAGTTAATCAAATACATATTCGGATCGTCTCCTATAAGATCACAAAATAGTCCCTTGAGTTGCAGTAGCTGAATTATGGTGCTAGTGATATTGAACTTGGCTCCGGGTGCCAATGGCAGAGGAATAATAGCCCCTGTGGCACCAGCCCCATCCAAATCATCATCATCATCATCATCATCATCAAAAGGAAACTGCATAGCTCGGCGTTCAGGCCACAATCTTGCTTGATGATCTCTTCTGTTTGCAGGTGTCACCACCTCATCAGCATGCCTTGGGTTTAGTAACTGATCATCACCCAGGTCCTCATCATCAGGATTTTCTGCTCGTCCTGGGTTATCAATATTCTGTTGATGCACTTGAGCAGCGGCCAACGCAGCTAATCTAGCCTACTCCTGTTGAGCAGCCCTTCTTTCAATGTCACGTTGCTCCTCCATCATGCCAATAAGTTGCGGTTTAGGGTTTATGGGTAATAATGGTTGACCAGAACTTTGAGTATTGGGCATGCAATGAACAAAACCTGTCTAAAACAAAAACAACAAGTAAAAGTAAAATACAAGAATTTTTAACCAACGGTCTATTAACTATCACAAACTTAGTAGACAACCGTATTCCACGTCAACGGCGCCAAAATTTGATAACGCCCAAACTACAGCTCTCGTAAGAGTGTAAGCAGTCGTTGTAAAATATAGAAACCAACTGGGTTGGGTGTCGAATCCCACAGGGAATACTCGGTCACTAAGTATGCAACTATTAGTAAACTGTTGGTCGAAAATTCTACGGAAAGGGGGGATTTGAATTATGACGT
Organism: Capsicum baccatum var. pendulum; assembly: GCA_030864225.1. Lineage (NCBI taxonomy): Eukaryota > Viridiplantae > Streptophyta > Magnoliopsida > Solanales > Solanaceae > Capsicum > Capsicum baccatum. Next base: position 169,105,346 of record CM061558.1, on the reverse strand, counting down.
GAATTAATGTAAACAAAGTAAAAAACGGAAATCTTTGTTTAGTAGATTTTAATCAATGAGAATTATAAGTTAGGGTTATGTCCACCTTATGAGTTCTACGTATCTATTAACTATGAGTTATGCAGAATTCAGGCATGCATGCACTTATAGAGGTTCATAGTCTAATGGTAGATCCTAGCGTCTCTCGACCATCAAGGATTATCTCACTTTAACTCTCTCTAGCTTAAAGAGTGTAACTAATGGTACGAACTCTCCAAAAGGATAATCCAGTTACGGCATTAACTTGTAAACAGGGGTTGGTATCCCTATTTCCTTGGCACACTCTCTTTTCCAGATATGTAACTTTTCTCTCGAACAAGTTAATGCTATACTGGCGTATTCTATATGTTTACAACCAAAAGAATTTAATTAAGATGAAGAGAATAATGATATAAGTAGCCTCGTGTCAAGAATTCACAAACTAATAGAAATAGATAGTAAATCATAAGGCTTCCATAACCCTAACAGAGAAGTTTCGCTACTCATGAGTGCAACGGAGATCACAATAAACATCATCATCGTACCAAATCTTGAACGATCTCATGTTGGTCATAAGAGCCGTGCTTTCTCTGTCAGAAAGTAACGTGAATAGTACTAAATGTCAAATAAAAGAAAAATAGGATTGAATAGAAAATAGAATGAATGCTGAAAAATTCAGCAAATAGGTTTTTTATAACATCCTTGTCCTAGTCCTACTGAAATAGGGTTTTTATCCTTGTCCTATTGAAATAGGGTTTTTATCCTTGTCATATTCCTACTAGGTTACTGCTGGTCCCCAAGTATTTAGAAATACTGTTTTTGCCCGGGACAAGTTTTCCATGCATCACTTTCAGTCCTCAAGTTTCCAAAAGTTGCCTTCCTTCTTACGTGAAGTTTCTTTTGCTGCCCAAAGGTCCACAAAGTGATAAAATCTTCAACATTAATACCTGAAAATATGCTAATCATATTGGTTAGCTCACTTACAGGAAAATGGACTAAAAGTGCAGGAATTATATATTTTATCCTCAAAACTTAGCTAAAATATGGGTAAATTATAGTACTTTAGGCGTGTAAATATTCCCATCATCATTATCCATGAAATCATGATAATTCATTCATGATATATATGAATCACTTTATCTTTTCTCCCCTCTCAAGTAGTCATTATTCGAGGACAAATGTTTCCATGGGGGAGATATTGTAATACCCCAAAAAATCCAAACCAATACTAAAGGCATGTAAAAAGCTCATGCATAGTACATCATGGTTGTTTTATAGTTTTATGATTAAGTTAGATGTAAAATTCTTCTCAACTATCAGAAGAATCAAAACATTCCTTACCAATTTAATTCGTAAGAAGGATATTGGTATAGTCAACTTCAAATGATCATATCTCTCATTATACTTGTAATTTTGGAGCTTATGAGATATCAACAGATATATAATTGAATTAGCTTTTCAACGACACCAATTTTGCCTAAATCCGATATCGGAGCAAAGAGTTATGCCTCTTTTACTCCAGTATATCAGGCTGGAAATAATGTGACGACATTCGTGATAGCTTATCACATTTGTGACGCCCTATCACCAAGGTCGTAAGTTATGATTTTCAGAAACTGGAAAATTATTTCATAAGGGTATTTTGGTCTTTTCCTTCACCTTCCATGACTTATAACCCTAAAGACGCATAATTTTTCCCCTTTTTTCTTCAGTTAAGCATCTCAACAACCCTCTATTACACTCTCAACCACAAGATTAGGGTTTTCCATCAAACTCATCTCTCAAAAATCAAGATTCAAGACTTTTCTCGAGATAATCAAGAATGAGGCTTCCCAATCCAAGAAATCTCCAGCAAATCATCAAGGTTTCCATTCTAAGGTACGCGTGTGTTCATTCATGTATTCCTTTCTTCCATGAAGTTTAAGATCCCTTTTTTTTAAAACTATATATTATGGTTTTCATGTTATGAATGGATTTATGATCATGTTTATATGTTGAATGATGCCAAGATAGAATATTTATGTGTTATTATGAATCTATGACATCATATGAGTTGAAATTAGGTAAGTTTGATTATTTATGATGAGTAATTGTATGATTTACACCTATGCCTAAGTTGTGCATGTAAGGTGTTTGATAAAATACTCAAGAGACTAGAAATCATGCATTATAGCTAAATTGTGACTAAGTGAAGGATTCATGATAGGCCTCTATGATTCAATGTCATCCATGTTGATAATATGTCTTATGAACAGTGTTGGATTACTCATGAACTAGTCTTATGGAATTATGCTATGCTTCCTTGCAAAACCCACTCATGTACAAGATGTAGAATATCCATGTACTTCATGAAATTCCCCAAATTATGATATTATGGATTGTTTTTGTAAAATATAAAAAGCATGAGATTGAAAGCTATGCAAGTATATACAGGTCGTATGAAATTCCCTTTCATGAAATAGATTGTTGAGAACCATGCTTAGTATGAAATTCCTTATTTATGATATTGTGGATTATGGACTCTACTTTTATGATCAAGTCAGTCATGTGTGTCAGTTTCCTTCCATCGAGACCTGAGTGTACTAATACCTGAAAAATAGAGCTGTGTACCTAGAGCCATGTCATGTTTTCATGATACTCTCTGTCAAGCCATGATGTATAGAAATCAGGCAGTCATGTAACTTAGGAAATCCCACTAATCTTAGTAGTTCAGTATTCTCAATAATCTCAGTTCTCAGTAACCTGAGTAATCATAGTAAATCTCAGTAACTTCAGTACTCTTAATCAGTCCTCAGAACTAATTATATTTCGTACATCATCGAAATCCAGTTGATGATAGGCGAATTTACGCGCCTATAGTGCTATATTTTACCCATATTTTAGCCTAGTTTTGAGAACAAATTATATATTTCATGAACTTTTAGTCCTTTTTCCTGTAAGTGAGCTAACGAACATGATTAGCAAAGTTTCAGGTATAAATGATGCAGAATTCAGCATTTTATGGCTTACTTGACGCTAAAGAAAACTCATGAAGGAAGGAAAGGGAGCTTGAACGCCTAAAGGACCAAAAGTTATACATGGAAAATCTATCCCGGGCTAAAACAACTTTTCTGAAGACTTTGGGGACTTGCAGTAACTTATTTGGATTTGGATAATGATACATTAACCTAGTACAATTGGGTTAAGTATTTCATTTATTTATTTGGATCACGAGAATATTGCATTAACCTAGTACAATTGGGTTAAGTATTTCATTTGTTTAATAGGATTTGGTTAGATATTTCATTAGCTTAGTAGGATTAGGATATGGGTATTATAAATACCCTATCATGGTAGAGTTTTTTATTCATTCTTCACTTCAAAGAGACATCTTCTTACAATCCTACCTTAGTGGAGAGATACATTCTACTTCTCAATTACAACTCTTCTAATCTTCCCATTAATTCTATTTTTCTTCTTCTATTCATCTATACAATTCTTAATTTCCGCAACAAGAGAAATGTTACTTTGCTAAGGAATTCACGCCTAAACGCCTACCACTTTTGTGCTACACGAAATTAATCAATCTTGTGGTATAACAATAATGTCAATCGTGATCTCCTTCACCTTCATGGGTAACTAAACCTCTCTGTTGGGGTTATGGAAGCCAACTGAAATACTATCTATTACTACGAGTTTGTGATTTTATGACACGTATGATGCTTATATCATTATTCTCTTCATCTTAATCTACATTCTTTGTGGTTGCAAACACAAGAATACGCCAGTATAACATTTAACTTGTTCGAAAGAAAGGTTATTTGTCTGGAAAAGAGATAATGTCAAGGTAGTAGGGTCACCCCCTAAAATTCCCTACTAAACAGTTAGTGTCATAACTGGATTAACCTCTTGGAGAATTCGTACCGTTAGACACGCTTTAAGCTCGAAAGAGTTAAAGTGAAATAATCCTCGAATAGGTCGAAAGACGCCTGGATTTACCATCGAATACAATTCTCTATAAGCACATGCATGTCGGAATTCTACATACTCATAGTCAATAGAGACGTATAACTCAGGAGGTGGACATAATCCCAATGCTTCAATTCTCATTGTTTACAACTTAAGTAACAATCCTTTTCTTTTTACTTTGCTATTTTCAGCTTTTACTTTATTGTTTTGGTTACACATTACAATCCCCCCTTCTTACGAGACTTGCACTAAAAGTCTAGTAATCATTGCCTACATGTTGACCAAGTTATTCCCTGTGGGATCGATACCCAACCCAGGTTGGGTTCTATATTTGCTAATGACCGTTTTACATTCCTAAGAGAGCTGTAGATTGAGCGTTATCAAAAATTAGCGCCGTTGCCGGGGAATACGAGTGTCAATCAAGTTCATGATAATTACTAGACCCTTTGGTCAAAGATTCTCGTACTTTTACTTTTAGTTTTTGTTTTTGTTTACTGCAGGTTTTTATTCAGTGCATGCCCCATACTCGAAGTTCTGGTCAACCGTTATTACCTATCAATCCTGAACCACAACGTATTGGCAAAATGGAAGCACAAGCAGAAATCAAAAGGATGGCTGCTCAACAGTAACAGGCTAGATTAGCCGCTCTTGCCGCCGCCCAAGTACACCAACAAAATATTGATAACCCTGGGCGAGCAACAGATCCTGACGATGAAGATTTATGAGATGACGAGTTACTAAACCCAAGGCGTGATGCTGAAATCATAACACCTACCTACAGAAGAGGTCGTCAAGCCTGTTTTAGGTATGATCGCCAACCCATGCAACCAGCTTTTGACAACGATGATGATGATCTTGATGGTGCCGGAGCCACTGGAGCCATTATTCCTCCACCATTAGCGCTCGGAGCCAAGTTCAACATCATAAGCACCATGATTCAGTTATTGCAACTCAAGGGATTATTTGGTGGACTAGTAGGCGATGATCCGAATATGCATCTCATCAACTTTATTTCTACATGCAAGTCGTTTGACAATTCTGGTGTTGGTAAGAATGCAATTCGATTACGTCTATTTCCATTGTCTCTGTCTGGGGAGGCAACACTATGGTTGAATGGGCTAACTCCTGATTCAATTACGAATTGGAGGCAATTGAGAGACGTTTTCCTAGAAAGATTCTTTCCGCCATCCAAAAGAGCACAATTGAGAGATGAAATCAGCAACTTTCGTCAGCTTCCTACTGAAGCTCTTCATGAAACATGGGAGAGGTTCAATACAAAGCTAGCAAGATGCCCAAACCATCACATGACCAATGTTCACCTAATGGAGATATTATATAGAGCCTTGAATTCAATAACTAAGACAGTGGTGGATAACTCAGCTGGAGGATCTTTTATGGACCTCACTTTTGGTCAAGCAAGCAATATGCTAGATCGTATGACGAAACAAAGTAGAGCTTGGCATACCATGGATTCTGAGGTAGCAAGCCCCACTTTATCTATTGGCATGACTGCAGACCAAAGAAGAAGAGAAGAAGAACGTGATCAAGATATGGCGCATCTGAAAACACAAATGGATCTTCTTACAAAGCATTTATTATCAGGGAAGACCAAAAAAGTGCAAGCTATTGCGTCAAAAGAAAGAGACGAATCTGATTCGGAAGAAGAGGCCAACTACTTAAACAATCAGGGGGGTTTCCGTGGGAATACCCAAGGAAACCAAGGTCGGAACTACTATGATAAATCTGGAAACAAAGACCAAGGTAGTTGGAAAAACAAGAATGAAAAGAGTGGTTTGTACGTTCCCCCTGGTAGACGTGACACCACCACATCTAATTCTGGAAGTATGGAAGACATGATGGCTAAATTATAGAAAGAAGTGGAAGCAACGAGCACGGGAGTAACAGAGGTAATTAATGATTTGTCCACCATGAAATAATTAGTTGATTCACATTCCACTTCTATCAAGCAAAAATAGCAGCAATTGAGCCAACTTTCAGCAGCACTCAATCAAAGAAAGACCGGCACTTTACCTAGCGATACTGTGCAAAACCCAAGGAATGATGGGTCATGCATGGTTATCACTACAGAAGTGTTAAGGTGCTGGAAACTTCAGCAAAGGGCAAGCAAGTGGTTGACGAAGTTGCGGACATGGATGACAACGCAAAAGGAGAAGATGTCGCAGCAACTACTCCTGACGTCAAGGACGCCACCTCCAGCATGGTGCAGCCTGAAAAAGTGGGAAAATGGAAGCAAGAGGAGAAGAAATCCATGGAAAGAACACTTCCATACCCACCACCACCTTTTCTGCAAAGATTGAAGAAGGTGGCGGATGACACAAAGTTCTGCAAATTCATGACTATGTTGAAACAACTGATAATTAATGTTCCATTGGTGGAGGCACTTGAACAAATGCCTGGGTATGCAAAGTTTATGAAGGATCTTTTGACTAAGAAGTGGGCAGCAAGTTATGAGTTGAAAAAAGATGTGCATCATTGTAGTGCAATTGCTACCCGATCGATAGTTCAGAAGAAGGCCGACCCCGGAGCTTTCACTATTCCTTGCACCGTAGGATCTTTGAATTTTGCCAAAGCATTATGTGACTTAGGAGCCAGCATCAATTTGATGCCATTATCGATCTACAAGAAGTTGGGGTTGGGTAATCCTACTCCAACAAATATGAGGCTCGTCATGGCGGATAGGTCGGTAAAACGACCTGTTGGTATTATATGTGACGTATTGGTAAAGGTTTCTTCATTCATATTTCCGACAGACTTTGTTATTTTGGATTGTGAAGTAGACTCAGAAGTTTCCATAATCTTGGGGTGCCCTTTCCTTGCTACAGAAAGTGTGCTTATTGATTTGAGAGCTAATGAGCTTTCATTCCGAATAAATGACGAAGTGGTTTGCTTTGATGTGCGCAAATCAATGAAGCAACCCAAAGATCTAAGTGTATTTTCAGTGGCTGATGTTTTCCTTGATGATGAGAAAGAATTACTTGAAGAAAAGCAAATTATTGATGACCCTTTGGAGGTTGTGCTCATGAATGGAGAGAATGAGGACGCTAAAAATTCTGAAGAAACTACTTGTGCTCTATCGGGATTAGGGATATATCGCTATGCTCCCAAGAAGCTTGATCTTGATCTCAAGAATCGACCCATACCACCAGCTAAGCCATCTATTGAGGAGCCACCCACATTAGAATTGAAGGAGCTGCCAAGTCATTTGAAGTACGCCTTCTTAGGAAGCGGAAATACTCTTCCAGTCATTGTGGCAGCCGATTTGGGTGAGCAACAAGTTGCAGCTCTTATTTCTATCTTACGCAAGTATATTAGAGACATTGGATGGACCATTGCGGATATTATTGGTATTCCACCTGGGATTTGCACACATAAAATTCAGCTTCAAGAGAATTGCACACCCACCATTGAGCATCAAAGACATCTAAACCCACTTATGCAAGAAGTGGTGAAGAAAGAAATTATCAAGTGGTTAGACGCAGGAGTTGTATATCCAATCTCTGATAGTACATGGGTAAGCACGATACAATGTGTTCCCAACAAAGGAGGCATGGCGGTGGTTGCGAATGCTAAGAATGAGCTTATTCCACTGAGACCCGTCACTGGATGGAGAGTATGCATGGACTACCGAAAGTTGAATTCTTGGACACTCAAAGATCACTTTCCAATGCCATTCATGGACCAAATGCTAGATCGATTAGCGGGGAAAGGATGGTTTTGCTTCTTGGACGGTTATTCAGGCTACAATCAGATTTGTATTGCCCCCGAAGACCAAGATAAGACAACATTTACATGCCCATATGGTACGTTTGCCTTTAAACGTATGCCATTCGGTTTATGTAATGCACCAGCCACCTTTCAACGCTGTATGATGTCCATTTTCTCTGATATGGTTGAGGACACTTTGGAGGTATTTATGGATGATTTTTCAGTTGTTGGTGAATCTTTTGAGTCGTTCTTGGAAAACTTGAGCATGGTATTGCAAAGATCTATAGAATTCAACCTTGTGCTGAATTGGGAAAAGTGCCACTTCATGGTAAAAGAAGGAATCGTGCTTGGGTACAAGATCACCGCAAAAGGAATAGAGGTTGATCGAGCTAAAATAGAGGTTATTGAGAAGCTATCACCTCCAATTTCGGTGAAGGGAGTTCGTAGTTTTCTTGGCCATGCAGGTTTCTATCGTCGGTTCATCAAAGATTTCTCAAAAATTGCTAGTCCATTGTGCAAACTATTGGAGATGGATGCGAAGTTTGACTTTAATGAAGATTGCTTAAAGGCATTGAATGCCCTAAAGGAAAACTCATTGAAGCCCCTATCATGGTAGCACCAGACTGGTCTCTCCCGTTCGAAGTTATGTGTGATACTAGTGGTGTAGACATTGGAGCTCTACTTGGACAAAGAAATAAGAAATTATTTCATCCTATCTACTACGCGAGTAAGGTCCTAAATAAAGCCCAAAGGAACTACACTGTTACTGAACAAGAGCTCCTAGCCGTTGTGTACGCGTTTGAGAAGTTTCGTGCCTATCGGTTAGGTACTAAGGTGATCATTCATACAGACCATGCAGCTCTTAGGTATCTTATGACAAAGAAGGATGCAAAACCAAGGTTAATTCGATGGGTGTTGCTGCTACAAGAGTTCGATTTTGAGGTCAAAGATAGAAGAGGTTGCGAGAACCAAGTGGCCGATCACCTATCTCGACTTGAGAAGGGACATGCGGCGCAAACCAAAATTCAGATTGATGATGCATTCCCAGACGAAGAGATATTAGCGACAACAATGGAGGAACTACCATGGTATGCCGACTTTGCAAATTTCGTAGTGAGTAATGTGATACCTGCCAATTTATCCTACCACCAAAGGTGGAAGTTTATGCATGACGTACAGTACTACTATTGGGATGAACCTTATTTGTTTTGAAGATGCGCGGATGGTATCATTCGATGATGTATATCTCATGAAGAAGTGCCTACTATATAGGAATCATGCCACACTTCCCAAGTTGGAGGACATCACGCAGGCAATCGGACGGCAAGAAAAGTTTTGCAAAGTGGTTATTATTGGCCTTCGATATTTAGAGATGCCTACGACTATTTTAGAAGGTGTGACCAATGCCAACGTCAAGGTGCTATTTCAAAACACCATGAGATTCCCATGTCTAAAATTCTTGAGGTAGAACTTTTTTATGTGTGGGGTATTGATTTCATGGGTCCATTCGTGAATTCGTTTGGACTGAAGTACATCTTGGTTGCTGTCGATTATGTTTTAAAATGGGTGGAAGCTTTAGATTTGGCCGACAATGAAGGGAAGCGTGTTGTCGCGTTCTTAAAGAAGAATATCTTCTCTCACTTTGGAGTACCTCGTACTATCATAAGTGATGGAGGATCTCACTTTTGCAACAAGCTATTCATATTAGTTTTTGCCAAGTATGGTGTCAAGCAACATAAGGTAGCTATGCCTTATCATCCCCAAACTAGTGGACAAGTGGAAGTTTCCAATCGCGAGATCAAGCAAATCCTTGCGAAGACGGTTAATGCGAATAGGAAGGATTGGTCTAGGAATCTTGATGATGCACTTTGGGCGTACAGGACTGCATTCAAAACACTCATTGGCATGTCTCCTTATCAAGTATTTTATGGGAAGGCTTGTCACTTACCCATCGAGCTTGAGCATAAGGCATTGTGGGCATTGAAGCAATTGAATTTAAATGGGGATGATGCTAAAAATCTGAGGTTGGAGCAGTTGAACGAATTAGATGAGTTCCGTCTCCATACATATGAAAGATCAAACCTATATAAGGAGCGGATGAAAAAGTATCATGATCAGCGGATTGTTCGACGAAACTTCCAAAGAGGTGATATGGTACTTCTCTTCAACTCCAGATTGAAGCTCTTCCCAGGTAATTTAAAGTCTAAGTGGTCTGGTCCATACAAAGTTATCCAAGTCTACTCGTCTGGAGTAGTCGAATTGGAAGACAATAATGGCATTGTCTTCAAAGTGAACGGCCAGTGTGTTAAACCTTATATCGGTCATCTTGACTCGATGAATTATATGGCTATCACTTATCTCGACGAAGTCTAAGTACTCGAGGTAACTATGTCGAGCCACGCAATAATAAGGCGCTAGATGTGAGGCAACCCATCGTTCTATCGTTTTATTGTTTTATCGTTTATCGTTTTGTCTTTCTTTCATTCTAGTACTTATTTTGCTTTTGATAAATAAAAAATCCAAAAATATGAGTCTTGCCACGACCAAAACTAAGGCGCTTGGTGGGAGGCAACCCATCGTACTAATCATTTTCATTGGTTTTGAGCAAATATAGGTGCGAGAAGTATTCAACGAGGAGATTGGTTTCAAATGACGATTTGGACGTATTGTATGGTAAAGGTGGTAAGTTAGGAATAAGGATGCATAAGGCTATGGATTGAGCATTGCTCATGCCAAAATAGGCATCGAGGAAGGCTAGGCCTAGGTAAAACTAGGCCACGTATAATGCAAAACCTATACTATAGCCTAAGGATCTGGGCGATGAAGAGCTACTAAACCCACGGCATACTGCTGAAATGGCGGCACCCATGCAAAGGAGAGATCGTCAAGAGCAATTTAGACCTGATCATCGAACTATGCAAATTCCTTTTGATGATGATGATGACGATTTGGATGAAGCTGGTGCCACAGGAGCCATTGTTCTGTCACCCTTGGCACCTGGAGCAAAGTTCAATATCACTAGCGCCATGATTCAGCTTTTGCAACTCAAGGGATTATTTGGTGGACTAGCAGGTGATGATCCGAATATGCATCTTATCAACTTTATATCTACATGCAAGTCATTCGACAATCCTGGCGTTGGGCAGAATGTAATTCGACTACGCTTATTTCCATTGTCTCTGTCTGGGGAGGCAACTCTATGGTTGAATGGGCTGACTCCTGATTCGATTACTAATTGGAGGCAATTGAAAGACGCTTTCCTAGAAAGATTCTTTCCGCCATCCAAAAGAGCACAGTTGAGAGATGAGATCACCAATTTTCGATAGCTTCAAACTGAAGCTCTCCACGTTACATGGGAGAGGTTCAAGACGAAGCTAATGCAGTGCCCAAACCATTATATGACCAATGTCCACTTGATGGAGATATTATACAGAGCTTTGAATTCGGGGACTAAGCCAGTGGTTGATAATGCGGCTGGAGGATCATTTATGGACCTCACCTTTGTTCAGGCAAGCAATATTCTAGACCGGATGACAAAACAAAGTAGAGCTTGGCATACCAGGGATTCTGAGGTAGCAAGCCCCACTTTATCTATTGGCATGTCTGCAGACCAAAGAAGAAGAGAAGAAGAACGTGAGCAAGACATGGTGCACATGAAAACACAATTGGATCTTCTGACAAAGCACTTATTATCAGGGAAGACCGAAAAAGTGAAAGTTGTAGCGCTAAAAGGAAGAGACGAATCTGATTCTGAAGAGGAGGCCAACTATTTGAACAATCAGGGGGTTTCCGTGGGAATGCCCAAGGAAACCAAGGTCGGAACTATTATGATAACGCCAGTCTAACATTTAACTTGTTCGAGAGAAAGGTTATTTGTCTGGAAAAGAGATAATGTCAAGGTAGTAGGACACCCTTTCCTATTAAAAAGCTAGTGCCGTAACTGGACTAACCTCTTGGAGAATTCGTACCGTTAGACACGCTTTAAGCTCGAGAGAGTTAAAGTGAAATAGTCCTTGTTTAGGTTGAGAGACGCTTGGATTTACCATCGACTACAATTCCTTATAAGCACATGCATGTCACAATTCTACACACTCATAGGCAATAGAGACGTATACCTCAGAAGGTGGACATAACCCCAACGCTTCAATTCTCATTGTTTGCAACTTACGTAACAATCTTTCTCTCTTTATTTTGCTATTTTCAGCTTTTACTTTATTGTTTTCGTTACACATTACAATCCCCCCTTTTACGAGACTTGCACCAAAAGTTTAGTAATTTTGCTTACTTGTTGGCCAAGCTATTCCCTGTGGGATCGACACCCAACCCAGGTTGGGTTCTATATTTGCTAACGACCGCTTTACACTCCCACGAGAGCTGTAGATTGAGTGTTATCATATTCTCATTGTGTTGTGTTAGATATGGGTTTATCTTTAGGTGTTGTATTGATGAAATGTAAGACTTGGGTTACATGGACCATTTAGGCCATTTTTAAGTCATAGAGTTGAAACACTTTTCTTGTTTCCTTATGCCTTTGGTGAATTCGACTTCATTACTCATGTTTAGCATAGGAATACCTTATGTTACTAAAATAAGGTAAAAATGCTTTAGTCATACATGCTTAGGTTAATATTGGCCTTAGTTTTTTACACTAATGAAGGTTGCCTTACTTTTCATTGGACTTAGTTAATGTGTTTTGGAAGGATCGCTACTTTATGACTAAAGGGGGAATTTCTAACATATAAAAGTTTATATTAGATAGCTTAAGCCTTGCTCGAGTAGAATTTTCCTAAAATAGAACTCGAGGTCTAGAAGTGGGCTCTTAACCCACTTTAGACTATGACAGATGTTAGTTTTTGTAAGCCTTTTATGCATATTAGACTCTAGGAAATGTGTATTGAGGCAATATTGAGAAATCTTGATACATGATGGTTATTATTGTTAATGTGAGGGTTGACGCCTATAAATTATGTTAAGGTTTTGATGATACTCCTTATAATATTTTATTATATGTAAATATATTTATTTTAAGAGCAGAAGATAATTATATTGTTGTTTAAATACATATACCCAATATGAGTTCGAAGGATAATTATGACACTATTTATAAATATGATTTAAAGTCTACTATTGATTATTTATATATTTAAGTCTGGATATTGATTATATTTACCTATTCAATTCAGGATAGACATATTATGCTATAATGATAGACTTCTTACGATTAATGATATCAGGCTGTGAGATTGAAAGTAGAAATTTTACTAAGTTGGAAATTAAGGAAATTGTTGTAATATGGCATGACATAAATGAACTCTAGCGGTAAAATGATTAGTTGACAAATAATGCTTAGTTGCTAAATAATGTCTAGTAGACATACTATGACTAGCCAATAATTGAATCAGTGAAAAGAGATGGATATTTTATTAATGGTGACTAGTGTATCAGGATGATATGATTGTTATATAATGGTATAATTATGAAAGGATGGTTTAATAATGAAGAAGGTTTGTTATAACATTGGATGATTGAATTACTCTAACTTTGAGTATATTGTCTAGGCACATGGGAGTTTGTGATAAGTTATTTCCTTTCTGCACCAATTGGCAAATGGGAGCCTATAGTTTTAACTGTACGTGTTGACGCTTTATGCTATGTTATTATTTTGATTTATTTACTTATCTATGTACTACAATTTTGAAGCTATTTTAGGTTCTTCAATACCTTGACTTAGTTATGTTATGTTGCATTTTATCATTCTTATATCATAATTTAGCATAGTCAACCGATGATGCCTACTGAGTACCCATTGTTTTGTTACTCATACTATACTATACTTACCTTTCTGGTGAAGATCTGAGTACTAGTTATGGTCGTTGATCGTTGGTTGTGTTCTGTTGATTTTTTGAAGATAGGGTGAGCTCTTGCAGTCAGAGTCACCTATTTTCTTCAATCTTTTAAATTCAGTCTTTAGTTATCGAGACAAATGTTGTTGAATATTCTATGTTTTTGAGTTTTATTATTATTAGATGTTCTTGTACTATCTTTATCGAGTCATGGGATGGCATCTTGTATTCACTATTTTATCAATTTAGAACTAATTGATTATTTATAAATGTGTTGTTGATTTTTTCCTAAGTTCGGCAATTTCCAGAAAGTTCACCTATTGTATTTATCTCCTAGTTATGATTGGATTACGTACTAGTGGGATAGAGTAGGTGGGACTATGACTCATAAAGAAAGTCATTACAAATTTTTATTAGAAGCTAGGTTACACCAGTATTGTTGGTGCAAGAGTAAGTGTTTAGTCGAGTCCTACAAATAGGAACGATGACGTCTATTTTCTATCATCAGAAAGCTATGGGACATTCTTAGGAGTTCATCACTTTTTCATTCATGTTGTTCTACGAGTCTAAATTTGTTTGTTGAAGTATTCCCTTGACCTTACTCTTTTGTAGATGGCCAGGACATATGCTATCACTATACAAGATGAGGATCCTAAGATCGAGCCTTGGGATCTTACTTCTTTTCATGGATGACCTAGAACTCATGAACAATAATGAGATGTCTACCTAACTAGGGGCTAGGATAGTCCTCCTTCCCTCGGCCATATTCCTACTGCTGAGCTAGAGATTTTTCTGCCCCAGTTAGCGGTGGGACAAGGACCAACCCAGGTTCTACCAAGGCTTATTTCTTTTTTAGTTCTCATAGATATATTGATTCAGCTTTTGGAGATAGTTGGTCCTATGTTGTCTTATGATGCTCCGTCTACATATCATAGTGGTACTAAGGCAAGGAAGAAACCTGTAACTACAGCTCCCAGTATTCAGGTTCCTCCTACCCTAGTAGTTGCTCAATTTTTAGTTTCTCAACCTATTATGTCTTCTGAAGAGTTGAAGATATTCGGTAGATTCTTAAGATTGGCTCTGCCTATATTTTTTGCTGCACCGGGCGAGGATGCATATGAATTGCTGATTGCTTGTGAGGCTAGGATCAGTAATTTAGAACTTGTTGAGACTTGATATATCGACTACACCGTATTTAATTTGCATTTGGATTCTCAACATTGATGGATAGGTTATATAGATTCTTGACAAGCTGGATTTTCTCCCTTCTTATGGACTAAGTTCACTGAAATGTTCTTAGAGAAATACATGCCTCACACCCTTAGGGATTATTTACGGGACAACTTCTCTATATTATAGTAGGGCTCCATGACAGTTGAAGAGTATGACACCCATTTTTATGAGTTGGCTAGACATGTATCTTTTATTATGGACAATGAGTATAAGACATATTTTTACATTATTAGAGGGTTTAGGCTTCCCATTCATATGTCTACTCAGAGTTTGGTTGTTGCGGGTAGGTGTTTTGCTGAGGTTTTGCATCATACATAGGTGATGGAGGATATGTATCATATGCTCTAAGGGGGCGACAATAAAAGGTCTAGATATCAAGGAAGCATTAGTGGGAGCCATGAGAGTTCCCAATTTTGGGATGGTAGTTCTCATGGTAGGTATTCTATTCAGATATCCTATCAGCCTCAGAGTAAGCCTAGTCAACCTATTCATGTAGTTCTTTAAATTATTGATGGAGGACAGTCTAGTGCTATAGATCACCCTGGTAAGGGTAGCAGTCAATCTTTGAAGGGCTCATCTTTTGGATATTCTAGTGGTGGTGGTTATTACATGTTAATCGAATCTGTTTATCCTTGTTCAGCTTCAAGAGCCTGTAATCATTGCGGATTTCTTGATGATTATTCTCGAGACTGACCAAGTAATAGGTCAACTAATGTTTTAACTTAGGGTTTTTCCTCTATTGGAATAGTTTATCACTCAACTAACATGGTTCTCATAGTCTCAAGGGTGGTTTCTAAGGTACTCGAGAAGGTTATTATGTAGGACAGACAGGAGGTTATCAAGTGCCAATACATTTGGCAAGCATGGTCAATTTCATACAGTACCTGCTTGGCCCGAGGTGGAGTCTTTAGAAGTTATTATTACGGGTACATTTTTTGTGTGCCACAAGTCCACCCTTGATATATTTAATTTAGTATCAACTTATTCTAATATTTCTACTTATTATTCACCGTGGTTAGAATTATCTTAGGATTTATTATTTTTACCAATGCACATATCTACTACTATGGGTGATTTTTCAGTAGTTGATCGAGTGTTTGGATCACGTGCTATGACTGTAAGTGATGTTGATACCTTTGTTGACCTTATTATTTTTGAAAAGGTGGTTTTGATATAATTTTGGGCATGTACTAGTTATCTAACTAACTTGCAATCATGAATTTTCTTAATAAAACTATTACCTTATCCATGCTTGGCGTACCCCAGTCATGTGGTAAGGAGCAATTAGCTGTGAAGCGATGGGGATTATCTCTTATGTTCATGCTGAGAGTCTTATTTTGAGAGGCTACTAGTCTTATCTCACTTATATTTGTTATACCAGTGTGGTAATTTTGTCGCATAACTTTGTTCCTATTGTTTGTGGTTTTCCTGATATGTTCTCTATCAACTTGCCTAGTATTCCCCCTGTCTGTGAGATTAAGTTTGCTATTGATCTCAATCTTTAAAGCTAACCTACTTTTATGGACCTAACTGTGTGGCTCCTATCGAGCATAATGAATTAAATTCTCAACTTCTGGATCTTCTTGGTAAGGGTTTTATTCGAATAAGTGTGTCTTCTTTGGGAGTTCCTGTGTTGTTTTTGAAGAAAAAATATGGCTCCATGTGTATGTGTATTGATTATAAGTAGCTTAATAACGTTATGGTGAAGAACCATTATCCTATGCCTCGCATAGATGACTTGCTTGACCAACGTTAGGGTGTAACTATGTTTTCTAATATTGATTTGAGATGTGATTACCATCAGTTAAGGATAACTTAAAGATAACCTTTAGGACCCGATATGGTTGCTTTAAGTTCCTGATATGTCATTGCGGTTTACTAATGCCCTAGCCGCATTTATGGATTTGATGAACTGAGTGTTCAGGCCTTTTTGATACCTTTTTTACTACGTTCATTGATGACATCCTTGTGCATTTAAGGAGTAGAGAGGATTATATGAAGTATTTTAGGATTTTGCTATAGACTTTGAGAGATCTTGTGCTTTTTGCCAAGTTAACCAAGTGTGAGTTTTACCTTAAGTCGGCGACATTCCTTAGGCATGTGGTATCTTTGAATGGTATTATGGTAGACCCAGACAAACTTGAGGTGATTTATGATTGGGTGGACCTACATCTCTGACTAGGGTCCATAACTTCATTTGTTTGGCCGGTTATTATTTGCGATTCTTCAAGAGTTTTGCTACAATTTCTTCCCTTATGACTAGATTGACTCGGAAGAAGGTTCCCTTCCAATGGTCTAGGGAGTGTGAGTTGAGATATAGGAATCTTAAGGGTTACTTTACTACAACTCCTATTTTAGCTCTTTCTACCAAGTATGAGGGATTCACCGTGTTTTGTGATACTTCTAGAGTCAGTTTGGGTTATGTATTGATGCAGTAGGGCTGTGTTATTGCTTATGCTTCTAGATAGGTTAAGATGCATGAGTGCAACTACCCCATTCATGATTTGGAGTTGGTGGTGGTAGTGCTTAAGATTTTGAGGCATTATCTTTACGGTGTGAACTGTGAGATTTTCATTAATCATCATAGTCTTCAATATCTCATGACCTAGAGAGAGCTTAATACTAGAAAGTGTAGATGGATGAAGTTGTCTAAGGATTATGATATTTAAATCTTGAATCATTTAGGGAAGGAAAATATGGTAGCTGATGCCTCGAGTCGCAAGGCAATGAGTATGGGTATCTTGGCTTGTATTTGATTTTCTCAAAGGCGATTGACACAAGAAATTTAGCCCTTAGCCAACTTGATTATTTTCCATCATATTTCAGATACTAGGAGTATTTTGGCAAGTGTAGAGTCGAGGTCCAAGCTATTTGAGCAGATTTAAGATCATCAGTTATAGGATAGTAAGCTTCTTTTTCTTTGTGATCGGGGGTTGAGTGGCAAATCTGAAAGGAGCACTATAGATACTGAGGGTGTTTCGAGAATTGATGGTTGCATTTGTGTTTGAAAAATCTATGACTTGATTTAGTTGATTCTACATGAGTCTCACAACTCTAGACATTACATCATTCCAGGCACAACAAAGATGTTTAAAGATTTGAGACAACATTATTGGTGGAGTAGTATATACAAATATATGGTAAACTTTGTACCTTATTTTATTTGTTATTAGTAGGTAAAGGTCAAGCATCAACGATCAAGTTGTTTCCCATTCCTGAGTAGAAATAGGAATGGATGACCATGTATTTGGTTAGTGTTTTACCTCACACTTCCCATGGTTCCTATGGTATTTGGGACATCATGGATTATTTGACAAAGTCAGCATATTTCATTCCTATTCATATGTCCTTCAATGCTAAGAGTTTGTCCTGTATCTATGTTTGGGAGATAGTCCATTTGTGTGGGGTGCCTATTTTTTTTTCTTTTGGACTATGGTTCTGTTTTCAATTTGAGATTTGGGAGAGAATTTCAGGAGGAGTTGGGTACTCAGGTGGATCTCAGTATAGCTTTTCATTAGCAGACAGATGGATAGTTTGAGTGGACTATTCAATTTCTTGAGAATGTACTCCATGACTATCTTATGGATTTTGGAGGCTAGTGGGAGCAACACATAGCCTTGGAAGTGTTTGCATATAACAATAATTATCATTCGAGTATTAAGATGGCACCTTTTAAGGTTTGTATGGTAGGAGATATTGTTCTTTGATTGGTTGGTCTGAGACTGTAAAGGGTATGCTTAGTTGTACTGGTTTTCTTCAGGAGTAGTTGGACATAGTCATGGAGATTCAAGATAGGTTGAGAGATACTTACAGTAGGAAGAAGGCCTATGAAGGCTATTGGATTTGTGCCATGAGATTTGGAGTTAGTGATCATGTATTCCCTCTATTATTGCCTATAAAGGGTGTGATGAGGTTCGGAAAGATGGGAAAACTCAGCCGTAAATATATTGGACCATTCAATACACTCTACTCTGTTGGTGAGGTGGCATACGAGTTAGCTCAACCTCTAAATTTTGCCATTGTTCATTAAGTTTTCAATGTCTCCATGTTGTGGTGATACGTTCCTGATCTATCTTATTCTCTTAGATAGGACACAGTTTAATTAGACGAGCATTTGACCTTTGTAGAAGAGCTTGTGTTGATTTTTAATAGTGATGTCAAGTACTTAAGACTAGAGAGATTCGTGTAGTTAATATTCACTGGAGGCATCTCCTAGTAGAGGAGGCCACTTGAAAGATTGAGAGCGATATACAGACTCAGTATCCTAACTTGGTAGAGACTTCAAGTATATCCTACTCCTTAACTTTCACGAACAAAAGTTCCTTTAGTAGTGGATATTGTTATGACTCTTAAGGTCATTTTCTATATTTCCGCTTATTTTTGCTAATATATCATCTCTATAGATGCACAACCATTTATGACTTTCTATAGGTGACAGTTTAGTTACCTGGCAGTTCATTTGGTTTTAGAGCTAACTTGCTCTTTTGGAGTCTTCACCGATTCCACATGGTCATCAGGCAAAAACATCAGTAAAATGATCTCGTATGCAAACTCTGACTACACCAAAAGCTCTAAAAGGTTGATTTTAGACTAAGTGGAGCTTTGTTTCCTGTATTGAGACACTTTGGCTTATTTTAACCTATTGGTTAGAATGTTAAGAAATGAAATATATGTGTGGGACCCACATCTGGTCAAAACATCCTTAGATGGAAATTTTGTGTGAGCCATCACATCCAAATAATTGAATTAGGTGTGGTTACATAGTTCATTTATATATACTGGTTCCAAAACAAATCTCGAGCACCCAGTTGAAGTCTACTCTAGACATGGAAAAAATCTGGTTCATCAAATTTTTGGTGTACTGCAAATGAAGTTCTTTAGAATGCAATCGTTAGTCGCTTAAGAAGAGGAGGTTCCACAATCGCGATAGGGATATTATGATTGCGACTTTTGTGGTAGACAAAAGATGGTGTGATCGCCAACCTTAAGTTGCGATAGCAACTCCTGGGTTCCTAGATTGGGCATAAAAGGACTTTTTTTCCACAATTTTTGCCATTCTTCATCACTACCTTGAGACCCTAAAACCCTATATAGTATGATATCTTAAAATTGAAGTTTTTTGGTGATTTGGAATCTAGATTAAAATTTATTTTTGTGATTTTCTTCTGATTTGAGGTAAGAATAAATTATCTACTTAGTGGATTTTAGTGATTTCTCACTAAAAATCCCCCAAAGATTGAGGTCTTGATTTTAACCCTAATTAAGCTTTGTTTTCACCTATTTTTGAGGGTAATAATTCCTTGAGCATAGAAGAATGTTGGGTAATTTTTTGAAACGTTAATGTTATAAGTGGAACATCTATAGGGGTTTTGAAGTGATTTTTAAACCTAAAGCACATTGTGGAAATATAAGTAATGTTATAGTCATATTGATGAGTAGAATGTTTTTATGATATGTTGAAATCTTGATTAGTTTCTCAAAAGTAAAAACTAATGGTTTAGCAGTTGGTTGAGCTGTCTTAAGCATCGAGGTAGGATAGGTTTTATCCCTTGTTGGTTTGAGATATTTTATAATATTCTCATGATATTATGTCAGATTTGGGATGGGTTTTGTGTATTGGATTTTTGACATTCGAAACTTGGGTTAGATGGACCGTGTAGGCCATTTTGAAATCTCTGAGTTGAAACAGTTAGTTTGTTTCATTATACCTTTGGTGAATTTGGCTTCATTACTCATGTTTAATAGGTGAATGCCCTAGGTTACTCAAATTAGGTAAAAATGCTTTAGTCACACAATCTTAGGGTAATATTGGCCTTAGTTCCTTACACTAATTAAGGTTTCCATAGTTTCTATTAGACTTGATTAATGTGTTTAGGAAGGATCTCTACCTTAGGATTAAATGTGGCCTTTTTAACATCTAAAAGTGGAGTTAGGGTAGAATTTTCCTAAAAGGGAACTCGAGGATTTGAAGTGGACCCTTAACCAAATTTAGGATATGGCACATATTAGTTTTTACAAAACTTTTACGATTATTAAAATCTTGGAAATAAGTATCTAGAAAATATTTAGAAATATTGATATATGATGTTTATGTTGTTTAATGTAAGGGTTGATCCCTATTGATTATGAAACATCCTAGTTTATGGACCTTAGAAAATTTTTCAGAATTCTAATATCTATACCCAATACAACTTATGGGTACAAGCCGTATTTTGGGATACAGATGGTATAGTCCAGTTTTATACTGACTATAATGGTTGTTGGGATGCATTTTTGTACTGGAATAGGTATAACTTAGGGGTACGAGTCATATTGGTCGTTATGGATTATTTGGTTACTTTACTTAATATTAGACTTGGTTACTTCGGTTGGATCTGAGTATGGGTTGCTCACCATCAGCCACGAGCCAGGATGCAAATCATACCAGCGACTCGTATGGTAAACAATATTAAAACCACTAGGTATTTTATTATGCCATGGATACGGGTCGTGGATGTGGATCGTATGCTATGGTTAGGACTTGGTTGTATGAGTCATATACTCGACAGTGTTTGATCCAAAGGTTGAGGCTAGGTTACGAGTAGTTTAAACCAATGATATTTGGAGGGTACGACTCGTGAGGGTTAATTTTATCTCTATGATAGGATTTTTGGTGCAACGTAAGTGGGTATTTTGGATATGTGACCACTTATCCTAATAGGGTCCCACGACTTCTAACCTACTTGGGAGGTTATTTACCCAATTATTCTATTCATTAAAACTTAGAAACTCTTCCAAAACACTTTATAAGTCTTTCAAGAGATTTTGGGCAAAGGGAGCTAAGGTTGAAAATAAGGGAACAATTTGGGGCTTTTTTAGGTGATTTTATTCCGTCATCATCTTGGTTTAAGGCATGTTATCTTCCCTTATTGTTACTTATACTTAAAGGCATGGATTGTACCAATGTTTTCATGATTTCATTTATTGTATGATTTTGGGTTTTCAAATATGATTTGGGGGTCTTGATAATAAATTTTTTGTTATGGTTTACCATGGTTTTAATTGTGTTTTTTATGCGCATTAATGGTTGTTTTAGATAATTGAATCTCATGGGAATAGTTTAATGGTAATAGGAATTAGTTTTGGTCATATTATGCCCCATTATGTTTGACAAAATGCTTATAAATATATGTTCATTGCATTGACTTTGTTTAATGGAACTCTAGCATGTTTTAAACTTGTTAAATGAATTTGCATGGTTTAAATAGTTTGCAAAAGCTAAGTGATAATTAGATATGTTGTTGGGGAACATGGAATTCTCCCAAGTGGTTTAATATTATTAATTGAAGGGCACTTTAAAGTCCCATTAAACCAGTAAATGGTTGGCTATGGATGATACTTGCAAGTAAGGTTTGGTATGATGATACCAATATCAATGGCCTTGGTTAATAAATGGATAATGGTTTTGTTATTTGGAAAGTGGTTTTAATTGGGCAATAATGGCAGGAGGTGTAGCTAAGCCATGAAAGGTAGAGGTCTCGAGGGTACCAAAACTGGAAATGCATATTTTGCTATATGAGGTTGGACTTGGTGATTGTGTGCATGATGTCACACTATTTTTAGGGGAAGTACTAGCCATCCTATGGGATACTTGGTTGGTTATGTGGCTACACGCAATAGGCCCTTTCAATAGGGAGAGCTGAACCCATATAGCATATGGGTGGTTTAGGATGACAAAGCAACACTGCGCAGGTAACGGTTTAAAAGGCATGCTAAAATCAGTCCCTTTTCCTGATATAGTCATATATATATGTACGTTTATATGTATATGTATGGTTTTACTTGGTTTTCTAAATGGAATTATTTTATCCTTACATTGAGATCATGCTAGCGATTACTCGCTAACCCCATCTACTGGAAGCTATTTACCCACACAATATAGGAACTGGACATTCTACTCCTCTAATATATTGATTGACACAAGGACAGTATTTGTACTGAAGTGGTGAGCTTCCATCCTTTTGGAAGACTCTATTTCATATTATGGATATTTCTAGACATTTTGGTTTTATTTTGAATATTGGTTTTGGCTATGGTTGGGGGAATATCCCTACAAGTTTTTATTACTCATTTGGTTAGAGTCTCTATGGTACTTTTATGGGTTGAAATGGGCAGGAACGGTATAGGTATCGACTTTGGAATTGGAATAAGCCGGAGGGCTGACATAATTGGACAATATTATTAGTTGTTCAATCCTATTTCAGTTTGGGATTAATTATACTCTATTTTTGAACATCCTTAGTTATGGCCTATTTATGGACATTATTTTGGTATGGTTTAGTGTAGTGCAGTTGAATTGGTGGTATGGGATGGGTAGACTCAGTTGGGTCAGTCAGGGTTGTGATTTATTCCCAGATTATTTATGTGAGCTATTACACTATTTTGTTACATGCTCGGAATTCAGCCAACTCAGAGCAGGCAGATGGAGGTTAGGTTAGATAACTAGGGTGGTCTCCGGTCCCCTTCAAACTTAGGATTCCCATTACGACAAGGCCCGGGGTTGGGTCATGTTAAGTTGGTATCAAAGCCAATATTCAAGGTCAATTGGGAGTCCATAAAGCCATGTTGAGTAGAGTTTCTTTGAGGGATGTGTGGCGTGCCACACTCATAAGCGGGACGTTACAAGGAATTTAGGAATGTTTTGCAATCTTGGTACTCTATTTTCAAGCTTGGAGTCTCAGTCATAGATCTTCTCTAATCATTATTTGTTTGACTCTCAGATCATGCCTCGTAGATATGGAGCACAAGAAAATTCTTTTATCCTATATGAGAGTAATGCTGAAGGGGTGTATCCTACTTTTAGGGTTCATCTTCAATCTCACGGTCTAATGAGGGGTGATTTTTCCACTCCTTCTCACTAAATATTGGTGCACATTAACTTGTTTTAAATAAATGAATGAGACATATTGGTGATAAAATGCACTAATATCAACATTTTTTAGGAACAGAGTTAAAGCTATCAAAAGATGTTGATTGGGGTTGAAAATGATAAAAAAAGAGCAAAGAAGAGTACAGATGAAGACCTGGTTTACATCAAGCTCAGTTATCGCGACTGCAGTCCTCAATTCGTGGTCGTGGTTAGTCAAGACGGTCAACATAATACGGTTGCGTCACCCAACTATGGTCGCATGGATGGGGTCGCAGACAGTCACATATAATCGCAGTTCAATGGGAATATACCTATGGGTAGATCTGTAAAAGTACTTAGAAGAATGCCAAACCATATATAAGCAAAAAACCCTTTGTTCTTTGGGTATTACCTACCTTATAAGATATTTTGAATTAAAATCTTGAAACCTTAATTGGGCAAGTGTGTAACTAATTGTGGGGGCTTGATTTCTTATTATTTTTGTGAAGAATGAATGCTTTGGATAATCCTTATGGTATATCTCTCCTTACTTTCTTCATGAGTAGCTAAGTAATTTAGTCTTGGGGCTATGTTAAACTAGAGTGTAATTTGTGTGTGGGTATTATTGTGTTTTCATGATTTGTAGTTGTTGAGTAAGGATTTCACCATTGCTTGAGGTTATAAGTTATAATTTTATGGGTGAAAGCCCCAAATCTCCAAATGGGTTTGATGGGTTAAAACCTCAAACCCTAGAAACCCTTTATAATCCTCGAAAGAGAGATGAAAGAAAATATGAGGTAACCCATAACATCCTTGAAAGAGGGTTTCAAAGGGAAAAGGAAATAGTGGAAATTTAAGCCTATGGTTTTCTTTCTTTTGCAATCTTAGAAATAAGTTTATTAGGAGAATAAATCATGTCAAGAGCATCATACTAGAAATAGTGATGCTTGATTGAGGTTTTGGGAGATTACAAATTTTACACATGTTAGGTTCTTGAAAGACCTAACGGGTGAAATTGTTGGGGTTTTATCAAAAGAATAACAAGAGTGACTGTAGACCTACCCTATCCTTTAGTTAACAACTAAATTTCATACTAAACCGTCATTAACTCACATTGTTTTATATTTAGGCAGACATAATGCCAAGATTTCCCACAACATTGTGGCTTAAAACAAAAATGTCATCTCTTGATCAATTTTTTATGATTGTACAAAAATTTTCCAAACAAATCCCCACATTTTATTTTGGATGTAATTTTTGTTAGCATTCCAGGTAACCTTATAGTAATTTGAACACTCATTGGGTTTAAAGTCTATAATTCACTCCTTGAGATTCAACCCTAAATTAAATTGGGTTACTTGAGAACGACCGCCTAACCCCTTCATTATGGGAGTGAATTGAGCATTATTACAGTCCTATCCCTGATAGTTCTGGAGTTCCAGCGATTGCTGCTAGTCCTCCTCAAGGCGAGGTTTCTAATAGGGAACTCTTTCAGTTTATTCATGCTATTACTAAGTGGGTTGCTGCTCAGGCTTAGAGGGATGTCTCCGATGATTTGTCTACTTAAGCCACAAAGGTCGGTCAATTTATAAAGATAGTTTCTTTCACTTTTTTAGATTGAATATAGACGAGGATCCACAAGGCTTCTTTGATGAGATAGACAAGATGTTTTGAGTGATGTAGGCCACTTATGTAGTGGGGATAAACTTAGTAGCTTATCAGCTCAAAGATATTGCATATCAATGGTATGAAGAGTGGGATAGTGATAGAAGATATATGGAGGAGGAGTCCTTACGGGATGCCTTCTCTAGTGCTTTTTAGGATCATTTCTTCCCCTAATAGTTTAAGGAAGCAAAGATGGAGGAGTTTGTGAACCTCAAGTAGGGGAGAATGTCTGGTAAGGAATATTCATTGAATTTCATCAATTGTAAAGGTATGTTGCTGACTTGGTGGCTGACACATAGGCTAGAATTAGGAAGTTCACTTCTAGGTTAAATCGAGATCTTATTTTGGAGAGCTAGACTGCATTGCTAATTAAGGATATAGATATCTGTAGGTTGACTATTCATATGCAGCAATTAAAGGATTAAAAGAAAAAGCAGATAGAGTTTGGAGAATGGCAGGGTAAGGGGTGCAAGTTTTTTTACTAGGAAGGTGCTCAATCTTAGGGTGGTCGAGATGGTGGCAAATGAAAAAAAAGAAGTGAGGGAGTTTTGGTTCCTACTCTTTTACTAGTTCTTTTTATTCATTGAGAGATAGATATCATCATAGTGGTGGTAATTTTTTAGAACATGGTGCCCAATCTCAGGCAACCGGAGGTCAGTCAGTTTCTTTATGTCCTCTTCTTTTGTTTTGTGGTTGTCCTCATTAAGGTTATTGCAATCAAGGAAAGGACAAATGCTACAAATGTGGCCAGGTAGGTCATGACTTAAGTATTGTCTAGTTAATAAGGTTGTTAATGGGAGAATAAGATTCTTGTGGCATCATCTTCTACACCTAGACCTGGTGGTATGGCATTTGCTTTTGTTACTGGTCCTAGTTCTAGTATTTGTCATAATAGCTTGTATTCTTTGGTATCTCGACATGAATCTGAGGCATCATATGATGTCGTTACTTGTATGTTACAGCCTTTCTCTTGTGATGTATATTATTTTCCTTATTGGGGGTATATTCTCTTCTATATGATTCCTTATTTGGCAATATTTTTTGGTTTTGATCTTGAAGTTACTATGGATCCCTTTTTTATTTCTACCCAGTAGGTGAATCGATATTGCTAAGAGAGTCTATAAGGTGTGTGTGGTATCTGTTAGTGGCAAACAGACTTTAGTGGATATGTTTGAGTTGGATATGATGTATTTTGATATTATTCTAGGGATGGATTGGTTACACTATTATTACGCGTCCTCGGATTATCGAACCCGTAGAGTTATCTTTAGGTTTCCTGGTGAGCCGGTTATAGGATGGGAGGGTGTTTCCTTAGCTTCTAGGGGGTGGTTTATTTCTTATCTTAGAGATCGAAGGTTAATTTATAAAGGTTTTCTTTATCACTTTTTCTGGATTAATGGTTTTTATTCGGAATGTGCTTCTTTTTAGTTAGTTCATATGGTTAATGAGTTGCATGAGGTTTTTTTGTATAATCTTCTTGGTGTTCCTCTGGATAAGGAAATAGAGTTTGGTATTTATCTAATTTTAGTCATTTATCTAGTTTCTATTCCTCCATATATGATGGCTCCGACTGAGTTAAGGGAACTCAAAGAGCAAAATATGGATTTTTTGTATAAGGGGTTCAATCATCCTAGTGCATCTCTTTGGGGCTCACTGGTGTTGTTTATCTACAAGAAAGGTTTGTTCTCTTCGGATGTGCATTGACTATAGGTAGTTGAAGAAGGTGAAGGTCAAGAACAAGCTGTTTGACCAATTACAAGGTGCCAAGTTCTTTTCTAAGATAGATATTTAGTCTAGGTACCATCAGCAAAAGATTAGGAAGGTGAATATCCCTAATATGGATTTTCATACTCGGTGTTAGCACTTTGAGTTCTTGGTAATGTAATTTGGGTTGACTAATGCTTCGGTGGCGTTTATGTATCTAATGAGTAGAGTGTTTCATTAGTATTTGGATCCCATTGTCATTGTTCTTATTGATGAAATTCTGGTTTATTCGAAGACTTAGTTGGATCATGCTAATCATCTCCATATGGTGTTACAAACCTTAAAGGAACAGTTATTGTATGCCTAGTTCTCCAAGTATGAGTTTTTGTTTAACGCTGTGATTTTCTTAGGTCATATTATTTCTAGTGAAGGGATCATGGTGGATCTGCAGAAAGTTGTTGTGGTAAAGAGGTGGTCTAGACCTATGACTCCATCCGACATTCGAAGCTTCTTGGGTTTAGCTGGGTATTATAGGTGTTTTGTTGAAAGATTTTCGTCGAAAGATGCTTTGTTGACTAAGTTAACTCAGAAAAAGGTTAAGTTTTCTTAGTAAAACGCTTGTGAAGGGAGTTTCTAGAAGTTGAACGATAAGTTCACTTCAGCTCCAATTCTTAATTTGCCAGAATAAAATGATAGGTTCATTGTTAATTATGATGTATCACGGGTAGTGCATGGTCGTGTGTTGATGCAGCATGGGAAGGTGATTGCCTATGATTCCAGGCAGTTAAAGGTACATGAGAGGAATCATCCTACTCATGATTTGGACCTATTCACTGTTGTGTTTTCTTTGAAAATACGATGGCATTATTTGTATGATGTTCACGTGGATATCTTTTCTGATCTTAAGAGTCTACAGTTTGTGTATAACCAAAAAGATCTTAATCTCAGGTAGATGAGATGCTTGAGCTTCTCAAGGATTACAATATGACTCTTCGGTATCACAAAGGTAAGGCTAGTATGGCTGCGGATGCTCGTAGCAAGTTATCCATGGGGAGTTTGGCACATGCAGAGGAACAAAAGTGGGAATTGGTGAAGGATATTCACCGCTTGGCTAATCTTGAGGTTTGCCTTTTGGACTCCAAGGATGGTGTTGTTGTAGTGCAAGAAGTTGTTTGATCCTCTCTTGGTGTGGTGATTAAGCAGAAGAAAGTGCTAGATCCTTTCTTAATAAAAATATATAGTCTGACGTTGGTGGAAATAAAGTAATGGTGTTTGAGATTGGTGGTGATGGTATTTAATGGTACCAATGGAGGTTGTGTGTTCCTGATGTCGATGGGTTTTGACTAAGGGTTTTTGTGAAGGTGTATGACTCACGCTATGTTGTTCATCCCAGCTCGAGTAAAATGTATCACGATCTCAAGGAGATCTATTACTGGAATTATATGAAGAGGGATGTGGCTGATTTTGTGTCTAAGTGCATGGTGTGTCAATAGGTTATAATTGAGCACATGAGGCTAGAAAGGTTGTATCTAGAAATTTATTTGGCCCAATAGGACTAAGCTTTCCTTTCTAACCAACTTTATCACTCCCTTCATGGGAGACATTTTTAAGAACATCCTATCCTTAACCTCAAACTCTAACTCTCGTTACCTTACATCTGCATAGGACTTTTGGCATTTTTGTGTAGCCTTAAGACTCTCCCAAATAACTTTCATCTATTCCATGGCTATGTGAAAAAAATATGGGCCGAATATCTACGCATCATTGACCTTAAAACACCCAATGGAAGATCTACATTTCCTACCATACAAGTCTTTAAATGGAGCAATCCCAATGCCAAAGTGATATCTATTATTGTAAGCAAACTCTATAAGAGGTAAATGCTTAACCCAACTACCACCATAGTCAATACCACATGCATGAAGTATATCCTCCAATGTCTGAATGGTCCTTTCTTCTTGCGCGTCCGACTGTGGGTGAAAATCAATACTAAGGTGCACCTTAGTCCCCAATCCTTTTTGAAATAACCACCGAAAATAACATGTAAACTGTGTGTCACGATCAGAGATAATAGAGACCGGAACCCCGGGTAGCTTCACAATCTCATGAAGATACAACCTCGCATAATCCTGAGCTAAAAAGTTAGTCCTTATTAGCAAAAATTGATCCGACTTTGTCATCCTATCCATGATGACCGAAACTAAATCAAACTGATTCTGAGACTGAGGAACACCGTAAATGAAATCCATGTTGATTACCTCCCACTTTCACTCTAGCAACTTATTTTTTTGAGACGAACTTATATTTTTGAGACAATCCTTCAGGCTTCATATGATCAAATTTCACATGTTGACACACCATGAACTTGGCCATAAAATCAGCCACATGCCTCTTAATACCACTCCACCAATACATCTCCTTATGGTCATGATACATCTTCGTCGAACCATGATGAACAACATAGCATGCTTTATACACCTAAGCCAACATACTTGCTCACAATTAATTAATGTCGGTAACACATAACCTCCCTTAGTACTGCAAGGTACTACTACCACTAATCTTGAAGTCCATCACCTTCAGCCTACCAACATCATCCTTAATACTCAATAAGACAGTATCTAACATCTCTTTCTCCTTGATTTCAGTGCCAAGAGATGACATCTCCACCTTTTGAACAAACACATAACCAACCTTAGAGTCTATGAGGCGACCTCCAAGGTTATCTAAATTGTGAATATCCTTCACCAAATACCATTTCTCATTATCCATATGATCTAGACTCCTCAAGGAAAACATTCTAAAAGTATCAAAATTAATATTAGCTTTACCTAGATTGTAGTGAAGACGGATTCCATAGTCCTTGAGAAGCTCAAGCTATCTCCTTTGGCGGAGGTTATGATTTTTCTGAGTAAACACAAACTACAGGCTCTTATGATCAGAGAAGATATCCATATGCACCCCATATAAATAGTGACTCAAGATCTTTAGTGCTAACACCATGGATAAGAATTCTAAATCATGAGTCAGATAATTCCTCTCATGCAGCTTCAACTTCCTAGAAGCGTAGGCTATCACCTTCAAGGAAGCTCAAAATTAAAGCCAAAGTTAGCTTATCCTTATATTCTCAAAACTACCCTAACACGCAGTAGACCACTAGAACTTTACCTTCTTCTCAGTCAACTTAGTCAATGGGCCAGCTATAGAAGAGAAAATTTCTAAAAACCACCTATAATAAACTACTAAACCCAAGAAGCTATAAAAATCAGTTAGAATAGAGGGTCTAGGCCACTTCTTAACCACTGCAACCTTTTGTTAATCTATCATGATCCCTTTACTAGAAATAATATGACTTACAATAGTAAGAGCATTTAACCAAAAATCACATTTAGAAAATTTGGCATACAATTGTTGCTCCTTCAAGGGCTACAAAACAACACGGAGGTGGTTCGAATTATCCACCTCACTCTTGGAGTACACAAATTTCATCTATGAACACAATGACAAATAAATACAAAAATAGATTGAATACCCTATTCATCAAATTAATGAATGTCGCCAGGTCATTGGTTATACCAAATGATATCACAAAGAACTCAAAGTGCCCTAAGCTATGCTGATGATACCCAAACTGACGATATATCTTTGAAAAACATTTGGCACCCTTCAACTGAGCAAATAAGTCATCTATCCTAGGAAGATGATACTTTTTCTTTACCATCACCTTATTTAACTATTGGTAATCAATACATATTTGATGGGAACCATCCTTCTTATGCATGAAAAACACCGGATCACGCCACAAGGACATACCAGGACAAATGAAAATCTTATCCAAAAAAACCTTGAGTTGCTCCTTGAGCTTCCATAACTTAGTTGGAGCTATTCTCTAAGAGGGGATAGAAATTGGACAAATGTTCGGAACAAGATCAATCCTAATATTAATTTCCCTATCTGAAGAAACCCTAGGAAGGTCATCGGGGAAGACCACAAGAAATTCATTCACTAGCAAAATTGCATACAACAAAGGATTCTTTGAGTTAGAATATTTAACTCAGACCACATGATAGAGATACCTCTTGGATATTAATCTTCAAGCTCTAAGGTATGATATAAACCTGCCCTTATGATCTAAGAAACCACCCTCCTACTTAATAACTAACTCATTAGGAAACTTTAAGACAACCCCACAAGTTCGACAATCTAGTGATGTGTAACTCGAGTGAAACCAATCCATCCTCAAAATTACATTGAAATCAACCATATATAATTCATACAAATCCACGAAAGTCTTCTAACTACCAATAGATTCCACATAACCCCTATAGACTCTTTTAGAAATCACATAGTCACCTACTGGGGTAGAAATAAAAATAGGGTCAAAAAAACACTAGTGACAAAATTCAAAAGATGCAGTAAAAAAAGCCACAGCCACGTATGGAGTTACATAAGAAAGAGTGGACCCAAGATTAAGTAAATAATACACATCATGTGAAAAGATTTGCAATATACTAGTTAGGACATCAAGCAATGCTTCAAACTCCTATCTAGTAGTAAGTGCATAAAGATAGTTCCGACTAGTGTCAAAACTAGATGGTGAATCCTTTAGAGCTGGAGCTGAAGAATAAGCGACTAGAACATTGTTTGCCCCAAAGGCTACCTTACCAATAGGATAGCTTCTAAGGATATTGCTTGTCTAACCACATTCGAAACACTTGTCCCTTCTCTCATAATAGAAATTCTTATGTAAATGACCACAGAACCTAATGGGAGGACATGATGGAGCTGACTGAGCCTTACTAACCTGAGATTAGGCACCCTTTGCCCTAAAGTTATTTCCCCCATGGAAGTACCTATCACCCAATGGCTTTGGGTAGGGAGAACTAGCTGTCGAATAAGACGCAAAGTGGCCCTACTTCTTCTTGGGACACTTACTACCATCCCTGCCACTCTATTGTTGGCCACCATCCTTCTCAGAGAACCCAAGATTATTGTACTGCCTATTCCTTATTTTAGCCTGTTTTTTCTTCTCTTTCACTACTTATACATGTACACAACTAACCAAGAGATATCTATGTCCTTGATCAGCAAGGTAGCCTTACTTTTAGGGATCAACTCACGAGATAGTACCAAAGCAAACTTTCTCATCCAAGCCATTATATCATACACAATCTTTGAAGCATTCTGAGATAACTAGTGAAACTTTAAGGCATACTTTTTGACCAACATCATCCCTTAATTTAGATTAACAAGATCTTTTGCTTTCGCATCACTCAACTATTGATAAAAGAAGCAGTCTTGAAATGCATGAAAGAAATCCTCCCATAGTGATGTCTCATCATGTCAACCCTTGCTTAATCCCATTGCTCACAACATTAGTATGCCATATCTTTCGGCAGTAGGCCATAAGCTCCACCCCTTCCACATTCATGCTATGCATACTCCAAAAAATCTTTTCTATCTCATCTAGAAATCTCTGAGAATCCTGCTCCACCTTAGCACCCATTAAGGGTAGAAGGTTTAACCTCATGAACTTGCCAACACTTATAACCTCAGAAGATAGAGTAATAAGTACGCCATGCTCAGACTGAGAAGATGAAGTAACAGGTACAACACGCTCATAATGAGTAGCTACAAACTGTGCTAACATATGAATAAACTTATGAAACTGTTTTTATTACATAAACTTGAGGAGTCTATGAAGTACTAAAGGGAACTGGTGGAACTATAGAACAGACCCCTAGACTGAGTATAGATCCCATGAGTAGAGCATTGCACATTAATATTAACCCTAGTTAGGATAAAGGAGTTTTTGTGAACTTAAGGTAATTGAGGCATGATCTAAAAAGAAAACAAATAGGAATTAGAGATGATTTTAGGACTTAGACTCCAAAGTTTCAAAAGAAAGTACAAGAAAGAGAAATATTCCAAAATGTTTTGTAGACTATCCCTTAGGAGTTTGGCACTCAACATATTAAAAAAGTTTCTACTCGACATATCTTTTTGGATTCACAATTGAACATGAACCTAGGGCTCTGATACTAATATGACATGCCCAGGGCCTAATCATATTGGAATACTCAAGCCCAACTAGGGAAAGAGACAACCCCAATATCCAACCATAACCACCCTATACCTTATGTCAGATAAAACACACATATATACATATGACATTACAAAATAGAACAATTATAAATAAAATACAGGCAATCGGTATTAGCCATAATACCAATACCAAAGCCAAGGCTGACACCACTACCGATACTACCTATACCAACCTATAGTAGTCTCACATAGCCTCTATCTAAAACTAAAATAATATCTTTTTAGGACATTCTTCTGACCATAACCAAAACCAAAGTCTGAGAAATGACCAAAGTAAGATGACAAGACTATAACTTGAAATAGATTTTTTGGAGTGTGGAAGATCACCATTTTAATTCAACTCTAAGTTATTCTATAATTTAATTATTGAGCAGGAGGAGCAGGGTGGCTAGTTCATGCATTGCATATGGATACAGCACCCAAAGATGGGTTAGCGGGTGAATACTAACATGGACTATGGATAAGGATAAAATAATTCCAACCTTTAAAACTAAGTAAATAACCATATGCATTCCCATCCATACATATATATATATATAATCCATGTCGTGAAAGGTAATTGGGTTTAGCATCCATTTAAAACCATTAAAGTGGGTTTGTATAGCTTCACTATCCTAGAACCATCCACGGGCTATATGGGTCTAGTGTTACCCCCTGAACGGGCCCAGTACGTTTAGGCGCATGTACTAGAGATATCATATTGGTAGGGGATTCTCGTGTTCGTTTCACCCTCCATGAGACATATATAAAAGTATAACTTAGCGGATTCCCATATACCCTATAAGTACATAGTCTCCATGACCTATCCTTATGTCAACAAATATGAGTTTCTAGTGTTAGTCCATTGGACTCACACCTTCATGGTTAGCTATCACAACTCGCCCCATAAATAAAACCATTAGTATACAATCAAACCACCAATTCCATATATTATTAACCAAAGCAATAAGAAGTAGTATCTTCATACCAACAATAGCTTGCAAGCAATGTCTTTAGTCAATCACCTAGGGAATTCCCACATACCCTATAGGATCCGTTATTAAATTATCTTTGAGGATTCCCATACACCCTACAAGTTTTTTTAAATCAAATCCATGTCTACCAAGTCCTAGACATTTATACATTCACACCATTTAACCAATTTAGGTCCCATTACCATATTATACCATGCAAAGTTTTCGGTGAAAGTCCAACTATTTAATAAAAGTATTCTCATGGGCATTTTAACAAACATATTGAGGGAATATAGTTTCCAAAACCAAAACCTAATACAAATTGAACCTTCTCATTCAACCATATGTTCGAGCCGCCATTATAATAATAGAACCATAAGTAAAGACATAGGAAAACATAAATTAAACATTAATAACAAAACCCCCAATATATAATTGAAAACCTAAAACCGTATAACAATTATGCCATTAAAACCATTCATAAACCATGACTTCAATTGAAATAACATTGAGTGAGGAGTAACATGCCTTAGATTATGAATAATACAGAGAGAAATCACCTATTTAGAGCCTTAATTGACCACCTTGAAGAAAACCCTAGCTTTGCTTAACCCAAGAGATTGAGAAAGATTTGAGAGAGTTATTGAGTATTTAAGATTAGAATAATATGGTAAATAAATCCCTAATATTATTATAGGTCATGGGTTCATGAGAAGTTAAGAGGGTAAATGGTAAGAATGCCACCATCTTAAACTGTAAAAATTCCCGCAGTAGAATACAATTTCACCATCAAAACTGTACCTAATCATATGAGTGGTACCAACTACTCGTATCCCAGATAGAATTTTGGACTCCCAAACTATCCAACATACAACGACCAAAGCCCTCGCCTACCCAAGCATATGACAGGTATCTTTAACTCGTACCTATAATAAAATCAAGAGGGGTTGGACATTGTCCAACATAGGAGTTGGACCATACCACTCATACCCTATCATCATAATTATTGTGAGACACTCACACTCAAAAACAATTTAAGTTACCAAATTTTTGATTAATTGAAGGATCAACCAACCAACCCATCACCAACCATACAACCTGTACCCTTGAAACTGTAACCACACAAGAAACTTACCCAACAAACATTGTCTAACATACGAGATGGGTCACCTAACCCCTACCTTCACCATACGGCTTGTATGGTGAGTCATATAATTAGTAGAAGACTAAAAAACCAGGAAATTTTCCAAGAATAAGAACCCATGGTGTTTAACTATAGCTTTGTTGGATGATTTCTATTCTATAGCAAGGTAAGGATTGGTTGTTTTCTAATATATTGGCTATGCTTGATTAAATGTGGAGTAGAATATGGTATTGAAGGTAAGTTAACCTTTTATGGCTTTGGTATAATTCTAGAGTTTGCAATTTAATTATATTATTTTTTTGAGTTTGGATTCTTAGACTTTGCTCCTATGTTGCGACAGTTTTCACATTCGATGTCCTTCTATATGTAGAATATTTTTATGATTTCCCAATTTAGGATTTGTTATTGGCTTGTGTCTATTTCATTGCATGATAGTGGTTTTGATATTGGTATCAAGATGTTTTGGATTCATCTCATAAGTTTATTAGATTTATCTTATTTTGATTGTTTGCTTTTAGAACTAGTATGGAGATTGGATGCTCTTTTGTTGCAATGATGTGGTTTCTTTCTAAAGTAGAGTTAGATAGTTAAATGTATGTGGTTTTTCTATGATCGCTTCTTGAGTTTTTGATTCATTTTCTAGTAGTTGTCTTGGCCTTGATTAGGTGTCAGGTTGGTATTTTCTTACTCATTGAGGTAATTCATAATCTATTTGATTTATGATTATCCTATTTGGGTGGATTCAACAAATCCCCATTTAAACATTTCTTCGGCCTAATGAGACTTAGTAATTCTTCTTCTTAGTGATATATTTTTATGGCTACTCTTTTCCAAGATAGAGTATTGGAAAGGTTAGTTTTTGGCTAAGGTTGTATTTCTCCTAGTTGCTTATGTTTTTACAATTACTAGCATGAGTTGTATCCTTAGGGAGTTATTGAGTATGCTTTGATAGTTCATGCCTTCCTGTAGATATGGAGTTGATTTCTTATTCTTTTAGTTAGTAATTTATCCTCTATTGCAATTTTGTTCTTCTTATTTTTTTATTTTGGCTTGGTATGATTTAGCTTGAATATATCATATTTGGATACTAAGATCGATTTGGGTAATTAACATTAGTATAGAATTATTGGATCAATTTTTAAGTTGATGCCTCAGAATATTGGTTTAGAAATTATGATAGATTTGAAGAATGAATTCCTATTGGTCCTAAGGTTTGTTTGGGAATTTGTAATTGAGTAATTCATCCTTGTTGTTAAGATTTTAGCTTGGAGTTTTAGAGCTTGAGTGCAGCCTTCATTTTAGATGTTTCCAATTTCATATTACATCTATAGGTTAGTTGAGCCTAATTCGTGGTTACCTATTTGGTTGTCTTGAGTTCAGATGCATTATGGTTTATAGGTGTTCAGATGATAGTCTATGGACCCGATATTGGTCCCTTTATTTTTTACCATAAGACTAATTTTCATTGTGATTCTTAGACGATATACTCAGTGGTAGTAGTAAACTTGAGTTAGATTTGGCTGGGCTTCATTCCCTATTGATGGAACATCTTAGAAATGATGGATCAGTAGTAAGATATTGTGAGTTGGACTCCTAGATTTGATTTTTTAGAATTATTTGACTAGTTGCAGCATTGTCTTAAGTTACAGCCCTTGGTTATATATGTTAGGATTCTAGGTACCTTTGTATGGGCTTATGCGCATGTTTGCCGTATGGACTTTCAGTAGATCAAATTTGGTTCTTTGATATTTCTATGATAAGATTGTTCGGGTAGGACAACTGGTTGTCATTCTAGTTTAGTGTGGATAATAGGTGTAGAATGGGAAAAGGAAGGTTATATTTTCATTGGAGTTGGTTTCATGACTCATACCTTAGTTTACTTTTGGATTTGATAAGCCTATATTGAATTGTGTGGGTATCGATATGGTATTAGTTTTTATAGTTTGGATTTTCTTGCATCAGCCTTATCTAGTTTGGTTGGAGACCAGTTGGTGGAGGAGGTTGAGTTTTGTCTATTTTGAAGTAAAGTGAGAGAGCTAGTTGAAGAAAAGATACCTGTGAAAAAATCCCTTATAATTGTTTTCTCCTGTTAAAGGATATCTAGGAAGTCATGCCCGAAGCATGCGGACCTAATACCTCATCTTTTCAAGCTTTTTAAGATCTTTCTATCCATTGACTTTCACGAATGAAAATCCTTTTAGTAATGGATATTGTAATGATCATCGTGTTCATTTCGTTGATCTGTGTGGATTTTCTATATTTTAAGCTACTACATAGTAGCTACAAGTCATTTATGATCTCCCTGAACTGTCAGTTCGATGATTAGACAATTTGTTTGGATTTTATGCTTATTTTCCTATTATTAACCTTTCACCATTTAGGAATTAGCCTTAGAAAAAAACTACTAGTAGATGACTTTTGATTAGAATTTTGATAATAACATGAGCTCTAGAACGTCGATTTTAGGGTAGGTAGTCTCTTGATTTGGGTCTCGAGGCACCTAGGATTATTTCGAGCTATTGGTTGAAAGTTAAGAAAATAAAAGTCAAGAGTGGGACCCAATTTTTGATGTAATGACTTTAAATGGGAATTTTGACTGCACCATTGAGTCCGTAACATCAAATTTGGTATGGTTGCATAGTTTTTAATGTATATACAGGGTTTTGGAAGGATTCTGAGGGATTGGCAAAGACATGGAAAAATTCCAAGACTCAGTTGTCAACTAGTGCCATTGCTATCACGAGCCATGGGTCACGATCGCAATTGCCTTGATACATCAATAGTACAATTATAGTGTGCAAGTTGCGACCATGACCGGCCTCTGCTGCCATAAGATGTGGTGATCGCAAGCCCCGGGTCACCATGACAGAACTAGGGTGTCTGGGTTGGGTATAAATGGACCCCTTATTCCATGATTTTTGCCATTTATCAACCATTTCTTGAGAGGTGAAACCCTGAAATATGATATTAAGTGCGGTTGAAGCTTGTAGATGATTTAGGGAACTTGGTTATCAGTTATTCCTTGATTTCCCTTTGAATTCATGGTGATATTCCTTTTATTTCTTGATAAATTCTTTTAATTTAGGGCCTTAGATTATTAAACTTTAAGTGTTTATTTCAGAATCAATTATACTTTGTTTGTGCTCAACTTTTGAACACAATTTCCTTATTCATCGAGGAACTTCGTGACGGGTTAAATTTTGGATTCTATTTATGGGTCCTATGGTCTTGTTCTTGACCCAAAATTTGATACAACTTATTAGATGGCATATGAGTCTCGTTTAACCCCTAATGATGTGTATATTATAATTTTTATAATGTGGCTGTATTTTGAGATTGTGGAGTGAAACATATATTTTATTATTGATTCAAGAATTTGTGGTTTGTCTTTGAGGTAATCTTCTATATACTTTTCTTCAAAAGATGACGTGTTATAAATATTGCATGTTAATGTGAATGTTACAATTGACTATAGATAGAACATATCAACTTAGTCTTGATTATTGAAGTTTGGGGAATTGATGGGTGAATTTACCCGTAAGGTAAAATACTTATTATGCTTCTAGGATCCTATTACCCTAGGTTGCTGGCATGTCGGCATTGTTAACATTTATGAACCTTATAATAAGTTTACGATGTACTTGGTGGATTTTTATGATGATTCCTGGATCTTGAGGTTATGGTTATGTCGGATATGTACCTATTATTGGGGCGAAGGTCGTGTTATGATATTTATCGGATTTTAGGATGCGTTTATCCTTGTAAAGTATTTGTCCATAATTTATATACATGTGGATATTTATGATTTCATTTTATGAATACTGGTGATGACATCTATAGATTTGGCATATTCATGATCACTAAAAAGAATAAATGGACTTATTCCAATTAAAATATTATCATGAAAAGTGTTCAGAATGCATATGTGAAATTGTAAATTCAAAAACCTTTGTAAATATATGATTCTATTACCTTAAACCTTACTCAAAATATTTTCAAGCCCCGTGTAGTTTAGGAAAATCCCATGTACCTTAGATCACTTAGTTGAAATGATGGAACCCAAATCTTGATTCTTTTCTTGGAAATCTTGAACTTAAAGATTGATTTTGGGGTCATTGAGAGAGGGTTTGTTTATGAGAAAAACTGATCACTTTCGACCGTATGATGCCCTATAAATATTTTAATCTTTAGTTTTCACGACTTGGGGCATTAAAGAAAAGGTGAGAATGCCCCTCAGTTTTAAAATTTTTAGTAGAAACCTAATTTTGTGCCCTACCGTGATGTGCCAATTGGTTTACCGCTATAGGCACCGTGATGCGGTGCAATCGTGGTGACATACTGATTTGGGAATCCAAACACGGCTCAAACCTCATCCAAAAAATCCAAAACTCCCCTGAGACATCACCTTTACACCCCTCAACATGAATCAACTCACTACTCTACGTCTCGAGGTCGGGAAGGTCAATTTAAAAATCATTGAAGTTAAGGGCTCAAAATATGACTAAGTCCTTTCTAACACAGAGAGAAATATTTAGGTTGTAAGTTTCCTATGCATTCTACTAAGTGAGGTACTAATTTGAGAAGGCTATAGGGTGTTATATTATATCCCCCTTGGGATCATTCATCTCTAAATAATGGGTAGGATTTTGTTGAAGCTATAGAAGTATGGATTAAATGACGTAAACTTATATTAGGAATTCTAATTTCCACAACAAAATATACGTAGGTATTCAAGAAAAGCTTCAAGTTATCACCAGGTAAATTGTGTAAGCACAAATCATGCGATACTGAGGCTTGACATAGACATGATCTTGGCATGTTTTCTATGGCATGTTATCATAACATTGTAAGGATGAATTTTCCTCAGAATCCTCAGTCTAATTAAGATTGATACAAGACATGAGATGAGATTCTCACAGGACATAAGAATAGAATAGAAAGACTGTCCACCTCAATTGAAATATCCTAGACTTTTAAAGATTATTTGCTTTTTGCCAAGTACTCCATGGGTGAGTTTTAGCTTGAGCCAGTTAAATTTCTTGGACATATATTGTCTAAGGAAGGCATTATGGTTAACCCCGTGAAGATTGTGGTAATTCGTGACTGAGGTAGACACATATCACCAACTAAGGTAATAAGCTTTATTGGTTTGGCTGGTAATTATAGACACTATGGGTTTCACTACTATTTCAGCCCGTATGACTAGATTGACTAAGAAAGAGATTCCTTTTTTATGGTCCAAGGAGCATGAGTCGAGCTTTGGAAAGTTTAAGGACTTCCTTACTTCAGATCCTATGTTAGCTCTTCCTATTGGGGGTGAGGGATTCACCCTGTTTTGTGATGATTTTGTCATTGGTCTCGGTTGTGTATTGATGTATCATGGTAAAAAATCCTTTAAATTTTGTAACGCTCCTCAACTATGCTTTAAGTTATGAATACCATATTTTAACATCTCTATCTTATAATTTCACCGCTAAATATATATCTACAAGATCTTGAGTCTAACTTCATTGTACTTCTATGGTAAAGCCTT
Organism: Capsicum baccatum var. pendulum; assembly: GCA_030864225.1. Classification (NCBI taxonomy): domain Eukaryota; kingdom Viridiplantae; phylum Streptophyta; class Magnoliopsida; order Solanales; family Solanaceae; genus Capsicum; species Capsicum baccatum. Next base: position 169,064,587 of record CM061558.1, on the reverse strand, counting down.
AACCTGGAGTAAAATAATTCTAGCTTAAGCTATGGGAACCTATACTCGACATCACTTTTAGAACATTACTTCACCTTATCACTATAATCAACCAACATTCAGGTCTTAAATCGAGGAATACTAACTGTATAGGACATTGGTTTGTGTTTTCATCAACTACCATATTTAAGCCTATCATTACTACACCCACTTCATGGATCTCCCCGCTAAGAACAACAATTTAATCATTCTTACTAGTATTTTCACCATATATCTCCTTCCTAACTATTTCTCATAATGAAAGTCCATCTCCGTCTTCTCCCTTCTTCTATATTCTTAGCTCAAGAAATAACATCAAAATTTTCATCTTCAAAAGCATCTACTCCCCCACCTAACACATTGCTACACTGCCACAACCAAAATCATACTAACATATGGAGGGTTATTAAAGGTCCCGATAACAAGCATCATGAATGGGAGAAACACTACTCAATCATAACTTATATTCGTTGATCTACTGAAGGTGGGAAATGAGGTGAAGATACGATACAATCACAGAGTGTTTCATATATCTAGTGTCTAGATCATAGGTAGAGAGTCATTCTAACAAAAATCACCATAGCATATGTTGTTAGGACAACCACAGTGAGAAAAATGAGAGCCTAAGTCATATAGCATAAGTTTGGAATTCATGAAGACGACGATTAAGACAAGGACTTCTACTCAAAGCTATCACTTCTCATTTTCAGGCTGAAAATAGTAATGAGTTACACAACTTTATCATTTGGCTAATCCTGCTATAAAATGAATCAGTAACATAAGAAAACATAGTTACTTAGAACTAACCATGATTTGGGACACATATTTAAGGTTCATGAGCAACATAACATAGAGCTTGAATACTTTGAATATTGGATCACTGAGGGACATTATTGTCTCTAATTTGGATGTCGGGGCATGGCATGAGTTACATAAAAAGCTCAAACTTTAGACATAGGAAGGACTTGAATAGATAAGATGTTATAATTGTCCATTCAAATTAAAGTACGAGGAGCATTCTTGAATATGAATCTTGAAACTTGACACGACAAGAAAATTCGGGAACTACTTTAATCCATCATCTCCCCCTTAGAGGAAAGCCACAATCCTAAGCTTAACTACATATCTTCTATTTAAATCTACAACAATAACACTCAACACAATGGGGTATCACCATACCCATAAATGGTAAACTTTCCCTTTTTAACTATACTCTAAAGGCATTGCTTTCTAATAAAGCTACTCTACACTTTCGCTATCCTCTATAGCCACCAACCTACAACTCACAGTCTCATGAGCATACCTATCCCCACTTCTTATTACCGAAAAATCCACTCTTCACTACTTAATATTCTAACATTAGACAGCTAATCACATAACTTACATAATAAAAAAAATTTAAGACTATACCAGAGGCACATACTGCCTACTTATATTTCCTCCATTCATCTCGAATGAACATTACACAACAACTCCTTAGTCATATCCATACTACAATATTCGAGAACAAAATCGAGGTACACGTGATACAAAAACACATCACACTTTATCTAACAACATTCTACCTCTGGGTTCAACTTATAATTATATACTTATGCTATTATACACTTAATGAGTCAACCGAAATTCATTATTTTAACACTACTCCATATGTACATATATATCACAATTATCCACTTCTTTTTCAACAAGTTGCAAACCTAAGTTATTTCACACCTCACATTAAGCCTACTAATTCATTCTCACAAAAGATAATAGACTCAAAAGCAAAAAATCAGCAACCACACAAAGAGAAAACAACACACTAGAAAGAAGATGAAAACAATATTGCAATAAAATTTAAGATAAATAGAAAGACCTTTACTACTACCAAGTGATTAATAAAAGGTGGTGTATCAAAAAACGAATGACACCTCACCAAAAGAAGCTCAAAAATTCCTCTTAGGTGACCCAAAGGACTCACACTTCCTCAAGTTTACCTTTTTTGCTAATTAACCCAATACATGTGAAAAAACAATTCAATTGCATTCAAGGTTGAAAATTGTGGTTTTAGAGATAAAATTACAAGACTAAAGCTACAAAATATGAGTAAGATTAAATTTCATTCAAAAAATAATGAAAAGAGTTAAGAAATTATCTATTTATACTATTACATGTCATTTGACAAAACCACCCTTAATGAACTAAAGAGACAGGGCACCCCTTGAGTGTTGGAATATAAAGTGAAAAGTCCATCTTTCCCTTTAAGTAAGGTTCCTCTTGAGTGAAGTTGTTCCCTTCCTATCCTTAAACTTTAAAAAACTTTAAAAGGATCCAAACAATTTCGAATTTTGAATCTTAAACCTTTGACCATGCCTTGTACACTTTTGTACTCTCCATGCTTATATCAAGGACAAAGGTGAGTCTTAGTATAGCTTTTCACCGCAGTTGGATGGGAAAGCACAAAGAAGTATTAAGACATTGAAAGATATTCTTTGACCTTGTGTGATTGATTATGATGGTTTTTGGGTTGAGCATTTTCCTCTAATAGAGTTTACATATAATAACAACTACCACTCTAGCATTGAGATGGCTCCGTTTGAGGCCTTGTATGGTAGGAGGTGTTGGTCTCCTATGAGATAATTAGATGTTGGCAAAGCAGAGATGTTTGGTCCAGATTTGGGTCACCAAGCCACAGAGAAGTGAAGGTAATTTAGGATAGGCTTAAAGTCGCCTAAAGTCACCAAAAGTCTAATACAAATATGAGGCGTAGGAAGTTAGAGTTTGAGGTTGGGGATAGGGTATCTTGAAGGTGTCTCCCATGAAGGGTGTGATGTGATTTAGGATGAAGAGGAAGCTCATTCCCCAGTATGTTGGTCCGTACATTGTTTTGAGAAGGGTTTTCAATGTTGCAAATAAATTAGGGTTGCCTTCTAATTTGATCTCCATTCACCTGGTGTTCCATGTCTCAATATTAAGGATGTGTGTGGGTGATTCATCAAAAATTGTTCCTATTAAGCATATTTGTATTTTAGATTCCTTGTCTTATGAGAAGGTCCTGATTCAAATCTTTGATTGGCAGGTTTATCAATTATAGATGGAGGACGTAGCATCGATAAAGGTTTTATGGAAGAACCACAAGGTTTAAGAGGCTACTTGGGAAGAAGAAGAGGACATGAAGTCCAAGAATCCATTCTTGTTTTCCATTTTGAAAGGTCGCGCTTAAGGTATGTGTTATTCTTAACATCTTTGTTTTCGAACTTAGTTAAAGGTAGGAGTAGAAGCGTTCAGGGTTTGATTGTGCTAGTCAATGACTTGTCCCATCATTCAAGGATGAATGATCAAAATGGGGAGGAATTTAAACACTCTAGGTTTTGGAACTTGGAAAACTCTTGAGCTCTGAGCTCACTGTCCTTGTAATGACTTAACCATATTTGTCATATGGTATAGGTATGGGTCAGGTGAAAAAAATTGTGAGGTGTCCAATGAATGGTGATTGGGTTTATGTTGTGGTTACGAGTTGGTTGTATGAGTCGTTAAGTGATACAATAATTAACTACTAAAACTAAATTAAGACCTAAAGAAACAAAAAACAACAACTAGAAGAAAAGTAGATGAAGATAAAATGCATAAATGTAAAGGGATAGTAGTGAGACATACATTCTCACCAATGAATAGCACCAAGGTGTGTATCAAACACCAAGAAACACAACACCAATGAGAGATAACACCACACTCTTAGGTGAACCAAATGAATTTACACTCCTCAATTACACCTTTCTTGCCAATTGATCAACACAAGTGAAATTCATCAAATGTATTAATCCCTAGTTTCGATGTTTTTTCCAAGACCTACATTAAGATAGCTTATCAAAGCCCTACACTAAGGAAAGAAAAATACAACTTGATAATAATAAATCAATTCATCAAAATTTAATGAAAATAGAAGCTAAATGGTATGTTTATACTTATTACAAACAATGAGTAAAATACCCTTAAAGAAGGGTTCTCCTTTGGAGTGTAAAAAAGAGACATCAAAAGACAATATTGCCCTTAGTGATCCCAAGTATAGGCAGTCTTGGAGTGTAAAGACCCTTCTCCAATCTTCAACTTGAACAAGGCTTTGTAATGGTTCCAAAAGGTCTTCAATCACTTGCAAATCTGAGCCTTGAACCTTTGACAATCCAAAGCGTGAACCTTTGATAAGACCTTGTAATCATTGCACTCTTTTTTCTTGTATCATCTTTTTCATCTTAAAAGGAATTTGACCTCAAATTCAAACCTTGCAAAATAAAAAAGACGGAAAACAAGCACATATTCCTCATGATATGAGGGTTAGGGTTAGTGTAACAATTGATATAAGCACGCCAAGGGGGTACTCTTTTGATATACAACAAGGATTTGTTTTGACAATGAAACATATAGTATGATAATTAAAAATGACATGGCCAATATCAACATCAAGGAGTAAGGAACATAGTCCGATACTATCACATATATCATAAAACCAAGGTTGTTCATATTTAAAATATATCCACGGGTCTTTTGTGTGTGACATGAACATCTTAGAATAAATGGCACAAAGGAAGTGGCTTTGGCAAATGTCAAGAGATAAGAAAACTACAATGGTCTTAATGGCTTTACTATACCCAAAAGGTAAGACTACCTTTAGATTATGAACCTTAAGATACATTTGTTTCATTACCTCTAGAAAGGACCTTATCAAGTATGGTGCCACTTTTGATCTTAAGGTCCACCTCACCCACATATCATTATAATTCCAACATGAAAACCAGACAAAAAAAGTCTTACCTCTACATAATAACAATTCAAAATTAACATGGTTATCATCATAGGTAAAGAGGTAGTATAGGAAGGAACCAAATGTGAAGACATTATGTTGAGGGGGTACACTTTTAAAATACAACTAGAAATCCCTTGTTTTGTTCATGAGATACTTATTATATGCATTAAAAAGGATAGGGTGAAAGTAACCATTAAAGGAAAACAAGCATATACCGCGACAATCCCTTCTCCGCTCCACTAGTGTGCTGGGATCTAATGGATGATGTACCCAAGGGTATAAACCGAGACTACACATCCCTTGTGCAAGAGGATAAAAATCATAATCTACAACGGCATTACTCTTAACTTTTCCATACACATGATAACTATGAACTAGGATAATGTCATGACTTTCATCACACAAGTTCAATAAAGGATACCCAATATCATGATCAAGATTACAAGTATGAACACCAACTTAAGGATTTTCAATTATGCCACTCACTTGTTCAAGTAGTTATCTATTCCTAGGAGAATATTGAGCACTATACACAACAAGAGAACTATGAAGGAGAGATTCATGCTTTTATACACTAGGTAAACCCGAAATCACAACACCTTGGCTACTAATATCCACATCAAAACATTTTAAACTTAAGGGAGTGTAGAGTGTACCATATTGACTTTGGTTTGTACTAGGGCAGACCGTGTGCTTTGTACTCTAGGCCGAGAGTGCACTTGGACCACCAACATATTTTGGAGGGACTTCACTTGCATTTTTCATTGGAATCATATCATCTTGTACCTGAACAGAAATATAATCAATCCTAGGAAAAGTTATAGCATTTGGGTTAGTGAGTAACAAGGATTCTTTGTGTACAAGAACCACAATCAAGAATTTCTTTACCCTTCTAACTTCACTACCCTTGGTTTTTCTTTCTCTCTCCCTTTTCTCTTCATATTCTTCTTGTATCTCATCACTAAGTTTCTATCCATCTTTAGGCTTGACCTAATTATTTTTGGATACTAACTTGTGAACAGGAGGCATTGGATTTCATTAATGATGGTTTTGGATTTATGGCTTTGTGTTTTGTGGAGTGTATGGTCATTGGTCAACTAGATTTGGGACTTGGTGGTTTGAATTTTGTGGATGTTTTTGTGGACATAGTCTATCAACCCCCACTTTATTCTAATCATGTAACCCCTCATGGATCCCAAATAACCTTTCATGGATCTCAAGAAATCCTTTATAATGTCAAACCTACCCTTTAAGTAACGGGAAAATGCATCAAACCGAGCCAACAAGATTCCCAAAGCATCATTCCCAAGTGAAGAAGTACGTGATCCAATGGATTTCATGAGTAATGTACCTATGAAAATCAAGAAATAAAACATACCAAATGAATAACAAGTTTGTTCAATAAGGCCTCACCACACAAATTTTTGGGTCTTACCTTACACTTGGTTTCACAAGTGTTGAAAACTTGGCAATACTTTGCGAGTGAATTGAGTGGTGAATATGCCTTGGTTCGGATTCAATTTTTGTTTGATATGACTCAAATAAAATGATGCATGGAATGGAACCAACAAACTACAATGAATTAAAAATGAGAAAAGCACACAAAAATAGAAGACACGAAATAAACGAACTCCAGACTAATTACCAACCTAGTAGGTACTTACTACTTTGCTAATTAGCGATAGAGTTTAACACACAAGAGACTAGAATAAAAAATAAGAAAATAAGAAATCTAATTTAGAGCTTAATTAGATTGATCAACTAGTGATGATGCGGCAAAATGTGGTTGGTTGTTGAATTTGCCAAAAATTTTCTATTCCTAACTTTATGTCGCGGCCAAACACTCTTTATGAGAAGAAGAATTTTGTTTTGGAGGGAAAATTATTGGTTTGAAAGCCTTTTTGGAACTTCAAGTTAATCAAAACACAATGGTCCCCCCTTTTGTACTTGATTTGTACTTGAAGATTCCCTTTATCTTTGTTGTTTTCTTCTTTTGGCAAGATTAGGAAGCTTCTTAGAAATTTTCTTTAACAACTAGTACACCCTCTCACCTCCACATTTTTTAGATCAAATGAACCTCTTCAATATTCTTCCCTAACAAGGTATGATGAACATTGAAGAACAAGATGAATATTCAAGAGTTGACAAAAGTGTAACCCTCTATCAAATGAAGCCCAAATTTTGATTTTCTTTTTGATATAGGTTTCTTAGGCCATGGAAAACACAACCAACATAAAATAAGCCATAAAATTCCACAAAACAAAAGATAAAAAGTGAGATCCCACCTCAAAAGCTTCAAACAAGGCATAACAATGGTGGATCTAGCTCAAATTCAATAAAACTTTGCCCTAAACTTAAATCTAGACCATTTAAGTGTTAGAGTACAAGAATCTAACACTAAAAACTATCAAAAAATCTAAAAATTATTAGATCTAACACAAAATTATTGATTTACAACAGACAAAGAAAGATCTATCCTTTTTTATGATTTTTCTTTGGATTTGACTCTTTTTTGTGAGATTTTCTTAGATCCAAGGCTTTGAGGTGTGGGAAAAACTCTAATACATGGATCTTGATAGAAAATTATACAATAATAAACTACTAAAATTAAATTAAGGCCTAAAGAAACAAAAAAACAAAAACTAGAAGAAAGGGAGATGAAGATGAAATGCATAAAAGTAAAGGGATAGTAGTGAGACATACACTCACACTAATGAATATCACCATGGTATGTATCAAACAACAAGACACAAAACAACAATGAGAGATAACACCACACTCTAATATGGACTAAAGGAATTCACCCTCCCTAATAACACTTTTGTTGTCAAGTGAAATCCATCAAATGTATTAAGCCCTAGTTTCAATGTCTTTTCCAAGACCTACACTAAAATGGATTTTCCAAGACCTACACTAAGGAAATAAAAATGCAACTTGTGTAATACTCAATCAATTCATCAAAGTCTAATGAAAACGAAAGCTAAATAGTCTAGTTATACTTATTACAAACAAAGACTAAAATACCCTCAATGAAGGGTGCTCCTTTGGAGTGTAAAAGAGATCCATCAAAATACAATATTTCCTTTAATGATTTGTAATATAAGTGGCGTTGGAGTATCTGGACCCTTCTCCAATCTTCATCTTGAACAAGGTTTTGTAATGGTTCCAAAAAGGCTTCAAGACGTCGCTAATCTGAGGCCTGATCCTTTGAAAATTCAAAGAATGAACCTTTGATAAGACCTTTTAATCCTTTTTCTCTTTATTCTTGTATCATTAAGGGTGGTGATAAGTCATTGGTATGATCCCCAATCAATTTAGTAACTTAGTGTCTTAACTTAACTCTGAGTATGAGTGGCTTACTAGGAGCTATGAGGATAGGTTACGAGTCATTAGGTAAAGTCATAGGTTGTCCAGTGTCTAAAACATTTTGGTTTTATCTTGGATATGACTAGACCATATAATTCATAAGGTTTGGTAATGAGTGGGATCATGGGTTTTATGATGGATAGTGTGATATGAGAATAATAGTAACCTTAGCTTTCGACGGCATTATTCAAAATCACTATGTGAAGAATCAAGCTTTAGTCGCATTGAGGACACGGGATCATACTTGGAGGGGACATTTTGAACCTACCATTAATCAAACCCGAGTGTGTAAGATTTCTTAGAGACTTGAAGACTTAGGAAATCTCGTCTTTGGACCACCTTGTTCGTTCACAGTTTTTGTTCCTCTAATTGAAGGGAATTTTGGTCACTTATATTTGTCCAAGTGACACTCCATGACCATCCGTCCTCATTAAGGGCATTGGAGTCATTTTGTGTTCATTTTGAAATAGATTATAAATAGGCTCCTTTAGTCCTATTTTCATTATTTTATGAAAGATGAAAGATTGAAACATTAAAAATCCTCTCTCTTGAGAGTAGAACACTTAGTCCTAGTTAGGGCTTGGAAAATCTAGTATTGACCTTTGCTTGGAAACGGTAGATTTTCAGGCGAGTTGATTCCCTCAGAGGTCATCGTAAGGGTTTGGTTTTGATTATTACATTCATTAGTAGTTTTGAGTTTAATACACTTTTTAGTTGTTAATTTTGTAATAATCTTGGTCTCACTATCTATCCTTTCCTTTTATTGTTGTCATCTTGTGTAGTGGACTATTTTTGGTACTTTATTGAATCCAAAACTTGTGTTATTGTTATTCATCTTGTTCCTCAAGTTTTTTAGATGTTTTTTAGTGTTATATACACCATTATATATTTTATTATTCTTGTTGATAGCAAATCTAAGAGTCGTCTCTATCTTGGTTCTCGGATCCTTAAAATTATGGACTGATTTGTAGTGTGTTTCGTGCTTTCCTTGTTTTTCTTGTATCATTTGGTATCAAAGCATGGGTAGATATTTTTAATTCAAGATCAATCATGGCATTGCTTGTTATAACATTCAAAAAAGAAAATTGTTGACAAGCTGAAAAATTAAAAAAGAAGTCAATCTGTTCATTTTGTGTTCTTGGCCAAGAATTTTGTTCTTGTTGTGTCTTCGCAGAGATTTTCTTATTATCTTTTCAAGATCTTGGTGTATTTTATCTTATTTAGTTGTTTCTATGTGTTATTCTTCTTGTTCACTATAACTTTGATTTTAGATCTATATTTGAGCTTGAAATGTTGATGTTGTTGTTCTGAACCAAATTATAACCGATTGTTGTTGTGGGTTTGAGAATTGAACGAGTGATGTGTTGATGGTTCAAGTTTTGAATGTGTATTGTGGGGATTGTGTTGTGGAATTTAAGATTGAGAAGGTGTTGTTGTTGTTTGGGAGGTCCAACTTGAACCTTTGGACTTCAAGACTCCAAAATGTGTTCTTGGTGTTCTTCACCATTTCCAAATCTTGTTGAAGAAAAGTGGTTGTGTAATTTAGAAAGTGAAGAAAGAGAGTGTGTTTTGTTGTTATTCTTTAAAGATTTGTCCAACTAGTCTCGAAGTAAAGGTGTAGTACTTGTAGTACAAATACTTTACATCCACTCAAAGACTTACAATCACCTTTTCACCACTTTCCAACAAATTTCCATGATTTAATGTAATGCCCCGGAAAATGGGTCCCGGAGCTTCATACGGTGCTTGAGGCTACGAGTAGCCCCAAGCTAACCCTTTGAGCCATTTTCATTCAGTTCAATACAAATCAACGGGATTTCCATAAATAACCCTTCAATATCAACAGAGTAATCATCATCAAAGAATAAAAGAATTTCAGAAAGGTAACAAAATATGACTTATTAGTCAACTCCCAACATCTATACTAGTCTGATAAGCCTATAAGAAAATCAATAAAACTAGCGAGCCATTGATATATGCCCCAACTGACTCATACTTAGTTATCAAATAGAAACAATTCCATGAAACAAACATAAGATATCATGTCCTCAGAACATGAGGACTCACCAGAACAGAGGATGTAGAACAGCGTGCCCAATGAATCACTGTCAAACCTGGAACTAAGCACCTGAACCTGCATTCTGATAAAATGTAGCCCATATTCAAAGATGTGGGTCAGTACCATGACAAGGAACAGAGTATATTTGGGTGTATGCAGTTGTATAAACATCATCATCATAAATATTTATAAGAAACATGCAGGATGTATGAAAGACTCACATAGCCCGAAGAAAATCATCATAATCATGAGAGGATGAAATAAGTATAATAACACATGTGAGTCATCATATAATTTGTCAATCACTTTTACTTCATCAAGAATATCAATTCTCATAATGTAAATATCATTTAAATCTTTCGAAAGAATAACTTTAACAATTCCACTTTCAAATCACTTCACCATTCACCATAGACACAAGGAAACACACACACACTGGGAGATCCTATAACCAACATAAACCATGTGAGCTACATGGAGTCCAACTTACAAACCATGTTAGGGAAAGCTTTCCTATCCTTGCTATTAGAGTACGACTATCGATATCAAATCCACACAAACTAGTGATCACTATATAAATTAGCCTCAGTCTCACTTCTATGGGGTCACGTAGTTCTAGGAAAGTAAGGTCACTTTATACCTCCCACTCGGTGCTAAAGATTTCTCCCGGGATTAGCTCAAGTCATTTGAAAATCAATCCACAACAAAACAATTTTAGTAATATATAAATATACATCGGGATCCATCATGCTTCTCATCTATCAAAATCTACCACGTTGTGGATTTCTTTCACACTTGAGTTCAAAATAATGCCATTAAGACCAAAAGGTCAAATCATTCAAAATATCTCAAATATTCAACATCAACGTGCTTATAATACACACTTTCTAAAGAAAAACACAATTTCCAATGGGGATTCAAGACCCAAATATCAAAATCATGATAAATATCATTCAAGATTCATGCTTTATATCTCCACATATGTAAATTCATATTTCAAAATCATAAACATCAAATTTTCATAATAATAATCATAAGATATGGGTTCATGCTTCAAATTCATAAAAATCAAATAAAAATCATGCCTTTGTAAAGAAAATTACTTTTGTACACAAGAACGAAAGAGAGTTCTTGTTGAAAAACCCCACATACCTTGAATGATGAACTTTGGATTGATACTCATTTTTAAGATGTTAATCCTGCCTTTGAATGATGGTTCTTGGAGTTCTTCAACTAGGAACTTAGAATCTTGAATAAATTTACAGAATTAATGGTGAGCTTTGGAGGTTCTTGAAGTTGGATGTAGGAGGTTAAGGTTTTCTTTTTGAGGGAATTTGATGAAACATAACATATAAAGCTTCTAATAGGCTTTAACATAGGGTTTGGATGGATTTTGGGTGAGGGGGAATGACCAAAACGCCCCTAAAAATCAAAAAAATTCTCGAATCTGTCCTTTGGTGGACCGTTTTGATAGTCTGAAGTAGATCAACTATAAAATTTTACTACGATATCTAAATTGGATGAAACAAATTTCATTAGAAAGAGGACTCTCATATATTTACGTTGTTATATAGTGTATCACCTAGATAATTATGTACGAGAAGTTATGATTATTTGAAGTTGACCCAAAAATTCTCTTTTGATAGGCTGAAGTAGATCGACCCTAACGTTTTTCTCCGATAGCTAAATTGGATGAAACCAATTTCATTGGAAAGAGGACTCACAGAGCTTTTCGTTGATATATAGTAGATCACCTAGATCATTATGTACTCGGAGTTATGATCATTTAAATTTGGAGCAAAAATATGCCAGGCCTCAGTACTTTTTCCTGCACGTTTTACTGTTCACTACTATTCATGATTTGATCGAAATGTTCATAACTTGTCGCTCGGGTGTCCTTTTTGGATGATCCACATATCGTTGAAAATCTTATTCGATAATTTACGCAATGGTGGATTATAATCTAAAATATTCTACACAAAAAATTTATAATTCATTCTAGAAGTTGGAACCCAACACATTTACGCAAAAAATTTCAACGAAAAATTTCCTAGGGTATTACATTATCCCCACCTTGGAAACATTCATCCTTGAATGACGACAGACATGCCAAGATTAGATAGAGAATAGAGCATACAACTTAAACCATTCGTTAGACTCATCACCACATCATTTCTCACTCCGAATGCAACATAGAATACATAAATTCAAGAAACTATAGTTGAACACATAATAAATGACAACTAAACTTCTGCAACTTTTATCAAAAGTGCATGATTTATGAAAGAATGGTAACTTTGGCTTGATTGGAGTTTGTTAAAAATAGGTTCGGGTATTTGGATCGCATATACGCCTCATCTTCCCAAGTTACACCCTTAAAAGATTGGTTTCACCACAACACCTTGACCAAGGGAACTTTTGTGTTCCTTAGTCTTTGAACACTGAAATCAAGAATCTCATCAAAAGAAAGATTTTCTTGAATGTCATCACTCACAGAGGAATCCACTACCACAACATCGCTAATATGTTTTCTAAGCATGGAGACATAGAATATTGGATGAATAGAGGACAACTCGGAATGCAACTTGACCTCATAATCTACCTTACCAACACGGCTAAGAATTTTGTAAGAACCAAAATAACGGAGACTAAGCTTCCCCTTCTTTCCAAATCTCTTCACCCCCCTCATGGGTGAAATTTTTAGATACACTATGTCAACAACTTCAAACTCAAGGTCTCTCCTTCTAACATCCGTATATTACTTCTGATGACTCTGCACAGTTTTCAACCTTTCCCTAATCAACTTAACTTTTTTCATATCCTCAAATACCAAATCAGGACCACTTACTGCCACTTCACCCACCTCAAACCAACCTATGGGTGATCTACACTCCCTCCCATATAAGGTTCAAACGAAGCCATGCCAATACTAGAGTGGAAACTAATATTGTAAGCAAACTCTATCAACGGTAAGTGATCATCCTAACTTCCCTTAAAGATAAGTACACAAGCTCTCAACATATCTTATAAGGTCTGGATGGTCCGCTCAGCCTAACCATCGGTCTGTGGATGAAAAAAAGAACTCAAAAGCAGTTGGGTACCAAGACCCTTCTGAAAAGCTTTCAAAAAGTACAAAGTGAACTGAGTACCCCTATCCGAAATAATAGACAAGGGAGCTCCATACAGTCTGACTAGCTATCAGATATACAATCTAGTGTAATCCTCATCAGTATATGAAGTATAAATAGGTAAGAAATGAGCAGTCTTAGTCAACCTATCAACTACAAACCAAATGGAATCATGATGGCGTCGGGACGGAGGTAAACTAATCACGAAGTCCATATTTATCTCTTCCCAATTCCTGGAAAGGAATACAAAAATTTTGCATCATACCACTAGGTCTTTGGTGTTCAACCTTAACCTATTGGCATGTTGCACACTTAGCTACAAACGCTACTATATCTTTCTTCATGCCACTCCACCAATAGATTTCCCACAATTCTCGGTACATCTTGGTAGCACCAGGATGAATAGAATATCATGCCCCGTGCACTTTATCTATAATCCTCTGGCTCCTTGGGGTAATGTTCCTATATGTGCATCCTTGTTGGAAGAACTTGTTCCTATATTGCATGAATTTGAACTTATGGATGCCAAGTTTTCTAGTTGTTTGAAGGAAATAATGTGTATGTGTTTAAATATATATTCTTCACCCTTGAATTCCTTTATATATGATTCTTTCCTATACTACCACTTTAGAACCAACAGTAACACTCCCCTTGGTGTGGTCTTTTGACGAGCTAAAGAAGAAAAGATGTCTTATGGATCATAATATGAAGGAAGTTCTACATTGTGGATTATTTGATGTCAATAGGACCTATACAGTTTCTTTATCTCCTGGTGATTCCCATAACTAAATTCTTTGTACACCTTTTATTAAGCTTTTAATATCTAATTAAAAGGATCCTTGGATATATTACAAATATGTGCAACCTTTTCATGTTGAGATGATTTGTTGTGCTAAACCTAACCTTCATGCCATGAGGATTTTGTATTTGTTTGCCCTCTCTTCATTTTTGCAAGGTTTGGATTTGAGGTCAAATCCTTTTCAAGAAGGGAAGGATGATACAAGAAGAATAGACACCTTAGATTTTGACGACATCATTCAATGTCACTATGTGAATAATCAACCTTTGGTCGCATGGAGGTTATGCGATCATACTTGGAGGGGACATTTTTATCCACCATTAATCAAACCCGAGTATGGAAGATTTCTTGGAGACTTGAAAACTTAAGTACTCTTGGGTGTAGACCACCTTTTTGGTTCACGGTTTTGGTTCCCTTAATTAAAGGGCATTTTGGTCACTCATCGTTGTCTAAGTGACACTCCATGACCATCTCTCCTCATTAAGGGCATTGGAGTCATTTTGTGTTCATTTTGTAATAAATTATAAATAGGCTCCTTTAGTCTTATTTTCATTAGTTTATGAATGATGAAAGATGAAAACATTAAAAATCCTCTCTCTTAAGAGTAGAACACTTAGTCCTAATTAGGGCTTGGAAAAGCTAGTATTGATCTTTGCTTGGAAGCAGTGGATCTTGAGGTGAGTGGATTCCCGTAGTGGTCACCATAAGAGTGTGGTTTTGATTATCACATTCATTAGGGGTTTTTTAGTTTAATACATTCTTTATTTCTTAATCTTGTAATAATCTTTGTCTTCATATTTATCCTTTACTTTTGTTGTTGTCATCTTGTGTAGTGGACTGTTTTGGGTCCATTATTGAATCCAAAACTTGTGTTACTGTTATTGATATTTTTCCACACATTTTTTTCTATTCTTTGATGTTATATACACCGTTGTATCTTATATTTTTTTTGTTTATACCGAATCTGAGAGTGGTCTCTATCTTGGTCCTCGAATCTTTAAGATTGTGGACTGATTTGGTATGTGGTTTGTGCTTTCCTTGTTTTTCTCGTATCATAATGTATGGGTGTTCGAATCATTGTCTTAGTGAAGACTCAATGGTACGATTTGTATGTTGTGGTCATGAGTCAAAGAGTTGACTTGTAATTACCTGCGGGTTTTTTTACAACTTTAAGCTGAAGGCATTCTGGACATTTCCCACATTAAATCCCTTTGACACCACGACTTCAAACATCTTTTGGGACTTCATTAGCACGTTATTCCTAATCAAACGCTTTTAAAATCCCTCTCAAACTCTCTTCTCAAGCAAAAAGCAAGGGGTACATTAAGATAATCAATTAAGGCTTTCAAGGGTGGTTTCTCTTCGTACTTCTTTGTGTCTAAGGCATGTGACTCTTCCCTCATTGTTAATTTACTAAAATATCATGATCAATATTTGATTTTTAATGGTATTATTATGATTTTGTAATAAAGGTTGGGAGTTTTTGATGTTTATGGTTGAATAAAGCTTCTCATGGTTTAATTATGGTTTTTTCTTGTTTTAGTATAATTTTGAATATTGTTGGATTGATGGTAATAGTAAATGGCTTTTGGGGTACTATGGATTCCCCAAATTACTTGGTTATTGTCTTGACACTTATGTGCTCTCAACATGTTTGTGAAGTTGCTTATGAATATGATTTTGTCACATAGTTTTACTATTCTTGGAATCTTTGCATTGCGTAAATGGTAATGGAATTGAATTGGTTTGGTTTGATTTAAAAAAAAATTGTAAAGGCCTTGGTGGCCATGGTCTTTGTTTAATTTGAAGTGGTGATGTGTAATTTTGGTTTAATGGTTCTATATGGCATAAGGGAATAGACTTGAAAGCTCTAATTTTGGTTTGGCGATACCAGCGGTAAATGCCTAATTATAAAACATCACAGATAATAATTGACAATGTGTAAATAGTTTTAATATGGGCTTAAAGGGGGTTGTATGGTAAGGCCATGAAAGGTGGAGGTACCAGGAAGGACCAACACTTTAAACTCATGTTTGCTGATGTGAGGTTTTGTCTTGATGACCTGTGAGCATAGTTCACATTATTGATATATATTTATGCCGAGTATTAATGGGTTTAGGGCATTCCTTCGTCTTTTTTTATACCTTTAGTTTGTGCAGCTAACACACATCGGGGCCCTTTCAACACGAGAAGCTGAACCAACATAGCCCGTGGGTGGTAGTTAGAATGATAAACCTACACAGCCTAGGTTAAGGTTTCAAATTTAATTCTATATCTTGTTCCCTATCACATTATGATATATATGTATATATGTGATTGCATATTGTATATATGTGATTGCATATTGTAATTTGATTGTGTTTTGAATGATGGCATTAATTTACCTTTATTCCTGAGTTACATGTTAGCGTTCACTCTGCTAACCGTCTTTCATTTTTGTATCCCCACACGAAGTAGGAATCAGCCACACTACCATTCGTTCTACTCAGTTACTTGGATTTGAAGACAACTTTGATTCAGATTTAAGTGGTGATCTTCCACACATTGAAAGACTCTATTTCATGCTTGGACTTCTTTTCAGTATTGTTATTTTTTTTGTTTTGGTTTTGGCTATGGTTGGGGGCATGTCCAGACTATTTATTCTGTGATTATGATTAGAGGATTTTTTAGACTATTAAGGGCACGGGTGGAGTTGGTTAGTGTTAGACTTGGTATTATTGGTATTGGCATTGTGATTGGTATTGGTTGGACACTTGGTTATGGTTTTTTGGTTATGGTAATAGATTTGTCAGTAAATTATTAATGTTTTATCCTGTTATATGCTTGAAGTTTATTCGACATAGGATGTAGGGTGGTTAATGGCGGAGTATTGGGGGATTTCTCCGATCTTGGTTGGACTTCAGATACCCACATGACTAGTCCCTGGTTCAGGTCATGTCACCAGGATTTAATACTGATGCAATCCAAATTGCCAACAAGACTATTAACTAGAAGACAAGTACCGGAATTGCAAGCCCTTCAAGGATAATTCATAAAGATCAATGTACTCTAGTATGTTTTGAGCGCCTCCAAAAGATTTCACATCATAATATACAGATTAGGAATAAAAGGAGGAACAAATACCCTTTTGCTCAGAGATAACGACTTGGTTTACAAGTTGTCTTCTAGTTGACGACTTATCACCTTACTGATGACCTAAGTGATGACTTGTAACCTTAGTGATGACTAGTTACAAGTTGTTAGCTGAGAATCACTAATTTAAGGTTTTTTTTGTAATTTTCTCTTGGGTCAATTTTGGGCCTTGTAATAGACTATAAATAGAAACTCTAGGGGTATTTTCCATAAGTTTTTGATGAATTTTAAATTTATACACTTTTGAGAGTGTGAGGCAAGCTTCAATTAACTTGTATTGATACTTTATTTAGAAATGTGGGTTGCTTGGGAATTTATTCCTTATGGTCTATGTAAGATTAAGGCGCTTTGTGTAATATTGAATAGAGGATTAGCGGTTTGATATACCCTTAGTTTGCTATCCATTCTTTTCATTATGTCTAACTTATTGCTTCTCCATGTATCTTTATCATTTGTTTCTTTGTTTCATTGTTTTGTTTCCATTTTGTGGATTGTTATGATATTATTTGGTATCAAATCCACGTTTGATTTCATTCCCACGAAGTCAATCTTGGGTCTAGTTACAAAATAGGCAGCCCGGTGCACTAGAAAGTTAATCTTTGATCTAACTATCCTGAAAAATGAAAAATCACAAAAAATTGTACTATTCATGCTTTTATAGCTTAGGTCAAATTTTGAGTCTTTGATTTATATGTCTTTTGTGTTTCTAATGCTTTAATAGTGTTCTTTAGTACTATTTGAGTCATTACCTAAGATTTCAGTTTAATTCGACAAGTTTTGAGTGACTTACCATTGTTGAAGATTAAGTTTGAAGAAACATCAATTGGGTTTCAAAATCTGAATTTATTGGGTGAGTTTTTAGTTATGAAAACTATTGAGATTTGTTCAGGATCTTAGAAGGAGTGTGGGTCTTGAATTTAATTAAATTCTAAGATCATTTACTTGAGGGACAAATTTTAATGTTCTTCAAGTTCTTCATATTTTGTTGAAGAAAAAGCCACAAAAGTAACGATTCGATCCAAAGGAATTGGAGAAAAAAAGTTGTACTTGTTTGTGCTAAGGAAAATTCCAAAGTAGGATAAGTACTAGAAGAAGTGGGCCCAAGGAATCAAGTGATCAACTACAAACATATAATCTGCCTATGGTTGACAACAATAATGACAAGCTCTCAACTTACTAAGACTTGTCAACCTAGTCGTCAACTAGGTGACTAGTTGTCAACTAGGTGATGAGTTGCCAACCTTGTCATCAACTAGGTGAGGAGTTGTTAACAAAGTTTTCAGATAAAAATAGACCCAACCCCTATTCTTCCTTTAGTTGATGATAACATTGACAAGTTGTCAACGTAGTGATGACTACCAGCCTATTCGTCAACTTTGTTGTGAACTAGGACAAAACTTCAATAAGCTCAATCTCGATTCTAACTTTCATTTCTTTAATTCCTAATCATATTTTACTTCATACTAATTAACAACTAGTAATCAAGCAACCTAATAGTAAATTAGTTCTCGTGTCCTTTTTCTTTCATTGTACTATTACTTTCTAGATTATTTTTTTCAATTCGTTAGTTCTTGATTCAAGTCCGTACATAATTTTGTATGTTATTCATTCAAACAAGAATCAATTCCGACGTCAAGTAACAATTGGTACCAAGCATTCTCATTGGAGTACAAACAATATACCAATGCTTGCGACTTAGTGATAAACCAAAGGTGTGAACTTTTAAAGCTCGTGAGGTTGATTTCCAAACTTTAACTTGTTTGTTCATTTTGTGTTTCTTAGTTTTTCATATTAGGTACAATGGCACGGGGTATGATAAAAAAAATTCTTTGGGAGAGATAAACATGGAAGCTTGAATGGTAGCCATAATGAGATTGAAACAAGATATAAATCAAAGAATGTAAGGCTTGATGGACACATTGGAAGTCCGTCTAAATTACTCCAGCACATCTACTCCTCAAAACTATGATGCTTCCTCTAGTGGTCATTGTTATAACCCCACAACTACTATAACTCCGAAAACACTTCACCAAATGCCCCATCTACTGATACACGTACAAGAACCTACCCTCAAAGTCCCTACTTATCCAAACAAATGAAATCTCATTCATCCACTACAACTGATAAAAACCTAACCTAGAAATAAAAAAACTAACCACTAAAAAGAATAACAAACACTAAAATCCCAGAACAACAACACAATCTAAAGAGAAGAAGATAAGATGAAGTGGAGAACACTAACACACATTCGTATTTCACATTAAAAGGAAGATGAATACATGAAAGTAAAAGATAGTAATGAGACATAGATGTTCAAAAATAGATAGCACC
Source organism: Capsicum baccatum var. pendulum (assembly GCA_030864225.1). Lineage (NCBI taxonomy): Eukaryota > Viridiplantae > Streptophyta > Magnoliopsida > Solanales > Solanaceae > Capsicum > Capsicum baccatum. The sequence continues at coordinate 169,044,971 of CM061558.1, read as the reverse complement.
AAGGTGTGTTTCAAACACCTAGACACACACCTCCAATAAAGAAAACTCCCTAATCTTAGGTAGATAGAAAGGGAGTCACCTTCTCCAAGCACTAACCTTTCTTGGAAAATAGTCAACAATATTGAAATCCACTATAACACCCCATACATTACATGTAATTTTTCTATTTATATATAACTTGGTATAGCCTTGTGGTAGGTAGTGGATGAGATTTTTTATTTGAATATTAATGGTGTGGATGGAATTCTAGACGCTGCCCGTGCTTTTTTATATGAAACGATCAATTTAACATTGATATAACTGTTTAACTTGGAAATGTAAGTCGGTATTTGAATCTAAAGTTTAAAGTGACTAGGTGTATACAAGTTCTGAGTTACATTTAGGTGATTAGGAGCTCGAAATGGAATGAAATATTGAGGTGCTTGCTTGACTTAATTAATCTAGTAGGTGAGTTACCTACTTAGGTTATATGAGCCAAGTTAATGGACCAAGTCAATGAATCAGATTTGGGTCTTTATTAGTACACTTATTTCGGCCGAAATTAAGTAAAAGAAGAAGGAAAATAGAGAAAAGGCCCAATGTTCAAATCTGCAAAGGCCCAAATATAATTGATCCCAAATAAGAAATTAAGCAAGTAGGTGCATCACCTACTTTTACATTTTGAGCTGCTTGAACTCCTTAAGTAGGTACATCCCCTACTTGGACCAATTTAATTAAATTTGTGCTCCAAAATCAGCCAAGTGAATGGCCAAAATTAGCGACTTTATAAGGCCACATTGTTGCTCATTTTCCCTCATTCTTACGTGACAAAAAGGGTTACTTCACAAATTATCTATATTTTCTTTTAAATAACAAGGAGCATCCTTATTTTCCTTTCTAGGGTTCTTGAAGAAGCCCAAACCTTTACAAGCCAAGGTAAGTGAAAACACTTATGGTTTATCTTAATTATCTCAAGGAAGATTAGGGAAACATGATATAAGTGGTTAATTAATGATTAATGAAAGAATATGGAACAAGCTAATTGTTCACTTTTTATTAGCTACTAAGTGATTTCTTTTCTTCATTGGTTTAAAGTTTGAAGGAAAGTAAAAGTTGAAGTTCTTGAGGAGTTCAAATTAATAGAATAAGTTGTAGAATTAAGGTAAGATGACTGCCCATTTTATACTCCTTATGTAATAATTTAAGAAAGAATTATGGATGTGTTGTTATTGAGAACTCAAGCGATGATGAGTTCAATAATTGATTGCTACAATAAAAGGGATTTGGGATTTTTTTATGGATTGTTTTCTGTGTATATATTATGGTCTACCAAGTTGATGCTTGAGAAATGTGTGACTAGTTGGAATTGAAATATAAAAGAAAGGTGTGGTTGTACACCCCCAAACTAATTATTGCATATGTTTATTGCACAATCTGTTTTGCATATTATTTGGAGGGTGTAATGAAGCTGAGGTGGTCTCAGTGAATCTTATAAAAACATGTATGGTATGTTGGTTTACTTAGAAGATAAAGGGTTAAAATAACACCCTTTATTGATAGATTAAGTATTTACTGCTCCATTACTAGCATATCATAGCTCAGGGGCATAAGCCTAGCATAGGACTATCCCATTTTTCTTATATGGGTGGCAGCTCAGGGGCATTAGCATATCATAGGTCGATCCCAATTTATCTATTTACCTCTGATCAGCTGGTCATTTGAATTATTTGGCTTACACATATTATGAAGTAAGAAAGGTAAAAAAAATGAAAAAAGAATGTAATGTACATTATCCCAGAAGTATATATAAAGGTGGTCTAACAATACTACTTATACACTTGTATCTAATTTTTATAGAGCTATTGTATCATGTGTTGTTACCTTCAGCCTTATATGTTCAGTACATAGCTTCATACTAACGTCCCTCATGGGGGACCTGTATTTCATATTGCAGGCATAGGTGTTTTAGGTAATACACCTCGCTAGTACTAGCAGAGGCTATTCAGTGACTATCGGTGAGCTCGAGGTTGATTCGAGGCTTTCCAAGTCTATTCCATACATTTTGGTATTGTGAAATAGTCAAGAGTAGGGAGGGGGTTTATCACAACCCTAACTGAGTCTATGTATTGTTTAGAGTATCTTTAGTCTAATATAATGTTATACATGGTAGTACTAGGGTTATGTTTGAGTGTGCAATCTCTCTTGTTGACATTTTGGCAAGAAAGGTTGGGTGCTTAAGGAGTTGATCCCTTTGTGTCCACCTATGAATGAAGTATTATCCATCAATAGTGAGGGGTGTTTAAGTTTTTAATATACACTTAGGTGCTAATCATTAGGGTTGGTGTATGCTTCATTACTATCTTTCATTTAATGCAATTTTCTTATGGTTCCCTTTTCATCTACTCTTCTTCTTTAGGCTTTAATTCTTGTTATAGTTTTTTTTTAGCTATCATTTGGTATCAAAGCCCTATATTATAGTTCTTATCACAACCTTAAGTCTTGGATATAAGAAAATCTTCATAAAAAAAGTGTCTGGAGTTAATAAATCCACAAAAAAGAGTAAAAAATCAAAGAAACTAAAAAACTAGTTTGTAGTCTTGTTGTTGGTAGTAGATCCGTATTTCACAACTTAGATCTACTAATTTTTAGCTTGTTTTGATAGTTTGTACTGTTAGATTCTTGTTCTCTATCACTTAAAGGGTCTAGATCGAAGTTTAGAACAACATTTGGTTGTTTTTGAGATAGATCCACCATTGTTATGGCTTGTTTGAAACTTTTTGGAGGTGGTGACGTTTTGGGTTTGTGTTAGTGATATGATTTCGAGCTGATTTTTGTTGATTTAGCTTGCCTTGAACTAAGGAGCCTAGATCCAAATGAAAATTTAAAATTAGGGTTCATTTTCTTGTTGGTCAAACTTGGTCAACTCTTGAATATTTATCATCTTCAAATGTTAGTGAACCAGAAAATTCAAAGAGCTTGTTTGATCTGAATAGAGGGAAGAAAGAGATTGCACTTGTTTTTTATGAAAGAATATTCCTTGGCATATTCATTGTCCTCCAAAAGAAAAAAGAGACAAAGGAAATAATCAAGTACAATTAAAAGTACAAGGGGGGACTATCTTATTTTGAATTCATTTGAAGCTCCAAAAAGGCTTCAGAACCTTCATTTTCCCTCTTAAATTGAAATCCTTCTACCTTAAAGGAATGTTTAGCCGAAACAAGAGATTTTGAAGTTGAAAAAATATTGAAAAAGTGATTCCCAATCACAAGCTACCACGTTATCACTTTTTTGAACGACCAAATTGAGTTCTAAATTAGATTTCTAAGTTTCTATTAGTTGTTTCTATTTGCTTTTGTATTGATTCTACTACTAATTATCAAACTAGTAATTACCTACTAGGTTTATAATTAGTCTAGAGTTCTTTGTTTCCTGTCTATGCTTCTTTTGTGCTTTTATTGTTTGTAATTCATTCTAACTTGTTGGTTCAAGTCCGTAAGCAATTTTCTTTAAGTCATATCAAATGTAAATCCATTTCAGGCCAAAGTAGAATCATCTCTCACTAACTAGAAAAGTACATGCCAACGTTTAAACACTTGTGAGACCAAGTGTGAGGTAAGAAGATAAGAGTGAGAGAGTTGGTGAGGATATTTGAACTAACTTGTTTGTTAATTTTGTAGGTTTGTTCCTTTATTTTAGGTTCCATGGTTGCAAATAATTTTAATTCCACGTTGGTCATATCAATGACCATTGTGATAGATTCATTGAAGATGTTCCAAATGCTTAGTGCACTAAATCCCAATTTTGAGAAAAGAGATGAAGAGGTGAAAGAAGGGAGTAGACTTGATAGACTCCCTTGTGATGGGAGATTCTCAAAGGAGAAAGTAGGATGCCATGATCCGAACCAAGGCAAGGAAGAATGTGCTCAATAACATAAAATTAAAATAGCAAACTTTTACACTTTTGTACGTGTGAACGATGATTATGTGGCTAGTAGCCCATTGAGCATGAGTGGTACCTTATCTATTTATGAGTCTATTATTTCTTTGCCTCTTGATGATGATGTACATATTGGGAGTGTGGATACACTAGTTGATCATATTGATGACCAAATTGACTCTTCTTGTAAGATCAATTTAAGTTCGCGTAGTGTTGAAATCAATGTAATGAATAAAAGTACATCATCTATTTATTCATTGCCTCTTGTTTATGATGTACATGTTGTGAGAGTGTATACATTATTTGATCCTATTGATGACCGAATTAAATCTTCTTATAAGGTTGATTTGTGTCCACCTAGTGTTGAAGCCATTGTGTTGAATGAATGTACATCGTCTTGTTAAACTTGTTTTGATCAACTTATGTGTGGAAATTGCCAACCACTTGAGGTTATGTGTTTTGTAATTAATAAAACTCAAGTGTGTGAAGAATTTGATAATATTGGTCAACAAAATAGGAGTGAACCCGAGAGCTACTTTCAAAACAATTTTGTGCTTCAAACCGCTTTGAAACTTGATATTGATCTTGTAAAGAGTGAAGAACTAACGTGTTCCGAATCTGCCTGTGGATTAGATCATGCTCTCTGTAGGAATAATGTCTTGTTTAAAGATGATATAAACAATCCTAATGATCCTAGTGCTGAAAAGGATGGTATAGCTTACTTTGGTGGCTATAGCCTATATGCTAACCCACTACGGTGTGACAACATTCCACATAAAGATGGAAATCTCTTCTTGAAAGATGAGAGTACTCTTAAGGGTAGGAAATGTATAGTCTTGGAAAGGAATAAATAATTGGTTTATGAATGCTTTGATTTACTTGAATATTTAAGAAACAAAATAGGCAGTTTTTCCTTGAAAAAGTAATTGCGAATGTGATCCTTTGTATGACACCCCACCTTTGTTTGATAATTATGAGGATTAATTGCTTGCTTCTTATTAATACTTAAACAATAATCTCTTTGATTTTTATGGTGGTATGTGAATACTTAAGGGACCTTCTATAATATGAGAAAGTGTATCTATTACTTTGAAATTACTTTTTCTACTATATGTGACGTTATTATTGAGAGTACATATGGAGATGATGTTAAAAATAGTGGTGAGTACATACATGTAGACACCTTACTGGAAGTTGACTTGAGTGACTCTACTGGCATTTGATGATATGCATGCTATTACAGAGAGTATATCATGCAGTTTGGGTGAAGCCTATAGGAAATGGGAGTGTTTTCTAGACTAGTGTCTATGGCCATACTTCCCATTTGACCCCGGCGAAAAATATAGAATTGATGAGGTTGATGCACCAACTTGTTGCTTAGTCTACATGATAACCAAAGTATCACTTTTGGTGAATCTCATAACCAAATCTTTTGTGCATCTTTCATTGAACTTTTAATATTTAATTTAAACAATTTTTGGTTATATTGAAAATATGTGTAACCTTGGCATGTTGAGATGATTTGTTGTGCTAACCCTTACCCTTATGCCATGAGGAGTTTTTTATTTCGTTGTCCTCTCTTTGGTTTTGCAAGGTTTTGGATTCGAGGTCGAATCCTTTTCAAGAAGGGTAGGATGATACAAGTCAAATGGCCGCCTTAGCTTTTGATGACTTCTTTGGAGGCCAACACCTAAAGAATCAAGACTTTGTCACTCCGAGGGAACAAGAATATGCAAGGAAGGCCCATTTTGAGGAAGACATAAAACAATATGTTGTATGGAGGGTTGCTTGGATGCTTGCCTTAATGCAAATCCGAGGACCATAAGCCTTGAATAATGAACCATCCTCGATTTTGAGTGATTGAAAGATGCACTTTCATTAAGTCTAGGCACACAAGGTGCCATTTTTTAAGATGGAGGTTCATGAGGGTATGTGGCATTCATCCAAGGGAGAGTACTTGCTAATATGTGAAGAGCAACCTTGAATATAATCCAAGACAGCCATGAATACACTCCAAAGGCACGTCAACTTAGGGGTATTATGGTCTTTTGAGACTCCTCTTTTACACTCCAAAGGAGCATATTTTATTAAGGGTATTTATGTATTTTTTTGTAATAAGTATAAATAGATAATTATGCTTCTATTTTCAAAAGTTTTGATGAATTGATTGAGTATTACTCAAATTCGATTTCCTTTTCTTAGTGTAGGACTTGGAAATGTCATCATAGTATAGGTCTTTGAAAAGACATTGAAACCAGGGTCATCTTTTAGTGTGGAATCATTCTTGTTGACATTTTGTCTAGAAAGGTTGGGTTCTTGAGAAGTTGATCCCTTTCTGTCCACCTAAGAATGAAGTTTTATCCATCTATAGTAAGGTGTGTTTAAGTGTTTAATATACACTTAGGTGCTAATCATTGGGGTTGGTGTATGTTTCATTACTATCTTTCATTTAATGCAATTTTCTTAATGTTTCTTTTTCATCTGCTCTTTTTCCAGTTGATTATTTTTTATTATTTAGGCTTTAATTTGGGTTATATCTTTGTTTAGCTGTCACTGCGAAAGCTCAAGGACAAGAGATTTCAATCAAAGGTTCTAGTGGTGTAGATAGGGCACCTAGCCTACGGACACATGATTTTCTTAAATTGGATCCTCCCACGTTTATCGGATCAGATATTAATGAAGACCCACAAGACTTTATTTTTCAAATCCAAAGGGCTTTAGATGTCATGCATGTAACAAGTATGGAGATAGTGGAGCTAGTAGCATATAGATTCAAATGAGAGGCAATATTTTGGTATGAAGACTGGAAATGATCTAGGGTTATCGATGAATCTTCAGCAACATAGAAAGAGTGTAAAAAGGCATTTATTTATCATTACCTTCCATTTAAGATTTGACAGTCCCATGCAGATCAGTTCCAGAATCTTTCCTAAGGGAATATGAGTGAGAGGGAGAACAACATTCGGTTTAACTCTTTGGATAGGTATGCTCTTAATGTAGTAGCTATTATGGATGATAGAGTTCATCAATATATGGTTATATTGGATCCATATTTGGTTAGATATTGTATTATTACAGCTTTGAACAAAGACATGGACATAGCAAGGATACAACCTTTTGCACAAAAAATAAATGATTAGAGGAAAAGAAGAACACAAGAATTGGAAAGAGGGTATTCCAAGAGGGCCAGATCTACGGGCAATTTCATGGCATCCCAAGGTGAGTATAGGCCTCGATTTTCCAATAGACCGCCTAGACCATTATCTTTTTATCCCACAGCTAGTGGTCCACCACATTTTCAAGGGTCCAAAGGCAACCAGTTTAGGTAAAGAAGTGAAAGTCATAGTTCACGAATAGTTGGGTATCAAGTTGAAGGAAGTATGAGCCAGTTAAGGTCTCCTCAGAAGTCATGTAAACATTATTGAAAGCTTTATTTAGGTACATGTCAGTTAGGGATAAATTCTTGCTTTGTGTATGGTACGTCGGGGCATATGATGATAGAATGCCTACAAAGAAGCATGGCTGGTATGTCACGACCTACTGGATCAGCCATTGTATAATCATCATTGGTTCCTTATTTAGGTAGTGGTGTACAACCTATTAGTGCTGGTAGAGGTGTAAAAGGAGTAGCTAGCTCTAGTGAAGTTCAAAATCATACATATGCTCTAGCAGATCGATAAAATTTAGAGGCTTCTCCAGATGTGGTTACATGTACATTGTCCAGATTTTCACATAATGTATATGTATTAATTGATCTTGGTTCTACTTTATCATATGTCACTCCATTAGTTGTTGGAAAATTCAAAAGGACACCAAAATTACTAGTTAAGCCATTTGAACTGCCTACACTGGTTGGTGAATCTATTATATCTAGGAGAGTGTATCAAAATTGTTTAATAACTATATATGGTCAGGATAAAATGGCTGACTTGGTTAAGTTAGAAATGGTAGATTTTGATGCTATAATGGGTATGGATTGGTTGGATTCTTGTTATGCCATAGTAGATTGCCGAATTAAGATGGTGTATTGCCATTTTCCAAGAGCGATAGCCTTTGACAGGAGAGCTAACATTGGTGCGACAAGAGTGAAATTTATTTCATATTTTAAGGCTAAAATGAAGATTTCAAAGGGTTACATATATCATCTAGTTAGAGTGAGAGATACAAATGTGGAGCCACTAACTCTTCAAACTATTCCAGTGGTAACTGAATTTCCCGTAGTATTACCTGAAGATCATCCATGTTTATTATAACCTCGAGAAGTGGAGTTTAGTATTGATGTAATTTCAGGTACTCAACCAATCTCAATTCCTCCGTATAGTATGGCCCGATAGAATTACGGGATTACAAAGAGCAATAAAACGACTTGCTAGAAAAAGGATTCATAAGGCCTAGTATGTCCCTTTGGGGTGCACTAGTGTTATAATGTGTATTGACTACCGACAACTGAATAAGGTGACTATTAAGAAGAAATATCCCTTTCTATGAATTAATGACTTATTCTACCAGTTGCAAGGTGCCAGGTATTTTTCAAAGATTTATTTGAGGTCAGGTTACCACCAAGTTATGGTAAAAGAGAAGGACATACCCAAGATAACTTTTCAAACGTGAAATGGTCATTATGAGTTTCTAGTCATGTCCTTTGGGCTAACTAATGTCCCTACAACTTTTATGGATTTGATGAATAGGGTGTTCATGCCATTCTTGGATATGTTTGTGATAGTTTTTATAGATGATTTTCTGGTTTATTCAAGATCAAAGTAGGACCATGCTAGTTGCTTACGACAGGTGTTACAGATTCTTTGTGATTGTAAGCTACATGTGAAGTTCTCTAAATTTGAGTTTGGTTAAAATCTATGGCATTTTTGGGTCATATTATATTTGATGAAGGGATAATGGTTGATACTCAAAAGATAAAAGCCTCAAAGAACTGGCCAAGACCTATAACTCCTATGGAGGTTCGTAGTTTCCTTGGGTTGGCAGGTTATTATAGGAGGTTTTCTTCAATTTCTGCACCTTTAACAAAGCTAACACACAAAGCATCCAAGTTACAATGGAATGATGCATGTGAAAGAAGTTTCCAACACCTGAAGAATAGAAGAAGATTTAGAAATAATAAATGATATAATAAGTACAACAAAAAGAATAGCTTATGAAAAACCAGAATCATCAAGTCCATCAAAAAGAACAACTTATGAAACAAGTTCAATAGTTAATTTAAACCAATATTACATAACAGGAAGAATAAATGAAAAATAATATTTAATACTCTTAAATACAGGACAAGAAGAAAATTATATAGCAAAATATCTAGTAAAAAATGAGGAAATAAAATCTGATAATAATATATGCTCACATCTACCAAGAAGCTTAATAAACACTAAAAATATTGCAGAAAAAAAAATAATAATGGGAGTTAGAAAAATGAAATAGAATTTGAAATAAAGGAATAAATGCAAAAAGCAGACATAATATTAGGGATAAAATGGTTAGAACAAGTAAAACCATATAATATAGAGCATACACAACTATCTATAACATATAACAGAGAGAAATTTTTCTAAAGTTGAGCTTTAACATGAAATGAAAATATATGTATGAATGAAGATAGCAGTAGAAGGATATTACAATAGATATTATACACCTATAATAGGTACAGGAGCAGAAGCTAATTATGTAGATATAATTGTTTACCAGAAAGTAAATGAGATAAATTAAAAACACCAATAATAGTTAAAGGATTTAATAACGAAGGAATCTTAATTACTTATAAAGATAAGAATGTAAAAACACAAGTATGGGATAAAATATTAACAATAGAAGAAATCTATAATTATGACCTAACATCAAAAAATATACTTTTAGTAATGTCGTTTTTAGATAAATTATACCCAAATATAATAACTAAAACACATTGGTGGTTTACAACACCATGTAAACAGAAAGTAAGAGCAAAAAGAGTTACTAATAAAATAAGAAACAAAACTGATTGGATAGAAGGAAATGAAAAAGTTACACAAAAATTAGAAAATATAAAAAATACTGAAGATACAATAGAACTGGTCGTATTTTCAATAAATAAAAAGGAAATAACTATATTTTCAATAAATAAGATAGAAATAATTAAGAAAAAATTAGAACAATTATATTGTAAAGATGCATTAAAAGAATGGAAAAAACGTAAAACCACTATAAAAATTGAATTAATGGATAAAAATAGCACAATAACCTAGAAACCGTTAACATATAATTTTGATGATTTAAAAGAATTTACAATGCATATAGAAGAATTATTAGAAAAATAATATATACAAAAAAGTAATAGTAAACATAATAGTTCAGCATTTATAGTAAATAAACATAGTGAACAAAAAAGAGGAAAAAACTGGATGGTTATTGATTACAAAAATTTAAATGCAAAAACTATGACTTATAATTATCCAATGCCAAACAAGATATTAAAAATAAGACAAATACAAAGATATAATTATTTTAGTAAATTTGATTGTAAATCAGGATTTTACCATTAAAAGTTAGAAGAAAAATCTAAGGAATTAACCACATTTACGGCACCACAAGGATTTTATGAATGAAATGCACTACCATTTGGATATAAAAATGCACCAGGCAGATATCAACATTTTATGGATAGTTATTTTAGTCAATTACCTAATTGTATAGTATATATAGATGATATACTATTATATACAAAAACTAATGAAGAACAATTAAAATTATTAGAACAATTTACAGATATAATAGATAAATCGGGAATACGTTTAAGTGAGAAGAAAGAAGAAATTATGAAAAATCAGATAGAATTTTTAGGAATACAAATAGATAAAAGTGGAGTCAAAATGCAACAACATATAGAGTCCAAAAAATAATAAATTCAGAAGAAGAATTAGATAAAAAAAAAAGAAATTACAATCATTTTTAGGATTAGTAAACCAAGTAAGAGAATATATTCTAAAATTAGTAGAAAACATAAAACCATTACAGAAAAAATTTGAAAAGGATCTAGAATATAGATATAATGAAGAAGACAGAAAATAGGAACAGAAAATAAAATTACTTTGTAAAGAATTACCAAAATTACAATTTCAGATAAAAATAAAAAAGTTACATATATAGTAGAAGCTGATACAAGTGAATATAGTTATGGAGGAGTACTCAAATATAGATATGAAGAAGAAAAATTAGAACATTATTGTAGATATTATTCAGGAAAGTTTAACGAAACAAAAATAAAATGGGAAATAAATAGAAAAGGATTATTTTCGTTATATAAATGTTTAATAGAATTTGAACCATATATTGTGTATAACAAGTTTATTGTTAGAACAGATAATACACAGGTAAGATGGTGGCTAACAAAAAAAATACAAAACTCCTTTACGTCAAAGGAAATTCGGAGACTAGTATTAAATATACTGAATTTTACATTTACAATCGAACTAATCAATACTAACAAAAATATCATTGCAGATTACTTATAAAGACAAAGCTACTCAAACTGATTTACCAATGGAAGAGGCTGATGCAAAAGATACCCAGACTGACTTATTACTCCAAATGTTTAAACAAATACAGTTATTACAAGAACGAGTTATTAGACTAACTACTGAAGTTACAAATGTAAAAGTGCAAGTCAAGCACTATAAAAAACAAAATACCGTGCAGGAAAAGCACATTAAAAAACTAGACCTAGAATGTGATGATGAGAAAATACCTTAAAACTCAAATTACTAACGTAATTTCAATTAATGCTGCAGGTACATCTAAAGGGGAAAATATAGTTACTAAAAATAGACCTGAAATAGCAAAGAAAAAGAATTATAACCTCAGCCGAATATTTTCAAAACCATATACACCAAATATACAAAATTTAGAAGCATTTGCACCTCCCCAGATACATACATATTCCGAATCACTTAACCAAGAAAATCAGATATACAACTATTCTTCTCGTAAATACATTGACAACATACACACGTTACAAACCTTATTAAATACCAAACCTATTCAAAGTGAAGAGCTAGCCGCACAACAAAAAGGATATATTACCCAGAAATGCCAAAATTACAATAAACTTATTGCCTTACCAGGAACAAGCCCAAATTTTATTAATTCATGTTACTATTATGGATTATTATATACGGTTTATACAAACGATGGAGAAGAGTTAGCAGGAATCCCAAAAATTCACAAAGAATTTATGACTTACAAGAGAATTACCAACAGACAATTATTGTATGTTTGATTTTATTCTGCACCAGCAGAAATATTATTCGACAAAATTAAAAAGACTATTAATGTAGTCAAAATGGGTATGACCAGAGATTATATTATTTCGGAAGAAATATGTGCACAAACTGAGATACTAAAAATGCAGATACAAGCATTTTACCGCAACAAAAGAGTTATTGGAATAAGAAATATATAATCAGAGTTACTTAATAATTATTCAAATAAAAAACCAATTTGGATATATAATTCAAGGAGTCAAGCATTGATTTATTCAACTTGCAAAGAAGTTAGAGACCATGACAAAGAAGAGCTTAAAAAATGGGGATTAACACTCCTCAGACCAGAAGAACAACCGTTAACAGGATCTATCAGTAAGGGAATTATTTTAGAAGAAGCAATGAACCAATTTTGTGAAAATGTTGGACAAAAATACAAAGACCACATATGCAGCAGATGTAGTGGCAAGCACAACTTTATTCCAAATGTGATGCTACACTGAAAAGAAGATAGAAAAACAGAAGATACGATAAAAAAGAAAGCAACGGAGCAAAATAATGGAGATAAAAGACAAGATAGTAAATTGTGAAAGCAACATGTAACATTCTTTCACAATTTTCTTTAGGTAAATTATTAGAAACTATTGTATAGTTTGACTATTATTAGTCTAAAACATTTATAATTTTTGTCCTTTTAAAGACTTCTGTATAGTACAGTAGGTTAGGTAGAAGACTTTTTGTAAAAAATTTTAGGAAGGGGTAAAATTAGAGATACTTTTTTAAAATTTCAGATTATAAATAGAAGGCATCGGAGGAGAATGAAAGTAAGCCTTCATGCATTGAAGAAAAAAATTCTCTCTCTTATCTACAACAAATATTTTGATTATTTAAAAAAATAGGTATATTTCAATGAAAAAATCTAAGGAGGAACAAAACGTAGAATTATCAAACCTACCAGAACAGGTATATTCATTTACTATTATGAATAGCTAAATTCATAATTTCTAACAATCATGGTATGATAAAATAAGTTTCATGTTAGTTACTTTATAATAGAATTATTCGAAGAATAGCATGTTAAGAAGTTTATTAGCAAGGTGGAAATGGAGAAAAATACCTAAGAACTATGCCATCCCAAAGGTGAAACCAATGAGGCAAGAAGTCGTGGTGAGGAGTAACCAGAGTTGAGGAGCTATTTAAGGGAAAAGTATCTGGATTACCATGCTAATAGCGACTCACGAACATGTTATTTAAGAATAATCTAGTATATAGTAATCTAATTTGATCATATTTTGTTATGTGTATGACTGAAGGGAATATTTTGAAAATAGCAATTTTATGAAAAATGACTAATTATTTATATGATGAAATGGTAGATAAATTTAAAATACTTATTTTATATGCACTTAAGCATATAGAAGTAGTAGATGTAAGAAAAATAATATTAGAAAAAGCATTTGGTAAATATTATATGACTAGAATAAATTACATACCACAAATACCTAATTACACTTATAAACACATATGTACCAAACCTACATGTCAACCATGATAAATTACGTATATTTAGAATTAAAAAAAAAGATATGAGAAACATACAATTAGTAGAAAAATAAATTTAGACAAATACATGGTAACTAAAGATATAAAATAAATAGAATTCCTTAATGAAAATATGCAAGAATTACTTAGACTAAAACAAACAACTGAAAAAACATTATGAAAAAGCATTCAATCAAGCCTAAATGACAGATGATATTAAAATACTTGTTTTAGATATACTTAGAGATATAGAAATTATAGACATAAAAAAAAATATGGCAAAAATTACAAGATTATGAAGAGGAAGAAATATTAAACAGTATAGAGGAAGAATTACTAAATCCTAGCTCTCTAGTAACTAAGGAGTCTAGATAAACTTTTAGAGTGAAGTTTGGTTGAGTTTGAGCTAAGATCCACCATGGCTATGTTGTTTTGAAGCTTTTTGAGCTAGATCCGAAATTGACCTTGAGATTTGAACAAATTTTGTAGCTGATTTTTAGTTGGTTGAGTTGGTTTTGGCCCATGTAGGCTAGATCTACAAAAAAAAATCAGATTTGTAGTTTATTTGCTTATTGGTCAAACTTGGTCAACACGTGAGTATTCATCTTGTTCATCCATGATCTTCATATCTTAGTGAAAAAGAATATTAAAAGGTGTTGTTTGATCTAAAGAGGGAGGAAAGAGAGTGAAAAAGTTGTTAGTCCAAAAACATATTCAAAGAATATTCTATTTTTCCAAAAGGAGGAGGGAACAAGGGAACAACAAAGTACAAGGGGGGGGGGGGGGGGCATTTCTTTTCAATTTCAATTGGAGGCTTGAAGAGCTTTAAATTGCCTCCTTTCCCCCTCAAATCGAAAACTCTCCTTACCAAAGGGTAGTATTTGGCCGAAACAAGGTTTTGGAAAAAAATTGAAAATTTGATAAGAGACAACCAACCACATAGTGCCACATCATCACTTATTATCAAACAAATTCATCTCTAAAATTACATTTCCTAGTTTCACCTTTTTTTACTCTAGTTTCTTTTAAACTAATTCTATCACTAATTAGCAAACTAGTAAGTACCTACTAGGTTGGTAATTAGTCTAGAGTTCATTTTGTTCTTGTCTTCAGTTTTTGTGTGCTTTTCTCATTTTAAAGTCGTAGTATTTTGTTTGTTCAAGTTTGTATATCACTTTATTTGAGTCATTTCAAACAAAGATCGATGCTAGACCAAGTCTTATTACCTCTCAAGTAACTTGCTAAGTATTATCGATTCTCCAACTCTTGAGAGGCCAAATGTGAGGTGACGTTGAGTGTGAGTGAAGTGAAGCTTTATTTGAAATAACGTGTTTGTTCATTTTGTATGTTTTTCTTTGCTGTTTTTTTTTTGCTTTTGTTAGGTATCATTGAGATGGAATCTGAAAGGACTACTTCGCAACCTTTTGGAAATGATGCTATTGGAAACATGATGTCTTGGTTTGAGGCCTTTTCCCGAAACTTTGAGGATAATAATGATGCTTTGAGGAGAGACATAAGGATTGATAGTGATGCCTTGAAGAGTAACTTTGATGATATGAGGAGTGAAATGTCCACTCTTAGTGGAAGGCTTGATTGTGTTGAAAGTAGGAGGAACTCGTGATTTTCTACTCCTAATCCCTACCATGTGTCATCTAGTGTTCAAGCTAATGAATCATGTGATTAAGAGTTTTATTTGAAAGATTAAAGTTTTTTACTTTGATGATATGTTGGTATATAGTAAATCTATTGATGATCATGTGATGCATTTGATATGTATGTTTTATGTGCTCCGAAAGGAGAAGTTGAATGACAACATGTACAAGTTTTCTATTAATGTTGATAAAGTTGTATTCTTGGGTTTGGATACAAGAAAATGACCATCTATTCATTTGAAGTCATCATTGTAGGCTAATGTATAAAGACTCAAGACTTGGTCACCCCGAGGACACAAGAACATGCATGGAGGACCCATTTTGAGCATGACATAAAGCAAACCCGTGTGTGGAAGATTGCACGGGGGCTTACCTTTGATGCCAACCCGAGTCCATAAGTATTGAAGCATGAATCCTTGCTTTTGGATCATTGAAGAAGCACTCTTCGTTAAGGGTATTTTATGGATTACACTCTTTTATAAGACAGTCCATGGCCACCCCTTTCATTAAGGGTGTTTTGTCCATTTTGATATGTAATAATCTAGCCTATAAATAGTTTTCTATGAGGTCATTTGCTCTTTAGTTGATTATGGATATTTGAGAGACATTAAAAGTCTTCTTTTTCTTCTCTCTGAGAGTGTAAGGTAGGGCTTAGAAAAGACATTATTTATCTTTTTTTGAAATGGTGGTTGTAAGGTCGAGTTGATTCCCTTAGCAGTAACTATAAGAGTTTGGTGTTGTTATTCTGGGTCTTAGGGGTCTTATCATTTTATACACTATTTGGTTCCTTTTACTTGTAATCTCATATGTCAAGCTATCTATCTTACTTTATTGTATTTATTTATTATCTTGTTTCTCTTAGTCTTCATCTCTTTAGCTCATTTCTTTATCATTTGGTATCAAGAGCAAGGTTTGATTTTGGTCTAACAAAATCAATCTTGGTATTGTTATCTTGTGAATAAAAAAAAAGTGAAAAAGAATAAAAAAGTTATTGTTCATGTTTTTAGTGTTTTTCATTTTTTGAGACTTGTTTTTTGTGTGTTTTTAGTGTTAGTTACTTGTTCCTAGCACTAGAAGAAGTGTAGAAAATAAAACATCTCACAAAAAAAGTTATTAATCCCATTTTTTGTGTTTGGGCATATTTTGAAACGTAGATTTACTTTATTTAGTGTGTTTTGTGAGTTTTTAGTGCTAGATTCTTATTCCCTAGCACTAATAGAGTTCAGATCTAAGATTTGAGCAAGATCCGGGTTGTTTTGAGCATTCCACCATTGTTAGACTTGAGTTTGAAGCTTTTTGAAGGTGGATCCATGTTGGTGTTGTGATTGCGATGTTTTTTTGAAGTCATTTTATGTTATTTGTACTTAGATTGGCAAAGGGAACCTAGATCTACAAGAAAATATGAATTTGGAGTTCATTTCCCTTGTGGTCAAAAGTTGGTCAACTCTTGAATATTCTTGTTGTTCTTCATCATCTTCATATATTGCTGGAGAAGAATATACAGAAAAGGGTGTTTAATCTTGAAAAAAATAGGAAAAAGAGTGCAGCACCTATTTAAGCAAATTTCCAAGCACCTTTCTAGTCATCCAAACGAAAGAAAACAACAAAAGGGAAGGAATAATCAAGTACAAGAACAAGTACAATTGAATGTATAAGGGCGGGGGGGCATTTTAATTAAAATTGATTTGATCCTGAAAAAGGCTCCAAACCTTGTGTTTTTTCATCTGAAAACCAAAATTATAATCCTTTGGTTGAAGATTGGTCGAAACATAAATTGATAGCAAAATAAATTACAAAATTAACGTCCAACCACAGACTATCATGTCACCACTTTGGGGCAACCGAATTTTGAGTTCAAATCTTGATTTCTTGGTTTCTATTTTTGATTATTAGTTGTATTTTTGTTGATTCGAGTGCTAATTGAAAAACTAGTTATTGTCTACAAGGTTGTGAGTTAGTTTTGAGTTCTTTTCTTTCGTGATTTCATTCTTTGTGTGATTTACTCATTTTTAATTCATCATAGCTTTTTGTTTCATGTTCATAAGTAGAATTTTCTATTCTGTGTCTTAAGTCCATCAAACAAGAATCCATTTCGGCTGATAAATAGTGATTGACACCTTATTGACTATCGAAGGATAAGGAACTTTCAATATTTGCTGCTCCAATTTTGAGGATCACAAAGGTGAATGTATATGAGTGTTGGTGAGGAATTTTTACTACTAATCTTGTTTGTTTATTTTGTAGGTACAAGGTCATATAAGGGGAATATATCTTGGTAACCTTGGACAATTGTGACTACAACAGGAGAGAATATGATTGTAGTGAGGGATTTTATGGCTATAATGATGTTGGAGATTATGAGGGATATGAATATAGCCATGATCGTGACATGGTCAGAATTGAGTGTTATGGTTTTGAGCAAGAAAATGAGGTGAATTAAGTTCCTAGTGCTTACGGTAAGCATGGAGATGATGTAGGGCCTTGTGATGGTTCTTATGATGAAGTTGGTGTATGTGAGGAGTCATACACTTCCCAATCCAAACCTAGAATAGGTGTAAGGTATAATCCCTTCTTTCGTAAAGCTTATGAGATCCATGGTGAAAGTGCACGTATGGAGTAGGAAGATTCATATTCTTCACCTTGTAGTACATCTTATCTAGGTCGAATTGGTGTGAATGGGTATAATAGCTATAGTGTAGGTTATCCCATGAGGAGAAGAGAGAATACATCTCCAAGGCCAAGGGGTACTCATGTGCCCATGGGTTGTCCTAAACTCTACAATGATGATCCTAGGAGAAGTGTTCACTTTAGAAAGGTAAGCATTTATGTGGTACCGGGCTTCCTCGGTGTGCTAGATGATTGGTGCCATAAGAACTATATCATGCCACCCATGGTTGACTATTTTTGGTTGTTTCGAGAACCTTTACTTATTCCATATTCCTTGGATGGGTATAAGGTTACCGAGAGAGTGAGAATTGACTACACCCAATTTTAATACTATAGGGAGGTGTGGTGTGATATCTTTACCTTAACATCAGGTCATGAATGCTTGGGTGCCGATTAGTTTACATAACATAAAGATCCAAATGTGCTAAATTGGCCTTAGGTTGTAGGAAACCATTGGGGAAATTATCTATTTACCTTAATTCTTCCCAAACTGCAAGGAGATATGATCAATTACTCCAAGCTAAATGATTATGAAGATAAAATATTGAGAGGAATAAGGGTGTGCAACACGGAAATCCAAAAGTTGAGACAGGAGAGGTTGTGTGGAGTGAAGTGAGGGGGTTGCCACTAAACTATGCTAACTATGTTGGTCTTTTTATTTTTAAGGACATTTGTATAGGTACTAACATGGCAAGCAAAGGAGCACAAGGCCAAGGAAAAGTTGCTTCCGAAGCATGTCGGAATCCTTCGCACCAAGGCAAAGAAGAATCTACTCAAGAACTTCAAGGTAAAATAGCTAACTCTTACACTTATTTGAATATAAATGATAATTGTGAGTCTAGTAGCCCATTAAGTGTGAGTAGTATCTTATCTATTTGTTAATCCATTGATTCCTTGCCTTTTGTTGATGATGTACTTGTTGTGAGTGTGAATACACTAGTTGATCCTATTGATGACAAAATTAACTCTTCTTGTAAGATCAATTTAAGTCCACATAGTGTTGAAGTCATTGTAGTGAATCTTGGAAAAGACATCGAAATTAGGGTTAATGCTAAGTGATGGATTTTCACTTGTGTTGACAAATTGGCAAGAAATGTTGGTGCTTGGTGAAGGTGACTCCCTTTGTGTCTACCTAAGAATGAGGTGTAATCAATGTTGGTGATTTGTGTTTAAGTGTTTAATATACACTTTAGTGCATCTCATTAGTGTTGGTCAATATCTCATTATCTATCCTTTTTCACTTAATGCAATTTTCTTCTTGTTTCTACTTCATCTCCTCTTTCTTTAGTTGCTGATTTTTCCTTCTTTAGTCTTGTATTTCGGTTACACCTTAATTTTAGCTATCATTTGGTATCACTATATTGAATGATAATACATCATTTATTGATTCTTTTCCCCTTGATGATGATGTACATGTTGTGAATATGGATACACTAGTTGATCCTATTGATGACCAAAGTGACTCTTCTTGTAAGATCAATTTATGTCCACCTAGTGTTAAAGCCAATGTGTTGAATGACAGTACATCATCTTGTTGGAATTGTGTTGATGAACTTCTATACAAAATTTTTCCACCACTTAAGGATGTGTGTGATGTGTTTAATGGATCTCAAGTGAGTGATGATATTGAAAATGTTGATCAAATAAATAGGAGTGACCCCTTTAGCATGACCTCCAATGAATGTTCTATTCTCGGTTTTGCTCATAGGGATAATCATATTCTTGAAACATCTTTGATACCTCTTCATGGATAGATCCTTCTCTCTCTGAGGACAATATCTTATTTGATGATGATATGTTCACTCCTAATAAACCTAGTGGTGAGAGTGAAGTTGAAGATATAGCTTGTCTTGAAAGCTATAGCCTATATTCCAACCCACTATGGTGTGACAACAATCTTTCTAAAGATGAAAATATCTTCTTGGAAGATGAGAGTACTCTTAAGGGAAAGAAATGTGAGCTTTTGGGAAGGAATGATCAATTGGGTGATGATAATTTTGACTTTCTTGAATTCTTAAGAAAACCAATAAGCGATTGTTCCTTGAAAATTTACAATGGTTGTGATCATTTATATGACACCCTACCCATGATAGATGACTATGAGGATGAATTGCTTGAATTTTGTGAAGACTTAAGTAATAATTCCTTGGAACTTTGGTGGTGGTATATGTCAACTTGAGGGTACTTCCATAGAAAGGGAAAGTCCATTATTTTTAAATTACTTCTTCTACTATGTTTGATCTTATTGTTGAGGGTACTCATGGTGATTATATTGTAACTAGTAGTGAGTACCTACATGAGGACACCTTAGTTGAAGTTGACTTAAGTGATACCTTTATCCACTCTCTATTTGCTTTTAATGATATAGTTTCTATTATAGAGAGTATATCTTGTAGTTTAGGTGAAGACTTCGGGGAAAGAGAGTGTTTTCTTGACCCGTGTCTATGGATACTCTTTCCATTTGACCCTGGTGCCAAATATGGAAATGTTTATGTTGGTGCACCCAACTTGTTACTTGGTCTACATTACAAGAAAATTGTCATTCTTGAAAACCCGAGAGCAAAAGTGTCATTGTCTCCTTGGGGTAATTCTTCTAAATGTGTATTCTTCCTTGACACACTTGTTCTAAAGTTGCATGAATCCCGACTTGTGGAAGCCAAGTTTTCTATTTACTTGAAGGAAAGAGCGTGTATGTGCTTAAATACTTTGTCCTCACCCGTGAACATCTTTATACTTGATTGTTTCCTATACTACCTCTTTTTCTATGATGACACCCATTCTAGTTTTGGGTTTGCATTAAGTAGAGGTAGCGGTTTTATTGGTTGGTCCACTTGTTTGATTGATAAAGCTATGTGGGATTGGTTAACTTTGAGACAAATAGTGGTACCACGTTTGATGAGGCCACTTGAAGAGGTAATAAAACAATTGTGCTTTATAGTTCCTAAGAAAAGGGTAGCCTTACCTTTTTGGACTTAGTGATATCATTAAGACCTTTGTAGTGTCTTTATCTCTTGATACTTATGATAGCTATTTCCTTTGTAACTTTCTTACTAAGATTTTCATGACTAAGACAAGGGATTCGTGGTTATATCTCAAGTATATACCACCTTGGCATGATAATGTTATTTATTGTACTAACCCTAATCCTCATGCCATGAGGAAGTTGTGCTTGTTAGTCCTTTCTTTAGTTTTGCAAGGTATGGATTTGAGGTCATATCCTTTTTAAGAAGGGGAGGATGATACAAGCCAAATGACAATCTATGCTTTTGAAGACATCATTGTAGACGAATGCATAAAGACTCAAAACTTGGTCAACTCGAGGACACAAGAACATGCATGGAGGACCCATTTTGGGCATGACATAAAGCAAACCTCGGTGTCGAAGATTGCATGGGGGCTTACCTTTGATGTAAACCCGAGTCCACAAGTGCTGAAGAATGACTCTTTGGTTTTGGAGCATTGAAGAAGCACCCTTCATTAAGGGTATTTTGGGGATTACACTTGTTAGAAAGACACTCCATGACCGCCCATTTCATTAAGGGTATTTTGGCAATTTGATATGTAATAAGCTAAGTTATAAATAGTATTCTATTAGGTCCTTTGCTCTTTTGTTGATTATGGATATTTGAAATACATTGAAAGTCTTCTTCATCTCTCATTGAGAGTGTAGTGTAGCGCTTGGAAAAGTCATTATTGATATTTGCTTACAAATGGTGGTTGTGAGGCAGATTTAATTCCCTTAGCAGTCACCGTAAGAGTTCGGTGTTGTTATTACGGGTCTTAGGGATCTTATCATTTGATACACGGTTTTTTTTTTCTTGTAATATAGTATGTCAAGCTATCTTACTTTATTGCAATTGTTTGTTCTGTTGTTTCTCTTAGTCTTCATATCTTTAGTTCATTCCTCTATATGGTTTTGTTATGAGCTCAAGGGGTGTGGAAGTGGACGAATCTAAGAATGACTCTACATGAAGTTGGCCGACCCCTAAGGCTACCGTAGAAATCCAAAGTTTTCATGGGTTGTCGAGCTTTTATAGAAGGTTTTTCAAGGGTTTAAGCTCCATAAAAGCCCCCTTGACCGAGGTAATTGGAAAGGACAAACTCTTTAAGTGGGGTGATAAGCAAGCCAAGGTATTTGAAGCCTTAAAAGCTTTGCTCATTCTGTCTCCCTTGTTGCAATTGCCCAATTTGGATAAAACATTTGAGGTTGAATGTAATGCAAGCAAAGTTGGTAGTGGGGTTGTTTTGATGCAAGAAGGTAAGCCCATTGCTTATTTTAGTGAAAAGCTCAAAGGGGCAACTCTTAATTATTAGACTTATGATTTGGAGTTGTATTCCTTTGTTAGAGCATTAGGTAATTGGAACATTATTTATGACCTAAGGAGTTTGTGATATGAACGGATCATGAATCGTCGAAACACCTTAAGAGACAAGACAAGTTGAATAGGTGTCATGCTAAGTGGATTGAATTCATCGAGACTTTCCCTTATGTATTCCATTACAAAAGGGGGAAGAAAAATGTGATAGATGATGAATTGTCCAGAAAGCATATGCTTGTTGCTACTTTTACTTCAAGATTTATGGGAATTGAGAGCTTACAGATGTTGTATCCAGGGGATCCTATCTTTCCTCCTATTTGTAGGAAATGTGAAGAGTGGGGAAGGGACCGATGGCTAAAAAAGAGTAGCAACTGCTCTTACACTCATTTTGATAGTTATTTGTTTAAAGGGAGCAGATTGTGTGTTCTTTCTAGTTCATGGAGAGAATTGTTTGTCAGAGAGGCGCATGACGGTGGCCTCATGCGGCATTTTGGTGTTGACAAGACCCTCGGTATCTTAGGGAAGTAATTTTATTGGCCAAAAATATGCAAGGATGTTGCTAAGGTTTGTGACCAATGTATGGATTGCCGGAGTGCGAAATCTCACCTCCTACCTCAAGAATTGTGCACCCTAGCTCCCACTCCCCTTAGACCTTAGTTAGACAAATCAATGGACTTTGTTTTAGGGATGCCAAGGACTAGAAAGGGTTGAGATGGTATTTTTGTTGATGTTGATAGATTCTCTAAATTGGCTCATTTCATTCCTTGTGCTAAAACCGAGGACGCTCCTAGTGTAGCTTCACTATTTTTTAAACATGTTGTAAAGCCTCACGGAATCCCAAGGAGTATTGTGAGTTATAGGGACTCAAAGTTCCTAAGCCTATTATGGAAGTCCATGTGGGGTAGGCTTGATATGAACTTTCTTTTCTCCACCTCTTTCTACCCACAAACCGATGGCCAAAAGGAGGTAATGAATAAAACCTTAGGGTCTATGCTACATTATATGGTTAAAGGTAGAATGAATTTATAGGAAAATCATCTATCCTTGGTGGAATTTGCATACAAGCAGGTAATACACTCAAGTATGGGAATGACTCCCTTTGAGTGTGTTTATGGGATAAATCTCTTTACCAAGATCATAATCCTAGAGGGATGCAAAAGAGCCGAGTCAATGAAGAATATACATGAAAAGGTGTGGATCAATCTTGAAAATAAGAACCAAGATGTTGCAAAAAGGGCAAACAAAGGAAGAAAGAGACTTGTTCATGAACCCGAAGATTAGGTGTGGGTAAACCTAAGGAAAAATCGGTTTCCAAACCAAATAAAGCCTAAGCTCATGCCAAAAGATGATGGACCTTTCTAAGTGCTCAAAACAATCAACTACAATGCTTACCAAATTGATTTACCTTCGGATTACCAAGTTTACAATATCTTCAATGTTTGTGATCTTTCACCCGTGGCCATTCTTGGTGTTGATGAATTAGCAAGTTTGAGGATATACTTTCTTCAAGATGGAGAGGATAATGCAAGTATCAATCCATCAAGACCTTTTACAAGGATCTAAGCCAATGAACTTCAACAACTTTAAGCTTTGCTCATGCATTTGAATATTTGTGAAAGTGTTGTAAATTCGCCCAAGAGAGGAAATACTTTGATTTGTGAAGAAGGGACTTGAACAGTCTATATTACACATGGAAATAGGGACTTTCACTTTAAAATTAAACACTCAAGGTGATATGGAACAAATGACCATCTTGTCTTTTGATGACATCTTTTGACTTGAAGCAATCCCGTGTATGGAAGGTTGCTTGGTTGCTTACACTGATGCTAACCCGAGTACCAGAAGCCTTGAAGTATTACCCATACTCGGTTTTTGAGAGCATTGAAGAGGCACTATTCATTCAAGTTATAACGCACCTTGGCTGCCCCTTCATTAAGGATATTTTAGACATTACACATGGTATATTTACATACCATGGCAACCCCTCTCATTAAGGGCAAAGTGGTCTTTTTGTATTCATTTATAATATATTATAAATAGGCCCCTTTAGTCTTATTTTCAATAATTTTAAAAAGATGAAAGATTGAAAGATTAAAACTCCTCTCTCTTGAGAGTAGAACACATTAGTGTAGTCTTAGTTAAGGCTTGGAAATGCTAGTATTGATCTTTACTTAGAAACGGTAGATCTTGAGGTGAGTTGATTCCCTTGGCGGACACCATAAGAGTGTGGTTTCAATTATTACATTCATTAGGGGTTTATGAGTTTAGCACACTTTTTAGTTCTTAATCTTGTAACAAACTTTGATACGACAAGGACTCGGAGACACGAAACAAACACCAAAATAATCAACAAGTTTGAAGAACCGAGGACACCTTTGGTGACCACACTCGGATTCACTACAACAACAATAACAACAAGATATTGAATGTGTAAATATCCCAAAACAGTAACAATATGGAGAGATGGATAACAATAAAAATATAGGAACAACACAAGGTTTTACTAACAAGAGATGGAAACAGTTACAAGAACACAAACTACTACAAGATAACAATAAAAGTAAAGGGATAGTTGATAGACTTAATGAAGGTATAATCTTAAGAACCCTAGAGAATATTCCAATCTTGGACCCTTAAAACTACACAAACCTTTCACCTATCTCTTTTGAAGATGCAAGGTCGAAATCCACCTCCAAGCATTGATGATAGGCGAATTTACATGCCTATAGCACTAGATTTTGCCCATATTTTAGCCAAGTTTTGAGAACAAATTATATATTTCATGCACTTTTTCCTGTAAGTGAGCTAATGAACATGATTAGCATGTTTTCAGGTATAAATGATGGAGATTTCAGCATTTTATAGATAACTTGACACCAAAGGAAGCTTCACGAAAGAAGGAGAGAAGCGTTTGGGCGCCTATGGACTGAAAGTGATGCATGAAAAAACTCTCCCGGGCAAAAACAACATTTCTGAAGACTTTGGGGACTAGCAGTAACCTATTAGGAGTAGGATAATAATGAAGTAATTCATTAGGATTAGGATATTGATACATTAACCTAGTAGGATTGGGTTAAGTAATGCATTAGCTTAGTAGGAATAGGATAGGAGTATTATAAATATCCTATTTTGCTTGAGATTTTTGTTATTCTCATTCTAGTTCTAATTTTCATTGTACTTCTTATTCCACAACTTACAACTCGGATTCTAATTCTTCCATTAATTCTACTTTTTATTCTTCTTCTATTAATATATTCAATTCTTAATTTCCGCAACAAGAGAAACGTTATTTAGCAAAGAAGTCACGCCTAACGCCTACCACCCTATACCTAACGTGATCTTTATATTGGTATAACAACAATGTCGATTGTGATTTCCTTCACACTCATGGGTAACTAAACTTCTCTGTTGTGGTTATGGAAGCCATATGCGCTACTATCTATTGCTATAAGTTTGTGAATTTGTGACACGTATGCTGCTTATATCATTATTCTCTTAATCTTAATGCAAATTCTTGTGGTTGCAAACTCATAGAATACGCTTGTATAGCATTAACTTGTTCGAAAGAAAAGTTATATGTCAGGAACAGAGATAATGTCAAGGTAATAGGGTCCCATCCCCTATTAAAAAGTTAGTGCCGTAACTGGATTAACCTCTTGGAGAATTTTTACCGTTAGATACGCTTTAAGCTCGAAAGAGTTAAAGTGAAATAGTCCTTGTTGAGGTTGAAAGACGCTTGGATTTACCATCGAATACAATTCTCTCTAAGCACATGCATGTCTGAATTCCGCATAACTCATAGCCATAGAGACGTACAACTCATAAGGTGGACATAACCCCAACTTCTCAAATCTCATTGTTTTACATCTTACAAAACATTCTTAGTTTTTACTTTGCTATTTTCCGTTTTTACCTTATTACTTTGTTTACATTATTTGGCACGATAAAACTCCCCCCTTTTTACGAGACTTGCACTAAAAGTCTAGTAATCTTTGCTTACTTGTTGACCAAGCTATTCCCTGTGGGATCGATACCCAACCCAGTTGGGTTATATATTTGACAACGACCGCTTTACACTCCTACGAGAGCTGTAGATTGAGCATTACCAAAAATTGGCGCCGTTGCCGGGGAATACGAGTGTCAATTAAGTTTGTGATAATTAGTAGACCCTTTGGTCAAAGATTCTCGTACTTTTACTTTTAGTTTTTGTTTTTGTTTTCTGCAAGTTTTTATTCAGTGCATGCCCCATACTCGAAGTTCTGGTCAACCTTGATTACCTATCAATGCTGAACCACAACGTATTGGCAGAATGGAGGCACAACAAAAAATTGAAAGGATGGCTGCTCAACAGGAACAGGCGAGATTAGCTGCTCTGGCCGCCGCTCAAGTTCATCAACAAAATGTTGATAACCCTGGGCGAGCAATAAATCCTGACGACGAGGACCTAGGTGATGACGAGTTACTAAACCCTAGGAATGCTGCTGAGATTGCAACACCTGCAAACAGAAGAGATCGTCAAGCTAGGTTTAGGCCTGAACGCCGAGTTATGCAACCAACTTTCGACGATGATGATGATGATCTTGATGGAGCCGGAGCCACAGGAGCCATTATTCCTCCCCCATTGGCACCCGAAGCCAAGTTCAACATCACAATCACCATGATTTAGTTATTGCAACTCAAGGGATTATTTGGTGGACTAGCAGGTGATGATCCGAATATGCATCTGATTAACTTTATTTCTACATGCAAGTCGTTTGACAATCCTGACGTTGGTCAGAATGCAATTCGATTACGCCTATTTCCATTGTCTCTGTCTGGGGAGGCAACTCTATGGTTGAATGGGCTGACTCCTGATTCTATTTCAAATTGGAGGCAATTGAGAGACGCTTTCCTAGAAAGATTCTTTCCGCCATCCAAAAGAGCACAATTGAGAGATGAAATTAGCAACTTTCGGCAGCTTCCAACTGAAGCCCTTCATGAAACATGGGAGAGGTTCAATAAAAATCTAACGAGGTGCCCAAACCATTACATGACTATTGTCCACCTAATGGAGATACTATACAGAGCCTTGAATTCAATAACTAAGCCAGTGGTGGATAATGCGGCTGGAGCATCTTTTATGGACCTCACCTTTGGTCAAGCAAGCAATATGCTAGATCGTATGACGAAGCAAAGTAGAGCTTGGCATACCATGGATTCTGAGGTAGCAAGCCCCACTTTATCTATTAGCATGACTGCAGACCAAAGGAGAAGAGAAGAAGAACATGATCAAGATATGGCGCACATGAAAACACAAGTGTAACTTCTTACAAAGCATTTATTATCAGGGAAGACCGAAAAAGTCAAAGCTATTGTGTCGAAAGGAAGAGAAGAATCTAATTCGGAAGAACAGGCCAACTACTTAAACAATCAGGGGGGTTTCCGAGGGAATACCCAAGGAAACCAAGGTCGGAACTATTATGATAAATCTGGAAACAAGGACCAAGGTAGTTGGAAGAACAAGAATGAAAAGAGTGGTTTGTATGTTCCCCCAGGAAGACGTGACACCACCACATCTAGTTCTGGAAATATGGAAGAGATGATGGCTAAACTATTGAAAGGAGTGGAAGCAACAAGCGCTGGAGTAATGGAGGTAATAAGTGATTTGTCCTCTATAAAGCAATTAGTTGATTCTCATTCCACATCAATCAAGAAAATAGAGCAGTAATTGAGCCAACTTTCAGCAAAACTAAATCAAAGAAAGGCTGGCACTTTACCTAGCGACACTGTGCAGAACCCAAGGAATGATGGGTCATGCATGGCTGTTACTACCCGAAGTGGTAAGGTGCTGGAAACTTCATCAAAAGGCAAGCAAGTGGTTGACAAAGTAGCGGACGGTGATGATAATGCAAAAGGAGAGGAATCCACGGAAGCCACCCACGACGTCTATGACGTCACACCGAGAATGTTGCATCCTAAAAAGGATGAAATACGGAAGCAAGAAGAGAAGAAAGTCGTTGAGAGAAAAATTCCCTATCCACCACCATCTTTTCCTCAAAGATTGAAGAAGGTGGCGGATGATACAAAGTTCAGCAAATTCATGACTATGTTAAAGCAGCTGACCATTAATGTTCCATTGGTAGAGGCACTTGAACAAATGACTGGGTATGCGAAATTTATGAAGGATCTTTTGACAAAGAAGCGGGAAGCCAGCTATGAGTTGAAAGATGACGTTCATCACTGCAGCGCAATCGCTACCCGATCACTAGTTCAGAAGAAGGCTGACCCCGGTGCTTTCACTATTCTTTGCACCGTTGGATCTTTGAATTTTTCCAAGGCATTATGTGATTTAGGAGCCAACATCAATTTGATTCCATTATCTATCTATAAAAAGTTGGGGTTGGGAGATCCTACTCCAACCAATATGAGCTTCGTAATGGCGGATAGGTCGGTAAAATGACCTGTTGGTATTCTATGTGATGTATTGGTAAAGGTTTCTTCATTTATCTTTCCAGCAGACTTTGTTATTTTGGATTGTGAGGCAGAATCGGAAGTCCCCATAATCTTGGGGCGCCCTTTCCTTGCTACGGGAAGTGTGCTTATTGATTTGAGAGCTAATGAGCTTTGATTTTGAATGAATGACGAAGTAGTTCGCTTTGATGTGTGCAAAGCAATGAAGCAACCCAAAGAGCTGAATGTATTCTCGGTGGCTGATGTTTACTTTGATGATGAGGAAGAATCACTTGAAGAAGAACAAATTATTGAAGACCTATTGGCGATTGTGCTCATGAATGGAGAGAGTAAGGATGCTGAAAATTTCGAAGAAGCTATTTGTGATCTATCAGGATTAGGGACATATCGCCATGCTCCCAAAAAGCTGGACCTTGATCTCAAAAATCGACCCACACCACCAGCTAAGCCATCTATTGAAGAGCCACCCACGTTAGAATTGAAGGAGCTGCCTAGTCATTTAAAGTATGCATTCTTAGGAAACGAAAACACACTTCCAGTCATTGTGGCAGCAGATTTGGTTGAGCAACAAGTTGCAGCTCTCATTGCTATTCTACGGAAGTATATAAGAGCCATTGGATGGACCATTGCTGATATTATTGGTATTCCACCTGGGATTTGTACACACAAGATTCAGCTTGAAGAAAATTGCACACCCACCATTGAACACCAAAGACGTCTCAATCCACCTATGCAAGAAGTAGTCAAGAAAGAAATAATTAAGTGGTTAGACGCAGGAGTTGTGTATCCAATCTATGACAGTACATGGGTAAGCCCGGTATAATATGTTCCCAAGAAAAGAGGAATGACGGTGGTCATGAATGAAAAGAATGAGCTTATTCCACTCAGACCCGTCACCGGATGGAGAGTATGCATGGACTACCGAAAGCTGAATTCATGGATGCTCAAAGATCACTTTCCAATACCATTCATGGACCAAATGCTAGATCGATTAGCGGGGAAAGGACGGTTTTGTTTCTTAGACGGTTATTCAGGCTATAATCAGATTTGCATTGCCCCCTAAGACCAAGAGAAAACAACATTCACATATCCATATGGCACGTTTGCCTTCAAACATATGCCATTCGGGCTGTGTAACGCACCAGCCACCTTTCAGCGTTGTATGATGTCCATTTTTTCTGATATGGTTGAAGATACTTTGGAGGTATTCATGGACGAATTTTCAGCTGTTGGCGAATCATTTGAAGCATGCTTGGCAAACCTAAGTATGGCGTTGCAAAGATGTGTAGAATTCAACCTAGTGCTGAATTGGGAAAAGTGCCACTTCATGGTAAAAGAAGGAATCGTTCTTGGGCATAAAATCTCTGAAAGAAGAATTGAGGTTGATAGAGAAAAAATTGAAGTCATCGAGAAGCTACCTCACCCAATTTCAGTGAAGGGAGTTCGTAGTTTCCTTGGTCATGCAGGTTTCTATCGGCGGTTCATCAAAGACTTCTCAAAAATTACGAGTCCATTGTGCAAACTCTTGGAGAAAGATGCAAAGTATGACTTCAATGAAGATTGTTTGAAGGCATTCGAATTCCTCAAAAGAAAACTCATTAAAGCCCCTATCATGGTAGCACCAGATTGGTCTCTACCGTTCGAAGTCATGTGTGATGCTAGTGGGGTTGCTGTTGGCGCTGTACTTGGCCAGAGGAAGGAGAAATTATTTCATCCTATCTACTATGCTAGCAAGGTCCTAAACGAAGCCCAAAAGAACTATACTATCACAGAACAAGAGCTCCTAGCAGTTGTGTATGCTTTTGAAAAGTTTTGGGTGTATTTGTTTGGAACCAAAGTGATCGTTCATATAGACCATGCAGCTCTGAGGTATCTAATGACAAATAAGGATGCAAAACCAAGACTAATTCGATGGGTTTTGCTGCTGGAAGAATTTGATTTCGAGGTTAAAGATAGAAGAGGTTGTGAGAACCAAGTGGCTGATCATCTATCTAGACTCGAGAACGAGCATGTGGCGCAACCTGAAATCGAGATTGATGATGCATTCCCTGATGGGGAGATCTTAGCAACAATAATTGAAGGACTACCATGGTATGCCGACTTTGCAAATTTTGTGGTGAGTAATGTGATACCTTCAAACTTATCTTACCATCAAAAGAGGAAGTTTATGCATGATGTAAAACACTACTTTTGGGATGAGCCATATTTGTTTTGACGATGCATGGATGGTGTTATCCGACGATGTATATCCCATGTAGAGGTGCCTGATATATTGGAAGCATGCCACACTTCCCATATTGGGGGACATCACGCAGGTAATCTGACAGCAAGGAAGGTATTGCAAAGTGGATATTATTGGCCTTCGATATGCATAGATGCCTACGAATTTGTGAGAAGATGCGACCAGTGTCAGCGACAAGGTGCTATTTCAAAACACCATGAGATGCCCATGTCGAAAACCCTTGAAGTAGAGCTCTTTGACGTATGGGGTATTGATTTCATGGGTCCATTCGTAAATTCGTTTGGAATGAAGTACATCCTAGTTGCTATAGATTATGTCTCAAAATGGGTTGAAGCTGTAGCGTTGGCCGACAATGAGGGAAAGCGTGTTGTAGCATTCTTAAAGAGAAATATCTTCTCTCGCTTTGGAGTACCACGTACTATGATAAGCGATGGAGGATCTCACTTCTGCAACAAGCTATTCAAATCCGTGTTGGCAAAATATGGTGTCAAGCAACATAAGGTAGCCACGCCTTATCACCCACAAACTAGTGGCCAGGTAGAGGTTTCCAACCGAGAGATCAAGCAAATCCTTGCTAAAATGGTAAATGCTAATAGGACAGATTGGTCTCGGAAGTTGGACGATGCACTATGGGCTTATAGGACTGCATTCAAAACACCAATTGGCATGTCCCCGTACCAACTAGTTTATGGGAAGGCTTGTCACTTACCCATTGACCTTGAGCATAAGGCATTGTGGGCTTTGAAACGATTAAAATTGAACTGGGATGATGCAATGAATCTGAGATTGGAGCAACTGAATGAGATGGATGAATTCCGTCTACATGCTTATGAAAGATCGGATCTCTACAAAGAGCGAATGAAAAAGTATCATGATCAGCGGATTGTTAGACGAAACTTTCAAAAGGATGATATGGTACTTCTCTTGAATTCCAAACTAAAGTTATTCCAAGGTAAGTTAAAGTCCAAGTGGTCTGGTCCATACAAAGTTAACCAAGTCTACTCGTCTGGAGTAGTTGTGTTGGAAGACACTAATGGTGTTGTCTTCAAGGTGAATGGCCAACGATTAAAACCATATATCGGTCCTCTTTCGATAAACTATATGGCCATCACTTATCTCGACGAAGTCTAAGTACTCGAGATAGACATGTCGTTCCGTGACAATAAATCAAGCGCTAGATGGGAGGCAACCCATCATTTTTTATTTTTTGTCTTATTACATGTTTTCTTTTGATAAATAAAAATCCAAAAAGAAGAGTCGTTCCACGACCAAAACTAAGGCGCTTGATGGGAGGCAACCCATCATTCTAATGGTCTTTGTTGTTTTTGAGTACATGTAGGTACAAAGAGGTGTAAAACGAGGAGGTCAGTTTCAAATTTTGATTTGGTCGTATTGCATGTTAAAGGTGGTAAGTTAGGAATGAAGAAGCAAAAGGCTATGGATTGAGCATTGCTCATGAAAATATAGGCATCGAATAAGGCTAGGCCTAGGTAAAACAAGGCCACGAACAAGGCAAGGCCTATACTATGGCCTAAGGTCTCGGAATCTAGTGTGCCATAGCATAGGCGCCGCCCATGCCCAAGTATGCCATAGCATAGGCGCCGCCTATGCTAATGCCTTTTGTCTCTGAATCTCATATGTCATACTAAAGGCGCCGCCTATGCCTAGGAATGCCATGGCATAGGCGCCGCCTATGCTAGACAATGCTTTGCAAAAGGCGCCGCCTATGGTCACTTCTTGTCTCCAAATCCGATTATAAATGGGTCAAAACCCGACCCAACCTTCTCCTATAAATATGAGACTTAGTCTTGAACCAAAAACGCATTGGAAACCTAGCTTAAGCGCCGCCTATAGTTCCCAAATCCTCTCAAAAATTTTCCTTTTGCTCTCTTACTTCACAACAACATCATCCAAAGGCATCAATCAAGTAAGTACTACTTTGTTCTTCATTTATATTCCGTAAGTACTACACTACTACGCCCATTATGAATTGTTGAATCTTGAAAGTAGTATTGATGATTTGAATGTGATTGAATTATTGTGATACAACCAAGTGGGTGAATGAATACGTAAGGATGATCTTAACTTATTTCCAACTTGAATTTGATTTTGATGCACTATCATACTTCTGTGGAATTGATATGGTCACAAAAATTGCATAATCTTGTCACTTGAATACTTACATATTGGAATGACTTGTTCATCGGAATAAGAATTATAGTTGCCTACCGACATAGGAGGTTGTGATTATTGTTAGATGCTATACCCTGATTCAATCCCTATGTAGTAGTCCTTGATATATCAAACATGAATGTATTGCCAAGATTACAAGAAGTATAACTGCACTGATTTTATTGTTGGAATATAGCACCTAAAACGTATGTCGATGAAGTCTGAGTAATCGACCACTTTCACTTCACTAGTCTGTATCAACAAACTAAGTGTGGGGTGGTGCCCCTTCTGCTTGTTTATAGATTGTATCCATCGAGATGATGCTAGTATGCACATTGTTTTAGTCTCAGGTACAATGGCACCCAAAGCAAGACAAGGCAAAGATAAGGCTACCACTTCACAAAAAGGCAAGAAAAGAGGCCGAAAAGAGCAAGGAGAATCATACTCGATGCCATTACCACGCCGCATGTTCAGAATAAAATGGGTTTTAGAGGAGGAAGCAAAGGAATGGTATAGGAACAACAAAGAGAAGAAATATGTTCATGTGGACTTGATAAACAAGGAAAGCCTAGCATAGAAAGAGCCGCGCATATTGGCCAAGATCATGGCGTTACATCTTGATTTCATCTTTCGAGACATGGGAGAATGCAATCTCAATTTAACAAGAGAATTCTATGCCAACTGGTCACCGAAAACCACAGGAAGTGAGGTCAAGATTCGGGGCCAAGTTCTGCAACTAAATGCGGATTTCTGCAATTCCTTTCTTGGCTTGCCTGCTGTTGATCCATCACCATTCAAAGAGCTGTATAGTAGACCTCCATATAGAGACATTCGACACACACTCTGTGGAACAAGATCCATGGCACGTTGGAGTAGACACAAAGACACCGGTCGACACAACACCTTCCCATTTGCTCCTTTGAATAGGGAAGCAAGGATATGGTTGCATATAGTCAACTCTTACCTTATTCCAGGGACACAATACACCAAGATAACAAGAGATAGAGTGTTCCTGGTATATGCATTGATGACGAATGTCCCTATCAACATTGGGACAATTATTCGATCCACAATGCGGAAAGCTAGGCTACACAAGAGGTCCCACTTCAGTTTTGGCAACCTGTTGACTGCAATCTTGAGGAAGGAAGACATCGAAGAGGAACCGGCTGATCATAAACTCCCACACAACCCGAATAAGGTTGACCTCACAAAGGTGAAAGATGTTGAATCCACACATGGCGTCAACCTTACTACCGCTGAGAGACATGCTCGGGATAAGAGTTTCTTTCGCCATCTTTATGGCATGACTCGGTTTACAATGATGAGCGGAGGTCGTGTTCCAACTGCTGTAGAGCTCCAACACCTAGATCATGACTATCCAATGAATGTTCATGCAAAGAAGATATGTGGAGTAGGTACATATTTTGAGGAACCTCTTGATGATGATGTGCCAACCAATGATGATCGACGAATGCCAAACTCTGACGTGGAGGAGAATTCTGATGACGACGACTCCTATGATGATTTCGACGAAGGGGGTATGACTCCCGACATAGAGAAGGAGTCCGTCTAACCAGGTTCTTTTTATTTATTCTCGACTGAGGACAGTGTGTCCCGTCTAGGTGTGGGGTGTTGGTATTTTCATGCTATACTTCTCTATCTGCATTTGCATTTATGTTTGTTTTGTTTTTCTTTTTATTAGTTAATTTTTTTTTTACTTAACTTCGCATAAAATTATTCTAATAGGCAGCATGCGATTATGACAAGAGTTTGTGCTAAAATCATGACTATTGAGACGTTTAGGCTCTAATTGCGACTCACTATGTGATATTGTGTGGTTCAATTCCTTCATCTGTTGGGTTAAGAGTCTATGCTACTCCCAATAAAGTCGAACATGTGCCTTGTGTGTATGAGGATATAGTATATTCTGTGTTTGTGGCTGATGCTAGAACTTGCCTGGTATGTATGTAAAGCGAAAATAAGGAGTGCAAGTTTAGGAGATGATTTAGGCATTTCTTTGCCAACCCATGATTATTTACCTTCATTGTATCTACCCATGGACATCATCCTAGACAACCCCCTTTGAGCCTTTAGCCTATTTTCTTTGACAGCGTCATATGTAAGCCTAATCCATTTTTTCAAGACCATAATTTGATCCAAATTTCTAAGTGCTTTAAAGTGTAAAGTCATGTGACCAAATAAGAGAAAATTGGGTGAGTATGATGCTTTAGAATGTAATGGTGCTTGAAGTTGTTAAAAAAAGAATTGCTACCATAAGAGGTGTTATGAAAAGAAGAAAAAACAGAGAGGGAAAGGAAAACTGAAAAGTTAGTTAGGATTAAAAATTGAAAAACAAAAGAGGTGACAAAGGGAGGTAGATTAAAGGAAAGCAAAAAGGTTGTTTGAAAGAAAGAATAAATGGCATATTGTGACGTATTAAAGCACTTAGGGAACTTAGTCACTATTTCTGGCCCAAATAGTCCTACCCGTCCCTTAGCTTACATTACAGCCATCAAAAGACCTATTTGATCCTAAGCTTAGCATTCTGACATTTAGTGGAGCATTACACTAAGGGCAAGCCTATGGACATCAGTTGCAGCATATGAATTCGTTGTGAGAGCGAGAGCAAGGATACTTTTATACCCATGTTTGAAAAATATGCTATACTTATGAGTGATTATGGGTAATATATTGTGAGACACACATGGTTGGTGAGTTTTGGGTAGTCGTGTATGATTCTTTGTGCCTTAAATTTTGAATATGACTTGACCACCATCACGAGTCTATGTTGGAGGTTGAATTGTTTCTACTAATGATCAGAAAACTACTCTCTGTTGATAATTGTTGTGCTTGTCTTGACGAATATTTTGTGTTGATACTGTGAAACCCTAAGTTGATGTGTAGACGGACATGATATTTTGTTCGAGGACGAACAAAGCTTCAAGTGTGGGGTATTGATGATAGGCGAATTTACATGCCTATAGCACTAGATTTTGCCCATATTTTAGCCAAGTTTTGAGAACAAATTATATATTTCATGCACTTTTTCCTGTAAGTGAGCTAACGAACATGATTAGCAAGTTTTCAGGAATAAATGATGCAGATTTCAGCATTTTATGGATAACTTGACGCTAAAGGAAGCTTCACGAAGGAAGGAGACCAACGTTTGGGAGCCTATGGACTGAAAGAGATGAATGGAAAACCTGTCCCGAGCAAAAACAGCATTTCTAAAGACTTTGGCGACCAACAGTAACCTATTAGGAGTAGGATAATAATGCAGTAATTCATTAGGATTAGGATAATGATACATTAACCTAGTAGGATTGGGTTAAGTAATGCATTAGCTTAGTAGGAATAGGATAGGAGTATTATAAATACCCTATTTTACTTGAGATTTTTATTATTCTCATTCTAGTTCTAATTTTCATTTTACTTCTTATTCCACAACTTACAACTCGGATTCTAATTCTTCCATTAATTCTAGTTTTTATTCTTCTTCTATTCATCTATTCAATTCTTAATTTTTGCAACAAGAAAAACGTTACTTAGCAAAGAAGTCACGCCTAACGCCTACCACCCAATACCTAACGAGATCTTTATTGTGGTATAATAACAATATCGATTGTAATTTCCTTCACACTCATGGGTAACTAAACTTCTCTGTTGGGGTTATGGAAGCCATATGAGCTACTATCTATTGCTATAAGTTTGTGAATTCGTGACACGTATGCTGCTTATATCATTATTCTCTTCATCTTAATGCAAATTCTTGTGGTTGCAAACGTATAGAATACGCCAGTAAAGCATTAACTTGTTCGAAAGAAAAGTTATATGTCTGGAAAGGAGATAATATCAAGGTAATAGGGTCCCATCCCCTATTAAAAAGTTAGTGCCGTAACTGCATTAACCTCTTGGAGAATTTATACCGTTAGATATGCTTTAGGCTCGAAAGAGTTAAAGTGAAATAGTCCTTGATGAGGTTGAAAGACGCTTGGATTTACCATCGAATACTATTCTCTATAAGCACATGATTGTCTGAATTCCGCATTACTCATAGCCAATAGAGACGTACAACTCATAAGGTGGACATAACTCCAACTTCTCAATTCTTATTGTTTTACATCTTACAAAACATTCTTACTTTTTACTTTCCTATTTTCTGTTTTTACCTTATTACTTTGTTTACATTATTTTGCACGATAAAACTCCCCCCTTTTTACGAGACTTGCACTAAAAGTCTAGTAATCTTTGCTTGTTGACCAATCTATTCCCTATGGGATCCATACCCAACCCAGTTGGGTTATATATTTTACAACGACCGCTTTACACTCCTACGAGAGCTGTAGATTGAGCGTTATCAAGCATCATGTTTCCAAGCCATGAGGTCAACAAAAGTTATTCCACAATATATATGCCTAATTTTGGTTTTTGTGCCTCAAGGAGAGAGACTTGTGTTTCTTTCTGTTTCAAGAATTATAACATCATGAATAATCTATATCTAAAAAACCTACAATGTTCTATTTATACTACGTTACAAATAAAATACAAAATGTCTAAAATGCCCTTGTAAGAGCTAGGCTCCCTTCAAATGTATTTAGGGGCTACCTGGTTATGTTCTAAGGCTCCTCTTTACACTCCAAGTATGATATTAGGGTCTGTTTGGTGTGTTTTAAGTCCTTTACTTGCACACTCCAAGACCCGGGTTCATTACATTCTTACATGCATCCATCTTCGTGGTTACACTTCTATCATCCTCCCCTCCTTAAAAAGGATTCGACCTCGAATCCATTCCTTACAAAATCAAAGAGAGAAGAAAAGCACACTTCATCATGGCATGAGGGTTAGGATTAGAAAAAATAAACAATAATGGTATGCGCTCACAATACTAAAAATAGCCCACATGAAAAATTAAATAAAAAAGAAACCGAGGACCTTTTGAGTTCAAGTCTCGGCCAACAACAAGTATCGACATGACAAGGTTGTTCATATTTGACATATAACCAAGAGTCCTTAAAGTTAAACATTATGAAGACAACGAAAAATTCACCAAGGACTTAGTTATGATAAGCAACCAAAAGAAACACACCTAAGCCGAGAGTAAATCTTCTCTACCCTAAGATAGCACCAGGATCAAATGAGAATAGTGGCCATAGACTCGGGTTTAAACAACACACCCATTTCCTATAGTCTTTAGTATAACCACATGGCCTACTCTCTACATTGGCATACATATAATAACAAGTAAAGAGAGACTAGATAAAGGTGGAATTCAATTCTATTTCTACTATGGTGTCCTCGGAAAATCCACACAAAGTAGAAGAAGAAGTAGTTTCCAAAACCATATATTCCATACCCTTAAGAGTACTCTCATTTTCCAAAAAAAGATTTTCATATTTAGGAGGTTAGCGTATATGTTATAGCTTCCAAGGCAACCTATACCATCATTTTCACCACTAGGTCTATTAGGAGTTTTTAAACTATCTTTAAACAAGACATTGTACCTAAAGAGTAAATGATCTAACCCACAGACAAATTTGGAACTTTCACTCTCTAATGAATCATTATCAAGTTTCAATGATTTATCAAGCACACAGTTAACCGTATGAACCAAGCAAATAATAGAATCTTTACAACAATATAGGCTCATGGGTTTACTCTTTTTTTCCTGGCAAACATTTTCAAATTCTTCACTCAATTGAGACTCATTAATCATATCACACATATTCTCAAGTGGTGGCCAAGTTTTACACATAAGTTGGTCAACATAAATTTCACTCGACGATGTACTTTCATTCAATAAAATAGCTTCAACACTAGATGGACACAAATCAATCTTACTAGAAGAGTTGATTCGGTCATTTATAGGATCAACTAGCGTATCCACTCGCACAACATATACATCATCCACAAGTGGTAAGGAATCAATAAACATATACGTAGGTATGCTAATACTGAAACTCAATATCTTACTAGTCACACGTTCATCATCAACATGTACCAAAGTGTAAGTGATAGCTATTTTTACCTTGACGTTCATGAGTACGTTGGTCTTTACCTTGGTGTAAAAGTACTTCACAAGTTTGGGCAGCAACTTCATTCTAAAATCTCCATCTCAAGGTGATTGGACCTTAGGTTTTGGATTTGTTGGGATAAGTGTGGATACCAATTGGAGTATCCTTTTAACGTGTCATTTCATGTCTTATATATTGTCGATGATGCGGTCAAATGTGGCATCGAGATTGGAGGCAACCATGGTAACAAAAAGAAAAGACAACAATGAACAACAAAACAAACAAACTTGTTATCTCAAAAATGCCTCACACCACTCTCACTCTTGATTCCTACCTCACACTTGGTTTTACAAGTATTGCAAGCCCCCTTGTACTTTGTGAGTGATTAAGGGAGGAGTCCACCTTGTCCGGAATAGATTTTTGTTTGAGTTAACTCAATGAGATTTTTAAAACAGACTTGAAACAAAAAGATACAAAGAATTCAAAAAAGAGAAAAAAGCATAAAAGAAGCGTAGACATGAACAACAGATTCAAGAACTAAGTAACAACCTAGTCTAAGTTTACTAGCTTGTTAATTAGTAGTGGGATCCATTAAATGAAACTAAGAGACAACAAAATGAAACTAAGAAATATAAAATTTTAAGCTCAAAAATATTGCGTGAACAGTAACAGTGATGATGTGGCAGCCACATATTGGTTCAGTTTTATAAATTGGTTATTCTCAAATGTTCAAGTCTTGGTTAAAAATTAATTTGGATTGGTTGAACAATAACAACATTCACCAAGAACAAAAAAAAACTCCTTTCAACAACAACAACCAAACAAGTTTCTCAATAACCATGTCTACAACAACAATGTTCAACAACAATGGGCCAAGCTGATGTTCACAACAACATCAAAATACAATATCAAATAAAGATGTAGATGCAATGTGTTAGTGCGGCACAAAAATAACACTTAGACACAAAACACAATTTTTGGTTAAGAATACAAAATGTTCAGATTGCTCTTTTTTCTGGAATTTTTAGTTTTTAACTTTTTTTTAAAATTTTCAACTCTCAAGACCAAGATTAATCTTGTTAGAAAAAAATTAAAGAAGGATTTGATACCAAATGATACGAGAAGGACTAGGAAACATGAAACAAATACCAAAATAGTCCACAAGTTTGAAGAACCGAGGATCTCTTTGGTGACCACTCTCAGATTCACTACAAAAACAATGAAAACACAATAACAACAATATATTAAAGGTCTAAATTCACCTAAACCGCAAAAATTTTGTTAGTTGGACAACAATAACAAGATAGGAACAACACATGGTTTTACTAACAAGAGGTAGAAACGGTTACAAGAACACAAACTACAACAAGATTATAATAAAAGTAAAGGGACAGTTATATAGACTTAATCAAAGAAAAATATTAAGAACCCAAGATCATATTCCACTCTTTGACCCTTAACACTCTACACAACGTTCACCTATATATTAGGAAGAAATAAGGTCTGAATCCACCTCCCAAGCATCACGTTTCCAAGCCATTAGATAAACAAGAGTTATTCTACACTCTCTATAGCTAATTTTGGTATTGGTGCCTCAAGGAGAGTGGAATTGTGTTTCTTTGTGTTTCAAGACTTAAAACATCATGAATAATCTATGTCTTAATGTCCTACAATGTTCTATTTATACTACGTTACAAATAAAATACACAATGTCCAAAATACCATTTATAGAGGTTGGCTCCCTTCAAGTGTTTTTAGGGGCTGCCTTGTTGTCTCCCAAGGCTCCTCTTTAAGCTATATGTGTGAGATTAGGGTTGGTTTGATATATTTTAAGTCCTTTACTTCCACACTCCAAGCCCCAGGTTCATTATATTCTCATACTCGTCCATCTTCATGGTCGTACTTATGTCAATCTTAGTCTTACTATCTATCCTTTACTATTGTTGTTGTTATCTTGTGCAGTGGACTGTTTTGGATACTTTATTGAATGCGAAACTTATGCTATTATTATTCATCATGTTTATAGCATTTTTGTGGTTGTTTTGGTGTTATTACACCATTGTATCTTGTATTCTTCTTGTTGACAGCAAATCTGAGAGTGATCTCCATCTTGGTCCTCGAATCCATAAGATTGTGGACTGATTCGGAGTGTGTAATCTACCTTTCATGGTTTTTATTTTATCATTTGGTATCAGAGTTTCTTGTTCTTGTTCCTAGAAGATAAATCATGGGATGTGTCACTTGAAAAAGAAAGTTGAAATCTAAAAATTCCAGAAAAAGATCAATCTGTCCATTTTGTGTTCCTGGCCAAAAATTGTGTTTTTTTATGTATTGGCCGAGATTTTTACTTGTTTTCTTGTTTCTAGTGTTATTTTATTCATCTCTTGAGTCTAAATCTAAGTTTGAGCTTGTAGTTGTTGAAGTGTAGAAGTGATCTTGGGCTTGGCTGATTTGTTATTGAACCTTTGTTGAGCGGACTATTTTGGCGTTTTGGTCAATATTTTGTTGTGGTTCTAAGATTTACCATGTGATATTGATGTTAATTTGTAGCATAAGATCCTTTTTAATGAATTTGTTATTGATTGGTAGAACTTGAGAAAGTGTTGATTGAAGTGTGAGACCTACTTGAACCTTAGACTCCAAGATTCAAAACATTATGTTCTTGGTGTTCTTCACAAATCTTCATCTTTTATTGAAAGAAAAGTGTATGTTAGATCTAAAAGGTTGAAGGAAAAAGGTTTAAATTTTGTTATTCTTGAGAGATTACTCAACCACCAAGGACTTTAACAACCATTTACCAAACAACTTCAATCACCAAAGAAGTTATTCACGTTTTTGAACTTTGGACAAATTTTGAGGCTTAGATCTATGAAGTTTTCATGTGTTTTGCTTGTTTATAGTGTTAGGATTTTTTCCCTAACACTATGTGAGTCTATATATTTCATTTGAGCTTAATCCGTGTAGTTTTGGGATATTCACCATTGTTGAGTTGAAGGTTGAAGAAACTAGAAAGGTGAATCTTAATTTTTTTTGTTATTGTTGAGGGATGACTGCTTGAAAATGTGTTGTTGTTATTGTGGAGTTCATGTTTTCTAGAAAAATCCAAAAATCATTCACTTTGGAGTTCATTTGAATTAGGTTCCATGTTTTGAATGTTCTTCGTGTTCTTCATATTCTTCATATGTTGTTGAAGAAGAATGCCATGCCTCAAATTCAATTGGGGTGGATAGGCACCCATAGCTATAAAGGCTCAAAAGAACCAATCCATAACCTTGTACTTATCATGCAGGTAACTATGAAACCAAAGGTTCTGTAAAACATGATATTATGCATCGATGAGAATATCTACATTGGCAAGCAAAAAATTATATATTCAAACTTGGCCATTGGGGCCACCACATCTAAAAGACAAGACACTACCATGTTTAACATTAAATTAGTCTAAAAAGCCTCTAAAAGATTCATAGACTTAGTTAGGACTGGGACAAACCCCTGCCCTACTCTTGACTACTGTAGAATACCAAAATATATGGAACAAACTTGGAAAGCCACGAATCAACCTGGAGGCCACCAATAGTCACTGAATAGCCTGATTT
The DNA here is from genome assembly GCA_030864225.1 of Capsicum baccatum var. pendulum. Classification (NCBI taxonomy): domain Eukaryota; kingdom Viridiplantae; phylum Streptophyta; class Magnoliopsida; order Solanales; family Solanaceae; genus Capsicum; species Capsicum baccatum. The sequence continues at coordinate 169,002,159 of CM061558.1, read as the reverse complement.
TCTACTAGCGAGGTATACTAGCTGAAGAACCTGTGCCTGTAGCATGAAATATGGTCCCCTATGAGGGACGTCAGTACAAAAATATATACTGAATATGTAAGGCTAAAGGTAACAACACATGATACAATAGCCCAATAGAAATCAGTTACCAGTGAATAAATAGTCCTAGTAGACCACCTTTATATATTTGTAGGATCAGGTACATTTAATTACATTCTTAATTTTACCTTTCTTACTTCATATTCTTAGTAAGTCATATAATACAAATGACCAGCAGACTAGTGGTAAATAGACAAATCGGGATCAACCCATTGTAGGCATACTCCCTTGAGCTGCCACCCATAAATAAACATTGAGATCGGCCCATGCTAGGCTTATGTCCTTGAGCTTCCACGCACATATAAAGGTATCGAGATCGTCCCATTCTGTGCTTATTCCCCTGAGTTGCCACTCGTTTTACAGATTTACATTACTTACTTTGTTAAACCTTTGAGATTTTTACTTTGGTGGTCATAACATTATGGTACCTTGAATCAGTAATCACCAATAAGAGACATGTAAATGGTAACTTAATGCAACAACAATGAGGTAGGGAGCTGTTGGCACAAAAATGAAGTGTTTAGGAGATGAAAATAAGACATGGGTCTTATTTGATTAAATGGAGAACTCGTGAAATTCTTTAGTGAAAATAGACATATAGGTTTAATCATAAGCATGTATTGAGGTTTTTTAACATGTTAGAGTGTGGGAATAAGGTCATTGACTACCTGGGATATAGTACACTACCATTATGTATCGCTTGTTATAGGATAACCTTGGAAGTTTACTTGATGGACCAAATGTTCAATTTGATGCCAAAGAGTGCAAAATAGAGTATGCCTTTCATACCAGATTATATAACTCCGAAACTAACCAAACTTGACTTCTCACCTTTCAAATTACTTATCTACTATAGAAGATATGGTAAACTAATATTAGCAACCAACCTACACGTTTGGGATATTTAACTTCACCAAAATAGTAACCAGGTAGTAAGCTCTTAATCTTTCAATTAAGGGTGTTATTGTAACCCTTGTCTCTACCAATTACACCAACATACCATACATGCCCTTATACGGTTCACCGAAACCACCTTAGCTTCATTACATATTCCAAATAATACATACAAATTGATTAGGTAGTACAAAAATGCAATAATTAGTTCAGTGGTATACCGCCACAAATTTATTCTATATTTCATTACAAACTAATCATACCTTTCTCCAATATCAACCTGGCAGCCCATAACATATGCATACAAAACAATCAATAAAACAGTCCCAAATCCCTTTTATTGTAGCAATCACTTATTGAACTCATCATCTCTTGAGTTCTCAATAACAACACATTCATAATTCTCTCTCAAATTCATATATAAGGAGAAAAAAATGGAGCAGTCACCTTACCTTAATTTTGCAATTTACACTTTAATTTGAACTCCTTAAAAACATCAACTTTCAGTTTCCTACACACTTCAAACCAAAGAAGAAAAGAGATATCTAACAACAAAGAAAAAGTGAGCAAGCAGTTGTTCTATATTCTGCCATGTATTTATAATTAGATACCTATAACATATTTTCCTAATCTTATATGAGATAATTATGCTAAAACTTGAGTATTTTTAGTTACATTAGCTTGCAAGGATGAGGGTTTCTTCATGAACCTTAGAAGGAATTTTAGGGCAGCTGTTGTTATCCTTGTTAAGAAAGGGAGAAAGCTGAAATTTAAATGGGAGTATTGTGGTTAAAATGAGCATAATGAACAGCTATATTGATTTTATATTGATCCCTTATTATTGACCTCATTTCCAACAACAAATTAGTTAAGTAGGTGATGGACCTACTTAAAAGGTTCAAGATGCTCAAAATTTCAAAGTAGGTGATGCACCTACTTGCTTAAATTCTTATTTTGGGCTCAATTAACTTGGGCCTTTGGCAGATTTAAGTGTTGGGACATTTCTCTGTTTCTTCCTCTTTTCTTAAATTTGGCCCAAATGACTACATTAGTTTAGGCTAAAATCTTGTCCATATCCATGGGTCCATTAATTTGGTTCAAAAAGTTTAAGTCGATGACTCACCTACTAGCTTAATTAAGAAAAGCAAGCACCTCCATATTTCATTCCATTTCTAGCTCCTAATTCCTTTAATCTAACATTCAACTTGTACACACTTGGTCACTTTAAACTTTAGATCCAAATACAAGCTTAAAATCCCAAGTTTTAATAGTTGTATCGATCTTAACTTGATCGTGTCACAGAATTACGTACGGGTAACATCTATAATTTCATATCCACCATTAATACTTGCATAACAAATTTCATCCGTTTCCTATACCATAAGGCTATGCAAAGTTACCTATAAATAGGGAAAGTACATGCAATGTACGGGGTGTCACATCCTCTCCTCCTTAGAAACATTTATCCTCGGATATTAGTGTAACTATCCTACCAAAACAAGTTCAGTCCTAAGTTAAATATCCCTATTATCACATAGTACTTATATATTATACTTACTTTTTATTTCTCTAATCCCGCATCTTGGAATTTTTCTTCGTATTTGAACAAATAGGGGTACTGACATTTCATTGCTTCTTCAGCTTCCCATGTTATCTCTTCTATTTGTTGGTTTCTCCAAAGCACTTTTATCGAAGCTATTTCCTTATTCCTCTATTTTTTAACTTTATGATCTAGCATAGTAATAGGTATTTCTTTGTAGGTGAGATCTTCCATAACTTGTATATCTTTAACCTTTGAGATTGTTACTTTGGTGGTCATAATATTATGGTACCTTGAAACAATAATCTACAAATATAAAAGACATATGAATGGGCACTTAATAAAACAATAATGAGGTAGGGAGATGTTGGGACACAAATGAAGTGTTTAGGAGATAAAAATAACACATGGGTGTTATTTGAGTGAACAGAGAACTCCTGAAATTCTCTAGACAAAATAGATGAGAAGGTTTAATAATAAGCATGTATTGAGGTGTTTTAACATGTTACATAGTGGAAACAAGGTCATTGACTACATGGGATATAATACGCTGCAATTATGTAACACTTATTATAGGCTAACCTTGGAAACTTACTTGATGGACAAAATGTTTGATTTTATGCCAAAGAGTGCAAAATAGAGTATGCCTTACATTCCTGATTATATAACTCCGAAACTAACCAAACTTGACTTCTCACCTTTCAGATTACTCATCTACAATAGAAAAGAAGGTAAACTAATATTAGAAACTAACCGACATGTTTGGTCTATTTAACTTCACCAAAATAGTAAACTGGTAGTAAGCTCTTAATCGATAAATTTATAGTCTTATTTTAACCCTTTTCTCTTCCAATTACACCAACATACCATACATGTCCTTATAAGGTTCACCAAATCCACCTTGGCTTCATTACACATTCCAAATAATATGCAAAATAGATTGGGCGGTAAACAAATCCAGTAATTAGTTAGGTGGTATACCGCCACACAATTTTTCTATATTTCATTACAAACTAATCTCACCTTTCTCCAACATCAACTTTGTATCCCATAACATATACATACAAAACAGTCCATAAAACACTCCTAAATCCTTTTTATGGTACCAATCAATTATTGAACTCATCATCTCTTGAGTTCCCAATAACAATATATTCATAATTCTCTCTCAGATTGATATATAAGGAAACTAAATGGAGCAGTCACCTTACCTTAATTCTGCAACTTATATTTAAATTTGAACTCCTCAAGAACTTCAACTTTGACTTTCCTTCACACTTTAAACCAAAGAAGAAAAGAGATCTCTTAATAACAAAAAAAAAAGTGAGCAAGTAGTTGTTCTATATTCGGCCATGTATTTATAATTAGACACCTATAGCATGTTTTCCTTATATTCCATGAGATAATTAAGCTAAAACTTTAGTGTTTTCACTTACCTTAGCTTGGAAAGATGAGGGTCTCTTCAGGAACCCTAGAAGGAATTTTAGGGCTACTGTTGTTATCCTTTTTAATAAAGGGAGAAAGCTGAAATTTAAAAGGAAATACTGTGGTTAAAATGTGAAAAATGGCCAGCTATATTGATCTTATATTGAGCCCCTGATATTGACCTTATTTCCAACCACAAATTAGTCAAGTAGGTGATGCATCTACTTAAGGGCTCAAGTTGCTCAAAATTTTAAAGAAGGTGATGCACCTACTTGCTTAAATTCTTATTTTAGGCTCTATTAACTTGGGCCTTTGGCTGATTTAAGTGTTGGGCCATTTCTCCATTTTCTTCTTCTTTTCATCAATTTGTCCCAAATAAGTACATTAGTTTAGGCCCAAATATGGTCCATATCAATTGGTTCATTAATTTGCTCTAAAAAGCTTAAGTTGGTGACTCTCCTACTATCTTAATTAACTCAAGCAAGCACCTCAATTTTCCATTCCATTTCCATCTCCTAATTCCTTTAATCTAACTTTCAAATTGCACACACTTGGTCACTTTAAGCTTTAGATCCAAATAGCAGTTTACAATACCAAGTTTAAATAGTTGTATCAATGTTAGCTTGATCGTGTCACAGAAAAACGTACTGGCAAAATTTATAAATTTATCACAACCATTAATACTTGCACAATAAATCTCATCTATTACCTATACCACTAGGCTATACCAAGTTACCTATAAATAGGGAAAGTACATGCAATGTATGGGGTGTCACAAAGAATATTTAAAAAATGGTTGTTTGATCCAAAAAGAAGAAGAAAGAAGTGTGGTCTTTGTTTGTCTTGAAATAGATTACAAGACATACAAAAGGATAAAGGCACAAGAATGGTTTCAAAAATCTTGTTACCTCAATCAGGGGATAAAGACTTTCAAGCCTATTTCAAGGGAAAGGTGAAGGAAAATTTAATGGTGGGGACCAATACAAATTCAAATACTTTTTAAATATTAAAAAATGAATCCAATTCTTTATTTCCTCCCAAAGCAGTTTATTATCTTCCAAATTAAAATTTGACCAAACAAAATTTCAAACTACCACATCACCAAATTGCCACATCACCAAACTGCCACGTCATTATGTTTTACTATTCATCAACATATTTAAGCTCAAATTTTAGATTTCTTAGTTTAATTTTATTGTTTTATTAGTTTAATTACTTGATTCTAGAATTAATAATAACTAGTAATCACCTACTTAGTTGTAGATTAATTATTGAATCAGTTTCTTTTGTGTCTTCATTATTTGTGTGCTTTTCTCATTTTTAATTCATCTTAACTTTTTGTTTCAAGTTTGTAAGTAGAATTTTTCTATTTTGTATTCTTGAGTCGATAAAACAAGAATCCATTCTAGCCGCCAAGTAAAATCGACACCCTATTGACTACCAGAGTATAAGCAACTTTCAATATTTGCCGCTTCAATTGTGATAATTACAAAGGTTAGTTTATACGAGGGTTGATGAGAAGATTTTACCACTAATCTTATTTGTTCATTATGTAGGTACAAAGGTGATATAAGGGGAACATATCTTCGATATCTGGGGATTATTGTGGATACAATATAGGAGACTATAATTGTACTGAGTGTTTTTATGGTTTTGAAGTTGAGGGAGATTGTGGAGGCTATGAAAATAGCCATGATCAAAACTTGGGCAGATTTAAAGTTACTATTTTGATGGTGAAAATGAGGTGAATGAATTACCTAGTACATATAGTGACTTTTGAGATGATGTAGAGCCTCGTGATGGATCTTATGATAACATAGGTGCATGTGAAAAGTCTTACTATACTCACTCTGAACCTAGATTTGGTGTTAGGTATAAACCATTCATTATCAAAGTTTGTGAGATCTATGATGAGAGTACATGTGAGGAGTGAGAAAATTCATATTCTCTACCTTGTATTACTTCTTATCAAGGTAAATATAGTATGATTGTTTATACTAGCTATATTAGAGGTTGTACAATGAGAAGAAGAAGTTATGCATCTCCAAAACGGAGGGGTACTCGTATGCTTGACAATGTTGATCTGAGACGTAGTGTACACTTTGGAAAGGTGACCATTTGTGGCATACCGGGCTGCCTCATTATTTTAAATTATAGGTACTATAGAAAATATAGCGGTCCATCCCCGGTTGACTACTTTGGGTTGGTTTGCTAGACTTTACTTGATCCATACTTATTATATGGGTTCAAGGTTACCGAGAGGGTAAAAGTTGTCTTCTCCCAATATGAATACCATGAGGAGGTGTGGTATGATATTCTTCCCTTATCCTACAGTCATGTATACTTAGGTGCCTACTGGTTTGCACGACATCAAGTTCCAAAAGTGCAAAATTATCCTAATATTTTAAGAGACCAATGGGGGAATAGACTCATGACTTACTTTCTGCCCAAGCTGTGAAGAGAAATGCCTACCTACTCCAATCAATATTATTATAAGGGACAAAAGAATGAGAGCAGTAAGAGAGTGGAAGGTGGTAATCCAAGAGTGGAAAAATGAGAGGTTCTGCGGAGGAAAGTGAGGGGGCATTAGTTGTTCTTCTATTTGTAAGTGCATTTATGTAGGTACCAACATGTCAAGCAAAGGCGAACAATGCTGAAAGGAAGTTGCTGCTCTAGCTTGTGGAGGATCTTATGCTTTAAATCTCTTTGAAATGTGATATTAATCTTTTAGAAAGTGATGAACGTGTTTGATTTGAATCTGCGCGAGAAATAGATCATGCTTTATTTTTGTATAATGTCTTATTTGAAGATAATTTAAAGAATCCGAATGAGCCTAGTGGTGAAAAATATTGCATATCTTACCTTGGAGGCTATAGCCTATATGTTAACCCACTATGGTGTGACAACATTCCTCCTAAAGATGGAATTTCCTTCTTGGAAGATGAGAGTAATCTTAAGGGTAAGGAATGTTTAGTCTTGGAAGTTACTCCTTCTACTTTGTGTGACTTTATTGTTTAGAGTACTCATAGTAATGATTGGAAAACTAGTAGTGAGTACACATATTAGGGCACCTTAGTAGAAGTCGACTAGAGTGATACTTTCCTCTAGTCTCTATTTGCTTTGGATGATATGTATGCTTTTATAAAGATTATGCTATTTAGTTTAGGTGGAGACCTCGGGAAAGGGAAGTGTTGTCTAGAACTCTGTTTATGGAGACTATTCCCATTTAACCCTAGTGACAATTACGAAAATACTGATGATGGTGCACCCAAATTTTTGCTTGGTGTCCATGATAGGAAGAGTGTCACTCTTGTTAATTCCTGTAACCAAACCTTATGTACCTTTTATTGAGATTTTAATATCGAATACAAAGGATCCTTGGTTATATTGCAAATATGTTCAAACTTGGCAAGATGAGATAATTTGTTATGCTAACCCTAACCCTCATTCCATGTGGAGTTTGTATTTATTTTTCCTCTCTTTGGGTTTGTAAGGTTTGGATTTGAGGTTGAATCTGTTGCAAGAAGGGGTGGATGATACAGTTCATTCATGTTTTAACTCACCTTGGCTGCCCCTCATTAAGGATATCTTATACATTACATATGTTTTATGTTCATACCGTGGCAACCGTTCTCATTAAGGGTAAAGTAGTCTTTTTTTCTTTATTTATAATTTATTATAAATAGTCCTATTTTGTCATGTTTTCATTACTTTTAAAAAGATGAAAGATTGAAACATTAAAAATCCGCTCTCTTGAGAGTAGAACACATTAGTGAAGTCTTAGTTAGGGCTTGGAAAAGATAGTATTCATTTTTCCTTGGAAACGGTGGATCTTGAGGTGAATTGATTCCCTTGGCGGTCACTGTAAGTGTGTGGTTTTGATTACTACATTCATTCGGGGTTTATGATTTTAATACACTCTTTTGTTCTTAATCTTGTAGTAATACTATTCTCACTATCTATCCTTTACTTTTGTTGTTATCTTGTGTAGTGGACTGTTTTGGGTACTTTATTAAATCCGAAACTTGCACTATTATTATTCATCTTGTTCATCACGTTCTGCAGCTGTTTTTCTGTTATATACACCTTTGTATCTTGTATTCTTCTTGTTGATAGTGAATCCGAGAGTGGTCTCCATCTTGGTCCTCGGATCCTTAATATTGTGGACTGATTTGGAGTGTGTAATGTGCCTTCCGTGGTTTTTCATGTATTACAAGGGGTGCCCCTTTATCTTTAGTTCATTAAGGGTAGTTTTTTCATTTGGCATGTAATAGTATAAATAAACAGTTTTTTCACTCTTCTCATTACATTTTGAGTGACATTGAATATTACTCTTAGATTGTAGTCTTAGTCTTCTAGTGTTTGCCTAAATCCGAAACTTTGAAGCCTTGAATGCATTTGAAAGTGTTTTTTACTCGTATTTGGCATTGTGGCAAGAAAGGTGTTCTTGAGGTAGTGAGAGTTCTTTGCATCACCTAAGAGAATGGTTTGAGCTTCCATTAGAGAGGTGTGAATGGAGATTTATTACATCTCAATTTGTTAATCACTTAGTGGTAGTAAGGGTCTCTCTTCTATATTTACATTTATGTAATTCTTGTTCTTCATCTCCTTGTAGTGTGTTATTTTTCTCTTTGTGTGCTTCCTAATTTGCGTATTCTAATGTAATTTTCATTGATTGATAGTATTTAGGATATCAATTCATCTTGTTCTTCTATGTTCATCCAATCTTGTTGAAGAAGAATGTTCAAGGAAGGTGTTTGATCCAAAAAGGAGAGGAAAGAGAGTGTACTTGGTATTTGTGGAAGAATATTCCTTTGCATATTCATTGTCATCCATAAGAATGAAGAAAAAAAGGAGATAACCAAGTACAAATCCAATACAATCCAAGTACTAAGGGGGGGGGGGGACCAATATTTTGAATTTAAATTCGAGCTTTAATAGAGCTTCAAAATTGTTGTTTTTCCCTCCCAAAGCATTTTTGTGTTCTCTCCTTAAGTGTAGGCCGAGACTTGAAGAAAAATTGGGATTGAAAATTTTCAAAAACCACGTCCAATCAAAGAGTGCCACATATCAAGTATAATCGGCCAAATTGAGTTCCTAAGTAGATTTCCAAGTTCCTAATTTTTTATTCTAGTTTCTTGTATGTTAAATACCATCACTAATTAACAAACTATTAAGTACCTACTAAGTTGGTAATTAGTATAGAGTTCATTTATTTCGTGTCTTCAATTTTTGTGTACCTTTTCTCATTTTTAATTCTTAGTAGTTTCTTAGTTCAAGTCTGTGCATCATTTTATTTGAGTCTTATCAAACAAAAATCAATTCCGGACAAAGGCATATTTACCACTCAATTCACTTGCCAAGTATTGTTAAGTTTTCAACATTTGTGAGTCCAAGTGTGAGGTGAGATCTGAGTGTGAATATGGTGAAGCTTTTGAACTAACGTGTTTGTTTATTTAGTAGGTTTTCCTCTTTCCTATTTTTTTGCTTTTATTAAGTATAATTGAGATGGAATCTGAGGGTACCACATCCCAACCCGTGGGTAATGATATTTTGGGAGCCTTGATAGCTCTGATTGATGACCTTTCCTGAGACTTAAGGGGTGATTTTGACATAATAAAAGGAGACTTGAGATCCATGAGAGGTGACATAAGATCCATGAGGGGTGAAATAATTAGAATTAACACAGGGGTTGATAGACTATGTCCTCCAAAACCTCCATAAACTCAAATGCCACCTCATAATCATAAGTCCAAAGAACCTACACTTTACAAAAGCCAATGCATCCTCTCCATATGTTCAAATCCAAAGAGAATGAGGTCAAGCCACAAGATGGAGAGAAAATTAGTGGTGGGATATTATAAGAAGAGAAGAAAAGAGGAAAAGGGTAGGGGAACCCAAGGCTAGAATAGATGAAGTTGGAACGGAAAAGTCACACTTTATTGTGGGTCTTGTCCACAAAGAATCCTTATTACTCACTAACCCAAACACTATAACTATTCCAAGTAAATTATCTTCTCGTATGCAGGTTCAAGACCCTAGATGTCCCAAGGAGAAGCCAAAGGAAGTTCCCTTTAATCCCTAGGCCGAAAGTCCTAATTTTAGGATAAGTGATGAAGAAGTGAGACCAAAAGGAAACATTGACATAATCCCTTATAATATGGAGAATGAAGGCTGCCATAATTCAAACACAAGTAAAGAGCACACTTCCCATGATCTACAAGGTAACAAAGCTATCTTCTACTGTGATGTGGCTAGTAGTGGCCAAAGTTGTGTAGTTTTGGATTTGCTTAGTGAAGAAGTGTATGAATCTTTCTTTTGTTATACTCTTGGTGATGTTAGGTTGCATAAGGACCAAGCTCTTGTTGTGAGTACGCAAGCACTAGTTGATCCATTAGATGATAAAATAAGTTTGTTTCATACGAATGATTTATGTCCACCTAGTAATAGAACTTATAACTTTAATAAGGTTCCCTTACTAAGTTACAAGATTATTCATATACTAGTTGGCGATTGTGAAAAACAAGTGGGCTGCTGTTGTACAAATCAAGGTGAAATTGGTACACACTACACTCCCTTAAGTTTAAAATATTGTGATGTGGCTATTTGTAGCCAAGGTGATGTGAATTAAGGTTTACATAGTGTAGAAGTATGTTCCTCTTTTCTTTGTAGTTCTCTTATTGTTTATAATGATCAATGTGATCCTAAGAATAACTCACTACTTGAACATGTGAACGATATGCTGGAAATCTCTTAAGTAGGTGTTGATGCTTCTAATGTTGATCTACATTGAGTATGGTCCTTTTAACTTGTATGATAAAATTCATGATATTAGTCTTGTTCATAGTGACCATGTATATGTAATAGTTGTGAGAAATACGTTGGGTGATTGTGGGTTTGATTCTCTAGTAATAGGAATGGCTAACCTTGGCTTAGATCCTTATCTATTTCTTCCATTTGATTTTGGTATATTATTAGTGTGGGGAAGGTTGTGTTTCTAATTGCATTACTTTTTCCTTGATTTCTCTCTTAACCATGTCCTTTGTGATGCTTGTAGTAAGTATTTCATGATCATAACAAAGGATTATTAGTTGTATTTCAAATATGAACCCCTTTGGCTTGATAGAATAGTGAAAGGAATGGCTACTCTTGGTTTAGAACCTAGTCTGCTATTTCCATTTGATCCCAGTGTACTTGAGGGGTATGGGAGGTGTAGTTTTTGTTCATGATCATTATCTTTTAATGTTGATGCTATTCACTTCTTTTGTATCCTTTATGCTAAGCGCCTCATATTGAATACCAAGGATATGTGGGTGTATGTTAAGTGTGAGCAACCATGGATTGATTATGTGAGTGTTGTACTAATACTAACCCTCCTACCAAGAGAATTGTGTGCTTTTTTTTCTCTCTTTGGTTTTCCAAAATATGAGTTTGAGGATAAATCCCATTTGATGTTGGAGAGGATGATACAAGCCTAAGGAGCACAAAAGAGTACATGGCATTATCAAAGGTTCAAGCTTTGGAATTGACAAGTGATTGAAGGCCTTTTGGAGCATTTTTTGAAGCCTTTTTTAAGAGAAGGTAGGAGGAGAACCTTTAAACTAAAGAGGCACCTCAAGTGAAGGGTATAGAGGATATTTTACACACTAAAGTCACACTCAAGAGTCGCCCCAATTCCATCATTCATTAAGGGTATTTTTGACATTTATTATGTAGTAGTATAAATAGATAAATTAGCTTCTCTTTTCATTAGACTTTGACTAATTGGAATTGAATATTACTCTTAGTGTAGTTGTAGTTCATAGTTTCCTTTAGCTTAGTGTAGTGTAGATAAAACTAGAGAGATTAATACATTTGATGGATTTCACTTATGTTGATCAATTGGCAAGAAAGGTGTTATTGAGGAGTGTGAATTCCCTTGGTCCACCTAAGAGTGGGGTGTTGTGTTCATTTGTGGTGTGTGTCTTGGTGAGGGAAACACACCTTGGTGCTATCTATTGTTGAAGATCTGATACAAGCCTAAAGTGCTTATGGATTACAAGGACTTCTCAAAGGGCCAAGTTTTAGAATTGGCTAGTAGTTGGAGAATTTTGAAGCCTTGTTCAAGAGAAGAAAAGGAGTATCACTTATACAGTTAAGAGGTGCCTCAAGTGAAAGGCATTGAAGAAATTTTCCACTCAAAAGTAACACTCAAAAGGCACCCCAATTCCCTCCGTCTTTAAGGGTGTTTTTCACATTTACTATGTAATAGTATAAATAGACATTTTATCTTCCATTCTCATTAGTTTTTAATCAATTTGGATATTACACATAGTTGTAGTTTTAGTCTTCTAGTTCTAGTGTAGAATCCGAAACTTTGTACATTGAATGCAATTGAATTGGTTTTCACTTGTAGTTGGTAATTTGGAAAGAAAGGTAAACTTGAGGAATTGTGAGTCCTTTGGTCCACGTAAGAGGAAGGTTTGAGCTTCTATTGGTGAGGTGTGATTGATGGTTTGATACACCATATTTTGTTAATCACTTGGTATGAGTAATTATTTCTATCTATCTTGACTTTATGCATTTCTTCTTCTTCTATTTTCTTCTAAGTGTGTTGGTTTTTCCTTTGTGTGGTTGCTGATTTTTGCTTCAAGTGTCCATTTCCGTGTGTTGATAGTCCTTTAGGCTATCATTTGGTATCATATCCTTGCTTAGGGTTGTTCCCACAACTCTAATCCTTGGTTTTATTGTCCTTATTAATAAAATCTCAACAAAAAATAATCAATTCCAAAGAAAAATCATAGAATATGGTGTCTAGTATTGTGTTGTTGTAGATCTGAACTTATAATCTTAGATCTACATATTTTTACTTTGTCTTTGAAGTTTCTTGCACTAGATCCTTGCAATCTAGTACCTAGGGAATTTAGATCCACTTTTAGAGTAAATTTTGGTTGAGTTTGAGCTAAGATCCACTATGGCTATGGTATTTTGAAGCTTCTTGAGCTAGATCCGAAATTGGCCTTGTGATTTGGACGTGTTTTGTGGCTGGTTTTTAGTTGGTTGAGTTTTTGTTTTGGCCTAAGGACCCTAGATCTAAAAGAAAAATTAATATTGAGGTTCATTTGCTTGTTGGTCAAACTTGGCCAACACTTGAATATTCATCTTGTTCATCCATCATCTTCATATCTTAGTGAAGAAGAATATTCAATGTATTTGTTTGATCCAAAAGAAGGGAGGAAATAGAGTGTTCTTGTTGTTTGTACATGAATATTCCCTAGTATATTCCTAAGTCATCCAAAAGAAAGAGGGGACCAAAGGACAAATCAAGTACACTTCCAAGTAAAAGGGAGACCATTTCTTTTCAATTTCAATTGAAGGCTTGAAACAGCTCTATATTGCCTTCTTACCCACTCAAATCTAAAACTCTTCTCCCCCAAAGGTTGACACAAGGCTGAAACACGATTTGGGAAATTGAAAATTTGAAAAAGTGACAACCAACCACGATGTGCCAGGTCATCACTAGTGATAGACCAAATAAAATGAGATTTCTTAATTTCACCTTTTTTATTCTACTTTCTTTTAAGCTAATTCAAACACTAATTAGCAAGGTAGTAAGTTCCTACTAGATTGGTAATTAGTCTAGACTTTGTTTAATTCCTCTCTTCGGATTTTTGTGTGCTTTTCTCATTTTAAATTCATAGTGTTTTGTTGGTTAAAGTTCCTACTTCACTTTATTTGAGTCATTTCAAACAAAGATCGAGTTTGGGCCAAAGCTTCTCACAACTCAAGTAACTTGCCAAATATTGCCAATTATCCAACACTTGTCAAGCTATGTGTGAGATGAGGTTGAGTGTGAGTGAAGTGAAGCTTATTTGTACTAACCTGTTTGTTTATTTTGTATGTTTTCCTTTGCTGATTTTTTTGCTCCTTAGGTACATTTGACCATGGAACCCGAGGGTTCTTCATCCCAACCTTTGGGAAATAACATTGGAGGGGCCATCTTGGCTCAACTTGAGGATTTTAACATTGACTTGATAAAGATCAAAATGGTATGAACGGATAAGGATTCTTTGAAGGATGAGGTGACCACCATTAGTGGAAAGCCTTATTGTGGTGAGAGTAGAAGGAACTCAGGACCTTCTACTTGTAATTCCAACTATACGTCTTCTAGTGTTCAAGATAACAACTCATCCATGACTATTCCCCCGAGATCCTCCACCAAGTGCTTTAGCCTCCAAGAGATCCACCAAAAAAGCCACTAAACCAAGTCCAATCCTGTCCTAACCGAACGCTACAAAGAACACTACATCCCCAAATGAACCAAGTTCAACAAGTAGGACTTTGAACTCAAACTACACCATCAAATCCGAAACTACAAGTGACAAATCCATTTGTCCAAAGACTAACTTCTCCACATAACCAAATACCTCCACGGAATACTACTTACCAAATGCCAAATCCCATGGATCAAATACCTTACCATCTGCCACATTCAATCGCACAAGTTCAAGTACCGAAATAATCAAAGACCATACCTACCTCCCAAAGGACCCCAAATCTGAAACCTACCCATCTAAATTGAAGACTATGGTAGGGTGGAGCAAGAAGGTTATGATGTTCGTAATGATGAATACTGGAATAAGGAAGAAATAATGGCTAGACATGATCAAAGATGTCATTATGGGAGAAACCCATGGCAAGAAAGAAGACATGGAAACCGAGAGGTGGGCATTAATTCAATCAACGTTGGCATTACAATTTTCAAAGGTGAGACTGATCCAGAAGTGTATTTAGCCAGGAAATCCTCTTGTGAAAAGATTTTTCTAGTGAATGACCTTTTCGAAGATAAGAAAAGTTGTTATGCATGCAAAAACTTGGTGGAATTATACAAAAATATTTAGTGATGTGATGAATGGTGGCCAACCACCTACTTGGAAAATGTTGAAGAGACTTATGAGAGAAAGATATGTGCCGGAGCATTATAAGAATGAGCTCCTTGCCAAGCTTTACAATCTAAGTCAAGGAAGCAAGAGTTTTATGGCCTACTACTATGAATTATAACAACTTATCTTGAAACATGATCATTGAGGGGCAGAAGTTCATCATGAAATCATTCGTTTCAAGGTAGGATTGAACAAAGACGTCTCTTCTCATATGACTCTTTATAATTTTGAAATGCTGGTCGAAATATTTCAAACGACTATGGAAATTAAGAAAGAGAACAAGGAAAGATACCAGCCAAAGGCCCTCTACACCTCTTCAAATTGGTCCAAAGAAAAAGGCATGGTCTCGGTATCCATGGATCATCCTCAAGTCATGAACAAGGCAGCCCAAAACCATTCTCCAAAGCTTGATGGTAAACCAACTTCTACTTCTCATTCTTAGAGTCTACAATGTTTCAAGTGTCAAGGGTGGAATCATAGGGCAAATGAGTGTCCTACCCGACATAATGTGATCCTAAAGGAGGGAAAATTATATTACTTTGGGGTAGAAGTGGAGTTGGAAACCAAGTGGAATAAGGACAACTCTCAAGATGGAGAGTCCATAGAACCCAAAATTCAAGAAGAAGGATGTGAGGAAGATGTGTTGCCTTGTGAAGGAGAATATGATGTATCTAGTTCTGTGGACAGGAGAAGTTTGATTAGTAAGGTCTTGGATGATCAAAGAGAGAACCTCTTTCGTACCAAGTGTCTTATTAAAGGAAGTGTGAATCCAATGATCATAGATAGTTAGAGTTATGTGAATATTGCTAGTATTACCTTGGTTGACCACTTGAAAGTATCCACTATCCCTTACCCGAATCGATAAAAGCTTCAATGGTTAAAAAAGTGTGGTGAATTAAAGGTCAAACAAAAATATGTGATTTGATTCAAAATAGGGAATTATAATGATGATGTTTTATGTGATGTAATCCCTATGAAAGTATATCACATATTGTTGGGAAGGCCTTGGCAATTTGATAGTGACACTATACATGATAGAAGGTCTAATAGGTACACCTTTGTGCGTAGTGGACGAAGGTTCACTCTTCTTCATCTTACACTATTTAGTGTGAATGAACTCCAAGAGAAAACCATTAAGTTCGATAATAATAGAAAGAATGAAAAAGAAGGGGAGGCCTCGGATTGTGAGCATGGAAAAGGGAAGGCCACTTTGTTTGTGGAACTTTCCTACAAAGGTCCCTTGATACTCACTAACTCAAAGGCTAGCATTTTACCTTGACTTCGTTCTTATTATTTGCTGGTTGAAGTTCATAATTTATCAAAGAAGAATCAACAAGGAGTTTCACATGTAAATATCCTCAAAACACCCATGGCCAAAAGCTTTAAGAGAGTTAATTTTCCTAGTCCAAACCGAGGTAAGGATTCTATTCCCTACGTTCACTTAAGTTTAAATTATTGTCATGTGATTTCCTATAAAGTTGTTTTGGAATTTCTTGATGTAGGTGTGCATGTTTCTTCCCTTGTTAGTTCTCTTGATATGTATAACAAACTATGTGCCCCTATAATTAGCTCACTACTTGAATATGAGAATAGTTAGATTGAAATATTTTAAGTTAGTATTGAAGCTAGTAGTGATGATCTTTTTATTAAACATTGTCATTTGAACTTGTGTAATGAAATCCATGATATTAGTCTTGTTCAAAGTGGCCTTGTGTATGTCAAAGTTATGTGTAATACCTTGAATGACTGTGCATAAATTAGTCTAATAAAAGGAGTGGGTCGTCTCGACCTAGACTATTGCATTCTATTTCTATTTAATCCTTGATTTCCATTGGGATGTGAGTGGAGTATCTTTGGGTCATGTATATTTTCTTTTTATGTTGATGCTATTAGCTTCTTTTATATCCTTTGTTCCATGATTTTCATGACAGTTACCAATGATGTATGGATATATGTCAAAAGTAAACAACCTTGCCTTTTCTATATAGCTTGTGGTACTAATGTTAACCCTACTACCATGAGGAATGTGAGCTTGGTTTCCCTCTCTTTGATTTTTCAAGGTGCGGATTTAAGGACAAATCCCTTTTAAGCTGGAGTGGATGATACAAGCCTAAAGTTCTTATGGATTGCAGGGACTTCTCAAAGGGGCAAGATTTGGAATTAGCTAGTGGTTGGATCATTTTGAAGCCTTGTTCATGATAAGAAAAGAAGGAGGACTTATACCCTCAAGACATACTTTAAGTGAAGGGAATTAAATACATTTTGCCCTCTAATGTAACACTCAAGAGGCGCCCCAATTCCCTCCTTCATTAAGTGTGTTTTTGACATTTACTATGTCATAGTATAAATAGACCTTTTATCATCCATTATAATTTGTTTTGAATGACATTGGATATTACACATAGTTGTAGTTTTAGTCTTCTAGTTCTAGTGTAGAATCAGAAACTTGTTACCTTGAATGCAATTGAATTGGTTTTCACTTGTACTGGGTAATTTCAAAAGAAAGGTGCACTTGAGGAAGTATTAGTCCTTTGGTCAACCTAAGAGGAATGTTTTAGATTCTATTGGTGAGGTATGATTGATGGTTTGATACACCATCTTTTATTAATCACTTGGTAGGAATAAAGGTCTTTCTATCTATCTTTACTTTATACATTTGTTCTTCTTATCTTATCTTCTAAATGTGTTGTTTTTCCCTTTGTGTGGTTGCTGATTTTTGCTACTACTATCCAGTTTCGTGTGTTGATAGTCCTTTAGGCTATCAAGATCTATGTCTCATTACTATCCTTTACATTTTATGCACTTTATTCTTCTTTTATATTGATAGTAAAATGTCTACATGTGTTCAGAGTCATTTATATTTTATGCACTTTATTCTTCTTTAATATTGAATTAGAATTTGGATTTTAGTGTTGTTTTTCTCTTGTTTTGTGGCTGGTTTTGTGTTTATAGGTTAGTTCTTGTTTCATAAGTGCTAGCACTAGATGCACACAAATCATTCTTATGAAAAGAATTGATTTTGTCATCTAAAGGATCAACAAGTGCTTGCGTATTCACAACAAGAGTTTGGTCCTTGTGCAACCTAACAACACCAAGAGTATCACAAAAGGAAGATCCATACAATTCTTCACTGAGAAAATCCGAAACTACACCACTTTAGCCACTACTAGCCACATCACAACAATCAAATTTATGGGGGTGTAGAAGATAGCTTTGTTACCCTGTAGATCATGGGAAATGTGTTCTTCACTTATTTTTGAATCATGGAAGCCCTCATGCTTCACTTCACAATGGAATATGTCAAGATATCCTCTTGGATTCATTTCTTTATCACTTGTTC
This sequence comes from Capsicum baccatum var. pendulum, assembly GCA_030864225.1. NCBI lineage: Eukaryota > Viridiplantae > Streptophyta > Magnoliopsida > Solanales > Solanaceae > Capsicum > Capsicum baccatum. Next base: position 168,983,939 of record CM061558.1, on the reverse strand, counting down.
CAAGATTACAACTTCGGCCAAGGTTTCCATTAACGCATAAACCATATGTGTGTGGAACTCCTTTTGGATTCTTCTTTGAGAATATTTGATCTTGAATCTGCACATAAGAAGAATTAATTCTAGGCAAAGTTCTAGCATTTGGATTAGTGAATAACAAGGGTCTTTTGAGGACAAAATCCACAATCAAATGATCTTTTTCCCTTGCAATTTCACAACTCGTGGCTTCCCTTTCTTTTCCGCTCCATTCTTCAAATCCTCTTTGTACCTGACCATTCATTTTCCCTCCATTTTAAGGCTTAGCCCCATTATCCTTGGGTGATAACCCTCCCACTTTTCCTACTTGAATGGATTGAGTTTAGTTTAGGGAAGTTTAGAGAGAGTGAACCAGATTAGGTTAAGGGAGGATTTGAATTGGCGGCCTTGGATTTTGTAGAATGTTCATCTTTGGTTTTGAGATGTTTGAACTTGTGGAGGGTTTGGTTGACATAGTCTATCAACCCCCACTTTCATTCTAATAATATCCCTTATTGATTCTATTTCCGTTCGTATCATCTTGATCTCAGTCTCAAGTCAAGGACCAAAACATCAATTTGAGCCTAGATAGCTTTACCAATATCATTTCCCAAGGTTTGGCAAGTGGTACCTTCAGATTCCATTACAAACAACTAACAACCAGCAAAGGGAAAACCTACAAAATGAAGACATAATTTAGTACAAAAACCTCACCACACTCATTCTCGGATGTTACCTCACACTTGGTCTCACAAGTGTTGAAAACTTGGCAATACATGGAAAGTGAATGATTGGTGAATATTATTTGGCCTGGAATTGATTTTTGTTTGATATGACTCAAATAAAACGATGCATGGACTTGAACCAACAAACTACTACAAATTAAAAATGAGAATAGCACACAAAAAAGACACGAAACAAGCAAATTGTAAACAAATTACCAGACTAGTAGATACTTATTAGCTTACTAATAAGGTATAGAATTAACTTATAAGATACTAGAATAAAAAATTAGAAACTACAAAATATAACTAAGAAATCAATTTGTCCGTTAAGCTAATGATGACGTGGCATGTAATGTTTGGATGCTGAGCTTCAATATATTTTTCAATCCCAAATGTCAATTCTCGGCCTATAACAACTTTGGGGAAGAATGATGATGATTTGAGGGGAAAATAAAATGTTTTGGATCCTTTTTAAGCCTCCAATTGAAATTCAAAAACAATGGTTCCACCTTTGTACTTGGATTGTACTTGGATTATTCCTTTTGTCTCCTTTTTCTTTTGGATGAATATGAATATTCCAGGGAATATTCCTTTACAAACACCAAGTACACTCTCATTCATCTTATTTTTTGGGTCAAACACACTCTTTGAACATTCTTCCTTAGCAAGACTTGATTAAGATGGAAGAACAAGACCAATATTTAAGAGTTGACTAAACTTTGACCTTCACTCAAATGAACCCTAACCTTCAATTTATTATAGATCTAGGTTCCTTAGGCCATTATGAACTCAATTATCTAAAAATCAGCAACAAACCACATCCAAATTTTAAAAAACTACAGGGATCTAGGCTTAAAATCTTCAAAACATCATATCCATGGAGGATCTTAGCTCAAAGTCAACAAAATATTATTCCAAGAGTAGATCTTGACTCCTCTGGTTCTAAGGAGCAAGGATCAGGAACTTGAAAACAATAAAAGATAATAAAATTTAGTAGATCTAACTTTCAACATATGGATCTACTACCAACAACAGGACACCACATAATTTTTTTGAGATTTTTATATTTTTGAGTCTTTTTTTTGTGAGATTTTCTTAATAATGACACTAAAACAAAGATTTATGTAACAACCCAATTTTCAGGAATCAAAATGTCACACGATGCTCATGATATTGAAGAATCATAAGCTAACCATCTACTGCTATCTATACTTGAGCACTGCATAATATAGATGATAAATGCGGAAACTACCCATAAGGTTCATGACATCTAAAAATACTCAAAATTGAAAACTAAATAATAATACATCTATCTGAAAAGCCTCTAAACTATTTGAACTATGGAGCTGATAGGACATGTCCCCACCTAACTCCGTCTACTGAAAATAAACAAAACTTGATGCAATAATAAAATAAGTGTTATTCTAGAATGAAAAGGACTTACTGCTACGTCTATTTCTACTGATTGGGACTGAGCTACTAAGGGTACTCTTGATCTGGTGCCTCTGAACCTATGGTATCAAATAAAACACCATAGTACAGATGCATCCGTATGGGAATATACTGATTATGAAGATGGGGAAAGACTAAATGCAAGGTCTTATGCATGAACAATTACTTAACTAAATAATTATGAGAGTGCAAATTGAGAAAACATACATGAATGCATAAATCATAAGTGAAATCATCGTGACTCAAAATACTGCAACTCGGGTACTACTTTACTGTCATCCGAACTCACTACTAATACTGACATATTGAACAAATAAATCTCCTGATATTGATAACTGAGTACTGGAGTTAAGATCATTCTTATCTAGCGAGTGATCTAAAAAACTAATGATACTGAAATTGATTAACTGAGTTTACTCATACCAATGACTGAATTCTGATCTTTCTACTCTCGACTAACTGCATCAGAGATCAAACCTTTCTAACGGATCATTTTACAATCTACTATCAATGATAAGAAAATATTATATCTAAGATCAAACCTATCTAGCGTAAGATCTCAAAATCTGATAATGAGAATAATCACTGAATCTGAGAATAAGATCAAGCCTATCTGATGGATGATCTCTGGATATGATAATAAGAATACAAAATTAAATTTAAGACTAAAATCAAGACTATCTAGCGGGTGATCTCTGGATCTGATAATAATATTACTCAATTAAATCTGAGACTAAGATCAAGCCTATCTAGCGGGTGATCTTGGGATCTAATTATTAGATTACTCAATTAAATCTGAGATTGAGATCAAGCCTATCAAGCGGGTGATCTCTGGATTAATCAACAAGAATGCTCAACTAACTCTAAGACTGTGATCAAGCATATCTAATGGGTAATTTTGGATCTGATAATGAGATTACTCAACTAAATATGAGAATGAGATCAAGCCTATCTAACTGGTGATCTCTGGATATGATAATACTAATTCTGGATAACTTTATGTGGTACCATGCCTATCTAGCAGTTTGTCCATGACTCAATGGAACTATCAGAGTTCCTTAATAATATAGGTGTGTGTATCTGACAGTCCTGATTTCTGAGTTCTACTCTAAAAACTGATACTGAAACTGTAATTGGGAAAGTTCTCACTTAACCGAGATTCCCCAAATTTGAACTGGTGGGGTCCAACTTATAACCCCTAGCTGGAAGGTATCAATATTGTGCCATAAGTAAAGACCTCTCTTGTCAAACCTCTCTAACGGGTGATCCTTACAGGATGTCAAGTCTAAGGCAATATAATAGTCAAGCCTATCTAATGGGTGACAAGCCTTTTTCTGATGGGTGACTCCTGCATCCTGCACTAGCTATGCAATTCAGGAGTTCAGGGATAGATCCTAATAAATCTGCCTCCCTAACGGGGAGACTCCATCCCTACACTCGCTCAGTGATAGCTCCCTACTCCCAGCATAAAGACTCTAAACTGATTCTTAACTTAAATTGAATTGAATCTGTTACTGAACATGTTTATCAAATGATCAGACTTAGTTAAGATGAATTCACTTGCTTCTATATCTGACGGAATACTATTAAATCGAATTATCTGACAAATGATATTGAGTTTTGGACTGAATAATCAAATAGTACTTATCTGAGCTGAGTACTGATCTGTGGCTAGAATACTAGCGATACTCAAATTACTGAGATTTCTGAGATTTCTTAAGTTCTGTATCTATTTGATAGTATAGAGTTCTATGCGTCATTGAGTTTTGAGAATAATGGCTTGACTGAGATTATAATGAAAAATGACACGCGCTCTAGACTACAGCTAAATTGTTAGTTATAAATACCCCCAGGAAACGATAACATAAAAGTAAAGCATAACCATTCTTGAATTATCAAGACCATTATTCATTCACCATCACTATCACTAAACCATCTCTCCAAGCATTTAGAAATAATAAACATGTGATAGTATGGGGAGACATGCTATTGGCTCATACTCTATTCAAAAACTTCTTGCATTAAACACTTAGTAGGTATTAAAGTCTTAGCATGTATCGAAGAGCACATAATTGGGGGAATTTCATGCTATCATATCCCAATAAATTTTCTAAGGCTTTTCAACAAACACTTAGCATGTGTGGGTTTCCACACAAATGGGGTTTAATAGTGAACATACTATAATGGCTCTATTTCTTTCACATAAGCATTTTTTCAAACATATGGGGACCATACTTTGTTTATTCAACAATTCCTACACTTAATTGACATGACCACATCACTTAACAAGCAACTTGAAAAGGGTTTATCAAGAACCTCACATGACTATCACATACTAGGGTCAAAGCTTGGAAACCTTTCAAAAAAACATGAATCACAACTCAATAATAGCATGAACATCAATTTCAACCCATATGAAAAATTAAAACTCATAAAAATAAGATCTTTGAATTAAAAAAAAAAGTTCTTGATCTTTTTGGATGAAAGGAACCCAAGAATCAACATCTACATACCTTAGGGAAACTCTTTCTACAAGACTCTTGGATAGATTCTTGATTTTTTTAATTCTCTTGATTTTTTTGAAGAATAAAGAAGGGTTTTGATATTGTAGAAACCCTAGTTTTTGATGTTAAAGATGAAGAATGTAATTTTGATCCTTGATCGGATATAAATAGGGGATGAAATAAGTGGGAAAAGGACAAAAAAACCCTTTTTTAAATCTAGTTAAAAATAGTGAACGGGGGCTGCAATGGTCGAAGTGATGGTACGTCACTTAGTCTGACGGTCCGTCAGATCGTCCATCGGACATCGGTCAGAAAAAGAACCCACTGCCTTGATACGAAGGTCTCATTTATGGTTCATTGCAAACCCGATGGTTTATAGCACTTTGGCCAGGATGAGGCCACAGTTCCTCAGTGGCAACGGTCCTAATGATGGTCCGTCGCATCCTTGATGGTCCGTCTTCCTGGCCATCATACTTAGACCAAGAAAGGGAGTCACTGCCTTGGTTGTGATGGGTTGGGTGAAAGTCCATCGAAAGCGCGATGGTCCATCAACCCGACCGTCGCACCTGGGTTGTTCCGACTGCTTTCAGTAAAATGGCCATAACTTCCTAATCCGATGATGGATTTTGACAAAATTGGTATCTATATTAGGAAAATTCTACATGTTTCAAAATATTTCTCACTTGGTAAGTCACTTCTCAATCTTTTAGGCCAGATTTACACTTCACTTGACATACTCTAAGGCTCAGACTATGAGAGAATTTTATGGGTTCTTACAATTTAGAAATGTAGAAAGAATCCTAACCAAGGATTTGACACCAAATGATAGCCTAATAACAGAGATTAAGGACTAATGACTCAAAATCTAGCAACTAAATAAGAAAAAACAACACACATAGAATGAGAGATGAAGAAGAGATTGCATAAAGTTTGGATAGGTAGATAGACCCTCACTTCAACCAATGATTAGGAAAAGAAAGTGTATCAAATAATCAATCACACCTCACCAATGTAATATCAAGCCTCACTCTTAAGTGAACCAAAGGAATTCACACTGCCTCAATCATACCTTTCTTTCAAAATGTTCATCACAAGTGAAGATCCCTTCAAATGCATTCAAAACTCTGGATTTTGATTTCTACACTAAGCTAAGAACTATGAACTACAAACTAAAGAGTAACGTTTGAATATTCTTCAAATCTAAAGAAAAGAAAAAATAATTTTTCTATTTATACTTGTTACATTCAATTGACAAAAATGCCCTTTTTGAATAATAAAAGTAGGAACCTCTTGAGTGTCATTTTTTAGTGTAAAATATATTTATTACCCCTTCACTATAGGCGCCTCTTGAGTGCATCAGTTCACATTCAATCTTCTCTTGAACAAAGCTTTTAAATAATCCAAAAATTCTTCAATTACTTGTCAATTCTGAAGCGTAAACCTTGGACAATATCTTGTGCTGTTCGTTCTCCTTGTGCTTATATTATCACTAGCTACTAGGTTGATAATTATTTTAGAGTCCTTTTGTTTTTTGTCATCGTTGCTTGTTTGCTTTTCTTAGTTGTACTTGGTTGTAGCTTTTTGGTTCAACTCTGTAAGCAATTTTCTTTGAGTTGTCTCAAACAAAAATGGATTACGGACCAAAGTAGAATCATACCTCAGTCACTTTCCAAGTACATGCCAAAGTATCAATACTTGTAAAACCAAGTGTGAGGTAATAATCAAGTGTGAGAGTGGTGACGATTATTAGACTGACTTGTTTGTTCATTTTATAGGTTTTACTTGTTTCTTAAGGCACTTGAATCATGGAACCCGAGGGTACCACCTCTCAGCCCTTGGTAAATGATTTTAGTGGAGTAATATTGGCTCATCTTGAGGCCTTGTCTCGTGACATGGATAAGTTGAGATCGGGTATGGCGGGAGTGAAGTGTTATTTGGGATCAATGAAGGGTGATTTGGGTCAATGAACGGTAACATAATTATAATGAAAGACAGGTGTTGATAGACTATGTCCACCAAAGCCGCCACAAAACTGAAACCAAAGTCCATCAACTCAAGAGACAAGTCAACTTATATATACCCTATTGAACCAAGTACAATAAGAAGGACTTGGAACTCCAATGTTACCTGAAAATCCAAACTACCAAGTCCAAACACCTCAAGTCCAAAGACCATACACTCCAAAAAATTCAATGCCTCCTCTCCAAGATTTAATAAATCAAAATCACACCATCAAGTAAAAGAAGAGGAAGAGTAAGGATCCTAGGTGAATAAGTCCAAGCCTCAAGATAGAGAGAAATTTGGTGGTGATATACAAGAGGAATATGAAGAATATAGGGAAAGGGAAAGGGAAACTATGGGTAGTGAAGTAGGAAAGGTAAAGAAACATATGCGTGTGGGATTTTCCTACAAAGGATCTTTGATACTCAATTAAATAAATGCTGGCACTTTTCCTAGAATCGATCCTTCATATGCAAAGGTTCAAGATCATATGCTATCAAAGAAGGATAAAAAGGATGTTCCACACAAAAACATGGTAAATGGGCTAGTCAAACCCTTGGCAGAGAGCTCCAAACAAGTGGACTGTTGTGGCATACACCGAGGTATCATTGCTACACTCTACACTTCCTTAGGCTTGAATTGTTGTGAAGTAGTTTTGGTTTTACATAGTATAGAAAAGAATGAATCTTTCCTTGGTAGGTTTATTGTTGCATATGTTTGTCAATTTGCTCTTAAAGATAGTTCACTACTTGTTTATGTGAGTGATGTGATTCAAAAGCATTAAGTTAGTGTTCATTCTTGTAATATTGACCATGATATTGGACATGAAACTTTTAGCTTGTGTGATGCAAACTGTGCTACTAGTTTTTCTCATGGTGATTATGTGTTTGCAAAAATTGTGCATAAAGAGGTGTTTATTCTTAGGAAGAGACTTCTAGACCACAATACTTTAGTCATGAATGATGGCCCTCTCTTAAAGGTATTCTTGGATGATTGTGAGTGTGATAGCATAGTAAAAGGAATGGGTAAAAGATACAAGCATGAAGAGAACAAAAAAAGGTACAAGGTATTTTCAAAGGTTCAAGTTATAGATTGAAGACATTTTGGAGCCTTTTTGAAGCCTTCTTCAAGTGAAGAAAGGAGGAGGGATCTTACACTCCATAGGAGCCTCTTATTAAGGGCATGATGGAATTTTTATACATTAAAATGACCTCCATGGGCGCCTTTCTTAAAGCCTTTCATTAAGGACATTTGAGTCAGTATTTTGTAATAGTATAAATAGAGACCTTACGTCTCATTTTCCTTAGGTTTTGACATAATGAATTGAGTGAATTTTTAGATTGTAATATTAGTGGCAGATTGTAGTCTTCCTCTTCGCTTTAAGAGAGGAAAAATCGAAATGGAACATTGAATGCAATTGAAAGAGGATTTCATTTGTATTGGATATTTGGCAGGAAAGGTATGCGTGAGGAAGTGTGAGTCCTTTGGGTTACATAAGAGAGTGGTTTGAGCTTACATTGGTGATGTGTGTTTGATTTTTTGATACACCTTTTAGTTCTATACATTGGTGAAAGTGAGGGTCTCTCTAATATCTTCTTCTTGCTGATTTTTGCTATCTAGTGTCCATTTTCGTGTAATGATGGTCCTTTAGGCTATCAGTAACCTTCTCTTAGATTTTCATGAGTCAAATCCTATTGGGGAGGATATTAATACACTAAAACAAGCTAAAAACCGAATTTAAGGACTTGAGATACAAAAATCAGTAACCACAAGACAAAGAAAGCAACACATAAAAAGGAGATGGAGTAAAAGATTGCATAAATGTAAAGGATAAATAATGAGACCCTCACCAACACCAATGAATAGAACCAAGTTGTGTATAAAACACCAAGATACATAACACCAATACTGGATTAAACGTCACTCTTAGGTGGACCAAAGGGATCAAGTCCTTAAGCACCACCTTTCATTGACAAAATGTCAATACGAGATTGACATTTATTCTAATGTCTTTTCAAGGACTTATAGCTAATCTAAGAGAGAACTAAACTAAGAGTAATACACAATTTCAATTCATCAAAGTCTAAGGAAAATAGAAGCTAATAGGCCTATTTATACAATTACATAAAAATGACTAAAATGGAATTAATGAGGGCTTGAGAAGAAGGCACCCCTTGAGTGTTGCTTTGAAGTGTAAAAGGTCCTTAATTCCCTTAATGATATCTTCCTCTTGAGTGTAACAACCCTTCCTCCTTTCTTCTCTTGACCACGTCTTTAAAATACTCCATAAAGGTCTTAAATTTCTTGCCAATCCCGAAGCTTGAACAATGGACAATGTCTTGTTCTCTTGGTTCTACATGTTCTTGTATCATCATCTCCATATTGAAAGAAATTTATCCTCAAATTTAGATCTTTCAAAAATAAAAAGAGAGAAAAACAAACACATAATCCTCTTGGTAGGAGGATTAGTATTATTACCACAATTATATCATTACTCCAAGATGGTTCACACTTAACATACATCCTTCTATCCTTGGTATTTTGCATGAAAAACTTGGCATAAAGGATTCAAATGAAATAAAGGGCCTTAACTTTAAAAGGTAATGAGCATGAACCGAAACCATACCTCCCACATCTCAAAGGTATTCTGGGGTTAAAGGCGAGTAGTAAGCATGGGTTTAAAATGAAACCACCCACCCCTTGTACTTAAGGATCAAAATCATGACTTCCCAAAACACCACACTTAATCATGACATACTGATAGTCACCTTGAACAATACTAACCTCATGTATTTCATTACATAAGTTCAAAGGACCATGTTCAATATCAAGATCAACATCACCATCATCAACACTAACATGAAAATTCTCAAGCATACCTTTCTCATGTTCAAGTAGTGAACTCATTTTAAGAGTAAGTTGATCATTATTCACAACAAAAGAGTTTCTAAGGGAGGAGGTATATAAACCCAAAACCACTTCAGAAAAAAATAAATCATAAATTTTTGAGTTTAAGGAAGTGTGGAGAATAGAAAAGTCACCTCGGGATAGGCTTGGACAGTCCACCCTTTTAGAGATCTCAGTCGAGGTAATCACTAGTTCATTTCCTAGCCTTTCATATGGAACTCCTTTTTGGACCCTTCTTGGATATCATTTTATCTTGTACCTACACATAAGAATAATAAAATCTAGGCAAAATGATAGTTTTTGTGTTATAAAGTGGCAAGTCACATTTGTGGGTAAGTCCCACAATCAAATTTTCTTTTTCTTTTTCATGCTCACATTTCGAGACCTCTCCTTCCCTTTTCTTCTGTCTTTTCTCACATTCTTCTTGTACTTCACCATCTATTTCCTCATCATATTTTGGCTCGACCTCACTTTCCTTGGATTCTAGATCCTTCTCTTCTTCTACTTGGATTGAGGGAATTCTTTTTTTGAAGTTTGGATAGGGGAAATAGGGTTTGGTTGATAAAGTATTTGAATTGGTTGCCTTGAATTTGGTGAAGTGTTGGATCTTTTGTTTTGAGGGGTTTGTACTTATGAAGGGTTTTGTGGACATAGTCTACCGCATAATCTATCAACCCCAGCGTTAAGTATAATCACACCACTTTTCATAGTCACCATTTCACTCTTTATAGCATCCATATATTCTTTCATGTCTCTCCTCATAGAATCCATATCACCCTTCATATCTCGGGTAAGTGTATCAAATAGAGCCATCAAGGCTCCCAAAACATTATTACCCAAGGGTTTGGATATGGTACCCTCGTATTCCATCTCAATTGTACCTAACAAAAGGAAAAAAACAGCAAGAGGAAAACCTACAAAACGAACAAATACGTTAGTACGAAAGTCTCACCATCTCACACTCGACTTTACTGATACTTGGTCTTTCAAGTATTGATACCTTGGAAAATATTTGGAAAGTGAATGAGCGATGCTTCTTCTTTTTTCCGGAACTGGTTTTTGTTTGAGATGACCCAAAGAAAAATATCTTTTGGACTTGAACCAACAAGATACTATGAATTAAAAATGAGAAACGCATACGTAAATCGAATACAAAAACAAAACGGGCTCTAGAATAATTACCAACCTAGTAGGTACTTACTAGTTTGTTAATTGGTGATAGATTTTAACATACAAGAAACTAGAATAAAAATGAGTAACTAGAAAATCTAACTAGGAACTCAATTTGGTTGTTTAGCTAATGATGATGTGCCATTCAATGATTGGACGTTGAGTTTCAACAATTTTCAATCCCAAATGTCAAATCTTGGCCAGACACAACTTCGGGGATGATGGATGATTATTTTAGGGTGAAATAACATGTTTTGGAGCCCTTTTAAGCCTCCAATTGAAATTCAAAAACAATGCCCCCCCCCCCGTACTTGGATTGTACTTGAATTATTCCTTTTTTTTCTTCTCTTTTCATTGATGAATATGAGTTTTCCAAGGAATATTCCTTTACATACATTAAGTCTACTTTATTTCTTCTCCATTTTTGGATTAAACAAACTCTTTGAATATCCTTTCATAGCAAGACTTGATGAAGATGGAAGAACAAGAATAATATTCAAGAGTTGACAAAAGTTTTACCCCTAACAGAATGAACCTTGATCTCTAATTTTCTTTTAGATCTAGGTTCCTTAGGAAAAGGTGAGCTGAAATAACAAAAAATAAGTCACAAAACATGTCACCCACTCAAACCCCAAATTGTTCTATATTATTCAAAGTTTTAAAACGTCACAGCCATGGTTGATCTAGATCAAAATCGACCAAATCTTGTTCCAAGTGTAGATCTAGACTCCCTAGGTGCTAGAGAATAAGGATCTAGCACTTGAAAACAACAAAACACATTAAAATTTAGTAGATCTAACCAACAACTTTAAGATACACACAAACAACACAAGACAAAAACAAAGTTTTTTTGAGATTTTTAGATTTTTGACGTTTTTGGGGATTTTTCTTTACTTTAGACTCTTTTTTTGTGATGATTTTCTTCAATCCAAGACTTAGAGTTGTGGGAAAAACTATAATTCATTGATTTGATACCAAATTATCCACTAAAACAAGATAATAACCCGATTTAAGGACTTGAGATTAAAAAATCAGCAACTACAAGATAATGAAAACAACGCATCGAAAGGAGATGAAGAAGAACATTGCATAAATGTAAAGGATAGGTAATGAGACCCTCACCAACACCAATGAATTGTACCAAGGTGTGTATCAAACACCAAGACACACAACACCAATATTGGACTAAACCTCACTCTTAGGTGGACCAAAGGGATCAAGTTCTAAAGCCCCACCCTTCTTTGCTAATGTGTCAATACAAGATTGACCTCGACCCTAATGTCTTTTCCAAGAACTATAGCTATTCTAACAGAAAACCACACTAAAAGTAATACTCAATTTAAATTCATCTATGTCTAATGAAAATAGAAGCTAATAGGTCTACTTATACTATTACATAACAATGACTAAAAAGCCCTTTATGAGGGCTTGAGAAGAAGGCGCCCCTTGAGTGTTATTTTACTGTGTAAAAGGTCCTTAATGCCCTTAATTATAGGTGCCTCTATAGTGTAACAACCCCTCCTCCACTCTTATCTTGAACAAGGCTTCAAAACACTCCAAAAAGGTCTTCAATTGCTTGCCAACTCCGAAGCTTTAACCTTGGACAATGTCTTGCGCTCTTGGTGATACTTGTTCTTGTATCAGACAGGCACCCATAGCCGTGAAGACCCGAGAAAACCAATCCATAACCTTGTAGTTCTCATGTATGTATCTATGACAACCAAAGGTTTTGAAAAATATTATATAATTCGTTGATGAGAATAACCACATAGGCAAGCACAAAATTATATATACAAGACATGGTCGTTAAGGCCACAACATCTAAAAGACAAGACACTAGTCTGCAAATCCCCACCATACTCTTAACTACTGCACAATACCAAAATATATGGAATATACTTGGAATGCCCGAAATAAACAAGGAGCTCACCAATGGTCATTGAATAGCTTGTTCTCTTACTAGCGAGGTGTATTAGTTGAAGGTCTTGTTCCTACAGTATGAAATATAGGTTCCTTGTGAGGAATGTCGGTACAAAAATATGTACTTAATATTTAAGGTTGAAGTTAAAATCACATGATACCAGAGCTCAACAGAAATTAGATACAACTACATAAGTAGTACTAGCAGAAATTAGATACAAGTGCATAAGTACTACTAGTAGACCACCTTTATAAATATTTGTGGGACTACGTACATTACATTCTTTTGTTCACTTCTACCATTGTTAGTTCATAATATTTGTAAGCCATGTAATACAAATGACCAGTTGATCAGGGGTAAATAGATAAATCGAGAACGGCCCATGCTAGGTTTATGCCCCTAAGATGCCACCCACATATGAACATTAGGATCGACCCATGCTAGGCCTTTGTCCATGATCTGCCAACCACAAATAGGCATATCGAGAATGGCCCATGCGAGTTTTATGCCCCAGAGCTGCCACTCATTTTATAGATTTTGTTACTTAGTTTATTTAGCCTTTGAGATTGTTACTTTAGTGATCATAATATTGTGGTACCTTGAAACATTAATCTACCAATAAAAGAAATGTAAATGGGCACTTAATGCCAAAAAAAGGTAGGGAGATGTTGGCACACAAATGAAGTGTTTAGGAGCTGAAAATAACACATGGGTGTTTTTTGACTAAACGGAGAACCCTTAAAATTTTCTAGTGAAAATAGACATACAGGTTTAATAATAAGCATGTATTAAGGTGTTTTAACACATTAGAGAGTGTGAAAAAGGTCATTGGCTACATAAGATATAATACCCTTCTATTATGTATCACTTGTTATAGGATAACCTTGGAAGCTTACTTGATTGAACGAATGTCAGATTTCATGCCAAAGAGTACAAATATAGTATGCTTTATATACCTAGTTATATAACTCCAAAACTAACCCTAGTTGGCTTCTCGACTTTTAGATTACTTAGCTATAATAAAATATATGGTAAACTAGTATTAGAAACCAACCAACATATTTGGGCTACTTAACTTCACGAAAATAGTAAACCGGGCAGTAAGCCCTTAATCTATGAATCAAGGATGTTATTTTAACCCTTTTCTCCTCCAATTACACCCACATACCATACATACTCTTATAAGATTCACTAAAACCACCTTGGCTTCCTTACACCCTCCAAACAATACGCAAAATAGATTGGGCAGTAAACATAGCAACAATTAGTTTGGTGGTGTACCGCCATACTTTTTTTCTATATTTCAATTAGAACTAGTCAGACCTTTCTGTAACACAACTTGGTAGCCCATAATATATACATACAAAATAGTCCACAAAATAGCCCCAAATCCCTTTTATTGGAACAGTTAATTATTAAACTCATCATATTTTAAGTTTTCAATAACAACACATCCATAATTCTCTCTCAAAATCATTTGTAAGGAGATCAAAATGGATCAGAAACCTTACTTCAATTTTGCAACTTATTCTTTTAATCTGAAGTCCTCAAGATCTTCAACTTTCACTTTCCTTCACACTTTAAACCCAAGAAGAAAAGTGATCTCTTAATAACAAAGAAAAAGTGAGCTGTTAGCTTACTTTATATTCTTTCATGGACTAAATATTAAACATGAATAGCATGTTTTCCTAATCTTCTATGGGAGAATTATGCAAAAACATAAGTGTTTTAACTGATTGGGGTTTCTCCAAGAACCCAAAAAGGAAATATAGGGCTGCTCCTAGTTGCTTTAATGAAAGTAGTTATACAAGCATAAACTACTAAAGCCAAAAATTGACACTAAAGACACAAAAATGAGCAACCACAAGAAAAGGAAAACAACGTATAGAAAGGAGATAAAGAAGAAGATAGCATAAAAGTAAAGATAGGTAATGAGACCCTTACTATAACTAATGATTAGCACAAGAATATGTCTCAAATATTCAAACACACCTCACCAATGGTAGTTCAACCCTCACTCTTAGGTGGACCAAAGGAATTCACACTTTTAAATCACACCTTTCTTGCCAATTGATCAACATCAGTGAAATCAATTAAATATATTAATCTTTCAAGTTTGGATGTCTTTTCCAAGATCTACAATAAGGAAAGAAACTACACTAAGTGTAATACTCAATTTCAATTCATCAAAGTCTAATGAAAAGAGAAGCTAAATTGTCTATTTATACTATTACATAGTAAATGACAAAAATGCCCTTAATGAGATCTTAGGAAAGGTGCCTCTTGAGTGTGGCTTTTTGTAGTATAAAGACCTCCATTCCCTTAGTAATTAGGTTCCTATTGATTATAAGCTTCCCTTCTCCTCTTGTAGTTTAGTCGCGGCTTGAAAAGGATTCCAAAAAATTCTTAAATGTCTGGCTAATTCGGCGCTTGGTCATTTGAGAAGTCCTTGTAATCCTTATGCAGTTTAGGTTTGTGTCATCTTATCCATTTGGAAATGAATTTTCCCTCAAATTTACACCTTGTAAAACAAAAGAGAGGAAAAAAAACAAGCACACAACCCTCAAAGGAGGAGGTTAGAATTAGTACGACAAGTTATATAGACAAGCCAAGGTTGCTCACACTTGACATACATCCATGGGTCCTTTATGTGTGATAGGAAAGACTTAGCATAAATAACACAAAAAAATTAATAGGATCTACATAAAAAATGGATGGACATAATCTGAGGCTATCCCTCCCATACTTTAAGAATGCACCGGAATCAAAGGGTCAAAGTAACCAAGCACATAAACCGACACTAAACATCCCATTTACTAAGGGATCCAACTCACAATCATCTAAGATATTACATATAACTATGCCATACACTGGGTCACTATGAATAAGGTTAATGTCATAGTTTTAAATACATAAGTTCAAACAAACACTCCAAGGAGGTACGCATTTGAAATACAACCAACTATCCTTGATTATGATCATGAAGCTCCTACCACAATAATCACAAAGGATACGGCCAAGGCAAACATTAAGAGGTAAGGCAACTATAAATGTCCACAAAAGTCGTATTGTATTATACCTGAAAGTGGACCAATAAAGAAATGTCCTACCCCTACATAAAAAAAATTCAA
Source organism: Capsicum baccatum var. pendulum (assembly GCA_030864225.1). NCBI lineage: Eukaryota > Viridiplantae > Streptophyta > Magnoliopsida > Solanales > Solanaceae > Capsicum > Capsicum baccatum. The sequence continues at coordinate 168,968,116 of CM061558.1, read as the reverse complement.
GACTAGCATAGATATCATCATAAGAAAGGATATAGTATAGGAATGCATCAAGTGTAAGGGCATCATCTAAGGTTCAATCATCTATAAGAATGTGAATTGATTTAATAGTTTTAGCACACAAGGTTGGAATCATGTCATTTAAACACATATGGCTTCCTTCTTTCAAGTGAAACATAAACATGGCATCTATAAGTTGGGATTCATTTAATTCTAGTATAAGTTTTTCAAGCTAGGATGCACATTTAGAAGCATTATCCCAAGACGACAATGATAAATTTGCTCTCGGGTTTTCAAGAATAATACTTTGCCAGACAGGTAGAGGAAGCAACAAGTTGGGTATTCCAATATCATCATATCCACATTTGGCATCGGTGTCTAATGGAAAGAGTCTCCTTAGACATAGATATAGACAACACTCATTTTCCCCATAGGCTTAGCCCAATCTAAAAGACATACTATCTACAATAGCATACAACTTATCAAAGGAAAATAGAGAGTAGAGAAAGGTGTCACATAAATCAACTACAACTATGGTGCCTTTATGCAAGTACTCACTAGTTCCAAGTTCATCACCACTAGGATGCTCAACATAGGAAACACACAAAGAAGAAATAGATAAATTTTCTAAGCATGCACCAAATTTTATTTTAAGAGAGTAATACTCACATAGATATAAATCACCATGACCAGCAAAGGGTTGTCGCACAAAAATATGTTCACAAGAACTATCACAATTAGGTTTTCCTAAATATTCAAGCAATTCAAAGTCATCTTCACCCGATTGTTCCTTTTCTTTGTTTTTTTTAGCAAAGCTATAAATATGGATTTCATCAAACAACATACACAAAGAATAATCACGAATCCCATGATCAACTCTATCAACTTCATCATTTACTTGAGACTTATCAAACACAACACACATATGCTCAAGTAGTGGACTACATTAGAGAGTAGGTTGATCATCATTCCTATCCTCACTAGTTGTTGTCAACTCAAATACCAATGTAGATTCACCTCAACTTTCACAAGGGTCAACTAGTGTATGATTACTCTTGTCACTTGGTAAGGGAACCTTATTCAAATCATAAGTGCTAGCACTATATGGACACAAACCATTCTTACGAAAATAATTGATTTTGTCATTTAAAGGATCAACTATTGCTTGCATCCGACAATCTAAGGACGCGTAGCATGAATATAACCAATCCATCCCTAGAATAACATAAAAATCCAACATATCAAATTCTATTAAATTCTCCAAAGTCTCCCTAATACCAACAGATACCAAATCCCCCCTATAGGCTCTTTTAGCAATCACAGAGTCACCTACCAGGGTAGAAAAAGAAAAAAGATCTGAAATAATCTTTGAATCAAAGCCAAAATACACAGACACAAATGGGAACACATAAGAGAAAGTGGACCCCAAATGAAGTAAATAATAAACACACCAAGAAAAGAGTCGTAACATACAAGTCATGACATCTGGGGATGCCTTATATTCCTTCCATGAAGCAAGACCATACAACCTGTTCTGCTATATGCTGTTACCAGAAGTAGAAACTGATGCAGAAATAGTACCCTTTAGTGTAGGAGCAAAAGAAGAGGTGATGTGGACATTATTCTATCCCAAATCAATCTTATTAACTAAACAATTTCTAAGCATATGTCTTTGATAACCATACTTGAAGCACCTGTGCCTCCCCTCATCAGAGAAACCCTTATGCAACCAACCACAGAACCTATAAGGAGGACTTGATGAAGCCGACTATGCCTAATACACGAATGAAGGTTCAAGTTTCAGATATTTCAAGTCATTGAAGTTCTTTTTGAAGACTTTTCAAAACCTTGACCAAGTGAAGAAAGGAAGAGGGTTCCCACACTAAAGAGGCACCTCAAGTGAAGGTTAATGAAGACATTTTACACTCCAAAATTACCCTCAATAGGCGCTTTCCTTAATCTCTCATTGAGGGAATTTTTGTCATTTGGCATGTAATACTACAAATATACCATTTCTTGACTCTTTCCATTAGATTTTAATGACCTAAAATTGAGTATTACTCTTAGTTTAGTTTCTTTACTTACTGTAGGACGTGTAAAATACATCTTAGTTTAGGTCTTAGAAAAGAAATCCAACCTTGAGAGATTAATAAATTTGATGGATTTCACTGGTGTTGACCAATTAGCAAGAAAGGTGTGATTGAGGAGTGTGAATTACTTTGGTCAACCTAAGAGTGAGATTTGAACAACCATTGATGAGGTACATTTAAGGGTTTGATATACATTTTTTGTGCTTATCATTAGTTATAGTAAGGGTCTCATTAGCACAAAAATGTGTCTCAAACATTCAAACACACCTCAACAATGGTAGTTCAAACCTCACACTTAGGTAGACTAAAGGAATTCATACTTCTAAATTAGACTCTTCTTGCCAATTGATCAACACAAGAGAAATTCATCAAATGTATTAATCTCTCAAGTTTAGATGTCTTTCCCAAGAACTACACTAAGGTAAGAAACTACACTAAGTGTAATACTCAATTTTAATTGATCAAAATCTAGTGAAAAGAGAAACTAATTTGTTAATTTTAACTATTTCATAGTAAATGACAAAAATGCCCTTAATGAGGGCTTAGGAAAGTCTCCTCATGAGTGTGGCCTTTTGTAGTGTAAAGACCTCCATGCGCTTAGTAATTATGAACCTCTTGATTGTATGTTTTCTTTCTCCCCTTTCATTTTGGTTGCGACTTTAAAAGGATTTCAAAATGGTCTCAAATGTATTGCCAATTCCACACTTGGTCCTTTGAGAAGTCCTTGGAATCCTTATGAACGTTGGGATTGTATCAAGTAGAGAGAATTTGTCTAGTATATCCTTTTTTAGACTTAATAATAAGGGAGAATGACTAGCAACTTAGTTTATAAAGGCCCTATTTTTTGCCATCCACTTAGCTACATTTTGACCTTAAATTTGGTCAAATTGGTTCAAGTAGGTCATGCACCTACTTAAAGAGATTAAGCGGATCAAAGGGTAAAAGTAGATGATGCACCTACTTTCTTAATTTCCTAGTTGGGCTCAATTAAATTTGGCCTTGGTAGATTTGAGCATTGGGCCTTTTCTCTATTTACTCCTTCATTTACTTAATATAGGCCCAAATAATTATACTAATAAAGTCCCAAATTTGATCCATGGTCATGGTCCATTAACTTGGCTCATATAACTCAAGTAGGTGACTCACTTACTAGCTTAACTAAGTCAAACAAGCACCTCAATAAATTACTTCATTTATAGTTCTTAATACCTTTAAATCTAACTTAAAACTTGTATACATTTGGTCACTTAGAAATCTAGATTCAAATACTAGCTTACGATCCCAAGTTTAAATTGTTGTGTCGACGTTAACTTTGTCGCATCACATTAGAACATACAAGTAGCATCTACAATTCCATCTACACCATTAATACTCGCATGACAACTTTTATCTGTTACCTATAACACAAGGACATACCAGGTTCCATAAAATTAGAATAAGTACAAGCGAAATACTGGACGTCTCCCCCCAGAATCATTCGTCCTCTAATGTTAGCATAATTTTTCAACCAAAACAATTTCAACCCTAAGTTTAATACTCATGCTATCACGTAATACCTATATATTACACTTACTTGTTATTGACCCAATTCAGCATCTTGAACTTTCTCTTTCTATTTGAACAAATGGTGGTACTTGGATTTCATTGCTTCTTTAGGTTTCCATGTTATCTCTTCTACTAATTCGTTTCTCCTAAGAACTTTTACAAAAGCTAGTTATTTATTCCTTAACTTCTTAACTTTTATATCTAAGATAGTAATAGTTATTCCTGTATAGGTGAGATCATCTGTAACGTGTATATCTTCAATAGGAGTAATATTATATGGATCTCTAATGCACTTTCAAAGCATTGAGATGTGGAACAATGGATGGACAGCTGAAATCTGTTGTGGTAGTTCTACCTAGTGGGCGTATTTTTCCTTTCTTACCAAATCTCATAACCCCCTTCATTTGTGACACACCTTCAAGAATATCCAATCACCTATAGCAAACTCTAGGCCCCTTATTCTTACATCTGCATATGACTTGTGTTGAATTTGGAATATTTATAGCCGTTGTTAGATTACTTCAACCATTTACTTAGCTTGAAGAACAAAATTTGGCCTGAACAAGGCAGGTTCACCCATTTCAAACCATCCAATTGGCAATCTACATTTTCTTCCATAGAAAGCTTTATATGGTGCCATTTTGATGATTGAATGACAACTATTCTTGTAGGCAAACTCGATGAGAGGTAAATGATCATTCCAACAACTTTTAAAGTACAATACACAAGATCATAGCATATCTTTAAGTGTTTTAATGGTACGTTCTGCTTGTCCTTCTATTTGAGGGTAGAAAGGTGTACTTAAATTAACTTGTGTTCTCAAATTTATCTAAAAAGACTCCCAAAAATTTGTAGTAAATTGAGCTCCCATATATGATATTATAGAGACTGGTATTCTATATAATCAAACTATCTCTTTTTATACATAATTTTGCATACTCTTCAACTGTATAAGTGGTCTTAACCGGTAGGAAATATGCTAATTTGGTAAGCCTATCAACTATTACACATGGCAATCTTTTGAGATGTACGAGGCAAACCAATGACAAAATCGATGTTGATCATGTCCCACTTTAAGATTGGAAGATCTATACATTGCGTATAACCTCTGGGATTTTAGTGCTCTACTTTAACTCTTTGATAATTTGGACATTCGGTTAGGAATTCTACAATATTCTTCTTCATGTCACCCTACCAATATATTCCTTTAAAATCATGATATATTTTAGTTGATACCGGATGGATATAATACCTTAAATGATGTGCCTCTGTCATAATCCTCTATCTTATCCCATCTATACATTCGGCGCACAAAATTTATTTTGGTATCGAAGTACTCCCTCTCGTGTTAGTTCAAATGCCTTGCCACATTGTACATTTTTATTAAGATGTAATAGAATAGGATTTGTTTTTTACTATTCTTTCAGTTTGGCTACTAATGATGATTATGCTGCATTATGCACAATAAGCCCCTCGTCTGGAATTTCAAGAAGGCGAACCCCCAAATTATCTAGTTGGTGTAGATCCTTAGTCATTCAATCATGGAAGTCATCACAAGAAAAGTGGTAGTATGGAGAGTAATCAAATGTAAAGGTATCATCCAAGGTGCTACCATCTAGGAGAATTCCATTTGGCACAAAAGACATAGCATGTGATATACACAAGGAGGAATTCAAAGCATTTAAGCACATACAAATTCTTCCTTTTGGGTAATTCATGCCTACATACAACGTATATCCAACAAGATCATGAATATCGTTATATCCATAAAGGTGATGAAGAAAGGTACTAAGGGCAATACTTTCAACCATGATGTATTCTTAAGCAGGAACACATAAAGAGAGAAAGAGATATTACAATCATGTAGGACCTCTCTTTTTCCAACAACTTACCAAGGGAAGGTATTCCATCAAATGAGTAATACCACTAGAGTGAATAGAGAAACTAACACGCAACAAACTAAGACAAGACAAGTAGTTCTCCCAAGAACTTTGTTTCCCTCTACTAATGATGTTAACCATGCTCCCAAAAGTCCCACACAACACTTCACATTGTTCATCCCTATGAAGGTGAAAAGAGGTCGTGAATATCCTTGGACTTATCCACTAAAAAGAATTCAACAAGGCATCCATAATCTGTGGTCCACAAAACATAAACTAATTGGTCTCAAATATGTATGCAAGAACTTATAAAAGAACCTAAAGAGGAAATGACACAATTGCTCTTGGTTTTTCAATCATGAAACCACCTTTAACACAGGGGCATCACATCACAAGAAAGACACAAAGAAGGGTATCACATGAATGAAATTCATCTAAAGTGTTTTCAAGAGAGAGCTCTCTTCTTGACCTACAAGTAGTGGTACCTTGGTCATGTATGGAAACACTTAAGGGTGAACTCTCTTGGTTCCTTTTACTACTCCCCTTCTTTAGTGAATACTCAAGCTTTTTGGTAGTTCCCCTCATGCACAACGTGGGTCTATCAATTCAGTTATAAATCCACAAGAATGACTTATCGTCATGGCCAAGCATCAGGTCGGATGTATAAAAACCTCCACATCAAAGAGGTTATTGGGGTCAAGTGGGAGAAGTGGCTATGGAAAACAATTTCATCCATACTCTTTTTCAAGAGAGCAATATGAACATAGATTCAAACAACCCCGAGAAGAAAAGGGATTACAGTCAAAAATAGCTTCACAAGTACAATCACAATTCAGGTTTCCTAAACATCTTATACAAGTGAAAGTGCATCATGACCACGGTTTAGGGACGAAGAGGAATATTTTGAACCCCCGTGAGGAGATCGGAAGAATGAAGACTACTTTGTTATGTTGTTGTTTTTGGGTCACTTTTGGGCTCAATAGCTTTTAGGGTCACTTTTGGTCCCATTGTGTAATAAATAGCCCATGTCTATAAATTTCTAGTTTTCTTTCATCTTTAGGTAGATGGTTTTGGATATGTTTTGAAATACACTTGTGATTATTTATGTTAAGCTTGTTGGGAGCTTATGTATTGTGTAAAAATATGGCTTGTGAGAGTTCAACGTCCCTCTCGTTCTTTGTAATAAAATTAGTTCTTGTAGTCAGATTATGTTTGAGGGCCTCAATTTAGTATATTGTGGATTGCTGGCGTTCCTTTTCTTGTGTCATTATATATTTCCTTTTATGTTATTGCTTCATTTTTCTTTGTTGTCGTAGATTTCATGTTGTTTCCAATTTTGTTTTTTATAACACATATTATTTGGTATCAGAGCCTAGCATAGAATTGTTTCCTCAATTCCAGTATTGGGTCTCGTTATGTTAAAAAATCAGAAATCCAAAAAAGATTTCACTATTCATGTTTTTCCCTTTAGGTCAAATATTTAGTCTTTGATTCTATTGTTTTTCTTGTGTTTTGGTGTTATATTATTGTTTCCTAACACCATTAGAGTCTAAACTTTGAATGTGAGATCAATCGGAGGTGAATAAGAGGGTCTACCATTATTGAGAAGCTCAAGTTTGAAGGTTTAAGGTGGAGTTAGAATCTGGAATTTTTTGTTGAGAAACTAAGGAGGTTGATGATTGGAATGTGTTTAGAAATTTTAAAGTAGCCTAAGTTCAAAATTTCACCGCATTCCGAGCAAGGGTTGAAGATTTAGAGAATTTTAAAGTTAGTGTTCTTGGAGAAATTCAAATATTCTGGGGGAATTTTCGTCAAAAGATGGTCATTTGATCATCACAAGTGAATAAAAATGTCTACAAAAGTGTTTGTACGAGAGAGTATTCCACAAGCGAGTACAAGGCGGGACCATTTAGAGAGCAAAAGGGCTATTTAAAGAGAGGGGGGTGGATAACTTGCCTTGGATCTGTGGCCAAGGTGCTCTTAGTCTGCTCTAGCAGATCCAATGCACCCCGAATAAGTATGGGGAGGTCCTCCTGCATCCAATGTGTGCTTGACATGCTCCCCACCTTATGCAGCAACACCCCAAACACACCTCAACACAAAACTCCTCAAATTATGCGCAAATCAGCCCCAACGCATACCGAACATAATTCAACACTTCTCCAACATCAAATCAACTTCTAAAACACTTCTCATCACTTCAAAACTCCATTAAATCATATTAAAATACATCAATTTCAAATCTTAATTACTCCTTTCATTTCTTTGATTCTTGAAACTAATTAACAACTAAACCGTAATCTACTTAGTTGTTCAATTAGTTCTTATTTTCTATTCTTTTGTGTCTTCGTGAAATGATAAGAACTTCAGAACTCATGAAATGGTCTCAAAATAGTCAAAAAATTAAGGCAAACCCGAGAGAACAAAGAGACCAAATCTCGGCTTCAACAACAACACCTCAAAAACACGATATTCAAGGCGTAAACAAATTGAAATAGTAACCATATCACAGGATGGAAAATAATAACGAGATAAGAACAACACATGGTTTTACTAACTGAACAACCAAAGATTTCATGAACACATTCAATATTCTTCAAAATCTAATAATGGAAGCCTTAAGATGTTAGTTATCTAGTTTATAAAAAATGAAAGCTAAAAATGACCAAAAGGCCCTGAAGTGATGAGGTCCCATCAAGTATAGCCCAAGTGTAGTGTTTGGAATATTTTGGGTGCATAATTAGGTCCTATTTGGTTCTTCAATTGAACACATCAAGTCTCACATCCAACACGCAGTCTTATATGGACATATCTGTGATTATTCTTGCATCACTTTGTTTCTTGGGTATTTTTCTTCTTTTATCTATTGTCTTCTTAGTTTAGAACTTTAAATTCAAGTTCTTAAGGTCCTTCACTTCTTAATAGAGTCATATAAGTTAAGAAACCTAGACCAACGTATTTATCTAAATTGTGAGCCAAACCAAATATTTGGATTGAGAGTGTTAATTCCACTAACTTTAACCTTGTGCTAGTTTTGTTTGAGTTTCTTGTTGATTGGTACTATGGAAACGGATGATGGAATCCAATCTACTTGATGTGGGGAAATCTTTGACATCTTGATCGAGGAAATAATGGGAATGCGACAAGATCTGAATGAGAAGGTGTCCATTTTGGAGGAGAGAATGACTAATTTAGTTGAAAGGATGGTGAGTGATAGCTAAAAACAAAGCTATAACCGAAATTCAAGACTAAAGAAGGAAAAATCAGCAACGAAAGAAGAGGAGATGAAGTAGAAACAAGAATAAAATTGCATTACATGAAAAGCGATAGATAATGAGACATTTATCAACACTAATGAGTAGCACTAAAGTGTATATTAAACACTTAAACGCATATCACCAACATAGATTACACCTAATTATTAGGTAGACACAAAGGGAGTCAGCTTCCCCAAGCACCATCCTTTCTTGCCAATTGATCAACACAAGTGAAATCCATCACTTAGAATTAACCATAATTTTGGATTCTACACTAAACTAGAAGACTAAAATTATCATCTAAAGATTATTCTTCCAACATTCATCAAAGATAAGGAAAATCGAAGCTAATAGGTCTATTCATACTATTACATAATAATGACTGAAATTCCCTTAATGGGGGCTTAAATGAGGCGCCTCTTGAGTGTTAAATTAGAGTGTGCAAAGTTCATCTTTCACTTAAATTAAGGTGCTTCTTGAGTGCCTAAGTTCCCCACCTTTTCCTCTCTTGAACAAGACTTCAAAATGCTCCAACACTTAGTCAATTCTAAAGCTTTGTCCTTTAAGAAGTCCATGCAATCCATAAGAATTTTTGGCTTGTATCATCCTCTCCTTCTTGAAAGGTCATCAAATTTGCACCTTGCAAAACCAAAAAGTGAAAAAACAAGAACAAAATCCTCAAGGAAGAAGGGTTAGCATTAGTACAACAAGTTATATAGATAAGCTAGGGTTGATCACGCTTTGCATACATCCATGGGTCCTTTGTGTGATACAATCATGAAAAGCACAAATAGCACAATATCTTTCACAAGGATTCAAGCAAAGAGTCACATGGTTTTCAAGCAATGTTTACGAAGTTGGAAGCTTGTGATTGGTCATGAGTTTACCTATTGGAGTGTATATGCTAAAATGTGAAGAGGAGCTTGAAATTCACTCCAAAGCCGCCTCTATTTGCGGTTCATTAAGGGCTTTATTGTCTTTTAATGACTTATTTTTACACTCCAAAGAAGAACCCTTCATTAAGGGTATTTTTGTCATTGTTTGTAATGGTATAAATAGACACCTTAGCTAATATTTTCCTTAGTTTTGGAGATAATAAATTGAGTGACTTTTTAGATGGTAATCTTAGTGGTAGATTGTAGTCTTCTCCTTCTCCTTAAGAGAGGAAAATCGAAACTTTGACCTTGAATACATTTGGAATTGATTTTTCACTTGTATTGGGTTATTTGGCAAGAAAGGTGTACGTGAAGATGTGTGAGTCCTTTGGTTCAGAAAAGAGGAAGGTTTGAAATTCTATTGGTGTTATGTGTATGAAGGTTTGAAACACCTTCTTGTGCTATTCACTTGGTAGGAGTAAGGGCTTTATACTTATCTTTATTTTTATGCAATATTCTTCTTTATCTCCTTTCTAGTGTGTTGTTTTTCTCTTTGTGTGGTTGCTGATTTTTGTTATCTTTAAACATGAAATCGGTACTAAAGTTAAAAAAAATCAGCAACCACAGAAAGAGAAAAACAACATACTAGAAGGGAGATGAAGAAGAAGATTGCATAAAAATAAAGATAGGTAGAAAGACCCTTACTCCTACCAAGTGAATAGAACAAGAAGGTGTTTCAAACCTTCAAACACACCACACCAATAGAATTTCAAACCTTCCTCTAAGGGGAACTAAAGGACTCACATTTCCTCAACCACACCTTTCTTGCCAAATGTCCCAATATAGGTGAGAAACCAATTCCAAACGTATTCAAGGTCGAAGTTTCAATTTCCATCTCTTAAGGAGATGGAGAAGACAAGAATATACCATTAAGATTACTATCTAAAAAGTCACTCAATTCATTATCTACAAAACTAAGGAAAATAAGAGCTAAGGTTTCTATTTATACTATTACAAACAATGACAAAAATACACTTAATGAAGGGTGCTCCTTTGGAGTGTAAAAATAAGTCATTAAAATATAAGTATTCCCTTAATGAACCCCCAAATAGAGGCGGATTTGGAGTGTATTTCAAGCTCCTTTTCACAGTTTAGCATATACACTGCAATAGGTTAACTCATGACACAATCACAAGCTTCCTACTTCATAAACATTGCTTGAAGACCATGTAACTCTTTGGCCTGACTCCAAGTGAAAGATCTTGTGATCTTGGTGCTTCTCATGCTTGTTTCACCCTCTCCATCTTGAAAGGAATTTGTCCTCAAATTCACACCTTGCAAAACCAATGAGATAGAAAACAAACACACATTCCTCAAGGAAAGAGGGTTAGCATTAGTACAAGAAGTTATATAGACAAGCCAAGGTTGTTCGCTTTTGATATACATCCATATATCCTTTGTATTTGTCTTGAAAAACTTGGAAGAAAGAATATAAAGGAAGTGTATAGACTTGACACTAAAATGTAATGCATATGACTAGAAGTTACTCTACCCACACTCCAAAGGAACTCAGGGATCATATGTAAGTAGAAGACATAGGTCTAAGCTGAGAAGAGCCATTCCTTTCAGTAATGTATCAAGCCATGGTGGTACATATTTGAAATACCACCAATAATCCTTTGCTCTGATCATGAAATACTTACTACAAGCATAAAAAATGACATAGTTAAGAGAAACATCAAGGAAAAAGGAATGACATATTATACTGGGAGCAAATGGAAGAAATAGACAAGAATCTAAGCTGAGGGTAGCCATTCCTTTTACTAGAGAATCAAACTCAAAATCACCCAAAACATTTCTCACAACATTATATTCTATCACAATCTTTTCTCTTAGTTGTTTAGGGTGATTTCAGTTTCGTTGATCTTGGAGAGGAGGCATTGGATTACATTGGTGATGTATTTGGATTTGTGACATGGAATTTTATGGCGTTTGGTATTCTTGGTAATGTGGATTTACGACTTGGTGGTTTGAGTTTTTTTGGAGGCTTTGATGGATATAATATATCAACCCTCGCCTTCATCATAATCACACCACCCATCAAGGATTCCATTTCACTCTTCATAGATCCCATATCACCCATTATAGCATTGTGATTATCATCCATTTTTCGGGCCAAGGCCTCAAGATGAGCCATCAAGGCTCCAATAGAATTATTTCCCAAAGGTTGGGATGAAGAACCCTTGGATTCCATGATCAAAAGTACCTAATAAGAAGAAGAAAACAGCAAAGATAAAAACCTACAAAATGAACAAACAAGTTAGTTAGAGAAGGCCTCACCACACTCTCACTCAACCTCACCTCACACTTGGCTTCAAATGTGTTGAATGATTGGTAATACATGGAAATTTACTTGATTGGTGAGAATATTTGGTTTGGAATATATATTTGTTTTAAAAAACTCAAATAAAGTGATGCACAAACCTGAACCAACAAAATACTAAGACTTTAAAATGAGAAAAGCACACAAAAAATTAAAGACACGAAACAAACTGATCTAAGACTAATTATCAACCAAGTAGGTAGTTACTAGTTTTCTAATTTGTGATAGAGTTTAACACACAAAAAACTAGAATCAATAATCAAAACTTTTAAATCTAATTTATAACTCAATTTGGTCGTTTGTACAAGTGAAGACATGGTAGCTTGTAATTGGACATCTCTTTTCAAAATTTTCAAATTCCAAATACTTGTTTCGACGAAACAAACGTCGGAGGAGAAGAAATTTTCTTTGGGAGGAAACAATTGAAGCTTTGGATCCCTTTTGGAGCTTCAAATGAATTCAAAATGTATTTGTCCCCCCCTCCTTGTACTTCAATTGTACTTGATTATTCCCAGTCTCTTCTTTCTTTTGGATGACAATGAATATGCCAAGGAATATTATTTCGCAAACACCAAAAACACTTTCTTTCTTCTCACATTTTGAATCAAATACACTCTTTGAATATTTTTTTTCAACAAGATTTGAAGATGGTGGATGAACAAGATGAATATTCAAGAGTGGACCATGGTTTGACCACTAGGCAAATGAACCCCAAATTCAAATTTTCCTTTAGATATAGGTTCTCTTTGCCAAAGAAAACACAAACAACAATAAATCAGACACCAAAACATCCAGTTATCACAACCCACACGTTTCCACCTTCAAAAAAAATCTTCAAACAATGCACTATCATGGTGGATCTAGCTAAAAAAAAACTGTCATTCTAAACTTAGATCAAGACACTTTAAGTGTTAGACAACAAAAATCTAACACTAGAAACTATCAATATAAGATAAAAATTAGTAGATCTAACTTCTATCCCATGGATCTACTACAAACAAAAGACAACACACAATTATTTTGACATTTTAAGATTTTTTGACATTTTTTGTTGAGATTTTCCTTATAAGGACACTAAACCCAAGATTTAGGGATGATAGAACAACCCAAACCAAGGCTCTGATACCAAATGATAGCCTAAAGGAAGGCTAAACATGAAATTGGTACTAAATATAACTAAAATAAGAAACCACAAAAAGAGAAAAACAACACACTTGAAAGGAGATGAAGAAGAAGATAGCATAAAAATAAAGATAGGTAGAAAGGCCCTTACTCATACAAGGGAATAACATAAGAAGGTGTTTCAAACCATTAAACACACAACACCAATAGATGTTCAAACCTTCCTCTTAGGTAAACCATAGCACTCACACTTCCTCAAGCACACCTTTCTTTCAAAATAACCCAATACAAGTGAAAATTTAATTCCAAATGTATTCAACGTCTAAGTTTCGGCTTTCTTTTCTTAAGGAGAAGGAGAAAACTACAATCTACCACTAAGATTACAAACTAAAATTTCAGTCAATTCATTATCTCAAAAGCTAAAAAATAAGAGCTAAGGTGTCTATTTATACTATTACAAATAATGACAAAAATACCCTTAATGAGGGGTGCTTCTTTGTAGTGTAAAAATAAGTCATAAAAAGACAAGAATGCCATTAATGAACACCCAAATAGAGGTGGCTTTTAAGTGTATTTCAAGATCCTCTTAACACTTTAGCATATACACTCCAATAGGTGAACTTATGACACAATCACAAGCTTCCAACTTTATAATCATTTCTTGAAGACCATGTAACTCTTTTGCTTGATTCCTTGTGAAAGATCTTGTCATCTTGGTTCTTTTCATGCTTGTATCATTTGGTTGTGACATGATAGACTTGTCATAAATAGCACATAGAAAGTGAATAGGATCAACCAAAAAAATGGATGGACATAACCTGAGGCTATCCCTCCTAAGCATGAAGAATTCACCGGGATTAAAGGGTTGAAGTAACCAAGGGCATAAGACGAGTTTAATTATCCATTTTACTTGGGGATCCAACTGACAATTATCAAAGATATTACATTCCACTATGCCATACACATGGTCATGATGAACAAGGTTAATGTCATGATTTTCAACACACAAGGTCAAAGAAACACTGCAAGGAGTTACACATTTGAAATAAAACCAACTATCCTTTATTATAATTATGAAACACCTACAACAAATATCATAAAGGACATGGCTAAGGCAAGCATCAATAGGTAAGGCAACTACTAAGGTTCACAAAAGCCATATAGCATTGTAACTACAAGTGGACCAACAACAAAATGTCCTACCCTACATAAAAAAATCTAAGACTTGCATGGATATCATCATAGGAAAAGAGTTAGCATAGAAAGGCATCAAGTGTAAAGGCATCATCGAAGGTGCTATCATCTATAATAATGCCAATTGATTCAATAGGTTTAGCACATAAGGTTGGAATCAAGTCAATTAAACACATATGACTTTTTTCTTTCAAGTTACACATCAACTTGGCATCCACAAGTTGGGATTCATTCAATTCAAGCTCTAGTGTTAAGAAAGGATTCACATTTAGAAGCATTATCCTAAGACGACAAAGACACATTTGCCCTTGGGTTTTCAAGAATAATACTTTTCTTGTTATGTAGACCAAGAAACAACTTGGGTGTGCCATCATCATCATATCCATTTTTTCCACCGAGGTCAAATGAAAAGAGTGGCCTTAGACATGGATCTAGACAATAGTTTTTTCCCCATGGCCTTCGCCCAATCTAAATGACATACTCTCTATAATAGCATGCACATCATCAAAGGCAAATAGAGAGTAGAGAAAGGTGTTATACAAATCAACTTCAACTATGGTGCACTTATGAAAGTACTCACTAGTTCCAAGTTCATTACCACTAGGATGCTTACCATAGGAAACACACAAAGAAGAAATAGATGGAATTTCGAAGCATGCACCATTTTCTATTTTAAGAGAGTAATCCCCATAAAGATATAAATCACCATGAGCATCAAAGAGATCACACATAAAAACATGTTGACAAGAACAATCACAATTTAGTTTTCCTAAAATATTCAAGAAATTAAAGGTCACCTACACCCGATTGTGCCTTTTCTTAGTTTCTTTGAGAAAATCTATCTATATGGATTTCATCATACAACATGCTCAAAGAATCATCTCCAATCTAATGATCAACTATATCAACATCATCACTAACTTGAGACTTATCAAACATGCCACACATATGCTCAAGTAGTGGACTACCTTCGTGAGTAGGTTAATTATCATTCGCATACTCACTAATTGTAGGCAACATAAATACCAACATAGACTCACCTCATCTTTCACAAGGGTCAACTAGTGAGTAAATATGCTCATCACTTTGTAATGGAAGCATATTAAAGTTGTTAATGCTAAAACTAGTTGGATACAAATCATTCTTATGAACAGAATGAATTTTGTAATCTATAGGATGAAATAGCACTGGCAAACTTACAATAAGAATTTATTCTTCAGGAAACCTACCAATACCAAAAGTATCACAAAGGGAAGTCTCATGCAATTATCCTACAAGAAAACCATCAACAACATCCACTTGGCTACTACTATCCACATCGTGACTTTCTAAGATTATAGGACTGTAGGAGATAGCATTGTTACCTTTTAGCTCACAAAAGGTATGGCCATAAGCTAGTTTTGGATCATGGCAACCATTTCTTACTTTGGGAAACTCTCATTACTATGGAGTTTTTTAATAATTCATCCTTGCATCACCTCTTTATCATTTTTCCCAAAGTTGGAATTCTTAGCCAAGAGCTCCATTTGATCATCAACTATGTGTTCTTGAGGAACTCTTTTTGAATCCTCTGGTGGAAGTTTATTAGCTTGAACCAGCACACAAATGGAATTGATACAAGGCAAATTATTAGTACATTGGTTAGTGGTGATTTGGCTTAGATATGCTTAAATAAAAAATTGGCGTATACCTTTAAGGTTCTGATTGAAAGATTCAAAAGGATTCGAGGTAGTACAATTTCCATAACTATCCAGGGTGGATGATGTTGTTCCTTCCATTGTCAAGGTACCTAAAAAAACACCTACAAAACAAAAAACAAGTTAGTTCAAATAACCTCACATACTCACACTATGATCTCACCTCACACTTGGTCTCACAAGTGTTGAATACCTGGCAATACTCGGTAACTGAATTGAGTGGTGAATAAAGCTTTGTCTGGAATCAATTTTTATCTGATAAGACTCAAATAAAATGATGCACGGACATGAACGAACAAACTTCTATGAATTAAAAATGATAAAAGGCACACAAAAATCGAAGACACAAAATAAACAAAATATAGACTAATTACTAGCCTAGTAGGTATTTACTAGTTTGCTAATTAGTGATAGAATTTAACACACAAGAAACTAGCATAAAAATATTAGAAACTAGAAAATTTACTTAGGAACTCAATTTGGCCGATTGGCTAGTGATGACATGGTATTCATTGATTGGACATTGAGTTTTCACTTTTTCTACCCAAATTCTCAAGTCTCGGCTTAGATCCCCTTTGGTGAAGAAGAATTTTCATTTGGGAGGGAAAAATAAAGGTTTGAAAGCCTTTTTGGAGCTTCAAATAGATTTAAAAACAACGGTCCCCCCCCTTGTATTTGGATTGTACTTGGAATTGTACTTTGATTATACCGTTGTCTCTTCTATCTTTTGGATGAATATGAATATACCAATGATTATTCATTCATAAACACCAAGTACACTCTATTTCTTCTCCCTTTTTGGATCAAACACACTCTTTGAATATTCTTTCTTAGCAAGACTTGTTGAATATGGAAGAACAAGATGAATATTTAAGAGTTGACCAAAGTTTGTCCCCTAAGCAAATGAACTCTAATCTTTAATTTTCGTTTAGATCTAGGTTCCTTAAGCCATGGTGAGCTGAAAAAATAAAAAATCAGCAATAAATCACATCATCCAGTCAAGCCCAAAACGGATATCACCTCCAAAAGGTTTTAACAAGTTACAACAATGGTGGATCTAGCTCAAAAACAACCAAATCTTTTTCCAAATGTAGATCTTGAATCCCTAGGTGCTAGGGATCAATAATCTAGCACATTAAACCAACAAAACAACAAAAAAATGTGTAGATCTAACTTCTAAAATGCTGTCCAAAAAAAACGTGAAATACCTTTTTTTTTTTCTTGACTCTAGACTATTTTTTTGTTTGAAGATTTTCTTAGATCCAAGACTTATAGTTGTGGGAACAACTCTAATACATGGATCTGATACAAAATCATAGCTAAAAACAAATCTATAACCAAAATTCAAGGCTAAAGAAGGAAAAATCAGCAACTAAAGAAGAGAAGATGAAGTAGAAACAAGAAGAAAATTGCATTAAATGAAAAGGGATTGATAATGAGACATTTGCCAACACTAATAAGAAGCACTAAAGTGTATATTAAACACTTAAATGCAAATCACCAACATTGATTACATCTTATTATTAGGTATACATAAAAGGAGTCACCTTCCCCAAGCACCAATCTTTCTTGCTAATTTATCAACACAAGTGAAATCATTTACTTAACACTGGGATATTATGAAGTCCCTTATAAGAGCCAAGTATGTACCAGAGAGATATCGATAAGGGTTTCTTGCCAAGTTGTATAATTTGAGACAAGAAGACACGAGTATTGAAGTATACTATGATGAATTTCAAAATCTACCCTTGATGCTTGACTACAATGAGGATGAAGAGCACAACAAGATTCGGTTTAAGGTAGGATTGAATCAAGAGATTACCCCTCGAATGTCAATTCACAAGTTTGCCCGCACGGATGAACTTTTAGAGGCATCTATAGATATTGATAGCGATATAATGTTGGAGAAGGAGGCAACTAAGTCTAAGTCGGGGAAGCAATTATTCTCCGATTGGATTCAAGGCACCGTCTTTAAGAAGACTTTTGAGAAGAAGTCCATTTATAAGAGAGCTCAAAAGTATCTTCCTATAGAAGAAGGTAATCCTAATCTTAAGGGTTCTCAATTCTTTAAATGTCAAGGATGGTGTCACTGAATGAGTGAGTGTCAAAAGAGATGAGTCATCATACTTCCAGAAGGTGATCCATACTACAAAGTTGTAGTGTAGCATGAGTAAAGAGTTAGTGATCTTGCTGAAAATGTGGAGATTGATGTGAATCCATGTGATGGGGATCTTACCATTCCTAATTTGCTAGCCAACAAATTGCAGGTGGAGGAAGTTTGGCGTCAAGAAGGAGAGCATAGCATTCCACTTTACTTGGATACACATGTTATGCTCCCTACCACTTCTAAGAACTCTTTGGAATTCTTTGATCTTATACATGGTGAACTGTTGAATTTGAGGACAAATTCTCTTTAAGAAGGAGAAGATGATACAAGTGAAAATGCATCATGGCCACGGTTTTAGAACGAAGAAAAATATTTTGATCCCTCGTGAGGTGATCAGAAGAATGAAGACTACTTTGTTTTATTTTGGGATTTAGGTCACTTTTGGCCCTAGTAGCTTTTAGGATCACTTTTGGGCCCATTCTATAATAAATATCCCATGACTATAAATTGATAGTTTTCTTTTATTTTAGTTAGATGATTTTGGATATGTTTTGAAATACACTTGCGAGTGCTTATATTAAGCTTGTTGGGAGCTTAAAAATTGTTTAGAAATGTGGGTTGTGAGGGTTCAACTTCCATCTCGGTCTTTCTAGGATAATTGTTACTGGTAGTTGGATTATGTTTAAGGCCTCAATTTAGTATATTGTGGTTTGGTTGCATTCCTTCTCTTGTGTCATTCTATCTATTCTTTACATTATTGCATCATTTTCCTTTGTTGTCATTGTTTTCATGTTGCTTCCAATTTCGTGTTTTACATCTCGTATCAATATTCAAGAAAATCAAGGCCATCTTCACCCGATGTATTATTTTGCAAGCCCTCACAAGTTGTTGGCAAATCGTATATCAATGTAGACTCCCCTTGGATTTCACAAGGATAAACTAGTGTGTGAATCTTGACATTTAGTAAGGGAACCTTATTCAAGTTATAAGTGCTAGCACTAGAAGGACACAAATCATTCTTATGAGAAGAATGAATTTTGTCATATAAAGGATCTAATAGTTCTTGCATACTTACAAAAAGAGTTTGGTCCTCATGTAACCTAACATCACCAAGAGTATCACAAAAGGAATATTTAAGCACCTTTTCTCTAGGAAAATTCGTAACTACATTAATCTAGCTACTACTTGCCACATCACAACATTCTAAGTTTATTGGAGTGTAGGGCTTAGAGTTATTACCTTGTAGTTCACATGAGCTACAGCCTTTACCTTGGTGTTGGTCGGGACAGCCCACTTCTTCCTTCGGGAAGCTCTCATCTAAGGTGTTTGGGTAAGAGGAATTCGATTTTGTGGGAAAAGTTTGGGTATTAATTGGAGTATCTATTTAATGCGTCGTTTGAAATTTTCAAAATGGTCATTGAAGCTATCACATGTTGCATTGAATTTATTAATATCCATGATACCTAAAAGAGACAACAACATAGAAAACAAACAAGTTAGTTCAAAAATTAGCCTCACCACAACTAGCACACTTTGATTGCCTCACACGTAGCTTCACAACCGTGGGGAGTTGAAGGTTGCGTCTAATCTTGTCAGAAATAGATTTTTCTTTGAAACTAAAAAATATCTTGGATGACTTGAGTCAATAACTAAAAATGATTCAAAACGACAAAAGCACGCAACAAACGCTAACCCGAACAAACGGACTCTACAACTAACTTATAATCTAGTAGGACATTACTATTTTGTCAATTAGTATTAGAATCAACAAATGAAACTAAGAAAAAACAAAATGAAACTAAGAAATCAAAATTTGAGCAAAATTGGCGTGTGAACAGTAAAATGGTGATGTGGCATTCCACTATTGGTCATGGTTTTTGAACAATTTTTACTCACCAATTTGAAGTCTTGACCAATCTACAATTTGGAATGGTGGAATTTGTTTAAAGGAGGGAAAATACAAGTCTTGGAGCTCTTTTTCAAATTTAAATTTATGACATGAATTTTGTTGTACTTCTCCTTCACACATGGGACTATAAATAATGGAATGTGGTTGAGAAGTTATTGACAAGTCTTTGAGTGGATGTAAAGTCTTTCAAGACTAATAAGTACTTACACCTTTTTACTTCACCTTTTGGATATAATACTCATTTATGTTTAAAAATATATGAAGGAGGTGAATAGCTTCAAGAACAACCAAAAAATCCACCAAGAACTACAACAACAATCACACGGCCAACTCCAGATCTACAATAACAAGAACAACCACCATACGACCAAGACTCCAACAACTTCAATAAAATGTTCATAGGCCACCAATTATAAATAAAACTATAAAACAGAAACATTTAGAACATCAACAAAAACAAAAGTCCAAGGTGAATCCACAAAAACAATGTTCAACACACAACGGCCAAGTAAGAACAACAACATCAACACACGACCACACTTTATTTACATTAACAACAAAATCTCATACATAGGAAGAAACTAAATGTGTTAGTGAATAACAAAATTAACACTAGGAACACTCAAGACAAGCAAAATCATGGCAAAAACACAACAAGAATACAATTTTTGGCCAAGACACAAAAATGGACAGATTTGCTTCGTTTTGGTTTTTCGGTTTTCTAACACTTTTTTTTTGAATTTTCAAGCAAGAAAGCCCAAGATTGATCTTGTGGGGAAAATATCAGCCATTATCTGATATTAAATGATTCAAGAAAACCACTGAAGTCACAAAAAATGATACAAAATAGTCCACAATACAAGGCTAAGTTGAGAACAAGGCCCAACCGAGAAACGCTTCGATAATAACAAAGAAACAAGGTATAAATGACACCAAAACAGCAAAAAAATGTGATGAACATAAGAATATAAGAACGAAGCAAGAACAAACTAGTACAAGATTACAAGAAAAGGAAAGAGAGATAGTGTGACATACAATATTACAAAATCCTAAAAACTAAGGTATGTATCTATACGAGTCAAATGGCCATCATAACCTTCGATGACATCATCAAGGACAAATCATGAAGAACCCAATTATGGTCACATTGAGGAGAAGAGAGCAACCATTGGGAGACCATTTTGGACATTCCATGAGGGAAAGCCTTGTGTGGAAAGTGACTTGGCTTGAAAAGTTGTGAAGTTTAAAGGACCACGATCTTGGAGTGTAGGACTTAGTGAAAGGTGATCTTTTCTCACTAAAGGGTGTTTGAGGGATTTCACATGCTAAAAATATCCTCCATGTCCAGCCCACCCTCATTAAGGGAATTTTGGACACTTTAAATTGTAATAGATTATGAATAGCCCCTTTAGTCTTATTTTTACTTAGTTGATTATTGTTTTATGTTATTAAAAAAACCAAAGTCCTTTCCCTAGTTTAGGTAAACTAAAATTGACTTCATAAGTGTAGGCTTCACTTGTGTTGTGTACTTGCTAGAAACGTGAGTTCTTGAGTGAACCGAGTTTCTCTTGGGTTCAACATAAGAACTTAGTGTTAGTTTACATATTTGTAGGGGGGTTTGAGTTTAATATACTCTTTAGTTTATATATTACATATTTTAATTATGGCAAGTTATTTATCCATTATCTCTTAAGTTAGTTTGCTTTCTTGTTGCCGTTGTTGTCTAGTATCGTGTGGACTATTTTGTGTTCGTTATGGACTGATTTGAGATTTCATAGATATCGTTTGGTGTTAGTATCAAAGACAAAAACCCTTAAAACATGTAATACAAACACCTACACTCTTACATGGACACAAGAGTGATGAAAATATCCCAATCACCCAACATTTCTAAGCCTTGAATGAACAACATAAGTGAATACACACTTGGTTGACCTCATTTTTGGTTTGCGTCCTAAAGAGTGAGAACTTGTTTTTCAAGATGTTATAAGAATTACAATATCATTGAAAAACTAAAGACTAAAACCCTAAAATGTTCTATATATATGCTATTACAAATTATGATTTAAATAGACCAAAAGGTACTTCAATGAAATATGAGCAAAGGGCACCCATAGAGTGCAACTTAGGGGTGGTTTTGGTATATTAAAAGGCCCCTCTTCCACATCACTTGCACACTACAAGTATCGGGTAAATAAACTCTCGCACTTGTCCATAGTTTTTGTCATGCCCATATCAGTCACCCTCTTGACTGGTTGTCGCCCATAAAGGCACCTTGAGGAAGTAAAGTGTTTCTTCACTCTCTTCTTGGAGGTTCATAACATGGCTTGTTTGGCTGTTGACATGTCTTTAAATTAGCTTATCCTTTAGTTCTTTGGGTATTTTAAATTTAAAAATCATATTACTAGCTCCAAGCAATTAAAAATATATGGAATTATTAGTTTAACAACTCAAAAAGGGTCCACCAAGTTTAATATTGAGCTCTTGGTAGATCATGGATCAGACCTCTCAATGTTGGCCTCAAAAAAACATTCATGACCATTTGGCTTACATCATCATTCCCTTCTTGAAAAGTATTCATCCTCGAATGTAACCCTTGCAAGATCAGAGGAATTTCAAATAATTACCAAATCCGCATGGCATGAGGGTTAGGACTAGCAAAAATAATCATGTCATCATGACAAGGTTGTGCACACTTGAGATATAAACAAGGATCCTTCATGATACACATTATGAACTTATTGAAGAATGCTCAAATAAGATGGCTATTGGGTTCACCGAGAGTTAAGGAAACCACATGGGTGAGATTGGCATCACTAAACCCAAAAGGTAAGGTACCTTTGCCTTAGGAGCCATAAGTCACAATAGATTCATCACTTATTTAAGATACCACATCAAGAATTATGCCTATATTAGTATTAAAGTCCACAAGACACATTTAGTAAAGTCACTCAAACAAGTGAACAAACCAACAAATGTCCTACCTCTACATAAAATAAATCCAAAACTAGCATGGATGTCATCATAGGCATAATATAGGAAAGAATCAAGTGTAAAGGAATCATACAAGGTGTTATCATTAATAAGAATGCTATTTGGCTCAAAAAATATAGCACTTAAGGCACTCAAGAATGCAATCAAGACACTTAAGCCCATATAATTTATTCTTGTCAAGTAAAACATCAACTTGGCATCCATAAGTTCCAATTTATGCAACTTAAGCACTAGTGTGTAAAATAGGGATGCACATATATAAGCATTACCCAAATAAGATACTGACACAATTTCCATCAGGTTCTTAAGAATGATACTACCTTCGAGATGGAGGTCATCATCTCTACACATATTTTGAAGAAGATTATCACACAAATGGAGTTTATCCAAAGTAGTTTAAAGAGAAGACTCTCTGCTTGACCTAAAAATGGTAAAACCTTGGCCGAAAATGGAAACATACAATGGTGAACTCTCTTGGATCCTTTTAGGGATCCCCTTCTTTAAAAACCCTTCATATTGGTTAGAGTTTTTTCCCATACGTAATGTTGGTCCCTCAAGTGGATTTCAAAGCCCCAAGAAAGACTTTCCCTCAAAGGGAAGGATACCAACACCTTCATTCAAAGTTTGCTTATCATGTAGACCAAGAAATACATTGGGTGTGCCAAAATCATCATATCCATAAATGACACTAGGGTTAAAATGAAAGAATGGCTATAGAGATGGGTCTAGACAACACTTTTTCACCATAGGCTTTACCTATCCTAAAGAATATACTCTCTACAATAGTATGTATATCATCAAAAGCAAATAGAGAGTAGAGAAAGGTATCACTCAAGGCAACTTCAACTAAGGTGTTCTCATGTATGAACTCATTACTAGTTTCAAAATTATCACCATGAGTACTCTTAACAATAATGTCACACAAAGTATAATAGGAAGAAATTTCCAAACAATGAGCAATTTCTCTTTCCATAGAATAACTCTCAAGTAGACATATGCTGCCACTAATATAAAAGGGATGCTTACTTGGGCCTTCACAAGAAGCCAACAATTCATCATCATAGGTATCAAACAATGGTGTGGTGTTATACCAAAGATCACATCTACAATCATCATCCAAGGAATAATTAAGTATTAGGTGTCTTAAGTATTCCAGCTAATAAAAGTTATCATCACCCAATTATTATTCCTTTCCAAGACTTAACATTCCTTTCCCTTAAAAATACTCCCATCTTCCAAGAAGAGATTTACATATTTAGGAGAAATGTTGTCACACCATAGTGGTTTTTCGTATTGAATATATCCCTTAAGGTGAGGCATATAAGAAAATGAGATCTACCCCACTAGGAGTGATTTCATCATCTTTAAACACGATATTGTTCTTAAATAGAGAAGGTTATATCCACAAATAGGATGTAGAATATGAAAATTCACTCTCTAAAAGGCAACTATCAAGTTCCAAAGAAGTTTCAAGCACATGATTACACCTTTGAACCAACTAAGATTTAGCATTTTTATCAAAGATCAAGATCAAAGGGTTACTTTCATTTTCTTGACAAACATTCTCATGTTCTTAACTTACTTGAGGTCCATTAATTACGCTACACACACCCTCAAGTAATCAAATAGTTTTGCACACAAGTTGATCAAAATAATTTTCATAAGATAATGTACTACCACTCAACACAATTTCTTCAACACTTGGTGGACATGAATTGATCTTACAACAAGAGTCAATTAGGTCATCTATAGAATCAACTATTGTATCCATGCTCACAACACGTACACCATTATTAAAAAGCATAGAATTGATAGACTCACATAAAGATAAGCTATTACTCACACTCAATGGGATACTAGCCTCACAATCATTACTCTCATGCATCAAAGTGCAAGAGATACCTATGTTACCTTAAAGTTGTTGAGGACATCATTATTTTAATAATGGTGAAGGTTCTCCATAAGCTTTGGAAGCATATAGAATTTCCCTCATCAAGAATTCAAAGGGAATCTTCTCTTTTGGTACTTATTATCCTTCACTTGCTATATTGGTACCTACACAAATGTCTTTATTAAAAGAAGGAAAAATAATGTTAGCTCGGGTTGGTGGCAACCTTCTCACTTTGCTCTCTTATCCTCTCTTTTTCTCTCTCTTAGGTTTCCTCCTTGCACTCCCTTACTCCTCTCAATCTTTTGTCTCTTATTTTTATTTAACTTGGAGTAAGTAGATATATTTTCTTGAGATTTGGGAATGGTAGGTGGAAAAAGATGATTTCACCATTGTTTTTTTGTAAACATATTGCTAATTTTGCATATTTGGAATCGTATATTGTGCAAATGTCACCCAAGTGTAAGTGTCCACATTCCAATGAGAATATGTCACACCATACCTCCTCATAGTACCCATCTCGTATGAAGGAAACCTTCACTCTCTTAGAGACTATAGACTTCCAAGAAGTATGGGAAATGCTTGGACACTTTAGGTATCCCTAGATAATCAACCATACGAGAATTTATGTAGTTTGCATGAAACCAATCATCACTGATAAGAACACACCTTATAACTTCACAAATCACTACCCATCTTGAATATGGTTATCTTCATGGATAATATTTTATAGCTTCATATAACCCTTTAGCACATAATTTGGCCTTAAAAAAATCTTTCAAGGAACCTCAACTTTGAGTGGGTTTCCTTATAATCTTTCACCATTCCAAGGTCGGACTATGAATGTACTTAAGTGCATATATAGCTTGTATGGCTTCTCTCATAGCATAATCCTTGAAGACTCCTTCACATTGCCATTCGCAATCATAGTATACTTTGGGATCCCATTCTCCTTTGAAATTAGATAGAGTAGGAAGACATTGACTCCTACTATACCTTCTATTCATACATTGGTTCTCACTTTTACACATTCAAGTACTAGAATAAGAAGATTAAGATGTAGCACCCTTAGAATTCAGAGATGTACACTCTTTTCTAATCCTGCAACAAAAACCACTATAGCTAGTATAACCATTCACGCCGCTTTGTTTTTTATAAGAATTTCAACAAAATGAGGAACTTGATTCTTCATACTCCACATGTGTATTCTCACTAAGACTCTTAGAAGGCATATAAGAGAGAAGGTTACACTTTACAATGTCTTGATACTCGGAATGGAAAGTATAATACTCCTCACAAACCCCATCTTCCTCATAAGAACCCTCACAAGGATATTTATTATCTCCATATTCACAATATGTACTAGGGTCATAATTCATCTTACACTCTTCTTTGAAATAATAGATGTCATATTCAACCATATCTTTATCATGGATATATACATAGACAACATAATATGCCTCTTCTTCATAGCCATAACTATCTTCACCACAATATAGTTTCCTATGTAATACAAGCATGAAGAGCACAAAGCAATACAAGGCATGGTCAAAGGCTCAAGCTTCAGAATTTGCAAGTGTTTGGAGCCTTTTAAAGTCTTTTCAAGTTGAAGGAAGAGAATGGAATCAATACACTCAAGAGGTTCCTCACTTAAAGGGAAAGAAGGACTTTTCACTTTATAATCCAACAATCAAGGGGAGCCCCTTTTGTTTAATCATTAAGGGTAGTTTTGTCATCTTGAAAGCAATAGTATAAATAGACAATTTCTTAACTATTTTCATTAGATTTACTGAATATTGAAAGGATACTCGTTTGTTTATAACTTAGTCTTCTAGTTGTTTCTTAGAAACAAAAACTTTAACCTTGAATGTATTTGAAATTGGTTTTTTACTTGTGTTTGGTTATTTAACAAGAAAGGTGTGCTTAAGGATGTGTGAACCCTTTAGGTCATCTAAGAGAGTGGTTTGAACGTTTATTTGTGAGCTGTGATTGGAGATTTGATACATCTCCTTTTGCTAATCATCTAGTGGAAGTAAGGGTCATTCTACTATCTTTACATTCATGAAATTCTTCTTCTTCATCTCCTTTCTAAGTGTTGTTTTCTCTCTAAGTGCTGATTTTTACACTTTTAGTGTCAGTTTCGTGTGTTTGATAGTATTTAGGCTATCATTCAGTATTAAAACCTTGGTTAGGGTTGTTCCAACATCCCTAAACCTTGGTTTAGTGTTATTATTTAGAAACTTTCAACAAAAAAGAGTCAAAAATTCAAAAAATACAAAAAAAAATGGTGCTAGCATTGTTTGGTGTTAGATCCGAATTTATATCTTAGATCTACAAGTTTTTAGTTTGTCCTTGAAGTTTCTTGCACTACATCCTTGGTTTCTAGTGCCTCGGGAGTCTATATCTACTTTTATAGTGAAGTTTGGTTCATTTTGAGCTAGATCCACCATTGTTGTGGTTTGTTTGAAGCTTATTGGAGAAGGTGACATTTTGGATTTGTGTTGGTGACTTGATTTGTGGCTGATTTTTAGTGGGTTGAGTTTGTTTTAGAATAAGTAACCTAGATCTACCAAAAAAATCAGATTTGGAGTCAATTTTCTTGTTGGTCAAACTTGGTCAACACTTGAATATTCATCTTGTTCTTCATATCTTAGTGAAGAAGAATATTCAAAGATGTTGTCTGATCCAAAAGAAGGAAGAAAGAGTGAGAAAAAGTTGTGGTCTAAAAGAATATTCAAATAATATTCCATTCTTTAAAAATAAAGGGGGGGACCAAAGGATTAATCAAGTACAATAGCATTTATTCAATGGAGAGGAGGGGAGGGTGGGACCATTGCATTTAATTTCAATTTGACACTTGAAGGGACTCTAAATTACCTTTTTACCAACTCCAAATCCGAAAACTCTTCTTCCCCAAAGTGATGTTTGACCGAAATATATTTTTGGGAAATTTGAAATTTCAAAAACTGACAACAAACCGCGTAGTTCCACGTCAACACTTGTGATCAACAAAAATTCATCTCAAAAAGTAGATTTCCTAGTTTCTAATTTTTGATTCTAGTTTCTTTTAAGATAATTATGCCACTAATTAGAATACTAGTAACTACATACTAGGCTGGTAATCAATCTAGAGTTCATTTATTTCATGTCTTTATTTTTTTGTGTGCTTTTCTCATTTTTAAGACATAGTATTTTGTTAGTTCAAGTCCGTGCATCACTTTGTTTGAGTCATTTAAAACAAAGATTGATTTTAGGCCAAAGCTTCTCACCTCTCGAGTTACTTGCCATGTATTGCCAATTGTCCAATGCTCATGAGGCAAAGTGTGAGGTAAGGTTGAGCGTGAGTGAAGTGAGGCTTTTGAATTAACTTTTTTGCTCGTTTTGTAGGTTGTGTTGCTTTCTGTTTTTTTTGTTCTTTTAGGTACATTTTCCATGGAATCTGGAGATACTACTTCCCAACTTTTGGGAAATGATGTTATTAGAGTTTTGATGGCTCGGTTTGAGGCCTTTGCCCAAAAAGTGGAGGAAAGTAATGATGCTTTGGGGAGGGAAATGAAGAGTGATATAGATGTTATGCGGAGTGAAATTTCCATTTTTAGTGGAAGGCTTGATTGTGTTGAAAGTAGGAGGAACTCACGACATTCTATTCCTAATCCCTGCCATGCATCCTCTAGTGTCCAAGCCAATAACTCGTCCATGAATATAACACCCGAAACCCTTTACCAAATTTTTAACCCTTAGAGAGTTCAACAAAAACAGCCACTAAACCAATCCCAAACCTTTCCTAACCGTACCCTCTAAAGGCCACCACCTCACCAAATGAACCAAGTCCAACAAGTGGAACTTGCAACTCAGACTCAACCATCAAATCCCAACCAAATACCTCCACAAAATACCACTTAGCAAATGCCAAACCCCATGGACCAAAGACCTTACCATCCACCACCTCCAATATCACAAGTTCAAGTAACACATAATCAAAGACCAAATACACTTCTCCAAAGGCCTCAAATCCGAAACCCACCCATCCAAATTGAGGATTATAGTAGATGGGAGAAAGAAGGTTATGATGTTCCTAATGAAGACTATTGGTTTGAAGAAGAAATGAGGGCAATACATAATCAAAGAGGACATTATGGAAGATTCCGAGGGCATGAGGCAAGATAAGGCCATATTGAACATCCAAGAATCTGAGACTTTGCCATTAATTAAATCAAGGTTGGCATTCCAATTTTCAAAGGTGAGATTGATCTGGATGTGTACTTAGCTTTGGAATCCACTTGTGAAAATATTTTTCAAGTGAATGACCTTTCCGACAAAAGAAAATTTGTTATGGTATTGCTCACTTTGAAGGATATGCAAACACTTGGAGGGATTACACCAAAAGATTTGATGATGTGTTTATTAATGGCCAACCACTTTATTGGGAGATTTTGAAGAGAGTTATGAGAGAAAGATATGTACCGGGGCATTATAAGAATGAGATTCTTGCGAAGCTTTAGAATCAAAAGCAAAGAAGAAAGAGTGTCATGGCGTATTTTGATGAATTTTAGCAGCTTCTCTTGAAACTTGACCATAGAGGTGGAAAGGTTCAACATGATGTTATTCGCTTCAAGGTTGGACTAAACAAGGAAATATCCTCTCGTATGACTCTTTACAATTTTTACAATTTTTGAACTGTGGTTGAAGTTTTCCAAGCTACCATGGAAAATGACAAAGAGAACCTGGAAAGGTACAAACCAAAGGCTCCATATACCTCCTCGGATTGGTCTAAAGAAAAAGTCATGGTCTTGACATCTATGGCTACTCCTCAAGACATTGCCAAGGTTGCCCAACATCATCCTCTAAAGCTTAAAGGTAAACAAACTACTACTTCTCACTCTAAGGGTCTACAATGTTCCAAGTGTCAAGATTATGGTTATAGGGAATGTGAGTGTCCTAACTGGCGTAATGTAATCCAAAAACAGGGGAAGTTATTTTCTCTTGATGAAGAAGTTGAGTTGGAAATTAAGGGGAATAATGACAACTCTCACGATGGAGAGTGTATAAAACCTGAAACTCAAGAAGAAAGAAGTGAGGAAGATGTGTTGCCTTGTGAAGGTGAATTTGATATGCCTAGTTATGTTGTAAGGAGAAATTTTTTTAGTAATGTCTTGGATGATCAAAGAGAGAACCTCTATCATACCAAATGCCTTGTTAATTGAAGTTTGAGTTCAATGATCATAGATAGTGGGAGTTGTGTGAATATTTCTAGTGTCACCTTGGTTGACCACTTGAAACTATCCACTATCCCTCACCTAAATCCATAGAAGATTCAATCGTTACACAAGTGTGGTGAATTAAAGGTCAAACAACAATATGTGAATAGATTTAAGATAACTAATTATCATGATGAACTTTTCTGTGATGTAATACCTATGCATGAATGTCATCTATTGTTGAGAAGGCCTTGGAAATTTGATAGGAACACTATACATGATGGAAGATCTAATAGGTACACCTCAATGCACGGTGGCCGAAAGTTCACTGTTCTCCATCTTCCACCCTCTAGTGTGAATGAAATTTAAGAGAAAACTAAGAATTTGGGTGAGAAAAAAAGAAAGGAAATTGATGGGGAGATCTCAGATTGTGGAATTGGAAGGGGAAAAGCAAATTTGATTGTGGAACTTGCTTACAAGTGTACCTTGTCACTCCCTAACTCAAAGGCTAGAAATTTTCCAATATTTGATCTTCCTTATTTGTAGGTTCAAGATTATAAGTTGTCAAAGAAGGATCAAGAACGAGTTTTACATGAAAGTGACCACAAGACACCCTTGGCCGAGAGCTTCAAAATAGTGGATTGTTCTAGCCCAAACCAAGGTGATGATTCTACACCTTACCTTACATTGATCTTAAATTATTTCCATGTGATTCCTTGTGAATTGGTGTTGTGTTATTTTGATATAGATGTGCATATTTCTTCCCTTGTTTGTTCTCTTGATGTGTTTAGTGAACCATATGCTCCTAAGGTTAGTTCACTACTCGAACATGAGAAGAGTGTGATTAAAAACTTTCAAGTTAGAGTAGATGTTTACAACTTAGATTTTAATGATGAATATGATCCTCTGAGTTTGTTTGATGAAGACCTTAATAGTAGAATGCTTCAAAGTGATCATGTTCATAGAGATATGGACAGTGATAGGACTTGTGTGGTTAAGGGAACTTTCTTAAACCATAGATGTCAAATTTTGAAAGTTTGTTTTCCCTTGAAAACAAGTGAAATTTGTGTTAGTTTTTGATTGTATCCTTCACTCATTTATGCTTGCTTTAAGTGTGTCCTTTGTGATGTTAGTGGTCGTATTTTCTTACTTCTCACAAAGAATGGTTGGTTATATTCTAAGAGTGTACCCCCTTGGCATGTTTACCTCACTTATGGTACTAATGGTAATCCTCCTATTATGAGGATTGTGTGTTTGATTTCCCTCCCTTTTGGTTTTGCAAGGTGAATATTTAAGGACAAATTCCTTTCAAGATGGAGAGGATGATAAAAACATGAAGAGCACAAAGAAATACAAGGCATGGTCAAAGGCTCAAGCTTTGGAATTCATAAGCATTTGGAGCTATTTTTTGTCTTTTCAAATAGATTGAGGAGAATTGAATCATGACACTCAAGAGGTGACTCACTTGGAAGAAAATAACGACTTTTCACTTTATAATCCAACACTCAAGGGGCACCACTTTTCTTTAAAACATTAAGGGTAGTTTTGTCATTTGGCATGTAATAGTATAAAGAGACTATTTCTTTACTCTTTTCATTATCTTTGATGAATATTGATTGGATACATTTTAGTTTGTAACTTGTCTTCTAGTTGTAGCTTAGAAACAAAAATTTGAACCTTGAATGCCTTTGTAATTCTTTTTTCACTTGTGTTTGGTTATTTTGCAAGAAAGGTATGCTAGAGGGTGTGTGAGTCCTTTGGATCACCTAAGAGAGTGGTTTGAAATTTATTTGTTAGGTGTGATTGAAGATTTGATGTATCTCCTTTTGTTAATCATCCAGGCCAAAGTAAACTTATCCCTCACTAACTCACGAAGTAGAAGCCAGGTTTTCAACCATAGTGAAACCTAGTGTGAGGTAAAACAAAAGTGAGAGCTGGTGAGGTTATTTGAACTAACTTGTTTTCTCATTTGGTAGGTTTTTGCTTCTTTTTAGGTACATTTGACATGGAAACCAAGGGTACCACATCTCAACCCTTGGGAAATGATGTTAGTGGTGTTATATTGGCTCGTCTAGAGGCCTTTTCCTGTGACATGGCTAGGATGACTATGGATTTTCAAATGTTGAACTCGGGTGTGCAGGAAGTGAAAGAGGCTATGGCTTCAATAAAAGGGCATGCGTCGACATTGAGTGGAAAGGTTGAAAATGTTCAGAGTCGAAGGAACTCAAAACCCATTACTCCTCATCCCTATCATGTGTCTTCTAGTGTCAAGGCCAACAACTCCTCAATTATTATCATACCCATGACTTTTCATCAGATGATTTATCAACAAAAATATCCAAAAAATCCAATGACACAAATCCAATCCATTATCAACAAAATCCAATGCCTCCTCTCCAAGATGCACTAAACTGAAATCACCCCATCCAAGTAGAAGAAGAGGGAGAGTTAGAATCCGAGGAGAATGAAGTCCAGCCTCAATATGGAGAGAAAATTGCTGGTGATTTACAAGAATAATGTGAAGAAAAAAGTGAAAGGGAAAGGGAAGTCACAAGTAATGAAGTTTCTAAAGGAAAGAAACACTTAATTTTGGGTCTTGGCCACAAAGGACCCTTGTTACTCACTAACTCAAGTGCTAGTATTTTGCTTAGCGTTGATTCTTATTATGCACAGGTTCAAGGCTATATAATATCAAAGCAGGATCCAAAAGTAGTTCCTGAAAAAATCCATGATTGATGAGTTAATAGAACCTTTGGCCAAAAGTTCCATGTTTGGGGAAGGTGGTGAAGAAACGATTAAATGGGCGAGTCTTGATATATTTCCTTATGATGCCTTCCAAGGAAGCAAGTGAACTACCTCACACAAATCAAGGTAACATTGCTATCTTCTACATTCTTTTAAGCTTAAAATATTGTGATGTGGCTAGTAGTAGACAATTGAATGTAGTTGTGGTTTTACCTAGTGTAGAAGAGCATGAATATTTTCATGGTAGTACTCCTGATGTGTATGATGATAAATTCACTTATAAATGTCATTCACTACTTGATCATGTTTATAGTGTGCTTGTAGAGTCTAAGGTTAGTGATGGCATCTATAGATTTAATCTTGATAAGAAACATGACTCTTTGAATAAATGGTTTGGTGAAAGCTCTGTTGCTAGTTTTGTTCATAGAGATCATGTGTATGGAAATATTATGAATAATGACATATATCTTGTTGAAGGAATACCTCTAGGATGTAACTCCTTAATCTTGAAAGTTAGTTATATTTTAAAGAAAAATGTCTTCTTTGATTACGGGGATGACATTCTAGTGAAAGAAAAGAGTAGCCTTAGCTTGTGTTCTTCGCTACATCATCCATTTGATCCCAGTACACTGGTGGGGTTGGAAATGTATTGTCTCGGCTTGCATTCATTTTTCCTTGATTTTTACCTTAACCTCGTCCTTTGTGATGCTTATACTATGTGTTTTATGATGAAAATAAAGGATTTATTGTTCTATTTCAAATGTGTACCTCCTTGGCATTTGTAACACCCCAGTTTTCTGAACCGGAATACTACACGGTGCTTATGACCCCGAAGGACCACAAGCTAACCCATGACTGATATCTCTACCTGTGCACTGCAATATATAATGTATTAACGTGGAAAACCTAAACATGTTGGCCATAAGGTTCAAATGAATAAAGAATCTGTAAAAAAGTAACATCCATGTGGGTGAAAGATACCCAAAACAATTGAAAACTAAATAAAACCTAAACTAAATTTGAAAGACTCTAAATACTGTTTTAATAAGGAGTTGAAGGAACATGTTTCCAACTAAATCCTTCTAGTAAAACTGAGCTGAAATAATAAATGAAATAAATAATATCATACTATCCTCGGATGAAGCGGACTCACTGCCACTCTTGATACTGGAATGCAGCTGCTACTGCTGTTCTGGAACTCGTGTCTTTGAACCTATGGTGTAACATGAAAAGAAAGAACCATAGAGTAAGTGTGTCAGTACAACTGGAGTACTGAGTATACGAGTGAGGTATGCTAATGCAAAAGGTTTACATACATGAATAATACTACTGACTGACTGATATGGACGTAAAATTTTAAACATACATAAATAGTAAATAAGATCGTGAGTATGTGATGGCTAAATTTGTACTCTAATACATGGCTGGAACCATAGTTCTGATAACATAGATGACTGTATCTGACAGCCGTGAATCTGGTTGAACTCTTTGAGTTTCGTGCTATAACTGAATTTGACTGTATCTAACAGCCCTGGTATACTGATATTTGAAGAACTGTCTGAGTTCTTTTACTGAGACTGATACTTAATCTATAGGAGGTAGTTGTTTAACCGACATGACCCATATGTGCAATTAAGGCTAAGATGGGGTCCAATCTATGCCCTGACTTGAAGGGGGTCAATACTGCGCCACTGGTGAGGACAACATGTGAGCAACCCTCATACAACAGGTAACTCTAGTGAGAACGGTAGGAACCCTTATATAACAGGTTAAGACACCTCTTGTACCCTCATATAACAGGCGGTGATGTATCAACCTATGCTGTCTAAATAGTTCTGGAATGCAAGGATGACCTCTAAGAATCACACCCTCATATACAGGTAAGTTCCCATCCTTGGGTTCACTCGGTGCTAACTCCTACTCCCATCTGAAGAGACTAAACATAATTTAACTCACTATACATGGACAGATTAACTGACTTCCATTGACTAACGTTGTAGTACTATTATTTGAGAGTTAACTGGGATTACGAGATTTTTGTGGTTTCCTGAGTCACGTGACTGACTGAGTTCTATAGATTATAGCTTGACTAATATTATCATGACAACATGACATTGCTCTAGGAATACAACTATCATTTTCGGGTACGAATACCCCCAAGACTCGATAGAAGAAAACTGACACACATGACATGACTTGATCATAAAATTGGAGTCAATAATTCACTATATCATAAGTAGGGTATATTATACTTCATGTATTTAATAAACACTTCCAGCATGGTAGGGAAAGCATGGATATAATTCGCACACAAAATTGATATTTCCATCATCATACATACATCATGGCATCACCATAAGAATACAGAAATAGCATGGGAATTCATATTGAAGTGTATTGCTAACATGGACTTGTCATTTAGATATCATGAAATCATGTAAATATTAACTTCTAACTTCCTAGTCATTTTATAAAACACGTTACATGCATTCTTTAAGGAATAGGTGGATTTCATACTTGCATTAGTTCAACCCACCTAAAGTTCATGATTTTCAACCAACAATCACATATCTTCTATGGAAAACATCGTTAGACATCATCTTGAAACTTGAGAAACAATCATCAACGAGTACATGCTTATATCACCACAAAAGTTTACAAAATAACATTTAAAATCATAATTCCTGAACTCTATGAAAGAATTGAATCCATAGATGAATACTACACATACCTTAAAGCTTGATCTTGAAAGAGATCTAATGTTTCTGAAGGTTCCTAAAGAAATCCTTAGGCTTTCCCTTGATATTTCGTGACTAGGGTTTAACCCCTTTGGGAAAGAATGTGCTTGTTCCTGAGGAGATGATCTTAAAAGGAAACCCTAATCTTGGGGTTGAAATTTTATGAGACAACTTTTCGAGATTTTTTAACTAAAGAGAATGGAAGATAGTACATTCCTTGAGGGTTATAAGTCCTAGGAAGTGAAGGGAAAATACAAAAATACCCTTAGGAAATAAATTCCCAGTTACTGAAAATAATAGCTGATGAAATTTGTAACAAGGCGTGAAAAATATGGTAAGCTATCTAAAATGTCGCCACACAAAAACTGGAATTGATGGTTTATGCCTAAATCTGACGACCTTTGTGTTAGGGCATCACAAATGTGGTAAACTACCACGAATGTCGTAACAGGAGCTGAATTCTCCTAAGGTTGACTACCTTCATGGTAGGGCATCACAAATATGGTAAGCTATCACAAATGTCATTACACCGTAGCTGGATTCTGCCTAATGCTGACGACCCTCGTGGTAGGGCGTTACAAATATGGTAAGCTACCACGAATGTCATCACACTGTTTCCGGTCTGACATGCTGGAGTAAAATAGGAATAACTCTTTACTCTGATATTGAATTTAGGAAAAATTGGTATCGTTAGAAATATAATTCAATTATCTATCTATTTATAGGTCATGAGATAATAAATTCCAAGTATAATGAGAGATATGCTCATTTGAAGTTGGCTATACCAATATCCTTCTCAAGAATTCAATTGGTAAGGAATGTTTTGATTCGTCTGATAGCTGGGAGTTATTTGAAGCCTTAATATACATCTAGCATAATTATTAAACTATACAAGAACCATGATTTACTACTCATGAGCTTGGTACATGGCTCTAATATTGGTTTGGATTTTTTGAGGTGTTACAATATCTCCCCTTGGAAACATTCATCCTCGAATGATGATTGGTTGAGAGGGGAGAAAAGATAAAATATTGCATACACTGATCATGCTCAACTGGCATATGATTTTTAGATTGAATTGAATTATAAATTAAATATTTCCCAACTAAACATGCATATCTCATGCATGACTGATAAGTTGAACTCATGAATGCATGATAATCTACACACTGATACTTGATACCAATTTTAAACTAGAATTTTGAACATGTAACTGAATAAGCTTAAACATGCATATCTCATGTCTACTTTTGCTTCCCAAGTAGCTCCCTCCATTGACTGATTCTTCCAAAGAACTTTGACTAGAGGGACTTCTTTTTTCCTTAGCCTATGAGTCTGATAGTCGAGGATTTCGACTGGAATATCTTCATAAAAGAGGTTATTCTAAATGTCAACAGTCTGAATAGGGACTACAACTACTGGGTCACCTTTGAACTTCTTGAGCAAAGAGACATGGAAGACTGGATGAACTAATGCTCGATCTGAATGCAATTCGAGCTTATAGGCTACCTTGCCGAAGCGATTGAGAATCTTGAATGGACCGATATATGAGGCATTGAGCTTTCCCTTCTTAACGAATATCCTCACTCCCTCTATGGGAGAGATCTTGAGATAGACATAGTCATTGACCTTGAATTTGAGATCCTTTCTATGAACATCCGCATAAGACTTCTGTCGGCTTTGAGCAACCCAAAGTCTTTCTCTGATCAACTGAACTTTCTCTATGGTATCAAATACTATGTCAGGCCGTATGACTGTGGTCTCACTAACTTCACACCAACTGATCGAATACCTTCATCTCCTTCCATAGAGATCTTCGAATAAAGCCATTTAAATACTGGAGTGATAACTGTTGTTGTATGCAAACTCTATCAAAGACAAGTGATCATCCCAGATTCCCTTAAAATCAATTGAACATACCCTTATCATATCTTCTAGAGCCTGAATGGTCTTTCTGCTGGACTATCTATCTGAGGAAGAAATGTTGTACTGAGATGAACTTGGGTACCAAGACTCTTTTTGAACTGTTTCTAGAAGTGAGAGGTTAACTGGGCACCTCTATCTGAGATGATAGATAGTGGAACACCATGTAATCTGACAAATCCTTGATATAGAATTTGGTATAATCCTTGGCTGAGTAAGTGGTACGAACTGGAAAGAAATGAGCTAACTTGGTCATTCTATCTACAATGACCCAAACTGAATCATGTTGATGACATGTTCTAAGCAATCCCATCACGTATTCCATGTTCACTTCTTCACACTTCGAAGTATGAATAGTGAACTCCTGCGTGGAACCACTAGGTTTCTGATTCTCTATCTTAACCTGCTGACATGTAGAGAACTTAGCCACAAACTCTGCAACATCCCTCTTCATCCCACTCTACCAATAGATCTCGCGCAAGTCACAGTACATCTTAGTGGCCCCTGGATGAATAGAGCATCACACACCGTACACTTCTGTAAGAATTCTATATCTCAAGTCATCAGTATTAGGAACACACAGACGACCCTAACAACAAAGAACATAATCTCCGCTTTGGGAGAAAACCTCTACTTCCTGACTCTGAACTGACTTTTTTAGCTTGATAAGGCTTGGATCCCTGTCTTGCTTCTCTTTCACCTCGGACTAATCTATACACATAAACCACCCTTTGAAGAGTTGACTAAGCAAACCCCTAGTCTAGCAAGCTGATGAACCTCCTGAGCTAATTTTTTCTTACCATCTTCAACATGGGAAACACTACCCCTGGATAGTCTATTGAGTGTACTGGCCACTGCATTGGCCTTGCCAGTATAATAAATAACTTACATGTCATAATCTTTCAAGAGCCCTAACCACCTTCTCTGATGAAGATTGAGATCTTTCTGGAAAAAGACATATTAAGGGTTCTTATGATCTGTGAAGACGTCTACATGAACACCGTATAGATAATTCCTCCAAATCTTTAAGGCAAAGACAACTGTTGCTAAATCAAGGTCATGAGTAGGATAATTCTTCTAATGGGGATCTAACATTCTAGACTCTACCATGCTGTATAAGGACACAACCTAAACCTACTCTGGATGTATCACAATATACTATGAATCCATCAAAACAATTGGGAAATGCTAAAACTGGAGCTGAGGTGAGTCGAGTATTCAACTCCAGAAACCTCTTCTCGCAAGGTTCTGACGAGAGAAACTCGACCTTCTTATGAGTCAATCTATACATAGGAGATGCAATTGAATAAAATCCCTTGACAGACCATCGATAATAACCAGTCAAATCTAAGAAACTCCTGATATCTGAGAGGGAGACAGGGCGAGGCCAGTTTCTTACCACTTCATTTTTCTGAGGATCTACTCTAATGACAATACCCAAAATAATGTGGCTAGGTAATACGACTGATCTTAGCCTAAATTTGCGCTTACTAAACTTGGCGAACAACTGGTGATCCCTGAGAGTCTTAAGAACAATTATGAGATAGTCTGAATGATGACGCTCTGTGCAAGAATAGGCTAAAATATCATCTACGAAGACTATGATGAATGTGTCCAAGTACTGCTTGAACACCCAGTTCATTAAGTCCATGAAAGCTGCAGGGGCAATTGTAAGACCAAAGGATATGACTAAAAATTCAAAGTGACCATAGCGAGTATGAAAAGTTATCTGTGAAATTTTACATTCTCTAACTCTGAGCGATGATAGCCTTATCTCAGGTCTATCTTTGAGAAATAACTAGCACCCTGAAGTTGGTCAAACAAGTCATATATCCTAAGAAGCGAATAACTATTCTTGACCATGACTTCGTTGAGCTGACGGTATTGAATACACATTCTGAGAGAACTGTCTTTCTTGCGCACGAATAAGACTAACGTACCCCATAGGGATACTTTAGAATGAATCCCTTATCTAAGAGATCCTTCAGCTGATCTTTAGTTCCTTGAGTTCTGGTGGTGCCATTTTGTATGGCAGAATAGAAATAGGCTGAGTATCTGGGAGAAGGTCAATGCCAAAGTCTATTTGTCTTTCGGGAAAAATTCTCGAAAGATCTTCAGGAAAGTCATCTGAATATTCATTAACCATTGGGATTTATTTGATATTGGGAGATCCAAAACTAGAATCCTTAACATGCATGAGATGATACACACACCCCTTAGAAATAATTTTCCTTGCCCATAGGTAGGAAACAAGCTAACCCCTGAAAAATGAAGTGCTGCCCTTCCACTCTAGTATGGGCTTATTGAGGAAGTGAAACTGAACTATCCTATTTCTGTAATAAACTATGGCATAGAAGGAATGAAGCCAATCCTTGTTAAGAATGACATCAAAATCAGTCATCTCTAACTCAACTAAATCTGCTGATGTGGATTTCTGAAATATCATAAATGGGTAGTTCCTGTATACCCACCGAGCTATGATTGTTTTAACCACTGGGGTAGAGACTGAAAAGGATTTTGCTAAAATTTTGGGACTTATTCTGAAATCACCTGCTATGTATGGAGTGATAAAAAACAAGGATGCACTTAGGTCTAGCAAAGCATAAACATGAACATAGAAAATCTGTAATGTACCATCAACGACATCAGCAGAACATTCTTGATCCTATCACGTCTGAAGAGTATAGATTTTATTTAAGCGTTGCCCACTAGTAGCACTGGAAGTGACACCCTGCTAGTTTGGGTGACCAAACTGAGCTGTGGACTGATTTTTCGAACCCTGAGGACCTGGCTGAGGACTGTACCTAACTCTCTTTCCTAACTTTCCATAACCAAAACAAATGTCTTGACCCACTCTACACACACCCTAATGGTGCCTGCCGTAGGTCTGACACTGAGGATAAGTGCGGGCACTGCTAACAATGATCTAATATTTAGAATTTGGTGCTCTGTCTCTATTGCCGTCCCTGTACTTTGTCAGTGGGGCGCTAGCAGAGGAAGGGGCTTGAACTACTGACTTAGAATGAAACGGTGAACGATTTTCTCGCTCCGATTTAGAATGAGAAAAACTGAAACTGCCTGCTCTTGCTCTCTTATTCTGCCTCTCCCTAGCCTTAACCTACTGCTCCTTTATTTGTTAAGCATGGTTTATGAGCCTGGATAAAGACATATCGCTCTTCAGCATAGTAGACCTACATTGATTTACCATGCTATCATTCAACCCTGACACGAACTTGCTCATCTTAGCCCTTTTATCTGTAACCATATGAGGGTCATATTTGGCTAGCTCAGTAAATC
The DNA here is from genome assembly GCA_030864225.1 of Capsicum baccatum var. pendulum. NCBI lineage: Eukaryota > Viridiplantae > Streptophyta > Magnoliopsida > Solanales > Solanaceae > Capsicum > Capsicum baccatum. The sequence continues at coordinate 168,927,277 of CM061558.1, read as the reverse complement.
TGAGAGAAAACTCCCTAACCATCATATTTCCCTGCCTAAAAATGATGAACTCAAGAAATTTTGCTTTCCTCAGCTTTTGGGGAAAGAATCTGTCTAAGAAAGCCGTGAGAAATTCCTCCCACCCAATGGGACCTACATCATCTACCCTCTCAAACTTCTACTATTTGTACCATGTGTGAGCTATATCTTGTAACTGATATATGGCTAAATTAACACTCTAAGAAGAAGTGACTCCCATGATATCAATGACCTTTTTTACTTGGTCAACAAATTCCTTAGGATCCTCGTCTAGTTTAGACCTAAAGAAGGATGGAGGGTTCATTTGAGTAAAGTTCGGAATCTTAGCTGCTGCTGAATTGGCCACTGGGTTGGCTGAAACAACTACTGGTGATTCATTATGGGCCGATACAGACTGAGTAAGAGCGGTAAATAAACTCTTGAACTCCGCATTAGAAACATGTTTGCCCAAAGGATCTTCAGGCGGAGGAACTAGTTGATTTCTTCACTTTGGAGGCATGTTTTTGAAGTAAGAGAAGAGCGGATTAAACTGAGAGACTGACTTGAAATTATACTTACTACCACGACATGAATACTGAAGAAAGGGAACTGTTCCTAAAACATCTCATAGCCTCCTATCCATAAATGTGGCGCATAACAAAACCATGTACATGACTCTACTAGATGCTTTCAGACTTCCTAGTACTGTATTGAACCTTAGGCTCTGATACCAAGTTTGTAACACCCCAAATTTTCTAAACCAAAATGCTACACGGTGCTTATGACTCTGAAGGACCACAAGCTAACCCATGACTGATATCTGTACTAGTGCACTGCAATATATAATATATTAATGCTCAAAACATTAACATGTAGGCCATAAGGTTCAACTGAATAAAGAATTTATAAAATAGTAACAGCCATGTGGGTAAAAGATACCAAAAATAACTGAAAATAGAATCAAACCTGAACTAAATATGAAAGCCTCCAAATACTGTCTGAATAAGGAGTTGAAGAAACATGTATCCAACTAACACTGTCTACCAAAACTGAGCTGAAATAATAAATGAAATAAAATAATATCATATCATCCTCGGATGAAGAGGACTCACTTCCACTGGGATACTGGAATGCAGCTGCTACTGCTGGTCTGGAACTCGAGTCTTTGACCTATGGTGTAACATAAAAAGAAAGCACCATAGCGCAAATGCATCGGTACAACTGGAGTACTGAGTATATGAGTGAGGTAGGCTTATACAAAGGTTTTACATGCATGAATAATACTACTGACTAAATTATATGGATGTAAGAGTACAAACATACATACATAGTAACTAAGATCGTGAGTACGCGATCGCTAAATCCGTACAATAATACATGGCTGGAATCATAGTTCTGATAACATGAATGACTGTATTGAAAGCCCTGAATATGGTTAAACTCTCTGAGTTTCATGCTATAACTGAATTTGACTGTATCTAACAGTCTTGGTATACTAATATCGGAAGAACTGTCTGAGTTCTTTTACTGAGACTGATACTGAAACTGTGGGAAGTAGTTGTTTAACAGACATTCCCCATATGTGCTATTATGGCTAAGATAGTGTCCAATCTCTGCCTTTACTAGAAGGGTGTCAATACCGCGCCACTGAAAAGGACAACATATGAGCAACCCTCATATAATAGGTAACTCTTGTGAGAATGGTGGGAATCCTCATATAACAGGTTATGCTACCTCATCTACCCTCATATAATATGCTGGGATGTCTCATACTATGCTGGATACATAGTTTTGGAATGCAAGGATTATTGCTAAGAATCACACTATCTGAAGAGACTAAACATTATTCAACCAACTCTAGAAGGGCAAATTAACTAACTTGGGTTGACTGATGGAATAGTACTATTATCTGAGAGTTAACTGGGATCATGAAATTTTTGAGGTTTCCTGGGTCACATGACTGACTGAGTTCTATAGATTATAGCTTGAGTGAGATTATAGTGACAACATAACATAGATCTAGACACACAGTTCTGTTTTTTGAATATGAATACCCCCACGAATTGATAGAAAAAACCCGACACACATGACATGATTGGATCACAAGATTGAAGTCCACAATTCTCTATATCATAATTAGGGGACACTATACTTCATGTATTTAATCAACACTTCAAACATGGTAGGGAAAGCATGGATATAATTCACACACAAAATTCATATTTCCATCATCATATATACTTCATGCCATCACCATAAGAACACATAAATAACATGGGCATTTATATTGATGTGTATCGATAACATAGACTTCTTATTTAGATATCATGAAATCAGATAAATATGAACTTCTAACATCCTAGGCATTTTATCAAACACCTTCAATGCATTCTTTAAGGAAAAGGTGGATTTCATACTTGCATTAGTTCAACCCACCCAAAGTTCATGATTTTCAACAAACAATCACATATATTCCATGAAAAATATCCTTAGATATCATCTTGAAACATGAGCAACAATCATCAATGTGTACATGCTTATATCACCACAAATGTTTACAAAATAACATTTAAAAGCATGATTCTTGAACTCTATAAATGAATTGAATCCACAGATGAACATTACGCATACCTTAAATCTTGATCTTGAAAGAGGTCTAATTTTCTGAAGGTGCCTGAAGATATCCTTAGGCTTGCCCTTGATTTTTCGTGCCAAAGGTTTAACCCCTTTGGGAAAGAATGTTTTGTTCCTGGGGAGATGATCGTGAGAGGAAACCCTAATATTGTGGTTGAAAGATTAAGAGAGAGCTTTTTGATATGTTTTTACTAAAGAGAATGGAAGATAATACGTTCTATTAGGGTTATAAGTCGTGGGAAGTAAAGGGAAAAGACTAAATTACCCTTATGAAATAAATTATTAGTTGATGACATTTGTGACAAGGAATCAAAAATATGGTAAAATGTCAAAAATGTCACCATACAGAAGTTGGAATTGATGGTTTCTGCCTAAGTATGATGACCTTTCTGGTAGGGCATAATAAATATGGTAAGCTACAATGAATGTCGTCTCACAGGAGCTGAATTCTGCCTAAGGCTGACGACCTTCATGGTAGGGCATCACAAACGGCATTAGCTACAATGAATGTCGTCACACAGGAGCTAGATTCTGCCTAAGGCTGACGACCTTCGTGGCAGGGCGTCACAAATGTTGTAAGCTACCACGACTGTCGTCACACTATTTCCAGCCTGACATGCTGGAGTAAAATTGGAATAAATCTTTGCTCCAATATTGGATTTAGGAAAAATAGGTATCATTGGAAAGCTAATTCAATTATCTATATATTGATAGGTAATGTGATAAAAAATTCCAAGTATAATGATAGATATGATCATTTGAAGTTGACAATATAAATATCTTTCTCAAGAATTCAATCGGTAAGGAATGTTTTGATTTGTCTGATAGCTAGGAGTTATTTGAAGCTTTAATATACATCTAACCTACTTAGAAAACTATCAAACATCCATGATGTACTATTCATTAGATTGGTACATGGGTCTAATATTTCTTTTGATTTTTTGGGGTATTACAACATTCTCATATATATTGTTGCACAAATCCTAACCCTCATGACATGAGGATGTTATATTTGTGCGTCCATTCTTCGATTTTTCAAGGTTTGAATTTGTGGAAAAATTTCTTTCAAGATGGAGAGATTGATATGTATATAAAAGGGGTACAAGTACAAGAAGCCATACTTTATATTGGAGTAAGAAGCTGAAGTCCATTCACAAGGAGTCAAGCCAAAGAGTTGCATAGTATACAAGTAATGTTCATGAACATGGAAGCTTGTGATTGAGTCATGAGTTCACCTAATTGAGTGTATATGCCAAAGTGTGAAGAGGAACCTTGAAATACACTCCAAGGCCACATCTAATTAAGCTCATTAAAGGCATTATTGTCTTTTGGCGCAACTCCATAGGAGCTCTCTTCATTAAGGGAAATTTTGTCATTACATGTTATAGATATAAATAGACATTTAGGCTTTATTTTTCATTAGTTTTGATGAATTGATTAATTTACTCAAATTGTAGTCTTCTTTCTCTCATTAGGAGTGGTGAAACCGAAACTAGAGTTAACCATTAATAGTGTGATTTTATGTTGGTTGATAACATGTCTTAGAAATGTGGGTGCTTGTGAAGCTTGAATCCCTTTGTGCCAACCTAAGAGTGCCGTTTTTACTTTATTGATTGATATTGGTCTTGGTGTTTTATTCACACCTTTGTTCCTTCTTGTAATACCCCTAATCTGGTACCCAAAATGCTACATGGTCCTCATGACCTTGAAGGACCATAAGCCAACCCATGATAGATATTTGCACCTGTACACTGCATAATACGATAATAATGCGGAATTATGCTCTGAAAGGCCATAAGGTTCAATAGTGAACATGATATGAATAATATAACATGTATATGGGGAAATATAATACCCAAAACAAAACTAAACATATTGAAGTCTAAAACATGATAGTCAAGAAAGCCTCTAACTGACTGAATCGTCTGAGTAAGGAGTTGATGGAACATGTCCCCGACTAAATCAAACTAATAAACTTATTAATAAGATAACAGGGAAATAATCATGTCATCGATAGATGAGCAATTATTTCTAACTCTGTATTCAGATATTTGGAATATATTATTGCTCTGGAGCTCGTGTCTTTGAACCTATGGTGTAAGACACCATAGCGCAAATGCGTCAGTACCTTGAATGTACTGGTATAAATGAGTGATAGGCTGAATACATGGGGTTCATAAGCATAAACATTAATAATAATAGACTAACTATCATGAGTGTGAGAATACATGCATGAGACATAACAACTAACACTAATACTTTTATAACATGATAACTGAATCTGAATATAACTGATAATATGAGCGACAGTATCTTACAGTCCTGAATCGACTATAACTATCTGAGTTCTGAACTGTATATGAGTTGACTGTATTTGACAATTTGGAATTTTGAAGAGCTATCTGAGTTCTATTATTGAGACTGATTGACTATATTTGATTGTCCTAATTCAGTAACATAAAACTGTGGGAATTAGTTATCTAACAGAAATGCCCCTGATATACCATTATGGCTGAGTTGGGGTCCAATCTGTAACCGCAATTGGAAGGGTGTCAATACTTCTCCACTGGTAAGGACAAGCTGTGAGAGACCCTCCTCTGATAGTGTTCCTTATACGAGAATGGTGAGGCCCTTATCTAACAATTCTTATCAACCAGATCAACCCTTATCGAACAGTGTTGATGTCTAAACCTATACAGGTGACATAGTTCTGGAATGCAAGGATGACTTCTAAGAAACATACCCTCATTTGATAGTGTGTGTTTCTTTCCTTGGGTACACTCGGTGCTAATTCCTACTCCCATCTGAATAGTATCTAAACATGATTTACTGAAAGGAATTACTGAATCTTGTTGACTGACAGAATACTACTGATATCTGATAACTGACTGAGTTCATTAGATCATGGAGATTTCATGAGTCATAAAATTGTCTGAAATATAAGGATTCATAGCTTGACTAAGATTAACGTGAAAAAATGACATGGCTCTAGGCTCACAACTAATGTTTCGGGTACGAGTACCCCAGGAATCGATGGAAGGAAACTGAACAAGCATAATTTACTTGAACATATAACTAACATCATAATCCATAATGCATTTATACAAGCATTTCATCAAAATATGAGATTCACATAGCTTGTACATACATGGGTATTTTATGTTATCATGCTAGTTAGGCACTTTTCCTTCATGTAGGCATTTAATCAAATATATTGTAGTCATGGTACATGTAAACATCATTGTACATTAATTAAACATCATGGTTCAATTCTAATTTCAATATCACGGATTTACTCATATGGTTTCATGAATCTATATCTGTAATAATTTAACGCACATAGAATTTATCACCCAACATGGAGTACAATTCAATTTCTCATTATCCACGTGAACAAGAGGAACCCAATACTGAAATTCATAAGAAAATCCATAAAATTGAATTTAGACAAGGGATTCTTGGGATTTATGGATGAAATTAGTTCATGAATAAACACTATACATACCTTGGTTCGTAAATACACAAAGATTGACGAAGGAAATTCTTCATTTTGAATCATCTATGAAAATCCCTAGGTTGTTCTTCAAAGGTTTTGGAGAGAAGAGGGTGTATTTTATGTGAAAAGTCGCTTAATCACACGTTAAAGGGCTTAAATAGGGGTGGGAAATTGACCCTTTTAACCCTGAACATGTCATGTAATTTCAATAAAAAATTCCTGAATTGTACCCCTACGCGACAAGGTGCTATTGCACCGTGTCACTGGAATTTTACAATTGGGAAACTGATGGATAGCGCAATGAGCAGCCATCACATTGCCCCTTTTTTTGCAACCTGGAACTTTGTTGCGACATGAAGGAAATTATGCTGAGACACTGGAAAAGATAAATTGCCATTTTATCATCTGGCGCAGCGCGCCACTAACCAATATGGTGCTATTTTACGATGGAAACGTGAAATAGTCATAACTTTTGACTCGGTTATCTGATTTTGCCAAATCATATATTAGTGGAAATCTTATTGAATTTACCACATGACAAAAAGAGAAAATCTTAAAATTTTTCCATGGAATAAATCATCATACAATTTAAAATATAATATTAGGTATTGTTGAGATGAAATTAGCTAGGAAAAAGTATGGGTTATTACAATATCTCCACCCTGAAAATATTCATCCGCGAATGAGACTGAGTTAGAGGGGAGAAAAGACAACTGACTTACATACTGAACATGAATAATCGGAACATGCATATCTGATGCATGTGTAACTGATTCATGAATGCATGACTTAGTATGCAATGGTACTTGATGCCACGTTTATAATGGGAACATGAGCATGAAACTGCATGCCATGTTTGTGATGAACACTGAACATAAATCTTAGTAAGCTTATGGAGAACTGTTACCTTAAGCTTGATCTTAGTTGGCAAAGAAGAGGTGAGGATACTTGGTACACATATCTGCCTCTGCTTCCCAAGAAGTTCTCTCGATGGACTGATTTCGCCAAAGAACCTTTACTAGAAAGACTTCATTGTTCCTCAATCTATGAGTCTGATAGTCTTAGATTTTGACAACAATCTCTTTATAAGAGATAGTGTTTTAAACATCATTTCTATGAATAAGGACTACAACTAATGGATCACCTATGCACTCCTTGAGAAAAGACACATGAAATACTGGATGAACCGAGGCAAGAACTAAAGGCAATTCAAGCACATAGGCTACCTTTCAAAAGTGACTGATAATCTTGAAGGTACTAACATATCGGGTACTGAGCTTTCCATTCTTGCGGAATCTCTTCACGCCCTTCATGGGATAGATTTTTAGATAGACCTGATCACCAATCTTAAACTCGAGATCTATTCTACCAACATCTACATAAGACATTTGTCGGCTCTGAGCTACCTGGAGTCTTTCCCTAATCAAGTGGACCTTTTCTAAGGCGTCGAATACCAAGTCAGTACCTAGACTGAGGCCTAAATAACTTTGAACTAAAAAATTAGCAATATATATCCCGTAATGTAGGGAGCTTTAAATGGAGCCATCTAAATACTGGAATGATAGCTATTTTTGTATGCAAACTCAATCAAAGTTTAGTGGCCATCCCCACTTACCTTGAAATCAATTACACACGCCCTTAGCATATCTTCTAACATCTGAATGGTCCCTTCTGTTTGATAATCTATTTGAGCTTGAAAGGTTGTACTAAGATGAACATGGGTTCCAAGATCCTTTTGGAATGCCTTCCACAAATGAGAGGTGAACTGGGTTCCTCTGTCTGAGATAATGGACAACGGAACACCGTTCAATCTGACCAATGCCTTGATGTAGCATTTTTTGTAATCCTTAGCTAAATAAGAGGTATGAACTGGAACAAAATTAGTTGATTTTCTCATTCTATCTATAATGACCCATACTAAATCATGTTGATGAAGTGTTCGAGGTAAAACCTTCCCAAAATCCACATTCACATCTTTCTACTTCCAAGTAGGAATACTAAATTCCTGTATGGAGCCACTAGGCTTATGAAGCTCTATCATAACCTGGTGACATGTAAAGCACTTAGCCACAAACTCTACAATATGTCTCTTTATCCTACTCCACCAATATATTTCCTATAAGTCACAATACATCTTTATGGACCCTGGATGAATAGAGTAGCGCGACATTCGCTTCTGCAAGAATTTTCTTCCTTAAGTCATCTATACCTAGAACACAGAAACAACCCTGACAACATAGGACACCATCTCCCCCTTGGAAGAAAACCTCTACTTTCTAATCCTAGACTAACACTTTCTACTTGACAAGGCTGGGATCTCTATCTTGCCTTTCTTTCACCTTAGAAACTATTGATGATTCTGAACTACTCTGAACCCATGCATCACCCTCTTCTATATCGATTAAGCGAATGCCTTATCCAGCAAGCTGATGAACATCCTGAGCTAACTTTTTTTTACTGTCCTAAACATGAGAAACACTACCCATCGATAGTCTATAGAGAGCGTCAGCCACTACACTGGCCTTTCCCGAAAGATAAAGGACACTCATGTCATATTCTTTCTAGAGATCTAACCACCTTTTTTTTGGACAAAGATTGAGATCTTTCTAAGAAAAGACATACTGAAGACTTTTTTGATTTGTGGCCTCTAGATGAATAGAGTAGCACGCACCATGCGCTTCTGCAAGAATTTGCTGCCTTAAGTCATCTACACCTGGAACACAGAAATGACCCTAACAACAAAGGAAACCATCTTCTCTTTTGGAGAAAACCTCAATTTTTGATCTTAGACTGAGACAACTTGGATCTCTATCTTGCTTCTCTTTCACCTTAGAAACTAGAGATGATTTTAAACTACTCTGAACCCATATATCACCCTCTTATATCTCCACTAAGCGAATGCCTTTTCTGGCAAGTTTATGGACTTCTTAAGCTAACATCTTCTTACTGTCCTCTATATGCAAAACACTACCCATGGATAGTCTATTAAGGGCATCAACCACTACATTAGCCTTGCCCAGATGATAAAGGACACTCATGGCATCATCTTTCAAGAGCTCTAACCACCTTCTCTGATGAACATTGAGATCTTTCTAAGAAAACACATACTGAAGACTTTTATGATATGTGAAAATATTTACGTGAACACCATAGAGATAATGCTTTCAAATCTTAAAGGCAAATATTAGGCTGCTAACTCAAGTCATGAGGAGGATAATTCCTCTCATGGGGCTTAAGTTATGTAGATGCATAGGTTATGACCTTACCATACTGTATGAGGAGGCAAACCAAACATACTCTGTATGGATCACAATACACTTCAATATCATCTGGATTATTTGGAATAGCTAATACTAGAGCTGAGATGAGTTGAGTCTTTAACTCATGAAAAAACTCTTCTCAAAAGAATCTGACCACTAAAAGTTGACTTTCTTCTAAGTCAATTTGGACATAGGGTATTCAATAGAAGAAAATCCCTCAACAAACCATTTATAATATCTGGCCAAACCCAAGAAACTCCTGATATCTGATTGAGAGACAAGTCCGGGCCACTTTCTTACCACTTCGGTCTTTTTAGGATCTACTCTAATGCCATCACTCGAAATAATATATAACCAAGGAATGCTACTGACCTTAGCAAAAATTAACACTTACTGAATTTGGTGAATAGCTGATGATCTTTGAGAGTTTGAACTACTGTCCTGACATGGTCTACTTGATCGCGCTAACTGCGGGAATAGACTAGAATATTATCTATGAAGACTATGAAAAACATGTCCAAGTACTTCTTCAACACATGGTTCATCAAATCTATGAAAGTGGCTGAGGCATTAGTAAGACCAAATGACATAATTAGAAATTCGAAGTGACCATACCGAGTTTGGAAAGCTATTTTTGAAATGTCACATTCCTTAACTCTGAGATGATGTTAGCCGGATCTGAGATCTATCTTAGAGAAATAACTGGCACCCTGAAGTAGGTCAAACAAGTCATCGATTCTGGGAAGAGGATACTTGTTTTTGACCGTGACCTTATTGAGTTGATGGTAATCGACACACATCCTAAGAGAACCGTATTTTTTCACATAAATAATACTAGAGCACCACATGGGGAAATAATGGGCCTGGTGAATCTCTTATCTAAGAGATCCTTTAATAATTCTTTCAGTTCTCTGAGTTCTATTGGAGCCATTCTGTAAGGTAAAATAAATATAGGCTGATTATTTGGAAGAAGACCAATGCCAAAGTCTATTTCTATTTCGAAAGGAATTCCTGTAAGATCTTTAGAAAAGACATTAGAATATTCACCTACAAATGGAACAGATTCAAGGTTGGGAGTTTTTGAACTAGTGTCCTTAACTCGAACAAGATGATAGACACATCCTTTAGATATCATTTTCCATGCTCGAAGGGAGGAAAAAAGCAGACGTCTTAACACTAAAGTACTACCCTTGATTTAGAAACTGAAACTAGACTATTCTATTTTTGCAGTCAGCTATGGCGTAGCAGGAATAAAGAAAATCCACACTGTGAATGACATCAAATCAGTCATCTCTAATTTGACTAAGTCTACTGAAGTGAGTTTCTAAAATATTATAATCGGGAAATCCTGTATACCCACCGGTCTATGATAGTTTTACCTACTGGGGTAGAGACTAAAAAGGTCTTTGCTAGGATTTTAGTATTGATTCCTAAATTGCCTACTATATACGGAGTAACAAAAGACAAAGAAGCTCCTATTCTAGAAAAATGCAAAAATAAACATAAAAGATCTATAACATACCACTACTACATCAAGAGAATTTTCATCATCCTATTAGGACTGAAGAGCATAGAGATAATTTAGGCATTTCTCACTAGTAGCACAGGTGGTGGTACCTTGCTAATTCGGGAGACCAAACTGAGCTGAGGAGTAGAGATGACTCTGATAAGCTGACTAAGGGCAGTCTCTGACTCTGTGGCCTAGTTTACCACAAACAAAACATACATCGCTACGAGCTCTGCACGCACCCTTGTAGTTCTTACCACAAGTCTAACAAATGGCATTTGTTCAGGCATTTCTAACACTGCCCTGAGATGTAGAGCCTAGAGCTTAATCTTTGTTTCCCTCCATGGACTTAGGAAGTATTACACTGGCAGAAGAAGAGGCTTGAACTGATGACTTAGGACAAAACTAGGCATAGTTTTCTCCTTCTAATTTAGGCTGAGCAAAGTTGGAACTACCTATCTTCGCTCTCTTATTCTACTTCTCCCTCTACTTAATTTTCTACTTCTCTATCTGTTGACCATAAGTCAGAAGCCTAGCTAATGTTATGTCAGTGTTCAGCATGGCAGATCTGCACTCATTTACCACTCTATCATTTACCGTTGAAGCGAACTTACTCATCTTAGCTCTGTTGTCTGCAACCACATGAGAGGCATATCTAGCTAATTGAGTAAAATTAAGTGAATACTCTTTCGCTGTCATATTACCCTACCCGAGGTTGATGAATTGTAGCACCTTAGCCTCACTAAGATCTTAGAGAAAGAATATTTCTAAGAATGTAGTAACAAAATCCTCCCACTCTATAGGACCTACATCATCTGACCTTTCTGACTTCTACTGTTTGAACCAAGTATGAACCACATCCTACAACTGATATACAGCTAGCTCAGCACTCACAATAGTAGTCACCCCCATGATGTCTCTCACCTTCTAAACATGATAAATAAATACTTGAGGTTCCTTATATACCTTTGACCCGAAGAACGATGGAGGATTTATTTGGGTGAAGTCCCGAATCCTAGATGTTGTAGAATTGGCCACTAGGTTAGCCGGAATGACTGTTGGACATTTATTTTTAGTGGCAACTGACTGAGCAAGATTAGTGAATGTGGCCTACAACTTCGCATGAGAAATATGATCACACAAAAGATCTTCGAGCTGAAGGGCTGATTGATTTGCATTTCTTATTTTAAGAGGCTTGTTCTATAGCAGAAAGAGAGAAATTGATTAGACTAAGAGATTGACTTAATATTATTCTAACTGGCACGACAGGAATACAAAAAGAAGGGAAATTATTTCTAAAACATCTTATAGCCTCTTGCTCATAAATGTGGCGCGTAACACACCCATGTACAAGACTTTACTAGATGCAGATTTTCAAATTCTTTGGAATCTATTGAACCTTATGCTCTGATGCCAAGTTTGTAATGCCTCAAATTTTATATCCTGAATGCTACACGGTGAGTATGACCCCAAAGGACCACAAGCTAACCTATGACTGATATTTGTACCTATACACTCCATAATATGACATAATAATGCAGAAACTTGCACTGAAAGGCTATAAGGTTAAATACTAAACATGATCTAAATGAGATAAGATTTGTGTGGGGTAATATAATACCCAAAACAGAACTAAACATACTAAAATCTGATACATTATAGTCTAGAAAGACACTAACTGACTGAATTATCGAAGTAAGGAGTTGATGGGACATGTCCCCAACTAACTCCAACTAATAAATTGATTAATGAGATTATAGGGAAATAATCAAGTCCTCGAAGAATGAGGACTAACTTCTAACTCTTTCTACAGATATCTGGAATCTACTGTTGCTTTGAATCTCATGTTTTTTGACCTATGGTATAAGACACCATAGCACAAATACGTCAGTACTTTGAATATACCGGCATGCATGCGATTTAAGTTGAATGCATGGGGTTCATACGCATGAACAATAATAATAATTGACTAACTATCATGAGCATAAGACATAACAACTGACACTAATACTGTGACAACATAATTACTAAATCTGAATATAACTAATAACATGGGTGACTATATCTGACAATCTTAATACCAACTAGAACTATCTGAGTTCCAAACTATATATGATTTTATTGTACCTGATAATCCAAAAATTGATTGACTGAATCTGATAGTCCTAAGTCTGTTACATAAAACTATAGAAAGTAGTTATCAGACCGGCATGCCCTTGATATGCCATCATGGCTGAGTAGGGGTCCTGTCTGTAACCCCAATTTAAAGTGCGTGAATATTGCGCCACTAAAAAGGACAGGCTATGGGTTGAACATGGGTTGAATTACTAAATCCCATTGACTAATGGAATAATACTGATATCTAACAACTGACTGAGTTCATGAGATCATAGAGATTTCCTGATTCATAAAACTATCTGAAGTATAAGGATTTATAGCTGAACTGAGTATAATGTGAAAACATTACATGGATCTAGGAAAACAACTAATGTTTTGGGTATGAGTAGCCCTAGGACTCGATGGAAGGAAACTAACTAAGCATAACTTACTTGAACATATAACTAATATCATAATCCATAATACATTTATAGAATCATTTCATCGAAACATGTGATAGGCATAACTTGTACATAAATGGGGATTTCATGGTATCATGCAAGATAGGCACTTTTTCTTCATCTAGGCATTTAATAAAACATATTGTAGGCATGGTACATGTAAACATCATTTTACAATAACTAAACATCATAGTAATGGTTTTGTCATAGGTTTTCATGAATCTATAACTATAATAATTTAACCCACATAGAATTTATCACCAAACATGGAGTAGAATTCAATTTCTTATTATCCACCTGAACAAGAGAAGCCTAATTATGAAATTCCTAAAAAACCCAATAAATTTGAATCTAGAAAAGGGATTCTTTGGCTTCAAGGATGAAATTAGTCCATGAATGAAATACATACCTTAGTTCGTAAATACATGAAAATTGATGAAGGAAATTCTTCATTCTGAATCTTCTATAAATAGATCTAGGATGTTCTTGAGAGATTTTTGAGAGAAGAGAGTGTATTTTGGGTGAAAATTAGTTGAGTCACATGTTAAAGGCTTAAATAGGAGGGAATTGACTCTTCTAACCCTAAACGTGTCTTGTAATTTTAGTAACAATTTCCTGAATTGAACCTCTGGCGTGATGCGGTGCTATTACACAGTGTTACTGGAATTTTACAATTGGGAAACTAAGAGATGGCACGATGCGGAGCCATCACGTTGCCCCTTTTTTTTGACCTCAAATATTAGCACGACATGGAGAAAATTGTGATGAGACACTGGAAAAGGAAATTTTTCATTTTAGCTTGTGGCGGTGTGCCACTGACCAATATGATGCTATTTTATGATGGGAACTTGAAGTGGTCATAACTTTTGACTAGATTATTGGATTTGGGCGAATCTTAAATTAATGGAAAGTTTATTGAATTTTCTAGATGATAAAAAGTAAAAATTTTGAAAATTCCTTATTGAATAATTGTAATTCAATTTAGAAGAGAATACTAGACATTCTTGAGATGAAATTAGATAGGAAAACACATGGGGTATTACAATTCTACTGGTAAAAGATTATCTCTCACTACTATCCTTTCATTTATTTCATCTATGTTGTGTTTCATTGTTGAATCTGTAGGTTGTCTCATTTATCTATATCCTATTTGGATGGGATGCAAAGCTCTCTTTGAAAAAATTTGGATAACTTGATAGAGAATCCAAGCTTTCCTAATCATGTTCCCATGAGTGAACTTTCTCTAAATGAGCTACAAGGTAATCAAACAAACTCTTGCACTCTATTGAATGCGACTAATAGAAACTAAGCATGAATGATAATTTGTCTTTAGGTAAGTCGAATGTTCCTTCATATTGTGATGATAATGTACAACTTGAGATTTTGGATACACTACTTTATCCTATTAATGACAAAATTAATTTTTCTAGCAATATCAAATTGTGTCCACCTAGTGTTCAAACTATTATGACAAGTGATAGTACATTATCTTGTGGAAGTCATGAAGACCAACTCGTGTGTGAAAATGGTGGTGTTGAAAATGTTAGTCAAATGAATAAGGATAACCCTCTAATTGTTTTTGTTGTTAACCATTGTAACACCTCATACATTGTATGTACTTGTTCTATTTATTTGTAACTTATTATAGCCTTGTGGTAGGTAGTGGATGAGATTTGTTATGGAAATATTAATGGTGTAGATAGAATTCTAGACGCAGCCCATACCATTTTATGTGACATGGTCAAGTTAACATCAATACAACTATTTAATTTTGAATCGTAAGTCGGTATTTTAATCTATAGTTTAAAGTAACCAGGTGTGTACAAGTTGTAAGTTAGATTAAGGTAAGAAGCTAGAAATGGAATAAAATATTAAGGTGCTTTCTAGACTTAATTAATCTAGTAGGTGAGTCACCTTCTTAAGCTATTTGGAACAAGTTAATGGACCCATGTCTATGGATCAGATTTGGGCCTATATTAATGTATTCATTTGGCCAAAATTGAATAAAATAAGAAGAAAAATTGAGAAGTGGCCCAACACAAAAATCTACCACGACCCTACTGTAATTGAGCCCAATTAAGAAATTAAGGAAGTAGGTGCATCACCTACTTTTACCCTTTTAGAAACTTAATCTCTTTAACTAGGTACATCACCTACTTGGACCAATTTGACCAAATTTGAGGTCTAAAATGTAGCTTAGTAGATGGAAAAAAATTGGGCCTTTATAAGACCAAGTTGTTGGTTGTTTCCCTCATTCTTAAGTCACAAAAAAGGTTATACTTCATAAATTTTCTCTACTTTCTTTAAAGCAACTAGGATCAACCCTACATTTCATTTTAGGGATCTTGGAGAAACCCCGACTTTTGCAGACCAAGGTAAGTGAAAACAATAATGGTTTAACTTAATTACCTCAACGAAGATTAGGAAAACATAATATAAGGGCTCAATTATTAATTCATGGCGGAATATATAACAAGCTACTTGCTCATTTATTTTACTGTATTATTTTGAGATCTCTTTCTTTGTAGGTTTAAAGTATGAAGAAAAGTGAAAGTTGAAGTTATTTAGGAGTTCAAATTAAAAGAATAAGTTGCAGAATTGAGGTAAGGTGACTGCTCCATTTTGTTCTCCTTAAATACTAATTTTAGAGAAAATTATAGATGTGTTGTTATTGACAAGTCAGGAGATAATGAGTTCAATAATTGATTGCTACAGTAAAAAAAATTTGGGGCTGTTTTGCTGACTATTTTGTATGTATATGTTATGTGGAAGTTGGAGAAAGGTGTGACTACTTTGAATTAAAATATGGCAGAAAGATGTGGTGGTACACCACCAAACTAATTATCGTATATTTTTACTGTCTAATCCATTTTGCATACTATTTGAAGGGTATAATGAAGCCAAGATAGTTTTGGTGAATCTTATAAGAACATGTATGGTATGCGGGTGTAATTGGAGGGGGAAAAGGTTAAAATAACACCCTCGATTGATAGGTTAAGGGCTTACTGCCCGGTTACTCTTTTAGTACAGTTAGGTAGCTCAAATATGTTGGTTGGTTGCTGACATTAATTTTCCATATATTTTATTATAGATAAGTAACCTAAAAGGTGGGAAGTCAAGTTGGCTTAGTTTCAAAGTTATATAACTAGGTATGTAAGGAATACTCTATTTGGCATTCTTTGGCATGACAGACATTTGTTCCATCAAGTAAGCTTCCTAGGTTATCATATAACAAGTGATGCATAATGGGTGCATATTATATCCCATGTAGCCAATGACCTTTTTCCCACTCTCTAACGTGTTAAAAAACCTTAATATATGCTTATTATCAAACCTACGCATCTATTTTCACTATAATATTTTAGGGGTTTCCGGTTTACTCAAAGAAGACCCATGTGTTATTTTCAGCTCCTAAATACGTTATTTGTGTGCCAACAAAACCCTACCTCTTTTTTGTTGCATTAAGTTCCCATTTACATGTCTCTTATTGGATATTTTTATTTCAATGTACATAATGTTATTACCACCAAAGTTACAACCACAAAGGTTAAGTAAATTAAGTAAAACGATCTATAAAATAAGTCGCAGCTCAGGGGTATAAGCCTAGAATAGGCTGATCTCGATACATTTATATATGGGTTGCAACTCAGGGGCGTAATCCTAGCATGGGCCGATCCCAATATTTATTTATGGGTGGCAGCTCAAGGGTGTAAGCCTAGCATGTTTCGATCCCGATTTATCTATTTACCACTGATCAGCTTGTCTTTTTTAGTATATGACTTACAAATATTATGAAGTAAGAAAGGTAAAATGACAAAAGTGTCACTCCTCAAATCCTATAAGGAGTGGACAAGCACCAATAGTCTTCAAGTCTAGAGAGAACCAATCCATAACCTTGTACTTCTCATGCATGTACTTTTAACAACCAAAGGTTCTAACAAACATAATATTATACATTGATGAGAATAACTATGTAGGCAAGCACAAAATTATATATACAACACTTAGCTGTTGGGGCCACCACATCTAAAAGACAAGAAACTACTATGTTCAACTTTACATTAGTCTACAAAGACTCTAAAATATACAGAGACTCTGTTAGGGTTGGGAAAAACCCCCGCCCTACTCTTGACTACTGTACAATACCAAAATATTTAGAATAGACCTGAAAAGCCCTGAATCAATTTGTAGCTTACCGATAGTCATTGAATAGCCTTTTCTCGTACTAGTAAGGTGTATTAGCTAAATCACCTATGCCTGCATCATAAAATACAGGTCCCCTATGAGGGACATCAGTATAAAGATATGTACTGAATATGTAAGGATAAAGGTATCAACACGTGATACAAGAGATCAATAAAAATAAAATACAAGTGTATACACAGTACTCGTAGACCACCTTTATATATACTTGTGGGATGACGTACATTACATTCTTTTCTTTATTTTTTTTCATTCTTACTTCATAATCTTTCTAAGCCATATAATGCAAATGACCAGCTGATCAGTGGAAAATAGATAAATTGGGATCGGCCCATACTAGGCTTACGCCCCTGAGCTGCCACCCACATAAGAACATTGGGATCAGCTAATGCTAGGCTTATGGCCCTAAGCTGCCACCCATATATAAATGTATAGAGATCGGCCTATGCTAGGCTTATGCTCATGAGTTGCCACTCATTTAATAGATTTACTTTACTTAGTTTATTTAGACTTTAAGATTGTTACTTTGGTGGTCATAACATTACGATACCTTAAAGAAATAATCTACGAATAAGTGACATGTAAATGGGCACTTAATGCAACAACAATGAGGTAGGGAGTTGTTGGAAGCCAAATGAAGTGTTTAGGAGCTGAAAATACACATGGGTCTTGTTTGAGTGAACAGAGAACGTTTGAAATTTTCTAGTGAAAATAGATGTGAAGGTTTAATAATAAGCATATATTAAGGTGTTTAACACATTAGAGTGTGGGAACAAGGTCATTGGCTACATGGAATGTAATGTGCTACTATTATGTATCACTTGTTATAGGATAACCTAATTTTATGGAATAAATGTCTGATTTTATGCCAAAGAGTGCAAAATAGAGTATGACTTACATACCTAGTTATATAAATCCAAAACTAACCCAACTTGACTTTATGCCTTTTAGATTATATATCTACAATAGAATATATGGTAAACTTGTATTTGCAACAAATTAATACATTTGGGCTACTTCACTTCACCAAAATAGTAATCGGGCAGTAAGCACTTAATCTATCAATCAAGGGTATTATTTTAAGCCTTTTCTCCTCCAATTACACCCACATACCATAAATGTTACTTTAAGATTTACCAAAATCACTTAACTTGATTACACCCTCCAAACAATACACAAAATAAATTGGTCGGTAAATACATGCAATAATTAGTTTGGTGGTGTACCGTCTCACCTTTATTTTATATTTCAATTCAAACTAGTCACAACTTTGTTCAGCATCAACTTGGAAGCCAATAATATATACATACAAAATAATGCGAAAAAAAGTCCCAAATTTCTTTTATTATTGAACTCATCATCCCTTGAGTTCTCAATAACAACAAATCCATAATTTTTTTCTTAAATTCATAAATAAGGAGAACAAAATGGGTAGTCACCTTACCTTAATTCTGCAACTTATTCTATTAATTTTAACTACTCAAGAACTTCAACTTTCACTTTCTTTCACACTTTAAACAAAAGAAGAAATAAAATCTCTTAATAACAAAGAAAAAGTGAACAAGTAGCTTGTTACATATTCTACCATAAATTAATAATTAATCACTTATATCATGTTATCCTAATCTTACTTGAGGTAATTAAGATAAACCATAAGTGTTTTCACTTACTTTGGCTTTTAAAGGTTGGGGCTTCTTCAAGAATCCTAGAAAGAAAAAATAGAGCTGCTCCTTGTTGTTTAAAATAAAGTAGAGAGAATTTGTGAAGTAACCCTTTTTTTGCGAGTTAAGAATAAGGAAAAATAACAAGCAATCTAGGCTTATAAATTCCCTAATTTTGGCCATCCACATAGCAAATTTTGGACCACAAATTTAATCAAATTGGTCCAAGTAGGTGATGCACCTCCTCAAGGAGTTCCATCAACTCAAAATGCCAAAGTAGGTGATGCACCTACTTGGTTAGTTTCTTAGTTGGGCTCAATTATAGTTGGTACTTAGAAAATTTGAGCATTGGGACTTTTCTCCCTTTTCCTTCTTCTTTTACTCACTTTGGGCCCAAATAAGTATACTAATAAAGGCCCAATTCTGATTCATGGACTTGGTCCATTAACTTGGCTCATATAACCCAAGTAGGTGACTCACTAACTAGCTTAATCACATCAATCTAACTTAAAACTTGTACACACCTGGTCACTTTAAAATTTAGGTTAAAATATTGACTTACAATTCAAAGTTAAATAGTTGTATCGATATTAACTTGATCGTACTAGATAAAAAGGTACAGGCAGCGTATTGAATTCAATCTAAACCATTAATATTTGCGTAAAAAATCTCATCCATTAGCTACCACAAGGCTATACCAAGTTACATATAAATAGAAAAGGTACATGCAATGTATGGTTTGTCACATCCGTCCCTCCTTAGGAATGTTCATCCTCGAATGTTAGCATAACTATACAACTAATACAAGTTTAATCCTAAGTTAAATATCCTTATTATCACATAGTACTTATATATTTTACTTACTTGTTATTGCTCCAATTCAGCATCTTAGACTTTTTCTTCGTATTTGAACAAAATGGTGGTACTTAGATTTCATCACTTCTTCTACTTCCCATGTTATCTCCTCTACTTTTTAGTTTCTCCAAAACACTTTTACAGTAGCTATTTCCTTATTCCTCAACTTCTAAACTTGTCAATCTAGAATAGAAATAGGTATTTATTCATAGGTGAGATCTTCCATAACTTGTACATCTTCATTGGGAGTAATATTAGATGGATATCCGATGCACTTTTGAACCATTGAGACGTGATATACAAGCTGAATTGTTGAGAGCTCTTGTGGTAGCTCTAACTCATACGCGACTTGGCCAAACGTCCGATTAATCTTATATAGGCCTATATGACATAGAATTAGTTTTCCTTTCTTACAAAATCTCATAACCTCCTTTATTGATGACATTTTTAAGAATACCCAATCACCTACAGCAAACTCTAGATCTGTTCTTCTAATATCTTCAAATGACTTATGTAATCTCTGGGTTGTCTCTAGCCATTGTTGGATCACTTTAACCTTTTCCATAACTTTATGATCAAGATCTAGCCCGAACAAGGCTGTTTCACCTACTTCAAACCATCTAATTGGTGATCAACACTTTCTCCCATACAACCTTCGTATGGTGCTATATTGATACTTGAATGATAGATACTTTTGTAATAGAACTTGATGAGAGGTAAGTGATCATCCTAACTACCTTTAAAGTCCAATACACAAGATCGTAGCATATCTTTAAGTGTTTGAATGGTACGTTCTGCTTATCCATCCATTTCTGGGTGGAAAACTGTACTAAATTAACTTGTCTTCCCAAATTTCTCTAAAAGACTTCTTAAAATTTGTAGTTAATTGAGCTCCCTTCTCTGATATAACACAGATTGGTACTCCGTGTAATTGAACTGTCTCTTAGATATACAATTTGGCATAATCATAAATTGCATAAGTGGTCCTAATCAGTAGGAAGTGAGCTGATTTGGTAAGCCTATGAACTCTCACCCATATGGAATCAAACATTTCAGATGTACGATGCAAACAAGTAATGAAATCCATGTTGATTATGCCACACGTCCAGATTGGAATATCTATATACATTTCATTAACCTTAATGATTTTGGCGCTCTACTTTAACACTTTGACAATTTGGACATTCAACTATAAATTCTGCAATGCTCTTGTTCATGTAACCCCATCAATACATTCAATTAAAATCATGATACCAAATACACAAAATTGATGGAAAAATGAAAAAATCATCAAGCACATTAAAAAAAAATAACACACTAGAAAGAGATGAAGAAGAATAATTGCATAAACATAAAGATAGTAGAGAGACCCTTACTCTTACCAAGTGAATAGCACCAGAGGCTATTTCAAACCTTCAAACACACAAAACCAATAGATACTAAAACCACTCTCTTAGGTGACCCAAAGGACTCATACTTCCTTAATCATACCTTTCTTGCCAAATTACCCAAGACAAGTGAAAACCAACTTTCAATTGCTATTAGTGTTTCAAGTTTCGATTTTAGGAAAACAGCTACAAGAATAAAAGCTACAAAATATGAATAATATTCAATGTCATCAAAATTCTTATGAAAAGTGGAACATAAGGGTCTATTTATACTATTACAAGACAATGTCTAAAATACCTTTAATGAAGGGTGCTCATTTGGAGTGTAGAAAAAGAATCTCAAAAGACCATAATATCCCTAAGTTGAGGCGCCTTTAGAGTTTATTCAAGGATGACTTACATTGTATTAAAAGATCTTCTTCTCATTTTAGCAAATACACACCCTTGGTTGAAGGCATTATGCTCTCATAATCTCCTATTTGCATGAACAAGGATTGAAAATGCTCCAAAAGGGTCTCTAATTTGAAGCTTGAACCTTTGATAATGACTTGTACACTTTTTTTCTCTTTATTAATGTATCATCCTCTCCATCTTGAAAGGAATTTATCCTAAATAACACATATATTAACACCAAAGAGAGAAGAAAACAAGTACACAATCCTCATGGTAGGAGGGTTAGCATTAGTAACACAGATGATATAACAATTCCAAGGGGGTACACTCTTGGAATATAGCTAATAATCCTTTGTTATGACCATGAAACACTTACTACAAGAATAATAAAGGACTTGGATAAGATATACATCAATGAAATAGGAGAGCAACTCTAGACTATCACATATATGAACAAGCCAACATTGTTTACATTTGAAATACATCCGTGGGTCCTTTTTGTATGACATGAAGAGATTAGCATGAATGGCACAAATAAGGTGGTTCTAGAAAGTATAAAGAGATAAGGAAACTACAAAGGTCTTAATGTCTTAACTATACCCAAAAGGTAAGACTACCTTTGGCTTAGAAACCATAAAATACATTTGTTTTATTACCTCTACAAAGGACCTCATCAAATATGGTGACACTAATAATCCTAAAGTCCACCTGACCCACATATCATCATAACTAAAACAAGGAAACTAGACATGAAACTTACTACCTCTACATAATACTAAGTCGAAATTTACAAGGTTATTATCATAGGTAATAAGGTAGTATAAGAAGGAATCAAGTATGAAGACATCATGCTGAGGGGGTACACTTTTAAAATAAAACCATAAATCCTTTGATTAAAACATGAAACACTTAGTATTATCAGTACAAATAATAAGGCTATGGTAATTATCAAGGAAACATTAAGAAACACCAAGACAATCCCTTCCCCACCGTACTAGTGCACCGAGATCAAATGGATGAAGTAGCCAAGGATATAATCTAGGGCTAATCATTTCATATACTAGGGCATAATAATCACAATCACCTAAATCATTTTATTTTAATAGAAGATTAACATTCAAGAATGAGGATCAACAGCTTAGAAGACTTCTCTCAACATGATGTATACCATCCTTCATATCCTCACTAGTTGTTGGCAACTCACATACCAATGTAGAATCAGCTTGGTTTTCACATGGGTCAACTAGTGTGTGAATACTCTTGTCACATGGTATTGGATCCTTATTCAAGTTATAAGTGCTAGCACTAGATGGACACAAATCATTCTTATGAAAAGAATTAATTTTGTTATCTAAAGGATAAACTAGTGCTTGCATACTCACAACAAGATTTTTATCCTTATAATACATAAAAACACCAATAGTATCACAAAATAAAGATTCATACAATTCTTCACTAAGAAAATATAAAACTACACCACTTAGGCAACTACTAGCCACATCATAAAAATTCAAGTTTCTAGGGTTGTTGAAGATAGCATTGTTAACTTGTAGATCTTTGGAACAGTGTTATTTACTTGGTTTTGCATCATTTAATCCTTAATTATCCATATTACAAAGGAAAATTTCAAGGTTTCCCTTTGGACTAACATTTTCATCACATATCCCAAAATTGGGACTTTCGGCCAAGGGCTTGAAGGGAACTTCCTTGGGCTTTTCCTCGGGGCTTCTAGGTTCTTGAATATACACATGACAAGATAAAATACTAGGAAAAATTCAAGATTTTTTGTTAGTACGTAACAAGGATTCTTTGTCGATAAGATCCACAATCAAACATTTCTTTCCCTTTTCGACTTCACTACCTACTATTTCCTTTTCCCTTTCATTCTTTTCATCACACTTTTTTGGTATCTCAATATCAATATTTTCTCTATCATGAAAACCAACCTCATCACCCTCGGATTCTACACCATCTTTTCTCTTAGTTTAATGAGGTGATTTCAGTTTAGTGGAACTTGGGGATGAGGCATTGAATTACATTTGTGATGCATTTGGATTTGTGGTATAGGATTTTTTTGAGTGTGGTGTCCTTGGTAATGTGGTTTTATGCCAAATAGTGCAAAATAGAGTATTCTTTACATACCTAGTAATATAACTTTGAAACTAATCCAACTTAACTTACTGCCTTTTAGATTACTTATCTACAATCGAATATATGGTAAACTAGTATTATCAACCAATCAACACATTTGGGCTTCATAATTTCACCAAAACAGTAAATGGGAAGTAAGCACTTAATCTATCAATCAAGGGTGTTATTTTAACCCTTTTCTCCTCTATTTAAACCCACATACCATACATTTTATTATAAGATTCACCAAAATCAACTCATCTTCATTACACCCTCCGAACAATACACAAAATAAATTGGGCAGTAAACATATATAATAATTAGTTCGGTGGTGTACTGCTACACCTTTTATTTATATTTCAATTCAAAATAGTCACACCAATTTCTAACATATATCTAGAAGCCCATAACATATACCTACAAAATAATCCACAAAAAAGTCCCAAATCACTTTTACTATAGCAATAAATTATTGAACTCATCATCCCTTGAGTTCTCAATAACAATACATCAATAATTCTTTCATAAATTCATACATAAGGAGAACAGAATGGGCAGTAACCTTACCTTAATTATAAAACTTATTGTTTTAATTTGAACTCCTTAAGAACTTCAAATTTCACTTTCCTTCACACTTTAAACCAAAGAAGAAAAGAAATCTCTTAATAAAAAAGAAAAAGTGAACAAGTAGCTTGTTCCATATTCTGCCATAAATTAATAATTAATCACTTATATCATGTTCTAGTAAACTTTCTTGAGATAATTAAGATAAACCATAAGTGTTTTCACTCACCTTGTGATACAATCCAAAAGAGCAAAAAAGAGTACACAAAATTATTAAAGGTTAAAGCTTTGGAAATGACAAGTGATTGAAGGCCTTTGGGAGTATTTTTGAAGCCTCGTTCAAAAGTATCTAGGAGAAGAACTTTTACACTCAATAGGAACCTCAAGTGAAGGGTATGGATAATTTGTTAGTTGAATATTCAAAAGTGTTGTTTGATCCAAAAAGGGGAAGAAAGAGAGTGGAAAATTTGTTAGTCGAATAGCATATTCAAGGAATAATCCATTCTTCCAAAATAAGGAGGGGACAAGGGGACAAAAAAAGTACACTTGCAAGTACGGGGGGGACGGGGGGGGGGGCGACCATTACATTTCCATTTCCATTTGAGACTTGAAAGAGCTCTAATTTGTTTCTTACCCCTCCAAATCCAAAAATTCTTCTTCCCAATGTGTTGTTTGGCTGAGACAAAGACTTTGGAAAATTTGAAATTTTGAAAAGTGACAACGAACCATGTAGTGCCACATCATCACTTGTGATGAACCAAAACTCATCTCTAAACTTATATTTCCTAGTTTCTAATTTTTTATCCTAGTTTTTTTTAGGCTAATTCTATCACTAATTAGCAAACTAGTAAGTACCTACTAGGTTTGTAATTAGTCTAGAGTTCGTTTATTTCGTGTCTTCGATTTTATATGTTTTTTTCTCATTTTTGAATTCATAGTAGTTTGTTGGTTCAAGTCCGTACATTATTTTTATTTTAGTCATATCAATCAAAAATCGATTTTGGACCAAAGCTTATTCACCACTCAAGTAACTTGCCAAGTATTGAAAATTATTCAATACTTGTAAAACCAAGTGTGAGATGAGGTTTAGTGAGAGAGTGGTGAGACTTTTGAACTAAATTGTTTGCTCGTTTTGTAGGCTATGTTGTGTGCTTTTTGTTTTTTGTTATTTCAGGTATATTTGCCATGGAATTCGAAGGTACTATTTCCCAACCATTGGGAAATGATGCTATTGGATCCTTGATGGCTTGTTTTGAGTCCTTTACCCGGGAAATAAGAAGTGATATTGATGCCTTGAGGGGGGAAATGAAGAATGATAATGATGCCTAGAGAAGTAAGATTGATGCTACGAGGGGTGAAATGATATGCTTGATGGGTGCTATGATTAGAATGAAAGCGAGCCTTGATAGATTTTATCCACCAAAGCCTCCATAATATTTAAATCACCAAGTCCCAAATCCACTTTACCAAGGACAACACACTTCATAAAATCCCAAGCCACAAATCCAAATAAATCACCAATGTAATCCAATGCCTTCTCCCCAAGTCCACTAAACCAAAATCACCCCATACAACAAAGAGAAAAGATGGTGATAGAATCCGAGGGTGATGAGGTTGGTTTTTAAGATGGAGAGAAGCTTTATATTGAGATACAAGAAGAGTGTGTATAAAATAAGGAAAGGGAAAAGGAAACCATGGGTAGTGAAGTGGAAAAGGGAAAGAAATACTTTATTGTGGATCTTGACCATAAAGAACCATTTTTACTACCTAACCCACAAACATATAATTTTTCATAGTATTTTCTCTTCATATGTGCAGGTTCAATACCCTAGAAGCTCCGAGGAGAAGCTCAAGGAAATTCCCTTCAAGCCCTTGGCCCAAAGTCCCAATTTTGGGATAGGTGATGAAAAAGTGAGTTCAAAAGAAAAAATTGACATATTCCCTTGTAATGTGGAGAATTAAGGCTGCCATGATGAAAAAATAAGTGAATAACACACTTCCCAGGATCTACAAGGTAACAAAGCTATCTTCTACACCCCTAGAAACTTGAATTGTTATGATGTGGCTAGTAGTAGCCAAAATGCTGTAGTTTTGGATTTTCTTAGTGAAGAAGTGTATCAATCTTCCTTTTGTGATACTCTTGTTGTTGTTAGGTTTCATAAGGACTAAACTCTTTTTGTGAGTACGCAAGCACTAGTTGATCCTTTAGATGACAAAATCATTTTTTTGTAAGAATTATTTGCATACATCTAGTGCTAGTACTTAGAGCTTGAATAATTTTTCATTACTAAGTGAAAAGATTATTCACGCACAATTTGAACCTTGCAAAAACCAAGGTGAGTCAACATTGGTATGTAAGTTGCCAATAACTAGTGAGGGTGTGCAAAATAATCAATCGGGTGGAGTTGACCTTGATTTGGTAGAATGTTTAGCAGACCAGAATCATGATTTTACTTGTGAAAATGGTTTTGATTGTTATCCCTTTTCTGACCATTATGGTTTCAATATGCTTGTGGGCTACTCTCTTGAAAGAGAAGGTGGCTTCATGATTTGGGACCTTATTGTGTCATTTTCTCTTTGGGGTATTGCTTATACATGTGCATCCTTATTTTACACTTCTTCTTAAGTTACTTGAGTCACAACCTGTGGACGCAAAGTTTATGTTTCATTTGAAAGGAAGGAGATGTATGAGTTTAAATGACTTGATTCTAACCCTGTATGCTAAACCTATTGAATAAATTAGCATTCTCATAGATGATAGGAACTTGGATGATGCCTTTACACTTGATGCCTTCCTATACTACCTTTTTTCTTATAATAATACCCATGCAAGTCTTGGATTATTTTTATGTAGGGGTAGGACATTTGTTTGTTGGTCTACTTAGAGTTGCAATGCTATATGGCTTTTTTGGACCTTCGTAGTTGCCTTACCTTTTGATTCTTGCCTTAGCCGTTTCTTTTTTTATATTTTTGGTAGGAGTTTCATCTTCATAATGAAGGATAGTTAGTTATATTTCAACTATGTACCACCTTGTAGTATTTCTTTGAATTTGTGTGTTGAAAACGACGATATTAACCTTTTTCATAGTGACCTTGTATATGGTATAGTTGTGTTTAATGCCATGGATGATTATAACTTGGATCCTTAGGTAAAAGGGATGATTAGTCTAGGCTTATCCCCTTTGTTACTTCGACCATTTGACCTCGGTGCATTCTTGAAGTATTGGAGGGTCAGCCTTGGATTATGTCCATCCATTTTTCATATTGGTCCTATTCACTTTCTCTGTGCTATTTATAATAAGTCTTTCATGTCACAAACAAAGGACCCATGGATGTATGTCAGGTGTTAACAACCATGGATTGATGGTATGAGTGTGGTACTAATACTAACCCTTTTACCAAGAGTATTGTGTGCTTTTTTTGCTCTATCTTTGGTTTTGCAAGATCATAATTTGAGGAAAAATTCCTTTCAATATGCAGAGGATGATACAAGCCTAAAGATAACAAAAGAGTACACGACATTATCAAAGGTTCAAGCTGCGGAATTAACAAGTGATTGAAGACCTTTTGGAGCATTTTTGAAGCCTTGTTCAACAGAATCTAGGAGGAGAACATTTACATTCAAGAGGCACCTCAATTGAAGGGTATAGATGACATTTTACACATTAAAAATCACACTCAACAGGCTCGCCAATTCCCTTATTCATTAAGGGTATTTTTGACATTTACTATGTATTAGTATAAATAGACAAATTAGCATCTCTTTTCTTAAGAATTTGATGAATTGAAATTGAGTATTACACTTAATGTATTTTATTTCCTTATTGTAGGGCTTGGAAAAGACATGAAAACTTTAGAGATTAATACATTTGATGGATTTCACTTGTGTTGATTAATTGGTAAGAAAGGTGTGATTGACGAGTGTCAATTCCTTTGATCCACCATAGAGTGAGGTTTGAACATCCATTTTTGAGTTTTTTTTCAAGGGTTCATACACGTTCTTGTGCTAATAATTGGTGATAGTAAGGGTCTCATTACCTATCTTTACTTTTATGCATCTCTTCTTCATTCCCTTTCATATTGTGTTGTTTTCTTTGTCTTGTGGTTGCTGATTTTTGAGTCTTGAGTCCTTACTTTAATTTTTAGTAGTTTATTATTGTATAACGTTGTCTTGTAAAGGTTGGGTATTCTTCAAGAACCTTAAAAAGGAAAATAGGGCTGCTCCATGTTGTTTAAAAGAAAGTAGAGCGAATTTGTGAAGTAACCCTTTTTTCGTCACTTAAGAATGAGGAAAAATGACCAGCAATGTGTCCTTATAAAGTCCCTAATTTTATCCATCCACTTAACTTATTTTGGACCAAAAATTTAATCAAATTGGTCCATGTAGGTGATGCACCTACTTAAGTAGTTCAACCAGCTCAAAATATCAAAGTAGGTGATATCCCTACTTGCTTAATTTCTTAGTTGGGCTTAGTTATATTTGGGCCTTGGCAGATTTGAGCATTGGTCCTTTTCTCCATTTTCCTTCTTCTTTTACTTAATTTAGGCCCAAATAAGTATACTAATATAGGCCAAAATCTCATTCATCGACTTGGTCCATTAACTTGGCTCATATAACCCAAGTAGGTGACTCACCTACTAGTTTAATTAAGCTAAACAAGCATCTCGATATTTCATTCGATTTCCAGCTCCTAATCACATGAATCTAACTTAAAACTTTTACACAACTAGTCACTTTAAACTTTATATTTAAATACAGACTAACAATTCCAAGTTAAATAGTTGTATCGATGTTAACTTGATCCTGTCACATAAAAAGGCACGAGCATCGTCTAGAATTCAATCTACACCATTCATATTAGCATAACAAATCTCATCCATTAACAACAACAAGGCTATACCAAGTTACATATAAATAGAAAAAGTCTACGTAACGTATGGGGTGTCACAGAAAGGAAAGTATTTTATCTGATCCAACAAATATGTATAAAGGTGGTCTACTAGCACTGTTTATTCACTTGTACTTGATTTCTATAGAGATTTCGTAACATGTGTACTACCTTCAGCCTTGCATATTTATTTGTACTGATGTCCCTCATGGGGGACCTGTATTTAATGCTGCAGGAACAGGTACTTCAACTCATACACCTCCCTAGTAGGAGTAGGGATATCCAGTGACTATTTGTGAGCTCCAGTTTGATTCGAGGCTTTCCTAGTTTGTTTCATATATTTTAGTACTCTACAGTAGTTAAGAGTAAGGCAGGTGTTTGTCATGTCCTCAACTAAGTGTCTATGTATCTTTTAGTGGCTTTGTAGACCAATGTAAAGTTAAGCATAATAGCACCTTATCTTTTATGATGTTATGGCTCCAATGGCCAAGTATGATATATATAGTTCTGGGCTTGTCATTTATTTCCCATTAATGCATTATATACAGGGATGGAAAACTCGTTTGTTATTATAGTTATGTGCATGAGAAGCACTAGGTTATGGATAAGTTCTCTCAGGCCTTTACGGCTATGGGTGCCTTTCTACCCCAATAGGATTTGAGGCATGAAAAATTGGTATCAAAGCAGGTCATCCTAGAGATTCTACAAAGCTGTGTCTACATAGAGTCTTACTTATGGGTGTGTTGTGCACCACATCTACAAACAGGAGGCTATGGGACATTTAAGGGCTGTATATTTTTCTTCATAACTTAGATCATGCATTAGAGCCCATATTGTAGGTGAAGTCATAGTTAGACATTTAATCTATTTTTTTCCTCTTGTTATAGTAAAGATGTCGGTTACAAAAAGAATTAAGAATACAGGTAAACAAGTCAACGTGGTTGTCGGAGAAGGGACCGGCAAGTCACAACCTAGACAAGCTAATCAAAGTGAGGCTCAAGTGAGTTTGCATCATAAACTTCTTCTACTCCTCCATCTCCAGAAGATCTAAGGAGGGTAAGAACTACATCCTTAGAACTACCTATTAATGCTACTGACCAAGATCTAAGAAATGCGCTGCAATTGTTGGTTTTTATAATTGCTGTGCAAGCTCATGGACATGCAATTCTAACCACAGGTTTTAGTGGTGCAAATAGGGTAGCTAACCTACGGATATATGATTTTCTTAAATTAGACCCTCCCACATTCACCAGATCAGATCTTAATGAAGACCTATAGGTCTTTATTGATAAAATAAATAGGGCTCTAGATGTCATGCATGTGTCGGGTAAGGAGACAGCTGAGCTAGCAGCATATAGATTTAAAGGGGAGGCTATATTTTGGTATGAAACTGGAAATGATCTAAGTGTATCAATTCACTTTCAGCTACTCAGAAAATGTTCAAAGAGGCATTTCTTGATCATTACCTTCTATTTGAGATTCTAGAGACCCTTGTGAATCCGTTCTAGAATCTTGGCCAAGGGAATATGAGCATGAGGGATTATAGCCTCTGGTTTAAATCTTTGTCTAGGTATACTCCTAATGTAATAGCTACTATGGATAATAGTGTTCATCGATACGTGGATATATTGGATCCTTATATGGTTAGAGATTATTTTATTATTGCTTAGAACAAAGCCATGGACATAGAAGGGATACAAGATTTTGCACAAAAAATGGAAGATCAGAGGCAAAGAGTTTTCTAATAGAACGCCTAGGCCATTATCTTCCTATTCGGAAAATAGTGCTCCACTGAGTTTTAAGGGGCCAAAGGCAATCAATTTTGGCAAAGAAGTGAGATTCAGAGTTCATGAATAGTAGGGTGTCAATATAAAGGGAGTATGATCCAATTAAGACCTCCTCAGCATCCATATAAGCAATGGGGAATGGTTTATTTAGGTGCATGTTGGTTTGGGACAAATGCTTTCTTTTGGTGTGGTACGTCAGGACATAAAATGTGTGAACGCTCATAAATGGGTATAAGTGGTATGACATGACCTACAGGATCAGCCATTGCATTATCATCGTTGGTGCCTTATTGAAGTAGAGGTGTACAACCTATGGGTTGTGGTAGTGGTAATAAAGGAGCAGCTAGCTCTAGTGGAGTTCATAATCGTACAAATGCTTTAGCGTATCGACAAAATTTAGAGGCCTCTCCGAATATGGTTACAGGTACATTGTCCATCTTTTAACATAATGTATATGCATTAGTTGATTGGTCAATCTATTACAGGCAGGAAAGTGTATCAAAATTGTATAATAACTATTTCTGGTCATGATACAATGGATGACCTAGTTGAGTTAGAAATGGTAGATTTGGATGCTTAATTGGTATGTATTGGTTGGCTTCTTTTTATGTTAAAGTATATTGCTGAACTAAGACGGTGTATGTCCATTTTCCGAGAGAGGAAGTCCTAGAATAGAGGGGTAATATTAGTGCACCAACAGGTAAATTTATTTTTTATTTTAAGGAGAGAAGGATGATTTCCAATGGTTACATATATTATCTAGTTAGAGTGAAGGATACAGATACAGAGCCACAAACTTTTCAAACTATTCAAATGGTAAATAAATTTCTTGGTATATTTACTAAAGATCTTTAAGGTTTGCCTCCAAAATTAGAAGTAGATTTTGGTATTGATGTGATTCCAAGAACTCAACCGATCTCAATTCTTCCAAATAGAATGACCCTAGCAGAATTACGAGAGTTGGAAAAACAATTAAAAGACTTAATAGAGAAGGGATTCATAAGGCCTAATATGTCCCCTTGGGGCACACCAATGTTATTTATGTGTAAGAACTCTATATCATTGAGAATGTGTACAGACTATCAGCAACTAAATAAGGTGACTATTAAGAACAAATATCCTCTTCCGATAATTGATGACTTATTCGACCAGTTGCAAGGTGCCAAGTATTTTTCAAAGATTGATTTGAGGTTAGGTTACCACCAAGTGAGGGTAAAAGAGAAGGACATACCCAAGACAACCTTTCGAATATGGTACGGTCATTATGATTTTCTAGTCATGTCCTTTTGACTAACTAATTCTGCTGCAAATTTCATAGCTTTGATGAATAGGGTGTTCAAAGCATTCTTGGATGTGTTTGTGATAGTATTTACAGATGATATTCTGGTTTGTTTGAGATCAAAGGAGGACCATGAAAGTTACTTACGATAGGTGTTACAGAATCTTCATGATCATAAGTTATATGCAAAGTACTCTAAAGGTGAATTTTGGTTAAAATCTATGGCATTCTTGGGTGACATAGTATCTAATGAAGGTATAAAGGTTGATTCTAAAAAGATAGAAGCTGTGAAGAACTGGCCAAGACCTATAATGCCTACGGAGGATCGTAGTTAATTTGGCTTCGTAGGTTATTATAGGAGGTGCGTTGAACGGTTTTCTTCAATTTCTGCACCATTAACAAAGCTAACACACAAAGTGTCTAAGTTTCAATGGAATGACACATGTGAAAGGATTTCCAAGATCTGACGAATATGTTAAATTCTACACCCATATTGTTACTTCCAAAAGGAAGATAAGGGTATGCCGTGTGACAAAAAAATATACTACTAAACACGAAATTACTCCTAAGGGACCAAAAATCAACAACTAGAAGAAGAGAACATACAGATTCAACAATAAACAAAAGAAAAGTGCATAGATTTAAAGGATTGTTAGTAAGACATACTCCAACACTAATGAATAGCACCAAAGTGTTTATCAAACACCAAGACACACAACACGAATGGAGGATAACACAACAATTTTAGGTGGACACAAAGGGATCAACTCCTCAAGTACCCAACCTTTCTAGCAAAAATTTAAACAAGAGTGATTCCATACTCAAACATGACCCTAGTTTCAATGTCTACTCTAAGACCTACTCTAAGATAGATTTACAATCCCTAATCTATGGAAAGAAAATACAATTTGAGTTTCACTCAATCAATTCATCAAAAACTACTAAAAAACCAAAGCTAACGATCTATTTATACTATTACAAGAAAATGTCTAGAAGACCCTTAATAAAGGGTGCCCCTTTGGAGTGTAAAAAATGGGACTATCAAAAGACTATAATATCCCTAAGTTGCAGTGTCTTTGGAGTGTATTTAAGGCTTCCTTTGATTGTATTCAAATATATTCTTCATGTTTTAGAAAATACACTCCCTTGGTTGAAGGCATCATGCTCTAATAAACTCCGATTTGCATGAACAAGGTTTGAAAAGGATTCAAAAGTTCTTCAACCCAAAACTTGAACCATTGATAATACCTTTAACTCTTTTTCTCTCTTCATGCTTGTATCATCCTCTCTATATTAAAAGGAATTTGTCCTCAAATTCACATCTGATACAAGCATGAGTAGAACTAAGAGCACAAGATGTTGTCCAAAGTTCAAGCTTCAGAATTGGAAAGCAATTTAAGTCTTCTTTGGAGCATTTTGAAGCCTTGTTCTAGAGAACAAAAAAGGAGAACTTACACACTCAATAGGCTCCTCAAGTAAAGGGCATTGAAGACATTTTGCAATGAAAACTAACACTAAATATGCACCCTATGTGAGGGCTATTATTGTCCTTTAAGACTTTGTTTTTACACTCCAAAAGAGCACCCTTCATTAAGGGTATTGTCACGCCCCAAATTCCTTTGGGGCGGACAGACACCCATTTTGGGAGAACCAACTCATAACCGTATACTTTTCAGGTACATAACTATGGAATTAAAAGGTTCTGCTAGTATGGATATGATGCATTGATAAAACAAACCGTGTAAGTAAGTCCAAACCTACATATTCAAGACTTCTCCATTGAGGTCACAACATTAAGAGAACACAATACTGCCACACTTAACTTCATATTAGTTTGCAAGCCTTTAAAAGACACATGAACTTAGATAAGGTCGGGGAAAATCCCCGCCTTGCTCATAACTACAATACTACAATACATATAATAGACTCAAAAAGCTCTGAATCAACTTGGTGCTGACCAACAACAGTTGGATGTCCTGTGCTCCTACTGGGGTAGTCTACTAACTATATTGCCTATACTTGTAGTGTGAAACATAGTGTCCCCCACGAGGGGTGCCAATACGAGGAGTGTACTCAGAATGTATGGCATGAAGATACTTTAAAACAAAATTAGTTATCAATATATAACTATAAAGATAAGGATAGAATACAAACTTTGCTTGTACTTATGGGAACATGTACATTACATCCTATACTTTTCTTTATTCTTCTTTACTTCATAAGATTATAAGGCACAAGACAAATGACCAGTTGATCAGTGGTAAAAGAGGATGACCCATGCTATACATTTTAACCCTGGGATAAGTTCCTCAAAAGAACACAAATTGGGATCGACCCATGTTAGGATTTCCTTTCGCCCCTAAGATACCACCGGTAATATCGGGATAGACCCATGCAAGGTTCTTCTTCCACCCCTGGGATACCACCCAAAAATATATATAGAATCACTTCAGATAATTCTTTTCATCTTTAAAGTTGTTGTTTTGGTGTCCATATGTTAGATTTGGAACTTTGGTCTGTTAGAAAAAGGTATTCAAATATACACTAGCTGTAGTATCAATGAGGTAGAATACAATAATAATAGAAATATGAAACATAAAAGCTTAACTAGCACCATGGGTCATGTTGACTAAGAGAACAACTCGTAAAGCTTATTTCTGAAAGCTCCTATATCATACTAGTATTTAGAAGGGAAAATGGACAGATCTAGTAACAAACATATCTTTAGGTGTTTTATCAATATAAAAAGTTTGAATAAGGTTGTTAGCCATAAAGGATCTTGTACGCTACAGTTATGTATAACTTGAAAGAAAGAATGCCTAGCAAGGATACTTTGTAACAAAGGAGTTAGATTCATGCCAAAGAGTATCGGATTGATGAACCATACATACCTTGCTACACAACTGTTCACAGTTTTATTTAACGTCTTCCCTTTTAGATTAATAATCTACAATAGCATAATACTAGTATTAGTAGCTAATTAACATATTCACGCTATTTACACTTACTAAAACAGTAACCGGGTAGTAACCCACAATCAACTAATCCAAGGGTTTTCTCTCAACCTCGTTCTTCTCCAATTACATTCACCCACAATGTAACTTCTTCTAAGATCCCCTTAACATTTTCATCTTTATTGTACTCTCAAAATAGTATATCAAGTGATATTAGCTGTAAACTTATGTGACATTCAATTCAATAGTGTACCATTATACCCTTCTTCTACTTTTCAATGGAAATTATTCACACCTTTCCCCAAGCGTCAACAAAGTATCCCCCAACATACATACATAAAAAAAATCAAAATAGCCCGAAATATCCCTATATATGGCAACCACAAATTGAACTCACCATCCCTTGAGTTCTTAACAACAATATATACACAATTCTTAACCAGGACACATCTATAGGAAAAGGGAAACAATGGACAGTAGCCATACCTTAATTTTGGTGGTAGTTTATTCCCTTTATGTATATTTATCAAATAGCTTCATACCTTTACTCATAAACTAAAAGTGAAGAGAAAAATGTCTTAATAATAAAGGATAAAGGGACTGCCAAACTTAAAAAAAGATATCTTATAGTTTAATCATGGAGAACATAATTCATATAGTATTCTTAAGATGGGCACATGATTTCATCACTTACCTTTAACTTGGAAGGAAGATTTCAAAAGAACCCTAGTGCATTTTTAGGGCTACTGCTTGGCTAAGAGAGAACAAGAGTGAAAATCTTGAAAGCTATTTTTTTTAGCTAGCTAACATAATCTACAAGGGCTTGTTTTAATCCCATTAAAAAGAGATGCTCTTGGCCGACTTTATTGTTCGTTTTTGGGCCATAATTTATCAAGTAGGTGATGCACCTACTTTCCCATTATATTGGGCATTTGTGGATTAAAAACTATTGGGTCTTGGCTAGCCATTCTCCTACTTTTCTTTTCTTTAATTTGGGCCAGAATTAACTTATGTAGGTGGTAGTGTATTTGGCCCAATAAGCTGGTCAAGGGAACCTTAATAGGTTATGCACCTACTTAGTACTTAGGTTGGTCAAAAGTTCAAAGTGGGTGATTCACCTACTAGCTTAAATAAGTCAAGTGAGAACCTTAATATTTTGTTCCATTGTAAGATCAAAATGCTTATTGTTAAACTTAAAACTTATGTACACTTAGTCACTTCATCCTTTAGATTTAAATACCTTCTTACTGGCCCATGTTTTGATATTCTCATCGATGGTAACATAATCATACCATGTTTCAATAAATGTGGGAATTCCTACAAACCTATCTTACCACCACTTATCACATAAGATACCCGAGCCCATATCCTACCACAGAATTCCGCATCAAATGCTACATAAGTAGAACTAGTACAGGCGGAATATAGGGTGTTACATCATACACCCCTTAGAAATATTCATCCTTGAATTCTAGCATAATTTTCTAACCTAAACAAATATAAAACTAAGTTTAAACTCGTTTATATCCACATAACACTTGTGCAGTTATACTTACTTGATTATGCCCCGAATCAACATCCTTGGACCAGGTCTTTGGATTCAAATAAATGAGGGTAGTTTGACTTTACTGCTTCTTTGGCTTCCCATGTGATTTTTTCTACTTGCGGGCTTCTCTAAAGCACTTTTATTGAAACTAATTCTTTATTTCTTAACTTCTTAACTTGCCAATCTAGTACAGAAGTAGGTACTTCTTCATAGGTGAGTTTTTCCATAACCTGCGCATCTTTGGTAGGAGTGATATGAGATGGATCTCCTATGCACTTGCAGAGCATTAATACATGAAACAACAGATGCACCATTAAATGTTTTTGGGGTAGGTCTATCTCATATGACACTTGTCCAAATCTTTGAATAATTTTATATGGTCCTATGTAGCAGGGACTTATTTTTCCCTTTTTACCAAACCTTAGTACCCCTTTCATTAGAGACACCTTCAAGAACCCCCAATCTTCTATAGCAAACTCTAACCCTCTTGTTCTGGTATCCATATATTATTTATGTCGGCTTTGAGCTGTTTCTAACCATTTTTGTATCATCTTTACTTTTTCTATCGCTTGATGAACAAGATCTATCCCAAATAAGGTAGTTTCACACACTTCAAACCACCCAATCGGTGATTTACACTTTTTGACATATAGAGCTGCTTAAGGCGTCATTATAATACTTGAGTGATATGCAAAGTCAATTAGTTGAAAATGATCATCCTAAATACCTTTTAAGTCCAATACACAAGCACAAAAAATTTCCTCTAGTGTTTGGATTGTACGTATCGCCTGGCCATCCATTTGAGGATGAAAAGTTATTCTTAAACTCACTTGCATTCCTAAAATCTTATAGAATGACCTCCAAAAATGTGCGGTAAATTGAGCTCCCCTATAAGATATAATAGAGATTGGGACTCCATGCAGCCGAACTATCTCTCTAATATATAATTTTGTATACTCTTAAGCTATGTACATAGTCTTAACTGGTAGAAAGTGTGTTGATTTGGTGAGTCTATCAACTATTATAAAAATGGAATAATACTTTTGAGACGAGTGAGGAAGACCAGTGATGAAATCCATGTTGATCATATCCCACTTCCAAGTTAGGAGTTACATAAGCTGGAAATAACCTCTTGGCTTTTGGTGCTCCACTTTGACTTGTTGACAATTTGGTCATTCAGC
Source organism: Capsicum baccatum var. pendulum (assembly GCA_030864225.1). NCBI lineage: Eukaryota > Viridiplantae > Streptophyta > Magnoliopsida > Solanales > Solanaceae > Capsicum > Capsicum baccatum. The sequence continues at coordinate 168,888,995 of CM061558.1, read as the reverse complement.
TATAAATACTATAATGTTCTTCTTCATGTCACCCTAACAATACATCTCTTTCAAGTCATGATAAGTTTTTGTCGAACCAAGATGGATAGAATAACTTGAATGATGTGCCTCCTTCATAATCCACTTTCTTATCCCATATCTATTAGTTACACATAATCTATTTTGGCATCGAAGTATTCGCTCTTCTGTAAGCTCAAATGCCTTTATCACACCTTGTTGTACATTTTCGTTAAACTGTAAAATAATAGGATCTATGTATTGTTTCTCTTTAACTTCGGCTACTAATGAGGATTCTACTACATTTTGCACAATAACGACCTTGTCTAAAGATTCAACAAGGCGAACCCTCAAGCGTGCTAATTGGTGTAGATCCCTAGATATCTCTTGTCTTTCCATGGGATGCATATAATTACTTGCCATATCCTTAGACTTAGTGCATCGGCTACCATATTTTCTTTGCCCAGATGATATAAGATATCAATGTCATGGTATTTTAATAGCTCAAGCCATCTTCGCTGCCTTAAATTTGGGTCCCTCTAGTTAAAGAGGTACTGAAAACTCTTGTTATTGGTATACATATCAACATGTACTCCACACAAATAGTGGAGCCATATTTTTAAAGAAAATATAATAGCTACTAGCTCAAGATCATGTGTTGGATAATTCTTATTATATTTCCGCAATTCTCTTGAGGTATAAGCTATTACTTTACCATGTTGCATTAACATACATCCTAAGCCAACTCTTGATTCGTCATAATATACTGCATAGCCTTCTGTGTGATGCAGAAGTACCAATATGGGTGTAGAAGTCAACTTATTCTTCAACTCTTAAAAACTTCTTTCACAAGTTTCATCCCATTAAAACTTACCTTCTTTGTGTGTTAACTTAGCTAAACGTTAAGAAATAGAAGAAAACCCCTCAATGAACATTCTATAATAACCGACCATGCCTAAGAAACTACGAACCTCCATAGGCATCATGGGTCTTGGCCAGTTCTTCAATGCCTCTATCTTTTGAGAATCAACTCTTATTCCTTTATCGAATACAATATGACAAAAAAATGCTACAAATTTTAACCCAAACTCCCATAATCATAAAGAATTTGTAACTCCTGTCATAAATGATTGGCATTGTTTTCTTCCGATCTTGAATAAACTAGAATATCATCTTTAATACGATAACAAATACATTCAAGTATGCCTTAAACACTCTATTTATCAAATCCATGAAAGTTGTTGGTGCATTAGCTAACCCAAAAGGCATAACTAAAATCTCAAAATGATCATATCGCGTTCAAAAAGCAGTTTTAGGTATATCTTTCTCCTACACTCTCAGTTGGTGATAACCTGACCTCAAGTCGATTTTTGAGATAAACTTAGTACCTTGTAACTGATCAAACAAATCATCAATTGTAGGAGGGAAATTTGTTCTTAATTTTCACCTTATTCAATTGTCGATAATCAATACACATTCTTAATGTGCCATCTTTCTTTCATACAAATAGCACGGGTATGCCCTAAGGAGAAATACTAGGACTTATGAAACGCTTTTCCAACAAATATTTTAATTGTTCCTTCAATTAATGTAATTCTGCAGGGTCCATTCTATACGGGGGAATAGAAATCATTTGAGTACATGGGATCACATTAATACCAAACTCTACTTTTTTTTCGAGGTATACTCGGAAGCGATTTAGGAAATACGTCAAGAAATTCCTTTACCATTGAGATGGATTAAAGATTTGGTGACTCTACCTCTATATCTTTAAACCTTACAAGATTGCATATGTATCCTTCGGATATCATATCCCTTGCCTTAATATTAGAAATAAACTTACCCTTTGGTGCCCCAATATTACCCTTCCACTTAAGGTCTGCTTCCTATAGAAAATAGAAATGCACTTTTTACATTGATACCCCTTAATAATTTCCAGTCTTTATACAAAAATATAGCCTCCCCTTTGAATCTATATGTTGCTAGCTCAATTGTCTCTTTACCCAATACATGCATGGCATCTAGAGCCTTTTTTATTTGATCAATAATATCATGTGGGTCTTTATTAATATCTGATCCAGTGAATTTGGGAGGATCCAATTTAAGAAAATCATGTGTCCTAAGGCTCGCTGGACTATCTGCACAACTAGAACTGGTGGTTTGAATAGTTTGTCGTTGAACTTGTCCAACAACTATATGAGTCAACAATTGCACCGCACACCTTAGATATTGGTCAGTAGAATTAATAGGTGGTTCTGAGGATGTGGTTCTTCTCCTCCTTAGTTCTTCTAAAGATGAAGGAGTAGAAGAAGTTTGTGGTACAAACATAGCATGAGCCTTACTTTTATTAGATTGTCTAGGTGGTGACTTGCTGGTGCCTTCTCTGGTATCCACATCTACTCGCTTACTTATATTCTTACACCTTCTTGTAACCAGCATCTTCAATATAATGAGAGAAAAAAAGTTTTAGTGGTTAAATATGACTTCACCTATGACTTGGGCTCTATTCCATGATCTAAGATGTGGAAAAACAAAGCAACCCCTAAATACCCATAGCATTTTCTTTATAGATGTGGTGCATAGTAGACCCATAAGAAAGCCTCTGCATAGATACAACTTTGTAGATTTCAAAGGATGACCTGCTCTGATACCAGTTTTGTCATGCCTCAAATCCTATTGAGGCAGATAGGCACCCATAGCTGTAAAAACTAGAGAAAATTAATCAATAACCTTGTACTTCTCATGCATGTAACTATGACAATCAACAATTCTGACAAACATGATATTATGAATGTATGAGAATATCTACATTGGCAAGTAAAAAATTATATATACAACACTTGTCTGTTAGAGCCACCACATCTAAAAGACAAGACCCTACTATGTTTCAATTTACATTAGTCTACCAAGCTTCTAAAAGATACATAGACTTAGCTAGGGTTGATACAAACCCCCTACCTACTTTTGACAAATGCAAAATACCAAAACATATGGAACAAACTCAAAAAGCCCAGAATCAACGTAGAGCTCACGAATAGTCACTGAATAGCCTATGCATCTACTAGCGAGGTGTATTAGCTGAAGTACCTTTGCCTAAAACATTAAATACCTTTATTTTGTAAGGGACGTTAGTACAAAAATATGAACAGAATACGGAAGGCTGAAGGTAACAGTACATGATACATGACGTCAATAGAAATCAGATACCAGTAAATAAATAGTGTTAGTAGACCACCTTTATATATTTATAGTATAAGGTACATTACATTCGTTTCTTCAGTTAACTTTCTTACTTCATTATACTGGTAAGTCATATAATATAAATAAACAGCTGATTAGGGGAAAGTAGATAAATCGGGATCGGCCCATGCTTGTCTTACGCCCCTGAGCTGCCGAACACATATGAGCATTGGGATCATCCCATGCTAGGTTATTTCCCCTGAGCTGCAACCCACATATAATGGTATTGATATTGGCCCATTCTAGGATTATACCCCTGAGCAGCCACTCATTTTACAGATTTGCATTATATAGTTTATATAACCTTTGAGATTGTTACTTTCGTGGTAATAACATTATGCTACCTTAAAATAGTAATCTACCACTAGTAGATATGTAAATGGGCACTTAATCGTATAACAATGAGGTGGGGAGCTGTTGGAACACAAATGAAGTGTTCAGGAGTTAAAAATAACACATGGGTCTTAGTTGAGTAAATGGAGAACTCCTAAAATTCTCTAGTGAAAATAGACATGTAGGTTTAATAAGAAGCATGTATTGAGGTGTTTTAACATGTTAGAGAGGAAGAACTAGGTCATTGACTACATGGGATATAATACACTGCCATTATGTATCACTTTTTATAGGATAACCTTGGAAGCTTAGTTGATGGAACAAATATTCAATTTTATGCCAAAGTGTACAAAATGGAGTATGCCTTACATGCCTTATCATAACAATCCAAAACAAACCAAATTTGACTTCCCACCTTTTAGATTACTTATCTACAATACAAGATATGGTAAACTAATATTAGTAACAAACCGACACATTTGGGCTATTTAACTTCACCAAAATAGTAACCAGGCAATAAGCTCTTAATCTATCAATTAAGTGTATTATTTTAACCCTTTTATTTTCCAGTTGCACCCTCATACCATACATTTCCTCATAAGGTTCACCGAAACCACCTTGGCTCCATTACACATTCCAAATAATATGTAAAAACAAATTGGGTAGTAAATAAATACAATAATTAGATCAGTGGTGCACCGCCACAACTTTCTTCTATATTTCGTTAAAAACTAATCACACCTTTCTCAAACATAATCCTGGCAGCCCATAACATATACATACAAAATAATCCATAAAACAGTCCCAAATCACTTTTATTGTAGCAATTACTTATTGAACTCATCATCTCTTGAGTTCTTAATAACAACACATTCATAATCTCTCTCAATTCATATATAGGGATAACAAAATGGAGTAGTCATCTTAACTTAATTCTGCAACTTATACTTAAATTTGAACTCCTCAAGAACTTCAACAATCACTTTCCTGCACACTTTAAACCAAAGAAGAAAAGAGATCTCTTAATAATAAAGGAACAGTGAGCAAGTAGTTGTTTTATATTCACCCATGTATTTATAATTAGACACCTATAGCATGTTTTCCTAAACTTCCATGAGATAACTAAGCTAAAACTTGAGTGTTTTCACTTACCTTTGCTTGTAAAGATGAGGGTTTCTTCAAGAACCCTCGAAGGAATTTTATGGATGCTATTGTTATCCTTGTTAAGAAAGGGAGAAATCTGAAATTTAAAAGGAAATATTGTGGTTAAAATGAACAAAATGGAAAGCTATATTGATCTTATATTGAGCCCTTATTATTGACCTCATATCCAGCCACAAATTAGTCAAGTAGATGCTACTTAACGGTTCACGCAGCTCAAAATTTAAAAGTAAGTGATGCACCTACTTTCTTAAATTCTTATTTTTGGCTCAATTAACTTAGGCCTTTGTTAGATTTAAGTTTGGTCCATTTCTCCATTTTCTTCCACTTTTCTTCAATTTGGCCCCATGAGTACATTAGTTTAGGACCAAATCTTGTCCATAGCCATGGATCCATTAATTTGGTCCAAAAAACATAAGTAGGTGACTCACCTTTTAGCTTAATTAAGTCAAGCAAGAACCTAAATATTTCATTCCATTTCTAGATCCTAATTCCTTTAATAAAAGTTAGATTAAAGCAATTAGGAGCTGGAAATGGAATGAAATATTTTGGTTCTTGCTTTAATTAGTTAAGCTAGAAGGTGAGTCACCTACTTAAGATTTTTGGATAAAATTAATGGACCCATGGCTATGGTCCAGATTTTGGCCTAAACAATGTACTTATTTGGGCCAAATTGTAGAAAAGAGGAAGAAAATAGAGAAATTGGACAAACTTATATCTGCCATAGGCCCAAGTTCATTGAGCCCAAAATAAGAATTTAACCAAGTAGGTGTATCAACTTCTTTGAACTTTTGAGTTTCTTGAACCCTTAAGTAGGTGTAGTACCTACTTGACTAATTTGTGGTTGGAAATAAGGTCAATAATAAGGGCTCAATATAAGATCAATATATTTGTCCATTTCAATCATTTTGACCACAATATTTTATTTTAAATTTTAGCTTTCTCCCTATCATAACAAGGAAAACAACAACAACCCTAAAATTTCTTCTAGGGTTCTTGAAGAAATCCTCATCTTTTCAACCTAAGGTAAGTGAAAACACTCAAGTTATAGCTTAATCATCTCATGGAAGATCAGGAAAACATGTTATAGGTGTCTTAATAAAAATACATGGCTGAATATAGAACAACTAATTACTCACTTTTTCTTTTTTATTAAGAGATCTCTTTTCTTCTTTTATTTAAAATGTGAAGGAAAGTGAAAGTTGAAGTTCTTGAGAAGTTCAAATTTAAGTATAAGTTGCAGAATTAAGGTAACGTGATAGCTCCATTTTTTTCTCCTAATATATGAATTTGAAAGAGAATTATGAATGTGTTGTTATTGAGAACTCAAGAGATGATGAGTTCAATAAGTGATTGCTATAATAAAAGGGATTTGGGACTGTTTTATAAACTCTTTTGTATGTATATGTTATGGGTTGCCAAGTTGATGATGGATAAAGGTGTGATTATTTTGTAATGAACTATAGAATAAAGGTGTGTGAGTAAAATACCAAACTAATTATTGCAGTTGTTTACTGCCCGATTACTGTTTTGGTAAAGTTAAATAGCCCAAAATTATCGGTTGGTAGCTAATATTAGTTTACCTTATTGTCTATTGTAAATAAGTAATTTGAATTGTGGAAAGTCAAGTTTGGTTACTTTTGGATTTATATAATCAGGTATGTAAGGCATACTCTATTTTGCACTCTTTGGCATAAAATCGACCATTTGGTCCATCAAGTAAGATTCCTAGGTTATCCTATAACAAGTGATATATAATAGTAGCGTATTTTATCATATTTAGTCAATGACCTTGTTCCCACTTTCTAACATGTTAAAACACCTCAATAGATGCTTGTTATTAACACTACATGTCTATTTTTACAAGAGAATTTCATGAGTTCTCAGTTTACTCAAATAAGACCCATATGTTATTTTCAGCTCCTAAACACTTCATTTGTGTGCCAACAGATCCCTAACTCATTTTTATTGCATTATTCACCCATTTACATGTCTTTTATTTTTAGATTACTTTTCTAAGATACCATAATTTTACAACCACCAAAGTAAGAATCTCAACGGTTAAACAAACTAAGTAATGCAAATCTATAAAATGAGTGGTAGCTTAGGGGTGTAATCGTTGCATGGGATGATATCTATACCTTTATATATGAGTGGAATCTCAAGGGTATAAGCCTAGCATAGGCCGATCCCATCATTTATTTTTGGGTGGAAACTCAGGGCTATAAGCTTACCATGGGCCGATCCCGATTTGTCTACTTACCACTGATTAACTGGTCATTTGTATTATATGACTTACAAAGATTATGAACTAATAAAGTTAAAATAAAGAAAGTAATTTAATATAAATTATCCTACAAATATACTAAGGTAGTCTACTAGCACTATTTATTCACTGCTATCTGATTTCTATTGAGCGCTTGTATCATGTGTTGTTACCTTCAGCCTTACATCTTCAATAAAGATTTTCATATTGTCTTCCCTCATGAGGGACCTATATTTCATGATTTAGGAACATTTGCTTCAACTAATACACCTATCTTGTAGAAACATAAGCTATTCAGTGACTATTGGTGAGCTCTAGTTTGATTTAGGACTTTACGAGTTTGTTCCATAAATTTTGGTATTGTGCACAACTCAAGAGTAGGGAGGGAGTGTATCCCAACCCTATGTAAGTCCATGTATCTTTTAGAGGATTTGTAGACTAATGTAAGGTTAAGCATGGTAGTGTTTTTTATTTTAGATGTGGTGGCCTCATCGGCCAAGTGTTGCATCTATAATTTTATGCTGGCCAATGTAGATATTCTCATCAATGCATAATATTATGTTTAACAGAAACTTTTGTTGTCATAGTTAAATGCAACAGAAGTACAAGGTTACGGATTTATTCTCTTGGGCCATTATGGCTACGAGTGTGTATCCACGCCAATAGGATTTGAGGCATGATAAAAGTTGTATCAAATCAGGGTGTCCTTGGGAGTCTACAAATTTGTGTCTACGTAGAGACTTTCTTATGGGTGTATTGTGCACCACATCTATAAACAAGATGCTATGGGCATTTAGGGGTTATTTTTTTATTCTCATCTTAGATCGTGCAATATAGCTCAAGTCTTAGGTGAAGTTATTTTTAACCACTAAACTGATTTTTTCTCTCATCATAGTAAAGATCCTAGTTACAACTAGTAGGAATATAGGTACGTGAGTAGAGTGGCCGCCTGAGAAGGTACCAGCAAGTCACCACCTAGACAAGGTAATTAAAGTGAGTCTCAAGCTGAGTTTGTATCATAAACTTCTTCTACTCCTCCATCTCTAGAAGAGCTAAGGACGAGAAGAACCGCATCCTCAAAACCACCTATTAATGATACTGACCAAGATCTCAGGTGTGCAGTGCAATTGTTGTCCTATATAGTTGCTGGAAAGGTTCAAGGACAAAGTATTCCAACCACAGGTTCTAGTGGTGCAGATAGGGCAGTTAGCCTACGGACATAAGATTTTCTTAAATAGGATCCTCCCACATTCAATGGATCAGATATTTATGAAGACCCACAAGACTTTGTTGATCAAATGCAAAGTTCTCTAGATGTCATGAATGTGTTGAGTAACAAGGCAGTTGAGCTAGTAGCATATAGATTTAAAGGGGAAGCTATATTTTGGTATGTAGACTGGAAACGATCTAGGGGTATCGATGCACCTTCAGCTAATTGGATATAGTTCAAAGAGGCATTTCTTAATCATTATCATCCATTTGAGAATAGAGAGGCCCATGCACATCATTTCTTGAATCTTTACCAAGGGAATATAAGAGTGAGGGAGTACATCCTCTTTTTAACTCATTTGCTAGGTATGCTCCCAATTTAGTGGCTACTATGGATGATACAGTTCATCCATATATGGATAGATTGGACCCATATCTGGTTTTAGATTGTACTATTGCTGCTTTGAACATACACATGGACGTAGCAAGGATACAATATTTTGCACAAAAAATGGAGTATCAGAGGTAAAGAAGAAGAACACAAGAATTAGAACGGGGTATTATAATAGGGAAAGATCTACGGGGCAGTTCATGGGATCCCAAGGTGAGTTTAGTCCTCAGTTTTCTAATATATCGCCTAGGCCATTATGTTTTTATCCTACAGCTAGTGCTCCACCACAATTTCAAGGGTCCAAAGGCAACCAATTTGGACAAAGAATTGAGAGTCAAATTTCACAAATAGTGGGGTATCAAGAGAAAGGAAGTATGAACCAATTTAGGCCTCCTGGGCAGCCATGTAAAAAATATAGAAAGCTTCATTTAGGTGCATGTTTCTTTGGGAAAAATGCCTGCTTTTGGTGTAGTACATCGGGGCATATGATGAGGGAATGCCCACAAAGGAGCATGGGTGTTATGGCATGACCTACTTGATCAGACATTGTATTATCATCATCGATGCCTCATTTAGGTTGGGGTGTATAGCCTATGGGTCATGGTAGAGGTACTAATGGAGTAGATAGATATAGTGGATTTCAAAGTAGTACATATGCGATAGCGGATCAAAAAAATTAGAGGCTTCTCCAGATGTGGGTACAGGTACATTGTTCATCTTTTCAGATGATGTATATGCATTAATTGATTCAGGTTCTACATTATCATATGTCACTCCATTGTTTGCTGGGATGTTCAAAAGAACCCCAAAATTGCTAGTTAAGCCATTGGAAATATCTACGCCAGTTGGTGAATCCATTATATTTAGAAGACTATATGAAAATTGTATAACAACTATTTGTGGTCGTGATACAATAGCTGACCTGGTTGTCCTAGTTGAGTTAGAAATAGCAAATTTTGATGCTATAATGGGTATGGATTGGTTGGCTTCTTGTTATGCCGCAACAGATTGCAGAACTATGACGGTGTATTTCTACTTTCCAAGGGAGGCAGTCCTTGACTGGAGGGGTAATATTGGTGCACCAAGAGGTAAATTTATTTCTTATATCAAGTGATAAAGGATGATTTCCAAGGATTACATATATCATTTAGTTAGAGTGAAAGATACAAATTTTGAGCCACCAACTCTTCAAACTATTCAAGTGGTAAATTAATTTCCTGATGTATTTCCTAAAGATCATCCAGGTTTGCCACCGAAACAAAAGGTGGATTTTGGTATTGATGTAATTCTAGGTACTCAACCAATCTCAATTCCTCCATATAGAATAGCCCCGGCAAAATTACGAGATTTAAAAGATCAAGTAAAAGACTTGCTAGAAAAAGGATTCATAAGGCCTAGTATGTCCTCTTAGGGCACACCAGTGTTATTTGTGCATAAGAAAGATGGCTTTTTGATAATGTGTATTAACTACTGACAACTGAATAAAGTGGCTATTAAGAATAAATATCGCCTACCAAGAATTGATGACTTATTCGACCTGTTGCAAGGAGCCAAGTGTTTTTCAAAGATTGATTTGAGGTTTAGGTTACCACCAGGAGAGGGTCAAAGAGAATGATATACCCATAACAGCTTTTCGAACACGGTATGGTCATTACGAGTTTCTAGTCATGTCCTTTGGACTAACAAATGCACCCACAACTTTTATGGATTTGATGAATAGGGTGCTTAAGCCATTCTTAGATGTGTTCGTGATATTTTTCATAGATGATATTTTGGTTTATTCAAGATCAAATGAGGACCATGCCAGTAACTTACGATAGGTGTTACAGATTCTTCGTGATTGTAAGCTATATGCAAAGTTCTTTATATTTGAGTTTTTGTTGAAATTTATTGAATTTTTGGGTCATATTGTATTTGATGAAGGGATAATGGTTGATACTCAAAATATAGAAGTCGTGCAGAACTGGCCAAGACCTATAATGCCTACTGAGGGTCATACTCCCCTGGGGTTGGCAGGTTATTATAGGAGGTTCGTTGAAGGGTTTTCTTTAATTTTCACACCTTGAACAAAGCTAACACACAAAGCTTCCAACTTTTAATGGAATGATGCACGTGAAAGGAGTTTCCAAGATCTGAACAATAAGTTCACTTCTACACCCATATTGGGGCTTCCAGAAGGAACAGGGTTAAGCAGTGTATTGTGATGCTTTAAGAATTATCTTAGGATGTGTATTAATGTAGTATGGTCAAGTCATAGCATATGTCTCATGACAATTGTAGCCAAATAAGAAGTATTATCCGATGCATGATCAGGAACTAGTAGTTGTAATGTTTGCATTAAAGATTTGGCATCACTACCTCTATGGGATTCATGTTGACATATATACTGACAACAAGAGTTTGTAATAACCGTATCTTTTCCTAGCTAGAAATCATCTCAAGAATGCTACGACTTACTTTTAAATGCAATTTTGTTATTGTACATGCAGTATTTTTGCGATTTTAACTTTTTATCACGTGGAAAAATAAGTTGGCTTTCCAATGATACCAATTTCATCCCAATCCAATATCAGATGAAGGTGTTATGGACGTTTTACTCGGAATGGTCAGAATCGCCCAGGTGCGACAGCCTAGTTAGCGGACCGTCAAATTAGGGATGGACCACCACTTGGACAATCAATTCCAAGGCAGAAGGGTCCCATTCTAGTTAAGGCCTGATGGCAAAGTTGACAGACCGCCAACTTAGTGACGGACAACCACTTGGACCGTCAAAGCCATGCCAGTTAAGACAGGTTCAGGATAAGGACTGACGGACGAGTTGATGGACCATCAAAGTTGTGACGTACCGTCAGCCAGGACGTCAACCTTTATTAAGTGAATCCCATTTTTGGTCTATGTCTGATGGGATTAACGACGGTCCACCAGGTGTTTGACGCACCGTCAGTCAGACAGTCATATGCCACATTCAGCTTAATTTCAGGTCGTTTGAACAGCGGTATTTTGGTCACTTATCACCCACCTATATATACCCAGATAATTCCAAATTCAACAATTTTTCTCACTTTTATTTCAAAAACAACAACTAGTGTTTCTCCCTAAATTAAATCTTCAAGACCAAGACTCAATCTTCTTCAAGAATAAATGGATTTCAAATCCTTCCAGTTCAAAAACATCCCGAACCTTGAGTCAGGTATGCATAGTGTTCATCTATGGACCTCTTTCCTTCATTGAGTTCAAGAACTATGATTTTAAATGAGAAACTTTGATTTTCTTATTGCTATTAGATGTTGTTCATGTCAAAGACCATTGTTTAAACTTTAGAATATTATTGTAACATGATTTGCATAAAGTATGCATGTTGTGGTTAAAACCCATGAAATTGGGTGGTTCAAGATGATTAATATTTGTTGAGCAAACCTATGCCCAAGGTGTGCAGGCAAGGTGTTTGTTAAAATACATAGGCTTCTAGATGTTCATATTTACATGATTCTATTTTATCTAAATGACAAGTCCATATTAGCTATACACTCAATATGAATTACATGCTATTTATGTTTTACTATTGTTGTGGTGTGAAACATGCGTGATAATGGAATTATAGAACATATTAATGAAATGTATCCATTCTTTACCTACCATGTTTGAGATGTTGAATAGACTCATGAAGTATGCTAGCCCTTACTTATGATATTATGAATTATGGACAGAAATCTTGTGATCAAGTCATGTCATGTGTGTCAGTTTCCTTCCATCGAGTCTTGGGGGTATTCGTACCCAAAAATATAGTTGTATACCTAGAGCCATGTCATGTTGACATGATATCTTCAGTCAAGCCATGTTCCATAGAATTCAGTCAGTCATGTGACTCAAGAATCCTCAAAAACCTCATATCTCAGTCAGTTATAAGTATTATTACATTAGTCAATGGAAATTTAGTAAAAAAAGCTCATGTATAGTCAGTTAAGTCATGTTCAACTTCTTCAGATGGAAGTAGGAGTTAGCATCGAGTGAACCTAAAAATGGGAACTCCCCTACTTCAGATGAAGGTGTGATTCTTAGAAGAAATCCTTGCATTCAAAAGCTACGTTTCCAGCATGGGTTGAGACATCAACACTTCCAGTTTGAGGTTTGATAGGGTGGAAATCAGTCGTTCTCTTTTGGGGACACTACCACATTTGAGGGTCACTCACAGCATGTCTTTACCCATGGCACGGTATTGACACCCTTCCAATCACGCCAGCAATTGGGCCCTAGTTCAACTACTTTAGTATACATAGGGCATGTCGGTTAAACAACTACCTGCCATAGTTTCAGACTAAGTCTTAGTAAAAGAACTTAGACAGTTCTTCGGATATCCTTATACCAGGACTGTTAGATACAGTCAAATCTCAGTTATAGTATGGAACTCAGACAGTTCCATCAGATTCAGAACTATCAGATACAGTCCTTCACGCTATTAGAACTACATTTTTAGGCATGTATTCGCGTACAAATTTATCTATCACGTACTCATAATCCCAGTTACTATGTTAGTACGTTTGCACTCTTACGTTCATATCAGCTAGTCAGTTAGCGGTATTCATGCAGGTAAACCCTTCGCTTTAGCCTACCTCATTCGTATACTCAGTACTCCAATTGTACTGACACATTTGCACTATGGTGCTTTATTTTCATATTACACTATAGGTTTAGAGACATGAGTTCCAGAACAACAGTAGCAGTTGCATTTAGCACACAGAGTTGTAGTGAGTCCTCTACATTCGAGGATGATATTACTTTATTTATTCATTTATTAATTTAGTTAGTTTTCAGTTTATGGAGTTAGTTGGACACATGTTCCTTCAACTCCTTATTCAATTGAGATTCAGTTGTTTTGGGTATTTGCTACCCATATAGATGTCATGTTTTGATAGTTTCTTTATTCAATTGAACCTTTGGCCTATTATTCATGTTTTATGTATTTTACAAGTATATTATACAGTGTACAAGTATAGATATCAGTCATTGGTTAGGTTGTGATACTTTGGGGTCATAAGCACCGTGTAGCATTCCAATAAAGAAAATTAGGGCATTACATTTTTAATCTGAAGGACCTAAGTTTGAGGCAGCAAAGATAGCATGAATTATAAAAAGAATATGACATTGATATCTTGTATCATCTGGGAAAAGCAAATGTGGTAGCAGATGCGTTAAGTCAGAAAACCATGGAACCATTTGTATAATCACAAGTGATGACTAAAGATCTGTACAAACTAGCCAATTTGGGAGTTCTCATTCTTGAAGCTCCAGATGTAGGGCTTATTATTTATAATGTGGCAGAATCATCATTAGTAGCTAAATTAAAAGAGAAACAATATGCGGCTCCCACACTATTATAAATTAAGGAGAATGTACAATGTGGTATGACAAAGCAATTTGAGCTAACACAAGAGGGAGTAATTCAGTACCAAAATATATTATGTGTGCCTAATGTAGATGGGCTAAAAAAGAGGATTATGACAGAGGCACGTCATTTAAGGTATTCCATCCATCTGTGGTCAACTAAAATGTATCAATATTTGAAAGAAATATATTGGTGGGGTGACATAAAGAAGAACATTGTTGAATTTATAACCGAATGTCCAAATTGTCTAAGAGTTAAAGTAGAGCATCAAAAGACCAGGGGTTATATGCAATGTAAAGGTCTTCCAATATGGAAGTGGTACATGATCAACATAGATTTTGTCATTGGTTTGCCTCGTACATTTCTACAGTTTGATTCCATATGGGTGATAGTTGATAGGCTTACCAAATCAGCACACTTCCTACCGATTAGAATGACTTATATAGTTGAATTGTATGCCAAATTATATATCCAAGAGATAGTTCGACTACACGGAGTTCTAATATCTATTATATCAGATCGCGGAGGTCAATTTACTACAAATTTGTGGAAGTCTTTTTAGAGAAATTTAGGGTCACAAGTGAATCTAAGTACAATTTTTCACCCTTAAAAAGATGGAAAAGTAAAATATACCATTCAAACACTTGAAGATATGCTACGAGATTGTGTATTGGACTTTAAATGTATTTGGGTTTATCATTTACTTCTCATTGAGTTTGCCTACAAAAATAGCTATAATTCAAGTATTAAAATGGTTCCATATGAAGATTTGTATGGATAAAAGTGTAGATCACCAATTAGATGGTATGAAGTTGGTTAAACTGCCTTATTCGGGCCAGATCTTGTTTATCAAGCTATGAAAAAGGTTAAAGTGATCCAACAATGGCTTGAAATATTCCAAACTCAACACAGGTCATATGCAGATGTTAGAACAAGGGGGCTAGAGTTTTTTATAGGTGATTGGGTATTCTTAAAGGTGTCACCAATGAAGGGAGTTCTGAGATTTGGTAAGAAATAAAAACTAAGTTTATGCTATATAGGCCTATACAAGATTACTTAGAGGATTGTCCAAGTTGCCTATGAATTAGAGCTACCCCAAACTCTAAACTGGTAATCCAGTATTTCACATCTCAATGATTTGAAAGTGCATGGGTGATCCATCTCATATTACACCTACTGAAGATGTACAAGTTTCAGAAGATCTCACCAATAAAGAAATACCAATTAATATCCTAGATTGACAAATTAAAATGTTAAGGAATAAAGAAATAGCTTCAGTAAAAGTGCTTTGGAGAAACCAACATGTAGAATAGATAACATGGGAAGCTGAAGAAGAAATGAAATCTAAGTACCCCCATTTGTTCAAATATGAAGAAAAAGTCCAAGATACTGAATTGAAGGAATAACAACTAAGTATAATATATAAGTACTACGTGATAATAGGGATGTTTAACTTAGGCTTGAACTTATTTTGGTTGGATAGTTATGCTAACATTCGAGGATGAATGTTTCGAAGGAGGGGAGGATGTGACACCCCTTCCATTGCATGCACTTTCCCTATTTATAGGTAACTTGGTATAGCCTTGTTGTATAGGTAACAAATGAGATTTTTTAAGCAATTATTAATGGCGTATATGAAATTATAGATATAGCCCGTACGTTTTTATGTGACATAATAAAGATAACATCGATAGAACTATTTAAACTTGGGATTGTAAGCTTGTATTTGGAACTAACTTTTAAAGAGACCAAGTGTGTACAAGTTAAAGGTTAGATTAAAAGAATTAGGAGCTTAAAATGGAATGAAAAATTAAGGCGCTTGCTCTACTTAATTAAGCTAGTAGGTGAGTCACCTACTTTAGCTTTTTATACAAAATTAATGGACCTATGGATATGGACCAGATTTGGGCCTAAACTAATGTACTCATTTAGGCAAAATAGAAGAAAAGAGGACGAAAATGGAGAAATGGCCCAACACATAAATCTGCCAAAGGCCCAAGTTAATTGAGCCCAAAATAAGAATTTAAGCAAGTAGGTGCATCACCTACTTTGAAATTTTGAGCAGCTTGAACTCTTAATTAGGTGCATACCTTCTTGACTAATTTGAGGCTGGAAATGAGGTCAATAATATGGTCTCAATATAAGATCAATGTAGCTGGCCATTTTGCTCATTTCAATCAGAATATTTCCTTTTAAATTTTAGTTTTCTCCCTTTCTTAAAAAGGATAACAACTGCAGCCCTAAAATTCCTTCTAGGGTTCTTGAAGAAACCCTCATCTTTACAAGCTAAGGTAAGTGAAAACACTCAAGTTTTAGCTTAATTATCTCATTGAAAACTAGGAAAACATGCTTTCGGTGTATAATTATAAATAAATGGAACAATAAAGAACAACTACTTGCTCACTTTTTCTTTTTTATTATGAGATCTATTTTCTTCTTTTGTTTAAAGTGTGAAGGAAAGTGAAAGTTGATGTTCTTGAGAAAGTCTAATTTAAGTATAAGTTGCAGAATTAAGGTAAGGTGATTGCTCCATTTTATTCTCCTTATACATTAATTTGAGACAGAATTATGAATGTGTTGCTATTGAGAACTCAAGAGATAATGAGTTCAATAAGTGATTGCTACAATAAAAGTGATTTTGGACTATTTTATTAACTGTTTTATATCTATATGTTATAGGATGCCTGGTTGATGTTGGAGAAAGGTGTGATTAGGTTGTAATCAAATATAGAAGAAAGGTGTGGCAATACAACATCGAACAAATTATTGCATTTATTTACTGCCTGATCTATTTTGCGTATTGTTTAGAATATGTAAAGAAGAAAAGGTAGTTTCGGTGAACCTTATAAGGACATGTAGGATATATGCGTGTAATTGGAATTGAAAAGGGTTAAAATAACACCCTTAATTGATAGATTACGAACTTACTGCTTGATTACTATTTTTGTGAAGTTAAATAACCTAAACGTGTCAATTGGTTGCTATTATTAGTTTACCATATCTTCTATTGTAGATAAGCAATTTTAAAGGTGGTAAGTCAAGTTTGGTTAGTTTTGGAGTTATATAATCAGGTATGTAAGGCATACTCTATTTTGCACTCTTTGGCATAAAATTGGGCATTTGGTCTATCAAGTAAGATTATAGGGTTATCCTATAACAAGTGATACATAATGGCAGCATATTATATCACATGTAGTTAACGACCTTGATCCCACTCTCTAACATTTAAAAACATCTCAATGCATATTTATTATTAAACTTGCACGTCTATTTTCACTAGATAATTTTAGGAGTTCTCTGTTTACTCAAATAAGACCCATATGTTATTTTCAGCTCCTAAACAATTCATCTGTGTTCGAATAGCTCCCTACCTCATTGTTATTGCACTAAGTTACCATTTACATGTATCTTATTGGTAGATTACTATTTTAAGGTACCATAATGTTATTACCACCAATGTAACAATCTTAACGGTTAAACAAACTAAGTAATGAAAATCTATAAAATAAGTGGCAGCTTAGGTGTATAGGCCTAACATGGGAAAATATTGATACCTTTATATGTCAGTGGCAACTCTGGGGCATAATCCTAGAATGGCACGATACCAACGTTTATTTATCTGTGTTATTTCAGGGGCATAAGCCTAGCATGAGTTGATCTCGATTTGTCTATTTTCCACTGATCAGCTTGTCATTTGTATTATTTGACTTACAAAGATTATGAAGTAATAAAGGTAAAATGAAGAATGGAACATAATGTCCCTGATCCTACAAATATAAAAAGTTGGTCTACTAGAACTATTTATTCACTGGTATCTAATTTTTATTGAACTCTTGTATCATGTGTTGTTACCTTCAGCCTTACATATTTAGTACATATTTTTATATTGACGTCCCTCATGGGGGACTTGTATTTTATGCTACAGGCATAGGTGCTTCATCCAATACACCTCGCTAGTTGAAGCACAGGCTATTCAGTTACTATTGGTGAACTTTAGGTTGATTCGGGGCATTTCTAGTTTGTTCCATATGTTTTGGTATTATGAAGTAGTCAAGAGTAGGGAAGGGGTTTGTCTCGACCCTAGCTAAGTCCAGGTATCTTTTGGAGGCTTTGTAGACTAATGTAAAGTTAAACATGGTAGTGTTTTGTCTTTTAGATGTGGTGACCCTAACGGCCAATTATTGAAAATATAATTTTATGCTTTCCAATGTAGATATTCTCATCTATGCATAATATCATGTTTGTCAGAACCTTTGGTTGTCATAGTTACATGAATGAGAAGTACAAGATTATGGATTGGTTCTCTCAAGCCTTTACGGCTGAGAGTTTTTGTCCTCTCCAATAGGACTTGAGGTGTGACAAATTCTTTTTAAGATAGAGAGAATGATACAAGCCTAATGTTCTTATAGATTGCAAGGTCTTCTCAAAGGACCAAGCTTCCGAATAGACTTAGTGTTGTAGCATTTTGAAGTGATGTTTAAAATAAGAAAAAAAAGGAAAGTTAGGAACATAAGAGGCAGCTCAAATAAAGTGAAAGATGAACTTTGCACACTCCAATTTAATACTCAAGAGGCACCTCCTTTAATCTCTCGTTAAGGGTATTCTAGTCTTTTGTTATGTAATAGTATAAATATATATTTTAGCCTTTATTGTCATTAGCTTTGATGAATATTGAAAGGATATCCTTTAGTTTGTAACTTAGTCTTTTAGTTTTAGTGTAGAATCCAAAACTTTGAGTGTTTAATGCATTTGGAAGGTTTTTCACTAGTTTTAAACATTTGGCAAGAAAGGAGGAGTTGAGGGAGTGTGAACTCCCTTGGTTCACCTAAGAGTAAGGTTTGATCTTACATTGGTGATGTGTTTTTCAAGGTTTGATACACCTTCTTGTGCTATTCATTGGTAGAAGTGAGGGTCTCTCTATTTATCTTTACATTTATGCAATTTTCTAATTCATCCCCTTTTTATGTGTGGTTTTCTTTGTCTTGTGATTGCTGATTTGCTGATTGACTCCTTAATTAAAGTTATTAGGTTTCAATTTTTTATCAAATATTTTTGAGGGTTGATTTCATGTGGTATATTGTGTTGTGGACATTTGGACTAGACTGTGTTATATCTGCTAGGCTTGGCAAAGGGAACCTAGATCTAAAAGAAAATTTTAATTTGGAGGTTCTTTACCTTATGGTCTAACTTGATCAACTCTCGAATATTCATATTGTTCTTCCTCAATCTTCATATCATGTTGGAGAAGAATATTCAAAAGTGCTTGTTTGATCTTGAATGATAGGAAATGGAGTATACTAGTTGTTAAAGGCAATTTCCAAGAAGCATCCTAGTCTTGCCAAAAGAAGAAAACAATAAAGACAAAAGGAATCTTCAAGTATAATTGCCAGTACAAGGGGGGGACCAATTCATTTGAAATACACTTTGAAGCTTTAAAAGGCTCCAAAAACCTTACAAATTCCACCCAAAACCGAAATGACACTCTCTTGTGATTGATTTGGCCGAGACACAGAATTGAAGAATCAATAATTTGGAAAAGTTGATGTCCGATAACAAAGTGCTACATCATCATTTTGGTGCACAATCAAATTTAGCTCAAAATTGGATTTCATAGTTTCTAATTTTTTCCTTAGTTACATTTTGTTGATTCTATCACTAATTAGCAAACTAGTAACTACCTACTTGGTTGATAATTAGTTTAGTGTCCTTTTACTTTGCGTTAATGTCCTTTTGTGCTTATCCTATTTTGTGACTCATAGTATCTTGTCAGTTCAAGTATGAAAGCAATTTCTCTGTGCGTCAACTCAAACAAAAATTTATTCTAGGCAAAAGTAGACTCATCCCTAAATCACTCAATTAGTAGAAGCTAATTTTTCAACACTTGTGAAACCAAGTGAGAGGTAAGAATCCGAGAGTGAGAGTTGGTGATGTTATTTTGAAGTAACATTGTTTGTTTTTTTTTTGTAGTATATTTTCTAAGGTACCATGGACAAAAATATAATTTTGGCCCATCTTGAAGTTCCTTCCTGAGAAATGGAAAAAATGCAAATGGTTTTTTATAGGCTAAAAACTGAGGTGTATCTACTTTGAAAAGAAGGTTGGAACATGTGGAAGGTCAAAAGAACTCCAATTACTCCACTCCTCAAAACTATTTTGCTTTATCAACTGATGAAGAAGTGTATCAAGGGAGAAAAATTGGCAATCTCCCTTGTGATTAGAGTATCCCAAAGGAAAAAGTGGACTGCTATAACACACTACAAGGTGAAAAATAATGTGCTCAAGAAATTTAAGGTAAAATAGATAGCCCCTACACTTTTGTGCATGTGAATGGTGATTGTGTGGCTTGTAGCCCATTGAGTGTGAGTAGTAGCTTACCTATTTGTGAGACTATTAATTCTTTGCCTCTTGTTGATGATGTACATCATTATGATTATTGATACACAAGTTGATCCTATTGATGACCGAATTGACTCTTCTTTTAAGAGAAATTTATGTCCACCTAGTGTTGAAGCCATTGTGTTGAATAATAGTACATCATCAATTTATTTTTTTCCTCTTGTTTATGATGTACTCATTGTAATTGTGGATACACTAGTTAATCCTACTAATGACCAAATTGACTCTTCTTTTAAGAGAAATTTATGTCCACCTAGTGATAAAGCCATTGTGTTAAAAGAAAGTACATCATCTTATAAAAATTGTGTTGATCAATTGAGGATGTGAGTGGAGTGTTTAATTGGTCATAAGTGAGTGATTATGTTGAAAATATTGATCAAATAAATAAGCGTGAATCTGTGAGCTTTCCTTTTTGGTAAAGGATATCATACGGTTTATTTTGCTCATAGGGATAATCATGTTCTTGAAATATTTGAGACTTGATAATGATTTTTTAGAGAATGGATTTGCATGTTCTATATACTCTTCATGGGTAGATCCCTTTCTCTTTAAGGATAATATCTTGTTTAAAGATGATGAGCTCACTCCTAATGAACCTAGTGGTGAAAATAATGTTAAAGGTATAGATTATCTTGATGGCTATAACCTTTATACTAACCCACTATGGTGTGACAACATTCCTCTTTAAGATGGAACTCTCTCCTTGAAAGATGAGAGTACTCTTAAGGGTACGGAATGTTTAATCTTGAATAGGAATTATTAATTAGGTGATGATAATTTTAACTTTCTTGAATTCATAAGAAATACAATAAGTGATTGTTCCTTGAAAATTAACTGTGGTTGTGATCCTTTATATGACACCCCACCCATGTTTGATGACTATGAGGATAAATTTCTTGCTTCTTATGAAGACTTAAGTAATAATCCCTTTGATTTTGTTAATAGTATGTGTCTACTTGAGGTTACTTCCATAGAAAGGGAAGGTGTCCATTGTTTTGAAATTACTCCTTTTACTATGTTTTACCTTATTGTTGAGAGTACTCATTATGATGATGTTGAAACTAGTAGTAAGTAAATATATGAGTCTACCTTACTAAAAGTTAACTTGAATAATACCTTTCTCCACTCTCTATTTACTTTTGATGATATGTATCCTATTGTAGAGATTATATCTTGTAGTTTGGGTGAAGTCTATGCTGAAAAAGAGTGTTGTCTTGACTCATGATAGTCTTGGATCTATATTATATTGAGGTAGGGTCCATGTTATATGTGTACAACCTTGGCTTGATGATATTTGGGGTACTAATGCTAACTCTCAACCATGATTATTGTGTGCTTGTTTGCCTTCTTTTTTGTTTTGCTAGGTGTGAATTTGTGGTCAAATTCTTTTCAAGATGGAGAGAATGATATGGGTACCAAGAGCACATGATCAGGTTTACAAGTGGAAGAAGACCTTTTTGAATGATTTCAAAGTATTGGATCAAGTTGAAGTGAGAAAAGTGTCCATGCATTCCAAAGCCACCCCTTGCCTTCTTATTAAGGGCATTGTGGTCTTTCGAAGCCATTCTTTTACACTCCATAGAAGACCCCTTCATTAAGGGTATTTTAGTCTTTGATTGTAATAACTATGAATAAACAATTAGGCTTCTATTTTTTATTAGTTTTGAATGAATATTGAAGAACATTTTTTTTCTCCTAAGAGAGAGGGCTTTAGTGTAGGGATTGAAAAAGCCATTGTAGTGTAGGACTAGGAAAAGTGATTGTAACTAGGGTTAACTTGAGTATAGATTCACTTGAGTTGACAATCCATCTTAGAAAAGCTGGAGCTTTAGGGTTCTTCGAGTCCCTTTGGTGTCAACGTAAGAGTATGGTGTTGCCTTTGTGAATTGTAGTGGGATTTGGTGTTTGATACACACCTTGGTTCCTACATTTTGTAAAGGTTTATGTCTCAATACTATCCTTTCTTTTTACAATATATCTTGTGTTTTGTTGTTGAATCCGTGTGTGTCTTTTCTCCTTGGTGTTTGTTTCTTCTTCATCTCATCTTCTTTAGGTTACTTTCATTTTTTTATAGTGCTTTTCCTCTATCATTCTTCCTACGATTTTCCCCCTCACTCTGCTGAGTATGAACCATAAGCCTTGATAGGACAACAACCTTGTAAGTGTTCTGAGCAACTACTGAATAAGCGAAGATAGTGAAATGAACTCTAAATTCGGCATACGTGACGTGCTCATTCAGGGGATCTTCCTAAAAAGATAGAGGTAAGTGCTGATTCCCTTTCATTCTTTTGTTATTCATTTGGAGGCATTATCTGTATATGGAGGGAAGGATAAATTATAAATAGATTTTAAATAAAGATCATGCTCATTCGCATGACATGAATACTGAAAGAAAAGAAAATTTTCCTAAAATATCTTGTTGCCTCTTTTCCATAAGTGTAGCGTGCTTCATACCTATTCACATGATTTTATTAAACGCAGTTTTTCAGAATCCCTAGGACACTGTAAAATATTAGGCACTGATACCAAGCTTTCTCATAACTCGAGGCTAACCCCTAGTCGTGACAACGGTGCTTATGATCACAAACGACCATAAAATAACCCATGAGCTGGTACCTGCTATGAGCACTTAGTGACCTGATAGATAAGGACACATGTGGAAAACAACTGATAATTCCACAAGGTTTTAACTACTGAAAACACAAATAAATTATAAATTTATACGTCTAAAAACATCTGTGAAAATAATGAAAGTTTAGTGATAACACTGATAAACTAACTGACTATCTGAATGCCTAAAAAAGCCTCTAACTGACTGGCTGTGGAGTTGATGGGACAAAACCTCAACTAACTCCAACTAAATAGAAATACTAAACTACTAAGATAAACTAAAATAAAGCATTTATCTCCTCAATAGATGAGGACTCACCACAACTGTTGTTGCTGATAAGTTGAACTATTTAACTGCGGTCAGACAACTAAGCATCTGATCCTGTGATATAATACATCATAGGAGAAAGAAAAATATGTGGTCAGTACTTTGAATGTACTGGAATATGAGATGGAGTTAGGCTGAAATGCATTGGTTAACTGTACATGAAGTAATAACTAGCTAAATTGCATGAGATAACTGAGTGTGCATGTATGCAAACTAAAATATTGAGGATGCAAGACTAAGCATATAATGTTTTCTAAAATTATCTGTAAAACTAAAATACTGAATTCTAATAACTAATAACTGAAAATCTGTATGCTATGGTGATGAAAAATTGAACTAAATTCTATGCTAAATATTAAACTGAAACTGTGAAGGGTATCATCTAACCGACATGCCTCAATATGAGCAAATTGGGGTCCAACCTATATCTGAGTTAAAAGAGTGTCAGTACCGTGCCACGGGTAGTAACAATGGTTGTGAGTCACCCTTATCTGGCAGGTGCTTTAATTAGATATGTGTTATCCTCAACTGGCAGGTTAAACCTTTATCAACCCTCAACTGGCAGGTTAAACCTTTGTCAACCCTCAACTGGCAGGTTGATATCTCTAACCTACACTGGCTATGTAGTTCTGGAACCAAGGGACTGCTACTAATGGTCACACCCTCTACTGCCTGGTGAGGTCCCATTCTTGGGTTGGTTCAGTGCTAAATACTACTCCCAACTAAACTAAAACTGTTTACTGGATTAAACTAGGTTTAACTGAACAAACAACTTATCTTAATTGCTAATAGAATAATAAGGTTCAGGGTTTATCTAAAACCATTCTGCTAATACTGAAACTATGTAAAGAGTTATGTTTATGAACATCTTTCCCACCTCATAATTCTTCTTAACACTAGTTTGATGATCATGAAACATGGATTCAAGTATGAATCATGGGACTAGAGTTTACTTACATAGGAACGAAGGTCCAATTTCTAGCTTAGAAACATATGAGGTGTTCAAGGAACCTCAATATTTTATTTCATTTTCATTAATCCATTTAATCTAACTTAAAACTTGGATACACTAGGTCAGTTTAAACATTTAATTCAAATACTAGCTTACGATTCCATTTTAAAAAGTTGAATCAACATTAACCTGGTAATGTCATCTTAAAATTTATGGGTTCCATATAAGTAGAAAATTTACACACAATATATGGGGTGTTACATCCTCCTCTACTTTTGAACACCCTTCCTCGAATGTTAGCATAATTAGCTAACCCAAACAAGTTAAACCCTAAGTTTAATCTTTTTGTTACTACATAATACTTAGATATTATACTTACTTGCTATTGCTCCAATTTAGCATCTTGGACTCTCTCTTCGAATTCAAATAAATGGGGGCACTTTAACTTTACTGCTTTCTTAGCTTCCCATGTGATCTCTTCTTCTTGCTAGTTCCTCCAAAGTACTTATACATAAGTTATTTCTTTATTTATTAACTTCTTAACTTTCCTATCTAGAATATCAATAGGAATTTCTTCATAGGTGAGATCCTCTATAACTTTTACATCTTCAGTGGGAGTAACATAATGAGATGGATCCCCTATGCACTTTCGAAGCTTTGAGACAAGAAACACTGGATGAACTATTTAGAGATCTACTTGGACAAACCATTAATTCATCTTAAATGATTCCATGTAAGGTGGACTTAGTTTTTTTTATACCAAATCTCATTACCTCTTTCTTTGGTGACACATCTAACAACACCCAATCACCTATAGCAAACTCTATCCCCATTCTTCTAATATTCACATATACTTTCTGTCGACTTTGGGATGTTTCTAGCTGTTTTTGGATCACTTAAACCTTTTCCATTGGTTTATGAACAATAGATGGCCTAAATAAGAAAGTTTTACCCACTTAAAACTATTAAATTGGTCATCTATACTTTCTTCCATATAAAGCTTCATGTGTTACCATTTTATACTTCAAATGATATCTATCATTATAGGCAAACTCAATGAGAGATAAAAGATATGAACATCATAGTATTTTAGTAGCTTAAGACACCTTAATTGCCTTTAATTTAGGTCCTTCTAGATAAAGATATATTGCAACTTTTATGGTCAGTATATATGTAATCCCATACACGTAGTGTTTTCATATCTTTAAAGTAAATATAACTATTGCTAGCTCAAGATCATGTGTTGGATAATTTTTCTAATGTGGCTGCAATTGTCTTTAGGCATAAGCTATTACTTTACCATGCTACATCTATTCATATCCCAAGCTAATAAAGCATCACAATACATTGCATACCCTTCTGTTCCGTAAGGAAGCACCAATATGGGTGTAGAAGTCAACTTATTCTTCAGATCTTGGAAACTCCTTTCACATGCATCATTTCATTGAAACTTGGATGCTTTGTGCATTATTTTTGTAAAAGGTGAAGAAATTGAAGGAAATTCTTCTACAAACCTTCTGCAATTACCTATGAACCCATGAAAACTACGAACCTCCTTACGCATTGTAGGTTTTTGCAAGTTTTTCATGGATTTTATCTTCTTAGTATAAACCTTTACTCCTTCATCAAATATACTATAACCCAAGAATGCCATAGATCTCAACCAAACATCACATTAAGAGAACTTTGCATATAACTTACAATCATGAAGAATCTATACCACTTGTCGTAAGTGACTAGCATGGTCTTTGTTTGATCTTGAATAAAGTAGAATATCATCCAGGGAAACTATCATAAAGATATCTAAGAATGGATTGAATACTATATTCCTTAAATTCATAAAAGTTGTGGGTGCATTAGTTAGCCTAAATGACATAAATAGAACTCTTAATAACCATACTATGTTCAAAAAGTTATCTTGGGTATATCTTTCTCTCTTACTTTCACTTGGTAGAAACCCGACCTCATGTCAATCTTTGAGAAACACCTAGCACTTTGTAACTGATCAATAAAATCATCAATTCTTGGAAGGGGATATTTGTTCATAATAGTCACCTTTTTAAGTTTTCGATAATCAATATGGATTCTCAACGACCCATCATTCTTAAGCACAAATAACACCATTGCACCTCACTGTGACATAATAGGCCTTATGAATCCTTTGTCTAGTTAGTCATTTAATTTCTCTTTCAACTCTTGTTATTCTGTTGGGGCAATTAAATATAGAGCAATAGAGAATTGTTGAATACCTAAAATCACATTAATACCAAACTTTACTTCTTGTTTTTGAGGCAAACCTAGAAGATCTTCAGGAAATACATCGAGAAATTCATTTACCACTAGAATAATTCAAAGAATTGGTGGCTATGCATCTATATCTTTCACATTAACTAAATCACATATTTAACCTTTGGAAATAATCCTTTTTCCTTCAAGATAAAAAATAAATTTACCTCTTGGCATACCAATATAAGCCCTCCATTCAAGGACTACATCTCTTGGAAAATGAAAATACACCCTATTAGCTCAGCAATCTATTGTGGCTTATTAAGAAGAAAACCAATCCATACCAAATGTAACATCAAAATCTAATGTTACAAAACTAACAAGGTCAGCCATCGTATCTGACCACAAACAGTTAGTATACAATTTTGATGCACTCTTCTAGCTATAATCGATTCACCAACCGGTGTAGAAACTTCAAATGGATTAAATAGTAATTTCGGTGTTCTTTTGAAATTTCCAACAACTAATAGAGTGACATATGATAACGTAGAACACGGATTAATTAATGCATATGCATTATGTGAAAATATGGATAGTGTAACTGTAGCCATATTTGGAGAAGAATCTAAATTTTATTGATCCACTAGAGCATATATTTTATTCTAAACTCTATTATAACTAGCTACTCCTATATCACCTTTACCATAACCTATAGGTTGTACACCCATACGTTAGAAAAGTACCAATGATGATGATGCAACAGCTGATCCACAAGGTTTTGTCATACGACCCATGCCCCTTTGTGGGCATTCTCTTGTCATATCCACTAACATGCTACAAAAAAAGCAAGCATTTGTCCCAAACCGAAATGCACCTAAATGAAAATTTCCATATTATTTATATTTCTGCCTAGGAGTTCTTCATTTGATAATACTCCCTTTCTCTTGATACCCCATTGTTTGTAAACTTTGACCCTTACTTCTTGGCATAAACTGATTACCCTTATACCCTTGAAACAACGGTGGAGTACTAGCTGCAGAATAGGAAAATCATGTTCTAGGTAATTTATTAGAAAATTGAGGCCTAGATACTCCTTGGGATATCATAAATTAGCCCATAGATCTGGCCCTCTTAGAATGATTTCTCATTATTTACCTCTTATCCTATATTTTTTGTGCAAAAGCTTGTATCCATGCTATATTGATGTCTTTTTTCAAAGCAGTAGTAGTACAATCTCCAACCAAACACGGATCCAATCAATCCATAAATTAATGAACTCAATCATCTATGGTAGCTATTACATTAGGCACATACCGAGCCAAAGATTAAAATAGGAGGATATACTCCCTCACGCTCATGATCCCTTAAGGGAGATTTTAGAACTGATCTCCACCAGCCTATCGGATCTCAAAAGAAAGGTAATGATGAAGAAATTCCTCTTTTACCTCTTTCAAAGTAGTTGAAGGTGTGTTGATATCCCTAGATTATTTCAAGTCCTTACACCATAATATAACCTTTCCTTTTAAAATATATGTTGCCAGTTCAACTATCTCTATACCAGATACATGCATTACATCTAAATCCCTTTGGATTTAATCAAGAAAGACTTGTGGGTCTTCCTTAAGATATAATCCAATAAATGTGGAAAGATCTAATTTGTGAAAATTCTGCATCCGTGGACTAGCATCCATAGATGCACCACTAGACCATGTACTTAGAATAGCTTGTCCTTGAGATTGTCTAGCAACTATACGAGTCAACAGTTGTATCACATTTCTTAAATATTTTTCAGTAGCATTAATTCGTGATTCTAAGGTTGTTACTCTCCCCCTTAGCTCTGTTAGAGATGAATAAGTAGAAGTGGTTTGTGATACAAATTCATCTTGAACCTCAATCTAATTAGCTTGTCTGGGTGGTGACCTGCTGGTCTTTCTCTGACAGCTACAACTAGTTGCTTAATTGTATTCTTACTCCTTCTTATAATTTGCATCGTTACTACAAGAAGAGATAAAAACAGTCTCAGTAATAAAAGATAACTCCACCTATAATTTAGGCTCAATTGCATGATCTAAAATACAAAGAAAAAGAGATGACAACTAAAAGTCTCATAGCTTCCTATTTATAATATGGTTAAAAACAAACCCATATTCAAGACTTACATAGACAAAGCTTTGTAGACTCTCTAGAATGACCTGCTGATACAAGATGGACTAGAAAACATGATAAAACAAATACCAAAGCAGTCCATAAGTTGAAAAGTCCGAGGACTACCTTGATGGCCACTCACGGATTCACTATACTAAGCAAGAATGAAGAAAAACACAATTTTTATCACTAAAACCAATAAAAAACCATGCAATATTAGTATTACAAAGAATAGCAGCATTACAGTGTTAAGAATTTATGGGTTCAAAGCAAGAACAAGAAACCAAAACTAAAATGTGAAATAAGGATAGGTAGCTAGACACACTAAAGATGTAATCTTAAGAACCCAAGAGCCTATTCCACTCTTGGACCCTTAACACCAGACGACGCAAGCACCTAACTCTAACATTGACACAAAGAGGGAATTTACCTCCTCCCAACACCAATGTATCAAGTGAGCATGTAAACATAAGTGAAGTTCACTTGCCTTAGGCCTAGTTTTTGGTGGAGTTCCTTTAACAAGTCTTTGTATAAGTACGACCACCAAAATGGATACATATTAGAATGTACTGAACCTCGGGCTTAGAGTGTGCAAGTAAAATATTTAAAACAAACCGACCCTAATATCATACACTTGAAGGGAGCCTATCTCTTAAAAGGAAATTTTGGATATTTTATATTTTATTTGTAACCTAGTATAAATAGAACATTGTAGGGCTTTTACACTTAGATTATTCATGATGTTGTAAGTCTTGAAACACAAAGAAACAAAAGTCCTCTATCCTTAAGGCAACAAAACCAAAATTGGGCATAGAGAGTGTGCAATCACTCTAGTTGATCTTATGGCTTGGAAATGTGATACTTGGGAGGTGGATTCTGACGTTGTGTCATTGTAAGAGATAGGTAAACATTGTGTGTAGTGTTGAGGGTCAAAGAGTGGAATATGGTCTAGGGATCCTAAGATGATACCTTCATTAAGAATATCTAACTATCCCTTTACTTCTATTGTAATGTTGTAGTAGTTTCTGTTCTTGTAACCGTTTTTATCTCTTGTTAGTAAAATGGTGTGTTTTTTCTATCTTGTTATTTTTGTCCATCTTGCCATATTTTTGTTGTTTTGGTGTAATTACACCTTCAATATCTTGTTGTTATTATGGTTTGATTGTTGTTGTAGTGTATTAGAGAGTGGTCAACAAAGGGGTCCTCGGTTCTTCAAACGTGTTGACTATTTTGGCGTTTGTTTCTTGTTTCATAGTCTTTATCGTATCATTTGGTATCAAAGGCATTTTTTATTTAGATCTAACAAGATTAATCTTGTAATTGAGATTTGAAAAAATAAGAAAAAAAGAGTTGAGAACTGAAAATTCCAGTAAAGAGAGCAATCTGTCCATTTTGTGTTCTTGGTTGAAAATTGTGTTTTTGTTGTGTCTTGGTCAAGATTTTTACTTGTATTTGTTGTGTCTAAGTGTTATTTTTGTTCCTCACTAACAAATTTAGTCTAAATCTTAATTTGGTTTTGTAGTTTAATGTTGTTGTGAACATAAGCTTGGCCCATTGTTGTTGATAATTTTTGTGGTAGACATTGTTGTTGAGAAACTTGGCTGGCTATGTGTTTGGATTTTGTTGTTTAAAGAAGTGCAATTTTTTTTGTTCATAATGAATGTTGTTGTTGTTCTTGAAGTTTTTCACAACTTTCATCTTTTTTTAAAACCAAACTCACAACACTAATGAGACTTGGATGTTTGTTGTTGTGGATTGGAGTTGGCAATTAGAATTGTTGTTGTTCTTGAAGATTGTTGTTATTTTTATTGGTGTGGTTGTTTTTGTTCTTGGAGTTCTTCACCTTCTTTCGTATATTGTTAGAACATAAAGTTAAAGCTAGATCCTAAAAGGCGAAGGAAAAAGATATATGTACTTGTTAGTCTTGAAAGACACCCAACCACCAAAAGACGTTACATCAGTTCACAACAACTTTTCCAATATTTAAGGACCCATGTTTTAAGGAGAAGTACAAGAAAAAGTCAAGTCTTGAAAATTAAAAATTGAAAAAGTCCCCAAGACTTATTTTCCCACCTAAAACAAATTCCACCAATCTAAATTAATTTTTGACCAAGACTTGAAAATTTGAGAATAACCAGTTGATAAAACCGAACCAATATGTGGCCGCCACATCATCATTGCTACTGTTCACAAAATATTTTTGAGCTCAAAATATTAGAATTCTTAGTTTCATTTTGTTGTCTCTTAGATTCATTTAATTGATCCTAGTACTAATTAACAAACTAGTAAACTTCTACTAGGTTGTCACTTAGTTCTTTAATCCATAGTTCGTTTCTAAGTTTCTTTTGTTCTTTTCTCTCTTTTGTTAATTTATTGTATCTTGTTGGCTCAAGTGTGCAAGCAAATTATCATTAAGTTAACTCGAACGAAAATCTACTGCATACAAAAGTGGACTACTTCTCCAATAACTCACAATGTATAAGCTGGCTTTCAACACTTCTAAAACCACGTGAGAGGTAAAAATTAAGCGTGGGAGGGTAGTGAGGCATTTTTTAGACAAGAAGTTTGTTTGTTTTGTTGTTCGTTGTAGTCTGTTCTTTTAGTTACCATGGCTGCCACAAATCTCGATGCCACATTTGACCGCTTCATCAACAATATTAAAGACATAAAAGGGCATGTTGAAAGGCTACGTCAATTGGTATCCGCACTTATCCCAACAAATACATAACCTAAGGTCCAAAAACCTTACGGTGTGAGCTTTCTGAAGGAATTTTCTGCCAAAACTTGTGAAGGACTTTCACACTAAGGTAAAGACAAACATACTCATAAACGTCAAGGTAAACTAGCTATTTCTTACACATTGGTACATGTGGATGATTAATGTATGACTAATAAGTCATTAAGTGTGAGTAGTAGGAAACCTATGTATGAGTATATTGATTCCTTACCACTTGTGATATACATGTTGTGTGAGTGGATACACTAGTTGATCTTATAGATGACCGAGTCGACTCTTCTAGTAAGATAGATTTGTGTCCATCTTGTGTTAAAGCTACTGTGTTGAATGAAAGTCCATCGTCGAGTGAAATTTGTGTTGACCAACTTCTGTATAAAATATTCCCACAACTTGAGAATATGTGTGATGGGATTAATGAGTCTCAAGTGAGTGAAAAATTTGAAAATGCTGGTCAACAAAAAAGGAGTGAACCCGTGAGTCTATATTGTTGTAAAGATTCAAATGTTTGCTTGGATTATAGGGTTAATCGTGTGCTTAACAGATCTTTGAAACCTGATAATGATTCCTTAGAGAGTGAAAGTTCCAAATCTGTCCATGGGTTAGATCATACATTCTTTAGGTACAATGTCTTGTTTAAAGACAGTTTAAAACCTCCTAATAGACCTAGTGGTGAAAATAATGGTATAGCTTTCCTTGGAAGCTATAGCCTATATTCTAACCCACTATGGTGTGACAACACTCCTCCTAAAGATGGAAATCTCTTCTTGGAAGATGAAAGTACTCTTAAGGGTATGGAATGTGCGTTTTTGGAAACTACGTCTTCTTCTACTTTGTGTGGCTTTTTCGAGGTCATTATAGTAAAAGTAGAATTGAATGCCACCTTTATCTCCTCTATATTTACTTGTGATGATATGTATGCCAATGTTGAGAGTAGGTTGTGTGGTTATGGTAAGGACTACAGGAAACGGGTGTGTTGTTTAGACCCATGTTAATGGCCAATCTTCCCATTTGATCCCGGTGCCATCTTAGGGTGGGGAAGATTTACTCTCGGCTGATGTACGTTTCTTTTGGATAATTTTCATAGCCAGGTACTTGGTGAATTTGTTGATGGATACATAATGTTAATCATTACGGAATCTTTGTTATATGTTAAATATGAACCGCCTTTGCATGTCGAGACTTGTTGTTGGGAGAGATTTAAACTTAAAGGGTACTCGGTTTATTTTTTTCTGTGTGGGCTGTTTTGAGTGTATTGAGTGCATACCATCATTGTTTATTTTTCCTAATCCTAACCCCCATGCCATGAGGAAGTGTTCTTTTTTGTCTTACTTTGATTTTACAAATCATGGATTAGAGGTCAAATTATTTTTAAGGAAGGGGGATGATACAAGTACGACCACAAAGATGAACATATGTGAGAATGTAATGAACCCATGGCTTGGAGTGTGCGAGTAAAGGACTTAAAATACACCAAACCCACCCTAATCTCACACTTGGTGTGTAAAGAGAAGACTTGGAACACAACAAGGTAGACACTAAATACACTTGAAGGGAGCCTAGCTCTTAAAAGTGCATTTTGGGTATTTTGTATTTTATTTGTAACCTATATAAATATAATATTGTAGGGATTTTAGACTTACATTATTCATCATGTTGAAAGTCTTGAAATACAAAGAAACACAAGTCCTCTCTCCTTGAGGCACCAAAACCGAAATTAGGCATAGAGAGTGTGGAATCACTCTTATTGATCTCATGGCTTGGAAACGTGATGCTTGGGAGGTGGATTCTGACTTTAAGTTTTCGTAAGAGATAGGTGAACATTCTGTGTAGTGTTAAGGGTCAAAGAGTGGAATATGATCTTGGGTTATTAAGATTATAGCTTCATTAAGTCTATATAACTGTCCCTTTACTTTTATTGTAATCTTGTAGTAGTTTGTGTTCTTATAACCGTTTCTATCTCTTGTTAGTAAAATTGTGTGTTGTTCCTATCTTATTATTGTTGTTCATTTCACCACATTGT
This sequence comes from Capsicum baccatum var. pendulum, assembly GCA_030864225.1. Taxonomy (NCBI): domain Eukaryota; kingdom Viridiplantae; phylum Streptophyta; class Magnoliopsida; order Solanales; family Solanaceae; genus Capsicum; species Capsicum baccatum. Next base: position 168,855,601 of record CM061558.1, on the reverse strand, counting down.
TTCTATTTTTTTGTATTTACACCTTCAATAACTTGTTGTTATTGTACTTTCATTGTTGTTGCAGTGAATCCGAGAGTGATCACCCAAGGGGTTCTCGGTTCTTCAAACTTGTGGAGTGTTTTGGTGTTTGTTTTGTGTTTCTTAGTCTTTCTCATATCAAGTCTAGAGAGAACTTTGGATGTTCAAAATGTTACAAGTCTCAAACAATCATAAAAATAAGTGAATAAAATCCTAAGTTGTTCTGTTTATATTACATTCCCAAAAGACTAAAGATGACAAAGGTGCCCTTTTAATGAATAAGGTCTCAAGGCCACCCTTTGAGTACACCCATAGGGGCGGGTTTTGGGCTTCCTCCATACTTAAGCTCGGGTTTTCTCTTGATCTCCTTTAACATACACAAAAATTTTCCATCCATGAGATCATACTTATATCATCCTTTCCATCTTGAGAAGAGTTTAACCTTATACTCAAGCAATCTTCACCCGCAAGCTCTCCTCTTTGAATCATCTTTTCTAGACTCCTCCAAAGGTTAGGATATTAAAACAAGGTTGTCATGACATTATCAAGCTCGCTCATTGGGGTTGTATGTCCTCAACCTGTGCATAAAAAGAATGGATGCTAGGTAAAGTGCTAGAATCTCAGTTAGTAAGCATCAAAGGGTCTTTGAGGGCAAATCTCGCTTCTTGAACTCTCGGCTCCTCCTCTCCTGCATCATCCTCACCCTTGGTTTCTTCTTATAAATAATCATTAAATATTACTCTCCTTGCAATAAGTAAAGGTTCTAAACACTCTCCATCAACCGGCCAAATATCCTCCATGCCTTTAACTATTTTTACCTCGACTTCTTGCTCTCCATATTAAGTGTTTCCATCAGCCTCATTCGATTCAAGCCTCAACTCCTCACCAAGGTAATACAATTTTCCTTCCCCAATGATTACATTTCTCCGGTTTGGGCACTCATTAGCCTTCTACCCCCCACCCCAACATTTAAAACATTGAAATCCTTTAGGACGAGAAGCAAAATTCAGTTTACCTTCGTTTCATGGAAGATACATTTGGGAATCCTTGGTCTCAGATTTGATCTGCTTGTCCTCAGGCTTTTTTTAATTTGATGAGTCAATATTTTCCTTGTTCCAACCCAAGGTTGATTTCCCCTTGAAATCACTACCCACTCTCTCCTGTATCTCTCTCTCAAACTCCACTGTAGCTTGGAAGATGGCTCAATTGTATCGAACTTGTGTAAGGACAACCGTGAGGCAATATACCGATTCAATTCCACCATAAAGTTAATGATTTCATAACTTACTTTCTACCCTTGGTGGTCATGTTTTAAAATGAGTTCTTGGAACTCATCATAGTAAGTCGCGACGGTTTTGTTCCCCTTCCTTAAGTTATATAACTTGGCAAGGAACTCTTGTTGGTACCTATCGAGTAGCTACCTTTACCTCATGAGATACCTTAGTAGAAACCAAGGAGGGGGCCACCTCTAAACTAAAATTCTGCCAAATCACTTAAAATATTCCCACCAAGTAGTAGCATAACCCTCAAAATAAGCAATCACGTAGCAACTCTTTCTCTCTTTGGTAAGATTATTAACTTGGAATATTCTCTCACATTCTGATTCACATGCAAGAAAATACTCAGGGTCACTGTCACCCTTGAATATTTGAATCCCATCTTGATGGTATTTATCCCAACTTTTCTATTTTGGTTGTCGTTTTGATTCCCAAGACCAAGTCCTTCTTCTTTGTCATAGGCTACTCTCGGTTCACCATGCCTTCCCCTTATCTTTTCGCCTCTTATATAGTCATCAACATATGGACAATACCCTTCATATTGGATAGTTCTATTTAGGTTAAGTAGAGATCGTGGTTATGACATTTGATTTAGTGGGAAGGGAGGTATTTGTTCACGTGGAATTTGGATAGGTGGACTCGGGTTATTGGGTAGAATTTGGGTTCCAAGCCCTTCTTGTTGGAGTTGATGAAATAGAGGGTGGATTGTTCACTCAAGGCCTTCGATTTGGGTATAAAATGGCATTTGGTTTGCGACATTGGATGGTTGTATTGGTGGTTGGAAGATTTGGTGTAAGGCTTCGGGAGTAGGGGTTGGGGAAAGTTTTTAGGGGTAGATGGTCCGCTTCTTTAGCTTTCTATCACGTTCTAATCTCCCACCCATAGTCGAAATCTAACCCCTCATCGAAGCCATGTCCGAGTTTAAATTTTCAATGTCTGTATTCGCCCTACCAATGTCACGGTACATGGCCTCAAGATGAGCCAATATAGTATTAATGGGATTATTGTCCATTGTTTAAGAATTTCAGGCCTCGGGTTCCATTAAGTCTATACCGAAACAATCACTCCAAGTTACAATTCAAAAAGTCACCAAATTTTTCCACAATGCCATACATGAAACACTACAACACAAGCCTACAAAACAAAAACTTGTTATTTCAAAAAATCCTCAGTAGTCTCTCACACAATTTTGGTCGCACACTTGTCATCATAAATGTTTGCAAGCCAACTTGTAACATGTGGTGAGTTGAAGAGTAAGTCTACTACTTTGTTGAAATTATTTTTGTTCAACGACTAAAGAAATTAATGTTTGAACTTGAACCAAGAAGTACTACGAATTAAAACAAAAAAAGTACTCAAGCAAACGATGACACGAAGCAAACGAGTCAAATGACTAATTGACAACCTAGTAGGATTATACTATCTTGTTAATTAGTTCTCGAATCAATTAAAGGAATCTAAGAATCAACAATGAGAGACAATAAGACAAAATTTGAGCTTAATAATTGTGTGAACAGTAAAATAGGATGACATGGCAGCATATTATTGGTAACGACCTTCACTACTTTGCTACAACTTGAAGTTTTTAGTCCTTATACACCTTTTGGAATGAATGACTTAATATTGGAGAAAAATAAAGTCTTGTACCCTTTTTTTAACTTTTCAAACTAGAAAAAGGTCATGTTTTACCTTACAAGTTCCACAAGACAAGGTTCCTTGTTTTAAGGAAAAGTGGTTGTCAAGACTAGAAAGTAATGTTGACAAGTCTTTTCACAAACAACCTTTCAACTTTATCTTACAACTTTCGGATCTAATTTACACTTATGGTTGTCTTAAGATGTAAGAATAGATGAATAACAATATAAACACCAAAAAAACCTTCAAGAACTCAACAACAACACAACAACAATGTTCACTCCAACGTCAGCAACAATACTATAGGTCAAGAACAACATCATCAAGGTTTAGGCCAACTCCAAGTTCACTTTAATATTTTTAATGTATTAAACTCAACTTTAGATCTTGACACTCTTCGTGATAGTGAAAGATATGCCAACACAAGAAACACACTGGACAAGCATATTATCACCTAGATCTAAACTCACAACACCAATCACGGCTAAGACAACAACACAACACAATTTACTCGGCCAAGAACAAGATGGACAAATTCTTTTTTTTCCTGGAATTTTCAGATTCAATTTATTTCTTTTTTCTATTTTTAACTCTCAAACCCAAGATTGACTTTGTTAAAACCAAATCAAAGATGTCTTTGATAAAAAATAATACAAGATCGACCCATAAACATAAGAAAATAAACAACAAAGCAGTCCACAAGTTAAGAAAGCGCGAGGACTACCTTGATGACCACTCTTGTATTCACCATAGTAAGCAAGAATGAAGAAAGACACAAGTGTTTATCACTGAAACTAGAAAACAAACCAGCAATATTAGTCTAAATAAGAAAAAGAACAGCATCAATATAGTGTTAAGAACTCATGGGTTCACAACAAGAACAAGAATCCAAAACTAAAACGTGAAACAAGGATAGGTAGCCGGACACAATGAAGATGTAATCTTAACAACCCAAGAGTCTATTTCACTCTTGGACCCTTAACACCACACGTCATAGACACCTAACTCTAACGTTGATACAAATAGGGACTTCACCTCCTCCTAAAACCAATATATCAAGCGAAAATGTAAACATAAGTGAAGATCACTTGCTTTAGACCTAGTTTTAGGTGGAGTTCCTCTCACAAGTCTAGAGAAAACTTTGGATGTTCAAAATGTTACAAGTCTCAAACAATCTTAAAACTAAGTGAATAAAACCCAAAGTAGTTCTCTTATATTATATTCCAAAAGACTTAAAATGACAAAGATGCCATTTTGATGAATATGGCCTCAAGGCCACCCTTTGAGTGCACACATAAGGGTGGTTTTTGGGCTTCTTCCACACTTAATATCAGGTATTCTATTGGTTTCCTTTGACATACACAAAAAGTTTCTATCTACAAGATCACACTTGTATCACCTGCTCGGGTACCACTTTTTTCATGCCTTAAATCCAATTGGGAGAATAGGCACCCATCACCGTAAAGGCCCAAGTGCACCAACCTATGACATTTTATGTCTTGTACATATAAATATGATAACACAAGGCAAAATATGATACAATTCATCGATCATAATAATGTTGGAGGTAATAACAAAACTATATATAGAAGATTGGGATGTTGGGGACATAATATCTAAAAGACAAGAACAACTACTCTTAAATTTATATCGGTCTACAAAGCCTCTAAATATAGATTTTGTTAAGTTCAGTACAACACCCTCCTTACTCTTAGCTACTGTACAATACTATGACATATGTAACAGATTCAAAAATCCTCAAATAAATATGGATCTCTCCAATAACCGCAAGATATCATGTGCTCATACTAAGAAGAGGTATTAGCTAAAACACTAGTTCCTACAACATGAAATACAAGTCCCCCATAAGGAACTTCTGTACAAAAATATATTCTGAATGTTCAAGGATGAAAGTAATTGCACATGATACAAAGGCTCAACTAAAATTAGATACAACTGTATAAATGATTCCAGGAGACCACCATTATATACACTTGTATGATCAAGTACATTGCATTATTTTCTTTATTAATCTTCTTACTTTATAATCTTTGTAATCCATATAATACAAATGACCAAATGAATAATAGTCACATGAATTAGAATGGGCCCATGCTAGACTTACGCTCCTAAGCTGCAACCTATGTATAAATAGATTGGGTTCATCCCATGCTAAGATCTTTCCCTTGAGCTACTACCCATAAATAAAGATATTAGTATCAGCCAATGATAGGCTTACGCCCTTAGCTACTACCCATTAAATTAATATTTATGTACTTAGTTTATTTAGCCTTTGAGATTATTACTTTGGTGGTCATAACATTACATTACTTTGGAACAATAATCTACCAGCAAGAGATATGTAAATAAGAAATTAATCTAATAATAATGAGGTAAGGATTTGTTGGTACACAAATGAAATTTTTAAGAGGTGAAAATAACACATGGGTCTTATTTGATTAAACGGGTAAATTCTAAAACTTTCTAGTGAAAATAAACATGCAGACTTGACAATAAGCATGTATTGAGTTGCTTTAACACATCATAGAGTTGGAACAATTTCATTAGCCATATGGGATATCTTACATTGCCATTATGTATCATTTTCGAAATGAAAACTTTAGAAACTTACTTTATTACACAAGTTTTGGATTTCATGCCTAAGTCCAAAAGAGAGTATGTCTTGTACCTTTCTGCACAACACTGATATTAACCCAAATTAATCTCATGCCTTTTTATTACTAATCTATAATAAAATATATGTTAAAACTAGCATTAGTCACTAACCAACATATTTTGGCTACTTAACTTTACCAAAATAACAGTCGAGCAGTACTCTAATAATTTATCAAATCAAGGGTGTTATTTTAAACTTTTAATCCTCCAATTGCATCCACATAATACATATTCTTGTAAGATCTCCTTAAATATCTTTGTCTTCTATACACACTCAAAAAAAAGCATAAAGTGGAATAGGTAGTAAGCATATACAAAATTTAGTTTGGTGGTGTACCACTACACCCCTTTTTGTATATTTAAATGAAAACCTCTCATACCTTTCCCCAATATCAACCTGATATCCCTCAACATACAAATATAAAATAGTCCAAAAAATAGTCCTAAATTTTCTTTATCATAGTAACCAAATATTGAACTCATCATCACTTGAGTTATTAATAATAAAACAACCATAATTCTTTACCCAAACTTATATATAAGGAGGGTAAAATAGGGTAGTAATTTTACCTTAATTTTTTGCATCTTATTCTCTTAACTTGAGCTCTTTAAGAACTTGAACTTTCCTTCACATTTTTAACCAAAGAAATAAAGAGAAGTCTCTTAATGACAAAGAAAAGTGGGAAAATGATACAATCCAAACTGGCATCAATTCATTAGAGCATATAATTTAAGGACAAAATAATGGATTTCAAGCCATGACTATCTCAAAGATTCCAAGACATGTTTTGAGTACCCTTGTTAAGCTTCCACAAGAACAATATCATAAGTGGGTGATAGATTGAAATGTAGGAGAAGCTATACTTGAAGATGTCCTTCAAAGGATCATTGAACAACACTGTATTAGCATTATAGCGTGGGCTTCGAGAGATCATGGTTTCCCATTGCATTGTTTGGATCTTGGGTCACTTTTGTGCCTAATATCATTTAGGGTCACATTTGGGGCCATCTTGTAATAAGTAGCCCATGGCTATAAATTGCTAGGTTTCCTTCATTTTAGTTAGTTAATGAATGATTATGTTTTGAATACACTTGAGAGTATTTTTATGGAAACTTGTTGGGAGTTTCTTTGATTGTGTGAAACATGGGTGCTTGGGAATCCATTTTCATTTGTGTCCTTGTAAGAGATTGGTGTTATTGGTGATTGATAGAAAGGTCTAGGGTTGTCCTCTCGTTATCGATTTATGTCAATCTATCTATCTTTTACTTTATTTCATTTCCTTTATTTTCTCATTTTTTCTATTTTTTTTCTCTCGTATCTTGTTTTGTATCATTTTCTATCAGATCAAATCTTGATTTTGTTCCCTCAAAGACAATCTTAGGTCTCCTTGTTTGAAAAATCAAAAAATAACAAAATAAATTCATTATTTCCATTTTTTACCCTAGGTCAAAATTTGAGTTTTTGATTTTGTGTTTTTCTAGTATTTCTAGTGTTATATTTGTGTTCTCTAAAATTATAGGAGTCTAGGGTTCGAATTTGAGTATAATCAGAGTCAGTTTGAGTGTCCTACCATTGTTGTGGGCTTGAACTAGAAAGTGAAGTAGTTTACAAAAAAAATGATTTTTGGTTAAAATTTAAACCATTCAATCCTTGGAATGTGTTTAGAAGATTGAAAATAGCCTTGGTACAAAATTTCATCACATTTCGATCATCGGTTCAAGAGGTAGAGGTTTTCGACGTTTTGGTGCTCTTGAAAGTTCTTGAGAAAGATTCAAATCTTCTTCTTGAATTCCTATTAAAAGATGGTGTTTGATCAAAAAAGAGCCAAGGAAAAGGTGTTGTACTTTTTTATTTTTGGGAATATTCCAATCTTTTCAAAAGATAAAATAATGAAAAGGCATAAAAAAAAATATTCCAAAGGAGGAAGACAAATGAGGGTACTACAAGAAATTCAAAAACTCTTGATCTTGAAAAATCAATTGAAGAGTCTCAAACTCTTGATGTTTTCGTCCATATTAGCCTCAACAATACCAATTCAAGTTTGTCAACCTCTTTTCAACATCAAATTCAAGTCCTAAACATATCTCATTACTTTAAAAACTCCATTGCTCAAGGTTTGATTCTTAATTTCAAATTTTTGATTTCGAATTTCTTTCCTTTATTCTTATACATCTTTTCCTTGATTCTAAACACTAATTAACAATTATTAATCATCCTACTTAGTTGTAAATTAGTTTAAAGTTAATTTTTTTTCTTTTCTTTGCGTACTTTTCTCATTTAGCTCTTGAGTGGTCTCTTTGTTTTGAGTCCTTTAGTTTAATCAAGTCAGTCTTTCTACTAATAATCAATCCATTAGTTGATTAATTGGTTATTGATTCTATATTATTTTTATACCTACTTGTGTATATTTTTTGTGTCTTGTTCATTGAGTCAAGTCGTTTAACCATCAAATACATCATCAATAGCTACTTTATTTCTTCTCAATTGTGTTAAGAAGCTTTGGGAGGACTAACACTTGATACCCTCTTGGAGGTAATCCTAGGTATGAGGCAAGATATGAAGGGCATGAATGAGAAGTTGTTGAACATCAATTGTGGATTAGAAATAATAGATGGTAGATTGGTAAACATGGGGAGAATTCAAAGGCTTCTTATACTAGTCCTCAATCCTATATCAAAAATCTCGTGAACCTACCAAATATAACACATGTTCAAAAAATTGTTGTACAACCACTGAAACTCAAAATTGAACAATACAATATCTACATTGACCCATTACTACTCACATACCAGGATACTAGCATTTTGCCTTGTATTATTTCTCTTACTATGCAGGATCATGAATGATTCCTTCAAAGGAGAAGACAAGAAAAGTGCCTCATGAACATATACATAAAGGTCACATGGATCTCTTAAAAAATGATTAAAAACTTGAGAAGTGTGATGGAACTTCATCAAAAGATTTAGATTATAGATTCAATCCTCTTCAAAAGGGGGATGATGATACGATAAAAATTGACATCAACTCCTTTGAGCATACAATTTGAGGCCAACACAACGAATTCTTATACAAGAATAAAGAGCACAAGGATTAAAAGTTCTTATCAAAGGTTCACACTTCAGATTATCAAAGGTTCAAGCCTTGGATTTTAAAGTGGTTGAAGATCTTTAGGAACCATTACAAAGCCTTGTTCAAATTTAAGATCGGAGAAAGGGTGCTTAAACTCCAAGGCTGCCTATAATTGGGATCATTACGGGCAAGATTATCTTTTGATGGCTCTCTTTTACACTCCAAAGGAGCGCTCTTCATTAAGGAGATTTTAGTCATTGTTATGTAATAGTCTAAATAGACCTATTAGCTTCTATTTTTCTTAGACTTTGATGAATTAAAATTGAGTATTACTCTTAGTGTAGTCTATTTTCTTAGTGTAGGTCTTGGAAAAGCCATCTTAGTGTAGGTCTTGGAAAAGACATGCAAACTTAAGAGATTAATACATTTGATCAATTTCACTTGGGTTGATCAATTGGCAAGAAAGGTATGATTGAGGGAGTGTGAATTCCTTTGGTTAACCTAAGAGTAAGGTTTGATCTCTCATTGGTGATATGTGTTTAAATGTTTGACACACTTTCTAGTGCTATTCAGTGGTGGAAGTAAGGGTCTCTCTACTATCTTTACTTTATACATCTGTTGTTTATCTCCTTTCTTCTAAGTGTGTTGTTTGTCCTTTTGTGTTTTCTGATTTAGATCATTGAGTGTCCATTTTTTATTTTATCCTTTCTTTAGTGTATCATTTGTTATCAAAGACGTGTATTAGAGTTGTTTCCACAACTCTAAGTCTTGATCTAAGAAAATCTTCAGAAAAAAGAGTCCAGAGTCAAAAAAATCCTCAAAAAAGGGTCAAAAATCTGAAAATCTCTAAAAAATTTGTGTTTTCTTATGTTTTTTGTGTATATTCGAAAGTTTTTAGTTATATTTACTAAGTTTTATTGTGTTTTGTTGGTTTCAAGTTCTGGATCCTTATTCTCTAGCACCTAGGGAGTCTAGATCTACACTTGAAAATAAGATTTGGTCGATTTTGAGCTAATCCCCCATGGCTATGGCGTTTTGAAGGTTTGAAGAGACTAGAACCATTTTGGGTTTGAGTGGGTGACGTGTTTTGTGACTTATTTGTTGATATTTGAGCTGACCTTGGCCTAAGAAACCTAGATCTAAAAGAAAATTAGAGATTAAGGTTCATTTGGCTAGGGGTCAAACTTTGGTCAACTCTAAAAAAATCATCTTGTTGTTCTATCTTCATTAAGTCTTGCTAAGGAAGAATATTCAAATAGTTTGTTTGATCTAAAACAGGAAAAGAAAGAGAGTGTACTTGGTGTTTGTAAAGGAATATTCCTTGGAACATTCATACTCATCCAAAAAGAGAAGAAAAAAGGAAGAATTCAAGTACAATCAAGTACAAAAGGGTGACCATTGTTTTTTAATTTCAATTGGAGGCTTAAAAGGGCTCCAAAACTTGTTATCTTCCCCAACGTTGTGTTAGGCTGAGAGTTGACATTTGGGATTGAAAAAAATTTTAAGCTCAATGTCCAATCATTGAATGCCAAGTCATCATTAGCTAAACGGCCAAATTGAGTTACTAGTTAGATTTTCAAGTTTCTTATTTTTATTCTAGTTTCTTGTATGTTAAATTCTATCACTAATTAACAAACTCATAAGTACCTACTAGGTTGGTAATTAGTCTAGAGTACGGTTTGTTTAGTGTCTTCGATTTTCGTGTGCTTTTCTCATTTTTTTTTTGTATTTTCTTGGTTCAAGTCTTAAATCTATTTTTCTTTGTGTTGTCTCTAACAAAAATAAATTTTGGACCAAAGTAGCATCATCGCTCATTCACTTTCCAAACATTTTCCTAGGTTACTTGAATGACCAAGTATAGGTAAAGTTGAATGTGAGAGGTTAAAGCTTTTGAACTAACGTGTTTGTTCATTTTGTTGGTTTTTATATTGTTTTTTTTTAATTTTCATAGGTACAATTGAGATGGAATCCGAGGGTTCCACATCCCAATGCTTGGGTAATGATATTTTGAGAGCCTTGACAGATTGATTTGATGCACTTGCCCAAGATATGAAGGATGATATGGATGCTATGAGGAGCGAAATGAAGGGTGATATAGATGCTATGAGGAATAAAATAGTGACTATGAAGGGTGGTGTGATTAGAATGATAGCGGAAGTTGATAGTGTTATGCCCCGTATGTTGCATGTAGTTTTTCTATTTATATGTAACTTGGTATAGCCTTGTGGTAGGTAATGGATGAGATTTGTTAAGCAAATATTAATGGTGTAGATGGAATTCTAGATGCTGCCCGTACCTTTTTATGTGATGCGATCAAGTTAACATCGATACAACTATTTAACTTGGAATTGTAAATCGGTGTTTGAATCTAAAGTTTAAAGTGGCCTGGTGGGTACAAGCTGTAAGTTAGATTATAGTGATTAAGAGCTGGAAATGGAATAGAATATTGAGGTGCTTATTGGACATAATAATGCTAGTAGGTGAGTCACCTACATGGGTTATATGAGCCAAGTTAATGTACCAAGTCCAAAAATCAGATTTGGGTCTTTATTAGTGTACTTATTTGGGTCCAAATTAAGTAAAAGAAGAAGGAAAATGGAGAAAAGGCCCAATGCTCAAATCTGCCAAGGCCCAAATATAATTAAGCCCAACTAAGAGATTAAGAACGTAGGGGTATTACCTACTTTGACATTTTGAGCATCTTGAACTCCTTAAGTAGGTGCATCACCTACTTGGCCCAATTTGATTAAATTTGTGGTCAAAAATCAGCTAAGTTAATGGACAAAATTAGGGACTTTATAAGTCCAAATTAGTAGTCATTTTCCCTCATTCTTATGTCACAAAAAAGGGTTACTTCACAAATTCCCTCTACTTTCTTTTAAAAAAGAAGGAGCAGCCCTATTTTCCTTTCTAGGGTACTTGAAGAAGGACCAACCTTTATAAGACAAGGTAAGTGAAAACACTTATAGTTTATCTTAATTATCTCGAGGAAGATCAGGACAACATGATATAAGTGATTAATTATTGTTTCATGGCAGAATATGGAACAAGCCACATGTTCACTTTTTCTTTGTTATTAAGATATTCCTTTTCTTCATTTGTTTAAAGTGTGAAGAATAGTAGAAGTGGAAGTTCTTAAGGAGTTCAAATTAAAAGAATAAATTGCAGAATTGGAGAAAGGTGTGACTAGTTTGAATTGAAATATAAAAGAATGGTGTGGCAGTACACTACCGAACTAATTATTGCATATATTTACCGTCCAATCTATTTTGCATATTCTTTTGAGGGTGTAATGAAGACGAGGTGGTTTTTCTGAATCTTATAAGAACATTTATGGTATGTGAGTTTAATTGGAGTATAAAAGCATTAAAATAACACCCTTGATTAATAGATTAATTGCTTACGACCCGATTACTATTTTAGTTAAGTTATGTAGCCTAAATGTGTTGATTGGTTACCAATATTAGTTTACCATATATTCTATTGTAGATTAGTAATCTAAAAGGCAATAAGTCAAGTTGGGTTAGTTTCAGAGTTATATAACCAGGTATGTAAGGCATACTCTATTTTGCACTCTTTGGTATGAAATCAGACATTTGTTCCATGGAGTAAGCTTCCAAGGTTATCCTTTAAAAAGTGATACATATTAGCAGCACATTACATTCCATGTAGTCAATGACCCCGTTCCCACTCTCTAATGTGTTAAAACACCTCAATGCATGTTTATTATTTAACCGATACATCTATTTTCAGTAGAAAATTTCAGAAGTTATGTTTACTAAAATAAGACTCATATGTATTTTCAGCTCCTAAACACTTCATTTGTGTTCCAACAACTCCCTACCTCATTGTTGTTGCATTAAGTACCTATTTACATGTCTCTTACTGGTAGATTATTTTTTTAAGGTACCATAATGTTATGACAACAAAAATATTAATTTCAAAGGCTAAATAAACATACGTAAATCTGTAAAACGAGTTGCAGCTCTGAGGCATAATCCTAGAATTGGCCGATCTCGATACTTTTATTTGTGAGTGGCAGCTCCGGGGAATAAGACTAGCATGGGCCGATCCTAATGTTATTATGTGGGTGGCATCTCAGGGGCGTAAGCCTAGCATGGGCCTATCCCGATTTACCTATTTACCTCTGATCACTGGTCATTTGCATTATATGGCTTACGAAGATTATGAAGTAAGAAAGGTAAAAAAAAATGAAGAAATGAATGTAATGTACATCATCCCACAAGTATATATAAATGTGGTCTACTAGTACTACTTATACACTTGTATCTTATTTCTATTCAGTTCTTGTATCATATGTTGTTACCTTCAGTCTTATATATTCAGACTGACGTCCATCACAGGGAACCTGTATTTTATGTTGCAGGCCCCGGTGCTTCAGTTAATACACCTCGCTAGTACGAGCATAGGCTATTCATTGACTATCGGTGAGCTTCAGGTTGATTATGGGATTTTGGAGTTTGTTCCATATATTTTGGTATTGTGCAATAGTCAAGATTAGGGTGAGGGTTTGTGTCAACCCTAACTAAGTCTATGTTTCTTTTATAGGCTTTGTAGACAAATGTATAGTTAAACATGGTAGTGTCTTATCTTTTAGATGTGGTATCCCCAATGGCAAAATATTGTATATATAATTTTGTGCTTGCCTATATAGTTAGCTCATCGATGCACAATATCATGATTGTCAGAACCTTTGGTTGTCATAGTTACATTCATGAGAAGTACAAGGTTATGTATTGGTTCTCTTAGGCCTTTACGGCTACAGGTGCCTGCTCCCCCCCCCCCAATTGGATTTTAGTTGTGATAGATAAACTATGTGACACACTATGTACACAAAAACCTTTACAAAATTCAAACCACCATGTCCCAAACCCACTTGACATAAGACCCTACACTCCACAAAACCCCATTCCTCAAATCCAAACCCATCATCAACCAAATCCAATGCCTCCTCTCCATAAGATAGAATCCAAGGAGAATGAGGTCAAGCCTAAAGATGGAGAGAAACTTAGTGGTGAGATACAAGAAGAATGTGAAGAGAAGAGAGAGAGGGAAAGGGAAACCATGGGTAGTAAAGTTGGAAGGGGAAAGGAATGCTTGATTGTGGAGCTTGTCCACAAAAAATCCTTGTTACTCACTAACCCGAATGCTAGCACTATTCATATAATTTATTCTATTTATGTACTGGTACAAGATGATATGATTCCAAAGAAAAATGCAAGTGAAGTCCCTCCAAAATATGTTGGTGTTCCTAGTACACTCTTGGCTGAGAGTACAAGGAACATGGGATGCCCTAGTACAAACCAAAGTCACAATGGTACACTCTAGACTCCCTTAAGTTTAAAATGTTATGATGTGGCTATTAGTACTGAAGGTGATTTTATTTCGGGCTTACCTACTTAAAAAACCATGAATCTCTTATTGGTAGTTCTATTGTTATGTATAATGCTCAATGTGCTCCTAAAAATATCTCACTACTTGAAAAAGTGAATGGTATGATTTAAAATCCTCAAGTTGGTGTTCATACTGGTAATGTTTATCATGATATTGGGTATGCTTCATTGAACTTGTGTGATGAAAGCCATAACATTAGCCTAGTTCATAGTGATCACGTGTATGGCAAAGTTGTGAGTAATGCATTGGTAGATTAAGATTTTGAACCTCTAGCATAAGGGCTATGTAATCTCTATTTATACCCTTGGGTACATCATCCATTTGATCCCGGCACACTAGTGGAGTGCAAAAGGGAATGTCGCAGTTTGTGCTTGTTTTTCTTTGATGCTTACTTTGACCTTATCCTTTTTTATGCATATACTAAGTACATGATAAAAATAAGAGATTGCTGGGTGTATTTTAAAAGTGTACCCCCTCGGCATAATGTCTTGACACTTGATTCCTCCCTATAAAACCTATTTACCTATGATGATAACTATGTTAATTTTGAATTGTTATTATGTAGTAGTTAGAACTTTGGTGGCTGGTTTTCATGTTTGAATGATAATGATATGTGCTTGAGGTGGATCTTAAGATCAATAGTGGCACCATACTTTATAAGGTCCTTTGTAGAGGTAATGAAACAAACATATCCTAAGGTTCCTAATCCAAAGGTAGTCTTACCTTTTGGGTATAGTAAAGCCATAAAGACCACTATAGTTTCCTTATCTCTTGATATTTGTCAAATCCACTTCCTTTGTGTCATTCGTGCTAAGAATTTCATGTCACACACAAGGAACCATTGATATATTTCAAATGTGAACAACCTTGGCTTGATGATATATGTCATAGTATCGAATTATATTCCTAACTCCCTGATGTCTATATTGGCCATGTCCTTTGTAGTGATAATACTAAATGTTTCATTGTCAAATCAAAGGATTGGTGGTTATCTATCAAATATGTACCCTCTTTTCTTGCTTATATCATTTGTTACACTAAGACTAACCCTCCTATCATGAAGAATGTGTGCTTGATTTCCCTCACTTTGGTTTTACAAGGTTTGAATTTGAGGTCAAATTCCTTTCAAGATGGAGAGGATGATACAAGCATAAAGAGCACGAGGGATACAAAGTCTTATCAAAGGTTCATGTTTCGGATTGTCACAGGTTCAAGCCTCGGATTTGAAAGTTCTTGAAGACCTTTTGGAACTATTACAAAGCCTTGCTCAAGTTGAAAATTGGAGAAAGGGTCCTTACACTCCAAGGTCGCCTATAATTGGGATCAATAAGGGCAATATCATCTTTTGATGGCTCTCTTTTACACTCCAAAGGAGCAACCTAAATTAAGGGTATTTTAGTCATTGTTATGTATTAGGATAAATAGACCTATTAGCTTCTATTTCCCTTAGACTTTGATGAATTGAAATTGAGTATTACTATTATTGTAGTTTCTTTCATTAGTTTAGGGATTTGAAAAGACATTATAGTGTAGGTCTTGGAAAAGAAATCCAAACTTGAGAGATTAGTACATTTGATGGATTTTACTTGTGTTAATCAATTGGCAAGAAAGGTGTGATTGAGGGAGTGTGAATTCCTTTGATTCACCTAAGAGTGAGGTTTTATCTCTCATTGGTGATGTTTGTTTGAAGGTTTCATACACGTTATAGTGCTATTCATTGGTGGAAGTGAGGGTCTCTCTACTTTCTTTACTTTATGCATCTCTTCTTCATCTCTTTTCTTCTAAGTGTGTTGTTTTTCCTTTTGTGTGTTTTCTGATTTTGTTCTTTGAGTGTCCATTGTCAGTTTTAGCCTTCCTTTAGTGTATCGGGATTCCAATCCATGACTATGCTAAGGATTCAAAGATATGTTTGGTGTACCATTGTTAACCTTCCATGAGAAAAATATTATGTGTGGATGATTACTTGGAATGAGGGAGAAGCTCTACTTTAATATGTCCCCTAAAGGAGCGTTGAGCAACACTATATTTGGATGATAGCATGGGCTTCGAGAGGGCATGGTCACCCATTGCATTGTTTGCCACTTCGGTCACTTTTGGGCCCAATAGCATTTATGGTCACTTATAGGCCCATTTTGTAATAAGTAGCCCATGGCTATATAGAGCTAGTTTTTCCTTTATTTTAGTTAGTTAATGGATGATGATGTTTTGAATATATTTGAGACTGTTTTTATGGAAACTTGTTGGGAGTTTCTTTGATTGTGTAAACGTAGGTGCATGAGAATCCATTTCTATTTGTGTCCCCGTAAGTGATTGGTGTTATCGATAATTTCTAGGAAGGTCTAGGGTTTAGTATACCATTAGTTGTTGTCTCTTTATCTATTTATGTCAATCTATCTATCTTTTACTTTATAGTATCATTTTCTTTGTTTTCATGTATTTTTTTTGTTTTTTTTCATCTCTCATATCTTGTCTTGTATCAGTAGATAGCTTATTTTATATTCTGCCTTGTATTTGTAATTAAGCATAAATAACATGTTTTCCTAATCTTCTATAGGATAATTAAGCTAAACCATAAGTCTTTTCACTTACCTAGGCTTTCAAAGGTGAAGGTTTCTTCTAGAGCCCTAGAAGGAGAATTAGGGATGCTCCGTGATGTTCTAGAGAGAACTAGAGACAACTTATGAAACAAGATACTTTTTTTGGGGCTTATATTATAGGAAATGATCAGAAACTTGGTCTTTCAAAGGCTCTATTTTGGATATCTCTTTAACTGCATTTTGAACCTTAAATTTGTTAAATTTGTTAAAGAAGGTGATTCACCTACTTAAGAAGTTTTAGCTGCTTAAAGGTCAATGTAGGCGATGCACCTACTTGCTTTATTTCGTGTTGGACTCAATTAAATTAGGCCTTGGCAGATTTGAGTGTTGACCCCTTTCTCTATTTTCTTTGACTTTTACTTAGTTTGGGCCCAAATTAGTACAACCAAATCTGATCCCCAACCTTGGGTCCATTAATTGGGTCTATATAGCTGAAGTAGCTGGCTCACCTACTAGATGAACTACGCATCAAGCAAGCACCTTAATATTTTATTTCATTTTCAGTCCTTAATCTCTTTAATGTAACTTACAATTTGTATACACTTGGTTACTATAAACTTTAAGTATACTAGCTTACGATCCTAAGTTAAATAGTTGTATCGACATTAACTTGGTTGCGTCATACTTATTTACACCAATAATACACACATAACAAATCTAGTCCAATACTTATATCACAAGGAAATATCAGGGTCCATATGAGTAGAATAAGTACATATAAAATATGGGATGTTCTAATTAACCCTCGAGAACCCTTTTCCACTACTTTTGACCCAAGGGTTGAAATGAGATATAAAATCCCCAAATTCAAATAAACCTTACTACTAACTCAAATTTGATATTTTTAATCTTCTGGCATAGTCTGTTTTAACATCCTACACTTTGAACAATAAATGTTGTCTGAAGACAATTATTTGGCTTCTCAAGCCTGTAAAAACCACAAACTTGCACAAATTATTCCTAATCGTATTGGAAACCATCCTAAAACCTCAAAATTAACATGTGGCAACAACAAAAAGGTTTGAAATAGTGAAAACACATAGAAATGGAAAATTAGTGATAGAACCTAGTTTGTGATATTGTTTTTTGGGATATATTTTTCCATTACTCATACGAGATGAAAATATGAAAATGGAAATGATACAAAAATAAGAGAAATAACAGAAAATGAGGTATTACAACTAATGGATACAGAAAGATAAAAGAATAGATAGATTGACACAAATTGATAAAGAGAGAACAACCGAAGACTATATTAAACCCTAAGACTTCTATATCGATTACCAATACAAACCAAACCTTTTACGAGGACCTCACGGGAATGGAACCTGAGCAACCTACATTTGTTAATAATCAATAAGCTCCTAACAAGCTTAAAATAAATAGTCGCTAGTGTAACTAAAAATATCATTCATCAACTACTAAAAAAATTAAACGAGTCCAAACTATTTATATGCCGAAGGCCATTTATTACAACTTGGGTCCAAAAGAGACTAAATCCTAGTTGGGCTTAAAAGTGGTCCAAAGCATAAATTTCCACATACCTATGCTCTTCGAGGGCCAAGCTATCATCCAAATTTCATGTTGCTCCTTGCTTCCTCGAATGGCATCACAAATGTAGCTCCTTCCCAAGATATCCTCCAATCGCGTATATGCTTCCCTAGGATGATCAAGTCATGGATCCTTATTTCTATTCCTTAAAGCGTAGATCCCAAAGGAGTGGAGCTAATTTGTCCTATATCAACCTTTATTTCTTGAAGAGGATTATTCCCCTAATCCAACTCTTTTATTGACTTGTCGTCATACTTTTCAAATATGGAATCCCTTAGTAAGAAACTCCATTACGGTTTTAAGCTCGATTTCATAAGGCTCCCTCCTTGCGTCCTTCTTTAAAATTATTAGCTAATGATCCGGAATAAATGAAGGAGTGATAATAGGTAAAATGTTAGTATCGTGGTTAGTGGGCCTAATGTGGGAAGAATCAATGCTTAATTGGACTTGGATTGGTTGAACAATGTCTTATGGATTTTGGCTTGTCTTTGTTTGGATTGAGCGAACATGTTTTTAAGGTTTTGGTATACAATTATGTTGAACAATCCCCTCGGTAGTTATAGTAGATGTGTTTTTTTAATTTGAGGTTGATACAAGCCAAAAGAGCACAAAGATTAGAAGGTCTTGTAGAAGGTTCATGTTTCAGATTTTACAAGTGATTGAAGACCTTTTGAATCCTTTTCAAAGCCTTGTCCAAGTGAAGAGAGGAAGAGGGTTCCAACACTTAAGAGACGCCTCTCAATAAGGGCATTAAGGACTTTTTACACTTCAAAATTACACTCAAGACGTGCCTCTCATTAATGGCAAATGTATCATTCTTATTTAATAAGTATAAATGGACTTTTAGCTTCTGTTTTCAGAAATTTTGCTGAATTTTTGAGTGATACTCAAATTGTATTTTCTTTCCTTAGTGTAGGGCTTGGAAAAGCTATCGTATTGTAGGTCTTGTTAAAGACATTGAAACTAGGGTTAACCTTATGTTGACATTTTGGCAAGAAAGGTGGGTTCTTGAGGATATTGAATCCCTTTGTGTCCACCTATTAGTGTGGTGCTATCCATCATTGGTATTCTGTGTCTTGGTGTTTGATACACACATTGGTGCTATTCATTGGTGTTGGTGTACATATCACTATCTATCCATTTACTAAATCCAAACCCTTTTGTTTTTATTTTGAATCTGTGTCTCACTTCTTCATCTTCTCTTCTTTAGTTATTGATTTTTGGTTTCTTAATGTGTTTTTACATTTTTGATCAAGTTTTAGGTTAGATCTTGTATCATTTGGTATCAAGAGCCCTGTATTAGAGTTGTTCCTACAACTCTAAGTCTCGGATCGACTAAAATATCCACAAAAACTGAGTCTAGAGTCAAGAAAAATCATAAAAAAGTAGTATCATGTGTTTAAGTTGTAGATCCAAAATTTGCAAGTTAGATCTACTAAATCTTTCTTTTTTTTATTGTTTCTAGTGCTAGATCCTTGTTCCTTAGCACTTAAAGAGTCTAGATCTAAGTTTGGAACAAGATTTGGTTGTTTTTGAGCTAGATCCACCATTGTTCTAGCATATTGATGTTTTTTTGAATGAGCAATCATGTTACTTTGTGATATTTTGGGCGTGTTTGGCTAATTTTTTGTTGTTTGTGCTTGGCTTGGCAAAGGGAACCTAGATCTAAAGGAAATGTTGAATTTAGGGTTCATTTGGCTAGTGGTCAAACCTTGGTCAACTCTTGAATATTCATCTTGTTCTTCTATCATCTTCAAATCTTGTTAAAGAAGAATATTCAACAGTCTTGTTTGATCCAAAAAGGGGGAAGAAAGAGGGTGTACTAATTGTTTGTACAAGAATATTCCCTATCATATTCTGAGTATTCCAAGAAAAAAGAGGGGACAAGGGGACAAGCAAGTACAATTGAAAGTACAAAGGGGGTGGGACGTATCCCTTTGAAATTCAATTTGGATCTTGAAAAGGCTCTAAACTTGCAATTTTCCCCCTCAAATCACCATTCTTCTTCTCCTAAGGTACTGCTTGGCCAAAACAATATATTTAGGAATTGAAGTTTTTTTAAAAGTGACGTCCAATCAGATTGCACCACGTCATCGCTAGTATAACAACCTAATTGAGTTGTTAACTAGATTTTTATGTTTCTATTTATTGTTTCTAGTTTATTTCATGTTGATTATATCACTAATTAGCAAACTAGTAACTACCTACAAGGTTGATAATTAGTTTAGAGTCTTTTTATTTTGTGTCATCATTGTTTGTGTGCTTTTATCATTTGTAATTTATTGTAACTTATTGGTTCGAGTTCATAAGCAATTTTTTTTAAGTCATATAAAATGAAAATCTATTCTGGGCCAAAGTAGAATCATCCCTCACTCACTTCTTAAGTACATGCCAAAGTATTAACACTTGTGAGAATAATTGTAAGGTAAGAGTAGAGTGTTAGAGTGGTGAGGATAATTGGACTAACTTGTTTGCTCATTTTGTAGATTTTTCTTGATTCCTTGGGTACCTGAGTCATGGAACCCGAGGATACCACATCTCAACCTTTGGGAAATGATGTTAGTTTAGTCATATTGGCTTGTCTTGAGGCCTTGTCGCGTGAAATGTCTTGGATGCACACGGGTTTGGAAGAAGTGAAGGGTGATTTTGGATCATTGAAAGGTGAGGTGTCCACTATGATTGGAAGGATTGATTATGTTGAGAGTCGAAGGAACTCATGACCCCCTACTCCTAATCCCTACCATGTATCTTCTAGTGTGAAAGCTAATAACTCATCTATGACTATCACTCCCAAAACTCTCCACCAAATGTTGTACCCTCTTCCACACTAACAAAACAAAGTCCAAAAACCCCTAAACCTAGATGTCCAAAGACCATTACATCCTCAAATAAACCAAGTCCAATAAGAAGGACTTGGAACGCAAACCCCAAAACCAAATCTGAACCTTTTATTATGAAATCCATTTGACCAAACGCCATCTCGTCCACAAAATCAAATACCTCCACAAAATGCGAAGTACCAAGCTCCAAATCTAACAAACAAAAGACCTTATCCTCCTCCCCAAAGACCACAAATCTGCCCCCTCCCCCCCGAATCCATATTGAATACTATGGTAAAGTGTACAAACACGGTTATGATATTCCTAATGATGACTATTGGTTTGAGAAAAAAATAAGGGCAAGGCATGATCAAAGACGGCATTACGATAAAAACCAAGGGCAAAAAGCAAAACAAGGAAACTATGAGGTGGGCATCAATTCAATCAAGGTTGGCATTCCAGTATTCAAAGGTGAGAGTGATCTGGAAGTGCATCTTTCTTGGGAATCTTCGTATGAAAAGTTTTTTCAAGTGAATGATCTTTCTGAAGAGAACAAAAGTTGTTATTCTATTGCTCACTTTGAAGGATATATAAACACTTGGTGAGGCTATACAAAGAGGTTTGGTAATGTGTTGATTGGTTGCTAATCTCCTCCTTGGGAGATGTTAAAGATATTAATGGGAGAGAGATATGTATCGAAGCATTATAGACATGAGCTCCATGCCAAGCCTTACAACTTAAGGCAAGGTAGCAAAAGTGTCATGGCATATTATGATGAATTCCAACAACTGGTCTTGAAGCTTGACCATAGGGTTGAACAAGTACAACATGATGTCATTCGCTTTAAGGTTGGGTTGAACAAGGACATATCTTTCGATTTGACTCTTCACAAGTTTGAAACCATTGATAGTACATTCCAAGAGGCTATTTAGATTAAAAAAAGAGAATAAAGAAAAGTCAGCCTACAAGCTCAAAAGCCAAAAAGCCTCGGGTTTGAACAAGAAAAAAAAGGTAACTCAATCTTCTTCAAGTTGGAACAAGGAAAAATTTCCTTTATCTCAAGTTCCACAAATAGTAACCAAGGCTGCCCAACACAACCCTCAAAGAAATGAAGGTAAACTACTTCTACTTCTCATTCTAAGGGTCTAAAATTCTTTAAGTTTCAAGGTTAGGTTCATAGGTTGAGTGCCTTAACCTACAAAATATGATTCTAAGGGAGGGGATGTTATATTATCTTGGATAAGAAGTGGAGTTGGAACCTGAGGGGAATGATGACCACTCTCAAGATGGAGAGTGTGTAGAATCTAAAACAAAAGAAGAGGGTAGTGAAGAAAAAGTGATTCCATGCGAGGGTATATATGAAATACCTAACAATGTGGATAGAAAAACCATGTTTAGTAAGACCTTGGATGATTCAAAACAAAAAGTAAGTCTCTTTCACACAAAGTGCCTTATTAATGATGGAGTATGTTCAATGATTATATATAGTGGGAGTGGTGTTAACATTTCTAGTGTCACCATGGTTGACTACTTGAAACTACCCTAGAAACCTAACCAAAATCCGTATAAGCTACAATAGTTGAATGCTTGTGGTGAATTAAAGGTGACTCAACTATTCTTGATTTGGTTCCAAGTTGGAAATTACTAGGATGAAGTTTTATGTGATGTACTCCTGATGTAAGCATGTCATGTATTGTTGGGTAGGCCTTGGAAATTAGATAAATCCATTAAGCAAGATGGAATGTCTAGTAGACACACCCTTAAGTTCACTCTTGTCCCTCTTCCACCATATAGTGTGAATAAAATCCATGAGAAATCCAAGGAGTTGAAGAAGAAAGGAAAAAGGGAAAAGGAAATGGAGTCCTCGGGTAGTGAAGATAAAAAGGGGAAAAAACATTTGATTACGAGTTTTGCCAATAAAGGGCCCTAGTTAGTTATTAACCCAAATGCTAGAATTTTCCTAGCATTGATTCTTCAAATGTGAATTTATAAGAAGATATAATTTCAAATAAAAATCTAGAAGAAGTCCCTCCCAAATATGTTGGTGTTCCCATTGCACCCTTGGTCGAGAATCCTAAGCAAGTAGGTTGCCCTAGTATAACCTGAGGTAAAATTAGAACACTCTACTCTCCCTTAAGTTTAAAATGTTGTGATATGGCTATTAATAGCCAAGGCGATGTGATTTCAGGTTTACCTAGTGTAGAAAATCATAAATGTTTCCTTGGTAGTACTTTTGTTGTGTGTAATGCTCAATCTTTTTTTTAGGATGGTTCACTACTTGGTTATGTGAGTGAGGTGATTAAAAATACTCAAAAAAGTACTCGTTCTTGTAATGTTGATCATGATATGGAACATGGTCCTTTGAGCTTATGTGATGAAAATCGTGCTGCTAATCTTATTCATGATGATTGTACATTTTGCAAACTAGTGAATAAAGGTGTGCTTGTTCATTGGAGAGAAATTTTAGGACATAATACTTTAGTCTTGAATGACAGATTTATTTTAAGGGTTATTGTTTTGGGTAATTCTGAGCATGATTGTCTAGTAAAAGGGATGAGTAACCCATCTTAAATACTTATCCATCTCTCCTATTTGATCTTGATGAAATATTGGGGTGGGAAGGGAATGATTTTGGGTTGCACTCCTCTTTCTTTCATGTCTATCTTAGTCATGTCCTTTGTGATGCTTGTAGTAAGTGTTTCATGATTATAACAAAGGATTATTTGCTATATTCTAAGAGTGTACCCCCTTGGTGTGTTTATATAATTTTGGTACTAATGCTAACCTTTTTATCATGATAATTGTGAGCTTGTTGTCCCAGTCTTTTATTTTTCAAGTTATGTATTTGAGGTCAAATTCCTTTCAAGAAAGTGAGGATGATACAATCCTAAAGTGCACAAGTATTACAAGGTTTTATAGAAGGTTCAAGTTTTGGATTTTACAAATGATTAAAGACCTTTTGGAGCCTTTTCAAAGCCTTTTCTAAGTGAAGAGAGGAAAAAGGTTCCTACACTGAAGAGGTGCCTCTTATTAAGGGCATTAGTGACGTTTTACACTCAAACATTTCACTCAAGAGGCGCCTCTTATAAAGGCCAAATGAGTCAATGTTATTTAATAAGTATAAATAGACATTTTAACTTCTATTTAGAGGAGTTTTGTTAAATTGTTGATTGATACTCAAACTGTATTCTCTTTCCTTAGTGTAGGGCTTGGAAAACACATTTTATTATAGGTCTTGGAAAAGAAATTGAAACTAGGGTTAACCTTGGGTTGACATTTTGGCAAGAAAGGTGGGTGCTTGAGCATATTGAATCCATTTGTGTCCACCTAAGAGTGTGATGTTATCCTTCATTGGTGTTATGTGTCTTGTTTTTTGATACACACGTTGGTGTTATTCGTAGGTATTGGTGTATGTCTCACTATCTTTCCATTTACTTAGTAAAGTTTTCCATTTTGTTTTGTTTGAATCCGACTTTCTCTTCTTCATCTTCTCTTCTTTAGTTTCTGATTTTTGGTTTCTCAATGTGTTTTCACATTTTTGTTCAATGTTTAGGTTAGATGTTGTATCAGAGGTGTTTTTGGGAGTAAGACATCTCAAATTTTCCATCTTGCTTTTCAAGTTTGACCGCTCCTATATCCAGTCATTCATATCTTGTCGTAAACCCATGATGGCTTCCACTAAGGTGTAAAAGGTTGCTCCACCCATGGGTTTTAGTATACGGTAGGAATGAGATAAATAAATTAAGGATGACCCATGTAAAATAAAGAACTTGAGTAAATGACACTAACGAAGAAAGAAACGACAAAAACACACAAAGAAAGAATAAATGAAAAATGAACTCAAGAACCAATTAATTCATAAAGGACTTGAATTCAATAGTTAAACTAGGTAAACAAGTGATAAAGAGGAGAAAATAGCTAAGGAATTAAAACACAAAAGAAGGATGAATAAAGAACTAATTAAACAACTAAGTAGATTGAGTGTTAGTTGTTAATTAGTTTTATGAATCAAATAGATGAAGGAAATAATTAAGAGATGAACTTGAAAGATTTAACCTGAGATAATGAAGGTCTTTGGAGGGTTGAAACATGTTTGAGAGAATTGAAATGAATTGGTAATGTGTTGATCACTTTGGCCCACTTTGGGTGGAAGTCTCACGCATAAATGGACTGTTTTGAAAAGTGGTAGCATGTTGGGTACATGACGATCACATTCTGGATGCAGGAGAAGGTTGTCTCATAGGTTTTACCTGCTTTGGATGTGTGGAAGTGATACAAGCATGAAGAGCACAAAAGAATACAAGGCATGGTCAAAGGCTCAAGCTTCGGAATTGGCAAGTGTTTGGAGATTCTTATAGTCTTGTCAAATTGAAGGATGAGAAGGGAATCAATACACTTATGAGGCACCTCACTTGAAAGGCAAGAAGGACTTTTTACTTTATAATCCAACACTCTAAGGGTGCCCCTTTTCTTTAAATCATTAAGGGTAGTTTTGTCATTTGGCTTGTAATAGTATAGATAGACAATTTCTTCACCCTTTTCATAAGCTTTGATGAATATTGAAAGGATACTCTTTAGTATGTAACTTAGTCTTCTAGTTGTAGCTTATAAACAAAAATTTGAGCCTTGAATGCATTTGAAATTGGTTTTTTTACTTGTTTGGGGTTATTTTGCAAGAAAGGTGTGCTTGAGGATGTGTTAGTCCTTTCAGTCACCTAAGAGAGTATTTTGACCTTCCAATTGTGAGGTGTGATAGTATATTTGAAACATCTCCTTTACTTAATAATCATATGGAATTAACGGTCACTCTACTATCTTTACATTCATGCGATTCTTCTCCTTCATCTCCTCTGTAGGTGTTATTTTCTCTTCTTGTGCTTACTGATTTTTACACCCTTAGTGTCAATTTTGTGTGTTTAATATTATTTAGGCTATCATTTTGTATCAAAGCCTTGGTTAGGATTTTTCCAACATCTCTAAATGTTGGTTTTAGTGTTCTTATCTAGAAAATCTCAATAAAAAAGAGTCAAAAAATCAAAAAATACAAAAAAAAAATGGTGTCAAGTGTTGTATTGTGTCTATATTATTGCTCTCTAGTGCCTAGGGAGTCTAGATTTACTTTTAGAGTGATGTTTAGTTGAGTTTGATTAAAAAACCTCCATGAGGATGGTGTTTTTGAAGTTTTTGAGCAAAGATACGAAATTGACCTTGCTATTTGGTCGTGTTTTGTTGCTGATTTTTATTGGGTTGAGTTTCTTTTGGCATAATGAACCTAGATCTACAAAAAAAAATCAGATTTGGAGTCGATTTGCTTGTTGGTCAAACTTGGTCAAGACATGAATATTCATCTTGTTCATCCTTGATCTTCATATCTTGGTGAAAAAAAAATTCAAAGGTGTTGTTTGATCCAAAAAAGGGAAGAAACATAGTGGAAAAGTTGTTAGTCCAATATCATATTCAAAGAATATTCCATTCTTCTCAAAGGTGGAGGGGACAAGGGGACAACAAAGTACACTTGCAAGTACAAGGGGAGGACCATTGTATTTTCATTTCCATTTGAGACTTGGAAGAGCTCTAATTTGCTTCCTACCCCTCCAAATCCGAAAATTCTTCTTCCCAAAGTGTTGTTTGGCCGAGACAAAGGTTTTGGAAAATTTGAAATTTCAAAAAGTGACAACCAACCACGTAGTGCCACATCATCACTTGTGATCAACCAAAATTCACCTCTTAAGCTTAGATTTCCTTGTTTCTAATTTTTTATACTTATTTATTTTAAGATAATTCAAACACTAACTATCAAGCTAGTAAGTTCCTACTAGGTTGATAATTAGTCTAGAGTTGGTTTAGTTCGTGTCTTCGATTTTTTTGTGCTTTTCTCGTTTTTTTAGTCGTAGTATTTTTTTGGTTCAAGTTCGTGCATCACTTTTTCTTAGTTGTTTCAAACAAAGATCAATTTTGGACCAAAGCTTCTCCCTCTCAAGTAACTTGGCAACTATTGCTAATCCTCCAACACTCGTGAGGCCAAGTGTGAGGTGAGGTTGAGCGTGAGTGAAGTGAGGCTTTTTAACAAACTTGTTTACACGTTTTGTAGGTTGTGTTGCTTGCTGTTTTTTTTGTTTTTTTTTGTAAGTACAGTTGGAATGGGATCCGAAGATACTAGTTCCCAACCTTTGGGAAATGATGTTATTGGATCCTTGATGGCTCGGTTTGATGCCCTTGCCCGAGAAATAAGGAGTGATAATAATGCCTTGAGGAGGGAAATAAAGAATGATATTGATGACTTGTGAAGTAATTTGGATTCTATGAGGGGTAATATGGTGACTATGAACGGTGAAATTTCCACTATCAGTGGAAAGCTTGATTGTGATGAAAGTAGGAGGAACTCACGACCTTCTACTCCTAATCCCTATCATGCATCCTCTAGTGTCCAAGCCAATAACTCTTCCATGACTATAACACTGGAAACCCACCACCAAATGCTTAACCCTCCAAGAGTTCCACAAAACCAGCCACTAAACCAATCCCAAACCTCTCCTAATCGGACCCTACAAAGGCCACTACATCACCAAATGAACCAAGTCCAACAAGAGGGACTTGGAACAAAAACTCCACCACCAAATCCGAACCAAGTACCTCCATAAAATACCACTTATTAAATGTAAAATTCCATGGACCAAACACCTTACCATCCACCACCTCTAATTCCACAAGTTTAAGTACAACGTAATTAAAGACCAAACCTACTTCCCCAAAGGCCTCAAATCCAAAACCCACCCATCCAAATTGAGGATTATGGTAGAGGGGAGAAAGAAGTTCATGATGTCCCTAATGATGCATATTGGTTTGAAGAACATATGAGGGCAAGAAATAATCAAACAGGGCATTATGGAAGATTCAGAGGGCATAAGGCAAGACAAGGCCATATTGAACATCTAATAATACAATATATTGGCATTAATTCAATTAAGGTTGGCATTCTAATTTTCAAAGGTGAGAGTGACCCGGAAGTGTACTTAGCTTGGGAATCCGCTTGTGAAAAGATTTATCAAGTGAATGACCTTTCCAAAGAAAAGAAAACTTTCTATGCTATTGCTCACAATGAAGGATATGCAAACACTTGGTGGGATTACACCAAAATATTTGATGATGTGTTGATTGATGGACAACTATCTCCTTGGGAGAATTTGAAGAGAGTTATGAGAGAAAGATATGTACCAGAGCATTATTGGCATGAGCTTCATGCCAAGATTTATAATCTAAAGTGAGGAAGTATGATTTCATGGCCTATTATAATGAATTTCAGCAAATAGTCTTGAAACTAGGCCATAGAGGTGAACAAGTGCAACATGATGTTGTCCACTTCAAGGTTGGGTTGAAAAAGGACATATCCGCCTGATTGACTCTTCAAAATTTTGGAACCGTGGTTGATGTTTTCCAAGAATCCATGGAGATTGAAAAGAGAATAAAAAAAGGTCGGTTTATAAGCTTAGAGTCCAACAGGATTCCGGTTTGACTAGAAACAAAGAGTTAAGTCCTTTGACTTCAGGTTTGAACAAGACCAAATCTTCTTCATCTTTTTCTTCTTCTCAAATCTCAACAAAGCGAGTGTCATATCAACCTCCAAAGTTGGAGGTGAATCCAAATGACCTTCCTCCTACATCTACGGATTTACTATGTTACAAGTGTCAAGGTTGGGGTCATAGGGAAAGTGAGTGCCCTAACTGACATAGTGTAATTCTAAGGGAGGGAAAGTTGTATTATCTTTGTAAAGAAGTGGAGTTGGAAACCAAGAAGAATGATGACAACTCTCAAGATAGAGAGTGCATAGAACCCAAAGTTAAAGGTGAGGGTAGTGAAGAAGATGTACTGCCTTGTGAAGGAGAATGTGATGTGCCTAGTTATGTTGATAGGAGAATTTTGTTTAGTAACATCTTGGATGATCAAAGAGTGGACCTCTTTTATACCTAGTGCTTTGTTAAAGGAAGTTTGAGTTCAATGATCATATATAGTAGGTGTTGTGAGAATATTGCTAGTGTCACCTTGGTTGACCACTTGTAACTATCCATTATCCCTCGCCCGAATCCATACAAGATTCAATGGTTAAATTAGTGTGGTGAATTGAAGGTCAAACGATAATGTGTAATTATATTCAAGATAGGGAATTATCATGATAAAGTTTTATGTGATGTAATCCCTATGCAAGCATGCGACCAATTGTTTGGAAGGCCTTGGCAATTTGATAGGCACACTATACATGATGGAAGATCTAGTAGGTACACCTCTGTGCATGGTGGCTGAAAGTTCACTATTCTCCCTCTTCCACCATCTAGTGTGAATAAAATCCTAGAGAAAACGAATAAGTTGGATGTGAAAAAAAGAAAGGAAAGGGATGGGGAGATCTCGGATTGTGAAATTTGAAGGTGAAAAGCAAATTTGATTGTGGGACTTGCCCACAGGTGTACCTTGTCACCCCATAACTCAAAGGGTAGAATTTAGCCTAGTTTTGATCTTTCTTATTCGCAGGTTCAAGCTCATAATTTGTCAGGTAAGGATCAACAAGGGGTTTTACATAAAAGTGTTCTCAACACACCCCTAGCCGAGAGCTTCAAAATAGTGGACTATCCTATCCCACACCGAGGTGATGATTCTACACCTTACCTTCTATTAAGCTTAAATTATTGCCATGTAATTCCTTGTGAAGTGGTCTTGAGTTCTCTTGATATAGATGTGCATATTTCTTCCCTTGTTAGTTCTCTAGATGTGTTTAATAAACCATGTACTCCTAAGGTTAGCTCACTACTTGAACATGAGAAGAGTGTGATTAAAAGAATTCAAGTTAGTGTAGATGGTTACAGTATAGATCTTGGTGATGAATATAATTCTTTGAGTTTGTTTAATGAAGGCCTTTATAGTAGAATGCTTTGTTGTAATCATGTTCATAGAGATGTGGAGAGTGATAGGATTTGTGTTGTTAAGGGAACTTTCTTAAGCCATAGATGTCAAATTTTGAAAGTTTGTCTTCCCTTGAAAACAACTAGGATTTGTGGTAGTTTCAAATTGTATCCTTCACTAAATTATTCTTGATTTAGGTGTGTTCTTTTTTATGTTAGTAGTTGGATTTCATTACTCCTTACAAAGGATGGTTAGTTGTATTCTAAGAGTGTACCCCCTTTGCATGTTTACTTCATTATGGTACTAATGCTAACCCTCCTCTCATGAGCATTTTTTTTTCCTTCCTTTTTGTTTTGCGAGGTAAAAATATGAGGAAAAATTCTTTTCAAGATGGATAGGATGATACAAGCATGAAGAGCACAAAACAATACAAGGCATTGTCAAAGCCTCAAGCTTTGGAATTGGCAAGTGTTTGCAGCTTTTTAAAGTCTTGTCAAGTTGAAGGAGGAGAAGGGAAGGGAACGAAGGACTTTTCACTTTATAATCCAACACACAAGGGGCGTGCCTTTTCTTTAAATCATTAAGGGTAGTTTTGTCATTTGTCATGTAACAGTATATAAAGACAATTTCTTCACTCTTTTCATTAGCTTTGATGAATATTGAAAGGATACTCTTTATTTTTTCGCTTAGTCTTCTAGTTGTAGCTTAGAGAACGTAATTTGAACCTTGAATGCATTTGAAATTGGCTTTTCCCAAACACAGGTCCAAGGCAGTCCACACATAGGTAAGCCACCAGCTCACTCAAAGTATCATTTTTGTCCTCTTATAGTCCCCTTTTATTCTCTCTATAGAATATTCTTTAGTATATTCAAAAGGTGATTTGTACCAACAATTTTTCACACCTTTTTCTTCTTTTTCTAGTATCAAACACCACCTTTTGAAGAAAATTCAAGCTGAAGATTTG
Organism: Capsicum baccatum var. pendulum; assembly: GCA_030864225.1. Taxonomy (NCBI): domain Eukaryota; kingdom Viridiplantae; phylum Streptophyta; class Magnoliopsida; order Solanales; family Solanaceae; genus Capsicum; species Capsicum baccatum. The sequence goes on along the minus strand of CM061558.1, from coordinate 168,824,687 downwards.
AATCTTCCTCAAGAATACCAGGAACTCCAAAAATCTCTGACTATTCAACCCTTAATCGAAATGTGATAAAAGATTGAGCCTAGTTTTTTTTTCTAACTTATAATGACATTCCAAGCATCATTATGCTCACATTCCTCACCAAAAAATTATAGATTTCAAAACCCACTTTCAATTTCTTCAAATTCAAGCTTCCAGCAATTGTAGAATCTTTAATATAGCTCTGATGAAGCTCAAATACAAGGTTTAGACTCTAATAGTGTTAGAGAATCTGAATCTATCACTAAAACACAAGAAAAAACAACAAAATCAAAGACACAAACATTGACCTAGGGTAAACCACGTGAATATTGAATGTTTTTACAAAATTATACTTTCCAACACAAATAGACCCAAGATTGACTTCGTGGAAATAAAATCAAACTCAGCTCTCATACTAAAATGATATGAGATGAAAATATGAAAACAAAAATAACACAAAAACATGGTAAATAAAGGAAAATGAGGCAAGAAAAGTAAAGAATAAAGAAAGAAGGATAGATTGATTGACACAAATTGATAAAGAGAGGACAACCGAAGGGTATATTAAACCCTAAGACATTCATATCATTTACCAATACACATCAACCTCTTACGACGACCTCACGGGAATGAAACCCGAGTAACCCACATTTTTTAACAATCCATAATCCCCAACAATCTTAAAATAAACACTCGCAAGTGTAACTCAAAACATCATTCATTAATTGCCTAAAATGAAAAGGGTCCTAACTATTTATTGGCCAAAGGGAATTTATTAAAATTTGGTAGCTTGATTTAGACTTTTATATATATGCTCTCCTTATTGATATCCGATGATATTTGTTTATTATTTACTAAGCTTGTTATATCGTTGTGAGTCTTCTACATAAATAATTTTCCTTATTATTGTATATAACATAAATAATGTTGACTCGCCTAGATCAATGTGTTTACTCTGTATTTTATCTATTTTTTGACCGTTGTGTTGGGTTATCCAAATTAGGATAAAATGATGTGTATTTACTGAATTTTAGATTCTCAGGAAATCTTGGGTGATTGGGTGGTGTTTCTCGCCATAACTATAGATTAGGGTCAGTTATCAACTATATTTGTTAAGTGCATATGGTGTTTTACTCACCCTTGATGGTTTTTCTTTTCTTTCTATACTCTATACAGGTATTGGATCGAGTAACGACTTGTACTTTATTTTCTTTAATATTGGTGTCATTGAGATCACAATAGTGGTTGATGGATGTTGGACTTTCTCAAATATTTGTACTTATGTCTTATGTTTGGTTCACATCTAAGACATTGTAGATGATTATTATTATTTTGAACTTGTATTAAATGCTTCCTAGTGAGAAATACACCTTGGATGTATATCTGACTTGTGTCTCATTTATATAAACTTGGGATTATGTTATATTTTCATTTCTGTTTTCTACTTTCTTAATTCGTATTCTTTTGGGTTGTGTTTAGTTTACTTATAATACAAGTCAAATGGCCGCCTTAGCTTTTGATGACATTTTTGGAGGCCAACACCTAAAGGATCAAAACATGGTCACCCCGAGGGCACAAGAATATGCAAGGAAGGCCCGTTTTGATCAATACATATGCAATCCCATGTGTGGAAGGTTTCTTGGATGCTTTTCTTGATGCTCACCCGAGGACCATATGCCGTCTAGAATAAGCCATCCTCAATTTTGAGAGCACTAAAGAGGCGTCATTTAAGAAGATGGAGGCTCGTGAGAGTATGTGCCATTAATCCAAGGGAGTATACTTGATAATATCTGAAGAAGATCCTTGAATTTACTCCAATACAGCCTTGGATACACTCCAAAGGTACCTCAACTTAGGGGTAATATGGTCTTTTGAGAATCCTCTTTTACACTCAAAAGGAGTACCCATAATTAAGGGTAATTTAGTCTTTGTTTGTAATAAGTAAAAAAAGACAATTAGGCTTCTATTTTCCTTAGCTTTTATGAACTGTTGAGTGGTACTCTGATTGTCTGGTGTTTTACGGAACATTTAGCATCATTTTCTTAGGAAAATTGTATATTTTCAAGCAACCAATGTGATATTTAATGAAGGTTTTTAGTGTTTCAGTGAAAGGAGATAACAACAGAAGTAAACTAGAAAAGTAGCAGAAAAGGGGAATTGACGGTCAAAATGATAGACCGTCAGGTTTATGACAGACCGCCATATATATCATCACGATAAAACAGAACAAGTCCTCCAGAGGATTCGAGTGAAGGACAATATGGAAGACTGTCAAACATATGACGGACCATTAGATGGACCGTCAACACTTATCCAGAAACTACTTCTCAGAAGGACTTGGTGGCGATCAAGGTGGTGGACTGTCAGACATGGGACGGATGACCAGATTAACCTTCAACGCTTATCCAAAACCTGTTCTCTAGTAAAACTCCATGATGGTCATAGTCTTGGACCGTCAATCTTGGGATAGACCACTAGATTGATCGTCAGTTCTTATCAAGAAGCTGCCTTCCAAAAGGACTCCATGACGGTAAAGATGGCAGACTATCAGTCAATCGACGGACCACAAGGTGGACCATCAGATGTTATCCAGAAACTATCATTTAGATGAATCGAGTGATGGGAAAGATGGTGGACCGTCAAATATTTGACGGTCCATCATATAGACCATGAAATGAGACGCGATTTTTATGTTTTTAAATTTTAATTATTTTTTTATCTGGGATATATAAATATCAACTTTAAGGGTTAAGAATGAATCTTTCACCTTTTACAAGTTTTCTTTTCATCTATTAAACCTCTTGGTATCCAAGTAGTTTAGGGAATTTTAGTATCAACCAACTGATCATTGACGATTAAGGAACTGATTCTTGGGGTTCTTTATAAGTAAACTTTCCATTTATTTATGAATAATAAAAGAATGAATTCTTTATCTTCTATGGAGTGTTATGGATAAATATAATAACTAGGGTTATGGGATCCTTACTGCGAAATAAATCTATGGGTTGGGAATCAATTTTAGTTCCATAATTGAATAACATTACATAAAACTTTCTTCGATTTCATGAATTTTCTTGATTGCAAACTTGAGGAGTAAGCCCTAGAACACCACTGGTCTGAGAGGAAAGTGTTTGAGGGAAAAAAAAGGTGTTTACATGAATTCTAAGGGCCTTAACCTTAAGAGTAATATCTAATGCCTTAATAGGATTAGCTTACACGAGAATTAGGTTGAAAGAATAAGGCATTCTATGAGTTTGAGAAAATTATAGGATAACCTATCCATTTAGGTTGAGAAACTAATGGATATAGAATAGGATTCAGCTTTTCTTGCAATTGAATTTGTTAAGTGGAACTCATAAATAATTCATAACCCAAATACTACTGGCATTTTAGTGATCATAACCCCGGTTTGATTAATCACATAAAGTTACAAAATATAGAGAAAATCATTAGTTGAACTAATCTTGTTACAATTTATCATTTTACAAATTAAAAAAAAAAAACCCCATTTTGGTTAAGAAACTCTGATCAATAGTCTAATAAAAATTATGACACTTAGTGAGCACAGTATTCCCTGTGGGATTTAACACCCAGCCGATATGGGTTCTATATTGGACAGTGACCACTTATACTTTCTACTGAGAGTTGTAATTTAAGCGTATCAAATTTTGGCAGCGTTGTCGGGGAGAAATAACTAGATTGACCATCAATGCTTATCCAGAACTTGTTCTCCAAAGGAACTCCATGACGGTCTAAGTGGTGGACCATCAATTTTAGGATGAACCACCAGATTCACCGTCAGTTCTTATCCAGAAGCTACCTTTCAAAAGGATACCACGCGGTAAAGATGGAAGACCGTTAGTCCATCGACGGACTACTAGGTGGACCATCAGATGTTATCCAGAAACTTCCATTCGGAAGAATCGAGTGACGGGAAAGATGGTGGACCGTCAGATCTTTGATGGTCCATCATTTGGACCATCAAATAGGATGCTATTTTTCCATTTTTAAATTTTAAATTATTTTTTTAGCTGGGACATATAGATACCAACTTTTAGGGTGAAGAACGCATCTTTTACCTTTTATACGTTTTTTTTCATCTATTGAACCTCTTGGTATCCAAGTACTTTGGGGAATTTTAGTATCAAACAACTGATCATTGAATATTCAAGAATTTATTCTTGGGGTTCTTTGTAAACAAACTTTCCATTTATTTATGAATATTACAAGAATGAATTCTTTATCTTCTATGGAGTGTTGTGGATAAATCTCATAACTAGGGTTATGGTATCCTTAATGTGAAATGCATCTATGGGTTGGGAATCAATTTGAGTTCCATAATTGAATAACATTGCATAAACCTTTCTTCCATTTCATGACTTTCTTGGTTGCAACCTTGAGGAGTAAGCCCTAGAACACCACTTGTCTAATAGGAAAGTGTTTATGGGAAAAAAAAGGTGTTTACATGAATTCTAAGGTCCTTGACCTTTAGAGTTATAGTTAATGCCCTAATAGTATTAGCTCACATGAGAATTAGGTTGAAAGAATAAGGGATCAGAAGAGTTTGAGAAAATTATAGGATAACCTATTCATTTAGGTTGAGAAACTAATGGATATTGAATAGGATTCAACATTTCTTTCAATTGAATTTGTTAAGTGGAACTCATAAATAATTCACAACCCAAATGTTGCTGGCATTTTGGTGATCATAACCCTGGTTTGATTTATCTCATAAAGTTACAAAATATAGAGAAAATAATTAGTTGAACTAATCTTTTTACAATTTATCATTTTACAAATTAAAAAAAAAAACCATTTTGGTTAAGAAACTCTTATCAACAAGCTAATAACAATTACGACTCTTAGTGAGCACAGTATTCCTTGTGGGATTCGACACCCAATCGAGTTGGGTTCTATATTTGACAGTGACTGCTTACACTTTCTACTGAGAGTTGTAATATGGGCGTATCAAATTTTTGCGCCATTACCGGGGAATACGGTTGTCAACTATGTTGTTGATAGTTAATATACCCTTTGGTTAAATATTCTCAAACTTTACTTTTTGTTTGTTATTTTTGTTTTGAATAGATTGACTTGGTGCATACCAAATACATAGAGATCAGGTCAACCATTATTACCTATAAATAGTGAACCACATCTCATTGGCAGAATGGATTCGCAACAAGGCCCTGAAAGAATAACTGATCAACAGGAGCAGGCTAGGTTAGCTGCATTGACAGCTGCGTAAGTAAATCAAAAAAAAGCTGATAACCCATGTCATGCAGTAAATCCTAATGATGAAGATCTGGGTGAAGATGACCTATTAAATACAAGGCGTGCAGTTGATTTTGCTACACCTGTCAACAGAGATCGCCATGCTAGAATGAGACCCGCATGCAGAGCTGTGTAGTTTGCTTTTGATAATGACGATGATGAACTGGATGGGGCTAGTGCCACAGGGGCTATTATTGCTCCACCTTTAGCACCCGAAGCCAAGTTCAACATTATTAGCACTATCATTCATCTGCTGTAACTTAAAGAGTTATTTGGTGGACTTGAAGGCGACGATCCGAATATGTAACTAATTAATTTTATCTCAACATGCAAGTCATTTGACAATCTGGGGGTTGGTCAGAATGCAATTCGTCTATGCCTATTTCTATTATCTCTATCTGGAGAGGCAACTCTATGGCTGAATGGGCTAACTCCCGACTTTGTCACCAGTTGAAGGTAAATAAAAGATGCTTTCCTTGAGAGATTCTTTCCACTATCTAAGAGAGCACAACTGAGAGATGAGATAAGAAATTTTAGAAACCTTCCAACTGAGGCTCTCCACGAAACTTGGGAGAGGTTCAAGAGGAATCTTATGTGGTGCCCAAATCATCAGATGACAAAGGAGATATTATATAGATCCTTGAATTCGGTGACCAAGCCAGTGGTAGATAATGTTGTGGGTAGGTCATTCATGAATCTCACCTTTATTGAGGAATTTGAGATGCTAGATTATATGACAAAGCGGAGTATATCTTGGAATACCAGGGATTCTAAGATAATAAGCTCTACTGTATTTATTGGTATGACTGCAGAACAGAGGAGAAGGGAAGAGAAACATGACAAAGATATGGCTCACATAAAAATGCAGATGGACCTTCTCACTAAGATTTATTATCAGGGAAGGCAAAGAAGGTTAAAGTTGTTGCATCATAGGGAAGAGCTGACTTCGATTCTGAAGAGGAAGTGTAATACCCTGCATGTTTCTAAGCTAGGAAGTGAATAAGTATTCCTATGTATGAAATATCCTATCCTGTGATTTAAACTTGAGTACATGACTTACAATAAATATCTTAGTTATAGGATAGCTTATGATGCATTAAGCATTTTCATATGAGTCACCTAAGGTAATACAAGCTAAGAGTTTTCGAATCCATCAAGTTTTAGTGTTCAATTTTGCAAGGGTCATCTTTGAACAAGTACAACTAGATGTTAATGTGGTATTTAGGCTGATTTAGACCCACCAAATTGTAGAAAATCTAATTATCTTACCAACGATACAAATTTTTCCTTAATCCAATACCAGAGCGAAAAGTTATGCCCATTTTTGTGAGAGACAGTAAGCATTAGTGATTGGTTATGCGCCGCCTAACCCAAGCATAGGCGATTGGTTAGGAGCCGCCCAACCCATGCATAGAGATTACTTGGGCGCCGACTAAGCCAATTCCAGGTGTAAAAAACACTCCGTCTTGAGTTATTTTAAAGGTATTTAAGTCTTTAAATACTCCGTACACATCCCTAAACTTAACCCTATGAAATATATATCTTCTAAACTTACTGCAACCCTATTTTCATCTCAAATCTCATCATCCAAGAGCACTAAAGGAGAAAAACAACTAGGGTTGCATAATTAAGCTTGAAGATCCGATTTCAAGGAAATTCCTCTGCCAATCATCAAGAATCTTCCTTCTAAGGTATGCGTAGTGTTCATCCACGGATTCCTTTCATTCGTGGATTTTAAGAATCAATCCTTAAAATACAAAAGCTTGGTTGATTGTGGTGATATGATCATACCCATATTGATCCTTGTTTGTTTTCCTTTTTTTCATTATATTGTATGATTTCTATATTGTTGGGTGTTGATGATCATGTTGTTGATATTGGGTGATTCCAAAGATGGAATCTTTATATGTTTTTGTGAATTCATGATATCATATGAGTTGGAAATATGTAAATTTGGTTGTTCATGATGTATAATTTGATGAATTCACCTATGCTGAAGATGTGCATGTAAGGTGTTTGATAAAATGCCTAAGGAACTAGAAATCATGCAATATAGCTAGATTGTGACTAAATAAAGGATTCATGATATGCCCTTACGTTTGAATGACTTTGATGTTGTTAATTTGCCTTGTAAATGTTGTTGGAATACTCATGAAATATTCTTATTATATTATTCTATGTTTACTTGCAAATCCTACTTACGAACAAGATGTATGATAACCATGCTATCCATATGAACTTCCATGCTATTGGTATGTGTTGCCAATATGATTATGCAATGAACATGATATTAAGATTGTGCAAGTACTTCCACGTGATATGAAATCCTTTCCATGCAATACATTGTTGTCAACCATGCTTAGTATGAGATCTCTACTTATGATATTAAATATTTTGGACTCTACTCTTATGATCAAGTCAGTCATGTGTATCAGTTTCCTTCCATCGAGTCCTGGGGGTACTTGTACCCAAAAACTATAGTTGTGTGCCTAGATCCATGTCATGTTTAAGGATATCCAAACTTAAGCTATGATTCCATAGACTTTAGTCAGTCATATGACTCAGGAAAACCTCATGATCTTAGTCAGTTGTCAGATATCAGTAACATTTCGCCAGTCAATGGAATTTAGTAAGATCAAGTCATGCACAGTCAGTTATTCATGTCCAGCCCCTCTAGATGGAAGTACAAGTTCGCACCGAGTGAACCGAAGGATGGGAACTCACCTACCAGTTTAGGGTGTGATTCTTACTAGCAATCCTTGTGTTCCAGAACTACGTAGCCAGCGTAGGTTGAGACATCTTAACCCATCAGATTAGGGTTGATGAGGTGGCTTAACCCGTCAGTTCAGGGTTCCCACTATTCTCATTGAGTACCTGCCAGATAAGGGTCACTCATAGCTGTCCTTACCAGTGGTGCGGTATTGATACCCCTCCAGTCAAGGTAGATATTGGACCCCAGCTTAGCTGTTACGGCATACATGGGGCATGTCGGTTAAACACTACTTCCTACAGTTTTAGTATCAATCTCAGTAAAAGAACTCATAGCTTTCTTCAGATTTCAGTATATAGCGGACTGTTAGATATAGTCATCCATGTTATCAGTTTCAGTAATAGTCTCAGTAAAAGAACTTAGAGCATTTTTCTGATTTCAGTATATACAGGACTGTCAGATACAGTCATCCATGTTATCAGTTTCAGTAACAGTCTTAATAAAAAAACTCAAAGCATTCTTTAGATTTCAGTATATACAGGACTGTCAGACACAGTTATCCATGTTATCATTTTTAGTATCAATCATGATAGTTATCAGTAAACCATGTATTAGCTTACAGGTCATGCTATCACGTATTCACCGTCCCAATTTCTATATGTGTGTGTTTGCACTCCCACGTTCATATTAGTCAGTCAGTGTTGTTCATGCATGAAAACCTTTATGTTTAGCCTACCTTCATTGTATACTCAGTACTCCAGTTGTACTAACGCATTTGCGCTATGGTTCTTTCTTTTTATATGACACGATAGGTTCTAAGACACGAGCTCCTACCCAGCAGTAGCAGTAGCATTCCAATCGCAGAGACAGTGGGTCCTTATTAATTTGAGGACAATATGATTTGATTCATCTATTTATTCTTCAGTTCAATTTTATGGATTTAGTTGGAGATATGTTCCTTCAACTCCTTACTTAGATAATTTAGAGGCTTTCAGATTTACTTTCAGATTTACGTTCATATTTAGTTATTTTGGGTATTTTCTCCCACATGATTGAATTTATTTGAACCTTAAGGCCTTACAGTTCCATGTATTCCACATTATTATATCACGATTTGCAGTAGACAGGTACAAATATCATTCATGGGTTAGCTTGTTGTCCCTCGGGGTCGTGAGCACCGTGTAGCATTCTAGTTCAACAAATTAGGGTGTTACAAACATGGTATTAGAGCCTAAGGTTCAATACAGTCCTAGGAAGTCTGAAAGTCACATGTAGTTGAGTCTTGTACATGGGTATGTTGCGCGCCACATTTATTTGCGGGAGGCTATGGGATGTTTTAGGAACAGTCCCCTTTCTTCATTATTTATGGCATGCTAGTAAGCATAATCACAATTTAAACTCTCAGTCTAATCCATTCTTCTCTTATTCCAGACTATGGCCCCAAAGAGAAGAAACCAGCCAGCTCCTCAGCCCAAAGATCCTTTGGGCGAATATGTTTCCCATGCGGAGTTTAGAGCCATATTTACCACACTTTCTCAGTCTATAGCTATATAGAATGAATGGCTACCAGTTATTCCGGCCAATCCAGTGGCCACTCCCAAAGCAGCTATGGTTCGGTACTTCACCCAAATGAACCCTCTATCATTCCATGGGTCTAAGTCTGATGAGGACCTTCAGGAGTTCATTGACCAAGTATAGAAGGTCATTGACATCATGGGTGCTACTTATATTGAGAGTGCTGAGTTAGACTCCTACCAGTTATAGGTTATTGGTCATGATTGGTAAAAATAGTGGAAGTCTGAGAGGTTAGATGATACAGGCCCTATCGAGTGGGAGGAATTTGTCATGACCTTCTTAAACTGATTCTTTCCCTAAGAGCTGAGGGAAGCCAAAGTTATTGAGTTCATCAACCTCAAGCAAAAGAATATGATGGTTAGGGAGTATTCTCTCAGATTCACTCAGCTAGCTAGGTATGCTCCTCGTGTGGTTGCAAACAATAGAGCTAAGATGACCAAGTTCGTGTCAGAGTTCAACGATAGCGTGGTAAATGAGTGTAGGTCTGCGATGTTGATCGGTGATATGACCTTAGCAAGACTCATGACCTATGCCCAGCAAGTAGAAGAGCAAACTTTTAAGATAAGGGAGAGGCAGAACAAGAGAGCAAGGTTAGGTAATTTCAACTTTTGTCACCCCAAGTCAAATGGAGGAAACCGTTCACAGTTTAACTCCATGTCAGCCATTCCAACTCCTTCCTCTGCTAGCGCTCTAGTTCCAAAGTTCAAAGATGGCGATAAAACAAAGATCCAGGCTCTAAATCTCATGGCAGTATTAGCAGTGCCCGAACGAATCCCTTTTGTTAGACTTATGGTAAGAACCACAAGGACATTACAGATACGATAGTGATGTCTGTTTCGGTTATGGCAAGCCAGGCCACAGGAGTAGGAAGTGTCTATAGTCAAGTCTTCAAGGTCAGCAAAATCATTCTACAGCTCAGTCCAGTCGCCCAAACCAGCAGGGTGCCATTTCTAGTGCTACCAGTGCGCAACGCCCAAATAGACTCTATGTTCTTCAATCCCACAGAATCAAGAAAATTCATTTGATTTCATTACTGGTACAGTACAGATTTTCCATGTTCATGTTGATTCTTTGCTAGACCCATGTACATCTTTGTCTTTTGTTAATCCATACATAGCAAGCAATTTTTGAATCAGTCCTAAAGTCCTAGCACAGCCCTTCTCAGTCTCTACCCTAGTGGGTAAACCATCATAGCCCGGCTGGTATACAGGAACTGCCCAGTTATGATATCTCAAAAATCCATATCAATAGATTTAGTGGAGCTAGAGATGACTGATTTTGATATCATTCTCGGGATGGATTGTTTTCATTCCTGCTATGCCATAGTTGACTAAAGAAACAGGATAGCTCAATTTCAGTTCCCAAATGAGCTCGTCCTAGAGTGGAAGGGTAGCATTTCAGCGTTCAAGGGTCAACTTGTTTCCTACTTTTGACCAAGGAAACTGATTTCTAAGGGGTGGGTATATCATCTCGTGTATGTTAAACATTCCTGTTCTGAATCTCCTAGCCTCAAAATAGACCCAATTTCTAATGAATACTCAGTAACTTTCCCAAAAATCTTCCAGGCATTCTTTCTAAAAGGGAAATAGACTTCGGCATAGACCTTCTTCTGGATACTCAACCTATTTCTATTCTGCCATACAGAATGGGACTAGCAGAACTCAAAGAACTGAAAGATCAGTTGAAGAATCTCTTAGATAAAGGATTCATCAGACCCAGCATTTCCCTATGGGGTGCACCACGATTATTCACATGCAAGAGAGACAGTTCTCTTAAGATGTGTATTGATTATCGTCAAATCAAAAAGGTCACAGTCAAGAACATATATCCTCTTCCCAGGATTGATGATCTATTCGTCCAACTTCAGGGTGCCAGTTACTTCTCTAAGATAGACCTCAGATCAGGCTAGAATCAGCTCAGAGTTAGAGAATGTGACATTTTAAAGATAGCTTTCCGTACTCGGTATGGTCACTTCGAATTTATAGTCATATCATTTGGTATTACCAATGCCTCTGCAGATTTTATGGATTTGATGAACCGTGTGTTCAAGAAGTACTTGGACATATTTGTCATAGTCTTTATAGATGATATTTTGGTCTATTCTCGCACAGAGCATGATCATGCAGACCATCTTAGGATTGTTCTTCAGACTCTCAGGGATCACCAGTTATTCACTAAGTTCATCAAGTTTGAATTTTTGCTAAGATCAGTAGCATTCCTTGGCCATATTATTTCCGGTAATACAATTAGAGTATATCCTCAGAAAATCGAGGCAGTAAAAAACTGGCTATTACAGATGATTTGTCAAGGGATTTTCTTCTATTGCATCTCCTATGTCCAGATTGACTCAGAAAAAGATTATGTTTCAGTGATAAGATTTATGCGAGAAGAACTTTCAAGAGTTTAAGGCTCAACTCACCTCCGCTCCAGTTCTAGCTATTCCAGATGGTTCAAACATTTTTGTAGTCTATTGTGATGCATCCAGAGGGGGTTTAGGTTGTGTCCTCATGCAGCATGGTAAGGTCATAGGCTACGCCTCCAGATAGTTAAATCCACATAAGAAGAATTATCCTACTAATGATCTTGAGTTAGCAGTGGTAGTTTTTCCCTTGAAGATTTGGAGGCATTATCTCTATGGAGTTCATGTAGATGTCTTCACAGACCATAAAAGCCTCCAATATGTCTTTTCCCAGAAAGATCTAAATCTTCGCCAGAGAAGGTGGTTAGAGTCCTTGAAGGAGTATGACATGAGTGTTCTTTATTATCCGGGCAAGGCCAATGTTGTGGCCGACGCTCTCAGTCGACTCTCCATGGGTAGTATTTCTCACGTTAAGTATAGTAAGAAAAAGATGGCTCAGAAGATCCATCAGCTAGCCAAACTAGGCGTTCGCTTAGTCGATTCTTCAGAGGGTGGTGTATGTATTCATAGTAGTTTAGAGTCATCTCTAGTTTCCGAGGTGAAAGAGAAACAAGACAGGGGTCCTAGCCTTGTCAAGCTCAAAGCGTCAGTTCAAAATCAAAAAGTCAAGGTTTTCTCCAAAGGGGGAGATAGTGTTCTTCATTGTCAGGGTCGTCTATGTGTTCCAGGTGTAGATGAAATCAGGCAGCGAATTCTTGCAAAAGCGCATGGTGCGCGATACTCTATTCATCTAGGGGCCACTAAGATGTACCGCGACATGTGAGAGATCTAATGGTGGAGTGGGATAAAGAGAGATATTGCAGAGTTTGTGGCTAAGTGCTCTATATGTCGGTAGGTTAAGAGAAAGCATCAGAAACCTAGTGGTTCCATGCAAGAGTTCACCATTCCTACTTACAAGTGGGAAGAAGTTAACATGGACTTCATGATAGGTTTGCCTAGAAATCGTTATCAACATGATTTAGTCTGGGTCATTATAGATAGAATGACCAAGTCAGCTCATTTTCTTCCTGTTCGTACTTCTTATTTCGCTGAGGATTATGCAAAACTCTATATCAGGGATTTAATCGGATTACATAGTGTTCCACTATCTATCATCTCAGATAGAGGTACCCAGTTCACTTTTCCATTTTGGAATGCATTCTAAAAGGGTCTCGGTACCCAAGTCCATCTCAGCACAGCATTTCATCCTCAGAAGGATGGTCAAGCAGAAATGACCATTCAGACTATTGAAGATATTCTAAGGGCGTATGAAATTGACTTCAAAGGAAGTTGGGATGACCACTTGCCTTTGATTGAGTTTGCATTCAACAATAGCTATCATTCTAGTATTCAGATGGCTCCATTTGAAGCTCTCTATGGTAGGAGATGTATAACTCTGATTGGTTGGTTTGAAGTTAGTGAAGACTCAATCATAGGTACTGACTTAGTATTCGACACCTTAGTGAAAGTTTAGTTGATTAGAGAGAGACTCCGGGATGCTCAGAGCCGACAGAAGTCCTATGTAGTTGCTCGTAGAAAGGATCTCGAGTTCGAGGTCAATGACTATGTCTATCTTAAGATATCTCCCATGAAGGGAGTGAAGAAGTTTGGAAAGAAAGGGAAACTCAGTCCCCGGTATGTCGGTCCCTTCAAAAATCAATGTCGTTTCGGCAAGGTATCTTATAAGTTTGAGTTGCCTTCAGATATAGCCTCAGTCCATCCAGTCTTCCATGTCTCTTTGCTAAAGAAGTGCATAGGTGACCCAGCAGTTGTTGTCCCTATTCAGAGCATCGACATTCAGAATAGCCTCTCTTATGAATAGAGTCCAGTAAAACTCTTAGATTATCCCACTAGTAGATTGAGGAACAAAGATGTCCCTCTAGTCAAGGTTCATTGGGAAAATCAGTCTCATGATGGAGTTACTTAGGAAGCAGAAGCAGATATGTGTACCAAGTATCCTCACCTCTTCCCTGCCAATTCAGATCAAGCTCAAGGTAACAGTTCTCCTTAATCTTATTCGGTTTCACGTTCATGTTTCCAGTATTAACTTGGTACCTATTAACCATTTAATACCCAGTCATGCATTTATGTGCTAGTTTTCCGTGCATCAGATATGCATGAGTTTAGTATGTTTAGCATGTTAGTCATGAAATCAAGTTTATGTTCTTCATGTTCAGTTTAGGTTCTATTGTCTTGTATCCCTTCTCAGTAAATTCTCATTCGAGGATGAACGTTCCCAAAGGGGAGATATTGTAATACCCTGCATGTTTCTAAGCTAGGAAGTGAATAAGTGTTCCTATGTTTGAAATCTCCTCTCCTATGATTCATTCTTGAGCACATGACCTACAATGAATATCCTAGTGATAGGATAGCTTATGATTCATTAAGCATGTTCATATGAGTCACTTAAGGTAATACAAGCTAACAGTTTTTGAATCCATCAAGTTTTAGTGTTCGATTTTGCAAGGGTCATATTTGAACGAGTATAACTTGATGTTAATGTGGTATTTTGGCTTATTTAGACCAACAAAATTATAGATAATCGAATTAGCTTTCCAACAATAATAATTTCGCCTTAATCCAATACCCGAGGGAAAAGTTATGCCTATTTTGGTGAGAAACAGTAAGCATAGGCGATTGGTTAGGCGCCGCCTAACCAAACCATAGGCGATTGGTTAGGCGTCTCCCAACCCATGCATAGGGGATTACTTGGACGCCGCCTAAGCCAATTCCAGGTGTCAAAAACACTCCATCTTGAGTTATTTTAAAGGTAATTAAGTCTTTAAATACTCCTTACACGTCCCTAAACTTAACCCTATGAAATATATATCTTCTAAACTTACTGCAACCTTATTTTCATCTCAAATCTCATCATCCAAGAGCACTAAAGGATAAAAACAACTAGGGTTGCATAATTAAGCTTGAAGATCCGATTTCAAGGAAATTCCTCCGTCAATCATAAGAATCTTCCTTCTAAGGTATGCCTAGTGTTCATCCATGGATTCCTTTCATTCATGGAGTTCAAGAATCAATATTTAAAATACAAAAGCTTGGTTGATTCTGGGGTTATGATCATACTTATATTGATTCTTGTTTGTTTTCGTCTTTTTCCTTATAAAGTATGATTTATATATTGTTGGTTGTTGATGATCATGTTGTTGATATTGGGTGATTCCCAAGATGGAATCTTTATATGTTTTTGTGAATTCATGATATCATATGAGTTGGAAACATGTAAATTTGGTTGTTCATGATGTATAATTTTATGAATTCCCCTATGCTTAAGATGTGCATGTAAGGTGTTTGATAAAATGCCTAAGGAACTAGAAATCATACAATATAGCTAAATTGTGACTAAGTGAAGGATTCATGATATGCCCTTACATTCCAATGACTTCTATTTTGTTAATGTGCCTTATAAATGTTGTTGGAATACTCATGAACTATTCTTACGAGATTATGCTATGTTTACATGTAAATCGTACTTACGAACAAGATGTATGATAACCATGCTATCCACATGAACTTCCATGCTATTGGTATATTTTTCCAATATGATTATGCAATGAACATGATATTAAGATTGTGTAAGTACTTCCATGTTTTATGAAATCCTTTCCATGCAATACATTGTTGTTAACCATGCTTAGTATGAGATCCATACTTATGATATTATATATTATGGACTTTACTCTTATGATCAAGTCTGTCATGTGTGTCAGTTTCCTTCCATCGAGTCCTGGGGGTACTTATAACCCAAAACTATAGCTGTGTGCCTAGATACATTTCATGTTTCATGATATCAGATCTCAAGCTATGATTCCATAGACTTCAATCAGTCATGTGACTCAGGAAAAGCCAGTTGTCACATATCAGTAACATTCCGCCAGTCAATGAAATTTAGTAAGATCAAGTCATGCACAGTCTGTTATTTATGTCCAGTCCCTCCAAATGGGAGAAGAGGTTAGCATCGAGTGAACCCAAGGATGGTAACTCACCCGCTAGTTAAGGGTGTGAGCCTAAGTAGCAATCCTTGTGTTCCAGGTCTACGTAGCTAGCGTAGGTTGAGACATCTTAACCCATCAGATTAGGGTTGATGAGTTGGCTTAACCCATCAGTTCAGGGTTTCTACTATTCTCATTGAGTACCCGCCAGATAAGGGCCACTCATAGCTGTCCTTACCAGTGGCGCGGTACTGATACCCGTCCAGTCGAGGTAGATATTGGACCCCAGCTTTGCTATTATGGCATACACGGGGCATGTCGGTTAAACACTACTTCCCATAATTTTAGTAACAGTCTCAGTAAAAGAATTCAGAGTGTTATTCAGATTTCAGAATATACAAGACGATCAAATACAATCTTCCATGTTATCAGTTTCAGTAATAGTCTCAGTAAAAGAACTTAGAGCGTTCTTCAGATTTTAGTATATATAGGACTGTCTGATACAGTCATCCATGTTATCAGTTTCAGTAACAGTCTTAGTAAAAAAACTGAGAGCGTTCTTCAGATTTTAGTTTATACAGGACTGTTAGATATAGTCGTCCATGTTATTAGTTTCAGTATCAGTAATGACAGTTATAAGTAAACCATGTATTAGCTTACAGGTTATGCTATCATGTATTCACGGTCACAATTTCTATATGTTTGTGTTTGCACTCCCAGGTTTATATTAGTCAGTCAGTGTTGTTCATGCATGAAACCCTTTATGTTCAGCCTACCTTCCTCGTGTACTCAGTACTCCAGTTGTACTGACGCATTTGTGCTGTGATGGTTTCTTTTCAGGTTATACCGTAGGTTTTGAGACACGAGCTCCAGCCCATCAGTAGCGGTATCATTCCAGTCACAGAGACATAGTGAGTCCTCATTGATTCGAGGACAATATGATTTGGTTAATTTATTTATTCTTCAGTTTTGTATTACGGAGTTAGTTGGAGACATGTTCCTTCAACTCCTTATTCAGACATTTTAGAGGCTTTTAGATTTACTTTCAGATTTACGTTCACATTTAGTTCTTTTGGGTACTTTCTTCCACATGATTGTATTCAGTTGAACATTAAGGTCTTAAAGTTCCATGTATTCATGCGTTATTATATCATGATTTGCAGTATACCAGTACAGATATCAGTCATGGGCTAGTTTGTGGTCCCTCGGGGTCATGAGCACCATGTAGCATTTTGGTTCAGCAAATTGGGGTGTTACAGGAAGTGAATTACTTAAACAATCAGGGTAGTTTCTGAGGCAGTGGTCAAGGAAACCAAGGTCCAAACTATTATGATCAAATCGTATATAAGGATCGTGACCAAGCAAAATAGAAAAGCAAAAATGATAGGAGTGGGTTGTGTATTCCTCCTGGAAGTCGTGATACTGCTACGTATAGTTCTGGAAAGATGTCTATGGAGGAACTAATTGGTTGAGGTAAAAGCAACCAATGATAGAGTACTTGAGGTAAAAAAATAATTTATCTTTGATGAACTAATTGGTTGACTCATATTCTACACCGATCAAATAATTGGAGCAGCAAATGGGAAATTGTCGGCGGCACTAAATCAAAGGAAGGCCAGTACATTACGTAGTGACACAGTCCAAAATCCTAAGAAGAATGGATCGTGGATGGAAATTACCACTACAAGTGTTAAGGTGTTGGAGAGCCAATCTGTAGGTAAGCCGGTAGTTGATATGATATAAGAAGATGCAAATGAAGATGATATTGATAATTCTATGGAATCTGCAAGATCAAATAGGGTTATTCCAGATAATGTACATGATTGTCAGCAAACTGTTACATTTGAACAAAAAAAGGACAAGGAAAAGGAATTTGTGGTTAATACTTTGCCAAAACCACCACCTCCCTTCCCTCAACGACTAAAAAAAAGACTAACAATACAAAGTTCAATAGATTCATATCTATGTTGAAGTAGCTGACTATAAATGTGCCTTTGGTTGAGGCATTGGAGCAAATGCCAGGGTATGCCAAATTCATGAAGGACTTTTTCACAAAGAACAGAGCAGCAAGTTATGAACCACTTCATAATCTCCATATTTATAGTGCGCTTGCTACAAGGTCATTACTTCAGAAGAAGGCAGATCCAGGAGCCTTCACTATTCTTTGTATGGTGAGGTCTTTGGATTTTTCCAAGGCCTTATATGATCTCAGTACTAACATTAATTTGATGCCGCTAGCCATTTATAAATAGTTGTGGTTGGTATATCCCACACCAACTAACATGCGGCTTGTAATGGCAGATAGATCAGTAAAGCGGCCTATTGGGGTTCTGTATGATGTATTAGTAAAGGTGGATACCTTCATTTTTCCTTCAGATTATGTTTTTTTGGATTGTGAGGTGGACTTCGAGGTGCCCATAATCTTGGGTCGACCTTTTCTCACAACCGAAAGTGTGCTTATTGATCTGCAAGCAAATAAGCTTTTATTCTAGATGAACTATAAAGTGGTGTGTTTTGATGTATGAAAATTAATGAAGCAACCCAATATGTTCTCTATAGTTGATATTTATTATGAGAAACATCTGGAATTATCTTTACAGGAGCAGCTTACTGTTGAGCCATTGGCTACTGTGCTCATGAACTTTCATCGTGAGGATATTGATGACTACAAAGAAACTGTCTGTGGTTTGACAGGAATGGGGTCGTATTCTTATCCCCCCAAAAAGCTGGATCTTGACTTTAAGAATCGGTCTTCACCACTGGCAAATCCATCTATTGAAGAGCCACCAATGTTTGACTTGAAAGAGCTACCAAGTCATCTGAGGTATGTGTTCTTGGGTAGTGGAAATACACTGCCAGTTATTAGTGCTGCTGATCTCAGCAAACAACAGGTAGAAGATCTCATCTCTGTTCTTAAGAGATACAAGAGAGCTATTGGTTCGACTACTGCAGATATCATTGGTATCCCTTCTGGCATATGTATGCATAAGATTCAGTTAGAGGAAGATTATGTTCCCACTATTGAGCATTAGCATTGCCTAAATCACCTATGCAAGAGAAGGTGAAGAAAGAAATTATCAAGTGGATAGATGCAGGGGTGGTGTACCCAATCTCAGACAGTAAGTGGGTGAGTCCTGTACAGTGTGTGCCCATTAAAGGGGGCATGACGGTAGTGGCCAACGAGAAGAACGAGCTAGTTTAATTCAGCCCTGTCATGGGTTAGAGGGTGTGTATGGACTACCAAGAGCTAAATTCGTGGACAATGAAAGATCACTTTCCAATTCCATTCATGGATCAGATGCTTAATCGATTGGAAGGCAGAGACTAGTACTGTTTCTTGGATGGGTATTCCAGGTATAATCAGATCTCTAATGCTCCTGAGGATCAGGATAAAATGATGCTCACGTGGCCATATTGCATTTGCTTTTAAAAGGATGCCCTTTGGATTATGTAATGCACCGGCTACATTCCAGAGATGCATGATATCGATTTTCTCTGATATGGTTGAAGACACCTTGGAGTTGTTTATGGATGATTTTTCAGTGGTTGGAGATTCCTTTGACTTATGTTTGTTGAATCTAAGTCAAGCATTGTTCTCGTTCATAAAATTACTATGAAAGGTATTGAGGTGGATAAGGCCAAAGTTGAGGTTAACGAGAAACTACCTTCCCCCATCTCTGTAAAATGGGTGCTAGCTTTCTTGGACATCCAGGATTCTATCACAGATTTATAATAGATTTCTCAAAGGTTGGAAACCCATTGTGCAAACTTCTTGAAAAATAATCCAAGTTCTCTTCTGATGATGACTGCAGGCAGGCATTTGAATGCATAAATTTGAAGTTAATGGAGGCTCCAGTTATTATTTCTCCCGATTGGACAAAGCCGTTTAAACTAATGTACGATGCTAGCGGGGTGGTGCTTCGACCTGTGTAGGGACAAAAAAAGGATAAGTTGTTTCATCCAATCTAATATGCTAGCAAAGCCCTAAATGGGGCTCAAAAGAACTACACTATCACTGAAAAAGAACTTCTGGCTATGGGTTACGCCTTTGAGAAATTCAGGGCGTATTTGCTAGGGACTAAGGTTATGGTCCACATGGATCATGCAGCTCAGAGGTACTTAGTGGTTGAGAAAGATGCAAAGACAACATTGAATCGGTGGGTATTGTTGCTTTAAGAATTCTACTTTTAGGTAAAGGATCGCAAGGGGTGAAAAAATCAGGTGGCTGATCACTTATCCATACTTGAATACGAACAAGCAATCAAGGATAAGTTAGATATTGATGATTCCTTTCCGGATGAGAAGATACAAGCTGCTAAGTTCGAGCAGATTCCGTGGTATACTTATTTTGCAAACTACATGGTAAGTGAGGTTATGCTAGATAATCTTTCCTTTTACCAAAGTTAAAAGTTCCTTCATGATGTTACCCAGTATTTTTAGGATGAGCCCTATCTTTTTCGGCAATGTGAAGATGGTGTTATTAGGCGCTGTGTACCAGATGTAGAGATTCTGAATATTTTGGAAGTGTAACACACTTCACCTATTGGTGGTCACCATGCAGGTGACCGCACTTCTCAGAAAGTACTGCAGAGTGGCTACTATTGGCCTATACTATTCAGAGATGCATATGAGCTCATTCGTAGATGTGATCAATGTCCAAGATGATGGAAGTAGAGTTATTTGATGTATGGGGCATTGACTTCATAGGCCCATTTGTAAGCTCATATACGTTAAAATACATACTAGTAGTTGTAGACTATGTATCGAAATGGGTAGAAGCTATAGCGTTGGCTGACAATGAAGGAAAAAGAGTTGTGGCATTTCTAAAAACGAATATATTCTCCTGCTTTGGAGTACTAAGAACAATCATAAGTGATTGGGGATCCTATTTTTGCAATAAATTCTTTAGGGTTGTGCTGGCGAAGTATGGAGTAAAACAACACCATGTAGCAACTCCTTATCACCCATAAACTAGTGGGCAAGAGGAGGTGTCAAATCGCGAGATCAAAGCCATTTTCGCCAAAACTATGTATGTCAATAGACAAGATTGGTGTCAAAATCTCAATGACTCCTTTTGGGCGTATTGGACTGCTTTTAAAACACCAATTGGCATGTCACCATATCAGCTTGTTTATGGGAAGGCATGTCATTTGCCTATTGAGCTAGAACATAAGGCTTTATGGGCTCTAAAAAGGCTGAAGATGCATTGGAAGGAAGCAGATGATCTAAGATTGGAGCAGATTAACGAGATACATGAATTCTGTCCTAGATCTTATGAAAGATCTGACTCGTACAAAGAAAGGATGAAGAAATACCATGACCAAAGGATTATATAGAGAGAATTTACGAAAGGTGATTTGGTCCTTCTTTTTAACTCCAGACTGAAGCTATTTTCGGGTAAGTTGAAGTCTAAATGGTCAGGTCCATTTAAAATTAGCCAATTCTACTCATCTAGAGTAGTCAAACTTGAAAACAAAGATGGTAGTGTCTTCAAAGTGAACGGGCAAAGAATCAAACTTTATATTGGTCCAAAAGACCTAATAAAAAGTGTTGATGTCTTTTACCTCGATGAAGTCTAGTATTTGAGATACCTAAGTCGTGCCGTGACATTAAATCAGAAGCTAGTGAGTGGTAACCCATAACATGTTGTTGTAACAATAAGTAGAGTCTATTTTATGTTTTTGGGAAATTTGGATGTGTTTATGAGGTGTGCTGGACCAGAAGTGTTGTAAAGAGGAAAATTGGGTGCATTTGAGCTATTGGAAAGTTGCGATGGTGCACTTGATGGACCGCTAAACTGCTGACGGACCACCACACTCAACCATCAAAAACTGGCAGGAAAATACATTCACTAGATAGGGCATGGCGACATGGTTAGCGGACCATCAAGTATATGGTGGACTGTCAAAGCATCCGTCAGAAGCAAGACTGCTGACCTGCATTTTGGTAAGTAGTGACGGACAATTCGGTGGACTTTCATGACTGTGGTTGACCATCCCATTAACTATCACAAAAAAAAAAACTCATCGACTTAGCTGAGGGGTGACATTCCCAGTGGTGGTCCGTCACACTTATGATGGACCATCAATTGGACCGTCACTTTAACCCTAATTTTGAATCGCGTTGGGTAAAATCGGTACTCTTTATAAGTACTCTGTATTTGACCTGAAATGAGATTTTAAGAATAAAATTAAGTGGGTACACTCATTGTAACCGTTCCATGACCTTTGATTTTTCCACTTCTCCAAGATTCAAAAAACCCCGAGCAAACTTATCCTATCTGAGACTCCTCCACTCCTCCATACTTTTTTATTTAAGCTAGTCCATTCTTTCCCTGTCCCCATCACAATCTAAAGAGTAACAGAAGTAATAGAAGTTGTAAGTAGTTCAGTCTCTAAAGTCTCAAGCAAGTAAAATACTGCAACATTAAGGTATGTGCATTTACTTCTTTCCTCTTGTTTATTTGAAGAGTAAAGGCATGGATTGTTTCATGATTTAGTCTAATGGTGTTCAGTTTGAATGATTTATGCTTAAGTTTGATTTAGTGGATGAAGTCTTGCTTAAAATGTTGTTTTAATGTTGTTGCTCAAGCTAAAAATTGATTTTATCTTAAGCTGTGCTGAAAATCTGTTGAACCCATAAATGTCCCTGAGGATGGAGGTCTAACGGTCAACATGGCAGAACGTCAACTTTGTGATGGACCACCAAGTTGACTTTCCCAAAGGTTAAAGACAATGAGTTTCTGTATTGTATTTGACGGTCAAACTGGTGGACCATCAAGTTTTTGATGGACCACCAAGTTGACCGTCCTAAAAGTCAAAAAAATAAAACATACTGGATAAAGCTGACGGTGGATCTGACAGATCGTCCCACCACTGGTGGACCGTCAAATCTCCCATCAGGCCTCACTATGAATTATTTTTCCTGTGTTTTACCTTGCACTGATTTCTTAATTGATTTTTAGGTGACATGGCTCCTAAAAATACACAAAACATGGGAGGAAAATCTCAGCGAGATAGAAACACATCCGCACCGGCCTATAACACCAGGAAAATGGAAAAAGAAGCCATCATAATCCTCCAGTCTGAGGAGGGGAGTGACAATAGCATTAATATCACCGATTTAATCCCAGATGAAATGACAGTTGCTTCAACTCAACCATTACCTATAAAAGGTGAAATTGAAGCGGCTAATGTGGAGAACCAAGGAGAAGTCCCTGAACCTGGAGCTGAAAATGTGGTTGGACGAAAGGATCCCGAAGTATGAGATGTTATTAGGTGCCAAATTGAAGGAGCACAAAAAGAGTTCTATGATGGGTTAAATCCCACTGCTCTAGGGATACGGAGATCATTCTCTGAAGAACATCAGATTATGGCCACGGAGCTTTATGAATATCAAGAACTGGAATGCCGATTCAATGATTATGGAATGTCATGGATGAGCATGCCACCAGGGGAGTACCAACCCAACTGGGTAAGAGAATTCTTTGCAAATTTTATTTGTCTTGTAAAAGCTGAATTTCCGAAGGGGACTCCGATTTTGAATAGACCAAATAGGGAGTTTGTTCCAGTCCGAGGAGTTATTATTGATATCTCGGCCCAAACTATTAATGGAATGTTGTTTGGGCCAGCATATGAAGCTCCACCTGCTGTCCCTAATTTCAAATATAGAATGAGAAATGCTTCTGGCTTGAGACATTGGGCACCATCGTTGATCACTAATGATGGAAATCCATCCTGGGCAACTAATCCCAAAGAACGCATTGCAAAATTTACACTTAGTTTCAAGGCTAAGTTCTGGCGGGCTGTTGTTTGATTGAGGTTAATGCCAACTAAAGGAGATGGAAACCTGGATAATAACAGGGTCGTGATGGTAGCCAGTTTGATTTCAGGTTTGGACATTAATTTCGGCCAGCAAATTGCAGACGAGATATTTGTGAGGGAACATAAGCAGACTACTTCCATACTTTTCCCATGTTTGATTACTGCATCATGTAAACAAGCTGGTGTGCCACTGATTCGAGGAATTGATAATGAAGTTTTAGCCACTCATAAACACGACATTGAGAAGTCCACAGATGATTCGAAGTTTGACATTCGAGTGTACAATCCTCCAGCATATCAGTCTCAGTCTGTACTAGTTCTCAAAGCCAAAAAAATGCCCGAAGGTATGCCTTAAACCATTACCATATATATGAATCCAGATTATGTGCCCCAGGGTACATCTGCAGGGTTAGATTCTACACAGTTTGCTAGTGGAGTAGATTTTGCAGAATACATATTCAACCCAGTGAATTTTGTCAAAGTTGTAAAGAATCAAAAACAGTTCCAGAAGCCATTAGAAAAGTGGGCTGGAGATTTTAAACCTTTTATGGATGAAATCGTGGCTGAAGTAGTCAGGCCATTTCAAACTATTCAAGTGAGGATGGATAACATAGAAACTTGCATCAATAAAAGCCTAGATTTACTATCTCTTCTTGATCTTGCCGAGCTCATGGCTGAATTTAAGTAGGGAAAGGCTGACATAGCTGAGTTAAAGAAGAAACAATCACAACTTCCTGTATTTGATCTGACTCTGGTAGTAAGTGATGAAGATGAGGGTATTCTAGATCTGACAGATAGACCAGTGAAGGATAAAGGCAAGTAGCAAGTGGATGAACAAGCAGCAAGGAAAGAAGAAAAAAGGAGAAAGAGAGAAGTAATTTCACTTGAGGAGATAGACCAGTACAACCTAAAGAGAGCTATGAATAAATCAAAGAAGGAAGATAAAATAAAGCAAAGAGAAAAAAAGATGAAGTGGCAGGAGTCTCTACTAGTGCTGCCCCAGAAAGGGGGCAAAGTGCAGGTTCAATTTGGGAAACCATCGCTCAAAATGTCCTGGGTGAAGTTTTAAGTGCTCCTACCACCATAGGGGACAACATTTTGTAGGATGAGGATGATAGTGACTCATCACACTTGATAGATGCCTCAGAGGAGTCAGAGGCCTTATAAATATCCCAATTCTCATGTACGGTAATTTATTGCTTTAAGGATAATGCATATTTTTTGTGTGGGGGTGGGGGTATTTACACCATAGTTTGATGTTTTTTTTGATATTCTGAATCCAATCATGTGATATCTATTAGAAGCGGCATGTCTAGGTTGCTTTTATTTTTACATTTAAATTCTGCAAAGCGTAATGTAAATACAAGTGTTTAATGACAATCTATAAAGTGGCTTTGTTTCAGCACTTAGTTGTAAATATGGAGAATGAATGCTTTTGGCATAAGACGTTAAACATGTGTCTGTAATTATTTAATTTATCAGTTAAGCATGTGCAAATAACCATCAGTAATTTTGTATTCAACATTGGTCTGTAAAAAAGTGCATGAATCATGTAATGAACATTCTGAGAATTGTAAAGGATGTTTAACTGCAATGCCTATGTGTGTGAGGATTTACTTGCAGTTCTTTCATAGGATAAGACCTAGAACTTTCTCAAGCCATGGATACAATCTTCTAGTAAAGTCATTAGGATAGGATAACAGGCCTCCTTGAAGTTCTAAACCTTCTAACCTAAAGAAACAACTCGGCCTGAAAGACTGTTCCTATTTGAACCCATCTTTTACCTCTAAGAATTGGTTTAACCTCCTTCCCCTATCAGTAACTCTTCATAGGACTTTAATATTTAGCTCTGAACTTAGCCAAATGCTAACATTTTATATTTTAACTTAGACGAAGCATCTAAGTTGAGGGTGGCTAGTGTCAAAAAATGAAAGACCTCAATGAAGTGTGAGCTAGAATCCAATTAGAAACAATTGGTCACTACCTGCATCAGCATAAGTTGAGGGTGACTGGTTCTTATATTAAAAAAAATGACATAAGTAGCAGATTAAGGGTGAAAATATACTAAGGCAAGGAGAGTTAAGTTTAAATAAGTCACTTTACCTGGAAACATACCCTACCTAATCCTAAACCTTCTTGTAAGCCTTGAAAAGACCTATTTAATTCTAGTGAGTCAATCGTGAGGACGTGTCGTGTGGCCAGGGAAAGCCTATAGGTACTTAAGCTATCTAAGTGTATGTCATGGAAAATACATTTAAAATAGGGTTAACCTTATGTTGACATTTTTGCAAGAAAGGTGGATGCTTGAGGTCATTGATCCATTTGTGTCCACCTAAGAGTGTGGTGTTATATATTATTGGTGTTGTGTGTATTGGTGTTTGATACACACCTTGGTCCTATTCATTGGTGTTGGTGTATGTCTCACTATCTATCCATTTACTTAATGCAATTTTGCCTTTTGTTTTATTTGAATCTATGTCTCTCTTCTTCATTTTCTATTCTTTAGTTGCTGATTTTTGGTTTCTTTGTGTGTTTTCAAGTTTTTTGTTCAATTTCTAGGTTAGATCTAGTATCATTTGGTATCAAGAGCTAGGTTTTAGAGTTGTTCGCACAACTCTAAATATTTAATCTAAGAAAATCTTCACACAAAAAAAGTCTAGAGTTAAAAAAATACAAATAAAAGTGTTGAGTCTTGTGTTTTGTAGTAGATCTAAAAGTTAAAACCTAGATCTACTAATTTATAGTATTTTTTGTTGGTTTCTAGTGGTAGATCCTTGATCACTAGCACTAAAGAAGTCTAGATCTAAGTTCGAAGCAAGATCTGATTGTGTTTCTACATTCCACCATTGTTGAAAATGTGTTTGAAGCTTTTGAAAGTGGGATCTTTTGTGGATTGAGTGTTTGGGACGTTTTTATTGTTGATTTTTTATTGGTTGTTCTTGGATTGACAAAGTAAACCTAGATCGAAGAGAAAATTTTAAGTTGGGATTCATTTTCCTTATGTCCAACCTTGGTCAACTCTAAAATATTCAAGTTGTTTTTCTAGTTTGATCCACAAAAACAAAGAAAGAGAAGGAGAAAGTTTGATGTCAGACCTTGGTCAACTAGTTTGATCCACAAAAACAAAGAAATAGAAGGTGGAAGTTATTTTCCCTAGCATATTCACAATCTTCCAAAAGAAGAAGGGACAAAAAGAATATCAAAGTACAATTAAAAGTACAAAAGCGGGGATCAATGTTTTCAAATCCATTTGAACTTGATAAAAAGGGCTCTAGACCCTCCATTTTCCCCCCAATTTCGTTCATACACCTTGTTAATTCAAGTGTGGCCGAGACAGGAAGATTGAGAAATTGAAAATTTTTAAAAGTGACATCCAATCACAAGCTACCATGTCATTACCTTTTGAACAACCGAATTGAGCTCTAAACATAGATTTTCTAGCTTCTATTTGTTATTTCTAGTTTTATTTTGTGTTGATTCTATCACTAAATAGCAAACTAATAACTACCTACTAGGTTAATAATTAGTTTAGAGTCCTTTATTTTGTTTCTATATTTCATTTGTGCTTTTCTCGTTTGTAATTTGGTGTAGTTTATTGGTTGAATTCCGTAAGCCATTTTCTTTGACTTATATGAAACAAAAATCTATTCTGGGTCAAAGTTGATTCATCCCTCAATCACTCACCAATACGAGCCAAAGTTTCAACACTGGTGAGACCAAGTGTGAGGTAAGAATTCGAGAGTGAGAGAGATTTAGTGAGTCTTTTGAACTAATTTGTTTGCTCATTTTCCAGGTTGTTGTTTGCTGTTTTTAAGGTACTTGTCATTGATTCCGAGGGTACTACTTCCCAAGTCTTGGTAAATGATGTTATTGGAGTCATATTGGCTTGTCTTGAGGATTTTGGCCTTCAACAAAAAAAGTAACGAATGAATATGGACTCAATGAAGGGTTATTTGGCTTCAATGAAACATGATTTGGCTTCAATAAAGGGTGACATGATTAGAATGAAAGCAGGTGTTGATAGACTATGTCCACAAAAACATCCACAAAATCCAAACTATCAAGCCCAAAGTCCACTAAATCGAGAGCCAAATGCCGCGTGTGATAGATTTATTGCCTATGGTGAAAACATCATACGAACCATTGATGAGATATGCCAAATGCTTAGTGCACCAAATCTAATTTTGGG
Organism: Capsicum baccatum var. pendulum; assembly: GCA_030864225.1. Taxonomy (NCBI): domain Eukaryota; kingdom Viridiplantae; phylum Streptophyta; class Magnoliopsida; order Solanales; family Solanaceae; genus Capsicum; species Capsicum baccatum. Next base: position 168,796,756 of record CM061558.1, on the reverse strand, counting down.
AAAAAAGATGAAGGGGTGGAAAAAGGGAGAAGACTTTACAAACTCCCTTGTGATGCGAGCTTCTCAAAGGAGAAGGTGGGTTGCCATGATCTAAACCAAGGTAAAGAGGAATGTTCCAAAGAACTTCAAGGTAAAATAGCTAACTCTTACACTTTGGTAAATGTGAATGATGATTGTATGTTTAGCAGCCCATTGAGTATGGGTGGTAGCTTATCTATTTGTGAGTCTACTATTTTCTTTCCTCTTGATGATAATGTAGATGATGTGCATGTGGATAATCTAGTTGATCCTATTGATGACTGAATTGACTCTTCTTGTAAGATCAATTTAAGTCTACCTAGTGTTGAAGCCAATGTGATGAATGAAAGTATCATCTATTGATTCTTTGCCTATTTTTTATGATGCACATGTGTGAGAGTGGATACACTAGTTGATCCTATTGATGACCTAATTGAATCTTCTTGTAAGATCGATTTGTGTCCAACTAGTGTTGAAGCAATTATGTTGAATGAACGTACATCATCTTGTGAAATGTGTGTTGATCAACTCATGTGGGAAAACAGCCCACCACTTGAGGTTATGTGTGTTGTAATTAATATAACTCAAAGTGAGTGAAGAATTTAATAATGTTGGTGAAAAAAATAGTAGTGAACCCGAGAGCTATTCTCGGAATAATCATGTGCTTGAAACTGCTTTGAAACTTGATATTGATCTTTTAGAGAGTGAGGAACTTTCTTGTTAAAAAATTTCCCGTGGATTGGATCATGCACTCTTTAGGTATAATGTGTTGTTTGAAGAAGATATGAACACTCATAATTAGCCTAGTGGTGAAGAAGATGGTATCGCTTACCTTGGAGGCATAGCCTATATGCTAGCTCACTATGGTTTGACAACATTCCTCCTAAAGATGGAAATCTCTTCTTGGAAGATGAGAGTACTCTCAAGAGAAAGGAATGTGTAGTCTTGGAAGCTACAGGTTCTTCTACTTTGTATGACCTTATTGTCGAGAGTACTCATGGTGAAGATTGGAAAACTAGTAGTGAGTACAAACATGAGAGCACCTTAGTAGAACTTGACTTGAGTGATTCCTTTCTCTACTATATATTTTCCTTAGATGATATATATGCTATTATAAAAAGTATACCGTTTAGTTTGGGTGGAGACCACGGGAAAGGGAAGTATTTTCTAGACCCATGTCTATGACCACTCTTCCCGTTTGACCCCGGTGCCAAATATAGAATTGATGATGTTGGTGTAATACCCCAATTGTTTCTTTAGCCTAAATCCATTTTTGAGTGGATATGTATGACTTCCAAAGTGATTTATGTTTTATCCATGTTGAATAAGATTTCCATCGATACCAATTTCATCAAAATCCGACATTGGACGAGGGAGTTATTGCCGTTTTACTAAATGTTATCGGATCGCCTAGGTTTGACGGTCGACTTGGTAGACCGTCAGGTCCTTGGTGGACCATCAAGTGTACCATTATGCCAAGGAAGTGACCCCTCTTCCTAGTCACCGTATGACAGCCAAGATAGTGGACCATCAAAAAGTTAATGGACCCTCAAGGGGTCCATCAGGTCGAGACAGAATGTCTCATTTCTGGCACTCGAGTGACGGACGACTTGGTGGACCATCAGTTTCCTGATAGACTATCACTTCGATCGTCACGTCAAGGAAGAACATTACATTTTTTGCACTCGAGCAACGGATGATCTGGTGGACCATCAGGAGACTTGACGGACCATCAGATCTACCGTCACAGGCCCCGATCAATGAATTTCAGCTTTTTTAAAAAGGGCATTATGGTCATTTTCTCCCAATATGGTCTTATATATAAATATCCTAGTAGAGAATACTCATTCATTTTTTTCCTTTCCTCTTCCAAGAAACATCTAGAAATTAGGGTTTCTTCCAAAACCCAAAAAAAAAAATTCAATCTTCTTTCAAGAAATTCAAGGATCTTCCATAGATTTCTCCAAGTTATCCAAGAATTAAGCTCCCCTAGTCAAAGGCATCAAGGATCTTAGCTCAAAAATGTAAGGAAGAAGTTCCCAACAAGTTTATGCATCTCCAAAATTATAATCCAAGGTATGTGGGGCTTGAATAAGAACACTCCTTTCGTTCTTATGCCTAAAGATTTACTTTCTATTATTAATTTACATGATTTCGCAAGTGGGATTACACCCAAATTTCTTTATTTATGATTTATGAGATTTTAGTTGAATAAGTTTGATATTTATGATTATTTCAACTTCATGATTCGTAAATTGAGAATTTATTCCATGAATTATATATTGTAATTATGTATTGATGATTTCTAAGCGATTTAAGACAAGTGTGATGAGTTATGACTTTCTATGAGAAATTTGACTATTGAATATATATATATATCAATATTTGAGATTGAAATTCAAGGATAAGTCCTATGATGTTTCCTTGAAGCTTTGATATTTGAAAATGATTCGAAAAGCAAATATACTTGATGTTGAGAAAGATTGTGTTGAGTTGAGTCGGGTTAGGAATCCACAAGATGTTTATGATTTACGAATGAGATATATATTTATGTTTTGGTCTTTATAATAGACCCATGAGTTTATATTGATTAAGGTGGATTTCCAAACGCGTTGAGGAGTATTTAGCACCGAGCGAAAAATGTGGTATTTACCCAAAACTACGTGCCACAATAGGATTGATGTTGTTAATTATAGGCTAGAGGCTGAGTATGGGATTGAGATAATGAGGTTGAGGTTGTACCCCCTGGTAAGAGTACAACACCCCCACTAATGTGGGGTTCTCTCCTTAGGAGGGCAAAACGTTGGACTCCATGCGGCTCATATGGTATAGTTATGTCAGTTATAAGAAACTCCCACGTCCATAATGATATAAGTACCATGAGTTACCGAGTCACTCTAAGTCAAAATTCAAAGAGTTTGAGTTGAGTTAAATGATTTATGAGATTTATGAAGCATATGTTATTACTAATGACTTACGAAAATAATGTTTTAAATAATTAAAACGAAGAGAGTTATTATTGTCAGTATGCATGATTTTATTATACATTTATGATAATATTTAAAATGTTCCATCTACCCTCACATACTCAGTACATTCCCAAGTACTGACTCTCATACTCTTTTGTACACTATATTTCCTCATGATATAGGTTCAGGTGCTCAGTCTCAGCAGGGACAGTGATCTTTCAGTACCTTCATCTAAATTTTTGTAGTTGGTGAGTCCTCGCAGTTGAGGACCTGTGTCTCTGATTTTGTCTTGTAAATAGATGGTTGTTTACTTTCAGTTCAGTACGAGTCAGTTGGGGATCTGTCCCAATGGCTCCTAAGTTCTATGTAGCAGAGGATTTGTCAGACTAGTGTATCAGCGTGTACAGAGATCTTAGTATTTTATTTGTACATTAAAGTATTACTTTGTGTTTCAGTATGTTCATGACATTGTTATTCCTCTTTATCTTAGCATGATTTGTGCTATAATGAGTTCTGAAATTTATGACAAGCTTAGAGGGTTAGCTTGAGGCCACGGGTGGCCTTAAGAAGCATGTGAAGTCTCTGGATAGGTTCTTGGGGTGTTACAGTTCGTGAACCCAACTTGTTTCTTTGTCCACATGACAAGCAAAGTATTACTTTTAGTGAATCCCATAACCAAATCCTTTCTGCATCTTTCATCGAATTTTTAATATTTAATTCAAAGGATCCTTGGTTATATTGTAAATATGTGCAACCTTGGAATGTTGAGATAATTTGTTGTGCTAACCCTAATCCTCATGCCATAAGGAGTTTGTATTTGTTTGTTCTCTTTTCGGTTTTACAAGGTTTGGATTTGTGGTTGAATCCTTCTAAGAAGGAGAGCATGATACAATTCAAATGGTCATCTTATCTTTTGATGACTTGTATGGAGGACAACACCTAAAGGCTCAAGACTTGGTCACCCCGAGGGTGTAAGAATATGCAAGAAAGCCCCATTTTGAGCAAGACGTAAAGCAATCTCGTGTGTGAAAGGTTGCTTGGATGATTACCTTGATTATAATCTTAGGACCATAAGACATGATGAATGAACCATCCTCGATTTTTAAAGTATGAAACAGGTGCCATTCATCAAGTCCAAACACACAAGGAGCTATTTATGAAGATGGCGGCTCGTAAGAGTATGTAGTATTAATCCAAGGGAGTATACTTGTTAATATATGAAAAGGGACCTTGAATATACTCCAAGGAAGCCTTGGATACACTCCAAAGGTGTCTAAACTTAGGGGTATTATGGTTTATTGAGACTTCTCTTTTACACTCCAAAGGAGCACCCATCATTAAAGGTATTTTAGTCTTTATTTGTAATAAGTATAAATAGACAATTAGGCTCTATTTTCCTTAGCTTTGATGAATTTATGAGTGATACTCAAATTGTATTTTCTTTTCTTAGTGTAGAGCTTGAAAAATCTATCTTAGTGTAGGTCTTGGAAAAGACATTGAAACTAGGGTTAACCTTGTGTTGCTATATTGGCAAGAAAGGTGGGTGCTTAAGGTCATTGATCCCTTTGTGTCCACCTAAGAGTGTGGTGTTATCCATCATTGGTTTTGTGCGTCTTGGTGTTTTATACATACTTTGGTGCTATTCATTGGTGTTGGTGTATGTCTCACTATCTAATCATTTACTTAATGCAATTTTCCCTTTTGTTTTGTTTGAATCCGTGTCTCTGTTCTTCATCTTCTCTTCTTTAGTTGCTGATTTTTGGTTTCTTAGTGTGTTTTCACATTTTTGTTCAAGTTCTAGGTTAGATCTGGTATCAACTTATTCAGAGGGTATGATAAACGCCATCACGTACCTATTTTGGGTTCTGATATGAACTTTAATGAATATTTTGGTAATTTAACGTTGCACTTAGAGTCTTCCCGCTTTTAGTATAACTAGACTCTGTACATGAGTATTGCGCGTGACCCCATGATGGTCTATATATCTGTATTATATACTAAATAGTAAGAAAGTGTTTCGCATAAAATTAGCAAGTGACAACATATAATGAAGTCATGCATTAGTTTTAGGATAAATTAGTTAAAATTAGGTATTAATTAGTTATTAGTTATTTATTTATATTTTAAAAGCAAAGAAATTAAAGGAAATTTAAAAGCAAAACTATAGTAAAAGTATTGTGCATATAATTTGTGTATTTTTCATTTAAAAATAATTTGTATATAATTTGTGCAAACTACATCTTTCAGCATATAGTTTAAAAAAATTAAAAGCAAACCAATTTAAAATAATTAACATAGAAAAAATTGATGACAAACTAGGGAAACGTTTAGTTCCAATGACAAGGTGATGGCGTCAAACCACATTTCTACCCACGAAAAGTGGACACACTATTTTGTGTAATTATTTTATGTACTCAAATTAAAAAGTACTTTGTATATGTTAAACTATTAAATTTTATTCTTGCTCCTAACGTATCTACTATTTTTGCTTCTTTCCAACTTTTTATTATCTTTGAACTAAATGGTTCAGGTAATTTATTAAAATATAATTTTCTTATTTCCTTACTTTCTTCTATACTATATGTTCCTTTATAATAATATTCTTTAAATGCGCAAGTATATTCGTCTATATAACACATATACATATTGTTAATTTTAAACTCTAACTCTAACATATATCTTACTTCTGTACTTTTTTATTGTGCGAACAGATAATACACAGATACGCTGGTGGCTAACAAAGAAAATACAAAATTCAGTTACAACGAAAGAGATTCGGAGACTAATTTATGTAGACATAATTGCTTACCAGAAAGTAAATGGGATAAACTAAAAACACCAATAATAGTTAAAGGATTTAATAATGAAGGAAGCTTAATTACTTATAAAGCTAGGAATGTAAAAGCACAAATATGGGATAAGATATTAACAATAGAAGAAATTTATAATTATGAACTAACATCAAAAGATATACTTTTAGGAATGCCATTTTTAGATAAACTATACCCACATATAATAACTAGAAACGACTAGTGGTTTACAACACCATGCAAACAAAAAGTAAGAGCAAAAAGAGTTAATAATAAAATAAGAAAGAACTTATTAATAACTAGAAACCACATATTACATATTGTTAATTTAAAAAGAAGATGATAATATAATACCTAAAACAACAGAAATAAGAAAACCTATATATTATAAAAATAAATTTAAAAGATACAATGAATATGATAAATGGACACCAAAATAAATAGTTAATAAAAATTATAACTTTTTAGACCTAGACTGTGTAATAGATACAGAAAAAACAATACAATTATGGATAGAATATATGACAAAACAATTATTAGATAATAATATAAACATAACAGATGCACCGGAATATATAGAAAGAACATTAATAGGATCAGTAAAACTATGGTTTTCAAACTTAACTGAAAATAGTAAGAAAGTATTAAGAGCTAATAAACCTATGGAAGGAACATCATCAACAACAACTAAACTAACACCTATAGAATTATTAAAAAAATATGAAACAACTATAAAAGATGAATTTGGTAGTATGACAACAATAGAAGAAGAACAAGATGAAGAAAAAGATACAAATAGGAATTTAATGTTCAAATTAACAATATGTAATATGTGTTATATAAAAGAATGTACTTGTTATAATTGTGGAAAGTTAGGACATTTAGCTAGAGATTGTAAATTACCTAAAAATCCAAAAAATAAACAAATATCAGAAATAAAAATAGATAATACGGAATATATGCAAATAGATTATATAGATTAGGAATTAGAAAGTGAAGATAGTATATATGAAATTTCCGAAAACGAAACAGATACAGAAATAGATAGTGAAATAGATGAATCAAATGACTGAAGAAGATATAAAAATAATAACAAAGGAAGAATATTTAAATGACGAAGAAACAGAACAAAAAATAATATTTGACAGTAATATATTTGATGAAATCAAAGGAAAAGAATTAGATTTAAGTGTAGAAAAAATATTTAAAATACCAACAATAAAAAATATTTTTACTAAGAAAAAATATGAATATTATGTAGTATGCCAAAAAGAACATGTAATAGACTGCAAATATGCAAAAGGTAAATCTAGTATACCACTAGTAACAAAAAGAATAATTAATAAAGAGATAAATGATATAAAAAGTAAAGAGATCCAATAAAATATGTACACCTTGGAGGTACAGAAATATTAATAAAAGCATGTTTTAGAAAAGGAATAGATACATCGATAGAATTACATCTAGCAGATGACAGAATAATAAAACCTATAGAAAAAAGCATAATAACTGCCGTAAAAAGGAATTTAATATACCAAAAATTTAAATTTATAATAAGTGCAAACTATTCAGTAGCGGTAACAGATAGAAATATAGATAAATCACTAGTATTATATTGGAAGATATCAGGAATAAAATTAACCCCAGGAAGTAAAATATTTACAACAAGATGCAAAAATTTATATGTATTAACATCAAAACATAAAATAACAGGAAAAAATAAAATTAACAAGATACGAATAGAAAGCCCATTCGAACAAATTGTAAAAACAATTGATTATAATGATTATAGCTATAGAGACATAGATATAGAAGAAAATTTAGAAATAGTAAATGATAGAATAAGTATAACAAAAGAAATCGCTAATGAAAAACCAGAATCATCAAGCTCATAAAAAAGAACAAGTTATGAAACAAGTTCAATAAGTAATTTAAACCAATATTACATAACAGGAAAAATAAATGAAAAAGAATATTTAATACTCTTAAATACAGGACAAGAAGAAAATTATATAGCAAAATATCTAGTAAAAGATGAAGAAATTAGAACCAATAATGATATGTGCCCAGATCTACCAAGAAGTTTAATAAATAATAAAAATATAGCAGAAAAAGAAATAATAATAGGAGTTAGAAAAATAATAATAGAATTTGAAGTAAAGGAATAAATCCAAAAAGCAGATATAATATTAGGAATAAAATGGTTAGAACAAGTAAAACCATATAATATAGAACATACACAATTAACCTTAAAATATAATATAGAGAGAAATTATTCTTAAAAAGAGCCTTAACATAAAAACAAAAATATACGTATTAATGAAGATAGTAGTGGAAGGATATTACAGTAGATATTATACGCCTATGATAGATACAGGAGCAGAAGCCAATTTATGTAGACATAATTGCTTACTAGAAAGTAAATGGGATAAACTAAAAACACCAATAATAGTTAAAGGATTTAATAATGAAGGAAGCTTAATTACTTATAAAGCTAAGAATGTAAAAGCACAAATATGGGATAAGATATTAACAATAGAAGAAATTTATAATTATGAACTAACATCAAAAGATACACTTTTAGAAATATCATTTTTAGATAAACTATACCCACATATAATAACTAGAAACGACTGGTGGTTTACAACACCATGCAAACAAAAAGTAAGAGCAAAAAGAGTTAATAATAAAATAAGAAAGAAAACTGATTGGATAAAAGGAAGTGAAAAAATTACACAAAAGTTAGAAAATATAAAAATACTGAAGATACAATAGAACTAGTAGTATTTTCGATAAATAAAACAGAAATAACTATATTTTCAATAAATAAAATACAAATAGTTAAGAAAAAATTAGAACAATTATTAGTGAAGATCCATTAAAAGGATGGGAAAAACATAAAACTACCATTAAAATTGAATTAATAGAAAAAAATAGTATAATAACCCAAAAACCATTAACCTATAATTTTGACGACTTAAAAAAATTTAAAATGCACATAGATGAATTATTAGAAAAATAATATATACAAAAAAGTAATAGTAAACAGAATAGTCCAACATTTATAGTAAATAAACATAGTGAACAAAAAATAGGAAAAAGTAGGATGGTTATTGATTACAGAAATTTAAATGCAAAAACTATAACATATAATTATCCAATACCAAATAAGATATTAAAAATAAGACAAATACAAGGATATAATTATTTTAGCAAATTCGATTATAAATCAGGATTTTACCATCTAAAGTTAGAAGAAAAATCTAAAGAATTAACTGCATTTACGGTACCACAAGGATTTTATGAATGGAATGTATTACCATTTGGTTATAAAAATGCACCAGGAAGATATCAATATTTTATGGATAATTATTTTAAACAATTACCTAATTGCATAGTATACATAGATGATATATTATTATATACGAAATCTAAAGAAGAACATATAAAATTATTAGAACAGTTTACAGACATAATAGAAAAATCGGGAATAAGTCTAAGCGAAAAGAAAGCTGAAATCATGAAAAATCAGATAGAATTTCTAGGAATACAAATAGATAAAAGTGGAGTAAAAATGCAACAACATATAGTACAAAAAATAATAAATTCGAAAGAAGAATTAGATACAAAAAAGAAATTACAATCATTTTTAGGATTAGTAAACCAAGTAAGAGAATATATTCCAAAATTAGCAGAAAACTTAAAACCACTACAGAAAAAATTAAAAAAAGGATATAGAATATAACTATAATGAAGAAGATAAAAAACAAGTTCAAAAAATAAAATCACTTTGTAAAGAATTACCGAAATTACAATTTCTAGATGAGAATAGAAAATTTATATACATAGTAGAAGCAAATGCTAGTGAATATAGTTATGGAGGAGTACTTAAATATCGATATGAAGCAGAAAAAATAGAACACCATTGTAGATACTACTCAGGTACGTTCAATGAGACAGAAATAAAATGGGAAATAAATAGGAATGAATTATGTTCATTATATAAATGTTTGTTAGCGTTTGAGCCATATATTGTATATAAAAATTTATTGTGCGAACAGATAATACACAGGTACGCTGGTGGCTAACAAAGAAAATACAAAATTCAGTTACAACGAAAGAGATTCGGAGTCTAGTTTTAAATATATTAAATTTCACATTTATAATAGAAGTGATCAGTACTAAGCAAAATTGTTATTGCAGATTACATATCAAGACAAAGCTACACAGATTGAAAATATAGAAGAAGATACTCTAGAAAAAATACTCAACACCCTAACTACGCTTTCCTTGAAAGTGGATAGTATGGGTACTGAGATAGAAAAGTTAAAGACTAATGAAGATAAACTGAAGTCTACAACTATGAATCAGCTAACTCAGCAGTGTGCAGAGCTATGTCGATCGGAAGACAATAAAATTCCAGAGCTAGAAGGAGACGTTGGGACACTCCATAAAACCCATAACATTTGTCAATCTACTTTTGTAGGTACAAGCAAAGGAGTTAGTCGACCAAGATACCAAAACACGAACATGAATAAAATATTTGAAAAATCATTTACACCAAAAATACAAAAAGACCACTTATTTATACCCCCACAAGTTACCACATACCGATATAGCCTAAACCAAGACAAAAAAGTTTACAATTATACAACCCAAAAATATATAGAAAACATCTATAGAGTACAAACCTTTCTAAACCATAACCCAAGAGCTACAAACATCAAAGAACCAAACACCAACTATATAACCCAGAAATTACAAGGATACAACAAGCTAATCGCACTACCAAAAACTAACCCAAGCTTAGTAAAAACTTGTTTTGACTACGGACTGCTAAACACCATATACACCTAAGACGGAGAAGAATTGACAGCCATGGAAGAGTTATACAAGATATTCACTACCTATAAAAGAATAACGAAAGGTACTCTATTTTATATAAAGTGTTATACTGCACCCACGGAGATATTATATGACGAGATAAAACCAGTTATACAAGTCGTAAAGATAGGATTAACTAGAGATATGATTATACCAGAAGATATTGCGCAACAACCGAAGATACCTAGAATCGAGATACCAGAGTTCTATGCAAATAAAAGATTTATCGGACTAGCTACGATTATACAAGAACTAGCAAATAATTATACTAACGAAAACCCAATATGGAGCTACTACTCGAGGGATCACCAAATGATTTACTCAAATTCAAAAGAGCTACGACCAACAAATATGGAGGATGTAAGACAATGGATAATGACACTACTCAACCCAGAGAAATAATCTACTGCACGAGCTATTAAAAAAGGATTTATTTCTGACGGACTACTAACAAGATATTGTAAAATAATTGGACATAAATATCCAGATCACCAATGTTCGAGGTGTAATGGAGAAGATAATATAATTCCCGAAGTACATCTAGAATAAAAAATCAAGAAGACGAGATGACAACTGGAAGATAAGATCAGGAGCAATAATAGAGATACAACCGATACGACAAAATCAACGGAGACAAGATATTTATTGTACAAATTTTAGTTACGTAAAAGTCTTCAAAATTATTGAAAACTACTATTCTTGTAAAGACTACTTTTTAGACTTAGACTTTTAGGTAGTCTAGAAAATAGACTTTAAGACTTTTTGAGTCTTTTTTGTTTTTAGCTTTTTTGTTTTCGTCTATTGTCCAAAAAACATGTAAAGTGTTTGTAAAGATCATTCTATAAATAAAGAAGGCAGAAGGCATTGCAAAGCAAGCCTTCTCACGTTCAAGCAAAAACTCTCTCCATTCCATAAAAAAATATTTTGCTCGGTTAATTAAACATACATACTTCAATGGAAAAAGCTATGGAGAAACAAACTTCAGAAATATCAAAGCTACCCGAACAGGTATATCTATTTATGATTATGAATAGCTACATTCATAAATTCCCAACAATCATGATATGATAAAATAAATTCATATTAGTTACTTTATAGTAGAATTATTCGAAGAATAATATGTTAAGAAGTTTATTAGCAAAGTGGAAAAGGAGAAAAATCCCTAAGAACTATGCCATCCTAAAGGTGAAACCAATGAGGCAAGAAACCGTGGCGGGGAGTAACCAGAGTCGAGGCGCTGTTTAAGGGAAAAAGTATCCAAATTACCATGCTAATAGTGATCGAAGAACATGTTATTTAAGAATAATCTAGTATATAGTGATCTAAGATGACCATATTTTGTTATGTACATGGTTGAAAGGAATATTTTGAAAAAGCAATTTTATGAAAATGAATGATAATTTATCTGATGTGATGGTAGATAAATTTAAGATACTTATTTTGTATGGTGAATATTACATGGCTAGAGTAAATTATATACCATGCCTACCTAACTACTCTTATAAATACTTATCATGATAAATTACGTAGAATTTTTAGAAAAAGATATGCGAAATATATAGTTACTAGAAAAACGGATAAAAACAAATATAGACAAATACATGGAAAATAAAAAAAAAAATATACAAAGTCTCTTAATAAAAATATGCAAAAACTACTCAGGCTAAAACAAACAACTACAAAATATCAATTTTAAAAAATAGATCATTTAGACTACCTTAAAGTTTTAATCTTATAAATACTTAAAGATATAGAAATTATAGATATTAAGAAAATAATATTAGAAAAAGTAATAGACTACGAAATTGACACCATAAATTCGCTAGAACGGATATACGAAGAAATATACCCAGAAGGATATTATTCATATCGAGGATGTTAGAATATATTAGAAAAACTAGAGAAAACCAAGATAATCTAAATAATGAAATTAATTATAGAAACCGAATTAGAAAAATAATGGAAAATATAAAAGAAAAGTTAATATGGATAGAAAAAACCTTAGAAAATTTAGAAAAAAGTACATGTGATAGTTTATATAACTTAAAAAACTCACTACGAGAAGAACAACACAAGATAATAAATAACATAGACAATCTAGAATTAGATATATACTACAGTACAGATAGGATAAATTATTATACAGAAATTTGTAACACTGCAGTTACTACGGGATAAAATAATAAACCAAATAAATTAATGGATACATCTTACAAAAAGAATAAATCATTAAAAAATATTAAAATAAAATCTAAGAAATATCCACGCACAAAAAAGAATAGATTCATTAGATATAATAAATCTATTCTATATAAACTAGTTATCCGCACCCCCTACAAATGGTATCAGAGTCCAGTAATTTAAAAAAGTACAGAAGTAAGATATATGTTAGAGTTAGAGTTAGGATATATGATAGAGATAATGAATAATGAATCTATTTTATGTTAAAAAAGAGTAGAACAATAAATTGAAATGGATAAAACAATTAAAAATTGCTTCTAATCATACTTGAATTAGTTAATCTAGAAATAATACAATCAATTTAATCTGAAAAACAACATTTAAATATATTGAACATAAAATCAACTAAAAAAAAAAGTAGAATAGCCTCCTTCGTTGGGTGTAATTGTGGACAGGAAATCTAATCAACTTGTCTCGGCAAAGTATTATGAATTAGCATCGTTTTGCAAACCTAATAAATATCAAATAAAATAATATTTTGATTAAAGTTTAATATTTTAACTAAATAAGATAATAATTATAAAGAGGAGATATGCTAATACTTGATGCATATTAGGCCCTAATTTTTATATTTCATACCTATGTATTTTTTATTTACCTTTAAAAGAAATAAATTAAAATATTAAGAGTAAAAAGAGTAACAAAACTAACCCATTCTCCCACAACTCTACTTCATGCACCAGGGCCACTACAGTTCATTTTCCAGAACAACCACGTCACACAAAATATATACAAGCATAGATGCACTATGTCAACGATGTTATTCTCTTTAGCAATTAAAATAACCATTTTACCAACTGAAAGTTAACGATGTCATTGACACGAAGTTAAGATGTCACACTTCTATCACTTGACTCATCAAGTAAATAGTTTATCAGAAAAATTGTATTCGGAATAGTAAGAAATTATAACTCTTCTTGAAATGTTTGTGCAATTATCGAATTTATTGTCTTGGTCTTCATTGATATTATTTGTATTAATTTTTATTTTGTGAACTCACATATTAATATATTATACATAAATATTCTATTTTCAAATAAGCCTATGTTATAATCTAATAAAGTATTTAATATTTAGGCTTAAATAATAAAGGGAAAATACTCAATAAAATACCTGAACTTTGAACGGATTTGCAGTTGAGCATACTGAACTTTGCGGGGGTCCTATCACCTCCCTGAACTTCTTTTTTCTTATTTTAGTGACATATATCTAGCCACTTGGATAAGTGTGTGTAATTCACGCGCATTGGGCGTGCAAGAGTATTAAAACAATGTTAAAAACCATTTTTTTTGTCAAATAACCCCGCAATTTTCTGATTTTTAAATTTTTTATTTATTTTTTGATTCTTTCTCTTCTCCTTTATTTTTTTCTCTTCTCTCTACTTTCTTTCTTCTCTTCAATGGTGCTCAAATGGTGCTTCTTTATTTCATCTCTAACACACCCAGTTCATTTCCATCAATTTGACCCAATTTCAAATTGAAAAAGAAAGACTCATCAGAAAATAGAAAAACTAATAATCTTTTACGTCTGGTTGGGACTAAAAACTTTCTCCTCCTTTATTTTTCCTCTTCAATGGTGCTCCAATAGGGATTCTTTCTTTCATCTTCAATACACCCATTTCATTTCCATCACTTTGACCAAATTTCAAAGTAAAAAATAAAAATTCATCGTAAAATTGAAAAACTAATCGTCTTTTACTTTGTTTGGAAATAAAGTCAAATATTTATCAAATTTGGGAGGAAATTAATTCCACCATTTCTATTGGCAACCACCATTGCCGCCGACAGCCACGCTTACCACTGGCATTTGAGCATAATTAAGAAACTTTTTAAAAGTGTTCCAATCGATTTGAATAAAATTATTGAAGAAAGTTTTTTATTTGAATTTGAAATTTTTGAAAAGATTTGGTTTGAACTAAATAAAAGTCAAATTTCAAGAATTAAAAATCAACATTTTCGTAAACAAAATAATGAAAATTGATGAAAAGTATAAGAATGGAGAAGAAAGTATATAAAAATTATTTGTTTTTAAAAAAAATGTAAAAATGAGATTGACACGTGTATTACACCGCCAGTCGCCACAACAGGGTATGACATTCGGGGGGAGGGGGATTAAATCCACTTTAAAAAGTCTAGGTGGGTAATAGGACCCTCGCAAAGTTCAGTATGCTCAATTGTAAATTCGGTCAAAGTTCAGGTATTTTTTAAAGCATTTTCCAAATAATAAATATCTATCAGTATGAATTTAATTTGAAATTTGATGAATTCCCTAGACCTTTTCTATGTCAGATGGGGACTTAATGAAAATGTACTTTTTCAACTCAAAAAGAAACTAAAGCGAATAAATAAGGGATGATCCCTAAGTTAGATAACTCAACTTTGCTTTTATGTTCCATCTCCGAAAAGAAGTAATCAAGAGTAAGTGTTCCTGCCGTTCTTCTAGTTTTGTATATCTGCCTAATGTTTTACATGTAATCTTAGATGGATTCCTTAAAGTTTTTCAATAAATTCATCTATCACTAGGACCACAAATATTTCTAAATAATCATACTTCGATAAAACTTTACTGGGTACAAACTTTTTTCATCTTAATTTAAATATCTCATAATAATCTGGTTCATCGATACTACTAATAAGACATTAACATAATTTTTGTAGTATATTCGAAGCCTAATTTATCAATGGTCACAAATATGTTGATATCAATGACATAGATCAAATAAAGAAATTATATGTAACATAATATAAGTCATGCCTATTTTCAAATGGTCCAGCCTTCTGATTTTAATTGTCCAAAATTACTTTCTTATATACCTTATGTAAAATAGCAATCAAACGTTAATATGTTTATTTTTTGGGGCTGTCAATAAATGCATGAAATTAATGAATTTCACAAAACTTTAGTTTGTACAGAATATAAACTTTAATATGTCAAAAGTATAAATAGAACAAAAAATTCCCACTAAAATGGCTCACATCAAATTTGGCTACACTCATATAAGCCATATAAAGTTACGTATGGTAGTGTCTTGTCTTTTAGATGTGGTGGCCCCAACGACCAAGTGTTGCATATATAATTTTGTGCTTGCTAATGTAGACATTCTTATCATTTCATAATATCATGTTTGTTATATCCTTTGGTTGTCATAGTTACATGCATGAGAAGTATAAGGTTATAGATTGGTTCTCTCGGGGCTTTATGGCTACGGGTTCCTGTCCGCTTCAATAGGATTTAAGGCCTAACAAAAGTGGTATAAGAGCAGGTCCTCCTAGGGCGTTTACAAATCCGTGTCTGCGTAGAGTTTTACTTATAGGTGTGTTGTGTATCACATCTATAAACAAGACGCTATGGGAATGTAGGGGTTGTAGGTAAAGTCATATTCAATCATTAAAACTCTTTTTTTCCTATCATTATAGTAAAGATGCTGGTTATAAGAAGGATTAAGAATTTTTGTAAGCGAGTAGATGTGGCTGCAGGAGAAGGGACCAGAATGTCACCACCTAGACAAGCTAATCAAAGTGAGGCTTAAGCTAAGTTTGTATCACAAAATTTTTATACTCCTCCATCTCCCAAAGAACTAAGTAGGAGAAGAACAGTATCTTCAGAACCACCTATTAATGCTATTGACCAAGATATAAGGAGTGCGGTGCAATTGTTTTCTCTTATAGTTGCTGGACAGGTTCAATGACAAATAGTCCAACCACAGGTTCTAGTGGTGCAGATAGGGCAGCTAGCCTACGGACACATGATTTTCTTAAATTAGATCCTCCCACATTCACCTGATTAGATATTAATAAAGACCCACTAGACTTTATTGATCAAATCCAAAGGTCTCTAGATATCATCATATATCGGGTAACAAGATAGTTAAGCTAGCAGCATATAGATTCATAGGGGAGGCTATATTTTGGTATAAAGACTGAAAATGATCTAGGGGTATCGATGCACCTTCAGCAACTTGTAAAGAGTTCAAAGAGGCATTTTTTAATCAATATCTTTTATTTTAGATTCAAGAAGCTCGTGAAGATCAGTTCCTAAATATTTGCCAAAGAAATATAAATGTGAGAGAGTACATCCTCCGATTTATCTCTTTGGCTAGGTATGCTCCTAATATAGTGGCTACTAGGGAGAATAGAGTTCATCGATAAGTGAATAGATTAGACCGATATCTGGTAGAGATTATACTACCGTTGCTTTGAACAAAGACGTGTACATAGCAAGGATACAAGCTTTTGCACAAAAAATGGAGGATCAAAGGCAAAGAAGAAGAACACAATAATTGGAAAGACGGTATTCTAAGAGGGATAGATCTATAGGGCAGTTCATGGGAACCTAAGGTGATTTTAGGCCTCGATTTTATAATAGATCGCCTAGGCCATGATCTTTTTATCCTACAGCTAGTTCTCCATTGCAATTTCAAAGTTTCAAAGGCAACTAGTTTGGACAAAGAAATGAGAGTCAGAATTCAAGAATAGTGGGGTATCAAGTGCAAGGGAGTATGATCTGATTAAGGCCTCCTTGACAGCCATGTAAATAATATGGAAAGCTTATTTAGGTGTGTGTCAGCTTGGGATAAATGTCTATTTTTGGTGGGGTACGTCAGGGCATATGATGAGAGAATGCCTACAAAGGGGCATAGGTGGTATGGAACAACCTACTGGATCGGCCATTGCATCATCATCATCATTGCCTCATTTTGATAGAGGTGTATAGCCTATGGGTCATGGTAGAGGTTTAAAAAGAGTAGATAGCTCTTGTGGAGTTTAGAATCGTACATATGCATTAGCGGATGACAAAATTTAAATGCTTCACTAGATGTGATTACTGGTACATTGTCCATCTCTTTCACTTGATGTATATGCATTAATTGATTTGGGTTTTACATTATAATATGTCAGTCCATTTGTTGTTGGAAAGTTCAAAAGAACACCAGAATTGCTAGTTAAGCCATTTGAATTATCTACACCGGTTGGTGAATCTATTATAGCGAGAAGAGTGTATCAAAATTGTAAAATAACTATTTGTGGTCGTGATACAATGGATGACCTGGTTAAAATAGAAATGGTAGATTTTGATGCTATAATAGGTATAGATTGGTGTCTTCTTGTTATGCTGCAGTTGATTGCCGAAATAAGAGGGTGTATTTTCATTTTCCAAGGGAGGTAGTCCTTGAATTTAGGGGTAATATTGGTGCGCCAAGAGGTAAATTTATTTCTTATTTTAAGGTAAAAAGGATGATTTCCAAGTGTTACATATATCATCTAGTTAGAGTGAAAGATACAGATGTGGAGCCACAAACTCTTTATACTATTCTAGTGATAAATGAATTTCCCGATGTATTTCATGAAGATCTTCCAGGTTTGCCACCAGAACTAGAAGTGGAGTTTGGTATTGATGTAATTCTTGGTACTTAACAAATCTCAATTCCTCCGTATAGAATTACGGGACTTAGAAGAGCAATTAAAACACTTGCTAGAAAAAATATTCATAATTCCTAGTATTTCCCCTTGTGGCACGCCAGTGTTCTTTGTGCATAAGAAATATGGCTATTTGAGAATGTGTATTGACTACCAACAACTTAATAAAGTTACTATTCTAAAAAAATATCCCCTTCTGAAAATTGATGCCTTATTCGACCAGTTGCAAGGCTCCAAGTGCTTTTCAAAGATTGATTTGAGGTTAGTTTACAACCAAGTGAGGTTCAAAGCGAATGATATAATCAACACAGATTTTTGAACATGGTATGGTTATTATTAGTTTCTAGTCATGTCCTTTGGACTAACTAATGCTACCACAACTTTTATGGATTTAATGAGTAGGGTGTTCAATTAATTTTTAGATATCTTCATGATGTTTTTTATAGATGATATTGTGGTTTATTTGATTTCAAATGAGGACCATGCCAGTCACTTACGACTGGTTTTACAGATTCTTCTTGATTCCAATATTTATACGAAATTCTCTAAATGTGAGTTTTGATTAAAATCTATGTCATTTTTGGGTCATATTGTATCTGATGAAGGGATAATGGTTGATACTAAAAATATAGAAGCCGTAAAGAACTAGCCAAGACCTATAACGCCTACGGAGGTTCATAGTTTCCTGGGGTTGGCAGGTTATTATTGGAGCTTCGTTGAACGGTTTTATTTAATTTTTGCACCTTTAACAAAGTTAACACACAAAGTATCTAAGTTTCAATGTAATGATGCATGTGAAAGGAGTTTCCAAGATCTGAAGAATAAGTTGACTTCTACATCCATATTGGTTCTTCCAAAAGGCATAGGGGGGTATGCAGTGTATTGTGATGCTTCAAGAATTGTCTTAGAATGTGTATTGATGTAGCATGGTAAAGTCATAGGATATGCCTCAAGAAAATTGCAGCCACATGCGAAGAATTATTCGATGCATGATCTGGAACTAGCAACGGCTATATTTACCTTAAAGATGTGGCATCACTACTTGTATGGGATTGATGTTGACATATATACCGACCACAAGAGTTTGCAATATATCTTCTATCAGAAGGACATAAATTTGAGGCAGCAAAGATGGCTTGAATTATTAAAAGACTATGACATTATTATCTTGTATCATCTGGGGAAAGAAAATAGGGTAGGATATGTTTTATTTCAAAAGACCATGTCACTATCTATAGAAAGACAAGGGATGACTAAAGATCTGTACCAACTAGCCAATTTAGGATTTCACCTCCCCGAAACTCAAGATTAAGGGCTTATTGTTTATAATGCGGCAAAATCTTAATTAGTAGTTGAAGTGAAAGAGAAGCAATATGCAGATCCCATACTATTACAACTTAAGGAGAATGTACAATATAGTATGACAAAATCATTTGAGCTAACGCAAGTGGCAGTATTTTGGTGCCAAAACAGATTATGTGTGCCTAATGTAGATGGGCTAAAAAAGGATTATGAAAGAGGCACATCATTCAAGGTATACCATCCACCCGGGGTTAACTAAATTGTATCATGATTTGAAAGGAATGTATTGGTAGGGTGACATGAATAATAACATTGCCAAATTTATAGCTGAATGTCCAAATTGTCAAACAGTTAAAGTAGAGCATCAAAAGCTCGGGGTTATATGCAATGTATTAATCTTCTAATCTGGAAATGGGACATGATTAACATGGATTTTATCACTGGTTTGCCTCGTACATCTTGAAAGCTTGATTCCATATGGGTGACAGTTGATAGGCTTACCAAATCAGCACACTTTCTACCGGTTAGGACTACTTATAGTATTGAAGAGTATGCCAAATTTTATATCAAAGAGATAGTTTGACTACACAGAGTATCAATCTCTATTATATCAGATCGAGGAGCTCAATTTACTACAAATTTTTAGAAGTCTTTTCAATGAAATTTTTGGACACAAGTGAATCTAAGTATAGTTTTTTACCCTCAAACAGATGGATTAGTAGAATGTACCATTAAAATACTTGAAGATATGCTACGAGCTTGTGTATTGGACTTTAAAGGTAGTTGGATGATCATTTACCTCTCATCGAGTTTACCTACAACAATATCTATCATTTAAGTATCAAAATGATGTCATATGAAGCTTTGTATGGAAGAAAGTGTAGATCACCAATTGGATGGTTTGAAATTGGTGAAACTACATTATTCGGGCTAGATCTTGTTCATCAAGATATGGAAAGGGTTAAAGTGATCCAACAATGGCTGGAGATAGCCCAAAGTAGATATAAGTCATATGCAGATATTAGAAAAAAGGGGCTAGAGTTCTCTATAGGTGATTGGGTATTCTTAAAAGTGTCACCAATGAAAGGGGTTATGAGATTTGGTAAAAAAGGAAAAATAAGTCCACGTTATATAGACCAATACAAGATTATTCGGAGGGTTGGCCAAGTTGCTTATGAATTAGAGCTACCCCAAGAGCTCTCAACTGTTCATCTAGTATTTGACATCTCAATCCTTCGAAAGTGCATGGGTGATCCATATCATATTACTCCTACTGAAGATATACAAGTTACAGAAGATCTCACCTATGAAGAAATACCTATTACTATCCTAGATTGACAATTTAAAAGTTAAGGAATAAAGAAATAGCTTTGGTAAAAGTGCTTTAGAGAATACAACAAGAAAATGAGATAACATAGGAAGCTATAGAAGAGAAGAAATCTAAGTACCCCCATTTGTTCAAATTTGAAGAAAAAGTCCAAGATGATGATTTACAGAAATAACAATTGAGTATAATAGATAAGTACTATGTTATAATAGATATGTTTAACTTACGCTTGAACTTGTTTTGGTTGGATAGTTATGCTAGCATTCGAGGATGAATGTTTCTAAGGAGGGGAGGATGTGAAACCCCTTACATTGCATGTACTTTCCCTATTTATAGGTAACTTGGTATCGTATTGTGGTATAGGTAACAGATGAGATTTGTTATGCAAGTATTGATGGTGTAAATGAAATAATAGATGCTACCCATACGTTTTTATGTGACACGATCAAGCTAATATCGATACAACTATTTAAACATAGGAATATAAAATTGTATTTTGATCTAAAGTTTAAAGTGACCAAGTATTTAAACGTTGAAGGTTAGATTAAAGGAATTAGGAGCTAGAAATGGAATGAAATATTAAGGTGCTTTCTTGACTTAATTAAGCTAGTAGGTGAGTCACCTACTTAAGATTTGTGGACTAAATTAATGGACCCATGGCTATGGACCATATTTGGGCCTAAACTAATGTACTCATTTGGGATAAATTGATGTAAAGAATAAGAAAATGGAGAAATGGGCCAACACTTAAATCTGCCAAAGGCCTAAGTTAATTGAGCCCAAAATAAGAATTTAAGCTAGTAGTTGCATCACCTACTTTGAAATTTTGAGTAGCTTGATCCCTTAAGTAGGTGCATAACCTACTTGACAAATTTGTGGCTAGAAATAAGGTCAATAATAAGGGCTCAATATAAGATCAATATAGCTGGCCAATTTGCTCATTTTATCCACAATATTCCCTTTTAAATTTTAGCTTTCTCCCTTTCTTAACAAGGATAACAACATTAGTCCTAAAATTCCTTCTAGGATTCTTGAAGAAACCCTCATCTTAGCAAGCTAAGGTAAGTCAAAACACTCAATTTTTGCTTAATTATCTCAAGGAGGATTATAAAAACATTCTATAGGTGTCTATTTATAAATACATGGTAGACTATAGAACAACTACTTGCTCACCTTTTCTTTGTTATTAATAGATCTCTTTTCGTCTTTGGTTTAAAGTGTGAATGAAAGTGAAAGTTGAAGCTCTTGAGGAGTCCAAATTTAAGTATAAGTTGCATAATTGACATAAGGTGACTGCTCCATTTTGTCCTCCTTATATATGAATTTGAGAGAGAATTATGAATATGTTGCTTTTGAGAACTCATGAGATGATGAGTTCAATAAGTGATTGCTACAATAAAAAGGATTTGGGACTGTTTTATGAAATGTTTTTGTATGTATATGTTGTGGACTGCCAGGTTGATTTTAGAGAAAGGTGTTTTTAGTTTGTAACGAAATATAGAAAAAAAGTGTGGCGGTATACCACCAAACTAATTATTGCATTTATTTACTGCCCAATCTATTTTGCATATTGTTTGGAATCTGTAATGAAGCCAAGGTGGTTTTGGTGAACTTTATTAGGACATGTATTGTATGTGGGAGTAATTGGAAGATAAAAGGGTTAAAATAATACCGTTAATTGATAGATTAAGAGCTTACTACCCGGTTACTATTTTGGTTATGTTAAATAGCCCAAACGTGTCGGTTGGTTGCTAATATTAGTTTACCATATCTTATATTATAGATAACTAATCTGGAAGGTAGGAAGTCAAGTTCAGTTAGTTTCAGAGTTATATAATAAGGCATGTAAGGCATACTCTATTTTGTACTCTTTGTAATGAAATCGGACATTTGGTCCATCAAGTAAGATTCCAAGGTTATCCTATAACAAGTGATACAAAATGGTAGTGTATTATATCCCAAGTAAGCAATGACCTTGTTCCTACTCTCTAACATGTTAAAACACCTTAACACATGCTTATTATTAAAGTTGCACATCCATTTTCACAAGAGAATTTTAGGAGTTCTTTGTTTACTCAAATAAGACCTATGTGTTATTTACAACTCATGAACACTTTATTTTTGTGTCAACATCTCCCTACCTCATTGGTGTTGCATTATGTTCCTATTTATATGTCTCTTATTGGTAGATTACTCTATCACGGTACCATAATGTTATGACCACCAAAGTAACAATCTCTAAGGTTAAACAAACTAAGTAATGCAAATCTATAAAATGAGTGGTAGCTTAGGAGCATAAGCCTAGCATTGGCCGATCTCGATACCTTTATATGTGGGTGGTAGATCAGGAGCACAAGCCTAGCATGGTCCGATCCCAATGGTTATTTATGGGTGGCAGCTCAAGGGCGTAAGCCTAGCATGGACCAATCCCAATTTATCTATTTACCACTGATCAGCTGGTCATTTGTATTATATGACTTACAAAGATTATGAAGTAAGAAATCTAAAATGAAGAAAGGAATGTAATATACCTGATTCTACAAATATATAAAGGTGGTCTATTGGCACTATTTATTCACTGGTATCTGATTTTTATTGAGCTATTGTATCATGTGTTGTTACCTTCATCCTAACATATTTTCATACTGATGTCCCTCATAGGGGACGTGTATTTCATACTGTAGGCACAGGTGCTTCAGCTAATACACCTAACCAGTGGAAGCATAGGCTATTCAGTGACTATTAGTGAGCTCCAAGTTGATTCAGGGCATTCTGAGTTTGTTCTATGTGTTTTGGTATTGTGCAGTAGTCAAGAGTAGGGACGGGTTTTTTTTCTGACCCTAGCTGAGTACATGTATATTTTAGAGGCTTTATCAACTAATGTAAAGTAAAACATGGTAGTGACTTTACTTTTAGATGTGGTGGCCCCAACAACCAAGTGTTGCATATATAATTTTCTGCTTGCCAATGTCGATATTCTCATCAATGCATAATATTATATTTTTCCGAATCTTTGGTTGTCATAGTCACATGCATGAGAAGTACAAGATTATGGATTGGTTCTCTCAGGCCTTTATGGCTGCGGGTGCCTTTCCTCCCAAGAGGATTTGAGGAGTGACAATTTGACATTGAATAGAGGGTTTGAAGTTTAATATACCTTTATTTTTCTATTCATTCCTCTATTTTGTCTATCTATTATCTGTTCTCTATCTATGTTTATCTTCATATTTGTATTGTAGTTGTAGCTTTTGTTTTTCTACTTTGTTCTCCTATTAAAAGAAGTGATTATAGGAGTAAAGAACCTTTAGAGTTGATACATAGAAATATTTGTGATCCCTTTCCTATAACTACATGGAATGGTTAGTAATATTTAGTAACTTTATAGATGACGACTTCCATTATGGATTCTCTATTTAATTATTAGAAGTCACAATCTTTGAATATTTTTAAAATTTTCAAAGAGAAAGTTGTTACTCAGTTATGCAGGAAAATTAAGGTTGTCAAATCTGCCCTATTGAGAAGAATACTATGGTAGATAAGATATATGAGGTGAACGATGTCTAGTACCTTCTACAAATATTTAACAAAGTGTAAAATTGTACCTTAATACACTATGTCGGGGACTCCAAGTAAAAATAGTGCAACTGAGATTCAAAATTTAACTGTTAAAGATATGGTAAGAAGTATGATTAGTCATTCTTCTTTACCTAAATCGCTCTGGGAGAAGCCTTAAAGACTACAGTTTACATACTAAATAGAGTTGCAAGAAAAGCGGTAGCTAAGACCTGATACAATTTATGGATAGGTAAGAATCCAATTATTAGGCACCTGCATGTCTGGGAATGTTCAGTTAAATAAAGTCCTTACAAGACTAATGAAAAGACACCGGATTCAAGAATTATTAGTTGTTATTTTGTAGGTTATTCAGAAAGATCGAGAATATTTAAGTTTTATTACTCCTTGAATATCTTTTTTTGAAACATGGAATGCCAAATTTGTTGAGGATATTGATTATGGTGGGAGAAATCAAAACAAATAATGGTGTTTACAGAAGAATTTAATAATATCATTTCTAGTGAAAATGACCAGGTTGCTTTAATAAATTTGTTTCAACCTGTTAATCAAGATTATGTAGAAAACACAATGATACTACCTTATGTTCAACAACCTCAAATTGAAGTGCTTAAAGGAAGATTTAATAGAGAAAAGGAAAATGCAATTTCAGATGATTATGTTATTTATCTCTAATAACATGATTTTTTCATGGGATTGAAAGATAATCTTATAATTATTAGTGAATTGAAATCTTATCGAAATTATACTAAATATATTAAAGACATTAAGATGAGTGGAAGTCTATGATAATGGCATTTAAGATTTAGTTGTGTTACCACAAGGATCGAAATTGATTGGTTGTAAATGTATTTTCAAAATCAAACATGATTCAAAGGATAACATCAACAGATATAAAGCATGTCTAATTGCTATGGAATTCACTCAAAAGAAAGACAAAGATTTCAAAGAGAATTTTCACTACTTTCATCAAAAGGTTCTTTTAGAATCATTATGGCACTTATAGTTCATTACAACATATATATATATATATATATATATATATAGATATCAAATGTACGTAAAAAATCTATTTCTCAATAAAAATATCGAATAAACAATATACATAGTGAAATTAGAGATCTTTGAGTATCATGTTTCAGACCACCTTGTATGTAAACTTAACAAGTCTATATATGGTAAAAAATAGACATCCTATCAAAGGTACAAAAATTTGATCAGGTGATAACCTCTTTTGGTTTTAATGAAAACACTATTGATCAACGCATATATCTCAAGTTTCATAGGAGTAAATTTTACATCCTAGTGCTATATGTAGATGGCATTGTACTTGAAAGTAGTGATAATGGTTTTTTTCAAGAAATCAAGAAATTTTTATCCAGTAAATTTGAAATAAAAGATATTGGTGATACTTTCTTTGTACAAGGTTTAGATCTATAGTTATCACACTAGAAATGTTCTTGGACTGTCGTAAAAAAACTTATGTTAATAGGGAGCTAAGTAGATTTGGCATACAAAATTGTGCATTAAGAGATACACCTATGGAAAAAAGTGATAACTTTAGTTTGCGCCAATATCTAAATTTGAACATAGAGAATTCTAAATAACTTTATATTATATCTAATAATTTAACAAGACTGTGCTCTGATACAAATAATTGGAAAAATTTAAACAATCCATCCATAATTAGATGTAAACCATTAGACAGAGATATGAAACTAGAAGAATGGAAAGAATACTACCCTTATTTCATTACATTGAATCAAAGAATTAGATCTTCTAAGTATTGACGCCTCTCTTAATTGATTCTTCTCAAAGATGGGATTGAAAAGAAAGGATATGTTATTCGGCTTACAGACTATTCTTTAAGTTTTTAATTTATGTATTTTGACAATTTTTTCCTTCTCCATAGTTGCTATATATTATTTTTGAAATTAGGGAATCATTGGCATGAATTTTTATGTGATCAGAAATGATTTGTGTGAGTTTATGATTTTTTAGAGGCTTAAAAATCCATATAGCTGACTTCGATAAATATTCATTGTCCTAAGAAATGAATTATGCTAGTAGATCCAAAATATCAAATTTATGTTAGTAGTGAGGTTGGTTAGTATTTGGGGTAAAAAACCCTGGGTTTTTACCCTTGAAAAATACTTGAGCTTTGAGCACACTGTCTGATACAAACTAGCCTACAATGGATACAAAACAAGCCACAAATACAATAACAAGAAAAAGAACAACAAACTGCGGATTCAATAACAAACCGTGAACACAATATAGCCAACAACAAAACATAAAGATAAATAGATTAACTTCACATAGGAATGCACAAATCTAAGAACCAAAATGTGTATCAAACATTAAGACCCAATAATTCTTACCAAAAACATCAAGTTCTTATGGATACTTCGAAGGAACCAGAATCCCCAAGAAACCACCATTTCTGAACTATTTACCAGCACAATCCACACTAGTCACAAGTGAATCCACACATGCAAATAGACTCTCAAATAGTTTATATCTCAAAAATATAATATCAAGGTTGCTTAAAAATAAGCTAATAGGAGATATTTAAAGGCTTGTCCTAAACTTATTAAATAATAACAGAACAAAAGGACCTTAATGAGGGCTTGCACTCTATAGACGTCTCTTTGCTTCTACCAATGACGAAAAAGACCTTGGGGGGGGGTGTCATCCTAAAAGTGTAACTTATTGTCTTTTCCATTCTATACACTTGTGCTCTAGGGTTACTCATCAAAGGCAAGACGCAATCTTGAGTCTCCCTGCGTTGGCCTCTAATCAAAAGTTATGAAGCCCCCTTAACTAATATCACTATCCTAGTAACGACTTAACCATACAAGTCGTATAGTGTGGGTATGGGTTAGGTGACCTAAATTATGAGATGTCCTGTTGATGGTGTTGGGTTTCTGTTGTGGTTACGAGTTGGTGGCATGAGTAGTTTGGGGTGGTAACAAGTCATTGGGATGATCCTTAATCAAATCAGTAACTTATTGGCTTGACTTGAATTTGAGTATGAGCAGATCACTAGGAGCTATGAGGATAGGTTACGAGTAGTAAGGTGAAGTCATAGGTTTTTTGGTGTCAAATCCCTTTTGGTTCTTTCTTAGATACGACTAGACCATATGAGTCGTATGGTCCGATCATGAGTCAGATAATGGGGTCATATGGTGGAAAGTGTATGGGTGTTAAAATCACTACCTTAGTGTTAACTCAAGGGTACAAGTCATATGTTGTGATCACTAGTTAAGGGGTCAACTCATAACCACCTGTAATTTTTTTACTGCTTTAAGTTGAGGGCATTCTGGACATTTTCCACTTTAACTCTCATTGATACCACTACTTAAAAACATCTTTTATGACTTCCTTAACACATTATTCTCAATCAAATACTTATAAAACATCTCTCAAACTCTTTGCTCAAACAAAAAGCTAGGATTCCATCAAGATGATCAATCAAGGATTTCAAGGGTGGTTTCTATCCATACGTCTTGGTATCTAAGGGCATGTGACTCTTTCCTCATTTATATTTTACTAAAATATCATGTTTAATGTATGATTTTTCATGGTATTATTATGATTTTAAAATAAATGTTGGGGTTTTGGATGTTTATGGTTATATAAAGCTTCTCATAGTTAAATTATGGTTTTTCCTTATTTTAGAATGATTATAAATATTGTGGGATACATTGTAATAGTAAATGGATTTGTGGGAATTCCTCAAATTACTTGGTCATGGTCTTAAAACTTATGTCCCCTCAACATTTTTGTAAAATTGACTATGAATATGATTTTGTCACATAGTTTGACTATTATTTGAATCCTTGCATTGCATAAATGGTAATGTAACTTTAATTTATTTGGTTTGATTTCAAATGGTTTTGGGAAGGCCTTCATGTTCATGGCCTTTGTTTAATTAGAAATGATAGAATCTAAAGTGACACTTAAGAGGCACCTCATTTCCCTTATTTATTAAGGGTATTTTTGACATTTACTATGTAATAGCATAAATAGACATTTGAACTCTTATTTTCTTTAGTTTTTGATGAATGGATTGAGTAAAACTCAAATTGTATTTTCTTTGCTTAGTGTAGGGATTGTAAAATCCATCTTAGTGTAGGTCTGATGATAGGCGAATTTACGCGCCTATATCAATATATTTTGCCCATATTTGTGCCATGTTTTGAGAACAAATTATATATTTCATGCACTTTTAGTTCTTTTTCCTGTAAATGAGCTAACGAACATGATTAGTAAAGTTTCAGGTAAAATGATGCAAAATTCAGCATTTTATGGCTTACTTGACGCAAAAGAAAGCTCACGAAGAAAGGAAAAGGAGTGTACACGCCTAAGGACCAAAACTGCTGCATGGAAAATCTGTCCCGGGCTAAAACAACATTTCTGAAGACTTTGGGGACTTACAGACACATAGCTGGATTTTGACAAAGATACATTAACCTAGTACAATTAGGTTATGTATTTCATTAGTTTATTTGGATTATGATAATGTTACCTTAACCTAGTACATTTGGGTTAAGTGTTCCATAGGCCTAGTAGGATTTGGTTATTTATTTCATTAGCATAGTAGGAGTAGGATAGGAGTATTATAAATACCCTATCATACTAGAGATTTTGAATCATCTTTCTATTCTTCACTTAATTCAACAATTAATTTTCTTCCATCCCTCTCATCTTCCAGTACAAACACTTCTAATCTACTCTTCTAGTCTTAAAATCCACAACAAGAGAATCGTTACTTTTGCTAAGGAATTCACGCCTCACGCCTACCACTTGTGCTACACGAAAATCATCAATCTTGTGGTATAATAACAGCAACGCAAATTGTGATTTCCTTCGCATTCATGGGTAACTAAAATTCTCTGTTGGGGCTATGGAAGCCGAATGAGTTACTATCTATTGCTGTGAGTTTGTGAGTTCGAGACACGTATATTGCTTATATCATTATTCTCTTCATCTTAATCCACATTCTTTGCGGTTGCAAACGCAAGAATACGCCAGTCTAACATTTAACTTGTTCGAGAGAAAGGTTATTTGTCTGGAAAAGAGATAATGTCAAGGTAGTAGGACACCTTTTCCTATTACAAAGCTAGTGCCGTAACTGGACTAACCTCTTGGAGAATTCGTACCATTAGACACGCTTTAAGCTAGAGAGAGTTAAAGTGAAATAGTCCTTGTTTAGGTCGAGAGACGCTTGGATTTACCATCGACTACAATTCTCTATAAGCAATTGCATGGCAGAATTCTACACACTCATAGCCAATAGAGACGTATACCTCAAAAGGTGGACATAACCTCAACGCTTCAATTCTCATTGTTTACAACCAACGTAACAATCTCTCTCCTTTTACTTTATTATTTTCAGCCGTTGTTTACATTACTTGCAAGACAAGAATCCCCCCATTTTACGAGACTTGCACCAAAAGTTTAGTAATTTTACTTACTTGTTGGCCAAGCTATTCCCTGTGGGATCGATACCCAACCCAGGTTGGGTTCTATATTTGCTAACGACCGCTTTACACTCCTACGAGAGCTGTAGATTGAGCGTTATCAAAAATTGGCGCCGTTGCCGGGGAATACGAGTGTTAATAAAGTTCGTGATAATTACTAGACCCCTTGGTCAAAGATTCTCGTACCTTTACGTTTAGTTTTTGTTTTTGTTTATTGCAGGTTTTTACTTTAGTGCATGCCCCATACTAGAAGTTCTGGTCAACCGTTATTACCAATCAATCCTGAACCACAACGAATTAGAAGAATGGAAGCACAAGCTGAAATCGACAGGATGGCTGCTCAACACGAGCAAGCAAGATTAGCTGCTCTTGCCACTGCTCAAGTCCAACAACAAAACATTGATAATCCTGGGCGAACAACAAATCCTGACGATGAAGATTTAGGTGATGACGAGTTGATAAACCCAAGGCATGTTGCTGAAATTACAACACCTGCCAACAGAAGAGGTCGACAAGCTCGGTATAGGTATGATCTCCAACCTTTGCAGCCAGCTTTCGATGATGATGATGATGATCTTGATGGTGCCGGAGCCACTGGAGCTATAATTCCACCACCATTAGCGCCCGAAGCCAAGTTCAACATCACAAGCACCATGATTCAGT
This sequence comes from Capsicum baccatum var. pendulum, assembly GCA_030864225.1. NCBI lineage: Eukaryota > Viridiplantae > Streptophyta > Magnoliopsida > Solanales > Solanaceae > Capsicum > Capsicum baccatum. The sequence goes on along the minus strand of CM061558.1, from coordinate 168,766,066 downwards.
TATTGCAACTCAAGGGATTATTTGGTGGAATAGCAGGAGACGATCCGAATATGCATCTCATCAACTTTATTTCTACATGCAAGTCTTTTGACAATCCCGGTGTTGGTCAGAATGCTATTCGATTACGTCTATTTCCATTTTCTCTGTCTGGGGAGGCAACACTATGGTTGAATGGGCTGACTCCTGATTCAATTACAAATTGGAGGCAATTGAGAGACGCTTTCCTAGAAAGATTCTTTTCGCCATCCAAAAGAGCACAATTGAGAGATGAAATCAGCAACTTCCGCCAGCTTCCCACTGAAGCTCTTCATGAAACATGGGAGAGGTTCAAGACAAAGCTAGCGAGATGCCCAAACCATCAGATGACTAATGTTCACCTAATGGAGATCTTGTATAGAGCCTTGAATTCAATAACTAAACCAGTGGTGGATAATGCAGCTGGAGGTTCTTTCATGGACCTCACCTTTGGTCAAGCAAGCAATATGCTAGATCGCATGACGAAACAAAGTAGAGCTTGGCATACCAGGGATTCTGAGGTAGCAAGCCCCACTTTATCTATTGGCATGACTGCAGACCAAAGAAGAAGAGAAGAAGAACGTGATCAAGACATGGCGCACATGAAAACACAAATGGATCTTCTGACAAAGCATTTATTCTCAGGGAAGATCGAAAAAGTTAAGGCCGTGGTAGCACATGGAAGAGACGAATCCGACTCTGAAGAAGAAGCTAACTACTTGATAAATCAGGGGGGTTTCCGCGGGAATGCCTAAGGAAACCAAGGTCAGAACTATTATGATAAATCTGGAAGCAAAGACAAAGGTAGTTGGAAGAAAAACAATGAATAGAGTGGTTTGTACGTTCCCCCTGGTAGACGTGATACCACCACATCTAATTCTTGAAGTATGAAAGACATGATGGCTAAGTTATTGAAAGGAGTGGAAGCAACGAGCGCGGGAGTTACGGAGGTGATTAATGATTTGTCCTCCATGAAGCAATTAGTTGATTCTCATTCCACTTCTATCAAACAAATAGAGCAGCAATTGAGCCAACTTTCAGCAGCATTCAATCAAAGAAAGGCTGGCACCTTACCGAGCGATACTGTGCAAAACCCAAGGAATGATGGTTCATGCATGGCCATCACTACCAGAAGTGGTAAGGTGCTGGAAACTTCAGCAAAAGACAAGCAAGTGGTTGACGAAGTTGCGGACAAGGATAACAACGCAAAACGTGAGGAGTCCGCGGATGACGTTACTAACGTCACTCCCAACGACGTGCAAACTGAAAAAGTGGAAAAATGGAAGCAAGAGGAGAAGAAAGCCACGGAGAGAAAACTTCCATACCCACCACCACCTTTTCCCCAAAGATTGAAGAAGGTGGCGGAAGACACTAAGTTCAGCAAATTTATGACTATGTTGAACCAGCTGACCATCAATGTTCCATTAGTGGAGGCACTTGAACAAATGCCTGGGTATGCGAATTTTATGAAAGATCTTTTGACAAAGAAGAGGGAAGCAAGTTATGAGCTGAAGGATGATGTACATCATTGTAGTGCAATTGCTACCCGATCGATAGTTCAGAAGAAGGCCGACCCCGGAGCTTTCACTATTCCTTGCACCGTCGGATCTTTGAACTTTGCCAAAGCACTATGTGACTTAGGATCCAGCATCAACTTGATGCCATTATCGATCTACAAGAAGTTGGGGTTAGGAGATCCTACACTAACTAATATGAGGCTTGTCATGGTGGATAGGTCGGTAAAACGACCTGTTGGTATTCTATGTGACGTATTGGTAAAGGTTTATTCATTCATCTTTCTGGCAGACTTTGTTATTTTGGATTGTGAAGCAGACTCAGAAGTTCCCATAATATTGGGGCGCCCTTTCCTTGCTACAGGAAGTGTGCTCATTGATTTAAGGGCTAATGAACTTTCATTCTAAATAAATGACGAAGTGGTTCGTTTTGATGTTTGCAAATCAATGAAGCAACCCAAAGATCTGAGTGTATTTTCTGTGGCTGATGTTGTCTTTGATGATGAGAAAGAACAACTTGAAGAAGAGCAAATTCTTGATGATCCTTTTGAGGTTTTGCTCATGAAAGGAGAGAATGAGGATGCTGAAATTTCTAAAGAAGCTATTTGTGCTCTATTAGGATTAGGGACATATCGCTATACTCCCAAGAAGCTGGATCTTGATCTCAAGAATTGACCCACACCACCAGATAAGCCATCTATTGAAGAACCACCCACACTAGAATTGAAGGAGCTGCCAAGCCATTTGAAGTACGCATTCTTAGGAAGCGGAAACACTCTTCCAGTCATAGTGGCAGCCGATTTGGGTGAACAACAAGTTGCAGCTCTTATTGCAATCTTTCGCAAGCATATTAGAGCCATTGGATGGATCATTGCGGATATTATTGGTATTCCACCTGGTATTTGCACACATAAAATTCAGCTTCAAGAAAAATGCACACCCACCATTGAACATCAAAGGCGTTTAAACCCACCTATGTAAGAAGTGGTGAAGAAGGAGATTATCAAGTGGTTAGACGCAGGAGTTGTATATCCTATCTCTAATAGCACATGGGTAAGTCCTGTACAATGTGTTCCCAATAAAGGAGGTATGACGGTGGTCGCAAATGCAAAGAATGAACTTATTCCACTCAGGCCCGTTACTGGATGGAGAGTATGCATGGACTACCGCAAGCTGAATTCTTGGACACTCAAGGATCACTTCCCCATGCCATTTATGGACCAAATGCTAGATCGATTAGCGGGGAAAGGATGGTTTTGCTTCTTGGATGGTTATTCAGGTTATAATCAGATTTGTATTGCTCCCGAAGACCAAGAGAAGACAACGTTTACATACCCATATGGTATGTTTGCCTTCAAACATATGCCATTCGGGTTTTGTAACGCACCAGCCACCTTTCAATGTTGTATGATGTCTATTTTCTCTGATATGGTTGAAGACACTTTGGAGGTATTTATGGATGACTTTTCAGTTGTTGGTGAGTCTTTTAAAGCGTGTTTGACAAACTTGAGCATGGAATTACAAAGATGTGTAGAGTTCAACCTTGTGCTGAATTGGGAGAAGTGCCACTTCATGGTAAAAGAAGGAATCGTTCATGGGCACAAGATCTCTGAAAGAGGAATAGAGGTTGATCGAGAAAAAATAGAGGTAATTGAGAAGCTACCGCCTCCAATTTCGGTGAAGGGAGTTTGTAGTTTTCTTGGCCATGTTGGGTTCTATCGTAGATTCATCAAAGACTTTTCCAAAATCTCTAGTCCATTATGCAAACTATTGGAGAAAGATGTGAAGTTTGACTTTAATGACAATTTCTTAAAGGCATTCGAATGCCTTAAAGGAAAACTCATTGAATCCCCTATCATGGTAGCACCAGATTGGACGCTCCCATTCGAAGTCATGTGTGATGCTAGTGGTGTAGCCGTTGGTGCTGTTCTTGGATAGAGAAAGGAGAAACTATTTCATCCTATCTACTATGCGAGTAAGGTCCTGAATGAAGCCCAAAGGAACTACACTGTTACTGAACAAGAGCTCCTAGCGGTTGTGTTTGCGTTTGAGAAGTTTCGTGCCTATCTATTGTGTACTAAGGTGATCTTCCATATAGACCATGCAGCTCTTAGGTATCTAGTGACAAAGAAGGATGGAAAACCAAGGTTGATTCGATGGGTATTGCTGCTGCAAGAGTTCGATTTTGAGGTCAAAGATAGAAGAGGTTGCGAGAACCAAGTGGCTGATTACCTATCTCGACTTGAGGATGAGCAGGTGGCTCAACCTGAAATTCAAATTGATGATGCATTCCCAGACGAGGAGATATTAGCAACAACAATGGATAGATTACCATGGTATGCTGACTTTGCAAATTTCGTGGTAAGTAATGTGCTACCTGCCAATTTATCTTACCATCAAAGGAGGAAGTTCATGCATGACGTTCAGCACTACTATTAGGATGAACCTTATTTGTTTCGAAGATGCGCTGATGGTATCATTCAACGATATATATTACACGAAGAAGTGCCCACTATATTGGAAGCATGCCACACTTTTCAAGTTGGAGGACATCATGCAGGCAATCGAACGACAAGAAAAGTACTGCAAAGTGGTTATTATTGGCCTTCGATATTCAGAGATGCAGACGACTATGTGAGAAGGTGTGACCAATGCCAACATCAAGGTGCTATTTCAAAACACCATGAAATGCCCATGTCCAAAATTCTGGAGGTAGAACTCTTTGATGTGTGGGCTATTGATTTCATGGGTCCATTCGTGAATTCGTATGGAATGAAGTACATCTTGGTTGCTGTGGACTATGTTTCAAAATGGGTTGAAGCTGTAGCATTGGCCGACAACGAAGGAAAGCGTGTTGTAGCGTTCTTAAAAAAGAATATCTTCTCTCGCTTTGGAGTACGTCGTACTATCATAAGTGATGGAGGATCTCACTTTTGCAACAAGCTATTCAAATCTGTATTGGCTAAGTATGGTGTCAAGCAACATAAGGTGGCTACGCCTTATCATCCCCAAACTAGTGGACAAGTAGAGGTTTCCAATCGTGAGATCAAGCAAATCCTTGCAAAGACGGTTAATGCTAATAGGAAGGATTGGTCTAGGAAGCTAGATGATGCACTATGGGCGTATAGGACTGCATTCAAGACACCCATTGGTATGTCACCTTATCAGCTAGTTTATGGGAAGGCTTGTCATATACCCATTGAGATCGAGCACAAGGCATTGTGGGCATTGAAGAAATTGAACTTGAATTGGGATGATGTGAAGAATCTGAGGTTGGAGCAGCAGAACGAACTTGATGAAATCCGTCTCCATGCATATGAATGATCGGATTTATATAAGGAGCGGATGAAGAAGTATCATGATCATCGAATTTTTCGACGAAACTTCCAAAAAGGTGACATGGTACTACTCTTTAACTCCAGATTTAAGCTCTTCCCAGGTAAGTTAAAATCAAAGTGGTCTGGTCCATTTAAAGTCATCCAAGTCTACTCGTCTGGAGTAGTCGAATTGGAAGGCAATAAGGGTGTTGTTTTCAAAGTGAATGGCCAACGTGTTAAGCCTTATATCGGTCCTCTTGACTCGATGAATGACATGGCCATCACTTATCTCGATGAATTCTAAGTACTCGAGATTATTACGTCGAGCCACGACAATAAATAAGGCGCTAGATGGGAGGCAACCCATCATTTTATCGTTTTATCGTTTTGTCATTTTGGTACTTGTTTTGTTTTTGATAAATGAAAATCCAAAAATAAGAGTCGTGCCATGACCAAAACTAAGGCGCTTGGTGGGAGGCAACCCATCGTACTAATCGTTTTCATTTGGTTTTGAGCAAAAATAGGTGCAAGAAGTATTCAACGAGAAGATTGATTTCAATTGACGATTTGGACACATTGTATGGTAAAGTTGGTAAGTTAGGAATAGTGATGCATAAGGCTATGGATTGGGGATCTCTCATGCCCAAATAGGCATCGAGGAAGGCTAGGCCTTGGAAAAACGAGGCCACGAACGATGCACAACCTATCCTATAGCCTAAGGTCTCAGAATCTAGTGTGCTATACACTATGCGCTGCCTATTCCTAAGTGTGCTTTTGACTATGTGCCGCCTATGCTATTGCATTTGGTCTCAGAATCTCATATGCCATAGACTATGCGGCGCATATGTCTACAAATGCCATAGACTATGTGGCGCATATGTCCCATTATGCTATAGACAATGCGCCGCATATGTCATGTCTATGCCAAGCATTATGCTCCGCATATGTGGGATTTTTTGTCTCCAAAACCAATTGTAAATTGGTCATAACCCGACCCATTCTCTTCCTATATAAAGGGTACTTAGTTTTACAACACAACCACACTAAAAATTGACCTAAGGGCGCCGCATATACATCCAAATCCTCTCAAAATTTTCTTCTTTTGCTCTTCCAATTCACAAAACCATCCCCACAAGCTTCAAGCAAGTAAGTGCTCTCTTATTCTTCATTTATTTCTCGTAATTACTACATTGCTATGTCTAGTATGAATTGCTAAATCGTATAAGATTGTTGGTGATGTTTATGTGTTTGGCTAGTTGACACAAAATCATGTGAGTGAACATATACGTAGGAAAATCTTGACTTGTTTCCGACTTGAATTTGGTTTCAATAGCATTGTTATGATATTTACGGAATTACTATGGCTATGGACATTGCTTAAGATTGTTGTTTGGATACTTACATGTTAGACTATCCCGGCCATCAGGATAAGACTTATAGTGCCTACCGGCATAAGAGGTTGTGATTGTTGTAAGAATAACTATTCCATGTGGTAAACCCTATGTAGTACTGTTGTTATATCTACCATGAAAGTAGTCCGATGGCTGCAAGTAAGTGATGCATTGCTGATTTTCTTGTCGGAATACAATCCTAAAACGTATGTCGACGAAATCTGAGTACTCGACCACTTTCACTTCACTGATTTGTGTTAAAACTATGTGTGGGGTGGTACCCCTAATGATTGTTTATAGATTGAATCGATTGAGATTGTGCTGCCACTAACACTATTTCTAGTCTCAGGTACAATGACACCTAAAGCAAGGCAAGGTAAGGAGAAGGCTACCACTTCCCAAAACGGCAAAAAGAGAGGTCGCAAGGACCAAGGAGAATCATCCTCAGCACAACTACCCCGCAGAATGTTTGGAATAAAATGGGTTCTTGAGGAGGAAGCCAAAGAATGGTACAGGAACAACAAAGAACGGAAATATGTTCACGTCAACTTGATCAACAAGGAAACCTTAGCAAAGAAGGAGCCGCGTATGTTGGCAAAAATAATGGCATTGAAGCTGGATTTCATCTTCCGCGACATGGGAGAATGCAACCTTGATTTAACAAGAGAGTTTTATGCCAACTGGTCGCCGAACACAACAGGCAATGAAGTCAAAATTCGGGGCCAAGTGTTACAACTCACCGCGGATTGGATCAACTCTTTTCTTGGCTTACCTTCGGTCGACACAGCACCATTCAAAGAGCTGTACAGCAGGCCTCCTTATAGATCTATCCGACACACACTTTGTGGAAGCAGATCGATGGCAAGGTGGGGCAGACATAAAGAAACCGGCCGACACAACACCTTCCCTTATGATCCACTAAATAGGGAAGCAAGAATCTGGATGTGCATTGTCAACTCATGCCTTATTCCTGGGATTCAATACACCAAGATATCAAGAGATAGAGTGTGTTTGGTCTATCCTTTGATGACGAATGTCCCTATCAACTTTGGGGCAATAATTCGATCTACCATGAGGAAAGCCAGACTCCACAAAAGGTCCCACTTCACATTTGGAAATTTGTTGACAGCAATCTTGCTGAAGGAGGATATCGAAGAGGAACCAGCTGACCACAAACTCCCACATAACCCAAAGAAGGTTGACCTCACCAAGGTCAAAGATGCTGAAACAACTCATGGTGTCAACCTTACTACTGCGGAGAGACATGCTCGTGATGAGAGTTTCTTCCGTCATCTCTATGGCATGACACGATTCACTATGATGAGTGGTGGACATGTTCCAACTGCTGAAGAGCTCCAACAGCTGGACCACGACTACCCAATGAACATGCATGCATGAGAGATGTGTGGAGTGGGCGTATACTTTGAGGAACCTCTAGATGATGATGTGCCGACTGATGACGATCGACGCTTGCCTGATTCTGACGAGGAGGAGAACTCTAACGACGACTCTTATGATGATTCAGACGAAGGGGGTATGACCCACGACATTGAGGAAGAGTCCGACTAACCAGTTTCTTCATATTTATTTTCCACTGACGGCAGTGTCCCGTTTAAGTGTGGGGTGGCGGTATCACATGATATACTTCTCTGTTTGCACCTATGTTTGTTTGTTTATTTATTTGAGTTCATTTTTTTTTAAAGTTTTTTTTAGAAGTAAATTTTTTCTAGCTTCGCATGAAATAATTCTAATAGGCAGCATGAGATTATAACAAGAGTACGTGCTACAATTATGACTATTGAGACGTTTAGGCTCTAGTTGTGACTCATTATGTGATATTGTGTGATTCAATTCCTTCACTTGATGGGTTGAGAGTCTATATTACTTCCAATGAAGTCGACCATGTGCCTTGTGTGTGTGAGATAATAGTATATTCTATGTATGTGGCTGATGGTAGAACTTTCCTGGTATGTATGGAAAGCGAAAATAAGGAGTGTAAGTTTAGGATATGATTTAGGCATTTCTTTGACAAGCTATATTTGTTTACCTTCAGTTTTACCTACCCATGGACATCATCCTAGTTAAACCCTTTTGAGCCTTTAGCCTATTTCTTTGACAACCTTGCATGCAAGCCTAATCCATTTTCTTTCAAGACCATAATTTGATCCAAATTCCTAAGTGCTTTAAAGTGAAAAAGTCATGTGACAACATAAGAGGAAATTGGGTGAGTATAATGCTATAAATTGTAATGGTTCTTGAATGTGTTATGAAAAAGAAAGTGCTATCATAAGAGGTATGTTATGAAAAGAAAAAGGAAAAGAAAGCTGAAAAGTGAGTTATGCTTAAAATTGAAAAACAAAAAAGAGGAGAACAAGGGTTGTAGAATAAAAGAAAGAAGAAAGGTTGAATGAAAAAAGTGTCAATGATACAATGTGATGTATTAAAGTTCTTAGGAACTTAGCCACTATTCTTGGCCAAAATAGTCCTACCCGTCCCTTAGCCTGCATTACAACCATCAAAAGACCTACTTGATCCTAATCTTAACATTCTGACATTTAGTGGAGTATTACACTAAGGGCAAGCCTATGGTCATCAGTTGCTGCATACGAATTCTTTGTGAGAGTGAGAGCAAGGATATTTTGATACCCATGTTTGAAAAATATGCTATACTTGTGAGTGACTATGGGTAATATATTGTGAGACACACATGGTTGATGAGTTTTGGATAGTTGTGTATGATTCTTTGTGCCTTGACTTTTGAATATGAGTTAACCACCATCACGAGTCTATGCTAGAGGCTAAACTGTTTCTACTAATGATCGGAAAACTACTCTTTGTTGATAATTGTTGTGCTTGTCTTGAAGAATGTTTTGTGTTGTTGCTGTAAAACCGTAAGTTGATGTGTAGATGGACATGATATTTTGTTCGAGGACGAACAAAGCTTCAAGTGTGGGGTGTTGATGATAGGCGAATTTACGCGCCTATATCAATATATTTTGCCCATATTTGTGCCATGTTTTGAGAACAAATTATATATTTCATGCACTTTTAGTTCTTTTTCCTGTAAATGAGCTAACGAACATGATTAGTAAAGTTTCAGGTATAAATGATGCAAAATTCAGCATTTTATGGCTTACTTGACGCAAAACAAAGCTCACGAAGAAAGGAAAAGGAGTGTACACGCCTAAGGACCAAAACTACTGCATGGAAAATCTGTCCCAGGCTAAAACAGCATTTCTGAAGACTTTGGGGACTTACAGACACATAGCTGGATTTTGACAAAGATACATTAACCTAGTACAATTAGGTTATGTATTTCATTAGTTTATTTGGATTATGATAATGTTACCTTAACCTAGTACATTTGGGTTAAGTGTTCCATAGGCCTAGTAGGATTTGGTTATTTATTTCATTAGCATAGTAGGAGTAGGATAGGAGTATTATAAATACCCTATCATACTAGAGATTTTGAATCATCTTTCTATTCTTCACTTAATTCAACAATTAATTTTCTTCCATCCCTCTCATCTTCCACTACAAACACTTCTAATCTACTCTTCTAGTCTTAAAATCCACAACAAGAGAATCGTTACTTTTGCTAAGGAATTCACGCCTCACGCCTACTACTTGTTCTACACGAAAATCATCAATCTTGTGGTATAATAACAACAACGCAAATTGTGATTTCCTTCGCATTCATGGGTAACTAAACTTCTCTGTTGGGGTTATGGAAGCCGAATGAGTTACTATCTATTGCTGTGAGTTTGTGAGTTCGAGACACGTATATTGCTTATATCATTATTCTCTTCATCTTAATCCACATTATTTGCGGTTGCAAATGCAAGAATACGCCAGTCTAACATTTAACTTGTTCGAGAGAAAGGTTATTTGTCTGGAAAAGAGATAATGTCAAGGTAGTAGGACACCCTTTCCTATTAAAAAACTAGTGCTGTAATTGGACTAACCTCTTGGAGAATTCGTACCGTTAGACACGCTTTAAGCTCGAGAGAGTTAAAGTGAAATAGTCCTTGTTTAGGTCGAGAGACGCTTGGATTTACCATCGACTACAATTCTCTATAAGCAATTGCATGGCAGAATTCTACACACTCATAACCAATAGAGACGTATACCTCAGAAGGTGGACATAACCCCAATGCTTCAATTCTCATTGTTTACAACCAACGTAACAATCTCTCTCCTTTTACTTTATTATTTTCAGCCGTTGTTTACATTACTTGCAAGAGAAGAATCCCCCCTTTTTACGAGACTTGCACCAAAAGTTTAGTAATTTTACTTACTTGTTGGCCAATCTATTCCCTGTGGGATCGATACCCAACCCAGGTTGGGTTCTATATTTGCTAACGACCGCTTTACACTCCTACGAGAGCTGTAGATTGAGCGTTACCAAGGTCTTGGAAAATACATCAAAACTCGGGATTAATACATTTAATGGATTTCACTTGTATTGATCAATTGGCAAGAAGGTGTAATTTAGGAGTGTGAATTCCTATATTCCACCTAAGAGTGTTGAGACAAATTCTTGTGCTAATCATTTGTTATAATAAAGGTCTCATTACCTATCGTTTTCATTTCATGCATTTCTACTTCACCTCCTTTCTTTTGAGTGTTGTTTTCCTTTTTTTATAGTTGCTGAGTTTTGTTTCTTTAGGCCTTAATTTCATTTTAGTAGTTGATTCTCGATCATTTGGTATCAGAGCGACGTATTAGATTTGTTCCCACAACTCTAAGCCTAGGATCTCAGAAAATCTCAACAAAAAAAAAATGTAGAGTCAAAAAAAGACAAAAAAAATATATATCTTGCTTTGCTTGTTATAGATCCTAAATTTACAATTTTTTATTGTTTTTTTGAAGGTTTCAAGTGTTTTATTCTTGTTATCTGGCACTTTATGTATCTCGATCTAAGTTTAGAGCAAGGTTTGGTTGAATTTGAGCTAGATCCACTATTGTTGTGCCTTGTTTGAAGCTTTTTGAGGTGGGATCTCATGGTGCATATCTTGTTGTGGTGTGTTTATTGCTGATTTTGTGTTATTTGAGCTTGCCTTGACCCAAGGAACCTAGATTCAAAAGAAAAATTAAAGTTGAGTTTATTTTCCTTGTGGTCAAACTTCAATCAACTCTTGAATATTCATATTCTTCTTCACTATCTTCATATCTTGTTGAAGAAATATTAAAAAGGAACGTTAGATCTACAATAAGAAAGAAAGAGAGGGAAAAAGTTGTTTATACAAAAGAATATACCAAGAATATTAAAGACATCCAAAGAAGAAGAGGCAAAGGAAATATTCAAAGTACAAGTGGGGGGACCATTGATTTCAAATCCATTTGAACTTGCAAAAAAGGCCCCAATCCACTATTTTCACCAAAATTCTTTAAAACACTCTCCTAAGTGTAACTTTTGCTGAAACTACAGTTGGAAATTGGAATATTTTTGCAAAATTAACAACTAACCACGTTGTGCCAGGTCATCAAGTTGATCACTCTAATAAGCTCTAAACTAGATTTCTTGGTTTCTCATTTTTATTCTAGTTTATTGCATGTTAATTTTACCACTAATTGGCAAACTAGTAGGTACCTACTATGTTGAAAATTAGTCTAGAGTTCATTTATTTTGTGTCTTCAATTTTTGTGTTCTTTTCTCACTTTTAATTTGTAGTAGTTTATTGGTTTAAGTCCGTTCATCATTTTTATTTGAGTCATATCAAACAAAATCGATTCTGGGACAAGGCATATTCACCAATCATTCACTTGCCAAGTATTGCCAAGTTTTCAACACTTGTGAGAGCAAGTGTGAGGTAAGATTCGAGTGTGAGTGTGGTGAGGTTTATTGAACTAATGTGTTTGTTCATTTTGTAGATTTTTCCTTTACTGTTTTTTGCTTCTTGTTAGGTGTAATTTTAATGGAATCAAAAGGTACCACATCCCAACCTTTGGGAAATAATGTTTTGGGAATCTTGATATCTCAGTTGTATGTACTAAATTGAGACTTGAAGGGTGATTTGGACCTTATTAAAAGAGACTTAAATTCTTTGAAGGGTCGTGTGGCTAGAATGAAAGTGGGGGTTAATAGACTATGTCCATCAAACTCTCCACAAGTTCAAACCCCTCAAAACCAAAGATCTTACACTCCACCAAATCCAAGGCCATTAATTCAAATGCTTCTTCAACCAAACCTGGTTCCCCCTATCTAAACATCCCTTAACAAAGCTCAATCCATCCAAGTAGGATAAATGGGAGGGTTAGCACCCAAGGAGAATGAGCCTAAGCCTCAAGATGGAGATAAAATTAATGGTGAGGTAAAAGAAGGATGTGAAGAAAGGAGGGGAAAGAAAAGAGAAGCCACATGTAGTGAAATTTGAAGGGAAAAAGAATACTGGATTATGGATATTGTCCACAAATAACCCTTGTTATTCACTAACACAAATGCTAGAAATTTTCCTAGCTTTGATTTTTCCTACATGCAGATTCAAGATCATACATCATCAAAGAAGAATCCAAAGTGAGTTCCACACACATACATGGTTGATGAGTTAATATAATCCTTGGCATAAGTTCCAATCTTGGGACAAATGATGAAGAAATGAATCCAAAGGTAAATATTGACATATTACATTGTGGTGTGGAGTTTGAGGGCTGCCATGATGCAAAACCAAGTGATGAACACACTTCCTATGATCTACAAGGTAACAAAGCTATCTTCTATACCCGAAGAAACTTGAATTGTTATTTGCTAGCAGTGGACAAATTGGTGTGGTTTCAGATTTGATTAGTATAAAAGTGCATGAATATTAATTTTGTGATACTCTTGGTGTTGTTAGGTTGCATAAGGGCCAAATTCTTTTTCTAAGTACGCAAGCACTAGTTGATTCTTTCGATGAGAAAATCAATTCTTTTTGCAAGGATGATTTGTGTCCCTCTAGTGCTAGCACTTATAACATGAATAAGGATCCATTACCAAGTGACAAGAGTATTCACACACTAGTTGACCCTTTTGAAAACCAAGGCGAGTCTACATTAGTATGTGAGTTACCAACAACTAGTAAGGATGTGCAAAATGATCAATCAGGTGGAGTTGACCTTTATTTGCTAGAATGTTCATGAGACTAGAATTGTGATTGTACTTGTTCAAATGGTTTTGATTGTGATACCTTTGCTTCCCGTTATGGTTTTAATATGTTTGTGGGATACTCTCTCAAAATACAAGGTGGTATTTGTTTAGGTATTCCATCTACTTCTTCCTTGTGTGTTTCCTATAATGAGCATGAGAATGGTGATGAGCTAGAAACTAGTGAGTACATGAATAAGGAAACCAAAGTTGAAGTTGACTTATGTGACACCTCTCTCAAACCTCTTTGCTCTGTTGAAATTTCTAGCACTGACAGAGAGGTTATGCTTAAATTTATATATGGAACCTTGGGGCAAAAAAAGAGTGGCCGAGACTTAAGCCCTTGGTTACTTCTTCCCTTTGACCCCTGAGTACTTGTGAGATGTTGGAAGTATAATTTCAATTAATTCACATTATCTTTTAATGTTGATGCTATTCACTTCTTTGCTCTTCTTTAAGCTAAGTTTTTCATTTTAAATACCAATGATATGTGGGTGTATGTCAAGTGTGAACAACCTTGGAGTGATGGACATTCTGTTGCTTAGGGATTTTCTCTAAGCAATAGGTCCTTAATTTTGAATATTTGTATTCTCTTGAAAACATTTACCATATATGTTTGTTGCGTCTTGTATTCCTCATTCCTTCATATTTGACTTAAAAGTATCCCTTGTGGTGATTGTGGTAGGTGTTTCATGATCGTAACAAAGGATAGTTGGGTGTATTCCAAAAGTGTACCCCCTAGGTATAATTATATAACTTGTGGTGATAATGATAATCCTCATACTATGAGAATTGTGTTCTTGTTTTCCATCTCTTTGTTTTTTTTCAAGGTGTGAGTTTGAGGAAAAATTTCTTTCAAGATGGAGAGGATGATACAAGAATGAGAAGCACCAAGAGCACAAGATATTGTCAAAGGTTCAAGCTTCAGAATTAATAAGTGATTGAAGGAGTTTTGAGAGCATCTTTAAAGCCTTACTCAAGAGAATCTAGGAGGAGAACCTTTACACTAAAGAGGTGCCTCAAGTGAATGCTATATAAAACATTTTACACCCTAAAGTGACACTCAAGAGGCACCGAAATTCACTTATTCATTAAGGGTATTTTTGACATTTACTATGTAATAGTATAAATAGAAATTTGATCTCTTGTTTTCATTAGTTTTTGATGAATGGATTGAGTAAAACTCAAATTGTATTTTATTTCCTTAGTGTAGGGCTTGGAAAATCCATAAAAGTGTAGATCCTTGAAAAAACATCAAAACTAGGGATTAATACATTTGATGGATTTCACTTATGTTGATCAATTAGCAAGAAAAGTGTGATTGAGGAGTCTGAATTCCTTTGGTCCACCTAAGAGTGATGTCTGAACTACCATTGGTGAGGTTTGTTTGAATGTTTGAGACTAATTATTATACTAATCATTGGTGATAGTAAGGGTTTCATTACCTATCCCTTTTATTTCATGCATTTCTACTTCATCACCTTTCTTCTATGCATTATTTTCCTTGTCTTATAGTTGCTGATTTTTATTTCTTTAGGCCTTAATTTTGTTTTAGTAGTTGATTCTTGTATCACAAGTTAAGGTTTCAAATTGCATGCTTGATATGAAATCTAACTAGGAAATGCAAAAATCAGCAGTTAAACTTGAACAAGACTAGGAAAACAACACAAATAAGAAGAGAGATAAAATAGAACTACATAAAATAAAAAGTACAGGTAATGAGACCCTAACCAAACACCAATTATTAGAATAAGAATGTGTATCAAACACTCAAACACACCTCACCAACATTATTTCAAACCTCACTCTTAGGTGGACAAAAGGAATTCACACTCTTCAACAACTTCAAGCTTTGTTCATGAACGTGAAGGTTTGTAAAGTTGTTGTAGATTCGACCAATGGAGAGAATGCATTAATTTGTGAAGAAGGGACTTGAAGAGTCAATATTCTACAAGGGGCAAGATGGACCTTAAACTTTATATTCCAACATACAAGGGGTGCCCTTCTTTTTAAGTTAATTAAAGGCAATTTTTTCAATTGGCATATAGTAGTATAAATAGATAATTTCTTCACTCTTTTCAATAGTTTTTGAATGACATTGAATATTACTCATAGTTTGTACATTTATTCTTCTAGTTGTAGCCCTAAATCCAAAACATTTGAATCATGAGTGCAATTGAATTTGTTTTCTCTTGTATTAGGTAATTTGGAAAGAAAGGTGATCTTGAGGAAGTGTGAGTCCTTTGTTTTACCTAAAAGTGAGGTTTGATCTTACATTAGTGATATGTGTTTGAAAGTTTGATACACCTTCTAGTGCTATTCATTGGTGGAAGTTAGGGTCTCTGTACTATCTTTACTTATGCATCTCTTCTTCATCTTTTTTCTTCTATGTGTGTTGATTTTCTCTTTAGAGTACTTGCTGGTTTTTGTTCTTGTGTGTTTATTTTTAATCTTTAAGGGTATCATTTGTATCAAAGCCTTGTTTAGGGGTGTTTTCACATCTCTGAATCTTGGTTTTAGTATTTTTATTAAGAAAAGGTCACAAAAAAAAAGATTCAAATCCAAATAAAAATCACAAAAAAATAGTGTCTAGTCTTGTGTTGTTGTACATCCGAACATAGAATATTAGATATACAAATTTTTACTTTGTGTTTGAAGATTCTTGCACTATCTCATTGATATTTAGTACCTAGGGAGTCTAGATCTACTTTTAAAGTGAAGTTTGGTTGAGTTTCAGCTAAGATCCACCATGGCTTGGTGTTTTGAAGCTTTTTGAGCTAGATCCTAAATTGGCCTTGTGATTTGGACGTGTTTTGTGCCTGGTTTTTAGTTGGTTGAGTTTGTTTTGGCTTAAGGACCCTAGATCTAAAAGAAAAATTAACATTAGGGTTCGTTTGCTTGTTAGTCAAACTTGATCAACACTTGAATCTTCATCTTGTTCATCCATAATCTTCATATCTTAGTGAAGAATAACATTCAAAGTGTTTGTTTGATCAAAAAGGGGGAGGAAACTGAATGTGATTTTTGTTTGTACAAGAATATTCCCTAGTACATTCCTAAGTCATCCAAAAGAAAGGGGAGACCAAAGAACAAAATAAAGTACACTTACAAGTATAAGGGGGGGGGGGACCATTTCATTTCCATTTCAATTGGAGGCTTGAAAGGACTCTAAATTTCCTTCTTACCCCCTCAAATCCGAAACTCTTCTTTCCCAAAGGTTGATACTTGGCCAAAACAAGATTTGGGAAATTGAAAAGTGAAAAAGTGACAACCAACCATGTTGTGCCACGTCGTCACCAGTGATCAACAAAATTAATCTCTAATATTAAAGTTTTTACTTTAACCTTTTGGTTCTAGTTTCTTTAAGCTAATTCAAACACTGATTAGCAAGCTAGTAAGTTCCTACTAGATTGGTACTTAGTCTATAGTTAGTATAATTTGTGTCTTCATTTTTTCTGTGCTTTTATTATTTTAAATTCATAGTGTTTTGTTGGTTCAAGTTCGTACATGAATTTATTTGATTCATTTCAAACAAAGATCAATTTTGGACCAAAGCTTCTCACCACTCAAGTAACTTGCAAAGTATTGACAATTATCCAACAATTGTGAAGACAAGTGTGAGGTGAGGTTGAGTGAGAGTATGGTGAGGCTTTTGAACTAATTTGTTGGTTCATTTTGTAGGTGTTATCTTGCTTTTTTTTATTTTTTTTCTTAGGCACATTTAAAATGGAATATGAGGGTACCACATCTCAACCCTTGGGTAATTATTTTTTGGGAACATTGATGGCGAGGATTAAGGCCCTTGCTCCAGATATGAAGGGTGATATGGATGATATGAAGAGTGAAATGGAGACCATTAGTGGGAGGCTCAATTGTGTTGAGAGTAGGAGGAAATCACGACCTTCTACTCCTAATCCCTACCGAGCATCCTATAGTGTCTAAGAGAATAACTCTTCCACGACTATAACACCTGAAACCCTCCACCAAATGATTAACCTTTTCTAACCTCCACAAAACCAAGCCCAAACACCTCCTAACCGAAATTTACCAAGACTTCTACTTCCTCAAATGAACCAAGTCCAACAATAAGGGTTCTTCCCTAGCTCCTACAGGAAGGTTCATATCATATCTTAGAATTCGAAGATTAATATTCAAGGGTTGTCTCTATCATTTGGTTCGGGTTAAAGATTCTAACTCGAAGGGTCCTTCTTTAAATTCCCTCTCAGTGTTAAATGAATTTCCTAAGGTCTTCCCTGATGACCTTCTTCGTATTCATCCCGATAAGGATATTTATTCCAGGATAAACATTATTTCGAACAATTGTCCAATTTCTATTCCCCCATATAAAATGGCTCCAACAGAGTTAAAGGACCTTAAGAAGCAACTAAAGGATCTTTTAGACAAGGGTTTCATTCATCCTAGGGTCTCTTTGTAGGGTACACTAGTTTTATTGGTGTGTAAGAAGGATGGTTCCCTTTAGAGATGTATTGATTACCTATAATTGAATAAGGTAATAGTAAATAATAAATACCCTCTTCTAAGGATAGATGATTGGTTTAAACGGCTTCATGGTGTTAAGTTTTTCTCTAAGATCAATCTTTGATCGAGTTATCATCAGTTAAAGATTACAGAAGTAGATATCCCTAAAACTAACTTTCATACCTAATTTGGGCATTTTGAGTTCTTAGTCATGTCTGTTAGGTTTACTAATACCCCGATGGCATTCATGGTACTTGTTATGCTAAATTTTGAACTACGATCTAACGGTGGAGGAATGATAGCACCCGTTGTATTTGGTCTATCCATTCCCTCATCATCATCATTGCCTTCGTATTGAATAGGATATTAACCATACCTTCCCCTGACTGGATAGTTTCTATTGAAATTTAGCTGCACTGGTGAAGCAAGTTGTTTAGCTCGCCTTGGGTTTTGAGGATTCAGTAATTCCTCATCACCTAAGACTTCATCATCAGGGTTCGGATGATGTATTTTTTGAACTTGATTCTGTACGTTTACCTGAGCCCTAGCCAAAGTAGCTAATCTTTCTGCCTTCTGTTGTTCAACTATTCTACCGATCAACTGAGGTTCCTGATTAATTGGCAATAATAGTTCTTTGGAACTTCTTGTTTTTTGCATAAACAACAAACAACCTGTAATAAACAAAAACAACAAATAAACGTAAATCTAGGAAACTAAACTAACAGTCAATTAACGCATACAAACTTTCAGTTTACAACTGTATTCCCCGGTAATGGCTCCATTTTTGATAATGCTCAAACTACACTCTTGAATGGGTGTAAGCGATCTTCGTCAATATAAAACCCAACTAGGTTAGGGTCGAATCCCACAGGGAATAAGGTGTTAACTCAAGTCGGTTGCGATTTAATTAACTGATAGTTTAATGTTTCCTGAAATGGGGGTTTAAGTTTCACAAGTAATTGTTTGACACTTTGATTTCGATGTTTGTAACCAATATTTTATGCGATAAGCAAAATTATGTTCTCTAGGGATTACGGTACATGAAAGATGCTAAAGAAAACATAAGATTCGCTTGGTGGTTTGGATAACAAGCTATCATTATTGATGATATGCTCAAATGTCTCTCGACCTATTTAAGCATCTAATTTCCTAATCCTCTCATACTTACAAAATCTCTATTAACTACCCGGTTTTTACCTCAGGTTAATCAACTTAGTTACAACACTGATTATAAAATGAAGTTTTTTCGATTCCTTGTTGATAATTCACTTCCTATTGTTTATGATTTCTTTCTCAAGCAAATCAAAGTAGGTATGCATACTATTTTACAACCAACAAACATCAATTAAAATCTTAGAATTATCAAGAAATCCTAACACCAATTGAATCTTAAGTATTTAGTACCTCTTTATGACCTAACCCTAGATCCCATAATTCAGGTTAATAAGGTTTAGCTACTCGTGATGCAAGAAATAAGTACACAAATTGAATTCATAATTAGGAAGATTATCTTACAACTATGATGAAGATCCAAAAAGTATAACTTGAATTTATTCACAAAAGAAAACTCCCAAAATATTGCTCTATATAGAGAGAGTGAAATCATTCATTGCAAAGTAGGTTGATTGATTCACAAGATAAAACTCCAAGATTTCAACTTCTTTGCTTCCATTCTTGTTAGTTCTCTATCCCATCATCTTAAACTATAAAATTAGACATAAACAAATCAAAAACGATAAAAGTTTCTTAAGACTTCACAATTATTCTTGTTTAAAGGTCTTAAATGTGTTAGCAATTGCTCACACATCAATCAGCTCTATGGGATAATTTTGCTAATACTTTCCTGGATCTCTTCTATCCTCAGATGTTAAGGAAGGCAAAAGCCTAAGATTTTGTTAACCTAATGCAAGGCAAAATATTAGTCAAGGAGTATGCTTTGAAGTTTTAATAGTTATCACGGTATGCTATGGGGTTGGTTTCTAGCATGTGGGCTATTATGAGAAATTTCTCTTTTGGGTTGTCCTAAGACAAAATTTTACAGAGTAAGGTTGCCTTGTTGAATAAGGACATAGACAACTCTAGGTAGGTTGTCTACATACAACAGGTTGAGGTAAAGAAGAAGAAGTAGCCAGACATAGGGGAAAGGTTGAGTAAGAAGTTTTGATTTTTTGAGCATGGTGGTGGCCAGTAGCAGAGTAGCAGGGATGATGAAATATTTCCCGAAATAAAGTAGGGCAATTCGAGGTCTTACTGACCAGATTGTGCAATCTACCCAAAGCCATTAGGTGATAGGCGTTTTAATGATGACATTGGGGTTACTTTGAAAAAAGAAAGGATAAGTACTTTAACTGTGTTCAGCTAGGGACGATGATTTGAAAATATCCTGTTGGTAAGGTTGCTTCTAGGGAAAAAGATCTTCTTGTTTTCTCTTCTTTAGCTCCTACACTAAAGAGTTCACCATTTGACTCTGACACTGGTCTGAACTGACTCTATTCTCTCACAACTCATTAAGATTCTAAGGTATCACCTGATTTTGATACCGAAATGATAAAACTCTTTTCTCGTGATGTATAGTGTTTACTTGATTTGGGGTCCACTCACTTTTATGCGACTCCATTTGTGGCTGCGTATTTTTGTTTGGGTCCCAAGTGTATTTTGGACCCTTTCTTAGTTTCCACCCTGGTGGCTCAAAGATTCTATAAGGGTTGTTTGGTATCTGTGGGTGGTGAGAGACTTTGGTTGATCTGTAGGAATTAGACATGAAGTATTTTCATGTTATATTGTGGATGGATCGGTTGGACTTTTGCTACGCATCTTTAGATTGTAGGATCCGTAAGGTCATCTTTAAATTCTATAATGAACCAATTATTAAATTGGTGGGTGCTTCCTTACCTCCTAAAGGAAGTTTCATATCATATCATTGAATTCAAAGATTAATATTCAAGGGTTGTCTCTATCATTTGGTTCGGGTTAAAGAGTCTAACTCGAAGGGTCCTTTTTTAAATTCTGTCCTAGTAGTAAATAAATTTCCTAAGGTCTTCCTTGATGACCTTCTTCGTGTTCCTCCCGATAGGGATATTTATTTCAGGATAAACATTATTTCGAACAATTGTCCAATTTCTATTCCCCCATATAAAATGGCTCCAGCTGAGTTAAAGGAACTTAAGATGCAACTAAAGGATCTTTTAGACAAGGGTTTCATCCATCCTAGGTTCTCTTCGTGGGGTACACTAGTTTTATTAGTGCATAAGAAGGATGGTTCCCTTTAGAGGTGTATTGATTACAGATAATTGAATAAGATAACAGTAAATAATAAAGACCCTCTTCCAAGGATAGATGATTGGTTTAAATGGCTTCATGGTGTTAAGTATTTATGCAAGATCGATCTTCGATCCAGTTATCATTAGTTAAGAATTACAGAAGTAGATATCCCTAAAACTACCTTTCATAACTAATATGGGCATTTTGAGTTCTTAGTCATGTCTTTTAGGTTGACTAATGCCCCGATGACATTCATGGATTTGATGAATAGAGTCTTCCATTACTTTGTAGATTTCTTCATCATCGTACTCATAGACGTTCTTCTAGTGTACTCTAAGAGTGAGGTGTATCATGTCGATCACCTTCGTGTTGTGTTAGAGACCCTAAAATATCAGCAGTTGTATACCAAATTTTTGAAATATGAATTCTGGTTGAACGATGTCACCTTTTTGGGTCATATCATTTCTAGTTAAGGGATCATGATGAGTGCACAAAAAGTTATGGCGGTTAAGAAGTTTCCTAGACCAATGAATCCAACCAATATTTGGAGCTTTTTCTGTTTAGTTGGTTACGACAGGAGGTTTATGGAAAGTCCCTCTCCTATAGCTACCACATTGACTAAGTTGACTTAGAAGAAGCTGAAGTTCTTGTGGTCTGATAAATTGTGAGGTTAGTTTTTGAGAAGCTAAAGGATAAGATGACTTTGGCTCCAGTCTTAACTTTTCCTGAAGGAACTGATGGATTTGTTGTATATTGTGATGCTTCTCGAGTTGGGCTTGGTTGCATTTTGATGCAGCATAGCAAAGTGATAGCTTATTCCTTTAGAAATTTTAAGGTGCATGAGAAGAATTATTTGAATCATGACTTGGAATTGTTCGTTGTAGTATTCACATTAAAAATCTGGCATCATTATTTGTATGGAGTGCATATGTGATATCTTTTTTTTATTATAAGATCCTATAAGATGTGTTTACTCAAAAAGAGCTGAACCATGAGCAAAGGAGATAGCTTGAGCTACTCAAGTATTATGGCAGAAGTATTAACTACCATAAAGGTAAAGCTAAAGTGGTTGTTGTTACTCTTAGCAGGTTATCCATAGGGAGTCTAGCTCATGTGGATAAAAGAAAATAGGATTTTGCGAAAGTGTTCACCATTTGGTTAACCTTGGAGTTTATCTCTTGGATTCTGAGAATGGTTGTGTATTTGTGAAGAAGGTGGCACAGTTATCTCTGGGTGTTGATTTAAAGGAGAAGCTTGACTCAATTTGTGAAGAAGGTCGCGCAGTTATCCCTTTTGAGTCAATTTGCGAAAGAACTCACGAAAATTGACTCAAAAGGGAAAGATCATCAACTACACAAAGAGAAAACAACACACTAAAAAGGATGGAATAGAAGATTGCTTAAAAGTTAAAATAGATAGAAAGACCTTTACTCTGACCAAGTAATTGACAAAAGGTAGTGTATCAAAACACTAATAAAACCTCACCAATAGAATCTTAAACCTTCCTCTTCGGTGACCCAAAGGACTCACACTTCCTCAAGTTCACCTTTCTTGAAAAATAACCCAATACAAGTGAAAAACCAATTCAAATCCATTCAAGGTTCCAAATTTCGGTTTTAGAGCTACAACTAGAAGACTAAATCTACAAACTATGAGTAATATTCAATGTCATTCAAAACCAAATCAAAAGAGTGAAGAAATTTTCTATTTATACTATTACATGTCAATTGACAAAACTACCCTAATGAACTACAGAGAAGGGGCGTCCTTTGACTGTTGGAATATAATGTGGAAATTGCATCTTGCCCTTTAAGTAAGGCGCCTCTTTAGTGAAGTACTTCCCTTCCCCTCCTTCAACTTGGAAACACATTAAAAGGGTCGAAACCCTTGCCAATTTTTAAGCTTGAACCTTTGACCATGCCTTGTACTCTTTAGTACTCTTCAATCTTGTATCTTTTCCATTTTTAAAGGAATTTGTCCTCAAATTCACACCTTACAAAACCAAAGAGAGGGAAAACAGCTACACAATCCTCGTGATAGGAGGGTTTCCATAAATTAGGTAAGCATGACAATGGAGTACACTCTTAGAGTACAACCAACCATCATTTGTTAGGAGTAAGAAACACCGACCACTAGCGTCAATAAGGAAACAACTAATACAAACATTAATGAGTGAAGGATATAATCCGAAACTAGTAACACAAATGGATACACTATCAAATCCACAATGCAAGAATCCAGCAACAACAACAAGATGAACAAACAAACACAAGAACAACAGGTTGAACAACAAGTTCTAGTAAATCAAAATAGGCCACACACGGATTCACAAAGCTTTAAGAATCACGTTTTTAGAACAAGATGATGAAGTTTTAAACAAGAACCAGAAAGTCAACAAGGTGTTAGGGAATCAAAAGACCACCACACGGCTTCACTAGACTTCAAGATTAGAAAACAAAATCTTAAAAAGATTACAAGAAGATAGTAGCTTGATACGTAATATACAACAGCCTAACAATCCAAACCAAATGAGAGGATAATAAGACTAATGAATATTAACACCAAGTTCTTACTTTGACCAAGAGGAACTCTATGACCTCAAGATCCTTGTTTCTAGCCAAGATACTACATAAGTATCACTCTAGTTTTGAGTTTTCAGATTTGGGACTTCTCCAAAAGGAAGAGAGAGAAGTTCCAAAACATTACAAGTGTTTATGTCTCAAAATATCATGAAAGAACTACTGCCAAATAACCTTGATATTGTGTAGTTATATTACACCATAAATAAAGGAGAAAATGACTAGATTTCCCTTGCCATGGCGTGGCCTTGGAGTGTAAGTTTATTACACTTTAAGTCCCTCTTTACACTTAAAAATATTTAGACAATTAGGTGTACCAATCACCAACTCACAAACAGCTAATTGTATGAACAAGGCTTGGAATTTTTATAACTCCCGAGCTTGGCTACGTGCGAAAGGTCGTGAACTTGTTGGACTGCTTGCTAAACCCGTACCATTCACTCTAATTTGAGAATAATTTGACGTCAAATTTGGAATTTTGTAACCTTCAACTGCATCATTGAGAGAAAGATCACACACGTTGAAAGTGTTGTGCACTTGATATTTCGGTGGAAGATCAATCTTGTAGGTACTGTTATTAATTTTCTCAAGTAGTTAGAATGGACCATTACCTGTCGGCATCCATTTGGACTTTCTTTGGGATTGACACGGATCCCTTCGAAGATTCACCCACACTCAATATCCTAGTTCAAGAATGAGTTTCTTTCTCCCAGTGTTGGACCTTCTTGTAATTTCTTGGTTTTTCTTCTCAAGTCGAAGCCACATCTTCTAATGTAACTTTTTTATAGAATTTACCTACTTGCTTACATCTAAGATAATTGTGGGATCACTTGGCAAAGGCATTAAATCCAAAGGGGTAAGGGTGTTAAGGCTGTATATATAGTAAAATAGAGTCATTCCTATACTTAAGTATGTGACACTGTTATAGGCAAACTCAATCAGTGGTAAGTGCTCCTCCCAAGAAGTCATTTTTCACTTAACCATGGAATTTTGCATAACACCTAAATTCATATTTACTACTTCCACTTGGCCATCGATTTGTGGGTGGCAAGACATAGAGAACAACAACTTGGTACCAAGCCTATCCCACATGAACTTCTAAAAGTGACTAAGGAACTTAGAGTCCCTATAACTCACAATGGTCCTAGGAACACCATGAAATTTGACAATATTATAACTCACAATGGTCCTAGGAACACCATGAAATTTGAAAATATTACCAACAAATAAAAAGGCCACACAAGGTGCGTCATCACATTTAGATCAAGGAATAAAGTGCGCTATCTTAGAAAACCGATCGGCTACAATAAAGATACTATCACAGCCTTGTCTAGTCCTTGGCAACCCCAACACAAAATCCATAGATATATCAAGACAAGGAAATAGAGAGGTGGGTAACAAGGTGTAAAACCCATGAGGTAGAAGCTGAGATTTGGCTCCTTTGTATTCTACACATTGGCCACAAATCCTAACCATACCCTTGTGCTTTCTTGACAAATAGAATTGCTTCTCCAATATTCCATGGGTCTTTTTGAACCAAAAATGACCCATTTGACTTCCATGATATGCTTCCCTCACAGACAACTCTCTCTAAGAGCTAGAGTGTACACATAATTGTCTACCTTTAATTAAGTAACCATCAAACTTGGCATATGGATTTAAACCCCTAGCCAAATCCCATTTGTCCCTGCCCAATTCTTTGCATTCCCTAAAGATAAGAGAAAAGTGAGGGTCCTCAGAGTACATTCCTCGTAAGCACTAAAAACCTATCAATTTGATGACAAAGTGGACACAAGAACATGTTTTCTAGACAAAGAATTGGCTACTACATTGTCCTTACCCTTCTTGTATTGGATAACATAAGGGAAGTGTTCAAGAAACTCAATACATTTGGCATGCCATTTGTTAAGCTTATCTTGTGCCCAAAGATGCTTTATGGATTCATGTTCTATTTAGATCACAAACTCCTTAGGCCATAAATAGTGTTTCCAAGTGGCCAAGGCTCTAATCGAGGCATACAACTCTAAATCAGATGTGGGGTAGTTTAAAGTTGCTCCTTTAAGCTTTTCTCTAAAGTATGCAATGGGCTTTAAATCTTGCATCAAAATAGCCCCTATTCCTACTTTACTCACGTCGCACTCAACTTCGAATTTCTTATCAAAGTTGGGCAATTGTAACAAAGATGTAGAGATCAGCATAGCTTTCAAATCTTTGAAAGCCTTAGCTTGCTCGTCACCCCACTTGAAACATTGATCTTTCCGAATGACCTCGGTCAGTGGAGTGGCTATGGTGCTAAATCCTTTGACAAAGATTCTATAAAACCTTGCCAATCCATGGAAGCTTCATACTTCTCCAATGGTTTGTGGGATTGGCCAATTTTGGATAGCATTTATCTTGGATTCATCGATCTCGACCCCTCATGAACTAACAAAAAAACCCAAGAATACAACTTCATTAATACTGAAGGAGCATTTTTTAAGATTTTCATACAATTTTTCCTTTCTAAGGACATCAAACACACATTTTAAATGCATCACATGCTCATCTAAAGTCTTTCTATAATCCAAGAGATCATTAAAGTAGAAAACAA
Organism: Capsicum baccatum var. pendulum; assembly: GCA_030864225.1. Classification (NCBI taxonomy): domain Eukaryota; kingdom Viridiplantae; phylum Streptophyta; class Magnoliopsida; order Solanales; family Solanaceae; genus Capsicum; species Capsicum baccatum. The sequence continues at coordinate 168,739,797 of CM061558.1, read as the reverse complement.
CAAACTTTCAAATAAATGTCTTCATCACATAATCCATTAGCCTTATAAAAGTACCTGGAGCATTTGTTAGGCCTAATGGCATAACCATACAATCGAAGAGACCAAAGTTTGTCTTGAAGACAGTTTTCCATTCATCACTGGGTTGCATTCTTATTTGGTTATAGTCACTCCTTAAATCAATTGTTGAAAATAAATAGGAACCATTTAATTCATCAAGAATATCATCTAACTTAGGGATATGGTGATGATATTTTACCGTATTCTTATTGATGGCTCGACATTCCACACACATACCCCATATTTCATCTTTCTTAGCGACTAGTAGCATCAAAACCACGCATAGAATCATTCTCTCCTTGGTATACCCTTTGTTAGGGAGTTCCTCGACTTCATATTGAAACTCCTTGGTGTCCATAGGTTTTCCTATATAAGCCGGCTTGTTTGGGAATTATGAGCCTGACACAAAGTCAATTTTGTGCTTAATTACTCGAAGCGGGGGCAATCCTTACGGATGTTTTTTCAAAAATAGATCTTCATAATCCTGCAACACATAAGAAATTAAAGGAGAAATTGAAGAATTAGTGGGGTTAGTGTTAAAAAAATAAGCCAAAATTAACATAGGTGTGTCCTCATCATGATCCACATAGAGTTCCTTTCCTTTTGATGTTGAGGCAGCCTCTAATACGCCTACTACCCCACCTATTTGTTTCCCTCCTTTTCCTTCCTTTTCAGATTTCTTTCCTCTTTTTTAGTTCTCTTATTTTTTTGATGCCACTCATTTCCTTGTGAAGGCAATAGAGGATGAAGTATGACCTTTCGTCCATCCTTATCAAGTGTATATCGATTGGACCTTCTAAGGAATAGTGTGCAGTATAGTGGGCAACTTTAAAAATCTTACCATAGCAACACTAACAATATTTTCACAACTACCACTATCGATCACCAAAGTACACACACTCTCCTTTACAAAACATTTATTATGGAATAGATTTTACCTTTGTCTTGGGTCATCAATTGCCTTACTAATCATGGTGTGCCTAACTACGGTGTATCCCATGAATGAAGTGATGCAATTTGGGATGAAGGGGAAGCTCAATCCCTAGTAAGTTGGTCCATACTTTGTTTTGAGAATACTTTTCAATGTTTCATATGAATTGGAGTTTCCTTCTAGTTTGATATACATCTACTCGAAGTTCCATGTCTTGATATTGAGGATGTGTGTAGGTAATTCATCACAAATTGTTTCGATTAAGGATATTGGCATTTTGGATGCCTTGTCTTATGTGAAGTTCCTAGTTGAAATCTTGGATTGGAAAGTTTGTCGGTTGTGGATGAAGGACGTAGCTTCCTTAAAGGTTATATGGAAAAACCACAAGGTTGAAGAGGCTACTAGGGAAGCTGAAGAGGACATGAAGTCCAAGAATCTATTCTTGGTTTCCATTTTGAAAGATTGTGCCTAAGGTATGTGTTATTCTTACCATTTTCATTTTCTTGTGCTCTGAGCTCACTGTCCTAGTAATGACTTAACCATATGAGTCGGATGGTATAGGTATGTCTCAGGAGACCAAAATTGTAAGGTGTCCAGTGGATGGTGATTGGGTTTATGTTGTGGTTACGAGTTGGTTTTATGAGTCGCTAAGTGATGTAATAATTAACTACTAAAACGAAATTGAGGCCTAAAGAAACAAAAAAAATGTAACTAGAAGAAAGGGATATGAAAATGAAATGCATAAAAGTAAAAGGATAGTAGTGAGACATACACTCACACCAATGAATAGCACAAAGGTGTGTATCAAACACCAAGACACACAACAACAATGAGAGATAACACCTCACTCTTAGGTGGACCAAGGAATTCACACTCCTCAATCAGACCTTTCTTTCCAATTGATCAACACAAATGAAATGCATCAAATGTATTAATCCCTAGTTTCGATGTCTTTTCCAAGACCTACACTAAGATGGATTTTCAAAGCTATACACTAAGGTAAGCAAAATAAAACTTTAGTAATACTCAATCAATTCATCAAAGTCTAATGAAAATAGAAACTAAATGGTCTATTTATACTTATTAAAAACAATGACTAAATACCCATAATGAAGGGTGCTCTATTGGAGTGTAAAAGAGAGCCATCAAAAGACAATCATTCCCTTAATGATCCAAAGTATAGGCGGCCTTGGAGTGTAAGGACCCTTCTCCAATCTTCAACTTGTACAAGGATTTGTAATGGTTCCAAAAGGTCTTCAAGCACTTGCAAATCTGAGGCTTGAACCTTTGGCAATCTAGAACGTGAACTTTTGATAAGACCTTGTAATCCTTGTGTCATCTACTCCATATTAAAAGGAATTTGACCTCAAATTCAATCCTTGTAAAACCAAAAAGAGTGAAAACAAGCACGCATTCCTCATTATAGGAGATTTAGGGTTAGTGTAACAATTGATATAAGCACGCCAAGGGGATACACTTTTGATATACAACCAGCAATACTTTGTTTTGACAATGAAACATTTAGTATGATCGTTACAAAGGACATGGACAATATAAACATCAAGGAGTAAGGAACACAGTTCGATACTATCACATATTTCATCAAGCCAAGTTTGTTCATATTTAAAACATATCCACGGGTCCTTTCTGTGTGACAAGGAAATCTTAGTATGAATGGCACAAAGGAAGTTGCTTTGACAAATATCAAGCGATAAGGAAAATATAATGGTATTAATGGCTTTACTATACCCAAAAGGTAAGATTACCTTTGGATTAGGAACCTTAAGATACATTTGATTCATTACCTCTAGAAAGGACCTTATCAAGTATGGTGCCACTATTGATCTTAAGGTCCACCTCACCCACATATCATTATAAATCCAACATGAAAACCAGCCACCAAAATTCATACCTCTACATAATAATAATTCAAAATTAACATAGTTATCATCATAGGTAAAGAGGTAGTATAGGGAGGAATCACATGTGAAGACATTACGTCGAGGGGGTACACTTTTAAAATACAACCAGAAATCCCTTGTTTTGTTCATAAAGTACATAGTATATCTATCAAAAAGGATAGGGTGGAAGTAAAAATCAAAGGAAAACAAGCATAAACTGCGACAATTCCTTCTCCACCCCAACTAGTGTCCCAGGATCAAATGGATGATGTAGCCAAGGGTACAAGATGAGATTACACATCCCTTGTGCGAAAGGATCAAAATCATAATCTACCAAGGCATTACTCTAAACTTCTCCAAACACATGATCACTTTGAACTAGGATAATGTCACGGCTTTCATCACACAACTTCAATGAAGCATACCCAATATCATGATCAACATTGTAGGTCTGAACACCAACTTGAGGATTTTCATTCATGCCTTTCACTTGTTCAAGTAGTGAGCTATTCTTAGGAGCATATTGAGCATTATACACAACAAGAGAACTACCAAGGAGAGATTTATGATTTTATACACTAGGTAAACCCGAAATCACATCACCTTAGCTACTATTAACCACATCACAACATTTTAAACTTAAGACAGTGTAGAATGTGCCATAGTTACTTTGGTTTATACTAGGGTAGACCATGTGCTTTGTACTCTCGGCCAAGAGTGCACTTGGAACACCAACATGTTTTTGAGGGACTTCACTTGCATTTTTCTTTGGAATTATAGCATCTTGTATCTGCACATAAATACAATTAATGATAGAAAAAATGCTAGTATTAGGGTTAGTGAGTAACAAGGATTCTTTGTGGATAAGGTCCACAATCAAGCATTTCTTTCCCCTTCCAACTTCACTACCCAAGGTTTTCCTTTCCATCCCCTCCTCTCTTCATATTCTTCTTGTATCTCACCACTAAGTTTCTCTCCATATTGAGGCTTGACCTCATTCTCCTTGGATTCTAACTTTTGGAGAGAAGGCATTAGATTTGGTTGATGATGGTTTTCGATTTGTGCCATGGGGTTTTGTGAAGTACAGGGTCATTGGTCAAGTGGATTTGGGAATTGGTGGTTTGAATTTTGTGGAGGTTTATGTGAACATAGTCTATCAACCCCCACTTTAATTATAATCATGTCACCCCTCATGGATCCTAAATCACCTTTAGTGGATCTCATGTCACCCTTTATAATGTCAAACCCACCCTTCAAGTCACGAGAAAATGCATCAACCAAGCCAACAAGACTTCTAAAGCATCATTAACAAGTCATGGAGTAATTGATCCCACGGATTCCATGAGTAATGTACCTATGAAACTCAAAAAATAAAAACCTACAAAATGAATAAACAGGTTAGTTTAATAAGGCCACACCACACTCACACTCGGATCTCACCTCACACTTCGTTTCACAAGTGTTGAAAACATGGAAATACTTTGCAAGTGAATTGAGTGGTGAATATGCCTTGGTCCGAAATAAATTTTTGTTTGAAATGATGCATGGACTTGAACCAACAAAATACTATGAATTAAAAATGAGAAAGGCAAATAAAAACCGAAGACACGAAATGAACAAACGCTAGACTAATTACCAACCTAGTAGGTACTTACTAGTTTGGTAATTAGTGATAGAGTTTAACACACAAGAAACTAGAATAAAAATAATAAACTAAGAAATCTAGTTTAGAGGTTAATTGGGTTGATCAACTCGAGATGATGTGGCACAATGTGGTTGGTTGTTGATTTTCCAAAATATTTTCAAATCCAAACTTCATGTCTCAGCCAAACACTCTTTAGGAGAAGAACAATTTTGTTTGGGAGGGAAAATTGTAGGTTTTAAAGATTTTTTGGAGCTTTAAATGAATTCAAAAATGACGGTCCCCCCTTTTGTACATGATTTGTACTTGAAGATTACCTTTGTCTTCGTTGTTTTCTTCTTTTTGCAAGACTAGGAAGCTTCTTGTAAATTGCCTTCAACAACTAGAACACCCTCTCTCCTCCACCTCTTTGGATGAAATGCACCTCTTCAATATTCTTCCCTAGCAAGGTATGATGAAGATTATAGAATGAGATGAATATTCAAGAGTTGACCAAACTTTGACCCTCTATCAAATGAATCCCAAATTTGGATTTTCTTTTAGATCTAGGTTCATTAGACCAAGGAAAACACAACCAACATAAAATCAGCCACAAAATACCACCAAAAAGAAGATAAAAAATGTGATCCCATCTCAGAAGCTTCAAACAAGGTACAACAATGATAGATCTAGCTTAAATTCAACAAAACTTTGCTCTAAACATAAATCTAGACCCTTTATGTGTTAGAAAACAAGAATCTAGCACTATAAACTATCAAAACAAACTAAAAATGAGTAGATATAACACAAAAAATTTGGATTTACAACAAACAAAGAAAGATCTATCTTTTTTTGTGATTTTTAACTGGATTTGAATCTTTTTTTATGAGATTTTCTTAGATCCAAGGCTTAGAGTTGTGGAAACAACTCTAATACATCTAAGCTCTGAATGGGGACTAGAACTGATGGGTCACCGATGCATTTCTAGAGCAAAGAGACATGGAAGACTGGATGAACTGCGGCTAAATCTAAAGGCAGTTCAAGCTCATAAGCTACTTTGCCAAAGCTACTGAGAATCTTAAAGGGACGGACATATCAGGGAATGAACTTTCCTTTTTTGCTGAATCTATTCGCTTCCTTCATGGGAGAGATCTAGATATAGACAAATTCACCAATCTCAAACTTGAGATCATTTCTACGAATATCTGTATAAGATTCCTGTCCGCTCTGAGCAGCCTAGATTCTTTCTTTAATCAACTGAACTTTCTCTAGCTGTCGACTACTAAATCATACCCTATGACTGAGGCCTCTCTAACTTCAAACCAACCAACAGGAGATCATTATCTCCTATCATAGAGAGCTTCGAATGGAGCCATGTGATTATTGGAGTGAAAACAATTGTTGTATGCAAACTCAATCAATCGCAAGTGGTCATCCCAACTTCCCTTGAAATCAATGGCACACACCCTTAGTATAACTTCTAGATTCTGAATGGTCCTTTCTTCTCGACTATCTTCCTATTGATGAAATGATTTACTGAGATAGACTTGGGTTCCAAGACCCTTTTGGAAAGCTTTCTAGAAGTAAGAGGTGAACTGGGTACCCCTATCGGAGCTAATAGATAAAGGAATACCGTGTAACCGTACCAACTCTCTGATATAGAGTTTGGCATAATCCTCGGCTAAATATAAGGTAAGAAATGGAAGTAAATAAGCTGATTTGGTCATCCTATCTACAATGACCAAAATAGAATCATGCTGATGATGAGTACGAGGCAAATCCATCATGAAGTCTATATTTACTTCTTCCCACTTCAAGGAAGGAATAATGAACTCCTGTATGGGACTACTATGATTTTGATGCTCTATCTTAACTTGCTGATATGTGGAGCACTTAACCACAAACTCTGCAACATATCTCTTCATCCCACTCCACCAATATATCTCCTACAAGTCACAATACATCTTACTGGCCCTTGGATGAATAGAGTAGAATATACCATGCACTTCTGCAAGAATTCACTACCTCAAGTCATTTATTCCTGCAACACAAAAAACGACCCTAATAATGAAAAACATCATCTCCCCATTGGGAGAAAACCTCTACTTTCTGATCCTTGACTGAATCTTTCAAATTGACTAAGATGGAATCTCTATATTGCATTTCTTTCACCTCAGAAACTAGAGATGATTTTGAACTATGTTGGACACAAATACCACCTTCTCAAGAATCGACTAAGTGAACGCCTAGGCTAGCAAGCTAATGGACTTTCTGAGCTAATTTTTTCTTACTATCCTTAACATGAGTAACACTACCCATAGACAGTCTACTGAGAGCATTAGCCACAACATTGTCTTTGCCCGGATGGTAAAGAACACTCATGTCATAATCCTTCAAGAGCTCTAACAACTTTTTCTCATAAAGATAGAGATCTTGTTGAGAAAAGGCATACTAGAGGCTCTTATGATCTGTGAAAACATCTACGTGAACTCTGTAGAGATAATCCCTCCAAATTTTTAGGGAAAATACTATGGCTGCTAACTAAAGATCATAAGTAGGATAACTCTTCTCATATGATTTTAAGTGTCTGGAGGTGTAGGCTATGACCTTACCATGTTTCATGAGGACACAACCCAAACCTACTTTGGATGCATCACAATATAGTACGAACCCATCGGAACCATTGGGAAGTGTTAAAAATAGAGCTAAGGTGAGTCGATTCTTCAACTTATGAAAACTCTACTAGCATGAATCTGACCACTTGAGCTTGAACTTTTTCTGTGTCAATCTTGACATAGAAAATGTAATAGAATAAAATCCTTCAACAAATCATCTTTAATAGCCATCCAAACCTAAAAAACTCTTGATATCGAACAAAGAGACATGGCGAGGCCAGTATCTTTTGGCATTGGTCTTTTGAGGATCTACTCTAATACCATCACCCAAAACAATATGGCTAAGGAATTATACTGACCTTAGACAAAGCTCTACTAAATATAGCAAATAGCTGATGATCTGTGAGAGTCTGAAGTACTATTATAAGATAGTCTGCATGATCTCGGTTAGTGCGGGAATAGACCAGAATATCATCTATAAAGACTATGACAAATATGTCCAAGTACTGCTTGAACGCACGGTTCATCAAGTCCATGAAAGCTGCAGGGGAATTAGTAAGACCAAAGGTTATAACTCAAAATTCAAAGTGACCATACCAAGTACGAAAAATAGTCCTTGGGATGTCACATTCCCTAACTCAGAGCTGATGATATCCGGATCTAAGGTCTATATTGAAGAAAAAATAGGCACCTTGAAGTTGGTTAAACAAGTCATTAATTTTGGGAAGAGGATACTCTTTCTTGGCCGTAACTATGTTGAGTTAATGATAATCTATGTACATTCTGAGAGAACTATCTTTCTTCTGCATGAATAAGACTGGTGCATCCTACGGGGACCCAATGGGTCTGATGAATCCCTTGTCTAAAAGATCCTTCAACTGATCCTTTAACTCTCTAAGCTCTACTGGTGCCATTCTGTCTGGCAGAATAGATATAGGCTGAGTATCTTGAAGAAGATCTATGCCAAAGTCTATTTCCCTTTTGGGAGAAATTCTTAGAAGATCTTCTGGAAAGACATCCAAATATTCATTCACGATGGGGACTGAATCAAGGCTGGGAGTATCGGTACTAGAGTCCTTGACATGAACAAGATGATAAATACATCCCTTAGATATCATTTTCCTGGACCAAAGGTAAGAAACAACATGACCCCTGAAAAATGAAGTACTATCCTTCCATTCAAGGATGGGTTCATTTGGAAACTGGAACTGAACTATTTTGCTTCTATAGTTGTCCATGTCATAGCATGAATAAAGCTAATTTATACCGAGAATAACATCGAAATCCATCATCTCTAATTCAACTAAATCTACTGAGGTGACCTTCTAAAATATCATAATAGGAATGTTCTTGTATACTCGTCTGGCTATGGTGGATTTACCCATTAGGGTGGAGACTTAGAATGGCTTTGCAAAAATCTCAGGACTGACCCCAAAATCAGTTGTTATGTAATGAGTGACAAAAGACAAAGAAGCTCCTGGATCTAGAAAAAAATAAACATCAACATGAAAAATCTATAACATACCAGTAAACACATCAGGAGAATTTTGTTGATGCTGTCGAGTCTGAAGAGCATAAAGATGATTTGGGCGCTGCCACTAGTAGCACTAGAGGTAGAACCCTGCTGGTTCGAGCGACCTGATAGAGCTTAATAATGAAGATGACTCTGCTGACCTGACTGAGGACAATACTTGGACCATTGGCTTAGCTTTCCACAATCAAAATAAACATCGCTACCAGCTCTACAAACACCCTTGTGGTTCATACCATAAGTCTAAAAAAGGGATTGGTTCGGGCACTGCTAACACTGCCCTGTGCCTTAGAGCCTGCTGCTCTATCCCTGTTTCCCTCTCTGAACTTAGGAGCTGTATCACTAGCTAAAGAACGAACTGGAGCTGATGATTTAGGATAAAACTACGAACGTTTTCCTCCTTCTGATTTGGGTTGTCTAAAATTAAAGCTACCTATCCTATATTTCTTACTTTGCTTCTCCTTTTTCTTGATCATATGCTCCTTAATATGCTGAGCATGATTCATGAGTCTGGATATGGTCATGTCGTTATTCAGCATAGCAGACCTGTACTCATTCATCAAATTGTCGTTAACTTCTGAAATGAACTTACTCATTCTAGATCGGTTGTATTCCACCACATAAGGAGCGTATCTTGATAATTGAGTAAACTTTAGGGAATACTCTTTCACCGTCATGCTTCTCTACCTAAAGTTGATGAATTCGAGAACTTTTGCCTCCCTCAGCTCTTGGGGAAAGAATCTGTCTAAGAAAGTCATGAAAAATTCCTCCTACTCAATCGGACCTAAATCTTCTAACCTCTTGGACTTTCACTATTTGTACCAAGTATGAGAAATATCCTATAACTGTTATGCAGCTAACTCAACACTCTGACAAGAAGTAATCCACATGATATCTGTGACCTTCTGAACCTAGTCAAAGAATTCCTGCGGATCCTCATCCGACTTAGACCCTATGAAGAATGGAGGATTCATTCGGGTGAAGTTCCAAATCCTACCTGCAGAATAGTTGGACACTGGGTTAGCCTGAACGATAGATGGATGCTTATTCTGAGCAGCGACTGACTTCACAAGAAGTGTAAATACAACTCTGAACTCTGCATGGGAAACATGCTCGTCCAAAGGATTTTTGGGCTAAGGGGATGTCTGATTGACACTCTTTCTTTTGGGATACATATTCTAAAAACAGGAAAGAAGAAGAGTAAACTAAAAGTTCAAATTGAGTTATGTTCACTCGCATGACATGAATACTGAGAGAGGGGAAAACTGTTCCTAAAATATCTCATAGCCTCTTGAACAAATCTTTAAAATGCTCCAAAAAGTCTTCAAATACTAGTCAATTTCGAAGCTTAAACCTTGGACAATATCTTGTGTTCTTGGTGCTTCTTGTTCTTGTATCATCACTACCTACTAGGTTGATAGTTAGATTAGAGTCCTTTTATTTCATGTCATCGTTGTTTCTGTGTTTTTCTCATTTGTACTTCGTTGTAACCTGTTAGTTAAAGTTCGTAAGCTATTTTACTTTGAGTTGTCTCAAACAAAAATAGATTATGGTCTAAAGTAAAATCATCCCTCACTCATTTTCCAAGTACATGCCAAAGTATAAATACTTGTGAAACCAAGTGTGAGGTTATAATCAAGTATGAGAGTGGTGAGGATTATTATACTAACTTGTTTTCTCATTTTGTATGTTTTTCTTGTTTCTTAGGTACTTGAATCATTGAACCATAGGGTACCATATCTCAAACCTTGGTAAATGATGTTATTGGAGTAATATTAGCTCGTCTTAAGGCCTTATCCTGTGACATGGCTAGGTTGTTATCGGGTATGGGGGAGTGATCGGATATTTGGGATCAATGAAGGGTGATTTACGGTCAATGAAGGGTGTTTCTAGTCAATTAATGGTAACATGGTTAGAATGAAAGAGAGGTGTTGATAGACTATGTCCACCAAACCCTCCATAAAACTAAAACTAAAGTCCATCAACCCGATTGCCAACTAGACCTATATATCCCCTATTGAACCAAGTCCAACAAGTAGGACTTGTAACGCAAATGTTACCTCTAAATCAAAACTACCAAGTCCAAACACCTGAATTCCAAAGTCCCTACACTCCACAAAATCCAATTCCTTCCGTCCAAGCTTTACTAAATAAAAATCACACGATCAATTAAAAGAAGAGGGAGGGTTAGGGTCCAAGGAGAATAATTCTAACCGTCAAGATATAGAGAAATTTGGTGGTGATATACCAAAGGAATATGAAAAAAATAGGGAAAGGGACAGGGAAACCACGAGTAGTGAAGTAGGAAAGGGAAAGAAACATGTGCGTGTGGAATTTTCTGACAAAGGATCTTTGATACTCACTAACCCAAATGATGGAACTTTGCCTAGAATTGATCCTTCTTATGCACCGGTTCAAGATCATATGCGATCAAAGAAGGATCAAAAAGAAGTTCTACACAAAAACATATGAAATGAGCTAGTTGAACCCTTGGCTGAGAGCTCCAAACAATTGGATTGTCGTGCCATACACCAAGGTAACATTGCTACACTCTACACTTCCTTAGGCTTGAAATATTTTGAAGTAGCTTCGGGTTTACATAGTGTAGAAAAGCATTAATGTTTCCTTGGTAGTTTTTTTCTTGAATATGTTGGTCAATTTGCTCTTAAGGATAGTTCACTAATTATTCATGTGAGTGATGCAATTCAAAATCCTTAAGTTAGTGTTCATTCTTGTAATGTTTACCATTATATTGGACATGAACCCTTGAGCTTGTGTGATGCAAACTGTGCTACTAGTTTTGCTGATGGTGATCGTGTCTTCGGAAAAATTGTGCATAAAGGGGTGTTTGTTCTTAGGAGGGGACTTCTAGACCACAATCCCTTAGTCGTAATTGATGGCCCTCTCTTAAAGGTATTATTGGGTGATTGAGAGTGTGATAGCCTAGTAAATGTAATGGGAAAATGATATAAGCATGAAGAGCACAAAAAAATGTACAGGGTATTTTCAAAGGTTAGAGTTGCGGATTGAAGACTTTTTTGATCCTTTTTAAAGCCTTGTTAAAGTTAAGAAAGAAGGATGGATCTTACACTCCATATAAGCCTCTTATTAAGGGCATGATGGAATTTTTACACATTAAAATAACACTCCATGGGCGCCTTTCCTAAAGCCCTTCATTAAGGGCATTTGAGTCATTATCTTGTAATAGTATAAGTAGACACCTTAGCTCTTATTTTACTTTGGTTTTGACATAATGAATTGAGTGAATTTATAGATTATAATCTTAGTGGTATATTTTAGTCTTCCTCTTCTCTTTAAGAGAGGGAAAACAAAAATGGAACATTGAATGCAATTGAAAGAGGATTTTACTTTTATTGGACATTTGGGAAGAATGGTATGCTTGAGGAAGTCTAAGTCCTTTGGGTAATCTAAGAGAGTGGTTTGAGCTTACATTGGTAATGTGTGTTTGAAAGTTTGATACACCTTCTAGTGCTATTCATTGGTGAAAGTGAGGGTCTCTCTACTATATTTTTCTTGCTAATATTTGCTATCTATTGTTCATTTTCGTATGTTGAGGGTCCTTTAGGCTATCAGTAACCTCGGCTTAGATTGTCATGCCTCAAATCCTATTGGGGAATAAAGTGATACACTAAGACAAGATAATAACCGTATTTAAGGACTTAAGACACGAAAATCAGTAACCACAAGACAAATAAAACAACACATAAAAAGGAGATGAAGAAGAAGATTGCATAAATGTAAAGGATAGGTAATGAGACCCTCACCAACACCAATGAATAACACCAAGGTGTGTATCATATACCAAGAAACACAATACCAATATTGGATTAAACCTCACTTTTAGGTGTGCCAAAGGGATCAAGTCTGTAAGCACCACCTTTTTTTGCCAAAGAGCCAATACAATATTGACCTTGATGCTAATGTCTTTTCCAAGATCTATAGCTAATATAAGAGAAAACTACACTAAGAGTAGTACTCAAATTCAATTCATCAAAGTCTACGGAAAATAGAAGTGAATAGGTCTATTTATACTATTACATAACAATGAATAAAATGCCCTTAATGAGGGCTTGAGAAGAAGGCGCCCCTTGAGTTTTTCTTCGGAGTGTAAAAGGTCCTCAATGCCCTTAATGATCAGTTCCACTTGAGTGTAACAACCTTTCCTACTTTCTTCTCTTGACCAACGCTTTAAAATAATCCATAAAGGTCTTCAATTGCCTGCCAATCCCAAAACTTGAACTTTGAAAAACGTCTTCTTCTTTTGGTGTTACATGTGCTTGTATCATCCTCTCCATCTTGAAAGGAATCTTTCCTCAAATTCAGATCTTGCAAAACTAAAGAGAGAGAAAAAAAAACACACAATCCTCTTTGAAGGAGGGTTAGTATTAGTACCATAATTACGTCATTACTCCAAGGTGGTTCACACTTAACATACATCCCAGTATCCTTGGTATTTGGAAAGAAAAACTTGGCATAAAAGATCAAATGAAATAAAGGGCATCAACATCAAAAGTTAATGAGCATGAACCGAAACCATACCTCCAACATCTCAAAGGTATTCGGGGGGTTAAAGGGAAGTAGTAGGCACGGGTCAAGGTCGAAACAACCCACCCATTGTAGTTGAGGATCAAAATCATGACTTCCCAAAACACCACACATAATTTTGACATACACATGGTCACCTTGAAAAATATTAACTTCATGACTTTCATTACACAAGTTAAAAGGACCATGTTTAATATCAAGATCAAAATAACAATCATCAACACTAACTTGGAAATTCTCAAGCATACCTTTCTCATGTTCAAGTAGTGAACTAGTTGATCATTATTCACAACATAAGAGTTACTAAGAGAGGAGGTATTTAAACCCAAAATAACTTCACAAAATACTAAATTACAACTTTTTGAGTTCAAGGTAGTGTGGAGAATAGCAAAGAAACCTCGGGTTAGGTTTGGGCAGTCCACCATTTTGGAGATCTCGGTCAAGGTAGTCACTAGTTCATTTCCCATACTTTCAAGTGGAACTCCTCTTTGATACTTCTTGGATATTATTTTATCTTGCACCTGTATATAAGAATAATCAAATCTAGGAACAATGCTAGATTTTGGGTTAGGAAGTGGCAAGGCAAACATATGAGTAAGTGACTCAATCAAATTTGGTTTTTCGTTTTTACACTTACATTCCGAGAGCCCTCCTTCCCTTTGCTTATTTATTTTCTCACATTATTCTTGTAGTTCACAATCCATTTCCACTCCATATTAAGGCTCATGCACACTTTCCATGGGTTCTATCTCATTCTTTTCTTTTACTTTGATGGACGGAATTCATTTTAGGGAAGTTCTGATAGGGGAAATTGGGTTTGGTTAAAGGAGGATTTGAATTGGTTTCCTTGGATTTGGTGAAGTGTAGAATCTTTGGTTTTGAGGGGTTTGAACTTGTGAAGGGTTTGGTGGACATAGTCCATCACATAGTTTATCAACCTTCTCTTTTATTCTATTTACACCACCCTTCATAGTCACCATTTCACTCCTTATAGCATCCATATCAACCTTCAGGTCTCTCCTCATAGAATCCATATCACCCTTCATATCTCATGTAAGTGATTCAAATCGATCCATCAAGGCTACCAAAACATCAATACCCAAGGGTTAGGATTTGGTACCCTCGGATTCCATCTCAATTTTACATACAAAATGAACAAACACGTTAATTCAAAAGTCTCACCCTCTCACACTCGGCTTTACTGATACTTGGTCTTTCAAGTATAGATACCTTGGTAAATATTTGGCAAGTGAATGAGGTATTATTCTACTTTGGTCCAGAACTGATTTTTGTTTGTGAGGACCCGAAGAAAAATAGCTTTCGAACTTGAACCAACAAGATACTACGAATCAAAAATGAGAAAAACACACAAAAATCAAAGACACGGAACAAAACTGACTCTAGACTAATTAACAACCTAGTAGATACTTACTAGTAAAACTCTCGGCCTCACACAACTTTGGGGAATAAGGATGATAATTTGAGGGGGAAATAACATGTTTTGGAGACCTTTTAAGACTCCAATTGAAATTCAAAATCAATGGCCCCCCTTTCTACATGGATTGTACTTAAATTATTTCTTTTCTCTCCTCTTTTTTTGAATGAATATTAAAATTCAAAGGAATATTTCTTTACATACACCAAGTACACTTGCTTTCTTCTCCTTTTTTGGATCAAACACACTCTTTAAATATTCTTCCTTAGCAAGACTTGATGAAGATGGAAGAACAAGATGGATATTTTAGAGTTGACCAAAGTTTGACGCCTAACCAAATGAACCCTAATCTCCAATTTTATTTTAGATCTAGGTACCTTAGTACAAGGTGGGCTCAAATATAAACAAATAAGATCACAAAACCCGTCACCCACTCAAACCCAAAATGGATCTAGATTCTTCAAAGCTTCAAAACGGCATATCCATGGTGGATCAAGCTAAAAATCGACCAAATCCTGTTCCAACTGTAGATCTAGACTCCGTTGTTGCTAGAGAACAAAGATCTAGAACTTGAAACAAACAAAACACAATAAAATTTAGTATATCTAACCAACAAATTTCAGATCTACAAAAAAAACACAAGACAACACCAATGTTTTTTTAGAGATTTTCTGATTTAACTTCTTTTCTGGATTTTTTTTTACTATAAAATCTTTTTTTTGTGAATATTTTCTTAGATCCAAAGCTTAAAGTTCTGGGAACAACTCTGATACATGGATTTGATAAAAAATGATACACTACAACAAGCTAATAACCCAATTTAAGCACTCGAGACACAAAAATCAGCAACCACAAGACAAAGAAAACAACACATAGAAAGGAGATGAAGAAGGAGATTGCATAAATGTAAAGGATAGGTAATGAGACCCTCACCAACACCAACGAATAGCACAAAGGTGTGTATAAAACACAAAAACACACAACACCATTATTGGACTAAACCTCACTTTTAGGTGGACCAATGGGATCAAGTGCTTAAGCACCACCTTTCTTTGCCAAAGTGCCAATACAATATTGACCTTGATTGTAATGTCTTTTCAAAGAATTGTAGCTAATCTAAGAAAAAACTACACTAATAGAAATACTAAATTTCAATTCATCAAAGTCTAAGGAAAATAGAAGCTAATAGGTCTATTTATACTATTACAATACAATGACTAAAATACCCTTAATGAGGGCTTGAGAAGGCGGTGCCCGTTGAGTGTTATTTTAGAGTATAAAAGGTCCTTAATGCCCCTAATTATAGGTACCTCTTGAGTGTAACAACCCCTCCTCCTTTTTTCTCTTGACGAAGGTTTAAAAATGCTCCAAAAAGTTCTTCAATTACTTGCCAATCCTGAAGCTTTAACCTTGGACAATGTCTTGTGCTCTTGGGGCTACTTGTGCTTGTATCAGACAGGTACTCGTAGCCGTTAAAGCCTAAGAGAACCAATCCATAACCTTGTATATCTCATGAATGTAACTATGAAAACCAAAGGTTGTGAAAAATCTAATATAATGCATTGATGAGAATAACCACGTAGGGAAGAACAAAATGATATATACAAGACTTGGCCGTTGGGGCTACATCATCTAAAAGATAAGAAACTAGTCTACAAAGCCTCTAAAAGATACATAGACTTATTTATGGTCGGGATAAATACTTGTCCTACTCTTAACTACTGCCTTTCTCCACCATCAACTTGGCAACCCATTACATGTACATACAAAACAGACCACAAAACAGCCCCAAATCTCTTTTATTGTACCAGTTAATTATTAAAATCATCATCTCTTGAGTTCTCAATAACAACACATCCATAATTCTCTCTCAAATTCATATATATGGAGAACAAAATTGAGAAGTCACCTTACCTCAATTCTACAAATTATTCTTTTAATCTAAACTCCTCAAGATCTTCAACTTTCACATTCCTTCATACTTTAAATCAAAGACGAAATGAGATCTCTTAATAATAAAGAAAAAGTGAGTTGTTAGCTTACTTTATATTTTTCCATGGACTAAAAATTAAACATGAATAGCATGTTTTCCAAATCTTTTATGGGAGAATAATGCTGAAACTTAACTGTTTTAACTGCTTGGGATTTCTCTAAGAACCCTAAAAAGAAATATAGGGTTGCTCCTAGTTGCTTTAAAGAAAGTAGTGATAAAAGAATAAACTTCAAAAACCAAAAATGGACACTAAAGACAAAAAAATCAGCAACCGCAAGTAAAGGAAAACAACACATAAATAGGAGTTGAAGAAGAAGATAGCATAAATGTAAAGAAAGGTAATGTGACCCATACTATCACCAATGATTAGCACAAGAATGTGTCTCAAACATTCAAACACACCTCACCAATGGTAGATCAAACCTCACTCTTAAATGGACCAAAGGAATTCACCTTTCTCAATTAGACTTTTCTTGCCAATTGATCAACATTAGTGAAATCTATCAAACATATTAATCTCTCAAGTTTGGATGTCTTTTCCAAGACCTACACTAAAGAAAGAAAATGGACTAACAGTAATACTAAATTTTAATTCATCGAAGTTTAATGAAGAGAGAACCTAATTTGTCTATTTATACTATTACATAGTAGATGTCAAAAACGCTCTTAATGAGGGCTCAGGAAAGACGCGTCTTGAGTGTGGCCTTTTGTAGTGTAAAGACATTCATTCACTTAGTAATTAGGTGCCTCTTGAGTGTAACCTTTCCTTCTCCCCTTTCATTTTGGTGGCGGCTAGATAAGGATTCTAAAACGGTCTCAATGTCTTGCCAATTCCACGCTTGGTCCTTTGAGAAGTCCTTGCAATTGTTATGCACTTTAGGCTTGTATCATCCTCTCTATATTGTAATGAATTTGTCCTTATATTTCCACTTTGCAAAACAAAGAAGAGGGAAAAAACAAGCACACAACCCTTAAGAAAGGAGGTTAGCATTAGTACCACAAGTTATATAGAAAAGGCAAAGATTCTCACACTTGATATACATCCATGGTCCTTTGTGTCTGACAGATAACACTTAGCATAAATATAATAAAGAAAATGAATTGGATCAACATTAAAAATTGATGAATATAATCCAAGGCTATCCCTCCCATACTTCAAGAATGCACCGGGATCAAAGGGTCGAAGTAACAGAGGGCATAAACTGAGACTAATCATCCTTTTTACTGGGGGATCCAACTCACAATCATCCAAGACATTACAAACAATTATTTCATAAAAAAGGTCACTATGAACAAGGTTATTGCCATAGTTTTCAACACACAAGTTCAAAGAAACACTCCAACGAGGTACACATTTGAAATACATCAAACAATCCTTCATTATAATCATGAAATTCCTACCACAAGAATCCCAAGGGACACGGCTAAGGAAAGTATCAAGAGGTAAGGCAACTACAAGGGTCCACAAAAGCTGTATAGCATTATAACTCCAAGTGGGCCAATAAACAAATGTCCTATCCCTATATAAAATAAATCCAAGACTAGCATAGATATCATCATAAGAAAAAAAGGTAGTTTATGAAGGCATCAAGTGTAAAGGCATCATCCAATGTTCTATAATCTATAAGAATGCCAATTGATTTAATAGTTTTAGCACATAAGGTTGGAATCAGGTCATTTAAACACATATGGCTTCCTTCTTTCAAGTGAAACATAAACATGGCATCCATATGTTGGGATTCATTAATTATAACATAAGTATGTCAAGCAAGGATGCACATTTAGAAGCATTATCCCAAGACAGTAATGACATATTTGCCCTTGGGTTTTCAATAATAATACTTTGCTTTTCATGTAGACCAAGCAATAATTTGGGTGTGCCAACATTATCACGTCCACATTTGTCACTAGGGTCAAAAGGAAAGAATGGCCTAAGACATGGATCTAGAAAACACTTTTTTCCCCACAGGCTTCGCCCAATCTGAAATACATACTATCTATCATAGCATAAACCTCAACAAAGGCAAATATAGAGTAGAGAAATGTTTCACACAAATAAAATTCACCTATGGTGCCCTTATGCAAGCAATCACTAGTTCTAAGTTCATCACCACTAGGATTCTCAACATAGGAAACACACAAAGAAGAAATAGATAAAATTTCTAAGCATACATGATAATTCTCAACTTACACCTCAAATTATTGTAAGGTAGTTTTCGTCAATATATTTACCCAACTTTGGAGTTGGGGTCGAATCCACAGGGAACAATGTGAGTGGAAATTAAGCTAATTTGAAGCTATAGCTACGAGTTCAATTTAAACAAATGGTACAAAAATTTAAAACTAAGATGGGGGTTTTGAAAGTATCAAGTAATGTTGTCACATCAATATTAATGTTTGTAATCAATATAAATGGGAAACCAGAGCTATGTTAAACAAGGTTTTGGGAATTTACAGCTACTAGGTAATGCTAAAGATTCTCAGAATGATTAGAACAATAGAATATCCCTGACGACTATACTATCTGACTTATCTCTCAACCTCACCAGACAATTTATTATCTAATTCTGTTGACCTTAGATAACTAATCTATTTCCAATAGGATGTTATCTCAGGTATATTAATATAGATATGGTATTAATCATTAAACAGAAAGTTAGTAGCTTCCAAGTCCCTATTGATAATTCACATTCTCTTGTCTATTTATTCATTAGAAGCAAATAAAACCTAAGGCATAACGTAATGTTGCAACCATTAGATTTCAGTTAAAACAACTGAATTTCAAGATGCTCCACTACTCTTTGAATCCTTTAAACACCTAGTATCATATGAAACCCTAATCCATGGATCCTATAACCCCGGCTAATGGATTTAGTTGCTCATGGTTTGATGAATGAAATCACAAGTTGAATTCATAAATCCAACCCCAACTGTGATTTTGTTATTTTATTACCTTAATTAGGCTTTAAAATAAATAGCATCTTTTAAGGTTTTTAATTGATCAATAATTCATCTAGCAGGAAATAAACCAAGTGAAGAGAGGCACGTAACATTTCTCTTGTACATCAATTATTCTTCTTGTTTTTATAAACTATTTTTGGGTTTCTACCTTGTGATTCATTCGAAGAAACTACTTGTTGTTTTCCATCTAATTGTAACATATTCTTATCATTATGAATTCAACTTGTGAGTATTCCCGTCTTTCACAAGGGTGACCCGGGTTCAATCCCTAGCTATGGCACCATTTTTGATAACGCTCAACTTACATCTCAAATTAGTGTAAGACGGTCGCCTTCAATAGATTTACCCAACTTTGGAGTCGGGGTCAAATCCTCAGGGAATAATGTGAGTGGGGATTAAGATAATTTGAAGCTATAGCTACAAGTTCATTTCAAACAAATAGTACGAAAATATAAAATTAAGATGGTGGTTTTGATAGTATCAAGTAATGTTGTCACTTCAATATTAATGTTTCTAATCAATATAAATATAAAATTAATATGGGGGTTTTCAAAGTATCAAGTAATGTTGTCACTTCAATATTAATGTTTGTAATCAATATAAATGGGAAACCAGAGCTATGTTCACCAAGGGTTTTGGAAATTGATAGATACTAGGTAATGCTAGATATTCTCGGAATCATTAGAACAGCAGAATATCCATGACGATTATACTATCTGACTTACCTCTTGACCTCACCAGACAATTTATTATCTAATTCTCTCGAACTTAGATAACTTATATATTTTTAATAGGATGTTATCTCAGGTAGATTAATCCAGTTGCGGCATTAATCATTAAATAAAAGTTTGGTAGCTTCCGAGTCCCTGTTGATAATTCACGTTCTCTAGTCTATTTTTCTGTTAGAAGCAAATAATAACTAAGGCATAACCTAATGTTTGCAACTGCTAGATTTCAGTAAAAAGAATAGAATTTTAAGATGTTCCACTACTTTTTGAATCCGTTAGACACCTAGTATCATATCAAAACCTAATCCATGGATCCCATAACCCCGGCTAATGAAATTAGCCGCTTATGTTTTGATGAAATAAATCAGAAGTTGAATTTATAATGATAAGCATAACTTACGATTAGATGGAATACAACAAGTAGTTTCTTCAATTGAATAACAAGGTAGAAACCCAAAATTAGTTGATAAAAACAAGAAGAATAATTGATTTACGAGAGCAATGTTACGTGCCTCTCTTCCCTAGGTTAATTGTCTGATAGATGAATTATTAATTAATCAAAAACCTTAAGAGATGATATTTATACTAAAGAATAA
Organism: Capsicum baccatum var. pendulum; assembly: GCA_030864225.1. NCBI lineage: Eukaryota > Viridiplantae > Streptophyta > Magnoliopsida > Solanales > Solanaceae > Capsicum > Capsicum baccatum. Next base: position 168,718,862 of record CM061558.1, on the reverse strand, counting down.
TTAAGGTAATAAAATACCAAAATCATAGATGGTCTTGGATTTTGGTGATGGCATATTGGTGTTGATCATCAGGCTTCTGATGGTATCTCAGATATGTCATCAGAAGTTGTGCCTTCTTAACCTATTCTGCCTCACTTGATGATGTCCTCCGATGGCTTATAAGAGGGCTAACGGCTTTTAGAAAATGTCGTCAGACCTTCAGCTTATTTCACCATGTTCTGTCCCACTTGACAGCATCTTCTGACAATTTACCACACTTGTGACGACATATTGAGAATGTTGTCACCTTCATCTAGCAACTCTTCTTCACTGTTCTTCCTAACGCCTTTTTCTGGTAGCTTACCACATCTCTGATGGCTTGCAAGAAATGCCGTCAGACTCATATTAGCTCACTTGTACCAAATTTAACTCTTTTACTCCATTGTTATTTATTTCGAAGCATTTTGACTTTCCTACAGAATCTTAAGAAATAACATCAAAAACACCAATAATTACTTAAGAAATTACAATTATTTCAAGTTAAAAAGTTTTATATGTGCTACAAAAATCTATTATATAAACACCCTCTTCTTAAAATAATTGCTTGTCCTCAAGCAATTACATAACTCCATAGTACGATGCTTAACCAAGAGACACATAAGATACCTATCATAGTTGATTATCAAGTTTAGCTCAAAAATCATGCCACTCTCCATGTTTAATAAATTATTAATCCAATTGTGCATATCAATGAAGATTAATAATGTGACCCAAAGGAATCAAGATATGGCATCAATTCAACAACAATAACCATGCCTATGTACAAGTTACACTACCCAAACAAGTAAATAGCTAGCCATACAACCGATATGCCCTTACAATAAATAAGTCCCTCCTCACTCATCTATGAACTCAAGAATGTCAATGGGGGTCGGTTAAGAGACACCAACTCTCAGAAAGAAATTCCAATCAATGCATGTAAAATACCATATGCGCACCCTTATTTTCATTATCAAGGTGTCTAGACAGGTACCTTAGAATAACTATAGGTCTTTTCTTCGGATTGTAATGTAGGATTAGGGTTGGTATGATATTCAATGGAATTTAGAGTGACTAAGCCTCATTGGCACTACCTTAACTTTTGGGGCTTACTTATTCACCTTTTTATTTTTTTATTCTTTTCTTGATCACACATTATTCAATATGGATGTGGCATTTATTTTTCATTATTTTTCTTTTATTATTCTTTTTCCACACCACCCAGCTTTTTGTTATTTTTCACATATTCTTTTCCTTTAATTCTACCTTTCTTCATACTCAGTTTACATCACGTATCCCTATAATAGCCACCCTCAACTTAGGTTGTTTACCTAAGTCTAGGTGTACAGTGTCAAAGGAGGACCAGGGCCAAAACAAGATCATTATAATCTAAACGGGAAAGTGATAGGTTTCATAGAAAAAAAATGGTCAATTCAGGCTCAAAATAGGGATCAAGAGATATCATGAATACAGGGAAGGTCATTTAGGCAAAAAGTGGCTTAAAAATCGAAACAACGTATGATCTTTTCCCAACCCCTATCTTTCAACCAAGATAAGACTAACCAGGAAAGTTCTGGATTTAACAAAGAAAGGAAACTAAGTAGTATCTTGCACACACATAGAACAAAGGTGCATCACAAGCTACTACCTTTCTGGTTCATGCGATTGATTAGCAGTGGATATTATGTCACTATTACTAATGCCATAACAAGATGCACAGTAGTCACTATTACTAATATCCACCAAAGCTTCCACAAAATTCAAACCACCAAGTCCCAAATCCATTTTACCAAGGACACCACACTACACAAAATCCCATGCCACAAATCCAAATACATAACCAATTAATCCAATGCCGCCTCCACATGATCCACTAAACCGAAAGCACCCAATACAACTAAGAGAAGAGATGGTGATAGAATCCAAGGGTGATGACATCTATTTTTAAGATAGAGAGAAGCTTGATATTGATACAAGAATTGTGTAAAGAAAAGAAGGAAAGGGAAAAGAAAACTATGGGTAGTGAAGTAGAAAAGGGAAAGAAATGCTTGATTGTGGATCTTTTCCACAAAGATCCATTGTTACTTTTTAACCCAAAATCTTGAATTTTTCCTTGTATTTTATGATCTGATGTGTAGGTTAAAGACCATAGAATCCCTGAGGAGAAGACCAAGGAAGTTCCCTTTAAGCCCTTGGCCAAAAGTCCCAATTTTGGGCTAGGTGATTAAGAAGTCAGTCCAAAGGGAAACCTTGACATATTACCTTGTAATGTGGAGAATTAAGGCTGCCATGATGCGAAACCAAGTGATGAAAATACTTTCCATGATCTACATGGTAACAAAGCTATCTTCTACATCCCTAGAAACTTGAATTGTTATGATGTGGCTAGTAGTGGCTAAAGTGGTGTAGTTTCGGATTTTATTAGTGAAGAAGTGTATGAATCTTCGTTTTGTGATACTCTTGGTGTTGTTAAGTTTCATAAGGAAAAAACTCTTATTTTGAGTACGTAAGCACTTGTTGATCCTGCCGATGACAAAATTAATTCTTTTCATCAGAATGTTTTTCGTCCATCTAGTGCTAGCACTTATAAATTGAAAAAGGTTCAATTTCCATGTGACAATATTATTCACACACTAGTTGATCCAAATGAAAATCAAGGTGAATCTACGTTGGTATGTGAGTTGCCAAAAATTAGTAAAGGTGTGCAAAATGATCAATCGGGTAGAGTTGCCCTTTATTTGCTAGAATGTTTGGGAGACCTGAATTGTAATTGTACTTGTGCAAAATTATTTTGATTGTGATCCCTTTTCTGCCCATTTTGGTTTCGATAAGTGTGTGGGATAATCTATTGAAAGAGAATGTTCTTTCATGACTGAGGACCCTAAGGCAAATGTGTCACTGCCTCTTTGGGTATTGCTTATTCATGTGCATCCTTGTTTGACACGCTTGTGCTTATGTTACTTGAATCTCAACTTGTGGATTCCAACTTTATGTTTCATTTGAAAGGAAGGAGTAATATGAGTTTAAATGACTTGATTCAATCCTTATGTGCTAAACCTATTGAATCAATTGGCATTCTTATGGATGATAGCACCTTGGATTATACCTTTACACTTGATGCCTTCCAATAATACCTTTTTCTTATGATGATATCCATGCAAGTCTTGGATTTTTTTTATGTAGGGGTAGGACATTTTTTTGTTTGTCCACTTGGAGCTACAATGCTATAGGCTTTTATGGACCTTTTTAGTTTCCTTACCTCTTGATGCTTTCCTTAGCCGTTTCCTTTGTGATGTTTGTTGTTGGTGTTTCATGATCATAATGAAGGATAGATAGTTGTATTTCAAATGTGTATATTCTTAGAGTTTTTCTTTGAACTTGTGTGTTCAAAACCATAACAATAACCTTGTCCATAGTGACCTTGTGTATGCCATAGTTGTGTGTAATGTCTTGGATAATTGTGATTTGGATCGCCAAGTAAAAAGGAGGATTAGTCTCGGCTTATGCCTTTGGTTACTTCGACCCTTTGATCTTGGTACATTTGTGAAGTATGGGAGGGTCAGCCTCGGATTATTTCCATCCATTTTTTATATTAATCATTTTCACTTTCTTTGTGCTATTTATGATAAGTTTTTCATGTCACAAACAAAGGACCTATGGATGTTTGTAAACTGTGAGCAACCTTGGCTTATCTTTATAAGGTGTGGTACTAATGCTAACCCTTCTTCATTGAGGATTGTGTTCTTTTTTTCCCTCTCTTAGGTTTTTCAAGATGGGAATTTGAGGACAAATTCCTTTCAAGATGTAGAGGATGATACAAGCATGAAGAGCACAAAGAGTACAACGTCTTGCATAAGGTTCAAGTTTCAGATTTTTCAAGTGATTGACGACCCTTTTGAAGCCTTTTAATAGCCTTGTCCAAATGAAGAAAGGAATAGGGTTCCCACACTCAAGAGGTGCCTCAAGTGAAGGTTAATGAAGACATATTGCACTCCAAAATGACACTGAAGAGGTGCATCCTTTAATCTCTCATTAAGGGCATTTTTGTTAGTTGGCAAGTAATAGTATAAATATACCATTTCTTCACTCTTTTCAATAGACTTTGAAGAATTGAAATTGAGTATTAATCTTAGTGTAGTTTCTTTCCCTAGTGTAGGGATTGGAAAAGCCATCTTAGTATAGGTCTCGGATAAGACATCCAAACTTGAGAGATTATTACATTTGATGGATTTCACTTGTGTTGCTCAATTGGCAAAAAAGGTGTGATTGAGGAGTGTTAATTCCATTGGTCCACCTAAGACTAAGGTTTGAAATACCATTGATGAGGTGTGTTTGAATGTTTGGCACACTTTCTTGTAATAATCCTTGGTGATAGTAAGGGTCTCATTACGTATCTTTACTTTTATGCATCTCTTCTTCATCCCCTTTCTTATTGTGTTATTTTCTTCATCTTGCGGATGCTGATTTTTGTGTCATGAGTCGTTAATTTCGTTTTTAGTAATTTTTTTTTGTATCATTGCCCCACTCAGATGAGAATGGATACCCTATGCCCTGAAGTTATTACCACCCTGCTGGCGCCTATCACTCGATGGCTTCGGGTAAAAAGCACTAGCTGTGGAGAAGGAAGAAGAACTACCCCACTTCTTTCTTTACCAATTACCACCATCTCGACCACTTTTTTGTTAACCACCACCTTAATCTGAGAACCTGAACGTCTTACCCTACTGTTCACCGACCTTAGCATATTTCTTCTTCTTCTTTAATCTATTGCATATGAACAACCAACCTTGAAATATCCATGCCCTTGATCGGCAATGCAGTCTTGCTTTCAATTATCAAATCCCGATACAGTTCAGAAGAAAACTTACTCATATGGCCATCATATTAGATAGTAATTCCGAGGAATACCTAGACAACTGGTGGAATTTCAAGGCAAACTTCTTGACCAATATCTTTCTTTGTTTTAGGTTAACAAACTCCTCTTCTTTTCCTTCCCTCAACTCCCGACGAAAGAAGCGGTCCATTTTAGGGAAAGTATCCTATAAGAATGATTCCTCAACGTGACCCCCTGACCTGTTCCATTCCTTACACCATTAGTATGCCACATCTTTGAGATAATAAGCTACAAACTCCACCCCTTCAACATTCATGCCATACATAATCCTGAAAATCTTTTCCATCTCATCCAGAAAACTCTGACGATCCTCCTCTACCTTAACACCAGTAAAGGTTGGAGGACTCATCTTCATGAACTGGACAAACCTTGTGGCCTCAGAGGATGGGATAGCAGATACACCCAACTTTGTCTGAAAAGTAAAAACTGATCAATCATATGAATCGATTGCCGAAATTCTGCATTTATCATATCGTCTGAGGAGGACTAGAAAGAACCAATGGAACTCCAGAAATATCAAGGACTGGACCCTTAGACAAAATATGCATCCCTTTAGTAGAGCATATCCCATCAACATTGTCCCCAGCTCGGAAAGAAGAGTTTTCGTGAACTTCAAATCATTGAGGCATGATCTAAAAATAAAATAAATATATTTGAAGAAGATTATAGGGCTCGAAACCCAAGCTAGAAAATAGAACACCAAAAAGAAAAATATTTACAAAATGCCTTGTAGCCTCTCCCTTAAGAGAATGGTGCACCACATACCTCTTAAAGAGACTCTACTCGACACAGCTTTGTGGACTCCCAATTGACCATGAACCTGAAGATTTGATACCAAATTGACACCACCCTATTACCTAACCCATGATCAAATACACATATTCTATGTCAGATCAATCCTGACCGTATTACACGATAGCGTTGATTACAACTCCAAACTATGGGATAGGACCATACTATGACAAAATCAAATAAGTCTAACCATCCAATACCAACCAAAAAACATAACTAAACCAATATAAGAAAACAGAGATCTTATGCATAACATAACATAAAAGGATGGAACAATCAAAAATTCAGACAAACAATATCAGCCCTAATACTAATACCAATACTAAGTCTTACTGCAATAATGACACCACTCATTAAAACCCATAATAGTTCCACAATGCCTCTAACCAAAGGAAAAATAATATTCGATTGGGACATGCCCCCAACTATAGCATAAACAAATATTCATAAAATGACCACTGTATGTAAAGATATCCATGATATGAAATAGAGCCTTTCAGAATATAGAAGATCACCTCTCCAATCGAATAGATGATCCCGAATTTGATAACTAAGCATGAGGGAAAGAATGGCTGGTTCTTACATCACGTGGAGATGCACAGGTGCCCTAAGATGAGTTAGCGGGTGAACTCTACCAAGTACTTAGGATAAGGATAAAATAAGCCAATCTTTAAAACCAAATAAACTAACCATATGCATTCAAAACCATATATACATATATATAATGATAATATGAAGAGGGAATCGATTTTTGCATACATTTAAACCATTAACCTAGGTATGTGTTGCTTAACCATCATAGAACTACCTATAGGCTATATGGATCCTGTATAACCCCCTAAACGAGCCCTGATGTGTATAGCCACACGAACTAGAGATACCATAGAAGTGGGTATTCCCAAGTACCATTCGCTCTCCAAGATACGTATATACAAATGTGACTTTCCCATGTACCCCATATGGTCATCATGACCAATCCTCATATCGTCAAACATGAGTTTTCAGTGAGCGTCCATTGGACTCACACCTTCATAGTAAGCTATTACATCGCTCTATTATTGTCCAACTAAAATCATTTCCATATAACCAAACCACTATTTCATTTATCATTAGTCAAGAATATAAGTAGTGGTATCGTCGTACCATCTATAGCTTGCAAGCAATGTCCTTATCCATCCTTGTATGAAAGGGATTTTCATGTACCCATAGATTACATTATTGAGTTGACTTAGAGGATTCTAATGTACCCCACAAGTGTTTTATAATTAGGTTCACTTGGGGGATTCCCTTGTACACCACAAGGAATGTTTAATTAACCATAATCATGAACACCAAACTGAACTATTTAACCATTTATGCCATTTAGGATTCCATTACCAAGTTATACTATGCAATGGTTCTATTAAAAATCCAAAAATATAGTAAAAGTTTTCTAATAGGCATTTTATCAAACTTGTTGGGGGCATAGTATTTCGATAACAAAACCCTATTTACCAATTTACCATTCCAATGCTACCAATTGTCCAAACCACTATTAAAGCATGTAAATCTATAATTGAAACATGGGAAAACCATAACCCAATATTTATAACAAAAACTCGAACATATATTTTAAAACCCAATACCATATCAAAATTATGCCATGAAAACAATTCATAAAACATGCCTTTAGTTGGAACTAACAATAAGGGTTGAGTATCTTGCCTTAGATTATGAAGATAATAGAAAGATATTGCTCGTACGATCCCCAAATTGATCCTCTAGATATAACCCTAGTGTTCTTTTACCCAAGAGCCTTAGAGAGAATTTGAGAAAGTTTCTAAGTATTTAAGATTTAGAATATTACGATAAATAATGTCCAAAAGAGTTATAATTCGTGGGGCCTTAAGAGGCTAAGTGGGGAAAAGTTGAGATTACCCCCACTTAAACTGTATAAGAAATCCCGCAGGAGGGTATGACCACTGCATACCGGTTTTACCCTACCATATGAGTGGTACCCACTACTCGTACCCTATACATCCTATTGAACACCAACGTTGTCCAACATACGACCAACCAAGCTATGTTGTATTCGGACATATGACTTGTACCCTAGACCCATACCCACTATAAAATGGAAATCAAAGGGGATTTAGACATTGTCCACCATACGAGTCAATAGTATGAGTTTACTATATCTGAAGATTCATAGCGAGCAACTCAAACTCAGATTAAAGTTAAGTCACCAAGTTTCAAATTAAGTAACGGAAAAATCGAACTATACAAACTGTCACCCACCATACGACTCATGCCAACCCAAGTTGTACCCCCACCAAAAACCAATCCAACCCAAAAACAAATATTGCTTATCATACAACCAATACCATACCAATCGTACCACATCATACAAATAGTACCCCTAGTCATGTGCTATTTAGAAAATTAAAATCCAAGAAATTTTCTATGGTTCCAAAACCTAGGGTATTTCTTCTGACGAGACTTCATCTGCAGACAATCAGTAATTACTGACTCAAGGGTCAGCTTCATCTTTTGAGAAACCATAGGTCTTCTTACGCTATGTTCTTATTCACTTGTTTCAGACACATATAATTTTGTTATTACTAGTCTTTTGGGTTGTACATGCAAATTATTTTGTTTTTATGTTTTGGTACAACGACCTTGAATTTCTGGCGGCATTTTAGTTATTTTTGATATATTCTGCACCATTTAATTTTAGAACTATTCCAAATATTGGTTTAGTAATAGAATTTCTTCGTTCTTAATTGATAATTTTAAGTATTGGTGTTGGTTATTTGGTTTAAATGGTTCACCCACCAAAGGATTAGTGTGTGTGACGCTCGAGATGAGTTTGGTTCGGACAACAATATATACATATACTGGCATAATATTATCCTACAAAAAGGCACTTCTCAATCCTTCATGATACCATAATAGTATATACATATTTTATGATAATATGATGGAGGATTACTTCAATCCTTCAATAAGAAACTCCTCAGTATACCACCACAATATATCTATATACTTATATGGTATCATCCTTCAATGAGATACTCATTAGCCTTCTATGATATCATCACAATATATCATATACTATCAATTCGACATTCTTCAGTCTTCCATACCATCATAGTGTATCTATATACTGGTATGATGTTATCCTTCAATAAGACACTTCTAAATCTATCATGATTCCATTATAATGTATTCGTGTACTGTAATGTAATGTCATGGTTTAATTGAGGTTTTCTTCTGTCCTTAATGATACCATCACAAAATATCTATATTATTATGGTCTCATCGATATTTGCTTCAGTACTCTAGGGACACCTCTATGGACTGCGTATATTTTATCGTTCCTAGACCCCATTATATGGGAGTAAACAGGATATCTATACACTACTTAGTTATTCTTTATTATTTATTTATTATTTATATTTTAATCAATCTAATAATATTTAGATAATAATTTTATCCTTATATTCTATTTTATTTCTTTCGAAAATGATTAAAAAAGACAATAATTTAATAAATATTAAAATATATTTTTTTATTAATTTGAATTTTCTAAAATAAATAAATGACTTTATTATTCTTTTAAATTACTTTTTACTACAGTATATTTTTTTTTGTCTTTTTATTAGTTAAAAATTATTAGCTATTTGACTTATTTTTATGTGTAAATGAAAATAGCATATCTATCTATATAGAAATACTAAAAGTATGAAGGACCTTAGAAAAGTTAATTGAACTTTTTGCCCTTCATTAAATGTCTTTGCTTTAAACAAAATCGTCTTTTCACTATTTTTTTCTAGTATTTAAGATTTGAAAATTAATTAAATATATTTATGTTAGAATCTTTCCTTATTAGAAGTCATAAAAAATAATGAAAACTAATACTTTTTCCTTTATTTTAAGAATTCAAAATCAACTAAATTTGATTTTAGGAAGATTTGAAAAATCTGGAAATAAATTTAAAAATACCGAAATAAGAAAAATTTAAGAAGTACCAAATTTTTACATGTTTTAAGTATGTAATAAGAATGTAATCAATGATTGATTTGATTTAAAAAAAAAGAAGAAGAAAGATTTTAAATATAGAAAAAGGAAGAAAAATAATCTCATCACAAATATGCTTCAAATCGATGCGTCTCTCTTAGCCGCTAATAGCAAGGGAAAGTGGTACTGCAATGCAAACGAAAAAGTGATGATCCATAAATCATTCGGAACTTTTAGTGGTAAAATATATTTGTGCTTATACTAAAATAATGTTTATGTTTACGTTATTATATTAAAGTGTGAAGGGTCTTTGAAAAGTGATTTAAACTTTATCAAATATCTTCAGAATAGATAAAATTATACTCACAACAAGAGTTTGGTCCTTATGCATCCTAAAAACAGAAAGAGTATTACAAAATAAAGATTAACACACTTCTTCACTAAGAAAATTCGAAACTACACAACTTTGGCCACTACTAGCCACATCACAACAATCTTTGGCCACTAATACTCCACTTCACAAAGGAGCATGTCAAGATATCTCCTTGGATTCATTTCTTAATCACTTGTTCCTAGATTGGAACTTTCGGCCAAAGATTCCATTACCTCATCAACCATGTGAGTTTGTGGAACTCCTTTTGGATTCTTCATTGAGAGTATATGATCTTGAACCTGAAAATAATAAAAATCTATGCTAGACAATGTGCTAGCATTTGGTTTAGTGAATAACAAGGGTCTGTTGTGGACAAGATTCACAATCAAGTGCTCCTTTTCCCTTCCAATTCCACTACTAATGGCTTTCCTTTCCTTTTATTTCCCCTCCTTTATTCACATCCTCCTTCTATCTCACCATCCAATTTCTATCTATCTTGAGGCTTAGCCTCATTTTTTTTTGTTTCTAACTCCTCGTCTTCTTCTACTTGGATGAGGAGATTTCGATTTTGTTGCATTTAGGAAGAAGGATAAGGTCTTTGGGTAATTGGGTTCGGGATTTGGTTGCTTGGATTTTGGGGTAGCATTTGAGTACTAAGTCCCTTTTGGTGGACTTGGTTAAATTGTGGAGGGTTTGGTGGAAATAGTATATCAACCCCCTCTTTTATTCAAGTCATGTCACTCCTCATTGATCACACATAACCCTTCATATCTCTCCAAAATGCATCCATATTACTCCTCAAAGAATCATTATCACTCTTCATATCTCATGGAAATGCATCAATCCAAACCAACAAGACTCGCAAAGTATCATTTCCCAAAGGTTAGGATGTAGTACCTTTGGATTCCATTACAATTTTACCTAACAAAAGCCAAAAAAACAGCAAAGATAACACCTACAAAATAAACAAACAAATTAGTTCAAAAGCCTCACCACAGTCTCACTCATATCTTACCTCACACTTGGTCTCACAAGTGTAAAAGACTTCGCAATACTTGGAAAGTGAATTTAGTGGTGAATAAGTCTCGGTCTAGAATTGATTTTTGTTAGAAAAGACTCAAATAAAAGGATTCACGGACTTGAACCAACAAAACACTACAACTTTAAAACGAAAAAAGCACACAAAAACCAAAGACAAGAATTAAACAAACTCTAGACTAATTACCAATCTTATAGGAACTTACGAGCTTGCTTATTAGTTTTTGAATTATCTTAAAAGAAACTACAATAAAAAAGGTGAAATTAAGAAATCTAATTTTAGAGATGAATTTGGTTACTCACAAGTGATGATGCGGCACTACGTGGTTGGTTGTCACTTTTCAAATTTTCAATTTCACCAAATCTTTGTTTCGGCCAAGCACCCTTTTAGGGATGAAAGAATTTCGGTTTTAGAGGGAAAAATGAAGCTTTTGAAGCTTTTTTGGAGCTTTAAATGAATTCAAAATGAGTTGGTCACCCCTGTACTTTCAAGTGTACTTGCTTATCCTCTTGTTCCTTCTTCCATTTTTGATCACTTATAATATGCTAGGGAATATTCTTGTACAAACAACAAGCACATTCTCTTTATTCTCTCTTTTTTAATCAAACAAACACTTTGAATATTCTTCTTCACTAAGATATGAAGATAATGGATGAACAAGATGAATATTCAAATGTTGACCAAGTTTGACCAACAAGCAAATGAACCCTAAATCTGGATTCTTTTTTGTAGATCTAGATTCCTTAGGCCAAAACAAACTCAACCAACTAAAAAACTATCACAAAACTTGAAGAAATAACCAAGCCAATTTCGGATCTAGCTCAAAAAGCTTCAAAATTTCATAGCCATGGTGGATCTTATAGCTCAAACTCAACCAAACTTCATTCTATAAGTAGAACTAGACTCCCTAGGTACTAGAGAGCAAGGATCTAGTACAAGAAACTTCAAAGACAAAGTAAAATTGTGTAGATTTAAGGTTCTAAATTCGGATCTAACACAAGACAACATTAGACACCATTATTTTGTGATTTTCAATTTTAAACTCTTTTTTGTTGAGATTTTCTTCATAAGGACACTAGAACCAAGATTTAGGAATGTAAGAACAAACTTAAATAATTCTTTGATACAAAATGATACAAGAATAAACTACTAAAAACGAAATTAAGGACTCAAGACACAAAAAATCATCCACCACAAGTAAAGAAAAACAACACATAGAATATGAATAAGAAGATAGAATAAATGTAAAGATAGGTAATGAGACCCTTAAAATCACCAATGATTATCACAAAAATGTGTCTCAAACATTTAAACAAACCTCATCCATGGTAGTTCAAACGTCACTCTTAGGTGGACCAAAGGAATTCAGACACCTCACTCAAACCTTTCTTGCCAATTGATCAACATAAATGAAATCCATCTAATGTATTAATCTCTCATGTTTGGATGTATTTTCCAAGACCTACACTAATAAAAGAAACTACACTAAGAGTAATACTCAATTTCAATTCATTAAAGTATAATGAAAAGAGAAGATAATTTGTCTATTTATACTATTACCAAGTAAATGACAAAAATACCCTTAACGAGGGCTTAAAATCGGCGCCTCTTGAGTGTGGCCTTTTTGTAAAGTAAATACCTCCACGCCCTTAGTAATTAGGTGCCTCTTGATTGTATGCTTTCTTTCTCCCCTTTCATTTTGGTTGCAGCTTGATAGGTATTCCAAAAGGGTCTTAAATATCTTTCCAATTCTGCATTTGGTCGTTTGAGAAGTCCTTGCAATGCTTTTGCACTTTAGAATAGTATCAATAGATAGAATTTGTGAAGTATAACCTTTCTTTGACTTAAGAATGAGGAAAAATAACTAACAACTTGGTCTATAAAGGCCCTATTTTTGGCTATCCACATAGCTGCATTTTTGACCTTAAATTTGGTCAAATTGGTCCAAGTAGTTGATACACCTACTTAAGGAGATTAAGATGCTCAAAAGGAAAAAGTAGGTGATGACCTACTTGCTTAATTTCCTAGTTGAGCTCAATTAAATTAGGCCTTGGCTGATTTGGGCATTGGGCGTTTTTTCCACTTTCCTTCTTCTCTAACTTAATTTTGACCCAAATAAGTATACTAATAAAGTCCCAAATCTGATCCATGGACATGGTCAATTAACTTGTCTCATATAAATCAAGTAGGGCACTTACCTATTGGCTTAATTAAGTCAAGCAAACATCTCAACAAATTACTTTATTTTCAGTTCTTAATCCCTTTAAATCTAACTTAAAACTTGTATACACTTGGTCACTTTAGACCTTAAATTCAAATATTAGCTTGCAATCCCAAGTTTAAAAAGTCATGTTGACATTAACTTGGTCACATCACTTTAGAACGTATGGGCAACATCTATAATTCCATCTAAACCATTAATACTCGCATCAATAATTTCATCTATTACCTATCCCACAAGGTAATACCGAGTTTCATATAATTAGAACAAGTACAAGCGAAATACAGGATAGCTTCCCCCTTCAGGAACATTCATCCTCGAATGTTAGCATATTTTTTAAACCAAAACAAGTTCAAGCCTAAGCTTAATACTTATGCAATCACGTAATACCTATATATTACACTTACTTGTTATTGTCCCAATTCAGCATATTGAACTTTCTCTCCGTATTTGAACAAATGGGGTACTTGGATTTCATTGCTTCTTTAGTTTTCCATGTTATCTCTTCTACTAGTTGGTTTCCCCAAAGCACTATTGTAAAGCTATTTTTTATTCCTTAACTTCTAACTTATATATATAGGGCAGTAATAGGTATTTCTTTATAGGTGAGATCTTCTGTAACTTGTACATCTTCAATAGGATTAATATAAGATGGATCTCTAATGCACTTTTGAAGTATTAAGATGTGGAACACTGGATGGACTGTTGAAATCTCTTGGGGTAGTTCTAACTAAAAAGTGACTTGGCCAAACCTCTGAGCAATCTTATATTGTTATATATAATGTGGACTTGGTTTTCCTTTCTTACCAGATCTCATAAACCTTTCATTGGTGACACCTTCAAGAATACCCAATCACCTATAGCAAACTCTAAGCCCCTTCTTCTAACATCTGTATATGACTTGTGTCGACTTGGGCTATTTGTAGCCACCGTTGGATTACTTTAACCTTTTCTTAGATTGAAGAATAAGATTTGGCCTAAACAAGGAAGTTTCACCTACATCAAAACATCCAATTGGCAATCTACAATTTCTTACATACAAAGCTTCATATGGTACCATTTTGATGCTTGAATGATAGCTATTATTCTAGGAAAACTCAATGAGAGGTAAATGATCATCCCAACTACCTTTAAAGTCCAATACACAAGCTCGCAGCATATCTTCAAGTATTTGTATTGTATGTTCTGATTGTCCATCTATTTGAGGATGGAAAGCTATACTTAATTTAACTTGTGTTCTCAAATTTCTCGGCAAAGACTCCAAAATTTTTTTAGTAAATTGAGCTCCCATATCTAATATAATAGAGATGGGTACTCTAACTTTTTGTTAGCCTATAAACTATTACACATATGGAATCAAAATTTTGATATGTATGAGGAAAACCAGTAACAAAATCCATGTTGATTATGTCCCACTTTCAGATTGGAAGATCTATAATTTGCATATAACCTCAGGGCTTTTGGTGCTCTACTTTAACTTTTTGATAATTTAGACATTCGGCTAGGAATTATGCAATGTTCTTCTTCATGTTACATTGTCAATATATTTCTTTCAAATCAGTATATATTTTAGTTGATCCAAGATGGATGGAATACCTTGAATGATGTGCCATTATCATAATTCTCTATCCTAGCTCATCTATATTTGGCACACAGAATATGTTTTGGCACCGAAGTACTCCATCTTGCGTAAGTTCAAATGCCTTGCAATATTGTACATTCTCCTGAAGATGTAATAGAATTAGATTTGCATTTTTCACTTAGGGTACTAATGATGATTCTGTTGCATTTTGCACAATAAGCCCCTTATATGGAATTTCAAGAAGGCAAACCCCCAAATTGGCTAGTTGGTATAGATCCTTAGTCATTCTATCATGGAAGTCACGAAAAGCAAAGAGGTAGTATAGAAAGGAATAAAATGTCAAGGTATCATCCAAGGTGCTACTAACTAGGAGAATGCCATTTAACACAAAAGACTTAGCACGTGATATACACAAGGAGGAAATAAAAGCATTTAAGCACATTCAAATTCTTCCTTTCGGACAATTCATGCCAATGTACAATGTATATCCAACAAGATCATGAATATTATTATATGCATAAAATTAATGAAAAAGGGTACTAAGGACAATATTCTCGACCAAGATATATTCACAAGTAGGAACACATAAAGGGAGAAAGAGACATTGCAAGCTTGTAGGACCTCTATTTTTCAAACAACTTCCTAAGGGGAGTTATTCCATCAATTGAGTCATACCATTAGGGAGAATATAGAAACTACCATGAAACAAACCAATCCAAGATAAGTAATTCTCCCAGTAGCTTTTAGGGTCACTTTTGTGCCCATTATGCAATAAATAGCCCATGGCTATAAATTTCTAGTTTTCTTTCATTTTTAGGTAGATGATTTTGGATATGTTTTGAAATACACTTGCGAGTGTTTATTTTAAGTTTGTTGGGAGCTAACGGATTGCCTAGAAATGTGGCTTGTGAGAGTTCAATGTCCTTCTCGGTCTTTGTAAGAGACTTAGTGCTTGAGGTCGGTTTACATTTGAGGGACTCAATTAGCATATTGTTGTTTGCTTGTGTTCCTTCTCTTGTGTCATTCTATCTATAGTTTGCTTTATTGATTCATTTTCCTTTGTTTTCCTTGTTTTTGTATTGTTTCCAATTTTGTTTTTTTATATTTCATATCATTTGGTATCAGAGCCAAGAATAGAATTGTTCCCATGATTCTAGTCTTGGGTCACGTTGTGTTGAAAAATCGAAAATACAAAAAAGGTTTCACTATTATAGTCTTTAATTTTGTTATTTTTATTGGGTTTTTGTGATACATTCTTGGTCCCTATCACCATTAGAGTCTAAACATTGAATTTTAGCTCAATTGGAGGCGTATAAGAGGGTCTACCATTATTGAGAAGCTCAAGTTTTAAGGTTGAAAGTGGAGTTAAAATCTGGATTTTTGGCTGAGAATCTGAGGAATTTGATGGTTGGAATGTATTTAGAATATTTAAAATAGCCTAATTTCAAAATTTCACTGTATTCCAAGCAAGGGTTGAAGATTTATGGCATTTGAAATTTGGTTTTCTTGAGTGTTCTGGTAGAAATCAAAATCTTCAGGGGTAATTTTCTTCAAAAGGTGATTATTTGGTCATTAAATGTGAAGAAAAATGTGTACAAAGTGTTTGTACAAGTGCCTATAGTATATTCCACAAGAGAGTACAATGGGGGACCATTTAGAGGGAGAAAGGGCCATTTCAAAAAACAAAGGTAGGTGACCTGCCTCGCATCTGTGGCCAAGGTGCTCTTGGTCTACTCTAACAGGTCCAATGCACCCCAAATCAGTAGGGGAGGTCCTCCTTCATCCACGGTGTGATGGACATACGCCCTACCTGCTGCAGAAACTCCCCAAACACACATGAACATAAAACACCTCAAATTGAGCGCAAATCAGCCCCAATACATCCTGACCAAAATTCAACACTTCTCCAACATCAATTCCACTTATAAAACACTTATCATAACTTCAAAAATCCATTAAATAAGGATAAAACACATCAATTTCATCTATTAATTCCTCCTTTCATTTCTTTAATCTTGAATGTAATTAACAACTAAATCGTAATTGACTTATTTGTTAAATTAATTCTTGTTTTCTCTTCCTTTGTGTCTTCATGATATGATAAAAAATTCAGAACTCTTGAAATAATCTCCAAATAGTCCACAAATGAAGGAGAACATAAGAGCACAAAGATACCAAGTCTCAGCTTCAATAACAACACCACAAACACAAGATATTCAAGGTGTAAACAAACTAAAATAGTAACAATATGACAAGATGGACAATAATAACATGATAAGAACAACACACGGTTTTACTAACACAAGAACAAAATATTATAAGAACACACTAAATAATCTACAAAATCTAATAATGGAAGCCCTAAGATGTTACTTATATAGTTAATACAAAATGGAAGCTAAAAAGGACCAAAAGACCCTTAAGTGATGGGCACCCATCAAGTGTAGCTTAAGTGTAGTGTTTGGACTATTTTGGGTGCATAATTAGTTCCTCTTTTTCTCTTCAAGTCTCTGATCCAACACACACTCTCATACGGCCATATTTTTGATAACTCTTGGATCACATTGTTTCTTGTGTATTTTTCTTCTTTTATCTTTTGTTATCTTAGTTTATAACTTGAAATTCAAGTTCTTCAAGTCTTTCACTTCTTAATAGAGTCATATCCATTAAGAAACCAAGACCAACAAGTTGATCTAAATTGTGACCCAAACCAAACACTTAGATTGAGAGTATTAATTCCACTAACATTAACCTTGTTGCTAGTTTTGTTTGATTTTCTTGTTTATAGGTACTATGGAAATGGATGATGGAATCCAACCTACTTCATGTTAGGGAAGATTTGACATCTTGATCGAGGAAATAATGGGAATGTGGCAAGATATGAATGAGAAGTTGTCCATTTTGGAGGAGAGAATGACTAATTTAGATGGAAGTTTGGTGACTGATATCTAAAAACAATGCTATAATAGAAATTCAAGACTAAAGAAGGAAAAATCAACAACTAAAGAAGAGGAGATGAAGTAGAAACAAGAAGAAAATTTCATTAAACAAAAAGCGATAGATAATGAGACATTTACAACACTATTGAGAAATACTAAAGTGTATATTAAACACTTAAACACAAATCAACAACATTGATTACACCTCCTTCTTAGGTAGACACAAAGGGGGTCAACTTCCCCAAGAACCAACCTTTATTGCCAATTTGTCAACAAAAGTTAAATCCATCAGGTAGCATTAACCCTAATTTCGTATTCTACACTAAACTAGAAGACTAAAACAATCAACTAAACAGTATTCTTTCAATATTCATCAAAGCTAAGTAAAATTGAAGCTAATAGGCCTATTTATACTATTACATAATAATGACTAAAATTCCCTTAATGGGGCTTGAAGTAGGTGCCTCTTGATTGTTAAATTAGAGTGTGCAAAGTCCATATTGCCCTTCAATTGAGGCACCTCTTTAGTTCCTAAGTTCCCCTTCTTTTCTTCTTTTGAATAAGACTTCAAAATGTTCCATCACTTAGTCAATTCTGAATCTTGGTCCTTTAAGAAGTCGTTGAAATCTATAAGCACTTTAGGCTTGTATCATCCTCTCCATATAGAAAGGTATTTGTCCTAAAATTTGCACCTTGCAAAACCAAAAATAGGGAAATCTACCACAAAATCCTCAAGGGAGAGGGCTAGCATTAGTACCACAATTTATATTGATAAGCTAGGGTTGCTCACACTGGACATACATCCATGTCTCCTTTGTGTTTTACAAGCATAATAAGCACCAAAAGCACAATATCTTTCACAAGGAGTCAAGCCAAAGAGTTCCATGGTCTTCAAGCAGTATTTATGAAGTTGGAAGCTTATGATTGTGTCATGAGTTCACCTGTTGGAGTGTATATGCTAAAGTTTTAAGAAGAGCTTGAAATTCACTCCAAAGCCGCCTCTATTTGGGGGTTTAATAAGGGAATTGTTTTCTTTTAATGATTTCTTTTTACACTCCAAAGCAGAACCCTTCATTAAGGGTATTTTTTTCATTGTTTGTAATAGTATAAATAGACACTTTAGCTCTTATTTTCCTTAGTTTGGGAGATAATGAATTGAGTCACTTTTTAGATTGTAATATTAGTGCTAGATTGTAGTCTTCTCCTTCTCCTTAAGAGAGGAAAACCAAAACTTGGACCTTGAAAACATTTGGGATGTATTTTTCAATTGTATTGGGTTATTTGGTAAGAAAGGTGTGCTTGAGGAAATATGAATACTTTGGTTCACCTAAGAGGAAGGTTTGAACTTCTATTGGTGTTGTGTGTTTGAAGGATTTAAAAACCTTCTTGTGCTATTCACTTGGTCAGAGTAAGGGTCTTTATACCTAGCTTTATTTTTATGCAATCTTCTTCTTCATCTTCTTTCTAGTGTGTTTTTTTTCTCTTGGTTTGGTTGCTGATTTTTGATATCTTTAAACAATAAATTGGTACTAAACATAACAAAAATTAGCAACCACACAAAGAGAAAAAAACACTAGAAAGGAGATGAAGAAGAAGATTGCATAAAAATAAAGATAGGCAGAAAGACCCTTACTCCTACCAAATAAATAACACAAGAAGGTTTTTTAAACCATCAAACATACAACACCAATAGAAATTCAAACCTTCCTCTTACGTGAACCAAAGGACTCACACTTCCTCAAGCACACCTTTCTTGCCAAATGTCCTTATACAAGTAAAAAACAAATTCCAAATGTATACAAGGTCTAAGTTTCTATTTTCCTCTCTTAAGGAGAAGGAGAAGACTACAATCTACTACTACGATTACAATCTAAAAATTCACTAAATTCATTATCTCCAAAACTAAGGAAAATAAGAGCTAAGGTTTCTATTTATACTATTATAAACAATGACAAAAATAACCTTAATGAAGGGTTCCCCTTTGCAATATAAAAAGAATCCATTATAAGACAAGAATGCCCTTAATGAACCCCCAAATAGAGGAGTCTTTGGAGTGTATTTTAAGATCCTCTTCATACTATAGCATATACACTCCAATAGGTGAACTGATGACACAATCACAAGCTTCAAACTTTATAAACATTTCTCTAAGACCATGTAAATCTTTGGCTTAACTCCTAGTGAAAGATCTTGTGCTCTTGGAGCTTCTTATGCTTGTATCATCCACTCTATCTTGAAATGAATTTGTCCTCAAATTCATAGCTTGCAAAACCAAAGAGATGGAAAACAAACACACATTTCTCAAGGTAGGAGGGTTAGCATTTGTACTATAAGTTGTATAGACAAGCCAAGGTTGTTAACTTTTGACATACATCCATATATCCTTGGTATTTGTCTTGAAAAACTTGGAAGTAAGAATATAAAGGATGTGAATAGATTTAACACCAAAATAGAATGCACATGACCAGAAGTTACTCCACCCATACCCCAAAGGAACTTCGGGATCTAATGGAAGTAGAAGAGAAAGGTCTAAGCCGAGAGGAGCCATTCCTTTCACTAGCCTATCAAGGCAAGGTGGTACATATTTGAAATACAACCAATAATCCTTTCTTATGATCATTAAATACTTACTTCCAGTATCACAAAGTACATGGTTAAGAGAGACATCAATGAAAAAGGAATGCAATCCAAATCACAACCTTTTCTACCCCAATAGTATGCATGGATCAAATGGAAGAAATAAACAAGAATCTAAGTCGAGGGTAGCTATTTCTTTTACTAGAAAATCAAACCCACAATCACCCAAGGCATTTCTCACAAGTTTAACATACACAGGGACACTATGAACAAGACTAATATCATGAAATTCATCACATATGTTCAGTTGACCATATTCAATATCAAGATAAACTTTTGAAGCATCATCACTAACTTGGAATTTTTCAATCATACCATTTTCGTATTTAAGTTATGAATTAGTTTTAAGAGCAAGTGGATCATTATTAACAACAAAAGAGTTACTAAGGAAAGAGGTATGCACTTGCAAACCCAAAATCAATTAACTAGACACTAATTCACAATATTTTGAATTCAAGGAAGTGTAGAGAGTAGTGAAGTCACTTCGGTTAAGGCTTGGGTAGTCCACTTTTTTGGCGCTCTTGGTCAAAGGAGTCTCTAGTTCATTTCTCATGCTTTCTTGTGGAACTCCTTTCGGATCCTTCTTGATTATCATTTAATCTAGTACCTGCACATAAGAAGAATCAAAGCTAGTAAAAATTCTAGCTTTTGGGTTAGGAAGTGACAAAGGTTCTATGTGGACAATATCCACAATGAAGCAATTTTTTTTCTTTTCAACTTCACTACCTGCAGTTTCGCTTTCCCTATACTTCTTTTCTATAGATTTTTCATGTACCTCTACATCAAGCTTCTCTCCATCTTGAAAACCGACCTCATCACCCTCGAATTCTACCACCATCTCTTATCTTAGTTGTATGGGGTAATTTTTGTTTAGTGGATCTTAGAGAGAAGGCATTGGATTACATTAGTGATGTATTTGGATTTGTGGCAGGTGATTTTGTGGAGTGTGGTGTCCTTGGTAAAGTGGATTTGGGAAATGGTTGTTTGAATGTTTTGGAGGCTTTGGTGATAATAATATATCAACCCTCTCCTTCATCCTAATCACACCACCCGTCAAGGATGACTTTTCACTCCTCGTAGAATCCATATCACCTATTATAGCATCATGATTATCATATATTTTTTGGGCCAAGGGCTCAAGCTGAGCCATCAAGGCTCCAATAGCATCATTTCCCAAAGGTTGGGATGAAGAACTCTCGGATTTCATGGTTAAAAGTACCCAATAAGATGGAAAAAGCAGAAAAGAGAAAAACTTACAAAACTAACAAACAAGTTAGTTCAAAAAGGCCTCACCACACCCTCACTCAACCTCACCTCAACTTGGCTTCACAAGTGTTGAATAATTTCCAATACTTGGAAAGTTACTTCATTCGTGAGAAGCTTTGGTCCGGAATTGATTTTTTTTGAAACAACTCAAATAAAGTGATGCACGAACTTGAAGAAACAAAATACTACGACTTAAAAACGAGAAAAGCACACAAAAAATAGAAGACATGAAACAAAAGGACCCAAGACTAATTATCAACCTAGTAGGTAGTTACTATTTTTCTAATTTGTGATAGAGTTTAACACTCAAGAAAATAGAATCAACAAATAGAAACTTATTAATCTAATTTAGAACTCAATTTGATCATTTGTAGAACGGATGATGTGGAAACTTGTAATTGGACGTCACTTTTAAAAAATTTCAAATTCAAAATTCTTGTTTCTGCCAAACACACTTAGGAGAAAAAGAAATTTCATTTGTTAGGAAAAAATTAAAGGTTTAGATCCCTTTTGGAGCTTCATATGAATTCAAAATTGATTAGTCCCCCCTTGTACTTTCAATTGTACTTGATTATTCCCTTTGTCTCTTCTTTCTTTTCGATGACAATGAATATGCCAAGGAATATTCTTTCACAAACACCAAGTACACTCTTTTTCTTCTCCCTTTTTAGATCAAATACACTCTTTGAATACTTTTCTTCAATAAGATTTGAAGATGGTGGATGAACAAGATGAATATTCAAGAGCTGACCACAGTTTGACCACTAGGCAAATGAACCCCATATTCAAATTTTCTTTTAGATCTAGGTTCCCTTTGCCAAAGCAACTAGAAACAACAATAAATCAGCCACAAAAAGTCCAGCTTTCACAACCCACGCGTTTCCACCTTCAAAAAAAGCATCAAACAAGGCACAACAATGGTGGATCTAGCTAAAAAACAACCAAATCTCATTTTAAACGTAGATCTAGACACTGTAAGTGTTATATAACAAGAATCTAACACTATAAACTATCAATACAAGATAAAAATTAGTATATCTAACTTTCATCACATGGATCTACTACAGACACAAGACAACAAACAATTTTTTGGAGATTTTCAGATTTTTTGACTCTTTTTATTGAGATTTTCTTAATAAGGACACTAAAACAAAGATTTAGGGATGTTGGAACAACCCTAACTAATGCTCTGATACAAAATGGTATCCTAAAGAAAGGCTAAATACGAAATTGGCACTAAATATAACAAAAATCAGTAACCCCACAAAGAAAAAAACAACACACTATAAAGGTGATGAAAAAGAAGATTGCATAAAAATTAAGATAGGCAGAAAGATCCTTACTCCTACCAAGTGAATAACACATGAAGGTGTTTCAAACATTAACACACACAACACCAATAGAAGTTCAAACTATCCAATTTGGTGAACCAAAGGACTCACATTTTTTCAAGCACACCTTTCTTGCCAAATAACCGAATACAAGTGAAAAAACAATTTCAAATGTATTCAAGGTCTAAGTTTCGGTTTTCCTCTCTTAAGGAGAAGGGGAAGGCAACAGTCTACCTCTAAGATTACAATCCAAAAAGTCACTCAATTCATTATCTCCAAAACTAAGAACAATATGAGCTAAGGTGTCTATATATACTATTACAATCAATGAAAAAAATACCCTATATGAAGTGTGCTCCTTCGGAGTGTATAAAGAAGTCATTAAAAAACAAGAATGCCCTAAATGAACCCCCAAATAGATGCGGCGTTGGAGTGTATTTCAAGCTCCTCCTTAAACTTTAGCATATACACTCCAATAGGTGAACTCATGACACAATCACAAGCTTCCGACTTCATAAACATTTCCTGAAGACCATGTAACTCTTTGTCTTCACTCCTTGTGAAAGGTCTTGTGCTCTTGGTGCTTCTCATGCTTGTATCATCAGTTCTCCTTCTTTTTTCTCCTGAACAAGGCTTCAAAATGCACCAAAAGTTCTTCAATTACTTGCCAATTGTGAAACTTGAAACTTGGACAATATCTTGTGCTCTTGGTGCTCCTTGTGCTTGTACCATATTCACCAACACAATGAGCAGAACTAAAGTTTATATGACTTGAGACTTATAAAATACACCACACGTTTGCTCAAGTAGTGGACTACATTCGTGAGTTGGTTGATCATTATTCACATCCTATCTAGTTGTAGGCAACTTACATACCAACGTAGACTCACCTCGACTTTCATAAAGGTCAACTAGTGTGTGAATACTCTTATCACTTGGTAATGGAACCGTATTCAAGTTCTATATGATAGCACTTGTTGGTTCCAAATCATTCTTACAAAAAGAATTAGTTGGTCATCTATAGTACCAACTATTGCTTGCAAACTTAGTACAAGAATTTATTATTCAGGCAACCTAGCAATACCAAAATTATCACAAAGTGAAGACTCATGCAATTCTCCTCCAAGATAACCATCAACTACATCAACTTGGCTACAACTATCCATATCATGACATTCTAAGTTTATAGGAGTGTAGGAGATAGCATTGTTACCTTTTAGCTCATATGAGGTATGGCCTTAAGCTAGCTTTGGATAATGGAAGCACATTTGTACCTTTAGTAAGATCTCATTACAAGGGAGTTTGTCAATAATTCTTCCTTGCATCACCTCTCTATCATTTTTTTCGAAAGTAGGAATTCTTAGACAAGAGGTCCATTTTATCATCAACCATGTATTCTTGAGGAACTCTCATTGAATCCTCCAGTGTAAGAATATTATCTTGAACATGCACATAAGAGGACTTGATACTAGGCAAAATGCTAGTACCTTGGTTACTGGTGATTCGACTTACATAGTATGCTTAAATAAGCAATTGGTGTATACCTTTAAGGTTCTGATTGAAAGATTCAAAAGGATCCGAGGTAGTGTAAATACCATAACTATCTAGGGTGGATGATGTTGTTTCTTCCATTGTCAAGGTACCTAAAAAACACTTACAAAATAACAAACGAGTTAGTTCAAATAACCTCACAAGCTCACACTAGGGTCTCACCACACACTTAGTCTCACATATGTAGAATACTTGGCAATACTTGATAAGTGAATTGAGTGGTGAATAATCCTTGGTCAAGAATCAATTTTCGTTTGATAAGACTCAAATAAAATGATGCACGGACTTGAACCAACAAACTACTACAAATTAAATATGAGAAAAGGCACATAAAAACCGAAGACACAAAATAAACGAAGTCTAGACTAATTAACAACCTAGTAGTTACTTACTATTACTCTAATTAGTGATAGAATTTGACACACAAGAAACAAGAATAAAAAATTAAAAACTAGAAAATCTACTCAGGAACTCAATTTGGCCGATTGGCTAGTGATGACATGGCATTCATTGATTGGATATTGAGTTTTCCATTTTCCTACCCAAATTCTCAAGTCTCGGCGTAGAATCCCTTTGGTAAAGAAGAATTTTAGTTTGGGAGGGATAATAAAGGTTTGAAAGCCTTTTTGGAGCTTCAAATGAATTTAAAAACAATGGTCCCCTCTTTGTACTTTGATTGTACTTAGAATTGTACCTTGATTATTCCTTTGTCTCTTTTATATTTTGGATAAATATGAATATACTAAGGATTATTTTTCCACAAACACCAAGTACACTCTCTTTATTCTCCCTTTTTCGATCAGACACACTCTTTGAATATTCTTGCTTCGCAAGACTTAATGAACATGTAAGAACAAGATAAATATTTAAGAGTTGACCAAAGTTTCTCCCTAACCAAATGAACCCTAATCTCCAATTTTCTTATAGATCTAGGTTCCTTAGGACAAGGTGAGCTCAAATAACAAAAAATCAGCATCAAATCACGCCATCTACTAAAGCCCAAACGGATCTTACCTCTAAAAGCTTCAAAGAATTCACAATAATGGCGGGTCTTGATCAAAAACAACCAAATCTTGTTCCAAATATAGATCTAGACACCCAAGGTTGTAAGAAATAAGAATCTAGAAATTGAAACAAATAAAACAACACAAAAATGTGTAGATCTAACTTCTAAAATGTTGTCCAAATGAAAAAACGTGAAACACTTTTTTCTTATTTTCTTGACTCTAGACTCTTTTTTGTGTGAAGATTTTCTTAGATTCAAGAAATAGAGTTGTGGGACCAATTCTAATACATGAATTTGATATCAAATGATAGCTAAAAACAAAGCTATAACTGAAATTCAAGACTAAAGAGGGAAAAATCAGCAACTAAAAAAGATGAGATGAACTAGAAACAAGAAGAAAATTGCATTAAATGAAAAAGGTATTAATGATGAGACATTGACGAACACTAATGAGAAACACTAAAATTTATATTAAATACTTAAACACAATTCACCATCATTTATCTTTTGGATGAATACGAATATACAAAGGATTATTCTTTCACAAACACCAAGTACACTCTCTTTCTTCTCCTTCTTTTGGATAAAACACACTCTTTGAATATTCTTGCTTCGCAAGACTTAATGAACATGGAAGGACAAGATAAATATTTAAGAGTTGACAAAAGTTTCTCCCCTGACCAAATTAACCCTAATCTCCAATTTTCTTTTAGATCTAGGTTCCTTAGGACAAGGTGAGCTCAAATAACAAAAAATCAGCATCAAATCACGTCATCCACTCAAGCCCAAAACGGATATTACCTCTAAAAGCTTCAATGAATGCACAATAATGGCGGGTCTTGAACAAAAACAACCAAATCTTGTTTCAAATATAGATCTAGACTCCCCAGGTTGTAAGAAATAAGAATCTAGAACTTGAAACAAATAAAACAACACAAAAATGTGTAGATCTAACTTCCAAAATGTTGTCCAAATGAAAAAACGTGACACACTTTTTTTTTTATTTTCTCGACTCTAGACTCTTTTTTGTGTGAATACTTTCTAAGATTCAAGACATAGAGTTGTGGGACCAACTCTAATACATGAATTTGATACCAAATTATAGCTAAAAACAAAGCTATAACCGAAATTCAAGACTAAAGAGGGAAAAATTAGAAACTAAAGAAGATGAGATGAAGTAGAAACAAGAAGAAAGTTGCATTAAATGAAATGGTATTGATGATGAGACATTAACCAACACTAATGAAAAACACTAAAGTTTATATTAAACACTTAAACACAATTCACCATCATTTATCTTTTGGATGAATATGAATATACAAAGGATTATTCTTTAACAAACACCAAGTACACTCTCTTTCTTTTCCTTTTTTGGATAAAACACACTTTTTGAATAATCTTGCTTCGCAAGACTTACTGAACATGGAAGGACAAGCTAAATATTTAAGTCTTGACAAAAGTTTCTCCCCTAACCAAATGAACCCTAATCTCCAATTTTCTTTTAGATCTAGGTTTCTTAGGACAAGGTGAGCTCAAATAACAAAAAATCCGCATCAAATCACGTCATCCACTCAAGCCCAAAATGGATCTTACCTCTAAAAGCTTCAAAGAATTCACAATAATGGCGGGTCTTCATCAAAAACAATCAAATCTTGTTCCAAATATAGATCTACTCCCTAGGTAGTAAGAAATAAGAATCTAGAACTTGAAACAAATAAAACAACACAAAAATGTGTAGATCTAACTTCTTAAATGTTGTCCAAATGAAAAAACGTGAAACACTTTTTTTTTATTTTCTTGACTCTAGACTCTTTTTTGTGTGAAGATTTTCTTAGATTCAAGACATAGAGTTGTGGGACCAACTCTAATACTTGAATTTGATACCAAATGATAGCTAAAAACAAAGCTATAACCGAAATTCAAGACTAAAGAGGGAAAAATCAGCAACTAAAGAAGATTAGATGAAGTAGAAAAAAGAGGAAAATTGCATTAAATGAAAAGGGATTGATGATGAGACACTAACCAACACTAAAGTTTATATTAAACACTTAAACATAATTCACCATCATTTATCTTTTGGATGAATATGAATATACAAAGGATTATTCTTTAACAAAGACCAACTACACTTTCTTTCTTCTCTTTTTTATGATCAAACACACTCTTTGAATACTCTTGCTTCGCAAGACTTAATGAACATGGAAGAACAAGATAAATATTTAAGAGTTGACCAAAGTTTATCCCCTAACCAAATGAACCCTAATCTCCAATTTTCATTTAGATCTAGGTTCTTTAGGACAAGGTGAGCTCAAATACAAAAACATCAGCATCAAATCACGTCACCCACTCAAGCCCAAAACGGATCTTACCTCTAAAAGCTTCAAAGAATTCACAATAATTGTGGGTCTTTATTAAAAACAACCAAATCTTGTTCCAAATATAGATCTAGACTCCCCAGGTTGTAAGAAATAAGAATCTAGCACTTGAAACAAATAAAATAACACAAAAATGTGTAGATCTAACTTCCAAAATGTTGTCCAAATGAAAAAACGTGAAACACCTTTTTTTTATTTTCTTGACAGTAGACTCTTTTTTGTGTGAATATTTTCTTAGATTCAAGACATAGAGTTGTGGGACCAACTTTAATACATGAATTTGATACCAAATGATAGCTAAAAACATAGCTATAACCGAAATTCAATACTAAAGAGGGAAAAATCAGCAACTAAAGAAGATGAGATGAAGTAGAAACAAGAGGAAAATTGCATTAAATGAAAAGGTATTGATGATGAGACATTAACCAACACTAAAGTTTATATTAAACACTTAAACACAATTCACCATCATTTATCTTTTGTATAAATATGAATATCGAAAGGATTATTCTTTCACAAACACCAAGTACACTCTCTTTCTTCTCCCTTTTTGGATCAAACACACTCTTTGAATATTCTTGCTTCGCAAGAGTTAATGAACATGGAAGGACAAGATAAATATTTAAGAGTTGACAAAAGTTTCTCCCCTAACCAAATGAACCCTACTCTCCAATTTTCTTTTAGATCTAGGTTCCTTAGGACAAGGTGAGCTCAAATAACAAAAAATCAGCATCAAATCACGTCATCCACTCAAGCCCAAAACGGATCTTACCTCTAAAAGCTTCAAAGAATTCACAATAATGGCGGGTCTTGATAAAAAAACAACCAAATCTTGTTCCAAATATAGATCTAGACACCCTAGGTTGTAATAAATAAGAATCTAGCACTTGAAACAAATAAAACAACACAAAAATGTATAGATCTAACTTCTAAAATGTTGTCCAAATGAAAAAACGTGAAACACTTTTTTTTTATTTTCTTGACTCTAGACTCATTTTTGTGTGAAGATTTTCTTAGATTCAAGACATAGAGTTGTGGGACCAACTCTAATACATGAATTTGATACAAATGATAGCTAAAAACAAAGCTATAACCGAAATTCAAGACTAAAGAGGGAAAATTCAGCAACTAAAGAAGATGAGATGAAGTAGAAACAAGAGGAAAATTATATTAAATGAAAAGGGATTGATGATGAGACATTAACCAACACTAATGAGAAGCACTAAAGTTTATATTTAACACTTAAACACAATTCACCATCATTTATCTTTTGGATGAATATGAATATACAAAGGATTATTCTTTCACAAAGACCAACTACACTCTCTTTCTTCTCTCTTTTTAGATCAAACACACTCTTTGAATAATCTTGCTTCGCAAGACTTAATGAACATGGAAGGACAAGATAAATATTTAAGAGTTGACCAAAGTTTCTCCCCTAACCAAATGAACCCTAATCTCCAATTTTCTTTTCGATCTAGGTTCCTTAGGACAAGGTGAGCTCAAATAACAAAAAATCAGCATCAAATCACGTCATCCACACAAGCCCAAAACGAAACTTATCTCTCAGAGCTTCAAAGAATTCACAATAATGGTGGGTATTGATCAAAAACAACCAAATCTTGTTCCAAATAAAGATCTAGACTCCCTAGGTTGTAAGAAATAAGAATCTAGAACATGAAACAAATAAAACAACACAAAAATGTGTAGATCTAACTTCTAAAATGTTGTCCAAATGAAAAAACGTGAAACACTTTTTTTTATTTTCTTGACTCTAGACTCTTTTTTGTGTGAAGATTTTCTTAGATTCAAGACATAGAGTTGTGGGACCAACTCTAATACATGAATTTGATACCAAATGATAGCTAAAAACAAAGCTAGAACAGAAATTCAAGACTAAAGAGGGAAAAATCAGCAACTAAAGAAGATGAGATCAAGTAGAAACAAGAAGAAAATTGCATCAAAATGAAAAGGGATTGATGATGAGACATTAACCAACACTAATGAGAAACACTAAAGTTTATATTAAACACTTAAACACAATTCACCATCATTTATCTTTTAGTTGAATATGAATATACAAAGGATTATTCTTTCACAAACACCAAGTACACTCTCTTTCTTCTCGCTTTTTGGATCGAACACACTCTTTGAATATTCTTGCTTCGCAAGACTTAATTAACATGGAAATACAAGATAAATATTTAAGACTTGACCAAAGTTTCTCCCCTAACCAAATGAACCCTAATATCCAATTTTCTTTTAGATGTAGGTTCCTTAGGACAAGGTGAGCTCAAATAACAAAAAATCAGCATCAAAGCACGTCATCCACTCAAGCCCAAAACGGATCTTACCTCTAAAAGCTTCAAAGAATTCACAATAATGGCGGGTCTTTATATAAAACAACCAAATCTTGTTCCAAATATAGATCTAGACTCCCCAGGTTGTAAGAAATATGAATCTAGCACTTGAAACAAATAAAACAACACAAAAATGTGTAGATCTAACTTCCAAAATGTTCTCCAAATGAAAAAAACGTGACACACTTTTTTTTTTTCTCTACTCTAGACTCTTTTTTGTGTGAATATTTTCTTAGATTCAAGACATAGTGTTGTGGGACCAACTCTAATACATGAATTTCATACAAATTATAGCTAAAAACAAAGCTATAACCGAAATTCAAGAATAAAGAGGGAAAAATCAGCAACTAAAGAAGATGAGATGAAGTAGAAAAAAGAAGAAAATTGCATTAAATGAAAAGGGATTGATGATGAGACATTAACCAACACTAATGAGAAACACTAAAGTTTATATTAAACAATTAAAAACAATTCACCATCATTTATCTTTTGGATGAATATGAATATTCAAAGGATTATTCTTTCACCAACAAGAAGTACACTCTCTTTCTTATCCCTTTTTGGATCAAACACACTCTTTGAATATTCTTGCTTTGCAAGACTTAATGAACATTGAAGGACAAGATAAATATTTAAGAGTTGACCAAAGTTTCTCCCCTAACCAAATGAACCCTAATCTCCAATTTTCATTTGGATCAAGGATTCTTAGGACAAGGTGAGCTCAAATAACCAAAAATCAGCATCAAATCACGTCATCCACTCATGCCCAAAATGGATCTTACCTCTAAAAGCTTCAAAGAATTCACAATAATGGCGGGTCTTGATCAAAAACGACCAAATCTTGTTCCAAATATAGATCTAGACTCCCTAGGTTGTAAGAAATATGAATCTAGAACTTGAAACAAATAAAACAACACAAAAATGTGTAGATCTAACTTCTAAAATTTTGTCCAAATGAATAAACGTGAAACACTTTTTTTTTATTTTCTTGACTCTAGACTCTTTTTTGAGTGAAGATTTTCTTAGATTCAAGACATAGAGTTGTGGGACCAACTCTAACACATGAATTTGATACAAAATGATAGCTAAAAACAAAGCTATAACCGAAATTCAAGACTAAAGAGGGAAAAATAAGCACCTAAAGAAGATGACATGAAGTAGAAACAAGAAGAAAATTGCATTAAATGAAAAGGTATTGATGATGAGACATTAACCAACACTAATGAGAAACACTAAAGTTTATACTAAACACTTAAACACAATTCACCATCATTTATCTTTTGGATGAATATGAATATACAAAGGATTATTCTTTCACAAACACCAAGTACACTCTCTTTCTTCTCCTTTTTTGGATAAAACACACTATTTGAATATTCTCGCTTCGCAAGACTTAATGAACATAGAAGGACAAGATAAATATTTAAGAGTTGACAAAAGTTTCTCCCCTAACCAAATGAACCCTAATCTCCAATTTTCTTTTAGATCTAGGTTCTTTAGGATATGGTGAGCTCTAATACCAAAACATCAGCATCAAATCACGTCACCCACTCAAGCCCAAAGCGGATCTTACCTCTAAAAACTTCAAAGAATTCACAATAATGGCGGGTCTTGATAAAAAACAACCAAATCTTGTTCCAAATATAGATCTAGACTCCCCAGGTTGTAAGAAATAAGAATCTGGTACTTGAAACAAATAAAACAACACAAAAATGTGTAGATCTAACTTCCAAAATGTTGTCCAAATGAAAAAACGTGAAACACTTTTTTTTTAATTTTCTCGACTCTAGACTCTTTTTGGTGTGAATATTTTCTTAGATTCAAGACATAGAGTTGTGGGACCAACACTAATACATGAATTTGATACCAAATTATAGCTAAAATCAAAGCTATAACCGAAATTCAAGACTAAAGAGGCAAAAATCAGCAACTAAAGAAGATGAGATGAAGTAGAAATAAGAAGAAAATTGCATTAAATGAAAAGGGATTGATGATGAGACATTAACCAACACTAATGAGAAACACTAAAGTTTATATTAAACAATTAAAAACAATTCACCATCATTTATCTTTTGGATGAATATGAATATACAAAGGATTATTCTTTCACCAACAAGAAGTACACTATCTTTCTTCTCTCTTTTTGGATCAAACACACTCTTTGAATATTCTTGCTTCGCAAGACTTAATGAACATTGAAGGACAAGATAAATATTTAAGAGTTGACCAAAGTTTCTCCCCTAACCAAATGAACCCTAATCTCCAATTTTCATTTAGATCAAGGATTCTTAGGACAAGGTGAGCTCAAATAACCAAAAATCAGCATCAAATCACGTCATCCACTCATGCCCAAAATGGATCTTACCTCTAAAAGCTTCAAAGAATTCACAATAATGGCGGGTCTTGATCAAAAACGACCAAATCTTGTTCCAAATATAGATCTAGACTCCCTAGGTTTTAAGAAATAAGAATCTACAACTTGAAACAAATAAAACAACACAAAAATGTGTAGATCTAACTTCTAAAATTTTGTCCAAATGAATAAACGTGAAACACTTTTTTTTTATTTTCTTGACTCTAGACTCTTTTTTGTGTGAAGATTTTCTTAGATTCAAGACATAGAGTTGTGGGACCAACTCTAATACATGAATTTGATACCAAATGATAGCTAAAAACAAAGATATAACCGAAATTCAAGACTAAAGAGGGAAAAATAAGCAACTAAAGAAGATTAGATGAAGTAGAAACAAGAAGAAAATTGCATTAAATGAAAAGGTATAGATGATGATACATTAACCAACACTAATGAGAAACTCTAAAGTTTATATTAAACACTTAAACACAATTCACCATAATTTATCTTTTGGATGAATATGAATATACAAAGGATTATTCTTTCACAAACACCAAGTACACTCTCTTTCTTCTCCTTTTTTGGATAAAACACACTCTTTGAATATTCTTGCTTCGCAAGACTTAATGAACATAGAAGGACAAGATAATTATTTAAGAGTTGACAAAAGTTTCTCCCCTAACCAAATGAACCCTAATCTCCAATTTTCTTTTAGATCTAGGTTCCTTAGGACAAGAGGAGCTCAAATAACAAAAAATCAGCATCAAATCACGTCATCCACTCAAGCCCAAAATGGATCTTACCTCTAAAAGCTTCAAAGAATTCACAATAATGGCGGGTCTTGATCAAAAACAACCAAATCTTGTTCCAAATATATATCTAGACTCGCCAAGTTGTAAGAAATAAGAATCTAGAACTTGAAACAAATAAAATAACACAAAAATGTGTAGATCTAACTTCCAAAATGTTGTCCAAATGAAAAAACGTGAAACACTTTTTTTTTATTTTCTCGACTCTAGACTCTTTTTTGTGTTAATATTTTCTTAGATTCAAGACATAGAGTTGTGGGACCAACTCTAATACATGAATTTGATACCAAATTATAGCTAAAAACAAAGCTATAGCCTAAATTCAAGACTAAAGAGGGAAAAATCAGCAACTAAAGAAGATGAGATGAAGTAGATACAAGAGAAAAATTGCATTAAATGAAAAGGGATTGATGATGAGACATTAACTAACACTAATGAGAAACACTAAAGTTTATATTAAACACTTAAACAGAATTCACCATCATTTATCATTTGGATGAATATGAATATACAAAGGATTATTCTTTCACAAACACCAAGTACACTCTCTTTCTTCTCCCTTTTTGGATCAAACACACTCTTTGAATATTCTTGCTTCGCAAGACTTAGTGAACATGGAAGGACAAGATAAATATTTAAGAGTTGACCAAAGTTTCTCCCCTAACCAAATGAACCCTAATCTCTAATTTTCTTTTAGATCCAGGTTCCTTAGGACAAGGTGAGCTCAAATAACAAAAAATCAGCATCAAATCATGTCACCCACACAAGCCCAAAATGGATCTTACCTATAAAAGCTCAAAGAATTCACAATAATGGCGGGTCTTGATAAAAAACAATCAAATCTTGTTCCAAATATAGATCTAGACTCCCTCGGTTGTAAGAAATAAGAATCTAGCACTTGAAACAAACAAAACAACACAAAAATGTGTAGATCTAACTTCTAAAATGTTGTCCAAATGAAAAAACGTGAAACACCTTTTTTTTATTTTCTCGACTCTTGACTTTTTTTTGTGTGAAGATTTTCTTAGATTCAAGACATAGAGTTGTGGGACCAACTCTAATACATTAATTTAATACCAAATGATAGCGAAAAACAAAGCTATAACCGAAATTCAAGACTAAAGAGGGAAAAATCAGCAACTAAAGAAGATGAGATGAAGTAGAAACAAGAAGAAAATTGCATTAACTGAAAAAGGATTGATGATGAGACATTAACCAACACTAATGAGAAGCACTAAAGTTTATATTAAACACTTAAACACAATTCACCATCATTGATTATAACTCATTCTTAGGTACACATAAAGGGAGTCACCTTCCCCAAGCACCAACCTTTATTCCTAATTTATCAACACAAGCTATATTCATAACATAGCATTAACCCTAATTTCAGATTCTATACTAAACCAGAAGACTAAAATTATCAACTAAAGAGTATTCTTTAAATATTCATCAAAGCTAAAGAAAATAGAAGATAATAGGTCTATTTATACTATGACATAATGTTGACTAAAATACCCTTAGTGAGTGATTAAAAGAGGCGCCTCTTGAGTGTTAAATTGGAGTGTGCAAAGTCCATCTTTCCCTTAAATTGAGGCACCACTTGAGTACCTAAGTTACCCTCCTTTCTTCCCTTGATCAAGACTTGAGAATGCTCTAACACTTGGTCAATTCTGAAACTTGGTCCTTTAAGAAATCATTCAAATCCATAAGTACTTTAGACGTGTATCAGTGACTGTTGAAGGAAACCTAATTCTTCCAATGCTACTCCTCAACTCCACCTCCGAGCATCCTTAAGTGCTTAAGTACAAGAGGCTTCAACTACCATTACTCCTAGAACTCTCCACCATATGTTCTACCCTCCCCCACAAGTATGTGCTCCCTTTCCTACCACTACTACGACCGACCAAACTCCACGACATGTAGCCCAACCACTTGAATTCAACCAACAAATTCCCCAAAGCACCACCTAAGCTCCCCAATTCCTAACTCTACCCTAGAAAACGCCCCTAATTTAATTTCCAAACTACAAAATTCATTAAGGATTGAACCCATGAGGCCTCAATACACGCTACTATCCACCCTATCAACTCGCCCAAATTCAAATACCACACTATGAAAGGCCACTGAATTCGAATCCACCATACCAAGATCCACTTAATAAAATACCACCATACTAAATGCCACCAATCCAAGTCGTTGGAGTTCAAAGAGAGTTTGTAGGATATGTTGAAGGAGGTTATGGATATAGTGCACAAGGGCATGTCCCAAGAGATCAAGGCAGCTATGGAGGTCATGATATGGGTCTCAATTCTACAAAGGTCACTCTTCCTAGCTTTTATGGAGGTAGTGATCGTGAAGGGTGCTTTAAATAATATTCGAAATATGATAGGATCTTCCAAGATAATGATGTACCCGATGATAAAAAAATAACCTATGATGTTTCTTAATTTGAAGGAGTTCAATATACACCTTGGGATATTATGAAGGGCCTTTTTAGAGCCAAGTATGTACTAGAGAGATATCGATAAGGGTTTCTTGCTATGTTGTATAATTTCAGACAAGAAGATAAAAGTACTGAAGCATACTATGATGAATTTCAAAATCTACTCTTGATGCTTGATTACAATGAGGATGAAGAGCACAACAAGATTTGGTTTAAGGTAGGATTGAATCAAGAGATTACCTCTCGAATGCTAATGCACAAGTTTTCCTAAATGGATGTTCTTTCAAAAGCAGCTATTGATGTTGAAAGAGATTTAAAGTTGGAGAAAGAGGCAACTAAGCCGAAGAAGGGGAATCAATTTTCCTCTAATTGGAGTTAAGGCTCTGAATCTAAGAAGACTTTATAGAAGAAGACCATTGATAAGAGTTCTCTGAAGTATCTACTAGAGAAGGAGGTAATCCTAATCTTAAGGGTACTCAATGCTTTAAATGTCAAGAATGGGGTCACCGAATGAGTGAGTGTCCAAAGAGATGAGCCATCAGACTTTGAGAACGTGATCCATACTATAAAGATGAAGTGAACCATGAGAAAAAAATTAGTGGTCTTGATGAAAATGTGGAGATTGATGTGACTCCATGCGATGGGGATCTTACCATTCCTAATTTGCTAAACAACAAATTGCAGATGGAGAAAGTTTGGCCTCAAGAAGATAAGCTTAGAATTCAACTTTACAAGGCTAAACATGTTATGCTCCCTACTAGATCTAAGAACTCCTCATAATTCTTTGATCTAGATCATGATGAACTCTTGAATTTAAGGACAAATTCTCTTTAAGAAGGAGAGGATGCTACAAGTGAAAGTGCATCATGCCCATGATTTAGGAACAATAAGAAATATTTTTAATCCTCATGAGGAGATCAAAAGAATGAAGATTACTCTGTTATAGTTATGGCTTTTGGTCACTGTTGGTCCGAGTAGCTTTTAGGGTCACTTTTGGGGTCATTGTATAATAAATAGCCCACGACTATTAATTGCTAGTTTTATTTTATTTTTAGAAAGTTGATTTTGGATATGTTTTGAAATACACTTGCGAGTGTTTATGTTAAGCTTGTTGGGAGCTTACAAATTGTCTAGAAACATGGGTTGTGAGGGGTCAACATCCCTCTCGGTCTTCGTAGGAGAACTGGTACCTGTAGTTGGATTATGTTTGAGGGCCTCAATTTAGTATATTGTTGTTTTCTTGCATTCCTTCTCTTGTGTCATTCTATCTATTCTTTACAGTATTTCTTTATTTTTTTTGTTGTCCTTGTTTTTGTGTTGTTTCCAATTTTGTGTTTTATATCTCGTAATAACATCTAAGCAAATAGAGGTCATCTTCACTCGATGTATCATTTTTCACGCCCTCACTAGTTATTGTTAACACGTATACCAATGTAGACTCCCATTGGTTTTCACAAGGGTCAACTAGTTTGTAAATCTTGTCAATTGGTAATGGAACCTTACTCAAATTATTAGTGCTAACACTAGATGGACACAAATCATTCTTATAAGAATAATCAATTTCGTAATCTAAAGGATCAACTAGTTCTTGCGTACTTACAACAAGAGTTTGGTCCTCACGAAACCTAACATCACCAAGAGTATCACAAAAGAAATATCCAAGAACCTCTTCTCTAGGAAACTTTGCAACTACATTCATTTGGCTACTACTAGCCACATTAGAACATTCTAAGTTTATTGGACTGTAGGGGTTAGCATTTTTACCTTTTGGCTCACATGAGCTATGGAATTTACCTTGGTGTGGGTCGGGATAGCCTAGTTCTCCCTTCAGGAAGCTCACATCCAAGGTGTTTGGACAAGAGAAATTGGATTTTTTGGGAAAAATTTGGGTATTAATTGGCGTATCTATTAAATATGTCATTTGAAATCTTCACAATGGTCATTGAAGCTATCACACATGGCATTGAATTTATTAATATGCATAATACCTTAAAGATACAACAAGAAAGAGAACAAACATATTTTGTTCAAAAATTAGCGTCACCACACTAGCACGCTTTGATTACCTCACACGTAGCTTCACACCCGTGGAGATTTTTAGGTTGCGTCTAATCTTTTCCGAAATAGATTTTGGTTTGAAACTCAAAAAAAATCTTATAGGACTTGAGTAAAGAACTAACAATGATTCAAAATGACAAAAGTACACAACAAACGCTAACACAAACAAACGGACTCTACAACTAACTTATAATCTTGTAAGATATTACTAGTTTCATAATTATCATTAGAATCAACATATGAAACTAAGAAACAACAAAATTAAACTAAGAGATCAAAATTTGAGCCAAAATTGGCGTGTGAAAAGTAAAATGGTGATGTGTCAGTCCACTATTGGTCATGGTTTTTGAACAATTTTTACTCACCAATTTGAAGTCTTGACCAATTTACAATTTCGAATAGCGGAAATTGTTTAAAGGAGGGAAAATACAAGTCTTGGTGATCCTTTTCTTAAAATTTAAGACTTGACTTTTGTTGCACTTCTCCTTCAAACATTGGACCTTAAATCATGGAAGGTGGTTAAAAAGTGATTTACAAGTCTTTGAGTGGATGTAAAGTCTTTCAAGACCAACAAGTACTTACATCTTTTTCCTTTACCTTTTGGATCTAATACTCTTTTATGTTTAAAAATATGTGCCGGAGGTGAAAAACATCAAGAACAACAACAACATCCACCAAGAAATACAACAACAATCACACGACCAACTAGAAATCCACATTAATAAGAACAACCGCCACACGGCCAAGACTACAACAACTTCAATAAAATGTTCTTAGGCCACCAATTATCAAAAACAATATCACACGGCCACTTTTTTAACATCAACAACAATACAAGGTCAAGGTGAATCCACAACAACAATGTTCAACACACGATGGCCACGTTAGAACAACAACATCAACACATGACCACACTTTGTTCACATCAACAACAAAATCTCAAACTTAAACATAGACTTAATGTGTTAGTGATGAACAAAATTAAAAATTGAAAAACTCAAGACAAGTAAAATCCTGGCTAAAACAAAACAAGAACACAATTTTTGCCAAAACACAAAAATGGACAAATTTGCCTATTTTTGGTTTTTTAGTTTTCTAACATTTTTTTTTGAATTTTCAACCAAGAAAGCCCAAGATTGATCTTGGGGAGAATAGATCAGCCATTATCTGATACCAAATGATACACAACAAACAACAGAAGGCACAAAAAATGACACGAAATAGTGCACAATACAAGGCCAAGCCGAGAACAAGCCACAATCGAGAAAGGCATTGATAATAACAAAGAAATAAGGTGTAAATGACACCAAAATAGCCACAAATTGTGATGAGAATAAGAAGATAAGAACAACAACAACATCAAGTGAACAACAACACACGGCTTAACTATAAACAAGAACAAACTAGTAGAAGATTACAAGAAAAGGAAAGATAGATAGTGTGACATACAATATTACAAATCCTAAGAACTAAGGTGTGTATCTAATACGATAAAAATGGACATAACAACCTTCGATGACATCATGCAATGCCAACTCATGAAGAATCCAATTGTGGTCACATTGAGGAGAAGAGCGTATGCATGGGGAGACCATTTTGGACATTCCATGAGGCAAAGTGGCGTGTGGAAGGTGACTTGGCTTACAAAAGTTGTGAAGCTTGAAGGACCTAGGTATTGGAGTGTAGGACTTAGTGAAAGATGCCCTTTTCTGACTAAGGGGTGTCTGAGGGATTTCACAAGCAAAAAATACACTCCATGGCGACCCCACCCTAATTAAGGGAATTTTGGACACTTTATATTGTAATAGATTATAAATAGGCCCTTTAGTCTTATTTTTAATTATTTGATTATTGTTTTAAGTTCTTAAAAACAAAAAGTCCTATCCCTACTTGAGTCAAACCAAAACTTGACTTCACAAGTGAATTTTCCACTTGTGTTGTGTATTGGCTAGAAACGTGAGTTCTTGAGTGAACCGAGTTTCTCTTGGGTTCAACATAAGAACTTAGTGTTAGTTTACATATTTGGAGGGGTTTATGAGTTTAATATACTCTTTAGTATATATCATACACGTTCTCTTTATGTGAAGTCATTTATCCATTATCTCTTAAGTTAGTTTGCTTGCTTGTTGTCGTTGTTGTCTAGTATTGTATGGACTATTTTGTGTTCATTGTGTACTGATTTAAGCTTTCTTAGATACCGTTTGGTATTAGGATCAAACATCCAAAATCTTAAAACATGTAATACTAACACCTACATTGTTATATTGACACAAGAGGGACGTTAATCTCCCAAGCACCCAATGTTTCTAAGCCTTGAACAATCAACATAAGTGAATCCACACTTGTTGACCTCATTTTGGGTTTGCCTCCTAAAGAATGAGGACTTGTGTTTCAAAATGTTATAAGAACTACAATATCATTGAAAAACTAAAGACTAAAATCCTAAAATGTTCTATATATAGGCTATTACTAATTAAGATTTAAAATGACCAAAAGTCCCTTTAATGAAATATGAGCAAAGGACGCCCATAGAGTGCAACATAGGGGTGGTTTCGGTATATTAAAAGGCCCCTCTTCAACTTTTCTTGCACACTCCAAGTCTTGGGTCAATAAACTCTTGCACTAGTCCATCTTCTTCATTATGCTTGTATTAGTCATGCTCCTGACTGGCAATCTCCTAGGAAGTCACCATGAGGCAGTAAAGTATTTCTTCACTCACTTCCTTAGCGGTTCATGACATGGTTGGTTGGGCTCTTGACATGTCTTTAAATGACCTTCTCCTTTAGTTATTTGGGTATTTTGGATTTCCAAAGCATATTCCTAGATGTAAGCAATTAAACATATATGGAATTATGGATCTAGTAGATTAAAAAGGGTCCACCAAGTGAAATCTTTACCTCTTGGGGGATCATCGATCGGACCTTTTTGTATTGTACTTGAAAAATAGGTTCAAAATCTTTCATGTCCCTTTGTCTTGCATCATCCTCCCCTTTTTTAAAAGGATTTATCCTTGAATCTAATCATTGCAAAATCAAAGTAATGACAAACAAGTACCAAATCCTTATGGCATGAGGGTTAGGGCTAGCAAAAATAATCATGTCATCATGCCAAGGTTGTGCACACTTGAAATATAACAAAGGATCCATCATGATACATATTAGGAACTTACTGAAGAATGCATAAAGGATTTGGCTATGGGAATCACTGAGAGGTAAGGAAACCACAAGGGTTAGAATGGCATCACTAAACCCAAAAGGTAAGGTACCGCTACCTTAGGAGCCATAAGTAACTATTGCTTCATCACTTCTTTAAGAGACCACATAAATAATGGTGCTTCTATTGGTATGAAAGTCCACTAGACTCATTTAGTAAAGTCACTAAAACAAGTGGACAAACCAACAAATATCCTACCTCTACATAAAATAAATCCAACACTATCATGGATGTCATCATAGGCCTAGTATAGGAACAAATCAAGTGTACATGCATCATCCAAGGTGTTATAGTCACTAAGAATGCCATTTGGAAAAAAATATATAGCACATAAGGAACTCAAGAATGGAATCAAGAAACTTACGCCCATATGATTTATTCCTTTCAAGTAAAGCATCAACTTGGCATCCACAAGTTCCAATTTATGGAACTTAAGCACTAGTGTGTCAAATAGGGATACACATATATAGGCATTACCCTAAGAACATAATGACATATTTACCCTCGGATTTTCTTGAATAAATATTCCTTTGAGAAGGAGATCATTTTCTTTGCACATATCTTGAAGAAGGGTATAACACAAATGGTGTTTATCCAAAGTAGTTTAAAGAGAAGAGTCTCTGCTTGACCTACAAATGGTAAAACCTTGGTCAAAATTGAAACATACAATGGTGAAATCTCTTGGATTCTTTCAGGTCTCCCCTTCTTTAAAAACCCTTAATCTAGGTTAGAGTTCTTTCCCTTACATAATATTGGTCTCTTAAGTGGATTTCAAATCCCCAAAAAAGACTTTACATAAAAGGGAAGGATACCAACACCTTCATTCAAACTTTGCTAGTTATGTAGACCAAGAAATAAATTGGGTGTGCCAAATTTTTCATATCCACTATTGGAACTAGGGTTAAAAGGAAAGAATGGCCATAGACAACACTTTTTTTCCTATAGGATTTACCCAAGCTAAAAGATATACTCTCTACAATAGCATACATATCATCAAAATTTAATAGAAAGTAGAGAAAGGTATAACTCAAGTCAACTTCAACTAAGGTGTTCGCATGTTTACACTCACTACTAGTTTCAAAATTATCACCATAAGTATTCTCAACAGTAATGTCACATAAAGTAGAAGAGGAAATAATTTCAAAAAATGGGCACTTTCTCTTTCCATAGAAGAACTCTCAAGTAGACACATACTGCCACAAACAACAAAGGGATGATTACTTAGGCCTCACAAAAATCCAGCAATTCATCCGCATAGGCATCAAACAAGGGTGTTGTGTCATACCAAGGATAATATCCACAATCATCTCCCCAGGAACAAAGTTATCATCACCCAATTATTATTCTTTTCCAAGACTTAACATTCCTTTTCCTTAAGAATACTCTCATCTAAGACGAATAGATTTCCATCTTTAGGAGGAATTTTTTCACACCCTAGTGGTTTTTCATATAGAATATAGCCCTTAAGATGAGCTATATAAACAATGCAATATACCCCACTAGGAGTGATTTCATCATCTTTAAACAAGATTTGTTCTTAAAGAGAGAAGGTTCTATCAATAAATAGGATATAGAATATGCATGTTCACACTCTAAAAGGCAACAATCAAGTTCCAAAGAAGTTTCAAGCACATGATTACCCCTATGAGCCAACTAAGAATTACCATTTTAATCAAAGGTCAAGCTCAAAGGGTTATTCCCCTTTTCTTGATAAACATTCTTTAGTTCTTCACTTCCATGAGGTCCATTAATCACTCTACACACACTCTCTAGTAGTGGAATAGTTTTGCACACAAGTTGATCAAAATAATTTTCACAAGATAATGTACTACCATTCAACGCAATGTCTTTATCATTAGATGCCTACAAATTTATCTTACAAGAAGAGTCATTCAGGCCATCAATAGGATCAAATTGTGTATCCATGCTCACACTACATACATCATTATCAAAAGGAAACAAATTAATAAACTCACATAAAGCTAAGCTACTACTAACACTCAATGGGATACTAGCCATACAATAATTATTCTCATGCATAAAAGTGTAAGAGATAGATATGTTACCGTAAATTGTTTGAGCACATCATTCTTTAACTTGTTGTGAATGTCCTCCACAAGCTTTGGAAGCATATACAATTTCCCTCATCAAGCCTTTAAAGAGAATCTTCTATTTTGGTACTTATTCTCCTGAACTTGCTATATTGAAACCTACAAAAATGTCCTTATGAAAAGAAGGACAAAAAATTTTAGCTTAGTTTGGTGGCAACCTTCTTACTTTGTTCTCCTTATCCTCTCTTTTTCTCTCTCTTAGGTTTCCACCTTGCACTCCCTTAATCCTCTCAATCATTTGTCTCTCATTTTTATTTGACTTAGAGTAAGTAGCTATATTTCCTTGAGATTTTTGAAGGGTAGATGGAAATAGATGATTTCCCCATTGGTCCTTTACAAACATAAGAGTAATTTTGCATATTTGGAATCTTATGTTGTGTAAACATCACCCAAGTGTAAGTGTCCACATTTCAATGGAAATATGTCTAACCAGACATCCTCATAGTACCCATCTCGTATGAAGGAAACCTTCATGCTCTTAGAGACTATAGACTTCTAAAAAGTATGGTAAATGCTTGGACACTCTAGGTATCCCTATATAATCAACCGTAAAAGGATTTATATAGTTTTCATGAAACCAATCATCAATGATAATAAAACACCTTAAAACATCGAAAATCTCTACCCATCATGAATATGGTTGTCCTCTTGGATCAAAATTTAAAAGCTTCATATAACCCTTTGGCACATAAATTTGCCTAACAAAATCGTTCAAGGCACCTTAAGTTTGTGTCATTTTACTTATAATCTTACACCTTTCCATCGTCGGACCTTGAATGTACTTAAGGGCTAAGGTCGCTTCTATGGCTTCGCTCATAGCATAATCTTTGAAGACTACTTCACATTCCCATTCACAATCAAGGTAAACATTGGGATCCCATACTTCTTTGAAATTAGATAGAGTAGGAAGACATTGACTCCTACTATACCTTCAATTCATACATTGGTTCTTGCTTCAACATATTATAGCACTAAAATAAGAAGCTTGAGATATAGCACTTTTAGACTTCAGAGATATATACACTTTTCTACTTATGGGAGAAAACACTATACCTAGTATAACCTTTCACACCACTTTGGCTTTGATAAGAAGTACTACAAGATAAGGGATATGATTC
This sequence comes from Capsicum baccatum var. pendulum, assembly GCA_030864225.1. NCBI lineage: Eukaryota > Viridiplantae > Streptophyta > Magnoliopsida > Solanales > Solanaceae > Capsicum > Capsicum baccatum. The sequence goes on along the minus strand of CM061558.1, from coordinate 168,674,371 downwards.
ATTATACTGAACATGTGTATTCTCTCTAAGACCCTTAAAAGACGTATAAACGAGAAGGTTATACTTTACAATGTCTTGAGACTCAAAGTGGGAAGTATAATACTCCTCATAATCCCCAAATTCCTCATAAGAACCCTCACAAGACTATTTATCATCTCCATATTCACTATATGTACTAGGGTAATCATTCATCTTACACTCTTCACTCATTTTCATTATCCTTGATCGATATTGAAAGAATACTCTTTAGTTTGTAACTTAGTCTTCTAGTTGTAGCTTAGAAACTGAAATTTGAACCTTGAATGCATTTGAAATTGTTTTTTCACTTGTGTTGGGTTATTTGTCAAGAAAGGTGTGCTTGAGAATCTGTTAGTCCTTTGGGTCACTTAAGATAGTGGTTTGAACTTTTATTTGTGATGTGTAATTGGAGATTTTATACATCTTCTTTTGTTAATCATCTAGTGGAAGTAAGGGTCACTCTACTATCTTAACATTCATGAAATTCGTTTCTTTCTTGTCCTTTCTAAGTGTTGTTTTCTCTTTGTGTGGAAGATGAATTTTTCACCTTTAGTGTCAATTTCGTGTGTTTGATGGTCTTTTGGGTATCATTTGGTATCAAAGTCTTTGTTAGGGTTGTTCCAACATCCCTAAATCTTGGTTTTAGTGTTCTTATTTAGAAAATCTCAACAAAAAAGAGTCAAAAAATTAAAAAATACAAAAAAAAATAGTGTCTAGTGTTGTCTTATGTTTGATCAAAAATTATAACATAGATCTACAAGTTTTTACTTTTCCTTTGAAGTTTATTGAACTAGATGCTTGCTCCCTAGTACCTAGGGAGTCTATATCTACTTTTTGAGTGAAGTTTGGTTAGTTTTGAGCTAGATCCACCATTGTTGTGGCTTGTTTGAAGCTTATTTTAGAAGGCAACATTTTAGGTTTGTGTCGGTGACTTGATTTGTGGATGATTGTTAGTGGGTTTAGTTTGTTTTAGCATAAGCAACCTAGACCTACAAAAAATTCAGATTTGGAGTCAATTTGCTTGGTGGTCAAACTTGGTTTACACTTGGAAATTTATCTTGTTCATCCCAGATCTGCATATCTTAGTGAAGAATAATACTCAAAGGTATTGTTTGATCCAAAAGAGGGAAGAAAGAGAGAGAAAAAGATATTGGTCTAAAAGAATATAAAAAGAATATTCCATTATTCTAAAAGAAATGAGGGACTAAAAGACTAATCAAGTATAATTGCATTTATTAGGGGTGGGGGGACCATTGCATTTCATTTCAATTCGAGACTTGAAGGGACTCTAAATTTCCTTCCTACCCCTCCAAATCTTAAAACTCTTCTTCCTCAAAGTTGTGTTTGTCCGAAATGAGCTTTTGGTAAATTTGATATTTCAAAAACTGACAACTAACCCCGTAGTGTCACGTCATCATTTTGATCGACCAAAATTAGATTTCCTATTTTCTTATTTTTATTCTAGTTTCTTTTAAGGTAACTCTACCACTATTTAGTAAACTAGTATATACCTACTAGGTTGGTAATTAGTCTAGAGTTAATTTATTTTTCGTCTTTATTTTTTTATGTACTTTTCTCATTTTTTAAGTCATAGTATTTGGTTGGTTCAAGTCCGTGCATCACTTTATTTGAGTCATTTCAAACAAAGATCAATTCCAGAGCAAGGCTTCTCACCTATCGAGTTTCTTGCCAAGTATTGCCGATTCTCCAACACTCATGAGGCCAAGTGTGAGGTGAGGTTGAGTGTGCGTGAATTCATGCTTTTGAACTAACTTGTTTAGTTGTTTTGTAGGTTTTGTTGCTTGCTGTTTTCTTTTTGTTCTTTTAGGAACATTTGTCATGGAATCCAGAGATACTACTTCCCAACCTTTGAGAAATGATGTTATCGGAGTTTTGATGGCTCGGTTTGAGTCTTTAGCCTAAAAAGTTGAGGAAAGTAATGATGCTTTGAAGAGGGAAAGGAAGAGTGATATTGATGCTATGTGGGGTGACCTCAAAAAACCCTTGGCCGTGAGCTTCAAAATAGTTGACTATTCTAGCCAAACCGAGGTGATGATGCTACAGCTTACCTTTTATTGTGCTTAAATTATTGCCATGTGATTTCCTATGAAGTGGTCTTAAGTTCTCTTGGTATACATGTGTATATTTCTTCAGTTGTTGGTTCTCTTGATGTGTTTAATGGACCATGTCCTTCTAAGGTTAGCTCACTTCTTGAAAATGAGAAGAGTGTGATTAAAAAATTTCAAGTTAGTGTAGATGCTTACAATGTAGATCTTGTTGATGAATATGATCGATTGAGTCTATTTAATGAAGACCTTTATAGTAGAATGCTTCATAGTGATCATGTTCATAGAGATATGGAGAGTGATAGGATTTGTGTTGTTAAGGGAACTTTCTTAAGCCATAGATGTCAAATTTTGAAATTTTAACTTCCCTTGAGAGCAACTGGCATTTGTGTTAGTTTCAGACTGTATCCTTCACTCATTTATGCTTGCTTTAGGTGTGTCCTTTGTGATGTTAGTGATCAGATTTTTTTACTTCTAATAAAGGATAGTTAGTTATATTCTAAGAGTGTACCCACTTGGCATGTTTACCTCACTTATGATACCAATGCCAATCCTCCTATCGTGAGGATTGTGTGTTTGATTTCCCTCCCTTTTTGTTTTGCAAGGTGAAAATTTAAGGACAAACTCCTTTTAAGATGGATAGGATGATAAAGCATGAATAGCACAAAGGAATACAAGGCATATTCAAAGGCTTAAGCTTCGAAATTGGCAAGTGTTTGGAACCTTTTAAAGTCTTGTCAAGTAGAAAGAGAAGGATGGAATCCATACAATAATGAGGTGCCTCACTTGAAGGGAAAGAAGGACTTTTCACTTTAAAATCCAACACTCAAGGGGCACCCCTTTTCTTTAAATCATTAAGGGTAGTTTTATCATTTGGCATGTAACAGTATAAATAGAAAATTTCTTCACTCTTTTAATTAGCTTTGATGAATATTGATTGGATACTCTTTAATTTGTAATTTAGTCTTCTAGTTGTAGCTTAGAAACCAAAATTTGAGCCTTGAATGCATTTGAAATTGTTTTGTCGCTTCGGTTGGGTTATTAGGAAAGAAAGGTGTGCTTGAGGATACGTGAGTTTTTTGGATCACCTAAGAGAGTGGTTTGAACTTTCATTTGTAAAGTGTGACTAGAGATTTGATGCATCTCCTTTTGTTAATTATCCAGTGGTAGTAAGGTTCAATCTACTATCTTTACATTGATGCAATTCTTCTCCTTCATCTCCTTTCTAAGTGTTGTTTTCTCTTTGTGTGCTTTCTGATTTTTACACCTTCAGTGTCAATTTCGTGTTTAGCCTTCCTTTAGGCTATCACTATGTCATAGTCACAATTATCCAAGGTTATTCAAGACTTGTTCCCTTTATGATACAAGCATAAAGAGCAAAAGGTTTACAAGGTCTTGTAGAAGGTTTAACCTTGCGATTGTCAAATAATCAAGTCTCAAATTTGCAAGTGCTTGAAGACCTTTTAGAACCATTACAAAGTCTTTTTCAAATTAAAGAGAGAAGGAGGGATTTCTACATGACATAGGCGCCTCAACTAAGGGTATTGTGGCGTTTTAAGATCTCCCTTTTACACTCCAAAGGAGAATAATTCATTAAGGACATTTTAGTCATTTATATGTAATAATATAAATAGACCTTTTAGCTTTCATTTTCATTATTTTTGAAGAATTGATTGAGTGAAACTCAAATTGTATTTTCTTTCCAAACTGTAAGGCTTGGAAAATCCATTGTACAGTAAGTTTTGGAAAAGAAATTGAAACTAGGGTCATCATTGAGTGTGGAATCACTCTTGTTGACATTTTGCAAAGAAAGGTTGGGTGATTGAGGAGTTGATCTCTTTGTGTCCACCTATGAATTAAGTTTTATCCATCAATGGTGAGGTGTGTTAATTTCTTAATATAAACTTAGGTGTTAATCATTAGAGTTGGTGTATGTTTCATTACTATCTTTAATTTAATGCAATTTTGTTCATGTTTCTACTTTATCTCCTCATTCTTTAGTTGTTGATTATTGCTTCTTTAGTCTTAAATTTCTTTTATCTATCATTTGGTATCAACAACCATATATTGAAGTTGTTCCCACAACACTAAGTCTTGCATCTAATAAAATCTCAACAAAAAAGAGTGGAGAAAGTCGAAAATCTCACAAAAATAATTGTAAACTAGTTTTTGTGTTTTGGAAGATTTTTACATCTTAGATCTACATGTATTTGGGTTTTTTGTTGTTTTCAAGTGCTAGATTCTTGTTACCTAGCACCTAGGGAGTCTAGCTCTACATTTGGAAAAAGATTTGGTTGTTTTGAGCTTGATCGACCATTGTTGTGACTTGTTTGAAGCTTTTGGAGGTGATATCCATTTTAGGTTTGTTTTGGTGATGAGATTTATGGATTATTTTGTATTTTTTGTTCTTTTCTTGGCAAAAGAAACCTAGATCTAAAAGAAAAATTAAATTTGGGGTTCATTTGCCTAGTGGTCAAACTTTGGTCAACTCTTGAATATTCATATTATTCATCATCAATCTTCATATGTTGTTGGAGAAGAATATTCAAAAGTTCTTTTTTGATCTTGAAAAGTGAGAAAAAAAAGTGTACAAAGTTGTTCAATGCAATTTCCAAGAAGCTTCCTAGTATTGCCAAAAGAAGAAAGCAATAAAGACAAAAGTAATATTTAAGTACAATTAAAAGTACATGGGGGGACCAATTAATTTCTAGTCCATTTTAAAGGTTGAAAAGACTTCAAACTTGAACATTTTTCCTTCCAAACAAATTATCTTCCTTCCTTAAGTGTTGTTTGGACGAGACAAGAATTTGAGAATTGAAAATTTTGAAAAAGTGACGTCCAATCACAAGCTGCCATGTAATCACTATATAAACAACAAAATTGTGTTCTAAATTAGATTTCTAAGTTTCTATTTGTTCTTTCTAGTTGGTTTGTGTTAATTATATCACTAATTAGCAAACTACTAAGTACCTACTAGGTTTATTATTAGTCTTGATTCCGTTTTGTTCATGTCTTCGCATTTTGTGTGCTTTTCATGTTCTAAGTCTTAGTTGTTTGTTGGTTCAAGACCGTCCATTATTTTATTTGACTCATATCAACCAAAAATCGGTTTCAGACTAAGGCATATTCACCACTGAACTCACTTTACAAGTGTTGCCATGTTTTCAACACTTGTGAGACAAAGTGTGAGGTGAGATCCGAGTGTGATTGTGGTAAGGCTTTTGAACTAACGTGTTTGTTCATTTTGTAGGTTTTCCTTTTACTGTATTTTGTCTATAGTTAGGTTCATTTGAGATGGAATCCGAGGGTACCACATCTCAACATTTGGGTAATGATGTTTTGGGAACCTTGATTGCTCGTATTGAGACCTTTGCCGAGATATGAAGGGTAATATGAATGATATGAGGAGAGACATAAAGGGTGATATGGATGCTCTGAGTAGTTAAATGGCATCTTTGAGGGGTGGTATGATTAGAATGAAAGCGAGGGTTGATAGATTATATCCACCAAAGCCTCTACAAAATTCAAACCACCATGTCCCAAATCCACCATACCAAGGACACCACACTCCAAAACTCCAAATACATCACCAATGTAATCCAATGCCTCCTCCCCAAGATCAACTATACTGAAATCACCCCATAAAACTAAGAGAAGAAATAGTGATAGACTCCAAGGGTGACGAGGTCGGTTTTCAAGATGGAGAGAAGCTTGATGTTTAGATACAACAAGAGTGTGAAGAAAAGAACGAAAGGGAAAAGGAAACCGTGGGTAGTGAAGTAGAAAAGGGAAGGAAATGCTCAATTGTTGATCTTGTCAACAAAGAACCCTTGTTACTTCCTAACCCAAAAGCTATCATTTTTCCTAGATTTTCGTCTTCCTATGTGCAGGTACTAGATGAAATTATAATCAAGAAGGATCCAAAAGGAGTTCCACATGAATGCAAGAGAAATGAACTAGAGACTCACTTGACCAAGAGCGGCAAGAAAGTGGACTGCCCAAGCCTTACCCTAGGTAATTTTCAACTCTCAACACTTCTTTTAACTCAAAATATTATGATTTAGTGTCTACAAAAGTGATTTTGGATTTGTAAGTGTATACCTCTTTGAGCACGAAAATGGTATGATTGAGAATTTCCAAGTTAGTGATAATGCTTGCAATGATGATCTTGGTATTGAACATGATCCTTTGAACTTATTAATGAAATCGATGATATTAGTATTGTTCATAGTGGCTTTGTGTATGTCGAAGATGTATGTAATACCTTAAATCATTGTGAGCAAATTAGCTTATTGAAGGGAGCGGGTCATCTAGGCTTATACCTTTATCTTCTACTTCCATTTGATCCCGGAATTCCTTTGGGGTATGGGTGGAATAATTTTTGGTCATGTGGATTTATTTTTTATGTTGATGCTATTCATGTCTTTGGTATCCTTTATGCTAAGAATTTTCTATCAAATACAAAGGACCCTCATATGTACTTCAAATGTGAACAACCTTGTGTATTTTGTGCTTGTAATGTTGATCTAAATATTTAGTATGGTCCTTTAAGTTAGTGTGATAAAAACCATGACACTAATCTTGTTTATAATGATTGTGTGTTTGGAAAACTTATGAATAAAGGTGTGTTTTATCTTAGGGGAGAAATTTTAGGTTCCAACCCCTTTGTCTTGAATGATATATTTATCATAAGGGTAATGGCATGGAGTAATTATGAACATGATTGTCTAGTAAAAGTAAAGGGTATAGATGGCTTAGATACTTGCCTACTTCTTCTATTTGATGCCGGTATTCTTTGGGGTGGGGAAGGGTTTGTCTCGAATTGCATTCTTCTCTACTTGATGTCTATCTTAGCCATGTCTTTTGTGATGCTTGTAGTAAGTGATTTATGATCATAACAAAGGATTATTGGTTGTATTCCAAGAGTGTGCCCCTTGGTGTGTTTGTATAATTATGTCACTAATGATAATCTTCCAATTATGAGGATTGTATGCTTGTTATCCGTCTCTTTGGTTTTGCAAGTTTTGAATATGTGGTTAAATTCCATTCAATATGGAGAGTATGATACAAGCATAATGAGCTCAAGGTTCGCAAGGTCTTGTATAGGATTCAAGCTTTGGATTGTTAAAGGATAAAATCTTTGATTTGCAAGTGCTTGAAGACCTTTTGGAACCATTACAAAGCCTTGGCCCAATTGAAGAGAGAAGGAGGGATTTCTACATCACATAGAAGCCTCAACTAAGGGTATTGTGGTCTTTTAAGACCTCCCTTTTACACTCTAAAGGAGCACCCTTAGTTAAGGGAATTTTAGTCATTGTTATATAATATTATAAATAATCCTGTTAGCTTCCATTTTTATTAGTTTTGAAGAATGGATTGAGTGAAAATCAAATTGTATATTGTATTTTTTAGTGTAGGGCTTGGAAAAGCCATTGTAGTGTAGGTCTTGGAAATGACATTGAAACTAGGGTCATCATTAAGTGTGAAATCTCTCTTGTTGACATTTTGGAAAGGAAGGTTGGGTGTTTGAGATGTTTATCCCTTTGTGTCCTCCAAAGAATGAAAAGGAAGGTGAGGTGTTTTTAAGTTTTTAATAAACACTTAGGTGCTAATCATTAAAGTAGGTGTTTGTTTCATTACTATCTTTCCTTAAATGCAATTTTCTTCATGTTTCTACTTTATCTCCTCTTTGTTTAGTTGTTGATTTTTCCTTCATTAGTCTTGAATTTCGGTTATAGCTTTCTTTTAGATATTACCTTATATCACCTTGTACCTACAAAATGAACAAATAAGATTAGTAGTAAAGCACCTCATCAACACTTGTATGAACTCACTATTGTGATCCGCATAATTGGGCAACGAATATTGAAAGTTGCATATACTCAAATGGACAATAAGGTGTCAATCTATACTTTGCAGTCGGAGTGGATTCTTGTTTAATGGACTCAATGAAATAAAAAATCTACTTACGAACTTGAAACAAAGAAGCTATAATGAATTAAAACTAGAAAAGAACACAAAAAAAAAAAAGATGAAGAAAGAAACATACTCAAATACTAATTCACAACTAAGTAGGATGATTACTAGTTGTTAATTAGCATTTAGAATCAATAAAAGAAGACTAAGAATCAAAGAAAATAATCTAGGCTATCTAGCAATGAGCTTAAAATTAAATTTTGTAGTTGTTGGTAAACTTCTCTCAAGTGATAGACTTAGTGATTGACCATCACAATGGTGATTGACCATCACCTAGTTTGTCACTACTAAACAGTAGCTTGCTGGATAGTTGGTCTTTGGTGATGGGAGGCGTGGTAGTCTGCCAGTCTTGCAACTGACCATCAGGTTGTCCACCAACCTCAACTAATGGGTCTTTTTGTCCTTTAACATATGGAGGATAGGTGTGGAGGGCCTTCAACATTTTGCTCCTTCTTTTAATAATCTGGTGAGCTTCTTAGGAGATTATTCAGGGCTTAAAGGCTTCAACAATGGATCAAAAAACTCTTCAAAGCCATGAATCTTTTGTAGTCCCCACCTTTGTACTCTATTTTGTCTCCTCTTTAGAAAATTCCCATTTTATGATTTTTGATTCTTTCTTTCTTTAGAAGACATGCAATATTCTTTGGATAAACATGTTCCACACCTCGGTCTCTCTTACCTTTTTAATCAAACACCACTTTTTGATTGTTCTTCTTCAAAAATATTTGAAGAACTTGAAGAACACCAAGAACTTTCAAATATAACCCTTATGAAAATGAACCCCGACTTGGATAAAATTCGAAACCCAAGCTCAGTTCAACTCCCCAAACACAATAATGATGATTTCAAGCTAAAAATCCAACCAACAACCCTCCAATTTTGAAAACCTACCTCAAGTTTTCTACAACCTAAGCTCGAACAATAGCGTGTTAAGAGAAAAAACCTGAAACTTGAAAAAAACAAACTAGAATCTAAGGATAACAACACAATCTAAAGAGAAGAAGATGAGATACAGTAGAATAAATACACACATAATCAGATTCAACACAAAAAGAAGAGAAAATTGCATTTATGTAAAAGGATAGTAATAACACATACGCCAACACTAATGAATAACACCAAGGAGTGTATCAAACACCAAGATACACAACACCAATGATGGATAACATCCCACTCTTAGGTAGATACAAAGGGATTAATTTCCTCAAGCATCCACCTTTCTTGCAAAAATGTCAACAAGAGTGATTCCACTCTCAAAAAAGACCCTAATTTCGGATCCCACTCTTAAGGAAGAGGAATAAAGACTAAAATATAAGTTATCTCAATAATTTATCAAAGATAATGAAAAGTAGAAGCTAAAATGTCTATTTATATGATTATATAACAATGACTAAATTGCCCTGTAACACCCCGCATTTCGGGCTACAATATAGACCATGATTTTGATGCGTTGATAATCTCGAAGACATAAAATCCTATGCCAATACAGCATGTTAATTATTTGTGTAGCATGTGAATCCATTCAAGATTGAATTTAGACTAGAGAGGTCCTTCTACTCATGGACGAGTTGAAACTATTTTGATCAACTAAGTTTTAGTAGAAGTTGTAAAGTGTGTTAGATTTCATCAACCATAACTCTCTATATATGTCAAATTAAGAAGCCTACCTTGTGTCAAATGATACGTATTTGAGTTAGCTTTCCAATGATACCTATTTTTTTAAAATATGACACCCGAGCAAGAAGTGATGGCCTTCCAAGGTGATTTGTGTTGCCTAACCAATTACCCATGGCCGCTGGAAGGCATAGGCAATAGCCTAGGCGGCGCCTATGTAAACATAGGAAATGGGATGGGCGACGCCTATGTAAAGAATTCAAGTGACTTAAATGCTCCATTTTGGGGACAAAGTGGCCCTTTTCCACATTACTTAGCCCTAAAACACGAAATTCAGTTCCAAGGACCCCAAAATACACCTTCATTCATCAAAAGTGCTCAAAGGTTCTCCTTAGGGTTTCAAAATTAAAACCCAAATAGTTCAAGATTCCACCGTAGGTTTTCAAAGATAATTACATATATAGAATCACCAATCCACAAGCTTCAAGAAACGTCAATTATCCTTGGAAATAGAGGTACATGGGTTTATCCTAAAATCTCATGGGTGTAGTTTTTATGAACATGCATGCATTTAAATGGGGTTTTTTAATCAAATGCTAATAACTTTCTTTCACTATGATTTCTAAGTTATTTTTCTTTAGGTCATGGGAATTGTTTGCCTATGTACTTTAATGCTTGAAACCATGCATATGTGATTGGAGATTTTCCATGGAAGTTTGATAAATATGAATGACAAATTGCTTTCAAATTCCCATGGTAATGTCTTGATACCCCATATAATATTGTAACTAACAAAACAGAGCTTCAATTTGAAATAATTATTGTTCACCACTTGTTAATGATTAAGCACCTTGGTTTTTACATGATTATGCATATATGGAAGTGATATTGAGGACTTGCAAGTCGGGTATGATGATACTCTATAGAACATGATACGTGATCGAATCAGATGAAATTTGAATGCATTGACTTTACATGATAAAGGTGGATGCCCGAAAAAGGCTTTTGAGGGTAAGGGATCGTCACTGGAAAATGTGTTTGTCGACACAGAGTTTTGATACCAAGCTAAGTGATCTAGTGTACTTGACTTTATGTCATTCCCAAATTAGGAGTATAGGTAGGAGCTCCAGCTAAGTGATCTTGGGTACTACCATTTGGTCAAGACACCATGTTATGTGATCTTGTGTGTCTCTCCCTCACTTATACTCAAATCTCAGCAACAACTGAGGTTAGATAGTTAGTGTAAATTATGTAGGGTATTCCACCTACCTAAGTTGCATTTCATTTATTGTTGAGAAAACTATTGTATTCCACACACGTGTTTTCAAATGATTTGATGGCTCTCAACTATATTTTGTAAAAATATTATGTTTTTTTTTATATCTCTGCATGCCAGTACTTTTGTGCGGAACCCCTCCCGTCTCCAACCTCTCAGGTTTAAAGGCCCAATCTAGGGGTCAAGAGAATCAGTAGATCATTCTGACAGAGTTGCAGAGACAAGTGGTGATCCTTCTATGTTTTGGAAGGTCTTATGTCCTGCAATCCTTTTTTCTTATATTCAGTTTTGGGGTCTACATGGTGACTTTTCCTACTTTATATACGGTTACTTATCTCAGTCATTTGTTAGAGATTTTTACAGATAGTTGTTTAGAGGTTAATTGATATTGGGGGAACATTATCTCCTCGTTATTGTTTCTTTTCATATTTATGACCATGTTTCTGAATTATTCTGTTTCTTCGGCATTACTTTGATCATATGAATTAGGTTCATGATTACCAGACAGATAGGGGGTTTTGGGGCCTCCATGGTTTGAAATACTCGTCACAGGCAGGCCCTAGTTTGGGTCATGACAAACTTGGTATCAAAGCATAGATCATGGTTCTAGGGTGTCTGCAAAATTGCATCAGGTAGAGTCCTATTTATGGGTTTATAGAATTCCACACTTATAAGTAGGGGGATACTAGGAGTATAGGAAATGTTTCCCTTCATTGTGATTTAGTTCGTGCTTCAGAGTCTGAACTGTCCCCTAATCAATAATCACTTGTGTTTCAGAAATACAGTTATGCCTCCACATTATATCATAGATCAAAATGCACAGGCAGATGAGGTCTGTCCCACACATAGGATGCAGACTAGTAACAAGGCTCATACTCTAGAATTTGTCCCTACTCCAAGAGTCCCTCCAGTCCCGACCAGTCCAACTCAGGCTCCGCACACTAATATCGAGCGTCCACTAACTGCTCAAGGATATATTTCAAATACATAATTCAAATGGTCCATTAATATGCCGACATAGTTTGTAGCTAACCAGGCTCAATGATCGGAAGATGTTGGGTTTGGATCTTTTATGTCTAAGGCTACTAGAGTCGGATATTTCATGAAGATGAACCCACCTAAGTTCACTGGCACCAAGGTGGAGGATGATCCATAGGTGTTCGTGGATGAGATAGAAAAGATCTTTAAGGTGATGCATGTGGATGAGGTTAATAGGGTGGAGCCAGCAACCTATCATCTCAAAGACGTTGCGAATCAGTAGTATGCTGACTGGGAGGATGCAAAAGGTACAACTGCTGAGCCTACAGTTTGGGGCGAATTTTTGGAAGCTTTCCTTGACCGATTCTTTCTTCTGGAGTTAAGGGAGACCAAAGTAGAAGAGATTTTGAATCTGAAGCAGGGCAGTATGAGTTTCTAGGAGTACACTTTTAAGTTTAATAAACTAGCCCACTATGCACTAGAGTTGACTAGTAATATGAGAGCTCGGATGAGGAAATTTGTATCTGGCCTTGCTTATAACCTGGTACTTGAGTGCCGGGGGGCTATGTTTAATAAGGAGTTAGACTTTGCTCGACTGACCATTCATATGCAGCAGGTGAAAAAGAAGAAGAAAAATATTGTTAACTCTAGAGAGAAAGACAGACAGCTTTAGAGTGGTAACTAGGGTAATAAGTGGTCGAAGAAGAAGAAGTTTTTGAATAATGCACAGTCAGCAGCCAGCACTCCAGCACCCAGACCACCGACAGACAGAAAAACTCAGAGTTTTCAGACTCCTCGTGGATCCAAAGATCTACGTACAGAGTCTCAGGGAAGTGTGTACCAGCAGCGTCATAATTATCAGAGGTGCGAGGATTGCGGAAGGAATCATCTAGGGAAATGCTCGTTTGAGGGGAGAAACTGCTATACATGTGGCAAAGTGGGACACTTTTAGAGAGATTGTCCTTCTTATGGAGAAAATATGGGGAGGGGGGCTAAGTACCAGGCTTCCTTCATAGCTCCTGTTCCTAAGGGTGCCCCTTCAGATGCCGGGAGTGGTCATAATCGGTTATATACTTTGACTAACTGCCAGGAGGCGAAAGCTTCACCAGATGTTGTCACCGGTATGTTATGAATCTTTTCTCGTGATGTTTATGTATTGCTTTATCCCGGGTCTACTTTATCTTATGTGACCCCTCATGTGGCTGGTTGTTTCGGGTTTGAGCCCAAAGTTATTATAGAACCCGTCTCTATTTCTACTCCTATAGGTAATTCTGTTGTTGCTAGAAGGGTGTATAGAAATTGTCTTGTATCTGTTCATACTAGGGAAACTGTGGCAAATCTTATAAAACTGGATATGATAGATTTTGATGCCATCCTTAGGATGGACTAGTTACATTCTTGTTATGCCACCCTTGATTGCAGGACTAGAAAGGTCACTTTTTGTTTCCCGAATGAGACAACAATTTTATGGGCAGGGAGTTCTGTGGAACCTAGAGGTCACTTTTTCTCTTATCTTAGAGCCCGAAAGCATATCTCCAAAGTTTGTATGTATCATCTAGTCTGAGTAAAAGATTCAAAAGTTGATAATCTTTCTCTGCAGTCAGTCCCTGTAGTGAATGAATTCCCAGAAGTCTTTCCCAAAGATCTTCAAGGGATACCTCCTGATAGGGAGATAGATTTTGGCATTGATGTATTGCCAGACAATCGTTCTATTACTTTTCCGCCATATAGAATAGCTCCCACGAAACTAAAGAAATTAAAGGAACAACTTGTAGACCTTCTAGAAAAAGGTTTTATTCGTCCTAGTGTTTCGCCATGGGGTACACCCATGCTCTTCGTGCGAAAGAAGGATGGGTCCCTTCGGATGTGAATAGACTACCATTAGTTGAATAAGGTCACGATTAAAAATAAATATCCTCTTCCTAGGAATGACGACCTTTTTGAACAGCTTTAGGGTGCCAAGTGTTTTTCAAAAATAATCATTCATTCAGGTTATCATCAGTTCAAAGATAGGGAGTCAGACATAGCCAATACAACCTTCCGGACCCGATATAGTCACTACGAATTTTTAGTCATGTCCTTCGGGTTGACTAAACCCCCTGCAACTTTCATAGATCTTATGAATAGAGTGTTCTATCAGTTTCTTGACTTGTTCGTCATTTTGTTTATTCATGATATTCTGATCTATTGTAAGAGTAAAGAGGATCACGTCAATAACCTCTGAATTATTCTTCAGACTCTTAAGGATCATCAGCTGTATGCCAAATTTTCTAAGTGTGAATTCTGGTTAGATGCTATTGCCTTCCTGGGGCATATTGTGTCCAGTGACGTGATAAGAGTGGATCCCCAGAAAGTTGAAGCAGTAAGAAAATGGCCCAGACCAACAACTCCAACTGATATTGAGAGCTTCTAGGGTTTGGCGGGGTATTACAGAAGGTTTGTATAAAGTTTTTCTTACGTAGATGCTCCTCTTACTAAACTGACTCAGAAAAAGATAAAGTTTGTGTGAAAATAGTTTTAAGAAGTTGAAGGACAGGCTGTCTACTGCTCCTATTTTGACCCTTCCCAAGGATGTAGATGATTTTTTGGTTTATTGTGATTCATCCCGTGTGGGACTTGGTTTTGTATTGATGCAGCGTGGTAAGGTAATAGCATATGCATCTAGGCAGTTAAAGGTGCATGATCACAATTACCCCACTCATGACTTGGAGTTAGTAGCTGTGGTGTTCGTAATTAGAATCTGGAGGCATATCTCTATGGAGTGCATGTTGATATTTATATTGATCAGAAGAGTTTGCAGTATGTTTTCCCACAGAATGAATTGAACCTCAGGTAGAGGCTTTAGATTCTGCTTTTGAAAGACTATGATATAATTCTGCATTACCAACCTCATCACCCTCGAATTCCATCACCATCTCTTCTCTTAGATGTATGGGGTGATTTTAGTTTATTTGATCTTGGGGAGGACGCATTTGATTACATTGGTGATGTATTTGGATTTGTCGCATGGGATATTGTGGAGTGTGGTGTCCTTGGTAAAGTGGATTTGGGACTTGGTGGTTTGAATTTTGTGGAGGCTTTGGTGGATATAATCTATCAACCCTCGCTTTCATTCTAATCATACCACCCATCAAGGATGCCATTTAACTCCACATAGCATCTATATCACCGTTTATGTCACTCCTCATAGCAATCATATTAGCCTTCATATCTCGGGAAAAGGTTTCAATACGAGCCATTGAGGCTCCTAAAACATCCTTACCCAAGGGTTGAGATGTGGTACCCTCGGATTCCATCTTAAATGAATCCAACAAAAGCCAAAAAACAACAAAAGGAAAACCTACACAATGAACAAACATGTTGGTTCAAAAGCCTCACCACACTCACACTTAGATCTCACCTCACACTTTGTCTCACAAGTATTGAAAACATGACAATACAATAAGTACATTATATTTCCACCCTTTTCAAGATCAAAAAAGAACTTTTGAATATTCTTCTCCAACAAGATGTGAAGATTGAGGAAGAACAATATGAATATTCAAGAGTTGACCAAGGTTTGACCACTAGGCAATTGAACCCCAAATTAAATTTCTCTTGTTAATCTAGGTTCTGTTTGCCAAGATAAGCACAACCAACACAAAATCATCCACAAATCACATCACCAACATAAACCCAAAATGGATCTCACCTCCAAAAGCTTCACACATCTCACAACAAAAATGGATCTTGCTAAAAACTACCAAATCTTGTTCCAAATGATATTATAGACTTATAGGGAACAAGAATCTAACATTTTCAACTAACAATATAAAACAAAACATGTAGATCTAAGATTTAAAAATCTTCCAAAACACAAAAATGACTTTAAAATATTTTTTGTGAGATTTTTGACTTTCTACACTCTTTTTTGTTGAGATTTTCTTAGATTCAAGACTTAGAGTTGTGGGAAAAACATTAATACATAGATCTTGATACCAAATGATAGATAAAATAAGTTCAATACTAAAGAAGGAAAAAGAAGAAACTAGAGATATAGGAGATGAAGTAGAAACATGATGAAAATTGTATTACATGAATGATATTAATTAAACATACACCAAATATAATGATTAGCACCTAACTATATATGAAAGACTTAAACACACCTCACCATTGATGGATAACAATTCATTCTTAAGTAGACAAAAATAAATCAACTCCTCATGCACCCCACCTTTCATGCCAAAATGTCAACAAGAGTGATTCCACAATCAATGATGACCCTAGCTTCAATATCTTTTCCAAGACCTACACTACAATGGCTTTTTAAAGACCTACACTAAGGAAAGAAAATACAATTTGAGTTTCACTCAACTAATTATTGGAAACTAATGAAAATAAAAGCTAAAAGGTCAATTTATACTATTACATAATAATGACTAAAATACCCTTTATAAATGGTGATCCTTTGAATTGTAAAAAGATGGTCTTAAAAGACCACAATGCCCCTAGTTGAGGTTCCTATGTGATGTAAAAATCCCTCCTTCTCTCTTTAATTTATAAAAGTCTTTATAATGGTTCAAAAAGGTCTTTAAGCACTTGCAAATCTGAGACTTGATCATTTCACAATCAGAAGCATGAACCTTTTACAAGACTTTGTAAACCTTGTTCTCTTTATGCTCTTATTATGAAGGGAAAATGTCTTCGGTAGCCTCGAATAATTGTGACAATGATATACGAAAGTATGATTGTGGTAAAGATAGGTATGACTACGAAAAAAAGGGAGATTAGGGAGTGTATGGATATAGACATGATCAAAAATTGGCTGAAGATGAGAGCTATTATTTCAAAGAAAAGTGTAAGATGAATGATGGACCTAGTACATATAGGTATTATGGAGATAATAAAGATACTTGTGAGGATTCTTATGAGGAAGATTGGGTTTGTGAGGAGTTTTATACCTCCCACTCTAAGTATCAAGACATTGTAAAGTATAAACTTCTATCTTATGCGCCTTATAAAAGTATTGGTGAGAATACACATGTGGAGTATGAAGAATAATATTCTTCATCTTGTAGTAATTCTTATCAAAGACATGTGGTGTGAATGGTTATACTAGCTATAGTTGTTTTTGTCCCATGAGTATAAAAAAGTGCATATCTGAAGTCGAAGGGTACTTTATCTCAAGCTTCTTATTCTAGTGCTAGAATGTGTGGAAGTGAGAACCAAAGTATGGGAACCAATGTCTTCCCACTCTATCTAATTTCAAAGGAGAATGGGATCCCAAAGTTATCCTTGATTGGTAGTGGCAATGTGAAGCAATCTTCAAAGATTATGTTACGAGCGAAGATGTACAATCTAAATTTTCTCTTCAGTACATTCAAGGTCTGACCTTGGAATGGTGCTAGATTATAAGCAAACCCACTAAAACTTTGGGTGCCTTGAAAGGTTTTTATAGGCCAATTTATGTGCCAAATGGTTATATAAAGCTTTACAATATTGATCCAAGAAGACAACCATGTTAAAGATAGGTAGATATTTGTGGAGTTCTGAGGTTTGTTCTTATCATTTATGATTGGTTTCATGCAAACATAGATCCACTTATGGTTGATCATCTGGGAAAACCTAGAGTGTACAATCATTTCCCATACTTTTTGGAAAGCTATAGTCTCTGAGAGCATGAAGGTTTCCTTCATATGACTTGGGTACTTTTAGAAGGTGCGGTATTACATATTCTTATTGGAATGTGGACACTTAGACTTAGATGATGTTTGCAGAACATAAGATTCAAAATATTAAAAATTAGCCTTAAGTTTGCAAAGGACCAATGGGGAAATCATCTCTTTCAACCTATCCTTCATAAATCTCAAGGAAATATAGCTACTTACTCTATGTTAAATAAAATTAAGAGACAAAAGATTGAGAGGAGTAAGGGAATGAAAGTCGGAAACCTAAGAGATAGTAAAAAAAAGATGACGAGTGTGAAGGGAGAGGGTTGCCACCAAAAAGAGCTAACATTTTTTGTCCTTCTTTTAATAAGGACATTTGTGTATGTACCAACATAGCAAGTGGAGCAGAATAAGTACGAAAAGAGAAGATTTCCTTTGAAGGCTTGACGAGGGAAATTTTATATGCTTCAAAAGCTTGTGGAGGACCTTCACAACAAGTTTAAGAATGATGTAATCAATAACATTAAGGTAACATAGCTATCTCTTTCACTTTTATAAATGAGAATGATGATTGTGAGGCTAGTAGCCCATGGAGTGAGTGTAGCAGCTTATCTTTATGTGAGTCTATTAATTCTTTGACTTTTGATGGTGATGTATGTGTTATGAGCGTGGATATGCTTGTTTATCCTATTGATAACCTAATTAACTCATCTTGTAAAATCAAGTTGTGTCCACCTAGTGTTGAAGCGATTGGATTGAATTGTAGTATATTATCTTGTGAAAATTATTTTGATCAACTTGTGTGCAAAACTATTCCAATACTTGAGGTTGTATGTAGTCTGATTAAAGGACCTCAAGTAATTAAAAAACTTGAGAATGTTTATCAGGAAATTGGGAGTAACCCTTTGTGCATGACATTTGATAAAAATGCTAATGCTTAGTTCGCTCATAGGGGAAATCATTTGCTTGAAACTTATTTGGAACTTGATAGTTTCCTTTTAAAGATTGGAATTGCTTATTATATATCCTATTTATGGATAGAACCTTCTATCTTTAAGAACAATATCTTGTTTAAAGATAATAAAATTACTTTTAGTGTGGTAGATTGGATTGTTTATATAGCTCGACTTAAGGGCTATATTCCATATGATAAACCACTATGGTGTGATAACTTTCCTCCAAAAGATGGAAATCTCTTCTTGGAAGATGAGAGTATTCTTAAGGGAAAGGAATGTTAATTCTTGGAAAGGGATAATAATTAGGTGATGATAACTTTGATTTTCTTAAATACTTGAGACACCCGATAATTAATTGTTCATTGGAATATGATTGTGGATGTGATCCTTTGTATGACACTACACCATTGTTTGATACCTATGAGGATGAATTGCTTGCTTCTTGTGATGTCCTAAGTAATCATCCCTTTGATGTTAGTGGTAGTATGTGCCTACTTGAGAGTTTTTCCATGGAAAGAGAAAGTGCCCATTGTTTGGAAATTTCTTCCTCTTCTACTTTGTGTGACATTATTGTTGAGAGTAATCATGGTGAAGATTTTTTGACTAGTAGTGAGTTCATACATGAGGACACCTTAGTTGAAGTTGACTTGAGTTATACCTCTCTCTACTCTCTATTTCCTTTTGATGATATGTATGCAATTGTAAAGAGTACATCTTTAATCTTGGGTAAAGCCTATGGGGGAATAAGAAATGTCCAGACCCATGTCTATGGCCATTCATTCCTTTTAACCCCGGTGCCAATGGTGGATATGATGATTTTGGCAAACCTAATTTATTTCTTGGTCTACATTACAAACAATGTTTCATTAAAGGTGTTGGTATCCTTCCCTTTGATGGAAAGTATTTCTTGGGAATTTGAAATCCACTTGAGGGACCAACATTATGTAAGGGAAAGAACTCTAACCAAGATGAAGGGTTTTTAAAGAAGTGTAACCCTGAACGGCTCAAAGAGAGTTCACCATTGTATGTTTCCATTTTTGACCAAAGTTTTACCACTTGTTGGTCAAGAAGAGAGTCTTATTTTAAACTACTTTGGATAATCTATATTTATGTTATGCCCTTCTTCAAAATATGTGTACAGATGTTGACGTCCTTCTCAAACATAGTAACATTCTTTAGAACCTGAGGGCAAATATCTCATTATTTCCTTTGGGTAGTGCTTATATATGTGTATCCCTATTTGACAAACTAGTGCTTAAGTTGCATAAATTAGATCTTCTGGATGCTAAGTTGTTGTTTTACTTGAAAGGAAGAAATCATATGTGCTTAAGTGTCTTGATTCCAACCTTGTATGCCCTATGTACTATATATTTTGAGCCAAATGGCATTCTTATTGGTGATAACACCTTAGATGATTTCTTTACACTTTATTCATTCATATACTACCTCTTTGCCTGTGATGACATTCATGCTAGTTTTGGATTTATTTTATGTAGAGGTAGTCCATTTGTTGTTTTGTCCACTTGTTTGAGTGACTTTGCTAAATGTGTCTTCTGGACTTTAATAACAATAGAGACATCACTCTTTATGTGGTCTCTTAAAGAAGAGATGAAGCAATTGTCACTTATGTCTCCTAAGGAAAAGGTAACCTTACCTTTTAGGTTTAGTGATGCCATTCTAACCATTATAGTTTCCTTACATCACAGTGATTCCCATAGCCAACTCCTTTGTGCATTCTTCTATAAGTCCCTAATGGATATCATGAAGGATCTTTGGTTATATTTTAAGTGTGTGCAACCTTGGCATGATGACATAATTATTTTTGCTAGCCCTAACCCTCATGCCATGAGGATTTGGTACTTGATTGTCATTCCTTTGATTTTGCAAGGCTTAGATTAAAGGATAAATACTTTTCAAAAAGGAGAGGATGATTCAAGACAATTGTCCATTGAATGTTTTGAACCTATTTTTCGAGGCAAAACCAAAGAGGTCTGATCCATGATCCACTAGGAGCTCAAGATTAGACTTAGTGGACCCTTTTTAAGCTCCTAAATGCATAATTCCATACATGGTTAATTTCTTGGAGCTAGGAATGCGATTTGGAAGTCAAAAAGACCCAAAGTACTAAAGCATAAGGTTATTTAAAGACATGTAAAGAGATCAACCAGCCATGCCACGAACCACTAAGGAAGCGAGTGAAGAAACACTTCACTGGCTCAAGCTGATGTCCTAGGATACAACAAGTCAGGAGGGTGACTAGTACAGTAACGGCGATGAAAATGGACATGTGAAAGAGTGAATTAACCCAAGACATGGAGTGTGCAATTGAAGTGGAAGAGGAGCCTTGTAATATACCAAAACCACCCCTAAGTTGCACTTTATGGGCGCCCTTTGCTCATATTATATTAAAGGGCCTTTTAGTCATTTTACATCTTATTTTGTAATAGCCTATACATAGAACATCTTAAGGTTTTAGTATTTTGTTGTTTAATAATATTGTAACTATTATAACATTTTGAAATACAAGTCCTCACGTTTTAGGAGGCAAAAATGAAATGAGATCAATGAAGTGTGGATGCACTTGTGTTGTTTCTTTAAGGCTTAGAAACATTGGGTGCTTTGGAGATTAGTGTCCCTCTTATGTCCACGTAAGAGTGTAGGTGTTAGTATTACATTTTTTAAGGATTTTGGTTTTTGACACTAATACCAAACTGTATCTAAGAAAACTCAAATCCGTTCACAATGAACTTAAAACAATTCGTACGATACTAAACAACGACAACAAGAAAGCAAACTAACTTAAGACATAATGGATAAATAACTTGACAAAAAGAGAAAATGTAATATATAAACTAAAGAGTATGTGAAACTCAAAAAGCCCTACAAACATGTAAACTAACACCAAGTTCTTATGTTGAACCAAGAGAAACACATGTTTCTAGCCAATACACAACACAAGTGCAACCTTCACTTGTGAAGTCATGTTTTGGTGTGCCTCAAGTCGGGAGAGGACTCTAGTATTTTAAGAACTTAAAAAAATAATCAACTAAGTGAAAATTAGACTAAAGGGACTGTTTATAATCTATTATAATATAAAGTGTCCAAAATACCCTTAAAGAGGGTGGGGTGACCATTGAGTGTATTTTTAGCATGTGAAATCCATCAAACACCCCTTAGTGAGAAAATGGTACCTTTCACTACATCCTACAATCCATTACCGTGGTCCTTCAAGCTTCACAACTTTTGCAGGCCAAGTCACCTTCTACACACGACTTTGCCTCATGTAATGTCCAATATGGTCTCCCCATGAATGCTCGATTCTCCTGAATGTGACCACAATTTGGCTCTTAATAAGTTGAACTTTTATGATGTCATCAAAGGTTATGATTGACATTTTGGTCAAATTAGATGCAAACCTTAGTTCTTAGGATTTGTAATATTGTATGTCACACAATCTATCTTTCATTTTCTTGTAATCTTCTCCTAGTTTATTCTTGTTTCTAGTGAAGTCGAGTGTTGTTGTTCACTTATTGTTGTTTTTGTTATTTTCTTCTGATGTTCATCACATTTTGTGGCTGTTTTGGTGTCATTTACCCCTTGTTTCTTTATTATTATCGAAACCTTTCTCGGTTAGTCCTTGTTCTCGGCTTAGCCTTGTATTGTGGACTATTTTGTGTCATGGTTTTTTACTTCAATTGTTAAGTTTGTATCATTTGGTATCAGATATTGGCTGATATTATCTCCACAAGATCAATCTCGGGCTTGCGTTCTTGAAAATTCAAAAAAAAATATTAGAAAACCAA
The DNA here is from genome assembly GCA_030864225.1 of Capsicum baccatum var. pendulum. Taxonomy (NCBI): domain Eukaryota; kingdom Viridiplantae; phylum Streptophyta; class Magnoliopsida; order Solanales; family Solanaceae; genus Capsicum; species Capsicum baccatum. The sequence continues at coordinate 168,652,033 of CM061558.1, read as the reverse complement.
AAATCAAAAAGAAGCAAATCTGTCCATTTTCGTGTCTTCGCCAACATTGTGTTCTTGATTTGTTTTGGCAAAAATTTTACTTTTATTGAGTCTTGCTAGTGTTAATTTTGTTCGTCACTAACACATTAAGTCTATGTCTAAGTTTAAGCTTTTGTTGTTGATGTTTTTGATGTGAACAAAGTGTGGTCATGCGTTGATGTTGTTTTTCTAACTTGGCCTTTGTATGTTGAACATCGTTTTTGTGGATTCACCTTTGCCTTGTGTTGTTGTAAATGTTATAAATGTGGCCATGTGACATTGTTGTTGATAATTGGTGGCCTAAGAACATTTTATTTAAGTTGTTGAAGTCTTGGCCGTGTGGTGGTTGTTCTTGTTATTGCAGATTTGGAGTTGGCCGTGTGATTGTTGTTATAGTTCTTGTTTGCTTTTTTTCTTGATGTTATTCACCTCCTCCATATATTTTTAAACATAAAGGAGTATTAGATCCAAAAGGTGAAGGAAAAAGGTGTAAGTACTTCTTAGTCTTTAAAGACTTTACATATACTCAAAGACTTGTCAATCACTTCTCAACCACCTTCCATGATTTAAGGTCCCATTTTTGAAGGAGAAGTACAAAAATAGTCAAGTCTTAAATTTGAATTTGAAAAAGATCTCCAATACTTGTATTTTCCCTCTTTTAAACAAATTCCACCATTCCAAATTGTAAATTAGTCAAGAAATTGGTGAGTAAAAATTATTCAAAAACCATGAAAAATAGTGGACTGGCACATCACCATTTTTCTGTTCACATGCCAATTTTGGCTTAAATTTTGATTTCTTAGTTTCATTTTGTTGTTTCCTTGTTTCATTTGTTGATTCTAATACTAATTAAAAAACTAGAAATCTCCTAGTAGATTATAAGTTAGTTGTAAAGTTCATTTGTTCGTGTTAGCATTTGTTATGTACTTTTGTCGTTTTGAATCATTATTAGTTCTTGACTCAAGTCCTATAAGATTTTTTTAGAGTTTCAAACTCAAATCTATTCCAGACAAGAGTAGATGCAACCTTCCACTCCCGACAGGTGTGAAGGTAAATGTGAGATCATCAAAGTGTGCAAATGTGGTGAGGATAATTTTTGAACTAACTTGTTTGTTTTGTTTGTTATTGTCTCTTTAAGTTATCAATGATGTTAATAAATTCAATTCCACGTGTGATAGCTTCAATGACCATTGTGAAAATTTCAAACGACAAATTTAAAAGGCACGCCAATTAGTACCCAAACTTTTCCCACAAAATCCACTTCCTCTTGTCCAAACACCTTTGATTAGAGCTTCCCGAAGGAAGAAGTGGGCTTCCCCGACCCACACAAAGGTAAAGGTCATAGCTCATGTGTGCTACAAGTTAAAAACTCTAACCCCTACACTTCAGTAAACTTAGAATATTGTGATGTGGCTAGTAGTATCCAAATGAATGTAGTTGCGAATTTGCCTAGAGAAGAGGTTCTTGAGTCTTCCTTTTGTGATACTCTTTGTGATGTTAGGTCGCGTGAGTACCAAACTCTTGTTGTATGTATGCAAGATCTAGTTGATCCTTTAGATGACGAAATTGATTCGTCTCATAAGAATGACTTGTGTCCATCTAGTAGTAGCACATATAAATTGAATAAGGTTCCATAATCAACTAACAAGATTTATACACTAATTGACCCTTGTGAAAACAAAGGGGTGTCTACATTTTTATACGAGTTGCCAACAACTAGTGAGGGTATGCAAAATGATCAATCGGGTGAAGATGACATTGATTTTCTTGGATGTTGATACGAGATGTAAAACAAAAAATTGGAAACTACATGAAAGCATGAACAACAAAGGAAAATGAAGCAATAATCTAAAGAATAGATAGAATGACACAAGAGAAAGAATGCAAGAAAACCACAATATACTAAATTGAGGCCCTGAAACACAATCTGACTACAAGTACCAATTCTCCTACGAAGACCAAGAGGGATTTTGAACCCTCACAACCCATGTTTCTATACAATTCGGAATCTTCCAACAAGCTTAACATAAACACTCGTAAGTGTATTTCAAAACAAATCCAAAACCATCTACCTAAAAATTAAAACAAACTAGCAATTTATAGCAGTGGGCTATTTATTATGAGTGCTTATGTTAATCTTGTTGGAAGCTCGTCTCTTGGGACACATACTCATTCGGTGACCCTATCCTTGACATTTAAAGTATTGAGTACCCTTAAGATTAGGATTACCTCCTTTTTTAGGTAGATACTATGGAGTACTCTTCTCAATGGTCTTGTTCCCAAAAGTCTTCTTAAAGTCAAAGCCTTGACTCTAATTGGAGGAAAATTGATTCCCTACCTTAGACATTGTTGCCTCTTTCTCCAACTTTATATTTCTCTCAACATCAATAGCTACTTCTAAAAGATCATCCATCCAGGAAAAATTGTGCATTTACATTAGAGATGTAATCTCTTGATTCAATCATACCTTAAAATGAATCTTAGAGTGCTATTCATCCTCATCGTAATCAAGCTTCAATAGTAGATTTTAAAATTCATCATAGTATCCTTCAATACTCTTATATTTTTGTCTCAAATTATACAACTTGGCATTCAACCCTTGTCAATATCTCTCTGGTACATGTGTAGTCTCATAAGGGGCCGTCATAATATCCCATGGTGGATATTAACATCTATGAAGGATCCCTTGTGTTCTCTTTGTTGATTCACACCAATTCAAAGCATATCCTGCATATTGAGAAATGACATAGGTCATCTTTTTAACATCGGGTAAATCATTATCTTAGAAGATCCTATCACATTGTGACTCCTATTTGAACTACCCTTAAGGATCACTACCTCCATAAAGGCTTGGAAGACTGACCTTTGTAGAATTGAGACCCATATCATGACCTCCAGAGACACCTTTGTCTCTTAGGACATGTCCTTGTGCACCATATCTATAACCTTGTTCAACATGTCCTACAAACTCTATTTGAACAATAGAGGCTTGGTTTGGTGGAATTAAGGACAGTTGTATTTTGTTAAGTGGAGCTTGGTAGGGTGGATTTGGATTTAGGGGCCTTGGTGGTGTGGTATTTGGATTTATGGTACTTGATAGGGTGGGTAGTAGGGTGGATTGAGGCCTTTTAGGTTCAATCCTTAGGGAATTTGGTAGTTTCAAACATGAATTAGGGATGTTTGATAGGGTGGAGTTAGGATTGGGGTGCTTAGGTAGTGTTTTAGGGCATTTATTGGTGGAAGTATAGTGGTTAGGCTACATTTAATGGAGTTTGGTCGGTAGTAGTAGTGGTAGGAAAGGGAGAACTAACATGAGGGGGAGGGTAGAAAATATGGTGGAGAGTTCTAGGAGAGATGGTAGCTAAAGTCTCTTGTACTTAAGCACTTGAGGATTCTAAGAAATGGTGTTAAGGAGTAGCATTGGAACAATTATGGTTTCCTTCCACACTCACTAATACAAGCCTAAAGTTCTTATTGATTTCAAGGACTTCTTAAAGGACCAAGCTTCGAAATTGACTAAGTGTTGGAGCATTTTGAAGTCTTGTTCAAGAGAAGAAACGGAGAGGAACTTAGGCACTCAATAGGTGCCTCAATTGAAGGGAAAGATGGATTTTACACACTCCAATTTAACACTCAATAGGAGCCTCCTTTAAGCCGTCATTAAATGTATTTTAGTCATTATTATTTAATAGTATAAATAGACATATTAGCTTTTATTTTCATTAGCTTTGATAAATATTTATAGAATACACTTTAGTTGTAAATTTTAGTCTTCTAGTTTAGTGTAGAATCCAAAATTAGGGTTAATCCTAAATGATGGATTTCACTTGTGTTGACAAATTGGCAAGAAAAGTTGGTGCTTGGGGAAGGTGTCTCCCTTTGTGTCTACCTAAGAATGAGGTGTAATCAATGTTGGTGATTTGTTCTTAAGTGTTTAATATACACTTTAGTGCCTCTCATTAGTGTTGGTATGTGTCTCATTATCAATCCCTTTTTATTTGATGCAATTTTCATTATCAATCGTACACTCAAGAGGTGCCTCAAGCGAAGGTTAATGAAGACACTTTACAGTCCAATTAATCCTTAGATCTACATGTTTTTACTTTGTTTTGGATGTTTCTTGTGTTACATTCATGTTCTATAAAACCTATGGAGTCTAGATCTACACTTGGAACAAGATTTGGTTGTGCTTGAGCTAAAAAACTCCATGGATATGGTATTTTTAAAAGTTTTTAAGCTAGATCCAAAATAGGGTTTGTGATTTGGGCGAGTTTTGTAGCTGATTTTTACATATTTTAGTTCATCTTGGCCTAAGGAACCTAGATCTACAAAAAAAATCCAGATTGGAGCTTATTTGTTTAGGGGTCAAACTTTGGTCAACTGTTAAATATTCATCTTCTTCTTCCATGTTCATCAAGTCTTGCAAAGAAAGAATATTCAAAGAGTGTGCTTGATCCAAAAAAGGAGAAGAAAGAGAGTGTACCTGGTGTTTGTGCAAGAATATTCCTTGGCATATTCATTGTCATCAAAAAAAAATACAGAGGGAATAATCATGCACAATTGAAAGTACAAGGGGGGGAACGATAAATTTTGAATTCATTTGAAGATCCAAAAGGTCTCCAAACCTTCAATTTTTCCCTCCCAAATGAAAGTGTGGTAAATTGCCGAGTATTTCAAAGTTTTAAACACTTGTGAAACAAAGTGTTAGGTAAGAAACGAGTATGGTGGTGAGGCCTTTTTTTGAACTAACTTATTTGTTCATTTTGTAGGTTTTTGCCTTTGCAGTTTTTTTTTGCTCTTTTAGGAACATTTACCATGGGATTTGAAGGTACTACTTTCCAAACATTGGGAAATGATGCTATTGGAGCCTTGATGGCTTGGCCCAAAAAATAGATGATAATAATGATGCTTTATGGAGTGATAAAGATGCTTTTAGGAGAGATATGAAGGGTTATATGGGATCAATGAGGGGTAACATGACTAGAATAAAAATGGGGGTCTATAGACTAGGTCCACCAAACCCTTCACAATTGAACAAAGTCCAACAAAAGGGTCTTGGTACTCAAATGCTACCAAAAAATCAAAACTACCAAATACGAAACCCAATTAACCAAAGACCTTATCCTTCTTTCCAAATGCCACAAATTTAAAATCTCCCCATCCAACTTGATAAAGAGAAGGAGTTAAAAACCAAAGAGAGTGAGGCTAAGCATCAAGATGGAGAGAAAACGGACAATGAGATACAAGGAGGATTTGAAGGAAGAACGAAAAAGGAAAGGGAAACCACGGGTTGTGAAATTGGAAATAAAAAAAAACACTTGATTGTGGATCTTGTCAAAAAATGATTATTGATATTCACTAACACAAATACTAGTATTTTTTATTCTCATGTTCAGGTTAGAGACCCTTGAAATCCCAAGGAGAAACCCAAGGAAGTTTCCTTCAGGCCCTTGGCCGAAAGTCCTAATTTTGAGATAAGTGATGAAGAAGTAAGTCCAAAGGGAATCCTTGGCATATTCCCTTCTAATGTGGAGCAGGAAGGCTGCCATAATGCAAAACAAAGTGAATAACACACGTCCCATGATCTACAAGGTAACAAAGCTATCTTCTACACCCCAAGTAACTTGAATTGTTATGATGTGGCAAGTAGTGGCAAAAGTGGTGTAGTTTCGGATTTTCTTAGTGAAGAAGTGTATGAATCTTACATTTGTGATACTCTTGGTTTTGTTAGGTTGCATAAGGACAAAATTCTTGTTGTGAGTACGCAAGCACTATTTGATTTTTTAGATGACAAAATCAATTCTTTTCGTAAGAATGATTTGTGTCCATCTAGTTCTAGCACTTATAACTTGAATAAGTTTCCATTTTGAAGTTATAAGATTATTTACAAACTAATTGACCCTTGTGAAAACCAAGGTAAGTCTACGTTAGTATGTGAGTTGCCAACAACTAGTGAGGGTGTGCAAAATGATCAATCGAGTGAAGTTGACCTTGAATTGCTTATATTTTTAGGAAACCCAAATAGTAATTGTTCTTTAGAGCATGTTTTTGGGTGTGATGCCTTTTCTGCTCATAGTGATTTATATGTATGTCGGTATTACTACATTAAAATAGAAAGTGTTGCATACTTAGAAATTTCATCTATTTCTTCTTTGTGTGTTTCCTATGTTGAGCATCCTAGTGGTGATGAACTTTGAACTAGTTAGTACTTGCATAAGGGTACCTTAGTTGATGTTGATTTGTTTGAAACCTTTCTCTACTCTCTATTTGCCTTTGATGATGTGTATGCAATTGTACAGAGTATGTCTTTTAGATTAGGTAAAGCCTATGGGGAAAAAGTGTTGTCTAGTTCCATGTCTAAGGATACTCTTTCCATTCAACTCTGGTGCCAAATATGGATATGATGATGCTGACCCACTCAACTTATTTCTTGGTTTACATGACAAGAAAACTATTATTCTTGAAAACCCGAGGGTAAATGTTTCATTGTCATCTTGGGATAATGCTTCTAAATGTGCATCCTTTCTTGACACACTTGTTCTTGAATTGAATGAATCCGAACTTATGGATGCCATTGATGTTTAACTTGAAATAAGGAAGCCATATTTTTTTAAATGACTTGATTCCAACCTTATGTGCTAGACCTACTAAATGAATTTACATTCTTATAGATGATAGCACCTTGAAGGATGCATTTACACTTGATGCCTTCCTATACTACCTCTTTGCTTATGATGATATCTATGTAAGTCTTGGATTTGTTTTATGTAGGGGTAGGACATTTGTTTGTTTGTCCACTTGGAGTTACAGTGCTATATGGCTTTTATGGACCTTCGTAGTAGCCTTACTTTAGGATGCTTCCCTTAGCTGTGTCCTTTGTGATGTTTGTAGTAGCTATTTCATGATCATTGTGAAGGATAGTTGGTTGTATTTCAAATGTGTACCTCTTTGGAGTGTTTCTTTGAACATGTGTATTTAAAACTATTACATTAATGTTGTTCATAGTGACCTCGTGTATGGAAAAGTTATGTGTAATGTGTTGGATAATTGTGAGTTTGATCCCCAAGTAAAAGAGATGATTAGTCTCAGCTTATGCCCTTTGTTACTTCGACCCTTTGATCTCAATGCATTCTTAAAGTATGGGAGGGATATCCCTGGATAATGTCCATCCATTTTTGATATTCATCCTATTCATGCTCATTGTTCTATTTATTCTATGTATTTCAAGTCACAAATAAAGAACCCATGGATGTATGTCAAGTGTGAACAACCTTTTCTTTTCTATATAACTTGTGGTACTAATGCTAACCCTCCTGCCTTGAGGATTGTGTGCTTGTTTTTCCTATCTTTAGTTTTGCATGGTGTGAATTTGAGGAAAAATTTTTTTCTAGATGGAGAAGAAGATACAAGCATGAAGAGAACAAAGAGTACAAGGTCTTGTAGAATGTTCAAGTTTCAAATTTTTCATATGATTGAAGACCTTTTTGAAGACTTTTCAAACCCTTGTCCAAGTAAAGAAAGGAAGAGGTTTCCCACACTCAACAGGAGTATCAAGTGAAGGTTAATGAAGACATTGTACACTCCAAAATGACATTCAAGAGGAGCCTCCTTTAATCTCACATTAAGGGTTTTTTTGTCATTTGGCATGTACTAGTGTATATAGACTATTACTTCACTCTTTTCATTACACTTAGATGAATTGAAATTGAGTATTACTCTTAGTGTTGTTTCTTCCCTTAGTGTAGGGCTTGGAAAATCTATCTTAGTGTAGGTCTTGGAAAAGACATAGAGATTAATACAGTGGATGGATTTCACTTGTGTTTATCAATTGGAAAGAAAGGTATGATTAAGGAGTGTGAATTCCTTTGGTACACCAAGAGTGAGGTTTGAACTACCATTGATGAGGTGTATTAGAAGGTTTGATACACTTTCTTGTGCTAATCATTAGTGATAGTAAAGTTGTCATCACTTATGATTACTTTTATGCATCTCTTCTTTATCCCCTTCATATTGTGTTGTTTTCTTCATCATCATTAGTGCCTCATTCAGCTAGAGTTATACAAACAATGGTCCGTGGTAGAGCTGCAAAAGGAGAAACTAGCTCTGGTGGAATTTAGAATCATACATATGCGTTAGCAGATCGACAAACTTGAGAGGATTCTCCTAATGGGGTTACAGGTACATTGTCCATCTTTTCACATGATGTATATGCATTTAATTGATCTGGATTCTACATTATCATATGTCATTCCATTAGTTACTGAGAAGCTTAAAAGAATACTGGAATTGCTAGTTAAGCCATTTTAAGTATCCACGCCGGTTACTGAATCTGCTAAAGCTAGAAGAGTGCATCAAAATTGTATAATAACTATTTCTGGTCGTGATATAATGGCTGACCTAGTTGAGTTAGAAATGATAGATTTTGATGCTATAATGGGTATGGATATGTTGGCTTCTTGCTATGCCATGGTAGATTGTCGAACTAAGAGGGTGTATTTTTATTTTCCAAGGGAGGCAGTCCTTGAATGGAGGGGTAATATTGGTGCGCAAAGTGGTAAATTTATTTCTTATTTTAAGAAAAAAAGGATTATTTTCAAGGGTTACATATATAATCTAGTTATAGTGAAAGATACAAATGTGGAGCCACCAACTCTTCAAACTATTCCAGTGGTAAATGAATTTCCTGATGTATTTCCGAAAGATCTTCCAGTTTTTCCACGATAATGAGAAGTGGATTTTGGTATTGATGTAAACGTACTCAACCAATCTCAATTCCTACTTATAGAATGGCCCTGACAAAATTATGAGTGTTAAAAGAGCAATTAAAAGACCTTCTAGAAAAAGGATTCATAAGGGCTAGTATGTTCCCTTGGGGTGCACCAGTGTTACTTCTGCGTATGAAAGATGGCTCATTGAGAATGTGTATTGACTAATGATAACTTAATATGGTGACTATTAAGAACAAACATCCCTTTCCGAGAATCGATGACTTATTCGACCAGTTGTAAGGTGCCAAGTGCTTTTAAAAGATTGATTTAAGGTCAAGTTTCCCACAAGTGAGGGTCAAAGAGAATGGTATACCAAAAACAACTTTTCCAAAACGGTATCGTAATTACGAGTTTCTAGTCATGTCTTTTGGCCTCACTAATGCATGCGCAACTTTTATGGATTTTAATAATAGGGTGTTCGAGCCATTCTTAGATGTGTTCGTGATAGTTTTTATAGATGATATTCTTGTTTGTTTGAGATCAAAGGAGGACTATGCCAGTCACTTATGACAGGTGTTACAGATTCTTCGTGATTGTAAGCTATATATGAAGTTCTCTAAATGCGAGTTTTGGTTAAACTTTGTGCCATTTTTGGCTCTTATTGAGTCTGATGAAGGGATAATGGTTGATACTCAAAAGATAGAAGCCGTAAAGAAATGGCCAAGACCTATAATGCCTACGGAGGTTCGTAATTTCTTAGGGTTGGCAGGTTATTATAGGAGGTTCTCTGAAGGGTTTTCTTCAATTTGTACACCTTTAACAAAGTTAACACACAAAGCTTCTAAGTTTCAATAGAATAATGCATGTGAAAGTAGTTTCCAATATCTGAAGAACAAGTTGACTTCTACACCCGTATTGGTGCTTCTAGAAGGCGCAGAGAGGGGTATGCTGTGTATTGTGATGCTTCGAGAATTGGCTTAAGATATGTATTGATGCATCATGGTAAAGTCATAGCGTATGCCTCAAGACAATTGTGACCACATGAGAAGAATTATTGGGCGCATGATCTGCAACTAGCAACGGTTATATTTTCCTTAAATATATGGTGTCACTACTTGTATGGGATTCATGTTGACATATATACCGAATAGAAGAGTTTTCAATATATCTTTACTTAGAAGGATCTAAATTTAAGGCAGCAAAGATTGATTGAATTATTATAAGATGATGATGTTGATATCTTGTATCATCCTAGGAAAGCAAATGTGGTAGCAGATGCATTAAGTCGGAAGACCATGGCTCTATTTATAGAAATAGTAGAGAATACTAAAGATCTATAACAACTAGCCAATTTGGGAGTTCGCCTTCTTGAAACTCCAGATGACGAGCTTATTGTTTATAAAGTGGCAGAATCATCATTAGTAGCTAAAGTGAAAGAGAAAAAATAACTAGATCCCATACTAATACAACTAAAGGACAATGTACAATGTTGTATGACAAAGGCATTTGAGCTAACAAAAGAGGGAGTTCTTCGATGCCAAAACCAATTATGTGTACCTAATTTAGATGGGTTAAAAAACAGGATTACGATAGAGGCACATCATTGCAGGTATTCCATACACCCAGGGTCAAATAAAATGTATCATGCTTTGAAAGGAATTTATTGGTGAGCTGACATGATGAAGAACATTGTAGAATCTTTAGCCGAATGTCCAAATTGTCAAAGAGTTAAAGTAGAGCATCAAAAGCCTGGGGGTTATATGCAATTTATCAATCTTCCAATCTGGAAGTTTGCCATGTCGAACATGGATTTCGTTAGTTGTTTTCCTCGTACATCTCGTAAGTTTGATTCCATATGGGTGATAGTTGATAGGCTTACCAAATCAACTAACTTTCTACCGGTTAGGATACTTTATACATTTCAAGAGTATGCTAAATTGCATATCCAAGTGATAGTTCAACTAAATGGAGTACTAATCTCTATTATATCAGATCGAGGAGATTAATTTATTGCAATATTTTGGAAGTCTTTTTAGAGAAACTTGGGGACACAAGTGAATCTAAGTACAGTTTTTTACCCTCAAATAGATGGACAAACAGAACATACCATTCAAACACTTAAAGATATATTATGAGCTTGAGTATTGGACTTTAAAGGTAGTTGGGATGATTATTTACCTCTTATCGAGTTCGCCTTCAGCAATAGCTATCATTAGAGTATCAAAATGGCGCCATATTAAGCTTTGTATGGAACAAAGTGTAGATCATCAATTGGATGGTTTGAGTGGGTGAAAATCCCTTATTCTTGCCAGATCTTGTTCATTAAGATATGACAAAGGTGAAAGTGATCCAACAATAGCTGGAGATAGCTCAGAGTTGACTCAACTCATATATACAGATGATAGAAGAAAGGGGTCAGAGTTTGTTATAGGTGATTGGGTATTCTTTAAGGTGTCACCAATGAAGGGGGTTATGTGATTTGGTAAGAAAGGAAAACTATTTCCACATTATATAGGACTATACAAGATTACTGGGAGGTTTAGCCAAGTTACTTATGAATTAGAGCTACCCTAAGATCTCTTAACTATTCATCCAGTATTTCACGTCTCAATGCTTTGAAAGTGCATGGGTGATCCATCTCATATTGCTACTACTAAATATGTACTATATAAGAAAGATCTCAACTATGAAGAAATACCTATTACTATCCTAGATCGACAATTTAAAAGGTTAAGGATTAAAGAAATAACTTCAGTAAAAGTGCTTTGGAGAAACCAACAAGTAGAAGAGATAACATGGAAAGCTGAAAAAGTAAAGAAATCTAAGTACCCCCATTTGTTCAAATACGAAGAAACAGTCCAAGATGCTGAATTAGAGCAATAAAAAGTAAGTAAAATATATAAGTACTATTTGATAATAGGGATGTTTAACTTAGGCTTGAACTTTATTTAGTTGGATAGTTATGCTAACAGTCTGGGACAAATGTTTCTAAAGAGGGAAGGATATGGCACCCCTTACATTGCATGTAATTTCCCTATTTTTAGGTAACTTTGTATAATCTTGTGGTATAGGTATCATATTAGACTTGTTTTGCAAGTATTAATGGTGTAGATGAAATTATAGATGTTTCCCGTACGTTTTTATGTAACACGATCAAGTTAACATCGATAGAACTTGTAATCATTGTAAGCTGGTATTTGGATCTAAAGTTTAAAGTGAGCAAGTGTGTATAAGTTGAAAGTTAGATTAAAGGAATTAGGAGCTGGAAATTTGATAAAATATTGAGGTGATTTCTTGACTTAATTAAGCTAGTAGGTGAGTCACCTACTTAATATTTTTGCACCAAATTAGTGGACCCATGGCTATGGACCATATTTTGGGCTAAACTAATATAATCACCTGGGCCAAAGTAAAGAAAAGAGGAAGAAAATAGAGAAATGGACCAACACTTAAATCTTCCAATATCCCACGTTAATTGAGCCCAAAATAAGAATTTAAGCAAGTTGGTGCATCACCTACTTTGAAATTTTGAGCAGCTTGAACCGTTAAGCAGGTGCATCACCTGCATGACTAATTTGTGGCTTGAAATGAGGGTAATAATAAGGTATCAATATAAGATCAATATTTCTGGCCTTTTTTGTCATTTTAACCACAATATTCACTTTTAAATTTCAGCTTTCTCATTTTCTTAACAAGGATAACAACGGCACCCCTAAAATTAATTCTTGGGTGTTTTGGAGAAACCCTCATATTTGCAAGCTAAGGTAAGTGAAAACACTCAATTTTTATCTTAATTATCTCCTGTAAGATTAGGAAACCATGCTATAGGTGTCTAATTATAAATACATGGTAGAATATAGAACAACTACTTGCTCACTTTTTCTTTGTTATTAAGATATCTCTTATCTTCTTTGGTTTAATTTGTGAAGGAAAGTGAAAGTCTAATTTCTTGAGGTGTTCAAATTTAAGTATAGATTGCAGAATTAGGGTAAGTTGACTGGTCCATTTTTTTATCCTTATATATGAATTTGATAGAGAATTATTAATGTGTTGTTATTGAAAACTCAAGAGATAATGAATTCAATAAGTGATTGCTACAATAAAAGGTATTTAGGAGTAATTTGTGAAATGTTTTTGTAAGTATATGTTGTGGACTTCCAGCTTGATTTTGGAGAAAGGTGTGATTAGTTTGTACCGAAATATAGAAGAAAGGTGTGGCAGTATACCACAGAACTAATTATTGTATTTGTTTACTACCCAATCTATTTTGCATATTCTTTGGAATGTGTGATGAAGCCAAGATGGTTTCGCTGAACCTTATAAGAACATGTATTGAATATGGGTGTAATAGGAAGAGAAAAGGGTTAAAATAAAACCCTTAATTGATACATTAAGAGATTACTACCCTGTTACTTTTTTGGTGAAGCTAAATAGCCCAAACGTGTCGGTTGGTTGCTTATAGATAAGAAATTTGAAAGGCGGGAAGTCAAGTTTGTTTAGTTTCAGAGCTATATAATCAGGTATGTAAGGCATAATTTATTTTACACTATTTGACATGAAATTGTACATTTGATCCATCAAGTAAGATTCAAAAGTAATCCTATAAGAAGTGAGACAAAATAGCAACATATTATATCCCATGTAGTGAATGACCTTGTTCCCACTCTCTAACATGTTAAAACACCTCAATACTTGCTTATCATTAAACCTGCATGTCTATTTTCACTAGAGAATTTTATAAGTTCTCCGTTTACTCAAATAAGACCCATGTGTTATTTTCACTCCTAAACAATTCATTTCTGTACCATCAACTCCCTACCTCATTTTTGTTTCATTAAGTTCTCAATTACATGTAACTTATTGGTAGATTATTTCTTAAAGGTACCATAGTGTTATAACCACCAAAGTAACAATCTCAAAGGTTAAACAAACTAAGTAATGCAAAACTGTAAAACGAGTGGCAGCTTAGGGGAATAAGCCTACCATGGGTAGATCTCTATACCTTTATATGGGGGTGGCAGCTTAAAGGAATAAGCCTAGCATGGTCTGATCCCAACTTTTATTTATGGATGGATGCTCGGGGGTGTAAGCCTAGCATTGGCTGATCCCAATTTGTCTATTTACCACTGATTAGATGGTCATTTGTATTATATGACTTACAAAGATTATGAAATAAGAAAGGTAAAATGAAGAATGAAATGTAATATACCTGATCCTACAAGTATATAAAGGTGTTCTACTAGCACTATCTATTCACTGGTATCTGATTTCTATTGAGCTCTTATATCATGTATTGTTACCTTCAGCTTTACATATTTTTGTACTGATGTCCCTCACGGTGGACCTGTATTTCATGTTGTAGGCTAAGGTGCTTTAGCTAATACACCTCGCTGGTAGAATCACAGGCTATTCAGTGACTATTGGTGAGCTCCAAGTTGATTTGAGGCTTTTTGATTTTGTTCCATATATTTTGGTATTGTGCAGTACACAAGAGTAGGGTGGGGTTTTTTCCCGACCCTAGCTAAGTCTATGTAACTTTTAGAGGATTTGTAGACTAATGTAAAGATAGGTCGCCTACTCCTCTCTCTTGATATACCCCTTTTTCACTCTAAATGGTCTACCCTTGTACTCACTTGTAGAATATTCTTTTAGTACTTGTACAAATACTTTTGTACAGATTTTTCTTCACTTTTGACAATCCAACAACCACTTTTTACAGAAAATTCCCCTTGAAGATTTGAATTTCTCCAAGAACACTCAAGAATACCAACAACTTTAAAATGCTCCAAATCTTCAATCCTTGCTCAGAATGCGGTGAAATTTTGAACATAGGCTATTTTAAAACGTCTAAACACATTCAAAGCATCATCTTCCTCAGATTCTTAACCAAAAATTCAAGATTTTAACTCCACATTCAACCTTCAAACTTGAGCTTCTCAATAATGGTAAAACCTCTTATTCACCTCCGATTGAGCTCAAATTTAAGGTTTAGACTCTAATGGTGTTAGGGGAAAAAATCTAACATGAAAAAACAATAAAACCAACAAATTGAAAGACTCAAATTTGACCGAAAGGAAAAAAATCATGATTCGTGAGTAAATTGATCATCATTCAGATCCTTACTAGTTGTTGGCAACTCACATACAAATGTAGACTCACCTTGATTTTCACAAGGGTCAACTAGTTCGTGAATACTCTTACAACTTGGTAGTAGAACCTTATTCAAGTGATAAGTGCTAGCACTAGATGGACAAAAATTATTTGTATGAAAAGAATTGATTTTGTCATCTAAAGGATCAACTAGTGCTTGCGTACTCACAACAAGAGCTTGGTCCTTATGCAACCTAATAAAACCAAAAGCATCACAAATGGAAGATTGATACACTTCTCCCCTAAGAAAATTTGAAACTACACCACTTTTGGCACTACTAGCCACATCACAACAATTAAAGTTTCTACGGGTGTGGCAGATAGCTTTATTACCTTGTAGATCATGGGAACCATGTGTGACAACCCGTACATTGCATGCAATTTCTCTAATTATAGGTAACTTGGTATAGCCTTGTGGCATAGGTAACTGATGAGATTTATTATGCAAGTATTAATGGTCTAGATTTAATTATAAATGTTTCCCATACATTTTTATGTGACACGATCAAGTTAACATCAATACAACTATTTTAACTTGGGATTGTAAGCTAGTATTTGGATCTAAAGTTTAAATTGAACAAGTGTGTACAAATTGAAGGTTAGATTAAAGGAATTAGGAGCTGGAAATGGAATGAAACATTGAGGTGCTGGCTTGCCTTAATTAAGCTAGTAGGTGAGTAACCTAGTTAAAATTTTTGGACAAAATTAATGGACCCATTGCTATGGACCAGATTTAGGCCTAAACTAATATACACATTTGTGCAAAATTGAAGAAAAGTGGAAGAAAATGGAGAAATGGACCAACAATTAAATTCTCCAAAGGCCCAAGTTAATTGAACCAAAAATAAAAATTTATCCAAGTAGGTACATCACCTACTTTGAAATTTTGAGCAGCTTGAACCCTTAAATCGGTGCATCACCTACTTTACCAATTTATTTTAGGAAATAAGGTCAATTATAATGGCTTAATATAAGATAAATATAACTATCCATTTTGCACATTTTAACAACAATATTCCATTTTAAATTATAGCTTTCTACCTTTCTAAACAAGGATAACTACAGCATCCCTAAAATTTTTTCTAGTGTTCTTGAAGAAATCCTCATCTTTGCAAGCTAAGGTAAGTGAAAACACTATACTTTTAGCTTAATTATCTCATAGAAGATTAAGAAAACATGCTATAGGTGTCTAATTATAAATACATGGAAGAATATAGAACAACTACTTGCTCACTTTTATTTGTTATTCAGAGATCTCTTTTCTTCTTTGGTATATAGTGTGAAGGAAAGTGAAAGTTGAAGTTCTTGAGTATTTAAAATTTAAGGATAAATTGTAGAATTAAGGTAAGGTGACTGCTCCATTTTGTTCTACTTATATATGAATTTGATGGAGAATTATGAATGTGTTGTTATTGAGAACTCTAGAGATGATAAGTTCTATATGTGTTTGGTAAAATAAAAGAGATTTTGGACTATTTTATGGACTTTTTTGTATGTATATGTTATGGGATGGCAGGTTGATGTTGGAGAAAGGTGTGATTAGTTTGTAATGAACTGTAGAAGAAAGGTGTGGCGGTACACCAGTGAACTAATTATTGCATTTATTTACCGTGCAATCTGCTTTGCGTATTATTTAGAATGTTTAGTGAAGCCAAGGTGCTTTCGGTGAACCTTATAAGGATATGTATGGTATTTTGGTGTAATTGGAAGAGAAAATCATTAAAATACCACCCTTGAATGATAGATTAAGAGATTACTGCCCGGTTAATATTTTTGTGAAGTTTAATAGCCCAAACGTGTCAGTTTGTTGCCAATATTAGTTTAAAATATCTTCTATTGTAGATAAGTAATTTGAAAGGTGGGAATTCAATTTTTGTTAGTTTCCAAGTTATATAATCAGGTATGTAAGGCGTACTCTATTTTGCACTCTTTGGCATAGAATTGAACATTTGGTCAATCAAGTAAGATTCCAAGGTTATCCTATAACAATTGATACATAATGGCAGTGTATTATATCCCATGTAGTCAATGACCTTGTTCCCACTCTCTAAAAGTTTAAAATACCTCAATACTTATTATTAAACATGGATGTCTAATTGCACTAGACAATTTCAGGAGTTCTCCGTTTACTCAAATAACACCCATGTGTTATTTTTATCATCTAAACACTTCATTTGTGTGCCAAAATCTCCTTACGTCATTGTTGTTGCATTTACATATCTCTTATTGGTAGATTATTGCTTTAACGTACCATAATCCTATGACCACCGAAGTAACAATCTCAAAGTTTAATCAAACTAAGTAATGAATATATGTAAAATGAGTGGCATCTTAGGGGCATAAGCCTTGCTAGGGACAATCTCGATACCTTTATATTTTAGTGGTAGCTCAAGGGAATAAGCCTAGCACGGGATCCCAACATTTAATTATGCGTGGCAGCTTAGGGGCGTTAGCCTTGCATGGGACTATACCGATTTGTCTATTTACCACTGATCAACTGGTCATTTGTATTATATGACTTACAAATATTATGAAGTAAGAAAGGTAAAATTAAGAAAGGAATGTAATGTACCTGATCCTTCAAATATATAAAGGTGGTCTACTAGCACTATTTTTTCACTGGTATCTGGTTTCATTTGAGATTTTGTATCATTTGTTGTTACATTCAGCCTTACATATTTAGCATATATTTTTGTACTGAAGTCCCTTACGAGGGACCTATATTTCATGATACAGGCATAGGCGCTTAAGATAATACACCTTCCTAGTAGAAGCACAGGCTATTCAGTCACCATTGGTGATCTCTAGGTTGATTTGTGGCGTTTCGAGTTTGTTCCATATGTTTTGGTATTGTGCAATATTCAAGAGTAGGGTGGGGGTTTGTCCCAACCAAAGCTAAGTCTCTCAATATTTTAGAGGCTTTGTAGACTAATGTAAAGATAAACATGGTAGTGTCTTGTCTTTTAGATGTGGTGTCCCCAATTGTCAAGTGTTTCATATATAATTTTGTGCTTGACAATGTAGATATTATCATCAATGCATAATATTTGTTTTTTAGAACCTTTGGTTGTCATAGTTACATGCATGAGAAGTACTAGGTTATGGATTAGTTCTCTCGGGCCTTTATGGCTATAGGTGCTTGTCCGCCCCAATTGAATTTGAGGCTTGACAAAAGTTGTATCAAAGCCGGTCATTTTAGGGCTTCCGAAAATCTGTGTCTACATAGAGTCTTTCTTATGGGTGTGTTGTTCACCACATCTATAAACAAGATGCTATGGCCATTTAGGGGTTGTTTTTTTTTTTCACATCTTAGATCATGCAATAGAGCCCAAGTCATAGGTGAAGTCATATTTAACCACTAAACCTATTTTTTTCTCTCATTATAGTAAAGATGCTGGTTACAAGAAGGAGTAAGAATACAGTTAAGCGAGTAGACATGGCTGCTAGAGAAGGGACCAACAAGTCACCACCTAGAGAAGCTAATCAAATTGAGGCTCAAGCTGAGTTTGTATCACAAACTTCTTCTACTCCTCCATCTTTAAAAGAATCATGGTGGAGAAAAACATCATCCTCAGAACTACCTATTAATGGTAATGACTAAAATCAAAGGAGTGTGGTGCAATTTTTGGATCGTATAGTTACTGGACAGGTTCAAGGAAAAACTATTCCAACCACCAGTTCTAGTGGTGCAGATAGGTTAACTAGCCTACTGATACAAGTACGACCATGAAGATGGACACATGTGAGAATGTAATGAACCCAGGGCTTGAAGTGTGCGAGTGAAGGACTTAAAACACACCCAACCGACCCTAATCTCATACTTTAAGTGTAAATAGGAGCCTTGGAACACGACAAGGCATCCCCTAAATACACTTGAACGGAGCCTAGCTCTTAAAAGGTCATTTGGGACAATTTGTATTTTATTCATAACCTAGTATAAATAGAGCATTGTAGGGATTTTATCCACAAATTATTTATGATGTTGTAAGTATTGAAACAAAAAGAAACACAAGTCCTCTCTCCTTGAGTCACCAAAACCAAAATTAGGCATGGAGAGTGGAATCACTGTTGTTGATCTCAAGGCTTGAAAATGTGATTCTTGGGAGGTGGATTCCAGCCTTTTATCTTTGTAAGAGATATGTGAATGTTTTGTATAGTATTAAGGTTCCAAGAGTAGAATAATATCTTGGATTCTTAAGATTATACCTTCATTAATTTTATCTAACTATCCTTTTCCTTTTATTATATTCTTGTAGTAGGTTGTGTCCTTGTAACGCTTTCTATCCCTTGTTAGTAAAACCATGTGTTGTTCCTATCTCGTTATTGTTTTCCATCTCTCCATATTGTTTCTGTTTTGGTGTATTTACACCTTCAATATCTTTTTATTATTGTATTTTCATAGTAGTTATAGTGAATTCGAGAGTGGTTATCAAAGGAGTCCTCGGTTATTAAAACTTGTGTACTATTTTGGTTTTTTTTTGTATTTCCTAGTCTTTTCATGTATCATTTGGTATCATAGAAAGGCTTGATATTGTTCCCACAAGATCAATCTTGGTCTTGTTAGTTGAAAAATCAAAAAAAAAAAAGTTGAAAAAAAAAAATTCCATAATAAGTGCAATCTGCCCATGTTGTGTTCTTGGCCGAGAGTTGCGTTCTTGTTGTGTCTTGGCAAAGATTTATTTTTGTCTAGATTGTTTCTAGTGTTATGTTTGTTCTTCACTAACAATTGAGTACATATCTAAGTTTGATCTTTGTTGTTGAGGTCGTGAACGAGTAAGACCGTGTGGTAGATATTATTGTTGAGAAACTTGTCTTGGCTATGTGTGTTTGTTGTTGTTGAAAGGAGTTTTGTTGTTGTAGTTCATGGTGAATTTTGTTGTTGTTCTTTAACTTCTTTTTAACTTTCATCTCTTTTTAAAATTGAAGACACAACACTAAAGAGACTTGGTCGTTTGTTGTTCTGGATTGGAGTTGGCTGTTGGAATTGTTGTTGTTCTTGAAGTTTGTTCTTATTGTTATTAGTGTGGTTGTTGTTTTTATTGAAGTTATTCACCTTCCTTAAAATATTGTTCAAACATAAAGTGAGTGGTATATCCAAAAAGGTGAAGGAAAATGGTGTATGTACTAGTTAGTCTTGAAAGATCTCCAACCACCAAAAGATTTTACATCACTTCTCAACCACTTTTCCATGATTTAAGGAACCATGTTTTAAACAGAAGTACAAGAAAAAGTAAAGTCTTGAAAATTGAAAATTTAAAAAGGCTCCAAGACTTATTTTCCCTCCTAAAACAAACTTCACTATTCAAAATTAATTTTTGGCCAACACTTGAACATTTCAGAATAACCACTTGATAAAACCGAACCAATACGAGGCTTCCATATCATCACTGCTACTGTTCATGCTATATTTTTGAGGTCAAATTTTTAGATTTCTTAGTTTTATTTTGTTGTCTCTTAGTTTCATTTAATTAATCCTAGTACTAATTAATATGCTTATAAACTTCTACTAGGTTGTCACTTAGTTCTTGAATCGATTGTTCGTATCTACGTTTCTTTTGTGCTTTTTTGTCTTTTGTGAATTCGTTATATCTTGTTGGTTCAAGTGTGTAAGAAAATTTTCTTTGTGTCAACTCAAATGAAAATCTATTCTAGACCAAGGGGGACTCCTCCCTCAATCACTCACGAAGTACAAGGCGACTTTCAGCACGTTTAAAATCAAGTGTGAGGTAAAAATCGAGAGTGAGAGTATGGTGAGGCATTTTTGATCTAAAAAGTTTGTTTTTTTATTCGTTTTTAACTTTTCGTTTAGGTACCATGGCTGCCACCAATATCGATGCAACGTTTGACTGCATCACTTATAATATTGAAGACATGAAATGGCAAATTGAAAGGTTATGCCAATTGGTATCCATAATTATCCCAAAAAATCTAAAATCTATGTTCCAAACACCTTGTGGTGAGATCTTCCTAATATAAGAACAGTGGGAACCAAGAGTACCAGCTATTGTACAAAGTCAAGCATCGAAATTGGCAAGCAATTACAAACCTTTTTGGAGCATTTTAAAGCCTTGGTCAAGAGAAGAAAATAGGAGGGACTTATGCACTCAAGAGGAACCTCAAGTGAAGGGAAAAGTTTACTCTATACCGTACATTTCAACACTCAAGAGGTGCCCCTTTGCCTAGCCCTCATTAAGGGCATTTTTTATATTTGTTATGTAATAGTATAACTAGACAAGTAGCCTTCTATGTTAATTAGTTTTGACATAATGAATTGAGTGACTTTTATAGATTGTAATTGTAGTCTTAGCTTCTAGTATTCTCCTTCTCCTTATTACAGAGAAACCGAAAATGGAAGGTTCTATGCAAGTAAGGTGGATTCTTCACTTGTGTTGACTATTTGACGAGAAAAGTGGGTTTTGTGGTGTGTAAATTCCCTTGGTCCACCTAAGAATGAAGTGTTATCCATCCATGGCAAAGTGTGTCTAGTTGTTTGATACACAATTAGGTGCTAATCATTAGAGGTGGTCTATGCTTCATTATCTATCTTTACATTTATACAATCTTCTTCTTCATCTCCTTTTTGTGTGTTGTTTTTCTTCTAGTATGGTTGCTGATTTTTGCATCTTGTGTCCTTAATTTCATTTTTAGAAGTTTTTTCTTGTATCATTTGGTATCAAAACCCTGTTTTAGAATTTTTTTTCCCACAAATCTAAGTCTTAGATTATTGATTACCTTGAAGAAAATCAACAAAAAAGAGTGTAGAAATTTGAAAATCTCACAAAAAAAATTATTAACCCGTTTTTGTATTTTGACAAATTTTGAAATCTTAGATCTACATGTTTTTGTGGTTTTTTGTTGGTTTCAAGTGCTAGATTCTTGTTCCCTAGCACCGACGGAGTCTATATCTACATGTGGAACAAGATTTGGTTATTTTTTAGATAGATCCACCATAGTTGTGCCTTGTTTGAAGCTTTTTTGAAGGTGGAAACATGTGGGTTGTGATATTTGGATGTATTTGTGGCTAATTTTTTGTTATTCGAGCTTGCCTTGGCCTAACGAACCTAGATCCCAAAGAAATATTGAATATGGGGTTCATTTTCCAAGTGGTCAAACCTTGGTCAACTCTTAAATATTGTTATTGTTCATCCTCAATCTTCATATATTACTGGAGAAGAATATTGACAAGTTCTTGTTTGTTCTTGAAAAGGGAGGAAAGAGAATGTACTAGTTTTTCAAGGCAGTTTCGAAGAAGCTTCTTAGTCTTACCAAAAGAAGAAAACAACTAAGAAAAAATGAATCTTCAAGTACAATAGCAAGTACAAGGGGTGACCAATACATTTCTAATTCATTTTATAGCTTGAAAAGTCTTCAAACTTGAATATTTTTCCCTCCAAATGAATATTATTCCTTCCCTAAGCATTGTTTGGCCGAGACAAAAATTTGAAAATTGAAAAATCCAAAAAAGTGACGTCCAATCATAAGTTTCTACATCATGGCTATATAAACTATCAAATTAAGTTCTAAATTAGATTTCTAAGTTTCTAGTTGTATTTGTGTTGATTATACCACCAATTAACAAACTAGTAATTACCTATTAGGTTGATAATTAGTCTGGAGTTCTTTGTTTCGTTTATATGTTTCTTTTGTCATTTTATCGTTTTTAATTTGTAGTAATTTATTGGTTCAAGCCCATGCATCATTTTTATTGGAGCCATATCATACAAAAATAAATTTTGCACCAAAGCATATTCACCACTCAATTAACTTACAATGTATTGCCAAGTATTCAAAACTTGTGTGACCAAGTGTCAGGTGAGATTAAAGTGCAAGTGTGGTAAGGCTTTTTTTGAGCAAACTTGTTTATTCGTTTTGTAGGTTTTCCCTTTGATGTTTTTTGCTTTTGCTAGGTACAATTGTAATGGAATCCAAAGGTACCACATACCAACCTTTAGGAAATGATTCTTTTTCGATGGCTAGGTTTGAGACCTTTGCCCAAGATATGAAGAGTGATCATGATGCCTAAAGAAGTGATAGGGATGCTTTTAGGAAAGATATGAAGAATGATATGGATGCTTGTAGCAAAGACATGAGTAGATTTAGAGCAGGGGTTGATTGACTATGTACACAAAAACCTTGCCAAAATTCAAATCACCAAGTTTGAAACTAACTTGACCCAAGGCTACCTTTACAAATCCAAACACCTCTAGTCCAAATATCCTATACTTAACAAAATCCAATGACTCCTTTTCACAAGTTAGAATCCGAAGAGAAGGAGTACAAGCCTCAAGATGGAGAGAATCTTGATGTTGAGGTAATATAAAAATATGAAGAAAAGAAGAAAGGTAATGTGAAATCGCAGGTAGTGAACTAGAAAAGCAAAAGAATTGCTTGATTGTGGATCTTGTCCACAAAGAACCTTTGTCACTTCCTAACCCAAAAGCTAACATTTTGCCTAGCTTTGATTTTTCTTATGTGAAGGTACTAGATGCAGTAATAATCAATAAGGATCAAAAAGGAGTTCCATATGAAATCATGAGAAATGAACTAGAGACTCCTTTGACCAAGAACGCCAAAAAAACAGACTGTCCAAGCCTTACCCGAGGACACTTAACTACTCTCTACACTCCCTTGAATTTAAATTGGTGTGATTTACTGTCATGTAAAGTAGTTTTGGGTTTTCAAGCACATACACTTTTCTTTATTAGATTTTTTTGTTATAAACAATGATCAACTTACTCTTAAAGCTACTCATTACCCTTCTTTGAGCTTGAAATATTGTGACGTACTCTCTAGTATGTTGGTCTCGGGTTTGCTTGACATAGGGGTGTATGATTCTCCTCTTAATATCTCTCCTAATTTTAACCATTATCAATGTGAAACTACGTATAGTCCACTACTTGAATATTTAAATTGTGGAATTGAAAGCCTTCAAGTTGGTGCTCATTCTTGTGATATTGATCATCATATGAAACTTGACCCCTTAACCTTGTGTGATATAAACCGTGCGACAAGTCTTGTTCATGATGATTATTTGTTTGGCAAACTTGTTAATAAAGGTGTACTTTTTCCTAGGAGCGGATATTTACACCACAACCCTTTAGTCTTGACTGATATCTTTCTCATAAGGGTGATTATGTTTGGTAATTGTGAACATGATTGTCTAGTTAATGGAATGGCTAACCTCAACCTAGCCCCTTGTTTACTACTTCCTTATGACCCCGGAATACCTTTAAGATGTTGGAGGTGTGGTTTTAATTCATAGTTATTACCTTTTAATGTTGATTCCATTCACTTCATGTGTATCATTTATGAAAAGATTTTCATTCCCAATACCAAGGATGTATGGATGTATGTTAAATGTAAACAACCTTGGAGTGAAGATGTAATTATGGTACTAATACTAACCCTCTTACCAAGAGGATTGTGTGCTTGTTTTGCTCCCTCTTTGATTTTGCAAGATTTGAATTTAAGGAAAAATTCCTTTCAAGATGGAGAGGATGATAAAAGCATAAAGAGCACCAGGTTTACAAGGTCTTGTAGAAGGTTCAACCTTCGGATTATCAAAGGATCTAGCTCGGATTTGCAAGTTCTTGAAGACCTTTCGGAACCATTATAAAGCCTTGTCAAAATTGAAGAGAGAAGGAGGGATTTCTACATCACATAGGTGCCTCAACTAAGGTCATTGTGTTCTTTTAAGACCTTTATTTTACACTCCAACGGAGAACCCTTCATTAAGGGCATTTTCATTATTGTTATGAAATAGTATAAATAGACCTTTTAGCTTCCATTTTAATAAGACTTTGATGAATTGAAATTGTGTATTACTTTTACTGTAGTTTCTTTCCTTAGTGTAGGGATTGGAAATCCCATCTTAGTATAGGTCTTGGAAAAGACATCCAAACTTGAGAGATTAATACATTTCATGGATTTCATTTGTATTGATCAATTGGAATGAAATGTGTGATTGAGGAGTGTGAATTACTTTGGTCCACCTAAGAGTGAGGTTTTAAATTCCATTGATGAGGTGTGTTTGAAGGTTTGATACATTTTCTTGTGCTAATCATTGGTAATAGTAAGGGTCTCATTACCTATCTTTACTTCTATGCATCTCCTCATCATCTCTTTTCTTCTTTGTGTTGTTTTCCTTATCTTGTGGTTGCTTATTTTTGTGTCTTGAGTCCTTAATTTCGTTTTTAGTAGTTTATTCTTGTATCATTTGGTATCAAAGTCTAATGAAAATGGAAGCTAAAAGGTCTATTTATACTATTACATAACAATGACTAAAATGTCCTTAATGAAGGGTACTCTTTTGTATTGTAAAAGGAAGGTCTTAAAAGACCACAATTACCTTAGTTGTGAAGTACTTTCACACCAAGGTAAAGATTAACATACTCATGAACATCAAGGTAAATAACTATCTCTTTCACTTTGGTACATGTGGATGATGAACGTGTGACTAATAAGCTATTGAGTATGAGAAGTATCTTACCTACATATGAGTATATTGATTCCTTACCACATGCAGAAGATGTACATGTTATCCAAGTGAATAAACTAGTTGATCCTATAGACAACCGCATAGACTCTTCTAGTATGATTGATTTGTGTCCACCTATTTTTGAATCTATTGTGTTGTATGAAAGCAAATCGTCGTATAACTTGTCCACCACTTGAGAATATGTGTGATGTTATTAATAAGACACAAGTGACTGAACAATTTGAAAATATTGGTCAAGAAAAAAGTAGTGAACCCATGATCCTATATTGTTGTAAAGATTCTAATGTTTGCTTCGCTCATAGGTTTAATGGTGCGCTTGACATATCTTTGAAACTTCATAATGATTCCTTAAATAGTGAAAGTTCCAAATCTGTCCACGGGTTAGATCATTCAATCTTTAGGTATAATTACTTGTTCGAATATAGTTTAAACATTCCTAATAGAGCTAGAGGTGAAAATGATGGTACAACTTTCCTTGGAAGCTATAGCCTATATGCTAACCCACTATGGTGTGACAGCTTTCCTCCTAAAGGGTGGATTTCTTATTTTTTGGTGTGGGATATTTTGAGTGTTTTGAATGCATACCATTATTGTTTTTTTGATAATCCTAACCCCCATTCCATGAGGAAGTATGCTTGTTTTTCTCTCTTTGATTTTGCAAGACGTGTATTCGAGGTCGACCTTTTTATGGAGGGGAGGATGATATAAGTATGACTACGAAGATGGATGCATGTGAGAATGTAATGAACCTGGGGATTGGAGTGTGCGAGTGAAGGACTTAAAACACACCAAACCGACCATAATATCACACTTGTAGTGTAAAGGGGAACCTTAGAACACAATAAGTCATCCCTTAAATACACTTGAAGGGAGCCTACCTCTTAAAATAAAATTTTGGGTATTATGTATTTTATTTGTAACCTAGTATAAATAGAACATTGTAGGGATTTTAGACATGGATTATTCATGATGTTGTAAGTCTTGAAACACAAAGAAACATAAGTCCAATCTCCTTGAGGCACTAAAACCAAAATTAGGCATAGTGTAATGCCCCGAAAACGGGTCCCAAAGCGTCACACGGTGCTTGAGGCTATGAGTAGCCCTAATCTAACCCTTTGAGCCATTTTCACTCAGTTCAACACGAATCAACTAGGTTTCCATAAATAACCCTCAAATATTAACAGAGTAATCATCATTCAAGAATAAAAGAATTTCAGAAAGATAACAAAATATGACTTATTAGTCAACTCCCAACATCTATACTAGTCTGACAAGCCTCTAAGAAAATCAATAAAACCAGCGATCCATTGAGACATACCCCAACTGAATATTACTCAGTTATCAAATGTAAACAATTACATGAAACCAACATCAGACATCAGATCCTCGGTACTTGAGGACTCACCACAATAGAGGATGTAGAACAACATGCCCAAAGAATTACTGTCGAACCTGGAACTGAGCACCTGAACCTACATTCCAAGAAAATACAGCCCACATCCGAAGATATGGGTCGGTACCATGGAAAGGAACTGACTATATGTTGGTGTATGCAGTTTTATAAATATTTATAAGAAATATGCAGGATGTATGAAAGATTCACATAGCCCGTAGAAAATCATCATAATCTTGAGAGGATGTATTAACTATAATAACACATGTAAGTCATCATATAATTTGTCAATCACTTTCAGTTCATCAAGAATATCAATTCTCATAATATAAATATCATTTAAATCATTCGAAAGAGTAACTTTCACAATTCCACTTTCAAATCACTTCACCGTCAACAATAGACACAAAGAAATACACACACACTGGGAGATCCTATAATCGACATAAACTATGTGAGCTATATCGAGTCCAATATATAACCCACGTTGGAGAAATCCATCCTATCCTTACCATCGGAGTAGGACTATCGATATCAAATCCACACAAACTAATGTTCATTATATAAATCAGCCTCAGGCTCACTCCTACAGGGACACGTAGATCTAGGGAAGTAAGGTCACTTTATACCTCCCATTCGGTGCTAAAGATTTCTATCAAACTTAGGTCAGATTATTCCAAATACAATCCACAACAAAACAATTTCAATAATATATAAATATACATCTGGAGAAATCATGTTTCCCATCTATCAAAATTAACCACGTTGTGGATTTCTTTCATACTCGAGTTCAAAACAACTTCATTAAGACCAAAAGGTGAAATCATTAAAAATATCTCAAATATTCAACATCAACGTGCTTATAACACACACTTTCTCAAAAAAAACACAATTTCCAATGGGGATTCATGATCCAAATATCAAAATCATGATAAATATCATTCAAGATTCATGCTTTATATCCCCACACATGTAAATTCATCTTTCAAAATTATAAACATCAAGATTTCATAATAATCATCAAAATATATGGGTTCATGCTTCAAATTCATAAAAATCAAATAAAAATCATGCCTTTGTAAAGAAAATTACTTTTGGGCACAAGAACGAAAGAGAGTTCTTGTTGAAAAACCCCACATACCTTGAATGATGCAATTTAAATTTATACTCATTTTTGAGATGTTAATCGTGTCTTTGAATGATGGTTCTTGGAGTTCTTGAACTAGGAACTTGGAATCTTGAATAAATTTGTAGAATTAATGGTGATCTTTGGAGGGTTTTGAAATTGGATGTAGGAGCTTAGGGTTTTCTTTTAGAGGGAATTTGATGAAATATAACATGTAATGCTTCTAATAGGCTTTAATATAGGGTTTGGATGGATTTTGGGTGAGGGAGAATTACCAAAACGCCCCTAAAAATCAAATAATTCTCGAATCTGTCCTTTGGTGGACTGTTTTGATAGTCTGAAATAGATCAATCATAACGTTTTACTTTGATATCCAAATTGGATGAAACCAATTTCATTAGAAATAAGATTTTCATATCTTTTCGTTGATTTATAGTATCTCAGCTAGATCATTGTGTACGAGGAGTTATGATCATTTGAAGTTGACCCAAAAATTCATTTTTGGTAGGCTGAAGTAGATCAACCATACCTTTTTGCTTCGATAGACAAATCGAATGAAACCAATGTCATTGGAAAAAGGACTCGTAGAGATTTCCATTGATATATAGTAGATCGCCCAGATCATTATATACAAGGATTTATGATCGTTCAAAGTTTCCATTACTTTCCATTAATATGCCAGTCCTCAGTACTTTTTTCTGCACGTTTTACTGTTCACTACTATTCACAGTTCAATCGGAATGTTCATAACTCATCGCTCGAGTGTCCATTTTTGATGATCCACATATCCTTTGAAATCTTATTTGATACTCTACACAATGGTGGGTCATAATGTAATATATTCTACATGGAAAAATTTATAATTCATTCTACAAGATAGAACCCAACACGATTACGCACAAAATTTCAACGAAGAATTTGTCGGGGTATTACATCATCCCTCCTTGGAAACATTCATCCCCGAATGGTGTTAGAAATGCCAAGATTAGATAGGGAATAGAGCATACAACTAAAACCATTCATTAGACTCATCACCACATCGTTTCTCACTACGAATGCAACATAGAATGAATAAATTCAAGAAACTACAGCTGAACACATAATAAATAACAGCTGAACTGCTGCAAATTTTATCGAAAGTGCATGATTTAGGAAAGAACGGTACCTTCGGATTGATCGGATTTCACAGAAAATAGGTGCGGGTACTTAGATCGCATATCCGTCTCATCATCCCAAGTTGCACCCTCAACAGATTGGTTTTACCACAACACCTTGACTAAGGGAACTTCTTTGTTCCTTAGTCTTCGGACACTGAAATCAAGAATCTCAATAGGAATCTCATCAAAAGAAAGATTTTCTTAAATGTCAGCACTCACAGAGGAATCCACTACCACAACATCGCTAATATACTTTCTAAACATGGAGACATGGAATATTGGATGAACAGAGGAAAACTCGGGAGGAAACTCAAACTCATAAGCTACCTTACCAACACGGCTAAGAATTTTGTAAGGACCAACATAACGGGGACTAAGCTTCAACTTTTTTCCGAATCTCTTCACCCCCATCATGGGTGAAATTTTCAACCTTTCCCTAATCAACTTAACTTTTTCCATAGCCTCAAATACAGAATCAGGACCACCCACAACCGCTTCACCCACCACGAACCAACCTATGGGTTATCTACACTTCCTCCGATATAAGGCTTCAAACGAAGCGATGCCAATACTAGAGTGGAAACTGTTATTGTAAGCAAACTCTATCAACGGTAAGTGATCATCCCAACTTCCCTTAAAGTCAAGTGCACAAGCTCCCAACATATCCTCTAAGGTTTGATGGTCCACTCAGCCTGACCATCAGTCTGCGGATGAAAAGCAGAACTTAAAAACACTTGGGTACCAAGACCTTTCTGAAAAGATTTCCAAAATTGCGTAGTGAACTGAGTACCCCTATATGAAATGATTGACAAGAGAACTCCATGTAGCCTGACTAGCTCTCGGATATACAATATAGCGTAATCCTTCGCAGTATATGAAGTATAAATAGGCAAGAAATGAGAGGACTTATTCAACCTATCAACCACAACCCAAATGGAATCATGATGGCGTCGGGAAAGAGGTAAACCAATTATGAAGTCCATATTTATCTCCTCCCAATTCCAGGTGGGAATACTAAACTTTTGCATCATACCACCAGGTCTTTGGTGTTCAACCTTAACCTATTGGCATGTTGCACATTTAGCTACAAATGCTGCTATATCTTTCTTCATGCCACTCCACCAATAGATTTCCCGCAAGTCTCGATACATCTTTTTGGCATAAGGATGAATAAAATATCGCGCCCTGTGCGTTTCATCCATAATCCTCTATCTCTGATCATCAACATTTTGGACATACAATCTACCCTGCAATCTCAACACACCATCTCTCCCTTGGGAGAAAACCTCTACTTTTTGGTCCTTGACTATCTACTTTTTGGTGCTTGACTGACTCCTTCAGTCTGATCAAACTAGCATCTAAGTATTGCTTTTCCTTCACTTCCGAAACCAAGGAGGATTCAGAACTACTTTTAACCCCTATACTACCTTCAGCAGAGTCAAACAACCTAACCCTCAATCTAGCCAAATGATGTACATCACGATCCAACCCTTTTTTACCTTCTACCACATGTGAAACACTACCCATGGACACTCTACTTAGGGAATACGCCATAATATTGTCCTTGCTCGAATGGCACAACATACTCATATCATAGTCCTTTAACAATTCTAACCATCGTCTCTACCTAAGATTCAATTCTATCTGGGTAAACAGATAATACAGACTTTTATGATCAGTTAAAACATCAACATGGACACCATACAAATAGTGTCTCCAGATTTTTAAAGAAAACACAACAACAACCAACTCAAGGTCATAGGTGGGGTAATTTATCTCATGGGGTTTTAACTATCTAGAAGCATAAGCTATCACGTGACCTTTCACATCACTACGTAACCCAACCATACTCTTGAAGCATCACAATATACCAAAAAACCATCAACACCATCAAGCAAAGTCAAAAAAGGGGCTAAAGTGAGTTGAGTCTTCAACTCCTGAACACTCTTCTCAAAAGATTCGAACCACAAGAACGTCACTTTCTTTTGGGTCAACTGAGTCATAGGAGATGCTATAGAGGAGAAACCCTCAACAAAATGGTGGTAATAGCCCACTAAACCCAAGAAACTTTGGATATCAGTCGGAGAAATAGGTCTTGGCCAATTTCTAACAGCTTTGATCTTTTGGGTATCAACTCTAATACCCTCAGAAGAAATTATATGACCCAGAAAAGCAACTGACCTTAGCCAAAACTCATACTTACTGAACTTGGCAAATAACTTGTGATCTCTAAGGATTTGCAAGATTGTTCAGAGATGATCAGAATGTTTATCCTGACTACGGGATTACACCAGTATATCATCGATGAACACTATGGCAAAACATATCCAGATATGGTATGAAAACTCGATTCATGAGGTATATTAAAGCTGATGGGGCATTAGTTAACCCGAAAGACATAACAAGAAACTCAAAATGTCCATAACGAGTTCAGAAAGCAGTTTTTGGGATGTCACACTCCCTAACTTTGAGTTGATGATAGACGGAAAAAAGGTCTATCTTTGAGAAATAACTTGCACGTTCCAATTGGTCAAAAAAATCATCTATTTTTGGAAGGGGGTACTTATTTTTTATGGTGACTTTATTCAATTGGCGGTAATCAATGCACATATGCAAAGAGACATCTTTATTTCTCAAAAACAACACAGGAGCAGCCCAAGGAGAAACACTAGGCCTTATGAAACCCTTATCTAGCAGATCTTTGAGTTTCTCTTTCAACTCCTTAAGTTTTGTAGGGACCATACGGTAAGGAAAAATAGAAATGGGCTGAGTATTGTAAAGAAGATCAATCCTAAATCTATCTCTCTATCAGGAGGTATCCCTGGGAGATCATCTAGAAAGACATTAGAAAACTCATTGACGACGTTAATACACTGGAGAGTTGGAGACTCAGACTTAGTGTCTCTGACTCTAACAAAATGGAAAATACACCCCTTGGAAATATGCTTTCTAGCTTTGAGGTAAGAGATAAAATGACTCTTGGGTTACACAGAATTCCCAGACCACTCAAACATGGATGCACCCAGAAACTAAAACTTGACCATTAGGGTCTGACAATCAATTGAGGCATATTTCTAAAAGAGAAGAGTGCAAATCAATAGTAGAGAGACACACTTTAAGCATGATAGACTTCTGAAAGAAAGAATCACACTTTTTCCTAAAACTTCTTGAAGCCTCTTGCTCATAGATGTGGCACGCTATACAGCGATGATCAAGACTCTACTTAACGCGGCTTGTCAGACCTTCTAGGACACCTTAAAATCATAGGCTCTGATACAAAGTTTGTAACACCCCAAAAATGGGTCCCGAAACATCACACGGTGCTTGAGTCTACGAGTAGCCCCAAGCTAACCCTTTGAGCAATTTTCATTTAGTTCAACATGAATCAATGAGGTTTCCATAAATAACCCTCAATCAATAGAGTAATCATCATTCAAGAATAAAAGAATTTCAGAAAGATAACAAAATATGACTTAATAGTCAACTCCCAACATCTATACTAGTTTGAAAAGCATCTAAGAAAATCAATAAAACCAGCGAACCATTGAGACATGCCTCAACTAACTTATACTCAGATATCAAACGTAAACAATTATGTGAAACCAACATCAGACATCACTTCCTCAGAACATGAGTACTCCCCACAATAGAAAATATAGAACAGCCTACCCGAAGAATTAATATCAAACCTGGAACTGAGCATCAACCTACGTTCTGTGAAAATATAACCCACATCCTAAGATGTGGGTCAGTACAATGGAAAGAAACTGAGTATATGGGAGTGTATGCTGTTTTATAAAAATCATCATCATAAATATTTTTACGAAATATGCAGGATGTATGAAAAGACTCACATAGCCCGAAGAAAATCATCATAATCATGAGAGGATGAAATAAGTATAACAACACATGTGAGTCATCATATAATTTGTCAATTACTTTCAGTTCATGATGAATATTATTCTTATAATGTAAATATCATTTAAATCTTCCGAAAGAGTAACTTTCATAATTCCACTTTCAAATCACCATACCGTTCACCATAGACACAAGGAAACAAACACACACTAGGAGATCCTATAACTGACATAAACCATGTGTTCTACATGGAGTCCAACATATAACCCACGTTGGGTAGAGCCATCCTTTCCTTGCCATTGGAGTAGGAGTATCAATATGAAATCCAAAAAAATAGTGATAACTATATCAATTACCCTCAGGCTCACTCCTACGGGGGCACATAGTTCTAGGAAAGAAAGATCGCTTTATACCTCCCACTCGGTGCTAAAGATTTCTCCTGGACTTAGCTCAGATCATTTCAAAGACAATCCACAATAAAACAATTTCAGTAATATATAAATATACATCAGGAGTGATGATGCTTCCCATCTATGAAAATCAACCACATTGTGGATTATTTCCACATTCGAGTTCAAAACAACTCCATTAAGACCAAAAGGTCAAATAATTAAAAATATCTCAAATATTCAACACCAACGTGCTTATAATACACACTTTCTCAAAAAAACATAATTTTCAATGGGGATTCACGACCTAAATATCAAAATCATGATACATATCATTCAAGATTCATGCTTTATATCTCCAGACATGTAAATTCATCTTTCAAAATCATAAACATCAAGATTTGATAATAATCATCAAAAGATATGGGTTCATGCTTCAAATTCATAAAAATCAAATAAAAGTCTTGTCTTTGTAGAGAAAATTACTTGTGGGCACAAGAACAAAAGAGAGTTCTTGTTGAAAAAACCCGCATACCTTGAATGATGAACTTTAGATCAATACTCATTTTTGAGATGTTAATCGTTCCTTTGAATGATGGTTTTACGAGTTCTTGAACTAGGAACTTGGAATCTTTAATAAATTTACAAAATTAATGGTCGACTTTGGAGGTTCTTGAAGTTCTTGAACTAGGAACTTGGAATCTTGAATAAATTTGCAGAATTAATGGTGAACTTTGGAGGTTCTTAAAGTTGTAGGTAGGAGATTAGGGTGTTCTTTCTGAGGGAATTTGATGAAATATAACATATAATGCTTCTAATAGGCTTTAATATAGGGTTTGGACTAATTTTTTGTAGGGGAAATGACCAAAACGCCCCTAAAAATTAAATTATTCTCGAATTTGTCCTTTGGTGGACTATTTTGGTAGTCTGAAGTGGATCAACCATAACATTTTAGTCCGATATCCAAATTAGATAAAACTAATTTTATTACAAAGAGGACTCTCATATATTTCCATTGATATATAATATCTTACCCAGGTCATTGTGTACGAGGAGTTACGATCATTTGAAGTTGACCCAAAAATTTACTTTTGATAGGCTAAAGTAGATTGACCATAACTTTTTTCTACGATAGGCAAATTGGATTAAACCAATTTAATTGGAAAGAGGACTTTCAGAGCTTTCTATTGATATATAGTAGATCACCTAGATCATTATGTACAAGGAGTTGTGATCTTTTAAAGTTAGAGAAAAAATATGCCATCCTCAGTACTTTTTCCTGCACGTTTTATTGTTTACTACAATTCATGGTTCGATCGGAATGTTCATGACTCGTAACTCGGGTGTCTATTTTGGATGATACACATATCGTTGGAAATCTTATTAGATACTATACACAATGGTGGGTCATAATCTAAGACATTCCGCACGGAAAAATTTATAATTCCTTCTGGAAGATAGAACCTAACTCATTTACGCACAAAATTTCAATTAAATATTTCCCGGGGTACTACACATAAGGTATAGAATCACTCTTGTTGATCTCATGGGTGGTAAATGTGTGCTTGTGAGGTGGATTCCGACCTCGGTCTTTTTAAGAGATAGGTGAATATTATGTGTAGTTTTAAAGGTCAGGAGTGGAAAATGCTCTTAGTTTCTTAAGATTATACCTTCAATAAGTCTATCTAACTATACCTTTACTTTTATTCTAATCTTGTGGTAGTTTATGTTCTTGTAACCGTGTCTAACTCTTGTTAGTAAAACCATTTTTTGTTTCTATCTTGTTATTGTTGTCTATCTCGCCATATAGTTCCTGTTTTGTGTATTTATACCTTCAATATCTTGTTATTATTGTATTTTCATTGTTGTTATAGTGAATTCGAGAGTGGTCAATATAGTGGTCCTCGGTTATTCAAACATGCAAACTGTTTTGGTGTTTGTTTCGTGGTTCCTAGTATTTTCCTATATCATCTAAGGACATAGGATTTTCTTAAATTGGATCCTCCCACATTCGTTGGATCAATAATTAATGAAGACCAAAAGGACTTTATTGATTAAATACAAAGGTCTCTAGATGTCATGCATGTATCGGTAATGAGATAGTTGATCTAGTAGCATATGGATTCAAAAGGGAGTCTATATTTTGGTATGAAGAATGGAAGCGATCTAGGGGTATCGATACACCTTCAGCTACTTGGAAAGAGTTCAAAAAGGCATGTCTTGGTCATTATCATCCATTTGTCACTCGAGAGGCTCATGCATATTATTTCCAAAATCTTTGCCAAGGGAATATGAACTTGAGGGAGTACAAAAAAATTGGACCCATATCTGCCAAGTAACTCTTTGGGTAGGTATACTCCTAATCTAGTGGATACAACGGATGATAGAGTTCATTGATATATGAATAGATTCGACCCATATCTAGTTAGAGATTTTACTATTGCTGCTTTGAACAAAGACATGGACATAGAAAGGATACAAGATTTTACATAGAAAATAAAGGATTAGAGGCAAACAAGAAAAATACAAGAATTATAAAGAGGGTGTTCTAAGAGGGCTAGATCTATGGGGCAGTTCATAGGAGCCCAAGCTGAGTTCAGGCCTCATTTTTCTAATTAATCTATAGGCCATTATCTTTTTATACTATAGTTAGTGCTGCACCAAAGTTTTAAGGGTCCAAAGGCAACTATTTTGGACAAAGAAGTGAGAGTCAGAGTTCATGCACAATGGGGTATCAAGAGCAAGGGAGTATGATCCAATTAAGGCCTCCACGATAGCCATCCAAACTATATGGTAAGCTTTATTTAGGTGCATGTTGGTTAGGGATAAATGCCTACTTTTAGTGTCTTACGTCGGGGCATATGATGGGAGAATGCCTACCAAAGGGCATGGGTGGTATGGCACTACCTACTAGATCAACCATTGTATTATTATCATTGGTGCCTCATTCAGGTAGAGGTGTAAAGACTATGGGTAGTGAGAGAGGTGCTAAAGGAGCAGCTAGCTCTAGCATAGTTCAGAATCGTATATATGCGTTAGTAGATCAAAAAATTTGGAGGCTTCTCCAGATGTTGTTACGTGTACATTTTCCATGTTTTCACAAGATGTATATATATTAATTGATTCGTGTTCTACATTATCAAATGTCACTCCATTGGTTGCTGGGAAGTTCAAAAGAAAACTAGAATTGCTAGTTAAGCCATTTAAGGTATCTACATCAGTTGGTGAAGCTATCATAGCTAGAAGAATGTATCAAAATTTTATAATGACTATTTGTGGTCGTGATACAATGTCTGACCTGGTTGAGTTAGAAATGGTAGATTTTGATGCTTTAATGGGTATTGATTGGTGTGTTTTTTGCTAGGCCGCAGTAGATTGTCGAACTAAGTGGGTGCATTTCAATTTTCCAAGGAAGGCAATCCTTGAATGGAGGGGTAATATTAGTGCACCAAGAGGTAAATTTATTTCTTATTTTAAGGCAAAAAGGATAATTTCCAAGGGTTACATATATCATCTAGTTAGAGTTAAAGATACAGATGTGGAGCCACTAACTCTTCAAACTATTCCAGTGGTAAATAAATTTTTTGATTTATTTCCTGAAGATCTTCCAGTTTCACCACCAGAATGATAGGCAGAGTTTGGTATTGATATAATTCTAGGTACTCAACCAATCTGAATTCCTCCGTATAGAATGGCCCCGGCAGAATTATGGGAGTTAAAAGAGCAATTAAAAGACTTGCTAGAAAAAGGAATCATAAGGCCTAATATGTCCCCTTGGGGAGAACCGGTGTTATTTGTGTGTAAAAAAGATGGCTCATTAAGAATGTGTATTGACTACCGATAACTAAATAAAGTGACTATTAAGAACAAATTTCTCCTTCCGAGAATTGATGACTTATTTGACCAGTTGCAAGGCTCCAAGTGCTTTTCAAAGATTGACTTGAGGTCAGATTACCACAAATTGAGGGTCAAAGAGAATGATATACCCAAGACAGCTTTTCAAACACGGTATGGTCATTATGAGTGTATAGTCACGTCCTTTGGACTAACTAATGCACTCACAAATTTTATGGATTTGATAATAGTGTATTCAACCATTCTTGGATGTGTTCATTATAGATTTTATAGATGATATTCTGGTTTATTTGAGATCAAAGGAGGACCATGCCAGTAACTTACGATAGGTGTTACTATTTTTTCTTGATTGTAAGCTATATGCGAAGTTCTCTTATATGAGTTTTGGTTAAAATCTGTGGCATTCTTGGGTCATATTGTATTTGATAAAGGGATAATGGTTGATACTGAAAAGATAGAATCTATGAAGAACTGGCCAAGACCTACAACGCCTATAGAGGTTCGTAGTTTCTTGAGGTTTGTAGGTTATTATAGGTGGTTTGTTGAAGTGTTTTGTTCAATTTCTGCACCTTTAACAAATTTAACACACAAAGCTTCCAAGTTTCAATGGAACGATGTATGTGGGAGGTGTTTTTAAGATCTGAAGAATAAGTTGACTTCTACACCCATATTGGTGCTTCCCGAAGGTACATAGGGGTATGCAATGTATTGTGATGTGTTAAAAATTATCTTAGGATGTATATTGATGAAGCACGGTAATGTCATAGCATATGCCTCAAGAAAATTGCGACCACATGAGAAGAAATATCCGACACATAATCTAGAACTAGTAGCAGTTATATTTTCCTTATAGATATGGCGTCACTACTTGTATGGGATTCATGTTGACATACATACCGATCACAAGAGTTTGCAATATATCTTTAATTAGAAGGAACTAAATTTAAGGTTGAAAAGATGGCTTGAATTATTAAAAGACTATAACGTTGATATCTTTTATCTTGTAGGGAAAGAAAATGTGCTAGCAGATCGGTTAAGGCAGAAGTCCATGGCACCATCTATAGAAAGACAAGGGATGGCTAAAGATCTGCACCAACAAGAGAATTTGAGAGTTCGCCTTCTTTTAACTCCAAATGAAGGGCATAATGTGTCATAATCTTCGTTAGTAGCAGAAGTGAAAGAGAAGCAATATGCAGATCCCATATATTACAACATAAGGAGAATGTACAATATCATATAAAAAAGTCATTTGAGCTAATGCAAGAGGCAGTACCTTTGTGCCAGAACATATTATGTGTGCCTAATGTAGATGGGCTAAAAAACAGGATCATGACAGTGACACATCATTCAAGGTATTCCATCCACCTGGGGTTAACTAAAATGTATGATGATTTGATCAAAATATATTGGTGAGGTGACATGAAGATGATAATTGCAAAATTTGTAGTTGAATGTCGAAGTGGTCAATGAGTTAAAGTAGAGCATTAAAATCCCGGGGTTATATGCAATGTATAGATCTTCCAATATGGAAGTGGGACATGATCAACATAGATTTTCCCACTGGTTTGCCTCATACATCTCAAAAGTTTGATTCCATATGGGTGATACTTTATAAGCCTACCATATCAGCACACTTCTTACCGTTTAAAATTACTTATACAATTGAAGACTATGCCAAATTGTATATCAAAGAGATAGTTTGATTACATAGAGTACCAATCTCTATTAAATTAGATCAAGGTGCTCAATTAACTACAAATTTTTGGATGTCTTTTCAGAGAAATTTGGGGACACAAGTGAATCTAAGTACAACTTTTTACCCTCAAACAGATGGACAAGCAGAACGTACCATTAAAACGCTAGAAAATATGCTACTAGATTGTGTTTTGGACTTTAAAGGTAGTTGGGATGATCATTTACCTCTCATCGAGTTCGCCTACAAAAATAGCGATCATTAAAGTTTCAAAATGGAACCATATGAAGCTTTATGCGGAAGAAATTGTATATCACTAATTAGATAATTTGAAGTGGAAGAAACTACCTTATTCGGGCAAGATATTATTCATCAAGCTATGGAAAAGGTTAAAGTGATACAATAGCGGCTGGAGACAACTAAAAGTCAACACAGGTCATAAGTAGATGTTAGAAGAAAGAGGCTAGAAAATTCTCTAGGTGATTGGGTATTCTTAAATGTGTCACCAATGAAGGAGGTTATGAGATTTGGTAATAAAGGAAAACAAAGTCCACAATATATATACACATACAAAATTATTTGGAGGTTTGTCCAAGTTTCTTATGAATTAGAGCTAACACAAGAGCTCTAAACTATTCATCTTGTATTTCACATCTCAATGGTTCGAAAGTGCATGGGTGATCCATCTCATATTACTCCTACTGAAGTTGTACAAGTTACGGTAGATCTCACCTATTTTGAAATACCAATTACTATCCTAGATAAACTAGTTAAAAAGGTAAAGAATAAACAAATAGCTCTGGTAAAAGTTCTTTGGAGAAACCAACAAGTAGAAGAGATAACATGGAAAGCTGAAGAAGTGATGAAATCTATCTCCCCCCATTTGTTCAAATACAAAGAAAAAGTCCAAGATGCAAAATTAGAGCATGATCAAGTAAGTATAATATATAAGTAGAAAAGGATAATAGTTATATTTAACTTAGGCTTGAACTAATTTTGGTTGGATAGTTATGCAAATATTTGAGTACCAATGTTTCTAAGAAGGGGAGGATGTGACACCCCATACATTGTATGTTGTTTTACTATTTATAGGTATCATGGTATAGCCTATGGTATATATAAAGGATGAGATATTTTATGCAAATATTAATGGTGAATATGAAATTATTGATGTTTCCCATACATTTTTATGTGACATGATAAAGTTAACATCGATACAAGTGTTTAAACTTGGGATTGTATGCTGGTATTTGGATCTAAAGTTTAAACTGACCAAGTGGGTATAAGTTGAAAGTTCTATTAAAGGAATCAGGAGCTGGAAATGGAATAAAATATTGAGGTGCTTGCTTGACTTAATTAAGATAGAAGGTGAGTCACCCACTTAAGCTTTTTGGACCAAATTAAAGGACGCATGGCTATGGACTAGATTTATGCCTAAACTAATGTACTCATTTGTGCCAAATTGAAGAAAAGAGGAAGAAAATGGAGAAATGGCCAAACACTTAAATCTGCCAAAGGCCCAAGTTAATTGAGCTCAAAATAAGAATTTAAGCAAGTAGGTGCATCACCTACTTTGAAATTTTGAGCAGCTTGAACCCTTAAGTAGTTGCATCACCTACTCGACTAATTTGTGGTTGGAAATGAGGGCAATAATAAGGGCTCAATATAAGATCAATATATATGACCATTTTACTCATTTTAACCAAAATATTCCCTTTTAAATTTTATCTTTCTCCCTTTCTTAACATGGATAACAATAGCAGCCCTAAAATTTCTTCTAGTGTTCTTGAAGAAATCCTCATCTTTGAAAGATAAGGTACGTGAAAACACTCAATTTTTAGATTATTATCTCATGGAATATTAGGAAAAAATTCTATGGGTTTCTAATTATAAATACATGGCAGAATATAGAACCATGACTTGCTCACTTTTCCGTTGTTATTGAGAGATCTCTTCCCTTCTTTGGTTTAAAGTGTGATGGAAAGTAAAAGTTAAAGTTCATTAGGAGTTTAAATTTGAGTATAAGTTGCAAAATTCAGGTAAGGTGACTGCCCTATTTTGTTCTCCTTATATATGAATTTGAGAGAGAATTATGAATGTGTTGTTATTTAGAACTTAAGATATGATGAGTTCAACAAGTGATTACTACAATAAAAGGGATTTTGGACTGTTTTACGAACTATTTCGTATGTATATGCTATGGGCTGCCAGGTTTATGTTAGAGAAATGTTTGATTAGTTTGTAATGAAATATAGAAGAAAGGTGTGGCGGTACACCACCGAACTAATTATTGCATTTGTTTACTATGCAATTTATTTTGCGTACCGTTTGGAATGTGTAATGAAGCCAAGGTGGTTTCGGTGAACCTTATAAGGGAATGTGTGGTATGTGGGTCTAATTGGAAGAGAAAAGGGTTAAATAACACCCTTAATTGATAGATTAAGAGCTTACAACCAGGTTACTATTTTGTTTAACTTAAATAACCAATACGTGTCGATTGGTTGCTAATATTAGTTTACTATATCATCTATTAAAGATAAGTAATCTGATAGGTGGGAAGTCAAGTTTAGTTAGTTTTGGAGTTATATAATCAGGTATGTAAGGCATACTTTATTTTTTACTCTTTAGCATTAAATCGGATATTTGGTCCATCAAGTAAGATTCCAAGGTTATCAAATAAAAAGTGATAAATAATGGCAGCGTATTATATCCCATATACTCAATGACCTTTTTCCAAATATCCAACATGTTAAATACCTTAATAGATGCTTATTATTAAAACTGCACGTCTATTTTCACTAAAGAATTTCAGGAGTTCTCCGTTTACTCAAATAAGACCCATCTGTTATTTTCATCCCTAAACACTTCATATGTGTGACAACAGCTCCTTACCTGATTATTGTTACATTAAGTGCCCATTTACATATCTCTTATTGGTAGATTACTGTTTTAAGGTACCATAATGTTACGAACACCAAAGTAACAATCTCAAAGGTTAAACAAACTATGCAATGCAAATCTGTAAAATGTGTTGCAGCTCAGGGGAATAAGCCTAGCATGGACCGATATCGATACCTTTATATGTCGGTCGAAGCTCAAAGTCAGAAACCTAGCATGGGCCGATCCCAATGTTTATCTACGGGTGGTAGCTCAGGGGCCTACGCATAGCATGGGCCGATCAGGATTTTTCTATTTACCATGTATCTGCTGGTCATCTGTATTATATGACATGCAAATCTTATAAAGTAAGAAAGGTAAAATAAATAAAGGAATGTTATGTACCTGATCATTCAAATATATAAAGGTGGTCTACATGCACTATTTATTCACTGGTATCTGATTTATATTGAGCTCTTGTATCATTTGTTGTTACCTTCATGTTTACATAGTCAGTACATATTTTCGTACTCACGTCCCTCATAGGGGACCTGTATTTCATGTTGCAAGCCTAGGTTCTTCAGCTAATGGACCTCATAAGTAGAAGCACAGGCTATTCAGTGACTATTGAGGAGCTCCAGGTTGATTCGGGGATTTCTGAATTTGCTCCATATGTTTCGGTATTTCATTGTACTCAAGAGTATATTGGGAGTTTGTCTCAACCCTAGATAAGTCTATATATTTTTTATAGGCTTTATAGACTAATGTAAAGTTAAACATAGTAGTGTCTTGTCTTTTCGATGTGGTGGCCCCAACAGACAAGTTTCGTATATATTATTTTTTGTTTTCCATTGTAGTTAGTCTCATCAATGCGTAATATCATATTTGTAAGAACCTTTGGTTGTCATAGTTACATGCAAGAGAAGTACCAGGTTAAGGATTGGTTCTCTCTGGCCTTTACGACTATGTGTACCTTCCGCCCCAATAGTATTTGAGGAATGACAATGTGTTCTTCACTTGGTTTTGCATTATGGCAGCCTTCATGCTCCATATTACAAGGGAATATGTCAAGGTGGACCTTTGGGCTAATTTCTGCATCACTTATCCAAAAATTGGGACATTCTGCCAAGGGATTGAAGGGAACTTCCTTGGGTTTCAACTTGGGAATTCTTGGGGGTTGAACCTGCACATGAGAAGAGAAAATACTAGGAAAAAGGCTAGTATTTTGGTTAGTGATTAATAGGGATTATTTGTGGTCAAGATCCATAATCAAGCATTTCTTTCACCTACCAACTTCACAACCCATGGTTTCCCTTTCCTTTTTCCTCCTTCATTCGCATCATTCTTGTACCCTACCATTCATTTTCTCTCCATCTTCAGGCTTAGCCTCTTTCTCCATAGGTGCTAAATCTACCACTCCTACTTAGATGGATTGAGTTCGGTTTAGGGATGTTTGGAGAGGGGGAACCAGATTTGGTTGAGGAAGGACATGAGACCACTTAAAGTCATGGCTTAGTGCTTCTATTTTAGCCAACAATACTCCCATAGCGTCATTTCCCAATGATTGCGATGTTGTACCTTTGTTTTCCATCACAATTGTACCTAATAAGAAGCAGAAAACAACAAAGAGAAAACATAGAAAACGAATAAACAAGTAAGTTCAAAAAGAGCCTCACCACTCTCACACTGGGTTCTTTCCTCAAACTTGGTCTCATAAGTTTTGAAATCTTTTCATGTACATGGAAAGTGAATGAGTGATGAATCTACTTTAGCCTAGAATAAATTTTTGTATAATGTGACTCAATTAAAAATGATGTGTGGACTTGAACCAACAAATTACTATGACTTAACAACGAGAAAAGACATATAAAAAGTGAAGACAAGAACAAACGGACTCAAGCCTAATAACCAACGGAGTAGGTACTTACTTTTTGGCTAATTAGCGATAGAATAAAAACAAAAGAAACTAGAAAAAATAAATTGAAACTTAGAAATCTAATTTTAGGACTCAATTTGGTTGTTGATAAAGTGATGACGTGGCAGCTTGTGGTTGGACGTCACTTTTCAAAATTTTCAAGTCCCCAAATCTTTTTTTTCTGCTAAACACATTTAGGGGAAAAAGAAATTTTGTTTGGGAAGTAAATATTGAAGGTTTTGAGCCCCTTTGTAGATTCAAATGAATTCAAAATGGATTGGTCCCCTCAATTGTACTTTCAATTGTACTTGCTTGTGCCCTTGTCCCTTCTTCCTTTTTCGACGACTTAGAATAGGCTAGGGAATATTCTTGTCCAAAAACTTTGTACGCTCTCTTTCTTCTCCATTTTTGGATCAAATAATCTACTTGAATATTCCTCTTCAACAAGATTTGAAGACGGTGGATGAACAAGATGAATATTCAAGAGTTGACCACTGTTTGACAACTAGGCAACTGAACCCCAAATT
Source organism: Capsicum baccatum var. pendulum (assembly GCA_030864225.1). Classification (NCBI taxonomy): domain Eukaryota; kingdom Viridiplantae; phylum Streptophyta; class Magnoliopsida; order Solanales; family Solanaceae; genus Capsicum; species Capsicum baccatum. Next base: position 168,607,869 of record CM061558.1, on the reverse strand, counting down.
CATAGTGTCTTTTAGATCTACGTTCCTTTTGCCGAGAAAAGCTTAACCAACACAAAATTAGCCATAAAATGTAACAAACAATATATCTACCATGAGATCTTACCGCTTCAAACGCACTTCAACAATGGTGGATCTAACTCAAAAACAACCAAATCTTTCTCTAAACTTAGATCTAAACACTTTAAGTGTCAGAGAAAAAGAGTCTACCAGTTGAAACTATCAAAACAAACTAAAAATTAGTAAATCTAATGTACAAATTTTTGACCTACTATTTCAACATAAAAAACTACCTTTTTTGTTATTTTTCTTGACTCTAGACTCTTTGTTTGTTAGATTTTCTTAAATGATAGGCTTAGAGTTTTGGGAACAACTCTAATTCATGGATCTTGATACCAAATGATAGGTAAAACAAAGCTATAACTGAAATTCAAGACTAAATAAGCAAAAATTAGCAACTAAAGAATTGGGAGATGAAGTAGAAACAAGAAGAAAATTGCATTAAATGAATCATACACCAACTCTAATCATTAGCACCTAAGTGTATAGTAAACACTTAACGCACCTCACTGTTCATAGATATCACTTCATTCATAGGTTTACACAAATGGATCAACTTTCTTTCCAAAATGTCAACAAGTGTGATTCCGCACTCTATGATGACCCTAGTTTCAATGTCTTTTCCAAGACCTACACTACAATGATTTTTCCAAGACCTAATCTAAGGAAAGAAAACACAATTTGAGTTTCACTCAATCAATTCTTCAAAACTAATGGCAAATGGAAGCTAAAGATCTATTTATACTAATATAAGAAAATATCTAAAATACCTTTAATGAAGGGTGCTCCTTTGGAGTGTAAAAAAGGCAGTCTCAAAAGACCATAATATCCTTAAGTTTTGCATCTTTGGAGTGTATTCAAGGCTTCCTTAGAGTGTATTCAGAGCTCTTCTTCATGTTTTAGAAAATACACGCCCTTGGTTGAAGTCATCATGATCTCATAAGCTCCCATTTGCATGAACAAGCCTTGAAAAGGCTCCAAAAAGTCTTCAATCCAAAACTTGAACCTTTGAAAATACCTTGAACTCTTTTGTGCTCTTCATGCTTATATCATCCTGGGTGCTACATGATGTTTACGAAACTGAAGGACCTCAACCTAACCCATGACTGATATCTACTATGAGCACTAGATACAAATACTAAAATAATTGCGAAATTAGGCTAAAATGCCATAAGATTCAAAATCTAAAATACTGATAAAACATAACTTGTGAAATATTAATCCATAATATTGAATACTATATGAAAATCTAGTCTGAAAGCCTCTAATCTAAATTGTCTAAAAGTGGAGTTGATGGGACAAGCCCCCAACTAACCCCAACTACAAAACTACTAATAAACTCAAATACTAAAATAAAAGAATATCCTCGATAGATGAGGACTCATTACTAAATCTGCGACTGCTAACTGGATCTGTCTTAGTGCGGTCGGGAACTTGAGCATCCGAACCTATGATATGGGATATCTTAGAGCAAAAAATGAGTGTGCAGTTAGTACGTGGAATATACTGGTGTGCTAGATAATATAAGTTTGAATGCAAGGGTTTATATGCATTAACAATAGCAGACTGAATAATATAGAGTAACTGACTATTAGAGTACATGGATAACTAAAACAATTGTAAATACTGAGTATGTAATACTGTGAACATACGTGTATACTATAACTGAGATTGTTTGAAGATAATTATTGAGTTTTGATAACTGAGTTACTGCTATCTAAAGTTACTAATAACTAATTTACTGATACTGAGTCACTATGTCTGATAGTCCTGATTCTATAGGACTAAACTAAATTCTAAATCGAGACTAAAACTAAGACTGTAGGAGGTAATCATCTAACTGTCATACCCCAAATTTGACCCCAGTTAGAAGGATGCTAATACCGTACCACGGGTACTAATACAGGAAAACTAGGATGCCAAGCCTAATCTAACGGGTGACCCCTAGGAGGTAGTCAAGCCTAATCTGACGAGTGACTCCTCATCCTGTGCTGGCTATGCAGTTCTAGAGTATAGGGACTGCTAGTAACGACTCTGCCTTTCTTATAGGGAAGCCATCATTCCTACACTCACTCAGTGTTAAATCCTACACCCAACTAAAATACACTGAATTGATTATACTGAACTGGACTGGACTGATACTGAGTTTTCTTGATTTGTGTAACTGACTGGATTTTCTAATTACGACCTAATTGATGCTGTTCTAGAATAGACGCTAGATCTAGGTAAACATCTAAATTGTCGGGTATAAAATACCCTAGGACTCGATAGCATAAAAATAAAGACATAACATGATCATAAAGGCATAACAATACTTGTTTGCTAATAATGCACTCATTTAGATATTTTGTCAAACACTTCATATACATGAACTTTAACATGAATGGGATCATATATTAACATGTCATGCTTTCTCTAGTCAAATCACATGTGTATTTCATTAAACACTTATGGGGATAATGTTGTACATGATTGGGGACCAAATAATAACATGTCAGGATTCCACTATTTAGTTCACATAGGAAATTTAGCAAAAAATTGGGGGGCATGGATTATTTGCATTAGAATGGCCAACACATGAACATCATGATAAATTAATCAATTTGTAAATTCAAGGGTTTATCAAGATAAATACATATTCATCGCAGATGGTATTCAATTTTTCATGAATCTTGCAATTAAATCATGGATTGAAACCCTACTAATTTCATGAACATGAATTCAATCTAATTTAAACATAGAAATTTATAATTCAACAATCTTATAGTTTTAAAAATGGATTCGTGGACTCTATGGGTGAAAGAAACACATAGATCAACACCTAACATACCTGAAAATTATGGATTCTTGAAGTTCTTGAAATATTTCTTGAGGATTAATATTGATTCTTGATGCTAGGGTTTTTTTCCTCTTTGTGAGAAAATGCCTTTATAGTAGGGGAAATGCTAAATAATGAACAACATAAAATGCTTTTTGGGATTAAATCCTATATTTGGGCATATAACAATTATGGGAAAAAATAGTTTTAACCTTGGACAAAACATTTAATATTTGTCAAACTTTTCCAAATTGGGCCCTTGGCGCGATGCGGAGCAATGTGGCATTGTCGCGCTATGTATCTGGATATTGCCAACTAGTAAAGTGGCTGGTTTCATGACATAATGGCATCACGTTGCAATCTTGGATGCGACCTGCAAGTTAATCATGATGCGGTGGGATCACGTTGGTACATTAAAATTGATAAATGTTAAAATAATTTATTGCGCGAAACGTCGGTATTGTAGTACCTCACTGAAAACAGACAATTGTCATTTTGACATATTCCACGACGTGCTACAGGTCTGAATGATGGTGCTTAGTGATTGAAACTTAAAATAGCCATAACTTGTTACCAGGTGATCAGATTTAGGCAAATTTTATACAGTTGGAAAGATGACTAAATTTTCTACACATTGGTGAGCTCTAAATAGGAAAAAACTATGTATTTCAAAATTTTTACAGTCAATAAATCATGGACTAAGAGTTAATTTTAGCTATGGAAATACGAGATATTACACGACCTAAGACCCTTAATTGTGAAATAAAAAGAATAAAAATGAACTTTGGTAGTCTAGAAAGGGGGGTAAAATAACATAAAAGGATTAAATCTACTATGAGTGGAAGATTGGATCACAAGGAATGTCAAAATAACTCCATTCACTCTACTCCTCAAAACAACCAAGCTCCTTCAAGGTATGAAGAATTTATGTGGGGGAAAAGACATAACAAACTACCTTGTTATGAGAGCTTCCCAAAGGTTCACGTGGTCTCCCATGGTCAAAACCAAGGTAAAGACCATACTTCATATGAGCTAAAAGGTAACAATGCTACCTCTTATACACCTATATACTTAGAATATGGTGATATGGCAAGTAGTAGACAAGTGGATATAGTTGGTGGTTTTTCTAAAGGGTAACTTCAAGTGTTGACCCTTTGTGATACTCTTGATGTTATTAGATTGCATGAGGACCAAACTCGTATTGTAAATGAGCAAACACTATTGATCCTATAAATGACAAAATTGATTCTTCTCGTAAAAATAACTTGTGTCCATTTAGTGTTAGCACTTGTAACATCAATGTGGTTATACTACCAAGTGATAAGAGTCTTCACACACTTGTTTACCATTATGAAAATAAAAGGTTAGTCTACATTTGTATGTGAGTTGGCAACAACTAGTGAGAGCGTGCAAAATAATTAATCGAGTGGAGATGACCTTGATTTGCTTGAAAGTTTAGAAGACCCGAATTGTGATTGTACTTGCGGAAATGGTTTTTATTGTGATCCCTTTTCTTCCCATTGTGGTTTAATATCTATGTGTACTACTCTTTTGGAAAATAAGGTGATATTTCTTTAGGTATTCCATCTACTTCTTGTTTGTGTCTTTCTTATGTCGAGCATACTAATGGTGTTAAGTTTGAGACTAGTAAGCATATGCATAAGGACACCAAAGTTGAAGTTTACTTGTGTGAAACCTTTCTCTACCCTCTTTGTACTCATGATATTTCTAATGATGATAAAGAGGGTATGCCTAATTGTAAGGATGGCCCCATAGGGCAAAGTAAGTATATCATTGACCCATGTTCTTGTTTAATTTATGCTTTTGAAATCGATGAATTATTTAGTTGTGGGAAATGCAGCAAAACCAACTTGGTGATAGGTCAAGACAATAAGCAATTGTTAATTGTGGATGTTGGTATCCTTCCCTACGATGGAAAGACTTTCTTGGGAATTTACAATCAACTTGATAGACCAAAGTTATGCTTGGGAGGGATTTCCCATTATGATAAGTGTTCCCTAAGTAAGGGGAGTATTGTTTCCATTCTTGACCAAGGTATCACTACTAGTAGGTCAAGGAAAGTGTTACATCTTCAAAACACTTTGGGTGAAGTCCATTCATATTATACCCTTCTTTGTGACATAATTTTGATTATGGACCTAAGGGAAAAGGTGTCATTGCCTCTTTGGGGTATTGCTTATATACTCGCATCCATCGTTTACAAACTTATGAATAAGTTATGTGAACAACAACTTGTGGATGCCAAGTTTAATTCTTGCTTATGGAAGAGTCTGAGGATGCTAAGTGACACCCCATATGTTCCATGTAAATTTTCTATTTATATGTAACTTGGAATACACTTGTGGTAGGTAATTAATGAGATTTTTTAGGTGAATATTAATGGTTTAGATGGACTTCTAGACTCTTCCCACACCTTTTTATGTGACATGATCGAGATAACATCAATACAACTATTTAACTTGGAATTCTAAGTTGGTATTTGAATCTTATGTTTCAACTAACCAGGTAGGTACAAGTTGTAAGCTATATTAAAGTGATTAGTAGATGGAAATGGATTGAAATGTTGAGGTGCTGGATTTACTTAATTAAGCTAGTAGGTGAGTCACCTACTAGGGTTATTTAAGACAAGTTAATGGACCAAGTCCATGAATCAGATTTAGGCCTTTATCAGTATACTTATTTGGGCCCAAATTAAGTAAATGAAGAAGGAAAAAGGATAAAAGGCCCAAAACTCAGATATGCATAGGCCCAGGTATAATTGAGCCCAACTAAGAAATTAATCATATAGGTGCAGCAACTGCTTTGAAATTTTGAGTTGCTTGACCTCCATAAGTACGTGCATTACCTACTTAGACTAATTTTATTAAATTTTTGGTCAAGAATTAGCTAAGTGTATGGCCAAAATTAGGGACTTTATAAGGACATATTGCATGTGATTTTCCATTATTCATAAGTCACAAAAAAGGGTTACTTCCCAAATTCTCTATTCTTTCTTTTGAACAACAAAGAATAACCCTATTTTCCTTTTAGGGTTCTTGATGAAGCCCCAAGATTTACAAGCCATGGTAAGTGAAAACACTTATGCTTTATCTTAATTATCTCAAGAAAGATTAGGAAAACATGATATAAGTTTTTGATGATTGATTCATGGCAGAATATGGAACAAGGTCCTTTCTCACTTTTCTTTATTATTAAGAGATTTCTTTTCTTCTTTGTTTTAAAGTGTGAAGAAAAGTGAAAGTTGAAGTTCTTAAGGAGTTCAATTTAAAAGAATAACTTGTAGAATTAAGGTAAGGTGACTTCTCATTTTGTTATCCTTATTTATGAATTTAATAAAGAATTATGGATTTGTTGTTATTAAGAACTCAAGGGATGATGAGTTCAATAATTGATTGCTACAATAAATGGGATTTGGGTCTGTTTCGTGAATTGTTTTTGTATGAATATGTTATGGGATGCTAGGTTGATGTTGGAGAAAGGTGTCACTAGTTTCAATTTAAATATAAAAGAAAGGTGTGGCGGTACACCACCAAACTAATTATTCCATGTGTTTACTGCCCAATATGTTTTGCATATTGTTTGGATAGTGTAATCAAGTTGAGGCTATTTTGATAAATATTAAAAATGTATGTATAGTATATGGGTGTAATTAGAGAAGAAAAGGGTTAAAATAACACCTTTGATTGATAGATTAAGTGCTTAATGCCCGATTACTATTTTGGTGATGATAAGTTTTCCAAATGTGTTGATTGGTTGCTAATACTAGTTCACAATATATTCTATTGTAGATAAGTAATCTTAAAGGTGGGAAGTCAAGTTGGTTTAGTTTCGGAGTTATATAACTAGGTATGTAAGGCATACAAAATTTTGCACTCTTTCGCATGAATCGGACAATTGTTCTCTCAAGTAAGCTTCCAAGGTTATCCTATAACAAGTGATCCATAATTATTGCCCATTACATTCCATGTAGCCAATGACCTTTTTTCCACTTTTTAATGTGTTAAAACCCCTCAATAAATGCTTATTATTGAACCTACACATCTATTTTAACTAGAAAATTTCAGAAGTTCCCCGTTTACAAAAATAAGACCCATGTGTATTTTAAGCTCCTAAAAACTTCATTTGTGTGCCAAAAAATCCCTACCTCATTGTTGTTACATTAAGTGCCCATTTACATATCTCTTTTTGGTATCTTATTGTTAAAATATACCATAATGTTATGACCACCAAAGTAACAATCTCAAAGGATAAGTAAACTAAGTGATGTAAATCTGTAAAATTAGTGGCAGCTCAAGGGCAAAAGACTAGCATGGGTCAATCTCAGTGCATTTATATCTGAGTGGCAGATCAGGGGCATAAGCCTAGCATGGGCCAATCCCAATGTTCGTTTGTGAAGGGAAGCTCAGGGGCCTAGGCCTAGCATGGCCCAATCCCAATTTATCTATTTACCACTGATCAATAGGTCATTTGTATTATTGACTTACAAAGATTACGAAATAAGCAATGTAAAATGAATAAAGGAATATAATGTACCTGAATATACAAATATATAAAGGTGGTCTACTAGCACTATTTAATCACTTGTATCAGATTTTTATTGAGCTCTAGTATCAGGTGTTGTTACCTTCAGCCTTACATATTCAATACATATTTTTGTAATAACGTCCCTCATGGGGGACCAGCATTCCATTCTACAGACACAGGTGCTTAAGCTAATACACATTGCTAGTAAACGCACACGCTATTAAGTTCCTATTGGTGAGCTCTAGGTTGATTCGGGGCTTTTCGAGTTTATTCCATACGTTTTGGTATTATGCAGTAGTCAAGAGTAGGGAGGGGGTTTTACCGGACCCTAGCTAAGTTTATGTATCTTTTAGACAATTTGTAGACTAATGTAAAGTTAAACATTGTAGTGTCTTGGCTTTTAGATGTAGGTACCCCAAAAAACAAGTTTTGTATATATAATTTTGTTCTTGTTCACGTAGTTATTCTCATCGATGGATAATGTCATGTTTGTCAGAACCTTTAATTGTCAGAGTTACATGCATGAGAAGTACAAGGTTATGGATCGGTTCTCTCGGGCCTTTACAGCAATGGGTGACTGTCCGCCTTAATAGGATATGAGGCATGACAAAAGTAGTATCAAAGTAGGTCATCCTACGGAGTGTACAAATTCATGTCTATGTAGAGTAATGCTTATGGGTGTGTTGTGCTACACATCTATAAATGAGATGCTATGGGCATTTATGGGTTGTTTCTTTATTCATATCTTAGGTCGTGCCATAGAGCCCAAGTCATATGTGAAGTTATATTTAACTAGTAAACCTATTTCTTTCTCATTATATTAAAGATGCCTGTTACAAGAACGAGTATGAATACAGGTAAACGAGTAGTCGGTGATTTCGGAGAAGGGACAAGCAAGTAACCCTCTAAACAAGCTAATCAAAGTAAGTCTCAAGCTGAGTTTGTATCACAAACTTCTTCTACTGCTCCATCTCCAGAATAACTAAGTTGGAGAAAAACCACATCCTCAGAAAAAACAATTGATGTTACTGACCAAAATCTTAGGATTGCAGTGCAATTGTTGGGTCGTATAGTTTCTGGGAAACCTCAAGGATAAACTATTCCAACCAGAAGTTCTAGTGGTGCAGATAGGGCAGCTAGTCTATGGACATAGGATTTCCTTAAGCTAGATCCTCCCATATTCACCAGATCAGATATTAATGAAGACCCACAGGACTTTACTGATCAAATCCAAAGGGTTCTGGATGCCCTGCATATATCGAGTAAAGAGACAGTTGAGCTAGTAGTATATAGATTCAAAGGGAAGGCTATATTTTTGTATGAAGACTGGAAATGATCTAGGGGTATCGATGTACATTCAACTACTTGGAAAGAGTTCAACGATGCATTCCCTGATCATTACCTTCCATTTGAGATTCGAGAATCCTATGCAGATCAATTCTTCAATCTTCGCTAAGGGAATATGAGCGTGAGAGAGTATAGCCTGCGGTTTAACTCTTTGGCTAGGAATTCTCCTAATATAATAGCTACTATGCATGGTGGAGTTCATTGATATGTCAATAGATAAGATCTATATTTGGTTAGAGATTGTACAATTGTTGCTTTGAACAAAGACATGGATATAGCAAGGATATAAAATTTTTCTTTAATAGTAGAGGATCAGAGGCAAAGAAGAGCACAATAATTGGAAATATGGTATTCCAAGAAGGCCAGATCTACGGGGGTTGTTCATGGCATCCTAAGGTAAGTTTAGGATTCTGTTTTCTAATAGACCACATATTACTTTATCCTCTTATCCTACAGCTAGTTCTCCACCATAGTTTCAAAGGTTTAAGAACAAGGGAGTATGAGTCAATTAAAGCCTCCTCGACAGTTATGTAAACAATATAGAAAGCTTTATTTAGGTGCATGTCAATTTTGGAAAAGTTGTTGATTTTGGTGTAGTACATCGGGACCAATAATTAACTAATTCCAATAAAGAGGTCTAAGTGTTATGACATGACCTACAGGATTAGTCATTGCATCATCATCATCGATGCCTTATTCAAGTAGAGGTGTACAACACATGGGTTATGGTGGAGGTACTAAAGGAGCAGCTAGCCCTGGTAGGGTTCAGAATCATACATATGCTTTAGCGTATCGACAAAATTTAAAGGCCTCTCAGTATGTGGTTATAGGTTCACTGTCCATCATTTAATATGATATATATGCATTAGTTGATGTAGGTTCTACATTATCATATGTTACTCTGTTGGTTTCTTGAAAGTTAAAAAGAACACCAGAATTACTAGTTATGCTATTTGAAATGTCTATGTCGATTAGTGAATCTATTATAGCTAGGAAATTTTATAATAATATATTTTGTCGTGATACAATGGCTGACCTGGTTGAGATAGAAATGATAGATTTTGATGTTATAATAGGTATGGATTAGTTGGCTTCTTGTTATGCCACAGTAGATTACTGAACTAAGAGGGTGTATATCTATTTTCAAAGAGAGGAAGTCCTCAAATGTAGGGGAATTATTGGTACCCCATAAGGTAAATTTATTTCCTACCTTAAGGCAAAAAGGATGATTTCCAAGGGTCTCATATATCTTCTAGTTAGAGTGAAGGATACAGATATAGAGCCACCAACTCTTCAAACTATTCCAGTGGTAAATGAATTTCCCAATAGATTTCCTGAAAAACGTCCAGGTTTGCCTCCAGAATGACAAGTAGAGTTTTGTATTTCTGTTATTCCAGGTAATCAACAGATCTCTATTCCTCCATATAGAATGGTCCCAGTAGAATTATGGGAGTCAAAAGAGTATTGAAAGACTTACAAGATAAAGGATTCATAAGGCATATTAAATCCCCTTGGGGCACACCAGTATTATTTGTGCGTAAGAAAGATGGCTCATTGAGTATGTGTATTAACTATCGACAACTAAATAAGGTAACTATTAAGAACAAATATCATCTTCAGAGAATTAATGATTAATTTGACCAGTTGCAAGGCGCCAAGAGATTTTCAAAGATTGATTTGTGGTCAGGTTTCCAACAAGTGGGGGTCAAAGAGAAGAACATACCTAAGACAGCCTTTCGAAAACGGTACGGTCATTATGAATTTCTAGTCATGTACTTTGGTCTAACTAATTCACCCACAACTTATATCGATTTGATGAATAGGTTGTTCAAACCATTCTTACATGTGTTCATGATAGTTTTTATTAATTATATTCTAGTTTATTCAAGATCAAAGGAAAACCATGCCAGTCTCTTATGATAGGTGTTATGGATTCTTCTAATCGTAAGTGTATGAAAAGTTCTCTAAATGTTAGTTTTGGTTAAAATCTGTGGCATTCTTGGGTCACATTATATCTGATGAAGAAATTAAGGTTGATACTCAAAGGATAGAAGTTGTAATGAAATGGTGAAGACTTACACCGCCTACGGAGGTTCCTACTTTCCTTGGGTTGGTAGGTTATTATAGGAGGCCCTTTGAAGGGTTTTCTTCAATTTTTGCACCTTTAAAAAAGCTGACACACAAAGCTTTAACACTTCAATAGAATGATGCATGTGAAAGGAGTTTGTAAGATCTGAAGAATAAGTTGACTTGTACACCTGTATTGGTACTCGAAAAAGGCACAGAAGGGTATGCAGTGTATTGTGATGCTTTAAGACTTGTTTTAGGATATGTGTTAATGCAGCATGGTAAAGTGATAGCTTATGCCTCAAGATAATTGCGGCCATATGAGAAAATTTATCTAACACATGATCTGGAGCTAGCAACGGTTATGTTTTCCTTAAAGATATGGCGTCACTACTTGTGTGGGATTCATGTTGACATATATACTGACCACAATATTTTGCAATATATCTTTAATCATAAGAACTACAATTTGAGGCAGTGAAGATGGATATTGAAAGACTATGAGTTGACATCTCGTTTCATCAAGGGAAAATAGATGTGGTAGCAGATGCATTAAGTCGGAACACTATGGAACTGTTTATAGAAAGACAAGGGATGACTAAATATATGTACAAACTAGCTAATTTGGGGGTTTGCCTTCTTGAAACTCTAGATGAAAGGCTTGTTATGCGTAATGCGGCAGAATCTTCATTAGTAGCTGAAGCAAAATAGAAGAAATATGCAGATCCCATACTATCACAACTTAAGGATAATGTATAATATGGTATGACAAAGTTATTTGAGTTAATCCAGGAGGGGGTACTTCGGTGCAAAAATAGATTATGTGTGCCTAATGTAAATGGGCTAAGAAACAGGATTATGACAGAGGCATATCATTCAAGATATTCCATCCACCCAAGGTCAAAAAAATTGTATCATGATTTGAAAAGAATGTATTGGTGGGGTGACATGAATAACAACATTGCAGAATTTATATTCGAATGTCCAAATTGTCAAAGAGTTAAAGTAGACACCAAAAGCCCTGGGTTTATATGAAATGTGGAAGTGGGATATGATCAACAATGATTTCATTACTGGTTTGCCTTATACATCTCAAAAGTTTCATTCCACTTGGGTGATAGTTGATAGGCTTACCAAATCAGCACACTTCCTACTGGTTAGGACCACTTATAAAATGGAAGATTATGTCAAATTATATATCAAAGAGATAATTCAATTACATGGAGTACCAATATCTATTATATCAGATAGGGGTGCTCAGTTTACTACAAATTTTTGAAAGTCTTTTCTGAGAAATTTAGGAACACAAGTTAATTTAAATATAGTTGTCCACCCTCAAATAGATAGACAAGCGGAACGTACCATACACATACTAGAAGTTATGTTGCGAGCTTGTGTATTGGACTTTAAAGATACATGGGATGATCATTTACCTCTCATCCAATTTTCCTACAACAATAGCTACCATTCAAGAATCAAAATGGCACCATATGTGGTTTTATATAGAAGAAAGTATAGATCACTAATTGAATGGTTTGAGGAGGGTAAAATAGCCCTAGTCGGGCATGATCTTTTTCATCAAGCTATGGAAAAGGTTAAAGTTATCTAACAGCAGCTGGAAATATCCCAAAGTCGACACAAATCATATGCGGACATTAGAAGAAAGGGGCTAGAGTTTGTTATGGATGATTGGGTATTTTTCCAGGTATCACCAATGAAAGGGGTAATGAGATTTATAAGAAAAGAAAAGCTAAGTGTATGTTATATAGGCCCAAATAATATTACTCAGAGGTTTATCCAAGTCATTTATGCATAAAGATACCCCAATTGCTCTTAAGAGATCAACCAGTATTTCACATCTCAGTGCTTTGAAAGTGCCTCAGAGATCCATCTCATATTACTCCCACTGAAGATGTACAAGTTATGGAAGATCTCAACTATGTAGAAATACCTATATCTATTCTAGATCGACATGTTAAGAAGTTGAGGAATAGGGAAATAGCATATATAAAATTTCTTTGGAGAAACCAATAAGTAAAGGAGATAACATGTTAAGCTGAAGAAGCGATAAAATCTAAGTACCCCTATATATTCAAATACGAGGAAAAAGTCCAAGATTCTGAATTAGAGCAATAACAAGTGTAATATATAATTACTATGTGATAATAGGTTTATTTAACTTAGGATTGAACTTATTTTTGTTGGATAGTTATGCTAACATTAGCGGACGAATGTTTCAAAGGAGCGAAGAATGCGAGACCCCGTATGTTGCATGTACTTTATCTATTTATATATAAGTTGGTATAGCCTTGTAGTAGGTAATGAATGAGATTTATTATGGGAATATGAATGGTGTATATAGACTTCTAGAAGCTTCCCATACCTTTTTGCGTGACGCGATCAAGGTAACATCGATACAACTATTTAACTTTGAATTGTTAGTTGGTAGTTGAATCTACAGTTCAAAGTGACCGGGTAAGTACAAGTTGTAAGCTAGATTAAGGTGATTAGGATCTGGAAATAGAATTAAATATTGAGGTGCTTGCTTGACTTAATTAAGCTAGTAGGTGAGTCACTTACTTGGGTTAATAAGACAAGTTAATGGACCAAGTCCCGCCAAGTTTATTAGTACACTTATTTTGGCCCAAATTACGTAAACGAACAAGGAAAATTTAAAAAAGGCCTATTGTTCATATCTGCCAAGTCCAAAGTATAATTTAGCCAAACTAAGAAATTAAGAAAGTAGGTGCATCACCTACTTTTATATTTTGAGCTGCTTGAACTCCCTAAGTAGGTGTATCACATACTTGGACCAACTTGATTAAATTTGTGGCCTAGAATCAGCTAAGTTGTTGGCAAAAATAAGGGACTTTATTAGGCCACATTATTGGTCATTTTCTATTATTCTTATGTCACAAAAAAGGGTTACTTCACAAATTATCTCTACTTACTTTTAAACAACAAGGAGCAACCCTATTTTCCTTTTAGGGTTCTTGAAGAAGCCCCAAGGTTTACAAGAGAAGGTTAGTAAAAACAGTCATGGTTTATATTAATTATCTCAAATTAGATTAGAAAAACATGATATAAGTGATTAATTATTGATTCATGGTAGAATATGGAACAATCTACATGTTCACTTTTTCTTTGTTATTTAGAGATTTATTTTCTTCATTCTTTTAAACTGTGAAGATAAGTGAAAGTTGAAATTCTTGAGGAGTTCAAATTAAAAGAGTAAGTTGCAGAATTAAGGTAAGGTGACTGCCCATTTTGTTCTCCTTATGTATGAATTTAATAAAGAATTATGGATGTATTGTTCTTGAGAACGCAAGGGATGATGAGTTCAATAATTGATTGCTACAATATAAGGGATTTGGGACTGTTTTGTGGATTATTTGTTATGTATATGTTATGGGATGCCAGGCTGATGTTGGAGAAAGGTGTGACTAGTTTGAACTGAAATATAAAAGAAAGGTGTGGTGGTATACCACTAAACTGATTATTGCATGTGTTACTACCCAATCTATTTTGTGTATTGTTTGGCGAGTGTAATAAAGCTGAGGTAGTTTTGATGAATCATATAAGAACATGTATGGTATGTAGATGTAATTGTAGGAGAAAAGGGTTAAATATCACCCTTGATTGATATATTAAGTACTTATAGCCCGGTTACTATTTTGGTGATGCTAAGTAGCCCAAATGTGTTGATTGGTTGCTAATACTATTTTACCATATATGCTATTGTAGATAAGCAATATAAAATTTGAGAAGTCAAATTGGGTTACTTTCAGAGTTATATAACAAGGTATATAAGGCATACTCTATTTTGTTATCTTTGGTATGAAATTGGACAGTTTTTTCATAAGTAAGCTTCAAAGGTTATCCTAAACTAAGTGATACATAATAGCAGCACATTATATTATTATTTATTTTATCCAATGACCTTGTTCCCATTCTCTAATGTGTTAAAACACCTCAATACATGCTTATCATTTAACCTGCACATTTATTTTTACCAGAAAATTTTAGAAGTTCATTGTTTACCCAAATAAGACCCATGTGTATTTTTAGATCCTTAACATTTCATTTGTGAGCCAACAATTCTCTATCTCATTGTTATTACTTTAAGTGCCCATTGAGATATCTTTTCTGGTAGATTATTATTTCATGGTACCATTATGTAACGTCCTGAATCTGGTACCCAGAATGCTAAACGGTTCTCATGACCCCAAAGGACCACAAACTAACCCATAACTAGTATCTGTACCTGAACACCACATAATATACTTTATAAATACAGAAATAAATTCTGTAAGGTCATAAGGTTCAAAACTGTAACATAACTGATAAAACATAACATATGGGTGGGGTATGAAATACCCAAAACAATAAAAATAAATGGTCTGAACATACTGTAGTCTGAAAAGCCTCTAACTGACTGGACTATTTGTATAAGTAGCTGATGGGACATGTCCCCAAGTAACTCAAATGAAAAAATTAATTAATTAGATAATAAATTAATAATCATGTCCTCAAAGGATGAGGACACACTGCTAACTTTGACTGCAAAGACTGGAATCCTATGGATGCTCTGAACCTTGTGCTTCTGAGCCTATGGTATAAAATACCGCAGCGCAAATGCGTCAGTAAGTTGGAATATACTGGTATGCATGTGAGGTAGGCTGAATGCAAAGGGTTCATATGCATGAACTGTACTAACTAACAAAATAACATGAACATGAGAATATATATATGAATACATAATAACTGTAACTGAGTTAGTGACAACATAATTATTGAACCTGAGTACTGAAAACATGAGATATTGATAACTATGTAACTGCAATAACTGATACTAAGCAACTGTATCTGACAGTCCAGGTTCTGATAGAACTCGCTGAGTTTCTTACTATTCTGAATGTACTGTATCTAACAGTCTTGGATTCTATAGAACTATTTGAGTTCTATTACTGAGACTGAATAATTGTCTCTAACAATCCTGATTCTATTACTATAACTATTGGAAGTAGTCATCTAACCGTCATGCCCCAAATATCCCATTATGGCTTAGTTGGGGTCCAATCTGTAACCCCAATTGCAAGGGTGTCAATACAGCGCCAATGGTAATGATAATCTGTGAGTAACCCTCATATAACCAGTGACTCTATTGAAAATAGTGGGAACCCTCATACAACAGGTTAAGTGACCTAATCTACCCTCATATAATAAGCTATGATGTCTCAACCTTTGTTGGCTACATATCTCAGGAATGCAACAATTGCTTCTAAAAATCGCACCCTCATATAATAGGTTGGTTCATATCCTTGGGTTCCCTCGGTGCTAATTTCTACTACCATCCGAATAGACACAGAACATAATTAAGTGAATTGACTAGACTGAGTTAACTGAGTTTTGTTGACTAATGGAATACTACTGACATCACTGAATTTTTGAGATTTCTGAGATTACTGAGTTTACTGAGTTTACTGAGTTTTCGTGAGTCACATGACTAAATGAATTTCTATGAACATGGCTTGACTAATATTATCTTGAAAACACAACACTGGCTCATGGTACATAGCTAATTGTCGGGTACAAGTACCCCCAGGACTGGATAACATAAAACTGACAAAGCATGACTTTCTTGAATACATAACCAACAACGACAATACATAATATAATAATATGGGGATTTCATGAATTACAAGTGCTAAAGCACCACAATGGCTACACCTATATCCCTAATTCATTGACTAAGACATTTCATCAAATACTTAACATGCATGAAGTTTTACATGAATGAGGTTTTCATATTATCATACTAGTATGACACTTTTCCTTCACATAGGCATTTCATTAAACACATGTGGAGTATACTTAGGTTATACAATCATTAATACATCTAATAATATGGATAAATCAATCAACTTGTAAATTGAAGGGTTTATCATGGTTTATATTGAAATCACCACATCATACAATCAATCATTGGAATATGTATTTTGAAACATGAATCAAAATGCCACAATATCATGAAAATGAATTTTAATTCTATTTAAATCATGAACATTCATAAATACACAAATATTGGATTTTGAAAAGAGATTCTTGAGAATCATGGTTGAAAGGGACCCAGGAATCAACACATGACATACCTGGATTGTGAGTTTCTTGAAGTTCTTGGACTTAAAGAACTTGAAATTCTTGGTTTCTTGAAGAAGGATTTGGATCTTGTTCTTGGGGATTATCTTTGATAGAAAACCCTAATTTGATGTTGTGAATTAATAATAAACTTATTATCCTTGATCTGATATAATTAGAGGTTAAAAAGGGTGGAAAAAACCTCAATAACTTTTTAAAAATAACTTTAAAATAACTGAATGAACTATGTAATGGTGGGTGCGATAGTCCATCGCTGGGTCGATGGTCCGTCGGTCCGTACCATCGCACCTGGGAAGTATAAGGGTTCATTACCTCTGCTATGATGTCTTAGGCGATGGTCCATCGCTCGATCAATGATTCGTTATCCTAAGCCACCGCCCTTAGATAAAAGTTGGTCTCACTACCTCCGCTGGGATAACTTTGGTGATGGTCCATCTCTAGCTCAATAGTCTGTCGACCCTTGCTGTTGCACTTATGCACTTTTGACTACTTTCTCTAAAATGGCCATATCTTTCTATCCCAATACTGGATTTGGACTAAATTGGTATCATTGGAATGTAAATTCAATTTCCCACATGAAATCAAGTGAAAATCTTAAAATATTCCACGTATAGAAAAGTTGATTCATCTCTCAAAGTAAGTTTCTAACATACTTCGGATGATTTCAAGCTAGGTAGAAGTACGGGTTATTATAACATCTACAAATTGAGAACATTCATCCTTGAATGAGAATGATTGAGAGAGGATAACATAAACTGACATACATACTGAACATGAACAACTAGAATATGATCTCATGACTGACGTGATTGATAACTTAATATATCATGCTGATCATGTATATCTAATGCATTTCTAACTGATTCATGAATGCATGACTGAGTGTTCTGATCAACTAAGGTTCTCACGTTGAGAATGCAGATATGATAGATGATTATATGATAGATCTGGTGCGTGAATGCCTGACTGAATAGGCAATGGTATTTATTACTAAGTTTATCATGGAATTCTTAGCATAAAATGGATACCAAATTGTAACTGTAATTTGAACATGAAACTGAAAAAACATAATGAGAACTAATACCTTGAGCTAGATCTGATTTTGTAAAGAAGAGGTAAGGATACTTGGTCCACATGTATGCTTCTGCTTCCCTAGTAACACCCTCAACGGACTAATTTTGCCAAAGAATTTTAAAAATAGGGACTTCTTTTTTCCTCAGTCTATGAGTCTGGTAGTCAAGACTTTTGACTGGGATCCAATCATAGGAGAGGTTGTTCTGAGCATCTATGCTTTGAATAGGGACTACAACTGCTGGGTCACCTATGCACTTCTTAACCAAAGAGACATGGAAGACTAGATGAACTGAGGAGAGATGTGAAGGCAATTCGAGCTCATAAGCTACCTTGCCGATTCGACTGAGCATCTTGAAAGGACTAACATATCGGGGACTAAGATTTCCCTTCGTGCCAAATATCTTTAATCCATTCATGGGAAAGATATTTAGACATACATGGTCACCCATCTAAAACTCAAGATCCTTTCTGCATACATCTACATAAGACTTTTGTCAGCTCTGAGCCAGCCGGAGCCATTCTATGATCAACTGTACTTTCTCTAAAGCATCGAATACAAAGTAAGGCCCTATAACTGAGGCCTCACTAACTTTGAACCAACCAATTGGAGATCTGTATCTCCTACCATATAGAGCTTTAAATAGAGCCATCCAAATATAACAATGATAGCTGTTGTTGTATGTAAACTCAATCACAGTCAAGTGGTTATCCCAACTACTCTTAAAATCAAATGCACATGCCCTTAGCATATCTTATAAAGTCTTAATTATCCTTTCTACTTGATTATCTATCTGAGTGTGGAACACTGTACTTAGATAAACTTGAGTACCAAGACCCTTTTAGAATGCTTTCCAAAAATGCTAGGCGAACTGGGTACCTCTCTGTGAGATAATAGGTAACGGAACACTGTACAATTGAACCAACTCTCTGATGTAGAGTTCTGCATAATGCTCAACATAATAAGAGGTACGGACTGGAAGAAAATGAGCTAATATGGTCATCTTATCTACAATGACCCAAACTGAATTATGTTGGCGATGAGTACGAGGCAAACCCATCACAAAGTTCATGTTCACTTCTTAACACTTCCAAGTAGGAATACTAAATTTATGCATGGACCCACTAGGTTCTTGATGCTCAATCTTAACCTATTAAAAAGTAGAGCACTTAGCCACAAACTATTCAACATCTCTCTTCATCCCAATCCACAAATAGATTTCCTATAAGTCACGGTACATATTTGTGGCCCTTAGATGAATAGAGTAGCATGTAACACAATCTTCTACAAGAATTAACTACCTTAAGTTATCTACACCTGGAACATATAGACGACCCTAACAACGTAATACACCATATGCCCCTTCAGAGAAAACCTCTACTTTCTGATCCTTGACTTACTCTTTTAACCTAAAAAGGCTGGGATCTCCATCTTGCTTTTCTTTCACCTCAAAATCTAGATATGATTCTAAACTACTCTAAACCCATATGTCACCCTCCTCTTAATCAACTAAGCGAACACATAGTCTTGTAAGATAATGGATTTCCTGAGTTAACTTCTTTTTACTATCCTCAACATGAGCGACACTACTCATAAACAATCTACTAAGAGTGTTGTCCATGATGTTGTCCTTGCCAGGATGATAAAGGAAACTATTTTCATAATCTTTCAAGAGCTCTAGCCACCTTCTCTAATAAAGATTTAGATCTTTCTTAGAAAAGATATACTAAAGGATCTTATGATCAGTGAACACATCCACATGATCTCTATATAGATAATGCCTACAAATCTTTATGTAAAATACTATGGCTTCTAACTCAAGATCATGAGTAGGATAATTCTTCTCATGAGGTTTAAGCTATCAGAAGACATAGGCTATGACCTTACCATGATGTATGAGGACACAACCCAAACCTACTCTGGATGAATCACAATACACTACGAGCCAATCTGGACATCTTAATGAGCTAAGACTGGAGCTGAGGTTAGTCGAGTCATCAACTCCTGAAAACTCTTCTCACAAGGATCTAACCACTAAAACTTGACTTTTGTATAAGTCAATCTTTACATAGGGGATACAATAAAAGTACATCCCTCATCAAACAATATTTAATAGCCATCCAAAACCAAGAAACTCTTGATATCTGATGGAGAGATAGGTCTAGGCTAGTTTCTTACTGCTTTGGTCTTTTGAGGATCAACCCTATTGCCATTATCGTAAATGACATGACCAAGGAATGCTACTGAACTTAGAAAAAATTTGCACTTACTAAATTTCGCGAACATCTAATGATCTTTAAGAGTCTAAAGTACAATTTTTAGATGGTCTTCATAATCACGCTCATTGCTGGAATAGACCAGAATAACATCTATGAAATCTATGATGAATACCTATAGGTACTGCTTGAACACCCAGTTCATCAAGTCTAACAAAGATGCTGGGGCAATGGTAAGACCAAAGGATATAACTAAGAGATTAAAGTTTCCATACTGAGTAAGAAAGTCTATTTTTTGAATGTAACATTCTCTGCCTCTGAGCTGATAATAGCCTGATCTGAGGTCTATCTTTGTGAAATAGCTGGCACCCTGAAGTTGGTAAAACAAGTCATTGATTCTTGGAAGTAGATATTTGTTCTTGACCATGACTTTTTTGAGCTGACAATAATCAATGCATATTTTGAGAGAACTGTCTTTCTTGCACAAGAATAAGACTGGTGCACCACACAGGGACACACTAGGCCTAATGAATCTCTTATGTAAGAGATCCTTCAACTACTTCTTCAATTCTCTGAGTTTTACTGGTGCCATTTTGTATGGCGGAATAGATGTAGGCTTAGTATCTGGAAGTAGATCAATGTCATAGATCTTCAGGAAAGACATCTTAATATTCCTGGAAGATCTCTGAGAAAGACATCTGGATATTCCTTCATGACTGGTACTGAATCTTGACTGGAAGTTTCAGAACTATTGTCCTTAACTTGAACAAGATGATAGACACATCCTTTTGATATTACTATCTGTGCCCAAAGGTAGAAAATAAGCCGACCTCTGAAAGGTGAAGTGCAACCCTTTAACTCTAGGATAGGTTCATTCAAAAACTAAAACTAGACTATTTTATTTCTGTAGTTGAATGTGGCATAGCAGAACTGAAGCCATTCCATGTCGAGAATGACATCAAAATCAGTGATCTCTAATTTTACTAAATCTACTGAGGTGAATTTCTAAAATATCATAACCGAATAGTTTCTGTATACCTATTGGGCTATGATAGTTTTACCCACTAGGGTAGATACTGATAAGGGCTCTGCTAGAATTTTGGGACTGACTCCGAAATCAACTGCCATATAAGGAGTAACAAAAGATAAAGAAGCTCCTAGATCTAGTAAAGCGTAAACATTCATATGAAAGATCTGTAACGTACCACTAACCACATTAGGAGAATTTTCCTGATCTTACCAAGACTGGATAGCATAAAGTTGATTTGGGCATTGCCCACTAGTAGCGCTGGCGGTGGCACCCTACTATTTTGGGTGATCGGACTAAGCTGAAGAATAGTTCTGCTTACCCTGAGGACCTAGTTGAGGATAGTCTCTATCTCTGTGGCCTGGCTTACCACATCTTAAAAAAATACCACTCCCAACTGGACAAATACCTTGATGGCGCTTGCCACAACTCTGGCAAAGAGGATAGGTACGACCACTGCTAACACTGCCCTAAGAATTAGAGCCTGGTGCTCTATCTCTTTTACTATCCCTGAACTTAGAAGCTGGAGCACTAGCTAAAGAAGGAGGTGGAATTGCTAATTTAAGATAGAAATTAAAAATGGTGTCCTTATTTTTATTTGGGATGAGCAAAGTTGTAATTGCCTGTCCTTGCTCTCTTATTCTACTTCTCCCTCATCTTAATCTACTGCTCTTCTATCTGCTGAGCATAGGTCATAAGCCTTCCTATGTTCATTTCACTATCCAAAATCACGAACCTACACTCATTGACTATACTATTATTCACCCCAAAAACAAACTTACTCATTTTAGACCTGCTATCTGGAACCACATGAAAAGCATATCTGGCTAGTTGTGTAAACTTAAGACAATACTCTTCACTATCAAGTTGCCTTTCCTGAGGTTGACAAATTCTAATACTTAAGCTTCTCTCAGCTCTAGGAGAATGAATCTATCTGAGAATGGAGTTGAAAACTCCTCCCATTCAATAGGTCCTACATCTATAAACCACTTTGACTTTTACTATTTGTACCAAGGGTGAGCAACATCCTACAACTTATATGTAGCTAGCTCAGCAATCTCACTTCACGTAACCCCCATAATATTTGTAACTTTCTGAACATGATAAAAAAATTTTTGAGGTTCCTTGTCTATCTTAGACTCGATAAAGGGTGGAGTATTCATCCGAGTGAAGTCCTGAATCCTTGAAACAACTGAATTGATAAGAATTACAATTGGTCATTCATTTTGAGAAAAAAATGACTGAGCAAGAGTAGTGAATACATCTCTAAATGCTCCATAAGAGACGTGTTCACCCAAATGATCTTTGGGTTGAGGGCCTGGTAGATGGCCATTTCTTATTTTTAGGGATATGTTCTATTGATGAAAGGGAGAAATAAATTAGACTGAGAGTACGGAGGGGGATTCCCATTTCTACCCCAATACCGGATTTGGATAAAATTGGTATTGTTGGAAAGTTAATTAAATTTCCCACATTTTAAAAAATTCCACATATATAAATGTGGATTCATCTTTCAAAGTAAGTGTCTAAAATACTTGCTATGATTTCAAGATAGGTAGAAGTACGAGGTATTACACATAATTATATGACCACCAAAGTAATAGTCTCAAAGGCTAAATAAACTGAGTGATGTAAATCTATAAAATGAGTGGCAGCTCTATGGAATAATCCTACCATGGGATGATCTCGATACCTTTACATATGGGTGGCACCTTAGGCGTATAAGCCTAGCATGGGCAGATTCCAATGTTCTTATGTGGGTGGCAGCTCAGGGGCGTAAGCCTAGCATGGGCCGATCTCGATTTACCAATTTAATACTGATTAACTTTTCATTAGCATTGTATAACATACAAAGATTATGAAGTTAGAAATTCAAAATGGTGGTCTACTAGTACTATTTATTCATTGATCTCGTGTATCATGCGTTGTCACCTTCAACCTTTCATATTCAATACATATTTTTATACTAATGATCCTCATGGGGGACCTATAATTCTTGTTGCAGACATAGGTGCTTTAACTAATACACCTCGCTAGTAAAAGCATAGGCTATTCAGTGATTATTGGTGACCTACAGGTGGATTCGGAGCTCTCTGAGTTTATTCAATATGTTTTGGTATTATGAAGTAGTCAAGAGTAGGGAGGGGGATTGTCCCAACCCTAGCTAAGTCTATGTATGTTTTAGAGGATTTAGATTTTAGATGTTGGCCCCAACGCCTAGTGTTGTATATATAATTTTTTGCTTGTCTACATAGTTATTCTTATCATTGCATAATATCATGTTTTTCAGAACCTTTAGTTGTCATAGTGACATGCATAAGAATAACAAGTTTATGGATTGGTTCTCTCGGGCCTTTATGGCTACGGGTGTCTATCCGTCCCAATTGGATTTGAAGCGGGACAGCTAAAGACTTCTTGTAACCTTCATTGTGGTAGAAAATTTGAAGTATCTTATGGGACTAGTAGGAGCATAATTAACTTCATTTATAATAGGAAATAAAGTTCTTGGTAAAACTACTTGTCTTGGTGTAATACCCCAAACTTTATTTATGTAAAATCTAGTCTCTAGAAGAGTTAGTGATGACTTCTTAAATGATTAATCTTTAAAACTGATAGAATTTCCCTAAATTGAAGATAATGATGGACCGTCTCCCAACCATTGCAGGCGAGGCAGTAAGTTAATCTTCTAGCTAAGGTGCGACGGACAGGTTGATGGACCATCGATATTGCAATTGACTGTCACCTGTGCTATGATACTAATGCAGTAAGTCCCTATTCTGCTCTAAGTACGACCATCTGGTCAACGGACCATCGTAGATCCCGATTAGCTATTTTTCAGCCATTTTTAAAAGGGTATTTGGATCTTTTTCCACCCATTTTAACCCCCAATTATACCAGACCATAGCTCATAACTTCATTATTCATTCATAATACCAAATAAGGATTTCTCTCATAAACCAATCAAGAAGAACAAGAATCCCAAGTTGCTTAGTCCCAACTTAAGAACATAAGCTTTCCTCCATCAATCTTCAAGAAATCATCCACCCAGGAATGTGAAGTGTTCATTTATGGATTTCTTTTGTTCATAAAGCCCAAGAATTCAGTTTTTAAATTATTAATTGTGATACTTATGTCGTGGATTCATTATGATCATGTTGATGTTTTGTATGATACACAAGTTGGAATCGTTAAATATCTTTTCATAAATATATGGTAGCATATGGATTGAAATCTACTAAGTTGTGTTGATTTATTCAACCACGATGAATTTATTTAATGTCCATGCCTAAGCTTATAGTTATGGATGTAAGGTCTTTGATAAAATGCCTAAGAGAATAGGAAATATGCCTTATGACTCAATTGTGGAAAAAATGATTAACATATGTTTTACCGTTATCTATTATCTCAAACAGAGGTACCCAGTTCACCTCTCATTTCTGGAAAGCATTCCAAACGGGTCTTGGTACCTAAGTTCATCTCAGTACAGCCTTCCATCCTCAGACAGATGGTCAAGAAGAATGGACCATTGAGACTTTGGAAGACATGCTAAGGGAATGTGCAATTGATTTCAAGGGTAGTTGGGATGACCACATGAATTTGATTGAGTTTGCATATAACAATACCTATCATTCAAGTATTCGAATGGTTCCATTCGAAGCTTTTCATGGTAGGAGATGCAGATCTCTAGTCGGTTAGTTTAAAGTTAGAGAGGCCTCTGACTTAGTATTTGATACCTTAGAAAAAGTTTAGTTGATTAGAGAGAGACTTTGGGCATCTCAGAGCTACAAAAAGTCTTATATGGATGTACACATAAAGTATCGAGAGTTTGAGATTGGTGATTTTGTCTATCTAAAGATATCTCCAATGAAAAGAGTGAAGTGGTTCAGTAAGAAAGGAAAGCTCAGTCCCCGATATGTCTGTCCCTTTAAAATTCTCAATCATTTAGGCAAGCTACCTTATGAGCTCGAGTTGCCTTCAGATCTAGCCTCAGTTCATTTAGTATTTAATGTCTCTTTGCTCAAGAAGTGCATAGGTGACCCGGTAGTCCTAGTCCCTATTAAGAGCATAGATGTTCATAACCACCTCTTTTATGAAGATATTCTAGTTGAAATCCTAGACAATCAGACTTTTAGACTAAGAATCAAAGTAGTCCCCTAGTCAAAGTTCTTTCATATAATTAGTCTTTTGACAGAGTTACTTGGGAAGAAAAAGAAGATATGCGAACCAAGTACCCTCACCTGTCCTCTGCTAACTCAGATTTAGCTCAACGTAACAGTTCTTCTTAAGCTTTTCAGTTTCATTTTTAAGTTTCAGTTACAAGCTTGGTATTCATTTTATGTTCAGAATTCCGTTATAAACTTGGTATTAAATACCATTGCATATTATTTCATTCATTCATGTATCAGTTCAGTTTAGTAATCATGCATTATATATGCATTCTTATTGTGAGAAACTTAGTTCCTTAGAACACATAGTTATTCATCCATAAATCAGTTACTCATGCATCAGATATGCATTTTAGTATGATGTATATTTATTTTATCAGTCATGTTAGTAATCGAGTCATGTTTCAGTAATTCATGTTCAAGATGTGCTTCAGTCTGGTATTTCTCCCATCTCCGTCAGTCTTATTTGAGGGCGAATATTTTCAATACGGAGATATTGTAATAACCTGAACATTCTTTAAGTCAAATATAGTGTCTAGAAGAGATAGTGGTTACTTACTAAATTATTAATATTTAGACCAAAAGAATTTCTCCAATTTTGAACAAGCGACGAACCATTGGAATTTCCATAACGATACCAATTTCATCCAAATCTAGCATCAGAGTAAAAAGTTATAGACGTTTTATAGAGGACTGATGGAAATTCTTAGAAACGGCGATCATGACGATGGACCATCGATCTAGCGATGGAAAGTCGCCTAAACAATACAGGCGAGGTAGTATGTTCATCTTCTGGCTAAGGTGCTATGGATAGGTTGATGAACTATCGAGCTTGCGACGTACCATCTTCTAAGCCGTCGATACTAAGGTTGTAAGTCCCTATTCTTATCTAAGTGAGACGATCGGGCTGACGAACCATCGTACGAACCATCGTAAAACTCGTTCAGCAATTTTTGAGCCCTTTTTAAAAAGGTATTTTGTTTTTTTCCAACCTGTTTAACACCTAATTATACCAGGTCATAGCTCATAACTTAATTATTCATTCACAATACCCAATTAGGGTCTCTCAAATATCAATGCACAAGAACAAGAAACCCTAGGTGCTTAATCTCAAGTCAAGAACTCAATCTTTCCTCCACCAATCTTTAAGAAATCATCCACCCAGGTATGTCAAGTGTTCATTCATGGATTATTTTTGTCTATGAAACCCAAAAATCTAATTTTTAAATTATAAATTGTGATGTTTATGTTGTTAATCGATCATGATCATGTTGATGTTGTGTATGATACCTAAGTTGGAATCGTTAAATGTGTTTTCATAAATTTATGCTAGCATGTGTATTAAAATCTACTAAATTGTGCTGATTTATGCAACCATGAAAAATTAATATAATGTCCATGCCTGATCTTATAGTTATGCATGCAAGGTGTTTGACAAAATGCTTAAGGAAATTGGAAATATGTCGTATGACTCAATTGTGACCAAAATGATGAACCTATGCTTTACCCTTATGTTCAAAATAACTTTAATGTTATTGTTATACATTGAAATTGTTTAATGGATTGTTCATGAGATTAGCCTATGAAATTATGACATGTTTCTATGCTTTCCTATTAATGTACAAAACCATGATAATCAAGTGCCTCATAAAGTTCCCCAATGATTATATTATGGATTATTGATTTTTGTCGTGACTCCAGGAAGTGGCATGTCTTGTCAGTTTCATGCTATCGAGTCCTAGGGGTACGTTTAACCAAAAATTTAGTTGTGTTCCTAGAGACAGTGTCAGTTTACAAGATATTCTATGTCAAGTCGTGTTCAGTAGAATTCAGTCAGTATTATGACTCAGGAAAACTTAGAAATCTCACTTAATTATCAGATCTCAGTGATAATTCATCAGTCAACAAAACTCAATAAACTAAGTCCAATTAGTTTAGTATAATTAATTCAATGTCTAATTATATGGGAGTAGGAATTCAGCAACAAGTGAGCACATGGGCGGAAACTCAACTGCCAGTAGAGGGTGAGATTCTTAGAAGAAAACCTTGAACTCCAAAACTACGTAGCCAACGTAGGTTGAGACATCTAACCTATTAGATGAGGGTTGATGAAGTGGCTTAACCTATTAGATAATGGTCCCACTGTTCTCTTTACAGTACTTGTTAGATTAGGGATCACTCATAACTTGGCTTTACTAGTGGTGCATTATTAACACCCTTCTGATTGGGGTTACATATTAGACCCCAACTCAGCTATAATGTTTTAATTGGGGTATATCAGTTAGACAAATACCTTCCATTGTTATAGTTTCAGTCTCAGTCTACGTAATAAAACTCTGGTAGTTCTACAAAATTCAGGACTGTTTGATACAGTCAACTCAAAATAGTATGGAACTGAGCTACTTCCATTAATACCTAGACTGTCAGATGCGATCACTTAGTATCAGTTATCAATACTTGTGTTATTAGAATTAAGACTCAACAGTCAGTATCATCAGGAATTTAGTTACGATTATTTATTCATACATATATTCTCACGTTCAAGTTATACAGTCGATGAGCATTGTTCATGGATATAAACCCCTTGCATTCAGCCTATCTCACCTGCATACTAGTACATTCAAACGTACTGACATATTTTTTTTGTGGTTTTTTATACCATATGTTTAGAAGCACGAGCTCCAAGGCACCAATAGTATTCCATTCCCAGCAGTCAGAGTTAGTAGTGATTTCTCATCTTTCAAGTACATGATCATTTATTTATTATTTCATTTCTTAGTTTATTTCAGTAGTTAGAGTTAGTTGGAGACATATCCCATCAACTCCTTATTTAGACAGTTCAGTTTTAGAGGCTTTCAGACTACGGTATAATCAGATACTTTATTTCAGTTCATGTTTTTGTATTGATATACCGTACTCTCAAATAGTAGGTTTTATCCATTTTGAACCTTAGGCCATGTTTCAGTCTATTAGTTATGCATTTTGCATGAAGTCATAGAGTATAAAGGTATAGATATCATTCATGGGATAGCTTGTGGTCCTTCAGGGTCATGAGCACCGTGTGGCATTCCGAGCACCAAATTCGAGGCGTTACAGTTGGTTTGGTTTATTGCATAGTAGCTTCTCCTTTCTCCCAAATTTCACGGCTCCATTGATGAGACTCCTTTCCTCGGGAAGTTGCTTGAAGTAAAGAGGTCCTATGTGCATACCTATCTCCTTCTCTCTTTGTGTATTCCTATTTATAAATCAATTCTTTATGAGAATATTTTCTTTATCACCTTTCTTTATTACCTATATACGTATGATGATATTTATGATATTGTTAAATCTACATCATATGTTGGCATAAATTATCGAAAGGGAGTAATCTTGGTGTGCCAAAAAGATTTAATTACATCCTTGAGTGCATTGTATGCTAGAACTTTTGTGGCCAATGGAATTTGTTTTTATAATACCACTTTGGAGGAGACTTCCATGTCCAATTCATTTCTATACTACCTCTTTACCTTTGATGACTTCCATAATAGTTATGGATTAGCCGTATGTGGAGGTAGGAAATTTATTGGTTTGTCCACATGTTCTAGTGATATTTCTATATGTTCTTCATGAATTTTAATTTCAATTGAAACACCAATCTTGATGTGGTATTTAAAATAGATGATGAATCAATTGTGTCTTATGGTTCATAAGGTAAAGGTAATCTTACTTTCTTTCTCTATAAAAGCCATTATGACCTTTTTGGTTTCCTTACCTCTTGGTGCTTCCCTTAGCCAAATCATTTGTGACATTTGTACTATGTTTTTCATGATTAAGGAAAAGGATTTCCAAATCCATATCAAGTGTGTATCACCTTGGTATGATGATGTTCTTTGTTATATTAACCCTAACCCTCAGGCTATTATGACTATGTGCTTGTTTGTCCCTTCATGGGTTTTGCAAGGTGTAGATTAGAGGTCGAATTCTTTTCAAGAAAAGGAGGATGATACGAATACAAAGGGGTACAAATCTCAAAGGACTAAGCTTTGATTTACAAGATGTGTGAAGTAATTTCAACCATTCAAAAGGATTGCCCAAGTTGAACAAGAGAAGAAGGAGCCCTATACTCCATAGGTGCCTCACTTAAAGGGCATTGTGGACCTTTACACTTTAAATCAAAAACTAAAGAGGTTCGTCAACTTAATCACTTTAAGGGCATTGTTTTTTTTTTATGTCTCTCTTTTACATTCCATAGGAGCTTCCTTCATTAAGGGTAATTTGATCTTTATATGTAATAGATATAAACAAACCTTTAAGTTTTATTTTTCATTAGTTGTTGAATGTTATTAAAAGACATTTTTATTGAGAGATAGTGCTTTAGTGTAGGGTTTGGAAAAGCCATTGTAGTGTAGGACTTAGAAAATTCATTGTAACTAGGGTTAGCTTGAGTGTGGATGAACTTGAGTTGACAATCCGGATAAGAAAGGTTGGTGCTTGAGGAGTTGAATCCCTTTTGTGTCATTATAGTATGGTGTTGTCTTTGGAGATTGTAGTGGGTCTTGGTGTTTGATACACTGCTTGGTTCCTACCATTTATGAAGGTTTATGTCTCACTACTATCATTTACTTATGCAATCTATCTTGTATTTGTTTGAATTCGTGTCTTTTCTACTTTATCACTCTTCTACTTGTGTTATTTTCAATTTTAGCTTCCATATCTAGGTTAGATCTATATCACAAAGGGAAGAAACACACACCACAAATACAGTAGAAGTAAAGGGATTAAAAGATTGACATAAAGATTTCACAGATTATAAGAACTAGAGAGCATTTCAAAATTCAAAAGCCATATTACTCACGTAAACAAATTACCAAACTTGTACGGTGACACCAGAGGGACGTTACCTCCTCAAGAACCAACCTCTCAAGACAAAAATGTAACATAAGTGATTCCACACTTTGGAAGGCCTAGTTACGGGTGGGACTACTACTCTCACACTAGAGAGGAATGTTTCTTTCTATCACAGATTCATCAAGACTAAAAACTAATGTAAATAAAAGTAAAGGACCCTATTTATAAACCATTACAAGTCAAATTTTCCAAAATGCCCTTAAAGAGGGTGGGGTGACCATGGAGTGTGTTTTTGACATGTGAAATCCCTAAAACATAATGAAGGTGCTCTTCAATGATCCGAGGTCGTGGCTCTTCCAGAATCACCCAAGCAACCTTCCAACATGGCTTTGCCTTATAGAATGCTCAAAATGGCCTCTTCATGCATACTCTCTTCCCCTCAATGTGTCCACAACCGGATCCTTTAGGTGTTGGCCTCGAATGATGTCTTCAAAAGCTATAATGGACATTTGGCTCTTATCATCCTCCTCTTCTTGAAAAGAATTCGACCTTGAATCCATACCCTACAAAATCAAAGGAAGGAGAAACAAGCATAACACTCTTATGGAATGAGGGTTAGAGTTAGTGCAACAAATAATGTCAACATGCCAAGGTGGTAAACAAATAAAATATAACCATTATAACACACCAATATCCCATCCCAAGACGTCACATGGTGGTTAAGGCCATACGCGACCTCAATCATACCCTCTGAGCCTGTCATCACCTCTATTACTCACTATGACATTAATTGAGCTGTAATAAAGAAGAATAATCATGTCATGAAAATACTAGAATACAAAGAAATACTATCATTTACAGTAAAAATACTGAAGTTCTATACATACTGGTACTCTAGACTGACAAATCCTCTACTACATAAGATTAAGGAGCCATTGGGACAGATCCCCAACTGACCCGCACTGAACTGGAAATAAACAACCATCTACTATGAAAAAAATAATCGGGGACATAGGTCCTCGAACCATGAGGACTCACCAACTGTACGAATGTAGATGGAGAAACTCAAAGATCACTGCCGCTGCTAAGACTGAGCACCTGAACCTACATCATGAGAAAATATAGAACACAAAAGAGCATAAGAATTAGTACTTAGGATATATATCTCACTTATAAATCATAATCAACTTGTGGATTCCTAACTCGACTAAACCTCAAAATAATCTTTCTCATCATCAAGTACACTTTCTTATCAAATCATATCAAGTTTCAAATCTTCAAGAAACCATCATCGAACTCGTTCTTGACTCTCAAGATCAATATCAATATATACTAAATAGACAAAATTCTCATGGAAAAAGAAAAATCATGACTCTTATCATAAATCACTTAGAAATTATCATTTCATGATAATAATATACAACTCATGACATAAATTCTTAATTTAAAAAATAAGACAATGAAGCAGTCATATGTGTCAATCTTGTGTAGCTCAAATCTCATAAATCCATGATAAAGTAATTTGGGTGTAAACCCACTTTGCAAAATTCATGAAATTCAATAGACATTAAATCTTTGGGCACAAAAACGAAAGAAGTGTTCGTGTTCAAAACACCACATACCTTAATCTTTGAAATTGGATGAACTTTAGTGCTTGAGACTTTATCCACACTTGAAATAAATAATTATTGAATCCCACACTATGCGGAACTTGGTTCTTGAAGAAATTTTGAAGATTAATGGATGATTCTTGGAATATTTATGTTCTTGATATAACCCTAGATATATTATCTCAAGAGAATTAGAAGAGAAAATGATCGAATTAGGTTTTGGATGGGATTCTCATATTTATAGAGGCCTCCAAAAGATGGGAAATGGCAAAAATAACCTTGCAAAAATATCTATAAATTGCTGAAAAAATAGCTGACGACATCCGTGAGAGGCCGCCAGACTTGTGATAGGCCGTCATGAAATGTCATCACAAATGGGTCAAATTTTTGGATTTTCTGACTAAGGCTGATGACATCATTAGAAATGTCATCAGAAACGTGAAGACATGGTGTGCACCGTCATCAGAAACGTCGTTACCCTTTTCTAGATTGATATGCTGGAGTAAAATGGGTATAACTCTTTTCCCCAGTATTGGATTTTTGCAAAATTAGTATAGTTGGAAAGATAATTCAATTATCTATTTCTTGATAGTTCATGAGCTATAAAATTCCAATTATAATGAGAGATATGCTCATTTTAATTTGACTATACCAATATCCTTCTAAGAATTCAATCGGTAAGGAATGTTTTGATTCACCCAATCATTAGGACATCTTTAAAGGATTTAATACACACCATCCTTGATCAAAAATCAACCCAAAACATTATAATTTATTTCTCATGATCTTGATTCATGGTTGCACTATTGGTTAGAGTCTCGGGGTATTACAACTATGAATCCATTGTTTTAAACTTGAAAAGCCTAGTAAAGATGTAACAAAGGAAGTGGATATGATAACCAAGGGGAAGGGTACCAACACTCATGATAAAGACTTGATTGTTGTCTTGACCAAGTATCAAGGTGGATCTATAACATTCTCTTCATCCCAAGAGATTATCCGGGGTGAAATGGGAGAAGTAGCCAAGAAATTAGGTCTCAGCCAGTCTCACTTTCCCCTAAGGATCCATCCTAAAAAAATTAGGCATACCCTATATATCACCATTGCAAATATCATGATCAAAAAGAGGGTTGAGAAAGAAATTCAACAAGTCAAATTCAAATATAGGGTTCTCATTCATGCACTTACTACTAGTTTCAATATCTCCACAAGGAGTATGCCCTACATAAGTAACACATAAAGAAGAAGTAGATGGAATTTCTAAACATGCACCCTCTTCTCTCTCATGAGTGTAATCCACACATAGATTTAAATCACCATGAGAAGAAAAGCGATCACAATCAGAACCATATTTACAGGGACAATCCCAATTGGTGTTCCGTAAACATTTAAGCACATCAAGATCATTTCCATTTGATTGACCAATTTTCCCATCCTCACTAGTTGTTGGCAGATTACATAAAAACATACACTCACCTATTTTTTCATAAAGGTAAAATATTGTGTGACTACTCTTGTCACTTGGTAATGGAAGCTTATTCATGCTACAAGTGCTAGCACCAGGTGGACACAAATTGATCTCATGAGAAGAACCAATTCGGTCAT
The DNA here is from genome assembly GCA_030864225.1 of Capsicum baccatum var. pendulum. NCBI lineage: Eukaryota > Viridiplantae > Streptophyta > Magnoliopsida > Solanales > Solanaceae > Capsicum > Capsicum baccatum. The sequence continues at coordinate 168,574,353 of CM061558.1, read as the reverse complement.
CTATACGATTAGCTAGTGCTTGTGCACTTACAACAAAATTTGATCGCCATAATCCCTAGAAAAATATTGAGTATCACTAAGGGAAGACTTATGTACTTCTTCTCTAGGTAAACCAAATGCTACACCCACTTGACTACTACTAGCCACAGCATAAAATTCTACTTTCATAGGAGTGCAGGAATAGAGATTTTACCTTATAGCTCACAAGAGTTATGAACTTCACCCTGGAGTGTACCATGTCATCCAACTTTCTCCTTTGGGGAGATCTCATCACAATGAATTTGACGATTAATTGGAACTTGTACAAAAGGAATTGGATTTGGTTGTCTAACTATGGATACCAATTGGCATAGTTTTTAAGGTTTTGTTTTAAATCCTCATTATTTGCATTGAATCTATCAAATGTGGCATTGAAAGTACTATTGTACATCGTGCCTAAGAAATGACAATCAACAAAAAAAAAAAAAAAATAGTTAACTTAAAATATCCTCACCACACTCGCACACTTTTGATTGTCTCACACTTGGCTCCATAAGTATTGCAAGTCGGCTTGTAGTTCGTGAAGAGTTGAGGAGTTAGTATACTCTTGTCCATAGTAAATTTATGTATAAAACCTTAAAAAATGTTGTTGGACTTGAGCCAAGAAATAACAGTGATTTCAAAAGATAAAAGCACACAATAAATGCAAACAGGAACAAACGGACTCAAAAACTAACTTACAATCTAGTAGATAAGTACTAGCTTGACAATTTGTATTAGAAGCTATATATTAAAGAAAGAAAAAACAATAGGAAACTAATAATCCAAGATTATTTATCCTAACAATTGGTGTTGTACAAAAATTAGGTGATGTGGTAGCCTTGTATTGGTTGAGGTTTTTGAAAAGTTCTTATTTTTGCAACTTTAAATTTTGTTCAATTTTTCAATTCTTGAAGTGTATTCTGCCTTGGAGAAGAAAAAAACAAGATTGGAGCCCTTTTTCAATTCAACAAAGGCTTGACTTGTCTTACACCTTTTGGGCAAGACACCTTTAAAGGGTTGGTGGCCCTTTCTCTCTTTTGGCATAAAGCATTTTGTAGATCTTTTTTGTCCCCTTACTCTTTTGGTAGGTCTTTGGGACTTATTTCAAGACTAACAGAAGGCTTCACTTCTCTCCACTTAGTCTTGCGATCAAAATATCACTATTGAAAGATCTTCTTGAAACAAGACATGAAGATTGGTCAAGAACAACAAGAACTTTCAATAGACTTTGATGACTAAGGTTCACTTTGGACCTCCCAAACAACAACAACACTTTTTCAAGCTTAATATCACAACACAACATCAACAATACACGTTCAAACCTTGAACCAAAAACCTATCAAATGTCCAAGCTATAATCCGCAACAATAATACCAACAACAATCATGCAAGCTCAACTAGGATCTAGACTCAATGGTGTTAGTGAAGAAGATAAATAACACTAGAAACACACAAGACAAGTAAAAGATTTGTAGATATAGGTCTCAAAGTTTTTGATAGAATGCAAACAAGAACACTACTTTTTTTATTTTTCAAGTGAGCTAGCCCAACATTGATTCCGTAAGAACGAAATCAACTACAAGATCTGATACCAAATGATACCAAAATCAGTCCACAAACACAGAAACAAGACAAGAGTAACAAGAGAAATGAAGGACAACAAAAAGAATAACTCGGAAGGAACTAGAACATCATAAGTCTTGAAGACAAATGAAAGAAACACACACCACAAATGCAATAGCATTAAAGGGATAAATAGTTGGTCATAAAGATTACACAAATAATAAGAACTAGAGAGTATTTCAACCCCTAAAACTCCTATTATTCACGTAAACAAACACTAATATCCTATGAAGACATAAGAGGGATGTTACCTCCTAAAGCACCAACTCTCAAGCCAAAAACACAAAACAAGTTATTTCACACTTAGGAAACCCTAGTTACGGGCGGGATTACTACTCTCACACAAAGAGAAATGTTTCTTTCTTTCACGTATTCATACCCTATAACAACTTAAAGTATCCAAAATGCCATAAAAAGGGTGGGAAGCCATGAAATGTGTTTTTGAAATGTGAAATCCCTAAAACATTCTTAATGAAGGTGCTCTTCAATTCCCCTAGGCCGTGGCTCTTCAAAAAGTCCCTACGCCACCTTCCACACACGGCTTTGGCTTATGGAATGCTCAAAATAACCTTTCCATGCATGCTCTCTTCCTCGCAATGTGGCCATAATTTGATCCTTCACATGTTGGCTTGAATGATGTCTTCAAAAACTATAATGGCCATTTGACTCATATCAACAACCTTCTAAAACTACAAACTCACATAAATCGTTCCCATTTACATTAGAAACTATGCCTACAATCCTCGAACCTCAAAATCATCATGTAGAAACTACGAGGAAGGGAAAAATAATCAATACACAAAGAGATGGAAAATTCATAAATTTATATCATTATAGCATCCACCATAAAAACTCTAGTTCGCCCTCAAATTAAAAGAATAAAAAAGTACCTGAATTGCTAAAAAACTAAGGGTAATAACTATGCATGTCAAACTCGAACTTCCAAGTAACCTGCTGAACATGACGGTGTCTCCGTTGAACCTTATCCAAAGGAATATCTATAGGATGCAGCCATTTAAAATCTCTTACTAAAATGGGGATTGGATCCTCAACAAAGATCAATGTCTAATCTAATTTAACAAAATCCCAACTAAGCACACACATGAGACTCATCAAGATAAAATGTCGAAGCATAGATACATGAAAAACTAGTTGAGCAGGTAGAATGTCTAGAGTTAAGGCCAACTCATAAGCAACCTCCCTAACAATGTTAAAAATATTAAATGGTATAAAATACCTAGGGCTAAGCTTGCCCCTCTTCCTAAATCTCATCGGGCACTTCTTTGGCGACACATAAAGGAAAGACTCTATCACCAATCCCAAACATCAAGGCACAAAGACTATGATCAGCGTAACTATTTTCCTAATTCTCAATTGTCCAAAGCCTATCCTAAATTACCCGAACCTTGTTTAAAGACTCACAAAGCAAGTCGGTACCATGAGGTCTAAAACAAACATATAGGATATCAAAAATACCTACCATATAATGCCTTAAAAAGAGCCATCTTAATACTCAAATAGTATATATTATTATAAGCAAACTTAGCAAAAGCCAAGTATTGCTACCACTAGCCTCTAAAGTCCATAATACATATGTGGAGCATATCCTTCTAAACTTGAATAATATGCCCCACCTGACCATCAGTTAGGGGGTAGAAAGCTATGCTAAGGTCAAACTTTGCACCCAACCCTTCCGATAAATTCCACTAGAAGATAGAAGTGCAAATTTGGCCTCTATTTACAAAAATAGAGACAGGTACCCCATGAAGATAAACTATCTCATAATATCAATACGGGCCAACATCTCATCAAAAAAGAAAAATTGAATAGGGATGAACTGGACTGATTTTATCAACTAATCCATGATCACCCAAGTACTACAAAAACTTTAAGAAATATGAGACAACTTAGTCATGATGGCCATAGTGATTTGTTCCCACTTCTAATCAAGAATGGATAGTCTCTGAAGAAAATAACTCAGTCTCTATACTCGGCCTTCACTTGTTGATCATATATGCACGAGCTGCAATATATTTTATATCTTTCTTCATACCACTCCACCAATAAAGCTTCTTTAAATTATGATGCATCTTAGTCACACCTGGATGGATAATAATCTAGAATAGTATGCCTTCTTCAAAATTAGTCTCACCAATCTACAACTCTCAATACACAAAATCGGCCTTTAATCCTTAAAACTCCATTGGTATCATGATGGGCTTTCTTAACCTTTCTACTTTAAACCTTATGTTAAATTTCCATCAAACTACAACCATCAAACTGGTGAGCTTGAATCTACTTTATCAAGGAAGAACTAATATCAAAAATGGCTAAAACACGCCCTTGTGTCAAAATGTGAAGCCTAATTATCTAGTTAGCAAGGAAATGAACCTCTAAGGCTAAAGGCCATTCCTAGTTGAAGAAGAGATAGGCTAAACTCGATATACTAGTTGACTTCCAAATCAACAAAACATGAACCGCATTAGCCTTTCTTAGATGATACACAATAATAAGATCATATCCCTTAAACAACTCAAGCGATCGACACAATTATCCCTCATATCCTATTAGAGCTGATAGGCTCCCGTAGCCGTGAAGGCCCAAAAGAACCAATCCATGACCTTGTAACTATAATAACTAAAGAATATATAATGCATTGATGAGAAATAAATGACATACCCAAATCTATATATTTACTAGAATTGTTAATTGGGGTCATAACATCTAAAAGTTAAGACACTATCATGCATAACTTTACATTAGTCTACAAAGCCTTTAAAAGATACACAAATATCTGGTTAAGTTTGGGACAAACCACCGCCTTACTCTTGACAACTGTACATTACCAAAATAAATAAAATAGACTCAGAAATTGTCGTATCAATCTAGAGCTCACCAATAGCCATTTGATATCCTGGGCTGCTACAAAGAAGGTGTATTTTTTGAAGCACCTATGCTTGTTGCATGAAATATAGATCCTCTATAAAGGGCATCAGTATGAAAGTATGTACTGAATATGTAAGGCTAAAAGTAACCACATAGTATATAGGAGCTCAACAAAAATCAGATACAAATGTACAAATAGTATAAGTAGTCCACATTTATATATACTTGTACGATTAGGTACATTATATTACTTTCTTCATTTTACCTTTGTTACTTCTTAATCTTTGTAAGATATATATTGCAAAATGACCAACTGATCAGTGGTAAATAGAAAAATTGGAATAGACCCATGCTAGGCTTACGCCCCTAAGCTCCCACCTACATATAAGGTATAAGGATTAACCCATGCTAGTATTATTCCCTTGATCTTCCACCCATTTAATATAGATTTTCATTTCTCAGTTTATTTAGCTTTTGGGATTGTTAATATGGTGGTCATAACATAATGGTACCATGAACAATAATCTACAAATAAGAGATATATAAATAGGGACTTAATGCAACAACAATGAGGTAGGGAGCTGTTAGCACACAAATGAAGTGTTTAGGAACTGAAAATAACACATGAGTCTTATTGGAGTAAATGGAGAACTCCTAAAATTTTCTAGGGAAAATAGACGTGCAGGCTTATTAATAAGGATGTGTTGAGGTGTTTTAACTCGTCAAGGGAACAAGGTCAGTGGCTACATGGGATATAATATGCTACTATTATGTATCACTTGTTGAAGGTTAACCTTCGAAGCTTACTTGATTGACCAAATGTCCGATTTCATGTTAAAGAGTACAAAATAGAGTATGCCTAACTTAACTAATCTTACAACTCTGATACTAACCCAACTTGACTTCCCGCCTTTTGTATAACTTAACTTTAATGAAATATATGGTAAACTAATATTAGTAACTAACCGACAAATTTGGGCTTTTTAACTTTACAAAAATAGTGCTTGGGAAATAATCCCTTAATTTATTATTCAAGGGTGTTATTTTAACCCTTTTCTCCTACACTTACATCCACATACCATGCATATTCTTTTATCATCCCCCAACACAATTTTGGGTTCAATACACCCTCCAAATAGTACACAAAATAAAATAGGTAGTACACGTATACAACCATTAGTTTGGTGGTGTAACACCACACCCTTCTTCTATATTTCAATACGAACTAATTACACCTTTCCCCAACATCAACAAAGAAGCCCCGGAAATATATACGCAAAACAGTCTACAAAATAGCCCTAAATACCTTTTGTTATAGAAATCAAATATTGAACCTAGCATCTCTTGAGTTCTCAATACCAATACATCCAGAATTTTTTCCCAAATTCATATATAAGGAGAACAAAGTAGGGCATTCACCTTACCTCCATTCTTTAACTTATACTTTAAATTTGAACTTCACAAGAAGTTTAACTTTCACTTTCCTTCACATTTTAGACCAAAGAAGAAAAAGGATTTCTTAATAAGAAAGAAAAAGTGAGAAAGTAGCTTGTTCTGTAATCTTCTATGAATTAATAATTAAGCACTTATAGCATGTTTTCCCAATATTCCATAAGATAATTAATCTAAATTATAAGTGTTCACTTACCTTAGCTTGCAAAGGTTGGGGTTTTTTCAAGAACCCTAGAAAGAAAAATAGGGCTGCTACTTGTTGTTTTAGAGAGAGTGGAGAGAATTTGTGAAATATATTCTTTTTTGTGACTTAGAAATACAGAAAATGACTAGCAGCTTGGCCTTATAAAGTCCCTTTTTGGCTACCTCCTTAGCTGTATTTTGGACATTAAAATTTGTCAAATTGGTCCAAGTAGGTGATGCACCTACTTAAGGGCTCAAGCTGCTAAAAATTTCAAAGAAGGTAATGCACCAACTTACTTAATTCGTAGTTGGGCCTAATTAAATTGGGCCTTGGCAGATTTGAGCATTGATCCTTTTATCCATTTTCCTTCTTTTTTTTACTTCATTTCGGCACAAATAAGTATACGAATAACTGCCCAAATTTGATCCGTGGACATGGTCAATTAACTTGGCTCATATAACTCAAGTAGGTTATTCACCTACTATCTTAATTAAGTTAAACAAGCACCTCAACAAATTGCTATATTTTCAGTTCGTAATCCTTTTTATATAACTTAAAACTTGTATACAATCTATCACTTCCAACTTTAGATTCAAATATTAACTTACAATACCAAGTTTAAATAGTTGTATCGATGTTACTTGGTTGCATCACATTAAAACGTACATGCAACATCTATATTTCAATCTACACCATTAATACTTGTTTAAAAAATCTCATCTATTACCTATACCATAATGCTATACCAAGTTCCATATAATTAGAATATGTACAAGAAATATATGGGATGTTACTTCCTCGCCCCCTTAGGAACATCCATCCTCGAATGTCAGCATAATTGTCTTACCAAAACAAGTTCAAGACTTAGTTTAATACTCATGTCATCCCATATTACCTATATATTACATTACTTGTTATTGGCCTAATTCAGAATCTTGAACTTTGTCTTTGTATTTAAACAAATGGGGGTACTTAAATTTCATCGCTTCTTTAGTTTCCCATGTTATCTCTTCTAACTGTTGGCTTCTCTAAAGCATTTTAACAAAAGCACTTTCTTAATTCCTTAACTTATTAACCTATTGATCTAGGCTAGCAATAGGTATTTCTTCATAGGTGAGATCTTTCGTAACTTGCACATCATTAGTAGGAGTAATATGAGATGGATCTCCAATGCACTTTTGAAGCATTGAGACATGGAACACTGGATGGAGTATTGAAAGCTCTTTGGGTAGTTCTAACTCATAAGAAACTTTTCCAAACCTTTGACTAATCTTAAATGGTCCTATATTACATGGACATAGTTTTCCTTTCTTACCAAATCTCATAACATTTTTTATTGGTGACACCTTCAAGAATACCCAATCACTTCTAGCAAACTCTAGCCCCCTTCTTCTAACATCTGGATATGACTTGTGTCGACTTTAGGCTATTTCTTGAAACCGTTGTATTACTTTAACCTTTTCCATAGCTTGTTGAACAAATTTTGTCCGAACAAGGTTGTTTCACCCACTTCAAACCATCCAATTCGTGATCTACACTTTCTTCCATACAAAGCTTCATATAGTGCCATTTTGATGCTTGAATAATAGCTATTGTTGTAGGCAAACTCGATGTGTGATAATTGATCACCCCAACTACCTTTAAAGTCCAATACATAAGCTCATAGCATATCTTTAAATGTTTGAATGGTATATTCCACTTGTCCAACTGTTTGGGGGTTGAAAGTTGAACTTAAATTAACTTATTTTCCTAAATTTCTCATAAAATACTTCAAAAAATGTACAATAAATTGAGCTCCCCAATCTGATATAATAGAGATTGGTACTTCGTGTAGCCGAACTATCTCTTTAATATATAATTTTGCATACTCTTTAACTATGTAAGTGGTCTTAACTAGCAGGAAGTAAGCAGATTTACTAATCCTATCAAATATCACCCATATGAAATCAATATTCCGAGATATGTGGGGAAAATCTATGATGAAATCTATATTGATCATGTCCCACTTCCTGATTGTATGATCTATACATTGTATAAAACCCCCAGGATTTTGGTGCTCTACCTTAACTCTTTAACAATTTGGACATTCGGTTATAAATTCTGCAATGTTCTTCTTCTTTTCACCCAACCAGTATATACCTTTAAAATCATAAAACAATTTAGTTGATCCTGGATGGATGAAATACCTTGAACGATGCGCCTGTGTCATAATCCTCTTTCTTAGCCCATATACATTCAGCACATACAATCTATTACTGAACCGAAGTACTCCCTCTTGTGTAAGGTTAAATTCCTTTGTCATACAACATTGTACATTCTCCTTAAGTTGTAATAGTATGGGATTTGATATTGCTTCTCTTTTGCTTCAGCTACTAATGCAGATTCTAGCACATTATGCATAATAAGACCCTTATCTCTAGTTTCAAAAAGGAGAACTTTCTAGTTGGTATAGATCTTTAGTCATCCCTTGCCTTTCTATAGGCGGCGCCATCGCCTTAAGACTTAACACATCTGATACCACATTTGCTTTGCTGGGATGATACAAGATATCAACATTATAGTCTTTTAATCATTCAAGATACCTTCACTATCTCGAGTTTAGATCCTTGTGGCTAAAGATATATTGTAAGATTTTACGGTCAGTATATATGTCAACATAAATCCTATATAGGTAGTGGCACCATATCTTTACGATAAATATAGCCGCTTATAGCTCAAGGTCATGTGTTGGATAATTTTTCTCATGTGGCCGCAATTGGATTAAGGCATATGCTATAACTTTACAATACTTCATCACCAGAAATCCCAAACCAATTCTTGAAGCATCAGAATACACTACATACCCTTTTGTTCCTTCTAGAAGTACCAATACGGGTGTAGAAATAATCTTATTCTTCAGTTCTTGGAAACTCTTTTCACATGCATCATTTATTTGAAACTTGGATTCTTTGTGTGTTATCTTTGTTAAAGGTGCATAAATTAAGGAAAACATTTCAACAGACCTGCTATAATAACCTACCAACCCAAGGAATCTATGAATCTTTGTAGTTATTACAGATCTTGGCCAGTTCTTCACAGCTTCTATATTTTGAGTATCAATCTTTATTCCTTCATAAGATACAATATGAGAAAATAATGCCCCATATTTTAACCAAAACTCATATTTATAGAACTTTGCATATATAGCTTATGATCATAAAGAATCTGTTACACCATTCATAAGTGACTATTATGGTCCTTCTTTGGTCTCGAATAAACAAAAATATCATCTATAAGAACTATTAAGAACACATCTAAGAATTTCTTGAGCACCCTATACATCAAATCCATAAAAGTTGCAGGTGCATTAGTTAGCTCAAAGCACATGACTAGAAACTCGTAATGATCTATGGTGTTCGAAAGTCTATCGTGTGTATGCCCTTCTCTTTGATCCACATTTGTTGGTAACCAGACCTCAAATCAATTTTTTTAAAACATTTAGTGCCTTGGAACTTGTCAAATAAGTCATCAATTCTCGAAAGAAGATATTTTGTTCTTAATAGTCACCTTATTCAGTTGTCGGTAGTCAATACACATTCTCAATAATCCAAGTTTCTATTGCACAAATAACACTGGCACGCCCCAAAGGGACATACTGGGCCTTATGAATCTTTTTTCTAGAAAGTCTTTAAATTGCTCTTTCAACTTCAATAATTCTATCGGGGCCATTCTAAACAGAGGAATTGAGATTGGTTGAGTACCTGGAATCATGTCAATAACAAATTCAAATTTTCATTCTAAAGGCAAACCTGTAAGTTCTTTAGGGAATACATTAGGATATTTAGTTACCTCTCGAATAGTTTGAAGAGTAGGTGGCTCCACATCTGTATCCTTCACTCCGACTAGATTGTACATGTAACCCTTATAAATCTTCCTTTTTTCCTTCAAATAAAAAAATTTTTACCTCTTGGTTTATAACTACAACAAAGCTATAATTGAAAATCAAGACTGAAGAAGCAAAAATTAGCAACTAAATAAAAAGGAGATGAAGTAGAAACAAGAAGAAAATTTCATTAAATGAATGATAGTAATGAAACATACAGCAACTCTAATGATTAGCACCTGAGTGTATATTAAACACTTAAACACACAGCACTATTGAAGGATAACACCTCATTCTTAGGTGGAAACAAAGGGATCAACTCCTCAAGCACCCAACCTTTCTTGCCAAAATATCAACAAGAGTAATTCCACATGCAATGATGACCCTAGTTTCAATGTCATTTCCAAGACCTACACTAATATAGATTTTCCAAGATCTACACTCAGGAAAGAAAAATACAATTTGAGTTTCACTCAATCAATTCATCAAAACATAGGAAAATAAAAGACTAATTTTCTATTTATACTTATTACAAAAAAATAATAAAATACCCTTAATGAAGTGTGCTCCTTTTGAGTGTAAAAGAGAAGTCCCAAAAGACCATAATACCCCTTAGTTGAGGTGCCTTTGTAGTGTATCCAAGGCTTACTTGGAAAATATTTAAGGTCCCTCTTCACATACTAGTATGTACACTCCCTTGGATAAATGCCATATATTCTCATGATCCTTTATCTTCATAAATGGCAGATTGTGTTCTTGGACTTCATGAATGACGCCTCTTTCATGCACTGAATTTGAGGATGGTTCATTCTTCAAGGCTTATGGTCCTCGGGTTAGCATCAAGGTAAGCATCCAAGCAATGTTCCACACAAATGATTGCTTTATGTTTTGCTCAAAATGGGCCTTCCTTGCCTATTTTTGTTCCCTCAGAGAGACCAAGTCTTGAGCCATTAGGAGTTGGTCTCCAAAAAAGCCATCAAAAGCCAAGACTACTATTTGATTGTATCATCCTCCCCTTCTTGAAAAGGATTCGACCTCTAATCCAAACTTTGAAAAATAAAAGAGAGGACAAACAAATACAAACTTCTCATGGCATGAGGGTTAGGGTTAGCAAAATAGATCGTCTCACCCATGACAAGGTTTCACATATTTGTAATATAAACAAGAATCCTTTAAATTAAATATGAAATGTTTAATGAAAGATGCACAAAGGATTTGGTTATAGGATTCACCAAAAGTTATACTTTACTTGTCATGTAGACCAAGCAACAAGTTGGGTGAATCAACATCATCAATTCTATATTTGGAACCAGGGTCAAATGGGAAGACTGGCCATATACGCAGGTCTAGACAACACTCCCATTTCCCATAGGCTTTACCCAAACTACATCAAATACTCTCTATAATAACATACATGTCATCAAAAATAAGTACAGAGTAAAGAAATGTATCACTCAAGCAAATTTCTACTAAGGTGTCTTCATGTATACTTACCACTAGTTTAAACATCATCTCTAAAACTACTCTCAACAATAAGGTCTCATATAGTAGAAAAAGTAATTTCAAAGCAATGGACACTTTCCCCTCTTATGAAAGGTCCCTCGAGTAGACATATACCACCACAAAAATCAAATTTATTATTGCTTAAGTCTTTACAAGAATAAAGCAATTAATCCTCATAATTATTAAACAAAGGTGGGGTATCGTACAAAGGATCACATCTGCAATTATTTTTTAAGAAAAAAATGCCTATTGGGTTTCTTAAATATTCAATCAAATCAAAGCATTTATTACCCAATTGGTTATACCTTTCCAAGACTACACATTCCTTACCCTTAAGAGTAATCTCAATTTTAAAGAAGAGATTCCTACCTTTAGGAGAAATATCGTCACACCATAGTGGGTTAGCATATATGTTATAGCCTCCAAAGTTATCTATACCATCCTTTTCACCAATAGGCTCATTAGGAGTGTTTATATCATCTTTAAACAAGATACCATTCCTAAAGAAGGCATGATCTAATCCACAGGAAGATTGTAAAAACGTGAGTTCTTCACTATCAAAAAGATCAATATCAAGTTTCAAAGCAGTTTCAAGCACAAAATTGTTCTGAGAATATCTCTTGGGTTCACTCCTATTTAGTTAAAAAATATTATCAAATTATTCACTCACTTGAGTTCTATTTATTACAACACACATAACCTTAAGTTGTGGGCAATTTTCACACATGAGTTGATCAATATAAGTTTTACAATATGATGTAAGTTCATTTAATAAAATGGCTTCAACTCTAGGTGGACACAAATCAATCATACAAGAAGATTCAATTCCGTCATCATTAGGATCAACTATTGTATCCACTCTCACAACATTTAAATCATCAACAATAGGCAAAGAATTAATAGATGATGTACTTTCATTTATCACATTGGCTTCAACACTAGGTGGACTTAAATTGATCTTACAATAAGAGTTAATTCGGTCATCACTAGGATAAAGTAGTGTATCCACTATGAAAATATGTACATAATCATCAAGACACAAGGACACAATAGTATCACAAATAGATAAGCTACTTGTAATACCTTGATCGTTTCTTCAGCCTAAATCCATCTTTTAAGTCGATATGTATGACTTCCAAAGTAATTGATATTTAACCATGTTGTATTTCTATAATTTATAATTGTTTTCATGTATATCATTGAATAATCTTTCCATCAATACAAATTTCCTTGAAATCCAATATCGGATGAAGGAGCTATGGCCGTTTTACTTAACGGTATCGGATCGCCCAGGTTTGACAGTCGACCTGGAGAACCGTCAGGTCCCTGGTGGCCCGTCAAGCCAAGGATGTGACTCCTTTTTTAGGACATCGTGTGATGTCCAGGTTGGTCAACCATCAAAAAGTTGACGGACTATCTAGTGGTTCGTCACGTCGTGACAGAATGTCTCATTTTTAGCCCTCGAATGATAAATAACTAAGTGGTCCATCAGTTTCCTGATGGACCATCACTTCAACCATCACATCGAGGTAGAACGTTTTGATTTTGGTACACTAGTGATGGACGATCTAGTGGACCGTCAGGAGACTTGATGGACAGTCTGATCGACTGTCACATATCCCAATCAACGAATTTCAGCTTTTTCAAAAGGGCATTTTGCTCATTTCTTCTCTTTGTTGCCTTATATATATATCAAAGTAGTAAAGAGAAGATCATTTTCTCCTATTTCTCCAAGAATTTTCTAGAAAACTAGGGTTTTCTCTCAACCCAAAAATCAAATCTTCTTCCAAGAAATTCAAGGATCTTCCTTAAATTTCTCCAAGTTGTTCAAGAATTAAGTTCCCTAATTCAATGGAATCAAGGATCTTAGCTAAAAGTTTAAGAAATATGTTCCAAACAACTTTCTACATATCAAAAATTATAATCCAAGGTATGTGGGGCTTGAATAAGAACACTCCTTTGATTCTTGTGCCTAAAGATTTACTTTCTATTATTGATTTACATGATTTTTGCAAATGGGTTTACACCCAAATTTCTTTATTTATGATTTATGAGATTTGAGTTGAATAATTTTGATATTTGTGATTATTTCACCATCATGTTTCTTAAATTCAGAATTTATTCCATGAGTTGTACATTGTCATTTTGTATTGATGATTTCTAAGAGATTTAAGACAAGTGTCATGAGTTATGTATTTCCATGAGAAATCTGACAATTGAATATATATAAATATTTGAGATTGAAAGTCAAGAATAAGTTCATATTTCCTTGAAGCTTTTGATATTTGAAATGATTTGATAAGCAAAGGTACTTGATGTTGAGAAAGATTGTTTTGATTTTGAGTCGAGTTAGGAATCCATATTTGTTCATGACTTACAGATGAGATACATTTATGCTTTGGTCTTAAAATAGACCCATGAGTTGATATTGATTAAGGTTGATTTCCTAACGTGTTCTGAGCTGAGTCTGGGAGGATTATTTAGTACCAAGCAGGAAATGTAGTATTTCCCCAAAACTACATACCACCATAGGATTGATGTTGATAATTTTGGGCTAGAGGCCAAGAATGGGATTGTGATAATGAAATTGAGGTTGTACTCCCTGGCAAGAGTACCACACCCCCGCCAATGTGGGGTTCTCTCCTTAGGAGGGAAAAATGTTGAACTCCATGCAACTCACATGGTGTAGTTATGTTGGTTATAAGAAATCTCACGTCCATAATGATCTAAGTACCATGAGTTACCGAGTCACTCTAAGTCAAGAGTCGAAGAGTTTGAGTTGAGTCAAATAATTTATGAGATTTATGAAGCATATGTTATTACTTATGACTTACGGAAATGATGATTTAGATAATTCAAGCAAAGAGAGTTATTATTGTCATCATGCATGATTTTCTTATACATTTATGATATTATTTAAAATGGTGCATCCACCATCACATGCTCAGTACATTCCCCAATACTGGCTCCCATACTGTTTTGTACTCTATATTTCCTCATGATATGGGTTCAGGGGATCAGTCTCAGTAGTGACAGTGATCTTCGAGTACCTTCATCTACATTTCTACGGTTGGTGACTCCTCATGATTCGAGGACCCGTATCTCCGATTTTTTATTCTTAATGGATGGTTGTTTACTTTCAGTTCAGTACAAGTCAGTTGGGAATCTATCCCAATGGCTCCTCAGTCTTATGTAGTAGAGTCTTTGTCAGACTAGTGTAACAGCATGTACAGAGAGTTTAGTATTTTGTTTGTATAAGGATATGTGACTTCATGTTTCAGTATGTTCATGATATGGTTATTCCTCTTTATCTCTAAATGATTTGCGCTATAATGAGTTCTGAAAGTGATGAAAGACTTAGAGGGTTATCTTGACGTCACGTATGTCCTTGAGCACCAAGTGATGTCTCGAAATAGGTTCTTGTGGCGTTACACTATCACTCATGCTCAAGGGTATACTAGGCACACAATCATCGTTCACGTGCACAAAAGTGTAAGAATTTGCTATTTTACCTTTATGTTCTTGAGCACATTCTTCTTTGCCTTGGTTAGGATCGTGGCAGCTGACTCTCCTTTGAGAATCTCTATAATCCCCCAAACTTTATCTAAGTCTAATCTAGTATCAAGAAGAGTTATCTTTCTAATAATAAGAATTTCATCCAAATCCGGTATTGGAGTAAAATGTTATGGACATTTTACTAAGAGCTGTCAAAACCACCCAGGTGCGATGGGTAGGTTGATGGACCGTTGATCTATGGATAGAACATCTCCTAAACCATCACATCTAAGATAGTAAGTCAATCTTCTGGCTAAGGTGCGACAAACTAGTTGACGGACCGTGGAACTTGCGTTGGACTGCCGCCCAAGCCGTCGGTAATAAGGCAGTGAGTCACTATTCTGGTCCATATGCGATGGTCAGAATAACGGACCGTCGATCTAGAAATAGACCATCGCATGAGTCATTGCGTATCCCATTCAGGAATTTTTAAGCCATTTTAAAAAGTTATTTGGGTTTTTTTTTCACCCGTTTTAACCCCTAATTATACCAGATCATAGCTCATAACTTCATTATTCATTCAGAACACCAAATTAGGGCTTCTCTCAAAGATCAATCCCAAAGAACAAGAAACCTTTGGTTCTTAATACCAAGTCAAGACTCAAGCTTTCCTCCACCAATATTTAGGAAATCATCCACCCAAGTATGTCAATTGTTCATTGATGAATTGCTTTTGTCCATAAAGCCCAAGAATCCAATTTTAAATTACAAATTATGGTTTTTTTGTTGTGGATTGATTACAATCATGTTGATGTTGTGAATGATACCCAAGATGGAATCGTTAATGTGTTTTCATTGATTTATGCTGGCATGTGGATTGAAATCTTCTAAATTGTGTCGATTTATGAAACCATGATGAATTAATTTAATTTCAAATCCTATGATTATAGTTATGGATGCAAGGTGTTTAATAAAATGACTAAGAGAATAGGAAACATTCCTTATAACTCAATTGTGACCAAAATGATGAACGTATGTTTCACCCTTAAGTTCATATGACTCTCATGTTATTGTTCTTTTTATGATGGATTGATGTAATGCTCATGAGATTAGGATTATGAAATTATGACATGTTTACATGCACTTCTATTAATGTGTAAGCTTATTGCATGAAAATAATTCTTTAATATCCCTGATGATTGTAATATGAATTGTTTACTATGGTCATATATCAAGAAATATCAAGTTTTGTCAGTTTTATATTATTAAGTCCTGGGGGTACTTGTACTCGACAATTTAGCTGTGTGCCTAGAGACAGTGTAATGTTTTCAAGATACTCTCAGTCAAGCCATGTTCAGTAGAATTCAATCAGTCTTATGACTCAGGATAGCTCAGTAGTCCAAGTCAGTTATCAGATCTGAGTAATACTTCTTCAGTCAATGGAACTCAATATACTCAGTCCAGTCAATTCAATATAATTAATTAAGTATCTAGTTAGATGGAATTAGGAATTCAGCACTGAATGAGCCCAAGGATGGGAACTCACTTGCAAGTAGATGGTGTGATTTTTAGAAGCAATGCTTGTGCTCTAAAACAACGTAGACAGTGTAGGTTCAGACTCTAACCTATTAGATGAGGGTTCATGAGGTGGTTTAACTTATTAGACGAGGGTCCCACCATTCTCCTTATAGTACCTATTAGATAATGGATTTCTCACAGCTTGGCCTTGCTAGTGGAGCGGTATTTACACCCTTCCAATTGGGTTTATAGATTGGACCCCAACTCAATTATATTATCTTATTTAGGACATGTCGTTTAGATTACTACTTCCCACAGTTACAGTCTTAGTCTCAGAACACAGATAGTTTTACAGAATTTAGAACTGTAAGATACAGTCACCTAGTTTAGTTTGGAACTCAGCTAGTTTTATCAGAAATATGACTTTTAGATACATTCATTTAGATAATAGTATATCAGTGTTATGAAACTTATGTTATTAGTATTCTGATTCAGTGATGTCAGAATCTCAGTCACAATTCACGAATTCATACATGTATTCTCACGTTCATGTTATTCAGTCAATTAGTATTAGTTATGCATATAAACCCCTTACATTCATCCTACCTCACTTTCATTATAGTACATTCAATTGTAGTGACGTATTTGCGCTATGGGATTTTATACCATATTTAGAAGCACGAGCTCTAGAGCATCCTAAGTAGATCAGTCATTCATCATACAAACTAGCAGTGAGTCCTCATCACATGAGAATATTATTATTTGACTATTTCATTCTATTAGTAGTTAGTTTATTTCAGTAGTTGAAGTTAGTTGGGGAGATGTCCGATCAACTCCTTATTCAGATAGTTTAGAGGATTTCTGACTAGCATGTTCAGACAGTTATTTCTATTATTTTGTCATTGATATACCATATCTCCGAATATTATATATTATCAAATTTTTGAACATTATGGCCTTTCTTCCCTTTATTCCGCATTTATATAGTATGTTATACAGTGCTCAGTTACAAATATCAATCATGGGTTAGCTTATATTCCTTTGAGATCATGAGCACCATGTAGCATTGCGGGTACCAAATTTGGGGTCTTACAATCTCTAATCACAAGGGAGTTGGTCAAGCCTTTTCCCTTCTTTCATCTCTTCATCTTTTTTCCCAAAATTGGGATTTAGTGCACTAAGCATTTGGCGTAATCTTCAACGATGTTATCACAATGGTCATTGATATGATCAAACATGGCATTAAAATTATTTGCAGCCATAGTACCTAAAAGAAGTAAACAAACCTACAAAACTAACAAATAAGTTACTTCAAATATCCTCACCAACTCTCTCACTCTCAGATTGTTACCTCACACTTGGTCTCAGAAGTATTGAAACTTTTGCATGTACTTAGCAAGTGAGTGAGAGATATTTCTAAGACTCAAAGAAATTGCTTATGGACTCGAACCAAAAAGATACAATGAATTACAAATAATAAAAGCACAAAAGAAATGTAGACACATAAAAAATACTCTAGATTCATTATCAACCTAGTAGGATATTGGAAATTAATGGTTGAATCAACACAAAAACAATAATGAACAACAAATACAAACTTAGAAATCTAATTTAGAACTCAATTTAGTTGTTCACAAAAATGATGATGTGGCAGTTTGTCATTGGGCATCACTTTTCAAATTTTTTTTCAACTTCAAAATCTCTTGTTTCGGCAAAACACTCCTTTAGGGAAAAAGGATATTGGTTTTAGAGGGAAAAATGAAGGTTTTGAAGCCTTTTTGGGGCTTCAAATGAATTCAATATGAGTTGTTCCCCCATTGTACTTGATTATTCCTTTGGTATCTTCTTTCTTTTAGATGACAATGAATATACCAAGGAATATTCTTTTACAAACAAAAAGTATAATCTCTTTTATCCTTCTTTTTGGATCAAACAAGATCTTTGAATATTCCTCTTCCCTAAGATATGAAGATGATGGAAGAACAAGATGAATATTCAAGAGTTGACCAAGTTTGACCAACAAGCAAATGAACCCTAATTATAAATTTTCTTTTGGGTTTAGGTTCCTTAGGCCCAGGCAAGCTCAATCAACTAAAAATGATGCACAAATCACATCAACAACACAAACCCAAAACGTCACCACCTCCAAAAAGATCCAAACAAGCCACAACAATAGTGGATCTAGCTCAAAAACAACAAAATCATGTTTTAAACTTAGATCAAGACCCTTTAAGGCTAGATAACAAGAATCCAACACTAGAAACTATCAAAGCAATCTAAAAACTAGTAGATATAAGTTTTAAAATTCGGATCTTCTACAAACAACAAGACAACCCACAATTATTTTGAGTTTTTCTAATTTTTGACTCTTTTTTGTGATAATTTTCTTAGATCCAAGACTTAGAGCTGTGGGAACAACTCAAATACAAGGATTTGATACCAAATGATAGTTACAATAAAGCTATAACTAAATTTCAAGACTAAAGAAGCAAAAATGAGCAACTAAAGAAAGAGGAGATGAAATCAAAACAATAAAAAAATTGCATGAAATGAAAGATAGTAATGAAAAATACACCAACTCTTATGATTATCACCTAAGTGTATATTAAACAGTTAAACACACCTCAACATTGATGGATAACACTTCATTCTAAGGTGGACACAGAGGGATCAAATCCTCAAGCCCCAAACCTTTCTTGCCAAAATATCAACAAAATGATTCCACACTCAATGATGACCCTAGTTTCAATGTCTTTTCAAAGACCTACACTAAGATTGATTTTCCATGCCCTAGACTTGGGATAGAAAATACAATTTGAGATTAACTCAATCAATTCATCAAAACTAAGGAAAATTGAAGCCTAATTGTCGATTTATACTTATTATAAATAAAGACTAAAATACCCTTAATGAAGAGTGCTCCTTTGGAGTGTAAAAGAGGAGTCCCAAAAGACCATAATACCCATCAATTGAGGTGCCTTTGGAGTGTATCCAAGGCTAACTTGGAGTATATTCAAGGTCCCTCTTCATTATTAGCAAGTACACTCCCTTGAATGAATGCCACATACTTTCACGAGACTCCATCTTTATAAATGACACCTCGTGTCCTTCGACTTGATGAATAGAGCCTCTTTCATGCTCTCAAAATTGAGGATGGTTCATTTTTCAAGGCTTATGGTCCTTGTGTAAGCATCAAGGAAAGCATACAAGAAACCTTCAACACACGGGATTCAATTACGTCTTGCTCAAAATGGGCCTTCCTTGTATATTCTTGTTAACTCGGAGTGACCAAGGCTTGAGCCTTTAGGTGTTGGCCTCCAAAGAGGTCATCAAAATCTAAGGTGGCCATTTGACTTGTATCTTTGGCGCACTAATATTAAAACTCCATTCAAGGACTTTCTCTATATGAAAATGAAAATACACCCTCTTAGTTCAGCAATCTATCATGCGATAGAAAAAAGCCAACCAATCTATGCCAATTATAGCATCAAATCTACAATTTCTAAATCAAATAAGTTATCCTTTGTACCGCGACCACAAATAGTTATTATACAGTTTTGATAAACTCTTCTAGCTATAAGAGATTCATTAGTTGGCATAGAAACTTCAAATGGCTTAACTAACAATTCTGGTGTTCTTTTAAACTTTCCAGCCACTAATGGAGTGAAATATGATAATTTAGAACCCTGATCAATTAATGCATACACATCATGTTAAAAGACAAACAATGTACCTGTAACCAGATATGGAGATTCCTCTAAATATTTTTTATCCGTTAAAGCATATGTACAATCCTAAACTCCACTAAAGCTAGCTGATTCTTTAGTACCTCTACCACGAACCATAGGCTATACACCCCTACATGATTAAGCCAGCGATGATGATGATGTAACGAATGAAGCTCACCTAAATAAAGGTTTCCATATTATTTACATGGCTGCCAAGGAGGTCTTAATTGGCTTATATTTCCTTGTTCTTGATTCCCCACTGTTCATGAACTTTGAATCTCACTTCTGTGAAAAATCTAGTTGCCTTTAAACCCCTGAAACTATGGTGGGGCACTAGTTGCAGTTTTAAAAGATAATGGCCTAAGCGTTCTATTAGAAAACCAATGTCTAAACTCTTCTTGGGATGCCATAATCTTGTATCCTTGATCTTTCCATGTCTTTGTTCAAAGAAGCAATATTACAATCTCTAACAAGATATGGATCTAATCTATCCACATATCAATGTACTCTATCATCCATTTTGTCTACTATATTAGGAGCATACCTAGCCGAATAGTTAAACTGCAGGTTGTACTCCCTCACGCTCATATTTCCCTGGCGGAGATTTAGGAAATGATCTTCACGAGCCTCTTGGATCTCAAATAGAAGGTAATGATCAATAAATGCATCTTTAAATTCTTTCCAAGTACCTGAAGGTGAATCAATACCCCTAGATCATTTTTAGTCTTCATACCAAAATATAGCATCCTCTTTAAATTCATATACTGCTAGCTCAACTGTCTTTTTACCTGGTATGTGCATGACATCTAGAGCCATTTGGATTTGATCCATAATGTCATGTGGGTCTTTATTAATATCTGATCTGGTAAATGTGGGCGGATCTAGCTTAAGGAAATCCTTTGTTTGTAAGCTAGCTGCTCTATCTCACCACTAGAGCCTGTGGTTGGAATAGTTTTTCCTTGATCTTGTCCAGCAATAATACGAGCCAACAATTTCACCATATTAATTAGATCTTGCTTAATATCATTAATGGGTGGTTCTGAGGAAGCAGTTCTTCTTCTCCTTAGCTCTTTTAGGATAGAGGAGTATAAGAAGTTCGTGATATAAACTCAGCCTAAGCCACACTTTGATTAACATACCTAGGTGGGGACTTATTGGTCTCTTCTCCAGAAGCCACATCTATTCACTTACCTGTATTCTTACTCCTTGTAACCGGAATCCTTACTATAATAAGAGAAAAAAATAGATTTAATGGTTAAATATGAGTTCACCTAAAACATGTGCTCTATTGTACGATCTAAGATTTGAAGAAAAAAAGGCAATCCCTAAATGTACCATAGCATCTTGTTTATAGATGTGGTGCACAAAACACCCATAATCAAGACTCTACGTAGACATCGATTTGTGGACTCCCTAGGATGAACTGCTCTGATACCACTTTTGTCACACCTATAATCCTATTGGGGCAGAAGCCCGTGCCATGATAGCTCAAGAGAACCAATCCATGACCTTGTACTTCTCATGCATGAAACTATAATAACCAAAGGATATATAATACATTGATGAGAAATAAATGACATGCCTAAATTTATATATATATACTAAACTTTGTCGTTGGGGCCATAACATCCAAAAGATAAGAAACTATCATTATAACTTTACATTAGTTTACAAAACCTCTAAAAGATATATAGACATCTTGTTAAGGATGGGAAAAAACCCTGCTTTAATCTTGACCATTGTACAACACCAAAATATATAAAACAAACTCAGAAAGCCCCGAATCAATCTAGACCTCTCTAATAGTCGTTGAATTACCTAGGCTTCTACTGAGAAGGTATATTTGTTGAAGAACCTCTGACTGCAGCATGAAATACAAATCCCCCATAAGGGGGGTCTGTATAAAAGTATTTACTGAATATGTAAGGCTAAAAGTAACCACACATGATACAGGACCTCATCGGAAATCAGATATAAGTGTACAAATAGTACTAATAGACCACCTTTATATACACAAGGGAACTTGAGTGGTGCGTAATGAAATTAGTGGGAAAATGGATGGTTTGGAGACCTTTTCAATTTTTGAATGGATCTGAAAACAATTGGTCCCCCCTTTGTACTTTCAATTGTACTTTGATATTCCCTTTGTCTGCCTCTCTTTTGGAATATTTGGAATATGCTAGGGAATATTCTTTGTACAAACAACTTTCACCTTCTCTTTCTTTATTTTCGTCATCAAACAATGTCTTTGAATATTCTTCTTCAACAAGTTTTGAAGATGATGAAGAATAATATGAATATTCAAGAGTTGACCAAGGTTTGATCACTAGGCAAATGAACACTAAATTCTATTTTTCCTTTAGATCTAGGTTCCCTTTGCCAATACAAGCTCAAATATCAACAAATCAGCCACAAAACATCCACAATACAAAAAGTCACACGTTACCCTCTTAACAAAAGCTTCAAAATACCACAACAATGGTGGATCTTAGCTAAAACACAACCAAATCTTGTTTCAAACATAGATCTAGACACATTAAGTGCTAGAGAATAAAAATCTAACACTTGAAACTAATAAAACACAATAAAATTTAGTTGATATGACTTGTAACTCATGGATCTACCACAAACAAAAAGACAGCACATAATTTTTTTGAGATTTTTTGATATTTTGACCTTTTTGTGAGATTTTCTTGATAAGGAGACTAGAGCAAGGATTTAGGGAAGTAGGAACAACCCTAACCAAGGATTTGATACAAAATGATAGCCTAAAGGAAGGCTAAAACACAAAATCGACACTAAGATAACAAAAATCAGAAACTAAAGGAAAGGCAGATGAAGTAGAAGAACATAAATAGAAGATTTGAAAGCAAAATGAGAGATAATAAGACATTTACCTACACTAATGAGAAGCACTAAAGTGTACATCAAAACGTTAAGCACAAATCACCACCATTGATTACAGCTCATTCTTAGGTAGACACAAAGGAAGTCACCTTCGCCAAGCACCAACCTTTCTTGCCAATTTTTCCATACAAGTGAAATCTATCAATTGTGCTAACCCTAATTTCGGTTTCTACACTAAATTAGAAGACTAAAATTACAACTAAAGAGTATTCTTCCAATATTCATCAAATATAATGAAAAATAAAAGCTAAAGGTAAATTTATACTATTATAAGACAATGTCAAAAATACCCTTAATCAAGGGTGCTCATTTGGAATGTAAAAAGGGAGTCTCAAAAGACCATAATATCCCTAATTTAAGGTACCTTTAGAGTGCATTCAAGGCTGGCTTGGAGTGCATTCAAAGATATTCTTCACGTTTTAGCAAATACACTCCCTTTGTTGAAGGCATCAGGCCCTCACAAGATCCTATTTGCATGAACAAGGCTTAAAAAGGCTCCAAAAGTGTCTTCAATCCGAAACTTGAACCTTTAATAATACCTTATGTTCTTCATGCTTATATAAGAAGACAAATCTACAGAAAATACATCCATAAAGTCACGAAGAATTCAAACAAAATCCATGAAAGTTGGCTAGGTAATGTTAATATCATGAATATGAGTTAAATAAGGCAAATACTTCTATCTCTATTCTCCGACGAGTATGAAAAATAGATAAAATACCCTTCTGAATTAAATATACCTTTCCAAACTAACCTTATCACACTAAGCATAGCTAAGGTCAGGGTCTTAGCACAACAGTTCAAAATAGCATGATAAGGAAATAACCTATCCATATAAAAGATAACACCAAAATTAACCATATTTCAAATAATCAAGTCTACCCAAGTCCCACAATATATAAAGGTAAGCACAAAAGATCGATACACCTAATCCACCACAACAGAATCTCCTACAAGGGTAGAAACATAAAGAGGCATAGAAGAGGCTCACACACAACATCAAAACAAAAAATACAATGTGTAAACACATAGAAGAAGGTGATAGAGGAATGACCTATAGAGATGAACACTAAGAGAAACCAGATAACAAACAAATAAAATAAAGTAAGATAGATAGCTTAACACACGAGATTATAAGAAATAGAAAACAAATCGTTTATCAAACAATAAGAACCCTAAGACCCACAATAACAACACTAAATTGTTATAGTGACCGCTAATGGAATCAACTCTGCCTTACAACTACTATTTCTAATCATGGATCAATAATAGCTTTTCCAAGACCTATACAACTTGGCTTTTCCAAGCCGTACACTACACTCTCAAACAGAGAAGAAAAATTCTTTCAATGACTCTCAAACATTCATAATCAACTAACTAAAAAATAAACCTAATGGAGTCTATTTATAGTTATTACATCAATTGACCAAACTACCCTTAATGAAAAGAGGCTCCAACGGGATGTAAAGAAAAGGTACAATTAGACCCAAACACCCTTAATAAGGATGGCGATGGAGTCTAAGCACTCTTTTTTCTAACTTAAACCCTTGAATCCTTTTGAGCCTCGGGTAGTCAACAAGGCAAGCCTCCCATCAACTTTTCACACATAGAATTACTTTATTAAGTGTCCAAAATGACTTCCCCATGCATACTCTTGCATCTTCAAGGTGTCTAAAGTTGAATTCTCCATGTGTTGTCCATGAATGATGAAATCAAAAGTTATGATGGCCATTTCGATCATATCATCCTCCCCTTTTGTATAGGATTCAACCTGGAATCCAAACCTTGCAAAATCAAAAAAAAGACAAACGAAAACAAACTCTTTATGGCATGAGGATTAGATTTTGCATAATAAATCATCTCAATATGCCAAGGTTGCATATACCTGAAATATAACCAAGGATTCTTTGAATTATATATTAAAAACCGAATGAAAGATTCATAAAGGATTTGGTTACGGAAATCATTAAGAGATAAAAAAGCTATAAGGGTCGTAATGGCATCACTTGGTCTAAAAGGTATAATTAGGATCTTATGATCTACAACACACAATTTATCTTTTATCCCTACGAGAAACTGCAACGAGGGTGGTGATTCAATTAGTTCTAAAGTCCATGAGATCCATATAGCATTATTAACTATACAAGTGCACTTCCCAACTAATATTTTACCTATACATAAAACAAATTCAAAACTACTATAGACGTCATCATAGGCAAAGAGGTAGTATACGAAGGAATCAAGTGCAAAGGCATTCACAGGTGAAGAATAAGAATTTAAACACATACACATTCTTTCCATCAAACAACTTGACAACTTGGCATCCACAAGTTGGAATTCATTCAATTTAGGCAAAAGCTTATCAAACAAAGGTGCACATTTAGGAACATTACTCTAAGGAGTCAATCACACCTCTTCTCTTGGGTTTTCAAGAAGGATTACACATTTTTTATCCTTCAAACTACTCTCATCTTTAAAAAAGAGATTTCTATCTTGAGGAGGAATATTGTCAAACCATAGTTGGTTAGCATATCGGCTATAGCCTTCGAGGCAAGCTATACCATCATTCTCACCACTAGGTTTAATAGAATTGTGTAAATCATCTTCAAACAAGACATTATACCTAAAAAAAGTGTTATCTATTTCCCAGGCAGATTTAGAACAAACACGTTCATGACTCTCTAAATGATTAATATCAAGTTTCAAAAGGATTTCATAAATCATGCGGTACGCTTGGTCTTGCATTCTCAAAGAATACAGACCTCATAAATCCATGCTCTGTTACCTCATTTTACTAAATTTCTCCTTACGTTCTATGCATGATACTCGACAGTTTTGATTTAACTATTCAGGCTAAGCACAGTTTATCCTAGCAGACCCAGTATTCAGCTGTCAGCTATCCAATTGATTAGATAAGTTAGCATATTTATGCACTAGTACTCAGCACCCATGTGAATCTTTTAAGTTGTCTCAATTGCAATACATAAGGCTCAGTTACTTCATCCTAGAAGATGTTCATAGGCCTCAACTCATCTTACCAAATTTTAATCAAGTTATGATCTTGTTACTCAGCTGTCTTATACAGATAAGTTTATATAGTTTGGTCTTCCCACCTCTCTATTTTTTTGCACTAGCCGAAATATCATGGAAAAATATAACCATTCTCAGATAAACTAGCCAGGTATCTGTAAGCTTAGCTCAGTCAGGTATCATGTGTCAATTTTAGATCATAGATATTCAGCCACGATTTAAGTCATAGGTTCCTTGTACACTATCTCAGATTTCCCTTAGTATCTCTTCCATGTCCATCATTTTCAAGGGACATAGTGTCCCAAGGGAGAGATACACTATAAACCCAAAACATTCATTATTTAAATATGTCAATCCCATTTTATTTAATGAATCCAGTTTGGAGTGGTGCGTATCCATAAGTGACCCTCTATCTATAATCTCAGCAGTAAGCCAAGTAATCATTAGCTCAGTTCCGTTTACGGTACTCAGTTCATGCCCCATGTTACAACTTAGTCACGATATCCAATTCACAGTATTCAGTTTATGCATCACATTTTAGACTCAGCCATGTTCTCCATTTCCTATTCATGCTTGTTCCGTAAAAGGATCTTGAGTTTAAGATTAACGACTTTATCTATCTAAAGATCTCTCCCATGAAAGAAGTGAAGAGATTCAGAAAGAAAAGGAAGCTCAATCCTCGATATATAGATCCCTTCAAGATTCTCAATCGTTTTGGTAAGGTAGCTTATGAGCTCGAGTTGCCTTCAGATCTAGCCGCAGTTCACCCAGTCTTTAACGTCTCTTTGCTATAGAAGTGCACAGGTCACCCATCAATTATAGTCCCTATTTATAGCATTGATGTTTATAATGGCCTCTTGTATGAGGAAATTTATATCGAAATCCTAGACTATCAGATTCGTTGACTGAGGAACAAATAAATCCCTCTAGTCAAAGTTCTTTGGCGGAACCAGTTCGTAGAGGGTGCTACTTGGGAAGCAGAAACAGACACACAAACCAAGTACCCTCACCTCTTCTCCGCAAACTCAGATCTAACTCAAATTAACATTTCTCCTTAAGCTTATTCGGTTTTATGTTCAGATTTTAGTTAAAAATTGGATATCCAAATTCATGCTCATATTCCCATTATAAATTTGTTATCTATTACCATTGTATATTCAATCATTTATTCATGTATCAGTTCAGTTGTATAATTATGCATCAGATATGCATTAATTCAGCTCATCTGTCATGCATCAGATATGCTTGTTCAGTATGATATATTCAGTTTATTGGTCATGTCAGTCACGAAATCATGTTTTAGTCATTCATGTTCAAATAGTCTTTTCTCTCCTCTTAGTCAAGTCTCATTCGATGGAGAATTTTCCCAAGGGAAAGATATTGTAAGACCCTATAAAATTTTATGTCTAACTCATCTCTTTAAGGCTTGATAAGAAAATCCAATACTTAGAAGAATTTTTGCTAAGTGTTCAACACTAGTCATATTTCAAGCCTCCGAATTTTAGGGAATTATTTGGTGACCTTCCTGACCTCCATTTTTTTATTTTAAATTTGTGTTATGATGGGGAAAAACCCTAGTATGTCTTGGTAATATTTAGAATGCATTTTGGGCATATTTCAGTGGCTGAACTCACTAATTTTTGAAATGCTTCTGCATTCCGAGCGCATTTCAGCTGAAAATTTTAGGGTTAACTTTAAAAAATCATAACTCTATTTATAGAATGAACTAGGAGGTCTTATATATATATCAATAGAAATATCTTTGAATGTTCTTTCCAATACAAATGGTTTCATCAAAATCGTACATCAGAGTAAAAATTTGTGATCAATTTACTTGAGCATATAAAAACTATCAATAGAGGGATAACTGCGTCTTTCTCCCTTTCCATTGGGGTATTTTAGTCTTTTACCCCACTATATTTATACACAAACACAGTATTAAGGATCATTTAGGCAAAAATATATCCTTTTTCAACAATTTCTCTCAAGAACAAGAGAAACAGTTTCAATTTGAAGACCCAAGTTCAAAGGATTTCACCATTAATCATCAAGAATCTTCCATCTAAAGTATGCGTAGTATTCATCCATGGATTCTTTTCATCCAAGGATCTTAAGAATCAAGTTTAAAATTATATATTGTGAATACTTTGTTTTGGTGTGATTATGTTAGTGGTGTATGGTTTCAAGTTGGGATCTTTATGTATTTTCATGAAGCTATGTTAGTATGTAAGTTGAAATCTATATAATTAGTTTTTTATAATATTGATATTGTTGGATGTTGATAATCAAGTTGGTGGTGTTGAATGATTCCCAAGTTGGAATATTTATGTGCTATTATGAATCTATGACACCATATGAGTTGAAAATATGTAAAACTTGGTTGTTCATGATGTAAAATCTTCTGTTTCACCTATGCCTAAATTATGCATACAAGGTGTTCGATGAAATTTCGAGAATAATAATAATCTTGTTTTCCTGACTTAAGAATTCGAAGTAATAATTCCATGCTCTATGCTTTATGATTCTACATGAATTCCATGTTATTGATATGTATGGTGGTTGGGATATGTAGTGAACATGATGTTGAAGTTAAGAAAGTACTTCCACATTGAATATATCCCCTCCCATATATGAAATATTGAGAACCATGTGTAGTATTGAAACCCCTACTTATGATTTGGTGAATTGTGGACTTTATTCCTATGAACAAGTCAGTCATGTGTGTTAGTTTTCTTCCATCGAGTCCTGGGGGTACTTGTACCTGAAAAATATAGTTGTATGCCTAGAGCCATGTCATGTTATCACAATATCTTCAGTCCATCCATGTTCCATCGAGTTTAGTCAGTCATGTGACTCGGGAAGTCTTATAAATCTCATGATCTCAGTCAGTGTAAAATATCAATAGCATTTCATCAGCAATCATGTTCAGTCTCCTCAGATTGGAGTAGAAGTTAGCACCAAGTGAACCCAAGGATAGGAACTCACCTGCTTCAGATAAGGGTGTAATTCCTAGAAGAAATACTTGCATTCCAGAACTATGTAGCCAGAATAGGTTGAGACATCAACACTGCCATCTTGAGGGTTGATGAGGCAGGCATCCGCCGTTCTCTTTTGGGGACACTGCCAGATTTGAGGGTCACTCACAACTTTTGTTTACCCATAGCATGGTATTGACACCTTTCAAATCAGGGAAGGGATTGGACCCCAGCTCATGCATTATTAGCATACATAGGGCATGTCGGTTAAGCTACTACTTCCCACAGTTTTACTCTCAGCATCAGTAAAAGAACTCATATAGTTCTTCATACTTTAGGACTGTCAGATACAGTCAATATAGATACAGTACGAAACTCAAATAGTTCCATCTGGATTCAAACTCAAAGACAGTCAAACACTATCGCCCATGTTATATCAGTTATTAGTTATCAGTACCATGTCAGATGATATTCAGTATTCATGTATAACAATGTTAGTCTCAGCCTTATAATTTTGCATGTTCTCTCACGTTCATATTAGTCAGTTATTTAGCATTGTTCATGCATATTACCCATTGCATATAGCCTACCTCACTAGTATACTCAGTACTCTCAGTTGTACTAACGCATTTGCACTATGGTGCTTTCTTTTATACCAACCATATATTCTGAGATACGAGATCCATAGTAGCAAAAGTTGATCAGTTTCAGCTATCAGAGTAAGTGGTGCGCCCTCATAATGCAAGAACATATTATTTGGTTTCATCATTGCGGTACTCGGTTTTATTTAGTTATCAGAGTTAGTTGGGGACATGTCCCATCAACTCTCTTTTCAAATAGTTAGAGGGTTTCAGAGAATTATGTTTCCAGATAGTATTTCAGGTTGTTTTTGTGTATTTATACCCCACCAGATGTTTGTATTCAGTTTGAACCTTATGGCCTATCAGTCTTTGATCCGCATTATGTTTATATATATATATATATATATATATATTATGCAGCGTATAGGTACAAATACCAGTCATGGGTTAGATTGTGGTCCCTCGGGGTCAAGAGCACCGTGTAGCATTCCAGTTCAGAAAATTGAGGCATTACAATATAACACATAGACGTATATGGGGATCAGTACTTTAAGGATGTACTGAGTATATGGGGATGAAATGCATAAGTAAAACATCATCTGATCATCATAATTTATAAAACAATGTATGCTAAATGTAAATGACTCAGATATGCTGGGATATCTGAAATATAAAAAACTGAAATCATGAAAAACGAATCAATCTTTATAAATCTAGTAATTCATAACAATTAGTTAAAGAAGATTTACTTGTATTCTCTCTTTAAATAATATTTTCTAAGTGTAGAAAGGAATTACCCTTAAATCTTAAATCTAAAAGCTAAAAACCGTAATTCAATATCTTTTTGTAAAGCATAGCCTGAATAAATTGGTGAACCTTTACACTTATTTTTTTCTATAACCTTTTTTGTCAATCTGTATTAGGAATTAGGAACTATCAAAGGTACTTCTAACCGACATAAACTATGTAAGCTATCATCGTGTCCAACAATTTACTCATGTTGGGAAGAGCTGTTCTAACCTTGTGATCGAAATAGAAACTTAGCATAAGTGATCACTATCTTAGCCAACTAAGGGCAAATTATAAAATTACGGTGGAACGTAGCTGTGGGGCATGAGACCTTGGAATTTTACCCAACCTGATGCTAAATACTAATCCCATACTTATCGCTCAGAACTTATAGGAAATACACCTTAAAATAGCATAAGCGCTTTTATTGAAAACCAATAATGCTTCAATTTCCTTAAATTTCAAACTGTATGAACAATTTGGATTCCTTATCTAATCTTAGGATCGAAAGACCAAAGCTTTAATAGTGCAACGCCCCAAGACGTCACACGGTGCTTAAGTCCACATGCAACCTCAAGCTAACCCTCTGAGCCTGTCATTACTTCCATAACTCACTATGACAATAATCAATATCTAATAAGGAAGAATAGTCATGTCATGAACATACTGGAATACAAAAAAAATACTATCTTGTTCAATCAAAATAGTAAAGTTCTGTACATACTGGTACCTTAGTCTGACAAAGCCACTGCTAGATAAGACTAAGGAGCTATTAGGACAGATCCCCAACTGACTCGTACTGAACTAGAAATAAATATACATCTACTATTAAGACAAAAATTAGGGACCTAGGTCCTCAAACCATAAAGACTCACCAACTGTACGAATGTAGATAGAGGTACTCAAAGATCACTGTCACTACTGAGACTGAGTACTTGAACCTACAAAATGAGAAATAATAGAACACAGAAGAGTATGTGAATCAATACTTGGGAATGTAGTGAGTATGTGGCGGAGGATGCAATATTTTAAATAATATCGTAAATGTATAATAAAATCATGCATGCTGACAATAATACCTTCCTTTGCTTGAATTATCTGAAACATTATTCCCATAAATCATCAGAAATAATACATGCTTCATAAATCTCATAAATTATTTAACTCAACTCAAACTCTTTGACTCATGACTTGGAGTGACTCAGTAACTTAAGGTACATAGATCAGTATGGACGTGGGAGTTTCTTATAACCGACATAACTGCACCATATGAGCGGCATGGAGTCTAAAATTTTCCGTCCTAAGGAGAGAACCCACATTAGCGGGGGTTTCGTACTCTTGCGAAGGAGTATAAACTCATTTTCTCAATCACAATTCCATACTCGGCCTCTGGCTCAAAATCATCAATATCAATCCAACTGTGGCACATAGTTTTGGGGAAATACCACATTTCTTTCTCAGTGCTAAATACTTCTCCCAGACTCATCTCAGAACGTATTAGGAAATCCCCCTTAATCAATTTAAACTCATGGGTCTATCATAAAGATGAAAAAACAAATATATATATCTTATCTATGAATAATAAACATCTTGTGGATTCCTAAATCGACCCAACACAACATAATCTTTCTCAACATCAAAAATATTTGCTTATCAAATCATTTCAAATATCAAAATCTTCAAGGAAACACTGTAGGACACATTCTTGACTCTCAAGTTTGAATATCATTATGTAGTGAATAATCAATTTCTCATGGAAAGATAAAGTCATCACACTTATCTCAAATCATTCGAAAATCTTCAATTCATAATAAGAATATTCAACTCTTTGCATAAATCCTCAATTTAAGAAATATGATGGTCAATATATCATAATATAAAACATAACAAACTCAAACCTCATAGGTCATTAATAGAGAAATTGGGTAGCAATCCCACTTGGCAAATTCATGTAAATAAATAATAGAAATTAAATCTTAAGGCACAAGAATGAAATGAGTGTCCTTGTCCAAACACCATATACCTTTATTGTGGATTGGAATGAAGAAACTTGTTATAGACTCCTTTTCCACTTATTGAGTTAGGGTTCTTTTAGCTTTTAACTTGGTTACCTTGAATCTTGAACCAATTTGTTAAATTTATGGTTGGATTCTTAATGTTCTTGGAAGATTTTGATTGGACTTTGAAGGAGAAACCTAGTATTCTTGATTAAATGGAAGAAGAATGAAGTTTTATTCTTTACTTGAATATATATATAGAGGGTCAAAGTGGGTGGAAAAGACCAAAATACACTTTTAAAAATGCCCCTTAATTTATGAAAAAATATGGCTAACGACATTTGTGATAGGTTGTCAGACCCGTGATAGGCCATCACAAAAGTGTCAAATTTTCAATTTTCTACCTAAGGCTGATTACGTCGTCAAAAATGTCGTCAGAAAGTGACGACGTAATCAAAAATAGAGTAAAAAATGTGTCAGCCCGTTAGAAACGTTGTCAGCCTTTTCCAGATTGATATGCTGGAGTAAAACGGCTATAACCCTTTGCTCCGATATCAGATTTTAGGTAAATTGGTATCGCTCGAAAGCTAATTCAATTATCTATCCATTGATAGGACATGTGATCAAAATATAATGAGAGATATGATCATTTGAGGTTGACTATACCAATATCCTTCCCAAGAATTCAATCGATAAGGAATATTTTGATTCACCCAATTGTTCGGACATCTTTAAGGGCTTAATACACACCATCCTTGATAAAAAAATAACCCAAAATATTATAATTTATTTATCATGAGCTTGATTCATGTTTTCACTATTGGTTAGAGTCTCGGGGTATTACAACTAAATATTTATGAATAAA
Source organism: Capsicum baccatum var. pendulum (assembly GCA_030864225.1). Classification (NCBI taxonomy): domain Eukaryota; kingdom Viridiplantae; phylum Streptophyta; class Magnoliopsida; order Solanales; family Solanaceae; genus Capsicum; species Capsicum baccatum. Next base: position 168,540,937 of record CM061558.1, on the reverse strand, counting down.
CTAATCATAGGATGCCTAAAGCATTATCTTTCTTGAATCAAAAACATATAATCTTTTGATTAATAAACAATATATCACACTCATATCAAAAAACCTTAATATTTATGCTTTACCATTAAAACAATGATAATTCATCTCATAATTTGTAAGTTTATGCAATAGGCATGAAAGTATGCAAATAGACATGCAATTCAACTTCTAAAACATTGAAAATCTCATAATCTTAAAATTAACAATAATGGGTATGAACCCTAATCCAAATATCATGAATATTCGTTTTAAATACTATGAATTTGTAAGTAATACTTTGTTTTGGGCCCAAGGATGAAAGAGGATTCTTGTTCATAAACCCCACATATATTGATAGATAATTAGATAAAGAAACTTGAATTATTGATTCCTATTTGAGTTCTTGAAAATAGATTCTTGATTATCTTGCCTTGGAAATCCTCAATCTTAAGCTTTCTCAGAGAATCAATGGAGGATTTTGATTTCTGTGAATATAAGTTTTGGAGCTCTAGGGTTTTTCTTTGAGAGAGAATTGATGAGATTGGGCATAAAGTTCCTTGAATATGCTTAATTCCTTGTTTTGGATATATTGAGGCCTTGTGGATTGACCAAAAATACCCTTATTAAACACTAAGTAGAAACTAAAAAATGCAATATTTTTCCAAACTGGAAGGCCACCGTGATGCTCCACTATTGTGGTGACTCACTAGAATTTGGACAATAGGGAATTGGGCAGACTCCATGATGTGAGACTTTGTGGTACCCCTTTCAAATGCCAATTTGGCCACCAACACGATGGGGTAAGATCACTTTGGGCAACTAGATTTTGACAAATGGGAAAACAGACCACTCCGCGATGCCCCAATATTTTGGACGTCCACTATATTTGACGATTGACATTTTTTCCTTATTCATGATGCGCTGAATGACCAGGTGCCACAGTGTCAACTTAAAAATGTCATAATTATTCAACCGCGTATCATATTCTAGTGAATTTTATATTGATGTAAAGCTTATTCAATTTCCCATATAATGGAAGGCCTAAATGTGAAAATTTTCGCTTTAAATTAATATTATTCACTTTGGAAGATAACTCTTAACATTCTAGGAATGAATTTAAGCTAGGAAAAATATGATGTATTACGATATCTCCCCCTTGGAAATATTCATCGTTCAGTGTGGCTAGTTAAGCTGAAAATACTAAGGAATCTAAGGCTATAAGCTATCATGCACAACTAAAATAAACTAAATGATTGAATCTCATTTAAAATGAGCTACTGAACTGATCTGAGAGTGCATGAATTCCCATGAAGATAACTGTATAGCTGAATCTGGAACTGGAAAAGAATTGAATAAAGGAAAACTATTACCTTTCGCTTAATCTGAGTTAGTGGAGAAGAGATGTGGATACTTGGTACGCATGTTTACTTTTTCTTCTTATGTAGCACCCTCTACGGACTTATTTTGCCATAAAACTTTGACCAAGGGAACTTTTTTGTTTCTTAGTCAACGAATATGATGATCAAAAATCTATACTAGGACTTCTTCGCAAGAAAGGGTATTCTAAATATCTGTACTTTATATAGGAACTACAACAGTTGAATCGTTCATGCACTTTTTCAACAAAGACACATGTAATACTGCATGAACTGAGGATAAGTCTGTGGGTAGCTCAAGCTCACACGGTACCTTCCCAACACATCTCAAAATACAAAAGGGACCAACATAATAGGGACCAAGTTTCCCCTTCTTGCCAAATCTTTTCACCTGTTTCATCGATAATACTTTTAAGTACACAAGACCATTAACCTTGAGATCAAGGTCTCTTCTTCTTACATCTGCATAAGATTCCAAACGACTTTTGGCTACTTTTAATCTCTCTCCAATCAACTAAACTTTCTCTATGGTCTCAAACACCATATCTGACCTAATAAAAGTAGCATCACCCACTTCAAAACAAACAATTGGTGATCTATATCTTTGCTACTAAAGATCCTCAAACAGAGCTATCTTAATATTAACATGATAACTGTCATTATAAATGAACTCAATCAACAGCAAATGATCATCACAACTATCTTTGAAATAAAGAACACATGCCCTCAATATGTCCTCTAAAGTCTGAATGGTCCTTTTTACCAAACCATTTGTTTGTGGATTTGAAAGCTGAACTAAGATGAACTTGGGTACCAAGACTCTTATGAAAGGCTCTCCAAAAATGAGAGGGAAATGGAGTACCTCTATTTGAGATGATGGGCAATGGAACTCCATGCTATCTAACTAACTCTCGGATATACAACTTATCATAATCTTTATCTATGTATGTCATGTGAACTGGCAAGAAATGCACTAACTTTGTCAACCTATCTACAATAACCCAAATCGAATCATACTGATGACGTGAATGGGGGTAAACCAGTCAAAAAATCTATATTCACCTCTTCCTACATCCAAGTGGGGATCCTAAACTTTTACAATGCACTACCAGGTCTTTGGTACTCTACTTTAACCTATTGGTAAGTTTCATACTTGGCTAAAAAGTGTACTATATCTCTTTTCATACCTATTAACTAATAGATTTCCTGCAAGTTGTGGTAAATCTTGGTGTCTCCTAGATGAATAGAACAACATGCGTCATGTGCTTCCGCCATAATTTATTTCCTTAAATCATCAACACATGGCACACAAAATCTACTCTAGTATATGAACACACCATATCCTTCTTACGATAAAACCTCTACCTTTTGGCCTATAACTTGCTCTATCAGTTTTACCAAACTAGGATCCTTATCTTGCTTCTCCTTCACTTCTGAAACTACGAAAGATTTGGAACTACTATGAACCCAAACATTCCCTTCAGCTGAGTCAACCAATCTCACTCCCAATCTAGCAAATTGGTGAACTTCCCAAACTAACTCTTTCATATCATTCTCCACATGAGCAAAACAGCCCATAAATAGCCTACTAACGGCGTCTGCCACTTTATTGGCCTCGCCCGAATGATACAATAAACTCATATCATAATCTTTTAACAACTTCAATCACCTTATCTGAAGGAGATTCAACTCCCTATGAGTAAATAGATACTTCAAGCATTTATGTTCCGTGAATACATCGACATGCACCCCATACAAATAGCATCTCTAGATTTTTAAAATAAACACAACAGCAGCTAACTCAAGATCATAGGTTGGGTAATTCTTTTCATAAGGCTTTAGTTGTCTAGAGGCATAGGCTATGACCTTACCTCTCTGCATCAAAACAAAACCAAAACCAACTCTGAAGGCATCATAATAAACAACTAAACCATTTGTACCACCAGATAACGCCAAAACTGGTTTTGAGGTGTACCAAGTCTTTAACTCCTGAAAACTCATTTTGCAAGAATCTGGCCACTAAAACATAACTTTCTTTTGGGTTAATCTAGACATAAAAGATTCAATAGTTGAGAAACCCTCAACGAAACATCTTTAATAACTAGCTAAACCCAAGATAGGTCTAGGCAAATTTCTTCCAGCTTTTATCTTTTGAGGATCAACTCTAATACACTAACTAGAAACAATATGACAAAGAAAAGAAACTGACCTGTGCCAAAAATTCAGACTTGCTGAATTTGGCAAACAACAGGTGATCTGTAAGAGTATGCAACACAATTCTAAGATCGTTTGCATGATCACCTTACTACGAGAGTAGACAAGGATATCATCGATAATGACTATGACAAACATGTCCAATTATTGTTTGAACACTCTGTTTATCAAGTCCATGAAGGATTCTTGGGCATTTGTTAGTCCAAAGTACATGACTAAAAACTCAAAATGACCATAACGATTTTTGAAAGTTGTCTTTGGAATATCTCATTCCCTTACTTTAACATGAAGATAGCTGCATTTAAGTTCTATATTTGATAAATAACTGGCACCTTTGAATTGATCAAATAAATCATCAATTCTTAGAAGAGGATATTTGTTTTTGACAGTGACTTTATTCAACTGACGATAGTCAGTGCACATACACAAAGAACCATCTTTCTTTCGCATAAATAGGATAGGAGCACCCCATGAAGAATAACTTGGCCTTATTAAGTCTTTATCTAAAAGATTTTTGAGTTGATCCTTCAACTCTTTGAGCTCGGTGGGAGCCATATGATATGGAGGTATTGCGATAGGTTGAGTATTTGGTATAAGGTTAATACCGAATTTTATTTCCGTGTGAGGAGGTACCTCTGCAAATCTTTGGGAAAAATATCCAGAAACTCATTAACTACACTGACTGACTGAATTGTTATATTTTTAGACTTAGTATGTTTTACTAGAACTAGATGATAGATACACCCTTTGGAGATTAACTTTTAGGCTTTAATATAAGAGATGAAATGGCTTTTGGGAGACACTAAATTACCTTTCCACTCAAAAATTGTCTCATCTAGAAACTGAATCTTCACCATTCGGGTGCGAGAATCTATAGATACATAACTAGAATGGAGATAATAAATAACAAGAATAAGATCAAAGTCAACCATATCTAACTGTATTAGGTCTGCTAACATAACTTAATGAAGGATAGTGATAAAATATTTTCTGATATGAGTCAAACGACACTCATAGTTTTACATAATATCCTTAGAGACCAACACATAAAGGATCAAAACTTGGTCACCTTGAGGACACAAGAGCATGGATGTAGAGACCATCATGGGCACTTAATGGAGCAATGCTGAGTGTGGAGGGTTGCTTAGAGCACTAAGGACCTGAGGTCTCACAATTGTTGGAGCTTGAAGAAGGCACCTTTGGAGTTTTAGGACTCAATGTGTGAAGTACTTAACACACCAAGGACACATCTATTTAAGGGTGTTTTCGCCATTTCATCTTACCTTCGAACGCACCAAGGCCACCCTTTTCCATAAGGGTGTCTTGGTCTTTTTGCCATGTAATAAGCTAGGATATATATATTTCCTTATTAGGACTTTTATCTTTAGTTGTTTATGAATGGAGGACAAACTCTCTCTCTAGTGTAAGGAGTGTAACACCCCTTAGTTGTAGGGGTTTAAAAAGGTACCAATCCATAACTAGGGATGTCCAAGTGTGGATATCACTTGTATTGCATCGTTGGCTTGATACATTAGTTTTTACGGAGGAAAGTCCCTCATTTGTTAATGTAAGAGTTTGGTGTTAAAATTAATTAATCATACGGTCCTTATATATGGTTAGGGTTCTTAGATTCTTGAATATTGTATGTCACACTATCTATCTATCTCTTTTTTAACATTGTATTGTTGTTGGTATTTGGAGTCTAGTGAAGTCATGTGGGGATATTTTGATTCACTAGAATTATTTTTCTTGTATTCATCTTTTTGCTTGCTCCAAACTAAATCTAAAGTCTAGTGAACTTATGAGTGGCCTATTTTGATTCGCTAACATCTTGTTGTTCATCTTATTGCTCTTGTGTTGACTTGAAAATATTCATACATACTTAGTCTTACATTATTTAGTATTTGATCCATCTTTGATTTTGTTCTAACTAGATCAATCTTGGGCTTGAAAGTTGGAAAATAAAAAAAAAGTGAAGAAGTGAAAAGAAAGTGTTCTTGTGTTTAGTGTTCTTGGCCGAGAGCTTATTGCTCATTGTTGTTGTTGTTATGGCCAAGACTTTATGATAGATCTAGTAGATAATCTATTTGTCTAGTGTGTTTCTTGTTTTGGATTCTTTCTCACTAACACAAAAGTGTCTAGATCTAAAGTTCGGCTTAAAATATTGACCTTGATGTTGTTCACTTGAAGTGGTTGTGTGTTGTCAAGGTTGGCCAAGTATTGTGCCATGTTGTTGAAGATTGGAGGATGTTGTTGATGTGTTCTTGAAAAAAATTGTTGTTGTTCATTTTGTTCTTTACCTCATCTCATATCTTGTTAACTAAAAAAATGTAAACTAGATCCAGAAAGGTGTAAGACAAAGATGTAAAGTTTTCTTTTGACAAGACTTGATCCCATCACCTCGTAGATTTGACATCTACTTTCCACCCACTTTTCCATAAATCAAGGGCATTGTTTTGTGGAACTAGTACAAGTCAAGTCTCACCATTTTGAGATTGAATTTGAAAAAGGGTCAAGACTAGTATTTTTCCTCCATTACTAATTGTCTTCCATTCCAAATTGTTTGAAGATTAAAATTTCAAATTTGTGACAAAAGATTATGTGGGATTCAGAGCAATTGCATGCTTGCACATCACCCTAATTACTATTCACAATAATATTAAGATAAAAGTTTGATTTTCCTAGTTTCTAATTGTTGATTCTTGGTTTCATTAGTTGATCCTAGAACTAATTAACAAACTAGTAAACTCCTACTCGATTCTCAATTAGTCCTTTGCATCCATTATTCGTGTCGACATTTATTTTGTGGTTTTTTAATTTTTTATAAATCGTAGTACCTCTTGTTTCAAGTTCAAAAATCATTTCCTTGAGTCTTCAAACAAAGAATCCATTCCGACCAAGGAGTAGTCTCACCCCTCGACACATTATGAACTACAAGCCGACTTGAAATACTTGTGAATCCAAGTGTGAGACAATCAAGTATGTAAGAGTGTGGTGAAGTTTTTTCGAACTAACTTATGTTTTGCTTTGTACGATTGTTCTTTTCTTTTCTTTTTTTTAGGTGCAATTACAAAGGAATCCACAGTTACAACTACTATTTTAGCTAAACTTGAAGCCATTACCCGTCAATGGGAAGTGATAAATAAAAGGTTGGATTATATGGGAGTTCCTTGGGGGAAAGTGGACTTCCCGAACACACATCAAGACGAAGAACGTAGTTCTTGTGAGCTATGAGGTAAAAATGCTATCCCCTACACTCATATGAACGTATTTGCGGTTTTACCTAGTGTAGGAGTATATGAATCTTCATTTATAATACTCTTGGTATTGTTAGGTCACATGAGGAACAAAATCTTATTGTAGGTACCCAAGCACTAGTTGATCCTTTAGATGATGAAATTGATTATCCTAGTGAGAATGATTTTTGTCCATCTAGTGCTAGTACATACAACTTGACTAAGGTTGTATAACCAAGTTACGAGAGTATTCTTACACTAGTTAACCTTTGTGAAAGACAAGGTGAATCTATGTTGGTATGTGATTTACTAACAACTAGTGAGGGTGAGAAAAGCGATCAACCGGGCGTAAATGATCTTGATTTTCTTGAATGTTTAGAAAAACCAAGTTGTGATTGTCCTTGTGAAGACGATTTTGACTGTGGTCCTTTGGCTTCCCGTGATGGTTTGTTTGTATATGAGGACAACTCTTGTGAAAGGGAGATGATATGTGCTTAGAAATATCACCTACTTCTTCTTTATGTGGGGTACAACCTATGCCCCAGTTGGAAGAGTGTCATTAGCCCGCCAATCGAAAAGACAACTCTATGTGACACTCATCTAGCAGGTCCTTAAATGAGAATGGTGGATCCCTCATCTAGCAGGCCAAGCCACCATATCTACCCTCATCTAGTAGGTATGATATCTCTCATCCACCCTCAACTAACAGGTGTGATGTCTCAACCTACGCTGGATATGTAGTTTTGGAGGATAAGGATTGCTTCTAAGAATCATCGCCACTACTAGTATGTGAGTTCCCATCCTTGAACTTGTTTAGTGAAAGTTTCTACTCCCAACTAACAGACTAAGAACTGAATACTCAACTGAACACTGGCTAAACTGAATCTGACACTGATCATATTAACCAACAGGTCTGACTGAGTTAAGATGAGATCACTTGGTTCAGTCTCTGATGGAAAAGATATCGAATCATAGTATCTGTCTGACGATCCAGAGCTAGAATAGATTACTCGAATCACTTCAGAGATTAGGATTGAATCACTTGAATGATATTAGAACTGAGCTGGTTACAGGGCTAAGGCTAGATTACTAGTGATATAGAGATTACAGAGATAACTAAGATTAATGAGCTTTATTAAGCTTTGCACTTGTCTAAGGATGTAGAGTTCTATAGTTGACTCAGTTTTGCTAATCATGGCTCGATTTGAATTATCGAGAAACTAACACGAGCTCCAGACAACAGCTTCTTTTTTGTGTATATATACCCCTAGGATTCGATAACATAAAAGTATGAAATAATTATTCTTTATCACAAATCATTCATGCATCATCATGGTCATCCATTCATCACAACAATCATTCATTCATCATTACAAGAATTCATTCATCATTAAAATCATTCACGTATCATCACAATCATTAAAGTATCACTTCAAGTAGTTGGGCATCATAACATAATTTCCCTCTCAATATCCTTAGGACATCGCATTAAGCATTTAGGAAATAGAGACCTATATTCATCCACATATACTAGCCTAGGGAAGACATGCTGTTAGATTATACCGCATTCAATGAGATCTTACATCAAGTACTTCATACCTATATCAGTATTGTCATGTATTTTGATATCACTTGATTTGGGGGAAACTTCATACTAACACGTCACTATTTACTTGCTAACCACTTGACATGTGTGAAAAGTTTAGCATATATAAAATAGCACAAAATCGATGAATTTACAACCATCATATCTCGACTTGTTCCTTCATTTCCTAGGGTCTTTCAACAACCACTAGACATAACCGATTTTACCCCTACTTGGGGATTTCATGCTATCTTTGCACATTTCACTCACTAAGGCATTTTATCAAACACTAGGTATCCATAGACTAGCTCACAATTTGGAGTTTCTATTCAATATACTATAGCGGCCCTTATGTTTCACCTAAGCTCTTTATCAAACCTATGGAGAACGTTCTTCACTTATTCAACCATTTCTACACCCAAAAGTCATGAACACATCACTTGGAAAAATAAATTCAAGAGGGTCTATCACAAACATCACATGAATTATACATACTAGGGTCAAAGCTCCTAAATTTTGTAGGCAAACATAAATCAAAAATCAACAACACATTAAACAACCATTTCAACTCATACAAATCATTAACAACATATAAACATAAAAATCTTTTAGTTTTAAAAAGGGTTCTTGAGCTTGTTGGAGGAAAGGGACCCAAGAATCAACATCTACATACTTTAATATTTGAAATTGGATGAACTTTAGTGCTTGAAACTTTATCCACACTTTGAAATAAATAAATTCTTGAAGCACACACTATGAGGAACTTGATTCTTAAGGAAACCTTGAAGATTTATGGATGATTTTTAGAAGATTAGGGTTCTTTATTGAAAGCCTAGTTATATTATCTTGAGAGAGTTGAAAAAGAAAATGATTGGCTTAGGGTTCCTCATATTTATAGTGGCTCAAAAAGCATGAAAAATGACCAAAATACACTTGCAAAAACTCCTTTGAATAGCTTGAAAAATATAATTGACGCCATCTGTGACAGGCCGTCAAGTTCGTGATAGGCCATCATGAATGATCGTCACAAAAGGGGTCCAAATTCTTGATTTTCTGCCTAGGGAAGACTACGTCATCAGAAATGCTGTCAGAATATGATGACATCGTCAAAAAGGGCATCAGAAACGTCGTCAGCTTGACATGCCGGAGTAAAATAGGCATAACTCTTCACTTCATTACCGTATTTAGGAAAAATTGGTATCTTTTGAAAGCTAATTCAAAGATGTTTCATTTGATATATAGAAAAAACCAGTTATATACAACAAGTTATAGTCGATTTAATTTGACCCAAATTTTGACGGTCACTAAAACTTAAATGATAGGAATGTTTTCAACTCGTTCATAAGTTAGGGGACCTCAATGATTTTAATTCATGATCAAATAGATTTCCACATGACTCAAAGTATTTCATACTTGGGAATATATTTTTGAAACATTTTGACTCGGATTTTTGCTTCACCAAATACGCTATAAGGTTCAGACTGGAAGAGGATATTGCGGGGCATTACATAATCTTCCCCGTAAGAACATTCATCCTCAAATGTCGTTTGATAGACTGAGAATACAGATCAACAAAACATACTTAAGAAATGGAAAAATCTCAGATCAGGACTACACAACTAGAACGACTGACATATACAGTTCTCACACTGGGCATGCATATATGATTAATGGAATACTTGAATGATGATACTCATAGCTAAATTCTCATAATACACAAGCATATCTGATGCCTGGACTCACAAATGGGATGATCTCATGAATACACAACTAACCACACACTGACAAGCTAAACTCTTTCTACTAAATGCGCATATCTAATGTATGAATTTACTGCTATGCTGACTTTTGAAAACACGAATTGACAATGTAACAATGATTGATGATAAATTTATAAGGAAAATCTGAACATACATCGAGATGAATCTAATGACATGACATATCAGGATACCATGGGGTATATCCCCCTTGGGAGTCTATGTCCCTCTAAACACACTTCGCTAAAATACTGGAGCGGTTCGAGGGGCAACTACAGACTGGGTCATAATTGACCGATAAAGATCAGAAACTTATGCCTGACTCATGCTGACATACAATCTCAAAATGAGAGTAAAGTATATTTCAATGCATAACTTAAAGATTAAGGGATCATAACATACTCAGGTAAATTTCAAGGAATCTGTCCCAATCAAGGCGAGCCTGAAGTGCATGCAATCTATTATGAGCAGAAGGATGACTACGCTAACTTCGGGGACCTGGTTTAGGATAGTCTCGAACTTTGGGACCTATCTTTCCACATCCAAATCACATATCACTACCGTCTCTACACACACCCTTATGATTCTTACCATATCCTTCATACAACAGGTAGGTACGAACACCACTAGTACTACTCTGGTGTTTGGAGCTTGGCGCCCCCTTAAATCTAACACCCCCAAACATAGGTGCGAGTACACTAGCTAAAGATAGAGTTGGATCTAAAAATATCTGACCATACTGACAACTACTACCAACTTCAGACCGTGACTATGAGAAACCACAAATAGCTATGTTGGCTTTCTTACTCACTCTTCCTCTCACCTTCATCCTATCTTGTTCAATCTGTTGCATATAAATCATTAACCTAGAAAGATCTATATCTTTATTACGCATGGATACTCTACATTTTATCTACACATCACTTGATACCACAGTCAAAAACTTACTCATACCCGCTCTAGGGTCAGCTACCAAGTCGGGAGAATACTTAGATAATTGGTTAAACTTAAGACAATACTCTTTCACTGTCATGGAGCCCTTCCTTAGGTTCATAAACTCTTATACCTTAGATTCTCTCATTTCTAGTGGGAAAAACCTATATAGAAAGGCACTCTGAAACTCTAGCCAATTCAGGAGAGTTGCATTCATCCCTCTGCTTTTCTCCCACATCACTACCCAAACATGAGCAATATCTTTCAACCTATAAGATGCTAACTCAATAGTATCCTCCTCTGACACATGCATAATCTGGGTGATCTTCTACACCTCCTCATGAAACAACTGCGGATCCTCACATACTACTGACCCAAAGAATTTGGGCAGGTTCATTTTTGTGAACTTTCTAATCCTAGTTGCGGTAGAATTCCCATCTTGCTTAGTTTAGACTAAAGCCTTATGGTTTCCAGGAACATTAGTCGCTTCTTGGGATAGCACCTGGAAAGCTGCCCAAAAATCTTCATGTGATGCACTCTCATTTTCAGGATCTACTAGCTAAGGGGTCTGATCATCAACCCTATAGACCAAGTCTCTGCGATGAGGCATACTCTGTAAATGAAAGAATGAAGTGGATTAGACTGAGCATTAACTTTATCTCATGCTCACTCGCACAAAATTTCCACTATAAGAAGAGGAACTTCTCATAAGATCATCCTGTAGCCTTTTGTACATAAATGTGGTGCACTACACACCCATGTACAAGACTCTACTAGATGTGGCTTTTCAAACTCCCTAGGATACTCTTGAACCTTAGGCTCTGATACTAAGTCTGTAACGCCCCAAGATCACATCCCAAGACGTCTCATGGTGCTTATGGACCCCAAGGACCACAAGCTAACCCTTTTCTAATATATGTGCCTGTACACTGCATAATATCTAAAAAAATGTGAAAACTTGCCATAAGGTTCAACACATCTATACATACTCAAAACTAAAAACTAAATACTAATACATCCATCTTGAAAGCCTCTAAATGTCTGAATTATGGAGTTGATGGGATATGTCTCCAACTAACTCCGTTAATAGAAAATAAACAAATTCTGAAACAATAGTAGAAAAGTGAGACTTGTCCTTGAAAGAAGAGGACTCACTTCTACTTCTGCTAACTTGGACAAAAAATGTATCGAGTTTATAGATGGGGTAGGCTAATTCAAGGTTTTATGCATGCACAATATCTAAACTGAAAAATTATGAAAATGCCGTATGAGAACACATACATGAATGCACAGAACATGAACACAATTATCGTAACTCTAGGTATTGTAGCTTAGATACCCCTTTACTATAGACTGAACTCACTGCTAATACTGAGATACTGAATTACAGACTCATATGATACTGGTAGTTGAGGATCTGGATGTGCTTACATAAATGATTGAATTCTTGGACTTACTGCTTTTGACTGACAGGATTAGAGATCAACCTTTCTAACAGATGATTTCGGAAGGTTTATCATTGATAAGAAATATGATTATATTTGAATCTGACAATAAGAATATTCAATAGAAATATGATAATATGATCAAGCCTGTCTGACAATATATCTTTGAATATAATGTCAAATAACTGTATGTGAAACCAAGTCTATCTTATGGGATGGCCCATAAATCAATGGAGCTATATAAGTTCCTTACAATGATAGATGACTGTATCTGACAGTCCTGATCTCTTAAGGCTGATTCTGAAACTGAGACAGAATCTTAAACTGAAGCTTTGGGAAGTAGTCACTTAACTGAAATGCCCCGACCTACCACATGTGCGGTCCAACCTATACCCCAGTTGGAAGGGTGTCATTACTGTGCCACTGGTAAAGATAACTCTATGTGACCCTCATCTAGCAGGTCCTCAAACGTGATTGGTAGAGCCCTCATCTAGAAGATCAAGCCACCTCATCTACACTCATCTAGTAGGTATGGTGTCTCTCATCTACCCTTAACTAATAGGTGTGATATCTCAACTTATGCTGGCTACGTAGTTTTGGAGCACAAGGATTGCTTCTAAGAATCACACCCTCTACTAGAAGGTGAGTTCCTATCCTTGAGCTCGCTCGGTGCTAGTTTCTACTCGCAACTGAATGTCTCAGAATTGATTCTCAACTAATCACTGGCTGAATTGAATCTGACACTTATCATATTACTCAAAAGTTCTGACTGAGTTATGCAGAGATCACTTGGTTTAGTATCTAATAGAAAAGATATCGAATCATGGTATATGACTGATGATACAGAGCTTGAATATATTAATCGAATCATTTTTGAGATTAGGATTGAATAACTTGAATGCTATTAAAACTGAGCTGATTATAGGTCTGAGGCTAGATTACAAGTGATATAGAGATTACAGATATAACTAAGATTACTGAGCTTTATTAAGCTTCGCATTTGTCTAATGATACGGAGTTCTATAGTTCACTGAGTTTTAAAAATCATGGCTCAATTGGAATTATCGAGAAACTGACACGAGCTCTAGACAACAACTTTATTTTTGGATATAAATACCCCAGGACTCGATAACATAAAAGTGAGAAATAATAATTCTTTATCACAAATCGTTCATGCATCATCACGGTCATCCATTCATTACTACAATCATTCATTCATCATTACAAGCAATCATTCATTATTAAAATCATTTATGTATCATCACAATCATTAAAGTATCACTTCAAGTAGTTGGGCATCATAACATACTTTTAGTCTCAAGATCCTTAGGACATCGTATTAAGCATTTAGGAAACATATATCTGTATTCATCATCATATACTAGCCTAGGTAAGACATGCTATTAAATTATACCGCATTCAACAAGATCTTACATCAAGTACTACATACCTATATTGGTCTTGTCATGTATTTTAATATCACTTGATTTGGGGGAAACTTCATACAAACACGTCACTATTTACTTGCTAACCACTTGACATGTATTAAAAGGCTTAACATATATGAAAGAGCACAAAATCGGGAAATTTACAACCATCATATCTCGACGTATTCCTTTGTTCCCTAAGGTCTTTCAAAAACCACTAAACATGACCCATTTTACACCTACTTGGGGATTCATACTATCTTTGCACATTTCACTCACTAATGCATTTTATCAAACACTTGGCATGTATGGACTAGCTCACAATTTGGAGTTTCCCATTCAACATACTATAGCGTCCCTTATGCTTCACCTAAGCTCTTTATCAAACCTATGGGGAACATTCTTCACTTATTCAAGCATTTCTACACCCAAAAGTAATGAACACATAACATGGAAAAGCAACTTCAAGAGGGTCTATCACAAACATCTCATGAATTCCACATACTACGATCAAACCTCATAAATCTTGTAGGAAAACATAAATCAAAACTCAACAACATATTAAACATCCATTTCCACTTATAAAAATTATTAAAAACTCATAAACATAAAAAACTTTTAGTTTTAAAAAGGGTTCTTGAGCTTCTTGGATTAAAAGGACCCAAGAATTAACATCTACATACCTTAACCTTTGAAATTGGATGAACTTTAGTGCTTGAAACTTTATCCAAACTAGAAATGAATAAATTCTTGGAGCCCACCATATGAAGAACTTGATTCTTGAAGAAACCTTGAAGATTTATGTATGATTTTTGAAAGATTACAGTTATTGATGGAAACCATATTTATACTCTCTTGAGAGAGTTGAAAAAGAAAATGATTGAATTAGAGTTTGACTGAGAGTTCATAATATTTATTGAGGCTCAAAAAGGGTGGGAAATGACCAAACTACCTTTGCAAAAACTCCCATGAATTGCTGGAAAATATACTTGATGTCATCCGTGACAGTCCGTCACGAATGGTCATCACAAAAGGGGTCCAAATTCTTGATTTTCTGCCCAGGGCTGACGAAATCATCAGAAATATCATCAGAATGTGACAACGTCGTTAAAAAGGGTGTCAGAAACGTGATAGCCCGTTAGAAACGTCGTCAAGGTTTTCCAGCTTGACATGCTTGAGTAAAATGGTAATAACTCATTGCTCCGACATCGGATTTAGGAGAAATTGTGATCGTTGGAAAGATAATTCAAAGATCTTTCATTTTATATATAAAAAACCACCCAGTTCTTAATATATTACGAGTTATCATGAATTTAAATTGACCCAAATTTTGATGGTCACTAAAACATGAACGATAGAAAAGTTTTCAACTCGTTCATGAGTTAGGACTCCTCTGTAATCTTCATTCATGCTCAAATATATTCCCACACAATTAAAAGTATTTCATAATTGGGAGGATATTTCAAAAATATTTTGACTCGGATTTTTGCTTTACCAAATACGCTTTAAGGCTCAGACTGGAAGAGGATTTTGCGGGGCATTACACACCTGTGCCTGTAGCATGAAATACAGGTCCCTCATGAGGGACGTTAGTACAAAAATATGTACTGACTATGGAAGGAAGAAAGTGACAACACATGATATAACAACTCAATAGAAATTAGATACAAGTGAACAAATACTGCTAGTAGACCACCTTTTTATTTTTGTAGGATCAGGTACATTACATTTCTTTCTTCATTTTACCTTTCTTCATAATCTTTGAAATTCATATAATACAAATGACCAGCTGATCAGTGGTAAATAGACAAATTGGGATTGGCCCATGCTAGGCTTATGCCCATGAGTTGCCACCTATAATTAAATGTTAGGATTGGCCAATTCTAGGCCTATGCCACTAAGCTGCAACCCACCTATAAAGGTATCGATATCCACAAATGCTAGGGTTATACCCCTAAGCTACAACTCGTTTTACATATTTGCATTACCTAGTTTGTTTAACCTATGAGATTGTTACTTTCGTGGTCATAACATTATGGTACGTTGAAATAGTAATCTACCAGTAAGAGACATGTAAATGGGTACTTAATGAAACAATAATGAGGTAGGGAGCTATTGTCACACAAATGAATTGTTTAGGAGTAGAAAATAATACATTGGTCTTATTTGTGTAAACGAAGAACTGCAGAAATTCTCTAGTGAAAATAGACATGCAAGTTTAATATTAAGCAGGTATTGAAGTGTTTTAACATGTTTGAGAGTGTGAACAAGGCATTGACGGAATGGGATATAATACACTGCCATTATGTATCACTTGTTAAAGGATAACCTTGGAAGCTTACTTGATGGACCAGATGTCCTATTTCATGCGTAAGAGTGCAAAATAGAGTATTCCTTACATACCTTATTATCTAACTCAAAAACTAACCAAACTTCACTTCTCACCTTTTAAATTACTTATCTACAATAGAGGATATGCTAAACTAATATTAGAAACCAACCGACATGTTTGGGCTATTTAACTTTACCAAAACAGTAACCGGGCAGTAAGCTCTCAATCTATGAACAAATAGTGTTATTTTAACCCCTTTTTCCTCCAATTACACGCACATACCATACATGTTCTTATAAGGTTCACCGAAACCACCTAGGCTTCATTACACATTCCAAACAATATGCAAAACTGATTGGGCAGTAAACAAATGCAATAATTAGTTCAGTGGTATACCGCAACACCTTTCTTCTATATTTTGTTACAAACTATTAACATCTTTCTGAACATCAACCAGGCAGCCCACAACATATACATACAAAAGCATTGCATAAAACAGTCCCAAATCCCTTTTATTTGTAGCAATCACTTATTGAACTCATCATCTCTTGAGTTCTCAATAAAAACACATTTATAATTCTATCTCAAATTCATATATATGGAGAACAAAATGGAGCAGTCACCTTACCTTAATTCTGCAACTTATAATTATATTTGATCTCCTCAAGAACTTTAACATTTACTTTCCTTCACACTTTAAACAAAAGAAGAAAAGAGATCTCTTAATAACAAAGAAAACATGAGCAAGTATTGTTCTATATTATTCCATGTATTTATAATTAGACACCTATAGCTTATTTTTCTAATCTTCCATTAGATAATTAAGCTAAAACTTGAGTGTTTTCACATACCTTAGATTTGAAAGATGAGGGTTTTATTCAATAACCCTAGAAGGAATTTTAGGGTTGTTGTTGTTATCCTTGTGAAGAAAGGGAGAAAGCTGATGTTAAAAAGGGAATATTGTGGTTAAATGAGCAAAATGGCCAGCAATATTGATCTTATATGGAGCCCTTATTATTGATCTCATTTCCAGCTACAAATTAGTCAAGTAGGTGATGCACCTACTTAAAGGCTCAAGCTACTCCAAATTTCAAAGTAGGTGATTCACCTACTTTCTCAAATTCTTATTTTGGGCTTTTGGAACATTTAAGTGTTGGGATATTTGTCAATTTTTTTCCTCTTTTCTTTATTTTGGCTAAAATTATTACATTAGTTTAGGTCCAAATCTGGTCCATAGCCATGAGTCCATTACTTTGGTCCAAAAAGCTTAAGTGCGTGACTCACCTACTAGCTTAATTAAGTCAAGCAAGCATCTGAATGTTTCATTCCATTTCCAGCTCCTAATTCCATTAATCTAACCTTAAACTTGTACACACTTGGTCACTTTATACTTTAGATCAAAATAGCAGCTTACAATCCAAAGTTTAATCAGTTGTATTAATGTTAACTTGACCGTGTAACATAAAAAAGTACGGGAAGCATTTATAATTTCATCTACACCATTAATACTTGCATAACAAATCACATCTGTTACCTATACCACAAGACTATACCAAGTAACCTATAAATAGGGAAAGTACATGTAATATAAGGGGTGTCACATCCTCCCCTCCTTAGAAAAATGCATCCTCGAATGTTAGCATAACTATCCAACAAAAACAAGTTCAAGCCTAAATTAAACATCCCTATAATCACATAGTACTAACTATTATACTTACTTGTTATTGCTCCAATCCAGCATCATGGACTTTTTCTTCGTATTTGAACAAATGGGGGTACTTATATTTAATCACTTGTTCAGCTTCCCATGTTATCTCTTCTATTGGTTGGTTTCACCAAAGCACTTTTACTGAAGCTATTTCATTATTCCTTACCTTTTTAACTTATTGATCTAGGATAGTAATAGTTTTTTATTCATAGGTTGATTACCCATACACTTTCAAAGCATTGAGACGTGAAATACTAGATGAACAGTAGAGAGCTCTTTGGGTATATCTAATTCATAAGAAAATTGGCCAAACCACTGAGTAATCTTATAGGGTCCTAAATAACGTGGTCTTAGTTTTCCTTTCCTACCAAATCCCATAGCCCCCTTCTCCTAATATCTGCATATGACTTGTGTTCACCAACCGTTGTTGGATCACTTTAACCTTTTCCATAGATTGATGAACAAAATCTGGCTGGAATAACGCAGTTTCACCAACTTCAAACTATCCAATTGGTGATCTAGACTTTCTTCCATACAAAGATTCATATGGTGCCATTTTAATACTTGAATGATAGCTATTGATATAGGCAAACTTGATGAGAGGTAAATGATCATCCCTAGTTTCTTTAAAGCCCAATACACAAGCTCGTAGTATATCTTCAAGTGTTTAAATGGTACGTTGTACTTTTCCATCACTTTGAGGATGAAAAGTTGTACTTAGATTCACTTGTGTCCCCAAATTTCATTGAAAAGACTTCCATAAAAATGCAGTAAATTGATCTCCGCGATCTGATATAATAGAGAATAGTACTCTGTGTAGTAGAACGATCTCTTTGATATATAATTTGGCATACTCTTTAATTATATAAGTCATCCTATCTGGTAGGAAGTGTGCTAATTTTGTAAACCTATCAACTATCACCCATATGTAATCAAGCTTTCAATATGTAGAAGGTAACCCATTGACAAAATCTATGTTGATCATATTCCACTTCCAGATTGAAAGATCTATACATTGCATATAACCACCGGGATTTTGATTCTCTACTTGAACTCTTTTTCAATTTGGATATTCAGCAATAAATTATGCCATGTTCTTATTCATATCACCCCACCAATATATTCCTTTCAAATCATGATACATTTTAGTTGACCCAGGGTGGATGGAATACCTTGAATGATGTGCCTCTATCATAATCTTAGTTTTTAGCCCATCTACATTTGGCACACATAATCTATTTTGGCATTGAAGTGCCCCCTATTGCGTTAGCTCAAATGACTTTGTCATACGATATTGTACTCAAGTTTATCCTTGAACTTGTGCAGCAAATATATGAACCAACAATTACACTACACTCTTTAGATCTTGGTTAGTACCATCAATAGATGGTTCTCAGGATGCGGTTATTCTCCTCCTTAGTTCTTTTGGAGATAGAGGAGTAGAAGAAGTCTTTGATACAATCTCAGCTAGAGCCTCACTTTGATTAGCTTGTCTAGGTGGTGACTTGTTGGCCCCTTCTTCGGATACCGCGTCTACTCGCTTACCTATATTTTTAATCCTTCTTGTAACTAACATCTTTAGTATAATGAGAGGAAAGAACTATGTTTCGTCGTTAAACATGACTTCACCTATGACTTCGGCTCTATTAAACGATCTAAGATGTGAAAAAAGAAACCCTAAATGCCTATAGCATTTTGTTTGTAGATTTAGTGAATAACACACCCATAAGCAAGTCTCTACGTACACACAACTTTGTAGACTCCCTAGGACAACTTGCTCTAACACCACTTTTGTCATGCATCAAATCCTATAAGGGCGGACAGGCACCCATAGCCATAAAGGCCCAAGAGAACTAGTCCATAACATTTTACTTCTAATGAATGTAACTATGACAACCAATGGTTCTAACAAACACGATATTATGCATTGATGATAGTATCTACATTAGCAAGAACAAAATTATATGTGCAATACTTGGACATTGTGGCCACCACATCTAAAATATAAGAAAGTACCATATTTAACTTTACATTAGTCTACAAAGCCTTTAAAAGATACATGGATTTAACTAGGGTTAGGACAGACCCCTGCCCTACTCTCGACTAATTCACAATACCAAAACATAAGGGACAAACTCGAAAAGCCCCAAATCAACCTGAAGCTCACTATAGTCACTGAATATCTTGTGCGTCTACTAGCGAGGTGTATTAGCTGAAGAAACTTTACTTGCAACATGAATTACAAGTCCCCTGTGAGGGACATCAGTACGAAAATGTGTACTGAATATGTAAGCCTGAAGTAACAACACATGATACAAGAGCTCAGTAGATATCAGATACCGGTGAATAAATGGTGCTAGTAGACCAGCTTTATATATTTGTAGGATCAGGTACATTACATTCCTTTCCTTATTTTACCTTTATTACTTCATAATCATTGTAAGTCATTCATTACAAATGACTAGCTAATCAGTAGTAAATAGACAAATTGGGATTGGCCCATTCTAGCTTATACCCCTGAACTACCAGCCATAAATAAATGTTAGTATTGTCCCATGCTAAGATTAATCCCCTGAGCTACGATGCACAAATAAAGGTATTGAGATTGGCCCATGATAGGCTTATGCACCTGAGTTGTCACTCATTTTACAGTTTTGCATTATTTAGTTTGTTTAACCTTTGAGATGGTTACTTTGGTGGACATAACATTATGGTACCTTGAAAAAATAATCTACCAATAAG
The DNA here is from genome assembly GCA_030864225.1 of Capsicum baccatum var. pendulum. Lineage (NCBI taxonomy): Eukaryota > Viridiplantae > Streptophyta > Magnoliopsida > Solanales > Solanaceae > Capsicum > Capsicum baccatum. The sequence goes on along the minus strand of CM061558.1, from coordinate 168,520,173 downwards.
ATACATATAAATGGGAACTAAATTAATCAAAAATGAGGTAGGGTGATGTTGGCACACAAATGAAGTGTTTAGAAGTTGAGAATAGCACATGGGTCTTATTTGAGTCAACGGAGAACTCCTGAAATTTTCTAGAGCAAATAGACGTACATGTTTAATAATAAGCATGAATTGAGGTGTTTTAACATGTTAGAGAGTGGGAAGAAGTTCATAGACTACATGGGATATAATACGCTGCCATTATGTATCACTTGTTATAGGATAACCTTTGAAGCTTACTTGATGGACCAAATGTCCGATTTCATGCCCAAGAGTGCAAAATAGAATATGCTTTGCATACATGATTATATAACTCCTAAACTAACCAAACTTGACTTCCTACCTTTTATATTACTTATCTACAATAGAAGATATGCGAAACTAATATTAGCAACCAACCGAGATGTTTGGGTTATTTAACTTCTCTAAAATAATAATGAGGCAGTAAACTCTTATTCTAACAATTAAGGATGTTATTTTAACCCTTTTCTCTTCCAATTAAATCCACATACCATATATGTGCTTATAAGGTTCACTGAAACAACCTTGGCTTTATTACATATTTCAAACAATACGCAAAACACATTGGGTAGTAAACAAATGCAATAATTAGTTTAGTGGTATACTGCCACACCATTCTTTTATATTTCCTTACAAACTAATTACAACTTTCTCCAATATCAACCTGGCATCCCACAACATATACATAAAAAAATATTCCATAAAACAGTCCTAGATCCCCTTTTTTGTAGCAATCACTTATTGAACTCAACATCTCTTGAGTTCTCAACAACAATACATTCACAATTCTCTCTCATATTCATATATAAGGAGAACAAAATGGACTAGTCACCTTACCTTAATTCTGCAACTTATACTTAAAATTGAACTCATCAAGAACTTTAACTATCACTTTCCTGCACACTTTAAACTAAAGAAGAAAAGAGATCTCTTAATAACAAAGAAAAAGTGAGCAAGTAGTTGTTCTATATTCGACCATGTATTTTTAATTATACACCGATAGTATATTTTCCTAATCTTCCATGAGATAATTAAGATAAAACATGAGTGTTTTCACTTACCTTATCTTGAAAAGATGAGGGTTTCTTCAAGAACCCTCGAAGGAATTTTAGGACTGTGGTTGTTATCCTTTTTAAGAAAGGGAGAAATCTGAAATTTAAAAGGGAGTATTATGGTTAAAATGGGTAGAATTGCCATCTATATTGATCTTATATTGTGCCCCTATGATTGACCTTATTTCCATCAACAAATTAGTCAAGTAGGTGTTGCACCTACTTAAGGGTTCAGGTTGCTCAAAATTTCAAAGTAGGTGATGCACCTACTTGCTTAAATTCATATTTTGGGCTCAATTAACTTGGGCCTTTGGGAGATTTAAGTGTTGGGCCATTTCTCCATTTTCTTGCTCTTTTCTTTAATTTTGCCCAAATGAGTACATTAGTTAAGGACCAAATCTAGTCCATAGCCATGGTCCATTAATTTGGTCCAAAAAGCTTAAGTAGGTGACTCACTTACAAGCTTAATTAAGTAAAGCAAGCACCTCAATATTTCATTCCATTTCCAGCTCCTAATTCCTTAATCTAACCTTCAACTATTACACAAGTTGTTACTTTAAACTTTAAATCCAAAGACCATCTCACAATCCCATGTTTAAATAGCGGTATCGATGCTAACTTTATCGTGTCACATAAAAACATACGGGTAGCATCTATAATTTTATCTACACCATTAATACTTGCATAAAAAATCTCATCCGTTACTTATACAACAAGTTTATACCAAGTTAAATTTAAATAGGAAAAGTACATGCAATGTTAGGGGTGTCACACAAGATTTGAAGATGGATGAAGAAGATGAATATTCAAGAGTTGACCGCAGTTTGACAACTGGGTAAATGAACCCCAAATTTAAATTTTTTTTTTAGATCAATGTTCCCTTTGACAATTCAAGCCCAACAATAATAAATAATCCACAAAAACGTCCAACTATCACAACCCAAACATTTTCACATTCAAATAAGCTTCAAACAAGGCACAACAATGGTGGATGTAGCTCAAAAACAAACAAATCCCATTCTAAACATAGATCTAGACACTTAAGCGTTAGAGAATAGGAATCTGACACTACAAACTATCAAAAAATAGAAAAAAATAGTATATCTAATTACTATCACATGGATCTACTACAAACACAAGACAACATATAATTTTTTTGACATTTTTAGATTTTTTTGATTCTTTTTTGTTGAGATTTTCTTAATAAGGACACTAGAACAAAGATTTAGGGATGTTGGAACAAACATAACCAAGGATTTCATACCAAATAATAGCCTAAAGGAAGGCTAAAACCGAAAATGGACATACAAGGAACAAAAAATAAGCAACTAAAAGAAAGGGAGACGAAGAAGAATGCATAAAACGTAATGTTAGTAGAAAGACGTTTACTCCTACCAAGTGATTAACTAAAGATGGTGTATCAAACCCTCAATCACACCTCACCAATATATGTTGAAACCTTCCTCTTAGGTGGACCAAATGACTCACACTTCCTCAATCACACCTTTTTTGCCAAATGTTCAACACAAATAAAATCCATCAATTGTATTAAACTCTAAAGTTTTTGATGTCTTTTCCAAGACCTACAGTAATATGGTTTTTCCAAGCATTAAACTAGGGATAGAAACTACAGTAAGAGTAATAATCAATTTCAATTCATCAAAGTCTAAGGAAAATAGAAGCTAATAGGTCTATTTATACTATTACATAACAATTACTAAAATACCCTTATGAAGGGTGCTCCTTTTGAGTGTAAAAGAGAGCCATCAAAAGACAATATTACCCTTAATAATCTTTAGTATAGGCATCCTTGAAGTGTAAGGACCCTTTCTCTAATTTTCAACTAAAACAAGGCTTTGTAATGGTTCCAAAACATCTTCAAGCATTTTCAAATCCGAGGCTTGAACCTTTGACAATCCAAAGCATGAACTTTTGATAAGACTATGTAATCCTTGTGCTCTTTATGCTTGTATGCCATTTTTTCCCTTCAAACACTCACTAGGGTGAGCTTTACCACACGTAGCACAAGTACAATAATTAGGCCTTCCTCTAACACTATTTTGATATCTAGACATAGAACATTTACCCCACTACTCCTGTCTACTTCTAGGAGCAGGAAATCTAGCTTAACATAGTGCTGACATAGATGAACAATTCTAAAACTGTGAAAGATTCCCCCCTAGAGATCTAGGCTTCCCATTCTCACTCTACCTTATTCTAGCCTTCTTATTTCCTCTCTCTCTTCCTTTCAACTTCTCTACCTAAGTTTGTTGAGCATGCATTGCCAATCTCGCAAGATCTAGGTCATCAATGAGCATGGTAGTCCTACACTCTTTGACTACTAATAAAGATACTCCAGTAACAAACATACTCACGCTAGCCCTAGAATCAACCATTTTATTAGGGGTATACTTAGACAATTAATTGATCTTAAGACAGTACTCCTTCTCTATCATCGAGTCCTGCCTCAAATTCATAAACTCAACTATATTATATTTCATTATCTCATGTAGGAAGAACATATCTAAAATAGAATTCTGAAACACCTACCAACACATAGGAAAAACATTCTCACCTCAACTATTCTCTATATCACTACCCAACTATACGCTACATCCTTCAATCTATAGGATGCTAAATGTACACTCTCATCCTCAAAAACATCTATAATTTGGGTGAACATATTCACCTCATCTAGATAAAGTTGTAGGTCTTCACCTACTTTTGACCCAATGAATTTTGGTAGGCTCATTCTCATGAAGTCTCTTATTCTAGCTGCTGCTAAATCCCCATTCTACTAAAGTAGGACTGCAGCCTGATTCTAATGGTTTCCCTAAACATTAGTTGTCATAACTTGATCTAATACATAAGAGGCAGCCCTAAACTCATTATGGGATACATTCTCATTCAAAGGATCGGCAGGCTGGGTGTGACACCCGATACGTTGCATGTACTTGTTCTATTTATATGTAACTTTTTATAGGGTTGTGGTAGGTAATGGATGAGATTTTTATGCTAATATTAATGGTGTACATGGAATTAAAGACACTATCCCATACCTTTTTTTGTGACGCAATTAAGTTAATAGTGATACAACTATTTAACTTGGAATCGTAAGTCTATATTTGTATCTAAAGTTTAAAGTGACTAGGTGTGTACAAGTTGTAAGTTAGATTAAACTAATTAGGAGTTGGAAATGGAATGAAATATTGAGGTTCTTGCTTGTCTTAATTTAGCTAGTAGTTGAGTCAACTACTTAAGCTATTTGGACCTTGTTAATGGACCCATGTCTATTGTGCAGATTTAGGCCTATATTAATGTACTCATTTGGGCCCAAATTAAATAAAAGATGAAGAAAATAGATAAATAGAATAACTAACAAATCTGCCAAGTACCAAATATAATGTATCCCAACTAAGATATTAATCAAGTAGGTGCATCACCTACTTTGACATTTTTAGCAGCTTGGACTTCTTAAGTAGGTTTCTCACCTACTTGGACCAGTTTGATCAAATTTGAGGTCAAAAATGAAGATAAGTGGATTTCCTAAAAAGGGACTTTATTAGTCATTTCCCTTATTCTTAATATATAAAAAAGTTACACTTCACATATTCTCTCTACTTTCTTTAAAGCAACTAGGAGTAGCCCTATATTTTCTTTTAGGGTTCTTGGAAAAACCCCAATGTTTGTAGCCTAAGGTATGTGAAAACACTGATGGTTTAGCTTAATTATCTCATAGAAGATTAGAAATACATGCCACTAGTTCTTAATTATTAATTCATGGTAGAATATAGAACAAGCTACTTTCTATTTTTTATTAGTATTATTAAGAGATCTCTTTTCTTCTTTGGCTTAAAGTGTAAAGGAAAGTGAAAGTTAAAGTTCTTGAGGAGTTCCAATTAAAAGAATAAGTTGCAAAATTGATGTAAGGTGACTACTCCATTTTGTTCTCCTTATATATGAATTTGAGAGAGGGTTATGGATGTGTTGTTATTAAGAACTCATGAGATGAAGAGTTCAATCATTGATTGCTACAATAAAAGAGATTTGGGGCTAATTTGTAGGCTGTTCTGTATGTGTATGTTGTAGGCTGCTAGGTTAATATTCGAGAAAGGTGTAACTAGTTTGAATTAAAATATAGAAGAAAGGTATGGCAGTACACCATCAAACTAACTATTACTTTTGGTTACTGCCCAATCTATTTTGCGTGTTGTTTGGAGAGTGTAATGAAGCCAAGGTGGTTGTGGTGAATCTTATAAGAATATGTATGGTATGTGGGTTTAACTGAAAGACAAAAGGGTTATAATAACACCCTAAAATGATAGATTAAGATCTTACTGCATGGTTACTATTTTAGTGATGTTAAATAACCGAAATATGTCGGTTGGTTACCAATATTAGTTTACCATATCTTGTATTGTAGATAAGTAATCTGAAAGGTAGGAAGACAAGTTTTTTTAGTTTTTGATATGATGAAAACTTGGGTCGTATCTAAAAGAAGCCAAAAATAGTCCACAAACAAAGAAAAACTTGACAGCAACACAAACACAATTCTTTTCTCCAACAACAACAAGAAACAAGGTGTAAATGAGTAACAACAACAATGGATAAACAACACTATAATAAGAAGAACCACAATAGGATAACAACAATCCAATGATTACAAGAACTAACGGTTTCCCTAAATAAAACTAAGACAATGAAATGTAGAAATAGATAGTGAGACATACACTACAACAACACCCAAAAATCCAAATATATATTTAATGTAAGGACCCTTAAGAATTAAAATAGCAACACGATAGTCTTATGAAGACACGAGAGAGATTCCACCGCTCAAGCACCATAGTTTCCAATCAATACATATTCACAAGTGAGTCCACGCTTGCTCATGTCCTAGTTTTAGCCTAGGAAGGCTCTCTCTCATGAGAAATGTTCTTTAATCAATATTCAATAACTAATGTACTAAAACCCTAACATGTTCTATTTATAGACTAATTACAATAAGTGACAATATGACAAAATTACCCCTTAGTGTTAAATGAACAAAACAGAGCCAATGGAGTGAAATTGAGGGCCAACTTTGGAACTCTTTTCATAATTCAACTCGTACACTCTGTAGGTTGCATGAAAAATACTCAAAAGTGTCCATCTTCATGATCATGTTTATATTATCATCTATATCTTGAGAGAAATTTGAACTTAAATTCATGGAACAAACTAAATGAAAATTTCGCCCAAAATAGTCCACCAAATAAGAAGAAACCGAGTACATAACAACATCAAGTCTCATCCAATATCTTCATTTAGAACCTCATTTTTATCATCATCTTGAGATTTACCTTCAATCTTATTCAGATAAATTGAGTTTCATCCCCGGACAGGATAACACTAGGAACGTTGTTATTCATTGTAGCCAAGAAGTTACCTACAAAATACAAACAAATTAGTTGTACAAGAAAGGTCCTCATACTCTCTCTTTATTTCTTTGCCTCTCAGACTTCTCACAAGTGTTGTAACCTTGTTTGTACTCCATGAGGTGTTGAGAGGTGAACCAAACATTTACAATGACTCCAAAGAATTAAGAGAACACATAAAGACGTAAACACGAACGAATGGTTCACAACCAACTTGCATTCTAGTAACCAACTCATAATCTAGTAAATGGTCACTAGCTTTTAAGTTAGTGTTGGAATCAACAAACGAAACTAACATGAAAATGAAACTATGAAATCAAAAATTTGAGCCAAAATTGTTGTGTGAACAGTAAAATGATGATGTGGAAGCCATATATTGGTTGCGATTCCTACAATTTTAGTTTCCAAAGTCCAAGTCTTGACCTATTTTAAATTTGGATTGGTGAAATTTATTTTATGGAGCATGTCTTGGAACCTTTTTCACATTTCAAATATAAAGACTTGACTTTTGTAATACTTTTCCGTAAAACATGGGCCCTTGTCTCATAGAAAGTGGTTAAAATTGGGTTGTAAAGTCTTGAGTGTGTAGGAAAAGTCTTTTAGTCACAAGTACCACACCTTGAAGCTTAGATCTATGTCTTGCAAGACTAACACAATACACACTCTTTTTCTTGAACTTCTAAAATGGGCCGATCTCAGGGGCTAAGGAATTTGGAGTGTCCTCCTTGTGGGGAGGACCATGCTTATGTATATCCTATATGGAGTATTTTGATAGTTCTGAATAGTTGTTGGTAGATCCTAGGCTTGAATCTAGATGCTTAATTTTGATAAAAAGGACTATGATAAGCTCAAAAATAGCAATGCAGGAGTTATGAAGGTGACCAAATGAGTCAAATGAGGTTGATGAATTGGGAAATACAATTGTTGGAAAGTTGTACCACATAGGCCAGGAGTACAGGTTGAATGGAGGGAGTAGGATTTAGTCATTCGAAAGGTTAGATCGGGGAGATTGCATGTATATTTGTCACCATACTTGTAATTTATTGTTGGCATGAAATTTATTATTAAATTCATGGTTTTGAAATTGGGCTTTGCCACAATTCATGTCTTTGACATAATTACTCATTTAAGTGATTTCCCATAGGTTGTGATGCGTTATTTTTGCTTTATTTATGTTCATGAACATTGTGGGATACATGAGAATGTTTAATGTATTTTGGGGTACTATGGATTCCCCAATTACTTGATTTTAGTTTTGGAAATTTTATACCCTCAAAATGTTTGTAAAATTGCCATTGAATATATTTTTGTAATATGGTTTGACTATTCTTTAATCTTTGCATTGTATACATGGTTAAAGGAACATGAATTGGTTTTGGTTGGATTCAAATGATTTTTAAAGAACTTGGTATTCGTGGTTTTATTTTAAATGGTTTTGGTTTAATTGGAAACATTGCTGTTAATTCGGGGTCATGGTTTTACTTGTCTATGTTGGAATCTAGGTATCATTTGATTGAATTAGATTTTTGGGCATAGGAGAACTAAGCGTCCTTGGTGTACATCCTTGGTGATACCTTTTAGGGAAGAGTATTGTGCTTTTAGGAATAATAGGGTAAACATTCATGGTTAGTCTAAAATTAGTGGCTGCTTAGGGGCATAAGCCTAGCATGGGTCGATCCCAATGTGTATTTATGAGTAACAGCTCAGGGGCGTAAGTATAGCATGGACTGATCCCGATTTGTCTATTTATCACTGATTAGCTGGTTATTTATATTATATGACTTACAAAGATTATGAAGTAAGAAAGGTAAAATAAAGAAAGAAATGTTATGTACCTAATCCTACTAATATATAAAAGTGGTCTACTAGCGCTATTTATTCACTTGTATCTGATTGCTATTAAGCTCTTGTATCATGTGTTGTTACCTTTAGCCTTACATAATTGGTACATATTTATGTACTGACGTCCCTTAGAGGGGACATGTATTTCTTGCAATTGGCACTATTGCTTTAGCTAATACACCTCAGAAGTAGAAACACAGGCTATTAAATAATTATTGTTGAGCTCCAGGTTGATTTAGGACTTTCCGAGTTTATTCCATATGTTTTGGTATTGTGTAGAAGTCAAGAGTAGGGAAGGGGTTTGTCCTAACCCTAGCTAAGTTTATTTCTCTTTTAAAGGCTTTGTAGACTAATGTAAAGTTAAACATATTAGTGTCTTGTCTTTAAAATATGTGGCCCGACGACCATGTCTTGTATATATAATTCTGCGCTTTCATACTTATATATTCTCATTAATGCATTATATCATATTCTTAGAAATTTGGATGTCATAATTGCATGCATGAGAAGTACAAGGTTATGGATTGGTTCTCTTTGGCCTTCACAGCTTTGGGTGCCTATCCGCCCCAATAGGATTTGACGATTGACAAAAGTAGTATTAGAGAAAGTTGTCCTAGGGAGTATACATAGCTATGTCTACGTAGAGTCTTACTTATGGGTGTGTTGTGCACCACATATTTAAACAAGAGGCTATGGGCATTTAGGTGTTGTTTCTTTTTTACACATCTTAGATCGTGCAATAGAGCCCAAGTTACAGGTAAATTCACATTTAACCACTAAATCTATTTTTTCTTTTCTCACTATAGTAAAGATGTCGATTACAAGATGGAGTAAGAATACAGGTAATAAAGTAGATGTGGCTGTCGGAGAAAGGACCACCAAGTCACCACCTAGACTAGCTAATCAATGTGAGGCTCAAGTTTAGTTGGTATCAAAAATATCTTTTACTCCTCTATCCCAGAAAAACTTAGTAGGAGAAGAACAACATTCTCAGAACAACCTACTAATGCCACTAACCAAGATCTAAGGAATGCAGTGTAATTATTGGCTTGTATAGCTGTTGGACAATTTCAAGGACAAGCTATTCCAACCATAGGTTCTAGTAGTGTAGATAGGGTAACTAGCCTACGAACATAGGATTTTCTTAAGCTAGATCCTCCCATATTCACCGGATCAAATATTAATGAAGACCCACAAGACTTCATTGATCAAATCCAAATGACTTTATATGTCATGTACATATCGGGGAAAGAGACAGTTGGGCTAGCAGTAAATAGATTCAAAGGGGAGGACATATTTTTGTATAAAGACTGGAAATGATCTCGGGGTATCAATGAACCTTCAGCTACTTGGAAAGAGTTCAAAGAGGCATTTCTTGATCATTACCTTCCATTTTATATTCGAGAAGCTCATACAAATAAGTTCCTAAATCTTCGCAAAGGGAATATGAGCGTGATGGAATATAGCCTCTAGTTTTACTCTTTGGCTAGGTATTCTTCTAATGTAGTATCTATGATGGATAATAGAGTTCATCAATATGTTGATAGGTTAGATTCTTATTTTGTTAGAGATTGTACTATTGGTGTGTTGAACAAAGACATGCACATAGCAAGGATACAAGGTTTTGCACCAAAAATGGAGGATCAGAGGCAACAAAAAATATAAGAATTAGAATGAGGGTATTCCAAGAGGGTCAGATCTACAAGGTTGTTTATGTCATCCCAAGGAGCATTTAGGCCTTGGTTTTCTAATAGACCACCTATGCCATTATATTTTAATTCTGCAACTAGTGCTATACTACAGTTTCAAGAGGCCAAAGGCAATCAATTTGGGTAAAAAAGTGAGAGTCAGAGTTCATGAACTATGGGGTATAAAGATCAAGGTAGTATGAGCCAATTCAGACCTCCTCGACAGCCATGTAAATAATGTGGAAATATTTATTTAGGTGATTATCGGTTTGAGACAAATGCTTACTTTTGCTATAGTATGTTGGGGCATATGATGAGAGAATGCCAACAAAGGTGTATAAGTCTAATGACACGACCTACTGGATCTGTCGTTGGATCATTATCTTTGTTGCCTTATTCAAGTAGAGGTGTAAAGCCTATGGGTCCTGGTAGAGGTACTGAAGGAGCAGCTAGCCATAGTGCAGTTCAGAATCGTACAAATCTTTTAGCGGATCAACAAAATTTAAAGGCCTCTCCAAATGTGGTTACAGGTAATTGTCCATCTTTTTACATGATATATATACATTAGTTGATTTAGGTTCTACATTATCATATATTTCTCCGTTGGTTGCTTGAAAGTTCAAAACAACACCATAAATGCTAGTTAAGCCATTTGAAGTGTATACGCCGATTGGTGAATCTATTATAGCTAGGAAAGTATATGAAAATTGTATAATAAATATTCATGGTTGTTATACAATTGCTGACCTGGTTGAGTTATAAATGGTAGATTTTGATGCTATAATGGGTATGGATTTGGTGGCTTCTTGTTATGCCATAGTAGCTTGCCGAACTAAGAGGGTGTATTTCAATTTTCCAAGAGATACAGTCTTTAAATAGAGGGGTAATATTGGTGCTCCAAGAGATAAATTTATTTCCTATTTTAAGTTAAAAAGAATGATATCCAAGGGTTATATATATCATCTAGTTATAGAGAAGGATACAGAGACAGAGCCACCAACTCTTCAAACTATTCCAGTGGTAAATGAATTTCCTAATGTATTTCCTGAAGATCTTCTAAGTTTTTCTCCAAAACGAGAAGTAGAGTTTGTTATTGATGTGATTCCAGGTACTCAACCAATTTCAATTCAGTTGTATAGAATGGCCCCAGAAGAATTACGATATTCAAAATAGTAATTAAAAGACTTCCTAGAGAAAGAATTCATAAGGCCAAGTATGTCCCCCTTTGGGCGAACCAGTGTTATTTGTATATAAGAAGGATGGTTCATTAAGAATGTGTATTGACTATCAGGAACTAAATAAGGTGACTATTAAGAATAAATATCCTCTTCCAAGAATTGAAGACTTATTCAACCAGTTGCAAGGCGCCAAGTGTTTATTAAAGATTGATTTAAGGTGAGGTTACCACCAAGTAAGGGTCAAAGAGACAGACATACCCAAGGTATCCTTTCAAACACAGTAACGTCTTTACGAGTTTCTAGTCATGTATTTTGGGATAACTAATGCACCTGCAACTTTTATGAATTTAATTTATAAGGTGTTAGAGCCATTTTTATATGTGTTAGAGATAGTTTTTACAGATGATATTCTAGTTTATTTAAGATCAAAGGAGGACTATTCCAGTCACTTATGATAGGTGTTACGGATTCTTCATAATCGTAAGCTATATGCAAAGTTCTCTAAATGTGAGTTTTGGTTAAAGTCTATGGCATTCTTTCATCACATTGTATCCGATGATGGAATAAAGGTTGATACTTAAAAGATAGAAGCTATGAAGAACTGGCCAAGACCTATAAAGCTTACTGAGGTTCATAGTTTCCTTAGGTTGGCAGGTTATTAGAGGAGGTTCGTTGATGGCTTTTCTTCAATTTTTGCACCTTTAACAAAGCTAACACACAAGCTTCTAAGCTTCAATGGAATGGCGTATATGAAAAGAGTTTCCAAGATTTGAAGAATAAGTTGACTTCTACAGCTATATTGGTACTTTCAAAAGTCACTGAGAGGTATGCCATGTATTGTGATTCTTTAAGAATTTGCGTAGGATGTGTATTAATTTTGCATGACCAAGTAATAGCATATGCCTTAAGACATTTGCGGCCAATGAGAAACATTATACTACACATGACCTTGAGATGGTAGAGGTTATATTTGCCTTAAAGATATGGCGCCACTACCTGTGTGGGATTCATATTGACAAATATACTGACCACAATAGCTTACAATGTATATTTAGCCAAAAGGACCTAAATTTGAGGCCACAAAGATGGCTCAAGCTATTAAAAGACTATGATATTGATATCTTGTATCATTCGGGGAAACCAACAATAGTAGCAGATGCATTAAGTGGTAAGGATATGGAGCCGTATATAGAAAGACAATAGATGACTAAAGATTTGTACTAACTATCCAATTTGGGAGTTAGCCTTCTTGAAACTCCAAATGAGGGGCTTATTATTCATAATTCAGCATAATCTTCATTAGTAATCGAAGTGAAAGAGAACCAATATGCAGATTCTATTATATTAAATCTTAAGGATAATGTACAATGTGGTATGACAAAGGAATTTGAGCTTATGCAAGAGGGAGTACTTCGGTGCCAAATCAGATTTTGTGTGTCGAAAGTAAATGGGCTAATAAAGAGGATTATGATAGATGCATATCATTCAAGGTATTCCATCCTTCTGGAATCAACTAAAATGTATGAGGATTTGAAAGAAATTTATTGGTGGGGTGATATGAAGAAGAATATTGCAGAATTTGTAGCCAATGTCCAAATTATCAAAGAGTTAAAGTAGAGCACCAAAAGCCCAGGGGTAATATGCAATGTATAGATCTTAAAATATGGAAATGGGACATGATCAACATGGATTTCATCACTGTTTTGGCTCGTACACCTCGAAAGTTTGATTCCATGTGGGTGATAGTTGATAGACTTACCAAATCAACACATTTCCAATCAGTTAAGACTACTTTCACAGTTTAAGAGTAAACAAAATTGTATATCAAAGAGAGTTTGGCTACATGGAGCACCAACCTCTATAATGTCAGAAAAGGGAGCCTAATTTACTACAAATTTTTTGAAGTCCTTCAAGAGAAATTGTGGAACACAAGTTACTTTAATAATTGATGTTCACCCTCAAATAGATGGACAAGAAAAACGTACCATTCAAACACTTGAATATATGCTATGAGATTGTGAATTGGACTTTAAAGGTAGTTGGGATGATCATTTACCTCTTATCTAGTTTTCCTACAATAATATCTATCATTCAAGCATCAAAATGACACCATATGTAGCTTTGTATGGAAAAAAGTGTAGATCACAAATTGGATGGTTTGAAGTGGGAAACACTGCCTTGTTCGGTCCAGATCTTGATGAACAAGATCTTTACCTAACAAGGTAGTTTTATATGCGAATATTAGAAAAAGGGGGCTGGGGTTTGCTATTAGTGATTGGGTGTTTTTGAAGGTATCACCAATGAAAGGTTTAGTCTGATTTGGTAAGAAATAAAAGCTAATTCCATGTTATATAGCCCCATATAAGATTACTTGGAGGTTTGACCAAATCTCTTTTGATTTATATCAACCCCAAGAGCTCTCAAGAGTTTATCCAGTATTTCACGTCTCATTGCTTCGAATGTGCATTGGAGATCCATCATATATTACTCCTACTGAAGATGTACTAGCTACGAAAGATCTCGCAAATGAAGAAACACTCATTTCTATACTAGGTCAACATGTAAAAAAGTTAAGAAATAAAGAAATAGCATCCGTAAAAGTGCTTCGGAGGAATCGACAAGTGGAAGAGATCATATAGGAAGTTAAAGAAGCGATGAGATGTAAGTACCCCGATTTATTTGAATATAAAGAGGAAGTATAAGAATCTGAATTGGAACAATTAAAAGTAAGTATAATATATAAATACTATGTGATAATAGTGATCTTTAGCTTAGGCTTGAACTTATTTTTGTGAGAGAGTTACGCTAACATTCGAGGACGAATGTTCCTAAGGGAGGGAGGATGTGACACCCTGTACATTGCATGAACTTTTTCAATTTATATGTAACTTTTGATACAAGTATGAGAATTACCAAGAGCACAAGACCTTTCATAAGAAGTCAAACCAAAGAGTTACATGGTCTTCAAGAAATGTTTATGAAGTTGGAAGCTTGTGATTGTGTCATGAGGTAACCTATTGGAGTGTATATGCTAAAGTGTTAAGAGAATATTTAAAATACACTCCAAAGCTGCCTCTATTTTGTGGTTCATTAAGGGAATTCTTGTCATTTAATGACTTCTTTTTACCTTTAATGGAGCAGCCTTTAATAAGGGTATTTTTGTCATTCTTTGTAATAGTATAAATAGACACCTTATCTATTATTTTCAATACTTTTGACATAATGAATTGAGTGGTTTTTTGGATTGTAATCTTAGTATTAAATTGTAGTCTTCTCTATCTCCTTAAGAGAGGAAAACTAAAATTTGAATCTTGAATGCAATTGGAATTATTTTTGCACTTGTATTGGGTTAATTGAAAAGAAAGGTGTGCTTGAGGAAGTGCGAGTCCTTCGGGTCATCTAAGAGAGTGGTTTCAGCTTCTACTGGTGAGGTTTTATTAGAGATTTTATACATCTCCTTTTGTTAATCACATAGTGGAAGTAAGAGTATTTCTACAATCTTGACATTTATGCAATTCTTCTTCATCTCCTTCTAGTGTATTGTTTTTTCTTTTTGTGTGCTTGCTTATTTTAGCTACTATTATGGATGTATTATTTTAGCCTTCCTTAAGGCTATCATTTGGTATTAGATCCAGGTTTAGGGTTATTTCAACATCCCTAAATCTTTGTTTTAGTGTTCTTTTTAAGAAAATCTCAACAAAAAGGAGTCAAAAATCTGAAAATACAAAAAACAAAGTGGTTTCTCATGTCGTTGTTGTATATCCGACTTTAGAAGTGATATCTACTAAATTTTCACTTGTTTTTATAGTTTATAGTGTTAGACTCTTATTTTCTAACATTAAAAGTGTCTAGATATACACTTAGAGTGAGGTTTGGTTGAGTTTGTGCTAAGATCCACCATGGCTATGGTGTTTTTGAAGCTTTTTAGCTAAGATACGAAATTAACCCTGATATTTGAACGAATTTTGTGGCTGATTTTTAGTGGATTGAGTTTGTTTTGGCATAAGGTAGCTAGATCTAAAAGAAAATCAGATTTGGAGTTTATTTGCATGTTGGTCAAACTTGGTCAACACTTGAATATTCATCTTATTATTCCATGGTCTTCATATCTTATGTAAGAAGAATATACCAAAGTGTTGTTTGATCCAAAATAGGGAAGAAGTAGAGTCAACAAGTTGTTAGTCCAAAAGCATATTCAAAGAATATTCCATTCTTCCAAAAGAAGGATGGGACAAGGGGACATCAAAGTACACTTCCTAGTATAAGGGGGGGACAAATTCTTTTCCATTTTTATTGAAGGCTTGAAAGACCTCTAAATTTCATCCTTACACCCTCAAATCCAAAAATATCCTTCCCAAAGGGTAGTGTTTGACCAAGACAAGGTTTTTGAAAATTCAAAAGAAATTAAAAAGTGACAACGGACCAGTTAGTGCCACATCATCACTTGAGATAAACACAAATTCATGTCTAAAATTAGATTTCCTAGTTTCTAATTTTGGATTCTAGTTTCTTTTAAGTTAATTCTATTACTAATTAGCAAACTAGTAAGTACCTACTAGTTTGGTAATTAGTCTAGAGTTTGTTTATTTCGTGTCTTTGGTTTTTGTGTGCTTTTCTCATTTTAAAGTCGTAGTATTTTGTTGGTTCAAGTTCGTGTATCACTTTATTTGAGTTTTTTAAAACAAAGATCAATTTCGGACCAAAGCTTTTCACCTCTCAAGTAACATGCCAAGTACTGCCGATTTCCCAACAATTAGGAGGCCAAGTGTGAGGTGAGGTTTAGTGTGAGTGAAGAGAGGCCTATTAACTAACTCGTTCGGTCCTTTTGTAGGTTATGTTGCATGCTTTTTTTCTTCTCTTTTAGGTACATTTCCTATGGAATACAAAGGTACTACTTCCCAACCTTTGGAAAATGATGCTATTGGAGCCTTGATGGCTCGGTTTGAGGCCTTGGCCCAAAAAATGAGTGATCATAATGATGCCTTGAAGAGTAACATTGGTGATATGAAGCGGTGACATAATTATAACTAAAGTGGGGGGTGATATACTATGTCCACCATAACCTCCACAAAATTCAAACCACCAAGTCCCTATACCACTTGACCAAAGACCCTACACTCCACAAAGCCGTTTGTCATAAATCCAAACCAATCATAAAAAAAATCTGGTTCACCCTCTCCAAACTTCCCAAAACTAAACTCAATCCATCTATGTAGGAGAAATGGGAGAGATATCACCCAAGAAGAGTAAGGCTAAGTATCAAGATAGAGAAAAAATAAATGGTGAGGTACAAGGAGGATGTGAAAAAAAAAAGTAAAAAGGAAAGAGAAACCATAGGTAGTGAAGTTCTAAAGAAAAAGAAATACTTGATTGCAGATCTTGTTCACAATGAATCCTTATAACTCACAACCCAAACACTAGAATTTTTCTTAGTATTTTCTCTTCTCATGTGCAGGTTCAAGACTCTAGAATTCCCGAGGAGAACCCCAAGGAAGTTCCCTTAAAGCCCTTGGCCGAAAGTCCCCATTTTTCGACAAGTGATGAAGAAGTGAGTCCAAAGGGAAAACTTGAACCATTCCTTTGTAATGAGGAGCATGAAGCATGCTATAATTCTAAGAAAGAGGGAAAATACCCTTCCTATGATCTACAAGCTAACAAATCTATTCTCTACACTCCAAGAAACTTAAATTGTAGTGATGTGGCTAGTAGTGGCCAAGGTGTAGTAGTTTCGGAATTAGTTAGTGTAGGAGAGTATGAATCTTCCATTTGTGATGCTCTTTCTATTGTTAGGTTTCATAGAAACCAAGCTCTTGTTATGAGTACGCAAGCACTAGTTTATCCTTTAGATGACAAAATTGATTCTTTTCGTAAGAACGATTTGTGTCCATCTATTTCTAGCACTTATTAGCTGAATAAGGTTCCAATACAAAGTGAAAAGAGTATTAACACACTAGTTGGCCATTATGAAAAACAAGAGGGCTGCCCTGGTAGAAATCAAGGTTAAATTTGTATGCTGTACACTCCCTTAAGTTTAACATGTTGTGATGTGGCTATTAGTAGCCAAGGTGATGTGAATTTGGGTTTACACAGTGTAGAAGTACGTGCTTATTTTCTTGGTAGTTCTCTAATTTTTTATAATGATCAATGTTCTCCTAAGAATAACTTACTACGTGAGCATGTGAATGATATTCTTGAAATTTCTCAAGTAAATATTAGTGTTTGTAATGTTGATCTAGATAATGAGTATGGTCCTTTGAACTTGTGTGATAGAAGTCATGAAATTAGTCTTTTTCATAGCGACCATGTGTATGTAAAAGTTGTGAGAAATGTGTTGGGTGACTGTGGGTTTTATTCTATCGTAAGTGGAATGCCTAACCTCTTCTTAGATTCTTGTCTATTTCTTCCATTTGATCCTGGTATACTATTGGGGTGGGAAAGGTTGTATTTTAGATTGTATTCCATTTTCCTTGATGTCTCTCTGAACCATGTCCTTTTGTGATGCTTGTAGTAATTATTTCATGATCATAACAAAGGATTATTGGTTGTATTTCACTCATGTACCCTCTTGCCTTGATGGACTAGTGAAAGGAATTGCTCCTCTCAACTTAGACCTTTGTCTTCTACTTTCATTAGATCCTGGAGTTTATTTGGGTTATAGGTGAGGTAACTTCTTGTCATGTGCATTCCCTTTTGGTGTTAAAGCTACTAACTTCCATTATATTCTTTGTTCCAAGTTTTTCATGATAAAAATGAAGGATATATGGATGTATGTCAAAAGTGAACAACCTTGGCTTGTTTATATAACTTATGGTACTAATGCTAACCCTTCTCCCTTGAGGAATAAGTGTTTGTTTTCCCTATCTCTGGTTTTGCAAGGTGTGAACTTGAGGATGAATTCCTTTCAATATAGAGTGGTTGATACAAGCATGAGAAGCACCAAGAGTATAAGACCTTTCACAAGGAGTCAATCCAAAAAGTTACATGGTCGTTAAGCAATGTTTATGAAGTTGGAAACTTGTGGTTGTGTCATGAGTTCACCTATTGGAGTGTATATGCTAAAGTATGAAGAGGAACTTTGAAATACACACCAAAGCTGCCTCTATTTGGCGTTCATTAAGGGCATTCTTGTCTTGTAATGATTTCTTTTTACACTACCAAGGAGCACCTTTCATAAGGGTATTTTTGTCATTATTTGTAATAGTATAAAAAGATACTTTAGCTTTTATTTTCCTTAGTTTTTATAAAATAAATTGAGTGACTTTTTAGATTGTAATCTTTGTGTTAAATTGTAGTCTTATCTTTCTTATTTAGAGAGGAAAACCAAAATTTGAACCTTGAATGCATTTTGAATTGGTTTTTCAATTGTATTGGGTTATTTGACAAGAAAGGTGTGCTTGAGGAAGTGTGAATCCTTTGGGTCACCTAAAAGAGTTGTTTGAGCTTCCATTAGTTTGGTGTAATTTGAGATTTAGTGCATCTCCTATTGTTAATCACATAGTAGAAGTAAGGGTCTCTTTACTATCTTTAAATTTATGCAATTCTTTTTCTTCATCTCCCTCTAGTATGTTGTTTTTTCTCTTTATGTGCTCGCTAATTTTAGCTTTTATTGTTAATTTCATGTTTTAGCCTTCCTTTCGGCTATCAACTTGTTATAGCCTTGTGGTAGGTAATTGATGAGATTTGTTATGTGAATATTAATGGTGTAGATGAATTTCTAGATGTTATCCGTAAATTTTTATGTGACACGATCAAGTTAATTTTGATACAACTATTTAACTTTGAATCATCAGTCGGTATTTGAATCTAAAGTTTAAAATGACTAGGTGTGTACAAGTTATAAGTTAGATTAAGGTAATTAGGAGCTGAAAATGAAATGAAATATTGAGGTTCTTTCTTGACTTAATTATGCTAGTAGGTGAGTCACATACTTAAGCTTTTTGGACCAATTAATCGACCCCTGTCTATGGATCAGATTTGGGCCTATATTAATATACTCATTTGGGCCCAAATTGAATAAAAAAGAAACAAAATGGATAAATGGCCCAACTAATAAATCTACCAAGGCCCAAATATAATGGAGCCCAACTAAGAAATTAAGCAAGTAGGTGCATTGATACGAGCATAAAGATCAAAAAGAGTATAAGGCATTATCAAAGGTTCAGGCATTGGATTAAAGACCCTTTTAGAGTCTTTTCAATCCTTATTTATGCAAATGGGAGCTTATGAGAGCATGATGCCTTCTACCAAGCGAGTGTATTTTCTAAATGTGAAGAAGATCTTTTAATACACTCCAAGTCAGCCTTGAATACACTCTAAAGGCGCCTCATCAAAGAGATAATATGGTCTTTTGAGATTCCCTTTCTACACTCCAAAGGAGAACCCTTCATTAAGGGTATTTTAGACATTGTCTTGTTATAGTTTAAATAGACCCTTATCTTCCATTTTTCATAGGACTTCGATGAATTGAAATTGAGTATTATTCTTAGTGTAGATTCTTTACTTTGTGTAGGTCATGGAAAATCCATCTTAGTGTAGGTCTTGGAAAATACATAAAAACTTGAGAGATTTATACATTTGATGTATTTCACTTGTGTTGATCAATTGGCAAGAAAATTTTGATTGAGAAGTTTGAGTCCTTTGGTCCACCTATGAGGAAGTTTTGAGCTTCTTTTGATGAGGTGTGATTGAAGGTTTGATAAACCATCTTTTATTAATCAATTTGTAGGAGTAAAGATCTTTCTATATATCTTTACTTTTATGCAATCTTCTTCTTCATATCCTTTCTATGTGTTGTTTTCCTTCACTTGTTGTTGCTGATCTTTATGTCATTAGTGTCCATTTTAATTTTTAGTAGTTTGTTCTTATAACATTTGGTATCAAATCCATGTATTAAAGTTGTTTCCACAACTCTAAGTATTTGATTTAAGAAAATCTCCACAAAAAAAAGAGTCTAGAGTCAAGAAAATAAACAAAAAAAAATTGGTATTTCACGTTTTTATACTTGGATAGCATTTTAAATCTTAGATCTACCTGTTTTTGTGTTGTTTTGTTGGTTTCAAGTGCTTTATTCTTATTTCCTAGAACCTAGGGAGTCTAGATCTATGTTTTAACAAACATCCAGTTGTGTTTGTTCATTCCACCATTGTTTAAAATGTGTTTGAAGCTTTTTGGGGGTGGATTTCGTGTGTCTTATGGTATTTGTTACATTTTGTGGCTGGTTTGTTGATATTTAAGCTTGTATTAGCAAAGGGAACCTAGATCCAAAAGAAAATTTTTATTTAGGGTTCATTTACCTTGTGGTCAAACTTTGGTAAACTCTTGAATATTCATGTTGTTCTTCCTCATCTTCATAGATTATTGAAGAAGAATAGTCAAGGTGTTTGTTCGATCCAAAAGAGGGAAGAAAGGGATTGAAAAGGTTGTTAGTGTAAAATCATATTCAAAGAATATTCCATTCTTCCTAAAGAACGAAGGTACAAGGGGACAACAAAATACACTTGCAAGTACAAGGGGGGGACCAATTCTTTTCCATTTCAGTTGAAGGCTTGAAAGATCTCTAAATTCCATCCTTACGCCCTCAAAATGGAAATCCTTCTTCTCCTTAAGTGTTTTTTGTCCGAGATAATTATTTGGGAATTGAATATTTTGAAAGTCACGTCCAACCACAAGCTGCCACATCATCACTTTTATGACCAACTGAATTGAGTTCTGATTTAGATTTCTTAATTTCTAATTATTTTTTATAGTTTCTATTTTGTTAGTTCTATCCCTATTTTATAAGCCAGTAAGTACCTAGTAGTTTGGTAATTAGATTAGCGTCTGTTCGTTTCGTGTCTTCGATTTTTATGTGCTTCTCTCGTTTTTGAATTCGTAGTAGATTGTTGGTTCAAGTCCGTACATTTTTATTTGAGTAATATCAAACAAAAATTGATTCCAGACCAAAGCTTAATCACCACTCAAGTAACTTCCCATGTATTGCCAATTACTCAACACTAGTGAAGCCAAGTGTGAGGTGAGGTTGAGTGAGAGTGTGGTGAGGCTTTTGAACTAACTTGTTTGCTCGGTTTGTAGGTTGTGTTGCTTGGTATTTTTTTATATTTCTTTTAGGTACATTTGCCATTCAATCTGACGATACTACTTCCTAAACATTGGGAAATGTTGCTATTGGATCCTTGATGGCTCGGTTTGAGATGTTTGGTTGAGAAATGAGGAGTAATAATGATGCCTTGAGAAGTGAAATGAAGAATGGTAATGATGCCTTTAGAAGTAATGTGGATACTATGAAGGGTGAAATGGTATCCTTGACGGATGGTGTAATTAGATTTAAAGAAAGTGTTGATAGATTATATCCACCAAAGCCTCCACAAAATTCAAACCACCAAGTCCCAAGTCCACTTTACCAAGGACACCCCACTCCACAAAATCCCATGCCAAAAATCCAAATACATCACCAATGTAATCCAATGCCTCCACCCAAAGATCCACTAAACCAAAATCACCCTATACAATAAAGAGAAGAGATTGTGATAGAATCCAAGGGTTATGAGGTTGGTTTTCAAGATGGAGAGAAGTTTGATATTGAGATACAAGAAGAGTGTGAAAAAAAAGGAAACCGTGGGTAGTGAAGTAGGAAAAAGAAAGAAATGCTTGATGGTTGATATTGTCCACAAAGAACCCTTGTTACTTCCTATCCCAAAATATACCATTTTGCCTAGTATTTTCTCTTGTCATGTCCAGGTTCAAGACCCTATAATCCCCAATGAGAAGCCCAAGGAAGTTCTCTTCAACCCATTGGTCGAAAGTCCCAATTTTGGGAAAGGTAATGAAGAAATGAGTCCAAAGGGAAACCTTGACATATTCTATTGTAATGTGCAGCATGAAGTCTGTCATGATGCAAAACCAACTGAAGAACACACTTCCCATGATCTATAAGGTAACAAATCTATCTTCTAGACCCCTAAAAACTTGAATTGTATGATATGGCTAGTACTTGCCAAAGTGATGTAGTTTTGGATTTTCTTAGTGAAGAAGTGTATGAATCTTCCTTTTGTGATACTCTTGGTGTTTCTAGGTTGCATAAGGACCAAACTTTTTTTGTGAGTATGCAAGCACTAGTTGATCCTTCAGATGACAAAATCAATTCTTTTAATAAGAATGATTTGTGTCCATCTAGTGCTAGCACTTATAACTTGAATAAGGTTCCATTACCAAGTGACAAGAGTATTTATACACTATTTGACCCTTTCAAAAACCAAGGCGAGTCTATGTTGGTATGTGAGTTGCCAACAAGTAGTGAGGATGTAAATGATGGAATGCATCTTGATGAGGAAAGTTATCTATGCCGTAGTTCCTCAATATTGAATTTTAATCTTCCCTTAAAATCAAATGTTTTGGGTGATTGTGGGTATGATGTCCTAGCAAAAGGAATGAGTAACCCTTTTTTATATCCTTAGCTACTTCATCCATTTGATTCAGGTGCTCTAGTAGGGTGGAGAAGGGATTGTCTTGGTGTGTCTTCATTTTTCCTTGATAATTACCTTAGCCTTATCCTTTGTACTGATCATAGTAATTGCTTCATGGTCAAAACAAAGTATTGCTCATTGTATTTTAAAAGTGTACCCCCTCAGCATGATGTCTTCACACTTGATTCCTTCCTATACTACCTCTTTACCTACGAGGATAACCTTATTAATTTTGAATTGGTATTATTTTGAGGTAGTATTTTTGGTTTTTGGTTTCCCTGTTTGAATGATGATGATATGTAGGTGAGGTGGACCTTAGGATCAATAGTAGCACCATATTTAATGAGGTCCTTTGTAGAGGTAATGAAACAAATGTATCTTATGGTTCCTAAGCCAAAGGTAGTGTTACTTTTTGGATATAGTGAAACCATTAAGACTATTGTATTTTCCTTATATCTTGATATTTTCCAAAGCCACCTCATTCATTCTAAGTTATTCATGTCACACACAAAGGACCCATGGATGTATTTCAAATATAAACAACCTTGGCTTATTGATATATGTGATGGTATCGATTTGCACTCCTCTTTCCATCATGTCTATCTTAGCCAAGTCTTTTATGATGCTTGTAGTAAGTGTTAATGATCATAATCAAGGATTATGGGCTATATTCAAATAGTGTACCCCTTGGCATGGTTATATCATGTGCAGTACTAATGATAACCCTCCAACCATGACGATTATATGTTTTATTTCTTGTCTCTATGGTGTTGCTAGATGTGAATTTGAGGACAAATTCCTTTTAAAATGGAGGGGATGATTCAAGAATAAAGAGAGAAAAAAGAGGACAGGGCATTATCAAAGGTTCAAGCTTTAGATTAAAGACCCTTTTCAATCCCTGTTCATTTAAATTGGTGCTTATGAGAGCATGATGCCTTCAACCAAGGGAGTGTATTTGCTAAAACGTGAAGAAGAAATTTTAACACACTCCAAGGAATCCTTGAATACACTCTAAAGGCACCACAACTTAGGGGTATTATGGTCTTTCGAGACACCCATTCTACACTCCAAAGGAGCACCCTTCATTAAGGGTAGTTTAGATATTGTCTTGTAATAGTATAAATAGACCCTCAGCTTACATTTTTCATAAGACTTTCATGCATTGAAATTGAGTATTACTCCTAGTGTAGTTTCATTCCTTATTGTAGGGCTTGGAAAATCCATCTTAGTGTAGGTCTTGGTAAAGACAACAAAAAACTTGAGAGTTAAATACAATTGATGGATTTCATTTATGTTGAACATTTGGCATGAAACGTGTGATTGAGGAAGATTGAGTCCTTTGGTCCACCTAAGAGGAAGGTTTGAGCTTCTATTGGTGAGGTGTGATTAACAATTTGATACATCATCTTTTGTTAATCACTTTGTAGGAGTAAAGGTCTTTCTACTATCCTTACATTTTATGCATCTCTTCTTCATCTTCCTTTCTTCTAGTTACTGTTTTTGTTTCTCTTGTGTCCATTTTCGTGTTTGGACATCCTTTAGGATATCATTTGATGATACAAGCATAATGACCGAAAAAGTGTACAAGGAATTATCAAAGGTTCAAGCATCGGATTTAAGACCCTTTTAGATCCTTTTCAATCCTTGTTCATGCAAATGGGAGCTTATGAGAGCATGATGCCTTCAACCAAGGGAGTCTAATTGGTAAAAGGTGAAAATAGTTTTTAATAAACTCCAAGGCATCCATGAATACACTATAAATGCACCTTAACTTAGGGATATTATGGTCTTTTTAGACTCTCTTTCTACACCCCAAAGTAGCACCCTTCATTAAGGGTATTTTAGACATTGTCTTGTAATAGTATAAATAGACCCTTAGCTTCCATTTTTCATAAGAATTTGATGAATTAAAATTGAGTATTAATCTTAGTGTAGTTTATTTACTTAGTGTAGGGCTTGTAGAAGCCATCTTAAGGTAGGTCTTGGAAAAAACATCAAAACTTGAGAGATTAAGACATTTGATGGATTTCACTTTTGTTGATCAATTGGCAAGAAAAATGTGACTGAAGAGTGTTAGTCCTTTGGTATGAATAAGAGGAAGGTTTGAGCTTCTACTGGTGAGGTGTGATTGATGGTTTGATACACCATCTTTTCTTAATCAGTTGGTAGGAGTAAATCTGTTTCTATCTATCTTAACTTTTATGCAATATTCTTCTTCATCTCATTTCTGTGTTGTTTTCCTTTACTTGTTGTTGTTGATTTTTTTGTCTTTAGGTTATATTTTAATTTTTTGTAGTTTGTTCTTCTATCATGCATCACCTACTTTGACATTTTGAGCAGCTTGAACTCCTTAAGTAGGTGCATCACCTACTTGGACAAATTTGATCAAATTTGGGGTCCAAAATTCAGCTAATTGGATGGACAAAAATAGGGCTTTTATAAGACCAAGTTGCTGGTCATTTTCCTCATTCTTAAGTCACAAAAAGGTTACACTTCACAAATTCTCTCTACTTTCTTTAAGGAAAATGGAGCAGCCCTATATTTCCTTTAAGGGTTCATGGAGAAACTCCAACTTTTGCAACCCAAGCTAAGTAAAAACACTTATGGTTTAGCTTAATTATCTCATGGAAGATTAGGAAGACATGCTACAAGTTCTTGATTATTAATTTATGGCGGAATATAGAACAAGCTACTTGCTCAATTTTTCTTTATTATTAAGAGATCTCTTTTCCTCTATGGTTTTAAGTGTGAAGGAAAATAAAAGTTGAAGTACTTGAGGAGTTCAAATTAAAAGAATAAGTTGCAGAATTAAGGTAAGGTGACTACTCCATTTTGTTCCCTTATATATGAATTTGAGTGAGGGTTATGGATATGTTGTTATTAAGAACTCAAGAGATGATGAGTTCAATCATTGATTGCTACAATAAAAGCTATTTAGGACTGATTTTTGGATTGTTTTGTATGTGTATGATATAGGCTGCCAAGTTGTTGTTGGAGAAAGGTGTAACTAGGTTAAATTGTCAGTACACCTCAAAACTAATTTTTTTTTTTTGGTTACTGCCTAATCTATTTTGTGTATTGTTTGGAGAGTGTAATGAAGCCAAGGTGGTTATGGTTAATCATAAAAGGAAATGTATGGTATATGGGTGTAACAGGAAAAGATGAGGGTTAGAATAACACCCTTAATTTAAAGATTAAGAGCTTACTGCTCGGTTACTATTTTGTTGAAGTTAAATAGCCCAAATAAGTCGGTTGGTTTCTAATATTATTTTACCATATCTTCTGGTAGATAAGTAAACTAAAAGGCAGCAATTCAAGTTTGGTTAGTTTGGAGTTATATAATCGGGTATGTACGACATTTTCTATTTTGCACACTCAGGAAAGAAATCGAATATTTGGTGAATACCCCGTACTTCTACCTAGCTTGATATCATCCCAAGAATGTTTAAAAGTGAATTTGAAAGATGAATCCACTTTTTTTCACATGGAATTTTTAAGATTTTCACTTTTTTAAGTGGGAAATTGTATTATGTTTCCAACGATACTAGTTTTGTCAAAATCCGACATCGGATGAGAAAGTTATGGCCAAAATACTTAAAGTAGTCAAAACTACACAGGTATGATGGTTAAGGCCAACGGACCATCAAGATAGCGATGGACCATCACTGATTAGGCAGAGGGTTCAAGTTCTAGTAATGTATGATGGGATGGACCGATGGGCCGTCGAGTCTGCGACTGACCGTCGCCCCCAATCGTTGCGACTTCCATTCTGCATTTTAAAGATGTTTTTAAATGGGTATTTGTGTCTTTTTCAACCGATTTAACCCCTAATTATACCAGACCATATCACATAACTTCATTATTCTTCTACAACAACAAATTAGCGTTTCTCTCAAAGATCAATCCCCAAGAAAAAGAAAACCTAGGTGCTTGATTCCAAGCCAATAATTCAAGTTTTCCTCCATAGACATTCAAGAACTAACACAACCCAGGCATTGCATAAGTCGATTCATGGGTCCCTTTCAACCATGAAGATCAAGAATCTCTTTTCAAAATCCAAGATTTATGTAATTATGAGTGTTCTTGATTTAAATTGAATTGAAATTCATGTTCATAATGTTGTGGGGTTTTGATTTATGTTTGAAATTAAATATTCCAATGATTGACCCTAGGTTGTGGTGATTTGCATAATAATAATGAAAAACCCTTAAATTTACACGTTTATTGATGTATCCATGATTATTATAAGTGATGATGATTGTATATCCAAAGCATGCTCCCCGTGTTTTCGATTAAATTCCTATGTGAAGAAAAAGTGCCATACTAGTATGATAATACGAAATCATCATTTATGTACAAGTTTATGCATGTCCAGTGTTTGATGAAATGTCTTACTCAATGAATTATGAATATATGTGTAGCCAATGTGGTGCTTTAGAACTTGTACTTCATGAAATCTCCAACTTATTATTTTATGGATTGTGATGTTGGTCATGTATTCAAGAAAGCCATGTTTTTTTAGTTTTATGCTATCGAGTCCTGAGGGTACTTTTACCCGACAATTAGAAATATGCCCATAGCCAGTGTCATGTTTTTAAGATACTCTCCGTCAAGCCATGTTCATATAAATAAAGTTAGTCATGTGACTCAAGAAAACCCAGTAAACTCAGTGATCTCAGAAATCTCAAAAATTCAGTAATCTTTGTAGTATTTTGTCAGTCAACAAAACTTAGTTAATTCAATCCAGTTCAGTTTAGTAATCCATGTTCAGTGTCTATTCATATAGGAGTAGAAATTAGCATTGAGCCAACCTATGATTGGCAACCCACCTGTTATATGAGGGTTGGATTGTTAGAAGCAATCTTTGTATTCCAGAACTACGTATGCAGCGTAGGTTGAGACATCATAGCCTGTTATATGAGAGCAGATGAGATGGCTTAACCTATTATATGAGGGTTATCACCGTTCTCACTAGAGTCAACTATTATATGAGGGTTACTTAAAGTTTTCTTTATCGGTGATGCAGTATTGACACCCTTCCAATTGGGGTTATAGATTGGACCCTAACTCAACCATAATGGCATATTAGGGCCGTATTTGTTAGACAACTACTTTCCACAGTTGCAGTATAGAATCAGGATTGTTATATACAGGCATTTAGTTGCAGTAATAGAACTCAGATAGTTCTAACAAATTTAGGACTGTCATATACAGTCAACTCAGAAAAGTACAGAACTCAGCTATATCCATCAGAAGCTACACTATCAGATACAACCACTCAGTGTCAGTTATTTTAGTTATACAGTTATCAGTATCTTATGTTTTTAGTACTCAAATTCAGTAATCATGCTATCACAAACACAGTTATAGTGATAATGTACACATGTATGCATTCTCACGTTCAAGTTATTCAGTCAGTTCATATAGTTCATGCATGTGAACCCTTTGCATTTAACCTACCTCACATGGATACAAGTATATTCCAATGTACTAACGTATTTGGGCAATGGTTTCTTATACCATATGTTCAGAAGCACGAGCTCGAGAGCATCAGTAGCATTCCAGTCTTCACAGTCAGAGTTAGCAGTGAGTCCTCATCTTTCGATGACATGACCATTACTTTGTTATCTCAATAATTAATTTATTAGTTGAAGTTATTTGGGGACATGTCCCATCAGCTCTTTATTCAAACAGTTTTGTAAGTTAGAGGCTTTTCAGACTATAGTATGTTCAGACCATTTTATTTTAGTTGTTTTGGCTATTTCAAACTCCACCCATATATTATATTTTATCAGTTATGTTATAGTTTTGAACCTTACGGACTTAAAAACCTTTTTTCCACATTTATAGAGTATATTATATAGTTTACAAGTACGGATATTAGTCATGGGTTAGCTTGTGGTACTTTGGGGTCATGAGCGCCGCATAGCGTTCCCGGTACCAGATTCGAGGCGGTACATTTGGTCCATCAAGTAAGCTTCCAAGGTTATCCTATAAAAAGTGATACATAATGGTAGTATATTATATACTATGTAGTCAATGACCTTGTTACCATTATCTAACAAGTTAAAATACCTCAATACATGCTTATTATTAAGCCTGCACGACTATTTTCACTAGAGTATTTCAAGAGTTCTCAATTTACTCAAATAAGACCTATGTGTTATTTTCAGCACCAATACACTTCATTTGTGTTCCAACATCTCCCTACCTCATTTTTGTTACATTAAGTTCCCATTTACATGTCTCTTATTGGTAGATTATAGTTTCTAGGTACCATAATGGTTTGACCACAAAAGTAACAATCTTAAAGGTTAAACAAACTATGTAATGCAAGTCTGTAAAATAAGTGGTAGCTCAAGGGCATAATCCTAGCAAGGGATGACCTCAATACCTTTATATATGAGTGGTAGCTCGGGGGCATAAGCCTAGCATGGGCCGACCCCGATTTGTCTTTTTACCACTGATCAGCTGGTCATTTTTATTATATGATGTACAATGGTTATTTAGTAAGAAAGGTATAATGAAGTAAGGAATGTAATGTTCTTGATCCTACAAATATAGAAAGGTGGTCTAATAGCATTATTTATTCACTTGTATATGATATCTATTGATTTGTTATATCATGTGTTGTTACCTTCATCCTTACCTATTCATTATATATTTTTCTACTAACATCCCTTATGAGGAACATGTATATCATGCTGTAGGTATAGGTTCTTCAACTAATATACCTCGCTAGTAAAAGCACAGGCTATTCGGTGACTATTGGTAAGCTCCAGGTTGATTCAGGGCTTTACGAGTTTGTTCCATATGTTTTGGTATTATGGAGTTGTGAAGAGTACGGTGGGGGTTTGTACCGACCATAGCTAAGTCAATGTATCTTTTAGAAGCTTTGTAGACTAATGTAAAGTTGAACATGGTCGTGTCTTGTCTTTTAAATGTTTAGCCTCAATGACCATTCCATGTATATATAATTTTGCGCTTGAATAGGTAATTATTCTCATTAATCATTATATCATATTGTTAGAACCTTTGGTTATGATACTTACATGCATGAGAAGTACAAGGTTATGGAATGGTTCTCTTTGGCCTTCATGACTACGGGTGCCTATCCGCCCTAATAGGATTTGAGGTATGATACTGGGGTTGCTGGTTATCATTTATGCAGCCATTAGCTTGATGAAGAGGAATATTCAACTGTCACATAAGAGAATGAGTTAAAATAAAATAGAGATATTGTAAGCATAATAGATCATGAAAGACAGAGATGATTTCCTAAGAATGTTCTGCAACCTCTTGCTCATGAATGTGGTGCGCTTCACGCAGATGATAAATACTCTATCCAACGAGGCTTTTCTAACTCCCTTGGACTCTTAAAACCTTAGGCTTTTATAACAAGTTTGTAATGACTCAAAACCTGGTCTCGAGACATCACATGGTGCTCAAGACTACGAGTAGCCTTAAGCTAACCCTGTCTAACTTCCACTAGGTATAAATCTCATAATCAAGGTAATATAGACATAAAAGTCATACTTAATGTGGAATCTATTTGAAAGAAATGAGAATAATCTAAAAGAAATGTCTGAAAATCAAATATTGTAAGTCTGAATCAATTCTAGTAGTTTGACAAGCCTCAACTACTAATACTAGAGAGTCACTGGGACAGACCCCCAAGTAATTTGAACTATCTGAAAAAAATACTGAATCATATAAAACTACTAAACTGTAGAATCTGAATGAATAAGTCTTTGAACTATGAGGAATCACCAACTGTCAAATGTAGATAAGGATGCTCGAACAACTCACACTACTAATGCTGAGCACTAAACCTACATTATGAGACAATGTAGCACGTAGAAGTATATGTGGATAAGTACTTTGAGGATGTACTGAGTATACGGGGGTAAAATGAATAATTAAAACATTATCTCATTATCATAATTGATAGACCAATGCATGATAAATGTAAATGACTTACATAAGCTGGGATATCTGAAATATAGAAATCTGAAATTATGCAAAGCAAATCAATCTTTATAAATCTAGTGAGTCATAACACTTATTTCTAGAAGTTGTACTTATATTATCTCTTTAAATCATATTATCTAAGTGTAGAAAGGACTCACCCTTAAATCTGAAAGCTAAAAACTGTAATTAAATATCTTTCTGTAAAGCATAGTCTAAATAAATTGGTAAGCCTTTACACTTATTTTTTTCTAAAAGTTTTTCTATCATTCTGCCATAGGAGTTAGGAAATTTGGGATATATTTCTAACCGATATATAGCACGTAAGCTATCATGGAGTCTAATGTCTTACCCATATTAGGAAGAGATGTTCTAACCTTGCCATCATAATAGAACCTTACCTTAAGTGATCATTATCTTAACCCACTATAGAAAAATCATAAACATATGGTGGCACGTAGTTTTGGGACATA
Source organism: Capsicum baccatum var. pendulum (assembly GCA_030864225.1). Lineage (NCBI taxonomy): Eukaryota > Viridiplantae > Streptophyta > Magnoliopsida > Solanales > Solanaceae > Capsicum > Capsicum baccatum. Next base: position 168,489,036 of record CM061558.1, on the reverse strand, counting down.
AGACTTTGGAATCATACACAACGCAGTGCTAAATACAACTCACATACTCATCCTTAGAATTTATAGGAAATCCACCTTCAAATAGCACAAAGTTTTATATTAAAAACTAATTATGCTTCTCTTTCTTTAATTTTCAAACTATATGGACAATGTGGATTCATTATCGTAGCTTAGGATCAAAAAATCAAAGATTTACTGAAAATTTGTGAATAAACTCATCATAGGATGCTTAAAGCATCATCTTTATTTAATCATCAATATATATTCTTGGGATTAGTAACCCATACATAAAACGTATGTCAAAATATCATAATATTCATGCTTAATCGTCAAAACAATGATAATATATCTCAAAATCTGTAAATTTCTGCAATAGGCAAGAAAGTATGCAAATAAATATGCAATTCAACTTCTAAAGCATTGAAAATTTCATAATCTTAAAATTAGCAATAATCAGTATGAACCCTAATTCAAAGCTCATGAATATTCACTTAAAATAATATGATTCTGTAAATAAAGCTTGGTTTTGGGCACAAGGATGACAGAGGATCCTTGTTAATAAATTCCACATACCTTGAGAGAGGATTAGACCAAGAAACTTGAAATATTTATTCCTATTTGAGTTCTTGAAGATGGATTCTTGATTATCCTTCCTTGGGAATCCTCAATCTAAAGCTTTCTTGGAGAATCAATGGAGGATTTTCACTTCTTGGAGAAGAAGCTTTAGAGCTCTACGATTATTCTTTGAGTGAGAATTGATGAAATTGGGCATAAAGTGCCTTGAATATGCTTAATTCCTTATTTTGAACAAATTGGGGACTTGGGGATTGACAAAAATACCCCTGTTAAACTCTAAGTCGGAATAGAAAAATGCAACATTTTTTTGAAATGGTAGAGCACTGCTACATGCCACTATCATGGTGGCTCACTGGAATTTGAAAAATTGTGAACTGGACAGACTCCGTATTGCGGAGCCATCGCGGTGCCCAATTGGAATGCCATTTTATCCACCAAAACGATGCGGTAAGATCCCTTTGGGCTGCTAGATTTTGACAAATGGGAAAATGGGCAACTCCACGGTGTGCTAATATCGTGAAGGTCCACTGGAATTTATGATTGTCATTTCTTCTTTCTCCACGATGCACTGAGTGCCCAGGAGGCATACTGTAAAACCTAAAACTGACATAACTTTTTAACCGCAAATCATATTTATGCAAATTTGGTATAGATGGAAAGCATATTCAATTTTTCACACAATGGAAGTTCTATGTCATGCCTCAAATTCTATTGGGAGGACAAGAACTCATAGCTGTAAAGGCCCAACAAAACCAATCCATAGCCTTATACTTTACATGCATGTAACTATGAGAACGAAAGGTTCTAACAAACATGACATTATGCATCATTGAGAATAAATACGCAGGTGTATTAGCTGAAGCACCTGTGCCTATAGCATAAAATACAGGTCCCCCTTGAGGGACGCCAATATGAAAATATGTATTGAAGGAAACAACATATGATACAAGAGCTCAATAGTATTTAGATACAAGTGAATTATTAATAATAGAAGACCACATTTATATTTACTTCTAGGACTACATAGATTACATTCTGTTCTTTATTTATACCTTTCTTACTTCATAATCTCTATAATCCATATAATTTAAATGTCCAGTTGATCAGTAGTAAATAGGTAAATTAGAATCAACCCATGTTAGGTTTACGACCCTGATCTGCCACCCACATATGAACATTAGGATTGGCCCATACTAGGCTTATGCCCCTATGCTGCCATCAACATATAAAGGTATCAAGATTGGCCCATGCTAGGCTTATGCCCCTGAGTTGCCACTAGTTTTACAGACTTGCATTTTTTAGTTTTTTTAGCCTTTAATATTGTTACTTTGGTAATTATAATATTATGCTACCTTGAAATAATAATCTACCAATAAGAGACATGTAAATGGGCACTTAATCCAACAATAATGAGGTAGGGAGCTATTGGAATACAAATGAAGTATTTAGGTGCTGAAATAACACATGGGTCTTATATGAGTAAACTGAGATCTCCTAAAGTTTTCTAGTGAAAATAGACATGCATGCTTAATAATAAGCATGTATAGAGGTGTTTTAACACATTAAAGAGTAGGAACATGGTCATTGGCTACATGGGATATAACACGCTGCTATTTTGTATCACTTGTTTATAGTATAACCTTGGATGCTTACTTGATGGAACAAATGTCCGATTTCATGCCAAAGAGTACAAAATAGAGTATGTCATACATACTTGGTTATATAACTCCGAAATTAACCAAACTTGACTTCCCGCCTTTTAGATTATGTATCTAATATAAAATATATGGTAAATTAATTTAGCAACCATCTGGCACATTTAGGCTATTTAAGTTCACCAAAACAATAATCGGGCAGTAAGCCCATAATCTATCAATCAAGGGTGTTATTTTAATCCTTTTCTCCTGAAATTACACCTATATATCATACAAGTTCTTATAAGATTCACCGAAACCACCTTAGCTCTATTATACTTCTAAATATTATGCAAAATAGATTGGGTAGTAACCAAATGAAATAATTAGTTCGGTGATGTACCACCACATCTTTCTTCTATATTTCAATTTGAACTAGTCACACCTTTCTCCAACATCAACCTAGCATCCTATAACATATATATATAAAACAGTCCATAAAACAACACCAAATACCTTTTATTGTAGCAATGAATTAGTGAACTTATCATCTCTTGAGTTCTCAATAACAACACATTTATAACCCTCTCTCAAATTCATATATAAGGAGAACAAAATTGAGTAGTTACCTTACCTCAATTCTGAAACTTATTATTTTAATTTGAACTCCTCAAGAACTTCAACTTTCACTTTCCTTCACACTTTAAACAAAAGAAGAAAAGAGATCTCTTAATAACAAAGTAAAAAAGTGAGCAAGTAGCTTGTTTTATATTGTTTCATGAATTAATAATTAGGAACTTATATAATGTTTTCCTAATCTTCCATTAGATAATTAAGAAAAACCATAAGTGTTTTCACTATGGTTTTCACTTACCTTAGGCTGGAAATGTTGGGGTTTCTCCAAGAACCCTAATAGGAAATATAGGGTTGCTCCTAGTTTCTTTAAAGAAAGTAGAGAAATTTTGGAAGTATAACCTTTATTTTACTTAAGAATGAGGAAAAATGACCAAAAACTTGACCTTATAAAGGCCCTATTTTTGGCCATCCACTTAGCTGCATTTTGGACCCTAACATTGATAAAATTTGTGCAAGTAGGTGATGCACCTACTTAAGGAGCTGAAGCAGCTCAAAAGGTAAAAGTAGGTGATGCACCTACTTGATTAATTTCTTTGTTGGGCACAATTATATTTGGTCCTTGGTAGATTTGTGAGTTGGACTATTTATCCAGTTTCTTCCTCTTTTATTCAATTTTGGCTCAAATGAGTACATTAGTATAGGCTCTAATTTGGTCCATAGACATGGGTCCAGTAGTTTTGTCCAAATAGCTTAAGTATGTGACTCACCTACTAGCTTAATTAAGTCAAGAAAGTACCTCAATATTCTATTCCATTTCCAACTCCTAATCCCTCTAATCTAATTTACAACTATTGCACACTTGGTTACTTTAAAATTTAGATTCAAATATCAGCTTACGATTCAAAGTTAAATAGTTGTATCGATGTTAATTTGATCGCATCACATTAAAACGTATAGGAATTAACTAGAAATCCATCTATACTATAAATACTCGCATAATAAATCTCTTCCATTGCCTATTCCACAAGGCTATACCAAATTTCATATAAATAGAACAAGTGCAAGCAAAATACAGGATATTACAGTCTAAATACGTAAAATTTCACATGGAATGAATATTATTTACTTTGGAAGATATAGCTCTTAACATTCTAAGAACGAATTTAAGCTAGGAATAATATGGGGAATTACACCACATCCTCTCCTAAACGAAGTAACACTGTGACCACCACTGTGAGCACCTCTACCTCTACCTCAAGCACTTGTAGCATTACCCCTACCATTCTAAGATCCAAATCATAGTACTAATATTGGAGTAGGTATAAAAATATGTAATGGAAAATGTTGGCCTCATGGATAAACTCATCACATACAAAACACCGCCATGGGCGGACATAATTGAGGAGATGCAGATAAATTAGGATGACCATCCTAGCCCAAAGTTTGGCTACCGAAAGTTGTTGAACATGAAGGTCTACCACCTGATCCCTATAAAGCAGCCTTAACCTAATACAAGATGATAATCTAAATAGGGTAACAAACACAAAAGCAAGGACAAAAAAGGAAACAAGAAAAATAACCAAATGAAGGATAGATAGATTGACACAAATTGATAAAGAGAGAACAACTAACGGCTATATTAAACCCTAAGACCTTCCTGTTGATTACCAATAAACACCAACCTCTTACGAGGATCTCACAAAAATAGAATCCCAAGTAACCCATGTTTATCGATATTCCATAAGCTCCCAATAAGCTTAAAATAAACACTCGCAAGAATATCTCAAAACATCAGCATTCATTAACTACCTAAAAATGATGAAGGACCTAGAAATTTATAGGCCAAAAGGCCTTTATTACAACTTGGGCCTAAAAGTGACGCTAAATATAACTTGGTCCCAAAAGTGACCCAAGAGCAAACAAAATATATTAGGCACCCATACTCTCTTGAAGTCCAAGCTATCATCCAAATGCGGTGCTTCCTATTACTTCCTCAGAGGATATCATCAAATATAGCTTCTTTCAAAGTTATCCTCTATTTACGTATTTGATCCCCTAAAATGACCAAGTCTTGGATCCATAGATATCATTCTTGAAGTATCGATCCCAAAAAACTGGAGCCCATTCAGCTTTTATCATCCGCCCTTTCTTGAATAGGATTTGTCCTCGAATCTAACTCCTTTATCAACTTATCATTGTACCTTTCATGTTTGGAATAATTAGGTAAGAATTTTGTTAGGATTTTAAGGTTTTTTTCATAAGGAATTCTCTTTGCATCCTCCTTTGATATTGTTTGTTCATGAACCTGCATAAATAAAGGTGTGATGCTAGGTAAATTGGTAACATCATGGTTAACAAGAAACAAAGGATCCATGTTGGAATTGTATTTTTCAATTCGGGAAGACTCATTGCTTAATTGAACTTGGAATGGTTGAAGAATGCCTTTTGGAGCTTCGATTGTCTTTGTTTAGGCTGATGGGACATGTTCTTGAGGTCTTGTTGTACAATTTATAAGGTTGAACTTCGGTGTTAGGTTAATGAGTTTTTTCTCCATTTTACCAATGTATCTTCAATTTTTGTCTTTGGATCAATTTATTTTATCCATCATTCGTTGCATGCTCATGAGATCTTCCATAATGGTATCAATGGTTGTTGTACCCATAGCTTCTTAGTATATATTATAGAAAAGAGAGGAAGCAACAATGGATGATCCATTTGAAAGTAAATACTTGACTAAATGATGTTAGGAAAGAGAGAAACAATAAATACTCAACGAAAGAATAAAAGATAAAACAAAGACTTGAAGGACTTGAATTCAAAGTTAAACTAAGAAAATAATAGAATAAAAAAAAAAAGAGAAAACACAATAATTAAGATACAAAACAAAGAACGAATCAAGAACTAATTGAAAAATTAAGTAGATTATGGTTTAGGTGTTAATTAGTTTCATGAATCGAAGAACTGGAAGAAGGAATTAACAGATGAAATTAATGGTTTGAACATGATTTAATGGAGTTTTTGAATTTTTGAGATATGTTTTAGAACTTAAATTGTTGTTGGAGAAGTGTTGAAATGCGTTTGGGGTGTGTTAAGTGGTTGTTTTCCATTGGAACACACTGAAGTGGATGTGGAGCATACCGGGCGCACATGGGAAGAACCACCAATGCAGGAGCTGTTGTTTTGGCTACCTTGGACATGTTTTAGCAGGCCAGGTGCAGCTGTAAGGAAGATGGGAAAAAATTATCTTGTTTAAGGCCAAAAATTGCCCCTTGTGGTCCCCCTTTGATATCCAAGAGGAAGGCTAAACACGAATTGGACACTTAAAAGTCAAAAATCAGCAAGCACACAAAGAGAAAACAACACACTAGAAAGGAGATGAATAAGAAGATTGTATGAAAAGTAAAGATAGGTACAAAGACCTTTGCTTTCTATTAATTGAATATCACAAGAAAGTGTATCAAACATTCAAACACACCTCAAAAATAGAAACTCAAACCTTTCTCTTTGATGGACCAAAGGACTCTAGACTTCCTCAATCTCACCTTTCTTGCAAAATAACCCAATACAAATGAAAAACCGATTTCAATTGCATTCGAGGTTCTCTTACGGAGAAGGAGAAGAATACAATCTAACACTAAGATTACAATCTAAAAATTCACTCAATTATTATGTCAAAAACTAAAGAAAATAAGGGCTAAGGTGTATATTTATACTATAACATAATAAAAGACTTAATTTCCCTTAATGAAACTCCCAAAAGAGGCGTCTCTTTAGTGTAGATGGAGAGTGCAAAATGTCTTCAATGACCTTCACTTGAGGTGCCTATGGAGTGTATAAGTCCTCCTTCTTTCTTCTCTTGAACAAGGCTTCAAAATACACCAAAAAGTGTTCAATTGTTTGTTAATTCCAAAGCCTCGACCCTTAGATAATACCTTGTGCTCTTGGTGCTCCTTGTTCTTGTAACATCCTCTCCATCTTGAAGGAATTTGTCCTCAAATTCAGATATTGTAAAACCAAATAGAGAGCAAAACAAACACAAAATCCTCTTGGGAGGATTGTTAGTATTAGTACCACACTCATATCATCAACTTGCTCACATCTGACATACACCCACACATCCTTGGTATTTGGCATAAAAGCATAGCATAAAGGATACCAAATACATGAATAACATCATTATCAAAAAATAAGTGAGCATGACCCAAAACTATAACTTTAACCTCTCAAGAGTATTTTGGGGGAAAAGGGAAATAGTAAGCAAGGGTCTAGGCAATGGTTAAGCATCCCTTTCACTAGATTATCATGCCAAGGGGGTAAATATTTGACTTACAACCTGCAATCCCTTGTTATGTCCACCAAACAATTAGTATATGCATCACAAAGAATAGGGCTAAGGTGAAAATCAAGGGAAAATAAGTACAAGCCAAATGGGTGAAGTGGCCAAAGGAATAATCCAAAACTACTCATTCCATTTACTAGGGTATCACACTAACCTAAAGCATTTTTTCTTAAGGGAAGACTAGCACACAAGGATAAGGACCTATGGCTTAGTAGGCCTCCCTTAACAACATAAATTTCATCATCCGCAATCTCTCCATACACATGATCACCAAGAACATAATAAATAGAAAGGTTCTCACCACACAACAAGTTCAAGGGACAATATTCATTATCAAGATCAACATTATAAACATCAACACTAACTTAAGGTTTTTCAATCCCACGATTCCCATATTCAATTTATAAACAATTTTTAAGAGCAACTTGATCATAGTTCACAACAAAAGAGTTACTAAGGAAGAAAGTATACATATGTAAACCCAAAACGACTTCACTATACACTAAATCACAACATTTTAAGTTTAAATAAGTGTTGAGAGTAGCAAAGTCACCTCGGATAAGGCTTGGAAAGTCCACTTGTTGGGAAATCTCGGTAAAGGCAGTCACTATTTCATTTCCCATGCTTTCAGGTGGGACTTTTTTTGGATCGTTCTGGGTTATCATTTTATCTTGTACCTACACATAAGAAAAATCAAAGCTAGGAAAAATGCAAGCCTTTTGGTTTTGAATTATCAAGGTATTTTGTGGGCAAGTGCCACAAACAAATCTGTTTTTCCCTTTTTAAGATCACATTCCACGACCTTCCCTTCCCTTTCCTTCTTTCTTTTTTCACATTATTATTGTACCTCACCATCTATTTTCTTTCCATATTGAGCATTGATCATACCTTTCATGGGCTTTAGGTCTTCCTCTTTTTCTACTTGGATGGAGGGAATTTCGTTTAAGGAAGTTTAGAGATTGGGAACCAGATTTGGTTGCTGATGGGTTTGGATTTGTGGCATGGTGATTTGAGGAGTGTAGGGTATTTGGTCAACTGGATTTGTAACTTGGTGGTTTAAATTTTGTGGAGGTTTTGGTGAACATAGTCTATCAACCCCATCTTTAATTCTAGTCATGTCACCCCTCATTGATTACATATAACCATTAATGTTTCTCCTCATAGCATTATTATTATCCTCTATTTTTTGGGCAAAGGCCTCAAACCGAGCAATCAAGGCTCCAGTAGCATCATTTCCCAAAGGTTGGGAAGTAGTCCCTTCAGAATTCATGGCAATGGTACCCAACAAAAGCATAAAAAAAATAGCAAAATAATACGTACAAAATGAAAAAACAAATTGTTAAAGAAAGCCTCACCAGACTCTCACTCAACCTCACCTCACACTTGTCTTCACAAGTGTTGGATAATTGACAATACGTGGCAAGTTACTTGAGTGGTGAGAAGCTTTGGTACAGAATCGATCTTTGTTTGAAATGACTCAAATAAAGTGATATATGAGCCTGAACAAACAAAAAAACTACAAATTTAAAAAAAGAAAAGCACAGATCAATTGAAAAAACGAAACAAACGGATCCAAGACTAATTATCAACCTATTAGGTAGTTACTAGTTTTCTAATTGGTTGTTTAATTACTGATGATGTGGCAGCTTGTAATTGGATGTCAATTTTAAAAATTTTCAAATTCCAAATTCTTTTTTTTCGGCCAAACACACTTAGGCGAAGAAGAAATTTCGTTTGGGGGGGAACAAATAAAGGTTTGGAGCCCTTTTGGAGTTTCAAATGAAATCTAAATGGATTGGTCCCCTACTTATTCTTTCAATTAAACTTGACTATTCCCTTTGTCTCTTCTTTCTTTTGGATGAAAATAAATATGCCAAGGAATATTCTTTCACAAACATCAAGTACACTTTCTTTCTTCTCTTTTTTGGGATCAAACACACTCTTAGAATATTCTTCCTTACCAAGACTTGATGAAGATGGAAGAACAAGATGAATATTTAAGAATTGACCAAAGTTTGAACCCTAACCAAATGAACCCCAATTTCCGATTTTCTTGTAGATCTAGGTTCCCTAGGCCAAGGTGAACTCGAATATGCAAAAATCAGCCACAAAACTCATCCAAATCACAAGGCCAATTTTTGATCTATCAGAAAAACTTCAAAACCACCATATCCATGGAGGTTCTTAGCTCAAACTTAACCATATCTTATTCCAAGTGTAGATCTAGACTCTCTAGGTGTTAGAGAACAAGAATATAACAAAAGAAACTTCCAAAAAAAACAGTAAAAACTTGTAGGTTTAAGGATTAAATTTCGGATCTACCACAAGACAACAATAGACACCATTTTATTTTTTGAGATTTTTTTATTTTTGAATCTTTTTGTTGAGATTTTCTTAATAAGAACACTAAAACCAAGATTTAGGGATGTTGGAACAACCCTAAACAAGGTTTTGATTCAAAATGATAACCTAAAGGAAGGATAAAAACGAAATGGATACTTAAAAGGCAAAAATCACCAAGCACTCAAAGAGAAAACAACACACTAGACAGGGGATGATGAAGAAGATTGCATAAAAAGTAAAGATAGGTAGAAAAACCCTTACTTCTATAAAATGAATAGCACAAGGAGGTGTCTCAAACCTTCAAACACTCCTCACCAATAGAAGCTCAAACCTTCATGCTAGATGGACCAAAGGACTCAAACTTCCTAAACTCACCTTTCTTTCAAAATAACACAGTACAAGTGAAAAACCAATTTCAATTACATTCAAGGTTCAAATTTTGGTTTTCCTCTCTTAAGGAAAATGAGAAGACTACAATATAACACTGAGAATACAAGATAAAATGTCACTCAATTCATTATATCAAAGACTATGGAAAATAAGAGCCAAGGTCTCTATTTATACTATTACATAATAAAAGACTTAATTTCCCTTAATGAAACTCCCAAAAGAGGCGCCTCTTAAGTGTAGCTTTAGAGAGAAAAATGTCTTCAATGCCCTTCACTTGAGGCGCCTATGGAGTGTATAAGTCCTGCCCCTTTCTTCTTTTTAACAAGGCTTCAAAATACACCAAAAAGTGTTCAATTGCATACTAATTTCGAAGCCTCGACCCTTAGATAATACCTTGTGCTCTGGTTGCTCCTTGTGTTCGTATCGCGCTTTATCCTCTTATTTGGAATATTCTCTTGGATCTCCAAAAAGATTCTTGCACAAACACTTTTGTACACCTTTTTCTTCATTTCATAAGATCAAACAACCACTTTTTTAATACAATTCCTCTTGAAGATTTGAGTTTCTCCAAGAACACTCAAGAACACGAAAAACTTCAAAAATCTCTAACTCTCAAACCGTTGATTGAAATGTGATAAAATTTTGAATCAAAACTATTTTCAACTTTAAAAATAAATTCCAGAAATAATTTCATCAAATTATTAACCAAAAATTCAAAATTTTAACACCCACTTTCAACCTTAAAACTTGAGCTTCTCAACAATGGTAGATCCTCTGATTTAGCTTTGGTCGTGCTCAAATTGAAGGTTTAGACTCCAATAATGTCAAAGAAAAATAATTTAACACTAAAAAAGAGGAAAAACAACAAAATGAAAGAATAAAAATTTGACCTAAAGATAAAAACATGAATAGTGAGATTATTTTTGGGATTTTTTATTTTTCAACACAAATAGACCCAAGATTGACTTCACGGGAATGAAATCAAGCTCGGCTAAGATACTAAATGATACAAGATTAAAATACATAAATGGAAACACATACAAAATCAAGGACAAACAAAGGAAATGATACAAATAATTAAAGGTTAAAAGGATAGATAGATTGACATAAATTGATAAAGAGAGGAAAGTCAAAGCGTATTTTAAACCCTAAGACCCTCCTATCAATTACCAAGAAAAACCAACCTCTAATGAGGAACTCAAGAGAATGGAATCCAGAGGGACCCACGTTTCTCAACAATCCATAAGCTCCCATCAAGCTTAAAACAAACACTCGCAAGTGCATCCCAAAACATCATCATTCATCAACTACATAAAAATGAAGAAGGTAAGGCCAAAAGGCCTTTATTACAACCTGGGCCTAAAAGTAACCGTAAATGCAACTTTGGCCCAAAAGTGACCCAAGAGCCAAAATAATAAAATGGGTGCCCATACTCTCTTGAAGCCTAAGCTATCATTAGAATATGGTGTTGCCCATTCCTTCTTCCGAGGATATCATCAAATATATCTTCTTTCCAAGTTATCATCCATTCACTTATTTGATCCCCTAAAATAACCAAGTCTTAGATCCATAGGTATGATCCTAGAAGCATCGATCCCAAAGGAGTGGAGCCCATTGATATTTTATCATAAACGACCTACCATGATAACTATAAGATCTTCTAATGAGAAAATTTCTACCTCAAGGGAATATCTATTAAACTCATCATAATGACGCACAGTCTTGGTATCTCTTGAGTAGCCTAGATAATAAGCTCAATCATCTTGGCATGCTCAATAATACTTTAGAAGGAAGCCCCTAAAACTACTATCTAAGTTGTAGCCAACATATAAGTACCATCTAATCACTTCAAAATCTTTTGAATCATCTCAGACTCGATGGAGATTTTAGAGGTTGTGTACCCGTAAAGTGTGAAAATAAGCTTCATACTTAATAATAGTAGTGGAGCCCTGCTCTAAGTGATCAAACTCATCACACACCTAATATTTCAAGCTATACAGTATAAATCTTTCCAAAAAGGCCTCAAGAAGTTAATTACAAGTAATAGTAGGCAATCCCAAAGGTCTACAACTAGCATACGACCTCCACCAATCCCTAGCCATTTTCGTCTCTATATATGATGTAATTCAAGCTTCAGGATAAACGAACTAACTACAGAATTTATGAATAATCAATTAAAGATATAAGATATAAATATTGACATCAGAAATATTAATAAATTGCAAACTATTTAGTTTTCAAACACAAAAATACTTAATCTAATAGATTCAAATACCAAATCTGTTAATTGACCAAGAGCAATTCAATGCCCTCGAATCCCTCATTTCAAAACACATATTAAATGAAAGTTCACCAATCATACTTTCACCTGCAAAATTTATTAAATATTCAACAAAAACTAAAGAATATACCCAAGTAGATTCTATTTATAGTCTAAGCAAAGGCCCAAGTGTGACCTTACAAATAAAAGAAAAAAAACTATAAGTTGGATATTCTGCCTAATTAGGATATCCAGTCACGGATGGGATGGTCAGTCTCCCTGGTCGTGGCCCTGAACCAGTGTGTTGCTGATCTAGTCTTCTTTGGGACAATCCTAGAAATGGCCAGTCATCATGGTAATGGTTAGTCATGCCACTAGTCATTTTAAACCGGGGAGGCCCACTCTTCTCCTTATCATTGTGGCATCCTAAATCAATTCTCTATACATAACATCCATTGTATGCATCAAAACAAGCCCTAGCACTTCGCATTTGAAGAACATAGCTTGCAAGTTTTGAAGTTGATTGGCTTGGCTCTGAGTGATTGGCCTTGAAGGATTTGGTCATGCATCATCCACTGCATAATAAGATGAATTTGAGCACAAATTTATGGGCTCATCATTCTTGAGAATATCAAAAGATGGAAGATTGCATATGTTAAGGTATTGGTCCACTTGATATTCATGGGGTAGATCAATCTTGTAAGCATTATCATTTACCATCTCAAGTACTTCGAATGGTCTATCTCTTTATGTCACCAAATTAGTATTTCTTTGGGTTTGGAACCTGTTCTTCTAAAGATGTACCCATAACCGATCACCCAGTTTAAGAACAAGACTCTTCTATCCTTTGCTAATTTTTTACGCCACATCTCAAATTTTTTCTCAAGATGAAGCCTCACTTTCTCATGTAGTTTATGCATTACATTATCTCTTTGGTTGACATTAAAACTCATTATAACATCACTAGACAAGGGAGTGAGATCCAAGGTGGTAAGTGGGTTAAAACTATATATGCACTCAAAGTGAGTCATACTAATAGTTCTATGAATAAGACAATTATCAGAAAACTCAACCAAGTAGATGATCTTCCCAAGAGGTCATTTTACCATTAACTATGGCATCTAACTTCTAACTCAATGTCCTATTTACCATTTTAATTTGACTATTGGTTTGAGGGTCGCACGACGTCGAGAAAAGTAATTTTGTGCTGACCCTACCACACAATGACCTCAAAAAATGACTAAGAAACTTAGAGTCTCTATCACTAAAATGGTCCTCGAAATACCATGCAATTTAACATGTTCAAAAAGCAAGGAGGCTACATTGGGTGCATCCTCACTGTTATGGCATGGGATAAAATGGGCCATTTTTAGAACCGATTAAACATACAAAATGCTACCCCTACCTCTCCTCAACTTAGGTAATCCCAAAATAAAATCTATAAAAATATTAAGCCTTAGGCATAGGAGAGTGGGTGGCGGCTTAGATAAACCTTAAGGAAAAAGGTGGGACTTTGCACTTCTACAATCTATACATTAACCATAAATCTTAGCAACATCACGATACATATTGGTCCAATAGAATTATTCCTCTAGGATTTTTAGGGTCTTGTCAACACCAAAGTAAACCATCATACCACAATCGTGTGTCTACCTCACAAAAATTCTCTCCATAAACTAAAGGGACTCACAAGTTCTTTCTTTAGAACAAAGAATCCATCATGTTTAGAGTAGGCAATTTAGGCACAATCCCTAATCTATTTTTCCCTACACCATTCCTCGCAACATTGTTAGATTTGAGAGAACCTGGGGTCCTTAGTATATATTTTCCTATGACTCTCAAAACCTATCAACTTCAAAAATAATGTAAAGAGTAACAAATGTTTTCTAGACAATGCACAACTACCATATTTTCCTTTTTTTTTTTGCAATAAATGACATAATCAAAGGTATCTAAAATCTAAATCCATGTTGTATTCTACTTATTCAACTTATCTTGGGGCCAGAGGTGCTTCAGTGATTTATGGTTGGTTCGAATCATGAACTCTTTAGGCCATAAGTAATGTTACCAATTACCCAATGCCTTAGCTAAGGCGTATAACTCTAGATCATAAGTGGAATAATTTAATGTCATGCCCTTGAGCTTCTTACTAAACTATGAAATAGGTTTCTGATCTTTCATTAAGATGGCACTATACCCCTTTACTTACATCACATTCAATTTCAAACATCTTATACAAATTAGGTAATTGCAATAAGAGGGTAGAGCTAAGCGTAGCCTTTAAAGATTCAAATACAGTGGCTTACTCATCTCACCACTTAAAGGGTTTGTCCATCTGGATCACCTCGATTAAAGGAGTAGTGATGGTACTAAATCATTTGACAGATCGCCTATAGAAACTAGCCAACCCATGAAACCTCCATACTTTACTAATGGATTTTAGAGTTGGCCAATTCTTAATGGCATCTATCTTAGATTCATATATCTCAACTACTCCTAAGCTTATAACAAATGCTAAAAACAGTCTTCATTTTTCAAGTTTAGCATACAATTTTTCTTTTCTAAGCACTTCAAACACAATTTGCAAATGTAAAACATGCTCTTTAAGAGATTTTCTATAGACTAGGACTTCATCAAAGTATACGAAAAAAAAGTTTCCTAATGATTAGCTTCAACACGTGATTCATAAACCTCATAAAATTACTAGGAGCATTGATAAGACCAAAAGCCATGACCATCCATTCATATAGATCGAACTTGGTATTGAATGTGGTCTTTCACTCATCATCCAGTTGCATCTGGATTTGGTGGTATCCCAATCCTAAGATCTAATTTAGATAACACACATGAACCATTCAACTCAGTAAGCATATCATCCAAACGGGGAAGTGGGTGGAAATAATAACGATTATTTTATTGATGTCTTAACAATTAGCACACATGCACCATATCCCATCTTTCTTTGGCACCAATAACATCTTGACCACTCATGGACTCATACTTTGTGTATCCCTTATTGAGGAGTTCCTTAACTTGCCATTGAATCTATTTGTTATTTATAGGGTTACTTTAATATGTCAGTTTATTTGGCAATTGATATCCTTACATGAAGTCTATTTTATGATGGATTCCCTGAAGTGGGGTTAACCCTTATGGAAGTTTCTTTTTGGAATACATCTTTATAATTTTTCTAAACTAAGGAGATAGAATTGTTAATAAAAGAAGTAGAGGGTTAGTGTTAAAACATGGAATAGATGGAACATGGGAGTTCTATCGTAATGCTCTTTTAAGAGATCTTTGTTTCTAGCCAACATCACCATTTGTTCCTTTCCCTTCAGTTACCAAGGGTGTCATCTTTCCTTATTTTCTTTCCTTTGTCATTCAAAACCCTCAATCTTCAAAGGGCATCATTCACTTGTGAGGGTTAAAGAGGATTTGGAGTAAATGTACGGCCATTTCTCTCAAGGAAATACCGATTGGTTCTTCCATCATGCTTTGTTGCCTGATCATATTTCCATGATCTTCCCAACAATATATAACAAGATTGCATGGGAATCGGTTCACAGAACACATTAATATGAGATGTAAATACAAAAAATAAAGGAAACACACTAAATACGAAATCACAAAAACAACAACACAAGGAAATAGAGCAATAAAGTAAAAGACATATAGATTGACATAAACCAATAAAGCGAGGATAACCAAAGGGTGTATTAAACCCTAATATCATTCTATCAATTACTGATAACACTAACCTTTTATGAGAAGACAATGAACATTGATTCTCAAGTACCTAATTTTCTCAACAACCAGAGAAACTCCCAACAAGTTTTAATCAAATCACTCTCAAGTGTCAAATTACATTCAAAGTCATCTATATCTGAAATAAAAAATTCCTAGCTATTTATAGGCCCAAATTCCACTTATTATAACTTGGATCCAAAGAACCCTAAATTCAACTTATGCCGAAAAGTGACCCAAGGACCAAACCATAACAAGCAGTGTCACTTGTATCATGCTAAATCTTGGTTATGAGGCAGTGTCACTTGTATCATGCTCACCTTCTTTTAGAGAATTAGTCCTCAAATTAAAGAGTACTTCACGATGAACATCAACCAATTTCCGGGCGTCCTTAGAACTAGGAGGGAGAATAACATGTGTAGCAAAGTAAAGTGGAATGATAAAGTCACCTTCTTGAGGCTAAACATCCTCTGTTAGCTCTTTGTTGGCTAGAAAACTCAGAACGATGATATCCTCATCAGATGTATTCATATCAACCTCAACATCCTCATCAAGATAATCAACTCCTTCTACTTGCTCCACTTCATCTTTGTAGTATAAATCACATTTTCAATAATTTTCTTTGTGTTGGACACTCACTCATTAGGTGACCCCATCCTTGATATTTAAAGCATTGAGTACCCTAAAGATTAGGATTACCTCCTTCTCTATGGGGATACTTTGGAGCACTCTTCCCAATAGTCATCTTCTCAAAATTCTTCTTGAATTTGGGGCCTTAACTCTAATTGGAAGAAATTTGATTCCCCACCTTAGACTTAGTGACTCCTTCTCCAATTTGATATCTCTCTCCACATCAATCGCCATCTCTAATATATCATCCATCTGATTAGACTTGTGTATTGACATTTGAGAGGTAATTTCTTTATTCAATCCTACCTTATATTAGATATTGGTTTATATTTCATCCTTTTTGTCATCCAGTTTCAAGAGTAGATTTTGAAAATCATCATAGTATGCTTTAACACTCTTGTGTTCTTCTCTCAAATTGCACAACTTGGTAAGCAACCATTGTCTATATCTCTCTAGTAATATCCCATGGTGGATATTGACCTTCATGAAGGATCCCTTTTGTTCTCTAATCCGATTCCCACCAAGTCAAAGTATAGCCCTCGAATTGAGCAATGACATAGGTCATTTTCCTAATACCGGTCAAATCATTAACTTGGAAGATCCTATCACATTGTGACTCCCATTTTAGGTACCCTTTGGGATCACTAACTATATAAAAGCTAAGAAGGTTGACCTTGATAGAATTTAGGCCAATTTTATGGCCTCCATAACCACCGTGGTCCCTTAGGCCATGTCCTTATGCATGATATTCATACCCTCTATCTAGAAGCCTACAAATTCTTCTTGAACTCCAATGACTCAGTTTGGTTGCATGAGATTAAGTGTAGCTTGGTAGGGTGGATTTGGATTTTGTATTCTTTGTTAGTATAGGGTTTATTTTGGGTTACATAATAGGCTAGATAGTAGGGTGGATTGAAACCTTGTGGGTTCAATCTTGGCCACTTAACGTATATGACTCAATTAAGAAGTGAAGAACTTTGAAGAACTTGAATTCATATGTTAAACTTATAAAAAAAAGGTGAAATGAGGAAAATACACAAGAAATCAAGACACAAAGAAAAACGAATCAAGAACTAATTAGACAACTAAGTATATATTACTATTTAGATATTAATTAGTTTCAAGAATCAAAGAAATGAAAGGAGGAATCAAGAGATGAAATTATTTGTTTTAACCTGATTTAATGGATTTTTAAAGTGATGAGAAGTTTTTTATAAGTTGAATTGACGTTAGAGAAGTGTTGAAATTTGTTCGGAATGTGTAGGGGCTGATTTGCGCTCAATTTGAGGTCTTTTGTGTTGAGGTGAATTTGGAGAGTTGCTGAACAAGGTGTGGTGCATGTCCAACACACCCTGTATATAGGAGGACATACTATTACTGGTTTGAGGTGTGTTTGAAAAACTAGAGCAGACCAAGAGCCCCTTAGGTACATATGCAAGGCAGGTTATCTGCCCATCTCTCTTGAAATGGCCCTTTTGCCCTTTAAATGGTCCCCCTTATACTCTCTTGAGGAATATCATTTGGAATATTATTTTCTTCTTTAGGGAAAGAACTTTTTACAAAAAAAATTTCCTTAATTTTAGATCACACAACACCTTTGAAGAAAATTCAATATGATGATTTGAATTTTCCTTAAGAACACAAAAATCTCTAACTCTTCAACCCTTGCTCGGAATGCAATGAAATTTTTAACCTAAGATATTTTATACATTCTAATAAGATTCCAATATCATTTTCCTCATATTATCAACCAAAAATCCTAGATTTTAACACCCACTTTCAACCTTCAAACATGAGCTTCTCGAGAATGGTAGATCCCACGATTGTGCTCAAATTCAAGGTTTAGAATCTAATAGTATTAGGGAAAAAGGATCTAACACTAAAACACAAGAAAAAAAAATCAAAGACTAAAAATTTGACCTAAAGACAAATGTTAATATTATATTTTCTTTGGATTTTTTATTCTCCAATACAAATAGACCCAAGTTTGACTTTATGCGAACAAAATCAAGCCCCACTCTGATACCAAATGATATAAAACATAAATATAAAAAATAAAATAATACGAAAATAAATGAAATACAATAAATATGAAATTACAAAAGCAAAAAAACAAGGAAATAGAATGATAAAGTAAAATATAGATTGATTGACATAAACTGAAAAAGCGAGGACAACCAAACTTTATATTAAACCCTAAGATCTTACAATCAATTACTGAGATAACACAAACCTTCATAAAAATACAATACAAAAATATTAATAAAACAACACAAAGGAAGCAAACAGAAGCCAATTACAAGACAACAAGAACAACACCAACAATTTACAATAAAAAAAGGATAGATAGTGAGACATAAGCTATTATAAGCATTAGGAACTAAATTTTGTATAAAACACTAGAATCCCTAAGACCAACAATAACAACACCATATTCATACGAAGACCTCAAGGGAACCAAAATCCCTATGCAACTCTCATTTCTAAACGGGTAACCAACACAATGATTCCACATTGCAATAAGTGAATCCAAACTTGCTCAAGTGATTCGACACTTGTAAAGACACTCATAAGAGTATTCTCAAAATATCATATCAAATTTTCTTAAAAATGAACTAAGAGGATCTATTTAAAGTCTTCTCCTAAACTTATTACATAATAAAAGTCCAAAAGACTCTTAATTAGGCTATACAAAAAGGGTGGCCGTGGAGAGTATACATGGTCGACTTTGGAGTGTTCAAATCCTTTCTTCACACTAAAATGATTGTTATCTTTGTTAGGAATCAAAAAAAATCCCCAAGATTGAGGTTTTTATACATTGGCCTTCCGCGGTGTTATCAAAAGATGTGATGCCCCCTTGACTCATATCAATCCTCATACAAAGACACAAAGGAAATGTATTACTGATTACCTATAGTTTTTGATGATGTCCTTAGAGACCAACACATATAGGCTCAATTCTTGGTCTCCTTGGGGACATGATACAATGCATGAAAAGACCGTCATGGGCACTTGATGGAGCAATACCGAGTGTGGAAGGTTGCTTGTATCACTAAGGACTTGAGGACTCACGGTTTTTTGAGCTTGAATATGGCACCTTTAGAGTGTTAGGACTCAATGTGAGAAGTCCTCAAAACACCAAGGCCATACCTCATTAAGGGTTTTTTTTGCCATTTCATCTTGCCTTCCAACACACCAAGGCTACCCTTTGTCATTAAGGGTGTCTTGGTTATTTTGCCATGTAATAAGCTAGGCTATATATAGTTCCTTATTAGGTCTTTTCTATTTAGTTTTTTATTTATGGAAGACAAACTCTCTCTCTCTAGTGTGAGAAGTGTAACACCCCTTAGTTGTAAGGCTTGGAAAATCTACCAATCAGTAACTAGGGCTACCCAAGTTTGGATATCACTTATGTTGCATCGTTGGCTTGATAAATTCGTGATTAGGGAGGTAAAGTCCCTCTTTAGTCAACGTTAGAGTTTGGTGTTAACATTAATTAATCTTAGGGTCCTTAAATATGGTGAAGGTTCTTAGATTCAGTAATATTATATGTCAAGCTATCTATCCATCTCCTTGGTTAAGATTGTATTATTGTTGGTGCTTGAAGTCTAGTAAAGCTGTGTGGGGCTCTTTATCTTCGCTAGCATTGTTGTTCATGTATTCATCTCTTTTCTTGCTCAAAACTAAATTTAAACTCTAGTGAAGCTGTGAATGTCCTATTTCGATTCACTAGCTCCTTGTTGTTCATCTTTTTGATCTTGTGTTGGCTTGAATCTCTTTATACACACTTAGTCTTGTATCATTTGGTATCATATCCATCTTTTATTATGTTCTAAAAAGATCAATCTTAGGCTTGAAAGTTGAAAAATCAAAAAAAGTGTAAGAAGTGAAAAAAAGAGTTCTTGTGTTTAGTGTTCTTGGTCGAGAACTTGTTGCTCGTTTTTGTTGTTGTTGTTTTGGCCAAGATTTTATGACTATATATAGTAGAAAATTTGTTTTTCTAGTGTTTTTCTTGTGTTGGTTTCTTTCTCACTAACACAAAACTGTCTAGATATAAAGTTGAGCTTATAATATTGACCTTGTTTTTGTGAACTTGAATTTGCCGTGTGTTGTGGTTCAAGGATGGGCTTGTGTTGTGCCATGTTGTTTAATATTGGAGGATTTTATTGATGTGTTTGTGAGAAAAAATATTGTTGTTCATTTTGTTCTTCACCTTATCTCATATCTTGATCTCTAAAAAGGTTTAAACTAGATCAAAAAAGGTGTAAGACAAAGATGTAAAGTTTGTGTGTGAGAAGACTTAAGCCCATCACCTCCTAGACTTCACATCTACTTTTCACCCGTTTTTCGTTAAATCAAGGTCCTTGTTTTGTTTAAATAGTACAAGTAAAGTCTCACCATTTTGAGATTGAATTTTAAAAGTGGTCATGACTTCTATTTTTCCTCAATTACCAATTGTCTTCCATTCCTAATTTTGTAAGATTAAAATTTACAATTTTTGACAAAAGATTCTATGGGACCAAAACCAATTGCATGCTTCCACATCATCCTAATTATTGTTCACAATCAATATTAAGCTCAAATTTGGATTATCCTAGTTTTAAATTTTTGATTCATAGTTTCATTAGTTCATCCTCGAACTAATTAATAAACTAGTAAACTCCTAGTAGATTGTCAATTAGTCCTTTTCATCCATTATTTGTGTCGACGTTTCTTTTGTACTTTTGTCAATTTTTATAAATTGTAATACTTCTTGGTTCAAGTTCGAACATCATTTACTTGTGTTTTCAAACAAACAATCCATTCTTACCAAGGAGTAGACTCACCCCTTGACTCATCACGAACTACAAGCCGACTTACAACACTTGTGAATCAAACTATTAGACGATCAAGTGTTTGAGAGTGTGGTAAGGTTATTTTGAACTAACTTGTGTTTTGCTTTGTATACTTGTTCTTTTGTTTTATTTATAGGTGCAATTACAATGGAATCCATAGAAGAAAGTGCTATTTTTGCTAAACTTGAAGCTATTACCAGTCAATGGGAAGTGATAAATAAATGGTTGGATCATATAGGAGTTCTAAGGGAGCAAGTGGGATTCCCGAAAACACGTTAAGATGAATACCATAGATCATGTGAGCTAAAAGGTAAAAATACCTTCCACTACACTCCTATGAACAGAATTGCGGTTTTACCTAGTGTAGGAGTGTATGAGTCTTTATTTTATGATACTCTTGATATTGTTAGGTCGCATGAGGACAAAAATCTTGTTTTAGGTATGCAAGTACTAGTTGATCCTTTAGATGAAGAAATTGATTCTCCTCGTGAGAATAATTTATGTCTATCTAGTGCTAGCACTTCCAACTTGACTAATGTTCCATACCAAGTGATGAGAGTATTCACACACTAGTTGACCCTTGTGAAAAACAAGGTGAGTCTACGTTGGTATGTGAATTGCAAACAACTAGTGAGGGTGAGAAAAATGATCAACCAGGCATAGATGATCTTGATTTGCTTTAATGTTAAGAAAAGACATGTTCTGATCGTCCTTTGGACGATGTTTTTGATTGTTGTCCTTTGGCTGCCCGTGATCATTTCTATCTACCTCTTCTTTACGTGTTTCTTATGTTGAACATATTTCTAGTGGAGATTTTTAAACTAGTAGTAAGTGCATGTATGATAACCCTTTATTTGATGTTTACTTATGGAACACCTTTCTCAACCCTCTTTTTGTTCATGATGATGAAGAGGTCTTACTTAATTTAGAGGATGATACCCTAGGGGAAAGTAAGAGTGGCCAAGGCCTAAGCCCTTGGTTATGTCTTTCATTCAACCCCGATAACTTCTTAAGGTGTGAAGGATAGGTAGTTATTGGTAGGTCCACGTTTTTGAGTGACATTACTAAATATGTTGCGTGCACTTTACTTTTAATGAAATCATCATCCCTTGATAGTGATTCCTTTCACCCACTCCTTTGTAATATTTTTGCTAAGTTCCCCATTATTACAACAAAGGATGTGTGGTTATACCTTAAGTGTGTACATACTTGGAATGTTGATGTTGTTTATTATGCTAACTCTATCCCTCATGTTATAAGTACGTGGTTCTTGGTTTTTTTCTCTTTGTGCTTTCAAGGTTTAGATTCGAGGTCGAATCCTTTTCAAGAAGGGAAGGATAATACTAGTCAAATGAAACTCATAGTTTTTGATGACATCCTTGGAAGCCAACACGGAAAGGCTCAATTCTTCATTGCCTCGAGGACACGAGCGCATAAATGTAGAGATCATCATGGGCACTTAATGGGCAATGTCCGAGGTGAAAATTTGCTTAGAGCAGTAAGGAGTTAAGGACTCATGGTTTGTGGAGCTTGAAGAATGCACCTTAGGAGTGTTAGGACTCAATTTGTATGGAGTGCATGTGTTATATCTTTTATGATTATAAGATATTACAATATATGTTTACTCTGAAAGAGATGAACGCCGGACAAATGATATCGCTTGAGCTACTCAAGGATTAAGACATGAGTAATCACAACCATATAGTTAAAGCTAACATGGTTATTGATGCTCTTAACAGGTTATCCATGGTGACTCTAGCTCATGTTGATGAAGGAAAATAGGAGTTGGTGAAACTATTCACTTTTTGGCTAATGTTGGAGTTTATCTCTTGGACTATGAGGATGGTGGTGTTTTTGTGCAAAAGGTGACACAGTCATCTCTCGGTGCTGAAATAAAGGAGAAGCAAGTGTTGAATCTTGTCTTGATGAGGACCAAAGGTTATTTAGGAAGGTAGAAGGTAATGGTTTTCGAGATTAATGGTGATGGTACCTTTCGGTACCAAGGAAGTTTATGTGTTTCCAAAATATATGGATTGAGAGAGAGTATCATGGATGAGGTACGTGCATCGCGCTAGGATATTCATCCCGGTTAGTCTAAAATGTATCATGAACTTAAAGAAATGTATTGGTAGAACAATATGAAGCGTGATATGGCTAGTTTTATGGATAAGTACATGGTGTGCCAACAAGTGAAATTTGTGCACTTGAGGCCCAGAGGATTGTATCAAGAAATTGGTTTGCCTGTGTGGAAGTGGCAGGTGATCAATATGGGCTTTGCTACCTATCTTTCTCGATCTTGAAATCAGTTTGATTCGGTTTGGGTCATAGTGGATGGGATGAAAAAGTCTGTTCGTTTCTTACCATTAAGGACAAATGTTTGGTAGAGGATTATGCGGGGTTGTACCTCCATATGATTGTGAAGTTACACAAGGTGCCTATTTTTATCATCTTGAATCATGGTGCGCAGTTCTTGTCATACTTTTGGCGGTTGTTTCAGAAAGGTTTCGGGAATGATAAGGAGCTAACTAATAAATCACAAAAATGGACTCATAAGGAAAAAATCAGCAACCACACAAAGAGAAAACAACACACTCGAAAGGAGAAGACAAGAAGATTGCATAAAAGTAAAGATAGAATAAACGACATTTACTCCTACCAAGTGATTAACAAAAAGTGGTGTATCAAACCACCAATCACACCTCACCAATAGAAGCTCAAACCTTCATCTTAGGTGACCCAAAGGACTCACACTTCCTCAAGTCCACCTTTCTCTCCAAATAACCCAATACAAGTGAAAAACCAATTCAATTGAATTAAGGTTCCTAATTTTGGTTTTAGAGCTACAACTAGAAAACTAAAGCTACCATCTTTGAGTAATATTCAATGTCATTCAAAAATTAATGAAAAGCGTCAAGATATTGTCTATTTTTACTATTACATGTCAATTGATAAAACTACCCTTAATGAACTATAGAGAAATGGCGTACCTTGAGTGTTGGAATATAAAGTGGAAAGTCCGACTTGCCCTTTAAGTGAGGAACCTCTTGAATGATGTAGTTCCCTTCTCCTCCTTCAACTTGGCAAGACTTTAAAAGGCTCCAAACACTTTCTAATTTTTATGCTTGAACCTTTGACTATGCCTTATACTCTTTTGTACTCTTCATGCTTGTATCATACTCTCCATCTTGAAAGGAATTTGTCCTTAAATTTGCACCTTGAAAAACTAAAGATAGGGCAAACAAACACACAATTTTCATCATAAGAGGGTTACCAGAAATTAGGTGAACATACCAAGGGAGTACACTTTTAGAGTACAACCAACCAACCTTTGTTATGAGTAAGAAACACCGACCAATAGCATCATAAAGGACACAAATAATACAAAAATTAATGAGTGAAGGATATAATACGAAACTAGTAAGAAAAATTGATACACTATCAAGTCCACAATGCAAGAATCCAGCAACAACAACGAGATGAACCAAAAATCACAAGAACAACAAGTGCTAGTGAATTGAAATAAGCCACACACGTCTTCACTAGGCTTTAAGATTGACGTTTTTAGAACAAGATGATGAAGTTTTAAACAAGAACCAGCAAGTCAACAAGGTGTTAGTGAATCGAAAGAGCACCACACGGCTTCACTAGACTTCAAGATTAGAAAACACAATCTTAACAAGATTACAAGAAGATGGTAACTTATCATGTAATATTAAATAGTCTAAGAACCCTAACAACAAGAGAGGATCCTAAGACTAAAGAATATCAACAATAAGTTCTTACTTGGACCAAGAGGAACTAGATCACCTCAAGATCATTGTTTCTATCCAAGATACAATACAAGTATAACTCTACTTGTGAGTGTTTAGATTTGGGGCATCTCTAATGGAAGAGATAAGTTCCAAAATATTACAAGTGTTTATGTCTCAAAATATTATGAAAGAACTAGCTACCAAATAACCCTGATATTGTCTATTTATATTACATCATAAATGAAGAAGAAAATGACCAGATTACCCTTGCCATGGGGTATCGTGACCTTGGCTATGTGTGAATAGTCGTGAACTTTTTGGACAGGTTGATACACCCGTATAATCCTCTCTATCTTGAAGGAAATTTGACCTCAAATTTGGCATTTGGTCATCTTTAACCACATCCATGAGAGAAAGATCACACACATTGAAAGTGTTGTGCACTTTATATTCCAATGGAAGGTCAATCTTGTAGGTATTTTCATTAATTTTCTCAAGTACTTTAATGGAACATCACTCCTCGGCATCAATTTGGAGTTTCTTTGCAATGGAAACCGATCCTTCTGAAGATGTACCCATACCCAATCTCCAGGTTCAAGAATGAGTTTATTTCTCCCCTTGTTGGCCCTCCTTGCAATTTCTTTGTTTTTCTTCTCAAATCAAAGCCATACCTTCTCATGTAACTTCATCATAGAATCTCCCCACTTTCTTCTATCTAAGATAATCATGAGATAACTTGGCAATGGCATTAAATCCGAACGGGTAAGGGGTTTGAGGCCGTATACACCATAAAAGGGAGTCATTCCTATACTTGAGTGTATGATATGGTTATAGGAAAAATTAATCAATGGTAAGTTCTCCTCCCAAGAAGTCATTTTTCCCTTAACTATGGAAAATAGCATAGCACCTAAAGTGCTATTTTCTACTTCTATTGTACATCGGTTAGTGTGTGTCAAGACATCGAGAACAAAAACATGGTACCAAGTCTGCCCCACATGGACTTCCAAAAATGACTTAGGAACATAGAGTCCCTATCACTAACAATTATCCTCGAAACACCATGCAATTTGACAACATTATCTATAAATAAAGAGGTCATACTAGGTGTGTCATCATATTACAGCAAGAAATAAAGTGCACCATCTTAGAAAACAAATCGACTACAACAAAGATACTATCCTGGTCTCATCTAGTCCTTGGCATCCCTAACATGAAATCCATAGAAACATCAAGCCAAGGACTTAGAGGTTTGGTTAGCAGGGTGTACAACCTATGAGGTAGCAGCCGAGATTTGGCTACTTTCCATTCTACATATTGACCGTAAATCCTAACTACATCCTTCTGCATTCTTGGCCAATAAAATTTCTCCTCCAATATTCTGAGGGTCTTTACAACCCCAAAAGGATCCATTAGACCACCATAAACAACTCTCTCCAAGAGTTAAAGGGTACACTCAATTATCTACCTTTAAATAAGTAACCGTCAAACTTGGCATAGGGATTTAAAGCCCTAGCCAAATCCCAGTTGTACCTACCCAACTCTTCGCATTCCTTAAATATAGGAGCAAAGTGAAGGTCCTCGAGGTACAACCCTCTTAAGCTCTCAAAACCCATCAATTTTGATGACAAAGTGGATACAAAAATATGTTTTCTAGACAAAGCATTGTCTACTACATTATCCTTACCCTTACTATATTGCATAACATTACGAAAGGTTTCAAGAAACTCAATTCATTTGGCATGCCATTTGTTAAGCTTGTCTTGTGCCCTAATATGCTTTAAGTATTCATGGTCCGTTCGGATCAAGAACTCCTTAGGCCATAAATAGTTTTTCCAAGTGGCCAAGGATCTAATCAAGGTATACAACTCTAAATCATACATGGAGTAACTTAGAGTTTCTCCTCTGAGCTTTTCGCTAAAGTAAGCAATGGGTTTTAAATCATGCATCAAAATAGCCCTTATGCCTATTTTACTCGCATCAGGCTGGACTTTAAATGTTGTATCAAAGTTGGGAAATTGTAACAAAGGCGTGGAGATGAGCTTATCTTTTAACACTTCAAAAGCCATAGCTAGCTCATCACCCCCTCTCAAAGGGATGATCTGTCTGAATGACCTCGGTCAAGGTGGCATCTATGCTGCTAAATCCTTTGACAAACCTTCTATAAAAACTAGCCAACCCATAGAAGCTTCTTAACTCTCCAATGGTTTGTGGTATTGGCCAATTTTTTATAGCATTTATCTCGTATTCTTCCACCTAGACCCCTCTTGAACTAACAACAAAACCCAATAAAACAATTTTATTAACACCAAAGGAAAATTTTTCCAGATTTACATAAAAATTTTCCTTTATAAGGACATCAAAAACACATAGTAATTGCATTACATGCTTATCTAAAAACCTACTCTAAACAAAGACATCATCAAAGTGGACAACAATAAACTTTGTAATAAATGGCTTCATCACATGATTCATTAGCCCCATAAAAGTACTTAGAGCGTTTGTTAGGTCAAATGACAAAAATATCCATTCATAGAGACAAAACTTGGTATTGAAGCAAGTTTTCAATTCATAAACGGGTTGCATTCTTATTTGGTGATAGCCACTCCTTAAATTAATTTTGGAAAATAAACCTGAACCATTCAATTCATCAAGCATATCATCTAACCTAGGGATAAGGTGATGATATTTTACCATAATCTTATTGATGGCCCGATAGTCCTCATACATACGCCACGTTCCATCTTTCTTAGGAACTAGTAGTACCGGTACCGTGCACGAACTCATGCTCGCCTACATATACCCTTTTCTAAGGAGTTCTTCAACTTGACGTTGCAATTTCTTAGTGTCTATAGAGTTGTTTCTATAAGTTCCTCAACTTATGCAATCCTTGCGTAACTTCTCTGGGAAATACATCTTAATCCTACAACAAATAAGAAATTCGAGAAATGAAAGAATTAGTGGAGTTAGTGTTAAAACACTGAGCCAAAAGTAACATAGGTATGTCCTCATCATAATCCACAAAGAGTTCCATATTTCTAACCAACATCACCATGTTTTCCTTACCTTTTGATGCTGAGGCAGCCTCGGATACCCCTACTACCCCACCTATGGGTTCCCCTTTTTTATTTCTTTTTAGATTTTTTTCCCTTTTCCTTCAATTCTCTCATCTTTTGATGCCACAATACTTGGGAAGGCAAAAAAGGATGAAGTGTGACCTTTTGGCTATCCTTCTTAAGTTTATATAGATTGGACCTCCCATCGTCTTTGGTAGACCTATCATATAGCCAAGGTCTACCTAACAATAAGTGACATGCTTGCATTGGTATTACGTCACCAAGAAATTCATCGTGGTTGTTTCCCACCTTAAACTGTATCACACATTGCGTTGTGACCTTTAATTAACAACATTTATTCAACCATTACAACTTGTAAGGATTATTTTGGCATGTCGTTGGAAACTTTAAAAAGTTTACCATAGCAAAACTAACAACATTTTCACAACTACAACTATCGATCACCAAAGTGCACACACTCCCCTTTACAAGACATTTAGTATGGAATAGATTTTCCCTTTGACTTGTATCATCTATTGCCTTACTAATCATGATGCGCCTAACTACAAAGTTTGGAACCACACACTCCCCTTCTTGCAGATAAACATCTTCACCAACATCATCATCATTATCATGTGGTCCATTCTCAAGCTCCTCTCCATCTTGAGGCTCAGCCTCATCCTCCTCTTTTCTAAGACCCACCTCCTCACCAATGAAATACAATCTCATTTCCTATAGAATAACATTGTGTAGGTTTGGAGATTCATTGGCTTTATGTCCCCAACCTTGGAACTTGAAATTTTGGAATCCTTAGGATATTTGTGAACTTCTTGTTTTGGAGGAATTTTGTGGACTATTTTCAGCTCGGGAAAACTTTTAGTGGTAGATTGGACTTTGCTTTTAGGCCAACCCAAAGAGGATTGAGCTATGTCCTTGCTTTTAGGCCAACCTCAGGTGGATTGTCCCCTTTTATTGAACGACAACCTCTCTTTAAGTTCCTTTTCATTCTCAAGAGCCACTTTGAAAATATATTTAATGGTATAAAACTTGTGAAGAGGTAGATGAGTGGAGAAATCTTTGTTCAACCCACACTTGAGCCAGATGATGTCATGATTGATTTTTTCCCCACGATGATCAAGCTTCAACATGAGTCCATGAAACTAATCATACCACACCATCACACTTTTGTTACCCTAAATTAAGTTATAAAATATAGCAAGCAACTCATAGAGATAATACTCGTGAAGGTACCGTTATCTTATCAAGCACCTCAGCCAAAATAAAGGTGGTGGCTGCCCATCAACTTATTCATTACCAAGTGGCTTGACGTACTCCCACCAAGTGTTAGTATAACCCTCAAAATGATCTATGGTGTAACAACTTTTCTTTTCTTCTGAGATATCATAAACTTGGAGAACTTTGTCACAGGCCGAGACCCAATATAAGTAGGCCTCGGGGTCAGTTTCACCTTTAAAGATTGGTAGGCTTAACTTAATGGTGTTGATGCCTATATCTCTCTCTTGGTGTCGGTTTCCCTTTTCCCCATACCTTAGGTATCTTCTTTGATCTCCACGATCCCCTCTCATCTCATCCTCCCTCATGTAAGAATCATCAAAGGCTCCATATCCTTTATATCTTTCTCTACTATATTCCTCAAAGTGGGATGGATGGTTTTGGACATTTTTAACTTGATTTGGAGGAATTGAATTTTGTATAGGTGGTGGTCTTTGGTTTAATTGAGATTGGAAGGGAGGGTTTGGATTTAGTGGAGGTACTTGATGTCCAAGACCCTCTTATGGAACTTGAGGAGTTTGGAAATGTATTGGTCTAGTAGGGTCACATTTTAGAGGGAAAGGAGTGGTTTGGCTTGCGGCATTTAGTGGAGCTTGGGGTGGATATATAATTTAGTGTAATGTTTCAGGAGTGATGGCTGCTGAGGAAGTTCTATCATGCCCACTTGAACAAACATGTAGTTGAGTAGAAGGGAGATAGTTCCTTTGACTCTCCACTTTTTCTAATATCCCACTAATAGCCGATATATCTCCCTTTATTGTTGTCAAATCCCCTCTCACGGCTGCAACTACCGTATTAAACCTTTCAAGTATTCGGGTAACGGCCTCAAGAGTGGCCCTCATAGAGTCAAGAGAATTAGTATCCACATTTTGGGCTGTAGTCCCTTCCATTGTCAAGGTATTACCAACAAAATCAGCAACAAAGTTAAAAAAAAAAAAATGCTCTCCTCACCTACACTCTTTGGTTCACCTCACACTTTAGTTCTACAAGTGTTGTAGATTGGCTGGTAACCTGTGAATCCTTAAGCTATGAGTAAGATCTTATCCGGAGTGGATTCTTTGTTGAAGTCTCAAAGAATTCTCGTCGGACTAGAACCAAGAAGTAACAACGTATTCAAAAGATAAAAGCACCCACGTAATAGTTGATACAAACAAACAGATTCAAAGGACTAATTGACAACCTAGTAGAAATGAACTAGTTTGTTAATTAGTTCTAGAACCAAGTAAGGAAACCAAGAATAAAAAATTAGAAAATAGAAAATATCCAAATTTGAGCTTCTTAGTGATGTGGCAATAGAAATGGTGACGTGGCATCTTGTAATTGGTTTTGATCCCACACAATTTTTTTTGTCACAAATCTGAATTTTTAATTGTCACAAACCTTGTAATGGATGACAATTGGTTTTGGAGGGAAAGTAAAAGTATTGTACTATTTTTCAACTTTTCAAACTCGAAAAGGTGAGATTTTACTATACTAATCCCACAAAAAAAGATCCCTTGATTTAAGGAAAAGTTGTTGTCAAGTCTAGGAAGTGATGTGTGCAAGTCTTCTCACCAACAACTTTATAACTTTTGTCTTACAACCTTTTGGATATATTTTACAATTTTGTTGTCTGAAGTTGTAAGAATAGATGAAGAACAAGATGAAAACCAGAAAAACCTTGAAGATCACAATATCAATTTCTTCAAGAACACAACATAAAACCACCAATTGTCATCAATAATGTACATCCTATGACCCACTTTAAGTCAACACAACAATGGTCAATATTATAAGCTCAACTTTAGATCAAGACACTTTTAGTGTTGGTGAAAAAGAAACAAACACTAGAAACACACTAAACAAGTAAAATAACACCTAGATCTAAACACACAAACACCAATCGTGGCCAAGACAACAAGATAGACAGATTTCTCTTGTTTCTTTTTCTGGAATTTTAAAATTTCAACAATTTTTTTTTTTAATTTTTGTCCTAGGGAGCCCAAGATTGGTAGTGTAGGAACACAACCAACCTTTATTTGATACCAAATTATATACTATCAAGTCCACAATGCAATAATCCAGCAGCAACAACAAGATGAACAAACTAACACAAGAACAACAAGTTGAACAACAAGTGCTAGTGAATCGAAATAGGCCACACACGGCTTCACTAGCCTTTAATAATCACAGTTTTAGAACAGGATGATGAAGTTTTCAACATGAACCAGAAAGACAACAAGGTGCTTGTTTATCGAAAGAGCCCCACACAGCTTCACTAGACTTCAAGATTACAAAACACAATCTTAAAAGATTACAAGAAGATAGTAACTTGACATGTAATATTCAAGAGTCTAAGAACCATAACCATAAGATAGGACCCTAATACTAAATAATATTAACACCAAGTTCTTACTTGGACCAAGGGAAACTCTATGATTTCATGATCCTTGTTTCTAACCAAGATACATCACAAGTATCACTCTACTTGTGAGTTTTCAGATTTGAGGCTTCTCTAATGGAAGAGAGAGATGTTCCAAAATATAACAAGTTTTTATTTATCAAAATATTATGAAAGAACTACTGCCAAATAATCCTAATACTGTTTATTTAAATTACCCATAAATGAAGGAGAAAATGACTAGATTTGCCCTTGCCATGGATGGCCTTAGAGTGTAACATTATTACACTTCAACTCCCCTCTTAACACTTAAAAACATTAAGAACATTAGGTGGATCAATCACTAACTCACAAATGGCCATTTGCATGAACAAGGCTTGGAGTTTTTGTAACTCCCAAGCTTGGCTACGTGTGAATGGTCATGAACTTGTTGGACAGCTTGCTACACCCATATCACAAATGCCACTTGTTTTCAGGGTGAGACAAATATTCAAAAATTGATATCTATGGCTTAAGAAGGTTCCCTTAACAACACATATCCTATCACTCTCCACATATCTATGAACGTGATCACTCTGAAGCATTCTACTATCAAGGTCTTTATCAAACAAACTCAAAGGACCATATTCATCATCAAGATCTACATTGTAACAATCTACACTAACTTGAAAGTTTTTAATCACACTTTTCTCATGTTTAAGTAGTGAGCTAAACTTAGGAGCACACGGTTAATTAAACACATGAAGAGAACTAACCAAGGAATAAACATGCACATCTATATCAAGAGAACCTGAGACCACTTCACAAGGAATGACATGGCAATAATTTAAGCTCAAGGTAATGTAAGGTATAGGAAAATCACCTCGGTTTGGACTAGGAGAGTCCACTATTTTGAAGCTCTTGACCAAGAGTGTCTTGAGGTCATTTTCATGTGAAACTTATTCTTGATCCTTCTTTGATAAGTTATTAGATTGAACATGCAAATAAGAAATATCAAAGCTATGTAAAATGTTAGCATTTGGGTTAGGGAGTGACAAGGTACATTTGTGTGCAAGTCCCATAATCAAATTTGTTTTTTCCCTTCCAATTTCAGAATCTGAGATCTCCCATTCCGTTTTCTTCTTTCTTTTCTCACCCAACTTCTTGGTTTTATCTTGGATTTTATTCACAATAGATGGTGGAAGAGGGAGAAGAGTGAACTTTTGGCCACCATGCATAAAGTTGTACCTATTATATCTTTCATCATGTATAGTGTGCCTATCAAATTGTCAAGGCCTTTCCAAAAATATGTGACATGCCTACATAAGGATTACATCACATAAAACTTCATCATGATAATTCCCTATCTTTAGTATAATCACACATTGTCATTTAATATTCAATTAACCACTCTTATTTAACCATTGAAGCTTGTATGGATTCAATTGAGGGATAGTGGATAGTTTCAATTGGTTAACAAAGGTGACACTAGCATTATTCACACAACTCTCACTATCTATGATTATTGAACTCACACTTCCTTTAATAAGGCACTATTTATGAAACAGGTTCTCTCTTTGATCATCCAACACCTTAGTAAATAAAATTCTCCTAACCACATAACTACGCACATCATATTATCCTTCACGAGGAAACACATCTTTCTCACTTCCTTCACCTTGAGTTTTGGGTTTTATGCACTCTCTATCTTGAGAGTTGTCATCATTCCCCTTGATTTTGAACTCCACTTTTCCTCAAGATAATACAATTTCCCTTCCTTTAGGATCACATTAGATCGGGTAGGACACTCACTTACCCTATGACCCCACCTTTGACACTTGAAACATTGTAGACTCTTGGAATGAGAAGTATAAGTTGGTTTACCTTCAAGCCTTGGAGAATGGTGATAATAAGACTTGGACATGCCTTTAAGAGGATCCATGCATGCTGAAACCATGCCCTTTACTTTGGACCAATCCGAGGAGATGTAGGGAGTTTTTGTCTTGTATCTTTCCTTGTTGTCTTTCTTAATTTCCATAGCATCTTGAAAGTCTTCAACCACAATTTCAAACTTATGGAGAGCCATAAGAGAAGAGATGTTTTTGTTCAATCCTACCTTGAAATGAATGATGTCATGATGTACTTCTTCCCTTCTATTATTAAGTTTCAAGATAAGTTGTTGGAATTCATCGTAGTAGGCCATGTCACTCTTGCTTCCTTGCATTAGAATGTAAATCTTGGCTAGGATCTCATGTATATAATGCTCCAGTACATATCTCTCCCTCATAAGCCTCTTCAACATCTCCCAAGGAGTTGGTTGGCCACCAATCATCACATTACCAAATCTTTTGGTCTAATCCCTCCACGTGTTTGCATATCTTTCAAAGTGAGCAATAGCATAGAAACTTTTATTTCTTCGGAAAAGTAATTTACTTTAAAAATATTTTCACAAGAGTATTCCCAAGATAAGTACACTTTCGGATCTCTCTCACCATTTGAAAATTGAATGCCAACCTTTATTAAATTAATGCCAACCTCTCGGTTTCCTTGTCTTCCTTCTTGCCCTCAGTTTCTCCCATGATGCCCTATTTGATCATGTATTTCCCTCATTTCTTATTAAAACTAAAATTTATGATTAGGAACTTCATAAACTTACTTCTTCCACCTACCATAATCGTCAGTTTGGCTTGGATTGTTTTAGATTTGAGGTCTACATGGAGGGTTAGGGGGTGTTTGATTATTTCGGACTTAGACTTGAGGCATTGGATGTAGTGGGGGATTTGGTGTTTGGTTCATTGGATTAGGAATTTGGTGGTTGGGGTTTTGTGGAGGTGTTTGGTTTTGCGGAGTAATAGGTCTTTTCTCAAAGGGATTTGGTACATAGAGGTTTGGATTTGGTGAGGTATTATGGGTTCTAAGTCCTTTTTGTTGGACTTGGTTAATTTGAGGGAGTAGGGGTCTTGGTATGTTTCGGTTAAGAGTGATTTGGGCTTGGTTTTGAAGAGTTGGTGGAGGATATAGCATTTGGTGGAGGGTTTTAGGTGTTATGGTCGGGGAGAAGTTGTTAGATTGGACACTCGAACATGCATGGTAGGGATTAGGAGTAGAAGGTCTTGAGTTCCTCCCACTTTCAACACAATCAAGACTTCCACTAAAACTAGACATTTCACTCCTCATACCATCCAAATCACCCTTCACGTCTCTCCTCATACCATCGATATTACTCCTCAAAGCATCATTATCACTCTTCATATCTGGGGAAAAGGCTTCAAACTGATCCATCAAGGCCCCCACAATATCATTACCCAAGGATTGAGAGGTTGTACCCTCAAATTCTAACTCAAATGTACCTAACAAAACCCAAAAAATAGCAAAGTAAAACCTACAAAATGAACAAACACGTTAGTCCAAATAAAGCCTCACTTCACTCATACTTACCTTCACCTCACACTTGGCCTCAAAAGTATTGGATAATTGGCAATACTTGGAAAATTACTTGAGAGGTGTGAAGTTTTTGTCCGGAATCGATCTTTGTTTGAAATGACTCAAATAAAGTGATGTACGAACTTGAATCAAGAAAACACTATGACTTTAAAATGAGAAAAGCACACAAAAAAACGAAGACACGAATTAAACGAAGTCTAGACTAATTACCAATATTGTAGGAACTTACTATCTTGCTAATTAGTGTTTCAATTATCTTAAGAAACTAGAATCAAAAATTAGAAACTAGAAAATCTACCTAAGAACTCAATTTGGTGGATTAGCAAGTGATAACATGGATTTCATTGATTGGACATTGTGTTTTAAAAAATTTCAATCCCAAAATCCCATGTCTCAGCCTAGAACCCCTTTGGACAATAAGAATGATAATTTGAGGGGGGAATAACTAGTTTTGGAGGTTTTTTTAGCCACCAATTGAAATTCAAAAACAATGGTGCCCCCTTTTGTACTTGGAATTGTACTATGATTATTCCTTTGTCTCTTCTTTCTTTTGTATGATTATGAATATACCAAGGAATATTCTTTCTCAAAAACCAAGTACACTCTCTTTCTTCTCTCATTTTGGATAAAACAAACTCTTGAATATTCTTCCTCAGCAAGACTCGATGAAGATGGAAGAACAAGATGAATATTTAAGAGTTGACCAAAGTTTGACCCCTAACCAAATCATCCCCAAATCTTGATTTTCTTGTAGATCTAGGTTCCTTAGGCGAAGGTGAACTGAAGTACCTAAAAATCAACAACAATCAATGTCCACAAAGCGAAACCAACATGGATCTAGAGCTTAGAAGCTTCAAATTGCCATATCCATATTTGTTCTTTGCTCAAACTCAACCAAATCTTGTTCCAAGAGTAGATCTAGACTCCCTAGTTGCTAGAGAGCAAGGATACAGCACAAGAAACTTTTAAAACAAAGAAAAAATGTTTAGATATAAGGATTGAATGTCGGATCTACAACACAACACAACTAGACTCCATTTTTTATGAGATTTTGGGATTTTTGACTCTTTTTTTGTTGAGATTTTCTAAATAAGGACACTACATCCAAGATTTAAGGATTTAGGAACATCCCTAAGCAAGGATTTCATAACAAATGATAAGGATATAAATAATAACTCACTAAAATGGATTGAAAAGACAAAAATCAGCTACCACATTAGAAAGGAGATGAAAAGAAGCTTGAAAAAAAGTAAAGATAGATAGAAAGACCTTTTCACCTACCAAGTGATTAACAAAAGGTAGTGTATCAAACCACCAATCACAACTCACCAATATAAGCTCAAACCATATTCTTATGTGACCCAAAGGACTCACACTTCCTCAAGATAACTTTCTTGCCAAATAACCCAATATAAGTAAAAAACCAATTTCAGTTGCATTCAAGGTTCCAAATTTTTGTTTTAGAGCTACAACTAGAATACTAAAGATACAAACTATGACTAATATCATTCAAAAACTAATGAAAACAGTGAATAAATTATCTATTTATAGTATTACATGTCAATTTACAAAACTACCCTTAGTAACCTAAAGAGAAGGGGTTCCCCTTGAGTGTTGGAATATAATGTGGAAAGTCCGTATTGAAATTTAAGTGAGGTGTCTCTAGAGTGAATTTGTTACCCTCCCCTCCTTCAACTTGACAAGACTTTAAAAGACTCTAAATACTTACCAATTATGAAGCTTGAACCTTTGACCATGCCTTATACTATTATGTACTCTTCATGCTTGTATCAGGGACTAAGGTAAGTCTGAGTACAACTTTTCACCCATAGTTGGATGGGAAAGTAGAAAGAACTATTAAGATATTGGAAGATATAAATAGAGCTTGCGTGATTGATTATGGTTGTAATTTGGTTGGGCATTTGCCTCTAATAGAGTTTACAAATAATAAAAGCTACTACTCTAGCATTGGGATGGCTTCATTTGAGGCCTTTTATAGTAGGAGGTGTAGGTATCTTATTGGATGGTTAGATGTTAGTGAGGTAGAGATGTTTGGTCTGGATTTGGTTCATCAAGCCACAACGAAGTGAATGTAATTTGGGATAGGCGTAAAGTTGCCAAAAGTTCTATGCAGATCTGAGGCATAGGAAGTTAAATTTTGAGGTTAGAGATAGGGTGTCTTGAAAGTGTCTCCAATGAAGAGAGTGATGCGATTTGGGAAGAAGAGGAAGTTCAATCCCCAGTGTGTTGGTCTGGACTCTTTTTTGTGAAGGGTTTTCAATATTGCATATAAATTGAAGTTGCCTTCTAGTTTGATCTCCATTTACCCGGTGTTCCAAGTCTCGATATTGAGGATGTATTTGGGTGATTCGTCACAAATTATTCCTATTAAGCATATTGGTATTTCGGATTCCTGGTCTTATAAGAGGGTCCTAATTGAAATCTTGGATCGGCAAGTTCGTTGGTTGTGGATAAAGGATGTAGAATTGATAATGGTTCTATGGAGGAACCACAAGGTTGAAGAGGCTACTTGGGAAGCTGAAGAGGACATGAAGTCCAAGAATCCATTCGTGTTTTCCATTTTGAAAGATAGTTCTTAAGGTATGTGTTATTCCTAAAATCTTTGTTTTATAACTTAGTTAAAGGTAGAAGTAGAAGAGTTTAGTGTTTGATTATGCTAATAAATGCCTTTTCCCATCATTTCGGGTTGAATGATCCAAGTGGGGGGGAATTGAAATACTCTAGGTTTTGGCCATTGGAAAATTCTTGAGCTCTAAGCTCAATGTCCTAGTAATGACAACCATATGAGTCGTATGGTATAGGTATGGGTTAGGTGACCAAAATTGTGAGGTGTACAGTGATAGGTGAATGGGTTTATGTTGTAGTTATGTGTTGGTGGTATGAGTCATTAAGTAATACAAGAATTAGCTACTAAAACGAAATTAAGGCCTAAAGAAAAAAAACAGCAACTAGAAGAAAGGGAGATAAAGATGAAATCCATAAAAGTAAAGAGATAGTAGTGAGACATACACGCACACCAATGAATAGAACCAAGGTATGTATCAAACACCAAGACAAACAATAGCAATCAGAGATAACGCCACACTCTTAGGTGGACCAAAGGAATTCACACTCCTCAATCACACCTTTCTTGCCAATTGATCAACACAAGTGGAATCCATCAAATGTATTAATCCCTTGTTTTGATGTCTTTGTCAAGACCTACACTAAGATGGATATTACAAACCCTATACTAAGAAAAGAAGAATACAACTTGAGTAATACTCAATCAATTCATCAAAGTATAATGAAAATAGAAGCTAAATGGTCTATTTATACTTATTACAAACAAAGACTATAATACCCTTAATGAAGAGTGCTCCTTTAGAGCGTAAAAGAGAGCCATCAAAAGACAATATATCCCTTAATGATCCCAAGTATAGTCGGACTTGGAGTGTAAGGACCCTTCTCCAATCTTCAACTTGAACAAAGCTTTGTAATGGTTCCATAAGGTCTTCAAGCACTTGCAAATCCAAGGGTTGAACCTTTGATAATCCGTAGTGTGAAACTTTGTTAAGATGGTTGTAATCCTTGTAATATTTATGCATATATCATATTCTCCATATTTAATGGAATTTGACATCAAATTCAAACCTTGTAAAATCAAAAAGAAGGAAAACAAGCACACATTCCTCATGATAAGAGGGTTAGGGTTAGTGTAACAATTGATATAAATATGCCAAGGGGGTACACTTTCCATATACAACCATAAATCCTTTGTTTTGACAATGAAACATTTAGTATGATCTTTACAAAGGACATGACAAATATAGTCATGAAGGAGTAAGGAAGACAATCCGATACTATCACATATAACATCAAGCCAACGTTATTCACATTTGAAATATATCCACGGGTCCTTTGTGTGTGACATTAAGATCTTAGCATGAATGGTACAAAGGAAGTGGCTTTATCAAATATCAAGAGATAAGGAAACTAAAATGGTTTTAATTGCTTGAATATACCCCAAAGGTAATACTACCTTTGGATTAGGAACCTTAAGATACATTTATTTCATTATCTCTACAAAGGACCTTATCAAGTATGGTGCCACTGTTGATCTTAATGTCCAACTCACCCAAATATCATTATCATTGCAACATGAAAATGAGCAACCAAAATTCATACCTCTACAGAATAACAATTCAAAATTGTCATGGTTATCATCATAGGTAAAGAGGTAGTATTGGAAGGAATAAAGTGTGAAGACATTATGTCAAAAGGGTACATATTTAAAATACAACAAGAAATCTGTTGTTTTGTTCACGAAGCACTTATTATATACATCACAAAGGACAGGGTCAAAGTAAACATCAAAGGAAAAGAAGCACAAACCGCGACAATCCTTTCTCTACCCTACTAGTGTGCCAAGATCAAATGGATGATGTAGCCAAGGGTATAAACTGAGATTACTCATCCTTTATGTGAGAGGATAAAATTCATAATCTACCAAGGCATTACTCTCGACTTTTCCATACATATGATCACTATGAACTAGGGTAATGTCACGGCTTTCATCACACAAGTTCAATGATGAATACAAAATATCATGATCAACATTACAATTATGAACATGAACTTGAGGATTTTCAATTATGCCATTCACTTATTTAAGTAGTGAGCTATTCTTAGTAGCACATTGAGCATTATACATAACAAGAGAACTACCATGGAGAGATTCATGCTTTTCCACACTAGGTAAACCCAAAATCACATCACATTGGCTACTAATAGCCACATCACTACATTTTAACTTTAAGGGAGTGTAGAATGTACCATAGTGACTTTGGTTTGTACTAGGGAAGACCGTGTTCTTTGTACTATTGGCCAAGATTACACTTGGAACACCACAATGTTTTCGTGGGACTTCACTTGTATTTTTATTTGAAATCATATAATCTTGTACCTGTACATAAATAAAATCAATGCTAGGTAAAGTGCCAGCATTTGGGTTAGTGAGTAACAAGGATTCTTTGTGGACAAGATCTACAATCAAGCATTCCTTTCCCCTTTTAACTTCAGTACCAATGGTTATCCTTTCCCTCTCCCTCTTCTCTTCACATTCATTTTGTATCTCGCCACTAAGTTTTTCTCCATCTTGAGGCTTGACCTCATTCTCCTTGGATTCTAACTTGTGAAAAGGAGGCATTGGATTTGGTTGATAATGGGCTTGGATTTGTGGCATAGGGTTTTGTGGAGTGCAGGGTCTTTGGTCAAGTGGATTTAAACTTAGTGGTTTGAATTTTGTGGATGTTTTAATAGACATTGTATATCAACCCCCATATTAATTATAATCATTTCACCCCTCATGGATCCAAAATCACCTTTCATGGATATCAAGTCACCCTTTATAATGTCAAACCCAACTTTCAAGTCACAGGAAAAGGGATCAACCGAACTAACAAGACTTCCAAAGCATCATTCCAAGTGAAGGAGTACTTGATCCCATGGATTCCATGAGTAATGTACCTATGAAACTCACGAAATAAAAACCTACAAAATGAACAAACAAGTTAGTTCAATAAAGTGTCACCACACTCACACTCGGATCTTACCTCACACTTGGTTTCACGATTGTTGAAAACTTGGAAATACTTGGCAAGTGAATTGAGTGGTGAATATGCCTTAGTACGGAATCAATTTCTTTTGATATGACTCAAATAAAATTATGCACGTACTTGAACCACCAAACTACAATGAATTAAAAATTAGAAATCCACACAAAAACGGAAGACACAAAATAAATGAACTCTAGACTAATTACCACCCTAGTAGGTACTTACTAGTTTGCTAATCAGTGATAGAGTTTAACACACAAGAAAGTAAAATAAAAAATTAGAAACTAAGAAATATTGTTTAGAGATTAATTAGGTTGAGCAACTAGTGATGACGTGGCACAATATGGTTGGTTGTTGATTTTGCAAAAAAAATTCAATTCCAAACATGATGTCTCGGCCAAACACACTTTAGGAGAAGAACAATTTTGTTTGGGAGGGAAAATTGACATTTTCCAAGCCTTTTTGGAGCTTCACATGAATTCAAAAATAATGGTCCCCGCCTTTTATGCTTGATTTGTTCTTGGAGATTCCCTTCTCCTTTTTTGTTGTCTGGTTTTGGTAAGACTAGGAAGCTTCTTGAAAAGTGCTACTAACAACTAGTACACCATATCTCCTCCACCTTTTTGGATCAAATTGATCTCATCAATATTCTTCCCTAAAATGGTATGATGAAGATTAAAGAACAAGATGAATATTCAAGAGTTGACCAAAGTTTGATCCTCAATCAAATGAACCCTAAATTTAGATTTTCTTTTAGCCCTAGGTTCCTTAGGCCAATAAAAACACAACAAACATAAAATAAGCCAAAAAATGACACAAACAAGATGATAAAAAATGATATCCAACGTCAAAAGCTTCAAACAAGACATAACAATGGTGAATCTAGCTCAAATTCAACCAAATTTTGCTCTAAACTTAAACAAAGACCCTTTAAGTGTTAGAGAACAAGAATTTAACACTATAGAATACCAAAACAAAATAAAAATGAGTAGATATAACACACAAATTTTGGATTTTCAACACACAAAACTAGATCTA
The DNA here is from genome assembly GCA_030864225.1 of Capsicum baccatum var. pendulum. Classification (NCBI taxonomy): domain Eukaryota; kingdom Viridiplantae; phylum Streptophyta; class Magnoliopsida; order Solanales; family Solanaceae; genus Capsicum; species Capsicum baccatum. The sequence goes on along the minus strand of CM061558.1, from coordinate 168,447,152 downwards.
TCTTTCTTTGTGGTTTTTCTTTGGATTTGACTCCTTTTTTGTGAGATTATCTTGGATCCAAGGCTTAGAGTTGTGGGAACAACTCTAATAAATGGCTCTTGATACCAAATGATACAAGAATAAACTACTACAATGAAATTAAGGCCTAAAAAAAATAGCAACTAGAAGAAAGGGAGATGAAGATGAAATGCATAAAAGTAAAGGGATAGTAGTGAGACATACACTCACATCAATGAATAGCACCAAGGTGTGTATCAAACACAAAAACACAACACCAATGAGAGATTAAACCACACTCTTATGTGTACCAAAGGAATTCACACTCCTCAATCGCACCTTTCTTCCCAATTAATCAACACAACTGAAATCCATCAAATGTATTAATCCTTAGTTTTGATGTCTTTTCCAAGACCAACATTACGATTGCTTTTCCAAGACCTACACTAAGGAATAAAAAATAAAACATGAGTAATACTCAATCAATTCATCAAAGTATAATAAAAATAGAAGCTAAATGATCTGTTTAGACTTATTAAAAATAAAGACTAAAATACCCTTAATGAATGTAACATTTCTCCAATCTTCAACTTGAAGAAGGATTTTTAATGGTTCCAAAAGGTCTTCAAGAGCTTGCAAATCCGAGGCTTGAACCTTTGACAATCTAAAGCATAAATATTTGATTAGACCTTGTAATCCTTGTGCTTTTTATAATTGAATCATTAAGGGTGGTGACGAGACATTGGTATGACCCTCAATCTAATCAATAACTTAGTTTCTTGATTTTACTCTGAGTATGAGTGGCTTACTAGGAGTTGTGAGGATAGGTTACGAGTCATGAGGTGAATTCGTAGGTTGTCTATTGTCTAATCCCTTTTGTTTTTTTCTTTGATAGGACTAGATCATATAAGTCATATGGGGTCTATGGTGGACAGTGTATGGGTGTTCAACTGATTGTCTTGGTGAATACTCAAGGGTACAAGTTGTATGTTGTGGTCATGAGTCAAAGGGTCGACTTGTAACGACCTGCACGTTTTTTTACAGCTTTATGTTGAAGACATTCTGGACATTTTCCACTTTAACTCCCTTTGATACCATGACTTAAAACATCTTTTGGGACTTGTTTAACACATTATTCCTAGTAAAACTCTCTCAAAATCTCTCTCAAACTCTCTCAAAATCTCTCTCAAACTCTCTCCTCAAGTAAAAATCTAGGGTTTCATCAAGATAATCAATTAAGGCTTTTAAGGGTTGTTTTTCTCTGTACTTCTTGGTGTCTAAGGTATGTGGATCTTCCCTTATTGTTATTTTACTAAAAGCTCATGTTTAATGTATGATTTTTAATGGTATTGTTATAATTTTAAAATAAAGGTTGGGGGTTTTTGATGTTCATGGTTGAATAAATCTTCTCATGGTTTAATTATGGTTTTTCCTTGTTTTAGTATTATTTTGAATGTTTTTGGATGTATGGTAATAGTAAATGGATTTTAGGGTACAATAGATTCCCTAAATTCCTTGGTCATGGTCTTGAAACTTATGTTTCCTTAACCTATTTGTGAAGTTGCTTATGAATATGATTTTTTCACATAGTTTGACTATTCTATGAATCCTTGAATTTCATAAATGCTAATGGAATTAAATTGGTTTAGTTTGATTTCAAATGGTTTTGGGAAGGCCTTGGTGGACATGGTCTTTGTTTAATTGGAAATGGTGGAGTATAATTTTGGTTTAATAGTTATACATGGCATAATGTAATAGGCTTGAAGGCTCTAATTTTTGTATGGAGATACCAACGGTTATTGCCTAATTATAAGACTCCCTGAAAAAATATTGTGAATATGTAAATAATTTTAATATGGGCTTAAAGGGGGTTGTATGGTAAGGCCGTGAAAGGTGGACGTAGCGGGAAGGACCAATATTTAAAACTCATGTTTGTTGATGTGAGGTTTTATCTTGATGATCTATGCACATAGTTCACACTATTGTTATATATTTGTGTCATATATTTATGGGTTATGGGCATCCCTTGGTCTTATTTGATACCTCTGATTTTTGCAGCTAACATGCTTCGGGCCATTTAAGCAAGAGAAGATGAATCCATATAGCCCATGGGTGGTGGTTAGAATGGAAAAGCTACATATCCTAGGTTAAGGTTTCAAATTTCATGCTAAACCTCTTTTCCTATCCCATTATGATATATATGTATATATGTGACTGCATATGGTTATTTGATTATGTTTTGAATGATGGCTTTAATTTACCTTTATTCTAGAGTTATATTTTAGCATTCACTCTGCTAACCATCTTTGGTTTTTATATCCCCACATGATGTAGGAACCATCCATACTACCATTTCTCCAACTCAATGACTTAGATTTGAAGAACAACTTTAAGTATGATTGAAGTAGTGAGCTTCCACTCTTTGAAAGACTCTATTTCATGCTTGGACTACTTTTCAATATTGTTATTTCTTTGGTTTTGGTTTTGTCTATAGTTGGGGACGTGTCCCAACTGGTTATTCTTTGATTATGATTAGAGGCTTTGTTGGACAATTAAGGGCATGATGGTGTTGGTTAGTGTTAGATTTGGTATTAGTATTAGCATTTGGTTGAGGTTGATTAGTCCTGGTTATGGTTGTGTTTGTTTGGTTATGGTTATAGATTAGTCATTACATTATTATTGCTTTATCTTTTTATATGTTTGAATTTATCCGACATAGGATGTAGGGTCTTTAATGGAAGGGAATTGGGGGTGGTCTCTAGTCCTGGTTGAACTTGAGATACTCTTCACGACTAGGTCATGTCATGGGGCTTTTATACTGTTGCAATCCAAATTGCCTACAACACTATTAACTAGAAGACAAGCATCGAAAATGCAAGCCCTTCAAGGATTATTCAGAAAGATGGATGTACTCTCGTAGTGTAATAAAGAGTTTGGGAATAAATGGAGGAACAAATACCTTTCTATCTAGAGGTAACGACTTTATTTACAAGTTGTCTCCTAGTTGACGACTTTTCACCTTACTGATAACCTAAGTGATGACTTGTCACCTTGGTGATGACTAGTTACAAGTTGTTAGCTAAGAATCACTACTTTAAGGTTACTTTTGAAATTTTCTCATGGGTCAATATTGTGCCTTGTAATAGACTATAAATAGAAACTCTACGGGTATTTTCCATAAGTTTTTCATGAATTTTAAATTTATACTCTTTTGAGAGTGTGAATCAAGGTTCAATTACCTTGTGTTGATACTTTATTTAGAAACGTGGGTTTCTTGGGAATTGATACCTGAAGGTCTTTGAAAAATTTAGGTGCTTTGTGTGATATTGAATAGAGGATTAGGTGTTTGATATGCCCTTAGTTTTCTATCCATTCTTTTCATTATGCCTATGTTATTGCTTCTCCATCTATATTTATTGCTTGTTTCTTTGTTTCATAGTTTAATTTCCATTTTGTAGATTGTTATGATATTATTTGGTATCAAATCTAGGTTTGATTTCATTCTCACAAATTCAATCTTGGGTCTAGTTAAAAAAAGGGCACCCCGGTGCACTAAAAAGTCAATCTTTCATCTAGTTGTCTTGAAAACTCAAAAATCACAAAAAATTATACTATTCGTGTTTTTTTAGCTTAGGTCAAATTTTGAGTTTTTGATTTGTGTGTATTTTGTATTTCAAATTCTAGAATAGTGTTCTCAAGTTCTATTTCAGTGATTACCTAAGATTTAAGTTTAATTCAAAAAGTTTTGAGCGAACCACCAATGTTGAAGCTTAAGTTCGAAGAAATTTCAAGTGGGTTTCATAATATGAATTTATTGGGTGACTTTTGAGGAACGAAAACTATTGCGGTTTGTTAAAGATCTTAGAAGGAGCTTAGGTCTTGAATTTTATTAAATTCTAAGATCGTTTGTTTGAGGGACAAAATTTGAATGTTCTTCAAGTTCTTCATATTTTGTTGAAGAAAAAGCTATAAAAGTAAGGGTTTGATCCAAAGGAATTGGAGAAAAAAGAGTTGTACTTGTTTTTTCTAAGGAATATTCAAAAATGGCCTAAGTACTAGAATAAACGGGTCGAAGGAATCAAGTGATCATCTACAAACATCTAATCTGCCTAAGGTTGACAACAAGAATGATAAGCTATCGACTTACTGAGAGTTGTCAACCTAGTCGTCAACTAGGTGAAGAGTTGTCAACCTAGTGGTCAACTAGGTGATGAGTTGTCAACCTAGTCATAACTAGGTGACAATATGTAACCATAGTCGTCAGATAAAACCAAACCCAACCCCTATTCTACCTTGAGTTGATGACAACATTGACAGTGTCAACCTAGTGACGTCTACCATCCTAGTCGTCAACTTTTTTTTCAACTTGGACAAAACTTCGGTAAGCTCAATATTGATTTTAAATTTCATTTCTTTAATTCCTAATCATATTTTTATTAATTCTAACTCTAATTAACAACTAGTAATCAACCTACTTAGTTGTAAATCAGTTCCCGTGTCCTTTTTCTTTCAACGTCCTATTTTTTCTAGTTTTTATTTTATCTCAATTCGTTGTTAGTTCTTGATTCAAGTCCATCAAAAAAAAATTATTTGAGTCATTCAAAAAATAATCTACTCCAACCTCAAGTCACATTGGTAAAAACCATTCTCTCATTGGAGTACAAACAATCTATCAATGCTTGCGATGCAAATTAAGTGACAAACCAAAGGTGTGAACTTTGAGAGATTGCGAGGTTGATTTCCTAACTATAACTTTTTGGTTTTTTTGTGTTTGTTAGTTTTTCTTATTACATACAATGTTATGTGGTATGATAAACAAAATGCTTTGGGAGAGATAAACATGGAATCTTTAATGCCAGCCATAACAAGAGTGAAACAACATATAAATCAAAGAATGTAAGGCTTAGAGAACTCTCTCTCAAGAAGGATGGACACCTTGGAAGGTTGTACAAATTACTCCAGCACATCGACTCCTCAAAACTATGATGCTTCCTCTAGTGGTCATGCTCACAACACCTCCACTTTGCTGGTTATTTTCCCTCATCCTATCTAGGGTTCTTGAAGATGCCCCAACCTTTACAAGCCATGGTAAGTGAAAAAACTTATGGTTAATCTTAATTATCTCAGGGAAGATCAAGAAAACATTATATAAGTGATTAAATATTGATTCATGACAGAATATGGAACAAGCTACTTATTCACTTTTTCTTTGTTATTGAGAGATTTCTTTTGTTCTTTGGTTTAAACTGTGAAGGAAAGTGAAAGTTGAAGTTCTTGGGGAGTTCAAATTAAAATAATAAGTTGTAGAATTAAGTTAACGTGACTGTCCATTTTATACTCCTTATGTACTAATTTAAGAAAGAATTATGGAATATGTTGTTAATGAGAACTCAAGGGATGATGAGTTCAATAATTGATTGCTACAATAAATGGGATTTTGGAATTTTTTAAGGATTGTATTGTATGTATATGTTATGGACTGCCAGGATGATGTTGGAGAAAGGTGTGACTAGTTTGAATTGAAATATAAAAGAAAGGTATGGCGGTAAATCACCGAACAGATCATTGCATGTGCTTACTTCCCAATTCATTTTACATAGTATTTCGAGGGTCTAATAAAGCAGAGGCAGTTTCGGTGAATCCTATATGAACATTTATGGTATGTGGGTATAGGAGAAAAGGGTTAAAATAATACCCTTGATTGATAGATTAAGTGCTTACTGCCCGATTACTATTTTGGTGAAATTAAGTAGCCCAAATATGTTGATTGGTTTCTAATACTAGTTTTCCATATATCCTATTGTATATAAGTAATCTAAAAAGAGGGAACTCAAGTTGGGTTAGTTTTGGAGTTATATGATACAAGTACCACCACGAGGATGGAGGTGAATGAGTGCGTAATGAATCCATCCAAAGAAGTGCACAATAAACGTGTAAAAGAGGGCCTAAACACACCAAAATCAGCCCACTTCTTGCACTTGATGGGCACCTGACCCTTAAGGGTATTATGGATATTTCATAATATTTTGGTAATATCTATAAATAGAGCATTTTAGGGTTTCATTCAATATATTTTTGATGAAATAAATATTGTATAACATAGAAAGAGAAGTCTCCTCTACTTGAGTGAAACAAGCATAAAGAGCATAAGGATTACAAGGTCTTGTAGCAGGTTCATGCTTCGGATTGTCAAAGGTTCAAGCCTCAAATTTGAAAATGCTTGAAGATGTTTTGGAACAATTACAAACCCTTGTTCAAGTAGAAGCTTGGAGAAAGGGTCCTTACACTCCAAGGTCTCCTATACTTGGGATTATTAAGGGCAATATTGTCTTTTGATGGCTCTTTTTGGCACTCCAAAGGAGATCCCTTCAGTAAGCGTATTTTAGTCATTTTTATATAATAGAATAAATAGACCCATTAGCTTCTAGTTTCATTAGATATTGATGAATTGAAATATTGTATTACTTTTAGTGTAATTTCTTTCCTTAGTGTAGGTCTTGGAGAACCCATCTTAGTGCAGCTCTTCAAAAAGACGTGAAAAACTTGAGAGTTTAATACAATTGATAGATTCCATTTGTGTTGAACATTTGGCAAGAAAGGTGTGATTGAGGAAGTGTGAGACCTTTTGTCCACCTATGAGGAAGGTTTGAGCTTCTATTGGTGAGGTGTGATTGATGGTGTGATACACTATCTTTTGTTTATCACTTTATAGGAGTAAAGGTCTTGCTAAAATCTTTACATTTTATGCATTCTTCTTCATCTCCCTTTCTTCTAGTTGCAGTTTTTTGTTCCTTGTGTGTTCAATTTTGTATTTTAGACGTCCTTTAGGCTATCATTGAGGCACAAATCCAAAACTTGTAACTAGGGTAATACTAGAGTGAAATCACTAGTGTTGAATTCTTGCTTAGAACATTGGGTGCAAGAGGAGGTTGAGGTCTCTCTTGGGATCACCGAAGAGGGTAGGTGTTCCTATTATCATTGTATTAAGGATCTAGGGGCTTGAATACAGTTAGGTTCTTAGTTCATGAGATAGTGTATATCATTCTATCTATCCTTTCTATTCTTGCAATCCTGTAAAGTTTGTATCTAGTATTGTAGCCGTTTTTGTTGTTGTTATTATTCACATTGCTAAGTGCATCTTGTTCTTCATATTCTTGTTGTTAATCATACTATAGGTTGGCTGATTTGGTGTTGAAACACCCCTTTCTATCTCATAATTGTGTAGTTGTAGCGAATCCGAGATGGGTCTCCCATTTAGTCCACTGTTTGTTATGATTTGTGGACTCTTTGGAGTGTTTTTATACTTCCTTGTTATTTTGTATCATTTGGTATCACATCATGGAAAAACTTGTTGTTGACAAACTGAAAATTCTAGAAAAAAGAGCAATCTGTCCATTTAGTATTTTTGGCCGATAATTGTGTTCTTGTTGTTTATTCGCCAATATTTTTACTTGACTTTGTTGTCTATAAGTGTTAGTTTTGTTCCTCACTAACTCGTTGAGTCTATAACATAGATTTGAGCTTGAAATGTTGATGTTGTTAACATGAACAAAGTGTGGCCGATTGATGTTGGTTTTGTTGTTACAGGTTCATGACTTGAATGTGTGATGTGTTGTTGGTTCAAGTTTTGAACTTGTATGGTGGAGATTGTGTTGTGGAATTTAAACTTGAAAAGTTGTTGTTGTTTAGGAGGTCCAAGTTGAACCTTAGAACTTCAAGACTCAAAGTTTGTGTTCTGTGTTTTCTTCACTATCTCTATATGTTGTTGAAGAAAAAGTGGTTGTTGATCTTATAAGTTTAAGAAAGAAAGTTTGAATTGATGTTAGTCTTTCAAGGCATAAATCCAAGTTTTAAGGTGTAGTACTTGTGGGCTCAACACTTTTCCTACACACTCAAAGACTTTACAATCATTTCCTACCACCTTCTATATTTTAAGGACCGTGTTTTAAGGAAAGTATACAAGAATGTCAAGTCTTTTTTTTTTAAATTTAAAAGGTATTACAAGGCTCATCTTTCCCTTCAAACAAAAAAAATCACCAAATTCCGAATCACAAATTGATCAAGACTTCCAAATTATAAAATAATAACTCCTTTGAAAACCACAACCAATTAATTGCTGCCATGTCATCATGTTTTAATATTCATACAACATATTTAAGCTCAAGTTTAAGATGTTTCTTAGTTTCTTTTTATTCTTCCATAGTTTCATTTGTTGGGTCCAATACTAATTGGTAAACTAGTAAACATCTACTAGATTGTTAGTTAGTTTTTGTTTCCGTTCATTCGTGTTTAGTTTTTGTTGTGTGCTTTTTGTCTTTTGTGAATTCGTTATGTCTTGTTGGTTCATGTCCATAGGAAAATTTATTTGAGTCAATGTTGATTCGAGAAGAAGTGTACACTCCAGAAAGATGACCATTTGTGGGATACAGGGCTGCCTTGTTTTGTTAAATGATAGGTACTATAGAAATTACATCGTTCCATACATAGTTGACCACTTGGGTTTGTTTTGTGAGCCTTTACCTGTTGCATACTTCTTGGATGGATTCAAGGATACCGAGAGGGTAAAAATTGTCTTCTCTCAAAATGATTTCCAGGAGGAGGTTTGGTACAATATTCTTCCTTAGCCTAAGTTCATGTATACGTTGATGCCGATTGGTTTGCATGACATCAAGTTCCTAACGTGTAAAATTGGCCTAATCTTGCAAGAGGCCAATGGGGGAATCGTCTCATGACTTACTTTTTGCCCAAGCCGCGAAGTAAAATTTCTACCTACTCCAATCAGTATTATTATGATAAATAAAAGATTAAGAGGAGTAAGAGAGTGCAAGGTGGTAATTCGAGAGTAAAAGAAGGAGAGGTGGTGTGGAGCGAAGTGAGCTAATTTCCACCAAACCGTGCTAACATTGGTTGTCCTTCTATTTCTAAGGACATTTATGTAAGTACCAACATGGCAAGCAAAGGCAAACAATGCCTAAAGGATGTTGCTGCTCAAGCTTGAGAAGGATCTTCACACGATGGAAAAGAAGAATCTACTCAAGCACTTCAAGGTAAAATAGCTAACTCTTACACTTTTATGCATGTGAATGATAATTGTTTGGCTAATAGCCCATTGAGTGTCAGTTGTAGCTTGCCTATATGTAAGTCTATTGTTTCCTTTCCACTTGATGATGATGCACATATTGTGAGTGTGGATACACTAGTTGATCCCATTGATGACCGAATCGACTCTTCTTGTAAGATAATTTTATGTCCACTGTTGAAGCCTATATGTTGAATGAATGTATATGGTCATTTATAATTGGTGTTGATCAACTGATTTGTGAAAATTTTCCACCGCTTAAGTATGTGTATGATGTGATTAATAGAACTCAAGTGAGTGAAGTACTTGAATATATTGATCACCAAAATGGGAGTGAACCCGAGAGCCATTCTTGGGACAATCTTATGATTGAAATATCTTTGAAATATGATATTAATCTTTTAGAGAGTGATGAACGTGTTTGTTCTGAATTTTCCTGATAAATAGATCATGCTCTATTTAGATATAATGTCTTCTTTGAAAATGACTTAAAGACTCCCAATAAGCCTGGTGCTGAAAAATATGGTATAGCGTACTTTGGAGGATATAGACTATATTTTAACCCACTATAGTGTGAAAACATTCCTCCTAAAGATGGAAATCTCTTCTTAGAAAATGAGAGTACTCTTAAGGTTAACGAATGTGTAGTCTTGGAAGTTACTCCTTCTTGTACTTTGTGTGACTTTATTGTGGAGAATACTCATAGTGTTGATTGGGAAACTAGTAGTGAGTACACACATAAGGGAACCTTAGTAGAAGTTGACTTGAATGATACTTTTCTATACACTCTATTTTCTGTGGATGATATGTATGCTATTATAGAGAGTATGCCATTTAGTTTGGGTGGCGACCTCGGGAAAGGGGAGTGTTATCTAGACCCGTGTCTATGGCCACTCTTCCCGTTTGACCCTAGTACCAAATATGGAAATAGTGATGATGGTGCACCCAACTTTTTGCTTAGTTTCCATGACAAGCAAAGTGTCACTCTTGGTAATTCCCATAACCAATCCTTTTATGCACCTTTTATTGAGCTTTTAATATCTAATGCAAAGGATCCTTGGCTATATTGCAAATATGTGCAACCATGGCATGTTGAGATGATTTGTATGCTAAACCTAACCCTTGATACAAGAATGACCTAAAAAGATGAAGACTAAGAGAAATAAGATAACAAACAAATGGAATAAAGTAAGATAGATAGCTTGACATAAGAGATTACATGACATAAGAACCAAACCATGTATCGAACGATAAGACCCCTAAGAACCGTAATAACAACACAAAATTATTATGGTGACCGCTAAGGGAATCAAATCTACCTTACAACCGTCGTTTCTAAGCAAAGATCAATAATGGTTTTTCCAAGCCCTAGACTACTTTTCTTTCCAAGCCCTATACTACACTCTCAATGAGATAAAAACAAGACTTTCAATGTATTTAAAATTTCCATAACCAACTAAATAGCAAATGACCTAATAGAAGACTATTTATAGTATCTTATTACATAGAAAAAAAGCCAAAATATTCTTAATGAAAGAGGTAGTCATGGAGTGTCTTAAAAACAAGTGTAATCCCCAAATACCCTTAATGAAGGGTGTTTCTTCAATTCTCCAAAACAAAGGTTTCATGCTTTAACACTTGTAGACTCAGGTTGGCATCGAAGGTAAGCCCCCACAAAATTTTCCACATGCATATTTGCTTTATATAATACTCAAAATGGGTCCTCCATGCATGTTCTTGTGTCCTAGAGGTGACCAAGTCTTGAGTTTTTCTGCATTGGTCTCCAATGATGTTTTCAAAAGTGTAGATGGCCATTTGGATTGTATCATCCTCCCTTTCTTGAAAAAGATTTGACCTCGAATCCATACTTTTCAAAACTAACGAAAAGACAAACAAGAACAACTTCCTCATGACATAAGGGTTAGGGTTAGTACAACAAATTACATCGTCATGCCAAGGTGGTTATACTTGAGATACAACCATGAAATCTTTATCTTAGTCATGAAAAGCTTAGTAAGAACATTACAAATGAAATGTCTATGACAAGTATCAAGAGATGAAGAAACTACAAAGTTCTTAAGGGTATCACTAAGTCCTAAAGGTAAGGTTACCCTTGTCTTAGGAACCATAAAGCACAATTGTTTCATTACCTTGTCAAGTGGCCTCATCAAACCTGGTGCCATTATTGGTATCAAAGTCCACCAATACCACATAGAATTATCATTCAAACAAGTGGACCAACCAACAAGGCCCCTACCTCTACTTAATGCAAACTCAAAACTAGCATGGAAGTCATTATAGTCAAAGAGATTGTATAGAAAGAATCAATTATAAGGACCTGAACGGGTGAAGACAAAGCATTTAATCATATACACGGTCTTTCCTTTAAACAAATAGACAACTTGTCACCCAGAAGTTTGGATTCATGCAACTTAAGAACAAGTGTGTCAAGCAAGGATGCACATTCAGAAGCATTACCCCAAGTAGACAATGACACTTTTGCTCTTGGGTTTTCATGAATTACAATTTGCTTATCATATAGACCAAGCAACAAGTTAGGTGTTCCATCATCATAATATCCACATTTGGCTCCGGGGTCAAATGGAATGAATGGCCATAGACATGGTTCTAGACAACACTCTTTTTCTCCATACGCTTCACCCAATCTAAAAGACATACTCTCTACTATAACATACATATCATCAAAAGCAAATAGAGAGTAGAAAAAGGTATCACTCAAGTCAACTTCAACTAAGGTGTACTCATGTGTGTACTCACTACCAGTTTAAACATTATCACCATGAGTACCCTCAATAATAAAGTCTTACATAGTAGAAGAAGAAGTAATTTCCAAGCAATGGACACTTTCTCCTTTTACTTAAGAACCCTCAATTTGACACATACCACCTGTAAGGCCCCACAAATTTCCCTCTTAATTTGAGATGTAGGGCATGTCGAGTGAGGCATGATTCTAGCCCTAAAAGATTGAGAAGTTTTTCCCTAAGTGAGTAATGTGTTAACCATGTAGAATTTCCATATTTTTGAATTTTTATCTCATGGGAAATCTAATAAACTTTCCATCGATATAATATTTGCCCAGATCAGACACACGGCTAACAAGTTATGGCAAATTTAATCATTCGTCGTAAAAATTGCATCATTTGAGAGCCTAGCGCATCGCGGTGAGGGTGCATTTAGTAATTGTCAATTTCCAGTGGGACTCCACGATAGTGGTGCATCATGGAGGAGTCCCAGGTCCCAACCAGAGGTAAAATTCATAGCTCTGCATCATGGAGGCTATCAATTTCCCAATTGTAATTTTCTAGAGAGCCAAAGCGATTAGTGGTGCGTCGCGGAGGCCTTTGAAAGCAAGTTCCAGTTCAATTTTTCCAATTTTGCACAGAAATTTAAAAGGGCATTTTGGACCTTTTTCCAAGTCAATAAAATCATGGAAACACTAGATTAAACACATTTGCAAGCTTCTATGAGGGTTTTATCAAGTATCCTCTCAACAAGAACCCTAAAGACTCAAAACCTCTTCCATAAATCTCAAGAATACACCATGGATTTTATAAATTGAGTCAAGATTCTAGGTTCCAAAGTGAAGCATCTCAAGAACCCTCATTCAGGAGTAAGAGTAGAGTTCCAAAAGTGAGAGTTCCTCTAAAGCTTCAAATTCAAGGTATGTGGAAATTTGAACTTGTATAACCCTTTCACCCTTATGCCCAAAATGTTTATTTACATCATGATTTTGCTGAAATTATGGGATTTTTACATGAGTTTGAATTGGGGTTTTCACCCTTATTTATTTAATGCAGTATGTTGATATTTCTCATGAATTGAGAGTTAATTGTCATGATTCTACATGTTTTCTTAAGATTTTATAGTTGGATAAACCCCATGACTTTCCTCCTTGAGAAGCTTATATTTTAAATGTTGAGATATTGAAGCATATGACTACATTCAGATTTTGAGATGAAATGGCTGAAATTCCCATATTTCCATATGATTTATGACTCTATATGCAATATATATTGCCTTTGATAAGCATTAACTTGAGATTGAACTATGGGTTCGTAAGCCCTATTTCAGACTTATGAAATTATGAACTCTTGTGGTATAAGCACCCATGATTTGAGTATTTTGAGATGATTGAGAAATGAATTGACCTAATGGTCCTTGAGCTTAGAAATCCACTTCACTTTATGCTATTATCGATTTGATTATTGGGTTCGTGGTGAACTATGTGATTGTTTAAAAAGTGAATTTTTATGAGATAAGTGTAGATAATCTAAAGGGAGTAGTATTTAGCATTGAGCGGGTAAGTTACTATGATTTCATACCCTAAAACTATGTGCAACCGTAGAATATGAGCCTGAGGCTTATTATATTATTATTATGATTAGGCCAGAGGTCGAGTTTATTTCGTAATCATTAGACCTAGGTTATACTCCTTTGCAAGAGTATGTTGCTCCTCCCTAATGTAGGGTCTCTTCCTTAGGAGGAAAAAACGTTGGACTCTGTGTAACTCGTATGGTTTATGTCGGTTATGAGAATCTCTCTTGACTTTTGAACATTGAAATTAAATGCTTATTGTCCTTCCCTATAAGCTATTTTCCTAAATAGTTTATTTGAAAAGATATTCCCTAATCAAGGTATAGATTTGAGATGACATATTTTCTAAAGTGAATGAAATGCATTCAAGTACGTTTTCAAGTTTTATGATTTTGAATTCCAAGGATATGAGTTTCTAAATGATTGTGAAGTATTGAGAGTTGAAGAAATTTTCCTCTCTTAAGATATATGCATGACTTGAAAGTGTGGTTTGAAATCCCTTAGCCTTTGGGAATTGAGAGTAAGAGAAGGTTTCCGATTTTGAAGTTTAATAATGATCAGTCACGAGATTGTGTTACATGCTTTATTCTACATGACTTATGATTTTCATATTTTATACTTGTTCAAGCCATGTGAGTCATCTCATTATGCATACATAATTTGATTGAAGAAAACATTATTACTACTTTACCATATACATGCACCTCCGCATACTCAGTACATTCCAAAGTACTGATCCACATATATGTCTATGTGCTACATTGTGTCATAATGTAGGTTCAGGTACTAACTCCCAGCCTCACCCGTGATTCTTCTACTACCATGCATACATTTTCTATAATGGTGAGTCCTCCTGGTTTGAGGAACGATCAAGAGATGTTTAAGTGTTTGAGAGACTATTTTATCTTCAATTTATTTTAGGTCAGTTGGAGACCTGTTCTAATGGCTCTCTAGATTTTTATTCATAGAGGCTTTGTCAGACTAGTATAAGACCTGTGATATGTCGAGAGGGATCAATATTGTGGTATTATTGAGATTTCTCTATGTTGTGTTCATATGAACTAATTATCCTTTCTTATTTCCTTTTTTGTTATATGTCAATATGAGTGTTTAAGTCTATCCTTATCTTAAATTGGGTGTTTTGCGGCAGAAACCAGCTCTAAGGATTAGCTTGGGGCTATTTGTATCCTTAAGCACCGTGTGACATCCTGAGAGGCGATTTTGGGTCTTTTCAAACCTGGTATTAGAGCCTAAGGTTTCTAAGTTTTCCTAGGGAGTCTTACATGCCACATTGAGTAGAGTCTAGATCATTGGTGTGTAGCGCGCCACACCTATTAGCAAGAGGCTACGAGACGTTTTAGGAAAAAAATGTTTCTTCTTTTAGATTCTATTATGCCTACAGTTGTCCCTCTTATCAAATTATCCAAGCTCCTCTATTTTCAGAAAATGCCTCCTCGAAGAGCGAATGTTCACGAAAACAATTCTGAGAAACCCCCACCTGTTGATTCCTTGAATGAGATGGTGTCCCATGCTGATTTTAGGGCGGCCTTTCAAGCATTAGCCAAAGCGGTCACCGCAAATGTTAGGGCCAATAACCACGCCCCTAATCAGCAAGTTGGTGATATAGCTGTGTCTAGGATTTTTGACTTTATATGGATGAATCCGCCTGTGTTCTATGGGACCAAGACAGACGAGGACCCCCTGTTGTACTTGGAGAAGGTGTGGAAGATCACTGATGTGATACAGGTTTTAGAAGAAGAGAGTATTTTGTTAGCATCCTACAAATTGAAAGACATTTCTTATGATTGGGTTGTATCATGGAAGAAGGGTAGAGGTAAGAATGTCGTTCCTATTACTTGGCAATTGTTCCAAGATGCCTTCTTAGATCAATTCTTTCCTCTTGAGATGAGGGAGGATAAGATTGAGGAGTTCATAAACTTGAGGCAAGGAAACATGACTGTTTAGGAGTATTGCTTGAAGTTCAATCAGTTGGCCAAGTAAGCTCTGGGTTTGATTTCCGACTCTCGGACTGGTATGAATAAGTTTGTGACCAGTGTTTATGGGATGGTACTAAAGAAGTGTAGGGCTACGATGTTGCATAATGATATGGATCTTGCTAGGTTGATGAATCATGCTCAATAGATGGAAGTGGATAAGCTTAGAGACAGAGATAAATTAAGGGGTAACAAGAGGACTAGATCTGATTAGCACGAGTTTAGCCAACCTAGGTTCTTTGGAGGGAGCCTCCCTCAGTTTCAAAGACGTCCACCTATTCTAGTTCCTTCATCAGCTAATGCTCAGGCTCCTAGAGATAAGCCAGAGCAAGGTAGTAGGCCTATCAGATCTAGGTCATAGAACAGTGTTGGTAACATGCCCCATTATCCTTCTTGTTCTAAATGTGGTAGGAATTACCTTAGAGAGTGTTTCAGAGATATGAGGGGTTGTTTTGGTTGTGGGAAGTAGGGCCACAGACATAGAGATTGCCCCCATTCTAGACAGGGTAATAGAGATACCCGACTTCAGGCACAGGCTGCTTGTACACCAGCTCCAGTACCTCATCCCTCCCCCACTCAGGGCGCTTCTTGTAGCACCGCTGGCGGTCAGTGCTTGAACAGGTTCTATGCTTTGCCACCTTGTCAGGAGCAGGAGGACTCCGCTGATGTTGTTACTGGTATACACCATGTCTTTTATCTTGATGTGTATGTGTTGTTGGACCCTGGGTCAAGTCTCTCTTATGTCATCCCACTTGTAGCTGTGAATTTCAAAATGATTCCCAAAAAGATTTCTGAGCCTTTCCTAGTTTCTACACCAGTCGAAGAGTCTGTTGTTGCTAAATAATTGTATATGAATTGCCCTGTTACTGTTCTTCATTGACTCATACTTGCGGATTTGATAGCCTTAGACATGATATAATTTGAATTTATTCTGGGTATGAATCGCCTTAATTCTTGCGATGCATCTGTAGATTATAGTAACCGTGTGGTAAAGTTTTAGTTTCTTGATGAACCAATGTTTGAGTGGTCCAAGAGTTTCATATCACCCAAGAGTCATTTTATCTCCTATATCAAAGCTAGAAAGCTTATATCCAAGGGTTACATCTATCACCTAGTTAGATTCAAGGACATTAAGTTCGAGAATCGAAATATTTAGTCAGTCGATATTGTAAAAGAGTTTCTCGATATCTTTCCGAAAGATCTCTCAGGGGTACCTCCCGATAGAGAGATAGAGTTTGGAATTGACCTTCTTCCTAACACTCGGCCTATTTGTATTCTACCATATCATATGGCACCTGAAGAACTCAAGGAGTTGAAAGAGCAATACAAAGATCTCTTAGACAAAGGTTTCATTAGAGCCAGTATTTCTCCTTAGGGCGTACCTATTTTGTTCGTGCAGAAGAAAGACGGATATTTGCGTATGTGCATTGACTACCATCAACTAAACAATGTCACTGTAAAAAATAAGTATCCTCTTCTAATAATTGATGACCTATTTGATTAGTTGCAAGGTGCAAGTTATTTCTCCAAGATAGATCTTAGATTCGGCTATCATCAGCTTAAGGTGAGAGAGTATGATATTCCAAAGAAAACCTTCCAAACTAGTTATGGTCATTTTGAGTTTTAAGTCATGCCTTTCGGGATAACGAATGCCCCAGAAGCCTTCATGGACCTCATGAATAGATTGTTCAAGCAATACCTTGATACGTTCATCATTTTCTTCATAGATGACATCCTTGTGTACTCCCATGATGAGGACTACCATACAGAGCATCTTAGAATTGCCTTGCAAACTCTTAGAGATCACCTGTTGTTTGCCAAATTTAGTAATTATGAAATTTGGCTAAGGTCTATAGCCTTCCTAGGTTATGTTGTTTCAGCTGAGGGTATTATCATTGATCCCCAAAAGATACAACCTGTGATAAATTGGCCTAGACCTATATCTCCATCTGACATTAGGAGTTTCTTGGGTCTAGCGGGCTATTACCATTGTTTTGTTGAGGGTTTCTCTTCCATTGTATCTCCTATGACCTGGTTCACCCGAAATAAGGTTAAATTCCAGTGGTCCAATTCCTGTGAGAAGAGTTTTGAGGAGTTGAAGAGTCAACTAACTTCAGCCTTTATGTTGACTTTACCTAATAGTACTGGTTGTTTTGTGGTATATTGTGATGCCTCTAGAATTGGTTAGGGTTGTGTGTTGATACAAAGGGGTAAGGTTATAGCCTATGTCTCTAGACAGTTGAAGCCGTATGAAAAGAACTACCTGACCCATGATCTTGAGTTAGCTGTTGTGGGTTTTGCTTTGAAAATTTAGAGACACTATATTTATGGTGTCCATGCTAATGTGTTTACTAATCATAAAATCCTGCAGTACATGTTTACGTAGAAGGAGTTGAATCATAGGCAGAAAAGGTGGTTAGAGTTGTTGAAAGATTATGATATGAGTGTGTTGTATCACCCGGGCAAAGCCAATGTAGTGGCAGATGCCCTTAGCAGATTGTCCATGGGTAGTGTTGCGCATATTGACAAAGGTAAGAGAGAGTTATCTCATGATGTTCATTGTCTGGCTAGGATAGGCGTTAGATTGCCTGATTCAGCGGAGAGGAGTACATCGGTGCATAGTAGTTCTGAATCTTCTTTAGTTTTGGAAGTAAAGGAGAAGCAGGATAGGTATCCTAGTTTGGTCAAACTGAAGGAGTCAGTTAAGGACCAAAAGGTCGAGGTTTTCTCCCAAGGGGGAGATGGTGTGTTGTGGGTGCAAGGTAAGTTGTGTGTTGCTTGTGTTGATTTTTGAGTTGGAGGATTATGGGTGAAGTGCATAGCACACATTATTCTATTCATTCCGGTACTAACAATATTTATCGCGACTTGCGAGAAATCTACTGGTGGAACGGCATAAAGAAAGATATCACCGAGTTTGTAGCAAAGTATGCGATGTGTCAATAGGTTAAGGTAGATCACCAAAGACCAGGTAGTGTGATGGAAGAGTTTAGTATAACCACATGGAAGTGGGAGATAGTGGATATAGACTTCGTGACTGGGTCGCCTCATTTGCATCGTCATCTTGAATCTATTTGGGTTGTTGTGGATAGGCTGACTAAGTCCACACAGTTCTTTCCCGTGCATACATCTTATACGGCTGAGGATTATGCTAGATTGTATATTCGGGAGTTGTTCAATATGCATGGAGTTTCCTTGTCTATCATTTTGGATAGGGGTAATCAATTTACTTCTCAGTTTTTTAGGGCATTTCAGCAGGGTCTTGGCACCCAAATTCTTTTGAGTTCAGCTTTTCATCGATAGACAGATGGTCAAGCTGAGAGGACCATTCAGACCCTAGAGGACAAGTTGAGGGCGTGCGTTGTTGATTTCAAAGAAAGTTGTAATGAGCATTTTCCATTGATAGAGTTCACCTATAACAATAGTTTTCATTCTAGCATTGAGATGGCACCATTTGAGGCTTTTTAAGGTAGGAGGTGTAGATACCCATAGGTTAGTTTGAAGTGGGCAAAGTTACCACGTGTGGGCCTGATGTAGTGTTCGAAGATATGGAGAAAGTTAAGTTGATTAAAGAAAGGTTGAAGACCACTTAGAGTCATCAAAAGTTTTACGCTGATGTGAGGAGAAGAGATTTTGAGTTTAAGGTAGGTGATTTGGTTTACTTAAAGATTTCACCTATGAAAGGGGTAAAATGGTTTGGAAGGAAAGGGAAACTTAGTCCTCGTTATGTTGGCCCATATCAAGTTCTGAGCTTTGTTGGAGAGTGGCCTACGAGGTTGAGTTTCCCCCAGAGTTGTCCACCATTCATCCTATCTTTCATATCTTGATGCTTAAAAACCATATAGGTGATTCAGTTATGGTTGATCCTTCAGAGAGTATTGATATTCAAGATAGCCTTTCCTTTGATGAGATTCTTGTGGAGATCCTAGATTTTCTGATCAGTAGACTGAGGAACCAAAAAGTTCCCTTAGTCAAAGTCTTGCGGCGAAATCAATTTTGTTGAGGGTGCTACTTGGAAGGCAAAATCTGACATTCATCCAAGTACCCGTACCTCTTTTCTGCGAGTTAAAACCAATCCGAACGTACTATTCTTCCTTGATAAAGATTTTCTAGTCTAAAGTTAAGCTACGCATCTATTCTTGTAAGAGTTAGTGTATTTTCCGGAGTATTCATGAGTTTAGAGATACCTTGAACCATTTAGTCTTTGTTTCGGATGTGTGTACTCAGTTTTTCCTGTATTCCATGCCTAACTACTAACATTTGAGGATGAATGTTCCCAAGTGGGAGATATTGTAAGTCCCCACAAAGTTCTCGCATAGTTTGAGCCATAGTGCATGTCTAGTGAGGCATGATGCCCGCCCTAAAAGATTGAATAGTTTCTTCCTAAGTGAGTAACGTGTTAACCATGTAGAATTTCCCTAATTTCTTATCACGTGGTAAATCTTATAAGCCTTCCATCTATATAAGATTTGCCCAAATCAGACACTGGGGTAAGAAGTTATGGAAAATTTAAGCCTTCGTCGTAAAATCTGCTTTATTTGAAAGCCTAGCGCATCGTGGAGAGGGTGTATTTAGCAATAGTCAATTTCGAATGCAATTTCGCGATAGTAGCGCATCGCGGAGGAGTCCCAGGTCCCAACGAGAGGGAAAATGCATGGCTCCGTATCACAGAGGCTGTCAATTTCCCAATTGTCAATTTCTAGATAGCCAAAGCGATTAGTGGTGCGTCTCGGAGGCCTTCGAAATCGAGTTCCAGTTTAATTTTTCAAGTTTTTCACAAACATTTAAAAAGGAATTTTGGACCTTTTTCCAAGCCTATAAAATCGTGGAAAAACTAGATTAAACCAATTTGCAAGTATTCTATGAGGGTTTTATCAAGTATCCTCTCAACAAGAACCGTAAATACTCAAAATATCTTCCATAAATCTCAAGAATCCACCATGGATTTCCTAAATAGAGTTTAGATTCTAGGTTCCCAAGTGAAGGGTCTCAAGAACCCTCATTCTAGAGCAAGAGTAGAGTTCCAAAAGTGAGAGTTCTTCTACAACTTCAAATTCAAGGTATGTGGGGTTTAGAACTTTGGTAACCTTTCCACCCTTGTGCCCAAAACGTTTATTTGCATCATTATTTTGCTGAAATTATGGGGTTTTTACATGAGTTTGAATTGGGTTTTCACCCATTTTTATTGAAATTATGTTGATATTTCTCATGAATAAAACGTTAAATGGCATGATTCTACATGTTTTCTTGAGTTTTTACAGCTAGATAATCCCCATGACTTTACTCCTTGAGAAGCTTATATTTGAAATGTTGAGATATTGAAGCATATGACTAAATTGAGATTTTGAGATGAAATGGCTGAATTCTCAGATTTCCATATGATTTATGACTCTATATGCTATATATATTGCCTTTGATAAGCATTAACTTGAGATTGAACTATGGGTTAGTAAGCCCCAATTTCAGACTTGTGAAATTATGAACACTTGTGCTAAAATCACCCATGATTTGTGTATTTTGAGATGATTGAGAAATGAATTGACCTAATGGTCCTTGAGCTTTGAAATCCACTTCACTATATGAGATTATCTATTTGATTATTGGGTTTGTCATGAACTATGTGATTGTTCTACTGGTGGATTTTTATTAGATGAGTGCAGATAAGCTGAATAGAGTAGTATTCAGCATCCTGCGGGTAACTTACTATGGCTTCTTACCCCAAAACTATGTAGCATCATAGGATGTGAACCTGAGGCTGATTATATTATGATTATGATTTGGCCCGAGTCCGAGTATTGTTTAGTGATCACTAGACCTAGGCTATACTCCTTGGAAAGAGTATGACACTCCTCCCCAACTTAGGGTCTCTTCCTTGGGAGGACAAAATGTTGGACTCCACATAACTTGCATAGTTTATGTCGGTTAGGAGAAACTCCCTTGCCTGTCGAACTATGAAATTAAATGCGTATTTACTTTTCCTATAAGATATTTTCCTGTAATACGTTGGAAAATTTTTTAATTGAAATTTTGTGCGTAAATGTATCGGGATCCTATCTTTGAGATTAATTTATATTTTTTCTGTGTGTAATTTCTTGGATTTCAACCCTCCGTTTTGTAGATCATCGAATAAGCTTTCCAACAATATGTGGATCATTCAAAATGGACACTCGAGCGATAAGTTACAACTATTCCGATCAAACTACGAGCATTCCGATAGAACTGTGAACAGTAAAATGTGCAGGACAAAAAAAATACTGCAGCCAGGCAATTTTTTTGGTCAACTTCAAACGATCATAACTCCTTATACATAATGAACTATGTGAGCTGCTATATATCAACGGAAATACCTGAGAGTCTTCTTTCGAAGGAAATTGGTTTCATCTAATTTGGACATCGGAGTAAAAAGTTATCGCCAATTTACTTTAGGCTATTGGATAGATCACTGAAGGGCAGATTTGACATTAATTTATTTTTAAAGGTATTTTGGTGATTTTCCATTATGGTAACCCTCTATATATACCCCCTTTGAGCTGAGAATTGTCATTCATTTTTCTCTCATTTCTCTTATATCTCTCTCTCAAAATATATGCATATATATATATAGAGAGAGAGAGAGAGAGAGAAGAAGACGAGTTAGGGTTATGGTTCCAATTGGGGGAAAATAGATTCAACGCTTCACTTTGCGAATTGCTTCCGTCAATCTCTTCGGATACGAAATCTAAGGTATGCAAGTGTTTATCTATGGGCTCCTTTCGTCCATAGAGACCACAAATCCTTTTTCAAAGGCTCAAGATACATGTGTACACACACACATATATATATATATATATATATATATGATTATACTTTCTAAAATTTCATTGTGTATGTGTGTAGTATTCACATGATGTGTGGGATGATTATGTGTGTTGGTTGAAGTATATGTGTGTAGTATTTGTGTGATGGTTGGTGATTATGTTGTTGAAGTTGATGTTATTGAAGAAGGGATCTTTGATTATTTGTGGAAACTATGGTGGTGTGTATGTATAAATATATGAAATGGGTGATTGAATACTTGTAATCTTGATGAATCCACCTATGCCTAAGAAGTGCATGTAAGGTGTTTGTGAAAATACCTAAGAGACTAGAAATTTTGTTTCTATAACATAATAGGTCCAAAATTAATTGATTATGAATATATGATGATTTAAATTGTTAAGCCTTGATTTATACTATTATTCCATTATTTCCTTGTTATGACTTGATAATTGTTATTGGAAATTATATATCCCTACTATTGATTGATATGTCAAATATTTTATAAATGTGAGTTGGATTGTGAATTGAGAAATATGGATGTTGAAGTTGAAGGATGATAGTGTTGTGGTGCATGAAATTAAGGATTAAACCTATGCCCTTAATGGTGCATGTAAGATGATTTCTAAAATGCCTATGTCAAGAAGAATTTAAGTATTTGACATGTTTGTTATCCAAATTATGATTTCATGCCATATCCATATGCTTAACTTACGTCTACCATATGTTTGACAAAATATTTAAGAGAATAGGAAACTATGCATTGTGGTTCATTAGGTCAAAAAAGATAAATTCATGCTTTATTCCTATGGATAGTTGATTTCCTTGAATTTGTGATGGAATGCCATGATGAATTATTGAGGTAACTATTATATTTGTGCGTAGTATTTGTTGTTCACCCAAAGCATGCTCCCCACGTATTCGATTGGATGCTTATATGGAGAAATGAGGCCATTTGATTTGCTAAGTGTGAAGTCCTCAATTATGTGTGGCGTATGATGGCCTATGGGAATATTTTGTATGAGTTATCTTTCTTGTGTTACTTTATGTTGTTGTGTGCTGGGGGTACGTATTCCCGAAATAGTCTGCTGGTCTAGAGCCGAGTCAGTTTCATGGTAATCTCAATCGAGCAACGAACAATGAACTCCCAATTAGTTTCAAACATAGGCAAAACTCAATAATCTTAGAAATCATTGTTTATTAAATACTCGGGCCATGAAGCTCTAAAATATTACATATCAATTCGCTATGTTACAGATCTTTGTACATTTTGAGAGAGAGTAAGCTTATCTTAAAAGTAAGTGGCAATTAGAAATACTCCGTTCGACAATGGAATCAAGCGAACTTTGTCATATTGATAAAGTATCATACTATGAGAAAAGATTCAGTTCAGTTTAGTATAGTTAAGAACTGGTTAAATGTCTTTCAGTTGGGAGTAGGATTCAGTACCAAACAAGCTAAGGATGGAAACATTCCTGCGAGTACAGGGTTTGATTCCTAGTAGCAATCCTTATGCTCTAGAACTACGTCGCCAGCCTCGGTTGAGACATCTATCCTGTGAGTAGAGAGTTAGATGAGGTGGTTGTCCTATGAGTAGAGGGTCCTACTGTTCTCATTTGACGTCCTAATAGTAGAGGGACCTATGTAGTTTTCTTTACTGGTGCTGCGATAGTGACACCCTTGTAGCTGGGGTACAGTTTGGATCCCACTTATGGTAAGTGTTGCATATTGGTTAAATGACCACTCCCATAGTTTCAGTTACAGTCTCAGAAAAGAACTTAGTTAATGTGCAGAAGTTGAGGCTGCCAGATACAGGCCTCTCAATATTGTTATCATTATCATTGAGTAGAGTGACTTCTTGCGAGATAAGGGTTGATCTCGAACTTATTTACCCATTATCATTATCGTTGAGTATAGAGACTTTCTAATAGATGAGGGTTAATCTCAGATTTAGTTGTTCAGTGTTCTAGAGACTTCCTGCTAGATGAGGGTTTATCTCAGATTCAGTTGTTCAGTGTTCTAGAGACTTCCTGCTAGATAAGGGTTCATCTCAGATTTAGTTGGTCAGTGTTCCAGAGTTGGTGAATTTGAATATCAAATGTCAGTAATATCAGTTATCCGATTTCTCAGTATGGATAAGTACAAATGTCAACTCTAGTAGCTTCGAATACTCAGTATCTTATTGTAAGTATTATTATTTTCGGGTGTCAGCGTTCAAAATGTAACATTCGGTGTCATTATTATTTCAGTTGTACTTTATGCATCCAGGTGTATATTGTTGACCAGACATGTTTCAAAATTTGTAACTGTAAAGGTTCTATATATGTTTATTCCAGCGAATACATATTATTTAGATTGTTATGTTTATGCATAAGCCTTGTATTTTACCTTACCCTATCGTTGCAAACTCGGTATATTCTTTGTACTGACGCATACGCGCTATGTTGCTTTACCCTCCATAGGTTTAGTAGAGCGAGATTCAGAGTATATTTAGCTGTCAGACCTTGTAGTACTGGGTGCAGCAGTGAGTCCTCATCATCCGAGGATATTCTATTTTATTGTTTTAATGGTTTTAGTAGACGAAGTTAGTTGGGGAATTGTCCCTTCAACTCCACAGTTAAGACAGTGTAGAGGCTTTTCAGAAAGATGTATTGATATTTAGTTTTCAGTACTGTATATTTAGATGTTTGAACTTTATGGCCAGATTTAGCCAATTTCTGCATTTATCGTCTTATATTATGCAGTGAACAGATATGAATATCAGTGAAGGGTTAGCTTCTGGTCCCTCGGAGTCACAAGCACCTTATGGCATTCTGATTCATGGGAATCGGGGCGTTACATTTCCTCAATAGTTACATTTTAGTGATATTCCCTAATCAAGGTATAGATTTGAGATAACATATTTTCTAAAGTGAATAAAATGCATTCAAGTATGTTTCAAGTTTTATGATTTTGAATTCCAAGGATATGAGTTTCTAAATGATTGTGATGTGTTGAACGTTGAAGAAATTTTACTCTCTTAAGATATATGCATGACTTGAAAGTGTGGTTTGAAATCCCTTAGCCTTTGGGAATTGATAGTAAGAGAAGGTTTCCGATTTTGATGTTTAATAATGATGGCTCACGAGATTGTGTTACATGCTTCATTCTACATGACTTATGATTTTCATATTTTATACTTGTTCAAGCTATGTGAGTCATCTCATTATGCATACATAATTTGATTGAAGAAAACATTGTTACTACTTTAACATATACATGCACCTCCGCATACTCAGTACATTCCAAAGTACTGATCCACATATATGTGTATGTGCTACATTGTGTCATTATGTAGGTTCAGGTACTCAGTCCCAGCCTCGCCCGTGATTCTTCTACTACCTTGCCTACGTTTTCTACAATGGTGAGTCCTCCAGGTTTGAGGACCGATCAACAGATGTTTAAGTGTTTGAGAGACTATTTTATCTTCAATTTATTTCGAGTCAGTTGGGGACCTGTTCCAAGGGCTCTCTAGATTTTGATTCATAGAGGCTTTGTCAGACTAGTATCAGACCTGTGATATGTCGAGAGGGATCAGTATTGTGGTTTTGTTGAGATTTCTATATGTTTTGCTCATATGAACCAATTATCCTTTCTTATTTCCTCTCTTGTTATATGTCTATGCGAGTGTTTAAGTCTATCCTTATCTTGAATTGGGTGTTTTTGGGTAGAAACCAGCTCTAAGGGTTAGCTTGGGGCTATTTGTAGCCTTAAGCACCGTGTGATGGCGTGGGAGGCAATTTCGGGTCTTTTCAAACTTGGTATTAGAGCCTAAGGTTTCTATGTTTTCCTAGGGAGTCTTACATTCCATGTTGAGTAGAGTCTATATCATCGGTGTGTAGCGCACCACACCTATTAGCAAGAGGCTACGAGACATTTTAGGAAAAAAATGTTTCTTCTTTTAGATTCTATCATGCCTACAGTTGTCCCTCTTATCTAATAATCCAAGCTCTTCCATTTTCAAAAAATGCCTCCTGGAAGAGCGAATGTTCAAGGAAACAATGCTGAGCAACCCCCACCTGTTGATTCCTTAAATGAGATGGTGTCCCATAGTGAGTTTAGGGCGGCCTTTAAAGCATTAGCACAAGCGGTCACAGCAAATGTTAGGGCCAATAACTAGGTCCCTAATCAGCAAGGCGGTCATGTAGTCGTGTCTAGGATTCTAGACATTATGTGGATGAATCCGCCTTAGTTCTATGGGACCAAGACAGATAAGGACCCCCTGTTGTACTTAGAGGAGGTAAGAAAGATCAATGATGTGATATAGGTTTTAAAAGAAAAGAGTGTTTTGTTAGCATCCTACAAATTGAAAGACATTGCTTATGATTGGGTTATATCGTGGAAGAAGGGTAGAGGTGAGAATGTCGCTCCTATGACTTGGCGATTGTTCCAAGATGCCTTCTTGGATCAATTCTTTCCACTTGAGATGAGAGAGGATAATATTAAGGAGTTCATAAACTTGAGGCAAGACAACATGACTGTTAAGAAGTATTGATTGAAGTTCAATCAGTTGGCCAAGTATGCTCTGGATTTGATTTTCGACACTCGGGATGGTATGAATAAGTTTGTGACCAGTGTTTATGGGATGGTACTAAAGAAGTGTAGGGCTACGATGTTGCATAATTATATGAATCTTGCTAGGTTGATGAATTATGCCCACTAAATGAAAGCGGATAAGCTTAGAGACAGAGATAAATTACGGGGTAAAAAGAGGACTAGATCTGATTAGCACGAGTTTAGCCAAACTAGGTTCCTTGGAGGGAGCCTCCCACAGTTTCAAAGAAGTCCACTTATTCTATTTCCTTCATCAGCTAATGCTTAGGCGCCTAGACATTGGCCAGAGCAAGGTAGTAGGCCTATCATATCTAGGTCGTAGAATAGTGTTGGTAAAAGGCCCCGTTATCCTTCTTGTGCTATATGTGGTAGGAATTACCTTGGGGAGTGTTTCATAGATATGGGGAGTTATTTTGGTTGTGGGAAGTAGGGCCATAAACTTAGAGATTGCCCCTATTCTAGATAGGGGAATAGAGATACCCGACCTAAGGCACAGGCTGCTTGTGCATGAGCTCCGGTACCTCATCCCTCCCCTGCTCAAGGATCTTCTTCTAGCACCACTGATGGTCAATGCTAGAACAGGTTCTATGCTTTGCCACCTTGTCAGGAGCAGGAGGACTCCGCTGATGTTGTTACTGGTATACTCCATGTCTTTTATCTTGATGTGTATGTGTTGTTGGACCCTGGGTCAAGTCTCTCTTATATTACCCCACTTGTAGCTGTGAATTTCAAAATGAGTCCCAAAAAGATTTTTGAGCCTTTCCTAGTTTATACACCGGTCGAAGAGTCTATTGTTGCTAAACAAGTGTATGTGAATTGCCCTTTTACTATCTTCATAGAGTCATACTTGCGGATTTGATAGACTTAGACATGATATAATTTGAATTTATTCTGGGTATGGATTGGCTTAATTCTTTCTATGCATCTATAGATTGTCGTAACCGTGTGGTAAAGTTTCAGTTTCCTGATGAACCAATGTTTGAGTGGTCCAAGAGTTTCATATCTCCCAAGAGTCATTTTATCTCCTATATCAAAGCTAGAAAGCTTATATCTAAGGGTTACATCTATCACCTAGTTAGATTCAATGACATTAAGTTTGAGAATCAAAATATTTAGTCAGTCGATATTGTAAAAGAGTTTCCCGATGTCTTTCCAAAAGATCTCTCAGCGGTACCTCCCGATAGAGAGATAGAGTTTTGAATTGACCTTCTTCCTAACACTCGGCCTATTTCTATTCTACCATATCATATGGCACCTGAAGAACTCAAGGAGTTGAAAGAGCAATACAAAGATCTCTTAGTCAAAGGTTTCATTAGCCCAAGTATTTCTCCTTGGGGAGCACCTATTTTGTTTATGTAGAAGAAAGATGGATCTTTGCATATGTGTATTGACCACCGTCAACTCAACAAAGTCACTATAAAAAATAAGTATCCTCTTCTTAGAATTGATGACCTATTTGAGTAGTTGCAAGGTGCAAGTGATTTCTCCAAGATAGACCTTAGATTCGGCTATCATCAGCTTAAGGTGAGAGAATGTGATATTCCAAACACAGCCTTCAAAACCCATTATGGTCATTTTGAGTTTTATGTCATGCCTTTCAGGATAACCAATGCCTCAGCAGCCTTCATAGTCCTCATGAATAGATTGTTCAAGCAATACCTTGATACGTTCGGCATTGTTTTCATAGATGACATCCTTGTGTACTCCCATGATGAGAATGACCGTGCAGATCATCTTAGAATCGTCTTGCAAACTCTTAGAGATCACCTGTTGTTTGCCAAATTTAGTAAGTATGAAATTCGGCTAAGGTCTGTAGCCTTCCTAGGTTATGTAATTTCAACTGAGGGTATTAGCATTGATCCCCAAAAGATAGAACCTGTGAGAAACTGGCCTAGACCTATATCTCCATCTAACATTAGGAGTTTCTTGGGTCTAGCGGGCTATTATCATTGTTCTATTGAGGGTTTCTCTTCCATTGCGTCTCCTATGACCTGGTTGACCCAAAATAAGGTTAAATTCCAGTGGTCCAATTCTTGTGAGAAGAGTTTTCAGGAGTTGAAGACACAACGCACTTCAGCCTTTATGTTGACATTACCTAATGGTATTGGATATTTTGTGGTATATTGTGATGCCTCTAGAATTGGTTTGGGCTGCGTGTGGATACAAAGGGGTAAGGTTATAGCCTATGCCTCTAGACAGTTGAAGCCGTATGAAAAAAACTACTCGACCCATGATCTTGAGTTAATTGTTCTGGGTTTTGCTTTGAAAATTTGGAGACACTCTATTTATGGTGTCCATGCTGATGTTTTTACTGATCATAAAATCTTACAGTACATGTTTACCCAGAAGGAGTTGAATCTTAGGCGAAGAAGATGGTTAGAGTTGTTGAAAGATTATGATATAAGTGTGTTGTATCACCCGGGAAAAGCCAATGTAGTGGTGGATGCCCTTAGCAGATTGTCCATGGGTAGGGTTGCGCATATTGAGAAAGGTAAAAAAGAGTTAGCTCATGATGTTCATTGTCTGGCTAGGTTGTGCGTTAGATTGCTTGATTCGATGGAGGGGAGTACATCGGTGTAGAGTAGTTCCGAATCTTCTTTAGTTTTGGAAGTGAAGGAGAAGCAGGATAGGTATCCTAGTTTGGTCAAACTGAAGGAGACAGTAAGGACCAAAAGGTTGAGGTTTTCTCCCAAGGGGGAGATGGTGTGTTGTGGGTGCATGGTAAGTTGTGTGTTGATGTTTTGAGGTGGAGGATTATGAGTGAAGTGCAAGGCACACATTATTCCATTCAACCTGATACTACCAAGATATATCGCGACTTGTGAGAAATCTACTGGTGGAACGGCATGAAGAAAGACATCGCCGAGTTTGTAGCAAATTGTGCGATGTGTCAATAGGTTAAGGTAGAGAACCATAGACCAGGTGGTATAATGGAAGAGTTTAGTATACCCACATGAAAGAGGGAGATAGTGAATATGGACTTCATGACTGGGTTGCCTCTTTTGCATCATCATCATGATTCTATTTGGGTTGTTGTGGATAGGCTGACTAAGTAGACACAGTTCTTTCCCGTGCATACATCTTATACGGCTGAGGATTATGCTAGATTGTATATCCGGGAGTTGTTCAATCTGCATGGAGTTTCCTTGTCTATTATTTCGGATAGGGTTAATCAATTTACTTTTCAGTTTTGAAGGGCGTTTCAGCAGGGTCTTGGCACCCAAATTCTTTTGAGTTCAGCTTTTCACTGATAGACAGATGGTCAGGCTAAGAGGACCATTCAGACCGTAGAGGATATGTTGAGGGCGTGCGTTGTTGATTTCAAAGAAAGTTGGAATGGGCATTTTCCATTGATAGAGTTCGCCTATAACAATAGTTTCCATGCTAGCATTGAGATGGCACAATTTAAGGCTTTTTAAGGTAGGAGGTGTAGATAACCACAGGTTGGTTTGAATTGGGCGAAGCTTCCGCGTGTGGGCCTGATGTATTGTTCGAAGATATAGAGAAAGTTAAGTTGATTAAAGAAAGGTTGAAGACCACTCAGAGTCGTCAAAAGTCTTATGCTGATGTGAGGAGAAGAGATCTTGAGTTTAAGGTAGGTGATTTAGTTTACTTGAAGATTTCACCTATGAAAGGGGTAAAATGGTTTGTAAGGAAAGGGAAACTTAGTCCCCATTATGTTAGCCCATATCGAGTTTTGAGCTATTTTGGTAGAGTGGCCTACGAGATTGAGTTGCCCCCAGAGTTGTCCACCATTCATCCTATCTTTCATATCTCCATGATTAAAAAGCATATCGGTGATTCAGTTATGGTTGATCCTTCAAAGAGTGTTGATATTCAAGATAGCCTTTCCTTTGATGAGATTCTCGTGGAGATCCTAGATTTTTAGATCAGTAGACTAAGGAACAAAGAAGTTTGCTTGGTCAAAGTTTTGTGGAGGAATCAATCTGTTGAGAGTGCAACTTGGAAGGCGGAAGTTGACATTCATCCAAGTACCCGTACCTCTTTTCTGCGAGTTCAAACCAATCCGAAGGTATGATTCTGCCTTGATAAAGATTTTCTATTCTAAAGTTCAGCTATGCATCTATTCTTGTAAGAGTTAGTGTATTTTCCGGAGTATTCATGAGTTTAGAGAGACCTTGAACCATTTAATATTTGTTTCGGATGTGTGTACTCAGTTTTTCCTGTATTCCGAGCCTAACAACTAACATTCGAGGATGAATGTTCCCAAGTGGGAGATATTGTAAGTCCCCGCAAAGTTCTCGCATAGTCTGAGCGGTAGGGCATGTCCAGTGAGGCGTGATCCCTGCCCCAAAAGATTGAATAGTTGCTTCCTATGTGAGTAATGTGTTAACCATGTAGAATTTCCCTAATTTCTTATCAGGTGGTAAATCTTATAAGATTTTCCCAAATCAGACACTCGGGTAAGAAGTTATGGTAAATTTAAGCCTTCATCATAAAACTGCTTCATTTGAAAGCCTAGCGCATCGTGGAGAGGTTGTATTTAGCAATTGGCCGTTTCCAATGCAATTCCGGGATAGTGGTGCATCGCGGAGGAGTCCTAGGTCCCAATTGTCATTTTACAGAGACCCAAAGCGATTAGTGGTGCGTCGCGGAGGCCTTCCAAATCAAGTTCAAGTTCAACTTTTCCAGTTTTCAGTGACGTTTAAAAGGGAATTTTGGACCTTTTTCCAAATCTATAAAATCATGGAAAAACTAGATTAAACCCATTTGCAAGCATTCTATGAGGGTTTCATCAAGTATCCTCTCAACAAGAACCCTAAATACTCAAAACATCTTCCATAAATCTCAAGAATCCACCATGGATTTTCTTAATTGAGTTTAGATTCTAGGTTCCCAAGTGAAAGGTCTCAAGAACCCTCATTCTAGAGCAACAGTAGAGATTCCAAAAGTAAGAGTTCTTCTACAACTTCAAATTCAAAGTATGTGGGGTTTTGAACTTTGGTAACCTTTTCACCTTTGTGCCCAAAATGTGTATTTACATTATGCGTTTTCTGAAATTATGGGGGTTTTACATGAGTTTGAAATGGGATTTTCACCCATTTTTATTGAATGCATTATGTTGATATTTCTCATGAATTGAGAGTTAAATGGGATGATTCTACATGTTTTCTTCAGTTTTTAAAGCTGGATAAACCCCATGACTTTACTCCGTGAGAAGCTTATATTTGAAACGTTGAGATATTGAAGCATAAGACTAAATTGAGGTTTTTTGATGAAATGGCTAAATTCTCAGATTTCCATATGATTTATGACTCTATATGCTATATATATTGCCTTTGATAAGCATTAACTTGAGATTCAACTATGGGTTAGTAAGCCCAATTTTAGACTTGTGAAATTATAAACTCTTGTGCTATAATCACCCATGATTTGTGTATTTTGAGATGATTGACAAATGAATTGACCTAATGGACCTTGAGCTTTGAAATCCACTTTACTTTATGAGATTATTGATTTGATTATTGGGTTCGTGGTGAACTATGTGATTGTTCTACCGGTGATTTTTATGAGACGAGTGCAGATAATCTGAAAGAAGAAGTATTTAGCACCGAGCGGGTAAATTACTATGGCTTCTTACCCCAAAACTATGTGGCATCGTAGGATATGAGCCTGAGGCTGATTATATTATGATTATGATTTGGCCCGAGTCCGAGTATTGTTTAGTGATCACTAGACCTAGGCTATACTCCTTGAAAAGAGTATGACACTCCTCCCCAACTTAGGGTCTCTTCCTTGGGAGGACAAAATGTTGGACTCCACGAAACTCGTATGGCTTATGTAGGTTACGAGAAACTCCCTTGCCGGTTGAACTACAAAATGAAATGCTTATTTACCTTTCCTATAAGCTATTTTCCTGTAATACCTCAGAAAATTTTTTCGTTGAAATTTTGTGCGTAAATATATCGGGATCCTATCTTCGAGAATAATTAATAATATTTTTGTGCGTAATATCATGGATTTCGACCCTCTGTTTTGTAGATCATCAAATAAGCTTTCCAACGATATGTGCATCACCCAAATACTGCACATTTTACTGTTCACCAATTCCGATAGAACTGTGAACAGTAAAATGTGCAGGACAAAAAAAATACTACATCTAGGGAATTTGTTTAGTCAACTTCAAACGATCATAACTCTTTGTACATAATGAAATGTGTGAGCAACTATATATTAACGGAAATCCCTGAGAGTCTTCTTTCCAATGAAATTGGTTTTATCTAATTTGGACATCAGAGTAAAAAGTTATGGCCAATTTACTTCAGCCTATTGGATAGATCACTGAAGGGCAGATTTGACATTAATTGATTTTTAAAGTTATTTTGGTCATTTTTCGTTATGGTAACCCTCTATATGTATCCCCTTTGAGCTGAGAATTGTCATTCATTTTTCTCTCATTTCTCTTATATCTCCCTCCCAAACTATATGCATATATATATACATATATATAGAAGTAGACGAGTTAAGGTTAGGGTTCCAATTGGGAGAAAATCGATTCAAGGGTTCGCTTCGCGAATTGCTTCCGTCAATCTCTTCGAATACGAAATCTAAGGTATGAAAGTGTTTATCTATGGGCTCCTTTCGTCCATAGAGCCCACAAATCCTTTTTCAAAGGCTCAAGATACATGTGTACATATATATATATATATATATATATATGATTATACTTTCTAAAAGTTCATTGTGTATGTGTGTAGTATCCACATGATCGTTGATATATGTGTGGGATGATTATGTGTGTTGGTTGAAGTATATGTGTGTAGTATTTGTATTTGTGTGATGGTTGGTGATTATGTTGTTGAACTTGATGATATCCAAGAAGGGATCTTTGATTGTTTGTGAAAACTATGGTGGTGTGTGATGTATAAATATATGAAATGGCTATATAGTTCTGGAATGCAAGGATGTCTCAACCTATGATGGCTATATAGTTCTGGAATGCAAGGATTTCTTCTAAGAATCACACCCTCATATAAAAAGTGAGTTTCCATCTTTGGGTTCACTCAGTGCTAATTTCTACTCCCATCTGAATAGACACTGATCATGATTTACTGAACCGAACATGGACTGAGTTACTAAATTCTATTGACTGATGGAATACTACTAATATTTGACAACTGAATGAGTTCATGAGATCATGGAAATTTTTTGAGTCATAATACTATTTGAAGTCTAAGGAGTCATAGCTTGACAAAGAGTATCATGAAAAAATGGCATAGCTCTAAGACCCTAGCTAATGTTTTGGATACAAGTACCCATAGGACTCAATAGAAGGAAACTGACAAAGCATGACTTGCTTGAATACATAATCATCATCATAATACATTTACTGAAGCATTTCATAAAACATATGGTAGGCATAAGCTTGGACATACATGGGTAGTTCATGGTATCATGCTAGTTAGGCACTTTTCCTTCATCTAGGCATTTAATCAAACATATTTTAGGAATGGTACATGTAAAAATCATTGTACAACAATTGAACATCATGGTCACATTCTAATTTCATCATTCAAGGGTTTACTCATTGATTTGAAAGAATCTATATCTGTAATAATTAAACCGACATAACAGTTATCACCCAACATTGAGTAGAATTTAATTTCTCATTTATCAACATGAACAAGAATAGCCCAATCATGAAATCATAAATAAAACCCATAACTTGAAGTTGGAAAATAGATTCTTGGACTTCATGGACGAAAGGAGTCTATGAATGAATACTATGCATACCTTAGTTCATGCTTTCGTGAAGATTGACGGTGAAACTATCTTGGAATTCAATCTTTTATGAAAATCAAACATTGTTCTTAAGAGGTTTTTGAGAGTAGAGAGTGTATTTTGGGTGATAAGTAGTTGAATCACGTGTGAAAGGTCTTAAATAGGGGTAGGAAGTTGACCCTTTTAACCCTGGACATGTCATTTAAATTCCATAAAATTTGCCCAAACTAAACACCTGGCGCGACGTGGCCCTTTCGTTCCTTGTCACTTGAATTTGACAATTGTGAAACTAAGGGATAGCGTGACACAGATCCATCGAATTTTCCCTTATTTTGTGACCTGGAACTTTGGCACGACGCGGATGAAATCATGCTAAGACACTGAAAAAAGGACAATTTTGAATTTCGGCCCTGGCTCAATATGCCATAATCATGGACCCCTATTGCAATTTTCCAAATACCATTTCCTCTTCCAGCGCAGTGCACCACTGACTAATATGGTGTGGTTTTAGGTCTAGAACTTAAAATAGTCATAACTTCTGACTCGGATATCGAATTTGGGTGAATCTTTTATCGATGGAAAGCTTATTGAATTCCCACATAACAAAAAATAAAAATCTAAAAAAATTTCTCATGGAATAACCATCATTCAATTTAGAAGATAATACTAGACATTCTTGAGATGAAATTATCTAGGAAAAGCATGAGGTATAACAACAAGTGTCGGATTAAAGATTTTTTAGAGTCTCTTCAAGCCTTGACCATGCAAATAAGAGATTCTGAGAGCATGATACCTTCAACCAAGGGGGTGTACTTGCTTAAATGTGTAAAGGAGAATCCTTGAAATCGTTTCATTTGTTACACTACATGGGCGCCTTAAGCTAAGGGCATGGAGGTATTTTTGATCTCTCGTTTTACACTCCAAAACAGTACCCTTCATAAAGGGTATTTTAGTCATCATTTTGTAATAGTATAAATAGAACTTTTAACTATTATTTTCATTAGTTTTTGGATATTTTGAATGAGTTACTTCTAAATTATAGTTTTTGTTCCTCTCTTAGAAAGAGAATCCAAAATTAGGGTTAATACTAAGTGATGGATTTCACTTGTGTTGA
Organism: Capsicum baccatum var. pendulum; assembly: GCA_030864225.1. Lineage (NCBI taxonomy): Eukaryota > Viridiplantae > Streptophyta > Magnoliopsida > Solanales > Solanaceae > Capsicum > Capsicum baccatum. The sequence goes on along the minus strand of CM061558.1, from coordinate 168,411,502 downwards.
CAAATTGGCAAGAAGAGTTAGTGCTTAAAGAAGGTGACCCCTTTTTTGTCTACCTAAGAGTGAGGTGTAATCCAACTTGGTGATGTGTTTTTAAGTATTTAATATAAACTTTTGTGCGACTCATTATGTTGGTAAATATGGTACATGCACAAAGAGCACCAGGAGCACAAGATATTGTCAAATTTTCAGGTTTTGCAATTGGCAAGTAATTGAAGAACTTTTGGAGCATTTTGAAGCCTTGTTCAAGAGAAAAATTAGGAGAACTGATGATACAAGCATGAGAAGCACCAAGAGCACAAGACCTTTCACAAGGAATGAAGACAAAGAGTTACATGGTCTTCAAGCAATATATATGGAGTTGGAACATTGTGATTGTGTCATGAGTTCACCTATTGGAGTGTATATGCTAAAAGTGTGAAGAGGAGATTGAATTAAACTCCAAATCCACCTCCATTTGGGGGTTCATTAAGGGTATTTTGACTTTTAATGACTTCTTTTTTACACTCTAAAGGTGCACCATTCATTAAGGGCATTTTTGTCATTATTTGTAATAGTATAAATAGACACCTTAGCTCTTATTTTCCTTAGTTTTTGAGATAATAAATTAATTCAATTTTTAGATTGTAATCTTAGTGGTAGATTGTAGTCTTCTCCTTCTCCTTAAGATATGAAAACCAAAACTTGGACCTTGAATATATTTGGAATGGGTTTTTCCCTCGTATTAGGTTATTTGGCAAGAAAGGTGTGCTTGAGGAAGTCTGAGTCCTTTAGTACAACTAAGTGGAAGGTTTGAACTTCTATTAGTGTTTTGTGTTTTAAGGTTTGAAACACTTTCTTGTGCTATTCATTTGGTAGGAGTAAGGGTCTTCTACCTATCTTTATTTTTATGCAATCTTCTTCTTCATCTCCATTCTTGTGTGTTGTTTTTCTCTTTGTGTGGTTGCTGATTTTTGTTATGTTAAGTAGCAATTTCGTGTTTAGCCTTCCTTTAGGCTATTATTTGGTATCAGAGCCTTTTTTAGGGTTGTTCCAACATCCCTAAATCTTTGTTTTAGTGTTCTTATTTAGAAAATATCAACAAAAAAGAGCCAAAAATCCAAAAATACAAAAAAAGGTGTTGTCTTGTATGTTTGTTGTAGATTCGAAATTTCCAAGTTACATCTACAAGTTTTAATTGTGTTTTGTTGGTTTGTCGTACTAGATCCTTTCTCTCTAGTACCTAGGTAGTCTATATCTACTTTTAGAGTAAAGTTTGAGCTAACATCCACGATGGTTATCGAGTTTTGAATCTTTTTGAGCTATATCTGAATTTTTCTTGGTGATTTGGGCATGTTTTGTGACTGGTTTTTGGTTGGTTGAGCTTGTTTAAACCTAAGGAACCTAGATCTTACAAAAATCAGATTTGGAGTTCATTTGCTTGTTGGTCAAACTTGGTCAACACTTGAATATTCATCTTGTTCATCCATCATCTTCATATCTTAGTAAAGAAGAATATTTAAATTTGTTGTTTGATCCAAAATATGGAAGAAAGATAGTAAAATAGTTGTTAGTCAAAAAGAATATTCAAAGAATATTCCATTCTTCCAAAAGAAAGACGGGACAAGGGGACAACAAAATACATTTACAAGTATAAGGGGGGACCAATCCTTTTCCATTTCAATTGAAGCCTTGAGAAAGCTCTAAATTGCATCCTTACACCCTCAAATTCAAAACTTTCCTTCCTAAAGGGTATTGTTTGGCCGAGACAATGTTTTGGGAAAATTGAAAATTCGAAAAGTGACAACCAACCACGCAGTGCCATGTCATGACTTATGATAAACCAAAATTCATCTCAAAAATTAGATTTTACTAGTTTCAAATTTCTTATTATAGTTTCTTTTATGCTAATTCTATCGCTAATTATAAAATTAGTACTGTACCTACTAGGTTTGGTAATTAGTCTAGAGTTCGTTTATTTCGTGTCTTCGCTTTTTGTGGGCTTTTCTCTTTTTATTGTCGTAGCATTTTGTTGGTTAAAGTTCGTCCATCACTTTATTAGAATTGTTTTAAACAAAGATCTATTCCGGATCAAAGCTTCTCACTTCTCAATTAACTTTCCAAGTATTGTCGATTTCCCAAAACTTTTGAAGCCATGTATGAGGTGAGGTTGAGTGTGAGCGAAGTGAGGCTTTTGAACTATCTTGTTTGCTCATTTTGTAGGTTATTCTATTTTCTATTTTTTCCTCTTTTTAGGTATATTTGCCATGGAATCCGAAGGTACTACTTCCCAACCTTTGGCAAATGAAGCTATTGGATCCTTGATGGCTCGGCTTGAGACCTTGGGCCAAAAAATAGATGATAATCATGATGTTATAATAAGTGATATGGATTCTACGAGGAGTGAAATGGCATCCTTAATTGGTTGTGTGATTAGAATTAAAGTGAGGGTTGATAGATTAAATCCACCAGAGCCTCCAAAAAATTCAAACCACGATGTCCCAAATCCACTTTACCAAGGACACTACACTCCACAAATTCCCATGCCATAAATCAAAACCTATCATCTACCAAATCCGGTTCCCCCTCTCCAAACTTCCCTAAACCAAACTCAATCCATGCAAGTAGGAGAAATGGGAGATTTATCACCCAAGGGGAGTGAGTTTAAGCCTCAATATGGAGAGAAAATAAATGGTGAGGTACAAGGAGGATGTGAAAAAAAAGTGAAAAGGAAAGGGAAACTGCGTGTAGTGAAGTTGGAAAGGGAAATAAATGCTTGATTGTGGATCTTGTCCACAAAGAATCTGTATTACTCACTAACCCAATTACTTGTATTTTTTCGATTATTTTCTCTTCTCATGTGCAGGTTCAAGACCCTAGAAGTCCCGAGGAGAAGCCCGAGGAAGATCCATTAAAGCCCTTGGCCGAAAGTCCCCATTTTGGGATAAGTGATTAAAAAGTGAATCTGAAGATAAAACTTGAACTATTCCCTTGTAATGAGGATCATGAAGGCTTTACTAATGCCAAACAAGAGGGAAAAGGCACTTCCCATGATCTACAAGGTAACAAAGTTATTCTCTATACTCCTAGAAACATGAATTGTGGTGATGTGGCTAGTAGTGGCCATGGTGGAGTAGTTTCAGAATTACTTAGTGTAGGAGAGTATGAATCTTAATTTTTTGATATTCTTGGTGTTGTTAGGTTGCATAAGTACCAAACTCTTATTGTGAGTATGAAAGTACTAGTTGATCCTTTACATGACTAAATCAATTCATTTCATTAAATTGATTTTTATCCATTTAGTTCTAGCACTTATAACATGGATAAGGTTCCATTACCAAGTGATAGGATTATTCACAAACTAGTTGGAAGTTGTGAAAAACAAGTGGGCTGCCTTAGTAGAAATCAAGGTGAAATTGGCACACTCTACACTCCCTTAAGTTTAAAATATTTTGATGTGGCTATTAGTAGCCAAGGTAATGTAAATTTGGGTTTACATAGTGTTGAAGTACGTGCTTCATTTCTTGGTCGTTCTCTTGTTGTGTATAATGATCAATATGATCCTAAGAATAACTCACTACTTGAACATGTGGATGATATTCTTGAAATATCGTAAGTAGATGTTGGTGCTTGTAATGCTGATATAGATAATGAGTGTGGTCCTTTGAATTTGTGCGATGAAAGTCATGATATTAGTCTTATTCATAGTGACCATGTGTTTTTCAAAGTTGTGATAAATGACTTGGATGATTGTGGGTTTGATTCACTAGTAAAAGGAATGGCTAACCTCGGCTTAGATTCTTGTCTATTACTTCCATTTGATCCTGGTATACTATTGGGGTGGGGAAGGTTGTTTTTTAGATTGCATTCCTTTTTCCATGATGTCTCTCTTAACTATGTCCTTTGTGATGCTTGAAATTAGTAATTCAAAATCATAACAAAGGATTATAGGTTGTATTTCAAATATGTTTCCCTTTGTCTTATTAGACTAGTGAAAAAAATGGCTCCTCTCAGCTTAGACCTTTATCTTCTACTTCCATTTGATCCTGGAGTTCCTTTAGGATGTGGGTAGAGTAACTTCTGGTCATGTGCATTCTTTTTTTGTCTTAAAGCTATTTATTTCCTTTATATTCTTTGTTCCAAGTTTTTCAGGACAAATACCAAGGATATATGGATGTATGTCAAAAGTGAAAAAATTTGTCTTGTCCATAACTTGTGGTACTAATCCTAACCCTCCTCTATCAAGGAATGTGTGTTTATTTCCCAAATTTTTGATTTTTCAAGGAATGAATTTGAGGACAAATTCCTTTCAAGATGGAGTGGATGATATATTCATGAGAAGAACCAAGAGAACAAGACCTTTCACAAGGAGTCAAGCCAAAGAGTTACATGGTCTTCAAGAAATATTTATGAAGATGGAAGCTTTTGATTGTGTCATGAGTTCACCTATTTAAGTGTTTATACTAAAAGTGTGAAGAGGAGCTTTAAATGCACTCCAAAGCCGCCTCTTTTTGCGGGTTCATTAAGGGCATTTTTGTCTTTTGATGACTTATTTTTACACTCCAAAGGAGCACCCTTCATTAAAGGATTTTGTTTTCATTGTTTGTAATAGTATAAATAGACACCTTAACTCTTATTTTCCTTAGTTTTTGAGATATTGAATTGAGTGAATTTTTAGATTGTAGTCTTAGTGGTAGATTATAGTCTTCTCCTTTCCCTTGAGAGAGGAAAACCGAAACTTGGACCTTGAATACATTTGGAATTGTTTTTTCACTTGTATTGGGTTATTTTGCAAGAAAGGTGTGCTTGAGGAAGTGTGAGTCCTTTGGTTCACCTAAAAGGAAGGTTCTAACTTCTATTGGTGTTGTGTGTTTGAAGGTTTGAAACACCTTCTTATGCTATTCACTTGGTAGGAGTAAGGGTCTTTCTACCTATCTTTACTTTTATGCAATCTTCTTCTTCATCTGTTTTCTAGTATGTTGTTTATCTATATGTGTGGTTGTTGATTTTTGTCATCTTTAGTACCCATTCGTCTTTAGCCTTCCTTTATGCTATCAACTTATGCACTTAATAGGCACACCAAGTGAAGGGGTAATGTAGGCATTTTACACTTCAAAATGACACCCAAGAGGCGCCTATTTTCCATATTCATTAAGGATATTTTTGTCAATTGAATTTAATAAGTCTAAATCGACAAATTATCTTCTATTTTCATTAATTTTGAAGAATATTAAATGATTAATATTTAGAGTGTAGTTCTTAGTCTTAGCTTAGTGTAGAAACAAAAATTTGGAGTGTTTGAATGAATTTGATGGGTTCTTCGTTTATGTTGACCATTTGGCAAGAAAGGTGTGATTGAGGGAGTATGAATTTCTTTGATCCACCTAAGAATGAATTGTTTCTAGTTGTTTGATACACAATTAGGTGCTAATCATTAAAGGTGGTGTATGTTTCATTATCTATCTTTACTTATATGCAATTCTTTTTCGTCCCCTTTCTTCTTATGTTTTTTTCTTTGTCTTGTGGTTGCTGATTTTTGTGTTATTAATCCTTAATCTCAGTTATATATTTTATTTAGTATAGCATTTGGTATCATAGCCTTGATTAGGGTTGTTCCTAAGTCACTAAATCTTGGTTTTAGTGTCCCTATTAAGAAAATTTCAAAACGAAAGAGTCAAATATCTAAAAAACTCAAAAAAAATGTTGTGTTGACTTGTTGTTTTGTATATCCAAACCTTAAAACTTAGATCTACATGATTTTACTTTGTTTTGGTAGTTTGTTGTGTAAGATTCTTGTTCTATAACACCTAGGAAGTCTATATCAACACTTGGAACAAGATTTGGTTGATTTTAAGCTAAGACCTCCATGGTTATAGCACTATAAAGCTTTTAAGCTCTAGATCCATGTGGTCTTTACATTTGGGACATGGTTTGTTGCTGATATTTAGATATTTGAGTTCATCATGGCCTAAGGAACCTAGATCTAAAAGAAAATCCAAATTTTGGGTTCATTTGATAGAGGATCAAAATTTGGTCAACTCTTAAATACTCATTTTGTTCTTCAATCTTCATCAAATCTTGTTGGAGAATAATATTCAAGAAGTGCATTTGATCTAAAGAGAAGGAGGAGAGAGGATGTACTTGGTGTTTGTGAAGGAATATTCCTTGGTATATTCATAGTCATCCAAAAGAAAGAAGAGACAAAGGAATAATCAAAGTACAATTCCAAGTACAAAGGGGGGTACCATTGTTTTTTAATTCATTTGAAGCTCCAAAAAGGCTTTCAAACCTTCAAATTTTCCCTCCCAAAGGAAATTCTTCCTCTCCAAAGGTTTTCTAGGCCTAGACTTGGAAGTTTGGGTTGAAAATTTTTGAGAACTCAATGGCCAATCATTGAGTGCCACATCATCATAGCTCAACGGCTAAATTGAGTTCTTAGTTAGATTTCTTAGTTTCAAATTTTTAAGTGTGGTTTCTTATAAGGTAATTCTATCCCTAACTAGTTACCTAGTAAATACCTACTAGTTTAGTAATTAGATTAGAGTCCGTTTGTTTCGTGTCATCGATTTTTGTGTGCACTTCTCATTTTTGAATTCGTAGTAGTTTGTTACTTCAAGTCCGTATATCATTTTTATTTGTCATATAAAAAAAATCTATTTTTGTACCAAAGCATATTCACCACTCAATTCACCTTCCAAGTTTTCAACACTTGTGAGACCAAGTGTGAGGTAACATCCGAGTGCAATTATGGTGAAGTTTATTGAACTAAAATATTTTTTCATTTTATAGGTTTTTAATTGTTTGTTAGGTATGCTTAGACATGGAATCTGAAGGTTCAAAAACCCAAAACTTTGATCATAACAATGCTCTTGGTGCTATCTTGGAAGGGATTAAGGCCCTTAACTAAAAGATAGAGAAGATGTTGCGAAAGGATTTGGAATCAATAAACGGTTACAATAATAGAATAAATTCGGGTTAGTATAGACTATGTCCACCAAAACCTTCACAAACGTTATGCCACCTTAAAATCCAAACTACCAAACTCCAAACTCACTTGACCAAAGGTCTTACCCTTCAGAAGTCCAAACACCTTAAGTCCAAAGACCCTACACTTCACAAAAGCCAATGCCTCCTCTCCACAAGTTAGAATCAAAAGATAATGAGGCCAAGAATCAATATGGAGAGAAGCTTGATGTTAATACACAAGAAGAGTGTGAAGAAAAGATGAGTAAGGGAAAGGGAAACCATAGGTTTGGAAGGGGAAAGAAATGCTTAATTGTGGATCTTATCCACAAAGAATCCTTATTACTCCCTAAACCAAATACTACCATTTTTACTAATATTTATCTTCTCATGAGCAGGTTCAAGACCCTAGAAGTCCCAAGGAAGTTCCCTTCAAGCCCTTTGCCGAAAGTCTTAATTTTAGGATAAGTGATGAAGAAGGTAGTCCAAAGGGGAAGCCTTGACATATTCCCTTATAATTTGGAGCATGAAGGCTTCCCTAATGCAAAATCAAGTGAAGAAAAAACTTCCTATGATCTACAAAATAACAAAGCTATCTTCTACACTCCTAGAAACGTGAATTGTTGTGATGCGGCTAGTAGTGGCCAAAGTGATGTAGTTTTGGATTTTCTTAGTGAAGAAGTGTATGAATCTTCCTTTTGTGATACTTTCATGCCTCAAATCCTATTGGGGCGGACTGGAACCTGTAACCGAGGAGGCTCGGGAGAACCATCTGTTAACCTTATACTTCCCATGCATACCTCTATGACAACCCGAAATTCGGGCAGCATCATGTCGCATAAAAAAGAAAATAATCACCTATATAAGCTCGAGCACACATATATATGTATATATAATACTTGGCCGTTGGAGTCATCACGTCTATTAACAAAACACCACATTGACTGTACATTAGGTCTACAAAGCCTCTAGACAATACACATAGTTTAACTAAGGTTGTGACACACCCCGCCATATAACTAACTTCTTTACAATACCAAAAGTGACTGGTTATGACACAAAAATCCCCAACGACAACTTGAGCTCATCAAAAGTAGCTGGATATCCTGGCTCTTACTTGTGTAGTGTATGAGCTGAGTTACCTGTGCCGGCAGCATGAAATGCAGGTCCCCCGTGGGGGACGTCAGTACAAAATATGTACTGAGTATGTAAAGCTGTAGATAATCACATATGATATAGGAGATCAATAGAAATCAAAAACAAGTGAATAAATCATAATAAGAGTGGATCACACTTACTAGAACTTGTGACAACCTGTACATTATATTTATTCAATCACTTTACCTTCGTTGTTATCATCTTTGTAATCATTACTATACTGTACTATGACCATTGGGCTGCCTCCAGTACATATCAACTGGGATCGACCCATTATAGGCCTATGCCCCTGGGATACCAACTATAAACACATAAATAGGGATCAACCCATGATAGGCTTATGCCCCTGGGTACTACCCGATAAGAGAGAGCTTCCATCACTTAGTTCAATTAATCTTTGAGATTGTTATTTCGGTCACCACCGCATTTTTGATACTTTGAAACAATGATACATCAATAAGAGACATATAAATAGACAATCAATGCAATGACGATGAAGTAAGAACTCATTCTCATATCAACGAAGTGTTTTGGAGTCATCAATGTCATAACAATGAAGTAGGAACTTGTTGGTATATCAATGAAACGTTTTGGAGTCATTAATAGCACATGGATCTTGTCTGAGTAACCGGATACCTTCTGTCATTCATTAGTGCAATAAACATGTAAGATTTGGAAAACAAGTAAGTATTGGAATGTCTTGACATCTTGTAGGGTGGAAACAAGTTCATTGATAAAGTAGGACATCATACAAAACCATTACGGATCACATGTTATTGAATAACTTTGGAAACTTTCTTAATAGAACAATTGTTCACTTTCATGCCAAAGATATGGTATAGAGTATGCTTTACATACCTGACTGTCAACCTTCAATACTAGTCCCAAATCGACTTCCTGTCTTTTTAGATTACTTATCTATAATGAACATATATAGCAATTTAGTATTAGCAACCAAACGTCACAATTCAATTATTTGAATTCACCAAACTAGTGATTAAGTAGTAAGACTTACTGCATAAAGGGTGTCACTTTAACCCTTTTATACTCCAATTACATTCAAATGCCATGCATATTCATACAAGATCCTCCAATATCAAGTTTGGATTCATTTATCCTTCCAACCAATTCATTAAACAAAATTGAGCCACAGACATAAATAATCATCAATTCAATAGTATATCACCATATCCACCTTCCATAACTCAATTAACATATGCACCTTCCACAATTCAATACAACCAAACCATGCAAGATAGTCCATAACCCTATTTCCATCACCTTTTAATAACGACCAATACATATAATCCTCTATCACACATATACATATGGAAAAGAATAAAGGCAAATAATATTCATACCTTAGAATTTACCTCTTGATTATGAAATCCTGTTTACACAAATAATAAGTCCCATTCGAAACTCTCGAGATGACAAACACAGTTATCGGATTACTTTGGAATTTTTACGGTTGAATCAAAATTAATCTAAAAGCCAAATTTGTCTAGGGTTTGTTCTTTCTCAATGATTGATGATGAAAATGAGTTTCTGAACTCATATACATGTATATATACACATATTCCCGTCCATAATATAATAGGAAATGAACAAAGTGCCTTTAAAATTTAAATAATGTCAAATCTGTCCTTTGGTGGACTATTTTGATAAGCTAAAAAGATTGACCATAACTCGTTGCTCCGATGTTAGATTTGGGTCAAATTGGTATCGCTGGAAGGATAATTCAAAGGGATTTCATTTCATATAAAGTAGGCAACCCATTACATCCTGTACAAGTAGTTATGGTCATTTGAAGTTGACCCTAAAAATCTATTTTGATAGGCTGAAGTAAAACGAGTATAACTCCTTACTACGATGTTAGATTTGGATGAAACCAATTGAGTTTGAAATAACACTCAAATATCTTTCTTTTCATAGGTCAAAACTCTCCCAGTTCATTATATTAAGGGAGTTATGGTCGTTCGAAGATGACCCAAAAATTTGACTGGCCTGAGTAGTTTTTGTGCAGGAAAATTTCCTGCACATTTACTATTCCGAAATATCCCGATCACCATTTTATAGTTTTGAACGTTCTCGATTATATCCAAAAACTATCCGTTTTTGGAAATCTTTATATCGTTCGAAAGCTTATTCAATAACCTTCGCATGGAACCATCGACGGGCAAATTCCGGTATAAATAAAATAAAAAATAAATTAATTTCATATAAATAAGACCAATACACGTACTTGAATAAGCCAATACACGTACTTGAATATGTGGTGTTACATCCTTCCCCCCATTAGTACATTCGTCCTCGAATGTTAGAGTACTTATTCAACCGAAACAAGTTCAAGTCCATCACTAATATTCACATCATCACATAAAACTATGCATATATAAAAAAAAAAAAAAACATGTTAATGTTCTAACTCCGTTTCATGAAATTCCTCTTTATGTTTGAACAAATGAGGGTACTTAGATTTCATTGCTTCCTCATCTTCCCATGTAATCTCTTCCCTTTGACGTTTTCTTTAACGTACTTTCACAGATGCTATCTCTTTATTTCTCATCTTCTTAACTTGGCGATCTAGAATAGTAGTAAGCACTTTCTCATTGGTAATATCTTCCGCAACTTGCACATCCTCAGTAGAAGTGATATGTGATGGATCTCCGATGAACTTTTGAAGCATTGACACATGGAATATGAGATGTACAGATGAGAGCTCTTGGGTTATCTCTAATTCATATGAAACTTGTCTAAACCTTTGAGGGATCTTATACAGGCCTATATAACGTGGACTCAACTTCCGTTTCTTGCCAAATCTCATTACCCCTTTCATTGGTGATACCTTAAAAAATACCCAATCACCTATCGAAAACTCTAGCCCTCTCCTTCTACTATCCGCATATGACTTGTGTCTACTTTGGGCTATTTTCATTCATTGCTGAATTACTTTAACCTTTTCTATGGCTTGATAAACAAGATCCAGTCCGAACAAAAGAGTTTCACCCACTTCGAACCATTCTATTGGTGATCTACACTTCCTTCCATATAAAGCTTCATATGGTGGAATTTTTATACTTGAATGATAGCTGTTATTATAGGCAAACTCAATAAGAAGTAAATGATCATCCCAGTTTCCCTTAAAATATATTACACAAGCTCGTAGCATATCTTCAAGTGTTTAAATGGTACGTTTTGCTTGCCCCATCTATTTGAGGGTGAAAAGTTGTACTCAACTTCACTTGTGTTCCTAAACACCTTTGAAAAGACTTCCAAAAGTTTGACGTAAATTGGGTTCCCCGATCTTATATAATACCGATTGGCACTCCATGTAATCCGTCTATCTCTTTAATGTACAGCTTCGCATACTCTTCAACTGTGTAAGTGGTCCTAACTGGTAGGAAATATGCGGATTTTGTAAGCCTATCAACAATCACCCATATAGAATCAAACTTCTGGGATGTACGAAGCAAACCAATAACAAAATCCATGTTGATCATGTCCCACTTCCATCTTGGAAGATCAATGCATTTCATATAACCTTCGGGTTTTTGGTGATCAACTTTAACTCTTTGACAAGTTGGACATTCAGCTACAAATTCTGCAATGCTCTTCTTCATGTCATTCCACCAATATATATCTTACAAATCTTAATACATTTTGGTTGATCCTGGATGAATGGAATACCTTGAACAATGTGCCTCTGTCATAATCATCTTTCTTAGCCCGTCCACATCTGGCACACACAATCGGTTTTGGCACTGAAGTACTCCTTCTCGTGTAAGCTCAAATGCCTTGGTTGCACCACTCTAAATGTTCTCCTTAAGCTTCAATAAAATAGGATCTGCATATTGCTTTTCCTTCACTTCAGCTACTAATGAAGATTCTGCAGCATTATGTACGATAAGCTCTTTATCTAGAGTTTCAAGAAGGCGAACTCCCAAACTAGCTAATTGGTGAAGATCTTTAATCATCCCTTGCCTTTATATAGGCTCCATCATAGTCTTATGACTTAACGTATCAGCTACCACATTTGCTTTCTGATTAAAAATATATTGCAAGCTCTTATGGTTAGTATATATATCAACATGAACCCCATATAAGTAGTGACACCATATTTTTAAAGCAAAAATAACTGCTGCCAGCTCAAGATCATGTGTAGGATAATTTTTCTCATGTGGCCGCAATTGTCTAGCATCATATGTTATTACCTTACCATGCTGCATCAATACACATCCTAAACCAATTCTGGAAGCATCACAATACACTGTATACCCTTCAGTGCCTTCTGGAAGTACCAACATAGGTGTAGAAATCAACTTGTTCTTTAAAACTTGAAAAGTCTTCTTAGAGGCATCATTCCATTGGAATTTGGATGCTTTATGGGTTAGCTTGGTTAAGGGTGCTGAAATGGAAGAAAAGCCTTCAACAAACCTTCTATAATAACCGGCCGACCCGAGAAAACTAAGAATCTCCATAGGCGTTGTGGGCCTTGGCCAGTTCTTCACAGCTTCTCTATTTTGAGCATCAACCTTTATCCTTCACTAGATATAATATGATCCAAAAATGCCACCGAATTTAACCAAAACACACATTTAGAGAACTTTGTATAAAACTTACAATCACGAAGAGTCTGCAATGCCTATCATAAGTGATTGTCATGGTCATCTTCTGATCTAGAATAAACTAGAATATCATCTATAAAAACTATCACAAATACATCCAGGAATGGTTTAAACATCCTATTCATCAAATTCGTAAAAGCTGCGGGTGCATTTGTTAGCCCAAATGGCATAACTAGAAACTTATAATGACCATACCATGTTTGAAAATCTATCTTGGGTATATCCTTCTATTGGACCCTCACTTGGTGGTAACCTGACCTCAAATCAATCTTAGAAAAAGCACATGGCACCCTCTAACTGATCAAATAAATCATCAATTCTTGGGAGAGGATATTTTATTCTTAATAGTCATGTTATTCAATTGTCGATAATCAATACACATCCTCAGTGAGCAATCTTTTGTGCGCACAAATAACACTGGTGCTCCCAGGGGGACATACTAGGCCTTATGAATCCCTTCTCTAGTAAATCTTTCAATTGCTCTTTCAATTCTTATAATTTTGTTGGGTCCATTCTAAACGGAGGAATGAAGATTGGTTGGGTGTCTGGTATTACATCAATACCAAACTCTACTTCTCGTTCGGGAGGCAAACCTAGAAGATCTTTAGGAAATACATTAGAAAATTCATTTACCACGGGAATAGCTTGAAGAGTTGGTGGCTCCGCTTCTGTATCCCTTACTCTAACTAAATGATATATGTATCCCTTGGAAATCATTCTTCTTTCCTTAAAATAAGAAATAAATCTACCTCTAGGTGCACCAATTTCACCTTTCCATTCAAGGACTGATTCATTTGGAAAATGGAAATATACCTTTTTCGTGCAGAAATCAATTATGGCATAACAAGATGCCAACCAGTCCATACCCATAATCACATCAAAATCTACCATTTATAACTCCACAAGACCGTCCATTGTACGGTAAGCCCATCTAGCTATAATAGATTCCCCATCCGGTGTGGACACTTAAAATGGCTTAACTAATAGTTCGGGTATTCTTTCAAACTTTCCAGCAACCAATAGAGTAACATAAGATAATGTAGAACCAGGATCAATTAATGCATATTCATCAAATGAAAAGAAAGACAAAGTACCCATAACCACATCCGGGGAAGCCTCTAAATTCTGTCGATCCACTATAGCATTCATACGATTTTGAGCCCCGCTAGAACTCGTGGCTCCTCTATCACCTCTAACATGACCCATTGGTTGTGACCCCTTCCTGAATAAGCCATCGATGATGATGATGCAACAAATGACCCCGTAGGTCGAGCCATGCCCCCTATGCACCTTCGTGGTCATAAACTCATTATATGCCCCGACATACCTCACCCAAAGCAAAAATTAGTCCCCAACCAACATGAGCCCAAATGATACCTTCCATATTTATTGCATGGCTCTCAAGGAGGTCTCGATTGGCTTATATTCCCTTGCCCTTGGTACCCCACTATTCGCGAACTCTGACTCTTACTCCTGTGCCCAAATTAATTTCCTCTAGACCCTTGGAACTATGGTGGGGCACTAACTGTAGAATAAGAAGATAATGGCCTTGGTGGTCTAGCAAAAAACTATGGTCTGAACCCTCTTTGGGATGCCATGAACTGCCCTGTAGATCTGGCCCTCTTGGAATATCCTCTTTCTAATTCTGTGTTCTTCTCCTCTGCCTCTAATCTTACATTTTCTGTGCAAAAGCTCGGATCCTCGCTATGTCCATATCTTTGTTCAAAGTGACAATAGTGAAATCTCTAACCAGATATGGATCCATCCTATCCATATATTGATGAACTCTGTCATCCATAGTAGCTACAACATCAGGAGCATATATCGACAAAGAATTAAATCGGAAACTGTACTCCCTCACGCTCATATTCCCCTGATGAAGATTTAAAAACTAATCTGCATGGGACTGACGAATCTAGAATGGAAGATAATGATTAAGAAATGCCTCTTTAAACTCTTTCAAAGTAGCTGGGGGTGCATCAATACCCTAGATCATTTCCAGCCCTTGTACCAATATATAGCCTCTCCTTTGAATCTATACGCAACTAACTCTACTGTCTCTCTACCCATTACATGCATAACATCTAAGGCCCTTTGAATTTGATCAATAAAGTCCTGTGTGTCCTCGTTAAGATCTCATCCAGTAAAAGTGGGAGGATCCATCTAAGGAAAATACTGTGTTCGAAGGCTAGCCACCCTATCTGTACTACTAGGACCCGTGGTAGGAATGACTTGCCCTTGAGCTAGCCCAGAAAATATACGAGTCAAAAGTTGCACTGCATTTCTAAGATCTTGATCAACAGCATTAATAGGTGGCTCTGGGGATATAGTTATCCTCCCCCTTATTTCTTCAGGAGTGGAAGAAATTTCTGATGCATGCTCAGCTCGAGACTCACTTTGATTAGCTAGTATATTGGGTGACTTACTAGTCCCCTCTCTGATAGCCACATCAACTTGTTTATCGATATTCTTGCTTTTGGTAACTGGCATCATTACTATAATAAGAGAAACAAAAAGATTCAGTGGTCAACTATGACTTCATATACAATATAGGCTCTATCGCACGATCTAGGATATGAAGAAAATAAACAATTCCAAATGTCCATAGCCTCCTGTTTATAGATGCGGTGCATGACACACTGATAAACAAGACTATACATATACACGGATTTGTATACTCACTTGGATGAACTTCTCTTATACCACTCTTTTCATGCCTCAAATCCTATTGGGGCAGACTGGCACCCATAACCGAGAGGGTCCGGGAGAACCAGCTCATAACCTTATACTTCCCATGCATACCTCTATGACAACCAAAAATTCATACAACATCACGTGGCATATAAAAGGAAATAATCATCTACATAAGCTCGAGCACACATCTATATGTCTATACAATACTTGGTCGTTGGAGCCATCACGTCTATTAACGTAACACCACCTTGACTGTACATTAGGTCTACAAAGCCTCTAGACAATACACAGAGTTTAACTAAAGCCAGGACACACCCCTCCATATAACTAACTTCTATACAATACCAAAAATGACTGGATATAACACAGAAAGCCCCGAAGAAAATTGGAGCACACCAGAAGCAGCTGGATATCCTGGCTCATACTTGTGCGGCGTATGAGATAAGGTACCTGTGCCTGTAACATAAAATATTGGTCCCCCATGGGGGACGTCAGTACAAAATATGTACTGAGTAAGTAAAGTAGTAGATAATAACATCTGATATAGGAGCTCAATAGAAATCAGAAACAAGTGAATAAATCATAATAGGAGTGCACCACACTTACTAGAACTTGTGACAACCTGTACATTGTATTTATTCAATCACTTTACCTTCATTCTACTCATCTTTGTAATCATTACTGTACTATACTATGACCATTAGGCTGCCTCTAGTGCATATCAACTGGGATTGACCTATTATAGGCTTATGCCCCTGGGATACCACCCATAAACACATAAATAGGGATCAACCCATGATAGGCTTATGCCCCTGGGATACCACCCGATAAGAGAGAACTTCCATCACTTAGTTTAATTAATCTTTGAGATTGTTATTTCGGTCGCCACCGTATTTTTGATACTTTGAAACAATGATATATCAATAAGAGACATAAATAGACCATCAATTCAATAACGATGAAGTAAGAACTCATTGGCACATCAATGAAGTGTTTTGGAGTCATCAATTCCATAACAATGAAGTAGGAACTTATTGGTATATCAATGAAACATTTTAGAGTTATTAATAGAACATGGATCTTGTTTGAGTAAACGGATACCTTCTGACATTCATTAGTGCAATAAACATGTAAGATTTAGAAAACAAGTAATTATTGGAATGTCTTGACATCTTGGAAGGTGGAAACAAGTTCATTGGTAACGTAGGACATCATACAAAACCATTATGGATCACATGTTATTGAATAACTTTGGAAACTTTCTTAATAGAACAATTGTTCACTTTTATACCAAAGATATGGTATAGAGTATGCTTTACATACCTGACTGTCAACCTTCAATACTAGTCCTAAATCGACTTCCTGTCTTTTTAGATTACTTATCTGCAATGAACATATATAGCAATCTAGTATTAGCAACCAAACGTCACAATTCAATTATTTGAATTCACCAAACTAGTGATTTAGTAGTAAGACTTACTTATAGCGTAAAGGGTGTCACTTTAACCCTTTTATACTCCAATTACATTCACATGCCATGCATATTCACACAATATCCTCCAATATCAAGTTTGGATTCATTTATCCTTCAAACTAATCCATTAAATCAAATTGAGCCATAGACATTAATAATCAACAATTGAATAGTATATCACCATATCCACCTTCCATAACTCAATAAACATATCCACCTTCCACAATTCAATACAACCAAACCATGCAAAATAGTCCATGACCCTATTTCCATCACCTTTTAATAACAATCAATACACATATTCCTCTATAACACATACATATATGGAAAAGAACTAAGGCAAATAATATTCATACCTTAGAATTCATCTCTTGATTATGCAATCCTGTTTGCACAAATAATAGGTGTCATTCAAAGTTCTCGAGATGACAAACGCAGTTATCGGATTACTTTGGAATTTCTATGGTTGAATCAAAAGTAATTTATAGGTCAAATTTGGCTAAGGTTTGTTCTTTATCAATGATTGATGATGAAAATGAGTTTTTGAACTCATATACATGTATATATATACATATCCCATCCATAATATGATAGAAAATGACCAAAATCCCTTGAAAATTTAAATAATGTCAAATCTTTCCTTTGGTGGACTTTTTTGGTAAGCTAAAGTAGATTGACTATAACTCTTTGCTCCGATATCAGATTTGGGTGAAATTGGTATCGTTCGAAGGATAATTCAAAGGGCATTCATTTCATATAAAGTAGGCCACCCATTTCATCCTATATAAGGAGTTATGGTCGTTTGAAGTTGACCCTAAAAATCTATTTTGATAGTCTAAAGTAAAACGAGTATAACTCCTTACTCAGACATTGGATTTGGATGAAACTAATTGCATTGGAAAGAAGACTAAAATTTCTTTCTTTTCACAGGTCGCAGCTCTCCCAGTTCATTATATTAAGGGATTTATGATCGTTTGAAGTTGACCTAAAAATTTGGCTGGCCTTAGTTGTTTGTGTGCAAGAAATTTTCCAACACATTTACTATTCCCAAATATCCCGTCCACCATTTTATAGTTTTGAAAATGCTCGATTATATCCAAAACCTATCCGTTTTTAGAAATCTTTGTATCGTTGGAAAGCTTATTCAATAACCTTCACATGGAACCATCGACGAGAAAATTCTGGTATAAATAAAATAAATAAAAAAATTAATTCCAAATAAATAAATCCAATACACATACTTGAATACATAAATACACGTACTTTAATATGGGGTGTTACAGATACTCTTGATGTTGTTAGGTTGCATACCAACCATACTCTTGTTTTGAGTACGCAGGCACTAGTTGATCCTTTAGATGAAAAAATTATTTCTTTATGTAACAATTATTTGTGTCCATCTAGTGCTTGAACGTATGCCTTGCATAATGTTTCATTACCAAGTGAAAAAATTAATCACACACTAGTTGACCCTTATGAAAGCCGAGGTGAGTCTACATTGGTATGTGAGTTCCCAACAACTACTGAGGATGTGAATAATGATCAACTTACTCACAAATATAGTCCACTACTTGAGTTTATGTATTATATGTTTGATGAGTCTCAAGTTAGTGATGATGTTGATAGAGTTGATCATGTGAGTGGAGATGATTCTTTGATCATATTATGTGATGAAAGTCTTATTGTTAGTTTTACTCATAGAAATCATGAAAATTCAAATGATATGAAGAATGACCTGTATCTTTTTTAGAGCGAACTTGTAGGCTTCAACTTCTTACCTTTGAATACTAATTCTCTCTCAAAGAAAGATGTCTTGTGTGAATTTGATGAGAATACTCCTTGTATCGCCCCTAGTGATATGCAATGTGATATGTTTAATAGAAAAGGTGGTATGCTTAAAATTCATTAGTTGTCCTATTTCTGGATATCTATCAAGAATATAGGGTTTAGTGAATATTATGCTAACCACCCAATTAATAATGGTGATCTCCCACTCTTGGTAAATAATGGTCAATTGGGTGATAAAGACCTTGATATGATTGAATGTTTGGAAGCCCAATTAATGATTATTTTTCTAAAAATTGTCATTGATTGTGATTCCTTTGATACTCATGGTGGTTTGTTTCTATGTGAGGATTAACCCCTTGAAAAAGAACGTAGTACATGTGTGGAAATTCTATCTACTCCTTCTCTATATGTTTCTTATGTTTAGCATACTCATAGTGAGGATTTTGAGATTAGTAGTTAGTACATGCATGAGAACACTATAGTTGAAGTTCGCTTGCAGGACACATTTCTTTAAAATCTTTTTCCCCATAGTATTTCTAATGGTGATAAAGAGGGTATGCCTAGTTTTGGGTATGATACTTTAGGGGAAAGTTAGTATAGCCTTGGACTAAATCCTTGACTACTCCTTCCATTTGATCCCAATGTCCTTCTTAGTGACTTTATTTTGATTTGGAACCCCTTTCTCAAAGGTAGTTTCATATTTGTGGACCCTAAGTAAAATGTATCATTACCTCTTTGAGGTATTGCTTATACATGTGCATCCTTTTTTGACATAGTTGTGCTTAAGTTACTTTAATCTCAACTTATGAATGCCAAGTTTATGTTTTATTTGAAATAAAGGTGTTGTATGAGTTTAAATGACTCGATTCTATTCTTATATGCTAAGTCTTTTGAATCCATTGGCATTCTTATAGATGATAGCACATTGGATGATTTCTTTCAACTTGATGCCTTCCTATATTATCTCTTTTCTTATGATGATATCCATGCTAGTCTTGGATTTAGTCTACTTCGAGTTACAATGCTATATGGCTTTTGTGGACCTTTGTAGTTTCCTTATCTCTTGAGGTGTACAATAAACCATGTTCTCCTAAGATTGACTCACTACTTGAACTTGAGAATAGTGCGATCGAAAACTTTCAAGTTAGTCTTGATGCTTGTAATGTTGATCTTGATGTGGAGCATAGTCCTTTGAACTTGTGTTATAATATCCTTGATATAAGTCTTATTCATAGTTACCTTGTTGATGTCAAAATTGTGATTAATGCTTTGAATGTTTATAAGATTAGTAGACTAGTAAAAAGAGTGGGCCATCTAAGTTTAACCCCTTATCTTCTACTCCCATTTGACCCCAGAATACTTTTGAGAGGTGGAAGTTGTAGTTTTGGGTCATTCTCAAATACTCTTGATATTGATGCTATTCATGTCTTTGGGATCTTTTATACTAAGATTTTCATGTCGAATATCAAAGATATATGGGCGTATGTCAATTCTGCGTAACCATGGGTTGATGATATGAGTGTGGTACTAATACTAACCCTCCTACCTAGAGGATTGTGTGCTTGTCTTTCTCTCTCTTTGGTTTTGCAAGATCTGAATTTTAGGATAAATTTCTTTTAAGATATAGAGGATGATACAAGCACAAGGAGCTCCACGAGCACAAGATATTGTCCAAGGTTCAAGCTTTGGAATTGGCAAGTAATTAAAGCCCTTTTGCAGCATTTTAAAATATTGTTCAAGAGAAGAAAGGAGGAGAAATTATGCACTCAAGAGGCACCTCAAGTGAAAAGGGTAATGAAGAGATTTTACACTCCAGAATGACACCCAAGAGGCGCCTACTTTCCCTATTCATTAAGGGAATTTTGGTCAATTGAATGTAATAAGTACAAATAGAAAAATTATCTTTTCTTTTCATTAGTTTTAACGAAAATTGAAAGATTAATCTTTAGAGTGTAGTTCTTAGTCTTATCTTAGTGTTAGCTTAGTGTAGAAACCAAAATTTGGAGTGTTTTTACGTATTTGAAGGGTTCTTTATTTATGTTGAACATTTGGCAAGAAAGGTGTGATTAAGAGAGTGTGAATTCCTTTGGTTAACCTAAGAAGGAAGTGTTATCTATCCATGGTAAAGTGTGTCTAGTTGTTTGACACACAATTAGGTGCTAATCATTAAAGGTGGTGTATATTTTAGTATTTATCTTTACATTTATGCAATTCTTCTTCATTCCCTTTCTTCTTGTGTTGTATAGTTTGTCTTATGGTTGCTGATTTTTTTTGTCATTAGTCCTAAATCTGAGTTTTAGGTAGTCTTTAGGATATCATAATGTCTTATTAACTATCCTTTTCTTTTGAATGCAATTTTTTCTTGTTTCTACTTAATCTCCTCTTTCTTTAGTTGCTGGTTTTTGCTTCTTTAGTTTTAAATTTTGATTATAGCTTTGTTTTAGTTATCATTTGATATTAAGATCCTTGCTTAGGGATGTTCCCAGAACTCTAATCCTTGGTTTTAGTGTTCTAATTAAGAAAATCTCAACGAAAAAAAGTCAAATCCAAAGAATAAAAAACATAGATCCTATTGTGTCTTGTTGGTTTCAAGTGCTAGATCCTTCTTCTCTAGCACCTAGGGAGTCCAGATCTACATTTAGAGCAAGGTTTGGTCGATTTTGAACTAGATCGACCATGGCTATGGGGTTTTAAAGCTTTGAAGAAGCTAGATCTGTTTGGGTTTGAGTTGGTGACGTGATTTGGGGATGATTTGTTGTTATTTCAGATAACCTTGGCCTAAGGAAACTAGATCTAAAAAGAAATTGGAGATTAGGGTTCATTTTCTTATTGGTCAAACTTTGGTCAACTCTTAAATATTCATCTTTTTCTTAGCTTCATCAAATCTTGTTAAACAAGAATATTCAAACAGTGTGTTTGATCTAAAAAAGGTTGGAAAGAGAGTGTACTTGGTGTTTGTAAATGAATATTCCTTGGCATATTCATTGTCATCTAAAAGAAGAAAGAGGCAAAGGGGACAATCAAGTACAAATCCAACTACATGGGGGGGCCAATCTTTCTGAATTGAAATTAGAGCTTGAAAAGAGATTCAAACCTGTTGATTTTCCATCCCAAAGTATTTTTCTCTGCTTCCTAAGGTGGTAGGCCGAGAATTGAAATTTCTTAGGAATTGAATATTTAGAAATCACGTCCAATTAGAAATTAGAGCTCGAAAAAAGATCCAAACCTGTTGATTTTCCCTCCCAAAGCATTTTTCTCTTCTTCCTAAGGTGGTAGGCCGAGAATTGAATTTTTTTAGGAATTGAAAATTTAGAAATCACGTCCAATCAATTCATGCCACATCATCACTAGCTTAACAGCCTAATCAAGTTCCTAAGTAGATTTCTTTGTATCTAATTTTTTATTCTAGTTTCTTTTCTGTTAAATTCTAGCACTAATTAGCAAACTAGTAAGTATCTACTAGGTTGATAATTAGTCCAGAGTCAATTTTTTCTCGTTTCTTTGGTTTTTTTGTGCTTGTTTTCTTCTCTCTTTGGTTTTACAATATGTGAATTTGATGACAAATTCCTTTCAAGAGGGAGAGGATGATACAAGCGTGAAGAGTATAAAGAGTACAAGGTATTGTCAAAGTTTCAAGTTTTAGATTGAAAACCTTTTGGAGCCTCTTCAAACCTTGACCATGCAAATGGGAGCTTATAAGAGTATGATGCCTTCAACCAAGGTAGTGTACTTTCCTAAAAGGGTAAGAGGAGGATCCACGAAGCCTTGCATTTCTTACACTCCATAGGCGCCTTCAACTAAGGGAATGGAGGTCTCTTTGATCTCTCTTTTATTCTAAAGGAGCACTCTTCATTATGCGTATTTTATTCATTATCTTATAATAGTATAAATAGACCTTTTAGCCCTTATTTTCATTAGTTTTTGGACATTTTGAAAGAGTTGCCTCTAAATTGTAGTTTTTGTTCTTCTATTAAAGAGAGAATCTAATACTAAGTGATGGATTTCACTTCTGTTGACAAATTGGATAGAAAGGTTGGTGCTTGCGGAAGGTGACTCCCTTTACATCTACCTAAGAGTAACGTGTAATCCAACTTGGTGATGTTGGTTTATGTGTTTAATATACACTTTAGTGCTACTCATTGTGTTGGTTAATGTCTCATTAACTATCATTTTCTTTTGAATGCAACTTTCTATTGTTTCTACTTCTCCTCTTTCTTTAGTTGCTGGTTTTTTGATTCTTTAGTTTTTAATATCAATTATAGATTTGTTTTAGTTATCATTTGGTATCAATAGCCTTGCTTAGGGTTGTTTCCAAAACTCTAATCCTTGGTTTTAGTGTTCTTATTAAGAAAATCTCGACGAAAAAAGAGTCAAATCCAAAGTAAAATAAAAAAAAAGATCTTAAAGTGTTTGTTGTAAATCAAAAATTTCCAAGATAGATCTACACGTTTTTATAGTGTTTTGTTGGTTTCAAGTGCTAGATACTTGTTCTCTAGAACCTACGAAGTCTAGATCTACCTTTGGTCGATTTTAAGCTAGATCCACCATGGCTATGGCATTTTAATGCTTTGAAGAAGCTAGATCCATTTGGGTTTGAGTTGGTATGTGATTTGTGGCAGATTTGTTGTTATTTGAGATCCTTGGCCAAAGAAACCTAGATCTAAAAAGAAAAATGATATTAGGGTTCATTTGCTTGTTGGTCAAACTTTGGTCAATTCTTAAATATTCATCATCTTCTTAGCTTCATCAAATCTTGTTAAAGAAGAATATTCAAAGAGTGTGTTTGATCCAACAAAGGATGGAAAGAGAATGTACTTGGTGTTTGTAAAATAATATTCCTTGGCATACTCATTGTCACCCAAAAGAAGGTAGAGACAAAAGGGACTATCAAGTACAAATCCAAGTACAAGTGGGGACCAATCTTTATGAATTCAAATTAGAGCTTGAAAAGGCTCCAAACTTGTTTATTTTCCCTCCCAAAGAATTTTTATATTCATCCTAAGGTGGTAGGCCGATACTTTAAATTTTTTGGGAATTGAAAATTTGAAAATCATGACCAATCAATTCATGACACATTCTTAGTTTCTAATTTTTGATTCTAGTTTCTTCTGTGTTAAATTATATCACTAATTAGCAAACTTGTAAGTACCTACTACATTTATAATTAGTCTAGAGTCCTTTTTGTTTTGTGTCTTCAGTTTTTGTGTGCTTGTTTTCTTCTCTCTTAGGTTTTGCAGGATGTGAGTTTGAGGACAAATTCCTTATAAGAGGGATAGGAAGATACAAGTATGAAGAGCATAAAGAGTACAAGGCATTATCAAAGGTTAAAGTTTCAGATTGAAGACCTATTGGAGCCTCTTCAAGCCTTGACCATGCATATGGGAGCTCATGAGAGCATGATTCCTTCAACCAAGGGACTGTACTTGCTTAAATGTGAAGAGGGGTATCATTGATAGGCTTGCATTTCTTACACTACATAGGCGCCTTCATCTAAGGGCATGGAGGTCTTTTTTATCTCTCTTTTACTCTAAAGGAGCACCCTTCATTAAGGGTATTTTAGTCATTATCTTTTAATAGTATCAATAGACATGTTACCTCTTATTTTCATTAGTTTTTGGATATTTTGAATGAGTTACTTCTAAATTGTAGTTTTTGTTCTTCTCTTAGAGAGAGAATCCCAAATTAGGGTTAATAGTAACTAATGGATTTCACTTGTGTTGACAAATTGGCAAGAAAGGTTGGTGTCTGGGGAAGGTGACTCCCTTTGTGTCTACCTAAGAGTGAGGTGTAATCCAACTGGGTGATGTGTGTTTAATTGTTTAATATACACTTTAGTGCTACTCATTGTGTTGGTGAATCTCTCATTAACTATCCTTTTCTTTTTAATGCAATTTTCTATTGTTTCTACTTCTCCTCTTTCTTTAGTTGCTGGTTTTTTCGTCTTTAGTCTTTAATTTTTATTATAGATTTGTTTTAGTTATTATTTGGTATCAAGAGCCTTGCTTAGGGTTCTTCCCAAAAGACTAATCTTTGGTTTTAGTGTTCTTATTAAGAAAATCTCAACAAAAAAGAGTCAAATCTAAAGTAAAATAAAAAAGTAGATTTGATAGTGTTTATTGTAGATCCAAAATTTCCAAGGTATATATATATGTTTTTATTGTGTTTTGTTAGTTTGAAGTGCTGGATCCTTTTTCTCTAGCACCTGGGGTGTCTAAATCTACATTTGGAGCAAGGTTTGGTTGATTTTGAGCTAGATCCACCATGGCTATGGCGTTTTGAAGCTTTGAAGAAGCTAGATCCGTTTCGGTTTGAGTTGGTGACGTGATTTGTGGATGATTTGATGTTTTTCTGAGATCAACTTGGCCTAAGAATCCTAGATTTAAAAAGAAATACGAGATTAGGGTTTATTTGCTTGTTGGTCAAACTTTCATCAACTCTTAAATATTCATCTTGTTCTTCTATCTTCACCAAATCTTGTTAAAGAAGAATATTCAAAGAGTGTGTTTTATCCAATAAAATGGTGGAAAGAGTGTGTACTTGGTGTTTGTAAAAGAATATTCTTTGGCATGTTAATTGTCATCCAAAAGAAGAAAGGGGCAAAGGGGACAATCAAGTATAAATCCAAGTACAAAGGGGGGACCAATCATTTTAAATTCAAATTGGAGCTTTAAAAATGCTCCAAACTTGTTGATTTTCCCTACCAAAGAATTTTCTCTTCTTCCTAAGGTGGTAGGATGAGACTTTGAAATTTTTTGGGAATTGAAAATTTGAACGTCATGTCCAATCAATTAATGCCACATCATCTCTAGCTTAACGACCTAATCAAGTTCCTAAGTAGATTTCTTAGTTTCTAATTTTTTATTCTAGTTTCTTTTGTGTTATATTATATCACTAATTAACAAACTAGTAAGTACCTACTATATTGATAATTAGTCTAGAGTCCGTTTTGATTTGTGTCTTCGATTTTTGTGTGCTTTTATCATTTTTTAAGTCATAGTAATTTGTTGGTTCAAGTCCGTACATTTGTATTTGATTCACATCAAACAAAAATCAATTCCGGGCCAAAGTAAATTTATCACTCATACACTCACCAAGTACATTCCAAGATTTTAACACTTGTGAGACCAAGTGTGAGGTAAGAACTGATTGTGAGAATGGTGAGGGTTTTCTTAGACTAACTTGTTTGTTCGTTTTGTAGGTGTTTTATTTGTCGTTTTACTTGCTCTTTAGGTACTCTAATCATGTAAACCGAGGGTTCAAGTGCTCAACCAATTGGTAATGATGTTAGTGGGGTTATGATGGCTCAACTTAAGGCAATATCTCGTTAATTGGCAAGGTTGTTTTCGAACATAGGTGATTTTAAGGGTGATTTAGGTACAATGAAGGGATATGTGGGATTAATGAAAGGCTACATTATTAGAATGAAAACGGGAGTTGATAGACTATGCCCAGTAAAGCCGCCCCAAAACAAAACCAAAGTCCATCAACCCAAGAGCTAAGTAGACCTATATATGCCCTATTGAACAAAGTACAACAAGAAGGAATTGGCACTCAAATACTACCTCAAAATACGAAGTACCAAGATCCAAACTCACTTTATGAAAGGCATTAACCTTCACAAGTCCCAACACCTCAAGTCCAAAGATCCTATACTTCACAAAATCGAATGCCTCCGCTCAATAAGTTAGAATCTGAAGAGAATGAGGCCAAGCCTCAAGATAGAGAGAAGCTTGATGTTGAGATACAATAATAGTGTAAGAAAAATAAGGTAAGGGAAAGGGAAACCATGGATAGTGAAGTTGGAAGGGGAAAGAAATGCTTGATTGTGGATCTTGTCCACAACGAATCTTTGTTACTCACTAACCCAAATGATAAAACTTTACCTAGCATTTATTCTTCTTATGTGCAGGTACATAATTATATATTTCTAAAAGAGAATCAAAAGGAAACCCCTCCCAAACATTTTGGTGTTCCCATTGCACCCTTGACTGAGAATTCAAAGCAAGCGGGATGCCCTAGTACAAAACAGGGTAAAATTGTTACACTCTACACTCCCTTAAGTTTAAAATTTTGTAATGTGGCTATTAGTAGCCAAGGTGATGTGATTTTGGGTTTACCTAGCTTAGAAAAGCATGAATCTTTTTGTGGTAGTTCTCTTATTGTGTATAATCAACAATATGCTCCTAATACTAGCTCACTACTTGAACATGAGAATGGTGTGTTTTAAAACCTTCAAGTTATTATTACTTCTTATAATGTTGCACATAATGTTGAACATGACCCCTTGAGTTCATATGTTGAAAACCGTTCTACCAGTTTTACTCAAGGTAATCAGGTGTTTGTAAAACTTGGGAATAAAGGTGTGCTTTTTCTTAGGAGAAGACTTCTAGGCCACAACTCTTTAGTCTTGAATGATAACTTTCTTAAGGGTAATTGTCTTGATTGATTGTAATTGTCTTAGGTCTCGGCTTATACCATTGGCTACATCGTCAATTTTATCCCGGAACACTAGTAGTATGGAGAAGGGATTACCTCATCTTGTGCTTATTTTCCTATGATGTTTACCCTATATCTATCCTTCGTGATGAGTATACTAAGTGTTTAATGGATAAAACAAGGTATTTCTGGTTGTACTTCAAATATGTTCCCCCTTAGCGTGATGGACTAGTGAAAGGACTATCTCATCTCAATTTAGACCGTAGTCTACTAATTCTATTTGATCCTGGTGTGCTTGTGGGCAGTGGGAGGTATAGCTTTGTTTTATGTTCATTCATTATTGATATTATTCATATTCACTTTCTTTGTATCCCTTATTCCAAATTTTTCATGTCAAATACAATGGATATTTGGATGTAAGTTAAGTGTGAACCACCTTCAAGTGATGATATAATTATGGTACTAATGCTAACCCTCCTACCAAGAGGATAGTGTGCTTTTTTTCTTCTCTCTTTGGTTTTGCAAGATGTGAATTTAAGGACAAATTCCTTTCAAGAGGGATATGATGATACAAGCATGAAGATTTTAAAGAGAATTAGGTATTGTCAAAGGTTCAAGTTACAGATTGAAGACATTTTGGAGCCTCTTCAAGCCTTGACCATGAAAATGGGAGCTTAAAAGAGCTTGATTCCTTCAACCAAGGGAGTTTACTTTCTTTAATGTGAAGAGAAGGAGCCTTGAAAATGTTGCATTTCTTACACTACATGGGCGCCTTTAACTGAGGGCATGGAGGTCTTTTTGATCTCTCTTCTTACACTTTAAAGAAGCACCTTTCATTAAGGGTATAAATAGACCTTTAGCTATTATTTTCATTAGTTTTTTTTAATGAGTTACTTCTAAATTGTAGTTTTTGTTCTTCTGTTACAGAGAATTTGAAATTAGGTTTAATACTAAGTGATGGATTTCGCTTGTGTTGACAAATTGGCAAGAAAGGTTGGTTCTTAGGGAAGGCGATTCCCTTTGTGTCTACCTAAGAGTGAGGTGTAATACGACTTGGTGATGTGTGTTTAAGTATTTAATAAACACTTTAGTGTTACTCATTCTATTGGTGAATGTCTCATTAACTATACTTTTCTTTTTAATGTAATTTTCTATTGTTTTTACTTCATCACCTCTTTCTTTAGTTGCTGGTTTTTGCTTCTTTAATTTATAATTTGGATTATAGCTTTGTTTTAGTTATCACTTGGCCAGTTCTTCACAACTTATATCTTTTGAGTATAAATCTTTATTCCTTCATCAGATACAATATGGCCCAAGAATGCCACAGATTTTAATCTAAACTCACAATTAGAGAACTTTGCATATAGCTTACGATCATGAAGAATCAGTAACACCTATCATAAGTGATTGACATGGTATTCCTTTGATCTTGAAGAAACCAGAATAGCATCTATAAAAACTATCCCAAATTCATCAAAGAATGGCCCGAACACTCTATTCATCAAATCCATAAAAGTTTTAGGCACATTAGTTATCCCAAAGGACATGACTAGAAACTCGTAATGACCGTACCATGGTTGAAAGGCTGCCTTGGGTATATCTTTCTCTTTGACCCTCACTTGGAGGTAACCTGACCTCAAATCAATCTTTGAAAAATAATTGGTGTCTTTCAACTGATCAAATAAGTCATCAATTCTTTAAAGGAGATATTCATTCTGAATAGTCACCATATTCAGTTGTCGATAGTCAATACACATTCTCAATGAGAAATCCGTCTTACGTATAAAGAAACTGATGTGCCCCAATGGGATATACTAGGGATTATGAATCCTTTTTCTAGAAAGTCTTTCAACTCCCATAATTCTATCAAGGCCATTCTATATGGAGAAATTGAGATTGGTTGTGTACCTGGAATCACATCAATACCAAACTCTACTTCTCGTTCTTGAGGAAAACCTGGAAGATCTTCAGGAAATACATCGGGATATTCATTTACATTGGATAAGTTTGAAGAGTTGGTGGCTTCGTATTTGTATCCTTCACTCTAACTAGATGATATATATAACCCTTGGAAATCATCTTTTTGCCTTGAAATAAGAAATAAATTTACCACTTGGTGCGCCAATATTACCCTTCCATTTAAGGACTGCCTCTTTTGGAAAATAGAAATACACCCTCTTAGTTTGGAAATAAGCCAACCAATCCATACCCTTTTATCCATTTCTAACTGAACCAGGTCAGCCATTGTATCACGACCACAAATTGTTATTATACAGTTTTGATACACTCTCCTATCTATAATAAATTCACCAATCGGCAAAGAACTTGAAATAACTTAACTAATTATTTCTTTGTTCTTTTGAACTTGTCACCAACACATGCCATGACATACGATAATTTAGAACTCGGATCAATTAATGCATATACATTATGTGAAAAGATGGACAATGTACCAGTAACCATATCAGGAGAAGCCTCTAAATTTTGGTCATCCGCTAGAGCATATGTATAATTCTAAACACTACTATAGCTACTCCTTTAGCACCTCTGATATAGTAAACAAAGCTAAAACCGAAACGACAATTAAAATGAAGGGGATGAGGAAGAAACTACAATACTAGAAGCAACACAAACAGATTAAGGAAAAAAAACTCAAACACTTGCATAAATGAAAGATAGATAGTGAGACATAACAATTGAAATACCTAAGGAACTACGGTCTGTATCCAAAACCAAAACCCACTTCATCTTGAAATTTGAACACCACACTCTTACGTTGACATAAAAGGGACTCAAAGCACCCCAAAGAACCAACATTTCTAAGGCAGTTAGTCAACTCAGATGAATCCATATTCAAGCTAACCCTAGTTACAATGACTTTTCTAAGTCTTACACTACAATGGTTTTTCCAAGCACTACACTAAAACACTCACTCTTAAGAGAATGAAATGTTCTTCAATATTATTCAACAACTAATGAAAAATAGAAGTCTAATTGTCTATTTATAGTTATTACATTCAAATACCAAAATACCATTAATGAAGGGTGCTCAAATGGAGTGTAAAAGAGAGGCATCAAAACACCACAATGCCTTTAATGAAGCATAAGTTGAGGCACTCCTTGAGTGTAATGTCTTGAAGTGTAAAAGTTCTTCTTCCCCTTAATGAAAGTCAATAACTAGGAGCCCTTGGAGTGTAGGTTTTGGGGTGTCCAACGTCATTCTTCATACTTCACTTCTACACTCCAAGCCTCGGATCAACACACTCTCTCACTCATCCATCTTCGTGGTCATGCCTATATTATCCCTCCCTTCTTGAAAAGAATTAGACATCGAATCCATACAATAAAAAATCAAGAGAAGAGAAACAAGCACACATCCTCTTGGCATGAGGGTTAGAGTTAGAAAAATACATAACATCACTAATTCAAGGCGATTCATACTTGACATATAACCAAGAGTCCTTTGTGTTACATATTAGAAAGCGATTGAAAAATGCATCAAGGACTTGGTTATTACGAATAGAAGGAATGCACCTAAGAAGTGAGTAACTCTTCCCCACCCTAAGATGGAACGAGACCAAATAGGAAGAGTAGCCATAGACATGGGTCTAGAAAACACTCCCCTTTCCCGTAGTCTTTTTCCAAACTACAAAATATACACTCTACAATAGCATACATATCATCAAAAAGCAAATAGAAAGACGAGAAAGGTATCATTCAAGTTAAATTCAACTAAGGTGTCCTCATGTATGTAATCACTACTAGTTTCAACATCATCACCAGGAGTACTCTCAACAATAAGGTCACACATAGCAGAAGAAGTAATTTCTAAACAATGGACACCTTCCCTTTCTATAGAAGTACCCTAAAGTAGACACATTCTAACACTAAAATCAAAGGGATTATTACTTAAGTCTTCACAAGAAGCAAGAAATTCATCCTCATAGTCATCAAACATTGGTGGGGTTTCATACAAAGAATCACAACAACAATTAATTTTCAAGGAACAACACTTATTGGGTTTCTTAAGGATTCAAGCAAATCAAAATTATTATCACCAAATTGATTATCCCTTTCCAAGACATCACATTCCCTCCCCTTATGAGTACTCTCATCTTTCAAAAAGAGATTTACCTCTTTAGGAAGAATGTTGTCATGCCATAGTGGGTTGGCATATAGGTTACTTCAAGACAAGCTATACCTTCAACTTTATTCTAACTACTAGGTTCATTAGGAGTGAGCTCAACATCTTCAAACAAGATATTTCCCTTAAAGAGAAAAGGATCTATCCATAAAGTGGATATAGAACATGTAAATCACTTCTCTAAAAGATCCTTATCAAGTCTCAAAGATGTTTCAAGCACATGATTATCCCTATGAGAAAAATTGTGAGTAAAACATTCAATAGAGATATTACTAAAGGGTTCACTTCTATTTATATGATCAACATTTTAAACATCATCACTTACTTGAGATCCATTAAACACATCACAAACATCCTTAAGTGGTGGAAAAATTTCACACATAAGTTTATCAACACAATTTCCACAAGATGATGTAATATCATTAAACACATTAGCTTCAACACTAGGTGGACCAAAATTGATCTTACAAGAAGAGTCAATTCAGCAAAAATAGGATTAACTAGTGTATCTATAGTTACACTTACAATATGTACATCATTATCAAAGGGCAAAGAATTAATAGATGATGTACCATCATGCAACACAATGGCTTCAACACTATTGATCTTACAAGAAGATTCAATTTAGTCATCAATAGGATAAACTAGTGTATCCACGCTTACAATTTGGACATCATCAATAAGAGGCAAAGAATTAATAGACTAACAATTAGGTAAGCTACTATTCACACTCAATAGGCTACTAACTGCACAAAGATCATTCATATGCACAAAAGTATAAGAGTTAACTATTTTTCTGTGAAGTTATTGAGTACATTCTTCTTCACCTTATTGTGTGTCATGGAAGCCCACTTGTTCCTTTGGGATGCTCTCATCACAAGGTATTTTGTCAATTCTTCTCCCTTGGTTCATCTCTTCATCACTTGAGGAAGCATGGTAGTTTTGAGGAATGTAGTGATTTGATTTATTTTGACCTTCCACACATTCCAACCTCCTTTTCAAAGTAGAAACACCTTTTTTTCATTAATGACACCTCGGTTTTTAGCCTATTAAAAACCATTTGCATTTTTGCCATTTCACGGGAAAGAACTTCAATAGGGGCAAAGATAGCATTTTTATCCATGGCACCTAAGACAACAAAGAATACTATCAAAAAAAAATAAAAAACAAACAATGTTAGCTAAAAATATCCTCACTACAATAACTCTTAGTTCCTACCTCATACTTTCAAGTGTTGAAAATCGTTTTGTACTTCGTGACTGATTGAGAGATGAGTCTACTTTTGCTCGGAATAGATTTCTACTTGAATGACTCAAGGAAATATTGTTCGGACTTAAACCAACAAACCAAAATAAATTACAAAAATAGAAAAGCACACAAATAATGTAAACACGAAAGAAGGAACTCTAAACTAACTCACAACCTAGTAGATAGTTACTAGTTTGCTAATTAGTGATAGAACCAACAAAATACAACTAAGGAACAACTAAAGAAACCAAGAAACTAAAATTTAAGCTAAATTTGATTGTCCCAAAAGTGGTGACATGGCAACTTGTGATTGAATATTGATTTTCCAGAATTATTTTGTCTTCAATTTGTAGTTTTAGGAAATTCTTCAACTAAGAAAGAGGAGGTTCAGTTTTGGGGGGAAATGCAAGGTTTGGAGCCCTTTACAGGCTCCAAATAAGTTTGAATTGAATTGGTCCCCCCTTGTACTTTAAATTGTACTTAGACTTGTGCTTGATTATTCCTTCACTTTTGTTGTTTTCTTTCTTTTGGATGACTAGGAAGGAGCTTTAAAATTTCCTTTAACAAGTACTACACTTTCTTTCCTCCTTTTTATAGATCAAACACCCCTTTTTAAATATTCTTGTCCAACATGATATAAAGATGAGGAAGAACAAGAATATTCAAGAGTTGACCAACGTTTGACTACAAAGCAAATGACCTCCAAATTTGAATTTTCTTGAAGATCCAAGGTGCCTTTGCCAAGACAAAAAAAATACCACAAAATAAGTTCAAAAAAGATACACCCACACTAGTTACCATGAGATCCAACCTCAAATAACTTCAAACAAAAGCTTAACAATGGCGGATGGTTCAAAACAACCCGGATTTGGCTTAAATTTTAGATGTATACTCTTTTAGTGCCAGTGAACAAGGATGTATCACTAGAAACAAACAAAAAACAGAAAAATAAAGTAGATATAAGTTTCAAAAATCTATCAAAACACAAAACCGAGTTAACAATTTTTTTTAGGAGATTTTTAATTTTTTGCACTCATTTTTGTTGATTTTCTTAAGGTAACAACTATCCAATACTTAGAATTGTAGGAACAATTCTAAAATGTATCTCTTGATACCAAAATGATATATGAAACAAAGATAAACCCGAAACTATAATTAAAAGAAAGGGGATGAAGAAGAAACTACAACACTCGAAACAACACAAACGGATTAAGCAAACAAAAACCCAAACACTTGCATAAATGAAAGATAGATATTGAGATATAACAATTAAAATAGCTGAGGAACCAAGGTGTGTATCAAATACCAAACCACACTTAAGCTTGAAATTGGAACATCACACTCTAGAGTTGACACAAAAGGGACTCGAAGCACCCCAAAGAACCAACGTTTCTAAGCTGGATTGTCAGCACAAGTGAATCTACACTCAAGCTAACCCTAGTTACAATGACTTTCCCAATCTTACACTACAATGGCTTTTCCAAGCCCTACACTAAAACACTCTCTCTTAAGAGAAGAAAATGTTCTTTAATATCATTCAATAACTAATGAAAACTAGAAGCCAAATTATCAATTTATAGTTATTAAATTTAAAGACCAAAATACCCATAATTAAGGGGGATCCTATGGAGTGTAAAAGAGAGACATAAAAATACCACAATGGCCTTAACTAATCTTAAGTTGAGCCGACTCTTAAGTGTAATATCTTGAAGTATAAAAGTCCTTGTTTCCCTTAATAAAAGTAAAGAACTAGGCGCCCTTGGAGTGTAGGTTTTCGGGTGTCGAATGTCCTTCTTAACACTTCACTTGTGCCTTCCAAGTCTTGATTCAACACACTCTCTCACTCATCCATTTTTGTTGTCATACTCTTATTAACCTTTACCATGAGCTATAGGTTATACACCCCTACAAAAATAAGGCACCAATGATAAGGATGAAACAACTGATCCAGTAGGTCATGCCATACCACCCATGACCCTTTGAGGGCATTTTATCATCATATTCCCTAGGTAGTGCACTAAAAGCAAGTATTTGTCCCAAACCAGTATGCTCCCAAATAAAGCTTTGTACATTGTTTCCATGGGTCTCGAGGAGGCCTTAATTAGCTCTTACTCTCATGATCTTGATACCTCATTGCTTGTAAACTCTAACTCTATTTTGTTTTCCTAAATTAATTACCTTTGGACCCTTGAAACTGTGGTGAGAACTAGCTATAGGATAAGAAGATAATGTCCTAGGCGATCTATTAGAAAAATGAGGCCTGAACTCACCTTTGGATACCACAAACTATCCTGTAGATCTGGTTCTCTTAGAATATCCTCTTTCCAACTCTTGTGTACTTCTTCCTTGCCTCTGATCCTCCATTTTTTGTGCAAAAGTATGTATCCTTGTTATGCCATGTCTTTGTTAAAAGCAACAATATTACAATCACTAACTAGATATAGATCCAATCTATCCACATATCAATGAACCCTATCATCCATAGTAGCTACTACATTAGGAGAATTACTAGACATAGATTTAAACCAGAGGTTGTACTCCCTCACTCTCATATTTTCTTGGTGAAGAATCTGGAAATGATCTGGACAGGTTTCTCAAATCTCAAATGGAAGGTAATGGTCAAGAAATGCCTCTTTACTCTTTCCAAGTAGAGGAAGGTGAATTGATACCCATAGATCATTTCTAGTCTTCATACCAATATATAGACTCCCATTTAAATCTATATGTTGTTAGCTCAACTGTCTCCTTACCTGATACATGCATTACATCTAGAGCACTTTGGATTTGATCACTAGAGTTTTGTGGGTCTTCATTAAGATATGATCCGGTGAATATTGGATCCAATTTAAGAAAATATTGCATCCATAAAATAGATGCCCTTTTACCACCAGAACCAGTTATTGTAATGGCTTTTCCTTAAATTTGTCTAGCAATTTTACAATCCAACAATTGCACTGCATTCCTTAGATCTTGGTCAGTAGCATTAATAGGTGGTTCTGAGGATGTTGTTCATCCCTTTCGTAGCTCTTCTAGAGATGAAGGAGTAGACGAGGTTTGTGATACAAACTCAGCTTGAGCCTCACTTTGATTAGCTTGTCTAGGTGGCGACTTGCTGGTCCCTTCTCTGGCAGCCACATTATGACACCCTGTACATTGTATGTACTTTTTCTATGTATATGTTACTTGTTATATCCTTATGGTAGATAATTGATGATTTTTTTATGCGAATATTAATGGTGTAGATGGAATTCTAGATGCTTCCCGTACCTTTTTATATGATGTGGTCAAGTTAACATTGATACAACTATTTAACTTAGAATTTTAAGTCGGTATTTGAAATCTAAAGTTTAAAGAGACCAGGTGTGTAAAAGTTGTAAGTTACATTAAAGTGATTACAAGCTAGAAATGGAATAAAATATTAAGGTGTTTGCTTGACTTAATTAAGCTAGTAGGTAATTCATCTACTTGGGTTATACGAGCCAAGTTAATTGACCAAGTCTATGAATCAGATTTGGGCCTTTATTAGTATACTTTTTTGGGCCTAAATTAAGTAAAAGAAGAAGGAAAATGGAGAAAAGGCCCAATGCTCAAATCTACCTTGGCCCAAATATAATTGAGCCTAAAGAAGAAGGGAAATAGAAAAAAGGGCGAATGCTCAAATCTGCCATGAAATATAATTAACCCTAACTAAAAAATTAAGAAAGTAGGTGAATCACCTACTTTGAGATTTTGAGCTGCTTGAACTCTATAAATAGGTGCATCACATACTTTAACCAATTTGATTAAATTTGTGGTCCGAAATTAGCTAAGTGGATGGCCAAATTTAGGAACTTTATAAGGCCACATTGTTGGACATGTTTCCTCATTCATATGTCACAAAAAAGGGTTACTTTACAAATTTTCTCTCCTTTCTTTTAAACAACAAGGAGCAGCCCTATTTTCCTTTCTAGGGTTCTTGAAGAAGCCCCAACCTTTACAAGACAAGGTAAGTGAAAACACATGGTTTATCTTAATTATCTTAATTATTGATTCATGGCAGAATATGGAACAAGCTACTTGTTAACTTTTTCTTTGTTATTAAGAGATTTCATTTCTTCTTTGGTGAAAGTGAAAGATAAAGTTCTTGAGAATTTCAAATTAAACAAATAAGTTGCAGAATTATGGTAAGGTGACTGCCTATTTTGTTCGCCTTATGTATGAATTTAATAAAGAATTTTGGATGTGTTGTTATTGAGAAATCAAGGGATGGTTAGTTCAATAATTGATTGGTTCAATAAAAGGGATTTGGGACTGTTTTGTGGATTATTTTCAATGTATATGTTATGGTCTACCAGGTTGATGTTGGAGAAAGGTGTGACTAATTTGAATTGAAATATAAAAGAAAGATGTGGCGGTACACCACCAAACTAATTATTGCATGTGTTTACTGCCCAATCTATTTTTTGTGTATTGTATGGAGAGTGGAATGAAGCTGAGGTAGTTTTGGTAAATCTTATAAGAGAATGTATGGTATGTGGGTCTAATTGGAGGAGAAAAGGGTTAAAATAACATTCTTGATTTATAGATTAAGTGCTTACTGCCCGATTACTATTTTGGTAAAGTTAAGTAGCCCAAATGTGTGGATTGGTTTCTAATACTGGTTTACCATATATTTTATAGTAGATAAGTAATCTAAAATATGGGAAGTCAAGAAGGGTTAGTTTTGAACTTATATAACCAGGTATGTAAGGCATACTCTATTTTGCATTCTTTGGGATGAAATTAGACATTTGTTCCATTAAGTAAGCTTCCAAGGATATCCTATAACAAGTGATACATAATAGCAGCAAATTAATTTCCATGTAGCCAATGACCTTATTCCCAATCTCTAATGTTGATACAAGCACCAAGAGCACCAAGAGCACATTATATTATCTAATGGTTAAGTCTTTCGAATTAGCAAGCAATTGAATACTTTTTAGAGTATTTTGAAGCCTTGTTTAGGAAAAGAAAAGAGGAGGACTTATACACTACATAGGCACATCAAGTGAAGGGCATTGAAGACATTTTTCACTCTAAATCTACAATCTAGAGGCACCTCTTTTGGGAGTTTCAATAAGGGCAATTAAGTCTTTTATTATGTAATAGTATAAATAGATACCTTAGGTCTTATGATGATAGGAGTATTTACACGCCTAAAGTGCTTTAATTTACCATATTTTAGCTAAGTTTTGAGGACAAAATATATAACTCATGCACTTTTAGTCCTTTTTCCTGTAAGTGAGCTAACAAACATGATTAGAAAGTTTTCAGGTATAAATGATGTAGATTTCAGCATTTTATGGTTAACTTGATGCCAAAGGAAGCTTCACGAAAGAAGGGAAGGAGAGCTTGGATGCCTAGGACCAAAAGTGATGCATGGGAAACCTGTCCCAGGCAAAAACAACATTTTCCAAGACTTTGGGGATCAGCAGTAACCTATAAGGATTAGGATAATGATACAGTAATTTATTAGGATTAGGATAAGTACGCAGTAGCCTTATAGGAATAGGATATGGGTATTATAAATACCCTATTTTGCTGCAGTTTTTAGAAACACATCATTATTCTCATCATTCACATTCTAATTCATTCATCTACAACTCTAAACAATTTGCTTTCAATTAATTCTTATTTACTTTCTCTTCACCTATTCGTCTTAAATTTTCACAACAAGAGAAACGCTACTTGCAAGGTCTTCACGCCACAAGCCATACCAAACCCTACTACACGTGGGATCTTTATTTTGGTATAATGATAATAACTATTGTGATTTCCCTTGCACTCATGAGTAGCTAAACTTCTCTGTTGGGGTTATGGAAGCCTTATGAGATACTATCTATTGCTATGAGTTTGAGAGTTCTTGACACGTATGCTTCTTATATCATTATTCTCTTCATCTTAATGCAAATTCTTGTGGTTGCAAACACATAGGATACGCCAGTATAGCATTCACTTGTTCGAAAGAAAAGTTATATGTCTGGAAAAGAGATAATGTCAAGGTAATAGGGCACCTAACCTGTTAAAAAGTTAGTGTCGTAACTGGATTAACCTCTTGAAGAATTTTTACCATTAGATACGCTTTAAGCTCGAAAGAGTTAAAGTGAAATAGTCCTTGTTAGGTCGAAAGACGCTTGGATTTACCATAGAATAAAATTCTCTATAAGCACATGCATGTCTGAATTCCGCATAGCTCATAGCCAGTAGAGACGTATAACTCATAAGGTGGACATAACCCCAACTCCCAATTCTCATTGATTAACATCTTACTAAACATTCTTCCTTTTTACTTTGCTATTCTCCAGTTTTACTTTGTTATTTTATTACACTATTGCACGCTACAAAATCCCCCCTTTTATAAGACTTTCACCAAAACTATACTAATCTTTGCTTACTTAGTGACGAGCTATTCCCTGTGGGATTCGACACCCAACCCAGTTGGGTTCTATATTTGGCAGCGAACGTTTACACTCTTACAAGAGTTGTAGTTTGAGTGTTATCAAATTTTGGCACCGTTGCCGGGGAATACGGTTGTCTACTAAGTTTGAGATAGTTACTAGACCCTTTGGTCAAAGATTCTCATACTTTACTTTTAGTTTTTGTTTTTGTTTTCTGCAGGTTTTTATCCAGTGCATGCCCCATACTCGAAGTTCTAGTCAACCATTATTACCTTTCAATCTTGAACCACATCGTATTGGCAGAATGGAGGCTCAACAGGAAACTGAAAGAAGGGCTGATCAACAGGAACAGGCTAGACTAGCTGCTCTGGCCGCCGCTCAAGGGCATCAACAGAATATTGATAATCTTGGGTGAGCAACAAATCCTGACGATGAGGATATAGGTGATGATGGGTTACTAAACCCTAGGAGTGATGCTGAGATGGCGACTCCAGCTAACAGAAGAGATCGTCAGGCTAGGTTCAGGCCTGAATGCCGAGCCATACCATTCGATGATGATGATGATGATGATGATCTTGATGGAGCAGGTG
The DNA here is from genome assembly GCA_030864225.1 of Capsicum baccatum var. pendulum. Taxonomy (NCBI): domain Eukaryota; kingdom Viridiplantae; phylum Streptophyta; class Magnoliopsida; order Solanales; family Solanaceae; genus Capsicum; species Capsicum baccatum. The sequence goes on along the minus strand of CM061558.1, from coordinate 168,371,987 downwards.
CCACAGGAGCCATTATTCCTCCACCATTGGCACCCGGAGCCAAGTTCAACATCACGAGCACCATGATTCAGTTATTGCAACTCAAGGGATTATTTGGTGGACTAGCCGGCGATGATCCGAATATGCATCTGATCAACTTTATTTCTACATGCAAGTCATTCGACAATCCTGGCGTTGGACAGAATACAATTCGGTTGCGCTTATTTCCATTGTCTCTATCTGGGGAGGAAACTCTATGGTTGAATGGGCTGACTCCTGATTCTATCACTAATTGGAGGTAATTGAAAGACGCTTTCCTAGAAAGATTATTTCCGCCATCCAAGGGAGCACAATTGAGAGATGAAATCAGTAATTTTCGACAGCTTCCAACTGAAGCCCTCCACAAAACATGGGAGAGATTCAAGAAGAAGCTTATGAGGTGCCCAAACCATCACATGACCAATGTTCACTTGATGAAGATACTATATAGATCCTTGAATTCAGTAACTAAGACAGTGGTAGATAATGCTGCTGGAGGATCATTTATTGACCTCACCTTTGTTCAGGCAAGTGATATGCTAGACCGGATGACGAAGCAAAGTAGGGCATGGAATACCAGAGATTCTAAGGTAGCAAGCCCCAATTTTTCTATAGGCATGACTGCAGAACAAAAGAGAAGAGAAGAAGAACGTGATCAAGATTTAGCGCACATGAAAACATAAGTGGATCTTCTTACAAAGCATCTAATATCAGGGAAGACCGAAAAAGTTAAAGCAGTTGTGTCAAAAGGACGAGAGAAATCCAATTCTAAGGAAGAAGCCAACTACCTGAACAATTAGGGGGGTTTCCGAGGCAATGCCCAAGGAAACCAAGGTCGGAACTATTACGATAATTCTTGAAAAAAGGACCGGGATCAAGGTAGTTGGAAGAACAAGACTGTCAGGAGTGGCATGTATATTCCTCCTGCACGACGAGAGGCCACTGCATCTGGTTCGGGAAATATGTCAATGGAAGATATGATGGCTAAGCTATTGAAAGGGGTGGAAGCAACTAGCACGGGAGTAACTGAGGTAATAAATGACTTGGCCTCAATGAAGCAATTGGTTGACTCACATTCCACTTCAATAAGACAGCTGGAACAACAATTGAGTCAAATTTCAGCCATATTAAATCAAAGAAAAGTTGGCACCCTACCGAGCGACACAGTGTAAAACCCAAGGAACAATGGAACATGTATGGCTATTACTACCAGGAGTGGTAAGGTGTTGAAAAATCCAGCCAAAGGTAGGCAAGTGGTCGATGATATAGTAGATGTTGCCGAACCAGAGGACGCCGAAGAAGCTGAAGAAGGCATCAATGACGTCACCCCCCAACGTCCACAGCCCAAAAATATCACCAATCCAATGAAAGATGAAAAGAAAGTCATGGAGAAAACTATTCCGCTTCCACCACCACCTTTTCCTCAAAGACTAAAGAAGAAGGCGGATGATACAAGGTTCAGTAAATTCATGGCGATGTTGAAACAGCTGACCATTAATGTTCCATTGGTTGAGGCACTAGAACAGATGCCTGGGTACGCTAAATTCATGAAGGACCTTTTAACAAAGAAGCGGGCAGTAAGCTATGAGCTGGCAGATAATATTCATCATTGCAGTGCAATTGCCACAAGGTCCTTAGTACAGAAGAAGGCAGACCTTGGTGCTTTCATTATTCCTTGCACAGTTGGATCTATGAATTTTGCTAAGGCATTGTGCGATATGGGAGCTAGCATCAATTTGATGCCACTATCCATCTATAGAAAGTTGGGGTTGGGCGACCCTACACTAACCAATATGCGGCTCGTAATGGCAGATAGGTCGGTAAAATGATCTGTGGGTATCTTGAATGATGTGTTGGTGAAGGTGTCTACCTTCATCTTTCCTACAGACTTTGTTATTTTGGATTGGGAGGTGGATTCTAAAGTTCCCATAATCTTGGGATGCCCTTTCCTCGCAACTGGAAGTGTGCTTATTGACATGAGAGCTAATAAGCTTTTATTTCGGTTGAATGACGAAGTGGTTTGTTTTGATGTATGCAAAGAAATGAAGCAGCCTGAAGATATGGATGTGTTCCCTATAGCTGCAGTTAATTATAAGGATGCCAAAGAATTATCTGTAGAAAAGCAACTTACTGATGAGTCACTATCTGATGAGCTGCTGAATTTTAAGCGTGAGGAGGCTCAAGAACATGAAGAAACTATGTGTGCTCTAACAGAAATAGGGTCCTACTCTCATACTCCTAAGCAACCGGACATTGATCTTTAGGATCAACCGTCACCAACAGCGAAGACTTCCATTAAAGAGCCCCCAGTGCTAGAATCGAAAGAGCTCCCCAATTATCTAAGGTATGCATTCTTGGGAAGTGGAGATACACTTCCTGTGAGTGTGGCGGATAATTTAAGTGAACAGCACGTAGAGGCTCTCATCTCTGCTCTGAAGAGATACAAGAGAGCTATGGGTTGGACTATTGATGATACAATTGGTATCCCGCCTGGGATATGTATGCACAAGGGTCATCTCGAAGAAGATTGCATGCCTAGAAGTAAGCTTCATAGTCGTCTGAATCCATTCAGAAAATGATCCACCATCTATCTCGATGAAGTCTACGTAATCGAGCTAGCTATGTCGTGCCGCGACAATAAATCAAGCACTTGATGGGAGGCAACCCATCATTTTTAATTGTTTTTGTTGTTTTTGTTTTCCTAGGATTTTGTCAAGCCACAACCAAATCTAAGGCGCTTGATGGGAGGCAACACATCATTCTAATCGTTTTTGTTGTTTTTGAGTAAATGAAGGTGCAAGAGGTGTAAAGGAGGAGATTGGTTTCAAATTTTGATTTGGAAGTATTGCATGTTGAAGGTGGTAAGTTAGGAATGAAGAAGCAAAAGGCTATGTGTTAGGCATTGCTTATGAAAATATAGGCAAAGAACAAGGCAAGTCCTATGTAAATCTAGGCCACAAACAAGGCAAGGCCTATGCTATGGCCTAAGCTCTCGGATTCTAGAGTGCCATAGCATAGGCTCCGCCTATGCTCAACAATGCCATAGCATAGGCGCCGCCTATGCAAAAGCCTTTTGCCTCTGAATCTCATATGTCATGGCATAGGCGCCGCCTATGCCTAACAATGCCATAGCATAGGCGCCGCCTATGCTCAACAATGCTTTGCAAAATACGCCACCTATGCCAAGCATAGGCAAAGCTTTAGGCGCCGCCTATGGTCACTTTTGGTCTCCAAATCCGATTCCAAATGGGTCAAGACCCGACCCAATCTTGTCCTATAAATAGAACCTTAGTCTTAAATCTAAAAGACATTGCAATTCACCCTAAAGCGCCGCCTACCTCTCCAAATTCTCCTAAAAATTTTCCTTTTGCTCTTTTATTTTGAAAGAGCATCTTCCGAGGCCATCAACCAAGTAAGTACTTCTTTGTTCTTCTTTTATGTTCCGTAAGTACTACACTACTACATCTATAATGAATTGTTTAATCTTGAAGTAGTAGTGGTGATTTGAATGTGGTTGATTTGTTGTGATACAACTAAGTAAGTGAAAGAATACATAAGGATGGTCTTGACTTGTTTCCAACTTGAATTTGATTTTGATACACTGTCATACTTTTGCGGAATTGACATGGTCAAGAAAATGGTATAATCTTGAAACTTGAAAGCTTGCTTGAATGACTTGTTTATTGCGATGAAAATCATGGTTAACTACAAACATAAGATGTTGTGATTTTTCCAAGCCATAAATTGATACAATATTTATGTAGTAGTTTTATTCAAAGTGATGCAGTAGTCCAAAACATGAAAGCATTACCAAGATTACATGATCTAGAGTTGATAAAGGATAGTTAAGATGATACGAAAAGTATGACTGCACTGATTATATTATTGGAACATAACACCTAAACGTATATCGATGAAATCTGAGTAATCGACATCGTTCACTTCACTAGTTCGTACAAACAAACTAAGTGTGGGGTGGTGCCACTACTGCTTGTTTATTGATTGTATCCACCGAGATGAAGCTAACATGACTATTATTTTAATCTCAGGTACAATTCCACCAAAAGCAAGACAAGGGAAAGAAAAAGCAACCACTTCACAAAAAGGCCAAAAAAGGGGACGAAAAGAGCAAAGAGAATCCTCCTCGCTGCAAATACCTCGCCGTATGTTTGGAATTAAATGGGTCCTAGAGGAGGAAGGAAAGGAGTGGTATAGGAACAATAAAGAGAAAAAATATGTTCATGTGGAGTTGATACACAAAGAAAGCCTAGCAAAGAAAGAACCTCGCATGTTGGCCAAGATAATGGCGTTACATCTTGATTTCATCTTCCAAGATATGGGAGAGCGCAATCTCAATTTAACATGAGAATTCTACGCCAACTGGTCACCGAAAACTACAGGGACTTAAGTAAAGATTCGGGGCCAAGTTCTGTAACTAAATGCGGAGTTCTTCAACTCCTTTCTAGGTTTGCCATCTGTTGACCCATCTCCATTCAAGGAGCTATATAACAGACCTCCGTACAGGTATATTAGACACACATTATGCGGACGACAATACATGGAAAGATGGAGTAGACACAATGACACCGGTCGGCACAACATCTTCCCATATGCCCCTTTGAATAGGGAAGCTAGGATATGGCTGCGAATAGTCAACTCTTGCTTGACTCTAGGGACCCAGTACACAAAGATAACACGAGATAGAGTGTGCTTGGTGTACGCATTGATGATGAATGTCCCTATCAACATTGGAGCAATTATTCGATCTACAATGCGTAAAGCTAGGCTACACAAGAGGTCCCACTTCAGCTTTGGCAATCTGCTGACTGCAATATTGAGGAAGGAGGACATCGAAGAGGAACCTGCTAATCATAAACTCCCACACAACCTGAAGAAGGTTGACCTCACAAAGGTTAAAGATGCTGAAACTATGCATGGCGTCAACGTTACCACTGCGGAAAGGCATGCTTGGGGTGAGAGTTTCTTTCGCCATCTTTATGGCATGACTCGGTTTACCATGATGAGCGGAGGTCGTGTTCCAACTGCTGCAGAACTCCAACAGCTGGATTATGACTACCCAATGAATGAGCATGCAAGGCAAATGTGTGGAGTAGGTGTGTACTTTGAGGAACCTCTAGATGACGATGTGCCAACCGATGATGATCGTCGAATGCCAGACTCCGACGTGGAGGAGAACTCTGATGACGACGACTCTGATGATGATTCCAACGAAGGGGGTAGGACCCCAGACATAGAGGAGGAGTCCAACTAACCAGGTTCTTTTTATTTATATTCCACTGAGGGAAGTGTGTCCCGACTAAGTATGGGGTGCTGGTATTTGCATGCCAACCTTTTTTATCCGCATTTGCTTATTTATGTGTGTTTTGCTTATTTATGTTTGTTTGTTTTAATTTTTTTTTAGGAAATTTTTTTTTGTTGCAAACTTTGCATGAAATTGTTCTGATAGGCAGCATTTTATTACGACAAGAGTTTGTGATAAAATCATTACTATTGAGATGTTTAGGCTCTAATAGTGACTCATTATGTGATAATTATGTGGTTCAATTCCTTCATCTATTGGGTCAAGAGTCTATATTGCTTCCAATAAATTCGACCATGTGCATTGTGTGTGTGAGATGATAGTATATTCTATGTTTGTGGCTGATGCTAGAACTTGCCCAGTATGTATGTAAAGAGAAATAAAGAGTGTGAGTTTAGGAGATGATTTAGGCATTTCCTTGGCAACCTATTATTGTTTACCTTCATTTTATCTACCCATGGACATCATCCTAGATAACCCCCTTTGAGCCTTTAGCCTATTTTCTTTGACAGCCTCATATGTAAGCCCAATCCATTTTTTCAAGACCATAATTTGATCGAAAGTCCTAAGTGCTTTAAATTGTAAAGTAATGTGACAAAATAAGAGGAAATTGGGTGAGAATAGTGCCTTAGAATGTATTGTTGCTTGAATTTGTTATGAAAAATAATTGCTATCATTAGAGAAAAAGGAAAAGAAAAATAAATAGTTAATTCTGTTCAAAATTGAAAAACAAAAGAGGTGAGAAAGGGTGGTAGATTAAAAGAAAGTAGAAAGGTTGTTTGAAAGAAAGCATAAATGGCATAATGTGATGTATTAAAGCGCTTAGGAACATAGTCACTATTTCTGGCCAAAATAGTCCTACCCGTCCCTTAGCCTACATTACAACCTGTAAAGACCTATTTGATCCTAAGCTTAACATTCTGATATTTAGTGGAGCATTACACTAAGGGCAAGCCTATGGTCATTAGTTGCAACATATGAGTTCTTTGTGAGAGTGAGAGCAAGGATAATCTTATACCCATGTTCGAGATATATACAATACTTGTGAGTGATTATGGGTGACATATTGTGAGACACACATAATTGATGAGTTTTGGGTAGTCGTATATGAATCTTTGTGCCTTAACTCTTGAATACGAATTAACCATCATCACGACTCTATATTAGAGGTTGAATTGTTTCTAGAAGTGATCAGAAAACTACTCTTTGTAATAAGTGTCGTGCCTGTCTTGATGAATATTTTGTGTTGTTACTGTGAAACCCTAAGTGGATGTTTCGAAAGACATGATATTTTGTTCGAGGACGAACAAAGATTTAAGTGTGGGGTGTTGATGATAGGCATATTTACACGCCGAAAGTTCTTTAATTTACCCATATTTTAGCTAAGTTTTGAGGACAAAATATATAACTCATGCACTTTTAGTCCTTTTTCCTATAAGTGAGCTAAAAAACATGATTATCAAGTTTTCAGGTATAAATGATGCATATTTTAGCATTTTATGGATAACTTGATGTCAAAGGAAGCTTCACGAAAAAAGGGAAGGAGAGCTTGGACGCCTAGGACCAAAAGTGACGCATGGGAAACCTGTCCCGGGAAAAAACAACATTTTCCAAGACTTTGGGGATCAGCAGTAACCTATAAGGATTACGATAATGATGCAGTAATTTATTAGGATTAGGATAAGTACGCAGTAGCCTTATAGGAATAGGATATGGGTATTATAAATACCCTATTTTGCTGCAGTTTTTAGAAACACATCATTATTCTCATCATTCACATTCTAATTCATTCATCTACAACTCTAAAAAATTTGCTTTCAATTAATTCTTATTTACTTTCTCTTCATCTATTCGTCTTAAATTTTCACAACAAGAGAAATGCTACTTGCAAGGTCTTCACGCCACAAGCCATACCAAACCCTACTACACGTGAGATCTTTATTTTGGTATAATGATAATGACTATTGTGATTTCCCTTGCACTCATGAGTAGCTAAACTTCTCTGTTGGGGTTATGGAAGCCTTATGAGATACTATCTATTGCTATGAGTTTGTGAGTTCTTGACACGTATGCTGCTTATATCATTATTCTCTTCATCTTAATGCAAACTCTTGTGGTTTCAAACACATAGGATACGCCAGTATAGCATTAACTTGTTCGAAAGAAAAGTTATATGTCTGGAAAAGAGATAATGTCAAGGTAATAGGGCACCAACCCTTGTTAAAAAGTTAGTGCCGTAACTGGATTAACCTCTTGGAGAATTTGTACCATTAGATACGCTTTAAGCTCGAAAGAGTTAAAGTGAAATAGTCCTTGTTAGGTTGAAAGACGCTTGGATTTACCATAGAATACAATTCTCTATAAGCACATGCATGTCTGAATTCCGCATAACTCATAGCCAATAGAGACGTATAACTCATAAGGTGGACATAACCCAACTCCCAATTCTCATTTACATAACCTCTCCCATGTTTCATGAAGGGCTTCAGTTGGAAGCTGATGAAAGTTGTTGATTTCATCTCTCAATTGTGCTCTTTTGGATGGCGGAAAGAATATTTCTAGGAAAGCGTCTCTCAATTGCCTCCAATTTGTAATAGAATCAGGAGTCAGCCCATTCAACCATAGAGTTACCTCCCCAGACAGAGACAATGGAGGAGGAATTATGGCTCCTGTGGCTCCGGCTCCATCAAGATCATCATCATCGTTGTCGAAAGTTGGTTGCATGGGCTGGCGATCATGCCTAAACCGATCTTGACGACCTCTTCTGTTGGCAGGTGTGGCGATCTCAGCGGCATGCCTAAGGTTTAGTAACTCGTCATTACCTAGGTCCTCATCGTCAGGATTTATTGCTCTCCAGGGTTGTCAATATTTTGTTGATGCAATTGAGCGGCGGCAAGAGCAGCTAATCTCGCTTGTTCCTGTTGAGCAGCCATCCTTTCGATTTCGTGTTGTGCCTCCATTCTACCAATACGTTGTGGTTCAGGATTGATAGGTAATAACGGTTGACCAGAACTTTGAGTATGGGGCATGCACTGTATAAAAACTTGCAGAGAACAAAAACAAAAACTAAAAGTAAAAGAACGAGAATATTTGACCAAAGGGTCTAGTAATTATCACAAACTTAATTGACACTCGTATTCCCCAACAACAGCGCCAATTTTTGATAACGCTCAATCTACAGCTCTCGTAGGAGTGTAAAGCGGTCGCTGTCAAATATAGAACGCAACTAGGTTGGGTATCGATCCCACAGGGAATAGCTTGCTCAACAAGTAAGCAACGATTACTAGACTTTTAGTGCAAGTCTCGTAAAAAGGGGGGATTGTAAAGTGTAACCAAATTATTAAAGTAAAAACTGAAAATAGTAAAGTAAACAGAAAGAATGTTTAGTAGGTTGTAAAACAATGAGAATTGAGGAGTTGGGGTTTTGTCCACCTTCTGAGTTTACGTCTCTATTAGCTATGAGTTATGCGGAATTCAGACATGCATGTGCTTATTGAGAATTGTATTCGATGGTAAATCCAAGCATCTTTCGACCTCAACAAGGACTATTTCACTTTAACTCTTTCGAGCTTAAAGTGTATCTAACGGTACAAATTCTCCAAGAGGTTAATCCAGTTACGGCACTAACTTTTTGATAGGGGATGGGACCCTATTACCTTTACATTATCTCTTTTCCAGACATATAACTTTTCTTTCCAACAAGTTAATGCTATACTGGCGTTATTCTATGCGTCTGCAGCCATAAGAATTTCCATTAAGATGAAGAGAATAGTGATATAAGCAACACACTTGTCACGAATTCACAAACTCATAGCCTTAGATAGTATCTCATAAGGCTTCCATAACCCCAACAGAGAAGTTTAGTTACCCATGAGTGTGAAGGAGATCACAATCGACATTGTTATTATACCACAATAAAGATCTCATGTAGTAAAGTGTGGTAGGCGTTAGGCGTGAACTCCCTTGCAAAGTAACATTTCTCTTGTTGTGGAAATTAAGAATTGAATAGATGAAAAATAATGTCAGCAATGAATTAATAAAGAAAATTGTTTTGATGGATGGATGGATGGTGGATGGATGGGAATTGATGGAATGGGGGAATGGTGTGGAATGTGAGGAATGAATCAAAATCTCTAGCAAGATAGGGTATTTATAATACCCACATCCTATTCCTACTAAGCTAATGAAATACTTAACCAAATCCTACTAGGTTAATGTATCATTATCCTAATCCTAATAAGTTACTGCTAGTCCCCAAAGTCTTCAGAATTGTTGTTTTTGCCCGGGACAGATTTTCATTATGCCACTTTTGGTCCTTGGCGTCCAAGATTCCTCTTCCTTCCTTCGTGAAGCTTTCTTTGGCGTCAAGTTATCCATAAAATGTAGAATTCTGCATTATTTATACCTGAAACTTTGTTAATCATGTTTGTTAGCTCACTTACAGGAAAAAGGACTAAAAGTACATGAAATATATAATTTGTTCTCAAAGCATTGCTAAAATATGGGTAAAATATAGCACTATAGGCGTGTAAATTCGCCTTTCATCAACACCCCACACTTGAAGCTTTGTTCGTCCTCGAACAAACTATCATGTCCATCTAAACATCAACTTAGGGTTTCACAGTATCAACACAAAATATTCATCAAGACAAGTACAAAAATTATCAACAAAGAGTAGTTTTCTGTTCATTAGTAGAAACAATTCAACCTCCAACATAGACTCGTGATGGTAGTTAATTCATATCCAAAAGTTAAGGTACAAAGAGTTATATACAACTACCCAAAACTCATCAACCATGTGTGTCTCACAATATATTACCCATAATCACTCACAAGTATAGCATATTTTTCAAACATGGGTATAGAAATATCCTTGCTCTCGCTCTCACAAAGAATTCATATGCAGCAACTGATGACCATAGGCTTGCCCTTAGTTTAATGCTCCACTAAATGTCAGAATGCTAAGCTTAGGATCAACTAGGTCTTTTACTGGTTGTAATGTAGGCTAAGGGACAGGTAGGACTATTTTGGCCAGAAATAGTGACTATGTTCCTAAGCGCTTTAATACATCACATTGTATCATTAACACTTTTCTTTCAAACAACCTTTCTACCTTCTTTTATTCTACCACCCTTTTTCTCCTCTTTTGTTTTTCAATTTTAAGCAACTTTTCAACTTTCCTTTCTTTTTTCTTTTCATAACATACCTCTTATGATAGCAATTATTTTTCATAGCAAATTCAAGCACCATTACATTCTAAAGCATCATACTTACCGAACTTCCTCTTATTTTGTCACATGACTTCACACTTTAAAGCACTTAGGAATTTGGATCAAATTATGGTCTTAAAAAAATGGATTAGGCTTACATATGAGGTTGTCAAAGAACATAGGCTAAAGGCTCAAAAGGGTTTAACTAGGATGATGTCCATGGGTAGGTTAGAATGAGGGTAAACAATTACAGGTTGCCAAAGAAATGCCTAAATCATCTCCTAAACTTGCACTCTTTATTTTCGCTTTACATACATACTAGGCAAGTTCTAACATCATCCACAAACATAGAATATACTATTATCTCACACACACAAGGCACATGGTCGACTTTATTAGGAGTAGCATAGACTCTTGACCCAACAGATGAAGGAATTGAACCACACAATATCACATAGTGAATCACAATTAGAGCCTAAACGTCTCAATAGTCATGATTTTAGCACAAACTCTTGTCATAATCTCATGCTGCCTATTAGAATAATTTCATACGAAGCTAAGAAAAAAAAAAAATTTAACTACAAAAAAAATGAAAAACGAAAAAAACTCAAACAAACAAACATAAATAAATGTAAATGCGGATAAAGGAGTATAGCATCCAAATACCCCCACACTTAGACGGGACACTGCCCTCAGTGAAAAATAAATACAAAAAAACTGGTCAGTCGGACTCCTCCTCTATGTCGGGGGTCATACCCCTTTAATCAGAATCACCATAGGAGTTGTCGTCATCAGAATTCTCCTCCACGTCAGAGTCTGGCATTCTTCGCTCATCATCGGTTGGCACATCATCATCAAGAGGTTCCTCAAAGTATGTACCTACTCCACACATCTCCCTTGCATGCACATTCATTGGATAGTCATGATCCAGCTGTTGGAGCTCTGCAGTAGTTGGAACACGTCCACCACTCATCATTGTGAATCGATTCATGCCATAAAGATGGCAAAAGAAACTCTCATCCCGAGCATGTCTCTCTGCCGTAGTAAGGTTGACGCCATGTGTGGTTTCAGCATCTTTGACCTTTGTGAGGTCAACCTTCTTTGGATTGTGTGGGAGTCTATGATCAGCCGGTTCCTCTTCAATGTCTTCCTTCCTCAATATTGCAGTCAACAAGTTGCCGAAACTAAAATGGGACCGCTTGTGTAGCCTGGCTTTCTGCATGGTGGATCAAATAATTGCCCCAAAGTTGATAGGGATATTCGTCATCAGCGCGTATACCAAGCACACTCTATCTCTTGTTATCTTGGTGTACTGGGTCCCTTGTATGAGGCAAGAGTTGGCAATACGCAACAATATCCTTCCTCCCCTATTTAAAGGAGCATATGGGAAGGTATTGTATCGTCTGGTGTCTTTTTGTCTGCTCCACCTTGCCATGGATCTACTTCGACAAAGTGTGTGTCGAATTGCTCTATATGGAGGTATACTGTACAACTCTTTGAATGGTGATGGATCGACTGAAGGCAAGTCAAGAAAGGAGTTGAAGAAATCCGCATTGAGTTGTAAAACTTGGCCCCGAATCTTGACCTCGCTGCCTGTGGTTTTCGGCGACCAGTTGGCATAAAATTCTCTTGTCAAATCGAGATTACATTCTCCCATGTCTCCGAAGATGAAATCAAAATGTAATGCCATGATCTTGGCCAACATGCGCGGCTCCTTCTTCGCTAGGCTTTCCTTGTTTATCAAGTCCACATTAACATATTTTCTTTCCTTGTTGTTCCTATACCATTCCATCGCTTCTTCCTCAAGAACCCATTTTATTCCAAACATGCGGCGTGGTAATTGCATTGAGGATGATTCTCCTTGCTCTTTTCGGCCTCTTTTCTTGGCTTTTTGGGAAGTAGTAGCCTTATCTTTGCCTTGTCTTGCTTTGGGTGCCATTGTACCTGAGACTTAGAACAATGTTCATGTTAGCATCATCTCAATGGATACAATCTATACACATGCAATAGGGGTACCACCCCACACTTAGATTGTTGATACAAATTAGTGAAGTAAAAGTGGCCGATTACTTAGACTTCATCGACATACATTTTAGGTGCTATATTCCAAAAATCAAATCAGAGATGTCACCCTTCTTGTAATCTTTGCAATACTTTCATGATGGATATAGTAAGACTACTACATAGGGATTACATGAAGGTATAACATCTAACAATAATCATAACCTCCTATGTTGGCAGGCCACTATAAGTCTCATTCCGATGAACAAGTCAGTCCAACATGTAAGTATTCAAGTGACAAGATTATGCAATGTTAATGACTATGGCAATTCCGTAAGTAGTATAACAATGCATCAAAATCAAATTCAAGTTGGAAACAAGTTAAGATTATCCCAACGTATATGTTCACTCACTTGGTTGTGTATCAACAATTCAAACACATTCTTATCACCAATATTTCTTCAAGATTTAGCAATTCATAATAGGCATGATAATGTAGTACATACGAAAAATAAATGAAGAACAAAGAAGTACTTACTTGATTAATGCCTTTGGCTGATGTTCTTGTGAAGAATTAGAGCAAAAGGATAATTTTTGAGATGTTTTGGAGAGTATGTGCGGCGCCTAGTTAGGTTTTTCAATGTGTTTGTGTTTCAAGACTAAGTCTCCTATTTATAGAAAAAGGTTGGGTTGGGTTTTGACCCATTTAAAATCGGTTTTGGAGACAAAAAGTGACCATAGGCAGCGCCTTTAGCTTTGCCTATGCTTGGCATGGGCGGCGCCTTTTACTTTGCCTTTGGTGAGCATAGGCGGCGCCTAGTGTAAAGCCTTTAGTGACCATAGGCGGCGCCTTTCACTTTGCATTTGAGATTTAAAGACAAAAGGCTTTAGCATAGGCGGCGCCTATGCTATGGCATACTTGAGCATGGGCGGCGCCTATGCTATGGCACACTAGATTCCGAAACCTTAGGCCATAGTATAGGCCTTGCCTTGTTCGTGGCCTAGTTTTACCTAGGCCTAGCCTTGTTCGGTGCCTATATTTTCATGAGCAATGCTCAATCCATAGACTTTTGCATCTTCATTCCTTACTTACCACCTTTACCATGCAATCCGTCCAAATCGAAATTTGAAACCGATCTCCTCGTTGTATACCTCTTGCACCTACATTTGCTCAAAACCAATGAAAATGATTAGTACGATGGGTTGCCTCCCACCAAGCTCCTTAGTTTTGGTCGTGGCACGACTCTTATTTTTGGATTTTTATTAATCAAAAGCAAAACACATACTAGAACGAAAAAATTGAAAAACGATAAATGATAGGTTGCCTCCCATCTAGCACCTTATTTATTGTCGCGGCACGACATAGTTACCTCGAGTACTTAGACTTCGTCGAGATAAGTGATGGTCATATAATTTATCAAATCAAGAGGACCGATATAGGGTTTAACTCGTTGGCCATTCACTTTGAAGATAACACCATTGGTGTCTTCCAACTCAACTAGTCCAGACAAATAGACTTGGATAACTTTGTATGGACCAGACCACTTGGACTTTAACTTACCTAGGAATATCTTCAATCTGGAGTTTAAAATAAGCACCATATCATCCTTTTGAGAGTTTCATCGAACAATCCGCTGATCATGATACTTCTTCATCCGCTCCTTGTATAGGTCTGATCTCTCATAAGCATGTAGACGGAATTCATCCGTCTCATTCAGTTGCTCCAATCTCAGATTCATTGCATCATCCCAATTCAAATTCAATCACTTTAATGCCCACAATCCTTATGCTCAAGCTTAATGGGTAAGTGACAAGCCTTCCCATAAACTAGTTGATAAGGGGACATGCCAATTGGTGTTTTGAATGTAGTCCTATAGGCCCATAGTGCATCGTCCAGCTTCCGAGACCAATCTGTTCTATTAGCATTTACCATTTTAGCAAGGATTTGCTTGATCTCTCAATTGGAAACCTCTACCTGGCCGCTAGTTTGCGGGTGATAAGGCGTGGCTACCTTATGTTGCTTGACACCATATTTTGCCAACACGGATTTGAATAGCTTGTTGCAAAAGTAAGATCCTCCATCGCTTATAATAGTACGTGGTACTCCAAAGCGAGAGAAGATATTTCTCTTTAAGAATGCTACAACACGCTTTCCCTCATTGTCGGCCAACGCTACAGCTTTAACCCATTTTGAGACATAATCTACAGGAACTAGGATATACTTCATTCCAAATGAATTTACGAACGGACCCATGAAATCAATACCCCATACGTCAAAGAGCTCTACTTCAAGGATTTTTGACATGGGCATCTCGTAGTGTTTCGAAATAGCACCTTGTCTTTGGCATTGGTCGCATCTTCTAACAAAGTCGTAGGCATCTCTGAATATCGAAGGCCAATAATATCCACTTTGCAATACCTTTCTTGTTGTCCGATTACCTGGGTGATGTCCACCAACTTGGGAAGTGTGGCATGCTTCTAATATATTAGGCATCTCTACATGGGATATACATCGTCGAATAACACCATCCGCACATCGTCAAAACAAATATGGCTCATCCCAAAAGTAGTGTTGTACATCATGCATAAACTTCCTCTTTTGATGGTAAGATAAGTTTGCAGGTATCACATTACTCACCACAAAATTTGCAAAGTCGGCATACCATGGTAATCCTTCCATTGTTGCTGCTAAGATCTCCTCATCAGGGAATGCATCATCAATCTCAATTTTAGGCTGCGCCACATGCTCGTTCGCGAGTCTAGACAGATGGTCAGCCACTTGGTTCTCACAACCTCTTCTATCTTTAACCTCGAAATCAAATTCTTGCAGCAGCAAAACCCATCGAATTAGTCTTGGTTTTGCATCCTTCTTTGTCATTAGATACCTTAGAGTTGCATGGTCTGTATGAACTATAACTTTGGTACCCAACAAATAAGCTCGGAACTTCTCAAACGCATACACAACCGCTAGGAGCTCTTGTTCTGTGACAGTGTAGTTCTTTTGGGCTTCATTCAGGACCTTACTCGCATAGTAGATAGGATGAAATAGCTTCTCCTTTCTTTGTCCAAGTACAGCACCAACGGCTACCCCACTAGCATCACACATGACTTTGAACGGGAGAGACCAATCTGGTGCTACCATGATAGGGGCTTCAATTAGTTTTTCTTTGAGGCATTCGAATGCCTTCACATAATCTTCATTGAAGTCAAACTTTGCATCATTCTCCAAGAGTTTGCACAGTGGACTAGCAATTTTGGAGAAGTCTTTGATAAACCGTCGATAGAAACCTGCGTGACCGAGGAAACTACGAACACCTTTCACAGAGATTGGGGGTGGCAGCTTCTCAATAACTTCAATTTTTGCTCGATCCACCTCAATTCCTCTTTCGGAGATTTTATGCCCAAGAACGATACCTTCTTTTACCATAAAGTGGCACTTCTCCCAATTCAGCACTAGGTTGAATTCTACACATCTTTCCAATGCCATGCTTAGGTTTGCCAAGCACGCTTCCAAAGACTCACCAACAACTAAAAAATCGTCCATAAATACCTCCAAAGTGTCTTCAACCATATCAGAAAAATGGACATCATACATCGCTGAAAGGTGGATGGTGCATTACATAGCCCGAATGGCATACATTTGAAGGCAAACATACCATATGGGTATGTGAACGTTGTCTTCTCTTGGTCTTCGGGAGCAATAAAAATCGGATTATAGCCGGAATAACCATCTAAGAAACAAAACCATCCTTTCCCCGCTAATCGATCTAGCATTTGGTCCATAAATGGCATTGGAAAGAGATCTTTGAGTGTCCATGAATTTAGCTTTCGGTAGTCCATGCATACCCTCCATCCGGTGATGGGTCTAAGTGGAATAAGCTCATTCTTTTCATTCGCGACCACCGTCATGCCTCCTTTCTTGGGAACACATTGTACCGGGCTTACCCATATACTATCAGAGATTGGATACACAACTCCTGCGTCTAACCACTTAATTATTTCTTTCTTCACCACTTCTTGCATAGGTGGGTTTAGACGCCTTTGATGCTCAATGGTGGGTGTGAAATTCTCTTCAAGCTGAATCATGTGTGTACAAATCCCAGGTGGAATACCAATAATATCTGCAATGGTCCATCCAATGGCTCTTATATACTTTCGTAGAATAGCAATAAGAGCTGCAACTTGTTGCTCACCCAAATCTTCCGCCACAATGACTGGGAGTGTATTTCCGCTTCCTAAGAATGCGTACTTTAAATGACTTGGCAACTCCTTCAATGCTAACGTGGGTGCCTCCTCAATAGATGGCTTAGCTGGTGGTGTGGGTCAATTTTTGAGATCAAGGTCTAGCTTCTTGGGAGCATGGCGATATGTCCCTAATCCCGATAGAGCACAAATAGCTTCTTCACAATTTTCATCATCCTTACTCTCACCATTCATAAGCAAAGTCGCCAATGGGTCATCAATCAACTGATAATACATTCAGCTCTTTAGGTTGCTTCATTGATTTGTAAACATCAAAGCGAACTACTTCGTCATTTATTCGGAATGAAAGCTCATTAACTCTAAAATCAATAAGCACAATTCCCGTAGCAAGGAAAGAGCGCCCCAAGATTATGGGAACTTCTGAATCTGCCTCACAATCCAAAATAACAAAGTCTGCCGAAAAGATGAATGAAGAAACCTTTACCAATACATCACATAGAATACCAACAGGTCGTTTTACCGACCTATCCTCCATTACAAGTCTCATATTGGTTGGAGTAGGATCACCCAACCCCAACTTTTTATAGATAGATAGTGGCATCAAATTGATGCTGGCTCCTAAATCACATATTGCCTTGGCAAAATTTAAAGATCCAACTGTGCAAGGAATAGTGAAAGCACCGGGGTCAGCCTTCTTCTGAACTATTGATCGGGTCGCGATTGCGCTGCAGTGATGAACATCATCTTTCAACTTATAACTTGCTTCCCGCTTCTTTGTCAAAAGATCCTTCATAAATTTCGCATACCCAGACATTTGTTCAAGTGCCTCCACCAATGGAACATTAATGGTCAGCTTCTTTAACATAGTCATGAATTTACTGAACTTCGTGTCATCCGCCACCTTCTTCAATCTCTGAGGGAAAGGTGGTGGTGGGTATGGAATTGTTCTCTCCATGGATTTCTTCTCCTCTTGCTTTCGTTTTCAGCTTTTTCAGGTTGCAAATCATTGGGGTTGACGTCATGGACGTCGTGGCCTTGTTCTGTGGATGTTTCTCCTTTCGATTTATCATCAATATCCGCTGCTTCGTCAACCACTTGCTTACGTTTTGCTGAAGTTTCCAGCACCTTACCACTTCGGGTATTAATGACCATGCATGACCCATCATTTCTTGGGTTATGCACAGTATCGCTAGGTAAAGTGCCAGCCTTTCTTTGATTGAGTGCTGCTGAAAGTTGGCTAAATTGCTTCTCTATTTGCTTGATTGAAGTGGAATGAGAATCAACTATTTGTTTCATAGAGGACAAATCATTAACTACCTCTGTTACTCCCGCGCTTGTTGCTTCCACTCCTTTCAATATTTTAGCCAGCATGTCTTCCATACTTCCAGAATTAGATGTGGTGGCGTCACGTCTCCCAGGGGGAACGTACAAACCACTCTTTTCATTCTTGTTCTTCCAACGCCCTTGTTCCTTGTTTCCAGATTTATCATAGTAGTTCCAACCTTGGTTTCCTTGTGTATTGCCTCAGAAACCCCCCTGATTGTTCAAGTAGTTGGCCTCTTCTTCCGAATCAGATTCGTCTCTTCCTTTTGACGAAATAGCATTGACTTTTTTGGTCTTCCCTGATAATAAATGCTTTGTAAGAAGATCCATTTGTGTTTTCATGTGCGTCATATCTTGATCACGTTCTTCTTCTCTTCTTCTTTGGTCTGCAGTCATGCCAATAGATAAAGTGGGGCTTGCTACCACAGAATCCCTGGTATACCAAGCTCTACTTTGCTTCGTCATACGATCTAGCATATTTCTTGCTTGACCAAAGGTGAGGTCCATAAAATATCCTCCAGCCGCATTATCCACCACTGGTTTAGTTATTGAATTCAAGGCTCTGTATAATATCTCCATTAGGTGAACATTAGTTATATGATGGTTTGGGCATCTCGCTAGCTTTGTCTTGAACCTCTCCCATGTTTCATGAAGGGCTTCAGTTGGAAGCTGACAAAAGTTGTTGATTTTATCTCTCAATTATGATCTTTTGGATGGCGGAAAGAATCTTTCTAGGAAAGCGTCTCTCAATTGCCTCTAATTTGTAATAGAATCAGGAGTCAGCCCATTCAACCATAGAGTTGCCTCCCTAGACAGAGACAATGGAAATAGACGTAATCGAATTGCATTCTGACCAACACCAAGATTGTCAAACGACTTGCATGTAGAAATAAAGTTGATGAGATGCATATTCGGATCATCGCCTGCTAGTCCACCAAATAATCCCTTGAGTTGCAATAACTAAATCATGGTGGTTGTGATGTTGAACTTGGCTCCGGGCGCTAATGGCGGAGGAATTATGGCTCCTGTGGCTCCGGCTCCATCAAGATCATCATCATCGTCGTCGAAAGCTGGTTGCATGGGTTGGCGATCATACCTAAACCGAGCTTAACGACCTTTTCTATTGGCAGGTGTGGCGATCTCAGCGACATGCCTAGGGTTTAGTAACTCATCATCACCTAGGTCCTCATCATCAGGATTTGTTGCTCGCCCAGGGTTGTCAATGTTTTGTTGATGCACTTGAGCGGCGGCAAGAGCAGCTAATCTCGCTTGTTCCTGTTGAGCATACATCCTTTCGATTTCGTGTTGTGCCTCCATTCTGCCAATACGTTGTGGTTTAGGATTGATAGGTAATAACGGTTGACCAGAACTTCAAGTATGGGGCATGCACTGTATAAAAACCTGCAGAGAAAAAAAACAAAAACTAAAAGTAAAAGTACGAGAATCTTTGACCAAATGGCCTAGTAATTATCTCAAACTTAATTGACACTCGTATTCCCCGACAACAGTGCCGATTTTTGATAACGCTCAATCTACAGCTCTCGTAGGAGTGTAAAGCGGTCGCTGTCAAATATAGAACCCAACTGGGTTGGGTATTGATCCTACAGGGAATAGCTTGGTCAACAAGTAAGCAACGATTACTAGACTTTAAGTGCAAGTCTCGTAAAAAGGGGAGATTGTAAAGTGTAACCAAATTATTAAAGTAAAAACTGAAAATAGTAAAGTAAAAAGAAAGAATGTTTTGTAGGTTGTAAAACAATGAGAATTGAGGAGTTGGGGTTATGTCCACCTTCTGAGTTTACGTCTCTATTAGCTATGAGTTATGCGGAATTCAGACATGCATGTGCTTATAGAGAATTGTATTCGATGGTAAATCCAAGCGTCTTTCGACCTCAACAAGGACTATTTCACTTTAACTCTTTCGAGCTTAAAGCGTATCTAACGGTACAAATTCTCCAAGAGGTTAATCCAGTTACGGCACTAACTTTTTAATAGGGGATGGGACCCTATTACCTTGACATTATCTCTTTTCCAGACATATAACTTTTCTTTTGAACAAGTTAATGCTATACTGGCGTTATTCTATGCGTCTGCAGCCACAAGAATTTGCATTAAGATGAAGAGAATAGTGATATAAGCAACACACTTGTCACGAATTCACAAACTCATAGCCTTAGATAGTATCTCATAAGGCTTCCATAACCCCAACAGAGAAGTTTAGTTACCCATGAGTGCGAAGGAGATCACAATCGACATTGTTATTATACCACAATAAAGATAAAAGTGCATGAAATATATCCTACTAAGCTAATGAAATACTTAACCAAATCCTACAAGGTTAATGTATCATTATCCTAATCCTAATAAGTTATTGCTAGTCCCTAAAGTCTTCAGAATTGCTGTTTTTGCCCAGGACAGATTTTCCATGCGCCACTTTTGGTCCTTGGCGTCCAAGATTCCTCTTTCTTCCTTCGTGAAGCTTTCTTTGGCGTCAAGTTATCCATAAAATGCTGAATTCTGCATCATTTATACCTGAAACTTTGCTAATCATATTCGTTAGCTCACTTATAGGAAAAAGGACTAAAAGTGCATGAAATATATAATTTGTTCTCAAAACATTGCTAAAATATGGGTAAAATATAGCACTATAGGCGTTTAGATTCGCCTATCATCAGGTTGCGAAAGTGAGTCCTTTGGGTCACCTAAGAGAGTGGTTAGATCTTACATTGGTGATGTGTGTTTGAAGTTTTTATATACCTTCTAGTGCTATTCATTATTGGAAGTGAGGGTCTCTCTATCTATCGTTACTTTATGCAACTCTTGTTCATCTCTTTTCTGCTAAGTGTGTTGCTTTTTCTTTTGTATGTTTGCTGATTTTTGCTATCTAGTGTCAATTTCGTGTGCTGATAGTTCTTTAGGCTATCATTTTGTATCAGATCTATGTTTTAGAGTTGTTCCCACAAGTCTAATTCTTGGACCCTAAGAAAATTTCCAAAAAAAAAAAGTCTAGAGTCAAGATAATTGCATAAAAAAAAAGTTGTGTCATGTTTTAGTTTTAGATGTAAATTTTAAAACTTAGATGTTCTTTTTTTTTGTTGTTTTGTGAATGTCTATTTCTTGATCCTTGTTCCCTAGCACTAATTGTGTCTAGATCTAAGTTCTGAGGAAGATCCGGTTGTGTTTGTGCTTTCTACCATTGTTTAAAAAGTGTTTGAAGCTTTTTGTGGGTGGATTTTGTGTGGATTTTGGTATTTGTGATGTTTTTTGGATGGTTTTGTGTTGGTTGTGCTTGGTTTTGCATAGGAAACCAAGATCTAAAGGAAAATTTGAATTTAGGGTTCATTTGCCTTGTGGACAAACCTTGGTCAACTCTTGAATATTCATATTGTTCTTTATCATCTTCAAAACTTGTTGAAGAAGAATATTTAAAGTTCTAGTTTTATCCATAAAAAGGAAGAAAGAGAAGATGAAAGTTGCCTGTATAGACAATATTCCCTAGCATATTCACAATCTTCCAAAAGAAGAGGGGACAAAGGGTATCAAAGTACAATTGAAAGTACAAAAGGGGGACCAATTGTTTTCAAATTGATTTTAAATTGAAAAAGGGATCCAAACCCTCCATTTCTTCTCAATTTCATTCAAGCACCTCTCTAGTTCAAGTGTGGCTGAAAGAATAAGTTGGGAAATTGAAAAAAAAATTGAAGTAACATCCAATCACAAGCTGCCACATAATCACTTTGGTGACTAACCAAATTGAGTTCAAATTTAGATTTCCTAATTTCTAATTTTTGTTTCTAGTTTTAATTTTGTTGGTTTTATCACTAATTAACAACTAGTCAGTACCTACTAGTTTGGTAATAGTTTAAAGTCCGTTTGTTTCGTGTCTACCATTTTGTGTGGTTTTCTTATTTTAATTCATAGTAGTTTGTTGGTTCAAGTCTGTGCATCATTTTATTTGAGTCTTATCAAACAAAAATCGATTCTGGACCAAGGCCTATTCACCACTCAATTCACTTACCAAGTATTACCAAGTATTCAACATTTGTGAGACCAAGTGTGAGGTGAGATATGAGTGTGAGTATGTGAGGTTATTTAAACTAACTTGTTTGTTCGTTTTGTTGATTTTTCCTTTTCTATTTGTTTTACTTCTAAGGTACATTTGTGCATGGAACCCAAGGGCATCTCATCCCAACCATTGGGAAATGATGCTTTGGGAGCCTTGATGGTTCGATTTGAGACCTTTGACTAAGATTTTAAGAGTAATCATGATGTTTTGGGGAGTGATATGGATGCTATTAGGAGAGACATGAAGTTTTCAATGGGATCAATAAGGGGTGAC
Organism: Capsicum baccatum var. pendulum; assembly: GCA_030864225.1. Classification (NCBI taxonomy): domain Eukaryota; kingdom Viridiplantae; phylum Streptophyta; class Magnoliopsida; order Solanales; family Solanaceae; genus Capsicum; species Capsicum baccatum. Next base: position 168,349,573 of record CM061558.1, on the reverse strand, counting down.
ATGATTAGAATTAAAGCAGGAGTTGATAGACTATGTCCACCAAAATCTCCACAAAATTCAAACCACCAAGTCCTAAAGCCACTTGACCAAAGACCCTACTCTCCACAAAGCCCCATGCAACAAATCCAAACCCATTATCAACCAAATCTGATTTCCCCTCTCAAAACTTCCCTAAACCAAATTCCCTCCATCCAAGTAGAAAAAGACAAAGATCTATAACCCATGTAAGGGGAGGCCGAGTCTCAAGATGGAGAGAAAATAAATGGTGAGTTACAAGAAGAATATGAGAAAATAAAGAAGAAAAGGTAAGGAAAGGTCATCGAAATCGATCTTGAAAAGGGAAAAACCAATTTCATTGTGGGACTTGCCCACAAATATGCCTTGATACTTCCTAACCAAAAGTATAGCATTTTTCCTAGCTTTGATTCTTCTTATGTGCAGATACAAGATAAAATTATATCCAAGAAGGATCCAAAAGGAGTTCCACATGAAAGCATGGAAATAAACTAGTGACTACCTTGACCGAGAGCTACAGATAGGTGAACTGTCCAAGCTTAATATAAGGTGACTATGCTCTTCTCAAAACTTTCTTAAACTTAAAAATTTGTGCTTTAGTGTCTTGTGACGTGGTTTTGGGTTTACAAATTCATACCTCCTTCCTTAGTAACTCTTTTGCTGTGAATAATGATCAACTTACTCTTGAAACTAGTTTACTGCTTGAATATGGGAATTGTGGCATTGAAAAACCTCAAGTTAGTGTTGATGTTTATAATTTTTATCTTTATAATGAATATGGTCCCTTGAACTTCTTGTGTGGTTAGAACCTTGCTATTAATTATGTTCTTGGTGATCATGTTTATGGAGAGATTGTGGATGATGAAATGTATGTTGTTAAGGGAGGCTTACTAAGCCGTAGGTCCTTATCCTTGTATTCTAGTCTTCCCTTAAGAATAAATGCTTTAGGTGAGTGTGATACCCTTGTAAATGGAATGAGTGTCTTAAGATTTTTCCCGTGGCCACTTCACCCATTTGATTCCTGGGTACTAGTGGGGTGGGGAAGCGATTGTTTTGGTTTGTGTTTATTTTCCCTTGATGTTTAACTTAGCCCTATCCTTTGTGATGCATATACTAATTGTTTCATGGATAAAATAAGGGATTTCTGGTTGTATGTCAAACATGTACCCCCTTGGCATGATAATCTAGTGCAAGGGATGCTTTACCACGGCCTAGACCCTTGCTTACTATTTTCCTTTGATCCCAGAATACTCTTGAGAGATGAAAGTTATTGTTTTGGGTCATGCTCACTTATTTTTTATATTGATTATATTCATGTCTTTGGTATCCTTTATGCTAAGCTTTTTGCATCAAATTCCAAGGATATGTGGGTATATGTAAAACGTGAGCAACCATGGGTTGATGATATGAGTGTTGTAGTAATATTAACCCTCCTCCCAAGAGGCTTGTGTGTTTTTTTTACTCTCTCTTTGGTTTTGTAATATCTGAATTTGAGGAGAATTTCCTTCAAGATGGAGACGATGATACAAGCATAAGGTATTATCTAAGGGTCAAGGCTTCGGAATTAGCATGCAATTGAACACTTTTTGGAGTATTTTGAAGCCTTGTTCAGAAAAAGAACTGAAACGGGCTTATACACTGCATAGGCACCTCAAGTGAAAGGCATTGAAGAAATTTTGCAGACTAAATCTACACTCAAGAGGCTCCTCTTTTGGGAGTTTGATTAAGGGCAATTAAGTCTTTTATTATGTAATAGTAAAAATAGACACCTTAGTTGTTATTTTCCTTAGTTTTGAGCTAATGAATTGAGTGACTTTATAGATTGTAATCTTAGCATTAAATTGTAGTCTTTCTCTTCTCCTTAAGAAAGGGAAAACAAAAATTGAATAGTGAATGAAATTGAAAGAGGATTTCACTTGTGATGGATATTTGGCAAGAAAGGTGTGCTTGAGGAAGTGTGAGTCCTTTCAGTCACCTAAGAGAGTGGTTTGATCTTACATTTTTGATGTTTGTTTGAAGGTTTGATACACCTTCTAGTGATATTCATTGGTGGAAAGTGAGGGTCTCTCTATCTATCTTTACTTTATGCATCTCTTCTTCATCTCTTTTATTCTAAGTGTGTTGTTTTTTCTTCTGTATGCTTGCTGATTTTTGTTATCTAGTGTCAATTTCGTGTGTTGATAGTTCTTTAGGCTATCAAATGTGTTAAAACACTTCAATACATGCTTAATATTGAACCTTTATGTTTATTTTCACTAAGAAATTTCAAAAGTTCTCCGTTTACTCAAATAAGATCCATGTGTATTTTCAGCTCCTAAACACTTCATTTGTGGGCCCAGAACTCCCTACCTCATTGTTGTCACATTAAGTGCCTATTTATATGTATATTGTTGGTAGATTTTTGTTTCAAGGTACCATAATGTTATGACTACAAATTTAACAATCTTAAAGGCTAAATAAATGAAGTAACTTAAAACTGTAAAATGAGTGGCAGCTTAGGGACATTAGCCTAGCATGGGACAATCTCGATACCTTTATATGTGGGTGGCATCTCAGGGGGATAAGCCTATCATAGGCCGATCCCAGTGTTCTTATGTGGGTGGCAGATTAGGGGCGTAAACCTAGCATGGGCCAATCCCGATTTATCTATTTACAACTGATCAACTGGTCATTTTCATTATATTGCTTACAAAGATTATGAAGTAAGAAAGGTAAAAAATGTAAGAAAGAATTTAATGTACGTTGTCCCACAAGTATATATTAAGGTTGTCTAATAGTACTACTTGTACACTTGTATCTGATTTCTATTGATCTCTTGTATCATGTGTTGTTACCTTCACTCTTTAATATTCAGTACATATTTTCATACTGACATCCCTCACAGGGGACCTATTTTTCATGCTGCAGGCATTGGTGCTTCAGTTAATACACCTTGCTAGTATGTGCACAGGCTATTCAGTGACTATCGGTGAGCTCCAGCTTTATTCAGTGCTTTCCAAGTCTGTTCCATATATTTTGGTATTGTGCAATAATCAAGAGTAGTGTCGGGTTTTCTCCCGACACTAACTGAGTCTATGTATCTTTAAGAGGTTTTGTAGACTAATGTAAAGTTAAACATGGTAGTGTCTTTTCATATAGATGTGGTGGCCCCAACGGCCAAGTTTTATATATATAAGTTTGTTCTTGCCTACGTAGTTATTCTCATCGATTCATAATATCATGTTTGTCAGAACCTTTGGTTGTCATAGTTACATTCATGAGAAGTACAAAGTTATGGATTGGTTCTCTTGGGCCTTTACGGCTACAGGTACCTATCCCCCCCAAAAGGATTTGAGGCGTGACACAAATATACTTGCTTACCTATATTCTTACTCCTTCTTATAACTTTCATCTTTACTATAATGAGAAAAAACTGATTTAATGGTTAAATATGACTCTACCTACGACTTGGACTCTATTGCATGATATAAGATGTGAAGAAAAAAGACAACCCCTAAATGCCCCAAAGCCTCCTGTTTATAGATGTGGTACAAAACACATCCATAAGCAAGGCTCTACGTAGAAACGTCTTTGCAGACTTCCTAGGATGTCCTGCTCTGATATCACTTTTGTCATGCCTCAAATCCTATTGGGGTGGACAGGCACCCACAGACGTGAAGGCCCAAGAGAGAAATGTTCTTCTACGTGTTAGAACTTTCAATATCAATAAATATCTAAGACTAAAAACCCTAAGAGGTTCTATATCTAGTGTATTACAAAATCGAATACAAAATGACCACAATACCCCTCATGGGTGAGGTTGCTATAAAGTGTAACTTAGGGACTGTTTTAGTTCATTTAGGCCCTCTTTTACACTTCATTTGTGCACTTCCTTGGACAGATTCAATACGCACTCATTCTCATCCATCCTCATGCTCGTACTCATATCATTCTCCCCATCTTGAAAAGGATTCAACCTCAAATTCGTACCTTGCAAATCAAGAGAAAACAAACAAGCACATATCCTCAAGACATGAGGGGTTAGGGTTAGCAAAAATAACACATCAACTTGCCATGCTGATGAGGAAAAAATTTAAAGTATTGTCATGAGTCCTTTGTTTTAATCATGAAAAGATTAGTACAATTGCTACAATTGAAGTGGTTTGGACAAGCATCAATACAAAAGTAAAATAGCCCGAGAGTCATCTTTTCCTACCTAAAGATGGTACCGAGATCAAATAGAAAAGTTAGCCTAGGGACTAAGTCGAGGCTAGTCCTTCTTTCCCCTAGAATGTCACTCCCACATCCACACAAAAAAACATTTTCATACAAATTATCTCTATGAACAAAACTAATTGCAATGCTTTTACCACAGAAGATGTTCAAAGATACATGTGCATTATCAATATCAATTCTATAGATACTATCACTAACTTGAGAATTTTTAAGTACTCCATATACATGCTCAAGTAGTGAACTACATTTAAGAGTAAATTGATCATCATGCACACCAAGAGTACTACCAAGAGTACTCTTTTTTGGGACTACACATTCCTTGCCCATAAGAGTACTCTCATCTTCCAAGAAGAGATTTCCATATTTACGAGGAATGTCATCATACCATAGTGGGTTAGCATATTGGATATAACCTTCAAGGCAAGCTATACCATCATTTTCACCACTATGTTCATTAGGATTGTCTATATCATATTCAAACAAAACATTAAATCTAAAGAGAGAACGATTTATCTCACGGATAGATTTGGAACTAGCTAGTGCTTCACTCTCTTTAAGTTTACTGTCAAGTACAAAAGATGTTTCAATCTCCTGTTTACCTCAGTGTGGGTCGGGGTAACCCACCTCTTCCTTTGGGAAGTTCTCGTCACAAGGTTTTTGGACAAGGGAAGCTGGATTTTGTGGGATAAGTTTAGGTAACAATTGGCGTAGCCTTTGCACGTTTCATTTCATTTCTTGAAGATCGTCGTTGATGAGATCAAACGTGGCATCGACATTAGTGGAAACCATGGAACCTAAAGAAAAGGACAACAACAAACAGCAAAACAAACTTGTTAGTTCAAAATGACTAACCACACTCTCACTTTCAATTTTTACCTCACACTTTGTTTTATAAGTGTTGGAAGCCGGCTTGTACTTCGTGAGTGATTGAGGGATGAGTCTATCTTTGCCCGGAATAGATTTTTGTTTGAGTTGACTCAAAAGAAAATATATTTACAAACTTGAACCTACAAGACAGAACAAATTCATAAAAGAGAAAAAAAGCACACAACAAATGCTAAACACGAATGAACTAACTCAAAGACTAACTAACAATCTAGTAGATAAGTACTAGTTTACCAATTAGTATTGGAAACAACAAACTAAACTATGGAACAATAAAAATAAACTAAGAAAATCTGAAATTTGAGCTCAAAAATGACATGTGAACAGTAACTTGATGATGTGGCAGTCCACTATTGTCCACGGTTCTTGGAAATTTTTAATTTCTCAAGTTGAAGCTTTGGTCAATTTACAATGTGGGAATTGGGGAACTTTTTTAAGGAAAAAAAATTCAAACATGTCTTGGAGTTTTTTTCAATTTTCAAGACTTGAGTTTTTCTTGTACTTCTCCATAAAACATGGACCCTTGTTTTATGGAAAAGTGGTTGAGATGTGATTGACTAGTTGGTGAGTGATGGCAAATCTTTTAAGACTAACAAAGTTCTCAGACCTTTTCCTTCACCTTTTTGGAGCTAACTTTCTCTTTATTTTAACAAGGTATGAAGGTTTGGAAGAACATCAAGAATACTTCAACAATCACCAAGAAAATTCAACAACAATCTCCCAAGAGAAAACAAGTTCACAACAATTCGGCTAATAACAAGACGACGCACAACAACCATGTTTCTTTGGTATTGTATTTCTGTTTTCCAAGAGATGGAGGTTGTGATGAACAACAATAACACAACAACTTATCAAGATGTACAACACCAACACCAACATCCAACTACAAGTTCAACATTCGGCAAAGTTATAACAACATAAACTCCCGGCCATTTCTTGTTCACAACAACAACATCAATTTTTAAAGCTCAAATCTAGATATAGACTCAATGTGTTAGTGAGGAACAAAACTAACACTTAGATACAACAAAGAAAAGTAAAAATATGGGCAGAGAAACAACAAAAACACAATTTTTGGCCAAGAACACAAAATGGACTGATTGTTTTTTTTTCGAATTTTCATTTTTTTAATAATTTTTTATTATTTTTGAACTAACAAGCCCAAGATTGATCTTGTGTGTACAAGATCAAGCCATGCTCTTACACCAAATGATACGATAAAAATTTGGAATACATAAAACACACTCCAAATCAGTCCACTAATATTAAGGATCCAAGGACCTTTAGAAGACCACTCTCGAATTCACTACTACAACAACAAAAATAGGAGATAAGAATGATGTATTTGACACAAAAACACCTTCCACCAACTAACAAAGAGAGTATCAAGATAACAAGATGAAGAATAAGATGAACAATAACACAATGGAAACAACAACACACAGTTTTGACCTGAACAAGAACAAAGAGTACAAGAAATGTAAGGATAGATAGATAGACAAAGTGAAGGTATAATCTTAAGAACCCAAGAGCCTATTCCACTTTGGACCCTTAACACTACACAATACAAATACCTATTCTTTGGTGAGCACAAAGGAGACCTCAACCTCCTCTAGCACCCAACGTTCCAAGCATGAATCCAATAAGAATGATTCCACACTCAAGTTTGAAATCCTAGTTACAATGTTTTTTGGCCAAGAGTCATTTGTTACAAGAGAGAAATGTTCTTCAAAGTATTACAACTTTCAATATCAACAAACATCTAAGACTAAAATCCGTAAGAGTTTCTATATATAGTGTATTACAAAATAGAATAAAAAATAACCAGAATACCCCTCAAGGGTGAGGTGCCCAACAAGTGTAACTTAGGGGCTGTTTTTAGTGCATTCAGGCCTCTTTTACACTTCACTTGTGCACTTCCTTGGACGGATTCAATACCCACTCATTCTCGTTCATCCTCATGGTTGTACTCATATTGATACGATACAAACTTGGAGTACACAAAACACACTCCAAATCAGGTCACTAATCTTAAGGATCGGAGGATTTTTTTTTAGACCACTCTTGGATTCACTATAACCATAACAATATAAGATAACAATGGTGTATTTGAAACCAAAAAATCCACCACAAACTAACAAAGAGTGTAGCAAGATAACCAGATGAAGAACAAGGTGAACAATAATACGAAGGAAACAACAACACATGGTTTTGACTAGAACAACAAAAAGGAGTACAAGAAATAGAAATATAGATAGATAGATAGACAAAGTGAAGGTATAATCTTAAGAACCCAAGAACCTATTCCACTCTTGGAACCTTAACACTACACACTAAAAATACCTTTCTCATCAGTGACCACAAGAGAGATCTCAACCTCCTCTAGTACCCAACGTTCCAAGCATGAATCCAACACAAATAATTCCATACTCCAGTTGGAAATCCTAGTTACAATATTTTACGGTCAAGAGGCCTATCTCACAAGAGAGAAATGTTCTTCTAAGTTACACAACTTTCAATATTAATAAACATCTAAGTCTAAAAACCCTAAGAGGTTCTATATATAGGGTATTACAAAATAGATTAAAAAATGACAACAACACCCCTCAAGGGTGAGGTGCCCATCAATTGTAAATTAGCGGTTATTTTTAGTGTATTTAGGCCCTCTTTTACACTTTACTTGTCTACTTACTTGGACGGATTCTATGCATACTCATTCTTGTCAATCCTCGTGGTTGTATCGTATCAAAGAGAGTCCAAGATTGATATTGTAGGAACACAACCAGCCTTACTTTGATACAAAATAATACACTAACAAGTCCACAATGGAAGAATCCAACAACAACAATAAGATGAATAAACTAACACAAGAACAACAAATTGAACAACAAGTGCTAGTGAATCGAAATAGGCCACACACGGCTTTACTATGCTTTAAGAATCACGTTTTTAGAAGAAGATGATGAAGTGTTCAATAAGAACCAGCATGTCAACAAGATGCTAGCGAATCGAAAAAGCCCCACACGGCTTCACTAGACTTCAAGATTAGAAAACACAATCTTAACAAGATTACACAAAGATAGTAACTTGACATATAATATTCAAATGTCTAAGAACCCTAACAACAAGAGAGGACCCTATGACTAAAGAATATTAACACCAAGTTCTTACTTGGGCCAACAGGAACTCTATGACCTTAAGATCCTTTTTTCTAGCCAAGATACAATACAAGTTTAACTCTACTTGTGAGTTTTTAGATTTAGGGTTTCTACAATGGAAGAGAGAGAAGTTCCAAAATATTACAAGGGTTTATGTCTCAAAATATTATGAAAGAAGTAGCTTCCAAATAATCCTAATATTGTCTATTTATATTACACCATAAATGAAGAAGAAAAAGACCAGACTGCCCTGGCCATTGGGTGGACTTAGAGTGTACTTTTATTACTCTTCAAGGCCCCTTTTCACACTTCAAAACATTTAGAGCATTAGGTAGATCAATCACCAACACACAAATGGCCATTTGTATGAACAAGGCTTGGAGTTTTTGTAACTCTCGGGCATGGCTACATATGAATTGTCATGAACTTATTGGACAGCTCGCTACACCCGTATCATCAAGCCAACAACTCCTCACTAACCATTACCCTTAAAACCTTACATCAAATGCTATATCCCACAAGACCCCTACAAAACACCACCCAAACTCCATCTCACTCCAAAATACAAAACTTCACTTGTCCATTACCTCTTAAAAACACCAAATACAAAACTAAAATTCGAATACCCCACCACAAAACCAAGTTCCAAATACATTTGAACAAAGTCCTCATCCTCCACAAAGACCAATACCTCAAGTCCAATTACCAAATAACCAAAGACCATATCAATCTCCCCAAAGACCCAAAATTTGAACCCAACCCTTTCCAATTGAAGACTATGGTAGAGGTAAGAAAGAAGGTTATGATATTGCTAATAATAAATATTAGTTGGAGGAAGAAATGAGGGAAAGACACAATCAAAGAGGAAATTATGGAAGAAACCAAGGGAAATAAGGAAGACAAGGAAACCAAGAGGTGGGCATCAACTCAGTCATGGTTGGCATTAAAATTTTACAAGATGAGAGTGATTCAGAAGTGTACTTAGAGTTGAAGTCTTCTTATGAAAAGATTTTTCAGGTTAATAATCTTTCCAAAGAGAAGAATAGTTGTTATTCTATTTCTTACTTTGAAGGATATGCAAACACTTGGTGGGATTACACCAAGAGATTTAATAATGTGTTTATTGGTGGCCAACTACCTCTTTGGGAGATGTTGAAGAGACTTATGAGAAAGAGATATGTCCCAGAGCATTATAGACATGAACTTCTTGCCAAGCTATACAACTTAAGGAAAGACAGCAAGAGAGCAAGAGTGTTATGGAGAACTATGATTAATTTCAACAACAAATCTTGAAGCATAATCATCAAGGTGAACAAGTCCAACATGATGTCACATACTTTAAGGTTGGTTTAAATAGGGATATATCCTCATGTTTGACTCTCTATAAGTTTGAAACATTTGATATTATCTTTAAAATGGCTATGGAAATTGAAAGGTAGAATAAAGATAAGAGGCCTACAAACTTAAGAATCATCAAGGACCCTCGGGTTTGTCAAAGAACAAAGAGGTAATTTAATCTTATTTGGGTTGGAACAAGGACCAATTGTCTTCATCTTAAGCTCCACAAACTATGACCAAGGCTGTCCAACTCAACCCTCCAAGGAATGAAGGTAAACCTACTTCTACCTCTCATTCTAAAGGTCTATAATGCTTCAAGTGTCAAGGTTGGGGTCATAGGGAAAGTGAGTACCCTAACTGACTTAATGTGATTCTAAGGGAGGGGAAATTGTACTATCTTTGTAAAGAAGTTGAGTTGGAAACCTAGGGGAACGATGACCACTCTAAAGATGGAGAGTGCATAGAACTTGAAACTAAAGGTGAGGGTAGTGAAGAAGATGTGTTGCCTTGTGAAGAGGAATATGATGTCCCTAGTTATGTGGTTAGAAGGACTTTGTTTAGTATGGTCTTGGATGATCAAAGTTAGAACCTCTTTCATACCAAGTTCCTTATTAAAGGAAGTGTAAGTTCAATAACTATAGATAGTAGGAGTTTTGTGAACATTGCTAGTGTTACCTTGGTTAACTACTTAAAACTACATACTAATCCTCACCCGAACCCATACATACTTCAATGGTTGAACAAGTGTGGTGAACTAAATGTCAATTGTCAATGTGTGATTAGGTTCAACGAAGGGAACTACAAGGATGAAGTATTGTGTGATGTAATCCTCATGCAAGAATATAATATATTGTTGGGAAGACCTTGGTAATTTGAGAGGCACACTATACATGATAGAAGGACTGATAGGTACACCTATGAGCATAGTGGCAAAAAATTCAATCTTCTTCCTCTTTCACCATTTAGTGTGAATGAACTCATGGACTTGACTGAGAAAAGAAAGAAAGAAAGAAAGAGGATGGGAAGCCATGGATTGTGAAGATGAAAAGGGAACAAAGCATGTGATTGTGGGACTTTCCCACAAAGGGCCCTTGTAACTTACTAACCCAAAAGCTAGAATTTTGCCTATCTTTGATTCTTCTTATAAGCAAGTACAAGATGATATGCTATCTAAGAGGGATCCAAAGGAGTACTGATATGAAATCTAACTAAGAAATTCAAAAATCAACAACTAAACTTGATCTATAAATGGAAAACAACAAATAAAAGAAAGGAGATGAAGAAGAAATGCATTAAGTGAAAAGAATAGGTAATGAGACCCTCTCTAACACCAATGATTAGCACAAGAATATGTATCAAACATTCAAACACACCTCACAAACATTATATTAAAGCTCACTTTTAGGTGGACCAAAGGAATTCACACTCCTCAAAAATATCTTTTTTGTCAAATGATCAACACAAGTAAAGAACACCTCACTTGCATAAAACCCTCATGTTTTGGATCTCTCTAAGCTAAAAAAAGTCTAAATTATAATCTAAAAGACTATACTCTCAATACGTCAAAAACAAATCAAAGTACAAGATCCAGTGTCTATTTATACTATTACATAACAAATGTCAAAAACACCCTTAATGAACCCTTAATGAATAAAGGGAAATGGGGCGCCTCTTAGGTGTCAAATTATAATGTGCAAAGGCCATCTTGCCCTTAAAATTGAGGATCCTCTTGAGTGTAATGGTTCCTATTCTCCTCCTTCAACTTGACAAGGCTTTGAAAGGCTCCAAAACATGCCAATTTCGAAGCATAGTCCTTTGAGAAGTCCTTGCAATATATAAGAACTTTAGGCTTGTATCATTCTCTCTGTCCTAAAAGGAATTGTTCCTTAAATTTGTACCTTGCAAAATGAAAGATAGGTAAAACAAGTACATATTCCTTTAGGAAGGAGGGCTAGCATTAGTACCACAAGTTATTTAGACAAGCCAAGGTTGTTCACATTTGACATACATCAATATGTCCTTGGTATTTGACATGAAAAACTTGGAACAAAGGATATAAAAGAAGTGAATAGCATCAAAACCAAAAGATAATGTACATGACCCAAAGTTACTTCACCGACATCCCAAAGGTACACCAGGATCAAATTAAAGTAGAACATATGGGTCTAACCCAAGATGACCCACTCCTTTCATTAGGCTACTATGCTCACAATCATTCAAGGTATTACTCACAACTTTGACATACACAAGGCCACTATGAACAAGAATAAAATCATGGATGTTATTACATAAGTTCAAAGGACCATGTTCAATATAAACAACAACATTACAAGCATCAACACTACCTTCGAAATTCTAAAGCATACAATCCTGATGTTCAAGTAGTGAATTATTTTTAAGAGAAAGACGATCATTATTCACAACAAAGAGTTACTAAGGAAAGAGGTATGCACTTGTAAACCCAAAACCACTTCACAAGACACTAAAGAATAACATTTTAACTTCAAATAAGTGTTGAGAGTACAAAACTCAACTAGGGTTAGGCTTGGGTAGTCCAACTTTTTGGAGCTCCCGATCAAGGGAGTCACTACTTAATTTCTCAAGCTTTCATGTGAAACTACTTTTGGTTCCTTATTGGATATTATTTTTTCTTGTACCTGCACATAAGAATAATCAAAGCTAGGCAAAATAGTAGATTTTGGATTAGGAAGTAACAAGGCACATTTGTGGGAACGTCCCACAATCAAATTTGCTTTTCCCTTTCCAAGCTCACTATCTGAGACCTCCCCTTCCCTTTTCTTCTTCCTTTTCTCTCCCAGCTTTTTAGTTTTCTCTTGGATTTCATTCATACTAGATCATGGAAGAGGGAGAAAAGTAAACTTTTGGACACCATGCTCAAAGGTGCACCTATTAGACCTTCCATCATGTATAGTGTGCCTATTAAATTGCCAAGGTCTTCCCAACAATATGTGACAATCTTGCATAGGGATTACATCACATAACACTTTATCATGATAATTCCCTACCTTGAATATAATCACACATTATTGATTGACCTTCAATTTACCACACTTATTTAAACATTGAAGCTTGTATGGATTCGAGTGAGGGGTAGTGGATAGTTTTAAGGATCAACGAAGGGGACACTAGCAATGTGAGAACAACTCCCACCTTCTATGATCATTGAACATACATTTCCTTTAATAAGAAACATGGTATGAAAGAGATTCTCTCTTTCATCATCGAAGACCTTACTAAACAAAGTCCTTCTAACCATATAATTAGGGACATCATATTCCCCTTCACAAGGAAACACATCTTCTTTACTACCCTTACCTTAATTTTTGGGGTCTACACACTCTTCATCTTAAAAGTTGTTATTATTCCCCTTGTTTTCCAACTCAACATATTCACCAATATAGTAAAACTTCCCCTCCTTTAGGATCACATTACATCGGGTAGGACACTCAGCTACCCTAGGACCCAAACCTTGACAGTTGAAACATTGTAGATCCTTAGAATAAGAAGTAGAAGTTAGTTTGCCTATAAAATTTAGAGGATGATGTTGGGAATCCTTGGTTACGTCTTGAGGAGGATCCATATATGCCGAAATAATGTCCTTTTCCTTAGGCCAGCCCGTAGGAGTGTAGGGACCATTTGGCTTATATCTCTCCTTCTTCTATTTCTCATTTTCCATTGCCTCTTGGAAGACTTCAACCATGATTTCAAACTTATAAAGAGTCATATGAGAATAGATTTCTTTGTTCAATCCCACCTTGAAATAAATGATGTCATATGTATTTCTTCCCCTCTATGATCATGTTTCAAGATGAGTTGTTGGAATTCATCATAATATGCCATGATACTTTTGATTCCTTGCCTTAGATTGTAAATCTTGGCAAGGAGCTAATGTCTATAATGCTTTGTTACATATCTCTCTCTCATTATTCTCTTCAACATCTCCTAAGGAGGTGGTTGGCCACCAATCAACACATCACCAAATCTTAAGGTGTAATCCCACCAAGTGCTTGCATATCCTTCAAAGTTAGCAATAGCATAGAAAACAAATTTCTCTTCAAAAAGGACATTCACTTGTAAAATCTTTTCTCAATAATATTCCCAAGCTAATTACATTTTCAAATCACCCTCACTTTTTAAATTTGGAATGCCAACCTTGATTGAAGTGATGCCCACCTCTCGATTTCCTTCTCTTCCTTCTTCTCTTTGATTTCTTCCATAATGCCCTCTTTGATAATGTTTTTCCCTTTTTTCTTCCACCCACCTCTTCGATTTCATTAGGAACATCATAACCTTCTTGCTTTCCTCTACCATAGTCATTATTTTGGATTGGGTAGTTTCAATTTTGGGGTCTTCCTGAAGAGTTATAAAGCCTTTGGTTATTTTGATCTTAGACTTGTGGCATTGGATGTGGTAGAGGGAAAGGTCTTTGGTTCATGGGATTTGGCATTTGGTAGTTAGCATTTTCTGGAGGTATTTGGTTTTATGGAAGGGGCCTTTGGTCTAGTGGACTTGGCATTTGGATGTTCGGATTTGGTATTTGGTCAAAGGGATTTGGTACTTGAAGATTCAGAATTGGTGGTAGAGTTTGGGTTCAAAGTCCTTCTTATTGGACTTGATTAATTTGAGGATGTAGTGGTCTTTGGACATTACGGTTTCGGGTAGTTTGGACTTGGTTTTGTTGTGGTGGTGGAGGGTAAAACATTTGGTGGAGAGTTTTGGGTATGATAGAAGAATGACCTAAAGAAATGAAGACTAAGAGAAACAAGATAACAAACAAATGAAATAAAGTAAGTAGATAGCTTGAAATACTACATTTCAAGAAATACGAACCAAACCGGTATCAAATGATAAGACCCCTAAGAACCTTAAGACCCGCAATAACAACAGCAAACTTTTATGGTGACCGCAAATGGAATCAACTCCGCCTTACAACCACTATTTCTAAGCAAGGATCAATAATGGCTTTTCCAAGCCCTACACTACTTAGCTTTTCCAAGGACTTAACTACATTCTCAGAGAAAGAAGAAGAAGTCTTTCAAATATCAATAATCAACTAAAGTGAAAATGACCGAATAGAAGACTATTTATAGGCTAGCTTATTACATAGCAAAAATGGCCAAAATAACCTTAATGAAAGAGGTGGTCATGGATTGTCTTTCTATCAAGTGTAATCCCCAAAATACCCTTGTTGAAGGATGTTACTTCAATCCTCCAAAAATAAGGGGTCATGCCTCAAGACTTGTGGACTCGGGTTGGCATCAAAGGTAAAACCCCATACAATCTTCCACACACGGGTTTGCTTTATGTCATGCTTAAAACGGGTCATCCATGCATGTTCTTGTGTCCTCGAGGTGACCAAGTCTTGAGTCTTCATGCATTGGCCTCCAATGATGTCTGAAAAAGCATAGATGGCAATTTTTCTTGTGTCATCCTCCCCTTCTTAAAAAGTATTTGACCTTGAATCCATACCTTGCAAAACTAAAGAAAGGATGAAAAAGCATAATTTCCTCATGGCATGAGGGTTAGGGTTGGTCCAACAAACAACATCCTCATTCCAAGGTAGTATATACTTGAGATATAACCACGAATCCTTTGTCTTAGTCATGGAAAGCATAGTAAGAATGTTACAAAGGAAATAACTATGACAAGTATCAAGAGATAAAGAAACTACAAAGGTCTTAATGGTATCACTAAGTCCAAAAGGTAAGGCTAGCCTTGTCTTAGGAACCATAAAGCACAATTGTTTCATTACCTCTTCAAGTGGCCTCATCAAATGGGGTACCACTGTTGGTCTCAAAGTCCACTAATCCCACATATCCATATCAATCAAACAAGTGTACCAAAGAACACAAAGAACTAAAACATGAAGAAAACTGACTCAAACAACTAATTCACAACTAAGTAGGTGATTACTAGTTGTTAATTAGTTCTAGAATCAAGAAATTAAACTAAAGAAACAAAGAAAAGAAACTTAGAACCTAAATTTGATATTCAAGGTATTTTGGAAGTTGATGATGTGGCAGTTTGATGATGTGGCAACCTTGGTAAAAATTGGTCAACATTTTGGAGTTGACTTGTTTCCAATTTAAAATTCAACAATCTTCTTCATGATAGTGTGGTAATTGGTTTTGGTTAAGAAAACACAAAGAATGGACCCTTTTTCAAGCTCAAAAAAGTTTGAATTTGTTGTGGGTCCCCCCTTGCACTTTTCCTTGTCCTCTTCTTTGAGAATATTCTTTTTTTGATGTTTTTTGACTCTTTCTTCCTTTGGAAGACTTGGAATATTGTTTGTACAAACAATGACCACACTCTCTTTCTTTTCTTTTTGGATCAAACCACCACTTTTCTAATGTTTTTCTTCAACAACATATGAAGAACATCAAGAACACAAGAACATTCAAAAATTGATCCTAACCCAAATAAACTCGAAATTGAATGATTCCTGAATATTCAAGCACACTTTTAAATCCCAGACACCAATATCACATTTTCAAGCAACAAATCTTACAAAAACCCTTCCAATTTTTAGATCCACCTTTTAAGTTTCTTCAAATTCGAGTTCAACAATGGTGGGTGGCTCAAAACAACCCGGAAATAGCTCTAATTTAAGATCTAGACTCATATAGTGTTTGGGAACACAAATCTAACACTAAAAACACAAGAAAAACACAAAATCAAAACTCATATTTTGACCTAGGGTCAAAAACAAGAATAGTACTTTTTTGTATTTTTTATTTTTGACACTTTTTTTTGTGATTTTTTAATTTCTAGACTCTAATAGTTTTAGGGAACAAGAATCTAACACTAGAAACACCAAAAGACACAAAACCTGGACCTAAAATTTTGGCTTTGGGATAAAAACAGGATAACAACATTTTTTTTTACAATTTTCAGATTTGACACTTCTTTTTTGTTGATTTTTTAGATAGTAAACCCAAAATTGATTTTATTGGAATAAAATCAAACCTGGCTCTTGATACCAAATGATATAAGAATGACCTAAAGACATGAAGACTAAGAGAAACAAAATAACAAACAAATACAATAAAGTAAGATAGCTAGCTTGACATATGAGATTACAAAAAATAGGAACCAAATTGTGTATCAAACGATAAGACCCCTAAAAGACACAATAACAACACCAAACTCTTATGGTGACCGCTAAGGGAATCACCTCCACCTTGCAACCACCATTTCTAAGCAAGCATCAATAATAGCTTTTCCAAGCCCTACACTCCTTCGCTTTTCAAATCCCTAAACTACACTCACAAAGAGAGAAGAAGAAGTCTTTCAAATATCAATAAACAACTAAAGAGTAAATGACCTAATAGAAGATTATTTATAGGCTAGCTTATAACATAGAATAATAGCCAAAATACCCTTAATGAAAGGGATGGTCATGGAATATCTTTCAAACAATTTTAATCCCCAAAATAACCGTAATGAAGGGTGCTTCTTCAATGCTCCAAAACCAAGGGGTCATTCTTCAACACTTGTGGACTCGGGTTTGCATCAAAGGTAAGCCCCGATGCAATCTTCCACACACGGGTTGCTCTATGTCATGCTCAAAATAGGTCCTTCATGCATGTTCTTATGTCCTCGAGGTGACCAAGCCTTGAGTCTCTATGCATTGGCCTCCTATGATGTCTTCAAAAGCATAGATGGCCATTTGGCTTGTATCAGGGTGTCATGTTCATGAAGGAGTTGTTGGCTTTAACACTTGAAGACGCATGGTAGGGATTAGCAGTAGAAGGTCACGAGTTCCTCATAATCTCAACACAATCAAGACTTCTACTAATGATGGACACCTCACCCTTCAAAGATCCCAAGTCTCCTATGAAAATTTCCATCTCACCCTTCAAGTCAAGGGAAAAGGCATTAAACAGAGCCAACAAAACTCCCAAGACATCATTTTCAAGTGGAGGAGCACTTTAACCCTCGAGTTCCATGCTCAATGTACCTATCAAATAAGCGAAACCTACAAAATGAACAAATAAATTAGTTTAATAAACCTCACTGCTCTCGCACAAGTTTTTTACCTCACACTTGATCTGACAAGTGTTGAAAACTTAGCAATACTTGGCAAATGAAAGAGTGGTTAATATACTTTGGCTACAAAATTGATTTTTGTTTGATTTGACTCAAATAAAAATGATGTTTGGACTTGAACCAATAAGTTACTACGAATTAAAAAATGAAAAAAAAACACAAAAAAACAAAGACACAAAACAAACGAACTCTAGACTAATTACCAACCTAGTAGGTACTTACTGGTTTGCCAATTAGTGATAGAATTAACAAACAATAAACTAGAATAAAAAATGAGAAACTAAGACATCTACCTAAGAACTTGATTTGGCCATTTAACTAATAATGATGTAGCATTAATTGATTTGTCTCTGGCTTTACAAAAATTTTCACTCCCAATATCACAAGTTTCAACCTAACACCTTATGAAAGAAGAGAACATGCTTTTGGAGGGTCCAATTTGAATTCAAAAGCAATGGTCCCCCCTTGTACTTTGAGTTGTACTTGATTTGTACTTTGATTATTCCTATGTTTTCTTCTTTCTTTTGGATGATTAGGAATATACTAAGGAATATTCTTGTACAAACACCAAGGACACTCTCTTTTCTCTATTTTTTTGATCAAATGCACCCCTTGAATATTTTTCTCCAATAAGATTTTATGAAGTTTGAAGAACAAGATGAATATTCAAGAGTTGACAAAAGTTTGACCCCTAATCAAATGAACCCCAAATTCAAATTTTTTTGTGGATCAGGTTGCTTTGGCCAAGATGAGCTCAAATATCAACAAATAAAAACCAAACAATGTCCACAACACAAAAACCACATGGATCTAGCTTCTTGATGCTTGAAAACACCATAACCACGGAGGTCTTAGCTAAAATTCAACCAAATCTTGTTCCAAAAGTAGATATAGACTCCTTAGGTTCTAGGGGGCAAAGATCTAGCACTTGAAACCAACAAAACAGAATAAAATTGAGTAGATCTAACTTTTTACAAACGGATCTACGTCAAAACACTACTAAACATCATTTATTTGTGATTTTTCTTTGGATTTGACTCTTTTTTTGTGAGATTTTCTTAAAAAGGACACTAAAACCAATTATTAGAGTTGAGGGAACAATCCGATTCTAGGCTTTGTGCCAAACCCCAATACTAGATGAGGCAGAAAACAACTATAGGACCAAATACTATAAAAGTAAACTAGATGAGAAAATGAATCACTAAAAAAATGGAATTGCTGATAAAATGCTATAAATACAACACCAACCAATTAGCCAAATCGATACAGATGACATATGAATCTATGAATACATATGACTGCTTTACAATGTCTACAAATCCTCTAATGGAATCCATGACTATAAAACCATCCAAATGTATATACTAAAGACTCGGCAAGGTCCTGAATCAACTTGGATCTCACCAACAACCGTTGAGTATCCTGTGTTCTATTGGGGAGATCTACTCATTAAAAACTTGTGCTTGCAACATAGAATATTGGTCCCCCGCAAGGGTCGTTAGTACAAAGTAATGTACTAAATATGTAAGGCATAAGATAACCATAAGTGAAATAAGAAATAAATTAAACTAGCGGTCAATATATATAAACTTATAGATAAGGATGCGACCACCTTTACTTAAACTCATGGAAGACTATAGATTACTTTGTTTTCTTTAATTTACTCTTCTTTGCTTTATAATCTTTATAAGCTATGTGATATATATGTCAAGCTAATCAGTGGTGAAAGATAATGACCCGTGCTAGGTATTATACCCTTGGGATACGTTTCTCATCAATACACATATCGGGATTAACCCATGCTAGGATTTCCTTTCACCCCTAGGATACCACCCGGTAATGGGATTAACCCATGCTAGGTTTTCCTTCCACCCTTGGGATACCACCCATAAATCAATAAATTGAGATCGGCCCATGCTAGGTTTTTTCCCCCGATCTACCACTTACACATAAATTTATTTACTTTATATCACTTCTTTAATCTTTTAGATTGTTATTTTGGTGGTCATAACATTATTGAGATTTAGAGCCATGAACCAATAGAAGAAGGCATATAATCGTGACAAAAACAATGATATAGGAAATAAGGGTAATATTTTAGAACTTATATGACACCTTAAGCCTCACTGGGCATAAAAAATATTCACTAATGAGACAAGAAGGCATGTGACAAGCGAGGAGATAATGACATGCAACAAATAAGCTAGTAATAAGCAACTGACATTACATAGTATATATGGGTGTGGCAGATTCTAGTGATCTTACCTAGCATATAGCAATTAGGGCAAATTCAAGTATGGAAATTTAGATGTTTCAAATGGGGGAATATGTCCATACCAAGTTGATATACGTAACTCCTCAACTAAAGAGTTTTGGACTGTACAATAAATACTTACTAGGTAATAACAAATAGAAGGGTACGTGAGAATAGGTACTATTAAAGAATGTGGGTAGATTCTAATTAGGAATAAATGTATATCCAACTTAAGTACATTTAAACTTGATACTAAATAGGTAAAGACTCCAAAGGTCACCTTATGCCCAAAAATGATGGGAACGATATTCAAAAAAAGAACATGTGTAGCCAAAAGAAGTATTCGATCAATTAAAGAAATTTTTAACAGACTGTAATCCATCATGTGTCACTTAAATTTTAAAATATTGTATCTTATTGACTAATATAAGAGAAGCATGTGACACTTTGACACACTTTTAGACCATGGGCAGTAAATAAATGGTCAATTAACTATAGTGGCGTTGGTACACTATCACAATGTATCTTTTAACATGAAAGATCATCTATATAGCTTACTTTATTGGTACACAGGTATAATACATCATGTCAAAGAATATGTACTAGAATAGCCTCACATACCTCGATTTTCTTTCTTTCAGACTATTTATCTATAATAAGGTAAGTTGTGGAACTAGTATTAGTAGCTAGTTAACACTTTTTTGACTACCTAAACTCACCAAAATAATAGTCGGGCAATGAAGGATACAAAAGAAGTGAAAGGCATCAACATGAAAAGATAAAGAACATGATCTGAAACAGCAACTTCCACATCCCAAAAGTATTCTGGGGTCAAATGGGAGTAGAAGACAAGGGGTTAAGCCTAGTTGACCCACTCTTTTCACTAGGCTACAAATCTTACAAGCATTCAAAGTATTACTCATAAATTTAACATAAAAAAAGTCACTATGAAAAAGACTAATTTCAAGGATCTTATTACATAAGTTTAAAGGACCATGTTCAATATCAAGACCATCATGACTACCATCAACACTAACTTGAAAGTTTTCAATAACACTATTCTTATATTCAAGTAGTGAGCTAATCTTAGGGGAACATGGTTGATTATACATATCAAGAGGACTAACAAGGGCAGAAACATGCACACCTACATTAATAAATTACAAAAACACTTCATAGGGAATCCACATGACAAAAATTTAAACTCAAGGGAACGTAGGGAATAGCATCACTACCTCAGTTTGGACTAGGACAATCCACTCTTCTAAAGCCTTCGGCCAAGGGTGTCTTGAGGCCATTTTCATGTGAATCCCCTTGTTGATTCTTCTTCGATAAGTCATGAACTTGAACCTGCAAATAAGAAGAATCAAGGCTAGGTAAAATGGTAGTCTTTGGGTAAGTGAGTAACAAGGGTCCTTTAGGCACAAGATCCATAATCAAGCATTTCTTTCCCTTTTATACTTCACTACCAGTGGTTTCCCATTCCTTTTCCTTATTTTTTTCACATTTTTATTGTACCTCAACATCAAGCTTCTCTCCATATTGAGGCTTAGCCTTATTATCTTAGAATTCTAACTTGTGGAGAAGATTCATTGGATTTTGTGAAGTGCAACATCTTTGGATTTGAGGTGTTTGGACTTGTGAAGGGTAAAGTCTTTGGTCAAGTGACTTTGGAACTTCGAACTTCATATTTGGAGGTAGAATTTGAGTACTAAGTCCCTTTTGTTGGACTTGGTTCAATTGTTGGTGTAATGGTCTTTGGACCTCTCGGTTTTGGGGACTTAGGACTTGATAGCTTGGGTTTTATGGAGGATTTGGTGGACAAAGTCTATCAACTCCCACTTTTATTCTAATCATGTCACCCTTCATCGATCCCTTATAACCTCTTATATCTCTCACGTCCATTCTTATTTTTGCCAAATCATAGGATAAGGCATCAAACAGAGCCAACAAAACTCCCATAGACTAATTTCCCAAGGTTGGGATGAAAAACCTCGGGACATGGTCACATATACCTAGTAAGAAGCAAAAAAAAATAGCAAAGGAAAACAAAAAAAGAAAACAAGTTTGTTCAAAACCCTCACCACACCCACACTGGAATCTCACCTCACACTTGGTCTCACAAGTGTTGAAGACTTGGCAATACTTGGCAAGTGAATTGAGTGATGAATAATCCTTAGTCCGGAATCAATTTTTGTTTGATAAGACTCAATAAAATAATGCAAGGACTTGAACCAACAAACTAATATGCATTAAAAATGATAAAAGCACACAAAAATCGAAGACACGAAAGAAAATAGAATCAAAATTACAAACTAAGAAAATCTACATAGGAACTCAATTTGGCCGATTGGCTAGTGATGATGTGGCATTCAAAAATTGGACGTTGAATATTCTTCTCTCTTTCTTCTTATTTTTAGTATCAAACACACTCTTTTAATAGTCTTCCTTAACAAGACTTGATGAACATGGTAGAACAAGATGAATATTTATGAGTTGACCAAAGTTTGACCCCTAACCAAATGAACCCCAATTTCTAATTTTCTTGTAGATCTATGTTCCTTTTGTCAAGGTGAACTAAAATATCTAAAATTCAGCAATAACACACGTCCAAAATCCAAAAACTCACGCGGATTTAAGCTCAAAAGTTCAAAAGACCATATCCCTAGAGATTCTTAGCTCAAACTCAGTCATATCTTGTACCAAATGTAGATCTAGACTCCCTAGGTGTTAGAGAATAAGAATATAACACAAGAAACTTCCAAAACAAAGTAAAATCATGTAGATCTAAGTTTTTAGGTTCGGATCTACAGCACAACACAAGACAACTCACAAATTTTTTGAGATTTTTCGATTTTTTGACTCTTTTTTGTGAGATTTTCTTAATAAGGACACTAAAACCAAGATTTAGGGATGTAGGACCTAACCAAGGTTTTGATACCAAATGTTAGCCTAAAGGAATATCAACACACGAAATTGACAATAGAAGAAAAAATTAGCAAACACACAAAAGAAAAAACAACACACTTAGAAGAAAAGAGTTGAATAAGAGATACATAAAGTAAAGATATTAGAGAGACCCTCACTTCTACCAATGAATAGCACTAGACGGTGTATCATACTTTCAATCACACATCACCAATGAGAGATCTAACCTAACTCTTAGGTGAACCAAAGGGAATCCACTCCCTTAATTACACCTTTCTTCACAATTTGTCAACACAAGTGAAATCCATCATTTAACATTAACCCTAATTATAGATTCTACACTAAACGAAGACTAAGAACTACACTCTAAAGAGTAATCTTTCAATATTCACCAAAACTAATGAAAATAAAGGATAAAATGTCTATATATACAATTACATAACAGTAAACTAGTATGCCCTTAATGAGGGATTAGGAAAGGGTGCCTATAGAGTGTTATTTTGAAGTGTAAAAGGTCCATCATTCCCTTAGTGAGAGGCACCTATTGAGTTTAAGGACCCTCCTCCTTTCTTCATTTGGACAAGTCTCTAAAAAGGCTCCAAAAGATCTCCAATCACTTGCAAAATCCAAAGCTTGAACCTTTCAGAATACCTTGTACTCTTTGAGCTCTTCATGCTTGTAACAAAGCCCCTACTTATCAAATCAAGGGTTTTTCTTTCAGCCTCTTCTCCTATAATCTTATCTATATGCCATACAACTTTCTTATAAAGTTCTCTAACACTTCTGGCTTTATGACACATATAAAATAGTGTGCACGAGTGTGTGAGGATTAAGCTCATGCAACAATAAATTAGTTGTGTACCACCGCAACCTTCAATGTTTTTATCCCGTAGAATAATTCCATGACTTCACCACCATCCAGTTATTCCCCCTTGTCCTATTAGTACAAAATAGTACCTAAATATCATAATATGGCCTGCGATATGAACTCATGGATTACATAGTTATCGACACATGAGTTTTACTCTACATTATAGTTTAAAAGATAATTTCACAATTAACGCTAAAGGGAGCACTTTTTGATTGTACCAACATTACTAAATCAACAAACCATTCCCCAAAGATCATATCCTTCCTATCCACCTTAGTAAAACCTCTATATAATTTAACAATTCACCTACCTGTAGCTCGGAGGAGGAAAAATCCTAAAGTACCCTAATGGAAATTTAGGGCTGCTGTTTGGAGATTTGAGGAAGTTAGTAAGAAAGAGAGCATAGAAAAACTAATTTTTTAGAGTGTAATAATTGAGAATGATCTGATCCTAGAGTTTAAAAAAGGGCCATGTTAAACTGCCACTTTTTAGCTATTTCTAGCCATATATTGGTCAAAAATAGACCAAGCAGGTGATGCACCTACTTGGCTATTTAAGCTGCTCAAAAAGTCCAAGTAGGTGATGCACTTACTTGGTTTATTTCTAATTGGATCACGCCATACTAGGCCTTAAATAGATTAGGTATTGGGATGGACATTTGGGCCTTAAATAGATTAGGTGTTGGGCTAGTCATCTTTCCCTTTTTATTTCACTTAATTTGAGCTTTTAATATATCAAATAATTGTAACGCCACAAATCTGGTACCCAGAATGCTACACGGTGCTCCTGATTTCGAAGGACCACAACCTAACCCATGACTGATATCTGTACCTGAATATGGCATAAAATACTATATAAATACATAAATAGTAGGCTAAAACAAGCCATAAGGTTCAAAACTGATAACCATCTAATAAAACCAAATCTGAATAATATGGTACGATAATACAAAAACTAAAATTATGTCTGAAAACATTTACTCTGAAAACACTGTAGTCTGAAAGCCTCTAAACTTTCTAAATAAGGAGTTCTGGGATATGTCCCCAACTAACTCCAACTACTTAAATAAACTAAGTAATAAAGAAATAAGAAATGATCATGTCCTCGAAGTATGAGGACTTACTGCTAACTTTGACTGCTAAATTTTAAATGTTACTGATGCTATGGAGCTCATGCTACTAAACCTAAGGTGTAAAACAGCATAGCACAAATGTGTCAGTACGATTGAATGTATTAGTCTGCAAGTGAGGTAGGTTGAATACAAAGGGTTAAAATGTATGAACAATGCTAACTGACTGTATAACATGAATGTGAGAATACATGTATGAATAAGTGACTGTTACTGAATTCGTGATAGTACAAATTATTGAGTCTGATTACTGGTAACATGAGTCACTAATAACTGTTATATCTGATACTGAGCGACTGTGTCTGACAGTCTACATTCTGATAGAACTAATTGAGGTCTGTACTATTCTAAGTTGACTGTATCGGGTAGTCCTTAAATTTTGAAGATCTATCTAGGTTCTATTATTGAGACTGAGTTTGAAACTATAACTGTGGGAAGTAGTCATCCAAACGATATGCCCCTAATATGACATTATGTCTGAGTTAAGGTCCCATCTATAACCCCAATTGGAAGGGTGTCAATATCGCGACACTGGCAGGACAAACTATGAGTGACCCTTATATAACAGGTTACTCTAATGAGAATGGTGGGACCCTTATATAACAGGTTACTCTAAGGAGAATGGTGGGACCCTTATATAACAGGTTAAGCCACCTTATCTACCCTCATATAATAGATTATGATGTCTCAACCTACGTTGGTTGCATAGTTCTGGAGCTCAAAGATTGCTTCTAAGAATCACACCCTCTAATAACAGGTGACTTCCCATCCTTGGGCTTACTCGGTGCTAACTCCTACCCCCATCTGGATAAACAGTGAACATGATTAACTGAACTGAGTTCATGGAGTTCCATTGACTAATGAAATACAATTGAGATTACTAAATTACTGAGCTTTCTGAGATTTACTAGGATTATTGAGTTTACTGAATTTTATTAAGTCACATGAGTGGCTAAATTCTATTGAACATGGCTTGACTGAGGATATCGTGAAAACATGACACTGGCTCTTGGCACAAAGCTAAATTATTGGATACAAGTACCCCCAAGACTCGATAAAAGGAAACTGACAACGCATGACATTATTGAAAATTCCACATATAGAAAAGTCTATTCATCTTTAAACATGTCTTTGACATCTTTGGGATGAATTTAAGCTAGGTAGAAGTATGGGGCATTACAATGACTCTGCCTTGGGAATATTCGTCCTCGAATAAAACTGACTGAGATAGAAGAAATGATAGACTAAAGTACATGATAAACATGAACAATTGAAACATGATTTCATGACTGATATAACTGATAAGCTGAATGTATTATGTTGAATATGCATAACTGATCCATCAATAATGAATTTATGACTCCATGACTGAATTACTAATAAAATGAGTTTCTCATCATATAGATCATACATATCTGATGGATGAATACATAACTGAACTGACATATGAATGCATGATTGACTACGCAATGGTAACTGATACCGAGTTTATAATGGAATTCTAAACATGAACTAGACACAAAGTTGTAACTCAAATCTGAACATCAAATTGGAAGGCTTAAGAAAAGTTGTTGCCTTGAGCTGAGTTTCAATTAGCAAAGAAGAGGTAAGGAAACTTTGTATGCATTTCTGCTTCTTCTTCCCATGTAAAGTTCTTAACAAGCTGACTTATCCAAAGAACTTTGACTAGAGGGACTTCATTGTTCCTTAGTCTGCGGGTCTGATAGTCGAGAATTTCAACTGGAATTTCCTCGTAAGAGACACTGTTCTGGATAGCTACACCCTAAACAGGTACTACAACTATTGGGTCATCTATGCACTTTTTTAGCTAGGACACATTAAAGACTGGATGAACTAAAGGTAGATCTGAAGGCAACTCGACCTCACAGCTACTTAGCCGTAACGATTAACAATTTTGAAGGGATGGCCATATCGGGGACTGAGCTTTTCCTTCTAGACAAATCTCTTCTCTCCCTTCATGGGTAAGATCTTTAGATAAACTAAAGTCACCAATCTTGAACTCGAGATCTTTTTTGTGCACATCTCCATAGGACTTCTCTCGGCTCTGAGCAGCTTAGAGTGTTTCTCTGATCAGCAGGAAATTTTCTAAGAAATCAATTATTAAGTCAGGCCCTATGTGTAACAACTCAAAATCACCTCTCGGGACATCATACGGTCATTAAGGCTACAAGTAGCCCCAAGCTAACCCTTTGAGCCTGTTTCCACTAATAACACTCATTTTAAGATGAAATAATTCAAACATTAGAATAGTTATATCATATGAAAGAAAATACAGAGAAAATGGTAGGTCCAAATGACCAAGCAACATCGAAAACCTCAACACAGCCATAATTTTATAACTAGTCTGACAAAGACTCTACTAATCCATAAACTAGTGACACGTTAGGATAGGCCCCCAACTAACTCAAAATGAACTGGAAATAACAGCATAGTTTCTCAAAATATGGATATGCCTAAATATAGGTCCTCGAACCATGAGGACTCATCACTAAAGGAATGAGGATAGAGGTACTTGAAAATCACTGATGAAGTTGGAACTCAGCACCTGAACCTACATTATAAGACAATGTAGCACATAGACGTATATGTGGTTCAACACTTGGGAATGTACTGATTATATGGGGGTACATGCAGTTATATAAAATAACATCAATACTCTTTAATAAAATCATGCATGTAATAAATAGTGACTCGCATGGCTTGAATAAGTATAAAATATTAACCTCATGAATCATGTAAAATGGAACATGTAACATAATCTCGTGAGTTATTATACTTTCAACTTTGAAATTTGTACTATTCTGTTATACTCATTACTCAAGGATAAAGAAAACATTAAGCAATACTTTCAACTCATGTATCAGTCTCATGGAGAGTAAAACTTCTTCAATGCACAAGAACTCATAACTCTTTTGAACTCCAATACCTGGAATTTGAAATCAAATAACTTTGGAACATACTTGAAGGGATTTCTTTCATGTTAGGAAAATTTGTCATTTCAATCTTTAGGGAAAACTACTCAATTCAAGGGAAAGTATTTTAGTTTTAAAGAAAAATATCTTATCTCAATGGAAAATACTTTAGTTTAGGGACGTAAATAATCTCGAAGTTTAAATGTCATGGGAGGTTCTCTTAACTGACCTAAACCATGCAAGCATCATGGAGTCCAATATTTTGGGGAGAGGGGCCATACTCTTGCCAGGGAGTATAACCTAGGTCCAGTGATCACTAATCTAACATGGCCTCGGGCCTAATATCAACTTGGCCTTAGGCCCAATGATAATCATAAACTCGGACTCAGGCCCAACCTACGGTGGCACGTAGTTTTGGGGTAAGAAATCATAGTAACTTACCCGCTCAATACTATATACTACAATCGTTAGATTATCTATGATCATCTCGTAAAAATTTAATTTTAGAAATAATCTCATGGTTCACCATGAACCAAATAATCATATTTGAAATATCATGTAGTAGAGTGGATTTCAAAACTCAATGACCATTAAGTCAAAACATTTCTAAATAATCTCAGAATACTCAAATCATAGGTGCTTATAGCACAATAGTTCATAAAATCTCAGGTCTCAAGTAGGGCTTAATAACCCATAATTCAATCTCAAGTTAAAACTCATCAAAATCATAATTGATGGCATATAGATTCATAACTCATGTATAAATTTGGAAATTTCAGCAATTTATCTCAAAATCTCAACATACTCATATACTTCAATGTTTCAAACATTTCAACTATTAACTTCTCAAGGATTAAAATCATAGGGTATAGACCCAGCTGCAATTTCTCAAGAAAACATGCAAAAATTATGTCATTAGACTCTTAATTCAAGGGAAACATCAAAAGCTTGCAACCAATAATAATAGGTGAAAAACACCAATTCAATTTCATTTAAAATCTCACAAATTGCAGAGAATTGTAGTTTAAATAAGCTTTTGAGCACAAGGGTGAAAGGATTACCCTTGTTCAAAACCCCATATACCTTGAATTAGAAGCTTTGGATGAACTCTCGCTTTTGGAACTCTATTTGTACTCTTTAATGAGGGTTCTTGAAGCCCTTGACTTGGGAATCTTGAATCTTGACTCAATTTAGAAAATCTATGGTGGATTCTTGAGATTCTTTGTAGAGGTTTGGGATGCTAAGGGCTTTTGTTGAGTGAAAACTTGAGAGAGACTTTATAGAATACTTGTAAATGACCTTGATTTGGTGTTTTCATGGTTTAAGAGGATTGGAAAAGTCCAAAGTGCCAAAGTGCCCTTTTTAACTAACGTATGAAGATGAAAAAAATAAACTGGGAACCCGATTTCATGGGCCACCACGATGTGCTACTATAGCGGTGGCTCACTGGAAATGGACAAATGGGAAATTGGTAGTCACAGCGACGTGGATCCATCGCGTTGTCCCACTAGTTGGGACCTTGAAGTTCAGCACAATGCGTCACAATCACGCCAGGCCACTGGAAATTGACTATTGGGAAATTGAGGTCCTCTGTGATGCGCCACTATCATGGAGTTCCACTAAAAATTAACAATTGCCAAATAGACCCTATCCGCGATGTGCCAAGCACTAAAATGATGTTACGGAAAGATTATCAAATTTCCCATGTGATAAAAAGTCGAAATTAGGGAAATTCTAAATGGGTAATGTGATACTCACTTAGGAAGTCACTTCTTAATCTTTTAGGGCCGGAATCACGCCTAACTTAACACGCCGTAAGGTTTATTCTGTGAGAGAATTTTGTGGGGTCTTACAATATCTCCACCTTTGAAATATTCATCCTTGAATGTTGTTGGTTAGACTAGGAACAAAGAAAAAATAAAGTACACATAGCTGAAGAAATTTTCGCTAAATGGCTCAAAATCTCTCTAAATTCTTGAATGCCTCAGAAATTGAAAGAACTTATGTAAGAATAGATACATAGCAGAACTTTAGATTAAAAGGGCTGAATTAATGAAGAATAATACCTTTGGATTGATCTGAACTCGCGGAAAAGACATGCGGATACTTTAATCGCATGGCTGTTTCTGCCTCCCAAGTAGCGCCCTCAACTGATGGGTTCCATCACAACACTTTGATCAAGGGAACCTCTTTGTTCGTCAGTCTACGGATCAAAAAGTCTAGGATCTCAATGGGAATCTCATCGAAGGAAAAATTATTCTGAATATCAGCACTCTCTGAGGGATCTACTACACCAGAATCACTAATATGCTTTTTAAGCATGGAGACATGAAAAAAAAGGATGAACAGTTGACAACTCTACGGGCAAATCAACCTCATAGGCTACTTTTGCAACACAGCTGAAAACTCTATACGGGCCAACATAACACGGACAAACCTTTACCTTTTTACCAAACCTCTTCACCTCTTTCATTGGTGAAATCTTCAACAACACTAAATCACCCACTTCAAACTCAATATCTTTTCTCCTCACATTGGCATATGACTTGTGATGACTCTGAGTTATTTTAAACCTCTTTCTAATCAAATATGCATCAGGCCCAATTACGGTAGCTTCACCCATTTCAAACCAACCTATGGGTGATCTATATCTTCTGCCATACAAGGCCTCAAAAAGTGTCATCCCGATGATAGCATGGTAACCACTGTTATAGGCAAACTCTATCAATGGAAATTGCTCATCCCAACTACCTTTGAAATCAAGAGTACATGACCTCAACATATCTTCTAGGGTCTGAATGGTCCTCTCAGCCTAACCATCTGTTTGTGGAGGAAAAGCAGAACTCAAAAGAACTTGGGTACCAAGACCCTGCTGAAAATCCCTCCAAAATTAAGAGGTAAATTAAGTGCCCCTATCCGAAATGATGGATGAGGGAACTCCATGTATTCTGACTAACTCCTGGTTATACAATCTGGCATAATCCTCAGTTGTATAAGATGTGATCACAGATAAGAAATGTGTGGACTTAGTCAGCCTATCCACAACAACCTAAATCGAATCATAATGACAATGCAAAAGAGGCAACCCGGTCATGAAGTACATATTCACTACCTCCAACTTCCAAGTGGGTATACCAAAATCTTGCATCACACCACCAGGTCTTTGGTGCTCTACCTTAACCTATTGGGACGATGCATACTTTGTTATAAACTCGTCTATATCCTTCTTCATACCATTCCACTAACAGATTTCACAGAAGTCGCGGTACATCTTGGCAGTGCCGGGATAAATAGAATACTGAGCGCCATGCGCTTCAGCCATAATCCTCTGCCTCAGATCATCAACACATGGAGACACAATCTACCTTTCACTCTCAACACGCCATCTCCTCCTTGGGAGAAAACCTCTACCATTTGGTCCTGAACTGACTCCTCGGTCTAACCAAACTAGGATCCTTGTCTTGCTTCTACTTCACTTCCGCAACTAAAGAGAATTCGGAACTACTTTGCACCAAAGTACTTCCCTCAGCTGAATCAAGCAACCTAACACTCAATCTAGCCAAATAATGCACATCACGAGCTAACTCTTTGTTACCTTCGTCTACATGGGAAACACTACCCATAGACTATCTGCTAAGGGCATCCACCACTATACTAGCATTGCTCGAGTGATACAACATACTCATATCATAGTCTTTCAACAACTCCAACCACCTTTTTTTCCTAAGATTCAACTCCCTCTAAGTAAAAATATACTGTAGGGTCTTATGATTAGTAAGCACATTAACATGGACACCATAAAGATAATGTCTCCATATTTTCAAAGCAAAGACCACTGCAACTAACTCAAGATCATGGGTTGGGTAATTATTCTCATGTGGCTTCAACTGCCTAAAGGCATAGGCTATAACCTTACCTCTTTGTATCAACACACAACCCATACCAATTATAGAGGCATCACAATACACTACTAAACCATCTGTACCTTAGGCAAAGTCAATATAGGGGCTGAAGTACATTGACTCTTCAACTCCTGAAAACTTTTCTTACAGGAATTTGACCACTAGAACATAACTTTTCGTTAGGTCAACTAGGTCATAGGAGACGCAATAGAAGAGAAAATCCCAACAAATCGATGATAGTAGCCTGCTAGACCTAAGAAACTTCTAATGCTAAATAGAGAGATAGGTCTAGGCCAATTTATTATAGCTTTTGTCTTTTGGGGAACAAATCTAATACCCTCGGCTGAAATGATATGACCTAGAAAGTCTACAGACCGTGGCCAAAATTCAAAATTACTAAATTTAACGAACAACTGGTGATCTATAAGGGTTTGCAAGACAATTCTAAGATGATTCCCATGGTCATTCTCATTACGAAAGTACACAAGGACATTATCTATGAACATAATAACAAACATATCAAGATATTGTTTGAACACTCGATTCATGAGATCTATGAAGGCAGGTGTGGCATTGGTTACCCTGAAGGACATGAGTAGAAACTCAAAATGACTATAGCAGGTTCGGAAAGCTGTCTTTCAAATTTCACATTCCCTCACTTTATGTTGATGATAGACGAATCTAACATCCATCTTGGAGAAATAACTTGCACCTTGCAACTGATCAAATAGATCATCAATTCTTGGAAGAGGATACGTATTTTTGACTGTTACCTTTTCAAGCTGACTATAGTCAATGCACATACACAAAGAACCATCGTTTTTTGCCCGAATAAGACTAGTGCGCCCTAAAGAGAAATACTAGGCCAAATAAAACCTTTGTCGAAAAGATCTTTGAGTTGTGCTTTAAAATACTTAAGCTCAGTAGGTTCCATGTGGTATGGTGGAATAGAAAGAGGATAAGTGTCGGGAAGAAGATCAATCCCGAATTCTATCTCTCTATCGAGTGGTACCCCTGGGAGATCTTTTGAAAAAACACTTGGAAACTCATTAACAATATTGATTGACTGAATAGTTAGAGCCTCAGACTTAGTCTATTTGTCTCTAACTAGGTCATAGATGCAACCTTTGGATATTAGCTTTCTGGCTTTGAGATAGGAGATAAAATGACTCTTCAGAGGTACCGAACTCTCGGACCACTCAAAAGATGTTTCATCAAGAAACAAAAACTTGACCACATGGGTACGACAGTCTATATACACATAACAAGAATGAAGTCAATCTATACCCAGAATAAGGTCAAAATCCACCATGTCTAACTCTATCAAATCAGTAAGTATGACGCTATAAAGAACAATAACAAGACAATGTCTATACACTTGTTTAGCAATAAGTGACTCCTCTACGGGTGTAGAAACTAAGAATGTCTGAGAAATCTTTTCGGGACTCTTTTTGAAATTCACAGCTACAAGTGTCGTCACATAAGAGAGACTTGACCCGGGGTCCAACAACACATAAACATCAAAACAAAATATGTAGAGCATAACAGTAACAACATCGGGAGAGTCCTCGTGCCCCTGATGGGATGGTAAGTCATAGAATCTATTCTGGCACAGGTCGCCAATAGTCCTAGATGAAGCGCCCTGAGCAGGGACGGGATGGGGTACAAGAGCTGGTGCACTAGTAGCCTGTGCCTGAGGTCGGGCATCTCTGTTACCCTGTATAGAATGACGACAATCTCTAAGTCTGTGGACCTTCTTGATACAACTAAAACAACCCCTTAGATCTATGAAACACTCACCGGGATGACTTCTACCATACTTAGCATAAGGAGGATAGCGAGGCCTATTACCAATACTATTTTGCAACCTAGACATAAAAGATTTGCCCCCTCTTTCTCCTGCCTACTTTTAGTTGTGGGAGCACTAGCTGATGAAGGCACTAGCATAGACGGATGCCTCTAAAACTGATGGTGGATCCCTTCATGGAACCTAGGCTAGCTATAATCATATTGCTCTATATCTAGCCCTCTTGTTACCTTTTACTAATTCTCTCTCCCTAATCTTATTTGCTTTTATCTGCTGGGCATGCATCATCAACCTAGCTAGATCCTATCCCTATGCAACATCACAGTCCTACACACCTTACATACTAACCCGTAAACACCGGTCACAAACTTGCTCATACTAGCCTGGGTGTTAGAAATCAAATCAAAAGTGTACTTGGTCAACTGATTAAACTTCAAGAAGTACTCTTTAATAGTCATGGAGCCCTACCTCAAGTTCAAAAACTCTTCAATCTTTGCTTCTCGCATCTCAAGCGGAAAGAACATGACCAAAAACACATCTTAGAGTACCTACCAAGTCATAGGAGCAGCATCTTAACCTCTACCTTTCCTCGATGATACAACCCAGTCATAAGCAATATCCTTCAGCCAGTAGGATGCCAACTCAACATTTTTTTCCTCAGAAACATGCATCACCTGAGTGATTTTTCTCACCTCTTCAAGGTACAATTGTGGGTTCTCATCTGCCTTAGACCAATAAAGCACTGCGGATTCATCAGTATGAAATCACGGATCCTATCTGCGGCTACATCACCTCCCTGCTGATTAGCAACTATAGCCTTCTTATTGGCCCGAACATTGACGGTGACTGCTTGGGCTAATGCCTAAAAGGCCACCCATAACAATCCATGAGGCACAGTCTCATTCAAAGGATCAACAGATGGGGGTTGTTCATCATCATTCCTACGGGCATTTACTCTTCGGAAAGGCAATTTTTGAAATAGAAGAGCATGAATTATTAGATGAGAGGGACAACTGTAGGAATGATAGAATCCGTAAGAAAGAAAAACTTTTCCTAAAATGTCTTGTAGCCTCTTGCTCATAGCTGTGGAACACTATACACCGATGTTAAGACTCTACTACAAACGGGTTGTCAGACACCCTAGGACTCCTTTAAAAACCTTAGGCTCTGATAACAAGTTTGTAACGAACCAAAATTACCTCCCAGAATGTCACACGGTGCTTAAGGATACAAGTATCCCCAAGCTAACCCTTTTAGTTTGTTTCTACTAATAACACTCATTTCAAGATGAAATAATTCAAAAACTAGCATAGACATATCATATGAAAGGAAATACGGAGAAAATGCTCGGTCCTAACAACAAAGAAATACTGGAAACCTCAACACAACCACAATCTGATAACTAGTTTGACAAAGCCTCTACTAATCCAAGAACTAGAGAGTCGTTGGGATAGGTCCCCAACTGACTCAAAATATTTTGCAAATAACAATAGTCTCTCAAAATATGGGGATGTCTGAATATAGGTCCTCGAACCATGAGGACTCACCCACTAAAGAAATATAGATAGAGGTACTCAAAAATTAATAATGAGGTTGGGACTGAGCACCTGAACCTATATTATAAGACAATGTACCACATAGACTTATATGTGGGCCAGCACTTGGGAATGTACTGAGTATGTGGTGGTACATGCAATAATATAAAACAACATCAATACTCTTTAATCAAATCATACATGTAGTAAGTAATGAATCACATGTCTTGAATAAGTATAAAATGTGAAGCTCATGAATCATGTAAAATGGAACATGTAACACAATCTCGTGAGTCATTATACTTTCAACTTTAAAATTTGTACTCTTATCTTATAGTCATTACTCAAGGCTAAAGGAAACTTTAAGCAATACTTTCAACTCATGCATATATTTTATGGAGAGTAAAACTACTTCAATGCTTAAGAACACATAACTCTTTTAAACTTAAATACTTGGAATTCAAAATCATATAACGTTGGAACATACTTAAAGGCATTTCATTCACATTAGGAAAATATCTCATTTCAAGCGTTAGGGAAAAATACTCATATCATAGGAAAGTACTTTAGTTTTAAAGAAAAATATCTTAACTCAATGAGAAATACTTTAGTTTAGTGAGGTAACTGATCTTAAAGTTTAAATTTCAAGGGATGTTCTTTTAACCGACATTAAAAATGAAGGCTACATGGAGTCCAATATTTTGTACTCCTAAGAAAGAGACCTCACGTTGGGGAGATGTGTCATACTCTTGCTAGGGAGTATAACCTAGGTCTAGTGATCACTAAACAAACTCGGCCTTGGGACCAATATAAACTCCTCCTTAGGCGCAATGGTAATCATAAACTCAGCCTCAGGCCCAACCTATAGTGGCACGTAGTTTTAGGGTAAGAAATTATTGTAACTTACCCTCTCGGTGCTAAATACTACTCCATTTAGATTATATGTGCTCATCTTGTAAAAATCCCCTTTTATAAATAATCTCATGGTTCACTATGAACCCAATAATCAAATTTGAAATATCATGTAGTAGAGTGGATTTCAAAACTAAATGATCATTAGGTCAAAACATTTATCTATAATGTCAGAATACTCAAATCATGGGTGCTTATAGAACAATAGTTCATAAAATCTTAGGTCTCAAGTAGGGCTAAATAACCCACAATTCAATCTCAATTTCAAACTCATCAAAAGTATAATAGATAGCATACAAATTCAAAACTCATGTAGAAATCTGGAAATTTCAGCAATTTATCTCAAAATCTCAACATACTCATACATTTCAATGTTTCAAACATTTCAACTAATAACTTCTGAAGGATTAAAATCATGGGGTATAGACTAAGCTGCAATTTCTTAAGAAAACATGCAAAAATCATGCCATTAGACTCTCAATTTAAGGAAAACATCAAAAGCTTACAACCAATAACAATGGGTGAAAATCTCCAATTAAATTTCATGTAAAATCTCACAAATTACAGAGAATTGTAGTTTAAATAAGTTTTTGGGCATAAGGGTGAAAGGTTTACCCTTGTTCAAAACCCCACATACCTTAAATTAGAATCTTTAGATGAACTCTCACTTTTGGAATGCTATTCGTAATCTTGAATAAGGGTTCTTGAAGCCCTTGACTTGGGAACCTTGAATCTTGACTTAATTTTGAAAATCTATGGTGGATTCTTGAGATTCTTGCAAGAAGTTTTTGATTCTTAGGGTTATTGTCGAGAGAAAACTTGAGAGAAACCTCATAGAATGCTTGTAAATGACCTTTATTTGGTGTTTGCACAGTTTAAGAGGCTTGGAAAAAGCCCAAAGTGCCCTTTTTAGCTTTTGTACGAAGCTAAAAAAAATGAAGTGGAAACTCGATTTCATGGGCCACCATGATGCGCCACTATCGCGATGGCTAACTGGAAATTGACAAATGGGAAATTGGTAGTCACCGCGATGTGGAGCCATCACGTTGTCCTACTAGTTTGGACCTAGAACTTCATCACGATGCATCACAATCATACCAGGCCACTGTAAATTGACTATTGGGAAATTGCGGTCCTCTGCGATACGCCACTATCGTGGAGTTCCATTGGAAATTGACAATTTTCAAATAGACCCTCTCCGCGATACACCAATAACTAAAATGATGTTGTTTTACGACTTGGACTTATATTAGCCATAACTTCTTACCCGGGTATCAGATTTGGGAAAATCTTATATCGACAAAAAGCATATTAAACTTTTCATGTGATAAAAAGTCAAAATTAGGGAAATTCTAGATGGTTAAAATGATACTCACTTAGGAAGTCACTTCTCAATCTTTTAGGGCCAGAATCATACCTCACTTGACACGTCCTAAGGTTCATTCTATGAGAGAATTTTGTGGGGTCTTACACTATAACTGAAGCCTCACTAACTTTAAACCAACCGATTGGAGATCTAAACCACCTACCATAGATAGCTTCGAATGGAGATACTTTAATACTGGAATGATAGTTGTTATTGTATGCAAACTCAATCAAAGGCAAGTTGTTATTCCAACTACACTTGAAATCAAGTGCTCATGCTCGTAGTATATCTTCTAAAGTCTAAATGGTCCTTTATTCTTGACCATCTTTTTGAGGATGAAAGGCTATAGTGGGATCAACTTGGGTACCAAGACCCTTTTAAAACACTTTCTAGAAATAAGAGGTAAACTGAGTACCTCTGTCTGAGATAATAAATAACAGAAAACCATGCAATCTGACCAACTCTTTGATGTAGAGTTTGGCGTAATCCTTGGCTTAATAAGAGGTATGGACTTGAAAGAAATTAGCTGACTTGGTCATCCTGTCTACAATGACTCAAACCAAATCATGTTGATGACGAGTACGAGGCAAACCCATCACGAAGTCCATGTTCACTTCTTCTGACTACTAAGTAGGAATATTAAACTCTTGCATAGACTGACTAGGCTTCTAATGCTCTATCTTAGCCTGCTAATATGTAGAGCACTTAGCCACAAACTCTCCAATATCTCTCTTCATCCCACTCCACCAATAGATCTTTCGCAAGTTGCGGTACATTTTTTTCCCCCCAGATGAATAGAGTAGCACACACAATGCGCTTCTGCAAGAATTCGCTTCCATATACGTCAGCTATAATTAGGACACATAGATGACCCTGACAACGCAATGAACCATCTTCTCTTTGGGAGAAAACCTCAACCTTCTTATCCTTGACTGACTCTTTTAACTTGACTAGACTGGGATCTCTTTCTTTCTTTTCTCTAACCTCAAAAACTAGAGATAATTCTAAACTACTCTAAACCCATATATTACCCTCTGAAAAATCGACCAAATGGACACCTAGTCTGACAAGATGATAAACATCCTGAGCTAACTTTTTCTTACTATCCTCAACATGAGCAACACTACCCATAGACAGTCTATTGAGAGTGTCACCTTTAAATTGGACTTGCCCAGATCATAAAGGACACTCATGTCTTATTCTTTCAAGTCTTCTAACCACCTTCTCTAATAAAGATTGAGATCTTTCTGAGAAAAGGCTCTTATAGTCTGTGAACACATCTACATAAAATTCATATAGATAATGTCTCCACATCTTTAAAGTAAATACTACAGGTGCTAACACAAGCTTAAGAGTAGGATAATTCTTCTCATGGGGTTTAAGCTGTCTGGAGGCATAGGATTTGACCTTACCATGATGTATGAGGATACAACCCAGACCTACTCTGGATGCATCATAATACACTACGAAACCATCTGAATCATCTAGAAAAGCCAAAGTTGAAGCTGAGGTGAGTCGAGTCTTCAACTCCTAAAAACTCTTCCCGTAAGGATCTAACCACTAAAACTTGACTTTCTTTTGTGTCAATCTGGACATAGGAGATGTAATAGAAGAAAATCCCTTAACAAACCATCTGTAATAGCCATCCAAACCTAAAAAACTCCTGACATCTGACACAGAGACAGGTCTGGGCTAGTTTTTTACTGCTTAAGTCTTTTGAGGATCTACTCTAATGCCATCACCCAAAATGATATGACCAAGGTAAGCTACTAACCTTAGCCAAAATTCACACTTACTAAATTTGGCTAAATTTGGCGAACAACTGATGGAATTTAAGAGTCTGATGTACAGTTCTAAGATGGTCTGCATGATGACGCTCACTGCGAGAATAGACAAGAATATCATCTATGAAGACAATGATGAACATGTCTAAGTACTAATTTAAAAAACAGTTTATCAAGTCCATGAAAGCTGCAGAGACATTGGTAAGACCAAAGGACATGACTAGGAATTCAAAGTGACCATACTAAGTTTGGAAAGCTAATTTAAAAATGTCACATTCTTTGACTCTGAGCTGATGATAGCTAGATCTAAGGTCTATCTTAGAGAAATAGTTGGCACCTTGAAGTTGGTCAAATAAGTCATCAATTCTGGGAAGTGGATA
Organism: Capsicum baccatum var. pendulum; assembly: GCA_030864225.1. Lineage (NCBI taxonomy): Eukaryota > Viridiplantae > Streptophyta > Magnoliopsida > Solanales > Solanaceae > Capsicum > Capsicum baccatum. The sequence goes on along the minus strand of CM061558.1, from coordinate 168,310,091 downwards.
CTTGTTCTTGATCGTGAATTTATTGAGCTAACGGTAATTAATGCATATTCTGTGAGAACCGTCTTTCTTGTGTATGAATAAAACTGGTGCACCCCACGGGGACACATTGGGTCTAATGAATCCCTTATCTAAGAGATCCTTTAACTGCACTTTAAGTTATTTGAGTTCAACCGGTGCCATTCTGTATGGCATAATAGATATAGGTTGAGTATCTGGAAGAAGATCAATGCCGATGTCTATTTCCATTTTGGGAGGAATCCTTGGAAGATCTTTGATAAAGACATCTGAATATTCACTCATGACTGGGACTGATTCAAGTCTGGGAGTTTTGGAACTAGTGTCCTTAACTCAAACAAGATGATAGACACATCCTGTAGATATAATTTTTCTTGCCCGAAGGTAAGAAACAAGCTGACCTCTAAAAGCTGAAGTGCTACCCCTCCACTCTAGGAAAAGTTCATTTGAAATCTTGAATTGGACTATTTTGTTTCTCCAGTCGACTGTGGCATAGCAGGAATGAACACAATCCATACCGTGAATGACATCAAAATTAGTTATCTCTAATTTTACTAAGTCTACTGGGGTGACTTTCTGAAATATCATAACTGACCAGTTCCTATATACCTATCGGAATATGATAGTTTTACCCACTGGGTAGATACTGAGAAGGGATCTACTAGAATTTTGGGACTAACTTCAAAATCAACTACTATATAAGGAGTAACAAAAGACAAGAAAGCTCTTGGATATAGCAAAGCATAAAGATGCAAGTGAATGATTTGTAACAAACCACTAACTACATCAGGATAATTTTCTAAATCTTTCCAGGACTAGAAAGAATAAAGTCTATTTGGGCGTTGCCCACTAGTAGCACTATAAGTGGCACCCTAATGATTTAGGCGACCGGGTTGTGCTAAGGAACGGTTAAGCTGACCCTGCGAACCTAGATGAGGACAATCTCTGATGTTGTGTCCTGGCTTACCGCATCCGAAAAAAAATACCACTGCCTACTCTACAAGTACCCTGATGGTGCTTGCAACATATTTGACAAAGTGTATAGGTTCGGATACTACTAACTCTGCCCTTACATTTAGAGCCCATCGCCCTATCTCTATTGTCGTCTCTGAAATTCAGCACTGGAGCACTAGTTGAAGATGGAGCTGGAACTAATGACTTAAGCAAAAACTAAGAATGATTTCCTCCCTCTGACTTAGGCTGAGCAAAGTTGAAACTACCTGTTCTTTCTCTCTTATTCTGCTTCTCTCTCATCTTAATATTTTGATCTTCTACCTGTTGACCATGGGTCATAAGCCTGAGTATGTTCATGTCACTATTCAACATCGCAAACCTTTACTCGTTCACCATATTATCATTCACCCTAAAAACAAACTTACTCATCCTAGCCCTACTATCGGCAACCACATGAGGAACGTATCTAGCAAGTTGAAAAAACTTAAGAGAATACTCTTTCACTGTCATGTTTCCCTACTTGAGGTTGATAAATTCCAACACCTTAGCTTCTCTATGATATAGGTGAAAGAACCTATCTTGAAATATAGAGTCAAACTCCTCCTATTCTACGGACCATGCATCAACTTCTCTCTCTGACTTCCATTATTTGAACCAAGTGTGAGCCACATCCTACAACTGATATGCATCTAGATCAGCACTCTCAATGGATGACACCCCCATGATGTTGGTAACCTTGTAAAATTGATTAAGAAATTCCTGAGGGTACTCATCTAACTTAGACCCATAAAAGAATGAAGGATTCATTTGGGTGAAGTCTCGAATCCTGGCTACAGCTAAATTAGCCACTATGTTGGTCAGAATGACAGTTGGTCATTCATTTTAAGTAGCAACTGAATTAGCAAGAGTGATGAATGCAGCTCTGAACTCTACATGAGAAATGTGTTAGTCTACGGAATCTGCTTGGACGGGCTGAGGGCTGACTGATTTTTGTTTCTTCTTTTGGAAGGCATATGCTATAGAAGAAAGGGAGAAACATAATAGACTGAGAGATAAATTTGAGCTCGCACTCACTGGAATGACATGAATGCTGAAAGAAGGGAAACTATTCATAAAACATCTCATAGCCTCCTGCACAAAAATATGGCGTGCAACACACCCATGTACAAGACTCCACTAGATGCGTCTTTAAACTTCCTAGGACTCTATTGAACCTTAGGCCTTGATACCAAGTTTGTAACACCCCCAATCTGGTATGCAAAACCCTACACGGTGCCCATAACCCCAAACGACCCCAAGTTAACCTATGACTGATATTTATACCTGAACACTGCATAAAATACTGTATAAATGCATAAATAGTAGGCAAAACATGCCATAAGGTTCAAAACTGATAAACATCTGATAAAACCATATTTGGATAATGTGGAATGACAATATCAAAACTGAAACAATGTCTGAAAATATCTAGTCTAAAAATACTGTAGTTTGAAAACCTCTAAACTATCTGAATAAGAAGTTGATGGGAACTATCCCCAACTAACTCAAACTACTAAAACAAACTAAGTAATGAAGAAATAAAGTAATGACCATGTCCTCAAAGGATAAGGACTCACTGCTAACTCTAACTGCTAAAACTAGAATACTACTGATGCTCTGGAGCTTGTGCTTCTGAACCTATGGTAAAATACACCATAGCGCAAAAGCATCTGTACGATTAAATGTACTGGTATGGAAGTGAGGTTGGCTAAATTCAAAGGGTTCAAATGCATGAACAATGCTAACTGACTGTATAACATGAACGTGAGAATACATGTATGAATAAATGACTATTACTGAATTCGTGATGGTACCAACTACTGAGTCTGATTACTGATAACATGAGTTAATGATAATTGATGTAAATAATACTGAGCGACTGTGTCTGACAGTCTAGGTTCTGATGAAACTAATTGAGTTCCGTAATATACTGAGCGACTTTATCTGATAGTCCTAAAATTTTGAAGAACTATCTGTGTTCTATTACTGAGACTGAGCCTAAAACTGTAACTATGGGAAGTAATCATCTAACCGGCATGCTCCCAATACACCATTATAGGTTAGTTGGGGTCCAATCTGTAACCCTAATTGGAAAGGTGTGACTAACACGCTATTAGTAGGGACAAACTGTGAGTGACCCTTATATAATAGGTTACTCTAATAAGAATGGTAGGAGCCTCATATAATAGGTTGAGATACCTCATCTACCCTCATATAATAGGTTATGATGTCTCAACCTACACAGGATACATAGTTCTGGAGCACAAAGACCCTCTAATAATAGGTGAGTTCCCATCCTTGGGCTCACTAGGTGCTAACTCCTACTCCCATTTGAATAGACACTGAACATATTTAACTGAATTAAACTAGACTAAGTTCACAAAGTTCTGCTGACTGACCAAATACTACGAGATTACTAAATTACTATGCTTTATGAGATTTACTGGGATTACTGAGTTTACTAAATTTTCCTAAGTCATATGACTGGCTAAATTCTACTGAACATGGCTTGACTGAGGATATCATGAAAACATGACACTGGATCTAGGAACATAGCTAAATTGTCGTGTACAAGTACCCCCAGGACTCGGTAAAAGGAAACTGACAAGGCATGACATTCTTGAATACACTACCAACATCAACAATCCATAATACAATAAGTTGGGAATTTCATGAAGTACATGGTTATCATAATCTTGTACATGGAAGGAAGGCATATAATCAATGTCATAATTCCATATTCTAGCATCATGAGCATTTCATCTAACAACTACATTCCATATTAATAGTGTGGGAGTAATTTGAAGATAAGGGTTAAACATGAATCCATCACTTGAGACACAATTGAGCTATATTACATAATTTCTAGTGTCTTGGGCATGTTGTCAAACACTTAGGGTGCATGACTTAGGGCATGACATAACCATTAAATAAACATATCATAACTGATTAAAGTTCATCGTTTTCAACTCACATTCTAACATATTCTCATAAAAACACATAAAGATTCCAACTTAGGAATCATACAACAACAACCACGTGAGCAGAATCAACACATAGAATGAATATCATAATTCATAGTTTAAAACTTGATTCATGGTCTTCATGGATGAAATGAATCCATGAATGAACACTATGAATACTTGAGAAAGGAAAACTTGAAGGTTCTTGGAGTTCTTGGATGTATTTCTTGAGCTTGACCTTGATTCTCAAATGCTAGGGTTTTGTTTTCTTGAGAGAGAATGTTCTTGATATTGGGGAAAAAGTGAGTAATAATGATTTAAAATATTTTTAGGGATTAAATCCCATACCTGGATGTGTTAAGACTCTGAGAAAAGACTATTTTAGCCCTAGAAAAACTTTTAATGTTTGTTAAAATTTTCTAAAATGGGCACCTGGCGCGATGCGACGCTATCAGGCAGTGTCATTGGAATTGGACAAATGGTAAATTGGGAGATGGCTAGATGCAGAGCTATCGCATTGCCACTTTATTTGTGTCCTAAAAGTTTGGCGTGACGCAGAGACATTGCAGAGATTCAGTAGAAAAAGGACAATTGAGATTTAGGAGCCCTCCGCAATGCGGTGTAATTACAAAGTCTTACTATAAACTGACAATCATCATTCTAGCTTATGGCTTGATGTGCCAATGGTTAAAATGACGGTATTTTATGATTGAAACTTTAAATCGCCATAACTTCTTACCCGGTCATCAGATTTAGGTGAATTTGGTATCAATGGAAAGCTTATCGATGAAAATTTTATAGATATAAATTTTTAAAATTCCACATATATAAATGTGTATTCATCTTTAAAGCATGTCTTTGACATCTTTAAGATTAATTTAAGCTAGGTAGAAGTATGGGGTATTACAATATCTCCCCCTTGGAAACATTCGTCCTCGAATAAAACTGACTGAGATGAGAGAAATAATAGACCGAAGTACATGCTGAACATGAACAATTGAAACATAATTTCATGACTGATATAACTGATAAGCCAAATGTATTATGCTGAATATGCATATCTGATGCATGAATAACATATTTAAGACTGCATGACTAAATTACTGATAATATAAGTATCTTATCATACAAACCATGTAGATCTTATGCATGAATACATGACTGAACTAACACATGAATGCATGATTGACTATGCCATGGTAATTGATACCAAGTTTATAATGGAATTCCGAAAATGAACTGGACACTAAGTTGTAACTGAAATCTGAACATAGAACGGGAGAGCTTACGGAAAGTTGTTACCTTGGGCTGAGTCTAAATTAGAGGAAAATAGGTGAGGATACTTGGTACTCAAGTCTGCTTTTGCTTCCCAAGTAGATCCCTCAACGGACTAACTTCGCCAAAGAAGACTTCTTTATTCCTCAGTCTGCATGTCTGATAGTCGAGGATTTCAACTGGAATTTCATTGTAAGAGAGACTATTCTTGATATCTACACCCTCCATAGGTACTAAAAATGTTGGGTCACCTATGCACTTCTTTACCAAGGATACGTGAAAGAATGGATGAACTAAAGCTAGATCTGAAGGGAACTCGAGCTCATAAGCTAAATGATTGAGAATTTTTAAGGGACCGATATATCAGGGACTGAGCTTTCCCTTCTTACCAAATCTCTTCACTCCCTTCATGGTATAGGTATTTAGATAAACATAGTCACCAATCTAAAAATTAAGATCTTTCTTGCATATACCTGCATAAGACTTCTCTCAGTACTGAGCAGCCTCGAGTCCTTCTCTAAAAAATAGGACTTTTTCTAAGGCACCGAATACAAAGTCATGCCCAAAAACTGAGGCCTCACTAACTTTGAACAATCAAACTAGAGATCTACAACTCCTACCATAGAGAGCTTTGAATGGAGCCATCTTCATACTGGAATGATAGCAGTTGTTGTATGCAAACTCAATCAAAGGCAAGTGGTTATTCCAACTACCCTTGAAATCAATAGCACACGCTCGCAGTATATCTTCTAAAGTTTGAATGATCCTTTATTATTGACCATCTGTTTGAGTATGAAAGGTTTTACACAGATAAACTTGGGTACCACGCCCCTTTGGGAATGCTTTCCCAAAATAAAAAGTGAACTGAGTACCTTTGTCTGAGATAATAGATAATGGAACACTGTGCAATCTAACCAACTCTCTGACATAGAGTTTGCATAATCCTCGGCTGAATAAGATGTATGGACTGGAAGGAAGTGAGTTGACTTGGTCATCCTATCAACAATGACCCAAACCGAATCATACTGATGACGAGTACGAGGCAAACCAATCACAAAGTCTATGTTTACTTCTTCCCACTTCCAAGTAGGAATATTGAACTCTTGCATGGACCCACTAGGCTTCTGATGCTCTATCATAACCTGATGACATGTAGATAACTTAGCCACAAACTTGGAATGATGCATGTGAAAGGAGTTTCCCAGATCTGAAGAGTAAGTTGAATTCTACACCCCTATTAGTCCTTCTAGAAGGCACAGAAGGGTATGTTGTGGATTGTGATGCTTTGGGAATAGGCTTAGGATGTGAATTGATGTAGAATAGTTAATTAATATCTTTTTGGTCAAGATATATATGGACACCACATTAGAAAAATATCCAACATATGATCTTGAGCTAGCAACAGGTCATTATCTTATTCAATTTCTCTCAAATCAAAAGTAGTCTTTTTCAAGAACAAGACCCATCCCTCAAGATTCAAGGTCAAATCTTAAGAATTCACCTCCGACCCTCACAAATTTATAAATCAAGGTATGTTTAGTGTTCATCCTTGGTTTTTCTTCCACCCTTGGAGTTCAAGAATCCTTTTTGAGAATTTAAATTATGAATTACATTCTTAAATTGAATTGTGTTTAGGTATGTGTTGATTTTGTGGGTTGCAAATTAAGAAGATTATGAATTTCAAGTAAATAAACTAGTGTGTGTGTTGATTTAAGTATTCCTCATATCGTAGCCCATGAATTGTGAGTTAAATGCTATAGTCATGATATCTCCATGTTATTCTTTCACATGAACAAGAAACATGCTCTCCAAGTATTTGACAAAATGTCTATATGAATGAATTATGCATGATGTCCTAATGGTGATTCTTTTAAAATTGTGATATAGTTTCATTATTTATGCTATCGAGTCCTGGGGGTATTGTATACCCAAAATAGTTGTTTACTTAGTTCCAGTGTAGTAGAATAATTTTGTAGTATCCCGAATAGTAGCATTCAGTTAGTTAACTGAATTCGTGTAAGTTCAGTCAAGCTTAGTATAGTTGAGTGATCAATGTTAATTCAGTTAGGAGTAGGATTTAGCACTGAGTGAACCCAGGGATGGGGTCATTTCTACCTGTATAGGGTTTGACCGTTAGTAGCAGCCCCTGAGTTATAGAACTATGTAGCCAGCATACGGTAAATCGTCTTCCTTCCATACTAGGGTTGACGTAACCATATACATCTCATGAGTCTTCCTGCTAGATTAGGGTTGACCCATCCAGTATTAGTAACCCGTGGCACGGTGCTAACACCATTCCAACTGGGGTTACAGGTTGTACCCCAAATCGGTCTATAATCAGGGTATGTCGGTTAGATAATGTAACGCCCCAAAAAATGGGTTTCGAAGAATCACACGATGCTTGAGGCTATGAGTAGCCCCAAGCTAACCCTTATTTTCATTCAGTTCAACACAAATCAATGGGATTTCCATAAATAACCCTTAAATATCAACAGAGTAATCATCATCCAAGAATAAAAGAATTTTAGAAAGATAACAAAATATGACTTATTAGTCAACTCCCAACATCTATACTAGTCTGACAAGCCTCTAAGAAAATCAATAAAACCAATGATCCATTGAGACATGCCCAAACTAACTCATACTCAGTTATCAAATGTAAACAATTTCGTGAAACCAAAATCAGACATCACATCCTCGGAACATGAAGACTCACCACAACAAAGAATGTAGAGCAGCGTGCCCGAAGAATCACTGTCAAACCTGGAACTGAGCACCTGAACCTACATTCGAGAAAATGTAGCCCACATCCGAAGATGTGGGTCAGTACAATGGAAAGGAACCGAGTATATGGGGGTGTATGCAGTTGTATCAACATCATCATCATAAATATTTATAAGAAATATGCAGGATATTAGAAAGACTCACATAGCTCGAAGAAAATCATCATAATCATGAGAGGGTGAAACAGGTAAAATAACACATGTGAGTCATCATATAATTTGTCAATCACTTTCAGTTTATCAAGAATATCAATTCTCATAATGTAAATATCATTTAAATTTGTCGAAAGAATAACTTTCACAATTCCACTTCCAAATCACTTCACCATTCACCATAGACAGAAGGAAACACACACACATTGGGAGATCCTATAACCGACATAAACCATGTGAGCTACATGGAGTCCAACGTACAACCCACGTTGGGGAGAGTCATCCTATCCTTGCCATCGGAGTAGGACTATCGATATCAAATCCACATAAACTAGTGATCACTATATAAACCAGCCTTAGGCTCACTCCTACGGGGGCACGTAGTTCTAGGGAAGTAAGGTCGCTTTATTCCTCCCACTCTGTGCTAAAGATTTCTCCTGGACTTAGCTCAGATAATTCAAAGACAATCCACAACAAAACAATTTTAGTAATATATAAATATACATCGGGAGCCATCATGCTTCCCATCTATCAAAATCAACCACGTTGTGAATTTCTTTCACACTCGAGTTCAAAACAACTCCATTAAGACCAAAAGGTCAAATCATTCAAAATATCCCAAATATTCGACATCAACGTGCTAATAACATACACTTTCTCATAAAAACACAATTTTTAATAGGGATTCACGACCCAAATCGCAAAATCATGATAAATATTGTTCAAGATACATGCTTTATATCTCCACACATGTAAATTCATCTTTCAAAATCATAAACATCAAGATTTCATAATAATCATCATAAGATATGGGTTCATGCTTCAAATTTATAAAAATCAAATAAAAATCATGCCTTTATAAAGAAAAGTACTTTTGGCCACAAGAAGGAAAGAGAGTTCTTGTTGAAAAATCCCACATACCTTGAATGATAAACTTTAGATCGATACTCATTTTTGAGATGTTAATTATGCCTTTGAATGATGGTTCTTGGAGTTCTTGAACTAGGAACTTGAAATCTTGAATAAATTTGCAAAATTAATGGTGAACTTTGGAGGTTCTTGAAGTTGGATGTAGGAGCTTAGGGTTTTCTTTTTGATGGAGTTTGATGAAATATAACATATAATACTTCTAATAGGCTTTAATATAGGGTTTGGACGGATTTTGGGTTAGGGGGAATGACCAAAACGCCCCTAAAAATCAAAACAATTCTCAAATTTGTCCTTTGGTGGACTGTTTTGATAGTCTGGAGTAGATCAATCATAACGTTTTACTCCGATATCCAAATTGGATGGAACCAATTTCATTATAAAGAGGACTCTCATATATTTCCGTTGATATATAGTATCTCACCCAGATCATTGCGTACGAGTAGTTATGATCGTTTGAAGTTGTCCCAAAAATTCACTTTTGATAGGCTAAAGTAGATCGACCATAACTTTTTTCTCCAATAGACAAATTGGATGAAACCAATTTCATTGGAAAGAGGACTCGCAGATATTTCCATTGATATATAGTAAATCACCCAGTTCATTATGTACAAGGAGTTATGATCGTTTAAATTGGAGCAAAAATATGCCAGGCCTCAGTACTTTTTCCTGCACGTTTTACTGTTCACTAGTATTCACAGTTCGATCGAAATGTTCATAACTCGTCGCTCCGGTGTCCGTTTTCGATGATCCACCTAGCGTTGGAAATATTATTCGATACTCTACGCAATGGTGGGTCATAATCTAAGACATTCCGCACGAAAAATTTATAATTCATTCTAGAAGATAGAACTTAACACATTTACGCACAAAATTTCAACGAAAAATTTCCCAGGGTATTACATCATCCCCACTTGGAAACATTCACCCGCGAATAACGCTAGACATGCCAAGATTAGATAGGGAATAGATTATACAGCTGAAACCATTTGTTAGACTCATCACCACATCATTTCTCACTCCGAATGCAACATAGAATGCATAAATTGAAGAAACTACAGCTGAACACTTAATAAATGACAGCTGAACTGCTGCAACTTTTATCAAAAGTGCATGATATAGGAAAGAATGGTGTCTTCGTCTTGATCGGAGTTAGCGAAAAATAGGTGCGGGTACTTGGATCGCATATCCACCTCAGCTTCCCAAGTTGTACCCTCAACAGATTGGTTTCGCCATAACACCTTGACCAAGGGAACTTCTTTGTTCGTTAGTCTTCGGACACTGAAATCAAGAATCTTAATAGGAATCTCATCAAAATAAAGATTTTCTTGAATGTCAAAACTCACAGAGGAATCCACTACCACAGCATCGCTAATATGCTTTCCAAGCATGGAGACATGGAATATTGGATGAATAGAGGACAACTCGGAAGGCAACTCAACCTCATAAGCTACCTTACCAACACGGCTAAGAATTTTGTAAGGACCAACATAATGGGGACTAAGATTCCCCTTATTTTCGAATCTCTTCAACCCCCTCATGGGTGAAATTTTCGGATACACTAGGTCAACAACTTCAAACTCAAGGTCTCTCCTTATAACATCCGCATATGACTTCTGATGACTCTGCACAGTTTTCAACCTTTCCCTAATCAGCTTAACTTTTTCCATAGCCTCAAATACCGTATCAGGACCACTCACAGCTACTTCACCCACCTCGAAGCAACTTATGGGTTATCTACACTTCCTCCCATATAAGGCTTCAAATAGATCCATGCCAATACTAAAATGGAAACTATTATTGTAAGCAAACCCTATCAACGGTAAGTGATCATCCCAACTTCCCTTAAAGTAAAGTGCACAAGCTCTCAACATATCCTCTAAGGTATAGATAGTCCATTCAGCCTAACCATCGGTCTGCGGATGAAAAGCAGAACTCAAAAGCACTTGGGTACCAAGACCCTTCTGAAAAGCTTTCCAAAATTGCGAAGTGAACTAAGTACACCTATCTGAAATGACAGACAAGGGAACTCCATGTAGTTTGACTAGCTCTCAGATATACAATCTACCATAATCCTCAGCAGTATATGAAGTATGAACTGGCAAGAAATGAGCAGACTTAGTCAACCTATCAACCACAACTCAAATGGAATCATGCTGGTATCGGAAAAGAGGTAAACCAATCACGAAGTCCATATTTATCTCTTCCCACTTCCAGGTGGGAATACTAAACTCTTGCATCATACCACCAGGTCTTTGGTGTTCAACCTTAACCTGTTGGCATGTTACACACTTAGCTACCAACGCTGCTATATCTTTCTTCAATCCACTCCACCAATAGATTTCCTGCAAGTCTCGGTACATCTTGCTGGCACCAGGATGAATAGAATATCGCACCCTGTGTGCTTCAGCCATAATCCTCTGTCTCAGATCATCAACATTCGAGTCACACAATCTACCCTGCAATCTCAACACATCATCTCTCCCTTGGGAGAAAACCTCTACTTTTTGGTCCTTGACTGACTCCTTCAGTCTAACAAAACTAGCATCTAAGTATTGCTTTTCCTTTACTTCCGAAACCAAGGAGGATTCGGAACTACTCTGAACCCCTATACTACCTTTAGCAGAGTCAAACAACCTAACCCCCAATCTAGCCAAACAATGTACATCATGATCCAACTCTTTCTTACCTTCTACCACATGCAAAACACTACCCATGGACACTCTACTTAGGGCATCCGCCATAATATTGGTCTTATCTTAATGGTACAGCACACTCATATCATAGTCCTTTAATAATACTAACCATCGTCTCTGCCTAAGATTCGATTCTCTCTGGGTAAACACATACTGCAGACTCTTATGATCAGTGAAAACATCAACATGGACACCATACAAATAGTGTCTCTAGATTTTCAAAGCAAACACAATAGCAGTCAACTCAAGGTCATGGGTGTGGTAGTTTTTCTCATGGGGTTTCAACTGTCTAGAAACATAAGCTATCACCTTACCCTTCAACATCAATATGCAACCCAACCCAACTCTCGAACCATCACAGTACACCACAAAACTATCAACACCATTAGGTAAAGCCAAAACAGGGGCTGAAGTAAGTCGAATCTTCAACTCCTGAAAACTCTTCTCACAAGATTTGGACCACAAGAAATTCACTTTTTTTTGGGTCAGCCGAGTCATAGGAGACGCTATAGAGGAGAAACCCTCAACAAAACGGCGGTGATAGCTAGATAAACCTAAGAAACTTTAGATATCAATCAGAGAAATAGGTCTAGGCTAATTTCTAACAGCTTCGGTCTTTTAGGGATCAACTCTAATACCCTCGGAAGAAATGATATGACCCACAAAAGCAACTGACCATAGCCAAAACTCACACTTACTAAACTTGGCAAATAACTTGTGATCTCTAAGGGTTTCCAAGACACTTGAAAAATAATTTGAATGTTCATCCTCACTATGGGAGTACACCAGTATATCATCGATGAACACTATGACAAACATATCCAGATATGGTCTGAAGACTCAATTCATGAGGTCCATGAAAGCTGTTGGGGCATTAGTTAACTCGAAAGACATAACAAGAAACTCAAAATGGCCATAAAGAGTTCGGAAAGCGGTTTTCGGGATGTCACACTCCCTAACTTTTATTTGATGATAGCCGGAACGAAGTTCTATCTTTGAGAAATAACTTGCACCTTGCAATTGGTAAAACAAATCATCTATTCCCGGAAGGGGGTACTTATTTTTTATAGTGACTTTATTCAGTTGGCGGTAATCAATGCACATACGCAAAAAGCCATCTTTCTTTCTCACAAACAACACAGGAGCACCCCAAGGAGAAATACGGGGCCTTATGAAACCCTTATCTAGTAGATCTTTGAGTTACTCTTTAAACTCTTTATGTTCTGCAGGGGCCATATGGTAAGGAGGAATAGAAATGGGATGAGTATCGGGAAGAAGATCAATCCCAAACTCTATCTCTCTATCAGGAGGTATCCCTGGGAGATCATCTAAAAAGACATCAAAAAACTCATTGGCAACGTTAACAGACTAAAGAGTTGGAGTCTCCAACTTAGTGTCTTTGACTCTAACCAAATGGTAAATACACCCCTTGGAAATAAGATTTCTAGCTTTGAGGTAAGAGATAAAATGACTCTTGGGTGACACAGAATTCCTTGATCACTCAAACACAAATCCACCCAAAAACTGAAACTTGACCACTCGAGTCCGACAATCAATAGAGGTATAAGAAGAATATAGCCAGTCCATACCGAGAATCACATGAAGATCTACCATGTCTGACTCAATCTGATCAGCCAACAAAACTCTAGGAAGAACGGTAACAGGACACTTTTTATACACTTTCTGGGCAACAATCAAATTAGCCACTGGGGTAGAAACTAGGATAGGCTCAGGAACAATTTCAAGACTCATTTCAAACTAAAATATTCAAAGCATACCAGTAACAACATCGGGAGAGTCCTTCTATTCCTGGTGGGAAGGTAAAGCATAGAATCTATTATGGCGCTACCCGCCAGCATTGCTAGAAGAGGCGCCCTGAGTTGGGGCTAGGCAAGTCGCTAGAACTGGAGCACTAACAGTCTGAGACTGGATCTGAGGGCGATAGTCACGGCGCCTTTGTCCATTCTGTGGTCAATCTCTAACTCTGTTACCCATGTCACCACACCAGAAACAACCCCTCTTCTCACCCCAACACTCACCCGAATGAGCCCCACCACACTTAGGACATAGGGGACAGTTTGGCTTACTGCCAGCACTGTACTGGGACCTGGATGCATATGACCTGGTACCTTACTCCTGCCTACCTCTACGTACGGGAGCACTAGCAGATGATGGTGCTAGTATAGACGAACGATCCTGATACTGAGGGTGAATCCCTTCCTGCGACCTAGTCTGACCCTGTTCGTGCTTCTCGAACCTAGCTCTTTTGTTCCCGCTCATTCTATCTCTCTCCTTAATCTTGTCTGCCTCAATCTGTTGGGCATGAACCATCAGCCTAGAAAGATTCATCTCACTATTTAGCATAGCATACCTACACTCCTTAACCACATAACTAGATACTCCAGTCATAAACTTACTCATACTAGCCCGATTATAAGCCACTAAGTCAGGAGCATACTTGGCCAACTGATTAAACATTAGACAGTACTCCCTAACAATCATAGAGCCCTGTCTCAGATTCATAAACTCTTCCACCTTTCATCTCCAAAGGGAAAACTTATCCAGGAATGCATCCTGGAACTCTTGCCAAGTTGTAGGGATATCTCCCTCACCTCTACCTTTCCTCCAAGCAACAACCCAGTCATAAGCAAGGTCTTTCAATATATACGCAGCCAACTCCACACTATGTTTCTCAGATACATGCATCACCTGAGTAATCTACCGTACCTCCTCTAAAAACAACTGTGGATCCTCACCAGACTTGGACCCATAGAATTCCAGTGGATTCATCCTCATAAAGTCATGAATCCTGGCAGCGGCTTAATCACCTCACTACTGCAGTGGAGCTAGGGCCAGGTTGGCCTGAACATTTACAGTAACAGCTTGGGCCAGTGCCTGAAAGGCTGCCCAAAATTTAGTATGAGACACGTTTTCATTCAATGGGTCAGTGGGTAAAGGTGGCTGACCATCATAATTTGTTCTCGTTCGACGGGGAGGCATATTTTTGAAACAGAAGAGCACGAATCAATAGAAGAGAGAGACACTTTAAGCACGATAGATTTCTGAGCGTGCTCGAAGAATCACTGTCGAACTTCGAACTGAGCACCTAAACCTATATTTAGAGAAAATGCAGCCCATATCCGAAGATGTGGGTCAGTACCATGGAAATAAATCAAGTATATGAGGGTGTATACAGTTGTGTAAACATCATCATCATAAATATTTATAAGAAATATGCATGATGTATGAAAGACTCACATAGCCCGAAGAAAATCATCATACTCATGAGAGGATGAAATAGGTACAATAACACATGTGAGTCATCATATAATTTGTCAATCACTTTCAGTTCATCAAGAATATCAATTCTCATTATGTAAATATCATTTAAATCTTTCAAAAGAATAACTTTCACAATTCCACTTCCAAATCACTTCACCATTCACCATAAAAACAAGGAAACACACACACACTACGAGATCCTATAACCAACATAAACTATGTGAGCTACATAGATTCCAACGTACAACCCACATTGGGGAGAGCCGTCCTATCCTTGCCATTGGAGTAGGACTATCAATATCAAATCCACACAAACTAGTGATCACTATATAAATCAGCCCCAGGCTTACTCCTACGGGGGCACGTAGTTCTAGGAAAGTAAGGTCGCTATATACCTCTCGTTCGGTGCTAAAGATTTCTCCCTGACCTAGCTCAGATCATTTTAAAGACAATCCACAATAAAACAATTTCAGTAATATATAAATATACATCGGGAGCCATCATGCTTCCCATCTACCAAAATCAACCACGTTATGGATTTCTTTCACACTCGAGTTTAAAACAACTCCAATAAGATCAAAAGGTCAAATCATTCAAAATATCTCAAATATTCAATATCAACGTGCTTATAACACATACTTTCTCAAAAAAACACAATTTCCAATGGGGATTCATGACCCAAATATCAAAATCATGATAAATATCGTTCAAGATTCATTCTTTATATCTCCACACATATAAATTCATCTTTCAAAATCATAGACATCAAGATTTCATAGTAAGCATCATAAGATATGGGTTCATGCTTTAAATTCGTAGAAAGCAAATAAAAATCATGCCTTTGTAAAGAAAAGTACTTTTGGGCACATGAACGAAAGAGAGTTCTTGTTGAGAAACCCTACATACCTTGAATTATGAACTTTAGATTGATACTCATTTTTTAGATGTTAATCGTGCCTTTGAATGATGGTTCTTGGAGTTCTTGAACTAGGAACTTGAAATCTTGAATAAATTTGCAGAATTAATGGTGAACTTTGGAGGTTCTTGAAGTTAGATGTAGGATCTTAGGGTTTTCTTTTTGAGGGAGTTTGATGAAATATAACATATAATGCTTCTAATAGGCTCAAATATAGGGTTTGGATGGATTTTGGGTGAGGGTAAATGACCAAAACTCCCCTAAAAATCAAAAAAAAATCTTGAATCTGTCCTTTGGTGGACTGTTTTGATAGTCTGAAGTAGATCAGCCATAACATTTTACTCCGATATCCAAATTGGATGAAACCAATTTCATTAGAAAGAGAACTCTCATATATTTCCGTTGATATATAGTATACCACCCAGATCATTGTGTACGAGGAGTTATGATCATTTGAAGCTGACCTAAAAATTCACTTTTGTTAAGCTGTAGTAGATCGACCATAACATTTTGCTCCGATAGACAAATTGGATGAAACCAATTTCATTAGAAAAAGGACTCACAGAGCTTTCCGTTGATGTATAGTAGATCACCTAGATCATTATGTACAAGGAGTTATGATCTTTTAAAGTTGGAGAAAAAATACGCCAGGCCTCAGTACTTTTTCCTGTACGTTTTACTGTTCACTACTATTCACGATTCGATCGGAATGTTCATAACTCATCGCTCGGGTGTCCGTTTTTGATAATCCACATATCGTTGGAAATCTTATTTGATACTCTATGCAATGGTGGGTTATAATCTAATACATTCCACATGGAAAAATTATAATTCATAATAGAAGATAGAACCCAACACGTTTATGCACAAAAAAATTTTCGGAGTATTACAGATAATAACTCCCACAATTATAGTTTCAGGATTCAGTATCGAACTCATTTCAGATCTTCACGATCATAACTTTTAGTTATTAGTAATCAGTTATTAGAAACTCAGTAGTTCTGTTTCTGTCTTATTCAGACAGACGATATATGCATGGTATTATATGTTCAGTATCTTCAGTAGTTCCAGTCTGACATATACTCTCATCCAGTCACTTCATGATATTTAGTTATTAATATTACTCATGCACATAAGCTCATGCATATTATCGTAACCTTACCTAGCATACCAGTACATTTAAAGTATTGACGTATACTCTCCCTTTGGGCTATGATGTTTTATATCATAGGTTCAGATGCTCGGATCCCTAACCATACCAAGCCAGATTAATCAATCAGACAAGGTTACAGTAGTGAGTCCTCATCCATCGGGGACGCAATATTTATTTAGTCATTGCATTATTTCAGTATTTTGGTTATTTCAGACAGCAGTTGTGAGTTAGTTAGGGCCTGTCCCATCAACTCTTTTATTTTTAGATATTTAGATGCTTTAAAACATTATCTGTCAGCAGTTATTCTACAGATGTATTCAGTTTCATGAACCTTATGGCATTTACAATTTTAGTTCCACATATACTTTATGATTATTATTCAGTGCTCACAGCGGTTACTGGTCATGGGTTAGGTTGTGGTCCTTCAGGTCATGGGCATCGTGTGACGCACAGGGTGTAGTCTTGGGGCGTTACAGGTATCACTCAAGTTAACTTCAACTAAGGTGTCCTCATGTATGTACTCACTACTACTTTCAAAATCATCACCATGAGTACTCTCAATAATAAGGTCACACAAAGTAGAAGAGAAAGCAATTTCCAAACAATGGACACTTTCTCTTTCCTTGGAAGAACCCTTAAGTAGACACTACTTAGGCCTTCACAAGAAGTAGGCAATTCATCCTCATTGATATCAAACAAGGATGGGTGTCATATAAAGGATCACATCCACAATCATTTTCAAAGGAACAATCTCTTATTGGGTCTCTTAAATATTCAAGCAAATCAAAGTTATCATCACCCAATTGGTTATCCCTTTCCAAGACCTCACATTCCTTTCCCTTAAGAGTACTTTCATCTTACAAGAAGAGATTTCCATTTTTAGGAGGAATGATATCACACTATAGTGGGTTGGCATATAGGCTTATATCCCTCAATATCATTCTCACCACTAGGTTTACTAGGAGTAAGCTCATCATCTTCAAACAAGATATCGTCCTTAAGCAGAGAAGGGTCTATCCATGAATGGGATGTAGAATATACAAGTCCACTCTCCAAATGGCAACTATCAAGTTCCAAAGAAGTTTCAAGGACATGATTATCCTTATAAGCCAAGAAAGTTTTAGGATCTTCACTAAAAGACAAGGTCAAAGGGCCACTCCCATTTTCTTGATCAGCATTCTCGAGTTTTTCACTCACTTGAGGTCTATTAACCACACTACACACATCCTCAAGTGTCACTTGAGGTCCATTAACTACACTATACACATCCTCAAGTGGTGGAACAGTTTCACTCACAAGTTGATCAAAACAATTTTCACAAGATGAGGTACTATCATTCAACACAATAGCCTCAACACTATATGAACATAAATTGATCTTACAAGAAGAGTCAATTTGGTCATCAATAGGATCAACTAGTGTATTCACACTCACAACATGCCATCATTAAAAAGTGGTAAAGAATCATTAGACTCGCATATACGTAAGCTACTACTCACACTTAATGGGATACTGGCCATACAATTATCATTCACATGCATAAAAGTGTGAGAGATAGTTATGTTACCTTGAAATTCTTGAGCACATTCTTCTTTACCTTGGTGTGAAAGTCCTCCACAAACTTTGGAAGTATCTATAATTTTTCTCATCAAGTCTTTAAAATTAATCTTCTCTTTTGTTACTTGTTTTCCTTTGCTTGCTATGTTGATACCTATACAAATGTCCTTAAAAAATAGAAGGACAAATAATGTTAGCTCTGTTTGGTGGCAATCCTCTCACTTCTCTCCCCTCAACCTCTCTTTTTTGCTCTCTTAGGTTTCCACCTTACACTCCCTTACTCTTCTCAATTTTTTGTCTCTCATTCTCATTTAACTTAGAGTAAGTAGTCATTTTTTCTTGAAATTTAGGAAGGGTGGGTGGAAAAAAATGATTTCCCCATTGGTCTCTTGCAAACTTAGTCCAATTTTGCACATTTGGAATCTTATGTTGTGCAAATGAATAAACACCCAAGTGTAAGTGTCCACATTCCAAGGGAAATATGTCACACCATACCTCCTCATAGTACCCATCTCGAGTGAAGAAAACCTTCATGCTCTCGAAGACTCTATAGCCTCCCAAGAAGTATGAGAAATGCTCGGACACTCGAGACATACCTAGATAATCAATCAAAAGAGGAGTTATATAGTTTTCATGACACTAATCATCAATGATAAGAACAAATCTTAGAACTCCAGAAATCTTTACCCATCTTGAACATGGTTGTCTTCTTGGATCACTATTGTAAAGCTTTGTATAACCCTTCGGCATATAATTTTTTCTTAAAACTCTTCCAAGACTCCTTAACTTTGAGTGGGTTTCCTTAAAATATTGCTCCATTTCAAGGTAGGACCAATAGACCCTTATACCAATAGACCCTTATACCTTGTTGATGTTGAAAAAGATTGAAATATTTTAAGTCGAAGTTAGGGTTAGGAATCCACAAATTGTTGTTGAATTATAAATTGAGATATTTATTTTGGTTCCTATGATAGACCATTGTGATGATGATGGTGGATTTCCTAACGCGTTCTGAGCTTGTCGAGGAGTAGTACTTAGCACTGAGAGGGAAATTTGGTATTTCCCCAAACCTATGTGCCACCGTAGGATTGTTTGATGATGATATTATTGGCCAGAGATCCCGATTATGATTATTGCAGTTTTAAGGTCGTACTCCCTGGCAAAGAGTATGACGCTCCTGCCAATGAGGGTTTTAAACATTGGTATTCCACGTATCTCACATGGGATTATCGGTCATAGGAAACTCTCCTATCCATAAAAGTCACGTTTCTTGAATTACTGAGTCACTCCGAGATTTTAGTCAAATTGTTGAGATATTATGATTAATTATAATTACCTATGAGTAATTTTGACTATATGATAATTTATGATTTTTGATGATTTACATGGATTATGAGATTTTACCATTTGAACTATTTATTAAGAAGGTATGAAGAGTATGATTTGATATAACTCAAGCCAAGTGAGTCATCATTGTCTGTATGCACGTTTTCATGAAATTGATGATGTTATTTAAAGTGTTGCATGCACCCCCACATACTCAGTACAATCTCTTTGTGCTGACCCCCATCTACTATTCTATTCAGTTGCAGCATCTGGTCAGCAGGTACAAGAGTCCTTATAGTTCAAGGTGTTCTATTGGTTGTTTCAGTTCAGAGACACTGTGCCATCTTCTTTCGGCCATATTGAGTGGGATGGTTGGGAGTCATGACCCGTTTATGTACAGATAATACTAGTAGAGGCTTCATAGACAGTAGTAGTGGTTGATGTATTCAGCCTCCTTTTTGTATATATATATATGTCCGTAGAATTGTCATCTTGTAATTCCAATATTGTATCAAACAAATTTTGTTTTGAGATATTTTAAGATTAATTCTTTCAGAATTGTGTTTTAATTAGTTGCTTTTGAGTTATATCGATGAAAAGGGTTAGCTTGGGGTCACTTGTGACCCTAAGCACTGTGTGGCATCTCGAAACTTGATTTTCAGAATGTTACAAACTTGGTATCATAGCATAGAGTTCAAGTGTCCTAGGGTGTCTATAAAGTCGTGTCTAGTGGAGTCTTACAGAACGGTATGGAGACGTCTGTACTTTTCTTCGAGAGGCTATAAGACATTTAGGAAAGGATGCTGTTCTTTTAAGTCATAAATTATGCAATAAGTTTAAACCAGATAAGCTACCAAATTTCTTTTTAGGATCTATAAGTGACAGTTTGTACTTTTCTATCTATGTGTTATTCTTGAGATAGTATGAGCAGCAAGTCCCGCTTTTTTCCCTGATAATGTTTTCAGACTGATTAGTAAAATGTTTCAGAAGTCTTATAAAAGTGGCTTCAGAAGGGCCTCCCAGTGTGTTATAAGTTCCTGAAGTTTCATGTTATGTCCTCTTCTTTATGACTTGTTTAGCTAAGACTGAATGGATGCGTACTCCTTGATCATCGAATGTGGTATGCCAAGTTCCTATCTCCCACAATATTGCTATCATCATGCTATTGAAAAAAATGAATGTCTAGTGAAGCCATGTGGGGCTCTTTCGATTCACTAGCACAGCTGTTTTGTTATTCCCCTCAAACTTTTTTTCAAAACTCATATTCAAAGTCTAGTGGAGCCGTGTGCGGCCTATTTCGATCCACTAGCAACTTATAGTTCATCTTGTTCCATGTGTTGGCTGAAAGTGTATGATTTAGATATGTAGTAGTAAGAAGGATGGTAAGTGTGATTTGTTGAGCATAAGTATAATGGAATCCATTTTTGCATACATTTGGGGTTAATAGGGAGTGATATATCCTTGTGTGTCAATTTTGTGATGTAGTTTGTTCAAGGTATGAAATGGGTGTTGATGGTATTTGTATGCCAGAGAGTATAGGTTAGTAATGGAAGTACTCGGTGGGTGAGTGTTATTAAACTATGCCATTGTCAGGTTGTAAGAGGAAGTTAAGTTAAGACGTAGAGAGCTATGAACTAAGTTAAGTTGTGTATGAAGGATAGATAGTAGTGACGGGTGAAAGAAGGACGTGTTAATGGATTATGAATAAGATAAGCTATATGATTATGACCAATTATTATTGTTATGAAGTTTAAATAGGCTAGCATTGGTTGAGGATTGTTTTATAGTTTCTAAGTGGAAATTTTGTGCGAAAAGTTTGAAGTTATATTGTGTGCTAAAAGTTAAGTTTGAATGATTGGTGATCGTGAAGGTGACTATGATGATTTCTTGATTAATGGTATTAGTTTTTAGGAATTGATTTAGTAGTCTTGAATAGTGGATATAAGAGCCTAAGTTTGGTTGATTCGTGATTAAGTTTGATGTTGTGTTTATGATGAGAAAGTTTACCCAAGATATTATGGGACTACTTTAATTTCGAGGATTAGTGTATGACTGTAATGGTTGAGCTTCTTAGATGTGATTTTGATTCTTATGGTTTAGAGATATAAGTTTACAGGCATGATTTTAATAAGCGATGACAGAGGTAGTGTGGTCCATTAAGGATGAGAAAAAAAATTGAGTTGAGCATTAGACTCTAAGATTGAAATTCTGAAGTTGAGTCGAAAGCGTTGAAACTCTACATGGTGTATGCTTATTTTTTAGCTAAGAGGTAATGTGAAGTAAGATTGAGATTAAGCTTTCATGTGTATGGTGGTCAGTTGAAGTTTTAAGTGGTTATCTTGAGGGATTGTGGTGTACATGTTTCATATTCTAGAAGCTAGTTACACTTCAATTCGTAAACTTCTACTAGAAGATCTTTGTTTACCAAGTATTCCAGCTAAGTCAATCAGAATCGTATAGTGTACCTTCTCATTTATCATTTCATCATGTTATCCAAGGATCTTAGGAATGAAATCATTTCCATATGGAGCATCTCAGTAGTTACGAGTATACCTCTGTTCGTGCATCATACATATGAGCTAATTCATAGGTGCCCCGTGCACAGTCTTAGTGACCTTGTGAAATAAGTGTTGTAGAGGAACATAGAGTCCCAAGGGGGAGATACCCCGTGACTTCTTAAAGCTTCCGTGTTTTAAACACATCTTGTTCATCTCAAGTTCTCATTACGAGGCTTCAATTGGCTATTGTTGCAAACGCATTCATACATTCCAGATTCAGTTCAGCTAGATATTTATGCGTCAGATATGCATGTTCAGTATGAGGACTAAGAAACTGTAATTCCAATCGTGCCGAAAAGTCTCAGATGTTCTTGTCCCTTAAGAAGGTCAGTTGATCAGTTCTTTTTATCATATCAAGCGACATTCGAGGATGAATGTTTCCAAGGGGGAGATAATGTAATACCCCGAAAAATTTTCTTCGTAAATATTTTTTGAGAAACGTATTGAGTTCTACGCTTTAAAGCGATCCATAAATTTTCTATGTATTATTTCTAAGACGTTGACCTACCATTGCGTAGAGCATTGAATAAGCTTTCCAATGATATGTAGATCATCGAAAACAGACACTCGAGCGATGAGTTATGACCATTCTGATCGAACTACGACCATTCCGATCGAACTGTGAACAGTAAAACATGCAGAAAAAAAGTACTAAGGCCTGACGTATTTTTGCTCCAACTTTAAACGATCATAACTTCTTATACATAATAATCTGGGTGATCTACTATATATCAACGGAAACCTCTGCGAGTCCTCTTTCCGATGAAATTGGTTTCATCCAATTTGTCTATAGGAGCAAAAATTTATGGTCGATCTACTTTAGCCTATCAAAAGTGAATTTTTGGATCAACTTCAATTAATCATAACTCCTCGTACACAATGATCTGGGTGAGCTACTATATATCAATGGAAAGATGTGAGAGTCCTCCTTCTAATGAAATTGGTTTCATCCAATTTGGATATCGGAGCAAAACGTTATGGTTGATCTACTTAAGACTATCAAAATAGTCCACTAAAGGACAGATTCAAGAATTATTTGATTTTTAAGGGCATTTTGGTCATTATCCCTTCACTTCATGGTTGAAAACTGTCTATTTATATCTATATTGAGCCATAAAATTCATGTTCTTCCATCAAAAACATTGAGAGAACTAATCCCTAGGTCTATTTTGAGCTCTGCATATCTTTCAATTTCACCGTAGAAATCCAAAATTAATCCGATAAACGAACTCCTCATTTCAAGACCTTTGAGAAGCACCCATTATTTGTCTGAACAGGATTCCATAATCAAGAAAACAATTTCAAGGTATGTGGGGTTTTGAACAAGAGTAATCTTTCGTTCTTGTGCCCAAAGCTTTAATTTTACTATGGTTTTACTTGATTTTGCAAGTTAGATTATGTCTAAATAATTCGATTATGAGATTATGGTGGTTGAATGAATAAACTTTGATTTATATGATTATCTCAATGTTTTCATGATATGATGTAATAATTATCATTGCCAATTACACACTTTTACCACGAGGTGGTATTTTGAATGATTTGGGGACGTATGTCGAGATGGTATTTTGGAATAATATTTTGAGATATGTGTCAAGATTTATGCTTCCCAATGACGATTTGAATTATTTTATATATATTTGAGACATGAGATGTCTTGATATCTATAATTGTAAATTTTATATTTTTATTTTGAATGATTTCGAGATATATGTTGAAATGGTATTTTGGAATGATTTTGATATTTATGATACGCTTAAAGCTTCTTTATGACGAAATTGAATCATTGAGCATATTGAGATATAACATTTAAGATGTTACCATGAGTCTTGATATTTTCTCAAAAATATTGATGTTGTCATGACTTGATAAATTGTTACATTTTGACAATTTAAAAACTTGAGTTCTATTATTGAAATTTCATGATATTCGAAAATGGGTAAACACTCAAATTACATTATGAAGGATTTGTAAAACTTTAATTTTTTTTTCAATATGGATATACATGATTACTTCATTACTCTACTTCTTAAATTGAGAATTTATGCTATGAATTGCATACTACTACAATGAATTGATATTTCTAAAGTCTTTTGAGATAAAAGTCGTGATTTGAGTTGTACTACGGGATATGTATTCTTATTATGAATTGAAGGTCTCAAGTGCTTTTCAAAAGCTGTTGTCATGATTTAATTGTCGAATAGAAAGAATAATCATTTGAGTACATTGACCTTGAACTCGCAGAGTTGAGATGATTTTGACTATGAGAAAGATTGATTTTGATATAGATGTTGAGATGAATTTTGGTATTTTTTTTGGATGATTTTGATGAGTTGAATTGTTGAAAATATTATGCATTGAGTCTTCATATCCTTGTCCAAATGTCGAGTCAGTTATGGTTCAATGCATTGATACCTTGTTGATGTTGAAAAAGATTGAAATATTTTAAGTCGAAGTTGGGGTTAGGAATCCACAAATTGTTGATGAATTATAAATTGAGATATTTGTTTTGGTTTCTATGATTGACCCTTGTGATGATGATGGTGGATTTCCTAATGTGTTCTGAGCTTGTCAAGGAGTAGTACTTAGCACCGAGAGGGAAATTTGGTATTTCCCCAAACCTATGTGCCACCATAGGGTTGTTTGATGATGATATTATTGGCCAAAGAGCCCGATTGTGATTATTGCAGTTTTAAGGTCGTACTCCCTAGCAAAGAGTATAATGCTCCCGCCAATGGGGGTTTCAAACTTTGGTATTCCACGTAGCTCACGTGGGATTGTCGGTTATACGAAACTTTCCCATCCTTAAAAGTCAGATTTCTTGAATTACCTAGTCACTCTGAGATTTGAGTCAAAGAGATGAGATATTATGATGAATTTTGATTACCTATGATGAATTTTAACGATATGATAATTTATGATGATTTATCATAATTTATGATTTTTGATGATTTACATGGATTATGAGATTTTACCATTTGAACTATTTATTATGAAGGTATGAAGAGTATGATTTGATATAACTCAAGCCAAGTGAGTCATCATTGTCTGTATGCATGTTTTCATGGAATTGATGATGTTATTTAAAGTGTTGCATGCACCCCCACATACTCAGTACAATCACTTTGTGCTGACCCCCATCTACTATTCTATTCAGTTGCAGCATCTGGTCAGCAAGAAAAGGAGTCCTTATAGTTCAAGGTCTTCTGTTGGTTTTTTCAGTTCAGAGACACTTTACCTTCTTCTGTTAGCCATATTGAGTAGGATGGGTGGGAGTCCTGACCCGTTTATGTACAGGCAATACTAGTAAAGGCTTCATAGACAGTAGTAGTGGTTGATGTATTCGGTCTCTTTCTTGTATATGTATATGTGTCAGTAGAATTGTCATCTTGTAATTCCAATATTGTATCGAACAGATTCTGTATTGAAATATTTTTAGCATCATTCTCTCAAAATTGTGTTTTAATTACTTGCTTTTGAGTTATACCGATGAAAAGGGTTAGCTTGGGGTCACTTGTGACCCTAAGCACCGTGTGGCATCTCAAAACTTGAGTTTTGGGATGTTATAATTAGTGTATTAAAAATATTTTATTGATGTTATTGTTGAAGATATGGGTTTGAAAATATGTTATTGTTGTTGTGTATTTCAAACGTGAGATAAAAGAAACAAAAATCACTCAATTTGGAGCTCATTTGGTTTGGTTTCTATTCTTGAATGTTCGTGTTGTTCTTCATGTTGTGTTGAAGAAGAATCCTCAAAGGAGGTTGTTTGATCTAAAAATCAAGTGAAATAAAGAGTGGTCTTTGTTTGTCTTGGATACATTTTCAAAACAACACAAAAGGATAAAGTAGACAATAGGTCTTTCAAAAAAGATTTATTACCAAAAAGGAGAAAAGGCATTTTTGAAGGTTGACAAAAGAGGAAAAGAGACAAGACCCTCAAAAAGGTGCAAGAAAGTCAAAGCCTCTTATATTTTGAAAAAGGGATTCAAAGTGTTGTTTGACCTACTATAGCCGAAAATCCATTCTTCCAAATTGGAGATTGAATAATTCAAGTTGAAATTTATTTTTTCAAATTTCAACAACTCCCGATGCCCAATCCAAGGTTGTCACGTCACCACCCTAAAAAATGACCTAAGACTCAAAATTTCAGATTTCTTAGTTTCCTTTTTCTTATTCCTTTAGTTTCATTTGTTCGTTCTAATACTAATTTACAAGCTAGTAACCACCTACTAGATTGTGGGTTGGTTTTGAGTTGTTTTCTTTTCTTAGGTACCATGGACAAAAATGTTGTTAATCCTATCTTGTCCACTGTCGAAGCTCTCAACCATAACTATGAAAGGATACATATGGATTTGTCATCAATAAATGAAAGGTTGGGTCGCATGGGAAGTCAAAAGAACTCCAACCACTCATTTCTAAAGGAACAAGTGGGCTGCCAAGGCACACACCAAAGTGAAGGTTGCACCTCATGTGAGATACAAGGTAAAAATTCTATCTCCTACACTCCTACAAATGTAGAATATTGTGATGTGGGTAGTAGTAACCAAGTGGATGTAGTTGGTGGTTTGCTTAGAGAAGAATTGCATGAATCTTCATTTTGTGATACTTTTGGTATTACTAGGTTGCATGAATACCAAACTCTTGTTGTAGGTACACAAGAACTAGTTGATCCTATAGATGACAAAATTGATTCTTCTCGTAAGAATGATTTGTGTCCACCTAGTGCTAGCACTTATAACTTGAATAGGGCCCTATTGCTGAGTGATAAGATTATTAACACACTATTTGACCCTTGTGAAAACCAAGGTGAGTCTACATTGGTGTGTTAGTTGCTAACAACTAGTGAGGGTGTGTATAATGATCAAATTACTCATGAACGTAATACACTACTTGAGCATGTATATGGTGTCTTTGATGTGCCTTAATTAAGTAAAGATGTTGATAGAGTTAATCATGAGATTAGTGATGATTCTTTGAGAATGTTTTGTGATGAAAACCTTATTTTTGCTCATAAGAATTGTGAGAATGGCCAATTGGGTGAAGGTGATCTTGATGTACTTGAATGTTTAGGGACCCCGAATTGTGCTTGTTCTTGTGAAGGTGGTTTTGATTGTGATCCCTTTGCTGCCCGTGGTAGTTTGTATCTATGTGAGGATTGCTCCTTTGAAAGAGAAGGTGAATTTTTCTTAGAGATTCCATCTACTTCTTCTTTGTGTGTTTTCTATGATGAGCATATTAATGGTGATGAACTTGAAACTAGTGAATACATGTATAAGGACACCATTGTTAGAGTTAACTTGTGTGACACATTTCTCTACCCTCTTCTTTTTCATAATATTACTAATGGTAAAATAAAGGGTATGCCTAATTTTGGGGATTGCACCATAAGGGAAATTGGGTATAGCCAAGACCTAGGTCCTTGGCTACTTCACTCATTTGACCCCGGTGACCTCTTAGGATGTGCAGATTGTTGTACATCCTACTTGATGCTTGGTAAAGATGACAAGAAAGATTTGATTATGAGTGTTCGTATCCTTCCCTATGATAGAAAGTCATTCTTATGGATTTGCAACCCACTTGATAGACCCAAGTTGTACATGAGGGGGATTTTAAACAAAGTTAAGTGTTCTCTTGGAGTGTATCATAGCTATTTCTTGTGACATTTGCACTAATCTTTTTATGTTTAAAACAAAGTATTTGTGGTTATATTTCAAGTGTGTACCGCCTAGGCATAATGATGTTATTTATTGCACTAACCCTAACCCTCATTCCATGAGGATATTGTGCTTGTTGTCCTTTTCATTGGTTTTATAAGGTATAGATTCGAGGTAAAATCCTTTTTAAGAAGGGGACGATGATACGAGAAAAATGACCATCATAGCTTTTGATGACATCATTAAAGTTCAATACTTAAAGATTCAACCTTTGATCACCTCGAGGACATAAGAGCATGCATGGAGGACCCGCTATGGACACTCAAGAGAGCAATTCCATGTGTGGAGGGTTGATTGGAGATGTAGAATGATGACTAACTGAGAGCACAAGTTTTGAAATATTTTGGAGAGCTTTAAATGCTCTAAAACACTCCAAGGCAACCCCTATCCTGACACACCACTACCGCCCCTTTGTTCCCTTTTCATTAAGGGTGTTTTGGACATTTTCCTTATGTAATAGTTTAGCCTACAAATAGATAACTTAGGTTATTTTTCACTCATTAGTTTTTGAAGGTGGATGATTGAAAGAACTCATCTCTTGAGAGAGAGTGTGAAAACCGT
Source organism: Capsicum baccatum var. pendulum (assembly GCA_030864225.1). NCBI lineage: Eukaryota > Viridiplantae > Streptophyta > Magnoliopsida > Solanales > Solanaceae > Capsicum > Capsicum baccatum. Next base: position 168,281,216 of record CM061558.1, on the reverse strand, counting down.
AACTAGGGTAGCACTTAGTTTGGAATCACTAGTGCTGCGTTTTGGCTAGAAACGTTGGTGCTTGAGTGGTGAATTCCCTCTTGTGTCTACGTAAGAGTGTTTTGTTACTATTGTAAGCCTTAGGGGTTCTAGGATTTGATACATCTTTTAGTTCCTACTGGTAATAGTGTATGTCTCTCTATCTATATTACTTTATCGCATTTGTTTTGTTTGTTTCTTGTATTCTCGGTTTGGTGTTACTGCCATAGCTTAGTTTCCATCTTATATCGTGTGTTGGTGGCTGTCTCGTATCAATATATATCTATAATCTATATCTATATCTATACCTACAATATATTAAAAGTGCGAAGACCTTAAGAAAAGTGATTCGAACTTTTTACCCTTCATTAAAACAGTCCACAATAGATAAAATTATCTTTTTATATTTTTTAAAATATTAGTTAATTATTTTCTTGAATAAAAAATAATATTAGTATAAATTTCCTTCAAGGAAAAGAAATTCTATGGTAACTCACATTTATTTTCCTAAAATAGTAAGAGAAAAAGGAAATATATGATAGTTTTTTTTTTCAAGAAAATAAAATAAATCAACTACAAAATTCTATGTATAATAATAATATTTAGAACCAAATATAATAATATTTCTGTGTGCCAATATTAAGGACACAAAAATTAGACTATAGATTATGTCCAAAATTTCTTGTATTACTAAAGTACTATGGTAATATTTAGGATCAAACCAATTTCTTGTATAACTAAAATACTATTATAATAATTTAGGACCAAATAATACGTTCAAATTCTATATTTATTTAGAAGAAATAAAACTTCTTGTTTTTTCTTAGTGCTTCTTCCTCTTCTTCATATTTTTGTTACTTCTTTCTTAACTTCTATAATTTTCTCATAGAGAATTACAAATTATTATTATCTATGTTTTTATTTGTTATATTTAAGGTAGGATTTGTGATTTTTTTTTATACATGGAGATGCATTAAATGTGGTACAGAGGTCACAAATTAAGGTAAAATATTAGTTTTTTTTTTAATTTATAAATTAAATTTTTCATAATGTCGCTGCTTTTTCTAATATTGTTGCATGTCCGTGATATATTTATTTTCAAAAATTTGTGCTTCTTTTTTTATACGGGTGTATCGAATATGAGGGTATAGGGAGGTTACACATTATGATTAAAGGTTAAATTCTTTTTAATTTATGAATTATTTTTTTCATAATGTCATAACTTTTATTGGAAGTCTAAAAGCAATATGCCGGTCATAGTTGTAATCGTACTACTTTTATTCTTAATGAAGTTTTTATTTATTGCAGAAATAGTTTTAGTTTTTCTTTTAATCATATGTTTGAATGCAAAATAAGGTAGCTCTTAACTTCGTGTGCACGTAGAGTCTGATGAAAGACCAATCCCCAAAACGGGATAAAAATCAATCAAAATTTTACGTTATAGAAAAATTTACACTTGTATTTCATATTTTGGATCAAGATTTAATGAATAATTTTTCTAATTTTCTTCGTCTTCTTCTACCACTTCTATATTTATTCTTATTTTGATTTTAATTCAAGTCGTCTTCTTGCATTCATCATCATCACCGTCTTTCTCTTTATGTCTTTTCATTAATAGTTTTAAATATTATATATAAATTATACGTTCGATAGAATGGTGGTTAGATTGATTATGTTGTACGGAATGGATATCATGCAATTTCAGTTTATCGAACATATAAACTTTATAGGAGATTATGGAAGACTCAAATTAGGATAGAAGGTTTGCTAGATAGTTAGGCTAGCATTTTCTTGCTTATTTTTATTACTACCTGTATCAATAATCAAATCATTAATAGTTATGTGATAACAATCATGCTTTTTATAGCTAACTATTCATAAAATTAAACTCATTAAATTGAGGTACACGCGCAGAACGCGTACACCTAAACTAATATATATATATATATATATATATATATATATATATATATATATATATATTTACTACTAATAATAAGAGGGAATAAGCAGACAATAGGTTGACGCGTCTGCTGCCTACTTCAGCTGTTTCAATTGTGATTTTACTATATCATTCCTAATTAACTATTATAAGTCATTTACGTATTAGAAATTTTTTATTAATTATATTTATATTTTACTTATGTATAAAAGGCACTTGAGAGGAGCTTTCTGTCGTCATCCTTGCCGATCAATTCAGCTTGCTCTGTGATTTTACTATATCACTTTTAATTAATTAATATATTTTATTTAAATTAAAAAAATTATTAATATTTAATAAAAAATGAAATATATATTTATGATATGTCTACTTTAGGTGATTCAACTGTAATTTTATTATATCATCCCTAATTAATTATTTTAAGTCATCTAAGTATTAAAAATTATTATAAAGTCATTTAAGTATTAAAAAATAAATAATATTAAATATTAAATTAACTTGATGTCTTATATGTGATTCACTTAATTTTTTTCATAGGTATTTTTATAATAATTTTGTTATAAAATTTTTAATTAGTTATTATAAGTCATTTAAGACATATCTGCTTCACTGCTTCAGTAATGATTTTACTATATCACCTGTAATTAATTATTACAGTCATCTAGACATTGTGTCATTTAAATAGAAATAGAAGAAAAAATATTATAAATCACAATAATTTAAAATTTAAATTATTTAAAAAATATAATTGACTATCAATGACACAAAATTTTTAATAAGGAAAGCAACATATATAATTTAAAAATTACATCAAAAATATTGTAAATTACAATAGTTAGCGGTTTAAAATATCTAAAAAAAATTACTCTGTTATATATTTTCAAAAATGACTAAAAATCACAATAATTAACAATTTTAAAAATTTAAAGGTCAATCTGTCTATTTTGGCACAACTTCATTGGTCCTTTCCCTTGCTGTCATTTTTTTCATCAATTTAAATTTGTTTGACTTATTTTGTTTATCTGGTATATATTTCAACAAAAGTACGAAAAAATTCCTATAAATCATAATAATTAATAACTTAAAAAATTTTAAATATATAAAATATTTAGCTGACTCTTGAAATTATATCAGTATCATTTAAATCAAAATAGAAGAAAGAGTTTTATAAATCACAGTAATTCAAAAACTTAAATTATTTTTAAAATATAATTGACTATCAACGCCACAAAATTTTGGACAAGGATATTAATATATATTATTTGAACAGTACATAACAAGTATTATAAATTATAATATTTAACTATTTAAAATATCTAAATAAATTAATCTGTTATATATTAAAAAATAGTATAGATCACAATAATTAACAACTTAAAAAGTTTAAATGATCTAAAATATTTTGCTGACTCTCGAAATTATATCAGTGTCACTTAAATTGAAATAACTAAAAATATAATTGACTATCAATGCCACAAAAGTTGAAAAAAGAGAGCAACATGTACTATTTGAAAATTACATAAGAAGTACTATCATTACAATAGTTAATAACTTAAAATATCTTTAAAAAAATTAATTTGTTATATATTTCAAAAGAAATAAAAAGAAAGTACAATAAATCATAATAATTAATAACTTAAATTTTTTTAAGTATGTAAAATATTTGGTTGAATCTCAAAATTATATTAGTGCCACTTAAATAAGAATAGAGATGAGGTGTTATAAATCTCAATAATAAAAAAATTAAATTATTTTAACAATATAATTGACTATCAATGTCATAAAAGTTTGTACAACGAGAGTAAAATGTATTATCTGAAAATTAAGTAAAAATTTATAAATTTCGATAGTTAACAACTTAAAATAACTAAAGCATCTTAAAAATATAATTGATTATCTAAATTATATTTGTGTCACATAAATTGAGACTAAAAAATAACATATATTGGGCCCATTCTAGCACGGGCCTTCGACATCTAGCATGTATATATACATATACATATGAATATACATATACATATGAATATACATATACATATATATATATACATATATATATATATATATATATACATATATATATATTATAAAAGCTACACTTCATTACTGTTCCTAAAACCTAAATATGAGGTCTCTACAATCTACAACTTGCAATTTTTTCTAGAAAACCAAGAGAAGTCCTTTCTTGGCCTCTCAAAACCTGCTGCTGTACCACTAAAACAGAAGCCGTGGTACCTGAGTTCATTGACACAAGAAAGTCTCCTATAACTCCTAGTTCATTTTCACAACTCCAATCTGTTAATCCCTGCAATAGCACCGGATTTATCCCTTGGTTCCTCCCAAGTATCCAAAGATCAAAGAATTGATCATTCTTCATTGTGTGAAGTGCTGCTATAGTATCCTCCCCATTCTTCACCACAACTTCCTTATACATAACTTTGTCATTTCCCTCATTCTTCACCCAAAACCATGTCACCAGACCATCATCTAATTTCTTCTCCATCTCATTATCCCCTTCACCATTATGCGAAAGGAAACGAATAGCAGTAAGCGATACATCTGGATTTGCAGCCATCCTATCAGCATAAGAAAGTGCCTCCCTAGCATCTGATCCTCCCATAAAAAGTAGAGCAAAACGGTGAATTGATGACCGTCTCATTGACACACCTACATTATGACTTGTAGGGGAAGCACCCCGGTCAACGAGAATCCCAACTGAGCAAGGAGCATGGTTTAACACATTAGAGTTCACTAATTTAACTCCTTGTCTTGCCAGTACTTGAGTGCTCGTTTGATCTTTATAAAAGGGAAGTATAATAAGAGAAGCCCTCTTCTCTAGTGCCAACTTGCAAATGTCTTGATACATGCTCTTCTTAGGAGAATATGATGTATATGAATGAATCTTGATATTTTCTCCACCGAAAAGCTTCAACGCATTATGGATTGGATTTTGGTTCGTGGTCTCCGATTCCTGGTGATCAATAAAAACAGGGGCAGCACGGCCAACAAGTTCTATTAGGTGCAAGGCATGAACCAAGAAAGGGCTATGTACAGTTTGATTTGAGATCTCGAATAGAATATTTATAATTCCAGGCACATTTTCCTCGTCATGTATACAAGCTATAATGTGTAACTCCGTGTTTGAAGCGGTATGTTGAATGTTCCTTCTTGTGTTAATCATATAAGGCCTTGTTGGATCATAAACTACACTGATCAATGGAGTGACTATAGCTGTCACTCCTATTGTCATTAGCACTAGCATTGTGAAATGTGGTCTCGTTATCATCTGCATAAAACGAAAACAGAAGAAATACCAAGTTGAACGGAGCAAGTAGATTTAGAGTTGGTGTTTTGTGCACTAACGTGTAAATAGTTATGCTATTAGGTAATGTTTGCCAACAATAACACGTAATTTTTCATATGCAATATGATCAGAAAATAGAATAAGACATTATTACTCACTCTGTTACAATTTATCTGAAGGTGTTTGACTGATAAATAGTTTAAGAATGAAAGAAAGAATTTTGAAACCATGGCTTAAAACAAGCTATAGATATTTGTATGATTATAAATTATTTTAGTATGAATAAAATGACGAGTATAAAGATAAATTGATGCTAAGAATAAAAAAATGTAGTACTTTTTGTGAGATAGATTAAAATAGAAAGAGTGTCGGATAAATTTAGACCAGGACAGTAAACCCTTTTCAATTGGGAGCACTAATAGCATAATGATTCTTTAAACTATCAATGCATAAAACCAGGGGCGGCTCTACCTTATAAAGAAATAGGCGGACGATAATATATTATAGATTTTTTAAAAAAATTAAATATTATTTATAGAAAACATAAATAAAAGGAATTATTAGAAGGTTCATATATCTAGATTATTATGTCTCAAGAAAGATTAAATGCATTACTTATATTATTACTTAAAAAAGAATAATTAGAACAAATCGATCATATAATTTTTAAAATAGAGTTAGTAAAGAAAATTATTTTTTCTTACAAATTTAAAGCCTCCGTTTGATTTTCGCCTTAGGCCACCAATATATCTAAGCCGCCCCTGCATAAAACTTAACCTCCTAGCTAGGTTATTCAAAGAAAAAGAAAAGAAAGAGCACCTTCAAATCCATCCAGTGAATGAACATCAAAAGCTCCACTTCACCTCTTAGGCTCAAGACAAGGCTAAGAGCAAGACAATCTCTAAAGGGCATATTCAAGAAATAGGAAGTGAACAGGACAGTAACCATTTTAACAACATAAGCCGTGACAGCCATAAAAAATATCGGTTGAAGATGTGTCCAATGACCGTAGATAGATGAAATGTCAGTGAACATTCCAACATATGCAAATGAAAATGGCATGAGAATATCCATGACAATTGTTTCTGTCTTTTCCACCAAAGTAGCTCCTAATGGAGGCCCATCTGGAATGGCGAGGCCTAACCACAGCGGACCATTAGCTACTGCAATACCACCCAAATCACATAAGAAACCAGAAAGCATTACTCCCAAGAGTATGAAAACAACATAAATTTGCTCCACTGACTTCCCTTCTGGGGTTGCTCTAATTATCCATATCATAATCTGTCTAACGCCTCCAAAAATGGATACGCCAATTACAAAAGAATAAATGACAAACCATAAAGCAGCCATAGTTTTATGCTCCCCTTGTTTAGCTGCCTCAAATACAACAACAAAATTGAGTCCAATTACATCACTTATTATGGCAGTGGATAATGCCATTCTTCCAATTTCGGAGCTAAGGAGATTAAGCTCTCTGATAATCAGATAGATAACAGGGAAAGTTGTGATTGCGAATTCCGAAGTTACTCCTAACATGGAAGAAGCTTTGGCTAGTTCTTTTTCCAAGGATTTTCGAAGACCTATTCCAATAAATAGACTACATAACATGGGAATGAACACCCCACATGTGGCTATGTACCATTGTTTCTTCCCCACTTTCCTTATATGGGTCAAATCTGTCTTTACACCAGATATGAAAAGGAAATACATAAAGCCAATGATTCCAATATTTTTCAGTGCGTAGTCAGCAGTATCTGGGAAGATAAAGTTGCGAAATCGCTTGCTTCGGCTCAAAACAGATGGGCCTACGATTATTCCACCCTTGAGATTCAGAAGAAGAAGAAAATACGTAGTTTATTCGCGGAACACAAAAAAGAATAACTTACAATAATAAGATGTACTCACTATTAGTACTTGAAAACCGAAATGAGTAAAAAAATAACTGAAAATAAGATATTTAGTTAAATTATATTACGAAACTTACGAGGATCTCAGAAATGACTCTTGGCTGGCGGAGAGGCTTGAGAATATAACGAATGAGACGGGAGATGGCGACGATGGTGGAGATCTCTAACAAGACAAGGGGAAAAGAGAATTGTAATGGATTTTCTCCATAAAAAATACCAAAAGTGTGTGGAGGATGGATAGCCCGGCATATTACAAGCCCTTTGCTGAGGAGGTAAGGGTCCTCGGTGAGGTTGAGGTTTGACATTATGCTCTCCTTCTTCATTCAATTCATGTTTAGAAAACCCTATCCCTATTCCCAGCCATGCAACATGATCGTACCAGCAAGCTAGGTACTAAGGATTGGAGATGCGTTAAATGGGGAAATATACTTCATTTTCACTTTTATCTCTATACCGTTAATTTTACTAAAGTTTGTTACATATGACTCACGAGCTAATTGAATGCCAATTTAGGTCCAAAACTCCATTAGACAATAATTTTCCCTCCCTCATGTCGGATACATGCATAAACAAAGCAAACAAATACTTAGCTAAGATTACTTGCATATAACATACCTAGAGAAATTTTGCCATGTGCCGCACATGCAAACTCATACTTGTATGAGACATGTCTTCACTTGACAACTGGACCTATTGGGGTCCCACTTTTCAAACACTCAACTTTTATCTCTCCAATGCCAAACCCGTTCGATCAATTTTTTGAGAAACAAAAATATTTTGAGATACAATTAAATCAATAAATAAGTCGAATTCAAGCTCACACCTAAGGGTGTGCATGGTATGGTATAATATTTAAAATTTATTTTGATATTTCATTATTAAAAATGCTATATAATTACCCTACCAATTTTTTAATTTTATTTTTTTTTTAAATAGAAAAGTTATATAAATTTTTAACTTAATCACACTTTGCATAAAGAAGGAAAATATTTAATAAAAATATATATTCATATAATATTCTTTGTCATAATAGTGTAGGATAGCCCAGCGCAGTAAAGTGCTCGCGTTGCGCAGGGTCCGAGGAAAGGCCCCTCCTCAAGGGTGCAATGTACGTAGCCTTACCTTGCATTTCTGCCAGATGCTATTTCCAAGGCTTGAACCCGCGACCTCTTGATGACATGGTAACAACTTTACCAGTTCTCTAAGGCTCCCATTCATATCACTTAAAATAATTTAATATCAAATTTTAAGCTTAAGCCACTGTTTGTATAAAAGCGTAAAATCTTTTAGTGAAAATAAATATTCATATTATATTTTTTGTCATAAATAGTCCTACGAAGATCAAATTGAATAGAGAAAAAAAATTTCAGATAAGATAAAAACATAACAGTGTTAGATTTATCGCGATCCAATTTTTTAGGTCATGACATGTCACGCCTCAAATCCTATTGGAGCGGACAGACACCCGCACCCATAAAGGATCGAGAGCATCAACCCATAACCTTAGCTCATGCATGTAACTATGATAATCAAAGGTACTGCTAAGTATGTATGCGATGCATCAATGAAAATAAACCATGTCGGCAAGCCCGAAACTATCTATGCAAGACTTGGCCGTTGGGGCCATAACGTCAAAAAAATAGGATGCTACCATGCTTAACTTTACATTGGTCTATAAAGCCTCTAGAAGATGCATAGGTCGAAAAAAAACCCCACCTTACTCTTAACTACTATACAATACCAAAACATATATAACAGTCTCAGAAAGCCCCGAATCAATCTAGATCTCACCAATACTCATTGGATGTTCTATAATCCTACTTAGGAAGTCTACTAACTGGGGTATCTATACTTGTAGCATGAAACACAATATTCCCTTTGAGGGACATCAGTACAAAATAATGTACTGAGCATGCAAGGCGTAAAACGACCATAGGTAAACAATATATAGATAAGGATAAAAGACCATCTTTTCTTGTATTTGTGGAATCATGTACGTTACATCCTTTACTTTACTTTAGTCTTCTTTGCTTTATAAATTATAAGGCATGATACAAATGACCAGTTGATCAGTGGTAGAATAGGATGACCTATGCCAGGCATTTTAATCTCTAGGATACGATCCTAATAAATACACAAATTGGGATCGACCCATGCTAGGGTTTTCTTTCACCCTTAGGATACCACCCATAATATTTGGATCTACCTATGCTAGGTGTTCCTTCCATGATGCAATCCAAATTGACATTAATGCTTTTGAGCATATATTTTGAGGCCAACACAAGGGAGTCCAAGCCATGACTATCTGGAGGATTCCAAGACATGTTTGGAGTGCCCTTTTTAAGCTCCCACGATGATACAATACAATCCTAGAAACACCAAAATCATTCCAAACAGTCTACAAATTTAAAGAAAATTATGAGCCTTTTTGGAGACCAAGTCTCGAATTCCCAATAACATAACAAGATGAAGAGTACAGGGTATTTATTACACCAAATCAGCCAACCCAAACTATTGTACAATACAAGATGATGAACAAGATAACAATAACAACAATATGGTAACAATAACAATACCTCACGGGTTGGAGTACGAGAACATCAAACAAACAATTACAACAGAAACAAAAGGGATATATAATTAGATAAGTAAAGATATAATCTTAAGAACCCAAGAATTTAGTGGACTTTTGGACCCTTAACACTATACACAATAAACACCTAACTCCTACGATGACATAAGAGGGACTTTACTTCCTCTAAACACCAACGTATCAAGCCAACATTGCAAAATAAGTGATATCCACACTTGTTTCCCTAATTTCGATTTGATGGCTATTCTAAGCCCAACAACTAAAGGTGTTACACTCCTCACACTAGAGAGAGTTTGTTACAATATTTCAAGTCTTACATCAATAAACAATTAAAGATTAAAAGCCCTAATACAAAACTATATATTGTCTTATTACAATTGATGGACAAAAAGACCAAAACACCCTTGTGAGCTCCTATGGAGTGTAAATTAGGCATGCGAAATCCCTAAAACACCCTTAATAAAGGTTCTCTTCAATTCTCCAAGGTCGTGGTTCTTCAAGCATCCCCCACACGACCTTCTACACGTGGCTTTGCCTTATGGAATGCTCGTAATGGCCTCTCCATGCATACTCTCTTTCCCTCAATGTGACCATAATTGGATCTTTCATGTGTTGGCCTCGATTGATGTCTTTCAAAGCTAGGATGACTATTTGGTTTTTATCATATGATAACAATATTATGCATGAATGATAGCTTGGAGAACAGGAGAATCTATACTTGATGATGTAATCCAAATGAGCATTCATAAATACCACATTTTGATGATATCTTGGGTTTTGAGAGAATGTGGGCACTCATTCACATTGTTTTTGTTTTTTGGGTCCAAGTTACATTTAGGGTCACTTTTTGGGTTCAAATTGTAATAAAGGCCTTTCGGACTATAAATAGCTAGGACTCTCTTCTTTTAGACTTAGATGATTTTGAATGTAAGTGTTATGCCTTAAATCCTATTGGGGAGGCACCCATAGCCGTAAAGGCCCGAGAGAACCAATACTTAACCTTGTACTTATTATGCATGTAACTATGACAACCAAAGATATGTACTGAATACGTAAGGCTAAAGGTAACAATACATGATACAAGATCTAAATAGAAATCAAATACAAGTGTATAAGTAGTACTAGTAGACCACCTTTATATATACTTGTGGGACGACGTACATTACATTAGTTTCTTCATTTTTTTTACCTTTCTTACGTCATAATCTTTGTAAGCTATATAATACAAATAACCAGCTGATCAGTGGTAAATAGATAAATCAAGATTGGCCCATGCTAGGCTTACGCCCTTGAGCTGCCACCAACATAAAAACATTGGGATCGACCCATGTTAGGCTTATACCCCTGAGCTGCCACCCGTATATAATGGTATCGAGATCGGCCCATTCTAGGCTTATTCCCCTGAGCTGCCACTTATTTTACAAATTTATGTTACTTAGTTTATTTAGCATTTGAGATTGTTACTTTGGTGGTCATAACATTATGGTACCTTGAAAAATAATCTACCAATAAGAGACATGTAAATAGGCACTTAATGTAACAATAATGAGGCAGGGAGTTGTTGGAACACAAATGAAGTGTTTAGGAGCTAAAAATACACATTGGTCTGATTTGAGTAAGCAGAGAACTTCTAAAATTTTCTAGTGAAAATAGATGTCCAGGTTAAATAATAAGCATATATTTAGGTGTTTTAACACATTAAAGAGTGGGAACAAGGTCATTAGCTACATAGAATGTAATGCGCTGCTACTATGTATCACTTGTTATAGGATAAACTTAGAAGCTTACTTGATGGAACAAATGTCCGATTTCATGCCAAAGAGTGCAAAATAGAGTAGTCCTTGCATACCTAGTTATATAACTTCGAAACTAACCCAACTTGGCTTCTCGCCTTTTAGATTACTTATCTACAATAGAATATATGGTAAACTAGTATTAGCAACCAATCAACACATTTGGGCTAGTTAACTTCACCAAAATAGTAACCGAGCAGTAACAACTTAATCTATCAATCAAGGGTATTATTTTAACCCTTTTCTCCTCCAATTACACCCACATACCATACATGTTCTTATAAGATTCACCAAAACAGCCTCAGCTTTATTACACCCTCTAAATAATATGAAAAATAGATTGGGCAATAAATACATGCAATAATTAGTTCGGTGGTGTACTGCCATACCTTTATTTTATATTTCAATTCAAACTAGTCACACCTTTCTACAACATCTAACCGGAAGCCCATAACATATACATACAAACCAATCCACTAAAAAAGTCCCAAATCCCTTTTATTGTAGCAGCCAATTATTGAACTCATCATCCCTTGAGTTTTAAATAACAACACATCCATAATTCTTTCTTAAATTCATACATAAGGAGAAAAAAATGGGAAGTAACCTTACCTTAATTCTACAACTTATTATTTTAATTTGGACTCCTCCAGAACTTCAACTTTCACTTTTCTTCACACTTTAAACCAAAGAAGAAAAGAAATCTCTTAATAACAAAGAAAAAGTGAACAAGCAACTTGTTCCATATTCTTCCATGAATTAATAATTAATCACTTATATCATGTTTTTCTAATCTTTCTTGAGATAATTAAGATAAACCATTAGTGTTTTCACTTACCTTGGCTTGTAAAGGTTGGGGCTTCTTCAAGAACCCTAGAAAGGAAAATAGGGCTGCTCTTTGTTGTTTAAAAGAAAGTAGAGAGAATATGTGAAGTAATCCTTTTTTTGTGACTTAAGAATAAGGGAAAATGACCAACAATGTGGCCTTATAAGGTCCCTAATTTTGGCCATCCACTTAACTGATTTTTGACCACAAATTTAATCAAATTGGTCTAAGTAGGTAATGCACCTACTTAAGGAGTTCAAGTAGCTCTAAATATCAAAGTAGGTCATGCACCTACTTGCTTAATTTATTAGTTGGCCTCAATTATATTTGGGCCTTGGCAGATTTGAGCATTGGGCCTTTTCTCCATTTCCCTTCTTCTTTTACTTAATTTCAGTTGAAATAGTATACTAATAAAGGCCCAAATCTAATTAGTGGACTTGGTCCATTAACTTGGGTCATATAACCAAGTAGCTGACTCACCTACTAGCTTAATTAAGTTAAGCAAGCACCTCTATATTTCATTCCATTTCTAGCTCCTTATCACCTTAATCTAACTTACAACTTGTACACACTTGGTCACTTTAAACTTTAAATTCAAATACTGAGTTACAATTCCAATTTAAATAGTTGTATCGATGTTAACTTGATCGTGTCACATAAATAGGTACGTTCAGCATCTAGAATTCCATCTACACCATTAATATTCGCATAAAATTCTTACCCATTACCTACCACAAGGCTATACTAGGTTACATATAAATAGAAAAAGTACATGCAACATACAGGGGGTCACATCCTCCCCTCCTTAGAAATATTCATCCTCAAATGTTAGCATAACTATCAAACCAAAACAAGTTCAAGCCTAAGTTAAATATCCCTATTATCACATAGTACTTATATATTATACTTACTTGTTATTGCTCCAATTTAGCATCTTGGACTTTTTCTTCGTATTTGAACAAATGGGTACTTCAATTTAATTGCTTCTTCAGCTTCCCATGTTATCTCCTTTACTTGTTGGTTTCTCCAAAGCACTTTTACAAAAGCTATTTCCTTATTCCTCAACTTTTTAACTTGTTTATCTAGAATAGCAATAGGTATTTCTTCATAGGTAAGATTTTTCATAACTTGTAAAACTTTAGTAGAAGTAATATGAGAAGGTTCCCCGATGCACTTTTGAAGCATTGAGACATAAAATACTAGATGAATTGTTGAGAGTTCTTGGGGTAGCTCTAATTGGTAAGTGACTTGGCTAAACCTCCGAGTAATCTTATAAGGTACTATTTAATGTGGACTTAGTTTTCTTTTCTTGCCAAATCTTATAACCCCCTCCATTGGTGAAACCTTTAAGAATACCCAATTACCTATAGCAAACTCTAGCCCCCTTCTTCTAACATCTGCGTATAACTTATGTCGACTTTGGGCTGTATCTAGCCATTGTTGGATTAATTTAGCCTTTTCCATAGCTTGATAAACTAGATCTGAACCGAACAAGGTAGTTTCACCCACTTCAAGCCATCCAATTGGTGATCTACACTTTCTTCCATACAAAGCTTCATATGGTGCCATTTTGATACTTGAATGATAACAATTGTTGTAGGTGAACTCGATGAGAGCTAAATGATCATCCCAACTACCTTTAAAGTCCAATACACAAGCTCATAGTATATCTTTAAGTGTTTGAATGGTACATTCTGCTTGTCCATCTGTTTGAGGGTGAAAAGCTATACTTAAATTAACTTGTGTTCCCAAATTTCTCTGAAAAGACTTCCAAAAAATTTGTAGTAAATTGAGCTCCCCTAACTGATATAATAGAGATTGGTACTCCATGTAATTGAACTATCTCTTTGATATACAATTTGGAATAATCTTCAACTGTATAGGTAGTCCTAACTGGTAGGAAGTGTGCTGGTTTGGTAGGCCTATCAATTATCACCCATATGGAATCAATTTTTTGAGATATATGAGGCAAACCAGTAATGAAATCCATGTTTATCATGTCCCACTTCCAGATTGGAAGATCTATACATTGCTTATAACCCCTGGGCTTTTGGTGCTCTACTTTAACTCTTTGACAATTTGGGCATTTGACTTTAAATTCTGCAATGTTCTTCTTCATGTAACCCCACCAATATATTCCTTTCAAATAATGATACATTTTAGTTGACCCTGGGTGGATGGAATACCTTGAATGATGTTTCTCTTTCATAATCCTCTTTCTTAGTCCATCTACATTAGGCACACATAATCTGTTTTGGCACCGAAGTACTCCCTCTTGTGTTAGCTTAAATAATTTGTCATACCATATTGTACATTCTCCTTAAGTTGTAATAGTATGGGATCTACATATTTCTTCTCTTTCAACTACTAATGAAGATTTTGCTGTAATATACACAATAAACCCTTCATCTGGAGTTCAAGAAGGCGAACCCCTAAATTGGCTAGTTTGTACAGATCTTTAGTCATCCCTTGTCTTTCTATAGACGGTGCCATAGTCTTCCATCTTAAAGCATATTCTACCACATTTGCTTTCCTGGGAAGATACAAGATATCAATATCATAGTCTTTTAATAGCTCAAGCCATCTTCGCTTTCTCAAATTTAAGTCCTTCTGATTAAAAATATATTACAAATTCTTATGGTCAGTATATAGTCAACATGAATACCATACAAGTAGTGATGCTATATCTTTAGGGCAAATATAACCACTGCTAGCTCCAGATCATGCGTTGGATAATTTTTCTCATGTGGCCACAATTTTCTTAAGACATATGTTATCACTTTACCATGCTACATCAAGACACATCCTAAACCAATTCTTAAAGCATCACAATACACTGCATACCCTTCTGTGCCTTCTGGAAGTACCAATACGGGTATAGAAGTCAACTTATTCTCCAGATCTCAGAAACTTCTTTCACATAGATCTTTCCACTGAAACTTAGAAGTTTTGTATGTTAGCTTTGTTAAACGTGCAGAAATTAAAGAAAACCCTTCAACAAATCTTCTAAAATAACCTGCCAACCTACGGAAACTACGAACCTCCATAGGCTTTATAGGTCTTGCCCAGTTCTTCACTGCTTCTATCTTTTGAGTATCAACCATTATCCCTTTATTAGATACAATATGACCCAAAATTGCCACAGATTTTAACCAAAGGTCACATTTAGATAGCCTTGCATATAACTTTTGATCACGAAGAATCTGTAATACCTGTCATAAGTGACTAGCATGGTCCTTCTTTGATCTCGAATAAACCAGAATATCATCTATAAAAACTATCACAAGCACATCTAAGAATGGCTTAAACACCCTATTCATCAAATCTATAAAAGATGAATGGGCATTAGTTAGCTCAAAGGACATGACTAGAAACTCGTAATGACCGTATCGTGTTCCAAAAGCTATCTTGGGTGTGTCCTTCTCTTTGACCGTCACTTAGTGGTAACCTGACCTTAAATCAATCTTTGAAAAACACTTGGTGCCTTGCAACTGGTCGAATAAGTCATTAATTCGTAAAAGAGAATATTTGTTCTTAATAGTCACCTTATTCAATTATCGGTAGTCAATACACATTCTTAATCAGCCATCATTCTTATGCACAAATAACACTGGTGCACCCTAGGGGGACATACAAGGCCTTATGAATCCTTTTTCTAGCAAGTCTTTCAATTTCTCTTTCAATTCCCGTAATTCTGCCGGGGCCATTCTATATGGAGGAATTAAGATTGATCGAGTACATGGAATTACATCAATACCAAACTCCACTTCTCATTTTGGTGGCAACCTGGAAGATCTTTAGGAAATACATCTGAAAATTCATTTACCATTGGAAGAGTTTGAAGAGTTGGTGGTATAAATTTACCACTTGGCGCACCAATGTTACCCCTCTATTCAAGGACTGCCTATCTTGGAAAATGGAAATACACCCTCTTAGTTCGGCAATCTACTATGGCATAACAAGAAGCCAACCAATACATACCTACTATAGCATTAAAATCTACCATTTGTAACTCAACCAGGTCAGCCATTGTATCCCGGCCATAAATAGTTATTATATAATTTTAATACTCTCCTTGCTATAATAGATTCACCAACCAACATAGATACTTCAAATGGCTTAACTAGAAATTCTGGTGTTCTTTTTAACTTTCCAGCAACCAATGGAGTGACATATGATAAAGTAGAACCCGAATCAATTAATACATATACATTATGTGAAAATATGGACAATGTACTTTTAACCACATTTGGAGAAGCCTATAAATTTTATCGATCTACTAGAGCATATGTATGATTCTGAAGTCTACAAGAGCTAACTACTTCTTTTGCATCTCTACCACGAACTATAGGACCCCTACCTAAATAAAGCACCGATGATGATGATGCAACGACTGATCCAGTAGGTCGTGCCATACCACCCATGCCTATTGTGGGCATTATTTCATCATATACCCCGACATACCACACTAAAAACAAGCATTTGTCCCAAACCAATATGTACCTAAATAAAGCTTTCCACAATGTTTACATGGCTGCCGAGGAGGCCTTAATTGGCTCATACTCCCTTGCTCTTGATACCCTGCTATTTGTGAACTCTAACTCTTTCTTCTTTGCCCAAACTGGTTGCCTTTTGACCCTTGAAACTATGGGAAAACACTAGCTGTAGTATAATAAAATAATGGCCTAAGCGGTCTATTAGAAAACCAAGGCCTAAACTCACCTTGGGATGCCATGAACTGCCCCATAGATCTGGCCCTTTTGGAATACTGTATTTCCAATTCTTGTGTTCTTTTTTGCCTCTGATCCTCTATTTTTGTGCAAAAGCTTGTATCATTGCTATGTCCATGTCTTTGTTCAAAGAAGCAATAGTACAATCTCTAACCAAATATGGATCCAATCTATCCACATATCGATGAAATATATCATCCATAGTAGCTACTATATTAGGAGCATACCTAGCCAAAGAGTTAAACCAGAGGCTGTACTCTCTTAAACTCAAACAAAAGGTAATGATCAAGAAATGACTTTTAAAACTCTTTCCAAGTAGCTGAAGGTGCATCGATACCCCTAGATCATTTTCAGTTGTCATACCAAAATATAGCCTTCCCTTTGAAGTATATGCTGCTAGCTCCACTATATCCTTACCCGATATATACATGACATCTAGAGCCTTTTGGATTATATTAATAAAGTCCTGTAGGTATTTATTAAGATCTGATCCGGTGAACGTGGGAGGATCCAATTTAAGAAAATCCTGTGTCCATAGGCTAAGTGACCTATCTGTACCACTAGAACCTGTGGTTGAAATGGCTTATCCTTGAGCTTTCCCAGCAACTATATGAGCCAACAATTGCACCGCATTCCTTAGATCTTGGTTAGTAGCATTAATAGGTGGTTCTGAGGATACAGTTCTTCTCCTTCTTAGTTCTTCTGGAGATGGAGGATTACAAGACGTTTGTGATACAAACTCAGCTTGAGCCTTACTTTGATTACTATGTCTAGGTGGTGACTTGCTTGTCCCTTCTCCGACGTCCACATCAACTCTCTTACCTATATTCTTACTCTTTCTTGTAACCAGCATCTTTACTATAATGAGAAAGAAACAGGTTTAGTTGTTAAATATGACTTCACCTATGACTTGGGCTCTATTGTACGATCTAAAATGAGAAAAAATAAATGACCCCTAAATGCCCATGGCATATTATTTATAGATGTGGTGCACAACATACCCATAAGAAAGACTCTACGTAGACAAGACTTTTTAGACTCTCTAGGACAACCTGCTCTTATACCACTTTTGTCATGCCTCAAATCCTATTGGGGTGGACAAGTACCCATAGCCGTAAAGGACTGAGAGAACTAATCCATAACCTTGTACTTCTCATACATGTAACTTTGAAAACCAAAGGTTTTGACAAATATGATATTATGCATCTATGAGAATAACTATGTAGGCAAGCATAAAATTATACATACAACACTTGGCCGTTGGGGCCACCATGTCTAAAGACAAGACACTACCATGTTTAAATTTACATTATTCTACAAAGCCTCTAAAATATAAATAGACTCAGTTAGGGTTGGTATAAACCCCCACCCTACTATTTACTACTACACAATACCAAAATATATGGAACAAACTCAAAAAGCCCCAACTCAAAATGGAGCTTACTGATAGTCATTGAATAGACTGTCCTCATACTAGCGAGGTGTATTAGCTGAAGCACCTGTGCCTGTAGCATTGAAATACAAGTTCCCTGTGAGGGATGTCAGTATGAAGATATGTACTGAATATGTAAGGCTGAAGGTAACAACACATGATACAAAAGCTCAATAAAAACTAGATATAAGTGTATAAGTAGTACTAGTAGACCACCTTTATAGATACTTATGGGAAGACGTACATTATAATCTTTTCATTATGTTTTTACCTTTCTTACTTTCTAATCTTTGTAAGCCAAATAATGCAAATGACAAGCTGGTCAGTGGTAAATAGATAAATCGAGATCGACCCATTCTAGGCTTACGCCCCTGAGCTGCCACCCATATTAGAACATTGGGATTGACCCATGCTAAGCTTATGCCATTGAGCTGTCACCCATATATAAGGGTATATAGATCTGTCCATTCTAGGCTTATTCCCCTGTGCTGCCACTCAATTTACAGATTACGTTACTTAGTTTATTTAGCCTTTGATATTGTTACTTTGGTGGTCATAACATTATGGTACCTTAAAATAATAATCTACTAATAAGATACATGTAAATGGGCACTTAATGCAACAACAATGTGGTAAGGAGTTGTTGGCACACAAATGAAGTGTTTAAGAGCTGAAAATACACATGGGTCTTATTTGAGTAAACGGAGAACTTTTGAATTTTTCTAGTGAAAATAGATGTGTAGGTTAAAAAATAAGCATTTATTAAGGCGTTTTAACACATTAGAGAGTGGGAACAAGGTCATTGGCTACATGGAATGTAAGGTGCTGCTATTATGTATCACTTGTTGTAGGATAACCTTGGAATCTTACTTAATGGAACAAATGTCCGATTTCATGCCAAAGAGTGCAAAATAGAGTATGCCTTATATACCTGGTTATATAAATCCAAAACTAACCCAACTTGACTTCCCACCATTGAGATTACTTCTCTACAATAGAATATATGGTAAACTAGTATTAGCAACCAATCAAAATATTTGGGCTAGTTAACTTCACCAAAATAGTAATCGGGCAGTAAGCACTTAATCTATCAATCAAGGGTGTTATTTTAACCTTTTCCCTCAAATTACACCGACATACCATACATTTTCCTATAAGATTCACTGAACCCACCTCAGCATTATTACACCCTCATAAAATTATGCAAAACAGATAGGGCAGTAAACACATGCAATAATTAGTTCAGTGGTGTACTGCCATACCTTTCTTTTATATTTCAATCAAAACTAGTCACACCTTTCTCCAACATCAACTTGGCAGCCCATAAAAAATACATACAAAATAATCCACAAAAAAAGTCCCAAATCCCTTTTATTGTAGCAATCAATTATTGAACTCATCATCCCTTGAGTTCTCAGTAACAACACATCTATAATTCTTTCTTAAATTCATATATAAGGAGAACAAAATGGGCAGATGTAACTAAATTTTTTAATTGGAACTCCTCAAGAACTTCAACTTTTACTTTCCTTCACACTTTAAACCAAAGAAGAAAAGAAATCTCTTAATATCAAAGAAAAAGTGAACAAGTAGCTTGTTCCATATCCTTCCATGAATTAATAATTAATCACTTATATCATGTTTTTCTAATCTTCCTTGGGATAATTAATATAAACTATGAGTGTTTTCACTTACCTTGGCTTGTAAAGGTTGGGGCTTCTTCAAGAACCCTAGAAAGAAAAATAGGGCTGCTCCTTGTTATTTAAAACAAAGTAGAGAGAATTTGTGAAGTAACCCTTTTTGTAACTTAAGAATGAGAGAAAATGACCAGAAATGTGGCCTTACAAAGTCCCTAATTTTTTCCATCCACTTAGCTGATTTTGGACCACAAATTTAATCAAATTGGTCCAGCATCTACTTAAGGAGTTCAAGCTGCTCAAATGTCAAAGTAGGTGATGCACCTACTTGTTTAATTTCTTAGTTGGGATCAATTATATTTAGACCTTGGAAGATTTGAGCATTGGGCCTTTTCTCCATTTCCCTTCTTCTTTTACTTAATTTTGGCCCAAATAAGTATACTAATAAAGGTCCAAATCTGATTCATGGACTTGGTCCATTAACTTGGCTCATATAACCCAAGTAGGTGATTCATCTACTAGGTTAATTAAGTCAAGCAAGAACCTCAATATTTCATTCCATTTCCAGCTCCTAATCATCTTAATCTAACTTACAACTTGTACACACCTGGTCACTTTAATCTTTAGATTCAAATACTGACTTACAATTTTATATTAAATAGTTGTATTGATGTTAACTTGATCGTGTCACACAAAAAGGTACGGGCAGCATCTAGAATTCCATCTACTCCATTAATATTTGCATAACAAATCTCATCCATTACCCACTACTAGGCTGTACGAAGTTACATATAAATAGAACAAGTTTATGTAACATACTGGGTGTCATAGTAAGTTGACACTTAAGAGTGCTTTTATTGAAACTTGTTGGGAGTTTCTTGATTTGTGCGAAACGTGTATGCTCGGGAATCCATTTCTATTTTTGTCCTCGTAAGAGGTTGGTGTTATCGGTAATTAATAGAAAGGTCTTAGGGTTTAATATAACCTTTGGTTTTCCTCTCATTATCGATTTATGTTAGTCTATCTATCTTTTACTTTATTGTTTCATTTCTTCATTATCTTATTTTGTGCTTTTGTATTTAGTATTTTCCTTTTATTTTTGTGTCATTTTCATTTTTATATTTCTTCATGTATCATTTAGTATTATAGACAAGCTTGATTTCGTTCCCACGAAGTCAATCTTGGGTCTCGTTTTGTTAAAACAGCAAAAAATCATAAAAAAAATTCACTATACATATTTTTAACCTTGGATTAAATTTTGAGTCTTTGATTTTGTTATTTTCTTGTGTTTCTAGTGTATTCTTGTTCCCTAATACTATTTTAGGCTAAATCTCAAATTTGAGTTCAATCAGAGGATATACCATTGTTGAGGAGCTCAAGTTTGAAGATTAAAGGTCTGGAATATTTGGTTGAGAGTTTGAGAAAATTGATGTTTGGAATGTGTTTAGAATGTTAAAAATAGACTTGGTTAAGTGTTAGAGATTTTTGAAGTTTTTGGTGTTCTTGGAGAAATTCAAATCATCAAGAATTATCTTGAAAAAGTGGTTGTTTGATTCTCAAAAGTGAATAAAAGGGGTACAGAAGTGTTTGTACAAGCACCTTTTTGAATATCCAAGAGAATATTCCAAAAAAGAGGACAAAGGGGGGTAACAAGAGGACAAAAATGGTACTTTCAGTGAGCTGGTGGCTGACCTGCATTTGGACTGCCTTGGATCTGCATTTAGGATTCTTCCACACATCCAAAGCAGTTCCAACTAGTAAGGGATCACTCTCCTGTCTCCAACCTTCCCTCAACCTGCACCCAACCTACTCCCATACCTCAAAACAGTCTACCCCGCATTTGGTATACGCCCAAAGTGCGCCTAGGCAACCCTAACAGATCTCCAACGCATCTCCAACCCTTGTGAACATATATCAACTTCAAAAAAATCCATTTGTTCAGGAATAATTCCATTAATTTCATATATTAATTCCTCCTTTAATTTATTGATTCGGGATACTAATTAACAACTAAACCGTAATCTACTTAGTTGTTTAAGTAGTTCTCGATTCGTTTTTCTTTTGTGGCTTAATTTCTTATGTCTTTTATTTAGTTTATTTTTTTTCTTAGTTTGACATTTTAATTTAAGTTCTTCAAGTCTTTGTTTTATATTTTATTCTCTCTTTATTTGTTTTATCATTTCTTTTTTCATAAATGTCATTGAGTCACATCTTTCAACTTTCAAATGAGTCATCAATAGTTGTGTCATCTCTTTTATAAATTGTGCTAAGAATCTATGGGTAGAGAAACCTTTGATACATTAATGGAAGTCATCATGGGTTTGCAACAAGATTTGAATGGTTGGAAGGTGAAATGGTCACACTTGAAAGGGAAGAGGAAAACTTTGACATGTCTTACTCTCCAAAGCACCTCAAATGAACCAACCATCACTATCCCAGGGATCATTCACCATAATTTCTCTCCAAGGCTTCAACAAACTATTACCTCAACCCAAAAAACTATAAATCAAACTCCACAAGGCATTACTCAACCAATCCTAATCCAAATTGAAAAAGACAATTCCAACATAGAGCCTTTGTTAACTGCTAACCATGATGCCATCATTTTACCTAGTTTCGCTCTTTCATTTATGTAGGTCCATGAACAAATAATCTCAAAGGATGATTCAAGGCTAATGCCTTATGAAAATGAGCTTAAATATGTAACAGAGTTCTTATTAAAGGATTCCAAGCTTGGAGGGTATGGTGGAAAGTTGATAAAGCAATTGGATTCGAGGAAGAATCCTTTTCAAGAAAGGGAGGATTATGCAATCCTAATTTTCAATAATGCTTTCGAGCATATATTTCGGGGCCAATACAAGGGAGTCCAAGACATGATCATCTCGAGGATTCCAAGACATTTTTAGAGAGCCCTTTTTAAGCTCCCACAAGAACAATATCATGTGTGGATGATAGCTTGGAGTGGGGGAGAACCTATAATTGATGATGTCATCCAAGGGAGCATTAAGCAACACCGTATTGGATGATAGTTTGGGCTTCGAGAGAATATGAGCGCCCATTCTCATTGTTTTGTCTCTTGGGTCACTTTTGGGCCTAAGTTACATTTAGGGTCACTTTTGGGACCAAGTTGTAATAAAGGCCTTTTGCCCTATAAATATCTAGGACTCTCTTCTTTTAGACTTAGATGATTTTGAATGTAATTTGACACTTGAGAGTGTTTTTATTAAAACTTGTTGGGTTTCTTGATTTGTAAGAAACATGGGTGCTCGGGAATCCATTTCTGTTTGTGTCCTCGTAAGAGGTTGGTGTTATCGATAATTGATAGGAAGGTCTTAGTATTTAATATACACTTTGGTTGTCCTCTCATTATTGATTAATGTCAACATATCTATCTTTTACTTTATTGTTCCATTTTTTTGTTTTCTTATTTTATGCTTTCGTATTAGTGTTTTCCATTGTTTTTGTGTCGTTTTTGTTTTTGAATTTTCTTCTTGTATCATTACACTCCTGGGATAACACCCAAGAATATACCAATTCACTTCGAATCTTTCTTTTTATCTTTAAAGTTGTTATTTTGGTGGTCATGACATTATTGAATTTGAAACTTTGGATCAGTAGCAAAAGACATACAAATATGCATTTAATGCAGTAACAATGAGATAAGAAGAAACAATAATAGAAATATTATACTTTAGTTCTTGAATGTCACAATGGACAAGGTTTTACTAAGAGATGAACTCATAAAGCCTGTTGTTGACAATACCTTTATCATACTAGTACTTAGAAGAGTAAATGTGAAAATCCAGTCACAAACATATTTTGAGGTACTTTAACACCTGAAGGAGTTGGAATAAGATTGTTATTCATATTGGATATTGTACATATTATGTATCATTTGAAAGGAAGAGCGCGTAGAAGCTTACTTTGTAACACAAAAGTTAGATTCATGCCAAAGAGTATAGGATCAAGAAACCTTACATACCTTGCTGTACAACTTTGATAGAACCCTAAATTGACGTCTTTCCTTTTAGATTATTAATCTACAATAGAGTAAATATTAAAACTAGTATTATTAGCTAATCAAAAAATTCGAGCTATTTAACCTCACAAAAATAATAGCCGGATAATAACCCATAATTAATTAATTCAAGGGTGTTCTTTCAATACTTTCTCCTCCAGTTACATTCACATAAAATACAAATTCTTATAAGCCCCCCCCCCCCCCCTATAAATTGTCTTCTTTGAACCCTCAAAATAGTATATCAAACAGATTAGTCAGTAAGCTTACACGACATCTAGTTTAGTAGGGTATCCCTATACCCTCCTTCTATATTTTAATCCAAACTATTCACACCTTTTCCCAATCTCAACCAAGAATTTCCCAATATATACATATAAAATAGTTCAAAAACAACCCCAAATATCCTTTATTATAGCAACCAAATATTAAACTCATAACCTCTTTAGTTCTTAACTACAATATATACACAATCCTCTATCTAAACATGTATATAGGAAGAGGGAAAAAGTGTGCAGTAGATGTATCTTATTTTTTGTGAGAGTTTATTCTCTTATATGTATCTTTTCAATATTTTGATTTCTGTAAACATAAATCATATGAGAAGAGAAAAATCTCTTAATAACCAAGAACAATAGGATTGCAAAACTTATAGTGGGTTGTTCAATAATTTAATCATGAAGAACTTAATTCTCGTAGTCTTATTAAGATAAGCTCATGATTTGTTAACTTAACTTTAGCTTTAAAGGAAGATAAATAACAAGAACCCTAGTGGGATTATTGGGCCACTGGATAACTAAGAGAGAGAAAAAGATAGAAAGCCCTAGAAAACTAATTTTTTGTCTATATTAAAATTGGTCAAATAAGCTAGTTTAAATCCCTTTAAAGGGAGATGATCTTGGCTGACTTTCTTAGCCATTTTTGGGATCGATCTGTGCTAGGCTTTTCTTTTACCCCTAGGATATCACTAGTAATATTGGGATCGACCCACGCTAGGTGTTCCTTCCACTCCTAGTATACCACCCAAGAATATATAGATTAATGTTAGATTGTTCTTTTCATCTTTAAAGTTGTTATTTTGGTGGTCATGACATCATTAAATTTGGAACTTTGGACTAATAGTAAAAGATATATAAATATGTACTTGATGAAGTAACAATGAGGTAGGAAGAAACAATAGAGGAAATATAACACCCAGGAGATTAAATAACCCAATAGACCATGTTTGACTAAGAGAAGGACTTATAAAGCTTGTTGTTGACAGAACCTTTATCATACTATCACTAAGAAGAGTAAATATACAGATTTAGGAGATTAAATAACCCAATGGACCATGATTGACTAAGAGAAGGAATCATAAAGCTTGTTGTTGACAGTACCTTTATCATACTAGCACTAAGAAGAGTAAATATGTAGATTTAGTCACAAAAAAATTTTGAGGTACTTTAGTCACAATGGAGGTTGTACACTACCATTATGTATCAATTGAAAGGAAAAGCACTTTAGAAGCTTACATTGTAACACAAGAGTTAGATTCATGCCAAAGAGTATAAAATCAAGAAACCTTACATACCTTGTTTTACAACTCTAATAGAACCCTAAATTAACGTCTTTCCTTTTAGATTATTAATCTACAATAGAGTGAATAGTAAAATAGTATTAGTAGATAATTCACATATTCACACAATTTAATCTCACCAAAATAGTAGCCGGGTAGTAACCCACAATTAATTAATTCAAGGGTGTTATTTCAATCCCGTTCTTCTCCAATTACATTCACATATAATACAAATTCTTATAAGGTCCCCCTTAACATTTTTTTCTTTATTTTACACTCAAAACAGTATGTCAAATAGAGTGGGCAGTAAGCTTACATGATGTCCAATTCAACAGCGTATCACTATACCCTCCTTCTAACTTTCAATATAAAATTTTCACACCTTTCCTAACATCAACCAAGAAGCCCTCAACATATACACATAAAATAGTTCCAAAATAGCCCCAAATATCCTTTAATATAGCAACCAAATATTGAACTTATCATCCCTTCAGTTCTTAACAATAATATATACACAATCCTCTACCAACACATGTATATAGGAAAAGGGCGAAAATAGGCAGTAGCCATACCTTAAGTTCTATGGTAGTTTATTCTCTTAATGTGTATAACTTCAATATCTTGATTACTTCACTCACAAATCAAAGAAGAAGAGAAAAGTCTCTTAATAATCTGTACAATAGTACTGTAAAATTAAAAAGGGTTGTCTTATAATTTGTTCACTTACCTTTATCTTGGAAGAAATCTAAATTCCAAGACCCCTAGGGGAATTATAGGGCTGTTGAATAGCTAAGAGAGGACAAGATAGAAAACACTAAGAAAGCTGATTTTTTGTCTAGGTTAAAATGGGTTAATTGAGATAGTTTCAATCCTTTTAAAGGCAGCTGGTCTTGGCCGACTTTCTCTGACATTTTTGGACATAATTTTCAAGTAGGTTATGCACCTACTTTCCCATTATACTTTGGAATTTATGGATCTAAAACTATTTGGCTACCCATTCTTCTCCTTTCTCTATTTTAATTCAGACCAAAATTAATTCAAGTAGGTGATAGAGTACTTGGTCCAATAAACTAGTCAAGGGAGTTTTAGTAGGTTATGCACCTACTTAGTTATTAGTTTGTTCAAAATTCTAAAATAGGTGATGCACGTACTTGCTTTATTCAAGTCTAAAATGGACCTTTAACTTATTGGGCTTTTGGGATAGATTTTGGTGTTGGGTTTCCCATTCTCCTCTATTTATTTTAATTAGTTTGGTCCTTAATTTAGATCATTAATATACAGCCTAAATTTGATCCATTGGCCTTTGCCCCATTAACTTGGTTTATATACCTCATGAAGGTGACTCACCTGCTAGCTTTGATAAGTCAAGCAAGAACCTTAATATTTTATTCTATTTTTAGATCTAAATCCCTTTAATTAAACTTAAAAGATATGTATACTTGGTCACTTCAAAATTTAGACTCACATACCAACTTACGATCATAAATCTGGTTACTCTCATCCATGGTATCTTGATCGTACCACATTTAAATATATGGGGAATTCCTTAAAACCTATCTTAAAATAACTGGTCACATAGGATACCGAGTCCATTATCTACACCATAAATCTATATCAAGTTCCATATGAGTAAAACTGGAACACATAGAATATGGGGTGTTACATCCTTCCCCTTAGAAATATTTGTCCTCTAATGTTAGCATAACCAGCTAGCCTAAAAAAGTATAGCCTAAGTTTAAAACCACTATTATCCACATAACAATTATATGTTTATACATACTTATAAATGCTCCAAACCAGGATCTTAGACTTTCTCTTTGACTTTGAATAAATGAGGGTACTTGGATTTTATTGCTTCCTCGGCTTCCCATGTGATTTCTACTTGTTGTCTCCTCTAAAGTACTTTTATAGAAGCTACTTATTTATTTCTTAACTTCTTAACTTACTGATCTAAAATATCAATAGGCACTTCTTCAATGGTAAGTTATTTCTTAACTTTTGCATCTTTAGTAGGAGTAATATGAGATGGATCTCCTATGTACTTTTAAAGCATTGAGGCATGAATAACTGGATAGACCATTGAAAGCACTTGGGATAGCTCTAACTGATATGAAAATAAAATTATGAAGATGAAAACAACACAAAATATGGAAAGAAAAACTTAACGAAAAAATGGAAATGAAACAAGTCAAGTAAAGGATAAATAGAAGGATATATAGAATGATTAAAAGAGATAAAGAGAGGACAACCAAAGGGTATATTAAACTCTAAGACCTTTCTATCAATTAACATAAACACCCACCTCATACGAAGATCGAGAGAAAATTAAATCACTCATAAACAATGTTCCTATAACACCCCTGATATGATCCAGAGCGGCCTTAGAGCTTTCAGTTGCATCTTTCAAGGCCAATACAAAGAGGTCCAAGTCATGATCAAGCCAAGAGATTAAGATTGCATTTGGTGGTCACCTTTTATGCTCCTAAACCCACAATTCCATGTGTGGATAGTTTCTTAGAGCTAGGAGTATTCTTTTGAAGAGCCCATGTGGGTTATTTCCAAAGTAGCAACTTTTCAGAAATATTTGTAATACGCTATTTTAGGAAAAGGACAAATACTATAAATAGAGGCCTTATTTATTTTATTTGGAATTTTTGATGATATATGAATAAATGCTCCTTCGAGAGTGATTTGCATGCTTAGATTAGCTTGTGATGACATCTTGCTTAGAAACGTGGGTTGATCGAGAATCTGATTCCCTTGAGGTTTACATAAGAAATTGGTGTTCGATTCTATGAGTCTTAAGGGTCTTTAAGTTTGATACACTCATTGGTTCTTATTTTCTTATAGTTTCTTATGTCAATTTACCTATCTTTACTTTCTTACATTGATTATCTTTTGCTTCTTTAGGTAGATTCCATCTTTCGTAGCTTGATCCGTATCATTTGGTATCATATCCAAGATTTATTTTGTTCCTACAAAGTTAATCTTGGGTTTTCTATCTTGAAAATCATAAAAAAAAGAGTCAAAAACCAAAAATCTATAAAAAGATATTTTGTTTCCCCCCTAGGCCGAGAATTATGTCTTGGATTTTTTTATGTCTTTTGTGTGTTTCTAGTGTTATATCCTAGTTCCATGTCACCAATAGAGTCTATATCTTGAATTTGAGCTATTTATGGGTTGATTTGAGTCATCCTCCATTGTTGAGTTTGAGTTGAAGAAGCTTGAAGGTGGGATCTTGAATATGGAAGTTTTTTGTTGCGATTTTGGGTTGAGGAATATGTTGGTTGTTTTATGGAGTTCATAGTGAGCCTAGATCTTGAAGCTTTTTTCAATTCTGAGGTCATTTGCTTAGGGTTCAAGTTTGAATATTTTTGGAGTTCTTCATCATCTTCATGTATTGTTAGAGAAGAACGTTCAAAAAGTGGTTATTTGATCCAAAAAGGAGGCGAGAGAATGTGTGGAACTTTTTTGTGTCAAAGAATATTTCAAGGATATTCCAAGTATATCAAAGGAAGGAAGAAATAAAAAGCATCAAAAGGGAATATTCTCAAAGAAGAAAACAGAGGAAAGTATGGGGGGGGGGGACCACAAGAAAATTCAAACTCTCTTGATCTTGAAACAATAATTAAAAGATTTATTTGTATTTTTCCCTCCAAACATAGTTACCACACCTCTACGATGAATATTTATTGAAATTCAAATTGGAAACAAGAAATCTCTAAAACATCAACCAACATTCAAGGTCAAATTTGGGGTAGCCACGCCACTCAATTGTCCAATTGCCCTAAGCTCAAATTTAGGTTCTTAGTTTATTTTCTTTGATTATATAACTTACTTTATTTGATTCTAACACTAATTAACAACTAGTAATGAATCTACTTAGTTGTGAATTAGTTTTTTGAGTCCTTCCTTTCATTGTCCTATTTCTTTCTAGCTTTTCTCTTTTCACTTCCTTGTTAGTTTTTGATTCACGTCCGAACACAATTTTTATTATTTATTTGGTTCCTTAAAAAAAGAATCCATTCCTACCTTAAGCCATAATTGGTACAAAGTCATATTATTGGAGTATAAATAAGCTATCAACACTTGCAATGCCAATTAAGTTACAATTAAATGTGTATACTTTGAGAGATTATGAGGTTGATTTCCTAACCTTTAACTTGTTTGTTGTTTTTGTTTTTGTTTAGTATTTCTTTTGATAAGTATAATGGCGAATGAAGGTGAGATGCCTAGTTGGGTTAGATCACTCATGGAAAGTTTTGATGACATAGGTAGCCGCTTTTAATCCCATGAAAGTAGAATGGAAAGAATGGAAAAGATGGAAGGGTCTCTCTCACAAAGAATGGAGACCTTGGAAGTTCAGCTAAACTCCATCACATCTACCCCTTAAAACTATCATGCTTTCTCTAGTAGTCATGCTCCCAATACTTCGACTACTATAACTCCAAAAACAGTTCACCAAATTCTCAATCTACCTAGATAAATACATAAACCTATCATCCAAGCCACTATTCATCCAAACAACAAAAACCTCATTCATCCACTTCAACCCTAATTCAACCAAATCTACCAAGAATCTCCACAAAATTAAGAACCCTACATCTAAATACCCCAATAACTATAAAGATCCCTATTTAACCAAATAGAAAAAAAGCTCAAGTAGGAGAACATATAGGCTGAGAAACAAGGTTTGATCTGATTCTACATCAAAGAGGATACTTAGGACAACATCCTCATGTTTAAGGAGATCATCAGTAGGATCAAAGATGAAATTTAGGTAGAGACATGGGTATCAACTCCATCAAGATCACACTTCCTACCTTTAAAGGAACTAGTGATCTATCTATCTACCTTTATTGGGAACTATAATACAGTAGGATCTTCCAACTCAATGACTTAATTGAACACAAGAAAGACACCCACACAATTGCTTAACTTGAAGGGTATGATTCTACTTGGTGGGAGACAAAAAAATTGTAAACAGAAAGAAATAGTAATCTCGACCTTCCGAATTAGGATGAATTGAAGAGAATTATGAGTGAAAGGTATGTTACAGAAAGGTTCATGCAAGAGCAACTAACAAGGCTCTACAATTTGAGATAAGGAGATAGAGGTATGGAAGACTATTATAAGGAGTTTCAAAACTTGATTCTTCATCTTGAGATTGTTAAACCCCCAAATCATTGTATGGCTCGATTCAAAGATGGTTTAGATTATGAAGTTGCTTCTTAACTGGCTGTCCATAAGTTTGACCAAATCGAAGATCTTGTTGATGTGCCCATTAAAGTTGAAAGGAATAATAATGCCAAGAAGTCCTTCAATAAATGTTACTATTTTTGTACTTTCTTTGGATGGAACAAGTACAAGGATTTCCATATGACCTGAGAGAATAAGCCCATTGATAAGGCAATCCAAAGGTATACAACGAGCAATAAAGGTAATACATCTTCTAATCCTAATTCTAAAGGTATTACTTGCTTTAAATGTCAAGGTTATGGTCATAAGGCAAGTGAATACCCTAAACAAAAGAACATTGTATTGGTCGAGGGTGATCCTTATCCTTACTTTGTTGGGGATAAGGTGCTGGTGGTAAGGAAATCCCTCAAGAGGATAATGACCTTTGAGGTAAAGCAAAATTAGCGAAAGTTGAAGGGGACCCTTTTATACCTTGTGGATTGATGATGAAAGATCCCAATAAAGATGTTTGTCCTGAAGAGGGAGAGATCTTGAATTTTAACCTCATGGTGAGGAGAGATATGATTAGTAAAAATAAGGAGATGAATTAAGAAGGAGAGCTTAGTGTAGAACCCAAGAAATTGTTATTCACTACATTTGGCACTAGAATTGTGCCAACTTCTAAATTGATGCATAAGAGATTGAGTCCTCATGGTGCGAGTTTAGAATGCAAGAGAGCAAGCGCAGGTCTTTGTTCATAGGGTATGTATCTGCCCCTCTTTTTTCTAGTTTTCCTTGGATTCATGATGATATTTATCCTAAGGTAGATAATATTTTGAATATATATAACTTAAAATCCTACCTAGGTGATGTTAATGCCTTTCAACCAAATTTTGGAATGACTTGTGTGAATTGTGTGAGCATGGTTATGTTGATGCTAAGCATGTTTTATGTGTAAATCTGGTTTCCCATGATTGGAAGGGTAATTTATTCCTAAAAAAATCTTTGCTTCTACCTTTAGTTGTTCCAGCATGTAATGATTTTCTTGGTTACGTTGTTAATGGAACTAACTTAGGGGAAATTCTAGATGTTTTTCATAGCCAACCCCTTTGCACTTAAAATATTGACTTTTTTTTGAATGTTTTGAAGGATGCTTGGCTACATGTGAAGTGTATGCAACCTTGTCATGATTCTATGATTGATTGTACTAACCCTACCCTCAGGCATTAAGGAATTTGTGTTTGTTTTTTCCTTTATTTGGTTTGGCAAGGTTTGGATTTGAGGATGAATTCTTTTCTAGAAGGGGAGGATGATACGATCTGGATCAGCCTTAAAACGTTTGACTATATTTTCTAAGCCTAATACAAAGAGGTCCAAGCCATGATTAAGACAAAGATCAAGAGTGCATTTGGTGGACATCTTTAGGCTCCTAAAGCCATAATTCCATCTATGGGCAGTTGCTTAGAGCTTGGATCATGCTATGAAGAGCCCAAGAGGGTTATTTCAAAAATAGCCACTTTTGGGCTATTTTTGTAATAGGCTATTTTAGGAAAAAGTTAAACACTATAAATAGAGGCCGTAGTTATTTCATTTACAACTTTTGATGATATATGAATATATGCTCATTTGATAGTGAATTGCTATTTTGAATTAACTTATGTTGATATCTTGTGTAGAAATGTTGGTTGCTTGGGAATCTAATTACCTTGAGGTCTACGTAAGAAATTGGTATTCAATTCTATGAGTCTTAAGGGTCTTCGAGTGTGATGCACTAATTGGTTCTTATTTCTTTATGTTTTTTTTGTCAATTTACTTATCTTTACTTTCTTGCATAGATTATCTTTTGCTTCTTTAGGTAGATTCCATATTTCGTAGCTTGATCCATATCAACCTTAATTTTTTTCCCCAAAATATTTGAGTTTTACACTCACTACTATATTAATGAGTCGTGGAGAGTCATTACGGTTTGTAGAACCCTAAATTATAGCCCAACCAATGTGTTTGGCTAAGTCTTCATATTGGTCATGATTGGCACCCAACGAGTTGTCAAGACTTATTATGAGTTGTATAGTGGTTCTCGTAGCCTAACCAGTAATAGTGGCCAATATTTCTGTCTTGTCTTTGATTTGAACTCATGACTCATATTGACTGAATACGAGTCATAAGGCATGATAGGTAGCCAGACTATTGTTGGAGCCCATGGATGCTTTCCCACCTATGACTAAATTTGATGAGGCGTAGGGTGACGCTATGAGTCGTATGGTCACCCCTATTGACTAGGCGATAGTTTTTCAATCATTTATTTAGGTGACTTTGGATATTTTCATCCTTACCAATTAGACCCCATGTACATAACACATCAAAGAGCGGTTATTTTCAACACCTTAACATATCAAATACTCTCTTTACTCTCTCAAATTTCCTATTCAAACACAATGCTAGGGTTTCAATAAGTTGGTCATTTGAGGGCTCAAGGGTTGATTGTCTCCATAATTCTCTGTAATTTCAGCCATGTTCTCTTCCCCAACTCTTATTTTATCAAAAACATGTGTTTATAATTGTACCTATGTGATTTAATTGGTGATTTTAAATATGGTTTAAGGGTTATGAACATTATTTTACTAATTGCTTTTCTTATGGCTTTTATGAATCCTGTATGGTTTGAATTGATGGTTTTGAACATGTGGGGTGCATGTACATTGTGAATAAATGGTTTCCCCTAATTTTGTGAATGTGGATATTTGAATTGGTACAGCCACAACCCAATCTTGTGAAATTTTCTTTGAATATGAGTATATTTGCGTTAAAATATTTTTAGGAACCATTGCATGACATAAAAAGGTTATTGAATCATAAAAATTTGATCTAATTAACAAAGGCGGTCGTGACATTTCCCCACATTGATTTAATGAACAAAGAGGATTGTTTTCCCCAAGTGAAAGGAATTGTACTGGCATGATGATATTACCTTGCATGTGTAGTTGGTATAATGATACCAACAGTATATGTCTTAAGGAATATTGTGGTTAACTTAATGGGAATGTCTGCAAATTATTTTAACTAGGCTTAAAGAGGGTTGTATAGCTAAGATGTGAAAGTGGAGGTCCCAAGCGACCAATACTAGAAATTGCATTTGTCAGTGCAGAAGTCAAAAGGGCCTTGGGCTCGAGTCCCCTTGCTTATGACCGGGTTGTTCAAGTCCCCCTTGTTAACTGATCGGGTGTTCATGTCACCTTTTATGTATGACCAGGTGGTTCGAGTCCCCTATGGTATATATGTACATATGATTATTTCTCTGGTTCGTACAGCTATATACATGGGACCCTTTCAATGGGGAGAGTTGAGCTCATATAGCTCGTGGGTGCCTTCTTATAATGGTTAAGCTACATAGTCCAGGATAATTCTTTAAAGTTCATACTAAGACTTGTTCCTTACCCCAACATGTTATATATATATGCATATAATTGTGTGCATTGGATTTGGATGATTTTAACTTGTAGATCATGACATTATTTTATCCCTTCCCTGAATTACATGCTAGAGCTTAATCCGCTAAATATCTTCAAACTTTGTATCTCCACACGATGTAGAAACTAGAGACACTTTTATTTTTCCTAGGCAGTAATAGGATTTCAAGATTATCAGCAGTCACCTTTAAGTGGTGAGCTTCTATTCTCCAGAAAAGCTTCATTTTGGGATTTTATTTCCTTTGGTCATATACTTTTCTTTGGACTTATTTTTTGTATCATTGGTGGAATGTCCCTAATTAGATTGATTTCATGTTTGGTTTGGTTTAGATGCTTTGGGGATTACTGAAACACTTTGGCTTTGAACCTCTAGAAAATTGCCTAAGTTGGAGATTTTGGACAATACATGACTAGAAGGTACTAGTTGTATGTTTAGGTGTGGGATAGGGCCCCTCTCTCATATGTTAGATAGTATGTTTGGTTAGTTTATGGCCTAGGCATGACTAGGCATCATACCAATCATATGATAGTGTACGAGTGGTATGTTGCCAAGTCGTATGATGTCTTAAGGATGATCTTGATGATTTTAACCAAGATACAACTCTAAGTATACTACTGGTATATTAAGATACAAATTGTCTTTTTATGGTCGTATGTTTATCAGTTTGGGGGTCCAAGGGGAGTTTTAGTGTATGAGTAAGGGTACCACTCATACCATAGGGTACAATTTAGGTGTGAAAGTCGTACCTTCATGCGAGAAAATTTTAGCTTTTAAGCTGAGGGAATTCCAGACATTCCCCACACCAAAACCTTAAAGTTCCCATTGTATATATCAAGTTGTGACCTCTCATAACACTAATTGGAAGATCAAAACTCACCAAAAACACTCTCTGAAACTCACTCTTGAAAATTGGATGCTAATGTTCCACACGTGTTTTTCTAGAGGCCAAAGGGTTCAAGTTCTTTTTGTGAATCATCCTGTATAAGGCGTGTGAATCTTTCCCTGATTATTAGTTCAAAATATCATATGTCTTTATGACTTGTAAATGGTGATTTTTGAAACCAAAAGTTGAGGGTTTTGATACATAGTGATGAGTATTGTTTGCTCTTGTTTAAACTTGTGTTTATACATGCTTTTAGTGTTGATTTGTTCATATGGGTACTTGTTGATTATGGTTTAACAAATGGGTCATGAGTAACTCTAAGTTTGATGATTTATACCTTGATTTGGTTTTGGTAAAAGGTACGCCCTCAAGGTGTTTATGAAAACATCTAAGAGAAATAACTAGTCACATGTTAATGGTGTTTTGAACTAGGGCAATGGCCTAATAAGTATGAATGGTTGATAAATGGTTTTGTAAAAATCCTTGTTGTCCATGTAATGAGTTAATTTGTGACTTTAGTAATTTGATTAGTTAAGGTTGTTGAGTCCCTAAGCATGAAACTGGATTGTTTTTTTGAACTAAACTTGGTACAAGAATGCGAATGAAGAATGAATGATTTTGTGTAGGTCTTAATGAAAACAAATTGACTTGAATAGTGATTTGGACTAAGGCATTGGCCTATTAAAGTGATTGGTTGATAAATGGTTTCATAAAGACCTTGTGGTCATATATGATGTTAAATGGTAACCTTGGTTATTTGAATTGGATAAATGTGTTAGAGTCCTTGAACATCGAGTTGAATGGATGTCATTGCATTTACAAAGGGTTAGAGTCCCAAAGTTGACTCATAATGGCCGTAACGGGTTGTGGTTAGAGTCCACTTGCCAAGTAAAATGGTTTGTGGTTAAAGTCCATTTGCCTAATAAAAATGTCTTATGGTTAGAGTCGACTTGCTTAATAACTAAGACGTTTAGAGGTTAGAGTCTACTTTCCTAATACGGCCAAGAAGTTCAATCATTCATAACTAATAGGGTGGAAGGTTAGAGTCCTCTACTCCATGTCTCAAGACCGGGTGCTTCAAATTGCTTACTAAGCTTTGTTCCCTTTTTTGGCACATTATGTATCTATATATTTCTACATATATGCCTATGTATATAAATATG
The DNA here is from genome assembly GCA_030864225.1 of Capsicum baccatum var. pendulum. NCBI lineage: Eukaryota > Viridiplantae > Streptophyta > Magnoliopsida > Solanales > Solanaceae > Capsicum > Capsicum baccatum. The sequence continues at coordinate 168,244,763 of CM061558.1, read as the reverse complement.
GTTTCATTTGATTATTTGACTTGTTTTTGAATAATGACACTATTTTATCCTTATCCTTGGGTTACATGCTAGTGCTCTAACTTCCAACCATCTCCAAATGCTATATCCCCATAAGATACAAGGGTCAGAGCTTCTTATTCTCTTCCTACATAGTGACCAACTGTTCGAGTGGTTCATCTATTGACATTTAAGTGGTGATATTCCATACTTTAGAAGGCATACATTTCATGGTCTTTCTATCTTATGTCATAGACTTGGTTTTTGGCTATTATAGGGGGCATATCCCGACATATTATAGACATTGGATTTGTAGAAACTTTATGGACAATTGTGGTCTTAGGTATATTGGCTTAGTATGTGACATTAATGGATTCATTAGACACTTCTTAAGTTATGATTATTAGTCTTGTTTCCACTATCTTGTTATATGTTTGGAGTTTATTTAATACTTATGGAATGATATGACGGTTGGTTTAGGTTAACAAGGTGATCTCCGGTCCTTGTTGGGCTCAATATGCCCATTACAACAAGGACCTAGTTTGGGTCGTGTCAAGTTAGTTTAGTGTCTACATTCATTCTTAGTTTGGTTTCCATAAAGACGTGTCTAGTAAAGTCTACTTTATGTATGTGTAGTGAACCATACTCATAAGAGAGAGGATACGAGGCATTTAGGAATGTTTTTCTTTCTTGTGGTTCTATTTTGAGCTATAGATTCTAAGGTCTTAGATCCTTTTTATTTCTGTTTGATTACCTTTCAGATCACGCCTCCAAAAAGATCTAATGTTCAGGTAAACTCATCTATCCTAATTGAGGACCATATGAATGAATCTTATCCAACTTTTGGACTTTAGAGATGGTTTAGAGGTTCGGTTCCCAATGGTCCTGGAGTTCCACCAATTCCCTATAGTACTCCTCCAGTTCCTCAGGATGATATGGTGAATGTTGAGTTTCATTAGTCAATTCATATGACTACTCAGTTGGTGGCTTCTCAGGCTGAGCATGGTATATCTATTACTCCATCTTCTGAGGCCCTAAGGGTTAGCCAGTTCATAAGGTTGAGTCCTTTGACCTTTATCGGTATTAAGTTAGAGGAGGATCCTCAAGGTTTTCTGGATGAGATGGAATTTTTTTTTAGAGTTATGCATGCCATGAATGGGATCAAGCAAGGTGTGATGTTGATTAGTTATATTTGTGGAAAGGTTTCTCTAATGCATTTTATACTGGTTCTTTCCTCAAGAGTTGAGGGAAGCAAACGTGGAAGAGTTTTTTAATTTCAGGCAACGAATAATGTCAGTCAAAGAGTATATCTTGAAGTTTCACCAACTACCTTGGTATGCTCTAGATATGGTTTCTAACATGAGGGCTAGAATACATAGGAGTCTTGGGATAGTCTCATGAGTTTATCCTTGAAAGTAGGGATGCGTTGTTGATAAGAGATATGAATATCTCTAGATTTATTGTGTATATGCAACACGTGGAGGAAGAGAAAAAACAAGTTAAGATTCATGAGAGACAGAGCAAGATGTCTCAGTTTTCTAAACAAAGTGGAGGCCAACAGTTTGTTGGTAAGAGGTCCAAGAGAAAGAATTGGATGAGTCCCAACTCCTATTCCACAGATAGTACTCTCTACGTGAGGACGTCGAGAGATGAGATATTTTCAGAGAGGGAATACTTCTAGGGTATAAGGTGCCCGTTCTTAGGCTAGTAGGGCCAAATCAGTACCAACCTACCCTCCTATAGGTTCTGTGGTTAGCATCATTATGGATGATATGAGAAGGGGAGGAATATATATTTTAGATATAGTGAGATAAGGCACATGCAGCGACAGTTCCCCTCTATAGTGGCTTCTTGGGCCAAAAAAGCCCCTATTGCTACTTCATCTACTGTTGCTCCGAAGGGTGGTGTATCTACTTCTGCTTCTATTTGTAGTACCAGCACTGGCCTAAATCGATTATATGTACTTGCTACTTGCCAAGAGTCTGAGTATCTATTGGTCCCATTTTCTAATTCTACCCTGGTAGGAGACTCTGTGGTTATTAAAAGAATCTATAGAGGGTGTGGGGTTGCTGTTGGTATTAAAGAAACTTTGGTAGACTTAATAGAGTTGGACATGGTCAATTTTAATGTTATTCTGGGGATGGATTGGTTTCATGCATGCTATGCTTCCTTAGATTATTGGACCCGTAAAGTCATGTTTAAATTCCTTTGTGAGATGGTCCTTGTATGGGGAAAAGGTTCTTTAGTTCTTGAGGAGAGGTTCATCTCATATCTTAGAGCCCAAAAGTTAATTTCTAAAGGGTGTTTGTATCATTTGGTCTGAGTTAAGGATTCTAACTTGGAAGGTCCTTCTCTAGAATCCATCCCTATGGTTAATGAGTATTATGAAGTCTTTCCTGATGACCTTTTTAGTATTCCTCTCGATAAGAAATTGATTTTGGGATTGATCTTGTTTCGGACATTCGCACTATTTCTATCCCCCGTATACTATGGCTCCAACTTAGTTGAAGGAGCTTAAGAAGCATTTAAAGGATCTCTTATATAAACGTTTTATCTGTCCTAGTATGTCTCTTTGGGGTGCTCCAGTGTTGTTTGTGCACAAGAAAGATGTGTATTGACTATCATCAGTTAAATAAGTTGACCATAAAGAATAAGTAACCTCTTTCTATGATTGATGATTTGTTTGATCAACTTCAAGGTGCAAAGTGTTTCTCTAAGATTGATCTTATTTCAAGTTATCATTAGCTTAAGATAAGAGAGATGGATATCCTGAAGATTGCCTTTAGGATTTGGTGTAGTCACTATGAATTCCTACTGATGTCTTTTGGGTTGACCAATGCCCCAACGACATTCATGGATTTGCCAAATAGGGTCTTCCATCCGTTTCTTAATTTGTTTGTCATTGTCTTTATTGATGGCATGTTGTGGTACTCTAAGAGTGAGGCGGATCATGTCGATCACCTTCGTGCTATATTTCAAACTTTGAAGGATCATCATTTGTATAGCAAGTTCTCAAAGTGTGAGTTTTGGTTGAAGGCTATGAATTTTCTTTGTCATGTTATCTCTACTAAAGGGATCATGGTGGATCCTAAAAAGGATGCGGTGGTGAAGAAATGGACTAGACCAGTGACTCTAACCAATATTCAGAGCTTCTTGGGTCTAGTCGGTTACTATAGGAGATTTTTGGAAAGATTTTTTACTATAGCTGCCCCATTGACTAAGTTGACCCAGAAGAAGGTTAAGTTCTTATGGTCGGATGTGTGTGAGAATAGTTTTAAGAAGTAAAAGGATAAATTGACTTCGGCTTCAGTTTTAACCTTGCCCGAGGGTAATGATGGTTTTATTGTGTATTGTGATGCTTCTCGTAATGAGCTTGGTTGTGTATTGATGTAGCATTGTAGGGTGGTGGCCTATGCTTCTATGCAATTGAAAGTACATAAGAAGAACTACCCTACTCATGACTTGGAGTTATTATCCGTGGTATTTGCATTGAAGATTTAGCGACACTACCTCTATGGGGTTCTTGTTAACATATTTTTTTATCATAAGACCCTTCAATATGTGTTTAATCATTTTTGGCCTCGATATTTCAATAGTTTTATTTTCAATCTTTTCGGCCTTAGATTGTCTGTTTTTAAATTGATTCATATCAGGGTTATCTCGAGTGAGTTTTGGAATTTTCGAACATCATTTGAGACACGTTTGGATGACCAAAACAGCAGGCCAATGCAACCAAAACTCATCGCATTGGCTATTGCGTTGTCACTATCGATGCAGTGAATCGGTAATTGCGTTGATACCATCGATGCGGTGCATCGCCTGTTGCATCACTGGGCACTTTTAGCATATTAAATGACAGGTTTGTGGGGAAAAAGAGTCATTTTCCACCCATATTAACCCACCATAACATGAAATTAAGCCTTCGAAAGGGCAAAATTCGCTCATTATTTCACAAATTCTCTCAAGAGAAAAACCCTACTTCATCAAGTCTAAGATCAAGTCCCAAGAAATCACCAACAATTCTCATAAATTCAACAATCAAGATATGTTTAGGTGTTCAACCTTGGGTTCCTTCCACCCTTGGAGTTCAAGAATCTTTTTTTTTCAAAACTTAGATTATGATTTACATTTTTGAATGGAATTGTGTTCATGTATGTGTTGTTGTGTGGGTTCCAAGCCAAGAATATTTTGTGTTTCATGTGAATAAACTAGAATGTGTGTTGATTTATGTAACCCTCATGTTAAATCCTTGAATTGTGATGTTGAATATGGTAGTCATGACATTCATATATTTCTCATTCTCATGTAAAAGATTTATGCATCCTAGGTGTTTAACAAAATATCTACGTAAAGGAATTGTGCATGATAACCTAAGTGTGATGATTAAAAAGTTGAGCTATGGTTCCATTATCTATCTAGTTCTGGGGGTATTGAATACCTGAAATTTAGCTGTTTATCTAATCTCCAGTCAAAATAGAGTGATTCCATAGTATCCCAAACAGTAGTATTCAGTCAGTCAACAGAATCAGTGTGAGCTTAGCAAAGCCTAGTACAGTCTAGTGATTAGTTCAGTGTCGATTTAGTTAAGAGTAGGATTCAGCACTGAGCGAACCCAGGGATGGGGGTATTCCTTCAAGTAGGGGGTTTGACCTTTAGTAGTAGTCCTTGAGTTACATAACTACGTAGCCGGTAGGTAAATTGTCTTCTTACCAGACTAGGGTTATGTAACCATATACATCACATGAGTCTTTCTGCCATATTATGGTTGACCCAGATATTGTTAGTGACTCGTGGCACGGTGATAACACCCTTCCAAATAGGGTTACAACTTACACCCCAAATCAGTCTATAATTAGGGTATGTTGGTTAGATAATAACTCCCATAGTTATAGTTTTAGTATTCAGTATAGAACTCAATTCAGTTCTACATAATCATGACTTACAATTATCAGTTATTCAGTTATCAAAAACTCAGTACTTCAACTTTAAACTATTTTAGAGAGACAATATATGCTTGGTATTGTATGTTCAGTACTTATAGTAGTCCCAGTCTTGCTTACACTCTCATCCAATTACTTCATGTTATTTAGTTAATATTTTCATGCACATGAACACATTCATGTTAGCCTATCCTCACCTAGCATACCAGTACATCCAAAGTACTGACACATACTCTTTCTTTATGCTATGATGTCTCATATCTTAGGTTTAGATGTTTGGGTTCTTGACCACACTTAGCTAGATCAGTCTACCAGCCGCAGCTACAGTAATGAGTCCTCATCCATAGAGGATGTGACACTTATTTAGTTATTGTATTATCTATAGTGTTTTCAGAATTTTAATTATTTTAAGATAGTAGTTGAAGTTAGTTAGGGCCTGTCGCATATTTTAGATGTTAGAAGCTTTCAGACACTTTCAGTTAGTAGTTATTCTACAGATGTACTCAGTATCAATTCAGTTTTATGAGCCTTATGGCATTTTCAATTTTAATTTTGCATATTTTTTCATGATTATTATTAAGTGCTCACAGCAGGTACAGACCATAGTTAGATTGTGGTCCTTTGGGGTCGTAAGCACCGTGTGATGCCCAGGCTGTAGTCTTAGGGTGTTACACCTGAGTTGCTGAAGGACTACAATATGAGTCTCCATTACCATCCAAGTAAAGCTAATGATAACGCTCAATCTACAGCTCTCGTAGGAGTGTAAAGCGGTCGTTAGCAAATATAGAACCCAACCTGGGTTGGGTGTCGATCCCACAGGGAATAGCTTGGCCAACAAGTAAGCAAAATTACTAAACTTTTGGTCCATGTCTCGTAAGAGGGGGGGATTGTAATGTGTAACCATAACAATAAAGTAAAAGCTGAAAATAGCAAAGTAAAAAGAGAAAGATTGTTACGTAAGTTGTAAACAATGAGAATTGAAGCGTTGGGGTTATGTCCACCTTCTGAGGTATACGTCTCTATTGGCTATGAGTGTGTAGAGTTTTGACATGCAACTGCTTATAGAGAATTGTATTCGATGGTAAATCCAAGCGTCTTTCGACCTCAACAAGGACTATTTCACTTTAACTCTTTCGAGCTTAAAGCGTGTCTAACGGTACGAATTCTCCAAGAGGTTAGTCCAGTTACGGAACTAGCTTTTTAGTAGGAAAGGGTGTCCTACTACCTTGACATTATCTCTTTTCCAGACAGATAACCTTTCTTTCGAACAAGTTAAATGTTATACTGGCGTTATTCTATGCGTCTGCATCCACAAAAATTTGCATTAAGATGAAGAGAATAATGATATAAGCAGCATACGTGTCACGAACTCATAAACTCACAGCAATAGATAGTATCTCATACGGCTTCCATAACCCCAACAGAGAAGTTTAGTTACCCATGAATTTGAAGGAGATCACGATTGACATTGTTGTTATACGACAAGATTGAGTAATTTTCGTGTAGCTTAGGTGGTAGGCGTGCGGCATGAATTCCAAGGAAAAAGTAACAATTCTCTTGTTGCGGTAAATAAGAATAGATGAATAGAAGAAGAAAAATAGAATTAATGGGAAGATTAGAAGAGTTATAATTGAGAAGTAGAATGTATCTCTCCACTAAGGGAGGATTGTTTTTCTCCACTAAGGGAGGAATGAATAGAAATCTCTAGCATGATAAGGTATTTATAATACCCATATCCTACTCCTACTACGCTAATGAAACAAATAACCAAATCCTACTAGGCTAATGGAATACTTAACCCAAATGTACTAGGCTAATGTAACATTAACATAATCCAAATAAACTAATGAAATACATAACCTAATTGTACTAGGTTAATGTATCATTGTCCAAATCCAGCTATGTGTCTGTAAGTCCCCAAAGTCTTCAGAAATGCTGTTTTAGCCCGGGACAGATTTTCCATGCACCATTTTGGTCCTTAGGCGTGTACACTCCTTTTCCTTTCTTTGTGAGCTTTCTTTTACGTCAAGTAAGCCATAAAATGCTGAATTTTGCATCATTTATACCTGAAACTTTACTAATCATGTTCGTTAGCTCATTTACAGGAAAAAGGACTAAAAGTGCATGAAATATATAATTTGTTCTCAAAACTAGGCTAAAATATGGGCAAAATATATTGATATAGGCATGTAAATCCGCCTATCATCAACACCCCACACTTAGAGCTTTGTTCGTCCTCGAACAACATATCATGTCCTTCTAAACATCAACTTAGGGTTTTTACAACACCAACACAAAACATTTATCAAGACAAGCACAACAATTATCAACAAAGAGTAGTTTTCCGATCATTAGTAGAAACCATTTAACCTCTAGCATAGACTCGTGATGGTGGTTAACTCATATTCAAAAGTCAAGGCACAAAGAATCATACACAACTATCCAAAACTCAACAACCATGTGTGTCTCACAATATATTACCCATAGTCACTCACAAGTATAGCATATTTTTCAAACATGGGTATCAAACTATCCTTGCTCTCGCTCTCACAAAGAATTCGTATGCAGCAACTGATGACCATAGGCTTGCCCTTAGTGTACTACTCCACTAAATGTCAGAATGTTAAGATTAGGATCAAATAGGTCTTTTGATGGTTTTAATGTAGGCTAAGGGACGGGTAGGACTATTTTGGCCAAGAATAGTGACTAGGTTCCTAAGCGCTTTAATACATCACTTTGTATCATTGACACTTTTTTTCTTTCTTTTATTCTACCACCCTTGTTCTCCTCTTTTGTTTTTCAATTTTAAGCACAACTCACTTTTCAGCTTTCTTTTCCATTTTCTTTTCACAACATACGTCTTATGATAGCACTTTTCTTTTTCATAACACATTCAAGCACCATTATAATTTATAGCATTATACTCACCTAATTTCCTCTTATGTTGTCACATGACGTTTTCACTTTAAAGAACTTAGGAATTTGGATCAAATTACGGTCTTGAAAGAAAATGGATTGGGCTTGCATACAAAAAGAAATAGGCTAAAGGCTCAAAAGGGTTTAACTAGGATGATGTCCATGGGTAGGTAAAACTGAAGGTAAACAAATATAGGTTGCCAAAGAAATGCCTAAATCATATCCTAAACTTACACTCCTTATTTTCGCTTTGCATACATACCAGGCAAGTTCTAGCATCAGCCACAAACATAGAATAAACTATTATCTCACACACACAAGGCACATGGTCGACTTGATTGGAAGTAATATAGACTCTCGACCCAACAAGTGAAGGAATTGAACCACAAAATATCACATAATGAGTCACAACTAGAGTTTAAACGTCTCAATAGTCACAATTGTAACACATACTCTTGTTATAATCTCATGCTGCCTGTCAAAATAATTTCATGCGAAGCTAGAAAAAATTTACTCCTAAAAAAAACTTAAAAAAACAAAAACAAAAAACGAACTCAAATAAACAAAGTAAAACTCAAATAAACAAAGTAATAAAACAACCATAGGTGCAAACAGAGAAGTATAGCATGCGATACCTCCACCCTACACTTAAACGGGACACTGCCCTCAGTGGAAAATAAATACGAAGAACCTGGTTAGTCGGACTCTTCCTCAATGTCGGGGGTCATACCCCCTTCGTCTGAATCAGCATAAGAGTCATCGTCAGAGTTATCCTCCTCTTCAGAATCAGGCAAGCGTCGATCATCATCAGTCGACACATCATCATCTAGAGGTTCCTCAAAGTATACGCCCACTCCACACATCTCCCATGCATGCATGTTCATTGGGTAGTCGTGGTCCAGCTGTTGGAGCTCTTCAGCAGTTGGAACACGTCCACCACTCATCATAGTGAATTGTGTCATGCCATAGAGATGACGGAAGAAACTCTCATCACGAGAATGTCTCTCCGCAGTAGTAAGGTTGACACCATGAGTTGTTTCAACATCTTTGACCTTGGTGAGGTCAACCTTCTTTGGGTTATGTGGGAGTTTGTGGTCAGCTGGTTCCTCTTCGATATCCTCCTTCCGCAAGATTGCTGTCAACAAATTTCCAAATGTGAAGTGGGACCTTTTGTGGAGTCTGGCCTTCCTCATGGTAGATGGAATTATTGCCCCAAAGTTGATAGGGACATTCGTCATCAAAGCATAGACCAAACACACTCTATCTCTTGATATCTTGGTGTATTGAGTCCCAGGAATAAGGCATGAGTTGACAATGCACATCCAGATTCTTGCTTCCCTATTTAGTGGAGCATAGGGGAAGGTGTTGTGTCTGCCGGTTTCTTTATGTCTGCCCCACCTTGCCATCGATCTGCTTTCACAAAGTGTGTGTCGTATTGCTCTATAAGGAGGCCTGCTGTACAGCTCTTTGAATGGTGCTGTGTCGACCGAAGGTAAGCCAAGAAAAGAGTTGATCCAATCCGTGGTGAGCTGTAACACTTGGCCCCGAATTTTGACTTCATTGCCTGTTGTGTTCGGCGACCAGTTGGCATAAAACTCTCTTGTTAAATCAAGGTTGCATTCTCCCATGTCGCGGAAGATGAAATCCAGCTTCAATGCCATTATTTTTGCCAACATACGCGGCTCCTTCTTTGCTAAGGTTTCCTTGTTGATCAAGTCGACGTGAACATATTTTCATTCTTTGTTGTTCCTGTACCATTCTTTGGCTTCCTCCTTAAGAACCCATTTTATTCCAAACATTCTGCGGGGTAGTTGTGCTGAGGATGATTCTCCTTAGTCCTTGCGACCTCTCTTTTTGCCCTTTTGGGAAGTGGTAGCCTTCTCATTGCCTTGCCTCGCTTTAGGTGCCATTGTTCCTGAGACTAGAAATAGTGTTAGTGGCAGCACAATCTCAATCAATACAATCTATAAACAACCATTAGGGGTACCACCCCACACTTAGTTTTGTTAACACAAATCAGTGAAGTGAAAGTGGTCGAGTTCTCAGATTTCGTCGACATACGTTTTAGGATTGTATTCCGACAAGAAAATCAGCAATGCATCACTTACTTGCAGCCATTGGACTACTTCCATGGTAGATATAACCATACTACTACATAGGGGTTACCACATGGAATAGTTATTCTTACAACAATCACAACCTCTTCTGCCGGTAGGCACTATAAGTCTTATCCCGATGGCTGGGATAGTCTAACATGTAAGTATCCAAACAACAATCTTAAGCAATGTTTATAGCCATAGTAATTCCGTAAATACCATAACAATGCTACTGAAACCAAATTCAAGTCGAAAACAAGTCAAGATTTTCCTACGTATATGTTCACTCACATGATTTTGTATCAACTATCCAAACACATAAACATCACCAACAATCTTATATGATTTAGCAATTCATACTAGACATAGCAACGTAGTACTTACGAGAAATAAATAAAGAATAAGAGAGCACTTACTTGCTTGAAGCTTGTGGGGATGGTTTTGTGAATTGGAAGAGCAAAAGAAGAAAATTCTGAGACGATTTGGATGTATATGCGACGCCCTTAGGTCAATTTTTAGTGTGGTTGTGTTGTAAAACTAAGTCCCCTTTATATAGGAAGAGAATGGGTCGGGTTATGACCCATTTACAATCGGTTTTGGAGACAAAAATCCCACATATGCGGCGCATAATGCTTGGCATAGACATGACATATGCGGCGCATTGTCTATAGCATAATGGGACATATGCGCCGCATAGTCTATGGCATTCATAGACATATGCGCCGCATAGTCTATGGCATATGAGATACTGATACCAAATGCCATAGCATAGGCGGCGCATAGTCAAAAGCACACTTAGGAATAGGCGGCGCATAGTGTATAGCACACTAGATTCCGAGACCTTAGGCTATAGGATAGGTTGTGCATCATTCGTGGCCTAGTTTTTCCAAGGCCTAGCCTTCCTCGATGCCTATTTGGGCATGAGAAATTCTCAATCCATAGCCTTATGCATCACTATTCCTAACTTACCAACTTTACCATACAATGCGTCCAAATCGTCAATTGAAATAAATCTCCTCGTTGAATACTTCTTGCACCTATTTTTGCTCAAAACCAAACGAAAACGATTAGTACGATGGGTTGCCTCCCACCAAGCGCCTTATTTTTGGTCGTGACACGACTCTTATTTTTGGATTTTTGATTTAGCAAAACAAAACAAGTACTAGAATGAAAGGAAAAACGATAAACGATAAAATGATAAAACGATGGGTTGCCTCCCATCTAGTGCCTTATTTATTGTCGTGTCTCAACATAGTAATCTCGAGTACTTAGACTTCGTCGAGATAAGTGATGGATCGTTTTTTGAAAGGATTTAGACGACAATGAGGCTTACCGTGGGCATGCGATCTTTTTCGAGATGGCTCCTACGTTTCTCCGGAGAGTCACCAATTATATCATCAATAGTCCAACCCATAGATCTCTTGTATCTCTTCAGAGCAGAGATGAGAGCCTCTACGTGCTATTCACTTAAATCAACTGCACTCTCTGGAAGTATATTTCTACTTTCCAAGAACACATACCTTAGATAATCAAGGAGCTCTTGCAATTCTAGCATTGGTGGCTCGTCAATGGGAGTCTTCGCTGTTGGTTGATTCTTGATATCACAATCCAGTTGCTTAGGAGTATAAGACTCTATTTCTGTTAGATCACCCATAAGTTCTTCATAATCTTTATTATCCTCATGCTCAACATTCAGTGGTACAGCAGACAATGGCTCAACAGTATGCTGTTTCTCTATAGATAATGCTTTCATATCCTCTTGATGAACATCAGCTACAGATAACTCATTCGTATCGCTGGGCTGCTTCATGGCTTTGCATATATCAAACCGTACTACTTCGTCATTAATTCAAAACAAAAGCTCATTATCTTTCATATCAATAAGCACACTTTCAGTTGCAAGGAAAGGACGTCCCAGGATTATGGGAACTTCAGAATCCTCCTTACAATCCAGAATAACGAATTCTGCAGGAAAGATGAATGAAGAAACCTTCACCAACACATCATTCAAGATACCCACAGGTCTTTTTACCGACCTATCAGCCATCACGAGCCTCATATTGGTTGGTGTAGGATCGCCTAGCCCCAACTTCTTGTAGATGGATAGTGGCATCAAATTTATGCTAGCACCTAGATCGCACAATGCTTTGGCAAAATTCAAAGATCCTATGGTGCAAGGAATAGTGAAAGCTCCGGGGTCGGCCTTCTTCTGAACTATCGATCGGGTAGCAATTGCACTACAATGATGCACATCTTCTCTCAACTCATAACTTGCTGCCCGCTTCTTAGTCAAAAGATCCTTCATAAATTTCGCATACCCAGGCATTTGTTCAAGTGCCTCCACCAATGGAACATTAATGGTCAGCTATTTCAACATAGTCATGAATTTGCTGAACTTTGTGTCATCTGCCACCTTCCTCAATCTTTGGGGAAAAGGTGGTGGTGGGTATGGAATTGTTTTATCCATGGCTTTCTTCTCCTCTTGCTTCCGTTTTTCAGATTTTTCAGGTTGCACAGTGATGGATGTGGCGTCCTTGACGTCAGGAGTGGGTGCTGCGGCATTTTCTCCTTTTGTGTTGTCATCCATGTCCGCAACTTCGTCAACCACTTTCTTGCCTTTTGCTGAAGTTTCCAGCACCTTACCACTTCTGGTAGTGATGGCCATGCATGACCCGTCATTCTTTGGGTTTGGCACAGTATCGCTAGGTAAAGTGCCGGCCTTTCTTTGATTGAGTGCTGCTGAAAGTTGGGTCAATTGCTGCTCTATTTGCTTGATAGAAGTGCAATGTGAATCAACTAATTGTTTCATGGAGGACAAATCATTGATTACCTCTGTTACTCCCGCGCTCGTTGCTTCCACTTCTTTCAATAATTTAGCCATCATATCTTCCATACTTCCAGAATTAGATGTGGTGGTGTCATGTCTACCAGGGGGAACGTACAAACCCCTCTTTTCATTCTTGTTCTTCTAACTACCTTGGTCCTTGTTTCTAGATTTATCATAATAGTTCCGACCTTGGTTTCCTTGGGCATTCCCGCGGAAACCCCCCTGATTATTCAAGTAGTTGGCCTCATCTTCCGAATCAGATTTGTCTCTTCCTTTTGACGCAATAGCTTTCACTTTTTTGGTCTTCCCTGATAATAAATGCTTTGTAAGAAGATCCATTTGTGTTTTCAAATACGCCATATCTTGATCACGTTCTTCTTCTCTTCTTCTTTGGTCTGCAGTCATGCCAATAGATAAAGTGGGGCTTGCTACCTCAGAATCCCTGGTATGCCAAGCTCTACTTTGTTTCGTCATGCGATCTAGCATATCGCTTGCTTGACCAAAGGTGAGGTCCATGAAAGAACCTCCAGCTGCATTATCCACCACTGGTTTTGTTATTGAATTCAAGGCTCTATACAAGATCTCCATTAGGTGAACATTAGTCATGTGATGGTTTGGGCATCTCGCTAGCTTTGTCTTGAACCTCTCCCATGTTTCATGAAGAGCTTCAGTGGGAAGCTGGCGGAAGTTGCTGATTTCATCTCTCAATTGTGCTCTTTTGGATGGCGGAAAGAATCTTTCTAGGAAAGTGTCTCTCAATTGCCTCCAATTTGTAATAGAATCAGGAGTCATCCCATTTAACCATAGAGTTGCCTCCCCAGATAGAGACAATGGAAATAGATATAATCGAATTGCATTCTGACCAACACCGGGATTGTCAAACGACTTGGATGTAGAAATAAAGTTGATGAGATGCATATTCGGATCGTCGCCTGCTAGTTCACCAAATAATCCCTTGAGTTTGCAATAACTGAATCATGGTGCTTGTGATGTTGAACTTGGCTCCGGGCGCTAATGGTGGTGGAATTATAGCTCTAGTGGCTCCGGCACCATCAAGATCATCATCATCATCGTCGAAAGCTGGCTGCAAAGGTTGGCGATCATACCTATACCGAGCTTGTCGACCTCTTCTGTTGGTAGGTGTTGTAGTTTCCGCAACATGCCTTGGGTTTATCAACTCGTCATCACCTAAATCTTCATCGTCAGGATTTGTTGCTCGCCCAAGATTATCAATGTTTTGTTGTTGGACTTGAGCAGCGGCAAGAGCAGCTAATCTTGCTTGCTCGTGTTGAGCAGCCATCCTGTCGATTTCAGCTTGTGCTTCCATTCTTCTAATTTGTTGTGGTTCAGGATTGATTGGTAATAACGGTTGACCAGAACTTCTAGTATGGGGCATGCACTAAAGTAAAAATCTGCAATAAACAAAAACAAAAACTAAACGTAAAAGTACGAGAATCTTTGACCAAAAGGTCTAGTAATTATCACGAACTCGATTGAAACTCGTATTCCCCGGCAACGGCGCTAATTTTTGATAACGCTCAATCTACAGCTCTCGTAGGAGTGTAAAGCGGTCGTTAGCAAATATAGAACCCAACTTGGGTTGGGTGTCGATCCCACAGGGAATAGCTTGGCCAACAAGTAAGCAAAATTACTAAACTTTTGGTGCAAGTCTCGTAAGACGGGGGGGTTGTAATGTGTAACCAAAACAATAAAGTAAAAGCTGAAAATAGCAAAGTAAAAAGAGAAAGATTGTTACGTAAGTTGTAAACAATGAGAATTGAAGCGTTGGAGTTATGTCCACCTTCTGAGGTATACCTCTCTATTGGCTTTGAGTGTGTAGAGTTTTGACATGCAACTGCTTATAGAGAATTGTATTCGATAGTAAATCCAAGCGTCTTTCGACCTCAACAAGGACTATTTCACTTTAACTCTTTCGAGCTTAAAGCGTGTCTAACGGTACGAATTCTCCAAGAGGTTAGTCCAGTTACGGCACTAGCTTTTTAGTAGGAAAGGGTGTCCTACTACCATGACATTATCTCTTTTCCAGATAGATAACCTTTCTTTCGAACAAGTTAAATGTTATACTGGTGTTATTCTATGCGTCTGCAGCGACAAGAATTTGCATTAAGATGAAGAGAATAATGATATAAGCAGCATACGTGTCACGAACTCATAAACTCACAGCAATAGATAGTATCTCATACGGCTTCCATAACCCCAACAGAAAAGTTTAGTTACCCATGAATGCGAAGGAGATCACGATTGACATTGTTGTTATACCACAAGATTGAGTAATTTTCATGTAGCTTAGGTGGTAGGCGTGTGGCGTGAATTCCAAGGCAAAAGTAACAATTCTCTTGTTGTGGTAAATAAGAATAGATGAATATAAGAAGAAAAATAGAATTAATGGGAAGATTAGAAGAGTTGTAATTGAGAAGTAGAATGTATCTCTCCACTAAGGGAGGATTATTTTTCTCCACTAAGGGAGGAATGAATAGAAATCTGTAGCATGATAGGGTATTTATAATACCCATATCCTACTCCTACTACGCTAATGAAACAAATAACCAAATCCTACTAGGCTAATGGAATACTTAACCCAAATGTACTAGGTTAATGTAACATTATCATAATCCAAATAAACTAATGAAATACATAACCCAATTGTACTAGGTTAATGTATCATTGTCCAAATCCAGCTATGTGTCTGTAAGTCCCCAAAGTCTTCAGAAATGCTGTTTTAGCCCGGGATAGATTTTCCATGCAGCAGTTTTGGTCCTTAGGCGTGTACACTCCTTTTCCTTTCTCCGTGAGCTTTCTTTTGCGTCAAGTAAGCCATAAAATGCTGAATTTTGCATCATTTATACCTGAAACTTTACTAATCATGTTCGTTAGCTCATTTACAGGAAAAAGGACTAAAAGTGCATGAAATATATAATTTGTTCTCAAAACTAGGCTAAAATATGGGCAAAATATATTGATATAGACGTGTAAATCCGCCTATCATCAGCTAACATAGTTACTGATGCTCTTAGTTAGTTATCAATGATTAGTTTAGCTCGTGAGGATCAGAGTTGGTGAAGAACATTCACTGTTTGGCTAATCTTGGAGTTAATCTCATAGACTCTAAGAATGGTGGTGTGTTTGTACATCGGGGGTCACAACATCTCTTATTTTGGAGATAAAGGAAAAGCAAAAGTCGGATCTCAATTTGATGAATATTAAAAGTAGGGTGGGTCAACAAAAGTTTGTTGATTTTACGATTGGTGTTGATGGTATCTTGAAGTACCAAGACAGGGTAGGTATTCCCAATGTCGATGTATTAAGGGAAAGGATTTGGGATGAAGCTCATGTGTCTCGTTATGCTATTCATCCACGTTCTACAAAGATGTATGATGATCTTAGGGAGTTCTATTGGTGAATATGAAATGAGATATGGCTAGCTTTGTAGCTATTTGTATGTGTCAATAAGTGAAAGTTGAGTACTTGAGACTCGAGGGTTTGTACCAAGTGATTGAGTTTCCCAAATAGAAGTAGGATATAATTTATATGGATTTCTTTACTGATCTTTCTCGGTGTTAGAATTAATGCAATTCTCTTTGGGTTATTGTGGATAAAATGACCAAGTCTGCTCACTTCTTACCGATGAGGACTAGTTTATCGGCAGAGGATTATGCTAAGTTATATCTTATAAAAAATGTGAAGCTGGATAGTGCTCCGGTTTCTATCATCTCAGATTGTGGTACTCCATTCTCATTGAAGTTTTGGAAGTCACTCCAAAAACGTTTGGGAACTAAGGTTGCCTTAGTACCGCTTTTCACCCACAGATGGATAGAAAAGCGAAGAGGACCATCCAAATATTGAAAGATATGCTCTGTGCTTATGTGATTAATTATAGTGGTAGTTGGTATGATCATTTTTCATTGATTGAATTTTCCTATAGAAATAGTTACCATTCTAGCATTGGTATGTCTTTTTTTGAGGCATCGTATGGTTGGAGATGTCGTTCTCCTACTGGGTGGTATGAAGTTGGAGAGGATAAGTTGCTTGGCCTTAATTTGATTCACCAAGCCTTGGAGAAGTTAAAGGTGATTCGTGATAGGTTGAAAGTCACTCAAAGTCACCAAACTTCCTATGCAGATGTGAGTCGTAGGGATTTGGTGTTTAATGTTGGCAATTGGGTATTCTTGAAGGGATTTCCTATGAAGGGAGTGACATGATTTAGTAAGAAAGAGAAGCTTAATCCCACGTATGTTGGTCCATATTTCATTTTGAAGAGGGTTGGCAATATTGCTTATGAGTTGGAGTTTCCCTCTAGTTTAAGCTCCATTCAACCAATATTCTATGTGTCCATGCTGCAGAAATGTATTGGTGATCCTTCATTGGTTCTTCCTTTGGAGGATTTTGTCATTTCATACTTTTTATCCTATAAGGAGTTCCCAGTGAGGATCTTGGATCAAAAAGTTTGCCAGTTGTGAATGAAAGAGGTGGCTTCAAGGAAGGTTCTATGGAGGAACCAAAAGTCTGAAAAGCTACTTGGGAGGCAGAAGTGGACATAAAGTCCAAGTATCCACATTTTTTTCCATTACAAAAACTCGTGCTTGAGGTATGTGCCAATTTTCTTATCTTTGTTGTATGTCCTTGTTTTCTTTCTTGGTTAAAAGATGAGTTTGATGTGTGATAAAGTATTAACTTGTTCTTGTGCTTGCCTTACCTATTATTCGAGGATGAATAATCCAAGTAGGGGAGAATTGAAACACCTTGGATTTGAACGCTTACAAAATTTCCTAACTTGGAGATTCTGGACAACATACAACTAGAAGGTACTAGTTGTATGTTTAGGTATGGGTTTGGTCCCCTCTCTCATATGTTAGATAGTATATTTGGGTTGGTTTCATCCCTAGGTACGACTAGGCATCATACCAATCGTATAATAATGTACGAGTGGTATGTTGCCAAGTCGTACGATATCTTAAGGATAATCTTGATGATTCTAACTAATGTACGGACCTAAGGGTACTACTCATACATTAAGACTCAAATTGTCTTTGTATGGTAATATGTTGATCAGTATGGGGGTCTGAGGGGAGGTTTAGGGTATGAGTAAGGGTACCGCTCGTACCCTAGGGTGCAGTTTAGGTGTGAAAGTCGTACCCTCCTGCAACCAAATTTTAGCATTTAAGCTGAGAGTATTCTAGACATTTCCCACCCCAAAACCCTTAAGACCCCATGCTATATATCATGTTTTCGAATCTTATTATACTTATTAGAAGAGCAAAACTCACCAAAAACACTCTCTCAAACTCACTCTTGAAGATTAGAGGCTAAAGTTCCATAAGTGTTCTTCTAGAGGCTAAAGAGTTCAAGTTCTTTCCGTGAATCATCTTGTATAAGGCATGTGAATCTTTCCCTCATTGTTATTTCAAAATATCATGTCTTTTAAATATTTCTTATGACTTGTAAATGGTGGTTTTTGAAACCAAATATTGAGGGTTTTGATACATAGTGATGAGTATTGTTTGCTTTTGTTGAAACTTGTGTTTATACATGCTTTTGGTGATGATTTGTACATGTGTGTGCTTTTCGATTATGGTTTAACAAATGGGTCATGAGTAACCCTATTCTTGATGATTTCTATCTTGATTTTCGTTTTGTTAAAAGGTACACCTTCAAGGTTTTTTGTGAAAATGTCTAAGATAAATAACTAGTCACATGTTAATCGTGTTTTGAACTAGGGAAATGCCCTAATAAGTATTAATGGTTGGTAAATGGTATTGTAAAAGTCCTTGTTGTCCATGTAATTAGTTAATTGGTGACTTTGGTATTTTGATTGGTTAAGGGGGTTAGAGTCCCTAAACATGAAATTAAATTGTGTTTTGAACTAAAGCTTGGTACAAGAATGCTAATGAATCATGAATGGTTTTGTATAGGTCTTGATGACAACAAATTGACTTTAATGGTTATTTGAACTAAGGCATTGTCCTATTAAAGTGATTGGTTTAAAAATGGTTTCCTAAAGACCTTGTTGTCATGTATTGTGTTAAATTGTAACCTTGGTGGTTTGAATTGGCTAAATGGGTTAGAGTCCCTGAGCGTCGAGTTGAATGGATTTCATTGCATGGACAAAAGGTTTAGAGTCCCAATGTGAATTCATAATGGTCACAACGTCTTGTGGTTAGAGTCCATTTTCCTAATAAAATGGTTTGTGGTTAGAGTCCACATGCCTAATAACAATAAATTGTGGTTAGAGTCCATTTGATTAATAACTAAGACATTTGAGGTTAGAATCCACTTGCCTAATACGACTGGGAAGGTCAATCATTACAAAATATAAGGGTGGAAGGTTAGAGTCCTCTACTCTATGTCTCATGATCAGGTGTTTCGAATTGCATGCTAAGCTTTATTCACTTTTTGGCACGTTATGTATCTATATATATATATCTACATATAGACCTATGTATATAAATGTTGTTGCATATGATGGTTTGACTTGGTTTTGAATAATGACATTATTTTATCCTTATTCTTGGGTTAATTACTAGCGCTCCAACCACTAACTATCTTCGGACGCTGTATCTGTGCACGAAATAAGGGCTGGATCTTCTTCTTCTCTTCCAACATAGTGACCAGGTGTTTCAGTGGTTTATATGTTGACATTAAAGTGGTGAGCTTCCATAATTCGGAAGGCATATATTTCATTGTCTTTTTATCTTATGTCATACACTTGTTTTTGACTTGGTTTATGGCAATCATCGGGGGAATGTACCAACATATTATAGACATCAGATTTGTAGAGGCTTTGTGGATAACTGTGGACTTAGGTATATTGGCTTTGCATCTGACATTAATGGATTGATTAGACACTTCTTAAGTTATTATTATTAGTCTTATTTTTGCTATATTGTTATATGTTCGAAGTTCATCCAATACTTACGGAATAATACCAAGATTGATTTTTAAGCTTTGATATCAAATGATACCAAACGGTATCTAAATGAGAACAAAACATTCCACAATCTTCGTAAAACAGTCCAATCGACAAGACACCAAACGGAAACAACAAACACAAACTTAAATGACAAAGAAGACAAGTAACTTGACACAAAGAGAACACATAATGTAGCAACTAAAGAGTATATTATACTCTAAAACCTCTACAAAATACGTTAACAAGCACTAAGTTCTTACGGTGACCTCCAAGGGAATCAACTCACCTCAAGAGACACCGTTTCTAAGTAAAGAACAATTTTGGGTTTTCCAAGCCTCTAAGCTACAATGGCTAGTCCAAGCCCTAACTAAGAACTACACTAAGGTAGTCTACTCTCAAGATATAGGATTTTCAATGTCTCATATTTTCATCATTGAAAAAATAAGTGAAAATAACCCTAACATGTTCTATTTATTCAATTACAAGACAAGACAAAATAATAACAATGCCTTCAGTGAGGAGGGGAGGCCATGGAGTGCATTTTTACAAAGTGAAGTGACAAAATGCCCTTAATGAAGGTGTCCAAAGTCGTGAGCCATTAAGTTTTGTACAAGGCCGCGTGTTATCCAGTCTCCAATGCTCCAAGCCATCTTCCACACTCGGCCGTCCTCCATCAACTTCCCAAAATGGTCTCTACATGTATGTTCTCGTATCCTCGAGGTGACCAAGTATTGAGCCGCTATGTGTTGGCCTCCAAAGATGTCATCAAAATATAAGAGGGTCATTTGTCTCATATCATCCTCACCTTCTTGAAAAGAATTTGACGTGGAATCCAAACCTTGCAAAATCGATTTGGTACCTTATGTCATACACTTGTTTTTGACTTGGTTTTTGGCTATCATTGGGGGGCATGTCGCAGCATATTATAGACATAAGATTTGTAGAGGCTTTGTGGTTGACTGCGGACTTAGGTATATTGTATTTGTATGTTACATTAATGGATTGATTAGACACTTCTTAAGTTATTATTATTAGTCTTATTTTTTAATTTTGTTATGTGTCCGGAGTTCATCCAATACTTATGGAATGATACCAAGATTGATTTTTAAGCTTTGATACGAAATGGTATCTAAATGAGTATAAAACGGTCCACAATCTTCGAAAAAAAGTCCACACGATAAGTCACCAAATGGAAACAACAAACACAAACTTAAACGAAAAAGAAGATAGGTAACTTGACACTAAGAGAACACATAATGTAGCAACTAAAGAGTATATTATACTCTAAAACCTCTATAAAATACGTTAACAAGCACCAAGTTCTTATGGTGACCACCAAGGGAATCAACTCACCTCAAGATCCACCGTTTCTAAGCAAAGAACAATTTTGGCTTTTCCAAGCCCTAAGCTACAATGGCTAGTCCAAGCCCTAACTAAGAACTACACTAAGGTGGTCTAATCGTAAGAGATAGGATTTTCAATGTGTCATATTTTCATCATTCAAAAACTAAATGAAAATAACACTAACATGTTCTATTTATTCAATTACAAGACAAGACAAAATAACAACAATGCCCTTAGTGAGGAGGGGAAGCCATGGAGTGCATTTGGATAACGTAAAGTGACCAAAATACCCTTAATGAAGGTGTCAAAAGTTGTGAGCCATTAAGTGTTGTATAAGGCCGCGAGTAATCAAGTATCCAATGCTCTAAACAATCTTACAAACTCGGCATTGCTCCATCAAGTGCCTAAAATGGTCTCTATATGTATGCTCTCATTTCCTCAAGGTGACCAAGTCTTGAGCCTCTATGTGTTGGCCTCCAAAGATTTCATGAAAAGATAAGAGGGCCATTTGTCCCGTATCATCCTCCTCTTCTTGAAAAGAATTTGATTTCGAAACCAAAACTTATAAAGCCGAAGAGAGGACAAACAAATCCAAACTCCTCAAGGTGTGAGGGTTAGGGTTAGAACAAAAATTCATCTCAACATGCTAAGGTTGTACATATGTTCAAGATAATCATGG
This sequence comes from Capsicum baccatum var. pendulum, assembly GCA_030864225.1. Taxonomy (NCBI): domain Eukaryota; kingdom Viridiplantae; phylum Streptophyta; class Magnoliopsida; order Solanales; family Solanaceae; genus Capsicum; species Capsicum baccatum. Next base: position 168,223,036 of record CM061558.1, on the reverse strand, counting down.
ATCCTTTGCATTAAATATTAAAAACTCAATAAAAGGTACACAAAGGGTTTGGTTACAGTATTCACCAAGAATGACATTTTTCTTGTCATGGAGACGAAGAAACAAGTTGGGTGCACCAACATCACCATTTCCATATTTGGTACTGGGGTCAAACGGGAAGAGTGGCCATAGACACAGGTCTAGAAAACACTCCCCCTTCCCATGGTCTCCACCCAAAATAAATAACATACTCTCTATAATAGCATACATATCATCCAAAGAAAATAGAGTGTAGAGTAAAGTATCACTCAAGTCGACTTCTACTAAGGTTCCCTTATGTGTGTACTCACTACTAGTTTCCCAATCATCACCATGAGTACGCTCGACAATAAAATCACACAAAGTTGATGAAGGAGTAACTTCCAAGACTACACATTCCTTACCTTAAGAGTACTCTCATCTTACAAGAAGGGATTTCCATCTTTAGTAGGAATGTTGTCACACCATAGTAGGTTAACATGTAGGTTCTAGCCTCCAAGGTAAGCTATACCATCTTTTTCGCCACTAGGCTCATTAAGAGTGTTTATATCATCTTCAAACAAGAAATTATACCTAAAGAGTGCATGATACAACCCAAGGGAAAATTTGGAACAAGAAAGTTCCTCACTCTCTAAGATATCAATATCAAGTTTCAAAGCGGTTTCAAGCACAAGATTGCCCCAAGAATAGCTATCGGGTTCACTCCCTTTTGTTGACCAATATTTTTAAGTACTTTACTCACTTAAGTTCTATTAATCACATCACACATACTCATTTGGTGGACTATTTTCACAAATAAGTTGATCAACACCAATTACACAAGACGAAGTACTTCCGTTCAACATATAGGCTTCCGCACTAGGTGGACATAAATTATTCTTACAAGAAGAGTCAATTTGGTCATCAATAGGATCAACTAGTGTATCCATACTCACAACATGTAGATCATCAACAAGAGGCAAAGAATCATTAGACTCACAAGTAAGTAAGCTACTACTCACGCACAATGGGCTATTAGCTACACAATTATCATTCACATGCACAAAAGTGTAATAGTTTTCTATTTTACCTTGAAGTTCTTGAGTAGACTCTCCTTTTTCGTGTTGTGAAGTTCCTCCACAAGCTTGGGTAGAAAATTTACTTTGGAATTTCTTTCCTTCATTTGTCATGTCGGTACCTACACAAATGTCCTTAGAAATAGAAGGACAAACAATGCTAGGTTGGTTTGGCGGAAATTCCCTCACTTCGCTCCACACAACCTCTCCTTTTTCCACTCTTAGATTACCACCTTTCACACCCTTACTCCTATCAATTTTTTTTCTCTCATAAGCATACTGATTGGAGTAAGTATTCACTTTTTTTATGGCTCGGGCAGCATGTATTTCACAAGGTTATTTCCCCATCGGTCTATTACAACATTAGGCTAATTTTGCATATTTGGAACACTATGTTATGCAAACCAATTAGAACATAAGCATACATGACCATATCTCAAGAGAAGAATATCTTACCATGCCTCCTTATTGTATTCAAATTAAGAGAAGACAACTTTGACCCTCTCGGTAACCTGAACACATCCAAGAAGTATGAAACAAGTAAAGGCTCGTGAAACAACCCCAAGTAGTCAACCATGGATGGAAGGATGTAGGTTTTATAGTACCTATCATTTAACACAATGAGGTATCCTAGTATCTCACAAATGGTCACCTTTCTGGAGTGTACACTCCTTTTTGGATCAATAGTGTAAGGCATAAGAGTACCCTTCGGTTTTGGAGATGCATACCCTCTTCTTATCATTGGACAACCTCTTCTAGAGCTAGTATAATTATTCACACTATATCGACCTTGGTAAGAAGCACTACATGGTGGAGAATATAAATCTTCATGCTCCTCATGTGTACTCTCATCATATCTCTCATAAGCTTTGCAAATGAAATGATTATACCTAATACCAAATCTAGGTTCAGAGTGAGAAGTGTAAGACTCCTCACATATCCAACGTCATCATAAGATCCATAACGAGGTCCTACGTTATCTACAAATTCACCATAACCAGTAGGCACTCCATTCACCTCTTTTTCTCCCTCAAAACCGTAATTCTCAAGTCTGCCCAAGTTTTGATCATGGATATTTTCATATCCTCCGCAATCTCCCTCAACTTCTTAGCCATAAAATCCCTCACTACAATCATAGTCTCCCATGTTGTAGTCACAATAATTCCCGGCTATCTAAGACATGTTCCCCTTATATCACCTTTGTACCTACACAATGAACAAACTAGATTAGTAGTAAAAGCTCTTCACCAATACTCGTATACACCCACCTTTGTGATTCTCACAATTAGAGCGACAAATATTGAAAGTTGCTTATACTCCGGTAGTCAATAGGATGTCAATTCTACTTGACGGCTGGACTGAATTATTATTTGATTGACTCAAGAAACAAAAATAAAATTTACTTATGAGCTCAAAACAAAGAAAATACTATGACTTATAAATGAGAAAAGCACAAAATATAATGGTTAACAAGAATGAAAACGTACTAAAAAACTAATGTACAATCTAGTTGGTATTTACTAGTTTTCTAATTAGTATAAGAACCAAAAAAATGGAAACCAATAGAATAAGAAAAACTGCAACTACAAATTCTAACGTTCTTGAGCTATTGATGATGTGGCACTCGAGTATTGGTCGATGGACAAAAAAATATTGTCAAAGTTGAAAAATTTTGTTCCACAATTTTGGTTGTTCAAATTTTACAAAGATGGGGGAATTTCGGTTTTGGTAGGTTAACAAACAAGACTTTAAGTCCTTTTATTCAAAATTCAAACCTTGACAAACTTTCACCTTTTTGGCAAGACAACCTTTTAGAGGTCTTGTCCCCCTTTCCTCTTTTGGCTTGTCTAAAAAAATGAACTTACTCCCTTTTGGTATGAAGACTTTTGGGAGGTATTTTGTTCTTTTTACCCTTTGGTAATATCTTGAAAGTTGTTTCAATACTAATAAGAACCCACACCCTCTTCCCTTTAAATTTGGATCAAACAACAACCGTTTACAACACTTCTTAAACATAACACAAGAACTTCAACAACAACAACAACAAAACCGTCCACTCTTCCCACAACAAGTTGTAATTCTTTTTGCTCAAGAACTTGGAAAGGCTCAAGTAGTGTTATAGATAAAGAAAACCAACGTAAGAAACAACAAAGACAATCAAAACAACAACTAAATCTAGATATAAATTTAGCCAAACAACAACAACACTTTGGGCAAGATACCAAACCCATAGAATAACTTCTTTTTATGAGATTTTTGACCTTGGACACCTTTTATACTGTTAGAAAACAAAGATATAACACTAGAACACATGAAACATACAAAAATCACAAGAAAACTAGGCTTCAAATTTTGGCCTAAACATAAAGAGAACACATAATGTAGGAACTAAATAGCATATTATACTCTAATACCTCTACAAAATACATTAACAAGCACCAAGTTCTTATGGTAACCGCCAAGAGAATCAACTCACATCAAGATCTACCATTTATAAGTAAAGAACAATATTGGCTTTTCTAAGCCTGAAGCTACAATGGCTAGTCCAAGCCCTAACTAAGAACTACACTAAGGTGGTCTACTCTCAAGAGATAGGATTTTCAATGTCTCATATTTTTATCCTTCAAAAACTAAGTAAAAATAACCCTAACGTGTTCTATTTATTCAATTAAAAGACAAGATAAAATGACAACAATGCCCTTAGTGAGGAGGGGAGGCCATGAAGTTTATTTGGTTAAAGTGAAGTGACCAAAATAACCTTAATGAAGGTGACCAAAGTTATGAGCCATTAAGTGTTGTCCCAGGCCATGATTCATCAAGTATCCAATGCTTCAAGCAATCTTCCATACTCGATATTGCTCCATCAAGTGCCCAAATGGTCTCTACATGTATGCTCTAGTATTCTTGAGGTGACCAAGTCTTGAACCTCTATATATTAGCCTCCAAATATGTCATCAAAAGATAAGTGGGCAATTTGTCCCGTATCATGGAATGATGTGATGGTGTGGTTAGGTTAATAGGTGCAACCTCTAGTCCTTGTTGGGTTCAAGATGCCTACTACGACAAGGCCCTGGTTCGGGCCATATAAATTACTATGGAATGGGTATGGTTGTTGATGTATCTTATACTTCTTTACATTAACTTTATTATATTTTTATAAATTTAGAATTCTACTACTGTTAGTGTATAGGTCTAAGGGGTGGTCTCATACCAATAGCGAACTTGGGATGTCCGTCATGGCCAGGCCCTGGATTGAATTGTGAAAAAGTTAGTATCCAATTCTAGGTTTTATAGTCAATTAGCTGTCCAAAATCCATGTCAAGTAGAGTCTTTTTATGAGTGTGTAGTGCACCACACTTATAAAGGAGAGGCTACAAGACATTTAGGAATGTTTCCCTTTCTAGTTATTATACTTTTGGGTTGTAGAGTCTAGGATATTGAAATCTCCTCTAATTTCTGTTTGTTTGTATTTCATATTACGCCTCTCAGAAGATCTAATACTCGCATAAACTCCTCCGTCCCACCTTAGGAAAACATCGACGGAACTCATCCTGCTTATAAGGTATAGACCTGGTCTAGGGGTATCGCTCTTATTTGCCCTTATGCAGTTCCACTGGTACCCTTTATCCCTCTTTAGATACCTCAGGTGGATGTGTCTAATGTTGAGTTTCACTAGTTGATCGATTTTCTTACCCAATTGGTGACCTCTCAGACTAAACTTATTACTTCTGTTGCTCTATCTTCTCATGTCACTAGAATCGGCTAATTTATTAGGTTGATCCCTCTGACTTTTACCCATTTAATGGTTAAGGAGGATCCTTAAAATTTCATTGATATGATAGAAAAGATCGTTAGAGTTACGCATACTTTTGACACTGAGGGTCTTGAATTTTCCGCACACCAACTGAAAGATATGACATATTAGTGGTATGAGGAGTCATACTAGATGAGGGGAGATAATTCTGAGCTAACTATATGGGATAACTTTTCTAGTTCGTTTATAGATTGCGTCTTTCCTCAAGAGTTAAGAGAGTCAAAGGCTAAGGATTACATGAATTTGAAATAAGATAGAATGATTGTGAAGGAGTATGCCTTCAAATTTCATTAGTTATCTTGTTCCAGAGTTGTTGTCATCTATGAGGGTAAGGATAAGAAAGTTTGCTTTGGGCTTGTCCCATGATTTGATTTTAGAGTGCAAGGCCACCTTGTTGAATAAGGATATGGATATCTCTTGGCTTATGGTATATATGCAATAGGTTGAGGACAAAAAGAAGAAAGTTGAGATAGGGGAAAGGTAGAGTAAGAAAATGAGGTATTCTGAATAGGAAGAAGGTCGCTATAAAAGTGGTAGGGATGGAGGCAGTGGTATAAGATAAAGTGGGGAAATTTTGATTCTTATTCTATAGCTAGTGCTCTATATTCTCTGTTTTCTGGTGAATGTCACTTCAAGATAGACAGTAGATTTAGGTCACAAAGTGCCAAGTTGCAGGTCAGCGGAGCTCAGTTATCCCCTTATTATTTTTATAGGCAGAGCCATCGTGGAGTATGTGATGAGGGAAGGAATAAGTGCTTTAAGTGCGGTCAGCTTGGTCACATGCAATTAGATTATGCTTTAAGGTTTGCTTCTGGAGCTAATAAGGTCCCTGTTGCTATTTCTTTAGCTCCTGCACAAAAGGGCAATGCTTTTAGTACTAGCACTGATCAGAATTTTCTGTATCCTCGTACCACCCTTTAGGAATTTGAGGCTTCTCCTACTGTTTTCATCGGTATGTTTTAATTCTTTTCTTGTGATGTGTATTGCCTGGTTGATCCAGGGTCTACTCTTTCTTATGTGACCCCATATATGGCTATTCATATTGGTTTTGGTCCCAAGTGTATTCCTAATCCCTATTCTGTGTCTACCTCAATAGGTGATTTTGTGGTTTCTAGATGAGTGTATGGAGTTGTGTGGTATCTATATGTGGTAGGGAGACCTTGGTGGATTTAATAGAGTTGGATATGCTAGATTTTGATGTTATCTTGGGAATGAATTGTCTCCATTCATGCTATGTGTCTCTTAATTGTAGGATCTGAAAGGGGTTGTTTAAAATTCCCAAATAAACAAGTGATGGAGTGGGAAGGTAGTTCTTTATCACTTAAGAGAAGGTTCATTTTTTATATTAGAGCCTAAAAATTTATTTTTAATGGGTGTCTATATCATTAAGTTTGAGTTAAGGATTCTAGTTCTAAAGGTCCTTTTTAACAGTGAGATAGACTTGGGATTGACCTTCTATTAGATACCCGTCCTATTCTACCCCTTCTTATTGAATGGCTCCATCTGAGTTAAAAGAACTCAAGGAGTAGTTAAAATATTTTCTTAATAACAATTTATTCACCCTAGTGTTTCCCTATGGGGTGCTCCCATTATTTTTGTACATAAGAAAAATGGTTTCCTTTGGATGTGCATAGACTACTGCCAGTTGAATAAGGTGATGGTGAATAATGAGTACTCTCTCCCTAGGATTGATTATCTCTTTGACCATCTTTAGGGTGCTAAGTACCTTTTTAAGATTTACTTTTGATTGGGATATCATCAGTTGAGAATTAGAAAGGTGGATATCCCTAAGACTACCTTTCATACCCGGTATGGACATTATGATTTTTTATGTTCTTTGGTTTTACTAATGCCCCAATGATATTTATGGATCTTATAAACTAGGTATTCTATCAATTTCTTGACTTGTTCGTCATTGTGTTCATTAACGATATTCTGGCATATTTGAAGAGTAAGAAGGATCATGCCTATAACCTCCCTATAGTGTTGCATACCCTTAAGATCAATGTTTGTATGCTAAATTTTCCAAGTGTGAGTTCTAGTTTACTAATGTTACTTCTTTTGTTTATGTTCTTTTTAGTGAGGGGATCATGATAGATCCACAAAAAGTTGTAGTGGTCAAGAAGTGGCCTAGACCCATGATTCCAATTTATATTCCGAACTTCTTAGGTTTAGCCAGTTATTATAGGAGGTTTATGGAGAGTTTTTATTCGATTACTACTGAAGGTAAAGTTCCTATGGTTTGATGTTTGCAAGGGTAGTTTTGAGAAGTTGAAGGATAAGTTGACTTCGACTGCAATTTTGACCTAACCTGAGGGTACTGATGGTTGGCGTATGCTTCTAGGTAGCTTAAGGTACATGATAAGAATTATCCGACTCATGATTTGTAGTTGTTGGTTATTGTTTTTGCTATAAAGATTTAGCGCCATTACTTGTACGGAGTTCATATTAATATATATTCTGATCACAACAGCCTGCAATATGTGTTCACTCAGAAGGAGTTAAATCTTAGGCAAAAGAGATGGTTTGAGTTACTCAAGAACTATGATATGAGTCTTCAATATCATCCAGGTAAAGCTAATATGGTTGCTGATGCTCTTAGTAGGTTATCCATTGGGTGCTTATACCATGTTGATAAGGAGATGCAAGTTTGATACAAGATATTCAATATTTGGATAATCTTTGAGTTCTTCTTAGGATTTAAATAATGGTGGGGTAATTGTTCAGGAGGTCGTGAAGTCTTCTCTTCGTATTGAGGTAAATGAGAAACAGGTTTTGGATCCTACCTTGATGCAAACTAAGGATGACGTAGGTCAGGAAAAGTCTTGGCTTTTGAGATTGGTGGTGATGGTATCCCAAGGTACTAAGGTAGATTGTGCATTTATGATGTCGATGGGTTGAGTGAAAGGATTTTGGCTGAGGCTCATAAGTCGAGGTATACAGTTTATTCAAGTATAATAAAGATGTACCATAACTTGAAGGAGATTTATTAGTGGAATAACATGAAGAGAGATATGGCTAATTTTGTGGCTAAGTGTATGGTTTGTAACCAAGTAAAGGTTTATCACTTAAGGCCTGGTGGGTTATCTCAAGAGATTGAGTTTCTTGTATGGAAATGGGAAGTGATTAACATGGATTTCGTTACCAATCTTCCACAGTCTCACAGTTAGTTTATTTTGATTTGGGTCATCGTGGGTAGGATGCGTAAGTCTGCCCACTTTTGTCATATGAGAACTAGTTATTATAAAGAGGATTATGGCAAAGTTGTTAAAAAAGTACATACGCAGTTCTCAATGCGCTCTAGTATCTATCATATCTGATCGAGGTACGCAGTTCTCATCACACTTTTGGCATTCTTTTCAGAGAGGTTTAAGGACTAAGGTGAACCTTAGCACTACTTTGCACCCAGACGGATGGGCAAGCGGGGAGCACCATTCTAACTTTGGAGGATATGCTAAGGACTTGTGTGATTGACTTCGGTGGTAGTTGGGTTGATCATTTTGCTATCATACAGTTTGCATATAATAATAGCTATCACTAGAGTATGAAGATGGCTCTGTTTGAGGCTTTGTATGGTAGAAGATGTTGGTCTCCTATCGGATGGTTCGAAGTTAGTAAGGCTAGGTATTTGGTCCTAATTTTGTTATTAGGCTATAGATAAGGTGAAGGTAATAAAGCAAAGGCTTAAGATTTCCCTAAGCCACCAAAAGCTTACACTGATGTGAGTCGAAGAGAGTTAGAGTTTGATGTTGGTGATTGGGTGTTCTTGAAGGTATCTTCTATGAAGGGAGTGATGTAGTTTGGGAAGAAGGGGAGCGTAGTTCCCAGTTGTCATCCCTAACTTGATCTTATGAAGAGTGGCTAGTGTTGCTTATGAATTTGAGTTGCCTCCTAATTTGGATTCCATTCATTCGGTGTTCCATGTCTCAATATTGAAGAAGTATGTGGGCAATCCTTCTTTAATTGATACACGAACTAACTACGGAATCAAAACTATTGTTAAGATACAGATACGAAATTGAAAGATAGAATGGAAATTCAGTAAGATAGACACAATGACAGGAATTGAAAGAAAATAAAGGGTATATCAAACACTAAACCTTCAATCAATATACCAAACAAAGCACCTAAATCTTAGGTAGACCTTAAGGGAATTGGATTCCCGAGCAACCCCCTTTGCTATACGAAGTTTCAACAGAAGCGAATCCACGTTTGCCTCACACTCTTAATAGAGTATACATTAATAATTCGTCAATAAACTATCTACTAAATGAAAGAGAAGTTCTATTTATAATCTAGGCAAAGTTATTACATCATATGAGCCAAAAAGTGACACATTTAGGAAAGACAAAACATAGGATCCCATTAGGCACATGCTTGAGCATATGGGGTGTATCCCAAGGGTATAGGGGGCTGTTTTAACCCACTCTAGGAAATCTAGAGTAGGTTGGGCGCACCTCCAAAGTGGATGGGGCATATTTCCTCTTCCGGGGGTTTTCTAGCCTCATTTTGTCTTCCATTAGCCTCTCTAACATCCATTGAGTCTCCTTGATCAACAGAATCATCCAATGGATGCCTTTTGATAGAAATCAAGAAGTCTTCAAGTGTTATTTGACCCATAAGCATCCTTTCTTAACAACGTAGAGGCCATTTAGCACCAACATAGTTTTGCTCACAAACAAAGAAAACGGAATGGTAAGAGCTATGATTGCTTTAAGTGCTACCAAGAACAAGATCATATGATGGTAAGGAAAAACAACTTAAGAAGCTCACATCCCTCTCACTCAAATAACCTTCCAACAAAGAGCAAACTCGTCTATCCATATAAGTTTGACAAGAAAAAAAGAACAAGAGTTTTATATCAAGTTGAAACCATAGGCTCTTCTTGGAACAACAAATAGATTTTCCATTTGGGTTGGAGAGGCTAGACATTTTATGCACATTCAAGTCATTCCAAAAGTTATCAACACCATCTAGGTAAGATTTTAAGTAAAATATCTTTAAAAGATTAGCTACCTTAGGATAAATATCATCATAATTCCTAGGAATAATATGGGGTAGGTACATACCTTTGGATAAAAGCCTTGAAATTTCTCTCTTGCCTTCTAAAATTGCACCATGTGAACTTTTCCTCTAATGTATCAACTTGGATTTTAGCGCAATGATAGTGCCAAATGTAGTACGTAACAAGGGATTGGGTTTGTTACTAAGCTCTCCTTATTGATCCTAAAGCTCCTCATCTTCACCATTCATCTCCCTTCTTATCTTGAGGTTAAGGTTCATGAGCCCTCCTTATTTGGGCTAAACATCTTCATGGGGAACTTTTATCATCAATCCAAAATGTACATTAAAGTCCCCTAAAACTTCTGCTAATTGACTTCACTTCCAAGGTCATCATCCTCTTAAGGGTTTTTCTCCCCAGTATCATTTTTGGTCATATTATCCCCAATAAAGTAAGAATTATACTCTATCAATACTATGTTCATTCACTAGATTTATGACCTCTAACCTTGACATTTAAATCAAAAAATACTTTTAGAATTAGGATTAGAAAATGGATTAACTTCATTCCTTGGTTGAACCCTTTGGATTGCCTTATCAATGGGCTTCTTCTCTATAGACTTGTTGAAATCATTGTTCTTGTTCCATATGGAGGACGCAGAAAATTGTAAACATTATTGAAGGACTTCTTGGAATTTTTTTCCTTTCAACTTCAATGTACGCTTCAACAAGATCTTCTATTAGGTCAAACATATGGACAACTAGTTAAGAAGAAAGTTCATAATCTGAACCACCTTTGAACCAAGACATAATGATTTGGGGGTTTGAAAATCTCAAGACGATGATCAATTTTTGAAACTCCTCATAATAGTCTTCCACACCTCTACCTCCTTGTCTCAAATTGTACTGCCTTGTTAATTGCTCTTGGTTGAACCTTTCCATCATATACCTCTCTATTATGAGTTCCTTTAATTCATCCCAATATACAAGTTCGATATTACCATTTCTTTCTCCTTGCACCCTTTTTATATCCCACCAAGTAGAAACATACCCTTCAAGTTGATCAATTTCATGGGTGGCTTTATTATATCCAGTTAACTCATTGAGTTGGATGATCCTATTGCATTGTATTTCTCTGTCAAGGTAGATATATGGATCACTAGTTCCTTTAAAGGTAGGAAGATTGATATTGATTGAGTCAATACTTGTGTCTCAACCCATATTCATATGGGTGCCAAGGCCTCAAAACCATTCACAAGAAGCCAAGCTCGGGAACTACAAGGTCTTCAAGGCATGTTCATGAAGATGGATATTTGTGAATGTGTCTTAATTCTATCCGAGGGAGTACATGTATTTAAGTGTGAAGAAATTCCTTAAGTGACTTAAAACACTCCAACGTATCCCTATTGTCACTCCAAACCCACCCCTTTCATTAAAGGTAAAGGGGCCATTTCCATCTCTTTTTGTAATAGACTATAAGTAGGACCTCCTTAGTCTTATTTCCTTAGTTATTTCATTATTGAGATTGTAATATTTTTCCAACACAATTTCTCTCTTATATACCACCCGAAACTAGGTTACAAATGTGGATATCACGTCTGCTATTCTTTGGTTAGAAACGTAAGCTCTTGAGGTTAACGAGTCCCTCTTGGGTTCAATATAATAACTTGGTGTTGGTTTGCATGAGTTTAAGGGTTTTATAGTTGAAACACTCTTTATTTCTTCATTCTTGTGTTCTCTATATGTCAATTTTGCATATCTATCTTCTTTTAAGTTTGTTTTTTATCTTCTAGCTGATTGTGTCTTGCTTCCTAAACGTATTGTTCAAGTTGTTATCTTGTTTTTTTGGGATGTTTGCTATCATTTGGTATCAAATCTTATGGTTGATTTCGTTCTCACAAAATCAATCTTGGGCTAGATCACTTGAAAAATAAAAAAAAAGAGTAGTGTTCTTGTTTGAATCTTGGCGGAGACCTTATGACCTAGATCTAGAAGAGACATTTGACCTTCCAGTGGTGGACCCATACTTTTCACTAAGTGGGTTTAATATATAAAAAAAGTAGTTTAAACTGGCTATTGCATAAAATTGATTATCTTGGTTGTTTCTAGTGTTAGCTCCTTTCTCACTAACATTTTTAGAGTCTAAATCCGATTTTTTGAGCTATTTTTCAAGTTGTCGTTGGATATTGTAGATGGCTTGTGTTGTTGTTCTTGATGTTCTTATGTTGTGGTGAAAAATAAGCTTCAAAGAGAGTTTTCTTATTACTCTTGGAAAAACTTCCAATACATCACCAAAAGGGTAAAACAACAAAAGGCTCTCTAAAAGCTTTGATACCAAAAAGTAGTTCGGGCACTTTTCAAGATTGTCTAAAAAAGGAAAGGAGACAAGACTTCCAAAAAAGTTGTCTTGCCAAAAGAGTGCAAGCAGTTCAAAGCTTTTTTGAATCTTGAGAAGAAAGCCTAAATTCTTGTTTGTCTACCCTATAGCTGAAACTTCTTCCATTTGATAATTTTGGAACAAAAAAAAAATTTTCAACTTTAACAACATTTCAACGACCAATAGTTGACTGCCACATCATTATTAGCTCAAATTTTTTGGAATTCATAGTTTCTTTCCTTGTTTCCATTGGTTTCAATCTTGTTGATTCTAGTACTAATTGGTAAACTAGTAAATACCTACTAGGTTGTACATTAGTTTTGAATACGTTTCTTTGTGTTAGCATTATTTTTGTGCTTTTATTGTTTATGAATCATTGTAATTCTTGGTTCAAGTATGGACAGGAATTTATTTTAGTCTCCAAACAAAAATCCATTATGGTTGAAGAGTAGACTCACCCCTAAAATTCTAATGGGTTACTAGCTGATTTACAACACTTGAAAGGCCAAGTGTTAGACAATCAAGTGTGAGAGTGTGGTGAGGCTATTATTAAGCTAACTTGTTTGTTATTTTTGTAGGTAATTTCTCAGGTACATTTGCAATGGAAGGGACTAGCTCTCAAATGGAGAGCAATGCTCTTGACACTTTTAAGGCCACACTTGAGGCTATACAATGAAGTCTGGAGGTGTTGGGGATGGATGCAGGGTCAATCAAAGGGGAAATGACGTTGATGAAGGGGGACATGTCGACCATTAGTGGTAGGTTGCAACACGGGGAGAGGCAGTGTAACTCCCGGCCCTCCACTTCTCAACACTATCATGTGTTGTCAGCTGGGCATGATCAAAATAACTCCGCAACTATTACTCTTGAAACTTTGGATCAAATGTTCAATCCACCAAGACAACCACTAATTGCCACAAATCAAACCACCCTTTACTCCTAAAGCTAAGATCATAATAGACTGATCTATCCTCCACTCCTCCAAGTCCAACAAGAATGACTTGGAAACCAAATGCCACCCCAAACCAAAACCGTCCATTCCAAACTCCACCAAACCAAAGACCTCCACCTCCACCAAATCTAAATCTACCATATCAAATTCCACTTGTCCAAAATCCACCCGTCTATGTAGAGGGGTATGGTAAAGAGGATCGATATGAGGGGTATAAAACTTATGATGATCCTTACTTGATGGAAGAAGGGATTAGAGGGAGGTGGATATAACCAAGGGGATTCCATAGCCATGAGGGTAGAGTTGGCTACAAGAATGAACAAGGCAATAGAGATAGGGATGTAGGCATAGACTCCATCAAAGTGGGGCTTCTAATCTTCAAAGATGAGATTGATACCAAAGAGTTTCTTGCATTGGTGTCCGCATGTGATAGAATCTTTTAAGTTAATGATCTTACCGAGGATAAAAAAAGTTGTTATGCGATAGCTCACTTTGAAGGTTATGCTACTACATGGTGGGAGTATGTCAAATGGTTTGGTAATGCTTCAATTAAGGGGAAGCCCCCTCCTTGGTATAGATTGAGGTACCTCATGAGATAAAGTTACCTACCTAAGAGCTACCAACATGAACTCTTTGCCAAGTTGTACAACTTGAGGTAAGGTGAGAACAGTATCATGGAATACTATGATGAGTTCTAATAACTCATTTTGAAACTTGATCGGCGAGGAGAGAAAGTAAGTCATGACATAATACACTTGAAAGTAATCCAAACCAAGGAAATCTTAACACACATGACTCTTCATATGTTTAAAATAATAGATGGTATCTTTCAAGAGGCTTTAGAGATTGAAAGAGAGATTAAAGAGAGGTCAACAAGCAAAGCAAAGGGACACCAAGTCCTCTCAGGTTGGGCCAAGAGAAAAGAGGTGACTCCATTATCTTTCTCTTACAATAAGTCCAAAAAAACTCCAACCAATGCTCCTCAACCTGTGACCAAGGCTTCCCAACATGGACCTCCAAGGTGTGATGGTAAACCTACTTTTATTTCTAATTCTAAGGGATTTTATCGCTTCAAATACTAAGGGTGGGGACACAAGGCTAGTGGGTGTCTAAATTGAATAAATATGATCCTAAGAGAGGGAAAGTTGTATTAACATGTGGAGGACAAACTAAGACTACAATTACAATCTTAAAAGTAAGACTACAATTACAATTACAATCTTAAAAGTAACTTAATTTATTATGTCAAAACTAAGAAAAATAGAATCCTATTTGTCTATTTATACTTATTACAAGCAAAGACTAAAATACCCTTAATGAAGGGTGCTCATTTGGACTGTAAAAAGGGAGTCTTAAAAGACAAAAATAGCCCTAAAATGGGGAGCCTCTTGATTGTAAAATTATAGTGTGAAAAGTCCATCTTGTACTTCAAGTGAGGCGCCTCTTATGTGTAATGGTTCTCTTCTCCTCCTTCAACTTGACAAGGCTTTAAAAAGGCTCCAAACACTTGCAACTTCCGAAGCTTGAACCTTTGACAATGACTTATACTCTTGTATGATTTTCATTCTTGTATCATCCTCTCCATCTTGAAAGGAATTTGTCCTCAAATTTACACCATGCAAAACAAAAGAGAGGAAAAAACAAGCACACAATCCTTGTGATAGGAGGGTTAGCATTAGTACCACAAATTAGGTAAACGTGCCAAGAGAGTACACTTTTGGAATATAACCAACCATCCCTTTTTATGAGTAAGAAACATCTACCATAAGCATAACTAAGTACACGACTAAGGCTAGCATAAAGGAGTGAAGAATACAATCTAAAACAAACACATATGTCACTTATTTTCAAGGGAAGGAAAATATTCCAAATTGGACATCTATGACTTAGAAAGGATCCCTTAACAACACATATTCCATCACTCCAAGGTTTTTTACACTTTACATACACCCACATATCCTTTGTATTCGACATGAAAAGCTTAGCATAAAGGGTACCAAAGAAGCGAATAGCATCAATATTAAAAGATAATGAGCATAAACAAAAACTACACTTCCAACACCCTACAAGTACCTCGAGGTCAAAGGAAAGTCGTAGATATGGGTCAAGGCCGTAACTAGCTACCCTTTTCACTTGAGGATCAAAATCATAACTTCCCAAGGAATTACACATAATTTTTGCATATACATGGTCACTATGAATAAGACTAATATCATGGATATTATTACACAAGTTCAAAGGACTATGCTCCACATAAAGATCATCTTTACAAGCATCAACACTAACTTAAAAGTTTTCAATCATGCTATACTCATGTTCAAGTAGTGAGCTAATCTTAGGAGTACATGGTTAATTATACACATCAAGAGATAAGGAAACTACAAAGGTCCACAAAAGCCATGAAACATTGTAACTCCAAGTGGACCAATAAACAAATGTCCTATCTTAAACATTCTAGCAAATCAAGGTCAACTCCACCAGATTGATCATTCTACACACCCTCACTAGTTGTTGGCAACTCACGTACCAACATAGACTCACCTTTGTTTTCACAAGGGTCAACTAGTGTGTAAATACTCTAGTCACTTGGTAATGGAAACTTATTCAAGTTATAAGTGCTAGCACTAGATGGACACAAATTATTCTTACGAAAATAATTTGTCATCTAAAGGATCAACCAATGCTTGCGTACTCACAATGAGAATTTGGTCCTTATGCAACCTAACAACACCACGAGTATCACAAACAGAAAATTCATACACTTCTTCACTAAGCAAATCTGAAACTACACTACTTTGGCCACTACTAGCCACATCACAATAATTCAAGTTTCTAGGGGTGTAGAAGATAGCTTTGTTTGCTTGTAGATCATGGGAAGTGTGTTCTTCACTTGGTTTTGCATCATGGAAGCCTTCATACTCCACATTAAAAGGGAATATGTTAACCTTAGGACTCACTTCTTCATCAACTATCCCAAAATTGGGACTTTCGGCCAAGGGCTTGAAGGGAACTTCCTTGGGTTTCTCCTTGGGACTTCTAGGGTCTTGAACCTACAAATAACAAGATAAAATAATAGGAAAAATTCTAGTAGTTGGGTTACTAAGTAATAAGGATTATTTTTTGACAAGATCCACAATCAAGCATTTTTTCCTCTTCCAACTTCACTAACCATGGTTTCCCTTCCCTTACCCTCTTTTCTTCTCACTCTTCTTGTATCTCAATATCAAGATTCTCTACATCTTGAGGGTTGGCCTCATTCTCGTTGGATTCTAGATTATGGAGAGGAGGTATTGGATTTGGTTGTTGATGGGTTTGGATTTGTGGCATGGGGTTTTCTGGAGTGTAAGGTCTTTGCTCAAGTTGATTTGGGACTTGGTGGTTTGAATTTTATGGAGGTTTTGGTGGACATAGTTAATCAAACACCACGTTAATTCTTATCATGTCACCCCTCATAGATCTTACGTCACCCTTCATGGATCTCAAGTCTCCTTTTATAAGTCAAAATCACCCCTCAAGTCTCGGGAACGGGCATCAATCAAAGCCAACAAGACTCCCAAAACATCATTCCCAAGTGAGGGAGCACTTGAGCTCTCGGATCCCATGCTCCTTGTGCCTAACAAAAAATCAAAAATATCAAAGGAAACACCTAAAAAACAAACACAGAAGTTAGTTCAAAAGCCTCACAACACTCACACTCGGATCTAACCTCACACTTGGTCTCACAAGTGTTGAAAACTTAGCAATGCTTGGCAAGTGAATTGAGTGGTAAATATGCCTTGGTACGAAATCAATTTTTGTTTGATAAGACTCAAATAAAATGATGAACGGACTTGAACCAACAAACTACTATGAATTAAAAATGCGAAAAAGGCACACAAAAAGATTGAAGACATAAACAAACTGACTCAAAACTAATTAACAGTCTAGCAGGTACTTACTAGCTTACTAATTAGTGAAAGAGTTTAACACAAAAGAAACTAGAAGAAAAATTTAGAAACTAAGATATCTAATTTTAGGACTCAATTTGGTTGTTCATAAAGTGATGATGTGGCAACTTGTGGTTAGATGTCACTTTTTAAAAAATTTCCATTCCAAATGTCTTGTTTTAACCAAACACTCCTTTAAGGAAGAAGAATTTTGGTTTTAGGCGGGGGGTAGGGGGGGACATGAAGGTTTGAATGCCTTTTTGGAGATTCAAATGAATTCAAAAGGGGTTGGTCCCCTCTAGTATACTTTCAATTGTACTTGCTTGTCCCCTTGTCCCGTCTTGTTTTTTCGAAGACTTAGAATATTCTAGGGAATATTCTTTTACAAACTCTTAGTACATTCTCTTTCTTCCCCCTTTTTTGATCAAACAAGATACTTGAATATTCTTATTCAACAAGATTTGAAGATGGTGGATGAACAAGATGAATATTCAAGAGCTGACCAAGGTTTGACCACTAGGCAAATGAACCCTAACTTCAATTTTTCTTTTAGATCTAGGTTCCCTTTGCCAAACCAAGCACAACCAACACAAAAACAGCCTCAAAACTCCACACAAAAGTTTATAAAAAATGAGATCCCTCCTCAAAAGCTTCAAACAAGCCACAACAATGGTGGATTTAGTTCAAAAATAACTAAATCTTGTTCTAAACTTAGATCTAGACCCTTTAAGTGCTACAGAACAAGAATCTGACACTTGAAACTATCAAAACAAGCTAAAAATTAGTAGATCTAAGATGTGAAATTTGGATCTATTACCAAACAACAAGACAACACTCAATTTTTTTTTGAGTTTTTCAGATTTTTGACTCTTTTTGTGGATTTTTTTTACTCTAGACTTTTTTTTTTTAAGATTTATATCCAAGAATTAGAATTGTTGGAAAAAATCTAATAGATGGCTTTGATACCAAATGATACAACAATAAACCTAAAAACCTGAATTAAGTATTCAATGAACAAAAATTAGCAGCCACACTAGAAGGGAAACAACACATAGAAAGGAGATGAAGAAGTAGATTGCATAAATGTAAAGATAGATAATGAAACATAAACCACCTTTAATGATTATCACCTAATTGTGTATCAAACAACTAGACACACTTCACCATGGATGGATAACACTTCATTCTTAGGTGGACCTAGGGAATTCATACTCCTCAAAACCCACCTTTTTTGCCAAATGGCCAACACAAGTGAAGAACCACCTCACTTGCATAGAACCTTCAAGTTTTGGTTTCTCTCTCTTAAGGAGAAGGAGAATACTACAATCTAAGACTACAATTACAATCTAAGAAGTCACTCAATTCTTTATGTCAAAACTAAAAAAAATAGAAGCCTATTTATCTATTTATACTTATTACAAGCAAAGACTAAAATACCCTTAATGAAGGGTGATCCTTTGGAGTGTAAAAAGGGAATCTTAAAAGAAAACAATAGCCCTAAAATGGGGCACCTCTTGAGTGTCAACTTATAGGGTGCAAAGTCCATTTTGTCCTTCAAGTGAGGCGCCTCTTGAGTGTAATGGTTCCCTTCTTCTCCTTCAACTGGACAAGTCTTTAAAAAGGCTCCAAACAGTTGTAAATTCTGAAGCTTGAACCTATGACAATGCTTTGTACTCTTTTATGCCGTTCATGCTTGTATCACTTCCCTTATCCTAAATTTGGATTGGTTGATTGTGGTTCATAGGGATTTTAGGTTGTTGGTTTTTTTTAAGTAGAGTTCATAATGTTCATGGGGTATTTTGAAGTCGTGTTCATTGATATAAGCTAAATGGCCTTCGGGTTGCTGGAGAGGATGCTTATAGGTCAAAACTGACCATTACACCTTTGGGATGTGACCCATTAGCGGCCCTCTATATGCTCAAGCAAGTGTGTTGCGGGCCAAACGCACATGAAAGTGTGTGCGGTTGTATATCTAATATAGTGACTTGGATAGTATGGTTTCTTTCCCACGAGGACTAACCAACTAGATGTTTGTCCAAGTTTTAGTTTTTAACAATGAGGTATTACGTGTTGTGAATTATCAAGATGATTGTCAATTTACGAATAAGAATATAAATTAATAAATAAGTAGTAAAATTTTATGACTAGAACAAATCAAGTAACGGTTATAAACAATAATGAAAATAATTCAAGGGTTGAGGCATATCGAGCTATCATACAAATCTCTATTCTTATTGTAGTCTAATTGGTTATTGGATTATTGATTCACAAGGTTTAAGCTAGGATCTTGGTCTCTCGACCTCAAATTTTCTTTCTATTTAATATTGCAACAACTACTCCCGCAGAGATACATCTGTTCTTCTAGATTAATAAAGTTGTCTTCTAGCAATCGAATCAAATAAGGCTTCTAGATATATCCCTAACCAAGAAGCTAATTCAAACCCCTTATTTAATAAAAGGATAATAACCTTGCTCCTTAATTTCTTCATTCTATCCTATGGTTCTCCTCCCGGATTCACATATAAATATATATTTATTCTAATGGTGGCCATTCATCAAAATTGTAAGTTCAAGAAATTAAGAACAACCCAGATGATAATCCAAAATAAAACTATGATAAAGAATATCAAAGAGTAATCATGTTCTTGGCCTCAACCCTATAACAAGGGTATTTACCCAATCATGTTTGAATTCAACATCCAAAATAAGCAATTAATCATACCAAGAATAAATCTTGAAGTAAAGAAGTTAAAAAGAATGTCTAGGAACCCTAAAAGACAGAACTTTGTGCTTTTTCACCACTGCTTTGCTTGCCAAAAGTCCCCCAAATTATCTTGGATTTTTCTTTTATAGATGGGACAAAATACTAAAAATCTTCCCGATCTTGCCAGGCGGCTCGTTGCTGCATGCTCCAAAAATCCATTTCCTATCAAAATCTTGGTAATTGCAGAATTCTATTAAACAGTGAAAATTGTGAAATTTATCCTAATTGCGACGTGCCACAATCGCGGTGAGCCACTGGTTTTGGACAATTGTGAATTCTCCTTCCTCAGCGATGTGCTAAACTTCTAGGTCTAAAAAATAGGCAAATGAACTTCCACCGCGATATGGTGAAATTGCGGACCAATATTGGATACTGACAACTGTGATTTCCTTTTTCAGAACGACGTGCCACAATCACGGACCAATACTGGATTTTTCCAAATGTGATTTCAAGATGCTCCACGATGCACTATAATTGCGCTACTCAACTAGAATTCGACCAATGCCATTTTCTCCATCAGCGGGATGCAGTGACTGCACCAACTTGGATTTCTGACTCTAACTTGCCTTTCTGATCTATGTTCCCATGCCTTTTATTCCTTCCACCATTTCATATAATCAATGTATCCAATTGCGTCTAATTCATCAATTTTCTAGCCCTAAAAGAACTAATCATATCCATTAGGCATGGAGTGGAGTTAAAACTAAATTATACTTAAGAATTAACATTAAAGTTATCAAAACAAGTCCAAATCTGGGAGCATATCGGTGCTTTGGACATATGAATATGCCAAAGATCACCACCCCACACTTAAAACCTTGTTCGTCCTCGAAAAATTTAAATCAAAAGTACAATCACTTCATCTTTACACCACAATTTTGAAGTTATTTTGCAATGGACACTTACACTTTGTAATATTGTATTCTTACACACATGTTATAACATTTTTAGCACATGGGACAAGTTATTTCAATTTTTACTATATCAATCAATGAATTTCCAACATGTCGGTGAACTAAATCAAGAGTACACAATCTAGAAACACAACAAGTAACCAGACTTTTATTTGCATGCATCCTCACACAAAGAAAACTTCCCCATACTTAACTCACAATAGTATCAATGCAAAAATAAGGAGAATATAAAAATCAATTCGCTCTCTCTCAACAAAGAATTCATACATGCTAGTTAGTGTGCTACACTACTAATAGTTAGATGTTGGAGTGAACGATCAACTAGGTTATTTCGGGTTGTAATAACGGCTAGGGGACAGGTAGGTACTATTTTAGAAATAGTGACTGTCGCATCTATGCGCTTTAAACAAGAATTATCAATTGAATAAATTCTCCAACACCCAATTTACACCACTATGATCTCCCCATTCCTTTATTTTTCACCCCATTTTTAGTAAGCATATTTACCCACATCAAGGTGGGAGTATGCAACTTTTCTTCACAAATAATATTTTCTTTTCCTCACCTATTTTATGCTATGCATCCCTATGAAAACCACCCTCAAATTAAGCAACTTACCTTCGTTAAGGTGCATAATATCCAAAATGGACCAGGGCCAAAACAGGTTCATTGTAACATTTCGGGATCAAATTAGAAACTTTTAAAGCACAATTTATTCTTTACTCACTTCCAACCATACCACGAACTTTCAAAATCAATAACTACCACTTTGGGGCTTTAATTTAACCTTTTCCTTCTTATTTTTCAAACTCCTAACTCCTCTTAATTTTATACTAAAATGCTTAGGAGCTTATTTGGATCAAATTAAGGTTTATCAAAGAAAGGATCGAGCTATATATATGGGTACCAAAGAATAGGCTAAAGGCTCAACGAGGCTAACTAGGACTATGCACCAGGGTAGGTATATTAATGCTAAAAATACGACTGTCAAAGAAATGCCTACATCACTTCCTACACCCAACACCTTTTATTTGGGTTTATAAACACATCGGGCAAGTTCTAGACATTCCTATACATGTAGAATATAAGCAAATCCTCACACTCACAGTGCATGTATGAAATCAAGTAAAATCCTTAAGGTTCCTGATCTAATCCTTTATTGAATTCACAATTAAGACAACATATCAGATTTCACCAATCGAGATTAAACCATTTATACTTAAATCCTTTTCAAAATCTAGACACTTTTTTGTTTTAAAATCCAATTTAGTTCAAATTACTGCAAAGATGGCCCACAACACATGCTCCTCTAAGATCATGATTATGTTATCTTTTATTATTTACCTCTTACGACCCACTCCCCTTAAGACGGTCATCATCCATTTATCATAGGGGAGGGCCACTAACTATGAATATTTATTCTGAATTGCCAAAGAGGGCAAAAATAAAGACTTCATATTGGAATTTACCAATAAGGGAAAAAATAATAAGAGTAAACACTTTAACCAAAAGTTAATATGCGATAAATGCCAAAGAGGGTAAATTGCAATAGAACAAAGTTACTAACTATTACAGACCAGTGTTTCAAATAGCTAGAACAAGCAAAAACCAACACAATAGAAAATAAAAATTATTCACCCAGCATGAATAAAAAGAAATAAGATGAAGAAGCAAAAGACAAACCAACCACCCCACACTTAAATAAATAACTGTCCCACTGCTTTTAAATAAGCACATAGTAGGGTAGCAACATACTGCCTAGTCACTTAAATGGCACTATGGCAGTCATGTCATCAGTGGCCCCCTCCACATCATCACCATCATCATTAGACTAGTCTTTCTCATTTTACTCCATATTTAAGTTCCTGTACCACCACTCCTCATCAATCCATATATCATCATCAACATGATCAACAAAATCTGAGCCAATCTACATCAAGGTCCTAGCATGATGCCCGAGAAGGTAGTCTAATTCTACAGCATGAAGCTTCTCTGGTATGGTTGGTCTGCACCCAATATTCAGCTGCAACATCTGATGACCATACATGCTGGCCGGAATCTCATCAGCCCAAGTTTGGCACTCAGCCATGGTCAAGATTGGGCCATTTCCCAGATGCGCTCCTGGCAGTAGTGATATCCATAGGGCGAGTAATAACCTCAGGATTATTATAGTCCATCTCCTCCTTATCTACCCTATGCCTCCACATAAATCGAGTCACTAACCCTAAAAAACCAAAATAACGCCCCACCTGGGTGCACGCTTTCTTTATAGCAAAAAAAATCACATGCCCCATATTAACATCAACTTCATCACACATCAGCGTATAAATAAAACATACCCGATCCCAAGTAATCTCCATCATATTCTTGACCTGAATCAAGTAGAGATACACAATGCGACCCCACATCCTGGCCTCTCTGTTCTTTTAGGCACAAAGAAAAGAAGAGTTCAAACATGTGACATGATGCCTAATCCATCTATCTGAGGAGCGTGTACCACACAATAGATGTCTGATGTGCGCATAAGGGGGAGAAACTATGAATTATTTCAAAAAGTTTGGGTTTGTCTCCGATATACCCAACTCAACAATGTCTGCAGTAGTGAATCGAACTACCTTACCATGAATCTTCAACTCATGATCAGGGTCACTTAAGTCCCGATTAGCATAAAATCTGTGAACCAAGTGCAGGTTGCACTAAGTAGGCTAATGAAAGATGAAATTCATATTCAGCTACTCAATTCATCGTACCATGAATGGGCATTCCCTCAGTAAGCTTGCACAATCAATGAACACCTCAGGAATATACTTAGCATCCATATTCTTGGAGTACCACTGCTTTCCATCTTTATCAACAACCTTAAATCCAAATTTTTGGACCTGCCCACGCTGAAGTGGTAGAGCCCGAGGTACCCTAGTGAGTTGGTTTTCAGATGGCTTGCTCCATTTCATTGTAGGTGTAAAAAAACCAGCCTTTTCATTTTCTTTGATTAGTTGGGGTTCCATAATAGCCGTGTCAGACAACATATGCATCAAATAATTAAATATATGAAACAGAGGTTGGACTAGCCTAAACTGAGTATGGAATAGGGGTAAATTACCACACCACACTTAGTTGCTAGCTAAGTCACATGCATCAGAACACAGGGTACTCAGACTTCCCCTATGTAACACCATTAGCACATTAAAGTATGTCAAATTACCCTCAGTGGCAACCCAAAGCAAGCTAAGATAGTATTTATGGGCTTAACACCTACTCCTTCATTTACATGTAATTGCACTTAGTTTGATGTTTTGTACCACTTAATCAGAAAAATATTACCCTATAAACCCTATGGCAGTACACCAAAGATGACCTCAAGCATGACCCTCATTGGTGAACTCACATATAGATAATATCTCATAATAGCCATATATTTAAATTAATTCATGATTAAACCCAACACAAGTGGACAAGAAAAGGGCCTGATTTTATCATTGACACCTAATTACACAATCTGACTCACTATTAAATCAACACTCACTACTTGGAATAAACAACAATTTGTTCAGCCCCTCAAACTCAACATACAATTCTAAACAAGGATGGAACAAAGCAGAATTAACATAAAATCATGCAAGGACTCTTATAAACTAAGGTCAATAGTCATTCGACACAAAGCATCTTCACAGCTATTCAAATTAAGTTATGAAGAAAGAGACTATGAACATTACTGATTTGATGAAGCATATTGCATACAGGGGTATTCACACTATGAAATTCATAAAATTTGACTGAATCAAACTAACATGTCCAAAATTCCCAGAAATAAGGGGCTCTAATTCAAGAGAAATTAGAAGCATATTGAAATAACCAGAACTAGCCCCCATTCTGCTAATTGATGTGAGTCACATACCCTCCAATTAGTGCAAATCTCATAATAACGCAGTGATATTTACCCTATGATTAGAAAAATCTGACAGTGTATACATGCAATCAAAATGTAATGTGTAATCAACAAGTTTTCGTCTGAAGAACCTCATTGATTCCCATATATTATTGGTAACACCCATGAGTCCATAAGCATTCACAGCTTAATAGATTAAAAAAATAAAATCTCTTAATCAAACCATGAATTTACCCTACACTACACCTATTCTGACATCATTTTACCAATTTATCAGATAAACACAAGATTATAAAGACTATGATGAAGGAATCACAAAAATTTTAAGAAAAATTGTAGCATACGGGGCTATGATGTAAACAAAATATGAAAATTAAAATCAAATCATGCCCAAAAATATCAAAATTATCATTACACAAAAGAAAAATTTAAGTCATTGAAGCACTTACCTTAGTTGTTGAGAAAAAGATGATAATCGTAAGAAGAATTGAGAGAGAATTTGGTTTAAAGGGGTGAGTGGTGGAAGTAAGGGAGATAAATTGGATGGATTAGTTTTTAAGTTATATTTATAGAGGGAAGGGTCAGGTTAGGGCAACTTAAAAGTTTATGTCCAATTTTCACCCCCACCATGATGTGGTGGTATCGCACCGAGCCGCTAAAAAGTGCCAATCTCTAATTTACCATCCAACACGATGCGGTGGTATTACGTCAAACCATAGGAATTGGAAAATTATAAAATTTCAAAACGGCACGACGCGTAGGTATCAAACTAAACCATTGAAATATAACAATCGTCAAATTGCCTAAGGGCACAACGTGTAAGCCTCACAATTAACGTTCCCAATGTATTTTTTAAACTTTTTACCTGATTTTCATACATGGACTTTTTGCAAACCTGATTGCTTCCCTCAAATAATGTAATCTCCTTAGTTTTTCTTTGCATATCCCTGCATCTCAAAAAAAATAAACAAATATTGTTAGAAAAAGTTGGTTGCCTCCCACTCAGCGCCTTAGTTTTGGTCGTGGCACGACTCTTCTTTTTGTATTTTTTCTTTAGCTTTAACACCTAAAAATTGAACTACCTATTACATTACAATACATTTGTGGGTTGCCTCCCACGTAGCATCTTATTTTACATCATGGCATGACTTAGGTCAGTATTACTTATCAGCAAAAGTGATGGACACATTGTTCTTCTCTCTATGATCAGCCCAATAATGCTTTACGCGTTGTCCATTCACCCAAAACTTCTCTGTCTTCTCTTTGTTCCACAATTCCACAGTATCATGAAGTGTCATTCGTACAAACTCAAAAGTTCCTGACCACTTAGACCGTAATTTAATTGAAAACAACTTAATCCTAGAACTGAACAACAAAACAAATTGTTCGGGTTGAAACACTCTCTCTTGAATTGATTTGTCGTGACATCCTTTGGTCTTCTCCTTATATAGCTTAGCATTTCCATAGTCATGGAGCCAAAACTCATCCAGCTCAATTAGTAGCAACAAAGGTTTCTCCCCCGCGACTTTCATCTCAAAATGTAACTTTTTTGCGGCCTAATATACTTGAGTTCAAATTCCACAAGAAGATGGAATGCCTTACCATAAACCAAGCAATATGGAGATGTCCCAATGGGTGTCTTATAAGCTATTCTGTAAGCCCAAAGTACATTATCCAACTTCTCAGCCCAACCTTTTCGCTGCCCATTCATAGTCTTCTGTAGTATATGCTTAATCTTCCGGTTGGACACCTCAACTTGCCACTCATTTGTGGATAGTACGCATTCGCCACCTTATTCCTAACACCATATTTAGCAAGAAGATTTTTAAACCTAGAGTTAATAAAGTGTGTACCATTAACAAATTAAAATACATCATATTACCCTCAGTGAAAACTGTCAGATAACCAAAAGCAATCTAAGATGGTATATATACACTTAACACCTACTCCTTCATTTACATGTAATTGCACCTAGCTTGATGTTTTGTACCACTTAATCTTAAAACTATTACCTTATAGACCCTATGGCAGTACACCACAACTAACCTCAAGCATGAACCCCATTGGTGAACACACATATATATAATGTCTTACAATGGCCACATATTTAACATGATTCATGATTAAACCCAACACAAGTGGACAAGCAAATGGCCTGGTTTTATCATTTGCACCCAATTACACAATCTGACTCACTATTAAATCAACACTCACTACTTGGAATAAACCACAATTTGTTCAGCCCCTCACACTCAACATACAATTCTAAAAAAGGATGGAATAAATAGTGGAATTAACACTAAATTGTGCAAGGACTCCTATAAACTTAGGTCAATAATCATTCGACATAGAGCATCTTCACAGCTATTCAATCAAGTTATGAAGAAAAAGACTATGAACATCACTAAGTTGATAAAGCATATCGCATATAAGGGTATTCACACTAAGATATTCATAAAATTCAACTGAATCAAACTAACAATCCCAATATTCCTAAAAATAAGGGGCTCCAATGCAAGAGAAATCATAAGTAAATTGAAATCACAAGAACTAGCCCCCATTCTGCTCATTGATGTGAATCACATACCCTCCAATTAGTTAAAATCCCATAATAATGTAGTGAAATTTATCCCATAATTAGCAAAATCAGACAGTTTATATACGCAATCAAAATGTAAAGTGTAATAAAAAAGATTTCATCTGAAGAACTCAAAATCACAATTTCCCTAATTCTTGAATCTCATTAATTCACACATATTATTGGTAACACCCATGCATCCATATACATTCCACAAATGAATAGATCAAAACAATAAAATCTCTCAATCAAAAAATGAATTTACCCCAAACTTCACTTATTCCGACATCATCTTACCAATTTATCAGATCAACACAAGATTATAAATATAATGATGAAGGAATCATAAGAATTTTAAGAAAATTTTTAGCATATGGGGCTATAATGTACAAAAATTATGACAAATAAACTCAAATAATGCCCAAAAAAATCAAAATTCTCATTACACAAAAGGAAAATTTAAGTCATTAAAGCACTTACCTTAGTTGTTGAGAAAAAGATTAAAATCTTAAGAAGAATTGAGAGAGAATTTGGTTAAAGGGGGTGAGTGGTGGCGGTAAGGGAGAGAAAATGGATGTATTAGGGTTGAAGTTATATTTATAGAGGGTCAGGTCAGTTTAGGGAAATTTAATAGTTTATGTCCTATTTTCACCCCCACCGTGATATGGTGGTATCATCTTGAGCCACTGGAAAGTACCAATTGCCAATTTACCATCCATCGTGATGTGGTATCGCCTCAAGCTACTGGATTGGTCGATTGTCAAATTGCCCAACATTGCGACGCGTGGGGATCATACCAAGACACTAAAATTTTACAATTCTCAAATTTCCCAATAGCGCGATGATCAGCCGTACAATTCACGTTCCTAGTGAATTTTTCAACCTCTTGACCTGATTTTCATACATGGACTTTTTGCACGCCTGATTGATTCCCTCAAATGAAGTAATCCTCTTACTTTTGCTTCACATATCCCTTCATCTAAAATAAAAGTAGCAAATATTATAAGAAAAAGTGGGTTGCCTCCCACTTAGCGCCTTAGTTTTGGTCGTGGCACAACTAATCTTTTTGTATTTTTTTCTTTCTCTTTAACACCTAAAAATTGAACTATCTATTACATTACAATACATTTATGGGTTGCCTCCCACACAACACCTTATTTTACATCATGGCACGAATTAGCCCAGTCTCACTCATTAGCAAAGGTTATGGACACGTTGTGCTTCTCTCTATGATCAACCCAATAATGATTTACACATTGTTCATTCACCAGAAACTTCTCAGTCTCCTCTTTGTTCCACAATTCTATAGTATTATAAAGTGTCACTCGTACAACCTCAAATGGTCCCAACCATTTAGACCGCAATTTGCCCGAAAGTAACTTAACCTAGAATTGAACAACAAAATAAGTTGTTTGGGTTCAAACACTCTCTCTTTAATTTTTTTTGTTGTTCCATCATTTGGTCTTCTCCTTATATAGCTTGGAATTTTGATAGGCATCGAGCCAAAACTTGTCCAGCTCAATTAGTTGCAATAAAGGTTTCTCCCCCGCGGCTTTCATCTCAAAATTCAACTTTTTCACGGCCCAATATGCTTGATGTTCCAATTCCACAAGAAGATGACATGCCTTACCAATAACCAAGAAATATGTAGATTTCCCAATGGGTGTTTTATAAGCTATTCTATAAGCCCAAAGTATGTCATCCAACTTCTCCGCCCAATCTTTTCGCTGCCCATTCATAGTCTTCTATAGTATCTGCTTATTCTCCCGATTAGACACCTCAACTTGTCCACTCATTTGTGGATGGTACGCAGTCGCTACCTTATTTCTAACACCATATATATCAGGAATATGTTTAAACCAAGTGTTAGTAAAGTGCGTACCTCTGTCACTGATTATTGCTCTTGGTGTATGAAGTTCGGGAAATATGTGCCTTTTGATAAACTTCCGCACTACTCTCGCATCATTCGTTGGACAAATTGCAGATTCCAGCCATTTGAAGTTGTAATCAACCACCACAAGGATGTATAAATTTCTATTTAAAGGTGGGAATAGACCTATGAAATCGATCTCTCAAACATCAAATACTTTAACTTTGACAATTTTGTTGAGGGGCATCTCATGAAGCCTCAATATGGCTCCCAACCTTTGACATTGATCACAATTCTTAACAAAAGTAGAACAACAAATGCCAAAAAAACCAGATTGCAGCACTTTTCTAATAGTTCTCTCAACCCTATAATTTCTACCATAAGGAGATAAATGGCAATCTTTAAGCACTTGTGAGAATTCAGTCTCTAGAATATATCTACAGATCACTCAATCTAGACCCTTCTTGAAGAGATATGGTTCATCCAAAATATAGGTGCGAGAATTGTGAAGAAATTTCTTCCTTTGTTGTGTAGTGGCCTTAGGAGGGTACACTTCTCAAGCTATCAAGTTCATGATATCAGCATAGCATGGAAGCTCTAATGCATCTAAAGATAACAATTGTTCATTAGGAAATACTTCCTTAATGCAAAGAGAGTCATCAAAATATAGTTTTGAGTTTCTAGTCGTGACAAGTGGTTAGCAACTTAATTTTCAGCTCCTTTCCAATCTCGAACCTCAAGATCAAATTCTTGCATTATAAGAATCCACTTAATCAGTCAAGGCTTCACATCCTTCTTATTGAAAAGATACTAATGGCAACATTGTCAGTATAAACAACGAACTTAGTTCCAACTAAGTAAGATCAAAACTTGTCGAATGCGTACATCAATGCCAATATCTCTTTCTCTGTGACCATGTAATTAACTTGAGCATTATTCAACACTTTACTAGCATAGTAGGGTAAAACACCTCATTTCTTATCTGACCCAAAACTGCTCCCACAACAACACCACTAGCATCACACATAAGATTAAACAGTAACTCCCTATCTAGTGAAATTAGAATGGGTACTTCAGTCAACTTCTTCTTTAGTTTTTCAAAGGCTTCTTGGAAATCAGCCCTGAACACAAACTTGGACTTTTTCTTTAATAATTTGCACATGTGGCTTGCAATCTTTGAGAAAGCTTGAATGAATCTCCTGTAGAAACCTAGATGTCCAAGAAAGCTCTGCATTCTCTTAATTGTGACTAGATGTTGCAACTTTTCAATCACTTCCATCCTTTCCCTATCTACTTCAAGCCCTTTACATGACATTTTATGGCCAACGACAATGCTTTAATTAACAAGAAAGTGGCACTATTCCCAATTTAGCACCAAGTTTATCTCTTTGCATTGAGCTAGGACTCTATTAAGATTCTGCAAGCACTTATCAAAAGAATTATCTTACACAAAGAAATATCCATCAATATCTCCACAAAGTCTTCAACCATATTGCAGAATATTTCCATGATACATCTCTGAAACATAGAAGGTGCATTATAGAGACCAAAGGGCATACATCTGGACACATATGTGCCGTATGGACATGTGAAAATAGTATTCTCCTGGTCTTTCAGTGCTATGATTGTCTAATTATAGTCGGAGTACCCATCCAAAAAATTAATAATACTCTTGTCCCGCCAATATATCTAGCATTTGGTCAATGAATGGAATTGGATAATGATCTTATCTCGTTGCTTCATTGAACATCCAATAGTCATTACAAATCCTCCAACTGGTTACCATAGCATGGAAATCAACTCATTATCATCATTAACACCATTTTTTGGTATATAGTGCACCGGGCTCACCCATTTGCTATTAGAAATTAGGTGGATAATACTACTATCTATCCACTTAATCACTTCTTTTTTGACCACCTCCTTCATCATAGGATTCCACCTCCTTTGTTTCTATATTCTTTGTCTATAACCCTCTTCCATGTAGATGTTATTCATGAAAAATGATGGATTGATTCCTATAATATCGGATATTTTCCAACCAATCAGTTTTCTTCTCCTCTTCAAAACTTCTATGGCTTTCTTTACCTGTACATCTCATAACTCTGCAGACAAAATAACAGGCAAAGTATCTTGAACACAAAGAAGAACATATTGTTAATGCAGAGGGAGAACCTTAAGCACCACTTTAGGAGCTTCTTTAACTGAGGCCTTGGGCGATGGCCCGATTGGTCTGTTAATGGCTCAAAAGCAAGATTTTTTTGTTTCAACAACTGCCAAATCTATGAATTGAACTAATGCCAATATGTCTACATCTCCATTATGATTGTGACCTACCATAGCACGCTCAGGAGGATCATCTGAGAATAATTGCCTGAGGTCGGACTCAAATTCTATAACTAAAATGGCAGACAATTCTTTATATATGGTTGGCAATTTCAGAGCCCTGTACAAATCAAAAACCTCTAATTTATCATGTGCTCTCATAGTCATTTTTCCAGCAGCTACATCGATTAATAACTATCCAGTTGCTAAGAATGGGTGCCACAAAATAAATGGGACCACCGGTCAGCTTCAAAGTCTAGAATAAAAAAATCCACAGGGAAGACCAAAGATCCCACTTCCACTAAAACATCTTCAACTATACCATCAGGCCTAGCAAGAGAATTATCCACCAACTATAACAATGGTTATGGGTTTTAGACTCTAAGACCCATCTTCCTAAACTAGTAGTTTGGCATAAGGTTGATGATTGCACCTAAATCGCATAGCCCGCAAGCACTTATAATGTGTCTCATAGTGATTTGCAAGGTAAAGCTACCCAGATCTTTTAGCTTTGTCGGCATTTTGTTCTGTATCTTCAATATGCACTCTTGAGTAAGTACAAATGTCGCATATTCTGTCAACCAATTTTTATTTTCCACTATATCATTTAAATACTTTTCATATTTTGGTATGCTTTGTAGAATGTCAACAAGAGGAAGATTTACTTAAACCTGTTATAAGAGATCCAAAAATTTCTTATAGCTTGCTTTCTCTAAGTGCTTTTGTTGCCTTTGAGGAAATAGTAATGGTAAAATCTTTTTCTCCATTGGTATTTCCTCACGTACACCTATATCCCTGAATGTGGTCTCCTATTTCTTGTTTAACTCATCTTCAACAACTATGGGACTATCCTTTGTAGGCTCTACCTCCTTCAATTGCAAACCACTCCTTGTTGTAACAACGTTCACCTACTTTTGATTTTCCTCAGTATCACTAGGAAAACCTCCTTAAGGTCTTGTATTACGTGATCCCACAATCTTCCCAATTTTTAGCTCTAAATTCTTTGTCAACATCTATTGATTCTTTAAATCTGCTATAAACTGTGCCTGATTCACAAGAAGCCACTTCATCGTCTCCTCTATAGTTGGAGTGGTAGTCTTGTTTTGTTACACCTGCTGCTAATTTTGTTGCACTGGGGGATTGTAATGATTGTTATCTTGAGCCTGATTTCCACCCCATGAGAAATTAGGGTGGTTACTCCAATTTGGATTTTATGTGTTACCATAATTATGCATTTCTTGCCGATTTGCATTACCAATGTAATTGACAGAATCTAGATTAAATACACATGCTTCTACTGATGCTCACTTAATATCCTAAAGGACTATCAAACACAAAATTTAACACTAAGATACAAAATTCAGAAAGCACGCAAATTTAAAAACAACACACTAGAAGGAGATGAAGAAGAAGACTTTCATAAATGTAAAGATAGTAGAGAGACCCTTACTTCCATTGTGTGATTAACAAAAGAAGATGTATAAAATCTTCAATCACACCTCACTAATGGAATCTCAAACCACTCTCTTAGGTGAACCAAAGGACTCACTCTTCCTCAAGCATACCTTTCTTGCAAAATAACCCAATGCAAGTGAAAAACTAATTCCAAATGTATTCAAGGTCCAAGTTTTGGATTCTAGAGTTAAAATAGAAGACTAAGAGTTACAATATAAGAGTAATATCCAATTTCATCAAAATATAATGAAAAGAGTGAAGAAATTGTCTATTTATACTATTACATGCCAAATGACAAAACTACCCTTAATGATTTAAAGAAAAGGGGCGCCCCTTGATTTTTGGATTATAAAGTGAAAAGTCCTTCTTGTATTTCAATTGAGGCGTCTCTTGAGTGTAATAATTACCTTCTCCTCCTTGAACTTGACAAGACTTCAAAAGGCTCCAAACACGTGCCAATTCCAAAAGTTAAGCCTTTGACCATGCCTTGTATTTTTTTGTTCTCTTCATTCTTGTATCATCACTGCTCCCGCAAACATCATACCAAGAATTTTTCTGTTGGACTGCATTAGCTGTGGCTGCTGCTTGTGGAACCCTCAACTTTATGTTATTAAGTTGAGTAATCATATGATTTTGCATTGCTGTGATCTGTTCTTATAATGCAGTAAATTGGTCTACCTCCAATACCCCTACAACCTATCTTGGAGCATTCCTTGAATCAATATGCCAATCAGGATTCCCTTGTGAAATCTGATCCAGCAATGTGTAAAATTCTTCATAAGTCTTTTCGAGAGCCTACCCACCTGCTGCTGAATTCAAGAGAATATTTGTATTTGGCTACAATCCCTTAATAAAAGTATGAACAAAAACATCATTGGACTGATGTTGGTGAGGGAAATTTCTAAGCATTCCCTTAAATCTCTCCTAATCTTGGTAGAGATTCTCTCCTTCTTTTTGTCTGAAACTCAAGATCTCGCTTTGAAAATGTGCAGTCTTCCCTGATGGAAAGAATCAAATAAGGAACTTCTGAGCTAGATATTCCCATGAAGTGATGGAGAGTAGTGGTTCATCATGTAACCACCATTTTACTTCCCCCATTAGAGAAAAAGGAAAGAGTGTCAATCTAACATAATAAGCATTCACCCTTTCAGGAATGTAAGTATCGCTTATTTCTAGGAAGGTCTATATGTGCTGCTGCTGGTCTTCAGGTGAAAGGCCATGGAATTGCCCTACTGAATTCAACAATTGCACCATATTCTGCTTCAATTCAAATTGACCACCTAGTTTGGGCATGCAAATATTGTTCGTCATATGGTTCATGAGTGGGATTGCCACCTCACGAATAATTCTATTAGCTGGTTGGGCAGGAACAACAAGTGTAACCAGAGATGGGAAATTTTTGGCATTTGGATCGACTGGTTTATTTCTTTGTTCAACCACTCTTTGTCTTTGTTGAAAGATCTATTTTGGTTCTGAAAAAGGCTCTACCAACTCTTTATCTCTCGCCAGTCCTTTATTCATCTAAACCTGCAAAAATTCAGCCATTAAGATCAAGTTGTTAACACTCAAACTTGATATCAAAAACAAAAAATTTCACTATTTACACATATATTAATCCCGGCAACGACGATAATAACTTGTTGTGGTCCAAATGCACATGCAAATGTATGTGATTGTACATGTAATATAGTGATTTAGAAAGTCAGATATCGTTCCCATGAGGACTAAACAACTAGAAATTTACCCAACTTTTAGTTTTTGACAATGAAGTATTAAGTTTTGTGAATTATCAAGATGGTTGTGAATTTAAGAATAAGAATGTAAATTAATAAATAAGAAATAAAGGTTTATGACTAGAACAAAACAAGAAATGGAAGTAAACAGTAGGGTTGAGGCATATCGAACAATCATACAAATCTCTATTTCACAGTTTAATCGGATATCAGGATGTTGATTCACAATGTTATGCTACGATATTGGTCTCCCAATCTCAAATCTTCTTTCTATTGAATATTGCAACAACTACTCCCGTAGAGATACAACTGTTCTTCTAGATTCATAAAGTTGTCTTCTAGCAATCGAATCAAATAAGGCTTCTAGGTATATCCCTAACCTAGAAGCTAATTCAAACCCCTTATTTAATAAAAGGACAAGAACTTTCCTCCTTAATTTCTTTGTTCTATCCTACGATTCTCCTCACGGATTCACATATAAATATAGATTTATTAAAATGGTGGCCATTCATCTAAGTATTAAGTTTAAGAAATTAAGAACAACCCAGATGATAAACCAAAAAGAAACTATGATAAAGTATATCAAAGAGTAATCATATTCTTAGCCTCAACCACAAAACAAGGGTATTTAGCCACTCATGTTTGAATTCAACATCCAAAATAAGCAATTAATCATCTCAAGAATAAAACTTTAATAAAGAAGTTTAAAAGAATGTTTAAGTACCCTAAACAAGAGAACTTTGTGCTTTTTTTGCCGCTGCTATGCTTGCCAAAAGTCCCCTAAATTATCTTGGATTTTTCCTTTTATAGCTAGGACAAAATACTAAAAATCTTCCAAATCTTGCCAGACAGCACGTTGTGCCATTCCCCCAATTACCATTTTGTATCAAAATCTGGGTAATCGCAGAATTCCATTAATCAATCAAAATTGTGAAATTCATCCTCACCGTGATGCACCACAATTGAGGTGATCCATTGGATTTTTAAAATTGTGAATTCTACTTCCTCAGCGATGTGCTAAACTTTCAGGTCTCAAAAATTGACGACTGGACTTGCACCGCAACACGGTGAAATCATGAACCAATATTGGAAAGTGACAACTGTGATTGCCTTCTTCAGCGTGATGTTCCATAATCATGGACCAATACTAGATTTTGCCAAATGGGATTTCAAGCTTCTCCACGATGCGCCATAATTGAGTTACTCAATTGGAATTCAACCAACGCTATTTTCTCGATCGGTGCGATGTGGTGACTGCACCAATGTGGATTTTTGACTTCCAGCTTGCCTTTTTGATCAATGTTCCCATGTGTTTTATTCCTTCCAATATTTCATATCATCAATTCATCTAATTGCATCCAATTCATCAATTTTATAGACCTAAAAGCACTAGTCATATCCATTAGGATTGGAACAGAATTAAAACTGAATTATACTCAAGAATTGACATTAAAGTTCTCAAAAAAAGTCCAAATCTGGGTGCATATTGGTTCTTTGAACATATAAATATACCCACGATCAAAGTGCCTAATGGTCTTCTATGTGTTTGTCTTTCCTAACTGGGTCACTTTTGGGCCCATATGAGGTAATAACTTAGCCTAGACTATAAATAGGAATTCTTTTCATTTTAGTAAGAGCTTTAGATGAATTATGAATGTAAACTCTATTGTGAGTATGAGGCAAGCTTGGATTAACATGTGTTGATACTTTGCTTAGAAACGTGAGTTGCTTGGTAATTGATTCCCTTGAGCTCTACGTACTATTTAGGTGATTTGTTCTGTATATTCATTGAGGGTTTACGGTTTGATATAACATTTATTTGCTTTAAATTTCTTTCATTGTGTCTATCTAGTAACCTTTCCATTCTATCTTTATCTTTGTATTCGTATCTTAGGTGTTGTTTTTTATTTCCTTGTTAGTTCATGCATCATTTATTATCAGAGCTGAGCATGATTTTGTTCCTACAAAGTCAATCTTTGGTTTGTTACTATAAAATGAAAAAAGTGTGTCAAAAATATTTTTAAGAACCCCCCTCCAATTTTTTTTGTTTTGTTCAGTCCTTCTTATTGTTTCTACACTAGATTTATTCCATCTAGTGATATTTAGTTAGAACTTGGTTATTTAGTGTGTTTGGAAGTGCATTTGAAAGAACCCACTATTGTGTTTTTAAAATTTATAGGAATGGGTTCTTATATCTATAATTTTTTAATAGGAATTTTAGGTTGAAAAAGTTGAAAAGGTATTTCCAACATTGAAAGAAGCTTAGCGTTAAAAGATGGTGTCATTTGGAGAAGTTTGAAAAAGTCACCATTTTTATGGTTTTGAAGGTTGAAGGAAATACAAGTGGGTTTGAAAATATGGATTTTTTTGTGATGTTTTGAATGTTGATGCATGTAATATGTTCCCTATGTTGACGAGAGCCTAAGGTTATAATTTCATTGAATTTCAAGCCAAAACTAAGAAGTTGTGCATGTTGGATTTTCAAAATTGTTCTTGGTGTTTTTGAGAAGATTCATATCTTCATCAAAAAGTTGTTGTTTGATCCAATAAGGATAAATAAAAAGTGTACAAAAGCGTTAGTACTAGATCACCTTTGAAGATCCAAAAAGTATTCCAAGAGAAGAGGACAAAAAGGGACCACAACAAGTACATTTATACCCCTTGTGCAAGCATTTTGGCCGATCTTCCTTGGAGGTGACAAGGAAGTGCACCCATCCTGCTAAATCAGGTCAAGGGAATCAAAAAATAGTATCTTATTCTTTGGGGAATTCCCCCATATGCTCTAGGCTTGGTTCTGATCTACTTCAGCTTGTTCCAAGCGTAGATCACCCTTTTCAACACCCTTTTTGCAAGGTTCCATCAATCTTACTTCATTTATTGATTATTAACTTCATATTTTTATTATTAAACACAAATTAAAAACTAATATTTGATCTATTAGTTGATTAATTGGTTCTAGAGTTTGATTCTTTCCTATCCGTTCTTGTGTGTTTTTCTCTTTTGTTTTAGTTGAACGTTCTGGATTTAAGTACATTAGTTGTTTTTGAGTTTTTTTTTTTATTTTCAATTTCAGATAAGAATCTATTCAAACCTTAAACCACAATTGGTACCAAGCATTCTCATTGGAGTATAAATGATCTATCAATGTTTGCGATGCCAATTGAATGAACAACCAAAGGTGTAAACTTTGAGAGCTTGTGAGGTTGATTTCCTAACCTTTAACTTTTTTTTTTTTTTTTTAGTGTTTATTCATAGGTTCAATGGCTCAAGAAGGTTAAACATCATACCCAATGGATAATAACACCATAAATTCTATGTTAGCTTCTATCATGAAGAAGCTTAATGCTATGGATCGCCGATTAACATATCTTAAAGGAAGAATGGAAGGGATGAAAGATTATCTATAATGGATGATGGACAATATGATAGATCGTCTAAGCTTCCCTACCTCCACCCTTACCAATCCACAAAATCTTCAAGCTCTGTTGATTCAACATGCTCCAAATGAACTTTAAGGTAACCACGCTATTCCTAGCACTCTAGTGAATGAGGCTAGTAGCTAACTAAGTGTGAATGATAGCTTATATTTAGGTGATCCTAATGTCTATTTAATCCATGATGGTAATGTACAACTTGAGAGTATTGATACACTAGTTGATCCTACTGATGACAAAATTGACTCTTCTAGCAAGATCAATTTGTGTCCATCTAGTGTTGAAGCCATTGTGGCAAGTGATCGTACATTTTCTCGGGGAATCCATGAGGACCAACTTCTATATGAACCTAGCCCACAACTTAGGGGTGTTTGGGAAATGTTTAAAGGACCTCAAGTAAATGGTGATATTGAAAATATTGGTTGATTGAATAGGAATGACCCTCTAATTTCCTTTGTTGATGATCATGCTAGTATAGAGGGTTAAATGATTGTGTTGGTGGTAATTTTGGGGGAAAGAAGTGTTGCTAAACCCATGTCCATGTTCACTTTACCCATTTAATCTTGATGATAATTTCAAATGTGGTGGTTCTTCTACATATTACTTAGTGCATGGACAAGAAGATAAACCAACCATGGGTGAGGGTGTTGGAACTCCTCCCTATGATACAAAGTCTTGCTTGGAATTTCTAATATACTCGAGAGGCCAAAGATGTGTAAGGGAAAGGTCTTCAATAAATATGAGTGCTATAGCTGGGTTATGAGCTTTTTGAGACTTGGAATCTATGTAAGCCTTTATGAGTGGTTGATTAATTACCATGGATCCTCTAGCATACCCCTTTGTCCAAATCTGTAGAATAACCAAGTAGCTATTACTTTGTGGGGATTATAAACCCATAGTTTATCATTTTTATGCTTAGTTATATCTTATGTATGTGCAACCTTGGCATCATGGTATTATTAGATGTGCTAACTCCAACCCTCATGCTATGATGATATTATGTTTGTTTGTCCTTTATTTGGTGTTGTAAGGTTTTGATTTGAGGTCGAATCCTTTTCAAGAAGAGAAGGATAATACAAGAAAATGGCCTCCGAGTTTCTAGAGAGGATGATTACAGGTCAAGTGTCACTTGAAGACTTCTTGATGGCTATCAAAAGGCGTCCATTAGATGATTATAATGATCTAGGAGCCTCAAGGGAGGTTAGAGAGGCC
This sequence comes from Capsicum baccatum var. pendulum, assembly GCA_030864225.1. Lineage (NCBI taxonomy): Eukaryota > Viridiplantae > Streptophyta > Magnoliopsida > Solanales > Solanaceae > Capsicum > Capsicum baccatum. Next base: position 168,183,722 of record CM061558.1, on the reverse strand, counting down.
AATGGAAGACAAAATAGGGATGGAAAAGTTTTAGTGCTTTGTATGTGTGGAAGCATCCCAAACATAGTTCCAAGGCATCCCAAAGGTACATTGGACAAATAGCTTGCAAATGAGGCTAGAATTGTACCGTTTTGTACTTCCAATGGTCCCTCTTTGTCCTTTTCTTTAGAATATTCTTTAGGATCTTCCAAAAGTACTTTGTACAGAACTTTTGTATACCTTTTCTTCCTTTTTTTTTCATCACACACCAATGTTTTGAAGAAAATTCAAGATGAAGATTTGAACTCCAAATTACCTAACTCTTCAACCCTTTCTCAAAATATGAAATAAGTGGAAAACACACAAAAATGAGGGAAAACAATTAAAAATGAGATAAACACATTTAAGATAAAATGGATTGACAGATAAATAGATAGATAGACACCAATGATAAGAAAAAAGACAACCAAAAGATGTATCAAATCCAACGACCTTCCTTAATATTACTATGAATATCTAACTCTTACGTAGACCTCAAGAGAATTTTATTATCGAGAAACCCACATCTCTATTCATGGTATCAACACAAGCTAATCTAAGCTTGCCTCACACTCTCTAAGGAACATCATTCATCACTCATCAAAATCTTCCTACCAAAATGAAAAAAGTCCTATTAATAATCTAGGCTAAGTTATTACATTATATGGGCCCAAATGTGACCCATTTATTAAATACAAACATATAGATTCCCAGTAGGCACTTGTTTGAGCATATGAGGTGCATCCTAAGGGTATAGTAGTATGTTTTGACCCACTCTAGCAGATCTAGAGCATGTTGGGTGAACCTCTAAAGAGGATGGGGCACATTTACTCTTCTAGGGGCTTTCTAGACCCATTTTGTCTTCCATTGGCCACTTTAACGTCCCTTAAGTCTCCTTGATCATCATTATCATCTAATGGATGCCTTTTTATAGCCATCAAGAAGTCTTCAAGTGTAACTTAACCCATAAGCATCATCTCTAGCAACTCGAAGGCCACTTGGCTTGTATCATCCTCCCCTTCTTGAAAAGGTTTAAACCTCAAATCCAAGCCTTACAACACCAAAGAAAGGAAAAACAAACACAATATCCTCATAACATGAGGGTTTGAGTTATAACATTCAATCATACTATCATACCAAGGTTGCACATACTTCAGATATAACCAAACATTAATATGTTCAATAAAGGATGTATAACCCCACAAAGTAAGATCTAATTGGTCATTCAAGATATTTGGACAAAGAGGTATACTAGAGGAACCATGGTAATCAATCAACCGCTCATGAAGGCTCACATGGATTCCAAGTCTCAATAAGCTAATAACCCCTATATAGCACTCATCTTTGTTGGAGACCCTTCCCTTATACAACTTTGGCCACTCAAGTAAATTAGAAATCTCCAAGGAAGTCTTTTTATCATAGGGATGAGTTCCAACACCCTCACCCATGGTTGACTTGTTTTGTTGCCCAAATACCAAGTCATGTGGAGAAGAAACACCATATTTCAAATGATTACTGGGATCAAATGTGTAGAGTATTTATGGGCATTGGTTTAGGAAACACTTCTTTCCCTCAAGATAATGAATACAATAATTATATACCCTCTATACTAGCATGATCATCAACAAAGGAAATTAGAGGGCCACTTCTATTCAATCAGCCAACATTTTCGACATCACCTTTTACTTGAGGTCCTTTAAACACTTTACAAACATCCCTATGTGGTGGGATAGGTTCACACATAAGTTGGTCCTCATGACGTCTACAAGACAATGTACTATCACTCGTCATAATGGTTTCAATACTAGGTGGACACAAATTGATAATGCAAGAAGCATCAATTTTTTTATCATTAGGATCAAATAGTGTATCCACTCTCGCAAGTTGTACATTATCATCACTAAGTAAAGAGACATTAGGATCACTAAACTATCTTTCACACTTAGTTGGCTACTAGCCTAATTTACTAGATTGCAAAAAGTTAGTTTGATTGCCTTGCAGTTCATTTGGAGCATATCTATTGAAGGAAACTTGGAAGTTTGGTGGATTACGAAGGAAGAAGTTAGGGAAGATTAGATGAAATCTATCATGTTATCCAATCAAATATTCATAGCATTAACATCTTGTTTCACACTCAATATAGCTGCCATTATAGCTTCCATGGTTACCTTTCCTAATGCCATAGTACCTAGCAAATAAATGCTAAAACAAAAACAAAGACAACAAATAATTTTAAGTTAAGAGATCAACCTCACAAGCTCTTAAAGTTCACACCTTTGTTTGTCACTCAATTGGCATTGCAAACATTGATAGGTTGTTTGTGCTCCAATGAGAATGCTTTATACCAATTGTGGCTTATGGTCGGAATAGATACTTATTTGAAATGACTCAAAGAAAAAAATATATACAAACTTGGGTCAAGAACTAACAATGTATTCAAAAGAGAAAAGCTTGAAAGAAAAGTAGGACGACAAAAGAAAGGACTCAAGAACTAATTAATTAACTTAGTAGATGAGTTACTAGTTGATGAGTTGTTTAAGAATCAAAGAAGAGATTTAAGAATCAAGAGATTGAAAATAAGAGTCAAACCTTGAGAAATGGAGTTTTAGAGTGTTGAGATGTGTTTTAGAAGTTGAATTGATGTTGGAAAGTATTGATAAACTCGGATTGGTATTGTTGGAATTGATCCATGACAAAAGGAGGTGATTTGCATTGGCATGGGTGGTATACATTGGGGTAGTGTGCTCCAGCAGTTGGAATGCAGGTGCTAGGCACCTTGGATGCATATTGGCCCTTCGTTACTGACTTGAGGTGCATCCATAGGTCAAGGGCATACCTGGCACACCTTGGGCATAGATTGGGAGTAAGTGGCTCACCCCTCCCTTTATGCTTGGCCAAAATTGCCCTTTCAATGGTCCCCTCTTTGTACTTTCTTCTATAATATCCTCAGGATCTTCTTAGATGCCTTTGTACAAACACCTTTTCATCATTTTTCTTCCCTGTTTTTGAATTAAAGACCGCCTTTTGATAAGAATTCAAGATGAATATTTGAATCTTTCTCTAGAACACCAAGACTTCAAGAACCTCTAACTCTTGAACCAATGATCGAAATGCGATGGAATTTTCACCCGAGGCTATTTTCAATGTTATAACAACATTACATAAGTCATTTTGTTCAAATTCACAACCAATTTTTTCATATTTTCATTTCTCTTTACTTTCTTCAAGTTCAAGCTCTCAACAATGGTATCTCACTCAAATAGACTTTGATTAAGCTCAAATTTGAACCCTAGACTTCTATAGTGTTAGAGAACACAAATCTAAAACCATAAACACAAGAAAATACAAAATCAAAAACTCAAAATTTGACCTAGGGCTAAAAACGTGAAAAGTACTTTTTTGGGATTTTCAATTTTGACACTTCTTTTTTTGTGGATTTTGAAGATAATACACCCAAGATTGACTTTGTAGGAATGAAATCAAGCTCCTATTTGATACCAGATGATGCAAACAAAAATACAAAAAGCAGAAACACGTGAAAATTAGGGAAAACATTGGAAGATAAGATAAACATATAGATAAAAGGGATAGAAAGATAGATAGATAGATAGATAGTCAGAAACGATAATAAAAAGGACAATCGAGAGATCTATCAAATCCAACGACCTTCCTCAATATTACTAGGATCACCTAAATCTTACGTAGACCTCAAAGGAATTGGATTCCCGAGCAACCCACATTTCTAAATATGGTATCAACACAATCTAATGCAAGATTGCCTTAGACTCTCTAAGGAGCATTCATACATCATTTATCTAAATCTTCCTGCTAAAATGAAATAAGTTCTATATATAGTCTAGGCTAAGTTATTACATAATATGGGCACAAAAGTGACCCATTTACAAAAGACAAACACATTAAGCCCATTAGACACATGCTTGAGCATATGGGGAACACATGGGGCACATCTCAAGGGTATAGTAGGCTATTTTGTCCCGCTCTAGCATATCTAGAGTGGTTTGTACGAACATCCAAAGCGTATGGGGCACATTTCCTCTTACGGGGGCTTTCTAGCCTTATTTTGTCTTCTATTGGCTTCTTTAATGTCCCTTGAGTCTCCTTAATTATCATAATCATCCAATTTACGCCTTTTGTTAGCTATTAAGAAGTCTTCAAGTTTTATTTATCCCATAAGCATCTTTTCTAGCAATCCAACGACCATTTGGCTTATATCCAACAAACATAATGAAATAATAGAAACAAAACAAGATAAGTAAGGGATAAATAGAAGGCTATATAGATAGCTATATTGACAGAAAGAGATAAAGAGTGGATAACATAAGGGTATATTAAAATGTAAGACCTTTCTATCAATTACCATAAGCATCAACCTCTTACAAAGACTGAGAATGAAGTAAATCACTCACAACCAATGTTTCTCACAATCAAAGAAAGCTCGCAACATGCATTAATAAAAAACACTCTCAAGTGTCAACTTATGCTCAAAATTATCTCCCCCCCCAAAAAAAAGAGAGTCCTAGGTATTTATAGGCTAAGGGCCATTTATTACAATTGGGCTCAAAAGTGACCCTAAATGATAATTGGCCCAAAAGTTACCCAATAGCCAAATACTTATGACTATCGGTCTAAAGGTGACCCATATGCCCAAATAGCAACATGCTGGAGCCTATTGTCTCCGAGGCCCAAGATATTATATAAATGTAATATTGCTCATTACTTCCCCTGATGACATCATCAAATGTAGCTCTTTCCTAAGCTATCCATCACATATTTGCTCCATTGGAACAACCTAGTCTTTGATCCTTAGGTTTAATCCTTGAATTATAGATCCCAAAAGACTGGAGCCACTTTGTCTTATATCATCCTTCCTCTCTTAAAAGGGATTTTTCCTTAAATCCAACTCTTTTATTGACTTGTCATCATACTTTCGAAGCTTGGAATCATTTGGTAAGAACTCCTTTAGGCATTGAAGTTCATTTTAATAAGCCATTCTCCTTGCATCTTTCTTTGATATTATTTTGTCCGAACCTATTCAAATGGATTAATGCTAGGCAAAATGTTAGTATCATGTTTAGGAAGTAACAAAGGCTCAATGTTGTAATTGACTTTGTCAAATTGGATTTGGAAGTTTTTTGTTCATTTGAGGTATTTTGGGGAGTAAGACACCTAAGATATTCCATCTTACCTTTGAAGTGTAACTAATTCCTAATCAATTTATTCATATCTTATCGTAAACCCATGATGGCTTCCACTAAGGTATCAAATGTTGCTCCACCCATGGTTCTTAGTATATGGGAGAAAAGAGATGAAGAACCTATAGGTGACTTATTTAAGAAGTAAGAGAATTGAATTCAAAAGATAAAATAAGAGAAAATAAATAAAACAAATCAAAATAAACAAAATGAACAAAGAAATATGAAACGAAAGAAGAACAAACAAGAACTAATTAAACAACTAAGTAGATTAAGCTTTAGCTGTTAATTAGTATCAAGAATCAAGGAAATGAAACGAGGAATCAAGATATGTATTTAATGAATTCGACCTAGGAAAATAGAGTTTTTGAAGGTTGAAATGTATTGAAATATGTTTGAGGTGTGTTGCAGAAGTCTTGGGACAGCCTTGGCGCATTGTAGGCGCAGTCCAATAGCAAAACAGACTATTTTGACATATGGGAGCAGCTTGGACTCATTTGGGAGTTACTTTACTGGTTTGACCTTCTTTGTATGTGTGGAAGCATCCCAAATGTAGGTCCACGGCATCCCAAAGTTACTTTGGCCGAATAGCTTGCAAATGGGGCCAAAATTGTACCATTTTGTACTTCTAATGGTCCCCCTTTGGCCTCTTCTTTGAAATATTCTTTAGGATATTAAAAATGTGATTTGTACCAACACTTTTGTATACCTTTTATTCCTATTTTTAGCATCATACACAAACTGTTTGAAGAAAATTCAAGATGAAGATTTGAATCTCCTCAAGAACATTAAGAACTCAAAATTCTTTAACTCTTCAAACCTTGCTCGGAATGTAATGAAATCTTGCAACTAAGCTCTTTTCCACCTCCTAATTACATTCCAAGCATTATTTTGATCAAATTCTTAACCCAAAATTTTAGATTTCATAATCCACTTTCAATTTTATCCAATTGAAGCTTTCAACAATGGAAAAATTATTAAAATAAATCCGATGAAGTACAAATTTAATATTTAGACTCTAATTATTTTAGGAAACAACAATCTAACACTAAAAAACAAGAAAAACAACAAAATCAAAAACTCAAAATTTGACATAAGAGAAAAAATGTTAATAGTGAAATTTATTTCGGATTCTTGATGTTTAACAATAGACCCAAGATTGACTTTGTGGGAATAAAATCAAGTTCTTCTCTGAAACCAAATGATATGAGAAGAAAACTTTGAATATGAAAACAACACAAAATATGTAAAGACAAACACAATGAGATAATAGAAACAAAATAAGATAATTAAAGGAGAAATAGAAGGATAGATGGATAGATTTATTGACACAAAGACATTAAGAGAGAACAACCAAAGGCTATATTAAACCTAAGATCTTCCTATCAATTACCATAACTTCCAATACCTTACAAAGGATGAGGGTGAAGTAAATCACTCAAAACTAACATTTCTCACAAACAAAGAAAGCTCCGGAAAAAAAGAAGAGAGTCCTACCTATTTATAGACTAAGGGCCATTTAGTATTGGGACCAAAAGTAACCCTAAATTCTAATTGGAACCAAAAGTGACATAAAAGTGAAATACTCATGACTATGGGCCCAAAAGTGAGCCACAGGCCCAAATAGCCACATGTTGACACCTATGCTCTTTGAGGTCCAAGCTATTATCCAAATGCGATGTTGCTCATTACTCACTCGAATTACATTATAAAATGTAGATCTTTCCCAAGCTATCCTCCAATCACACATTTTCCCCTAGAACAAATAGTCTTGGATCCTTAGGTATGGTTCTTGAAGCATAGATCCAAAAAAAGTGGAGCTAATTTGGCTTGTATCACTAACTCATATGCAACTTGGCCAAATCATTAAATAATTTTATATGGACATATATAGATGGGCCTTATTACCACTTTTATAGGTGACACCTACAATAATACTCAATCACCTGTAGCAAAACCTAACACTCTTCTAATGTATGATATGATTTATGCTGGCTTTGAGATATTTATAGCCGTTGTATCACCTTAACTTTTTCTATAGCCTAATGAACTAGATTTGGCCCAAATATAGTAGTTTCACCCACTTCAAACTACCCAAGTAGTGATCTATATTTTTTTCCATGTAAAGATATATAAGGTGCCATTTTGATACTTAAGTGATAGCTATTATTATATTCTAACTCAATAAGTGGTAAATAGTTATCCCAACTACTTTTAAAATAAAATATACAAGTTCACAACATATCCTGTAGTGTTTGGATTATACGTTCTGCCTAACTATCTATTTGAGGATGAAAAGCTATACTTAAACTTACTTGCATTTCTAAATTCTTTAAAAATGACCACCTAAATTTTGAGGCAAATTGAGCTCCCATATGAAATATAATAGAGCTTGGGACTCGATGTAGCAGAACTATCTCATCAATATATAATTTTTCATGCTCTTCTGCTGTGTAAGTGGTCTTAACCGATAGGAAGTAGGCTAATTTGGTGAGTCTATCAACTATTATCTATATGGAATAAAACATTTGAGAAGAGAGAGGTAAACTAGTGACAAAATCCTTGTTGATAATGTCCCACTTCTCAGTCGAGAGCTCTATAGGCTGCATATAACCTCCTGACTTTTGGTTCTCTACTTTAACTTGTTGATAATTTGGATATGCAGCTATAAATTCTGTAATGTTCTTCTTCATGTCACCCTACCAATAAACCTCTTTAAAATCACAATACATTTTAGTTGAACCAAGATGAATAAAATATCTTGATTGATATGACTTTATCATAATCCATATTGTTAAACTATCTACATTAGGTACACATACTATGTTTTGATACATAAGTAATCCCTCTTGTATAAGCTTAAATTCATATGTCATACTGTAAAGACCCTTCAAATTATTTTCTATATTTTCACTTATTTTTGCTTTTAGAGCTTCTCTATAGTTGCCCCAAGTCATAGATGACTTTATGGAACTAACAATTTATTTATCGGGCAGTTAGTTTAGTGTTTAGAGCCAATTTTCTATTTTGAAGTCTTAGTTGGTTCCAAATGGAAACCAAGCAAAAACTTAAGTAAAATGACCTCAAATACAAATTCTGACTGCTTCAGCAGCTTTGGAATGTCATTTTATGCTGGGTGGACCTTTGGTTTGGGTACCGAGACACTCAAGCTCATTTCAACATATTGGTTAAAAAGTTAATGAAATATGGGTGTAGGACCCATATTTGGTTGAAACAACCTCAAATGGAAATTTCGAGTACACCATAGCATCTAAAATGTTAGATTTGGAATGGTTCCAAATAAATCTCGAGCACCCAGTCAAGCCCATTTTAGACATGGAAAATTTGCTGCCTCAAAAAATCTAGTGCTACCGCGACCGTGAAAAGTCTGATCAACCTAACCTATTGATATCACAAGCCTTTATTCATAATCACAGTTCATGTATGTAGGCCCAATATTGTGCGATCGCGATAGCAACTCTCGAGCACCTACACTGGTTATAAAGGGACCCCTTTTCTAATAAGTTTCACCATTCTTCATCTTTAAATTGAGACTTAAAACCTTAAATATTGTGATAACCTAAAATTGAGATTTATGGGTGACTTGAAAGATTGATTAACATTTATTTTTGCAATTATCTTTTGATTTGTGGTAAAACTTATTCCTTTCTTAGTGGATTTTACTGTTTTCTTACTTGAAATCCCAAAACCTTTATGTCTTGATTCTATTCCCAATTTAGCTTGGTTATACCTATCTTGTATGGTAATGATTCCTCCAGTTTGTAAGAGTGTTGGGTTGGTTTCAAAAATATGATTTTTATTAGTAGGACCCAAACGGGGTGTTTTGATGTGATTTTTGGATGCGAAGTACAATGGTACAATATGTGTATCATTATTCTAATATTGATGAGTAGAAGGTTTTTTTGATAGCTTGGCATATTGAGGAGGCTTATCGAAAACAAAAAGCAATGGTTTAGTGATTTGTTGATCTTTCTTTAATATCAAGGTATGCTATTTTTATCTCTTTTTATATTGAGCTATTTCATAGTATTCTTATGATATTGTGTTAAATTTGGGATGGGTTTTAGGAGTTGGATGATGAAATACAAGACTTGGGTTAGCTGGACCATTTAGGTTATTTTGAAACCACAGAGTTGGAACACTTGGCTTGTTTTCTTATGCCTTAGGTGAATTGGGTTTCATCTCTCATGTTTATCATGAGAACATATTAGATCACTCAAGTTAGGTAAGAATACCTTGGAAAATCATGCTTAGGATAAGTTTGACCTAGTTGCTTACACTAACGAAGGTTGCCTTAATTCTATTTGAATTAGTTAAAGTGCTTGAGAAGAATCTCTACTTTAGGACAAATTGTGGCTTTCTATAAATCTTAGAGTAGATTTATATACACCTTAGGTGAGATTTGGAAGTTAGAGTCACCTATTTCTTTCTATCTTTAGATACTCAGTCTTTTTTTATAAGACAGATGTTGTTGACTTTTTTATGTCTTTGAGATGTATTATTATTAGATGCTCTTGTACCTACTCTACCAAGTCATGGAATTGTATCTTGTATTGAATATTTTATCTATAACTTATTGCCCATTTATAAGTGTATTATTATTCATTTTCGTCTATGATTTGGCATTTTTCACCAAGTTAACTTAATGCATTTAGCTCTGGGTTATAGTTTGGCTTATGTACTGGAGGGATAGAGTAGTTTCCTTCATGACTCATAAATTAGGCCATGAAAAATTGGTATAAGAGCCTAGGCTACATCGGTATTATTGGTACATATGCAAGTGTCCAGCAGAGTCTTGCGGATTAGAACATTGATGTTCGTTTCCTATCTTTGGCAGGCTATGGGACATTCTTAGGAGGTCGTCACTTCTTTAACTCACTTTATGTTAAGAGTTTGGGTTGATTTGTAAAAGTATTCCACTGATTTTACACTTTCACAAATGGACAAGACATTTTCTACCACTACATGAGATGGGGGTCTCAAGATCGAGTGTAGGGATCCTACTACTATTCATAAATGACCTAGAGGTTTGGATAGCCATGTGATGTGTCCTTAGCTAGGGGATATGATAGGTTGCCTTCCCTAAGTCTTATTCCTTCTCTTGAGCCAAAGATTCTTCTACCCCAACTAGTGGTAGGCAAGGAACCAACCTAGGCTCCACCATAGTTTATTTCTTTATAGTGCTCAGAGATATGCTTGTTCTTCTTTTGGGGATAGTTGATGGTATGCCATCTGATGGTGCCCTATTTATAAATCATAGTAATACTGAGGTGGTAGCACAACCTATAGCTATGACTCTTAGAGTTGTAGTTCCTCCTCCACCGGTAGTTGGTCATCCTTCTATCTCTTCTTAGGAGTAAAAGATATTGAGTATATTTTTTGGGTGCTCCGAGAAAGGATATATATGAGTTTTTGATTGCTTGTGAGGATAAGATCCATAATTTTTGACTTGTTGAGACCCATGGTGTGGATTACACTATTTTTAAATTGTATTTGGCTGCTCAACATTGGTGGAGAGGTTTTATGGATTCTAGACCAACTGGATTTTCTCCCTTGACCCAGTATTAGTTTTATGAGATGTTCTTGGAGAAGTACATGCCTCGCAGCCTTAGATATCATTTGAGGGATTAGTTCTCTAGATTGGAGAAAGGATCCATTACAATTTAAGAGTATGCGACTCATTTTCACGAGTTGGATTGGCATACGACTTCTATTTTAGATTCTAAGTATGAGAGGGTTCATTGCTTTATCAGAGGGTTGACTCCATTTATATATCTACTCAAAGTATAGTTGTTGTGGGTATATCTTTTGCTAAGCTTGCGGATCATGCTTGGGTGATAAAAGCGATGCATCATGAGGCCCAGGGGGTAATAATAAGGGGCCTAGATATCAGGGTAGTTTCTGTAGGAACCATAGTAATTCCCAATTCAGAGATCGTAGTTCTCATGGTGGGTATTCTTTGCGTCCATCCTATAAGAACCAGAGTTAACCTAGTTGACCTATTTAGGAAGCACTTCATATTACTAACGGAGGTCAATCTAGTGCCAGAGACTACCCTGGTTAGGGCGGCGGTCAGCCTTTGAAGGGTTCATCTTTGGGCTATTCTAGTCGTAGTAGTTATTCTAGGTTAGTCGGATCTATTAGTTCTGGCTTAGCTTGGGAAGTCTGTTATTAATATGGATCTCTTGATCATTATTCTCGTGAGTGCACTAGTGTTGGGTAATTATTGTTTCAACTTAGGGTGATTTCCCTATTAGAGAAGTTTATCCCTCATCTAGAGGTGGTTCTCATATTTGCAGGGGTGGTTTAGGAAGGCAGGACCGGTAGTCGGTCAGGTGCCCAGCCAATTGGCGAGCATTGCTAGTTGTATGTAGTACCTACTAGACTCGAGGTTGAGACTTTGGATGTTATTTTTAATGGTATAATTTTGGTGTTCTGTCAGTCGTCCCTTGATTTATTTAATTCAAGATCCACCTATTTTTAATTTTTTTCTTATTATGCACAACCCTTGGAGTTGGCTTGTAACTTATTATCTATGCTATTTCATGCATCTACTCGTGTGGATACTTTTTTAGTAGTGGATCGAGTTTCAGATCTTGTCTTATGATTGTTAGAGATATTGATATTTATGTTGATGTTATTATTTAAGATATGGTGGACTTGAATTTGATTCTGGGAATGAAAGTTTATCCCACTATCATACAGTCATTGATTGTTTTGCTAGGACCTTACCTTAGCTATGTCTGACGTACTCCTACTGCAATCTGATGGGGATTATTTCTTATATTCATTCTAAGAGTCTTATTTCAAAGGATTAGCGAGTCTTATCGCGCTTATATTTGTGATACTAGTGTGGAGAGTCCATCACTTGACTTTGTTCTTATTATTTGTGAGTTTCCTAATTTGTTTTGTAATTATATGCCTGGTATTCCCTCAGTCTGTGAGATTGAGTTTGCTATTGATATTGAGCCTAAAATTGACCTATTACTATGGCACCTATCGTCTGGATCCTACTGAGCTTTTGGAGCTAAATTTTTATCAGACAAATCTTCTTAGTAAGGGTTTTATTAGATCAGCTGTGTCTCCTTCAGGAGATCCTATATTACTTGTGAAGAAGAAAGATGGCTCAATGTGTATTGAATATAGGTAGCTTAATATGGTGACGGTGAATAACCATTATACTATACCTCTCATTGATGATTTGCTTGTCAAGTTTTAGAGCATGGCAGTGTTTTCTATGATTGATTTCAAATCTTGTTACCATCAGTTGAGGATTCAGGCTGAGGACATCCCAAAGAAAGCATATAAGACCCGTTATGGTCACTAAGTCTTTGAGGTAATGTCATTTGGGTTGTCTAATACCCCAGTTGCATTCATGGATTTGATAAATTGAGTATTCAGGTCTTATTTGGATTCCTTCATAATTGTGTTCATCGATGATATCCTTGTGTAACCGAGGAGTAAAGAGGAGTATGTGCAGCATTTGAGGATTGTGCTCTAGATTTTGAGAGATCATGTGGTTTATGCCAAATTCTCTAAGTGTGAGTATTAGCTTACCTCATGACAGTCCTTGGACATATGGTGTCTAAGAATGGTATTATGGTAGAATGAACTAAGATTGAGACAATTTGTATTTGGGCTAAACCTGCATCTCCGACTAGGTTTATAGATTTATTAGTTTTGTTGGTTATTATAGCTGATTCGTTGAGGGGTTAGCTACTATTTTAGCCCTTATGACCAAATTGATTCAAAATAGGGCTCCCTTCCGATTGTTCGAGTATTAGTTGAGCTTTGGAACACTCAAGGAAAAATGAAAAATTATTGGATGAGTGCACCGGTGGCAATTGATATTATATTGCCTAATTTTATATTTTTTCACTAAACAATAATAGGCATTATCATAAAATATATTTTAGTATAATATCAATGTAATAGGAAATATTACCAAATGCATTTTCTTATTTAGGCTCTTGTTTTTGCTCTTTCTATTGAGGGTGAGTGGTTTGTCGTGTTTTGTGATGCTTCTTGTGTCAGTTTGGGTTGTCTGTTAATGAAACAGGGTCATGCCAATGCTTATGATTCTAGATAACTTAAGGTGCTAGTCAACTACCTCACTCCTGATTTGAAGTTGGCAGTGGTATTTTTTGCGCTTATGTTTTGAAGGCATTTTATTTATGGGGTGCATTGTGAGATTTTCAACGATCATCGCAGTCTTCAACATCTTATGACTTAGAGAGATCTTAATGGTAGATGCTGTAGATAGATGGATTTGCTTAAGGATTATGATATTTTAATCTTGTATCATTTGGGCAAGGAAAAAGTGATAGCAGATGCCTTAATTTTGAAGGCAGTAAGTATGGGCAGCTTGGCTTGTATTCCAATTTCTCAGAGGCTCTTGGCACAGGACATCTAGTCCTTATCCATCTTAATGATTCACCTTAACATTTAAGATCCTAGGAGGATTTTGGTTCGTGTGGAGGCAAGGTACTCACTATTTGAGCATATTCGAGATCACCACTTTGATCAGGTGTTGAGTAAACATTATGAGAGAAATGCCTTAGATTTTAAGGATGTTTTGAGGTTTGATGTCTACATTTGTATTCCAAGGATTGATTACTTGATTCATTTGATTTCGCATTAGGCTCCGAACTCTAAATATCCCATTCATCCCGACGCAACAAAGATGTATTTAAATTTGAGACAATATTATTGGTTGAGCGGTATGAAGAGAAATATGGTAGACTTTGTAGCTGTTTGCCTATGTTGTCAGCAGGTAAAGGCAGAGCATTAATGACATAGTGGATTGACTTCGAGTTTGCCCATTCCTGAGTGGAAATAAAAGCAGATTACCATGGATTTCGTTAGTGTTTTGTCACAACTTCCGTTGGTTTCAATGGTATTTAGGTCTTTATGGACCATTTGACCAAGTCAACATATTTGATTCCTATTTATATGTGCTCCAGTACTGAGAGATTAACCCATACCTATGTTTGGGACATTTTCTATTTACATGGTATGCCTAATTCTATTATTTCAAACCGTGGTTCCGTGTTCACTTTGTGATTTTAGAGAGATTTTTAGGAGGATTTGGGTACTCAGGTGGATCTTAGTAGTCTGAGAGGACTATTCAGTTGCTTGAGGATATGCTTTGAGTCCATTTTATGATTTCAGTGGCCAGTAGGACAAGTCTTGTCCTTGGCAGAGTTTACATATCATAACTTCTATCATTCGAGTAATAAGACAATGCCTTTTGAGGCATTGTGAGGTAGGAGATATTGTTTTCTGGCTGGATAGTTTGAGACTTTAAATGTTAGGCCTCGTGGTACTGATTATCTTCAGGAGTTGTTGGTAGAGTCAGGTGATTTAGTGTAGGTTGAGAGTGGCTTAGAGAAGGCAGAAGACCTATATAGAATGTATGCTTCGTGTCTTGAAATTTGGAGTTGGTGATCATGTATTCTTCCATGTATCTCCCACGAAAGGTGTGATGAGGTTCAGAAGGAAAGGCAAGCTTAACCTCAGAATGTTAGACCTTTCAAGACTCACCGCACAGTTGGTGAAGTGGTTTATGAGTTAGCTCTACCTCCAAATTCCATGTCTCTATGTTGTTGTGTTAAATTCCTTGTCCGTATCTTATTCTTAGATGGAACTCAGTCCAGTTGGATGAGCATTTTTCCTTTGTAGGGCAGCCTGTGCTCTTTTTGGCTGAAGATATTTGGCCGTTGCACACTACGTAGATTCCTATAGTGAAGGTACTGCCTAGTGGATAGGCCACTTAGGAGATCAAGAACAAGATATGGACCCAGTATCCCCACCTATTGATGACTTTAGGTATATCTTAATCCATAACTTTTGTGGGTGAGAGTTCCTTTAGTAGCTATATTGTAAGGACCCTTCAGGTCATTTTCCATATTTCATCTTATTTTCACTATTAGAGCTTCTCTATAGCGGCCCCAAGTCATTTATGACTTGCTGGAACTGATAGTTCATTTATCAGGGAGTTCGTTTAGTGTTTAGAGTCAATTCTCTATTTCAAAGTCTTTGATGGTTCCAAATGGCCATCAAGACAAAAATTTAATAAAATGACCTTAAATGCAAATTCTAACAGCTCTAGCAGCTTCAGAATGTTGATTTTAAGCTTGGTAGACCTTTGGTTTGGGTACCGATACACCCAAGCTAATTTTAACCTATTGGTTGAAAAACTTAATGAAATATAGGTGTGGGACCCATATTTGGTTGAAACAACCTCAGATGTAAGTTTCAAGTGCACCATAATATCCAAAATGTCGAATTTGGTATGGTTACATAGTTCATTTATGTATAAGAGATTCAGAATGAATCTCAAGCACCCGGTCAAGCCCATTTTGGACTTAGAAAATCTGGTGCATCAGAAAATCTGGTGCCACCACGATTGTGACAAGTCTAATTAGCCCATCCTATTGCAATCACAAGCCTATGGTCACAATCGTTGTTCATGTGTGCATCCCACTATGGTCGTACATTACCCCCCCTTAGGATCATTTATCCCTAAGTGAGGAGTTAGTTTATTTTTAGCACGATATTAGCAAGAATGTACAAGAATAAAATGAAAAATTTCAATATACGACAAGTGGAAAAAATAAAAATCATACCCAAGAACTCTCATCCAACATGGAGAACAAGAATGGGTATTTGCCCTACGTATCTTCCTCAGCTTCTCGTGTAGCTTCTTCCACCTTTTGGTTTATCCAAAGGACTTTCACTGAAGTTATGTACTTTTTCCTCAATCTAAAAAATTGCCTATCAAATTTCTTAATTGAGAATTCCTCATAAGATTAGGAATCTGTAACACCAATATTCTCACCGGCAGTATTAAAGAGGATCACCCACACACTTTTTAGCATAGAACATGGAAAACATGATGAATCGAGGCCAATCGTGCCGACAAATCTAACACATAAGTGACATTACCAACTATCTTTACAATATGGCAGTAACCAATATAATGGATACCGAGATTCGTCTTTTTCCCAAACCTCATGACTCACTTCATAAGAGAAACCTTCAAGAACATCCAATCAATTAGTTCAAACTGCAACTCCCTTCGCCTCACATCTGCGCAAGACTTTTGGAAACTCTGATTAGTATAAAGTCGTTATCTAATCACTTTCAACTTCTCCGTATCTTGGTTAACCAAGTTAGGACCAAAAAACATAGTCTCATAAACTTTAAACCAACCAATAGGATATTTACACCTCTTACCATAAAAAGCCTTAACAGAGGCCATCTGAATGCTAGAATAATAACTGTTATTGTAAGCAAACTGAATAAGAGGTAAATGGCCAACCCAACTACCCTTAAAGTCAATCACACAGGCCCATAGCATATTTTCTATGGAATAAATAGTCTTTTCTGCTTTTCCATCCATTTGAGGGTAGAAAGCGGTGCTAATAATCACTTAAGTAACCAAACCTTTCTAAAATGCACATCATAAATGACAACAAAATTACATAAATCAGTCTGAAAAAATAGATAAGTGCACTCCATGGAACTTGACTATCTCGTGAATGAACAACTTAGCATAATCGTCTATTAGGTAGTTAGTCCTCACAAATAAAAAGTGAGGAGACTTAATCATTCTATCCACAATGACCCAAATAGAATCATACTGTATACAAAACTACAGAAGACCCATAATGAAATCCATATTTATTATCTGTCACTTTCACATGGGTAACTCTATCTCTTAACACATGCCACAAGGCCTCAAGTGTTTAACCTTGACTTGATGACAAACCATACACTTAGCCATGAAATTTCTATATCTCGCTTTATATTGTTCCACCAGTAGATTTCTTTCAAGTCATGGTACATCTTAGTAAAATATGGATGAACTATATACCTGGACTTATGAGCCTCAGTCAACATCTTTTCTTGCAACCCATCAAAATCAGAAACAAATAACCTTTTTTGATAGCTCTTGATGCCATCTCCCTAATCTTGAAAGCCATAACCATTTGCTGACCCATGTCATCCTTAATATGCATAAGTGTGTGATCCAAAGCTTGTTTGTCCTTCACCTCAGCGCCAAGAGATAATTTAGATAGTTCCTGAATAATCACTCCTCTATCCTCAGCATCCAAAAGACAAGCTCCCAAGATGGCCAGCATGTGAATATCCTTCACAAATCTTCTTTTCTACTCATCAACCTGAGACAACCTCCCTACAAAGAGCATCAATAACAACATTAGCTTTACGTAGATTGTAGTTAAAAATTATGTCGTAATCCTTAAGCAATTTAAGCCACCGCCTCTACCTGAGATTTAATTCCTTATGCATAAACACATACTGCAAGCTATTACGATTTGAATAAATATCCATATACACTCCATATAGATAACAAAACAAAATTTTAAATACAAAAACGATAATCTCCAACTCTAGATCGTGAATCAGATAATTTCTGTTATAAACCTTAAGCTTCCTAGAAGCATAGACTACAACCTTACCTTGCTACATCAAAATACAACCTAGTCCCACATAAGACAAATCATAATACACCATAAATCTATTTGTACCTTTGGGAGATTCAACATTGGTGCAGAAGACAACTTATCCTTCAACTTCTCAAAATAACCCTCACAAGCATCAGAGCATAAAAAGTTAACCTTTTATTGAGTCAGCCTTTTAAGCGGAGCATCCATATAAGAGAAGCTCTCCATAAACCTTCTATAATATCCAACCAAGTCCAGAAAACTCCTAATTTCAATTGCTGTCATGGGTCTAGGCCATTTCTTAATTGCCTCAACTTTCTGTCGATCCACCATGATCCCCTTACATGAAATAACATGCCCATGAAAGGTAAAAACACTTATCCAAAACTCATACTTACAAAATTTTGCATACAATTTCAGGTCCTGAAGAGTTTGTAACACAATTTGGATATGATTGGCATAATCTTCTTCACTCTTAGAGTACACCAAGATATCATCCATGAAGACAAAACCAAACAAATTCAGGAACTTCTTAAACAGTCGATTCATAAGATCCGTTAAAGTTGCCAGAGCATTAGTCAACCCGAATGACATAACTTAAAACTCATAATGACCATACTAGGTTTGAAAAATTGTCTTGGGAATATCAACCTCCCTAATATTCAACTTATGATAGCTTGAACGGAGATTAATCTTAGAGAAACATATATGTCACTACTCAATTTACGAGTCATAATGTCACTTACTACATATTACCCGTAGGCAAGACAATAACATAACCCAGAGATAATGCAATGGGTTAATTCGATAAGAAATGTCATCATAGGCTAAATTTGATGAACACAAGTTATAAATAAACAATGTTCTAATATAGATAAACATTCAAACACGGATACTAATCCCATGACCTAGTAAAGTTAGTACAAGAGCATGTAATACTAATAATACAACTCAATGGTCTAAAAGTAGCCAATACATCTGTCTCAAAACAAAAGACAAAATAACAATAATAAAGAGGGAAATGGGCGACTAAGAATCAAAGAGCTCACTCTATCTCTGATATGTCAACACCATACGAACTTGAATTAATAGAGGAAACTAGTTCTCGAGTCTACACCAAAAATATATAAAAGTATAGTATGAGTACAAAAACAATGGGTATTTAGTAGGCATCATCGGCCAAGAGAACTAAGACATGATATAAAGATGATATAATGCAAGATAGCCATAACTAAGTCAAGGTAAAAAATCGATCCTAAATCACCTCCATCATCACTGTATATAATAAGTAATTAAACCAGGATAATAGTATAGCATAAAGCATCAACACATTCCAATACCATCGTGCATAAATAATAGTCAATTCGGAATCATAACGCATCATAAAGTATAACTATATGTAAATACATGTACAAAGTTGGATCACATATGCAAAATGGTACATAAAATAAAGAACTAATCATAACATCACATACTACACGAGAGTACACTCAAGAGAAAAAATATTAAGGCATTTAACCAAGGACATTTCCAAATCTCATCCTTTTTCAACCATATTCTACATTTACCATCAATCAGACATTTTACCAAACTTTTATTAGTTTCCAACATTGACCGTATAACCATCTTCCATATTATTTCCATCATTAGAAACTTATTATCAATACCAATTAGCCTGTATTAATAAGCTAATATGAGTGATTAACTAGCCCATTAGGTTCCTAACCATCATATAATTATAGTCATTTATTAGACAACTATTCACCACAAAGCCATGTTAATAGCCAATATTCCTTAACTAACCATTATTTATCACTATCCTTACTCACTAAGTGAATCCTTATTTTATAACTACTTTTCCGCGAACCAACTAGTCTTGATTAATCATTTAAACAATATCCATCATGAATCCTTAGTTATCATAACATCCTCTAACAGTGTCGGGCATCAATATCATCATCAAAATCTCTTCCAACTATGCTGGGTATAAATATATCATCATATTATCCTATAATCTTATTAGGTATCATCATTATATTTAATTCAATGTGGATAATAAATAGCAATCCCCATAAAGGTTAAAGTAAAGAACAAGCTCCAGGAGGGCTGAAGTATGGAACATGCCCCACGAGGGCTAAAGTAATGAAACATAAAAAGGGAAGTAGGAAGAACATGCCTGCATATTTCCTCCTTTATCATCAATATCACATTATCAATATATGTGTAGATATATATATATACATACGTAAGATAAATATTATAAGTTGTAAGCCAATAATTTAGTCCATTAAACAAAGAGCATAACCATAACAATTATCATGAGTAATACCCCGTAAGTAACCTATTCATTAGCCCATCAGTAGAATAAAAAAAGTATATCAATAACTCGAACAATAACAAATCCATGGATTATTTAGTAGCATGGTCATGAGACTGTTTAGTAGCATAAACAATAGCTTATTATGGCATCATCAATAATTATAATCAATTAGACCACAAACATTAGTTCTAATGTCATCACCATAATTTACTACCAAGGTTAGACAACATGCTACCAGGGGCACATCTCCTAGACATTTAATTAGTGTCTAGTGTCTTCAAGAGAATTAAATTAATCCAAACTTTAAGTGAATCGAGACCTCCCCTTCTAATTACAAAATTACATTCTAAGTTTAATTTCTACCTAAGACTAGGCTAAGGTATCTAAATCAACTCCTTGATGTATAGAAAGCCACCAATAGTCCTACAGTAAAGGTGTTTACCAAGCACTACACCTAAATCAACCATAGTATCTATGGTATTTCCATTAATGTAAGTAACTGGGGTCAACTTACCCATATGAGTTACAAGGTCACTCACACCCAATTAGAGTAAGTAAGGTATCTTCATGATAACCATAAGACATAAAGTCTAATTCACCAAGGTTCAAGCCTACAAGTCAAGCATTCCAATCTATGAATTCAAGTGACCTAAATTCTACAACTAATCTTAAGACATACAATTCATCAATCCATCACCTAAACCCCTACCCAATCTAACAAGATATCACAATTATACTATAACATAACTCAATCTAACAAGGAATAAACCTAACCTACCTCAAATCCAAATAAAGATTATGAACCAGTAAATATTCGCTTTTTCCTTTTGACAAGCTTTTTTAAGGTTCTAATCTATCAATAACACATTATTTACGTTATTACGTGAATATGGATACCCATACTGCACCATCATGGTTTGGGTCCAAAAATGACACCAAACCTCAAGTGGGTTCCACTTATACAAAACACATTTTTTAGGCCAACCCAAAATGATATCATTCTCATAGAATCAAAACCCTAAAAAATGGGTGAAAACCAAGCAAACTTTTGGATAAAATCAAGCCCTAAGTGATTTGAGGATTTGGTCAAATAATCAAGAAATTTAAGATTGAAATTACCTTAAATTCAATGTTAATAAAAAAAATATATGTTAATAAATCTTCAAAGTCACACCCAAGACTCAATTTGAGGTTAGAAACTATATTAGGTTTTCTAGGTCTCAAAGAGGAGTGAGAAGTGCCCAAAATGCGGTCTAAGGGGTACTTAAATACCCACAACCGGTAAAGATGTATTCCTATCGCACTCTTCATACTATAATTACATTGCGTGATCACCCTATCATTATTGTGATCACAATAGGGTGATCATGATGGTTCTTGGAGCAATTGCAATGCACCATCATATAGCACCCCACATTTTTGAGCTAGAATCTGAACCATCATTCCTACGTGTGTAAACTCTAATCCCATGATTTTTATGTGTATATGTGTGTCATGATCATTATCCTTGTTTATAGAGTGATTATTAAATGAAAAATTTTCTTGGGAACACTTAGTGGAAAGTTGGGCTAAGATCATTTGATTCGACCAAAATTTGGTATTTAATTCTACAAGAGTCAAATTTGAATGTGCATAACTTTTGAGATATGTGAAATTTTGCAGCTCAATACCCACCAAATGATAAATAATTGAGTTAGCTTTCCAACATTAACAATTTATCCTTAATTTGATACCCGAGTGAAAAGTTATGTCCATTTTTGTGATAAATGGTGAGGCTCCATGATAGGCCCATGCCATGAGGGTTATTTCCCCGGAATAAGGGTTGTATCACGAGGGTTGCTACCCCGGAATAAGGGTTTTAAAATGAGATCAATTCCCATGGGAAAAAAAGGTCAAAGGGTAATTGGGTCCTTTCCCCTCAACCCAATCGTCCAAAACATGATTTTAACACTTCCAGCGGAATTATTTGCCCATTACACTCAAAATTACTCACTAGAAACCCTTCCCCTTTTCCGATAAAAAATTTCATGCTTTTCCCTCTCAAGAACACAAGTATTTATCTTTCGAATACAAGATTTATTAAAGAATCCATTCAATTAAGGTTTGTGAGATATTGAACAAGGTTAATCTTTCATCCTTTTGCCCGAAAGTATGATTTTCAAGTTGAATTTACATGTTTTAAATTTGGGTTCATCCTTAAGATTTCATGTGTTAAAGCATACCATTACCCTGTGATTTAAAGGACTAAAGAGCCTAAGAGTTGTACTTAGTCATGTTTTAAAAACTACAAGTTTGATATTTTCTCTAGAATTTCATTATTTTGATGAGAAGTTGCTATTATCCTAAGTTTATTGTGTCTCCAAGCTTAAATTCATGTATATTACTCATGTATTGATCTGTCTAATGTTTTGGCTCTCTGAATTATGACTTCATATTACTATTTTAAGAGTTGTTATCGTATTTTAGGAATCATTCAGTGTTGGCAGGTTATGAACACCCAAAACATATGTGTTTTACTTGTTCTTTCAAACTTTTCAAATTATAAGTTAGTAAACCCATAATTTTATTGTTAGACTCAGTTTGTTATGCTCATGCCGAGCACTATCAGTTTACATGTTTATGATTACTTAAGAATCTGTATGCTATATGGTTTTCAAAATACCATGACCTGAGCTTATCAGTTATTAGTGAATGCACCAGTTAGTATTTTTGTATTTTTCAGTTGGGAGTAGGATTTAGCACCGAGTGGGAAGTGTGTGTGTGGCGCATCCTATATCCCCAAAACTATGTTCCACCATAGCTTTAGGATCCTCGCCAGAGAGTGTTTCCCTTTGCCCAATATGGGATAAGTTTAGTGATCACTCTAGTTTAGGTTCTACTCTGATGGCAAAGATAGAAAAACACTCCTCAACATGGGTCATATGTTGGACTCCATGATAGCTCAGATATTTTATGTTCATTGCATGATAGCTCCCACAGTTTAAGTCAATATTCAGTTTATCTCACTTTAGGTTTGTTTGACCAAGTAATCAGATTTCCATAATTATACAATAAGTTTTACAGATCATTTATGTTATTCAGATCATGTCAGTACATGCTATACATGGTCTTGCATTCTTAGTTTTACATGTTCAAGTTTTCATGCTCACTATCCATACATGATCCTTAACTTAGTTTTGTAGCATGTAACACGTTAATTGAGATTTACATTCAGTTTTCATATTTTATCATTTCCCAACATTAGTTCTACTTATTCTACAAAAGTAAAGTGTTAAGAAACTAAATGTAGTGAATCAACAACTTATCAAATTATGTTTGTACTTATGTTTTAAGATACTTCAGATTTTTGTTAATTTCAGTCTCTTGGTGAGTCTACTCGCACTTAGCATGTATGTTTTAAGACTATGTATCTATTCGGTTTTACTTATTGCATTCACCCCACCTACTTAGTACATCCAAAAGTACTAAACACATATACATCTGTGTGGCTATATTGTTTCATAATATAGGTAGTAATTGTAGCCCATACATTATAATCAGACAGTTAGTAGTTTCCAGCCAGTAGGAGATTATTTCTCTAGTTTTGGGGACTCTAGTCAGTTCTAGTTTATGTACTATATTGTTATTATTCGTATGTATTGATTAGTGGATTTGGAGGCATGTCCCAGCTATCTATAGTCAGTATAATAGAGGCTTCATAGATAGTCAGTCAGAGTCGTTACATGTATTTCAAGTTTCTTTGTTCAATTTTATTATGTTGTAAGCTATATTAGTATTTCATTTATTTAGACTTTCTCATGATTATGCTTCCGCTCAACAAATTTAGATTTTTATACAATTTGAATTAGTTGCTTAGGAAGTATGCCAGTTTATGGGTTAGATAGGGATCACCTGTGGGTCCAAGCACTGTATTACAACTAGGGGTAGTCTCGGGTCGTGACAGAACACCAACAAAACTTGGAAAGTTTCTACGTTTCCAACAATGCCTCAAAATTCATTCAAAATCCGATATATGCAAATGAACTATGTAACAACACAAAATTCGCTATTTTATATGTGTTGGCGAAGTTAATTTTTCCATCTAAGATCATTTCAATCCAATGTAGGTCCCACACCCAAAATTTTAATTTTTGTACTTTTCTCCAATAGGTCGAAATGAGCTCGAGTGTATTGGGACCTGAAACAAAGGTCTACTTAGCCTAAAATCGATATTCCAAAACTGCTGGAAAAGTTAAAATTTGCATTCGAGGAATTTTACTAAAGTTCTTTCCCGGTGGCCATTTGGAACCAACAAATTCTTCTAGATAAGAAATTGGCTCTAAGAACCAAACGAATTGCCTGTTACCCAAACTCTCAGTTCCACAAAGTCATAAATGACGTGGGGTAGTTATGGAAAATATTTAACGAAAACAATAGGTGGAAATATGGAAAATGACCTGAAGGTTCATTACAATATCCAGTACTAAAGGAACTTTTATCCCCAGAAGTTTAAGATGAGGAAAAGCCTGTAGTCTCGAATAGGTGATGACATTGGGCCCACATCTCGCTCTCGATTTTCCAAGTGGCCTCCAATATTAGGCGATGCCTCCACTAAACCTTAACTAGAAGAATCTCGCTAGTACACAACCGCCATACATAACTAGCCCAAATAAGCACATACTCTTTCACAAATGTCAAATGCTTATCTTACTAGAATGACTTCCATCTAAGACATCTGCATACTTTAGGATGCTCTCAGCCTATCCTGAATCACCCCAACTTTATCTAACGAGTCCTTTAGAAAATCCGTTCCATAGGGCCTAGCCTCTAAAGTCTCAAAAATCCAATTGGAGAATGATATCTCATACCACACAAATCATTAAAAGGATCCATCTCAATACTTAAATAATAACTATTGAAAAATTAAACTCATCCAAGGCTATGTGCTGATCCCGTTGGCCTCCAATATCCCTAACATAAGCTCACAGCATATACTCAAGAACCTGAATAGTCCGTTCGGAATGACTATCATCTATGGGTGAAAGTTGTACTCAATCCACCTAAGTACCCAACTGCTCCTGAAATGCTCTCCAAAACCTTGAACACAGAGCCACAGTTTGAAGTTATAGAAATGGGCACCCTATTCAAACGAACGATCTCCAAAATATAGATGTGGGCTAATCTCCCAGTACTGAAGGTCATCAGAATAGGAATGAAAAAAGTTGACTTGGTCAAATAATCCATAATAATTATAATTCCATTAGAACAACGGGATGTACGAGGCAAACCACTAACAAAGTCAATAGTAATTTGTTCATATTTCCACTCAGAAATAGGAAACCTCTAAGTCAAACGACGAGAACACTAATGCTCCTTCGTTACCCACAGACAATAGAGGGAATGAGCTACAAATTCTACAATATCTTTTTTCATTCCACTCTACCAATAATGCTTCGTTAAATCTTTATACATCTTGGCTGTACTAGCATAAATTAAATATGAGCTGCGAGCCTCATGCAGGATCGACTAAATTAAGTAACCAATCTGAGAAGCATAAATATGACCATCAAAAATCAAAATACCCTCTAAAACAATAGTGTGCCTCTCAAACACACTACTAAACACTTGAACATAAAGTGGGCAAAGCTTGCTATCTCCATACTGATGATCATGAACTTACTCAAATAGTGAAGACCTCGCCTCCACAATAGCCAAATTCCTCCTAGGATATAAAATATCAAGAGTAACTATCTAATTGGCTAAGGACTGATTGTCGCGTGCCAAATGATTCTGAGAAACTGATATGCAAGCCAAGCTACCCCTACTCACTTCCTTGCAACTCAAAGCATCAACTATAACATTTACCTTACCCAGATGATACAGGATGGAAATATCATAATCCTAATACAACTCTATCCATCTACGTAGTCAAGCATTAAGCTATCACTTAGTCAGAAGATGCTGAAGACTATAATGATCGGCAAAAATCTCACAATGCACCCTATAAATATAATGTAACGCCCCGAGTCTGGTACTCGAAATACCACACGGTTCTCATGACCCCGATGGACTATAAGCTAACCCATGACTGATATCTGTACCTATACACTAGTTAATATATTGTATAAATATAGAAATAAAGGCTGAAAGGACATAAGGTTCAAAGATTTAATAAAACATAACATCTGAAGATATGGTATATCAATACCAAAACAACTAAAATAATTGTCAGAACATGCTAGTGCAAAAGCTTCTAAACTATCTAACTATAGAGTTCAGGGGATATGTCCCCGACTAACTCTAACTACTGAAATAAATTAATTAGTAAAATAATAAAGTAATGGTCATGTCCTTGAAGGATGAGGACTCACTGCTAACTCTGACTGTCGAGACTGGAATACTACTGATGCTCTAGAGTTTTTGCTTCTGAACCTATGGTAAAATATACCCTAGCAAAAATGCGTCAGTAAGATTGAATGTCCTGGTATACATGTGAGGTAGGCTGAATACAAAGGGTTCAAATGCATGAACTATACTAACTGACTGGATAACATGAACGTGAGAATGCATGCATGAATATATAATAACTGTAACTGAGTTCATGATAACATAATTACTGAGCCTGAGTACTGATAACATGAGATACTGATAACTGTATAACTAAAATAACTAATATAGAGCGACTGCATTTGATAGTCTAGGTTCTGATAGAACTAGCTGAGTTCTGTGTTGTTCTGAGTTGACTATATCTGATAGTCCTGAATTCCATAGAACAATATAGGTTTTATTACTGACATTGAATGAATGTATCTGACAGTCCTGATTCTATAACTGAAACTGTGGGATGTAGTCATCTGACCAGCATGCCCTAAATAATGTAATATAGCTAAGTTGGGGTCCAATCTATGGCCCCAATTGGAAAGGTGTCAATACCGCACCACTGGTAAGGATAAACTGTGAGTAACCCTTATATAATAGATAACTCTAATAAGAATGGTGGGAACCCTCATATAACAGGTTAAGCCACCTCATTTACCCTCATATAACGGGCTATGATGTCTCAACCTAAACTAGCTACGTAGTTCTGGAATGCAAGGATTTCTTCAAAGAATCACACCCTCATATAACTGGTGGATTCCCATCCTTGGGTTAGCTTGGTGCTAATTTCTACTTCCATCAGAATAGACACTGAACATGATTAACTGAACTGACTGGACTAAGTTAACTAAATTTCTATGGACTGATGAAATGCTACTAAGATCTGATAACTGTCTGAGATTTTGAAGATTTACTGGATTTCTGAGCTTTCCTGACTCACATGACTGACTGAGTTCTATGAATCATGGCTTGACTGAGGATATCATGAAAACATGACACTGGCTCTAGCCACACAACTATATTACTCGGGTACAAGTACCCCCGGGACTCGATAGAAAGAAATCGACAAAGCATGAACTTCTTGAATACATGACCAACATCAACAATCCATAATATAATAAGTTGGAGATTTCAAGAAGTACAAGTTCTAAAGTACCACAAGGGCTACACATATATCCATAATTCACTGACTAAGACATTTCATCAAACATTTGACATGCATAAACTTGTACATGAATGGGGATTTCATATTATCACACAAGTGTGGCACTTTTGCATTTAATCAAACATATAGGGAGCATACTTTGGTTATACCATTATCAATTCATCTAATTGTCATGGTTGCATAAATAAATTTGTAAATTTGAAGGTTTTATCATGATTATCATTCAAATCTTCATATACTAGGGTCAATCATTGGAATATGTAATTTAAAAACATGAATCAAAACCCCCCACAACATCGTGAACTTGAATTTCAATTCAATTTACATCATGAATATTCATAAATACACAAATCTTGGATTTTGAAGAGAGATTCTTGAGCTTTATGGGTGAAAGGAACCTATGAATGAACACATAACATACCTTGATTCTGAGTTTCTTGAAGTCCTTGGACTTGAAGAACTTGAATCTGTTAGGTTCTTGAAGAATGAATTGGATCTTGTTCTTGGGGATTACCTTTGAGAGAAAACCCTAATTTGATGTTGTAGATGGATAATGAACTTATGAGCCTTGATCTGATACTATTAGGTATTAGAAA
Source organism: Capsicum baccatum var. pendulum (assembly GCA_030864225.1). Taxonomy (NCBI): domain Eukaryota; kingdom Viridiplantae; phylum Streptophyta; class Magnoliopsida; order Solanales; family Solanaceae; genus Capsicum; species Capsicum baccatum. Next base: position 168,155,562 of record CM061558.1, on the reverse strand, counting down.
AGGTGGTAAAAGACAACAAAGCCCTTTTTAAAAAAGACATAAAATAATTGAATGAAATATGTGATGGTGGGTGCGATGGTCCATCGCTGGGTCGATAGTCCATCGGTCCTGATCGTCGCACCTGGGCAGAATAGGGGTCCACTACCTCTCCTACGATGGCTTGCACGATAGTCCGTCGCTAGCTTGATGATCCATCGGTCTGAGCCATCGCACTTAGGATAAAAGTAGTCTCACTATCTCCGCTGTGATGGCTTGGGCGACGGTCTGTCGCTAGCTCAACGGTCCGTCAGCTCTCACCGTCGCACCTAGGCAGTTTTGACTGCATTTTGTATTTTAACCATAACTTTCTACTCCGATACTAGATTTTGATGAAATTGGTATCGATGGAAATCTTATTCAATTTTCCACTCAACAAAAAGTGAAAATCTTAGAATTTCCACGTGTATAAAAGTGGATTCATCTTTAAAACAAGTCTCTGACATTTTTGGGATGAATTTAAGTTAGGTAGAAGTATAGGGTATTACAAATAATACTTCCAAATATTCAGCACAAAAACTACCTCCGCCAACTCCAAATCATGAGTAGTGTAGTTGTGCTTCTCCACCTTAAGATGTCAAGAAGCATAGGCAATGACATGACCCCACTACATATACACACAACCAAGACCAACACCATAAGGATATAAAACACGGTAAATCCCTTATCCTCAACAAAAAGAGCTAGCACATGAGACAAAGTAAAGATGCCCTTGACATTTACAAAGCTCAACTCACACTCCTCGGACCATCGAAAAGGAACCTCCTTTCGAGTCAATCTGGTCATAGGGGATGAAATAGCAGAAAAACCCTCATTGAAGCATCTATAATAGCCAGCAAAACCAATGAAGCTACGAACATCAGTCGGAGATGTAGGTATAGCCCAATCACGAATTGCTTTTATCTTGGCTGGGTCTATGATAATACCATCTGTAGACACCACATAGCCAAGTAATGTCACTAACTCAAGCCAAAACTCACACTTGGAGAACTTGGCAAAGGACAAAAAATCTCTTAAAATTTGGACCACGATCCTAAATATTGCTCATGGTCCTCACTGCTCCTCGAATATAAAAGAATGTCATCAATGAATACAATCACGAAGGAGTCCAAATAAGGCCTAAATACTCAATTCATCAAATCCATAAATTTGGCAGGGGAATTAATCAACCAAAAAGAGATCACTGAGAACTCATAATGACAATAACAGGTCCTAAAAGTCGTGTTCAGGACATCCTTATCCTGAATCCTCAATTGATGGTATCCAGACCTTAAAAATCTAAAAAAACACCGTTGCACCCTACAGCTGGTCAAACAAATCATCAATGTAGGCCATAGGATAATGGTTCTTTACTGCCACCTCATAAGATGCCTATAGTCAATGAACATACACATAAAACCATCCTTCTTCTTTAAAAATAATATGAAAGCTCTCAATGAGGACACACTTGATGTAGTAAAACCTTTACTAAGAAGATCCTGAAGTTGAGAATTTAGCTCCTTAAGATTGATAGGAGCCAGATCATAAGGTGCCACAGATATAGGTCGGGTGCTAAGCTCGAGGTTACTAACAAACTCAATCGAACGGACATGGGGAATACTAGGTAGTTCGATAGGGAACTCATCAGGAAACTCACAAAACATAGAAATAAAGTAAAAAATGAACTCTTCATACGTGTATCACAAATATAAGTGAGACAAGACTCGTAACTCCTCGAAATAAGCCTCCTACAACAAACATAAGAGATAATCTCCATCAGAACATAACTAACCGTTCCCTACCACACGATTGGGAGTACACTAGGCATGGCAAAGGTAATGATTTTGGCAAAACAACCCATGACCGCATAGTAGTGGAATAACCAGTCCATGCCTAAAATCATATAAAAAACTAGTAGATCCAAAATAATAAGATCAACACAAGTATCAACATCACTAACTGTCACAACATATGATCTGAATACTCAATAAACTAATAAAGAATCACCCACGGGAGTAAATACATGAAAAGACACAGATAATAAATCATTAGTCAAATCCAACCACGGTGTATAATAAGTAGATATATAAGAATAAGTGGATCTCAAATCAAATAAAACAAGAGCTGACTTACGACATACTATAATCATTCCTATAACTACAATATACAAAGTCTCAACCTCGATTTAAGCAGGTACTATATATAATTTACTACACATTCCACCTAGCTGGGAAGCTGACTGACCTCCTATCTTGCTTACTTGAGAACCTTCCTCGAGCACCATGGTAACTACCCCTACAACTATGAAAACCACCTTTGTCTAAGGGATAAACTGCACTAATAGAGGAAGCACCTTGGGATAAACAACTACCACCCCACGACTAGGGCAATCCTATGAATAGTGTCCAAAAAGTCCATAAGTAAAATAGATAACATGAGCGAAACCAAAACCAAGAGATTTGGCTGGTCTAGAATAATAACCATGTCTAGAATAAATCAAAGATGAACCTCTCGAGGACTAATCACTACCCTTACCATGGAAACTACTAGCATAAGACTGACCTCCATCAGTAATCTAAAGAGTTGGCTCAACTGGTCAATTAGGCTGACTCTGAGGCTGAAAAGATGGACAAAGACAACACCCAAGATGATAACTACAACCTCTGAATTGGGAACCACTATAGGCCTCAGTGAATCTACCCTAGGACCTAGTCCTTCTATTACGGCCCTCACGACTCTCATGGTGCATCTACTCCATCACCATAGCATGAACCTAAACCTTTGCAAAAGTCCTACCCACAATAATTAAACTCTGATTAGCAATACAAATAGAGAGTCTTAACACTCTAACAAAGCAGTGAACTCTCTTATATTCAGTGTCTAAAATAGAAGTCACATTCCTAGACAACTCATGAAAATAGGCCTTATACTCAACAACTATCATGGAGCCCTACTCTAATTTAGAGAACTGATCCCTAATTCTATTCCTATGGTTATGTTGCATTTACTTTTCCAAGAACATCTCGGAAAACTGAGTCCACGATAAAGGAGATGATCCAATAGGTCTAGAATCCCTATAACCTTTCCACAAATGAAGAACAGATAAATCCAACTAAAATTGGTGTAATCTACACCAAGAGTCTCAACAATGACTAAACCATGAAGCCTATCCTCACAAGTAGTAAGAAACTCATATGCATCCTCACCTGAAGCACCAAAAAACATAGGCAGAGGCAACCTCAGGAATCTATCAATTATCTTCTGCTCCTCATAACACATATCAGGCTGGGTCACAACTGGCTGAGCAGCTACCTATTGAATAACTATTGGCATATGGGGAACCTCAAGTCTAAGAGGCTGCAGCCCTATCTCAGTAGTACTCTGATTAGTAGACTATGTAGCATCAAATGACACACTATCAACAATCCCCAAAAGTTGTATCAAGTTGTTTCTGAGCAATGAGGAGGGAATAAAACCTAGTGGAGCGTGGGTTAGTCCCTAGCCTACCGATGGCTGTGGCAAAAAAATCTTTGGCTCAAGTGCAAGAAAATGGTCTGGGGAAGACATCATATACTAGCCCCTAGATAGGGACACATCACGAGGCTATCCATGACCTCTAGGTCATCCACAAACATGAGAGGATCCCTGGGCTCAGTTTTAGACCCTAATCTTATATAGTGGTAGCAGCTGTCCTAGCCATATGTGAAAGAGTAAAAACAAGGGAATATTCTACAAAACAAGTCATACTCTTAGCATTATTTGAGCGAAAGAAGTCAAAAACATTTTAGAATGTACCATAGCCTCCCAAAGATAGGAAACAAACGTTAATGTTTTTGATCCATAGGATTCTACTAGACACTTGCTCTTGTACCAACAATACCGGTGAAACCTGGGCTTTGATAACAAGTTGTCATAACCCAATTTATAGGTCATGATGGCACCTATAAAGTCCCATCCGTAGGCAAGCTAATACCATAACCCTAAACTAATGCAATCGGGTAATTTAGTTTTGAAATGCCATCATAGGCTAAATTCAATAAACACAAGTTATAAGTATATGGCGTTCTAATATAGATAAATAGTTAAATAGGGATACCAATCCCAAAATTCACTAAAGTCAGTACAAGAACATCAAATATCAATAATACAACCCAATGGTTTAAAGGTAGCCATTGCATTTTTCTTAAAATAAAAGACTGAATAACGATAATATAGAAGTAAATGGTAAACTCAAACTCCAAGAGCTCACCCTATATTTGGAATGTGAACACTACATAAACTCGAATCAATGGTGATAACTAATATTCAGATCTACACCAAAAGGGTACAGAATTATAGTATGCATACCAAAATAATAGGTACTAAGTAGGAATTATCGACCAATTGAGCTAGGTCATGATATATGATTATATAATGCAAGATAGTGATAACTAAATAAAGGTACCAAATCTAACCTGAATCATCTTCATCATCACTATATATAACAACTAATTAAACCAGGACAATAGTATAGAATAACAAATCAACACATGCTAATACCGCCGTGCATAAGTAATATATAATTTGAAACCATAACACATCATAAAGTATAACCAAAAGTAAATAGAAGTACAAAGTTGGCTCCTATAATCCAATTGATGCATAAAATAAAGAATTCATCACAATATGCCATACTATTAGAGTGTACACCTAAGAGAAATAATAATAAGGCATTTAACGAATAACATATACAAACCTCATCATTATTCAACCTTATTCCAAATTTACCATCTATTTGAGTTTCATTAATTACCAATATTTACCATATGACCATCTTTCATACTATTGCCATCATTAGCCACTTATCATGAATGCCCATTAGCCACTATTTATTAGCTAAACATGACATTAACTAGCCTATTATATTCCTAGCCATCATATAATTATAGTCATTTATTAGACAACTATTCAGCAAATAGAAATTTTAATAGCCAACATTCCATAACTAACTATTATTTATCACTAACCTTACTCACTAGGTGAATCCTTATTTAACAACTAGTTTCCCGATTACCAACTAGTCTTAATTAATAATTTAAACAATATTTATCATAAATCATTTGCTATAATTAATCATTAATTGCTCCACTCTATATGGATTTAATGCTAGAGGGCTACATCCGTAACATTACATCCACATTACACACATGGAGATACATATGCATAAAATTGCCATACACACGGCTAGCAAGAATTGAACTAGTAGATGTACACATAGGCACATCAAATAATAATCCTCTAGCCTTGCCGGGTATATCATCATAGTCACTCTTCGACCTTACCGGGTTTCATCATCATCATCATAACATCCTCCGACCTTGGTGGTATCTATATCATCATCATATCATCCTCTGGCCTTGTCGAGTATCTATATTTTTATCATAGTCTCCTCCAGCCATGCTAGGTATAAATATATTATTGTAACATCCTCCATCCTTGTCGGGTATCATCATTATATCCAATTCAATATCGATAGTAAAAAGCAAGCCCCACATAGGCTAAAGTAAAGAACAAGCCCCACGATGGATAAATTAAGAAACAATCCCCACGAGGGCAAAAATATAGAAACATAAAAGGAGAAGCAAGAAGACAATACCTCCATATTTCCTCATTCATCATCAATGTCACATTATCAATATGTGTGCATATATATGTAACATAAATATTATAAGCTATAAGCCAATAATCTTGTCCATTAGTCCATGAGCATAACCATAAGCATTATCATGAGTAATGGCCCACAAGTAACCTATTCATTGACCCATCATTAGACTAAAGAATATTTATCACTAACTTGAACAATAGAAAATCCATGGCCTAATTAATAAAAAGGTCATAGGCTCCTTTAATAGCATCACATCATCAATAATTATAGTCAATTAGATCATGAACATTAGTTTTAATGGAATCACCATAATTTACTAACAAGGTTAGCCAACATGCTTCCAAGGGAGAATTGTAATGACCCAAAATCGCCTCTTGGGATGTCACACGGTGCTTGAGGCTACAAGTAGCTCCAAGCTAACCCTTTGAGGCTGTTTTTACTAATAACACTCATTTCAACATGCAATAATTCAAACGCTAGCAGAGACATAGCATATGAAAGGAAATACGGAGAAAATGCTCTGTCCAAATGACCAATAAATACCAGAAACCTCAGCACAAGCATAATCCAATAACTAGTCTGACAAAGCCTCTACTAATCCATGAACTAGAGATCCATTGGGATAGGTCCCCACCTAACTCGAAATAAACTAAAAGTAAAAACATAGTCTCTTAAATGCATAAATGTCTAAAGATAGGTCCTCGAACCATGAGGACTCACCACTGTAAGAATGTAGATAAAGGTACTCGAAAGCACTAATGAGGCTAGGACTAAGCACCTGAATCTACATTATAAGAGAATGCAGCACATATACGTATATGTGGATCAATACTTAGGAATGTACTGAGTATGTGGGACTGCATGTATTTATATAAAACAACATTAATACTCTTTAATAAAATCATGCATGCAATAAGTAATGACTCACATGGATTCAATAAGTATAAAATGTAAAGCTCATTAATTATGTAGAATGGAGTATGTAACACAAATCTCATGAGTCATCATAGTTTAACTTTGAAATAGGTAATCTTCTCTTATTCTTATTACCCAAAGGCTAAAGGAAACTTTAAACAATATTTTCAACTCATTCATATGTATCATAGAGAGTAAAACTACTTTAATGCTCAAGAACTCATAACTCTTTTGAGGTCAAATACTTGAAATTCGAAATAAGATAACAATGGAACTTACTTGAAGGCATTTCATTCAAGTTAGGAAAATATCTTATCTCAATGAAAAAAATACTTTAGTTTAGGGAGGTAACTGATCTAGAAATTTAAATTTCAAGGAAAATTCTCTTAACCGACATAAGTCATGCTAGCTACATGGAGGCCAACGTTTTGTCCTCCTAAGGAAAAGATCTCACGTTAGGGAGAGGCATCATACTTTTTCAAAGGAGTATAACTTAGGTCCAGTGATCACTAAACAAACTCAACCTTAGACCCAATATCAACTCGGCCTTAGGCTCAATGAAAATCATAAACTCGGCATAATGCCCAACCTATGGTGGCACATAGTTTTAGGGTAAGAAATCGTAGTAACTCACCTGCTCGATGCTAAATACTACTCCTTTTAGATTATCTGGGCTTATCTCATAAAATTATCCACTTTTAGAAATAATCTCGTGGTTTACCATGAACCCAATAGTAGAGTGGATTTCAATACTCAATGACCATTTGGTCAAAATATTTCTCAATAATCTCAAAATACTCAAATCATGGGTGCTTATAGCAAAATAGTTCATAAAATCTCAAGTCTCAAGTAGGACATAATAGCCCATAGTTCAATCTCAAGTTAAAACTCATCAAAAGCATAATGATAGCAAATAAATTCATAACTCATGTAGAAATCTTGAAATTTCAGCAATTTATCTCAAAATTTCAACATACTCACATACTTCAATGTTTCAAACATATCAACTATTAACTTCTCAAGGATTAAAATCATGGGGTATAGACCCAGTTGCAATTTCTCAACAAAACATGTAAAAATTATGCTATTAGACTCTCAATTCAAGGGAAACATCTAAAGCTTTCAACCAATAACAATGGGTAAAAAACTCCAATTTAATTTCATGTAAAATCTCATAAATTGTATAGAATTGTAGTTTAAATAAGTCTTTGGGCACAAGGATGAAAGAATTACCCTTGTTCACAACCCCACATACCTTGAATTAGAAGCTTTGGAAGAACACTCACTTATGGGACTCTATTCGTTCTCTTGAATGAGGGTTCTTGAAGCCCTGACTTGGGAACCTTGAATCTTAACTCAATTTAGAAAACCTATGGTGGATTCTTGAGATTCTTAGAAGAGGTTTTGGATACTTAGGGTTTTTGTTGAGAGAAAACTTGAGAGAGACTCCATAGAATTCTTATAAATGACCTTGATTTGGTGTTTGCACGGTTTAAGAGGATTGAAAAAATATTCCAAAATGCCCTTTTTAACTTCTGTACGAAGTTTAAAAAAAATTGAACTAGGAACACAATTTCATCGAAAATTGACAAATGGGAAATTGGTAGTCACCACAATGCGGAGCCATCGCGTTGTCACATTAGTTGGGACCTAGAACTTTAGCGCGACACGTCACAATCGTGCCAGGCCACTGGAAATTTACTATTAGGAAATTGGGGTCCTCCGTGATGTGCCACTATCGTGGAGTTCCATTAGAAATTGACAATTGTCAAATCGACCCTCTTTGCGAGCACCAAGCAAAAAAATGTTGTTTTACAACTAGGACTTAAATTAGCCATAACTTCCTAGCCGAGTATCAGATTTGGGTGAATCTTATATTGACGAAAAGCTTATCACATTTCCCATGTTATAAAATGTTGAAATTAGGGCAATTCTATATGGTTAAAATTATTCTCACTTAGGAAGTCACTTCTTAATCTTTTAGGGCTGGAATCACTCCTAACTTGACACGCCCTAAGGTTCATTCTAGGAGAGAATTTTGCAGGGTCTTAGAAGAATCTTCTAGGCATTTAATAAAAGTCTAAGGTCTTCAAGATAACTGCATAAATCCAAACTTACGATGGGTAAAGAACCTCCTTCTAATTACCAGAATAAATTCTAAGTCCAACTTCTACTCGGGACTAGGCTAAGGTATCTAAATCAACTATTAGATGTGTATCAAGCCACCACTAGCCCTAAGGTAAAGGTCATTCCAAGGAACTACACCTAACTCAACCATAGTATCTTAGGCACTTCCATTAATTTAAGCAACAAGGGTCAACTTACCCACATCATGAGTGACAAGGTCCCTTTCATCCAACTAGAGTAACTAAGGCATCCTCATGCTAAAAAAGAGACATAAAGTCCAATTCACCAAGGTTCAAGCCTACAAGTCAATCATTCAAATCTTAGAACTTAAGTGACCTAAATAATGATACTAATCCCAAGCCTTATGATTCATCAATCCATCACCTAAATCCCTTTCAAATCTAACAAGTTATCACAATTATATTATAACATAGCTCAATCTAATAAAGAATAGTCCTAACCTACCTCAAATTCAAAGAAAGCTTACAAACCGCTAAAACTTTACTTTTCTCTATAGAGAAGCTTCTTCAAGGTGCCACACTATCAAAAATACATTCTACACATCATTATGAGAATATCGATACCTATATTGCAATATTGTACTTTGGGTCTTAAAATGATACTGAAACCCCAAGTGGGCCCCACTTACAAAAACAAATTTCTGAGGCCAACCCAACATAATATCAAACTTATGGCATCAAAACCCTAAAAAATGGATGAAAACCAAGCAAACTTTTGGCTGAAATAAAGCCTTAAGTTAGTTGGGGCTTTGGTCAAATAATAAAGAAATCCAAACTTGAAATTGAAGGATTATTACCTTAAATTTGATGTTAATCATGAAAATATATGTTAATCAAGCTTCCAAGTCACACACAAGACTCAATTTGAGGTTAGCACACTATATTAGGGTTTCTAGGTCTCAAAAATGAGAGAGAAGTGCCCAAAATGTGGCCTAAGGTGTACTTAAATACCCAGATTAGGTAAAGAGGAGTTGCTATCATGCTTCCTAGACTACAATTTCCATTGTGTGATCACCATGTCCCTATTACAATCACCATAGAGAGATCATGATGGCTATTGTACGATCACAATGCACCAATACTAGAAAACTTGGAAATATTCTAAGTTTTCAAGAATGCCTTAGGATTCATTCGGAATCCGATATATGCAAATGAATTATGTAACCATACTTAATTTGGTATTACAAATGTGCTGGTAAAGTCGGATTTTTTATTTGAGGTTGTTTTGACCCAATATGGGATCCACACCCAAACTATATATTTTTTCACTTTCTGACTAATAGGTCAAAATGAGCTCGGGTTTATTGGAACCAAACCAAAGATATACTTAGCCTAAAATTGATATTGCATAGCTGTTGGCAAAGTCTAAATTTGGATCTGAGATCATTTTACTAATTTTTTTGTCCGATGTCCATTTGGAACTAATGTAGACTTCTAGACACAAAATTGGCTATAAAAAACAAATGAACTACTCGATCACCAAACTATCAGTTCTAGCAAGTCATAAATTACTTAGGAAAGCTATGTAAATAATCTGATGGTAAAAATAGGATAAAATACAGAAAATAAACTGAATGGTCATTATGATCTTGCACCCTGAAGCTAATAAAAAGGTCAGTAATCCTAGGAAGTAGGTATTTTTTTTTTATGATCACCTTGTTCAACTGATGATAGTCTATAGATATCTAAAGAGACTGATATGCCCAAATTACAACACTCATTAGAAAGCATGAGTGTTTGTCGTCAAATATAGAACCCAACTAGGTTTGGGTCAAAAACTATAGGGAATACTGTGCTAATTAAGTCTTATGATTATTAATGGATGATTGATCGAAGGTTTTAGAGTGAATGGGGTTTTGATTTGTTAACAAGTATTGTTCCAACTAATAAGTATGATTGCAGGTTTTAATTAAATAAGATTAAACAAACTAGGATTATGTTCACTAAGATGTTTAAGCAGACAGGATTGTGAGTTGACCTAAATTTCCAATTTATAATTTCAATTGAAAGAATTGTTGAATTCCAAATTTCACCCATTCATTTCTCAACCTAATTGGATTATTACTCTTTAATTCTTTTAAACTCAAAGAATATACTGACTTATTCAACTAGTTTCTCAAGTGGTTTGATCCATTTAAGGAATCAACCCATAACCTAAAGGTTAAAGCCTTTGAATTCCTTGTAAACCTCCTCTTTTCCCAACATACACTTTTTTACTCAAACAAGTTATGTTCTTGAGCTCACCCTTTGAGTTTCCATCCAAGAAAGTTCATGATTGTAAATAGGAGTTTATACAATCTCAATTAATTAAGGAAATTAAGCATCCCCATAACCCCAATCAACAAATCTCTTTAAGTCTCTCATAACCCTAGTTATGGGAGCTTTTAGCCACACATCTCAAAAGAAGAAGAAAACATTTTTTTTCATAAATTAATTCAAAGAATTACTTACAAAAGTTCCAACAATTGTTCTAAATCTTCAGTGTGAATGATGATTAAAATCCTCAAATCCATAAAAGTAGCTTGTAATCTAAGAGAGTAATACGTACAATATGATTTAAAAGATGGAAATAAGATCAAAGATGAATGAAAGATACCTAATCTAAGCCTAAACTAGGTATTTATATGTTCCCTGGTAGTTGGGTTTTAAAATATGAACTCAGCATTGCTGCATCATAGTTGACGGCCAAGCTGATAGTCCGTCTGTGGTTTGACAGCCACCACTTGGACCCTCGCTAAAATTCCGAAGCTACTACATTCTATTTAAGGCATGATAGTCATGTTGATGGGCCATCACTGGTCTAATGGTCCATCACTTGGGCCATCGCTTGATCAATTAAATAACTACTTTCTATCTCAGCCTAATAACCAAGTTGATAGCCCTCGTCAGAGGCCTGATGGTCTATCACTTGGACCGTCACTTAGGTTATCCATTTTGATCATTCTATTAAGCTTTGACGGTGACTCTAATGGTCCATCACATGGTTGATGGCCCATTAGTTTGGTGTTTATTCTCCCTTTTGTTCAAGTTTCTTCCATTCTTTCAAGTTATCCCTTTAGCTATAATTTTGACCTGAAAACACTAAAATCCAACATCAAATCCAACAACAATTTCTTGAAAATGCACAATTATCCCTTGTAAAAGATGTGAAATATTCTGTCAAAAGATGAAATATCAGAGACCCATCATTATTTCACATAAAAAGTATAGACAACCCCATGGAGAAACACTAGGATGAATGAAACCCTTATCCAAAAGATCTTTCAACTGCTCCTTAAGTTTCTTTAGTTCAGTCGGAGCAATCCTATAAGGAGGAATTGAAATAGGACCGGTAGCCGATAAAATATCAATCCCAAAAGCTATTACCCTATCCAGAGGAATTCATGAAAGATCACCATGAAAGACTTCAGGAAATTCATTAACCACAAGACATATTGAAAAGAAGGAATTCTAGAGTAAGAATCCTTAATCCAAACTAGATGGTACAAACATCCATTAAAAATCAACTTTCAAGCTCTAAGATAGGAAATAAACCTCCCTTTGGTTGCTAAGTAACTTCCATCCCATTCAATCACCGGTTTATTCGGGAATTAAAAACTTACCTTTTAGGTCCTATAATCCAGAGAAGCATAGTATAAGTAAAGCCTATCCATCGTAAAGATTGCATTAAAATCTACCATATCCAGCTCTATCAAATCCACCAATGCCTCCCTATGAAGGACAAATACCACACAACCTCTATAGAGTTTTTTATAAATAATAGAATCAATCACCGAAGCAGAAACATAAAAGGGGTTGGAAATATTTTCAAGATCAAAACAAAAGTGTACTGTCTCATAAGAGGTCATATAGGATAGGGTAGAACCAAAATCAAGCAAACAATAAACATCACAAGGGAAAAACTATTATATACCACTAAGAACATCCAGAGATACCCTAGATTCTAGACGAGTAGCAAGTGCATAGAGATTATTCCAACCATTGTCAGTACCAAAGTAGTGCCCTTAGGAGCTGGGGTTGAAAAAGTGGCAACTGAAACCTTATAAGATCAAGTTGAAACTTTGGATATAGGATAATTTTTATGTAGATGACCAGGTTGAACATAATTGAAACACAAGTTCCTACATTCCTTATGGTAACCACGGTAAAACTGCCTATAAAAATATTTAAGGGATTAAGGCAGGGTTGACCGAGTTTCACTAAATTGAGATCGGGCACCCTGTGCCATAGGACCACTACTAACCTAAAAATGATGATCATCTGAAGTTATAGGATAGGGATAAATAGATGACGAATAAGAATTCCCCCAATTATTTTCTTAGACCACTACCTACTTTCTCTCAAACTATTTTGATAATTGCACTCTTGTTCTGCCTCTCGCACATCTCTACTTAGTTCTTCTTTTCATTCTTCACCTACTGCGTATAAACTACTATCCTGGAGATGACAATATCATTTTTCAACATAGCTTACACTCAAATACCAACTCATAGGACTGACCAAAAAAAACACTTACTCTTTTTGAATATTATGTTAGACACTAACTCTAGGGCATAATATGACAACTATTGAAATTTCAAAGCATACTTCTTCATACTCATCTTTCACTGATTTAAGTTCATAAACCCTTTAGCCTTAGCTATACTCAAATCTTGAGGAAAGAAATGATTAGGAAAAGTGACTAAAAAGTCATTCCACATAGCCAACTCAGAATCATCATCCCTGATCACTTCCACTCACCATACCACTAATAGACTGCATCTTTCAACATATAGGTAGAAAAATCCATACCCACTAAATTAGTAGCTTGTATAACCCTACAAAACATTTTTCATCTCATCAATAAACCCTTGAAGATCATCTTTAACATAAGAGCTTGTAAAGTTTAAGGTATTTAATCTTATAAACTGGCCAACCCGAGTTACCTCAGATGAACTAACAATAGAACCAAAATGATCATATTGACAAGATTGTGATGTCACCAACTAAGTAAGCATGTGAATAAACTGATGGAACTCCACATTAGAGATATCCCCTTGAGGTAACTGAGTATAAGTCTTACCAGTCTAGGAAGCCCAAAGAGGACTAGTAAAGACTGGTGGAACTCCACATTGGGCAGTACAGTCAGGAGTAGGGACCCTAGATCAGATCTGTACTATATAAGAAGGGCGAGTTCTCTACATAGTCTCCCCAAGTGGGATAGAGTTTCCAACATAGTTTCTACAATTTCTAGATCTTCAGGGAGGTATAATCTTAAATATATGTAAGACAGGAGTTAGAGAAGTTTCATAGAACTAAACTCTATAACACAAAGTAGAATTCAAGAAAAAGAAATATTTTAAATTCCTTGTAGCCTCTCCTTCTAAGTGTGATGGGCTATACACCTATAATAAGGGACTCTACTAAATACGACTTCATGGACAACCAGCAACCCTAAATTATTCCTTGATACCAAGCTTGTCATGAATAGAACCAGGGCCTAGTCATGACAAATATCTCAAGTCCACTGTGAGCCAGAGACCACCCCCTTCTCCTACCATTTAAAAAATAATAAAATAATATAGTGGAAGCAAACCAAACATGATGATAAGAATAAAAAAAAAACTAATAGTTGTAAGAAGAAAAACAAACTTCTAACCCACACTAGTCCACAAAATCCTCTAAAACTAAAAATCCCAAACAGGTCAGGACATGTCCCCAATCATTACCAAAAGATTCCATAATGTTATAGTAATAAGTAAAGGGAATAGATGAAATGACAAGGCCTTTTGAAAGATGGAGGCTCACCACTTCACATCAATTGAATAGATGTATCAAACTACCTAATGTTGCATAGAAGTAATAAAATACTCTACATCATGAAATAATATAGTGTGTAGAGATGATCAGTTGGATAATAACTAGCATATAACTTAGAGAAAGTGATAAAATAAGGAAATGCCAAAAACCAGTCAAAAACTATATGCAAAAAATTTATATATACATATATAGGATGTTGGAATAGGGACAAGGTTCATGAATATAAAATTTAAATCATTAACCTGAACTTTGTAGCTCGCTGCATCCTAATGGCACTCACGAGCTATGTGGGTTCATCTCCCCCTGCAGAAAGGCCCCAATACATGTTTGCCACATGAACCAAGGAATCTAAAAGAAGGGATAAAGATACCAAGGATCTTGCCATTACAAAATATAATGTGTGAACCAAGCACAAGGTCATCTAGAACCCCACACTAATAAATATGGTTTCTAGTATTAGTTCTCCCGGGACTACACCTTTACAATGAGCTACACAATTCCCTTAAAGCCTAAATTAAAATAACTTATATATAAAACCAACCACCAAGGAATCTTATATTAAGACATTTACTAGCCTGGTATTGTCATACCAATTATTCTTTGCAAGCTCACATAATTATGCCAACCCAATTTGTTTAGCCATTAGACTCCTATGTTCTATTTAAAATCCAAATCATGGCTACCAAGGGCCTTTCGAATCAATCTTAAAAAATTATTCATTAAAGCAATTCAATGGGTTCATAAATAAGATGAATTATAAAATTATCCATGTTCAAAAACCAAATTTGCGAAGTGGGTTAGGGTTAATGCCATTACCAGCTCATAGCCTTGCGTCCATTAAATCTAAAACAATAAATTTAAAGCATAAATCATCAATTTAAAAAATGAGAAAAGTAACTCAAGTAATACCAATCAAAACCCCTTAACCCAATTTCTAACCCATTAATTCAAACCAAATGGATAAAGAGTAAATATGTGCAATAATGAAAAATTAAAGTTAGGTAATGAGATACATGCCTGAAATACACATAAAATTAAAGTAAACTTGAAGTTCACATCTAAGATGGTGAATCCTTTATAAAATACTTGAGTTTTCTTGGGTTTTGAGTTTAGGAGTGAAAGATGGAGTTTGATCTTATAAAACTTAAGGGAATGGGGTTCATTTGTGTTATAATGTCATGCGAGGGGTAAAAAGAGATAAAGCCCCTCACCCCAAGTGAAAAAAATAAAATCTGGATGAATTTAACATAGAAGCGGAGCATACTATAATTATGGAAAGTAGCCTCTGTGCCACACCCTTATTACAGAGGGTAACCTCTGTAGCACACCAATATCGTGGACCCTCACTACCTTGGGGTCCAAAAATGACCCCAAACTCCTTTCAAAAATTTTAAAACTTTCCCAAAACACCCTTTTAATATCCCTAAACATACTTTAAGTCAAAAATAGATATTAAGCATGTGAGAGGGTCAAAAATAAACCTTTGAAGTTTTGAGGGGATTTACAAGGACCAAGAGAGCTAAAAAGGAGGAACTATAGTACCCCTCCATGCCATTTAATTAGGCCTTTAAAAAGTCCACTCATGATTCTAGGGATTCCTTAGTGATGGATACAGTTAGAAATTATGAGATAGCAGCGGGTGTATCTTCTAGGCATACACCACGACCACCACTTCCTCCATAAGTTGAGATACACCAGATGGGGATGAGCATGAGAAGGATTCCTAGTGCATTATAGGAATGTCTTCACTTAGTTACTTTATATTATAGTCACACACTGGGGACAGTGAGTAGTCTTTTAGCTTGGGGTGATGGTGTACCCTAACTGCTATGAGTTTTGATTATCGTGTTTCTTTTTCTATCAAACACATTATAATAGTTGAAATAATATGTCTAGGTTGTATTTTGTTTAAATTTTGTTGTGTTTTATTATTTAGCTAGAAGAAAATTAATTACCTATGGAAATTGATGTATTATGTTTTTATTGTGCTTAAATGTGTTAGAAAAAATAATACCTCTTTGAAAAAACATGTTTTAAACTGTGTGAAGTGTGTATATATGATACCTATATGAATATTATTATGGTATTAGGATTAGGGACATAATAATCATAGATAGCATTTGCATGAATCTGATAGAGTATAGTTTGTGATGCAACTCTATGCCATGTGTGTATGATATACTTAGTTTCCCTTGTGTATGAAATCTAGAACTTGTCTGGCTAGTATTTTCTAGGTTATAGGATAGTCGATTCGGAAAAGACCATAGGATATTCTTGAATTAGTCAACTTTTAGTCAAATTAACCATCCAAATGTAAAAATAATATCCTCTTATCTCTATTTTGAGTCTTTATAGACTATGTTTTCTTGTTTTCACCTTTCACCTTCCTATTTAAGTAACAATGAATCTGTTTTGGACCTAGTCCTTCTTGGACATTATGCACCTCAACTCATTTAAATTGCCTAAGTTTAAGGTGGCTATCATAGGGGTGCGTGATTAGAAATAGGTATGAAGAAGGGCGTAAATAAGAGAAGAGAAAGTAGGGATGGGTGTGGCAGAAAAAGAATAAAAATCAAAAAATAAAAGAAGAAAGAAAAAAATATTGATTTGAAAAAGAAAAAAAAGAATAAAAGAAACCACACCCAACCTGTGTGAGCAATAAAATAATAAAAAGAGGGAAATAAGGATGGACTAAAATATAATTGGATGATAAGTATAGCCCTAACATAATTGTAGTTCTAAGGAGGCTTAGTCACTAAATTCCAAATGTACTAGCCCCCAAGTCTACGTTAAAAGCTAAGTAAAGTCCTATAGTGATTCTAGTATTACTATCCGAAAACCATGGTAAGAAAATAAGGGTAACCCTATGATACTCTGTGCATACTGGTTGAACTTCTTAGAGAATGTGAGTGTCTCTTAATTGTCCCTACATTAACATGCATAATTTAATCGAGTGAGTACAACTTCTTTGTTGTGAGGTTACATGGATTGTGTTGCTAGGTTCTTAGCTATTTAAGGTAGTGTAATTTTGTAAGATCCCACAAAGTTCTCTTGCAGTATGAGCCTTACAGTGTATCAAGTAAAGTGTAATTTCGGCCTTAAAAGACCAAGAAGTGACTTACAAAGTGATAAATATTTTAAACAGTGTATAATTTCAATAATATCAACTTTTTTCATGTAGAGAATGGAATAAGCTTTCCATTAATACAAAATTCGGCTAAATCTGACACTCCGGCAAAAAGTTAGAGCCATTTTAGTGAGACATTACACCACCTGGTACTTTAGCACATCGCGGAGCCAGCCAAAATAGAAATTGTCAAAATCTAGTGAGCCTCCGCGATTCCACCTCGTCGTTGTTTCTTTCCTGTTAGTAACCAAGGTGGCAATGCGATTTCCACCACGTCGCGCCATCAAATAGTTTCCCAATTGTCCAATTTCCAGTAAGCTAGAGTGATTACGGCGCGTCACACCAGCGTGTAAAATTGAGATTTTTCTACTTCTAGATTTTGACTCCAAGGGAAAGAAGGTCAATTTGCTACCCCTATATATACTCTTTAGTACGATATTTCTCATTATTTCACCTAAATATACTAGTCTTCTCTCAATTTTCCTCAAGAACAACCTAGGGTTTCAACCCAAAAGTTTAAGAATTCAAGATTCCTCCGTTAATTCTTCAAGAATTAAGAAACTAAGGTATGCAGATGTTGATTCTTGGGTTCTTTTCACCCAAGAAGTTCAACAATCCTTTTCTAAATTCAAATATCTTATATTTCTGAGTTTTTCATGATTTATGTGAATTCAAGTTGAAGTTCATGTTATTTTTGAGTTTTAATTCATGATTTGATTACAAATTTTCAAGCTTTGATCCTAGTATGTGATATTCATGTGATGTTCATGGTAAAAACTTTTCAAGTTGAATGCTCAGTGATGTGTTTATGTCAATTAAGTGTAGAAATTGTTGGATAACCAAAGCATGCTCCCCATATGTTTGATAAAAAGCTTATGTGATGGAATTAGAGCCATTATAGCATGTTGACTAGAAATCCCCAATTGTGTGTGAATGTGTGCGTACCAAGGGTTTGTTGAAAATCCTTAGTGCATGAGTTGTTAAATGTTAGCATGAAATCCCCTATTTATGTTCTCTTCTATGCATGACAAGTGATTGTTGTAAGACCTTGTTGAATGGAATATGAGCCAATAATATGCCTCCCTATACTATCACATGCTTACGATTTCCAAGTGCTTGAAAAGATTCTTTATTGATAGTAATGGTGAATGAAAGTCCATGGTCATGATTATTTAAGATGGTTATGTTTTAATTTTATGTTATCTAGTCCTGGTTGTATTTATACCCAACAAATTAGCTATTGCCTAGAGCCATGTCAGTTTTCATGATAGTCTCAGTCAATCCATGATCCTTAAAACATAGTCAATTACAGAATTCAGTACTCTCATATAGTTACAAAACTTAAGAAATCATAGTAATCCAAGTATCATTAGCATTCCAGCTTTAGTTCAGCACTCATCTTAGATCTTAGTAGTATTCAAGAATTCAGTTCATCCCGCAATAACATTCAAGTAATCAATTCAGAGCTTAGTATCATTCAGTCATATAATGAGATTCAGTATTATTCCATCAATCTTCGGAATCAAGTGAACTAAGCTTAACTCAATTACTTAGTATGATACGTAACAAATTCAACTTAGTCTAGTACAGTTTAAGAAAAAGAATCAATTCAGATTCTTTCAGTTAGGAGTAGGACTTATCATCGAGCAAACCTAGAGATGGGTACTTACCCATTATAGAGAACTGAGATCCCTAGTAGTAATCCCTAAGTTCTAGAACTACGTATCCAGCATAGGTATGATATGTCACCCGCTAGATAGGACTAACATACTCAGGAATCACCCGTTAGTATATTATATATATAGGACTTACCCCAGGGGTCACTAGGACTAACTCCACATGAGATGTCTTTACCCATGGCACTGTACTGCCACCCTTCCAACTGGGGTATAGGTTGGACCCCAACTAGCTAGAAGGGGTATGTCAGTTAGATGTCTATTTCCCACTGTCTCAGTTTCAGAATCAGTCAGTAAAGGAACTCAACTCAGTAGTACAGAGTAAGGACTATTAGTTACAGTCAATCATTATGATTATCAACAAACTCAGAGATCACCCATTAGATACGACTGACCTCAAATTCAGTTAATCAGCATCAGTATCATTAGATTTAAAGATCACCTGCTAGATAGGACTGATCTCAGACTAAGTAAAATCATATTCATTATCAATAGGTACAAAGATCACCTGCTAGATAGGACTGATCTGAGATTTTGATCGAGTATTCCCATTATCATTAAGTTCAGAGATCACCTGCTAGGAAAGACTGATCTCAACATCAGTACTCAGTTATCAATTTTAGAAGATTCAGTTATTCAGTATCTCAGTATTAATAGTGAGTTCAGACATTAGTAAAGCAGTATTCGAGTCTCAGTGTTCAGTGTCACAATGATTTCAGTTATGGTTTGTGCATTTATGCATATGTCCTCAATCAGTATTCTCATGATTTTTCAGTTAAGAAATTGTTCATGCATAAGACCTTGCATTTAGCCTTACCTCATCTTGCATACTTAGTACATCCCCACGTACTGATGCATTTTTCCTATGGTGTTTTACTTTACACCATAGGGTTAGAGGCACGAGATCCAGAGCACCCTTAGCAGCTCAGTCCCAGTCAGCAGCAATAGACGTAGCAGTAAGTCCTCTTCATTCGAAGATGATCCTTCTTTTATTATAGCATTAGTCTTAGTTTATTTTGAGTAAATAGAGTTAGTTGGAGACATTTCCCATCAGCTCCACAGGTTAGATAGTTATAGGCTTTTCAGATAGATATATTAGTATTTAGTTTTTCAGTATTGATTATTTTGAATGTTTTGAACCTTATGGCAAGTTTTTGCTAGTTTTCCGCATTTATTTTAGTATATTATGCAGCACTAAGTTACAGATATCAGAAAGGGTTAGCTTGTGGTACCTCGGGGTCATAAGCATCATGAGACATTCCGGTTGTAGAAAATTTAGGTGTTACAAATTTGTACGTATTCTTGATTTTATATTGGTAATGTAGTGCCATAGTTTGTTCCTTTGTGTCACATTGTTGGGATGCATTGATTCACATAGTTGGTTCTGTAAAGATTAAAGTAATAAGAGAGGGTTATGTTTTTAATCTAAATTTGAGATTGGTTTCCATAGGTATCTTAAGTTTATCTTAGTTACGCATCGTTGTTATGTTTTATTGTGTTTTTGTTGCCCGAGTACATGCAAACATTCTATGCTGAGGGTGTTGATGTACCATGGTTTAATGGAAATTAAGATTCTTAAAACTGGAAAATATGAAAGTACTTAGGTTTTTTTGGTAGATATAGTATGTTTTTGTGTCTATTTTGCGTTGAACTATGTTTTGGATCACAACATGAATAAAAGGAGTCAAGATTGTAGAAAGCCTACTTACAAGACTACCTACGTGGAATAGGTAGAACTTATATAGTGTAGGTAGCTGTCATAGATGCCAGGCATAGGATTTTAGAGAACCAGAAGATGAAGTTTTTGACTGTGAGCTACGAGAGGTCACCTACAACCTATAGGTACCACCTATAGTGGTGTGGGTATAAGTATAAGTTTTAGAGGTTTGCAGTTTAGAGAAACTACAAAAGTGAAGCTTTCTTGGTAAATATAACGTTCCAACCTAGTGGACGTAAGTACTACTTATGCCATGTAGGTACTAGAACAAGTAGAGTTGCTGTATAATTTAGAAGAGCGTCACGTACAATGTCCACCTATATGGGATAGGTGCCATTTATGGCCCATATATTATGCCATAAGTGTCCACCGAATAAGCTTTCCTTGTACATTTTGGTTTATATTTCCAAGGTTATTAAGTACCCTACAAATACTCTTTTGTTGGCTTTAGTCAGTTTATGCACTCTTATTATTCAGAAACATATATTTGATTCTACGATTGACTTTTGATCTTGGAATTTCTTTGTTGTTGGTATTTTGTAGAAAATTGATTTGAGACTTTGGGTTTTATTTTTCTATTGTTGTGAGATTACTTCTCTGCTCTCTTTATGGAATTCTATGGCTTTTCTTATAATTATAAGATGCTAAATCCCTTAGCAAGGGTTGTGGGAATAATGACAAATTAACAAAGTAGAGAAAGTTTGAGATTCTTCTAGATCATTGTTTTCTCTTGCATTGTGGTATTTTTCGGTTGTAGTGCCTTCTTAGCATTGGCCAATACTGAGAACCAGCCTATATTCAAAATCGTCTTCACAAGAGAGATTAGGATCGCATAAAGAAGATTAAAATAGTGATTCGAGACTATCAACCCTCGTTTATTAACTTGATACCTATAAGGTGATAGTTAAACTGGGATCAAAGACAAGGGTTATTAAAGTGACACTTTGAGGCTCATAAGGTGAAGGGTGAGATTTACCATAGCATTCACAAGAAAGTTGGAAATACCTAGCATATTAGATTCTACATGTGTGTATACTGAGATAGTCGGATTGAGAATGAGAAAACTACGGACTTATGAAGCCACGGGGAACATAGTCCTACTGTTCATGTCAAGTTGACTACAACCAAAGGCATAAAAGAAATGTTACTTTTTAAATTTTTGTTATTTAGCTAGAAGAAAATTAGTTACCTAAGGAAATTGATGAATTATTTTTGTGATGTGCTTAAATGTGTTAGAAAAAATAATACCACTCCGAAGAATATGTTTTTGAACTGTATGATGTGTGTATATATGTTACTGTTATGAATCTTTATGGTATTAGAATTAGGGACATAATAATCATAACTAACATTTGCATGAATCGAATAGGGAGTTGTTTGTGATGCAACCATATGCCATGTGTGTGTGAGATACTTAGTTTCCCTTGTGTATGGAATCTAGAACTTACCTTGTTAACATTTCCTGGGTTATAGGATAGTCGATTTGGAAAGGACCATAAACTGTTCTTTAATTAGTCAACTTTTTGCCTAAATAACCTTCCAAATGCAAAAGAAGTATCCTTTGATCTCTATTTTAAGCCTATATAGACTATGTTTTCTTGTTTTTCCCTTTCACCTTCCAATTTTAGTTGCAATGGACCTGTTTTGGCCCTGGTCCTCCTTGGACAATGTGTACCTCAATTTAGGTAAATATCCTAAGTTGAGGGTATCTATCATAGGGATAGGTGTGGTAGAAAAATAGAAAAATAGGTAAAGAAAATAAGAAAGAAAAAAATATAGATTTGAAAAAAATAAATAAAGAAACTACACCCAACTTGAATGAGCAATAAAAGAATAAAAACGGAGAAATAAGGGTGGAATAAAAGAGAATTGGTTGATAAGTGGACCCTAATGTAATTGTAGTGCCAAGGACGCTTAGTCACAAAATTTCAAATGTACATACCAGCCTCTAAGCCTACGTTACAAGCCAAGTATAGTCCTATAATGATCCTAGTCTGATTGTCGAAAAACTAGTGTAAAGAAAATAAGGGCAGGCCTATGGCATTCTGTTCATATTGCTGGAAATTTTTTCTAAGTATAAGTGTCTCTTGATTTTCCCTACAATAACATGTATGATTCAATCAAGTGAGTTGGACTTCTTTTTTGTGAGGATGCATAGATTGTGCTTCTAGTTCATTACCTATTCGAGGTAGTGTAATTTGTACGTATGTTTCACTATATGTTGCTAATGTATTGCCATAACTTGATTCCCTTATGTCACATTGTTGAGTTGCATTGATTCATGCAGTTGGTTGTGAATAGATTGATAAAAATAGGAGTGGGTTATCTTTTTGAGCTAAATTTGAGATTGACTTCCATAGGAATCTTAGGTTTCTCTTGGTTAAGCATCATTGTTGTGTTTTGTTGTATTTTTGCTGACTAAGTACATGCAAATATTCTATGCGGAGGGTTTTGATATGCCATGATTTTATGGAACTTTTGATGCTTAAAACTTAAAAATATGAAAGTACTTAGGTTTGTTTTGGTAGATATGATGTGTTTTTGCTTCTATTTTGCATTAAACTAAGTTTTGGAGCATAACATGAATAAAAGGAGTAAGGATTGAAGAAAAGCCTACTTATGAGGCTACCCACGTGGCATAGGAAGCACATATATGGTGTAGGTAGCTCTCATAGATGTTAGACATAGAATTTTAGAGAATCAGAAGATGAAGTTTTTAACTGTCAGCTATGTGGGGACACCTACGTCCTGTAGGTACCACCTGCAGTGCCGTAGGTATAAGTATCAATTAGAGAAGTTCCAAATGTGAAGATTTTCTGGTGCATATAATGTGCCAACCTATTGGACGTAAGTACTACTTACGCCCCGTAGGTACTAGAACAAATGGAGTTGCTGAAAATTGAGAAGAATGTCACCTATGATGGCCACCTATATGGCATAGGTTCCATTTATGTCCCATAAGTTGCTCCATAAGTGGCCACCGACTAAGTTTTCCCTGTACGTTTTTGTTTAGATGTCCAGGGTTTATATGTACTCTATAAATACTCTTTTGTTGGCATTAGTCAGCTTACACACTCCTATTATTTACAAACATATATTTGATTCTAAAATTTTCTTTTCATCTTGGAATGTCTTGTTCTTGGTTTTTGGTTTATAATTGATTTGAGACTTTGTGTTTTATTATTCTATTGTTGTGAGATTACTTTTATGCTTTCTGTAATACCCTGTATTTTCCTAGCCTAGATTAACCCTCAGTAATGGGTTATCCTAAATAAAATTTTTGGAATATTCAGTAATTTTAATATTAGACCTGACATTGGATAGGAAATTCAATTAGCTTTCCAACGATATAAAATTTCCCTAAATCCAAAAACCAGGTAAAAATTTATGGCGATTTTAAGTTTTAGTCATTAAACATCATCATTCAAGCCCGTAGCGCGGCACAGAGTGTGTCTAAATAGCAATTGTCAATTTCCAATTTTACTCTGAGATATTGGCACATCGTGCCATAGACCCAGTTCACTATTGTCAATTTCCAGTGTACCAATGCAATTCCACTACATCGTGGTGCACTTCCAGTTCACAAACAAAGTGGCAATGCATTACCACCATGTTACGCCACCATGCAATTTCCCAGTAACAAGGCACGAAGCGCCCGTTGCGCTCTGGGTCTAGGGTTAGATCAGTCTTTTTCTATAATTTTATTCTGCCTAAGTATGGAATTTATTCCCTAAAAATATTCAAACCCTTCATTATTAACTTTCCCTCAAAATCAAAAGGTAACTCTCTCTCAATAAAACAAACCCTAACTCTTATGAATCAAGGTCAATCCCAAGAATTTCTCCAAGAACTCCAAGAATCTCATGATTTAAGGTATGTTAGATGTTCATCTATGGATCCTTACCATCCATGGAGCCCAAGAGTCCTTTTTAAAAATACAATAATTATGATTTCCATGATTGAATTAGATTTAATTCATGCTCATGGTGTTGTTTAAGTTTTAATCCATGATTTAGATTACAAGTTCTAGGAATTGATTCTAGTATGTGTTGAATTACGTGTTATTCTTGATAGAACCTCCAATTTGCATGTTGATTGTTGTAACCATATTAACACGAAGTGTTTATGATTTAATGAACCAAGTATACTTCTTATGTGTTTGATAAATTGTCTATGAGAATGAAAAAATTTCATTATAGCTTGCTAACATATATTCCCCATCCACTTACGAGTTAATGCCTTACAAGTGTTTGATGAAAGTTTTCAGCGAATGAATTATGCCCAAGTGAACATTGTTATGTTATTCAAGATGATGCTTTGCTTTAATTTTCATGCTATCAAGTCCTGGGGGTATTTAATACTCAACAATTTAGTTGTTTAACTAGAGCCAGTAGCAGTGGCAAAATAGTATCAGTCATGTCACGATCAGTAGTACTCTCAGTCAGTTACAAAACTCAGTAGAATTTAGTTACTTATAGAATATAGGAAAACTCAGTAATCTTAGTATCAGTCTAGTGCAGTTCAATATGCTCAGTTCAGTGTCTTTAGGTTGGGATTAGGAACTAGCACCGAGCGAGTGTGGAGGTGACCGATTCTCCCATTAGGAAGACAGAGTTATAAAACTAAAGAACTACATAGCAGTCTGTAGCAGTCTCACACTACAGAACTACATAGCTAGCATAGGATATAAGAAGTCACCCATCAGATTAAGGCTTGGCTACCTCCCAGGGGTTACCCATCAGACTAGGCTTGACTTTCTGTTCAGGGTGACCTATTAGATAGGATTGACCATAATAGTGTCTTTACTCGTGGCATGATACTGGCACCCTTCTAACTGGGGTTACGGGTTGGACCCTACTCAGCTTACTCCGAGGTGTCTCAGTTAAGTGAGAACTCCCACTGTTTAAGTTTCAGTCGCAATCTTCAGAATAAAACTCATTTTAGCTCTACTGAGTTAGGATTGTCAGATACAGTCACTCAGTTATCAGTAATTTAGATTATTAGTGATCTCAGATTATTAGTATATTCTGTTACCAGTTATCAGATTCAGCTCCAGTATACTCAGTTACAGTATGCATAGTATGTTCAGTAGTTACAAATCCTCCATGTATGCTATCAAGCTCTTGCATATCATTCAGTTAGTTATTGTTCATCTATATAAACCCATGCATTCAGCCTTACCTCATTTAGTATACTAGTATATTCCCATGTACTGCTTGCATACACATTTCTTACGCTATGATGTTTCATATTAGAGGTTCCAACGCTCAGGTTCCTGACCGCGCTTAGCCAAATTTAGCCAGCAGTCACATATTTAATAGTGAGTCCTCATCTATCGAGGATATGCTTTTATTTCAGTACTTCAGCTAAGCAGTATTTTAAAAGAAGGAGTTAGTTGGGGGACTGTCCCATCAACACCACTTTCAGACTATTTCAGCTAGAGGCTTTTAAGACTAGATTTTTCAGACAGTATTTCAGATTCAGATGTTATTATTCAATATGAATATTTTAGTTGTTTTTAACCTTATGACATTTCATTCTATTATTTCACAATTATTTCAGTATTATTGTTCTATGCGCATAGCAGATATCATTCATGGGTTATCTTGTGGTCTTTCGGGTTCACAAGCACCGTGTAACATCTGAGGTGTATTCTCAGGGTGTTACGCTTTCTTTATGGAATTCTATGGCCTTTCTTCTAATTATGAGAGGTTGAATCCCTTATCATGCATTGTGTGAACACTGACAATAAAATAAAGTAGGGGAAGGGTGAGATTCTTCTGGATTATTATTTATACTTGTATTGTGATCTTTATTAGTTCAATTAGTTTCTTAGCACTGGCCAATACTAAGACCCCTCTTGTATTCAAAATTATTTTCACATGAGAGATTGGGATTGGGTAAAGAAGATTACAATAATGATTTGAGGCTACCAACCCTCGTCTCATAACTTGATACCAACAAGGTGAAAGTTAAACTGGGATCAAAGATAATTGTTTGTAAAGCGACACCCTAAGACTCATAAGGTGAAGGGTTAGATTTATCAAAGCATTCACAAGACGGTTGAAAATACCTATTATGTCAGATTCTACTTGTGTGGATAGTTAGATAGTCAGACTGAGCACGATAAAACTATGGACTTAGGACGCTAGGGGGAATATAGTCCTAGTGTTCATCTTAAACTGAATACAATAAAAGGAATCCAAGACTTATTACTTTTTATTGTTTACTACAAATTCCCTCATTTGCTTTTCTACACTTCTGGCTACTTCAACAAGTTTGAGAGACAGATTTGACCTTTTCCTTATAGGATTGACCCCAACCTAGTTGGGTTACGATAATTTAATAGAAACCATATTGTATCTTCTTGAAAGGTATAGTCTGGGAGACATCATTCTAGATCTCAAATTAAGTATGTCCTCTCAGTCTTAAGTTAAATCAATAAAAGTTTGTAGCTTTAAATTACTGTTGTGATTTCATGCCCCAAAAAATTCTAGACACATTCCTGTTCTTAGTTAAATGTTTAAAGGGGGTAAAATTCATTATTTTACACTAACTACAAAAGACATATCCATTTTAAGACCCCAAGAATGTTAACCTTTTATTTTTGTCCTTCTCAAGTCTAAAATAATTATTTATGAGCTAAAATATGTTTAGGGATGTTAAAAGGGTCATCCAGGACAGTGTTGAAACATTTGGAATAGGTTCCCGGTGTTTTTGTACCTCGAAGGAAGAATACCTCCGCATTTTAGACATTTTACAGAGGCTAGATCTCTGTGATAGGCTCTGTGCCACAGAGGTTAGACTCCTTGATAACCTCCACAGAGGTTGGATTTTCTTGAAATTTTAATTAGGGGTCCAAGGGTCATTTTGGTCTTTCACCGTCACCCTAAACGACCAATTGATGACTTAGAAAAGGCACTAATTACCCCATTCTCCATTAGTAATCATATGTAAAACATCCCTCTTTCCCAAAAAATATAATATTCAAGTTTCTATTTAAGGATTCAACCATTCAAGTTCTAATTCCAAACATCTTCTTCAATAATTAAAGCAATTAAGGTATGTGGGGTATTCATCGATGGGTTTCTTTCAACCATTGTTTCCCAGAATTCCTCTTTATCCAAGTATGAATTTCTTATCCTTTTTAAAGAAACTATCAATGCTAATTATGAATTTAATGTAATACCCCGCAAGAATCTTTGCTTATTTGAATCTTATGCTGCATACTAAAGAGGTTTAAGACTCAGAAAACTTAGATAAGTGTTAAAGAATTTTCCTTATTTCGGCCCATTATCTTTAATGACTTTTATTTCTATCTTTCCGACTTTGGATTGTCGATTTTTAAATTAATTCATGATCAAGGTTATAAATAGGTCATCTCGAGTGAGTTTCATAATTTTTGGACATTGTTTGAGGCATGTTTGAATGACAAAATAGTGGCCAATGTGATATGGCCATATCACATTGGCTATCGCATTATGACCATTGACGCGGAGCATCAATCATCGCATCGGGTTGATCGACGCGATGCGTTACCTATCGCGTCAATGGTCATATATTTGTTTATTAAATTATGGGTTTGTAGGGGAAAATGAGTGATTTTTCACCCATCTTAACCGACCATAACACAAAATTAAGCCTTCTACACAGAAAATTCACTCATCTTTTCATACAATTCTCAAAAGAGCAAACCCTATTTCATCAAGTCTAAGATCAAGTTCCAAGAAATCACCAACAATTCTAATGAATTCAACTACTCGGGTATGTTAGATGTTCATACTTTGGTCCCTTTCACCTTTGTAGTCCAAGAACCACTTGTAAATTCAGGTTATGAGTTTCACATGATTTATATTGAATTTTGTCCATGTATGTGTTGTTGTTTTCATTTCAAGTTAACAAAATAGATGTTTCATGTAAAGTAAACAAAAGAGTATATTGGTTGATGTAGATCTCATGTCAAACTCTTGAATTCTGAATTTTATGTTGAAGTTATGATACATTAACATGTTGTTCATTCCCATGTACAAGATTATGCCTCCCAAGTGTTTGACAAAATGACTAAGTGAATGAATTTTGCATTATGTTCTATTGTTATGCGTTTAAAGTTGTGGTATGGTCATATTGTCAATGATATTGAGTCCTGGGGTTTTGATACCCAAAATTTAGTTGTTTACATAGTTTTCAATAGTTTTAGAAGGGTCCCACACATATCATTAGCAGTAATACTCGGTCAGTTAACATAGTCACTATGAGTTAAGTCCATTTTAGACTAGTAAAGCGATTAGTATCTTATTTATTTTTTGAATTCGTTAAGCTTAGTGTAACTTAGTGATAAGTGTCTTTTAGTTGGTAGTAGGATATAGCACCAAGAAAATCTAGGGATAGGGGTATTCCTTCTAGTTTATGGTGTGATCCTTAGTAGAAATCCCTCAGTTACAAAACGTGTAGCCAGCGTTGGTTGACATATCTTCCTATCAGAAAGGGTGAACATATCTCATATGATTTTCCTGCCAGTGAGGGTTTAAAAAATATCAGCCTGTCAGTTAGGGTGACTCACAACCAGTGTTAGTACTCGTGGCATGGTACTAACACCCTTCCAAATGGGGTTACAGGTTGGACCCCAATCTGTCCATATTGGGTCATGTTGGTTAGAAAATAGCTCCCACATTCTAAATTTTAGTATTTGGTATTCAGTATTTAATATTCAATACAGAACTCCATTCAATTCGACATGACCATGACTTATAGTTATCAGTTATTCAATTATCAAAAATTCAGTACTTCTGTTTCAGTCTAAAGTTTCAGTTAGTAGTATTCAGTTATCAAAACTCAATGCCTCAGTTTTAGTCTAATTCAGACATACATATATGCTTGGTATTATATGTCAGTACTTTTAGTAGTCCCAGTCTTGCATATACTCTCATCCAATTACCTCATGGTATTTATATATTACTATACATGCACATGAACCCATGTATATTAGCCTAACCTTACCTCGCATAATAGTACATTCAAAGTACTGACGCATAATCTTCTTTGTGCTATGATATCTCGTATCATAGGTTTGGACACTAGGGTTTTTGACCTTACATAGTTAGATCAGTGTATTAGAAACAACTGCATTAGTGAGTCCTCATCCATCAAGGACGTGATAGTTATTTAGTCATTATATTTCTTATTGTATTTTCTATATTTCAAAAGTTTTTAGACAACAATTGGGAGTTAGTTTTGTCCTGTCCTATTAACTCTTTTATTTCATATATTTAGAGCCTTTTCGACACTTTCAGTTAGAAGTTATTCCATAGATGTACTCAGTATTGATTTTATCTTTATGAACCTTAGCATTTTCAGCTTTACTTCCTCACATATTTCATGATTATTATTCAGTGCTCACAGTAGGTACAATCATGAGTTAGTTTATGGTCCTTGGGGGTTGTAAGCACCGTGTGATACCCAGGGTGTACTCTTTGGTCGTTACAAACTTTGTATCGTATCCTAAGATAGAAAGTGTCCTAGGGAGTCAGACATCCACTTTAAGTAGAGTTTTGTGCATGGGTGTGTAGCACGCCACACTTATGGACAATAGGTTGTGAGGCATTTTGAGGAAAAGTTCCCGTCTTTAAGTGTTCATATCATGAAAGTGAGTATGAGCTCAAGCTAAACTTTTTGTCTAATTTAACTTTTCCTTCCATTTGCAAAATATGCCTCACATAAAGACTAACTGAAGAGGAAACAAAAATCAGGCTACACCTTTGCCTGTTCAGGAAGATCTCCTGAATGGGCTCATTTCTCACCCAAAATTCAAAGTAGCATTCACCTCTCTATCCTAGTCTGTGGCAGCTCAGAATGTTTGGCTAGTTGCTATTCAGGCCAACCCTATGACAAATACTGCTACAAATAGTATTTAGGACTTCACCTAAATGAATCCTCCTTCCTTTTCAAGAACTAAGTCTGATGAGGATCCGCAGGAATTCCTCAATATGGATTAGAAGGTTACTGATATTTTTGGTGTGACCCCTAGTAAAAGTGTAGAGTTAGCTGCTTACTAGTTGCAAGATATAACTCATACCTAATTTAAGTAGTAGAAAGGGGATAGAAGCACAGATGTAGGGCCTATGGAATGAGGGGAATTTGCTATAACCTTCTTAGATAGATTATTCTCTTTGGAGTAAAGGGAAGCAAAGGTGTTAGAGTTCATCAACCTGAAGCAGGAAAACATGAGTGTGAAAGATTATTCCCTGAAGTTTACCTAGCTAGCTAGGTATGCTTTTCACATGGTGGTGGATAACAGGTCTAAGATATGTAAGTTCATGTCTGGGGTATCTAATACAGTGATCAAGGAGTGTAGGACCGCGATGTTGATCAAAGAGATATACTTGGCAAGGTTGATAGTCCATGCACAACAGATAGAGGAGGAAACATGAGTGTGAAAGATTATTCCCTGAAGTTTACCTAGCTAGCTAGGTATGCTTTTCACATGGTGGTGGATAACAGGTCTAAGATATGTAAGTTCATGTCTGGGGTATCTAATACAGTGATCAAGGAGTGTAGGACCGCGATGTTGATCAAAGAGATATACTTGGCAAGGTTGATAGTCCATGCACAACAGATAGAGGAGGAAAAGATTAAGAAGATAGAGAGAGAGTAAAAGGTCTAGAATAGGTAGTTTCAACTTTGCTCAATCTGAGGGTAGTAACCATTCTCAATTCAGCTAGAAGTGTTCAGCCCCAGTTTCAAATTTAGCTAGTGTACCAATACCAAAGTTTAGGTGTGATAGTCGGGATAGGACGCCAGGCTCTAAATCCTATAGTAATGTGATCAGTGGCCATACCTATCCACTTTGTGGATAGTGTGGGAAGAATCACAAGGGAGTGTATAGAGCGAGCAGTGATGTGTGTTTTAGATAGAGTGAGCCAGGACACAGAGTCATATAATGTCCTAAGTTTGTCCACAAAGTTAGCACAGTTATCTTTTAGATCCATCCGGTTGCCCGACTCAGTAGGGCGCCACCTCCAACTACGCTAGTGGTCAACGTCAGAACAAACTCTATGCATTTCAGTCTTGACATGATCATGAAAGTTCTCGTGATGTTGTTATGGGTACATTATAAGACTTTTATATTTTGTGTATGTTTTACTAGACTATAGAGTTTTATTTCTCTTGTAACCCCCTATTTAGCTGTCAACTTTGGTGTCAGGCCTGAAATATTAGGTAAGCCCTTCTTAGTGTCCACCTTAGTGGGCAAACCCATCATAGCCAGGCGGGTATATAGAAATTGCCCGATTATAGTATCCCAGCAAAACACTTCAGTTGATTTTAGAAATATAGTCATTCAGTTTTAGTATCTCGATGAACCAGTCATTGAATAAAGGGGTAGTACCCCCTCAATACTTAGGATTCATACATGTTTTTAGATTTATTCTCAAAATCCTATGATAGAATATGATTTAGAATTTGAAACATCAAACCAAGAGTTTAGAAAAAGTAGTAGAGTTAGGATGGTGTTATCTGAATTTGAGTAGATATATATTTCATGGGACTAGCCATGTGAAATGTGAATCAATAGGCTTGAAGCAGTGTAAATAAGAATTCAAGTTTATTGATTCAAAACATGTATTGTGGATATTATATTTGTAGATTATGATGAAAGCAGCATAGTTATTAAAGATTTGAGGATATCCATGTTATGTGTTAGAATTTGAAGGTTGATCTAATAGAAAGAGGAATTGAAAATTTGGAGTTAGTCAATCATAAGTCATTACATGATGTTAGTTGGGGCTATAGAGGGTTAAGAGTGTTATCTAGAAGAAGGTACTAGCAGTAAGTTTTATATTATCAGGTGTAGTCTTTCAAGGCGAGTTTATCAATTTATGCATATTAGTATCCCTCACATTCTACAGTAAGGTGGCGGCAGTTTAGTTTAGAGTTATTGATTAACTGATTCACAGATTTAAAATTATGGCTTTAAGCTAAGGGGGAGATGATAGGGAAAGTTACCAAGTTAGCCTCTCAGATTCTAGTGGTGATACAGTGAATTATAGAATAACAGTAAGGGGGTAAGACGCCCGAACCATTCATATATCAGTTTAAATTTTTGTATTTTAGTTATCACAATTTCTACACATGCTTTACATGTCATCTCTATTATTATAGCTCATATTTGTGCATATTATAAAAAATCATATAGTTTTCCAATTCCTAGTGTAAGGTGTTCCTATCCACTCAGCAGTACGAATCATGTCCCTCAAATTCCAAAACACCAAAATCATGTTATGTAGCTCATGACTTATGTACTCATGCTTTATAGTATGTTCAATTCCAGTACTCATGCTACACTCTCAATGATCAATGAACTTCAGATTTTTATTATGTATACCCTCAAATTTGATATCTTTGATGAATTCATATTGTGGATACTCTATTGCTCAATCCTTAATTTTAGATACTAGATATTCAGTCCTAATTTAGTTCTTTAGTGTCCCATGCATCATCTTAGTTTTCCTTAATATTTCAACCAAGTTAGTATCATTCGAGGGAAGAACTATCCCAAGGGAGAGATGTCGTAATGCCCGAGGTTTTTATGTACTAAATCTCTCATTTTTTCTTTACGAAACCAGATCCATTTGGAGGTAATGTTACTTATAAGTTTACTCTCTCATTCCTATCTCAACCATATAACCATTCTCATGTTATTTCATGTATTCTAGAAATTAGTTCAGTTCATGAATATTCAATTCATGTATAATGTTTTAGACTCAGCTATCATCTCATGTTCCCATTCATACATGTTCAATAATTTATCTTAGGTTCTTCGGTATTCTTAGAATAAGGTAATAATTTCCCTTCGAATCCCTCATTTCCATACTCAGTTCCAAATGCATATCATTCTTATGTCATTCATGTATTCACGAATCAATTTGGTTAGTTATCATATGTCAGACTCAGTCATGTAGTTACGTTTTAGTCAGGCATGTTCAACATGTAATCTCAGTTCCTCTGTACCTCTTAGTTCAGTCAGTCTCATTCGAGCACAAATCTTCCCAAGGGGGAGATATTATAAGACCCCACAAGAATCTTATCTCATCTCAGTCTTATGTTGCATGTACTATAGGGGTTCAAGACTTAGAAAATTAGCTAAGTGTTCAATACTTAGCCTTTTTTCGGCCCCTTAACTTTAATGAATTTTATTTTGATCTTCCCGACATTAGATAGTTGATTTTTAAATTGATTCATAATCACGGTTGTCTATAGGTCATTTCAGGTGAGTTTTGGAATTTTCAAATATTATGTGAGGCATGTTTGGATAACCAAAATAGTGACCTAACATGATCAGGCCACTTTGTGTTTTCTATTGTGTTGTCACCATCGATGCAATGTGTCATTCATCGTGTCGGGCTAATCCACGTGGTGCATCGCCTGTCGCATTACTGGGCATATTTTATTTATTGAATTACGGGTTTATGGGGGCAAAGGAGTCATTTTCCACCAATATTAACCCACCATAACATGAAATTAAGCCTTTCATAAGGCAAATTCCCTCATCCTTTCATACAATTCTCTAAAGAGCAAACCCTAATTAATCAAGGATATGATTAGGTTCCAAAAAATCACCAACAATTCTCATGACATCAACTACTCAGGTATGTTAGACGTTCATCTATGGGCCGCTTCCACCTTTGGATTCTAAGAACCACTTTTAAATTTAAGTTATGAGTTTCACATGATTTATATTGAATTTTGTCCATATATGTGTTGTTGTTTTTGTTTCAAGTAAAGAAAATGAAAGTTTCATGTAAAGTAAACAAAATGGTATGTTGGTTGATGTGGATCTCATGTCAAACCCTTTATTTTTGAATTGATTGTTGAAGTTATGATACATTAACTTCTTGTTCATTCTTATGTAAAAGATTAAGCCTCCAAAGTGTTTAACAAAATGTCTAAGTGAATGAATTTTGCATTTTGTTCTATTGTTATGAGTTTAAAGTTGTCGTATGGTCCTATTGTCTGTGATATCGAGTCTTGGGGGATGTGATACCTAAAAATTATCTGTTCACTTAGTTTTAAGTAGTTTAGGAATGGTCCTATTCATATCATTAGTAGTAATACTCGGTCAGTTAACATGGTCAGTGCTAGTTCAGTCCAGTTTTGCCCAGTCAAGTGATTAGTATCATATTTAGTTATTGGCTCAGTTAATCTTAATTTAACTCATTTATTAGTGTCTTTCAGTTGGTAGAAGGATTCAACACCGATCGAACCCAAGGATAGGGGCATTCCTTCCAGATTAGGATAAGTAATCCCTAAGTTACAGAACTACATAGCTAGTGTATGTTGAGATATCTTCTTGTAAGATAAAGGTGGACATATCTCATATGAGTTTTCTGCCAGTGAGGGTTTACAAAATGTCTTCTTGCAAGTTAGGGTGACTCACAACCAATGTTAGTACCAGTGGAATGGTACTAACACCCTTCTAATTGGGGTCACAAGTTGGATCCTAATCTGTCCATAGTGGGGCATGTCGGTTAGATAATATCTCCCACAGTCTCAGTTTTAGTATTCAGTATTTAGTAAAAAACTCAATTTATTTCAACACGATCATAACTTACAATTATCAGTTATTCAGTTATCAAAAATTCTGTATTTTAGTTTCAGTCTAAGCTTTCAGTTATTAGTATTTAGTTATCAGAAACTTAGTACTTTAGTTTCAATCTATTTCAGACAAACATATATGCTTGGTATTATACGTTTAGTACTTTTAGTAGTCCCAGTCTTTCATATATTCTCATCCAGTTACTTCAAGGTATTTAGATATTCTTGTACATGCATATAAAACCATGCATATTAGCCTCACCTCACCTAGCATAGCAGTATTTTCAAAGTACTAACGTATACTCTTTTTTGTGCTATGATATCTCATATCATAGGTTTGGATGGTTGTGTTCTAGATCATAAATAGTTAGATCAGTCTTTCAGCCATAACTACAATAGTGAGTCCTCATCCATCGAGGACACGATATTTATTTAGTTATTGTATTTCTTATAGTATTTTTAGTATTTTAGTTATTTTTCAGACAACTGTTGGGAGTTAGTTAGGTCTTGTCCCATCAACTCTTTTATTTCATAGGTTTAGAGGCTTTCAAACACATTCAGTTAGCAGTTATTCCACAGATGTACTCAGTATTTATTTCAGTTTTATGAACCTTATGGCTTTTTTAGCTTTACTTCCGCATACATTTCATGATTATCATTCATTGCTCACATCAGGTACCAGTCATAGGTTAACTTGTGATCTTTTGGGGTCAAAAGTATCGTATGATAACCAGGGTGTAATCTCGGGGTGTTACATTTAATCTATGTATGCTTTGTAATTTTGGATTCAAGCCATGTCAATATGCTTCCTCATGTGAATTATGCACTTAGTATTGTATTGTTTTAAATGCTCATGCATCCATATTTAGTACCTGCATATATTTCAGTTAGCCTTTACCTCATGTACCAGTACATTCAAAGTACTGACCGTATACTCTCTTTTGTGCTATATTTCTTTCATAATATAGGTTTGGATACTCAGTTTTTGGATCGCCCTTGGCCGGCGCAGACCCATTCAACAACTGCAGTGGTGAGTCCTCATCCATCGAGGACAAGTTATGTTAAGTTACCTTCAGTATTTATTTCATTTCAGTCACTGAAAGTTAGTTGGTGGTTTGTCCCATCAACTCCACATGTCTTAGAGGCTTTCAGACTAGATATTTTTGATATTCAGATATTTAGATAACCTGAATTTCTTTCAATATCTTTTATCAATAATTAACACAAGTTGGTATTTGTTTCATTATTCCATCTTTACAGGAATTAGATTAGTTTAGCTTCCATATATGAAACTTTATTATCATTTTACTTAGTGCTCACAATAGGTACCAGATCATGGGTTAGCTTGGGGTCAATCATGGACATTAGCACCATGTCGTGACTAGGGCGAAGCCTCGGGTCATGACAAAACTTGGCATCAGAGCCTAAGGTTTTAAATGGTCCTAGGGTGTCTGCAATAAAAATTATTATTGTAAAAAAGCTTTCTAACAACCTACTAACTGTATTTTTGTCAAGTTTTTATAACAACTATTAATGTTGGTTAAAAATTTAATTTATAGCAACATTAAATTTTGTTACAAAACTATTTATAATCCACAACTATACAAATGTTAGACAACAATTGTTTTGGTTGCGTCAAGTTATTTTTGGCAATAATATATTTCGTTGTTGCAAAAGGTTTTCCCATCAGCATTTGTTGCAACAACATGCAAAAACTTTTTTATTGTTGCCAAAAGTACTTTTGGCAACAATATACATTATATGGCAACAAAATAAATTGTTGGGAAATGCCTTCTTTCTTGTAGTTTGCAAGGTCATATAATCATGACAAACCAATACATGTAACCATTAGACTGCTAAGTTCTATTTAAAATCCAAACCATGGTTACCAATCATTTAGATAAATGTGATGGGTTCATAATAAGTTAAATTAGGAAATTATCCATGTTTAAAAACAATATTTTCAATGTGGGTTGGGGTTAATTCCATTACCAAGCCAAAAACTCATCAATTTGGGAAAACTTTTGTTCACCATTCCAATTCACATAACCTAGCACCCATTTAGTCAAAAACATAAATTTAAAGAATAAATCATCAATTTAAAACATGGTAAAAGTAATTCATGTAATACCAATGAAAACCACTCAGCCTAATTTCAAACCCATTTATTAGAACCATACGAAAAATGAGTAAATATATGCTATAATTAAAAAATAAAGTTAGGGAATAAGATACATGCCTGAAATGCACATGAAATTAAAGTAAATTTTAAGTTCACAACTAAGATGGTGAATCCTATATAAAACACTTGAGTTTTCTTGGGTCTTGAGTTTAAGAGAGAAAGATGGAGTTTGATCTTTTAAAATTGAAGGGAATGGGGTTAATTTATATTATAAAGTCATGCAACTGGTAAAAAAAGCAAAATCTCCTCATCCCAAGTGAATAAAATAAAAACTAGATGAATTTAACATAGAAACTTGGCTTACTATTATTGCGGAGAGTAGCCGCTATGCCACATCCTTATCTCGGAGGCTAACCTCTGTGGTACACACCAATATCATGGCCCCTCATTTCCTTGGGGACCCAAATTAGCCCCAAACCCTTTTCAAAGATTTTATAAGTTTCCAAAAACACAGTTTTAATGTCCCTTTACATAATTCAAATAAAAAATTAACATAAATCACGCTAGAGGGTAAAAAATAAAATGGTTGAAGTTTTGAGGGGTCTTACAAGGACAAAGAGAGCTAAATAAGAGGAGCGACAGGATCCCTCCATGTCCTTTAATCAGTCCTTTAAAAAGGACTTTCTTGATTCTAAGTAGTCTGTAGCGAAAGATGTGGTCAAACATCATGAACTAACAGCGGGTGCATCTTCTAGTCATGTAACACCACCACCACTGCCTCCGCCAATTGAGATACCCTAGATTGGAATGAGCATGAGATGGATGCCTAGTGCATCCTAGGTATTTCTTAAGTACCTTGCTTTATATTAAAGTCATACACTAGGGACAATACATACTCTTTTAGATGGGTAGGGGTGCACCACAACCGTCGTGGGTTTTTATTGTTGTACTTCTTTTCCTGTCATCCACATTATGATAGTTGAATAGACATATTTAGGTCGTATTTTGTTTTGTTTTGTTATTTAGCTGGAAGAAAAATAATTACCTAAGTCACTTGATGTATTGTATTTTCATTATGCTTAAATGTATTAGAGAAAATAATACCCCTCTAAAAATATTTTTATCAACGGTGCAATTTGTATATATATTTTACCATTATGAATCTTGTTATGGTATTAGGATTTGGGACACGATAATTATAGCTAGCATTTGCATGAAATGGATAGGGAGTAGTTTGGGATGAAATTATGTGCCATGTGTGTGTGAGATACTTAGTTTCCCTTGTGTATGGAATCTAGAACTTTCCAGTTTGGAATTTATTGGGTTATAGGATAGTCGATTAGGAAAGGACAATAGGCCGTTCTTGAATTAGTCAACTTTTAGCCTAAATAACCTTTGAAATGCAAAAAAAATATCCTTTGATATCTATTTTCAGCCTATATAGACTATGTTTTCTGGTTTTCACCTTTCACCTTCATATTTTAGTTACAATGAACCTATTTTGGACCTAGTCCTCTTTGGATACTGCGTACCTCAGCATAGGCGAATTGCGTAAGTTAGCGTTGGCTATCATAAGGGTGCGTTATTAGAAATCGGTAGGAAGAAGGGAATATATAAGAGAAGAGAAAGTAGGGATGGTGTGTGATAGAAAAAAGAAAAAATGGGAAAATAAAAGAAGAAATAAAAAAATATAGATTTGAAAAATAAAAAACAATAAAAGAAACTACACCCAACCTGAATTAGAAATAAAAGAATAAAAGGGGAAAATAAGGGTAGACTAAAAGAGAATTTGTTAATAAGTGGACCCCTAACATAATTATAGTTCCAAGGAGGCTTAGTCACTAATTCCAAATGTACATACCAGCGCACAAACCTACATTACAAGAAAAGTAAATTCCTATAGTGATCCTAGTCTTATTGTCCCAAAACAAGTGTAAAGAAAATAAGGTCAATCCTATGGCATTTTGTGCATATTGCTAGAACCTTTTTGTGAGTATGAGTGTCTTATGATTGTCCCCGCATTAACATGATTGATTCTACTGAGTGAGTGAGACTTCTTTGTTGTGAGGTTTCATGGATTGTGTTGCTAGTTTTTTTTACCTATTTGGGGTAGTGTAATTTGTACATATGCTTGATTATATCTTGCTAATGTATTGCCATAGATTGATTCCCTTGTGTTACATTGTTGGGGTGCATTGATTCACGCAATTGGTTGTGAAAAGATTAAAAATGTAGGAAAGGGTGATGTTTTTGAGCTAAATTTAAGATTGACTGCCATAGGTATCTTAGGTTTTCGTTGGTTAAGAATCATTGTTGTGCTTTGCTGTGTGTTTGTTGCCTGAGTACATGCAGACATTATATGTTTAGGGTGTTGATCTTCCATGGTTTCATTGAACTTATATGCTTAAAATTGGAAAATATGAAAGTACTTAGGTTTGTTTTTTAGATATGATGTGTTTTTGTGTCTATTTTGCATTGAACTAGGTTTTGGTGCATAACAAGAAGAAAATAAGTTGAGATTGTAGAAAGCCTACTTACGAGGATACGTACGAGACATAGGTTGCACTTACATGGTGTAAGTAGTTTTCATAGGTGTCATACATGCAACATTAGAGAATCAACATATGAAATTTTTTACTGTCAGCTATGATGGATCACCTATGGCCCTAGGTAACACCGATGGTGTCGTAGGTACCAGTATAAATGTCAGAGGTTTGCATTTTACAGAAACTATAAGAGTGAAGATTTCCTGGTACTTTTGAAGAGCCCACTAAGGGACATAAGTACTACTTATGCCCTGTAGGTATTAGAACAAGTGGAGTTGTTGTAGAACTGAGAAGAATGTCACCTATGATGGCCACATAAATAGCGTAGGTGCCATTTATGGCCCGTAAGTGGACACCGATTAAGTTTACCCTATATATTTAGGTTTAGATTTATAGGGTTTTTATGTACTTTTTAAATACTTTTTTTGGCTTTAGTCAGTTTACACACTTATTATTCATAAACATATATTTGAGTCTAAGATTGACTTTTGATCTTAGAATCTCTTTGTACTTTATTTTTTGTAGATAATTGATTTGTGACTTTGGGTTTTATGTTTCTATTGTTGCAAGATTACTTCTGTTCTTTCTTTATTGAATTCCATGGCTTTTCTTGCAATTATGAGAGGCAAAATCCCTTAGCAAGGGTTGTGGTAACACAAGAAGAATAATAGTGTAGGGGAAGTGTGAGATTCTTTAAGATACTTATTTACACTTGCATTGTGATCTTTTTCAGTTTAATTGGTTTCTTAGCATTGTCTAACATTGAGAACCCGCCTATATTCAAAATTGTCTTCACAGGAGAGATTAGGATTGAGTAAAGAAGATTATAACAAAAATTCGAGGCTATCAACCATCGTCTAATAACTTGATACCCACAAGGTTATAATTATACTTGGATCAAAGATAAGGGTTAATAGAGAAACACCCTGAAACTGACAAGGTGAAGGGTGAGATTTATCAAAGTATTCATAAGACTATTGGAAATACCTAGCATGTCAGATTCTACCTATGTGGATAGTGAGATCGTTGGATTGAGCACGAGATAACTATGGGATTATGAAGCTAGGGGGAACATATTCCTAGTGTTCTTCTCAAATTGACTACAACCAAAGGCATTTAAGACTTATTTCTTTTTACTATTTGCTACAAATTCCCTTATTTACTTTTCTTCACTTTTGGCTAATATAAAAAGTTGTAGAGATAGATTTGACCTATTCCATATGAGATCGACCCCAACCTAGTTAGATTACTATAATTTAACAGCGTTCACATTGTATCTTCTTGGAAGATATAGTTTGGGCAACATTATTCTAGATCATAAATTAACTAAGTCCTCTTAGTCTCAAATTAATTCGATGAAGGTTGGTAGCTTCAAAATACTATTGGGATGTAATACCCCGTAAGATTCTAGACAAATTCAAATCCTTAGTTATATGTTTAAAGGGGGTAAAAGTATTATTTTAGCCTAACTACAAAATACTTATCCATTTTAAGACCCGAAGAATGTGAACTTTTTATTTTTGTCCTTTCTGGGTCAAAAACATTGATTTATAAGTTAAAATATGTTCAGGGATGTTACAAGGGCCATCCAGGAGAGTTTTAAAATTTTTGTAATATGTTTGGGGTGTTTTTGGACCTCGAAGGTAGAATGCCTCCGCATTTTGGATGAGTCATAGAGGATGGATCTCCGTGATAGCCTCTGTTTGATGGAGGTTAGCCTCCGCAATAGACTCCGTGCCACGGAGGTTGTATTTTCTTGCATTCTTAATTAAGGATCCAAGGGGCATTTTGGTCTTTCCCTCTCACCCCAAACACCCAATTGATGACTTAAAACCATAAGGGGGAATTAATTACCCCATTCTTCATCAATAATCATATGTAAACCCATCTCCCTTTTCTATGAACATAAAGTTAAAGTGTCTATTCAAGGATTCAAGCATTCAAGTTCTAATTTCAATCTTCTTCTTCATGAATTCATGAAACTAAGGTATGTGAGGTATTTATCAATGGGATCCTTCCAACTATTCAGTCCCAAAATTCTTTTTTATTCAAGTATGGATTTCTTATCCTCTTTTATCAAAATATGAATGTTAATTTTGAATTTAATCTATGTTTTCTTAGTAATTTTGAATTAAAGCCATGCCAATAAGCTTCCCCATATGAATTATGCACTTTATGCTTTAAATTTGAGTCAACCTTCTTATGTATAGTTTTAACCATATTAACTTAGCAATTCATGAATTAAACCTTGGGATCATGTTATCATTCTAAGTTTAACGTATCCTTATACCTAAAGATTATGGCTTCCACCAGTTTAGTGAAATGTGTTATGTTTGGGTATTTGAATCATGATTTCCTACTAGTGTTTTAAATGATGTTATCATATTTAAAGTGTCCTTTAGAGATGGCATGTTATGAACACCCAATACCTATGTGTTTTTACATATTTTTGCTTTCAAGTAACAAGGCTGTCAGACCATGACTTTCTTATAATATTCAGATTATCATTTTCATGCTGAGCACTTATTAGTACCGCACTATGTCCTATTAAAAAAATAATAATACTAGCGTCAATAAGTTGGGAGTAATACTTTGCACCGAACAAATGCAGGGATGTGGATCCCTGTTAGTTAGGCATGATTTGTTAGTAGTAGTCCCTAAGTTCCATACCTGCGGCACCACCCTAGAATATGAAGGATCCCCCATTAGTTAGTCATAAAACCATTGTCCTACAGGATATCAACCTTATAGATCCATATCATCAGTCATGTATTAGTATTCTACCAAGGTACCAGCACCCTTCCAACTGGGGTTACAGATTATACCCCGATAGCTCAGATTAGGGTATATCGATAATAGCTAGATCCCGCAATATCAGTTCAGTATTCAAACTATATCAGATCAGTTTTGCATGACCAAGTATAGTTATCAGACATTTAATTACTCATGTTATAAAGATTATCTCAATTCATGATTTACTTAGCCTTGCATTCTTTTTACATGTTCACGTATCAATTAGTAGTGTTCGCATATATTTTAGTTAGCCCCTACCTCACATAATAGTAAATTTAATTTAGTGATCACATACTCTCTTTTTTTCTATATTGATTTCACAATATAGGTTTCGATACTCAGTTTCTCGATTGTCCTTAGCCAGTGTAAACCCATTCAGCAGCAGTAGTGATGAGTCCTCATCTATTGAGGAAAAGTTATGTTCAGTTTTTTTCAGTATTTCTTTTATTTTAGTCACTCAAAATTTAGTTAGGGTTTTTCCCATCAACTTCATATATTTTAGAGGCTTTCAGACTAGATGTTTAAGATATTCAGATGTTTAGATGACCAAATTTGTTTTCAGTATCTTTTATCAGTAATTCAGACATATTGGTATTTGTTTAATTATCGTACCTTTATAGTATTTAGATTATTTTAGCTTCCGCATATGAAACCTTATTCTCATTTTTTCAGTGCTCACAATAGGTTTAAATCAAGGGTTAACTTGGGGTCAATCATGACCTTTAGCACTGTGTTGCGACCAAGGATAGCCTCGGGTCATAAAAATCATAGTATTAGAGACTAAGGTTTTAACGAATCCCCGGGTGTTTGAAAATCGTCTTGAGTAGAGTCTTGTGCATGGGTGTAAAGAATACTACACTTATGGGGAAGTGGCTACTAGACATTTTAGGAAAAATTTCCTTTCTTTCAGTATTTGAGTCATTCAATAGAGCATAAGCTCTATTGAATTTCCTATTTCTAACTCATTATTCATTATATTTATAGAAAATGCCTCTCGAAAGAAACAATTGAAGAAGTAATGGGGATCCTCCTGCACCGCCACCTGCTCAGGAAGATCCCCTGAATAAATACTTTTCTCAGCTGAATTTAAGGTCGTTTTCATATCTTTATCCTATTCTGTGTCTGCTCAGATAAACCAGAAGGCTATTTCCCTAGCTAATCAAGTGATGAATTCAGCTACAGCAAGGAATGGTGCTCCACTCATATGAATGCTCCATTGTTTTATAGAACTAAGTCTGAGGAAGATCCATACGAGTTTTTGGACTCTAGGTAGAAGGGGACCGACATTATAGGTGTTACATTGAGTGATAGTGCTGACATAGCTACTTATCAGTTACAAAGAGTGGATCGTACTTAGTTCAAGTAGTGGAAGGAGGACAAAAATGTTGAGGCAGGGCTTATAGAATGGGAGGAGTTTTCCATGAGGTTCTTAGACTGATTCTTCCCACTTGAGTTAAGAGATGCTATGGTAAAGTAGTTTATAAATCTGAAATGGGGTAGCATGAGTATGAAAGAGTAGTCTCTTAATTTTACCGTGT
The DNA here is from genome assembly GCA_030864225.1 of Capsicum baccatum var. pendulum. NCBI lineage: Eukaryota > Viridiplantae > Streptophyta > Magnoliopsida > Solanales > Solanaceae > Capsicum > Capsicum baccatum. Next base: position 168,110,934 of record CM061558.1, on the reverse strand, counting down.
TTGAAAGGTATACTCCAACCATGGTGGTCGATTTTAGGTCTAAGATGAGTTATTTCATGTCCAGAGTTTCAATGGAAAGTGGTTAAAGAGTGTAGGAAACTATGTTGATTAAAGAGATGGATATCTTTAGGTTGACTATCCATGATCTGCAGATTAAGGATAAGAAGCGTAAGAAAAAGGAAAAAGAGAATAATAGGGACCGAATAGATAGCTTAGGTTTTCTCAGCATAGGTCTAATGGTATAAATTATCCTCACTTATGCCAGAAATTTTTAGATCCATCCCCATCTTCAGCTAGTGCACCAATACCTAAGTTCAGGCAGAATAATCGATATAGAGCAGCATCTCTAAGTCCTATGGTAGTTTAACCAATTATCATAACAATTCTCTTCTTATAAAGTATGGTAAGAATCATCTATGTTAGTGTAGAGCAGGTAGAGATGTGTTTTTTAGATATGGCAAGTTAGGCCACAAGATAAGTGAATGCTCATTGAGTATGTAGAAGGGTAAAAGTGAACGTTAGTAGGGCCAGGCTAATTCATTAACATCCCAGAAGGCCGCCCTACTTAGTTGGATGACACCTTTAGAGCTAGCAGTGGTCAGCATTAGAATCTACTATGTGCTCTCCAGACTCAACATGATCAGGAAAGTTCTCCTGATGTGGTTGCGGGTATGTTACAAGTCTTCCATCTTCATATTTATGCATTGTTAAACAATGGAGCTTCATTTTCTTTTGTGACTCCTTATATAGATATAGACGTAGGTTTCAGTCCCGACATAATAATAGATTCTTTCTCATTGTCTACCCTAGTGGGTAATTATATCGTAGCCAGATGGGTATATAGAAACTACCTGGTCACAATGTCTCAGAAAGTTACTTTAGTTGACCTTGTAGAGTTGTAGATGGTTGATTTGATTTAATTCTCATCATGGATTGGCTTCATTCATGTTGTTCCTATGTTTTTTTAATAGAAATAGAATTGTCCAGTTCAAGTTTCCTAATAAGCCCATTTTTGAATTACGTAACGCCTTAGGTTTTTTGTCCTTGAAAATTTATAAAATTTTATCCTCACTGTCTTGACTACAACCCACCCAATGAGTTGTAATGTGCCTTTAGAGATCAGAAGACCCAGCCTTAATAAGCCCATAAGGATTTGACTAAGTTGCCTCCTTGATAAAAAGTATACTTAACGAGTCTTGTAGACTCCTAACGAGTCATAAGAAGGGTATTTCATAAAGTGTCTAGTGTAGTACCCCTGCTGAAACAATTGATACTATGACCTGGCCCTTGGATTCATAGTGTCTCATTATGAGACGTTGCGTGCCAGTCATAAGGTTAATATTGAATCACCCAAAGGGATTCCAGTTTAACTATGATTGAATAGTCCAAGACGTATGGTGAACCTATAAGTCATAAGGTCACCCATTGCAATCGACAGGTAATTTTTCCAACTTTTAAAGGAGGATATTTTAGACATTTCCCTCATACATCACTGAAAACCATAACCTATAATCTTATTTGGCACCCTATTCTCAACCATAACTTAACATAATTACACTTTCAAGCTCTTTCAAATTCTCTCAAGCAGCCATAGTTAGGGTTTCCAAGAAGTAGGTCATCCAAGGTCTAAAGGGTTGAATTCCTAACTTATTGTTCCAGGCATGTTACTCTTCCCTCATTGTTAATTTTTTAAAGGAATATGTTTTAAAGTATTATTCATGAGATATTTATGTTCGTTATGAAACAATGGTTAAGGGTTTTTTATGCTTATTGATTGAATAATGTTTCTCATGGTTTAAATGTGATTATTCATATTTTAATCATAGTTTTGAACTTGTGAGTGCATGGGCATGGTGAATGAACTAGGAAATTGTGATTTCCCTAAACTGATGACTTTTGAAGTGGTTATGAACCCAACCCCATATGGTAAAATTGGTTTTTCTATTTCTGAGAAATGTGGATATTTGTAAAATTAAAACAAGGGGGTTGTGAATTCCCCCAAGTGATGTAATATTTTTGCGATGTTGTTGTTTCCTTGCAAGTGTAGTTGGTATGATGATACTAACAATGTATGCCTTCATGTTAAAAATGCTTCAATGAAAGGTAATGTGCAATGAATGTTTTTAGTTGGGCTTTAATGGGGGTTGTGTAGCTGAGTCATGAAAGCGGAGGTCTGACTGACCGATACTAGAGACCACATTTGTCAACGTAGGGGTCAAACTGACAAAGGAGGATCGATTCCTCATCATTATTAGTACATATTTAGGGAGGTTTGAGTCCCCCACACACTATTACATAATTGGGTGCTTACGTCACCTTAGTATATGATTAGGAGGTTCGAGTCCCTCTTGTATATATATGAGATTCTTCTCCAGTTAGTGCAAGTACATATACTGGGGCCTGACCAGGGTGTGAGATATGGGGCCCATATAGCCCGTTGGCACATGTTATATTATGATGGTTTAGCTACACAATCTAGGCTAAAGTTTTAAAGTGCTTGTTAAGCTTTGTTCCCTGTACCGACATATGATATATCTATATGTACATGGATTTGATTAGGTGCATTGGTTTTGAATAATTTTGAACTGTTGATCATGGCATTATTTTATGCTTATACCTAAGTTACATGCTATTGTTCATCCTAGTAACCATCTCCGGATGCAATATCCCCATGCGATGCAGGCACCAAACCTCTTATACTCTTCCCGCATAGAGTTAGGCCAAAGCTCATGAGTTGCGCTATACTATTTATCCTGGTTCAACAAAAATATATCATTATCTTATGGAAGTTTATTGGTGGAATATTATGAAGAGGGATGTGGCCAATTTTGTTTCTAAGAGTATGGTGTGTCATTAAGTAAATGTAGAGCGCTTGAGGCACGGTTGGTTGGCTCAGGAGATTGTACTGTGGGTATGGAAATGGGAAATAATTAATATGTAATTTTTTATGGGACTTTCATTTTCCAACAGTTTCATTTGATTGGGGTCATCGTGGATAAAGTGACTAAGTCTGCTCACTTCTTGCCGTAAGGACTAATTTCTCATTTGAGTATTATGCCAAGTTGTTCATTGAAGAGATCGTGATTTCCATGGTACTCCATTTTCTATCTTATTTGATCGGGGTACCTAATTCATGTCTTACTTTTGGAGGTCGTTCCTGTGAGGTTTAGGGACTATGGTAGCCCTTAGTACAACTTTCTACCCGTAAATGAATGGGCAACCAGAAAGGACTATTAAGGGTTTGAAAGATATGCTTTGGGCTTATCTTTTTTATTTTTTTGGTAGTTGGGTTGACCACTTTCCTCTCATATAATTTGCCTGCAACAACAGTTATCACTCTAGCATTGGTATGGCTCTATTCGAGGCCCTATATGGTAGGAGGTGTAGATTTCCTATTAGGTAGCTTGAGATTGGTGTTAATACGTTGTTTGGCCCTGATTTGATTCAACAGGCCATGTAGAATGTTAAGGTGATTTGGGATAGACTTAAGGCCACCCAAAGTTGTCCAAATTCCTATGCAGATGTGTGGAGAACGGAGTTGGAGTTTAGTATCAGTGATTGGGTGTTTTTTAAGGTGTCCCACAGGAAGGAAGTGATCCAGTTTGGTAAGAATGGGAAGATAGATCCCCATTATGTCAGTCTATAGTTGGTTTTAAATAAGGTTGGTAATGTCTCTTATGAATTAGAGTTGACTTCTAGTTTGATCTCCATTCATTAGGTGTTTCATGTTTCATTGTTGAGAAAGTGAGTGGGTGATCCTGCGATTGTTGTTCCTTTTGAGGAGGTGGGTATTTCAGATTCTTTATCCTATGAAGAGGTCCTAGTTTTGATACTGGATCATCAAGTTTGTCGGTTACGGACAAAGGATGTGGCTTTGGTGAAGGTTCTTTGTAGGAACCAAAAGGTAGAGGAAGCTACTTTGGAAGACGAAGAGGATATGTAGTCCAAGTATCCATTCTTGTTTCTCGTTATAGAAAATCGTTCTTGAGGTATGTGTATTCCTTAACATCTTTGTTTTTGACTTTGTTAAGGAAAATGATGATTTCCTTGGCATATGTTTTTTTGTCTTTGTTAAAGGTAAGAGTAGTGGTATATGGAGTCAAATCGTGTTAATAAATGACTTGTCCTATCATTAGAGGATGAATGATCCTACGGGTGGAGTATGTAACACTGGGTTTTTTTCCTTAAAAATTTCTGCAATTTTATCCTTACTGTCTTGACTACGACTCACCTAACAAGTTGTAATGTGCCTTTTCAGGTCATAAGACCCAGCACTAATAAGCCAAGAAGGATTTGCCTAAGTCACTACCTTGATAGCGACTATACTTAATGAGTCGTATAGACTCCTAATGAATGAAAAGATGGGTATTTTGTAGGGTGTTCAATGTAGTGACCCTAATGAAACTATTGTGACTACGAACTTCACATGACCCAAATTAAGTACCAGTCATGTCTGGCATCTCAAGTTGGACAGGGACCGAAGACAACCCCTAATTCTCAACCGTAACCACCCTGTACCGTATAACGGACGAATTCCAAAGATATAGAAAGATATAACAACAATAACTCAAAGACATTTAATAAAGACTATGATTATAATCCAGCAACTCAACCCAACATTCAGCCAGTGCGAATCCTAATGCAAATAAAATTATCAAGGCTGACAACAATACTAACAACGCCTATGCCCATAGTAGTCTCACAAAGACTTTAACCAGAATCAATAACATCCGGTCAGGACATGCCCCACCATAGCCAAAACTAAACTAAATAAATGACAATAATGAGAGAAGTCCATAACATAAAATGGAGTCTTCCAGAGTATAGACACTCATAACTTCATACGGACACAAAGCTATCCTTAAATCTAAGTCACTAAGAAGGAGTAGTAGTATGGCATGTTCCTGCATCACATAAGGATACAACACCCAAAGACGGTTAGCAAAATGCACTGCTAGTATGTTCTTAGGAATAAGGATAAAATAATGACATTATTCAAAAGTAATGTAAATAATCATATGAAAACACAAACACACCTACATATATATATATATATGTATATATATATACACACACACCATGTTAGGAAAGGGAATTGGGTTTAGCATTCATTTAAAACCTTTAACCTAGGTTGTGTAGCTTTGCCAACCTAAATCATCCATAGGCTATATGGGTTCAGCCCCCTACTGAAAGGGACTCGGTGTATGTTAGCCACATGAACCGGAGAAAAACTTGAGATGACTAGTACATATCAAAAAATATAATTATGACATAATGGATACGGTTACCTAGAACAAACCTCACATCGGCAAATATGAGTTTCTAGCTTTGGCCCCACCGGGACCTCAACCTTCCACGACTTTTCTAACACACCCTCTTTAAGCCTATATTAATACTATTCACACTTAACATACCATATACCAAGGAGTATTTTATTAGGCATTAACCATTGGTATCATCATACCAAAATTAGAGATTGCAAGTCTATCCATTTATGACATACCATATCCATTAAACTAATTTGACTCCAAAGTTTCCAATTAAACCAATACCATGGCCACCAAGGCCTTTCCATTCCTTTTAAAACCAACCAAACCAATTTAAGTTCCATTACCATATTTTGCGATGCAATATTTTCAAGAATACTATAAATATGTGATAAAATCATTCTCATTGGCATTTTAACAAACATGTTGAGGGCATATAGTTTCCAAACCAAAACCAAGTATCAATTAACCATATTCCATGCAATAACAAGTTCAAACCATAATGATAACATGAAAAACCATAAGTAAATCACGGGAAAGCATAATCTAACCAAGAACAACCAAAACCCTCAACATTTATTTCAAAACCAAAATAATAACTCAATAATACCATGAAAACCATTTATTAAGACATGGTTTTAGTTGAATTAACTATTAGGTAAGAGTAAATACCTTAGATCAAAGACAGACATATTCACTCTTGAAACACCTTAATTGATTGCCTTGTAGAAACCCTAGCCTTTTCATGAACCAAGAGCTTAAGAGAGATTTAAAAGATTTTAAAGAGTGTTTGATTTAAAATAATAATTTAATGAAGTCCCAAAAGTTGTTTTATGGTGTGGGATCGAATGGAGTTAAGAGGGGAAATATCTAGAATACCCCTAACTTACACCACCACCAGTAACAGCATACCCAGTATATTCCTACCAAATAGGGAGAATACCCCCAACTTAAACTATAAAAATCCTGCAGGTGGATACGAGTTGACCCTACAACTCATCACCACATCATACGAATGGTACCATCCAGTCACAACCAAAACATAAAGTTGGACATCCACACACCATCTACCATACGACTCCATTTCCCTAACTCATCACCATGCTATATGACTAGTACCATCAAGTCATATCCTAAGCACAATATTGAGGACCAAACACTGGAAAATATATGATTAGTCTATTTTATTTGTTACGTGAACATATGACTCATGAGTAGTCTCTTGTATCTATGACAGATCTGGGTTAGTAATGATAATGCTCAACTTACACATCAATTTATGTGTAAGGCGGTCGTCGTCAAAATATTTACCCAATATTAGAGTTGGGATCGAATGCACGCGGAACAATATGAATGGTAATCAAGTTAATTAAAAATAATAGATACAAGTTAAATTCAAACCAATAGTACAAAAGGATAAAAATGGGGTAGACAAGTGTATACACTAATATTTATTTTTGGGTTTTTCTAGTATAAATTGGGGGCTATGAATAATTAAAGTTTTAATAATTATGCACAGATCTTGGGATTATGTGTTACTAAGGGAGTGACATGTGTATTGTAATAGTTAACTTTGGTATTAGCAGGTCATGTGTGGGTAGGTTTGGTTATAGGTTTTGATGATAGTATTTCAATAAGACACCAAATTTTCACCCGTTGATTCTTTTGAATACCTAATGGGTGTGTTCAATAATTGGTAACCACAACCTCAATCTAGGTATCCCTATTTCTAGGATAATGCCCATGGTATAGTCAAATTTACAACCACCCTTATGTCTAAGATAGTGATAGATTATCAAACTACATAAATAATTGTCTACTATTCCCTCTTCTAAGGATTTTGTGGATTCCTAAAGTTCACCCAAAACCCTTCTTTTAAAGATACCCTTGAGCTTTTTAAAGCTTAGAGCTTCTGCTCATCAAACCTATGTGGGTATTTAGTGCTCTCACCCACAAATCCAAATAAAGTTAGCACACCAATTATAAAACCCATCAACATAAACTACCAAATAAAAGCTAACAATAACAAGCATCACACACTTTAACCCCTATTCACACATAACCCCAAGAGTGAGATTTAGCTATACATAAGATAAATAACCATAGATATACCTATAATGTCCATTGAAATAACTTGTTTAAGATTAAGTGTATATTGCTTCAAACTTTTCCCTCCCACAAATAAACAATGGAAGTGAGCTATTCCTCAACTTAGAAGGTCTCCAATGTTTTCTTCATCAAAAAATTATACAATATTTTTTCTCCAAGTATGGAAGCTATGAAATCAAGAGCTAAACCTAAAAATTGGGGAAGATGGAATATCTCTCATAATTCTAGGGTTTGAGTCTTTTTGTCAAAATTGCGATAAACCATATGCATTTCTAGATTTTCCCTTGGGCTAAACCCTTCTGCTAAGCCGCGATCGCACCAGCTTGGCCATGATCGCGGCCTTTACGACTGTGATAGACTTACGCGACTGCAGTTGATTGACCCTACTTAACTGCCGTGGTCGCGGTCTTCCCTTATGCTCCAGTTCTTCAGGTGTACTTTCTTGTTCCCTTTTGATAATTTTAAGCTCCAATCCATATCTTTCTATCTCCTCAACTTTATGCCTTCAAAGTATGGATATTTGTGCACTCTTTCAAAACAAGGTAATGTGCTTAAATGATGAGTACAAATAAGTGGTAAAGTAACCACTCATCAACAAGGCAACATAAAACCTTGCTTGTCCTCAACCAAAACCATGCACTTACTATGAGATGTAACCATTTATGCCAAATCTTTATGCCTTAAAGATCACAACGACATCAACTTTAATCCTCACCATAAGTAGATCATTGCATATGTGCTAGGTTAGTTTCACTACACCCCTTATTATAAAATTGTAATATCTAAAGATGTATAAGACTATAAAGGGCAACCAAGCAATAAGAACTAATACTCTCAAAATGGATTCCTTTTGACCACAACTATGCTATATTCCTTTTGCCTCATTGATAGGGAGGTGACACAATCACCCACCTCAACTTGTTCACATGCAAACCTCTTAAGAAAAATAAATCTACTCACCAAACTACCAAATATGTAAAAAGGAATTTTCAGTGCAAGAACTCTCTTTTTCAAAAAAGAAATCTCTATTCAATCAATTCCATACCATAGGCTTGCCCCTATTTTCCATTGACACTACAAAGAAAGTAAATGGTCAGAAATCTCAATGGGCTTTCTAAGCTTGTAACATAGGTTTAGGTTAGTGTAGGATATCATTTGGGAGCAACATAGACACACCCTTCATTGAACATTTACGTCACCCTATTCAATCCACCTTTTTGACTATCGGCCACTCTTCTTTGTCTTCTCTCTTTTATTATGCCTAATTTATGCTTCCTTTGTTCACCCAATTCTTTCATTTTTTTTCTTTCCACTTTCGTACAATTCATTCCTTTGTTGGATCCTCTCTGTTTACTGTTTATTTTCTTACAATGTTAAAGCACATTAGGCATTTCACTTATAACTTTGTGGTCCCAAACTTACTTCCATAAATCTTTACCACCCCCAACTTAGTCTTTTAACCTCAACATATATTTTAATGTTCAAGAAGGGTATGGTTCAAAAGAGCAATAAAAATAATAATTCACGGCTTGTAATGTTTTTCGAAAGAAAGGTCCAAATGGTCAAAGTGGGTAACTAGGGATTACATGCATGCTTGGTTAGGATTTTTATGATAAAGTTGTTTCCAAAGTCACAAAGAGGTCCTAAGATCATTTCTCCAACCAAGAACAATCAAAATTATATTTGAAAGACTAATGGGGAAAGTTCTAGATAACACAAGTATAGAAGAGATGAATGCAAATATTTCACCACTCATGGCAAGCAAGATTTGCCAAGGAGCTTAAATGTCCCTCCTGTTGGAGAAAAATTTAGAGTATCTATTTCTATTCACAAGTCAAAACTTATGGAGCCACAAAAATAGAAAAGTTTTGCTACATCATTGCTCACGTTCATGCCCTTGCTTATTCAAGAATTTTGGACGGAGGGGGGTTGTTGTTTTACATTAGTACCACAAATAATTTTCTAAATTATGGATAAAACCCAACGCCTTAGTCTCACATTTTTTCTCAAAATGGACAAAACACCTATATGGATAATTAGACTTCACCAATGGTATATAACATGATCCCAAATTTATAATATATAATGCCACAAGTACTCAAACTTCCCTTGCATTCATGAAATTAATGTTATAGGTACTCAAAATTCCCCTTTACCTATGTCTCAAAACCCAAAACACGACGCTTTACCCTTAAGAACATCGTCACTCAATCTACCATAGGGAAAAGCTAGTCATGCATCACCAAAATCAATAACAAAGCTAAAACAAAAACAGAAAAACTAAAACTAGAAGAAAAACATGATAATCCATAAAACGTGGGCACCATTAGAGTTCCCAAAAATTTAGTATCCCAAAAACAAAAAAAAATTAATATCCATGGTGTCGTCCTAAAACAACAACATAAAATTAAATATCCATCAGCACATCATCACAACAATACAAATCCGAGGGTACCCACAACTAAAAAGGAATGCATTGCCCTCACTGCATGTGCAATAAAGCAAGAGTAAGAAGGGTCTCCTTGAATCTGCATCAAGAGTTGCTCTCTCCCGCTGACTCTGCACCATCACTATCAACATTATCGGCAAACAAATCAGCAGGGGAATCATTCTCATTATCCATCCTACATAAAGGTGGTATATCATTATGCTTAAGCACCTTAAAGATACCATTTACCCTCTTCCAAAACTTTTTGAAGAATTTATATCTTTTTTTCTCTCTGTCTTCAACATCTTCCCATATGACTCCTTGAAATGCCTATTTTATCTTGCTAAGGATGAGTAGTATTTCTCTAATTCAATAATATATCTTTTATTTTTCTGCTCCTCAAAGTATATTTCATAATCCGAATGAGTGACATATGAGTGGCGAGCGATGGATGGCTCAGTGAATGCGACCGTAGTACTGTTAATATGGTCATTGAGACCGCGATCAAGGTATCTAAGAGAAAATTCAATAGATTATGTACTCTCTTCAAAACACTATTGTAACCCTAATTCTTTATTTCAACAATGCATATCAACATTATAAGTAAAGAATTTGAGCCTAGTATATGTGATTATAGTCCCAAACTTGAAATAATTCAAATTGAACTCATTGGGCATTAAATCGAACACATGATGTACATAATTATTTCAACCGTTTAATGATTAAATTTGGGTAATCAAGACTTCCCCATTAGTGTGTACATAAACTACAATAGCTAATCACATCGATAATCATAAATAAGCATGCATTTAATAACGAAAACATCATTTTAGGCCTCTCTAAACTTTAAATTCTAGACATATAATTATCCAAATTAAGGGAGCTGATACAACATACAAAATTAGATGATGCCATTGGAATGAAATGACACTTGGATATGTAATCCAAATCCACAAATTTTATAGAATTTTGAAAGAAATTGAGAGAGAAGGATGGGAATAAATGGTATTTGGATGGTCACTTAAACTTATTTGACCACGATCGCAGTCCTAGGTCAGCAATCACGGTTATATGGCCTTGGCGATTGCAGTGGCACGGACTAGGTCGCGGTAACTGAGACCAAATAATTGGGTTTCCTGTACTTCTTGTTCAGTCTAAATTGCCAATTTCACATGTTCCTTTTTCAAATTCAATAAAAATTCCACTTAGCACCAATATTTCATGGATTTTACATGCATTACAAAAAAAAAATGAAATCTAATCTACATGAATAAATCAAAAGGATATATACCACTTTTCGTGGCATGATGGGTTGCCTCCCATCGAGCACATAGTTTAATGTCATTCCATAACGCCTTTATTGCTTATTTTTATGTTTCCACTTAGAAGATTAGAATCTTTATCCCAGTTTTTGTTCAATATGCAATAAGCGGTAGGGGGCCAAAGGATTCAAATCTTCCAAGGTGAAACTTTGAAGAGTCTATGAAATGGCAAGCAAGATTCGATCTCACCATTTTGAAGATTTGAACCTTTTACACAACTTCACATCATATTTTCGGAGTGGATTCTTGGGGAAAGGTGAGGACAATAATAGGTTATTTGTTGCACATTGGGAGTTGAGTGTCTCGAACTTTTATGAATGAGCTTCCATATGCTCCTTTAGAATGTCAAAATCCAAAATGTAGGATTTGTACTCCATCTCCCCATAACACATCATTTCTCTAGGTGGATGGATTCTCATAACACCCTCTAGTCACAATGTTGGAAAATGCTTTGAACGAGGTCCAACCCCTAATTTAGGAATTTCCTCCTCTAAATTATCTTTATGCTGAAATAAACTAGAGTCATCATAAGAGTTTTGCTTTAATTCTTCTCTTGACTCTAGTGCCATTTTCTGTGTTTCATCATTTTTGTCCTCGATAAGACGGTTGATTGGGAAGTCACTGAGGATTCTTCGATACTAAGTTCATCATCATAGCTTGGTTTGTCTTCTAGATAAATCTTCTCTTGGGAAATGGGAAAGTTAGTAGTGGTTTTAAGCTTTTTTTCTTTGCCCATTTCCTCCATCTTGACACTTGTCTATTATCATGCCACTTGATGAATGCTAGTAGCCTTGGGTCAAACCTATTGGACTTGGTATGTTGTTCTTCCTTTTTTTTCACCATAATACCTATCAAGCTCATTAGAAGAACTAGCAACCCGATTAGCATAATAGGGGGAGGGGGCATTTAGATAATCATCCCAATGGATACCTTTACCACTACATAAAGAACACATATATTCCCTATAGGATCGAGATGAAGGGTCCATCTCTCTCCGGGGAGCATAGTTACAATCTCTCCTAACGTGTGGTCCGTCATAGTTTGGACATGGGTTGTAATGATAGGATTCCAACGACCAACATCATATTTGTTTGAAAATGCTATACAGAAAGTAAAATATAATAAAATCTACCTACAAAATAAAATCTCCAACAAATATATACAAGCTTTAATTCAAGCAAGTAATCTAAAATTCCAAACGAACTTAATACACCAAATTTTTCCTTGAAAACGGCGCCATTTTAGATAACGTTCAACTTACATAATTTAAATACAAAGCGATCGTTGTCAATATATTTACCCAAAGTTATAGTAGGGATCGAATCCACAAGGAATAATGTGAGTTAAAATCAAGTTAATTTGAAATAATATATACAAGTTAAATTCAAACTGATGGTACAAAAAGATAAAATGGGGGAAACAAGTGTCTACACTAATATTTCTTTTTGGGGTTTTCTAGTATAAATTCGGGGCTAGGAAAAATTATAGTTTTAACAACTATGCATGGATCTTGGGATTATGTGTTACTAAGGGAGTGACATGTAGATGCTAATAATTAACTTCGGTATTAGTACGTTAGGTGTGGGTAGGTTTGGTTATAGGTTTTCATGCTAGTCTTTCAACAAAACACCAAACTTTTATCCATTGATTCTTTCAAATACCTAATGGGTGTGTTCAATAATTGGTAACCACAACCTCAATCTAGGCATCTCTATTTCTAGGATAATGTCCAAGGTATAGTAAACTTCACAACCACCCTTATGTCTAAGATAGTGATAGATTAGCAAACTGCACACATAATTGTCTACTATTGCCTTGGTCTCCATATCCCTCTTTCAAGGATGATGTGGATTCCTAAAGTTCACCTAAAACCATTCTTTTGAAGATGGCCATAAGCATTTTAGAGCTTAAACCTTTCATTCATCAAACTCATATGGTTATCTAGGTCTTTAACACATAAATCCCAACTAAGTTAGCATTGCAATGATAAAATCCACAAACATAAACTACCAAATAAAATATAACAATAACAAGCCACCCCCACTTTAACCCTTATTCACACATAACCCCAAAAGGGAAATTTAGCAACACATAAGATAAATAAGCACAGATATACCCTTAATATATGTTGAAATGACCTGTGGAAGATTAAGTAACTGTTAATTCAAACTTTGCACTCCCATAAATAAACAATGGAAGTGAACTATTCCTCCACTTAGAAGGACTCCAATGCATTCTTTACCCAAAGTTTATAGAATATTTTTTTCTCCAAGAATGGAGGCTATGAACTCAAGAGCTAAACCTAAAAATTGTGGAAGATGGAATATCTCTTATTATTCAAGGGTTAGAGTTTTTTTGTCAAAATTGGGACAAGCCAAGTGTATTTCCAGATTTTCCCTTGGGAAGAACTCTTTCGCTAATCCGTGATCGCACCAGTTTGATCGTGATCGCGGCCTCCACGACCACAAGAGACTTATGCGACCGCATTTTATTGACCTTTCTTAATAGCTATGATCGCGGTCAGCAGACCACAACTGTGGAAACTGAGGATCTTCTGCTCTAGGTCTTCTGTTGCACTTTCTTGCTCCCTTTTTGATCATTTTAAGACCCAATCCACATCTTTCTATCTCCTCGGATCTATTCTTGCAAAGTATGGATGTTAGTGCATTTAATCATAATTATGTTAAATTTATTCATTCAAAACAAAGTAATATGCATGAACAATGAGTGCGAATGAGTGGTAAAATCACCACTCATCAAGCAACACACTGACCGTCCCTAGACCCATCACCACAACATAAAGTTGTGGTATGATTTGTATGATTAATAAAAAGTTCAAGACTCGAGAAATTTTCAAAGGACATAACCCAGGGTGTTTCAATTCTCCCCCAATTAGATCATTCATATTCAAATGATGGAACAAGGTAGTGCAAGCGTAATTTGGACTCCACACTCCTCTACTCTTACCTTTAACTAAATTAGAAATTAAAGATGCAAGGAATTCAATATTACCATCAACTGAGTTAGAAAACAAAGATGTTAAGAAGAATACATACCTTTCGCATGAATTTTGGGAGCAAAAAATAAGAACGGATATTTGGACTTCATGTCCTCTTCATCTTCCCAAGTAGCCTCTTCAACCTTGTGGTTCATCCATAGAACCTTTACCGAGGCTACGTCCTTGGTCCACAACCGATGAATCTAGTGATCCAAGATCTCTATCGTGATCCCTCATAAGACAAAGAATCCAAAATACCAATACCCATGATGGGAACATTTTGTGTTAGATCACCCATACACTTCCTTAACATAGAAACATAGAACATCGGGTGAATGAAGCTCAAATTAGAAGACAACTCCAAAGCATATGCAACATTTCCAATCCTTCTCAAAACCAAGTACGGACCAATATACAGGGGAATGATCTTCCGCCTCTTACCAAACTAAATCACTCCCTTCATGGAAGACACCTTTAAGAACACCCTATCCCCAACCTCAAACTCAAACTTCCTACGCCTCATATCTGCATAGGACTTTTGAAAACTTTGGGCAGCTTTAAGTCTATCCTGAGTGAACTTTACCTTCTTCGTGTCTTAGTAAACCAAATCTAGACCAAACATCTCTGCCTCGCCAACCTCAAACCACCCAATAGGAGCCCTACACCTCCTACGATACAAAGCCTTAAATAGAGTGATCCTAATGCTATAATGGTAGCTATTATTGTAGGCAAACTATATAAGAGGCAAATGCTCCACCAAACTACCACCATGGTCAATCACGCAAGCCTGAATCATATCCTCCAATGTCTGAATAGTCCTTTCTGCTTACCCATTCGACTGTGGGTGAAAAGTTGTACTAAGAATCACCTTGATCCCAAAACCTTTTTGAAACGACCGCTAAAAGTGAGATGAAAACTGTGTTGTGATTCGAGATGATAAAAACAGGTACCTCATATGTAACCTTATAATATCTTGGTGGTACAACCTTGTATAATCCTCTGCCAAAAAACTAGTCCTCACTGATAAAAAGTGAACCAACTTTGTCATCCTATCCACGATGATCCAAGCCGAATCAAATTAATTCTAAGAAAGAGAAAAATAGGTAACGAAATCCATATTGATCGCTTCCCACTTCCACACAGGCAACTCAATCCCTTATACAATCTTCTGAGCCTCATGTTTTCAAGTTTCACTTATTGTCAAACCATGCACTTAGCCACCAAACTAGCCAGATCTCGCTTCATATTTTTCCACCGATACATCTTCTTGAGGTCATGATACATTTTTGTCGAACCAGGCGGAACAACATAGCATGACTTATGTTCCTCAGCCAAGATCCTCTCTCGCAAACTATCTACATCAGGAACACATAACCTCCCTTAGTACCGCAAGGTTCAATCACCACTAATATCGAAGGCTATAACCTTCTGCCAACCTACATTACCCTTGATCCTCATCGAGATAGGATTAAACATCTTCTTCTCCTTGATTTCCACTCCAAGAAATGGTTGCTCCCCCTCTTGAATGAACACATCACCATTCTTGAAGTCCTAGAGAAAAACTCCAAGGTTAGCTAAATAGTAAATGTACTTCACCAACTCCTACTTCTCCTTATCTATAAGAGCTAGACTCACCATAAATAACCTACTAAGAGCATCAACAATGATGTTAGCTTTTCTTTGGTGGTAGTAAAGATTCATTCATAGTCCTTGAGAAGCTCAAGCCATCTACTTTGTTGAGGTTAATCTCTTTTTGAGTAAACACATACTGTAGGCTCTTATGATTAGAAAAGATATCCGCATGAAATCCATACAAATAGTGACACAATATTTTCAATGTGAACACCACAGCTAATAATTCCAAGTCATGGGTCGGGTAATTTTTCTTATGCACCTTAAAATGTCTTGAGGGATAAGCTATCAGCTTGTCATGCTGTATCAAGACACAACTGATCCCCACTGGGACACATCATAATATACCACAAATCAATCCATGCCTTCAGGCAAAGTCAAAGCAAGAGCCAAAGTTAGCTTAGTCTTCAGCTTCTCAAAACTACTTTCACAAGCATCGGACCACAGGAACTTTACCTTCTCTGAGTCAACATAGTCAATGGGGAAACTATAGAAGAAAAGCTCTCCATAAACCTTCTGTAGTAACCAGCTAAACCCAAGAAGCTCTGAATATCTAATGAAGTTGTGGGTCTAGGCCACTTCTTAACCACTGCTACCTTCTACAGATCCACCATGATCTCTTCAATAAAAATGATATGAACCTAAAAAGTAACAACACTAAACT
The DNA here is from genome assembly GCA_030864225.1 of Capsicum baccatum var. pendulum. Taxonomy (NCBI): domain Eukaryota; kingdom Viridiplantae; phylum Streptophyta; class Magnoliopsida; order Solanales; family Solanaceae; genus Capsicum; species Capsicum baccatum. The sequence continues at coordinate 168,094,514 of CM061558.1, read as the reverse complement.
AGGATTCACAATTCAAAATTTAGCATATAATTATTGCTCGTTCAAGGTATGAAATTCAATGCATAGGTGATCAACATGATACACCTCACTTATGGATTACACCAGAATGTCATTTATTAACACAGTGATGAATAAATCTAGAAACTAACGGTAGACCTTATTCGTCAAATCCATGAATACTACCAAGGCATTGGTCAACCTAAAAGACATAACAAAGAACTTAAAATTCCCTTATCTAGTATGGAAGGAAGTCTGAGGGATATCTTCCTCCCTAATCCATAACTGAGGATGCTCGGATCAAAGTCATTCTTCGAGAAAACTTAATACCCTAAACTCATTAAACAAATCATCTATCCATAGAAGAGGGTACTTATTCTTTACCGTCACCTTATTCAATTATTGGTAATAAATACACATCCAAAGGGAACCATCCTTCTTACACATGAATAACACAAGTGCACCCCATGAGGACAAACTAGGATAGATGAAACCCTAGTCTAAAAAATCCTTGAGTTGCTTATTTATCTTCTTCAACTTAGATGAAGCCATTCTCTACAAGGGAATAGAGATTAGATGGGTGTCCAGAATAAGATCAATCCTAAACTCAATATCCCTAATAGGAGGAACATCAGCAAGGTCATCAGGGAATACCATAGGAAATTCATTCATCACCGGGATGATATGCAAAGAAGGTCTATTTAATTTAAAATGTTTAACCTTGACCAAATGATAGAGACACCCCTTAGAGAATAATCTCCGAGCTCTAAGATGCGCTATGAACTTCCCCTTATGAGTTAGGGAACCACTCTCTCACTCATTAATCATCTCCTTATAGAATTTAAATAAAACTTTATAGGTCCAAAGGTCTAGAAAATCATAGCATGAGTGCAACCAATTTATCCCCAATATGACATCAAAATCCAACATATCTAACTCAAATAGAACCATCACAGTTTCCTTACTACCAACAGATACCACACACCCCTTATAGACTTTTTTAGCAATCATAGAGTCACTTATCAGGGTAGAAATAGAAAAAAGAATCAAAACATACTCAAGATCAAAACCAAAATGCACAACCATAAATAGGGTCACATAAGATAGGGTGTACCCTATATCAAGTAAATAGTACACATCATGAGAAAATAATTTCAATGTACCAGTCACGATATCAGGTGATGCCTTAGACTCCTTATGGGTAGTGAGAGAATAGAGATGGTTCCAACAATGCAAAAATTAGATGGTACAACCATTAGTGCTGGAACTGATAAAGAGGAAACCAAAACCTTTTTTCCCTAGAGGCAACCTTGGCCACTGGACAGTTTCTAATTATGTGCCTTGGCTGACCACAGCTAAAGCACTTATCTCTTACTTCTTCACAATAACTCTGATGTAATATACAACAAAATATATAGGGAGGATATGATAGAGCTGACTGGGCCCCATTAGACTGAGATTGGGTACCATATGCCCAATAGTTGTCATCACCATCGAAATGCCTATCACCTGAGGTGGAGCACTAGCATTTAAGTAAGACCCAAAATTGCCCAACTTATTCTTGGGACACTTCCCACCATCCCTGCCACTCTACTATTAGAGACCACCCTGCTAAAAAGAATTTGAACTTCTTACTTTGCCTCTCTCCTATCTCAGCCTGCTTCTTCTTCTCTTTCTCTACCAGCTATATGTATGCAACCAACCTATAGATATCCATGTCCTTGTTTAAAAAAGTAGTCTTACTCTCCAGAATTAAGTCCCTAGATAACTCAAAACTAAACTTTCTTATTCTAGCCCTCATGTTAGACACTAACTCAGGAGCAAACTAAGATAACTGGCGAAACTTCATGGCAAACTCATTCACTAACATCTTACCTTACTTCAGATTAACAAACTCTTCTGCCTTTGCTTCTCTCAATTCTTAAGGAAAGAAGTGGTCCAAGAAAGCTCTAGAAAAATCCTCCCACAGGGCAGACTCAATATCATCACCCCCTAACTGATCTCATTTATTATACCCTTGGTACCCCATATCATTCAGATAGTAGGAGATAAAATCCACGCCTTCTACATTTGTGGCATGCATAATATAGAATATCTTTTCTATCTCATCCAAAAAACCTTGACAATTCTTCTTAACCCTAACACTAGCAATGGTTGAAGGATTCAACCTCATGAACTGGCCAACCCAGGAGCTAAAGAAGGGCTGGAGGGAACCGGTAGAACTCTACGACGGCATGCAGGAACTAGATCCATAGATTAACTTTGGACGTTATAAGTAGAATAGGTCCCATCATATTATCCACAAGTTGGTAAAACAGTTTTTGTAAGCTTTAGATCTTCGATGAGGCATGATCTAAAAAGCAAACAAATAGGTAACAAAGAAGATTTTAGGACCTTAGACTTTACACCTTTAAAATAGTTCACAAAAAGGAGAAAAATTCCTAAATGCCTTGTAGCCTCTCCTTTATAAGTGTGGCATGCTACATACCTTTCAAATAGACTCTACTTGATAGAGCTTTCTGGACTCTTAATTGACCATAGACCTAGGGCTATGATACGAATCTGACATGACCCAAACTAGGTCCTAGTCGTGTTGGCATCTTAAGTATGACCAGGACCAAAGAATGCCCCCAATACCCAACCATAACCTCCTTATTCCTTATGTTAGATGAATTTTAAGCATATAATGAAATATAACAACAATAACTCAAAGAATCTAAATAAAGTCTATTATCATAATCCAACAACCTTAACCAAATATTCAACTGGTGCCAACCCCAATACTAATACCAAAATCAAGGATGACACCAATACCAACATGTCTCATGTCTATAGTAGTCCCATAAAGCCTCTAACCAGAATTAATAACATCAAGTCGGGACATGCCCCCAACCAAAGCCAAAACTAATCCAAAGAAATGACAGTAAAAAGAGAAGTCTATAACATGAAATTGAGTCTTCTGAAATATGGAAGCTCACAACTTCAATCTGACACAAATTTGTCCGCGAATCCAAGTCACCAAGCAAGAGAAGTAGTATGGTCAGTTCCTATATCACAGAGGGATACAACACTTAAAGATGTTTATCAAAATAAATGCTAGCATGTACTCAAGAATAAGGACAAAATTTTTCCATTATTCAAAACCAAAGTAAATGATCATGTGTAATAACATACATATATATCCCATATCAAGAAAGGGAATTATGTTTAGCATGTATTTAAGAGCTTTAACTTGGGTTGTGTATCTTTGCTATCCTAAATCACCCACGAGCTCTAAGGGTTCAGATCCCTCTACTGAAAGAGCCTCGATGTGTGTTAGATGCATGAACCTAGGAAAACACTGCTATGACTAGTATAACTCTTAAAATATATGTATGACATAATGCACACGGTCACTAAGATCAAACCTTACATCAGCAAACATGACTTTCCAGGTTTGGTCCCCCTGGGACCTCCACTTTCCATGGTTTTGCTAAGATATCCCTCTTTATTCCCATATTAAAATGATTCACACATAACCAACTACTTACCAAGGAGTCTTTTATTAGGCATTCACCATTGGTATCATCATACCAAAATTACAGCTTGCAAGTCTATGTATTTATTCCATACCAAAGCAATTAAACCAATTTGACTCCAAAGTTTCCAATTAAACCAATACCATGGCCACCACGGCCTTTACAGTCTATTTAAAACCAAGAAAACCAATTTAAGTTCCATTACCATATTGTGTAATGCAAAGTTTATAAGAATACTCAAACTATGTGAAAAAATCATTCTCGTTGGCATTTTTTATAAATATATTAAGGGCATATAGTTTCCACACTAAAGTATCAATTGACCATATTCCATGCTACCACATATTCAAACCATAGTTATAAAATTAAAAACCATAAGTAAAACATTGGAAAGAATAATCAATCCATGAACAACAACCCCACCCCCCAACATATATTTCAAAAACAAAAATAATACCATAATAATACAATGAAAACCATTCATTAATACATGCTTTTAGCTGAACTTATAATGAGGGAGGAATAACATGGCTTAGAAACCATTGACGAGGGAGATATTGACACTTGAAAGCCCCTAATTCATTGCCTTGTAGAAACCCTAGCCTTTTGTTGAACCAAGTGCTTGAGAGAGATTTAAGAGATTTTTAAGTCTGTTTTGATTTAAAATAATAGGTTAATGAAGTCACAAAAGGTGTTTTATGTTGTAGGGTCAAAAGGAGTTACGATGGAAAATGCCCAGAATACCCCTTACTTAAATTGTAAAAATCCTGCAGGTGCATACGAGTTGACCCTGTAACTCATCATCACATCATATATCTAGTACCATCAATTTATAACCAGAACAGAAAGTTGGACATCCACATACTAACCACTATATGACTCAATTTTCGTAACTCATCACCATACCATACAACTACTACCATCAAGTCGTATCCTAGGTATTACATTGAGGGCCATACACTGGACAACATACGATTAGTATATACCATTCATGACATAAACATATAAATCATGAAGAGTCTCTTGTATCTAGGATAAAATTTGCCTAGAAACACACAGACCAATATATGAATAAGGTCCCTAGACCTGTCACCACACCATAAGACTTGTGGTGTAAGTCATATAATCAACAAAAATCTCAACACTCGTGAAATTTTGAAGGACCAAAACCTAGGGTGTTTTAGAACTATCCCTACAAGTTGTAGTGTATCATTATGAGATTTAAGATTCCCGCCATAAGGTTCTCAGTGATGAGCGAAAGGGGGTTATTTTGGCTATGACTGAATGGTCCAAGTATTAGGCTGACCCTATGAGTCGTAAGGTCACCCATAGCAATCTACAGGTTATTTTTCAAACTTTAAAATATAGGTATTTTAGTCATTTCCCTTCTATCTGACTAAGAACCTATGACATATAATCTTATTTAGGACCCTATTTTCAACCATAAATCAACATAATTACACTCTCAAGTTCTTTTAAATTCTCTCAAGTAGCCAAACTTAGGATTCCAAGAATTAGGTTATCCAAGGGATTAGGTGTTGAATTCCATTCGTGAAACTTATTGTTTCAAGCGTGTTACTCTTCCCTCATTGTTAATTTATTAAAAGCATAAGTTTTAAAGTATTATTTAAGAGATATTTATGTTTGTTTTGAAATAAAGGTTGAGAGTTTTGAATGCTTATTGATTGAACAATGTTTCTCATGGTTTACATATGATTAATCATGCTTTAATTATGGTTTTAAACTCGTGGGTGAAAGGGTATGGCTAATGAACTAGGGAATTTTGACTTCCCCAAACTAATGACTCTTTAAGTGGTTATGACCCCAACCCCATATGGTGAAGTTGTTTTTTTTTATTTATGAGAAATGTGCAAATTTGAAAAATTAAACCAAGGGGGTTGTGAATTTTCCCAAGTAAAGTAATTGTTTTGGAATATTATTGTTACCTTGCAAGTGTTGTTTGTATGATGATGCCAATAATGTATTCCTTAGTGTTAAATATGGTTTAATGAAATAGAATAAGTATTGAGTATTTTTAATTCAAATTTACTGAGGGGTTTTGTAGCCGAGTCATGAAAGTGGAGGTTTAAGTGACCGATACTAGATGCCGCATTTGATGACGCGGGGGTCAAAGTAACGAATGGGGTTCTAGTCCCCCAAATTATTATTGTATGATTAGGAAGTTTTGGTTCCTATGCACATTATTACATTAGTGGGTGCTTAAGTCACCTTAGTATATCATAGGGAAAATTGAGCCCCCCATTCATATATGTAAGATTATTCTCCAGTTCATGCAGCTACACGCACTGGGGCCCAACTAGGGTGTAAGAGCTGGGCCCATACAGCCCATGGGTACATATTATGATGGTTGATATACACAATCCCGGCTAAAGTTTTAAAGTGAATTTTAAGCCTTGTTCCCTATTCCCAGCAAGTGATATACCTATATGTATATGCATTTGATTATATGCATTGGTTTTGAATGATTTGGAACAGTTGATCATAGCATTATGTTATCTTTATCCCTAAGTTACATACTAGTGTTCACCCCACTAACCATCTCCGGATGTTGTATACCTACGTGATGAAGGCACCCAAGCTCTTTCTACTTTTTCTGTGAAGAGTTAGGTCGGTCGGCTTGATTTGTTACGTTTTGGTGAAGTGGTGAGCTTCCATCCATAGAAATACATAGCCATTTCACCAGCTTTCATTTTTAGATTTGAGTTTATAGATATTTTCATTATCATTAACATTCTCATTGTTATCTGTTAGAGTTGGGGAAAAGTCCCAACCAACTTTAATTTTGGTTCTTTGATTAGAAGGCTTTGTTTGGATTACGATGGATATTGGGTGATGTTGGTCAGTTGGTTGGCCGGTAATCAATGTTCGGTTATAGACATGTTTATACTTTATTAAGCTTGTTCATGTTATCTTATTATATGTTTGGAATTAATCCGACATTGGAGGATGTTGTGTTTGGTTGGTTAGGTGCAGGGGGTAATCTCCGATCCACGTGGGACATGAGATACCTATCACAGTTCACGTGGGACTTGGCTAGGTACAGCGGGCGATCTCTGGTCTTGGTTATCTAGAACAACTTGACACTTCCTCTACTTCATTAATCTGCTAGGGTTTCTAAAACCCTAGCTATGGGAATTAGCCGCTCGTAATTATGAGATCAATCATGGAATCCAAAGGAAAAATTACAAAATCAATCACACAAAAATCAAACAATATATCCAAAGATCTTAAATTCTATATAAACCAAGAACAATAGAGTATAGGATAGCCCTTAAAGGCCTCTCACTAAATAGGTAAATACATGAATGAATTAACTAAAGAAAGCCTAAAGGGTAATTATAGATTACATGAAACCCTAGAAATCAAATCCTAATTAAAATAGAAAAACTTAATTACCTATACATAATAGTATTAACAAATGTCATAGGAGTATGATTGGAATACATGGAAACCCTATGAAATGATTTTGGAACCATCCGAAAAAGTTAAGGTCGGTAACCACATATGGTGTCCACAGGCGGCCAGAGGCTAGACGCATGTAGCCACCACTTGTGCGTAGACAAAAATTCATGAAGCTTCTGCTTTGGGGTTCGGAGTTCTGACACATTCTTTGCCCACATATGGTTCCCATATTGATATAGGTAAGTAACAAAAGTTATTTTTCTTCTCCTTTACTCTCGAGATCTTCAATTCTGGTACTTACCTCAGTCTTATACTGACAACATACGCCACATTATGTTCCAAATATAGACATAGGTAAGTGTCGGTCATTCCAATATTTTCAACCAAGCTTCCAAGCTTTAACTTTCATCATATTATTTGGTCGCGAACATTCGAAAAGAGTCACGAATACCCAAAATAGATCAAATAAGTATCCAAAACCATCAGTTTTCATGATTTCTTAAATTTAGCATCCGAAACCTAATTTCCTACAAAACACTCCAAAAACACATCAAATCTAACAAAATAGCTTTAAATACATGCATATTCTCATAGTTTTAATCTACGTAAATGTTATATTTCTATAGCACATCAAGACCCTCAAATTAGAATGTTGTATGTCCTCGAGAAACAAAACATAACAAAACAATACGACAATGCTTAAACAAGAGAAACCTAAGATACCTATGACAGTCAATCATTAACTTTAAGCTCAAGATCATTACCTTCTCTAAGTTTAACACTTTAAAACCCAATTGTGCATATTAGTGAATAAAAATAATGTGACATAAATGAATCAAGCTATGGCATTACATTAGCAACAAATAACTATGCATTTATACAAGTTACACTACCCAAACAAGCAAGCAACTAACTAAACAACCCATGTACCATCACAACAAAGACGTCCCACTCACTCATATGAAATAATTAATGTAAATGTGGGGAAAGTCAAAACACACTCATACTTAGAAGAGAAGTTCCTATCAATATGCATCAAATACCATCAGCTTGCCCTTATTTTCTTTACCTTAGTTTTTAGACAATAGAGTTAGAATCACTGTAGGACTTTTCTCGGATTGTAATGTAGGCTTGGGGGCTGGTATGATACATATGGATATATTAAGTGACTAAGCCTCCTTGGTATTACACTAACTTTAGGGTCCTACTTATTAGCCAATTTTCTCTTTATTTCCTCCCTTAATTCCCCCCTTATATTTTAAAGCACATTTGGGTTGGGTGTGGTTTTTTATTCTTCCTTTTTCACCTTTTTCACAAATTTTCTTTTCTTTTTCTTTGTCTTTTGTTTTGTTACGACACCCAGTCCTACTAACTTTTTCTCTTATTTTACCCTTCTACATACCCACTTTATATCACATACCCCTGCGATAGCCACTCTCAACCTAGGCAATTTTCCTGAGTTAAAGTTCATATATGTAATGACAACAAGGGCCAAAATAGGTTCATGCAACACAAATGGGAAGATGAATGGTGAAACAATAAAAATAGGCTATAAAGCTCAAAATAGGGATCAAGGGAAATCATTTCACATCGAAAAGGTTATTTAGGCTAAAATTAGACAAAAATCAATATCGGCATATGATTATTTCCTAACTGATTATCCTACAACCTAGGAAAGACTAACCAGGAAAGTTCTAAATTCGACACATAAATGGAACTAAGTAGAATCTTACACACACATGACATAGAGTCAATATTAGAACTACTAGTTATCGAGTTAATGTAATTGTTAGCAAGTGATTATCATGTCCCTAATCCTAATGCCATAAGAAGATCCATAATAATCATACACATACACAAATATATATATATATATACATGTATACAATTAGAAAATATATAGTTAGAGGGTTATTATTATTTATCTAAAAAATCAAAACATGTCAACTCCCCTAGGTACTTGTTTCTCTCCTAGTTAACCATAAAACATCATAAAACAAAACATAAAATGCCTAAAATGGTAAACATGTTTACTGTACTAGGAACAAGACTCTAACGAAAAGTGGCAAGATAACAAAAACCCCAAGAGGATATCAAGACCTATAAGCAGCCCTACCCCTAACTTAAAATCATGAATTGTCCTCAATTCATCAAGCCTATACAAAAAAGAGAGTTAAGAATATACCTGTGGCACCATAGGTATGGATATCTAATGTCAATTATGTAACACAAATACAAATAAGAAAATACCTTGGTTGCCTCCCAAGTAGAGCCTGATTTCACATCGCGGCATGACATGACTTGGTTAAGTACTAAAACTTGGGTACCTTGATTACTCAGATTTCATCAAGGTAGCCCAAGAGTTTGTGTCCAATTTTCTCTCTCCATTTTGAACTTATGAATTTTACCCATGATTTTTTTTCTGATTTCCTATTGTGCTTACGGGGTAGTGGTATAAAGATAAAGAAACCACATAGTAGATATGGCATGGTGTACCTCTTGGTCCTTTCATAAGGAATGCAATTTTCTAATGTTGGCTTGACAAATTCCAAGATATATACATATTTTTCCTCTTTCTTAACTTTTTTATAATCTCAAATGGCTCGATCAAGATCTGACCATCCAAACACAATATGGAAAAATGCTTTGAATAAGGTCAAACATGCCCTAACATAGGATTTGCAGTCTTTTTTACATTCCCACATAACGCTAGTATGATCTCTTTAAGAGTGACTATCCATAAGAACATAAGTAATTTTAGACTACTCCAATTTCATCTTCTAAAGTTGGCCTTTTATAATTTTTTAGTCTCACACCACCCATAACTACATTATTGGGCATTACATGTAGTAGATTTTGCATCCAATTCTACTTGTAAGTGGTAGATATCTAAGATAATCCTATAAACCTTTTGAATAAGCTCATGATTTTTGTGGATAGGTATGTCACTATTTCAAATAGGCTATCCTTTTGATCATACACAATATTTTTCATACTCTTGCAATAATGCAGCATATCAAAAGGAAAAAAATAAACAAATAATGGGTCATCATCACTCTACACTTCCTCTAGCCAAGTTGTCATGTCAAGAAGAGGAATACCAAAATAAATAAAAAAAAAATAAAACCTAATAACTCCAACAACTTTATTCGAGACTCCAAAACCATAGTCCCCAACAATAGTGCCAAAATTTGATAATTCCAAAAATACCCCTCCTTAGAAAGATAAAGTGTTCATTGACAAATATAGTAACCAAACTAGTTTATGGTTGATCCCACAGGGAATAGGATGGAAATCTTTCTCAAAATTATTATAATCACTAGGCTGTGTGAAAAAGTAAAAAGGGGGATTTGTAGTAACTAGAAAGAAGTAACAAGAACTAGATGTGTTTGGTTGTAAATAATCAAAGACGAACACTAGGCTTGCATTCCCCTGGCTTCTCAATTCAGTAGACTTATTGTGCATTGTTGAACTATTTCAATACCTTGCATGTAGAATATAATAAGTTATGTACCACCAATAGTCTTTTATACTTATTGGAAAATTTTACCCTTTGCCTTTTGAGTCTCAGGATGTCGTCGTACTAACCCTTATCCTAGATTCTAGTTAACTATTACCTTTTGAATCTTGAGTTATTATAAGATATTTAACCATCTTACTTAGATAATACATATTAGTGTGGATCGACAGATAACTTTCAAATTACTGTTATGATTCTCATTTCCTAGTCACTACTCCTCTTTTGGAGTAAGTATCAATAATCTAGGCGAGATCCTAATGTTTACACCCATTAAGAAAGAATTAAAAAAAACTAATATGTGAAATAATCCTCCCATTAAGAAAGCAATCAAAGAGAAGAAAACCCAATACATGAAAGAATCTTTATCTAGAACAATTTGGCACTTCCTCTACTTTTTAATCCACCAGGATTCCCATAACCCTATTTATGGGAATTAGTTGCTCATAGGTATGAGATCAATCATGGAATCCATAGACAAAATTACAAAATTAACTCAAAATAATGAAAGAAGAAATCTAAAAGTCTTAACTTAAATAACAAACAAAGAATAATAAGAGTATAGGATATCCCCTAAGGGCCACTCCCTGAATATGTGCATACATGAATAAATTAACTAAATAAAGCTTAAAGGGTATTTATAGATTACAAGAAAACCTTGTAATCAAATCCTAATTAAAATTGAAAAACTTAATTACCCATAAATAATATGGCTAAAAAACACCGTAGGAGTGTGATTGGTATACGTGGAAAACCTAGGAAATAATTTTGGAATGATCCGGAAAAGTTGAGGTTGGTGGCCATATGTAGTGTCCACATATGGCCTGGCCATAGGCACATGTGCCATATGCGGGCTGAGGATGGACTCATGTATCCACCACATGTGTGCAGACAAAAAATCCTATAGCTTTTGCTTTTGGGATTTTGGACTTCTGACACATGTTTTTCCCATATTTGGTCTACATATTGACATAGGTAAGTGTTGGAAGTTATTTTTTCAGCTCTTTTACTCTCGGGATCGTCAATTATAGTGCTTACCTTAGTCTTATACAGACCACACGTGCTACATATAGTCCACATATATACATAGGTAAGATTTGGGCTTTCCAATACTTGCAACCAAGCTTTAAATCTTCAAATTTCATCACATTCTTTGGTCACGAACATCTGGAAAGAGTCATAAATACCCAAAATATATCCAATAAGTATCCAAAAACATCATTTTTCATATTTTTCGTGAATTTAGCATCTAAACCCTAATTTCCTATAAAACACTCCAAAAACATATCAAATCTAACATAATACCCTTAAGTACATGCATATTCTCATAGTTTTAAGCCTCGTAAGTGCTATATTACTATAGCACAACAATAGACCTATGATTTAGTTCTCATCAACTTAGAGTTAGAGAATGTGATATCCCAAAGGAAATCTTTATAACTCGATATGGTCACTACGAAATCCTATTTATGTCTTTTGGACTAACAAATACTCCTGCAACTTTTATAGAATTGATGAATAGGGTGTTCAAGCAGTACTTGTACATGGTCTTCATAGTCTTTGGAGATGGCATCCTTTTCTATTCCCATAGTGAGAGTGATCATACACACCATTTGATGAATGCATTGCTGACCCTTAAGGATCACCAGTTATACACTATGTTTAGTAAGTGTGAATTTTGGTTGCGATCAGTATCTTTGATTAGTCAAATAATTTTTAGTGATGTCATATCAGTTAATCTTCAAAAGACAAAAGCATTTAAAATAGGCCTAGACCCTCTCTCCATCAGGCAATAGAAGTTTCTTAGTTTAGCCAGTTACTACAAATAATTTTTAAATGGTTTATACTATTGATTCTCATATGTCTTGATTAACCTAGAAGGAAGTCAAATTTCAGTGGTCAGATTCCTGCAATAAGAGTTTTATGGAGTTGAAGAGATGACTCATTTCCGCACCAGTCTTGACTTTACCAAAAGGCACAGATAGGGTTTTAGTTTATGTTGATACTTCTAAAGTTTGTCTTGGTTATGTGTTAATGCAGTGAGTTATGGTCATAGCCTATGCCTCTAGATATCTTAAACCCCATGAGAAAAATTATCCATCCCATTACCTTGATTTGGAAATAGTTGTCTTTTCATTATTAATTTGGAGGTATTACCTTTATGTGGTTCATATTGATGTATTCACGGATTATAATAGTTTATAGTAAGTGTTCACTCAGAAGGATCTAATTCTGCATCATAGAAGGTGGCTTGAACTATTGAAAGATTATGATTTGAGTGTGTTGTATCATCCAAGTAAGGCCAATATAGTGGCCGATACTCTTAGTAGACTATCTATAGAAAGTATTGTGCATGTTGAGGAGGGTTAAAAAATTTTATCCATGAGGTTTATCAACTTGATAGTTTAGGTGTTCAATTAGTTAATTTGGCTGAAGGTAGTGCATAGGTTTAGAATAGTTCAGAATCTTCATTAGTTGTCGAACTAAAAGAAAAGCAAGATAGGGATCTAATTTTTTCAAGTTGAAGGAGGGATTTAGGGATCAGAAGGTTGATCTTTTCTCCCAAGTGGGGATGGTGTACTTTATTATCAGGGTAGGTTATACGCATATGGTGCACGATATTATATCTACCTAGGAGCCACTAAGATGTATCATGATTTATGGGAAATCAATTGGTGGAGTGGTATGAACAAAGGTATTGTAAAATTTATGGCTAAGTGCTCGAATTATCAATAAGTTAAGGTTTAGTTTAGCATCTCTATTATGAAGTATGAGGTGGTGAATATGGACTTTGTTATAGGGTTATCGCATATGCGTCATCAACATGATTTAATTTAGGTCATTATAGATAGGATGACCAAGTCAACCTATTTCTTACAGGTTCATACTTCACATTTAGCTGAGTAGTATGCTAGACTCTATATCAAGGAGTTACGAAGGTTGCATGAGGTTAATTTGACCATCATTTCAGATAGAGGTACTCAGTTTACCCCTCACTTTTGGAAGGCTTTTCAGAAGGGTCTTGTTTTCCAAGTTCAACTCAATAAAACTTTTCGTTCCTATATAGATGGTTAGGCAGAGCAGACCATTCATAACTTAGAGGATATGTTGAGGGCTTGTGTTATTGACTTTAAGGGTAGTCTATATAACCACTAATCTTTGATTGATTTTGCCTAAAACAATAGCTATCACACCAGTATTCAGATGGCTCCTTTTAGGATCTCTATGAAAGGAGATATAGATCTCCTATTGGTTGGCTTAAAGTAGGTAAGACTGCTTTGATAGGGACAGATTTAGTTTAAAAGGTGATAGAGAAATTTTAGTTGATTTGAGAAAGTCTAAAGACAACCCAAAGACACTAGAAATCTTATGCAGGTGTGAATATAAGAGATCTTGAGTTTGATGTTGGTGACTTGATTTTTTTAAAAAATTCACCCATGAAAGGGGTGAAGAGATTTTGCAAGATAGGGAAGCTCAGTCCCCGCTATGTTAACCCATATAGAATTTTGAGGGATTTATTGAAGGTAGCTTATCAGTTAGAGTTTCCTGCAAATTTTGCATCAGAAAATCAGTGTTTCATGTATATTTGCTATAGAAATGTATTGGTGACTCGGCTTCTACTGTTCCTTTAGAGAGTGTGGATGTGAAAGATAATCTTTCTTATGAAGAAATCCCAGTTGAGATCCTTATTCATCAGATTTGTAGGTTGGGGAAGAAAGAAGATCTATTCGTTAAGGTTTTATAGTGAAATCAGTTTGTTGAAAGTGCTACTTGGGAAGTGGAGGCAGATATGCAAGCCAAGTATCCCTATCTTTTGTCTACGAATTCAGATTTTTCTTTAGGTAATGGTTTATCTTAATTTGACTCTCTCATTTCTATCTCAGATATCCATCCATCCTTATGTTATGGCATGTATTTATGAATTTAGTTCAGTCCAGGTATCATAATTTAGATTCAATTATCAAATCGTGATTCAGCTTAACTCATAAGTATTTAGTGCACTATCTTAATTTTCTTAGTATCTCAACTAAACCTATTTCATTCGGGGATGAATGATCCCAAAAGGGATATATTGTAATACCCTAAAATATTCTAGACACATTCCACCTGTTAGTTATATGTTTAAAGGAGGTAAAAGTCATTATTTTACATTAATTACAAAAGCGTTAGCCATTCTAAGACCCCAAGAATGCAAACATTTTAAATTTTTGGCCTTCACGAGTCCGAAATATTTATTTATGAGTTAAAATATGTTTAAGGACATTAAAAGGATCATTTGGGAGAGTTTTAGAATTTTTAGAATAGGTTTAGGGTGTTTTTAGACCTTTGAGCCAAAATGTCTCTGCATTTTTGACATGTCACAGAGGCTGGACCTCCGCGATATCCTCCGTTCCATGAAGGTTAGCCTTCAAGATAACCTTCATACGGTGCATGCTATCTTCCACGATAGCCTCCATGTAATAGAGGCTATGTTTACTTGAATTCTTAATTAAGGGTCTAAGGCCATTTAGGTCTTTTCCCCTCAACCTAAAAGCCTAATTGACAAAGTAAATCCCAAGAGGAAAATCAATAATCCAATTCTCCATTAGTTATCATGCATAAACTCATCCCCTTTTCCCAAGAACATAAAATTCAAGTTTCTCCTTAAGGATTCAAGCATTCAAGTTCCAATTCAAGGCTTCTTCTTCAAGAATTCAAGAATTTAAGATATGTGGGGTATTCATCAATGGGTTCTTTCCACCGATTAAGTCCCAAAATCTTTTTTTATTGAAGTATGAATTTCTTATCCTCTTTTCTGAAAAATATCAATGTTAATTATGAATTTAATCTGTGTTTTCTGTGTAGTTTTGAATTCAAGCCAAGTCAATAAGTTTCCCCATGTGAATTATGCATTTTATGCTTTAAATTACAATCACCCATGTTATGTATAGTTGAAACTATGTTAAATTACCAATTCGTGAATTAAATTTGTGATCATGTTATCCTCCCAAGTTTAATGTATCTCCATACCTAAAGATCATGGCTTCCGTCAGTTTACTAAAATGTGCTATCTTTAGGTCTTTGAATCATGATTTCCTACTTGTGTTTTATGTAAGGTTATCACAATTAAAGTGTCATTCAGTGTAGGTGAGTTATGAACACCCGATACCTATGTGTTTTTACATGTTCCATTTTCAAGTAAAAAGGCAGTCAGACCATGATTTTAATATCATATACAGGTTATCACGTTCATGTTGAGCGCTTATCAATACAATACCATGTCATGTTAAAAAATCACAATACCAGTGTCATTCAGTTGGGAGTAATACTTAGCACCAAGTCAATGAAAGGATGGCGGCTCCCCCATCATTTAGGCAGAGTCAGTAGTAGCAGTCCCTAAGTTCCCGACCTACGACACCACGTAGATTATGAGGGGTCCCCTGTTAGTTAAGCATGACACCCTCATACATTTGGACATCAGCCTTGTGGATCCATATCATTAGTCATATGTTGGTAAGCCTAGCAAGGTACCAACACCCTATAAACTGGGGTTATAGGTTGGACCTCCATAGCTCAGATTGGGGAATGATAATTGTAGTTAGCTACAACAATCTCATTTCAGTATTCAGACTATATTAGATTAGGTTTGCATGACCAAGTGTACAGTTATCAAACATTCAGTTACTTATGTTATACAGATTATCTTAGTTCATGATTTACTTGGTTTTGCATTCTTTTTATATGTTTATGCATCAATGTTTAGTGTTTACATGTATTTCAGTTAGCCCCTAACTCACATAATAGTATATTTAATGTACTAACCGTATACTCTCTTTTGTGCTCTATTGATTTCATAATATAAGTTTGGATGCTCAGTTCCCCGATCACCCATAGCCAGCGTAGACCTATTCAGCAACAGAAGTTGTGAGTCCTCATCCATTCAGGACAAGTTATGTTCAGTTACTTTCAGTAGTTCTATCATTTCCATCACTTAGATTTATTTGGGGTTTTTCTATCAATTCCACATGTCTTAAAGGCTTTCAGACTAGATGTTTGAGATATTTAGATGTTTAGATAATTGGATTTGTTTTATTTCTTTTATCAGTAATTTGGACATATTGGAATTTGTTTCATTGAACCACCTTGACATAAATTAGAACAATTCAGCTTCCGCATATGAAACTTTGTTATTATTTTACTTTATGCTCACAGTAGGTACCAGATCATGGGTTAGCTTGAGGTCACTCATGGCCTTAAGCACCATATCGTGACTAGGGGATATACTCTATTCGTGATATATGTTCTACCTTTTCCAATCTCTACCTTTCTATCAATCAAGTATGGAGTATAGACGATTCCCAAATATTTGTAAACATTAATAAATAAATTAAATCAATGGAAACCCCTATACATGCAAGAAAACCAATCTAGAATGACTTTGCACTTCCTCTGCATTATTATTCCATTAGGGTTCCCACAATACTAGTTATGGGGTGTAACGCTCCAAAACCTAGTTTCGAGATGTCACACGCTCCTCAAGACTATGAGTAGTCTTAAGCTAACCTGTTTGCCTTCTACTAAGTCTGAATGTCATAACAAAGGAATGTAGATATATAAATCATACTAAATGTGGAAATTTGCCTGAACTAACTGAGCATATCTAAATATAATGTCAGAAGAATACTCGACTTATGAGTCTAAACAACCACTACTAAAATTCTGAGTCATAATCTAGCAGTCTGACAAGCCTCTACTGGTAATAACTAGAGAGTCACTAGGACAATCCCCCAGTTGACCCGATCCGTCTAAGTCATCAATACTAACAAGATGAAAAACTAAAACACTATGTCCTCGAACTATGAGGGTTCACCAACTATTGGGATGTAGATAGATATGCTCGAAATCACTCACGCTGCTAGAACTGAGCACCTGAACCTATATTATGAGATAATGTAGTACATAGACGTATATGTGGATCATTACTTTGAGAATGTATTGTGTAAATATTGGTGAATGCATAAGTAAAGCAATGTATCAACATCATCATAATTTGTAAAACAATGCAAGCTAAATATAGATGACACACATAAGCAGGAATATCTGAAAACTAAGAATCATAATAATCATGATTAGTAAATCATACTTTATAAATCTAATGAGTCATAACATTTAGTTCTAAAAACTGTACTAGTGTCCTGTCTATAAATCATGTTGTTTAAGTGTAGAAAGGACTCACTTTTATATCTGAAATCTGAAAGCTAATGTCTTTTTGTAAAATAATTTCTAAGTAAAGTTTTGAGACTTTACACTTAGTTTCTAAAAGCTTTTCTATTAAGATTATTATATTTTATAGAGCATTTACTAGTAGGGAAATACTTTTTAAATCCTATTCTGAAAGTCTTTATTGTTAGGGTTGCTCTTTTCTGTGGGGACGTTCTTTTAACCGACATAAACCATGTGAGCTATCATGGATTCCAATTTCTAGTTCCCTTATAGGAAAACCTCACATTGGGGAGAGGTGTCATACACTTTCCAAGGAGTATAACTTAATCTAAGTGATCACATCTATATCTGTCATCCATATAGTAATGGGAATAATCTGAAAATCTGAACCTACGTTGGCTCGTAGTTTTAGGGCATGAGAAAATACCCAACTTGGTGCTAAATACTACTCCCTTTAATCTGTATGCTCATTCTATTAGAAATGTACTTTAAAGTCTAGTATAATGGTTTATTATGAGAACCAACTGTATAATTCCTAATTTAAACAAAAATCTAAAACTGTAAAGTGGATTTCCTATCTAAGATAAGATCAAAAGATCAAATTTTTATCAAAAATCTTAAATTAATCTAGTCATAGGATGCTTATAGCACAATCAAACTCGAAATAACAATATCACACTAGGGTTTAATGATCCGTGCATCAAATTCTTGTTAAAACATCGTAATGTTTAAGCTTGATAATGTAAACATTTATAATTCAAATCAAAATCTAGAATTTACTACAATACGTATCAAAATATGTAAATAGACATACAATTCAACTTCTAAATCACTTGAAATCTCATAATCTTGCAAATAACAATAATGGGTATGAACGTTAATTTAAACTTATGTATATATCATACAAAATAATGTAAAATTTTAATTAAAAGCTAGTTTTGGCACAAAGATGAAGAATATCCTTGTTCATAAGCCCCACAAACCTTAATTGATGAAATTAAAGAAAATGCTTTATCATAAATTCCTATTTGTGCTTTTGAAGATGAATTCTTGAGTCCTTAAATTGGAAATACCTAATTTTGAACTATCTTGGGAAAAAGGATGGAGGAAATTGGATTTCGTGGAGAGTAAGTTTTGATCTCTAGGGTTTTATTTGAGAGAAAATTGATGATAATGGGCATAGAATGCTTAGAATGAGCTTAATCTTTTGTTTTACATGGTTTGGGTCTTGGGAAAAGACAAAACTATACTTTTAAAATTTTACTCGGAAAAACTAGAAATCCCGATTTGGCCACCCACCGTGACGCGCCACTATCACAGTAGTTCACTAGAAAAAGACGAGCCCGGTTTTACCCATCAACGCAATGTGGGACCATCGTGTTGGGCTATAGGAAAAGGGACAATTCCCATTTTATCCATTACCGCGACGCGCTGAAATTGTGTCGCCTCACTAGAAAAAAGAAGAGTGGGTACTGGACTTTCACCACAATATAATGTAAGCGCAGTACTCCACCAAAATTTGAAAATTGTGAAATCGTCCTTCACCGCGACACCGTGTCTGTCAAAATGCCACACCGTTTTACTAAAAATGCCATAACTTCTCAACGGAGTATCCAATTGAGGCAAAATTGTTATCATTGGAAAGCTAATTAATTTTTCTATACATTAGAAGGTCTAGAAATGGAAAATTCTATAGGTATCAAAGGTTATTTATTTTTTAATCTATCCATTGAAATTCTAGGAGCTAAATTGAGCTAGAAAAAATGTGGGGTATTACATTATCTCCCCCTTGGGAACATTCATCCTCGAATATGGATGGCTAAGTTAAAAATACTGAGGAATTTGAGGCTACGTGCTGACACGCATAACTGAAACAAACTGCATGATTGAATCTAGAACATATTGAACAACTGAGCTAATTTGTGAGTGCATGAATATACATGAAGATAACTATATAGCTAAATCTGAGACTAGAAAAGAGCTTAAGTAAGGAAGATTGTTACCTTCGGCTGAATCCGAGTTTGTGGAGAAAATATAAGGATACTTGGTACGCATGTATACTTTTGCTTCCCAAATATCACCCTCAACGGACTAATTTTACCATAGAAATTTGACCAAGGGAGCTTCTTTGTTGCTTAGTCTACGGATCTAGTAATCAAAAATATCTACTGGAACTTATTTGTATGAAAGGCTATTCTGAATATTTGTACTCTCTAGAGGAACTACAACAGCTGAATCATCCATGCACTTCTTTAATAAAGACACATGGAATACTGGATGAACTGAAGAAAAATCTGCAGGTAGCTTAAGCTCATACGCTACCTTTCCCACACGATTCAAAATCTAGTAGGGGCCTACATATCGGGGACTAAGCTTCCCTTTTTTGCCAAATCTTTTCACCCTTTAATGGGTGAAACTTTTAAATATACAAGGTCATCTACTTCAAACTCAAGATCTCTTCTTCTTACGTCTGCATAGGATTTCTTATGACTCTGGGTTGCTTTCAATCTTTCTCGAATCAACTGAAATTTCTCCATGGATTCAAACACCATATCTGGACCAATCAAATCGGCCTCACCCACTTCAAACCAGCCGATGGGCAATCTACATCTCTGCCCATAAAGAGCCTCAAACAGAGACACCTGAATACTATAATAGTGACTGTTATTATAGGCAAACTCAATCAACGACAAATGCTCTTTCTAACTACCTTTTAAATCAAGAACACAAGCCCTCAACATATCCTCTTAGGTCTGAATAGTCCTCTCTACTTGACCATCTGTCTATGGATGAAAGGATGAACTGAGATGAACTTGGGTACCAAGACCCTTCTGAAAGGCTTTTCAAAACTGAGAGGTAAACTAATACCCCTATCTGAGATGATGAACAAAGAAATTCCATGCAATCTGACTAACTCTCTAATATATAACTTAGCATAATCTTCAATTGTGTAGGACGTGTGAACCGGTAAGAAATAAGCTGATTTAGTCAAAATCATGCTGACGATGTAAAGAGGGTAATTCAGTCATAAAGTCCATATTCACTTCTTCCCATTTCCAAGTAGGAATACCAAACTCCTGCAATATGCCACCAGGTCTTTGGTGCTCTTCTTTAACTTGTTAAAAACCTGAACACTTAGCTATGAACTCTATAATTTCCTTCTTCATACCACTCTGCCAAAAGACTTCTCGCAGATCGTGGTACATCTTAGTGGATCCCGAATGGATAGAATAACGCACACCATGCGCTTCTGCCATAATCTGCAGCCTCAACACATCAACATATGGCATACATAATCTACTCTAGTATCTCAACATACTATCTCCCCTTTGATAGAAAACCTCTACCTTTTGGTCTTTAACCGAACCCTTCAGCTTGACCAAACTAGGATCCTTATCCTACTTCTTTTTCACTTTAGACACTAGAGAAGATTCTGAACTACTCTGAGCCCAAACATTCCCCTTAGCCGAATCAACCAATCTCACACCCAATCTAGTTAGCTGGTGAAATTCCCAAACTAGTTCTCGCTCATAATTCTCCACATGAGCAACACTACCCATAGACAATCTACTAAGGGTGTGTACCACTACATTGGCCTTGCTCGGATGATACAACACCCTCATTTCATAATTCTTCAACAATTCTAACCAACTTCTCTGATGAAGATTTAACTCTATCTGAGTGAACATATACTACAAACTTTTGTGATCCAAAAACACATCAACATGCACCCCATAAAGATAGTGCCTCTAAATTGTCAATGCAAACACAACAGCAGCTAAGTCAAGATCATGGGTAAGGTAGTTATTTTCATGAGGCTTAAGTTGTCTAGAGGCATAGGCTATGACTTTAACTTTCTACATCAACATATAACCCAAACCAACTCTAGAGGTATCACAATATAAAATGAACCCATCTGTATCATTAGGTACTGCTAAGACTGGGGTTGAAGTGACTCGAGTCTTCTACTCCTGAAAACTCTTCTCATAAGAATCTGACCACTGAAACATAACTTTTTTTGGGGTTAATCAATAAATAGGAGATGCAATAGAAGAATAACCCTCAACAAAGAATATATAATAGCCAGCTAAACCCAAGAAACTTCTAATGTCTGATAGAGAAATAAGTCTAGGCTAGTTTCTTACTGCTTTTGTCTATTGGGGATCAACTCTAATTCCCTCACTGGAAATAATATGACCGAGTAAAGCTACTGGTCTTAGCCAAAATTCATGTTTGTTGAATTTGTCGAACAATTGGTGATCTTTAAGAGTTTTAAACACAATTCTAAGGTGTTCTGCATTATCATCCATACTATGAGAGTAGACAGGAATACTATCGATAAGATTATGAAAAACATATCCAGATACTGTTTGATCACTCTATTCATCAAGTCCATGAAAGTTGTCGGGGCATTGGTAAGACAAAATGACATGAGTAGAAACTCAAAATAATCATAAAGGGTCCTGAAAACTGTCTTTAGAATATCACATTACCTTACTTTAAGATGATGATAGTCGGATCTAAGGTCTATCTTGGAGAAAACTCACACCTTGGAGTTGGTCGAACAAGTCATTAATTCTAGTGAGAGGATATTTGTTTTCAACTGTGACTTTATTCAGCTGATGATAGTCAATGCACATTTGTAAAGATCTATCTTTCCTTCCATGGATAGGACG
This sequence comes from Capsicum baccatum var. pendulum, assembly GCA_030864225.1. Classification (NCBI taxonomy): domain Eukaryota; kingdom Viridiplantae; phylum Streptophyta; class Magnoliopsida; order Solanales; family Solanaceae; genus Capsicum; species Capsicum baccatum. The sequence continues at coordinate 168,072,180 of CM061558.1, read as the reverse complement.
AGAACGCCCCATAGAGAAACACTAGGCCATATGAAACCTTTATCTAAGAGATAATTAAAATGCTCTTTTAACTCTTTAAGCTAGGCTAGAGCCATATGATAAGGTGGAATAGAGATGGGTGGAGTATCTGGGAGAAGGTCTATACTGAATTCTATTTCCCTATTGGGAGGTACCCTTCAAAATCTTTGAGAAAGACATCAGAAAACTCATCAACTATACTGACTGACTGAACTGTTAGAGTCTCAGACAGTTTCTTTGACTTAAACTAGATAATAGATACACCCTTTGGAAATCAACTTTCTGCCTTTAAGATAAGATATGAAATAAATCTTGGGAGACACTGAACTACCTTACAACTCAAAAATTGGATCATCTGGAAAATAAAACTCCACCACTCAGGTGCGATAATCTATAGATGTATAACTAGAATAGAGTCAATCCATTCCAAGAATAAGGTCAAAGCCAACCATATATAGCTCTATTAGGTCTGCTAACATGACTTTATGAAGGACAGTGATAGGACACTTTCTATATATATTTTTTGTAAAAACTGACTTACCCACTGGGGTAGAAACCAAGAAGACCTCAGGGATCTTTTCAGGACCTCTTTCAAAATTCTCTTCAACTAATGGGGTAACATAAGAGAAATTTGAGTTGGGGTCTAATAGCACAAATACATCAATATAAAAGACATGAAGCATACCAGTAATAACATCTGGTGAATCCTCCTACTCTTGATAAGATGGTAAAGCATAAAACCAATTCTGGCGTTGGCCACCATCGGTACTAGATGATGCACCCTGAGGAGGGACTGGGCGACCTAGAAGAGTTGGTGCACTAGTAGTCTGAGTTTGGGGATGAAAATTCCCTATTTCCCTACATACCATGCAGACACACTTTGATTCCATATCCCAACTTACCATAACCATAACAACCTTTCTATCCCAAAAATTATTCATCAGGATGATTTTTACCACACTTAGCACATAGAGGACAACTAGGATTTCCCCTCACATTATTCTAAGATCTGGACATAGAAGTCTTATACAATTGTTTCTGTCTAGATCTGGGAGTGGAAGCACTAGCTAAAGATGGCACTGGCATAGATGAATGATTCTAAAAATGTGAATGATTTCCCCCTCCATACTTTGTCTAGACATACTCAAACTACCTTATTCTAGCCTTCTTATTTCCCCTCTCCCTTCTCTGTAAATTTTCTACCTCAATCTACTGGGCATGAATCATCAACCTAGCAAGATCCATGTCCTCAATAAGCATGGCAGTACTACACTCCTTGACCACTAAGCCAGATACTCTAGTAACAAACTTAATCATACTTACCTTAGGGTCAGCCATAGTACCGGGGGCATACTTAGACAACTAGTTGAACTTGAGGTAGTACTCTTTCACCATCATCGAGCCCTACCTAAGGTTCACAAACTCTTTTACATTAGCTTCTCTCATTTCACGTAGAAAGAACCTATCTAGAAAATCATCATGAAACACCTACTAACTCATAGAAGATGCATTCTCCCCGCTACCATTCTCCCGCATAACTACCCAATCATACACTATATCCTTCAATCTATAGGATAACAACTCTACACTCTCCTCTTCAAAAATATGTATGATCTGGGTGATCTTCTTTACCTCATCTAAATAAAGTTGTGGTTCCTCGCCTGCTTTCAACCAAAAGAACTCTGGCAGATTCATTCTCAAAAAGTCTCGAATTTTAGCTTCTGCTAAATTACCATTCTGCTAAAGTGAGACTTCCGCCTGATGGTTTCCTTAAACATTGGCAGTCACTGTCTAGGCCAATACCAAAAAGGCAGCCCAAAACTCAGCATGGGATACATTCTCATTCAGAGGGTCAATAGAATGGGGTGGTTGGTTATTATTTCTGTGGGCGTTAGATCGACGAGGAGGTAAATTCAACTGTTATGTAAAAACATAAGTTAAAAGAAGAATGAGATACTGTAAGCACAATAGATCATGAAAGAAAGATATGATTTCCTAGGAATATCCCGCAGCCTTTTGCTATGAAATATGGTGTGCTTCACACCCATGATCAAGACTCTACATAACACGGCTTGTCTGACTCCGAAGACTCTTATAAATCTTGATCTCCGATACCAAGTTTGTAACACCCTAAAACCTGGTCTTGAGATGTCATATAGTGATCAAGACTACGAGTAGCCTTAAGCTAACCCTTTCTGCCTTCTATTAAGTCTGAATCAAATAACAAGGGAATATAGATATAAAAATCATGCTAAATACAAAAGTTTTCTTGAACTAACTGAGAATATCTAAATATAGTGTTTGAAGAATACTCGACTTATGAGTCTGAAAAACCAATACTAAAATCTGAATTATAACCTAGTAGTCTGACATGCCTCTACTACTAATAACTAAAGAGTCACTGGGACAATATCCCAGATGACGCGAACTATCTGAATCATTTATACTAATAAGCTAAAAAACTAAAAGACTAAGTCCCTAAACTATGAGGACTTACAACCTATCAGGATGTAGACGGAGATGCTCAAAATCACTCACGTTGCTTAAATTGAGCACCTGAACCTACATTATGAGACAATGTAACAATAGGCATATATGTGGATCAGTACTTTGAGAATGTATTGAATATATGGGGGTGAATACATAAGTTAAGCAATATCTCAACATCATTATAATTTGTAAAATAATGCATGCTAAATGTAGATGACTGACATAAACTGGAATATATGAAAACTAAGAATCATAATCATGAGTAGTAAATCATACTTAATAAATCTAGTGAGTCATAACATTTAGTTCTAAAAACTATACTCATGTTCTGTCTGTAAATCTTATTGTTTAAGGGTAGAAATGAATCACTTTTATATCCAAAATCTGAAAGCTGTAGTCTGTATCTAATGTCTTTCTGTAAAAAATAATATCTAAGTAAAGCTGTGATCATTTATACTTAGTTTCTATAAGATTTTCTATTAAACTTATTCTATTTTGTAAAGCGTTTACTATTAGGGAAATACTTTTTCAAAACTATTCTGCAACTCTTTACTATTAGGGTTACTCTTTTCAGTAGGGTGGTTCTTCTGACCGACATAAACCATGTGAACTATCATAGAGTCCGACGTCTAGTTTTGTTATGGGAAAACATCACATTGGTGAGAGGTGTCATACTCTTGCCAAAGATTATAACCTAATCTAATTGATCACATCTGTATCTATCGTCCATATAGAAATAGAAATAATCTGATAATCTGAACCTATCCTGGATTGTTGTTATGGGGCATGAGAACATACCTAACTTGATGCTAAATACTGCTCCCTTTTATCTATATGCTCATTCTGTTTGAAATCCACTTTAAAACTAGTATAATGGTTTATTACGAAAACCAACTGTATAATTGCTAAGTTAAACTGAAATCTGAGACTGTAAAGTGGATTTCATATCTAAGATGATATCAAAAGATCGAATCTTTATCAAAAATCTAAAATTAATCTGGTCAAAGGGTGCTTATGGAACAATCAAACTTGAACTGGCAATATCCAATTAGGGCTTAATGACGCACACATTAAATTATATTTAAATTTCATAATGTTCATGCTTGATAATGTAAACATTGATAATTCAACTCAAAATCTGGAATTTACTGCAATATGTAGGAAAATACGTAAATATACATGCAATTCAACTTCTAAGTCACTTGAAATCTCATAATCTTGCAAATAACAATAATCGGTATAAACCCTAATTTGAAAATCATGTATATTCATAAAAAAATCTTGTAAATTCATAATTAAAAACAAGTTTTGGGCACTAGGATGAAAGAATATCCTTCTTCATAAACCCCACATACCTTAATTTATGAAATTAAATAAAAGGCTTGATCTTGAATTCCTATTTGTGCTTTTGAAGATGAATTCTTTGAGTCCTTGAATTTGAAATCCTTAATTTTGAGCTATCTTGGAAAAAACAACGGAGGAAATTGGATATTTTGGAGAGTAAGTTTTGATGAAAAATGGGCATAGAATGCTTAGAATAAGCTTAATCTTGTGTTTTACATAGTTTGGGGATTGGAAAAAGACCAAACTACCCTTTTAAAATTTTACTCGAATAAACTGGAAATCCTGATTTGGAGACCCACCGCGAAAAACCAGTATCGCAATAATTCATTGGAAATTGGACGAGCCCAATTTCTCCCATCAATGAGATGCAGGCCATCATGTTGGGCTACTGGAAAAGGGACTAGCCCCATTTTGGCTATCACCGCGACGCACAGAAATTGAGTCGACTCACTAGAAAAAGGATGAGTGGAAACTGGACTTTTACCATGATGCGATGTAATTGCAGTGCTCCACTGGAATTTGACAATTGCAAAATCTTCCTTCACCGTGATGCGGGGCTTATCAAAATGCCACACTATTTTACTAAAAATGAAATGCCATAACTTCTCAACCGAGCATCGAATTGAGGCGAAATTAGTATCATTGGAAAGCTAAGTAAATTTTCTATACACTGGAGTGTCTAGAACTAGGAAATTCTATATGTATCAAAGGTTATTCAGTTTTTAAGCTAACCCTTGACAATTTAGGAGCTAAATTGAGCAAGGAAAAATGTGGGGTATCACATGGGGTTAGCTTCTCATGATTGTAAGAACACATATAGAATTCATAGTTGAAATGATATGAATGAACTTACGAATAGTAAGAATGAAAACAAAAATCTCAAATTAATTTCAAACCATAAAAGCTAAGAACAATAATTCAACGATCAATAACATATCTCAGATTGAAAATAATGTAAAAAGCTTATAAAGTGTATAAAATAGTAAGAAAACATTCAATAGGTATTTATGGATACATCAGAAAACCTATCCTAAAAATTTATGAAACTTGAGTCACCACCAACTCATAACACTACTTGCAGGCCATGGGTAGTACCTATGAGGCATAAGTAGGCTCATGGAAATCAAAGAAATCTTTAATCTGCATATCACCTTTCTACGAGGATACCTATGATCTATAGGTAGTGCCTACGCCTCATTGGTAGTGGGTGTATGAATCAGAATACATCATCAATCTTTATAAATTTTAGAAACTCAACCTACAGAGCAACGTAGGGCCTCGTAGGTACTACCTACGGGCTGTAGGTTAGCTCATAGGTAGCTTTCTAGAAGCTATTCATTACTTTTTTTCTACTTTTATGCTTTGAACTCTGTTTTCCTAACAAATCAAAACAAAAGCACATCATATCTAAAAAAAATACCTAAGTACTTGCACAATTTCCTTATTTTAAGCATCAAAAGTTCCATGAAATCATGGAACATAAACCTATAAGCCCAAATTTTATGTCTCATCTTAGAATTCACTATATTTGATCACTTCAGAGAAGAAGAGGACCAGGCATTTTGTGAAGAGTCTAAATTATGAGATTTAAATAGTTACTTTATATATGTGTATGTCTTGCAAATATTTTCAAAATATAGTTGATTTGTCCAAGAAGACTAAGACACTTAAGAAATACGGAGAAATAAAAGAAGAAGGGAAGAAGTCCTGGACCTCAGGCCAGTTCAGTGTACTTATTTGAAGGGTTGTGGTTCTTTTGACCAAATTTAGCCTTGCATGTGTCTACAGTGACCCTTTCTGGATAGACAGACAACTATTCATCTTTATTCTTTTTAGTTTAGAGGCTTGTTTTAGGTATTATATTCCATGAGTTCAGGGGTTTGTGCCATGTAAGAAGGTATTGTCTTAATTTATTTTCTGCAGGTTAGTTGACTTAGTGACCAACTTCTAGTGCTTTAATTTTAGTAGGTCATGGGGATGGAGAAAATGGTAGAGGTTATTTACAAGATGTTTGTAGTAGCCTAGTTGTATGAAGGGGTGGTAACCAAGCCAACTGAGGTGGAGGATAGGTAGGTAGAAATCATGCTCAAGCTGGTAGAGGTAGACGTCAAGGTGATGATATATCGCAATGTTATGTTTTTCTAGCTTGTCTTAAAGTGGAACCTTTTGATGTTGTGATCATAAGTACTATTCTTGTCTGTGATTATATGGCTTCTGTATTGTTTGATCCCAAATATACTTTCTCCTATGTGTTTGTGAAGTTTACTTTGGGTTGGAACTTCGATAGTGAATTACTTGATATTCCTTAATATGTCTCCACACTATTTTGGGTTTCAATATATGTTGATCAAGTTTATAGTTATTTTCGTGTGATGTTTATGGCGTACAAAACCTTGGTAGATTTAGTAATCTTATATAGGGAGGAGTTTGATATTATTTTAGGAATGAGTTAGCTGTCTCCTTATCATACAATTCTTGATTGTTATCTCTAAACCGTCACTATATAGATGCTTGGGATATAGAAATTAGAGTAGGTAGGTACTTTCAAGATTATTCCAATGAGAATTATGTTAGCAATTTTTGCATAAAAATTAGTGAAGAAGGGGTTTAGGGAATTTTTAGCCCATTTTCAAAAAGATAAATGCATAGTCCCTCTTATAGCTTCAGTCCTAGTTGTTGTGAGTACTTAGAAGTATTTCCTGATGATATCTTAGGTATGCCTCCAAAACGTGAAGTTGATTTATATAGACTAAGAGCCCAAAGCTCAAGCAATCTTTATCTATCCTTATCATATAGCACTAGCAGTGATTAAGGAGTTGAAATCTTAGTTTTAAGAATTATTTTTGTGTCCAAGCGCACACACAAATGTAAGTGATTAACTAAGTAGTAAAATGGCATTTAAAAGCCAAGTATCGATCTCACAGGGAGTTGTGCTCAACAACTATCCAATTTTTTCTCACTGTGAATATTAAACAAGTGCAAAAAATAACCAAAGCATTTTAGAATCGAAAACTAAGATTAAATGTAAACAGTGAGATAATGTAAAGTACTTTAACAATAATAGGGAGAAACCCAGGGTTAAGGCACCACGAACAATGCTACTCAGCTATATAATCATGTTGGTTTAGTTAATTATCTTGGTTGTTATTTCACAAGGTTGATAACACGATCATGGTGTTCTAAAGATCTAATAAAATATCTAACTTAGCTTCACAATTACATCATTAAGTGGGGATGCAAGAACTCATATAAATGCATTTCTATTTCTTTCTGTGTATGAAACAAATAGGGTGAATTAGGTATATTCTAATCCTAAAATCCATATCCTAACTTTAATACATTAAATGATTAAGATCCTATCCCATACATCCCATGTTCTATTTTAGGCTCACGGTAGAATTATATGTTTACCCAAGTCGCAAATCCATAGAATAATAAATGTAAGGATATATAGACAATGAATAATTATAAATATCTCAAACCAACTTAATTACAAGCTTATGTAGTAATGCTCTTGGACTCAACCCTGGATGAGGGTGTTTAGCTGCTCATGGGATTACAAGAATTCAAAATTAAGGAATTCATGTTCATAATTCAAAAGTAAAATGAAGGAAACGGATAAGAAATCGAATAGAATCTTCCTATAGTGTAATTTATTCTCCAAAGGTCGTCCAAGGTGTTTACAAAAAGATTGGAGTGTTCTATTTATAGTTGGAAATAATTGGCCAAAATTGACACAACAACGTGACACATCCTTATTGCGGATGATAGGGAGCGGGGCACACTCCTATCATGGGTATAGACGGGAATTTGCATCTTGGAATTTATCTAAGTGTGTGGCACTCCCATAAAGCGGAGGCTAAAGGGAGTGGCACATCCGTTAACCCAAAAAATTCCAACTTTGGTTATCCTTTGCCCTGTGATTTTCACCTTTGGTTCCTTACTTCCTGGTAACTTTTCCTCGTCAAAAACATCTTGTATATCATCCCATTATTTCCTATAACATCTCCCCAATATTCCTATAACATCTCCCCACTATTCCTATAACATAAAACACTATGAATTAGATACTATCCGTCGCTTTCTTAGTTTAATTTTAATTTTAATTTATTTTTTATTAATATCGACGGCTAACGTCTTAATATCCATTTCTTTTTTTTGAGGATTATTGTGACAACTAATTAAAAAATAATTTATAATCTTTTTTAATAAATGCGGCGGATAGCGTCGTAATTTATTTAAAACTAATAATAATTATTTTTTTTGAAAAGTGACGTAGTCCGTCAATTTTTAAATTTAATTTTTATTTTTGTTTATTTTTATTAAAATCGACGAACAATGTCATTATAATTTTTATTTTTTTAAATATTAATTCTAGAAAAGCGACGATTTCCATCGCAATTTGTAATTATTTTTAATTTTTTTTATTTTTTACAAAAAGTGACGGACGTCGTCGCTTTTGTTAAAAGTAAATAAAAATTAATTTTTTGAAAAGCGACGTTGTCCATCACTTTCTAAATTTAATTTTTATTTTTATCAAAAGCGATGGGCAACGTTGCTACGATTTTTATTTTTTAAAATATTAATTCTAGAAAAGCGACCGTCACAGTTTGTAATTATTTTAATTTTTCTTTATTTTTACAAAAATCCAAGGATAGCGTCGCTTTTTTTAAAACTAAATAAAAATTAATTATTTGAAAAGCGACGTTTTCCGTCTCTTTTTAAATTTAATTTTATTTTTTTATTTTTATTAAAAGAGACGGATGACATTGCTATAATTTTATTTTTTAAAATATTAATTATAGAAAATTGGCGCTATCCGTCACAATTTGTAATCATTTTTAATTTTTCTTTATTTTTACAAAAAGCGACGGACAACGTCGCTTTTTTAAAAACTAAATAAAAATTATTTTTTTGAAAAGCGACGTTTTTCGTCACTTTTTAAATTAAATTTTATTTTTATTTATTTTTAGTAAAAGCCATGGACAACGTCGCTATAATTTTTATTTTTTAAAATATTATTTCTCGAAAAGAAACACTGTCCGTCATAATTTGTCAAAAAATTTAATTCTTTGTTATTTTTTTCAAAAAGCGAAGGATAGTGTCGCTTTTGGTAAAATTAAATCAAAATTAACTTTATGAAAGTGATATTGTCCATCAATATTTTATATTTTTAATTTACTATTAAATAAAAAAAAATATTTTAAAAAATTCAATGTATTCAATTATATATTAAAAATGATAATGTATATTCAATATATTCAAGTAATAATATATTATTGAATTTATAATATCATAATGTATGCTAAATTAAATGATAATTCGTTAGTGTAGATATACGTTGTATTACGAGGTAATATACTCGTGTATGTCATGTATATAGTACATATTACAAAGTTGATAGTCAATCAAATATATATATATATGTATGTATGTATGTATGTATGTATAAATACGTATCTCTCGTATAGTAATGTACATAGTAGTTTAAAGCTACCTAACTGAATCTACCTATCCAAATATTTTGAACAACACGTTAAAATCATATGATCGAGGTAATAACACACTATTGAAGTTATAACAATGAAGAAAATTAACCGACAAATCATCATAATAATACGTTCTATTAATGTAATCAAAATCTCCGATTCAATTTTTTCAACCCATTTTAGTATAGTTACTTGTAAAGCGAACTTGTGCTTTGAAATTAGTTAAGTGTAATCACTTGAAAATGTGAATTCATGACTCGAAATAGGTTTAGTGTTGATACTTGAAATGTGAATTCATGACTTGAAAATGATTAAGTTTAGTCACTTGAAATGTGAATTAGGGAGTTGAAAATGGTTAATGTAGTGTTTTAAAATGTGTACTAGTCACTTGAAAAGTGGATTAGCGACTTGAAAATGGTTTAGTGTTGTTCTTGAAAGGTGAACTTTTATTCTGAAATTTGTAAAATGTAATCACTTGAAAATGTGAATTCATGACTTGAAATTGGTTTAGTGTTGATACTTGAAATGTGAATTTATGACTTGAAAATGGTTAAGTTTACTCACTAGAAAAGTGAATTAGAGAGTTGAAAATAGTTAGGTGTAGCGCTTAGAAATGTGTACTAGTCACTTGAAAAGTTGATTAGCGAGTTGGAAATGGTTTAGTGTAGTTCTTGAAAGGTGAACTTGTATTTTTAAATTTTTAAAGTATAATCACTTGAAAATGTGAATTCATGACTTAAAATAGGTTTAGTGTTGATACTTAAAATATGAATTCATGACTTGAAATTGGTTAAGTTTAGTCACTTGATAAGTGAATTAGAGAGTTGAAAATGGTCAAGTGTAGTTCTTTGAAATGTGTACTAGTCACTTGAAAAGTGGATTAGCTACTTGAAAAATTATTTAGTGTAGTTCTTGAAAGGTGAACTTGTGTTTTGAAATTCGTAAATTGTAATCACTTGAAAATGTTAATTCATGACTTGAAATTAGTTATTGTTGATAATTGAAATGTGAATTCATGACTTGAAAATGATTAAGTTTAGTCATTAGTGAAGTGAATTAGAGAGTTAAAGATTAAGTGTAGTGTTTTGAAATGTGTACTGGTCAATTGAAAAGTGGATTAATGACTTAAAAATGGTTTAGTGTAGTTCTTTAAAGGCGAACTTGTGTTTAAAATTTTTTTAGGTGTAATCACTTGAGAATGTGAATTAATGATTTGAAATTGGTTTTGTGTTGATACTTGAAATATAAATTCATGACTTGAAAATGGTTAAGTTTAGTCACTTGAGAAGTGAATTAGAGAGTTGAAAATTCTTAAGTGTAGTATTCTGAAATGTGTACTTGTCACTTGAATAGTGTATTAGCGACTTGAAAATGGTTTAGTGTAGTTCTTGAAAGGCGAACTTATGTTTTAAAATTTGTAAAGTGTAATCACTTGAAAATGTGATTTCATGACTTTAAATTGATTTAGTGTTGATACTTGAAATGTGAATTCATGACTTGAAATTGGTTAAGTTTAGTTACTTGAGAAGTGAATTAGAGAATTGAAAATGGCTAAATGTAGTATTTTGAAATGTGTACTAGTGACTTTAAATTAATTAAGTGTAATCACATGACATGTGAATTAGTTAGTTGAAAATGGTTTAGTGTAGTTACTTGAACGATGAACTTATGTTTTGAAATTAGTAAAGTGTAATCATTTGAAAATGTGAATTTATGATTGAAATTGGTGCACCTCCTCCTTAGAAAAAGATATTGATGCTGATTTGATTGGTCTAGTTCCTAAAGATACGAACATGCTTGGTAGAGTGTTTATCGAGTCTAATGGATCGTCGTAAGTTTATTTTCAATTGATAGGTATATTTTTTATTAATAAAATATTCAAGCTTACATAATTATTATGTTATTTACTGGTGGTATCCCTCGTCAAAAGAAGTTAATGAGGCTGTAAAGGAGAGCGTTATGAGACTTTTTACATATCCTTGGCTCGAGTGGCGGGATATTACAATAGTCTCTAAACAAGCCATGTTTCAAGAGTTTAAGATATATTAGATTTAATTATTGTTTAGTTAACTTTAATATATATATATATATATATATATATATATATATATATATATATATATATATATATATATATATATATATATATATATCATATAACACTAGTCAATTCATTTTTAGACTACGTGTTGTTGGTTGGCAAAGCATGATCAGGCCATTTCTATAATTTTTGAGAGACATGCTGCTATGTCATATCAGATGGAACATCTTAGACGTGCTTTGACACATGTCATTTCTCCTGATTCAAGTAGCGAAGAGGAAACAATGAGTGATGAGGAGTTTGTTGGGGCTACTCATTAGTGTTATTGGACTTGACTTTTAGATAATTTTTCTGTATTTTTGAACTTATCTTTTAATTAGTGAAAAATCTGTAGGCATATTTAAGTATTTTGAATGTTGTTGGGTTCATTGTTTAAGCGTTGTTGATTTGAATTGCTTAAATGATTTGTTGATGTAGTGTGTTCTATGATTATTGTAATAATGTGTTTTCCATGAGGGATGTATTTATTGAATTGTATTTTTATTTGGCAGGTGAGATGCAGAAAATGTTGATTTCTGCATCCAAAAATATTGCAGAAAAGTGATGATGCTTGTCACTCTTTTTATTCATTATGAAGAACAAAAACCGATGATGGCCGTCACTTTTTTATTCATTATGAAGAACAAAGAGCGACAATGGCCGTCGCTTTTTATTCATTATGAAGAACAAAAAACGATGACCAACATCTGTTTTAATTTATTATGAAGAACAAAAAGCGACGACCAACGTCGCCTTTTTTTAAAAAATATTTTATTTTACTAAAATTACGATGGACAGTGTCAATTTTCCCAGAAAAAATATTTTTTTCAATAAAACAATGAAGTCCGTTTTTTTTCCCTTATCATGTGTTGTTCACATGTAGAACAAAAAGCGAAGCACAATGTCGCTTTTTAAAAAATAACTAAAAAAAATCTTTAAAAGGACGTAGGCCGTCGTAATAAAAGTGATGCAGGCCGTCGTTTTCAAAAAACAACACCATTTTTTAGACTAAAAAAAAAGCGACGCTGACCGTCACTTTTTGGCATTTTTTTAGTAGTGATACTAGTTTTCTCGTTTAAACTCTAAACAAACGTTTTGCTTCTGGACTTTTTTTGAACACACCTTAAAACTTATAAACATGTATTTCAACACTTAGATGCTTAATTATATGAATATTAACTCATTACACATATGAGAGTCCTCAAAACTAGACTAATTAAGTTTAGATAACAACACTTGTGCATTAATCCATCTAAGTTCAATTATTCGAAAAAAAATTTATTTTCCCAAGTGTCTTACCTTAGGTGCTCCCATTTTATTTGTTAAAAAGAAGAATTGTACAGTGAGGATTTGCATAGACTACCACCAGTTGAATTAGGCAACCATTCACAACAAATATCCCTTGACCTATTCGACTAGTTGGGGAAACTACAGTATTTTCCAAAATTAATTTGAGTTCAGGTTATCACCAACTCCAAATTTGGGCAAAGGACATTCCAAAAACTAGTTTCCAAACTTTTTATGGCCATTAGTAGTTTCTTGTCTTGCCTTTTGGCTTGAACAATGCCCCATATGCTTTCATAAGTCTAATGAATAAGGTATTTAAGTCATTCTTGGGTTCTTTCGTTATTGTTTTTAATGATGCAGTGCTAGTGTACTCCAAGAGAAAAACAAAGCATGAGGCGCATTTGAATATGGTCTTATGGTTGCTTAACTATATCTAAATATTCAATGTGTAAGTTATGTCTATCTCCAGGTTTTTTCTTCGGGCACATGGTTTCTAAGGAAGGGCTTATGATACACCCAAAAAACTTTAATCAATTAAGAATTGGGTTGGGACAACAAAAGTGATAGAAATATGTAGTTTTGTGGGATTGACTCGTTATTATAGCCAGCTTATTTAAGGGTTTGATACCATTGCCTCATGTATGACCCATCTAACTTAGAAGGAAGTTCCATTTTTGTAGGATGACAAGTGTGAGAAGAGCTTCTACAAGCTCAAAACTTTATTAAAGTTAGCCTCAATCCCCACTTTTCCTATTGAGAGTAAGGATTTCATTATTTTTGGTGATATCTCACTATTGGGTTTAGGTATTGTTTTAATGTACTATCAAAATATGATTGCTTATGATTCAAGTCTAATAAAGACTTTTTAGAAAAATTACCCCAAACATGACTTGGAATTGCGGTTGTAGTCTTTACTTTAAAGATTTGGAGACATTAACTTTGTGGGGTGAAGTGTGAGGCATTCACTCACCACCACAACTTATAATATGTGTTAACTTAGAGAGACCTAATCTTAAGAGAGAGGAGGGTAGATTTTGTTGATCAAATAATTTAATATCTCAATTCTATATCACCTGAGTAATAGAAATTCTAGTCAGAGTTGACTTCTACGTTGGACCTAAGTACAATTTTCAATCCATAGATCGACTGTCACTCTAAGTAAACTATTTAAGTTATTGAGGACATGTCTCGAGCTTGTATTGTGGATTTTGGGGTTCAATGGGACCAATATATACCCTTGTGTGAATTTTCCTGCAACTATAGTTGCTCGAGTATTGACATGGCTCATTTTGAGGCCTTATATGGCAGGAGATGTAGGTCTCTAATTGGATCATTTGATGCATTTGTTGTGAGTACTCGAGGTACTTACGTGCTAAAAAATTCAATAGAGATGGTAAGTTTCATACATGAAAAGCTCATAGCAACTTATACATAATAGTAAGAGTATGCAAACAATAAGGTGAGAGTTGTGTAACAGAAAAATGTACTCTTAAAACAGTTACACATGAAGGGTGTGCTGCATTTTAGCAAGAAGGACAATTTGAGTCCGAGATACATTATACCCCTTATGGTTTAAGGGGATTGAGGTTATTAGCATACAAGTTGGCCTTGCCTTCTAGCATGTTTAAGGTTCACTTCGTATTCTACATTCCATATCAAAAAAAGTATCATAGAGATGGTGATTATATTTTTTTGGGATCCTAAGTTGTTTGATAAATATTTATCCTAAGAAGAGGACCAAATTACTATATAGAATAGAGATGTGTGAAAGTTGAGAAATATAGCATTCCTTTTGTGAAGGTTCAATTAAGGAACCATACTATAAAAGAAACTACATGAAAATAGGGGTAGACATGTGCAAGAGATATCCTTTTTGTTTATTCACTCAACTACTTTTCTTTCCCATGATTAGCTATGTTATTTTATGCTAGTTTCCATTCAGGGAAATAGCTATCTAATATAATGACCCAGATCATTATTATGCTGAAATAAGGGGTAAAACTTATGCCAAATTTTCCCTTAGACAATTTTTAAGAAATTTAGGGATAGCCTATTAGTAGATTATTTTTGAGGATGTATGAGTCTAACGAAATGTATACTTAATCTGAGCATTGGCGAAGGTGGTTGAATTGAATTTTAGATAGATGGCGAGTTTAGAAAGCTGTAGCAACATCCAACATACAATACAGAGTTATAAAACTCTTATTATAAAGTTTAACATAGAAGGACTGGTTTTCAATGTTGTATCTCAACAAATATCATAAAATGGACTCAATTGGGGATAGGCCCCAAGATTCTACCTTGGGACCACTATAAAAAAAAAAAGAACCATCATAGTTGTAGCTTGCTATCATCGTGAATCACTATAGTGATAAAATATAATTATTTGCAGTTTTTAAACAAGAAATATATTTTCCTTCTCAACTTTTTGAAAAATGAATCAATGCTCTAGAAAAGGAAATTTTTTGTGAATTTCTAAAAGTTTTCATCTTTGGAGGTAAGTTCCTTGCATTCTAAACTTGAAATACATTTTAAAATTTATTGAAAACTTATTTGTGGCGGAAATTAGGATTTAGCCTTAATTCATGAACTTAATGTAAATTGGTGAAAATGAGTATAAAACCAATAGATAATGGATTTAGAATGTTAGAAAACACTAATTAGAGTACAATCATGATTGTTCATGCTATATATAGTAGGGTTCATGAGGTTTAAGAGATAGAAAAACCTTAGATAATGAACTAGGGAAATTTTATTGTTAAAATTGTTGATTGTTGTTCCATAGTGGTTAAACAAAGGTGGAATAATTGAATTGGGTGTGTAACCTTGTTGTGTCAAGAATAAGGTGAAAGAGAAAGAAAAGGTATCTTGCACCCTAAAAGTGATTTTGTGCAGGGAATCGAGGTAGATTATTGTGATACCTTGTATTGCTTGGACTCTTCAAAAAGGTCATGGACTTCGTGTCTTATCCTTCAAAATAGTGCATTTTTGGAGGATCCAACACGGATGCAACAATATTTTTGAAGGGTCTTAGAAACTTAGGTGATACCTAAAAAATCCAAGCAAATGTTAGAACAGTTCTTTAAGTCCATGAAAGATTAAACTTTATGTTTTGTAGTTTGACAATCCATTTAGACATAAATCAAGACCCCAAATAGCTCTTAGCGTACAGACAAATAAAAATATCCCTTAGCGATTGAATTCTTGTGAAGAAATAACTATGGTCATCTTCAAATGTTCATAAAATTTGTTATACTAAGGATTTTTTATCTCAATACCCACCAACAGGTAGATAATCAAAATATCTTTCCAACGATACCAGTTTCTCTTTAATCTGATGTCATGGTAAAAAGTTATGACCAAAGTAATGAAGCACTATCAAACCTGCCCAGACTACGACTCGTAATGTTTCATTATGGGTCGTTAGGAGGGGGTCATAATCTGGGCAGTACAGGATGAAATTAGACTTTTGACCATGACTCAAGTCACTAATCATAACTAGACCCTACGAGTCTTGACCTAAGTCATCGGAACAACTTCCAAGCGACTTCCAAATGGTTTCTAAGGGGGTTTGTTTGGTCTTTTACCACTATTTTTAACTCCAAAATTATGTCATTTAATCTATTTTAATGCTAAATAACAAGTCCAAAAAACCCTAAATCCCTCATTCTAAACACAATACCCAAGTTACTAAAATAAACATGTGATTTTCTCTTCTCCAAAGCAACAAATTGGGGGTTTTCACCGTCAAGTCTAAATCCCCAATACTTCAATTCTAGAATCAAAAGTAATCAGGTATGTAGGGTTTGGAAAGGATACTCTTTCATCCTTGTGCCCAAAATTTTTGATTTTGTAATTAAATTTATGAGATTTCAATTAGTGTTCATACCCATATTTCATATTTTTGAAATTATGACATTATCATGTGATTTAATGTTCAGTTAGCACAAGAATATACCTTTACTCGTGTTTTTACTTATATAATTGTTGTTATGAGATGAA
The DNA here is from genome assembly GCA_030864225.1 of Capsicum baccatum var. pendulum. NCBI lineage: Eukaryota > Viridiplantae > Streptophyta > Magnoliopsida > Solanales > Solanaceae > Capsicum > Capsicum baccatum. Next base: position 168,055,470 of record CM061558.1, on the reverse strand, counting down.
TTTTAGAATTTTCATATGAATTCCTATGAATTGATAAATATGCATGATTTTCACCAAGATTTAGTCAGTTTACAAATAAGAACACATGAATTTATCATGACTGTCTCTGTTTACAAGAAGTTCAGATTTACAATTTTAGATTGCTACTATATGATTTAACTTTTAGTTATGATCTTATGATCTCAACATTATATGAAATTCACACATATATTCATTATTATGATTTATTAATAGAAACATGATTGGTTTTCATATTTATAAAGCTAAATATTTATTTTAAGGTAAATTTCATCAATATGAGCATACAATATATATATTTGGGGGTAGTACTTAGCACCGCGAGGGGAACATGGTTTAGCACACCCTATTCTCCCAAAACTATGTACCACCTTAGGTTTAGGGGCTTCTTTATAAAAGCATCCACCTTTCCCAATATGGGCTCATTTTAGTGATCACTTCAGTTCAGCTTAGGTTCTACTCCAATGGCAAGGATAGAACAACCCTCTTCAATATGTGTCAGACATTAGACTCCATGATAGCTCACATGGTTTATGTCGGTTATGATAATCTCCTATAGAAAAGATAGTTTAAAGAAACTACGCATAGTAACTCACCCTACTTATCAAATTATGCTGTCTACTTGCACTTACCATGCATGTATTAAGCTTGTGCATTGATTTAGTTTTACTTCTTGTATTCATCCCCTACTAACTCAGTATATTCTAGTAGTACTAACCACATATATGTTTGTGTGGCTACATTGTTTCATAATATTGGCACTAGTTGTAGCCCACACATCATAATCAGATAGTCTGTATTTCCCAGCCAGTACGTGATGAGTTATCCTCATTTGTGGACTGGAGTCAACTACATTTCTAGTATTATATATTTTATTCAGTCTTATTGATTAGGGATAGCTAAGGGTCATGTCCCAACTACCTATAGTCAGTATCAGTAGAGGCTTCATAAGCAAGCAGGCAAAGTTGATATATTTAGTTCCAGCTTTCTTTTGTCCAATCCAGTGATGTAAATGTTTTCAAATAGTTTTTTAATTAACAAGTCTAGCTAATGACATCTCTTTCACCTGTTATATTTAACTTTATGTAATTTATTTAGCTGCTCACGAACTATGGCAGTACCATGGGTTAGCTTGGGATTACTTGTGGTTCTAAGCACTATGTAACGTCTAAGGGGTAGTCTCGGGGTGTTACAAACTTGTTATTAGGGCACAGAGTTCAAGTGTCCTAGGTTGTCTGTGAATTCGTGTCTACTAAAGCCTTGTGGAGTGGTCTAGTGATGCCCGTACTTTTCTTTGAGAGGCTATTGGGAATTAAAGAAATGCTTCTTTTCTTTCACACTCTCGATCGTGCCATATAGTTGTTCTCTCAAAAACTTTTATTTATTCGTGTGTTACTCCATAATTCTCCATCTATGACTTATTCTTGAGACAACATGAGTAATAAATTTCAATTCTTCCAGAGATAATGCTCTCAAATTTACTATCAGTAACTTCAAAAATCACACAAAGGGCTTGAGAAAAGCCTGCTAATATGTTTAAACTCCTTTAATTCAAAAGACTGTGTCCTTATCAATATGAGTTGTTTAGTTAAGATAGAATATGAAATGTATTAAGATTTATCACTAACCATTTAATATAGATAGTGCTAATGAGAGAAGACAGTATGTACCTAGATTGTTAAATAAAGTTTGCATTTGACGGATAATGTAACTTAGGATATTATGATCCATGATTAGTAAAACAATATTAGAGTAGGAGGTATGGTTATAGAAGTTTAGTGATAAAAATGGTGGGGATAGCGATTTGTAAGACCCCGCAAAGTTCCCTCGTGGTCTAAGCTCTTTATAGTGTGTCAAGTGAAGCCTTGCACTTGGACTTTTTGACTAAGTGTTGGGACTTAGTTCATTTTTTTTATTTTCAACTTCAAACTTTAAAAAATTATTTCACAACCTTCCGGAACTTCAATAGTTGATATTTTAGCTCATTCATGATCCGGGAGATCAATAGGTGTTCCGGACAAGTTTCATATTTTTTGGACCGCGTTTAGACCTTGTTTGGTGTCCCAAAATAGTGGACCAATGCGATCTTGGTGCACTGCATTTCCCATCACATTGGTAAATTTTGTAAAGGAAAAGTAGTGAAGCGCAACGCGATAATGGCACGATGTGTCAAGTATAGTGTCGACTCCCATGACACGCTACATTGCCTGCAGCGTCGATGCCCAGTTTTCCAGTTTTGAAAATACGCGTCCTATGGATTAATTTAGTCATTTCCTCCACCCCTTTTCAACTTTAATGTGGGATTAATATCCCCAAATGCCAAAATATAGTCTATTTCCCTCAAAGCAATCAAGAACACTCTCTAGGGCTTTAACCCAAAGTTTAAGAGAACTCAAAATTCAACCGTAGATTTTCAAAATTGATTCAAGAATCGGAATCCTCATTATGAGAGCTAAAATAAAACCCATTAGAATATCTAATAACATCCCAAAAACTAGATTTCATCCAAAGCTTCAAATCCAAGGTATGTGGGGTTTGAACAAGAACAATCCTTTCGTTCTTGTGCCCAAAGCTTTAATTTTCATCAAATTATTTTGTGTTTTTGCAAGTGGTTTATACCCAATTTACTTTAATTTAAATTTATGAAGTTATAAAGTGTTCAAGTCTTGAATTGTATGATATTTCATCTTTTTTAAATTTTGAATTGAGAATTAATGATATAAATTGCATGTTACCACCATGAGTTGATGTTTTCAATCATTTCCAAGATTTATGTCATGAGTTATGCTTCATTATGAAATTGAAATTATTTAATCATGAGTATAAGCTTTAAACCAAGTATGAGTTTTGGTGTTTTCTTGAAGATTATGTCATTTATCATGATTCAATAAGCAAGTGCTTTGACTTTAAAGAAAGATTTATTTTGGGCCTGAGTTAAGAAAGGAATCCACGCTAATTATGATTTAAAGCAAAGAGAAACATAATTTGGTCTGCATTACAGACCCTTAAGTCATTTTGAGGTGGATTTCCTAAAAGTTCTGAGCTGAGTATGGGAGTAGTATTTAGCACCGAGTTGGGTAAGTTACTACGGTTTCATACCCTAAAACTATGTGCCACCTTAGGCTGAGATATTTATTCTCACTATATGTGGATGACCGAGATAATGATCACTAAATTTGAGATTCTATTCCAAAGTCGAGGGTAGAATAGCTCTCCCCAACATGGGTGAGACATTGTACTCCATGTAGCTCTCACGGTTTGTGTCGGTTAGAAGAACCTCTCAAAGCAATCCCCTACTCTATTCAAGATAATAGTAGGAGTTTTGAAAGTATTATGTAAAGTTCCTTGAGCCCATAAGTTATAATAATAAGAGGCAAATATAGATTTTAGAATAAAGTTTGATGAATCACGCAATTTATATTATATGCTTCCTTATTCATGATTTATGAGATTCAGATTTCAATTTTGTTCAAGCTATGTGAGTCATATATAATAGCATGCATGTTATCTATAAACACTGAATATATTGATTATTTAATTACATACACCCCCATATACTCAGTACATCCTCAAAGTACTGATCCACATATACGTTTGTGTGCTACATTGTCTTATAATGTAGGTTCAGGTGCTCAGTATCAGCACAGTCAGCGACCCCGAGTACCTTTGTCTACATTTCTACAGTGGCGAGTCCACATAGTTTAAGGACCTACTTTCCAGACATTTAGTAATGTTAGCAGCTGGTTTTGTTATTTTCAGTTCAGGTCAGTTGAGGATCTATACCAATGGCTCTCTAGTTTTCCTGAGTAGTAGAGGCATTGGTAGACTAGATTATTAGTATATTTAGACTTTCAGTATTTTGACTGTTCAAACAAGTATTTTTTTTAACTTCACATGATCATGATATGACAGTACCACTATTTTCTGTATTCATCCCTAAGTAAGCTTTACATGTAGTAACAGGCTCAAAGAGTTAGCTTAGGGCTACTTGTATCCTTAAGAACCATGTGATTCTTCAAGATGAGATTTCAGGGCGTTACAAACTTGCTATCAGATTCTAAGGTTTTTGAAGTCCTATGGAGTCTGACAAGCCGCGCTACATAGAGTCTTGATCATCAGTGTGTAGCGCACCACATCAATTAGTAAGAGGCTATAAGACATTTTAGAAAAAAGCCATCTCTTTCTTCTAGAATCTATCATGCCTACAATTGTCTCTCTCTGCAATTAATTTATGCTCTTTTATGATAGAAAAATGCCTCCCCAGAGAGCAACTGCCCGCAGAAACAATAATGAGCTACCCCAGCCTGTTGATCCCCTGAATGAAAATATGTCTCATGCTGTGTTTTGGGTAGCTTTTCAGGCGTTAGCCTAGGCAGTCACTGCTAATGTTCAGGCTACAGTTCTACAACAGCAAGGACGTGATTTAGCTGTAGCCAGGATACGTAATTTTATGAGGATGAATCCACCAAAGTTCTATGGGTCTAAGGCAGGTGAAGACCCATAATTGTATCTTGAGGAGGTGAGGAAGATCACCTAAATCATGCATATTTTTTAGGAAGAGAGTATGGATTTGCATCTTACAGACCAAAAGACATTGCTTATGACTAGGTTGTGGCATGAAGGAAGAATAGAGGGGAGAATGTGGCTCCTATGACTTGGCAGGTGTTCCAGGATGTGTTCTTGGATAAATTATTCCCACTTGAGATGAGTGAAGAAAATATTGAGGAGTTTATGAAATTGAGACAGGGCTCTATGACAGTAAAGGAGTACTGCCTTAAGTTTAACCCGCTAGCTAATTATTCTCTGGATTTGATTTCTAACACCCGAGCTAGTATGAGTAAGTTTATGGCTGGCGTGTCTAGAATGGAGTTCAAAGCGTGCAGGACTGTTATACTCAATAGGGATATGGACCTTTTAAGACTAATAATGCATGCACAACAGATTGAGGCAGACAAGATAAGAAAGAGAGAGAGAGTAAGGGGAAACAAGAGGGTTAGGTTCGAGCAGTATGAGTATGGTCAAACAAGATGTTATAAGGGGAACTGTTCATAGTTTTAGAGCCATTCATCTATACTAGTGCCTTCGTCAGCTAGTGCTCCCTCACCTAAGAATAGATAGGAGCAGTGGGGTAAGCCTGTTGTGTCCAGATCTCAAAATAGTGTGAGTAACAAACCTCATCCTCCTCAATATACTAAGTATGGTAGGGACCATCAAGGTGAGTGCTTAGTATATCAGAAAGGTTGTTTTGGTTGTGGAAAGATAGGCCACAGACTTAGAGAGTGCCCGTATGCTAGATAGGAGAACAGAAATGCCCGACCTCTAACTTAGGACACTAGTGCACCAACTCTTGTAGCCCGTCCAACCCCTTCTTAAGGTGCTTCATCTAGTACTACTGGCGGTTAGCGCTAGAATAGATTTTATGCCTTACCATCCTACCTAGAGCCTGAGGATTCTCCTAATGTTGTTACTGGTATGATCCATGTCTTTTTCTTTGATGTATATATGTTGTTAGACCCTGGGTCAAGTTTCTCTTATGTGACCCCATTAGTTTCTATGAACTTTGAAATAAGTCTTGTAAAGATTCTTGATCCTTTGTAGTTTTACTCCAATAGGTGAGTCTGTTGTTTCTAAGCCAATGTATAATAAGTATCCTATTAATGTTCTTCATAGAGTCATACTTAATGATTTGATTGAGTTGGATATGGTGGATTTTAATATTATTCTAGGTATGGACTGGCTTTACTCTTGTTATGCATCTATAGACTGTCATACCCATGTAGTAAAGTTTTAGTTTCCTGATAATCCATTTCTTAAATGGTTCAGGAGTTCATTATCTCCCAAGAGTCATCTTATATCCTATCTCAAAGCCAGAAAGCTAATATCTAAAGGTTGCATCTGTTATCTAGTTTGATTTAAGGACACTAAGTCTGAGGCTCTAATTGTTCAGTCAGTCAGTATAGTTAATAAATTTCCTGATGTATTTCCATAAGATCTCCAAGTGCTACCTCCCGATAGAGAGATAGACTTTAGGATTGACCTTCTTCCCGACACACAGCCTATTTCCATTCCTCCATACTATATGGCACCTACAGAGCGTAAAGAGTTCAAAAAGCAACTCAAAAATCTTCTATACAAAGGTTTTAAAGGGCCCAGTGTTTCTCCTTAGGGCGCACCTATCCTATTTGTGCGAAAGAAAGGTGATTCTTTGTATATGTGCATTGACTATTGTTAGTTTAGCAAGGTCACAGTAAAAAATAAGTACCTTCTTCCAAGAATTGATGACCTGTTTGATCAATTACAAGGTGCAAGTTACTTCTCAAAGATAGACCTTAGATCTGTCTATCACCAACTTAAAGTAAGGTAGTATGACATTGCAAAGATAGCTTTCCAAGCCTTTTATGGTTATTTCGAGTTTTTAGTCATGTCTTTTGGACTAACCAATGCTCCAGCGGCCTTCATAGACCTCATGACTCGAGTGTTCAATCAGTATCTTAATATGTTTGTCATAGTGTTCATAGATGATATCCTTATTTACTCCTGTAGTGAGAATGACCATGCCAATCATCTTAGAATTGTCCTGCAAACTCTTAGAGATTACCAATTGTTCGCCAAATTCAGAAAGTGTGAGTTTTTGCTAACGTTAGTAGCATTTCAGGGTCGTATCATTTCAGCCGAAGGCATTAGAGCTGATCCCCAAAAGACAGAAGCTGTAAAAAATTAGCCTAGACCTATCTCCCCATCTGACATTAAAAGTTTCTTGGTTCTAGCTGGCTATTACCGTCTCTTTGTTGAAGGTTTTTTTTCTATTGTGCCTTCCATGACCCGGTTGGCCTTAAAGAAAGTTAAGTTCCTTTGGTCAGATTTTTGTGAGAAGAGTTTTCAAGAGTTGAAGACTCAACTCACTTCATCCCCTGTGTTGACTTTTCCTGATGGTACGAATGGTTTTGTGGTGTATTATGATGCCTCTAGAGTTTTCTTGGGTTGTGTGTTGATGCAGAGAGGTAAGGTTATAGCCTATGCCTCTAGATAGTTAAAGTCGTGTGAAAAGAATTACCCAACCCATGATCTTAAGTTAGCTGTTGTGGTCTTTGCTTCGAAAATCTAGAGACACTATCTTTATGGTTTTCATATTGATGTGTTTACTGATCACAAAATCCTACATTGTGTGTTTACTCAAAGGAAGTTGAATCTTTGATAGAGAAGCTGGTTAGAGTTGCTAAAAGATTATGATATGAGTGTGTTGTATCATCTGGGTAAGGCCAATATTGTGGAAGATTCCAGTAGCAGGTTTTCAATGGGTAGTGTTACTTATGTAGAGGAAGATCAGAAAGAAGTAGCTCACGAGGTGCATCATTTGGCTAGACTAGACATTACGTTGTTTGATTCAGTAGAGGGGAATATTTTGGTTCAAAGTAGTTCCGAATCCTTTTTACTTTCAGAAGTGAAGGAGAAGCAACACTTAGATGCTAGTTTGGTCAGACTGAGGGAGTCAGTTAAGAACTAAAAGGTGGAGGTTTTCTCCTAAGGGGGGGATGGTGTGTTGAGATTGTAGGGTAGATTGTGTGTTCTTGGTGTTGATGATTTGAGGCAGAGGATAATGGCTGAAGCACATGATGTATCATATTCTATTTATCCTGGCGTCACCAAGATATACCACGACTTATGGGAAACCTATTGGTGGAGTAGAATGAAGAAGGATATAGCAGAGTTTGTGGAATAGTGTGCAACATGCCAATAGGTTAAGGTAGAGCACCAAAGACCTGGTGGTGTTAACCAAGAGTTTGGTATACCCACTTGGAAGTAGGAAGAGGTGAACATAGATTTTGTGACTGGCTTACCTTTTTTGGGTCATCATCATGATTCTATTTGGGTGGTTATAGACAGGTTGACTAAGTCAGCGCATTTCCTGCCAGTGCATATATCTTATACGGCTGAGAATTATGCTAGACTGTACATCCGGTAGTTATTCAAGTTGCATGGACTTCCTTTGTCTATCATCTCAGATAGGGGTACTTAGTTTATTTCGCAGTTTTGAAGAGCTTTCAAGAAGGGTCTTGGCACCCAAGTTCACCTGAGTTTTGCCTTTCATCCGCAGATAGATGGTCAGGCTGAGAGGACCATCCAGACTCTGGAAGATATGTTGAGGGCCTGTGCTCTTTATTTCAAAGTATTTGAGGCTTTGTATGGAAGGAGTTGTAGATCACCCATAGGTTGGTTTGAAGTGGGTAAAGCTGCTTAGATTGGATTTGATGTAGAGTTTGAGGCTATGAAGAAAGTTCAGTTGATTAGAAAAAGGTTAAAGATGGCTCAGAGTCGTCAAAAGTCATATGTTGATGTGAGAAGAAGAGACCTTGAGTTTGAATTTGATAATTTGGTGTATCTTAAAATTTATCCCATGAAAGGGGTGAAAGGTTTGAAAAAAAGGGGAATCTTAGTCCCCGTTATGTTGGTCCTTATAAAATCCTATGTCATATTGGGAAGGTAGCCTATGAGATTGAGTTTCCCCCAGAATGGTCAGTTGTTCATCCTATCTTCCACGTCTCTATGCTAGAGAAGTGTATTGGTGATTCTGTTGTAGTGAATCCTTCAGAGAGCTCAAATTATTCAAACTAGTCTTTTATTTGAAGAGATTCTAGTTGAGATCCTAGATTACCAGATCAGTAGACTGAGGAATAAAGAAGTTCCCTTAGTTAAAGTTTTATGGTGAAACTAGTTTGTTGAGGGCGCTAATTGGGAAGTAGAAGCAGACATGCGATCAAAGTACCCGAAACTCTTCTCCGTAAGTTTAGATCAAGCCGACGGTACCATTCATCCTTAATTCAGCCCCTTTCTAATCAAAGTTTCATCTATTTATCTATTCTTATTATAAGTTCATGCATTCTCTACCAAGAGTTTAGAGTGATGCGGAGTCATTTTAGACATTTGTTTCAATTATGCACCCTTAGTTCCTCAGTATTCTTGTCTTAACTAGCAACATTCGAGGATGAATGTTCCCAAGGGGAAGATATTGTAAGACCCCGCAAAGTTTCCTCATGGTCTAAGCTCTTTATAGTGTGTCAAGTGAAGCCTTACACTTAAAATTTTTGACTATTTTTCTTTTCTCCTTCAAAATTTAATGAATTATTTCATGACCTTTCCGACCTTCAATAGTCTATATTTTAGATCATTTAAGATTCGGGAGGTCAATAGGTGATCCCAAAAAAGTTTTGGATTCTTCGGACTGTGTTTAGACCTTGTTTGGTGTCCCAAAATAGTGGACCAATGCAATCTTGGAACACGGCATCGCCCATCGCGTTGGTCAATTTTGTACAGGAAAAGTACTGAGGCTCGATGCGATAATAGAGTGACGCATCGAGTATCGTGTCAATTCCAATAATGCGCTGCATTGCCTGCAGCGTCGATGCCCAATTTCCAGTTTTGAAAATACGCATCCTAGGGGGTAAATTAGTCATTTCCCCCACCCTTTTACTGCTTTAACATGGGATTAATATCCCTAAATACCAAAATATAGTCTATTTCCCCCAAAGTAATCAAGAACACTCTCTAGGGATTTAACCCAAAGTTTAAGAGAACTCAAAATGTAACCGTAAATTTTCTAAATTGGTTAAAGAATTTGAATCCACATTTTGAGAGCTACAAGAAACACCCATTAGAAGTTCGAATAACATCCCAAGAGTTGTAGTAAAGCTTCTAATCCAAGGTATGTGGGGATTGAACAAGAACAATCATTTCGTTCTTGTGCCTAAAGCTTTAATTTTCATCAAATTATTTTGTATCTTTGCAAGTGGATTATACCCAATTTACTTTAATTTGAATTTAGGAAGTTATAAATTGCTCAAGTCTTGAATTGTGTGATATTTCACCTCTTTTATGTTTTGAATTGAGAATTAATGATATAAATTGCATGTTACCACCATGAGTTGATGTTTTCAAGCATTTTCAAGATTTAAGTCATGAGTTATGCTTCATTATGAAATTGAAATTATTTGAGCATTAGTATAATCTTTAAACCAAGTACGAATTTTGGTGTTTTCTTGAAGATTATGCCATTTAGCATGATTCAATAAGCAAGTGCTTTTTCTTTAAAGAAAGATTCATTTTTATCTTGAGTTAAGAAAGGAATCCAAACTAATTATGCTTTAAATCAAAGGAAGCATGACTTGGTCTTCATTACAGAACCTTGAGTTATCTTGAGGTAGATTTCCTAAAATTTTTGAGTTGAGTATGGGAGTAGTATTTAACACCGAGTTGGCAAAGTTACTACGGTTTCATACCCCAAAATAATGTGCCACTGTACGTTAAGATATTTATTCGCACTATATGTGGATGACTGAGATCGTGATCACTAAAGTTGAGGTTCTATTATGATGGCAAGGGTAGAACAACTCTCCCCAACGTAGGCAAGACGTTGGAATCCATGTATCTCTCATGGTTTATGTCGGTTAGAAGAACCTCCCAATGCAGTCCCCTACTCTATTCAAGATAATAGTAGGAGTTTTGAAAGTAATGTGTAAAGTTCCTTGAGCCCATAAGTTTTAAGAATAAGAGGTGAGTACATATTTTAGAATAAAGTGTGATGACTCACGAGATTTATATTACATGCTTCCGTATTCATGATTTATGAGATTTAGATTTCATTTTTGTTCAAGCTATGTGAGTCATCTATAATAGCATGAACATTTTCTATAAAGAATAATGATATTGATTATTTAATTGCACACACCCCCATATACTCAGTATATCCTTAATGTACTGATCTATATATACGACTGTGTGCTACATTATCTTATAATGTAGGTTCAGGTGCTCAGTCTCAGCAGCATCCATAACCCTGATTACCGTTGTCTACATTTCTACAGTGGTGAGTCCTCATGGTTCGAGGACCTGCTATCCAAACATTCAGTAATATTAGCAGTTGGTTTTGTTGTTTTTAGTTTGGGTCAGTTGGGGAGCTGTCCCAATGGCTCTCTAGTTTTCCTGAGTAGTAGAGGCATTGTTAGACTAGATTATTAGTATGTTTAGACTTTCAATATTTTGACTGGTCAAACAAGTATTTTTTTTTTGCACTTCATCATGATCATGATATGACAGTACAACTATTTGCTTTATTTATCTCTTAGTAAGATTTACATGTAGTAGAAGGATTGTTAATTTAGGCTTTCCTATGTGATTGTGAAAAAGAAATTTTTTTGATACTTATAAAGCTATGAATATAATTTAGGGCTATGAATGGGTAAATAGTTTTTATGTGTAGAAGGAGTATGTAATAATAGATTATTATAAGATAGACCATAAGATTATGATCAATCATTGTTTTTATGAGGTTCTTGTGGACTAGTGTTTCTTGATGTTTTATTTTATATCTTTCAAGCAAGAATAGGGTATGAAGTTTTATGAAGTTATATCTTTCAAGAAAGAATGTTCTCTGAAGGAGGATATGATAAAGTTACTCAAATAAACATGCAATTTTCTCTTCACCAAAGCAACAAGTTGGGGGTTTTCATTTTTATGTCCAAATCCCCAAAACTTCAATTCAAGAATCAAAAGTAATCAGGTATATGGGGTTTGAACAAGGATACTCTTTCGTCCTTGTTCCCAAAACAATTATTTTTTGCTATTAAATTTATGAGATTTCAATTATGGTTCATAACCAATTTTCATATTTCAGAATTTATGACATTATCATGTGATTTAAAGTTCAGTTAGCACAAAAATATACCTTTACTCATGTTTTCACTTTTATGATTGTTATTATGAGAGGAATTTTAGTATTTTGAAATAAATTCCCATGAATTGATAAACATGCATGATTTTCAGCATTATTCAATCAGTTTACAAATAAGAACATAAGAGTTTATATGAATCTCTCAGATTACAAGAAGTTAAACTTTACTATTTCAGATTACTACAGGATGATTCAGATTTTAGATTTTATCTCATGATCTCAGATATGATATAAAACTCCCAAAGATATTCATGAGTAAGATTTATTAACAAAATCATTATTAATTTCCAAATTTATAAACCCAAATGCTTATTTTAAGGTGAATCGAATTAGTATAAGCATAAAGTATATTTATATATATATATATATATATATATATATATATATTTGGGAGTAGTATTTAGCATCGAGAAGGGTTTATGGGTTCAAAGCATCCTATTATCCAGAAAACGTACCACCATAGGTTTAGGGGCCTCACTATAAAAACATCCCCTATGCCTTTAATATGGTCTAATCTCAGTGATAACTCAAGTTAAGTTCAGGTTCTATTCTAATGGAAAGGATAAAACTGTCCTCCTCAATGTGGTCCAGATGTTGGAATCTATGATAGCTCTCATGGTTCATGACGGTTATAAGTATCTCCCACAAAAAAGACAGTTTTAAGAAACTAAGTGTAGTAACTCACTCATTTTATCAGATTATGTTTATTATTCATGTTTTGTGATATTTTATCTTTCAATTTATTTCAATCTCTTGGTGAGTCTACTTGCATTTATCATGCATGTTTTAAGATTATGCATTTATTCAGTTATACTTATTGTATTCACCACCACCTGCTCAATATATTCCAGAATTACTGACCATATATACGTCTGTGTAGCAATATTATTTCATAATGTATGTATGAGTTGTATCCCACATATTATAGTCAGACAGTTCGCAGTTCCTAGCCAGTAGGTGATGAGATCTCTTGATTTGAGGACTCGAGTAGACTACAATTCAAGAAGGGGCTTATAATTTTTGCTCGCAAACCCAATTCACAAATCATAACTTCCGAAGACCATAAATTTCATCATGGGAAAGGAAAAATTGCAATTTATATTCATAAATCACTTTTCGAACTCAATTCATGTATGCACAAGATTATAAATCAAGCTTATGGAAAAAAACCCATGATAGTTATGCACTTTAAACAAAACGGGTTTATGATGTATGATACTTAAACGATTTCCAAAACCCATTACATGCACATACATATATATCTTTAAAACATGCATAAAAATGTAAACTTACACCCATGAGAATTAGGATAGTCCCACATACCATTTAACGGAGAAAAATCAAAGAAAACATAGAGAGATTGGCCCCTTAAAGAATAGAATCCTCAAACCCTGGGTTGTTTCTCACCTCTTGCATATGGAATGATATTTGGGAATTTACAGAGGAAATGTAATGTTTATAAGGCCTTAATTTCGTCCAAAGAGGGTTAGGAATAGTTATGGGATGATAAAAGACCTTATGCCCATAAAATAATTCAAACGGAACACTTTTTGACACCCCAGAAAGGCTATGAGTCACATGGCCAAAGTATAGTAGGGTAGTGTGTTTAGGTGATTGCTTTGCGGTGCAAGGCCATCGCACACCCTGGACAATGTCTTATTTTGACACTCATAACTTTTGACTCCAGACTCGGATTGACGAACAGTCGGTGGTGTTGGAAAAAAACTTAAAGGAATTTAATTTGATATATATTAGGCCACATTACTCTTAATATCCTATGGGAGATAGTCGATGGAAGTTGATCCAAGCAAAATTGCCAATTAAAAGTCAATCGATAGGAAAGTGCTCAACTTAACTTTTGAGTTAGGAGATTTTAATGGTGTATATTCATCTCCAAGGATGTTTCCACACTAATAAAGTGTCATTAAAAATTATATATAAGTAGAAACTATTGGGTTCGGCTATATAAACGTAGGAAAGATATTTCACCTTTAGGCTGAAGGTGTGGGGTGTTACATTATCTCCCTCTTGGGATTATTCATCATCGAAAAATGGTTAGGATCTTGTTGAAGCTCTAAAAGTATGGAATAAAGAATGTAACCTCGCATTGAACATTTTTTGTCAACGAAATATGTAGAGGCATCAAAAGAGCATTGTGATAACCCTTATTTAAACATGTAAGCACGAATCGTGAGATAATCATAATTGACATAGAAATGACCTTGCACATGAGTTTTAGGGATTATAATCATCACAGTATAAGGCATGAGTTAAACTGGTGATAATAATCCTAATTTACATTTATACAATTATTAAATGAGATTTCGCAGGAGATAGGAATAGAAGCATTCTCTACCTTACAAGATACAATGAGTAGACTTAAACTTAGGGACACTACTTGTCTATATCCCAAAGAATAAATAACATACTTCACCATTTCCAACTTATAATTCTCCCATCACATATCTAACCATAATAGTTTGAGTCTCACTGCATAGTACTTCTAAGTTGAAGCCTAACTCGGAGAAAAGAGGGGCTAACTTAAACTATGTGACCCCATTCTGTACATCTCTTTAAGAATGTTACTTTACCTTATCACTACCATCAAACAACCTTGGGTTTTAATATAGGGAGTACTGACCACATAGTACATAGCTTTCTGTTTTCAGCAATCACAGCATTCAAGCTTATCATTACAACATGCACTTCATGGATCTCCTACTAAGACCAGTAAATTCAATCACTCTCATAAAGATTTTTTTTGCCATATATCTCCTTCCTAACTATTTCTTATAAAGAAAGTTCACCTCCTTCTTTACCCCTTCACCTATAACCTTGGCTAAAGAAATCACATCAAAATTTTCACATCCAAAAACATCTAATCTCCCTACCTAAGTTACTAGTACTCTTCCATAAATACTATCATACTATTATTCAAACGGTCATTGAGGGACCCGAGCATAAGCATCATGAATGGGATTAACACTATTCAATTTTAACTTATACTTATTGTACTACTAAAGGTGGAGAGACGATACAATAGACACAAAGTGCTTCATATATCAAGTGTATGGATTATATGTAGAGAGTCGTTCAGAATAAACACAACACAACATGAGTTCTTCAGACAAACCATAGTGAGAGACATGAGCGCTAACATCATGAGTCTTATAACATAAAATTGGAATTCATGAAGTCAATCATTGAGACAAGGATTGATAATTAAAACTATTGTTTCAAAGCTGAGATAGTCATGAATTTGCATGAAACTTATCACTTTGGCTAATTCTGACGTAAAATGAAATAGTACCATAAAGAAAGCATAGTTTCTTAGAACTAAGCATGATATAAGTCATGGATGTTTATGGATCATGAGCATCATAACATAGAACAAGAAGACATGAAAGACTAGATTTATTAAGACATAATTGCTTCTAGTTTGGAGGTCGGAACATAACATGACTCACATAGAGAACTCAGACCTTAGACATAAGCAGGACTTCAATACATAAGAAATTGGTTGAATGACCTCTTAAATTGAAGTACGAGGAGTTTGCTTGAATAGGAATAGATTTATCATGAATCTTCCTTGCAACTTGACACCATGAGAAAATTTGGGAACTACCTTAACTCATTATCTCCCCCTTAGAGAAAAGTCACAATACTGAACTTGAGTTTCTCATAAAATCTACAAGAACAACACTCAGGACAATAGGGTATCACCATATACATAAACACTAAAATCCCCCTGATAACTATAGCCTAAAGGTATTGCTTTCCGGGAATGCTACTCTTATCTTTTCTTGTCCTCTATAGCCATCACCCTACAGCTTACTCAACCACACTTCTTATCACATAATGATCCATTCTCCACTACTTAACATGCCGACATTAGACCTCTAATCACATAACTTACAACTTAACAAAATTTAAAAAGCTATACTAAAGGAACATATTGCCTACCTATATTTCTTTAATTCAACTCTAAATAACACCATACAACAACTCCCCAGACTTTTCCATACTAAAAAATTCAAGAACGTGAACTAGGTACGCATAACACTTATAAACCTGAAACCTTATCTAACCACATGCTACCTGGGGTTCAACTTATTCTTATAAAAACTAATACTCTTATCCACCTAATGACTAAGCCATAATTCATCATTTTAACATGAGTCCTCATAAACTTATATCATAATTAAACACTCAAATTCTATATGTTATCAACCTAGGATCTGTCAAATATCATATCGAACCTCCTAATTCATTCCCAAAAAATATGCATCATTAATCTTAAGCTACTATTCTTATCACCACATTCCACATCTAAACTTCAAGCCTATAGTCTTGCACCAATCATGTACCATCAATAAAGCATGCCATATACTATACTAGCCCATCAAATTGAGAAATCAACCCAAATATCACATTTCACTTAACTACTACCTACAATCACATCCTCTCCATGACATTACTACTACACATCAAAATCTACTACATACTTTCTCACATGTAGTACTAGTTTACAACTACTACAGAAAAGACAATCAAGGAGGTTAAAGTTACATAATAAGGATAGTTGATCTTAATCTTATAATACAATCTGTTCTGATCTTATAAATATATTCCACTTTCTCACATCATAGTACTTGCCCATACATGCATCCCCACTACCTTCAAATTCCATATACACTAATGAGTCTCTACCCATAACTTATTGACTAATCTACCCCTTTCATTCACAACCTATAAATGATATCTATAACCACCATAGCTAGCCACTCTGGGCTCCTTCCCTATTTTGAATAAATAATAATCATAGACAAACACTTCCTCCACAGACTACCATATACTCTAAAACTCTTGCTAAAATATTAGCCAATTACCATAAAAGAGAAAACTACCCCTTAAGGGTTATACAACTAAAACTACTTATTTATGTAAAAGTCACCCTCACTATGGCTTCTAGACTTGTGACTTTATAAAACTAACTTTGACATCTTCTTACTACAAATAGATTATGACACCTTAACATATAAAACTACTCGGGTGGAAATACTATTCCAACATTTTGTTATATATCTCTGCCCTTAAGCATGACATCTGCAAGAAGGAATTTTTTGAAAGAAATTAAATACACTTCGTACCTCAGGCTGAAAAGAACAATTGCACAAAGATAGAGGTATACACTCAAATCAATAAAATTTGAAGATAATAGACCCTCTCAAGTCCTTGTGCTATCTTATAAATTCATAGATATCTCAATCAGAAAGGACCGCATCATTTAGACTTTAAGCCTTTGTGCTTGAATCACCTTGACAATGAGATATATCTAATAATATTATAGTAAGGAAATGATTTGGATAACTTTCATGTGGATGATGCTATAGCATGAACTAGAGTATGAAAGAAGATGAAACAACTCCTAAATATTTGATAGCCTCCTGATTATAAGTGTGTTGCACAATACGCCTATAAGAAAGACTCTACTAGACACGACTTTATAGATACACTGGGACCATAAACCATGCTCTGATAAAAAGCTTGTCATGACCTGAGTCGAGGCCCTATCCATGACAGGCCCCAAACCACGAAGGCCTAAGAGACCACTTAGTATTCTATCATAAGCATACTCCATATATAAATCAAAGTGCAGAAGATATAACAATATTTAATGGAAACTTATAATTCAAAATATGTCAATAGAATTATGATAATACAATACTCAAGTTCCATCTACGAAGCCTCTACAACCACTAATTGTCTAGGCCGGGACAAGGCCCCCGACTGAACCATAAACTGATTGAGATTACATATAGATAGAATGGCTTCCAGTGTAAGTGAGGCTCATCACTCTAAACTCTTAGAATGATCTACTCCTGCTAAATTAGACCGCGGGATTGAGCCTCAGATCCTACATTATAAGACAATGTAGCCACCACGAAGGACAGTCAATACCTGGAATGTATTGATATATAGAACTAACAAAAAACAACATATATTCCATATAAAATAGTCGAGAGCATTAAGAAAACAATTTAACATAATAGATATAAAAAATATATGGTCATTTTTCAAGAGCTTTAAAACATTCTTGTAAGTCATGACTTAACTATTTTATTTACTTTTAAGCTAGATGGTACACCCTACATTTCTAGTACCCATGGGTTGTATGGATCAACCATTAACTCATTGGACAAGGCCCCAAATCAAAGTTTACTGAAAGTATTGGGGTCCTAAATAATATTCAAATATACCAGTGCCTCAGGGGCAATTATACATTGGTCATAGCCAATCATATCTCCCGAACCGACAAAACTCGATTTCCAGTAATGAGCCCTTACACTCAAATTCCTTCTCTAGGTAAGCATCTAACTCTTTTTAAGCCTATTCTTAGACAATTAAAAATCATTCTTCATGATCTTAAAATTATTCTTTTTGTATTTTGTTAAGGGCATATTACAATAGGGTATCGGCGTATCCAGACTTCTAAGTCATTCATATCATATCAAATCCACAACCCTTCTTATTCAAAATATATAAATGACCACCAAAAGATTTATCAAATCACATGAGAGTTCTTATTATCAAAAGAATATGAAACATATGCAAACATACTTTCTTTACAATACTTTAATACGTGGTGGTCAATTCATTCATTAATCAAACCAAGTTTCATCATTAGGAAGCCATAGCATTTAGAATAGAAGCCACCTCTTTTAAAAACAATTGAAATAACCATCCATAATAAGTAAAGAGATATTTAAACTCGACAATCATCTTCATTCATAAAAAAATCCCCAACACTTGTTATATGTAAATCTCATGATGAAGAAGGGGCTTATAATTTTTGCTCTCAAACCCAATTCACATATCATAACATGCTAAGACCATAAATTTTATCATAGGGAAGGAAATTTCCCAATTCATATTCATAAATCACTTTCAAACTCAAATCATGTATGCACAATATTATAAATCAAGCATTTGAAAAAAAAAACCATGATAATTTCGTACTTTTATCAAAATGGGTTTATGGTGCATTCTCTTTAAAAGATTTCCAAAACCCATTACATATACATACATATATATCTTTAAAAAAATTTTAAAAATATAAACTTATGCCCATGAAATTTATAATATTCTCACATACCTTTTGACAGATAAAAATCGAAGGAAACATAGAGAGATTGGACCTTTCGAGAGTAGAATCCTCAAACCCAAGGTTGTTTCTCCCCTTTTGCATATGGAATGATATTTTGTAATTTACAAAGGCAATGTAACTTTTATAAGGCCATAATTTCGTCCAAAGAGGTTTAGGAATGGTTATGGGATGATAAATGACCTTTATGCCTTTAAAATAAATCAAACAGAACACTTTTTGATGCCCTAGAAAGGCTATCCATCACATGGCCAAAGAAAACCTTAGGTTTTTTGTAGAATAGACCAAAGGACAGCTGAAACAGTATGGTTAGGAATTTGTTTTGCGGCACAGGGTGGTCTGACACCCTGGACAGTGCCTCATTCAAATACTCATAACTTTTGACTCTGGGCTCAGATTGATGAACGATTGGTGGCATTGGAAAGAATACTCGAAGGGATTTAAGATGATTTATAGTAGGCCACATGACTCTTTATATCATAGAGAAATAGTCGCTGGAAGTTTATCCAAGCAAAATCGTCAACTAAAAGTCAATAAATAGGAAAGTTCTCAACGTAGATATCAACATTTTATGGATAGTAATTTTAAACAATTATCTAATTGTATAGTATACATAGATGATATATTATTATATACAAAAACTAAAGAAGAACATTTAAAATTATTGGGATAGTTTTTACAGATATAATAGAAAAATTAAGAATAAGTCTAAGCGAAAAGAAAGCTAAAATTATGAACAATCAGGTAGAATTTTTAGGAATACAAATAGATTAGAGTGTGTGTGTGTATATATATATACACACACATAGATATATGATAGATATATGTATATATATAGACATATATATACTTAATATATAATATACATATACATAGATATATAGATATACATACATAGATATATATATATACATACATATATATATACATAAATATATATATATATATATATATTATATATACATATATATACACACCCTTTTTGGTAAAAAAAAAAGCTCTCCATATAGATAACTTTTTTTTGATAACTCAATACTTACATATTTTTCAAGAAAATATTTTTTGTCACATTCATAATCTTCTCTAAATTTTATCTTAAACCTACAAATGCAGGTGGCAGCAACATCTAACTTTCAATTTCTAGAAATAGAAGAATATTTTGTTGAATCATTCCTATAACGATCATATACTTTTGAGACTATTAGTGATAGCTCTCATATGAGCGATCTTTGTAGTGATAAAGTTGTTTTTTCCAAGTAGAAATGCATCTTTCATGTATTTGGAGACTATTTTAGATAGTATGACTTGGATTGGTGGTTTATTTTTGATTCTGCATTTGGAGCTAAATATCCATAAAATTATATTCTGTGTTAATTCTTTTACTTTGAAAACTCTATGAAAGGTAAGAATTGGTCCTATTAACCATCAAAGTCAGCAGCATGTGTGAAGCAAGTCCTTCAACACCTGAATAGTTTGCTCTAACTAACCATCCATTTGTGGATTGAAAACTATACGCATCTTTAATTGAGTGCCCAACTCTCGCTGCATATAACTCTTGAAATGTGATGTAAATTGAGTGCCTCAATCTGAAATGATGTAAATAGGTACATCATGCAGCCGAATTATCTCTTGAATATAGTTATTGGCCCACTTCTCTGCATTGTAGTTTGTCATTACTAGTAAAAAATGAGCTGATTTGGCTAACTTATTTGAATCAAATGGACTCACACTTCCTCAAGGTCATTGGAAAACCTACTACGAAGTCCACAATAATATGCTCCCACTTCTACCCAGGTATATGCAACTCTATGTCTTAACATTTGGTCTCTCTGGTGCTATCGCTTCACTTGCTAAGAATTTAAACACTTAGCCACCAACTATAAAATGGGTTTCTTCATGTTACACCACTCATACTGCTACTTCAAACCATGATATATCCTGGTTGCACCTTGATGAATCAAATACCTCAAACTATGGGGTTCCTCGGTGATTCTCAACTCATGTCACCAACTATAGGAACATAATTTTGACCTTTATCCTCAAAACCCTCCTAGTTATGAATCACTTCATTAGATTCGCCTTTTAACACCTTGTCCCAAATGATTCACAACTTCCCCATCCTCAAACTATGTATCCCTAATTTTTGTTTATCAAAAAGGATAATACCTCTACATAAGCAAGTACTCTACTTGGCTTAGAAATATTAAAACAAACACTATTGTTGAAAATTATAAATTATAAGTGGGGTAATTCTTCTCATTAGTCTTTAACTTCTTCAAATAATAGGCTATAACCTTCCCATACTACATTAAAAACCAGCAAAGACAACTCTTAAAGCTTTACCATACACAATAAAACTCTTAACTTCCATAGTAAGATAGGTGTCGAAATTAAAAAGTTCTTGAGCTTTTGAAAACTGGCTTTACAATCATCAAACTACTGAAATAAAACATTTTTCTAAGTCAGTATTGTCAACAAAGCTACAATTATGGAGAAACCCTCAATGAACAATTTGTAGTAGCCAGCTAAACTAATAAAATTTTGAAACTCAGAAAATGAGGTAGTCCTAGACTAATCCCGAATCGGCCAACCTTGGTTGGATCATCCATAACGCCCTTCTTTGACACTACATGCCCCATGAATGCTACAAACCAAGGCCAACACTCACACTTTAAAAATTTGGCATAGAATCACTCATCTCTTAATCTCTGAAGTGGAATCCTTAAATGACGTACATGTTTCTCCTAACTCTTGGAACTCACCAAGATATTATCAATGAACATAATGACAAAGGAACAAACATAAGGATGAAAAACATTTTTCATCAACTCCATAAAATATCACTATGACATTAGTCACTCCAAACAACATAACTTAACTCATGATGACTACACCGAGTTTTGAAAGCTATCATTAGGATATCCAAATCCCTAATATTACCTAAAGGTATTGATCTCAAAAAAATCATTGAAAAGACCAAAGAACTCTGAAGTTTATCAAACAAATCATCAAGGCACATAAGAATGTACTTGTTCCTTCTAGTCATCTTGTTCAATTATTGATAATTAATATACTTTAGCACAGACCTATCGTTCTTCTTCATAAACAACATAGATCACCCCAACAAAAACACTAGTTATAGTAAATTATTTACTCAACAAGTCCTGTTATTGATCCTTTAACTCTACTTTAGTCTTCATATAAGAAGGAATTGGAATGGGTTTAGTGTCCAACTCCAATATCGATCTAGTGGATCACCCAAAAGGACTGTAGGAAATACATCCTAAAATTCTCTAACCAACATTGCTGACTCCAAGGAAGGCAGGTTAGTACTATATAGAAAACATAAGCCCAAAAAAAAATACACCCCTTCTCAACCAACAACAAAGTCTTAAGAAAAGAAATCACCTTATTAGGATACCAAACCCTTAGTTCCCTTTTACTCCAACCTTGTTACTCCTAGCATATCTAATGTGACTATATTATCATGATAATACAATGATATGGAGAAAGATAATCCATACCTTATATCATATAAAAATCAACCATATCTAAGACAATCACATCTATCCAAGTATGATAGTGTAAAAGAGTCACAACACAAGATCAATATACCTAATTCATTAAAAAAAATCACCTATTGGGGTAGCAACAAAATAGGAATAGAAAAAGACTCACACTATATCAATATCCAATGCAAAATATACAGACACATAGGAGAAAGTAGAACCATAATCCAATAATACTAAGGTAGTCCAATGACATACTGAAATGATAACTGTGATAACAATATTAGAGGATATGACTTAGGTTTACCCAAAAATTATAACACCAAGTGCTATCACCACATACTTAAGAAACCCCTCTATCATCTCTTCATATAGTGGTGTACCCATAGCTATATGAGATCCACCGCGACCCCTAACTGGGGGTGTTGGTTTTTGAACAAGATCCTGATTACTCTACTATCTACCTCCACTTCTATGTCTGAGATAATCCATATTGAGATACTTTGGTCTACCATACTCATAATAAGATTAAGGAACTATCATCTACTGAGAACAACTAGAATGGCCAACACAATGGAAGAACCTCTGGGATGAACCATAAAAGTGTGCCATGACCAAAAAAGTCTTGTCAAAAAATATCCACCCTTGGACACCTGGATAGTAGCATGAATTAGTCTACTATGTCGAGGAGAAAAACCTCTTTGAAGAGAACTATAACTCCCGATGAAGTACCACTAAAATGGACAAAAGTGCGGGATCTTTTACCCCACAAGTCTCCAGACTCCTCTATGGGCATATACTTGATTTCTTTGGCTACCTTGACCACGTGAAAAGTTTCCCTTGACTGAGATATAGGAAATATTGCATCTTAAATTCAAAAGTTTAAGACCCTTAGAAATTTCCAAATCCTCTGAGTTCCATCTTACAAAATTGTCAAGGCATAGAATATTGTCTGATACTCCATCACTAAAATCATATCTTAAATCAAATGCTCAAATTGATGCCTCTACTCCTTCCTCAAACTAAGAGGAATTAATTAATCAAAATAAGCCTTTGTGAATAATGCCAAGATATAGGTGAAAATCCTATTGGCCTAGAGTCAACATACGAATGCCACCACTACTTGGGTGTCTACACTCTTAGTGGTATAGTCAATACCACGAATCCTACACTTTGAACTATCTCATAAAACTCATTAAAAAATCATATGCATTCTTACTCTATACACCTTGAAACTGAGGTGGATCCATCTTCCTAAACCTCTCTAACCCCTCTACTCTTCATCCAGCATCACCATCCTATCCAAACCCATAAAAAATAAACCCAGCAATGGCATACCATCTTATCTAGCTTTTGTAACTACTGGCTAGATCATAGGCTATGAAAAATAGAATAGGTTGCTGCTAAGGGGCCTGATCCTTAACTTAAATTTATGAACCCTGTGGAATACATGTCAAACCATTATTCTATGCCATGCCTTCTAATAGAACCAATATATAAACTAAGGCATCCTAGAGTACCAAAGTAGCTATAACCCAAGTTGAGTGTCACAACCTGAACGAGAGCCTGTTCATGATGAACATCCCGAACCATGAAGGCCCGAAATGCCCTTCTCTATTTGGTAATCATGCATAATATTCATATAATAAAAAAATTTGGTAATATAATGTTCTATAGAAACATGGTCAATTCTTAATTCAATAGAAGTATGGAAACTATAAATCAACTACATCTAAATAGCATCTGGGTCAGTCTGCGAAATCTCTACTACATGAAAATCTGACAACTGTCTAAAACTAGGAATAGGTCCCCAATAGACTAAAATTGAAATAAGTGACGTAATTTGAAAAGACAGGACTTCTAGAATAGAGAAGGCTTACCACTGCACAATTTGATCAGCTTTCTGAATTATCTACTACTTATTTGGACCCCAAGACTGAGTCTCAGAACCTGAGAGGTAGGGAGATGAAAGGGTCAATACAAATGTACTAGTATGTAGAGCATATCCAAAATAATTATTTATTATTCAACATATATGAGAACAACTTAAAATAGTTCATAAGTACATCATATAGTAAGAATTCACATGGGCATTTTAAAGACTCTGTAAAATCATCTCAATTCTAAGAAATATGTGATACTTCTGCGCTAGGTGGTATACCTTACAGCTCTAAAAAATTCCATGGGCTATATTGAAACTGCCATTAACTCAGCAGCGAAGCGCCCAACCCAAGTGTGCCGTAAAGGTCAGAGTTTCTGAATCTACTCTTCCACATAGCTATCGCCAAAGTATAATAATAATCTACCCGTATCGACAAATATGGTTTTAGGATAAGAGTTTCTTGAACTTGCACTTTCTTTGGGTAACAACCTAAACATCTTTAAGCCCTATTTTAAAACTCTATCAAAACATACATTCTCTGAAAATATGCTTTGAAAACATAATCTGTTATGGCTTAAATACATATGGTATCATCATACCATTGACTTGCAAGTCATATCTGAGCCATTATTAGTCTATCGTAAATCTCTGTTTTCAAAACACAAGTTTTGGGTCCACCATTTAAATAATTCAATTCAAAGAAACTCTTTCTCAAACCTCATGTAAACACATACAAGGAACTTATCTTTGTCAAGCATTTTAGTATTATAATACAAGGTGGTCATGTCAAAGTTATAAATTCACATGCAATTCTTTCTCTTAAACACAAGAACACATTTATATCATGAAACACCCTCTCAAAAATTTCAAATTATTCTCAAATGGTATAATATTGTGAAAATATCTTTCAAATCACAAAACCATAATCTTTAATTCAATACACGAGAGGGAGTTCATAATTTATGCTCTCAATGATCTTAAATCTCAAATTCCATACGTATACGTATACATGTAAATCAATTTAGGGGATAGTACCACAAGGTCAAAACAATAGTAACATTAAAACATTCGGAGTACGTAATTTAGAGCATAGATTCCAAAATCCCTTTGAAATTCATGCAAAAAACCTTGAAATGATGCTCTAATGGTTTTAAGCCCATGTAGTTTTTAGGATAAACCCCATGTACCTCTATCTAGAAATTTAAAGGATGCTTCTTGATGCCCATGGCTTGGGGATACCAAATCTTCATTTTATTTTGAAAACCCATGGTTGAATCTTGATTTATTTGGATTATTAATATGCAAACCTAGAGAGTGTTCTTGAATATTTTTGGTGAATGTATGAGTAATATGCTTCATTGGGGTTGAAATCTTGTGTTTAAATTGATAAGGGTATGGGAAAATATCCAATATACCCTTAATGAGACCGGTATTAAAATATAACTGGGAGCCCGATTTCATGGGCCACCACGATACGCTACTATCGTGGTAGCTCACTGGAAATTGACGAATGGGAATTTGGCCCACTTCGTGATGCGCCACCATCGCAGAGTCCTACTGGAAATTGTCCATCATTATTTACACCTTCTCTGTGATTCGCCAAGGACAGGAATGATGGTGTTTTATGACTAGGAATTAAATTACCCATAACTCCTTCACCGAGAGTCCTTTTTGGACATATCTTATGTCGATGAAAAACTTATTCAATAATTCACGAAATGAAAAGTTAAAATCTAAGGGATTTCACTGGGAAAAAAGTATAAATCATTCTAGAAGCTAATGCTTGATACTTTAGGGACAAAAATTTATCTAGGGAAAACTTCGGGGCATTACAATATCCCCCCGCTTAGGAACATTCGTCCCCAAATGTTGACGCAGGAAACAGACAAGTATAATTTCAAGCATACTAAGGCATAGAAAGAATATGGTAAGGATTGTACCTTCTATTTTGTCATCCAATGGATCAAAAATGTTTGGGTATCTAGCTCTCATGTCAACTTCTGATTCCCAAGTCACTTCTTCAATTTTATGGTTTCTCCATAAAACTTTAACTGAGGCTATCTCTTTGTTCCTCAATCTTCTAACTTAGTGATCCCAAATCTCTATAGGCTCTTCTTTATAGGATAAAGAGTCTGTCACTTTGATTTCTTCGGCAGGAAATACTAAATAATGGTCTCTAATACACTTCTTCAACATAGATATATGAAATATCAGATGAACCGAACCCAAACTAGCTAGCAATTCTAACTCATATGCAACTCCACCTATCCTTCTCACAATCTGATATGGTTCTATATAGCGAGGACTCAGCTTACCTTTCATCCCAAATTACATGACTCCCTTCATGGGAGAAACCTTGAGAAACACCTAATCTCCCGCCTCAAACTCTAGATCTGTTCTCCTAACATCGACGTAGGAATTCTGATGACTCTGAGCTATCCTAAGTCATTCTCTAATGACTTTCACATCCTCTATTGCCTGAACAACAAGATCAGGACCAAATAACTGTGTCTCACCTACTTTATACCATCTTATCAAGGACCTACGTCATCTCCCATACAATGCCTCAAAAGGTGCCATCTTAGTATTAGAATGGAAACTATTATTATATGTGCACTCTATCAATGATAAGTGCTTAAATTCACTTGGGTACCTAAAACCTTTTGAAACGAACTCCAAAATAGTGAATAAAACTGTGTACCTCTGTCAGATATGATGGACACCGGTGCCCCATGCAAACGAACTATTTTTTCAATGAACTGCTTGGCATAATCCTCTCCCGAATAATTTGTCCTGACAGATAGAAAGGGAGCTGACTTGGTCAACCAATCTACAATTACCCAAATGGAATCATACTGGTTTCAGGACCTTGGAAGTCCTGTAATGAAGTCTATATTAATCATCTCCCACTTCTACAAAGGAAAATCTATCTCTTGAGAAGAATCACCTGGCCTCATATGTTCCACTTTAACTTGTTGACAATTCAAACACTTGGCAACATAGTTAGCCAGATCACGCTTCATATTATTTCACCAATAAATAGTTTTCAAATCATGATACATCTTACTAGAGCCAGGGTGAAAAATATACCTCAAAATGTGAGTTTTGTCAAGGATTCTCTTCCTTAGATCATCAATATCTGGCACACACAACCTACCCTGGTATCTCAAAATACCATCACTACCAATTTTAAATGACATTACATTTTGTTGACCCTCATCTTTCTTGATCTGCATGAAGATGGGATCTTCAACCTTCTTCTCTTTAACTTCTACACAAAGGGAAGTTTTAGCTATATCATGAACAACCACTCCTCCATCCTTGAAATTGAAAAGTCGCATTCCTAGATTTGCAAGTCGGTGAATATCCTTCACTATCTCCTTCTTTTATTTTCCCTCATGATAAAGACTACCCATAGATAACCTGCTGAGGGCATCAACTACCATATTTGCCTTGCCCAAATGATAGTGCAGGCTCATGTCATAGTCTTTTAAAAGTTCCAACCACTGTCTCTACCTGAGATTAAATTCTTTCTGCGAGAAAACATACTGTAAACTCTTGTACTCAGTAAATATATCAACGTGTACCCCAAACAAATAGTGCCTCCAGATCATAAGTACAAAAACCACAGCCGCTAACTCCAAGTCATAAGTAGGGTAGTTCCGCTCATGCACCTTCAACATCCTAGATGCATAAGACACTAACTTATCATGTTGTATAAGAACACACCCAAGTCCCACTTGGGAAGCATCACAGTATACAACAAAACCTTTTGTACCCTCTAGAAGAGTCAGAACAAGAGCAGTAGTCAACTTGTCTTTAAACTTCTCAAAACTGTTCTCACAAGAGTCAGACCATAAAAACTTTACCTTTTTCTGAGTCAACTTAGTAAGTGGTTCAGCTATGGAAGAAAAACTCTCGATGAATCTTCTATAATAACCCTTCAAACCCAAGAATCTCCGAATATCGGTTGGAATCGTGGGTCTGAGCCATTTCCTTACTGCCTCAATATTTTGGAGATCAACCTTAATCCCCTTACTAGACACAATATTCCCCAAGAAAGCAATAACATTCAACCAGAATTCACACTTGGAAAATTTTGCATACAACTTATGATCTTTAAGGATCTGAAGGATGATTCGAAGGTAATTGTCATGGCTCTCCTCGCTCTTAGAATATACCAAAATGTTATCAATGAATACAATGACAAGCAGATCCAGAACTGATGGAAAACCCTATTCATTAGATCCATGAAAGTTGCAGGGACGTTAGTCAACCCGAAGGACATGAATAAGTATTCATAATGGTCATATATGGTTCGTAAAGTTGTTTTGGGAATATCTGACTCTCTAACTTTCAACTGGTGAAATCCCGAACGAAGGTCTATCTTTGAAAAACATTTAGCACCCTGAAGTTGATAAAAAAGATCATCTATCCTAGGAAGGGGATATTTATTTTTAATCGTGACCTTATTCAACTGGCGGTAATCTATACACATACGAAGGGAACCGTCTTTCTTTAGCACGAAAAGTACAGGTGCACCCCAGGGAGACACAATAGGGAAGATAAAACCTCTATCTAAAAGATCTGCTAGCTGTTCTTTCAACTCTGTTAGCTCTTCAAGAGCCATCCGATATGATAGAATATAAATAGGACGGGTATCTGGAAATAAATTAATATCAAAATCTATCTCCCAATCAGGTGGTATTCCTGGGAGATCATCTGGAAAGACTTCTGGGAATTTATTCACTACGGGGATAGACTGAAGAGGGAGACTTTTGGCACTAGAATCTTTAACTTGAATAAGATGATACAAGAAACCTTTGGAAATAAGTTTACGGGCCCTGAGATAAGATATGAAGCGCCCTCTAGGTGCTAGAGAGTGTCCCTCCCATTCTATCACAAACTCATTCAGAAAATAAAAGGTGACTCTTCGGGTCCTACAATTCAAGGTGGCATAGCACGAATGGAGCTAGTCCATCCCTAAGATGGCATCAAAATCAACCATATCAAGTTTTATAAGATCTTCCTCAGTATCTCAGCTGAAAATAGACACAACACAATTTGTATGCATCCTCTTAGACACAATAGAATCTCCCATCGGGGAGGAAACCGAAAAAGGTTCAGCAATCACATCAGGCTCAAACCCAAAACCAACAACCACGTATGGAATCAGATAAGACAAGGTAAACCCGGGATCAAGTAATACATACACATCATTAGAAAATATTTACAACGTACCGGTGACTACATCTGGTGAGACCTCTGTCTCCTGCCTGTTAGTCAAAGCATACAATCAGTTCCAACCATT
This sequence comes from Capsicum baccatum var. pendulum, assembly GCA_030864225.1. NCBI lineage: Eukaryota > Viridiplantae > Streptophyta > Magnoliopsida > Solanales > Solanaceae > Capsicum > Capsicum baccatum. Next base: position 168,025,860 of record CM061558.1, on the reverse strand, counting down.
TTCAATGGCTGAAGTGGCACCCTTCTGAGGTGGTGAATCAGATCAATTCACCTGTGACTTGGCTCCCCCAACAATACTCTTTGCTGTCGGACAGTCTCCCTAGATAATTCCTCCCCCATCTCTCACAGCGCAGATAGGACCGAGAGGTCTGGGCTACACTTCTCTGCAACTGCGTACCCTGTATCCCCAGCCCCAGACTAGACTAAAAATTCTAGGCGTACTGCTTAGCTCTGGTTTTGGACACTAGAGCACTAGCAGCCGATTAAGTATTACCCCAATTCTTATTCTTTTACCATTTTCCACCCAATTACTGTTCTACTACTAACTATGACTATGGTCTGTTGCTCTATCTCTCTTTACCTGCATGTCCTTCTCTTTAGAAACAACAAATTTTTTATCTTTTCTTCTACCTGTTGCATATGGACTGACAGCCTAGCAAAGTCCATATCCCTATTTAGCATCACCCCTTGACATTCACGAACTAGATCAATTGAAGGGCAGGATACAAACTTCTTCATTCGATCTCTTATATTTCTAGTCATCTCTGGTGCATAGCGGGCTAATTGGTTAAACTTTAATGTGTATTCCTGGACACTCATATTTCCCTACTTCAAGTTCATGATCTCCTCTACTTTAGCTTTCTTCAACTCCAGAGCAAAGAATCGATCATGAAAAGCTTCCACAAACTCATCCCAAACTGTGGGCTCAGCATTGTCACCCTTCGCATCTTCCCACCCATTATACCATTGGTTCGCTGCATCCTTTAGCTGATAAGTTGCCAACTCCACCCCTTTTATCTCTTCTACATGCATCACCTTAAAGGTCTTCTCCAACTCATCCACAAAATCCTATGGATCTTTTTATACCTTGGTGCCAGTAAGCTTGGGAGGGTTCACTCTCATGAACTGACCCACCCTAGTAGCCTCAAAAGTAACAGATGCTGACCCAGTATCCTCCGACCTTTAATTCTGTTCGAGTACCAGTTGTGCTAGAATATGAATAGACTATCTGAATTAAGTATTAGAAACCTCTCCTTCACAAGGATGAGTGCTATTGCCCCCGTCTGGGGAGCTCTGGAAGGACTAGTCGGTACAGGAGGTACTCCCAGAGTAGGATTAGGTTCTAGGGTATGAGCTCTATTATAGGTCCATATCCCATGGGTAGGACAGACTTCATCATCCTGAGCATTAATGTTGAAGTAATGGGGAGTCATCTTTGTTTTTCTGAAAAGCAAGAGGTCATCGATTTGTGGATAAATTAGACTCTGAAGAATGAACTAAATCACAAAGAAGAGAAACATTCTTAAGTTCCTAGTAGCCTCCTGCTTATAAGTGTGGCACACTACACGCCCATAAACAAGAATCTACCCGATCGTAGATACCCTGGGACCATGAACCGTGCTTTGATACTAAGTTTGTCACAACCCAAATGAGGGCATGGCCGTGACGAACATCCCAAATCATGAAGGCCCAGAACACCCTTCTCTATCTGGTAATCATGCACAACATTCATATAATAAAAAAAGATGCGAAAACATAATCTGCTATGGAAACATGGTCAATTCTGAATTCAACACAAGTATGGAAACTGTGAATCAACTATATTTAAATAACATCTGATTCAGTCTGCGAAATCTCTACTACATGAAAATTTTACAACTGCCTAAAACTGGGACAAGGCCCCCAGTAGAACAAAACTGAAATAAGTGACGTACTTTAAAAAGACAGGCCTTCTGGAATAAAGAAGGCTCACCACTGCACAATTTAATCAGCTGTTTGAATTATCTACTGCTTATCTAGGCCCCTAGATTGAGTCTCAGAACCTGAGAGGTAGGGGAGAGGAGGGGTCAATATAGATGTATTGGTACGCAGAGCATATCTAAAATAATCATTTATTATTCAACATAGATGAGAGAAATTTAAAATGGTTCATAAGTACATCATAAAGTAAGAATTCACATGGGCATTTTAAAGACTCTATAAAAATCATCTCAACTATGAGAAATCTGTGTTACTTCTGCTCTAGGTATACCCTACAACTCTGAAAAATTCCATGGGCTATATGGAAACTTCTATTAACTCGGCAGCAAAGCCCCCAACCCAAGTGTGCCACAAGGATCGGAGTCTCTGAATCTACTACACCACACGGCCGTTGCCAGCGTATAATAATAATCTACCTGTATGGGCAAATACAGTTTCAGGCTAAGAGTTGCTTGAACTCGCGCCTTCTTTGGGTAACCACCTAACCCTCTTTAAGCCCTTTTTCAAAACTCTATCAAAACATACATTCTCTGAAAATATGTTGTGAAAACATAATCTGTTATGGCATAAATACATATGGTATCGTCATACCACTGACTTGCAAGTCACATATCTGAGCCATTATTACTATATCGTAAATCTCTATTTTCAAAACACAAGTTTTGGGACCACCATTTAAATAATTCAATTCAAATAAACTCTTTCTAAAACCTCATGTAAACACATGCAAGGAACTCATCTTTGTTAAGTATTTCAGTTGTATAGTACAAGGTGATTATTTCAAAGTTCTCAATACACATACAATTCTTTCTCTTAAACACAAGAACACATTTATATCAAGAAACACCCTCTCAATAATTTCAAATAAGCTCAAATGTTATAATATTGCAAAACCATCTTTCAAATCACAAAACCATAATTTTTAATTCAATACACGAGAGGGAGTTCATAATCTATGCTCTCATCGATCTTAAATCTCAAATTACATACATATACGTATACATGTAAATCAATTTAGGGATAGGACCACAAGGTCAAAATAATAGCAACATTAAAACATTCGAAGTAGGTAATATAGATCATAGATTCTGAAAACCCTTTCAAATTCACGTATAAAAATCTTAAAATCATACTCTAATTGTTTTAAGCCCATGTAGTTTTTAGGATAAAACCCACGTACCTCTAGCTAGAAATTTAAAGGATGCTTTTTGATCCCCACGGCTTGGGGATTCCAAATCTTCAATTTGTTTTAAAATCCCACAGTTGAATCTTGATTTATTTGGATTATCAATATGGTACCCTAGAGAGTGTTCTTGAATATTTTTGGTAAATGTATGAATAATATGCTCAATTGCGGTTGAAATCTCATGTTTGGACAGATAAGGGTATGGGAAACTACCCAATATACCCTTAATGAGACCAGTATCAAAATATAAATGGGAGCACAATTTCATGGGCCACCACGACGTGCCACTATCGCGGTGGCTCACTAGAAATTGACGAATGGGAATTTTGCCCACTCCACACACCACCATCGCAGAGTCCCACTATAAATTGACCATCATTATTTACACCCTCTTCGCGATGCGCCAAGGACAGGAATGACGGTGTTTTATGACTACGACTTAAATTACCCATAACTCCTTCACTGAGTGTCCATTTTGGATACATCTTATGTCGACGGAAAACTTATTCAATCATCTACGAAATAAAAAGTTGAAATCTAAGGGATTCTACCAATAAAAAATTATAAATCATTATAAAAGCCAATGCTTGAGATTTAGGGATCAAAATTTATCTAGGAAAAACTTCGGGGTGTTACATTGAGTCTGACCCAGGTGTATCTCCTCAACTAGGACCTGATCAACCTCAACATTGTACTTTGCCTATTGAGATTATCTCTAATTGGAATCAAGTACTATTTGAGCTGTACCGCTAGCACAAGATCTTCCATCACATCTACTATGTTCCTTCTCATCCCATCATGGATAGTAGGCATGGGGATAGAATAAGTATTTGATCTCTCTCCATAATAGCATGAGTCCTCGCCAACTATGAGAGAAAGGAACAACAAATCTTAAAAAGTGATTAAATCAAGTTCATATAATAAGAAAGAAAAAAGTAGTTTTGCAAATACTTGTAGCTTTTTGTAGATAGACAATGGATGTCTCCATATCTATCTGCAAGACTCTTCTAGACTCATCTTGTACATGTTAGATCAATTAATCTAACACTCTAATAACAATATATAATGACCTGAAATTCAATTCGTAATGGAACCTATCTCATCAACTGGGATAGGTAAGACAACTCAACACCTAATAGTAGAAATCTATCAAATGCCGAGAAAAAATAAAAATATAGATAAGGCTTCAACTGATCCACATAATGTCATTATTCAATTGGTCATGAATGGCAGTCATTCGAACACTCCGAAGGGGGAACTAGCTAACCCAACTCATAACTAACTAAATCAGAACCTTAATAGTCATTTTCCTTGAATAATTACCATTAACTTACTAAAACACAATATAAATCAACCAAATGAAATACTAAATTAATACACATAAATTAAAATAGAGTATGGAAGTATCTAATTATTATAACCCCTAGGATCTAAAGGTCACTACATAAGAACATCTAAACAGTATCCAAAAATTAAGTCTAAAGTATCATCCAATACTAAATAATGAAATGTCTTAGTCTTGAATAAAAGGGCACACACAATACAAGAATGATCCAATAATTGTTCGAACATAGTGCTTACCCTTGAATTAATGTCAGAATCACGAATTAGATTCGAGGTCGCATCTAAAATGATATAACACCCTCTGCACTCAATAAAAAGAAGACTACATGTAGTATCAATACATCCACTAAGTACTGTTAGGCATCATCGGCCTACTCAAATCAGCACACACAAATCGGTAAGTTAAATCCAAGTTCATAGATTGTGACATAACTTACAATTAATTAACAATCAAATAAAATCATAACACTTCAACTCATCAGGAATACAAGTATATAGGTACATCCAATTCAATTAGGGAAATTCTACAACAATGATCCCATAACATATATATACAGACATACATATATACATGCATACATATATATATATATATATATATATATTTATATTGCATGGATGAAAGATATACATACATACTAGAGTCTACAAGGACTCTCAGGTAAGACCTTTAGGGAACAAGCTCAGTCCATGTATCAATACCAGCATGGTACGAAATTCAATAACAGTGCAGATGCGACACTCTATAAATATATTTTCTCAATACCATCTCATAACATACGTCAATGCATGATACAATTAATAATCATAAGTAATTCCTAAAAGTAATCACAACCATCCAACTCATATATAAGCACCGAGTTAAGCAAGTATTTACTACAATTAAACCTTAAACTACCTTGATTCCTTTCGTGAAACCACATTTTATCCACAAACTTGAACTTTCTTTCAATCTCAACCTGTTCTTGATCTATAAACAACAATTACACAATTCTTGACATAGTATTTCACCTTTTCTAAATGTTAGGAACTCACATTCATTAAATAAATGTAAGATTTTCCCTGGCCTATTATCTTAGGGTTTTCTGGCCTTTATACTCTTGAATTCTACATATTTAACATAAAAACAAGAATTCTATTCTACGAAGTGTTTTGTAGCACCCTAGGATAAAGAACAACTAATAATAAATTAAATCCCCATTAATTTTCATTAGTTCATAAGTTAGGGCTAATCTTCAAATTGCAGTATGCTTATGATTCTCACAATTTTCTAAAAATCTAAACAAGTAATTAAAGTTTTGGTTGTAAAGAAACCTTACTTCAAAGATGAAATCCTAAAACTGAAGAAAATTGCCTCCATCTAAGCCCTTGGACATTTTAAAAGTGGAAATAAAAAGTGAATTTCTTATTTTTAAAAACTAATGGACTGCATATTGGTTGCTATAGCAGTAGGGACACCGCTGTAGTGATGGATCTATTGTTGCAGTGGCTCCTAGGCTAACTGTGGCTACCACTGCGGTGATGCTTTTATCGCTACAATGGCATTTCTATTCTACAGCAAGCCCCAACTAGTTACAATAATGGTGATAAACTTATTAGTAGAAATGGTGATAACTAGTCTAACAGGTATACAACAATAATATGAAATCAACATTGTACAAGTCTAGAACTACTTAGTATAGTAGTATATTAACAACCTACTAAATCACAACGCATAACAATATCAATACCAACCACTTGTAGGTGATGAGATGAATGCAATGATGCAAGATATGCTAAGTATATACCCAGTTGTACTGTATAGCTAGTTTCGACCAATAGAGGAATCAAAAAGTCCATATAGCCACCCAAACCCTTTTTCATCGGGCACACACATTATTGATCCACCCAAAACTATTTTACTTTGGGTCACCTAAAATAGTTTTGCATTAGGCATGCAAATAAAAATATTGATAAAATCCACATAGAACACTTTCCAATTAAGCATGCAAATTATTTTTAGATCACTTTTCTCAAAATATCTCTAGTGATGTCAGCATATAAAGATGAGTTAGCATGCATGTTTCATAATGAATAGAGGAACATGATATTACAATCTAAGAACACAATGCCATACTTAACTCAAAAACATCAGCTAGTAGCCCAAATATTATCAATCTCTAGCTCCCAGATTAATCAAATCATTCTTATCAAGAAACATATAGTCAATATCAACCCCTAACTAATTGAAACTAATATTGTACTTTTCACAAAATAAGTCAGGTATTTAATAACAAGGGAAGACATCCAAAATAAGTCACTTATTAATTTATCCTCTTTACATTAGCATTGGTACATGCATAGATACTCGTCTTATACCAAACCCCAATCTCGCTTTTACTCCATATACATACAGGTGACATAAAAAAAAAATTCAAAAAGAGTCAAAAAAAGTCTCAACTTCTCTTAAAGAAAGTTCTAGTCACACTAATATTTTACATTTCTTAATAGTCTACGAAGGAATCCAGTCTAATCAAATAAATAATCTATTTGAGAAAATAAATTCATAGATACCCATATGGTTATTCTTAAGTTTTTGATCCAAAAGTTAACCCTACGCCCACGAGGGAACAACTACAATTTTATTTGAAAATCACTTTAACCATACTTAAGGAGTAAAATATGAAATTTTATAAAAATCTAATTTAAAATCAACTTTCAAATCATCAAAATATCATTTCTTAACTTTACCCCTAAAATCTCAAAAAATTTCAATTGATAAACTAATATTTGAGGACGAAAACATTAATAATTTATTGGAAAATATGTAAAATAGTATAGAAATTAGAAGCAAGGAAGAATAATTGGAACACACCTTTTGAATCTTACAAAATTGAGTTTCTAAGCCCAAAAATGAAGATACAAAAAATAGCACTAGAAAATAAAAGCCCCCACTGTTATGATTTAGCTATCTGAGATCTGATTTGAGGCACATAAAATTCCTCGCTTCAGCGGTAGTTACTTAAACAAGTATACTTTGTTGTTGGATGAGGGACATTATAGTGGTAGAGTTGTTAGTGTGACAAAGCCTTATAGGATTTGTACCATGACAACGATTAAACATCTATAAGAGCAAAATACCCCATGTTCCCCTAATCTCGCAGGCCCATTTCCTTTATCCCAGATGTAGTACCGCTAGTGCAAATATGGCATTACAAGTACAACTATACTAGCACCATCTAAGATAATGGAAATCTTTGAAGTCACAGCTAAAAACCAAAAGTTGATTTAAACTAACGCTATAGGCAATAGTTTGCCTTTATATTTAGTATATAGATCAAAGTATGAAAAAATATCCACGTGATATGCTGAAAATATCCCTTTATATTTTGTGTTGATGCTTATGTTTCTACGTCACTAGCTTGATCCTAGTGTTAATCACTCTCTATATCTATGCTATCTCTATTTTCTGCACACATTTGTTTCTTGCATTATTATATTCTTTTGGTTAGAACATTATATTATACATTCTTTTTTACTCAAATTATTGTATTGTATCTATGTCACTTTATCATTGTGGAATTACTGTCGATGGTTGGTGAAATTCTTAGTTTAAGATTGATTAAATGACCTACCCAACCCTTCATCTCAATATTACAAATACATGCCATACGATGAGAGGGAGCCATCCCAAGAGGAGCAACATCCTCATCATTCAGGGATTTAAAAAAACACTACTTTTTCTCTTTTGGTGTCATCAACAAAATAAGGAACATTATTCTCCATGGGAGAATTATGGAAGTCATTCTAATAAATAGAGTAAATCACAAGTCCTGAGATAGGATATTCTATGAAAGATTGAAATAAAAAATCAATCAAAAAGTAGAAGACACTCTATCTAATGATGGAATGCATCCTATGGGATCAAGCTAGTCACAAGATACAAACCATGGCGATTTTATCTAACAACAGAATGGAAAAAAATTAGCTAAGATTAAGAAAAATCAATCAATCAGACACATAGCAATGACTGTACAAATTAAGATTGGCAAAATCAGTAAATAAAGATGGCCCAATAAGGAAATCAAACAAGAAGTTTTAAAGTCTTCACCAAAGAGTCTGAAACATCATCCATTAAAGGAAAGAGAATGTTCAAATATCTCAATTTCAATAAATAAAGATGTCAATTACATGTCTAAGATCAATGTGGTTGAGTCTATTCTTTGAATTACATACAATGACCTGTTTTGTTGTTGCTAAGAATATCTATGGTAATGGTATAAAAATCTAATCATCATATTTTTTTGGATCAATTATTTAGTATGGAAGTGCATTAGACATGAATTAAGTTCGAAAACTACCCTTAGCCCAAAGTTATATTAGAAGTATCTTTACTAATTGAATATTGATCTAAGTTTAAACTATGATCAATTCCAAAAAGTCACTCCTCCTAGAGTATAAAGTATATAGGGCATAATACCATCCAAAATAAATCTCTTTGAGTTTCTCTTCCAGTGTCACTAGTCGTTCATTAATCCACTTTTGAAGTAAAGTGTTATCACTATTTTATGAAAAATTATCCATGCTAAAAATTTGAGATTGTTATAGCAATGCAAGGCTGCTATAACATGATCTAGCTATTATAATGGGTTCCATCCAGTATATATACCTTTTTAAAAAAAATAGTTACAAAACTCAAAAACGTCATTCGACAACCCTAGAGGGGCGATTTCCATGGTGAGGGGTGAAAATTATTCATTTAGGTAAGTTCATCCATTATTTTTTTTATCTTTTAATTTAATAACACCTTTAAATTAGTAAAATGATTTGTAATGGTGGAATTATGGGTTAAAACCCTATGTTCATGAGAATTTTGGAAAACCTATGGATTAGGTTAATATAACCTAGAACTACATCTAGACTGTTAACTAACGAATCCTAGCATGAATTTTTATTCTTATTTTAATAAAACAAAATTAATATAAGGATCTCCCTGCTTATCGATTGATCCACACACCCCAAGAGTTAACATAAAATAAAAAACTTAAAAACTAAAAGGAGGGGGATACAATCTTTATCTCCGCCTTAATGGTATTTCATAAGTCAACTATCCTACTAAGGATGGCTAAATCATCTTCGATACTAATAAAGGAAATCTTTTAGTCTATGCACCTAAGAATAGAAGATTCCCCTCAATTACATGAAGACTAAGAAAGCATAAATATGGAATATTCTCTTCTTACAAGGTAAGAAAAAAAATCAAAGAATAACTCAAAATTCTAAAACATGAATTTTGATGTTAGGGGACCTTGAATTTAATAAAGATGATATCTTTAGCTTTAAAACTCTATTGAGATGAGTTGAGTATGATAGAACTAGTTAATATTTACTTGACCCTTGGATAATGTTGTAGACCATGAAAAAGGATTAAATTAGTGGGTTGAATTTTCTAAGTATTTATTAGAAGAGAAATTAATTAATTACTATTATAATTGCTTGATTACTAGATGATTGGATTTTGTGAAGCATGAAGAAAAGGAAAATAAAATCTTGATGTGGCATTCTTGTTCCAAGATCTTTGGATAAAGTAGCTTATGATTTATGAGTAGTTTATTTAAATTAGCTAAATGCATACATTGTATAGAATTGATGGGAGAATGCATGATTAGGTATTCTAACTTGTTATTTGGATGGATAAAACATGAAACTAATGTTATACAAATTTATGACCTATTGTAATATGCTTATTTATGAATATCTAAAGGTATGATATGTATTTATAAGACGTTTATAATGTGTTATGAATATAAGCTGGTGTTAATAATAACAATTATCGAATTTGTGTTTAGTATATTCTAATTACATGTCCTTTTTGCTATAAATTAACCTAGCATGTTGAGTATGAAGGGGAAAAATGTGTTAACATAAGTATTGAGAAGGATTTGGATAGACATTATAACATAACCTATTATAGAATGAATAAACTAAGGTTACTATTGTATGTGAAATATTGATTGTAGTTTTATAATGGTATACATTAAGTTTAAACTTAAGGATTTAATAGTATTGTAGCTAGGGATGAATTGTAGATGTGTGGAAGTATGCATATATTTGCATATTTATAAAATTGAAGCTTAGACTCAATTTAGTTTTGTGCGTGCTCTTAACGGATTATCTTTTAATTAGTCTTCAAACATACTTGTGATTTATGAGTTGTTGGTTTATAATGCTTGAATAAAGAATCTGTTGATTTGTCCTTAAGACATGTTTGTAAGTGATACACTAATAAATTGTGACGTGATTGATAAATGGGCCTTGATATTTGGCAAGTGTTGTTGATTTAAATGCACTATGTCACTGTACTTGTTTATGGTACTGTTGGTGGTTGTGAGATACATTGATAAAGTTTGATTATTATTAAATTGGTGGATTTTCTGGAGGATAACGGTAGGTATATTCGAATGAAGATTGCATAGCACTTGCTTTGGAATAAGGATGGCAGACACTAGTTATCTAGGATATTAGTATATATATTGAGCTCATTCCTTCTTTTCTAATGAATTTCACAAGCAAAATTACTTTTAGTAGTGGATATTGTAATGACCCTCATGGTCATTTTCTTAATTTTCATGCATTTATAGCATTTTGAGCCTTCCTATAGTGGTTACAAGACATTTACAACTTGTTGGAATTATCGGTTCGGTTATCAGACAATTTATTTGGATTTTAGGCTTATTTCTCTGTTTTGAATCTATTGGTGTTAAGGAATTAGTAGTCGATCTGTAATTTTGAAAATTCGAATGAGGTTAGTAGTCGATCTGTAATTTGATAATTGAATGAATCAACCTCAGTCAAATTTTCAAATAGTAGTCGATCATTTCAAAATCCCCATCTACATATTTTTCCACCATTTTCTAAGTCCCAATTTGACATTGTTGAATCCTAGGAAATCATCCATTGAGGCTAAGGTAAGCCAAATTAACACCTCTTGATATGTCCCAATTCCCATTATTTATCCCATCAAATTCTATCATTTTCTTTTATTAATTCTTAGAAATTAGTATTGAAATTTTATAAATTAGGGGCTGATTTGTGACCTGATTTGTACTCCATTTGTTCTTAATTTTTGAGCACACATTCCTAGTACTTTGAGGGACCTCAGATGGATTCAATTTTGGAAATTTGTTAGCGAGTCCAACAAATCTATTTTTGACCCAATTTAAGATTCAAAGTTTTATATTACAACCTGGGTATTTTTTTTACTAATATTAATGTGTAGATGATGATTTTAATAGCATGGCAAAATTTTTGGGATAGTGGATTCAAGACGAGCAATTCATGAATGATTCAAAATTGTTGTTCAGCATTGAGGTAGGCTTCAATCTACTTTTCCCTACAAGATTGTATATTGTATAGATTACATGCTAGGTAGGAATTATAGGATGGGATTATGACTAGCATAGCATGACTTAACCTATTTAAGGAATTTGGGATTGAAATATGACACAAATATTTACATGCGATACCCATTATGACCATGGAACTATATTATCCTTTATTTTAGACATGATTAACCATAGATTGATGTTAATGATCCTTTTGTATAAGATTTACCATTTGACTTAGTGAATTCAGTGGTATTTCCGTGATTAGCTCCTTGTGGTGATTTTATGCCCTTGATTATTGTAGTTTTATAAGTTATGAGGCTTTATAATGTTAATTATATTTGTTGAGCCCGAGGCCACGATTATGATTCTAGTTGGACTCCAGGTGAGTATTTTATTCTTAAAAGGATGGCATTCTAGCTTATAGATGCTTAGGAGTTATGGTTGTATTTTTTGGATACTAGTGATGGTTGCATACGTTTTAGTGCATTTGTGCTCACTTAGGGGTATGATTCAACCAAAACCTTGATTTTACTACTGCTTCTAAAAAGGGGGATTTATTCCCACTTTTTACCTTTCATATATATTCTTTTGCAACGAGAATTGTACCACCTTATTTAATGAATTATGAGCTATTAAAACTAAATATGTAATTTTGAAAATTCGACTGAGGTTGATTCATTCAATTATTAATCAACTCTTTCATCACTACTATTTACTTCAATCGAAGGAGATTTCAACCCTTTCTATGCTATTATGTTTATTTAGTCCCAATGTCGATCTTGGGCAATGGATTTATAAACTTATACTCTTTTAGCCTCGATTCAAGTTCGACCACTTTTTATACTTATGCATATCTCTCTGGTATATAACAAAGTATACTGATTATGATGGTTACTAAAAGTCCTAGTTAGGGATGAGGTAGTCTATATGGATATCTCGAGTCTTTTATGGGTCCTTTAATCTAAGAGCACTATCCTGTAAAAGGATGGTCGTCGTAGTTCTTGCCTTTACGAGCTATTGAGATAGAGGAGGTGTATACACGTGGTATATTATGGCACTTGGATTGGACATGGTCTTTCTTATTTATGTTGCATTCATTCATTCATATGCATTGCCTATCACCAGTGTAATTATTTGGTGTGTATATCTATCATTCTTATAAGTGGTTTCATACGTATAAGTTATGGTTACTATTTTTTTAGTTCTTGCTTACACCTTCCTAGCTTACGGGGGGCTGGTTAAGTAATTATTGTCCAAACTATCTAGTTACTTTTTTATCAGATATTATGGTTATTTTATGGTGGGATGATTATCGACTGGTAATCGAGATTATCTGTACACTTTTGACTTCTCTCTTTCTATTACAATAAGAGTAATTATTTCCAAATTATCTCATAATTAGCCGCACTTTGGTTAGACTAGAATATGTTGGTATTAGCTCCCTTACTTGGCTATGATCCTCGAGATGTTAGGATTGTTTCCTTGTTATTACCTTTGAGCATAGTTTTATATATGAGTATATATATATTACATGGTATTACCATATATTCCTCTCTTTCCATATCTATTCATATTGTATATGTATCTTTTAGCCTTTTATTACTACTGTATATCCTTCTTTCACTCTTTATTTGTATATTGGCTAGTGATAAATGGTATTACACTTTAGTTCTTGAATACTATTAAAATAGGATAGTTTACCATTATTTCTCTGTTAGCATTATTATATTTAGTTTTGTTGATAGTTTTCTCTAATTTATATTCCTGCTTTACAAGTTATATATGACTACATTATCTTTGGAGCTTAATAGGTCAATGCCTACTGAGTACCACATGTTTGGTACTCATACTATACTTCTATAGCTTGCAGATCATAGCATGAATTATTTCCATTGAATTTTACATTGTATAAAGTAGCTATGGATTGGAGATATGGACTGAGCTACTGACGTATAGAGTATTCCTGCTATCTCCTCATATTATTAAACTAATCTTTGTTTTTTATATAGAGATACCTTTGTATATATATTATTTTTTGTATTTCACTTGTGCTCCTATTTTATTAGAAGCTCTTGTACTGACTCCATCAAGTTTTGGGATTTTACCTTTATATTAGTCTCTTTATTTGATTTGTTTTTGGCTACTTTTGTTATTTCTCTTAATAGTCTATCACTAGTAGTTTTGGACTATATGTTGACTTACCTATTAGTGGGTTATAGTAGGTGCCATCATGACCTGATAGGTCATGACACATAGGTACATGGGCTACACCATTCTATTTAGGCACTATATTTTCAAGGACCATACTTCTTCTTCCTTAATCCCCACATTCTCATCCAAAGTACCCTATGGGAAGTCCTCTTATAATGACTCGAGTTTTGGGTCCTTGAAGTTTATCTGAATTTGAGCTCACTTTTTTTACTATGAGTCACCTTATGAGTCGTAGGGTCTCTTGATGGGTCATGAGACCATATTCATAAGGTGTCTAGAAAGTGGTATTGAAGTTATGATTTCGGGTATGACTTTAGGGTAATGGTCGTAAAGACTTATGATGAGTCATTGGGATGAGTTGTAACCAAATCATTTAAGTTTGAGGCATGATTGTACTCTAAGTATGAGAGGCTCACTATGAGCCATAAGGATTTGTTATAAGTCATGGGGTGTAAATCATAAGGTGTCCAGTATATACCATAATGGGTTATGCATTGATTATAACTGGGACCTACGAGCCGTAGGGTCCCATTATGAGTCATGTGGCTGAGTCTTAAGTTCAATAGTTTAGGATACTTTGGTGGTTCTTCCCTATTTATGGCTCATGGTGACGAGTCGTAAGGAGTAATTATGAGTCGATGGTGGACTATAGTCAAAGGTGGCACTTTTTTAGCTTTTAAGTTAAGGGCATTCTAGATATTTTCCCACTTACCCAAATTGAAACCCACGTCTTATAACTATTTTAGGGTGTCATTGACACTGATAAATCAATCCAAGTAGCTTCTCAAATTCTCTAAAAGGCTCTCCTAAATTCCCTCAAGCAAGTCAAGTTAGGGTTTCTTCAAGTTGATCATCCAAGTGATCTAGAGTTAAATTCTCTTCGTAAAACTTGATATTTCAGGCATGTGACTATACCTTTAAACTTAATATCTCTATTTCATAAAATTTTGTCGTTATTTACGTTATTAAAAGTAAGGGTTTTGACATGATTTGTGGGTTTTGACATGATTTTGTGGTTTTGACACAAATGGCCAATTAATTTTTCCCATAGTTTTATTATGCATTACATATGTTTTAACTATGGTTTGAACTTATGGGTGCATGGGTATGATGAATGAAATGGGAATTGTGATTTTCCGTATACTTGTGACTTTTGAGGTGATTATAGTCCCAGCCCCACCTAGTGAAATTATTGTAATTATGAGAAATATACGAATTTAACTATCATGAACTATTGCATTATGATGTTGAGTTGAACCTTGTGGGTTGTTGTTTTAAAAATCTATTGCGTAATTGAACCTAGGGGATTGTGATTTCCCCAAGTAATGACATTAATTTGGCATGCTAATAATACCTTTCAAGTGAAGTTGGTATGACAATACCAGAATGTGTGCCTAAATGCAAATTGTGGTTCAATGAGTGGAATTTTGTGTTAAATTATTTTAATTGGGTTTTAAATAGAACTGTGTAGCTTAGTCGTAAAAGTAGAGGTCTTGAGGGACAAACACTGGAAATCACGATTGTCGACGCAGTGGTTAATATGATCGGGTGACTCGAGTCCCCCTTATTATTAATATCTTCTGATTCGATGGTTCGATTCCACCATATCTTATTACATTAGTTGGTGCTCATGTTACCATTATATGCAGGGAGGTTTGTGTCCCCCATAGTTTATATGTATATCCTTTGGTTTGTGTCTCTACACACACTGGGGTCCTAACAGCTTATGGAGAGCTGGGCTCATATAGCTCATTGGTGCCTTATCTGTTATGATGGTTGAGCTACACAATCCAGGTTAATGTTTTAAAGTGCATGTTAAACCTTATTCCCTATCTTGGCATGTGATATATATACATATGTATATCCATTTGATAATGTGCATTGGATTTTTAATGAGTTTGAAACTATAGATCATGGCAGTATGTTATCCTTATCCCTAAGTTACATGCTATTGTTCACCCCACTAACTGTCTACGCTCATTGTATCCCTATGCAGTGTAGGAATTGGCCATACTACTACCTCTCTTGTGCAGTGATTTACACTCAAAATCGAATCATGTGTTAACATTGAAGTGGTGAGCTTCTATACATCAAAATTCAATATTTTGTGCTTTGGTTCCTTGTATTTCAGATTACTAGACTTATTTTGGCTATTGTTGGGGGCATGTCCCGACACTTTATTGATATTCAGTTTTGGTTTTAGGTTTAGAAGGCTTTGTTTGGACTACTATGGATATGGGTTATGTTGGTCAGATGTTTTGGCTGATTTTCGAATGATAGATGATAGAAATATTTTAGTTAGCTTTGAGCTTACCTTTATGTTATCTTGTTATATGTTTGAAATTCATATGACATTAGGGTTGTTGTGTTGGTGTGGTTAGGTAAAGGGGGTGATCTCCAGTCCATGTAGGACTTGAGATAACTTTCATGGTAAGGCCTTGGTTCAGGTCATGACAAAGATGGTATCAGAGCGTAGGTTTGGTGTCATTGGGTGTCCAACAAAGACATGTTGAGTAGAGTCATTTTTATGCAAGTGCAGCACACAACACTTATATGGAGGGGCTACAAGGCATTTAGGAATGCGTCCCTTTCTTGTTGTTCTATTTAAAGCTATAGAGTCTAAGATCTTGAATCTCTCTAATTTCTTTTTGTTTGCCTTTTATATCATGCCTCCAAGAATATTTGATGTCCGTGGGAACTCTTTTGTCTAGTCTGAGGACAATGTGGATGGAGCTCAGCCTACTCCAAGAGTTCAGAACCGGTCAAGGGTCGTTGTTTCTATGAAACACCCTAGGTTTTTATCCTTATAAAATTTCTTGAGTATGAGCTTTTGGACATCATACGATTGGGGGTATTTGTCGTGTGATAGGGTATATTTTATTGGTCTTAGTCTTATGTTACTAAGTGTCGTTTTATTTAGTTAACTCATAGGTTAGACAGTGTCAACCTCTTTAGATTATGTCTTGATGACGGTTTATGGGTACTACTCGTATGCTATGGGTATGATTTTGACAAGGGGGGTCATATAGTGGACAGTGTGTGATGTCCATCATTTTTGTCTATAGTACGAGTGGTGGGTACCACTCGTAAGTGGTGTTTATGAGTCAAGGGGGAGTCGTACCCTCCTGCATATATTTTTTCAGCTTTTAAGTTGAGGGTATTTTAAACATTTCCTCTCCTTCCCAACTTAAAACCCACATCTTATAACTTTCATAGGGCATCATTAGCTATAAAAAGAAGGTCAAATAGACTCTCAAACACACCCAAATCCTCAAGGTCAAAAACACGTAGGTTTTTCATCACGCATATCAATTAGGGCTTTCAAGGGTCATTTATCTCCATCTTCTTTGGTATCTAAGGTATGTTGCTCCTCCTGCATTGTTAGTTCAACTAAAGGAATGTTTTATGAATGGTTTTCATTGAATAATGGTGATATGGTTTTGGGTTTTGACTTATATGTTGGGAGTTTTGGTTATTAATGGTTGATTTATATTTTCCCATGTTTTTACTTATGGTTTTCATATTAAAATAGTGGTTTGTACATGTGGTTTCATCGGAATGGTAAATTGGCACTTGGTTTTTGGTTTGGAAACTATATGCCCTCAAACATGTTGAAATGCCTATGAGAATGCTTTTATTACATAGTTGGACTTTAATTGAAAACTTTGCATGGTATAATATGGTAATAGAACATAAATTGGTTAGATGGTTTTAATAGCTAAATGGTAAGGCCTTGGTGGGAATGGATTTAATTTAAAACCTTGTGGCGTACACGGGAGTCCCACAAGTGAGTCTAATAATGGAAACTACAAGTACATGGGAATCCCCTAAGTGATCTACTAATGACATTGCTTACAAGATAAAGTCGATATGATGATACCACTTCTTATAGCCTTGGTTAATAACTTTTGGAATTAATGGTTGGTTATGTGATAATTGTTTTAATTAGGCAATAAGAAAGGATTGTGATAGCTAACATTGAAGGTGTGAGTCCAATGGACGGACATTGGAAAATCATGTTTGCAGACATAAGGATCGGTCATGGTGACCATATACTTATGGGGTACACGGGAATCCCCTAAGTTATACTTGTATATATGTATTATAAGGGTGAAGGGTACACAGGAATCCCCTGCCCCTATGATATTTCTATTTCTTGTGGCTTCACATACTAGGACCTATTCAGGGGGTATCATCGGACCTATATAGCCCATAGGTGGTTCTAGGATGGTTATGCTACACATACCCAAGTTAATGGTTTTAAAGACATGCTGAACTCAATTCTCTTTCCCGACATAGATTAGATATATATATGTATGGTTGTGCTTGTATATGTTTATTTACTTGGTTTTAAATGTTGGCATTACTTTATTCTTATCCTAAGTACATGCTACCATTCACCCGCTGACCTGTTTTCAGGGATTGTATTCCTACGTGATATAGGAATAGGCCAAACTACTCCTCCTACTAAATGATTAAATTTTGGGGATAGTTCATGTCAGATTGAAGTAGTGAGCTTCCATACTCTATAAGTCTCCATTTCATGTTATAGACTTCTCTACATACTTTATTATTTCTTAGACTTTGGTTTTGTCTATGATCTGGGACATATCCCGACTAGGTATTGTTTTACTTTAGGATATAGGATTTATGAGACTACTTTGGGTTGGTGTGGATAGTGTTGGCAATGGTGTTAGCCTTTGCCTTGGTATTGGTATTAGGGATCACACTGGTTGACTGTATTCAATTTATAATTGTTGCATTTTGTTATGTTATATATATACTTGAAATTCATCCAACATTGGGTGTAGGTTGGTTATGGTTATGCATTGGGGGGTGGTCTCTAGTCCTGGCAGGGGTTGAGGAATCCAACACGACTAGGCCCTTATTTGGGTTATGTCAAATTTGTATCAGAGCTAGGCTCATAGTCAATTGGGAGTCAACAAAGTTGTGTCGAGTAGTCTCTTTAAGAGTATGTAGTGCGCCACAATCATAACGGAAAGGCTACAAGGCATTTAGGAATGTTTCTCTTATTTGTATTCTATTATCAAGATTGGAGTCTAAGTCCTGAATTATTCTCTAATTCCCACTCATTTTGTTTTCCATATCATGCCTCGAAAATTTGAAGTTCATAGAAAATCCTTTGTCCCAATTGGGGATAATGTGGATGGGGTACGCCCTACTTATAGGATCAATACTCGATCTAGGGGTCCAGCCCTAGATTATTCTAGAGCTCTACCAGTTTCCTCTAGTCCTTCTCGAGCTCCTCAGGCTGAAGTGACAAATGTTGAGTTTCATAACTCTTTTCACTTATTGGCACAGTTGGTACCTACTTAGTCTGAGTGTGGTGTTCCTGTCCTCCATCTTTTAAGGCCACAAAGGTTGTCCAGTTCATGAAGTTGAACCCTCCTACCTATACTGGTGTTAAGGTGGAGGAGGGACCTCAAGGTTTTCTGGATGGGATGAAAAAAATCTTTCATATTATGCATGCCACAAATGGAAAGGGTGTGGAGTTTGCTGACCATCAGTTAAAGGATGTGGTGTACCAACGGGGAATGACATCACATAAGGGGTGACACTAATGAGTCATCATATGGGAGGATTTCTCTAATGCTTTTCTGGACCGTTTCTTTCCTGAGGAGTTAAGAGAGGCTAAGGCAGAAGAGTTTGCCAATCTAAGGCAGGCTAAGATGTCAGTCAAGGAGTATGCCTTAAACTTTCACCAGTTATCGCGGTATGCTCCAGAGTTGGTTTCTAGCATGAGGGCCCAAATGAGTAAGTTTAATTTGGGATTGTCTCGCGAGTTTTCCTTGAAAGTAAGGTTACCTTTTTAATCAAGGATATAGATATCATTAGGTTGGTTGTGTACATGCAGTAGATAGAGGAAAAAAAGAAGAAGTAGGCTGAGTTAAGTGAGAGATAGGGCAAGAAGTTAAGTGGGGAAGTTTTGGTTCCTTCTCTACGGCTAGTGCTCCTTACCCAAAGCAGTCGGGTTATAGACGCTTCTATGGTGGTATAAATTTTGGGCATAGGATGCTTAGTCTCAGGCTAGTAGAGCTCAGTCAGCTCCATCATGTCCTTCTTGTAGATTCTGTGGTCATTTGTATTAGGGTTTTTGTGATGAGGGAAGGTACGTGTTCTTTAATTTTGGTCAAACAGGCCATATGCTTAGAAATTATCTTGTTGGTAAGGTTGCTTGGGGGGTTAACAAGGCTCCAATAGCTTCATCATTATCTCTAGCACCAAAAGGTGCTCCATCTAGTTTCGGCACTTGTCAACACCATCTTTATGCTCTCACTACCCACTAGAGTTCTAGGTATCTCCTGATATCCTGACTGGTATGTTGCAACTTATTTCTCATGACGTGTATTAATTACTTGATCCAGGGTCTACTCTCTTATCTGTGACCCTATTTGTGGCTATGCATTTTGGTTTTGGTCCCGAGTGTGTTTTGGACCCTTTTTTAGTTTCTTCCCTAATAGGTGCCTCGGTGATTGCTAAAAAAGTCTATAGGGCATGGCGTGTGTTATTAGTAAAGATACCTAAGTAGATTTATTTGAGTTAGATTTGGTTGACTTTGATGTTATTTTGGGGATGGATTGGTTGAATTTGTGCTATATGTCTCTAGATTGTCAGACTCGTAAGGTCATCTTTAAATTTCCTACTGAGCCTATTATTGAGTAGGAGGGTGGTTCCTTAGATCTTAAGGGGAGGTTTATATCGTATATTAGAGCTCAGAGATTAATCTCCAAGGGGTGTCTCTATCACCTAGTCCTATCGCCTAGTCAGGGCTAAAGATTCTAACTCGGAGGGTCCTTCTTTGCATTCCATCCCGATGGTAAATGAATTTCCTGAGGTATTCCCTAATGACCTCCTAGTATTTATTCGTATAGGGAGATTGTGTTTGGGATTGATCTTGTTTCAAAGACTCATCCAATTTTTATTCCTCCATATAGAATGGCTCCAGTTGAGTTAAAAGAGCTTAAGGAGCAATTAAAGGATCTTTTAGATAAGGGTTCATCCATCCTAGTGTGTCCCCATGGGGTGCACCGATGTTATTCGTGCGTAAGAAGGATGGTTCCCTTCGGATTTCCATTGATTACCAACAGTTGAATAAGGTGATGATAAAGAAAAATTATCATCTTCTAATGAAAAATGATTTGTTTGATCAGTTACAGGGTGATAAGTATTTCTCCAAAATTGATCTCCGATACGAGTATCATTAGTTAAACATTAGGGAGGAGGATATCCCTAAGACTTCTTTTCAAACCCTGTATGGGCATTATGAGTTTTTGGTTATGTCTTTTGGGTTGATAAATGCCCAGTGGCATTCATGGATTTGATAAATAGGGTCTTTTATTAGTTTTTGGACCTATTTTTCATTTTCTTCATAGATGACATTCTGGTGTACTTTAAGAATAATTTGGATCATGCCGATCACCTCTGTCTTGTATTACAAACCTTAAAGGAGTAGCAATTGTATGCCAGCCTTTAGACATGTTAATTCTAGTTGAACGTTGTAACTTTTTGGGGTCATATTATTTCTAGCGATGGGATCATAGTGGATCCACAGAAGGTTGTAGTGGTTAAGAAGTGTCCTAGACCTACAACTCCAAATGATATTCAGAGCTTCTTAGGTTTAGCATTTACAACCAGAGGTGATGAAAAGTTTTTAGACAATAGCTACTCGGTTCACTAAATTGACATAGAAGAAGGTAAAGTTCTTGTGGTCTGATACTTATGAGGGGAGTTTCAAAAAGCTGAAGGATACGCTTACTACAGCTCCGTTCTTGACTTTTCATAAAGGCACTGATGGGTTTGTGGTCTGCTCTGATGCATCTCGTATAGGGCTTGGGTATGTTTTTAGACAGCATGGTAAGGTGATAGCTTATGCCTCTAGAATACTGAAGGTGCATAATAGGAATTATCCAAATCATGATTTAGAATTGTTAGATGTGGTGTTTGCATTAAAAATCTGGTGTCACTAGTTGTATAGAGTACATATGGACATCTTTTCTGATCATAAAAGCCTGCAGTATGTGTTTACTCGAAAAGAGCTTAACTCAAGAAAAGGATATAGCTTGAACTTCTCAAGGATTACAACATGAGTCTTCACTACCATCAGGTAAAGATAATGTTGTTTTTTATGCTCTTAGCAGGTTATCCATAGGGAGTCTAGCTCAGATGGATAAAAAGAAGTGGACTTGCTGAAGGATATTCACCATCTGGCTAACCTTAGAGTTTGCCTCTTGGACTCTGATGATAGTAGTATATTTATTTAGAAGGTGGTACAGTCATATCTTGGTTCTAAAACCAAGGAAAAGTAGATGTTAGATCTTATCTTATTAACGATTATGGGTGATGTTGGTGGGTAGAAGATGATGGACTTCGAGATTAGTAGAGATGGTATGTTGCAGTACCAAGGGAGGTTATGTGCTCCCGATGTGATGGTTTGTGAGAAAGGATCTTGGCTGAGGTGCATGAGCCACACTATGTTGTTCATCCTGATTCAACAAAAATGTATTATAACCTTAAGATATGTGTTGGTGGAACAATATGTAGAGGGATGTGGAGAAATTTGTTGCCAAGTATATGGTGTATCAACAAGTGAAAGTTGAGCACATGAGGCCCGAGGGATTGTACCAAGAAATTGAGTTTCCAAAGTGGAAGTGGGAAGTAATTAACATGGATTTTATTACCAGTCTCCCTTATTCTCAGGATCTATTTGATTTGGTTTGGGTCATCTTAGATAGGATGACAAAGTCTGCTCACTTCTTTCCAGTGAGGACTAACTTCTTGGCTGAGGATTATGTGAGGTTATATCTTCATAAAATTGTAAAGTTGCATGGGTTACAAGTTTGTATCATCTCAATCATGGTACGTAGTTTACATCTCACTTTTAGCGGTCATTTTAGAAAGGTTTGGGGACCAATGTGAGTCTTACTACAGCTTTCCGCCCATAATCAGATGGGCAAGCAGAAAGGACCATTCATATGTTAGAGAATATGCTTCGCACTTGTTTGATTAATTATGGTGGTAGTTGGGCTGAACAATTTCCTATGGTGGAGTTTTCTCATAATAATAGTTACCATTCTAGCTTAAGGATGGCCCCGTTTGAGGCCTTGTATGGTAGAAGGTGTAGATCTCCTATTGGGTGGTTTGAGGCTGGTGCGGTAGAGATATTTAGCTTGGATATATTTCACCAAGCTATGAAAGATTTCAAGGTGATTCAAAATAGGATTAAGGCTTGCCAAAGTTGCCAAAAGTCCTATTCAGATGTGAGGCAAAGAGTGTTAGAGTTTAAGGTTGGGGATAAGCTGTTCTTAAATGTGTCTCCCATGAAGGGAGTGATACAGTTTCGTAAAAAAATAAAGCTCAGTCCCTGGTATGTCGATCGTTACTTAGTTTTGTGAAGGGTTGGTTGTGTTCCATATTAGTTAGAGTTGCCTTCTAGTTTGAGCTCTATTCATTCCGTGTTCCGTGTTTCTACGTTGAGGAAGTGTATGGGTGATTCATCCCAAATTGTGCCTAACAAGGATATTGGTATTTTAGATTCCTTGTCTTATGAGAAGGTCCTGGTTAGGATCTTGGATCGGCAAGTTCATCGGTTATTATCCAAGGACGTAGCTTCGGTAAAGGTTCTATGGAGGAACCATAAGGTCTAAGAGGCTACTTAGGAAGTGGAAGATGACATGAATTCCAAGTATTCGTTCCTATTTTCTTCTCTAAAAATTTGTGCGGGATATATGTGTTCTTCATCATACTTTTGTTTTCAAACTTTGTTAAAGAAGAGATTGACTTCCTTGTATCTTGGTTTTCTAACTTAGTTAAAGGTTAGAGTTGAGGTGGTGGGATGTAAATGGTGTTAGTCATGCCTTGTTCCATCATTTAGGGATTAATGATCCAAGTGAGCGAGAATTGAAACTCCCTGGATTTTGATCTTTAGAAAATTTCTTAAGTATGAGCTTCTGGACATCATATGATTAGGGGTACTAATCCTATGATAGTGCATGGTTTAGGGGTCTGGATCATATGTCACTCAGTGTGGGTTTGGTTGGTTACTGTCCTAGGTACGACTAGACTCTATATGAATCATATGGAGATGGTATGGGTGGTAAGATCAAACTTGTAGCTTGGACAATGTAAACCTATTTTGATTTTATCTTGGTTACAATTTATGGGTACTACTCGTATGGCATGGGTACGATTTGGGCAAGTAGAGTCATATGGTGGATAGTGTGTGATGTCCATCATTCTTTCTAGGGTACGAGTGGTGGGTACCAATCGTAAATTATTTGTACGAGTAAAGGGGAAAGTCGTACCCTTCTGTGCATATTTTTCAGCTTTTAAGCTGAGGGTATTCTAGACATTTCCACTCCTGCCCAACTTAAAACCCACATCTTATAACTTTCTTAGGGCATTATTATCTATCATAAACACATCAAATAATCTCTAAAATACTCCTAAGTCCTCAAGGTCAAGAACAATTAGGGTTTTCATCAAGTACATCAATTGGGGCTTTCAAGGGTGATTTCTCTCCTTCTTCATTGGTATCTAGGGCATGTTACTCCTCTCTCATTGTTAGTTCAACTAAAGGCATGTTTTATGAATGGTTTTCATAGAATAATGGTGATATGGTTGTGGGTTTTGAATTATATGTTAGGGGTTTTGGTTATTAATGGTTGATGTATGTTTTCCCAAGTTTTACATGTAGTTTTCATATTATAATGGTTATTTGTACATGTAGTTGCATGGAAATGGTCAATTGGCTCTTTGTTTTGGTTTTGGAAATTATATGCCCTCAACATGTTTATTGAAATGCCTATGAGAATGCTTTTATTACATAGTTGTACTTTAATTGAAAACTTTACATGGTATAATGTGGTAATGGAACCTAAATTGGTTAAATGGTTTTAATGGATAAATGGTAAGGCCTTGGTAGCCATGGATTTGATTTAAAACCTTGTGGGGTACACAGGAATCCCACAAGTGTGTTTTATAATTGAAACTATAGGGTACATAGGAATCCTCTTAGTGATTGGCTAAGGACATTGCTTGCAATCTATAGTCGGTATGACGATACCACTTCTTAAAGCCTTGGTTAATAATGTGAGTCCAATGACGGACACTAGAAATGTATGTTTGCTGACATGAGGATTGGTCATGGTGACCATATACTTGTAGGGTACACGAGAATCCCCTAAATAATACTTGTATATATGTATAATGGAGGATGAAGGATACACGAGAATCCCCTCCCCTTATGATATCTACATTTCATGTGGCTACACATACTGGGGGCCATTTAGAGGGTAACATTAGACCCATATAGACCATACGTAGTACTAGGATGGTTAAGCTACAGATACCCAGGCTAATGGTTTTAGAGACATGGTAAACCCGGTTCCTTTTCCTGGCATGGATTATATATGTATATGTATGGTTGTTCTTGCATATGGTTATTTACGTGGTTTCAAAGTTGGCATTATTTTTTCCTTATCCTAAGTACATGCTAGCGTTCACCTACTAAGCCATCTTCGGGCACTATATCCCCATGTGATGTAGGAACCACACTACTCTTCCATCTCAGTTATTAGATTTAGGGATGTCTTGTGTCGGATTGAAGTGGTGATCTTCCACACTCTAGAAGGCTTCATTTCATGTTATAGAATTCTTTACATACGTTATTATTTCTTAGACTTTAGTTTTAGCTATGGTCAGGGGCATGCCCCGATCGAGTATCTTTTTACTTTTAGATATAGGCTTTGTAGGACTAATTTAGGTTGTCATGGGTGATATCAGCAATGGTATCAACTTAGGCATTTGAATTGGTATTGGGGCTGACACCAATTGACTATTTTTTATTTATGATAGTTATATTTTGTTATGTTATATATATTCAAAATTAATCCAACATTATGTGTAGGGTGGTTATGGTAGAGTATTGGGGGTGGTCTCCGGTGCCGATTGGGCTTGAGGCACCCAACACAACTAAGCCTTGGTTTAGGTCATGTTATTCTAGTTTCCCTGATTGAGCTCCACTGGTTCCCCCTGCTCCACCTTAGGAATCTAGAGCTGATATGTCTAATGTAGAGTTTCACCAGTCAATTCACTAGCTAACCTAGTTGGTGGCATCTTAGACTGAGCGGGTTGCTTTTGTTTCTCCATCCTCCGACGCTACTAAAGTTGGCCAATACATGATATTTAGTCCTCTTAATTTTACTAGATTTAATTTTGAGAAAGATCCTTAATATTTCATTGTTAATATGAAAAAGATCTTTCGTGTGATGTATTCCATTGACTTGGAGGATGTGGAGTTCACCTCCTACCAATTGAAAGATGTGGTTTATTAGTGGTAAGGGGAATGGGACCATTCTAGGAATTATGAGGTTGAGTTCACTTTATGGGATAATTTCTCCAGTGCTTCTTCAAACCTCTTCTTTCCTCAATAGTTGAGGGAGGCGAAGGCAGAAGATTTTATTAACTTAAAGCAAGGCAAGATGTTAGTCAAGGAGTATGCCTTGAAGCTTGAACAGTTACCTCGGTATGCCCCAGATTTGGTGTCTATTATGAGGTATAGAATGAGAAAGTTCTCTTTTAGGTTTTCCCGAGATTTGATGCAGGAAAGTAAAGCTACATTGATAAATAAGTATTTGTATATTTCTCAGCTTATGTTTTATAAGTAGCAAGTCAAATAAGAGAAGAAGAAGAAGAAGAAGACAAAATTTAAGGAAAGGCAGAAGTTTTGCTACTCGGATCAAGGTGGAAGTCATGGGCAATGTTGTAGAGATAGAGGAAAATGGTCTAAGAATAAATGGAGAAATTTTGGTTCCTACTCTATGGCTTGATCCCTACCAAAAGTCGTTAGGTGATCGCCGTTTGCTGAGTGGTGATGGGTTTAAGGCACAGGGCGCCTAGTCTCAGGCTAGTGGGGCTCAGTCAGCTCCATCATATCCTCCTTGTAGATTTTATGGTCAGGTGTATCATGGTGTTTGTGATGAAGTGAGAAACAAGTGCTTCAAATATGATCAGGTTGTTCATATGTAGAGAGACTATCTTACTAGGGTTTCTTCAAGGGCTAATAAGATTCCTATTGCTACTTCATTAGCTTCTGGACCAAAGGTTTCTACTTCTTCTTTTGGTTCTAGCACTGGATAGAACCGTCTCTATATTCTCTCTACCCATCAATTTTCTGAGGCATCCCCTGAAGTCATTACAAGTATGTTGAAACTCTTTTCTTGTAATATGTGTTGTTTTCTTGATCTTAGGTCTACACTCTCTTATGAGACCCTATTTATGGCTATGCATTTGGGATTTAGTCCTGAGTTCATTTTGGACCCTTTTTTTATGTCTACCTCGGTGGGTGACTCAGTGGTTTCTAAGAGAGCCTATAGGGGTTATGTGGTATTTGTTAGAGATAGATAAACTCTGGTAGATCTAATAAAGTTAGACATGGTTGACTTTGATGTCATATTGAGGATGGATTGGTTGCATTCATTCTATGCTTCTTTAGATTATCGAACCCATAAGGTCATCTTTAAATTTCGAAATGAGCCAACTATTGAAAGGGAAGGTAGTTCCCAAGTTCCTAAGGGAAAGTTCATTTCATATCATAGAGCTCAAAAATTAGTATCTAAAGGGTGCCTCTATTACCTAGTACATGTTAAGAATTCTAGATCCAAAGGTCATTCTTTGCAGACTGTCCATGTGTTCTATATATTTCCCTAGTGTTCCCTGATGATCTTCCTGGTATTCCTCCTGATAGCGAGATTGATTTTAGGATTGATCTAGTTATGGACACTAATCTTATCTCTATCCCTCCATATAGAATAGCTCTTACTGAGTTGAAAGAACTCAAAAGCACTTAAAAGATCTTCTAGACAAGGGTTTTATCCATCCTAGTGTATCCCCATGGGGTGCACTTATTTTGTTCGTGCGTAAGAAGGATGGTTACCTTCAAATATGTATTGATTACCGATAATTGAATAAGGTGTTCATAAAGGATAAGTACCTTCTTTCGAGGATTGATGATCTCTTCGATCAGCTTTAGGGTGCTAAGTTGTTTTCTAAGATAGATCTTTGGTCTGGGTACCATCAGTTGAAGATTAGAGAGTCAGATATCCCTAAGACAATGATGCCCCAATGATATTTATGTATCTCATAAATCAGTTTTTCTGTCAGTTCTTGGATTTATTTGTAATTGTCTTTATTGGTGATATTTTAGTGTACGCTAAGAGTGAGGCAGATCACACCGATCACCTCTGACTTTTGTTGCGGACCCTAAAGTATCATTTTTTATGCCTCCAAGTGTGAGTTCTGGTTAATATTGTGACTTATTTGGGATATGTTATTTCTAGTGAGGGGATCATAGTGGATCCCCAAAAAGTTGTGGTGATTAAGAAGTGGCCTAGACGCATGACTCCAACTAATATTTGGAGCTTTTTGGTCTTAGACGATTATTACATAAAGTTTGTGGAAAGCTTCTCATCGATTGCTGCTCCTTTGACCAAGTTGACTCAAAAGAAGGTGAAGTTCTTGTGGTCTGATGCTGGTGAGGGTAGTTTTGATAAGTTGAAGGATATGTTGACTTCAACTCCAGTCTTCACCCTACTCAATGGTACTGATGTTTTGTGATCTATTATGATGTGTCCCAAGTTGGACTGGGTTATGCATTAATGCACCATGGAAAGGTTGTTGCTTATGCTTCTAGGCATATGAAGGATCATAAGAAGAATTATCCGACTCATGATTTACTATTGCAAGTTGTGGTGTTAGCATTAAAGATCTTGCGGCATTATTTGTATGGAGTCCATCTTGATATTTATTCTGATCATAAGAGCCTGCAATATCTGTTCACTCAAAATAAAATAAATCTCAGGCAAAAGAGGTAGCTTGAGCTGCTCAAGGATTATAACATGAGTCTTCACTACCACCCAGGTAAATCTAACATGGTTGTTGATGCTCTTAGCAGGTTATCTATAGGAAGCTTATCTCATTTAGATGAGGAGAAGCGAAAATTGGTAAAGGATCATCATCATTTGGCTAATATCAGAGTTCGTCTCTTGGATTCGGAGAATAGTGGTGTGATTGTTCAAAAGTTGGCTAAGTCATCTATTGGTGCTGAAGTGAAAGAGAAGAAAGTGTTCGATCCTATCTTGATAAAAATCAAGGATGATGTAAGTAGTCAAAAAGTGATGGTCATCGAGATTGGTGGTAATGGGTATCTTGAGGTATCAAGGGAGGTTATGTGTTCCCGATGTTGATGGGTTATGACAGGGTATTTTGGCCGAAGCTCATGAGTCACACTATACGATTTATCCTGGTTCAATAAAAATGTACCCTTTTCTTAAGGAGATTTGTTGGTGGAATAATTTAAAGAGAGGTGTGGTCAATTTCTCTTCTTGCTAGTGAGGACTAATTTCTCTACTGAGGATTATACTAAGTTGTTCATCAGGGAGATTGTGAAGTTGCATAGTGCTTCAGTTTCCATGATATCTAATCATGGTACTCAGTTCTCATCTCGCTTTTGAAGGTTGTTCTAGTGAGGTTTATGGTGACCCTTAGCACCACCTTCCACCCACAAGCAGATGGGAAAGCATAAAGGATGATTCAAGTTGTGTAATATATGCTCTAGGCTTATGTATTTAACTATAGTAGTGTTGGGTTGACGACTTTCTTCTTGTTGAATTTACTTATAACATCAGTTATTACTCTAGCATTGGTATGGCTCCTTTGGGGAATTGTATGGTAGGAGGTGTAGGTCTCCTATTGGGTGGTTTAAAGTTGGTAAAAATAGGTTATTTGGCCCTGATTTGGTTCACCAATCCATGGAGAAGGTAAAGGTGATTTGGGATAGGCTTAACACCGCCAAAAGTCATTAAAAGTTCTATGCAGATGTGAGGTGAAGGGACTTGGAATTTTATGTAATAGATTCGGTTTTCCTAAAGGTGTCTCCCATGAAGGGAGTGATGCAGCTTCGTAAGAAAGAGAAGCTCAGTCCCCGTTATGTCGGTCCATATTTGGTTGAGAAGAGGATTGGTAATATTGCTTACTAGTTGAATTTACCTTCGAGTTTGAGCTTCATTCATCCGGTGTTTCATGTTTCGATGTTGAGGAAATGCGTGGGTGATCCTTTAACGGTTGTTCCTTTGGAAAGTGTAGGTATTTTAGATTCCTTATCTTATGAGGACGTTTCGATGGAAATCTGGGATAGGCAAGTCCATTGGTTGCGAACGAAAGATGTGGCTTCAGTGAAGTTTCTTTAGAGAAACCACAAGATTGAGGAAGCTACATGGGAATCCGAGGAGGATATGAAGTCCAAGTATCCATTCTTGTTTCCCGATTTGAAAACGAGTGCTTAAGGTATGTGTAATTCCTTACCATTTTGTTTTTTGTCATTGATAAAGGAAGATTGTAAATTCCTTAGTATCTGTATTTTCTATATTAAAGGTAAGAGTAGTGATGTTTAAAGTCTAATTGTGCTAGTAAAGCCCTGTCCTATCATTCGAGTATGAATGATCCTAAGGAGGAGTATGTAAAGCCTCGAGTTTTTGGTCCTTGAATTTTTTCTGAGTCTGAGCTCACTGCCTTAACTATGACTCACCCTACGAGTCATAAGGTGTATTGACAGGTCATGAGACCCTAGTCGTAGGATATCCAGAAAGTGGTGTTGAAGTTACTGTCCTGAGTACGACTTAACGGTACTCATAATAAGTCATTGGGACAGGTTGTAACCAAATCATGTAAGTTTGTGGAATGATTCTACTCTAAGTATGAGTGTCTCACTATGATCCGGAATGGTTTGTTACGAGTCGTGGGGTGTAAATATTAAAGTGTCTAGTATAATCCCAAATAAGTTCTGTATTGATTACGAATAGGACCGACGAGTCGTAGGATCCCATTATGATTCATGTGGCTGAATCATGAGGTCATCAATGTAGGGTGCTTTGGTGGTTCTACCCTATTTATGACTTGTGGTGATGATTCATAAGTAGCGGTTATGAGTCGATGGTTGACTCGTAGACAAAGGCGGCACTTTTCAGCTTTTAAGTTAAGGGCTTTCTGGACATTTCCCCTCTTACCCAAATATAAACCCAGGTCTTATAACCTCTTTACGGCATTATTAACACTCAGAAATCAATCCAAGTAACTTCTCAAACATTCCAAAGGGCTATCTAAATTCCCTCAAGCAAGTAAAGCTATGGTTTATTCAAGTTGATTATCTAAGTGATCTAGAGTTAAATTCTCTCTGCGAAACTTGAAATTTTAGGCATGTGACTCTACCCTTAAACTTAATATCTCTATTACATGAAATTTCACGATTATTCATGTGATTAAAAGTAAGGGTTTTGACATGATCTAGGGGTTTTGACATGAATGGTCAATTAATTGTTTTCCCATGGTTTTATTGTGCATTACTCATTTTTAACTACGGTTTTGAACTTGTGGGTACATGGGTATGATGATTGAACTTGGGAATTGGGATTTTCCCTAAACTTGTGACTTTTGAGGTGATTATGGTCCCAACCCCACCTTATGAAATTGTTGTAGTTATGAGAAATTTGGGAATTTAATTATTCTTAAACTATTGCATTATGATGTTAATCAAACCTTATGGGTTGGTGTTTTTGAAAGTTATTGCATAATTGAACCTAGAGGATTGTGATTTCCCAATTAATGACATTTTTTTGGCATATTAATGATACTGTGTAAGTGTAGTTGGTATGACGATACAAATAATGTGTGCCTAAATGTAAATTATGATTGAATGAATGGAATTGTGTGCTAAATTGTATTCATTGGGCTTTAAAGATGACTGTGTAGCTGTCATGAAAGTTGATGTCTTTAGGTACAAACACTAGAAATTGCGGTTACCGATGCTGGGGTCTATATGACCGGGTGGTTCAAGTCCCCCTTATTATTAATATCTTATAATTGGAATGTTCGAGTCACGCACATCTTATTATATAATTTTGTGCTCGTGTCACTTTGACATGTAGAGATATTCAAGTCCCCCAAAGTGCATATGTATATTCTCTGGTTCATGTGGCCACACGTACTGGGGCCCTACCAGCTGAGAGAGTGTTGGGCCCATATAGCACATGGGTGCCTTGCGTGTTATGACGGTTGAGCTACACAATCTAGGTTAAAGTCTTAAAGTGCATGTTAAACTTTATTTCCTATCCCGGCATGTGATTTATATATATTTATGTATGTATGTATGTATATCTATTTGATTATGTGCATTGGATTTTGAATGAGTTTGAAACTGTTGATCATGGTGTTATGTTATCCTTAACCCTAGGTTACATGCTAGTGTTCACCCCGCTAACCATTAACGTACATGTATCCCCATGCGATGCAGGAATTGGCCATACTTCTACCTCTATTTCTCAGTGATTTACATTCGGAATCAAATCGATAGTTGACAATGAAGTGGTGAGGTTCCATATATTAAAACTCAACATTTCATGTTTTGGTTCCTTGTGTTTCAGATTACTAGACTTTTTTTGGCTATTGTTGGGGTGCATGTCCCAACTTTTAAGT
Organism: Capsicum baccatum var. pendulum; assembly: GCA_030864225.1. Taxonomy (NCBI): domain Eukaryota; kingdom Viridiplantae; phylum Streptophyta; class Magnoliopsida; order Solanales; family Solanaceae; genus Capsicum; species Capsicum baccatum. The sequence continues at coordinate 167,993,446 of CM061558.1, read as the reverse complement.
GATATTCGGTTTTGGTTCTTAGTTTTGAAGGTTTTGTTTGGACTATTGTAGATCTGGGTTACGATAGTCAGATGTTTTGGTCGATTTTCGATCGATAGACTATAGATATGTTTTTATTAGCTTTGAGCTTACCTTTATGTTATCTTGTTATATGTTTGGAATTCATTCGATGTTGGGGTTGTTCTATTGGTGTAGTTAGGTGAAGGGGTGATCTCCGATACACGTGGGACTTGAGATACCTATCATCGCTAAGAGCTTGTGTGGGTCGTGAAACCTTTGCCTAGATGGTCCTCTAGCTTCTCGGGCTCCACCCCTAATAAATGTTGCTCCTCTTTCTCATCTCCTATCCTAGCCCCTCATGTGTAGTCTATCTCAAGCTACATCCTCAACAGCTAGTGTAGGCATTATTATTAGAGTCGATGTTGGGTGGATACTACTGCTCTAGAGGAACATGTGTTCACTATCTGCAAAATAAGAATAAAGGAGTTAGATACAAATTTGGATCATCGGATACCAATTGGAATCAGGTAGCAGCATGAAAGAATGAATGAAAGGTATTGTGTTTCTTAAAGCCCTGTGGCCTCTCGAAGAAAAGTACAGATGTCTCTTTATCATTTTGCAAAACAATATTAGCCCTATTCTTGTACAACACCATCTATGAACCTAATGCCCTGATACTATCTTTGTCACAATCCAAACGGTCAAGATTTGCACCATTCTTAAACTAAGGTAGGAGAACCATACTTAACCCAACCCTTACTTAACAAAGTGTTACATTCACATTCACCTTATACTAACTTCATTATTAACAAGTTCTAAAATTCCATTATTAATTATACAATCAAAATAGCAAACCAACAAAATAATTAAGTCACTAATAGAGCGTGAAAATCCTCTATTTATTACATCCCCGGGACCTAAATTCACCATGCAAGCACACTAAGAATGCTTAAGTCTTTATCTAAAAGATTGTCTAAAATATAGATAAAACAAAAGAGTGTCTTAGTATCAAATAAAGAGACATGAACAACAAACTAAAGATCCAAAGGATGCTTGGTCATAGTGCTCACCCTTAAATCGAAATTTGGAAATGCTAGCTAGAGCCGAGGTTTCATCTCAAATGCTGGAACTTGCTCTACACGTAACAAAAAGAAGAGCACATGTGGCATCAATATATCAACAAGTATAAGTTGACATCATAGGTTGACTCAACTTAAAGACATCATCATGTTTCGGACGCTTCACTTAGGGGAAATATATACTCATATTTATGTATGGTTATTTTTATACATTTAAATAACAGATTGTGTCATAGTATATGAATATAATTGAACATTCAATACACATGAATGAGTGTGTGAATTTATGATGTCTGAATTATCTCTTTCTCTTCTCAATGTTATCAACATCATCAACAATATCATGAACATTGTGATTTCTATATCATCAGCATCATTAATAATAATAGCATGATTTCAATGCCATCATTATTATTTCATCATCATCATCAATATGTATGAATATGCAAATACAATCAGTTATCACAGGTAGTGCTCAAAAGAATCACATATAAAATTTCATGTATAAGCATAGAGTCAAGCAAGTCTAATTCCAACAATAATAACCTGCCTGGATTCCTTGCTCAAAATCACTTTTAGGAACAATAATAACCTGCCTGGATTCCTTGCTCAAAATCACTTTTAGGACACAAGCTTGACTTTTTTTTTATTTCACCTTGTTCTTGATCTATAGCAACAAGGTTACATAGTCAATTCAATTATTTCATCCCCTTTTAATCACTAGAGATCAAAAATCAACAATTTTAACCATAAAATTGTCCTAGTTCGTCATCTTAGAGTTTTATATCTCTTAAATCTCATAAACCCTACTTTATTTTGTATGAACAACCATGATTCAACTTCAATTAGAGTTTTTAAATACCCGAGAATCATTATCTATTGATTTTATAGTCATTCCCACCAATTTATATTAAATTCATAAATTAACGTTAAATCCTAATTTCCACCGTGAATAAGTTTTCTAATGATTTTCAACGATTCTAAGAAATAATTCAAGATTAGAATGCAAGGAACTTACTTCCAAAGATGAAAACTTTTGAAAATTCACACCTTCCATAGAGAAAAGGCTTGTTTTTCAAAACGTGGGGAATGAAAACATATTTCTAGTTTAAATTATAAAAACACTACATTTTACAACTGTAGAGGTTAAGTTACCATTGCATCAGTTCTCAATGATAGCAGGCTAGTGCTGTAGTGGTACCTTTTCCCTTTGCAGCTGTGTCAAGGTAGAATCTCGGGGCCTCTCCCTAATTGTTTCCATTTTACAAAACATTCCTTGAGAAGCAACATTGTAAGCCTATTCTTTCACTAGGCTAGCCCTAAATTTCATAGAAATTACCTAAGGAAAGATGATGAAGTTTTACCCCTTATTTCAGCATAATGATGACCTGGATTGTCATAGGTATTAATGTTGATCTCTTAACTAAGCACTAAAGTTCACAAGTAGGTTCTCTCAAACACCCATATGTACTATCATAACCAATCCAAAACCTCAATTTGATAGCTTATTTCTAAGATCTACTATTAAAAAATATCAATCTAGTGATTTTTTATCATTATCCCTCACCCTTATTCCCTTTCTCAAGAAATATAAAGAATCTAAAGTTAACTATAGTTTGCAACCTTTAATTATAAGTTGAAATGTGGAATAATGATCAAACTCATAATAAATAATCTAGAAAATTAAATAATTACTGTGCATGAATTTATCAATACTCAATTATCACACACCTGCAAGTTGGGAAAATTAGCCAAGAAGAATAAAATATAAAGAAATTATACCATCAGGTGCACCCAAATCAGCCATTATATTGAACTATCCATAAGAAATCATTCATTTCCAATTTTGAAAAGAAATATAAAAGTTAATCACAACTTTAGGGTTTGATTAAAAACTTTCAGATCTTAAAATTATGCAAAATATAAGATTTAAAGTCAAAAAAATCTATTTATAGCTGATGCAAATCAGAGATAACATATTTACAAAACTACCACTAAACTACTTTTAGCGACAGAGAAACCATCATCGAACTCATCAGTGATACACTGAACATGCCCAGCAATATCGAACTAACTTAGATCTTTGAGCTTTTGCTATTTGAGTCTGATGAGTTTGGCAAAAGAAACTCATCACTACCAAACTTGTCAGTGATACATCAAACTTCATAGTTGCTCTTCGAACTTCTATTTTCAAAACCTAAACAAACTGCTTCTTTTAGCGATAGAACATTCACTTTGGTAATGCACCAAGAGGTTTGGCGATGTGCCTAACTACTATGACGATGCTACTTCTATATTTAACTAATTTTCTCCTTATGTTTTCTTTCTTTGGCTTTGTTGGTTTTCTTTTAACTTCAACCCTAAAAAATTAACATTAAAACTAGCTCTAAATAGTATTGAGGACTTGGTTTCTTACCATTTCTAAGCTAAAAGTGTCATCACTTTTATCTAAGATACTAATTTTGGTGATTTTGTATGTTTACTTACTGTGTCATCTTTTTCATCTTCTTAGTATGTCTACATAAGAATGCAATCTATTATACTGAAGTGGCGTCGATGTATAATGAGATAAGAGTATTAACCCCTTGGACATACACCTAAAAACCATTAATCTTAGCAATACTTTTGTAACATTTCTCATTGTGTTTTATTTGAGTTTTATGTTTTGACTACTTTAACCTTTCTTGTTATTAATTCACATCATTTATATGTCGTAAAAATAGTTTGCCCTATTCCTGAAGTATTTAGGAGGGATTTATATCAGTTTGTAATTTTGAATAGCCTTTAAAGTGATATAGTTGAATTTGATTAATATTTTATAATCCGAGCATTTGATGGTAATTTTTTAAAGTTTCATTAGATCCAGAACATCCATTTTAGATTAGTTGCATAGTTGGTTTTGGTCCCGAGGCCCTTTTGTGATTTTTGAGTGTCTAGTTAAAATACTAATTCATTGACATAGATGAGATTTTGGGGTTAAATTATTTATAATGATTTCCTTTAGAAAATCTAATAATTCCATTAATTGTGGAATTTTTTTAGGATCGTTTTCTCTATTGGTTCATGTTTATAAGGTTTTGGATGATCTCCGAGGGAAAAATCAATTTCTAAAAATTGTTGATGTTGGTAAACTACTAAAGCGGTCATCTACCCAGCGATAATTTTTCTACTAAAGTAATAATATGTCAGCTAAAGTGGTTATCAATCCGCTAAAGCGATGCCTCTATGTATAAATATGGGGCAAATTTTGGGTTCATATTTTCGACATGGGATCTAGGAAGCTCTTTTGACGTGATTCTCGATATATTTTTCTTGTATAATCACTGAATATGTGATTAGCTTTACTTTTCCCATTTTTCACGATTGTGATCCATAAAGTTAAATTTTGAAATTTTAAGTTATGAAATCAAAAGTTCTTAATTTGAAGGTCGGTTTGGAATTAATTTTTTCATTAATTTTTGAGATCAAGATCCTTGTATAATGGATAATAATTTTGAAAAATGTCATCCAAAATTATCCACGTCAGATAATAGAGATTTGATATTTTACTATAAAGTAAAATATTGATATTTTGATAATTTCTAACCCGATTTCAAGTCAATTTTCATTGGATTTTTAGATTTATAATCCTTAAAGTGTGGAAAACATAATTCTTTACGAAAATTTTAGTTCCATATTTTTATTTTTTTGGGTCAATTTTTGAAATGTATTTAGACCCAGAACCAAAGTATATCAATATGGGTATTTTTGGTCTTGTATTTATGTTTAGATGTTATATTTGATTAGATTGGACACATTTGGTGGTGATTTGAGAAAGTAAAGCTTACGGTTGGTCCTTTGGATTGTTTTTTACTTTACAGATCTTTTTTAAGGTATGTTGAGATGTACCTTCACTCTTTTCTGAGGTGTTTATGTGTTCTGTCCTTAATTTCTTTTGTTTTGTGTTTCACTAAGTGAATAGGGGTTCCTTTTAGATGAGATAGTGAGCAACTCTGCGGGTACCAGAGTCTAATAATGGGTTGAACTAATTAAATGGATATCTTGCTTCTTTTTTCTATTTTTGTATAGTTTTATGGTTGATTATAGATAGGTGACATATTGATATTAAGTAATTGATAGTGGGTATCTATTTAAGATCTTGAACCACGTTTAGTGGATTTTGACAGAATGATTGGGGTTTAGTAACTATTTAAGGGATAATTATGTTAGTATATTGTTTGATGAAATTATTGGATTAAGTAAACACTTATATCAATAAATTTGTAGCAATTGATGTAATTATTGGGGTTTAGTAATCTCTTGGATTTTGTCAGATGATAGTATAGTTAAGTAGTTAAGGATGTAATCTTGGCGTAGTTATGACACGACCCGACCCTGGGCCTTGTCGTAATAGGCATCTCAAGTCCAACCAGGACCGGTAACTGCTCCTTGTAACCCAACCCAACCACCTATATCTAGCCTTAGATGGGCTAAACATATAACAAGATAACATTATTTTCCTCATTAAAACTCTTGGATAGGGTTACAACCGTGACCGACCCAATTGAGTCCAACCGTACCTCACCAACCACCCAACCATTCCAAACCAAACTATAGAACATAAAACAAAAGGAATACCGAAATATAATATGAAAATCAATCCCAAAATGTAGTAGGATGGAACAGTGAGAAAGCAAGTCTGATGATGCCAACCTCAATATCAATACCAATGCTAAGGCTGACACCATTACTGATCCCGCCCATACCAACCCCCCAAAAGTACCACAAAGCCTCTATCCAAAAGAGTAAACAAATCCGATTGGGACATGCCTTCAACCATGGCCCAAACCAACATCCAAAATTAAAGAAAAATTTCTAAAGAAATCCATAACATAAAATGACTCCTTCCAAAAGGATGGAAGCTCACCACTTCAGTCCAAATGTTGATACCGAATCCGCGTGCTAAACAGGAGGAGTAGAATGGTTAGTTCCTGCATAGCGTGGGAATAGAGGCTCCAGCAGACGGGGCTATTGAGTGATCTTTATCATGAATCTCATGATAAGGATAAAATAATGTCAGTCATAAAATCAAGTAAAAGAATCCATAATGCATACAACCATACATATATAAGTGTCGTGAAAGGGAACTGGGTTCAGCAGGCACTTAAAACCTTTACGTGGGATGTATAGCTTTACCGTCGTAACCAGCTACTAGCCATATGGGTTCAGCTCCCCTTGCTGAAAGGGCCCAGTGCGTGTATCCATACGACCGGCGAATATCCCATGGGATGACTACTACATCCCCTAATATAAAATGTGACACACGCACGTCATCAAGACCCCTCATATCGGCAAATATAAGTTTCCAATTTTGGTCCCCTTGGGACCGCCACCTTTCGCGGCTTAGCTAAACACCCCACCATTAATGCCTAATTAAATCATATTCAAACAATCCATTTACCATATATTAACCAAGGCCAATATTGGTGGTATCGTCATATCACCCCTTACTTGCAAGTAATATGCATAGCCAAACCATTTAACTTTAGGGAACCTTATGTTCTCCACAAGTATAACCATTTAGCCTTTAGCCTTTTCAAACCATTTAAACCGTGAATAAATCCTTTGTCCAGTTTAAAACATGCAAGAGTTCCATTAAAAGAAGTCAATGCAATGAACATATCTTTATAAGCATTTTATCAAACACCTTGGGGGCATAATATAACAATAACCAATTCCAAAGACCATTGAGCCATTACCATGCAATCAAATTGTCCAAAACCACCATTAATGCATGTAATAGCATAATTAAAACCATATAAAACCATAACCAAGCATTCAATATAAAAACAACTAATAATAGTTGAAAACCATAATCGTGAAATAGTAAAACCATGAAATCAATCATATAAACCATGCCTTCAGTTAAAATTACAATGATGAAGAGAATCATGCCTTTTACAAAAGAATCGATGGAAAGAAATCATCAATACAAGCCCCAAAGCAATCCGTAAGATGAAACCCTAGCCTTTTTCCCCAAAAGCTCTTGACAGAACTATGGAGTGTTTTGGAATAGTTTCTAAGTCTTAATGAATAAAATATTACGCTAAATAACCTCCTCAGTGTATTAGAAGTCGTGTGTCCTAGTTAGGATAAGTAGAGACATGTCCAGAATACCCCCTCATAAATTCATTAAAAAAACCATCACAGGAATACGACTAACCAAAATGAGTCATACCCTCCTATACAATCGGTATCCACCGCTCGTATCCAAGCCTTAACCCTTGGAAAACATTCTCTAGTATAAGACTCATCTAACCAAGTCGTATCCATAGCATATGATCCGTACCCATAATCTGTATCCCTGACAGAATAAAATAATAGGAGGATAAAAACTGCCTACCTTTCGAGTCCCTGGTACGACTCATACCAAACCCTTACGGCTTACACCTCCAAGTCATACCCATTTCAGTGACCAAACCCATCCCACCAACTAACATTGGCCAGCATACGATATGACCATACCATTCGTACCCTATAATACAGCTCTTACCCATAAGTCGTATGGGGTCCAGAGAACAGATTTCTAGGAAATCTTCTAAGGGACAAAACCCAAGATGTTTCAGTCTCCCCTACTAGGAACATTCATCCCTGAATGATGGACAAGGTAAGGGTAACTACTCTCAGAGTTATTTGAATTATCAAATATCCCTTCAACAAAGTTTGAAAATAAAGAGGCAAAGATCTTAATCTTTCCTGTAAAAAAGTCAGAAAATAAAGATGTGTTCAAGACACATACTTTCCGCACGAATCCCAGGAGCAGAAAACAAATGAAGATACTTGGACTTTATGTCTTCTTCCACTTCCCAAGTAGCTTCTCCCACCTTATCGCTCCATCATAGAACCTTAACTTAAGCAACATCCCTTGTTCACAACCCACAAACTTGCCTTTCGAATATCTCAATCGAGACATCTTCATAAGACGGAGAATCCAAAATACCCAATCCTTCTAAAGTAGTAATTGAAGAAGGATCACCAAGACACTTTATTAACATAGAAACATGAAAGACCGGATGAACCAAACATAAGCTAGATGGCAACTCCAACTCATAAGAACCATTGCCAACTCTCCGCAAAATCACATAAGGACCAACATACCGAGGACTGGGTTTCCCCTTTTTGCCAAACCGCACCACTCCCTTCATGGAGAAACCTTGAGGAAACCCTATCCCCAACTTCAAACTCCAAGTCTCTATGCTTAACATCTGCAAAGGACTTTGGGCGACTTTTAGCAGCTTTAAGCCTATCTAGAATCACCTAAACATTCTTTATCGCCTGATAAACCATATCCCGACCAAACATGTCCGGTTTTCCAAGCTCAAAAAACCCAATAGGAGATCTACACCTTCTACCATACAATGCCTCTAAAGGAGCCATACCAATACTCGAATGATAGCTATTGTTGTAACCAACCTCCACCAAAGGTAGATGCTAAACCCAATTGCCACCATAGTCATTCACACAGGCTTGAAGCATATCTTCCAATATCTAAATAGTTCTCTCCGCTTGCCCATCCAACTGTGGATGAAAAGTAGTACTCAGACTCACCTTAGTCCCCAACCCTTTCTGAAAAGACTACCAAAAATGAGATATAAATTGCATACCATGATTAGAGATAATTGAACAGGTACCCTATGCAGCTTTAAAACCTTCTAAAGATACAACTACGCATAATCCTCTGCAAAAAAGGTAGTTCACACCAGGAAGAAATGGACGGACTTGGTTATCCTATCCACGATGACCGAAATTGAATCATACTAATTCCAAGATTGAGAAAGACAAGTGATGAAGTCCATATTGATCACTTCCCACTTCCATTTGGACAAATCAATTTCTTTATACAACCTTCCTGGCCTCATGTTCTTAATATTAAGATGTTGATACATTATGTACTTAGCTACGTAATCAGCCAGATCCCTCTTCATGTCATTCCACCAGTATATCTCTTTCAGATTATGATACAACTTAGCTGAGATGGGATGAACAACATAGCGTGACTCATGCACCTTAGCCAAAACCCTTTGTTCTAGCCCGTCGACATTAGGAACACACAACCTTCCTTGGTACCATAAAGTACCATCACCACTAATCTCAAACACCACTACCTTTTGCCAACCAATGTCACTCTTGATTTTCATTAAGACAGGATCCAAAACTTGCTTCTCTTTAATCTCTGCACCAAGAGATGAATGAACTACTTCTTGCACCATCACACTAATATCCTTAGAGTCCAAGATACGAACTCTAAGATTAGCCAAGCGGTGAATATACTTCACCAATTCCCTCTTGTCTTCCTACACATGAGCCAAACACCCCATAGATAACCTATTAAGAGCATCAAAAAACATATTAGCCTTACCTGGGTGGTAGTGAAAACTCATATCATAATCTTTGAGAAGCTTAAGTCACATCCTCTACCTGAGATTAAGCTTTTTCTGAGTGAACATGTACTAAAGACTCTTGTGATCAGAAAAGATATCCACGTGAAGACAATACAAATAATGCCACCATATTTTAAAAGAAAACACAACCGCCAATAACGCTAAATCATGAGTAGGATAATTCCTCTCATCTACCTTCAAATGCCTCGAAGCATACGCAATCACCTTTTCATTCTGCATCAAAACATAACCAAGCCGTACCCAAGATGCATCACAATAAACCATAAAGCCCTCATTGCCTTCCGATAAGGTTAGGATTGGAGCCAAAGTCAACTTATCCTTTAACTTCTCAAAACTCCCTGCACAAGTATCCAACCAAGAAAACTTAACCTTCTTTTGAGTCAACTTAGTCAAAGGAGAAGCTATCAAAGAAAAGCTTTACACAAACCACCTATAATACTCACCTAAGCCAAAAAAGCTCTGGATATTGGATGGAGTTATGGGCCTAGGCCACTTCTTCACCACAGCAACCTTCTGCAGATCCACCATGATCCTTTTACAAGAAATAATATGGCCCAAAAAATCGCATTTAACCAAAACTCAAACTTAGAGAATTTGGCATACAACTGTTGTTCCTTTAAGTTCTAAAACACCACACGGAGGTGATTAGTGTAATCCACCTCACTCTTTAAATAAACTAGAAAGTCATCAATAAACACAATTATGAAGATATCTAAGTAGTGCCTAAACACATTTTTTATCAAGTCCATAAATGCTTCCTGAGCATTAGTCAACCTAAACAACATCACTAAGAACTCAGAATGCCTATATTGAGTATGAAAAACCATATTAGGGATATCTACCTCCCTAATCTTAAGCTGATGGTACACAGACCAAACATCTATCTTAGAAAAGAACATGGCACCCTGTAATTGGTCAAACAAATCATCTATCCGAGGAAGAGGATACTTAATCTTGATCGCCACCTTGTTCAATTGCCTGTAGTCAATGCACATCCAAAGGGAACCATCCTTCTTACGCACAAACAACATCGGTGCACCCCATAGAGAAACACTAGGACGAATAAACCCCTTATCTAGAAGATCTGTATATTACTCCTTAAGTTCCCTCAACTTAACCCGAGCCATTCTATATGGAGGAATAGAAATTGGACAAGTGTCCAGAAGTAAATCAATACCAAACTCTATTTCCCTATGCAGAGGAACACCAATAACATCATTCAAAAAGACCACAGAAACTCATTAACCACACAGATCAAAAACAAAAAAGGACCTTATGAGTTAGAATCTTTAACCCAGACCAAGTGATAAAGACAGCCCTTAGAGATAAACTTCTGATATCTAAGATAAGAAATAAACCTCCCCCTAAGAGCTAAGGAACTACCTTCCCATTCTATAACCGGTTTACCAGGAAACTTAAGGATAACCCTATAGGCCTGACAGTCCACAGACGCATAACAAGAATGTAACCAATCCATACATAGAATTACATCAAAATTTACCACATCCAACTCAAACAGATCCACTAAGGTCTACTTGCCACCAACAGTTACCACACATCCTCTATAGACTATCTTAGCTATAACCAAATCAACTATCGGGGTAGAAATAAAAAAAGGATCTAAGATAACTTCCAGATTGAAACCAAAAGATAGCCATATATGGAGTCACATAAGAAAGAGTGGACCCCATACCAAGCAAATAATATACTTCATGAAAGAAAAGTACAATGTACTAATAAGTACATCAGTTAATGACATGAATTCCTATCGGGATGGCAAAGAATACAACCTATTATAACCAATACTAGAATTATGAGCAGTAACAGAAGCAGATGCCACCCTACCAAGTATGGGAGCAGAAGGTAAAGCCACAGGAATCTTATTCACCCCCATATCAACCTTATTAATCGAATAATCCATGAGACGATAGCCTACTTGGCCATACTTGAAGAACTTTTCCCTTACTTTCTCCCAATACCCCTAATGAGGATGACCACAGAATCAACAAAAAGGATACAAAGAAACTAACTGACCTCCACTCACCTGATATTGGGCAACCTGTGTATGAGAATTGTCACCACCTTGATAACGCCTGTCTCCTAACTAGTAAGGAGCACTAGCAGAAAAGGATCTCAAACTTCCCCACTTTTTTTCTATCACTAGACACCATCCCTACAACTCGGAGACTGAGCACCTCCCTAATCAGAAAACTTGCTCCTCTTTCCCTACTTATCGCCAAACTCCTCCTGCTTCCACTTCTCATCTTCAACCTGTTGTATATGAATAGTCAACATTAAGATGTCCATATCTTTAATCAGCAAGGCAGTCTTGCTCCCTAAAATCAAATCTCTATTCAACCCAGAAGTGAACTTTCTCATTCTCGACCTTATATCAGCCACCAAATTAGGAGCATACCTTGATAGCTGATGAAACTTCAAAGTATATTCCTTTACATAAATCCTCCCTTGCCTGAGGTTTACAAACTCTTCCATCTTTGGTTCTCTCAATACTTGAGAAAAGAGCCAATCCAAGAAGGCATTAGAAAAGGCCTTCCACAGCCCTTCCTCTTCCATATTACCTCTATCCTTATCCAACTCCACATGCCACTGATAAGAAGCATCCTTGAGTTGATAATCTACAAAGTTAACCCCCTCTATGTTAGTAGTTTGCATCACTCAAAAATCTTTTCCATCTTATATAAGATGCCGTATGGATCCTCCACCACCTTCACCACAGTAAAAGTTAGAGGACTCATCTTCATAAATTGACCAACCCTTGTGACCTCAACAGACAAAAACTAGTCACACCCCGCTCAACCTGAGCAGTAACTAATTGGGCAATGACATGAAGCGATTAACAAAATTCTGCATTCATCACATTACCCTGAGGGATCTGAGGAGAACTAGACGGAATAGGAAGAACTCCAGCACTATCAAAAATAGGACTATGAGATCAAAGATATACTCTAGACGTAGGACGTACCCCTTTAGCATTATCCCTAAATGGGACTGAAGAATTTACTTGTGTCCTATATCTAGGAGACATGATCTTAAAAATTAACAAACAAGGATTATAGAAGATTCTAAGATTGAGAACTCAAGCTTGAAAATAGAATACCAAGAAAGTGAAATATTCCTAAATGTGTTACAGCCTCTCTCTTATGAGTGTGGCACACTTCACACCCCTAAAAAAAAACCCTACTCGACACAGCTTTGTGGACTTCTCAGTTGACCATGAAGTTAGGCTCTGATATCAACTTGATGAGATCCAAACTCAGTCCTTATTTTAATAGGCATCCCAAGCCTAACCAGAACTGGGGACTGACCCTTGTTACTGAACCTAACCATTTATACCAGCCTTAGATAGGCTGAATTTCAAAAATAAAACAAGATAGCATTAATGTTCTCATTAAGACTCTGGATAGGTTCACAATCGTGATAGACCCAACCGAGTCCAATCGTATCGTACCAACCACCCAACTATACAAAACAAAAACATAGACCATTAACCAAAGGGAATAGCAAAACATAATATAAAAATAAATCCCAAAAATAGTAGGATAGAATAGTGAGAAATCATGTTTGATGATGCCATCCTCAATATCAATACCAATGCTAAGGCTGATACTTCTACCGATCCTACCCATACCAACCCCCCAAAGTACCAAAAAGCCTCTATCCAAAAGAATAAATAAATTTGGTTAGTACATTCCCCCAACTATGTGCAAAACCAATATCCAAAATAAAAGAAAAATATCTAAAGAAATCCATAACATGAAATGATACCTTCAAAAAATATGGAAGTTCACAAATTTAGTTTAAATACTGATATCGAATTTGTATGATAAATAGAAGGAGAAAAATGGTCAATTTTTGCATAGAGTGGGTATACAGACACTAGTAGACAGGCTTAGCGAGTAACCTCTAGCATGAATCTCAGGATACAGATAAATAATGCCAGTCGTAAAACCAAGTAAAACCATCCATAATGCATAAAACCATACATATATAAGTATCGAGAAAGGGGACTAGGTTTAGCATGCACTTAAAACCTTTACCTGGGCTGTGTAGCTTTGTCGTCCTAACCACCCATAGGCCATATGGGTTTAGCACCCCCTGTTGAAAGGTCCCCAACACGTGTAGTCATATAACCAGGGTATATTCCATGGAATGACTAGTACATTCCCCAATATAAAATATGAAACACACATATGGTTATCAAGACCCCTTATATCGATAAATATGATTTTTTGATTTTAATCCCCTAGGGATTGCCACTTTCCATGACTTAGCTACACACTCCGTTACTAATGCCTTTAAAACCATGTCCAAACAATCCATTTACCATTTATTAACAAAGTCCAATATTTGTGGTATCACCATACCACCCCTTAGTTTCAAGTAATATCCATAGCCAAACCATTTAGGTTAAGGAGACCTTAGGTGCCCTTCCAATTACCATATTAAATCCACTTGGAAGACTTCCATGTTCTCCACAAGAATAACCATTTAGACTGTAGACTTTTCAAACCTTAAATCATGAATAAATCCTTTTTCTGATTTAAAACACAAAAAAGTTCCATTAAAAGACAACAATGCAATGAACATATCTTTATAAGCATTTTATCAAACACTTTTGGGACATAATATAATCATAAACAATTCCAAAGACCATTAACTCATTACCATGCAATCCAGTTGTGAAAAAACACCATTAATGCATAGAAAAGCATAAATAAAACCATAGGAAACCATAAACAAGCATTCAATATCAATACCCCCCAATAATAGTTAAAAACCATAATTTTGAAATAGTAAAACCATGAAATCAATCATATAAATGATGAATTTAGTTGAAATTACAATGACGGAAGGGAATAATGTTTTATACCAAAGAATTGATGAAAAAAAATCACCAAGACAAACTCCAAAGAAATTCGTAAGATGAATCCTAGCCTTCTTTCCCCAAAAGCTCTTAAGAGAATCATGGAGTGTTTTGGAATAGTTTCTAAGTGTCAATGAATAGAATATTAGGTTAAATAACCTTCTAAATATATTAGAAGTCATGAGTTCTAGTTAGGTTAAATAGGAAAATGTCTAGAATATCCCCACTTAAATCCCTTAAAAATATGTTAAAGATATACGGCTGACCCAAATGAGTTGTACCCTTCTATATGATACCGGTATCCATCATTCATATCCAAGCCTCAACCCTTAGATCAAAAACTTTAAAGTATATGACTCATCCAACCAAGTCGTAACCACAGTATACAACCCATACACATAACCCGGATCCCTGGCGGAATAAAATACCAAAAGGATTAAACATTATCCACCATATGAGTCTTTGCCACAACTCGTACCAAACCCTTACGACTTACACTCAGAAGTTGTACCCATTCCATTGACCAAAACCATCCTACAAACTAAAATAGGTCAGCATACGACAGGATCATACCACCCGTACCATACCACACAGCTGATATCCATAAGTTGTATTGGGTCTAAAGAATGGATTTCTTGAAAATTTTCTAAGGCTCAAAACCCAGGATATTTCAAGTTATTAGGCAAGAGATTGAAGGTTAACTTTGAGGCATATTTATGACTAGAATATTTCTTCATTTAGTAATTTTTATCTAATAGTCTGATGATTGGGAAAGATGGTTCACATTATGTAAAAGAAGCTGGGTTTTAAGAAATTTCTCAATTTCTATATTGTTTGGATTTTTTATTATTATTATTTTGACTGTGTAGGGTATTATATCAATATTATTATTGACTATTATTATTATTATGATGCCCCAGTGGGTTTGATCAATATTACTGTCCTTATTCAAGCATTATTTGTCTTATTAGTATCGTGATACCCAGGTACAGGTTTAGATTGATATTATTGGATTTATTCTATAATTATATCATTTATCATCATTGGGATGCCCAAGTGAGGGGCTTGGATTGCAATTATTGATGTCACACATGACTCTTTTATATAGTAGTGTCATGCGGTGGTTATATCATAATCTATTGAGATTCAAGGAGAATTTTAGCTTATTTATATTATTTTTATGTTAATTCATTACATAATATTAATTTTATCTTAAGCATGCATCCTCATTTTATTCATTCATATTCACAGAATTGGTACTATAGAGAAACACTAATTTTGAAAAAAAATCAAATACTTTACAAAACTTGTTGATCAAGGGATGTTCCAGCAAGGTTGATTGATATATAATACAGTGCTAGTATATGGGATCCATGGTGTCCTATCCAAGAAGATTTCTCTTGGAAGGTGTATGCGGTATATGGATTGTGCACCCACTTAGGTCCTGTCCTGAAAGCTTTAGCGATGGATGTCATGCAATGGCTTACATTATTATCACTGTATTTTATTTCATGTTGCTGCCATATATTGCATTCCTTTGTATAGTTGATATTATGTCTGAATGTTTCCTTTTATATTGTATTATCATGATTAATTCTGATATGGTATTTTGTATTTTATATCACATATTACAACATTAAATTTCATTATACCATGTCTTTGGTGGTTTGTATGTTGAGATATTATGATATGTGGGGTATTGTTATGACTTTTGTCCATTAAAACTGTTGTATCACATCTCGTGTTTGTTGAATACACACCTCCTCTACCTTATATAGGATTGTTGGTTTGAGATAGTGAGTTGATATTATAATATTGTGTTGCGAGATTCTCTTCAAATATGACTTATCTATATCGTCATTGACCTTGAATCTACGCTTACCTACCTTAATGCACTAATTTGATTATCTTGATAAACATGTTATATTCTCTAATAGATTGGGATTTTCTAAGTGCGGGCTGATTTGGGGTAAATTAGATGGTTGATATAGTGGTACTTCCCATCATTATGAATTAGAGTCAGTTATCAATAATGCTTGCTAAACACACATATTTCGTACTCAACCTTACTTTGCTTCCTTTTTCTGCACCCCATGCAGGTTTTAATCTAAGTAACAGAGCGTAGATTTTTTTCTCGCTGTTGGCACAGCAGCGATCGAGGTAGCAGTTGATAGGTCTCAGAGCTTACCCAGATCTCTCCTTATCTTATTTATACACTGTTCACATTTAAAATACGTTAGATTATTTGATTATATTCTATATTATAGGTTTTTAATAGTGACAGCCAGACCTAGGATTCATCACTGAGATTATATTTCCTTCTATATCATTTATGGTTATTTCCATTATTCTTATTCCACTTTTTATTTAATTTTATTATTGAGTTTGGGTTGGTATAGGCTTACCTATACATGAATATATGATAGGAGCCATTACGAATTCTTTTTTGGGTCGTAACAACTTCTCAACTACACTACTTTTCCTACAGCTACTCTTTGATACTTTTAACTTAAAATACTTAGAAGGACACATATAACTACAAAGGGTTGAGCCTAACTATTCCTACTATGTTCAAGCCTAGCTCAAAACTTCCATTTCCATGATAACTACTCTTTCTTACAACCTCAAGAAACTAACTCTAAGCCCTAATAAAAAGGCCATTAGTGCATGATGCCTTCATCCAAATGCTATCACTATAATATTCAAGCATATCCTTATAACCAGCCCATAATTTCTTAGCAACCAAACTACCTAAGATTTTTCTATTTTCCCTAACATCCCTAGAGACTGAATTCTCATGAACTACTACTAAGAGATACATCAATATTCTTATCTAACTATTACATATTGTGAATCCATACATTAATATCCCTTTAAGTTATAACCTTTGATAGAATGCCAACCATAATTTTTCTACAATAATGAACATCTACTCACTCCCATCTAATCCTTTATTTATCCACCACTATTTTAACATAGGTAGGGTCATAAAAGGAACAAAACATAAGGATCTTGAATATGAGAATTGCTACTCATCTATGGCGTATACTTATGAGGTAGGGAACAATAGGCATGAAGACCTTGTATATTAACTCAGAGTGTGAGTGGAGATTTGTCTTTTGCATAGAAATGACAAAACTATCCATCACTTTAAAGGTGGGAGGGCTTAGAGCAAGATATCAATAATCATAAATTTTTCAAGAGTTCTAATCTAAGAACATACATGATATAGCGTGGCTTTTACTAGTCATTAAGAGTATATTATGAGTTTATGCATATTATAAGTTGCTTAACAAAGGGATGGAATTTATAGATTCATAGAGAAGGATTAGGATTACGGGGTAAAGCTATTTTAAATTTTACTAGGAGTAGAGAATGAACATGAATTTGTATAAAGTTTATAACATTAGTTATTGGTGTGGTTCTATCACGTGAGAAATAGGTAGGGTGTTATAATGACAGAAATCTAAAGAGTACAATAGAGTAAGAATGGATCTCTATCTCATTATAACTTTTATTGAAATGCATTATAATCTAATTCATGAGACTTGATTTGATTCTTAACCCTCATCTCCTTCTTAGATCAAAGGCAAAATTCTAATTCTTTAGGCTTATTTTATATCCTCAAAGTGGAAAGATACTTTCTTTACCCTATCAGTCTATATATGAGCACGTAACTCACTTGTATAAACCATGATTAGTGAGTTCCTTGTTGTGTTTATTGATATTACTACCTAGTAAAGGATTCTATAGTGATGGATCGGGTGCATTAATCCTAGTTGTGAATCATTTAGAGTATGTCATTAGATTATATTTGATTTCTTGAGTATTGTAGATTTTGGAGTTATTTAGGTATGATTTTTAATATGGTTATGCTGTGTAATAATGGTGGATCGATTGTTGGTGTTAGTACATTCATATTGTAGAATGGTTTAGACTTGCAGTGTGACTAATTCAAAAGAATCGCAAGTAAAGAATCCTAGTTAGATAAGGAAAGTTTTTCATGCATTCATGCCTTGTAATTTGTTACTTTCCTAGTTATTGGATTGTCTTGTATGGGAATACTTATAGGTGTTGAAACACTTCTTCGTTAGACTTGAAGAAGTCATCCTACAAGGATTCTTGCTTTTGATTTTGAGGGAGTTTTCAGTGGAAAAGAACCTTGTTAGTAGCATTTGTTTCATTGGAAGCCAAATGGCTTAATGAAATAGTTTACTCATGATTCATTTAGAGTATGTCTTATTATTCTTTAATTTGTATGCTAACATATACTGACTAGAAAATGAGTTAAGAAAAAAATAAGAAACTTGTATGTAAGAAAATTTATATATTCAAATTTTAGCTATTGGCATGAGTTAGAAATTTATAGCCCTGATAGTATGTCTTATTAGTGACTTATGAGGATACTACTAGTTACTTTCATGAGATCTGATTTATGATTTAGGCATCCATCCATGAGACATAGTGGGTTTGACACTTTTTATATGGGTTGATTGTCTCTGTTATGAAAGGATTCTTATGTGTATGACCAGAGGGGCTATTTATTCTATCATATTATTAGGGACTTTAGGTTGATTGATATCATTTGGGTATTGAGGATGCACTTGGTTACTGTGATAAGTTACTTGAGAATTTAGTACTACTTATAGTATTCATGTCTATGATATATGGAGTTTTATAATGATTTTTGTTTACCTCAAAGGGTTAATCATAAGTAAATATAAGGATATGACTATTTATATAGTAATCTAGTATGCTAAGTATGACTCTTAAGGTTTTATATAGTATTACTATCAATTTCTAGCCTAGTTGGAAAAGCTTAAGGAGATAGTGTTTTCTGATTCAACAGTTATGATACTAGCCTTGAGTAGGTTGATTTAGTATTGAGGAGAGTTTCTAAGAGGTTCCTTGGAGTTTTATGGGTTTAAGGATAATAATGGTTTTAGGGTACCATCATTGAATTGTAGTGCCTTTGACAAGTTCAAGTTAGCTAGGTATGTTTGGAACTTCTATTTTAATGGACTCAATTTTTAGGTATGAAGGGAGTTACTAAAATAAAGGAACTTTACTTTATTTAGAACTTAACTTCTGACACTAGAGTTCTGACCTTGAAGGTCATAGTGTAAAGGGTTTCTGGCTACTATAGTAAGGCTAATAGTTCTGCAGTTATGACTCTACTTGAGTGTTCTTACATGAGGTCTATAAGGGTATTTTCTATACTTTGTTTGTTTTGACACTTTTCTTACTTGTACATTCGGGGGCATACCTTAATATTAATGGTGGATATTGTAATAACTCTCATTGTAATTCTTAGAATTTTCTCTGTGTTGATCATTTTTCCTTTCCTCGTTATTGTTCTATATTATTTATGAGTTGTAAAATGGTTTGCACAGTCCTCAAAGCATTTGGGATTGAAGTATATGAGTTTGTGGTTTTGAAAAGCCTTTAAAGTAATTAGTTTGAATTCATCTAATATTTTGTGATCCAAGCATAAGATGTTGATATTGACAGTTTCATTAGATTCGAAACATCCAGCTTGGCTTAGTACCATAGATGATATGGGTACCAAGTCCTTCTTATGATTTTTGAGTGTTTGGTAAAAATTCTAGCTTTAATTTCCCAAATTTGGTTTTGTATGTAATTTGGTGATACTACCTTTTTTGGTAAATTTAATGGTTTCATTGAGTTTGAAATGTAAAAATTAGCCTAGTAGCATTATTGGTTTGTTTCTGTAGGGTCCCAATTTAATTCCAAAGGTTCATTCATAGATTTTTTGGGTACCATACTACATTGTGTTCTTGACCCTTGTCTTGTATTCACAATGAAGGAATTCCTTATGCATCATGTTTGGAAGGAGGTAGGATGCATTCGCAATGAAGAATTAATGTAGGTCGGGTCTAGGTTGATTTCCTCTTTGCATTTGCGGCCAAGGGCATGTGTTTGTGAAGGTTTGACTCCTTTACCCTTTGGGTTTGCAGCTAGGGGCTCGTGTTAGTAGATGTAGTGGTTCGGTCACCCTACCGTTCATGATAAGGGGGTCACATTCACCAAGGCTAATTGACCCTTAGACATAATTTAATACCCTTTCAGTCCTAAAACTTATTTTCTTTATTTTTGGAGCTTACGAGCTCAAAATTAGGCAATTTTAAGGGGATTTTTTAGATTTCTTTCATGTATAAGTTTCTAAACCTCGGAGTGTTGATTGGGGTTTAGAAATCATTTAGGGGATAATAATGTTATTATGTTATTTAATGGAATGATTGGAATTTAGTAAACACTTAAAGTATGAATAGGCATGTAGTTAATCCAGTTGTGGGAGTTAGTAACCGAGGATAGTATGGTTAAGCAGTTAATAACCTTGGGATATATTGTTAACTAGTGTAATTCTCTTTTAGTAATATAGTCTAATGGTTTCATCCTTGGGAAAGATGGAACTTATTGTATGAAACAAGCTAGGGTTTGGGTAAGTTTTTTATTTTGCATTATTTGGATTGTTTACTATTATTGTGTTTTCTATGTGGGAGCCTATGTGAGTATTAATATTGACTTGGGAGATTATTATACTGCAATTAAAATTGTGATGCCCTTGCGGGGGATATTATTATACTTATTTGTGAATTGTTTTCCTTATTATTCTTTTGATTCTCGTGTGAGGATTGACTTGATATTATCGGGATTATTTGTGCATTTAATTGTCTTATTATTATTGTGATGCCCGAGCGGGGGCATAGATTAGTGTTATAGGCCTTATGTGACCATTATATGACTCTATCATTATAGTGATGCCCAAGAGAGGGGCTTGCATTAATATTATTTGTGTCTTATATGACTCTCTAGTCTAGTGATGCCATGTTATCGCTTATATCATGAGATATTGACATATTGAGTAGATCTTGAGCTTATTCATGCCATTATTGAATTGATTCATTACTCTCATAATGATTTGTTTATGAACATACATCCTTATTTCATTCATTCATATTTGTGTGATTAGTACCACTGAGAAACGATATTTTTGAATAAAAATGAAACACTTTGTAAAACCCTTGGTCGAGGTCTTGCCGATAAGGTTGATTAAAACACTTTATAGAACCCTTGGGAGAGGTCTTTTCCGTCAAGGTTTACAAAACACTTTATAAAACCCTAACTAAGGTTTCTATAAGCAAGGTTGATTTAGTTATGAGATTGTGTTAATATATGGGTTGTTTCCCCCCATAGGTCTTGTCCTGGAAGTTTTAGATGAGGAGGTGTGTACTAGATCATGTGATGGCTTACATTATCATTCTCCCACCATCATCCTATTGCATTGCATTGTATCGCTTAGTATGGTTGGTATTGCATTTAATTATTTTCTTTTTGTATTGTATTACCGCGATTAATCTAGTTTGTTATATTGTGTATTTTTCATTAATTTCACTATATTACATCATATTATACCATCTCTTGGGTGATTTGGAGGTTGAGATATTAAGATACATAGGTATGGTTATGGCTTGATAAGTAAGACTATTATGATGCACCTATTGATCGAATAATATACACATAAATATACAATCTTACTATTTATCCCTAAATATTGGTTAAACATGATGATTGAGAATAATATACTATGTTGGTGAGTGTCCCTCCTAAAATGGATTTCATTATTATTGATTATAAAAGGAAGAGTGTTGACTCACCTAGACTAGTTTGTCTAACCAGTTTATTGATATTTCTACTACTGTTGTTTTGAGTTTTGTTGTGTTGAGTTACCTTGTTAGATGAGGTAGTGTATTCACTGATTGCAGGTTTTTGGGGTAATTTAGGTAATGGGGTGGTGGTCCTCGCCATCATTAAGTATTGAGTTTAGTTATCGACGATGCTTGTTGAATACACGTGTTTTGTACTCATCCATGTTTTTCTTTTTTCCTTTTTCTTTACCCTGTGTAGGTGTTGAATTGAATAGGAAAGCGTAGATCACATTCCTTTAGTATTGGCATTAAAGAGATTAAGGTAGTGGTTGATGGATAACAAATCTTATTTGGATCTCTCTTATTTTATCTTGTGATTTATCTAGATTTAAGATACTTTAGTCTATTTGATATTACTCTATATTAGAGGATTGTACTATTAACAACTAGACCTAGGATATAGGCAATTGTTTCTTACAATACTTGTTCCAAATAAATTCTGACCACAGATTTCTTTGGGTCCTAAATCTCCACCAAAACTTGGGATTTAGGGCCTGAGAAATATCTTCTAGAGATCTGAAACCCAAACCCCCTTGTTTAGGTAAACAAACCTTATCTCAACTAGACCAATGTTTCCCACTCCCTAACTCCATATTTTTTCAAAATAATTTAGCAAAAATTGTTTAGATCTTTGATTAAACTTTTAGGAGGGACTAACGCAAAAATTATATAAATTGGGATACTTTGCAGAACACTTTTAATAAGGACCTCTTTTCCTCCATAGGATAAAAGACTCCACTTCCATACTTGAAGCTTACTCTGAACTTTTTTGATCAACTTTACAAAGTTTTCTATCTTCTTTTTTTAATAAGATAGAGGATAACCAAGGTACTTAAGAGGAGAAGTACCTTTATTCATACCTTTAATCTGCTTCACTCTCTGAAATTCTCCCATTGATGCATTCGGATGCATGTAAAAGAAACTTTTATCCATATTCACCTTTTGACCAAATTCAATCTCATATTGTTTCAAAACATTCACTATGCATTCCAAAGAATATTATTGAGAAGAAGAAAAGATAATTGTATCATCATCATGTGCCAAATGATTCAAGTCAGAGCTTCATTTAGGCATTTCATACACTATAACGCCAACATCATTAAACAAATGATTTAAATCTCTAGTCATTACTTCAGCCAACAAAATAAACAAAATTGGTGATAAAGGATCTCTCTGCTTCACCTCCCCCCCTAGTAGAATAAAAAACCCACTTATTGTCCATTCGATAATATAGAGTAGTAATTATTGGAAATCAATCTCTAAATCATATCAACAACCATATTATAAAAAACCATCATTTTCGTAACTTTCATCAAAAAGAACCAAGAAACCCTATCATAAGATTTATCTATGTCCAGTTTCATCACTATATTAGCAGGTTTCCCTCTTTTCCGGTGATAACAGAACATTTTCTATTATACTTCTCCCTTTCACGAAGCATGATTGGTTAGGTTAGATCAATCTAGGAAGAATACTCTCCTATCTATCTTTCAAGATTCTAGATATAATCTTATTCACAAAATTACTTAAACTAATAGGTCTCAAATCCAAAAAATATTGCACATTATCTTTTTCGGAATAAGAACCAAATTAGAATAAGTAATAGATTTAGGAAGAATATTTCCTGCAAAAAAACTTGTTACCAATATGAGAATGTCACCACCAACAATGTCCCAACATAACTGATAAAACCTCCCAGATAAACCATCCGGTCCACTAGCATTGTCTAGCTTGAAAACAGCATGTTTCACTTCTTCCATATCAGGTAGAGCTTCTAGCAATTCATTATCCTTATTATTAACTATATTGGGGAGATAATCAATTAGAGAGAAGGTAGTAGCATCTCTTTCTTGTGAAATTGCTTATGATATAACCTTATAGCTTCTTCGGCAATTTGATTATCACTTTCTAGCCAGCTACCCTGATCATTGAATATCCTTGAGATGTTCAACCTAATTCTTCTTCCTTTTACTATACTGTGAAAGAATTTGATGTTTCTGTCCCCACTTTCAAACCAATCATATTTTCTTTCTGTTGCCAATAACATTATTCTAACTGTAGATACCTGGTATATTCAACTTTTGCCTTCTTCATAACGATCTTTTTCCTAGGTGAAGGATTATCTTAAAAAAACTTTACCTTCATTCTGGAAATTTCCTCTCTAATATGGAGCTATTGAAAATTATCCCCATAAACTTTCCTACTCCATCAGGAAATATCTTATTTTCCCTGTTTAATCTTTCTTTTGAAATTCAAAAAATGTTTTTGAGAGGAGTTAGAGTCCCAGCTTCTTTTAACCACTTCTTTGAAATCTGGATGTTGAGTTCAGAAGTTTAGAAACTTAAAAAGCCTGTGATAGAAAATAGAATTATTTTCATATTTAAGCAGAAGAGGGGAATTATCTGACCCATCTCTTAAAATATGCTCTACTTCAGTATGTGAAAACACATTCTGTAACTCACAGTTAATTAGCACTCTGTCTAGCCTCTTAAGAATACAATCTTCCCCTCCTCTCCTATTCCACAAAGTAAATGAGCTACATTTATAATTCACATGATAAACATCACAAGATTATATACATTGTTGAAACTCCTCCGGATAAAAATATGAAATAGGATTACCACTAATTTTTTTTAGCATTATTTAATACAACATTAAAAACACCCCCAATTATCTAAGGGTCTGAATGAGCATTAGAAACAGAACAAAGGTCTTCCCAAAGCTCCATCCTTTGATTCCTATCACATTTATCATATACTGAAGCCACTATAAAGCCCACACCATTAGATATATTAGTCAAAAGACATGTTAGTTGTTGCTCTCTGTCACAGATGATATTAGTAGTGAAACCATGAATAACAAAGAACCATAATTTTCCTATACAGTTATGAAAGACTAGAGGAACCTGAATTCTAGTCTTATATCTATTAATAACTCTTCTGTGCTGAAAAGTTTCCAGTAAGGAAATGAAAGAAAATTTATGATACTTATGTAGTAACTGAACCCTCTAGAAAGCATTTGAAGACTTTACTGATCTAATATTCCATATGAGAACCTTTATTTATTCTTTGATTTTTCTAAATGAACTTCTATTACGTTGAACCCTAGCAGGTAAATATTTTTCCTCCATCTTCTTCTTTACTTTTCTACCAGATTTAATAGCTTTGATAGCTCTAGGAGATAAGTCACCTTTTCTGAGAATATCCTACACTTTACTATCTCTCTCTGTATTATCCTTTATTAGTTGTGTTTCTTTCACAACTTCCATATTATTAAGAATATTATGATGTTTTTTTTTGCACTCTAATCGAATGGACTTTGGGATTGTTGGATGTTATCAGGGATTCTATCTTGAGCTATGGATTTATTCTGCAAAGTAAGAGCCTTTTTACTCCTTTTTCCTTTGAATCTCCATTTTCTTTCACCTTCTCTTCTACTCCTGATCTTCCATCTTATGAATCAGCTGCTCTATGATCCTTGACATTTTTAGAAGTTTGCTTACTTCATGTTTCTTCATTTGCAAGGACTGCATTGACTGCTTTTGTAACACCCCGCATTTTCAGGCTAGACTTTGAACCATTGTTCCTACATTATAAACTCTAATTACATGATTTGTATGTAAATACATGTAATATAATCTTTATCCTAGTGTGTGGAGTTCTTATGAGGTGAATAATTTTCATGGGAATCACTTAGAGCAAAGTTGAGCTAAGAGTCTTTGATCCAATTATATTCAATTCTACAAGGGTCTAATTTGGACGTGTATAACTTTTGATATATGAGGAATTTTTTAGATCAACACTCACCAAATGATAGATAATTGAGTTAGATTTTTAGCGATACCAATTTTTCCTTAATCTGATACACGAGAAAAAATTAATGGCCTTTTCTTATGAGAGGCAATAAAGGCAGGTGATAAGACCGCACCGCAGGGGTTATTCCCCCGATATGAGGTAGGCGGTATGAGGGATACTCCCCCAGACTAAGGGGAGAAACACGAGATCTATTCCATTATGATTTTAGCTTCTTAAGGTTCAAGGGGAACTTTGGTCCTTTCCCCTCAACCCCAAACGTCCAAGGCATAAATTACCCAAAAGGGCATCATTTGCCCATCTTCAACAAAATTTCTCACGTAAAAACCCTCCTCTTCCCAAGAACAAAAGATTTGATGATAGGCGAATTTACGTGCCTATATCAATATATTTTGCCCATATTTGTGCCATGTTTTGAGAACAAATTATATATTTCATGCACTTTTAGTCCTTTTTCCTGTAAATGAGCTAACGAACATGATTAGTAAAGTTTCAGGTATAAATGATGCACAATTCAGCATTTTATGGCTTACTTGACGCAAAAGAAAGCTCACGAAGAAAGAAAAAGGAGTGTACACGCCTAAGGACCAAAACTGCTTCATGAAAAATCTGCCCCGGGCTAAAACAGCATTTCTGAAGACTTTGGGGACTTACAGACACATAGCTGGATTTTGACAAAGATACATTAACCTAGTACAATTAGATTATGTATTTCATTAGTTTATTTGGATTATGATAATGTTACCTTAACCTAGTACATTTGGGTTAAGTGTTCCATAGGCCTAGTAGGATTTGGTTATTTATTTCATTAGCATAGTAGGAGTAGGATAGGAGTATTATAAATACCCTATCATACTAGAGATTTTTAATCATCTTTCTATTCTTCACTTAATTCAACAATTAATTTTCTCCTATCCCTCTCATCTTCCGCTACAAACACTTCTAATCTACTCTTCTAGTCTTAAAATCCACAACAAGAGAATCGTTACTTTTGCTAAGGAATTCACGCCTCACTCCTACCACTTGTGCTACACGAAAATCATCAATCTTGTGGTATAATAACAACAACGCAAATTGTGATTTCCTTCGCATTCATGGGTAACTAAACTTCTCTGTTGGGGTTATGGAAGCCGAATGAGTTACTATCTATTGCTGTGAGTTTGTGAGTTCGAGACACGTATATTGCTTATATCATTATTCTCTTCATCTTAATCCACATTCTTTGCGGTTGCAAACGCAAGAATACGCCAGTCTAACATTTAACTTGTTCGAGAGAAAGGTTATTTGTCTGGAAAAGAGATAATGTCAAGGTAGTAGGACACCCTTTCCTATTAAAAAGCTAGTGTCGTAACTGGACTAACCTCTTGGAGAATTCGTACCGTTAGACACGCTTTAAGCTCGACAGAGTTAAAGTGAAATAGTCCTTGTTTAGGTCGAGAGACGCTTGTATTTACCATCGACTACAATTCTCTATAAGCAATTGCATGTCAAAATTCTACACACTCATAGCCAATAGAGACGTATACCTCAGAAGGTGGACATAACCCCAACGCTTCAATTCTCATTGTTTACAACCAACGTAACAATCTCTCTCCTTTTACTTTATTATTTTCATCTGTTGTTTACATTACTTGCAAGACAAGAATCCCCCCTTTTTACGAGATTTGCACCAAAAGTTTAGTAATTAGTTACTTGTTGGCCAAGCTATTCCCTGTGGGATCGTTACCCAACCCAGGTTGGGTTCTATATTTGATAACGACCGCTTTACACTCCTACGAGAGCTGTAGATTGAGCGTTATCAAAAATTAACACCGTTGCCGGGGAATACGAGTGTCAATCATGTTCGTGATAATTACTAGACCCTTTGGTCAAAGATTTTCGTACTTTTATGTTTAGTTTTTGTTTTTCTTTATTGCAGGTTTTTACTTTAGTGCATTCCCCATACTAGAAGTCCTGGTCAACCGTTATTACCAATCAATCCTGAACCACAACGAATTAGAAGAATGGAAGCACAAGCTGAAATCGACATGTTGGCTGCTCAACACGAGCAAGCAAGATTAGCTGCTCTTGCTGCTGCTCAAGTCCAACAACAAAACATTGATAATCCTGGACGAGCAACAAATCCTGACAATGAAGATTTAGGTGATGACGAGTTTATAAACCCAAGGCAAGTTGCTAAAACTACAACACCTGCCAACAGAAGAGGTCGACAAGCTCGGTATAGGTATGATCGCCAACCTTTGAAGCCAGCTTTCGACGATGATGATGATGATCTTGATGGTGCCGGAGCCACTGGAGCTATAATTCCACCACCATTAGCGCCCGAAGCCAAGTTCAACATCACAAGAACCATGATTCAGTTATTGCAACTCAAGGGATTATTTGGTGGACTAGCAGGCGACGATCCGAATATGCATCTCATCAACTTTATTTCTACATGCAAGTCTTTTGACAATCCTGGTGTTGGTCAGAATGCTATTCGATTACGTCTATTTCCATTGTCTCTGTCTGGGGAGGCAACCCTATGGTTGAATGGGCTGACTCCTGATTCAATTACAAATTGGAGGCAATTGAGAGATGCTTTCCTAGAAAGATTCTTTCCGCCATCCAAAAGAGAACAATTGAGAGATGAAATCAGCAACTTCCGCCAGCTTCCCACTGAAGCTCTTCATGAAACATGGGAGAGGTTCAAGACAAAGCTAGCGAGATGCCCAAACCATCACATGACTAATGTTCACCTAATGGAGATCTTGTATAGAGCCTTGAATTCAATAACTAAACCAGTGGTGGATAATGCAACTGGAGGTTCTTTCATGGACCTCACCTTTGGTCAAGCAAGCAATATGCTAGATCGCATGACGAAACAAAGTAGAGCTTGGCATACCAGGGATTCTGAGGTAGCAAGCCCCACTTTATCTATTGGCATGACTGCAGACCAAAGAAGAAGAGAAGAAGAACGTGATCAAGACATGGCGCACATGAAAACACAAATGGATCTTCTGATAAAGCATTTATTATCAGGGAAGATCGAAAAAGTTAAGGCCGTGGTAGCACATGGAAGAGACGAATCCGACTCTGAAGAAGAAGCTAACTACTTGAACAATCAGGGGGGTTTCTGCGGGAATGCCCAAGGAAACCAAGGTCGGAACTATTATGATAAATCTGGAAGCAAAGACCAAGGTAGTTGGAAGAAAAACAATGAAAAGAGTGGTTTGTACGTTCCCCCTGGTAGACGTGATACCACCACATCTAATTCTGGAAGTATGGAAGACATGATGGCTAAGTTATTGAAAGGAGTGGAAGCAACGAGCGCGGGAGTTACGGAGGTGATTAATGATTTGTCCTCCATGAAGCAATTAGTTGATTCTCATTCCACTTCTATCAAGCAAATAGAGCAGCAATTGAGCCAACTTTCAGCAGCATTCAATCAAAAAAAGGCTGGCACTTTACCGAGCGATACTATGCAAAACCCAAGGAATGATGGGTCATGCATGGCCATCACTACCAGCAGTGGTAAGGTGCTGGAAACTTCAGCAAAAGACAAGCAAGTGGTTGACGAAGTTGCGGACAAGGATAACAACGCAAAACATGAGGAGTCCGCGGATGACGTTACTAACGTCACTCCCAACGACGTGCAAACTGAAAAAGTGGAAAAACGGAAGCAAGAGGAGAAGAAAGCCACGGAGAGAACACTTCCATACCCACCACCACCTTTTCCCCAAAGATTGAAGAAGGTGGCGGAAGACACTAAGTTCAGCAAATTTATGACTATGTTGAAGCAGCTGACCATCAATGTTCCATTAGTGGAGGCACTTGAACAAATGCCTGGGTATGCGAAGTTTATGAAAGATATTTTGACAAAGAAGAGGGCAGCAAGTTATGAGTTGAAGGATGATGTACATCATTGTAGTGCAATTGCTACCCGATCGATAGTTCAGAAGAAGGACGACCCCGGAGCTTTCACTATTCCTTGCATCGTCGGATCTTTGAACTTTGCCAAAGCACTATGTGACTTAGGATCCAACATCAACTTGATTCCATTATCGATCTACAAGAAGTTGGGGTTAGGAGATCCTACACCAACTAATATGAGGCTTGTCATGGCGGATAGGTCGGTAAAACGACCTGTTGGTATTCTATGTCACGTATTGGTAAAGGTTTCTTCATTCATCTTTCCGGCAGACTTTGTTATTTTGGATTGTGAAGCAGACTCAGAAGTTCCCATAATCTTGGGGCGCCCTTTCCTTGCTACAGAAAGTGTGCTCATTGATTTAAGGGATAATGAACTTTCATTCCGAATAAATGACGAAGTGGTTCGTTTTGATGTTTGCAAATCAATGAAGCAACCCAAAGATCTGAGTGTATTTTTTGTGGCTGATGTTGTCTTTGATGATGAGAAAGAACGACTTGAAGAAGAGCAAATTCTTGATGATCCTTTTGAGGTTTTGCTCATGAAAGGAGAGAATGAGGATGTTGAAATTTCTAAAGAAGCTATTTGTGCTCTATCAGGATTAGGGACATATCCCTATACTCCCAAGAAGCTGGATCTTGATCTCAAGAATCGACCCACACCACCAGCTAAGCCATCTACTGAAGAACCACCCACACTAGAATTGAAGGAGCTGCCAAGCCATTTGAAGTACGCATTCTTAGGAAGCGGAAACACTCTTCCAGTCATAGTGGCAGCAGATTTGGGTGAACAACAAGTTGCAGCTCTTATTGCAATCTTACGCAAGCATATTAGATCCATTAGATGGACCATTGCGGATATTATTGGTATTCCACCTGGGATTAGCACACATAAAATTCAGCTTCAAGAAAAATGCACACCCACCATTGAACATCAAAGGCGTTTAAACCCACCTATGCAAGAAGTGGTGAAGAAGGAGATTATCAAGTGGTTAGACGCAGGAGTTGTATATCCTATCTCTGATAGCACATGGGTAAGTCTTGTACAATGTGTTCCCAAGAAAGGAGGTATGACGGTGGTCGCAAATGCGAAGAATGAACTTATTCCACTCAGGCCCGTTACTGGATGGAGAGTATGCATGGACTACCGCAAGCTGAATTCTCGGACACTCAAGGATCACTTCCCCATGCCATTTATGGACCAAATGCTAGATCGATTAGCGGGGAAAGGACGGTTTTGCTTCTTGGATGGTTATTCAGGTTATAATCAGATTTGTATTGCTCCCGAAGACCAAGAGAAGACAACGTTTACATGCCCATATGGTACGTTTGCCTTCAAACGTATGCCATTCGGGTTATGTAACGCACCAGCCACCTTTCAACGTTGTATGATGTCTATTTTCTCTGATATGGTTGAAGACACTTTGGAGGTATTTATGGACGACTTTTTAGTTGTTGGTGAGTCTTTTGAAGCGTGTTTGACAAACTTGAGCATGGCATTACAAAGATGTGTAGAGTTCAACCTTGTGCTGAATTGGGAGAAGTGCCACTTCATGGTAAAAGAAGGAATCGTTCTTGGGCACAAGATCTCTGAAAGAGGAATAGAGGTTGATCGAGCAAAAATAGAGGTGATTGAGAAGCTACCGCCTCCAACTTCGGTGAAGGGAGTTCGTAGTTTTCTTGGCCATGCTGGGTTCTATCGTAGATTCATAAAAGACTTTTCCAAAATCTCTAGTCCATTGTGCAAACTATAGGAGAAATATGCGAAGTTTGACTTTAATGACGATTGCTTAAAGGCATTCGAATGCCTTAAAGGAAAACTCATTGAAGCCCCTATCATGGTAGCACCAGATTGGACGCTCCCGTTCGAAGTCATGTGTGATGCTAGTGGTGTAGCCGTTGGTGCTGTTCTTGGACAGAGAAAGGAGAAACTATTTCATCCTATCTACTATGCGAGTAAGGTCCTGAATGAAACCCAAAGGAACTACACTGTTACTGAACAAGAGCTCCTAGCTGTTGTGTTTGCGTTTGAGAAGTTTCGTGCCTATCTATTGGGTACTAAGGTGATCGTCCATACAGACCATGCAGCTCTTAGGTATCTAATGACAAAGAAGGATGCAAAACCAAGGTTGATTCGATGGGTATTGCTGCTGTAAAAGTTCGATTTTGAGGTCAAAGATAGAAGAGGTTGCGAGAACCAAGTGGCTGATCACCAATCTCGACTTGAGAATGAGCAGGTGGCGCAACCTGAAATTCAGATTGATGATGCATTCCCGGACGAGGAGATATTAGCGACAACAATGGAGAGATTACCATGGTATGCCGACTTTGCAAATTTCGTGGTAAGTAATGTGCTACCTACCAATTTATCTTACCATCAAAGGAGGAAGTTCATGCATGACGTTCAGCACTACTATTGGGATGAACCTTATTTGTTTTGAAGATGCACTGATGGTATCATTCAACGATGTATATCACATGAATAAGTGCCCACCATATTGGAAGCATGCCATACATCCCAAGTTGGAGGACATCATGCAGGCAATTGAATGGCAAGAAAGGTATTGCAAAGTGGTTATTATTGGCCTTCGATATTCAGAGATGCAGATGACTATGTGAGAAGGTGTGACCAATGCCAACGTCAAGGTGCTATTTCAAAACACCATGAAATGCCCATGTCCAAAATTCTGGAGGTAGAACTGTTTGATGTGTGGGGTATTGATTTCATGGGTCCATTTGTGAATTCGTATGGAATGAAGTACATCTTGGTTGCTGTGGATTATGTTTCAAAATGGGTTGAAGCTGTAGCATTGGCCGACAACGAAGGAAAGTGTGTTGTAGCGTTTTAAAGAAGAATATCTTCTCTCGCTTTGGAGTACCTCATACTATCATAAGTGATGGAGGATCTCACTTTTGCAACAAGCTATTCAAATCTGTATTGGCTAAGTATGGTGTCAAGCAACATAAGGTGGCTACGCCTTATCATTCCCAAACTAGTGGACAAGTAGAGGTTTCCAATCGTGAGATCAAGCAAATCCTTGCAAAGACGGTTAATGCTAATAGGAATGATTGGTCTAGGAAGCTAGATGATGCACTATGGGCGTATAGGACTGCATTCAAGATACCCATTGGTATGTAACCTTATCAGCTAGTTTATGGGAAGGCTTGTCATCTACCCATTGAGCTCAAGCACAAGGCATTGTGGGCATTGAAGAAATTGAACTTGAATTCGGATGATGTGAAGAATCTGAGGTTGGAGCAGCTGAACGAACTAGATGAATTCCGTCTCCATGCATATGAACGATCAGATTTATATAAGGAGCGGATGAAGAAGTATCATGATCAGAGGATTGTTCGACGAAACTTCCAAAAAGGTGACATGGTACTACTCTTTAACTCCAGATTTAAGCTCTTCCCAGGTAAGTTAAAATTGAAGTGGTCTGGTCCATTTAAAGTCATCCAAGTCTACTCGTCTGGAGTAGTCGAATTGGAAGGCAATAAGGGTGTTGTTTTCAAAGTGAATGGCCAACGTGTTAAGCCTTATATCAGTCCTCTTGACTCGATGAATGACATGGCCATCACTTATCTCGATGAAGTCTAAGTACTCGAGATTATTACGTCGATACACGACAATAAATAAGGCGCTAGATGGGAGGAAACCCATCGTTTTATCGTTTTATCGTTTTATCATTTTATTGTTTTGTCATTTTGGTACTTGTTTTGTTTTTGATAAATGAAAATCCAAAAATAAGAGTCGTGCCATGACCAAAACTAAGGCGTTTGGTGGGAGGCAACCCATCGTACTAATCGTTTTCGTTTGGTTTTGAGCAAAAATAGGTGCAAGAAGTATTCAACGAGGAGATTGATTTCAATTGATGATTTGGACGCATTGTATGGTAAAGTTGGTAAGTTAGGAATAGTGATGCATAAGGCTATGGATTGAGCATCTCTCATGCCTAAATAGGCATCGAGGAAGGCTAGGCCTTGGAAAAACTAGGCCACGAACGATGCACAACCTATCCTATAGCCTAAGGTCTCGGAATCTAGTGTGCTATACACTATGCGCCGCCTATTCCTAAGTGTGCTTTTGACTATGCGCCGCCTATACTATGGCATTTGGTCTCAGTATCTCATATGCCATAGACTATGAGGCGCATATGTCTACAAATGCCATAGACTATGCGGTGCATATGTCCCATTATGCTATAGCCAATGCGCCGCATATGTCATGTCTATGCCAAGCATTATGCGCCGCATATGTGGGATTTTTGTCTCCAAAACCGATTGTAAATGGGTCATAACCCGACCCATTCTCTTCCTATATAAAGGGGACTTAGTTTTACAACACAACCACACTAAAAATTGACCTAAGGGCGCCGCATATACATCCAAATCCTCTCAAAATTTCTTCTTTTGCTCTTCCAATTCACAAAACCATCCCCACAAGCTTCAAGCAAGTAAGTGCTCTCTTATTCTTCATTTATTTCTCGTAAGTACTACGTTGCTATGTCTAGTATGAATTGCTAAATCGTATAAGATTGTTGGTTATGTTTATGTGTTTGGATAGTTGATACAAAATCATGTGAGTGAACATATACATAGGAAAATCTTGACTTGTTTCCGACTTGAATTTGGTTTCAATAGCATTGTTATGATATTTACGGAATTACTATGGCTATGAACATTGCTTAAGATTGTTGTTTGGATACTTACATGTTAGACTATCCCGGCCATCGGGATAAGACTTATAGTGCCTACCGGCATAAGAGGTTGTGATTGTTGTAAGAATAACTATTCCATGTGGTAACCCCTATGTAGTAGTGTTGTTATATCTACCATGAAAGTAGTCCAATGGCTGCAAGTAAGTGATGCATTGCTGATTTTCTTGTCGGAATACAATCCTAAAATGTATGTCGACGAAATCTGAGTACTCGACCACTTTCACTTCACTGATTTGTGTTAAAAAAACTAAGTGTGGGGTGGTACCCCTAATGCTTGTTTATAGATTGTATCGATTGAGATTTTGTTGCCACTAACACTATTTCTAGTCTCAGGTACAATGGAACCTAAAGCGAGGCGAGGCAAGGAGAAGGCTACCACTTCCCAAAAGGGCAAAAAGAGAGGTCGCAAGGACCAAGGAGAATCATCCTCAGCACAACTACCCCGCAGAATGTTTGGAATAAAATGGGTTCTTGAGGAGGAAGCCAAAGAATGGTACAGGAACAACAAAGAACGGAAATATGTTCACGTCGACTTGATCAACAAGGAAACCTTAGCAAAGAAGGAGCCGCGTATGTTGGCAAAAATAATGGCATTGAAGCTGGATTTCATCTTCCGCGACATGGGAGAATGCAACCTTGATTTAACAAGAGAGTTTTATGCCAACTGGTCGCCGAACACAACAGGCAATGAAGTCAAAATTCGGGGCCAAGTGTTACAGCTCACCGCGGATTGGATCAACTCTTTTCTTGGCTTACCTTCTGTCGACACAGCACCATTCAAAGAGTTGTACAGCAGGCCTCCTTATAGAGCTATCCGACACACACTTTGTGGAAGCAGATCGATGGCAAGGTGGGGCAGACATAAAGAAACCGGCCGACACAACACCTTCCCTTATGCTCCACTAAATAGGGAAGCAAGAATCTGGATGCGCATTGTCAACTCATGCCTTATTCCTGGGACTCAATACACCAAGATATCAAGAGATAGAGTGTGTTTGGTCTATGCTTTGATGACGAATGTCCCTATCAACTTTGGGGCAATAATTCGATCTACCATGAGGAAAGCCAGACTCCACAAAAGGTCCTACTTCACATTTGGAAATTTGTTGACAGCAATCTTGCAGAAGGAGGATATCGAAGAGGAACCAACTGACCACAAACTCCCACATAACCCAAAGAAGGTTGACCTCACCAAGGTCAAAGATTCTGAAACAACTCATGGTGTCAACCTTACTACTGCGGAGATACATGCTCGTGATGAGAGTTTCTTCCGTCATCTCTATGGCATGACACGATTCACTATGATGAGTGGTGGACATGTTCCAAATGCTGAAGAGCTCCAATAGCTGGACCACGACTACCCAATGAAAATACATGCACGGGGGATGTGTGGAGTGGGCGTATACTTTGAGGAACCTCTAGATGATGATGTGCCAACTGATGACGATCGACGCTTGCCTGATTCTGACGAGGAGGACAACTCTAACGACGACTCTTATGATGATTCAGACGAAGGGGGTATGACCCCCGACATCGAGGAAGAGTCCGACTAACCAGGTTCTTCGTATTTATTTTCCACTGTGGGCAGTGTCCCGTTTAAGTGTGGGGTGGCGGTATCGCATGCTATACTTCTCTGTTTGCACCTATGTTTGTTTGTTTATTTATTTGAGTTTGTTTTTTTTGAAGTTTTTTTTAGGAGTAAATTTTTTCTAGCTTCGCATGAAATAATTCTAATAGGCAGCATGAGATTATAACAAGAGTACGTGCTACAATTATGACTTTTGAGACGTTTAGGCTCTAGTTGTGACTCATTATGTGATATTGTGTGATTCAATTCCTTCACTTGATGGGTCGAGAGTCTATATTACTTCCAATCAAGTCGACCATGTGCCTTGTGTGTGTGAGATAATAGTATATTCTATGTATGTGGCTGATGCTAGAACTTGCCTGGTATGTATGCAAAGCGAAAATAAGGAGTGTAAGTTTAGGATATGATTTAGGCATTTCTTTGACAACCTATATTTGTTTACCTTCAGTTTTACCTACCCATGGACATCATCCTAGTTAAACCCTTTTGAGCCTTTAGCCTATTTCTTTGACAACCTTGCATGCAAGCCTAATCCATTTTCTTTCAAGACCATAATTTGATCCAAATTCCTAAGTGCTTTAAAGTGAAAAATTCATGTGACAACATAAGAGGAAATTGGGTAAGTATGATGCTTTAAATTGTAATGGTGCTTGAATGTGTTATGAAAAAGAAAGTGCTATCATAAGAGGTATGTTGAGAAAAGAAAAAGGAAAAAGAAAGCTAAAAAGTGAGTTATGCTTAAAATTGAAAAACGAAAGAGGAGAACAAGGGTGGTAGAATAAAAGAAAGAAGAAAGGTTAAAAAAAAAAGTGTCAATGATACAATGTGATGTATTAAAGTGCTTAGGAACTTAGCCACTATTCTTGGCCAAAATAGTCCTACTCGTCCCTTAGCCTACATTACAACCATCAAAAGACCTACTTGATCCTAATCTTAACATTCTGACATTTAGTGGAGTATTACACTAAGGTCAAGCCTATGGTCATCAGTTGCTGCATACGAATTCTTTGTGAGAGCGAGAGCAAGGATATTTTGATACCCATGTTTGAAAAATATTCTATACTTGTGAGTGACTATGGGTAATATATTGTGAGACACACATGGTTGATGAGTTTTGGATAGTTGTGTATGATTCTTTGTGCCTTGACTTTTGAATATGAGTTAACCACCATCACGAGTCTATGCTAGAGGCTAAACTGTTTCTACTAATGATCGGAAAACTACTCTTTGTTGATAATTGTTGTGCTTGTCTTGAAGAATGTTTTGTGTTGTTGCTGTAAAACCCTAAGTTGATGTGTAGAAGGACAGGATATTTTGTTCGAGGATGAAAAAAGCTTCAAGTGTGGGGTGTTGATGATAGGAGAATTTACGCGCCTATATCAATATATTTTGCCCATATTTGTGCCATGTTTTGAGAACAAATTATATATTTCATGCACTTTTAGTCCTTTTTCCTGTAAATAAGCTAACGAACATGATTAGTAAAGTTTTAGGTATAAATGATGCAAAATTCAGCATTTTATGGCTTACTTGACGCAAAAGAAAGCTCACGAAGAAAGGAAAAGGAGTGTACACGCCTAAGGACCAAAACTGCTGCATGGAAAATCTGTCCCGGGCTAAAACAACATTTCTGAAGACTTTGGGGACTTACAGACACATAGCTGGATTTTTACAAAGATACATTAATCTAGTACAATTAGGTTATGTATTTCATTAGTTTATTTGGATTATGATAATGCTACCTTAACCTAGTACATTTGGGTTAAGTGTTCCATAGGCCTAGTAGGATTTGGTTATTTATTTCATTAGCATAGTAGGAGTAGGATAGGAGTATTATAAATACCCTATCATACTAGAGATTTTTAATCATCTTTCTATTCTTCACTTAATTCAACAATTAATTTTCTCCTATCCCTCTCATCTTCCACTACAAACACTTCTAATCTACTCTTCTAGTCTTAAAATCCACAATAAGAGAATCGTTACTTTTGCTAAGGAATTCACGCCTCACGCCTACCACTTGTGCTACACGAAAATCATCAATCTTGTGGTATAATAACAACAATGCAAATTGTGATTTCCTTCGCATTCATGGGTAACTAAACTTCTCTGTTGGGGTTATGGAAGCCGAATGAGTTACTATCTATTGCTGTGAGTTTGTGAGTTCGAGACACGTATATTGCTTATATCATTATTCTCTTCATCTTAATCCACATTCTTTGCGGTTGCAAACGCAAGAATACGCCAGTCTAACATTTAACTTGTTCGAGAGAAAGTTTATTTGTCTGGAAAAGAGATAATGTCAAGGTAGTAGGACACCCTTTCCTATTAAAAAGCTAGTGTCGTAACTGGACTAACCTCTTGGAGAATTCGTACCGTTAGACACGCTTTAAGCTCGAGAGAGTTAAAATGAAATAGTACTTGTTTAGGTCGAGAGACGCTTGGATTTACCATCGACTACAATTCTCTATAAGCAATTGCATGTCAAAATTCTACACACTCACAGCCAATAGAGACGTATACCTCAGAAGGTGGACATAACCCCAACGCTTCAATTCTCATTGTTTACAACCAACGTAACAATCTCTCTCCTTTTACTTTATTATTTTCAGCCGTTTTTTACATTACTTGCAAGACAAGAATCCCCCCTTTTTACGAGACTTGCACCAAAAGTTTAGTAATTTTACTTACTTGTTGGCCAAGCTATTCCCTGTGGGATCGATACCCAACCCAGGTTGGGTTCTATATTTGCTAACGACCGCTTTACACTCCTACGAGAGCTGTAGATTGAGAGTTATCAAGATTCAATTTTGTCTCCAAGAATTCAAGTACCCAAGCTCGAAATTCAAGCTTTTCTTCAAGGATTCAATCTTCAATTGCAAGATTTCTTAAAGAATTCATCTAATTAAGGTATGTGGGATGTTCATCCATGGGTCCTTTTCACCTATCGAGCCCAAAAACCTCTTCTTTAGTTTAAATATGATTTTTTCCATGATTTTGAAGTTCCACGTTTTCAATATGAGTTTAATTCATAGTGTCTCAATTAAAACTATGCTTTAGCAGGATGTTATGAAAAGTTTTGTTGACTTACGTTTTAAATTTTGATTTCACATGTTGATTTCAATTGAATTCCACATCCAAATATTGAATTACGAGGTTATTCATGAATTCATGATGTTGTAGCGTGTTTTATGACACCTCTATGCTCAAGTTCATGATCTACTTACATTTGAAGAAATATTTATGTTTTGGGTCCTTAAACCATAATCTCATACTATAGCTTCAATGTTTTATCATCGTGTTTATGATCCTTCAATGTTGGCGGGTTATGAACGCTCGATACCTAGTTATTTTACATAATTTCAATATCTCAGAAATAATTTCAACTAAACCATGAGTATTATCATTCAATTTGTTGTTATGATCAGACCATGATGAGCAATGTCAGTTTCATGTTCAATTGAATTTAATTTAGTTCAGTCCAGTATCAGTATCATTTAGTTGAGAGTAACCCTTAGCACCGAGTGAACGTAGGGATAGCTTCTCTCTCTTTAGTTAGGCATGAGACATTCATAGCAGTCCCTAAGTTCTATACCTATGGTGTCATCGTATAGTATGAGAGGTCCCCCATCAGTTAGGCATGACACCCTAGTCCTTCGATACATCAGCCTTGTAGATCCACATCGTCAGCCAGTGTTAGTAGCCTTGGAAAAGTGCCAATACCCTTCTAACTGGGGTTACAGGTTAGACCCCAATAGCTCATATTGGGGCATGTTGATTATGGCTAGCTCCCACAATCTCATAGAATGTCAGTTTAGGTTGGCATGACCAAGTGTACAGATTTAGATGTTCAGTTATAAAAATTGTAGTTATTAAGATTTCAGATCATGTCAGTAAATGTTTATGCTTGGTCTTTCATTCTCTACATGTTCATGTTCTTCATGCTCAGTATCCCTACATAATCCTCAGTTACAGTATATTTAGCCTTACAAGAGAGTTTGCTTACAGTATCTATGTTTTTATTGCTTTCCAACTTAAGATCTACTTATTTTATAAAATTAAAATTTTAAGAAACTAAGTGTATTGATTCACCATCTTATCAGATTATGTTTGATACTCATGTTTTAAGATACTTCAGCTTTCAATTTATTTCAGCCTCTTGGTGAGTCTACTTGGACTTAGCATGCATGTTTTAAGATTATGTTCCTAATTAGTTTTACTTATTGGATTCAACCCCACTTACTTAGTATATTCCAGAAGTATTAATTCACATATAAGTCTATGTTCTACATCGTTTCATAATGTAAGTGCCAGTTGTAGCCTACACATCATAATTAGATAGTTTGTAGCTTCCAGTCAGCAGGTGATGAGTACTCTTGTTTTGGGGACTTCAGTCAGTTGTAGTTCATGTAATTTTTTTGTTATTCATATATATTTATTTTTGGTAGTTGGAGGCATGTCCCAGCAATTTACAATTAGTATAGTAAAGGCTTTATAGATAGTTAGTCAGAGTCATGTAATGTAAATTCCAGTTCTCTCTTCAATTTTATCAGTATTAAAACTTTATCAGTATTATAATTATCCAGATTAAGCCATGACTATATTTGTGCACAACAAACTTAGTTATTTTATATATTCTACATCAGTTGCTCAAGAAATATGTCAGTTC
This sequence comes from Capsicum baccatum var. pendulum, assembly GCA_030864225.1. Classification (NCBI taxonomy): domain Eukaryota; kingdom Viridiplantae; phylum Streptophyta; class Magnoliopsida; order Solanales; family Solanaceae; genus Capsicum; species Capsicum baccatum. The sequence continues at coordinate 167,952,612 of CM061558.1, read as the reverse complement.
ATTGGTTAGCTTAGGATCACTTGTGGTTCCAAGCACCGTGTTATGGCTAGGGGTAGTCTCAGGTCATGACAGCTTTCACTGATTATGCTAACTTAGTTATCTCAACAGGAAAAGACTTGGTCACCCAGTCCATAGTGGATTGTTTTCCCCAGTATTATCCTTTTTATCTTGTTGAATATCAGATTTATATTAGTATTATCATCAATATTCTTTGTAGTTTTTTCCACCTCCTCAACTAAAGCATTGAAAGGATTGTTATCCAATCCTTTCTCAGGGGTCAAATGCATATCACAAAGAAACACTTTATTAATAAACCTATGCCTGGTACTATTCTATTTAACCTTCTGCTCATTCCACCTTCCTTCCTTAGCTCTTGTCTTACTCCCTTCTACTTCTGACTTATGATTATCTTTATTTATTTCTTCATCTTCTTATGGTGTCTTCAATTTAGGATAAAGGACTCTACACTCCAATTCATTATGAACCTTGGAGTTTACATTCTTTACAATACTTAGGTGAAATCATACTTGATTTTAACCTTTTCTATTCGTTCCTTTGTGATGCTATATATACTATACATTCATCCCCTAGTACCCTCATTTAGATCTTTAAACTATGTCGGGGGCACGCCGAAACATTTAATCAACATCATTATTGTATTCTAATATATAAGAAGTTTTCGCACTATACATTAGAAAAAAGGACAATATGCATGGAAAAAAATATCGAAACACACCTTCAACTCTGATTCTTGAACTCAATCACATGATTGTTAGGAAAAACATAATGAATTACATCTTTCATTTTTATTTTTTAAATCAATTCTCTATCAATTAACCTTTTTAGGAGTCCTTTTTTTTACTCATTTTTAGTTACTCTTTACCCCTCATCCCCCTTCCCCTCGCCACTCTCTCTCTTTGTCTCTATGTCTCTCTTAGTCTCTCTCTCTCTCTCTCTCTCTCTCTCTATATATATATATATATATATACATTGGATATCGATGGGTCCTTTCTATATTTTACTTCCTCCGTTTCAAAAAGAATCACCTACTTTCTTTTTTAGTTCTTTTTAAAAAGAATGACCCTTTCCTGTTTTTAGCAATATTGAAATTTTAACTTTCCACGTGACATGTTTAAGACCACAACATGGAAGGATATATTGGTACATTTGACATATCTTTAATTTAAGACCAAAAGATTAAAAAGTTTTCTTTATTTTCTTAAATTTCGTGCCAAGTCAAACTAGGTCATTATTTTTTAAACAGGGGGAGTATTTTTTGTCTCAATTTATATGACACAAATGGAACATAGATAATCAATCACTAAAATCATTTAAGTTTTTAATTATCGTGAGTTATAATTTTTTTTCTATTCCAATTTAAGTGACAATGATATAATTTTGAGAGTCAGCCAAATATATTTATCTTTTAAATTTTTTAAGTTATTAATTATGTGATTTATAATGTTTTTTACATAATTTTTTAATAAGATATTAATACTCTCTTCATCCAAAACTTAGATAGTTAATCAACTTACTTTAATTACTGTGATTTACTTTACTTTTTATCTCATTTTCAAATAATATATGGTATTTTATATTTTCCTTTGCCCTATCTCAATTTATGTTGCACTAATATAATTTCGATAGTCAACCAAATTTTCTATGTTTGACATATCATTTTGTGTCTATTCACCTTTTTTATGAAATATTATTAACTTTTTACTTCTTAGTTGACCATAATTAATTAGGGTGATATCGTGAAATTATAATTGAAGTAGTGAAGCAGACATGCCTTAAATGACTTATAATAACTAATTAGAAATAATATAGCAAAATTACTATAAAAGTACTTGTGGAAAACATTTAAGTGGGTCTCATATATTACGTCAAGTTAATATAAAATATCAAGAGTTAATTTATCATTTGCTGTCTATTTTACCTTTTTTGTTAAATATTATTCTTTTAAATACTTAGGTGACTTATAATAATTAATTAGAGGTGATATAGTAAAATTATATCAAAAATGTCTATTTTACTTTTTTTTAGTGAATATTTTTAATTTTCTAATACGTAAATGACTTATAATAATTAATTAGGGGTAATATAATAAAATCACGATTGAAGTAGACAACAGAAACAGGCTTTTAGTGATATACCTAATTACTGGCACCTTAATTAGGCCATATACCTATTGAACCCTTTTATTATTCACAAACCATGTCAATTAAGCACAATTGCTGACATGGCGCGGCTTGTGTAATACACTCTCCATTAGGAGAGTTCGAAGCCATAATTAATCAAAAATATTAAACATAAAAAATCTCGACCAATAAAAAACCACATTAAATAAATTAAAAAAATAGCTATCATCTTCTTCTCCATTGTATCTCTTCAAGCCTCCACCATCTTCCGCTACCATAAATCCTTAAACATAGCATTTTGTACCTTTAAATTACACCTAAAATCAATGGTATTTTTTTATACCGTAAAATTTAACTAATGGCTTCTTTAAAAATTATTTATATACAAGTTTTGTTTTAAAATATGTGATTTATAATTTTATTTTATTTAATGAAAATAAGTTAATGATACAAAAAAATTATTACCATGCTATATAGATTATAGATAGAGCTGCTATGAGAAAGGAATATCTTGAAGAACTCCTATAGGTGGACGACTGGCGGTGAGGAAGTTCCGGCGACGGCGACGGGGAGGGGGACTTTTCCTTCATCTTCTTCTGATATCAATGGTTTAATAATTTTCTTCCTTGATCATCCTTTTTTTCCTTTTGATCTCCATTCTTTCTGTTGTATACTGAATACTAGCTAATACAACTTTTGATTAATGGTTAAAGAAAATTACTAGTAGTAGTAGTATATGTAATATTTGTAGAACTGTAAATTTAGAGAGGATGAGGAGATACAAACAAAAAAAGGTTTATTTTGGTTTTTTATGCTCAATCGACGGGGGAAAGGGGTTTTTGGAAACGAAAGGCTACTATAGTGGGGGGGGAGGGTATTAATGGTTTTTTTTAAATTTAGATTTGATTATATTAAAAAACTATTTGTATGATTATTTCAAGTTAAAATGTCATGTGTGGTTATTTAATTTGCCACTTTGCCACATCATTGGCGTGTGTATTACACGCATTTTATATTTTTGTCACATCAGTAGATTGTGCTTAATTGACATGATTTGTGAATGATAAAAGGGTTCAATAGGTACATGGCCTAATCGAGATGCCAATACGAAAAAAGTCAAAAAATTTAGGGGTCTGTCATATATATATATATATATATATATATATATATATATATATATATAGTACCTAATAATTAAGCAGCACAAGAAGCTTATGGTCGTCCAGCCTACTTGAACTGCTTCAAGAGTAATTTTACTATATTTCCCCTAATTAATTATTATAAGTCATTTAAGTATTAAAAAATTAATAATATTTAATAATAAATTAAAATAGACATTTCTGACATGTCTACTTTCATTACTTCAATCGTAATTTTACTATATCACCTCTAATTAATTATTATAAATCATCTAAGTATTAAAAAAGTTAATAATATTCAATAAAAAATAGTAAAATAGACATAAAATGATAAATTAACTTTTAGTGATTTAATTTACTTGATGCCTTATATGAGGTCCACTTAAATTTTTTCCACTAGTATTTTTTATAGTAATTTTGCTATATCATTTCTAATTAGTTATTATAAGTCATTTAAGACATGTCCGCTTCATTGTTTCAATCGTGATATGAGTGATGAGGGCAGCTTAGGGTCGTCTTTCCTGCTTGAACTGCTTCAAGTGTAATTTTACTGTATCATCCCTAACTCATTATTATAAGTCATTTAAGTTTTAAAAAATTAATAATATTTAATTAAAAAAAAGTAAAATAGATATTTCTGACATGTCTGCTTCAGCTGCTTCAATCGTAATTTTACTATATCAACCCTAATTATATATTACAAATCATCTAAGAATTAAAAAATTAATATTATTTAATAAAAATAGTAAAATAGACATAAAATGATAAATTAACTCTTGATATTTTAATTTATTTAACGTCTTATATGAGATCCACTTAAATTTTTTTCACAAGTATTTTTTAGTAATTTTGCTATATCACTTCTAATTAATTATTATAAGTCATTTAAGTTATATATGCTTCGCTATTTCAATTGTTATTTTATTATATCACCCCTAATTAAATATTATGGTCATCTAAGCGTTAACAAATTAACAATATTTCATAAAAATAAGTAAAATAGACACAAAATGATATATAACATAAAAACTTTGATTGACTATTGAAATTATATTAGTGTCACATAAACTCGAATGGGACAGTCGAATACATCACAATAATTAAGTACTTAAATAAATAAATAAAATTATTAATCGACTGTCAAAATTTTATTTGTCCCATATAAACTGAGACATAGAGTATTCATATCTAATTGAAAATTATGTAAAAAAAATATTTTAAATCACATAAATAACAACTTAAAAATTTAAAAGATAGAGAATATTTGGTTGACTCTCAAAATTATATTAGTGTCACTTAAATTGAAATAGAAGAAAAAGTGTTATAAATCACAATAATTTAAAACTAAAATTATTTTAGTAAGTGATTATCTAAAAAAAAAAATTCAACATAAGTTGAGATTAAAAAATAACATATATTGGGTCCGTTTAAAATGATAAATTAACTCTTGATATTTAAACATAACTTGCCGTCTTAGTTGTGACCCACTTAAATTTTTTTTCACAAGTATTTCTGATAGTAATTTTTTTATATCAGTTATAATTAGTTATTGTGAAAATTATCCTATATACACTTGTTAGATTGTTAATTGTAAGTTATAGTAACACTTTTCAATAATTATTAGACTAAAGAAATAATTGAAAGTTATAGCAACTTTCAAAAAAAATTATTTTTTAAGACGGCCGCTTTTGAGAGCTTGTATGTAGGGTTACAGGGGAAAGGAGGGGAGAAAAAGTTGTTTAGACTCGCTAAGGCTAGGGAGAGAAAGGGGCGTGACCTCGACTAGGTGAGGTGCATTAAGGGGGAGGACGGTAGAGTGTTGGTGGAGGACGGCCACATTAAGGATAGATGGAAGTCGTACTTTCATAAGCTCTTAAATGACGAAAGGGATAGAGCTATTGAGTTAGGGGAACTGGAGCACTCAGAGGAGTGTCGGGATTTTAGTTATTGTAGACGTTTTAGGGTAGAAGAGGTTAGAGAGGTTGTTCGCAGGATGCGAAGGGGTAGGGCGACGGGGCCGGATGAGATACCGGTGGAGTTTTGGAAGTTCGTTGGAGAGGCTGGTGTAAGGTGGTTGACTGGATTGTTCAACGAAATCTTCAAGACGGCAAAGATGCCCGACGCTTGGAGGTGGAGTACCATGATCCCTCTCTATAAGAATAAGGGGGACATCCAGAGTTGCAATAACTATAGGGGTATTAAGTTATTGAGTCACTCTATGAAGATTTGGGAGAGAGTGGTCGAGGTGAGGCTGAGATGGATATTGTCTATTTCGGAAAACCAGTTTGGGTTTATGCCTGGCCGCTCGACGACGGAGGCAATTCACCTGTTACGGAGGCTGGTGGAACAGTATAGGGAAAGGAAGAAGGACCTGCACATGGTGTTTATCGACCTAGAGAAGGCATACGACAAAGTCCCCAGGGAGGTGCTTTGGAGGTGCTTGGAGGTGAGTGGAGTCCCGCAGGCATATATCAGAGCAATTAAGGACATGTATGAGGGAGCGAAAACTCAGGTGAGGATGGCGGGAGGAGACTCAGAGCATTTCACCGTCTTGACAGGATTGCATCAGGGATCTACTCTTAGTCCCTTTTTGTTTGCTTTGGTGATGGATGTGTTGACGCGGTGTATTCAAGGGGAGATGCCGTGGTGTATTCTTTTTGCAGACGATATAGTTCTGATTGATGAGACTCGAGGGGGTGTGAATGATAAATTAGGGGTGTGGAGACAAACTCTTGAGTCTAAAGGTTTCAGGTTGAGCAGAAGCAAGACAGAGTATTTGGAATGCAATTTTAATGACATGAGGCTGGAGGATGAGATGGTAGTGAAGCTAGAATCATAGGTGGTATGTAAGAGGGATAGTTTCAAGTATCTCGGGTCCGTGATCCAGGGTAACGGTGACATTGACGAGGATGTCTCGCACTGTATTGGGGCGGGATGGATGAAGTGGAAGCTCGCGTCGGGGATGTTGTGTGATAAGAAGGTGTCGCCCAAGCTTAAAGGCAAATTCTACAGGGTGGCAGTCCGTCTGGCCATGTTGTATGGAGCGGAGTGTTGGCCAGTTAAGAATTCCCACATCCAAGAAATGAAGGTGGCAGAGATGCGGATGTTGCGTTGGATATGTGGGCTGACTATAGGGGATAGAGTTCGGAACGAGACTATCATGGAGAAGGTTGGTGTGACTCCAGTGGAGTGCAAGATGCGGGAAGTCCGATTGAGCTGGTTCAGACACGTGAAGAGGAGGGGCATGGATGCCCCGGTTCATAGGTGTGAGAGGCTAGCGTTGGATGGTTTTAGATGGGGTAGGGGTAGGCCGAAAAAGTACTGGGGTGAGGTGATTAGGCGGGACATGGAGCAGTTACAGCTCACCGAGGACATGACCCTAGATAGGAAGGTCTGGAGGACGCGAATTAGGGCAAAGGACTAGGGCCAGTTTGGGTCGCTAGTGTAGGGAATTACTTGCTGGGGCTAGTATCCTGGTTATGATTCCGTGTTCCTTGTTTTAGTACGAATCTGGGTGCTTTCCTCTGTTTTCTTTTACTTATGGCTGCCGTATTTATGTTATGTAATCTTGTAACCTTGTTCGGTGTTTTACTTTGTATTTGTGTGGTATCTTGTGTCTTGAGTTGGGGGTCTATCGAAAACAGCCTTTCTACTTCTTTAGAGGTAGAGGTATGGACTGCGTACATCTTACCCCCCCCCCCCCAGACCCCACCAGGTGGGAATACACTGGGTTTGTTTGTTGTTGTTGTTGTTGTTGTTAATATTAGATATTCATATTATTTCCTTATTTATTGCCTTTAGTATTTATCACTCTTCATTAAATCTTTAGATAATTATGGCAAGTGTTATTGCTGGTATCAATAATTATCTTTTTTTTTTATTTTATTAACAAATTTTCAAAAAGATTTCGCAAATTAAGGAATCAAATATGGTAAAGATATCTTGTTTGCATTTAAACAAGATATGTGACTTTTTTTAACTTTATTAATTTACTTAGTAGTCCAATGTTAACCCGATTTTTTAATGTAACTTTACTGAGAAAAGTTTTTCAACCATTAATTTATCTTCATTCCCATAAATTATTTTTCTTTTCTTCTTTTTTTGTTCTTTTCATATTCATGCATACGAAGTTGGGTTTCCAACATTCACTCCTTCAATCAGCTCTGAATTTTCTTCAATTTAATGTTATTTTTCCTTTTTTTTTTAGCTTGGGTCATGTATGAAAAATTCAAATTTGATTCTATTTCAATTTAGCACTAGCAAGCATGGTGGTTTCAAAAGATCCATGGAAGTTGCTCCGAGAATTCAAGGACACGATCATTCCAGCCACAAAATAAGATTACAGTAGACGTTTGTGTATAGTTATTATGTCTTTGTCTGGTTCTTTATTATTTTAATGTTGTAGGTTCAAAATTTTTTTGTTCAGTAAATGTTTCAACTATCATTCCAGTCACAAAATAAAATTACAGTAGACATTTATGTTTAGTTATTTTGATGTTTATCCTTGAATGTTTTATATTGAAAACATCTTATTAAGTTCATGTTAATTATTATTTATGTTTTGTTCCTCGTATATAATCTTTCTGCCACATTATGAATTTTGAAATTTAATTTTTTGGATTCACGTTTCATTATCACATAACATAATTGAAATTATAAAGCCAAATTGCATACAGTAGATGAGAAAATACTTTGTCACTTTAGCATACACATTTTTACTGTTTACTATATTAAATTATATATTCAGAATAATGTACCTTCTCATATATGTCATTTGCTATCACTTTTTAATCAACGTTAGTTTGATTATTTTTTATTTTAGAGTAGTTACTTTATCATTTTCACACAATTGATAATCAAAGTATTGATCAACAAAATCTATCATTATATAATGAAAGAGCCAGCAACACCTTAAAATTGATAAACAAAGTATTTAAAATGTTAAACAAGCAACATCAACATGTACTGTAATCATAGATAAAACTATACAGTTAGCAAACATCATAAATAATAAAGAAATTTCAATCAAACTATATGGTTATAATTAGTGAACAAAAAGAATAGTAACTCTCCAAAAATTGATGATTATAAAAGTAAAAATCTATATCAATGAACATAAATTACTGAAAACAGGACAAATTTGAACACTAGAACTTCTTGAACATAAAAGGTTTAAAACAAGAAACATTTTAACATCAGAATAATTAAGAAATACATATTCTAACTTAAGCGGAAGGTGCATACATGTGGAAAGTTTTTCTATTGTATCCCTCTCGATGACAGTAACTACACGTAACCATTAATCTTTTACACTTTTCATCGTTTGGTACTTTTCATGTCTCATAACATGGTCTTCCAGGAGATCTTTTTGAATCTGATGGCGATACAATTTCATCCAACACTTCACGTGGTAATTTTCATGTATTTTGATGAGGTAGAGGTTAAATTGGTATGACATAAGCATCTCAAAAAATTTATTGCTATAGTAAGGTAAGCAATACTCCTCGCCATGTTAGTTTCTATATGTAATAGCAGCCATAGCATGAGAGCAAGGTATTTCATCCAATTGAAATTCTCCACAACTGCATTTTCTACTTCACAAGCAAATATTGAATCTTTTTGCTTCGTTAATTATAGTATTGTAACACCCCAAAAATCCAGACCAATATTAGAACCATGCTTCAAGCTCATGAAAAATCAAAAATCATGTTTTGATAGTTTTATAAGTGATTTGGACATATATTAAGTCCTCAAATAGCTCCTACCTTGTAGACAAGTCAAAAAATTCTTTAGCGATTAAATTCTTATGAAGAAAATAACTATAACCATTTTCAAACAAGCATAACATTTTGTATACTAAGAATTTTTTATCTCAATACCCACCAACAGATAGATAATTAAATATCTTTCCAACAACACTAATTTTACCTTAATTTGATATCGGAGTAAAGGGTTATACTCATTTTACCAGAGAGGTTTTGTCTGCAAAGGCGCGACGGCCAGGGTGATGGACCATCGCATCAGTGACAACCCATCACACCAGACCGTCAGCCTTAAGTAGAAATGTCAAAATCTTGACTTTTTTGTGACGGTTGGAGTGAAGGTCTGTCACCCAAACCGCCACCCGAGATAGTTCGGCACTGTAATGAAATTTTTAAATGTTTTTTTATTATTTTTCTACTCTTTTAACCCCAAAACTATGTCCTTTCACCCTCTTAACATCATCTATCAAGCGTAAATACTACCCTAAATTATCATAACTAAAAAATCATTCTTCATGAAGCAAAAAGGGGTGATTTTCTTTGCCCAAAAAACCAACTAGGGTTCATCAAATTCAAGTTCAATACCAAGAATAAATCCAAGGATTCAACACTTAGGTATGTTTGATGTTCATCCATGGGCCCTTGTCACCCATGGATTGCTAGAATCCTTTTTGTTATAAATCATGAGCTTAAATGTTCATGTTGAATTATCTCCATGAAACTCTTATTGATTTCAATTACAAGTTATGTTTATAAGTGTTTTCAAGTGGAAAGAGCCATTACATGTTTTAAATGTTGAAATATTCACGTTACATTCCTAATTTATGATTTTAGTCTTGTAATCATGTTAATTTCGCATGTTTTACCCATTCCCCTACTTAAGTTCATGACTCTCATGTATTTGATAAAATGCCTAAGTTTTGGGTATTGAGCAATGATCCCCTACTATGGTTTTGGAGCTTTTATATGGCATTATTATTATTATTATTATTATTATTATTATTATTATTATTATTATTATTATTATTATTATTATTTTTATTCAGTGCTACCTATGTATTTCACATATTTTTAGAATTTCAAGTAATGATTTCAGTCATACCATGAATGTTACCAGTTATTTAGTTATTATAATTTTGATTAGCATTATCAGTTATGTAAAAATAATCAGTTAAGCTTAGTTAGTTCAGTTCTAGTTTCAGTTCAGTTGTGCGTAGGATTTAGCACCAAGTGAATGCAGGGGTGGCGGTTTCCACGTCAATTGGGTAGACTCGTTAGTAGTAGTCTTTGCATTCTAGAACTACGTAGCCAGCACAGGATATGAGGAGTTAGCCATTAGTTTTGGATTGAATTCCTCTCATGGGTCACCCGTCACTTTAGGCTTGACACCATGGTACTTCAGGACATCAGATTAGTAGATCCGCACAACCAGTGTTAGTACCTGTGGCACATTACTAACACCCTTCCAACTGGGGTTATAGTATTCAGTGTATTTTCAGTTCAGGTTTGCTTGACTAAGTGTACAAACTTTCAGATATTCATTTTTACAACATTCAGTCTTTCAGATTACAGATTTATCTCATTAATATAATAGATATACCTTAGTCTTGCATTCTTAGATTTTACACGTTCATGTATTCATGCACAGTTAACAATGCGTATCAGCCTATCCTCATCTCATATACCAGTACATTTAAAATACTGACCGCATACTCTTCTTTGTGCTATGATGTTTTATATCATAGGTTCGGACATTCAGTTTCCCGACCACAGTTAGATAGCTTAGCATAATCCAGAAGCAGTAGTAGTGAGTTCTCATCCATCGAGGGCCTGTTATAATTATTCAATGTCTCAGTATTTCTTATTTTCAGTCAGTCAGAGTTAGTTGGAGGTCTGTCCCATCAACTCCTCAATCAGTTTAAAGGCTTTCAGACAGCCAGTTAGACAGTTTTATCAGTCTTATCAAATGTTTCAGAATTGTTATTTAATCATCTTCTAGTATTCAGACTTTATGACTTTATTCAATGCTCACAGCAGGTTCCAGTTCATGGGTTAGCTTATGGTCACTTATTACCGTAAGCACCGTTGTCGCTACTATGGGGTAGCCTCGGGTCATCAAAAGTATGTAAGAATTCATTAGACCTTCACACTTGTGTCACTGTGTATGATCATTAGTGGGTATCCATCACTTATTATGTACTTTATTTCAAATTGATTTGAAGTTGTGTCTATCCTCAATTGCATTGCAGTTGCTTCTACTAACCCTTTGTAGTTTAGAGTTGTGTCATACATAATCTCATCTACACCAAAGTCTCTTGGTTTCCTTGTCGCAACACCAAATATTATATAATTTTTTCTGTATGTCATGCAATCCACAATCATACACATTATAATCAAAAGTAATTATTTCAAGAGACTTTCATGATTATATTATAGAAATTTAAACATTTTAACATCATATAATTGAAGAAATCTAAAAATATATACTTTTATTATCTTATTCCTAAAAGGTTTTTTAAAAAAATATTGAATTCTTTAAATACGATTGAATTTAAAATATCAAATTGCTAAACAATTCAACATACCTGAGGCATCCCATCTCCCCCCATGATGTATCATGATTGTATGCAAATTATCACAATTCATATTTGTGTGTCTCGTTTTTCAAAGTTTTGCAGATTTGTGAATTTTTTTCCAATAAATATACCCAAACATTGCATTAAATAACAACTTATGAAAGCTTTTTACTGAAACAATATATTCTGGTAAAAAGAAAAAATGAATGTGTATTAAGGCAGAAAAGAAATTGGGTTGTTTAAAAATGGAAAAAAAGATAGTTAAAGCGAGAATGGGGGTGTGATCGGTATCTATTAGTAACTGTTAACTATATTTAAGAAAGGGATATTGTTATATTGATATGATAAATCTGTATTTTCCATTTTTGTGATTATTTTGATATGATTTTTGTTTTTTTAAAAAAAAGAAAATATCTTTTTTTTATTTTTTTAATAAAAGTTGCTATAACTTGCAAACAAAAAAGTTTTGTCATAACTTACAATTAACAATCTAATGTGCTATATTTAGGTTTTTTTTCCTTAGTTATTATAAGTCATTTAACACATGTCTGCTTCACTGCTTCAATCGTGATTTTATTATATCACCCCTAATTAATTATTATAGTCATCTAAGCATTAAAAAATTAATAATATTTCATAAAAAGGGTAAAACACATAATGATATGCAACATAAAAAATTTTGTTGTCTGTCAAAATTATATTAGTGTCACATAAAATGGAATGGGGGCAAAGAAAGACATAAATGACAATAATTAAGAACTTAAAAGATATATAAAGAAAATTTGATGGACTGTCAAAATTTTATCTATGCATATAAACTGAGACGTAGGGAGTCATATCTTATTAAAAAATTATGTAAAAAATATTATAAATCACACAATTAACAACTTAAAAAATTTAAAAGATATAAAATATTTGACTGACTCTCAAAATTATATCAGTGTCACTTAATTGGAATAGAAGAAAAAGTAATATATATATTAATTATTTAGGACTCATAATTTAATAAAATGTCTTATCATATATTTAGTATTTATTCCATATATTTTAGGAGTTAATATATTTTAATAATAATTGAGAACAAAAGCGAAAATATAATTTTATCTATTGTGGATTCTTTTAATGAAAGACCGAAAGTTCAAACAACATTTATAAAAATCTTCACACTTTTAATATTACTATTTTAACCGCACATGCCTTACACACGTAATATTTGATTATTTAAAATTAAATAATTTTATCTATTGCGGTAACTTTTAATGAAGTGTAAAAGTTGAAATCACTTTACAAAGAGACTTTACACTTTAATATAATAATGTAAACATAAAAATATATTTTAGTGTAAGGACGTATATATTTTACCACCAGAAGTTTCAAATAATTGATGGATCATCTTTTTTACGCTTTCTTATTCTAACGTTTTTGTATTTATTTCTAGATTTTTTAAATTTTCTTAAAATCAAATTTAGCTGATTTAAAATTCTTAAATATTAGTTGTCATTAATTATGATGACTTCTAATAAGGAAAGATTTTACCATAAATATGTTTAATTAATTTTCAACTCTTAAATATTATTAAAGAATAGTGAAAAGATGACTTTGTCTAAAACAAAAATTTTTAATGAAGGTCAAAAAGTTCAACAACATTTCTAAGGTCCTTCACACTTTTAATATATTATAGATTATCGATATAGTATAGATAAATTATCAAATGGGCCAATATGTTGGTTCACCTATTATATTTATCTTGATATTAATTTTCTTTTGTTGGAATATAATAAAGGTTCTTATGATCTGTACTTCCATTTAATAATTGATAACGACTAAATCTTATTGTGCTTGTCTTTTGGGGAAAACATGCATAATTTAGGAAACAAAGTACAACAACAACAGCAACATCAAACCCAGTGTATTCCCACAAAGTGGGGTCTGGGGAGGGTGAGATGTACGCATTCCATACCGCTACCTCCGAAGAAGTAGAGAGGTTGTTTTTGATAGACCCCCAACTCAAGATAAAGAATAGTAAATAAGGTTGTAATGAAACATGAAGCAAGATGGATGACATAACATAAATAAGGAATAATAAATAATAAAAAAGAAACCAGAGAAATACGAAATACGAGAAATAAGAACAAGACAAAATAAAAAAATAGGAACTAAGAAATAAGAAATAGGACACCCACCTATTAGTAACATACACTCACATACCAAAGACACATATGGACATAGCTCTAGATTACTAACTCGGCTACACAAGATCTCTCCTGACTACTTGCTACAACCCACACATTCACACTAGCCTTCTACCTTTATTCGCAACCTCCACACCTTCCTATCTAGGGTCATGTCCTCAGTAAGTTGAAGTTGTTTCATGTCATGTCTAATCACCTCCCTCCAGTATTTCTTCGTCCTACCTCTAATACTCCTAAAGCTATCCAAAGCTAGTCTATCACACCTACGAGTTGGGGCATCCGCGCCCCTCCTCATCACATGCCCAAACCATCTTAGCCTTCCTTCCCGCATCTTGTCCTCCACCAAAGCCACTCCCACCTTTTCCCAGATAATCCCATTTCTAACTCTTACCCCTCTAGTAAGCCCACACATCCAACACAACATTCTCATTTCCGCTACCTTTAATTTTTGGATGTGGGAGTGCTTGACTGACCAACACTCCGCTCCATACAACATAGCCAGACGGATTGCCACTCTAATAATTTGCCTTTATGATTAAGGGGCACCTTTTTGTCACACAACACTCCTGAGGCGAGCCTTTACTTTATCCAACCTGCTCCAATACGCTTAGAGACATCCTCATCAATCTCACCATTCCCCTGAATCATAGACCAAATATACTTAAAGTTATCCCTCTTACAAATATCCCAAGAATTCAATCTCTCCCCCACTCTATCCTCCTACCTCAAGTCACTAAATTTGCATTCTAAGTACTCTATCTTGGACCTACTCAACCTGAACCCCTTAGACTCCAGGGTTTTCCTCCGAACCTTCAATTTATCATTCACCCCCGCATCTCATCAATCAGCACTACATCATCCGCAAATAACATACACCAAGGCACCTCACCTTTAATACTCCGTCTCAACACGTCCATCACCAATGCTGACAGGAACGAACTAAGAGTCGACCCCTTATGCAACCCTGTCTCAACCAAAAAATGCTCGGAGTCTTCTTCCGCCATCCTCACTTGAGTCTTCCCTCCATCGTACATGTATATATTCTATATAAAGATATAATATATAGATATGTCCTTTAATTTGAATTTGGATGATATTTATGCCCTTTAACTTTTGGACGTATTCACAAGTGGACACTTAATATATCATAAAATTGAACAGGTAGATATATGTGTTCTAAATGATAAATCGTATGAGATGCACGCATCCTATATATCAAATCGCATGAGATTTGTCATGAAGGACCCATTTTTCTACTTGTTCAACTTTGGAATACTTTAAGTTCCTACATGTACATATACAAAGTTGAAGAGCATAAATACCAACTAAAATCAATTAAAACACATTTTATGTGTTATACTATCACGACCCAGAAACAAGGGTCATGATGCCATTTGTCACAGCATACCTTGACAGTTAAGCCTATCACCCAAACTGATACAAAAAGAAAAAAGAAAGGACGAAAATACCCAATGTAAGGCATCTAGAATGAAGCCAAATCATACAAGTAATCATAACAATGCAGAAAGAACTTATCCGATATGCTAATCATGCCCACAACCAAGTGTCAATAGTGTAAGAACTTCCAATATAATCCAAGAGTCAAATACATCAAAAAAATAACCACAAAGGAATAATATTTGTCTCCGTATACTAATAAAGACATAACTACTATAGAAATAGAGAGGTGAACTCCGAACGCATGAATGTCCAACCGCTACCTTGGAAGCTCCAACAATCGCCTGAGTCAAGAAAGTTGTGGCACACTCAAGCTAGGACCTACATCAAAAGGGTGCAGTAGGAATGAGTACGGTCCACTTGTACTCAGTAGGTATCATAGGAAGACCAAGTAAAGTAGTAAATAAAGCATACAAAATATACACCTGCAATAAATAAATGTCCCACAACGGTGCCCACACTGCTTTCACTAACAGTTCTAATACATCACATATATTACAATATCACACCAAGATAGAACTAAAGTACATACTATATCACATATAAAAAGAACAAGGGGAATATACATATACAAGATCAGCAAATACAAGTAAAACAAGATAAAAAAAATTACATAGATGATAAGTCAATATGTCAATACAACACAATATAAATACAATATAGTAAGTACATGTATATGATAATGATAATGATGCACGAAGTCGTCGCACAACCTCCGAGATCATCACACAATCTCCGTATATATCTACAGAGGTAAGCCTTCCAATGTAGGACCCATGGGGTTTCACCAACCCGTATATAATCCACATATATCATATCTCCTTTTTGGCACATTGTAACACCTCAAAATGGGTCCCAGGACATCACATGGTGCTTAAGACTCTGAGTAGCCTCAAGCTAACCCGGTATCCTTCTAATAAATCTGAAACTCATAATAAAGAAATATAGATATAAAATCAAAGATAAAATGTGGAATTTTGTCTAAGTTATGCTTAAATTATCTGAGCATAATATCTGAAAATGTTTGACGTAGAAGTCTGGACAATCAATACTAGAAATCTGATTTATATCTAGTAGTCTGACAAGCCTCTACTACTAATAACTAGAGAGCCATTGGGACAAGTCCCAGCTGACTCTAACTAACGGAAAAATACTGAATCAACTACTGTAATAATCTAAAAAATTTGAATGATTGGTTCCTCGGACTATTAGGACTCACCAACTATTAGGATATAGATGGAGATTCTTGAAATCACTTACGCTGATAAAACTGAGCACCTGAACCTACATTATGAGACAATATAGCATATAGATATATTTGTGGATCAGTACTTCTGGAATGTACTAAGTACATGGGGGGTGAATGAATAAGTAAAACAATATCTCAATGTTCGTATAAAACTTGTAAAATAATGCATGATAAGTATAAATGACTCACATTGGTTGGAATAACTGAAAGCTAAAAATCATAAATCATAATTGATAAAGCATACTGTATAAATCTTGTGAGTCTTTGAAAAAAATATCAGGAAACTCATTAACTACATGAGCTAACTGAACTGTTGGATCCTCAGACTTAGTGTCTTTGACTCAAACTAGATGATAGATACACACTTTTGATATCAACTTTTTGGCTTTAAGATAGGATATGAAATGACTTTTGAGAGACACTGAATTACCTTTCCACTCAAGACTGACTCATCTAGAAACTGAAACACTCAGGTGCGACAATCTATAGATACATTATAAGAATGGAGCCAATCCATACCAAGAATAAGGTCAAAGTTGACCATATCTAACTCTATTAAATCTGCTAACATGATTTTATGAAGATCAGTGATAGGACACTTTCTATAGATCTTTTTGGCAACAACTGACTTACCCACTATTGTAGAAACTAAGAAGGGCTTAGGGATCTTTTCAGGACCTATTTCAAAATTTACTGCAACTAGTGGGGTCACATAAGATAAATTCAACCTTGGATCTAACAACACATAAACATCAAGATGAAAGACATGATGAATACCAGCAACACTATCTGGTGAACTCTCATGCTCCTGATGGGATGGTAAAGCATAAAAATGATTTTGGTATTGACCGCCACTGATACTAGATGATGCACCCTGAGAAAAAACTGGGCAACTTAGGAGCTGGTATGCTAGTAGCCTGAGTCTGGGGACGAACATCCCTGTTTTCCCACCTAGCATGAGGACACTCTTTGATTCCGTATCCCAATATACCACAACCATAACAACCTTCTTGTCCCAACAAACACTCACCAAGATGATTCTTACCATACTTAGCACATAGAGGATAACTGGGTTTTCCACACACATGTAATACCCCTAGACTTTTCCTAGCTTGAATTCATCCCTAGAATGTTAAAGGATAGCTTCCAAAATGAATTCTATTTATTAATATGGAATTCTTTTAATTTAGACTTCCTATTGAATAAGATTTCCATCGATACCAAATTCACCTAAATCTGACACTTGGTGAAGGAGTTATGGCTATTTTAAGTTTCAATCATAAAGCATCATGATTTGGGCCCTTAGCGTGTTACGGAGAAGCATAAAATCACAATTGTCAAGTTCCAATGAGACTCCACAATTTTGGCATGTCACAAATAGGCGTAATTTCCCATTTTTTCATTTCCAGTGGCTTGGTGTGATAATGGCGCGTCGCGCCAAGGCCAAAAGTCGAGATTTTGGTCATTTTTCCAGTTCCATTTATGAGTTTAAGAGGGATATTTTTGTAAATCTCCCTTCCCCTAATCCATCCTAAACAATGAATTAAACCCCTCCAAAGCACTTTACATCCACTTTTCATCAAATCTCTCTCAAACAAAATCCTAGTTCATTAAACTTTCTCCCCAAGAATCTAAATTCCTTCATTATTTCTCCAAGGAAATTAAAGATTAAGAATACCCAATTTAAGAGCTCTAAAAATTCATCCCAAAAGCATCAATAGGAATCCAAAATTTAAGTTTTTCATCAAAGATCACCAATTAAGGTATATGGGGTATGAACAAGGATAATCCTCTCATCCTTGTGCCCAAAACTTATTTTAAATTCAAATTTTACTTAAATTTATATGATTTCCATGAAATTCAAGTTAGGTTTTATACCCATTATTGTTATTTACGAAGCATATGAGATTCCCAATGATTTAGAAGTTAAATTCCATGGTTATGTTCATATTTTCATGCATATTGCTTAAATTTCTAGATTTTGAGTTGATTTATCAATATTTACATTATCAAACATGAGCATTTTGGTGTTTTAACTTAAGTTTGATGTATGGGTCATTAATCCCTAATTAAGATTGCGATTTCAAGATTATTTGTGCTATAAGCACCCTATGATAAGATTATTCTCAGATTTTTGATAAAGATTTGACCTTTTGATCCTAAGCTAAGATAAAGAATCCACATTGTTCATATGGATTAAGATTAAAGAAAAAAAAGAGAATAATTGGTTTTCTTGTAGACCCTTGTGCTATTTTGAAGTGGATTTTCTTAAGATTTTGAGCATAAGAATGAGAGTAGTATTTAGCACCGAGATGGGTATGTGACTATGATTTCATACCCCAGAACTACATGCCACCATAGGATTATGATTATCCCCACTTCTACATGGATGACTAAGATTGTGATTACATAAGATAAGAAGTTCTATTTTGATGGCAAGGGTAGAACAGCCCTACCCAATGGGGGTAAGATGTGGAATTCCATGGATGCTCATATGGTGTATGTCGGTTAGAAGAACCTTCCAAGAAGATATTCCCTTCTCTTAAAATAGTTTATTGGCTTAAAGCCTTAAGATAAAAGCATGTGTTTTGGAAACTATGGTTTTAAGATTCTTAAAGTCTTGAGGTGAATTATTCCCCTTACAGTTGACAAGATAATGTAGTAGTTTTCAGAAAAGAACAAATTTAAGAACTGAATGTAATGGATAACAAGATCTATACTATATGCTTTGTTGTTCGTGAATTATGATCTTTAGTTTTTAGATTTCTCAAGCCTCCATGAGTCATTTACATTTAGCATGCATGATTTTATAAATTGTATGACATTGTTTTCTTATTGAATTTACCCCCATATACTTAGTACATCATCAAAGTACTGATCCATATATACATCTATGTGCTACATTGTCTCATAATATAGTTTCAGGTGCTCAGTCTCAGTAGCGTGAGTGATTTTTGAGCATCTAATCTACATCCCTGCAGTTGGTGAGTCCTCATAGTTTGGGAACTTAGCTATCCATATTTCCGATTTATTAGTAGAATTTTCATTATTCATTTCAGACAGCTTGAGTCAACTGGGGCCTTTCCCAGTGACTCTCTAGACTCAGTCAGTAAAGGCTTATTGGAATACTATATTCAGCTTTAGACATTTGATTCAGTATTCAGATCCTTCAGTATTATTTTACTAAGACTTGTGAGATTTGTAAGTTTCATAAAAGATTTTTGCATTTATTATGTTTCCATATTCATATTTCCCTTATGTTGAGATTCAGATTTAGTAAAAAAGAAGCCACGGTTAGCTTAGGACTACTTGTAGTTCAGAGCACCGTCTGGCATCCTGAAAACCAAATTTTAGGGTGTTACATCACACTATTCTGATATCTGGACATAGAAGTCTTACTCCACTGCTCCTGTCTAGCTCTGAGGGTGGAAGCACTTGCTGAAGATGGATCTGGCATAGATGAATGATTCTAAAACTATAAAGGTTTCCCCTCCAAACTTTGTCTGGCTATAATCAAACTGCCTGGTTCTAACCTTCTTATTCCTACCCCTCGCTCCTTCAACTTTTCTACTTCAATATATTGAGCGTGAATCATAAGCCTAGCAAGATCCATATCCCCTATAAGGATGGCAGTCCTACACTCCTTAACTACGAAACTAGATACTCCAGTAACAAACTTACTCATACTAGACCTAGGGTCAGCCATCATATCAAGGGCATACTTAGATAACTGGTTAAACTTAAGGCAGTACTCTTTCACGTCATCAAGCCCAGCGTCAGTTTTACAAAATCCTCTACCTTAGTTTCTCTTATTTTACGTGGAAAGAACTTATCTAGAAGCGCATCCTGAAACACATACCAACTCATAGAAGTTGCATTCTTACCTCTACCATTCTTTCACATAACTACCCAATCATACGCCACATCCTTCGGCCTATAGGATTCCAACTCTACATTTTTTTCCTCAGTAATATGCATAATCTTGGTGATATTTCTTATCTCATCTAAGTAAAGTTATGGGTCCTCACTTTCTTTTGACCCAAAGAAATCAAGCGTATTCATTTTGGTGAAGTCACGAATTCTGGTTGCTGCTAAATCCCTATTCTATTGAAGTGAAAGTACTGCCTGATGGTTGCCCTGAACATTGGAAATCACATCTTGGGATAATGCCTAGAAGGTAAACCGAAATTCAGCACGGGATACATTATCATTTAGAGGGTCAGCGGGTTGGGGTGGCTAGTTATTATTTCTATGTGAATTAGCTCGGTGAGGAGGCATATTCAACTGTCATGTAAGAGTATGAGTTAAAAGTAGATATACATATTACAAGCATGATAGATCATGAAAGAAAAGGATGATTTCCTAAAAACATCCTATAGCCTCTTGCTCATAAATGGGGTGCGCTGCACACCCATGATCAAGACTTTATGTAATGTGGCTTGTCTAATTCCCTAGGACTCAAATAACCTTATGTTATGATACCAAGTTTGTAACACCCCAAAAATGGTCCCGAGACGTCACGTGGTACTCAAGGCTATGAGTAGCCTCAAGCTAACTCGGTAGCCTTCTAATAAATCTGAAACTCATAATAAAGAAATATAGATATAAAATCAAAGATAAAATGCAGAATTTTGTCTAAGTTAAGCTGAAATTATCTCAGAAAAATATCTAAAAATGCTTGACGTAGAAGTCTGGACAATCAATACTAGAAATCTAAATTATATCTAGCAGTCTGACAAGCCTCTACTACTAATAACTAGAGAGCCACTGGGACAAGTCCCCAGCTAACTTGAACTAACGGAAAAATACTAAATCAACTACTGTAATAATCTAAAAAATGTGAATGACTGGGTCCCCAGACTATTAGTACTCACTAACTATTGGTATGTAGATGGAAATGCTTGAAATCATTCACGCTGCTGAAACTGAGCACCTGAACCTATATGACGAGACAATGTAGCGTATAGACATATTTGTGGATCAATACTTCTGGAATGTAATAAGTACACGGGGGTGAATGCATAAGTAAAACAATATCTCAATATTCATATAAAACTTGTAAAATAATGCATGCTAAGTATAAATGACTCATATTGGCTAGAATAATTGAAAGCTAAAAATCATGAATCATGAGTGATAAAGCATACTTTATAAATCTTATGAGTCATAACACTTAGTTCTAAAAGTTTTACTATTATTCTAATTTTTAAATCATACGGTATAAGTGTAGAAAGGACTCACTTTTATATCTATAAACAAAAAGTTGAAATCTAGTAGCTAATGTCTTATGTAAAGCAATATCAAAAAAAAAGTTGTGAGCCTTTACACTTGGTTTTTGAAAGATTATCTGTTATTCTTTACTCTTTTCTGTAGGCTGTAGGGAGGTTCTTCTAACCGACATAAACTATGTGAGCTAACATGGAGTCCAACATCTAGTTCCCTTAAGGGAAAACCTCACGTGGGGAGAGGTGCCATACTCTTGCCAAGGAGTATAACCTAATCTAATTGATCATATCCTTAAATTTCATCCATATAGAAATGCGAATAATCTGATAATTATTACCTACATTAGTGTAATACCCCGTACTTCTACCAGCTTAAATCCATCCCAAGAATGTCAAAGACTTGTTTAAAAGATGAATACACTATTATACATGTGGTATTTTTTAAGATTTTAATTTTCTTGTCATGTGGGAAATTCAATAAGCTTTCCATCGATACCAAATTTGCCCAAATCTGACACCTGGGTGAAGAGTTAGAGCCTTTTTAGTGAGACAGTGTATCTCCTGAGCCATCAGCACATCACGGAGCCAGCTTAAATGGAAATTGTCAATTTCCAGTATAGATCCGCGAGCGCATCGCGCCAAACTTCTAGGTCTCAAAAAAGGTGTCAACGTGATAGCTCCGCGTCGCGCCACCATGCAGATTCCCAATTGTCTTGTTCCAGTGACTTGGCGCGATAGTGGTGCGCGTGGCAAGGATAAAAATTAGGTAATTTTCACAAGAATTAAAATATGTGTCCTAGGATTAAAAGGGTCAATTTCCCTACCCTATATAAGCTCAAAAACACTGAGCCTCCATTAAACCAAAATATACTCTATTCTCTCAAAATCCTCTCAAGAACACATTATAGTTTTTTTATAGAAGATTCAAGTTCATCAATTTCCTCCATCAATCTTTGTGTATTTACGAACCAAGGTATGCATAGTGTTTATGCATAGACTCCTTTCATTCATGAATCCCAAGAATCTATTTTCTAAGTTTAAGTTTATGGATTTCATTATGAATTTCATGTTGGGTTTATTTTGTTTATACTGATAATGATCAATTGAATTCAAATCCATGTTGGGTGATCAATGTTATGTGGAATTGATTTGTATAGATGTATATTCATGTGAACCAATGAATAAACCCTAGGATGATGAAATTAGATGCTGAATCATGATGTTTAATTGTTGTATAATGTTGTCTACATATATTATTCCTACCATGTGTTTGATTAAGTACCTATATGAAGGAAAAGTGCCCAACTAGCATGATATTATGAAATCCCCATTTATGTACAAGTTTAAGCATATCACATGTTTGATGAAATGCTTCAATATATGAATTATGAATTATGTTATTGGTCATGTGTTTAAGTAAGCCATGCTATGTCAGTTTCTTTCCATCGAATCCTATGGGTACTTATACCCAACAATTTAGTTGTGTGCCTAGAGCCATGTCAGGTTTTCATGATAATCTTAGTCAAGCCATGATCAGTGAAATTTAGTCAGTCTCATGACTTAGGAAATCTTAGTAAATTCAGTATCCATCAGATAAGTCCTACTAAGTAATCTCATATCTATAGTATTCCTAGTAATCTCAGTAACTTCAGTACTCTCAGTCAGTCCTCAGAACTCATTATATTCCGTCAGTTAATGAAACTCAGTAAACTCAGTTTAGCTCCACCAAACAATATCATTAGTATCAGCTCAGTTCAGATAATCACTTTAGTTCAATTAATCAGTTCAGTTTCTTTCAGATGGGAGTAGGATTCAGCACCGAGCGAGCCTAGGGATAGGGACTCACCCGCTAGATAGGACTGAGATCCCCAGAAGAAATCCCTAAGTTCCAGAACTACATAGCTAGCGTAGGTATGGGATGTCACCCATTAGATAGGTCTGACATACTCAAGGATCACCTATTTGCACATTTAAATGTAGAGGACTGATCCCAGGGGTCACCTGCTAGATTAGGACTGATTCCATAATAGTTATCTTTATCAGTAGCGTGACATTGACACCTTTCCAACGAGGGTTACAGGTTGGATCCCAGTTATCTTTGTATGGGGAAAGTCGTTTAGATGATTAATTCCTACAGTCTCAGTTTTCAGTCTCAGTCTCAGTCTCTATAATAAAACTCAGATAGTTCTACAGATTTCAGGACTGTCAGATATAGTCACTCAGATATAGTATGAAACTCAGCTTATTCTATCAGATTTAGGACTCTCATATACAGTCACTTATGTTATCAGTTATATCAATTATCAGAACATATGTTATTAGTATTCAGACTCAGTACTTTCAGATACTGTCAATTAGATCAGTTTTTTTATAATCAAAACAATCAGAAACAAAAATTCAGATATCCACATCAGTATTCTCATTTTTTAGCTTACCAGTAATACAGTTAATCTATATTCCAGTAAAAGTAAACATAGATATCAGTAAATCCTTGTTATTAGTAGACTCAGTATTCAGAACTCAGTATTCAGTCCTATCATGATCTCAGTTACAGTTACATATTCATGCATGTATTCTCATGTTCATGTTAGTCAGTCAGTTAGTATTGTTCATGCATATGAAACCCATTGCATTCAGCCTACCTCACTTGCATACTTGTACATTCAAAGTACTAATACATTTTCACTATTGTGTTTTATACCATAGGTTTAGAAGCACGAGCGCCAGAGCATCAGTAGTATCTCGGTTCAGCAGTCAGAGTCATATGTGAGTCCTCATCCTTTGAGGACATAATGATTACATTATTATTTCATTTTTCAGTTTATTTCTATAGTTTGGAGTTAGTTGGGAACATGTCCCATCAACTTCATATTTTTCAGACAGTTTAGAGGCTTTCAGACTACAGCATATTTCGGATAGTTTATCTCAGTTTTGGGTATTTTCATACCCCATTACAGATATTGTATTATAATCATTATTAGTTCAGTTTTGAACCTTATGGCCTTACAGCTTATATTCCACATATTCATAATATATTATTTAGTGCTCAGTTATAGATATCAGCCATGGGTTAGCTTGTGGTCCTTTGGGGTCATGAGCACTATGTAGCATTTTGAGTACTAGATTCAGGGCGTTACAAACTTGGTATTACAGCCTAAGTTTCAATGGTTTCCTAGGAATTCTAAAAGCCACATCTAGTAGAGTCTTGTACATGGGTGTGTTGTGCACCACACTTATGTGCAGGAGGCTATGAGATGTTTTAGGAATAGTTTCCCTTCTTTTAGTATTCTTGTTGTGCCAGTGAGCATAGGCTCAAAGTTAAAATATCAGTATAATCCGTTTCTCCATTTCTTCTACAAAATATGCCTCCTAAAAGAAGAAATGGGAATCAGTCAGCCCCTCATCCAGAAGAACCTTTGGGCAAACATGTTTCTCATGCAAAGTTCAGGGATGCATTTACTACTCTTGCTCAGTCAGTTGCTACTCAAAATGAATGACCAGCTATCATTTCGGTCAATCCAGTAGCTAATTCAGCTATAGCCAGGATTTGGGACTTCACCGGAATGAACCCTCCATGATTTCTTAGGTCTAAGTCAGATAAGGACCCTCAGGAATTCTTAGATCGGGTTTAGAAGGTGACTGATATCATGGGGGTGACTATTGTTGAGAGTGCTGAGATAGCTACATATCAGTTGCAGGATATGGCTCATACTTGGTTTAAGTAGTGGAAGTAAGAAAGAGGAGATGATATAGGTCCTATAGAATGGGATAAATTTGTCACTGCATTCTTAGAGAGGTTCTTTCCCCTAGATCTTAGAAAAGCTAAAGTTTAGAATTCATCAACCTCAGGCAGGGCAATATGATGGTGAAAGAGTATTCTCTTAAGTTTACTCAATTAGCCAGATATGCCCCTCATGTGGTTGCAGATAGTAGGGCCAAGATAAGTAAGTCTATGTTAGGGGTGAATGATTGCATGGTACATACGTGTAGATCCGCCATGCTAAATAGTGACATGACTTTAGCCAGACTGATGACCTATGCTCAGCAGATAGAAGAGAAAAAGATTAAAGTGAAGGAAAAGCAGAACAACAGGGCAAGGACAGGTAGTTTCATCTTTGCTCAGCATAAGTCAGGGGGTGGTAGCCGTTATCAGTATAGTCATAAGTTTTTAGTCCTAGCCCCATCTTCAGCTAGTGCACCAGTACCCAAGTTCAGGAATGACAGTCGTGATGGGTCGCCAGGCTTCGAGGCCCAGGGTAGTGAGAATAAGAGTCTTACCTATCCGCTTTGCGAAGAGTGTGGTAAGAATCAACTAGGTGTATGTAGAGCAGGCAGTGAGGTCTGTTATGGATGTGGTAAGCTAGGCCACAGGCTGTGGTAAAGTAATGTAAGGGCTCAGAAGGGAAAAGATTTACGCCAGTAGGGTGTCATTTCTAGTACCACTAGTGGTCAGTATCAAAAAAGTTTTTATGCTCTTCATACTCGCTATGATCAAGAAAATTTCCCCAAAACAGATTTGGGTACGTTATAGGTCCTTCATAATCATGATATGCATTGTTAGACCTTTTGCTCTCATTTTGGGTTAAGATTTTTCAGCATCAGTTAGTCAGTAAAACTAGCAATTTCGTTTAGTTGTCAGACAATCATACTATCCTAAGTTTTGTGAATAAGATCGATTCAAGGTAATACATCCTGGTGATTGTGAGTTTAGCTCAATTCCATTGTTATGTCTCAGTTTCGAACCCCAGGTATTCAGTCATGAATCAGTCGGTTGATGCCCTATGCATCACCCTAGTATCTCAGTAACATGAGCGTTCTTAGAGAGACGTAGTGTCCCAAGGGGGAGATACCCCATTATTCCTCAACACTCTCATGTCTTAAATTTAGTTTCTCTTCGCATAACAAATCCATATTGGAGTAGTGGGTACCCATAGGTTGACCTCCAGAATCGGATCTTAGTAGTAAGCCACGTATTCAAGGTATTCAATTCAGATCACGATATTCATCTCATGTATCACGTTCCAAGCCTAGTTACGCTCTTATATTTCCGCTCATGCATATTTAGTAATTAATCTCAGACTCAGCCCAAGGTAGTATCTTTTCTTAAGCTTATCCAGCTTTATGTTTAGATTTCAGTTACAAATGCGGTATTCAGTTTCATGCTCAGTTTTTATTTCAACCTCGGTATCTTTACCCTTACATATTTAGTCATATGTTTGCGAGTCAGTTTAGTAATGTATTCATGCATCAGATATGCATGATCAGCTTACCATCACTCTCAGTCATGTAGTCCTACGTCAGCTTAGACATAAAATCATTCATCAGATATGCATGTTGAGTATGAATCTCAGTAATAACATTCAAGTTGTCATGTTTCAGTTGTTCATGTACAGTATGTACTCCAGCTAATCATTTCTCCCATCTCAATCAATCTTATTCGAGGATGAATATTCCCAAGGGGGAGATATTATCATATCCCATACTTCTACTAGCTTAAATCCGTCCCAAGAATGTCAAAGACTTGTTTCAAAGATGAATCCACTTTTATACATAAGGTATTTTCAATATTTTTACATTTTTTCATGTGAGAAATTCAATAATATTTCCATCGACACCAAATTCGCCCAAATCCAACACCAGGGCAAAGATTTAGAACCTTTTCAGTGAGACAGTGTATCACCTGAGCCATCAGCGCATCACGGAGCCAGCTTAAATGAAAATTGTCAATTTTTAGTGTTGCTCCACAATAGTGGCGCGTTGCACCAAACTTTAACTCCATGTCACGCCACCATACAGATTCCCAATTGTCTAGTTCCAGTGACTTGGCGCAATAGTGGTGCGTCGCGCCAAGGATAAAAATTGGGAAATTTTCACAAGAATTAAAATACATGTCCGAGGGTTCAAAGGGTTAATTTCCCTATCCTATATAAGCTCAAAAACATGGATTTGAGCCTCCATTACACCAAAATATACTCTATTCTCTCAAAATACTCTGAAGAACACATTAGAGTTTTTCATAAAAGATTTAAGTTCAAGAATTTCCTCCATAAATCTTAGTGTATTTACGAACCAAGGTATGCATAGTGTTCATTCATTGACTCCTTTCGTCTATGAAGCCCAAGAATATCTTTTGTAAGTTCAAGTTTATCAATTTCTTTATGAATTTCATGTTAGGTTTGTTTTGCTTATGCTGAGAATTATCAATTGAATTCAAATACATGTTGGGTGATCAATGTTATGTGGAATTGATTTGTATAGATGTATATTCAAGTGAACCTATGATTAAACCCTAGGATGATGAAATTAGATGTTGAATCATGATGTTTAATTGTTGTATAATGTTGTCAACATATATTATGCTTACCATATAGTGCCCAACTAGCATGATATTATGAAATCCCCATTTATGTACAAGTTTATGCATATCACATGTTTGATGTAGTGCTTCAATATATGAATTATGAATTGTGTTGTTGGTCATGTGTTCAAGTAAGCCATGCTATGTCAGTTTCTTTCCATCGAGTCCTGGAGGTACTTGTACCCAACAATTTAGTTGTGTTCCTAGAGCCATGTCAGGTTTTCACAATAATCTCACTCAAGCCATGATCAGTGAAATTTAGTCAGTCTCATGACTCAATAAATCTTAGTAAATTCAGTATCCATCAGATCAGTCCTACTCAGTAATCTCAGTAATCTCAGTAACCGCACCATTCCTAGTAATCTCAGTAACTTCAGTACTCTCGGTCAGTCCACAGAACTCAGTACATTTCGTTAGTCAATAGAACTCAGTAAACTCAGTCTAGCCCCGCTAAATAATACCATTAGTATCGGCTAAGTTCAGATAATTACTTTAGTTTAGTTAATCATTTTAGTGTCTTTCATATAGGAGTACGATTCAGCACTGAGCGATCCTTGGTATAGGGACTCGCCTGCTAGATAGGACTGAGATCCCTAGAAGAAATCCCTAAGATCCAGAATTATGTAACCAACGTAGGTACAAGATGTCACCCATTAGATAGGACTGATATACATAGGTATCACCCGTTAGCATATTTAAATGTATAGGATTGATCCCAGGGCTCACCCTCTATATTAGGATTGACTCCATAGCAGTTGTCTTTATTAGTGGCGCGGTATTGACACCCTTCCAACTAGAGTTACAGGCAGGACCCTAGTCAGCTTAGTATGGGGCATGTCGGTTAGATGATTGATTCCCACAGTCTTTGTCTTAGTAATAGAACTCAGATAGTTCTACAGATTTAAGGATTGTCAGATACAGTCACTCAGATATATTATAGAACTCAGCTAGTTCCATCAGATTCAGGACTGTCAAATACAGTCACTTATGTTATCGTTACATTAGTTATCAGAACTCATGTTATCAGTATTCAGACTTAGGATTGTCAGATAAAGTTAATTATATCAATTCTTCATAATTAGAACTATAAAAAACAAAAATTCAGATATCCATATCAGTAGACTCAGTTGTCATCTTACCAGTAATACAATTAACCTGTATTCCAGTAATAGTAAACTCAGATATTAGTAAAAACCTGCTATTAGTAGACTCAGTTGTTAGAATTCAGTATTCAATCCTATTATGATCTCAGTTACAGTCA
Source organism: Capsicum baccatum var. pendulum (assembly GCA_030864225.1). Classification (NCBI taxonomy): domain Eukaryota; kingdom Viridiplantae; phylum Streptophyta; class Magnoliopsida; order Solanales; family Solanaceae; genus Capsicum; species Capsicum baccatum. The sequence continues at coordinate 167,923,251 of CM061558.1, read as the reverse complement.
TGTATGCATGCATGTATTCTCATGTTCATGTTAGTCAGTCAGTTTGTATTGTTCATGCATATGAAACCCCTTGCATTCAGCCTATCTCACTTGCATACAAGTACATTCAAAGTACTGATGCATTTGCGCTATGGTGTCTCATACCATAGGTTAAAAAGCACGAGCGTCAGACCATCGGTAGCATCCCGGTTCAGTAGTCAGAGTCAACTGTGAGTCCTCATCCTTTGAGGACATGTTGATTACATTATTATTTTAGTTTTTAGTTTATTTCAATAGTTCGGAGTTAGTAGGGGACATGTCCCATCAACTCCATAGTTTTCAGACAGTTTAGAGGCTTTTAGACTACAGCATGTTTCAGACAGTTTATCTTAATTTTTGGTATTTTCATACCCTCTTACAGATATTGTATTATAATCAGTATTAGTTTAGTTTTAAACCTTATGGCCTTACAGCTTATATTCCGCATATTTATAATGTATTATTTAGTGCTCAGTTATAGATATCATTCATGGGTTAGCTTATGGTCCTTCAGGGTTATGAGCACCGTATAGCATTTTGAGTACCGGATTCGGGACGTTATAATTGGCTCATAGTCCTGGGGCACGTAAAATACCCAACTCGGTGCTAAATACTACTCCCTTTAATATGTATGCTCATTCTGTAGGAAATCCAGTTATAAAACTAGTATAAGGGTTTACAATGAAAACCTCTTTTGAATTTATTTACTGTAAACTATAGTTAAATCTGTAAAATGGATTCCATATCTAAGCTGAGATGAAATCTTTGTTCAAAATATGAATATAACAAATCATGGATGCTTAAAAGCATAATCGTCTTGAAATAACAACATTCAAACTAGGGCTATTAACCAATGAATCTATTTCATGTCAAATTATCATAAAGTTCATGCTAAATAATTAAAACCTTGATAATTATATTCTAAATCTAGAAATTAATTTCATACGCATAAAAAATTACGAAAGCAGACATGCAATTCAACATCTAAATCAATTGTAATCTCATAATCTTCAAATAGTAAAGAGTGGGTATAAACCCTAGACTGAAATTCATATAATTCATATAAAATTCAACTTTAAACAAATTTTGGGCACAAGGATGAAAGAATTATCCTTGTTCATAACCCCACATACCTTAATTGATAAAATTGATAAAGAAGCTTGAACTTGAATTCCTATTTGTGCTTTTAAAGATGATTTCTTGAATATCTTGAATTGGGAATCTTGAATTTTGGGTTATCTTGAAAATAGAATGGTGGAATTTTGGATTTCTTGAGGGTTAAAATTTTAAGCTCTAGGGTTTCTTGGAGAGTAATTTGATGAAAAGTATGCATAATGTGCTTAGAATAGGTTTAATCTAGTGTTTTTAATGATTTGGGGGCTTGGGAAATGACTAGGTTGCCCTTTTGAAAAATTAACTCGAAACTGAAATCCCGATTTTGGGCCCCACCGCAATGTGGTGCTTATTGCGGTGGCTAACTGAAAAAAAGACAATTGCCATTTTGGGATCTGGCGCAACGCAGCGTAATTACGTTATGTCATTGGAAAAGGACAAGTGCCATTTTGCACTCCACCACGATGCGGAGTCTGTCCCATTGAGAATTTTGGTGCAGCATAGGCAAATCATGGTGAGCTACTAGAAAAGGATAAGTGGTAATTTGGACTTCACCGCGATGCGGGATAATTGCGGTGCTTCACTGGAAATCCGACAATTGTGATTCTACACCTCACCGCAATGCGGTGCTCTACTATTTTTCACTAAAATCGCCATAACTTCTCAATTGGATTAAGGAAAATTGGTATTGTTGGAAAGCTAATTTAATTATCTACAACTTGGTGGGTCTATAACTGGAAAATTCAACACGCACCAGAGTTATAAATTTTTAAAGTTGACCCTCGACACACTAGGAGATAAACGGGACTATGAAAAGTACAAGGTATTACACACATCCCTCGGAAAGGGTTTTATAAGGTGTTATAATGTCACGACCCAAAAATGAAGGTCATGATAGCACTTGTCGCGGCATACCTTGACAAGTAAGCCTATCACCCAAACCAATACTAAAAGAGGAAAAGACAGAAATATCCCAAGATAAGGCTTCTAAAATAAAGCCGAACCATACAAGTAATCATAATAATGCGGAAAGAACTTATCCAAAATACCAATCATGCCCAAAACCAGGTGTCAATAGTGTAAGAACTACTAATACAATCCAAGAGTCAAATACATCAAAAAAATAACCACAAAGGAATAATAATTGTCTCTGAATACAAATAAAGACATAACTACTATAGAAAGATAGAAGTAAACTTCGGACGTATCAATGTCTAGCCGCTATCTTGGAAGCTCCAACAATCGCCCGAGTCAAGCTAGTTGAGGCGCACTCGAGCTAGGACCTGCACCGAAAGGGTGTAGTAGGCATGAGTCCAATCCACTTGTACTCAGTATGTATCATAGGCTGACCAAGAAAAGTAGTAAATAAAGCATACAAAATATACACTAAGGGCACATCACCTGTAGTAAAAAAAAATGTCCCACAACGGTAGCCAACACCATTTGCACTAATAGTTCTAATATATCTCACATATATTGCAACATCACACTAAGATAGAACAAAAGTACATATTATATCACATATAATAAGAACCAAGGGGAACGTGCATATACAAGATCATCAAATACAAGTGAAAGAAGATACGATAAATTCATAGATGACAAGTTAATGTCTACATAATACAACATAACACAATAAACTAAGTGCAATGTACATGATGATAATGATGATGATGATGCACGAGATCACCGTACAACTTTCAGGATCATCGCACAACCCCCATATACACCTACGGAGCTAAATCTTCCCAACATAGGACCCATGGGGGGTTTATCAACCCGTATTCAATCCACATATCTCATATCCCCTTTTCGTAACATCCCTCAAAAATGGTTTTATAAGGTGTTACAATATCTCCTCTCCAACACATCTCTCGGGAAAGGTTTAAAAAGGTGTTGTCAGTGTTTCTCAGATGTTTCCACAGTGGTACCAATGTTTCATGAATGAGCATGGAGTGTTTTCACAACCAATCACAATGATATATTTCCACGACCATGTGAGCCAATATACACTCATTTATTTCAGTTTCATCCATGAATTTTCACATGTCTCATATGCCAAATAAAGTATGAATATAATCATAATACACCAATGGTACCATATTAAGCATCTTAACAACACAATACAATTATTCATATGTATTCAAGGCTATTAGTATCAGATAGGACACCACACGGTCACACATAACACATAATAACCCAATTTCGACAATTACATCACATACAGGCCCCACCACGAGCACAACACATAAATAGCCATTTTTCATGATTAGTTTCCACCCTTAACATGCACTTTGTATCATCATTTATTACTCAGCCAATTCTGAAAGAGTTAAGCCATAACCTACCTCAATAGTCAAAATTTATCCGCAACACTTTGAACCCACGACCTTACTTTCCATGAACGATCCCAAACTCCACTAAAAATATTAAATATGAAATCTATGCGTCAAAACAAAATCAACGACACCCATATTGACTATTTTTTTATTTAGGATCAAAATGGACCACTGAAATGGGTTTTCAAAAAATATGTTCCCCATATTTTTAGGAACCTACAGAGGAAAACGCAAGTTAAATCGCGTCAAAAATGAGGTTAAAGTTGAAGAAAAATCATTTTTCAGCTTTACCGGATAAAATCTTTGAAGTCCGGGTTAAAATCAAGAATCGAAGTTGTTTTGAAGGTTAAATTGATGAAAAAATTAGAAATTATGAGATAAAAACATTATTCAAGTGAAAAAGAGTGAAATTTGGGTTTAAAATCATGCCCTAAGATTTTTGGGATTTTGAGAAATTAATCAAGAAATTACTAAGAAAATGGTGAATTTTTACCTTAAATCCGTCATAAAATCAAGAAATGGGTGTTAATCTAGCTTCCCAAATTCTCACAAACTTTACTTTTAAGATCCCACACTATTTTGGGGTTTAACTCTCAAGAGGCAAGATGAAAAATGAGCAAAATAGTTCAAAAAGGGAAAAATCTGCTATATATATAGCAGAAAATCTGCACCAACAGTTTTTTTTAAAGTCCAACTCACAGTTAGATAAGGTGCCCGGGATTCACTTGGAGTTCGATATATGCAAACGAACTATGAAACCATACTAAATTTGATGTTTCAGACGCGATGGCGATATTAGATTTTCAAAAAATATCGTTTTTACAAAGTGGACCCTCGAAACCTGAAATTACAATTTTCTAAACCGAGAGTCGAAATGAGATTTAAAAGCTGAAAAATCATACCAAACATGCTAACACCCTAAAATCAACATTTCGAATCTACTGGCAAAGTTGGATTTTCCATCCGAGGTCGTTTCGATCAAATATGGGTCCTACACCCATATTTTTAATTTTCCAACTTTCTGATCAATAGGTTGAAATGAGCTCGAGTGCATCAGGACCCAAACCAAAGGTCTACCTACCCTAAAATCGATATTCCAGAACTTCTGGCGTAGTTCGTTCGTCCATCCATCACACAGATCAAAATATATCCTCATAAGTCTAAAATAAGGCTCTCAAACCTATAAAAGACCATAATATCGCATAAATGATACCAAAATGCATCAAAAAACATGCCAATCACTCTCACACCCCAGAAATACCATAATGCAACTACGGAGAGGGGTAAAATAGTTAAATCACACAAAATCACAAATTTCACTAAACTCATCAATTTTTAGGTCGTTATATCATCCACCACTAAAAATCTGGTTCGTCCTTGAACTAAGGCAAAAGAAATACCTGAATCAACAAAGAGCTGGGGATAGGAACTATGCATATCAGATTCAACCTCCCAAGTAGACTCATCTACAGGTCGATGTCTCCACTGAACCTTAACCGCAGGGATAACTCTAAAGCGCAATCGCCTAACATCCCTAGCCAAAATGGAGATCGACTCCACAACAACGACAACCACTCACATAACTGAACTGAATCTTAACAAATAATATAAGAATCATCCGAAATATAACAGCAAATCATAGAAACATGAAAAACTAGATGAACAGCTAATAGATCGGGGGGCAAAGACAAATCATAAGCCACATACCAACAATTCGAAGAATCTTATATGGACCAATATACCTAGGGCTAAGTTTTCCCTTCTTCTTAAATCTCATCACACCATTCATGGATGAAACTCGAAGAAAAACATTATCACCAACACCAAATCTCAAGGCATGAAGTCTATGATCAGCATAGCACTTCTGCCTACTCTGAGCTGCTCGAAGTCTATGCTGAATAATTTGGACTCTGACCAAAGAATCATGAAGCAAGTTTGTACCTCGAGGTCTCACCTCTGAAACATCAAACCAACCTACTGGGATACACAACGCCTACCATACAATGCCTCAAAAGGAGCCATATCAATACTGGAACGGTAGCTATTATTATATGCAAGCTCTGCTAAAGCCAAAAGTTGCTCCCACTGACCACCAAAATCCATCACGCATGCACAGAGCATCCCCGTAAACTTGGATAGTCTGCTCTGACTAGCCATCAGTCTGGGGTGAAATGCTATGCTAAGATCAACCCGAGTACCCAACTCACCCTGAAAAGTCATCCAAAAGTGAGATGTGAACACAGAACCTTAATCTAAAATAATAGACACTGGCACACCATAAAGATAAACAATCTCACAAATATGGATTAAGCCAACCTCTCAGCACTAAATGAGATCCAAACCTGAACAAAATAAGCAGACTTGGTCAATCGATCCACGAGGACCCAAACACTATCAGAACCATGAGATGTATGGGGCAAACCAGCCAAAAAGTCAATAGTGATCCATTCTTACTTCTACTCAGGAATGGGTAACCTCTAAAGTAGTCCATTGGGTCTCATATGCTCGACCTCCACCTGCTGACAAAAAATTCCATATCTCACATCATACCACCCACCAGTAGTGTTGCCTCAAATCACGATATATCTTAGTCAAACCTGGATGGATAGAATATCTGGAACAATGGGCCTTCTCAAATATCAACCTAATCTAGTCACCCACTCTCGGCACACAAAGTCAGCCCCCAATCCTCAAAACTCTATCTGAATAAAGTGAGGCTTCCTTATCCTCCCCACTCAACACCTTACCTTGAATCAACCTCAATCCAATATCGTCAAACTGATGACCTTGAATATTCTCCATCAAAGAAGATCTAGCCTCTACAAATGACAAAACACGCCCAGGTGTCAAAATATTAAGTCTAACCATCTGGTGAGATAAAAACTGAACCTTGAAGGCAAAGGGACTCTGTTGGGTCAAAAGATGCACCAAGCTACTCATGCTAGTCGACTTTTGGCTCAAGGAATTCGCAACCACATTAGCCTTGCCCAGATGGTAGAGAATAGTCAAGTCATAATCCTTAAGCAACTCAAGCCAATGACGCTGCCTCATAAGAAGATATCCCTGGGTAAATAAGTACTGAAGGCTATGATAATCTGAGAAAATCTTACAACGAACTCCATCCAAGTAGTGCCTCCAAAACTTTAAAGCAAACACAACTACACACAACTCCAAATCATAGGTAGGATAATTTATCTCATAAAACTTCAGTCTTAACGAGACACATACACAAAACATGATAAAGCCCACGCCCTTCTTGGGCAAAGCCAATATCAGAGCTAAAGTCAATGAATCCTTAAGCTATTAGAAGCTCGCCTCACAAGCATCAGACCACTAAATGGAAATTTTTTTCTCAGTCAACTTAGTCAAATGAGCAGCAATAAAAGAGAAAACCTCAACAAAATGCCAATAATAATTGGCTAAACTGAAAAAACTCCAAATATCAGTGGGCGAAGTAGGTCTAGTCCAATCACAAATAGCTGCAACCTTGGCTGGATCAACCGTAATACCTTTCTTTGTCACCACATGACCCAAAAAAGAAATAGACTCCAACCAAAACTCACACTTAGAGAACCTAGCATATAACTTCTCATACCTCAATATTTGAAGCACAATTAGCATATGCTCCTCATGCTCAATCTCACTCTTGGAATAAACTAAGATATCATCAATAAATATAATAACAAAGGAGTCAAGATACGATCAAAATATGTGGTTCATCAACTTCATGAACGCGGCAGGGGCATTGGTCAACACGAAGGACATGACCAAGAACTCAAAATGACCATAGCTAGTTCGAAAAGCTATTTTCAGAATATCCGAAGCTTTAATATCAACTGGTGATAATCAAATCTCAAATCAATCTTCAAAAATAATGCAGAACCCGAAGCTGATCAAATAAATCATTAATCCGAGGAAGAGGATATTTATTCTTAACCGTAACCTTATTCAACTACCGATAATCAATACATATCAACATAGACCCATTCTTTTTCTTTACAAACAAGACAAGCACACCCCAAGGTCAAATACTAGGTCGGATATATCCCTTATCCACCAACTTATGCAATTGATCTCTTAGTTCTTTCGACTCTGTTGGGGCTATCCTATAAGGAGAAATAGAAATGGGCTTGGTGCCTAGCTTGGTATTAATAGCGAAATCAATATCTCAATCTGGAGGCATACCAGGCAAGTCTGTAGGGAACACATCCACAAACTCATGGACAATACAAATAGAATCTAAGAAAAGAGGTAAAACAACACTGGTATCACGAATATGGGCCATGTAAGATAAACATCCCCTCTTAATCAATTTACGAGCATGAACATAAGATATAATCCTCTTAGGACCCAAATGAAGTGCACCCTTCCATGCTATTATTTCCACACCCAACAAAGTTAAAGACACGGTCTTGGCGAAATAATCTAAGACAGCATGATAAGAAGCCAACCAATCCATACCCAAAATAACATTAAAATTGACCATATCTAACACAAAAAAGTCTACCAAAGTCTCACACCCAGGAAAAATCATAACACAAGATCGGTGAGCCCGATCCACCACTAAAGAATCATCTACTGAATCAGATACAAGAATAGGTATGGCAAGAGACTCACTAACAAAATCAAAACCCAAAGCAAAATATATAGACACATAGGAGAAAGTTGATCCGGGATCAAATAATATAGATGCAGGTCAGAAACAAATGAGAAAGATACCTATAATCATAATATCAAAAGCCTCTATCTCAGGTCTGGTTGGTATTGCATAACACTATTCACGACTACCAACTGGTTGAGTATCCCTACAACCAGCACCACCGGATCTATCATCTCTATCTCTCGCACATTTGGTAGTATCCTTACCCCTCACAGTTGGAATAAGAGTAGCTCGAACCACCCAGTGGGGACAGTCCTTGGCTACATGGCCAATCTCATCACACACATAGCAACCTCTATGACTAGTCTCAATAGAAGAAAGTACAACTAAGCCCGAACGGCCACCCTAAACTGCTAAACTAGAAGGTTCACCAGCTAACTCTGTAAAGCTACCTACACTAGCTTACCATGGTATCCACGAGAACCTCTAAAATCTCTTTCTTGAGAAATCTGACTCCTGAACTTACCAAAACATCATGCCTTCTTAGCGCCTCCCTGAGAAGCACTAAGAATACTCTTTGTCATCTTAGCAAGATCTATAATACTCATAAAAGACTAATCACAACCATCTACGATATAGCCAAATGAAAGGATATATCTAAACCCTTCACAAACTTATGAATCTTCTCAAACTCGATGGAAATGCTATCGTAGGAATAACTGGACATAGCATAGAAGTGTGCCTCATAGTCAGCAACTATCATAGAGCCCTACTCCAAATGATCAAACTCATCCCACATTCGATCCCTCAAACTGTAAGGCATGAATCTCTCCAGAAAGGCATCGACAAACTGATCCCACAAAAACTCAGGATCATCAACAGGCCTACAACCGATAAATAATATCCACCAATATCTAGCAACATCTTTGAAGTGATATATAGTATAAGCCACACCATCCATGCAGAAAGAGTAAAACATAAGTCAGAATAAAAAGTATGAAAGAATTTTGCATAATAAGGAATAAAATGAGAGAGGTTTCCCAAAGATATCCTATAGCATCTCGAAGATAGATACGAACGTCTACATATCGATTCGGGAAAATCTATTAGACAACTTGTTCTTACACTGTTGATACCAATGAAACCTGACTACTCTGATACCAATTTGTCATGACCCAAAAATGAAGTTCATGATGGCACTTGTCGCGGCGTACCTTAACAAGTAAGCCTATCAGCCAAATCATTACAAAAAGTAGAAAAAACAAAAATATCCCAAGATAAGACTTTAGAATAAAGTTGAACCATATAAGTAATCATAATAATGCAGAAAGAACTTATCCAAAATACCAATCATGCCCAAAATCAGATGTCAATAGTGTAGGAACTACTAATACAATCTAAGAGTCAAATACATCAGAAAAATTACCACAAAGGAATAACAATCATCTCCGAATACTAATAAAGGCACAACTACTATAGAAAGATAAAAGTGAACTTTGAATGCATGAATGTCCAACCGCTACCTTAGAGGCTCCAACAATCGTCTGAGTCAAGCAAGTTGAGGCTCACTCAATCTAGGACCTGCACTGAAAGGGAGCTTTAGTCATGAGTACGGTCCACTTGTACCCAGTAGGTACAAAATATACACCAAGGGGGCATCACCTGCAATCAGAAAATGTCCAACAACGGTAGCCCACGCCGCTTATACTAATAGTTCTAATATATCTCACATATATTGAAATATCACACCAAGATAGAAAAAAATACGTATTATATCACATATAAAAAGAACAAGGGGGAACATGCATATACAAGATCATCAAATACAACTAAAAGAAGATATGATAAATACATAGATGACAAGTCAATATGTTAATAGAACACAACATAACATAATAAAGTAAGTTCAATGTATATAATGATGATGATGATGATGCACGAGGTCTTCATACAACCTCCGGGATCGTCACACAATCCTCGTATACACCTACGGAGCTAAAGCTTCCCAACGTAGGAACCATGGCAATTCATCAAGCCGTATACAATCCACATATCTCATATCTCCTTTTTGTCACATCCCTCAGAAAGGTTTTTATAAGGTGTTACAATATCTCCTTCCTGGCATATCCTTCGGGGAGGGTTTTAAAAAGTTGTTGCCAGTGTTTATCAGATGTTGCCACGGTGGTACCAATGTTTCATGAATAAGTATGATATGAGGATGTAATGCTCATAACCAATCACAATGAGTATTTTCACAACCAATCACAATGATATCTTTTCACAACCATGTGAGCCAATATACACTCATTATTTCAGTTTTATCCACGAATTTTCACATGTCTCATATGCCAAACAAAGTATAAATATAACCATAATACACTAATGGTACCATATTAATCATCTTAATAATAAAATACAATTATTCACATGTATTCAAGACTATTAATATCAAATAAGATCCCACACAATCACACATATCACATAATAACTCAATTTCGATAATTATATCACATATAGCCCCCCCCTCCCACAGGCACAACACATAAATAGCATTTTTATTGATTAGTTCCCACCTTTAACATTCATTTTGAATCATTATTTACTACCCAACCCATTCTAAAAGAGTTAAGTCATAACCTACCTCAAAAGCCGAAACCGATCTGCTACACTTCGAACCTATGATCTTACTTTCCATGAACTATCCTGAACTCCGCTAAAAAAATAAAATATGAAATCTACTCATCAAAATAAAAGCAACAACACTATATTGACTATTTTTGGTTCGGGGTCAAAACGGACCACCGAAATGGGTTTTCAAAAAAGAAGGGCAAAATTGGAACTTTACTTTAAAAATATGTTCCCCATATTTTTAGGAACCTACAGATTTAAACCCAGGTTAAATTGAGTCAAAATGAGGTTCAAATCGAACAAAAAAACCATTTTTGAGCTTTACCAGTTAAATTCTTTGAAATTCGGGTTAAAATCAAGAATCAGAGTTGTTTTGAAAGTTAAATTGATGAAAAACTAGTAATTATAATATAATAATATTATTCAAGTGAAATGAAGTGAAATTTGGGTTTAAAATCATGCCCTAAGATTTTTGGGGTTTTGAGAAATTAATCAAGAAATTACTAAGAAAGGGGTGAATTCTTACCTTAAATTCATAATAAAATCAAGAAATGGGTGTTAATCTAGCTTCCCAAGCTCTCACAAACTTCACTTTTTAGCTCCCACACTATTTTGAGGTTTAACTCTCAAGAGGAAAAATAAAAAATGAGCAAATTAGTCCAAAAGGGGGAAAATTTGTTATATATATAGCAAAAAATCTGCACCAGCAGTTTTTTGTCTAAAGTCCAACTCATACTTCGATAGTGTGCTCGGGATTCATTCGGAGTCCTATATATGCAAAGGAACAATGAAACCACACTAAATTTGATGTTTCGGATGCGATGGCGATATCATATTTTCAAAAAAAATATCATTTTCACAAAGTTGACCCCCGAAACCTAAAATCACAATTTTTCAAACCGAGATTCGAAATGAGATTTAAAAGCTGTAAAATCATACCAAACATGAAAACACCCTAAAATCAATATTCTGGATCTGCTGGAAAAGTCGGATTTTCCATCCGATGTTGTTTTGATTAAATGTGGGCCCCACACCCATATTTTCAATTTTTCAACTTTTTGATCAATAGGTCAAAATGAGCTTGGGTGCACCGGGACTCAAACCAAAGGTATACCTATCCTAAAATCGATAGTTCGTTTGGCCATCCATCGCATGGAACAAAATATTTCCTCATAAGTCTAAAATAAGGCTCTCGAAGTCATCAAAAACCAGAATATCGCATAAATGATACCAAAATGCATCGAGAAACATTCCAATCACTCTCACATCTCGGAAATACCATAATGCAACTACGGAGTGGGGTAAAATAGTCAAATCACACAAAATTACAAATTTCACATAATTCATCAAATTTTTAGGTCGTTACGTACAATATCTGCTTCCCGCCATATCCCTCGGGAAAAGTTTTTTAAAAGGTATTGCTATTATTACTTTGGTGTTTCCACGGTGGTACCAATGTTTCATCTCATATGTAATTCTCATAACTAATTATAATAAGTATTTCTTCAACCAACCAAATGATATATTTCCACAACTAACCATAATGATATATTTCCACAACCACGTGAGCCAATATCCACTTATTATTATTTTTTTGATCCATGAATTTCCACATGTCTCATATGTCAATAAAGTATGAATATAATCACAACACACCAATGGTACCACATTAAGAACTTTAACAGCACAATATAATTATTCACACGTATTCAAGGTTATCAATATCACATAGGACTCACACGATCACACATATCACATAACATCTAAATTTTGACAATTACATCACAAATAGGCCTCCACACGGGCACAACACATAGATAAATATTTTTTTCATGATTATTTTCCACCCTTACCATGCATTTTGTACCATCATTTACTATCCAGCCTAGTCTGAAAGAGTTAAGTCTTAACCTACCTCTAAAGCCAAAATACTGCAACCAAGACTTTGCTCCCAATGCCTTACTTCTCACGAGCAGTCCCCAAATCCACTAAAAATATAAAATATAAAACCTACGCATCAAAACAAAACCAACGACAATGATATTGACTAGTTTTAGTTCAGGTTCAAAATGGACCCCCGACATGGATTTTAGAAAAAGAAGGGCAAAATCATAACTTTATTTCAAAAAAATATTCCTCATATTTTTAGAAATCGACATATAAAAATCAAAGTAAAATTGTTCCAAAAAGAAGGTTCAAATCGAAGAAAAAACACTTTTATGCTTTACCAGATAAAATCTTTAAATCTTGAGTAAATCAAGAATCAGAGTTGTTTTGAAGATTAAAAGGATAAAAACCTAGTAATTATAAGATTAAAATATTATTAAGTGAAAAGGAGTAAAATTGATGTTTAAAATCAAGCCCTAAGATTTTTGGAGTTTTGAAAAAATTATCAGGAAGTGACTAAGAAAAGGGTGAATTCTTACCTTAAATCCGTAATTGAATCAAGAATAGTTGTTAATCTTGCTTCCCAAGTTCGTAGAATCTACACTTTTAAGCTCTCACACTATTTTAGGGTTTACCTCTCAAAAGGCAAGGTGAAAGAATAGACAAAATGAGCCAAAAAAAGGTAAAAATCTCTAATATATTGCAGAAAAATCTGCATAAGTCCTGATGGACTTCGATAGGGCGCTCGGGATTCGATATATGAAAACAAACTATCTAAACACACTAAATTTGATGCTTTGAACTCAATGGCTATATTATATTTTCTAAAAAAATATCATTTTTATAGAGTTGACCCCTAAAATCTGAAATTACAATTTTCCAAATCGAGGGTCGAAATGATATTTAAAAGCCATAAAATCATATCAAACATGTTACCACCCTAAAACTGATGTTCTGGATCCACTGGCAAAGTTATATTTTCTATTCGAGGTTGTTTCGATCAAATGTGGGTCTCACACTCGTATTTTCAATTTTCTAACTTTTCGGCCAATAGGTCAAAATAATCTCGGGTGAACCGGGACCCGAACCAAAGGTCTACCTAGCCTAAAATCCATATTCCAAATCTTCCGGTGTATTTATTCAGCCATTCATCATACGGATCAAAAGATATCCATATAAGTCCAAAATAAGGCTCTCGAAGCAATAAAAAACCATAATATCGTATAAATGATACCAAAATACATTGAAAACCATGCAAATCACCCCCATACCTCAGAAATATCATAATACAACTATGGGAAGGAGTAAAATAGTCAAATCATACAGAAACACATAATTCACATATTTCATCAAAAAGTTTGTCGTTAGATATACCTAATTGTATGCGAGCAGAGGTGGTCTAACAACATAAATCTATAACATGTTGTTTAATTATCTAATTAAAGGAATCTTGGGCAAACAACATAAATTATGATAGTTTGAAGCTTAATTACAGAAAATTTTGGCATTTTGCATGTTTATTAAAAATCTTATTTTTGGATCTATCGAAATACATAATTATCTCCTAATACATCCAATGAAGAATTTTTCCTTTATAAAGATACATAATTAGATTTTGATACATTTGGGTCTTCCGAGATACATAATACATCCAATGAAGATATATTTTTTCCTTTGTAGAGATATATAATTAGCTCCTTATACATTTTTCTAATTTTGGATCTGTCAAGATATATAATTTTCTCCTGATACATCCAACGAAGATATATAATTAGTTGAGATTTTTGAAATTACTTTATAAGGGTGGAGATTTCTGTAAAAATGATAAGTTAAGGTGTATATGTATATTATTTTTTCAGACCTTTAATTAAAATTTTACTACTGTTCATGGTTGGCTTAATATCTGAGATTTAACAATTATTCACAATTGGAAGAAATATGTAAATTACTAAAATATCATTAAAAAAATAAAAGAGATATAGCAGCAAATCCAAGTAATTAATGCAGAACATACCATTTTAATGCATTAATTTATGGGCCCCAGAAACGTACTGACAGCAGCAGCCCTCAATTATAAGGCCTAAAAATTAATGTAGGAGTTTGATCTTGAGACCATTAACATGAAATTTGAAGCTTTAACCACCAGACCAGGCACACCACACATTCATGAAGCACATGGCTGAAACAGACATGTTGACGGTCTGTTGTGTGCTTTCCCTCTTATTAGTAAGTTAGTCATGAGAAGCTCGTGCAATGCACGAGCCCAACATCTATTATAAATTAATATTATAATAATGATAATAATTAAATTACAATATTTATTTATTTATTCAAAGAAATATTTGTTTTTATTTATACAATCTACTTTATGTTGTTGATACTTTATCCAATCTTAATTAGTCTTTTTAATTGCGAACTTGACATGTTTAGTCTAATAACAAACAATTTTTTGCCATATTTCCCCCTAATGATTGGCTAGCTAAATTTTCTTTTGAATATAGTATCACGTAAATTTGGTTATTAAGTATTGTATATTACTCTCAATCTTAATTTATGTGGTTTCTTTTGAATTTGGAAATTCTAATAAATCTTTTAAGAGTAATTTCATATATTTTTTAAATATTTTAAATCATCAATCATTTTGACTCAAATATATAATTTTGTTTCAAAAAAATTGAAGATCCTATGTTCAAATTCATAATTAAATTTAAACATTTCACTGTCAAATTTTGAATTATGTCACATAAATTGAGAAGAAAAAAAATATGTGTTTATGTTCTATTACTCTACAAACATTTATAGTTATTCACAATTGAAAGAAAGGATTTACAATTACTCACAATTGAAAGAAATTGTAAATTATTAAAATCTTATGAAATATAAAGCAAAGAAGAAGAAGAATGCAGAGAAAAGAGAGAGCGATTCTTATTTCTCTTGAGGAGTGAATAACAATGAAGCAAAACCCCTTTTATTTATAGGGAAAAACTAAACTTAGGGTTTCTAACTTTTTCATAAATAGACATTCACTATATATGATAAAGTAGACATTCACTACATATAGTAAAGTAGAAATTCACTATATATGTTAATACATTTATGACACTCCCCCTTGAATATCTAAATGATAGACAATGTGTCTCGTAAAAACCTTACTAGGATAACCCCAATGAAAAAAATCTAGTGAAGAAAAATGAGTACACATCTCTAGTAATACGAATTTCGTCTGCCTCATTAAAAACCTTACAAAAAATCCGGTGGGACAAAACCTTGAAAGAAAAAAAAAGTACAGTGTATATTTGTTTCCCATGATGAGAACATCAATTCTGAATCTTGAATATTTTAATCTGATGCATCATCTTCTCTAAATTTGTTATTGATAGAGACTTTGTGAATAATTAGTCATATGATCACTCAAATGAATTTATTGCATATTGATATCACCATTCATTTGGAGCTCATGGGTGCAGAAAAGCTTTGGCAAAATGTACTTCATTCTATCTCCTTTTATGAATCCTTCCTTGAGTTGTGCTATACATATAGCATTGTCTTCATGCAAAATTATGGGTACTATATCACATTTCAAATCATATTTTTCTCAAATGAGATGTATGATTGACCTCAGACACATACATTCTCGACTTGCTTTATAAATAGCTATCAACTTAGCATAATATGACTGTCATGTATACATGGTATGACAGTGATCCTTCATGATAATAGGTAATATGTATGTATTGAACCATTATGTTGATCATATGAATATCATGTGTATTCAAAAACTTGTTAATATGTGTTACCATAAACTCATTCATACAAGGAATTTCAATTGCAATATGCAAGTGATCTACTTCACTATCTACATGTAGAAGTAAAACTATATCATGCTCATAGTTGCAGCAAGATGAGTAAATGCATCAATTGCACAAGATATGGTACTTTAGGATTCAATCCAATTTTGCATGTTTCTCATCTCAACTTTTTTCAGCAGATAATCTATCGCTTTTGAAAACTCTCCAAGAGTTTCAATAATTTTCAAGTTATAAACTTATTCAATATAAGAATTATAAATAAGTTTTCCATAAACTTTTATATTCTTCAAATATTTTGAATCCTTAAAAAAGTTTTCATATAAATTTTGTCAAGTAACAATATTTAGCATTTCATGCATGACATCTACAAGTGCCTGGATAGCAGATTAAATAAGTGTTATGCTTACCAAGATACATCCTTTATGTCACTTGATAAATATTATTACATCAGGATGCTTAAATAAACGTAGAATTCGAATCCTCGTTATCTTTTACAATATTTCGTTAATATTGGATCAAAGATATTATCGATGATATATCATTTCATATTGGTTCAGAATGTTACATAACATTTTGAGATTTCATCACTTCTTTATTTTCAGGTACCTGAACCTCTTATAAGATTTCATGAAGTGTTAAGTCGTACACTCTTCATGTAACGATCTAAAAATTTGATAAAATATGTGAAATTTGTAATTTCATGTGATTTGACTATTTTACGCTCTCTTAGTTGCATTATAGTATTTTGAGGGTGTGAGAGTAATTGGCATTGTTTTCGATGCATTTTGGAACCATTTATGTGATATTGTAGTTTTTGATGGCTTCGAGAGCCTTATTTTAGACTTATGATGATATCTTTTGATCCGTGCGGTGGATGGCTGAACAGACTGCTTTTGCAGCTCCGAAATATCAATCTTAGTGTGGTAAGACCTTTGGTTTAGGTCCCGATGCACCCGAGCTCATTTTGACCTATTGATCGGAAAGTTAAAAATTATAAAATATGAGTGTGGGGTCCACATTTGATCGAAACGACCTCGGATGACAAATTCGACTTCACGAGCAGATCCAAAATGTCAATTTTAGGGTGTTAGCATATTTTGTGTGATTCTATGACTTTTAAATCTCGATTTAGAAAATTGCAATTTCAGGTTTCAGGGGTCAACTTTTTAAAAATGATGTTTTTTTTAATTTGACGTTGATAATGCGTCTGGAACGTTTAATTTAGTGTGGATGCATAGTTCATTTACATATATCGGACTCCAAACGAATTCCGGGCACCTCATCAAAGTCCGGATTGACTTAAAAAAATAGTTTTTTAGCTATATCTGTGCAAAAAAAATCTGCAATAATAAATATCATTGTCGGGCCTATTTTTGCTCATTTTTCATCTTGCATCTTGAGAGTTAGACCTTAAAATGGTATGAGAACTTAAAAGTGAAGTTTGTGGGAGCTTGGGAAACTAGATTAACATATATTCTTGATTTTACTATGGATAGAAGATAAGAATTCACCCTATTCTTAATAATTTCTTGATTAAGTTCTCAAAACCCCAAAAATCTTAGGGCTTGATTTTAAGCCTCAATTTCACTCCTTTTCACTTGAATAATCTTTTTATCTTATAATTATTAATTTTTCATCAATTTAACCTTCAAAATAACTTTGATTCTTGATTTTAATCCGAATTTCAAAGATTTTACCCGGTAAAGCTCAAAAAAGGTTTTTCTTTGATTTGAACCTCGTTTTTGCCATGATTTGACTTGAATTTTCAGTTGTAGGTTCCTAAAATTTTGAGAAACTCATTTTTAAAGTAAAGTTTTAATTCTGCCCTTCTTTTTTGAAAACCCATTATGGGGGTCCATTTTGATTCCGAACCAAAAGTAGATAATATGGGTGTCATTGGTTTTGTTTTAACGTTTATATTTCATATTTGATATTTTTAGTAGATTTCATGATCGTTTATGAAATGTAAGGTCATGGGTTCAAAGTGTAGCGGACCAATTTTGGCTTTTGAGGTAAGTTATAGCTTAACTCTTTCAGATTGGACTGGGTAGTAAATGATGGTATAAAATACATGTTAAGTGGGGGAACTAATCATAAAAAAAGGATATCCATATGTTGTGCCCGTGTGGGGACATATATGTGATGTAATTGTCGAAATTGAGATATTATGTGATGTGTGTGACTGTGTGGAGTCCTATGTGGTGTTGATTGCCCTAAATATATGTGAATAATTGTACTGTATTTTGAAATTCCTAATATGGTATCATTGGTATATTGTGATATATTCATACTTGTTGGTACATGAGACATGTGGAAATTCATGGATGAAATGAAAATAATAAGTGGATATTGACTCACATGGTTGTGAAAATATATCATTGTAGTTAGTTGTGGAATTATATATGGTTGGTTTTAGAAATACTCCTTGTGATTGGTTGTGAGCATTATATCCTCACATTATACTCATTCATGAAATATTGGTACTACCTTGGCAACACCTGAGTAACACTGGCAATAACTTTTTAAAACTCTCCTTAAGGGATATGTCGGGGAATAGATATTATAACACCTTATAAAACCCCTTTTGAGGAATGTGTCAGAAAGGATATATGAGATATGTGGATTGTATATGGGTTGACGAACCCTCCATGGGTTTTATGTCGAAAAGCTTTAGCTCCATAGGTATATACACGGATTGTGCAACTATCCCGGAGGTTGTACAATGACCTCGTGTATCATAAAATTCATCATTATCAACATATACATCGTAGTTATTTTATTGTGTTTATGTTGTGTTGTATTGCCATATTGACATGTCACCTATGTATTTATCTTACGTTCCTTTACTTATATTTGATGATCTTGTCTCTACATATTCTCTTATTCTTCTTATATGTGACATAATGTATACTTGTGTTCTATATCTTAGTGTGTTGATGTAATATATGTGATATATTAAAACTATTAAAGCAAACAGTGTAGGCAACCGTTGTGGGATATTTTCTGATTTTAGGTGATGTACCCTTAGTGTGTATTTTGTATGATTTATTATATACTTTTCTCAGTCGGCTTATGATACCTATTGAGTATAAGTGGACTGTACTCATGCCTATTGCGCCCTTTCGATTTAGGTCCTATCTCGAGTGCGCCTCAACTTGCTTGACTCAGACGATTATTGGATTTTCCAAGGTAGCAGTTGGACATTCATGCGTCCAAAGTTCACTTTTATCTTTCTATAGTAGTTATGTCCTTATTAGTATTTAGAGACAGATATTATTTCTTTGTGGGTTTTTTTTATGTATTTGACTCTCGGATTGTATTAGTAGTTCTTACACTATTGATACCTAGTTTTGGGCATGATTGGTATTTTGGATAAGTTCTTTCCACATTGTGATGATTACTTTTATGGTTCAGCTTTGTTCTAGAAGCCTTACTTTGGGGTATTTCTGTCTTTTCCCTTTTTGTTGTATTAGTTTGGGTGATAGGCTTACTTATCTAGGTACGCTACTACAAGTGCTATCATGACCTTTATTTTTGGGTCATGATAAAATGGTATCATCGCATCTAGGTTTCATTGGTATCAACAGTGTAAGAACAATATATCTAATAGAGTCTCATGGATTGGTACTTAGATATCCGTATCTATCTTTGAGAGGCTATAGGACGTCTTAAAGAAACTTTTCTCATTTTATTCTTTATCGTTTGTAGTTCTTTTATACCTTGTGTTCTGAGTTGTGCTTCACTCTTTCTGTGTGGATGGTATGGCTTATACTACTATAAGTTAAGAGATTAGTGAATATTGTTTATCGGTTGTAGGCCTGTTGATGCTCTTGAGTTGTCATAGGAATAGTTTGTTGATGCCTTTTTAGAGAGATTCGTGCCTTTCAGTTTGAGGGATCGGATGCGGGATGAGTTTGATCATTTAAAGTAGAGCTCCATGGCAGTAGCTGATTGTGAGGCATACTTCCATGCCCTATCTAGATACCTCTATGATAGTATTTCCACTAATTCTATGAAGATTCAAAAGTTTGTGAAGGGTTTGGATGTTTCTCATTAGTTGGCTACATCTCAGATGGTTGTGTTTGGGGTTTCTCACCAAAGTATAATGGATCATGCTAAAATGATAGAGGGTATTCTTAGTGCATCTCAGGGAGGCACCAAGAACGCACAACATTTTTGTGTGTTCAGGAGTCAGACCTCTCGAGGTAGAGATTTTAAAGGTTCTCGTGGATACCATGGTAGGACAGTAGCGGCTTTATAGAGTTCAAGTGGTGGATCTTCTAGTTCAGCAGTTTAGGGCGGTCGTTTGAGCCCAATTGTACCTTTTTCTATTAAGGCTGGTCATAGAGGTTGTTGTATATACGATGATATTGGCCATATGGCCGGGGACTATCCTCGTTAGGTAATTTGGGCTACTTCTATTTTAGTTGTGAGAGGTAGAGGTTATACTAGAGGTGCGAGAGGTAAAGATGGTGGAGCCTATAGTCGTGGTCATGGGGCCACCCAGGCTGTTATTGGTCGTTATTAATGTTATGCTATACCATCCTTACCTGAGACAGAGGCTTCTAATGTTGTGATTACAGGTATTATCCCTATTTATTTTAGACCTGTATTTATATTATTTGATCCTAGATTGACTTTCTCCTATGTATATATGTATATTTCTTTGGGTTTGCTTCTATTTGTGAGCCTCTTCCCATGACTATTAGTGTATCTACCCCAGTAAGTGATTCTTTAATGGTGGATCGGGTACACCGATCTTGTGTTGTGACTTTTGTCAGGCATAAGACTTTGGTAGACTTAGTTAGACATGGTTGATTTTGATGTTATTTTGGGTATGGATTGGTTGTCTCTTTATTATACCATCCTAGATTATTATGCCAACACAGTGACTTTAGCTTCATCGGGTATGCCAAGGATAGCTTGGAAGGGTGGACTTTATTCGGGTCCTAAGAGGATTATATCTTATGTTCAGGCACATAAATTTGTTGAGAGGGGATGTTTATATTACTTGGTCCACTCTTTTCTTAGATTTTATCGGTATTGTCTGTGAGTTTATGGACGTGTTCTGTACGGACTTGCCTAGTATGCCTCTGGATCGAGATATTAGTTTCGTTATTGATGTAGAGTCGGGCACCAAGACCATCTCTATTTCTCCTTATATGATGGCCCCAGCAAAGTTAAAGGAATTGAAGGATCAGTTGTAGGAGTTGTTGGATAAAGAATTTATCTGACCTAGTATTTTGCCTTGGGGTGCACCTGTCTTGTTTGTGAAGAAAAATAATGGGTTTATGCAGATGTGTATTAATTATTGGCAGTTGAATAAGGTGACAGTCAAGAATAAGTATTCTCTTCCTCGTATTGATGATTTATTTGATCAGCTTCAGGGTGTTATGATGTTTTCTAAGATTGATTTGAGGTTCGGTTATCACCAGTTGAGGATTAGAGCTTTAGATATTCTGAAGACAGCTTTTTGGACTCGATAGAGTCATTATGAGTTCTTGGTTATGTCCTTTGGGTTGACCAATGCCCCTGCTGCGTTCATGGAATTGATGAATCGAGTGTTTAGATCATATCTCAACTTTTTTGTTATTGTATTTATAGATGATATCCTAGTTTATTCCAAGAGTGAGGTTGAGAATGATGATCATTTGGGGATTGTACTTCAGAGATTGAGGGATGAGAAGTTGTATGGGAAGTCCTCTAAGTGGGGATTTTTGTTGGAGTCTATGTCTTTCTTGGGTTATGTGGTGACTAAGAAAGGTATTATGGTTGATCTAGTAAGGGTTTCAGCAGTTCATGATTGGGCTAGACCTACTTCGTCCACCAAGATTTGGAGTTTTGGTGGCTTGGACGGGTATTATGAGTATTTTGTCGAGGGTTTCTCTTCTATTGCAGCTCTTTTAACTAAGTTGACTCAAAAGAAGATTTCCTTCCAGTGGTCTGATGATTATGAGGTAAGCCTCCAAAATCTCAAGGATTTGTTGACTTCACATCCTATATTGTCTTTACCCAAGGAGGGTGTGGGCTTTACCATTTTTTATGATGCTTCTGGTGTTGGATTGGGTGTTGTGTTGATGCAGAAAGGCAAGGTAATTATGTATGCATCTCATCAGTTGAAGCCTCATGAGAGGAATTATCCCACCCATGATTTGAAGTTATGCACAGTTGTGTTTGCCTTGAAGTTATAGAGAAACTACTTGAATGGATTCCATTGTGAGATCTTTCCAGATCATCATTGCATTTAGTACTTCTTTACCCAGCGAGATCTTAATATAAGATAGCGTCGTTGGATTGAATTACTTAAGGATTATGACTTGACTATTCTCTATTATCCAAGCAAGGCTAATGTTGTTGCAGATGCCTTAAGCTAAAACTCGACTAGCATAGGTAACTTGGTGCATCTTTTGACCCCAGGAGAGGCCTTTGGTCTCAAAGGTTCATTCTTTAGCTAACCAGATGGTTAGACTTTTGATTTTGACACCTGGCATTTTTTGGCATATATGGAGGCTAGATCTTCTTTGATGGAGTAGATTCGAGCTCATCGGTTCGATGATGTTGGATTCGAGATAAAGTGTTAAGTAGGGAGGCTAAAGAAGCCTTACTTGATTCAGATAGAGTTTTGAGGATTGGGGGTCGAGTTTGTGTGCTAAGAGTGGTTGGTATGAGGTGAGATATAGAATTTTTGATGGCTCGTTGCCTATGTTATTAGTAGGTGGAGGCCGAGCATATGAGACCTAGTGGATTGCTTCAGAGCTTACCCATTTTGGAGTAAAAGTGGGAATGGATCACTATCGACTTTGTGACTGGTTCTCCTTGTACATGTTATGGTCCTGGAAGTGTTTGGGTCATCGTGGATTGATTAACCAAGTCAGCTTATTTTATGCTGATTCGGGTCTTATTCAGTGCTGAGAGTTTAGCCCATATCTCCATTTGTGAGATTGTGCGTCTGCATGGTACGACGGTGTTTATTATTTCATATTGAGGTTCTGTGTTCACATCTCATTTTTAGAAGATTTTTTAGGATTAGTTGAGTACTCGCATTGATCTTAGCATAGCGTTTCACCCTAGACTGATGGCTAGTCAGAGCGAATATCAAAGTTTTGGAAGATGCTCAGCGCATGCGTGATGGATTTTGGTGGCCAGTGGGAGCATCTTTTAGCTTTAGTAAAGTTTGAATATAATAATAGTTACTGTTCTAGTATTGATATGGCTCCTTTTAAGGCATTGTATGGTAGGCGTTGTCGCTCCCCAGTAGGTTGATTTGATGTTTCATAGGTAAGACCTCAAGGTACGAACTTGCTTCATGAGTCTTAGTATAGAGTCTGGGTCATTCAGGATAGACTTAGAGCAACTCAGAGTAGGCAAAATTGATATATTGATCATAGACTTTGTGCCTTGAGATTTAGTGTCATCGTTTCGGTGTCGTGTCTCCTTTCGAGTTTCACCCATGAAGGGTGTGATGAGGGTTAGGAAGATAGGCAAGCTTAGCCCCAAGTATATTAGTCCATTTGAGATTTTTTGGACTATTGGTAATGTTGCTTATGAGTGGATTTTCCCCTTAATTTATCAGTTGTTCATCTAGTTTTTCATGTTTCTATGCTTCGCCGCAATATTTATGATGAGTCTCACATCTTTCGTTGGGAGTCGGTTCAGTTAGATGAGCGGTTGTCCTTTGTTGAGGAGCCGGTCTCTATTTTGGCTAGGGATGTTAGGCAATTGCGCTCTAGAGTTATCCATGTGGTTAAGGTACAGTGGAGACATCAACCTGTAGAAGATGATACTTGGGAGGTTAAGTCTTAAATACGTAGTTCCTATCCTCAGTTCTTCATTGATTCAGGTATTTCTTTGCCTTAGTTAGTGGACGAACTAGATTTTTAGTGGTGGATAATGTAACGATCTAAAAATTTGATGAAATATGTAAAATTTATGATTTTATGTGATTTGACTATTTTACCTCTCCCTGTAATTGTATTATGGTATTTTTGGTGTGTGGGAATGATTGGCATAGTTTTCGATGTATTTTGGTACCGTTTTTGCGATATTGTGCTTTTTTATGGCTTCGAGAGCCTTATTTTAGACTTATGGAGATATCTTTTGATCCGTGCGATGGGTGGCTGAACAGACTATGCCAGAAGCTCTGGAATATCTATTTCAGGCTAGGTAGACCTTCGATTCAGGTCTCGGTGCACCCGATCTCATTTCAACCTATTGATCGAAAAGTTGAAAAATTAGAAATATAAGTGTGGGACCCATATTTGGTCGAAACAACCTCGGATGGGAAATCGGACTTCGCCAACAGATCTGAAATGTCAACTTAGGGTGTTAGCATGTTTGGTATAATTTTACTACTTTTAAATCTCATTTCGACCCTCGGTTTGAAAAATTGCGATTTTGCATTTCGGGGGTCAAATTTTTTAAAATGATGTGCTTTTGAAAATCCGACCTCAACAATGCATTCGGAATGTTGAAGTTAGTGTGTTTTCATAGTTCGTTTGCATATATCAAACTCCGAACGAATTTTGAGCACCCCGTTGAAGTCCGAATGCATTGTTGAAGGGTGTGATGAGGTTGACGAACCCCTCGTAGGTCCTACATCGGGAAGCTTTAGCTCTGTAGGTGTATACAGGGATTATGAGACGATCCCGGATGTTGTCCAATGACCTCGTGCATCATAATCATTATCATCATCATATACATTGCACTTTCTGTATTGTGCTTTGTTGTGTTGTATTGTCATATTGACTTGTTATCTATGTATTTTTCTTACCTTCCTTTACTTGTATTTGATGATCTTGTCTCTACATGTTCTTTTTATATGTGACATAAAGTATACTTGTGTTCTATATCTTGGTCTGTTGCACTAATACATGTGATATATTAGAGTTGTTAGTTCAAGAGGTATGGGCTATTGTTGTGGGACATTTCTGATTGCAGGTGACGTGCCCTTAGTGTGTATTTTGTATGCTTATTTTCTACTTTGCTCGATCGATGTATGATACCAACTAAATACAAATGTACCATACTTATGTCTAGTTTGCTTTTTCGGTGTAGGTCTTAGCTCGAGTGCGCATCAACTTGCTTGACTCTGGTGATTGCTGGAGCTTCCAAGGTAGCAATTGGACATTCATGCGTCCGAAGTTCACCTCTATCTTTCTATAGTAATTATGTCCTTATTAGTATTTGGAGACTTATATTATTCCTTTATGGTTATTTTTCTTATGTATTTGACTCTCGAATTATTTTAGTAGTTCTTACGCTACTGACACCTAGTTTTGGGAATGATTGGTATTTTGGATAAGTGCTTTTCTCATTGTAATAATTACTTGTATGGTTTGACTTTGTTCTAAAAGCCTTACTTTGGGGTATTTCTATCTTTTTCTTTTCAGTTGTATCAGTTTGAGTGATAGGCTTACTTGTCAAGGTACACTACGACAAGTGTCATCATGACCCTCATTTTTAGACCGTGACAAATTGGTATCAGAGCAATCAAGTTGTATTGGTCTTAATAGTGTAAAAAGTGAATGTCTAATAGAGTCTCACAGATCGGTACGTAGATGTCCGTCTCTATATTCGAGAGGCTATAGTATGTGATTAGCAAAATTCCCTCATTTTATTCTTTATCATGTGAAGTTCTTTCATACCTTGTGTTCTGAGTTGTGTTTCACTCTTTCTGCATAGATGTTATGGATTATACTACTATCAGTTGAGAGATGCTATGAGAGATTAGTGGAGATTATTTGTCGGTTGTAGCCATGTTGATGCTCCTGAGTTGTCATAGAATCAGTTTGCTAATGTCTTTCTAGAGAGATTCATGCCTTACAATTTGAGGGATTTGATGTGGGACGATTTTGATCATTTGAAGCAGGGATTCATGACAACTGCTAAGTAGGCACACTTCTATGCCCTGTCCAGATACTTCTATGATAGTATTTCCACTAAGTCTATAAGGATTTGAAAGTTCGTGAAGGGTTTAGATGTTTTTATTTAGTTGGATACAACTCAAATGGTTGTGTTTAGGGTTTCTTACCAGAGTATAGTGGATCATGCTAAGATGATAGAGGGTATTCTTAGTGCATCTCAAGGAGGTGCCGGGAAGGCGCGACATTTTAGTGAGTTCAGGAGTCATACCTCTCGAGGCAGAGATTTTAGAGGTTCTCGTGGATACCACGGTAGCCCAGTGATGGTTTTATAGAGTTTAGGTAGTGGATCTTTTAGTTCAGCAGTTTAGGGTGGTCGTTCGAGCCTAGTTGTACCTTCTTCTATTGAGGATGGTCGTAGAGGTTATTGTGTGTGTTATGAGATTGGTCATATGTCCAAGGACTGTTCTTGTTGGTTAATTCGGGCTACTCTTATTTCAGCTCTGAGAGGTAGGGGTTCTACTAGAGATGTGAGAGGTAAAGATGGTAGAGCCCGTGGTAGTAGTTGTAGGGATACCCAGGCAATTGGTGGTCGTGGTGAGTGTTATACTATAATTGTCAGACCTAAGACAGAGGCTTCTGATGTTGTGATTACTAGTATCATAACCGTTTCTTTTAGACCTCTATCTGCATTATTTGATCCTGGATCAACTTTCTCCTTTGTGTATGTGTATTTTTCTTGGAGTTTGATTCTATTAATGAGCCTTTTCCCATGCCCATTAGTGTATCTACCCCAGTAGATGATTCTTTAGTGGTAGATCGGGTCCACCGATCTTATGTTATGACTTTTATGGGCGTAAGACTTTGGTGGACTTGCTTATGCTAGACATGGTCGATTTTGATGTTATTTTGGGTATGGATTGGTTAGATCCTTATCATGCCATCCTAGATTATTATGCCAAGATCATGACTTTAGCTTTGTGCGGTGTGCCAAGAATAGCTTGTAAGGGTGGACTTCATTCGGCTCCTAAGAGGATTATATCCTATGTTCAGGCTTATAAATTTGTTAAAAGGAGATGTTTATCTTAGTTGGCCCATATTCGTGATGCTAGTGTTGTTTTGCCTCCTTCCTTAGATTATGTTCGCATTGTCCGTAAGTTTATAGATGTGTTCTCTACGGACTTGCCCGGTATGCCTTCGGAGTGAGATATTGATTTCGCTATTGATGTTAAGACTCCAGACATCAGGATTGAAGGATCAGCAACAGGAGTTGTTGGATAAAGGACTTATCCAACCTAGTGTTTCTCTTTGGGATGCGCCTATCTTATTTGTGAAGAAAAAGGATGGGTCTATACGGATATGTATTGATTACCAATAGTTGAATAAGGTGACGTTTAAGAATAAGTATCCTTTTCCACATATTGATAATTATTTTGATCAGCTTCAGGGTGTTATGGTGTTTTCGAAGATTGATTTAAGGTCCAGTTATTACCAGTTGAGGATTAGCGCTTCAGATATTCTGAAGATATTTTTTTGGACTCAATATAGTCATTATGAGTAATTGGTCATGTCCTTTGGGTTGACCAATGCCCCTACTGCATTCATGGAGTTGATGAATCAGGTGTTTCGACCATATCTCGACTCCTTTGTTATTGTTTTTACAGATGATATCTATGTTTATTCCAAGAGTGAGGTTGAGCATGAGGAGCAATTGCGAATTTTTCTTCAGAGATTGAGTGATAAGAAGTTGTATGTTAAGTTCTTTAAGTACGAGTTATGGTTGGATTCTGTGTCTTTCTTGGGTTATGTTATGACTAAGGAAGAAATTATGGTTGATCCAGCCAAGGTTGCAGCTATTTATGATTGGGATAGACCTACTTCGTCTACCGAGATTCAGAATTTTGTTGGCTTGGACGGGTATTATCGGTGTCTTGTCGAGGGTTTCTCTTCTATTGCATCTCCTTTGACTAAGTTGACTCAGAAGAAGATTTCCTTCTAATGGTCTGATGCTTGTGAGGAGAGCTTCCAAAAGCTCAAGTATTTATTGACTTTAGCTCCGATATTGGCTTTTCCCAAGGAGGGTGTGGGCTTTACCATGTTTTGTGATGCTTCTAGTGTTGGATTTGGTGTTGTGTTGAAGCAGGAGAACAAGGTGATTGCATATGCATCTGGTCAGTTGAATCCTTATGGGAGGAATTATCCTACCCATAATTTGGAGTTATGCGTAGTTGTATTTGCCTTGAAGTTGTGGAGACACTACTTGTATGAAGTTCGTTGTGAGATCTTCTCAGATCATCATAGCCTTTAGTATATTTTTACCCAGCGAGATCTTAATATGAGACAGCGTCATTGGCTTAAATTGCTTAAGGATTATGACTTGATTATTTTATATCATTCAGGCAAAGCTAATGTGGTTGCGGATACCTTAAGGTGGAAGTCGACTAGCATGGGTAGTTTGGCATATCTTTTTACCCAGGAGAGGCCATTGGTCTCAGAGGTTTAGTCTTTAACTAACAGATGGTTAAACTTGATATTTCGACACCAGGGCATATTTTGGCTTATGTGGAGGCTAGATCTTCTTTGATGGAGCAGATTTGAGCTCATCAGTTTGATGATGCTGGTTTGAGGTTAATTCGAGATAAGATGCTGAGTAGGGAGGCTAAGGAAGTCTCACTTGATTTAGATGGAGTTTTGAGGATTACGGGCTGAGTTTATGTGCCAAGAGTGGGTGATTGGATTAGGTTAATCTTAGAGGAGACCCATTGTTCCAGATATTTTATCCATCCAAGTGTGACTAAAATGTATCATGATTTGAGAAAGCACTACTAGTGGGGTGGTATGAGGCGAGATATAGCACATTTTTTAGCCCATTGCCTATATTATAAGCAAGTGGGGGCTGAGCATATGAGACCTAGTGGATTGCTTCAGAGGTTACCCATTCCCAAGTGAAAGTGGGAACGGATCACCATGGACTTTGTGACTGGTTTGCCTCATGGGTTTGACAGTATTTGGGTCATCATGGATTAATTGACCAAGTCAGCTCATTTTATGCTGATTCAGGTCTCATTAAGTGCTGAGAGGTTAGCCCATATCTTCATTCATGAGATTGTGCATCTGTATGGTGCGATGGTGTTTATTATTTCAGATCGAGGTTCTTTGTTCACATCTCACTTTTTGATGATTTTTTAGGATGTGTTAGGAACTCGTATTTATCTTAGCATAGCGTTTGACCCCTAGACTGATGGCAAGTCAGAGCGGACTATCTAGGTTTTGGAGAATGATCCGCACATACGTAATGGATTTTAGTGGCCAGTGGGAGTAGCTTTTGGATTTAGCAGAGTTTGCATATAATAATAGCTACCGTTCTAGTATTAATATGGTTCCTTTTGAGGCATTGTATGGTAGGTGTTGTCACTCCCTAATAGATTGGTTTGATGTTTCAGAGGTGAGACCTCTAGGTACGGACTTGCTTCGTGAGTCTTAGGATAGAGGCTGGGTCATTCGGGATAGACTTAGGGTAGCTCAGAGTAGGCAAAAGAGTTATGTTGATCGTAGACTTCATGCCTTGATATTTAATGTTGGTGATCGTATCTTCCTTCAAGTTTCACCCATGAAGGATGCGATGAGGGTTGGGAAGATGGGCAAGCTTAGCCCCAAGTATATTGGTCCATTTGAGATTTTTTGGACTGTTGGTGATATGGCTTATGAATTGGCTTTGCACCCTAATTTATCAGTTGTTCATCCAATTTTTCATGTTTCTATGATTCGCCACTATATTTCTGATTAGTCTCATGTCATTTGTTGGAAGTCGGTTCAGTTAGATGAGCAGTTGTCCTTTGTTGAGGAGTCGGTCTCCATTTTGGCTAGGGATGTTAGGCGGTTGCTCTTTAGATTTATCCCTGTGGTTAATGTTCAGTGGCGACATCGATCTGAAGATGAAGCTACTTGGGAGGTTGAGTCTGATATATGTAGTTCCTATCCCCAGCTCTTCATTGATTCAGGTATTTCTTGTCTTAGTTCGAGGACAAACTAAATTTTTAGTGGTGGATAATGTAATTATTTAAAAATTTGATGAAATATGTGAAATTTGTGATTTTGTGTAATTTGACTATTTTATCCCTCCTGGTAGTTGCATATGGTATTTTTGGGATGTGGTTGATGATAGGCGAATTTACACGCCTATATCAATATATTTTGCCCATATTTTAGCCTAGTTTTGAGAACAAACTATATATTTCATGCACTTTTAGTCCTTTTTCCTATAAATGAGCTAACGAACAGGATTAGTAAAGTTTCAGGTATAAATGATGCAGAATTCAGCATTTTATGGCTTACTTGACGCAAAAGAAAGCTCACGAAGGAAGGAAAGGGAGTTTGGACGCCTAAGGACCAAAAAATGCTGCATGGAAAATCTGTCCCGGGCTAAAACAGCATTTCTGAAGACTTTGGGGACCTGGACCAAAACTGTTGCATGGAAAATCTGTCCCGGGCTAAAACAGCATTTCTGAAGACTTTGGGGACCTGCAGTAACTAATTAGGATTTAGATAATGATACATTAACCTAGTACAATTGGGTTAAGTATTTCATTAGTTTATTTGGATTAGGAGAATGTTACATTAACCTAGTACAATTGGGTTAAGTATTTCCTTAGTTTAGTAGGATTTGGTTAAGTATTTCATTAGCTTAGTAGGAATAGGATATGGGTATTATAAATACCCTATCATGCTAGAGATTTTTATACATTCCTCCCTTAGTGGAGAGAAGAAATTCATCCCTCACCACAATACATTCTTCCATCCCTCTCTTCTTCCACCACAACAATTCTACAACTCTTCTAATCTTCCCATTAATTCTATTTTTCTTCTTCTATTCATCTATTCAATTCTTAATTTCCGCAACAAGAGAAACGTTACTTTGCTAAGGAATTCACGCCTAACGCCTATCACTTGATCTACACGCCATTACTCAATATTGTGATATAATAACAATGTCAATCGTGATCTCCTTCGCATTCATGGGTAACTAAACTTCTCTGTTGGGGTTATGGAAGCCGAATGAGTTACTATCTATTGCTGTGAGTTTGTGAGTTCGAGACACGTATATTGCTTATATCATTATTCTCTTCATCTTAATCCACATTCTTTGCGGTTGCAAACGCAAGAATACGCCAGTCTAACATTTAACTTGTTCGAGAGAAAGGTTATTTGTCTGGAAAAGAGATAGTGTCAAGGTAGTAGGACACCCTTTCCTATTAAAAAGCTAGTGTCGTAACTGGACTAACCTCTTGGAGAATTCGTACCGTTAGACACGCTTTAAGCTCGAGAGAGTTAAAGTGAAATAGTCCTTGTTTAGGTCGAGAGACGCTTGGATTTACCATCGAATACAATTCTCTATAAGCACATGCATGTCACAATTCTACACACTCATAGCCAATAGAGATGTATACCTCAGAAGGTGGACATAACCCCAACGCTTCAATTCTCATTGTTTACAACCAACGTAACAATCTCTCTCCTTTTACTTTATTATTTTCAGTCGTTGCTTACATTACTGGCAAGACAAGAATCCCCCCTTCTTATGAGACTTGCACCAAAAGTTTAGTAATTTTGCTTACTTGTTGGCCAAGCTATTCCCTGTGGGATCGACACCCAACCCAAGTTGGGTTCTATATTTGCTAACGACCGCTTTACACTCAAACGAGAGCTGTAGATTGAGCGTTATCAGTGGTATTGATTGTTATGATTTTCAATACATTTTGGTACCATTTATGTGATATTATACTTTTTGATGGCTTCAAAAGCCTTATTTTAGACTTATGGAGATATCTTTTTATTCGTACGATAGATGGCTGAACAGACTACGCCAGAAGCTCCAAATATCGATTTTAGGCTAGGTAGACTTTTGGTTCGGGTCCCGATGTACCCGAGCTCATTTCGACCTATTGATCCGAAAGTTGGAAAATTGAAAATATGGGTGTGGGACCCATATTTGGTTGAGACGGCCTTGGATGAAAAATCCGACTTCGCTAGCAGATTCGGAATGTTGATCTTAGGGTGTTAGCATATTTGGTGTGATTTTATGGATTTTGAGTCTCCTTTCAACCCTCAATTTCAAATTTCGGGGGTCAACTTTTTGAATTCGATGTTCTTTTAAAAATCCGACTTTGCCAATGCGTTTGGATCGTCGAATTTAGGGTGGTGGCATATTTTGTTTGCATATATCGGACTCCGAACGAATTTTGAGCACCTCATCGAAGTCCATATTGACTTAAAAAATAGTTTTTTAGCTATATCTGGGCAGAAAAATCTGCAATAATAAATATCAGTTTCGGGCCTATTTTTCCTCATATTTTATCTTACCTCTTGAGAGTTAAACCCTAAAAAGTATGAGAGATTAAAAGTAAAATTTGCGGGAGCTTGGGAAGCTAGATTAACATATATTTCTTGGTTTTACTACGGATATAAGGTAAGAATTCCCCCCTCTTCTTAGTAATTTCTTGATTAATTTATCAAAACTTCAAAAATCTTAGGGCTTGATTTTAAACTGTAATTTCACTCTTTTTCACTTGAATAATGTTTTTATCTTATAATTACTAGTTTTTCATCAATTTAACCTTAAAAACAACTTCGATTCTTGATTTCAACCAGGATTTCAAATATTTTACCTGATATATTGTATAAATCTTTTGTAATTTTTAAAGTGTATACCTATCCATATAAACAAAGAAAAAAGAACTAACACATGAAACATGTTACCTGGGCTTAGAAACGCTAAGTAACCAATGGAAAATATTGGTGGTTGTACATTATTGTCCAATTACTCAGTTGATTAAAGTTTCGTGTTGATAATGTGTTATAAAATATAAATAAAAGAAAAAGAAGAATGGAGATAAAAGAGAGAGTGATTCTTATTTCTCTTGAGGAGTGGATAACAATGAAAGAAAACCCCTTTATTTTTAAGGAAAAACTAACACTTGGGGTTTCTAACTTTTCCATAAACAAACATTAATTATAAAAGGTAAAGTAGACATTCACGACATGTGGTAAAGTAGAAATTTACTATATATGTTAATACATTTATAATTAAAAGAAAGAAAAAAAACAAAAAGATATAACAACCAATCCAAGTAATTAACACCGAGCAAGAAATTACACGGGATGACCCCAAGAAATTGTATATATAATACAAATACAATTTTGCCCTTCTACACCTCAAATATTTTAAAAATTTTCATTCTCATTTGTCTCTCAACTTCTATTTTAATTTTTTTATTTTTGTAACTTAACTTTTTATTTTTTTTCTTGTTTTAATGCATTTGTCTCAACTTCTATTTTACTATTACTTTTTTCTGTTTTTTCCTCAATCATTATTTATTTCTTCATTTCTCTCTCTTTTTTAATTCATTGGTCTAAATCTTTATTTTTTATTTTTTTATCATTTCTCATTTTTTATTTTTCTCAAACTTTATTTTTATTTTTTTATTCTCATTTTGTTTTTATCAATCTTTTTTTTTGTTATTTATTCTTCTCTTTTTTCTTAACCTTTATTTTTTTTCTTGTATTTTTTTTTCTTTTTTCTCAATCTCTTTTTTTAGTTTCTCTATTTTCTTTATTTTTTTATTTTTTCTCAACTTCTATTATACTTTGCTAATAAATAAAAAGTTAGATAATCCACGAAGAAATCTTCTTTTTTATATCAAAACAAATTTAAGGGCATGGCTTGTTGTTAGAAAGTCCTTTGGGATAAGTCTTGCCTCTAAGGGAAAAATTATAGAACAACTCATAAATCAAAAAAAATGTGGTAGTGCCTACTCTGGTTTGTGGAGCATAACTTGTTGTTGAAAATTCTTGAGTTAAATGTTGTTTCTAAGGCAAGAGTTATAGAACATCTCATAAATCAAGAAATAATGTGGTAGTATCAACTCTTGTCCATTGGGCGTAACTTGTTCTTTTGGGAGGTTCTTGGGCTAAGTCTTGTCTAAGAGAAAAGACAAATAGAGCATCACATAAATCAAGACACAATATGATAGTGTGAATTATTGTTCATGGAGTGTAACTTGTCGGCTAAGTCTTGCTACCTCTAAGGCAAGAGTTTTAAAATATCTCATAAATCAAGACACGATGTGGTTGTATCAACTCATGCCCATGGAGCGTAACTTGTTTTTTGAAAGTCCTTGGAATAATTTGTGCCTCTAAGATAAAAATTATAGAACATCTCATAAATCAAGACATAATGTGGTAGTGTCAACTCTTACCCATGGGGCATAACTTATTGTTTGAAAGTCCTTGATTTATAAAATATCTCATAAATCAAGACAGAATATGATAATGTCAAATCTTGCCCATGGAGCGTAAAATATTTTTTAAAAGCCCTTGAGCTAAGTTTTTCTTCTAAGGAAAGAGTTATAGGACATCTCATAAATCAAAACATAATGTGATCGTATTAACTCTTACCCATGGGGCGTAACTTGTTGTTTAAAAGTCCTTAGGTTAAGTCTTGCTTCTAAGGAAAGAGTTATAGAATATCTCATAAATCAAAACACAATGTGGTAATGTCAATTCTCGCCCATAGGGAAAAACTTTTTGCTTGAAAGCCCTTGGTCTAAGTCTTTCCTCTTAGAGAAAAGTTACAAGAGATCTCATAAATCAATACACAATGTGGTGGTTTCAACTCTTGTCCATGGGGCATAACTTATTGTTTGATGGTCCATGGGACAAGTCATACCTCTAAGACAAGAGTTATAGAGCATTTCATAAGTAAAAAACATAATGTGTTACTGTTGACTCTTGCCCATGGGACATAATTTATTGTTTGAAAGTCATTAAGTCTTGCCTCTAAGGCAAGAGTTGTAGAACATTTCATAAATGACAATATAACGTGGTAGAATCAACTCTTGTCTGTGGGGTATAATTTATTTTATGAAAGTCCTTAAGTGCCTCTAAGGTAAGAGTTATAGAACATCTCATAAATCAAAACACAATGTAATAATGTCAACTTTTACCCATGAAATGTAACTTCTTGTTTGAAGTCATAAGTCTTCCCTCTACAATATGGTAGTATCAACTCTTGCTCATGAGGCATAACTTGATCGGAAGAAATCAAAGAAAAGAAAAAAAATAGTAATAAAAACTATGAAAAATGAAGAAAAAAAATTCAAAAAGAAAAATAAAGAAAATATAGAAGCTGAGGAGAGAAAAGAAAAAAATAAAGGTTGAGAAAAAATAAAAAAGAGACAAAACAAAAATAAAGATTGAGAAAAATTGAAAAAAGAAAAAAAAAGAGTAAAACATAAAAATCACATTAAGAATTGCTCGGAGTGTGGAGGCTTGGCCCAGGATTAAGTGAGGTAGCTTGACTTTGGCTAATGCTTTGGAGATGGAGGAGAAGTTGAAGAGTAGGGGGCTTGGGAGAGTAGAGGGAATGTGTCTAGTATGTGGAGTAAACTGCCAATTGCATAAGGAAGACTGCTAGAGAGGTGTTGGATGTCTCGAGAGGACAATCTGGTAAGCATCGAGGGGACTGGTGGTGGAATGAAGAGGTTAAGAGGAAGGTGGAGTCTAATAAAGTGACTTATGCTAAGTTGGTTGAGAACAAGGATGATGAGAAGAGGCAGACAAATAAGGAGGAGTATAAGATAGCTAGAAGAGAGGCTAAGTTAGTGGTTACGGTGGCTAATACAACAACTTTTGAGAGCTTGTCTCTAACTTTAGAGGAGAAAGACAGGGATAAAAAGTTATATAGGCTTGCCAAGGCCAGGGAGCGGAGGACTCATGACCTTGACCAAGTAAAGTGCGTCAAGGGAGAGGATGGAATAGTGTTGGTTAAGAATGCCCTCATTAAGAAGAAGTGGCAGTCCTATTTTCATAAACTCTTGAACGACAAGGGGAACAAAGGTTTAGTAATACCTCAGAAAACGGGTCCCGGAGCGTCACATGGTACTTGAGGCTACGAGTAGCCCCAAGCTAACCCTTTGAGCCATTTTCATTCAATTCAACACAAATCAACGGGGCTTCCATAAATAACCCTCAAATATCAACAGAGTAATCATCATCCAATAATAAAAGAATTTTAGAAAGATAACAAAATACGACTTATTAATCAACTCCCAACATCTATACTAGTCTGACAAGCCTCTAAGAAAATCAATAAAACCAGCGAGCCATTGAGACATGCCTCAACTGAATCATACTCAGTTATCAAATGTAAACAGTTTTGTGAAAGCAACATCAGACATCACGTCCTCGGAACATGAGGACTCACCACAACAGAGGATGTAGAACAGCGTGTTCGAAGAATCACTGTCGAACCTGGAACTGAGTACCTGAACCTACATTCCAAAAAAATGCAGCCCACATCCGAAGATGTGGGTCAGTACCATGGAAAGGAACGGAGTATATGGGGGTGTATGCAGTTGTATAAACATCATAATCATAAATATTTATAAGAAATATGCAGGATGTATAAAAGATTCACATAGCCCGAAGAAAATCATCATAATCATGAGAGGATGAAATAAGTATAATAACACATGTGAGTCATCATATAATTTGTCAATCACTTTCAGTTCATCAAGAATATCAATTCTCATAATGTAAATATCATTTAAATCTTTCGAAAGAATAACATTCATAATTCCACTTTCAAATCACTTCACCATTCACCATAGACACAAGGAAACACACACACATTGGGAAATCCTATAACCGACATAAACCATGTGAGCTACATGGAGTCCAACGTACAACCCACGTTGGGGAGAACTGTCCTATCCTTGCCATCGAAGTAGGACTATCGATATCAAATCCACACAAACTAGTGATCACTATATAAACCAGCCTCAGGATCACTCCTACGGGGGCACGTAGTTCTAGAGAAGTAAGGTCTCTTTATACCTCCTACTCGGTGCTAAAGATTTGTCCCGGACTTAGCTCAGATTATTTTAAAGACAATCCACA
The DNA here is from genome assembly GCA_030864225.1 of Capsicum baccatum var. pendulum. NCBI lineage: Eukaryota > Viridiplantae > Streptophyta > Magnoliopsida > Solanales > Solanaceae > Capsicum > Capsicum baccatum. The sequence continues at coordinate 167,886,041 of CM061558.1, read as the reverse complement.
ACAAAACAATTTCAGTGATATATAAATATACATCGGGAGCCATCATGCTTCCCATCGATCAAAATCAATCATGTTGTGGATTTCTTTCACACTCGAGTTCAAAACAACTCCATTAAGACCAAAAGGTCAAATCATTTAAAATATCTCAAATATTCAACATCAACGTGCTTATAACACACGCTTTCTCAAAAAAAAACACAATTTCCAATGGGGATTCATGATCCAAATATCAAAATTATGATAAATATCGTTCAAGATTCATGCTTTATATCTCCACACATGTAAATTCATCTTTCAAAATCATAAACATCAAGATTTCATAATAATCATCATAAGATATGGGTTCATGCTTCAAATTCGTAAAAAATCAAATAAAAATCATGCCTTTGTAAAGAAAATTACTGTTGGGCACAAGAACGAAAAAGAGTTCTTGTTGAAAAAACCCACATACCTTGAATGATGAACTTTAGATTGATACTCGTTTTTTAGATGTTAATCGTGCCTTCGAATGATGGTTCTTGGAGTTCTTGAACTAGGAACTTGGAATCTTGAATAAATTTGCAGAATTAATGGTGAACTTTAGAGGTTGTTGAAGTTGGATGTAGGAGCTTAGGGTTTTCTTTTTGAGAGAATTTGATGAAATATAACATATAATGCTTCTAATAGGCTTTAATATAGGGTTTGGACGGATTTTGGGTAAGGGGAATGACAAAAACGCCCCTAAAAATCAAACAATTCTCGAATCTGTCCTTTGGTGGATTGTTTTAATAGTCTGGAGTAGATCAACCATAACGTTTTACTCCGATATCCAAATTGGATAAAACCAATTTCATTAGAAAGAGGACTCTCATATCTTTCCATTGATATATAGTATCTAATCCAGATTATTGTGTACGAGGAGTTATGATCGTTTGAAGTTGACCAAAAAATTCACTTTTGATAGGCTGAAGTAGATCGACCATAACTTTTTGGTCCGGTAGACAAATTGGATGAAACCAATTTCATTGGAAAGAGGACTCATAGAAATTTCCATTGATAAATAGAATATCACCCAGATCATTTTGTACAAGGAGTTATGATCGTTTAAAGTTAGAGCAAAAATATGCCAGGCCTCAGTACTTTTTTTCTTGCACGTTTTACTGTTTACTACTATTCACGGTTCGATCGAAATGTTCATAACTCGTCGCTCGGGTGTCCGTTTTGGATGATCCACATATCGTTGGAAAGCTTATTCGATACTCTACGCAATGGTGGGTTATAATCTAAGACATGCCACACAGAATATTTATAATTCATTTTAGAAGATAGAACCCAACACGTTTACGCACAAAATTTCAACGAAAAATTTCCCGAGGTATTACATCATCCCCATTTGGAAACATTCGTCCTCGAGTGACTCTAGACATGCCAAGATTAGATAGGGAATTGATTTTACAGCTGAAACCATTCGTTAGACTCATCACCATATCGTTTCTCACTCCGAATACAACATAGAATGCATAAATTCAAGAAACTACAGCTGAACACATAATAAATGACAGCAGAACTGCTGCAACTTTTATCAAAAGTGCATGATTTAGGAAAGAACGGTATCTTAGGCTTGATCAGAGTTCATGGAAAATAGGTACGGGTACTTGAATCACATATCCGCCTCAGCTTCCCAAGTTTCACCCTCAACAGATTGGTTTCGCCACAACACCTTGACCAAGGGAACTTCTTTGTTCCTTAGTCTTCGGACACTGAAATCAAAAATATCAACAGGAATCTCATCAAAATAAAGATTTTCTTGAATGTCAGCACTCACAGAGGAATCCACTACCACAGCATCGCTTAAATGCTTTCTAAGCATGGAGACATGGAATATTGGATGAACAGAGGACAACTCGGAAGGCAACTCAACCTCATAAGCTACCTTACCGACACGGCTAAGAATTTTGTAAGGACCAACATAACGGGGACTAAGCTTCCCCTTCTTTCCGAATCTCTCCACCCCCTTCATAGGTGAAATTTTCAGATACACTAGGCCACCAACTTCAAACTCCAGGTCTCTCCTTCTAACATCCGCATATGACTTCTGACGACTCTGAGTAGTTTTCAACCTTTCCCTAATCAACTTAACTTTTTCCATAGCCTCGAATACCAAATCAGGACCACTAAGGTCTGGATAGTCTGCTCAGCCTGACCATCCGTCTACGGATGAAAAGCAAAACTCAAAAGTACTTGGGTACCAAGACCCTTCTGAAAAGCTTTCCAAAATTGTGAAGTGAACTGAGTACCCCTATCCGAAATGATAGATAAGAGAACTCCATACAGTCTGACTAGCTCTCGGATATACAATCTAGCATAATCCTTAGCAGTATATGAAGTATGAACAGGCAAGAAATGAGCAGACTTAGTCAATCTATCAACCACAACCCAAATGGAATCATGATGGCGTCGGGGAGGAGGTAAACCAATCATGAAGTCCATATTTATCTCTTCCCACTTCCAGGTAGGAATACTAAACTCTTGCATCATACCACCAGGTCTTTGGTGTTCAACCTTAACCTGTTGGCATGTTGCACACTTAGCTACAAATGCTTCTATATCTTTCTTCATGCCACTCCACCAATAGATTTCCCGCAAGTCTTGGTACATCTTGGTGGCACCAGGATGAATAGAATATCGTGCCCCGTGTGCATCAGCCATAATCCTCTATCTCAGATTATTAATATTTGGGACACACAATTTACCCTGCAATCTCAACACACCATCTCCCCCATGGGACAAAACCTCTACTTTTTGGTGCTTGACTGACTCCTTCAGTCTGACCAAACTAGCATCTAAGTATTGTTTTTCCTTCACTTCCAAAACCAAGGAGGATTCGGAACTACTCTGAACCCCTATACTACCTTCAGTAGAGTAAAACAACTTAACCCTCAATCTACCCAAACGATGTACATCATGAGCCAACTCTTTCTTACCTTCTACCACATGCGAAACACTACCATGGACACTCTACTTAGGGCATCCGCCATAAAATTGGCCTTTCCCGAATGGTACAGCACACTCATATCATAGTCCTTTAACAATTCTAACTATCGTCTCTGCCTAAGATTCAATTCTCTCTGGGTAAACAAATAGTGTAGACTCTTATGATCAGTGAAAACATCAACATGGACACCATACAAATAGTGTCTCCAGATTTTCAAAGCAAACACAACAGCAGCCAACTCAAGGTTATGGGTGGGATAATTTTTCTCATGGGATTTCAACTGTCTAGAAACATAAGCTATCACCTTACCCTTCTGCATCAATACGCAACCCAACCCAACTCTCAAAGCATCACAGTACACCACAAAACCATCAACACCATCAGGCAAAGTCAAAACAAGGGCTGAAGTAAGTCGAGTCTTCAACTCCTGAAAACTCTTCTCACAAGATTCGGACCAGAAGAACTTCACTATCTTTTGGGTCAACCGAGTCATAGGAGATGCTATAGAGGAGAAACCTTTAACAAAACGGCGGTAATAGCTAGCTAAACCTAAGAAACTTTGGATATCAATCGGAGAAATAGGTCTAGGCCAATTTTTAACAGCTTCGGTCTTTTGGGGATCAAATCTAATACCCTCGAAAGAAATGATATAACCCAAAAAAGTAACTGACCTTAGCCAAAACTCACACTTACTGAACTTGGCAAACAACTTGTGATCTCTAAGGGTTTGCAAGACTGTTCAAAGATGATCAGAATGTTCATCCTCACTACGGGAGTACACCAGTATATCATCGATGAACACTATGACAAACATATCTAGATATGGTCTGAACACTCGATTCATGAGGTTTATGAAAGTTGTTGGGGCATTACTTAACCCAAAAGACATAAAGAGAAACTTAAAATGGCTATAACAAGTTCAAAAAATGGTTTTCGGGATGTCACACTCCCTAACTTTGAGTTGATGACAGCCAGAATGAAGGTCTATCTTTGAGAAATAACTTGCACCTTGCAATTGGTCAAACAAATCATCTATTCTCGGAAGGGGGTACTTATTTTTTATGGTGACTTTATTCAGTTGGCGGTAATCAATGCACATACACGAAGAGCCATCTTTCTTTCTCATAAACAACATAGGAGCACCCCAAGGAGAAACACTGGCCTTATCAAACCCTTATCTAGTAGATATTTGAGTTGCTCTTTCAACTCCTTAAGTTCTGCAGGGGCCATACGGTAAGGAGGAATAAAAATGGGCTTAGTATCGGGAAGAAGATCAATCCCGAACTCTATCTCTATATCAGGAGGTATCCCTGGGAGATCATTTGGAAAGACATTAGAAAACTCATTGACGACGTTAACAAACTGGAGAGTTAGAGTCTCAGACTTAGTGTCTTTGACTCTAACCAAATGGTAAATACACCCCTTGGAAATAAGCTTTCTAGCTTTGAGGTAAGAGATAAAATGACTCTTGGGTGACATAAAATTCCCAGACCACTCAAACACGGATGCACCCGAAAACTGAAACTTGACCATTCAAGTTCGACAATCAATAGAGGCATAAGAAGAATACAGCCAGTCTATACCCAAAATCACATCAAAATCTACCATGTCTAACTCAATCAAATCAGCTAACAAGACTCTATGAAGAACGGTAACAGGACACTTTTTATACACTTTCTGGGTAACAATCGAATCACCCACTGGGGTAGAAACTAGGATTGCATCAGGAATAATCTCAGGACTCATTTCAAAATTCACAGCAATCAAAGGTGTAACATATGAGAAACTGGATCCAGGATCCAACAAAGCATATGCATTAAACTGAAATATACGAAGCATACCAGTAATAACATTGGGAGAGTCCTCCTGTTCCGGTGGGATGGTAAAAGCATAGAATCTATTCTGGCACTACCCACTAGCATTTCTAGAAGACGCGCCCTGAGCTGGGGCTGGGCGAGTCACTAGAACTAGAGCACTAACAGTCTGAGTCTGGGTCTGAGGGCGATAGTCACGACGCCCTTGTCCATCTTGTGGACAATCTCTAACTCTGTGACCCATGTCACCACACTAAAAACAACCCCTCTTCTCACCCCAACACTCACCCGAATGATCCCTACTATACTGAGGACATAGGGGACGATTTGGCTTACTGCCAACACTGTACTAGGACCTGGATGCATATGACCTGCTACCTTGCTCCTGCCTACCTGTAGGCATGAGAGCACTAGCAGATGACGGTGCTGGCATAGAAGAACGATCCTGATACTAAGGGCGACTCCCTTCCTAAAATCTAGTCTAACCCTGTCCTTGCTTCTCAGACCTAGCTCTCTTATTCCCTCTTATTCTATCTCTCTTCTTAATTTTGTCTGCCTCAATCTGTTGGGCATGAGTCATCAGCCTAGAAAGATTCATCTCACTATTCAGCATAGCAGACCTACACTCTTTAACCACATAACTAGATACTTCAGTCACAAACTTACTCATACTAGCCTGATTATCATCCACTAAGTTAGAAGCATACTTGGCCAACTAATTGAACTTTAGACAGTACTCCCTAATAGTTATAGAACCCTGTCATAGGTTTATAAACTCCTACACCTTCACCTCCCTCATCTCCAAAGGGGAAAAATTATCCAGGAATGTATCCTGGAACTCTTACCAAGTCGTAGGGAAAGCTCTCTCACCTCTACCTTTCCTCTAAGCAACAACCCAGTCATAAGTAAGGTCTTTTAACCTATATGCAACCAACTCCACACTATGTTCCTCAGATACATGCATCACTTGAGTAATCTTCCGCACCTCCTCTAAAAACAACCGTGGATCCTCATCAGACTTGGACCCATAGAATTCCGATGAATTTATTCGCATGAAGTCACAGATCCTAGCAGTAGATAAATCACCTCCCTACTGTTGTGGAGCCGGGGCTGGGTTGGCCTGAACATTTGCAGTAACTGCTTGGGTCAGTACCTAAAAGACTGCCCAAAATTCAGTATGAGATACGTTTTCATTCAATAGTTCAGCGGGTTGAGGTTGCTGACTATCATTATTTCTTCTCGCTCGACGTGGAGGCATATTTCTAAAAGAGGAGAGCACAAATCAATAGCAGAGAGAGACACTTTAAGCATGATAGACTTCTGAAAGAAAGAATCACACTTTTTTCTAAAATGTCTTGTAGCCTATTGCTCATAGATGTGGCGTGCTATACACCAATGATCAAGACTCTACTTAACGCGACTTTTCAAACTCCCTAGGACACCTTAAAACCTTAGGCTCTGATACCAAGAACACCCCAAAAAATGGGTCTCGGAGCATCACATGGTACTTGAGGCTACAAGTAGCCCTAGGGTAACCCTTTGAGCCATTTTCATTCAGTTCGAAATAAATCAACAGGGTTTCCATAAATAACCCTCAAATATCAATAGAGTAATCATCATCCAAGAATAAAAGAATTTCAGAAATATAACAAAATACGACTTATTAGTCAACTCCCAACATCTATACTAGTCTAACAAGCCTCTAAGAAAATCAATAAAACCAGCGAGCCATTGAGACATGCCCCAACTGACTCATACTCAATTATCGAATGTAAACAATTCCAGGAAACCAACATCAGACATCACGTCCTCAAAACATGAGGACTCACCACAACAGAGGATGTAGAATAGCGTGTCCGAAGAATCACTGTCGAACCTAGAACTGAGCACCTGAACCTACATTCTGAGAAAATGCAGCCCACATCCGAAGATATAGGTTAGTACCATGGAAAGGAATGGATTATATGGGGTGTATGCAGTTGTACAAACATCATAATCATAAATATTTATAAGAAATATACAGGATGTATGAAAGACTCACATAGCCCAAAGAAAATCATCATAATCATGAGAGGATGAAATAAGTATAATAACACATGTGAGTCATCATATAATTTGTCAATCACTTTCAGTTCATCAAGAATATCAATTCTCATAATGTAAATATCATTTAAATCTTTCGAAAGAATAACTTTCACAATTCCACTTTCAAATCACTTCACCATTCACCATAGACACAAGGAAACACACACACAATGGGAGATCCTATAACCGACATAAACCATGTGAGCTACATGGAGTCCAACGTACAACCCATGTTGGGGAGAGCCATCATATCCTTGTCATCAGAGTAGGACTATCGATATCAAATCCACACAAACTAGTGATCACTATATAAATCAGCCTCAGGCTCAATCCTATGAGGGCACGTAGTTCTGGGGAAGTAAGGTCGCTTTATACCTCCCATTCGGTGCTAAAGATTTCTCTCGGACTTAGCTCAGATCATTTTAAAGACAATCCACAACAAAACAATTTTAGTAATATATAAATATACATCGGGAGTCATCATGCTTCCCATCTATCAAAATCAACCACGTTGTGGATTTCTTTCATACTCGAGTTCAAAACAACTCTATTAAGACCCAAAGGTCAAATCATTCAAAATATCTTAAATATTCGACATCAATGTGCTTATAACACACACTTTCTCAAAAAAACACAATTTTCAATGGGGATTCACGACCCAAATATCAAAATCATGATAAATATCATTCAAGATTCATGCTTTATATCTCCACACATGTAAATTCATCTTTCAAAATCATAAACATTAAGATTTCATAATAATCATCATAAGATATGGGTCCATGCTTCAAATTCGTAAAATATCAAATAAAAATCATGCCTTTGTAAAGAAAATTACTTTTGGACACAAGAACGAAAGAGAGTTCTTGTTGAAAAACCCCACATACCTTGAATGATGAACTTTAGATCGATACTCATTTTTGAGATGTTAATCGTGCCTTTGAATGATGGTTCTTGGAGTTCTTGAACTAGGAACCTAGAATCTTGAATAAATTTGCAAAATTAATGGTGAACTTTGGAGGTTCTTTAAGTTGGATGTAGGAGCTTAGGGTTTTCTTTTTGAGAAAATCTGATGAAATATAACATATAATACTTCTAATAGGCTTTAATATAGGGTTTAAACAGATTTTAGGTGAGGGGGAATGACCAAAACTCCCCTAAAAATTAAATAATTCTCGAATATGTCCTTTGGTGGACTGTTTTGATAGTCTGAAGTAGATCAACCATAACGTTTTACTTCGATATCCAAATTGGATGAAACCAATTTCATTAGAAAGAGGACTCCCATATATTTCCATTCATATATAGTATCTCACCTAGATCATTGTGTATGAGGAGTTATGATTGCTTAAATTTAACCCAAAAATTCTCTTTTGATAGGCTGAAGTAGATCAACCATAACATTTTGCTTCGATAAACAAATTGGATGAAACCAATTTCATTGGAAAGAGGACTCGTAGAGCTTTCTCTTGATATATAGTAGATCACACAGATTATTATGTACAAAGAGTTATGATCATTTAAAGTTGGAGAAAAAATACGCCAGGCCTTCGTACTTTTTTTTTCCTGGACGTTTTACTATTAACTACTATTCACGATTTGATCGGAATGTTCATAACTCGTCTCTCGGGTGTTCATTTTGGATGATACACATATCTTTGGAAAGCTTATTGGATACTCTACGCAATGGTGGGTCATAATCTAAGACATTCCCACGAAAAATTTATAATTCATTTTAGAAGATAGAACCCAACACGTTTACGCACAAAATTTCAACGAAAAATTTCCTGGGGTATTACAGCTTTCATGTTAGGGAAGTTGGAGAAGTTTGAGGAGTGTCACGATTATGGTTATTGTAGGAGTATTGAGGTTAAGGAGTTCAGGGGGCTATTCACAGGATGCATCGGGGTAGGACAACGAGGCCAGATGAGATCCCAGTAGATTTTTGGAAGAACACTGGCAGGGCAGGTTTGGAGTGGTTGAGAGGGTTATTTAACATCATTTTTATGGTAGTGAAAATGCCTAAAATGTGTAAATGGAGTACGATGATTCCATTATATAAGAACAAGGGAGACATCCAGAGTTACAACAACTATAAAGGGATTAAGTTGTTTAGTCATACTATGAAAGTTTGGGAAAGGGTGATAGAGTTGAGAATAAGAAAGATGTGACTACCTCATAGAATCAGTCCGATTTCATGCCAGGTTGCTCGACTACTGAGGCCATTCACCTTGTGAGGAGATTAATGAAGTAGTTTTAGGAGATAAAGAAGTACTTCTACATGGTATTTATTGGTTTGAGAAGATATATGACAGAGTTACTAGGGAGATTCTGTGGAGGTGCTTAGAAGCTAGAGGGGTGCCCGTGGCATACGTTAGGTCGATTCAGGACATGTATGATAGTGCAAAGAATCGTGTAAGGATGGTAGGGAGAGATTCAGAGCACTTTTTGGTTTTGATAGGGTTGCACCAGGGATCGACTCTTAGCCCTTTTTTGTTTGCCTTGGTGATGGATGTTTTGATGCATCAGATTCAAGGGGGTGCCTTGGTGTATGCTTTTTACTGATGATGTGTTATTGTTGACGAGACTCAGGGGGAGTTAATGATAAGTTGGAGATGTAGAGACAGACCCTTGAGTCTAAAGGATCTTATTTAAGCATGGCCAAGACGGAGTACTTGGAGTGTAAGTTTAGTGATGTGTTGCAGGAGGCTGACGTGGCTGTGAAGCTAGACTCTCAAGCCATTCAGAAGAGGGAGAGTTTCAAGTATCTGAGGTCTATGATTCGAGTCAATGGGGAGATTGATGAGGATACCACGCATCATATTAGGATAGGGTGGTTGAAATGGAGGCTCATTTCAAGAGTTTTATATGATAAAAAGGTGCCTCCGAAGCTTAAAGGTAAGTTCTACAAAGTGACAGTCCAACTGGCTATGTCGTATGGAGCGAAGAGCTAGCCAGTTAATAATTCCCACATCTAGAAGTTAGAGGTGGAGGAGATAAGGATGTTGCGATAGATGTGTGGTCATACCAGGAAAGATAGGGTGAGGAATGAGATTATTAGGGAGAAGGTAGAAGTGACTTCAGTAGAGGACAATATGCAAGAAGTGAGGTTACATTGGTTTGGACACGTGATGAGGAAGGGTTTTGATGCTCCAGTACGGAGATGTGCGACACTGGCTATGGATGATTTTAGGCGGGGTAGAGGTAGGCTGAAGAAATATTGTAGGGAGGTGATTAAGCACGATATGGAGCCGTTACAGCTTAAGGACATGACCCTTAATAGGAAGGTGTAGAGGATGCGGATTAGGGTAGAGGGTTAGGGGTTGGAAGTGCGTCGGTAATAATAGAAAGGCGTTCTTTATTTTTTTCTAAAGTTTCTTGTTCGTGGGTAGAGTGTTGTTTATGGTTTCGGATATATAGTTTTTAGTAGTATCTTGTGGTTATAGTATTATCTTGTGGCTAGCGTTGTTAGTTTATTTTGCATGTACAAGTTTATATGCTTTTATGTTTTGTGTTTGCTATGTTGTTATTGGTTCTAAGTCAAAGGTCTATCGAAAATAACCTCTCTACTTCACCTGAGGTAGTAGTATGGTTTGCGTACACTCTACCCTCCCCAGACCCCACTAGGTGGGAATACACTGGGTATGTTGTTGTTGTTATTCATAAAAAAGGTAAAATAGACATAAAATGATAAATTAACTCTTTAACAACAACAACAACAAACCCAGTGTATTCCCACAAAGTGGGGTTTGGGGAGGGTAAGCTGTACGCAGTCTATACCGCTACCTCTGAAGAAGTAGAGAGGTTGTTTCCGATACACCCCCGACCCTAAATTAACTCTTGATGTTTTAAATTAACTTGATGTCTTATATGAAGTCCATTTAATTTTCTTTACACGTATTTTTAATAGTAATTTTGTTATATCACTTCTAATTTTACTATATCACCCCTAATTAATTAATATAAGTAATCTAAGTATTAAAAATTAATAATATTTAATAAAAAATAAAATAGACATAAAATAATAAATTAACTCTTGGTATTTTGTGTTGTCTTCTTCAGCCGCTTCAAATGTAATTTTACTATATCATCCTTAATTAGTATTATAAGTCATTTAAGTATTAAAAATTAATAATATTTAATAAAAATGCAAAATAGACACAAAATGATAATTAAATCTTGATGTTTTAAACTAATTTGACGTCTTATATGAGACCTACTTAAATTTAAGAGAGAGTTTCACCGATGACTAGGCAATAGATTGACATGTCTGCTTGTGCGGCCTGCTTCAGCTACTTCAATTATGATTTTACTGTATCATCCCTAATTAATTATTATAAATCATTTACATATTAAAAATTAATAATATTTACTAAAAACAAGTAAAATAGATATTTCTAACATGTAATGTCTACTTCAGCTGCTTCAACCATAATTTTACGATATCACCCTAATTAGTTACTATAAGTCATCTAAGTATAAAAAGATTAATAATATTTAATAAAAATAGAGAATACATAAAATGATAAATTAAATCTTGATGCTTTAAATTAACGTGACATTTTATATGAGGCCTACTTAATATGTTTACAAGTATTTTTTATACTAATTTTACTATATCACTTCTGATTAGTTATTATAAGTCATTTAAGATATGTCTGCTTCGCTGCTTACATCGTGATTTTACTATATCACCCTAATTAATTGTTATGGTTATCTAAGCATTAAAAAATTAATATAATTTCATAAAAAAAAAGTAAAATGAACTCAAATTGATATATCAACATAAAAATTTGATTGATTATCGAAATTATATCAGTGTAACATAAATTGATATGAGACAGAAAAAGACATGAAGTAACATATATTATTTGAAAATGAAATAAAAAGTATTTTAAATCACAATAACTAAGAACTTAATATAAAAAAAATATATAAGAAAAAAATGATTGACTGTCAAAAGTTTATTTGTACCACATAAACTGGACGAAGAGAATATTCATATCTTATCGAAAAATGATGTAAAAACCATTATAAATTACATAATTAACAACTTAAAATTTTTAAAAGATGTAAAATATTTGGCTGACGATCAAAATTATATCAGTCACTTAAATTGAAATAGAAAAAAAATATTATAAATCACAATAATTTAAGACTTAAATAATTTTAATGGTTGATTATCTAAATTCTATTTTGCTCACATAAATTGGGGCAAAAAATAACATATATTGAGCCCGTGATAGCACGGGCCACCGATATCTAAAGAGCTCACTGTTGAAGGAGGCAGCAGGTCAACATGTTCGCTTGTACTGCTTGTTTCAGTCGCTTTAATCGTGATTTTACTGTATCATCCCTAATTAATTATTATAAGTCATTTACATATTAAAAAATTAATAATATTTAATAAAAACAAGTAAAACAGACATTTCTGACATGTCTGCTTCGGCCATAATTTTACTATTTCATTTATTATTAATTATATAAATCATCTAAGTATTAAAAAATAAATACTATTTAATAAAATAAAATAAAATAGACATAAAATAATAAATTAACTCTTGATGTTTTAAATTAACTTTACGTCTCATATGAGATCTACTTAAAGTTTTTTTCATGAGTATATTGTATAGTAAGTTTGCTATGTCATCTCTAATTAGTTATTATAAGTCATTTAAGACATATCTGCTTCACCAATTAAATCATGATTACTATATCACCTCTAATTAATTATTATGATCATTTAAGTATTAAAAAATTAAAATATTTCATAAAAGGTAAAATAGACACAAAATGATATGTCAACATAAAAAAATTTGATTGACTATCGAAATTATATTAGTGTCACATAAATTGGGATGAGACAAATGAAGAATAAAGTAACATATATTATTTACTATATATATGTTACTTTATTCTTGTTCTAGGCTCCAGCTACCTGCTTGTTCCGTGATTTTACTATATCATTCTTAATTAATTATTATATGACATTTATGTAGTAAAAATTAATAAAATTTAATTTTTAGAAAAGTAAAACAGATATTTATGATATATCTGTTTCAATCGTAATTTTACTATATCACCCTAGGTAATTATTATAAGTCATCTAAGTATTTACAAAATAAATAATATTTAATAAAAATATAAAAATAATATAAAATGATAAATTAACTCTTCATGTTTTAAATTAATTTGACATCTTATTTGAGACCCGCTTAAAATACCACCTCTAATTAATTATTATATGATATTTACGTATTAAAAAATTAATAAAATTTAATTTTAAAAATAAAGTAAAACAAATATTTATGACATGTTTGTTTCAGCTGCTTCAACCTTAATTTAATTATATCACCCCTGAGTAATTATTATAAGTCATCTAAGTATTAAAAAAATAATAATATTAAATTAAAAAAGGTAAAATAAATATAAAATGATAAATTAACTCTTGATGTTTTAAATTAATTTGACATCATATATAAGGCCCATTTAAAATTTTCACAAACCACTATATATAAGCGTGAGTAGAGTAGCTAGAAGCAGGCAGCTGGCGGTCGACAAGCCTGCTTCCAGGCTCTAGCTGCCTGCTTCTTCCGTGATTATACTAAATCACTCTTAATTAATTATTAGATGAAATTGACGTATTAAAAAATTAATAAAATTTAATTTTAATAAAAGTAAGAAAGATATTTATGACTTAGCTGTTTCATCTGTTTCAATCGTAATTTTACTATATCACCCCTAAATAATTATTATAAGTCATCTAAATATTTAAAAAATAAATAATATTTAATAAATATATAAAAATAATATAAAATGATAAATTAACTCTTCATGTTTTAAATTAATTTGACATCTTATTTGAGACCCGCTTAAAATACCACCCTTAATTAATTATTATATGATATTTACGTATTAAAAAATTAATAAAATTTAATTTTAAAAATAAAGTAAAACAAATATTTATGACATGTTTGTTTCAGCTGCTTCAACCTTAATTTAATTATATCACCCCTGAGTAATTATTATAAGTCATCTAAGTATTAAAAAAATAATAATATTAAATTAAAAAACGTAAAATAAATATAAAATGATAAATTAACTCTTGATGTTTTAAATTAATTTGACATCTTATATGAGGTCCACTTAAAAAAAAAATTACAAATATGTATTATATCAATTTTGCTATATCACTTCTAATTAGTTATTATGAGTCATTCAAGACATGTCAGTTTCGCTACTTCAATAGTGATATTTGATTGACTCTCGAAATTATGTCAGTGTCGCTTAAATTTAATAGAAAAAAATATTATAAATTACAATAATTAAAAATTTAAATTACTTTTAAAATATAAATTGACTATCAATATCACAAAAGTTTGAACAAGAAGAGTATTATATATTACAATAGCAAACAATTTAAAATAGTAAATTACAATGTTGAAAAAGTATTATAGATTACAATAGCTAATAGCTTAAAAAATCTTAAAACATATTAAAAATATAATTAATTATCTAATTTTATGTATGTCACATAAATTAATGCAGAAAATAATATATATTGAGCTCATGCGAACCTAGTACTATTAATAAGTGTGAAGAAGCATATAGTTGTTCGTCAACCTTCTTGCTTCTTCACCAACTTTAGTTGTTCCGTGATTTTACTATACTATCCCTAATTAATTATTTTAAGTTATTTATATATAAAATAGATTAATAATATCTTACTAAAAAAATAAAATAGACATTTATGACAAGTCTATTTTTGTTGCTTCAATTATTATAGTATCAATTAATTATTATAAGTCACCTAGGTATTAAGAAATTAATAATATTTAATAAATAATAAAATAGACATAAATGATAAATTAATTCTTGATGTTTTAAATTGATATGACAACTTATATGAGACTCATTTAATTTTTTTTCACAAATATTTTTCCTCTATGATTTTACTATATTACCCCAAATTAAGTATTGTAAGTAATTTACATATAAGAAAATTAATAATATTTGATAAAAAGAGATAAAATAGACATTTATGACATGCCTGCTTTGGATGCTTCAACCGCCATTTTACTATATCACCCCTAATTAATTATTATAAGTAATTTAGGTATTAAAAATAAATAATATTTAATAAAAAAATTTATTTGATATAAAATGATAAATTAATATTTGATGTTTTAAATTAACATGACATCAATCTTATATGAGACTCATTTAAATTTTTTTTTTACAAATATTCTTTTATAGTAATTTTGTTATATCATTTCTAAATAGGTATTATAAGTCTTTTAGGACATATCTATTTCACTGCTTTAATCATAAAATTTGTTTGACTATGAAAATTATATCAATGCCACTTAAATTGAAATAGAATAAAAAGTATTGTAAATCATAATAATTAAAAACATAAATTATTTTATGAATATAATTGACTATCAATGCCACAAAAAATTTGACAAGGAGAGTAACATCTATTATTTGAAAATTACATAAAAAGTATTATAAATTACAATAGCTGACAATTTAAAGCATGTAAAAACATATTAAAAATATGATTGATTATCGAAATTATGTTTGTGTCACATCCAGGTAGTTTTGACATTTTATAGTTTATATGTTTTAATGTTTTACTTCAGTAATTTGTTGATTCAAATGATGTTTTCGAATTTAACATATTTTGAAAAATTTGTACTTTATTTATTTTAGTTTAGTAAAATATTATATATTTAAAAATTATGCAAAAAAAATAATTATAATTCATAACTATTAACATCTTATAATATTTTAAAAACATATAGTAAAAAATATGATTGACTTTTGAAATTCTAATAGTGTCATATAAGTTGCGATAAAGCAAGTAACATAAATTATTTGAAATTATATTAAAAATACTATAAATCACAACGATTAACAACTTAGAATATTTAAAAAATATATTAGTAAAACATTGATAGACTCTCTAAATTCTAAAATTGGGACAAAACGAGTCACATAAATTATTTGAAAATTGCATAAAAAATACTATAAATCACAATTATTAACAACTTTAATTATTTAAAATTTATATTAATAAAAATTTGATTGACACTCCAAATATTATTTATATTACATAAATTAAGATAACGTAAATAATATATGTTAGGCCCGTATTAACACGGGCTAACTATCTACGTGTGTACCTTTAAAGCATACCACAAAATAGTTGTCTTGTCCTTGCTTGCATGCACTTTTCCCTCTTCAATTAACCTTTCAATACTAACGTTTTGTTTTTACTTTTAAATTAGATCTGCATTATTTGAAGGATTTGGAATGCATAATATAAAATATATAAATATAAAATTTGACTGAAGAGATTAAACCAAAAAACCAATTTCTAGTATTTGATTGGCTGTAATTTATTAAAGTAGCATATTGTATTTGTATATACAATAAAGATCTTACCGTCTTTTTAAAAAATTTAGTAAAAAATATCTTACCCTTTTGATTCCAAGTAGGAAAAAAAAGTGGGTTATGTGCGATGGCGAGATTACTTCGTTCTTAAGAAAAATTTTGGTGGGAGCATTATTTTAAAAGATGAGCCTTATAATATGTTATTTGTTATAAAATAAAGATAAATTATCAATATCAAACTTAAAGAAATGAGAGAATTTTAGTGAATTTAGTAGTACATTAGTTACTACTTTGATCTATCAATAAATTATACAAATGACGGCTATTTATAGACACCAAACATAGTTTCTAAGCATTCCAAACTTGACTTTAAGTTGACAAAATGGCAAGTTGGCCAACTATGTATGTATTCAAATCCAAATTGACTACTAACAATTATCTCTAATATTTCAAATATATACATGTCACATGACATTCATATTATATAACACTCCCCTTGGATGTCCATTAATAGATAATGTGTCTCGTTAAAACCACACTAGGAAAAACCCAATGGAAAAAATCCAGTGAAGAAAAAAGAATACACACATCTTGTAATACACCTTTAATGTTGCCTCATTAAAAACCTTACCAGGAAAACTCGACTGGGACAAAACCTTGGTTAAGGAAAAAAGAGTACAACGCGTATTTTACTCCCCCTGATGGAAACTTCAATTTAATGAATTAAATCTCGCATTCCAATCTTGCGCACCATCTTATTGAAAGTTACAGTTGGTAGAGACTAGGGGCTTTGGGCTACAGGTGACATAAAAATTTTAAAATGAGGTGTAGGTGACACAAGTCTTAATAATTTAGTGGAGGTGACAATTACTTAATTATGGATTAAGAAAGTTTAGAAAATTTCAAAATAATCCACAAGTTTTTAAATTTATACTTTGATCCAAATGTTAGTTAATACAACGAAAAATGAAGGAAAAAATGTGAGTTTTTCTCTCTCCTCATCCGTTGTTATTTTCTCTCTCTTCACGATATTTGTTGTTTACTGTTGTTGCTGCTTTATTCATCATCTTCTGATTCATTATCATCATCTTATACTTTATTATCATCTTCCTATTCTTCTTGTTGACCATTTTGTTATTGTTGTTACCGCAACTGCTGCTCTTTGACCAATTTCTTATATCAAATTTTATTTCGTACATCACTTTCAACTTTGGCATTTACTTGAAAGAAGATTTTGGTAAGTCAAATTATGCTTTTAAGTTGAATTTGTCATCTGGGTAACTGCTGGTATGTTGTTTTTCAACAATAACTGGCACGCGACATGAATGCAATATAAGAGCAATTTGTTTAAACAGATCCATCATCTGTGGCACCAGATAAATGTTCTGTTGCAACAGTAGACTCATGTTAGATTCATGTTTATGGTTCTAGGTAAAAGAATAAAAAAAATACATAGGTAAAAGAATAAAAAAACTTAATTATTATTATCATTATTATCATCATTATTATTTCTATGGTCAACCGGCAGCAACAGCGCCCTCCCCAGCCTGCGGGTCTCCCGCAGCATCCTTACACTGACGGCAGCCAACTCCCACTGCAGGTCATGAACCTTCTTCTGCAGTTCTCGCATGGCGTCTCATAAAATAGCGACATCCCACATTGGATCAGTCATATCTAGAAAATGCATAAGTTGACAAAACACACATGTAAAAAACAAAGTAAAGAAAAGAAAAAATTCAAATGTAATATGTAATACAACGTATATTTACACACAAAAAAAAAAAAACTTACCAGAGACAGGAAAAAGCTATCAAGTCCTTGAAGAGAAAGTAGTTGAAGGTGTAACAAGAGCAAGAAATAAATAGAGTATAGTAGAATGAACGATTGAGTAAGGAGGAACCTATTTATAGAGGATTGAACTTGAATGTGTTAGGAAAAAAGTTGTAACTATTCACCTCCATTTATTAATGACATTTTTTGCTTACTGTGAAAAGTTATGACTTAATTAAATTAAGCAATATTGTGATAAGTCATGACTTTTTAGCTTATTATTATTAATAATTAGTTCTTTCAGGAACTTTTTTTCTATTGAGTTGTGAAAATAGATTATATATCTGTTGTATTAGATAAATCATCTGTGACAACATATATATCATCTATTGCAACAAATAGGTAACCTGTTGCATCAAATAATATATCTGTTGTAAAATATAATTTATATATCTTTTTTTTAAAAAAAAAAAGATCATCATGACATCCAAATTTTCAGACTTTTTTAATTATATAAATTAATAAAATAGATTTAAAGGTGCAACTGTTCACCTCCATTTATTAATGACATTCTTGATTACTATAAAAAGTTATGACTTAATTAAATTAGGCAATATTGTGTTAAGTCATGACTTTTCAGTTTATTATTATTAATAATTAGTTCTTTCCAGGAATCATTTTTATATTGATATGTGACAACAGATTCTATATATGTTGCATCAGATAACTCATCTGTGACAATAGATATATCATCCGTAGCAACAAATAGATAACCTGTTGCATCAGATAATCAATCTGTTACAACATATAATCTATCTTTTTAAAAAATAAATTATCATCATATCATTTATCCAAATTTGCTGACTTTTTTATTATATAAATTAATAAAACAAATTCAAAAACAAAAATATTTTTGGTGACTTTTTTACGGTCCAAATGTGTTTATGCGTGTCAAGTTTTGAGAAGGGATTAATATTTAGTGTTATTGCAGAGAACCAATAGCGATTGGACTTAACTTTAAGTGTGCATTGGACTTTGAGAACACCTTCGAAGCCTCACACTGCATCAAACAAGAACGAAAAATCAATAGAAATTCCTTGGCCCAAATTTATATGGAAGGGTTGATCGAGAAGATGATTATACGGTTGATCAAGAAGATGATTATAAGCCAGAAGAACCTGAAGGAGAATAACTGTGAGACAAAGGGGAGTTAATAAAAGACTATATCATCTGAGAGATAATTAAAGAAGAGACATAGGGTAGAAAGTAACTTCTAGTGAATCTGACCAATGGAATTATCTTAAAATATGAGAAATCTGAATCAAGTTCAAATATAAAAGTGTATCCGATAATGTAAATTCGTTTGTTTTCTCTCTGAAAGAAAAATAATGCAGATGGACACTTTGTTTGGGAGCTACGACTAGGTAGCGTGGTCGGGATTATCACCTAGATAGAAAATAGCAGAAAACTAAAAAAGCATCCTTAAGGGCATCAAGGGTTGAAATGATGTATAGTAAGTCTAGAAAACTTACGCCAATAGTAACTGCAGTTAAAGTAAGGAATCTAAGAGAAGGCGGCAATTTTTGAATTTTAAATTGCATCTCATGCCTTCTTATTTATTGTTCCGATTAGGTCCACTGCTATTAACCTAATCGGAACCATAAAGGTGATTGAAAGCCAAATTTAGTATCATTAATTCCTTAGCAATATGGATTAATTGATTGTGTTTTATAGCCTTAGCATGCTTTCAACATTTCTTGGTGAAGATCAGAGACTTTATCTAGTTTGTGAATTTCAATAATTTTCAAGCTTGCCTCCAGCTTGCTGATTCTGTATTTAAGCTGGTCGTTGACTTCTTCAAAGTTAGTATATAGTTCATGATCTCTTGTGAGCTTGATCAAGAACACTACCTTCAAAGTTGTGGCATTGAAAAAGGCCTTCAGAACACTTTCTCTAGAAGCCTTAAAGGATAAATGAAGGGTTGTTGTGTTTGTTTTAGGTCAAAATGTATTGATGCACTTTGAAGAAGTGGTCCCAATAGTTGAACAACACAATTTTATCAAGCGTTTCTCAATGCAGCTTGCTCAACCAATTTGATAAATTAATAAGCAAGAAGTTATGTAGCATGTGATCTAAACCGACTCTACCAAGCCTATCAAACGTTACGTAACTCCAGGATCATTACCCTATCAAAAAAATTTGACTGAGTTAGTGCAAAAATCAAACGAGCTCAATCTCTCAACCTTTCTTCTGATCACTCTTCTCCAATATAGATGACAAGATATCTGATATACAAAAGTCTACACCATCGCCAGAAATGCTTACCAGGGCACAAGTCTTCAGAAGGCACCAACAGTAATCTCTTAATATCAAGTGATATTGAGAGATTCCTAGTCATGCCTTCTTAAGACATTTGCTACGGCAAGAAGTTTTGCTGATGACAAGATATCTGCCATGCGAAAGTCTACACCGTCAGCGGAAATTCTTGCCAGAGCAAAAGTTTTCAGAAGTCACTATTAGTAATCTCTCAACATCAAGGAAGTTTTGTACGAAAGTATTCAGAAGGTAATAAAAAATAAGGACATTTTCAGTAATATCTACACATAATTATGGCATCAACAACCTCACCAGATTCACTCATCATACAAAAGAAAAGACAGAAATATTTTTATTTGTATTCGGATGTTATTTATTTAACAAACCAAACAAAGATGAACTAAATCTAGCATTATCAGATATCTTATCATCTATATCGAAGAAGAGCGATCAATAGAAAGGCTGAGAGATTAACCTCATTTGATTTGTGCACTAACTCAGTCAAATTTTTTTGATAGGGTAATGAGCCTAGAGTTACGTAACGTTTGATAGGCTTGGTATAGTCGGTTTAGATGAAACACTACGTAACTTCTTGCTTATTAATTTATCAAATTGGTTGAGCAAGCTGCAATGAGCAACTCTTGATAAAAGTGTGTTGTTTAACTATTGAGACCACATTTTCAGTGTGCATCAACACATTTTGACCTAAAACAAACACAACGACCCTCCATGTATCTTTTAAGTATTCTAAAAAATATTCTGAAGGCCTTCTAAAATGCCACAACTTTGAAGGTGGTGTTCCTGATCAAGCTCACAAGAGATCAGGAACTCTTGACCAACTTTGAAGATAGCAACGACAATCTTGAATACAAAATCAGAAAGCTGGAGGCAAGCTTGAAAATTATCAAAATTCACAAACTAGAGCAAACCTCTGATCTTCTCCAAGAAATGTTAAAAGCATCTTAAGGTGATAAAACACAATCAATTATAATTATATTGCTATGAAAGTGATGATACTCAATTTGCCTTTCAATCATGTTTGTGGTTCTAATCAGGTCAACAACAGTGGAACTAATCGAAACCACAAACAAGAAGGCATGAGATGCAATTTAAAATTCATAAATTGCCGTCCTCACTTAGATTCCTTACTTTAACTGCAGTTGCTATTGGCACAAGTTTTCTAGACTTAATGTACATCATTTCAACCCTCGTTGCTCTTAAGGCTGGTTTCTTAGTATATTGTTATTTTCTATCTAGGTGATAATCCCAACCACGCTACCTAGTCGTAGCTCCGTAGCAAAGTGTCCCTCTATATTATTTTTCTTTCAGAGAGAAAACAAACGAATTGACATTACTGGATACACTTTTATATTTGCACTTTATTCAGATTTCTTATGTTTTAAGATAATTCCATCGGCCAAATTTGCTAGAAGTTACTTCTACCCTATGTCTCTTCTTCAATTAGCTCTTAGATGATATAGTCTTTCATCAATCACCCATTTTCCATCGAAGTCATTCTTTTACAGCACCTACTGGCGTATAATCATCACCCCGAGCAACCCAACCATATAAATTTAGGCTAGGGAAATAACTATATTTCTTTTTCATTTTTGTTAGATGTAGAGCTAGGTTACAAAGGCCTTCTCAGAGTCCAATGCACCCTAAAATTTAGTCCAATCGCTATTGAATCTCTTTACAATAACACCAAAACTAGATCCCTTCACAATGCTTGATAAATAAACATGAGCAACAATCAACAATCGACATTAAATATTAACAGGGTATCAGAACCATATTCATGGTCTCTCAGCCTTATCAGTTTACACCTACCAAACTTAACTATAAAATTCTAGATATCTTGTTTGAATGATCTATGACTAATAGGTAAAAAAACCATTCACAATATCAGTGTACTGTATGTGTGTTTCCACGATAACATTAATAGTAATACATACCTCCCATATATGAAGTAGTTTTATCTGCATGTAGCTTATTCCTCTGAACTCATTTTTACTGCAGCCTCTTGTGATTGTCAGGCAAAAGTTGATCAATTTTCAATTCCTTATATTTACAAAGAGGAGAAAAAAATTGCAACAAATGTAGAGTCTGTTGCATCTGATGAAGATTCTGTTGCATCAGATGAGGAGTCCGTTGCATCAGATGTGGAGTTTAATGCAATATATGTAGAATTTATTACAACAGATGTATAGTCTGTTGCAATAGATATAGAGTCTATTGGAATACATCAAACCAACCTTGCTGGTGGTTTGATTTTTTTCAATAGTTTCTCCTTATATTGCAACATCAACAACAACTAAAATACAATGAAACAACAAATAAAAAAAACATCAACAATATTGAAAACAACAACATTTTTTCCAACAACATCATCAACAACAAAGAAGCAACATCCTATATTCTAACACTATCAACAACAACACACCACAAGTTCCAACAATGCTAACCCCACCAACAACATCAATAACAACATCAACAACAACGAAACAAACAAAATACATATAAAAAAAGATACTGCCAACAAGGCTTTCAAACTTCTCCCAATAGATGACTTTTTTTGCATATAGTAATAAAAATTCTTGGTTCATTTATTCAACAATTAAAAGTTCTTTCAAATTTTTTAAATAAATATGATATGGGTAAATGGTAAGTAAATAAAAAACAGATGTAAATAACTTGCAAAGAAGAAGACGAGAATGAAAGAGCAATAGTGAATCATACCTTAACGTCAAAAAGGGATCAAAACAATAATTTCAATTGAGAAATCTAAGATATGGATCGGTTTAGATCAGAAAGGATCTTTATGAGAAAAAAAAGAGAAAAAAGGTTGTGATAACCCTAAAAAGGAGAGAAAGAAAAAGATGAGAGACGAATAAAATAAATTTAAGGCTGAAGGAGAGATGGGATAATTCTAATTACTAGATGTACTACCCTTAATATTAAATGACTAAACAAAGTGTATTTATTCAAATTTATATTTTCAAAGAATAATTAATAAGGCTAATTTGGTAAAATAAACCCCTAATTAATATTTTCTTTATGGGTGTGCCAAGTCAATAGGGGCCAACTAATATGAAACGGAGGAAGTATTAGGGGTTTCAATATTCATTAATTAATATTAATTAATAATTTGAGGGGCACGAGAAAGAAAACGGGTGACATTAAATAGACAAGACAAGACTACTCAATGAGATTTTTGAGTTATCCAAAAAATTATTTTTACCACCTTTAGTAGTACTACTTTATCTACTCAGACAGAAGTTTTCTTTAAAATTAAAATAAAAAGAAAAATTTTCAAACAGATATGTCATATGTTGCAACAGATATAAATATCTATTTGAAAAATCCCAACAGCTCAGTCATCTGTGACAACAGATGTAGATGTCCATTTGATAACTAAATTAGATATGTTATCTGTTACAATAGATACCAATATCTGTTTGAAAATTTCCAACAACTCAGTCATATGTCATAACAAATGTAAATGTCTATTTGATAATTAAATCAGATATGTCATCTATTGCAACAGATATAATTATCTGTTTGAAAATATCCAACAACTCAGTCATTTGTTGCAACAGATTTTATCACAAATAATTTAGGTAGAACTAGGAATGAATGAATGATCTCACTGGGTCAACAACAACTTCAATTGAGTCATTGTATTTACATGGTGTTGGTGTTGCATTCATCCCAACCTGGGTCGTTGTTCGATCACTCTGAGTTAAAATGAGTTCTTATTAACTTAATGTTAAGATTAATAGTATCTAAATTGATTTAGGTAGAACTAGGGATGAATGAATGAGCTCACAGGGCCAACAACAACTTCAATTGAGTCATTGCATTTGCATGGTGTTGATATTGTGTTCATCCCAACCCAAGTCATCGATCGATTACTCTGAGTTGAAATGAGTTCTCATTAACTTAATGTTAAGATTATAGTACCTAAATTGATTTAGGTGGAACTAGGGATGAATGAATGAGCTCACAAGGTCAACAACAACTTCAATTGAGTCACTGCATTTTTATGGTGTTGGTATTGCATTCATCCCGACCCGAGTCGTTGATCGATCACTCACTGAGTTGAAATGAGTTGTCATTAACTTAATGTTAAGATTAATAGTACCTAAATTGATTTAGATGGAACTAGGGATGAATGAATAAGCTCATATGGTCGACAACAACTTCAATTGAGTCGTTGCATTTGTATGGTATTGGTATTGTGTTCATCCTGATCCGAGTCATCAATCGATCACTTTGAGTTTAAATGAGTTCTCATTAACTTAATATTTTAAAAACTATATCTTTTAAAATTTTAAAAATTAATTAAGATTAATTCAGATCAAATTAACAATTTTAAAACTTGTCATTCTTTTCCAAATTACAAATTGACCCATACAAATCATCCATTTACAGAAAAAACTTTTCCTCATTTCAAATATCAAGTTCTCGCTCTTTTTTTTCTCTCTCTCAATAATACATATAATAACTACTCAACATATTGCTGAACTCTTCAAAACAGATGATTTTCTTCCTATTTTCGACCAAATAGTTGTTATTTTCGACTTCATTCTAGCTTGTATCCATTATTTTCTCCATTTTCACAGGTAACAGAGTTTAAGAAGAGTTCTACATTTGTTTTTTATTCTAAAAATTAGGGATTTTTAGTTAATGGTATAAAAAAGACTTTTAGTTGTATTATCTTTGAGAATGGGTTAACAATTTTGTGTTTTGATGCTGAAAAAGTAGGAAGCACCCAAGAAAACCCTAGTTTTTATCTTAGTGTTTTGTTTACTATAGTGTTATTGTTGGATGGTGTTTGTGGTATTGTTGGTGGTTGTTGTTGGTGGTGGTGGTATTTGTGTTTTTGGTGGTGGTGTCTGTGGTTTGATGGTAGTATTGGTGGCATTGGTGGTGGAATTGGTATTGGTGGTGGTGGTCCATCTGTTGCAATAGCTGAAAGATCTGTTGGGAGATATTAAATTAGTCTTCAAACAAATTCCCCATTTGTGCCAACTAATGGGTTATCTGTTGGAGTATTTTTTTTATAATGTGGTGTACAATAATTTATTGAAATTTGTCTTACCTTTTCTTAAAAAATTATGTAGACATCAAATGCAATGTATTTTTTATTTTTCTATTATTTGTAGTTAAAAGATGTCTCCCAAAAGAAAAAAAATAAAAGTAGAGAAAGTGGATCAACTTCTGATCACCAAACCAAAAAGGCTAGAGTACAGATAGATTCGGGGGAACTTCCATAATAGTCTCAGTCAGGGCAAAATGAAGCTGAGGAAAGTGATAACTCCTTCTCACTAATGGGGCGTGAAATAATGTCGAAATCCCAACATGATTTTGTCAAAATTATTAGTATTAAAAAGTTTTGAGTTATGATGCCGATGAATAGTCCAAACACAGTATTTGGTGATCTTGTACTTAAATGTCAGTTGGGGAAACCTTTTGACGAAATTAGGAGTATTATGAAGAATAAAAACATAGATGGACTTTTTAAGAAGAGCTATTTTGCATACTTTCTCGAGCTGTCTGAGGACCGCACTCTTCATTTCCCAATGAGCATGGTATATGGCCTTCTCAAGCACAGGATCAAGTATGTGGGGGATGTTAAAGATTCGAAGGAGGATGGAAAATATGGATGAAGTCTGAATTAACTACTATGGCATGCCGGTTTGTTTAGGATTGAAAGAGTTTGCCATAGTGACAGGCTTGAGATGCGATTGTGCAGAAGAACTTCTCATCAAGGAAACACACCACAAAGGGTTTAACAAATTCAAAGTCAAAAAAGATGGGTTGTCGGGCATTGTTGTACCTAGATACAAAGGAGAAATTCTGCTTAGTTTGGTTTGTCCATTTCATTTTATTGGCAAGAGATGTCAGGAAAGTCATAGAACATGATTTGTTGGCACTTGCTGATGATTTTGGGAAATTCAATGATTATCCCTAGGGATATGACAACTACTACTTGACTGTCGAATATTTACTGACAAAGCTATCCCCAAAGACGATCACATTATACGGCTTTCCCTAGGCTTTCATGGTAAAATTGATCACTATTTTTACTCATCGATTAATTTATATTAAATAGTTATTATGACTTTTTTTATGCTTGCTTCCTATTTACATTTTTTAGGCTTGGACATGTGAAGCCATTTCTCCCCTCTGAAAGTAGTTCGAGGATTATCCGGATAAGGTTTCTCATCCAAGAATCCTTAGGTGGTTAGTTGCAACAAAGAGCAACAAAAACTATATTAAGGAGGCTGATCTCTTTAACCCTCCGAATGATGTAGTACGTCTTCTTATAACTAAAATAATTTTCCTCAAAGAAAGATAATTGAAACCGATGTTCCATCTGTTGCGACAGATGGGTCATCTATTGTAATAGATTACCTATCAACTACAACTGGTGAAATAGATGGATAATCTATTGCAATAGATTATCCATATTTTGCAACAGATTAACCATTTGTTGCTCTGTTCTCTGAACCCGACTCAATAGATTACCCATCTGATGCAAATTATGCAATAGATATGTAATCTGATGTAATATAGTCAATCTATTGCGACTTACATATTAGATGTTGTGGCAGCTAGATCTTCTGTTGCATAAGTTGGTTATATTAACATCCATGTAACCCAATTAACTGCAAATTATTATTATATGATTTAAATGCCTCTTATCTTTTTTATAGCTTGTGCATCCTTGGATCGTGCCTACTGTTGATGAGCTGGGGATGACTTCTTTTCTTACTCTCGATCTTATTGATACAAAAGAAGACCCAACAGTGGAGTTAATAAAGAAGAAATTAGTTGAAGCAACATCCGTAAGAAGAGCAGTTAGGTAAGGTCAGCCTAATGTTGAAGCTCTTCACGACCAACCTCAAACTGCAATAGATCTGGGTGCTTCTTCTGGGGTGTTGCTGGTGGAGTTATTTATTATGGTGGCAGCCATCCTGATGCTGTTGTTGCTACCAGTCATGATTATGAGTAAGTTGGTGCTTAGCAAAAAATAAATACTTTTGAAAACACCCCTTGCACAGGTTTCTCTCACCCCTACACCGATCTCTTCCACCCTTATTGTGGTCTCTCTCACCCCTCTTAACCCTCATGTCATTATTGCAAATGCAAAGTATGCAAGGACAGAGAGGATAAACTCCTTGGAAAGCTAGATGCTATTGGTCAAGCTGCCGAGGAGTTAAAATCTAGGAGGGGTGTCATACCATCCAATGAGGTGAGGGAGCCATGAACTCCTACAGTGGTGGTTAGGAGGAAAAGAAGAAAAATTAGACAAATTCTCTCTGTTCTGAAAATAGAAAAAATTGCAACTCCTCCCGCTCCAAGAGTTGTTGAAGTTTAGGGTCCATTGAAGAAGATGGACATATTCGCGACACTTGGCTAGGAGAAGAAGAAGGAACTACAAGAAATCACAAATAGCAAAACGAAGGTTTGAAAAGAATACACTATGTATTTATTTGCTGCCAAAGACTTCAGGAATATAAAAAATATGCGTTGAGAGGTACGAGGACAAGTTTACTTTTGCTATCCTAGCCTTCCAATATACTCCATGAAGAAGAATGTACGCAACAAATATGTAATCTGTTACAACAGCTTGGTATTTTGTTGCAACATAATACACATCTGTTATATAAGTTGCATTGGCTGGGTAATCTGTGAACTGATTCAGAGAACACTCTACATCAGATTCTTTCCATTGTGTTTTTATTCTTTACAATTACTAACCTATTTATAAATTGTCTTTTTATACCATAGTCTGTTGATGAAATTCTCTGCCTCATTAGGGGCAGACAATTAGCGTAATCGAATGCTTATGATGTTGCCGATGGGATAATAGACCTCAACTTCTACAATAATTTCAAGGACAGGTACGTTGATTTCCATAAGCTAGCTGATTCTGATGGCCCAAGATTTAATGAGTTAGTTT
This sequence comes from Capsicum baccatum var. pendulum, assembly GCA_030864225.1. Classification (NCBI taxonomy): domain Eukaryota; kingdom Viridiplantae; phylum Streptophyta; class Magnoliopsida; order Solanales; family Solanaceae; genus Capsicum; species Capsicum baccatum. The sequence goes on along the minus strand of CM061558.1, from coordinate 167,857,711 downwards.
CTATGTTCCAATGAAATAAAGAAGCGATTAAATATATTAGAGAGAAGGGGCTATATCCATACGGCAAGAGCTGGACCAAGGCAAAGAGAATCCTTGTAGTCATGAACGTGGAAGTCAAACATTTTCTCGCTGTTGAGATACTACTCTACGAGGGAAAGATTAAGGTATGTTCAGCGAGGACACATTTTTAGCCTATATGCAACCACTCTTGAAGTTGTTGCCCAAGTTGTTGACGCAGAGTAAGCTGATGGATCATTTTTTGGCTGAAGTCTTGACGAAGGAACCATCGGATTTTAAAGGTCAAAATAAGAACATCCATCTCCTAAAAAATAAAATCAGTGCAATGTGCGGGCCGTACTCGCTTGCATACATCGAGTATTTATTGACCGGTACAGAAATAATCGGTATGTGCGATGCTGTTGTGGGAAAGATGAAATGGGTCCGGGCTTATGAATACTAACTAAATGGTTGGAGCCCGTGTATAAAGAAGAATATGTACAAAGATGGAGATGAACACAATAACTATTTTTTATTTCAAGCCACTTTACTTTATATGTAGTGGCAATAATTTTTAAACTGGACAAGTTGAATTTTTATAATGTAATAGATAGTATATCTGTTGTAACAGATATAATACCTGTTGTGACATATTGATTATCTATTGGAATAGGTTGGCTATTTGTTGCATTAATAGATGTTTTCCAGTCTGTCTGTGGCAACGGATATCCAATCTGTTACAACATATAATCTATATGTTGCAACTGATAGGTAATCTGTTGGAAAAATCAAGAAAGTAGGAAGACCTATTATATAATTTCTAGCAGATGACCTATGTGTTGCATCTCCTGTTCCAACATATGTCTAAATCTATTTGATATGATATATCGTCTGTTGCAACAGATGTATTATCTGTTGCGATATTTGAATCTAGTATTCTATTTCAATTAACATGTTCAAAACTAAGGATCAAATTATATTCATAGACAACATAAAATAAGTTGAAGCCTTTGAAAATTACATGAAATAACTCAACAAATACATGAAATGTATGAAAATCATCATGGGTATAAATGATATACTCTACAAATAAATAACCAAGTTAAACTAAGGAGGATAGGTTATTACATTGACGAACTCAAGCTATAAAGATCTACTAAATATGGACAAGTTGTTCTTCATTCGGTGTTGTGGAATTCGACTTTGGTCGTCGTGGATCTTTAATGTTGCTTGCATACGGCTTCTGAGCTTTTGCTTCTCCATATTTCCATAAAAGAGCAGTATATCTTTTGTCGAGTAATCCGATATCAATTACATCATTTGGTACTTGTAATCCATCGCTCAAATAATCGACGTCGCAGCAATAAAAAAACTGCAATCCCTGCATTTTAAAAAACAAATAATCCATATCTTGTTGTTCATGCAATCGTTGTGAAATTTGGAAATAAAACTAAATCATGAAACTTAAAATTATAGGCTAATGGTTTGTTGAGAAATTCCTTCAACATATTTTACATCAAATGGATTACCCATTTTATCCTAGTGTGCTTCAATCATCGACCAATCAGTACGAATCTTTTGATCTAAAAAGTCACTCATATCAAATAAGTAGGAAATAATTTGTCCAGCTTTTGTATCTCAGATGACGTCCCGGAATGTCTCCTTCGCGAATCGAGTTATAAACTCGAATGCGCATCTCTTTTAGAACCACGACAGCTAACACCTAATGGAATTCATCACCACAATTGATTGAGATGTACACTTCATCGACCAAATACCAAGGTAAGCCAACCAGAATTCTAAAACCTTTGATGATGTTGATTAAGCAGTCCTCATTTTGAAAAACTTTTGACTGTTATTGACAATACCTATCGTAGGCATTATTGATGTAAACTTTGTAAGAACAATTGCAGGTCGTATATCTGTATTATTCTTGTGTTTGCAACTTGGCCTTCTTTTGGAGGTAGTAAAAAATTACATCGATGTGCTGCACATATTATCAAATATTTTGAATTACGTGACCAAAAAATTAATATGCAAATGCAATTAAATAAAGTATTAATTAATAGTAATATGTATAATATTTAAACCTCATCATTTCAGTAAGTTTGGGGATGTGACATCAAATAGAACAAATTCTTTATTTTGAGATGTGCAATAACGAAGTAACATATCAAAATCAAGACTCGATTTGTTCACTTTGTAGCGTTCGTCATTTTGTTTTCTACATGATGATTTATATGTGTTAATGTCATGTTCTTACAACAAAAATCGTATAAACCAATATCTTTAAAAATTGATTTATGTACATTCCGGCATGATGCTTTAACAACCCATCGGTAAAAATTCTGAATAGTCGTTGATCAACTGTGTTAGTTTTTTTGGAGCCTCATCCGAGATGTTGAACCCTTCAAAAATGAGCAATTCTTCCGTTCTCCCGAATTGACAGGCTCCACTTGTTTTCTTCTTTGGAAGCAGTTGATGTATTATCAACTGTGATATTATGCTTTTCAGCAGTGGCTTCTACTATGACATCCACCTGGAAATTCAGAAATCATCAATACTAATTACAGATATACAACAGATTGTCTATCTATTGCAACAGATGAGCTTTATATTGCAACAAATGGATCATCTATTGGGACAAATTCGAATAGGTAAATCAAAGTAGTACGATAATTTTGAATAGATGACCCATTTATTGCAACATAAAACTCATTTGTTACAACAGATAACACATCTGATGTAATAAGTTAGACAACAGTTGCAACAGATGTATATATCTATTTGATAATTTTTAGCAGATATATCAGCTGCTGAAACATATATATGCCTGTTTGTTTATTGGAATAGATGATATACATTCACATTTTTCAGCTCATGCTGCTTTCCTGTGGCCCTTGCATACTGAACAACGGAGCAAGACAAAGACAGGGGCATTGCAGTTTTGCTTTTTTCGATGCTTGATGATACCTTGGAAGTATCTTTCCTTCTTCTCTTAACCGCCTTGATCTCTAGTGGAGTGTATGGATATGAAATCCTCTTTGATGGAATAACACCCCTCTTATATGTCATTTCTTTTACAGAAGTAGTTAGTGCAGTAATAGCATTAATCACTCCATCATATTTTGCCTTGCAATCTTGACATTTGCATGCAGAATATTTGCTAGATGTGGCAAAATCTGGAGAAAAATCTGTACAACCAGTATGATCATAATCATAATGACTTTTTATTTCAATAATTGTAAGAGGAGCATCATTAGCCCCAACAACAGTACCACTACCACTACCATTATCAACAGCAACAAGCCTACCCTCTAAAATTGTTTTTCTTCTGATGATTGTTGCTCCAAACAATTTCATTTTTATTTCATCAATGACCTTAGGGTCTGATAAAGTTTGTACAGACTGTAAAGTAAGAAAAAATGGCATCTTCAACTCTCAGTTGGTTGGAATAAGCCACTGATGGACAATCTAAAATAATCAATATATATGTTAGAATGATGATGAAATCATTTTAAATAATCATTAATTAAAATAGAAAGTTGATTAGAATTGGACTTACTGCTTCCTTAGGGGGGTTGAAAAGATCAAGAAATTTTACATTTTTATTAGTTTTGGCCGACAACCATCTCAGGATTCTTGGACATAAAACTTCTTACTGGTAGTTCACTTGTTATCTCAAATAAGGAATGACTTCAAATGCCCAAGCCTATAATATAACACTAATAATTAAAAGAATTATTGAATAAAAAAATGATGAATCATATCATGATAAAAAAAGTATTTACCAAGAAGGCCTATGAAAGCCATATAGGTTGATTGTCTTTGGCATTAACGGAGTCAACACATATTGGACAGTCATTTTGAAGCTTTCATAATCCTAAGGATAGCTATTAAATGCCTCAAGATCCTCAGAGATATTTATTAAACTGAATATTGTGTCGTTGTTAACGTCTCCCGCCCAAAGAATATTATGTTCAAATCAAACCAAACACAATGATTGTTTTTGCTTCTTTGAGAGTCCTTTACCTTTCAACGTTTCTATCAATTTTTTGTTTTTGAAGCTTGGACCAGCAATGGACACTAGGTCCTTACGATTACTCAACTTTCCTTTGCCTTTTTTGGGTATGCGAGGTGCTTTTCTTGGATCAGAGTAGGTATAACTTGAGAAGGAGAAGGAGGATAACATTTTAGTCCGGTAACTATGGCAAACTCCTTCCAACCAAAACAAACATGAAAGCCATCGTAATTTATCCACAACTCATCCATCTTGTTTTTTTTAATACATAAACCTACGCTTGAGAAGATCGTATTCCATTTTCATCTGGAAACGAGCATTGTTGTCCTCCGGCAAATCAAGATATTGCCCAAAGAAGCTTCCCCTGAAATAAGCATCCAATATTTATTCTCAAAGTATTTTTCTGAAGGCATCAAAATTTTTTTTCATGGCTAACTTAACCACGAAATCACCCATTAAATTTGTGGCACCATCGCACTGCATTCTCACAGGGTAACGATCAATGTTGAAGGTTTTGACCAACTCTTCGGTGGAAGGGCTATTAGCATTTGGATTATCTCTTTTGAGACATTTCTCCTCCCCGTTTTCATTATCTTCTGCTCTTGATTGAGATAATGCTTATAAAGCAAGCTCATAGAGTGATGGATGTAGACGAGCTGTTGCACTTGTTCCTTTACTTAGACTTGATTCGATTTCTTTTCTTTTGGGAGCCATATTATCTTAAATTAATAGAAACATAAAATAAATTATAATTAATTAATGCATCATTAAAAATGGATAACAGTTAATCTAACATGCACAATGGTAAAATAACAGTTCCAACAGACCCCACATCTATTGCACCAGGTATGTTATCTGTTGCAACATATAACTGACTTGTTGTAATGGATGAGTAAACCATTGAAAATAATAAAAACAGATCACTAATTTGTTACACCAGTTATTTTATTTGATACAACATATAACTGACCCATTGCAATGAATGAGTAAACCATTGGGAACCATAAAAATAGATCACTAATCTGTTGTATCAGATAGTTTATCTATTGCAACATATAACCAACCTGTTGCAAGGATGAGTAATCTATTGGAAATAGTAAAAAAATATCAATAATCTATTGCACCAGGTAGTTTATCTATTGCAATATATAACCAACCTGTTGCAAGAATGAGTAATCTACTGAAAATCATAAAAATAGATCACTAATCTGTTGTACCAGGTAGTTTATCTGTTACAACATATAACCAACCTGTTGCAACGGATGAGTAATCCATTGGAAACTATAAAATAGATCACTAATCTATTGCACCAGGTAGTTTGTCTGTTAAACTATATAACCAACCAGTTGCAATGAATGAGTAATCCATTGGTAACCATAAAAATAGATCACTAATCTATTGCACTAGGTATGTTATCTGTTGCAATATATAACTGACCTGTTGTAACGGATGAGTAATCCATTGTAAATCATAAAAATAGATCACTAATCTATTGCACCAAGTATGTTATCTGTTGCAACATATTACTGACCTGATGCAACAGATGAGTAAATCGTTGGGGACAATAAAAATAGATCACTGAACTATTGAAACATATCACTCATCTATTGCAAAATGAGTTATCTGTTGGATTAATATTGTTTAGATTTCTTCCAAATTGAAGAGCGTCTGTCGCAACAAATAAATAATCTGTTATATTGTTCATCTGTTGAATTAGATTTCCATAGTTACATCAGATTTTAATCTATTGCATCAAATGTTTTCATCTGTTGCATTAGATGTCTTCATCTGTCACATCAGATGTTTCATCTATTGCATTAGATGTTTCATCTGTTGCAACACCATTTTTACCAAGACAAACAACAAATCAACTCAGCAACACCAACACATCACACACACATATACTAAGAATATCAACTACGAACAAAAATCACCAATAAATCCAAATCAACAGTACGACAACAACAAGAAGAAATGCCAGAAATTAGGATTTTATTTAGTCCACATTTCAATACTAGAAGAGTAGTTAGCTCAAGTTCTTCTGTTTCTTCATAATTTTTTACCTGTGAAAAAGAAAATAGGACGACGAAGAACTAAAAGTTGTTGTTGTCGGAGAAGTCTTCACGTTGATTGACGATTGAAAGTCGAAAGGAAACTTGCTCGACTATTTTTCACCAGTGGGAGAGAGTGAGAGAAGTTGTGGAGAGAGGGAGAGGAGAGAGACTGGTTGATTTGGATTGAAGAGGGGTGTGGGTTAATTTGTATTTTTGAAAAGATTTAAAAGTTTTACAAATATTAATTACGTCCATAATTAACTTAATCAAGTTTTCTAATGATGTTTGACCCTTTAAGTTGGTCAATGTCACCAATCCTTCATTCAAGACTTAAAAGATACCTTTTCTTTAATTTTCTCTAGAGACTAAGTGAATAAGTCAATAATATTTTCACTTGAACAAATCTGTCGCACGTTGATATCACCATTTTTTTGGATCTCACGTGTAAAAAAGTTTTGGCGAGATATGCTTCGTTCTGGCTCCTTTTGTAAATCCTCCCTTTAATTGCGTTATGCATGCTACATTATCTTTACAATATATGTTCATCAATGGACAAATATTTCATTTGATAAACACTCCAAGTATACATCCAGTAGTATGCATTGTTAGCTGCCTCATTAAAAACCTTGCCAGGTTTATTTTCATACAAATTTGTCATTTAGCTAGACATGAAAATAATTCATTATACATATTTAAGCATTTTAATATTGTCAGGCTGAAACAAACCTCATTGCATCTACCACAGGAGAAAAATTCTCCTACAATAATGCCAGAAACTTTGTGAAATCTTTATGCCACAAGACACAAGTCATATTTTATATTTTACAAATTTTACTTTTGCATAGTAAATCATTTGTACCCCACCGGCATCATACCTTTGGTCTTTGAATTATGAGTTCAAATATTCACTTTTCAAGTGAAGCAAACTACTTGAATTACATACTTTTATTTGGCCAATAATTTATCTGTCCATACTCTTTGATAGATTTGTATCCAAGATCTTCGAGACTATTTATAATGTTGAGCTCTATATTATATCAAAGATATCATCAATGATTGTTTGATATCGGTTTCAATAAGACAATTGTTTGATATCGGTTTCAATAATACATAACTTAATGAAGATCTCTTCATATTCATTACTTATTCAGATACCTGAACCTTTGCCAAAGTTTTATGTCAGTGCTCTTTCAAAGCACTTGCCTCATTATCATGACCATCTTGATCATTTGCTCCTTTCTTATTTCAAGAAATTTTACCTTTGGAATCGATTGGTCTAAGACACTTCAGACGTGCCATAGATTCTATCCTTTTATGAATTTTTAATTGGAGCATTTACAGTTGAACTATCATATAGAGTTATCAAATACATCTGTCAATTAATTTGCAATAATTTGCAAATAAATATCCATTGAACTTCAAGTTCACATAGATATAATTTTTTATGAGGATCTAGATAATTCATTTTATGCATAATTTTCAACTGTTAATCAACTCTCTCCCTAATGTTAGAAAATCTAATATTTATCCCCAACTTTATCTTGGGATTCATATTTGTACATTGTGATGAAGCAATTGCATCATATGCCGCACCTAAAAATTTTTAGAAGAAAATTATTTGATTCTTGACCTTGAACCAAAAGTGATAGGGGAGCCTTGTTGGCTTGATGCATATAAATGCTGCTATATTTTAAATGGGACATCTCATATCAAATTTCTTTTGGGAGATTTGTTCTAATAGTCAATGATTTAGCTAAAATTGGAGGCATACAATGTCTACTAAACCAACCAGCATTATCAACATAATTTATAGTTTGGAACCATGCTCTTAATTTAATAATTCGAGCAAACAACTTTGCAAAAATCAAATTGTAAATTAATAGAAAAGTACATGTGATCATAACATAAATACATTTACTAAACTATATAATAGCAATTGGTCCACATGGCAGGTGAACGGGCCCGTATTCACCTTTTTATATGTTCCAAAAAAATTTAGGGAATACATTCCAATCTTAGCTGGTACAATGATCAATTCATTGTGAGAACAAGAAGCACAAAAGAATTCACGAAAAACCTTTTATTTCTTCAATATATAACTACATGAATTTCAATTATTTGTGCATCACATTTGAAACAAAATGATCAACCGTCATGTCAATTGATATTTATTTCAGTAAATTTTTAATTTACTATTACATGTGATTCTGTCATCATGCTCATATTTGTGAATTACAAATAAGAGAAAAAGCGTGGGATAACCTTTTACGTAAATATTTATAGCCCACACCGATTGTAGTAATATGAAGATATAACATCTTTTCATTATTTATAGTCTCAATAAAATTTATTTTTGGCAATGTCTTTGAAACTTGATAAGTTTCTTTTGAGATTTACTACAATTTCAATATTATGAACAATTTCATTCCTCCAGTTAGTAACACTTAAGCTCTTTTGGAGCGCTCAATCAATTTCGTGTGCTACACATATTTCACACACCATTCATATGGTGAACATCTTCTTTAAGGAGAAAATCATATAAGTACGATCATAATCTTAAAATATTATATAGGAAAGACTTGTTTCTTGCTTTTATGTTTTGATAATCCATGATAAACATATCAAAATATTTATGGCATACAACACGTACGCGATCAATGGTCGTTTATGTCAAAATAATTCTTTTTATGAAACATTCCATAGATGTGAGATGTGATATTTATCCAACCACGCTTCAACATGTCTTTATTCATAATTTTTATCTCATCTTGATACATTCATTTCAAGAATGGTCGAGCATCAACGATGCTTTTCAAGGAATGAATTATAATCGTATCCAAATACTTCATAAATTTTGATTAGAAGCTCATTCCCATGCCATGAAATTTATTATATTTACATGACAGACCTCAACATCACGTTGAAAGGTCAAGTGCGCCATCACTTTAATTATATTCCTTTGTTTTGATGGAGGATTTATAAAACTTCTATCAAATTAGATCGCACGATAATCATGTGTGCAATGACCTTTCATACCATGCCCATTAATGGCAAAAATTACCTTTATTTCTTGAAGGATCATTTGAAAAATCATAATGTTCTTCGAAGAATATAACCTTCTAATTCTTTAATATATATATATATATATATATATATATATATATATATATTGGGTAATACTCAATGTGCACATCTTCGAGATGGCGAAATCGTTCATGCCAACTTATAAACTTATTTGTACAAGTAAAATCCAAGTTTACCATGTCATAAAAGTTTTACTTCGTAAATTTCAGATTTACTAGAACATGAATAATTTTTCATGTTTGCTATTTAGAGTATATTCCATAATATTTTTTCTCAATTAATCTACCTCTTATGCAGGTATTACCCCTATCACATTCAACCTAGGAAATGGATCTGTAGTTTTAATAACCAAAATTTTCATTCCTCAGGAATGAAATATAATGATGTCTTAAGCCTATCAAATTATAATAGCTTAGAATTTCTTTCAAGATATTGCTCCTTCATGAGCAAATCGAGGTGTACATATAATGTAACGAAATGTCTTGTCCTTGTTACGCCTATATTTATATTTATAAATTCAATCACATGTTTTTTTTCAGACATACTATGCACTGCATGCTATCCTATTCACTTCAAGGAATGGAGCATATTCAATGAGACATATTTCATGACTTTTGAATAAAATTTTGCCTTAGTAATTATTATATCATCAATATGTTGTATTGAGATTAAAATCCAATATCTTATCCATATAAAGGTGTCTTATGCCAAAAATCAATGGGACTTGAACCCAACATCTTATCATCATGATGCATTGGAACTCTTAACCCAATGTCTTACCCTCTTAATGGCATGAGATTTAAATCCATCATCACACCCTCGACCAATAACATATTAGCCAAAGTATAATAAACTCAAACTTGAGTCTATAACAATATCACCATTTTGTGATTATCAATATTATTTTCAAACTTAATTAAAGAACATGAATCAATAATATACTTATCTTATCATAAATAGTAGAAAGGTGAAATCCAAATCGTGATGATCGCATAGTTCTTGCAGTATTGCCTTCTCCACCTTTCAATTCAATTTTCTTGTTTTAGCCATCAAATTTTGAGACGGTAAAGTTTTGTACTGATAACGTGTTATAAAATAAAGATAAAATATCAATATCAAACTTAAAAAAAGCAAGAACTTTAGAGAATTTAGTAATACATTTGTTAGTACTTTGGTCTATCAATAAATTGTACAAATGATAGCTATTTATAGACACCAAACTTAGTTTCTATGCACACCAAACTTAACTTCAAGTTGGGAAAATGATAAATTTACAAATTAGCCAACTATATATATATATTCAAATCCAAATTAACTACTAACAATTATCTCTAATATTTCACATATATACATATCAAATGAATCTACATGATATAACATAATTTGAATTAGTGAGAAATTTAATACGATACCGCATATCAAACGAAAAAAAAAAGTAGGAAAATGAACCGGAAGGTGCGGTCAGTTTATTCGGTCAATACTAAAGTCGCTTGATTCTTCTTTCCCTTGCCTTTTGGCGTTTGCTTTGTTTTCTTCACTTTCCCCTTCTGCCTACAGCTTCATATTTTGCTCTTCCTCCTGGTACCCCATTTATTTCTTTTTCTCTTTATGTTAAAATTAATAATTAATACTTGTTGCCGTTATTTTCATAGTTCTTGAACTTTTTTTAATTTAATTTTTTCATTAGAAAAACTCATATAAGCAGTACTTTTGGTTCAGAAGTAATTACGTAACTAATTAATAAGTTTGATGTTTTTTTTTTGTTTCGGTTTTGGGGTTGCGGAAATGAAATTAATTTGCTGATTCTTGGTCTTCATAGGAAGCTTTATTTGTTGTACAACTTGGGTATTTTGTTCTTCCTATAATTGGATGATAAGAAATCTTGCTGATAGATGTTCTGCTTTAATTTATTTTTATCCATTTTGACAAGTATTTTACTTCTTTTTATTTTTTTTGGTGAATCACTTTCTCTGAGTCTTTTGTTCCTATTTATTAAAGTAGTTTTGGTTTTACTAAAACAATTGGTATTGCGAGATCATTTAGAGAGATGTAACATAGATACTTTTAAGTTATTTCAAAGTCATTTAATCTTTAATAAGGAATTTTAAGATGAATCAAAATCTAGCTCTCAAATTTTGATTGATTCAACTGTAAAAGGTTCGTAATAATGAACTCGTCGCACTTATGGAATTATTTGTTGAACTTTAGTAGTTTTTCACTTATATACCCGTCCACCTTGGTGTATAGTTAGCGGGTACTTGATACCTCATACGTGTTGCTGGTGCGAGATGGCAGGTTTCCCATGGAATTAGTCGAGGTGCATAAAAGCTGGATCGACATCACTGTTTTATTAAAAAATCATATCTATCTTCCAACATGAACATGAGATTCATCATCCCCTGATGTGAACAAGATATAGTATCTCCATGAAAAGAAATGTCATTTCATTAGGTAATTATAGAAAAACTTAAAAACACTTACCTTAAATGGACGATCTTTTCACGAACATCCACATAGAGTGGAGAACTAATTATTGTTGTTCCTTCCAATTGTTCTGGTAATGTAGTAATGCTCTTTGTGCTCAATGATTATTATTTATGTTTTTATTTGGCACCATTCATCTTGTCTTGTGCATTGATTCTGATATTTCAGAAATGATTGTAACTTCCTAATTTTAATCACATTTTTCTATGATAAAACGCACAATGACGGGGACTTAACTAGGGCTGCTTTTCTGATTAGGTAGTTTTAAGTTGCAATGAAGGGTGGAAAAGGAAAAGGGGCATTGAGAAAAGAAACAAGGTCAGCGCTGAAGCCTGTTGAGGACCCGTGAGTACTGTTTTAAAACTTGTTTCTTATACTGGCGTTATATGCGAGTAATTTCGGTTCTGCATAGACCTTTCTGAAATTTCAGCTGATGCTGCCTTTTGGCTTACGGAAATGAAGTTTCTTCGATTTTGGCTTTTATGATGTTATGTTTGCATAATGATAAAAGGATCATTTCAGTGATGGATCATGTCTCCCTCTCTTATTTTCAGAAAGATGGGGAAGAGAAAAGCCACATTGAAAGACGACAAAAAGAAGGTCAAGAAGGACAAAAAGGCCAAGAAAGATCCTAATAAGCCTAAGAGGCCTCCCAGTGCCTTTTTCGTATTCCTGTAGGGGCTTTTTTTTTTTAAATCTATATATATATATATATATATATATATATATTATTAAATTCTAGATTCAGTGTCATATCTATAGGTATGTACTGTAATCGACAAATGGTCGTGCATTCTATTGCAGTGAGGAATTCCGGAAGACATTTAAAAAAGAGAATCCGAATGTCAAGGCTGTTTCAGCTGTAAGCTTTTGATGATTATTTCATTAGCGTTGCTTCATTTCACAGTTGGTTCTGAGAAATTGATTTCTACTTGGCTTAATGTTATAAATAAAGGTCGGGAAAGCTGGAGGAGAAAAGTGGAAATCTATGAGTGCAGCTGTAAGTAATTATTCATCTCCTAAAAGTTGGTGATCCAAGCAGCCAACTTGGTGAAATGACCCTTTATATATGTCACACTGTTATATTGTTATGCTAGTTTAAGAGTCTAATAGTATTGGTAAATAATTTTAGGTGGTGGAAATATTAGCTTTTAGCTTGCAGTAGTAGGATTGATTTTTACTTTCTTTTTTATGGGACAAAATCTAACATATTTAATGTATCGAGATCACTTATAAGGCTGGTTCTACCTGTTGAAAGGAAAAAACACCATATGAAGCCAAAGCTGCAAAAAGGAAGGTCGAGTATGGAAAGCTCATGAATGCTTACAACAAGAAGCAGGTAAGCTTCTTGTAATCTGTTTTCATTTCAAGATTCGTACGTATCTTTGCACAATATTAGTCATCATTATAAAGATAGAAAGGGAGGCTTCCTTGTTCTCACTTCATCAATGCAATCAGCCGGAAAGCTCAGACGACGAGGGTGAAGAAGAAGAAGACGAAGAAGAAGAAGAAAAAGAAAGGCCAAAACCTGAGGTGCATGATGAAGATGTGGAGGACAGCGGGAAGGTATTAATAACTTTCCAAATTCAAGGGTGTGTTTTATTAACTCGATCCTTGTACAAGTGCATCTAAAAGATTTAATTTTATGGTGACAACACTGTTGTGGCTCATGGTTTCCCTCTGTTAAAATAAGAGTGTTCTCGGTTCACAGTTCTCACATCCTTAAGGGTGTTGGGGAGAATAGGTTCACTGATCATTCTAGTTATTTCTTTAGGAACTTTTCTTGAGGGTGGGGAGGGAGATGCCCTTTTGTCCTTAATGATGCATGAAGCGCACTTTTGGTTGCAAAAATGGCCGAGGGAGCCGATGTTAAATGTTGAACTTTGGATTCTAGTGCTTGATCCAAAATAAATCTTGTATGCTCTGAGGGACATTGAAAACTAGAACGTGTGCAATTTATGATAATTATCATAGATGCTGGTGTTTCCGCCAAAAATATTGCTAAGTTCATAATAGAGTTGATTTGAGTTCTGTGATTTGGTCATCTGCTGAATAAACTTTGAGAAGGTAAGCAATATAGTACCTATTATGAAGCTAAGTTAATGTGTAAACATTTATACATTTTCCTCATAGAGGACTTAGATCCATTACAGGAAGTGCTAGGCTACTTTATTTGGAAAAAAAAAGATCTTAATTGTTTTTTCTATCAGACTTTCTAATGCTTGATAATCCGTAGGGCGAAGAGGACGAGGACGAGGACGACGAAGAGGATGAAGATGAGGAAGATGATTGAAGCTGTGTGATTTATGGCTTGCACTGTTTCCTTGATCCTGGTCCATGTCATGCTTGCTTCAAACATATTAGTTTTTGTACTTCTTCCATCTAATGTGGGTCGGGTAAACATATGTATTTTTGCTGTGTTGTCCGTTACCTAGTTGAGTTACGCATTTTGATGAAACTTAGCCTCTGAACTTGTATATATATGACATACGTGATATATGGCATCTATGACATCACGTTGGCTTTGAAGCAACTGCATGATAGTAACATTTTGTAGATGTTTGGTTATTACTCTCGTCTTTATTGGATTAACCAAAGAAGCACTGCAATTTCGCTACTTTTCCTCTTAGTTATGATAAATTAAAACCATATTGGTAATTGGTGGCTGGCAGTTGCACTTTACAGCCTGTTTGGATGGTGGTTTGATATGGTTTCATAATGTATGATATGTAGTATGGTATGGTATGGTACAATACCATGTTTGGATGAACTGTATCGTTCACTGCGGTTTAATAATAGATTTTTTGTTTGGTTTGATGGTATGGTACGGTATGGTAACAGGTAAATTTACTAAAATGCCTCTAATTGTAATACATTTGAGATATCAACTCTTTTATCCATATCAGTGTTAGCGTAACCAGTTGTCCTTTCTTTCTTGATACTTCTCATAGCTACCCGATGATCCTTTTAAGACGCCAAATTCACAAGGGTATTTGCTAAACAAAGGTTTGACGAATGCAAACTAATGCAACCAGGAAGTACTTCCCAATCAATAAAACAATTGGTATACATGTATGTATCTTGAGTTCAAAAATCACTTCCCATGTATATGCTTTTTGTGCATTCACATTGTTTCCCTCCATTTCAATTTTTAATTTTTTTTTTGATCGAATTGAGTTTTTATTGGCATTGAAAACTACTACTACTAAATAACTGTGATCATTTTTCCCACTCTTTGAATTTTTATATTGCTGACAGGAAGTCTTGCAATCTTCGATCTTATTAACAAATGCGTAGTCTTAGCATGTATTTTGTTGATAAGGATAAAATAGGATTATATAAGTTGGAAAGGAAAAATGAAAACTATGGCACACCACCAATTTGGTGGTTCAATAAATTGCTTCGTTCCATGGTTATCAAACCATGGAATAGTAACATACCATTGGTTCGATTTTTTCAAATTCGATTCGTTATTTCAGATTTTTATTTTGATTTTAAAGATTAAAGTAGTGAGCATTTAAAATTGATGATTTTTCTGGAAAAATAATCGATTTTTCTAGAAAAATATTTTTTTTTCAAAACTATTTTTCATTTCCAAATATAATTAATTTAACATGCATGAAATAACCATAAATATCGACCTCGCTGAGTAAAAACATCGTCGTTGGCGTGACGGCAGTGGCCGCACTCGGTAGCGACTGCCGACGGCAATGACGAATTGAGCAAACGACTGTCGTTGACGATGTTGAAATTTCAAATGAACTGACGAACTGAGGATGATTGAGCGCCGCTGCAGCCATCACGTTAATGTTAGGGTCTAAAGTAAAACAGTATATTAAGATTTAGGGTTACTAAATGATTATAATTTATATATCTATATGTTATATCAGATTATATTATATTTTTAGTATATTTACCTATATATTAAATATTATATATATATATATATATATATATATATATATATTATAATATATTATTTATATAATTTCAATTTTTTGATTTATTCAAATTTTATATTTGTAAATTCAAAAACCAAACCATTTAACCAAATTTCTAAAATTTGAAATCGAAACCAATTCGAAAACCAAAAAACCAAACCAACATTAAATTTTGGTTTGATTTTTCGGTTTTTTTGGTTTAAACCAAAATATCCCCAACCTTACTGTCAATTCACTCCGAATTTTGGCTTCTAAAACCTAGCATCATTATTCTAGGCCAGCATAATCCCCCCAGCTTAAACCTGCTATGAATCATATTATTGCTTGGTTTATTGTACTATTTGTGATTGTTATTGTTCTTCTCTTTATTATTATTATTATTATTTATATGCTTTACTCAAGTGTAGGGTAACTTCCTAAGGTAGGAGTAGGGCTGGGTACACTGACACACCATCCTATTTAGATCTCAATTGTGAGAGTACACAATATGTTGCTGTATTAGTTTGCCAAAGAATAGTGTCATAGTAAGTAATCTGAACTTCAACTTCAAGGCGGTCATTGAAGAGAATAATTATCATTAGAATTCTTGACCAAGGAAGTGAGGTTCCTATTGCCAGAATCGATAAAAGCCAATGATATGATCAAGCCTAATCAATAGATTTCTTGACGTCGAAGAGTATGGATTTTGAAATGAAAGAATAGAAAATATATTTAGAGATACGTACTTGGTCTAAATTACATCAGTTTATAAAGATAATCTTAAACAAAACAAATTAAAATGGAGGTTAAATCAATACACTACTGGAAATTACCCCTATTGCAATGAACTTTTTGGCGACGGTTAATAAAGCGTTGTCAAAAATTATTGTTCTAATATCTATAATTTAATATTATAACCATTGCTTTTGACCATAAACGTTGCAATAGCTAAATAAAATAAGCTATAGCAACACTTATTTTATTCCCTCCATTTTCACGAAACTTTTCATTCAGTCCACAAAAAAAGAAGAACATTTTAATAAACCTATAGCTTAAACCTTCATTGTACAATTGCTTATTTCTCTCTTATCTTAAACCTACAGCTTCTCATCGCTACAATTGATGATTAGGGTTGCCGGTGTACTCTTCCATTAGCTGATAGAATCGCTACAATCGGCGATTAGGGCTGCCGGTGTACTCTTCGCTAAAATCGCTAATGACAGTCGCTACAATTGTTACAAATGATTCAATCTTCTGGAGATGATCTGGTAGTGAGCTGCTGGTGGTGAGCTCTGTGGGATTTACTGGTGCCGCTTCGAAAATCGATTTGTGTTAGAAAGTCAGACCGAATTTGCACTTCAATTTCTCTCAAATTTGTGATTTAATTTGGGAATTTTAAAGTTAGCGTATTCTTCTATGACTTTGACCTAATTTGTTGGGATTTTGGATTTTTCTTGGGTTCATTTAATTGCATGAATTTTTTGATTTCTCCTTGTAATTTTGCTGATTATGGTCCTTATGTTGAGGAAGATGTCGTAATGCGTTATACTGACATCCAGAAGTTGAGGAAGATGGCTGTTACTGAGTAGAGTTTTAATTGTTGTAGTCTTAATTGTTGATTTAATTTGTCTATAATGAAGTTTCTATGTTTAGATTGTTATTCTTGTTTATGTGGGTTTTCAGATTAATGAGAAATGATGACTGTGGAAAGGATGATCTTTAGCCTGTTACTTAGAAAATTCTACATAAGTATAGCCTAGTGATTCCAGTCAGATTGAGGAAGCTGATTCTGTTGATTTGCTTATTCTATAGATATCTACAACACAACAGTAGGAAGTATATCCAATTTGTGTCTTCTGAACATCAGGAGTCATGAAAATCCAACTAAAATATTTTTTTTTGGGGAAGGAGATGCAGGGTGGCAGTTAGCTTAAGTGGTTAAAAGAGGAGAGCAGTCTCTCAGTTGAGGTCCTTGAAAGTAGTGGGAATGGTGGAAGATCACTTAAACAATGGTAATTTGTTTTTCATCTCTGTAATAGCAATAAGAGCCAAGCTGATTTTGGACTATGCTGTAAACTAGTGAATATTTATAGCCTATTGGTTGATCAGTATTTGAGAGTTATATGCAAGGTTGATTTCATTGATACCAGGAATATTTTTGCTATTCTTGATGTACTTTGGTTCAATAATAGAAAACGTATGATAATTTTCTATCAGATGGGTCCTTATCAAACAAAAGAAGCTCATGTAATTTCGAAGAACTATTTTTGCTGGAATTTCTTCTGCTTTCACTCACCTCAATAATTTGTTCAATTCACAAGCACTCTTTGTGGAGTTAATCCTACCCACCTAGGCTGGATTAGATGGTCTCATACTGAGTGTTGTAGCTGGGATACATACCTGAAATCTTCAGGTTGTTACTCCCATGCCTCACCAGTGCAACCACTAGGATATCCTCCTAGATATAAGGAAAACTATTTCTTTAATGAAATGAATTCAATTTCTTATAGTTCTGGTTTTGTACTTCATCTGCTGTTTGTATTATATCAGGGTCAATCTAGCATACAAATGGAATTTTTTTGTTAGTATAACTACAAAACTCTATTTGGTAGAGTGAGTCTATAGGGCAGTTTAAAAGATAGAAGAAAAAGTAGGTTTACTAGCCCAAGAAGGAAAGACCTCACTTTAGCCATGTATTTTGATGTATTAAGGGGAAACTAAATCATATGTCCTTTAATTAAAAGGTTCATCATTTTTTTTGGAACTTAAAGCCTGGGAACTAGATCGCTGGTTTAGCAAGGTTAGATTGAGTAGTTGAATGACTTGGATGTATTAATGTCTCATTTGTTCCTTACTGATGCCATAATTCAATTATTTAGGTATTTCTAATGAAGATTTTTTTGGACTTTGGGGTTGTTAGGTGTTGTCCCTAGTTAAAACTAAACTATAGCATCTATCTCACTTGGATTTATCTACTATTGATATTAGTACTCATTTCTGCATGTTACTGATTTTCATTGCTATACATGAATAAGCTTTTTTTATTTTTGAAAAGATGATCTAAGAAATATTGTTGTAATTTTAATGACAACTGCGGAGGAGTGCTTTCCTATGATAAAAGCGAAATATATAAAGATACTCCACTAAAACGCAACAATCATTCAAGATTTGGTCCTTTACTCGAAATAAAGTGATTTACTGACTAATCCTTCTTGATAACAAGAAAGACATGACATAAAATTTAAAGTTTTTGTCATCAAGAAAATTTTAAATCACAAATTGTACTACAACCTTTGACTTGATAATTGTCACAATAATGGTAAGGACATACTGCTTTGATTATTATACAGCTATCACAATTTAAACTATAGTTGATACCTGAAGCATAAGAGACAACCACCTTTCTGATTGACTGTTCAAAGTTAAGTATGTTAATATGTAGACTCTTTGTATAGCTACTGTTTTTCTTTAAATCTTAACTCATGTACTCATTCCGTTCCCTTGTTTATTCTATTATCTTTACCCCACGTCTCTCCACTTTTCATGAGGGCTGCCTTACAAGTTTATGAGTAGAAAGATATCTTGAAACTTAAAAATAATTGGTATAAGTACGCACAACCTATCAAAAAGTGAGTGTATTTTTCCTGAGTTAAGATGCTAACCAGCTCATTTGGGGAATAGGATAGGATTTGTAATGATACTTTTGGAAGTCAAGTATGTGGTCATCTATTTTATTCTAATTTTGTCTTTAGCTTGTAGCTTAATTGGTGGTGTTTGGCCACTTTGTGCGCCTAGAATATTCCATCTGGTACATACAACCCCTATTAATACAAGTGACACATAACACTGCTTATAAGACTTGCACAGATAGGATTAAATCACTTAGCTTGCCTCGATTGAGATTTGAATCGTGGTCTTCCATGGTCTTCATTCTAGTTTCATTAATAGTTGACCTCCAGGTCACACTTTTAAAATATGCACGACCGCTTCTTTAAGTGGGAGGGAGTGCGTCGGTAATAGTAGGGGAGAGTTCTTTTGTGTTTGGAGTTTATTGTTCATGGTATTGTGGTTGTAGTATTATCTTGTGGCTGGGTGTTAGTTAATTTTGCATACCATTCTAGTTTATATGCACTTATCGTTTGTGTTTGTTATACTGTTAGTTTATTTTGCATATCGTACTAGTTTATATGTACTTATCTTTTGTGTTTATTATACTATTATTAGTCCTAAGCCGGGGGTCTATCGGAAACAACCTCTCTACTTCACCTGAGGTAGTGGTATGGTCTGTGTATACTCTACCCTCCCCAGACCCCCTATGTAGGAATACACTGGGTAAGTTGTTGTTGTTGTTGTTGTTGTAAGTATATTTACTTGATTATAGTTTTTTTGGATTGATTTCTTATGGGTTCTAGTTACGCTACTTGGTTTTATTGATATTGTTATTGTTGGTTCACATTTTTGAAGAGTCTAAGCATCCTAGATAAGAGATATCGTTAAGTTTGCAATCTCAAAAACCTAATAATTTTATTCTTCTATTCGGTGAAGTGTTCTTAGTATGGATTGCTTATGTCTGTTAAACTTGTTAAAATTTTTGTGCAAGTTTCTTGGCTGCCTATTGTTGAAAATGTTCTTATTTTAGCTTAGCATGAATCATAATTTTGGTGATTTCGTTGTATTATATATGTAGGATCTTAATGGAAAGTGAAGATAAAGGTTAGATGGATTGTTTAATATGGTCTGATGAGTTCGAGCGTGGAGTGAAATATTTTCTTGAAAAGGCTTCTGAAAGAGCTGCTCAAGGAAATGAGATATTATGTCCTTTTAGAGACTACAAGAATCAACATTGGCGTTATAGAGATGTGGTGGATGATCACTTGCTTTCTAGAGGGTTTCTTCCTAGTTACACCAAATGGACTTTCCATGGAGAAAGCACTTCCTCGAGAAAGACACATCATCCAATCAATGATAATGAAGGTTCTAATATGCATGATGATATTGATGGACTACTTCACGATACGTTTAAAAATGTAGATGCTGAATCGAGGCATGGAAAAGAAGTTGGAGAGGGATTACTTGAAGATGCAACTAAATTTTTTAAATTATTGGAGGAAGGAAAACAACAATTATATACTGGGTGTGAGAATTTTAGTAAGCTGAGTTTCACCATTCGGTTGTTCTTGTTTAAATCATTGCATAGGTTGAGTAATGCAACATTTTTAGATCTCTTAGTGTTGATAAAAGAGGCCTTTCCCTTTGCTCAGATACTAGAGTCTTTCAATAAGGCCAGAAATATGATAAGAGATTTGGGTCTTGATTATGAAAAAATACATGCATGCCCTAATGATTGCATGTTATTCTGGAAAGACAATGAGAAAGCTGAGATTTGCTCTGTAGGTGGTACTTCTATATGGAAGAGTGTTGGTGGTACCTCAACCAATGCAAGCTCTAAAATTCCTGCAAAGCTTTTAAGATACTTTCCCTTAAAGCGTAGGCTTCAAAGGATGTTCATGTGTCCTGAAATAGTTGTTGCAATGAAATGGCATGCTAATGAACGACGGAAATCTAAGGCATCCCACTGATGGCCAAGCATAGAAGGATTTTGATTGTTTGTATCCAGAATTCTCTAGAGATCCTCATAATGTTAGGTTAGGTCTCTTGAGTGATGGTTTCAATCTATTTTGAACCATGAGTATTTCTCATAGCACATGGCCTGTTATGTTGATGAACTATAATTTATCACCATGGATTTGCATGAAGCCGGAGTATCTTATGTTGTCAATGATCTTTCCAGGCCCATCTTCTCCTAGAAATGATATTGTTATGTATTTCCAACCATTGCTTGATGAATTAAACAAAATATAGGAATCATGAATAGATACTTATGATGCTGAAACCAAACAAACATTCAAAATGTGTGCAACCTTAATGTGGGCAGTTAGTGATTTTTCAGCATTAGCAATGCTTTCAGGATGGAGCACTAACGAAAAATTGGCATGCCCTACTTGCAATCATAACATATGCTCTCAATATCTCAAACATAGTCAAAAGATGTGTTATTTGGGCCATCCAAGATTTTTGCCACTTGATCATCCACTGTGAAAAGATAGGAAGTCATTTGATGGTAAGGAGGAACATAGACCCGCACCTATTCCTTTGTCAAGTATAGAGGTGTTTGAAGAGTTGCACGAATTCAACAATATTTTTGGAAATGGGAAAAAGACAAGGTCTCGAGATAATAAGGGTTCTTAGAAGAAAAGATCTACTTTTTTGAATTGTCATATTGGCCACACAACAAATTAAGGCACAAGCTTGATCCAATGCACATAGAAAATAATATGTGTGATAGTTTGCTTGAGACTTTATTGGAGATAGATGGAAAGTTAAAGGATCATGTAAATTCTTGATATGACTTGAAATAAATGGGAATACGGGAGAAGCTACAACCAGTAGAATATAGTAACGGAAATGTAAGTTTGGCTGAATCTTCATTCTCCATGGAATCGAAACATAAAAAATTATTTTGTAGCGCCTTGAAAAATGTCAAATTACCTAAAAGGTGTGCTTCAAATATATCAGATTGCATACATATAAAAGAGATAAAGATATCTGGGTACAAGAGTCATGATGCTCATTTTATAATGCATCACTTGCTACAGGTTGCTTTTAGAAAAGTGCTACCTAAGAATGTTGCATTGACATTGATTAGGTTGTGCAATTTTTTTAGAGCCATATTTAGTAAGGTAATTAGGCTGAGAGATCTTGAAAAACATGAATTTGAAATTAGTGAAATTACATCAAACCTTGAAATGATTTTTCATCCAATATTTTTTGATATAATGCTACATTTGCCTATTCATTTAGTAAATAAAATTAAGCTTGGGGGTCCTATTCATCTTCGCTGGATGTATTCCATTGAGAGGGACCTATGTAACCTTAAGGGGATTGTTCGTAATTGATCATGTACAGAATCATCAATAGCAGAAGGTTATTTGGTTGAAGAGTGCTTGACTTTTTGTTCAAGATACCTACATGATGGTATGAAGACGCGATTTAGTAGGTACCAAAATAAAGATGAGGAATCTATTCTAAATTTTCCCCTATATTCCCTAAGAATGGTCATCCAATTGGAAGTGAGAAGAAAACAAATTGCACTTTTTCGATTGATGCAAAGTTACGTTATGAAGCACATCGATATGTCTTTTTTAACACAGGAGATGATGAAGTGAAAAAGTTCATTGAGTAAGATATTTACATATTAAACTTCATTTATTTATTTATGATAAGGTACATAAACATCTATTTATAACGGCCTAGTAATTATATTTTCAATATTCTTGATTACAAGGAACATAAAAACTCATTGAGTAATCATACTAGATCTAATGCATGGGTAAGAGCAAGGAATCATAGTCGTGAATTTAGCAGTTGGTTTGAAGAGAAAGTTTAAAATACTGAAGTATCCCATCATTTAAAATGGCTAGCTAAAGGGCTTAATATGATGGCCAAGAGATATAGCACATATTTTATCAATGTATATCGATTTCATACAAAAGATCGGGATGCCCCACGCAAGACTCAAAATAGTGGAGTGACTTTATCATCAACAACTGATAGTTTTGCTAGTGCTAGGGACCAAAATCCCATAGATGGAGTGGTCATTTATTATGGAGTCAATTGAGATATCATTGGGATTGATTACTATGGCTGTTTTAGTGTTGTATTATTTAGATGTGATTGGCATCAAAATGAAGTAGATGAGCATATGTTAACTCGGGTATACTTCAATAAGTTATGCAGTCAAGATGATCCTTTTGTGTTGGCATCACAAGTTTATCAAATTTTTTATGCTGAGGATCTAATTGAGAAAGATGTTTATTATGCAAGGAATAAAGTCCCTGTTGATTTGTATGATCTAGAAGTAGAAAATTGCCCTAATATAGGAGAAAAATTTTGGAGGGAGCCTAATGATGACATTGGTCCCTCAACTAGATTAGATGAGCGTGACTTTAGATAGGCAAGAGAGATGGAGCCCATGTTGTTGTTGATATTTCATCTCCTGAAGAACATTCAGAAGATATAGTTGTGGAAACATTAAAAGACGAGGATGAGTTTGACGATACTAATTGGGATTGGATGGAGGCAGATGATTAGACAAGAAAGTTCTTTTAAATATATGCTCATCATTAGTTTTATTTTTTTGTGAGTGTTAAATTTTCTTTTCGTGCATATCTTATATCCATGCTTTTTTAGAAAGTTGATCACTTTAATTCTCAATATAGAGAGAATATTACGTCTCAATATCCTGCCTTCAACTTTGCTTTTTGACAATTTATTGTTTGTAGTAAGATTGTTTTATCTTGATTTGTGTTATTGTGTTATTTGTAGTTATATGGTGTTGTTGTTTGGAGTTAGGTGTTGTTGTTATTCAGTTTCTGTGTACCAAAAAAGCAAAACCTATATGAGTTCCAAGAGAAATTAGGTGATCTGATGGTACTTTAGGGGCTGTTTGTTTTGACAGTATTGGTTTTGGATGAGTTGTAACTGAATAGAGAAGAATTAATGCATAAGATTTATATAATCAACCTGAGATTTGGGATTTATGCTTCTGTTTAATACATCAGATTGTGTAATCCACTCGAATCAGTATAGAATGGAGGATCTCCATTAAGATTTGTGGTTATCAATCAATTTAGTATTGAGGCGAGTTTATTAATTGATCAGTGAAATTTTACGCTCTGAGTTCTTTCAAGATTGGTGTTTTTGTCTAATATCTACTACTATGATTGTATTTCAGGATTACCACCATGTTAGAGTGACTCCATTAGGTAAATCACACCTGGATTGCCTCTTGTGATTTGCCACTTTTCTTGTACAACTACTCAACTCATCAGCTTCTCAGAGTTTTTGAGGTCTGTATCTCTACACTATTTGCATTACATGGTTGAATGTAAATGGATGAATTTTTATTACTACTATCACATTGTTCTTCTTTTTGATTCAATGAGCTAATGCTTAAACTGCTGTAGGATGCTAGCTTTGGTTGCTCAAACATCGATCTGTCTGCTTGGGAGAACAAGAACAACCCTAGTGACTCTTGCTTTCCTGCTCAGGTGAGAAAGTTCTTTAGCATATAATTTATTTTGGATTTGAACTAAAAGGTCATGTTAGTATGTTCTCTTTAGAACACTGTTTTTAAAGAAAACTTTTAGTACGGTAAGAGAACAATATAGAGAAGTTGTAGTACCATTAGTTTTGTTTTCTATATTTGTTCTATAAAATATTTATTTGAGTGTGTTCGAGTATGAAATTGTAGAGGTACATGTTAGTTCTTTGGCATGATATTTATCTATCGTAAATGAGAATTTGCAATGACAACCTTAAATACTTTAGCCCATAGACTTATGCTGGCAGATGATATTACTTGTCCATACTTAACTACTTTAGATGATTATAATAGGATAACATGAAGGTAGAAAACTGATGTGCCTTGAGTGTACATATGTTTTCGTAATTTTATGTGACCAGGATTAGGAGGGATAGTGTTAAAAATGTTACTTCTTCTATGATGTGTATATAGGATATGATAAGCAACATTATTGTCTTATGCTAATCCTATCCTATGTGAATAGCACAGCCTCAAAATTTGCACCTATATTGTACAATTAGATACGATTTGTTCATGATTTGCATTATTACAAATTTGTTATCCACTTATTTGTAAACCTTTCAAAATAAATAAACTAATAAATCAGTTACTTATATATTTATATATTTTCAATGTATAAGTTTTATGTTGCATATGAATATATTATCAACTTACTTCATTTAGAGAAGCAGATTTCTAATTCAACTATATTTATATTGTTTTATCTGTCCTCTCTTTCTATGATCTTGTCTGGCTTCCGCAATATGTTAAACTTTTTTTTGGTTCCTTTCATGTGCAGGGGTTACAAACTTGCTTAGTTTCCTTGCTAGCAAGCTATGGTTTGTTTCATTTTAGTTGTGTTATACATTGTGTTTCACTAAGGTAATTACATAATTTGCTGTCCCTTAACTTAACATCATGCTTTTTGCAACTCTACATTTTTTACCGCAGAACTTAGGATGGATAAATGAGCGGTTTTAGTGGTTAAGGAATCCAACTTTAAGTTGTGTGATGAGAGAAATTGCTAACATTTTCTTAACTAGTAAATCCTTTTATTGTATGAAATTGTTGGTAGACGCAATGTGGAAGTACCATCCTATAAGGAAGGCGGATATAGTAGTCCCATCACATTTTCCACCTAAACCACCCATTAGATGAATCTAGTTAACTAAACTATGTAATCTGAACAAAATACACTGTGTTCCAATTGATTTTTAAGCTTTCACCAAGCCATTCTGTGTAAAATATCCCTCAAAATACAATTAGCAAAATTGGAAAACCGGCGAAGTATTCATCATAGTAATGTGCAAAGAATTATACATGATCTTCGTGCCATAATTCAATTAGAATTTAGATTCGATATTGGAAGTTCTGCTTCTGAGAACATTGTTGGAAGTTCTGTTACACGATGAATATCTAATTGTGCCAGGTGCTTTTTTTGCTTTTCAAGTGGTTTAAGCGTACCAGAGAGTCGTTCATTAAAGTACCCATTTTTGGTTCAGGCTCTTATCTTTATTTTGGCTATTTTGCCATTCTGCATAACTTTTGCAGTGGTTTGGACAATGTACATAAATTCTTCTCCGTTTGGCTGGTTTGGTCCAAACATACTTGTAAGGATCATTTCTTTTTGTTTCTGTTTTTCAAGCAATATTTTATTTTTTAAATATTAGGTCATTCTGAAAAAGTCTGTTGAAATTTTAGTGCTATGCATTATCAAGTTTATCCACAAATCTTGGCATCTTCTGTGCTGTATTCTTTTCTTGATAGTACTAGTTCCCTCCCTCGTGCCACATTATGGAAACTACACTAAGTTTTCTTAATTGATTGATTTTATTCCATCTCATCATAGAGTAACACGACTGTGTATCCAATTTTCCAGTGGTGTTACAAGCGTAGGCTATGTTCATTTTACTATTTGGTTTTTATATTTGTTCTATAGAATATTTCTTATCTTCTATTCACAATGATCCCACATCTATTAATTTCATATTGCTTCAGGTTGTCCAATGATTCTAAGAGTTGTTTGCTCAAACCAAGTATAAAGAGGCTGCTGAGCTTGCTGCAGAATCCCCACAAGGCATACTCCGTACACTGGATACTGTTGCTAAATCTAGGTATTGGCTATGTTATTTAGTCATCGAAAAAAAACTACGTTACCCAATCCGTGTTATTTCATATCAGATTATTTGTTGCCTTTCAAGGTCATAGATGGTTGTAAAACCAATTGAAGATGTTTCTTAATGTCTCATTCTGTGGAAGGTAATGTATGTTGTCTTATGTACAGAGTGTTCCCTTTCAAGAAGGGCAAACGCCTTCTCTGTTGTAGTACTTTGGTACACTCTTGATGTTGAATGCACACTGTGTTATTTCTTAGTTGGTCAGTAGAAATAAGTTTTTCTTTGCTATTTTAACCAGCTTGATATTAAATTTTTGCTCTTGATCTTATAGAGACTTAAAGAATCATGAATCAACAAGGGTGTTTGATAAATCATCAGAAAGTTAAAAACTTTCTTTCAGCTGGATCATTAGCAACTCTATGAAACAAACAAAGACTAGAATACAAGAAGAAAAAGAAGAACACAGGTTACATAAATGCAAAGAAAGAGAATCAAAAGTAAAAGGAGAAGTCAAACAACATTCTACCTATATCTTAAGTACAAGAACAAGGACAATAGGTGCCATCTATATCTCAAGTATTAGAACAAGTGCAACGTGTGTCCGGATTCCACCTCTCTTGCAGCACAGTAGAGGAGCAAGTGCAACAAGAATTGCCAGACTCCACCATTCATGCATCACAACTCATAATTGAACGAGTGTAGCAAGATCAAACACAATTTCCTAATTTACAAGGAAATTAACAATCTGCAGAAGGAAAGAATATATATATTTTAGTTCATACTATTTCAAAAATTATCTGCATTTCAGTAATTTTGTTGTTGATATTATTGTAGGCCCTTCAACTAATAAAAGAATGAAAGGCGCTACACAAATACAAGCAGTACATAGATGGACTAACCGTCAACGGATAGTGCTAAATGAGTTGAACCACCCTATTAGTCCAACTAAATCAGTGGTCACTGAATTTTCCAGCTTTCTCGGCACATTAGCAAGAAATGAGACATTTTGTCCTCTTAATCTTAGTTGGACAAAGTTGAAGACATACGATGATATGTGGAGCTATATTCAGGTTCTAAGTTCTCAATATTTTGATTTCTACTTGAATGTTTTTCATAGTTTTTACAGTAACCTAATTCAACCAAATTATAGGGGAAATATGACATTCCCAACAACGGGAAAGATTGGGCTATGAGATCAATTGATATTGCATTTAGAGGGTATAAGTCCAGACTCAAGAAAGATCACTTTTATGCCTACACCAATGATGAAATTCAAAGGGCAAAAAGGACTACCTCTATTCCAGAACCTTTATCTGAGGAACTCCTTAAGTATCGGAATTTCAAAGAAGCTGAGGTATGATATCAATATGGACAACTGTTATATTATTATTAGCATGCATTTATTATTGAATTCATCATTCCCGATCTTCCTTTTTACGTTGTTTTTTCTTTCAATATAAGGCATTAAATTCTGTGTGTTTAAACCTTTACTGCCTTAATTTTTTTATTAAGAACTTATTCATAAATATCGATTTGCAGGATACTTCCTAGACTAACAAAGAAAATAGGAAAAAGTTTATGTATCCGCACACTATGGGCAAATAAATTTTGCTTTACTTTGCGAGGTTTGGTGTTTTCTCATATTGTTACTATGAACTTTTTGAGTTTACTTGATAATATTTTAATGTTGACTTGCATGTAACTAGGAAAAAAAGAAAGATAATTCTGGTGCTTTGTCGAATAAAAAATTCTTTGTGGCTACTAGAAGAAGAAAACCTGATCGAGTATATAAGGACCCATCTAAAGAGATTAGACACAAAAAAGTATGAATTTTCTATTTCAAAATTGATCAAGATCATTATTTTCTTAAATATAGAATCAACTAAATTTACTTGCTCTTGAATTTGATGTGTAGGTTGAAATAGAGAGAGTAGAGACTCAAGAAAGTAAAGATGGTACACAATCAACTGATGCATTCACAACAGTTATAGGGCCTGTTCATCTTGGTCAAGTAAGACTACTCGGATGCAGTGTTACCAAGACTCTTTTGAAATAGAAAGCAAGTAATTCTGCATCCTCTTCAAAAGCTGATGAACTGGTGGAGAAGAGATTGGATTAGCTAGAAGAGAGATGAATGCTCAAAGAGATGTCATTGAGCGAGAAGTTACAATCAACATCATTGCATAACTTCAACATCTAAATCTAGGATTAACACTTGATCCTAATATGCTAGGATTTAATGTTCATTCATCAAGAGAAGCGCTTGCTAATTAACTAATAAACCGTCCATTTGTTGGTAGTAACAATGAAGGTCAGTTTCTATTTCTTGATCCGTTGGTAGAACTTTTTCTTACTTTTGGTGTATGCCTGCTGTTGATAAGCCGGTGAAAGTTTTGTATTAGTAATTTGGTATTGTGCCCTGGTATTATTAGTTTGGTATTGTGTCCTGAAAGAATATAAAGATGATCCCCCCTTTAAGCTTGGGCCAGCTGAGAAGTTTCTCTAAGTGGTGCTTGATATACCTTTTGCATTCAAAAGGGTAGATGCTATGCTGTACATATCAAATTTTGATTCTGAGGTTGACTACCTCAAAAATTCATTTGAGACTCTGGAGGTAGTTATTTCAGGTCATCTTCAAGTTACCGTTGTATATTGAGTTCTCTAATAATCACTAAACAGATCTGATTTTGATTTGATAGAAGAAAGGTTTGTGTAAGGTTTAAATAAGTAAATATGCTAGTACGTATGGGATATGACAAATGAAACTCAAAAATAGTATTATGTGATTTTTGAAGTGCTTTTGCATCAACATTATAGGACATCTAATTGTTAGACTAGAGAATAATCAAGTTTTTTCATCTTGAACTGTCTGAACACTCTTGTGATAAACTTGGAATGTATTTCTCTTTTGAACTATGGAACTACGTGCTAACTGGATCATATATGTTAGACCTATATAAATGTGACGCTGCAGTTTTCTCTTATTATTGATATGAAGGTGAGTATAACTTGGTTGAAGTCTGTTACTCTTCAACTTTAAGGTTAGAGTGAGCATGTCACCTTTTTTGTTTCTTCATGTTGAAAGATAGCTTGGAAGAAAGGGTGAGCATTGTTCTTAGAATAATTGGACCTTTGATTGAGTGATAAAATAAAAAATCAGTGCCCTTTTGGCTATAGATTTTTGAAGTTGAAACTTGAAACATGAAAAGTTGAGTTTTTGCAGTTGTGTAGAGCCAAATTATAATATAGGAATGAATACAAAGGATACATTGCTAGCTGTCTCCAATTATTTTGGGACTGAGATGTTGACTACTAGATATTCCTCTCCCATCCTTACTGACACATCACCTTGACCTTTTTATCTTTCTTTCACCCAAACCAAAAAGGCATTAGCTCAATTTCAATTGTTTTTTAAGTTTTATCATATCACATTTGGAAGTTTGTATTTCTTTCTAACCACGATTGGTTGAGTTGCCTCTTCACTAACTAACTTATATGTGGTTTATGTACTTATTTTATTGTGGGATAGTCCTTTTTATGTTTTCATTTAAGTGATAATTTATATTATTTGTTCTCTTTTTATAAGTGTCCAAAATAAAGAAAGAGATGAAGATATTGACCTTACTTGAGAAGATTTTTGGGTTGTGGATAAATGCTCTAATATCAATAGTTTTGTGTTGAATTTTTTGAAACTTATCGTGACTTGAACTTGATAGTATGTAAACACTTAACTAATCATTTGGACTTGATTACATTTTACTTTTGGGTTTAAATTACTAGCTTGTTCCATATTTTGAATTATGAGATTATTAATGAATGATTTTGTTTTGTGATGTGTATATTGTGTTATAATTTATTATGTATGTAAATAAAAATTTACATTAATAATACTATTTATATAAACAATTTCAATTTAATAACATGTGTCAATCATTGTTGCAATAGATCAATAAACCATTGCTATAGGTAGTCAAAAAGTGTTGCATTAGAATGGTTTAATGTCGTTGCAATAGAATCTATTGCAACGGTTAGTAACCGTTGTAATAAATGAAAATCGGTGTTCCAATAAGTAATGAAATAGTTGTAATAGGTACTCAAAAACTGTTGCAACAGAATAACAAAAGCATCACAATAGATGCTATTGCAACAGTTACTAACCATTGCAATAGCATCTATTGTAATGGTTAGTAATCGTTCCAATAGATGAAAATAGGCATTCTCATAGAAATGCTAGTAAGTTTCCTAATTTTTTTTGTATAAATGCTTGTTTTTTATTTCCCTTTCATTGATTCAATCAAAATATTGTAGGCATAGTCACTGAATATTCTTTTAGGGAAGTTTCAATTGAAAAATCGTATGATTTTAGTGGTGTAATTTTCTATAATGATGCGTGCAAAGGTATTTTCTCTGTCCAACAATACTTGTTCATATAACTAAAAGTAGATATCCAACAACACTTATTCAGTTTAAAAAGTTACTTTATTCATTTCTATTAATTTTACCCGTAGTTATCAATTATAGTCATTATTTAATGCATTTTTTAAAGCATTAAATAAATGGAAAAGGGACAAATATATTCTGAACTATGATAAATGATACATATATATCCTCCGTCATACTTTAGGTACACATATGACCCTATCGTTAATGAAATGGTATGTATATGCCCCTTACTCTAATGGTAGGGGCATATGTGTACCCCAAAATGTGACGGAGGTTATTTACGTACTATTTATCATAGTTTGGAGGTATAATTATTCTTTTTTTGTTTTAATTTTTTATCTCAAATAATTAATCCGAATCAACTATTCGATCCGATAAATTCATCAAAATCGATTTCAAGCGAACTCGATCTGACCTTTATTTTTTGTTCCAAACTCGATGCTCCCTCTATTTTTTCTCTTTAAAATGAACCCAATCAAATTACAGTGATTGATCACTTATTCTAGTTGGTGTTTACTAGTTAGAGAAAGTGGAGATTAGGTCGGAAGTGACTAGAGTTAGGGATGCGATGATGGTTCGATGATGGTTCGACAATGGGGTGCTTTCGGTTCGACGGAGACGGTGACTATGTGGTGTTGAACCAATGGTGAATAATGTTTCTCCGACGAAATTTCATTGAAAATTGAAATATTTTAATTTATTTGGTGTTGTTTTTGCGTATTATGAGTTAATGATTTTCTTTTGGAAATTGATAGTAGTAGGTTTTACTGTATTATGTGTGTATATCGTTATAGGGGTGAGAAAATACGCCTGTTAGATAGACATTTCTTGAATTCTAATTGAGACTGGATCGGGTAGTGGAGTTCTTGTGTCGGGTAGTGGATTTGAGTTAATTATTTGGGATAAAAAATTAAAACAAAAAGGGAACAAGTATACCCCAAACTATGATAAATGGTACGTATATATCCGCCGTCATATTTCGGGTACACATATGCTCCTACCGTTAGTGTGAGGGGTATATATGTACCATTTTATTAATGATAAGAGCATATGTATACCCAAATTATGATAGAGGATATATACGTATCATTTATCATAGTTCGAGGGCTTATTTGTCCCTTTTTTGTTAAATAAATTATATTAAAGGGTGACATAATAAAAATACCTGTATCATTTATTGTTTCTTAATTTATGTATCAAGCTAATACTTCCTCTGTCTATCTTTATTTGTCCACTTTTCTATTGGTACATGAATTAAGAAGCAGTAAATGATAGAAATTATTCTACCATGTTAGTGCATTACATAACGAATCGTATTTAATGCTAAGCGTAAAATGAATAGAAGTAGTTAAATTGTCCATTGATTTTATAAACTGAAAAAGTATTATTGAACATACAAAATAAAAAAATAGACAAGTAATGATGGACGGAAGAAGTCGGAAACAAATATTGTTGGATAGGGAAAGCAGCAGGTGGAGAGGTCACAATGTTGACATTTTTGGACAACGGGAAATTAGTGCAACAATAATAGCTCTTATTCCTAAAAGCCTATTAATGTTGATCTGTTAGTAATTTTGGAGCAAAACACAAATTGTTATGTACCTTAAATCGCAGCGAAAATAGTTTTTTTGCTTTCGAAAGGATCTTGCTCCAAGTCAATTTCATTTCTCTTGGAAACGAAATGTTGATTCACAAACTAAAAGCCTTTTTATAGTGTTTTTGATGTTTCTCTGTTTTTGTCACTTTCCTGTATCTCTCAGAAGGAAGAGATGATTTCAAATATATGGAAAGTAGAATAGTAGCTGTTCCCCCCAAGTTTTGAAAAAAAATTACGTGTCTTTTCTTTTCCCTCTTATTTGTCAGATTATCCAGAAACAAAAATTTTGGGCCGGTTCAGGTCGGGTCCACATGGGTGGTCCATACCTATAATCTAACATCTCCCGCTTCCACATGGTGGACATAACCTGAGCTAGTATGACATCAACAAATCACCAATTCACAAGGAAAATAGTTCGTGCAACCTGTGAGAATTACGAGCTTTACCTATAAGGATTTACAAGTTATACTTAGGAATCCAATCACATGTGGAAAAAATTCTCTACTAATATGAGGATACTAATACTCACAATACCCTATACATCATTCATTGCTTTAGTAGTGACTTATCCGATCCCTCATCCTCTTAAAGAGGTGAACTCGAGTTCATGTTTAACTTTATATACACAATTATACTTGACTCTTATATGGTTAGTGTAATAGCCGGCTTGTGTAAACAAGTTAAAATATTCATTTTAATCGTCTTCCCATTCTACTCAAATCTATCTATTACAAATCAACTGCTTTCTTAGACATGCACTGCATTGCCGAATTTCTTATGGCTATTACTAACATGCTAAAGTAGAAACATTGATCAAAAATTTAAGAAACACGTAAAGATCTAAGGGTATTTTAATGAAAAGTTAAAATAACTTTTTAGGATCTCACACAATGAAGAAGAAGGGATTCATTCTTCCATTAACCCATTGGTCACTAAGCACACGTGGTATGAAACACGCGCTACAATGTTATCACCTTATATTGGTGCGTGTGTCTCATTTCTTTAGTCATTCAACATCGTACAGATCTAGGTCTAGACTCCTGTAAATGTCTAATCTGAGTTTCTTTCTTTGATAATCCTCAAATCAATATTATTATAGAAACTCACATCTGGCTTTACAAAATAAGTCATTATCTTATGATGGAGCTTTTTTCTTCATGTTCCTCGACGTAAGAGGCGATTGCTCGTATAAGAGAGTGAATCTCACGATTTGTTTGACACACTGTATTAATAAAACACAGTTTTGCATGCATATGAGATTGAACATAAATTCAAGATTCTTATATTGATAATAATTATAATCAAGTCATCTACAATACATGAACATAATTATATCCTACGTAATCCTAGAGCCATAACATGTTTCTCAAACAAGTCTATAGATATCACCTTAGTAAAGGGATCAACTATCATTTCTCGTGTAGGAATGTATTGTAAATTTATTTCTCCACTTGCTACGATGTCTTTTATAAAGTTATACTTAATATCAATGTGATTGGCCTTGCTGTGATACTTAGGATCCTTCGTTACACGATAGTCGCTTGACTATCACAATATAAAATCATAGGACCCTTAGAATTCTTTGCGATGTTCAAATGCTTAAAGAATATCTTCAACCAAACAACTTCTTGTACTGCAGATGCACAAGCCACAAATTTTGATTCCATAGTTGATAGAGTTGTGCAAGTTTATTTCTTTCTTTTCCACGAAATTGCACCACCATTTAGCAAGAAGGCATAACCGAAAGTTGATTTCCTATCATACCGATCACCAGCCCAATCAGCATCTATATAACCTCTTATGGACAAATTATATCCACTATGGCATAGTGAATAATTTGTATTTCTCTTCAGGTATCAAAAAATTCTCTTTACTGCTTTCCAATAATCTCTTCCAGGATTAGATTGATACCTGCTAACTAAACATATGGCATAACAAATGTCTAGGTGAGTACACATCATAGCGTACATCAAACTCCCAACTGCACTAGAATATGGTACTCAAGACATGTCTTCTTTTTCTTTTTCAGTCTTTGGACACATTTCAAGGCTTAAAGTTTCACCTCTTGCTATAGGCGTATCCATGGATTTGCAACTATTTATTCGAAAATGTTCTAAAATTTTCATTATGTATGTTTCTTGAGATAGACTCAAATTTTCTTAGAACAGTCTCTTTGGATTTTAACACCTAATATATAGTCTACTTCACCCATATCTTTCATGTCAAATGACTTTGAAAGCCATGACTTAACAGTTTTTACATACTCCAAATTATTTCCACTAATAAAATATCATCCACCTAAAGTGAAAGAATCACAAACATTTCATAGGACTTTTTGACATAGATGCAATGGTCTTCATTGGTCATGGTGAATTCAAATGAAATCACTTCCTATGAAATCTCAGGTACCACTGCCTTGAAGACTGCTTAAGGCCATATATTGATCTGTTTAATTTACAAACCTTCTTTTCTTGGCCTTTAACAACAAAACGTACAGGATGTTCCATATAGATTTCTTCTTTTAGTTCTCCATTGAGAAAAGTGGTCTTTACATCCATTTACTGTAATTCTAAATCTAAACATGAAACTATAGACAAAAGTAGGCAAATTGAGGTGAATTTTACAACTGGTGAAAAAGTTTTCTCATAATCTATTCCTGCTTCTTGAGTAAAATCTTTTGTCACCAATCGTGCTTTATGCATTTCTACTAACCCATCTAATTTGTGTTTGACTTTGAGAATCCATCTGTTCCCAATAGCTTTACGCCCAGAAGGAAGGCCAACTAGATCCCATACTTTATTGATTTTCATGGACTCTAATTCTTCTTTTATCACTTTTATCCATTTATTTTTTTCAGGACTCGATAAAGCCTCAGTCACAAAATTAGGTTAATCCAATTCCGTGGGGGATACCAGGAAGACATGATCCTCAACCTCATAAGATTATTTAGGCACACCTTTTCTGGTACTCTTACATAATTGTAGTTTAGATTCTTCAATGGGATTTTGGGATTCACAACCCCCACTTGGACCAAGAATCATTTCTTGATCAATTGAATTATCAAACACGTCCTATGACATTATTTGATCATCTGAATTCAACATTTTATAAAGAGGCTCATTTTCCGATATTTCATTCCTTTTTGAAAAGTTATTTTCCAGGAATGTGACATCGCATGATTCAATTACAGTAGTACTTCCATCTTCCAATTAACCAATAAACACATATCCTTTGGAGTGTTCTGAGTATCTTATAAAGATACGTTTCTTTCCTTTTGGACTTAGTTTTTCAAACTTACCAAAATGATCTTTAATATATGCAGTACAACCCCAAGGTCGTAAATCATTAAATTTTGGTTTATTACCAGTCCATAGTTCATAAGGAGTAGAAAATACTGATTTAGAAGGCACTTTATTCAATATGTAGGCCACAGTTAATAACGCATCTCCTTAGAAAGAGATTGGTAAATTTGCCTGCGCCATTATGTATCTTGTCATATCCAACAATGTTCTATTCCTTTTTTCGGCTACACCATTTTTTTGAGGTGTATAAGAGTAGTCAATTGTTTTATAATGCCTTTTTCAATACACAATTCTTCAAACTATTTTGACAGATATTCATATCCTCTATTAGTTCTTAATGCTTTTATACTTTTGTCTAATTGATTCTCAACTTCATTCATGTGTCTTTTGAAGCATTCAAGTGCTTTTGATTTATGAGATATCAAATAGACATAACCAAAATGCATGAAATCATCAATAAGTATAATGAAATATGAAGCCCCAATCCTTGCCCTCACATTCATTGGACCATAGATATCAGAATGGATTAATTACAATGGAAATTTGGCTCTTTTAGCTTTCCCAAATGGTTTACGTGTAATATTTTTGGCAAGATAATTTTCACAAGTTGGCATTTCTGTTTTAGAGAAAAAACCTAGATGTCCTTCTTTTGCCAATCTATTCATTCGATCTTGCCCTATGTGACCCAATCTAGCATGCCATATAAGTAATCCAACATTGTTATTACTAGAATAACATGACATTACACAATAGTCAACATAATAGTTATAAGTTGAAGGATTATAATTGAAAATAATAAAGCGATCATAACGATGTCCAAAACCATAAAAATATTATCTAGAGTGATTCTTACAAAATTATGACTAAAAAACAAATGAAAACCAATATCTAAGAGAACAGAAACAGATACTAAGTTTCATCGAATTTTTGAAGCATTAGGACATCATACTAAATTAAGATCGGCCTTCACGTAAATCTACTTTGCAAGTTCCAATCCCTTTGATTTCAAGTTTTGCATTATTTTCTACATAGATCCACCTTGATCCAGGTGAAACTCGACAGAACTCCACAAATGCTTCTCGATCTCGACTCACATGGTTGGTGGCTCCTGAGTTTACAATCCATATAGAATAAGATTTAGTTAATAAAACAGTGCTAGAAACATATACAACACTTAGAGTTGCGTTTAGGAATGCTACCTTTTTCTGCTCAGGACATTCACAAGCAAAATACCCCAGATTTTGGCAATTATATCACTTCATCCTTCTCTTGTCTTTCTTCTTGAAAAACTTGTTTACCTTCTTAGAATTTGGCTTGTTCCTTTTCTCAGAGGTCTTTCTTTGGTTTCTTTGCTGTTTCCATTCTTTTTCCACTTTTTCTTACACTATAATCCTAAAGAGTTCTTGCCACTTGATTCTGCCATAAAGGCATTAGAAACAGCTTTAGCAGTACCAAGCCTCTCATCTTTAAGTTCAACATGACGGGCAACATTAGAAAAGGTTTTGATGCTATCATTATGGGTTAAGTTGACCTTTAGTTTTCCCAACTGTTGGGAAGAGATCTGATCACTGCCTGAACCTACTGCTCATCCTAGAGAATGTGACCAACACTTTTGAGTTGAGCTATCATATTCGACATCACCCTAAGATGTTGTTTGATGTTCTGGTCATGATGCTTCTTATAGGTGTCAAATTTTATAGTCAGCTGTCTGAGGTGGGTAACAGAAGTACCCCCATATTTTTCTCGCAAGTGTGCCAGATGACATTGGCAGTAGGAAAATCCTCATACTCATGTATGAGTTCATCAACCACAGAACTTACAATGATTCCACGTGCAATGGAATTAGTCTTTCTCCAAACCTTATAAACTTTAAGTTCTCTTCTGTGTTGTGCAGTATTTCCCTCTTCTGGTTGACTCAAGACATGGTTAATACCTTCAAGAGCATTTTTCTCTTCCAGTACATACCACATCTTATGACTCCAAATATCGCACTTGTCTCCATTTAGTTTTTCTTCTTTGTTCAAGTCAACAATTATGCTTTTAGATGCCATGTCTGTTATTAAGAGACAATTACGAAAGTATATTATCAATTATGCAAGCAAGTTGCACATTCAAGCAAATCATTTCACATGAAGGTTTCATGTTTAGTATATAATCGAAAGGACACTTAAGAATCCAATCATCATATACTAACTAAACACTTAACCAAATTTAGAAATTAATTTCTTAATGTGCATTAGAATGATAGCTTTAAATTAAGTCATTTAAAACTCAAACAAATAAATGAAATTCATATAAAAGGAGATAAACAACTTAACATGTATATATATATATATATATATATATATATATAT
The DNA here is from genome assembly GCA_030864225.1 of Capsicum baccatum var. pendulum. Classification (NCBI taxonomy): domain Eukaryota; kingdom Viridiplantae; phylum Streptophyta; class Magnoliopsida; order Solanales; family Solanaceae; genus Capsicum; species Capsicum baccatum. The sequence continues at coordinate 167,819,193 of CM061558.1, read as the reverse complement.
ATATATATATATAATATGAAGTTTATAATAACTTCATGTTACAAGTCAATCTAAAAATGAAAGTCATTCCATAAATATTCTAGATGACTTATGTACACCCAAAAAGGCTCGCTAGGCCAAATCTCATGATAAAAGTCAATTAATCTCTTGCCCCAAGGTCACAGAGAGAATTTTCTAAAATAGCTAATGCTTCCCAATACGAGATTTCTACATAGTTTTCTAGTTCTACACGTTTCATCTCAAACAGATGTATAAAACTAGCAACACTAATGTTAGGTGACATCTTAAAAGACTTGAACTCTTTCAATTTTTTTTCTCTTTCCCTTCATATGGCCCTTTCATTTCATAATATATTTTGTGTCATCTTGGGGACACCATTTCATATGATCTCACGACCTCGAAAACATGCCCTTCGATGCGCGCTCTTCTACCTTGTCTCTTTGCTCGACATCCAAAACTTTCACTTTAAGTGATTTGAGTTTGTCCCCGTTCATCCATTTCTAAAAGAGGAACCAAGAAATAATAAGAATGGATTTACCACTCAATGTGACACTTATGTCACAATTCATCGTAGAAGACAAAATCAAGTCTAATTCAACCACATATTTATTTAATCAATATTAATGAATAATGACAAAAGATGACAAAAAATCATCCATTTCCACTAATATTATAAAAAGTTCATTTAATAATTATAAGCATCTGTTCTTAAATAATTAAAATAAAACAGTAGTGGAAACCTCAGTTAAAATATAAAATACAGTGCTAACTTTAATTGAACTATTTTCTAGGCACCCTTTTCTAGAAAAAAGTATTTACAATATTTATCACCCAAAAAAATAATCCTATTATTATTTAAGTTTTCACAAAGTCAAAAGTAAGGCATAGAACAATTGATTTTCTTTATATGGATATTATGCCTTCTTCTATGACCCCTTTTTTTTTTATTTCATAGAACAAACCTAAAAAAAATCACAAATCTTTTCATTTACTTTATATGGCTTTTATGCCTTCTTATTCGTATTCTTTTCTCATAGGACAACAGATTTATTTCACCAAAAAAACAAACGAAGGAAATAAACCATCAACAAAATCCTTGGTTCAATGGATCACAACTGACTCCACATCCAAAAGTTAATAGATTTATTCATGTTGAGTTCAAATAATATGATTACATTCTTGACTTCTTTGATCTCTTATAGGTATATCCATTTTTAATTATAGGAAGAGTTAAACTTAAACTCAACACCAAAATCATGCAAATCGGAGCAATTTAACCTGTCTCTGATGCCAATATTTGTAATTTCAGAGCAAAAAATAAATTGTTGTGTACCTTAAATCGCACTAGAAATAGATTTTTTGCTTTCGAAAGGATCTTGATCCAAGTCAATTTTATTTCTCTTGGAAATAGAATGTTGATTCAAAAACTAAAAGCCTTTTTCTAGTGTTTATGGTGTTTCTTTATTTTTGTCACTTCCCTGTATCTCTCAGAAGGAAGAGATGAGTTCAAATATATGGGAAGTGGAACATTAACTGTTCCCCCCAAGTTTTCAAAAAAACATAACGTGTCTTTTCTTTTCCCTCTTATTTGTCAGATTATCTAGAAACAAAAATTCTAGGTTACGTCGGGTCGGGTCCACATGGGTGACCCATACCCATAATCCAACATGATCAATATAGACCTATCTTCATATGAGTAACAAGTGTATTTCTAAGATGTTTTGTGAAAGAAAAGGGATCCCACCATCTCGCATTTCCAAACACACAGGCACCCTTTGTCATTAATCCACAATGTGCTAATTGTCATAACCTTGTTAGAAACTATAATAGAAAGATCTCACTAATATATATGATGAAGATAAATATAAATAAGGAATATGATATGGTGAGATATGAGTTAATAGAGGAAATGTTTGGTGGGAATGGATTTCCTTAGACGTTCACTAACATTAGTTTAGCCTATGGACTCCTGTGTTAAGTTCTTTAAATTCTTTGTGAATATAAATGGTTAGGGATATGGTTACTTTGATGGGAGGAGGATGTTAGGTAAGGGACCTAATCTCACCTTTATTTTTTATTATAGTGAGAGAATATCTTTCAAGAACTTCAGGGAAAATGACATAACTCTCTGATTTTTGATTTCATTCAATGTGTTAACAAATCAGAACTAACTTATCTTGTAATTCCCACATTTCGTATTAGTTGCCTTCTTTTTAAAATATTTGTTTCAATTTATTTGTTCCAGTTCTAAAATAAAGAGTATTTTATACATATGTTTTTCATTTTACCCTTGATAGGAATACTAAATACATCCACGATTTTCAAAATTATTGAATGGTGCATAAATGATCTCAATTCTCAAAATCAAGATTAAATAATTATTGCTAGTTTAAATTATAAATACTCAATTTTCTAGTCATAAAGCATGAGATGGAGTAATATGTAATTTAATATTTAATCATTGTATTGATTATTGCACTTTAAAAAATATATAAGAATAAATATGTAAAATGCATCTATTTATTGATTTCTTAATGTATGTGTCAAGTTCATAAGGATCAATTATTATGAAATGGAGGGAGTATTTTTAAGTGGTCTCATATTTTTTGTAAGTGAAATGTGGCACCCATAAAGAGAGTTATGGAAACTTTAAAACACTTTTCTAAAGTTACTGGACTGATAGACAACTTAAAAAAATCCAAAATTTATATTGCTGGTTGGTGGCTGATGTAAAACAGGAGGTTCTGAAAATCACTGTCTTCACACTGGGGGTAGTTTTGTAGAGTGTATTGGAAAACTAATGAATGCATTAGTTTAGTGTATATTACTTATATCTTGATTGGTATACTTTTGCACCCTATGTATAACTAATGCTTGCATTAGTTATACACTCTACTGTGTATTGAGGTGTGTATTACTAATACCTCAAAATCCATGGTATTAGCAATGAAATAAACCCAATATATGCATTAACATGATTAAAGTCCCTCAAAAAAATTTTCACATCCTTTCCAACATATATATGAAAGATATTTTGTAAATTTTTTTTAGAAATTATTTAATTCCTGTTATTTTTAATACATCAAACCAAACACTGCATAAGAAAAATACAAGCATAACTAATGCAAGCATAGTTAACACAAGCATTACTAACACACCATATTTTGCATTATTCTTATACACTCTACCAAACGAGTGTTAGGTTCAAGGTGTATGTATGAATGGAAAATGGAGGGAAAAAATAGTGGATTGGAAATAGAGTCACTAAAATGAAAAGTACTCTTTTAATAGAAAGTTCACTAATTCTCCCACCAAGGGAACTTTTAAGTATTTATAATAAGGAATAATTACTCAACTTGGATAGTGAGTCAAGAACAAGGTGGTGCCTCGCGTCGTCGTCGTCGCTTGCTCAGATTCAGATTAAGAAATTGATCTATTGATGCGATCTATTTTTTAGACAAAATTTATTTGAAACTTGATCAACAAGTGAAGGAATGCGACCCTTCAAGGTAAAATGCACACTATTTTGCGCTGTTGGGCGATCTGCGTGCGCACTTTGATAACCTGTAGGCACAGGTGCAGTACAAGTACTTATTGTAATTTGGACAGTGTCACCTGCGGCCGTAGATCAGGCATAGATCCAGCATAAACTGGGTGCAGGTGACGTGACTCTACTTAATAGATACCTTTTTCTTAAACTAATGCATCCTTTCCAAAAGGACACATTAAGACTATAAATACCTGACATATTCCTCAGGAATTAACATGATTTTTGACAGCAAAGACACTCTTCATATCTTCCAAAAACTTATTGTGATCATTTGCAGTTGAGTGAGTTTGACGAATCCAGCAATTTGAGGTACCACTATTGTTGGATTAAAGCCATTTTATCCTGGGAGAAAAATTTCATAACCCCGGGTATAGTGAGAGAAATTATTCCTTAAGGACACTCTGTGAATTCGGGAGACTTGTCTTTAAATTTCTTTTCATCTTATTTCTTAAATTTAGCACACTTCTTGGATAAATTGTTCTTAATCTAGTGTTGAAGGTGTTAAGTAACTTCATAGGTGTTATTGGTTTTATGCTTGAACTTGTGTTGAAGTTGTTGTGCGTAAATACAGATTCTTGTACCCAAAAATATTGAAGATAACAATCTTAAGGAATAATTTTTGGAATCTGTATTGCTTGATTTTCGGAGATTAAAGATTTTACGCTTTCTACTCTGTTTGAACATAACTAGTGGTTTGAAGAAATAAAATTTTCATCACAAGTTAAAAATCACTCGATTGACAATTGGAATTCATAGAAACTTCATCGTTAAACTAGAAACAAGTGGTGTATAAAGTTGCTACAACTTTGTTAGTAGTATTTTGGTATACTAAATCTACTGTCTTGTTGTGATAGGAAAATGACTAATGATAGTCAAGGGCATGATACTGCAACGACTATGGCAGCGACTAGTATTGCCATAATGAGTTGTAATAATGCTCCACAAGCTATGACACCAGTGGAGAAATCTAGAAAAATTGTGGGTATTGACTTAAAGAGATGGCAGCAGAAAATCTTTTCTACCTCACAACTTTTTGTCTTCAAAGGTTCATATTTGAGGAAGCTCTAGAGGTACCGGAGAGAACCTCTTAACAAGAAGATTTGTTATTATGGAGGCTTGGAAACACTTTGTTTTCCTTTGCAGGAACTACATTTTGAGTGGTCTCCAAGATGACCTTTACAATGTGTATAGTGGAACAAAGATAACAAAAGAGTTATGGGGAGTGCTAGAATGGAAGTACAAAATAAAGGATGCCAGAACTAAAAAGTTCTTCATTTCAAGATTCTTGGAATATAAAATGATATACAACAAGTTTGTTGTTTCCGAAGTGCAGGAACTGCAAGTGATCATCCATGATCTCCTTGCGAAAGGTATGTTTTTGACAAATACCTTTGTTGAATAGTTTAAAAAGGTTCGCATTATTCACATAAACTCTATTGTAGGTTTGATCGTGAATGGAATATTTCAAGTAGAAGCAATAATAGAGAAACTACCACCTATGCGAAAGGACTTCAAGAACTATTTGAAATACAAATGTAAGGAGATATCAATCGAAGATCTAATAGTACGGCTGCGCATTAAAAAAGACAATAAGGCTGCAGAAAGAAGATCATGAGGAAATTCTACAGTGAATGGAACAAACATTGTAGAAGATGACCACAAAACTCTAAAAAATAAAAGAAAGCTGGAAATGAAAGTAATCAACCCAAGAAGAAAATCAAGGAAAAGTGCTTCAACTGTGAAAAGATTGGACACAAATCAACAGATTGTTGGGCCCTTAATAAAGGAAAGAAAAAGGACGAAGAAAATGTGGCTGAGTCCAAGAAAGATACTGATGATCTGTGTGCCATACTTTCCGAATAAAACTTGGTGGGAAATTATAATACCCCATATATTTCTAAGCTAGAAAATGAACCATTGATCCTACGTATGAAACCTTCTATCCTGTGATTCATATTTGAGTGCATGACTTACAATGATTATCCTAGTGAGAAGAAAGATAATGATGTGTTAAGCCTATTCATAAGAGTTACTTAGAGTAAGACAAACTAAGAGCTTTTGAATCCATCAAGTTTTAGTGTTTGATTTTGAAAGAGTCATCTTTTAATGAGGCTAACTTGAGGTATATGTGGTATTTTGGTAGATTTAGAATCACCAAATTATAGAGAATAGAATTAGCTTTCCAACGATACCAATTTTACCAAACTTTAGTCACTTCTCTTAAAATTCTCTCAAGAACAAGTTAGGGTTCTCAATTGGAGATTCAAATTCAAGAAAATTCCACCGTTAATCTTTGAAAAATCAAGAACTAAGGTATGCATTGTGTAGATTTATGGATTCCTTTCATCTATAAAGTTCAAGAACCCTATTTCAAATTATAAATCATGTTGTTTATGTCGTAGGTTGTTTGTAACCATGTTTATCTTATTGTATTGTTTCCAAGTTGTGGTCTTTATGTGTTTTTCATGAAACTACGTTAGCATGCAAGTTGAAATCCATGAATTGAGTTGTTTATAATGTGTAATTTGATGATTACATATATGCCCTAAGTTTTGCATGTAAGGTGTTTGGTAAAATGTCTAAGAGGTTAGAAATTGTGTATTATAGCTTAATTGTGATCCATCTAATAAGTGTATGTTCTAACCTTATGTTCAAATGACTCCCATGCTATTGATGTGCAATATAGATGTTTATTGGAATGCTCATGATGTTAGAGTATGAAATTATGACATTGATTACATGCATTTACCATGTACAAGATTATGATAACCCTGTACTTCATGAAATCCCAACTTATTGTATTATGGATTGTTGATGTTGGTTTTGTAATCAAGAATGTCATGCCTTGCCAGTGTCTTTCTATCGAGTCATGGGGGTACTTGCACCCAATAATTTAGCTGTGTGCCTAGAGCCAGTGTCATTTTTTATGATATCCTCAGTCAAGCCATGTTCAGTAGAATTTAGTTAGTTTTATGACTCAGGAAAACTCAGTAAACTTAGTAATTCCAGTAATCTCAGAAAGCTCTGTAAATCTGTTATCTCAGTAGTATTCCATCAGTGAATGGAACTCAATGAACTTAGTCTAGTTCAGTTCTAATAATATTGTTCAGTGTCTATTCAGATGGGAGTAGGATTTAGTACTGAGTGAACCCAAGGATGGGAACTCACCTGCCAGTTGAGGGTGTGATTCTTAGAAGTAACCTTATATTCCTGAAATACGTATCTAGCGTAGGTTAAGACGTTAAAATTGACAATTGAGGGTTGATGAGTTATCTTAACCTGTCAGATGAGGGTCCCACCATTCTTATTAGAGTACCTGTCAGATGAGGGTCACTCACAGCTCATCCTTACTAGTGGCACAGTTTTAACACCCTTCCAATTGGGGTTACAGATAGGACCCCAACTCAACTTTAATAACTTATTAGGGGAATGTCGATTAGATGACTACTTCCCACAGTCTCAGTCTTTGTCTCAGTAAAAAAACTCAAATAGTTCTTCAAATTTTAGGGCTGTTAGATACAGTCAATTCAGTAAAGTACAAAACTTAGCTAGTTCTATCAAAACTTAAACTGTCAGACACAGTCACTCAGTATCAGTTATATCAGTTATGAGTAACTCATGTTATCAGTGTTCAAACTCAGCAGTCAGTATCATCAGGAATTCAGTTACAGTCACTTAATCATGCTTGCATTCTCACGTTTATGCTATATAGTTAGTTAGCATTGTTTATGTATTTTAATCCTTTGCATTCAACCTACCTCATTTGCATACCAATATATTCAATCGTACTGACGTATTTGCGCTATGGAGTTTTACCCTAAACCATAGGTTTAGAAGTATGAGATCTAGAGCATTAGTAGCATTCCAGATTTCAGTAGACCGATTTAGCAGTGAGTCCTCATCATTCAAGGATTATTTGATTATTTATTTTACTATTTTATTTTAGCTTTCAGTAGATGAAGTTAGTTAGGGACATGTCCCATCAACTCCTTCTTTAGACAGTTCAGTCAGTTAGAGGCTTTCAGACTAGATTCAGACTTCAGTATTTTCATATATTTACTTTAATTTTGGTATTGTGATATCACATTATTCGAATATGGTTGAATTGGATGTTTTATTTAGTTTTTGAATGTTATGGACTTTCAACCTTTATTTTTGTATTTATATACGTATATTATGCAGTGTTTAGGTACTGATATCAGTCATGGGTTAGCTTGTGGTCCTTCAGGGTCATGAGCATCGTGTAGCATTCCATGAATTAGATTCGGTGCATTACAAACTTAGTATCAGAGCCTAAGATTCAACAGTGTCCTAGAAAGTCTAAAAGCCATATCTAGTAGAGTCTTATGTGTGGGTGTGTTGTGCACCACAATAATGTTCAAGAGGCTATGCAATGTTTTAGGAAAAATTTCTCTTTTTTTAAGTCTCAGATCGTGCTATAGAAAGGATCTCCAAGAAATCTATGTTGATTATCATTATGCTTCACTAATGTCAACTCCACCATACTTTTAAGGTAACAGAAGCATTGAAGCTCAAAGTCCTACAGATAGAGCTTTCTTAGACAGTCCCCGTAGATAGTTTTGGGATAGTGTTATCTAAAAATTTGATCGGATTTTGTTTCATGGGGTTAGTTGTATGAAAGGTGAATTAGTAGGCTTGAAATAGTGTATGCAAGAATTTAAGTTTAATAATTTAGAGTTATATGTGTTGTTGATGTAGGTATAGTGGTAATTCTCTTATTGTAGGGAAAATATAAGTTTAGAGATGTGACATTTGAGGACTAGGATGAGGGTTGTATGTTTATTAAAGATCTATGATATTCATGTTATGTTTTAGAAACTAAGTTTGAATCTTTAAAAGTAGAGCTAATGTAAAGAAGAGTTGAAAATTCAGAGTATGTCAAGTACAAACCCCTTGATAAACTCATGATGTTGATATTCTATTCCTCAGGTTTCAGTCAAGTTCCAAGCTCAGTACAGTGTCCTTTCATACTTTAGGTCCCCATGTTTTAACGTTTTAGTGAACCCTTCTTAGTGATGGGTAGTTTCTTAGATGGGAAAGAGTAAATGTTTCATGTTAATGAAAGATTGTTGCATACTTATAATACATGAGGATTTAGTCATGAATATAGGCTTAGATGTTATGTTGGTGTGTAAGTGGATAAATATATTTTGGGAATTTGAGAAGGCTTGAACTTAGCGGGAGAAGTTAGTTCAGCTCGAACGTCAATAAGTAGAGTTATCAGTGCACATACTATAGAATTTTAGCCATGTTGTGCTTTCCTATTTGGATGTATTATTCAGACCCAGTGTATCCTCATGCGGCTCACCAGTCTTATTCGTGCAAAAAAAAGATGGTTCTCTCAAAATGTGCATTGATTACCACTAACTCAACAAAGTCATAGTCAAGAGCAAGTATCCACTTCGCAGAATCGATGACTTGTTTGACCAACTTCAGGGTGCCAGCTATTTCTCAAAAATAGAACTCAGATCAAGCTACTATCAGCTTAGAGCCCGAGAATGTGACATTCCAAAAATAGCCTTCTGTACTCGGTATGGTCACTTTGAATTCTTGTTTATGTCCTTTGGTCTTACCAATTCCCCAAGAGCTTTCATGTACTTGGTGAACCATGTGTTCAAGCAGTACTTGGATATGTTCATCATAGTCTTTATAGATGACATCTTTGTCTATTCTTACAGTGAGTGTGATTATGTAGACCATCTCAGAATCATACTTTAGACCCTCAGAAATCATTAGTTGTTCACCAAATTCAGTAAGTGCGAGTTTTAACTAAGGTCATTAGCATTTCTTGGTCATATCATTTTGGGCGATGGCATTAGGGTTGATCCTCAAAAGACTGAAGTAGTAAGAAACTGGCCTCGCCCTGTCTGTCCATTAGGTATCAGGAGTTTCTTAGGTTTGGCTAGCTATTACAGGTGGTTCATTGAGGGATTTTCTTCTATTGCATCCCCTATGCCTAGATTGACTCAAAAAAAGTCAAGTTTCTGCGGCCAGATCCTTACGAGAAGAGTTTTCAGGAGTTGTAGACTCGACTCACCTTAGCTCTAGTTTTGGCTCTTCCAGATGGTTTAGATGGTTCATAGTGTATTGTGATGCATCCAGAGTAGGTTTGGGTTGTGTCCTCATACAGTATGGTAAAGTCACAGCCTACTTCTCCAGATAGTTTAAACCCTATGAGAAGAATTATCTAACTCATGATCTTGAGTTAGCAGCTGTAGTATTTGCCTTAAAGATTTGGGAGCATTATCTATACGAAATTCATATAGATGTGTTCACATATTATAATAGCATTCAGTATGTATTTTCTCAGTAAGATCTCAATCTTCGTCAGAGAACCATGTGTTCAAGCAGTACTTGGCTATGTTCAAGCAGTACTTGGATATGTTCATCATAGTCTTTATAGATGACATCCTTGTCTATTTCCGCAGTAAGTGTGATCATGTTGACCATCTCAGAATTGTACTTCAGACTCTCAGAAATCATCAATTGTTCAACAAATTCAATAAGTGCGAGTTTTGACTAAGGTCAGTAGCATTCCTTGGTCATATCATTTCCGGCGATGGCATTAGGGTTGATCCTCAAAAGACTGAAGCAGTAAAAAACTGGCCTCTCCCCATCTCTCCATTAGATATCAGGAGTTTCTTAGGTTTGGCTGGCTATTACAGGTGGTTCGTTGAGGGAGTTTCTTCTATTGCATCCCCTATGCCCAGATTGACTCAGAAAAAAGTCAAGTTTCAGTGGTCAGATCCTTGCGAGAAGAGTTTTCTGGAGTTGAACACTCAACTCACGTCAGCTCTAGTTGTGGCTCTTCCAGATGGTTTAGATGGGTTCGTAATGTATTATGATACAATCAGAGTAGGTTTGGGTTGTGTCCTCATGCAGCATGGTAAGGTCATAGCCTACGCCTCCAGAAAGCTTAAACTCCATAAGAAGAATTATCCGACTCATGATCCTGAGTTAGCAGCCGTAGTATTTGCCTTAAAGATTTGGAGGTATTATCTATATGGAATTCATGTAGATGTGTTCACAGATCATAAGAGCCTTCAGCATGTATTTTCTCAGAAAGATCTCATTCTTTATTAGAGGAGGTGGTTAGAGTTCTTGAAAGATTATGACATGAGTGTCCTATATCATCCGGGCAAGGCCAACATAGTGGCCGACACTCTTAGTAGACTATATATGGGCAGTGTTGCTCATGTTAAGGAAAGTAAGAAGAAGTTTGCTCAGGAAGTTCATTATCTTGACCGACTAGGTGTCCTCCTAGTTGCTTCAGAAGAGAGTAATATATCGGTCCAGAGTAGTTCAAAATCATCTCAAGTTTCTGAGGTGAAAGAAAAACAAGATAGAGATCTGAGTATAGTCAATTTAATAGAGTCAGTCAAAGATCAAAAAGTAGAGGTTTTCTCCCTAGGGGGAGATGGTGTTTTGTGTTGTCAGGGTCGTCTCTGTGTGCCAGGTGTAGATGAATTGAGGCAGCAAATTCTTGTAGAAGCGCATGGTACATGCTACTCTATTCATCCAGGGGCCTCTAAAATGTACTGTGACTTACGGGAGATATATTGGTGGAGTAGGATAAAGAGAGATATTGCAAAGTTTGTGGCTAAGTGCTTTACATATCAGTAGGTTAATATAGAGCATCAAAAGCCTAGTAGTTCCATGCAGGAATTCAACATTCCCACTTAGAAGTGGGAAGAAGTGAACATGGACTTTGTGATGGGTTTACCTCGTACTCGTCATCAGCAAGATTAAGTTTGGGTCATTATAGACAGTATGACTAAATCAGCTTATTTCTTTCCAGTCCATACCTCTTATTCAACCGAGGATTATGCTGAGCTCTACATTAAAGTGTTGGTCAGATTAAATGGCTTTCCATTATCTATTATCTCAAATAGAGGTACCTAGTCACCTCTTATTTCTGGAAAGCGTTCCTAAAGGTTCTTGGTACCAAAGTTCATCTCACTACAACCTTTCATCTTCAGAAAGATGGTCAAGAAGAAATAACCATTCAAACTCTAAAAGATATGCTAAGGGCGTATGCAATGGATTTCAAGGGTAGTTGGTATGACCACTTGCCTTTGATTGAGTTGCACACAATAATAGCTATCATTCCAATATTTAAATGGCTCCATTTGAATCTCTCTATGGTAGGAGATGCAGATCTCCAGTTGGTTGGTTTGAAGTTAGTGAGGCCTCAGTTCTAGGGCCTGACTTAGTATTCGATGCCTTAGAAAAAGTACAATTGATCATAGAAAGACTCTGAGCTGCTCAGATCCGACAAAAGTCTTATACAGATATATGTAGAAGGGATCTTGAGTTTGAGGTTGGTGATTGTGTTTATCTAAATATCTCTCCCATAAAGGGATTACAGAGATTCGACAAGAATGGAAAGCTCAGTCCCTGATATGTCAATCCCTTTAAGATTCTCAGTCACTTTGGCAAGGTTGCTTATGATCATGAGTTGACTTCAGATTTATCCTTAGTTTATCCAGTTCTTCATGTATCTTTGCTCAAGAAGTGCATAGGTGATTCAGCAGTTGTAATCCTTATTCAGAGAATAGATGATTAGAACAGCCTCTCTTATGAAGAGATTTTGGTCAAAATCATTGACTACCAGATTTGTAGAGTAAGGAACAAAAAGTTCCTCTAGTAAAAGTTCTTTGGCTAAATCAGTTCGTTGTGGGAGCTACTTGGGAAGCAGAAGAAGATATGCATACAAAGTATCTTCACCTATTATCCGCTAACTCAGATCTAGCTCAAGGTAATAGTTGTCCTTAAGCTTATTCAGTTTCATATTAATAATTCCATTATAAACTTGGCATTAATTACCATAGCATGTTTAGTCAGGCATTCAAGAATCAGTTCAGTCAATTATTTATTCATTAGACATGCATGTTCCATAAAGAACCTCATTTTATCAATAATTTCAGTCATGCTTTCATGAGGAACAACTCAGTTAGATATCCATGCATCAGATATGCATATTCAGTATGAGATTTTAGTATATCAATAATTCCAGTCATATAGTTATGTTTCAGATGTTCACTCCCCTAAGTAAGTCAAGTCCATTAGTATTCTCAGTCTAGTTAGACCCATTCAAGGATGAATGTTTCCAAGGGGGAGATATTGCAATACCAAATATATTTCTAAGCTAGAAAATGAACCATTGTTCCTACATATGAAACCTCCTATCCTGTGATTCATATTTCAGTACATGACTTACAATGAGTATCCTAGTGAGAAGAGAGCTTATGATGTGTTAAGCATGTTCATAAGAGTCACTTAGAGTAAGGCAAGCTAAGATCTTTTGAATCCATCAAGTTTTAGTGTTTGATTTCACAAGATTCATCTTTGAACGAGCATAACTTGAGGTATATGTGATATTTTTGCAGATTTGGACTCACCAAATTGTAGAGAATTGAATTATCTTTCTAAAGATACCAATTTTACCAAAATATAGTTACTTATCTCTAAATTCTCTCAAGAACAAGCTAGTGTTCTCAATTAGGGATTCAAATTAAAGAAAATCCCATCGTCAATCTTCGTGAAATCAAGAATTACAGTATGCATAGTGTTGATTTATGGATTTCTTTCATCCATAAAGCTTAAGAACCCTATTTCAAATTATAAATCATGATGTTTATGTTGTAGGTTATTTGTAAACATGTTTATATCATTATGTGTTTTTCATGAAACTATGTTAGCAAGCAAGTTGAAATCCATGAATTGAGTTGTTTGTAATGTGTAATTTGATGATTACACCTATGCCTTAAGTTGAGCATGTAAGGTATTTGATAAAATACCTAAGAGGATAGAAATTGTGTATTATAGCTCAATTGTGATCCGTATAATAAGTCAATGTTTAACCCTTATGTTCAAATGACTCCCATGCTATTGATGTGTAATGTAGATGTTTATTGGAATGCTTTTGATGTTAGAGTATGAAATTATGACATTGATTACATGCATTTCTATCATGTACAAGATTATGATAATCATGTACTTCATGAAATCCCCAACTTATTGTATTATGGATTTTTGATGTTGGTATTATTTTCAAGAATGTCATGCGTTGTCAGTTTCCTTCTATCGAGTCCTGGGGGTACTTGTACCCGACAATTTAGCTATGTTCCTAGATCCAGTGTCATGTTTTCATAATATCCTCAGTCAAGCCATGTTCAGTAGAATTTAGTTAGTCTTATGACTCAGGAAAACTCAATAAACTTAGTACTTCCAGTAATCTCAGAAAGCTCTATAAATTAGTTATCTCAGTAGTATTCCATCAGTGAATGGAAATCAATGAACTTAGTCCAGTTCAGTTCTAATAATCATGTTCAGTGTCTATTCAGATAGGAGTAGGATTCAGTACTAAGTGAACCCAAGGATGGGAACTTACCTGCCAGTTGAGGGTGTGATTCTTAGAAACAATCCTTGCATTCTAGAACTACTTAGCTAGTGTAGGTTGAGACATCAAACCTGATAGTTGAGGGTTGATGAGGTGGCTTAACCTATCAGATGAGTGTCGCACTATTCTTATTAGAGTACCTACTAGATGAGGGTCACTCATATCTTGTTCTTACTAGTGGTGCGATATTGACACCCTTCCAATTGGGGTTACAGATTACACCCCAACTCAGCTATAATATCTTATTAGGGACATGGTGGTTAGATGACTACTTTCCATATTCTCAGTCTTAGTCTCAGTAAAAGAACTCAGATAGTTCTTCAGATTTTAGGGCTGTTAGTTACTGTCAACTTAGTATAGTACAAAACTTTGCTAGTTCCATCAGAACTTAGACTGTCGAACATCGTCACTCAGTATCAGTTATATCAGTTATCAATAACTCATGTTATCAGTGTTCAGACTCAGTAGTCAGTATCATCAGGAATTCAGTTACAGTTACTTAATCATACTTGCATTCTCATATTTATGAATATAGTCAGTTATCATTGTTCATGCATTTGACCCTTTGAATTCATCCTACCTCACTTGCATACCAGTATATTCAATCATACTGATGCATTTGTGCTATGGAGTTTTACCCTAAACCATAGGTTTAGAAGTACGAGATCCAGAGCATCAGTAGTATTCCTGATTTTAGTAGCCTAATTTAGCAGTGAGTCCTCATCATTCGAATATGATTTGATTATTTATTTTACTATTTTAGTTTAGCTTTTAGTAGATGGAGTTAGTTGGGGACTTGTCCCATCAACTCCTTCTTTAGACAGTTCAGTTAGTTAGAGGCTTTTAGACTAGATTCAGACTTTAGTATTTTAGATATTTACTTTAATTTTGGTATTGTAATATCTAATTATTCGGATATGGTTGAATTAAATGTTTTATTTAGTTTTTGAACCTTATGGACTTTTAGCCTTTATTTCTGTATTTATACACGTATATTATATAATGTTCAGGTACATATATTAGTCATGGGTTAGCTTGCGGTCCTTCAGTGTCATAAGCATCATGCAGCATTTTGTAAACTTGATTCAGGGTGTTATAAACTTGGTATCAGAGCCTAAGATTCAAAAGTATCCTAGAAAGTCTAAAAGCTACATCTAGTAGAGTTTTATGCATGGATGTGTTGTGCACCACATTAATGTGCAAGAGGCTATGTGATGTTTTTGGAAAAGTTTCCCTTATTTCATGTCACAGATCATGCTATAGAAAGGATCTCTGAGAAACCTATATATATTCTTATTATGCTCCACTAATGTCAACTCCACCATACTTTCAAGCTAACAAAAGTAGTGAAGCTCAAAGTCCTACAGATTGAGCTTTCATAGAAAGTCCCTGCAGATAGTTTCGGGATAGTGTTGTCTAAAAATTTGAATAGATTTTGTTTCATAGGGTTAGTTGTATGCAAGGTGAATCAGTAGGATTGAAATAGTGTATGCAAGAATTTATGTTTAGTAATTCAAAGTTATATGTGTTGTTGATATAGGTATAGCGGTAATTCTCTTGCTGTGGGGAAAATATAAGTTTAGAGATGTGACATTTGAAGACTAGGATGAAGGTTGTATAGTTATTAAAGATTTACGGATATTCATGTTATGTTTTAGAAACTAAGTTTGAATATTTGAAGGTTGAGCTAATGTAAAGAAGAGTTGAAAATTCGGAGTATGTCATGTATAGACCCCTTAATAAACTCATGATGTTGATATTTTATTTCTCAAGCTTCAGTCAAGTTCCAAGCTCAGTACAGTGTCCTTTCATGCTTTAGGTCCCTATGTTTTAACCTTTCAGTGAACCTTCCTTCGTGATGGGTAGTTGCTTAGATGGGAAAGAGTAAATGTTTCATGTTAATAAAAGATTGTTGCATTCTTATCTTACACAAGGATTTAGTCATGAAGATAGGCTTGGATGTTATGTTGGTGTGTAAGTGGCTAGATATATTTTGGGAATTTAAGAAGGCTTAAACTTAGTAGGAGAAGTTAGTTCAGCTTGAACCTCAGTAAGTAGAGTTATCAGCGCCCATACTATAGAATTCTAACCATGTTATGGTTTCCTATTTAGATGTACTATTCAGACCTAGTGTATCCACATAGGGCACACCAGTTTTATTTCTGAGAAAGAAAGATGGTTCTCTCAGAATGTGAATTGATTACCACCAGCTCAACAAATTCGCAGTCAAAAGCAAGCATCCACTTCGCAGAATCAATGACTTGTTTGACCAACTTCAGGGTTCTAGCAATTTCTAAAAAATAGAACTCAGATCGGGCTACTATTAGCTTAGAGTCTGAGAATGTGACATTCCAAAAATAGCTTCCCGTACTCGGTATGTTCACTTTGAATTCTTGGTCACGTTCTTTGGTCTTAACAATTCCCCAACAACATTCATGGACTTGATGAATCGTGTGTTCAAGCAGTACTTGGACATGTTCATCATAGTCTTCATAGATGACATCCTTGTCTATTTCCGCAGTAAGTGTGATCATGTTGACCATCTCAGAATTGTACTTCAGACTCTCCAAAATCATCAATTGTTCAACAAATTCAATAAGTGTGAGTTTTGACTAAGGTCAATAGCATTCCTTGGTCATATCATTTCCAGCGATGGCATTAGGGTTGATCCTCAAAAGACTGAAGCAGTAAGAAATTGACCTCACCCTATCTCTCCATTAGATATCAGGAGTTTCTTAGGTTTGGCTAGCTATTACAGGTGGTTTGTTGAGGGATTTTATTCTATTGCATCCCATATGCCCAGATTGACTCAGAAGAAAGTCAAGTTTCAGTGGTCAGATCCTTGCGAGAAGAGTTTTCTGGAGTTGAACACTCGACTTACCTCAACTCTAGTTTTGGCTCTTCCAGATGGTTTAGATGGGTTCGTAATGTATTATGATTCATCCAGAGTAGGTTTGGGTTGTGTCCTTATTCGGCATGGTAAAGTCATAGCCTACGCCTCCAGAAAGCTTAAACTCCATGAGAAGAATTATCCGACTCATGATCTTGAGTTAGCAGCCGTAGTATTTTCCTTAAAGATTTGGAGGTATTATCTATATGGAATTCATGTAGATGTGTTCACAGACTATAAGAGCCTTCAACATGTATTTTCTCAAAACGATCTCATTCTTCATTAGAGGAGGTGGTTAGAGCTCTTGAAAGATTATGACATGAGTGTCCTATATTATCCGGGCAAGGCCAACGAGTGGCCGACACTCTCAGTAGACTATATATGGGTAGTTTTACTCATGTTAAGGACAGTAAGAAGAATTTAGCTTAGGAAATTCATTAGCTTGGACGACTAGGTGTCCGCCTAGTTGCTTCAAAAGAGGGTAATATATGGGTCCAGAGTAGTTTAGAATCATCCCAAGTTTTTGAGGTGAAAGAAAAGTAAGATAGAGATCCTAGTCTAGTCAAGTTAAAAGAGTCAGTCAAAGATAAGAAATTAGTGGTTTTCTCCCAAGAGGGAGATGGTGTTTTGCATTGGTAGGGTTGTCTCTTTGTGCTAGGTGTAGATGAATTGAGGCAACAAATTCATCCAGGGGCCTCTAAGATGTACCGTGACTTGTGGGAGGAGTAGGATGAAGAGAGATATTGCAGAGTTTGTGGCTAAGTACTCTACGTATCAGCAGGTTAAGATAGAGCATCAGAAGCCTAGTGGTTTTATGCAGGAATTCAATATTCCCAATTGGAAGTGGGAAGAAGTGAACATGGACTTTGTGATGGGTTTGACTCATACTCGTCATCAGCATGATTCAGTTTGGGTCACTGTAGACAGGATGGCAAAATCAGCTTATTACCTTCCAGTCTAGACCTTTTATTTAGCCGAGGATTTTGCCAAACTCTATATCAAAGAGTTGGTCTGATTGCATGGTGTTTTGTTATCTATTATCTCAGACAGAGGTACCGAGTTCACCTCTCATTTCTAGAAAGCATTCCAAAAAGGTCTTGGTACCAAATTTCATCTCATTACAACCTTTCATCCTCAGACAGATGGTCAAGCAGAAAGAACCATTCAGACTCTAGAAGATATACTAAAGGCGTGTGCAATTGGTTTTAAGGGTAGTTGGGATGACCACTTGCCTTTGATTGAGTTTGCATACAACAATAGCTATCATTCCAATATTGGAATGGTTCCATTTGAATCTCTCTATGCTAGGAGATGAAAATCTATAGTCAGTTGGTTTGAAGTTAGTAAGGCCTCAGTTATAGGGCCTGACTTAGTATTCGATGCCTTAGAAAATATACAATTGATCAGAGAAAGACTCCGAGCTGCTCAGAGCCGACAAAAGTCTTATGAAGATGTAAGTAAAAAGGACCTCGAGTTCGAGGTTTGTGATTATGTTTATCTAAAGTTCTCTCCCATAAAGGGATTGAAGACATTCGGCAAGAAGGGAAAGCTCAGTCCCTATTATGTTAGTCCCTTCAAGATTCTCAGTCGCTTTGGTAAGGTAGCTTATGAGCTCAAGTTGACTTCAGCTATTACCTCATTTCATCCAGTCTTTCATGTCTCTTTGCTCAAGAAATGCATAGGTGACCCAACAATTGTAGTCCCTATTTAGAGCATAGATGTTCAAAACAGCCTCTCTTATAAAGAGATTTCAGTCAAAATCCTTGACTACCAGATTCGTAGACTGAGGAACAAAAAAGTTCCTCTAGTCAAAGTTCTTTGATAGAATCAGTCCGTTGTGGGAGATACTTGGGAAGCAGAAGAATACATGCATACCAAGTATCCTCACCTATTATCCGCTAACTCAAATCTAGCTTGAGGTAACAGTTCTTCTTAGGCTTATTCAGTTTCATGTTCAGAATTCCATTATAAACTTGGTGTTAATTACCATTGCATGTTCAGTCAGGCATTCAAGAGTCAGTTCAATCAAAAATTCATGCATTAGACATGTAGGTTCAGTAAAGAACCTTAGTTTATCAATAATTTCAGTCATGCGTTCATGAGGAACAACTCAGTCAGATATCCAAGCATCAGACATGCATATTCAGTATGAGATTTCAGTATATCATTAGTTCTAGTCATATAGTTATGTTTTAGATGTTCACACCCCTAAGTAAGTCAAGTCCATTAGTATTCTCAATATAGTCAGTCCCATTTGAGGAAGAATGTTCCCAAGGGGGAGATATTGTAATGCCACATATATTTCTAAGCTAGAAAATAAACCATTGTTCCTACGTATGAAGGCTCCTATCCTGTGATTCATATTTGAGTACATGACTTACAATGAGTATCCTAGTGAGAATAGAGCTTATGATGTGTTAAGCATGTTCATAAGAGACTCTTAGAGTAGGGCAAGCTAAGAGCTTTTGAATCCATCTAGTTTTAGTGTTTGATTTCGCAAGATTCATCTTTGAACAAGCATAACTTGAGGTATATATGGTAATTTTGCAGATTTAGACCCACCAATTTGTAGAGAATCAAATTATCTTTCCAAGGATACCAATTTTACAAAAATATAGTCACTTCTCTCAAAATTCTCTCAAAAACAAGTTAGGGTTCTCAATTGGGGATTTAAATTCTAGAAAATTCCACCGCCAATCTTCGCGAAATCAAGAACTAAGGTATGCATAGTGTTGATTAATGGATTACTTTCATCCATAAATCTTAAGAACCCTATTTCAAATTATAAATCATGATGTTAATGTTGTGGGTTGTTTGTAACCATGTTTATCTTGTTGTATGATTACCAAGTTTGGGCCTTTATGTGTTTTTCGTGAAACCACGTTAGCATGCAAGTTGAAATCCATGAATTGAGTTGTTTATGATGTGTAATTTAATGATTACACCTATGCCCTAAGTTGTGCATATAAGGTGTTTGATAAAATGCCTAAGAGGATAGAAATTGTGTATTATAGCTCAATTGTGATCCATATGATCAGTGTATGTTTTATCCTTATGTTCAAATGACTCCAATGCTATTGATGTGCAATGTAGATGTTTATGGAATTCTCATGATTTTAAAGTATGAAATTATGACATTGATTACATACATTCCTATCATGTACAAGATTATGATAACCATGTACTTCATGAAACCCCCAACTTATCGTATTATGGATTGTTGATGTTGGTCTTGTATTCATGAATGTTATGCCTTGTCAGTTTTCTTCTATAGAGTCCTGGGGGTACTTGTACCCGACAATTTAGCTGTGCGCATGGTGCCAGTGTCATGTTTTCATGATATCCTCGGTCAAGTCATTTTCAGTAGAATTTAGTTAGTTTTATGACTCAGGAAAACTCAGTAAACTTAGTAATTTTAGTAATATCAGAAAGCTTTATAAATTGTAATCTTAGTAGTATTCTGTCAGTCAATAGAAATCAATAACCTCAGTCCAGTTCAGTTCAAATAATCATGTTCAGTGTCTATTCTGATGGGAGTAGGATTCAACACCGAGTGAACCCAAGAATGGGAACTCACCTGCCAGTTGAGGGTGTGATTCTTAGAAGCAATCCTTGTATTCCAGAACTACGTAGCCTGCGTAGGTTGAGATATCAAACTTGACAATTGAGGGTTAATGTGGTGGCTAGCCTATCAGATAAGGGTCCCACCATTCTCATTAGAGTACCAGCCAGATGGGGGTCACTCATAATTTGTCCTTACTAGTGGCACGGTACTAACACCCTTCCAATTGGGGTTACAGATTGGACCCCAACTCACCTATAATAGATTATTAGGGGAATGTTAATTAGATGACTACTTTACGAAGTCTCAGTCTCAATCTCAGAAAAAGAAATCAGATAGTTCTTCAGATTTTGGGGCTGTCAGATACAGTCAACTCAGTACAGTATGAAACTTAGCTAGTTCCATCAGAACTTAGATTGTTAGAAACAGTCACTCAGTATTAGTTATATCAGTTATGAGTAACTCAGGTTATCAGTGTTCAGACTTAGTAGTCAGTATCATCAGGAATTCAGTTATAGTTACTTAATCATGCTTGCATTCTCACGTTCATGTTATACAGTCAGTTAGCATTGTTCGTGCATTTGAACCCTTTGCATTTAACCTACCTCACTTCCATACCAGTACATTCAATTGTTCTAACGCATTTGCGCTATGGTGTTTTACCCTATACCATAGGTTTAGAAGCACGAGATCCAGAGCGTCAGTAGCATTCTAGATTTTTGTAGCCCGATTTAGCAGTGAGTCCTCATCATTCAAGGATGATATGATTATTTATTTCACTATTTCAGTTTAGCTTTCAGTAGATGTAGTTAGTTGGGGATAATTCACATCCTCTAGTTTATTTCTCTGTTCAAGCAAATTAACCTAAGGCGTAACCTATTTTTTGCAACCAATAGATTTTAAGTTTAAACAACAGAATTTGAAAACATCCTACTACTCTTTGAACCCTTTAAGTACCTAGCAGCATGTCAAACCCTAATCCATAAATCCTATAACTCGGGGTAATGGAATTAGCCGCTCATGATTTGATGAACGAAATAAAAAGTTGAATTCATGACAGTATGGATAAACTTAAAAAATGGATGAAAACAACAATTGTTTCTTCAATTGAATCATAAGAGAATAATCCACAATATTTGATAAGTGTTGAAGGGAAAACAACAAAAATACTTGACGAAAAAGATGAGGCAATATACGTTCCTCCCCAGTTTTTAAAAATAAGATATAGAGATTAAAAGATTAAAAAATATTGTCCATAAAACCCTAAAAGATGCTATTTATACTTAACCCTAATTATGGAAATAAAATAAAAAAATCATAAAATTCTTTAGATTAAGTGACACCGTCGCTGACACCACGTCAAGGTTTTGACGCCTTATCACTAATGGCATTAGAATTACTCTAATTGCCTTCAAAATCTTAGGATGATGATGTATCTAACGCTGCATCACCGATCTGAAGACGTATCACCAACGTCGTCATATTTCTTCTTCAAGCTCAATTCTCTAGTTTAGGCTAACGCCTATCGTGATGCCTTATCAGCTCTTTGACGCCATGTCGCCAATGTCGTAAAAAATTCCTCTCAAACTTCAAATCTATGGTTAGGGCTGACGCCAATGCAGGTAGCCTATCATAAGGCTGACGACTTATCACGATCGTTGTCAGCCATGTTTTTAGCTCTTTTTGCTCAGATTTCAGCTCTTTTGCTCCATTATTATTTATTTCTATGCATCTTGACGCCAATGCAGGTAGCCTATCATAAGGCTGACGACTTATCACGATCGTTGTCAGCCATGTTTTTAGCTCTTTTTGCTCAGATTTCAGCTCTTTTGCTCCATTATTATTTATTTCTATGCATCTTGACTTTCCTACAAAATCTTAAGAAATAACATCAAAAACACCAATAATTACTTAAGAACTTACAATTATTTCAAGTTAAAAATTCTTAAATATGCTACAAAAATCTAGCACATCAACACCCTCAACTTAAAATAATTGCTTGTCCTCAAGAAACTACATAACACCATACTACGATGCTTAACCAAGAGGCACATAAGATACCTATCATAGTTGATTATCAAGTTTAGCTCAAAACTCATGCCACTCTCCGTGTTCAATTACTTATAAATCCAATTATGCATATCAATGATGATTAACAATGTGACCCAAAGGAATCAAGATATAGCATCAATTCAGCAATAATAACAATGCATATGTACAAGCTACACTACCCAAACAAGTAAACAACTAGCAAGGCAACCGATGTGCCCTTAAAACAAAGAAGTTCCTCCTCTCTTATATATGAACTCAAGGATGTCAGTGCAGGGACGGTCAAGAGACACTCACTCTCAGAAAGAAATTCCAATCAATGCATGTCAAATACCATATGCTTGCCGTTATTTTCATTACCAAGGTGTCTAGACAGGTAAGTTAGGATCACTATAGGTCTTTTCTTTGGCTTGTAATGTAGGCTAAGGGTTGGTATGATATTCAATGGCATTTAGTGACTAAACCTCCTTGGCACTACCTTAACTTTTGGGGTTCACTTATTAACCTTTTTCTTTTTTTTCTCCATTTCTTGATCACACATTATTCAGGATGGATATGGCTTTTCTTTTTCATTCTTATTTTTTTCTTATTCATCTTCCACACCACTCAGCTTTTTATTCCTTTTCACTTATTCTTTTCCTTTTATTCTACCTTTCTTCATACCCAGTTTACATCACGCACCCCTATGATGACCACCCTCAACTTAGATTGTTTTCCCAAGTCAAGGTGCACAGTGTCCAAAAAGGACTAGGGCCAAAACAGGTTCATTATGATCTAAATGGGAAGGTGATAGGTTTCATAAAAAGAAATGGTCAATTCAGGCTCAAAATAGGGATCAAGAGATATGATGCATACAAGAAAGGTCATTTAGGCAAAAAAAGTGACTTAAAAATCAAAACGGCCTATGATCCTTTCCTAACCCCTATCTTTCAACCAAAGTAAGACTAACCGGGCAAGTTTTAGATTCAACACACATAGGGAATTGAGTAAGACCTCACACACACACATGGCACAATGGTACATCACAAGCTACTACCTATTTGGTTCATGCAATTGTTAGTAGTGATTATCATGTCCCTAGTACTAATGCCATAAAAAGATTCACAGTAGCCACATATAAATGCATATCACATAGTTATAAAATAGACCAACAGAGAGGTGTTTATCAGTCTTAAAAGTCAATAAAAATATGTCAATTGCTCTGGATACTTATTTTTCTTTAGTTAACCACAACACATCACAAAACAAACACAATACGCCTAAATATGCTGGCTCTACTAGGAACAAGACTCCGGGGAAAAAAGGCACGGTAACAAAACCCCCAGGAGGACATCAACACCCATAAGTAGCCCCACCCTCAACTTAATATCATGCATTGTTCCTAATACGTCAAATCAAAAAAAGAGAGTTAGAAACATACCTGTGGCACCAAGGGTGCGAAGATCTGATGTCAATCATATAATATGAATACAAACAACAAATTACCGTGGGTTGCCTCCTAAGAAGAACCTAGTTTAAGGTCGCGACACAACCTAACTCAGCTTTTTCCTCCACCTTGAGGATATGAATGTCACCCCCAACTTAGAGTTTATCTACTTGCCTCGCTCATAGGGAGGTGGTACAAAATTAAGAAGCTGAGTAATGGATGATGCATGGTAAACAACTTAGCCTTAAAGTGAGGTGTGTTTTTGTGTTGCTTATCAAGTGTAAAATAAAAAATATAGGATTCTTGTTCCTCATCTTCACAGTCTTCCACTATTTTAGATGATCCACAGACAAGATATTATCTAAAAATAATGTGAAAAAATGCTTCGAGTGTGGCCCAACAAATCCTACTTCAAAATTTACACTATCCTCTACACACTCACTTTTATTCATCTTCTTAATATTTTTACTTTGAATTGTGCTATAGTCTTCATAAGAGATTGGCTTGGCTTCTTCTTTTGCCTCTAGCACCATTTCCTCAATCTTGGAATCATCCCACATAGTTGGCTCGGTTGGTTGGGAATATCCAAGGGTTGATCAACATTAACCTCATCATCAGTATTGGAATCTTGCTCTTCATCGTCACACTCTTCCATTATTTTAAATGATTCCACAGACAAGATATCATCTAAACATAATGTAGAAAAGTGTTTTGGATGATTGAACTCGATATCCATCTCTTCTATCCTTTCTCTTCCCTCGTTAAATGCCCTAATGTATTGAAGTATATCACATATAGTATCATTCATTATGTCTATACGATCCAACATTAGTTGAAGCATAGCTTCAATGTCACTCTTTCCAGTGCTGCGTTCTTCCTTTTCTTGACCATAAGACCTGTCATACCTATAAGAAAAACTAGAACTTGGGTTAGCGCAATAGGGGGAGGGGGAATTTGGGAAATCACTCCAATTTCCATATTGACCATCACACAAAGAACATTTATACTCCTGATAGTATGGAGATGGTGCACACGTCTCTCTCCGGAGAGCATATCTACAATCTTGCCAAAAGTGGGGTCCATCATAATATGGACATGGATCATCCAGATAAGATTTTCAACCACCAAACTCATGTTCATTCCAATATGCCATAGTAATAAGTAAATTAGAATAAAAATCAACCTAACAAAAGAAACAAAGGAAATCGCAACAAATATTTACAAGTTTGAATTCAAGCAAGTAAGCTAAAATTCCAAACTAACTCAATACGCCAAATTATTCCCTGGCAATAGTGCCATTTTTGATAATGCTTAACTTACACCTCAAATGAGAGTAAGGTGGTCATCGTCAATAGATTTACCCAACTTTGGAGTTGGGGTCGAATCCACAGGAAATAATGTGAGTGGCGATTAAACTAGTTTGAAATTATAGCTACAAGTTAAATTTAAGCAAATGATACAAAAATATGAAATATCATTTTAGTATTAATGTTTGTAATCAATATAAATGGGAAAGCAGAGCTATGTTCACCAAGGGTTTTGGGAATTGGCAGATACTAGGTACTGCTTAAGAAGTAAGTAGGAACAGTAGAATATCCCTGATGACTATACTATCTAACTTATCTCTCGACCTCACCAGAAAATTTATTATCTAATTCTGTCGAACTTAGATAACCTATCTATTTCCAATAGGGTTTTATCTCAGGTAGATTAATCTAGTTATGACATTAATCATTAAACAGAAGGTTGGTAGCTTCTGAGTTCCTATTGATAATTCACGTCCTCTAGTTTATTTCTCTGTTCAAGCAAATAAACCTAAGGAATAACCTATTATTTGAAACCAATAGATTTTAAGTTAAAACAACAGAATTTCAAGACGTCCTACTACTATTTGAACCATTTAAGTACCTAGAAGCATATCAAACCCTAATCCATGGATCCCATAACTCGGGCTAATGGAATTAGCCACTAATGATTTGATAAATGAAATAAAAAGTTGAATTCATGATAGTATAGATAAACTTACGAATGGATGCAAACAACAATTGTTTCTTCAATTGAATCACAAGAGAATAATCCACAATAGCTGATAGGTGTTGAAGGAAAAACAAGAAAAATACTTGACGAACAAGATGAGGCAATGTATGTTCCTCCCTAATTTTTAAAAACAAGATTGAGAGATTAAAGAATTAAAAAATATTGTCCATAAAACCCTAAAAGATTCTATTTATACTTAACCCTAATTATGGAAATAAAATAACGAAAATCTTAAAAATTTTCTGATTAGGTGACGCCATCGCTGAAGCCACATCAAGGTTCTAACGCCTTATCATAGATGGTGTCAGAATTGCTACAGTTGCCTTCAAAATCTGTCTTAGGTTGACGATGTATCTGAAGCCACATCACCAATCTGAAGTTGTATCACCAACGTCGTCAGATTTCTTCTTCAAGCTCAATTTTCTGGTTTAGGCTGACGCCCATCGTGATGCCTTATTATCTCATTGAAGCCATGTCACTAATGTCGTCAGAACTTCCTCTCAGACTTCAACTCTCTGGTTAGGGCTAACGCCAATGCTGATAGCCTATCACAAGGCTGACAACTTATCACGGTTGTTGTCATCAAAGTTTTTCATCTTTTTTTGCTCAAATTTTAGTTCTTTTGCTCCATTGTTATTTATTTCCATGAATCTTGACTATCATACAAAATCTTAAGAAATAACATCAAAAACACCAATAATTACTTATGAACTTACAATTATTTCAAGTTAAAAAGTCTTAAATGTGCTATAAAAATCTAGCACATCAGGAGACTTGGCTTTAAATTTATTTTTATCTTATTACTAAATTTAACACACTTCTTGGATAGATTATTCTTAATTTTGTGTTTAAGGTGTTAAGTAACTTCATAGGTGTTCTTGGTTTTATGCTTGAACTTGTGTTGAAGTTGTTGTGCCTAAATACAGATTCTTGTACCCGAAAACAATGAAGATAACAATCTTAAGAAATGATTTTTGCAATCTATATCAATTGATTTTTGGAGATTAAAGATTTTAAGTTTTCTACTTCATCAAAACTTAACTAGTGGTTTGAAGAAATAAAATCTTCATCACAAATTAAAAATCACTCGGTTGACGATTGAAAGTTATAAAAACTTCATTGTTGAACTAGAAACAAGGGGTGTTTAAAGTTCCTGCAACTTTATTACCAGTATTTTGATATACTAAATTTACTGTCTTATTATGACAGAAAAATGACTAACGATAGTCAAGTTCATGATACTACAACGATTATGGAAGCAACTAGTACTGCCACAATGAGTTGTAGCTTTGTAAGCTACGGTACCAGCGGAGAAACCTAGAAAATTCGCGAGTATGGACTTTAAGAGATGGTAAAAGAAAATATTTTTCTTCCTCACAACTCTTTGTCTTCAATGTTTCACATTTGAGGAAGCTCCAAATGTACCCGAGGGAACCTCTGAACAAGAGAGATTTGTTATTGTGGAGGCTTGGAAACACTCTGATTTCCTTTGCAGGAACTACATTTTGATTGGTCTCCAAGATGACCTTTACAATGTGTATAGTGGAACAAAGATAGGAAAATAGTTATGGGGAGTGATAGAATGGAAGTACAAGATAGAGGATGCTAAAACTAAAAAGTTCTTCATTGCACGATTCCTGGAATATAAAGTGATAGACAACTAGTCTATTGTTTTCCAAGTGCAGAAATTGGAAGTGATCATCCATGACCTCCTTGCGAAAGGTATATTTTTGACAAATACATTTATTGAACAATTTAAAAAGGTTTCTAGTATTCACATAACCTCTATTGTAGGTTTGACTGTGAATGAACTATTTTAAGTAGCAGCAAAATAGAGAAGCTACCACCTATGTGGAAGGACTTCAAGAACTATTTGAAATACAAATGTAAGAAGATGTCCGTCAAAGATATAATAGTACGACTACGCATTGAAGAAGACAATAAAGTTGTGGAAAGAAGGTCAAGAGGAAATTCTGCAATGAATAGAGCAAACATTGTAGAAGATGACCACAATAACTCTACAAAACAAAAGAAATCTGGAAATGAAAGCAATCAACCCACGAATAAATTCAAGGAAAAGTTCTTTCACTGTGGTAAGATTGGACACAAATCAACAAGTTTGTTGGGCCCCCAAGAAAGTCAAGAAAAAGGACCAAGCAAATGTGGCTGAGTCCAAGAAAGAAACTGATGATCTGTGTACCTTGCTTTCCGAATGCAACTTGGTGGGAAATCCTCGCGAATGGCGGATGGATTCTGGTTCCACCCATTATGTCTTTGCTAATAAAGAGTTGTTTGATATGTTTTATTTAGCTTAAGAAGAAGAAAAATCTACATGGCTAACTCCGCTACTATAAAAGTAGAAGGTACAGGAAAAATATGCTTGAAAATGACTTTAGGAAAAGTTTTGACACTTAACAATGTCCTATATGTAACGTAGTTAATAAAGAACTTGATTTCTATATCACTCCTAGATAAAAATGGATTCAAATGTGTAACTATTTTCGGAAAAGTTGTAATTAGCAAAGAAGAAGTGTATGTAGGAAAAGGCAATCTCAGCGAGGGCCTATATAAGATGAATGTAATGACTATTAAAATCAATAAAAGTTCTGCTTCTTCTTACTTGCTTGAGTCTAATGAATTATGGCATGAATGTTTAGGACATGTCAGTTATAAAACTTTATGCAAACTTTAGAAGTTTTGCCAAACTTTGAGTGCAATAAATCAAAGTGTCAAACATGTGTGGAGTCAAAGTATGCTAAGCATCCATATAAGTCTGTTGAAAGGAATTCCAATCTCTTAGACTTAATTCACACTGACATTTGTGATATTAATTCAACACCATATCATGGTGGAAAAAAGTATTTTATAACTTTTATTGATGATTGCACTAGATACTATTATGTCTATTTGCAAAATAGTAAGGATAAAGCAATAGATGCGTTTAGGCAATATAAAACTGAAGTTAAAAATTAATTAGAGAAAAAGATCAAAACTATAAGAAGTAATAGGGGCGTAGAATATGAATCTCCCTTTGCAAAATATATGCAGAGAATGGAATTGTCCATCAAACTACAACCCCGTATTCACCTCAATATAATGGAATTGCGGAAAGAAAAAACCAAACTTTGAAGGAAATGATGAATGCTGTATTAATAAGTTTAGGTTTACTACAAAATTTGTGGGGGAAGCTATCTTTACGGCTAACCGAATACTCAATAGAGTGCCCTATAGTAATATACAATCAATTCCATATGAAAAATGGAAAGGAAAAAAACCCAACTTAAAATATTTCAAAGTATGAGGGTGCCTAAAAAAGTTCCAAGTTCCTATGCCTATAAGGGTAAGCATAGGACCTAAGATGGTGGACTGCGTGTTCATAGGATAATCTAAAAGTAGTAAAGCATGTCGGTTTTTGGTTCATAAATCTGAATATCTGGATATTAATGAAATTACAGTGATTGAATCAGATAATGCTAAATTCTTTAAACACATTTATCCTTATAAAACTAGACATGAACAATCTAGTGGGGGGTTCTAAACAACCTCGAGATGAACCAAGTAAGAATATACATAATGGTGAGAATCCAAGATGTAGTACATGTCAAATAACGTCAACTTTATTTGGAATTTTGTAACATTTCTTTTAGAAAATGAGCCTCAAGCATTTAAAGAAGCAATGACATCTTCATATTTATCCTTTTGGAAAGAGGCAGTCAATAGTGAGATTTATTTAAGCTTAAGAAACTATACGTGGGAATTGGTTGATCTTCCTCGAGGAAATAAAACTTTAGGTTCTAAATGGATCTTCAAAAGGAAAATGAAAGTGGATGGTATTATTAACAAATACAAGGCAAGACTTGTAGTAAAAGGCTTTAAACAAAAGGAAGGTCTTGATTACTTTGATACATACTTGCCAACAATGAGGATAATGTAAATTCAGATGTTAATTTCCTTGACGGCAGTATATGGTCCTAAAATCCATTAAATAGATGTGAAAACAACATTTCTAAATGGAGAATTGGAGGAAGAAATTTACATAGCATAGCCTGAAGGTTTTGTGATTCTAGGAAAAGGAAATAAGGTGTGTAGACTTATTAAGTCACTTTATGGACTAAACCAAGCACCTAAAAAATGGCATGCAAAGTTTGACCAAACCATGTTGGTAAACGAGTTCAAGATAAATGAATGTGATAATTGTGTCTACATTAAAGCTACTCCAAATCAGCTAGCCATTGTTTGTTTATATGTGTATAATATGTTGATCATCAGTAGAGATATTTCTGACATAAATGCAATGAAATGAATTCCCGAGAGCAAGTTTGATAAGAAAGACCTTGGAGTTGCGAATGTGATCTTAGGAATAAGAATCCATAGAACTATCTAATAATTGACATTGTCATAGTCTCATTACATAAAAAAAGTACCAGATAAATTCAAGTATATCGAATTTGGTATTACCAAGACTCCATTGGATGTGAGTTTCCCATTTCAAAAAAATGAAGGTGAAAGTGACTCACAATTGGAGTACACAAGAGTATTGGGATGTTTAATGTGTATAATGAATTGTACATGACCATACATAGTATGGACTATTAGTAAATTGATTTGGTACACAAGTAATCCCAATATAACTCATTGGATGTCAATAAAAAGAGTTTTGGGGTATCTTAAATACACTCAAGACTATGCTTTGCATTATAATAAATATCCTGCAGTACATGAAGGATATAGTGATGCAAATTGGATCACCTGATCGAACGAAGTAAAATCCACAAGTGGATATATATTTACTATTGGTGGAGGAACAATCTCCTAGAAATCATTCAAACATACATGTATTTCTCACTCTACAATGGAATCTGAATTTATCGCATTGGATTAAGATAGTGAAGAAGCAGAATGGCTCCAAAATTTATTCAAGGCATTTCTTCAAGGTGTCTTTCATGTTTTGAAGAGACCCCTGAGAGTTCCCAATGAGATATCTTAGCTTACCATTTCCCCCTAAGAAGTGGAATAAATGAGATTGTCATCAAATATTGGTAAGAATTAAAGTGAAGATCAACTTAGTTTCTTCAAGGCATCTTTCATATTCTGACTGATTACAAATCTTTAGCTAAATCCAATTTTCAGTATACAATTTTAATTTTAAGGAGATGTTTTTATTTTACCACAAAGTATCTTAAAAGTTGTGGATAAAATATGTAGAGATTATTTGTGGAGTAGCTCAGAAGATAAGAGGATGACTAATTCGGTTGTTTAGAAGAAGGAATGCCTTTCAAAGAAGTTTTGTGGACTGAATGTTGCAAGTTGTAAATTGTGGAATTTGGCTTCTACGGGCAAGCTGAATTGGTTAGTTTTTTTCCAAAAATAAATGTGCTTTGGGTGAGAAGGATTCATGGAATGTATATGAGGAATGTCATGGATTTTAGTAGGTATTATAGGAAATTAAATAAGATAAATTTGGCATAAAACTGGTATAACATTGATGTCATTTCATTAAATGCATCTGGGAGGTACTCTATATCTGGGGCTTATGTCGAGCTGGTAGGACCAAGAGTGAAACTGGAGATAGCTGACTTGGTGTGGAGCATGATAATGCTACCTACAAAAATAATTGGTACTTGTCTAGCTATTCTGGGCAAGTTTCTAACCAATGATAGAATGATTAGCACTGGTATCCCCCATTATTATCCTTATCATAGCCTATGTGAGTGTAATGAGTTAGAGACCCCAATGGAAGCTTGTTTGTAAATTTTTTATGAAAAAAATGATGGTTCCAATTAAGAGGAGTTTATGAAAGTTTTAAGAAGATCTAAAGGAAGCACTGAAAAAACATAAAAAGGAGGTCATGACTACTGCAATTGGGATTTGATCTTCAATACATGAGAGGCCAAGAAATGAAGATTTTTGAATACAAAATGTAATAGAGAGCACAAATTGACACAGATACCGTTTGAAATCGGGATAGGATAGGTTTAGTTTTGAACTCTAGGAAGTATAGAAGAAGGAGAGCATTTATACAAATGTTATTGTACTTAGAAGTCATTTCGTGTGTGGTATGCATGAGGTATAATACTTTTAGAATAAAATACAGGATTATTTTATTCTCTGTTTGGTTGGAGGTATAAGTTAGTGTCAGAATTATTTATCCCACCATTTATATCATAATGATAGAATAAGTTATCCCACATACATGGTGGAATAACTTATTTTGTGATAAATAATATGAAATAATTAATCCCAAATAACATGTTCCCAACCAAACGACCCAACCTTTACAGTGTTGTTTCTCGAGGCTGCATTACCTGGATAGCTTTCTTCAAAGATATTTGAGGTGTGCAGAGCTCATTAGGCATAACTCTTTATTATTTAGTAATTTTATCAGTTATTATTTCCCCGTTTAATAATACTTGTCTACTATTAACTTCACAGCCATGTTAAAACACGATAATAATAGGGGTAGTTTTACTATATTACCTTTGAATGTAATCTATACTATATTCAAAGTGTGAAGGGCCTTATAAATGTTGTTTGAATTTTTTGTCCTTTATTAAAAGGTTCTGCTTTAGACAAAATCATCTTTTCAGTTTTTTTCTTAATAAATAAATAAGAAATTTAAAATCTAAAAATATTTAGGAAGAATTCTAAAGTGTCCCTTTAACTTTGCCTAGTTAAATATTTGGCAAATTAATAAATCCTAGTGAAAAAAAGCTTTCCAAAATATAGTCCACTCTTCCCTTAGATGTGGTTTTAACTCTTTACTTTTTTCGTAAGTCATCATAATAATTTTCAAGTTATTTGTCCCTAAAGAAAAAGGAATGAGCGATGTGTAGTATGAGATCTTATAATTTAATTTAGAAGATCATTTAGATGTATAGTGTTTGGTTAAAGTTCAGATAGAAAACTAAGAAAATCAAGATATTTTAAGTGTGTTTTTTGACCCTCCACTTTATTCACAAGTCAATATATTAAATTTCAAGTTGTCTATCAATAGATAAAATGGGAAATGTAATTTATAACTATCATGACTCAATTTCTCAGTTCATGATGGTGCTGTAACACCCCAATTTTCTAAACCGGAATGCTACACGGTGCTTATGAACTCGAAGGACCACAAGCTAACCCATGACTTATATCTGTATCTGTATACTGCATAATATAACTTAAAAATGCGGAAACATGTACTGATTGGCCAT
This sequence comes from Capsicum baccatum var. pendulum, assembly GCA_030864225.1. Taxonomy (NCBI): domain Eukaryota; kingdom Viridiplantae; phylum Streptophyta; class Magnoliopsida; order Solanales; family Solanaceae; genus Capsicum; species Capsicum baccatum. The sequence continues at coordinate 167,786,060 of CM061558.1, read as the reverse complement.
AAGGTTCAACTGAATAAACATCTGATAAGAACAATGTCTGAAAATGGTATAACCGTACCAAAAAAAATTTGAAATAACCATCTGACATGCTATAGTCTGGAAAGCCTCTAAAATGTATGAACAAGGAGCTAATGGGACATGTCCCCAGCTAACTCCAACTACTAAAATAAACTGAAAAACTGAAATAGTAATGAAATTATCGTGTCCTCAAAAGATGATGACTTACTTCTAACTCTGACTATTGTTACTGGAATCTACTGCTGATTTGGAGCTCGTGCCTCTAAACCTATGGTGCAAGGTAAGAGAAAGCACCATAGCGTAAATATGTTAGTACGACTGCATGTACTGAGTATACAAGTGAGGTAGGATAAATGGAAAGGGTGATATGCATGAACAATGCTGACTAATATGAATGTGAGAATACAGACATGCATAAGAAACTATAACTGAACTCATGGTGATACTGACTACTGAGTTTGATTAATGATGACCTAGCTTTACTGATATTGAGGTACTGCATAGATGAATGACTATTTCTGACAGTTCGAATTATGAAGAACTGGTCTGATTGACTGTGTCTAACAACTTTGAAACTGAATACTAATAATGTAGCCATGATGACTGATATAACTGATGTAACTGTGATGATTGTCATAACTGATGTAACTGATGCTGAGCGACTATATCTGACAGTATTAGTTCTGATATTCTAAAGAACTATCTGAGTCTATTGCTGAAACTTAGACTGAGATTGAAACTGAGACTATGAGAGGTAATCATCTAACCGACATGCCCCAAAACTAAACTAGTTGGGGTCCAACTTGTAACCCCACCTGTAAGGGGTTCAATACCATGAAACGGGTAGATACAACATGTGAGTAAACTCTATTTTATTTTGGAGCTCATTCCATCTGCCCTGCTATCAGATAAACTCAAAGGAGATGCATTATCCCTAGGGCTAGGGACATCTCAACCTATGCTGGCTACGTAGTTCTCGAATGCAAGGATTGCTTCTAGGAATCATACCCTATGACTGTGGCAGGTAATTCCCCATCCTTGGATTCACTCGGTGCTGAATCCTACTCCCAGCAGAAAGACACTGAACTAATTTGCTGAACTGCACTGCTTGACTGAACTGAACTGATTAACTGAACTGATGTTAGTGGGATTATTTAGCAGAGCTAAACTGAGTTTATGAGAGCAATGATCTTACTGAATATTGAGTTCTTGAAATTTCTGAGAGTACTGAATTACGGAGATTACTGAAGTTTCGGAGAACACTAGAATTTCTGAAGTTTCCGATATCACTGAGTACTGAGATTATTGAGATTAGGTGAGATTAACTGAGTTACTGAACTTTCCTAAGTCACATGACTGACTAAGTTCTATGGAACATGGCTTGACTGATAGTCTTGTGAAATCATGACATAGATCTAGGCACACAACTATATTTTTTGGGTACAAGTACCCCCAGGACTCGATGGAAGGAAACTAACACACATGATTGACTTGATCATAAGAGTAGAATCCAAAATTTAAAATATCATAAGTAGGGGATTTCAAACTACACAGGATGCTCAAATTCTTATACATGGAATGGAATGCATACAACATGTATATACTTGCATATTTTCAACATCATGCTCATTCCATATCACAATAACAACACATAACAATAACGTGCAATTCATGTGAAATCATAGAGAATAGAACATGGTCTTGTTATTTAAGTACTATTGAATCATGGGACATGAATTTTATCATCCTAGGCATTTTATCAAACACCGTATATGCACCACTTTGGGCATAGGTTTATTCATGAATTTGAAAACCTATATCACCCAAAGTTCATATATTTCAACTAACATGCCATCCTAGTTTCATACAAACCCATAAGGATTCTATCTTGAAATCATTCAATACATAAACAAGATCAACAATCAAATCAAAACATATCAAGCATGGCATATAGTTTAAAATAGGGTTCTTGGACTTCATGGATAAAATGAGTCCATGAATGAACACACGCATACCTTAGTTCTTGATTTAGTAAAGATTGACGGAAAGATTCTTGGAATTTGATGGTGGAAGTTGCTTGAACTTGAATCCCCCAATTGAAACCCTAATGTGTTCTTGAGAGGTTTTAGATAAAAAAGAGTATGTTTTGGTGAAATAATGTCTTAATTCCGTGTTTGGGGAGCTTATATAGGGTGGGAAGAAGACCCAAATACCCCTCTAGATGCGTCTTTTAATTTGCATAAAAATTTCCCGATTCGGGCACCTGGCGCGACGCGGAGACATCGCGTTGCCACTTTTTTATGACCTGGAAACTCACCGCGACGCAGTAGAATTATGTAGAGACATTGGAAATTGAAAACATTATTTTGGATTATAGCGCGACACGCCACTGACTGAAATGCCACTGCTAAAACTTTAAATCGCCATAACTTCTTCACTGGGTGTCTATTTTAGGCGAATTTGGTATCTACGGAAAGCTTATTCAATTCTATACAATTTGGAGGGTATAAATATGCCAAAATACCATGTATAAATGAAGTTATACTCGTTCAAATATGACCTATATGAAATTACACATGAAAATTTAGTAGATTTAAAAGTTCTTAGCTTGTCTTACTCTAAGTGACTCTTATGAACATGATTAACACATCATCAGATCTATTATCACTAGGAGACTCATCCTAATTCATGTACTTAAACATTAATCACAGGATAGGAGGTTTCATGTGTAGGAAACAATGGTTTATTTTTTAGCTTAGAAATATATTGGGTATTACAATATCTCCCCCTTAGGAACATTCATCTTCGAATTAGACTGACTGAGAGGGGAAATAATAAACTGAACCTGAACAAAACATGAATGAATGAAACATGATATCATGACTGATGTGACAAATAAAATGATTCATACCGAACATACATATTTGATGCATGATTATATGACTGACATGATACATGAATGCATGACTGAAAGTACTGATAAGTTGATCACACACATCTGATGCATGAGTACATGACTAAACTAACTCATGAACATGTGATTGAACATGCAATGGTAAAGATACCAAGTTTGAACTGAAAATAGATCATGGAACTGAATACAAAGTTTGGTATTAAAACCTAATCATGAGAACAAGTAAGCTCAAAGAAGACTATTACCTTAAACTGAAAATACTGATGTGTCAGAGATTAATCACTCAATATGCATGAGAGGGAACATGAGAATATAACTGAGTCTGGAACGTGATGCATAAACTAAAATGAGTCTGTATTGTGTGACATGGATAGAGTATCGTGAACTGAACTGAGACATCGAACACATGGCTTACTACTGAGTTTTGGAGTTAGAGGGTTGGCTCATAAGTAACACTGCCTTTAAGATATATTCATCAAAGAAAACGACATATTTAAATCATGAAATTTTAAGGGCTATAGTCTATCTCCCCCTTGGGACACTATGTCCTTTGAAGGATGCTGGGATGACTTTGCTGAGATATTAAGGAAGTTGAGGCGATGTACAAGGCACCTAGGTATGAAATCATGACTGATTATCTGAGATTTGAAACTGAGGCATGACACATGAACTGAGTTGATTACTGGACTGAAGCATACATTATAACTAAGATTGTAACTGGGACTAATACTAGAACTGAATATTAGGTATGCAAGACTGAATTGTGACTGAGTGTCTGGAATCCGTGTTTGAGACATGATACATAAACTAAGCTGATCTTGCATATACTAATATGCTCTATCTTGGAGATGGTTACATCCTCGAGATGTCCGTTAGTATGGATGGATGGAAAGATGGGAGGACAACCCCTACCAAATTTGACTGCATATTTGTTAAACCAATTTTCTAGCTAGACTGACTAACTTATACTAATAACTGAACACTGGCATATAAGACTAAATTGAACTTCGTGAGAATAAATGAACTAAGACTATAGAATATTGTACATAGGATGTAAGGATTAACTGAGTACTATGAGGTGACTGAGCATGGATTCATGGAGACTGTATTACTTGAAAATGAAGTACTATGTATTTAATATGATTTCTAAAGATTTGGTAAACTAAGGTACTGACAAATAAGAGAGAAACTGATAGTTGCATACTATGGCATAGCGAATTCGAGACTAGACTGAGTTTTAGGATCTGATTACAGAACTGGGATAGAAAATTGGGTTCGATTAACTAAACTTCAGGAGTCTAAAACTAATGCATGATGCATGAGCTGAACTGAACTTGAAACTACTAGGAGGTTCTACCTGGGAGTAGTTACATTCTCTGAGATTTTGGATACGTGAATAGATGCAAGGATGAGAAAACAATTATGCACATCTGACTGCTTGATTTTTAAACTAATTTGCCAAATTTACTAACTTATGCTGTAATATTAGCTCAATTGAGAGAAATAGATCTAACAATGCACACCATAAACATGAAAAACTTGTATTGTACCCGAATCTAGGTTAGGGAAACTTTCTGGATCATGACGGGTCTGGAGTCTATTATGACGCTGGTCACTCTTGGTACCTTGCTGACGTAACTCTTTACCCCTCTGTGAGATAACTCTATAGTCTCAAATCTTGTGTCCTGGCTTGCCACAACCAAAGTATAAATCACTGCCTGCCCTACACACACGCTTATGATACTTACCACAAGCCTGACAAAGAGGATAGGTAAGAACTTTGCTCTCGCTACCCTATGACCTTGGCTGAGAAGGACTGTAACTACCTGTTCTAGACCTCTTATTTTCTCTCTCTTTCTTTTTAAGATTATGCTCCTTAATCTTTTTATCATAGACCATCAACCTAGACAAGTCCATATCAGTAATCAAAATTGCCGTCCAGCACTCCTTAACCACTCTACCTGATACCCCATACATAAACTTATTCATTCTAGACCTACTGTCTACCACTATATGGGGAGCATACCTGGTTAATTGGGTGAACTTAAGGGAGAATTCTTTTACGCTCATCGTACCCTGCCTGAGATGGATGAACTCTAACACTTTAGCCTCCTTTTGCTCTATGGCAAAGAACTTATCTAAGAAAGAAGTAGCGAACTCTTCCCACTCAATGGGCTCTGTATCTGTACCCCTATCTACCTGTCACTGTTTAAACCACGTACGGGTAATATCTTGTAGATGAAAGGTGGCTAACTCTACACTCTCACTGGAAGTCACTCCTATGATATCTGTGACTTTCTGAACCTAATCGAGGAACTCCTATGGATCCTCTTCAGAATTGGAATCGGTAAATAGAGGAGGATTCATTTAGGTGAAATATCAAATCCTAGATGTAGCAACATTGGCCTTTAGGTCGGTTGGAACAACAGAACTGAATTGGCTAGAGTAGTGAATATAATCCTTAATTCTGCATGAGAGACGTGCTCGTCCAGGGAATCTTCTTGAGAGATTAATTAGAGCTTTTGCTCACTGGCACGACATGAATACTGAAAGTAGGGAAACTGTTCCTAAAACATCTCATGGCCTCCTGGACATAAGTGCGGTGCACAACACAATCATGTACAAGACTCTACTAGATATGGATTTCCGACTTCCTAGGACTCTATTGAACATTAGACTTTGATACCAAGTTTGAAACACCCCAATTTTCTGAACCGGATGCTACACGGTGCTTATGACCCCGAAGGACCACAAGCTAACCCATGACTGATATTTGTACCTGTATACTACATAATATAACATAAAAATATGGAAACATATACTGAATGGACATAAGGTTCAACTGAATGAACATCTGATAAGAAAAATGTCTGAAAACTGTATTACCATACCAAAACAAATCTAAAATAACTGTCTGACATACTATATTATGGAAAGCCTCTAAACTGTCTGAGGAAGGAGTTGATGGGACATGTCCCCAGCTAACTCCAACTACTGAAATAAACTGAAAACTAAAATAGTAATGAAATCATCGTGTCCTGCTGCTGGTCTGGAGCTCGTGCCTCTGAACTTATGGTGTAACATAAGAGAAAGTACTATAGTGCAAATATATCAGTACAACTGAATGTACTGAGTATACCAATGAGGTAGGCTAAATGCAAAGGGTTATATGTATAAACAATGCTGACTAATATGAACGTGAGAATACATACATGCATAAGAAAATATAACTGAACTCGTGGTGATACTGTCTACTGAGTCTGATTACCGATGACATAACTTTACTGATACTAAGGTACTGTATAGATGAATGACTATTTCTGACAGTTCAAATTATAAAGAACTGATCTGATTGACTTGTGTCTTAACAGTTTAGAAACTGAATACTGATAACGTAGCGATGATGACTGATATAACTGTGATGATCGGCATAACTGATGTAACTGATGCTGAGCGACTGTATTTGAAAGTCTAAGTTTTGATATTCTAAAGAACTATCTGAGTCTATTACTAAAATTTAGACTAAGATTGAAACTGAGAATGTGGGAGGTAATCATCTAACTAACATGCCCCAAAATTAAACTGGTTGGGGTCCAAACTGTAACCCTAGATGGAAGGGTTTCAATACCGTATCACAGGTAGATACAACATGTCATTAAAACCTATTATATTTTGGAGTTTATTCCGTCTGCCCTGCTATCAGGTAAACTCAAAGGAGATGCATTAGCCTTCTAGGTAGGGACATCTCAACATACGCTGGCTACGTAGTTCTGGAACTCAAGGATTATTTCTAGGAATCATACCCTCTGACTGTGATAGGTGAGTCCCCATCCTTGGGTTCACTCGGTGTTGAATCCTACTCCCAACTGAAAGATACTGAACTAATTTGCTAAACTGCACTGATTGACTAAACTAAACTGATTAACTGAACTGATGTTAGTGGGATTGTTTAGCAGAGATAAACTGAGTTTATGAGAGCACTGATCTTACTGAGTATTGAGTTCTTGAAATTTCTGAGAGTACTGAATTACAGAGTTACTGAAGTTATGGAGAAAACTAGAATTTCTGAAGTTTCCGATGTCACTGAGTACTGGGATTAACTGAGGTTAACTGAGTTACTAAACTTTCCTGAGTCACATGACCGACAAAGTTCTATGGAACATGGATTGACTGAGAGTATCGTGAAATCTTCACATGGATCTAGGCACACAACTATATTTTTCAGGTACAAATACCTCCAGGACTCGATGGAAGAAAACTGACACACATTATGCTTAACTTCTTATACATGGAATAGAATGCATACAACATGTATATACTTGCATAGCTTCAACATCATGCTCATTCCATATCACAACAACAACACATAACAATAATGTGAAATTCATGTGAAATCATAGAGCATAGAACGTGGACTTGTCATTTAAGAACTATTGAATCAAGGGACATGAATTCTATCATCATAGGCATTTTATCAAATAACTTACATGAACCACTTTGGGTATAGGTTTATTCATGAATTCAACAACCCATATCACCCAAAGTTCATATATTTCAACTAACATGCTATCCTAGTTTCATACAAACCCATAAGGGTTCTATCTTGACATCATTCAACACATTATCAAGATCAACAATCAAATCAAAATATAACAAGCATGGAATATAGTTTAAAATAGGGTTCTTGGACTTCATGGATAAAAGGAGTCCATAATGAACACATGTATACCTTAGTTCCTGATTTAGTAAAGATTGACGGAGTGATTCTTGGAATTTGATGGTAGAATTTGCTTGAACTTGAATCCCCCAATTGAAACACTAATGTGTTCTTGAGAGAATTTTGATGAAAAAGAGTATGTTTTGGTGAAATAATGGCTTAATTCTATGTTTGGGAGCTTATATAGGGATGGGAAGAAGACCCAAATACCCCTCTAGATGTGTCTTTTAATTTCTGTGAAAATTTCCTGATTTGGGCCCCTAGCGCGACACGGAGACATCGTGTTACCACTTTTTTATGACCTGCAAACTCACTGTGACATGGTGGAATCGCAGAGAGACATTGAAAATTGACAAATGTCATTTTGGCTTATGGCGCGATGCGCCACTAATTGAAATGACTCTGCTGAAACTTTAAATCGCCATAACTTCTTCACCGGGTGTCTGTTTTAGGAGAATTTGGTATCGACAGAAATTTTATTCAATTCTCTACTATTTGGAGGGTATAAATCTGCCAAAATACCAGCTATAAACCAAGTTATACTCGTTCAAATATGACCTATGTGAAATCATACATGAAAATTTGGTGGATTCAAAAGTTCTTAGCTTGGGTTACTCTAAGTGACTTTTATGAACATGCTTAACACATCATAAACTCTATTATCACTAGGAGACTTATCCTAATTCATGTACTCAAACATGAATCATAGGATAGGAGGTTTCATGCGTAGGAACAATGGTTCATTTTCTAGATTAAAAATATATGGGGTATTACAGGTGCCTACTCTATCTCACCAGTAGGCCAGCCAAGCCATAGCCTGGAAGGGTGAGTAACTGGCTAACAAGAGGAAATAAAGAAAGCATAGGGGTAAAATCAACAACAACAATAACATAAGCGGAAACGAAGAAGTATACGTATAAAATATATCGAACAGGGAAAGAAAGAGGAAAAAATATACAAGATAGTCCCTTTCAAGACCTGGTAAGATTGGTACTAGATCCACCAGTAACAAAAATAAAAGTACTAGACAATATCCAAAACATACATAATATATATACGCAATAGTCTCGAAGGCAAAAAACTATACTGAAATAGATGCAGGAGGATCAACCTCGAACTCTAGAAAACTTATTCTGCTCTGGATCAATATTGGATCAGAGAAACATGTCAATGCTCGCGGCTCATGCTAAGTTTGGTATATGGTAAAAGATATAGAGGTATAGTATGAGTACCAAAGTAATGGGTACTCAATAGACATCATCGACTGACTATGCTAAATATAGTAAAATCATAACTGAAATGCAAGAGTATAAGCTAAGTCAGTAGTGGTAGGGGTAGAAAAGTAAATAGCTACTGTACTATTTTAGTGCGATAAAGGAAACAGATAAAGGCAATACAAAAAAAAAGCATCCCAACGATAAGAAAGACAGAATAACTATATCCTAAATGGGCCCTTATAAGCCCAAAAAGCACATAAAAGAAATTAATTAACCCTACCAAGCCCCCATAAGCTGGTGGGTTCACTCAAGAAACAACTAAAGTAAAAGCATAAGCAACCCATAAGTGATCTCATGTAACTACCTGAACCCAAAGTCATACTAAACCGTCTAGATGTGCGTCGGGGTTGAAATGGCATTGATGGATAATAACAAGAGGTTAGATATCAGATTGAAGTGAAAATAGTCAATAATAATAAGAGGCAACATAAATCATATTCAACAAAACTCAACACAACTGTCAATATTCTTAACACAACTGTAATCAACGTCAGAACACCCCGATCGTATCGTAACCAAATGCCAAAATCGAATTGAAACTCATAGTAACCTTAAGATAACCAAAATCTAGTGAACCAATAAGTAACCAAGCTAAACTATAAAATTAAAATTCAGACCATATTGTAACTAATTCTAAAGCTGTCCCAGAACTCATAATAAATAACAGAAATAAAGTATATGTCATTCCAAATACAGAACTGAAATGCATTTATATAAACCTATGTGTAACTAACTAAAAGAAAGGAATCCAAGGTTTTTCAGATTACTACACGTCCTAAGATCATAAATTCTACATTATACTAAGGGATAACAGGCCTTAAATCTACCAAAATATGGCCCTAATCGGATAAATAAAACATAAAATATTTTAAAAAATACATTGAATACAACTACCTATCCAAAACTAGCATAATACTATATTAATACCATACATACACTGAATCTAAATATATGGTAAACCTAGCCTACCTGGACGCCAGACAATAACCTTTGATCAACCATGAGCTACTCGTTTTCTCTACTTGACCTCAGAAGTCACTGCGTTAAGGACCTCTAAGAGACAGGAATAAACCTCCTAATTCCGAGCTTAAAACTAGAATTTGAGCTCAAATAATTTAACATAGATAATTACTTTTGCTTTTTCCTCCATTAAGTAAATTATTAAGAATTAATATTTTTCCCTCTTAATTCATCACTATATATATATATATATGTATATATAAATTGGAGGAACCAACATTAAAATTGAATATAAAGGAAATCAAAATTGGATATCTATAATATTTAATTAAAAGTGGTGACTCATAATCATACTAATATAACCCCACTTTAATTTGGTGCCACCACATTGTTAATTAGCATCCTGTCCACTCCCTCCATCTACACGTGGAGTGGAGGTGGTAATGTAAAGAAAATATATTTATCCCCTTATGTTTATACACAAATATTGTATAACTTCGTGGTAAAATAAATATCATATTTTAAATATACCATAATTAATAGAAAATTATTTTAAATAAAACCTCTATTATATAATTATAATATTTTAACATATTTAGATTTACTATCTTCGCTTAAAATATCAATAAATTATAAAACTATTATAAAATAATATTAATGTATTGTAACTAATAGTTTTTCATAAACGTTAATAAAATATATATCTACCAAATTCTGATTTAATTTAACCATTTTAGAACATGTTTGGTATTAATAAAATTCTCAAATGAACTATCCATAAATTGAACTATCAGTCCCAACCTCATAAATAACTTGGGGCAATTATATGAAAACTCTAAATGCCGAAAATGGTCAAAAATGAGAAATTGACCCCAGAGTCATTACATAATATGAGATTTCATAATTTATTTTAGATGATCATTTTGATGTATAAATCTCTTGTATTTGTATTATGAATACTTTTGGAGTATTTGTTCATTGATCCAGAGTTATTAACTTATTATGTATATAGAATGCAAATTTTGTGACACGTGTTAGTGTCAAGTTAGTTTCTGAAGATGGTGTTGGAGTTATTGCCAGTGGCGTTGTCAAGGCACATGTCTTGATCTTTGGTCATGATGGAGGGACTGATACCTCAAGATGGACTAGCATCCAAAGTATCGTGCTTCCATAGAAACTTGATCTTTTAAAGAACATAAAACACTAGTGGTTAATGACCTCTGCAACCACATATTTAGAAAATCAAAATCATAGATATACTTTAGTGTATTTTTGACCCTTCACTTAATTCATAAGTCAACAAAATAATTTTCAAGTTGTTTGTCGATAGATGGAAAGGAAGAAGCAAGTGGTAGCATGAGATTCCATAATTTATTTTACCTTATCATTTAGATGTAGAGAGTGTTTGTTGAAAGTTTAGGTAGAAAGCTAAAAAGGTTGAGACATTTTAGATGTGTTTTTGAGCCTTCACTTTATTCATAAGTTGTCATAGAAAATTTTGAAGTTGTTTGTCAATAGAAAAAAAAGAAAGAATGATTTGTAGTATGAAATCCCATAAACCTAGGTTACAACTATTTAACTTTTTTCTTATAAAATTAGTAATACTATTTGGATACTAACATTTAACAATATTCATACAAGACTAATATATGACGGTGAGAATAAACATAAAAATCCAAAGAAATGACAAAATTGAAAAATGGAAAGTAAAGGATAAATGGATAGATGATAAAGATAGACAGATAAATACAAATAAGATAAGAGAATTAAGAACTTAAGAGTATATTAAAGTGAAAATCCCTTAATTACGACTATCAACGAGCAACAATCTCTTATGTTGACCGCAAGGAAAAAAAAACGCCCTTACAACCTCCGTCTCTAAACAAGTGTCAACAAAATCTTTTCCAATATCTCTCTCACTCTATCCAGAGTTTTCATACATTCATAATCTAAAAACAAACTAATGAAATAAAGACCTAAGCTACTCTATTTATAATTTAGGGATAACTTATTACAATGGACCCAAAAGTGATCCATTTGTATTAATGAAACAAAGGCAGCTCACTCTATCATCTTTTGGAAAGATGTGGCACATGTCAAGGTTATTTCTAGAGTGGATAAGGCTGTTTTGACCTACTATTGATCCGCTAGACCTGGTCTAGCACACCTTTAAGGCGGATCGGGAGGACATCCCTTCCAATGGGCCTTTTAGCCCCGTCTTGCTCTCCTTTGACCTTTTTAAAGTCCTTTAACCCTTTTTAATGATAATCTTCATCCATCTGACATTTGATAATTGGACTAAGGCATCGTCAAGTACCTCGAGCATCATAAGTATCCCACCTAAAGGTTTTGAGGCAATTTGGCTTATATCATCCTCCCCTTCTTGAAAAGGATTCGACCTTAAATCCAAATCTTGCAAAACCAAAGGAAGGACAAACAAACACAACATCATCATAGCATGAGGGTTAGGTTTAGCACAAATAAACATAGAATAATTCCAATGAACACACTTAAGATATAACGAAAGATCCTTTATATTAATCATGACAAACTTAATGAAAATATTACAAAAATATTAGCAATGCAATTATCAAGAGATAAGGAAACCACAAAGGTCATAATGACATCAATATGCCAAGAAAGTAAGACTACATTCATCGTATGAGCCATAAGACATAGTTTCTTTATTATCTCTTCAAGAGACCAAATCAAAATGGTACCACCAATGGTTCAAAATTCCACAAGGGTTTTCTGGGGTCCAAGATGTGAATGACCCATAAATCATTATTATTAAATCAAGTGGATGAACCAACTAGTTTCTTATCTTCCCAAAAAATAATTCCAAGACTAGCATGGACATCATCATAGGCAAAGACGTAGTATAGAAAAGAATCAAGAATAAATTCATCATTTAAGGTGCTATTATGTATAAGAATTCCATTTGACTCAAAAGATTTAGCACATAATGCACACAAGGATGGAATCAAAATATTTAAGCACAAAGAATTTTCCCTTTCAAACAACTTTTTTTGAGAAAGGGTTCACCAATTGAAAACACATCACAAAGAAGGGTATCACATAAATCGAATTCATTCAAAGTGTTTTCAAGAGGAAACCCTCTCCTTTACATACAAGTAGTTAAACCTTGGTCAAGAATGGAAACACATAGTGTTTTACTTTCTTGGATATTTTATTTACTCTCCTTGTTTAAAGAAATCTCATGATTATTGTAAATGCCTCCTATGCACAACTTGGGTCTATCAAGTGGATTGTAAATCCTCAAGAAAGACATTCTATCATATGGAAGGATACCAACATCCTCAATAAAATTTAGCTTGTCATCTTAACCAAGAACCAAATTGGGTGTATAAACATCACCACCTTCCAACAGGTCACCATGGTCAAATGGATAGAGAGGCCATAAACAAGGGCCTAAAAAATACTCTCTTTCCCCAAAGGCATTATCAAAACAAAATGATACACTCTTCATACTAAAATAAGCATCATCAAAAGCAAATAAAGAGTAAATAAAGGTGTCAGCAAACTGATTTTATCTAAAGGTGTACTAAAAAACATTTTCACTTTGATGCCCAAGAACATTATCAAGGGTATGCTTAAGAATGGGAACACTCAAAGAATAAAAGGCAATTGGTGCACAAAAATCACCCTTCAAACCTTAACATTCCTTTCCCTTAAGAGTACTCTTATCTTTGGAGAAGATATTTCCATCCTTAGGTTTAATATTATCGCACCATAATGGGTTGTTATATGGAATATATACCTCATGATGAGCTATATCATCAACATGATCCACATCACTAGTTAATTCACAAGAAGTGATTTCATCATCTTCAAATAAGATATTTTACTTAAAGAGAGAAGGTTTAACCCCTGAAGAAGAATTAGAAGATGTAAATTCACTCTAAAAAGATAATAATCAAGTTTCAAGGAACTTTCAAACATATAATTATCCCTATGATCCAAATAGACAAGAGGATCTTCATCAAGAGGTATGCTCAAATGATCCCTCCTCTTTAATTGAACAACATTTTCAATATCATAACTCGAGGTTTATTAATCACATCACACACATTCTCAAGTGGTGGGCTAGTTTCACACATAAGTTGGTCAACACTATTTCCACAAGACAATGTATTATTATTCAACACAGTGGCTTTAACTCTAGGTGGACACAAATTGATCTTATAAGAAGAGTCAATTTGGTCATCAATAGGATCAACTAGTGTATCCACACTCTTAACATGTACATTATTAACTAGAGGGAAATAATTATGAGACTCACATGTAGGCAAGCTATTACTCACACTTAATTGGCTACTAGACTAACAATGATCATTCATGTTTGTGAAAGTGAAAGAGTTAACTATGTTACCTTGAGGTTCTTGATAAGAGTTTTTTTTACATTAGGGGGTGGAATGACCTTGCAAGATTTGGAGACATCTAATATTTCCCCTTCAAATTTTCAATTGTAATCTCCTTCTTAAGAGCTTGTTCTCCTCCGCTTGTCATGTTTGTTCCTACACACATTTCCTTAATAAGAGAGGGACAAACAAAGTAAGATTGGGTTGGTGTAAACCCACTCACTTCACTCCTCTCAACCTTTCCTTTTTCCTCTCTTAGATTTCAATATTGCACTTTGTTACTTCTCTCAATCTTTTGTCTCTTATTTTCATTAGACTTGGAGTAAGTGATCATATTTGTTTGAGATTTGGGAATGATAAGTGGAAGGATTTGAGTTCACCATTGGTCTATTACAATCTTAGGCCAATTTTTCTCATTTGGAACTCGATGTCGTGTAAATGAATTGACACCCAAGCATAAATGTCCACATTCCAAAGGAAAGATGTCACGCCAAACCTCCTTATAGTACCCACCTCGGGTGAAGGAAATCTTCCCTCTCTCAAAAACTATATACCCTTCCAAAAAGTATGGGAAAAGTAAAGATTCTTGACGTATCCCTAGATGGTCAACCATGGATGAAGTGATGCAGTTTCTATAACACCCATCATCAAGTACAAGGATTCTTTCTGGAACCACATAAATATTTACCTTTCTTGAGAAAATATTTCTTCTTGGATCAATATTTTAAAGATTCATGTACCCTTTTGGTTCATTTGTATTCCTTATGAGCTCTTTTAAGGCACTCCATGTTTGATCAGACTTTCTTAAAAGTTTCCACCATACCAATGCCATCACTTGAATGTGTTTAAGGGCATATATTCTTGTTCAACTTCTCTCATATCATAATCATTAAAGATCCTTTCAAACTTCTATTCCTAACAAAGATAATTATGGGGATCTAAATCTGTATTAAAGATAGGAAGAGCCGAAAGATCATGAATCTTAATATACCCTTCAAATCTACATTGGTTCCCATTTCCAAATATTTCGCCACTAGAACAAGAAGGATGGGATGTTGTATCTCTAGGCTTTAGAGATGCACACTCTTTTATTCCTATGGAAGCAACCTTTACTATAGGTAGTATAACTAATCATACCAATTCGACTTTGATAAGAAGTACCACAAGATGAGAAATATGAATCTTCATAAATCACATGTGCACTCTAACCATAACCATTAGAAGGTGAATAATAAGGAAGGTTATACTCTATATAATATTCATGCTTGGAGTGGGAAGTATAATAGTCCTCACATGCCCCATCTTCTCATAAAACTATCACAAGGCTCTTCATCATATGCATACCCTCAATAGGTACTAGAATCACCATTCATCTCATATTGTACTTTGGAATAGTTGCCCTCATTCTTACATAATTCTTAATTATAGCCTCCATAATCTCCATCTTCATCATAGCCGTAATATTCTTCACCAAAATTATAGTCTCCTATGTCGTAGTCACATTCATCTGAGGCAACTGAAGACATACTTCCTTATAACTCATCGTACCTATAAAATGAACAAACAAGATTAGAATTAAAATATCCTCACCAATACTTGTAAGAATGAACAAACAAGATTAGAATTAAAATATCCTCATCAGTACATGTAAGAATCTTACCTTTTGTAGACGTCACAATTGGATTGGAGAATGTTGATAGTTGTTTTTACTCTGGTGGTTCATAAGGTGTTAATCTCTACTTATGGCCAGAGTGGATTCTTGCTTGAATGACTCAAAGAAAATATGTAAGGACTTGAACCAAGAGCTAATAATGATATGAAATAGAGAAAGGCTTGAAAGAAATAGGACAATGAAAGAACTTAGTCTCAAGAAATAATCAACCAATATAGTAGGTGAATTATTAGTTGCCAAGTAGTTAAAGAATTAATAGATGAATTTAGGAATCAAGAGATGAAACTAAGGAATCAAAGTTGAGAAAATTGGCGTGTAGGAGTTTTAAAATGTGTTTTGGAGGCTGGAGATGCGTTGGAGATGGTTTCATACCTTGGGTGCACCTTAAAGGCATGTCCAGTGCATGAGAGGGCTTCTATGACATGCCAGAGAACCGTGGGCGCATGTCCAACATATGCTGGGTGCAAATGAGTTGCTTAGATACTTCTTTGTAATGCTACAGCAACTCAGGCACGATTGCAAAATAGGATGGGCATAAGTTGGCCACTTCTTACTTCTTAGATGGGCTAAAATGCCCCTTAAGTGGCCCTTTTTGCACTATATTCTATAAATATTCTTTGAATCTTTATAGATGCCCAAGTACAAACACTTTTACACTCTTTTTGTTTCTTCTTTTTGGATCATGCACTTAGTTCTTGATGAATTTTCAATATGAGCATAACAATCTCTCCAAGAACACCAAAAACATCAACTTTTTCAACTTTTACTCCTTAGCCCGGAATGAGTTGAAATTTTGAACCTATGCACTTTTCAACCTTATAAACTCATTCCGAATGTCATTTTGTTTAAATTCTTCACTAAAAATATCATCTCTTAGAACCCATTCTAAAATCTTCAACCCAAGCTTTTTAATAAAGATAGAGCACTCAATAAATCTCTAATGAGACTCAAATTTGATTTATAGACTCCTATAGTGTTAGAGAACACAAATCTACCACTAGAAACTCCAGAAAACACCAAAATCAAAAACTTTAAAATTGCTCTAAGACCAAAATGTGAATAGTAATATTTTTTGTGATTTTTAATATTTCAAGATGACTAAACCTAAGATTGACTTCGTAGGAACAAAATCAAGCTCAACTATAATACCCAATAATACAAAATTAATCTATGAAGATGAGAACAAACATAAAAATCCAAGGATACAACAAACTTGAAAAATGAAAATTAAAGGGATAAACGGATAGATGCTAAAGATAGGTAGATACACACAAAAAAGATAAAGAATTAAGAAATTAAGAGTATATGAAACTCAAAACCCGTAATTATGGGTATCAATAAAACCCTTGTTTCCACCTGAATATACAATGATCGATGACAAGTAAAGTAACCCAACAAATGTTGGGGTCGATCCTACGGGGAATAGGTTAACTTTATATCTCAAAATTGCTGAAATATCAGGAAGTGCAGGAAAGTAAATAGGCGGAATTTGTATCAAACAACAAAAAAAAGACAATTGAGACGCTTCTAGTTGTAATCAATTTGAGAGAGAAACTAGAACTGTGTTTCACCTAGCTTCGTAACTCAATAGTGTTCGCCTCCTATATTTATGTTTTAATAATGACAAAATAATAAGTGAACTTTGCAGGATGAAGATCTTTAATGATGGAAGGATATCTCACACAAAGGACATAGAAGTTCTTAAATCATGGAGGATATATCTCACAAGGCAATGAATATTCTATCAAAGAATATCGTGCTAAATATGAAGCCACATCAATATTAAAGATACCTAATGATGGAAGGAGATCTCACATAAAAGACATTGAAGATCTCAAATCATGGGAGGATATCTCACACAAGATTCCAATAGCCAAGACAATTGGACGCACCTCACGACAAGATCAAAGAAGAAGGAGGATCTTATTCCTTAGATGGACATATATGATATTGACATGTATAGATGTGAGAAAGTAAAATCGTACCAAGTATGGATCAAATACATCTCTAAAAAGAAAAGATATCTAATCATAAGAAGATCACGACGCTCTCTTAGAAAGAAAAGACCAGTAATCTCAAGAAGATCACGACACTCCCTATGAAAGGAAGGACATACAATCAAAAGAAGATCGCGACACTTACATGGCAATCTTGGAAATTAAAATCATATTCCCAGATTCATGAAAGATCGAATCAATCAAAAAATCAATCAAGATCTAAACGAAGGAAAAAATGACACAACTGTCACATAGACACCCAAGACTACAAGGCAAGAAATATCCTAGAAATATCCAATATGGACGTGATCCAAAGCTGTATATAGACCTATCTGATATGGACACATCAAATGGATGGATTCCCCAATCAAAGAATCAATTTAAATCCTTGATTGAGAAAAAATCTTTTAGGTTTCCTTATGAAGGACAGCAGTCGAAGATTATAAAAAGAGAAGACCAAAAACACACTCTTCACATAACTTAAAGGAGAAAATTCAAAGTGTCTCTTTCTTAGTATTACAAATCTCTATAACGTTAGTTTACAATTGTTATATAAAGAGTAGGATCGAGTCATCTTTGTAACTTCAACTGAAGCTGTGTCATAAGATCTGAAGAGAAAAATAAGTCTTCAGAACTTGTTTCCTATCATTGTACTCGAACAAAACCTTCAACGATTTAAAGGAAATTTGAAACCTAAGGGGACTGTATGAGGAACTGGATTGGTGTGCCAAACCAGGATAAATCTTTATGTTGTTTACTTTATGATTTATTTTTTATGTACTTAACGTTTTAAGTTTAATTCGGTTGTGAAGTGTTCTGATCTACAGGAGAGTCGACTGTGAGGAGTCACTAGTCGACTCATAGAAGAAAATTTCAATTCACCCTCTCTTAAATTTTCAAATAGGATTCTCGTGCTTAATTTGACTAAATCAACTAATACAAATATAGAATCTGAAAAATAGGTATCACCAACTGTCTTATCGAAGAATTGGAAAATCTCACTCTTTACTTTGTGAGTCTAAGAGTGTCACTTTCTTAATTCTTTTCTCCAATCCCAGTTTAAGTATCACCTTATGGGTGTCAAGTTATTAGACGAAGGTTGGTAGCCTCAAATCACCACCGTAATCTCCTTTTCCCAATATTGACCTCCCTTATGAGGATAATATTGAATACAAGATGATTTTAATGTGTGCAACCATTAAGAAAGAATTCAAGCTGAAGAAGATCAAAATACACCGTAATAACTATCTCACCGAATCTTGCACTTCTTCTACTTTATTACTACACCACGGTTCCCGCAACCCTCACTAAGGAATTTAGCTACTCATCGTCTTGCAACGATTCATGGAAGTCAATAGAAAAACATAGAATTAATTGCATAAGAATGAAATAAGAAAAATCCAAAGTCTCTTATTAATTATTAAACCAAAAACCCACGAACAATGAATATGTCAAAGTTCGTAGAAGTATCTCAAAAGTACGTAACTTCATGAAGGAATAACCCTAGGGTGTTTATAGTATATCAAAATAATAACAAAATCATAATTAAAATAGAATAGGAAAATTAAGTCGGCAGTGGTCATGCCTCTGGAAATGAGTCGTTAGTTCTGGTTATGACTCATTGTCTGCTGTTGTAGCTCTTCTTTAGGCTTCCGTGGATATGAATTATTGGGTTGCCCTACTAGTCGTATGCTACTAGTCTTAATCATTCCAATATCTTGTCATCTCCAGGGCTCTTGAATCTCCTAACATTATGACTCCTTACCATGATTTGTAGTCGGTCATTATGACTCGTGGGCTTCACTCATTACTACTAGAGCATAAATCTCTTGGACTTTACATACTGTTCACCATACATCTTTAAACTATGAGTCATAGCATATCATTACAACTTGTAGTATTCTATTACATTACTTGTAATCTCTGCTTTGGACACTACTCACCTTATGGTTGCACACCATGACTCATAGTTACTCTTTATGAGTCGTGGTCAGTCTTTACTTAGCTCCTGTAGTTCGGCTTTTCCCACAGTTATCCTTACGAGTATTGATACAAGTCTTAAGGTGACTTAAGGACTGGTAGCCTTGCCAGTACTTTAATTTATCATAACATTTTCTTCTATTTTTTATTCCAGGCCGTATCCAACCTAATTTACTTGTAATACATAGAAAACATACATCATATCCGATGAAATACCCTAAGTTAATACATAATTTCACTATTTTAAGCATTGAATGTGCCATGTTTCCATGGTATATCAACACCATCAACTTAGAATATTTGCATGTCTTCAAGCATAAACACAAAACAAAAACACAAATAATGCTTAATCGGGAAGATCCTAAGATAACTTTGGCAGTTAAATATCAATTTTAGCTCAAAACACATTACCCTATCCAATTTTTAAACTTTCAAGACCTAACTATGCATATAGATGAAGTACAATAGCATGACATGGGGAATCAAGTGATGACATTACATTAGAAACAAACAACTATGCATTTATCCAAGTAAAACTACTTGAACAAATAAGTAATCTAACCATGTGACCCATGTACCCTCACAATTAGAGAAGTCCCATTCGCTCAGATAGATTAAATATAATAATGTTGGGATGTTCAAAAAGATTCTCTCACTCATAAAAAAGTTCCACAGTGTCATAAAATGCCATAGGCTTGACCTTATTTTCTATACCTAAGCTTTCAGATAGTAAAATCATGATCTCTATAGGACTTTTCTCTGCTAGTAATATAGGCTTGGGGGGATGGTATGGTACATATGGACATCCAACAACTAAGCCTCCTTGGAACTAAACTAACTTTGGGGTCTCACTTATTAACCATCTTTCAATTTATTTCCTCCCTTATTTCTCCCTTTTTATTTTTAAAGCACATTTAGGTTGGGTGTGTCTTTCTTATTCTTACTTTTTTTTTCAACTTTTTCTCTTCTTTTCTTTTTGTTTTCTTTTTCTTTTGCTTCCATAACCAACCCTACTTTATTTTTCTTTTATTTTTCCCTTCTATATACCTATTTTACATTATGCACCCCTATGATAGCCACCCTTAACTTAGGCGATTTGCTTGATTTGAGGTGCACATTTTCTAAGAAGGACCAGGACCAAATAGTTTTATTATAACACAAATGGGAAGGTAAAAGATAAAAACCAAGAAATAGGATATAAGGCTCAAAATAGTGATCAACGGGTACTTATTTCATGATGGAAAAATCATTTAGGCTAAAAGTGAACTAAAATAAAAAATGACCTATGAATCTTTCTTAACTAACTATCCTACAACCTAGGAAAGACCAACCGAGCAAGTTCAAGATTACACACACAGAGAAAACTAGGTAATGCCTCATGCACACATGATACAGGGTCACATTACTAGTTACTCCCTATGTAGTTCATGAAATTGTTTGCCATGGTTACTTTATCCCTAATTCTAATTCCATTACATGATTCATAGTGGTCACACACATACAAAACTCACACAACTTTCAAAATTTTTGGAGGGGTATGATTTTCTCAAACAACTTCAGTAAATTCAGCATAATCAGGCAAAATATGTCCACTGCCTTAGATATAAATTTTCTTCCTAAGTAAATATCACACAACATAAAACACAAAAAAAGACAACACAACATATATTAAACTTGACATATGGGTTATACATTCAAACCACAGCCGATGAGAATATAAACATAGAAACAACAACCCATGGTGGCTAAACGGTACACCTTTACCTCGAACTAAGATACTATTCATCATCCCCAGTACATCTATGATGTAAAAAAAGGGGTAAAAACACACCTAGGCACACTAGGCATCAACTCAAATATTATCAGTATGGGGGGCCTTAAAATGGGCCCTACTCTCAGCATCAATGGTCCCAGCAGTGGTTGTCATGCTTAAATCAATAGTGTCATAGGTTGTGAACTCAATGATGGATCCGGTGGTGGAGCTGAACTACTACTAAGATCAACAACATCAGTAGGTTAGAAACTACCAACTCCCGCCACAATCTCTTGGACCTTCATCTGGAAGTCCTACTTACTCTAAATACTGGCCACTTTTGCAGCCTTAACATTTTCCACCTTGGTTCTTCTTCTGTTCCTCTTCTTATTCTTTTTTTGTTTTGTACCAGCGTTAACATCAGCCATGGGGGTCAAATCTCTGACATCCTAAATATCCTATACCTCCTTCTTATCATGAATCTCTTCAATAATAGGCATCGAGAGGACCGGTCTATCCTTTCACTTCTCAACTGCCTTTCTATATACGTACAACTCATCCAATATACCTTCTAAGTTAGGAGACTAAATACCCTAAAGCTGACAGCTTATACGCTTCTCGAACCCATCAAATCAGTCTGCTTCATTCTTATCTTATTTTTAATTTTCTTATCGACCCACGACTTAATTTCTCATTCCATAAGTATCACTTTTACCTCAACCATACCTAACCTTTTATTTATCTCAGCCAAGAATGACTACAACACTAAAACATAGCTGGTAGAGGCCAGTCTAGAAGTGATGGACATGATGGACATGGTGCTGCAGTGGGTAGTAGGGTTGGAGTCTGAGAAGTCTTTAATTCATTTAAATCCCGAGGCTTAGACTGTGTTATCTCAGTATGGTTATCACCTATGTCAGTGAAACCTACCAAATCAGTCCCATGCTCTCTGGCCTTATTTGCCATGTGAATTATTACTGCACCAATCTTTGCTACCTTTTACATGGGGATACCATCATCTCTAATCAAACCAAAAGTTATAGTAGTATGTGTCCTAATGAACTTATCAATATCTTAGAGTTCTAGTACTTATGTATCTAGGTGAATCTGAGTCAATAAGCAGGGGAGAGCCATGACAGTGTCTGTGCTCATCGCGCAATCTTTGATCTCTCTATCTATCCACTCAAAGTTTTATTGTTTGAATCGGGCATAAAATGTAGGCATCTTAGACATGCTTTTTTGGTCAGTTTCTTCTCTAAATAAATTAATCTTTGGGACTTTCCATTAGTAGGGCTTATGGAGATATTTTTGTCATATAGGGCCTGCATTTTGGGGTACCCAAACCATTCAATGATGGGCACAAAAGTAGGCTCAATGAAAAGAGGGGTGGGAGGTACTCGTGGTGGTTCAATAATAATTGGTGTATCACTCTTCTCACCCCTACTCTCATCTCTAGATTCAGGCCCATATTTATCATTTTTCCTATTCTCATTATTTTTTTCTCAAACTTGGATTCACCCTTACCAGTATCCTCACCATCATCTTTTTTATCATCATAATCACCGTTCTTCTTATACTATAGTAGTGTATAGGGTGGTGAGGTGCTAGGGTGCTTTATTCTCGACATAGTCTAAGGTGGTGTGGCCTTCTCTGAGGTTGTTTTTACACCCTGAGGTCGCTTCTCGCTTGGATCCACCTGCCCCACTAATGGGAACTCTTTAAATGAGCCACTTGACTTATTGGTATCCTCATTCATAAGCTAATGATTAATTTTTGGGGTAGGATTTTTTGGGGTTTACTTTTTTGTGTATTCCTTTTTTATTGAATCATACCCCTCTTATTTGCTTAGAAGGGGTATGATTTTTTTAAATAACTTCAGCAAATTTAGTATAATCAGTTAAAAAATGTCCACTTTCTTAGATACAAATTTTCTTCCTAATTAAATGCCACATAAGATAAAACATAAAACAAAAACAACACCACATATTTACACTAGAATGCCAGTTCTTCATTCAAACCAGAACCAATGGGAAAAGAAACACGATGGATAAAGGTACAACCCAACCCCAACTAAGAGACTATTAAATGTTATTATTGAATCTATGATGAAAAACAAAGGGGAAAGTATATGCCAGGGCGTACTAGGTGTCAGCTCAAACATAATCAGTTTGGGATGCCTTAGAATAGGCCCCACTCTTAGTATTCGTGGTCCCACTGGGGGATGGTATGCTTGCATCAATAGTGGCAATGGTTTTGGCCAATGCGCTCAGTGGTGGCTCTGGTAGTGTAGCTGAACTACTACTCAAATCAACAATATCAATAGGTCAGGAACTACAAGCTCCCACTGCTATCTCTTGGACCCTCAGCTGGCAGTCTCGCTCATTCTGAATACTAAACACTTTCGCAGCCTCAACGTTATCCTCCCTAATTTTTATTCTATTCGTTTCTTTGTTCTTTCTTCAATACTTACCATCATCAACATCAGTTGTGGGAGTCGAATCTCCAACAACCCAGATATCCTGTACCTCCTCATCCTGAATCTCCTCAATAATGGGCATTGAGAGGATTGGTCTATCCTTTAACTCCTCAATTGCATTCCATAGTGTGGATAACTCATCCTATACACCTTCTATGTTAGGGGATTCAATACCCTCAATTGACGGCTGATACACTGCTCAAACCCATCAAATTGGGTCTATCATTCTTATCTCATCCTTAACATCATGGAATGATGTAGATAGGTTGGATACTCAGGTTTCACCAACCATCCCAATGAGTCACCTCCCATGTAGTGCTTAATTTAACGTCACGGCACGATGTAATTTCCTTGGTTACTCAAACTTCACCGAGGTCTATATCATCAACCAATTTCACTTTCTTAGTGTGTCCCATGTATTACTTCACCCTTTGTCCATTCACCTTGAATGAGACTTCATCATCATAATTCAACTCTATAGAAACATATGGGAACACCCACACCACAATTAATGGTCCATATACCACCTAGACTTCAACTTGCCAAGGAACAAGCAAAGTCTCAAATTGTACGACAAAACTAGATCATCTGGCTAAAACACTTTTTTCTCAATTTTTCAACTGTGATACAACTTTATCTTCTCCTTATATTGAGAAAAACTATCATAATCCCCAAGTCAAAACTCATCCATCTCATTCACCTTACTCATCCCCAACTTTACTACATCATGCAACTCAAAATTTAGCTTTTTCAGCACCTATTGTGTCTTGTGCTCAAGTTCAAAATTGCCATACAGAAGATGACATGGAGAAGCATCTATGGGTATATTATAAGTTTTACAGTAGGCCCATAACACATCATTCAACTTTATCAACCAATCAGTTTTGCTGGCATTTAGTTTTTGCCAATATGGACTTATTCTCTCATTTGGAGACCTCAACTTGTCTGCTCGTCTGAGGATGGTAAGGTGTTTTCACCTTATGCTTCACGCCATATTTTTCAAGTACATTATTGAACAAATGATTAAAAAAGTGTGACCCACTATCACTAATTATTGCATGTGGAGTGCCAAACCAAGAAAAGATGTGTTTCTTAAAAAAGGTGATGATACTTCTACCTTTATCACCGTTGAGTGCTGCCTGATGACAAGCTACTGGTCTTGCCCTGGCTATCTCCACCTGCTGAGACAATCGTGCTTCCTCATCTTACCTTCTCTAGTAAGTATCTTCTACTAATATTAACTTCATCTGTTTATCAATAATATTCTGTGGATCACTAGGAGTAGGAGGTGGTATAGCGTGAGGTTCATCTCATCCCCTATTTAAATTGCCTGCCCATACTTGTTCACACATCATATGATTAAGCTGTAATAGTCTTTTTGGTTCAGGATTCAGTAGGAGCAAAGGATTTCTCAACTACTAGTGTTAGGTATACACTGGTGTATACCCAACTAAAAAATGAAAATAGAAGGACCAAAACTTTGACAAATCCAATTAGTAACTTAACACTGTACTCCCCAACAACGGTACCAAAATTTTATAACGCCCAAGATACATCTTCAATCTTAAGGTACTGCCGTCACAGTTAAGTAAAGTTATCCCAACAAAGGTTGGGGTCTATCCCACAGGGAATAGGTTGACTTACTTGTTGAAATATTAGGAAGTGCGAGTAAGTAAATAAGGGAATTTGAATCAAACAACAAAAAAAAGAGACAATTTTGGATGCTTCTAGTTCTAATCAATTTGAGAGAGAAACTTGGACTTTGTTCCCCATTGCTTCGTATATCAATAGGATTATCGTGCTTAATTCAACTAAATCAACTACTATGGATGTAGAATCTACCAAATAGGTATCATTAACTGTCTTGTGGATGAATTGGCCAATTTCACTATTCACTTTGTGAGTCTCAGAGTGTCTCCATCTCAATTCTTATCTCCAATCCTAGTTTAACTATCACCTTATGGGTATCGCGTTATTAGATGAGGGATGGTAATCTCAAATCATCGTCGTAATCTTTTTTTCCCTATCTTGACCTCCCTTGTGAGGATAATCTCAAATATAGGCTGATTCTTAACATTTGCAACCGTTAAGAAAGAATTCAAACAGAAAAAGATCACAATACACCATAATAACTATCTCACAGAATCTTGCACTTCCCCTACTTCATTAATAAACCAAGGTTACCACAAACCTCGCTAAGGAATTTAGCTACTCATGGTAATGCAATAATCCACAAAAGTCAATAAAGAAAACAAAGAATTAATTTCATAAGAATGAAAAAGGAAAAATCCAAAGTCTCAAATTAATTATCGAACCAAAAACCCATGACAATGAATATGTCAAAGTTCATGAAAATATCTCAAAAGTACGTAACCTCTTAAAGAAATAAACCTAGGGTATTTATAGTATATTAAAAAAATAACGAAATCCTAATTTGAATAGAATAGGAAAATTAAGTCGTCCGTGGTCACGCCTCTGGCAATGAGTCATTAAGTCTTTTTATGTCTCATTGCCTATCGTTGTGTGTATTTTTTAGGATTCCATGGCTATGAATCATTGAGTTGCCCTAAAAGTCGTATGCTGCTAGTCGTCATCATTCCAGTAGCTTGTCATCTTCAGGGGTCTTAAGTCTTCTAAAATTGCGACTCCTCACCGCTAGTCGTAGTCAGTCATTATGAATCGTTGTCTTCACTATCACCACTAGAGCATAAATCCTCGACACTTTACATACTGTTCACCATATGAGTTCACACTACAAGTCGTATCCTTACATTATAACTCATTGTCTTCCATTACTTTACTTATAATGTCTACCTTGGCCATTGCTCACCTTTTTGTTGCACACCATGACTCAAAGTCACTCTTGACAAGTCGTGGTCAGACCTTACTAAGCTCTTCAAACTCACTTTTTTCCACTGCTGTCCTCACGAGTCTGGATACGAGTGGTAAGGTGACTTAACAACTCATACCCTATCCATTACTTTAATTGTTCAAATTATTTTCTTCCATTTTTAATTTTGACGAAATACCCTAAGTCAATGTATAGTTTCTCCATTTTAAGCATCGAATATGCCATGTTTCCCTGGCACATAAGTATGCTCAAAAATGGGAACACTCAATGAAGAACAAGCAATTTGTACACAAAAATCACCCTTCAAACATTCACATTCCTTTTCTTAAAAAGTAGTCTCTTCTTTCGAGAAGATTTCTATCCTTAGGCATAATGTTATCACACTATAGTGGTCTACTGTATAGAATATAGCCTTCACAATGAGCCACATCATCAACATAATCCACACCACTAAGTAATTCACTAGGAGTGATTTCATCACGTACAAACAAGATATTGTACTTAAAGAGAGAAGGTTAAATCAATGAAGAAAAATTAGAACATGTTAATTCACTCTCAAAAAGAAAACTATCAAGTATCAAGAAAGTTTCAAACACATGATCATCCCTATGAGTCAAACAGACAACAGGATTTTCATTAAGAGGTATACTCCAAGGATCACTCCTATTTAATTGACCAACATTTTCAATATCATAACTCACTTGAGATTCATTAATCATACCATAAACATCTTCAAGTGGTGGGCTAGTTTCACACACAAGTTGATGAATACTATTTCTATAAGACAATGTACTATTATTCAACATAATGGATTCAACATTCGGTGGACACAAATTGATGTTACAAGAAGAGTCAATTAGGTCATTAATAGGATCAACTAGTGTATCCACACTCTCAATATGTACACCATCAACAATAGGCAAGGAATTATGAAACTGACATATCAGCAAGCTAATGCTCACACTCAATAGGCTACTAGCCTCATAACGATCAATCACATTTATTAAAGTGCAAGAGTTAGATATGTTACCGTGAAGTTCTTAAGAAGAGTATTCTGTACGTTAGGGTGGAATGCTTTTACAAGATTTGGCGACATCTAAGATTTCCCTCTTCAAAATATTCAATGGTAATTTCTTTTTAGGAGATTTTCCCCCCTCTGCTTGTCATGTTTATACCTACACACATGTTTTTACTAAGAGAAGGACAAACAAAGTTAGATTAGGCAGATGGAAACTCTCTCACTTCAGTCCTCTAAACTTTTTTTTTCCTCTCTTAGGTCTCCACCTTACACTAACTTACCCCTCTTAATTTTTTGTCTCTTATTTTTAGTAGACTTCGAGTAAGTGGTCACATTTCTTTGAGATTTGGGAAGTATAGGTGGGAAGAGATGATTTACCCATTGGTCTATTACAATCTTAGGCCATTTTTTTTCATTTGGAACTCTATATCATGAAAACCAATTGGTACCTAAGCATAAATGTCCATGTTCCAAGGGGAAGATGTCACATAAAACCACCTCATAGTACCTGCCTCACCTCTCGGGTGAAGGAAACCTTCACTTTCTCAGAAACTTTATACCCTTCCAAGAAGTATGGAAAAAGTAAGGACTCTCAAGGTATCCCTACATGGATAATCATGGATGGAGTGATGTAGTTTCCATAACACCAATCATCAAGCACAAAGTCTCATTCTGAAACCCCATAAATATTTACCTTTGTTGAGCAAATGTTTTTTTTTAGATCAACAATATAAAACTTCATTTATCTCTCTGGTACATGGGTCTTCCTCATGAGCTCTTTTAAGGCACTCCATGTTTGACTAGACTTTCTTACAAGTTTCCATCATCTTGATGTCAGCCTTTGGATATGTTTAAAATCGCATGTAGCTTGTTCGACTTTGCTCATATCATAATCCTTGAATATCGTTTCACACTCCCATTCCTAATAAAGATTATATTTGGGATCCGACTCTCTTTTAGAGATAAGAAGAGTAGAAAGATCATGAATCCCACTATACTCTCCATATCTACCTTGGTTCCTATTTCTAAACGTTTGGGCACTAGAACAAGAAGGATAGGATGTTGTATCTCTAGGATTTAGAGATGCACATTCTTTTCTTACTATGGAAATGACTATTACTATAGGTAGTATAACTAATAAAACCAGTTTGACCTTGATAAGAAGTACCATAAGATAAGGTATATGAGTCTTCATAACTCATATGTGCACTCTCACCATAACCATTAGAAGGTGCATCAGAAGGAAGGTTATACTCTACATTGTATTTATGCTCGGAGTGGGAAGTATAATACTCCTCACATGCCCCATCTTATTCAAAAAACCATAAAAAGGATCTTCATCATGTCCAGACCCTCTATAGGTACTGGAATCACCATTTATCTTATATTATCCTTCGGAATAGTAGCCCTTACTCTCACAAAATTCATGATAATATCTATATTCATAGCCCCCATAATCTCTATCTCATCAAAGCCATAATATTCTTCAACACAATCATCGTCTCCTATGTCGTAGTCACCATCATTCAAGGCTACCAAAGACATACTTCCTTATAACTCATCAAACCAAGAAAATGAACAAACAAGATTAGAAGTAAAATCTCCTCACCAATACTAGTAAGAATCTCACTTTTTGTAGACCTCACAATTGGATTGGCAAAGTTGATAGTTGTTTATAATTCAGTGGTTCATTAGGTGTCAATCTCTACCTATGACTAAAGTGGATTCTTGTTTGAATGACTCAAAGAAAATATGTAAGGACTTGAAATAAGAACTAACAATGATATGAAAAAGAGAAAAGCTTGAAAGAAACTGAACAATGAAAGAATTTGGACTCAAAATCTAATCAACCAACTTAGTAGGCTAGTTGTTGAGTATCTTAAGAATCAAGAGATAAATTTAGAATCAAGAGATGAAGCTAAGGTATCAAACCTAAGCAAATTGGAGTTTAGGAGTAGCTTAGATATCATAAACCGTGGGTGCATGTCTAGCACATGTTGGGCGTAGATGAGTATCTTATATACTACCTTGAGATGGTGCAGTAGCGCAGGTGCAACTACAAAGCAGGTTGGGTGCAAGTTGTCCACTTCTCACTCCTTGGATGGGCAAAAATGCCCCTCTAGTGGACCTATTTGCACTCTCTTCTTGAAATATTCTTGGAATATTTATAGATGACCTAGAACAAACACTTTACACTCTTTTTATTTCTTATTTTTTTGGATCAAACACACTTCTTGATGAATTTTCAATATGAACATAGAAATCTCCCCAAGAACACTAAGAACACTAACTTTTTCAACTTTATCTCCTTAGCTCGGAATGAGTTGATATTTTGAACCTAGACACTTTTCAACCTTATAAAATTATTCCAAACATTGTTTTTCTCAAATTATTCACCAAAAACACCAGCTCTTGGAACCCATTCTAAAATCTTCAAACCAAGCTTTTCAATAAGGATAGACACTAAATAAAGCTCTAATTAGACTTAAATTTGATTTATAGACTCCTATATTGCTAGAGAACACAAATATAACACTAGAAACTCAAGAAAACACCAAATCAAAAACTCAAAATTTGATCTAAGACTAAAAATGTGAATAGTAATATTTTTTTTTATGACTTTTGATTTTTCAAGATGACAAGACTCAGGATTGGCTTCGTAGGAACAAAATCATGCTCGACTCTAATACCAAATGATACAAGAGTAATCTACAAAGATTATAAAAAACACAAAACCCAATGAAATGATGAAATTAAAAAATGAAAAGTAAAGGGATAAATGGATAAATGATAAAGATATGTAGATAGACACAAAGAAGATAAAAGAATTAAGAATTTAAGCGTATATTACACTCAAAGACCCTTAATTATGGTTATGAACAAGCACTATTCTCTTACGTTGATTACAAGGGAATCAAAACACCCTTACAACCACCATTTCTAAACAAGTGTCAACAAAAGCATTTCCAAGATGTCTCTCACTCTCTATAGAGTTTTCATACATTCATTATCTAGAACAATCTAATTAAATGTAATGACCCTTTAGGTTATTTTTCATATTTCCATTTATTTTTGTTGTTAAAGATTTTAGCTGCCCCAAGTCATTTATGACTTGATGTAACTGACAATTTGGTTTCCAGACAAGTCGCTTTATTTGTTGATCCAATTCCCTGTTTAGAAGTCTTCATTGGTTCCAAATGACCACCATGCAAAAACTATAATAAAATTAGTCTGGATACTAATTTTGACTGCACCAATAGCTTTAGTATATCTATTTTAGTCTAGAAAGATCTTTGGTTTGGTCCAATACACCCGAGCTCATTTTGACCTATTGGTCGAAAAGTTTGAAAATTGAAAGTTTAGATATGGGACCCACATTTGGTTGAAACAACCTCAGATGGAAAATATAGTCTGCCAATATATCCAAAACATAGAATTTAGTATGGTGACATAGTTCATTTGTATATATCAAATTCCAAATAAATCCCGAGGCATTGTTGTAAACTTAAATTTTTTTTTTAATTTTGCTTGTCCTGATGCTTGTGTGATCAGACAAAAGGCATCTTAATCGCTCTATTATGATATCCATATGGCTATTAAGATTGACCAACTATGATTACTATCTATGAACTATGATAGCCACATCTGAGTACATGCTATGGGTATAAAAGGCCCTCTTAGGCTGCATTTTAAGAGCTTCTCGCTCATCTTTGATACCTAAAAGCCCTAACATAGTGTGCTAACCTTAAATTGAGTCTTGCATGTGATTTGAGATCTTGATTAACATATATTTTTGTGATTGTCATCGGATTTAAGGTAAGAATCCTTCAATTTCTTATTATTTGACCAAAGCTCTGAATAACTTAGGGTTTGATTTTAGCCAAAATTTTGCTTTGTGTTCACCATTTTTTAAGGGTTTTGATTCCAAGATATTGATATTATGTTGGATTTTCCTTGAAAATGCATTTTCTATAAGTGAGATTCACTTGAGGTTTTTAGTGTCATTTTTAGACACAAAGCACAATGGTGTAATATGGGTATCGATATTCTCATAATAATATGTAGAATGTATTTTTGATAGCTTGCTTCTTTGAAGAAGTTTCTGAAAAAGGAAAAGTGAAGGTTTAGTAGTTTGTGAGCTTCTTTTCTATTTGTGATAGGTTAGGTTTAGTCTTTGTTAGATTGAGTTATGTTATAGTATAATTATGATATCCTATTAGATTGGGAGGGGTTTGATGTGTGAGATGATGGTAACACATTTGAGGATTTTAACTGAGAATAATTGCAAGGTCTTAAGCAACTTTTGTCATTTTTGATTGTTTTATCTTTGATTTTGCAGTAGAAGCTAAGATGCTAGTGAACCAAAAAGAATGGAAGCAAAAGAGTTGAAATCTGAAGCAAAAATAAGGGAAGTGTGGCTAACGACATTCCTGATAAGTCATTAGCCTTGTGATAAGTTATCAGTTTCATCGTTTGCCTTAGATAGAGAATGGACCTGAGTTAAGAGTTGTGATGATATTTTATGATAAGATGTTAAGGAGCTGATAAGTCATCAAAATTGGCATCAGCTTAAGGCAGAACATAAGAGCTGAGGTAGAGACATGTTGATATTTGTGATAAGTCATCAAGGAGATGATAGGTCATCAAAACTATCATCAGCCTAAGGCAGTGAATACCAAAAGCAAAGAAGAGCTTATGTCATTTATGATAAGTCGTCAGCCTCTGGATAGGGCATCACGGATGACATCACCTGTCCGAGGAATCACTGAACTTTATTATTTTGTTTCCATAATTAAGGTAAACTATTTAAAGCATTATTTAGGGTTTTCTTAAGGGTTCCAAATCTGAGTTTTAAGAAACATTTTTTTGTCATTTTCTCTCTCTAGTTTCTTGGCTTGAAAAAGCAATTACTTTGAAGGGATTTTAATCGTTACTTTGGGATTCCTATTGTGATCTAATCTAAGAATCACAATGCATTATTCATCTTGTGGTAAGTTTATCAATCAAATTATGAATTCATCTAGTTGTTTCGATCATTACATCATGAGTGGCTAAACCCCTTTAACCTGAAATATGGGATTTAGGGTTAAGTCTTGATACGGTGCTAAGTGTTCAAGATTCAAAAAGTAATAGGACTCCTTGACAATTTTGAGGTTTTAATTATCATCTATTGGTTGCAAATGATAGATAATACTTGCTTTGATTTGATTGAGAAAGAAATCAAATGTAGTGGGAAGTGAATTATCAACAGGGACTTGGAAACACTAAACTTTTGTGTAATAATCAATGCTGTAACAAGGTTGATTAAACTGAGGTAAAGTCTGGTTAATAAATATAAATTCCCTAAGTCTGAGAGAATTAGGAAATTAAATGCTTAAGTAGGTTGAAAGACATTTAGGCATAACTTCGATAAAGATAACCTGTTGTTCTACCTACTGTGAGAATCTTGAACCACTATTAGCATCTGTCAAGTACCAAAACGCCTAGTGAACATAATTCTTGTTTTTTCATAAAATCTTGATTACAAACATTGAAGCTAAAGTGACCAATTATTATTTGTTAAACTCAAAAGCCCCCATTTCAGGAAACATCCAACTATCAGTTGATTAACTCTCAAATGACTTAAGTTCACACCATATTCCCTATGGGATTTGACCCTAACTTAGTTGGGTAATATATTTATAATGATCGATTACATTCTCATTAGAGAGGTATAGTATGAGTGTTATCAAAAATTGCGCTGTTGCCGGGGAATACAGTTGTAAACTAAAGTTTGTATGTGCTAATTGACTGTTAGTCAAGCTTCCTAGGTTTAAATTTATTTGTTGTCTTTGTTATTGCAGGATATTTCTAGTATTTACCAAGAACTACAAGTTTCGAAGAACCATTATTACCACTTAATCTGGAACCACAATGAATTGGTAGAATGGTAGATCAGCAGGAGGCTGACAGATTAGCAGCCTTACCTAGAGCTTAGGTGAATGTACAAAATGTCGGTTAACAAGCACGACATCCAAATCTTAAGGATGAAGATTCGGGAGATGAAGAGTTGCTAAATCCTGGTAACCCAAGGCGTGTAGAGCAGGTAGCTACACCAGTATAGCGTAATGTTAACAGGAACTGTCCATTCCAAGAAAGGAAAGAATACCAGTCGGTCCAGTATGAACTCAAACATAATGATGATGGAATGGATGGAGCAGTTGCAACGGGTGCAATAATTCCTCCACCGTCGGCACCTGGGGCAAAATTCAATATTATGAGTACTATGATTCAACTTCTCAATATGAAAGGGTTGTTTGGTGGACTTCCTGGGGATGAACCGAACTTGCATATGGTGAATTTTGTCACCATATGTAAATCTTTTGATAATCCAGGAGTGGTCCAGAATGCTATCCAGTTGAGATTGTTTCCATTGTCTCTGCTTGAGGAGGCAACATTGTGGCTTAATGAGCTGACACCTGATGCTATTAACAAGTGAAGGTAGTTAAAAAAAGATTTCCTAGATACGTTCTTTCCTCCTTCCAGGAGGGTACGATTGAGGGATAAGATCAACAACTTTAGGCAGCTCCCAACTGAAGCCTTGCATGAAACTTGGGAGAGATTCAAGAAGAAGCTGACACAGTGTCCGAACCATAATGTGACGGACATACACTTGATGTAGACTTTGTACAGGGCTCTTAACTCTGTTACAAAGCCAATTGTAGATAATGTTGTTGGTGGTTCATTTTTTTATCTTACATTCTGAAAGGCTGAAAAAATTCTAGAGAGAATGACCAAATAGAGTTGGGCCAGGTATACCAGAGACTCTGTGGTATCTAGCCCTACTATTTCTGGGGTTATGACTGTGGAACAATGCAGATGAGACGAGAAGCGTGACCAAGACATGGCTCACCTAAAAAATTAGATGGATTTGCTAACCAAGTATTTGCTATCAGGAAAGACTAAGAAGGTGAAAGCTGTGGTGTCTCAGGATAGAATAATGCTGAGGCAAAAGAAGAGGTGAACTATGTTAATAACCAGGGGGGTTTCTGAGGCAATGGACAAGGGAATCAACGTCGGAATTATTATGATAAGTCTAGTTATAAAGATATGAAGCAAGGAAGTTAGAAGAACAATAATGATAGGAGCGGGCTCTATGTCTTTGCAGGAAATCGTGAGACTGCTGTAATAAGTTCTGAAAAGATGTCCATGGAGGACATAATGGCTAAGTTGCTTAAGGGAGTGAAGGCTACCAACTCTGGTGTGATACCATAAAGACTGATCTATCATCTATTAATCAGTTGGTAAACCCGCACTCCACTGCATATCAAATAGTTAGAGCAGCAGATGAGCCAACTATCCACAATATTTAACCAGAGAAAGAGAGGAACGTTAACAAGTGACCCAGTTCAGAATCCACAGAATGATAGCTCATGTATGGAGATTACCACTAGAAGTGGTAACATACTACATGGCCCTTTTGTGGGCAAAAATATATTGGATGAGGTAGTTGATGATGAACAATGAAGAATGTCCAGTTGAGTCTGAGAAGCTGGATCATGCCGATAATTCTCCAGAGAAAGGGAAAGAGAAGGAGGTAGTGTTGAAAAATCTCCCAAGACCATCACATTTCTTTCCTTAATGATTGAAGTAAAAATTGATGATGCAAAATTCAAGAAATTCATAGCAATGCTCAAACAATTGACATGAATGTGCCATTGGTGGAGACACTTCAGCAAATACCAAGATATGCAAAGTTTATGAAAGACCTTGTCACGAAGAAATGGAAGGTTAGCCATGAAACATAGGATAATCTTTTTCATTGTGGCTCTATCTCCACAAGGTCTTTAGTGCAAAAAAATACAGGCCCGGAAGCATTTACCAGCCCGTGCACTATTGGGTCCTTGCATTTAACAAAAGCGCTATGTAATTTGGGAGCCAGTATAAACCTAATGCCACTTGATATGAATAAGAAACTAGGTTTGAGGAATCCTAACCCAATAAATATGCGGTTGGTGATAGCAAATAGGTCTATAAAGTGGTCAGTGGGCATATTACATGATATCTCGGTAAAGGTGGCTGACTTTATTCTGCCTGTTGATTTTGTAGTCCAAGACAGTGAGGTGGACTTCAAAGTGCCCATCATCCTAGGTAGATCATTCCTGGCAACTGGAAGAGTGATAGTAGACATGGAACTAAATGAGCTGATGTTCAGGCTCATTGACAAGGAAGCAAGATTTAAAATACACTCATCTATGAAATCAACAAAAGAGATAAGTGTTTTCTCAATCTTGGACGTATTCTATGAAGATGGTAAAGAGGTATCAACAGGTTGTCTTGGAAAAGTCTGAGTAGTCAAGATAACTAAGTCATGCCTCGACATTAAATCAAGAGCTATTGGGAGGCAACCCAAAATTTTTATGTTCCAACAAATTATTTATTTTTGTAGTTAAGTTCTATTTCAAAGAAGGTGGAATCGATGTATCCAGCCAAGTGCTCCTAATGACATTTTTGATAGGCTGTCACAATTGTGATAAGCAGTTAGATTTGTCTTCAGAGACATTAGATCTGAGGTAAGTTCTGTTAAGGCTGACGACATTTGTGATGGGCTATCATACTTGTGATAAGCTGTCAGAAAATGTCATCAAAATAATCCCAAAATTAGCTGAAATTATGGGCCAAATTAAAAGACCCGACCCAACCCACAACTTGGCCTTTCCACCTTCTCATGTAGTTTTTATTTCCTTTAAGTGTGAATTCCTTCCATACTTAGCATATTTTCTTCCCTTTTATAAAGTGTTTCATAGTAAAACAAAAGAAAAACTTCCTTTTGTGTATGGGTTTGTAATAACAATCGAGAATTCTTCTTTTATCTACTTCCTCTAGCTCGTGTAACCAAGTGAAGGCACTCACCATGTATGCTCAAAACCTAACTCTCCTTTTAAATTAGTAAGTGATTAACTGATATAAACCCAGGTTCCTAAGAAGCTTAAATAAAGTTTAGCTTACAAATGGCTAAAAACGGGAACTAGGGTTTGCTATACAAGCTTGAGGCTTAAAAGGTCAGCTAAAAAATGAGAACAGAAGGGGTTTTAAGGAAAAAGTGGATCAAAAATTAAGTTAAAAATCAAGTTGGGGCTCTGTTTTGAGCTGAAGACATTAATGATAAGGTATCACATTTGTGATGGCTTATCAGAAATGTCGTTAGAAGTTGATAAGAATTTCATGATAAGGTATCACATTTGTGATGGCTTATCAGAAATGTTATCACACCTTGGATCTGAAGCATAAATAAGCCTTTTCAAGGGGTGTGAAACTTAAATGATTGATGTGTTGTGTTTATACTCTTGAGGTTCAACTAATGGTTTTTCTCTTACTACAGGTTTTGTAATGGCTCC
The DNA here is from genome assembly GCA_030864225.1 of Capsicum baccatum var. pendulum. Classification (NCBI taxonomy): domain Eukaryota; kingdom Viridiplantae; phylum Streptophyta; class Magnoliopsida; order Solanales; family Solanaceae; genus Capsicum; species Capsicum baccatum. The sequence continues at coordinate 167,748,668 of CM061558.1, read as the reverse complement.
CAAAGGAAAGAACCCTAAACCTAGAAAGAAAGAGAAATATAGGAGTGTACCCTACAAAGTCTTTAATGAGGAATCTAATTATGAGGAAGAAGAGACACTGCTCAGAAAGTAAAGAAAGAAGATAAGATCAAAAATGTACCCACCAACCCCACCAGTTGAGGTGGAGGAGAGTAAAGAAAGTGATACAGAGCCAACAACATCTGAACATACAAATTCTGAGCAGATGGCCTCTGAGCAGCAAGAGTCTGAATATGCGGATTCTAAAGAGGATGATTCAAACCATCTTGATTCTGAAGAACCTGATTCTAGGCAACCTAAATCCAAGGGACCATCAACTAAGTCCTCTTCTGCTGAGCAACAAGATGATGAAGATTCTTAGATTTGGGGAACGATGGTTAAATGCAAGAATCCTGAAGTATGAGATGGCACTAGGTGGTAGATCCCGAAAGCTCAAAAAATCTTCTTTGATAGGATTCATAGAACTAACAAACGAGCTGTCAAAAGGTCAATCTTTGAGGAAATGAGGATCATTACCAAAGGGTTAAGAAGATATCCCAAAGTTGAGCAGAAATTTCATGGCTACAACTTTGGAAGGACTACAAGAGGAGGAAATTCATTTTGCCCTACACTTGTTAGGGAGTTCTATTCAAATTACCAAGCTCGCTTGGAAAACATATGTAAAAAGGGGAGAGAGCAGCAAACTAACCTTTGCTGGATAAAGTTCCGGTACGGGGTGTAATGGTGGATGTTTCTGAAGCAACAATTAATAGGTTCCTTCATGGACCAACTTCACTCCTTAGGCCACTTCACCTACTTTTATGCCTGGTTAAAGCATCAAGAAAATCAACAGTCTTGGTTAGACACACTTATAGCTGATAGAGAATCGAAATGACTGACCAACCCGAGTGAAAGGATCTTCAAGGCCTTCTTGAATTTAGAGGCAAGATTTTGGTAGGGTACTGTACATACCTGGTTGATGCCTGCAGATGGAGATAATATCCTTGGGGATGATAGAGCAATACTAGTTTCAAGTTTTGTGGCTAACCTCAAATTGAACTTTGGAGAGATTATCGCCGAAGAGATAAAAATTGAGGTCTCATGGTTCGATACAACATATCCTTTCCCTTGTTTAATTATGAGGTTGTGTAGGGCAGCCAATGTGCCTAAGGTTGTAGGGTTAGAAGAAGAATTGTTGTCCAAGAGGTCCTATAATCCTATCTAAAATAATGAAAATCAGCTGAGGATGATACTTGATAGAGGCGCAGAGATTCTAATAAATCCACCAGTTACAAGTACAAGCACAGTGCCTAATGTAGAAGTACAGGATTCCGAAGCTACATCACAAACATCTTCAGCACTAGCAGATCGAGTATCGGGAGCTGAGATAAACCCTTTAGTTGTATTCCCTACAATAGAATTTGCCTTCAACCCTATGAAGTTTAGGAGAGTGGCAAAGCATTCCAAGTGGTGTGAGGCTCAGCTTAAAATCTTTGCCAAGCAATTTGCAGCTGCAGTAGACAAGAGGGTTAAAGCTGAACATGAGCCTTACAAGACTCTGTAGGTCAGATTGATGAATTGGAGAACCGCTTCAATACGTAGTCGAAAGAAAGGTCAGTTCCAGAGATGGCACTATTTAGATCAGACCTAGGCATATTAAAAGTGAAGGTTGATCTGCTACAACAACTCCAATTTATGGTGTTTGCAGATCTAGATTTTGAGGAGTCTAAGAGAGAAATCCTGTTGCTTGATCTCATAAATAAACTTGTAAAGAAAAAAAAGAAGAAAGGTGAGAAAAAAGGCAAGGGTAAGAGAGAGAGGCCTAACAGTGATAAAGACAGAAAAGTAGAGAAGAGGGAAAGAAAGAAGTATGAGAAGAAAGAACTAAAGAAGGGAAGGATCAAGTCTACAGTTGACAATGAGAGACGTGAGGCAACCATCCGAGCGAGAGCCAAAGGTGCCTCAACTAATAGGTCTTCAGGAACTGCCACATAAGCTGCACCATAACAGAGCAAGGCTAACGATAGAGATAGGGAAACTAAGGAAGCGGTAGCAAAGTCAAGAATCCATGACACCCGAGCTTGATCTACCCCAGGTATACCCTAATCCTTAGTTCAATTGCTCTTTGATTTTAAGTTAACGGTGTAGGGTAAAGTTATTGTTGTAAAATTTTGTAGTCGACTAGGGAAAACACTAGTACTTGAGGTAGCTAACCTGTTTTTGTGATTTTTGAGCACCTCTCCAATGGACTGAGTATTTAACTATGTGAATTGCATCTGATTCTGACCACTGTGCATCTTAGTATTGCATTAGTTTTAGTGACACAGTAATCATTGCTAAACAGCTGCATGAACTAAATAAGTAGTAGCTTGTGATATACTTGTATGCCAAGTGTGTGTGAGATCTTACTCACTTCTCGTTGTATGTTGAAATCCAGAACTTGCCCGGTTAGTCTTACCTTGGTTGTAGGATAGAGGTTAAGAAAGGATCATAGGCCGTTTTGATATTAGCTCAATTTTAGCCTAAATAACCTTCCCTGTATGTAGAATATCCCTTGATCCCTTCTTTGAGCCTGATTAGCCTATTTCTTTTTATGACACCTTTCACTTTTCTAGTTTATGTCATATTGAACCTCTTTTGGCCCTGGTCCTCCTTGGGAACTGTGCACCATGACTTAGGAAAATGGTCTAAGTTGAGGGTAGCTATCATAGGGGTGCATGATGTAAAATGTGTAGGAAGAAAGGTAGAGTAAAAGAAAAGAATAAAAATCTGAGTGCGGTAGAAAATAGCAAGAAAAAGAAAAGTTGTAAAAAAAGTGATTCTAGAAAAGACCACAACTATCCTTAATAAGTGTGATCAAGAAAAGAGAAGAATATAAAAAGGCTAATGAGTGAAACCCCAAAAATCTAGTGTAGTATCAATGAGACTTAGTCACTTTAAATAACATCGAGTATCATACCAACCCCTAGACTATATTACAAGCCAAAGAGAAGACCTATAGTGATCCTAGTTGACCTGTCTGATGATCTATGTAATGAAAATAAGGGCAATCCTATAGTTTTCGGCATACATTGATTGGAACTTTATTCTAAGAGTAAGTGTCTTGTGATTGTCCCTATGATTATATATGTGATGTCTGATATGAAAAAAGGGGGATTTCTTTGTAGTGAGAGCACACTAGTTACATCGCTAGTTACTGACTTATTTGGATAGTGTAAACTTGATGCATGCATGGTTGTGTTGCTGAATTGGTGTCATAACTTGATTCCAATGTATTGTATTGTTGTTCTTCAATAATATACATAGTTTTTCTTGAATTGAATGACCTTGGAGATGGTGAAGATATTTGAGATGATATAGATGATTGACTGCCAAATGTACTTTGTATTCTCTTAGTTATGTTTGAGTTGCTTGAGGACAAGTAATTGTTTTAAGTTGAGGGTGTTGATATATGAGATAATGCTAACACATTTGAGTCTTTTAACTGAGAATAATTGCAAAGTCTTAAGCAACTTTTTTCATTTTTGATTGTTTTATTTTTGATTTTGCAGTAGAAGCTAAGATGCTAGAGAACCAATAATGATGAAAAAAAAGAGTTGAAATATGAAGCGAAAAGAAGAGAAGTGTGGCTAACGACATTTCTAATAAGTTGTCAGCACTGTGATAAGTTATCAGCTTCATTATCAACCTTAGAAAGATAATGGACCTGAGTTGGGAGTTGTGATGACATTTTGTGATAAGCCGTCAAGGTGCTGATAGGTCATCAAAATTAGAATCAGCCTAAGGAAGAACATGAGAGACAAAGTAGATACGTGAAGACATTCGTGATATGTCATCAAGGAGATGATAGGTTTTCAAAACTGTCGTCTTTATAAGGTAGCGAATACCAAAAAAAAAGAGGAGCTGACGACATTTGTGATAAGTCGATAGCCTCCTGATTGGGCATCACGGATAACGTCACCTGTCTGAGGAATTGATGAACTTTATTATTTTATTTCAATAATTAGGACGAACTATTTAAAACATTGTTTAGAGTTTTCTTAAGGGTTCTGAACCTGAGTTTTGAGACACATTTTTTGGTTATTTTCTCTCTCTAGTTTCTTGGCTTGAAAAAACAATTACTTTGAAGAGATTTTAATCATTACTTTGGGATTCCTATTGTGATCTAATCTGAGAATCACTAGTTATTATTCATCTTGTGGTAATTTTGTCTTTCAAATTATGAATAGATCTAGTTTTTTCGATCATCACATCATGAGTGGCTAAACCCCTTTAACCTGAATTATGAGATCTGGGGTTAAGTTTTGATAAAAGTTAAGTGTTCAAGATTTTAAAGGTAATAGGACCCTTGATAATTATGAGTTTTTAATTATTGTTTATTAGTTGCAAATGATGGATATCACCTACTTTGATTTGCTTGAGAAAGAAATAAAATATAGTGGGAAGTGAATTATCAATAGGGACTTGGAAATATTAAACTTCCATTTAATAATCAATGCTGTAACAAGGTTGATTAACCTGAGGTAAAGTCTGGTTAATAAATATAAATTCCCTAAGTCAGAGAGGATCAGGAAATTAAATGCTTAAGTAGGTCGAGATACATTTAGACATAACTTTGATAAGGATAACATGTTGTCCGACCTAATGTGAGAATCTTGAATCACTATTAGCATTTGTTAAGTACCAAAACCCCTAGTGAACATAATTCTTGTTTTTCCATAAACTCTTTATTACAAACATTGAAGCTAAAGTGACTAATAATTATTTGTTAAACTCAAAACCCCCTATTTTAGGAAACATCCAACTATCAATTGATTAACTCGCAAACGACTTAAGTTTAGACGATATTCCCTGTGAGATTCGACCCCAATCTAGTTGGGTTATATATTGACAACGATCGCTTACATTCTCATTAGAGAGGTGTAGTTTGAATGTTATCAGGGTTTTAAGCGGTGGATTGATAAATAGTAAGGCTTGGGTTTAGGTTGGTCATTTAGGTCACTTCAACTTATAGAATGGAATGTTTGACTTGTAGGCTTTAACATCAGTGAATTGGACTTGATGTCTTAAGGTTGACATGAGGATATCTTAGTTACTCTAGTTGGCTGGGAGAGACCATGTCACTTATGTTATGGATAAGTTGACCTTAGTTGACTACATTCATGGATATGTCCTAGTTTCAATGGTTATGTTCGGTATAATGTATAGAAATGACCTTTATATTAGGGCTAATTGTGGCTTTCTATACATATAAGAGTGAAATTAGATACCTAAGGCTAATTTGGTTAGGAATTGCCTAAAATAGAACTTGAGCATTAGAGGTAAACTTTAACCCACCTTAGGCTATGACATGTTAGACTTGGTGAACCTTCACGCTTGCTAGAATTATTGGAAGGTGTATCGAGGTAAGAATAGGAAATATTTTTATATGATGATTATGTTGTTAAAGTGTCATTGATGATGAACGATGAATATTGTAACACCCTAGAATTTTTCCTCTAAAATTTCTTGACTTTGAGCTTATTTTCCTGATTACAACTTACCTTATGAGTCGTAAGGTATCATTATAGTACGTACGACCCTAATCATAGGGTGACCAGTATGTTACCCAATGTTTTTGACCTAAGTAAAATTAAGATATAGCAAGTCATGGTGAGACATTATGAGTCATAATGTGGAACTCGCAGTCTCACAAGTGTAGTGGCCCTTTATTTCTATCATGACTATGACCAGAGCCTACGAGTTGAAAGGATGGAAAATAAGTCAGAAGGTATGACTCGTAGGGTCAATAGTTAGGGTTCCTTGGGACACTGGACAGACTACGAGTCAAGGGGATGACTCATAGTTAGTCAGTATGACTCGTGAGGTGACCCGTAATGACTAGGTGGTAATTTTTTAGTTTTTTATTAAGGGCAATTTGGTCAATTCCCACTTTCCACACTTAGACCCTACATCCAATAAAAACCAAAAAGGGGTGATTATTATTTTTTATCAAATAAAAATAGTCTAAAACACTCTTAAATCCTTAAGTCAAGAACAAGCTAGGGTTTCTCCAAGTTGTTCATTTAGTACATCAAAGTGGTGATTTCTGTCCATAATTGTGATACTTCAGGCACGTCCCTATCCCCTTAAACTTGTTTTACTTAAAGCATGTGTTTAAATCGTTACTTATGTGGATTTGAATATGAATTTTTATTTAGGTTGGGGTTTCTGGAAGGACTGATACTTAATTTAAATTTCCATGGTTTTAATTCAAGTATTCATATTTTATTTATGTATTTTAAAACCATTGGGGGTGAATGGATATGGTGAATGGAATGGGGGACAAGGTATTCCCAGAATTTTGATGATTTTAGTTTGGAATTTGGTTTTGGAAATTATGTTACTCCAACCCACTTGCATTATTGGATTTTAAATATGTAATCACATAATTTGTATTATTTTCATAAACTATTGCATTGCATAAATGGTTTAGCGGATAAAAAGGGTTTTGAAGGACTTGTTGGTCATGTTTTTTATTTTAAACACGATTTAATGAACAAAGGGGATCATGGAATTCCACCTACTCGATTTAATAAACAAAGGGGTCATGTTATTCCCCAGGTTGACGGAATTGGGATGGCATAATTATTTTCTTGCAAGCATAAATATTTGACGGTATCTGCATTTGATCCCTTAATAGATAATTCCCTGCTTAAATGGATAGGTTATGTGAAACTTATTTTATTTACGCTTAAAGAAGGTTGTGTAGGTTGCCATGGAAGGTGGAGGTCCCGGGAGGACTGGTACTGGAAACCATGTTTACCTGCATGGGGGTGTTTATGACCTTATGCATGGCTCACACTTATTTATATATATACACACACACACACATACTTTGCATTGTCTAGTGTTTAGGTATTCCCTGGTTCATCCTTGGATTTTCTTGGTACGTACGGATAACATGTGCTAGGACCCTTTTAGCGGAGGGAGTTAACCCCATATAGCCCGAGAGTGCCGTTAGGATAATTAGAGATATACAATCCAGGCTAATGATTTTAAATATTATGTTAAACCTTGTTCCCTATCCAGTATCATATATACATATATATATATATATGCATGCATGTATGTGAACATGTACATTAAGTCTGGAATGGATTTTTGATTTAGCATTATTGTATCCTTACCCCAACTTACATGCTAGCGCTCACCTTGCTAACTATATCTGGACACAGTATTCCCTTGTGATGTAGGGAACAGAGATACTTCTACTTTTCCTATGTAGTGATTAGGTAATATTTTGGATAGATCTTGAGTTATCATGAAGTTGTGAGCTTCCATACTTTAGAAGACCCTTATTTTATGTTATTTTTCATTTTGTTTTGGACTATTCCATTTGGACTCTTTTTGGCTATGTTCGGGGAAATGTGCCGACTAAGGTAGTTCTTCGTTTTTAGAGGCTTTGAGGATTACTATGAATTGGGATGGATGTTAAAGTTCTTAGATTTCTTTAAGTTAGTTGAGTTTCCATCTGGTTAATTATTTGGAACTCAGCTCTATCTTGTTAAATATTTAGAATTCATCCACTTTTAGCTGTATTGTGTTTGGTTGGATAGGGTATGGGGATGGTCTCTAGTCCTCAGTGGACTCGAGATACCTGTTATGGCCAGACCCTAGTTTAGGTAGTGATAAAGGTGGTGTCAGAGCCTAGGTTCATGGTCATTGAGGGTCTATAATGTTGTGTCAATTAGAGTATCTTTTATAGATTAGTAATGCTTCATATTATACGGGAGAGGCTATGGGGAACTTAGGATTGTTTCCCTTTATTATGTTCTATTTTTGGGCTATAGAGTCAAAGGTATTTAAATCTTCTCTAATTCTGTTTGTTCGCATTTAATATCATGCCTCCCTAGAGATCTGATGCTCGTGGAAACTCCTCTGTCCCACCTGAGGACAATATGGATAGAACTCATTCTACTTATGTAGTATAGACTGAGTCTAGGGCCTCTATTCCTGACTACTGATGTGTGAGCAGATGCTAACATATTCAAGGCTTTTAGCTAAGAATTATTGCAAAGTCTTAAGCAACTTTTGTCATTTTTAATTGTTTAATCTTTGATTTTGCAGTAGAAACCAAGATGCATAAGAACCAACAAGGAAGGAAGCAAAATAGTTGAAATCAGAAGAAAATAGAAGAGAAGTATGGCTGATGACATTCCTGATAAGTCGTCAGCCCTGTGATAAGTTATCAGCTTCATCATCAGCCTTAGACAGATAATGGACCTCAGCTGAGAGTTGTGATGACATTTCCTGCTAAGCCGTCAAAGAGTTGATAAGACGTCAAAGTTGCCATCAGCCTAAGACAGAACAAGGAAGCTGAGGTAGAGAAATAATGACATTTGTGATAAGTCGTCAAAGATCTGATAGGTTGTCACATTTTGTCGTCAGCCTTAAGTAGAAAGTGCTAAAACTAAAGAAAGAGCTGATGACATTTGTGATAAGTCGTCAGGCTCCTGATAAGTTGTCACGAATGTCATCGCCTACTTTGAGGAATTATTAAACTCTGTGATTTTGTTTACTTATTTAGGCTAAAATATTTAAAGTCTTGTTTAGGGTTTTCTAAGGGGAAATGAACCTAAGTTGGAGACACATATTTTGTTACTTTTCTATTTAGTTTCTTAGCTTGCAAAACAATTTACTTTGAAGAGATTTCATCAATATTTGGGATTTTCATTTTGATCGAATTGGAGAATCATTAGTTATTATTCATCTTGTGGTAAGTTTATCTTTCAAATCATGAATACAACTAAATGTTTCAATTTTTGCATTATGAGTGGCTAAATCTCTTTAACCCGAATTATGAGATGTAGGGGTAAGTCTTGATTAGATGCTAAGTGTTTGAGATTCGAAAGGTAATAGGAATCCATGATAATTCTGAGGTCTTAATTATCGTCTATTGGTTGCAAACAACAGATAACACATGATTTGATTTTCTTGAGATAAGAAATCAATTATAGTTGGAAGTGAACTATCAATAGGGACTTGGAAGCACTAAAAACTTCCATTTAATAATTAACGATGTAACAAGGTTGATTAACCTGAGGTAAAGTCTAGTCTGTTAATATAAATTTCCTAAGTCCAAGAGGATTAGGTAATTAAATGCTTAAGTAGGTCGAGAGACATTTAGGCATAACTTCGATAAAGATAATCTGTTGTCCTACCTACTGTGAGAATCTTAAATCACTATTCATATCTGTCAAGTACCATAACCCCTAGTGAACATAATTATGGTTTTTCCATAAACTCTCGAATACAAACACCGAAGCTGAAGTGAACAGCAATTATTTGCTGAACTCAAAAAGCCCCCATCTTAGGAAACATCCTACTATCAGTTGATTAAATCGTAAATGAATTAAGTTCACACCATATTGCTATAGGATTTGACCCCAACCTAGTTGGGTTATATATTGACAATGATCACTTACATTCTCATTAGTGATATGTAGTTTGAGAGTTATAAAAAATGGCTCCGTTGCCGGGGAATACAGTTGTAAATTGAAGTTTATGTACGCTAATTGACTATTAGTCAAGTTTCCAAGTTTTATGTTTATTTGTTGTTTTTGTTTATTGCAGGATCTTTGTAGTGTATGCCAAGAACCAGAAGTTCCAGAGAACCATTATTACCACTTAATCCAGAACCACAATGAATTGGAAGAATGGCAAACCAACAAGAGGCTGACAGATTAGCAGCTTTAGCTAGAGCTCAGGTGTATGTGCAGAATGTCAGTCAGCAAGCACGACATCCAAATCCTGAGGATGAAGATTTGGGAGATAAGGAGTTGCTAAATCATGGTAACCCAAGGCATGCAGATCAAGTAGTTGCACCAGTACAGCGGAAGACTAACAAGAACCGTCCATTTTAAGGGAGGCAAGATTACAAGCCGGTCCAGTATGACCTTGATAATGATGATGATTGAATGGATGGAGAAGCTACAATGGGTGCAATTATTCCTCCACCGTTGGCACCTGGGGAAAAATTCAACATTACGAGTACTATGATTCAACTCTTCAATCTTAAGGGGTTGTTTGGTGGCCTTTTTGGTGATGACCCAAACTTTTATCTGGTGAAATTTGTCACCATCTGTAAATCTTTTGATAACCCAGGAGTGGGTCAGAATACTTTTCGATTGAGGGTTTTTTCATTGTCTCTGTCTGGGGAGGCAACATTGTGGTTTAATGAGATGACACCCATTTCTATAACCAACTGGAGGTAGTTGAAAGGATCTTTCCTAGAAAGGTTCTTTCTGCCTTTAGTAGGGTACAATTGAGGGATGAGATTAGCAACTTTAGGTAGGTCCCGATTGAAGCATTGCATGAAACATGGGAGAGATTTAAGAAGAAACTGACACAGTGTCCAAACTACAATATGATAGGCATACACTTGATAGAGACTTTGTACAGGGGTCTTAACTCTGTTACAAAACCAATTATAGATAATGCTGCTGGCGGTTCGTTTGTTGATCTTACATTCCCATAGGCATCAGAAATGCCAAAGAGAATGACCAAATGGAGTCGGGCATGACATACTAGAGACCCTATGGTAGTCATCCCCACTGTTGCTGTAGGTTTTAATGCAGAACAATACAAAAGAGATGAGAAGTGTGACCAATACATGGATCACCTAAAAATGCAAATGGATCTGCTAACCAAGCACCTGCTATCAGGAAAGATTGAGAAGGTAAAAGTTGTGGGGTCTCAAGATAGAGTTGATGCTGATACAGAAGAGGAGGAAAACTATGTTATAATCAGGGGGTTTCTGAGGCAATATCCAAGGGAATCATGGTCGGAATAATTATGATAATCCTAGTTATAAAGATAAGGAGCAGGGAAATTGGATGAACAATAATGATAGGAGTGGGCTCTATGTCCCTTCTAGAAATCATGAGACTGCTACACTAAGTTCTAAAAAGATGTCCATGGAGGACATGATGGAAAAGTTATTGAAGGGAGTAGAGGCTACCAACTTTGGTGTGACTACCATGAAGATAGATCTGTCACCTATCAGTCAGTTGGTAAACTCACACTTCACCGCAATCAAACAGTTGGAGTAGCTAATGAGCCAACTCTTCAGAACTTTCAACCAGATAAAGATCAAAACATTACCAAGTTATATGGTCCAAAATTCGTGGAATGATGGATCATGTATGGTGATTACCACTAGAAGTGGTAAGATATTACCTGACCCTTCTGTGGGCAAAAGTTTGGTTGAAGATGTGACTGAGGTAGATGATGAATCTAAAGAAGAATGTCCTGTGGAGTTTAAGAAGCTAGATGGTGTTGATGATGCTTTGGAAAAAGGGAATAATAAGGAGAAGGAGGTAGATTTGAAAATTCTCCAAAGACCACCAGCTCCCTTTCCTCAATGATTGAAGAAAAAAAATGATGATGCAAAATTCAGCAAGTTCATGTCAATGCTCAAACAATTGATAATAAATGTACCTTTGTTGGAGGCACTCGAGCAAATGCCAGGATATTCTAAGTTCATGAAGGACCTTGTTACTAAGAAAAGAGCATTGAGCTACGATCTAGAGGATGATCTCCACCATTATAGCGCTATCTCTAAGAGGACCTTAGTACAGTAGAAGCTAGATCCAGGAGCAATCACTATTCCCTTTATGATTAGGTCTATGGAAATTCACTACGACATTATATGATCTATGAGCAAGCATTAATTTGATGCCGCTAGCTGTATATAGAAAGCTGGGCCTGGGAAATCCCACATCCACTAATATGCGACTCGTGGTGGCGAATAGGTTGGTAAAATGACCTGTTGGTATTTTGTATGATATGTTGGTAAAGGTAGTTTGCTTCATATTCTTTGCAAATTTCATGATTTTGGATTGCGAGGTGGACTTTGAGGTACCCATAATCTTGGGTCAACCTTTCCTCACAACCAAAAGTGTATTGATTGATTTGAGAGTGAATAAGCTCTTAGTTGGGATGAATAATGAGGTGGTATGATTTGATGCATGAAATTAAATGAAGAATAATGAAGAAATAATGGTGTTCTTAGTAGTTGATGTGTATTATAAGGATGAACAAGAGATGTCAATAGAGGACCAACTTGTTGTCGAGCCTTTTGCCGTAGTTCTAATGAATTTTGATCATGAAGGCATTGAGGAATACGAAGAGACTGTTTGTGCTTTGCCAGGAATAGGTTCATACCCTTATGCTCCTAAGAAGCTAGACCTTGATCTTGCGAATCGACCAACACCACCGGCTAAGCCATCCATTAAAGAGCCACTGGTGTTGGAATTAAAAGTACTACCTGGGCATTTAAGGTATGTGGCTTTAGGCCACGGAAACACGCTACCCATTATTATTGTGGCTGATTTAGGAAAACAACAAGTACAAGCACTCATTTCTGTATTTTAGAGGTACAACAGAGCAATCAGCTGAACTATCGTAGATATTATTGGCATTCCACCTGGCATCTGTATGCATAAAATACAACTGGAGGAATATTGTATTCCAACCATCCAGCACCAACTTCATCTTAACCCACCAATGTAAGAGGTGGCTAAGAAGTAAGTTATTAAGTAGTTAGATGCAGGAGTGGTTTACCCTATTTCAGACAGCAAATGGGTGAGCCCAGTTCAATGCGTACCCAAAAAATGGGGCATGACTGTGGTTGCAAATAAATGAAATGAGTTGATTTCACTTAGTCTTGTGACTGGGTGGAGAGTTTGCATGGATTACCACAAACTAACTTCATGGACTTTGAAAGACCACTTCTCGATACCCTTTATGGACCAAATGCTTGATCGATTAGCTGGAAGGGGATGGTATTGCTTCTTAGATGGATATTATGGATATAATCATATCTGTATTTCTCTTGAAGATAAGGATAAGATGAAATTTATATGCCCATATGGAACCTTTGCATTTAAGAGGATGCCGTTTGGGCTGTGCAATGCACCCCTCACTTTTTAACGATGCATGATGTCTATTGAGAAACTATCACCTCCTATTTCAGTGAAGAGTGTGCATAGTTTCCTTGGGCATGCTGGCTTTTACCAGAGGTTTAGAAGAGATTTCTCGAAAGTTGCGAATCCACTTTGAAAACTTTTAGAGAAAGAAGTGAAGTTTTCCTTCGATGATGGGTGCTTGAAGGCATTTGAATGCCATAAAAATAATCTGGCTGAGGCCCTTATCATGGTGGCACCAGACTGGTCAAAACTGTTTGAGATCATGTGTGATGTAAGCAGTGTTACTGTGTGAGCTGTATTAGGATAAAAGAGAGACAAACTATTTAATCCAATATATTATGCCAGTAAAGCATTAAATAAAATGCAAAAGAACTACACTGTCACTGAGCAGGAACTCCTAGATATAGTGTATGCTTTAGAGAAATTCAGGGCTTATCTTCTTAGGACCAAGGTGGTGGTCCACACTGACTATGCAGCTTTGAGGTATTTAATGGCTAAGAAGGATGCAAAACCAAGGCTGATTAGATGGGTGTTGCTGCTATAAGAATTTGACTTTGAGGTCAAAGATAGGAAAGGTTGTGAAAACAAGGTTGCGGATTATCTATCTAGAATGGAAGGTGAGTAGTCAATTAGTGATGAAATAGAGATAAATGATGCATTTCCTGATGAGGAGATCTTGGCTACTGCTGTGGAGAAATTGCCTTGGTATGCTGACTTTGCAAATTATATTGTGAGTGAGGTCATTCCAGAAAATCTTTCTTTCCATCAAAGAAAGAAATTTCTGCATAATGTGACACATTACTTCTGGGATGAGCCATATCTTTTTTGGCGATGTGCTGATAATATTATAAGGAGATGTGTGCCAGAAGTAGATGTATTATGTATATTTGAAGCATGTTATGCTTCCCCAGTTGAAGATCACCATGCAGCTGAACCAACAGCTAGGAAGGTGTTGCAGAGTGGCTACTATTGGTCAACATTATTCAAGGATGCCCACGGATCTGTGCTGAAATATGACCAATGTCAGAGGCAGGGGTCAATCTCCAAAATACATGAGATGCCTTTGACTAAGATGCTAGAAGTGGAATTGTTTGATGTCTGAGGCATCGATTTCATGGGTCCTTTTGTAAGCTCATATAGGATGAAGTATATTTTAGTTGCTGTTGGCTATGTCTCGAAATGGGTCAAAGCTATTTCCTTCTCTGATAATGAAGGAAAGAGAGTTGTTTCTTTTCTCAAGAAAAATATCTTCTCTCACTTTAGAGTACCACTTACTATTATAAGCAATGGAGGATCTCATTTTTGCAATAAAGTATTTCGTGGGGCTTAAGGGTAAAACAACATAGAGTAGCCACTCCATATCACCCACAGACTAGTGGGCAAGTGGAGGTGTCAAATCAAGAGATTAAAGATATCCTAGCTAAAATAGTGAATGCTAGTTAGAAAGAGTGGTCTAGGAGGCTCGATGATACCTTGTGGGCATACTAGACTGCTTTCAAGACGCCCATTAGCATGTCACCATTTCAGCTGGTCTATGGAATAGCATGCCACCTAAAAATAGAGCTAGAGCACAAGGCCTTATGGGTACTTAAAAGGTTGAATTTGAGTTTGAAGGAGGCAGCAGAGCTAAAACTAGGAAAACTAAATAAGATGGATGAATTCCATCTCAGGGTGTATGAACGAGCAGACCTATATATAGAAAAGATAAAAAAGTATCATGATTAGAGGATAGAGAAACAAGATTTCCAAAAAGGTGAATTGGTGCTTCTGTTCAATTCTAGACTCAAATTGTTCCTGGGTAAGCTTAAATCCAAGTGGTCAGGTCCGTTTAGAGTTAGTCAAGTCTACTCATCTAGAGTAGTAGAACTTTACAATAAAGACGACAATACTTTCAAGGTAAATGGGCAATGAGTCAAACTTTATATTGGTTCAAAAGATTGATAAAAAGTAGTTCTGCTATCTATCTCAATGAAGTCATCAGGTACTACATAGGAGGCAACCCATGATCCTCATGCGTGATCTACTCCAGGTATACCCTAACCCTTAGTTCAGATTTTCTTTGATTTTAAGTTGAGGGTGTAGGGTAAATTATTGTTGTAAAATTTTGTAGCCAACTAGGAGAAATACTAGTACTTGAGGCAGGTAACTTGTTTTTGTAATTCTTGTGCACCTCTTCAATGGACTGAGTAGTTACTTGTGTTAATTTCATCTAAGTATGACCACTGTGAATCTTTGTATGGCATTAGTTCCTGTGATGAAATAATCAGTGCTAAATAGCTACATGAACTAAATGAGTAGTAACTTGTGATATACTTGTGTGCCATGTGCGTGTGAGATATTACTCAGTTCCCGTTGTATGTTGAATCCAGAACTTGACCGGTTAGTCTTATCTACATTGAAGGTTAGAGTTATATGTTGAATCCAGAACTTGCCCAGTTATTCTTACCTACATTGAAGGTTAGGGGTTAGGAAAGAATTATAGGCCGTTTTGATATTATCTGACTGTTAGCCTAAATGACCTTCCCTGTATGTAGAATATCCCTTGATCTATACTTTGAGCCTGATTAACCAATATTTTTTTATGACACCTATCACCTTCCAGTTTATATCATAGTGAACCTTTTTAGCCCTAGTCCTCCTTGGACACTGTGCACCTTGACTTAGGCAAATGGCCTAAGTTGAGGGTGGATATCATAGGGGTGCGTGATGTAAAATGAGTAGGAAGAAAGGTAAAGTAAAAGAAAAGAATAAAAGTTGGGTGCGGTGGAAAAGAGCAAGAAAAAGAAAAGTTGTGAAAAAAAAGTGATTATAGAAAAGACTGCTCCCATCCTGAATAAGTATGATCAAGAAAAGAGAAGAATAGAAAAAGGCTAATGAGTGAACCCCCCCACCCCCCCAAAAAAAGCTAGTGTAGTGTCAAGGAGGCTTAGTCACTTTAAAAATCATCGAGTATCATATCAGCCCCTAGCCTACATTACAAGCCAAAGAGAAGACCTATAGTGATCCTAGTTGACCTGTCTGAAGATCGGGGTAATGAAAATAAGGACAAGCCTATGGTATTCGACATACATTGATTGGAACTTTATTCTGAGAGTGAGTGTCTTGTGATTGTCCCCGTGGTTATATATGTGATGTCTGATATGAAAAAAGAGGGATTTTAGGGTAGTGAGGGCACACTGGTTACATTGCTTGTTATTGACTTGTTTGGATAGTGTAAACTTGATACATGCACGGTTGTATTTCTTAGTTGATGCCATATCTTAATTCCTCTGTGTTGTATTGTTTTTCTTCAATAATATACACAGTTGTTCTTAAATTGACTGACCTTGGAGATGGTGAAGATGTTTTGATATGATATAGATGATTCACTGCCAAATGTACTTTGTATTCTCTTAGTTTTGTTTGAGTTTCTTGAGGACTAACAATTGTTTTAATTTAAGGGTGTTCATATGTGAGCAGACCCTACACATTTAAGGCTTTTAACTGAGAATAATTGCAAAGTCTTAAGCAACTTTTGTCATTTTTGATTGTTTTATCTTAGATTTTACAGTAGAAGCCAAGATGCATAAGAACCAACAAGGATGGAAGAAAAAGAGTTGAAATTGGAAGAAAATAGAAGAGAAGTATGACTGACGACGTTCCTAATAATTCATCAGCCCTATGATAAGTTATCAGCTTCATCGTCAGCCTTAGACAGAGAATGGACCTCAGCTGAAAGTTGTGACAATATTTCCTAATAAGCCGTCAAAGAGTTGATAGGACATTAAAGTTGCCATCAGCCTAAGGAAAAATAGGGGAGCTGAGGTAGAGATGTGACGACATCCGTGATAAGTCATCAAAGATCTGATAGGTCATCATATTTTATCGCCATCCTTAAGCAAGAAGTTCTTCAAATTAAGAAGGAGCTGACCCCATTTGTGATAAGTTGTCAAGCTCCTGATAAGTTGTCACGAATATCGTTGCCTAATTCGAGGAATTATTAAACTCTGTTCTTTTGTTTCCTTATTTAGGCTATACTATTTAAAGTCTTTTTTAGGGTTTTCTAAGGGGTTCCGAACCTAAGTTGGAGACACGTATTTTGTTACTTTTCTCTCTAGTTTCTTGGCTTGTAAAACAATTAACTTTGAAGAGATTTCCATCAATATTTTGGGATTTTCATTGGCATCGAATTGGAGAATCATTAGTTATTATTCATATTGTGGTAAGTTTATCTTTCAAATCATGAATACAACTAGTTGTTTTGATTTTTGCATTATGGGTGGCTAAATCCCTTTAACCCGAATTATGAGATCTAGGGGTAAGTCTTGATATGATACTAAGTGTTCAAGATTTGAAAGGTAATAGGACTCCTTGATAATTTTAAGGTTTTAATTATCGTCTATTGGTTGCAAACAATAGATAACACCTGCTTTGATTTTTTTGAGATAAGAAATCAATTATAGTAGGAACTAAACTATCAACTAGGACTTGGAAGCACTAAAAACTTCCATTTAATAATTGATGCTATAACAAGGTTGATTATACGGAGGTAAAGTCTGGTCAGTGAATATAAATTCCCTAAGTCAGAGAGAATTAGATAATTAAATGGTTAAGTAGGTCGAGACACATTTAGGCAACACTTCGATAAAGACAATCTGTTGTTCTACCTACTATGAGAATCTTGAATCACTATTCGCATCTATCAAGTATCATAACCCCTAGTGAAAATAATTCTTGTTTTTCCATAAACTCTTAATTACAAACACCAACGCTAAAGTGACCAACAATTATTTTCTAAAGTAGAAAAACCCCTATCTCAGGAAATATCCAACTATCAGTTGATTAAATCACAAATGACTTAAGTTCACACCATATTCCCTGTGGGATTCGATCCCAACCTAGTTGGGTTATCTATTGAAAATGATCGCTTATATTCTCATTAGAGAGGTGTACTTTGAGCATTATCAACTACCTATATAGAGTTCCATCAGTCTCTGCTATCCTCCCCAGGTTGATGATGTTTATGCCCCACCCCTAAAGAGATATTTCTAATACTATATTTGATTGATCTATTCATCTATTGACTTCTTAGTTATGTCATATTGACTGTATTGGTTCTGTTGCTCTATCTTCTGAGGTCACTAGAGTTGGCCAATTCATAAAGTTGAATCCTCTCACCTTTACAGTCTCTAAGGTTGAGGTGCATCCTCAGGGGTTTGTTAATGAAATAGAAAAGATATTCAGGGTGATGTATGCTATTGATGTGAAGAGTATAGATTTTGGTATATGTTTGTTGAAGGATGTGGTATACCAGTGGTACGAGGAGTAGGAGCAGTCTAGGGTAACGATGCTGAGCAGGCTCTATGTGAGGAATATTCTAGTACTTTTATTGATAGCTTCTTACCTTTGGAGTTAAGAGAGGCTAAAGTTAAGGATTTTGTGAACTTAAAGTAGGGAAAGATGACTGTAAAGAATTATGCCTTAAAGTTTAATTAGTTGTCTCGTTATGCTCTAGAGTTGGTGTCTAGCATGAGGAAGTTTGCTTTGGGTTTATCTCAGGACTTAGTGCTAGAGTGTAAGACAATAATACTAAACCATGACATAGATATCTCTTGGTTGGTGGTGTATATTATATAGGTTAAAGATGAAAAGAAGAAGCAATAATAAATAGGAGAGAGGCATAATAAGAAGTTCAAGTATTCACAGTAGGGTAGAGGCCAGCAGAATAGTGGTAGAGATGATAGGCTGTGGGGAAAGAAGAAGGCTTGGGGAAATCCTGGTTCCTATTCTATGACTAGTGCTTCATATCCTAAGCCGTTGGGCGATCGTCACTTTTAGGCTAACAGTGAGTTTAAGATCCAGGGTGCCTAAACCCAGGCCAGTAGAGCTTAGTCAGCTCCATCATATTCTCTTTATAGATTTTATGGATAGATTCACCACGGTTATTATGATTAAGGAAGGAATCTGTGTTTCAAATATAGTTATCCTAGTCATTTTCAGAGGAACTATCTGGTAACAAATGTTGCTACTGGAGTGAATATGGTTCTGGTTTCTACTTTTTCAGCTCTTGTGCTAAAGGGTGTTACTTCTAGTACTAATACTAGTCGGAATCATCTTTATGCCCTGGCCATTCGTCAAGAATCTGAGGCATCTCCTGATGTTGTTACTTGTATATTAAAGATTTTCTCTTGTGATTTATATTTTCTACTTAATTTGGGGTCTACCCTTTCCTATGTGACCCCTTATGTGGCTATTTATTTTTGTTTTGATCCTGAGAGTATTCCCAATCCCTTCTCTATGTCTACCCCAATGGGTTATTCTATTATGGCTAGATGGGTCTATAGGGGTTGTGTGATATCTATTAGTGGTAGGAAGACATTGGTGGGTCTAATTGAATTGGGTATGGTAGACTTTGATATGATCTTGGGGATGGATTGGCTTCACTCGTTCTATGCTTCTCTAGATTGTCGGACTTGTAAGGCCAATTTTTAATTCTCTAGATTGGCAAATTCTCTAGAAATTCTAGCTCTAACGTTGCCTCTTTATAATATGTCCCTATTGTAAATGAATTTCTTTAAGTGTTTACCGATAATCTTCCTAGTATTCCTCCCGATAGGGAAATAGACTTTGGGATTGATTTTCTACCAGATACCTATCCTATCTTTATTCCTCCCGATAGAATGGCTCTGATTGAGTTGAAGGAACTTAAGGAGCAGATAAAGGATCTTCTTGATAAGGGTTTCATCTATCCTAGTGTTTCTCTGTGGGGTTTTCCTATTTTTTGTGTGTAAGAAGGATGGTTCCCTTCGGATGTGTATAGATTAACAACAACTGAATAATTTGATAGTGAAGAATAAGTACCCTTTCCCTAGGATAGATGATCTCTTTGATTAGCTTTAGAGTGCTAGATGTTTTTCTAAAATTGGTCTTCAATTAGGTTATTATTATTTAAAGATTAGGGAGGTGGATATCCTTAAGATTGACTTCCAAACCCGATATGGTCATTATGAGTTTTTGGTGATGTCTGTTAGGTTGACTAAAGCTTTGGTTGCATTCATAGACTTGATAAGCTGGATATTTGGACATTTCTTGGTTTTATTCATGATTGTTTTTATTGACAACATCTTGGTATATTTTATGAGTGAAGAGGATCATGCCAATAACCACCATGCAGTATTGTACACTCTTAAGGATCAATATTTATTTGCTAAGTTTTTGAAGCATGAATTTTGTTGAATTTTGTGACCTTTCTTGGTCATGTTGTTTCTGGAGAGAGGATCATGGTGGATCCATAGTAGGTTGAGGTGGTTAAGAAGTGGACTAGACCCACTACTTCAACCAATATTTGGAGCTTCTTGGGTTTAGCCAGGTATTATAGGAGATTTATGGAAAACGTTTTTTCTATTGCTGCTTCATTGACTATGTTGACTCAAAAAAAGGTAAAGTTCTTATGGTTCGATGCTTGAGAGAGTAGCTTTAAGAAGCTAAAGGATAAATTGACTTCTGCTCTAATTTTAACCCTGCTCGAGGGTATAGAGGGTCATATGGGATTGGGTTATATCTTGATGCAGCATGGTAAGGTTGTGTCCTACGCTTCAAGGCAGCTGGAAGTTGAGGAAAAGAATTACCCGACCTATGATTTGGAATTAGCGGCTATTGAGTTTTCTTTGAATATTTGGTGTGATTACTTGTATAGGGTTTATGTTGATAACTATTCAGATCATAAAAGCTTGCAGTATGTGTTCATTCAGATGGAGTTGAATCTCAGGCAAATGATATCACTTGAGTTTCTTAAGAGTTATGACATAAGTCTATTACTGTCCAAGTAAAGCTAATATGGTTGCCGATGTTCTTAGAAGCTTGCCATGGGTAGCTTGTGTCATCTAGATAAGAACTATGGATTGGTAAAGGACATTCACTGGTTGGCTAATCTTGGATTTTTTTTGGATTCTGAGGATGGAGGTATGATTATACAAGAGATGGTGAAGTCATCTCTAGGTGTAGAGGTGAAGGAGAAGCATATTTTGGAACCCATCTTGATATAGATTAAAGCTGATATGGGTCAACAGCAGGTCATGGCATTTGAGATTAGTGGAGATGGTATCTTGAGGTGCTAAGGTAGATTATGTGTTCCTGATATTGATTGGCTGAGGATTATGAGTCGAGGTATATGGATCATTCGATCTCAATAAAGATGTATCATTACTTAAAGGATATTTATTTATGTAATAACATGCAGAAGATTTATCTAACTTCGTGGCCAAGTATATGGTATGTCAGCAAGTAAAGGTTGAGAACCTGAAGCTCGACGACATATCCCAAGAGGTTGAATTGCCTATGTTGAAGTGGGAAGTGATCAATATGGACTTTGTTACTGATCTTCTATGATCTCAAAATCAACATAATTCAATTTGGGTGATTATTGATAGGATAACTAAGTTGGCTCACTCTTTCCTGTGAGGACTACTACACTGGAGAGGATTATGCGAGGTTGTTCATTCAGGAGATCATCATATTGCATGGTATGAAAATTTCCATTATTTTAAATTGAGGTATGCAGTTCTTTTATTGCTTTTGGAATTCTTTTTAGCACACTTTGGGCACACGGGTGAATCTTAGCACTATAATCCACCCTCAGATGGATGGACAAGCAGAAAGGATTATTCAGACTTTGAAGATATGCTAAAGTCCTATGTGATTGATTTTGGTGGTAGTTAGGTGGATCATTTACCTCTCATCGAGTTTGCTTATAACAATAGTTATCACTCAAGTATTAGGATGGTTATTTTTTAGGATTTTTATGGTAGGACGTGTAGATCTCCTATTGGATTATCTTAGTTTGGGAAGACTAAGTTTTTTTGTTTGGACCTTGTTTACCAAGCTATGGAGAAGGTGAAAGTGATTTTGGATAGACTTAAGACCGCTTAGAATTGCCAAGAGTCCTATACGAATGTGAGGAAAAGAGTGTTAGAGTTTAAAGTTGGTGATTGGGTGTTCTTGAAGGTATCTCCTGTGAAGGGAATGATGAGATTTAGGAAGAAAGAAAAGCTCAGTCAACGGTATGTTGGTCCATATTTATTTTGTTGAGTGTAGGTATTATTGCTTATGAGTTGGATTTTCCTTCGAGCTTAGGTTTTGTTCAGCTGGGTTTTCATGTTTCAATATTGAAGAAATGCGTGGGTAATCCTTCTTTAGTTATTATTATTGAGAGTGTTGGCATTTCAAATTCCTTTTCTAATGATAAAGTCCAAATGGAGGTTTTAGATAGACAATTCCTTCATTTGAGGACTAAGGATATGGCTTCAGTAAAGGTTCTATAGAGGAACCAAAAGGTTGAAGAAGCTACTTGGGAAGCTGAAGAGGACATGAAGTCCAAATATCTGTTCTTATTCCCCAGATTAGACAATAGTACTTAAGGTATGTGTTTTCCTTATCATCTTTGTTTTCTAACTTTGTTAAAGGAAATTATGTTTGTGTCTCGATCTTATAATCATGCTAAATAATGCATTGACTCATCATTCTTGGACGAATGATCCTAGGAAAGGGGGAGGGAGGGGGTAATGCAACACCCCAGAGTTTTGCCTTTGAAAATATCTTAACTTTGAGCTTATTGCCCAGATTATGACTCACCTTATGAGTTGTAAGGTTTCATTATGGGTTTTAGGATCCTAATATTAGGGTGAATAGTGTGTTACCCTAAGTTTCTGACCTAAGTACAATTAAGTTAAAACAAGTCATGGTGAGACATTATGAGTCGTAATGTTGGACTCATAGTCTCATTAGTGTAGTGGCACTTTGTTTTTTTCATGACTATGACTGAAGCCTATGAGTCTTAAGGATGGACTACAAGTCATAAGATACAACTTGTAAGGTCAACAGTTGGGGTGCCTCGGGACACTTCCCAGACTACGAGTCAAGGGGATGATTCGTGGTCAATTGCTATGAGTCGTAAGGTGACCCATCATACCTACGCAGTAATTTTTCAGTATTTTTACTAAGGACACTTTGGTCAATTCCCACTTTCCCTTCTTAGACCCACGTCCATATAACACTCAAAAGGGGTTATTTTCATATTTTATCAAATAAAAAAAGTCTTAAACGCTCTCAAATCCCTAAGTTAAGAACAAGCTATGGTTTCTCAAGGTTGTTCATTTAGAGCTTCCAAGTGGTGATTTATCTCAATAATTATGATACTTTCAGGCATGTCCCTCTCCCTCTAAACTTTTTTACTTAAAACATATGTTTAAATGCTTACTCATGTGGATTTGAATATGTATTTTAATTTAGGTTGGGGGTTTTGGAAGGATTGTTACTTGATTTGAATCTCTATAGTTTTAATGCAAGTGTTCAGGTTTTATTTATGTATTTTGAAACCATTGGGGTACATGTGTATGGTGAATGGAATGAGGGACGAGTTATACCCCCAATTTTGATGATTTTGGTTTGGAATTTGGTTTTGGAAATTGTGTTCCCTCAATCCACTTGCATAACTGGATTTTAAACATGGTTAATCATATGATTTGTCTTATTTCCCTAAACTATTGCATTACATAAATGGGTTAACAGATAAAAATGGTTTTAAAGGCCTTATTGGTCATGTTTTTTATTTGAAACTTGATTTAATGAACAAAGGGGATCGTGGCATTTCTCCAACTAGATTTAATGAATAAAGGGGGTAGTGGTATTCCCCCTGGTTGATGGAATTGGTATAGCATAACAATAAGATTGCAAGCATAATTGTATGAAGATAACTTTGGTTGATGCCTTAAGGGATAATTCCTTGGTTAAATGGATGTGTTATGTGAAACTTGTTTTTATTGGGCTTAAAGAGGGTTGTGTAGCTCGTTGTGGAAGGTGGAGGTCCCAAAGAGACATACACTGGAAACCACATTTGCCGGCATGGGGTATTTATTATTGTGTGCATAGTTCAGACTTATATATAGATAAATGTTCTGGATTAAATGGTGTCGAGGTATTCTCTAGCTCATCCTTGAATTTTCCTAGTTCGTTTGGCTAATACGCGCACAGGAAGAGCTGAACCCATCTATCCCATGGGTTCCCTTAGGATGGTTACAGCTACACAGTTTAGGATAATGTTTTTAAATATCATGTTAAACCTTGTTACCTATCCAAACATCTTATATATATGTATTCATGCATGTATGTGAATATGTAAATTGAGTTTGGACTGGAATTTAAGTTTGGCATTATTTTATCCCCACCCTGAGTTACATGCTAGAGCTCACCCCATTAACCATCTCTGGATGCTGTACCCCTACGTGATACAGTCAATGGAGATACTTCTACTTTTTATTCATATTGGTTAGGTGATTTTTGGATTGATCGTGAGTCAGCTTAAAGTGGTGAGCTTCCTTTTTTAGGAAGACCCTTATTTCATGTTCTTATTTTATTTTGTTTTAGACTATTCCTTTTGGAATCTTCTTGGCTATGGTCTGGTTCATATATCAACTTCATTTGTTTTTCGATTTTAGAGGCTTTGTGGATTATTGTGGATTAGGATGGATGTTAAAGTTCTTAGATTTCTTTAAAAGTTAGTTGAGTTGCATATCTTTTTATAGGTTAGGAACTCAACTCTATCTTGTTGTATGTTCTAAATTCATCTACTGTTAGCTGTATTGTGTTTTGGTTGGCTAGGGTATAGACGGTGGTCTCCAATCCTCAGTGGACTTGATATACCCATCACAATCAGACCTTAGTTCTGGTTGTAACAATACAAGAGATATACTCTTCTTTTCTTCTCCTTTATGTTATTTACTTTAGGCCTCGTGGGG
Organism: Capsicum baccatum var. pendulum; assembly: GCA_030864225.1. Lineage (NCBI taxonomy): Eukaryota > Viridiplantae > Streptophyta > Magnoliopsida > Solanales > Solanaceae > Capsicum > Capsicum baccatum. The sequence goes on along the minus strand of CM061558.1, from coordinate 167,723,929 downwards.
CTTGCTCTTTGCTTTATCCCTGATGGAGCTTGTTATTTACTTTATCCTTTGTGGGGCTTGTCCTTTATTAATGACACTAATTTGTATATTATGATGATATATTAATGCCCGGTAAGGCCGGGGGATACCATGGTCATATTTATGACTGGTTCTATTCTAAATCTTGATGATACATTTACCAATTTAAGTCCAACCATTGATTATATTTATCGATTCAAGTTTGGGTATTGATATTTACTAGTTCAAGTTTGGCTATTGATTATATTTATCAGTTCAAGTCCAAATAATTATATTACCGATCAAGTCTGGCTATGCCTATAATAATATGATGATGTACTTTTATGATTGATGATATCAAGATATAAAATTAATGGTAATGGTTTGACTAAGTTGAAAAATAAGGCAAATACTGTAAGTTTCATGGCTTAAGAGGGATCTAATGGTATAGTATCTATCTACTAATGATGAGTTAGTTATAACTGATTTCTAGTGTTTAAGAAAGGACGATGTTTTCAGAAAGCCAAAATTGTTTAATAATGATCAAAGGACAATAAAGGCTAATTATAATGTAGAATGGTTGATTTACTCTTTTCTTCGGTGTACTCTCTAGTAGTATGGGATGATGATGAGTTCTTTACTTTATGCACCAATTGGCCCGTGGGAGCCAATTTTGTATGTTTGGTTGAGTGTGTTTGATTCTCTGTGTTATTTATCATTGTTATTTGTACTTATTATGCATTCTGATAATGGAGATGATTTAATTTTGATTTTGTACCCTGGCTTAGCTATATTTATTTTTCATTATAGCATCATTATATAATGATTAGCTTAGTCGGACAATGATGCCTACTGAGTACCCATTGTTTGTACTCATACTACACTTTTGTATGTTTTTTGTGTAGATCCAGGTACTAGTTGCCACTGTTTTCTTAAGTTCATGTGGTGTTGATATTTTGTAGATGGGGTAAGCTCTTGGAGTTTGAGTTGCCCGTTTCTTTCTATCTTATTATAGTTTAGTATTTTATATTAAGACAGATGTATTAGCTACTTTTAGACTATTGGGTTGTATTAATGATATAGGATGCTCTTGTACTAACTATACGAGGTCGTGGGATTGGTATCCATGTTGTTTGTTTATCAATGTTAGAACACTATTTATTTATAACTTATGTTCATTAATTTTGACCTACTTTGGCATTTATAAAAAATTAACCCATTTTGTTAGCTCCAGGTTATGGTATTGGCTTACCTGTTGGTGTGGTTTAGTAGTTCCATTATAACCTATAATTCCAGTCATGACAAATTGATAGCAGAGCCTAGGTTTTATTGGTATTGTTGGTACAAGAGCAAGTGTTAAGTAGAGTCCTGCGACTTGGAATGTTGATGTTCATTTCCTATCTTCGGTAGGCTATGGGACATTCTTAGAAGTTCTTCACTTCTTTCACTCATATCGTACTAAGAGTTTGAGTTGATTTGTAGAATATTTTCTTGACTTTACTCTTTTGCAGATTGCTAGGAAACGTGCAACCGCTACACGATATGAAGGTCCCAAAATCAATCCTAGGGATCCAACTCTTATTCGTGAATGACCTAGAGTTCAAGGATAGCCTTATGAAGTTTCCCCTGCTAGGGTCCAGGATAGGCTGCCTTCCCTAGACCCTATTCCTGCTCATGAGCTCGGTATTCTTCTTCTATAGCCAGTAGTGGACCAGGGACCAACCCAGGCTCCACTAGGTTTTATTCCTTCTTTATTGATCTAGCTCAACTTTTGTGGATTGTTTATGTTGTGCCATCTGATAGTTCAGAGTCTACTGATCAGAGTGTTACTGATGTAGAGGCGCAACCTATAGCTGCAGCTCCTAGAGTTGAGGTTCCCCTTGTTCTGGTAGTTGTTTAGTTGGTAGCTGCTTAGGTAGTTGTGAACCAACCTTCTATGTCTTCTGAGAAGCAGAAGATATTGGGTAGATTTTTTAGGTTGGCTCCACATAGGTTCTCTGGTGGTTCAGGCGAGGATGCGTATTAGTTTGTTAGTGCTTGTGAGGATAGTCATTGTGGTTTAGGCCTTTTTTACACTCATAGTGTAGATTACACCACATTTCAGTTGGACTTGTCTGCTCCTCATTAGTAGAGAGGTTATATGGATTCTAGACTAGTTGGATCTTCACCCTTATCATGAACTCAATTCTTTGAGATGTTCTTGGATAAGTATATACCGTACAACCTTAGAGATCGACTGAGGGAACAATTCTCTAGATTGGAGTAAGGCTCCATGGCAATTGCTGAGTATGAGGCCCATTTTCATGAGTTGGCTAGATGTGCGACTTCTATTTTTGATAGAGAATATGATAGAGTTCACTATTTTATTTGAGGGTTGAGACTTGATCTGAGGTGTGTGAATGTCAATGTTGTTAGTCGGACTTATTTAGCATTTTTTGAGGACTTCTTATATGCTTAATGAGCGAATAATAATATAATTAAGCATCAAATTGTTAAAGTACTTAATTACAATGTTTAAAGTATTTTCCAAACAGGTTTGGATTCAAATTGACCGTTTAGAGTTCAAATTAGAACTAGTGTTACTAGCTTGAGCTAGGTGTTGTTCTAGTTGATCTCAATGGATTCTAGTGTGTGTGATGAGTTACTAATGGTTTGATTGTGCAATTATGTGTTGAACAACTTTTTTATTGTGTCTTCCCGACAATGTCATTTTTGATAATGCTCAACTTACACGTCATTAAGTGCAATGCAGTCGTCGTAAATATATTTACCCAACTTTGGAGTCGGGGTTGAATCCCCGAGGAACAATATGAGTGGTGATCAAGTTAATTCAAAATGATAGATACAAGTTAAGTTCAAACAAATGGTACAAAGAGATAAAATAAGGGAGATAGGTTCCTACAGTAGTATTTCTTTTTGAATTTTCTAATTTAAATTTGGGGCTAAAAATAATTAGATTTTAATAATTAAGCACAGATCTTGGGTATATGCATTAATAAGGGAGTGACATATGGGAGATAGTGATCAACATCAATTTAGTAAGTCAAATATGGGTAGGATTGGTTATAGATTTTGATGCAAGTCTTTTGACAAAAAACCAAACTTTCACCCATTGATTTTTTTGAATACCTAATAGGTGTGTGTACCAATTTGTAACCATAACCTCAATCTAGGCATCCCTATTTCTAGAATGATACCCATGGTATAGTCTACCTCACATTCACCCTTATGTCTAAGATAGTGAAAATTTAGCAAACTACACAGAAAATTATCTATCATTCCTTTGGTTTCCATATCCCTCTTTCAAGGATGATATGGATTCCTATACTTCACCCAAAACCCTTCTTTCGAAGATGACCCTAAGCTTTTTAGAACTTGGAGCTTTCACTCATCAAACCCATGTGGGTATTTAGGGCTTTCACCTATCAAATCCCAACCAAATTAGCATAGCAATGATGAAACCCATAAATTTAAACTACCAAATTGATTCTAACAATAACAACCCACACATACTTTAACCCCTATTGACACATAACCCCAAGCGGGAAATTTAGCTACACATAAAATAAATAAGAATAGATATACCCATAAAATCCATTGAAATAAATTGTGATCAACTGTGATTAACTTTTATGATCATAGCTGATTGACTTCTTCTTGACTTCCACGATCACAGTCAGCAGAGCACGACTGTGGTAACTGAGGCTAGTTCTTGTTCCAAGTCTTCAACTACACTTTCTGCTCTCTTTTTACTCATTTTAAGCTTTAGTCCACATCTTTCTAGTTTTTAAACTCTATTCCTGCAAAGAGTGGATATTAGTGCATTTACTTATAAATATGTCTCATTAATTCATTCAAACCAAGGTAATGCATATGATTGTTGAGTAAGAATAATTGGTAAGATCACTACTCATTAAGGTCTTCTACGGTCTCAAAATCATTATGATTCAATTTGGATCATTGTGGATAGGATGACTAAATCTACTCATTTCTTGCCTATGAGGACTAACTACTCTGGAAAGGATTATGCTAAGTTATTTTTTTAGGAGATTTGATGTAGCATAGAGCATCGATTTCCATTATTTCATATAGATTTATGCAGTTTATGTCTCACTTCTGGTACTCATTTCAGTGAGGTTTGGGGACTAAGGTTAACCTTAGCACTGCTTTCCATCTACAAATGGATAGATAAATGAAGAGGACTATTTAGACATTAGAGGATAATCTATGGGCTTGTGTAATTAAATTTGGAGGTAGTTGGGTGGATTATTTACCTCTCATTGAGTTCACGTATAACAATAGTTATCATTTGAGTATTCGATTGGCTCCATTCAATTCTCTATATAGTAGGAGGAGTATATCTCCTATTAGGTCATTTGAGGTTGGTAAGTCTCAGCTATTTTCTCTTGACTTGGTTTACCAAGCTATGGAGAAGGTGAAAGTGATTAGGGAAATACTTAAGACTGCTCAAAGTTGCAAAAATTCTTATACGAATGTGAGGCAAAAAAAATTGGAGTTTAAATTTAGCGATGAGTGTTCTTGAAAGTCTCTCTTATGAAAAGAGTGATGAGGTTTGGGAAGAAGGGGAAGCTTAGCCCATGTTATGTTGGTCCATATCAGATCTTGAGGAGAGTTAGGAATATTGCCTATGAGTTAGATTTGCTTGCGAGTTTGAACTCCATTCATCTCCTATTTCATGCCTTCATGTTAAAAAAGTGTGTGGGTGACCCTTCCTTGATAGTGCCCATGGATGGTATTAGAACTTCGGATTCCTTGTCTTACGAGGAAGTCCTAATTGAGATATTGGATAGTCAATTTCAGATATTATGGACAAAGTATGTAGCTTCAGTGAAGATTCTTTGGAGAAACCAAAAGGTAAAAGAAGCTACATGGGAAGCTGAAGAAAGTATGAAGGTCAAGTATCTGTTATTGTTCCTCATGTCGAATGAGGGTGCTTAAGGTGTGAATCATTTTTCTCATATATTATTTTTTGAGTTTATAATTTGATTCTAAGATATTCTTCCTATTCTCGTGCTAAAAGTGTCCAATCTCATCATTTAGGAATGAATGATCCTAAGAGAGAAAGGGAGGGTAATGTAAGACCCTTAAAACTTTAATGATCTTATTTTTGAAATTCCTATGTATGAAATGATGATTTTTGACTTAAATTATGTTTAGGTATGTTAATAGGGTCGCACTGAAGTGTTTTGGAATTTTCAAAAAGGGTTCGTTTTTTTTTAGAATTCCACGCAGTAAGCCTCCACAATATTGGCATGGCATGGAGGATAGTCTCTGTGATATTAGCGTACCATGCCAAGGACAAATTTTCGTGCAATTTTTTTTGTTCACTTAGGGTGGGGGGCTTTTGGGTCTTTTTACCCATGTACAACCCTTAAATATAAAATAGACTTGTTTTCATCAGTTTTCAAAGATCAATTACTCTAATTCACTCTCAAACTCAAATCCAAAGAAAAACTCAAGGGTTTCATAGAGGATTCATTATCCAGATTTCAAGCTCCAAATTTCTTTCGAATTCTTGTATATTTAAGAAATTTATCTCTTCCCTAAATTGAATTTTATATAAGAGAATGAATTTAAACCATTATCCATGTGGTTCAATTATTTGATTTTGAATGTAGGTTGAGGGGTTTGGAATGGTTATTGCATGAATTGAATTCCCATGGTTTTGAATTGATTGTTTTTGTTATATTTTCATAAATTTGAACTATTTAAATGCATGATTGGAATTAGAATAGGGAATATGGATTTCCCCAAACTTAATGGTTTAATGGTTTGGAATTGTCTTTAACCTTAACCCAATTAGTGAAATTTTATTTGGACATGGATATATGCATAAATTTCTTCACTTGTGAAACCATGCATTGCATAAATGTTTAATGGAAAGTAAATTGGCTTTGAAAGGCCTTGGTGGCCATGGATTAATTTCGAATTAGAATTTTAGAGTTATATGGTCTAATGGTTTTGAGTCGTAGTTGGATAAATGCTTGGATTTCTATTAGCTGATGATTTTGAGTCCCAGTTGGACAAATGGGTTGGAGTCCTATTCTCTGATAGGTTCGAGTCCCAATTGGCTAAATTATTTGGTTTGGCATAATGACATTAGCTTGTACGCTTGATTTTATGGTATTATGATACCATTTGTTAAATGGCTAAATGGATGACTCCTTGCTTAATGGTTGATAATATGTGTAAATATTTTAATTAGGGTTAAAAGGGGTTGTGTAGCTCGCCATGGAAGGTGGATGTCCTAGAGGGACCAATACTGGAAACTACGTTTTTCGATGTGGGGATCTATATGACCGTGTGTTTGAGTCATACTTTATATATATTTTAGGGGACAACTAATTTCTATGATGGCTTTAGATTTCTCTTATTTTTCTCTGGTTTTTATGGATAACATGTACTGGGGCCCTTTAGATGGGGAAAGCCGAACCCATATAGCTTATAGGTGTTTTTATGATGGTTGAAGCTACGCAGTCCAGGTTAATAGTTTTAAATCTAATGATTAATCCTTGTTCCTTATACTACGTCTTATATATATATATATATATATATATATATATATATATATATATATATATATATATATATATATATATATATAAATATATGCATATGGTTTTGAATGATTCTGGACTGATTTGATCATGACATTATTTTAAACCTTATCCCTGAGTTACTTGCTATTGCTCACCTCACTAACCGTTTTACGATTCCACATTGTTTCATTATGTAGGGTCCAAAGACACTCTATTTTCCCCTGTGCAGCATTCAGTAGATTAGTATGCTTGTCGAGTTCCTTTGAAGTGGTGAGCTTCTATTCCATTTTAGGATTCTACAGTGTGTGATGTCCAATATTTTGTCTAGGGTACGAGTGGGAGGTATCACTCATATGTTGTGTGTATGAGTTGGTGGGGGGAGTCGAACCCTTCTGCGGTGATTTTTACAATTTAAGTTGGGGGTATTCTGGACATTTCTTCTCTTAACCTCTTTTGACCCCATGACTTAAAAAACTTTTGGGACTCCATTTACCCTAGTATTCTCAATCAAATACACTTCTAACATTCTCAAATCTCTCTCAAGCCCTTCCATTAAGAAAAGGCAAGAGTTTCCTTTAAGGTTGTCAATTAAGGCTATCAAGGGTGGTTTCTCTCCGTACTCTTTCGTATCTAAGGCATGTTACTCCTCCCTCATTGGTATTTCAACTAAATTCATGTTTTAATGAATGGTTTTCATGATTTAACTATGGGTATTATTTGGTTTTGAATTATATATTGGGGGTTTTGGTTGTTAACAAATGAATATTGTTTTCCCATGATTTTCTCAAGGTTTTCTTATTAATATTGTGGAATTGAACATGTTCTTTCATAGGAATGGTCAATTGGTTCTTGGTTTTGGTTTTAGAAACTGTATTCCCTCAATATATTTGTTAAAATGGCCATGAGAATGGTTTTGTCACATAGTTTGACTTTTATTGAAACTATTGCATTTCATAATATGATAATTGAACCTAAATTGGTTTAAATGGTTTGTTAAGGCCTTGTTGGTTATGGTTTTGGTAAATTGGAAATCAAGTGGGGTACATAGGAATCCCCTAAGGTTGGCTAATAACATTGCTTGCAAGCTATAGTCGGTATGACGATACCACTTCATAAAGACTTGGTTATTAACTTATGGAATTTGTTGGTTAGTTATGTGCTAATAATTCTATTTGGGCAATAATAGCTAGTTATAATAGCTTATCGTGAACGTATGTGTCTGATGTACGGACATTGGAAACTCATGTTTGCCAACATGAGGGTTGGTCATGGTGACCTTATAGTTGGGGGTACATGGGAATCCCATAATTGTATACTTGTATATATGTATCAATGAGGGCAAAGGGTACACGGGAATCCCCGTCCCATATGTTATCTTTGGTTCATGTGGCTACACATACTAAGGCTCGTTCAGGGGGTAACACTGGATCCATATAGCCCATGGGTAAACTTTAATGGTAAACCTATATAAACCAAGGTTAAAGGTTTTAAATGCATGCTAAACCTAATTTTTTTTCCTGACAAGGATTATATATTTATCTCTGTAGATGTACGTGTGTATGTGTGTGTATGTGGATGTAATTGTATGTGGTATTTTACTTGGTTTTAAATGTTGACATTATTTTATCCTTACTTCTAAGTACATGGTAGAATTCACTCGCTAACCTATCTTCGATCGCTGTATCCCCACGCGATGCAGGAATCGGCCATACTACTCCTCTTTCTCAATAATTGGATTCAGGGATAGCATTATGTCAAATTGAAACAGTGAGATTCCATACTTCGGTAGGCTCCATTTCATGTTAGGGATCCCTCTACATATCTTAGTTATTTCTTACACATTGGTTTTTGGCTATGGTTGGGGGTATGTCACGACCAGATGTTGTTTTGGCTTTGGATAAAGGCTTCGTGACTACTTTAGGTTTGCATGGATAGTGTCGGTATTGGTGTTAGCCTTGGCGTTGGTATTGGTATTGAGGATGACACTATTTAAATGTATTTGATTTATGATTATTCCTTCTTGTTACTTTATATAATCATAATTCATGCGACATCGGGTGTAGTGTGGTTATGGTTTGGTATTGGGGGTGGCCTCTGGTCCCTATTGGTCTTGAGGCACCCAAAGTGATTAGGCCCTAGTTCGAATCGTGTCATATTGGTATCAGAGCCCTCGGTTAATGATGAATTAGGAGTCCATAAGGCCGTTTTAAGTAGAGCCTCCTTTAAGGGTATGTAGCACGCCACACTCATAAGGGAGAGGCTACAAGGCCTCTAGGAATATTTCTCTTTCTTGTGTTCTTTTCAAGATATGGAGTCTAAGTCCTAAATTATTCTCTAATTCATGTTTGTTCACTTTTCAGATCATGCCTCAATGACTTGAAGTTCATGAAAACTCCTCTTTCCTAACCGGGGATAATATGAATAGGACACACTCTATTTATGGGATCCATACCCAATGTAGGGTCCATTTTTGGTTTGTTCTGAAGTTAACCTGGTTTTCTCTAGTAGTTATCAAACTCCTCAGGCTGAAGTGATGAACATGAAGTTTTGCCAGTCCATCCTTATGTTGGCACAATTGGTAGCTACACAGTCTAAGCATGGTGTTCCTGTTACTCCATCTTCTGAGGCCATAAGGGTTGGCCACTTCATGAGGTTGAACCCTTTGATATTTATAGGTGTTAAGGTGGAGGATCCTTAAGGTTTTCTGGATGATATTAAAAAGATTTTCTGACTTATGCATGCCATGAATACGGAGAGCATGGATTTTTTCGTCTACTAGCAGAAGGATATGGCATACCAAGGGTATGAGGAATGAGAACATGTAAGGAGTGATGGTGGAATCTTCTTCTGTTATTTCAGTCTGTGTAGCTTTGTCTTGATATATAATCTGCAATAACATTTTTGTTAGTACTGATCACTTCAATTATAAATGTGAAATTTAATATATTCAAAACTAGTCGTCGAATCTCTTTTGTTGTAACTGAATTTTGTATTTTCTTTGTTAACCACCAGCGTACTTGTGTATTATCTGTTCGTACAATAAATTTGTTATATACAATATATGGCTCAAATGCTAACAAACATTTATATAATTAACATAATTCTTTCCTATTTATTTCCCATTTTATTTCCGTCTCATTGAACGTACCTGAGTAGTATCTACAATGGTGTTCTATTTTTTCTGCTTCATATCGATATTTAAGTACTCCTCCATAACTATATTCACTAGCATCGGCTTCTACTATGTATATAAATTTTCTATTTTCATCTGGAAATCGTAATTTTGGTAATTCTTTACAAAGTAATTTTATTTTTTTAACTTGTTTTTTATCTTCTTCATTGTAGTTATATTCTACATCCTTCTTTAATTTCTTCTGTAGTGGTTTTAAAGTTTCTGCTAATTTTGGAATATATTCTCTTACTTGGTTTACTAATCCTAAAAATGATTGTAATTTCTTTTTTGTATCTAATTCTTCTTTCGAATTTATTATTTTTTGTACTATATGTTGTTGCATTTTTACACCACTTTTATCTATTTGTATTCCTAAAAATTCTATCTAATTTTTCATAATTTCATCTTTCTTTTTGCTTAGACTTATTCCTGATTTTTCTATTATATCTGTAAACTGTTCCAATAATTTTAAATGTTCTTCTTTAGTTTTTGTATATAATAATATATCATCTATGTATACTATACAATTAGATAATTGTTTAAAATAATTATCCATAAAATGTTGATATCTACTTGGTGCGTTTTTATATCCAAATGGTAATACGTTCCATTCATAAAATCCTTGTGGTACCGTAAATGCGGTTAATTCTTTAGATTCTTCTTCTAACTTTAGATGGTAAAATCCTGATTTACAATCGAATTTGCTAAAATAACTATATCCTTGTATTTGTCTTATTTTTAATATCTTATTTGGTATTGGATAATTATATGTTATAGTTTTTGCATTTAAATTTCTATAATTAATAACCATCCTACTTTTTCCTCTTTTTTGTTCACTATGTTTATTTACTATAAATGCTGGGCTATTATGTTTACTATTACTTTTTTGTATATATTGTCTTTCTAATAATTCATCTATATGCATTTTAAATTCTTTTAAATCATCAAAATTATATGTTAATGTTTTCTGGGTTATTATGCTATTTTTATCTATTAATTCAATTTTTATAGTAGTTTTATGTTTTTCCCATCCTTTTAATGGATCGTCACTATCTAATTGTTCTAATTTTTTCTTAACTATTTCTATTTTATTTATTGAAAATATAGTTATTTCTGTTTTATTTATCGAAAATACTACTAGTTCTATTGTATCTTCAGTACTTTTTATATTTTCTAACTTTTGTGTAATTTTTTCACTTCCTTTTATCCAATCAGTTTTCTTTTTTATTTTATTATTAACTATTTTTGCTATTACTTTCTATTTGCATGGTGTTGTAAACTACCAGTCGTTTCCAGTTATTATATGTGGGTATAGTTTATCTAAAAATGGCATTCCTAAAAGCATATCTTTTGACGTTAGTTCATAATTATAAATTTCTTCTATTGTTAATATCTTATCCCATATTTGTATTTTTAGATTCCTAGCTTTATAAGTAATTAAGTTTCCTTCATTATTAAATCCTTTAACTATTATTGGAGTTTTTAATTTATCTCATTTACTTTCTGGTGAGCAATTATATCTACATAAATTAGCTTCTGCTCCTGTATCTATCATAGGCGTATAATATGTACTGTAATATCCTTCTACTACTATTTTCATTAATACATATATTTTCATTTTTATGTTAAGGCTCTCCTTAAGAATAATTTTTCTTTGTTATATGTTAAGGTTAATTGTGTATGTTCTATATTATATGGTTTTACTTGTTCTAACCATTTTATTCCTAATATTATATCTGTTTTTTCCATTTCTTCCTTTACTTCAAATTCTATTTTTATTTTTCTAACTCCTATTATTATTTCTTTTTCTGCTATATTTTTACTATTTATTAAACTTCTTGGTAAATCTGGACACATATCATTATCAGTTTTTATTTCTTCATTCTTTACTAGATATTTTGCTATATAATTTTGTTCTTGTCCTGTATTTAAGAGTATTAAATATTCTTTTTCATTTATTTTTCCTGTTATGTAATATTGGTTTAAATTACTTATTGAATTTATTTCATAACTTGTTCTTTTCGTTGTACTTATTCTATCATTTACTATTTCTAAATTTTCTTCTATATCTATGTCTCTATAGCTATAATCATTAGAATCTATTGCTTTTACAATTTGTTCGAATGGGCTTTCTATTCGTATTTTGTTAATCTTATTTTTTCCTATTATTTTACGTTTTGTTGTTAATACATATAAATTTTTGCATCTTGCTGTAAATATTTTACTTCCTGGGGTTAATTCTATTCCTGATATTTTCCAATATAATACTAGTGATTTATCTATATTTTTATCTGTTACTGCTACTGAATAATTTGCACTTATTATGAATTTGAATTTTTGATATATTAGATTTCCTTTTACGGCAGTTATTATGCTTTTTTCTATAGGTTTTATAATTCTATCATCTGCTAAATATAATTCTATTGGTGTATCTATTCCTTCTCTAAAATATGCTTTTATAAATATCTCTGTTCTTCCGAGGTGTACATATTTTATTGGATCTCCTTTACTTTTTATATCATTTATCTCTTTATTAATTATTCTTTTTGTTACTAGTGGTGTACTAGTTTTACCTTTTGCATATCTACAGTCTATTACATGTTCTTTTTGGCATACTACATAATATTCATCCTTTTTCCTAGTAAAAATATTTTTTATTGTTGGTATTTTAAATATTTTTTCTACATTTAAATCTAATTCTTTTCCTTTTATTTCATCAAATATATTACTGTCAAATATTATTTTTTGTTTCGTTCCTTCATCATTTAAATATTCTTCCTTTGTGATTATTTTTATATCTTCTTCAGTTATTTAATTCATCTATTTCACTATCTATTTCAGTATCTTTTTCGTTTTCTGAAATTTCATATAACTATCTTCACTTTCTAATTCATAATCTATATAATCTATTTGCATATACTCTGTATTATCTATTTTTATTTCTGATATTTGCTTATTTTTCGGATTTTTAGGTAATTTACAATCTCTAGCTAAATGTCCTAACTTTCCACAATTATAACAAGTAAATTCTTTTATAGATTTCTTCTTTCTATATGGTCTTTTGTTTTTATAACTTTTTACATAATATCTTTTTCTTGGTTTCTTGTATTTGTATTTTGATTTTTTATATTTCTTATATTTCTTATGTCTTTTTCTTTTCTTATAATATCTTTCTTCACATCCAAATTGAGGTGCTATTTTACTTTTGCAACATGCTAAATTTTTTATTAATGTTTTTTCCATTTTTAATTCTTCTCTATATTTTTCACATAAGTTTCTATACCATTGTTGTAAAAATTTTATTCTTGCTCCTAACGTATCTACTATTTTTGCTTCTTCCCAACTTTTTATTATCTTTGAACTAAATGGTTCGGGTAATTTATTAAAATATAATTTTCTTATTTCTTTACTTTCTTCTATACTATATGCTCCTTTATAATAATATTCTTTAAATGCGCAAGTATATTCATCTATATAACACATATTACATATTGCTAACACATATTACATATTGCTAATTTTAACATTAAATTCCTATTTGTGTCTTTTTCTTCATCTTGTTCTTCTTCTATTGTTGTCATACTACCAAATTCATCTTTTATAGTTGTTTCATATTTTTTTTAATAATTCTATAGGTGTTAGTTTTGTTGTTGATGATGTTCCTTCTATAGGTTTATTAGCTCTTAATACTTTCTTGTTGTTTTTAGTTAAATTTGAAAACCATAGTTTTACTGATCCTATTAATGTTCTTTCTATATATTCTGGTGCATCTGTTATGTTTATATTATTATCTAATAATTGTTTTGTCATATATCCTATCCATAATTGTATTGTTTTTTCTGTATCTATTACACAGTCTAGGTCTAAAAAGTTATAATTTTTATTAGCTATTTGTTTTGGTGTCCATTTGGCATATTCATTATATTTTTTAAATTTACTTTTATAATATATAGGTTTTCTTATTTCTGTTGTTTTAGGTATTATATTTTCATCTTCTTTTTTATCAAGAGTATTTATTTCTGTGTTGGTAATTACTAAGTTTTCTTCATTAATTACTTCTTATTTTTCATTGATTTCTAAATTTTTTGTATTTGTTAATATTTCTGTATATGTTTCGCTATCTTCTGAATCATAATTATCTGTTTCTTCAACGTCTATATTATTTATTTCTAGTTTTTCCTTAAATTGATTTATCTCTTTTAGTAATTTTGGTTCTCTATCTTTTTCTTCTTTTTCTTTTTGTCTTTGTTCATACAAATCTTTTAACATTTGTAGTTCTTTTTCTAATTCAACAATTCTACTACTTTTAGTTTCTTCTATTTTTCGTATTTCTTCCGTAGTTTGTTGTTTTATTTTTTCTATTTCCTTTTTCCTATCTATTTCTTCATTTTCTCTTTCTATTCTTACCATTGCTGTTAATTTATCTTCTAATTTTAATTCTTCTTTTTCTAACATTAGATATAAATGTTCACCTATTTTCTTATATCTTCTTCCTAGATTAGAAAATACTATTTTTATCCTTCGTGATTTTCATATATTTTTTCATCTATTATAAATTCTTCTTTGTTCATTTTATTGTGAATAGTTCATGTTGGTATATATATTCTAAACTGTCTATTTGTGATTCTAATTTTGATATTTCATCTTTTTGTGTATTTATTGAGTTTTTACTAACTCGTGGGGGTATTTTTCTAATGCTTCCCTGGACTGCTTCTTTCATCAGGAGTTGAGGGAAGCAAAAATAGAAGAGTTTATTAATTTGAACCAAGGTAAGATGTCGGTCAAGGAGTATGCCTTGAAGTTTCACCAATTATTACGGTATGCTCCGAAGTTGGTTTCTAGTATGAGGGTTCATATGAGAAATTTTGCTTTGCAATTTTTTAGTGAGTTTATCCTTGAAAGTAAGGCTACCTTGATAATCAAGGACATGGCTATCTCTAGGTTGGTTGTGTATACGCAGCAAATAGAGAAAGAGAGAAATAAGCAGGCTGAGAAGTTCAAATTTTCTAAGGAGGGTGGTGGCCAATAATAGAGTAATAGGGATGGTGGTAAGTGGCCCAAGAAAAAGTGGGAAATTTTGGGTCTTACTCAGCGGCTAGTGTTTCTCTCCAAAGTCATTGGGTGACAGGCATTTCTATTATGGTGACAACTTTAGGGCATAGGGTGCCCAACCTAGGCTAGTAGAGCTCACTCAACTCCATCATATCCTTCTTGTAAATTTTGTGGTCATTGGCATTGGGGTTTTTGTGATGAGGAAAGGGATAGGTGCTTCAACTATGGTCAGCTAGGGCATATGCTTAGAAACTATCCTTTTAGTAAGGTTGCGTCTGGGCAAACAAGGTTCCTATTGCATCTTCTTCAGCTTTGGTACCAAAGGGTGCACTATCTGGCTTCGACACTGGTCGGATCCGTCTTTATGCTCTCACTACCTAATAGGGATCTAAGGCATCACCTGATGTCGTGACTAGTATGTTAAAACTCTTCTCACCTAATGTGTACTATTTACTTTGTTTGGGGTCTACTCTCTCTTATATGATCCTATTTTTGTCTGTATATTTTGGTTTTGGTCCAGAGTATGTTTTGGTCTGGAGTATGTTTTGGACCCTTTTTTATTTTTACCCTGGTAGATGAATCAGTGATTGTTAAAAGAGTTTATAGGGTGTGTGTGGTATCTGTTGGTAGTAAAGAAAATTTGTGGATCTGTTTGAATTAGATATGGTAGATTTCAATGTTATATTGGGGATGGATTCATTGCACTCATGCTATGCATCTCTAGATTGTCATACCCATAAGGTTATCTTTACATTCCCTAATGAGTCGGTTATTGAGTGGTATGGTGGTTCCCTAGCTCCTAAGGGGATGTTTATATCATATTTTAGTCTCAGAGATTAATCTCCAAAAGGTGTCTCTATCATCTAGTTCGGGTTAAGGATTCTACCTCGGAGGGTCTTTCTTTGAATTCTATCCTGGTGATAAATAAATATCCCGAGGTCTTCCATGATGACCTTCCTGGTTCTCCTCCAAATAAGAAGATTGAGTTTAGGATTGATCTTATTCTGGACACTCATCTGATTTTTATTCCCCTGTATAGAATGGCACCAACTGAGTTGAAGGAGCTTAAGGAGCAATTAAAGAATCTTTTATATAAGGGCCTCATCCGTCCTAGTGTATCCCCATGAGGTGCACCAATTTTATTCGTACGTTATAATGATGGTTCCCTTGGGATGTGTATTGATTACCAGTAGTTGAATAAGGTTATGGTAAAGAACGAGTATCCCTTTCCAAGGATTTTTTTTTGATTAGTTACAGGGTGCTAAGTATTTCTCAAAGATTGACCTTTGACCTGGGTATCATTAGTTAAAGATTAGGGAGGAGGATATCCCTAAGACTTCCTTCTGTACCTGGTATGGGCATTTTGATTTTTTGGTTATGTTTTTTGGCTTTACCAATGCCTCAGAGGCATTCATGAATTTGATGAATAAGGTCTTCCATCAGTTTCTGGACTTACTCGTCATTGTATTTATAGATGACATATTAGTATACTCTAAGAGTAAGGTGGATCATTCCAATCACCTCTATGTTGTGTTGCGGACTCTGAAAGAAGAACAGTTGGATGCTAAGTTCATGAAATGTTTATTTTGGCTGAATTCTGTCACTTTTCTAGGTCATATAATTTCTAGTGAAGGGATAATGGTGGATTCACAAAATGTAGCAGTGGTTAAAAAGTGGCCTAGACCCATGACTCCAATAGATATTCAAAGCTTCTAAGGTTGATATTATTATTAGAGGAGGTTTTTGGAGAGTCTTTCTTCTATAGCTTCCCCGTTAACTAAGTTGACTCAGTAAAAGGTAAAGTTCTTGTGGTCTGATGCTTGTGATGGTAGTTTTGAGAAGCTGAATGATAAGCTAACTTTAGCTTTGATTTTGACTTTGCCTAAACACGATGATGGGTTTATGGTTTACTGTGATGCATCCAGTGTGTGGCTTGGGTGTATTCTGATGCATCGTAGGAAGGTGATAGCTTATACTTCCAGGCAGTTGAAGGTGCATGAGAGGAATTATCCAACTCATGATTTGTAATTGCTAGATATGGTGTTTGCGTTGAAAATCTGGCATCACTATTTTTATTGTTGCATGTGGATATCTTCTCCGATCAAAAGAGCCTGTAGTATGTGTTTATTAAGAAAAAGCTTAGCCTCAGGCAAAGGATATGGCTTGAGTTTTCCAAGGATTAGGACATGAGTCTTTACTACCATTTGGTAAAGCTAATGTGGTTGCTGATGCTCTTAGCTCGTTATCCATAGGGATTCTATCTCATGTGAATAAAGAGAATCTAGAGTTGGTCAAGGACATTCACCATTTGGCTAACCTTGGAGTTCACCTCCTGGACTCTGAGGATGGTGGTATGTTCATTTAGAAGGTATCACATGGTTTTTGGGTACTGAAATCAAGGAGAAACAAGTGTTAGATCCTGTCTTGATGAGGATTAAGGATGATATTGGTGGCATAAGGTGATGGCCTTCAAGATTAGTAGTGATGGTACTTTGCGATATCAAAAGAGATTATACATTCCTGACGTCAATGGTTTGTGAGAGAGGATCTTGGATGAGGTGCATAAGTCACGCTATGTTGCTCATCCTATTCGATGAAAATGTATCGTCACCTCAAAGAGATTTATTGGTGGAACAATATGAAGAGATGTGGAAATTTTTGTGGCCATGTGTATGGTGTGTCAACAAGTGAATGTTGAGCACACAAGGTCGGGAGGTTTGTATCAAAAAATTTATTTGCCAGAATAGAAGTGGGAAGTGATCAATATGGAATTTGTTATTGGTCTTCTTGGGTCTCAAAGTCAATGTGATTCAATTTAGGTGTTTGTGGATAGGATGACAAAGTTTGCTCACTTTTTTCCAATGAGGACTAACTTCTCGGCTGAGGATTATATGAAGTTTTATCTTCATGAGATTGTGAAGTTGCATGGGGTGTTATTTTATATCATCTCTGATCGTGGAATACAATTTATATCTCTCTTTTTATGGTTGTTTTAGAAAGGGTTGAGGACTAAGGTTAGTCTGAGGATTAAGGTTAGTCTGAGTACTGTTTTCCACCTACAGTGAGATGGTCTAGAAGAAAGGACTATTCATATATTGGAGGATATACTTTGTGTTTGTGTAAATGACTATAGTGGTAGTTGGGTTGAGCATTTACCTCTTGTGGAGTTTGCTAATAACAATAGCTACCACTCCAACATTGGGACGACTCCGTTTCAGGCCCTGTATGGTAGGTAGTGTAGGTCTCCTATTGGGTGGCTTGAGTTTGGTGCGGCATAAATATCTGGCTTGAATTTGTTTTACCAAGCCATTGAGAAGTTGAAGGTGATTCGAGATAGGCTTAAGGCTGCCCAAAGTAGCCAAAAGTCCAATTAGACATGAGGCAAAGGGACTTGGAGTTTGAGGTTGGGGATAATGTGTTCTTGAAGGTATCTCCCATGAAGAAAGTGATGTGGTTTGGTAAGAAGGGGAAGCTCAGTCCCAGTATTTTAGTCTATACTTAATTTTTAGAAGGGTTGGTAATGTTGCATATGAGTTAGAGTTTCCTTCTAGTTTGAGCTCCATTAAGTTGGTGTTCCATGTGTCTATGTTGAGGAAGTGTATGGATGATCCATCTCAAATCGGGCCTATCAAGGATATTGGTATTTCAGATTCTTCGTCTTATGAGGAGATCTCGATTGAGATTTTAGATCGGTAGGTTTATCGATTGCGGACCAAGGACTTGGCCTCGGTAAAATTTCTATGGAGGAACCATAAGTTTGAAAAGTCTACTTGGGAAGCAGAAGAGGACATGAAGTCCAAGTATCCATTTCTGTGTGTGTTCTCTATCGCCTCTTTATTTTCAAACTTTATTAAAAGAAAGATTAATTCCTTGCGTCTTTCCTTTATAACTTAGTTAAAGGTCAGAGTTGAGGTGTTGGGGTATAATCGTGCTCGTACTGCTTTGTTCCATCATTCAGGGATGAATGATCGAAGTAAGGGAGAATTGAAACACCTTAAGTTTGACCCTTAAATATTTCCTAGATTTTGAACTCTTTGGACATCACCAGTCATATGATAAGGGTACGACTTAGTAGCCTAAGCCATTTGATAATTAGTATGTGGTAGGTCATTCACTGTCCAAGGTATGACTGGACTCCGTACGAGTCATATGGAGATGGTACGAGTGGTGTAGTCCAATTCATATGTTGTCCAGTGTCCAGCCCCTTGGATTCCGTCTTGGATACGGTTTGAGAGTACTATTCATATAATATGGGTACGATTTGGGAAAGGGGAGTCATATGGTGGACAATGTGTGACGTCCTACATTCAATTTAGGGTATGAGTGGTGGTTTGCTCTCGTATATTTTGTGTTTAAGTTAAAGGGGGGTGTCGTACCTTCCTGCGGTGATTTTTACAATTTAAGTTGGTGGCATGCTGGATTTTTCCCCTCTTAACCTCTTTAGACCTACTGACTTAAAACACTTTTGGGACTTCCTTTACCCTAGTATTCTCAATCAAATACAGTTTAAACACTCTCAAATCTCTCTTAAGATCTTGGGTTAAGATGAGGCTAAGGTTTGCTTCAAGGTGGTCAATTCAGGCTCTCAATGGTTGTTTCTCTCCGTACTCTTTGGTATCTAAGGCATATAACTCCTCCCTTATTTTTAGTTCAACTAAATTGATGTTATAATGAATGGTTTTCAATTTGATTTTGAATTATATGATGGGGGTTTTGCTTGTTAATGGATCAATATTATTTTCCCATGTTTTCTTATGGTTTTCAAGTTAAAATTGTGGAATTGAACATGTGGTTTCATATGAATGGTCAATTGGTTCTTGGTTTAGGTTTTGGAAACTATATTCCCTCAATATGTTCGTTAAAATGGCTATGAGAATGGTTTTAACAAATTAATTGACTTATATTAAAACTATTGCATTTCATAATATGATAATGGAACATAAATTGGTTGAAATGGTTTTAAATGGTTTGGTAAGGCCTTGGTGGCCATGGTTTTGGTAAATTGGAAATCATGTAGGGTACATGGGAATCCCCTATGTGTTGAATAGTGACATTGCGTGCAAGTTATAGTCGGTATGACGATACCACTTCATAAAGCCTTGGTTAATAACTTGTGGAATTGATTGGTTGGTTATGTGATAATGGTTTTAATTGTGCAATAATAGTGGGTTGTGATAGCTTACCGTGAAGGTGTGAGTCTGATGGACGACACTGGAAACTCATGCTTGCCAACGTAACCAAAGTATGTAAAAATATCCATGACATGAAATAGAGCCTTCTAGAATATGAAAACTAACCACTTCAATCTAACCGAGCTGATCCCAAATCCGATCACTAAGCAGGAGGAGTAGAATGACATATTCCTACATCACGTGGGGATACAACCACACAAAAAAGGGTTAGCGGGTGAACCCTAGCAAGTACTCAAGATAAGGATAAAATAATGCGAACCTTTAATAACAAGTAAACCAACCATATGCATCCATAACCATACATACATATATATAACCATACTGAATAAGGAATTAGGTTTAACATGCCTTTAAAACCATTAACCTAGGTATATATAGCTTAACCGTCATAGAACCATCCACGGGCTATATGGGTCTAGTGTAAACCCCTGAACGTGCCCCGATGTATGTAGCCATCCGAACTGGAGATACTATAGGAATAAGGGATTCACTACCCTTTGCTCTCCAAAATACATATGTACAAGTGTACTTAGGGGATTCTTGTGTACCCCTAAAGTATCATCTATGGTCTCCATAACAAATCCTCATGTCGGCAAACATAAGTTTCAAGTATCCGTCCATTGGACTCACACCCTCAAAGTTAGCTATCATACCCTGCCATTATTTCCCAATTAAAACCATTACCACACAACCAAACCACTATTCCAGTTATTATTAACCAAGGCTATAAGTACTGGTATCGTCATACCGACTATCCTTGCAAGAAATGTCCTTAGCCAACCTTAAGAAGAAGGGATTCCCATGTACCCATAGATTACGTTATTTAGTTGATTTGGGTGAATCCCATGTACCCCACAAGATATTCATTATTAAGTTTGCTTGGGGATTCCCTTGCAGCCTAAAAGGCTTTCAGTTAGACCAACTATAACCACCAAGAACTTACCATTAAACCATTCCAAACCATATACACCAGTTATACTATTTAGGGTTCCATTACAAGGTTATACCATGCAATAGTTCAATAAAAGTTCAACAATTTAACCAAAAAGATTCTCATAGGCATTTTATCAAACATGTTGGGGGCATAATATTTCCAAATCCAAAACTAAGTACCTATTAACCATTCCTATGCAACCAAATGTTCAAACCTCCATAATAATACAAAAACCATGAGTAAAAGACATGGAAAAACCATAGGATTTCCCCCAAGGGGGAGATGGTGTGTTGAGATTGCAGGGTAGATTGTGTGTTCCCAATGTTGATGATCTAAGGCAGAGAATTATGGCTGAAGCGCATGACATGCGATATTCTATTTATCCCGGTGCTACCAAGATGTACAGCAATTTGCGGGAAATCTATTGGTGGAACGATATGAAGAAAGACATAGCAGGATTTGTGGTAAAGTATTCTACTTATCAACAGGTTAAGGTAGAGCACCAAAGTCCCGGTGGTGTAATGCAAGAGTTTAGCATTCCTACTTGGAAGTGGCAAGAAGTGAATATGGATTTCATAATTGGTTTGCCTTCTTCTCATCGTCATCATGATTCGATTTGGGTTGTTATAGACCGTTTGACTAAATCAACTTATTTTTTGCCAGTGCATTCGTCTTATACAACTGAGGATTATGCTAGATTGTATATTTGAGAATTTGTTAGACTTCATGGAGTTCATTTGGCTATTATCTCTGATAGGGGTACTCAGTTTACTTCCCAATTTTGGAGAGCTTTTTAGAAGGGTCTCGGTACCCAAGTTCGTCTAAGTTCTACTTTCCATCTGCAAACAAATGTTCAGCCTGAGCGGACCATTCAGACTTTAGAAGATAAGTTGAGGGCATGTGCACTTGATTTTAAAGATAGTTGGGATAAGCACTTGTCATTGATCGAATTTGCGTATAACAATAGTTTCCATATTAGTATTCAAATAGCCCCATTCAAAGTTTTGTATGGGAGAAGATGTAGATCACCTATAGGTTGGTTTGAAGTAGGAAAAGCAGCTGTGATTAGGCCTGATGCCGTGTTCGAGGCTATGGAAAAAGTTAAGTTGATCCGAGAAAGATTGAAGACCGTTCAAAGTTGTCAGAAGTCGTATGTGGATGTGAGAAGAAAAGATCTTGAGTTTAATTTTGATGATTTGGTGTACTTAAAGGTTTTACCTATGAAAGGGGTAAAGATATTTGGGAAGAAGGGAAAGCTTAGTCCCCGTTATATTGGTCCGTACAGGATTCTGAGCCGTGTTGGGAAATTAGCATATGAGGTTGAGTTACCCGTAGTGTTGTCTAGCATTTATATGGTATTTCATGTTTCCATGCTTAAGAAGTATATTGGTGATTCTGTTATGGTTGATTCTTCCAAAAGCTTAGTTATTCAGGATAGCCTTTCATTTGAGGAGATTCCGATTGAGATTTTAGATTTTCAAATCCGTAGGCTAAGGAACAGAAAGAAGTAAATTATAGTGCTTTAGTTATTTTTTGATCAAGCATGATGTGTATTAAGGCCTCAAAGATGTCCTAGCGATTAGGTGAATCAAAACATTCCTTACCGATTGAATTCTTGGGAAGCATATTTCTATATTACAATTCAAATGCGTATATCTCTATTTATACTACTAATTATTGATCTCATGACCTACCAAAATATAGATAATTGAACTAGCTTTCCAACTATACCAATTTCACCAAAATCCAGTATCGGAGCCAAGAGTTTTGCCCATTTTACTCCAGCATGTCAGGCTGGAAAACTGAGTGACGACATTTGTGATAAGCTGTCACAAGTGTGACGACTCCAATGTCATCATCCTTAGGTAGATTTTCACCCCCAGTGACGACATTTTGTGATAAGTTGTCACTGGTGTGACGACTTATCACCAATGTCGTCAACCTTAAGCAGAAAATCATAAAATCCACCCTTTTGTAACGACATTTAGTAACGACTTGTGATGAATGTCGTCAGCGATTTTTTTTCAGCAATTAAATGACATTTTTGCAATGGTAGTCTGGTATTTTCCCATCTTTTGGAGGCCCCTATATATATAAGAATTCCCATCCAAACCCTAGTTTCTTCATTCTCTCTTCTAATTCTCTTAAGAAATATATCTAGGGTTTTTATTTAAGGACATTAATCTTCCAAAAATCATCCATAAATCTTCAAGATTTCTTCCATAATCAAGTTCCTCATAGTGTGGGCTTCGAGAATCATTTATTACAAGTGCGGATAGAGTCTCAAGCACTAGAATTCATCCAATTTCAAAGATTAAGGTATGTGGGGTTTTGAACAAGAACAATTCTTTCATTCTTGTGCCCAAAGCTTTGATTTCTATCATGGATTTATATGATTTTGCAAGTGGGTTTATACCCAAATTACTTCATCATGAGATTATGAGAATATAAATTATTCAAGCTTTGTTATACTTGATTATTTTACTATTCCCAAGTTATGACTTGATATTTAATATTGTGAATTTCATATTTTTACCATGAGTTGATATTTCAAGTGCTTTCAAGATATGTGTCAAGCTTTAAGCTTCCTTATGACAAATTGGATTATTTAGTATATTGATTCATGAGATTGAGTTGTTATATTGAGTCTTGATATTTCCTCAAAGTTAATAATGTTGTCATGATTTAATGAGTTGATACATTTTGATATTGAGAAAGATTGATTTGATCTAAGTCGAGTTAGGAATCCACAAATTGATTATGATTTGATAAATGAGAAAGAGATTTGATTCTGTCTTCATAATAGACCCTTGTGATGTTTGTGGTGGATTTCCTAACGCGTTCTGAGCTTGTGTCTGGGAGTAGTATTTAGCACCGAGCGGGAAATATGGTATTTCCTCTAAACTACGTGCCACTGTAGGATTGATATTGATAATTATGGGCCAGAGGACGAGTATGAGATTGTGATCATTAAATTAAGGTTGTACTCCCTGGCAAGAGTACGACGCTCCTGCCAATGTGGGGTTCTCTCCTTAGGAGGGCAAAATATTGGACTCCATGTAGCTCACATGATTTATGTCAGTTATAAGAACCTTCCATGTCCATAAGAGTTGAATTTCTTGAATTATCGAGTCACTTCGAGTCTTGAGTTGAAGAGTTGAGTTATTTATGATGATTTATGAGGTTTATATCATATGATTAATTCACTATGAGATCACGAAAAATATGTTTCAATAGATCATGAAAAGTATGTTTCAATCTAACTCAAGCCAAGTGAGTCATCATTGTACATATGCATATTTTTATGAAACTAATGATGATATTTGCATTGTTGCATGGACCCCCACATACTCAGTACATTCCAAAGTGCTGATCCACATATTTTCCTATGGGCTACATTTTCTCGTAATGTAGGTTCAGTTACTCAGCCGTAGCCGCATTAGCCATATTCGAGTGCCTCAACTACGTTTCCTCAGTGGCAAGTCCTTATGGTTCGAGGACCGTGTCTATATTTTTTGTGATATCGTTCTGTTGTTATGGATTTCAGTACTATTTGAGTCAGTTGGGGGTTTATCCCAATGGCTCCTTGATTTTGATGTGTAGAGGCTTTGTTAGACTTGGGGGTTGGTATGTACAGACATTCAATATATATTTTGGTTGTACAGTCTAGTATTATCCAGTATTTCTCTTGAACCTAATGTTGTATATATCTTTGTTGTGCATGACTATTATTAAATTAAATTTTTTGAGGTAGTGTTTGGCTCTAAGGGTTAGCTTGGGGCTACGTGTAGCCCTAAGCACCGTATGACGTCTCGAGATAAAATTTTGGGGCATTACAAAGCTTGGTATCTGAGCCTAAGATTTAAGGAGTCCTAGGGAGTCTAACAAGCTGTGTTATGTAGAGTCTTGATCATCGGTGTGTATCGTGCCACATCTATGAGCAAGAGGCTTTGGAATATTTTAGGAAAAGTTATTTTTTTCTTTCTAAAGTTTATCGTGCCTACAACTATCTTTTTATCTGCGTTTAACTAGTTCTCTCTTACCACAGAAAATGCCTCCTCGTCGAGCTTGTAGAAATAATGAGGAACCTCAACCCATTGATCCCTTGAACGAGCATGTGTCTCATGCGGAATTTCGGGCAGCTTTTCAGGCGCTAGCCAAGGTAGTTACCGCTAATGCTTAATCTAACACCCAGGCTAATGTTCTGCCTCCGCAAGAGTATAATTTTGTTGTAGCTCGAGTTCGTGACTTTATGTGGATGAATCCTCCTAAATTCTATGGGTCGATGGTAGGTGAAGACCCACAGATGTACTTGGATAAAGTGAGAAAGATAACTCAGATTATGCATTTGACTAAGGAGGAGAGTGTTAAATTCGCGGGCTATCAAATGAAAGATGTTGCATATGATTGGATGGAGATGTGGAGAATGAGTAGAAGGAAGGATACCACTCCCATGACTTGGTAGTTATTCCAGGATATATTTTTGGACAGATTTTTTCCTCTTGAGATGAGGGAAGCAAAGATAGAGGAATTCATGAATTTGAGACAAGGATCCATGACTGTTAAGGACTATTATCTTAGATTTAATCAGTTATCCAAATATGCTCCTAGTATGATGGCTAACTCCAGGACCATCATGAGAAAGTTCGTGACCAGCGTGTTGAGTTACGTTATGAAAGAGTGCAGATCTGCTATGATTAATTGGGAGATGAACCTTTCTTGGTTGATGATACATGCCTAACAGATTGAAGCTGATAAGGTGAAAGGGAGGGAGAGAGTAAGGGGGAATAAAAGAGCTAGATCAGAGCAGCAGGAATTTAGTCAGTCTAGATTCCATGGAGGGAACCGCCCTCAATTTTAGGGCATCCATTTATGCCCGTGGCTTCCTCAGTTAGTGCTCCTACACCTAGAACCAGGCAGGAGAAGGGGAACAGGCCTATCCCGTCCAGGTCTCAGGAAAGTGTAAGTAACATACCTCGTCCTCCTTCATGTGCCAAGTGTGGTAAAGATTATTTTGGCGAGTTTTTTGTTGACCAAAGGGGTTGATTTGTTTGTGGCAAGTTGGTCCACCGACTTAGAGATTGTCCATATGCTAAACAGGGGAGTCGAGATACTCGTCCCCAAAGTTGGCTACTAGTGCCCCCGCTTCCATAGTCCGCCCAGTTCTTCCTCAGGGAATCCTTTCTAGTACTACTGGCGGTTCATGCCAGAATTGCTTCTATGCTATATCACCTTGCCAGGAGAAGGAGGACTCTCTAGATGTTGTTACTGGTATGCTCCGTGTCTTTTATTTTGATGTTTATGTATTGATGGACCCCAGTTTGAGTTTCTCTTGTGTGACAGCTCTGGTTTCTGTAAATTTTGAGATGGACCCTGAATTGATTCCTGAGCCTATTCTGGTTTCTACCCCGGTAGGAGAATCTGTTATTGCTAAGTGGGTGTATATGAAGCGTCATGTCCCTGTCCTTTATCAGATCATATGTGATGCTTTGATTGAGCTAGATATGGTTGATTTTGACGTTATTCTGGGTATGGATTGACTTCACTCATGCTATGCGTCTATAGATTGTCGTACCCGAGTGGTCAACTTTTAATTTGTTGACGAGCCCATTTTTGAGTGGTCCGAGAGTTCTGTTACTCTGAAGAGCCATTTTATATCCTACCTCAATGCTAAGAAGTTGATTTCCAGGGGTTGCATTTATCACCTAGTTTATGTTAAAGACCTCAAGTTCGAGATTCCGACTATTCAGTCAGTTACCATTGTTAATGAGTTTCCTGATATTTTCCCGAAAGATTTCCTAGGGGTCCCACCAGATAGAGAAATAGAATTTGGGATTGATCTTCTTCCCGGTACTCAGTTTATTTCCATTCCTCCGTACCGTATGGCTCCCACAGAGCTTAAAGAGTTAAAGGAGCAACTCAAAGATCTCTTAGACAAAGGCTTTATCAGACCAAGTATTTCCCGGTGGGGTGCACCTAGTCTATTCGGGCGTAAGAAAGATGGTACATTGCGTATGTGCATTGATTACCGTCAACTCAACAAAGTAACTATCAAGAAAAAGTACTATTTTCCTCTAATTGATGACTTGTTTGATTAGTTACAAGGTGCGATCTAATTCTCAAAAATAGACCTTAGATCCGACTATCATCAGTTTGAAGTGAGAGAGTGTGATATTCCAAAGACAGCCTTCCGAACCCGTTATGGTCACTTTGTGTTTCTTGTCACTTTTTTTGGGTTAACCAACGCTCCAGCAGCCTTCATGGACCTTATGAATCGAGTGTTCAAGCAATATATTGATATGTTTGTCATTGTATTCATAGATGATATTCTTGTATATTCCCGCAGTGAGGATGATCATGCCGACCATCTTAGAATTGTCTTGCAAACTCTTAGAGATCATCAATTATTTGCTAAATTTAGCAAGTGTGAATTTTGGCTAAGTTCAATTGCTTTTTTGGGTCACATTGTTTCCATCGAAGGCATTAGAGTCGATCCCCAAAAGACAGAAGCTATAATGAACTGGCCTAAACCTACCTCCCCATCTGACATTAGGAGTTTCTTGGGTCTAGCTAGTTATTACCATCATTTTGTTGAGGGCTTCTCTTCCATTGCGTCTCCCATGACCCGGTTAACCAAAGAAAAAGTAAAGTTCCTGTGGTTGGAACCTTTTAAGAAGAGTTTTCAGGATTTAAGGACCCGACTCACTTCAGCCCTTGTATTAGCTTTACCCATTGGTACTGATGGTTTTGTGGTATATTGTGATGCTTCTAGAGTTGATTTGGGTTATGTGTTGATACAGAGGGGTAAAGTTATAGCTTATGCCTCTAGACAGTTGAAGCCTCATAAGAGGAATTACCCAACCCATGATCTTGAATTAGCAACTGTAGTTTTTGCTTTGAAAATTTAGAGACATTATTTGTATGGTGTTCATGTTGATATGTTTACTGATCACAAAATCCTGCAACATATGTTTACTCAGAGGGAGTTAAATCTTAGACAAAGAAGATGGTTAGAGTTGCGAAAAGACTATGATATAAGTATGTTGTATCACCCGGGCAATGCCAATGTTGTGGCAGATGCTCTTAGCAAGTTGTCTATGGGTAGTGTAGCTCATGTAGATAATGATAAGAAAGAATTAGCTCGTGATGTGCATAATTTAGCTAGGTTGTGTGTTAGATTACTTGATTTCGCAAAAGAGAGTATGTTAGTTCAGAGTAGTTCCGAGTCCTTTTTAGTCTCGAGGTAAACGAGAAGCAAGACAGGGATCCTAGTTTGGTCAGACTGAAGGAGTCAGTTAAGGACCAAAAGGTAGAGGTTTTCTCCCAAGGGGGAGATGGTGTGTTGAGATTGCAGGGTAGATTATGTGTTCCCAATGTTGATGATCTAAGGCAGAGAATTATGGCTAAAGCGCATGGCACGCGATATTCTATTTATCCCGGTGCTACCAAGATGTACCGCAATTTGTGGGAAATCTATTGGTGGAACGATATGAAGAAAGACATAGCATTATTTGTGGTAAAGTATTCTACTTATCAATAGGTTAACGTAGAGCACTAAAGTCCCAGTGGTGTAATGCAAGAGTTTAGCATTCCTACTTGGAAGTGGTAAGAAGTGAATATGGATTTCATAATTGGTTTTCCTTCCTCTCATCATCATCATGATTCGATTTGGGATGTTATAGACCGGTTGACTAAATCAGCTTATTTTTTGCCAGTGCATTCGTCTTATACAACTGAGGATTATGCTAGATTGTATATTTGAGAATTCGTTAGACTTCATGGAGTTCATTTGGCTATTATCTCTTATAGGGGTACTCAGTTTACTTTCTAATTTTGGAGAGCTTTTTAGAAGGGTCTCGGTACCCAAGTTCGTCTAAGTTCTACTTTCCATCTGCAAACAAATGGTCATCTTGAGCGGACCATTCAGACTTTAGAAGATATGTTGAGGGCATGTGAACTTGATTTTAAAGGTAGTTGGGATAAGCACTTGCCATTGATCGAATTTGCGTATAACAATAGTTTCCATATTAGTATTCAAATAGCCCCATTCAAAGTTTTGTATGGGAGAAGATGTAGATCACCTATAGGTTGGTTTGAAGTAGGAGAAGAAGCTGTGATTGGGCTTGATGCTGTGTTCGAGGCTATGGAAAAAGTTAAGTTGATCCGAGAAATATTGAAGACTGTTCAAAGTTGTCAGAAGTCGTATGCGGATGTGAGAAGAAAAGATCTTGAGTTTAATTTTGATGATTTGGTGTACTTAAAGGTTTTACCTATGAAAGGGGTAAAGAGATTTGGGAAGAAGGAAAAGCTTAGTCCCCGTTATGTTGGTCCGTACAGGATTCTGAGTCGTGTTGGGAAAGTAGCATATGAGGTGAAGTTACCCGTAGTGTTGTCTAGCATTTATCTGGTATTTCATATTTCCATGCTTAAGAAGTATACTTGTGATTCTGTTGTGGTTGATTCTTCCAAAAGCTTAGATATTTAGGATAGCCTTTCATTTGAGGAGATTCCGGTTGAGATTTTAGATTTTCAAATTCGTAGGCTAAGGAACAAAAAGAAGTTCCTTTTGTTAAAGTGCTTTGGCAAAATCAATCTGTTGAGAGTGATACTTGGGAAGCTGAAGCTGATATGCGAGCCAAGTCTCCTCACCTCCTTTTTGTGAGTTCGAAGCGAGCAGAAGGTACCATTCTTTCTAAATTCTGTCCTCTTCTTATTAAAGATTCGGCTATGTGTCTACTTCCATCAAAAATTTGTGCATTTTTTAGGGTATCCAAATGTATAGAGTGAAGTAATCCCTTTGAGTGAGTTGTTCCAGCTATACGTCCTCATTTTCTCTTGTTCTTGGCCTATATGGCAATATTCGAGGATGAATGTTTCCAAGGGGGAGATATTGTAATACCACGAGACTCTAACCAATAGTGAAACCATCACTCAAGCTCATGAGAAGTAAATTATAGTGCTTTAGTTATTTTTTGATCAAGCGTGATGTGTATTAAGGCCTCAAAGATGTCCTAGCGATTAGGTGAATCAAAACATTCCTTACCGATTGAATTCTTGGGAAGGATATTTCTATATTCAACTTCAAATGAGTATATCTCTATTTATACTATGAATTATTGAACTCATGACCTACCAAAAGATAGATAATTGAACTAGCTTTCCAACTATACCAATTTCACCAAAATCCAGTATCGGAGCCAAGAGTTATGCCCATTTTACTCCAGAATGTCAGGCTAGAAAACTGAGTGACGACATTTGTGATAAGCTGTCACAAGTGTGACGACTCCAATGTCATCATCCTTAAGTAGATTTTCACCCCCAGTGACGACATTTTGTGATAAGTTGTCACTGGTGTGACGACTTATCACCAATGTCGTCAACCTTAAGCAGAAAATCATAAAATCCACCCTTTTGTAACGACATTTAGTAACGACTTGTGACGAATGTCGTCAGCGATTTTTTTTCAGCAATTAAAGGACATTTTTGCAATGGTATTTTGGTATTTTCCCATCTTTTGGAGGCCCCTATATATATTAGAATTCCCATCTAAACCCTAGTTTCTTCATTCTCTCTTCTAATTCTCTTAAGAAATATATCTAGGGTTTTTATTTAAGGACATTAATCTTCCAAAAATCATCCATAAATCTTCAAGATTTTTTTCATAATCAAGTTCCTCATAGTGTGGGCTTCGAGAATCATTTATTACAAGTGTGGATAGAGTCTCAAGCACTAGAATTCATCCAATTTCAAAGATTAAGGTATGTGGGGTTTTGAACAAGAACAATTCTTTCGCTCTTGTGCCCAAAGCTTTGATTTCTATCATGGATTTATATGATTTTGCAAGTGGGTTTATACCCAAATTACTTCATCATAAGATTATGAGAATATAAATTATTCAAGCTTTGTTATACTTGATTATTTTACTATTCCCAAGTTATGACGTGATATTTAATATTGTGAATTTCATATTTCTACCATGAGTTGATATTTCAAGTGCTTTCAAGATATGTGTCAAGCTTTAAGCTTCCTAATGACAAATTGGATTATTGAGTATATTGATTCATGAGATTGAGTTGTTACAATGAGTCTTGATGTTTCCTCAAAGTTATTTTTGTTGTCATGATTTAATGAGTTGATACATTTTGATATTGAGAAAGATTGATTTGATCTGAGTCGTGTTAGGAATCCACCAATTGATTATAATTTGATAAATAAGAAAGACATTTGATTCGGTCTTCATAATAGACCCTTGTGATGTTTGTGGTGGATTTCCTAACGCGTTCTGAGCTTGTGTCTGGGAGTAGTATTTAGCACCGAGCGGGAAATATGGTATTTCATATAAACTATGTGCCACTGTAGGATTGATATTAATAATTATGGGCTAGAGGCCGAGTATGAGATTGTGATCACTAAATTGAGGTTGTACTCCCTAGCAAGAGTACGACGCTTCTGCCAATGTGGGGTTCTCTCCTTAGGAGGGAAAAATGTTGGACTCCATGTAGATCACATGGTTTATGTTAGTTATAAGAAGCTTCCATGTCCATAATAATTGAGTTTCTTGAATTACCGAGTCACTCCGAGTCTTGAGTTGAGGAGTTGAGTTATTTAAGATAATTTATGAGGTTTATATCATATGATTTATTCACTATGAGATCACGAAAAATATGTTTCAATAGATCATGGAAAGTATGTTTCAATCTAACTCAAGCTAAGTGAGTCATCATTGTACATATGCATATTTTTATGAAACTAATGATGATATTTGCATTGTTGCATGGACCCCCACATACTCAGTACATTCCAAAGTGCTGATCCACATATTTTCCTATGGGCTACATTTTCTCATAATTTAGGTTCAGTTACTCAGCCGCAGCCGCATTAGCCATATTCGAGTGCCTCAACTACGTTTCCTCAGTGGTGAGTCCTTATGGTTCGAGGACCGTGTCTATATTTTTTGTGATATCATTCTGTTGTTATGGATTTCAGTACTGTTTGAGTTAGTTGGGGGTTTATCCTAATGGCTCCTTGATTTTGATGTGTAGAGGCTTTGTCAGTCTAGGGGGTTGGTATGTACAGACATTCAATATATATTTTAGTTGTACAGTCTAGTATTATCCAGTATTTCTCTTGAACCCGATGTAGTATATAACTTTGTTGTGCATGACTATTATTAAATTAAATTCCTTGAGGTAGTGTCTGGCTCTAAGGGTTAGCTTGGGGCTACGTGTATCCCTAAGCACCATATGGCGTCTCGAGATAAAATTTTGGGGCATTACAAAGCTTGGTATCAGAGCATAGGATTTAAGGAGTCCTAGGGAGTCTGACAAGCTGCGTTACGTTGAGTCTTGATCATCGGTGTGTATTGATCATCGGTGTGTATCGTGCCACATCTATGAGCAAGTGGCTTTGGAATATTTTAGGAAAAGTTATTTTTTTCTTTCTAAAGTTTATCATGCCTACAACTATCTTTTTATCTGTGATTAACTCGTGCTCTCTTACAATAGAAAATGCCTCCTCATCGAGCTTGTAGAAACAATGAGGAACCTCAACCCATTGATCCCTTAAATGAGCATGTGTCTCATGCGGAATTTCTGGCAGCTTTTCAGGCGCTAGCCCAGTTAGTTACCGCTAATGCTCAATCTAACAGCCAGGCTACTATTCCACTTCCGCAAGAGAATAATTCTATTGTAGCTCGAGTTCGTGACTTTATGCGGATGAATCCTCCTAAATTCTACGGGTCGATGGTAGGTGAAGACCCACAGATATACTTAGATAAAGGGAGAAAGATCACCCAGATTATGCATTTGACTGAGGAGGAGAGTGTTAAATTGGCGGCCTATCAAATGAAAGATGTTGCATATGATTGGATGGAGATGTGGAGGATGAGTAGAAGGGAGGATACCGCTCCCATGACTTGGTAGTTATTCCAGGATGTATTTTTGGACAGATTTTTTCCTCTTGAGATAAGGAGTGCAAAGATAGAGGAATTCATGAATTTGAGACAAGGATCCATGACTATTAAGGAGTATTATCTTAGATTTAATCAGTTATCCAAATATGCTCCTAGTATGATGGCTGACTCCAGGACCATCATGAGAAAGTTCGTGACCAGCGTGTTGAGTTACGTTTGAAAGAGTGTAGATCTGCTATGATTAATAGGGAGATGAACCTTTCTCGGTTGATGATACATGCCTAACAGATTGAAGCTGATAAGGTGAAAGAGAGGTAGAGAGTAAGAGGGAATAAAAGAGCTAGATCAGAGCAGCAGGAATTTAGTCATTCTAGATTCCATGGAGGGAACTGCCCTCAATTTTAGGGCGTCCGTCTATGCCCGTGTTTCCTCAGTTAGTGCTCCTGCACCTAGAAGCAGGTAGGAGAAGGGGAACAGGCCTATCCAATCCAGGTCTCAGGAAAGTGTAAGTAACATACCTCGTCCTCCTTCATGTGCCAAGTATGGTAGAGATTATTTTTGAGAGTTTTGTTGATCAATGGGGTTGATTTGTTTGTGGCAAGTTGGTCCACCGACTTAGAGATTGTCCGTATGCTAGATAGGGGAGTTGATAACGCTCAATCTACAGCTCTCGTTTGAGTGTAAAGCGGTCGTTAGCAAATATAGAACCCAACTGGGTTGGGTATCGATCCCACAGAGAATAGCTTGGTCAACAAGTAAGCAAAATTAATAGACTTTTGGTGCAAGTCTCGTAAGAAGGGGGGATTGTAATAAGTAACCAAAGTAATGAAATAAAAGCTGAAAATAATAAAGTAAAAAGAGAAAGATTGTCACGTTGGTTGTAAACAATGAGAATTGAAGCGTTGGGGTTATGTCCACCTTCAGAAGTATACGTCTCTATTGGCTATGAGTGTGTAGAGTCTTGACATGCAATTGCTTATAGAGAATTGTAGTCGATGGTAAATCCAAGCGTCTCTCGACCTAAACAAGGACTATTTCACTTTAACTCTCTCGAGCTTAAAGCGTGTCTAACGGTACGAATTCTCCAAGAAGTTAGTCCAGGTACGGCACTAGCTTTTTAATAGGAACGGGTGTCCTACTACCTTGACATTATCTCTTTTCCAGACAAATAACTTTTCTCTCGAACAAGTTAAATGTTAGCCTGGCGTTGGTCTATGCGTCTTCTTTTCTAGACAAATAACCTTTCTCTCGAACAGGTTAGATGCTAGAATGGCGTGTTCTTGTGTTTGAACCGCAAAGAATGTGGATTTAAGATGAAGAGAATAATGATATAAGCAATATACGTGTCTTGAACTCACAAGCTCATAGCAATAGATAGTAACTCATTCGGCTTCCATAACCCCAACTAAGAGGTTTAGTTACCCATGAATGCGAAGGATATCACGGTTTGCATGGTGAATGGCGTGAATAGTGGGTGTTTGGCGTGTGGTTTTAGTGATTCCTTAGCAAGTAACGATTCTCTTGTTGTGGATTTTAAGAATAGAATGTTTGTGGCGGAAGATGAGAGGGATGGAAGAAAATTAATTGTTGAATTAAGTGAAGAATGTATTGAATGCGGAATGTCTAAATCTCTAGCATGATAGGGTATTTATAATACTCCTATCCTACTCCTACCAATCTAATGAAATAAATAACCAAATCCTAATATACTAATGAAATCCTTGACCCAAATATACTAGGGTAAGGTTACAAAATTATAATCCAAATAGAATAATGAAACACATAACCTAATTGCACTAGGTTA
Source organism: Capsicum baccatum var. pendulum (assembly GCA_030864225.1). Lineage (NCBI taxonomy): Eukaryota > Viridiplantae > Streptophyta > Magnoliopsida > Solanales > Solanaceae > Capsicum > Capsicum baccatum. The sequence goes on along the minus strand of CM061558.1, from coordinate 167,689,307 downwards.
ATGTATTATGGCAAAAATCCAGCTTTGTGTCTGTAAGTCCCCAAAGTCTTCAGAAATGCTGTTTTAGCCCGGGACAGATTTTCCATGCAGCAGATTTAGTCCTTTATGCGTCCAGCTCCTTTCCATCTCGTTTGTGAGCTTTCTTTTGCGTCAAGTAAGCCATAAATTGCTGTATTTTGCATCATTTATACCTGAAACTTTCCTAATCACATTTGTTAGCTCATTTACAGGAAAAAGGACTAAAAGTGTATGAAATAGATAATTAGTTCTCAAAACTAGGCTAAAATATGGGCAAAATATATTGATATAGGCGCGTAAATTCGCCTATCATCAACACCCCACACTTAGAGCTTTGTTCGTCCTCGAACAACATATCATGTCCTTCTAAGCATCGACTTAAGGTTTTTACAGAAACAACACAAAACATTCTTCAAGACAAGCACAAAGATTATCAACAAAGAGTAGCTTTCCGATTATAAGTAGAAACAATTTAACCTCAAGCATAGACTCGTGATGGTGATCAACTCGCATGCAAACGTTAAGGTGCATAGAATCATATACAACTATCCAAGACTCATCAACCATGTGTGTCTCACAATATAGTACCCATAATCACTCACAAATATAGCATATTTTTCAAACATGGGTGTCAAAGTGTCCTTGCTCTCGCTCTCACAAAGAATTCATATGTTGCAACTGATGACCATAGGCTTGCCCTTAATGTAGTACTCTACTAAATGTCAGAATGTTAAGATTAGGATCAAGTAGGTCTTTAGATGGTTGTAATGTAGGCTAAGGGACGGGTAGGACTATTTTGGCCAGAAATAGTGACTAAGTTCCTAAGCACTTTAATACATCACTTTGTATCTATGACACTTTTTTCTTTCAACCTTTCTTTATTTTATTCTTCCACCCTTGTTTTCATCTTTTGTTTTCCAATTTTAAGCACAACTCACTTTTCAGCTTTCTTTTCCTTTTTCTTCTCACAACATACCTCTTATGATAGCACTTTCTTTTTCATAACATATTCAAGCACCATTACAATTTAAAGCATCATACTCACCCAATTTCCTCTTATGTTGTCACATGACTTTTTCACTTTAAAGCACTTAGGAATTTGGATCAAATTATGGTCTTGAAAAAATGGATTAGGCTTACATACAAGGCTGTCAAAGAAATAGGCTAAAGGCTCAAAAGGGTTTAACTAGGGTAATGTACATGGGTAGGAAAAACTGAAGGTAAACATGTATAGGTTGCCAAAGAAATGCCTAAATCATCTCCTAAACTCACACTCCTTATTTTCGCTTTGCATACATACCGGGCAAGTTCTAGCATCAGCCACAAACATAGAATATACTATTAATCTCACACACACAAGGCACATGGTCGACTTGATTGGTAGTAATATAGACTCTCGACCCAACAAGTGAAGGAATTGAATCACACACTATCACATAATGAGTCACAACTAGAGCCTAAATGTCTCAATAGTCACAATTGTAGCACATACTCTTGTTCTAATCTCATGCTGCCTATCAAAATAATTTCATGCGTAGCTAGAAAAATTTTACTCCTAAAAAATAAAAAAAAAACGTCACACGAAAAAACACGAAAAAAAAAAAAAAAAAAAAAATCAAAACAAAATAAACAAGAGCAAACATACAAACATAGCATGCAGATTCTGCCGACACCCCACACTTAGACTAGACACTGCCCTCAGTGGAAAATAAAGTCGAAGAACCTGATTAGTCGGACTCTTCCTCAATGTCGGGGGTCATACCCCCTTCGTCCGAATCATCGTAAGAGTCATCGTCAGAGTTCTCCTCAGCATCAGAATCAGGCAGGCGTCTATCATCATCAGTTGGCACGTCATCATCAAGAGGTTCCTCGAAATAGACTCCCACTCCACACATCTCCCGGGCATGTCTGTTCATTGGGTAGTCGTGGTCCAGCTGTTGGAGCTCTTCAGCAGTTGGAATACGTCCACCACTCATCATAGTGAATCGTGTCATGCCATAGAGATGACGGAAGAAACTCTCGTCACGAGCGTGTCTCTCCGCAGTGGTAAGGTTGACTCCATGCGTTGTTTCAGCATCTTTGACCTTGGTGAGGTCAACCTTCTTTGGGGTATGTGGGAGTTTGTGGTCAGCTGGTTCCTCTTCTATATCCTCCTTCCGCAACATTGCTGTCAACAAATTGCCGAATGTGAAATGGGACCTGCTGTGGAGTCTGGCTTTCCTCATGGTGGATCGAATGATTGCCCCAAAGTTGATAGGGACATTTGTCATCAATGCATAAACCAGACACACTCTATCTCTCGATATCTTTGTGTATTGCGTCCCAGGAATAAGGCATGAGTTGACAATGCGCATCCAGATTCTTGCTTCCCTATTTAGTGGAGCATAGGGGAATGTGTTGTGACGGCCTGTTTCCTTATGTCTGCCCCATCTTGCCATTGATCTGCTTCCACAAAGCGTGTGTCTTATTGCTCTGTAAGGAGGCCTGCTGTACAGCTCTTTGTATGGGGCAGTGTCGACCGAAGGTAGGCCTAGAAACGAGTTGATCCAATCCGCTGTAAGCTGTAACACTTGGCCCCGAATTTTGACTTCGTTGCCTGTTGTGTTTGGCGACCAGTTGGCATAAAACTCTCTTGTCAAGTCAAGATTGCACTCTCCCATGTCACGGAAGATGAAATCCAACTTCAAAGCCATTATCGTAGCCAACATTTGCGGCTCCTTCTTTGCTAAGGTCTCCTTGTTGATTAAGTCGACGTGCACATATTTCTTTTCTTTGTTGCTGCTGTACCATGCCTTGGCTTCGTCCTCAAGAACCCATTTGATTCCGAACATTCTGCGTGGTAGGTGTGCTGAAGATGATTCGCCTTGGTCTTTTCGGCTTCTCTTTTTGTCCTTGCGGGTTGTGGTAGCCTTCTCCTTGCCTTGCCTTGCTTTCGGTGCCATTGAACTTGTTTGAAGATTGTGGAGAAGTTGTTGTGGATTGGAAGAACAAAGGAAGAAAAATTTGAGAGGATTTGGGATGATATGCGGCGCCTTTAGGTTTGATTCTAATGTGTTTGTGAAATAAAAACAAGTCCCCTTTATATAGGAGGAGTATGGGTCGGGTTATGACCCATTTACAATCGGATTTGGGGACAAAATCACCCTATATGCGGCGCATATCCCTCGGCATATCACATGTATATGCGGCGCATTGTCCATGGCATAATGGGACATATGCGCCGCACATGGTATGGCATATCTAGGCATATGCGGCGCATATGGTATGGCATTTGGTCTCAGTATCTCAAATGCCATAGCATAGGCGGCGCATAGTCAAAAGCACACCTAGGAATAGGCGGCGCATAGGGTATAGCACACTAGATTCCGAGTCCTTAGGCTATAGAATAGATTGTGCATCGTTCGTGGCCTATTTTTACCAAGGCCTAGCCTTCCTCGAAGCCTATTATGACGTGAGAAAGGCTCAATTCATGGCCTTATGCATCACCATTCCTAACTTACCGACTTTCCCATACAATGCGACCAAATCGTCAATTGAAATCAATCACCTCGTTGCATACTTCTTACACCTATATTTGCTCAAACAAATGAAAACGATTAGTACGATGGGTTGCCTCCCACCAAGCGCCTTAGTTTTGGTCGTGGCACGACTCTTATTTTTGGATTTTCATTTATCAAAAAGAAAAAAATACTAAAACGACAAAACGATAAAACAATAAAACGAAGGGTTGCCTCCCATCTAGCGCCTTATTTATTGTCGTGGCTCGACGTAGTAATCTCGAGTACTTAGACTTCGTCGAGATAAGTGATGGCCATGTCATTCATCGAGTCAAGAGGACCGATATATGGCTTAACACGTTGGCCATTCACCTTGAAGATAACACCCTCATTATTTTCCAGTTCGACTACTCCAGACGAGTAGACGTGGGTGAGTTTAAATGGACCAGACCACTTTGATTTTAACTTACCTGGGAAGAGCTTGAATCTGGAGTTAAAGAGTAGCACCATGTCACCTTTTTGGAAGTGTCGTCGAACAATCCGCTGATCGTGATACTTCTTCATCCGCTCCTTGTATAAATCTGATCTTTCATATGCATGGAGACGGAATTCATCTAGCTCGTTCAGCTGCTCCAACCTCAGGTTCTTCACATCATCCCAATTCAGATTCAAGTGCTTCAATGCCCATAATGCCTTGTATTCAAGCTCGATGGGTAGATGACAAGCCTTCCCATAAACTAGCTGATAAGGTGACATGCCAATGGGTGTCTTGAATGCAGTCCTATACGCCCATAGTGCATCATCTAGCTTCCGAGACCAATCCTTCCGATTCGCATTGACTGTCTTGGCAAGGATTTGCTTGATCTCACGATTGGAAACCTCTACTTGTCCACTAGTTTGGGGATGATAAGGCGTAGCTACCTTGTGTTGCTTGACTCCATACTTGGCCAATACAGATTTGAATAGCTTGTTGCAGAAGTGAGATCCTCCATCACTTATGATAGTACGAGGTACCCCAAAGCGAGAGAAGATATTCTTCTTTAAGAACGCTACAACACGCTTTCCTTCGTTATCAGCCAATGCTACAGCTTCAACCCATTTCGACACATAATCCACAGCAACCAAGATGTACTTCATTCCAAACGAATTCACGAATGGTCCCATGAAATCAATACCCCATACATCAAAGAGTTCTACCTCCAGAATTGTGGACATGGGCATTTCATGGTGTTTTGAAATAGCACCTTGACGTTGGCATTGGTCACACCTTCTCACATAGTCGTGTGCATCTCTGAATACTGTAGGCCAATAATAACCACTTTGCAAGACTTTTCTTGCTGTTCGATTCCCTGCATGATGGCCTCCAACTTGCGAAGTGTGGCATGCTTCTAATATAGTGGGCACTTCTTCATGGGATATACATCGTCGAATGATACCATCCGCGCATCTTCGAAACAAATAAGGCTCATCCCAATAATAGTGCTGAACGTCATGCATAAACTTCCTCCTCTGGTGGTAAGATAAATTGGAAGGTAACACATTACTCACCACGAAATTTGCAAAGTCGGCATACCATGGTAAGTTCTCCATTGTTGTCGCTAGTATCTCCTCGTCAGGGAATGCATCACCAATCTGATTTTCTGATTGTGCCACATACTCATTCTCAAGTCTAGATAGGTGATCAGCCACTTGGTTCTCGCAACCTCTTCTATCTTTGACTTCGAAATCAAACTCTTGCAGCAGCAACACCCATCGAATCAGCCTTGGTTTTGCATCCTTCTTTGTCATTAGATACCTAAGAGCTGCATGGTCTGTATGAACGATCACTTTAGTACCTAATAGGTAGGCGCGAAACTTCTCAAACGCATACACAACCGCTAATAGCTCTTGTTCAGTGACGGTGTAGTTCCTTTGGGCTTCATTGAGGACCTTACTCGCATAGTAGATAGGATGAAATAATTTCTCCCTTCTCTGTCCAAGAACAGCACCAACGGCTACACCACTAGCATCACACATGACTTCGAACGGGAGCGTCCAATCTGGTGTTACCATGATAGGGGCTTCAACGAGTTTTTCTTTAAGGCATTCAAATGCCTTTAAGCAATCATCATTAAAGTCAAACTTCGCATCTTTCTCCAATAGCTTGCATAATGGACTAGAAATTTTGGAGAAGTCTTTGATGAATCTTCGATAAAACCCAGCATGGCCAAGAAAACTACGAACTCCCTTCACCGAAATTGGAGGTGGTAGCTTCTCAATTACCTCTATTTTGGCGCGATCAACCTCTATCCCTCTTTCGGAGATCTTGTGCCCAAGAACAATTCCTTCTTTTACCATGAAGTGGCACTTCTCCCAATTCAGCACAAGGTTGAACTCTACACATCTTTGTAATGCCATGCTTAAATTCACCAAACATGCTTCGAAAGACTCCCCAACAACTGAAAAGTCGTCCATAAATACCTCCAAAGTGTCTTCTACCATATCAGAGAAAATAGACATCATACATCGCTGAAAGGTGGCTGGTGCATTACATAACCCGAATGGCATACGTTTGAAGGCAAACGTACCATATGGGCATGTAAACTTTGTCTTCTCTTGGTCTTCTGGTGCAATAAAAATCTGATTATAACCTGAATAACCATCAAGAAAGCAAAACCATCCTTTTCCCGCTAATCGATCTAGCATTTGGTCCATAAATGGCATGGGGAAGTGATCCTTGAGAGTCCAAGAATTCAGCTTGCGGTAGTCCATGCATACTCTCCATCCAGTGACGGGCCTGAGTGGAATAAGCTCATTCTTTGCATTCGCAACCACCGTCATACCTCCTTTCTTGGGAACACATTGTACTGGGCTTACCCATGTACTATCAGAAATAGGATACACAACTCCTGCGTCTAACCACTTGATAATCTCCTTCTTCACCACCTCTTGCATTGGTGGGTTTAGACGTCTTTGGTGTTCGATGGTGGGTGTGCACTTTTCTTGGAGCTGAATTTTATGAGTGCAAATCCCAGGTGGAATACCAAGGATATCCGCAATGGTCCATCCAATAGCTTTAATATACTTGCGTAAAATTGCAATAAGAGCTGCAACTTGTTGCTCACCTAAATCGGCTGCCACTATGACTGGAAGAGTGTTTCCGCTTCCTAAGAATGCATACTTCAAATGGCTTGGCAGCTCCTTTAATTCTAATGTGGGTGGTTCTTCAATAGATGGCTTAGCTGGTGGTGTGGGTCGATTCTTGAGATCAAGATCCAGCTTCTTAGGAGGACAGCGATATGCTCCTAATCCCGATAGAGCACAAATATCATCTTCAGAAATTTCAGCATCATCATCATCTTCTTCCATGAGCAAAACCTCCAAAGGATCATCAAGAATTTGCTCTTCAGCAAGTAACTCATCCTCGTCATCAACGACAACATCAGCCACAGAAAATACACTTAGATCTTTGGGTTGCTTCATTGATTTGCAAACATCAAAGCGCACTACTTCATCATTTATTCGGAATGAAAGCTCATTAGCTCTCAAATCTATGAGCACACTTCCCGTAGCAAGGAAAGGGCGGCCCAAGATTATGGGAACCTCTGAATCTGCTTCGCAATCCAAGATGACAAAGTCTGCTGGAAATATGAATGAAGATACCTTCACCAAGACATCGCATAGAATACCAACCGGTCGTTTTACCGACCTATCCGCCATAACAAGCTTCATATTAGTTGGTGTAGGATCTCCTAACCCCAACTTCTTGTAGATTGATAATGGCATCAAGTTGATGCTGGCTCCTAAGTCACATAATGCTTTAGCAAAGTCCAAAGATCCGACGGTGCAAGGAATAGTGAAAGCTCCGGGGTCGGCCTTCTTCTGAACTATAGATCGGGTAGCTATTGCACTACAATGATGCACATCTTCTTTCAGCTCATAGCTTGCTGCCCTCTTTTTAGTCAAAAGATCTTTCATAAACTTCGCATACCCAGGCATTTGTTCAAGTGCCTCTACCAAAGGGACATTAATAGTCAGCTGCTTCAACATGGTCATAAATTTGCTGAACTTAGTGTCATCGGCCACCTTCTTCAATCTTTGTGGAAAAGGTGGTGGTGGGTATGGAAGTGTTCTCTCCATGGCTTTCTTCTCCTCTTGCTTCCGTTTATTATTTTTTTCAGGCTGCACGTCACTAGGCAACACGTCCTTGACGTTGGAAGTGGATATTGCAGCGTCTTCCCTAGTGGCGTCACTAGGTGTGGCGTCCATGTCTGCTGTTCTGTCAACTACTTGCTTGCCTTCTGCTGAAGTTTCCAGCACCTTACCACTCCTCGTAGTGATGGCCATGCATGACCCATCATTCCTTGGGTTTTGCACAGTATCGCTAGGCAAGGTGCCGGCTTTTCTTTGGTTGAGTGTTGCTGAAAGTTGACTGAATTGCTGCTCTAGTTGCTTGATAGAAGTGGAATGAGAATCAACTAATTGCTTCATGGAGGCCAAATCGTCAATCACCTCCTTAACTCCCGCGCTCGTCGCTTCCACTCCTTTCAATAACTTAGCCATCATGTCTTCCATAGAATTAGATGTGGTGGTATCACGTCTACCAGGGGGAACGTACAAACCACTATTTTCATTATTTTTCTTCCAACTACCTTGGTCTTTACCTCCAGATTTATCATAGTAGTTCCGACCTTGGTTTCCTTGGGCATTCCCACGGAAACCCCCCTGATTGTTCACGTAGTTGGCCTCCTCTTCCGAATCAGATTCGTCTCTTCCTTTTGACGCAATAGCTTTCACTTTTTCAGTCTTCCCTAATAGATGCTTTGTAAGAAGATCCATTTGGGTTTTCATGTGCGCCATATCTTGATCACGTTCTTCTTCTCTTCTTCTTTGATCTGCAGACATGCCAATAGATAAAGTGGGGCTTGCTACCTCAGAATCCCTGGTATGCCAAGCTCTACTTTGTTTCGTCATACGATCTAGCATGTTACTTGCTTGACCAAAGGTGAGGTCCATAAAAGAACCTCCAGCTGCGTTGTCCACCACTGGTTTAGTTACTGAATTCAAGGCTCTATATAAGATCTCCATGAGGTGAACATTAGTCATGTGATGGTTTGGGCATCTCGCTAGCTTTGTCTTGAACCTCTCCCATGTTTCGTGAAGAGCTTCCGAGGGAAGCTGACGAAAGTTGCTGATTTCATCTCTCAATTGAGCCCTCTTGGATGGCGGAAAGAATCTTTCTAGGAAAGCGTCTCTCAATTGCCTCCAATTTGTAATAGAATCAGGAGTCAGCCCATTCAACCATAATGTTGCCTCCCCAGACAGAGACAATGGAAATAGACGTAATCGAATAGCATTCTGACCAACTCCAGGATTGTCAAAAGACTTGCATGTAGAAATAAAGTTGATGAGATGCATATTCGGATCATCGCCTGCTAGTCCACCAAATAAACCCTTGAGTTGCAATAACTGAATCATGGTGCTAGTGATGTTGAACTTGGCTCCGGGCGCTAATGGTGGTGGAATTATAGCTCCAGTGGCTCCGGCACCATCAAGATCATCATCATCATCGTCGAAAGCTGGTTGCAAAGGTTGGCGATCATATCTGTACCGAGCTTGTCGACCTCGTCTGTTGGCAGGTGTTGCCATTTCAGCGCCATGCCTTGGGTTGATCAACTCGTCATCTCCTAAATCTTCATCTTCAGGATTTGTTGCTCGTCCAGGATTATCAATGTTTTGTTGTTGGACTTGAGCAGCGGCAAGAGCAGCTAATCTTGCTTGCTCGTGTTGAGCAGCCATCCTGTCGATTTCCGCTTGTGCTTCCATTCTTCGGATTCGTTGCGGTTCCGGATTGATTGGTAATAACGGTTGACCAGAACTTCTAGTATGGGGCATGCACTAAAAGGAAAACCTGCAGTCAACAAAAACAAAAACTAAACGTAAAAGTACGAGAATCTTTGACCAAGGGGTCTAGTAATTTTTGCGAACTTGATTGACACTTGTATTCCCCGGCAACGGCGCCAATTTTTGATAACGCTCAATCTACAGCTCTCGTTTGAGTGTAAAGCGGTCGTTAGCAAATATAGAACCCAACTGGGTTGGGTATCGATCCCACAGAGAATAGCTTGGTCAACAAGTAAGCAAAATTAATAGACTTTTGGTGCAAGTCTCGTAAGAAGGGGGGATTGTAATAAGTAACCAAAGTAATGAAATAAAAGCTGAAAATAATAAAGTAAAAAGAGAAAGATTGTCACGTTGGTTGTAAACAATGAGAATTGAAGCGTTGGGGTTATGTCCACCTTCAGAAGTATACGTCTCTATTGGCTATGAGTGTGTAGAGTCTTGACATGCAATTGCTTATAGAGAATTGTAGTCGATGGTAAATCCAAGCGTCTCTCGACCTAAACAAGGACTATTTCACTTTAACTCTCTCGAGCTTAAAGCGTGTCTAACGGTACGAATTCTCCAAGAAGTTAGTCCAGGTACGGCACTAGCTTTTTAATAGGAACGGGTGTCCTACTACCTTGACATTATCTCTTTTCCAGACAAATAACTTTTCTCTCGAACAAGTTAAATGTTAGCCTGGCGTTGGTCTATGCGTCTTCTTTTCTAGACAAATAACCTTTCTCTCGAACAGGTTAGATGCTAGAATGGCGTGTTCTTGTGTTTGAACCGCAAAGAATGTGGATTTAAGATGAAGAGAATAATGATATAAGCAATATACGTGTCTTGAACTCACAAGCTCATAGCAATAGATAGTAACTCATTCGGCTTCCATAACCCCAACTAAGAGGTTTAGTTACCCATGAATGCGAAGGATATCACGGTTTGCATGGTGAATGGCGTGAATAGTGGGTGTTTGGCGTGTGGTTTTAGTGATTCCTTAGCAAGTAACGATTCTCTTGTTGTGGATTTTAAGAATAGAATGTTTGTGGCGGAAGATGAGAGGGATGGAAGAAAATTAATTGTTGAATTAAGTGAAGAATGTATTGAATGCGGAATGTCTAAATCTCTAGCATGATAGGGTATTTATAATACTCCTATCCTACTCCTACCAATCTAATGAAATAAATAACCAAATCCTAATATACTAATGAAATCCTTGACCCAAATATACTAGGGTAAGGTTACAAAATTATAATCCAAATAGAATAATGAAACACATAACCTAATTGCACTAGGTTAATGTATTATGGCAAAAATCCAGCTTTGTGTCTGTAAGTCCCCAAAGTCTTCAGAAATGCTGTTTTAGCCCGGGACAGATTTTCCATGCAGCAGATTTAGTCCTTTATGCGTCCAGCTCCTTTCCATCTCGTTTGTGAGCTTTCTTTTGCGTCAAGTAAGCCATAAATTGCTGTATTTTGCATCATTTATACCTGAAACTTTCCTAATCACATTTGTTAGCTCATTTACAGGAAAAAGGACTAAAAGTGTATGAAATAGATAATTAGTTCTCAAAACTAGGCTAAAATATGGGCAAAATATATTGATATAGGCGCGTAAATTCGCCTATCATCAGGAGTCAAGATACTCGTCCCCAGAGTTAGGCTACCAGTGCCTCCGCTTCCATAGTCCGCCCAGTTCTTTCTCAGGGAATCCTTTCTAGTACTGCTGGCGGTTTGCGCCAGAATTGCTTCTATGCTATATCACCTTGCCAGGAGAAGGAGGACACGCTAGATGTTGTTACTGGTATGCTCCGTGTCTTTTATTTTGATGTGTATGTATTGATGGACCCTAGTTTGAGTTTCTCTTGTGTGACAGCTCTGGTTTCTTTAAATTTTGAGATGGACCCTGAATTGATTCCTGAGCCTATTCTGGTTTCTACCCCGGTAAGAGAATCTGTTATTGCTAAGTAGGTGTATATGAAGCGCCATGCCCGTGTCCTTCATTAGATCATATGTGATGCTTTGATTGAGCTAGATATGGTTGATTTTGCTGTTATTCTGGGTAGAGATTGACTTCACTCATGCTATGCGTCTATAGATTGTCGTACCCGAGTGTTCAACTTTTAATTTGTTGACCAGCCTATTTTTGAGTGGTCTAGGAGTTCTGTAACTCCGAAGAGCCATTTTATATCCTACCTCAATGCTAGGAAGTTGATTTCCAGGGGTTACATTTATCACCTAGTTTAAGTTAAAGACCTCAAGTTCGAGACTCCGACTATTCAGTCAGTTACCATTGTTAATGAGTTTCCTGATATTTTTCCGAAATATTTACCAGGGGTCCCACCAGATAGAGAAATAGAATTTGGGATTGATCTCCTTCCCGGTACACAGTTTATTTCCATTCCTCCGTACCGTATGGCTCCCGCAGAACTTAAAGAGTTAAAGGAGCAACTCAAAGATTTGTTAGACAAAGTCTTTATCAGACCAAGTATTTCCCTGTGGGGTGCACCTATTCTATTCGGGCGTAAGAAAGATGGTACATTGCGTATGTGCATTGATTACCGTCAACTCAACAAGGTAACTATCAAGAAAAGGTACCATTTTCCTCTTATTGATGACTTGTTTGATTAGTTACAAGGTGCGATCTACTTCTCAAAAATAGACCTTAGATCCGGCCATCATCAGTTTGAAGTGAGAGAGTATGATATTCCAAAGACAGCCTTCCAACCCCGTTATGGTCACTTTGAGTTTCTTGTCACTTGTTTTGGGTTAACCAACGCTCCAGCATCCTTCATAGACCTTATGAATCGAGTGTTCAAGCAATATCTTGATATGTTTGTCATTGTATTCATAGATGATATTCTTGTATATTCCCGCAGTGAGGATGATCATGCCGACCATCTTAGAATTGTCTTGCAAACTCTTAGAGATCATCAATTATTTGCTAAATTTAGCAAGTGTGAATTTTGGCTAAGGTCAATTGCTTTTTTGGGTTACATTGTTTCCATCGAAGGCATTAGAGTCGATCCCCAAAAGACAGAAGCTATAAAGAACTGGCCTAAACCTACCTCCCCATCTGACATTAGGAGTTTCTTGGGTCTACCTAGTTACTACCGTCATTTTAATGAGGGATTCTCTTCCATTGCGTCTCCACTGACCCGGTTAACCAAAGAAAAAGTAAAGTTCCTGTGGTTGGAACCTTTTAAGAAGAGTTTTCAGGATTTAAGGACCTGACTCACTTCAACCCCAATATTAGCTTTACCCGTTGGTACTGATGGTTTTGTGGTGTATTGTGATGCTTCTAGAGTTGATTTGGGTTATGTGTTGATACAGAGGGGAAAAGTTATAGCTTATGCCTCTAGACAGTTGAAGCCTCATAAGAGGAATTACCCAACCCATGATCTTGAATTAGCAACTGTAGTTTTTGCTTTGAAAATTTGGAGACATTATTTGTATGGTGTTCATGTTGATATGTTTACTGATCACAAAAGCCTGCAACATATGTTTACTCAGAGGGAGTTAAATCTTAGACAAAGAAGATGGTTAGAGTTGCGAAAAGACTATGATATAAGTATGTTGTATCACCCGGGCAAGGCCAATGTTGTGGCAGATGCTCTTACCAGGTTGTCTATGGGTAGTGTAGCTCATGTAGATAATGATAAGAAAGAATTGGCTCGTGATGTGCATCATTTGTCTAGGTTGTGTGTTAGATTACTTGATTTCGCAAAAGAGAGTATGTTAGTTCAGAGTAGTTCCGAGTCCTTTTTAGTCTCGAGGTAAACGAGAAGCAAGACAGAGATCCTAGTTTGGTCAGACTGAAGGAGTCAGTTAAGGACCAAAAGGTAGAGGTTTTCTCCCAAGGGGGAGATGGTGTGTTGAGATTGCAGGGTAGATTGTGTGTTCCCAATGTTGATGATCTAAGGCAGAGAATTATGGCTGAAGCGCATGACATGCGATATTCTATTTATCCCGGTGCTACCAAGATGTACCGCAATTTGTGGGAAATCTATTGGTAAAACGACATGAAGAAAGACATAGCAAGATTTGTGGTAAAGTATTCTACTTATCAATAGGTTAAGGTAGAGCACCAAAGTCCCGGTGGTGTAATGCAAGAGTTTAGCATTCCTACTTGGAAGTGGTAAGAAATGAATATGGATTTCATAATTGGTTTTCCTTCTTCTCATCGTCATCATGATTCGATTTGGGATGTTATAGACCGGTTGACTAAATCAACTTATTTTTTGCCAGTGCATTCATCTTATACAACTGAGGATTATGCTAGATTGTATATTTGAGAATTCGTTAGACTTTATGGAGTTCATCTGGCTATTATCTCTGATAGGGGTACTCAGTTTACTTCCTAATTTTGGAGATCTTTTTAGAAGGGTCTCGGTACCCAAGTTCGTCTAAGTTCTGCTTTCCATCTGCAAACAAATGGTCAGCTTGAGCGGACCTTTCAGACTTTAGAAGATATGTTGAGGGCATGTGCACTTGATTTTAAAGGTAGTTGGGATAAGCACTTGCCATTGATCGAATTTGCGTATAACAATAGTTTCCATATTAGTATTCAAATAGACCCATTCAAAGTTTTGTATGGGAGATGATGTAGATCACCTATAGGTTGGTTTGAAGTAGGAGAATCAGTTATGATTGGGCTTGATGCTGTGTTCGAGGCTATAAAAAAAGTTAAGTTGATCCGAGAAAGATTGAAGACCGTTCAAAGTTGTCAGAAGTCGTATGCGGATGTGAGAAGAAAAGATCTTGACTTTAATTGTGATGATTTGGTGTACTTAAAGGTTTTACCTATGAAAGGGGTAAAGAGATTTCGGAAGAAGGAAAAGCTTAGTCCCCGTTATGTTGGTCCGTATAGGATTCTGAGCCGTGTTGGGAAAGTAGCATATGAGGTGAAGTTACCCGTAGTGTTGTCTAGCATTTATCTGGTATTTCATGTTTCCATGCTTAAGAAGTATATTGGTGATTCTGTTGTGGTTGATTCTTCCAAAAGCTTAAATAATTAGGATAGCGTTTCATTTGAGGAGATTCCGGTTGAGATTTCAGATTTTCAAATCCGTAGGCTAAGGAACAAAAAGAAGTTCCTTTGGTTAATGTGCTTTGGCAAAATCAATCTGTTGAGAGTGCTACTTGGGAAACTGAAGCTGATATGCGAGCCAAGTACCCTCACCTCCTTTTTGTGAGTTCGTAGCGAGCAGAAGGTACCATTCTTTCTTAATTTCGCCCTCTTCTTATTAAAGATTCGGCTATGTGTCTACTTTCATCACAAATTTGTGCATTTTTTAGGGTATCCAAATGTATAGAGAGAAGTAAGCACTTTAAGTGAGTTGTTCCAGCTATACATCCTCATTTTTTCTTGTTCTTGGCCTATATGGCAATATTCGAGGATGAATGTTTCCAAGGGGAAGATATTGTAATACCACGAGACTCTAACCAATAGTGAAACCATGACTCAATCTCATGAGAAGTAAATTATAGTGCTTTAGTTATTTTTTGATCAAGCGTGATGTGTATTAAGGCCTCAAAGATGTCCTAGCGATTAGGTGAATCAAAACATTCCTTACCGATTGAATTCTTGGGAAGGATATTTCTATATTCAACTTCAAATGAGTATATCTCTATTTATACTATGAATTCTTGATCTCATGACCTACCAAAATATAGATAATTGAACTAGCTTTCCAACTATACCAATTTCACCAAAATCCAGTATCGGAGCCAAGAGTTATGCCCATTTTACTCCAGCATGTCAGGCTAGAAAACTGAGTGACGACATTTGTGATAAGCTGTCACAAGTGTGACGACTCCAATGTCATCATCCTTAGGTAGATGTTCACCCCCAGTGACAACATTTTTTGATAAGTTGTCACAAGCGTGACGACTTATCACCAATGTCGTCAACCTTAAGAAGAAAATCATAAAATTCACCCTTTTGTGACGACATTTAGTAACGACTTGTGACGAATGTCATCAGCGATTTTTTTTCAGCAATTAAAGGACATTTTTGCAATGGTATTTTGGTATTTTCCCATCTTTTGGAGGCCCCTATATATATTAGAATTCCCATCTAAACCCTAGTTTCTTCATTCTCTCTTCTAATTCTCTTAAGAAATATATCTACGGTTTTTATTTAAGGACATTAATCTTCCAAAAATCTTCAAGATTTCTTCCATAATCAAGTTCCTAATAGTGTGGGCTTCGAGAATCATTTATTACAAGTGCGGATAGAGTCTCAAGCACTAGAATTCATCCAATTTCAAAGATTAAATTATGTGGGGTTTTGAACAAGAACAATTCTTTCGTTCTTGTGCCCAAAGCTTTGATTTCTATCATGGATTTATATGATTTTGCAAGTGGGTTTATACCCAATTACTTCATCATGAGATTATGAGAATATAAATTATTCAAGCTTTGTTATACTTGATTATTTTACTATTCCCAAGTTATGACTTGATATTTAATATTGTGAATTTCATATTTCTACCATGAGTTGATATTTCAAGTGCTTTCAATATATGTGTCAAGCTTTAAGCTTCCTTATGACAAACTGGATTATTGAGTATATTGATTCATGAGATTGAGTTGTTACAATGAGTCTTGATGTTTCCTCAAAGTTATTTTTGTTGTCATGATTTAATGAGTTGATACAATTTGATATTGAGAAAGATTGATTTGATCTGAGTCGTGTTAGGAATCCACCAATTGATTATAATTTGATAAATAAGAAAGAGATTTGATTCGGTCTTCATAATAGACCCTTGTGATATTTGTGGTGGATGTCCTAACGCGTTCTGAGCTTGTGTCTGGGAGTAGTATTTAGCACCGAGCGGGAAATATGGTATTTCCTCTAAACTATGTGCCACTGTAGGATTGATATTGATAATTATGGGCCAGAGGCCGAGTATGAGATTGTGATCACTAAATTGAGGTTGTACACCCTGGCAAGAGTACGACGCTCCTACCAATGTGGGTTTCTCTCCTTAGCAGGGAAAAATGTTGGACTCCATGTAGATAACATGGTTTATGTTAGTTATAAGAAGCTTCCATGTCCATAATAGTTGAGTTTCTTGAATTACCGAGTCACTCCGAGTCTTGAGTTGAAGAGTTGAGTTATTTATGATGATTTATGAGGTTTATATCATATGATTAATTCACTATGAGATCACGAAAAATATGTTTCAATAGTTCATGAAAAGCATGTTTTAATCTAACTCAAGCCAAGTGAGTCATCATTGTACATAAGCATATTTTTATGAAATTAATGATGATATTTGCATTGTTGCATGGACCCCCACATACTCAGTACATTCCAAAGTGCTGATCCACATATTTTCCTATGGGCTACATTTTCTCGTAATGTAGGTTCAGTTACTCAGCCACAGCCGCATTAGCCATATTCGAGTGCCTCAACTATGTTTCCTCAGTGGTGAGTCCTTATGGTTCGAGGACCGTGTCTATATTTTTTGTGATATCATTCTGTTGTTATGGATTTCAGTACTGTTTGAGTTAGTTGGGGGTTTATCCTAATGGCTCCTTGATTTTGATGTGTAGAGGCTTTGTCAGACTAGGGGGTTGGTATGTGCAGACATTCAATATATATTTTGGTTGTACTGTCTAGTATTATCCAGTATTTCTCTTGAACCCGATGTAGTATATATCTTTGTTGTGCATGACTATTATTAAATTAAATTTCTTGAGGTAGTGTCTGGCTCTAAGGGTTAGCTTGGGGCTACGTGTAGCCCTAAGCACCATATGACGTCTCGAGATAAAATTTTGGGGCGTTACAAAGCTTCGTATCAGAGCCTAAGATTTAAGGAGTCCTAGGGAGTCTGACAAGCTGCGTTACGTAAAGTCTTGATCATCGGTGTGTATCGTGCCACATCTATGAGCAAGAGGCTTTGGAATATTTTAGGAAAAGTTATTTTTTTTTTCTAAAATTTATCGTGCCTACAACTATCTTTTTATCTGTGATTAACTCGTGCTCTCTTACAATAGAAAATGCCTCCTCGTCGAGCTTGTAGAAACAATGAGGAACCTCAACCCATTGATCCCTTAAACGAGCATGTGTCTCATGCGGAATTTCGGGCAGCTTTTCAGGTGCTAGCCCAGGTAGTTACCGCTAATGCTTAATCTAGTAGCCAGGCTACTATTCTGCCTCCGCAAGAGAATAATTATATTGTAGATCGAGTTCGTGACTTTATGCAGATGAATCCTCCGAAATTCTATGGGTCGATGGTAGGTGAAGACCCACAGATGTACTTGGATAAAGGGAGAAAGATCACCCAGATTATGCATTTGACTGAGGAGGAGAATGTTAAATTGGCGGCCTATCAAATGAAAGATGTTGCATATGATTGGATGGAGATGTGGAGGATGAGTAGAAGGGAGGATACCTCTCCCATGAATTGGTAGTTATTCCAGGATGTATTTTTGGACAGATTTTTCCCTCTTGAGATAAGGGAAGCAAAGATAGAGGAATTCATGAATTTGAGACAAGGATCCATGACTGTTAAGGAGTATTATCTTAGATTTAATCAGTTATCCAAATATGCTCCTAGTATGATGGCTGACTCCAGGACCATCATAAGAAAGTTCGTGACCAGCGTGTTGAGTTACATTATGAAAGAGTGTAGATCTGCTATGATTAATAGGGAGATGAACCTTTCTCGGTTGATGATACATGCCTAACAGATTAAAGCTGATAAGGTGAAAGAGAGGTACAGAGTAAGAGGGAATAAAAGAGCTAGATCAGAGCAGCAGGAATTTAGTCAGTCTAGATTCCATGGAGGGAACTGCCCTCAATTTCAGGGCGTCCGTTTATGCCCGCGGCTTCCTCAGTTAGTGCTCCTACACCTAGAAGAAGGCAGGGGAAGGGGAACAGGCCTATCCCGTCCAGGTCTCAGGAAAGTGTAAGTAACATACCTCGTCCTCCTTCATGTGCCAAGTGTGGTAGAGATTATTTTGGCGAGTGTTTTGTTGATCAATGGTGTTGATTTGTTTGTGGCAAGTTGGTCCACCGACTTAGAGATTGTCCATATGCTAGACAGGGGAGTCGAGATACTCGTCCCCAGAGTTGGCTACCAGTGCCCCCGCTTCCATAGTCTGCCCAGTTCTTCCTCAGGGAATCCTTTCTAGTACTGCTGGCGGTTTGCGCCAGAATTGCTTCTATGCTATATCACCTTTCCAGGAGAAAGAGGACACTCTAGATGTTGTTACTGGTATGCTCCGTGTCTTTTATTTTGATGTGTATGTATTGATGGACCCTAGTTTGAGTTTCTCTTGTGTGACAGCTCTAGTTGCTGTAAATTTTGAGATGGACCCTGAATTGATTCATGAGCCTATTCTAGTTTCTACCCCGGTATGAGAGTCTGTTATTGCTAAGTGGGTATATATGAAGCGTCATGTTCGTGTCCTTCATCAGATCATATGTGATGCTTTGATTGAGCTAGATATGGTTGATTTTTATGTTATTCTGGGTATGGATTGACTTCACTCGTGCTATGCGTCTATAGATTGTCGTACCCGAGTGGTCAACTTTCAATTTGTTGACGAGCCCATTTTTGAGTGGTCCGGGAGTTCTGTAACTCCAAAGAGCCATTTTATATCCTACCTCAATGCTAGGAGGTTGATTTCCAGGGGTTGCATTTATCACCTAGTTTAAGTTAAAGACCTCAAGTTCGAGACTCCGACTATTCAGTCTGTTACCATTGTTAATGAGTTTCCAAATATTTTCCCGAAAGATTTCCCAGGGGTCCCACCAGATAGAGAAATAGAATTTGGGATTGATCTCCTTCCTGGTACTCAGTTTATTTCCATTCCTCCATACCGTATGGCTCCCGCAGAACTTAAAGAGTTAAAGGAACAACTCAAAGATTTCTTAGACAAAGGCTTTATCAGACCAATTATTTCCCTGTGGGGTGCACCTATTCTATTCGGGCGTAAGAAAGATGGTACATTGCGTATGTGCATTGATTACCGTCAACTCAACAAGGTAACAATCAAGAAAAGGTACCATTTTCCTCTAATTGATGACTTGTTTGATTAGTTACAAGGTGCGATCTACTTCTCAAAAATAGACCTTAGATCCGGCTATCATCAGTTTGAAGTGAGAGAGTGTGATATTCCAAAGACAGCCTTCCAAACCCGTTATGGTCACTTTGAGTTTCTTGTCACTTGTTTTGGGTTAACCAACGCTCTAGCAGCCTTCATGGACCTTATTAATTGAGTGTTCAAGCAATATCTTGATATGTTTGTCATTGTATTCATAGATGATATTCTTGTATATTCCCGCAGTGAGGATGATCATGCCGACCATCTTAGAATTGTCTTGCAAACTCTTAGAGATCATCAATTATTTGCTAAATTTAGCAAGTGTGAATTTTGGCTAAGGTCAATTGCTTTTTTGGGTCACATTGTTTCCATCGAAGGCATTAGAGTCGGTCCCCAAAAGACAGAAGCTATAAAGAATTGGCCTAAACCTACCTCCCCATCTGACATTAGGAGTTTCTTGGGTCTAGCTAGTTACTACCGTTATTTTGTTGAGGGCTTCTCTTCCATGGCGTCTCCTATGACCCGGTTAACCAAAGAAAAAGTAAAGTTCCTGTGGTTGGAACCTTTTAAGAAGAGTTTTCAGGATTTAAGGACCCGACTCACTTCAGCCCCAATATTAGCTTTACCCGTTGGTACTGATGGTTTTGTGGTGTATTGTGATGCTTCTAGAGTTGATTTGGGTTATGTGTTGATACAGAGGGGAAAAGTTATAGCTTATGCCTCTAGACAGTTGAAGCGTCATAAGAGGAATTACCCAACCCATGATCTTGAATTAGCAACTTTAGTTTTTGCTTTGAAAATTTGGAGATATTATTTGTATGGTGTTCATGTTAATATGTTTACTGATCACAAAAGCCTGCAACATATGTTTACTCAGAGGGAGTTAAGTCTTAGACTAAGAAGATGGTTAGAGTTGCGAAAAGACTATGATATAAGTATGTTGTATCACCCGGGCAAGGCCAATGTTGTGGAAGATGCTCTTAGCAGGTTGTCTATGGGTAGTGTAGCTCATGTAGATAATGATAAGAAAGAATTGGCTCGTGATGTTCATCATTTGGCTAGGTTGTGTGTTAGATTACTTGATTTCGCAAAAAAGAGTATGTTAGTTCAGAGTAGTTCCGAGTCCTTTTTAGTCTCGAGGTAAACGAGAAGCAAGACAGGGATCCTAGTTTGGTCAGACTGAAGGAGTCAGTTAAGGACCAAAAGGTAGAGGTTTTCTCCCAAGAGGGAGATGGTGTGTTGAGATTGCAGGGTAGATTGTGTGTTCCCAATGTTGATGATCTAAGGCAGAGAATTATGGCTGAAGCGCATGGCACGCGATATTCTATTTATCCCGGTGCTACCAAGATGTACCGCAATTTGTGGGAAATCTATTGGTGGAACGATATGAAGAAAGACATAGCAGGATTTGTCGTAAAGTGTTCCACTTATCAATAGGTTAAGGTAGAGCACCAAAGTCCCGGTGGTGTAATGCAAGAGTTTAGCATTCCTACTTAGAAGTGGTAAGAAGTGAATATGGATTTCATAATTGGTTTTCCTTCTTCTCATCGTCATCATGATTCGATTTGGGATGTTATAGATCGGTTGACTAAATCAGCTTATTTTTTGCCTGTGCATTCGTCTTATGCAACTGAGGATTATGCTAGATTGTATATTTGAGAATTCGTTAGACTTTATGGAGTTCATTTGGCTATTATCTCTTATAGGGGTACTCTGTTTACTTCCTAATTTTGGAGAGCTTTTTAGAAGGGTCTCGGTACCCAAGTTTTTCTAAGTTCTGCTTTCCATCTGCAAACAAATGGTCAGCTTGAGTGGACCATTCAGACTTTAGAAGATATGTTGAGGGCATGTGCACTTGATTTTAAAGGTAGTTGGGATAAGCACTTGCCATTGATCGAATTTGCATATAACAATAGTTTCCATATTAGTATTCAAATAGCCCCATTCAAAGTTTTGTATGGGAGAAGATGTAGATCACCTATAGGTTGGTTTGAAGTAGGAGAAGCAACTATGATTGGGCTTGATGCTGTGTTCGAGGCTATGGAAAAAGTTAAGTTGATCCGAGAAAGATTGAAAACCGTTCAAAGTTGTCAAAAGTCGTATGTGGATGTGAGAAGAAAAGATCTTGATTTTAATTTTGATGATTTGGTGTACTTAAAGGTTTTACCTATGAAAGGGGTAAAGAGATTTGGGAAGAAGGAAAAGCTTAGTCCCCGTTATGTTGGTCCGTACAGGATTCTAAGCCATGTTGGGAAAGTAGCATATGAGGTGAAGTTACCCGTAGTGTTGTCTAGCATTTATATGGTATTTCATGTTTCCATGCTTAAGAAGTATATTGGTGATTCTGTTGTGGTTGATTCTTCCAAAAGCTTAGATATTCAGGATAGCCTTTCATTTGAGGAGATTCCGGTTGAGATTTTAGATTTTCAAATTCGTAGGCTAAGGAACAAAAAGAAGTTCCTTTGGTTAAAGTGCTTTGGCAAAATCAATCTGTTGAGAGTGCTACTTGGGAAACTGAAGCTGATATGCGAGCCAAGTACCCTCACCTCCTTTTTGTGAGTTCGAAGCGAGCAGAAGGTACCATTTTTTATTAATTCCGCCCTTTTCTTATTAAAGATTCAGCTATGTGTCTACTTTCATCACAAATTTGTACATTTTTAAGGGTATCCAAATGTATAGAGTGAAGTAAGCCCTTTGAGTGAGTTGTTCCAGCTATACGTCCTCATTTTCTCTTGTTCTTGGCCTATATGGCAATATTCGAGGATGAATGTTTCCAAGGGGGAGATATTGTAATACCACGAGACTCTAACCAATAGTAAAACCATGAATCAATCTCATGAGAAGTAAATTATAGTGCTTTAGTTATTTTTTGATCAAGCGTGATGTGTATTAAGGCCTCAAAGATGTCCTAGCGATTAGGTGAATCAAAACATTCCTTACCGATAGAATTCTTGGGAAGGATATTTCTATATTCAACTTCAAATGAGTATATCTCTATTTATACTATGAATTATTGATCTCATGACCTACCAAAATATAGATAATTGAACTACTTGTGACGAATGTCGTCAGCGATTTTTTTTCAGCCATTAAAGGACATTTTTGCAAGGGTATTTTGGTATTTTCCCATCTTTTGGAGGCCCCTATATATATTAGAATTCCCATCTAAACCCTAGTTTCTTCATTCTCTCTTCTAATTCTCTTAAGAAATATATCTAGGGCTTTTATTTAAGGACATTAATCTTCCAAAAATCATCCATAAATCTTTAAGATTTCTTCCATAATTAAGTTCCTCAGAGTGTGGGCTTCGAGAATCATTTATTACAAGTGCGGATAGAGTCTCAAGCACTAGAATTCATCCAATTTCAAAGATTAAGGTATGTAGGGTTTTGAACAAGAACAATTCTTTCGTTCTTGTGCCCAAAGCTTTGATTTCTATCATGGATTTATATGATTTTGCAAGTGGGTTTATACCCAAATTACTTCATCATGAGATTATGAGAATATAAATTATTCAAGCTTTGTTATACATGATTATTTTACTATTCCCAAGTTATGACTTGATATTTAATATTGTGAATTTCATATTTCTACCATGAGTTGATATTTCAAGTGCTTTCAAGATATGTGTCAAGCTTTAAGCTTCCTTATGACAAACTGGATTATTGAGTATATTGATTCATGAGATTGAGTGTTACAATGAGTCTTGATGTTTCCTCAAAGTTATTTTTGTTGTCATGATTTAATGAGTTGATACATTTTGATATTGAGAAAGATTGATTTGATCTGAGTCGTGTTAGGAATCCACCAATTGATTATAATTTGATAAATAAGAAAGACATTTGATTCGGTCTTCATAATAGACCCGTGTGATGTTTGTGGTGGATTTCCTAACGCGTTCTGAGCTTGTGTCTGGGAGTAGTATTTAGCACCGAGCGGGAAATATGGTATTTCCTCTAAACTACGTGTTACTGTAGGATTGATATTGATAATTATGGGCCAGAGGCCGAGTATGAGATTGTGAGCACTAAATTGAGGTTGTACTCCCTAGCAAGAGTACGACGCTCCTGCCAATGTGGGGTTCTCTCCTTAGGAGGGAAAAATGTTGGACTCCATGTAGATCACATGGTTTATGTTAGTTATAAGAAGCTTCCATGTCCATAATAGTTGAGTTTCTTGAATTATCGAGTCACTCCGAGTCTTGAGTTGAAGAGTTGAGTTATTTATGATGATTTATGAGGTTTATATCATATGATTTATTCACTATGAGATCACGAAAAATATGTTTCAATCTAACTCAAGCCAAGTGAGCCATCATTGAACATATGCATATTTTTATGAAATTGATGATGATATTTGCATTATTGCATGGACCCCCACATACTCAGTACATTCCAAAATGCTGACCCATATATTCTCCTATGGGATACATTTTCTCGTAATGTAGGTTTATGTACTTAGCCCAGCCTCATTAGCGATATTCAAGTGCCACAACTGCATTTCCACAGTGGTGAGTCCTCATGGTTCGAGGATTATGTCTATATTTTTGGTGATATCATTCTGTTGTTATGGCTTTCAGTACTATTTGAGTCAGTTAGGGGTTTGTCCCATTGACTCCTTGATTTTGATGTATAGAGGCTTTGTTAGACTAGAGGGTTGGTATGTACTGACATTCAATATATATTTTGGTTGTATAGTCTAGTATTCTCCAGTATTTCTCTTAAACCTGATGTGGTATATCTCTTTGTTGTGTATGATTATTGTTGAATTGAATTCCTTGAGGTAGTGTTTGGCTCTGAGGGTTAGCTTAGGGCTACGTATAGCCCTAAGCATAGTGTGGCGTCTCGGGATGAAATTTTGGGGCGTTACAAGAAGGTTGCACTTGGTTTACAATGATAGATACAGGAGGTAAAGTAGAAGTGATAATCGAGGGAGATGGGATGATTTGATTACTATCAACATTATCATTAGAATCAACAGTTGGGATTGATGCATGGACTGTAAAGTAGGAATCATTATATTTAGAAGAAGCAAAAGTAAAGATATTTTCATGAAACATAAAATCTCTACAAATTATGATTTTTTTACTATCAAGAACCAAAACTTTATAACCTTTCTTCCCATATTAATATCCTAAAAAGACATATGCAGTGACCTTTGGTGTCAACATAGACCTTTGAGAGGATAGAGTGGAAACAAAACATAGACATCCAAAATATTTGAGATTAGAATAGTTAGGTGTGGTATTGAAAAAGACTTCAAAAGGAGTTTTACCATTAAGAATTTTTGAAGAAAATTTATTGGCTAGATATGTTGCGGTCAAAAAACATTCACCCCAATATTGAATGGATAGATGTGACTGGTACAAAAGATCCTTAGATGTTTCTAAAAAATCCCTATGTTTTCTATCAACCACATAATTTTATTGTAAAGTAGACACATATGAGATTTGATGTTGAATCCCTTTGAAATGAACTATTCTGACTGTGTTGTGTCACTTCCTAACTCAAGTGCATTGTCAGATCTTACTATTTTGACCTTGGTTTGAAATTATTTTTTGACCATAGCTAAGAAAGATTTGAGATCTGTGAAAGCATTTGATTTATTGCTTAATAGTAAAGTCCATGTTCCTTTACTAAAATCATCCACAATGGTAAGAAATAATTTATACCCATCATGGGTTGATTCTTTATACAGACCCCATGTGTCAATATATATCAACTCAAAAATACCTTTTGGTGAGATGTTGCTTATTGAGAAAGATAGTTTGGCTTTTCTTGACATTGGACAAATCACACATGGAGTATCAAAATTTTGACAAGAAGAGATTGAATGAAAAGGAACGTTTTTCATATTATTCAATAGCATATGCCTAAATCTATAATGCCACAATTTCTCCTTTATTTTGAAATCAAATAAGGCTAAACATGAATGAGAAACTGAATTAGAACTGAAAGTCCTATTATAAGAAACTAAATTAGGACTGGAGATTTTATTAACTTGAGCATTTGGAAGAGTATCTGACTTGGTTGATTTGAGTATGTAGAGTCCTCCTTTTTCTCTATCAATTTTCAATGGGTTCTTCAGAGAAGGGTCTTGAAGCATAAAACATGAAGTAGGAGTAAATAACACATAATTATTGAGTTGTCTACACAATTTTTGTATAGACAAGAGATTGTACTTGAAAGAAGGTATATATAAAAAATTCTCTAAAATAAGATTTAATAATGCACAAACTGTTCTTGAATGAGTTCCCCTTACTTTGTATGAATTGGGAAGATTCACCATGAGTGCACTAGGTAAAGTCTTAAAATTTGAAAGAACTAATTTATTGTGAGTCATATGCTAAGTAGCTCGAGTATCTAATATCCAAGAATTATTGTCAATGTTTATTAGATTGTATAAGAATTGAAGAACTTAGTTTGACCTGCAATCCTCACGTTGGCAGAAATTTGAGTATTTTTACCTTGTTTTACAATATTCAATTGTTGAGAAGCTCCAACTATCGTCCATAATTTTTGAGTTAAGAAATAGGTGTTTGAAAAACTGCTGCTCACCTGTTCCTTAACAGTGTTGAAACTGTCATTGACTTGAAATTTTCTCTGCTTTATAAATTTAAAATTAGCAGAAAATTCATGAATTTTATAAATTATCCACTATATGGCCTGATTTCTTCAATAAGCACAAATTAAATTATTTTGGATATTGAACATGATGAAAATTTGAGATTAGATGATTGAAATTGAGACACAAGAATGAGAATTTGAGATAAGATGATTGAATCAACCTTGCTCTGATACCATGTAAGAATTGAAAGAAATTAAATGAATTATGAAAAATAAAGACGAAAAATTTATGGAAAATTTCTTCTTCTTTTTTTGATTGGTTGATAATTTTGTACAATGTCCTATGTATATATACAAGTAAACAAAAAAAAAACAGCTAACGACTCTTAAATAAGGTAAAAAATAATACACTCCTAAATAAGATAGGATACTAGCCTAAATAAAGATACACAAAATATTTACCTAGGGTGTACAAAAGAAATAAAATACAAAAGGAATATAATAATATTTATAATGATTTCCTGCTGATTTAGATGAAATCAACACGTTAAGGAAAGTCCAAGTCATGTACGAACCAGGCGACTATAATATAGCAATCAGATGAAACAGGTGAACCAATCCAGTCCAATGAACAAATTTCAGCATTATCTCAACAGAAATGACAGTCCGTTATGTCTTTTGGGAAACCTCCCTTGCTAAGTTAAAACTTTTTTTAGCGGATTAAGTACCTAATTTCAATACTTCCTCCATCTCAAACTATATTAATTAGGATGAATTTTTTATTATTTTAATCTTATTTGTATCTTAAGTGATAATTTTCTTCACTAAATATTTACTCAATTTATGTATCATCATCCCATTAATAAGCAGTGGCGGAGCCACAACCAACAAAGGGTCGTCAGATGAACACCCTTCATTGGAATTATTTTTGAGTATGTAGGTTAAATATAGATATTTATGGTTATATACATGTCGTTGCACACCCTTGGCAAGCAAATGAAGCATAGTCCAGTGGTCAAGAGTATGCATTTCTGCATCAACAACCGGGTTCGAACCTTGACAGGTGTAACAATGCTTTATTTTCCTTGTTTTTTAAATAGTTCTTTGCCCAAGGAAAAATATGAACACCCTTAACTAAAAGTCTGACTCCGCCACTGTTAATAAGTATGCAATTATCAAGTCACCTTGACATTATATGAACAAAATTGAGTAGAAAACCCAAATAGAGGACTAGGAATAATCTACATTAACAATTTAATGAAGTGATAATGCCATAGGATCTTTAAGAAAAACTATACGAAGAATAAAATGTGAAAAAAATAATTAGTTTTAACTTGGACTTACAAAATAATATATAATTTGAGATAACTATTTTTAAAAAACACCACAGGTGATTTTATACTGATAAAGTACTAAATAACAACTAGGATACGTTTTGCATTATGTTCCTATTTCCTTTAAATTTAAAATTGATTATACGGCCTTCCTTTTTGTTGATTACACAAACGTAAGGGAATCTAACATGAAAAAGTTTGATTAATTTTATAAACTATAAGTTATAAATATAAAAATTGTTCATCGTATCAGATTATTCAAATACATAGGTGCACGGATCTAGCTTTGCGTCTATGAGTTCACTGGAATTGATCAGTAGATTTTGCTAAAACTCTGTGTATGTGTTCAGAAAAAATTATACTCTTAAAATCTTATTGTTTATTAATGAAGTTAGAGTTGAAGTTATAATTGAAGTTGGAGTTCATATTGCGTTTGACCATGAATGTAAATTGAAGTTGTTTTTGAATTTTTATAAGAGAAATAGGAGTGAAAAAAGTGATTTCAATAATAATTTTCGCTAAAGTGAAATAATTCTTATGGTCAAACACTACTATTTTCACTAAAGTGAAAGAATATTCCGAAAAAAAGTGAAAAAATTCTTATGGCCAAACACCTACTCAAATGTATACATATTGAATACTTCACCTAGCTAGGTCCTCTAACTTCCTCTTTATGAAGGCCTCTATATATACCGTTCGTTGCATCTCATATAACCACAATTATGTACCAACTCAATCTTCTCTAAAGCTCTCTCTTTCATCAATATTTGTCACTCTTTCTTAAGATAACCAACTATTTAAAACTCTACCTATAAAGAAAAATGGATAAAAAATTGTTAGTTATAGCAAAATAATTCTAGAAAGTAGCTCGCGTGGCTTATTTCATGCTGAAAAAGGGTTATCTTCAAAGAGAAAACTAAGGTTTGATCTCGACTTATTAATAAAATGAGGCAAGATTGTTGGCAAAACCATCTTCCAAAATCTCATGTTCCACGACCATAATTCACAAGGCCATCACTCATCGTCCAAAGTAATACTACAGTTAAGGGAGTATTCGAGGAGTGCGCTAATTTTTAAAGTAAGAAGTCGCATTGACTAAGGCCTGGAAATTCTATCCTAATTTATGAGTTATATGTCTATATTCCAGACTGCAGAGTAGTGTAAATGTTGTGATTTCCCTCAGTTGGATGTCTTATGTAATCCATACCCAAGATTCGTGGCTTCCTATTACTGCTAGAACTTCTTTAGAGAGAGTGTTGAAGAGATACTCCAGTTGAGTATAAGTGTCTGGTATAATTCAGTCTGTAATTCAGTTTAATAGTCAGGTAGACAAGTTACTATGGTTTTTCCACCTTTTCACCCAGTCCTACTATTTGAAGTCTCATGCGTATGACCATTCCCAAGAGATAATCTATTCCATCCATATAAATTGTGAGTTCAGTTCATTCCAAGCCTCTTGTTTCAGATTCAGCTATCTATTCATGACTCGGTGCATAAAAGTTCAACGTATTATCTCAAAATTTTTCAAGTATTTCAGCTCAGATAGTGTAATACCCTTGTACGAGCTAAGTCTTGATGTCTTATGATTCGTACTTGCATAATTTATCACTTTATAATTTCAATATGTATGATTGGATCATGAATATTTCAAGTTAATCCTAAATTTTCAGCACTAATCAACTTCTTGAAGCAAGAAAAGTCAAGTCAGCTCAGAATTCAGTTTCATTATAGAAGTTTAAATATTTCAGATCAGTTATATCCTTTCTTATAAGGCACATCATATCCATGTTATTCCATATCTTTAAGCTTCAACAAGTTCCTACCCATCATTCGGGGACGAATGATTCCAAGGGGGTGATAATGTAACACCCCGCATTTTGGACGAGAACGAAAATCGTCATTTCTTTCACATAAAGGTTTCAAAAGCCATAAATCTAATGCAATTTTAGTGTGTTAATAAATTATGTATTTTGTAAACCTATTTGAACATGAATTGAGATCATAGAGGTCCCCAAGCTCAAGGACAAGTTGAAAGTTTTCCTATCGTTATAATTTTAGTGAGCGTTGAAATTTAGGTCAACTTCAATCGACCATTATTCTTTGTATATATTGAATTAGAGTGCCTACTATATATAAAATGAAAGGTATTCAAATTATCTTTCCAACGATACTAATTTTGCAAAAATCTGACACCCAAGGAAGAAGTTATGGCTTTGCAAAGTAGAGTGTATCGTGCAGCATAAGGTGTGTGACGCACACCCTAACTTATGCCATAAGGTGTGCGACGCACAACCTAATATGTGTGATAAAGAGTGCACCGCACAACCTATATTATCCGATAAGGTGTGCACCGCATATATTATTACTCAAGTGACTTAAACACTCCATTTTTGGGGCAAAATGGTCTTTTTCCCACCCTTATTTAGCCATAAACACAAAATTCAGTTCCCAAATACCCCAAAATACACCTTCATTCATCAAAATTGCTCAAGAAATCTCCTTAGGGTTTCAAAGTACAAACCCAAGCAACTCAAGATTCAATTGTGGGTTTTTGAAACTAATTGCATATTTGGAATCCTCAGAACGTAGGCTTCAAGAAGCACCTATCATCTTCACATATAGAGGTACGTGGGGTTATCTCAAAAATCTCATGGGCTTTAAAATTCATGTTTTCAAAATGGGGGTTTTGAAATTATGAATATGATTATGTTTTAAATGTTTTATGACAATGATTTAGTCTTTAGGCCTATTCCCGAAGTGGTTTGATGTATATATATACGTATATGCATGTATTCCGAAAAGATGTTAACTTGAGAGCATGAATTATATGAAATCCCTCTCTTTATATGATCTCATTTTAAATTCTCATATGATGTGAAATGTTTGAAATCATCTTGACAAGCGTGGCATAAAATATTTTGAAAATGGTCATGATTTTGACTTGCAATGAAAGGGTTGTTATGTTGAAATATGATGAATATAATAGTTGCATGAAATAATGATGTGATATTGATGGCTTGCAAGTTGGGTATAACGATACCCTACAGAATAAAATATGTGATTGAATTAAATAGAGTTTGATGCATTAATTTTACATGAGATAGGTGGATGCCCGAAGAAGGCATTTGAGTGTAAGGGCTAATCGCTGGAAACCGTGTTTGCCGACATGGGGATTTGGTACCAGGCTAAGTGATCTTGTGTACTTGACTTTATGTCATTCCCAAATTAGGACTATGGTTAGGAGCCCAGTCTAAGTAATCTTGGGCACTACTATACTTTATTGGATCGAGACACCCTGTTGTATAATATTGTGTGTCTTTCCCTCACTTATACTCTAATCTCGGCGGCAACCGAGATTTGACAGTTGGTGTAAATGTTATATGTAGGGTATTCCACCTAGCTCAGCTGCATTACATTGTTGTTGAAAACTATTACATTTTTCCCATGTGTTTTCAAATGATTTGATATAAAACTGATTTATAATGGCTCTCACCTATATTTGGAAAAAAATGTTATATTTTGTTTTTGTTTTCTCCGCGTACCAGTACTTTTGTATTAACCCCCTCCCCTCCCAGGTTTAAAGGCATAGTTTAGGGGTCCGGATAACCAGCAGATCTCTTCTAATAGATTTGCAAAATCAGGTGGTGAGCCTTTTATATTTTGGAAGGCCTGATGTCTATCAGTTCATTTATCATTTAGTAGTTTTGGGTATACTGGGGTCCTTGTCCCAGTTTTCAGACAGTAATTTGTTTCAGTCATGTATTAGAGGTTTCGCAGACGATTGTTCAGATGTCGATAGATGTTGTGGGACATTATTTTCTCTTTGTTGATTTCATTTGATTTATGACCATAATATTGTGTATCTTTCGCATATCTTATTATCATATGAATTATGCCCATGATTACCAGATAGATAGGGGTGTTTTTGGCCTTCATGGTTTGGAATGCTCATCACGGCCAGGGCCCCGGTTTAGGTCGTGACACTATTTTAATGGAAAGGGTAGAATAGCTCTCCCCAATATGGGTAAGACGTTGGACTCCATGTCAGCTAATATGGTTTATGCCGATTAGAAGAACCTCCCAAAAAAGACCCCTACTCTTTAAATAGTTTATAGATTTAAAGTCTTAGTATATATTTTGAAATTTAATATTTTAAGATTTCCAAAGTTTTAAGTACCAAAGTCTCTAAAAGTGTTACAGTCTTAAAGTTCCCAAGTCTTTGAGTCCCAAGTCCTAAGTTTCCTAAAGTATTATAATTCTTATGTTTCAAAAGAAGTCCCTTATTTTCATAAGATTAAAGTGTATGTTCTGAAAGTTATTATTGTAAGATTTCATCCAGTTGACAAGATTTGAGAACAAAAAGAGGATGCATATTTTAGAATAAGGTGTAATGACTCATGAGATTTATGCTACATGCTTCCTTATTCATGATTTATGAGATTTAGATTTTAGTTTTTGCTCAAGCTATGTGAGTCACTTATATCAGTATGCATGATTTCTATAAAGATTGATGATATTATTTAACTATTGCATACACCCCCATATACTTGGTACATCCTCAAAGTACTGATCCACATATATGTCTATGTCCTACATTGTATCATAATATAGGTACAAGTTATAGCGCATATACCATATTCAGTCAGTCCACAGCTTCCAGTCAGCTGGTGATGAGTCCTTTTGATTCGAGGGCTAGAGTCACTTATACAGCTTGAGAAGTATTGTTTTTCTTTATTCAGTTGTATTAAGTAAGGATAGTTGGGAGTCATGACCTGGATACTAATAGTCAGTACTAGTAGAGGCTTCATAGACAGTCAGTGGTGTTAATGTATTTAATTTCAGTTTTGTTGACAAAAGCAGAGTTGTAATCATGTAAATTCAGATTTGTATTGATCAAGTTCAGAGAAGTTTTATGTTTCCATTGATTGTGTTCAGATTTATATATTTTTTCAAGTTTCTTGTAAGTATGCCAGTAGAAGGGTTAGCTTGGGATCACTTGTGACCCTAAGCATCATGTGACATCTCAGGACTCATTTTTGGGGTGTTACAGTTGTACTGGATTTGTGTCAAATTCAGAACACTAGATGGCTTAGGGTAAATGGAATTTGGGGGGAAGGTAGTTCGCTTTTTTGAGAACCGGGGGGAAAGTGGGAAAATAATACCCGCGCATAGAAAATTTTACCTGTGCGTGTTAGCCACAAACTTTTTGACACGGTTTTTTATGCGTAGGGTAGTTGTTATTATTTGGTTAATTTTGCCACAGTTTTTGTAACCATGGCTAATAAATCGTGGGTAAATGACATGTTTTTGGTAGTGGTCCCCTCTCTTAACTTTAACATAAGACGTATTCTCATAAGCTGTCAGCCATCATAAGCAAAGGAGAGGAAGACTCAGCCTAGTTCGTCTTTGATTACGGGTAAGCAACGGCATAAAAAATTACACACCTTTCCTCTCTCATATTTCGTTAATTATAAGTGTTCTTGGTTTATGTGAATCTGTGGTGTGTTTCTCTATTAATTTTAATAGTTTTACCATTGCAACCGCTTGTTAGAGAAAACCTACAATGGTTGAGTGCTTTGCATTGTAGGTGAAGTAACATCGGTACCTCTTCCTTATAGTATCACCCCTATATGGCCTCTTCCTTATGGTTTACTCCTCCAATAGGAACCTAAAGGGAGCTCGCAAGTGCTCATCTAGTTTTCGTCTTTGAGCCCACTTTTAAGTGCTCGTGAAACAGTCCATTCAAAAAGGAAAGTTAGTAGTCAGCAAAATTATAGTGCTTTACATGGTCTAGATTTTACTCTCAAGGGGTATGGGTCTTCAATGTCCTCCCATCTGATATTAAAGGATCCACTAGATGAACCTCAAGTATACGTAATGTTGTCTTTGGGCCCGCTTTGTATCTATTGTTTTGCTTTGTTTTGTTTTGTTTTAATGTCTATCCTTTTCTGTTTCTGATCCTGGGTTTTGGTAATATTACACTGTAATCCACTTGTATTTTCCATTTGTCAGTTGGAAAAGTAGAATTTTCCTCCCAGTTTTGATTAGAATTTGATAGTGTACTTTTTCTTATTGTGATTATCACAGCCAACCTATACTGAGGAGAGAAAGAAATTAAACTTTAATAAAAAATTTGATGAACGAACCATGGACAGGAGATTGTGTCTCCCTCATGGCATCATACAACAAAGGTTTTACCATCTAATTTCAAATAACTGTTAGATTGTACCTTCTTTGCTGGTTGACAAGAGATAAAGAGTGCATTCTTTGTCTCTAAATTACTATGCAGATAAGTTTCAGCATTCTTTAGGGATTGTTGAAACCATCAACTCTAACTTTGAAATGGGAAATTCTAGATTTCCTGATGTTCCCCTTGGAGTGCTAATAACACAATTTTCATTCGGAGGATATGGCAAGGGAAGGCTTTACAAAAAGCTGCTAGTAAGGTGTTGATTATTATTAATTCTTTTGTTTCTTGATGAAAAGTACTTTCTCCATTATCATAATTCTAAAATAAATTTAGTGATTTATGCATATATTTTATAGTTCCAATTCATGGAATGTTATTAGAGAATTGAACTTGAAGGTCCACAGTGAAACATAGTGATCTATTATCACGATCTGAGCCGGGACCCTGACCGCGATGAGCATCCCGAACCATAAAGGCTCGGACACCCCTTTCTATTTGGTACTCCTGAACACCATTCATAAAAGATAAAGAAAGGATGTGAAAATTAAACAAATGGATTCATGGTTAAGTCTTGAGTTCAATTTAACAATACGGAAAGAAATCCATAAACATCTAGAAAACATCTATTTCAGTCTGTGAAATCTCTAATACATCAGAAATTAACGACTTGTATGAAACTGGGACAAGGCCCCCAATCGGACCTAAAACCAAAATGAAATAACAATGCTCTAAAAACAGGCCTTCTGAAATAAAGAAGGCATACCAACTGCATACTTTTGTCTGATAAATCTATGACTTAGTGGGACCTCTGGACTAAGCCTCAGACCCTAAAATATAGGGGTCAATACAAACATACTGATACGTAGAACAATCAAAAACAAAAATATGCATTTATACAAAATATAAGCGAGAGCATTTCATAAACCACATGTCATCTTAAAACAGTTGAAAAACACATGGGCATAATCTGAAACTTTCAAACACATTCTGCAATTCATGACTCAACTCTTTATCTTACTTCTGAGCAAGATGGTATATCCTACAACTCTGCTATTCCACGGGCTGTATGGAATCCACCCTTGACTCGACGGCCAAGCCCCTAACCCAAGTTTACCTCAATGGTTAGAGTATCTGCTTATCTACTATGCTATAGGGTCGTCGCCAGCATACAATCTCCCTTTTCAGGTAACATAAACTAGTTTCGGCAAATAACGGTTTTGAGCAATGAACCATATGGCTCATGCCTTCTTCGGGTAACCATCTAACTCTCTTAAGCCTAATTTTAGATCCTTTAAACCATATCATCTTTGAAACATTCTTTCTTTCTTCGTATTATTTGGGCACATCAAAAATAGGGTATCGTCATACCCCGATTTGCAAGTCATTTCACAACATATCTACTACCCTTATCCTATTTTAGAAGAGGTTTATTGACCACCCAAAAACTCTACCATTTGAAAAAATGTTCATAATTCAAATCAGTTGAAATAAAACAACCATTTTCAATACTTATTCTATGGGGTCCACCTTTTTCAATCACTTTCAAACCATTTAAAAATGAAATCATGATCATCATAAAACAAGTAAAGTACTCTTCCATTATCTCATGAAAACAGTGAAATCTATACATAATAGGCTCAACATTTAACAATTTTGCATAATCCATTCCCAACATGTAAATTCGATATAATTTCATAGTAAAAGAAGGAATCACATATCTCATGCTCTCATTTAAGTTCACAATTTAATCATCATCATGTCACATAAAAAAAATTCAATATTATTGGTTTCATACCATAATTTTCACAACACTTCGTCAAGATGTAATAATTTTAATACAAGTTTATCAATGATCTTGAAACAATTTCATATATACAAATATATATTCTTTAAACTAATTTGAAAACCCAAAATCAATGCCCATGGGGTTTAGGATAGTCCCTCGTACCTTATACTACTTAGTTCAAAGAATAACAACTCGAATCTTGATTAGTTTCTTGGAATTCTTAACTTAAGAGCTTGATTCTTGATCTTTGGGCTCTAGGGTTTTCTTGAAGTGAAAAGAAGAGAATGATGATGTACAATGCTCTTTAGGGGCTCAAATATTGTGTTTTGGATGGTTTTTAGGTGAGATAAATGTCTTAATTATGCTCAATTAGGTGGATTCAGAAGCTAGAAAATAAGGGGTGAAATGGAGCGTACGTCGCATGCTCTGGAGCGCCGAAATAGAGCGTACTTTGGATGCTCTATTGCACACCCCCGCAGGGGTAAAATGGAGCGTGTGTCATATGCTTATCGTACGCAGCTACTAGTTCTGACGAAAATAATCATAACTTTTAGCCCGGGTATCGGATTTAGGTGAAATTGATATTGTTCGAAAGCTGATTCAATTATCTACAATTTTATGGGTATTTATCTACAAAATTCTACGTGTATCAAAAGTTATACACATTCAAAGTAGACCCTTATAAAATTGATTACAAGGATTTCATCGAATCAAAGGTTCTTAGCTCAACTTTGCTCTAAGTGATTTCTCTGAATACTTTTCACTTCGAAAGCACTTCAAACATGAGGATAAAAATCATGACACTTATGATAACTTGGAAATCATTTCTATTAGAGTTTACGCACGCCGGAACAATAGTTCAATTTCAAGTTTGAAAGATGTGGGGTGTTACATCTATAGCCTGTTTGGCCAAACTTCTAGAATCAACTTATTCTGAAAAGTACTTGTTCCAAAAGTGCTTTTTTTGAAAGCTTTTAGGATTCTTAAAATCTCCTAACTATAAATCAGTAAACTTCCAAAGACAATGCAAAAGTAGAAACAACACTTCAACTATTATTTACTGCCACCAATAAGTAGAACGAGTTTCACTAATAGAAAATAGAGAATACTTCAACAACCAGGGTATTTTGAGGAACCTTAACCTCCTAATCTACCAAAAATTTCTACAGAATAATCTAATAGTTTTCCTTCTTCCTAGTACAATATCTCATAAAACAACTGCCTAAACTACTAGTTAATTGTTAATTAACTGCTAGAAATAACTAGATATGCATACATAAAATAATTAATAAATAAAATAGATGCATTTAAGCCATATTTTCACCCTTCTTCCTGCACTTGTAGACCCGAGTAATAGCAGGTCTAACAATACCCGCCCCAATGAGTTTTACCTTGTCCTCTAGGTGAAAATGAGAAAACTATGCATTAATGACTTCATAGGATTCCCAAGTATTCTCAAAGTTTGGTTAGTCCTTTTATTTAATCAACAACTCTTGGGAGCCATTCAAGAGTTTATGACAATCTACTGCACCTTCAGGTTGCACTTGCATCTTAAGTCTTCAGATAAGAAAGAAAAGAGATGTTGAACTAGAGAAGAGTCCTTTATTGCATGCCTTAGAGAAGAAACATGAAATATGGGATGTAACCATGAATGAGGGGTAAATCAAGGTGATAAGAAACTTCTCCAATCATATTCAAGATAGTATATGGCTTATAGTAACAAGGGCTTAACTTTTGTGAACTGCAACAAGGAGAGAGGATCTTGCCTATATAAAGCTCTAAATGGGGTCATCTGGTAGAACCATGGTATATGGTATTAAACCAAAATTCATCCCAAGGAATCCATTTTGGCTATTGTTTTGGATGTGCTCTTGCAAAACAACGTAATGAGTCTCCAATGAGCAGTTTACAACTACAGGTTCATGATATGTTTAAGGTTGATAATCAAAGCTTAATTTGAGGCTATTACCAGACAACTTGAATAATTCTTGCAAAAATTCACCGACTAAAACTCATTCTCGATATTAAAGTATCGACCACCACAGCAAGGATAGTATTATGTCCCATTATTTTTGGTAACCCTCTGATGAAATCCATAGCATTATCATTCTAAAATTGAGTAGGAATAGGTAATTATTGCAAGCTAGCGGGACTAAGGGCTTCATACTTGTTATTCTTGCAAACTTCACAACTGGCCACAACATTTTATACATCCCTTTTGATTCCATTCTAATACAACACTTGTGAAATACGTTTGTATGTATGGAAAAAACCTAAGTGTCCACCTATAGGCGAGGAGTGAAATTCCCCAAGGAGCATAGGAATGAGTAATGATGAATGAGGAATCACCAACCAACTTTTGGAAACAAACA
This sequence comes from Capsicum baccatum var. pendulum, assembly GCA_030864225.1. Taxonomy (NCBI): domain Eukaryota; kingdom Viridiplantae; phylum Streptophyta; class Magnoliopsida; order Solanales; family Solanaceae; genus Capsicum; species Capsicum baccatum. The sequence continues at coordinate 167,651,618 of CM061558.1, read as the reverse complement.
ACCATTTCTCAGAGCATAATTTGAATGTGAAACCGGATCTTAAAGCAAATCTTGTATTATTTGACGGAGTTGATCATCGTGTTGAACTTCTGTGAAAAAATCATCAAAGATACTATTTCTTAGAATAGAAAAATCCATGAAGTGAAATTGGCAGGACACCACATCAACTATCTTATTTTCACATCCTGATGATATTGAATCTCAAAATCAAATTCCATCAACTTGGTAACCCAGTTTTGCTTCTCCTCTGCCATACAAGTTGGCCCATAAGAAATTAGAGACTTTGTTAATCTATTGATATAACAAAATATTGACCTATCAAGTAATGATGCACTTTTGTGAAACAAATATGATGGCTATTAACTCTCTCTTATACTGATTTAGATTGAGCTCAAATATAATGTCCTTCACTAAGAAAATTGATAGGATATTTTTCTTGCTTTAGGACAACTACAATCCCTAATCCCAACGCATCTGTCTCAACCATAAACACTTTGTTAAAATCTAGTAGTGCCAAAACCGGCAAAGTGACCATAGTCTCCTTAAGAGAATCAAAAGCTAGTTGAGTTTATTTAGTCTAATGAAAAGCATTTTTCTTGAGAAATTATGTGAGTGGCCAAGCTGTTTTCTCATAGTCACAAAAAACCTTTCTATAGTAACCTATGAGTCCCCAGAACCCCTAAAAACCTTAACATCTTTGGAACTTGGCTAATTAACCATGCTTGCTATTTTGGTTGGATCTATTGAGACTCTACTTATTGAAATAATATTTCCCAAATACTCTATTTGTTGTCCAAAATAACATTTTTTTTCAATTGAAAAACAAGTTATGAAGCTTTAAAATTTGTAGCACCTCCTGATAAATGTTCCAAGTGAGTAGAAAAATTTGCACTATAAACTAATAGTTCATAAAAAAGAATACAAACTTATATAAGTAAGGTTGGGATATCTCATTCATCAAGGCTTGAAAAGTAGATGGAGCGTTAGGCAACCCAAATGGCATAATGAAAAACTTATAGTGGCCTTAATGTGTATGAAAAGTTGTCTTTCCTATTGCTCCTTGCAAACTCAAAATTGATAGTATCCTGATCTTAGGTCCAATTTCTAAAATATAGTATCACCCTCAAGTTTATCCAATACTTCATCGATTACTGGAATTGGAAATTTATTGAACAGTAATCTTATTAAGGGCTCGATAATCCACACAAAATAGACAGCTACCATTTTTTTGTGAACTAGCAATGCTGGACTAGAGAAAAGACTTGTGCTTCGTTAAATGATACTAGCTATAAGTATTTCCAGGACAATTTGTTCTATTTCATTTTTCTGGTAATAAGGGCAATGATATGGATGAATTTTAGGTGGATTAGATCCCTTGTTAAATAAGATAGCATGATCATGACTCCTACTAGATGGAAACCCTTTTAGTTCCTCAAACAAAGTTCCAAGTTCTTATAGTAATTACTGCAAATCCAAATTCTATTGGTCTTCTTCTGTTGTCAACTTATTTAGGTTAACATAATACATTTCTCCATCTTTTTGCAAGGCTTTAAATAGAGTTTTGAGTGACACCACTGATTTGGACAATGAGAGATCTCCTTGAACAACTCATGTTTTCCCTCCTATTTCAAAATTTTAGTGTCAATGTCTTGAAATTAGTTGGAATATCTTCGAAGGTCTCTAGCCACTCTAATCCAACACTACATTGTGATTTCCCAAATAAAAAATAAAATAATGTTGTGTTATGCTTAGTTTATCAACCCATAATTTCACTTCTTTATAGATGCCCTTACTCTTTACCTGCGTCTGTTTCCTGCTTCCCCCATAAATGACTTAGTTCCTATTTTCTTTAACCCTAATGCTTCAGCCACTGTGCCAGAGATGATGCTCCACAATCAATCAACGCAATAACCTTTTTCCAATATATTGTTCCTTATTCCTTCAAAGACTTCTATGTGGTAAATCCTGCTATAGAGTACGAAGATAATTCCATTAACTTTTGAGGCTGGCTGTTCTTAAATATTTAATTGATCCATCCCTATATTTATAATTTCCTCTGAATGTTATTCTATATCTCATTATCCTCTACTGTAACAATCAGCAAATTTAATTATTTTGAATTGCACCGATGATAGGGGCCATATTTCTCACCGGAATAAAAACAAAGACCTCTTCTTAATTATCATGATACTCTGCATCAGATAGCCTTTTGTATAATTTTCCACGCCTTGCATAATTTTTAGGTCCTGGGGGTGTGAAATTTATCCTCGCTTATGTTCTTGAAAATATCGTGGTACTGGTGTAACTGTTGTATGGGCAGAATGATAAGGTGTTCTAGTCACACACTATATTGCTAGAACTCAGGTATGGGTGCCTGGTATAGGTGCGAATCTAGAGGTCAAATCCTTCATGATCTCAATTTTAATATTTAAGGATATGAATTTAAGTTTGGATATCGGTGTGGGAATTTCGCTAAAACTAATTCAGATATCTAAAAGTAGAGTTATAAAACCTAAATTATAAGATATTATATAGAAAACTTGAGGAGAAAACATTGATCAAAAGGAGAATCCTCAATAGTTATAAAAGGAAAAGAAGTAACATAGAAAATTCTATGTACGAGTTATTCTATTTTCTTTAATTTTACCTTAGCTTTTGTTTTGATTACTAAAATCATTAAATCGGTCTAAACTTTCTTTGTCGATTTTGGTTAGAGTACCCAAAATCAATTGACCAGATCGGGTACGGATCCCACACCCACACCTGTGTCATGTTGATATGGGTGTGGCATCAAAAGTGAAGAGTCTGAGTAACTTAGTTTGTACATACACGTGGACTTGTAACCCTTTCCGTTCGGCTATTTTCAATCACTTGAAAATACGTCAAACCATAGAAAGTGTCATAGACATATGTCTAGGCAAATGGGCTTGGATGAGAGCTTAATTTATTTCTTCAATATGATGGATTTGGTCCATAATTTAGGTTAGAGTTCCTAACTTGATAAGACTCAATTCTACCTTGATCTATCCTCTCAGTCCATTTATAAAAATTTTCATCAAAATTGCATCATAGACATCTTTCCAGAGTGCTGAAACTAATTCAAAATCTTCTCTGTATTGGGCCACACTTCCAGTTTGTTGCAGTCCTATCAACACCTCATATAAGTTTTCTAACTGTGGTGGAGAGAAACGTTCGAGTATGGATACTCGAAACACATCCCATGTGACAATTGGTGTTCTTGTCTCCTACCATTGGAACAAATTTAGAGTTCTACATTCAAAGCAAATAGAAGAAATCTCCAACTTATCCTTGTCATCAGTGCCATTTAAATAAAAATAACGCTCTTATATGATAAGCCACCCATACGGGTTTTCACTAGAGAAAAAGGTCAATTCTAGTCATCTAGGATGTGTTTCTTCACGAAATTGTAGCTGAACTTCTCAGAATTCATCGCTTCTATGATTTTTGTTGTTTTATGCCATCATATATGTGTTTTTAATTGGATCTGCTTGAGCCTTTGATTTTCCTTTCATATGTTGAAGAATTTCAGTGCAATGTTCATCTTTTTTCTACATCTAATCTTGTAAATGCTCCATGTAGTACTGAACCAATCTACTCTTGTACTTTACCCATTGTCTTCTCTAATGCTTCAATCCTCCCATCCATTCTTGTTGAAACCATAAAGTCTCTGATACAAAAATAGTTAGGAACCCTAAAATCTCCTAACAATAAATCTGTAAACTTTCAGAAACAATGCAAAATTAGAAATAACACGTCAACTAGTATTTACTGCCACCAACAAGTAGAATGAGTTTTACAAATAGCAAAGGGAGAATACTTCAATAACCGAGGTATTTTAAGGAACCTTAACCTCTTAATCTGTCAGAAATTCCTACAAAATAATATGATAATCTTTCTTTCTTCCCAATACAATATATCACCAAACAATTTCCTAAACTATTTGGTAACTGCTAATTAACTACTATAAACTACTAGAAATACATATACAGAATAATTAATAAATAAAATAGATACATATAAGCTGTATTTTTACCCTTTTTCCTGCACTTATAGACCCTAGTAACAATAGGTCTAACAAAACAACTTCTGGTGTGAAGCAGTTTATATTTGACCAATTAATATAAAATGAACTTTTAAGCAGTAATTAGTGTATGGCCAAACTATCTAAAAGTTCTTATAATTGTATTTCGTTCAAAAGTGTTTTTAGGAAGTACTTTTTTTAGCTTCTGAAAAACATCTTCTGTGTCTCCCAAGAAGTATGTTTTCTCTCAAAGCTTGGCCAAACACTACACTTTTTAAAAATAAGCACATTTCGAAAAAAATAAGCTTCCATTTGAAATGCTAAGAACACCGTCATGTGATCAAGAAGAAGTGCCACAATCAATTGTTACAATCTGATGATACCTATTCTGGCTTTATATGATTATTATTAGAAAGCTACTATGCAGTGGTATCTATTAAAATAATTTTTGACTTGTGCATCAAACACTCATTGGTAAAGTCAACTTTTGACGTAGAACAGATGGAAGCTTTGTAAACGATCCTCGAGTATCTTATGTACAACCATAATGGCCTTGTCATTATCAATAAAATATTTTGCTTGATTAAAAAATGATTCCAAGTGGCGTAGTTTGGGATATCATTCTGATCTTACAAAAGAACATTATGTCTTAATAGAAATTATTGTAGGTTTGATGAAAGCATTGTTTGTGAAGAAATGTCATGGGGCCTTCTCCGGACCGGTGAACTTTGAAAAACAAGTAGAATCTTGGTAGTATTCAAATTGTAGAGGACAAAGGAAAAATTAGAAGTCAAGTGAAGGAGAAAACATGAATAATTTGCATTGTCAAATACAATACAAGAGGTTATACAAACTTCCCCATTTCAACGACTCCACTACCAAAAGAGCTGACAAAAAAATAAATTTTAAAAGTCCCTCGGCCTGGATTTGTCACTCAAAAATAAATACCATCAACCTTATACCAAAAGAGCTGACAAAAAAATAAATTTTTATCCTTGATTTGTAATAACCCAAACTTTTAATAAGGAGTAAAGGGGTAATTAGCCTATATTAATAATATTAATTGATAGAATTAAAATAAGCAATTCAAAAGCCAAAACCCCCTCCCTTATTCAGTTTTTCAAAGTTTCAATTATAGAAGGAGTAGAATATTAGGGAAATTATTTCTATAAGCTATATTTTTCTATTGAAAGAAGCAATGCTTTGGATTTTTTTACGGGCAGCCATACGAACTTGCAGAAAAACTCTAATTTAACATTCAGGTATTGTGAATTACTTTATCCCCTTAACATATAGTATCTTAAAATGTAAATTTCCTTTAGTGAACTCTTTATCCAAGTGGTTAACAAATCAAAATTTCTTTAAATAACTTCTGATCGTAATCTTTATTGATTTAATTATTGTGTTGTTTGTTAAAGTGAGAGTAGAAACGGTGACAAAATAGTAGAAAGACATATGATCTAATAACAATAATGATTGAAGTATTAAATTTTTAATTACTAGTACCATGTTAATTGAATAAATAGGCAATTGGGTTTTGTTGTTTATGTTGGAAATTGGAAAAATTGCTAGAGGACATCGTGATAATGAAAATTATTTTTAGCTATGCACTGTGAACAATTCTTTTATACACATTCTCACCCTTTTCAGTGGTGTAGTAAGAGAAATTCAGTATAGTATTTTTATAGTGGCTTCACTAATTGATACCTAATGGCGATTAGCATAATTGATATTTTTGCATAGATTAAAGCTATCCGAGGTTGTTTGGTTGGTGTTCTACCCGTTGCAAGGTTGAGAAACTTATCATTAGCAGGGCAAATGAGACTTTAAGCTTTAGGTGATTGCTTTTCAAATTTATTTTTGAAATATATTTTTATTTATCGGTTCATATATCAGGACGAGCGTGTGTGTGGCAAAATCAATGGTCTTTAAGGCCAGCCGCATATACTTATATTTAAGAATACTAATTGTCTCTTTATAAATTATTTTGTGATGTGATATATTATGTACTGTGAGGTTGGGGCATTGTGTATGCTTCTTAATTTCATTGGGGCATTGTGTATGCCTCATAATTCCATTGGGACATTGTGTATACTTTTCTTGAGTATTGTGCATGCTGGTTGATTTAATATGGGACATTGTGTATGCTTCCTTGAGCATTGTATGCTCTTGATATATTTGGTGCATTGTATATGTTGCCTAAAACTCTTGGTGTTAGCTAACTACTTTAATTACAAATTATAATAAGTGTTTTGTATGAATTGTATTGAGGTATATGGTTCTTGATGAAGAATTGTTGGGCCTCGTTGGTCACCTTATTATGATATAATTTCTGTGTGTAATAACTTTATCTTTTTTGTGATTTTGTATTTTCTAACACTTGTCCCATGAGTACTAAAGTAGCGAGGCGATGATCTTACTGAGTTATATTTATATATAGCTCACTTCTTACTTATATGTCTGCAGATACTACCGCGCAAAGTGAAACTAGTGGGTGATGGTTCCTTCATAAGGATTCCAGTGATGAGATGAGCCTTCACATTGTTTGTGGAGGCTTTCTTTTCATCTTTAGCTCTTTATATTATATCTTTTCATTAGGTTTGCATGCCCAAAAGTTGAACTCATGTAACTCTATTTTAGATGCTCCATGATTTTGGTATGGAATTTGGACTAGAGAATTATTTCTCAAATGATTGTTGAATTTATAGTTTGATTATGAATTTTTGTAGAATTATTATTCGCTAATTATTGATGAGTTGTAGTTGCATATACGCTATTTTAGTGCTTATTAACTGATAAAGTGCAAGGAAGATTGATTCTTCCAACAAGTGGTGTTAGTGGGTGCCAGTCATGTCTAGGGATTATTTTGGAATGTGATAAAGTTGGTATCAGATCCTAGGATTTAGGTCCCGAGTCATGGAGTAGTATTTATTGGATTGTTATCCATGGGTATGTAGGCACCCATACTTATGAACTTGAGGCTACAGAACATATAGGAAGTTTTTCACTTTTTCATTCATTATTCGTGCGTTGAGTTGAATTTAGTTTAACCTTTAAATATTGTTCATAGATGGTTAAGAAGCATGGTTCTTCCTTCGCTAATTAATAATGCACCTACTGGATGTGGTGCTGGATAGGATTCTACCCATGGGGGTGGTCGAGTTGGGTCTCATCCAACTGGCCTCGAACTAGGATGCAAACCATTCCTTATCCTAGAGTTGGTAGTGAGGGCCATCCCCAAGCTGGGGATCCTAAGCGAGTATAGGACCAGGTTGATTGGGGTACCCTAGTTGTAGTACCAGTTGTTGTACCTACTGTCGCATTGCCTGCAGGCATTGTGGTAACAATGTTGAATATACTTTAGGCATTGGTTCCTAGTCAAGATCGAGCTCCAGCTCCTTAGGCTACTTCGCAAATGCAAGCACAGGTTCAGGTGAATGTTGCAACTTTTCAGGTACCTCAACCAATTGATCTTTTAGTTGTAACTGTGGGGAAACCCAGGGATCTTAAGAATTTAATGGATCTTAAGCCACCGAAGTTTGATGCTACACTATCTTCTATTAAGCCTCAAAAGTTTATAGATTGTTTGAGAAGATATTGACTAGTTTGGAGTTGAAGGAGACTCGTGGTGTATAATTTACCACTTTTCTATGTTTGGGGTCTCTCAAGGCATAGTCGACTTCCATTTTAAGGGCCAGACAAGTAGGGCTACCACCGATCACTTGGTTAGAGTTTTTAGCCATGTTTATGGACAGATTTTTTCCATTGAGCAAATAAGATGACATGAGATGTCAGTTTAATAAGCTACGATAGGGATTCATGATAGTTACTGAGTACTAAGCTAAGTTAACTGAGTTGTCTAGGTATGTCCCATCTTTGGTTGTAGACTAGAGGAAGAAAGTAAGATGATTTTTGGATGGACTTGAGGCTCATTATCGTGGTTTGGTGCTTCGGGATGTATGTAATAGATCCTATGCTGAGGTGGTTGACACTGCTCTCCTCTCTAAGTCCTATTATGAGATGGACAGGATTAATCAAGAAAGTAAAAGAGCGTATAACACAAGCAAATTTAGTGGTGCTCAATCTGAGGGCAATGGTAGTCTTCTTCATAGGCAGTTCCGGCCTACGCAGTTAGAGTCAATGGGACAGTCTTTGAAAAATATTTATTTAGCTAAATCGGGTGAACAATAGATACAGAGGAAGGGTAACAGTTCCTACCAGTCAAGTTAACATCCATGGTGTTCTAATTGTGGTAGAAATCACAGTGATAATTGTTATGGAACAAATAGAGTTTGTTATACTTATGGTGAGCAAGGACATATTGCTAAATTTTGTCCTAAGGAAGATTCAAGTACTGGTCAAGCTACTACTTAGGTGAAAAGGAATATTGCAGATGGACAATCCCAAGCTCAGCCGATTAGAGCCACGCCACAGGATACTTATGGACAAAATCGATAGGGAGCGCAGGTTACTCAAATAGAGGGTAGACCAGGGAGATTATTGACTATGGATAGACAGGATACCGAGGTATCTAATGCAGTAGTCACAGGTATTATATTGTTAGTTATTATGAGGGATATTCTCTTATTGATCTTTGTTCTACGTGTTTATTTGTATCTCTATATATTGTTTTATTATTAGAAAGAAGAGTTGATACTCTTATTGTGTCATATATAGTTATGACCTTAGTGGGGGATACTTTATCAGTGGATAGAGTTTATGGAGATTGATGATATTTGGTTAGAGGAGGGACACCATAGTTGATCTACTTGTGTTGCCTATGTTTGACTTTGATGTGATTATGTGTAAGGATTGGTTGACATCATATTATGCTTTGATTGATTGTTATCCTAAACTTATACGTTTCTATATTCCTAAAAAACCACTTTTAATGTGGAAGGGTATGACCCATGTGACTCAAGGATAATATTTTATGTAAGGGCACATCAAAAGATTGATCATGGGTGCTTATATTTTATTGCTACTATCCATGATACATGATCTGAGAATGTTACTATTGGTAGTTTTTGTATTGTTCAAGAATTTGTTGGCGCATTTTCAGATTTATTTTTTTGAGCTACCTAGGTTGTTCATAGTTCATCTTGGTTTTCACTCGTTCATGCAACTTAGATTTCCTCACTTATTTGACGCTTTTTGTATGCTTGTTACGTTCAAAGATGAATGTTATTTTAAGTGGGGAAGAATGTAATAACTCAGACTTTTAATGAGAGATAAATAGGTAATTAGCCTATATTATTCATATTATTTGATAGAATTAAAATGAGCAATTTCAAAGTTTCAATGACAGAAGAAGTAGAATATTATGGCAATTGTTTCTATTAGCTATATTTTTCTACTAAAAGAAGCAATGCTTTGGATTTTTTTATGGGCAACCATACAAACTAGCTGAAACACTCCTATTTCACATTCAGGTATTATGAATTACTTTATCCCCTTAACCTATAGTATCTTAAAATGTAAATTGCTTTTAGTGAACTCTTTAGCCAAGTGATTAACAAATCAAAATTTCTTTAAATAACTTTTGTACGGAATCTTTATTGGTTTAATTATTGTGTGTATTTGTTAAAGTGGGAGTAGCAATAGTGATGCAATAGTGGAAAGACATATGACCTAATAACAATAATGATTAGGGTGTAAAAATGTTAATTACTAGTACCATATTAATTGTTGTTCTTGTTGGAAATCAGGGAAATAACTAGTGGACACCGTGATAAGTCAATAAAAATCATTTTTAGCTATGAACTGTGAAAAATTCTTTTATACACATTCTTGCCCTTTTCAGTGGTGTAGTAAGAGGAATTCACTGGAGTAATACTTTTGTAGTGGATTCACTAATTGAGACCTAATACCGAATAACATAATTGATATTTTTGCATAGATTAAATCTATTTGAGGTTGTTTGGTTGGTGTTCTACCCGTTGCAAGGTTGAGAAACGTTTCATTAGCAAGGTAAGTGAGACTTTAAGCTTTGGATGCTTGCTTTTCAAATTTATTTTTAAAAAGCATTTTTATCTATCAATCCATGTGTTGGGACGAGCGTGTGCTTGAGATAATCAATGGTCTTCAAGGCCAACCACATATACTTTATTTTTAAGAATACTAATTCTCCCTTTATAAATTATTTTGTTATGTGATATATTGTGTACTGTGAGATTGGGGCATTGTGTGTGCTTCTTAATTCCATTGGGACATTGTGTATGCTTCTCAATTTCATTGGGGAATTGTGTATGCTTTCCTTGGTCATTTTGTATGCTTGTTGATTTGATATGGAACATTATGTATGCTTTCCTGAGTATTGTGTATGTTGCTCGAAACTCCTGGTGTTGGCTAATCACTTTAATTACAAATTTTGATAAGTGTTTTGTATGAACTGTATTGTGGAATATGGTTCTTGATGAAGTATTGTTGGACCTCGTTGGTTACCTTATTATGCTATAAGTTTTGTGTGTAATAACTTATGTTCTTCGTGTTGTTGTATTTTCTAATACTTGTCCCAGGAGTGCTTAAAGTAGTGAGCCAATCATCTTACTGAGTTATATTTATATATAGCTCACTCCTTACTTACAAGTCTGCAGCTACTACCGCGCAAGGTGAAACTAGTGGGTGACGGTTTCTTTGTAAGGATTTCATTAATGAGGTTAGCCTTAGCATTTTTCGTGGAGGCTTTTATTTCTGCTTTAGCTCTTTAGATTTTATTTTTTTTTCATTGGGCTTGCATGACCGAAAGTTGAACTCATGTAATTCTATTTTAGATGCTCCATGGTCTTGGTGTGAGATTTGGACGAGAGAATTAGTTCTCAAGTGATTGTTGAATTTATAGTTTGATTATGAATTTTTGTGGAATTATTACTCGCTAATTATTGATGCGTTAGAGTTGCACATACCCTATTTTAGTGTTTATTAACTAATAAAGTGCAAGGAAAATTGATTCTCCCGACAGATGGTGTTAGCGGGTGTCAGTCATGTCTCAAAATTATTTTGAGACGTGACATGATTAAAGCAACAACTTATTCAAGGATTTCTAACATTTAGGTTTCTGGAAATAGATCTACTAGAGTCGTGCTCCTATAGAACAAAAACTAATTTTCTATCATCTATTGATAAATCATTGAAGGAGTGGGAGAAGAGCGATATGCCGATTTCTTTTTGAAGAAGAGAGTGTAGGTTTATGGGAAAGAAAGCGGCCTTTATATATTAATGTTTAATGTTTTAAGGAAAAGGAGGAAAAAATTCAAAAATAAGTTAATAAAATTAGAGGACAAATAAGTTTGGAATTAATCTATCTATATCTTCTATATCAATATCTATACTATTTTAAAAGCATGAATTCCCTAAATTTTAAAGTAAAAATACTAAAATACCCTCCTAAACATCTATATATTTATTTACTCAAAAAAAAATTGTTGAAAAAGAAACAACAAAAACACAACGTTCTGTCAACACATATATATCGGATAACTTATCCTATCACTAAGGCATAAATGGTGGGATAAATAATCCCCTGACTAACTTATACCATCAACCAAACATGGGATAAAATAATCCCACAGAATATTATAACTTATACCTCACACCAAACAACCGTAGTAGCACCAATTAGTTCATCATTGCTCAACTTCTCTCTTGTGTATTTGATATTAGAATTGTGACATTGCCACCATTTATGCCATCCATATTAGCCATCTGATATTAGTTCATCCATAAATGTTTTTGATTTTTACCACTTTTTTATGACGTGTTAGTAATTATCAATTTTTCTGGTGATTTTTTTTATTAGGGATATAGGCTTTTTAACTTTTTTGTAATGATTTCTAAAATGGAAGGGAATTTTTACCAGTGAATCACTTCTCTACCTACTGCTATAAATATTCAATACCAATCATAAATTTATGTCTACCAATTTATGTGCCACGAACTAATGATGATAAAAAATATAATATGATTTAATTATTCTCCTTGGATTAAAAAGATGAATAGTTCGCGGCATTATAAATTGAGTGCTTTTCTTTATCTTTTTCGAAAAATTACTCTATCTATTCTCGAAAATATTTACGCTACGTAATCTATCCTTTGTGTATAAGAGCACGATTTAACTCATATTTACGTATAAACACCTTTTATACATTATTAATCACTTCATATAAGGTATATACATTAAATGTAGTGGCTTTCCCTCATGAATAATGTTGTACGACATTGTATATATGTATTGGACTAAGTGATATAAATATTTTTAGTATAAATAACATAAATTTCGTCATTTTGAAATATAATTACCATCTCTTCCTTTTTTTTTCAATTAAAATTTCTCTCTCCCCATTCTTATACATAAGTTGCTGACCATATACATTTACTACTTATGTATCTAAACTAACTGATTTAACTATAATTAAGAAAATAAAATACCTACATTAAATACATAACACAATTAACACTATATTTATGGAATTGTGATTAATGGATTCTTTAAATTCAGTAACAACCTATTAATTTCAAAATTTTGAAACACCAAATCAATTTCAACGATCAAAATTAGAGATTGAGGAATCTCAGGTTGATTTCAACAGTTGCATTCAAATTTCAGCCCATATAATAATATACATTGCAAACCAACATTAGTTTAATATGCAACAAAACTTAAACAAAACTTTTCAAAACTTGAAAACTTAAAATAATGCTTAATATCCATGCCTAATATTCTTCATATACATAACAATGTTATGTATATATGTAGAAATAAACACACCTCAACTTGTCTAACAGGGTCATATATATAACTGTGTTACATATGATACTGTTAATGCATAACATATGCATAATTCTATAATGTATATGTTCTAAAGATACAACAGTTCAAAAGCGTCTTTTTAACACATATACATAAAAGAATTATGTATATCGGTTGATATACATAACTATACTATGTATAACACTGTTAATGTATAATATATACATAACTCTGTAATATATATATATATTCTGAAATAAACAACCCACCAGTATTTATTTCACCACATATACATAACAAATTTAAAAGTATATGGGCTCATATACATAATAATGTTATGTATATAGGATGAAGTAACAACAAATTCCATGCATATGAATATATTGTGACATAAAAATTCTCGGAAATGTCAAATTTCATACATATACATACCTTTTTTTGCATCCTTTTTTTCCTTTCTCTTTTTTCTTTTCTTTCAACAAGAACAATCCAAACACATCTTGTTGTGGAACTTAAACAAAGTAATTTGACTGCTGTCATGATCATTAATAATAAACTAAACAACTATCAATCATGCATATCATATGCGAATATCAAAACAATACAGACTAATTCTAATTATAAAGAGAATCAATTGCATTCTCATGATCAAATCTGATGTTCCAAATCAGCAACTATAATTGATTTCACATGAGACAAATGTCTATGTGGTAGTGTAATCAACAACTAAATTTCCTTCACGTGTATATGAGGGTGTTGTATTCACATGTAGCTCTAGTATAAGAATTTTTATACTAACTATATTTGAAACTACTAGAAATGATTTGTGAAATGGAGCTTCCACCGACGATCATGATAGAGCAAAGTCATTGCTGCATGCAGAGAAGGCATTACTTTGCTGAAATCTCTGCACTTTAGTAGGTAAGAAAATAGAAATATATTCGAAAATAATACCAATTCAAAATGATATATTAGGTAATTTGCTCTTTTTGAGATTCCTTGAGTTTAGGCACTTTTTAAGGCAAAAAAACTTATAAATGATGGGTAGAGTTATATATATGAATTATAGAGAGAGAAATTATAAAAATAGGATATTTGTAATTAGTTTTGGGATTTGGAATATTATGTAATAACAGAAAGTAAAGGTGTAGTTTTATGTAATTTTTCCTTACTTTTAAAATTTGTACGTTTATGAAAATTTGCCTTTTTCTGTACAATTCCTTCTGTCGAAAATTGATTCATTTATAGTAAAAATTACAAATGATGTAACATAAATTATCGTAAAACAACCGTTGTTGTTCTCATATAGTGGTATTCTGTTTGATATTTATCTATAAGAAATCGTTTGGTAGGAGGAATAAAGGATAACTAATTTCAGGGTTAATTTTAAGATGAACTTTTCTCATGCTTGATTGGGATAAAATTCATAGATAACTCATTTCGGAATTATTATATTATTTTTATCTCTTCTTGAGAGTGAAATAACTAACTCAAAATAGCTAATCCCGAATAAACTTGTTTGCGACCATAGGACCCCTTAAATTGTAATGTATTGGATGGTAATATTTGCTTTGAATGACTATATGTGCATGTGTTGACTGATTTAAATTGTTATGGGGAAAAGTCATCATTTTCACCTTAAACTAAATCCGAAAAGTCGAAGATACATCTAAACTATTGAGACGACCTAACACACACTTAAAATACGTAAAAGTGAATTTATTTACACCCCAAAAGCAGATGTGGCAACAAACTAAAAAGAAAACAAACGCATTTTTTTATCTTTTAAAATATAGCCACATGGACTATTTTACCAATTAAAAGAATTTAAAGAAGTTATAAGATAAAGTTCATCTTCTACAAAACAAGAAAATCAATTTAAGCTCAATACTTGAAATTTTATTTCTTTATTGTTTGATAGATATTGTTAGAGAGTATTAGTTGCAGATCATCCATGAACATTGTTTATTCCTTTTTGAATAAAATCAAAATAGAAAAGGAAAACAAAATCATAGTCTCCTCTCCTCCATTAATATCTTTCCTGTTCTTCTTTATCTTTTTTTTTTTTTCATTTTGTCCCTCTTCTCTTCTCCATTTTTTTTGTCAATATCATTTTACTTCATTAGATTTATTTTTTCACTACTTAAGTGCTTATTATTCACTATTTGATGGTAAAATTGGTGATTGATAAAAAATTAGTAATGGGTATATTTTTATTTTTGATGATTGAAAATGATAATGTTGTAATTTTGACGGTGAATGCAAAAATTTGTGGTGATTGTTGTTGTGAATTTCGATAATAACAATGGTGATAGTGTAATTTTTGAGGTGAATATGTGACTTTTGATCTCGATTTTTTGTGGGTCATCTTAAAATTTTCTTGTAAATATTTAAGTTTTTTTTTTTTAGCATTATTATGGTGGAAATGAGAGTTGTTAAGTAGATTTGTGTGTTTTGGATAGTGGTGGAGCGAAAAATAAATAATTTATTAACAAAAGGAGAAAAATAAATAGGAACAAGTTGTCTCCCTTGAAAGATCTACCACTATGGTCAAAACGAAATTTTTTCACAAGCTAAGAAACTTAGTAAAAACTTGTTGCGGTTTTTAATAGTAATAATATTTTGGTGTAACTTTGAATGATGGTATTTTGTGAAAATATTTGTGATGGAGATGTGGGTGATGATAAATTCAATGGTGGTTCTTCAATGGTGAATTGATGGTGTATAATGAAGAAGAAGCAATAATAATGACATGGAATTTATTTATTATAATTTTCATATATTATCTGATGTGGCAGTGACATGTTGATGATGTGTGGTGGGTACAGAATACCTCCCATCATGAGAGTTCTTGCATGTGCGTTAGGGTGTAAAAGTAATAACTTTTCCATAGTTTAGGTGTGTATTAGGTGACTTCAATAGTGTAGGTGTGTCTTCGACTTTTCGAGTATAATTTAGGGTGGATATGATGACTTTTTCCAATTGTTATGTATTGGATGGTAACCTTTTCTTTAAATGACTATATGTGCATGTGTTGGCTGAGTTGTCGTATGATTTTGGATTAAGTCATTGCCAGACACATAAAATTGTCCCGAAACTTCACTTAAACCCCTCAACTAAGGCCTGTATCTATCGAACCCCTAACCTACCCGAATTTTGATCCAATCAGGACTTTTTTTGTCAATCATCTAAAAGCTAAAGTGTGTGCAATACACATGCAATGATGTGACAAAAATGACGAATTAAAACGTGACACGTGACATTAAATTCAAAATTAATTTAATTTTTGTATAACTAATTAAATTATAATTTTAAAAAATTATAATATTTTTGTAAAATAGGATAAATACCCCTACCCAGTATTCCCCTCCAAAAAAGATTTTCACTTTTAACATAGCAAAAAAAACTCGTTATCTTTGAATGACGTTTTGACTTAGGAATGCCAAACTTCAACTTATTCACCATGTTCACCCTTCCCTTCTCCATCAACTTCCCTTCGTCCTCCTAAGTCACCATTGGAGACGAAATTAATGGCGACCAAAAGAACAAAATCTGTGAAGACGAAATCAATCGCCATTAATGTTGTGAAGATGACGAATACGCTGGGGAGGGGGGGTTGAAGACGATGATTTTCTCTTCTCCATTTTCTTCAAAAAGCTGAACTATTTTTTAAAAAAAATAAATTAAAAATTAGTTTCCGGCGTTGATTCGAATGTGTAAATTTGAACAATTTTAAAATTTTGAAGTTGATTTTTCACCGAGAATGCATTCCTCAAAAAAATTTTAATGAAAAAAGGAGACGATGATGATTGAAAGGGGGTGGGTGAGGGTTGATGACGATATGGGGGATGGGTGATGAAGACGACATAATGAAGGGGGAGAGGTGTGCTTTTCTTTTCTTTTCTTTTTTTTTTAAATTAAGAAATTATAATAATTAAAAATTACATTTATAAAATAATTAAAATATAATTTTTTTAATTAAAAAAAGTAAAATATTATTTATTCTACTATTCATGCGCCCAAGGAGAGTGTAACACACTCTCCTTGCCAAATCAACATTTTGTGCCTGATAGGTACCAATTTTAGCATTTGAGGTGCCTGATAGGTACAAGCCTTAGTTGAGGGGTCTAAGTGAATTTTTGGGATAACTTTAGATGTCTGTCGATGACTTAAGCCTAAGATTTTTATTAAAATATTCGTGTATCATATGTATCTTTCCCAAGTGTGGTTTGTAGATGTGGTTTTAGTCTAATACTTTCACATTAAGATTTTTGCAAATGACGTAATCATATTGATCTATGAAAGAAGAAGAATTTTGATTTTATTATTATTATTATTATTATTATTATTATTATTATTATTATTATTATTATTATTATAATTTATCACTTTTATTCATTTCTATAGTTGTCTTTTCTAACATCTAATATTCTTTACAAGTGTCCTTGTGATAACGCTCAATCTACAGCTCTCTTAGGAGTGTAAAGCGGTCGTTAGCAAATATAGAACCCAACTTGGGTTGGGTGTCGATCCCACAGGGAATAGCTTGGTCAACAAGTAAGCAGCGGTTACTAGACTTTTAGTGCAAGTCTCGTACTGAGGGGGGATTGCAATGTGTAACCAAATTATTAAAGCAAAACTGAAAATAGAAAAGTAAAAAGAAAGAATATTTCGTAGGTTGTGAAACAATGAGAATTGAAGCGTTGGGGTTATGTCCACTTCCTGAGTTATACGTCTCTATTGACTATGAGTATGTAGAATTCCAACATGCATGTGCTTATAGAGAATTGTATTCGGTGGTAAATCCAGGTGTCTTTCGACCTATTCAAGGATTATTTCACTTTAACTCTTTCGAGCTTAAAGCGTGTCTAACGGTACGAATTCTCCAAGAGGTTAATCCAGTTACGGCACTAACTGTTTAGTAGGGAATTTAGGGTGTGACCCTACTACCTTGACATTATCTCTTTTCCAGACAAATAACCTTTCTTTCGAACAAGTTAAATGTTATACTAGCGTATTCTTGTGTTTGCAACCACAAAGAATTTAGATTAAGATGAAGAGAATAATGATATAAGCATCATACGTGTCACGAACTCACAAACTCATAGCAATAGATAGTATTTTAGTTGGCTTCCATAACCCCAACAGAGAAGTTTAGTTACCCATGAATGCGAAGGAGATCACGATTGACATTGTTGTTATACCACAATAATGATGAATTTCGTGTAGCACAAAAGTGGTAGGCGTTTAGGCGTAAATTCCTTAGTAAAGTAACGTTTCTCTTGTTACGGAAATTAAGAATTGAATAGATGAATAGAAGAAGAAAAATAGAATTAATGGAAGAATTTGGAATTGAGAAGTAGAATGTATCTCTCCACTAAGGGAGGAATCTTAGAAGATGAATCTTTTTAGTGAAGAATCAATAAAAATCTCTAGCATGATAGGGTATTTATAATACCCATATCCTAATCCTACTAAGCTAATGAAATATCTAACCAAATCCTACTAAACAAATGAAATACTTAACCCAATTGTACTAGGTTAATGTAATATTCTCCTAATCCAAATAAACAAATGAAATACTTAACCCAATTGTACTAGGTTAATGTATCATTATCCAAATCCAAATAAGTTACTGCAAGTCCCCAAAGTTTTCAGAAATGCTGTTTTAGCCCGGGACAGATTTTCCATGCATCACATTTGGTCCTTTAGGCGTCCAAGCTCCCTTTCCTTCCTTCGTGAGCTTTCTTTGGCGTCAAGTAAGCCATAAAATGCTGATTTCTGCATCATTTATACCTGAAACTTTGCTAATCATGTTCTTTAGCTCACTTACAGGAAAAAGGACTAAAAGTGCATGAAATATATAATTTGTTCTCAAAACATGGCACAAATATGGGCAAAATATATTGATATAGGCGTGTAAATTCGCCTATCATCAACACCCCACACTTGAAGCTTTGTTCGTCCCCAAAAAAAATATCATGTCCCTCTACACATAAACTTAGGGTTTCACAGCAATAACACAAAGTATTCGTCAAGACAAGCACAATAATTATCAATAAAGAGCAGTTTTCCGATCATTAGTAGAAACAGTTTAACCTCTAGCATAGACTCATGACAGTGATCAACTCATATTCAAAAGTTAAGGCACAAGGAATCATATACAACTACCCAAAACTCATCAACCATGTGTGTCTCACAATATATTACCCATAATCACTCACAAGTATAGCATCTTTTTCAAACATGGGTATCAACATATCCTTGCTCTCACTCTCACAAAGAATTCATATGTAGCAACTGATGACCATAGGCTTGCCCTTAGTGTAATACTCCACTAAATGTCAGAATGTTAAGATTAGGATCAAGTAGGTCTTTTGATGGTTGTAATGTAGGCTAAGGGACGGGTAGGATCAGCTATTTTGGCCAGAAATAGTGACTAAGTTCCTAAGCACTTTAATACATCACATTGTATCATTGACAATTTTTTTTCTTTTATCCTTTCTTCTTCTTTTCTTCTACCACCCTTGTTCTCCTCTTTTGCTTTTCAATTTTAAACATAACTCACTTTCATCTTTCTTTTTCTTTCTTCTTTTCACAACATACCTTTTATGATAGCACTTTTTTTTTCATAACACATTCAAGCACCATTACAATTTGAAGCATCATACTCACCCAATTTCCTCTTATATTGTCACATAACTTTATACTTTAAAGCACTTAGGAATTTGGATCAAATCACGGTCTTGAAAAAATGGATTAGGCTTACATATGAGGTTTGTCAAAGAAAATAGGCTAAAAGCTCAAAAGGGTTTAACTAGGATGATGTCCATGGGTAGGTAAAACGAAGGTGAACATGTATAGGTTGCCAAAGAAATGCCTAAATCATCTCCTAAACTTACACTCCTTATTTTTGCTTTGCATACATACCAGGCAAGTTCTAGCATCAGCCACAAACATAGAATATACTATTAATCTCACACACACAAGGCACATGGTCGACTTTATTGGAAGTAATATAAACTCTTGACCTAAAAAGTGAAGGAATTGAACCACAAAATATCACATAATGAGTCACAACTAGAGCCTAAACGTCTCAATAGTCATAATTTTAGCGCATACTCTTGTTATAATCTCATGCTGCCTATTGGAATTATTTCATGCGAAGTAAAAAACGACACCAAAATAAAACAAAGTAAACATAGTAAACAAACATAGATGCGATAGAGAAGTATAGCATGCGATACCGCCACCCTACACTTAAACGGGACACTGCCCTCAGTGGAAAATAAATACGAAGAACCTGGTTAGTCGGACTCTTCCTCAATGTCGGGGGTCATACCCCCTTCGTCGGAATCATCATAAGAGTCGTCGTCAGAGCTCTTCTCCTCGTTGGAGTCTGGCAAACGTCGATCGTCATCGGTTGGCACATCATCATCTAGAGATTCCTCAAAGTATATGCCCACTCCATACATCTCCCGTGCATGCATGTTCATTGGATAGTCGTGGTCCAGCTGTTGGAGCTCTGCAGCAGTTGGAACACGTCCACCACTCATCATAGTAAAACGTGGCATGCCATACAGATGACGGAAGAAACTCTCATCACGAGCATATCTCTCCACAGTAGTAAGGTTGACACCATGAGTTGTTTCAGTATCTTTGACCTTTGTGAGGTCAACCTTCTTCGGGTTATGTGGGAGTTTGTGATCAGCTGGTTCCTCTTCGATATCCTCCTTCCGCAAGAGTGCTGTCAACAGATTACCAAAAGTGAAGTGGGACCTTTTGTGGAGTCTGGGCTTCTGCATTGTAGAGTGAATGATTGCCCCAATATTGATAGGGACATTCGTCATCAAAGCATAGACCAAACACACTCTATATCTTGATATCTTGGTGTATTGAGTCCTAGGAATAAGGCATGAGTTGACAATACGCAACCAGATTCTTGCTTCCCTATTCAATGGAGCATAGGGGAAGGTGTTGTGTCGTCCGGTGTCTCGGTGTCTGCCCCACCTTGCCATGGATCTACTTCTACAAAGTGTGTGTCGTATTGCTCTATAAGGAGGCCTGTTGTACAGCTCTTTGAATGGTGCTGGGTCGACTGAAGGTAAACCAAGAAAGGAGTTGAGCAAATCCGCGTTGAGCTGTAACACTTGGCCCCGAATCTTGACTTCGTTGCCTGTGGTTTTCGGCGACCAGTTGGCGTAGAACTCCCTTGTCAAATCAATATTACATTCTCCCATGTCGCGGAAGATGAAATCCAGTTTCAACGCCATTATTTTCGCCAACATACGCGGCTCCTTCTTCGCTAGGGTGTCCTTATTGATCAAGTCGACGTGAACATATTTTCTTTCCATGTTGTTCTTGTACCATTATTTGGCTTCCTCCTCAAGAACCCATTTTATTCCAAACATTCGGTGGGGTAGTTGCATGGAGGATGATTCTCCTTGGTCCTTGCGACCTCTCTTCTTGCCCTTTTGGTAAGTGGTAACCTTATCTTGTCGCGCTTTAGGTGCCATTGTTCCTGAGACTTAAACAATATTCATGTTAGCATCAACTCAAAGGAAACAATCTATAAACAAGCCATCGGGGTACCACCCCACACTTAGGTTCGTTAATACAAAACAGTGAAGTGAATGTACTCGATTACTTGAACTTCGTCAACATACGTTTTAGAAACTATATTCCGACAAGAAAATCAGCGATGCATCACTAATTGCAGCCATTGCACTACTTTCATGTTAGGTATAACAACACTACTACATAGGGGTTACATCGTGGTATAGTTATTTTCAACAATCACAACCTCCTAAGTCGGTAGGCAACCATAATCCTTATCCCGATGAACGGGATAGTCTAACATGTAAGTATTCAAGTATCAAGCTTAAGCAATTTTCATAACCATAGCAATTTCGCAAATAGTATAACAATGCTAGTAAAACCAATTTCAAGTCGGAAACAAGTCAAGATTATCCTAACGTATATGCTTACTCACATGGTTTTGTGTCAACAATCCAAACATATTAACATCACCAATAATCTTTCAAGATATAGCAATTCATAATAGGCATAGCAACGTAGTACTTACGATAAATAGATGAAGAATACAAGAGTACTTACGTGATTAAAGCCTTTGGAGATGGTCTTGTGAATTGGAAGAGCAAAAAGAAAAAGTTGAGATGATTTGGAGAGAGTATGCGGCGCCCTTAGGTCAATTTCTAATGTGGTTATGTTTCAAGACTAAGTCCCCTTTATATAGGAAGAGAATGGGTCGGGTTTTGACCCATTTACAAACGGTTTTGGAGACAAAAATGCCCTATATGTGGCGCATAATGCTTGGCATAGTCATAGTATAGGCGGCGCATAGTGTATGGCATGTAGGGATATATGCGGCGCATAGGTCATGGCATTTAGGGACATATGCGCCGCATAGTGTATAGCATTTGAGATACTGAGACCTAATGCTATAGCATAGGCGGCGCATAGTGTATAGCACACTTAAGAATGGGCGGCGCATAGTGTATAGCACACTAGATTCCGAGACCTTGGCCTATAGGATAGGTTGTGCAATATTTGTGGCCTAGTTTTACCTAGGCCTATCCTTCCTCGATGCCTATTTTGGCATGAGAAATGCTTAATCCATAGCCTTATGCATCCTTATACCTAACTTACCACCTTTACCATACAATACGTCCAAATCGTCATTTGAAACCAATCTCCTCGTTGAATACTTCTCGCACCTATATTTGCTCAAAACCAATGAAAACGATTAGTACGATGGGTTGCCTCCCACCAAGCGCCTTAGTTTTGGTTGTGGCACGACTCGTATTTTTGGATTTTCATTTATCAAAAGCAAAACAAGTACTAGAATGAAAGAAAGACAAAACGATAAACGAAAAATGATAAAATAATAAAACGATGGGTTGCCTCCCATCTAGCGCCTTATTTATTGTCGTGGCTCGACATAGTTACCTCGAGTACTTAGACTTCGTCGAGATAAGTGATATCCATATAATTCATCGAGTCAAGAGGACCGATATAAGGTTTAACACGTTGGCCATTCACTTTGAAGACAATGCCATTATTGTCTTCCAATTCGACTACTCCAAACGAGTAGACCTGAATAACTTTGTATGGACCAGACCACTTAGATCTTAACTTACCTGGGAAGAGCTTCAATCGTGAGTTGAAGTGAAGTACCATATCACCCCTTTGGAAGTTTCGTCGAACAATCCGCTGATCATGACACTTTTTCATCCGCTCCTTGTATAGGTCTGATCTTTCATATGCATGGAGACGGAACTCATCTAATTCGTTCAACTGCTCCAACCTCAGATTTTTAGCATCATCTCAATTCAAATTCAATTGCTTTAATGCCCACAATGCCTTATGCTCGAGCTCGATGGGTAAGTGACAAGCCTTCCCATAAACTAGTTGATAAGGAGACATGCCAATGGGTGTTTTGAATGCAGTCCTGTACGCCCATAGTGCATCATCAAGCTTCCTAGACCAATCCTTCCTATTCGCATTAACCGTCTTCGTAAGGATTTGCTTGATCTCGCGATTGGAAACTTCCACTTGACCACTAGTTTGGGGATGATAAGGCGTAGCTACCTTATGTTGCGTGACACCATACTTGGCCAAAACGGATTTGAATAGCTTGTTGCAAAAGTGAGAGCCTCCATCACTTATGACAGTACGTGGTACTCCAAAGTGAGAGAAGATATTCTTCTTTAAGAACGCTACAACACGCTTCCCTTCATTGTCGGCCAAAGCTACAGCTTCCACCCATTTTGTAACATAATCTACAGCAACCAAGATGTATTTCATTCCAAACGAATTCACGAATGGACCCATGAAATCAATACCCCACACATCAAAGAGTTCTACCTCAAGAATTTTGGACATGGGCATTTCATGGTGTTTTGAAATAGCACCTTGACGTTGGCATTGGTCACACCTTCTAACATAGTCGTAGGCATCTCTAAATATCGAAGGCCAATAATAACCACTTTGCAAAACTTTTCTTGCCATCCGATTGCCTGCGTGATGTCCTCCAACTTGGGAAGTGTGGCATGCTTCCAATATAGTAGGCACTTCTTCATGAGATATACATCGTCGAATGATACCATCCGCGCATCTTCGAAACAAATAAGGTTCATCCCAATAGTAGTATTGTACGTCATGCATAAACTTCCTCCTTTGGTGGTAAGATAAATTGGCAGGTATCACATTACTCACTACGAAATTTGCAAAGTCGGCATACCATGGTAGTTCCTCCATTGTTGTCACTTATATCTCTTCATCCGGGAATGCATCATCAATCTGATTTTCAGGTTGCGCCACATGTTCATTCTCAAGTCGAGATAGGTGATCGGCCACTTAGTTCTCGCAACCTCTTCTATCTTTGACCTCAAAATCGAACTCTTGTAGCAGCAACACCCATCGAATTAACCTTGGTTTTGCATCCTTCTTTGTCATGAGATACCTAAGAGTTGCATGGTCTGTATGAATGATCACCTTAGTACCTAATAGATAGGCACGAAACTTCTCAAACGCGTACACAACTTCTAGGAGCTCTTGTTCAGTAACAGTGTAGTTCCTTTGGGCTTCATTTAGGACCTTACTCGCATAGTAGATAGGATGAAATAATTTCTCCTTTCTTTGTCCAAGTACAGCTCCAATGGCTACACCACTAGCATCACACATGACTTCGAATGGGAGAGACCAGTCTGGTGCTACCATGATAGGGGCTTCAATGAGTTTTCCTTTAAGGCATTCGAATGTCTTTAAGCAATCTTCATTAATGTCAAACTTCGCATCCTTCTCCAATAGTTTGCACAATGGACTAGCAATTTTGGAGAAATCTTTGATGAACCGACGATAGAAACCTGCATGGCCAAGAAAACTACGAACTCCCTTCACCGAAATTGGAGGTGGTAGCTTCTCAATAACCTCTATTTTTGCTCGATCAACCTCTATTCCTCTTGCGAAGATCTTGTGCCCAAGAACGATTCCTTCTTTTACCATGAAATGGCATTTTTCCCAATTCAGCACAAGGTTGAATTCTACACATCTTTGCAATGCCATGCTCAAGTTTTCCAAGCACGACTCAAAAGATTCACCAACAACTGAAAAATCATCCATAAATACCTCCAAAGTGTCCTCAACCATATCAGAAAAAATGGACATCATACAGCGTTGAAAGGTGGCTGGTGCATTACATAACCCGAATGGCATACGTTTGAAGGCAAACGTACCATATGGGCATGTAAATGTTGTCTTCTCTTGGTCTTCGGGGGCAATACAAATCTGATTGTAGCCTGAATAACCGTCCAAGAAGCAAAACCATCCTTTCCCCGTTAATCGATCTAGCATTTGGTCCATGAATGGCATTGGGAAGTGATCTTTGAGTGTCCAAGAATTCAGCTTTCGGTAGTCCATGCATACTCTCCATCCAGTGACGGGCCTGAGTGGAATAAGCTCGTTCTTCGTATTCGCGACCACCGTCATGCCTCCTTTCTTAGGAACACATTGTACCGGGCTTACCCATGTACTATCTGAGATAGGATACACAACCCCCGCGTCTAACCACTTGATAATTTCTTTCTTCACCACTTCTTGCATAGGTGGGTTTAGACGTCTTTGATGCTCAATGGTGGGTATGCAATTTTCTTGAAGCTGAATTTTATGTGTGCAAATCCCAGGTGGAATACCAATAATATCCGCAATGATCCATCCAATGGATCTAATATACTTGCGTAAGATAGCAATAAGAGTTGCAACTTGTTGCTCACCCAAATCGACTGCCACAATGACTGGAAGAGTATTTCCGCTTCCTAAGAAGGCGTACTTCAAATGACTTGGCAACTCCTTCAATTCTAACGTGGGTGGCTCTTAAATAGATGGCTTAGCTGGTGGTGTGGGTCGATTCTTGAGATCAAGATCCAGCTTCTTGGGAGCATAGCGATATGTCCCTAATCCCGATTGAGCACAAGTAGCTTCTTCAGAATTTTCAGCATCCTCATTCTCTCCATTGATGAGCACAACCGCCAAAGGATCATCGATACTTTGCTCCTCTTCAAGTAATTCTTTCTCATCATCAAAGAAAACATCAGCCACCGAAAATACACTGAGATCTTTGGGTTGCTTCATTGATTTGCACACATCAAAGCGAACCACTTCGTCATTTATTCGGAATGAAAGCTCACTGGCTCTCAAATCAATGAGCACACTTCCTGTAGTAAGGAAAGAGCGCCCCAAGATTATGGGAACTTCTGAGTATGCCTCACAATCCAAAATAACAAAGTCTGCCGGAAAGATGAATGAAGAAACCTTTACCAATACGTCACATAGAATACCAACAGGTCATTTTACCAACCTATCCGCCATGACGAGCCTCATATTGGTTGGAGTAGGATTACGCAACCCCAACTTCTTGTAGATCGATAATGGCATCAAATTGATGCTGGCTCCTAAGTCACATAATGCTTTGGCAAAATTCAAAGATCCTACGGTGCAAGGAATAGTGAAAGCTCCGGGGTCGGCCTTCTTCTGAACTATCGATTGGGTAGCAATTGAACTACAATAATGCACATCTTCTTTCAACTCATAGCTTGCTTCCCGCTTCTTTTTCAAAAGATCCTTCATAAACTTCGCATACCCAGGCATTTGTTCAAGTGCCTCCACCAATGGAACATTAATGGTCAGCTGTTTCAACATAGTCATGAATTTGCTGAACTTTGTGTCATCCGCCACCTTCTTCAATCTTTGGGGAAAAGGTGGTGGTGGGTATGGAAGTGTTCTTTCCACGGCTTTCTTCTCCTCTTGCTTTCGTTTTTCCACTTTTTCAGGCTGCACCGTGCTGGAGGTGGCGTCCTTAACGTCAGGAGTAGTAGCTGCGGCATCTTCTCCTTTTGCGTTGTCAT
Source organism: Capsicum baccatum var. pendulum (assembly GCA_030864225.1). Lineage (NCBI taxonomy): Eukaryota > Viridiplantae > Streptophyta > Magnoliopsida > Solanales > Solanaceae > Capsicum > Capsicum baccatum. Next base: position 167,624,902 of record CM061558.1, on the reverse strand, counting down.
CCATGTCCGCAACTTCGTCAACCACTTGCTTGCCTTTTGCAGAAGTTTCTAGCACCTTACCACTTCTGGTAGTCATGGCCATGTATGACCCATCATTCCTTGGGTTTTGCACAGTATCGCTAGGTAAAGTGCCGGCCTTTCTTTGATTGAGTGCTGCTGAAAGTTGGCTCAATTGCTGCTCTATTTGCTTGATAGAAGTGGAATGTGAATCAACTAATTGTTTTATGGAGGACAAATCATTGATTATCTCCGTTACTCCCGCGCTCGTTGTTTCCACTCTTTTCAATAATTTAGCCATCATGTCTTCCATACTTCCAGAATTAGATGTGGTGGTGTCACGTCTACCAGGGGGAACGTACAAAACACTCTTTTCATTCTTGTTCTTAAAACTACCTTGGTCCTTGTTTCCAGATTTATCATAATAGTTCCGACCTTGGTTTCCTTGGGTATTCCCACGGAAACCCCCCTGATTGTTCAAGTAGTTGGCCTCCTCTTCCGAATCAGATTCGTCTCTTCCTTTTGACGCAATAGCTTTCACTTTTTCGGTCTTCCCTAATAATAAATGCTTTGTAAGAAGATCCATTTGTGTTTTCAGATGCGCCATATCTTGATCACGTTCTTCTTCTCTTCTTCTTTGGTCTGCAGTCATGCCAATAGATAAAGTGGGGCTTGCTACCTCAGAATCCCTGGTATGCCAAGCTCTACTTTGTTTCGTCATACGATCTAGCATATTGCTTGCTTGACCAAAAGTGAGGTCCATAAAAGATCCTCCAGCTGCATTATCCACTACTGGCTTAGTTATTGAATTCAAGGCTCTATACAATATCTCCATTAGGTGAACATTGGTCATGTGATGGTTTTGGCATCTCGCTAGCTTTGTCTTGAACCTCTCTCATGTTTCATGAAGAGCTTCAGTAGGAAGCTGACGAAAGTTGCTGATTTCATCTCTCAATTGTCCTCTTTTGGATGGCGGAAAGAATCTTTCTAGGAAAGCATCTCTCAATTGCCTTCAATTTGTAATTGAATCAGGAGTCAACCCATTTAACCATAGTGTTGCCTCCCTAGACAGAGACAATGGAAATAAGCGTAATCGAATTGCATTCTGACCAACACCAGGATTGTCAAATGACTTGCATGTAGAAATAAAGTTGATGAGATGCATATTCGGATCATCGCCTGCTAGTCCACCAAATAATCCCTTGAGTTGCAATAACTGAATCATGGTGCTTGTGATGTTGAACTTGGCTCCGGGCGCTAATGGTGGTGGAATTATGGCTCCAGTGGCTCCGGCACCATCAAGATCATCATCATCGTCGTCAAAAGCTGGTTGCATGGGTTGGCGATCATACCTAAACCGAGCTTGACGACCTCTTCTATTGGCAGGTGTTATGATTTCAGCATCACGCATTGGGTTTAGTAACTCGTCATCACCTAAATCCTCATCGTCAGGATTTATTGCTCGCCCAGGGTTATCAATGTTTTGTTGGTGTACTTGGGCGGCGGCAAGAGCAGCTAATCTCGCCTGTTCCTGTTGAGCAGCCATCCTTTCGATTTCTGCTTGTGCTTCCATTCTGCCAATACGTTGTGGTTCAGGATTGATAGGTAATAACTGTACTTCGAGTATGGGGCATGCACTAAATAAAAACCTGCAGTAAACAAAAACAAAAACTGAAAGTGAAAGTACGAGAATCTTTGACCAAAGGGTCTAGTAATTATCACAAACTTGATTGACACTCGTATTCCCCGACAACGGCGCCAATTTTTTATAACGCTCAATCTACAGCTCTCTTAGGAGTGTAAAGCGGTCGTTAGCAAATATAGAACCAAACCTGAGTTGGGTGTCGATCCCACAGGGAATAGCTTGGTCAAGAAGTAAGCAGCGGTTACTAGACTTTTAGTGCAAGTCTCGTAATGAGGGGGGATTGCAATGTGTAACCAAATTATTAAAGCAAAACTGAAAATAGAAAAGTAAAAAGAAAGAATATTTCGTAGGTTGTGAAACAATGAGAATTGAAGCGTTGGTGTTATGTCCACCTCCTGAGTTATACGTCTCTATTGACTATGAGTATGTAGAATTCCGACATGCATGTGCTTATAGAGAATTGTATTCGGTGGTAAATCCAGGCGTCTTTCGACCTATTCGAGGATTATTTCACTTTAACTCTTTCGAGCTTAAAGCGTGTCTAACGGTACGAATTCTCCAAGAGGTTAATCCAGTTACGGCACTAACTGTTTAGTAGGGAATTTAGGGTGTGACCCTACTACCTTGACATTATCTCTTTTCCAGACAAATAACCTTTCTTTCGAACAAGTTAAATGTTATACTGGCGTATTCTTGTGTTTGCAACCACAAAGAATTTAGATTAAGATGAAGAGAATAATGATATAAGCATCATACGTGTCACGAACTCACAAACTCATAACAATAGATAGTATTTCAGTTGGCTTCCATAACCCCAACAGAGAAGTTTAGTTACCCATGAATGCGAAGGAGATCACGATTGACATTGTTGTTATACCACAATAATGATGAATTTCGTGTAGCACAAAAGTGGTAGGCGTTTAGGCGTGAATTCTTTAGCAGAGTAACGTTTCTCTTGTTGCGGAAATTAAGAATTGAATAGATGAATAGAAGAAGAAAAATAGAATTAATGGAAGAATTTGGAATTGAGAAGTAGAATGTATCTCTCCACTAAGGGAGGAATTTTAGAAGATGAATCTTTTTAGTGAAGAATCAATAAAAATCTCTAGCATGATAGGGTATTTATAATACCCATATCCTAATCCTACTAAGCTAATGAAATATCTAACCAAATCCTACTAAACAAATGAAATACTTAACCCAATTGTACTAGGTTAATGTAATATTCTCCTAATCCAAATAAACAAATGAAATACTTAACCCAATTGTACTAGGTTAATGTATCATTATCCAAATCCAAATAAGTTACTGCAAGTCCCCAAAGTTTTCAGAAATGTTGTTTTAGTCCGGGACAGATTTTCCATGCATCACATTTGATCCTTTAGGCGTCCAAGCTCCCTTTCCTTCCTTCGTGAGCTTTCTTTGGCGTCAAGTAAGCCATAAAATGTTGTTTTCTGCATCATTTATACCTGAAACTTTGCTAATCATGTTCGTTAGCTCACTTACAGGAAAAAGGACTAAAAGTGCATGAAATATATAATTTGTTCTCAAAACATGGCACAAATATGGGTAAAATATATTGATATAGGCGTGTAAATTCGCCTATCATCACCTTGGCTAACCTTTATTAAAAAAAATTTCAGTAATAAAATAAGAAACTAGACTTTCAAATACATAAAGAGGGCGTTTGGTAGAGTGTGTTGAAAAATATAATGCATGCATTAGTTAATGTGTACTACTAATACCTTGTTGGGTATAATTTTTTGCCTATGTATAACTAATGCAAGCATTAGTTATACACTATATTGTGTATTGGAGTGTGTATTAATAATACACTCCATTTCCTATGTATTAGTAATACAATGTCTTTTAACACATACATTAACTTATTAAATGACCTTAATACCTCTCAATTTTTCTCTCAAAATATTTCACCATTCCATTTCCCGCTATTTTAATTTGTAATAGTGGATCTTTTCAAAATATTTCACAATTTCTTTTCCCACCATTTTAATCTACAACAATGAATAGTTGATTTAAATAATTGTAACATATTTTTGTTTTGCTTCGAGGGTCTTTAAAAAGATTTTTAAAAAATGAGACTATTTCTTAATTTTACGTCTTATATTTTATTTTTGTTTCAACTATGTTAATCCGTTGGCGTAATATTTCATGCGCAAAAACGAAGGTCTTGCAATTAATCCAAAACCTCTATATACTAGTTCAATAATACTAATTATGTTTGAGATGACAAAAAAATTTTATTGCAAAAAAATGTATAAAATTAAATAAGGGTATTTTTGTAAACAAACATTTCTTTTATAGATTTTATGTAAGATGTATTATTTTTTATACATCAAACCAAACAATATATAAAAAATAATACATGCATAACTAATGCAAGCATAACTAATACGTGCATTATTAATGCAAGCATTATTAATACACTATATTTTGTATTGTTCTTATACACTCTACCAAACGACCCCTAAGCCACATCATTTTTTAACGATCAAAATATATAAAAGTGCTATACAAGTTTAGCATACTATTTAGTGGGTGGCTAATAGAGGGTGGGGTTAGAGAGTGAGGGTGGAGTAAGAAAAAATATTTAATTATTTTAAAATAATAAATTTTAAAAATTTAACTTTTTTAGTGGGGGCGGCTGTTAGGGGTGGTTGGGGTAAGAAAAAGTTTGATTTTTTTCTTTTAAATAGTAAATGTTTTTTTGGACTGGTGGTAAGAGGTGAGGGTGGGTAGGGGATGAGGTCAAAAAAATTAAAATATTTTTTTTGGATGGAGGTTGTAAGGTGTGGGGGTGGGGGTGGTAGGGGTTTGGGTTTCGGGTAAGGGTGGGTGATTTTGAAAGTTGCATGGACATTTTCTTAAATTTGAAGTAAATAAGTTTGAATTTTTTTTTTTAATATGTTTGAACTCAGAAAATTGAAAAATATTTGGTAGAAAATGTTTTCCTCTGTATCAAACACACTCTTGCTGTTAGCAGTCTAACTATATTTGTAGATCAATGAGCTCTTCTGTTCCATATAAGCAACTATTTACTGAATTAACACATTGACCCGATTAAAAAAAATCTTTTCTTCATGTGCTAGTAAAATTCCTTTATATGCTGCGGCCTGCGGTTCCAATTATCTCATACTATGCACTTAATATACTTAATGCAGAGATTTGGGTCTTCTGATGGTTCTATTATGCGATATTGTAGCTTTCCTACACGAAGATTGCTACTTGGATCATTATATACGCGACTTTCCTTGCCTATCAGAAGGCCATGAAGTATCTCTTACCTCATCTTCCAAGAGAATTCCACCTAGTTTATTCAGGTGGCTTGAGTCCTGCTTGAAGCATGGTGCAGCTCTGCTAGTATTAATCATCTCCCATCTTTTATCTTCAGAGATGGAAGTTCTGTTGTCAACTGGGGAAGGAAAATTGTATCGTTCTATAGCCTGTTATGCGGTTCTGAGCTTTTGGGGAAGAGGTTATCTTCTGGTGTTTATTGCGTTGTTGCTTCTGATTTGTTTAATACTCTTAGAGGAACTAACTATCTTGGCAATGGTTCGAGAAAGAGTAGGTCTGCAGCAGTTAGACTTGTTACCTAAGAGTTGGTTTGCAGCAGTTAGACGTGTTACCAAAGAGTAGGTTTGCAGCAGTTAGACTTGTTACCTGCTGGAGTCTCTTCCTCTGGGAGATGTAAGTGAAGAGCTAAAAGAATTTTACATCTCATTTCCTATCCAAGTTCAAAAAGTGCAAAGTTTGAATATTCTGATCTATTCACTTGAACATACAAATATGAAATATGGATGGAAGGTTGTTACATAATGATTTATTTGTAACGTTAATGGATGTACAATCTTTAAAAATAACATTAATGGATGTACAATCTTTTTGTTTAATTGCAGCAGTTCACATTACAAAATTATACTCAGATGTTTCCATGCACTCCACATCTTCTTTTTTATATGACCTATTTTAACTACAATCTTGTGAGTTTCTCCTAAAATGAATATCCAAGATGTTGCCTTCCTTGTTTTCAGTTATTGAGGAGTCTGGCTCTGTGCTTTTAGGAACAGCCTGGAGTGAGAGTCTTTGAGGGCCTGATTGAGCACCCTTTTGTCCTTCCAAAACTTGCCAGTAGAGCCATTTCCAAACTTAAATAATATTTCCTTAAAGAAATCATCCTTCAGATTGTAAATATGCTTCCAGTGACCAACTCCATGAAGGGCTCTATTCTTCTTGGTACACTACTAATCCAATTTCCCATATTTAGTATGAACCACTTCTTTCCAATGGTTTGATGCCCCCTTTGCCATATTCCACCACCATTCTAAAAGTAGGCTTTTGTTGTGCTTGCTAACATCTTTGACACCCAACCCTCCTTGTTCTTTGGCAATGAGACCTTTACCCTTATCACAAATGAAATTTGTGTCCACTTTTCTTTCCTTATAAATGTCCTCCTTAGACCATCTACTTGATCCCTCATCTTACATGGCATTGGTACGAGGGACACGATGTAAGTTGATATACTATCCAAGGAACTAATGATTAAAGTCAATTTACCACCCACGGACAGGTACTGCATTTGCCAGTTTGCTAATATTCTTTTCCAAATTCTCCATCACTTCACTCCATAATTTAGTTGCTTTGTAACTTGCACCCAAGGGGACACTTAAGTGGAAGGGAAAAAACCTATGTCACACCCAAAATCTTTGCCCGATCAGACAAGTTTGGAACTTCATTAACATTGTATATCTTACTCTTCATCATGTTATTATGAATCCCTGAAATGGCTTCAAATAGTATAGGTGTCAGATTGAGATATAGGACTTGAAGTATCTCTGGTCCACAAAATATTAGGGTGTCATTTGCATAGAGTAAGTGAGAAACTGAGATTGAGTGATTTGGATTCCTTTTCACCTTGAAACATTCTGTCCAGTGATTAGTTTTGGCTTTATCCACCATCTTTGCTCAAACCCTTCATGGCTAAAATGAATAGAAACGGGAAAGAGGGTCCCTATTGCTTTCCGTGGAGGGAAAAAACCAAGAGCGCCCCTATTCACTAGAATGGAGTACTTTATCATTGAGAGACTGTGTGCGGTCCATTTTACCTACTAGTCTCCAAATCCTATTTGCTTTAGCATATCTAACAAATAGAAACAACAAAATTTGTCAAAAGGTTTCTCCACATTCAGTTTACACAATTCCCAGGCCTTCATGTTTTTAATCAACAATCAAGCATCTCATTTGCAATCAATGAAGTATCAATGATCTGTCTATTTTTGTTAAAGAATGTATGCAGACAGTCTTATGTAGAATGTACATGGAATAACATATCTTTAGAAACAGTATAGCATATATTTAGGGATAATAGCAGAGATTCAGGGATGATAGAATTTCCTTTTTGATTATTTTCTTAATTAGCATAGCTGTAGATGTATATGTATCTGTCCTATTGTGGAATACAACATATGAAAATTACTTCAAAACCTTGCTGAAAAAGATGGTATCAAAGCATGTGTGTCATTGTCGGAATTAGTTACTGTCTCATCGAAATTGTTTCACCGGCTCACTGGATTTTTCATTAGGGAGTTTTCCTGTAGCTTGTGTAGGTGCGTGAAAGGTCTCATTGGTCTGATCTTTTGGATCAAACATTGGCATATAGCTTTACACACATTTCTGGTGTCACTTTGATTATCAAAATACTATAAGCAACAACAATATCATTCCAGTATCATTTGTCCTTGATTCTGGATCAGAATTATTTTTGTCTGATGTTCGATAATGGTGTTGCTTTGAAATTTGATTTGTATATCCTTTCTCTTGATTTCTCCATAGCTAATTTCTAGAATCAAATTTGTATCTCTGGTTCTTGGTTTCTTAATCACCATTGTTATGAATCCACTATTGTTTGGTGACAGTTGGGTGCTTTATACCTTTGTTGGAAGTTTTTGTGCATAACATTTGGTTACTCTCTCCTTGTTTGTTGGTGGGCTGATAGTTTCTATCTCTATTAAGCTCCTAATCTTTTCAACTACATATTTGGTAAACCTCTCTGTTAAGCTCCTGTGAACTTGTTTGAAAATGACTAGTAATGTAGGAGGAGGAATGGCCACTTTAATTTGGCTAGTATTGCTTCTGTTCATAGTCCATCTTCTGAAAAAGTGATTTTGTTCTCGGTGAGGAATTTGTTAAATTTTCTCAATATCAGAACTTACTGAAGGAATCCATTTTGGTTCAAGCTTTTGTTGAGTCTGATAAAACATGTCTTTTCACCTCTTCTAATAAGTGGGTGATTGATTCGAGTGCTACAAATCATATGATAGGAAATCCCAACATTTTCTCTAGCTTTACATCACATAAAGCACCTTCTGTGGTTACTGTAGCCGATGGATCAACTTGTAATAGGGTTGCATTTAGGACGGTAAAACCAACTTCCTTTATTACCTTGTCATCTGTATTAAATCTACCAAAGTTGGCCTTTAATTTTATTTCTACTCATTAAAATTACCAAAGAGCTTAATTGTTATATCTCATTGTTTTCGTATCATTGTCTATTTCGTGATCTTGTGATGAATTAGGTTATTGGTAAGGAAATGTACCTTGGTGATCTATATATCCTTGATGAATGAGAGCCTTAGTCTATTACCTACTCTAGTGTCGTGTTCCCATTTGAGGCACATTGTGGCACATTGTCGACTGGGACATCCTTCTCTACCTTTGTTGAAAAAGCTCTGCCCTGAGTTTCAAAATATTTCTTCATTGGATTGTGAGTTATGTCGATTTAAAAAATACCATTGTAGTTCATTAAGTCCAAGAGTTAATAATCGAGTTGAGTCAGCCTTTCAATTAGTTCATTTTGATGTTTGGGGCCATGTCCTGTTGTTTCCATAATTGGACACATGTATTTTTCACTTTTGTGGATGATTTCTCTTGAATGACTTGGATTTATTTTTCGAACAGTCACTCTAAAAGTATTGTCATTGTTATGCGTTTTGTGCTGAAATCAAAACTCAATTCAATTCTTCCATGCATATTTTGAGGAGTGATAACACTAAAGAATATATGTTAGAATTGTTTCACTTCTACATGAGGCAACATGGTATCCTCGACCAGTCTTCATATGTTGATACACCCTCTCAAAATAGAATTACTGGGAGGAAGAATAGGCATATACTTGAGACCGCTCAGGCACTTTTATTCCAAATGAAGGTTCCTAAACAGTTTTGGGCCGATGCAGTCTCTACCACCTATTTTCTAATTAATTGCACGCCATCTAGCGTGCTTGCTGGTAATATGCCTTACACTATTCTTTTTCCAAAAAATTCACTATTTCAAGTGGAACCTAAGTTATTTGGAAGCACATGTTATGTTAGATACGTTCGACCGAGGTTACCAAGTTGGACCCCAAGGTATTGAAATTTGTTTTCTTGGGCTATTCTTATTTTCAGAAGGGGTATCAATGTTATTCTACTAGATTTGGCAAATATTTGGTGTCAATCAATGTGGCATTTCATAGACCACACCAATTTTCTATGTGCCTCCCACTTTACAAGTTAACAGGAGAAAAATGAATGGTTAGTCTATTGAGTTACTCGTGATATGACAAGACTATCAGATAAGTTTGTTCCTCCATCTTTGAGTTCTTTTATGGAGCACCAATTGCCTATTGTGCCTTCTATACCTGTTCCTACAAGACTATCGATTGTTCAAATTTACTCAAGAAGGAAAGTGGCCGATGATACATATCCTACATCACCTCCTTCATCATCAGATCCTTATCCACTTAATCCTCTAAAAAATCTTGACCTTCCTATTTCTCTTCATAACAGTACATGTACTTACACGTCCACATATTCTATTGCTAATTTTGTTTCATACGATCACTTATCTCCTAGTTCTAGATCTTTGATTGAATTATTAGACTCCATTTTTGTACCCAAAACAATGAAAGATGTTCTGAATCATCCAGGCTGGTCTAAAACAATGCTTGAATAAATACATGCCTTGAATGAAAATCACACTTAGGATTTAGTGGATTTATCCAAGCAATGGTATGCGAGTGGATCTTCATGGTCAAAGTCAATCCATATGGTTCTGTAGCGAGACTTAAGGCTAGACTTGTAGCCAAAAGGTATGCTCATACTTATGGAGTGGATTATTCATACACATTCTCCCTAATTGCTAAACTTACTTCTGTCTGCTTGTTTATTTCTCTAGCTGCTTCTATGAATTAGTAGTTGCATCAGTTGGATATTAAGAATATGTTCCTTCATGGTAATCTCCAAGAAGAGGTTTATATGGAGCAACTACCTGATTTTATTGCTCAAGAGGAGTATGGGAAAGTATGTCATTTAAAAAAATCATTATATAACTTGAAGCAAAGTCCCCAATCTTGGTTTGGAAAGTTTAGGGAGGTCATTCATGAATTTGGGCTAAAGAAGAGCAAATGTGATCACTCAGTGTTATGTAAAAAATCAGCAGTTGGTATTGTACTTGTCACACCCCTTTTTTAACCCAAAAGAAAGATTTTAAAGTTTTGAAAGGGTTTTTATTATCAAAGTGACAAAAGATGAAATTTTTTTGTTTCGAAAAAGGATCCATTTTTAATTAAATTCAGAGTCACCGCTTGGCATAAATCGGGTGTACCAATTCACCTTTGAAAAATTCTTTTCAAAATGATTTGACTCTTTAAAACTGGTTTGCGAATAGAGATTCCAGTTAAGGAATTCTGTTGACTGAGGGGGAGGTGTTAGACACCCCTCGATCCCGTGGTTCGACCACGGTTGCTTGGTGGAGCGTATCGACTAATTTGACATTACGAATGTATAAAGCACACAAAACACATACAAAACAATCAATCAAACAACAAAACAAAACAAATTCAAAATATAATGTCCAGTCCAATTATACAGTCCAAAAATAGGAAAAATACGAAAATATGAATCCTATTCTAAGCTAATCTTAAAACTACGCTCCAATGCTTTACCTGATACCTCAAGCCTTGATCACGAACCTCCTTTGCATACTTGATATGTTGGGGTATTCCTCAGATAAATCAATACAAATCCCTCGGGGCATTCCCCGGCCAAATGAGTACATTTTAAAAGAAATAAAATGGGAAAAAACACTCAACACAAATATTTACACATTCGATGATTAGAATCCTATGAGTTGCCTACCCTAAAATCTAGAATTTTTCTATCTATTTACCGACCTAATCATGCTGTTATCGTGTTCAACAATATTCATACGTAAACCAAATTAAACCGAAGTCTTAATCAATCCAAATTCACCATTTTGTCAATTTCTTAATTCCACCCCTGAATCCAATCTCAACATGATTAAACTAATTCGATACATGGTTCACCAATCAAGTTTTCACATCCAACTCCAACATCAAACAATACACAACAAAGATTTACATATATCAAACACGCAAACCATTTAGAATTACGTAAAATTAAAGGGAGAGAAGACACAATTGGACCTCAAGGTTTCTTTTATTCAATCAACTTGAACCGATTTCAACACCGAAGGAGCCTCAGGAATCAATGAACCTTGACCTTGAACTCTCCAATCGAACAAAACCAACCTCGATATACCTTTACTGTTTTCCACCAGAATTGTAACAAAATTCATAATGACCAACAAAACCTGTTTATGATTTCCGATGGGGGTTCGATTGCAGAGAGGGATGGGTCGTTGTTTTCATATCACCGAAGCTCCTTCAAGCTCATCTGGTCAAAACTTTCAGATTTTGAGGTGGTAGGATGCTGTTTTAACTTTGTCAGAGCTCCGGCGAGCTCAGCGGTTGAAGAAATCGAAGTAAACGGGTCAAATTTTTGACCCCATAGATCCCCTTTTCTTACTCTCTTTCCTTTTCCGATCACCGATCATCCTCTACTATTTTCTTCTCCCATTTTCTCTCTCAAATTCTCTCTCTCTCGATCTCTATATCTCACGTCATCTCTTATCTATCCATTTTTGTGTGTATCCCAGTGGAATTAAGAGTGTGTAGTGTATATAGATGTGTGACGGTGAGGTCAGTATAAGGGTGTGTTCTATGTATATGCAGGTAGTGTTTTTGTGAAATCTGGGTGTGTGTGCGTTGTGTATTAATATGTGAATGAATTCTGTGAAGATGGCCAAAAAAATAAAGAAATGATGTGTTGATGTGTAGCTGCTATCTTGTGGAAGAAGAATCCCCCAAATTGTGAGGGGTGGTCTGTATATAATTCTATGGTGGGTCCCATCTGTCTATGTCATGTGTGTATATTGTTCCCTTTAGAGAAAAATGAAAATTTGAATGTATTGTTTCTAGTGAGTGTTTATGTGAGAATGTGTGGGTAATTCGTGAGTGGGGGAGGGTATGCGGGGGTAGGGGTTAAGTAAGGTAGGGTAGTGAGGTAAGAGGTGGGGTAAGGTAGTGAGGTAGGGGTGGGGTAGGGTAGTGAGGTGTGAGTTGGTTGAGATAAGGTTTGTTAGGATAAGGAAATATTAGGGAATTTGATTTGTTAAGGATTTATTAAAATTTTATTATATTTTGTATTTTTGTGGGGGTATAATCACGTGGATGAGGGTGTATGATAGCATAAGGTAAAATGAATTAAATGGGTTTCAGGAGGGACAAAATTAGGTGTCTACATCATGCCTCTTTTTAGGTATAAACACAAAGTGTTTTTAGACAAAAAAGTAGACAACGAGATCAAATTTTGACCCGACCACTATTCAAGAAAGAAATAGAAGGAAGAATGACGATCGAGTTGGAGAGTCGAGTGAGGTTCTGTCGAGGTTCTGGTCCGCGGCTCTGTCATTACATCAAAAATGAAAATTATAGATTAAAACATAAATGAAATTACAAAAATCCAATCTATGCAGCTTCTTTTGGACTCTTGACTTGAGTTTCATCACCCTATTCTTCAGGCGGGTTCCTGACTTAAAATTTCTTCAATTTGTTGCTTGGCTTTCAATTTCTTCACCTTATTAATTGAATTTCAAATATTTCACCTTGTTGTTTGACTTTTAACTTCTTCACCTTGTTTCTTGACTTGCAACTTCTTCACCCTATTCTTCAGGCGGGCTCCTGACTTGTGATTTCACAACTCTATTCTTCGGGCAAGTTCTCGACTATCGATTTCATTACCCTGTTCTTCAGGCGGGCTCCTGAAATCACATCAAAACTAAAAATAAAATTATCCCAAATAAAGATTATTATAAAGAGATTCCATTTGCTAGAAAAGTAAATTTTCAAACAACAAGAATTAAATTTTGCCCTAGTTTATCATCAAAAAACTTTTGCGAATGTCAGATCTAATCATAAATATTTGCATGTCGCAATGATAAATCAAGATTCTGACCAAGAAGTGCATCTCTTAAGGGTGAAATTAATTGACCAAGACTAGGAAGTGTGTCTCCTAAGAATTAAATGATGGATTTTGACTAGAAAGAGTGTCTTTTAGAGATAAAAGTTTAAGTTAAAAAGTGTGCCACCTGAAAAATGAAAACTAACAAGGGAGTGTGTTCCCTAAGGGTTAAGTGCGATGACTCGACTAGAAAGTGCATTTTCTAAAAATCAAGGGGACTGACTCAACCAAGAAGTATATCTTCTAGGAATCAAGGGGACTGACTCAACCAGATGTACATCTTCTAGGAACAAGGGGATTGACTCGACTAGTAAGTACATCTTCTAGGAATCAAGGGGACTGACTCAACCAGGACGTATATCTTCTAGAAATCAAGGGGACTGACTTAACTAGGAAGTACATATTCTAGGAATCAAGACATAAGTTAGGAAGTGCATCACCTAACAAGTAAAATTTGAATTGAAGTGCATCACCTAACAAGTAAAATTCGAATTACCCAATCAAGGAAGTGCGTTTCCTTAGCAATGCCGCTTGAGTTACCAAAACAAGGAAGTGTGTCTCCTTACCAATGCCACTTGAGTTACCCAAATAAGGAAGTACGTCTCCTTACAAATGCCGCTTAAATTACCTAAACAAGAAAGTGCGTCTCCTTATCAAAGCCGCTTGAATTACCTAAATAAGGAGATGTGTCTCCTTACCAATGCCTCTTGAATTACCTAAACAAGGAAATGTGTCTCCTTACAAATACCACTTGAATTACTCAAAAAAGAAAGTTTGTTTCCTTACAAATGTCGCATCAATTATCGAGATGAGGAAATACATCTCCTTACAAATGTCTCTTGAATTATATAGACAAGGAAATGCACGTCCTTACAAATGCCACTTGAATTACCCAAATAAGGAAGTGCGTCTCCTCACAAATGTTGCTTGAATTGCCTAAACAAGGAAGCGTGTCTCCTTACAAATATTGGTTGAATTGCCCAAACAATGAAGTGCGTCTTCTTAAAAATATTTCTTAAATTATCCAAACAAGGAAGTGTGTCTCCTAAGGGTCAACTAAAATGACTCGACTAGAACATGCGACTTCTAAGAGTGAAGGTTCAATTTAGGAAGTTCATCACCAAATAAATAGACCTGAATTATTCGAACAAGGAAGTGTGTCTCCTAGAGATATTGGATGATGAGTTTTTACCATGGTTTTGATTATCAAACCTGTACAACAACATTGTCTCCTGCATTTGTGAAAGTGAGGCATTCCAGCCTTTGATGTTTAGACTTTGAAATCCTTGATTTGAAGGTAACATGTGTTCCTATTTCATACAAAGATAACTTATGAGTTACAACATGGTGGCTGGTTTGTGGCTTTGGCTTTTGTGGCAATCGATCTTTCCCCCGTCACATTTAACCTTGCTTCCAATTATTAGCATATGCCATTGACTTGCTACATTATTGACCCAAACTTAGATTATTAAGAGTGACTCTAAAACAAACACAGTATCTCTGCTTTGACATGTTTCTCAGATAAACCCTTTGAACCTTGATATTTCCATGAGATTCCAGACTTGTTTTTTGACAAAACTTTTTGCATGCCTTTATTTTAGTCACAATCATGTCTCTTTCATGTACTGGCCATTTGTCATACTTTGTGCAATTGAAGAAGCTAGTAGCCAGTTTTGAAATCTTTTCTCACTTGTTTTGATATGGACATGACTAAAAAAACAGAGAAAAATGACAATGATTTTTTTTGAATAACTGACTCAAGAAAATAAAATAAAAATATAAAGAAGAAAGAAAAGACAATGAATGTCCTCATTTAAAATAAAGAAACAAAAAATTTATTTAAAAATGACAGTCAACTCTAATGATTATGTCATGCATTTTGGATTAAACTGCCTGATCTTTCCATCCAAACTTTCTACCAATTGTTCTTGAGTTAATGGCCCTGAAACTAAGTTATTTGCTTAGACCCATTGCATTCGGAGACCTCATTCAGCTAGTGGCACCTTGAAGGGTTTTCGTCAACAAGCCTCTCTTGTTTTTCTCTTAGCTCACCATCACCTTGTGAAATTCATAAGGGTTTTTCACCAATAAAACTCTCTTATTTTTATTTTATCACAACTCACAGTTGTCTTATAGTGCTCGTGAGGGTTTTCATCGATAAGACTCTCTCATTTTTATCTCTCTCCTGGTTCCTTATCCTACAGAAGATAAGTAGTACTCAAATATATCATCACATCCATTGTATGCTTAGCCTTAACATTCTCAAAGATTGATCAGAAGGTCTTTCTTTGGTTGTAACTTGACTTTGGGATATGGTTAGAAATAAAGAATGGCAGGAGGTCTAAATGACACTTAAAGTGGGGTAGGACTTACAACTTTTGGAATCGACTCAAATAATGAGGATTAACTCATGCCCCGATTTCTTTTTGCTGGGTGACTCTAAATTGGTTATTTGGTTGGACCAAGCCCCGAGTAGGCCAACCTACGTATCTCACCCTCAAGAGAGAGGAATTAGGTCTCACATAGTTCCGGCAGCTTGTTCTTTTAATTGATTCTGATTTTTTTATTTTTCTCTTTTATTAACTCTTTTTCTCTTTGAAACTTTCTGACTCTATTTTTCTCAACACTCTTTTCTTTTCTTTCTTTTTGGACATATTTTCTTTTTCTTTTTTTTTTGAAATTTTTCTTACTCTATTGTTTTGCTCGATATTTTTCTTTTGAGCTTTGCTGACTCTATCTTGATTCCAAAAGAGGGGTATGAAAGAAAATAGGACTAAAGCTCAAATGGGGTAAACAAAGGATGACACGATATTTGGATAGCAAAATGAAATGCCTTCATCATATCAATCCTTGAAAATACTAGTACATATGCAATATGAAAATAAAAGATGAAGATCATTTGTGACATCTTTTTAAGCATTAACTTTGACTGAGTCTGTGCGTCACTACTTCTGCGCTTTTCTGGCATACAACTCCATTTTTGTTGTACATTCCTCACATTGAATGACTCGTGATTTTATGAAGATGATTTTCTTTCTGTTCATGCAACCACTATTTGACTTAATTGAGCTATGTCTTTCAATTGATGACTAAGTTATTCTTGTGATTCTCAAAATAATTGCCTGAGTTTTACAAGAAGGCTTCAACTTGTCACCAAATGTCTCAGCACTCTACCTATTATCTCAGATATTTTTCTAACTTTAGCCCTTTGATTCAATATTTCATGGTTAAATTAGATTTTAAGATCTGGCTGGAAATTTCATAGGTATGTCATAATACTAGAATCAACCAAAAATGTATTGTGTAAAAAAAACAAACAAACAACACAAATTTAAAACACAAAGGAAAAAGGGATACTCCATTTAATTAAAATGAAATATAGAAGGGCTTGAACATAACAACAAAGGGACAAAACAAGATAAATCCCGAACTACAACTCTGAAATAATTTGGATAATAGAAAATAAAATAAAACAAAATACCAGACCTCTTCCTAATAGGGAGAAGGGTGACTTCTCAATTGCCCAGCCTAACATCTTATCCACTGATTTGCATATCAGCATGACTAGATCTTTCCTCACTATCAATGTTCTTCACCACAATCGATTTGTCATGAATCATATTTTCTATTTCTCTTTTCAAAGCACGACAATCTTTGATACTGTGACCCTGAACATCAGAATGATATGCACATTATACATTAGGATCAAAAGTCTTTGTATACAGGTTAGGAGTATACTCAAGGAGAGGAGTAATCATGCCCCGCTGTACTAATCTCTGGAATAAACTGGCGTATGACTCTCCAATTGGTGTAAAGCTATCTCTTGACTTCTGTCTCATTTCATTGTTTGGCTTGCATAGAAAATCTGGCCTAGAAGGGCTTTGGTATGTTTACGGAGTTTGAGGGTGACTCTGAGGAGTTGATGCATTCCATTATGGGTAAGAAGGGGATTAAACATATGGTTGTGCATTGTATACTGGATATGGAGGTGCGGATAGGGTATAATGGATTTTGGGAGTGATTCTTTGGAGCTTTGGCATAAACTTGGGTTTGAGCCTGGGGTAATGACTATGTGGTCTTCTTGATCGTGCCCATTGTCCAACTATAATAGCAGATACATCTTCCTCGTTATTCTTTCCCCCAACACTTCCAAAACCCTTTTGAATTGCTTGAGTAGTTGCTTTCAATGTTACAAAACTCACAATGCGACCAGTCTTAATTAAATCCTCTATCATCTTCCCCATTTTGAGAACCTAAATAAATGGCTTGCCTAATCAGGTAACAAGTGTTGATAATATGTTTTATCCTACACTTGAATAAACACCTCCACTATATTACTTTCTTTCATTGGTGGTTTCACCCTAGTAGCTTGTTTACTCCATCTAATCACATACTCTCTGAAATTTTCAGTACTCTTTTTCTTCAGACTAGTTAGGGATTTCTCTTCTGGAATCAACTCCATATTGTATTGGAATTTTTGCACGAATTCATTAGCTAGGTCATGCAAACTATTCCACTTATCGATGTCTTGGTCGCCAAACCATTCTGAAGCTAGACCTGAAAAACTCTCACCGAAATATGCCATAAGTAATTCTTCCTTCCCTCCAGTGCCCCTTAGTTGGTTGCAATAACATCTCAAATGTGCTATAGAATCACCATATCCATCATACTTCTCAAACTTCAACATTTTAAAACCAAGAGGGAGATGAACACCTAAAAACATGCACAAATCTTTATATGAGACTCTTTTGTACCCCCCAAGTCCTTGGAAGTTTTTCATAGCTAGTTCCAAAATTCTCAATTTTCTGGCCATTTTGTCTTGTTCTTCTATCATAACAGGCTTCTCAGTGTTAAGAGGAAATTCAGGCGGTTGAGTGTAGCCATAAGGACCAGTCGACTTAAATGTGAGCTCAGAAGCATAATGCTTATCACTAGAAATATTCAATACAGGCTCACTAGTAGAGTGGGGAGGTACAATCGATGGATAAACCTCAAAAGTAGAATCTTCGGGTGGGATGGTGCTGCAAAAATATGAACAATAGGTGGAGTCGAGTATGTGGTAGTTTTGTATTGAGAAGCTTGGAGAAGAATATTGGAAGTATTTGGATAGTGTTGCCCTGGAGTAGATCTGATCCATGTTGTAACGTGTCAACAACAATAAGAAACTATACATGTGACACTAGAGGCAAGCTAGAAAGATATTTCAGATTATTAGTGGAAAATGGAGGAGGTGGTAACCCATTAACCCAAGCTCGATGCATTTATATCATTTGCTGCCTTAATTTCTGAACCTCTTCATTAGCTTCTAAATTCTCATTCTCCAAAATCCCTATCTGATTAGTGACAACAAAATCGGTATCTTTGTTAGCTATAACTTCCTCTGTGACTTGTTGCAATATGGAAGACCAGCCAAAATGCCACTACCCAACAACCTTAAACTATCTGAACAAGAGATAACAAATGCATTAGAGTTCAACACTTTTTCAAAACCTTTTTTTTCTTTTAAAAAGATCACCGAACCCAATAAGGATGCCTACGTATCTCACTCTCGGGAGAGGAGAATCAAGTGTACGTAGTTCGTGAAGTCTTGCCAAAATGGCCAATTAAACTCTTTTTCTTTTTTTTTTTCTCTTAAAACTTTAAGAAGAAAGGAAAATAACAAATTTTCAAAAATATAGATGAAAATTATTTTGAATTTTTCAATTTTAAATTCCCTATACAAAATGAAATCTATAATTACCAAAGAAAATCTTTTGGGTTTTCGATTTTTAATTTTATACGAAAATGAAACTTGAAACTGTTAAAGGAAAATCTTTTTGTGGTTTTCTTTTAGAGATGTATATAGAACACTTACTCTAAATGAAGAGCAAAGAAAATCTTTTTGGATTTTTTAAAATAAGATCTCCGAACCAATAATAGGTTGCCTACGTATCTCACTCCTGAGTGAAGAGAATCAGGGGTGCGTAGTTCGTCCAAATTGGACAATTAAAGATTAAATAACCAACTGCACCATGATTTAAGAGATACGACCACAAATAGATGAGAAATATCGTCAATAAAATTTTTTTGGGGGTTTTCAATTTGACACTTCACATAAAACTGACACCAACAACTATGAAAGAGAATCTTTTTGGTATTTTCGTCATATGAAATGTACAAAACTTTTGTCATTTTTTTTATTTTCCTTTAATAAAAAACTCCTAAAAATGTTTTTGAAAATTTTGAATTGTGAAAGCATGCTAAAGGAGATAAAGGGAAAATCTTTTTGAGTTTTTTTTTTAATTTTTCAGTAAATGTGTGAAAGAGGTAAGAATATCTTTTTGAATTTTTGGATTGTGAAAAAATAAAATCCATAAAGAACTCTAAAAAAAACGACGAAACTCTTTTTTTTTTAACTCCTTTTTCTTTCTTTTTTTAATAATTTCTTGCCTACACACTTTACTTCTAACACATGCTTTTGTCCAAATCAGCCTGTCAAATGACCTCGTTACCATCAAATATGCAACATTTAACACGTAGGGATGCTTTAGAGGTGAGTCTCCTACAAAGGACAAAGTGGGTCCTGTTAGGTCTCAATATAATGCAGATAAGTATGACCTAAAGGCTGACCTATGATGGGGTTCACTAACAAGACAGTTCGGAGGAACGTATGGTCGATAGTGGCTGCTTTGCTTTGCACCTACTCCATACCAGTCGATGGCTCTCCCTCCTAAAATAAGGGTGACTCAACTATAGGTCGTGTACACAGCGTGTACTACAAAACTTATTAAAGAAAGAATTAACTCGGGTTATGCACATGATTCCAAATATAAAGTAGTAACACATAAGAGAAAAACTGTAAACAAAGAGCACATAGGCACTCAAAAACAATAACACAAACGATAAAACAAATAACGTCTATACACCCATGATGTCAAACTAAGCTGATACAACTCCGAAAAATAAGATCGAATTCTAAAAATCTCCAGTGGAGTCACCAGAGTTGTCACACCCCCTTTTAAACCCAAAATAAAGATTTTAAAGTTTCGAAAGGGTTTTTATTATCAAAGTGACAAAAGATGAAATTTTTTTGTTTTGAAAAAGGATTCATTTTTAATTAAATTCAGAGTCGCCACTTGGCATAAATCGGGTGTGCCAAGTCACCTTTGGAAAATCCTTTTCAAAATGATTTGACTCTTTAAAAATGGTTTGCGAATAGAGATTCTGGTTAAGGAATTCTGTAATCTCTGTTGAGCGAGGTGAAGGTGTTAGGCACCTCTCGATCCTGTGGTTCGACCATAGTCGCTTGGTGGAGCGTATCGGCTAATTTGACATTACGAATGTATAAACCACATAAAAAACACATAAAACAATCAATTAAACACATAAAACAAAACAAATCCGAAATATAGTGTACAGTCCACTTATACAGTTCAAAAATAGGAAAATACGAGAATATAAATCCTATTCTAAGCTAATCCTAAAACTACGCTCCAATGCCTTATCCGATGCCTCGGGTCTTGATCATGAACCTCCTTTGCATACATGATATTTTGGGGCATTCCACGGATAAATCAATACAAATCCCTCGGGGCATTCCCCGGCCAAATGAGTACATTTTTAAAGCGATAAATGAGTACATTCGATGATTAGAATCTTATAAGTTGCCTACCCCAAAATCTAGAATTTACCTATCGATTTAATGACCTAATCAAGATACTATCGTGTTCAACAATATTCATACTTAAACCAAATTAAACCAAAGTCTTAATTAATCCAAATTCACCCTTTTGTCAATTTCTCAATTAGACCCCCAATCCAATCTTAACATGATTAAACTAATTCGATATGTGGTTCACCAATCAAGTTTTCATATCCAAATCCAACATCAAACAATACACAACAAAGCTTCACACATACCAAATACGTAAATCATTCAAGATTACGTAAAATTAAAGAGAGGGAAGACAGAATTGGACCTCAAGGTTTCTTTTATTCAATCAACTTTAACCAATTTCAACAGCAAAGAAGCCTCGGGAATCAATGAACCTCGACCTTGAACTCACCAATCGAACAAAACCAACCTTGATATACCTTTACTGTTTTCCACCAAAATCGCAACAAAATTCACGACGACCAACAAAACTCGTTTATGATTTCCGATGGAGGTTCAATTATGGAGAGGGTGGGTCGTGTTTTCATATCACTGGAGCTCCGTCAAGCTCAGCTTGTCAGAACTTTTGGATTTTGAGGGGGCTGGGCATTGTTTTCACTTTGCCAGAGCTCCGCGCGAGCTCGATGATAGAATAAATCAAAGCAAACAAGTCAAATTTTTGAACCCTTCTCCCTCTCTTTCCTTTTTCGATCACCGATCATTCTCTACTATTTTCTTATCTCATTTTCTCTCTCAACTTCTCACTCTCAATCTCTATCTCTTAGTCATCTCTTTGTAGACATTGAAATTTTGTGGACTCTACAAAAGGAGTTTAATTTTGGTTAGAGTTCTTGGGGGCTACTTTACCCTAAATCTAGCTTGATGTCTACTCAACCTAAACCCTAAATTAAGCCTATATAAAGGGAAAAAATATTCCTTTAAAGAGGCATCTCACTGTCCCACAAATTTACGGGATATTCACAAAGAGATCAAAGATCTGAAAAGTCCCAATAAATTCATGAGATATTCATAAAGATCAAAACCCTCTCTTCTTGATAATTACATACATCAAGAAGACAAACCCCCCTTTCATGGAGATCAAATCCAAATGTTCCTACGCTTGAGAAATACATCACTAATGGCCTCGAATTATGGAGAAATTCATATTCAAATCTTCATACACTAGAGAAATGTGCTACTGACGGCCCTTGAATTACAGAGAAAATCAAGAGAGAAACATCAAGGAGGAATGAATTTGTACCTCCATCGTTTATCAATAAAACTATTATTTTTTAATATTTTTATTTGTGGTTGAATTTTATTTTCCATGAATTAAATTATGTTGGAAACAAAAAACAAATTGGCACACCCAGTGGGACCAAATCTGTCCTTCATCTCTTCTCTCATAAACTAAATATGCAAATTTGTAGCGGCAGGATCGTAAAGATGGAAGTGGTACTTCAAGACTCGTCTTTGAGTTTCATCAAGTCTACACTCCGACAAGCCTTGAAGCAGGAGCATTTGTAGACATTGAAATTTTGTGGACTATACAAAAAGAGTTCAATTTTGGTTAGAGTTCTTGGGGGCTACTTTACCTTAAATCTAGCTTGATGACTACTCAACCAAAACCCTAAATTATGCCTATATAAAGAGGGAAAATATCCCTTTAAAGAGGCATCTCCAGTATCAAACAAATTCATGGGATATTCACAAAGAGATCAAAGATCTGAAAAATCCTAATAAATTCATGGGATATTCATAAAGATCAAAACCCTCTCTTCTTGATAATCAAATACATCAAGAAGACAAACCCTCCTTTCATGGAGATCAAATCCAAATGTTCTTATGTTCGAGAAATATTCCACTAATGGCCCTCAAATTACGGAGAAATTCATATCCAAATCTTCATACTTTCGAGAAATATACTACTGACGGCCCTCAAATTATGGAGAAAATCAAGAGAGAAGAATCAAGGGAGGAACAAATTTGTACCCCCATCACTTATCAATAAAACTGTTGTTTTTTTATATTTTTATTTGTGGTTGAAGTTTATTTTTAATGAATTAAATTATGTTGGAAACAAATTGACACGCCCAGTGGGACCAAATCTGCCCTTCATCTTTTCTCTCATAAATCAGATCTACAAATCTGTAGCCGCAGGATCGTAAAGATGGAAGTAGTACTTCAAGACTCGTCTTTGAGTTTCATCATGTCTACACTCTGACAAACCTTGAAGCAAGGGGCATTTGTAGACATTGAAATTTTATGGACTCTACAAAAAGAGTTCAATTTTGGTTAGAGTTCTTGGTGGATACTTTACCCTAAATCTAGCTTGATGGCTACTCAACCTAAACCCTAAATTACGCCTATATAAAAGAGGCAAATATCCCTTTAAAGAGGCATCTCCAGTATCCCACAAATTTATGGGATATTCACAAAGAGATCAAAAATCTGAAAAGTCCCAATAAATTCATGGGATATTCATAAAGATCAAAACCCTCTCTTCTTGATAATCAAATACATCAACAAGACAAGCCCTCCTTTCATGGAGATCAAATCCAAATATTCCTACGTTTGAGAAATACATCACTAATGGCCCTCAAATTACAGAGAAATTCATATCTAAATCTTCATACATTCGAGAAATATGCTACTGACGACCCTCGAATTATGGAGAAAATTAAGAGAGAAGAATCAAGGGAGGAACAGATTTGTACCCCCATCATTTATCAATAAAACTGTTGTTTCTTCATATTTTTATTTGTGGTTGAAGTTTATTTTCTATGAATTAAATTGAACTCTTTTTGTAATTTGTTTATTTTCTACAACAAGAGTTCAAAAAGGTAATTTGTTTCCAACATAATTTAATTCATGAAAAATAAACTTCAACCACAAATAAAAATATGAAAAAACAACAGTTTTATTGATAAATGATGGGGGTACAAATCTGCTCCTCTCTTAATTCTTCTCACTTGATTTTCTCTGTAATTCGAGGGCCGTTAGTGGCTTATTCTTGAACATAGGATGATCTCTTTATGAACATCCTATGATTTTGTGGGATATTGGAGATCCTGATCTTTTTACGAATACCCATCAGCTTATGGGATATTCAAGATGCCTGTTTCAGGAAATATGTTACCCTTTAAATAGGCGGGATTTAGGGTTTAGGTAGAGTAGCCATCAAGCTAGATTTAGGGTAGAATAGCTTCCAAGAACTCTAATAAAAAAATGTACTCTTTTTGTAGAGTCCACAAAATTTCAGTTTCTACAAATGCCCCGTACTTCAAGGCTTGTGGAGTGTAGACTTGATGAAACTCAAAGACGAATCTTGAAGTACTGCTTCCATCTTTACGATCCTACGACTATAGATTTGCATATTTTATTTATGTGAGAAGAGATGAAGGGCAGATGTGGTCCTACTGGGCGTGCCAATTTGTTTCCAACATAATTTAATTCATGGAAAATAAACTTTAACCACAAACAAAAATATGAAAAAACAACAGTTTTATTGATAAATGATGGGGCTACAAATTTGTTCCTCCCTTAATTCTTCTCTCTTATTTTTTTCGTAATTCGAGGGCCATTAGTGGCTTATTCTCGAACATAGGATTTTCTTTTTATGAATACCCTATGATTTTGTGGGATATTAGAGATCCCGATCTTTTTACAAATACCCATCAGTTTATGGGATATTCAAGATATCTATTTCAGGGAATATGTTACCCTTTAAATAGGCGGGATTTAGGGTTTAGGTAGTGTAGCTATCAATCTAGATTTAGGATAAAGTTGCTTCCAAGAACTCTAATAAAAAATGAACTCTTTTTGCAGAGTCCACAAAATTTCAGTGTCTATACTCTTATCTATCCATTTCTGTGTGTATCCTGGTAGAATTGAGAGTGTGTAATGTATATGGGTGTGTGATGGTAAGGTCAATGTGAGGGTGTGTTCTGTGTATATGCAGGTAGTGTTTTTATGAAATCTAGGTATACATGCGTTGTGTATTAATGTATGAATGAATTCTGTGAAGATGGCAAAAAAAATGGAGAGATGATGTGTTGATATGTAATGCTATCTTGTGGAAGAAGAATCCCCCAAATTGTGAGGTGTGGTCTATATATAATTCTGTGGTGGGTCCCACCTGTATATGTCATGTGTGTGTATTGTTCCCTTTAGAGAAAAATGGAAATTCGAATGTATTGTTTTCAGTGAGTGTTTATGTGAGAATGTATGGGTAATCCATGAGTGGGGGAGGGTATGCGGAGGTAGGGGTTAGGTAGTGAGGTAGGGGGTCGGGTAGGGTAGTGAGGTGTGAGTTGGTTGAGATAAGGTTTGTTAGGATAAAGAAATATTAAGGAATTTGATTTGTTAAGGATTTATTAAAATTTTATTATATTTTTGTATTTTTGTGGGATTATAATTATGTGGGTGAAGATGTATTAAATGGGTTTTGGGAGGGATAAAATTAGGTGTCTTAAGTACTTTTTGTTGTATATGTCGATGACATTACATTATAGGAAATAATTCGACAGGGGTCTCCTTACTCAAGTCTTTCTTGCAGACCAAGTTTCACACAAAAGATTCGGACCGCTGAAATATTTCTTGGGAATAGAAGTCTCTAGGAGCAATACAGAAATTTTTCTATCTCGGAGAAAGTATGTCCTCGACCTACTTGCAGAAATGCAAAAGTTAGCAGCTAAGTCTTGTATTACTCCAATGGTTCCTAATGTGTATCTTGTGAAAGATGGTGATCTCTTTGATAATCCCGAGGGATATAAGAGGTTAGTCGGAAAACTAAATTATCTCACCATGAATCATCCAGATATTTCCTTTACAGTAAGTGTGGTTAGCCAATTTATGTCCATTCCTTTGGTCAAACATTGGGAGGCACTACAACAAATCCTATGTCATCTAAAAAGAGCACCTAGACTTGGCATATTATATAGCAATAATGGGCATTCAAGGATCGAGTACTTTGTTGATGTAGATTGGGTTGGATCCAAGATTGATAGAAGGTCTACTACCGGTTATTGTGTCTTTGTTGGTGGAAAATTGATCTCATGGAAAAGCAAGAAACAAATGGTTGTATTTCGTCCCACTGCAGAATCCAGATACAAAGTTATGACGCAGTCCACATGTGAAATTATAAGGATACATAATTTTTTAACTGAGATTGATTTGAAGCATCATACTATCCCAATAAAACTTTGGTGTGAGAATCAAGCTTCCCTTCATATCACTTCAAATTCAGTTTATCATGAAAAAACGAAAGATATTGAGGTTGATTGTCATTTTATTCGTGAAAAGATTCAAGATAATTTGATTTCCACAGGCTATGTGATGACGGGGGAGCAACTAGCTGATTTGTTCTCTTACACATTGAATGGACCCTATGTTGGTTATCTTTGCAACAAGATAGGTGTGATCATGTAACACCCCGTAAAAGTTGTGCATGGATTGGCCTTTAATAGAGTCCCCTTAGACTTAAAAACTTGAAAAATTTTCCAAGTGTAATGAGGACTTAGAGTCATTTTAGCTGGCAATCTTCGGGATACAACTTTTCAACCTTACTGACATCCGTTTTTAGATTTTCAAGTTGAGTTACAATCGGGCAAGATCATAGTACATCTCGGATAAGTTTCGGAATTTTTTGAAATGCATAAGGCTAGGTTTGGATTTCAAAACAGTAGCAAAACGCATAGCTTATTGCCCAGTTTTCAGCATTTCAGGGTCAACTTCAAATGATCATAACTCTCTGTATATAATGAACTGTGTGAGATATAATATATCAAACGAAATCTCTTTGAGTCCTATTTTAAATGCAGTTGGTTTCATCCAATTTGAGTAAATGAGTAAAAAGTTATAATCGATTTACTCCAGCCTACCAAACTGTCAACTGAGGGACAGATTTGACCTTAATTGTTCCTTAGGGGTATTTTGGTCATCCTCCACCCCTATATATACCACCAACACGGGATTTAATCCCTCAAACACCAAAATACACCTTCATTCATCAAAATTGCTCAAGAACACTCCTTAGGGTTTCAAAATAAAAACCCAAATAGTTCAAGATTCGACCGTAGGTTTTCGAAGATAATTACATATTTGGAATCACCAATCCGCAAGCTTCAAGAAACATCTATTATCTTTGGAAATAGAGGTACGTGGGGTTATCTCAAAAAAATCTCATGGGCTTTAAAATTGATGTTTTCAAAAATGGGGGTTTTGAAATTTAGAATATAATTATGTTTTAAATGTTTTAATGATATTGTTGTGGTCTTTTAGGCCTTTCCCCGAAATGATTTGATATATTATATATGTATACGTGTGTGTTTCATAATAATGATAAATTGAGAGCATGATTTACATGGAACCCCTCTCTTGATATGATTTTGTATTAAATCCTCATATGATGTGAAATGTTTGAAATCATCTTGAAATGCATGTCATGAAATGTCTTAAAAAAAGTCATGATTTGGATATGGTTTTTGACTTTCAAAGAGAGGGTTGTTTTGTTCATGTTGAAATATGTTGCATATGATGATTGAATGAAGAGAATGATATGATACTGATGACTTGCAAGTCGGGTATGACGATACCCTACAGAGTATGACATGTGATTGATTTGAACAAAGTTTGAATGCATTGATTTTCATGAGAAAGGTGGATGCCCGAAGAAGGCGTTTGAGTGAAAAGGCTCATTGCTGGAAACCGTAGTTGCCGATGTGGGTCATATGATATTGTATCCTACATGGGAGGATAATAAAATAATTGAGACATCTCACATTGGGGGATTCCCTGCGGTGTACTCACATGGGGGGTATACCGGCTCCAAATCCTGGCGGCTACTTAGATTGAAGGCTTGGCCGCTGAGCACCAGAGGCGGATTCCACATAGCTGTGGAATTAGAATTGTAGGATATTCCACCTAGCTCAATCGCATTACATTGGTATTAAAAACTATTACATTATGCCCATGTGTTTTTTTCAAATGATTTGATATGAAACTGCTTTATAATTGCTCTCACCTATATTGTGTAAAAATATTATATTTCTGTTTTGATTTCTCTGCGTACCAGTACTTTCGTATTGACCCCCTTCCCTCCCAGGTTCGGAGGCACAATCTAGGGGTCCAGATAACCAATAGATTTCTTCCGACAGATTGCAGAATTAAGTGGTGAGCCTTCTATATTTTGGAAGGACTGATGTCTGCTATTTCATTTATCATTTAGTAGTTTTGGGTCTACTGGGGCCTTGTCATAATTTTCAGATAGTTATCGTTTCAGTCATGTAGTAGAGATTTTGTAGACAGTTTTAGAGATGTTGATTTGAAAGTGTGGGACATTATTTTCGTATTATTGTACGCATATGATTCTTGACTATGTTTCCGTTATATTGTGTATCTTCCGCATTTCTTTTATCATATGAATTGTGTGCATGATTATCAGATAGACAGAGGGCTCCCGGGCCTTCACGGTTCAGGAATGCTCGTCACGGACAGGGCCCCGGTTCGGGTCACGACAGATCAATATCTATGCTCCATCTTGAGGGAGTGTTAAAGAATATATGTAGATACACTTAAGAGATAGGATAGCATATCTTTAGGGATAGTAGCAGATCTTCAGGGATTGATAGAATTTCCTTTTTGATTATTTCCTTAATTAGTATAGCTATAGTTGGATATGTATCTGTCCTACTATGGAATAAAACATATGAAAATTACTTCGAAACCTTGCTCAATAAGAATTTTAAGAAAGACATCTTCCCCTGACACCAGCCGCTTGGCCACTGTTTTAAGCCTCTCAACTAGACTTTGGCCAAAATTTTATGTACACTCCTTATAAGACTTCTACGCCTAAAGTGTTTGAGATGCAAGACACCCTTCTTTTTTGAAATAAGGGCTACCAAAGAAGCATTTCTAGAGTTGACATCATATCATTACTGGTGGAAATGGTTGACAATTCCCATGATGACATCCTTGATGAAATCCAATGCAATTTGGTAAAAGGTCATTGTGTAGCCATCTTATCCTGGGCTTGCTTAGTGCACAAGAGTTTATGGTTGCTCTTACCTCTTCAAAAGTTCTCTCCAGTCGACTTTCCTCCGCTTGAGTAATGCTATTAAGAATTTTAAAGCTAGCTTTAGGCCTCCACTGCTCAAACTCTGTATATAATACTTGATAAAACCTTAGAATATTTTGCTTTGATTTCTTCCCTTTCTTTACTGATCTAATCACCAACTTGTCAATTTATTGTTCCTCCTATGAGAGTTGGGTTCCCTGTGGACGAATTTAGTGTCTCTATCCCTTTATTTTTTCCACAAAAACCTATTTTTTTTTTTGCCAGGATACCTCTTTAATTTTTGCTATTTCCTTAAGTATGAGTTTCAAGTGTAGGGATTTCTATTTCCCCCCTGCGACACCATCTTGTTTTCAGTAGATTGCTCCAACATATCTAATTCCTCCAACACCCTTTCCCTTTGAGTTTTTAACTTTCCAAAGTTCTCTCTGTTCTTGTCAATTGTATCTTTCTTCAAATTCTTTAATTTCTACATTAAGACAAAGTCTGGACTGCCACTAATTTTAATAGCTTTGTCACCCCCTTTGATCATTTTAGGGAAACATTATGTTTTTAGCCACATGTTTTTAAACTTGAAGTAGGAGGGGGCTAGAGTCCTCGTCACCACATTCCAAACACAAGGTCTATTGTCTGAAAGGGTTCTTGTTTAGGCTAATTAATTAAAATTATCATTCCACTCTGGGGAGATTAGCAACCTTTGCATTCTAGAAGTTTGCTTTGAATTCTCACCCCCGGACCATATGAAGTTATCCCCTTGTAGGGGCAAAATAATGATGCCCAATTCAAGAATGGTACTGCTAAAATTGTTCATTGTTGTTGACCTTCAAGTGCAGTTATATCTTTCATATATGTAGACATTCTCCTTTAACGAGCCACTGATCATCCCATGGGGCCTTCACTGACGCAAACTCATGCAATAGTAACTCACTTCTTGAATTGGAGTGAGGCCCATAAACACCTGTCAAGCACCATCTGAAATTCTCCAAGGTACTTCTCATCAAGCAAGATATGGTGTAAGAACCCCTTTGAATATCCCCAACTGTCACTGCCTTTTCTCTCAAAGAATTAAAATGCTCCCGCTTCCATCATTTGACTTTAATCCTGCCCATTCAACCCATCTATTGTCTCATAATTGTTTGATCCAGCTTGAGGAATAACATTCCTTAATTTTTGTTTCCTATAAAGAAACTAGTCAGTTGGACGGCCTAATATATATCTTTAGGAGGAAAAATCACTTTTATAAACTCAGTGCTTCATGCAGTTCCTACTTATATGATGTCACTCTGAGGGTTATTGAGAGATTGGACGATCTTAGAAGGAATTTCTTATGGAAGAGAAACAAGTAGAAGAAAGCTTTTCATTTAGTCAAATGGAAGTTTGTTTTACTTCGCAGAAAGTAATGACTACGCATTGAGATTCTAAAGTTGCACAATAAAGCTGTCAAACTAAAATTTCTATAGAGATATTCACAAGAACCCTCATCCTATTAGAGTGACAGTATCAGAGCAAAATTTGGGAAAGATAATAGTTGGATGACTAATGAAATGCACTCTCCTTGTGGAATCCCTCTATGGAGGTCTATAAGAGTATTATGGCCTTTTACGAGGAACCACACCTCCATAAAGATGAACAATGGGTACAAAACATCATTTTGGGAAGATAACTGGCTGGTAGGGTGCATATGAAATATATACATGCCCTAGTATTCATATGGAGTCAAACCTAGTGGTGTTTGTTTGAACAAATTATGGCTGCTATAGGGAGGTGTTGTCTTATATAGTTGCTATAAATAAAAGTAGGTAAAAAAATTAGTTTAATGATTTTGTGTACCAAAATGAAGAATGTATTTGTTAATCAATTTAACCAAAAAAGAAATAATAGAAAGAGTATGAATATAAAAAAGGAAACAATCGTAGTCTTTCCTCATGAAGTTATGACCGTAACTGATGGATGCCATTTAAATAAAATAAAAATTCCTTTTATAATTTGCACTTGAAATTTTTTATGTGCATGAAATTAATAATGATTACCATAATTATTTCAATTTTTTATTTGATACCATACATATAATATATCAGATAAAATATTAATTTTACACCATAGAGGCAATTTTACAAAGAGTATGTTGCTACAATGAACGCCGTTGTTGGAATAGGTAGAATGTTGTAGAGAAATAAATTATAACATGAAAAATCAAATATGGAGAAAATTAGGCTGTTACAGTGAAATGTCATTATAATGAGGGACCGTTATAGAGATTGTAGTGGCTATAAAACATCAGATGACAGTAGCAGATGCCTAGTCCTCACAGGTGTGGAACCTATAACTCAAAAGGAATTAATGATTGGAAAGTGAATAAATTGACTGAGTTTTTCAAAGTGTTAGAAGATTTCAAAAGTGTATAGTAGGGTGCAGATTGTCTATGCTGGAGAAAGACAGTAGGGGTCTTTAAAGTAAGTTCAACTTATAAAATGTTGAATCAAGACAATCGATCGATACATGGTCTTGAAGCACATTTGGAAAGTGATACCTTTCAGGGTCCCTTATTTTTCATGGTTATTAGCCCATTAAACTATTTTGACCCAAGATAATCTTAACAGGAAAGGGACCCCCCTTTCTTCAAGATGTTTTATTTGTGGGGTAAAACTTGAGACAGTCAGTCATCTGTTCTTAAATCACAAGTTTACAGGTCAGCTATGGATGGTTTTTACCAACCTTAAAGTCATAGCATGGACAATACCCACAAGATAACTGAGGTTCTCTTTTGATGGGAGAAAGCAGGAAAGGATAGATGGAGGATTGTTCCCAATTTGTATATGGTGGACAATCTGGAAAGAATAAAATTTCAGATGTTTTGAAGACAATAGCAGTTCAGTACAGAAAATCAAATTGAATTGTATTAGACTTTTTTTCAGTTTTGGTGATGACAAATCTACGAATATTGAATCGATCATAGATATCCTAGGATTCTGTTAGGTTTTGATAAGTTTTTCTTCTTTTTGCCTTGTAAATATGGTTTCAACACAAGCTATGTGCTGCTTTGGTCAATAAAGAAATGCTACTTCGTACAAAAAGTGTATAATTTCCTTGTATTTGTGGTTTGTTGCTTCCCCCAAGAAATGAAAGATCTTTCCTGGTGTATCTCACCATCCCCAATTTTAGGCATTTCCTGGAATAATAATTGCCTGCCTTCTTTCCCCAATAATTGTTTCTATTATTACATATCTTTCATAGATGATAATTCTGGTACACCCTTTAAATGAATGCTTGGTTTTTGCTCCCCCATCTTCTATATAGAATTCCTTGGCCGCATGTAGCTCGAGGCATTTGCGAACATACCCACCTGAGATTTCCCTCATCTAGTTTGATCTGGTTGGCAAAACTTCTACCACGCTCTAGACAAACCATCCATCTGTCGAGGCCCCTATTTTGAAAATCTGAAAGTATTTATCTCCTATGAAAATCTCCCCTCCTATTAAAGGAGAGAAGGCTTACTAGAAAAAGAGTGTTTAGAGAGATGAAAGGGGAGGTACATTCCCAAGTCAGAGCATATTTTCTTTTGACAAATTACTTATGACCTCTGTATAGTGCCCTAGCTGTGGTTAATTTGTGATTACTCTTTATCAGACATATGCATCTGTAAGAATGATTTTGTGTAAGAGGAAAATAGTTTTTCACAATCAAATCCTTTGTTCATTTGTAAACATTCTTATGGTCGAACCTGAAAAGTCTTAAGCAAAGCACCACACAATAAACACTTAAGGCTAGGATGTGAAATATTTTTCCTTTGACCCTATTATTTTTTTATAAAAGTAATAATTTTACTAAAGGATGAGAGAATAATGCAAACGAAAAATGTATACTGCATAGAGAACCTTACAAAATGAAGCAAATCTCTGCTGAGACAACATCGAATCGTCAGTACTAACTGAAATCTCAAAGGTGCAAAGATATACCGAAAACAAAAATATTTCTCTTAATTTGTAAAGAAAAATTTTCCATCCCTCAGACTTCCCTACTTTCCTTCCATCCATAATGTCCAAATGACTGCTAGGGATGATGCTTGCATGCTCTCCTTCTGATGAGTTCCCATTCTAACACTAACACCTTTACTGTTCTTGACATTACCCATTGTTCAAAACATATCCACTCTATACGCCAGAACTTGTGTGCAACAGGATAATACTGCTACAAATGATTGACTTTTATTATGCTTTGCACATAAAGCACCAACTTACCTATGTTTTCCTTCTCTTCCTCTTATTTTCTGTGGTAATGGTGGCTCTGTAGGCGTACATAAAAAGGAACCTTTTCTTGGTGCTCTCTAAATCCGGACGGTCAAAGTAAGGAAGCTCCCATTTGCCCCGCTCCAGCAAGCTATTTTAGAATGAATTTTTAGTGTAAGATAATATTTTTCCATATCCGTGAGTTTTTTGCTTTGATACATCAAAAATTCCTCCACACACGTGTTCGATCCTTTAAAAATAACATTTATTTAAAGGATTCAACACGGATGCTGTGATATTTTTGGAGAATCCAAGCAACAAAGTATGTGAGTATGATTCTATGCTTGTAAAGGAGCTGAATAAATCTTCTGAAATCTTCCTATTCTAGTCCTGAGAGTTTATCCTAAGAAACTACTTGTGCTTTGTTAAAATATGAGTATGAGAAAAAATAGTATACAAAATCCTACTTGGAAAAGGATTGTAATGTAATGTCCTACTTGGAAAAGGATTGAAATGTAGTGTCCTTATATAAGGTCTTAGTGTAATATATTCTTCTCTTATATTTTTCACATGATATCAGCGCCTCTACAATCTTGGTAGGGAATCAAAAAGCTTCCGCTGTCAGTGGGCGGCTATTACCCATATATGCCACCCGTCTAGGCAATATACATGCTAAGCAAAAGTTGGGTCATCGTGCATCTTTTCGGTGACTACTTTCTCATTTCTAATTTGTGTAGCACCATGGATCTTTTCAGTGACTACTTTCTAATATCTAATATGCGTAGCACCGTGTATTTTTTCGGACTACTTTCTTATATTTGAGTTGCGTAGCATCGTGTACTTTTTTGGACTATATCCTCATATCTAATTTGCATAGTTTCGTGTGTCTTTTCTGTGATTCCTCAGATCTGATTTTCATAGGGTCGTGTCATTATTCCAACTCTACCCATATAATTTTTGTTTTTTAGTATGGCTGTGTCATCTTTCCAATCCTACCCATATAATTTCTCTTTTTTAGTAGGGTCGTGCAATAATTCCAACCCTACCTATATAATTTTTCTTTTTCAGTAGGATCGTGCCATCATTCCGATCCCACCCATGTAATTTAGTGGTCTGAAATAGCCTCCTCGAGCTTTGTTTGAAAAGTTTGGAAATTTCTCTTTTCAGTATGATTGTGTCATTCCGATCTTACCCATATAATTTTTCTCATATTTTGACAATTTTTCAGCCATCAAATCTAATAATCCAGCACGTGAGCATATTTAGGCCAATTTTTTCGTGACTTTTTTGTTCAAGATCTATTCATTTCTTGATTTCAAAATGACCCATATAATATATACCAGTTTTTGATAATTTTCTAGCGACAAGTCAACTTTCCAAGGACGTTTACTACTTTTCTGATCACTTCTTCAGTTTATTCTTTTTCAACTATGACCGCCAGACATCTTGAGAAGTTCTTACCATACCAACTTTCTTACAGATATCTTCACTAAGTCCCTCACTGATCCTCATATTAATTTGTCACGATACGAGATTGCCCCTAGTCGTAACACGGTGCTCAGAGTCACAAGTGACCCCAAGCTAACCCATGGCCTGGTAAAACACTAAGAATACTAAAGAAAATAATAAGATACAAAGTGGAAACTAAACTAAAATAACCTAATTATAATAAAATCAAAATCAATACTGAATATCAAAACTAAGACTGTCTGACAAAATCAATATGCTGAAAATATTACTATCTGTTTGAAAGCCTCTAAATATGAGTTTCTAGGACATGACCCCAACTAACTACAACTGTCTGAATCTAGAAAAAAAATACTAAAAAGAAATGTTGATAATTAGCCCTCGAATGATGAAGACTCACCAAACACTACTGATGATATGGTGCAAAATCGTACTGAGTGTGATCTGGATATTAAGCGTCAAAACCTATATTATAAGACAATATAATTCAAAGAAAGTATGCGATCAGTACTTTGAATTTACTGAGAATGTGAAATGGAAAAATAGCTCATATAAACTGAAAATAATGCATGTGACATGGTAAATGGATGTAAGACTAAGTAATAAACATGTACTGTATGATAAGCTGAACAACTGAATACAAGGTCATGCAAGTATCTAAATATGAACTATGAACTGTAGGAGCTACCAACATACCCCAATCTAAGCTAACTGGGGTCCAATCTGTAACCCCAGTTGGATGGAGTGTTTCGTACCTTGTCAAAGGTACAAACACCTGACGTGAATCTACTAAACTGATGTTTGAAAGGACTAAGGTGTCAATCTTTGTATGATGGGTGTCCCTTTAAAACCTACAATGGCTCTGTAGTTTTGGAACTTAGGGACTTCTACCAAAGTCCTCAACCTAACTGATGGGAGAGCCTTCATCCCTACATTTTCTCGGTGCTGCTAAGTACTACTCTCAACTGAATGACACTAATAACTAAAAATGCTCAATAATAATAATATTCTAAAAATCAACAATGAATGCATAATCTAAAAGTATTCAATAATATGTAGGCTAGAGAATCTAGCATTCGTAAGTGTATGCATGAAATCCTAGGTCATGAGTTTTCATAACTCACCATCTCTGAAGAATACAACTAATAATGGTAATATTAAAATCCAAACATAATAAGGAATTTCATAACTCAAGCCTAAAAATCAAGAAATTCTCAATATAATGAGATTTTATAGTTTTGAGTATGGGAAGATACTCAACTTTAAGAGAAAACATATATCCATGGGTTAGTTAAGGAAATAAACTAAAAAGTTAAGAAATTCATACTCCTATGAAAACCTTAAGCTTGAAGGGTGAATTAAACTTGGGGAATTGAGTAATCTTTGGGACACAATGGGTGAAAGAAAACCCCTTGATGAAATCCCACATACTTGAGGTTTAAAACCTTGAAGAAATCTTGGATTTGAAGCCGGAAGTTGAAAAGCCCTATTTCTTGCTTGGAGAGGAACATCACCTCTTTCTCTCTCTAAATTTTATAAGTGTTAGTTCTCTTGGGAGACATTTTCTGTAAACGTGAAGAGGATGAGTTAAAAGAAGATTTTAATAGAGTTCACACTCTATCGCATGACATGAATCATGAAAGAAGTGAAACTTTTTCTAAGGCGTTTCATAGCCTCTCACTCATAAGTGTGGCGTGCTTCACACCCATGAACAAGACTCTACTTAACGCAGTTTTCAGACACCGTAGGACACTTTAAACTTGATTCTCTGATACTAAGTTTGTCATGACCCGAGACTGCCCCCTAATCGTAACATGGTGCTCAGAGTCACAAGTGACCCCATGCTAACCCATGGCCTGGAGAAACAATAAGGGATTGTTTGGTTGGGAAATAAGTTATGCTGGGATTAGTTATACTGGATTAGTTATGCTGAGATTAGTTATGATGAGATTAGTTGTCCTAGGATTAGTTATCCTGGTGTTATTTTTTAGTGATTGTTTGGTTTGTGGTACTAAAAATAATATGCATTGCATTCTTTATAAGAATATATTATTTGTTTACAAAATACCCTTCGCCTTATTTAGCTTAATTATTTTTATGAAAATTGTATTGATAAGGAGAACTATGATCACATACATTGAAATAAAGGTATCATAGAAACAAAAGCAAAATAAAGATTGGGTAACTGTAGTATTGATCCGAATCATATGACAAACTCATTAGTTCCAACAATAGAAATAATTTCATCAATTAATGGGGCAGCTTCCTGGTCAAGCTCCCGTAAGTATCATCACTATATTAACAGAATCTTCAGCACCATCCCCTTCTTTCTCAGCGTCATGTATTAATCTTTAAATTATGCCCCACTAGTGTTGCCTAGCTATATTACTTCGTTTAGCACATTTCTATTTATGTGGATGTAATATAGGGAATTCTTATATGTGGTATGAGTTTGTGCTTTCTTAAGGATGGAGATCAACATAGATAGCTATTATACATTTCTTAATGTAGCCCCTCTTGTAATTACTTGCCAGTTGCCAGCACACCCTTCGGACGCAATGCTGGACTTCTTATCTACTGAGTTTTCTTTCTGTGGGAACTAAAGTCCTCTATATTGACACAACATATTCACAACTCACTATCACCTACTTCAGAAGTACATTTCTCGCTTTCTTCTCGAACAAGTTATTTTAAGCTCTCTACTTCACTAGAGTTTAATCCATGTTTTAAATTGATGACCAGAAAGTGAGGTCAACATTCAACTAAAAAAAAGATTTTAAAGTTATACCTTTCTCCATTTTATCAAAATAGAAAAGAGAGAGACAATATAATAAGAAAGGGAGAAAAAAATCTTAGGCATCTTACTAGTAACAAATCAAAAAAACAATTAAGACAAATTATGACCAGGAAGCTGCCCCATTGAGGAAAAGCACAATTCGAAGTCATGATCTGCCATAATACTGGAGGGTAATATTGTCATTTTATAGTTTTATCCCAAGATAAATTATGTTCGGATTATTTATACCATCCAAAGGGTGTGATGAGTTATTTCGGTGTTATTTGTTAATCCTGAGATAAGTTATCCTGAACTTGGCAACCGAACAAGGCACCAAAAAATTTATCCCGAGAATATAATTTTATCCCGAGATTATTTGTTTTAGTACCTTACACCAAATGACCCCTAAGAATAATAAAGAAAATAATGAGATACTAAGAGAAAACTAAATTGAAATAACCTGATTATAATAAAATTGAAATCAATACTGGATATCAAAACTAAGATTGTTTGACTAAATCAATATGCTGAAAATATAATGATCTGTCTAAAAACCTCTAAATCATATGAGTTGTTGGGACAAGACCCCAACTAACTCCAGTTGTCTGAAACTAGAAAAAAATACTAAAATGAAATGCTAATAATTGACTCTCTGATGATGAGGACTCGCCAAACACTGTTGCTGATATGGTGCAGAATCGTACTAAGCGTGATCTGGATGCTGAGCGTCAGAACCTATATTATAAGATAATATAGCGTAAAGAAAGTATGCGATCAATACTTTGAATGTACTGAGTATCTGAGATGGGAAAATAGCTGATATAGGCTAAAATGATGCGTGTGACATGGTAAACTAATGTAAGACCAAGTAAGAAACATGTTCTATATGATAAGCTGAACAACTGAATACAAGGCCATGCAAGTATTTGAATCTGAACTATGAACTATGGACTGTGGGAGCTACCATTAATCAACATACCCTAATCTGAGTTAACTGGGATCCAACTTGTAACCAAAGTTGAATGGGTGTTCAGTATCTTACCAAGGGTATGAACACTGAGTGACGTGGATCAGACTAAACTGATGTCTGAAAGGACTAAGTTGTCAATCCTGGTCTGATGGGTGACTCTTTAGAACCTATGGCGGTGCCATAATTCTAAAACTTAGGGACTTCTACTAAAGATCTCAATCTAACTTACGGGTGAGCCTATATTCCTGCATTCGCTTGGTGCTAAGTACTGCTCCCAACTGAATGACACTGATAACTGAAAATGCTCAATAATAATAATATTCTGAAAAATCAACAATAAATGTATAATCTAAAAGTATTCAATAACATGTAGGATGGAGAATCTAGCATTCATAAATGTATGCATGAAATTCTAGGTCATCGAGTGTTCATAACGCACCATCTCTGAAAAATACAACTAATAATGGCGATATTGAAATCTGAAGATAATAAGAAATTTCATAACTCAATCTCCAAAATAAAGAATTTCTCAATATAGGAAAATGCTCAAATTTATGGGAAAACATATATCCATAGTTTAGTTAAAGAAATAAATCGAAAACTTAAGAAATTCATACTTCTCACGAAAACCCTAAGCTGGAAGGGTGAATTAAACTTGGTGAATTGAGTAATCTTTAAGACTCAGAGGGTGAAAGAAAACCCATTGATGAAATCCCACATACTTGAGGTTTAAAACCTTGAAGAAATCTTTGGATTTAAATTTGGAAGTTGAAAAGCCGTATTTCTTGCTTGTAGAAAAACACCACCCTTTTTTCTCTCTAATTTTTCTAAGTTTTGAATGAATTTTGAGGAATGGGGAACTTAGGGGTGTTTTAGAATAATTATTCATCCCTTATAAAGCTTAAACAATGTAGTTTTGTTGCTAAAATAATGAGAAAAGACCAAACAACCCCTCAAAAATTGTCTCAAAAACTCCTGGAAGCAATCCCGATGGCTTAAGTTGTGACTCGTAGGATCTGGCTATGAATCGTAGCCTTATTCGTAACCAAAGAAAAAAAATTTGGTCCCCACTACCGTGATGACGAGTCACCTAACGACTCATAGTGTCCTGAAGATGAGTCGTCGTCACTGGCAGCTTTGAGAGTGCTTCAGTAATTTAGCCATAATTTTTTATTCCGATATCGGATTAAGGAAAAACTGGTGGCATTGGAAAGCTAATTCAATTATCTATATTTGGTGGATCTTTAGATAAAAAAACTCTTAGTATTCAAAAGGCATGATCGTTTGAAGTTGACTATAATAATATTTTTCACAATAATTTAATTGGTAAGGGATATTTTGACTTCTCTTTAATCTATGAGTTATTTAGGGCCTTAATATATGTCTTAATCACTTATCAAACTATAAAAATATGATTTTTAACTTTGTATGAACTTGAAGCATGTTTCTAATATTAGCTTGAATTTCCGGGGTTTTACATAATTAATCCATAACAAGCTTGGTACATATGACTTGTATGCACCAGCTTGAGGGTGTGTGTTAAAATATGTGTAGTTGAAGGAATGAATTCTACTTGAAAAATAATTGTAATGTAGTGTCTATAAATAGGGTATCAATGTTGTAATGTTTACACAATAATTCAATAATATCTTTCTCTTTGTTATGAATATAAAGAATAAAGAAGAAGAGTAGAGAGGTAAGGGGGAGTAATTCTTAATTCTCTTGGATCCTTGAGGATGATTTACGATAAATAAAACCCCTATATTTATAGGGAAAATTACTCTTAGTTTATCTCTAAAAGATAGATACTTCAATCCTGATGGATATCAACTAGATCATGATAGATCTTATCTATATTCTTGATAGAAATTCACTATAATATAAATACATTCATGACACTCCCCCTTGAATGTCTAGATAGATAATGTGTCTCGTTAAAATCTTACTAGAAAAAATTCAATGGGGAAAAAATTTAGTGCAGGAAAAAGAGTACACATATCTAACAATACGCATATAGGTTACCTTATTAAAAATCTTACAAGAAAAATCCAGTGGGATAAAATCTTGTAAGGCAAAAAGAGTACAACACGTATTAACTTCCCCTAATGAGAACATCCTTGAGCCTTTACATCCCGATCTTGTGCATTATCTTCTTGAAAGCTGTAGTTGAAAGAGACTTGGTGAATAAATCATCCACATTATCACTTGAACGAATCTGTTGTACGTTAATATCACCATTCTTTTGGAGTTCATGTGTATAGAAGAACTTTGGCTAAATGTGCTTCGTTCTATCTCCTTTTATGAATCCTTCCTTAAGTTGTGCTATGTATGCTGCATTATCTTCATTAAAATTGTGGGTACTTTTTTCACATTTCAAAC
Organism: Capsicum baccatum var. pendulum; assembly: GCA_030864225.1. Taxonomy (NCBI): domain Eukaryota; kingdom Viridiplantae; phylum Streptophyta; class Magnoliopsida; order Solanales; family Solanaceae; genus Capsicum; species Capsicum baccatum. The sequence goes on along the minus strand of CM061558.1, from coordinate 167,584,357 downwards.
TACATTTTTCTAGAATGAGATATTTGTGGACCTCAACCACACACACTCTCGGCTTGCTTCATGAATAGCTATAATCTCAGCATGGTTCGATGAAGTAACTACGATAGACTGCTTTGTTAATCTCCAAGATATGGAAGTACCCCTACATATGAACACATAGCCTGTGTGAGATCGAACTTTATGCGGGTCACATAAGTACCCAGCATTAGTATAACCAACAAAATTGGAACTACAATCTTTAGAATAAAATAAACTCATATATTTTATCCCATTTTGATGCTCCTAGTAGGAGCAGAAATATACCTTGCTAACGAATTGAATAAAAAGGCTAAATCAGGCCTTGTAGTATATGAAAGATACACTAATTCACTACTTGCACTAAGATATGGTACTTCTTAACCAATCCAATCTGGTATATTTCTCATTTCAGCAAATAATCTATTGCTTTTGAAAACTCTCCATGAGCTTCAATAATATTCATACCATCAATTTATCCCTTATAAGGATAATAAACAAGTTTCCTAGAAACTATATATGCTTCAAACATTTTGAATCCTTTAAGAATTTTCATATGGATTTTTGTCAAGTGAAAATATTTATATGTGTAAGTCCAAGATGCATCCTTTCATGACACTTGATAAATATTTGTACGTCAGTATACTTAACGTAGAATTCAGATCCTCGTAATCTTTTACAATATTACGCCAATATTATATTAAAGATATTAATGATATATCATTTTGTATCAGTTTATAGTGTGACAGAATATTTTAAGATCTCATCACTTTATTATTTTCAGGTACCTGAACCCTCATAAGGTTTCATAAGTTGTTATGTCATAGGCTCTTCAAGAGCACATTGTATTTTTATTATGATTATTTGCTCCTTATCTCTTTCAAGAATTATTTTATTTGGAACCGATTAGTCTACCACACTTCACGCATGCATAGACTTTGTCCTTTACAGAAACAGAATAAGAGCACTTGCAGCTTAAATATGAGATGCTTTCGGCATTTGACTTGAATTATCTTTTGAATGAGGATCCAATGATAAATCCTAACATATTTCATAGCTGCTTATAATCTCCTCCTTATGTTAGAAAAACGAACATACATCCTCCATTTTATTTGAGGAATTCATCTTTGTGCATTATGGTATATTTATTAATCGTATACCGCACATCAAAACTATTAGATGGACAATGTGTGGTTCCTGGATCAGAACCAACTTTGAGGGAGAATTAATCATAATTTATTGGTTTGATTACATGAAGCATTTGTTCTCATTAGCAATGGTTCATCTATTTAATGAAGGCATTCAATGTCAAACCATCATCATCAAGATGAATTGTCTTGATTACACAATCTAAAAATTATATGTCAAACGTAGGATGACAATAAATGTATATGTGATCATCTTATTGATGTATCTTTTCAAAACATACTACATGATAGGTGAACGGGCCCATATTTACTTTTTATAATTTTTAGATTTTAAGAGATTCAATCCTAAAGTTAGTTGGTCCAACCAACTTATCATGAGAACAAGTAACATTAAAAGTAATGAAGAATTTTTTTAATTCTTCAATATATGTTCAATACTCAGTATGCACATCTTTGTGATGTCACAATAGTTCATATTAATTTATGAACTTTTAATCTAGTAAACTCAAAGTTTACCATGATATGTGCTTTTACTTTAGTAAATTTCAAATTTACTATTACATGAATAAATTTCAGAGTTACTATTTCAGAAGTAGATTTCAAAATAAATCTTCTCAGTTATTCTGCCTCATTCGGAGGTTAGTTGTGATACCATCACAATCAAGTGCACGTTTGCATTAATAAGTTTCTCTCATTCCTCGAAAATGGAATACAATCGTGTCTTAAGCCTATCAAATTCTGATAACTTATAACTCATTCATGATATTGCTACTTAAGGAGAAAATCGAGGCATATATCATATATTGCTACCACATTCACTTCAAGAATGAAGAAAATTGTCATCTTTCAGAACTATCATATATTCTTACCACATTCACTTCATGGGATAGAGCATATTCAATGGACAAGTTTCTTGACTTTTCATCAAAAACACATTATTTTACCTTAGCCATCATAATATCATAAATATAGTGTATTAGATTCAAACCCAATATCTTATCCATATAAAAATGTCTTAGAAATAATTTGATGAGACTTAAATCAAACATCTTTCACAAGAATGTGGATTTTAAACCATGCATAAACCATGTCGCGCCTTCAATTGGCAATTTGACGTTCATATGTGGTACCTTGAGTTATATATAACAGTTTATGCATTCTACTTTCATGAGTTACCCCAAATAATCATAATGGAGAAATTTGTGGGCAAAACTTAATACTAATTAGGCATGAAACTACAACCACAAGAAACAAACGAATCTCTATTGCTTTTTGTAGGCAAATAAAACAAATCACAGAACAACTTTTGCAGAATTAAATTATTGACACAAACTTTGCAATTGGTGTTGCCGCCGTTTTCACCGTGCAGGTGCGACTCTCAGACCAATATTCATGAGAAGTCATGTTACGAATTTTAAACTAATTTTAACTCAACTTTGGTTTCATAAATATATAAATCGTCTACGTTATCTTGATCTTTAAATTTATAATCTCACCTTATTTGATAGAGTTGTTGATAACGTGTTATGAGATATAAACAATAAAGAAGAAGAGTAGAGAGGAAAGAGAGAGTAATTGTTAATTCTCCTGTATCCTTGAGGATGATTTACATAGGGGAAATTACTCCTAGTTTCTCTCTAAAAGATAGATACTTCAATCCTGATAGATATCAACTAGATCTTATCTATATTCTTGATTCACTATAATGTAAATACATTCATAATACTCTTATATTTTTCACATAACTAGTTTAGTATACGTGATTTGCAAGTGTATTTAGTGGTTATTATTAAATTTAAAAATAATAAATAAAAGTTTAAAAGAGCTCCAAAAAGTGAGAATATATTGCATACAAAAAGAATGAAGTATATAATATTGTGTAAAAGTGTTTTTAGGAAAAAGTATTATTGAGAATTAATTAATGTTTGACGAAACTTCTAAAATCAACTTATTTTGAAAAGAGTGTACTTCCAATAGTATTTTTTTTTTCAAAAATAAAAAAAATAGTTCTTTTAGTGTGAAAAACTTTTGTTTGACCAATGATTTTTTTAAAAAAATAAATTAATAAGTAATTACTTGTTGACCAAATTTCTAAAAATGCTTTTAACGTGTTTTAATTTGCTCAAAAGTGGGTTTTAAAAAATAATGCTTTTATGGAAATCTTTTTTTATGCATTTGAAAAGGAACTTTTTATACTTCCAAAAATGCTTACTTTCTCCAAAAAAAAATTAGTCAAACATCTCACTTTTTAAAATAGTAAGTACTTTTGACCTTTCAAAACTTAATCAGACAGTTTATAAAAAAAGTTGAAAGTGTTCGAAAATTTGATCTAATATAAAAGATATCATGAGAACTCACCTCTTTTTGTTTTTTTTTTTCTTGTAAAAATTTTGAATTACTATATGTTTTAGGACCCCTTAACTTTTTAAAATATTTTTTTCTTACTATATATTTTGCGACTCCCAAAATAATCAATTGTCTATTATTTGTAGGCCATCTACATCTATTCGTGGAGAAAATAATTATTTAAATTGATTTAAAAATTTAAATACCTCTTAAAAACTGTTGAATATATTTTATTGCATTTGAAATGCACATAAAAAAATTAAACATAATTGTTATTATGCTCATGCCCTGCAAAGCTGCTTCACGATATCTATCAACAATATCTAAATCCTTAACATCCCAAATTGTTTTTGGCTTTTCTTGTATCCTAAAATCCCCAATAAGTTGCCAATTTTAATTTTGATCTATATTTTCCTCCATGACTTTTGATACCCCTCAAATAATCCTCGATAATAATATCAAATACATCTTAATTGCCATATATTCCTTCACTGAATTTAGCATACGCTATCTTCTATATATTTTCTATCATTTTTTCTTTTATTGATTTTCCCTATGCTAGGTTGAAGCTGAAATTTTCAAAAACTATTTTAACGGGAGTTGTTTTTCACCTATATCGATTTATAAAGACCTTTTTCTCATATATTTATTTTATATTATGAGGCTTCTTTTATATATTTTAGGAATATTTTTTAACGTTTCACGGGAAAAAAGTATCATATTTTTTCTCCAATAATTTTTCTTATCATATATTTTATGAATCATATTTTAGTACTCTTGTCACGTACGCTAAGAAAAAAACATAAAGCGATAGTCTGATGCTCGATTATGTCCTTCGTTCGTATATATGGTAAGTTTCCTATCTATAGGCACTTGATCGCGTCGAGGCCAAGCTTGGGATCTCTATTAAGGAAAAGTCGGTGTTATATGACCATTGTTATGTAGGAAAACAACATGTATAGTATAGTCCCATACAGTGGGTCTAGGAAGGATATATAGAGTGTATACAGATCTTATCCCTACCTCAAAGATATAGAGGTTGTTTCCAATATACCCTTAGATCAACATGCTAAATCATTCCTTGAAAAGGTACCTCAAGAACAATCAAGATGCGTAAAAAACTACATGGTGGAACTATTGGACCAGCGTAATGCTTATTTGAATTAGCATAACACAACTATATGATTTGAAATGACATCTATAGATTTTTGAAATTTCAATAATAGAGTCATGGAAAGTTGACAAAGATGTATTTAGAAGGAGGTTAGTCCTAAAGACTTTTTTTGGAAGAGGCTAGTAAAGAAACACAAGTTTAGACTCTTAACACTTGTGATTCATGAAACTTCCCACACCGCAGACTTGTTTCCAAAAATATTTTAAGGCCTAGAAACAAATGAAAAAAAGGTCAAAACATTGTTTTCAAAAATGTTTTTAAGGCCTAGAAAGAAATGTAAAAAGGTCAAAATATTTGAAGATATATGTAGATTTCAAGTTGAAATACCAAAACAAAAGCAACATACTCGGTATAACCTTGACAAATTTGATCGGGGGATCAGGTGTAGTGTATGCAGCCCTTACCGTACCCTATCTTATCAGATAAAGAGACTATTTTTGATAGATCCTGTACTCAAAAAGATATTCACATTTAAGGAAGCTAATCATCAAACTTGTTGCCAGAAAGTGACTAAAAAATATTTTCAAATCACATGAGCTATACAGGTCAGAAAGTTAATGATTCATCGAACTCTTATAGAGGATTATACACCAAATATTTCAATGGGGTGATCCAAAAAAAATTTGATTTTTTGTATTTGCAATTGAAATAAAAAAATATCGTAAAAAAAGTGAGCAATGCATATATCTTATTCCCAAAGTCGCCCAACAAACAAATAAAGCCAATCTTTTTCTTTTGACGCAAACTCAACTTCATTTGAGTCGAGATTTTTCAAAAACAACCCCTTTATCTCCGTGAACTAGGTAAGATATGTATGCACTTTAATTTGTCCTCTACTTTCCCTCCGATAACTTGAATAATATGAAATTTTTAACAATATTATCGCAACCACATACACAAAATTATTGAAAAAGAATAATGATAGATACATAGTCTAATAATTTTTAAGAACTAAATACTACTTTTAAATAAACAAAGATAATTACTTTGCTGATGGGACTACATATGTAACGTATTTGTTCCAACAAAGGATAAAACACATAGCCAACTACAACATATCACACAACAGTCTAAAGAGGCACCAAAGTCAAACTCCGAACCACACCAATCTCCTCCTTGCCGTCTTCTGTACACATCCTTTTGAGGAACCACCTCGGTTCCTTCTAGACTCAAACCTCCTCTTCTAATATCACCGACGTCATCTGAACATGAACGACTTTTATGCATACATAAATAATAAACCTAATCTTTTGAAGACGAAGAGAAGAGAATAAAAGAGAGAGCTTAGCTAAAAACCTTGGAAAGGAAAAAAAGGAAAGAGATAAACCTTGAGTTTTTCCGGCACTTCATTTAGCGGCAACATATATACTTATTTCGTCCAATTTTTCTTCAAAAATTTTCAATTGAAAGAGAAACACGACAATATATCAAAAGAGAGAATTCATAATCAATTGTTGATTCATAATACAATCTTCCAAGCAAATCCTAATGCATGATACGCAAACCCTAACACATGTACACTCTAAAATTAAATATGTTTTGAACTCTAATGTGCATGTAAATTTTTGTTTCTACAAGGAAATAAGATTCCAAAAGGACAACTATTCCTTTAAATAAGGGAGAATTTATATAAGTTAAACTTAACCAAATAGGACACAAATTTGGTTGGAAATTTGTCTCAAAAATTAAACAGGACAAGGAATTTAAAAGTTAATTTGTTAGCGGAAATAATTTATTTTTGAGAAATTTTATTCTGGAAAAAAAAGGTGAAAAAATGATTTTGTCTATTGCAAAATATTTTAATGAAGGGCAAAAAGTTCAAATAACTTTTTTAAGGGTCTTCACATTTTTAATATTTTATATATATATATATATATATAGATAGATAGATAGATAGATATGTAGATATAGATAGATAGATAGATAGATAGATATGTAGATATAGATATAGATTATTAGGTGTTTTGACATTTATGCGGTTGTTTAATTTCTTTATTTATTATTGTTTGGGCTGCTGTGGGCCAGGGATATTAAATAGGAAAAAGTAGTTTTGTTATTTTGAGGGGTAAAGCAGAACCTGCTTACTAAAAGTGGTAACTAGTGTTTCTTTTTTAAAATGATTTTTTCTTCCGTCTTGCGTCTTTGGCTCCCGAACTTGTCGTGCAGTCTGAATCAGTATCTTTTGGTCTGGTTTGCCTGTGGTGTTTGGTTTATTATGAAGCTTCAAACTATAAATTACTGATAAATATCCAACTTATCCATGTATACTCCATCTTAGATTAATTTCTAATCAGTATTTTGGTGTGAAAACCCTAGTATCAACTTGATGATCCAATCCAGTCAATGATTTAATAGACCACTAACTTGGAAAAATTGGCAAGAGTACCCACTTTTAAAAGTATTTTTCCATTTACCCACTAAAATTATTTTTGATTTAATTTTTAAGGTTAGGATATAAAAAGTTAGAAAAAGTTTAAAAAGTGGGGCTCATAGGTGGACCAAGGGACCATTTCATCATGTTTAGAACTTTGTAAATTTAATATAATATACTAGCACCCTCCACTTATTTCAATATCCAAAAAATCCCTCTCTTTCTCTCTTCTTCAATTCTCTCAACTCCCGCTTAAGAAACCTTCATCCCAAAATTGTCATTTTTGTTTCTTCTTCTTCTTCTCCAGTAGCCAAAGGGTCATTATTGCTTCGTAAGGTTAGTTAAAATCAAGTTGCGATCATTTCTAGATCCATTTAAATGGGTTTCTTTGCTAATCAATTCGTAGTGATGTAGGATTTTTTTTCTTTTTGAATTTGGTTGATTTAGGAGTTTTGGTTTAGTTCCGATTTTGTTTAGCAAAAAAGTGTTGAATGGTGGGATAATCGTTATTTGAAGAGTTATTTTGGCATTTTGATTCAAACAATGATCTGTTTCTGTTCGTAGACCCGTGGTCTATGAAATCAGAATGCCCTAGATTGAAATCAATTTTTAGGCGTATAAAATTCTTTTAAAATACTGTTGCTGAAATAGTGAAAATTAAAATATTAATAGTTAATTAGTTTAATTAGGTACATTAGTTTGATTTTTAGAAATTGTTGTGTTTAGATACTGCATGTTGGACTTTGGTTTCAGTTATTGATGTGTGTAGTGAACTGATTGATGGTGGAAGAGTTATTTTGGCATTTTGATTCTAACAGTAACCTTCTTCTATTTGTAGACCTGTGGTCTATGAAATCAACCCGTGGTCTATGAAATGAGAATGATCTAATTGAAATCAATTTTTAGACGTATGAAATTCATTTAAAATATGATAGCTGAAATTGTAAAAATTAAAAGATTAATAGTTAATTAGTTTGATTAGGTGAACTAGTTTAATTTTGATACTGCATATTGGATTTTCGTGGGTTATTTCTTAAATTTTTTTGGGGGGGAGGGTGTTGTTTCATTTGAGAATTGAGCCATTTCTGTTGATAGACTTGTGGTCTATGAACTGAAAATGGGAGATTTGTTCTGCAAGTGTAGATTGTGTTGAAAATGGGTAACAAAATACATCCTTTCTAAACGCAAAGCCAGTACCATTTCTGATTCTGCTGGTAGCAGTAGAAAAAGAAAAGCTGAGGCAGTTGGAAATATCTCAAAAAGAAAGAAAAATAAAGAGTTGGTATCTGAATCAAATTCGGACTTAAAGGAGATAAGCGACTACGTCGATTCCGGTGATGATGTTGCCAAGCACAGTGCTAGTGGTGACAGTGAAGAGAGAGAAAATAGTGGAAGAAACAGTGATGATAGGGATAATGATCCCTTATCCGTGTTATCTCTTTCAAGGTTCATTTTTGTGGAGTGGTATGACCTTCGAATGATAATGGACGAGGTTGAATCTTTCCCGGTAAAGATATCAGTCAGATTAAGAATGGCTGCTTATCGAGAATTCTAGCAAGATCTTGTCGACCAAGAGTTGAAGAAAAGATTCAAGCGGTCCTGTTTTGGACACCTGAGAAACCTGTCGGAACATCTCAAGTTCAATGGGCAGTTGGTCCATTATTTGCTATTGTGATGCGTCAAGAACGATAAGATGCATCACGAGATATGGTTCTGCGTTAACAACAAACCTGTCTGTTTTGGCTTGAAAGAGTTTTGTTTGATTACGGGGCCGAACTACTCATCACACCCCAGTGAATAAAAAATGAAGAAGGTGTTAGCAAAGGGGGAGAATTTTTTCTTTAAGGTGGGAAAAAACAAAAACATTACGGCGGCCAACTTGCTACAACTGATCAGAGGTAATAAGTTGAACGAGGACCAGGAATTTAAGTGTTGTTTACTGTGGTTCTTGCACACCATGTTACTTGCAAAAGATTCGACAAAGGTTGTCGACACGAAACTGATTCGAATGGTCGATTCTTTGAGTTTCTTCAAGAATTATCCATGGGGAAAAGAGACATTTCAATTGACCCTAGACTATCTAAAGAAGAAAAGTGACCTGAAGAAGCAGAGAGAAGTATTTGATGAGAAACAGAAGGCATCCTATGCTCTATTCAGATTTTTTTGGGCATTCATGGTATCTAGCATAAACTCTTTAGTGAGTTTATCGTAGATTCTTGTTTTAGTTTTACTATGTCATAGACTCTGAGTTCTTTTTTCACTGATGTATTGCTTACAGGTTTGGATCTACAAGGCCTTTTCTCATCTTGAAAAATTTGCTGAAAAATCAACGGATGAGCCCTTTTCCATTCCTCGCATCCTCAGATGGCATACTACAAAAAGTGACCAGATAATCGAAGGCGACCAGTTTAAGTACAAAGGAAAAGTTACCGAGGTATGAACTTATTTTTTATTATGCAATAATAATACTACTGTTGTATCGATTGTTATGTAATTGTTAATTGATATTTTATAGAACGTGCACCCGTACATCATCCCTACTCTTCGTGAGATAAAGATGGATTACGTGATTTTCTTTGAGCCATATATAGATGAGGTGAAGAATATCATTCTCGATGGCATAAAGAAAGAGTTAGAAGCGGTGACTGTAATTATTTCAAATGAGGGCAGTGACGATGATGGAGATTTGGGTTGTAACCTCGTTGAAGTACGCGTTGGTGATGATGATACTTTGAGCACCTTAAAAGATGTAGCAGGCACCTCACCCCCGGGGATATTTATAAGCATGTTGCTGCACTCGAGAAAGTGGTATTTGATATTGCTACCTATATTAGAGAGAAAAGACTAAAGAAAAAGGAACAAGATGAGCGACAACACGAGCAAGGTAAGTTCATTCAATTAATAATTGATGTTATTAATGAATTTTCAGCTTTAAATATCAGTAGCACTTTGTAATATGATGATATAGTGAATGTTAACATTCGTGAATTGGAGAGGAATGAAGAAGGATAAAAAAGAAGCAAAATGAATGAGTTGGCCTCTGTTGTGGCGGAGGAGAAAAAAGAAGAAGAAAAGAAGGATGAAAAAGAAGAAATGAAAGAAGATATGTGCCAAGAAGAAAGTCCAAAAGAAGCAGAAGCAGAAGAAGAATCTAAAAAAGAAGCAGCAACAGATGTTGAGAAAAAAGGAGAAGAAGGTGAAGAAGCACTAACCAAAAAAAGTCCAAAAGAAACTGCTACAGAAGAAGAAGAAGCTGAAAAATAAATAGCAACATATATTGAGAAAAAGGGAGAAGAAGGAGAAGAAGGTGAAAAAGCACCAGCTACTGCAGATGCTGAAATAGAAGGAGAATAAGGCGAGCATGAAGAAGTAGCTGAAGCTTCTAAAAAAACAGTTTAAGCTGACCAAAAAGATGTGGTCATGGATATCATAGGTGAAATCAACAGTAACATTTGTGTTAATGAGGAAGACAGGGAAAAAGACATCTGAATGCTAATATTGTTAATGTGTTGTTGAATGATCAGTAGTTAGGATCGGACAAATATGTTTTTTATTTGACAAGTATGAAAGTTTAAGGATCTATTGGTAGGATATTAGAAATATTCTTTTATTTTATGATAGTGGTTATGATTCTGCACTGAATTTGTCTCTATTAAACTGATTAGTGGCATGGACATTTGAATATGCAAGGTGTTGTCATAGTTGGTACAGTGTATGGTTTATGTCATATAATGCATACTTAATCTTTCGTAAACTGCTAGTATGGTCTATTATTACCATGCTGGTCAGTTTTAAGTTGACGTATTGTTTAATTTTCCATGATTCTATCAAAAATAGTATTAACATTATAGAAAAATAGAATTATTATTATTTATTCAATATCACTACATCTATGTTACACCTTTCCAAAGAACGAATACTAGCATTATAGCACATAACATCATTTTTAGGCCATTATCCCTTTCTTCGGCCAAAATCAATTTTTGTTTTAGTTGGTCCCTCTCTATTTTGGTGTCATGTAGCAACAGTTTAAAGTGATCCCTCTATTCTTCGGCTTCTTTGAACAAAGTCATGAAAAAATCTTTATTTTCTTTGCTTTGTAGGAGCCTTTGTAGTAGATTAAATTTTGCCAAGCCTTGAAAATTTGATGTCTCGGGTTTCGGACTCACCGTTAATAGACTGATTGGAGGTGATAGCTCATCAAGTCATTTTAAAAATGAGCATGCGCCATTATCCTAGAAAAAATAATAACTACATAAGACTAACTTAACTTCATAAAAAAGACACACGCAGCTCACCTTTCCAATTGCACAATTATAAAATTTGCGACCTGGATTTGAGTCTGTGCATGACGTCCTCAGGACAGCCGCATTCCCACAATGACAAATTAGAATATTTTTAGAATTAGATATTAGAGAGGCTTGAGACATTGTAGAATTTTTAAAAACAAATCAAAGCGAATGAAATAAATAATGAGGGATGAACGACCTTATATATGAAGTAAAAATAAAGTGTTGACACTGATGGTTTATAAAAGTAGCCGTTTATTAACGTTGGATTAGTAATTTTATTTTTTGAACTGGTGGTGGCACTTAATAGACGGTCGTAGATCATGACCTATGTTATTCATCGATTTGTCTAGTCTACCGTAGACTTATACCTTCTATAGTGCATCGATTGATCTTTTGATTACATAAGTATGCATAATCATGTAAAAAATATACTTGTGGTTTTAGGGTCCATCAATTAGACTGGTCTACCATAGACTTATACCTTTAGATATGCATAGATTGATATCATAAGTATGCGTAGACCACGTTGATCGATGTGCACTGACATAGACTGTCACTTGGATGTAGTTAAAAAATGAATATATAAATTAAAAATAAATGTAGTGTTAATTTCTACACATGTGAGTGGGTGTAAACAAGACACACAATCATATTAGATCTTGTACAAAGTGAATTAAGGAGTGTGTGGATGGGTAGTGGTTGAATGTTCAATATGCTAAGAGTAATGTTTGTCAAAGCATAAATATGTATTAAGGATATATATTGTATTGAGGATGATGATTGTTCAACCACTATCCATTCCACACACTATTTTGATTTAAGAGTGGTGATAGAAGGAGTATGTGGAATGTGTAGTAATCAAATACAATATATATCCTTAATACATACTTGTGCTTTGACACACATTACTGTTAGCATATTGAACATTCAACCACTACCCATTCACACACTTCTTAATTCACTTTGTACAAGCTCTAATATGATTGTGTGTCTTGTTTACACTCACTCACATGTGTAGAAATAAACACTACATTTATTTTTAATTTATATATTCATTTTCTAACTACATCCAAGTGACGGTCTATGGCAGTGCACATAGATCAACGTGATCTATGCATACTTATGATATCAAGTGATGCACACCTAAAGGTGTAAGTCTACGGTAGACCAGTCTATCGATGACTGACATAATCTATGATCTACTAAGGTCTATTAACTGTCACCACCAGTCTATAGACCAGACTAATCGATGTACCCTCAAGATTATCTATTTATTTTAATTATTTTATTCCACCAGCCCCAAAATATGTTATTATATGTTTAAATCATTTTTAATTTAATTATTTTGTTCCACCAGCCCCAAAATATGTTATTGTCTATTTGAATCATTTTTATTTTAATTATTTTGTTCCATCAGCCCCAAAATATGTTATTGTCTGTTTAAATCATTTTTAATTTAATTATTTTGTTCCATCAGTCCTAAAATATGTTATTATCTATTTAAATTTTTTTCTAATTTAATTATTTTGTTCTACCAACCCCAAAATATGTTATTATCTATTTTAGTTTAACCGGTGATGCATCAACTCACATTGTCTACGATCGATGATGATAGGCGAATTTACACGCCTATAGTGCTATATTTTACCCATATTTTAGCCTAGTTTTGAGAACAAATTATATATTTCATGTACTTTTAGTCCTTTTTCCTGTAAGTGAGCTAACGAACATGATTAGCAAAGTTTCAGGTATAAATGATGCAGAATTCAGCATTTTATGGATCACTTGACGCCAAAGAAAGCTTCACGAAAGGAGAAAAGGAAGCTTGGATGCCTAAGGACCAAAAGTGATGAATGGAAAACCTGTCCCGGGCTAAAACAGCAATTCTGAAGACTTTGGGGACTAGCAGTAATTTATTATGATTAGGATAATGATACATTAACCTAGTACAAATTGGTTAAGTATTTTCATTAGCTTAGTAGGATTTGGTTAAGTATTTCATTAGCTTAGTAGGATTTGGTTAAGTATTTCATTAGCTTAGTAGGAATAGGATATGGGTATTATAAATACCCTATTTTTCTAGAGATTTAGAGACATTCTACATTCTACATTCTACATTCTACATTCTACATTCTACTTCTAAGACATTCCTCCATTAGTTACAATTAAATTCTTCTAACCCTTCCATTTATTCTACTTCTTCTTCTATTCATCTATTCTTAATTCCCGCAACAAGAGAAACGTTACTTGCAAGAAATCACGCCTAACGCCTACCACACTTGTGCTACACAAAATTCTTATTGTGGTATAATAACAATGTCAATTGTGATTTACTTCGCACTCATGGGTAACTAAACTTCTCTGTTGGGGTTATGGAAGCCGAATGAGATACTATCTATTGCTATGAGTTAGTGAGTTCGTGATACGTATGCTGCTTATATCATTATTCTCTTCATCTTAACCTAAATTCTTTGTGGTTGCAAACGCAAGAATACGCCAGTATAACATTTAACTTGTTCGAAAGGAAGGTTATCTGTCTGGAAAAGAGATAATGTCAAGGTAGTAGGGTCCCATCCCCTATTAAAAAGTTAGTGTCGTAACTGGATTAACCTCTTGGAGAATTCGTACCGTTAGACACGCTTTAAGCTCGAAAGGGTTAAAGTGAAATAATCCTCGAATAGGTCGAAAGACGCCTGGATTTACCATCGAATACAATTCTCTATAAGCACATGCATATCGGAATTCAACACACTCATAGCCAATAGAGACGTATAACTCAGAAGGTGGACATAACCCCAACTCTTCAATTCTCATTGTTTTATAACTTAATAACTATTCTTTCTTTTTACGTTGCTATTTTCAGTTTTTACTTTAATATTGTGGTTACACATTACAATCCCCCCTATTACGAGACTTGCACTAAAAGTCTAGTAATCGTTGCTTACTTGTTGGCCAAGCTATTCCCTGAGGGATCGATACCCAACCCAGTTAGGTTCTATATTTGCTAGCGACCGCTTTACACTCCTACGAGAGCTGTAGATTGAGCGTTATCAAAAATTGGCGCCGTTGCCGGGGAATACGAGTGTCAATTAAGTTTGTGATAATTACTAGACCCTTTGGTCAAAGATTCTCGTACTTTTCCTTTTAGTTTTTGTTGTTATTTTCTGCAGGTTTTTATTCAGTGCATGCCCCATACTTGAAGTTCTGGTCAACCGTTATTACCTATCAATCCTGAACCACAACGTATTGGCAGAATGGAAGCACAAGTAGAAATCGAAAGGATGGCTGCTCAACAGGAACAGGCGAGATTAGCTACTCTTGCCGCCGCTCAAGTTCAACAACAAAACATTGATAACCCTGGGTGAGCAACAAATCCTGACGATGAGGATTTAGGTGATGACGAGCTACTAAACCCGAGGCGTGATGCTGAAATCGCAACACCTGCCAACAGAAGAGGTCGTCAAGCTCGGTTTAGGTATGATCGCCAACCCATGCAACCATCTTTTGACGATGATAATGATGATCTTGATGGAGCCGAAGCCACTGGAGCCATTATTCCTCCACCATTAGCGCCCGGAGCCAAGTTCAACATCACAAGCACCATGATTCAATTATTGCAACTCAAGGGATTATTTGGTGAACTAGCAGGCGACGATCCAAATATGCATCTCATCAACTTTATTTCTACATGCAAGTCGTTTGACAATCTGGTGTTGGTCAGAATGCAATTCGATTACGTCTATTTCCATTGTCTCTGTCTGGGGAGGCAACTCTATGGTTGAATGGGCTGACTCTTGATTCTATTACAAATTGGAGGCAATTGAGAGACGCTTTCTTAGAAAGATTCTTTCCGCCATTCAAAAGAGCACAATTGAGAGATGAAATCAGCAACTTCCGTCAGTTTCCCACTGAAGCTCTTCATGAAACATGGGAGAGGTTCAAGACAAAGCTAGCGAGATGCCCAAACCATCATATGACTAATGTTCACCTAATGGAGATATTATATAGAGCCTTGAATTCAATAACTAAACCAGTGGTGGATAATGCGGCTGAAGGATCTTTTATGGACCTCACCTTTGGTCAAGCAAGCAATATGCTAGATCGTATGACGAAGCAAAGTAGAGCTTGACATACCAGGGATTCTGAGGTAGCAAGCCCCACTTTATCTATTGGCATGACTGCAGACCAAAGAAGAAGAGAAGAAGAACGTGATCAAGATATGGCTCACATGAAAACAGAAGTGGATCTTCTTACAAAGCATTTATTATCAGGAAAGACCGAAAAAGTGAAAGCCATTGCATCAAAAGGAAGAGACGAATCTGATTCGGAAGAAGAGGCCAACTACTTGAACAATCAGGGGGGTTTCCAAGGGATTACCCAAGGAAACCAAGGTCGGAACTATAATGATAAATCTGGAAACAAGGACCAAGGTAGTTGGAGGAACAAGAATGAAAAGAGTGGTTTGTACGTTTCCCCTGGAAGACGTGACGCCACCACATCTAATTCTGGAAGTATGGAAGACATGATGGCTAAAATATTGAAAGGAGTGGAAGCAAAAAGCGCAGGAGTAACGGAGGTAGTTAATGATTTGTCCTCTATGAAACAAATAGTTGATTCTCATTCCACTTCAATTAAGCAAATAGAGCAGCAATTGAGCCAATTTTTAGCAGCACTCAATCAAAGAAAGGCTGGCACTTTACCTAGCGATACTGTGAAAAACCCAAGGAATGATAGGTCATGCATGGCCATTACTACCCGAAGTGGTAAGGTGCTGGAAATGTCAGCAAAAGGTAAGCAATTGGTTGATGAAGTAGTGGACATTGATGATAAGGCGAAAGGGAAAGATACCGCAGCAGCTAATCCTAACGTCCATAACGTCACCCCTCACGATTTGCAACCTGAAAAAGATGAAAAACGGAAGCAAGAGGAGAAGAAAGCCGTGGAGAGAACAATTCCATACCCACCACCAACTTTCCCTCAAAGATTGAAGAAGGTGGCGGATGACACGAAGTTCAGCAAATTCATGACTATGTTAAAGCAGCTGACCATTAATGTTCCATTGGTGGAGGCACTTGAACAAATGCCTGGGTATGCGAAATTTATGAAGGTTCTTTTGACGAAAAAGCGGGCAGCAAGCTATGAGTTGAAAGATGATGTTCATCACTGCAGCGCAATCGCTACCCGATCAATAGTTCAGAAGAAGGCTGACCCCGGCGCTTTCACTATTCCTTGCACTGTTGGATCTTTGAATTTTGCCAAGGCATTATGCGACTTAGGAGCCAGCATCAATTTGATGCCATTATCTATCTATAAAAAGTTGGGGTTGGGAAATCCTACTCCAACCAATATGAGGCTCGTAATGGCGGATAGGTCGGTAAAACGACCTGTTGGTATTCTATGTGATGTATTAGTAAAGGTTTCTTCATTTATCTTTCCGGCAGACTTTGTTATTTTGGATTGCGAGGCAGACTCAGAAGTTCCCATAATCTTGGGGCGCCCTTTCCTTGCTACAGGAAGTGTGCTCATTGATTTGAGAGCTAATGATCTTTCATTCCGAATAAATGACGAAGTAGTTCGCTTTGATGTTTGCAAATCAATGAAGCAACCCAAAGATCTGAGTGTATTTTTGGTGGCTGATGTTTTCTTTGATGATGAGAAAGAATTACTTGAAGAAGAGCAAATTATTGATGACCCTTTGGCGGTTGTGCTCATGAATGAAGAGAATGAGGATGCTGAAAATTGTGAAGAAGTTATTGGTACTCTATCAGGATTAGGGACATACCATTATGCTCCCAAGAAGCTGGACCTTGATCTCAAGAATCGACCCACACCACCAGCTAAGCCATCTATTGAAGAGCCACCCACATTAGAATTGAAGGAGCTACCAAAACATTTAAAGTATGTATTCCTAGGAAGCGGAAACACACTTCCAATCATTGTTGCAGCAGATTTGGGTGAGCAACAAGTTGCAGCTCTCATTGCTATTCTACGGAAGTATATTAGAGCCATTGGATGGACCATTGCGGATATTATTGGTATTCCACATGGGATTTGTACACATAAAATTCAGCTTGAAGAGAATTGCACACCCACCATTGAGCATCAAAGACGTCTAAACCCACCTATGCAAGAAGTGGTGAAGAAAGAAATTATCAAGTGGTTAGACACGGGGGTTGTGTATCCAATCTCTGATAGTACATGGGTAAGCCCGGTACAATGTGTTCCTAAGAAAGGAGGCATGACGGTGGTCACGAATGTGAAGAATGAGATTATTCCACTCAGACCCGTCACTGGATGGAGAGTATGCATGGACTACCGAAAGTTGAATTCATGGACACTCAAAGATCACTTTCCAATGTCATTTATGGACCAAATGCTAGATCAATTAGCGGGGAAAAGATGGTTTTGCTTCTTAGACGGTTATTCAGTCTATAATCAAATTTTTATTGCACCCGAAGACCAAGAGAAGACAACATTTACATGCCCATATGGTACGTTTGCCTTCAAACGTATGCCATTCGGGCTATGTAACACACCAGCCACCTTTCAACGTTGTATGATGTCAATTTTTTTTGATATGGTTGAAGACACTTTGGACGTATTTATGGACGATTTTTCAGTTGTTGGTGAGACTTTTGAAGTGTGCTTGGCAAACCTAAGTATGGAGTTGCAAAGATGTGTAGAATTCAACCTAGTGCTGAATTGGGAGAAGTGCAACTTCATGGTAAAAGAAGGAATCGTTCTTGGGCACAAAATCTCCGAAAGAGGAATTGAGGTTAATCGAGCGAAAATCGAAGTCATTGAGAAGCTACCACCTCCAATTTCGGTGAAGGGAGTTCGTAGTTTTCTCGACCATGCAGGTTTCTATCGTCGGTTCATCAAAGACTTCTCCAAAATTGCTAGTCCATTGTGCAAACTCTTGGAGAAAGATGCAAAGTTTGACTTCAATGAAGATTGCTTAAAGGCATTCGAATGCCTCAAATGAAAACTCATTGAAGCCCCTATCATGGTAGCACCAAATTGGTCTCTCCCATTCGAAGTCATGTGTGATGCTAGTGGTGTAGCCGTTGGAGCTGTGCTTGGTCAGAGAAAGGAGAAATTATTTCATCCTATCTACTATGCGAGTAAGGTCCTAAATGAAGCCCAAAGGAACTACACTGTGACAGAACAAGAGCTCCTAACGGTTGTGTATGCATTTGATAAGTTTCGTACCTCTCTATTGGGTACTAAGGTGATCGTTCATACAGACCATGCAGCTCTTAGGTATCTAATGACAAAGAAGGATGCAAAACCAAGATTGATTCGATGGATATTGCTGCTGCAAGAGGTTGATTTCGAAGTTAAAGATAGAAGAGGTTGCGAGTACCAAGTGGCCGACCATCTATCTAGACTCGAGAATGAGCATGTGGTGCAGCCTGATATCGAGATTGATGATGCCTTCCCTGACGAGGAGATCCTAGCGACGATAACAGAAAAGTTACCATGGTATGCTGACTTTGCAAATTTTGTGGTGAGTAATGTAATACCTGCCAATTTATCATACCATCAAAAGAGGAAGTTTATGCATGACGTACAACACTACTATTGGGATGAGCCATATTTGTTTCGACGATGTGCGGATGATATTATTCGACGATGTATATCCCATGTAGAGGTACCTACTATATTGGAAGCATGCCACACTTCCCAAGTTGGAGGACATCACGCAGGCAATCGGACAGCAAGAAAAGTATTACGGAGTGGATATTATTGGCCTTCGATATTTAGAGATGCCTACGACTTTGTCAGAAGATGCGACCAATGCCAAAGACAAGGTGCTATTTCGAAACACTATGAGATGCCCATGTCGAAAATTCTTGAGGTAGAACTCTTTGATGTGTGGGGCATTGATTTCATGGGTCCATTCGTGAATTCGTTTGGAATGAAGTACATCTTAGTTGCTGTAGATTATGTCTCGAAATGGGTTGAAGCTGTAGTGTTGGCCGACAACGAGGGAAAGCGTGTTGTAGCATTTTTGAAGAGGAATATCTTCTCTCGCTTTGGAGTACCACGTACTATCATAAGTGATGGAGGATCTCACTTTTGCAACAAGCTATTCAAATCCGTGTTGGCCAAGTATAGTGTCAAGCAAGATAAGGTAGCCACGCCTTATCACCCACAAATGAGTGGACAAGTAGAGGTTTCCAATCGGGAGATCAAGTAAATCCTTGGGAAGACGGTAAATGCTAATAGGAAGGATTGGTCTCGGAAGCTAGATGATGCACTATGGGCGTATAGGACTGCATTGAAAACACCCATCGGCATGTCCCCTTATCACCTAGTTTATGGGAAGGCTTGTCATTTACCCATTGAGCTCGAACATAAGGCATTGTGGGCGTTGAAGCAATTGAATTTGAATTGGGATGATGCGATGAATCTGAGGTTGGAGCAGCTGAACGAATTAGATGAGTCCCGTCTTCATGCATATGAAAGGTCAGACCTATACAAGGAACGGATAAAAAAGTATCATGATCAGCGGATTGTTCGACGAAACTTCCAAAAGGATGATATGGTACTTCTCTTCAACTCTAGATTGAAGTTGTTCCCAGGTAAGTTAAAGTCTAAGTGGTCTGGTCCATACAAAGTTATCCAAGTCTACTCGTCTGGAGTAGTTGAATTGGAAGACAATAATGGTGTTGTCTTCAAGGTGAATGGTCAACGTGTTAAACCTTATATCGGTCCTCTTGACTCGATGAATTATATGGCCATCACTTATCTCGACAAAGTCTAAGTACTCGAGGTAACTATGTCGAGCCACGACAATAAATAAGGCACTAGATGAGAGGCAACCCATCATTTATCGTTTATCGTTTATCGTTTATCGTTTATCATTTTGTCTTTCTTCCGTTCTAGTACTTGTTTTGCTTTTGATAAATGAAAATCCAAAAATAAGAGTCGTGCCACGACCAAAACTAAGGCGCTAGATGGGAGGCAACCCATCGTACTAATCGTTCAGTGGTTTTGAAGCAAATATAGGTGCAAGAGGTATTCAACGAGGAGATTGGTTTCAAATGACGATTTGGACGTATTGCATGGTAAAGGTGGTAAGTTTGGAATTAAGATGCATAAGGCTATGGATTGAGCATTGCTCATGACAAAATAGCCATCGAGCAAGGCTAGGCCTAGGTAAAACTAGGCCACAAACAAGGAAACGCCTATACTATAGCCTAAGGTCTCGGAATCTAGTGTGCAAAGGCATAGGTGCCGCCCATGGTCAAGTATGCTATAGCATAGGCGCCGCCTATGCTAAAGCATTTGGTCTCGGAATCTCATATGCCATGCTAATGGCGCCGCCTATGGTCACTAAGGGCATTGCACTAGGCGCCGCCTATGCTAGCAAATGCTTTGCATTAGGCGCCGCCTATACCATGCATAGGCAAAGCTAAAGGCACCGCCTATGGTCACTTTTTGTCTCCTAAACCAATTTTAAATGGGTCAAAATCCGACCCATTCTTTTCCTATATAAAGAGGACTTAGTCTTGAAACATAAACACATTGGAAACTTGACCTAGGCGCCGCACATACTCTCCAAAACATCTCAAAATTTTTCTTTTTGCTCTTCCACTTCACAAGGACATCTCCAAAGGCTTCAATCACGTAAGTACTCTTTTATTCTTCATCTATTTTTCGTAAGTACTACGTTGCTATGTCTATTATGAATTGCTACATCTTGAAGAAATATTGGTGATGTTAATGTGTTTGAATTGATTGATACAAAACCATGTGAGTGAACATATATGTTAGGATGATCTTAAACTATTTCCGACTTGAATTTGATTTTGATGCATTGTTATACTAATTGCGGAATTGCTATAGTCATGAACATTGCATAACCTTGTCACTTGAATACCTACATGTTAGAAGATCCCGTTCATCGGTATAAGAATTATAGTTGCCTACCGACATAGGAGGTTGTGATTATTGATAGAAACTATACCAAGATGTAATCCCTATGTAGTAGTCTCGTTATACCTAACATGAAAGTATTGCTAAGGTTGCAAGAAGTGATACATCTCTGATTTTTTTGTCGGAATATAGCGCCTAAAATGCATGTCGATGAAGTCTAAGTAATCGACTACTTTCACTTCACTAATTTGTATCAACAACCTAAGTGTGGGGTGGTACCTCTACTGCTTGTGTATAGATTGTATACATCGAGATGATGCTAATATGAACATTGTTTAAATCTCAGGTACAATGGCACCCAAAGCAAGACAAGATAAGGCTACCACTTCCCAAAAGGGCAAGAAAAGAGGTCGCAAGGACCAAGGAGAATCATCCTGAATGCAATTACCACGCCGCATGTTTGGAATAAAATGGGTTCTTGAGGAGGAAGCCAAGGAATGGTATAGGAACAACAAGGAAGGAAAATATGTTCATGTCGACTTGATCAACAAGGACAGCCTAGCGAAGAAGGAGCCGCGCATGTTGGCGAAAATCATGGCACTAAATCTGGATTTCATATTCCACGACATGGGAGAATGCAATCTTGATTTGACACGAGAATTTTATGCCAACTGGTCGCCGAAAATCACAGGCAGCGAAGTCAAGATTCGGGGCCAAGTTCTACAACTCAATGCGGATTTGATCAACTCCTTTCTTGGCTTACCTTCAGTCGATCCAGCACCATTCAAAGAGCTGTACAGCAGACATCCTTATAGAGCAACTCGACACACACTTTGTGGAAGTAGATCCATGGCAAGGTGGAGCATACATAAAGACACCAGATGACACAACACCTTCCCCTATGCTCCTTTGACTAGGGAAGCAAGAATATGGTTGCGTATTGTCAACTCTTGTCTTATTCCTGGGACCCAGTACACCAAAATAACAAGAGATAGAGTGTGTTTGGTCTATGCATTGATGACGAATGTCCCTATCAACATTGGGGCAATCATTCGTTCTACAATGCAGAAGGCCAGACTACACAAGCGGTCCCACTTCACCTTTGGCAACCTGTTGACAGCAATCTTGCGGAAGGAGGACATTGAAGAGGAACCAGCTGATCATAAACTCCCACATAACCCGAAGAAGTTTGACCTCACAAAGGCCAAAGATGCTGAAACAACACATGGCGTCAACCTTACTACTGCGGAGAGACATGCTCGAGATGAGAGTTTCTTCCGTCATCTTTATGGCATAACACGGTTCACCATGATGAGTGAAGGTCGTGTTCCAACTGCTGCAGAGCTCCAACAGTTGGACCATGACTATCCAATGAATATGCATGCGAGGGAGATGTGTGGAGTAGGTACCTACTTTAAGGAACCTCTTGATGATGATGTGCCGACCGATGATGATCGACGCATGCTAGACTCCGACATGGAGGAGAATTCTGATGACGATGACTCCCATGATGATTCCGACGAAGGGGGTATGACCCTCGACATAGAGGAGGAGTCCGACTGACCAGGTTCTTCGTATTTATTTTCCACTGAGGGCAGTGTCCCGTTTAAGTGTGGGGTGGTGGTATTTGCATGCTTTACTTCTCTATCTGCATTTGCATTTATTTATGTTTGTTTGCTTAGTTTGTTGTTTTTTGAAATTGGTTTTTTTTGTTTTTTTTTCAATTTTTTTAGTAGTAAAATTTTTTCTTACTTAGCTTCACATAAAATCATTCTAATAAGCAGCATGAGATTATAACAAGAGTTTGTGCTAACATCATGACTATTGAGACGTTTAGGCTCTAATTGTGACTCACTATGTGATATTGTGTGGTTCAATTCCTTCATCTGTTGGGGCAAGAGTCTATACTACTCCCAATAAAGTCAACCATGTGCCTTGTGTGTGTGAGATAATAGTATATTCTATGCTTGTGGCTGATGCTAGAACTTGCCTGGTATGTGTGCAAAACGAAAATAAAGAATGCAAGTTTAGGAGATAATTTAGGCATTTCTTTGGCAACCTATGATTATTTACCTTCATTTTATCTACCCATGGACATCATCCTAATTAAACCCTTTTGAGCCTTTAGCCTATTTTCTTTGACAACCTCATATGTAAGCCTAATAGCCTAATCCATTTTTTCAAGACCATAATTTGATCCAAATTCCTAAGTGCTTTAAAGTGTAAAGTCATGTGACAAATTAAGATGAAGTTGGGTAAGTATGATGCTTTAGAATGTAATGGTGCTTGAATTTGTTATGAAAAAGAATTGTTATCATAAGAGGTATGTTATGAAAAGAAAAAGAAAAGGAAAGCTAAAAAGTTGCTTAAAATTGGAAAACAAAAGAGGAGAAAAAGGGTGGTAGAATAAAAGAAAGTAGAAAGGTTGTTTGAAAAAAAAAGTGTTAATGATACAATGTGATGTATTAAAGCGCTTAGGAACATAGTCACTATTTTTGGCCAAAATAGTCCTACCCGTCCCTTAGCCTACATTACAACCTGTAGAAGACCTATTTGATCCTAAGCTTAGCATTCTGACATTTAGTGGAGCATAACACTAAGGGCAAGCCTATGGTCATCAGTTGCTACATATGAATTCTTTGTGAGAGCGAGAGCAAGGATACTTTTATACCCATGTTTGAAAAAGATGCTATACTTGTGAGTGATTATGGGTAAGATATTGTGAGACACACATGGTTGATGAGTTTTGGGTAGTTGTGTATGATTCTTTGTACCTTAACTTTTGAATATGAGTTGACCACCATCACGAGTCTATGTTGGAGGTTAAATTATTTCTACTAATGATCGGAAAACCACTCTTTGTTGATAATTGTTATGCCTGTCTTGACAAATATTTGTTCGAGGACGAACAAAGCTTTAAGTGTGGGGTGTTGATGATAGGTGAATTTACACGCCTATAGTGCTATATTTTACCCATATTTTAGCCTAGTTTTGAGAACAAATTATATATTTCATGCACTTTTAGTCCTTTTTCCTGTAAGTGAGCTAACGAACATGATTAGCAAAGTTTCAGGTATAAATGATACAGAATTCAGCATTTTATGGATCACTTGACGCCAAAGAAAGCTTCACGAAAGGAGAAAAGGAAGCTTGGACGCCTAAGGACCAAAAGTGATGAATGGAAAACCTGTCCCGGGCTAAAACAACAATTCTGAAGACTTTGGGGACTAGCAGTAATTTAAGATGATTAGGATAATGATACATTAACCTAGTACAAATTGGTTAAGTATTTCATTAGCTTAGTAGGATTTGGTTAAGTATTTCATTAGCTTAGTAGGATTTGGTTAAGTATTTCATTAGCTTAGTAGGAATAGGATATGGGTATTATAAATACCCTATTTTGCTAGAGATTTAGAGACATTCTACATTCTACATTCTACTTCTAAGACATTCCTCCATTAGTTACAATTAAATTCTTCTAACCCTTCCATTTATTCTACTTCTTCTTCTATTCATCTATTCTTAATTCCCGCAACAAGAGAAACGTTACTTGCAAGAAATCACGCCTAACGCCTACCACACTTGTGCTACATGAAATTCTTATTGTGGTATAATAACAATGTCAATTGTGATTTCCTTCGCACTCATGGGTAACTAAACTTCTCTGTTGGGGTTATGGAAGCCGAATAAGATACTATCTATTGCTATGAGTTTGTGAGTTCGTGATACGTATGCTGCTTATATCATTATCCTCTTCATCTTAACCTAAATTCTTTGTGGTTGCAAACGCAAGAATACGCCAGTATAACATTTAACTTGTTCGGAAGAAAGGTTATCTGTCTGGAAAAGAGATAATGTCAAGGTAGTAGGGTCCCATCCCCTATTAAAAAGTTAGTGCCGTAAATGGATTAGCCTCTTGGAGAATTCGTACCGTTAGACACGCTTTAAGCACGAAAGAGTTAAAGTGAAATAATCCTCGAATAGGTCAAAAGACGCCTGGATTTACCATCGAATACAATTCTCTATAAGCACATGCATGTCGGAATTCAACACACTCATAGCCAATAGAGACGTATAACTCAGAAGGTGGACATAACCCCAACTCTTCAATTCTCATTGTTTTACAACTTAATAACTATTCTTTCTTTTTACGTTGCTATTTTCAGTTTTTACTTTAATATTGTGGTTACACATTACAATCCCCCCAATTACGAGACTTGCACTAAAAGTCTAGTAATCGTTGCTTACTTGTTGGCCAAGCTATTCCCTGAGGGATCGATACCCAACCCAGTTGGGTTCTATATTTGCTAGCGACCGCTTTACACTCCTACGAGAGCTGTAGATTGAGCGTTATCAATCGACTACTATACAAGGTCGATGAAAGACGGAGTATGTGATTCATGATAGACTATATATCACTTATTACAAAAATTTAAATTAATCAAGTCAAACTACAGTACTGTTAATTGAACGAGACATACATATTTAAAATTTGTGTGTGTAAGGAAGAATACCCGCCACAAGAAAAAAATGAATCATAATAAATGTGGTAAACATAACGTTCAAACTGAAATTTTTCATTAAACTGAAATTGAAACTTACATTAAACTTGTTCATTGCATTACTTGATAAAATTTATAGCAAAAGCGGGAAAATGGAAGAAGCTTTCTTCTAACAAAGTCCTACTAAGAAAGCTTATTCAACAATGAACAAACCAACAAAAACTTAACAACATAAAAAAAATAGTAAACTGATTATGGGGATGATGGGGGTGATGTAGTCATTGCCGTCCATTCCAAGACGCTCCAGAATTGCTTGGAGGAAATGAGCAATTCGTCGGAGCTCACACTCCAAGTAACGGCGATATCCTCCCAGGCCATAGAATAGCCAATCAAAATTATTTTAAAGTAGAAGAAAATCATAGAGATGAGGGGGAACTCATCTGATTGGGCGAAGGGAAATTCTGCGACCAGGAATGATTTATGGTGTTTTAGGGAAGAAAAAGAGGGTTTCTGATGTTTTGGGTTTAGGGACAAGTGAAGGGTTACGTTGAAATAGGAGTTGTACTTATAGACCTATAGATGACATCTTTTCATATATCGAACCAATGGTCAGTTGACGTGTGTAGGAATAGAAAATGTTTGGTTTGCATATATCAATGATTTTTCTTAAGAACAAACATGTTTGCATCTTTTAATTAATTGGGAACAGGAAATAATGATTAAAAGTATCTATTAGAAAGATATGGTAGTATAAATACCCACATAGTATGTTTGATGATTAATCATATAACAAATATATATTATTTAATAGACCGCATTAAATATATACCATAAAATGTATGTATTCTATCGTACACAAAGATTTAAGTCGATAACAACTGAACATTAAATTCTACTGAAATGAACATTTATACACCAAAATAGCAGTTTTACAACTAAAGCAAAATAAAGCCTATCTATGATTTGTTGGCCATGCTACACGTAGTTCATTTTTGCCCAGATTTCTTGAATATTGAACACCTATTCCTCTTTTTGGACTTGAAAGTATCACCGAAGCCCTTAGTGTGTTTGAATTTCTTCCTTCCGAGTTTGGAATCGTAGGGGGGTGGAGAAATTTTAGTATCTAGCAACTCCTGTGAAACATTCTATTCGACCTCTGGAGGGACAACATTAATTTCTTTCGAGTATGCGAGGAGGTAACTTACATCTTTATAAATTGGTGAAGAGTACTTGTAGATGGAGTTTCCATAACCTACTCCATCGCCATACTTTGCTTGCAAAGCTGCCATCGCATGTTCGCACGGTATTTTCACCAAGTTAAATTTCTGAAAAGAGCAACTCCTCTCCAAGATATTGACCTTGGCAGTAACACCATTGCCGAACACCCTGTACTGGTTGAGAATCCCGTTTGGATTAGTCACATAAAAGGAATCGCTCACACTCTTGTTATCTCTTAGGATTTTTTTCTGCACAAGGCACAAATATGTTCTTTTTACCATCAACATAGGCATACCGCTCCCTAAACTTTTCCCCAAATTTTTTAGCAATTGAATTGAATGTGTACGACATAGGGTACTCCCATTCATCCATCAAAACTGAGTTAAGTGACTCAATGATGTTTGTAGTTATCATATTGTACCTATTGTCCGAGAAGTGTGCTCTACTCCATTTTTCAAAACCAAACACATTTTCAAGGACATGTTCTGCCTCAGGGCAATTATACTTCAATTCCTCAAAATTCTCGCTAAAATCATCAAGGGAATACGCCTTTTCCGCGGTATAGAATAGATAAAGATGTTCTCCACAGTATTAATTTACACAGAGATTTTCAGCGAGGTGACTCATGCAAAGTCCGTGATGTGCACGACTGTATACATGGGAGAAGGCATTAGCGATGCTAATGCGCTTGTCGGAGATGACACATATATCTGGTTTATATTCTACGATAGACTTCAATTTCTGAAAGAAGAAGGTTCAAGAAGCATCATTCTCTTTATCGATGAAACAAAAAACAATTGAAAAGATGTGATTTTTAGTGTCTTGTGCAACTGCACTCAGCAACACGCCCCCGTACTTTCAATACAAATGTGTTTCATCGATGGCAATTACCTTTCTCATGTGGGCATATCCTCGTATGAAAGCTCTGAATGCTAAGAAGTTGTAAGCAAACGATCCATCAATCTGGTTTACCATGATAGAGTAGGAAGACCTTGGATTCAACAACTCTACCATATGGGAAAAAAAGGCAAGCAAGAATATCTGTGCTCCCGTGTCCCGCGAATGATGTTCTTTGCAATTACACTTTCTTTTCAACACATCCAGTAGCTTGCGTGGCAATACAACTCCTTGAACACAATCTTTTGAATTTCACTTATGCTTGGACCCTTTCCATCCCAAAACTGATTTACACATAGTGAAAAAATCAATTCGTATGACATTTTTTTGTGCTTACGGGTGGTGTGTTCAACACCGCATGTGTCCACCCTGACATACTTGTATATGTGAAATCTATCTGAGGTTTTGTACTTCTTTTCCCGCAATAACTAGCCATAACCAGGAGATATACATTTCTCCTTCAATAATTTGGTGCATCTCTTCTCCATATGATAATCAAAAGACTGCCTCACCGCTGCTTCATCTAGTAGCATTTTCAGCTATTTCCTATCGGCAAATATTTGATCATGATAGAAATTGGTTCTGTCGAAGAAGGAATATATTAGTTGGGATCTCATTCTACAGTCTTCTTCCGCATCTTATGAGTCCGATGAAACATTCTTCCATTTGCACATAGTCATCTTTTATATTCATGGGATGATCGTCATTGCTCTTATAATTATTCAAATCGTTGTTGACTGTCCGACACTAAGGTAGGGATAGTGATGAATTCATCAGTTCTTCAAAGGACCTGTCGACTATATTTATCATTAAAAATATGCTTAAAGCCATCTGCATCAATATCCATCATGTAGAGCGACACTCATACATCATTATTTATGATCATAGGATTCACCTTTTCCCTCGAATGCATTAGATAACTAATCACCACGTTGATCGACGCGTAATCTAGATCCCCACTCTACTTTACGCTTGTAACAAATTCGTCGTATGAACTATTATGGCGAGCAACAATGGAAAATGCCACCTTGCTAAAAGATCTCTATTTCTAACCTCTAGGAGTATTCAACCATTCTCCCATGAAATCACCTACAACCAGAATAAATTCTGCAACAGACATCCTAGAATTAACCTTTGGTCGATGGTAAATTAAGCTTAGGGTCCATGTCGGGATGTATGCACGGTCGATGAATTACGATGGTGGGTTGATGACTGCACAGATATCTGTACAGAAACTTAAAATTGTAAATATTGCTTCTAATCAACGATCGTTGGGTTATGGAATAGAGAAATGAACTTGGAGTCGCTTCAGTTATTGTAATGTACTTCTAAAGAGTTTTCAACTGATTTGACTGATTTAAAGCTTTTTAACAATGGAGGAAAGTGTGTTTGAGAAGATAACATACTAATGGGGTAAAATGGATGCAATGGATGAGCTTATGAGGTTTATGGACTGATTTAGAGCTGATCGCTGGAAAATAACACTGGAAAGGACGCCGAAATCGAAGCTATTTTTGGAGGGAAAGAACCACCTTCTATTTTTAGCTTTTGGATTTTTTTTTATAACTTTGGAAACCTAGATATTTTACAATGGTGGATGATGGAGTGGATTGAAGTGTATTATTAAAAACTTGGGGATGAATTTTCTAAGTTAGAAATATTGGGTTAAAGTGTAGTATTAAAAAACTTGTGGGTGAATTTGTTGAGTGGATAAATTTGTGGTGATGTGGATTAAATAGGGTATTTGACAATTTTTTCATAAATTTTTAATAAACCACAAAATAGTTTTCAAAAGAGCCTTTTTGGCATACTTCCCCCACTAACTTCATTTCTTGAGTATACCTGATTTATGCATTCATCGCGAAGTTCCTAGCACAATCACGTGATGCACTTGTGTTATTTGTTCATTTTCTTTTCTATTATTAAACAATGATTTTGATTTATAGGTTATACGTATTATATGCTCTGCTAGGCCTATTGTTATTTAAACACCTGTTGATCCAACTGCGTCAGATCAGGACCTCCAACAGGTATACTATTTCAAGAATTTGGTATGTGATACATGTTATTTACAGAACTGAAGACAACACTACCTGTTATCCCCAATTCTATGTGTGATAATTGTTTTTCCTTAAAATTATCAACATGTGCCTCTTGTTTTCTTCTTGTTGGTTTTCAACCACTGTTCACCTCTTGACCTTCATGTCCATGCACCGTTCACCTCTTGACCTTGTAACTAAATGTCCATACACTGTTCATTTTTTAAAACTTATTGATTTAATACTATAAATGTGTTCTTAATACTAAATGTTGTTTTTACGGGCATTTTAACATTAACTTAATATTTTTTTTAATGCCTAATCATGGTTATAATATCCTTTTAAGACAAAAAACATTGTGGGAGTTTTTTTTAACTTACAACATTATACTGCCATTAGTGTTGATGCCAATTGATTTCTTACTTTAAGGCATATTTTGGCAGTAACTCATACGTTGTGCATGGCTGTTTCTTTCAGCCTCAAATCCTTTTCATTTATGTCTTTAAACACCATAGTTAGTGGTGGAAGAATATGAACATAAGTTTCATGTAAATATTGTAACTTCTACCTTTATTTTCTTCATTAATCTTGTAACATATACGTCATTGATCTTTCCTTTTTGTTATCCACTAATTCTTCCTATTCATTGCATGGAAGATTTCCTCATCTATAAATAGTGATGGACTTGCATGTTTTTCCATACACAAGATAATATAGAGTTCACAAAAGTTATTTAAAAAGAGAGTTCATTAGTTGGAGGGAGGTGTTCTTTTTATGGATCTTTGAACTCAACTCTTGTCCAGAGTTGTTGAGTTATTCTTTGTGAGAAAGGTTGTTTTGTACCCTGGAGGGGACAATTCAGATTACCGCTGGACCGGTGAAATAATTTGCTGTAGTGGGCTTTGAATCTCCTTAAAGAGAATGAGATATATGTGCCTCAGCCGAAGAAGAAGATGAAGATAACTTTTATTTTTCATCACTTGTAGCTTTTACAGCTGTAAAATTATTGGAATTTCACTAATAATTTTAAGGAGATTCAATGGCAACAACTGAAAAATTCACGAATGTCAAGATGAGAGACTTAATAAGCCATTTCGGTTCAATGGGACTTACTTCAAGAGGTGAAAGGGTAAAATACTTTTCTACTTATGTCTTCTCAATGTCTCTTATGTGTTAACTGAGAAAAATCCAAACAAAGTAGATAACTCTTTTATCAGTGATGAAGAGCTCATTTCTCTTCAAGAGAAAGTTGAAAAGTACGATGGTGACTTCTACAAGTGTCGTTATTTTTTTACCTAATTGTCTATTTGATAACTCTTATGATTATTATGATAGAATTTACTTTAGTGCAAAGAAAATTTGGAAAGCATTCCAGCGTAAGTAGGACATTGAAGAGACTGGAGCGAAAAAGTATATTGCTAGCAGATTATTTCATTTTTAAATGGTGGACAACAAATCAGTGGTAGACGAAGCTCAGGACTTCATAATGATTGTTGGAGAGCTCAGGTACGAGTGAGTCAAAATTGGAGAGAGCCTTATTGTTTGTGGCATAATAAATAAGCTTCCTCTTTCTTGGAAGGAATTTAAAAAAACTATGTTCCATAAGCAAAAGAAAACTTCTCTTGAGACTTTGATAATGAGAATCCGCATAGAAGAAGAAGCAAAGGGCCAAGATGTACTTTTGCAAACATAAGAGAATAACATCACACCGAACGTAAATTTAACTATTTCAAATAAACCTACCCCTAAAACTAATAAAAATACTACTTTGAAGCCTAAGAAGGAAAAAATTAAGAAAAATGATGGTAGACATTCCAAGGATAATAATGGTGGAAACAACCAAGCAAAAAATTAACATATTCAAGAAAAGGGACAGTGCTTTGTTTGTGTTAAGAGTGGGCATATTACTCGATTTTGTAAATTTTAGAAACGTAGACCTACACCTCAGGCAAACGTTATTGAAGAACCATTTGTGGCTGATAACAGACATAAACATGGTGGAGAATGTTGATGAATGGTGGGCTGACTATTGTACAAACCGTCAATATCCGTTATGACAAAGACTGGTTAAAAACATATACTAATTAATTTTGAGGAGCCCAAAACTATCATGCTTGGAGAATCACACACAACTCAAGTACTTGGAATTGGAGATGTCGATTTGAGTTTTACTTTTGGAAGGATATTAATTTTAAAAGATGTATTTTATACTCCTTTCATGAGAAAAAATTTGATGTCTAGTTTTCTTCTTAATCAAGCAGGCTTCAAACAGATTATTGAATCTGATCAGTATGTAATTGTAAAAAATAATATTTTTGTGGGAAAGAGGTATGTATGTGATGGGATGTTCAAGTTGAATGTTGAAATAAATAAAACATCTACTTCTGTTTATATGTTTTCTTCTACTAATTTTTGGCATGCTCATTTGTGTCATATAAATGATCGTTATGTGGGAATCACGAGTAGGTTAGGATTAATTCTAATGGTCAAAAAGAATTTTGAAAAATGTGAATCTTGTAGTCAAGCTAAAATAAAAAAAAATTCTCATTTCCAAGTTGAAGAAAAAATTAATTTATTAGAATTAGTTCATACTGATATTTGTGAACTAGGAGGAATTTTAACTCGTGGAGAAAATATATATTTTATCATTTTCAATGATGATTTTCTAAGTTTACATATGTTTACTCAATGAAAAACAAAAATGACATTTGGGAACTTTAAAAATATTTTTCCATGAAGTTGAAAATCAGTTTGGTAGAAAAATAAAAAGAATTAGAAGTGATAAAGGACATGAATATGAGTTACATGAGTTCAATTCTTTTGTTACATCGTTGGGTATAATTCATGAAAGTACTCCTCCTTATTTTCCTGCATCTAACGGTGTAGCGAAAAGGAAGAATAGCACTTTGGTTGAGTTAACTAATGTCATGTTAATTGAGTCTAGTGCACCTTTAAGTTTTTGGGATGAAGCTCTTTTGACTGCTTATTATGTACTGAATCGTGTGAGTCATAAAAAGACCAAACTAACACCTTTTGAGTTGTGAAAAGGTCATAAGCGAAATTTGAGATATCTAAGAGTTTGGGGTTGCTTAGCCTATGTAAGGTTAATGGATCCTAAAATCTTTAAGTTGGGTAAAAAAATTACTACTTGTGCTTTTCTTGGTTATGCTTCAAATAGTACAACCTATAGATTTTCTAATCTTGAAGATAGTGTTATAATATAAAATGGTGATGCTATTTTTCTTGAAAATAAATTTTCTTTTGATTCTAAGAATAGTGGGGGCCAAAGGACTAACGAAATATTTTGTCATTACCTAATTCTTCTACTTCTACTTTGAAAAATAAAGAAAATGATAATTTAGGGTTAAGGAGTAAACGAGCTAGAGTAGAAAAAGATTTTGGTCCTGATGATTATGTTTTTAATATTGGAGATGACCCTCTCACTTTAAAAGTAGTTTTGTCTTCATATGATGCTATTTTTTGAAAAGAGACTGTAAATAATGAAATTGAATCACCAATTTCCAATAAAACTTGGAGGCTAGTTGATTTATTATTTGTTCTTTTCTTCAATTTCTTCCCTTCAAGTTACATCTCCTGAGTAAGAGTTAACACTATCACATTATAAATGTAAGATTTATGACTTTCGGACAATAAGCTACGTTTCATGGGCAAGAGTTGACACTACTACATTGTAGAGGCAAGACTTATGACTTTCAAACAACAAGTTATGTTTCATGGGAAAGATTTGACACTACCACATTGTATTTTGATTTATGAGATGTTCTAAAACTATTGCATTAGAGGCAAGACCTAGCTCAGAGATTTTCAAGCAACAAATTATGCCCCATGGGCAATATTTGACTCTATCACGTTATATTTTCATTTATGAGATTTCTACAACTATTGCCTTAGAGGCAAGACTTAGCTCAAGGACTTTCAAACTACAAATTAGGCCCCACGGGCAAGAGTTAACTCTACCACATTATGTTTTAATCTATGAGATATTCTACAACTATCCTCCTTTCCTAAATTTTTGCGGGTGTAAAAACAATAAACAGGCATACGGGGGTTTAAGTGGTGGAACAAGGAATATATTCTACATTTGGTCAATCTCCATTCTCCTTTTATATCTCCCTGACAGTTGGAAAATTCTCCAACACAAATAGCACAAACTAAACTTTTGTTGATTCTGAAAGAATAAATTAAAATAGGGGTTTCAGATCCAAACTATATCCCAAAAAAATGTTCTGCCTTATCTCCTCTGTTTCTGTATTTACAAAAGAAAATTATTTTTACATATTGAATTAGCAATCAAAGATTCAAGAGTTGGGCCGTGTAATCTTCTAATCTTGTAAGAATACATTGTACTCCTTCCGTTTAAAAAAGAATGATCTACTTTGACTTGGCACAAAGTTTAAGAAAATAAAGAAGACTTTTGAATTTTGTGGCCTTAAATTAAATTTGTGTCAAATGTATCAAAATATCCTTTAATCTTGTGGTCCTAAACATGTCATGTGGAAAGTTGAAATTAAAGTATTTCCAAAAAAGGAAAGGGGTCATTCTTTTTTAAACGGACTAAAAAGAAAAGTAGGTCATTCTTTTTAAAATGGAGGGTGTAATATTTAAGAAAGAGAGAGATCAAATTACTCGTCCTTTATTTTGTCTAGGTATGGAGTTCAAGAAATAAATAAAAAGTTTTGAATTTTGTGCTCTTAAATTGAAGATGTGTGTTGTACTTTAAATTTAATTTGTGGTCTTAATCTTATCAATTAGTATATTAGAATTGAAAAACTTATTAAATATAAAGACACTACACACACCAAAAAGAAAGTAAGACAATTTGGAATGAAATTATTAGTTTTCTTGACCAAATGCACATTTGGCTCCTCCATGAGGAAAATAAGAACCTAAAATTTGTATCAGAAAACTAGTCTTTAATGAATACATCTCCCTCGCAATTTATATCGAAAGTTTAAAACCACAATAAGCCCAATCTCAACTCTGAGTAGGTTGAGTTCAAAGTTAAAAGGGACAGTTCTTTAAGTTTAGGAGTTAAACCACATATTTTTTTAAAAAAAATGGGCGAACTACAACTTAGTACCGTTAACTCCGTCGTCAAATGTTTGTTGCAAGTAAAAAAAATATATTAATGGGGTTTTCCAAAAAACGGGGGAACCACATTTTTATAATTTTTTTAATAGTTTGTCAATTTGTGGGCAAACTACTTTTATTTTGGCGAACTATGATTCTTTCACTGAGAGATTATAATTAATTCCTCACACTATTAGTATTTCTGAGAGATTCTTATTTATTCAGTAAATGTTTTGTCACTTCAACTTGGAAGTGGTATAATTTTTCAGTGATAAATAGTTGTTGTTGTTTACTTCATTTTATCTCATATTCACGAGCGAGATTCATTATTCACAGATCACTTTCTTTTTAACAAATAGTTATTCATTTAAATTCCTCATAAGGATAAAAATAATGAATGACACCGTTAGGGTTAGTTTATTTTGGGGTGAAAAAGTTTTGTACGAAGATGGTTCAATTAGATACTGTCTTTCTGCGAAAATGGTTCATGTGTTTTTAGTGACACCCAAGTACGATCATCTAGTATGTCTTTTTTGGAGTAAAATAAAGGTACATACGAACTTTCCATTCTTATCAGTCATCAATATCCCATGTCAATTATGAGTAACAGTTAGGGCTGAGCATATTTTGATTTAAACTGAAAAATCAAATCAAAATTTAATTTTGGTTTGGTTTTTTTATTTTTCAAATTGATTTCGGTTTCAAATTTTAGAAATTTTGTTAAACGGTTTAGTTTCTGGATTTTCAATTTTTTTCTTGGATAAACCAAAAAATCAAAATTATATAAATAATATATTATAATTTAAATATATATTTTATTATATTTTTAAATATACTAAAAATATAATATAATTTGATATAACATATAAATATATAAATTATAATGATTTAGTAACCCTAAATCCTAATATACTATTTTTCTTTAGACCCTAACATTATGTGAAGGTTGTAACGACGCTCATCCATCTTCAGTTCGTCAGTTTATTTAAAATTTCAACATCGCCAACGACAGTCGACAGTCGTTTGCTCAGTTCGTCACTGCCATCGACAATCGCTGCCGAGTGCGGCCACTATCGTCACACCAACGGTGATGACTCAGCGAGGTAGATATTTATGGTTATTTCATCCATGTTGAATTAATTATATTTGGGAATGAAAATAGGTTTGAAAAAAAGATTAGTTTTCTAGAAAAATCACCAATTTTAAATGCTCACTACTTTTATCTTTAAAACTGAAATAAAATCTGAAATAACCGAATCGAATTTGTAAAAACCGAATCAAACCAAAATAATTTTAGTTTGGTTATGGTTGTCATTTTCGTCAATCCAAAAATTAAAAAACCGAACCGATATTCAACAATCAAACCGAACAAACCGAATGCCTACCCCTAGTAACAGTCATATAATTTTTCGTGGAGACTCAAACTTTGTACATTTGACATAACTTTAATTTAGGACTATGAGACGTAAAAAACTTCTTTATTTTCTTAAACTCTGTGTCAAGTAAAATTATGTCTTTCTTTTTGAAATGGAGGGAGTATTAAAGAAAATAATAGATAAATTATATTTTAAGAAAATATTTATATTAAAAAAATTAATGTATAAATTGAATTCTAAGAAAAATTTTCTGAATTGATTTTTCTTTTTTATTGTAGTGTTAAACATCTGCATCTCTAATTTTAAATTATGGGTTTAAAAAAATATAGAAAGCAAAATATAGTTTACAAAACTTAAAAATTATAATAAAAAATAAATAGAAAATAATTATTTAGATGAACTAAAATACACCCTTGTGGTGGGGCCCTTCTCCAGATCCTGTGCATAGCAGGAGATTTAGTGCACCGGGCTGCCCTTTATGAACAAAAATGAACAACAATTACTACATAAGAAGATCAAATAAAAATATTTTTCCTACAAATGGACAAACTATAAAAATAATTTTATCAAAAGATGGTTCGCCCATTTTTGGGCAAACCCCATTAATATTTTTCATTTTTTATTTGTAGCCAATGTTTCGACGGGGTTAATGGTGCTAGGTTGTCGTTCACCCATTTTTGAGATAACTGTTCGTTTTATTACATAAAAAAAGATAGTCTGTTTTGGCTCCTATAACGCTCCGAAAATGGGTCCCAAGACGTCACACGGTGCTTAGGGTTATAAGTGACCCTAAGCTAACCCTTCTACTGGTATAACTCATAAGAAACTGAATAAAAAGAATAAATCTGTACTAATTAGCGAAAAACAACTCTTTTCAGAATCTGATCAATACAAAACTGAATTTACAAGATTACAACTCTTCTTTACAAATCAAAACTGAAATTGAATACATCAATTTCTACTGACTGTCTATGAAGCCTCTACTAGTACTGACTTTAGATAGCCGGGTCATGACTCCCAACTATCCTAACTCAATACGAATGAAATAGGAAAATAAAGAACTGTAAAAACTGTCTATCTAGCTCAAAACCTTGAATCAAAAGGATTCATCACCTGCTGAATGGAAGCTGCGAGCTGACTGAATTTGAATGTGCATACTAAGTCTAGTACCTACATTATGAGACAATGTAGTACATAGACGTATATGTGGATCAGCACTTTGGGAATGTACTGAGTATATAGGGGTGAATGCAATT
Source organism: Capsicum baccatum var. pendulum (assembly GCA_030864225.1). Lineage (NCBI taxonomy): Eukaryota > Viridiplantae > Streptophyta > Magnoliopsida > Solanales > Solanaceae > Capsicum > Capsicum baccatum. The sequence goes on along the minus strand of CM061558.1, from coordinate 167,546,747 downwards.
AAATAATCAATATCATAAATCCTAATAGAAAACATGCATGCTAGTATAGATGACTCACATAGCTTGGATTAAAACCATCATAATCATGAATAAGAAAATAGGTAATGTAAATCACGTGAGTCATTGCACTTCATTCTAAATCTGCATTCTTTCTTTATTCTCAACCTTGTAAGATAGATAAAGTCTTAAAACAACATCTTTCAGAGCATACACTTTAATCTCATAAAAACTAGGAACTTCTTTGGAAGCTTAAAGATTTTGACACTTGAGAGCCTTAGAAATCTTGGACTCATAGCTTTCAAAATACATATACTTGTATCTTAGATAGAGTGGGGGACTACTTTGGGAGTTTTTTCTAACCGACATAAACCATGTGAGCTACATGGAGTCAAACGTCTTACCCACGTTAGGGAGAGCTGTTCTATCCTTGCCATCGGATAGAACCTTAACTTTAGTGATCACTGTCTCAACCCACTTGGGTAAATCAGAAACCTACGAGGGCACGTAGTTCTGGGGCATGAGACCTCAAAATCAAGCCCAACTCGGTGATAAATACTATTCCCTTACTTAGCTCAGAACTTAAGAAAATACACCTTAAAATATTTCAACAATATGTGATGGGAGCCAAAATGCATCCCCTTTATCTCAAAATCAAGGATGTAGATTTATATCTTAATTTAGGATCAAAACTCACTTCTTTCTTGAAATCTTGATAGACTTAGCATTAAAGCTTTAAAGATCTCATAATAATGGAAATATGAACATACGTCTTGCAATTCCTTAAAAGTCATCAACAACTTATTCTCAAAACTCATAATTCAACAATAAGGCTCAACGCATAACAACAAGTCTTGGGAATACTTGAAAATATGAAATCAATATAGGAATGTGCAAGTTATATCATGAACTCTCAATTTATATCATAATTAAACAAGATAATCATGCAATTCAATACTTGAACAATTTCATAATCTCATAAACTTGAAATATAGCAAAATAATATGAATTCATCTTGGAAATACGAAATTCTTTAAGAAAAGCTAAAACTTTTAGGCACAAGAATGAAAGGGTGTTCTTGTTCAAAACCCACATACCTTAAACTTGGAGCTTTTGGATGACTTCAAAAATTTTAGAAGGTTATTCATGAACTATTGGGTGTCCCTCGTAGCCCTCTTAACGGGGAATTCAAATATGCAAGAATTATCAAATTTTCACGGTTGAATCTCTAGATAATTGGGTTTTTATGTCGAAATCCTAACCTTGTGTTGAAGGTGTGCAGAGAATTTTGAGATGTTTAACTAAAGAGAATGATAGATAATACGCTCCTTCGGGGTTATAAGTCATGGGAAGTGAAGGAAAAAATACCAAAATACTCTTGCTAAATCGCTTCCCAGTTTCTAAAAATCTAAGGTTGACGACATTTGTGATAGGCCATTAGACTTGTGATAAGTCATCACAAATGTCGTCACGGGGAGGGGGGGCTGGAATTGATGGATTTCGGCCTAAGGCTGACGACATTCATGATAAGTCATCACACTTGTGATAACTTATCAGAAATGGCATCACTGGGGGCTGGATTCTACCTAAGGCTGACGACATTTGTGATAAGTCGTCACACTTGTGATAAGTTATCACGAATGTCGTCACTCAGTTTTCCATGCTGACATATTGGAGTAAAATAGGCATAACTTTTTTCTCTGGTACCGGATTTAGGAGAAATTGATATCGTTGGAAAGATAATTCCAAAAGCTTTAATTTGATATATATATATATATATATATATATATATATATATATATAATAGGCCACCCATTTCATCATATACAAGGTGTTATGGTTGATTGAATTCGACTCAATTTTCGATGCTTACTAAAACTTGAACAATAGGAAAACTTTCAACTTGATCTTGAGTTAAGGGATCACTATGATCTCAATTTATGCTCAAATAGGTTCTCACACTACATAATTGATTAACATACCAAATTTTCATAGGATATATGATTTTTCGAATATCTACACGTGAAAAAAATGGTTTTCATTCTAGCCCGAAATGCGGGGTGTTACATTATCTCCCCCTTAGGATCATTCGTCCACGAATGTTGCTCTTTAATTTAAGAATATAGAGAAAACTGAGGATACACAGTTGAAATAACTTATTAAACTGAATCTATATCTTTCTAATCTTTGGCATACTTCAATGAATGCATATACTCATCATAAGAATAGCTATCTAAGTAAATCTTTGATTAGAGAGGAGCTGAATAACGGAAGGTTATTACCTTCCTCTGAATCTGAGCTAACTTACCCTTTTTACTTATTTATGAAGAGTTGACTCTTACTGAGGGTTTAGAATTTATTTGATGAGCTCATGGTGCGATTATACTTATAGAATGTGAGGTGATAGTTTATGTAGGCACAAATCATGAGAAAACAAGGCTAAGATCACACAATGTGTATCACAGTGTCTGAGCTGGAATACTTGGAAAACGAAGATCATTCGGTGAATACTTCTGAACTAAATCATGACTAGATATCCAAATTTTGAAACTGATGCCTGATATATATACTGAGCTGAATTTGCAATTGCAAAACTATTTCGGAATGACCGTACTTATGAAACTTCAGGTAGTATAACTAGGCTAGTTCAAAAAAAATGGAAATCCATACAAATCTATGTGTCTGATTGTTAAAATGAACTGCTTTTTATTCAAACTAAATCATACTTGATACTCATTCTCAAGTGGAGGGTTTCTTCAACACCCCTCTAGGGAGTTCTAACGATTTAAAGGAGCCAAGAATTTTGGTCAAGATCTGAACAAGACATCTGAATAAGGGATTACAATATTGCTACAACTACATAGCTTGGAATCATAGACCTTTGAATCATAGACTGAGGTAGAATTTACTAGGCTTTAGGCAATGCAGCACCTTACTTAAAACTTAGACACACTTCTAAAATATTCTGTCAACTAATCCTTTACCTTAAAAACCATACTTATTGATTCATCTTCTAATTCTAACAAGGTCGTTGATATTTCCTTCTACTCATGTCTTAACTAAACTAAATTCCCTCACCATCTTTAAGCCTAACCCACAATTACAGGGTACACCACATAACACTATACTACTCGTTTGAACCGTAATTCAACACAACCTGCACTTTACAACTTCTCATCTCATGAAAATCCTCATTACTACTCCAACAACCATATTCAACCTCGTACTAGACATTTTACTAATGTGCAGTGCATTCATGTAAATATATAAACATGATGTTCAAGACTCACTTTTATAACCACATATGCACTTCTAAACACACTCCCCTAAAATACCTTTGTCACAACTTACAAACCTCTATCAAGAATAACTTCCATGCACTACTCCTAAGAAGACAAACATAAAACTTCAACTTCCCAAACATCTCATATAAAACTTCAACTAACCATGATGGCTATAAAAGACTTGGCTTTAATCTTACTTCACACTTTACTGTCTTAGCTAAAAGAAGCATACAACGATCTTCAAGTAACAAGAAATGTTTACTCTCTCCCATATAGACAACCGATTATCATCACTATCTTGACCAAAGAAAAGGTAATAGAAGGTTAGAACACGAGGGCCCGAAATCTAAGAGGATACTATGAATAACTTAACACTCAACTGAGGCTTGAGTTATAGAATATATAGCATAATAGACTTATCAAAGAAGTATGATCTGAGGACATGCAAGATATAAATCCAAATTTCGTTGATCATTACAAGTATTGCTTGAGTCCTTGGACTGAACATACTATAATGCTTGAGTAAATGAGTCATGAGCTGCATGACCTAAATTTGAAGTTATAACTTATGGAATGTGATTCCAACTATTGAAAGAACTGGAACTACTTATTTTTGGGAAATAGGAGAGTACATAATTCTCCATTATATGCATGAACATGAATTAAGATCATGGAACTGAACGTAAGGCATGAGTAGGTATTAGGACAACTAAAAATACTGAAATAAGATTGGGTCAAGCATTAATCTTTCTCACAGCTATTCTACAACTTACTGGTACATCTACTAGAATTTGAAGGCTTTACTTGGTTGCTTGTTCTATCATCTTCTCCTTAGAGGTAAGCCATCACTCTAAGGCTGTGAACGACTATATAAACTCTAGTCTAACTGCAATCACTTTACTCTAGAGTCTGGGATATAGCAACGCACATGAACAAAAGAACTTAACCTGAATGACTACACTTGAAAGCGTAAAACCAACTTCTAATACTCATTTTTTAGCTACACCCTATCTTTCTATAGCCCCAATAGTCAGCATATAACACTTGAACACTTACTAACTTTAAATCTACATGAGCATCTCCATATTTGGAGTGCATACCATCTGGTGCTTCAACTCTTGTTCCTATTAGCTAAATCTTTGAAATTTCAAAGTTAGATTCTAATGCTTAACATGGGTATCTCTAAACCTTTGACGGAACATACAACTTCTGTCATAGCCTACCAATATCACGCTTGTAAACTTATGTTTCTAAACTATGAGAATCACATTCATACTTAACAAAGCTCAACATCTTCAATCAAACTCCTTGACTTAGCTATCAAGAACATTACTCATTATCTAACTAGTCTTTCTCAACCTAACATATCAACTGTACTACTGAGCCCACAACATGCAATAATCCTCAAAGAAATAATGCAGCCCCATAGCACCTTAGGCGTACTTCTGCATTATACATACAACGTCAAACTTGATTACGAATCAAGTAAACTTAAGCTCTTGCATACACTGTTCAAGCCTATTATATTACTTCCCTATAACTAGTATTATTAGCCAAGAAATCATCACATCCACCTTTATGACCATCAATCGTTCAAACTTAATACATAGTGCTATTCTCACTTGGAAGCTATAGAATAAAACAAATCAAGAATAACTAGCCCACTTGAACCTCATATAATGATAATCGATCATAAATATATGCCAATCTTATTTACAATCCATTACCAAATCCTCCTTCTACACATCATTACTATCCACCTATCTATACACCTAAAATTCTTTCGTAGCTCTATAATTTTCAACCAACAAAATAAAACAAGATGCACAAAAAGTTGCTAGTGAATCGAAATAGGCCTCACATGGCTTCACTAGACTTTGATTTTTCAACAAAATAATGATAACAAGGTTACAAGAGATAAAAACATAACACACAATATTCAATGATCTAAGAATACACATCTTATTCTGTCTTACTTGCATGACTCATAAGAGTGAGGACATAACTCTGATCTTAAGAGACTTATAACACACTAGAATGCTACTCTCAAGCCACTTTGTGTGATTTCTGAAACTTCTTGCTAGACAATATGAGAGCGTTATCTGGGGAGAAATCATGCTATCTCAAGAATAATACATGGATAGGGAAGTATAGCTTTACATTATAGATTCTGAGGATGAATCTAGAAGTACATTTGAATCTCAAAAGCACTGATAGGATACTTTCTAGCTTGCTTAAAATCTGATAACTATCTGTGGAGACTGTCTGAGAAAGCACTATCTATAAAGGTTTAAGCTTGAATATTTCTGATACCTTGGAAATAAGGTAGAGATGGCTCAGATAGAGTAAGATAAGAATCTGTATAAGTTTCTTAAGGAACATTTCTATAGCATGATCTGAGACTTGAAAGAATAAAGATATTTCCTAAGTGGCTTATAGTCTCTCAAAGAAAAGTATAGACGTCTCCGTACCATTTCGCAAGACTGTACTAGATACGGCTTCACAGACACCCTAGGACACCTAAACTTTGTGCTCTGATACCAAGTTTGTAACACCCTAGAAATGGGTCCCGAGACGTCACACGGTGCTTAGGGTCATGATTGACCCCAAGCGAACTCTTCTACTGGTATAAGTTATAAGCAACTGAATAAAAAGTATAAATCTGTACAAATTAGCGAAAATAACTCTTTTCTAAATCTGATCAATACAAAACTGAATTTACAAAATTATAACTCTGCTTTACAAATAGAAACTGAAACTAAATACATCAAATTCTACTAACTGTCTATGAAGCCTCTACTAGTACTAACTTTAGATAGCCGGGTCATGACTCCCAACTATCCCAACTCAACACTACTGGAATAGGAAAATAAAGAACTACTCAAACTATCTATCTGGCTAAAACCCTTAAATCAAAAGGATTTACACCTGCTGAATGGTAGCTACGAGCTGACTGAATCTGAATATGCATGTTAAGTCTTGTCCTACATTATGAGACAATGTAGTACATAGACGTATATATGGATCAACACTTTGAGAATGTACTGAGTATATGGGGTGTATGTAATTAAATAATCAATATCATAAATCCTTATAGAAAACATGCATGTAGTATAGATGACTCACATAACTTGAATTAAAACCATCATAATCATGAATAAGAAAATAGGTAATGTAAATAACGTGAGTCATTGCACTTCATTCTAAATCTGTATTCTTTCTTTATTCTCAAACTTGTAAGATAGATAAAGTCTTAAAAACAACATCTTTCAGAGCATACACTTTAATCTCGTGAGAACTAGGAACTTCTTTGGAAACTTAAAGATTTTGACACTTGAGAGCCTTAGAAATCTTGGACTCATAGCTTTCAAAATATATATACTTGTATCTTGGATAGAGTGGGGGACTACTTTGGGAGTTTCCTCTAACCGACATAAACCATGTGAGCTACATGGAGTCCAACATCTTACCCACGTTGGGGAGAGCTGTTCTATCCTTTCTATCCTTGCCACCGAATAGAACCTTGACTTTAGTGATAACTGTCTTAATATACATAGGGTAAATCAGAAATCTGTGGGGGCACGTAATTCTGGGGCATAAGACCTAGAAATCAAGACCAACTCAGTGCTAAATACTACTCCCTTACTTAGCTCAGAACTTAAGAGAATCCACCTTAAAACATTTCAACAATATGTGATGGGATCCAAAATGCATCCCCTTTATCTCAAAATCAAGGATGTGAATTTCTTTCTTAACTTAGGATCAAAACTCACTTCTTTCTTGAAATCTTGATAGACTTATCATTAAAGCTTTAAAGATATCATAATAATGAAAATATGAACATACTTCTTGCAATTCTTTAAAATTCATCAACAACACATTCTCAAAACTCATAATTCAACAATAAGGCACAACTCGTAACAACAACTCTTGGGAGTACTTGAAAATATGAAATCAATATAGGAATGTGCAATTTATATCATGAACTCTCACTTTATATCATAATTAAACAAGATAATCATGCAATTCAATACTTGAACAATTTCATAATCTCATAAACTTGAAATATAGCAATATAATATGAATTCATCTTGGAAATACGAAATTCTTTAAGAAAAACTAAAAATTTTAGACACAAGAGTGAAAGGGTGTTCTTGTTCAAAATCCACATACCTTAAACTAGGATCTTTTGGATGACTTCAAAAATTATGAAAGGTTATTCATGAACTATTGGGTGTCTCTCGTAACCCTCTTATCGGGGAATTCAAGTATGCAAGAATTATCGAATTCTCACGGTTGAATCTCTAGATAATTGGGTTTTTATGTTGAAACCCTAACCTTATGGTTGAAGGTGTGTAGAGAATTTTGAGATGTTTAACTAAAGATAATGGAAGATAATACACTCTTTGAGGGTTATAAGTCATGGAAAGTGAAGGAAAAAGACTAAAATACCCTTACTAAACTGTTTCCCAATTGCTGAAAATCTAAGGATGACGACATTTGTGATAGGCCGTCAGACTTGTGATAAGTTGTCACAAATGTCGTCATGGGGGGAGGGGGCTAGAATTGATGGATTTCTGTCTAAGGCTGACAACATTCGTGATAAGTCGTCACACTTGTGATAACTTATCAGAAATGTCATCACTAGGGGTTCAATTCTGCCTAAGGCTGACGACATTTGTGATAAGTCATCACACTTTTGAAAAGTTATCATGAATGTCGTCACTCCATTTTCCAGGCTAACATGCTGGAGTAAAATGGGCATAACGTTTTGCTCTATTATCGGATTTAGGCGAAATTGATATTGTTATAAAGATAATTCAAAGGGATTTCATTTGATATATAGTAGGCCACCCAGTTCATCATATACAAGGAGTTTTGGTCGATTGAAGTCAACTCAAGTTTCGACGCTCAATAAAACTCGAATGATAGGAAAGCTTTCAACTTGACCTTGAGTTAGGGGATCTCTATGATCTCAATTCATGCTCAAATAGGTTCCCACACTACATAATTGATTAACATACCAAATTTGCATAGGATTTATGGCTTTTGGAACATCTACACGTAGAAAAGATGGTTTTCGTTCTAGCCCAAAATACAGGGTGTTACAACTCCTAGGATCAAAAAACTATCTTTCTGCTCTGGACTCCAATAATTATAAGCAACTAAAACAATGTTACTCATACCTTGTTACTAGAGGCAGAATTAGAATTTTAACTTTGTGAGCTCTGATATTTTTTAATTACACTTCAAGTTCTAATAATCCAGTTCTAAATTTAATACTTTTTTTTATTGTCAAAAAGTTCTAAATTTAATATTAATACATATTTAATGAATTATTTTAACATAAAATATTATGTGAGCAAAGTTACCTATTTGGCCAATTCGATCGTACGCCTGGACAGTTGGAATTCTAGTTTCGCCCCTGCTTGTCCTCAACTAACTTGATTCATGACTTATAGGAAGCATGGAATCAAAACAAGATGCCAAGAGCTATATTTTCTCCATTAAGAAAAAAATAATTGTGTTCTTAATAACAATGACACTATTTCTTAATGAGAATTCTGGATCAAAATAAGCCATTTTAAAAATAAATTCACCAAAGAAATATGTTTTTTCTTAAACTTTACCAAACTAGTATAAACATTATTTCCAGTAACGTATTATGTTTTAAAAAATGTTAACGGACCAAAAAGAGTTGTGGATGACGTTAGAATAGAATTTGTTACTGCAGTAACATTTTTGACATAAAACTTTACTATGAGTTACGAGACTCTGCAATGCTGTGACATCAGAATATATGAACAAATTTGATGTTAAATATGTTATTACCAATTACGTTTTAGCCTTAAAATGTTACTTTGAGTAACGATACTATCAAATCAACACAAAACTTTGTCACATTAGAATTTTTAAACGAAATTTGACATACAAGCCATTATCTGTAGTCACTTTTTAAGATAAAAACATTACTATGGGTAACAATTCTATCCAATCAAATAACAAATTTGTAAAGTGAAATTGTGGTGATTGATTTACCTTTAAAATGTTACTGCCAAAAATGTTTTAGGACAATAAATTATTATAAGAGATGGTTTGTATAGAATGTTCAACACATTTTTACAATTTTAACCAAAGCTTTTGCTTATGTGCTGTAACACCCTCAGAATTTTGGATATTTTATTTGTGGCCTTTTCATGCACGAAATATCGATTTTTAACTTAAATTATGTTTGGGGATGTTAAAAGGGTAACCCTAAAGATTTTTGAAATTTTTGGATAGGATTCAAGGAACGTTTGGGTCATGGAGACAGTGAGCCTCTACGATAGCCCCGCGGTGCAGAAGGTAATCAGCATGATGCGTACCTGTGTATTTTTGCAGCTGTTTTGTTTGATTAAAAAGAAAAGAAGGGTAGTGAGGTCCTTTCACTCATACACGACTTTTGAAACATACAAGGACCACTTCTCATCATTTTCTCAATACACAAAGGTCATTATTCATTCTTAAACATCCTCTCTCAAAACTCCTTTTTTAACTCAAGTCTAGGGGTTTAAAGAGGTGATAATCTAGGGTCCGAAGGGTGTTGCATTCTTCCAATTCTCTTGTGTTTAAGGCATGTAATTTTTTCCCTATACATATACTTTTCTCAATGGCTTAAAATTATTATTAATGCATGGTTTTGATGTGGGTTTTAACACAGTTGAGGGCTTTTAACATGGTTGATCATTTAATTGATTTTCATCGTTATTTATGCAATATTCTTACTTAATTAAAGATTTTTGAACATTGTGCGATGTATGGGCATGTTGAATAAATTGAGGGATCATGGCTAACCCCCAATTTGATGATTTTGCCTTGAATATGGTTTTGGAAATTGTATGCCCTCAACATGTTTGTAAAATTATCAATTAAAAGGCTTTTGTCATATAATTTGGTTGACCCACTTGTAATAATGCATTGACATAAATTCGATAAAGAAGTATACATGTTTTTTCTTGAAATACCTTGGTGGCCATGTATTAATGATGGAATTAGAACCTTGTGGGTTTGGTTGATTAAATGGGTTCGAGCCCCAAATGATTGATTATTTGAATATCTTTTGACCTATGGGTTTGAGTCCCAGTTGGTTGAGTAGATGACACGTCATGATGATATTAGCTTGCAAGCAAGGTTGGTATACATTGGTGTGTAATTAGTTTAATAAAATGAGAATATGTGTTAAATATTTTGATTGAGCTTAAAAGAGGGTTGTGTAGCTAACCGTGGAATGGAGGCCTCGAGGGACCAACGCTGAAAACTACGCTAGCCGGTGTGGGGGTCATTATGTCTTAAGAGTTTGAGTTTCCTTGCTTATGACCAGATAGTTTGAGTCCATCTTATATTTATTATTTTGATTGGAGGGTTCGAGTCCCCCATATCACATTTGATGATCGGGTTCTTAAGTTACCTTAGTCTATTATTTAAGGGTTTGATTCCCTCGTGCATATATATATATATGATCTTTCTCTGGTTTGTGCAGCCACACACATTTGTGCCTGACCAGGGGGTGAGAGATGTGGCTATAGCTCATGGGTACTATTATTATGACAGTTAAGCTACACGTCCAGGTTAAGATTTTAAATGTTCATGCTATCCCCTATTTCCTACCTTAGTATGTAATATATCTATATGTATTTGCATTTAATGATATGCGTAGGATTTGAATGGTTTTGAATTATTATCCATTGCATTATTTGTTCCCTTATCGCTGAGTTACATTTTAGTACTCTAATCGCTAATCGTCTTCAGACATTGTATCCCTATGCGATGCAGGATTTGACTATACTTCTACTCCTTCTACATAGTGACTAGGATTCGGGAGTAGTTCGTGAGTTCACACTGAATTAGTTTTCTTCTATACATCGAAAGTCTATATTTCATGTTTGGTCTCTTATGTCTCAGACTTGTTTAGACTTATTTTTGGCTATATACAGGGGCATGTCCCGATACTTTATGGGTATTCAGTTTTGTTTGAGAATTTGTTGAATATTGTGGACATGGGTATAGTGGTTGTCTTTTGGTATTAGTTTTGATATTTTGGATAGTCTCAGATATTGATTTTTTATATAGGCGTTTGAGTTTATCTTTCATGTTTTGCCTTATATTGATACTCATCTACTGCAAAGTATTCTTAGTTATATTTTAATAGCCTCAAGAGATGGTCTATGATCCTCGATGGGCTTGGAATGCCCGTCATGAATAGGACCTAGTTTGAGTCATGACAAAGTTGGTATCATAGCCTAGGTTTTGGTGTCATAGGATGGACAAAGTCGTGTCAAGTAGAGTTTCTTTCATGGGTATGTAGCATGCCACACTTATAAGAAAGAGGCTATGAGGCATTTAGGAATATTTTCCTTTCCTGTTTTCTATTTTTGGGTTGTAGAGTCTAAGGTTTTGAATTCCCTTTATTATCTATTTGTTCGCCTTTCAGATCATGCCTCCTAGACGATCTGATATTTATGGAAACTCTTTTGTCTTGATTAAGTACAATGTGGGCAAAACTCATCCTACTTTTGGGGTGCAAACCTGGTCTAGGGTCGTTGCATCTGACTGCTCTCATGGAGTTTCACCTGTTCCTTCCGACCCTTCTCCAGCTGGTGGTGCTCAAACTCAGCCACCCCAGGGAGATATCATTAATGCTGAGTTTCACCAATCTATTCATTTGTTGACTCGGTTAGTGACATCTCAGCCACATCAGATGAGTTCAGCTGGTATTATTGAGAGTTCATTCGAGGCTACTAGAGTTGGCCGTTTTATGAGGTTGAGTCCTCCTACTTTCTATGGTACTAAGGTTGAGGAGAATCCTCAGAGTTTTATTGATGAGATAGAGAAAATCTTTTAGGTTATCACTCTACTGAGGTAAATGGTGTGGAGTTTTGTACATATCAATCGAAGGATGTAGCTTACCAATGGTATGAAGAGTGGGAGATACTTAGGGGATATGATACCGAGTCTGCCTTATGGAATGATCTCTCTAGTACTTTTCTTGACTACTTCTTTCCTCAGGAGTTGAGGGAGCTAAAAATAGAGAAGTTTGTGAATTTGTGGCAAGGCAAGATGTCAGTGAAAGAGTATGCCTTGAAGTTCCACCAGTTGTCACGGTATGCTCCTAAGCTAGTGTCTAGCATGAGAGCTAGAATGAGGAAATTTGCTTCTAGTTTGTCTCATGATTTGATCTTGAAGAGTAAAGCTGCTTTGTTAAACAAGGATATGGATATCTCTAGACTTGTAGTGTATATGCGGCAAGTTGAAGAGGAGGAGAAAAGCAAGCAGATATGGGGGACTGGCAGAGTAAGAAGTTTGGGTATTCAGATTAGGGTGGAGGTCAACAGCATAGTGGTAGGAATGATGGTAAGTGGTTTAAGAAAAAGTGGGATAACTCTGGTTCCTATTTGATGTCTAATGCTCCTTATTCAAACCTATCCAAAGATTATTTTTTAGAGTGGTAATGGTTCTTGAGCACAGGGTTCCCTATCTTAGGCCAGTGGGCCCCAGTCAGCTCTATCATATCCTCCTTATAGATTTTATGGTTGGGTGAATTATAGTTTCTATGATAAGGGGAGAAATAAGTGTTTTGGTTGTGGTTAGATTGGGAATTTACAGAGGGATTGGCCTTTGAAGGTTGCCTCTGAGTCCAATAAGTTCCAGTTGCCTCTTCACCAGCTTTTGCATTGAAGGGTGCCACTTCTAGTATCGACCCGGGTCAAAATTGCTTGTATGCTCTTACTACTCATCAGGAGTCTGAGACATCACCTGATCTCATCACTAGTATGCTAAAACTTTTTTCTTGTGATGTATATTATTTACCTTATCTGAGGTCTACTCTTTCTTATGTGACCCTATTTGTGGCTATGCATTTTGGTTTAGTTCTCTTATATATATTTGATCCATTCTCTATTTCTACTATGGTGGATGACTCGGTGGTTTCTTAAAGAGTCTATAGGGTATGTGTGGTATCTGTTGGTGGTAAAGAAACTTTGGTGGATTTGTTTGAGTTAGACATGCTAGATTTTGATGTTATCATAGGGATGGATTGGTTGCATTCGTGCTATGTCTTTTTAGATTGTCAAAATCATAAGGTCATCTTTAAATTCCCTAATGAGCCGATATTGAGTGGGAAGGGAGTTCCTCAGTACCTAAGAGGAGGTTCATATCATATCTTAGAGCCCAAAAATTGATTTCCAAGAGGTGTCTTTATTATTTGGTTTGGGTTAAAGATTTTAACTCAGAAAATCCTTCTTTATAATCCATTCCTGTGGTTAGTGAATTTCTCGAGGTTTTCCCTGATGTCTTCCTGGTGTTCCTCCTAATAGGGAAATTAATTTTGGGATTGATTTTGTCCCAGACACTCATCCTATCTTTATCCCTCATTATAGAATAGATCCAACTGAGTTGAAGGAGCTTAAGGAGTAGTTGAAAGATCTTCTTGACAAGGGTTTTATCTGCCCTAGCGTGTCTATATGGGGTGCTCCTCTTCTCTTTATGTGTAAGAAAGATGGTTCCCTTTAGATGTGTATTGTTTACCATCAGTTGAATAAGGTGACGGTGAATAATAAGTACCCTCTTCTTAGGATTGATGATTTGTTCGATCAACTTTAGGGTGGTAAGTTTTTCTCTAATACTGACCTTTGTTCAGGCTATCATTAATTAAATATTAGGGAGAAGGATATCCTTAAGTCTGCCTTCCATACTCGGTATGGATATTTTGAGTTCTTGGTCATGTCTTTTGGTTTGACCAATACCTCTGCAACATTGATGGATCTCATGAATTCGTTATTTTGTTAGTTTTTGGATTTATTCATGATTGTATGTTTTTTGATAATATTTTGGTATATTTAAAAAGTGAGGTGGACCATGCACATCACTTTTGTGTTGTATTGCAGACCTTAAAGGACTAGAAATTATATGCTAAGTTTTCTAAGTATGAATTTTGGTTGAATACTGTCACTTTTCCGGGTCATGTTATTGCTAGTGAAGGGATCATGTGGATCCTCAAAAGGTTACGGTGGTTAAAAAACGGCCTAGACCCATGTCTTCAACTAATTTTTAGAGTTCTTTAGGTTTAGCAGATTATTATAGGAGGTTTGTGAAGATCTTTTCGTCAATTCCTGCACCATGACTTGGTTGACTCAAAAAAAGATAAAGTTTCTCTGGTCTGATGCTTATGAAGGGAGTTTTGAGAAGCTAAAGGAGAAATTGACTTCTGCTTTGGTTTTGACCCTGCCTGAGGGTAGTGATGGCTTCATGATTTATTGTTATGCATCTTGTGTGGACTTGGTTATGTATTGATGCTTCATGGAAAGGTGGTAGCATATGCTTTTAGACCATTGAAAGTTTATGAGAGAAATTATCCAACTCATGATTTGGAGTTGTTAGCTGTGGTATTCGCATTGAAGATTTGATAACATTATTTATGTGGGGTTCATGTTAATAACTTTTCAGATCATAAGAACTTGCAGTATGTTTTTACCAAGAAAGATTTAAATCTCAACCAGATGAGATAACTTGAGTTGCTAAGAGATTACGACATCAGTCTCCACTATCACCTAGGTAAAGCTAACATGGTTGTTGATGCTCTTAGTAGATTATTAATAGAGATCTTTTCCTATATGGATAAGAAGAAGTCGGATTCGGTGAAGGATATTTACCATTTGGCTAATCTTGGAGTTTGTCTCCTGAATTCTAAGGATGGTGGTGTGTTCATGCAAGAGGTGGCAAAGTTGTCTCTTGGTGCTAAAGTAAAGAAGAAGCAAGTGTTGGATTCTATCTTGATGAGAATTAAGAAAGACGTGAATAAGCAGAGGGTGATGGATTTTGAGATTGATTGTGATGGTATCTTGAGATATCAATGGAGGTTGTGTGTTCCTGATTTAGATGGGCTGCGAGGTTGAATTTTTGCTGAAGTTCGTGAGTCATGTTATTTAGTTCATCCTGATTCAACCAAGATGTATCATGATCTTAAGGAGATCTATTGGAGGAATAACATAAAGATAAATGTGGAAAATTTCATGGCTAAGTGCATGGTGTGTCAACAAGTGAAGTGGAACACTTAAGACTTAGTGGATTATGTCAAGAGAGTGAGCTGCCTGTATGAAAATGGGAAGTGATAAATATGGATTTTGTTACCGATCTTCCGCGGTCTCGAAACCAGTTTGTTTGTATTTTGGTCATCGTGGATTGGATTGCTAAGTCTGCTTATTTCTTGCCAGTGAGGACTAATTATTTGGTTGACAATTATGTAAGGTTGTTTATTCAGGAGATTGTGAAGTTGCATGGCATTCCAATTTCCATTATTTTAGATCGTGGTACTCAGTTCTAATTTTATTTTTGGCAGTTGTTTTAGCGAGGTTTGGGGACTAAGGGGACCCTTAGTACCGCTTTCCACCCGCAAATGGATGGAAAAGTAGACAGGACCATTTAGACTTTAGAAAATATGCTTCAGGCTTGTGTGATTGATTTTGGTGGAAGTTGGGTTGACCATTTGCCTCTTGTGGAGTTTGCGTATAACAATAGTTATCACTATAGCATTCGTATGGATCCATTTGAAGCTTTGTATGGTATAAGGTGTAGATCTCCTATTAGGTGGTTTAAAGTTGGTAAGGCAAAGTTATTCGGTCCTGATGTAGTTCATCAAGTTATGAAAAAAGTGAAGGAGATTTGAGATAGGCTTAAGACTGTCCAAAGTCGCCAAAAGTCCTATGCGGACATGAGGCAAAGAGAGTTGGAGTTTGATGTGGGTGATTGGGTGTTCTTGATAGGAGTAATGTATTTTGAGAAGAAAGGGAAGCTCAGTCCCTGTTACATTGGCCCTTACTTGATTCTGGAGAAAGTGGGAAATGTTGCATACGAGTTGAAATTGCCTATGAGTTTGGGTTCTATTCACCCTGTGTTTCATGTGTCCATGTTGAGGAAATGCGTAGGTGATCCTTCCTAAGTGGTGCCTATTGAGAATGTTGTTGTCTCGGATTCACTGTCTTATGAAGAGGTCCTGGTAAAGATCTTAGATAGACAAGTTCGTAGATTGTGGACTAAAGATGTACCATTGATAAAGGTCCTTTAGAGGAACCATCAAGTGGAAGAATCTACTTGGGAGGTGGAAGAGGATATGAAGGCTAAATATCCATTCTTTTCCATGTGATGGATGAAGAAGCTTGAGGTATGGATTTCGTTCTTCTTTGTTAATGTTTGGGTTTATCTTTTGGATTATTGTGTATTGTTATCATTCTCGTACGAAACGTGCCCTAGTTCATCATTCGAGGATGAATGATCCTAAGGGGAGTGGGGATAATGTAACATCCTTAAAATTTCAGGCATTTCATTTTTGTCCTTCTCAAGCACGAAATATCTATTTTTGACTCAACTTATGGTTGGGGATGCTAAAAGGGTAACACAAAAGAATATTGGAATTTTTAGATAGGGTTCGGGAAATGTTTCGGTCATAGAGGCAATGAGCCTCCATGATAGCCCCGCAGCGCAGAAGGTAATCACTACGATGAGGTTCGCAATGCAAACCTGTGTATTTTTGCGACTGTTTTGTTTAATTAAAAAGGAAATAATGGTAGTAAGGTCCTTTCACTCATACACGATTTTGGAAACATACAAGGACCACTTCTTATTAGTTTTTCAATACGCAAAGGCCATTATTCTCTCTTAAACATCCTCTCTCAAAACTCCCCTTTTAATTCAAGGCTAAGGGTTCAACGAGATGATAATCTAGGGTCCGAACGGTGTTGCTTTCTTCCCATTCTCTTGTGTTTAAGGCATGTACCTCTTTCCCTATAATTAATCTTTTCTCAATGGCATAAATTGATTATTAATGCATAGTTTTGATGTGGGTTTTAACATAGTTGAGGGTTTTTGACATGATTAATCATTTAATTAATTTTTCATGGTTATTTATGCAATATTCTTGCTTTATTAAAGATTTTGAATATTGTGGATACATGGGAATGGTGATTAAACCAAGGGGTCATGGTTAACCCCCAATTTGATGATTTTGCCTGGAATATGATTTTGAAAATTGTATGCCCTCAACATGTTTGTGAAATTTTCAATGAAAAGGCTTTTGTCACATAGTTTGGTTTACCGACTTGTAATAATGCATTGTCATAAAAAGGATTATTAGTTATGTATGTTTTTCCTTGAAAGGACTTGGTGGCCATGTATTAATGGTGGAATTGGAGC
Organism: Capsicum baccatum var. pendulum; assembly: GCA_030864225.1. Lineage (NCBI taxonomy): Eukaryota > Viridiplantae > Streptophyta > Magnoliopsida > Solanales > Solanaceae > Capsicum > Capsicum baccatum. The sequence continues at coordinate 167,529,243 of CM061558.1, read as the reverse complement.
CTTGTGGGTTTGGTTGGCTAAATAGGATCGAGCCCTGAATGATTGATTATTTGAATATATTTTGACCTATGGGTTCGAGTCCCAGTTGGTTGAGCAGATGACACAACATAATGATATTATCTTGTAAGCGAGGTTGGTATGGCCATACCGACAGGATGCATTGTGTGTAATTGGTTTAATAAGATGGGAATATGTATCGCAATAGTCTTAGGAGGTTGTCTCCGATTCTTGGTGGACTTGGGATGCCCGTCACAGCCAGGCCCTAGTTCGTTTCATGACATGTGCCCTATTCTAGAAGCAACATTTTCCAATTTGTAATAGGTATGGCTAGTCAATATTTTGTAATGTATTAAAATATTTTTCTATTTTAATAATTATAATACATATCTTATTTTTGTGTATAGTAGAAAAATGGCTAATTTTGAAGAAAATGTGATGGTTGCTTTATATTAGGGTGGTGAAATAATTTATGAAATGAACAAATTCAGATATAGCGAAGGTGGTAGAATGATTGTTTGCATGTCTATTTCAACCAGCAATGTTGAACTAGTTGAACAGTTGCATGAAAAGATGAGGAAAACGGTGAAAATATTCAAATGGATTTTTGTGGAAAATATCCAAGCTCATTTCACGGTAACATTACAAGGTTCATTGAGTTTAAAATAGAGAATGACCAGTCTTTGCTATAATTTTTTGTCATTCCTCAAAAATTTTTGAATAGAATTGATATAAATCTTTTAGAGATGTATGTAAATACTAGATCAACAAATCAAGATAATCTGTTTTAAATAAATGGTCAGCATGGTTATCATATGAATTTGTTTGAAAATTATGGATTTGCCATTCTCAGTCAGGCTTATTTTGCATATAGTGAAACACCTAGTATCCATCAATCACTTGATGCAGTCCTTAACGAACATGAGTATCGATCGTTTTATAAAGGCTCAAGTAGTCAAGGACACATTGAAGTAGCCACAGACATTATAAGATCAAGTAGGTGATCTTTTTTGTTTTTTGAAATAATAAGAACCTTGTGCATCACTACTTCACTGATCCATTATTTTTTCATAGATAAGATGAGGCTAGATTTGATTTGTTTAATGATGAACATGCTCAAATTTGTGATGAAAGTTTGGAGGAAGATGAATATTCAGAAACGATAAAGAAGGTGAAACCATAGAAAGTGAATTCGATGAAGATACTAGTGATAGTGAAGATTTACCTTAAAATGATATTGGTTTAAATCTTCATAATCAATTTGATCAAAGTGTTTCTGAAATACAAAATCATGATATACCCTCTTTTATAACATTGGAGAATATAACAACAACAAAAACATACCTAGTGTATTCTCATCATGTGGGGTCAGGGGATGGTAAAGTGTACACAGTCCATCCCATTACCTTAGATGAAATAGAGAGGCTATTTTTGATAAACCCCTGGCTTAGGAAAGATAACAATATAACAAACAAAAAAGATAAAAGAATGCAACCACAAGCTAATACTATAATAACAGATAGTACAGGATCAGAAAGAAGACACACACAAGGTAATACGAAAAAATATCTATTAAAAAAACATAGATATCACCAATACACCACAGACGTACTCCTAACTAACACTCTATCCTAATTCGTGTCCTCCACACCTTTCTATCAAGGGTCATGTCCTCTGTAAGCTGTAACTGCTCCATGTCATGTCTAACCACCTCCCTCCAATACTTCTTAGGCCTACCCCTACCCCACCTAAAACTATCTATAGCCAGCTTCTCACACCTCTATACTAGAGCATCTATGCCCCTCCTCATCACATGCCCGAACAATTGAAACCTCACTTCTTGTATCTTGTCCTCTACAGAAGCCACTCCTATCTTCTCCTGAATAACCATATTTCTAACCCTATCTCTCCTGGTAAGTCCATACATCCATCACAATATTCTTATCTCTGCCACCTTCAACTTCTATATGTAAGAGTTTTTAACTGGTTAACACTCTGCTTCATACAACATAATCAGTCGAACTACCACTTTATAGAACTTATCTTTGAGTTTTGGAGGCACCTTTATATTAGACAAGACTCCCAAAGCAAGCCTCCCGAAGAGAGCCTCCATTTCAACTACCTTACACCAATACATTGCGTGACATCCTCATCAACCTCCTGATTCCTTTGAATCATTGAACCAAGGTACTTGAAAAACTATCTCTTCTAGATGACCTGGGAATCATGCTTCACTACTATGTCCGCCTCATGGGACAAATCACTAAACTTACATTCCAAGCACTCCATATTAGTCCTACTCAACCCAAATCCTTTAGAATCAAGGGTCTATCTCCAAAGCTCCAACTTATCATTAACTTCTCCCAAGTTTCATCAGTAGTACAACTTCATCAGTAAATAACATACACCAAGGCACCTTCCCTTGGATATGTCGAGTCAAAATATTCATGTCGATCCCTAGTGCAATTCTTTCAAAATCAAAAAGTACTTTGAATCCCCTTATGTCATCCTCACATGAGTCTTCGCATCATCTTACATATCTTGTATTGACCTAGTGTAAGACATAGGCAACCCTCTAGCCTCCAAGGACCTCCATAAAATTTCCCTGGGAACTTTGTCATATGCCTTTTCAAGATCGATAAACACCGTGTGCAAGTCCTTCTTTCTCTCCCTAAAATGCTCTACTAATATCTTCACGAGGTGAATGGCCTCAGTAGTCAAGAGACCTGGCATAAAACCAAACTGATTCTCAAAAATAGTCATGATTCTTCCCAGTCTCAACTCTACCACCCTTTCCCAAACCTTCATAGTATGACTCAATAACTTGATACCCCTATAGTTGTTGCAACTCTGAATGTCCTCCTTGTTCTTATATAAAGGAACCATTCTAATCTATCTCCATGCTTTAATCATCTTTGCTGCCCTAAAAATGGTGTTAAACAATATCGTTAGCTACTCTAAACTAGTCTTGCTAGTGGTCTTCTAAAAGTCCTTCAGAATCTCATCTGGCCCAGTCGCCCTACCCCTACGCATCCTGTGAATAGCTCACTTAACCTCCTTGACTTTTATATATCTACAATAACCATAATTGCGACACTTCTCTGAGTTCTCCAAGTCCTCTAGAACAAAACCTTTATCCCCCTTATCGTTCATAAGTCTATGGAAATAAGATCGCCACCTCTTCCTAATAAGGGCATTCTCTACCAACACTTTGCCATCCTCCCCATTGACGGACTTCACTTGGTCAAGGTCACGAGCCTTCCGCTCCCTAACCTTGGAAAACCTATAAAACTTTCTATCCGTACTTTTCTCCTCTAAATCTGTATAAAATCTCTCAAAAGTTGTTGTCTTCGCTGCTATAACCGCTACCTTAGTCTCTTTCCAGCTAACTTATACGCGTTGTTATTCATCCACTTCTCCTTGTCATCCTTGATCTCTACAAACTTAGCATACACTACCTTCTTAGTCTCCACCTTTCATTTTACTTCTTTATTACACCACCAATCCCTTTGGTGCTTGCTCGATCGACCTCTCAAAACACCCAACACCTTTTTAGTGATCTCCCTAATGCAACTGGCAATCATCTCCCACATAATGTCCACATCCCCTCTACTCTCCCAATCCTCTCAAGTTATTAACTTTCTCTCTATCTTCAATGCACTAGCCAAGTCAATATACCCCACTTAATCTTAGGTCGATCCTCCACTCCCCTATTTTTAAACCCTTTTTAATTTCTAAGTCCATTACCAGAAGCTTATGTTGTGTCTAAAGAATCTCACCAGGTATGACTTTATAGTCTTTACATAGTGCTCTATCATCTTTCCTAAAGAGTAAAAAGTCTATCAGAGTCTTGGCTACTGAACTTCGAAAGGTAATAAGGTGCACCTCCTTTTTTGGGAAGCCCACATTTGCTACCCACAGCCCAAAAGCCCTAGAAAATCTAAAAAAGAAGCCTCTCTTTCATTCTATTCCCTAAAATTAAAACCTTTATGCACATCATTCTAACCTCCCGATACAGACCCAATATGCCCATTGAAATCCCCTCCAACAAAAAACTCCTCTGATCTTAGAATGTCTTTCACCATCTTATCTAATACCATATAAAAGACTGTCCTCCTCATCCAAGCCTACTTGTGGAGCGTAGGTACTAATAACATTCACCGTAGGACCTACAATAACCAACTTAATCGACATCAACCTATTGTTGACCCACCTAACCTCCACCACCTACCCCCTAAGCTCTTCATCTACTAAGATACCTACCTCATTCCTTTATCTTATGCTACCCAAGTACCATAAATTATGCCCATCCATATCCCTCGTCTTAGATCCTACCCATTTGGTTTCCTGGATGCAAGCTATACTTACCCTTCTTTTCCAAAGAATCTTCACTAGCTTTATGGACGTACCCTGTAGCATTCTTATATTCCAAGACCAAACTCATAACCTAGAGGCTCCCTTACCTACTTAACCCTACTACCCCTCGCCTTTAGCACCAAACTCGATCTTAGAACTAACCCTAACGTAACACCCATAATCCCAACATGACCTATGACATAAACCCAGTCTGCCATTACCAATCATAGCCACTACGCAAATAAGGGAAGAAAGAAAAAAACAAAAAGGAAAAAAAACAAAGGGGGCAAAAAGGTGAGGCTAAAAGGGAGCAATGGTTATAATGAAAAGAATTAGCAAAGAAGCTTGAATCTATGCCCATTATAAGATAAGGACAAATACATTAATCTACAATATGTCTAAAGTGACAGAACTAATATTATAACGCAAGTTTTGATATTAAACAATCAATAACGAGAACTATACTACCATAATAAATAGATATGCTAGCAAACCAAATAACAATAATCAGACAAGGTAATCATATCGAAAAACAAATATCCAACAAGACATAACATAAAATGAAATTAGTGCACCTGATCCAAGAAGAAGATTAAGTGAGAATGTCTTCTTAATCTCTTTGCCAAATTCTAACAAGCTAGTAGAGAAATTAATTGCAGGAATTTTGCTATCGTCACCTTTACCTACTGCTGACACTATCCTTGAAATTGGCCATCTAAAAATATATTAGTAGCCAAAATTATGCCAGTCGCCAAAAAAATACCGATCGTTGGAAAATTTTATAGTCACCTGAAAAAGATACGCCAGAGCTAATAGTACCTGATATAAATTATAAAGGAAAGGATAAAGAATAAGGGAAAAAAAGGAAATAGGTCATCGGAGAAGTCACCGTAGGATAAACGTGCACCATCGATCGATGAGATTTTGACTGATGTTCAATTAGTAGGATGTGGAAGATGTAGTTGGCTGACGAGATGTTGGTTGATGTTCAATCAGTCTTGAACGTTGTCTTCTTATCCATGTATAAAATTGGGTCTTCTTCAAGAACTATGTTAACCCCTTTCTTCAATAGAGAAAATCCTTGACAAGTTGAGTTGATAAAGAAAACCGAGCAAGCTTCGATGAAGAATTATAGAAAATGCCCAAAAAGAAAAAAACTAGAGAAAAACCACCAACCTGACGGGGAACCTAGAAATGAACCCAAGAAATATGAAAGGATTCTGAATGTTTATGGATAGTGGGTATTTCTAGTGAGTTCTGGGAATTTCTAATGAGATATCTGATCAAAATATTCAATCACGAGGGGTGAATTTTCTCAAGAATGTAGCTTGAGGAGAAATTATTAGCACTTACAACAAATAAGGCAGATATTTTTATCTCTACATATGAATCCAAGATGAAATGTTATTCTGTTTGGTCTGAGGATGCCAAAAAATATTTGAAAAAAAAATATGTTCTAGCAGTAAAGATAGATTTAAACAAGCTGTGAGGATTTAGAATTTGCACAAAAATAAAGAATTCATAGTTGTAACATCAACCAAGAACTATGGATTACCAGATGTAGGCTTCACAAATCATTGGGTTGTTTATGATTTATTTATGGATAGAAGGGTGGAGGTAGCCTTTGGAAGATAGGAAAGTATTTTGATAATCATAGATGTCAAACTGGAGGGCTTACTTCAGGTTACGCTAATATAGATACCAATTTGATTGCATCTTTATTACTACATCAAATATGTAAAAATCCTAAATTGTTGGTAATAGATGTTATTTCTAAGGTTTATGAGATATTTGGTCATCAAGTAACATATAGGGAAGAATGGATTGGACTTCAATGTGCATTTAAATTGGTGTATGGTGATTTTCAGAAATCATTTAGTGATCTTCTTAAGTTTTTATAGCTTTTCAACACTTTAATCATGGAACAATTATAGACTGGAAACACGAAGAGCCAATGAGTTTGCTAGAGGTAAAAACTTTTAAGTTTGTATTTTTGGCTTTCTAGCCATGGCTTGATGGATTTTGAACATGTCGTCTTGCTATTTCAATAGATGGAACTCATATGTATGGTAAATATGATATGAAATTATTAATCGCTATTAGAATTGATGAAAATGTTGACATTCTTCCTCTAGCGTTTGCTAATGTTGATAGAGAGTTGAAAGAGGCATTGAAATTGCTTTTTAGGAAACTAAGCGCACATGTAATAAAGGATAGAGAAGATGTGTGTATTATATTTGATAGGGCAAAGGGAATCTTGACTAGTTTATCAGAGTTGTGGCAGTTCCCGGAGCCTCGGGCCTTTCGTTGATTTTGGCAAAGGCATCTTAAGAGTAACTTTCAATCTCATTTTACAAGTAGGTTCCTCAGTGATCTGATGTAAACTGCTACTTTGGCTCATCAAGTAAGAAATTTTAAAGCTTTAATGTGGGAAATTAGGGGGGCAAATGAAGAAACATTTGAATATCTCATGCAATTTCTATTGGACAAATGGACGGTTTTCCATGATGATGGAAAAAGATAAGGAGTGTTGAAAACAAATCTTTCAGAGTATTTCAACAAACTTCTAAAAAAAGCTTACGCTTGCCTATCACTACCATGGTTAGATTTTTATTGGAGAAAACAGTTGAACGGTATACCTATAGATCTCAAACAATACACCAACTTGTAGAGTAAAAGGAATTATGGACAAGTAGTTTCAAAGTAAAGTGAGGAAAAAACTATGAAAGTTCAAGAAGACACTTTGTTTTTTATTTGAATATATCCACAAGGGTATATGAGGTTAGATCTATATAATTTGATGGAACTGGTTATAATCCTCACCGTGTTTCACTAAATGATAGAAAATATGATTGTGAAAAATGGACTAATTTGCACTTCCCGTATTCACATGTCATGAATGTTACTGAAAGAATGGGAGGGCTAGCAAGAAATTTTAGCAAACATTTCACAATAGAGAATTATGTTGCTATATATTCTGGGTCATTCTTACCGGTTGGGCACGAGGCATATTGTCTATCTCCAAGTTTTATAATGAGAAGTAGTAAATTATATCACCATCCTAATCGATAAAGAACAACTAGAGTACCTAATGAGATGGATCGTGGTCCTGCGGTATGTGGGCGAGCTTGTGGGTTGTGTAGACAAACCAGACATGTAGGCGTTGATGTCCAACTCATAATCAAACTTAAGTATGCAGTCTTACAATTCCTAACCATTTAAGTTGTGTTTACTTTTAATTAACTAAACTATGTACTTTCTCCATTTCAAAAAGAATGACCTACTTTGACTTGGCACAAAGTTTGAGAAAATAAAGAAGACTTTTAAATCTTGTGGCCTTAAATTAAAGTTGTGTCAAATGTACCAAAATCCCTTTTAATCTTATGGTCCTAAACATGTCATGTGGAAAGTTGAAATTAAAGTATTGCCAAAAAAGGTAAGGGGTCATTCTTTTTGAAACAGAGGGAGTATTTTTCTTCCTTTCAATTTGCATTGCATCACTTTGCTTAAACATTATTTTGCTTTCAATTATAATTCCTTTTTTGTTATACCTAAATCAGTTACTATTAAAATTGTAATACTAGATGAATTTTACTATATTATGAAACAACCAACACAAGCTTTAATTATAAACCTAAGTATATGTAATAAATTTTACATATAAAGTTAGTTACTAAAAATGTTGATTTCTAGTAAAACAGGAAGGTACTAATTTATGGACAAAGGAGAGAAGTAAGTAAACTAACCATAGTAGTTGTTTATATATAAAAATTCTATATAAAATAATTAGCATAGCTTCTTGTCCAGTAAACTAATTGTAGATATAACACTTGCAACAACCTAATATTAATACACTACACAACACTAGCAAAGGTTTTTGCTCTTTCTTCATAGACATAATCTCCGTAGTTAGCCGATACAGGGAGAGGAAGGCATTTCTAGATGCACCTTCTGTTGTAGTAGCATCACAAAATTTGCAACAACAACAACAATGGTACAAATTGAGAGAACAACAATGCTTCAAGACAACATGTCAAAGTTAGTCTAAACTATTTTTTTAACTTACATTTCATGTCTAGCATATCAATATATCACCAGTAGGTTAAAGACAAGTTTTTCTGTAATTCAAGATTAAAATTTCCACCAACAGTTTTGAGCTTTTTTTTACAGCTTTATGAAATGCAAATTTCATTAGATATACAACATTGCACTGCCAGTCAAAGATGCTTTGGCTGAACAACTAAACTTTTTAATCCCTGATGATCAGACTACCGGTTTATTTTTTGTTGCAATATACAACATCAAGTGCTATCTTGTTGGGAGCAGTTGCTAGATTGAGAGGTTATGCTGTCAAAGAAGCTTCAACGTTGCTCTTCTAGCAACATGTGTTTTCTCCATTCTCTATTTCAATATACATTATTATCTACTCCAAGCTTCCGCTTTCAATGTTTCTACTTATTTCAATATATTATTTTAATCAACTGATTTACTAAACTTGTATGTGAAGGGTCTCAAAGTGGTGGTACATAATTACCTATGCCCACAAATAGTATGTAAACAAACTACTCATATATAGTGTGTGTGCCTTGGCTTTTCTATGATTTGTTTCTATCTCTGTCACGCATATGAAGTGTGATGACTTCTTTTATGAAGAATCTACCCATCTAGAGTGGACATTGTCTGTTAACCTCTTATGTTAAAAGGTTTAAGTCCCCAATAACAACAAACCCAGTGTGTTCCCATAAAGTGGGGTCTGGGGAGGGTAAAATATACGCAGTCCATACCACTACCTTCAAAGAAGTGGAGAGGCTATTTCCGATAAATCAAATAGTAACTAAGGGGATTTGAACCCATAATCAAGAGGTCAATATAACTTTTAGAAGTACCTCTACTCCACTAGACCAACAACACACTTTTAAAAGGTTTAAGCCCCAGTAAACAAATTCCCACCAACAGTTTTAAGTCTTATTTTTACTACTTTATGAGATGCAAATTTCATTAGATATACAACATTGCACTGCTAGTAAGATTCCAATATCATACAATAATATAAGTTTTCACAATAACATAGACTACCAGTAAGATTCAATAGCTTTCAACATTGATAACTATTGGGTTCATAGAAGTTTAAATGGAAAATGGAGAAAAAATGGTGGAGAAAAGGAGACACCAATTTGGAAAGTGTACTCCTACAATTGGAAAGTTCACTAATTCTCCCACATTGGTGGGAGAAAGGAACTTTAGAGTATTTATAATGATGAACACTTACTCCACATGGTAAGTGAGGCAATAAATAAGAGATGCCTCACGCCGTCGTTGTCGTCACTCGCTCGGCTCGGTTTTGGATTTGGATTTGGATTTGGATTTGTCAAATAATCGATCGTGAGATCTATCTTTTTGGACAAAATTTAGTTGAATTTTGAAAATACCAACAGTAACGCAGTAAATATTTTCTGTGTTTAATACTCCATTTATATGATTTCTGTTTCATTATGAAAGCAACAAAAGCATGCATGCAAAAGCTATTTCGAACAGATGCTCCAGATAAATTTTTGAACTGATGCAATTTTATACTGAAATGGTGCACAGTTTTGAAACTAAACTGACGCACTGTTTCAGTAAACTGATATACTACTTCAGAACTAATGCATTATTTCAATGAACAGACACACTTATTCATGAAATGGCATGCCTGTTCAGAATAATCACAATGTTTGGATGAATAGACATGAATTTTCAGAAAAGGTTACACCTTTTAGATGAACCTTTTCCACTTTTCAGAAGAGGCATCTTGTGGATATAAAAACCTGGTTTCATCAACAGGTTTGCAAACAAAATTTTAAGATTAAAAACTCTCTTCTTATCTCAAAAATATTTTGTCTGATCACTCAAAACGTTCTATGAGTTCGATGATATTCCAACTGTTTGAGGTACCACTACTGTTGGTATGTTAGCCATTTTATCCTCGGAGGAAAAATTCCATAACCTCAGGTACATTGAGGGGGGTTATTTCCTTAAGAAAAATCCATTAATTCGGATGACTTGGCTATTTTCTATTTCATCTTAAATTCTATAAAATAAAATACACCTCTTGGAAAGGTCATTTTGATCTTGTGTTGAGGGTATTTGATATACTTCATTATGTTCTTATTTATACTTGAACTCAAGTTGAAGTTGGTGGTGTAATATACAGATTCTATATATCCAACTATATTGTGGGAAATAATAATCTTAAAGAAATAAGACTATTACAGAATCTGTATAGCTTGTTTTTAGAGATTAAAGTTTTTATTTTCTACTCCGCCTGAACTTAACTAGTGATTTGAGGTCATAAAAACTTTGTCACAAATTAAAGATCATTCGGTTGACAATTGGAAGTCATAAAAACTTCATTGTTAACTAGAAACAAGAAGAAAAATTTAAAGTTTCTTAATTTTTATAAGTAGTATTCTAAAATACTAAGTATTTTTTGTCTTGTGGTGACAGAAAAATGGCAACTGAAAGTCAAATGATGGATGCGACAACGTCGGTGGGGGAAACTAATATTTCCACATCAAGTCATACAAATGCTCCGCCAACAATGGCACCAGCAGAGAAGCCTGGAAAATTTTCGGGCATTGACTTTAAGCGGTGGCAGAAAAATATGTTCTTTTACCTTACCACTTTATGTCTGCAACGGTTCACTAGCAAAAATGCTCCTGAGGTGCCCGAGGGAACCTCGAACAAACACTGTTTTATTATTGTAGAAGCTTGGAAACATTCAAACTTCCTTTGCAGGAATTACATTCTGAGTGGTCTCCAAGATGACCTCTACAATGTTTATAGTGGAACCAAGACATCAAAGAAACTGTGGGGGGAACTTGAATGAAAATATAATACGGAGGATGCGGGAATTAAGAAAATCCTTGTTGCACGATTTTCGGACTTCAAAATGATAGATAGAAAATCTGTTATCTCTCAAGTATAAGAGTTGCAAGTCATCATACATGATCTCCTAGCAGAAGGTATATCTTTGAAAAATACCTTAGTTGAAAAAATTAAAAATGTTCTTAATACTCACATAAACTGTTTTATAGGTTTAATTGTAAATGATGCTTTCCAAGTAGCAGCGATAGTTGAGAAGCTACCACCTTTGTGGAAAGACTTCAAAAACTACCTAAAGCATAAACGCAAGGAGATGACTGTCGAAGATCTTATTGTCCGACTGCGTATTGAAGAGGATAATAAATCTTTCGAGAGAAGGTTAAAAGGGAATTCTACAATTAATGGAGCACATATTGTAGAGAATGACCAAAAAAATTGGAATAAAGAAAGAAAGTTGAACATGAAAGCAATCAACCCAAGAAAAAGTTCAAGGGAAAATACTTCAATTGTGGCAAAATTGGCCATAAGTCCATAGATTGTCGAGCCCCAAAAAAAGGCAAGAAAAAAGATCAAGAAAATATGATTGAATCCAACAAAGAATGCGATGATTTGGGTGTTATGTTCTCAGAATGCAACTTGGTGGGGAATCCTCGCAAATGGTGGATGGATTCTGGTGTCACCCGCCATGTATGTACCAACAAGGAGTTATTTTTGTCATTTTCTCTGGCTCAAGGAGAAAAAATGATCTACATGGCTAAGTCCGCTACTACTAAGGTGGAGGAAATAGGAAAAATTTTCTTAAAGATGACTTCTGGCAAGGTCTTGACACTGAAAAATGTGTTATATGTTCTGGAGTTATGTAGGAACTTAATTTCTATTTCACTACTAGATAAGAACGGATTCAAATGTGTAACCATTTCTGGAAAAATTGTAATTAGCAAAGGAGAAATGTATGTAAGGAAAGGCTATTTGACCGTAGGCCTTTATAAGATGAATGTAATGACTGTTGAAATAAATAAAAGTTTGAATTCTTCTTATTTGCTTGAGTCTTATGATTTATGGAATGAACATTTAGGACATGTTAATTACAAAATGTTACAAAAATTGAATAACTTAGAAGTTTTGCCAAACTTCGAGTGCAATAAATCAAGGTGTCAAACATGTGTGGAATCGAAGTATGCAAAGCCTCCTTGTAAGTCCGTTAAAAGGAATTCCAATCCCTTAGACTTAATACACAGTGACATTTGTGATATGAATTCAACACCATCACGTGGTAGGAAAAAGTATTTCATAACTTTTATTGCTGATTGCACTAGATATTGTTATGTCTACTTGCTAAATAGTAAGGATGAAGCAATAGATGTGTTTAGGCAATATAAAACTGAAGTTGAAATCAGTTAGACAAAAAGATAAAAATGATAAGAAGTGATAGGGGCGGAGAATATAAATCTCCCTTTGCGCAAATATGTGTAGAGAATGGAATAATCCATCAAACTGTCACCCCATATTCACCTCAATCTAATGGAATTACGGAAAGAAAAAACCAAACTTTGAAGGAAATGATGAATGCCTTACTTATAAGTTCTAGTGTACCACAAACTAATGGGGGCTATCCTTATGGCCAATCGTATACTCAACAGAGTTCTCCATAGTAAGACACAATCAATTCCTTACAAAAAATGGAAAGAAAGAAACCCAACTTGAAATATTTCAAAGTGTGGGGGTGTCTAGCGAAGGTTCAAGTTCCTATAACTAAAAGAGTTAAGATAGGACCTAAAATGGTGGACTGCATGTTCATAGGATATGTGAAAAGTAGTAAAGAATGTCAATTTTTGGTTTATAAATTCGAAAATCTGGATATTAATGAAAATACGGTAATTGAATTAAACAATGCTGAATTCTTTAAAAACATTTACCCGTATAAAATTAGATATGAACAGTCGAGTGGAGGATCTAACCGACCTCGAGATGAACCAAGTGAGAATTTACATAATGAAGAAAATCCAAGATGTAGTACACATCAAAGAATGTCAACTTCATTTGGATCGGATTTTGTAACATTTCTCTTTAAAAATGAGCCTCAAATAATTAAAAAAGTGATGTCGTCATCAGACTCATTCTTTTGGAAAGAGGCAGTCAATAGTGAGATAGATTCAATCTTAAGAAACCATACATGGGAATTGGTTGACCTTCCTCCCAGAAATAAACCTTTAGGTTCTAAATGGATCTTTAAAAGGAAAATGAAGGGGGATGGTACTATTGACAAATACAAGGCAAGACTTGTAGTAAAAGGTTTTAAACAGAAGGAAGGCCTTGATTACTTTGATATATACTCGCCAGTGATAAGGATAACCTAGATTCGAATATTAATTGCCTTGGCAGCGGTATATGATCTTCAAATCCATCAAATGGATGTGAAGACTGCATTCCTAAATGGAGATTTAGAGGAAGAAATATACATGAAACAACCTGAGGGTTTTGTGGTTCCAGGAAAAGAAAATAAGGTCTGTAAACTTGTTAAGTCAATTTATGGACTAAAACAAACACCTAAGCAATGGCATGCAAAGTTTGACCAAACCATGTTGGCAAACGGATTCAAGATAAATGAATGTGATAAATGTGTATATATTAAAGACACACCAAATCACCAAGTCATTCTTTGTTTATATGTGGATGATATGTTGATCATCAGTAGAGACATTTCTAACATAAATGCAACAAAATGAATGCTATAGAGCAAGTTTGATATGAAAGACCTTGAAGTTGCAGATGTGATCTTAGGTATAAGAATCCATCGAACTCCACAAGGGTTAGCATTGTCACAGTCTCACTATATCAAAAAAGTACTTGACAAGTTCAAGTATATGGAATTCGGTATTGCCAAGACTCCATTGGATGTGAACTTTGCAATTTAAAAGAATGAAGGTGAAAGTGACTCGCAATTGAAGTACGCAAGAGTATTGGGATGTTTAATGTATATAATGAACTATACACAACCAGACATAGCATACGCTATCAGTAAATTGAGTTGGTACACGAGTAATCCTAACAAAACTCATTGGATGGAATTGAAAATAGTTTTGGGGTATCTTAAATACACTCAAGATTATGCTTTGCATTATAATAAATATCCTACAGTACTTGAAGGATATACTGATTCAAATTGGATCACCAGATCGAACGAAGTGAAATATATAAATGGATATGTATTTACTATCGGTGGAGGAGCAGTTTCTTAGAAATCACCCAAACAGACTTTTATCACTCGCTCTACAATGAAATCTGAATTTATCGCATTAGATAAAGCTAGTGAAGAAGTAGAATGGCTCTAGAATTTCTTGGAAGATATTCCATACTGGCCCAAGCCAGTGGCACCAGTATGTATACACTGTGATAGCCAAGCGGCAATAGGTAGGGCAGGGAGCATGATGTATAATGGTAAATCTCGTCACATACGATGAAGACATAATACCGTTAGAGAACTCCTCTCTAGTGGAATTATTACTATAGACTATGTAAAGTCAAAGGATAATGTGTTAGATCCACTTACAAAAGGCCTATCTAGAGAAGGAGTAGAAGGGACATCCAAGGGAATGGGTTTAAGGACAAGGACAGGTCAGCATGGCGGTAACTTTACCTAGAAGACTGGAGATCCCAAGAGTTAGGTTCAAGGAGAATAAACAAAGTTGTGTCTGGCAGTTCAACATTGTCAATTACCCAACTCATTCTCATGATGTAGACAATGTACAGTAAACTAGGATAAGACTTAAGGTGAAAAGTCTTTTAATGATTATCTAAATTTGGCAGATTTGACCAAATAGTTTAATCTATAGGATTGAACGTTTAGATATCACCTATGCAAGGTTAAAGTGGAAACCGCTTCAAGGAGAATGTTAGTAAAGGCCTATTCTCTAAGATCTCATGAAACTGGGACGTGTTCATGGCTGAAAAGAACAATACCATGAGAACCATAAACGTTAAAAGGATGGTTGTGTGATACGTATTGTCTAGGTGTGCAATAAAGCTCGACGGTTCAAAGATATCAAATCTACCAATTGACCAAGTGTATCCGATGTATGTTTACTATGAAAAGTTCAAAGGGAAACCCACTTATCCAGATGTAATTAGTCTTTGCTTGATGATCATATAATTGTCCGTAAAAGTTTTATGAAAAATAGTCATTCCCCATGCATGTGGGGGATTGTTGGGTTCATAGAAGTGTGAATAGAAAATAGAGAAAAATGGTGGAGAAAAGAAGACACCAATTTGTAAAGTGTACTCCCAAAATTGGAAAGTTCACTAATTCTCCTACATTGGTGGGAGAAAGGAACTTCAGAGTGTTTATAATGATGAACACTTACTCCACATGGTAAGTGAGGCAAGAAATAAGAGATGCCTCACGCTGTCGTCGTCGTCGCTTACTCGACTTGGCTTCGGATTTGGATTTGGATTTGTCAAATGATCGATCGATGAGATTTATCTTTTTGGACAAAATTTAGTTGAATTTCGAAAATACCAACAGTAATGCAGTAAATATTTTCTATGTTTAATACTCCATTTATATGATTTCAGTTTCATTACGAAAGCAACAAAAAGCATGCATGCAGAAGCTATTTCGAACAGATGCTTCAGATAAATTTTTGAACTGATGCAATTTTACACTGAAATGGTGCACAGTTTCGAAACTGAACTGATGCACTATTTCAGTAAACTGATGCACTGCTTCAGAACTGATGCATTATTTCAATGAACTGACACACTTATTCACGAAATGGCATACCTGTTCAGAACTGTCATAATGTTTGGATGAATAGACATGAATTTTCAGAAAAGTTTACACCTTTTAGATGAACCTTTGCCACTTTTCAAAAGAGACATCTTGTGGTTATAAAAATCTGGTTTCATCCACAAGTTTGCATACAAAATTTTTAGATTAAAAACCTTCTTCTTGTCTCAAATATATTCTATGTGATCACTCAAAATATTTTGTGAGTTTGAAGATATTCCAACCGTTTGAGGTACCTCTGTTGTTGGTCTATTAGCCATTTTATACTGGGAGGAAAAATTTCACAACCTCGGGTACAGTGAGGGGGATTATTTCCTTAAGGAAAATCCATGAATTCGGACGACTTGGCTATTTTTTGTTTCATCTTAATTTCTGCAAAATAAAATGCATCTCTTGGAAAGGTCATTTTGATCTTATGTTGAGGGTATTTGATATAATTCATTGTGTTCTTATTTATACTTGAACTCAAGTTAAAGTTGGTATTGTAATATACAGATTCTGCATACCCGACTATATTGTGGGAAATAACAATAACTAGAAAGAGGAATATATAAATGACTACAACAAAAAGGTAGAAATAATCGAGGAAGTTGAATTACACTAAAGGTAGATATAAATGAAAAGGCAAAAAGTTGTGGATTTTCACTTTTTGTATGTTCCATGAAGGCATATTTTGTCTTAAAGACACATCCAAGAAGCCCAATGTATCCATCATCCGTACCATCAATAGAAAAAAACACATGTGAGAAATCAAACTATACTAATGAATCACATTTATGGAATCACCAACAACAAAAGGTTGCCCACTAGTTGCAAGGTCTATTGGGGTTTTAAGCCAAAGTGCAAATAAAGAGTGGGATTTAATGAAAAAAGTCACAAAGCGAGAAAATACAGACTCATACAAATATATGAACAAAGATATTGAAAAAAAGTAATATTGAAGTGAAATATCAATTTTTTAGTGTCAAGAGGCTCATCGGCAAGGGAAAGTACGCCTTTTTAAGCGTACATTAAGCCAGGCAAAAACGTTCAACATATTTTGATCTTCACTTCAAGGGTTAAGCATGCTTTGACAATACTGATAAGATGTCTTCTGGAATTTTCCTTCCAAACTTTGAGAATAAAGAAGTTTATTTTACTACTGTAATTTCTTCATAAAATTTCCATTACACTTTTTTGTTTAAATTTAACTTCCATCAAGAAATGTATAGAAACTCATAATTCAATGTTTAAGTCTATCACCTAAACCCTAGACATATAAGAGAAATATTCCTCTTTTTATCACATCTATTAAAGATAGAAATTAGATAAATAAAAGTGTGTTCTCTCTAATAGCTTAAGCTCTTAGATAAGATTTCTATACACGTCAACATGATATCACTCCAACATGATAGGCATATTGAAGTTATCATTAAGTAAATAAAAGTGTATTGTCTTGAATGAGGATAACACAAGGTCAGAAAAAGGAGGGCTAGGAGGGAGGTTGAAATAGCAGTCAAGATTATAAACATTTATTAGAGATACTATAGTTGTTGGATGTTGACTTTCTTCAAATTCTTGAATTTGTAGTTGCTCTATTGCTAGGTATTCTGTCATTTTACCAAAGATATTATATAAATGGTTAAAATCTTCATTGAAAGCCTTCAGCTTTATAGTGATAGGATGTATTTTAATCTCTGCATTGGAGTAATAAGAAAATTCATTAACTGAACCTTTAGAAATTTGAGTATTTTATTCTATTTGAACCTTTGTCCTTATAGTTGGATTTTGGAGCAAATTTGAATAATGGAATTAAGTTTTACTTGTGTAAATTTACTAATTTAAAGCACGTGAATGATATTATATTTTATCTTACTGAAACTTTTGTTGAATTCATCATTTGTTTTTAATTTTTGGGTGTCTTGGTTAGGGAGGCTGAATGTCATTAATACCAACGATGAAAGAAGATATTTTGTTTTAGCAGGCCAAACAACTAAATAATCAGCTAATTAAAACAAACAAAACAACTTAGATGAACCAATGTATTATTAACCTAGTCTTGTGAGCCCAATCATTATGTTTCCCTGTGTAGTCTCACTAAGTGGGGTTTGGAAAAGGTAGAGTGTACGCGAACCTTATCTCCACCTCAAGGGTGAGGTAGAGAGGAAAAAGATTGGATTTTTCTCTTAGAAAAAATTGTGCAACAGAACACATGAAAATTTACTACATTGTAGACTAATGCTCATGTAAAGTTTATTCTTTTTTGCTTTGGACCAACAACAATAAGAAATTGCATGCAAGCAAAACACACAAACAACAACAATGACACCCCAGTCCCAAATAAGCAAACTACATAAACAAAAACATGAAACAGGAAAAAGAGAGCAATCTCTACCCAAGACATTAAATACAATCCAACATATTCATAAGAAATCAATCAAGAAAACCAACCCCACATTCCTCACAACAAGAGATAGTAAATCTAAAGAATCCCATAAATCCATTGAGATCATACATCTTTTTTTCAACTACCCTTAATAAGGACTTACAAGAAGGGAGTGTAATAAGGAAGAGTCCAACATAAATCCATTGAGCTAATACATCTTTTTTCAACTACCCTTTAAATGTCTGCACATTATCAGAAGAAAAAAAAAGACAAGAATTTAAGAAAGGTGAAAGAACATGAAATTTTTCATTGATCCTAGAAGATCAAAAATTAAAGCAACTAGATAATACAGATATCATTACACTACCTACCCACAATTAATAAACACACACAGAAAGATGCTAATCGTGCTCCTCTCTCACTTGACTAACATGGAATTCAGAAAAAAATAGTTTATCAAGAAAAATTACCTTTTATTACTAATATTTATCTATAAAGATTGTCCATCATTTAATCTTTGCCTTTTTTATTCTACCTTTTTTTGTTTTGCTTTTTTCTTTTCGATGTGCTAGTAAGCATAGTGACTCCCTGTCAAGCAAAGGTAGATTTTCAACTGTTCAACTAAAAAGGTAAAATTAAGTTAAAAAAATAACATAAAAATGGTAAATACCAGTCCCATAAAGCTTAGGAAGAATTGTACGCTTCTCTTTCTCTTATGGTTCATCATAATGAATAGTCGTATCATATCCTTTACTTGCATCCTCTGAATCATTACTATTCACTTCATTTTTGGCATCATCCAACTCATTATATTCCATCTTAGTGTTCAAATTCTATAAATTATTAATGTCATCTAGGATATCAATAGACATTGGCATAGGCGATGAGGTAAAGCTTGGGGCAGTTTCAAAATATTGAGGCCGATAACTAGTAAAGATATTCTCAAGTGATAAAGGATTTGAATACATTGATATTTTTGGAGTATGTGGTGTCATATATGGTACAATATTTGTATGTTGATATGTCATACCTAATGCCTGAGTGAATTCCTGAGTGCAACCACTTGAAGTGGAACCAAAATCATAATTAGTTGTTGTCCGATCATCTTTTAAAGTTGTTTGGGCATTTTTCATTGCCTAATCCATTTCAATCATTTCAATAGGCATTTGTTCTCTCACAGTAGCACATTATCTCCTTCTAGCAACACCACCTTTTCCTCGCCAATGAATAGGGGGCACAACTGATCAGGTTGTACCTCACCTCTTCTACAATCGGTTGATACATAATTCTTGTCATCCTCGTGGACATATATCATATAATTAGAACCTTAGTCCCTCACCATATTTCTAAATATGTATAATTCCTCATATGATAGTGTATCTCCAAGTGATTTAGCTTCATCAACCAACGAATGAATATGGCTCTTCTGTGAAATTAAAGTAAAAGTCATTTAACTGTACAAACATCAAAAAGACTAGAGAAAAGCTAATTTCCTAGTCTGGAGGTTCTAATTATTATATACATATATTAGATAAAGAAAAATTAGACAAGTAAAGTTCTACGTACCATTATTTCATATGTCATTAAATTAGGCACATAACCTTGTTGGCATTGAGGATAGGGAGTATGATTACCAATGAGAAAATGATTAATGCATCTAAACAAAATAAGGTAGGGGTCATCATACCAAAGTGGTCCATGATTGACCAGTTCATTACATATATATTGGTCTCGCTCGCTCCAAAAAGGTAACAATAGTGCATGTTATAACTCCCTGTTTATATTTGGCCTTCCCCAATGATCATGATGAAAGTGGGTGGAATCAAATAAAAACAAAGTTGGAATCACCTGTTGCCATCCAAATTGCCTCATTACTCTATCAGGCAAATAAACCTCTACCACATCCCAATAAAAAATTAGAACTCTAACATGCCATATGTCTCGTCCAGCACGATAATAGTTAGGAAGACTCTTAATTAAGTTAGTAAGATATGGTTCCTAAATAAACTCAATGAAAAAGGAAAAACCAAATGAGTCTTTACATTTAAAATCTACATAAAATCATAAAAATTATACACACTACCTAATATTCTATCATAGAGTCAAGTGCATCCCTACAAACTTCTAGCACATGCTTAGTAGTGTTAGCTCAACTAAAGTGTGCAAACCATCTAGTAGCATGTGGACCCCAAGGCAAACCAAGAGGGAAAATATTTCTTATACCTCTTTGTCCTACTATATGAGGCCAAAGGACGGTGATCCTCTCTCATACCCAAACTTGATATATATATATATATATATATATATATATAAATATCAATAAATAATTTGCACAGTTATTAGATATACCTGAAGTAGTGGAAGGAATTTGGCTATCTCATTTTAGGTACTCTATGAGGCTTTACAAAGAAAATGATATAAGTACTCTAAGGTTGTACTACCCTAGCTATAAGACCTAATTGCATTGACATCCTTCAGCATAGACAAGTACATAAGCTTCAAATAACCACCAAATATATCTGCCATCATCATATCCACAATAACCCAAAACATGTAACACCTAGCCTTCTTATTAGTTATTTTTTGTGTTTCCATGTTCGACAATTGTGGTTGGACTAACATGTGTGCATTAAGAGCAAAGACCTTGAGGGAACTATTTTTAAAGTCTTGGGGATATGAAACAAAACCTAATAATCTTTAACAAATGTTTTGCCAATCCCCTATGGTCCTCGTCGTCTCATTACCAAGTATTAAATCACCATTCATGGGTAATCTATACAACATCTCTAGGTCCTGCAAGGTGATAGTTACTTCACCTATTCTAAAGTACAAAGTATGAGTTTCAAAATACCAACGCTCAACTAATGATGTGATCAAGCTACCGTCAATAGCAGGCTTATTAGATCTATAAGCACCATACAATCCAAAAAATTTAATCACATTTAAAACTCATGGATAGATAGGATATTTCTCTACAAGCTTTCAAAAATTTCCACCCCCTTCTCATATTAAGAATTATATTAACACTTCCATCCCATATATCCCGTGAGTGAGTTGTTTCGTTAATACAGATGGTGCAAGTAGCACGGGACCCAACTTGTATGAACTACTACTAGCCATAAAAGTAGTACTTATACATAAGTGAGCATTTTCATTATAATTAGCAAATTAACCATCCATAAAAGGAAAAAAATATATAATCTTAAACATGAACAAAGTCTACAAATGGTTCTTTCTCCTTTAAAAAATATCCCAAAATTGAAAAAAAAAAATTAAATCCATCTATTCCAACGTCACAATTTAGAGCATAGTTGAATAAAATTTAAGAAATACAATATTTTAAACTAGAGAGTCAAGTTGAGGCTAGGGGAACAGAGAGTAAATTTATACCAAAAATATAAAGGAACACCCTTTCTATCGGCACTTGAAGTTAGGGCTTTGAATCTGAAACATAGATGAACAAACAATTACTTAGATGGATAGGATTAGATTGTCAATTGAACCAACCATAGGTGATTGAAATTGCTAAAAATCAAAGTAAGAAGTTGAGAGAGAGAGAGAGATGAGAGAGATGGAAATGAGTATTTTTCAACGATAAGGGCCACTGTCAATGAAGGCCTACCCTTAAAAATATTTTAAGTTTAATTTTTATTTGGTTGAGAAAAAGAGAATAACAGTCATGAATTACATATAAAACATTACTGATAGTAATGTTTTATGGCCCGTTGAATCTTTATGCCGTTAGTTTCGATTCTTACATTTTAAATAAAATAATAGGGTAATATGTTACTGGGAATAATGTTTATACTAGTTTTGGGAAGTTTCAATAAAACATATTACTTTGGTGAATTGATTCAAAAAATAGCTATTTTGGTCAAGATTTTGCTTAATGACAAAAAATAGGTATGAAAATGAACTTAATTAGAGTTCTTAAGAGAGCTCTGCTATATGCAGATCAGAGATCAAAGCAAGAAGAAGAAGAAGATAAAAATTAGATGAAAAATGAAGAAGAAGGAACTTGTCATTGAATAATTAATGTAACTAACTTGATTACATATAATGAATAAGAAATTATATATAGTAGTCTATGCAATGTTATAGTTCCTAACAACTTAACTAACTCTCTAGGCTCTACTTCAATAAGTTATTCAAGTAACTTCCTAAAAATAGTTGGTCATTGTTTTATTGGAAGTGAGCTGCAACTCATTCTTTTAACACTCCCCCTCAAGCTAGGTAATCCCAAATAGATTAAGGATATGTATCTTGGATACAATATATTCATATTGAGCTTTGTTGAGTCCTTTAGTTAATACATCAGCTAGTAGTTCCCTAGTAGGAATGTAGTGCTACAATCTCTTCCTTCATTACTTCTATCCACATTGGATCTTTCACAGCTTCACTGTAAGTAGCTGGTTCAGTAGCTATAGATGACTTTGCAATGTATGCCTGATACTTTGGAGATAACGATCATAGGTCAAGTACTTCCCTAGAGAATAAGGTTTTTCCTGTTGAAAGTTTGGAGAAAAAAAATCCTTGAGCCATAATGGAGATTTTGTGATTCTGGTGGTCCTTATGGTCACAACTTATTCCTAATTTTTAGCTTGTGGTTGAGATGTGATTTGAGTTTGAACCTGATCATCTTGTGGTACTTGTGTCACCTGTTCTTGTATCATGTGATCATTAGTGTTAACATTTGGTTCTGCATCTTGTAAGATTTGTATGTTCAGTACCTCCATGTCTGACTAGTTGACTAGTGTCTCATTGAGTTTAGTAGTAGTTAAATGTTAAGAGTCATCCACTGGATCTTTAAAAGGGAATACATTTTCTCTAAAGCTGACATTCCTATTAACAAAGAAAACATTATTAGTATGATGATATAATAAGTAGCCCTTCTAAGTATCAAAAAAGCCCATCAAAATGCATTCTCTAAAATTAGGTTGAAGTTTATCAGATTTTTAAATTATCTTGGCATAGCACAAACATCATATAGTTCTCATATGACTGATACTTAGTTTCTTTCCATATAATCTCTTATATGGGGGAATGTAGTCTAACACAGTTCTAGGGAGTCTACTGATAATGTACACAACTTCTTTAACACATTGGCCCCAAAACTTAATGGGTACTGCACCCTAAAATCTAATGGCCCTAGTAATTTCTAGAATGCATCTATGCTTTCTTTTAGCCACTCCATTTTACTATGGTTTGTAGGAAAATATAGTCTGATGAACAATCCCTAATTTGATACACAAATTGGAATATAAAGAGTTGATAAATTCAGCCCCATTATCATTTCTAAAGACTTTGATGTTTTTATCAAATTGAGTCTTAAAGACTTTGATAAATTCAGTCCCTAATTTGAAGCACATCTTAGTCTCTTATGCCATAAAACTATGTCTAAGTTGGCACTATCAACTACTGAATTACACACAGCATTAGGAACAGAATCAGTAAGAATAGATCTTTAAGTTATCATTACAATATTATTCATAGTAGTGGTATTGGCAAAGATGTAGAGTCCATCAGCTTCTCAAATAATCCCTTCACCTTCCCATTATAGACCTACTAAAACACATAGAGGTTAGGATAAAAAGATACAAGACACTATAATTCTTTTGTAAGTTTAAAAACTGATAGTAGATCAAATTCAATCGAGGCAAGTAAAAACATTTATAAGTGTGTCATTTCCAAATATATTGGTTGAGCCAATATGCCTGACAAACGATATGTCACCATTTGGTAAGTATACTTTTTTTAGTACTAGTACTAGTTATGGAGGATTCATTTAGTGCACCAAGATCAGCAACCATGTGGTTGGTTGAACTAGTGTCTAGATCCATAGATCCATATTGGTGGAGCCTGTTGGATCTACCATTTTACCTGCTGCATGAGTTGAGTATTTAGACTTGTCCTCTTTATTCAACAGTTGAAGAATTTGAGCATATTGCTTATCAGTGAATATGCAAGGACTTGTCTGTGAGGTCGATCCTCCTATCATAGAGCTGAAAACATGATTAAAGTTGTTAGCTTGAGTATGAGTTGAGTGAATAACTTGACTATGCCCATGAAATGCATTTTCTTCCCTAATATTACACACTGCATTTGCACTTGCATTAGTCTCAATTCTATTTTTGAACTTGAAATCAGTAGGATAACCAATCACATTCCAGCAGTTCTCTCTGGTGTGACCCCTAATCTTGCATATTTCACAATATAGATTCTGATTCTTATTAATTTTTTCATCTTTTTGGTCTCCACTTCTCGAGAATATTGTTGTTTTAGTACCCTTTGGATATCCATTTTGCTCATCACTTCTTGTAAACACAACAAATTCATATCCTATAGTTGCAGGATTAGAGCCAAGAATTCCTACAGTAGCTTCTACTAATTTTTGGATTTTATCACTGATTACTGTAGCATATGCTCGGTTAATATATGGTAGTGGAATCATGAGTAAAATTTGACTCTTTGACTAACTATAGGATTTATTTAACCCCATCGAGAACTGATAGAGTTTTAACTTTTAGAGATAAGCAACATATTCTTTTGAGCTTTCACAGTGACAACTAGGTATTGGCACCAATACTTCAATCTTACAAATTTTTCAGCCTTGAATAATACAGGGATACAGAGGATGTTACTTAAGATAGTGTGTCGATCTATTTGTGAAGATTCAATGTTCTTGAGCCATCATTCTTATTGAACCTTTCACACAGATCGCTCTAAATAGCTTGTGCACTAGTAGCATACATGATCTCTCCTAGTAGATTTTTAGCTACGGCACTCATGATCCAAGAATGTACTATTGCATTCACTCTTTCCTAGTGGTTACTTATTTTATGGGGGAATTTTTCCTTAGAACATGAACCATCTATTATTCATAACTTGTTTCTTCCTAGTAATGACAATCTCATGTATCGAAACTCTAACTCCCTCAAAATTTTGAGTATTTTATTTTTGGCCTTATTCATTGTAATATCTCAACAAAATTTTAATCTAAGTTATTACGATAGAGGAGTATAACATTAAGTTTATAAAGAGTAGTGTAAGAATAATTATTTGTCTTAATATTTGATGCTTATTGGAATAAAAATAGCAAGTGATGCTTCCTTATATTTTCTTTTTCTATATTTGTTAACATTAGGAGTATGTGGGGGCCACCCTTTTTAATAATTTCCCTAAACTTGTATTAAACAAAAAGGGAGAAATTATTTCTTAATCCTTGGAAACCAATACAAAAAGTAAGGTTGCTACTGTTTCTTTTACTCCTCCGTCCCTTTACCCTCTTTATTTTTTTCTTTCTTTGTTTGTTTTCTTTTCCTACCAACCAGGGAGTTAGTCTAAGCAATCTAAAGGGATTAAGTATATTGTTATAGCTACAGGAAGGATACCTTTATCCTTACGGAGCATATAAGTTAAAGAATTTTGAGAAGTTGACTTATAAACATTTATAGTTGGAAGTTGAATTTCAAAAGGAAAAATCTATACTCCTTTCTAGAATTTATTTTTAAATAAGTAATTGGGGTTATTTAGTTTGAATCTCTGCTCTAGTCTTTGAAATAGGTTCATGAGAAAAAGGGGAAATTTTGATAAAAGAGGAATTTTTTTTTTTTGGGGGGGGGGGGGGGGGGTTCCTATAAATTGTGCGGATTTAATGTTGAATTGTATAAATTGAAAAAAAAAAAGAATTCCTTTTGGATTGTCGTTAAGAGATTCGATTGATTTTGGGCATAATCGATGAACATGGAATTAAATTGTTAAATGTTTCTATGAGTTACTAATGGACGCATATGTTATCCTTGTAGTTAGTGAATTATCTATTTGATAACGGAAGTTGGTAGTTGGAAAAATAAAAGTTATATTCCCGTGGGTTGAGTTATTTGGGGCCCGAAATTCTATCGTATCTAGTTAAGCACTAAGGTATGTAAAGCTAAACCTTCTCTCACTACTAAGGCACCACCCTATGTCATGTGCTCCTTTTTCTTAATGTTAATATAATTCTCATGAAATGTGAGAACAGAATCTTCATATCGCCTTACACATCATTCCCTCATTCTACCACCAAGTTTATAAGTATTTGTCTTCCCTCTTTGTGTTAAGTCTCCATGATAGTTCCATATTATCATAAGTTTCTTTTTATACTTGAAGCCCGTAGGCCACAATATATATTCCACACGTTAAGAGTAAAAGTAAATGTTAACAACATAGTCACACTCGCATGTATTAGCTAAATGATTATTATCATAATCCATATGTCATAGGCCTTTAAGGCATCATTTGATAAATATTACCGACAGAAGGGTATATAAGTTTGGCTTGGCGTATTGCTAGACGTGATTCTATGCACAGGATCAAGACCACCATTATAGTGAGCCCAACCATTAGGTGTACGCACCGTTGGGGCATCATTTGTATTTGAAGTCAGTTGGAACATCATGTATTGGTTTCCCCTAACTCAAACCAACATATGGCATATATGGCCTATGGACAGACCCTCATAGTGAGCCCTGGGCGAGGCATACCTGGATATAGACTGCGATTACAATTACACATATGGGATCATAGCAATGAGTATGTGAGCAAAATATGTTTTATACTTACCTCAGATTACCTTTGGAAGGCTATCTTGTGATCATTGTATGACTTATAGGATAAGTGCATCACCTAGGCAAAGTATAGGCCTTACATTATAATGAACGCTTTTCTAAATATTATATATGATGCTAATAATGTCGGTGCATAAGTTATCAGCTCATATCGTAATGTGTTATTTGTTGGCTCATACATTTTTTACTTTACCAATTGACTCATATGAGCTTTTGTACTTGTCCAGTTGTTATTCTATCTACTTCCATACTAGTACATGTTGTTTATGTACTGGTGTCTCAGACCCACCATGTTTTATTAATGCAGGCTCAGATTCTCAGAATAGCAGACTTCTACATTAGGCCCTATTTCCATTTTCAACTGATATTTTAGTGAGCTCTAACTCTCTCTAGATCCAGTCTATGCTTAGTATTTTAATTATATGTATAGGTCTCTGGTTAGGCATGATGGGCATGATGCAAACTAGTCACTTGAGGTATTGTGTGTTAAACTGACTAGAGGCTTCATGGGCATCATGCAGTATTGTAAAGTTTTGTTAACGTAACTCCCTCGTGTATATATGTAACTCTTATTAAATATTGTGGTCATTATTATCCCATAACTTTGTGTACATAATAGAGTGCGTGTAGAGTAAGTGTATATAATTATTTTTCGTCCTTATTAATTTAGGGCATGAAAACCTTCACATACTTGAAATATAAAGTTTTGACTCAAATTATGTTTGGGGATGCTAAAAAGGTAACCTAGAAGCCCCCCCCCCCCCCCGAGAGCCCTGTGTCATAGAGGCTGGTTTCCATGATAGCCTCTATTTTATGGAGTTTGGGTGTCCATGATAGGGCCTGAAGCATGGAGGATAGCCTTTGCAATGAGGTCTATGCCACAGACCAATGCAAATTTTGGCTGTTTTATTCTATTTTAATTGGGATGAAGGGTAATAAGGCCCTTTCACTTATAGACGAATTTTAAACATTACATAAGAATATTCCCATAAGTTTTATGACACAATATTAATTATTTCACTCTCAAACTCCAAACCCCAAGAAAGCATAAGGGTTTCAACTTACATTCATTGTTCGGGTTCCAAATTCTTAATTGCTCATAAATATTTTATGTGTCTAAGGCATGTACCTCTTTCCCTATACTTATACTTTTCTTAGTGGCACAAATTGATTATAAATGCATAGTTTTGATTTGGGTCTTGGCATAGTTGATGGATTTTGACATGGTTGGTCATTAAATTGATTTCTCTGTGGTTTATTATGCAATATTCATGTTTTATATTTGAGTCTTAATATTGTGGGGTGCATGGGAATGGTGAATAAATTTAGGGGTCATGTTTAAACCCTAATTTTATTATTTTGTCTTGATTTATGGTTTGAAAACAATGTGCCCTCAACCTGTTTGTGAAATTGATAATGAATATGATTTTTTCACATAGTTTGGTTTGTTCACTTGAACTAGTGCATTGGTATAAAAGGTTAATGAACCATGGTTTGATCTTATTGAACTAGGGTAATGTGGACCTCCTATGTGAATGACAATTGATTTAATGGGTTAGAGTCCAAAATAGCTAAGAGTTGAAATGGCATAATAATGAACTTGCAAGTGATGTTGGTATGAAGATACTGACGGGATGCCTTAATGTATCATTGATTTAATTAATAAAAATAGGTGTTAAGTACTTTAATTGGCTTAGAATAAGGTTGTGTAGCTAATTGTGGAAGGTGTAGGTCCTGCGGGGGACCAATATTAGAAACTGCGCTAGCCAGTGTGGGTATCAATATGGCTTAACAGTTTGAGTCCCCCATATCACATTATAAGATCGGGGGACCAGGTGGTTTGAGTCTACCTTATTATTATTATGTGATTGGGAGGTTTGAGTCCCCCATACCATATTATAAGATCGGGTGCTTAAGTCACCTTAGTATATGTTGGGAGGTTTGAGTCCCCCGTGTGTATATTATGATCTTTCTATAGCTCGTACGGCTACACATATTGGGCCTGACCATGGGGTGTGAGCTGGGGCCCATATAGCTTGTGGGTACTATTATATGATGGTTAAGCTACACAATTGAGGTTAGTATTTTTAAATATCCATGTTAAGCCTTGTTCCCTACCTCAACATGTGATATATATATATATATATATATATATTTGCATTTAATGATATGCATGAGTTTTGACTAGTTTTGAATTATTACGCATGGAATTATTTAATCCCTTACCCCTGAGTTACTTAATAGCTCTCCAATCGCTAATCGTCTTTAGACGCTGTATCCCCATACAATACAGGAACTAGCCATACTTTTACTCCTCCTTCACAGTGATTAGGGGTTCATGTTTGGTTCATGAGTGGACTTGAAGTGGTGAGCTTCCCTCTTTTGGAAGAATTTATTTTATTTTTTGTTTCTTAGGTCATAGACTTTATTTTATATTTGTTTTAGATATAATTGGGGGTATGTCCCGACACTATATTCGTACTCAATTTATTTAGAGACTTTGTGGATGTCGTGGATTGGGGTATGGTGGACGATTTTTGGATGTTGATCTAATATAGATTCTTCTTAGATTTCTTATTATATTTTATCTTTTATTGGTGTTTATCTGCTGCTAAGTATTATTGGTTGTATTGGAATAGGATCAGCGGGCGGTCTTCGGTCCTTGGTAGACTTGGAATGCCCATCATAGCCAATCCCTAGTTTGGGTCATGACAGTGTTGGTATTAGAGCCTAGGTTTTGGTGTCATGGGATATCCTTAAATTTGTGTCAAGTAGAGTCTCTTTTAGGGGTGTGTAACACACCACACTTATAAGGGAGAGGCTACGAGGCATTTAGGAATATTTCCCTTTTCTTATTGTCTTATTATTGGGATATAGTGTCTAAGGTCTTGGATTCCTCTAACTCCCATTTATTCGCCTTTTAGACTATGCCTCCCAGACAATCTAAAGCTTATGGAAACTCATCTATCCCGCCTGTGGACAATATTGCTGGATCTCATCCAGCTTATGGGTTACAGACCTGGTCCAGGGTCACTACTTCTGATTTTCCTCGTGGAGTTCCACCTGTCTCTACTGATCCTTCTCCAGCTAGTGGTGCTCATACTCACCACCTCATGGAGATATTACTAATGTTAAGTTTCTCTAATCCATTCATTTGTTGACTCAATTGGTGACATCTCAGTGACATCATACGTGTTTTCTTAGTATTGTTGGGAGTTTATCTCAGGCCACTAGAGTTGGCCAGTTTATGAGACTGAGATCTCTGACTTTCACTGGTACTGAGGTTGAGGAGGATCCTTAAAGTTTTATAGATGAGATAAAAAAGCTCTTCTAGGTTATGCATGCTACTGAAGTAGAGGGTGTAAAATTCACTGCTTATCAATTGAAGAATGTGGCGTACTAGTGTTACGAGGAGCAGGAGCAACTTAGGGGTAATGATTCAGAGTCTACTTTGTGGGATGATTTCTCTAGGGCCTTTTTCGATTGGTTCTTTCCTCAGGAGTTAAGGGAGGCAAAAGCTGAGGAATTTCTGAATTTAAAGTAAGGCAGGATGACAGTAAAAGAGTATGCCTTAAATTTTCATCAGTTATCGTGGTATGCTCCTGAGCTAGTGTCTAGCATGAGGGATAGCATAAGTAAATTTTCTTTTAGTTTGTCTTGTAAGTTGATTTTGGAGAGTAAGGCTGCCTTGTTGAGTAAGGATATGGATATCTCTCGACTAATAGTGTATATACAGCAGGTTGAGAAGGAAAAAAAAAGGTAAATAGATATGGAGGTGAGGTAGAGCAAGAAATTTTAGTATTCAAATCAGGGTAGAGGTCAGCAACAGAGTGGTAGAAATAGTGGGAAATAGTCTAAGAAGAGGTGGGGCAACTCAGGTTCATATTCAACGGCTAGTGCTCCTTATCCGAAGTCATTTAGGGATCATCATTTTTAGACTGGTGATAGTTATAGGGAAGAGGGTGCCCAATCTTAGGCCAGTGGGTCCTAATCAGCTCTATTATATCCCCCTTGCAAATTTTATGGTTAGTTACATCATGGTTTCTGTGAAGATGGGAAGAATAGGTGTTTTAGTTATGGTCAGATTGGCTATTTACAACGAGATTGTCCTTTAAACGTTTCTTCTGGGGCCAATAGGGTTCCTATTTCTACTTTATCAGCTCTTACACCAAATGGTGCCGCTTCTAGCTCCGGCACTTGTCTAAATCACCTTTATGCTCTTACTACTCGCCATGAGTCTAAGGCATCACCTAATATCATCACTATTAAGTTAAAACTCTTCTCTCATGGTGTGTACTATTTACTTGACCTAGGGCCTAATATTTCTTATGTGACCCCATTTGTGGATGTGTATTTTAGTTTTGGTTTCGTGTGTATTTTGCACCCTTTTTCTATTTCTACCTCAGAGGGTAACTCAGTGGTTGCTAGAGGGGTCTATAAGGGTTGTATGGTATCTATTGGTAGTAGGGAAACCTTGGTGGATCTGTTTGAATTAGACATTCTAGATTTTGATGTTATCTTGGGGATAGACTGGTTGTACTCATGTTATGCCTTTTTAGACTGTCGAACCCATAAGGTCATCTTTAGATTTAATAATGAGCCAATTATTGAGTGGGAAAGGAGCTCCGTAGTGCCTAAGGAAAGGTTCATATCTTATCTTAGATCTTCAAAATTGATTTCTAAGGAATGTCTCTATCAGTTGGTTCGGATTAAAGATTCTAACTCGGAGGGTCCTTTTTTACAATCTATTCCCGTTATTAGTTAATTTCTTGAGGTTTTCCTTGATGATATTCTTAGTGTTCCTCCCGATAGGGTAATTGATTTTGGGATTGATCTTGTTTAGGACACTCGTCCTATCTCTATCCCTTTTTTATAGAATGGCTCCGATTGAGTTGAAGGAGCTTAAAGAGCAGTTGAAGGATCTTCTTGAAAAGGATTTTATCCTCCCTAGTGTGTCACCGTGGGGTGCTCCTATTCTTTTCATGCATAAAAAGAATGATTCTTTTTGGATGTGTATTGATTACTGCCAGTTAAACAAGGTAACTGTGAAAAATAAGTATCCTCTTCTTAGGATTGATAATTTGTTTGATCAACTTTAGGGTGATAAGTATTTCTCTATGATTAACCGTTATTCAAGATATCATCTGCTAAAGATTAGGGAGGAAGATATCCCTAAGATAACCTTTTGTACTCGGTATGGACACTTTGAGTTCTTGGTCATGTATTTTGGGTTGACCAATATGCCAACGACATTTATGGATCTAATGAACTGGGTATTCTATCAGTTTTTGGATTTGTTCATGATTGGGTTTATAGATGATATTCTAATAAAATTGAAGAGTGAGGTGGATCATACTAATCACCTCCACATTATGTTGCAGACCCTAAAGGATCAACAATTATATGCTATATTTTCTAAGTGTGAGTTTTGGTTGAATGTTGTTACTTTTTTGGGTCATGTTATTTCTAGTGAGAGGATCATGGTGGATCCAAAGAAGGTTGTAGTGGTTAAGAAGTGGCCTAGATCCACGACTCCAATTGATATTTAGAACTTTTTGGGTTTAGCGTGTTATTATAGGAGATTTGTGGAGATATTTTCATCGATTGCTGAACCTTTGACTAAGTTGACTCAGAAGAACGTGAAGTTTGTATTGTCCAATGCTTATGAGGGGAGTTTTGAGAAGTTAATAGATAAATTAACTTTTGTTTTGATTTTGACCCTGCCCGAGGCTAGTGATGGTTTTGTGGTTTATTGCGATGCATCCCATGTAGGACTTGGTTGTGTTTTGATAAAGCATGGCAAAGTAGTGGCGTATGCTTCTAGGCAGTTGAAAGTTCATGAGAGGAGTTATCCGATTTATGATTTGGAATTATTAGCTATGGTATTCGCATTGAAGATTGGCGACATTGTCTATATGGGGTTCATGTTAACATCTTCTCAGATCATAAGAGCCTATAATATATTTTCACCTAGAAAGAACTAAATCTCAGGCAGAAAAGATGGGTTAAGATGCTCAAGAATTATGACATGAGTCTTCACTATCACCCAGGTAAAGCTAACATGGTTACTGATGCTCTTAGCAGGTTATCTATAGGGAGCTTATCTAATGTGGAAGAGGAAAATGAGATATGGTGAAGGATATTCATCGTTTGGATAATCTTGGAGTTCGTCTCCTATATTCTGAGGATGGTGGTGTATTTGTACAAGAGGTGGTGAAGTCATTTCTTGGTGTTGAGGTAAAGGAAAAATGGGTGTTGGATCCTATCTTGATGCAAATAAAGGATGATGTGGGTACGAAAAAGGTGATGACTTTCGTGATTAGTGCTAATGGTACTTTAAAGTACTAAGGGAGGTTGTGTGTTCTCGATGTGGATGGGATGTGAGGTAGAATTTTGGACAAAGCTCATGATTCGCGTTATTTGGTTCATCCTGATTCAACTAAGATGTATCATTACCTTGAGGAAATTTATTGGTGGAATAATATGAAGAGAGACAAGGCCAATTTTGTGGCTATGTTCATGGTGTGTCAACAAGTGAAAGTGGAACACTTGAGGCCTGGTGGGTTGTCTCAAGAAATTGAGTTGCTTGTATGGTAATAGGAAGTGATAAATATGGACTTTATTACCAGTCTTCCATGGTCTCAAAACCAGTTTGATTCTATCTCGGTCATAGTGGATAGGATGACTAAGTCTGCTCACTTCTTGCCAGTGAGGACTAATTATTCTGACAAAGATTATGCAAGATTGTATATTCAAAGAGTTGTGAAGTTTCATGGTACTCCTATTTCGATTATTTTAGATCGTGGTGCTCAGTTCTCATCTCATTTTTAGCGGTCGTTTCAATGAGGTTTGTGGACTAAGGTGACCCTTAGTACCGCTTTCCGCCTACAGACGGATAGAAAAGCATAGAGGACTATTTAGACTTTCAAGGATATGCTTTGATCTTGTGTAATTGACTTTGGTGGTAGTTGGGTTGACTACTTACCTCTAGTTTAGTTCACCTATAATAATAGCTATCGCTCTAGCATTGGCATGGAACCGTTTGAGGCTTTGTATGGTAGGAGGTGTAGATCCCCTATCGGGTGGTTTGAAGTTAGTAAGGCAAGGTTGTTTGGTCCTGATTTAGTTCATCAAGCTATGGAGAAAGTGAAAGTGATTTGGAATAGGCTTAAGACTGCCTAAAGTCACCAAAAGTCCTATGAAGACGTGAGGCGAAGAGATTTAGAGTTTGATGTGGGTGATTGGGTGTTCTTGAAAGTTTCACTCATGAAGGGAGTCCCAGTTATGTTGGTCCTTATTTGATTTTGAAGAGAGTGGTAAGTGTTGCTTATGAGTTAGAATTGCCTACAATTTTGGGTTCTATTCACCCTATGTTTCATATGTCTATGTTGAGGAAATGTGCGGGTGACCCTTCCTTGGTGGTTCCTATTGAGAATGTTGGTGTCTCGAATTCCCTATCTTACAAAGAGGTCCCGGTGGAGATCTTGGATAGACAAGTTCATAGATTTCGGACTAAAGATGTATTATTGGTAAAGGTCCTTTGGATGAACCATAAAGTGGAAGAAGCCACTTGGGAGGTGGAAGAGGATATGAAGGCTAAGTATCCATCTCTACATGTGATGAATGAAAAAGCTTGAGGTATGGATTCCATTCTTCATTGTTATTATCCAGGTTTATCTTTTGATTCTGGTGTGTTGTTATCATTCTCGTGCAAAACGTATCCTACCTCATCATTTGAGGAAGAATGATCCTAGGGGGAATAATGTAACACCCTCAAAATTTTGAGTATGCTATTTTTGGCCTTACCATACTTGAAATATCAATTTTTGACTCAAACTAAGTTTAGAGATGTTAAAAGTGTAACCCAAAAGAATTTTGGATTTTTTTTATGGGGTTTGGGGAAGTTTTGGGTCATAGAGGCAATAGGCCTACGCGATAGCCTCGTGTCACGATGGCTAGTCTCTGTGTCATGGAGGCTGGGTGTCCGTGATAGGGCCTGTGGCATAGAAGATAGCCTCCGCGATGAGGTCCGTGCCACAAACCTATGCAAATTTTGGTTGTTTTATTAATTGGGATGAAGGGCAATGAAGTCCTTTCACTTATAGACGGCCTTTAAACATTACATAAGCATATTCCCATTAGTTTTCACGACACAACATCAATTATTTCAGGGTCAAACTCCAAACCCCAAGAAATCATAAGGGTTTCAACTTACTTTCTTCATTCGGGTTCCAAATTCTCAGTTGCTCACAAATCTTTGTATGTATAAGGCATGTGCCTCTTTCCTATACTTATACATTTATTAATGGCATGAATTGATTATAAATGTATGGTTTTGATATGGGTCTTAGCATAGTTGAGGTTTTTTTAACACGATTGGTTATTAAACCAATTTTTTTCGTGGTTTATTATGCAATATTCATGTTTTATAATGTATTTTGAACATTGTGGGGTGCATGGGAATGGTGAATAAATTGATGGGTCATGTTTAAACCCTAATTTGATGATTTTTCCTTGATTTATGGTTGGAATACAATGTGCCCTCAACCTGTTTGTGAAATCAACAATGACTATGATTTTGTCACATAGTTTGGCTTGTTCACTTGAACTAATGCATTGGTATAAAAGGTTAATGAACCATGGTTTGATCTTATTGAACTTGGGATATGTGGATCCCCCATGTGAATGGCAATTGATTTAATGCGTTAGAGTCCCAAATAGCTAAGAGTTGATATTGCATAATAAAGAACTTTCGATTGATGTTGGTATAACGATACTAATGGGATGCCTTAATGCATATTTGGCTCAATTAATGGGAAAGTGTGTTAAATGCTTTAATTGGGCTTAGAAGAGGGTTGTGTAGCAACCGTGGAAGGTGGAGGTCCCGAGGAGACCAATACTGGAAACTGTGTTAGCCGATGTATCTTGCGGGTTTGAGTCCCCTTGCTAAGATTAAGTGGTTTGAGTCCACCTTATTATCATTATTCGTAATTGGGAGGTTCGAGTCCCCCATATCACATTACATGATCGGGTGCTTAAGTCACCTTAGTATATGTTTGAATGTTCGAGTCCCCCGTGTGTATATATGATCTTTCTCTGATTCGTGCGGCTACACGCACTGGGGCCCGACCAGGGGGGGAGAGCTGGGGCCCTATAGCCTGTGGGTACTATTATATGACGGTTAAGCTACATATTCCAGGTTAATATTTTTGAACTTCCATGTTAAACTTGTTCCTTACCCCGGCATGTGATATATATATATATATATATGTATTTGTATTTAATGATGTGCATAAGCTTTGACTGATTTTGAATTATTATGCATGACATTATTTGTTTCCTTCACCCTGAGTTACATGATAGCGCTCCAACCGCTAAACGTCTTCATACTTTGTATCCTCATGCGATGCAAGAACATGCCATACTTCTACTGCCCCTGCACAGTGATCAGGGTTTCGTGTTTGTTTCGTGAATTGACTTGAAGTGGTGAGCTTCCATACTTCAAAAAACTTTATTTTATGTCTGGTTTCTTATGTCATAGACTTTATTTCACATTTG
This sequence comes from Capsicum baccatum var. pendulum, assembly GCA_030864225.1. Classification (NCBI taxonomy): domain Eukaryota; kingdom Viridiplantae; phylum Streptophyta; class Magnoliopsida; order Solanales; family Solanaceae; genus Capsicum; species Capsicum baccatum. The sequence continues at coordinate 167,492,711 of CM061558.1, read as the reverse complement.
TTTTGGCTATAGTCGGGAGCATGTCCCAACACTTTCTTGGTACTAGGTTTTGTTAGAGGCTTTGTGGATATTGTGGACTTGGGTATGGTGGATGGGTTTTGGATGTTGATCGAATATAGATTCTTCATGGATTTTTTATTGTATTTTATCTTTTATTGGTATTCATACAATGCTATGTGTTATTGGTTGTATTGAAATAGGCTCAAGGGGCGATCTCCGATCCTCGATGGAATTGGGATGCCTGTCACGGCCAGACCTTGATTTGGGTTATGAAAGAAACCACATAGAGAAGTTCTCAACTCCAATCAACTAAAAAAAATAATCTGCAAGCTACTTACATATGATGGATACAAAAACAGTGAATGGTTATAGTCAATTACCACAAAGTGTTGGGCTCCGGTTGTACTATTGGTTAAATTTTCTGATTCTTCAGCATTTGTACCATTGTTAGAAGGCATCACCATACTTGGAAACTATTTTCTTGATGTTCTTTAACAGATGTGTAATCTTTATTGGTTTCGTGATTTGTAATTTGCGGAAGCAGAATCTCACTAATGGAGATGATCAAATAAAATCTATTGGGCTCTGATACCATGAACTTAATCAGAGTTCTTGAGAGAACTCTACTATATGCAGATTAGAGATCAGAGCAGGAAGAAGAAAAAGATAGAAATCAGAGGAAGAATGAAGAAGAATATACTTATCATTGAATATTTCTTGTAACTAACTTGATTACATGGAACAAATAAGCAAGTATATATAGTAGTATATGGAATGTTCTAGATCGTAACAACTTAACTAACTCTCTAGGCTACACTTCACAAAGTTAGTTATTTTACTAACTTCCAAAAAATAGTTGTTCACTGTTTCATTGGAAGTGAGCTGCAACTCTGTCATGACCCAAAAATTGATAGGTTATGATGGAAAATGTCGCGGGGCACCTTGACAAGTAAGTCCTTCACCCAAACTGATACACATATGGAAAAAAGATAGAAATACCCCCAAGGTAAGTTTTCTAGAACAAAGTCAAACCGTACAAGTATAAAAAATGCAAAAAGAAACATATCCAAAACCATACATTCCTAAAACCAAATGTCAATAGTGTAAGAACTACTGATATATGAGTCAAATACATCAGAAATATCCACATAAGGTCAACATCTATCTCCGAATACAAATAAAGACACAACTACTATAGAAAGATAAAGGTGAACTCTGGATGCATGAAGGTCCAACCGCTACCATGAGTAATTTGAAGGCGCACGAAATCAACCAATCTGAGGTGCACTCGAGCTAGGACTTGCACCAAAAGGTCGTAGTAGGCAAGAGTATAGTTCACTTGTACTCAATAGGTATCATAGGCCAACCAATAAAAGTAATAAATAAACCATACAAAATATACACTAAGGGATCATCACCTATAATCAGAAAATGTCCTAGAACGGTAGCCCACACTGCTTGCACTAACAGTTCTACAATATCCACACATAATACAACAACACACCAGATAGGGATACAAATATACGCAATATCACATACAAAGAGAAACATGTATACTCAATACCATCAAGTACAAATAAAAGAAGATAAAACAATTAGACATTAACAAGTCAAGATATAGAACAAATAGATAGATGACAAGTCAATATGATAATACAAGCACAACATAACAGAATAAAGTAAGTGCAATAAATATGATGATGATGATGCACGAGGTCATCAAACAACCTTTGGGATTGTCGCACAATCCCCGTATACATTCATGGAGAAAAGCCTCATGTATAGGACCCATGGGAGGGGGGGAGTTTGCCAACCCATATATAATCCATATATTAATATCTCCTCCCTAACACATCCCTCGGAGAGGGTCTATAAAATCCGATGTTCCTAGTGTTTCCAGAATTTCTATTATTTTCAGTGTTTCCAGAGCACATAAGACACAAATTAAGTATGACAAACAACAACAATAAGTACATACAGAACATACAATGAACAAGTGAAATTATGTATATGACGTCATGAGGATGATGATGCAATGTTCACAACCAATCATAATGAGTATTTCCACAACCAAACATAATTATCTATTTCCACAACAAACTATAATGATATATTTGTACAACCACATAAGCCAATATCTACTCTTTATTTTCAACCACCCATAAATTTTCACATGTATCATATGCCAACAAGTATTAATATATCACAAAACTCCAATGATACCACAATAGGTATTTTCAACAACACAACATGATTATTTACATATATTCAAGGATATCATTATCAATTAAGACCTCACACAATCACACATATCACATAATACCTCAATTTCAATGATTTCATCACATGTAGGACTTCACACAGGTACAACACATCGCTATCCATTTATCATGATTAGTTCCCACCCTTAACATGCAAATTGTACCAATATTTATTATTAAGCCCAGTATGAAAGAGTTAAGCCATAACCTAACTCAAATGCCAAAATTGATCTGCTATACTTCGAACCCACGACTTACTTTCCATGAACAATCTTAAAATCACCTAAAACCAAGAAGGATAAAATTTATGCATCAAAATAAAGCTAACGATACCTGTATTGCCTACTTTTGGTTTGAAGTCAAAATGAATCCTCAAAATGAGTTTTTGAAAAAGAATGGAAAAATCGTAACTTTACTTCAAAAATGTGTTCTCCGTATTTTTAGGAATCTACAGCTAAAAACCCAAGTAAAAAATGAGGTTCAAAACCATTTTTGAGCTTTACCAGATAAAATCTTTAAAATTCGTGTTAAATCAAAAATCAAGGTTGTTTTGAAGGTTAAATTGATTAAAAACTAGTAATTGTAGGATTAAAGCATTATTCAAGTGAAAATGAGTGAAATTGGGGTTTAAAGTCAAACCCTAAGATTTTTGGAGTTTTGAGAAATTAATTAAGGAATTAAAGTAGAAAAGGATGAAATCTCACCTTAAACCCGTAGTAGAATCAAAAAAATAGATGTTAATCTAACTACCCAAGCTCCCACAAGCTTCACTTTTAAGCTCTCACACTATTTTAGAGTTTAACTCTCAAGAGGAAAGATGAAAGAATGGACAAAATGGGAAAAAAGGGGTATTTAAACTTACATCAGATGGCCTGGAAAATAAGGCATAAATCGTCCATATGGAATGATATTTACAGCATCCTGGAAAACTAGATTTTTCCAAGTCCAATCCAGATTTTAACGGGGTGTCCGAAATTCATTTAGAGTGCAATATATGAAAATGAAGTATGTAATCACACTAAATTCAACACTCCAAACTTAGTGACGATATTATAATTTGGAAAATATATCATTTTCACAAAGTTGACCCCCAAACCTAATATCATAATTTTTCAAACTGAGGATCAAAATGAGATTTAAAATTCATAAAATCACACTAAACATGTTACCATCCTAAAATCAATATTTCGGATGCTCTGGCGAAGTCAAATTTTCTATTAGAGGTCGTTTCAACCAAATATGGGTCCAACACTCATATTTCTAATTTCTAACTTTTCGACCAATATATTGATATAAGCTCAAGTGCATCGAGATATGAACCAAAGGTCTACCTAGCCTAAAGTCGATATTTTAGAGCCTCTAATGCAGTTCGTTTAGCCATCCGTCACATGGGTCAAAAGGTAAAGATTTTAGTTGATGTTCATAAATAACCTTACTTCTGTATACTATCCCTCATAAACAATGGTGTTTCTTGTCTTCTAAAATTGTCACACAATAATAGTTGGGGAAACTTAATAAAGGGGTTTCAGTTTAGTAGCACAATCTACTCCCACCATTAGGCTACAACCTGATTAACTTGAAAGAAAAGGCCTACACCCATTTTATTCTTGAAAAAAAACTCCAATAAATACTACTACAATAATTACATGTTAGGAATAAATGAATCATAGTTTACTATAGAAGGTTATCACAACACCTGCTCCTTGAAACATTACAAATGATTCTTGGCCAACATATCATCAATAGGAAATTTTCTTTTCCATACACTTCATAAAAAGAATGAGATTTTATAAGGCAATTCTGACACCCATAACTTGCTAACTAACCATTTTCGTCGTTCTTTTATCTCACAGCTTTCCATATACTTTTAACTAAAAACTGACCATTGCTAGTAAGCAACTATTATGGCTTGCCGCATAAGTCTTACTATGCTATACTAGGTAATTCAGTAATGATGTGGTTAACAATTGATGTGGGTAAACTTTGTCTCATCAACTCCTTATTTTATTGCCTTACTTGAATGAAGAGGGTTAACTTTATCAGATCTGGAATCAATCTGGTTTGATGACATAGATAGACCAAAGGCCCTAGTCTAGTCTAACTGTCATACTAGAAACTAGCATTACCACTATTAGGTAATTGATCTTGGCACTCTATTTAGGCAAACAAAATACCTAGTAGTTGTCTTAATCCTTAAGGGCATTATAGCTTTAGTAAGACCACCGATTGAAATGATAAAAAGAGTAGGGAAGAGAGGATATCCTTCATTCACTTCCTAGTGAAGTAGATGAAACCTTGAGACTGACCATGAATAATATTGAATACAAGTAATTAGCTAGTAACCTCTAAATTATGTCAATAAAGATATCTGTAAAATCCCATTCTTTTGAATAATTTAGTAAGATATTGTCATGATACTCTATCATGTATCTTGCTCATGTCTAATTTAAGCATAATATCAACATGTTTCCTCTTTTCATAATGTTAGTAAAGTTATGTTACACTCTTAGAGTTTTTATGATCTATAAACTATTCTACAAAGGACCTAATAGATGGCCAAAATTAGTATCTATAGGACCTGGTCCCATATGAAGTTGCTCTCAAAAGATGACAAGTTGACTATAATTAAAAAATACTGTAGAAAGTTGGTACCACTATAGTAGAGGTATCCAACCTCGACCAATAGAAGAAGTTCTAGGTTTTTTTGTTCTTATAAAAACACTACCCACAAATAGAACCTATTTTTTGAAAATCAAGATTTTTCTAAAAAATAAAAGTCGTCTCATATGAACACCGCTCATATCTCAACAAAGGAACTGATCAAGTGCTCCCTTAGTCTTGTTGTGTCTTGAGTCTTTTATATTTTTCTCTTATCTTGTAAATTTACTCCTGAACTATTAAGGATAGTAGATTCATAGTTTGTCTAAGTCTTAGCTTGAGCCATATCAGTTAAAGTTAATTGATCGAGTCACTTTGTATTTAATCAAGTCCTTATTTCCAGTTTGGGTGGTGGTTTGTCCTAGGTAGAGTTACTTAGGTCTGGTGGCTAGAGTTAGTCAATTAAGGTTTAGTAGAGTTACTACACTCATCTTGTAGTAGATTTATTATAAAATGCTAGGATCAAGAGTTTAATCCTCGTGATTATTGGTGCCTGTAATCACTTTGTTTCTTGAAGATTAGTGAAACATTAGGAAATCTTGTGAGATAGGTCATGATTTTTTCTTCATTGAGTAAGGAGGCTTCAAAGTAAACATTGCATGTCATTACTTTCTTGTATAGTCTTTTCTTCTATATTCACTTTACTAAATTGTTGCTTAAGGGACAAGGTTCCCTTGTGCTTGGTGGACTCATACATTTCATCAATTGGTATCAGAGCTAGTTTTCTCTAAAAGGGTAACACCTGGGAGGATCTAGCTATAAAATGGTAGCTCCACCAAATTTAGAAGAAGGAGAATCTATCACTAGACCACCTAGATGTAATGGTCAATTTTATGGTTGGTGGAATATAAGGATGCACAATTTCATAATGGATGAGGATAGTGAATTATGAGAGATCATTGTTATGGTCCACATATTCCCATGAGGAAAGTTAAGGAAGGTGAGGTTACTAGGATGATTCCCAAGACTTGAAGGAAATATGATCAAGATGATTGTAAAATATTAAAAAAAATTAAGGCAAGGAAATTGCTTGTGTGTGGCATAGGAATTGATGAATATAATAGGATCTCGGCAGCTGAATTAGCCAAAGAGATTCGGGAGTGTATGAAGAAAGCATATAAAGGAACAAGTCATATGAAGAAGTCAAATGTTGACATACTTACAATTCAATATGAAACCTTTACTATGAAGAAAGGAGAGACCATACAGGAAATGCACATAAGATTTAAATAAATCACTAATGAGCTACACTTCCTAGGTGAGGATATCAGGCTAACCAAACAAGTGAGAAAAGTACTTAGCATTCTCTCAAAGTCATGGGAGAGCAAAGTGAATGCTATCGCTGAAGCAAGGGACCTAAAATCCTTCACAATGGATGAACTTATAGGAAACTTGAAAACTTATGAGATGAAGAAGCAACAGGATCAAGCCAAGAGGAAACCTAAGAAAGAAAAATCTTTGGTTCTCAAACCCAAGTGAAGAAGACGGGGACATGGCTTGCATAACAAAGAGATTTCTCAAGGTAACGAGGAGAAATAGAGGCTTTCAAAGAGGAGGGAACTCGAGTAGATCATCCACTGCCAACGATGTATGCCAGAAGTGTGGAAATCCCTGACCACATTATCAAAGATTGTCCAATGCATAAGTAGAGGTGGATTTGATAAAGGAAAACAAAAGGATTGAGTCAAGCAAGCACAACAGCTTGAGGGGATTCATCCAATGATTCAGATAAATCTCAGACCCTTTAAGACATTTCAATGATGGTGGTTGAAGACTCAGATGATGCATTTGAATCACTTTTTACCTTTATGGAAAAATCTGATGTTAAAGATGAGGAGGAGGTAACACTTCTTGAAAATCTTAATAATTACTCTTTAAAAAGGCTTAAAAATCTAGCCAATGTCTTGATAGATTTGAGCTTACTAATGAAAAAGACTTCTAGAATAAAACTCTTATAATGTGTCTAAAAATTAAAAGTTATCCCTAGCTGTCAAAGTTTCTGAGTTGGGGAGAAAAGTTGAGTCTAATGTTAAATAAAAATAGTTGTCTCAAAGAAAAGTAGCTAAAAGTCTCTATAAATGAATCCAAAAGATAAAGGGAAGCTAGAAGTTTTCAACTAGGGCTTGAAGAAAGGTTAAGAAATTCTAAAAAACTTTTTGCAACCTCTCTAGATAAAAATGTCCAACTAAAGAGGACCTGGTCCGTGTCAAGAAGAGCTTCAAAAGATACTTAAATGGACCATATCCTCCAAAATTACTACAAAAAATAGGTATAATTGCGGGAGTTAATTTATTGGAGTTAATTTAACCCCTGCAAAACAATATTAAATGCGAGGGTTAAAAATTCACCGCTAAAAATTATATAATTTGCGGGGATTTTAACGCCTGCTATACATCAAAATAATACCGCCAAAAATTATATAATTTACGGCGATGTTTTAACCCCCGTTATCTGTTCCAAAAAAATACCGCTAAAAAATACCGCAATATTTCCGCCTTTTCCCCCAAAAGCATTTCTCTTTCTCTTTTACTTTCCCCAAAATATTTCTCTTATGCTATCATCTATAGAAACATCTCTCTTTATAAGTGGTACTTCTCAAATACGCTGTTATTGGACTTCCGCTAATGCTGAAGAAATCGTCAAGGATTCTAATACAGGTAAATTTTCTTTATTTGACATTTCCATTCTATATGATTTACAGCTGAAGTAAAAAACAGTACTCATTATCTCCATAGCTTCATATCTTCACTCTATGCTCAAACAAACCCTCCACAAATGTCATCCCAATAGTCAATCCAAGAATGATCAATAGACCAACTTGTTTCTGCCCCGGTTAGCTTTCTAGTGTTTATGTGGGGTGTGCTTTAGTTGATTTGTATGTGAAATCCTCGTGTATCAAGAATGCAGCTATGATGTTCGATGCAATGCCTGTTAGAAATACTGTGTGCATGAATGCACTTCTTTGGGGTTATTCTGAAGCTACGATGTGGTTGGAGGGACTGGCATTGGTGAGGAAGATGCCATGTTTAAATCTAGGTTATGATAATTTTACCTTTTTCGGCTGCTTTGCATGCTTGCGTTGGGCTCTCTGCATTTGAGTTTGGTAAGCAGGTCTGATGTGTTTCTACAAAGCTTGTTGGTTGAAATGTATGGTAAATATGGGTTAGTCGATAGGGCGAGGCATGTTTTCGACATGGTAGGATTTAGTTTATCTAGATTGAGCGTTCTTATTAGGATTTCTATCAAAAAAGAAGAGGAACCAAGAACAAGTGTTTGCAAGAGAAAGCATCTTCTTACCAGGTAAATATTTTTATAGAGGTGTCATTATTGTTACGAATTGTCTAAAATAGCTGGCATATTTTGATTGCTGAATGTGTATGCAAAAATCAAAGAAACACTCTTAACTTTGGTCAAATTATTGCGCGGAAGCGCTAGCGTGGGACAATCTACTTTGACTCATTTTTCTGGCGTCCTTTGCTCTAACCAGCTGAGCTACCTGAACCACTTTCCTAAAGTCTATTTTCTTCATCGAATATCGCCCTACCTTACCACTTGACTAGTAAGGGAAAAGCCCTTTACTAAACTAAGAAAATTGAATAGATAGGCTTTTTTCGCTTCTTCATCAAGCTTTTGAGCAGCTCTTTCAACTGCCGCCTAATCCCCCAACATGCTCGATGAACCGAGAGCCGTCTAGGGACTGTCTATCTCATATATCGCGCATCTATCTGAATAATGAACCGGTGGCATCTGACGACCGACCACATGCAACTCTTGGCTGGGCCAGCAATAGCTATCCACCTAACATCTCTTTCTACCCAAGCAGAGCATCCACTATGGAAAACATGCTCAGGCCCAGAGACAAAGATTTAGGAGTTTACTATTGGACTGATAAGGTTCTCACATATCTGACCCGATCCGGAGAAGAGATACAGAAAGAAGAAAGGAAAGACAACTATCGAGTAAGTAGGAAATGATTATATCACCCATTTGGGATAAGGGATTAGTGATCATACGGTGCATCCTTAATCCTATCTTACTCTGTCGATGGTATGCCTGAGATGGCCGTCTTTCTCCTTGGGGCAAAGAAAGTCGTCCGACCCTACTGGATTAGGAATGTGAAGGCCTCTTCTTTGAAAGCAGCTTACCGATTCCTTAATAAGCATTCATTCCTGGACTTTACATGTTACAAGTTATCCCCATATGGGGACACTTCAACTATCTGTTTATATAGTGTGTGAAGTCCTAACTAATGGAAAGTTCCTATGAATTAGTTCCTAGAAAGCTAATCCAATTTGAGTACCTCTGAAGGATAGACCTTAATAGAAAACTGAAGAGTAAGGGCAGCAAGTGATTGAGTTCAGTAGTTCCTCATATAAAATAAACTTTGGTGATTTCGACTATAGCATGGCATTGAGGTAGTTAGAGATTTGTTCAAGAATATTGTTTGGTGCATGAACTATAGTTAGAGAAGAATCAAAATAGAAGCGACGTGTTCTATTGTAGGTTAATGTGTTGGATTACTGCCATATGTACAGTCAAATGAGAAGGATATGAACCTCCATAGCTGGTGAATGTGATTTCAAAAAACAAGATGGAAGTGATATTTGCAGAAAAGAAATAAATATTCTAAGAATAAAAGAAAATTAACCTACAATAAATATTTGAATTATGAAAAAGGTCGGTAAAATTAACTTAAAACCAAGGAGCAATACCGGGATATGAATATTGAGGCTGAGGACCAATATTCTGTTCTTTATCAGTAGTATAGATAAGCATTTGTTAGAGAATAGCTGTGATGCAGTTCATGAGCCTTGTAGTTGACATTTCCCTATCTGAATTCATGTCCATAGCCATTTCCTATCTCCTGGATAAACTGTACATGCATTTCTCTCTGCTTTATTCTTCCTTAATATTTTTTAAGAACTCAACTTAGAACTGAGCATCTTTATCATATCTTATAAGATATGCATATTAAGAATCTGAAATCAGAACATCTAATATAGAAAAGTATATATAGGTTACCTGTAGTCCTGCAATCTTCTTATTGTTTTATTATTAGGGGCATCTCTGAAGTATTACATGAGCTCATATTCAGCAAAAGCACCATGCATTTGTTAGAAGAATTGATTACCTTGTTTCTTCCCTTTCCAACATTACTTCAAAATCATAACACTATTTTAAATCATTGTACCATGTGAAGTGGCATATGATCAATTGATTTGTATTGTTGTTTACAGAAACCTGGAGGCATCATTGCTCTACTTGATGAAGCCTGGTAAGATAAGTAATAATTCATCTGAGCTTCTGTGGAAGAGATGAATGTTCTAATTGATGTTTTCTTTGAAATGGACTTCTCCAGTATGTTCCTCAAGTCAACTCATGAAACATTCTCACAAAAACTTTATCAGATATTCGAGATTAACAAACGCTTTGTCAAACCAAAATTGTCCCGCACTGATTTTACCATTGCTCATTATGTTGGAGAGGTAATATGTACGTGTATTTTTGTAGAACTCTAGTCAATTTCTTCTGCGGTAGATATGGAGCATTATTACTATTTGTTTTAAATGTCTCCTTTTTCTTGCCGACCAGGTTCAATACCAGTCTGGTCAGTTTTTGGATAAGAACAAAGACTATGTTGTTCCTGAGCATCAGGATCTGTTAAGTGCTTCTAAGTGCCCATTTGTAGTGGACCTTTTTCCTCCTGTTGCTGAGGAGTCAACTAATTCTTCATCCAAATCTTCCAAGTTCTCATCCATTGGTTCTCGTTTCAAGGTAGTTACTAATTTATATACTTCTTACGAATTTTGGTGATCAATCAATCAACTAAGGATGGCCTTGGCTCAACGGTAAGCTTGCTTACCGTGGTGTGCCAGGGTCGGGGGTTCGAAACGCCCCTCCAGCAAAGCTGGGGTGAGGGCGCGTAGGTCAGGCCCGGAGTGGTCCCCCCCTCCCCGACACCTACGGAGTAGGTATGAACCGGGTCGTCCCCTTTTTTTTTTTAATCAATCAACTAAGCATCAATAGAAAATAGCTTGATCGCATATATGGGTCCACAATATCCTTTCAGTTCCATTTCATTTCATCCCCACGCTTAATAATTTGTAGTTTAATCCAAATTAGAGTTTTTGTAAAACTATGGGTTCTTTAAATCTCAACACTGACCCCTACATGATGTACAATTCTCTAAACATACTAAAAAGACTCTTTATAAACACAAGACCTAACGTAAGTGTAAAAACAACAACTAAGCCTCACAACTAATTGGTATTTGATATATGAGGTGTTTGTTTCCATTGTTCTCCTCTAATCCAAGTCCTCATGTATGTTGTAAGTTTGTTGTCCTGAGACAACTTCGTTCACTAATAGTTCATTCAATCATCATTGTATCACAGTTACAATTTGTGCGTGTAAAGGACATTCTATCAATTTATCCTTGGTGTTTCCCATTTAAGTAGCTACTCATTAAGGAATATCAGGCATCAAAGTGCAGGGATATGGTCATTTTAATCCTGTCTATTATTGTGTCATTGCAAATCCATCTTAATTCTGCAACTTGAGACACTCATCTCATGGATATGTTACACTTTAGAGGTCCAATGTCCACTCTCATTAATATTGCTAATCAATAACCATAATATAAAACTTGCCTTAGTTTTGGTAGGTATCTTAAGTGTCATATAACTATCATGTCATCTCCATATCAACCATCAACTTTTAATTCTAATTTATTACTTTATCCATTATGTCCTCTTAGATGGTGTGATATAAGAATATTTTCATCAAAGAACTAACAACCTAGTTCCAAGTCTTTATTTTAAGTAGGTGAAAGATTCTAATAGTCCAATTTCACTGTTGCAGTTACAACTCCAATCATTGATGGAACTTTGAATTCTACAGAACCTCATTACATCAGATGTGTAAAGCCTAACAATCTTTTGAAACCTGCAATATTTGAGAACGTTAACATTGTGCAGCAGCTACGTTGTGGTGTGAGTAAATTGGACAGTTTCTTATGAAGTTTTTTTTTAATTCTTGAATTACGTGCTTATATTTTGTTGTTTGAAGGGTGTTCTAGAGGCAATTAGAATTAGTTGTGCTGGCTATCCTACGTATAAGACATTTTTTGAGTTTATGAATTGATTTAATCTTCTTGCTCCAGACATCTTAGCAGAACCGTAAGTACTGGTCTTGTTCATGTCTCCCCCTCCTAAAATTTTTTATCATTAGAAGTCGATATACTTGTTTTCTTTAGTTTTTTTGTGGGTAGGTATCTCGACCCGAACTGGAGCCCTGGCCGTGACGGACATCCTGAACCATGAAGTCCCGGACGTCCTACTCTATCTGGTAATCATGCACAACATTCATATAATAAAGGAAAATGCGGAAATATAATTTAATACGGAAACATGGTCAAAACTCTTGGTTCAGTTTAACAATAAGGAATGAAATCCAAAATCAACTAAACAACATCTGGAACAGTTTGCGAAATCTCTACTACATAATCAAGTGACAACTGTCTGAAAACTGGGACAAGGCCCCAGTAGACCAAAACAAATGGAATAACATAATCTGAAATAAAAGGCCTTCTGGAACAAAGAAGGCTCACCACTGCACAGATCACCTTTCTCTGAATTACTCTACTGCTTAGCTGGACCCCTAGATTGAGCCTCCGAACCTGGGAGGTAGGGGTTCAATACAGATGTACTGGTACATAGAGCAAAGCTAAAATAATAATTTATATTCAACATATATGAGAGCAATTTAAAATAGTTCATAAACATATCGTATAGTAAGAAATCACATGGGCATTTTGAAAGACTCTGTAAAATCATATGAACTCTGTGACACTCTTTGTTTTACTTCTGCACTTGGTGGTATACCCTACAACTCTAAAATTACATGGGCTATATAGAATCTTCCATTAACTCGGCAGTGCCGCAAGGGTCTGAGTCTCTGAATCTACTACGCCACACGGCCGTCGCCAGGCGTACAATAATAATCTACCCGTATTAGAAAATACGGTTTTAGGCTAAGAGTTACTTGAACTCAAGCCTTCTTCGGGTAACCACCTAACCCTCTTTATGTCTATTTTTAACTCTTTAAAACATGCCTTCTCTGAATACATACTCTGAAAACATACTCTGTTATGGCATACATACTTATGGTATCGTCATACCATTGACTTTCAAGTCACATCTCTGAGCCATTGTTAGTTTATTATAATCCTTCTTTTCAAAACATAAAGTTTGGGACCACCATATCGATAAACTAGTTCGAAGAACCCTTTAAATACTTATGTAAACACATGTATGCAACTCTCTTTTGACAACATTTCAATGATACAAGGTGGCCATGTCAAAAATTCTTAATCTTATGCAAATCTTTCTCTCCTTAATAAAACACATTTATGTCAAGAAACTCCCTCTCAAAATCTCTAAATCATGCTAAAAAAACTATGGTATTTGAGTAAACTATTGTCAAGCCATAAATCATGCATTTCAAATCCTTCAAATTAATATCATAAACTTAAAGTAATCACAAGAGAGGGATTTCATAAGTTGTGCTCTCAAACAATCTTCAATCTAAATCTTCATACAATACATATACATGTAAATCAATTTAAAGGGGGAAAAGACCTAAAGACCAAATCTACTGTACAATTAAACATTCATAATGTATAATAAAATCATGTATTTCAAAACCCTTTTTCTAAATTCATGCTTGATAATGTTTAAATCATGTTCTAGTGTTTACAAGCTCATGTAGTTTATACGATAAACCCCACGTACCTTAGATTTTGAACTTTGGATGACACTTGATTTTGGGACTCTATTTGTGCTTTTGATGGATGATTCTTGAAGATCTTAGTTTCGGGATTCTACTTCTTGAATCAATTTTGGAATTTAATGGTGAAATTTTGAGGGATATTGAATCTTAGGTTGAGGCACTAGGGTTTGGTTCTTGAGAGGATTTGAGAGAAAGGAGTGTATTTTTGGTGAAATGGAGGTTGAATTCAGTGTTAATGGAGTTATGGGGTGAAGGAAAAATACCAAAATGCCCCTCCAAAACCGTTTAGGAAATGCTGAATTTTAAAGGTGACGACCTTGGCTGATAGGTCGTCACATATATGATAACTTATCACATCAGGTCATCACTCACAGGCTGATTTTTGTGAGTTGCCTTGGGATGACGACATGGCTGATAGGTCGTCACATATGTGATAACTTATCAGCTCAGGTCGTCACTTGTTAATAGACAAACATGCTGAAGTAAAATAGGTATAACTTTTTGCTCCGATCTCAGATTTGGGAGAAATTGGTATCCTTGGAAAGCTAATTTGAAGAGATTTCATTTGATATATAGTAGGCCACCCATTTCGTCATATACAAGGAGTTGGGGTCGATTGAATCTGACCCAAGTTTTGACGCTCACTCAAACTCGAATGATAGGAAAGCTTTCAACTCGTCCTTGAGTTTGGGGACCTCTTTGATCTCAATTTATGCTCAAATAGGTTCCCACACTACATAATTTATTATCATACCAAATTTCCGTAGGATTTATGGCTTTTGGATTATCTATGCATAGAAATAATGATTTTTCGTTCTAGCCCAAAATGCGGGGTGTTACATTATCTCCCCCTTGGTATCATTCATCCCCGAATAATGGGTAGGAATGTTGAAGTCTTAAAGGTATGGAATAACGTGAACATGATATGTCTTCTAAGAAAGAATATAGTCGAGCTGAAACATTTCAACTTTTATCATGAAACTGAATTCCAAGTTGACTTGACTTTACTTGCTTTAAGGAGCTGATTCATGCTGAGAGTTTAGGATTTCCTTGAAATGTTCATGATCCATCATATATATTGAATTAAGAAGTGATAACTTATGCAAGTACGAACCATGAGGCAACATGACTTAGATCGTACCAGGGTACTGTACTGCCTGAGCTAAAATACTTGGAAGTATTTGAAATTATGCTCTGAACTCTCATGAACTGAGTCATGACTAAGTAGCTGAATCTGAAACCTGATGCTTTGACTGAACTGAAATCGCAACTTACATGGATGGAATATATTATCTCTTGGGATGGTTATACGCATGAGACTTCGGATAATAGGACTGCGTGAAAAGGTGGAAAACCACAGTAACTTGTCTATCTGAATGTTAAACTGAATTACTGGCTATACAGACTGAATTTTGCTGGACCCTCATACTTAACTGGAGTACCTCTTTAACACTCTTTCTAAAGAAGTCCTAGTAGCATTAGGGAGCAAAGAATCTTGGGCATGAGTTACACAAGACATTCAACTAAGGAATCACAAAAATAACACAACTCCATAGCATGGAATATAGACATATAACTATAAACTATGATAGAATTACAAGGCCTTAGGCAATGCCACTTTTTACTTTCAAGCTTAGCACACTCCTCGAATACTCCCTTAACCATACTATCCTCCTTAATTACCATATTCAATTCAGCTTAAAATTCTCAGATGGGCATCAATAAATCTCTCTACTAATATCTAAAGTAGCTTAAATCCTTTCACCATGATCAAGCCTAACTCTAAATCACAAAATACAACACGCCACACCACGATATTATTCTAAACCATATAATTCAACATTCTATATTTTTTTATCATATCCTAAGCATAATGTGCCCTACCCCTTCAATGACTAACTCTGAACTCTTACTATGGATTCACTAGAACATATTGAGTTTCTCCACTTACATCCCAACATGTCATTCAAGACTATCTTTATAACCGCATATGAACTTCAAGGCAACATTAATCAAGACGTACTTCATATATTCTCTAAACCACCATTAATACAACTCCCACGCGCTACCCCAAGAATATACACATACAAATTTTCCATTAACCATCACATGTATCAGAAACTTGGCCCCAAATTTCACTTCACACTTATGGACTTATCTAAAACAAGCATACAATGATCTTCCATCAACAAGAAACATTTACTCATCACCACTATCATTACATAAGGAGTCACCAAAAGGTTAGAACATAAAACCTTGAAGCATGGAAGGATATTATATGGGACTTGACACTTAACTAAGGCCTGAGGACTAATAAATCAACATCAGGGATTTATCAAAGTAAATCTGAATTGAGGGCATACATGGTTATAAGCTGAATTTTTGCCAATCATTAGAAGTATAGCATGAGTTATAGGAACTGAGCACACTATAAAACGTGAGTACATGTGCTGCATGACCTCAATTTGGAGTTCATAGCATATGGAATGTGATTTCGACTACTGAATGAACTGGAACTCCTCGTTTTGGAACTAGAAGAGTACATGATTCTCTATCATATGTATGAACATGACCTATGATCATGGAACCAAAATGTAAGGCATGAGTAGGTATTGGGATAACTGAAAATTACTGAGATAAGAATAGGTTGAGTCCCATCCTCACTTTTTGATGTTCTATATCATACTGGCAATACTATTAAAATCTGAGAGTCTGACTTGGTTATTTGTTCTATCATCTCCCCCTTAGCTTTAAGCCATCATCTTAAGTTCGAGAGATCCCTTACTAGACTCTAGACTGAACTACACTCACTGCACTCTGGGGTCTGGAATGTGATAATACACGCAATTAATAGAACTTAACCTGAATGACCACACTTGAAAGTGGAAAACCCACTGTTAATACTACCTTCTGAGATACACTCTATCTTTCTATAGCCACCAATAGTCATCATATAATACTTGAACACTTACTAACTTCGAATCTTCATGAATATCCCCATAGTTGAGGTGCACACCCTCTAGTGCTTCTACTTTTATTTCTATTAGTTCAACCTTCAAAACTCAAACTTAGATTCTAACACTTAACATGGATATCACCAAGCCTTTGATGAACCATACTTCTTCCGTCATAGCCTCCCAATATCGCGACCCCAAACTTATATCTCTCTACCATGAGGATTAAGATCATATCAAAAGGCTCAACACTATCAGTCAAAACTCCTTAACTTGTCCATTTAGAATACCATGTACCATCTACTAGTATTTCTCCACCTAGCAACTCAACGGTACTACTAGCCACACACAACATGTAGTAGCCTTAGAAAAATACCACAACCTCATATCACTTTGGGCATATTTCTACATCATACATACAACATCATACTTCATTACGAATTAAATAAACTTAAGCTCTTGCATACACCATTCAAGACTATTAGATCACTTCCATATAACTAGTATCATTAACCAAAAAATCATCACATCCACCTTCATGGACATCAACTGTTCAAACTTAATGTCTAGTGCTAAACATGATTTACAACCCAACCTTACACATAATTCTCGCAAAACATACATCATTAATCTTAAGCCACTATTCATACAACCACATTCTACATTTGAATTCAAGTCTATAGTCTAGCATCAATCATCTACCATCAATGAAAAATGCAACATAATATACTAATCCACTAAATTGGGACATCCTATCCAAATACCTTATTTTATCTAGCTACTACCCACGAGTAAAACATTTTTATGACATTACTACTATACCTCAAAAATCTACTACATACCTTCTCACAAATAGTGCTAGTTTACAACTACCAATGAAAAGAAGGTCAAGGGGTAAAGTCGCATAATAGACATGGTCAACCTTAATCTTATATCATAACCCCATACAATCTTATCTACTTATACGGCTTTCTAGCATCACATTTACTTACCCAAGCGTACATTTAGTCTACCTTCTAATTCCACAAACAACCAACAACAACAACAACAACAACAAACCTAGTGTATTCCCACCTAGTGGGGTCTGGGGGGGTAAGATGTATGCAGTCCATACCTCTACCTCTGAAGAAGTAGAAAGGCTGTTTCCGATAGACCCCCGGCTCAAGACGCGAGACACCACACAAATATAAAGTAACACACAGAACAGGATTTCATAACGTAAATACGGCACCCATAAGTAGTAGGAAACATCGGAAACATCGGAAAACACCCAGATTCGTAATAAAACAAGGAACACCGAAAGCATAACAAGAAGAGGAATAGGAATAGGAATAAAAATAAGAATAGGAAGAATAACAGGAATAAAACCCCCACCAAAAACTTTCCTACCCTAACGCCCCAAACTGGCCCTAGTTTTCTGCCCTAATTCGCGCCCTCCAGACCTTTCTATCTAGGGTCATGTCCTCGGTGAGCTGTAGCTGCTCCATATCCCGCCTAATCACCTCACCCCAGTACTTCTTCGGACTCCCCCTACCCCGCCTAAAACCATCCAACGCTAGCCTCTCATACCTACGAACCGGGGCATCCGTGTCCCTCCTCTTCACGTGTCCAAACCAACTCAATCGGACTTCCCGCATCTTGCAGTCCACTGGAGTCACACCAACCTTCTCCCTGATAGTCTCATTCCTAACTCTATCCCCTCGAGTCATCCCACACATCCAGCGCAACATCTGCATTTCCGCCACCTTCATTTTTTGGATGTGGGAGTTCTTAACTGGCCAACACTCTGCTCCATACAACATGGCCGGACGGACTACCATCCTGTAGAATTTGCCTTTAAGCTTGGGCGGCACCTTTTTATCACACAACACCCCCGACGCGAGCTTCCACTTCAACCATCCCGCCCCGATACGGTGTGAGACATCCTCATCAATCTCACCGTTACCCTGTATCACAGACCCGAGATACTTGAAACTATCCCTCTTACATACCTCCTGCGATTCCAGCTTCACGACCACCTCGTCCTCCAACCCCACGTCATTAAACTTGCATTCCAAATACTCTGTCTTGCTTCTGCTCAACCTGAACCCTTTAGACTCAAGAGTTTGTCTCCACACCTCTAATTTGTCATTCACACCCTTTCGGGTCTCATCAATCAAAACTACATCGTCTGCAAAAAGCATACACCAAGGCACCTCCCCTTGAATATGCCGCGTCAATACATCCATCACCAAAGCAAACAAAAAAGGACTAAGAGTAGATCCCTGATGCAATCCTGTCAAGACAGTGAAATGCTCTGAGTCTCCTCCCGCCGTCCTTACCTAAGTTTTTGCTCCATCAAACATATCTTTAACCGCTCTGATATAAGTCATCGGGACTCGACTCACCTCCAAGCATCTCCAAAGCACCTCCCTGGGAACTTTGTCGTAAGCCTTCTCTAGGTCGATAAACACCATGTGCAGGTCCTTCTTCCTTTCCCTATACTGTTCCACCAGCCTCCGTACCAGGTGAATTGTCTCCGTCGTCGAGCGTCCAGGCATAAATCCAAACTGATTTTCCGAAATAGACACTATCCGTCTCAGCCTCCCCTCAACCACTCTCTCCCAAATCTTCATAGAGTGACTCAATAACTTAATCCCCCTATAGTTATTGCAACACTGGATGTCACCCTTATTCTTATAAAGAGGGATCATGGTACTCCACCTCCATGCCTCGGGCATCTTTGCCGTCTTGAAGATTTCGTTAAATAGACCAGTCAACCACCTTACCCTAGCCTCTCCAACGTACTTCCAAAACTCCACCGGTATCTCATCCGGCCCCGTCGCCCTACCCCTCCGCATCCTGCGAACAGCCTGTCTAACCTCTTCTACCCTAAAATGTCTACAATAACTAAACTCCCGACACTCCTCTGAAAGCTCCATTTCCCCTAACACAATAGCTTTATCCCCTTCGTCATTCAGGAGCCTATGAAAGTACGACTTCCATCTATTCTTAATATGGTTGTCCTCCATCAACACTCTGCCGTCCTCCCCCTTAATGCACCTCACCTGATCGAGGTCACGGCCCTTCCTCTCCCTAGCCTTAGCGAGTCTAAACAACTTTTTCTCCCCTTCTTTCCCCTGTAACCCCGCATACAGGCTCTCAAACGCGGCCGTCTTAGCTGCCGTGACTGCTGACTTAGCCTCCTTCCGAGCTAGCTTGTACTCTTTCCTGTTTACCCACTTCTCTTCTTCGTCCCTGCTCTCAACCAACTTAGCATACGCCTCTTTCTTGGACCGCACTTTCTTCTCCACCTCTTCATTCTACCACCAATCCCCCTGATGGTGCCCGGCCCGGCCCCTAGAAACACCCAACACCTCACTTGCCTTCTCCCTGATGCACCTAGCCGCCCTATCCCACATACTATCCACGTCCCCCCTACACTCCCACACCCCCATTCCCGCCAACTTCTCCCCTATCTCCCACGCATTCACTGGCGTCAAACCGCCCCACTTAATTCTAGGTGTACACTCCTTACTCCTCCTCTTACTATTCATCTTTATACCCAAGTCCATGACCAAGAGCCTATGTTGGGTCGAAAAGTTCTCACTCGGGATGACCTTACAGTCCCTACACAACACCCTATCCCCTTTCCTGATCAACATAAAGTCAATCTGGGTCCTGGCCATCGCGCTCCGAAAGGTGATGAGGTGATCGTCCTTCTTCGGGAATCCCGAGTTCACCACCACCAGCCCAAAGGACCTTGCGAACTCCAAAAGGGTAGCCCCCTCTTCATTTCTCACCCCAAAACCAAAACCACCATGTACATCACCAAAGCCTCTCGGTAACGCGCCGATGTGCCCGTTGAAATCTCCTGCTACAACAATCTTCTCTGAGCTAGGGACGCCTCTCAGTACCTCCTCCAAAGCCTCCCAAAATCGCAACTTCTCCTCCCCCTCCGAGCCCACTTGCGGCATATAGGTGCTACACACATTCAGGGTAAACCCCCGAATGACCAACTTAATAGTCATCAACCTATCGTTGATCCTCTTCACCTCTACAACCTGGCCTCTAAGCTCTTCATCTACTAAGATGCCAACTCCATTCCTCCGCCTCTCGCTCCCAGAGTACCACAGCTTGTAACCATCCACATCCCTAGCCTTAGACCCTACCCACTTGGTCTCTTGAATACACGCGATATTGATCCTTCTCTTCCTAAGAATCTTCACAAGCTCTATAGACTTACCCTGAAGGGTCCCTATATTCCAAGAACCAACCCTCAGCCTACCAACACTATCCCTCCGCCCTCCCCTACCGCCCCCGCAGCCATACCTTGGCCTCCCTCCCACTCCCGCCCTTACCGCATCCCCCGCCCCCACAACTGCCCCACACCCCAACCCCCTCAGACATAACCCTATCCAACCATTACCGCTCACAGCCACTACACAGGAAAATATAAGAAAATATACTCAAAGGTAAGAAACGACCACAACAACAGCAACAACAGACAACAGTCACAGCAACAACAAACAACAGACAATAGCAACAATAGACAACAGATAATATCAACAAATCACAAGAAGATACCCAATCAAAAGCAGTGCAAGAAAACAACCACCGCCACAGCGACAGCAACAACAGACATGGACAATATCAGTAAATCAAATGCAAGTCAGATAACACTAGCAGGAAATGGGGAATAAAATGAAATAGCGAGGAATGAAATAGCAAAGGTTAGAGATCATCGGGTCACGCTTGTAGACCAAGCTGGAAAACCCAAACCCAGTGTTGACCGGGTTCCGGTGAGTTTCGGTGCTGAGATGGAGCTGCGGCTGCTGGAGGCCGGCTGAACTGGTCGGCGTCCGGGTGCTGCGGCTGTTGGCGACCGAGCAGCTGACGGGTGAAGGCGGAGCTGCGGCGGTGGCGACGGCTGGCTGGGGCCGAGCTGCGGCTGCTGGGGGGGGAGGGGTCGGTCGATCTGCGGCTGCTTGGGGGGGGGGGGGTCGGTCGATCGACAGCTGCTGAGGGGGGTCGGTCGGCGGCTGCTGGGGGGGGCAGCGGCTGCTAGAGACCGAAGGGGGGTTGGGGGGTGGATCTCGCCGGATCCGGCTATGGGGGAGGGAGGGAGGGGTCGGCGGGCTGACGCCGAAGGTCGCGCCGGTGGTCGGCGACCGGAGCCGGAGATCGGGTCGGTCAACGACGACGGTTGACCGGAGGTCGGCTTCGAAGGTCAGCGACGGCGACGGGGCCGAGGACCGGGGAGAGAGAAGGTAGGGAGAGGGAGAGGGAGAGAGAGAGGGAGAGAGAGAGAGAGAGGGAGAGAGAGAGAGAGGGAGAGAGAGGGGTTAACAAGTGCTTTAAAATCTCTCTGGCTAATCTAGCCATTTTCATACAACCATGAGTCTATAATTATAATTTACTGGCTAATCTAGCCATTTTCATACTTTAAGCAACAACAATTCACCTTAACTAATAACTCCTTCCCTTCATTTTACTAAACTAATACACAAGGACGTATCACTTCATTACCAACTCAATCTCATGCAAAAAAAAATCTTCTTGCCATTACACCTCTAAACCCCCAATTCCAACCAACACAAGAATAACAAGATGAACAATAAGTTGCCAGTGAATCGAAATAGGCCTCACACGGCTTCACTAGACTTTGATTTTATGTTTTGAACAAGGAAATGAGATGAATGGTAAGGCAACTATGCTAGTGAATCGGAAGATCCCCACACGGCTTCACTATACTTTTAGTTTAAACAACACAATGATAACAAGATTACAAGAGATAGAAACTTAACACACAATATTCAATGATCTAAGAATACACATCTTACTCTGTATAAATAAAAATCTGAGTCAAATACTTCCCCCACAGACTACCATATAATCCACACATGCTACTAGCTACCACATTAGTTGATCACTATAAAGGGGTAAATTATCCTCAAACATCGGTTATCCAACTAAAATATTTGTTTACACAAAAGTCACCCTCATTCTGACTTTTAACTTTATGACTTCACTTCACCAACTTCTTGGTCCAATATCACTAACAATAGGTCATGACAACAACACTTTAACTCATACTACTATTTGGGTGGAAATACAGTTCCAACATTCTGCTACACATCATTCCCCTTTCTAGACACGACATCTGCAACATAATTTATTTTTGAAAAGGGCTGAATACACTTAATACTGCAGGCTGAAAAGCATGATCTCATCAGAATCAAAGCTTACACTAGAATCAGTACACTCTGAAGCACTAAACGGACTCTTCTCAAGCCCTTGCACAATTTTTAAAATCTTATATGACTCAATTAGGAAGGACCATACCATTTAGACTCTAAACCTCTGCACTTGAATCACCCTAATAATGAGATATATCTGAGCACATCAAAGTAAGGAAAGAATTGGGATAACTTTACTTTCATATGGGCGACGCCATAACACGAATTAGAGTATGAAAGAGGAACATTCTAACTCCATAGCAGGAATTAGAACATGAAGAAAGAGAGACATTCATAAACACCTTGTAGCCTCATGCTTATAAGTGTGGCGCGCTACACACCCATAAACAAGACTCTACCCGATGCAATTTCAAAGACACCCTGAGACCGTGCTCTGATACCAAGTTTGTCACGACCCGAACAGGGGCCCAAACCGTGGCAGACATCCCAAACTATAAAGGCCCAGACATCCTACTCTATCTAGTAATCATGAACAACATTCATATAATAAAAGAAAATGCGGAAATATAATTTAATACAAAAACATGTTCAAAACTCTTGGTTCAATTTAACAATAAGGAATGAAATCCGAAATCAACTAAGCAACATCTAGAATAGTCTGTGAAATCTCTACTACATAATCAAGTGACAACTGTCTGAAAACTGGGACAAGGCCCCCAGTAGTCCAAAACAAATCAAATATCATAATCTGAAATAAACATGCCTTCTGAAACGAAGAAGGCTCTCCACTGCACAGATCACTTCTCTCTGAAATACTCTACTGCTTAGCTGGACCCCTAGATTGAGCCTCCAAACTTGGGAGGTAGGGGGTCAATACAAATGTGAGCAAATCCAAAATAATAATTTATATTCAGCATATATGAGAGCAATTTAAAATAGTTCATAAACATATCGTATAGTAAGAAATCACATGGGCATTTTGAAAGACTCTGTAAAATCATATGAACTTTGTGACACTATTTGTTTTACTTTTGTGCTAGGTGGTATACCTTACAACTCTGAAATTTCACAGGCTATATGGAATCTGCCATTAACTCGGCAGCTAAGCCCCCAACCCAAGTGTGCCACAAGGGTTGGAGTCTCTGAATCTACTATGCCACACGACTGTCAAAGCGTACAATAATAATCTACCCTTATCAACAAATACGGTTTTAGGCTAAGAGTTACTTGAACTCAAGCCTTCTTCGGGTAACCACCTAACCCTTTTTATGCTCATTTTTAACTCTTTAAAACATGCATTTTATGAAAACATACTCTGAAAACATGCTCTATTATGGCATACATACTTATAGTATCGTCATACTATTGACTTGCAAGTCACATCTCTAAGCCATTGTTAGTTTATTATAATCTTTGTTTTCAGAGCATAAAGTTTGGGACAACCATATTGATAAATCAGTTTAAAGAACCCTTTCTTTAAATACTCATGTAAACATATGTATGCAACTCTCTTTGACAACATTTCAATGATACTAGGTGGTTATGTCAAAAATTCTTAATCTTATGCAAATCTCTCTCTTTAACAAAACATATTTATGTCAAGAAACTCCCTCTCAAAATCTCTAAATCATGCTCAAAATACTATGGTATTTGAGTAAACTATGTTCAAACCATAAATCATGTATTTCAAATCCTTCACATTAA
The DNA here is from genome assembly GCA_030864225.1 of Capsicum baccatum var. pendulum. Classification (NCBI taxonomy): domain Eukaryota; kingdom Viridiplantae; phylum Streptophyta; class Magnoliopsida; order Solanales; family Solanaceae; genus Capsicum; species Capsicum baccatum. The sequence continues at coordinate 167,468,165 of CM061558.1, read as the reverse complement.
TATCATAAACTTAAAGTTATCACAAGAGAGGGATTTCATAAGTTGTGCTCTCAAACAATCTTCAATCTAAATCTTTATACATATACATGTAAATCAGGTTAAGGGGGGGGAGGCCTAAAGACCAAATCAACAGTATAATTAAACATTCATAATGTATAATAAAATCATGTATTTCAAAACCCCTTTTCTAAATACATGTTTGATAATCTTTAAATCATGTTCTAGTGTTTACAAGACCATGTAGTTTTTAGGATAAACCCCACGTACCTTAGATTATAAACTTTGGATGAACACTTGCCAAATCAATAGTATAATTAAACATTCATAATGTATAATAAAATCAGGTATTTCAAAACCCCTTTTCTAAATTCATGCTTGATAATCTTTAAATCAAGTTCTAGTGTTTACAAGACCATGTAGTTTTTAGGATAAACCCCACGTACCTTAGATTATAAACTTTGGATGAACACTTGCTTTTGGGACTCTATTTGTGCTTTTGATGGATGATTTTTGAAGATCTTAGTTTCGGGATTCTACTTCTTGAATCAATTTTGAAATTTAATGGTGAAATTTTGAGGGATCTTGAATCTTAGGTTGAGGCCCTGGGGTTTGGTTCTTGAGAGGATTTGAGAGAAAGGAGTGTATTTTTGGTGAAATGGAGTTTGAATTCAGTGTTTATGGAGTTATGGGGTGAAGGGAAAATACCCCTCCAAAACCATTTAGGAAATGCTGAATTTTAATGGTGACGACCTTGGCTGATAGGTTGTCACATATATGATAACTTATCACACCAGGTTGTCATTCAGAGGCTGATTTTTGTGAGTTAATGCCTTGGGCTGACGACATGGCTGATAGGTCGTCACATATGTGATAACTTATTAGCTCAGGTCGTCACTTGTCGACAGATAGACATGCTGAAGTAAAATGGGTATAACTTTTTGCTCCGATCTTAGATTTGGGAGAAATTGGTATCGTTGGAAAGATAATTCGAAGAGATTTCATTTGATATATATATTAGTACACCTAGTTCTTCATATACAAGGAGTTATGGTCGATTGAATCTGACCCAAGTTTCGACGCTCACTCAAACTCAAACGATAGGAAAGCTTTCAACTTGTCCTTGAGTTTGGGGACCTCTATGATCTCAATTTATTCTCAAATAGGTTCCCACACTACATAATTGATTAACGTGCCAAATTTGCATAGGATTTATGTCTTTAGGATCATCTACGCATAGAAACAATGATTTTTCGTTCTAGCCCAAAATGTGGGGTGTTACAGTAGGGCTGATGAATAGGTTGTGTGTGAAAAGATATTAAAAAAGATAGGTCTTGCTGGGTATTAGGTTATTTGATGTTTCTCTTGCTAATTTGGAAAACTAATTTTATTTCTTAAATCGTGATCAAATGTATCAAATTATTCACTTTTGTGGGCATATATTTGTGTATGTGTGTGTGCCATTTCATCTAGTGCAAGCATAAAGTTTAGCTTTTTTAATAAAAGTTTCATTTTGTTTCTTTTTCTTTTTTGTTGTGAAAAAGAAAACCATGCTCTTGCACTTCGAGTATGTGTATAAAATTGGTCAATATCTAGACTACTGCTTTTTTATCTTTTAATTGCAATCATGTATTTTTTTTCTGATAGGTAGTTCCATATAGTTGATTGATTGTAAAATTTGCTAATCTGAGACACTGAGAGCTTTTCTCTTGAGGCGCTGCTGATATCGGTAGTTTAGTTGATGTTTGGAAAAGTTCTCCACAATATCGTCATTTACATGTTAAAAGGAGCATTTTAAGCCCGACAACTCTTTTCTTTCATGTAGAAATTCCTAAATTTGTGAATCAAGTTATGCTTCAGATAGGGTTGCTACAATTGTTTTGCAGATTGGAAAAACAAAGGTTTTTCTGAGAGCAGGGCAGATGGCCGAGCTAGATGCACACAGAGCACTAAAACTAACTGGTGCAGTTCAGATAATATAAAAGGAAAGTAGACGTCATATTCCCATGAGAAATTATCTCTTTGAAGAAGGTTACAATTTTCTTACAATCCTTGTGTCGAGGTTTGTCTATCACAAAAGCAAATCTTTGTTTTTACATATGTACTATCATCAAATTCTTCTTTAGACAAGCCTAACAAAATTGTCAAATTGGACTTTCTTTTCTGCATAGATACTTCTTATTCTTAGAATATTTATTGAAATCACTAGTGATGTCTTTTATCTGTTTGGATGTGAAATATAGACCACAGAGGAGATTTATGTAGTCTTCAGGTGTAACGTCGTAGATAAGCCGGGGTAAAGTGCCTTATTTGGATTGATATAGCCAGCTCCCATGGCTAGTGATTAGCAGTATTTTTCTAGTTACCGATGTCACGGATGGGCCCTTGAGTGTTTTCCGATTAATCAGCTGTGGTCATCATGGCCAAGCGGATGGCAGCAGGGCTCCCCTTGGGGTATGCCCCTTTCAGAAGTGCTGCTACACCAGCAGCATGAGGGCATGACATGGATGTACCAGATAAAATGTTGAAGTAACTGAAAGGCCTTACTGAAAAGCCAATGTTTACATATAATATAGAAATGAGAAGCCAATGTTTTCTAGCATGTTTTAAGACACAAGATTTAAGGATATTTTGGTACATTTTACCTATCTCTAGTTTAAGATTGCAAGATTCATTTTTGTGGTACAAAAATGTTTTATTCTTATACTTTGCATTTTTATGTAGTCAAGTGATGCGGCTAGTGGACCCATTTCACCCATGGATGTAAGGAGATCATGTGATGATAATGATTGTAATGACATTCTTTGATTTCGTTCCATTTGTCTTGGATATTCAATTATGATGATGTAATTGTGTGTTTGGAGTGAATCTCAGAATATTGAAGGTTGTGTTTAAATTTGATTTTGTAGTTTGAAGATACTAGTTAATGTTGAAAAATTGGAGTTTGAAGATGTTAATGTTGAAAATTTAATTTTGAAGTTTAATGTTCAATGTATTTTTCATATGCTTATCAATTACAATGTTTAATTATTCTGTTATATTAATGATATATGAATTGGACAAATAGTGGATTGTAGGTTATGCCTAAAGGAACAATTAAATTTGAGCTAAAATTAGAATCTATAATTAGTTATTGAAAATTCATGGGCGCTATTAAATTTAAAAAAAAAACAATTGCGGAGGTTTTAACCCCCGCAAGTTTTAAATAAAAATTTATTATAACAAAAAATAAATTTAAGATAACGGGAGTTAATAACCGCCGCAAATTAATTATAGGGGTCGTAACCGCCGCAAAATAAATGCCGCAAACTAATTATGGGGGTCGAAAAAAACCCGCTGTAAATTGTTTGTGACGGCTAGTATTCTGGGGGGTTTGGGAACCGCCAGAATTACATTTTGCGAGGTTTTAAACCCCCACAAATCGTAAAATTAATCCTCGTAATTTAAGCTATTTTTTGTAGTGAATCCTAACTAGTCTAACTAATCAAAGTTCAAATTAAGTACAAGGTCTAGGAAAAAGTGTCAACCCCCTTATAATCCTCATAGAAAGTATGTCTTTGTGTCTGACAATCTATTGTGCACCCTCTGTAATAGGAATGGTCATCTCAAGAAAAATTGTGAATCTAAAAAAATGCTGAGTGAAGTTTCTCAATATATGATCAAAATAAAAATACTTCCAACTGGGAACTTAGTCCAAAATAATGGGGACCAGGTCCTCATGTTGAGACCTGATCTTAGGTGAATTTATGCGCCTTAGTGATGTTTTCCTAGCCTATTTAGCCTTGTTTTGAGGCTAATTCATTTTATTAATGTGTTAATAATAATATAAATAAACATATAAGTGTTTTAAGTATGTGATTTCAATGTTTAAAGGTGTTTTCAAACCAGTTTGGATTAAAATTGATCATTTAGAGTTCAAACGAGAAAATTAGTTTTACTAGCTTGAGCTAGGTGTTTATCTAGTCTATCGCGATGGATTCTAATGTGTTTGATAAGTTAATAATGGTATGATTGTGTAATTATGTGTGGAATTTTTTTTTTATAGTGTTTAAATTGCAATTGAATCAAGCCAAGAGTCCAAACTAAGTGAAAGATCAAAAGGGGCAAAACTAGTATTCTTAGCTTAAGTTTCTAGTTCGTTATCTTGGATGTTGTACTGTTTGAGCTATAATATGTTGTGTTTGATGATATAGGATGCTTGGTGAGTTGATTATGATGATACAAGAGCTTCAAATCAATTGTAATCAATGCAAAAAGGCTTGAAATGGATCAACGAAAGCACAAGACACAACTTGACGTGAATTGAACACCTTAGATGTCAAGGGTGCGTGGAGGACCAAAGAGAGGTCCAAATGGAGTGTGCATACACCAGGAGATTCCTAAGGGACACAAAACAGTGTGAATCCATTATGAGGGCACGTCGGGCAACTTAGTCCCTGCTATAAGATCTGCAACGCAGACCTAGTGCAAAAATCGGCAGTTTTGTCCTCCTATAAATAGGACACTTGTACTTGATGTTATACACCTTGAACAACTTTGAAACTTGGACATGGGCTGGAAAACACTTCAATTTGGGTTTTTCTATCTTTAATTTATTTTGTTTATGGATTTTAACATGTTTTCCATGATTGTGATTACGGTTATGTCCATTAGCAGCTAAAAGCCCCCTTTCCGGGGTTAAGGCCATGAACAAGTTTAATTTTTCTTTGAATTGATTTTGTTTGGATTGATTATGATAGTTGGTTGTTTTTTTATCCTTGTTTGAACTATTTTAAGGATTCTCTACCCTTGGAATACATATCTTGTCGACCTTGTGATCTCGAGAGAGGGAATAAGAAAATAGAATGTGGGGATGAATAGAGTAGGGTTCTTATTCTTTTATAAAATAAGAAATTTGAATAAGCTACTAGGATAGAGATATACCTATAAGCCTTTATTGGTTTATTATAGGATGAAATATAAATATTTTTATCTTAGTTATCACATCCCCGCTCAACGATGTAGTTGTGGGTCTAAGTTAGATAGGTGATTAGAGGCTCGAGAGACCATGATCATAATATCAACCTCATAAATCAACAACCAAGATAAGTGATCTAATGAAAGAGGTTTAATAGCGTAGTATGATTTTTCTTAGTGCTTTAACCCTAGGTTTACATCCATTGATTATCCAAAGTCTTTACTTTTCCGCATTATTTTAGTTTACAAACTTTCAAAACTCTTTTGGTTACATTGCACCACTTTAATCTCAATAGTTGAACTAGAATTGGATAGTTGTTTAACGCAAGTCTCTGAGGGATCGATATTCAGCTTTAATTAAGGCCACTATATTACTCGGTGAGACCACGTACACTTGCGTATACACTTGGGCACAACAAGTTTTTGGCGCCATTGTCGGGGACTTGTAAATATGCAACTATCTTGCTTTTAGTTTATCTATATTGAGTTGTACATAGTTTAATTAGTTTTTTTTAATTTTATTTTAGTTTCTTTTATTTTTTTTATCACCTTTCTTGACATGACAGTCTGGGATAGATGGTTTTTGAAGGATGATGATTCTTGTTATTTTTGTGGAGGACCCCACCATGAGGCTTTTTGTCTAGATTTTGATGCAAACATTTGGAGGGGACCTATTTGTTTTTGACCTGTGAAATAGACCATAAGTTGGTGTGTGGTTTGTGAAAATATGTATCACTTTGCAAATATATGTGGAGCTAATCCTGATTCAGTCATGTTTAGGGCAATGCTCAAAAGACAAATAAGGAGGTAGATACAGAGTTGACTCTCCAACCAGCTATAGATAAAGTTGCTCATAATTTGAGGAATTCTGAGTACTCAAAAACTAAAATTGTTGAACAGGTTAAGGAGATTCCACCACTACCAACTCCATAGATTTTGAGTAAAGCAAAGGAGGAAACTAGCCAATGTGTGGAACAGACACAAGAATCGCAGCCATTCAGTTTTTATCTTTCTCTTGAGACTGGAATTGAGAAGGTGAATAAGAGTGAGGGTATTGTGGATTATGTAAATTTTAAAGTGGGATTAGTTAGGCCTCACTCAAAGCACTTTTCTACATTATGTTTAGATGATGTCTTGTCTGTGGAATCATCTAAAATAGTGGCAGAGTGTGAATAGGAGGATGAGAAATCCTATATTCTTGATTTTGCACCAGATAAGCAATATAAAAACACACCTCACTTCAAGGCCGATTGATTTACCATGCACCATCCATTACTCGGTTCCTTAATCTTTGTACTTCCAGCCTATTAGTGAAATAAAAAGATGGATGTAAAGTTGTAGGTGAAATTCATATCCTCAAGGTAGAGAAAAAAGTTGATTGGGTTGTGCTATGACACTAAATCAGGCGTTTCTTGGGAGGCAACCCAAGTTAAGTATGTTTTATTTTTAGTATTTTTAGTTTTTACTTCACTAGTTTTAGTTTTTGTTAAGTCATAGGTGATAGAAAGTTTGAGTACCGGAAACCTAAGCTAAGGAGCATGGCGAAGACTAAGTGTGGGTCCCCAAACCCTCTTGATGTATAAAGATGCTACTAGCTAGGCCTAAGGGAGAATTTCTATCTCTATTTTTAAAGTACACTTTGGGGAAAAAGTAGATTTTTAAGTGTGGGGTAGGGAAATTCCCATTTTTAGGGTAATTTTAAATTTTTTTGTTAAGAATAAATATGGGATGTTCTTGTTGGTGCTATATTTGACTGCATGATGCAAGTGTTTTGGCTATAAAAGAATGTTGACTGTGTGAATTACTACTTATTAGACTCCTAGGCTCATGTTTATGACTCTTGAACTTGTTGGCTTAATGTGAATTCATGTGATTTTTTGGTTAAGAGTCTATGAGGATCCTGTGTGAGTCAGGCATGTGCCATGAGTTAGTGAGGTTCTTGTATATTCTTTATTTCATGTGATGACTAGAACTTGTCTGGTATGTGTGACAAGCAAAATAAAGAATGTGAGTTTAGGAGATGATATAGACATTTCTTTGATAATCGTGTTTCATACCTTCTTTTGACCTACCAGTGTTCATAATCCTAGTTAAACCCCTTTTAAGCCTTTAGCTTATTCTTTGGTAGCCTCATTTGTAGCCTAATCCCTTTTTTTATTGAACTTAATTTGATCCAAAGCTCCTAAGTGATTTATTGTTAAATTAATTGAGTAAGGAGTTTGAAAAAAATAAGAGGAGAAAAGGTGAAAGTGAAGCCCCAAAGAAATAATTGATGTGTGTAAAGTTGATGTGTTGTGGTGGGGAGAGAAAAGAAAATTTGTGCTAAAAATAGAACCTTGAACCAATAGACAATACTCCCACCATATTGTATGTGAATGAGCTTAATGAGATGTGGTAAAACAAAAGATGTCTGAAGGTAGTAGAGGTGGAAGTTGGTTGTTAAATATTGGTATTGATTGTATAATGTGATGTATCAAAGAGCTTAGGTAAGATAGTCACTATTCCAGGCCAAAATAGTTCCTACCCACCCCTTAGCCTACAATACAACCTTTAAAAACCTATTTGATCTTAAGCCTTCATATTCTGATATAAGTGGAGGACTACACTACGGGTAAGCCTATGGTTCATCTAGTGCAACTTGTGAATTCTGTGTGAGAGTGAGCGCAATTTTATTTTTGTATCCATTATATTGTAAATTGCATTATTGTATGAGATTATGGGTAACACTTGCTATGAGGACACATGTTTGATGAATGTTGGGTGATTTATATGATATTTTTTAGTGAGCAATATGCATGAGTTTGCCAACTTGGTAAGTCAATTCCAATGACTAGGACATTTTGGAGTAGCGTTCTTGAACTTTCAATTGTGTACATAACATGCTTAGTATAGAAACTTGCATTCTGTGTATTCATTGTAGTGCTAGCTTGAGTGTCTTGCTTGTAGTAGAAGTGTGGAGTCACCTCGGCTTATGATGCATAGAGTAAATAGTTTTGAGGACTAACAAGGCTTTAAGTGTGTGGTGATGATCTGAGGTGGATTTATGCCCCTTAGTGTTGTTATCCTAGCCTATTTAGCCTTGTTTTGAGGAAATTTCATGTGCTTAATGTGTTAATAATGATATAAATAAGCATCTAAGTGGTTAAGTATGTGGTTTCAATGTTTAAAGGTGTTTTCAAATACTTTTGGATTAAAATTGATCATTTAGAGTTCAAACGAGAAAACTAGTTTTACTGGCTTCAGCTAGGTGTTTGTCTAGTCTATCCCAAGATAGAGCTAAGTTCCGAACATATAACAAGATAGATAAATCAACTAAATAGGATCTAAGAATCCACAATACCAATTCTACCCACATCCTGTCAACAAAAACCTCCAGGAAACCAAATATCATCTAAAGTCGAGATATGTCCTCGACCATAGCTAAAAATCCACCAAAATAGTCTAAGACGTAAGTAAAGACAAGACCATGAAATGAGGGCCTTTTGGAGAATGGAAGCATACCACTTCAAAGCTGACTGTCATATAATCCAGAAATCACCTACCACTATGCAAGTAAATAGACGTGTCTTTGGACCCTGCATCACGTGGGGATACAACTCCGAGGATAGTTAGCGAGGTGAGCGCTAGCATATAACTCAAGGAAGGGATAAAATAATGACATCATCAATCAGTCCAAAAATCATTCCAAAACCATATGCATACAAGCATATACATATATATAATATGTCGGGATAAGGGACACAATTTAGTATGAGAGATAAAACATTAACTTGGATTGTGTATCTTCAACCATCATAAAGGCACCTACGGGCTATAAGGGTATGGCTCCCTTCCACCGAAAGGACCTAATATGTGTTAGATGTATGAATCGGAGGTATCAAGAAAGGCCAATGAATCCACGACCCTTCACCAATCCATGATAATTAAATATATATATAAGGTGTGACACAAGAACACGTCCATTAAGACCAACCCCTACGCCACAAAATGTGGCTTTACTGTTTTGGTCCCTCGGAACCTCCACCTTTATGGCTAGATACACAACCCCCTTTAAGCCTAATTAATATATTTACACATTCCTGTTAATTAACCAAGGACCATCTACTAAGGCACATACCATTGGTATAGTCATAACAATTACGCTTACAAGCTAATATCATTATGCCATTTCTATTGACCATCAACTTGGGGGAATCCACGACCCGCATGGTCCAATTATTCATTAACTTGGGGGAATCTACGACCCGTATGGTCCAATTATTCATTAACTTAGGGGAATCAAAGAACCCCAAGGTCCAATTTAAAATCAAGTCATGGCCATAAAGGCCTTTCAAAGCCATTTATATCCCATTAGCCTTTTATGCAATGTAATAGCTTCAATTTAGTTTCAATATGCATTTACCCATGTTTCAAAGTCAATTTCAATATGCATTTACCCAATTTGTTTAAAAACTATCAATTCAAAGCATGAGTGATCAATAGAAACCATAGGAAAAACAATTCAACCAGTAACATCCAAGAGTCCTCATCCCAAATTCAAAACCAAGAATTAACCACATGGATAACAAGTTTAAACATATGATTTTAGCAAAACAAGTTTTAGGGAAGAGATACATGCCTGAGAATATCAAATGTTTGGAGAAGAAACCACACAGATTGACCGCTAGATGCTCAATTCCTTGAAAAACCTAGTTGTTTTTTCTTGGAAAATTAGAGAGAGTTAAGAGTAGTTTATGATTGTATAAGTGATGAGAATAACCCCCTTTAGATTTTTTATGGTCGTTGATTATGATTGGTGAAAGAGGGAAATGACCAAAGTACCCTCAATTAAAAGTTCTAGAAATTGGTCGTCGGTCATTACAGGTCACGTCATGACTCGTGACGACTGGGTATGAGTCATTTCCTAGACTCATAGTCTGGGCACTAACTCAAGACAACCTTCACTAGTTTGGTCGTGAGTCATACCCTGAGACTCATGACCAAACCTTATAATTTGTAAGGTTAAAGTCGTGATATAAACAAAAACTTGGGCATTCCTCACTTGTTTGCCTAAGATTCGTAATGAGTCTTCAAGACTAATGAGGTCTATGTTGTACTCAGTACAAAAACTTTGGATACTCTATTGGTTTGGTCATGAGTCCCTCCCTATGACTCATGATCACACATCACGATTTGTGAGGTGCTAGTCGTAGCTTGGGCAGTAAGCTCAAATCTCAAAAATTTTAGACAAAAAAATCTTGGTTATTACATTCTCCCCCCAGAAATATTCATCCTCGAATGATGAATCAACGCATCTATTAGCACGATTGTAAGAAAGGAATTCAATCACAAAGCCATAAACAAAGTCAGAAAACAAAAAGAGTAGGAAAATGCATACCTTAAGCACGGCTATCCAACCCGGGAAATAAGAACGAATATTTGGACTGCATGCTCTCTTCAATTTCTCAAGTAGCTTCTTCTACCTTATGGTTCCTTCATAGGACCTTTACCGAAGCCACAATCTTAGTCCTCAATTCATGAACTATCCTATCCAAATTTCAATAGGAACTTCCTCGTAAGATAAGGAATCCTAAAGAACAAATCCCTAATAGGCACCACCAAAGAAGAATCACCCACACACTTCTTCAACATAGACACATGGAAAATCAAGGGAATGGAACCCAAACTTGAAGGAAAATCTAATTCATAAGAAACATTGATCACTCTCCTCAAAATTAAGTACATACCAACATAACGGGGACGGAGCTTCCCCATCTTTCAATATATCATCACTCTCTTCATGGGAGATACCTTCAAGAATACCCAATCGCTAACCTCGAACTCCAACTCTCTTTGCCTGACATCAGTGTAGGACTTTTGGTGATTTTAAGCAGTCTTAAGCCTATCCCTCATCCCCCTTACATTTTCCATGGCTTGGTGAACCAAGTACAGACCAAACAATCTAGTCTCACCAACCTCAAAATACCTAATAGGAAATCTACAACTTCTACCATAAAACCCTCAAAAGGTGTCATCTGAATACTCAAGTGATAACTATTATTATGTGCGCACTCGATGAGAGGCAAATGATCCTCCCATCTACCGCCAAAATCAATTACACAGGCCCTTAGTATATCTTACAAAGTCTGAATGGTCCTATCCGCTTGTCCATCCGTCTGAGGGTGAAATGCAGTGCTAAGATTCACCTGTGTGCCCAAACCTTTCTAAACAAATGCCAAAAGTGAGAAGAGAACTATGTACTTCAATCTGATATAATGGAAACTAGAGCACCATTAAATTTGATAATATCCTAAATAAATAACTTAGCATAATTCTCTCCAGAGAAAGTAGTCCTCACCGGTAAGAAGTGACCAAACTTTAATCATCCTATCCACGATGACCCAAATCAAATCATGCTGATTCTGAGACCGCGGAACACCGGTGATGAAATCTATATTGATCATCTCCTACTTCCATATGGCAAACTCAATCTATTTAGACATGTTACCCGACCTCAAGTGTTTAACCTTCACTTGTAAAAAAATCATGCACTTCGCCACAAAATCTACCACGTCTCTCTTCATGTTGTTCCACCAATAATCTCCTTCAAAAGATGGAACATCTTTGTAGAACTAGGATGAAAAGTATATCTAGACTCATGATTCTCAGTTAAAATCCTTTCCCGCAGCCCATCAATATCTGAAACACATAACCTACCTTGGTTTCTCAAGATACCATCATCCCCAATCTCAAAAGTCATAACCTTCTGCTATCCCACATCAGCCTTAATCTGCATCAAGATAGGATCCAAAACCTGCTTCTCTTCACCACAGAACCAAGATATGATTTCACCACCTCTTGAACAATCACACCTCCATTCTCAAAATCCAAACGATGAACTCCAAGATTATCCAACCGGTGAATATACTTTACCAACCCTCTTTTCTCCATATCCATATAAGATAAACTCCACATAGACAACCTGCTAAGAGCATTAGGAACCACATTAGCTTTACCTGGATGGTAGTGAAGACTCATATCATAGTCCTTGAGCAACTATAGCCATCTCCTTTGTCTGAGGTTCAACTCTTTCTGGGTGAACACATACTGCAAGCTCTTATGATCAGAACAAATGATAATATACACCCCATACAGATAATGGCACCAAATCTTGAAACTAAAAATAATAGCTGCCAACTCCAAATTGCGAGTCAGATAATTCCTTTTATGAAACTTAAGTTTTCTAGAAGTATACACTAACACCTTGTCATATTGCATCAAGACACAACCTAGCCCCATATTAGACGCATTATAATAAACCACAAAGTCATTCATACCCTCGGGTAGGGTCAAAACTAGCACAAAAGTTTACTTATCCTTCAACTTCTCGAAGCAACCCTCACAAGGATCAAAAAATAAAAACTTTACTTTTTTCTGAGTCAACTTAGTTAACAAAGCGGCAATAGAAGAGAAGATCTCCAAAAACCTCCTACAATATTCGACCAAGCCTAAGAAGCTTTGAGTGTGGATTGGAGTTGTGCATCTAGGATACTTCTTAACCACCTCAACTTTCTGTGGATCTACCATGATACCCTCACTAGAAAAAACATAACCCTGAAAGGTCACAACATTTAACCAAAACACACACTTCAAAAAAATGGCATGTAATCGTTGATCCTTGAGAGTCTACAATACTACTCAGACGTGATTGGCATGATCCTCCCCACTCGTAGAGTACACTAAGATATCATCAATAAACATGATAACAAATAAATCCAAAAAAATTCTAATACCTGATTTATAAGATCCATAAATGCAGTTAGAGCATTAGTTAACCTGAATGACATAACTAGAAACTCATAATGACCATATCGGGTTCAGAAAAAAAGTCATAGGGATATCTGTGACCCTAATCTTTAACTGATAATAACCTGACCGAAGATCAATCTTAGAGAAGCATCAAGCCCCTTGAAGCTATTCAAAGGGATCATCAATCTTAGGAAAAGGATACTTATTCTTTACCGTCACCTTATTCAGCTGTCGATAGTCTATGTATATCTGAAGAGACCCATACTTCTTACGCACAAAAAGCATAGAAGCACCCCATAAAGAGACACTCAGATGGATGAAACCCTTATCAAGAAGATCCATTAACTACTCTTTAAGTTCATTCAACTCAGTCGGAGCCATTCTATATGGAGGGATAGAGATAGAAAAGGTATTCGGTTGAAGATCAATCCCAAAGTCTATTTCCCTATCAGGAGGAGTACCAGGAAGATCATTGGGGAACACTTTAGGAAAGTCGTTAACCACCAGAAAAGATTGCAAGGAAGGACTTTCGGAACTAGAATCCTTAAACAAAACTATATGATATAGAAACCCCTTGGAAATCAACTTTCGGGCTCTAAGATAAGAAATAAATCTTTCCTTAGGTACTAGAGAACTTCCTTCTCACTCAATATAGACAATGGGTCAAATAGACAATATACATCACGAGAGAAAAGATATTTTGTACCAGTAATAACATCAAGAGATATCTCAGATTCCTGATGGGTAGCCAGAGCATAATGACAATTCCGACCAGTGCCGGTACTAGATATAGCACCCTTTAGTACAGGAGCTGACAAAGTAGCAACCATAACCTTATTAGCTTCAGAAGCAACCTTAGCTAGACAGTGTCACTGCAGAAGCCCCAACTGACCACAATTATAACACCCATTCCTCCTTTTATCACACTGACCACAATGAAATTGTCTAAAAAAATGACAAAGAGGATAAAATGGGGTTGGGTGAGCTCTACTAGCCTGAAACTAGGCACCTTGTTCCCTAAACCCACTGTTAACTTGACAGCGATGATCACCGGATATCCTAGGATAAGGAGAACTAGTCATAGAATATGAACTAATGTTTTCCTATGTCTTCTTCTTAAGATACTGTCTACCATCTATACCACTATTATGCTGTCCTCTACCCTGCTTAAAATACCTGAACTTCTTTCGTTGCCTCTCTCATATTTCTGCCTACTTTTTTTCTCATCCTTAACCTGTTGCATGAATACTATAAGCCTAGAGATATCCATATCATTATTAAGAATAATGGCCTTTTGCACCAAAACCAAGTCCCACAAAAAGCCCAAAGTAAACTTCCTCATCCTATCCCTAATGATACATACCAACTCCAGAGCATAGCGGCACAACTGATGAAATTTCAAAGCATACTCTTTCACATTCGTCCTCTCTTACCTCAGATTCACAAACTCCTCTGCCTTAGGTTCCCTCAACTCCTGAGGAATTAAACGATCAAGGAAAGCACCAAAAAACTCACCCTATACAATTGACTTTGCATCATCACCCCTTGACTACTCCCACTCGACATACCACTAATAAGTTATGTGTTTCAACTGATATGTAGCAAACTCCACACCTTTAAAATCAGTAGCATGCATAACTCTAAAGATTTTTTCCATCTCATCAACAAACACTTGAGGATACTCCTAAACCTTAGATCCTGTAAAGGTTAGGGGATTTAACCTTATAAACTGGCCAACTATAGTGACCTCAAAAGACGGAGAGACAAAACCAATATAGTTAGGCTGACGAGACTGAGAAGTCACCAACTAAGTTATCAGTTGAATAGATAGATGAAACTTGACACTAGAAATGTCTCCTTGGGGCGGTAGGGCAAGAACACTATCAGCCTTGGAAGCCCGAGAGGGATGGGTAGGAATCGGTGGAACTTCACAAGGGTTAGTACAATTAATAGTTGGGACCCAAGATCGGGTTTGAACTCTATAAATAGGGCGAGTTCCATCCATATTGTCCTCTAGTAAGACAGAGGAGTTTCCACAAGCATTAGATCTTCAAGGAGGCTTGATATAAAATGTGAGAAAATAGGGATTAGAGAAGTTTTCAAGACCTTAGAATCTATAGCCCAAAAATAGATCACAAGAAAAGGGAAACATTCCTAAATGCCTTGTAGCCTCTCCTTTATAAGTGTGCCAGACCTATAAAAAAGACTCTACTTGACACGACTTTGTGGACACCCAACAACTAAGAACTAGGTTCTAATACCAAATATGTCATGACCTGAACCAAGGCCTAATTGTGATAGGTATATCAAGTCCTACAAAGAATGGAGACCACCCCCATTAACCTAACCAACCAAAACATAATACACTAGCAGCGGATAAATTTTGAACCTATAAGAAGATTGAGCTGAGTTACGAACATATAACAAGATAGAGTTGAGTTCTAAACATAGAAACTTTACCTTTTCTCGAAGCTACTCGCATAAGCATCGGACCATAGAAGAGAAGCTCTCCAAAAACCTCTTATAATATCTGGACAGGCCCAAGAAGCTCTGAAGGTCGGTTGGAGTTGTGGGTCTAGGCCACTTCTTAACCGCCTCAACTTTCTGTGGATCTACCATGATCCTTTTACTGGAAACAACATGACCCAGAAAGGTCACAACATTAACCAAAACTCACACTTTGAAAACTTGGCATACAATCACTGATCCTTGAGATTCTGCAACACTACTCGGAGGTGAATGACATGATCCTCCTTACTTTTAAAGTATGCTAAGATATCATCAATAAATAAGATAACAAACAAATCCTAAAACTATATGGATACCCAATTCATAAGAACCATAAATGCATCTGGAGCATTAGTCAACCTGAATGGAATAAAAAGAAACTCATAATGACTACACCAAGTTTGGAATCCAGTATTAGGGATATCCACCTCCCTAATCTTTAACTCATGACAACCCGATCGAAGATCAATCTTAGAGAAACATCTAGACCCCTGAAGCTGGTCAAAGAGATCATCGATCCTAGAAAGAGAAAACTTATTCTTCACTGTCACCTTATTCAACTGCTGATAGTCTATGCATATCCAAGAGACCCATCCTTCTTATGCATAAAAATCACATGAGCATCCACGAAGAGACACTAGGATGAATGAAGCCCTTATAAAGAAGATCCTTTAACTTCTTCTTAAGTTTTTTCAACTCAGCCAGAGCCATTCTATATAGAGGGATAAAGATAAGAAGCGTATCCTAATCCCAAATTTTATTTCCTTATCGGGAGGAATACTAGGAAAATCATCAAGGAATACTTTAGGAAATTCATTAACCAGTGGGACAGATTTCAAGAAAGGACTTTTTGAACCAGAATTCTTAACCCTAACTAAATTATATAGAGACCCCTTGGAAATTAACTTCCGAGCTCTAAGATAAGTAACAAATCTTACCTTAGGTACTAGAGAACTCCCTTTCTACTCAATCACTGGTGCATTCGGGAATTTAAAACTGACCTTATGGGTTTGAAAATTTGGAAAAACGTGGCATGAACGAAACCAATCCATCCCTAAGATCACATCAAAGTCTACTATATATAACTCTATCAGATCCGCCAATGTTTCCCTACTACAGTTAGATACCACAAAACCTTTATAGCTCTTTCTAGCCATAATAGAATCACCCACCGGGATAGACACAGAGAAGAGATCAGAAATGCACTCAGGACTAAAACCAAAATGAACAGCCACATAAAGGGTCGGATAAGAAAGGGTGTACCGTGGGCTAACCAGATAATATATATCACGAGACAAAAGTTGTAATGTACTTGTAACAACATTAGGAGATACCTCAAATTCCTGATGGGTGGCTAGAGAATAATGATAATTTCGACCAGTGCCGGTACTAGATGTAGCACCATTTAGTACAGGAGCTGACAAAGTGGCAACCAAAACCTTCTTAGCTCTAGAAGCAACCTTACTTGGACTTTGTCACTATAGATGCCCCAACTAAACATAATTATAGCACCTATTCCTCCCCTTATCACACTAACCACAATGAAGCTATTCACAAAAAGACAAGGAGGATAAGATGGGGCTGACTAAGCTCCACAAGCCTGAGACTGGGTATTTTGTCCCCTAAATCCACTATTTGCTTTAAAGTGAAAATCACCAAAAGTCTTAGGATAATAAGAACTAGCCATAAAATATGAACCTGAGTTTCCCCAAGTCTTTTACTTGGACAACTGCCTACTATCTCTACCACTATTCAATTGTCCTCCACCCTGCTCTAAATACCTGAACTTCTTACTTTACCTCTCTTCCATTTTTGCCTACTTTTCTTTCTCGTCCTCAACCTGCTGCATATACCCCATAAGTCTAGAGATACTGATATCATTATTTAGCATAACGACCTAACACTCTAAAACCAAGTCACACAATAAGCCTAAAGTAAATTCCTTATCCTAGCCCTCATGCAAGATACCAACTCCAGAGCATAGCGAGACAATTGATGAAATTTCAAAGCATACTCTTTCAAATTCATCCTTCCCTACCTTAGATTCACAAACTCCTTTGCCTTAGCTTTCCTCAACTCTTGAGGAAAGAAACAATTAAAGAATGCACAAGAAAACTCATCCCATATAGCTGACTCTGCATCATCACCCCTCGAATTCTCCCACTCCTAATACTAATAATAAGTTACATCCTTCAATGATATACAACAAACTCTACACCATTAGAATTAGTAGCATGCATAACTCAAAAGATCTTTTCCATCCTATCAACATACCTTTGAGGATCCTTCTCAACCTTAGATCCTGTAAAGTTTAGGGGATTTAACCTTATCAATTGGACAACCCTAGTGACCTCAGAAGATGAATCAATAGAACCAATATAGTCAGGCTGACAAGAGTGAAAAGTCATCAACTTAGTTATTAGATGAATAGATCAACAAAACTCAACATTAGAAATATCTCCTGGGGGTGGTGGGGCATGAACATCATCATATCAAAAAGTTTGAGAGGGAATAATAGGAACCAGTAGAACTCCATGAGGGGCAGTACAATCTAGAGCAGGGACTTTAGACCGGGTCTGAACTCCATAAACAGGAGAAGCTCCATCTATATTATCCGTATGTGGGATTGAGGAGTTTCCATAAGAATTAGATCTTTGAAAAGTCCTGATCTAAAATATGAGCAAACGGAGATTAGAGGAGTATTAAAGATATTAGACTCTATAACCCAAAAATAGATCACAAGAAAAGGAAAACATTCCTAAATGCCTTATAGCCTCTCCCTTATAAGTGTGGCATGTTTCACACCATGTAAGAGACTCTACTTGACACAACTTTGTGGACATCCAATAACCATAAACCTAGGCTCTGATACCAAGCTTATCATGACCTGAACCTTGGCCTTGTCGTGACGGGTATCTCAAGTATGCCAAGGACCAGAGACCACCCCCATTAACCTAGCAAACCAAAACATTATACAACTAGCAGCGAATAAATTTTGAATATATAACAAGATAGATCTAAATTCCAAACATATAACAAGATAGAGCTGAGCTCCAAACATATAACTAGATAGAGATGAGTTCCAAACATATAAAAAGATAGATCTGAGCTCCAAACATATAACAAGATAGATATATCAACTGAACAGGATCTAGGAATCCATAATACCAATTCCACTCATATCCTGTCCACAAAAGACTCTAGGAAACCAAATGTCAACCAAAGTCGGGACATGCCCCCGACCATAGCCAAAAATCCACAAAATAGTCTAAGACATAAGTAAAGATGAGACCATGAAATAATGTCCTTTTGAAGAATGGAAGCTCACTACTTCAAAGCTGACTTTCAGACAATTCAAAAATCACCTATCTCTATGCAAGGAAATAGAAGTATCTTCGAAACCTACATTTCATGGGGATATAATATTCGGGGACGGTTAGCCAGGTAAGCTCAAGCATGTAACTCAGGAAAGGGATTAAATAATGCCATAATCAATCAATCTCAAAAGTATTCCAAAACCATATGCACACAATAATACACATATATATAATATGTCGGGATAGGGAACAACGTTTATCATGATTGTTAAAACATTAACCTGGACTGTGTAGCTTCAACCATCATAAAGGCACTCATGGCCTATATAGGTCAGGCTCCCCCCATTGAAAGGGCCTTAGAATGTGTTAGCCGCACGAACCGAATGTATCAATGAAGGCCAGAGAATCCATAACCCTTCGCCAATCCATGATAATATATATATATATATATAAAAGGTTTGACACAAGCACATAACCATTTAGACCTACCCACATACTGGCAAATATAGGTTTCTAGTATCGATCCCTCGAGACCTCCACTTTCACGGCTAACTACATAACCCAATTTAAGCCCAATTAAATTATTTACATATTCTTGTTCATTAACCAAAGACCATCCATTAAGGCACAAACTGTTGGTATCGTCATACCAATTACGCTTACAAGCTAATATCATTATACCATTTCCATTGACCATCAACTTGGGGAAATCAACGACCCCCATGGTCCAGTTATTCATAAATTGGGGGAATCCACGACCTCCAAGGTGAAATTTAAAATCAATTCATGGCCATAAAGGCCTTCCAAAGCTTTTTGTATCCCATTATCCTTTTATGTAATGCAATAGCTTTAGTTTGGTTTCAATATGCATTTAACCATGTTTTAAAGACAATTTCTTAAGGTTGGGTTGAGGTCATTATAAATTTATTTACCAAAATCCATAAAGTTAGGGCAATCAACAAGCCCAATTCCAATTCCCATATCCATGTACCCAATTAGTTCAAAAATTATCAATTAAAATCACGAGCAATCAAAATAAACCATTGAAAAAGAAACTCAACCGGTAACATCCAAGAGTCCTCAACCTAAATTCAAAACTAACAATTAACCACATGGATAACAAGTTTAAAAATATGCTTTTAGCAAAACAAGTTTTAGGGAAGAGATACAAGTCTGATAATATCAAGTGTTTGGAGAAGAAACCACATGAATTAACCCCTAGATGCTCAATCTCTTGAAAACCCTAGTTGTTCTTGCTTTTAGAATTAGAAAGAGTTAAGAGTAGTTTATGATTGTCTAAGTGATGAGAATAACCCCTTTAGATATTTTATGGTCATTGGTTATGATTGGGGAAAGAGGTAAATGACCAAAGTACCCTTTATTAAAAATATAAAAAAATTAATTGCCAGTCGTTATGGGTCACATCATGACTCATGACGACTGGTATGAGTCATTGCATGGACTCGTAGTCTGGGCAGTGACTCAGGCAGCCATCAATGCTTTGGTCATGAGTCACACCCTATGACTTGTGACAAGACCTTACGACTCGTATGGTCCAATCATGATATCAACAAAAAATTAAGCATTCCTAATCTGTTTGGATATGACTTGATCCCTACAGCTCGTAATGAGTCTTCACGACACATCAGGTCTATTTTGTTCTTAGAACAAAAACTTTGGCTACTCCACTGGTTTGGTCATGAGTCCCTTCCTACAACTCGTGATCACACCTCACAACTCATGAGGTGCCAGTCGTAGCCTGGGCAGTAAGCTCAACACTCAAAAATTTTAGATGCAAAAATTTAAGGTGTTATAGTCTCCCCCTAGGTTCATTTATCCTCGAATAAGTAATCAAGGCATCGATTAGCATAATTGTAAGACAGGAATCAATCACAAAGCCATTAACAAAGTTAGAAAATAAAGAAAGCAAGAAAACACATACATTAAGCAAGATTATCCAACCTGGGAAATAAGAATAGATATTTGGTTTTCCTCTTCAACTACCCAAGTTGCTTCTTTTACCTTATGGTTCCTCCAAAGGACCTTCACTGAAGCTACAACCTTTGTCCTCAACCAATAGACTTGTGTAATACCCCGCGTGTTTTTAATCCTGTGATTCATACTTGAGTACATGACTTACAATGAATATCCTAGTGATAGGATAGCTTATGATCCATTAAGCATATTCATATGAGTCACTTAAGGTAATACAAGCTAAGAGTTTTTGAATTCATCAAGTTTTAATGTTCAATTTTGCAAAGGGTCATCTTTGAATGAGTATAAATTGATGTTAATTTGGTATTTTGGTTGATTTAGAACCATTAAATTGTTGAGAATTGAATTAGCTTTCCAACGATACCAATTTTGCCTTAATCCAATACCCGAGCAAAAAGTAATACCCATTTTCATGAGAGACAGTAAGCATAGGCGATTGGTTAGGCGCCGCCCAACCCAGGCATAGGCGATTACTTAGGCGCCACTTAAGCCAATTCTAGGTGTCAAAAACACTCCATCTTGAGTTATTTTAAAGGTAATTAATTCTTTAAATACTCCTTACATGTCCCTAAACTTAACCCTACGAAATATATAGCTTCTAAACCTACTGCAACCCTATTTTCATCTCAAAGCTCTTCATCTAAGAGTACTAAAGGAGAAAAATAACTAGGGTTGCATAAGTAAGCTTGAAGATCCGATTTCAAGGAAATTCCTCCATTAATCATCAAGAATCTTCCTTCTAAGGTATGCGTAGTGTTCATCTATGGATTCAATTCGTTCATAGAGTTCAAGAATCAATCTTTAAAATATAAAAGCTTGGTTGATTTTGGTGATATGATCATACCCATGTTGATGCTTGATTGTTTTCCTCTTTTTCATTATAAAGTATGGTTTCTATATTGTTGGGTGTTGATGATCATGTTGTTGATATTGGGTGATTCCCAAGATGGAATCTTTATATGTTTTTATGAATTCATGATATCATATGAGTTGGAAACATGTAAGTTTGATTGTTCATGATGTATAATTTGGTGATTTCACCTATGCTTAAGATTTGTATGTAAGGTGTTTGATAAAATGCCTAAGGAACTAAAAACCATGCAATATAGCTAAATTTAGCCTAAGTGAAGGATTCATGATATGCCCTTACGTTCCAATGACTTGTATGATTGATAATGTGCCTTGTAAATGTTGTTGGAATACTCATGAACTATTCTTATGATATTATGCTATGTTTACTTGCAAATCCTACTTATGAACAAGATGCATGATAACCATGCAATCCACATGAACTTCCATACTATTAGTATGTGTTGCCAATATGATTATGCAACGAACATGATATTAAGATTGTGCAAGTACTTCCATGTGATATGAAATCCTTTCTATGCAATACATTGTTGATAACCATGCATAGTATGAGATCCCTACTTATGATATTATATATTATGGACTCTACTCTTATGATCAAGTCAGTCATGTGTGTCAGTTTCCTTCCATCGAGTCCTGGGGGTACTTGTACCCAAAAACTATAGTTGTGTGCCTAGATCCAGTTATGTTTCATGATATTCGAGCTCAAGCTATGATTCCATAGACTTCAGTCAGTCATGTGACTCAGGAAAACCTCATGATCTTAGTCAGTTGTCAGATATCAATAACATTTCGCCAGTCAACAGAATTCAGTAAGATCAAGTCATGCACAGTCAGTTATTCATGTCCAGTCCCTCCAAATGGGAGTAGAGGTTAGCACCGAGTGAACCCAAGGATGGGAACTCACCCGCCAGTTCAGGGTATGATTCTTAGTAGCAATCCTTATATTCCAGAACTACGTAGCCAGTGTAGGTTGAGATATCTTAACCCATCAGCTTAGGGTTGATGAGGTGCCTTAACTCATCAGTTTAGGGTTTCCACCATTCTCATTGAGTACCCGACAGATAAGGGTCATAGTTGTCCTTACCAGTGGTGCAGTATTGACACCCCTCCAGTCGGAGTAGAGATTGGACCCCATCTTAGCCATAACGGCATACATGGGGCATGTCGGTTAAACACTACTTCCCACAGTTTCAGTAACAATCTCAGTGAAAGAACTCAGGGCGTTCATCAGATTTTAATATATGCAGGACGGTTAGATACAGTCATCCATGTTATCAGTTTCAGTATTAGTCATGACAATTATCAGTAAACCATGTATTAGCTTACAGGTCATGCTATCACATATTCACGGTCCCAGTTTCTATATATGTGTGTTTGCACTCCCACATTCATATTAGTCTGTCAATGTTGTTCATGCATGAAACCCTTTATGTTCAGCCTACCTTCCTCGTATACTCAGTACTCCAGTTGTACTGACACATTTGCGCTATGGTGCTTTCTTTTCATCTTACACCATAGGTTTCGAGACACGATCTCCAGCCCAGCAGTAGCGGTAGCATTCCAGTCGCAGAGACACAGTGAGTCCTCATTGATTCAAGGACAATATGATTTGATTCATTTATTTCTTCAGTCCAGTTTTACGGAGTTAGTTGGAGACATGTTCCTTCAACTCCTTATTCAGACAGTTTAGAGGCATTCAGATTTACTTTCAGATTTATATTCAGATTCAGTTGTTTTGGGTATTTTCGCCCATATGATTGTATTCAGTTGAACCTTATGGCCTTATAGTTTGATGGATTCCGCATTATTATATTATGATTTGCAGTATACAGGTACAGATATCAGTCATGGGTTAGCTTGTGGTCCCTCGGGGTCATGAGCACCGTGTAGCATTTCGGTTCAGCAAATCGGGGTGTTACAAACTTTGTATCAGAGCCTAAGGTTCAATAGAGTCCTAGGAAATCTGAAAGCCGTATCTAGTAGAGTCTTGTACATGGGTATGTTGCGCGCCATATTTATGTGTGGGAGGCTGTAAGATGTTTTAGGAATAGTCCCCTTTATTCATTATTCATGTCATGCTAGTGAGCATAATCACAAGTTAAACTCTCAGTCTAATCCATTCTTCTCTTATTCCAGACCATGGCCCCAAAGAGAAGAAACTAGCCAGCTCCTCAGCCTGAAGATCCTTTGGCCGAACATGTTTCCCATGCAGAGTTTAGAGCCATATTTACCACACTTGCTCAGTCCATGGCTGCACAGAATGAATGGCCACCAGTCATTCTGGCCAGTCCAGTGGCCACTCCCAAAGCAGCTAGGGTTCAGGACTTCACCCGGATGAACCCTCCATCTTTCCATGGGTCTAAGTCTAATGAGGACCCTCAGGAGTTCAATGACCAAGTCCATAAGGTCATTGACATCATGGGTGTTACTTCTATTGAGAGTGCTGAGTTAGCCGCCTACCAGTTATAGGATGTTGCTCATGATTGGTACAAACAGTGAAAGTCTAAAAGGTTATATGAACCATGTCCAGTAAGTAGAAGAGCAGAAGTTTAATACTAGGGAGAGGTAGAACAAGAGAGCAAGGTCAGGTAATTCCAACTTTTTTCACCACAAGTCAGATTGAGGAAATCGTTCACAGTTTCACTCTAAGTCAGCCGTTCCAGCTCCTTCCTCTGCCAGCGCTCCAGTGTCGAAGTTCAAAGATGGCAATAGAAATAAAGCGCCAGGCACTAAATCTCAGTGCAGTGTTAGCAGTGCCCGAACGAATCCTCTTTGTCAGACTTGTGGTAAGAACCACAAGGGCATTTACAGAGCCGGTAGTGATGTCTGTTTTGGTTGTGGTAAGCCACAAGATTAGAGAGTGTTTGCAGTCAAGTCTTCAAGGTCAGCAAAATTATTCAACAGCTCAGTCCAGTCACCCGAACTAACAGAGTGTCATTTCCAGTACTATCAGTGGGAAACGCCCAAAAAGACTCTATGCTCTTCAGTCCCAGCAGGATCAAAAAAATTCTCCTGATGTCGTTACTGGTACATTACAGATTTTCTATGTTCATGTTTATGCTTTGCTAGACCCAGGTGCATCTTTGTGTTTTGTTACTCCATATATAGCAAGCAATTTTGGAACTAGTCCCGAAGTCCTAGCAGAGCCCTTCTCAGTCTCTACCCCAATGGGTAAAACTATCATAGCTCGATGGGTATACTGGAACTGCCCGATTATGATATCTCAAAAATCCACGTCAGCAGATTTAGTGGAGTTAGAGATGACTGATTTTGATATCATTCTCGACATAGATTGGCTTCATTCCTGCTATGCCACAGTCGACTGCAGAAATAGGATAGTTCAGTTTCAGTTCCCGAATGAGCCCGTCCTAGAGTGGAACGGTAGCATTTCAGCATTCAGGGGTCAACTTGTTTCCTACCTTCGGGCAAGGAAAATGATTTCTAAGGGGTGTGTTAATCATCTCGTGCATGTTAAAGATTCTAGTTCTGAATCTCCCAGCCTCAAAACAGTCCTTGTTGTTAATAAATACTTAGATGTCTTTCTTAAAGATCTTCCAGGCATTCCTCCCAAAAGGGAAATAGACTTCGGCATAGACCTTCTTTCGGATACTCTACCTATTTCTATTCCGCCTATAGAATGGCACCAACAGAACTCAAGGAACTGAAAGATCAGTTGAAGGATCTCTTAGATAAGGGATTCATCAGACCCAGCATTTCCCCATAGGGTGTGCTAGTATTATTCATGTGCAAGAAAGACGATTCTCTCAGGATGTGTATTGATTATCGTCAATTCAACAAGGTCATGGGCAAGAATAGATATCCTCTTTCTAGGATTGATGATCTATTTGACCAACTTCAGGGTGCCAGTTACTTCTCCAAGATAGCCCTCAGATTAGGCTATCATCAGCTCAGAGTTAGGGAATGCGACAATTCGAAGATAGTTTTCCGTACTCGGTATAGTCACTTCGAATTTCTAGTCATGTCATTTGGTCTTACCAATGCCCAGTAGCTTTTATGGATTTGATGAATCGTGTGTTCAAGCAGTACTTGGACATGTTTTTCATAGTCTTTATAGATGATATTTTGGTCTATTCTCGCATAGAGCGTGATCATGCAGACTATCTCAGGATTGTTCTTCAGACTCTCAGGGATCACCAATTATTCGCTAAGTTTAGCAAGTGCAAATTTTGGCTAAGATCAGTAGCATTCTTTGGCCATATTATTTCCGGTGATGGAATTAGAGTAGATTCTCAAAAAACTGAGGCAGTAAGAAATTGGACCAGACCCGTATCTCCATCAGATATTAGGAGTTTCTTAGGTTTGGCTGGCTATTACAGACGGTTTGTCGAGGCATTTTCTTCTATTTCATATCCATGTCCATATTGACTCAAAAGAAGATTAAGTTTCAGTGGTCAGATTCATGCGAGAAGAGCTTTCAAGAGTTGAAGACTCGACTCACCTCCGCCCCAGTTCTAGCTATTCCAAATAGTTCAGATGGTTTTTTAGTCTATTGTGATGCATCTAGAGTGGGTTTAGGTTGTGTCCTCATGCAGCATGGTAAGGTCATAGCCTACGCCTCCAGACAGTTAAAGCCACATGAGAAGAATTATCCTACTCATGATCTTGAGTTAGCATCGGTAGTTTTTGCCTTGAAGATTAGGTGGCATTATCTCTATGGAGTTCATGTAGATGTCTTCACAGACCATAAAAGCCTCCAGTATGTCTTTTCCCAGAAAGATCTCAATCTTCGCCAGAGAAGGTGGTTAGAGCTCTTGAAGGATTATGACATGAGTGTTCTTTATCAGCCGAGTAAGGCCAATGTTGTGGTCAACGCTCTCAATTGACTCTCTATGGGTAGTATTTCTCACGTTGAGGATAGTAAGAAAAAGATGGCACAGGAGATCCATCAGCTTGCCAGACTAGGCATTCACTTAGTCGATTCTTCAGAGGGTGGTGTATGTGTTCATAGTAGTTCAGACTCATCTCTAGTTTCTGAGGTGAAAGAAAAATAAGACAGGGATCCTAGCCTTGTCAAGCTCAAAGATTTAGTTCAGAATCAGAAAGTTGAGGTTTTCTCCCAAGTGAGAGATGGTGTTTTTTGTTGCCAGGGTCGTCTATGTGTTCCAGGTGTAGATGAATTGAGGCAGCGAATTCTTGCAGAAACGCATGGTGCGCGATACTCTATTCATCCAGGGGCCACTAAGATTTACCGTGACATGCGGGAGATCTATTGGTGGAGTAGGATGAAGAGAGATGTTGCAGAGTTTGTGGCTAAGTGCTCTATATGTCAGCAGGTTAAGATAGAGCATCAAAAAACTAGTGGTTCCATGCAAGAGTTCACCATTCCTACTTGGAAGTGGGAAGAATTTAACATGGACTTCGTGATGGGTTTACCTAGAACTCGTCATCAACATGATTCAATCTGGGTCATTATAGACAGAATGACCAAGTCGGCTCATTTCCTTCTTGTTCGTACTTCTTATTCCGCCAAGGATTATGCCAAACTCTATATCAAGGAGTTAGTCAGATTACATGGTGTTCCACTATCTATCATCTCAGATAGAGGTACCCAGTTCACTTCTCACTTTTTGGAAACCATTCCAAAAGGGACTCGGTACCTAAGTCCATCTTAGCACAGCATTTTATCCTCAGACAGATGGTCAAGCAGAGTGGACCATTCAGACTCTTGAAGATATTCTAAGGGCGTGTGAAATTGACTTAAAGGAAAGTTGGGTTGACCACTTGCCTTTGATTGAGTTTGCATACAACAATAGCTATCATTCTAGTATTCAGATGGCTCCATTTGAAGCTCTCTATGGTAGGAGATATAGATCTCCGATTGGTTGGTTCAAATTTAGTAAAGCCTCAATCATAGGTCCTAACTTAGTATTCAACGCCTTAGAGAAATTTTAGTTGATTAGAGAGAGACTCCGGGCTACTCAGAGCCGACATAAGTCCTATACAGATGTTTGTAGAAAAGATCTCGAGTTTGAGGTCAATGACTATGTCTATCTTAAGATATCTCCCATGAAAGGAGTGAAAAGGTTCGGCAAAAAAGGGAAACTCAGTCCCCGGTATGTTGGTCCCTTCAGAATTCTTTGTCGTTTCGGCAAGGTAGCTTATGATCTTGAGTTGCCTTTAGACCAAGCCTAAGTCCATCCAGTCTTCCATGTCTCCTTGCTAAAGAAGTGCATAGGTGACCCAGCAGTTGTTGTCCCTATTCAGAGCATCGACATTCAGAACAACTTCTCTTATAAAGAGATTCCAGTCAAAATCTTAGATTATCAGACTCATAGATTGAGCAACAAAGAAGTCCCTTTAGTCAAGGTTCTTTGGCAAAATCAGTCTCATGAGGGAGCTACTTGGGAAGCAGAAGCAGATATACGTACCAAGTATCCTCACCTCCTCCCCGCTAATTCAGATCAAGCTCAAGGTAATAGTTTTCCTTAAGCTTATTAAGTTTCATGTTCATGTTTCCAGTATAAACTTAGTACCTATTAACCATTTAATACTCAGTCATGCATTAACGTATCAGTTGTTCGTGCATTAGATATAGATGAGTTCAGTATGTTTAGCATGTTAGTCTTGAGATCAAGTTTTATTTCCTCATGTTCAGTTCAGGTTCTATAGTCTTGTATCCCTTCTCAGTAAATTTTCATTCGAGGACGAATGTTCCCAAGGGGGAGATATTGTACTACCCCGCATGTTTCTAATC
This sequence comes from Capsicum baccatum var. pendulum, assembly GCA_030864225.1. Lineage (NCBI taxonomy): Eukaryota > Viridiplantae > Streptophyta > Magnoliopsida > Solanales > Solanaceae > Capsicum > Capsicum baccatum. The sequence goes on along the minus strand of CM061558.1, from coordinate 167,440,016 downwards.
CTGTGATTCATATTTGGGTACATGACTTACAATGAATATCCTAGTGATAGGATAGCTTATGATCCATTAAGCATGTTCATATGAGTCACTTAAGGTAATACAAGCTAAGGGTTTTTGAATCCATCAAGTTTTAGTGTTCAATTTTACAAGGGTCATCTTTGAACGAGTATAACTCAATGTTAATGTGGTATTTTGGCTGATTTAGACCCACCAAATTTTAGAGAATCGAATTATCTTTCCAACGATACCAATTTCGCGTTAATCCAATACCCGAGTGAAAAGTTATGCCCATTTTTGTAAGAGACAGTAAGCATAGGCGATTGGTTAGGCGCCGCCTAACCCAAGCATAGGCGATTGGTTAGGCGCCTCCCAACCCAGGCATAGGAGATTACTTGGGCGCCATCTAATCCAATTCTAGGTGTCAAAAACACTCCGTCTTGAGTTATTTTAAAGGTAATTAAGTCTTTAAATACTCCTTACACGTCCCTAAACTTAACCCTTTGAAATATATAGCTTCTAAACCTACTGCAACCCTATTTTCATCTCAAAGCTCTTCATCCAAGAGCACTAAAGGAGAAAAACAACTAGGGTTGCATAAGTAAGCTTGAAGATCCGATTTCAAGGAAATTCCTCCGTTAATCATCAAGAATCTTCCTTCTAAGGTATGCGTAGTGTTCATCTATGGATTCAATTCGTTCATAGAGTTCAAGAATCAATCTTTAAAATACAAAAGCTTGGTTGATTGTGGTGATATGATCATACCCATGTTGATGCTTGATTGTTTTCATCTTTTTCATTATAAAGTATGGTCTCTATATTGTTGGGTGTTGATATGTTTTTATATGGAATCTTTATATGTTTTCATGAATTCATGATATCATATGAGTTGGAAACATGTAAGTTTGATTGTTCATGATGTATAATTTGGTGATTTCACCTATGCTTAAGATGTGCATGTAAGGTGTTTGATAAAATGTCTAAGGAACTAGAAACCATGCAATATAGCTAAATTGTGACTAAGTGGAGGATTCATGATATGACCTTATGTTCCAATGACTTCTATGATTGATAATGTGCCTTGTAAATGTTGTTGGAATACTCATGAACTATTCTTATAAGATTATGCTATGTTTACTTGCAAATCCTACTTGTGAATAAAATGCATGATAACCATGCAATCCATATGAACTTCCATGCTATTAGTATGTGTTGCCAATATGATTATGCAACGAACATGGTATTAAGATTGTGCAAGTACTTCCATGTGATATGAAATCCTTTCCATGCAATACATTGTTGATAACCATGCATAGTATGAGACCCCTACTTATGATATTATATATTATGTACTCTACTCTTATGATCAAGTCAGTCATGTGTGTCAGTTTCCTTCCATCGAGTCCTGGGGGTACTTGTACCCAAAAACTATAGCTGTGTGCCTAGATCCATGTCATGTTTCATGATATCCGAACTAAAGCTATGATTCCATAGACTTCATTCAGTCATGTGACTCAGGAAAACCTCATGATCTTAGTCAGTTGTCAGATATCAGTAATATTCCACCAGTCAACAGAATTCAATAAGATCAAGTCATGCATAGTCAGTTATTCATGTCCAGTCTCTCCAGATGGGAGTAGAGGTTAGCACCGAGTGAACCCAAGGATGGGAACTCACCCTCCAGTTCAGGGTGTGATTCTTAGTAGCAATCCTTGTGTTCCAGAACTACGTAGACAGCGTAGGTTGAGACATCTTAACCCGTTAGCTTAAGGTTACCAGTGGCGCGGTATTGACACCCCTCCAGTCGGGGTAGAGATTGGACCCTATCTTAGCCATAACGACATACACAGGGCATGTCGATTAAATACTACTTCCCACAGTTTCAGTAACAATCTCAGTAAAAGAACTCAGGGCGTTCATCCAATTTCAGTATATATAGGACTGTCAGATACAGTCATCTATGTTATCAGTTTCAGTATCAGTCATGACAGTTATCAGTAAACCATGTATTAGCTTACAGGTCATGCTATCACGTATTCACGGTCCCAGTTTCTATATATGTGTGTTTGCACTCCCACTTTCATATTATTCAGTCAGTGTTGTTCATTCATGAAACCCTTTATGTTCAGCCTACCTTCCTCGTATACTCAGTACTCCAGTTGTAATGACGTATTTGCGTTATGGTGCTTTCTTTTCATATTACACCATAGGTTTCGAGACACGAGCTCCATCCCAGCGGTAGCGGTAGCGTTCCAGTCGCAGAGACATAGTGAGTCCTCATTGATTCGAGGACAATATGATTTGATTTATTTATATCTTTAGTCTAGTTTTACGGAGTTAGTTGGAGACATGTTCCTTCAACTCCTTATTCAGACAGTTTAGAGATTTTCGGATTTACGTTCAGATTCAGTTGTTTTGGGTATTTTTGCCCATATGATTGTATTTAGTTGAACCTTATGGCCTTACAGTTTGATGTATTCCGCATTATTATATTATGATTTGCAGTATATAGGTACATATATCAGTCATGGGTTAGCTTGTGGTCCCTCGGGGTCATGAGCACTGTGTAGCATTTCGATTCAGCAAATTGGGGTGTTACAAACTTGGTATCAGAGCCTAAGGTTCAATAGAGTCCTAGGAAGTCTGAAAGCCGCATCTAGTAGAGTCTTGTACATTGGTGTGTTGCGCGCCACATTTATGTGCGGGAGGCTATAAGATGTTTTAGGAATAGTCCCCTTTCTTCATTATTCATGTCAGGCTAGTGAGCATAATCACAAGTGAAACTCTCAGTATAATCCATTCTTCTCATATTCCATATTGTAGGGTACACCACCTAGTGTAGAAGTAATACAAAGCGTGTCACAGATTTCAGATGCTTTCACAAAGTCTTTTAAAATACCCATGTAATTTCTTACTATATGATATGTTTATGAAATACTTTAAATTGCTCTCATATATGTTGAATATAAATAATTATTTTAGATTTGCTCTGCATACCAGTACATCTGTATTGACCCCCCTCCCCTATCTCTCAGGTTCTGAGGCTCAGTCTAGGGGTCCAAATAAGTAGTAGATAACTCAGACAACAGATTAGATTGTGCAATGGTGAGCCATTTCTATTCCAGAAGGCTTTTCCTTTAATATTATGTCATCTATTAAAGTTTCAATCTACTAGGGGCCTTGTCCCAATTTTCAGATAGTTGTCAGACTTTTATATAGTAGAGATTTCATAGACTGCTCCAAATATTATTTAGTTGATTTTTGATTTCATTCCTTATTGTTAAACTTAATCCAGAGTATGACCATGTTTCTGTATTAGATCAAAATTCCACATTTTCTTTTATTATATGAATGTTGTGCATGACTACTAGATAGAGTAGGACATCCAGACCTTCATGGTTTGGGATATTCATCACGGCCAGACCCTAGTTCGGGTTGTAACAAACTTGGTATCAGAGCACGGTTCATGGTCCCAGGGTGTCTGCGAAATCGTGTCGAGTAGAGTCTTATTTATGGGTGTGTAGCACGCCACACTTATAAGTAGGAGGCTACTAGGATTTTAGGAATATCCCCCTTTATTCATGTTCTAGTTCGTGCTATTGAGTCAGAATGTTCCTTTTTCATACTTTAATTCATGCTATGGTGTTGCCCATATGAAAGTAAAGTAACTCCAATTCTTTTCTTACTTTGATGTGCTCAGATATGTCTCATTATTAGGGTCATTTAAGTGCAGAAGTTTAGAGTCTAAATGATATGGCATATAAGATTTTAAAATTTTGCAATGGCTTGATAAGAGTTCGTTAGTGCTTCACAGTGTATTGATTCTAGTGTGAACTTTGATTCTAATGACAGCGTGCTTTTCAGCTTGCAGTGTTAAGTGTATTCAGTCCTTTTAAAGATTTATGTTGCAAATGTCATGCCTAAAAAGAGGAATGGTGTGTAGCAGAATGTTGGAACAATATTTTCACTCAAATAGTAGTATGAGTTAAAGTATTGTTGTCATGACCTATTGGTAGTGATATTGGACCAAGAAGTTGGAGATATGAAGTCACAAAGTTAGAAGTCAGAGTGAGGGTAACTTTTGTGTAGATAAATATTTTAGTTGAATAATCGATGTTTGAGGATGATTTACCCCTTTTATAGTGATAGACTAATGCGGTAGCTAGTAGCATGTGTGTATTGTATGGTATTCTGTAGGGGAAGTGTTTGACTCAGATTTTTATTTATATAGAGTAAGATGTATATTCTTAGATCATTGATTATTGTGTATCAAGTTTCTAAATCTTGTAATCTTGTTATCATTGTGTTGTTGAAACAAAAAGTCTAGTGAAACCGTGTGGGGCTCTTTCGATTCACTAGCATAGTTGCCTTGTCATTCATCTTATTTTCTTGTTAAAAATACAAAATCAAAGTCTAGTGAAGCCATGTGAGGCCTATTTTGATTCACTAGCAACTTGTTGTTCAACTTATTATTCTTGTGTTGGTTGAATATAAGTATAGCCGAATCTTTTCGCATGAGATTGAGTTCGTAGTGAAGTGATATGTCCTTTTGTATTAGTTTAGCAGAAGGTAGAGAAGGAGTTATTAGTCAAGGTGATATGAGGTTGCTGTATTTTTTTCCTTCTAAGGCTATTACATGTTGAGTGGGGCTAGTGGTACCGTTGAGTTGCTAGGTGGAGAAAGACTAGTTAGAAGGTATATGTTGTTCTAAATGGCTAAGTTAAGGTGTTTTGACTGCTAGTGCTGAGCCTTCTGATATGATCTTGATCCTCATGGTAGAGATATAAAAGTTTGGGGTTGCGATATTATTAGACTATAACGGAAGAAGTATGGTTCATTAAAAGCTTGGTGATATCCATGTTAAGTGTTAGAATCTAAGTTTGAGTTTTGAACGTTGAACTAATAGAAATAAGTGTAGAAGCACCAGAGGGTGTGCACTTCAACTATGGGGATACTCATGAAGATTCGAAGTTAGTAAGTGTTCAAGTATTATATGATGACTATTGGTGGCTATACAAGATAGAGTGTATCTCAAAAAGTAGTATTAACAGTGGGTTTTCCACTTTCAGGTGTAGTCATTCAGGTTAAGTTCTATGATATGCGTGTATGGTCATTTTTCCAGACCTTAGAGTGTAGTAAGTGTAGTTCAGTTAGAGTCTAGTAAGGGATCTCTCAAACTTAAGATAATGGTTTGAAGCTAAGGGGGAGATGATAGAACGAATAACCAAGACAGACTCTCAGATTGTAGTAGTGATGTCAGTATGATATAGAACATCAGAAAGTGAGGGTGAGACTCAAACCATTCTTATCTCAGTATTTTTCAGTTATCCCAATAGAAAATCATGTGCTCTTCCAGTTCCTAAATAAGGAATTCCAATTCATTTCAGTAGTCGGAATCACATTCCATAAGTTATGAACTCCAAGTTGAGGTCATGTATCTCATGACTTATGTACTCATGCTTTATACTGCGCTCAGTTCCCATATCTCATTCTACACACCAAATAACTGGTGAGATTTATCTTAGAGATAGGTATACTCTAAATTCAAATCACTTTGATGAATCCCTGATATTGCTTCGTTGTTCCTCAGGCCTCAGTTAAGTGTCAATTCTCGTATAATAGCCTACCATGTTTCAAGGTCTCATGTTCTAACCTTTTAGTGACTCCTCCTTATGTAATGATAGTGGTGATGAGTAGATATTTCTTATTGATAAAAGATCATTGTATACTTATCTTAGATAAGACCATATGTGTGAAGTAAGATTTGGGGCCAAGTCTTTGATACATATGATGGTTAGTGGAAATTTATGTGTGTATGTTCTTGGGATAGCGCGTGGTAGTTATATTGACAATGGTTTAGAGACTATGTGAAGTATGTATTTACGGGTGTTTGCCTTGTAGTTCATATGTGGTTATAAAGATAGGCTTGAATGACATGTTGGGATTTAAGTGGAGGAACGTACTATGTGCTAGTAAATCCATGGTAAGAGTTCAGAGTTAGTCATCATTGAAGTGGTAAGGCACATTATGTTTAGGGTGTGATCTCTAAAAAGATATAGAAGACTGAATCATATGGTTTAGAGTAGTATCGTTGTGCGGCATGTTGTATTTTGTGGTTTGGAGTTAGGCTTGATCTCGGTAAGAGGATTTAAGTCACTTTAGACATTAGTAGAAAGATTTATCAATATCCATATGAGAATTTTAAGGTGAATCGATTGAGCATGGTATTTAAGGGGAATAGTATAGTTAAAGGAGTATTTGGGAAGTGTGCTAAGCTGGAAAGTAAGAAGTTGCATTGCCTAGTGCCTGGTAATTCTACCCTAGTTTATGCCCAAGATTCTTTTGCTCCCTAATGTTACTAGAACTTCCTTAGAAAGAGTGTTGAAAAGATACTCCAGTTAAGCATAAGTTTTCAAGTATAATTTAGTCTGTATAACCAGCATTTCAGTTTAATAGTCAGGCGGACAAGTTACTGTAGTTTTCCACCTTTTCACCCAGTCCTACTATTTGAAGTCTCATGTGTATGACCATCCCAAAGAGATAATATATTCCATCCATGTAAATTGTGAATCCAGTTCAGTCCAAGCATCATGTTTCAGATTCAGTTATTTAATCATGACTCAGTTCATAAAAGTCAGTGCAAATCTCAAATTTTTCCAAGTATTTTAGCTCAGACAGTGAAATACCCTGGTAAAGTCTAAGCCTTGATACCTCATGATTCATACTTGCCTTAGTTATCTCTTCTCAATTCAATATATATGATTAGATCATGAACACTTCAAGGGAATCCTGAATTCTCAGCATGAATCAGCTCCTTGAAGCAAGTAAAGTCGAATCAGCACAGAATTTAGTTTCATGATAGAAGTTTAAATGTTTCAGATCAGTTATATCCTTTCTTAGAATATACATCATGTCTATATTATTTCATACCTTTAAGCTTCAACATTCCTACCCATCATTTAGGGATGAATGATCCCAAGGAGGAGATAATGTAACACCCCGCATTTTGGGCTAGAACGAAAATCGTTATTTCTATGCGTAGATGATCCAAAAGCCTTAAATCCTATGCAAATTTGGCATGTTAATCAATTATGTAGTGTGGGAACCTATTTCAGCATGAATTGAGATCATAGAGGTCCCTTAACTCAAGGACTAGTTGAAATCTTTCCTATCATTCAAGTTTTAGTGAGCGTCAAAACTTCGATCAACTTCAATCGATCATAACTCCTTGTATATGATGAACTGAGTGGCCTACTATATATCAAATGAAAGGTATTTGTGTCCTCTTTCTAACTACATTGGTTTCTCTTTAATCTAGTATCGTAGTAGAAAGTTATACTTATACTACTTCAAAGTGTCAGTCTACCAAAACGTGACGATGAGGCTGACGACTTATCAGCTGTGTGACAGCCCGTCAGACCTGGCCGTCAGCCTAAGGTAGTGAATGGTGAAACCAGCCCAAAAGTGATGACCTGGGTGATGACTTATCACGTGAGTGATGGCCCATCAACCCTGGTCGTCAACTGATGCAATTATGCAATTTTTTTGGGTTCCTTAGGGGTATTTTGGTCTTTCTCTCACTCCAAAAACCTTTCACACAAATTAAATCACCCCTTAAGAGTTATTAATCAATCACTATCAGTTTAACAACATCAAAAACTTTCTCTTCACTCTCAAAATAAGATCAAATTAGGGTTTTCTCCAAGAACAAAAAATTCAAGAAAATCAAGCCTTAAGTTCAAGATCTCCAAGAAACAAATCAAGATTTGGGTTTCATCTATCAAGATATAGGTTTCATCTTTTGGATCTTATAATTTAAGGTACGTGGGGTTTATCCTAAAAACTACATGGGCTTAAAACCATTAGAGCATTATTTTAAGATTTTTATGCATGAATTTCAAAGGGGTTTTGGAATCTATGTTCTAAATTACGTACTTCGAATGTTTTAATGTTACTATTGTTTTGACCTTGTGGTTGTATCTAATAAATTGATTTACATGAATACGTATTTGTATGGTATTTGAGATTTAAGATTGTTTGAGAGCATAAATTATGAACTCCCACTCTTGTATTGGATTAAAGCTTATGGTTTTGTTGGAAAAGAGTTGAAATGCATGTTTTATGATTTGAAAGATGTTTTCTCAATGTCCTTGTACTTGAATATGATTTCAAATTGTTGAGAGGGTGTTTCTTCATATAACTATGTGATGTTAAAGAGAAAGAATTGCATGAGATTAAGACTTTTAACATGACCACCTTTGTTTACTGAATCATTGATAAAGAGAATTAACTGCATGATTTTATATGAGTTTCTTGAAAGAATTGTTGATATGGTGGTCCCAAATTTCATGATTTGAAAACAGAGATATAAATTTCTATAAATAGCTCGAGAATGTGACTTGCAAGTCAATGGTATGATGATACCATTTATGTGTATATGCCATGACAGAGTTAAAGATTTCAAAGTATGTTTTCAGAGCATGCAGGTTTATAGAACTAAAAATGGGCATAAAAAGGGTTAGGTGGTTACCCGAAGAAGGTATGAGTTCAAGTAACTCTTAGCCTGAAACCATATTTGTTGATACGGGTAGATTATTATTGTACGCTGGTGACGGCTATGTGGCGTAGTAGATTCAGAGACTCCTACCCTTGCGGCACACTTGGGTTGGGGGCTTGGCTGCTGAGTTAATGGAAGATCCCATATAGCCCATGGGATTACAAATTGTAGGGTACACCACCTAGTGCAGAAGTAAGACAAAGAGTGTCACAGATTTCAGATGCTTTCATAAAGTCTTTTAAAATACCCATGTGATTTCTTACTATATGATATGTTTATGAACTTCTTTAAATTGCTCTCATATATGTTGAATATAAATGATTATTTTGGATTTGCTCTAAGTACCAGTACATCTGTATTGACCCCCCTCCCTTACCTCTCAGGTTTTGAGGCTCAATCTAGGGGTCTAGATAAGCAGTAGATAACTCAGACAGCAGATCAGATTGTGCAGTGGTGAGCCTTCTCTATTCCAGAAGGCATATCCTTTCAGATTATGTCATCTATTATAGTTTCGGTCTACAGTGGGCCTTGTCCCAGTTTTTAGACAGTTGTCAGATTTTCATATAGTAGAGATTTCGCAGACTGTTCCAGATGTTGTTTAGTTGATTTTGGATTTCATTCCTTATTGTTAAAATTAATCTAGAGTATGACCATGTTTCCATATTAGATCAAACTTTCGTATTTTCTTTTATTATATGAAAGTTGTGCATGACTACCAGATAGAGTAGGACGTCCAGGCCTTCATGGTTTGGGATGTTCATCATGGTCAGGCCCTAGTTCGGGTCGTGACAGTATGACACGCTACACACCCATAAAAGATACTCTACTTGACATGGCTTTGTAGATACCTAACGACAATTAACCTAGGCTCTGATACCAATCTTGTCACAGCCTAAACCAGGGACTAGTTGTTATGGGTATATCAAGTTTGCCAAGGACCAGAGACCACCCCCATTAACCTTGCAAACTAGAATACAATACAACTAGTAGCGGATGAATTCTGAATATATAATAAGATAGAGCAAAGTTTCTAATATATAACAAGATAGAACTAAGTTCTGAACATATAACAAGATAGATAAATCAATTGAATAGGATCTAAGAATCCATAATACCAATTCCATTCACATCCTATCCACAAAAACTTCTAGGAAACAAAATATCAACCAAAGTTAGGATATGCCCCTGACCATAGTCAGAAATCCACCAAAATAGTCTAAGACTCAAGTAAAGATAAGACCATGAAATAAGGTCCTTTTAGAGAATGGAAACTCACCACATCAAAGATGATTCTCAAACAATCCATAAATCACCTACCACTATGCAAGGAAATAGAAGTGTCTTTAGACCCTGCATCGCATGGGGATACAACGTTCGAGGATGGTTAGCGTGGTGAGTGCTAGCATATAACTCATAGAAGGGATACAATAATACCATGATTAATCTATCCAAATATCATTCCAAAACCTTATGCACATAATCATATGAATATATATAATATGTCGGTATAGGGGAAAATGTTTAGCATGAGAGTTAAAACATTAACCTGACTGTGTAGCTTCAACCATCATAAAGGCACCAGCAGGCTATATGGGTCTGGCTCCCTCCATTGAATTGGCCCTAGTGCGTGTTAGTTATATGAATTGGAGGTATTAAAGAAGGCTGAGGAATCTACAACTCTTCACCAATCCATAATAAATATATATATATATATATATATAAGGTGTGACACAAGTAGACAACTATTAAGCCTAACCCCTATGTCGGCAAACAAGGGTTTCTAGTATCGGTCCCTTGGGACCTCCACCTTTATGGCCATCTATACAACCCTCTTTAAGCCTAAGTAAAACATTTACACATTCCTGTTCATTAACCAGGGACCATCCATTAAGGAACATACCATTGGTATCGTCATACTAATTATACTTTCAAGCTAATATGATTATGCCATTTCCATTGACCATCAACTTGGGCGAATTCATAACCCGTATGGCCCAATTATTCATTAACTTAGGGGAATCCACGACCCCCAAGGTTCAATTTAAAATCAAGTCATGGCCATAAAGGCATTTAAAGTCATTTGTATCCCATTAGCCTTTTATGCAATACAATAGCTTCAATTTGGTTTCAATATGTGTTTACCCATGTTTCAAAGACAATTTCATAAGGTTGGGTTGATTTCATTACCAATTAATTTACTAAAATCCATAAAGTTGGGGGAATCTATGACCCTATTCTAAACCATGGGAAAAGCAATTCAATTATAACATCCAAGAGTCCTCAACCCAAATTCAAAAACAATAATTAACCACATGGATAACAAGTTTAAACATGTGATTTTAGAAAAACAAGTTTTAGGAAAAAGATACACGCCTGAGAATATCAAGAGACTGGAGAAAAGAGCGCACAAATTGACCCCTAGATGCTCAATCCCTTAAAACCACTAGTTGTTCTTGCATGGAGGATTATAGAGAGTTAAGAGTAGTTTATGATTGTCTAAGTGATTAGAAGAACCCCCTTTAGATATTTTATGGGTGTGGGTTATGATTGGGGAAATAGGAAAATGACCAAAGTACCCTTAATTAAAATTGTAGAAAATTGGTCGCCAGTCGTTACGGGTCACATCATGACTCATGGCGACTGGGTATGATTCATTGCCTAGAATTGTAGTCAGGGAAGTGACTCAGGGTATACTTTACTGGTTTGGTCACGATTCATACCCTACAACTCATGGCCATACCTAACGACTTATAAGGGTCCAGTAGTGATATAAATAAAAATTGGGAATTCCTCACTAGTTTGACTATGACGTGATCCTCATGGCTCATAATTAGTTTTCATGACTCATAAGGTCCATTTCATACTCAAGATAGAACTTTGGTTACTCTACTAGTTTGGTCACGAGTCCCTTTTTGCGACTCATGACCACACCTCACTTCTCGTGACGTGCCAGTCATAGCCTTGGCAGTGAGCTCAAAACTCAAAACTTTCATAGTCAAAAATCTGAGATGTTACATAAAGCCAGATTAGTAGTGCAGGGGTATAACCAAGTGGAAGAAATTGTTTATGATAAGACTTTTTCCCTTGTGGCAAGGATGGAAGCAATCAAAATCCGTACTGCCTTTGCTGCCTACATGGAGTTTAAATTATTTCAAGTGGATGTCAATAATGACTTTCTGAATGGATGCCTCTAGGGAGAAGTGTATGTCAGACAACCCCCAGGTTTTGAGGACATTGATCAACCGAATCATGGCATGCAGTTAGATAAAATACTGTATGGTTTGAAGCAAGCCCCAAGGGCATGGTATGAAAGACTTTCTAAGGTTTTTCTTACAAATGGATTCAAAAGAGGGTAGATAAATGATACTCTCATACTAAAATCAAGATGGACAATCTACTCACTGTCCAAGTATATGTTGGTGATATTATCTTTAAAGCAATCACAGAACTTTGTATAAAGATTTTTCTAAGCTATTGGGAGTGAGTTTGAAATGAGCATGATATGAGAGTTGAGTTTCATCTTGGGGTTACAAATCAGGAAGACTTCTACATGGACCATGATTTTTCAATAAAAATATATTAAGGAGCCCTTGAATAGATTTCACATGAGTGAGGACAAGACAATTGATACTCCCATTGGAATCAACTATAATTTGGATACAGATAAACCATGTCCAAAGATAAAAAAACAATGTGCAAAGGAATCATTAGAGCCCTATTGTATCTGAAAACCAAAAGGATTGATATGGTGTTCAATGTTGGGATGTGTGCAAAGTTTCATGCTTGTCCTAAGTAATCACATAAAAGCTTCTAAAAAAATTCTGAGGTATCTGATGGGTAGAGGGGACCTGATCCTGTACTACCTTTAGGTAACTCTTTTAATCCAATAGGTCATGTTGATGCAGATTATGTAGGCTAACTAGTTGACAAAAGAAGTCCTTTAGAAATAGATTACTTCATGGGATCCTATCTAATATCTTAGGGAACCAAAAAGCAGAACTTAGTGGCCTCCATATCTAAAGCTGAGTATTTTGTTGTTGCTTTTTGTACTAAGTTTTTGTAGATCAAGCAATAGTTAGAGGACTTTGGCATAGTCTCAGACACTATTCCTCTATTATGTGAAAATACCAGTGCTCCCAATATGGCCAAGTATCCTGTACAACATAAAAGGACTAAGCATATTGATGTGAGACATCACTTTCTTTTTTAGGGGAACCATCTGTATGGATTTTTGCAAGACTGAGAGTCAAGTAACTGACATATTCACAAAGGCTTTACATAGGGCCCAATTTGAGAAGAATAACCTCAAACTTGGTATTATTAAAATCAACTGAGTTTTACACAAAAAACTTTATCTCCTCTTCTATTGGACAGATAAGAGAACAAGTATATTTTGTCTTCCTTAAGTCTCTAAACATTTGTTCTTAACTCAACACCCATATTGTCATTCTTCTCTCACAAAGTTCTTATCTTTCTTTTTTTCTCTCAGAATTATTAAAAAATAAACAATAACAAAATATCTCTTCTTTCATCCCTAATTCAAATACCCTCATAAGAAATTCTCCTTCCATTGAGTCTCCTTCAGCAAATCCCTCTCTAAACTTTGAAAATCTCTTCTCTAAGGACATTTCTCCTCCCACATCATAAATCGATGCTCTATTTGGATCACCTAGCAGTGGAGAAGTACCCTCTTCATCCATTTCTCCACCACCAGTTGACTCAAAAACTATCAAAATGACATCTCCAACTACCAAATATCCATGTGGACTATCTATGACTCCAAATACTAAGGCCTCATCATCTAGTCTTCCTTTTGAGTTGGAGCCTGCCTGAGTTTTCTACGAGTCTAGGTCCCCACTCAATACCTGAACTCTTCTCAGCCAAGGAGAACTTGTTCGAGGGTGATCTACCTGATAAATATAGGAACCCCCTAGAAACTTAAAGGCTAGGGATAATTGGGTAGCTGAAAGCCTCACTCGGTTAGCCTGTGACCCAAGGGGATATCCATCTCTTTTAACAGAATCACCACCAAAACCCCAATCCCTAAACATGATGGAACCTTAATTTCTACCAGTGTTTCTAAAGATATGCTTTATCCTACTGTGGAAGATAATGAAGAAGATGATGATTTAGTAAATCTCATCTACAGTAGAAAAGGGGGGTACAAGGGAAAGGATTAGGTCTTTGAAAGACCAGTTCAAAAGTCTTATAGAACTAGAGGGGTAAAGAAAAAACTAATGATTAATGCTTTGAAGTCTAGTAAAAGGGACACCATTCGAAAGAGGAATGCTTAGAAAAAGTCTAAGGGAGAAAAATTTGCTTATCCTTCTTATGAAGTTGTTAATGTAGAGGATGAAAATAGGGAGTAGGACACTAATGATAAAATTCTTATTTCCACAATTAAGAATCATAAAGAGGCAGGTAGTTCAAAGCCTATAAAATTTGTGGCACCCAAATCAAAGGGTTTAGGGGGGGAAAACATATTTTAACTAAGAGAAAAGGGGTGGAGGTGACCAAGAACCAGGTCCCAAAGCTAACTTACACTCATTTAAAGGAATTGGTTAGTTATTTAAGGGACTAAGTACCTCTTCCAAAAGAAGGAAAGTACAGAATCATGATCAGAATCTCACTAGAGAGCAAAGGAATCAAATCTTCAAGTCCCAAAAGGTATTAACTGGAAGGGTCTTTGATCCCAAAATCTTTAGCAACCTGGAATATGTAAGTTGGTTGAGTTTTTCCAAAATTAGGATTGGTTATATTTGTTTGATACTCCAATTCCACAGTTTATGAAGCTGAGGTTAAAGATTTCTTCTTCACATGAAGTTTTCTAAGGATGGTTTGAGTTTAACTGCAATGGTGAATTGAGTGGAGATTTTTTTACATAAGGTATCTCTTGGATAAATGTTGGATATCCATCTTGATGGGATCAGTTCAGTGAGGAATCACCAACCCTTACTTTAAGTTTAGCTGGAGCCATTCTGTATGGTAGAATAGATATGGGCCGAGTGTCTATAAGAAGATCTATTTCGAAGTCGATTTCCTTTTTGGGAGGTACTCCAGGAAGATCTTCAGGGAACACATCTAAAAATTCCCTAAATACTGAAATTGACTCAAGGGTTGGAGTCTCTGAATTTGAGTCTTTGACTCAAACAAGATGGTAAATACACCCCTTGGATATCATTTTTCTCGCTCTAAGGTATGAAATAAGCTAACCCCTAAGGGCTGTAGTACTATCCCATCATTCAAGTACTAGTTCATTTGGTAATTGAAAATGAACTATTCTATTTCTATAATTAACTGAGGCATAGCATGAGTAGAGCGAATCTATTTTGAGAATAACATCGAAATCCATTCTCTCTAACTCTACAAGATCAACTGAGGTAACTCTCTAAGATATTGTGATCGGATAGTTCTTGTATACCTACCTGGCTATAATGGAGACACCTACTGGGGTCGACACTAAAAAGGGTTCTGCTAGATTTATGGGACTGACTCCAAAGTTGACGGCTATATAAGGAGTTACAAAAGAAAGAGAAGATCCAGGGTCTATTAAAGCATAAACATATAAGTAAAACACTTGTAACGTACCAATAACTATGTCAGGAGAATTTTCCTAATCTTGGCAGGACTAAAGATCATATAATCTATTCAGACGCTGATTGCTGGTAGCACTAGAAGTGGCACCCTGCTGAGTTGGGCGAATAGATGGAACTGACGACTGATTGGACTGGCCTTGTTGGCATAATTCCCTACCTCTATGAGAAATTACTCGACACTCCCAAATTTGATGTCCTGGTTTTACACATCCAAATCATAGATCACTGCCCACTCTACATTCACCATGATGGAGTCTGCCACATTTCTAACATAGAGGATTCATACGAGCACTATTAATACTTCCTTGGGACTTAGAGCTTGCTGCCCTATCTCGATTATTATTTCTGAATTTTAGTACTGGGGCGCTAGCTGAAGAGGGCACTGGGGTTAAGGACCTCTGATGGAATTCGGGTTGGTTACCTCCTTCTGACCTTGGCTGATTGAAATTAAAACTACCTGTCCTAGCCCTCTTGCTCCTCTTCTCTCCCTCCTTAATATTCTGCTCCTCAATTTTCTGAGCATGTACCATCAACCTAGATAAGTCTATCTTCGTAATCAGCATTGCAATCCTACACTCCTTGACCACACTATCGGACACACCAGACACAAACTTACTCATCTTAGATCTGCTATCAGCTACCACGTGAGGATCATATCTGGCTAACTGAGTAAACTTGAGGGAATACTCTTTCACGCTCATGTTGCCCTACCTTAAGTTAATAAATTCTAACACCTTGGCCTTCTTTAACTCCAATGGGAAGAATCTATCTAAGAAAGTTGTGGCAAACTCTTCCCATTGTACAAACCCTGCATCAACACCCCAATCAACCTTTCACTACTTAAACCAAGTATGGGTTACATCCTACAACTGATATGCAGCCAACTCAGCACTCTCACTAGATGTTACCCCCATAATATCCGTTACCATCTACCCCATATCTAAGAATTCCTATGGATCATCTTCAGACTTGGATCCCGTGAAGGAAGGAGGATTCATTTGGGTGAAGTTCCAAATTCTGGATGCAGTAGTATTGGCCACTAGGTTGTCCTGAATAGCAGATGGCCATTCATTCTGAGCTGCTACGAAGTTTGCTAGAGTGGTGAACGCAGCTCTAAATTCTGCATGAGAGACATGCTCGTCCAGAGGATCTTCCTAGACGGGTGGAGGTGTTGGCTGGTTTCCTACTCCTCTTTTGTTATTCTTTTTGGAAGGCATGTTTTGTAAATAGAAGGAAGAAATGGATTATACTAAGAGTTTAACTTAAGCTCATGCTCACTTATACGATATGAATACAAAAAAAAGGGAAACTTTTCCTAAATGCCTTATAGCCTCTTGCCTATAAGTGTGGCGCGCTATACACCCATGCACAAGACTCTACTTGATGTGGCTTTCAGACTTTCTGGGACTATTTAAAACCTTAGGCTCTGATACCAAGTTTGTAACGCCCTGAGAGTACACCCTAGGCGTCACACGGTGCTTATAGTCCTGAGGGACCACAAGCTAACCCATAAGCTGGTACCTGCTGTGAGCACTGAATAACATAATCATAAATGTGGAAGAATAATTAATATGTCATAAGGTTTTAATATTTGAAATAAATACTAAATAATGAATCTGAAGAAATGACTATCTGAATTTGATAAGATAAAGAAAATCTGAATAACTGACTGACATGCCAACTGAAGTTTGAATACTGAATAACTAATTGTAATGTCTAAAAGCCTCTAAACTAACTGATTGTGAATTGATGGGACAGGCCCTAACTAACTCCACTAACTACTGAATTAAAGACATAAAGTAAAATAATTTATCCTCAAACATGAGGACTCGACGCTGCTACTGCTGAGTAATCTGAGAACTGAGTGTCAGAACCTATGATATAATACATTGTAGCATAGAAAAAAGGTATGAGATTAGTACTTTGAATGTACTGGTATGCTAAATGAGGTAGGCTAATATGCATGGTTTTATGAACAGAAATAACAACTTTCTAAATATACATATAAAATATAAAGTACTCAATGGAGAGCATAAAATCTGTAGATCCTGAAAATATATGAAATTTGTAAATACAGTGTATGCATAAAAGTCTATAAATACTAAAGGTACGTGAAATCTATAGATACTAGGGATGATGACCAAGCATATAACATGAACTGAATAAAAGTTTGTAAACTGAAATACTGAAATAACTAATATTTTTATGCCTTGGCCAAACGACACTGAGATTGAACTACTGGTCTAATTATTGGACTGACACTGTGGGAGCTATCATCTAACCGACATACCCTAATCTAAGCTAATTGGGGTCAACATATAACTCTAGTTAGAAGGGTGTTAATACCGTGCCACGGGTACTAACGTTGTCTATGTGGATCCATCATCCTGGTATACTGTATTTTCCTGAAGTACAAAGGGTGTCAAGCCTAATATGATGGGTGACCCCTGCAGATAGTCAAGCCTATACTGATGGGTGACTTATCATATCCTATGCTGGCTACATAGTTCTAGAGTTTAGGAACTGCTACTAGTGACTCTGCCTATATGACGGGGAAGCCGTCATCCCTACACTTGCTCAGTGTTAAATCCTACTCCCAACTGAATGACACTAGGTTACTGACTATTCTAAGTTTAACTAGCTGTTCTAGTAATGCTTATAAATATAATCTAAAGTTATTATGAAGATACTGAGACAAGACAAAGTAGAACAGCTATGGTTTTCGGGTATTAAATACCCCCAAGACTCAAAAGCAAAAATAGTAACACAACATTAAGCTTAAAGGACTTAGCATGAAAGACCTATATCAAATACTCATTTTTGTAGGCATTTTATCAAACACTTGTAGTTCCTAGCTTAATCAAATCATGGGAATGTTATGGAACTTGTAGTAATAGCATGAATTCAACATGAATAACTCTAAATCATGATTTAATTCAATAAATGATAGCATTAAAACATGGGGAATTGATTGACAATAATAATTTCATTTATACATGGTGTAAAATCATGGTTCATGGAGATTCATAGGTGAAATCATAATTCAAAATCAAAATAACTTGAAAAGATTATAAATTCATAATTAAAATCAAGTACTTAGACTCCATGGGTGAAAGGAACCCATGAATGAACATTTAACATACCTGGGTTAATGAATTTGGGAAGATTGATGGTGAGTTCTTGAGATTTGGCCTTGAATTTGAGAGCTAGGGTTTTTGTGTTCTTGAAGAGAATGGATCCCCTTTTGAATAATTTGAGAATAATGGGCATATAATGCCCTACTAGGATTTAATTTCGTGTTTAGGATGAGTTTAGGGCTTAGAAAAATGACCAAACATCCCCTTGGAAATTAAAAATACGGAACTGGAAAACTAAAAATCCCAATTTAAGGCCCTAGCGCGATGTTCCAAGATCACGGAGCCTCACTGAAAATTGACGACTGGGACCTGGGAGCTTAGTGCGACGCGGTGAAATCGCGGTAAGCCTTTGGAATACCATTTTGGCCACCTCTACGATGTACCATTATCGCAGAGGTTCACTGGAAATTGACAAATATGAAATGGCACTCCTCTGTGATGCGCCATGATCGCGGAGCTTCACTAGAAAGTGAAAATAACGCTACGGGCCCAAATTATGATGCTTTACGACAAAAATTTTAAATCACCATAACTTCTTACTCGTTTATCGGATTTAGGCGAATCATATATCGTTGGAAAGCTAGCTCAATTTCCCACAACTTTATGGGCTCTAAACTGAGGAATAATAAATATTCGAAAATTTTTTGTATGAATACTCTCATACTAAGGTTTAAATTATGCTAGATAAATATAGGATATTACATGTTTGAGATCAGTGGTGATGGCACTTTATGGTACCAAGTGAGGTTATATGTTCATGATGTTGATGGGCTACAAAAAAAGGTTTTGGTTGAGGCACATCAGTCGCGCTATATTGTTCATCCCAGCTCGACTAAGATGTATCATGATCTCAAGGAGATCTATGGGTGGAATGGCATGAAAAGAGATGTAGATGATTTCGTGGCCAAGTATATGGTGTGTCAACATGTTAAGGTTGAAAACATAAGGCTATAAGGGTGTATCAAGAAATTTATTTGCTCGAATGGAAGTGGGAAGTGATTAATATAGACATCATTATCGGTCTTTCTCATTCTCGAAATCAGTATGATTTGATTTGTATCCTCATGGATAGGATGAATAAGTCTGTGCATTCCTTTCTAGGGTGGACTACCTTTTCATGGTTGTATCTTTAGGAGATTGTAAATCTGTATTGGGTACCTATTTTTATTATCTCTGGTCGTGGTATGCAGTTTACATCTTATTTCTGGTGGTCTTTTCAGAGAGGGTTGGGGACTAAGGTTAGTCTGAGTATTGTTTTTCATCCGCAGTTGGATAGACAAGTGGATAGAACCATTCAGACATTAGAAGATATGCCTTAGGCCTGCGTGATTGACTATGGTGGGAATTGGGTTAAGCATCTACCTTTGGTGGAGTTTGCTTAGAACAATAGTTATCATTCAAGTATTGGTATGGCTCTTTTTGAGTTGTTGTATGGTAGGAAGTGTAGCTCTCCTATTGGGTGGTTTAATCTTAGAGAATTAGACATGTTTGGTCTGGATTTGGTTTATCAAGCAATGGAGAAGGTCAAGGTGATTCGGGATAGGATTAAAGCTGCCCAAAGTTACCAAAAGTCCTATGTGGATGTTAGGCGTAGGAACTTAGAGTTTGAGTTCAGGGATCGGGTGTTCCTCAAGGTGTCTCCTATGAAGGGAGTGGTGCGGTTATTTTATTTCATTGTCAAGAAGTCTATTGCATATTATTTCATTGCCAAGAGGACCATTGCATTTAATATCCGTTGATACATAAGATAGGATACGCTAGAGTTGAGGATATCTCATCATTTAATATCCTTTGACACACGAGATAGAATGTGTTGGCGTCGAGGATATCTCATTATTTAATATCCATTGACACGCGAGAAAGAATACGCTAGTGTCGAGGACATCTCAGCATTTAATATCCGTTGACATGCGAGATAGAATACGCTGGTGTTGAGTATATCTCAACATTTAATATCTGTTGACACGTGAAGATAGAATACTCCAGAATGAGGATATCTCATCATGAATCAACATATGAATGCATCAAAAGCACATAATTTGAAGAAATATCTTTAAGTCGTTATCTAAAAATGGATGACATATGGGATTTCCTAGAAATTAACAATTTGAGGGTCATCTATAAGTCATATTATTTGAAATAGAATTGTGTGCAAGATTGCCTATGAGTTTATAGTCCATAGTTCACGCGTAATCCGCAACAACATGTTAACCGGATAGTGTGCAAGGTTACCCCAAGATCAATAGTTTGAAGGTTATCCATAAGTCGCAACTAATTCCTTATCGAAGAATATGCGAGATTATCAAATTGATATGTCCAAGGGTTCTCTATAAGTCGCTTCATATCCAAGATCGATTATGTGCAGGATTACCCAAATACTAGAAATTTGAGAGATATCTATTAGTCATATTGTATCTAAGGTCGGATGATGGGCAGGAATACCTGAGAGCTAGCGATTGGAGGGATATCTTTAAGCCATCTCTTATCCAAGTTCAGATAATGTGCAGGATTACCTAAAAGCTAACAATTCAAGGGATATCTGAAAGTCATCTCATATCCAACATCAAATAATGCACAAGATTATCCAAAGATTGACAATTTAAGGTAAATTTATAAGTTGTATCAATACATAAGATATAAGACTTACCCGAGGTCATAAGCAAAGAATCATTGTCAATAACAGAAGAGGCTATCATTCCACATACAACAAGCATTAAAGGTGACCAAAAGGGTTGCCGCATCAGCATAAGATTACACGATTGCAGGGACCGTTCTGCATAAAGTGTCATCGATGTCCAAAAGGGATACCCTATTTTGAAAAGATATTCAATTGACAAATGAGCTAATTATGCAACAATCAAAAGGGTTGTTATGTCTGTTATTACAAGTTATTTCCTTTCAAACAAGTACATGAGAGGATGACTTTGCTTTTTAGGCAACAACTCATATGGAGATATGGTAAAAACTATACACCCCTGTGTGAATTGTGTTTATTACTAATAATTTTTGTTTGAGATATTGTTGAGAGCATACAAGAGGATGAAAATATCAAACACAGGTATGGATGACTCCAAAAAGGACACAACACAATGTGAAACTTTTTTTAGCAGCAAAATGGGACAAAGTCTAGAGAGGGACGTTAAACTCTTTAGACGCGAGCTAAAGGATGAATCCCACCACCATCAAACCGCATCCCTATTAGAAGTCATGTGGGTATTCTGGGATATTCTGGTTTCAGCTTCATCTTTGAGATATTTCTAAACTTATACCGAGGGTAACCTTCTCTTTCTTTCAAATCTGGGTGATAACATACTTAGAGTTTTGGAAATTATGTCCAGGTAAATTCTTTCCTATGGATGTGAAGGATCCCACATTCATGTTTAAAAGGTTACAAGCCTCTTTTCAACAACTCAATCAATTGTTCACTCCTTCCGGGCCAAAGATCATCTGAAATAAAAGACTATCTTTTCTACCGATTGAGTTAAACTACAAGCAGTCTGATTCCCTGAGTTTCAGGGATATGTAGGTTGGGATATTTGTTGAAAACTTGAAAGCATTCCAACTTTCCTCTAAATCCCTTTATTTTCCAGCTTTTCGGTTTCATCAAAAACTCCAAAATCGAGATAGCTTGTGAATTTTTTAAAATTGTGCTTTAAATCAAGCTTTATGAATTACAAGTGGCCCGAATTCTCATGTAACCTGAGATATGTAGGAAACCTGATACTAGGATCTATCCATAACTCCATGAACTCATGTGAAAATCCACCTCTCCCGAAAGCGAATTTGTGGTCGAACAAAAAATAGAAACGTCAAACTCCCTTTGCCTAGGTTACTTGCATCCACCCTGCTCAAAGGGAGGGAATATTTTTTGACACCTAATTTTTTCCCTCCATAACTAAGTTTAATTCAGAGGTTTTTTAATTTTTAAATAAAATTACAATATTTATTTTATCCGAATAAAAAGATTTTCAAAGTATTTATTTGGGTAATTTTGCCATTTTAATTAGAGTTTATATATTATCGTATTCAATTATACAAAATAGTATAAATTTGTTACATAAATATTTAATTTACAGATCATCTAATTTTAATCAAGGCTTATCTTGAAAATAGGTTCAAATGGTAAAAATCTTGACTTAAATATAGTTGTTCTCAAAATTAATTTATTTGAAAAAAATATTTATTTTATTTTATCGAATTAATAAGTTCGAGATTAAATGAGGTATTAATTCATTTTGTAATTTAATTTAATTTAGTCAATCTATTAGATCTGGTCATAATTGAAATCAAATTGGCCACAATTATGATGTAATTAGCCAATTGATTTTCAATTTGACCAAAACCTAGATAGAATTGGCCAAATTCCTAAAATTTCAATCATAATTTATTCCAGCCCAATTCATTAGCAACCCATCAGCAGCCCACATAACAATTTCAGTCAACCCACCACCCTTAATTGACCCGGACCGTTCCTTTTTCTCATTTACGTATAAATTAACAACATCGAACAACACCTCTAACGTACAACAGCAACTCTAATAGTGTACAAAAATCGACCAACAATATAAAAACATGAGAAGCAACGTTCAAACGACAATAACTCCAGCCAACCACCCAGCTCCGATCGAGAAGCCCCTAATCCGACCCGACAAACAACAACGTTTAACAGCTTCCATAAAAATAGCCACCAAAACCAAATCAAATTTTATATTTAAATTTGAATTTCAAATTTGTACTAGATAGTACAATTTCACTTCAATCTTGTCTTTTTCAGTTTGAATATTAAAATTTGTACTAGATTGTACAATTCCACCTCAACCTTGTTCTTTTTCCATTTTGAAATTCAAATTTCTACTAGACTGTATAATTTTGCCTCACCTTATCCTCCAACAAACCTTATCCTTAATTGAAAAATCATAAAAACGCCCTTGAGAATGGCTATCCCACATCGATTGAGGACCAAAACCCAATCCAAAAGTTTTCCTATAAAAGGCTCTCTTTAGATCAAAATTAGACAAGTCTTGATATAGTGATAAACCTGTTTCGAACAAACAAATGAATTCTTTCTTTTATTAAATTTTTTTTAGGAAAAGTAGTCAACTAGTCGGAATTTTCGCCGCGACATCGACACTTTTCAGTGGTAGTCAAGGTTTCGACGACAACTCGGGGTCCCATTTTGCTGCCAAAAAATAAGTAATACTTTTTCCTTTTTAGTTTTAATTTTGTTTCTTCTTCTCGTTATTCTATAGTTAGTGGCATTTTGATAATCTTGTATGCTGAGATTGTGCGCTATAGAAGGCCTCAATGGTCGTAGGATTTTGATGGGATGAAGTGAAAATGGTTGGATTGTTGTGATATCCCTCTGCCTATCTTAGTTGTTTTATTGTTGTATTTAATTTTTGCTCAAGTTTGGTCTGATTTATTTGAATATAATCTTGTGTATGGGTTAGTTTTATTTATATTATTTGTTTGATAGTAAGAAGTACGTAAGCAGACTCTATTAAGTTTATTTATATAATTTTTATGGGTTGATTCTTGCCCTGATTCTCTATTTGCTCATAAGTTTGTGGAAGTCTTAACTTGAATGATTTCTTGGTGCAAAACTCACTGAATCTCTCTATTGTTTGTTTGAATATGGTCATCTATACATTGTTAGTGCTAGTTGATTCTTACTGTGAAATTTCTTGCTCGTACCCTAAGTTTGTTCTTGCCCTTTTATATATGAGCAAAAAAATGATCAAAACAGACCCTTGCTCACAAAATTACACTCTCTGGTTATTGTCCTAGGATCTTTCTGGTTTACAATGCCATATAAAGTTCATAAACCACATGCTTTGAAGCATTATTTGGTTGTTCTTGTTCAAGTCGTTGATTCTTTCCTTTAAGTTCTGTAATAGAATAGTATTTTGGTTATTGTGCGAAGTCTCATATGTTTTTCAACTAACATATTAGCAATATTAGTTGTGAGAGGAGAAAGTAGTGGATGGTGTTGTTTCCTATTTTTGAGTCTTCATGATCCCGAGAGTATCCACTTGCAAATAAAGTTTGGATTTTGTTTAGACATTCTAGACAGTTCCATCTACAGATAATTTCATTTGTTCATAAACTTTTGTAATTTTCTTAGTTATAAAAAATAATGTTCATGTTTGATCATTACTTGATTCGTTCCATCGTCTGAATTGTGTGCAAGTATGCTGAAAAATCTGAATCTCATCGTTTAGAAATGGCTTTTCTATAAGTGGTTCTCTTGAGTCAGAGTTTAGATCTTATTCAGGACAATGTAGGAATAGATTGTCTGTTTCATCTTTTGTAAATATCATCTTTAATAATTTGTGGTAACTCAAACTATGTAATGAGTCTTCTGTTTAACTTGTGAAGTTAGAACTATATCTTTTCTCGATCTAATATGCTAGAAGTTGTGATGCATTTTGTCGTTACAGTTTCCAACTTTATGTATTCATATCCTCTCTTTCTTTTGCTTAAATTTTTTGGTTGGAAAATTGGTGCTAAATGGGTAGTTAACTAATATTTGGATACTTTAATTGTCTAAGTATGGCCTAAGGTACCCAGCCCTCCCTTTTTTGTTTTATTTAGCATCTCCATTATTTCTTTCCAATTTTTCTCTTAATTAACCTTTTTAGCTAATACATCAGATGTAAAGGATTTGTCTATATTACTTTGTTTACTGGAATTTAGATAAAATAAAGGATAGTTATCGTTTGGTAATGCTTATGGGGTAAAAATGTTTGTCTTGGCTGATTGAAGTTAATTTTTATGGCTTTTCTTGGTCTTTCTTCTAAATTGGTTGCATGAGAAGTATTTTAATTAATACCTAAACTTTCCATTATCGTTCCTTTATATGAGCTTGATACATATTTCTTTGTTATCTTAATTGCATATTTTAACATAGTATTAATTATTTTATCCTTCTTTTTTTTCTTTGCATGAACTAGCTTTAGAGTCCAAATGGACTCAATTTCTCCTTGCATTTTCTTCATGGGATAATGAGGATCATCTCTTCGAGTCATGATTCAGACTAAGTCCAAACAATAATACAAGGCATACCGATATAAGAAGATGGAAGAGGAAAAATGGGTCAAAACCTATTGATAAAGATGTTAAGATACTTAACAAGTCTCTATTTATATTCATGTTTTTACTTTTTTATTTATTTATTCATTCATTCATTAAGGCATCGAAGCCAAAATTATAAATTAATATAAGTAAAGCTGATTTTGGGCCAAAGGACCCGAAAAAGATAGTAGAGGACAGGTTATGGGTCAAAAGCCCAATATTTAGATTAGGATAGGTGAAGATGGGCCAAAAGCCCAAATGAATAGATTAGGACAAGTGAAGATGGGTCAAAATCCCAATTGATTAATTTAGGACAGGGTTTATAGATTTTGGCTTAAGAGCCTAGATCATTTAATTCTCCCCCTTTCTCTTTCTGTGCTTATTTGTTATTTATTTTCTTAGACTTAGTTAAATTTCCTATTAAGTCTTCAAAAATTTATTTTACACAAGTTCTTCCTTAATCACTTTCAAAAGAAAATAAATCAGCCTCTCTGTTTTAGTTAGTCAAAAGTGGTTTTGAAATAGCCTGGATAACCGCAAGTTAGCGAACATTTTAGGTTCCTTAAAAACCTTTCTAAAATGTTAATAAGGACCCTATACCAGAATTTTTCTGAAAAGTCTAAGTCTTTTTTTGTTTTAAGACTTGGAGTTTTCTTTTAAAAGTTTCCTTAATTTCTTTTCAAAAAAATTAAGTGGTAACTCTGTAATTTTTTAAATTATTTTAAAATTTTCTTAAAAGTTTTTAAAATGGTTTAAATAGTCGAAATCAATGTTTTTCAATCCTTTGAATTAAAAAAGGGATAAAACACCAGGTGAGATTGATCCAGGACCAATTTTTAACAACTTAGAGTAGACAGAAGAGTTATGTTTGGGGGTCATGACTTGGAGTTCATGCAGGGTGAACGGGTCTTGTGAAGGTATCATGAAGGGTGTGATGAGGTTTGGGAAGAAAGGAAAGCTCAGTCTAATGTTTGTTGTCCCTTTTGAGATTCTTCAGCAAGTTGGTGGTCGTTTATGGGTTGACTTTGCCACCGGGTCTTTCAGTCGTACATCTGGTTTTTTGATGTTGAAAAGGTACCATCCAGATGATTCATATGTGATTCAGTGGTATTGAGTGAGTTTGGATTAGAATTTGGCTTTTGAGGAAAAGCCTATAGCTATTCTGGATAGACAGGTTAGAAAGTTAAGGTCAAAAGATAGTGAAGATACAATAGAGGCATCGTCCCATAGTGGAAGCCACTTAAAAGGTTGAGTACGACATGCAGAGTAGATTTCCTCATCTCTTTGATAGTCCAGGTATCATCTTTCTCTTCACGTTCGAGGACGAATGTTTATTTTAATGGTGGATGATATAATGACCCCTGAGTCATTTTGTGAATTTTTGTTATTTAACCTTCCTCATAGTTCTTAGACATGACTTGTGGCTTGCAGGGTGGGTGGTACCAATCCTTGAGGTGTCCGAAAGTGAATTAAGTCATAGATTCGTTCTTATCAAGTTCAACCATGATCAACTTATGGTCAAGATGACCTTGATTTGGTATTTTTAGAGTTATCGTTGTGTCCTGAATGTGATTTTTGGTGAAGTTACATATTCAGTTTGTTTTCATGGATTTTCGAATAAATTTTGAGGGTCTATTAAAAGTTTTGGGTTATTTTTGACAATTAATTAAATTGGTGGATAATTAGACTAAATCCATAAAATCATAAACTACCCTATATCACATGACCTGCATTCAAGTTAAATAAACTGACAGGCCAACTCCCTAGATCACAACAACGACAGTTAGCTATAATACAATTTACACCAAGAAGCCTTGAAGGGGATCTCTTTCTCGGACTAACTTGAGGTTTGGTTATAATGTTTATTTTGTGATTTTGATTTTGCGCTTGTAGTGCTATAATTATATTGTGGATATTTGATTGAATTGAGGGTAAAGTGTTAGCGTGAGGGTTGGCAGTGACCGTCAATTGTTAAACTTTGATACTTTTGCAAGCCAATCATGGCATAATGATTGACTTTGTTAAGCTTTGGTGCTTTTGCAAGCCAATCATGGTGTAATGATTTTCCAAATAGTTGGTACTAATTATAGATTATTAATGTCAATTATATGTATAGGTTCAATAATATTTCTCCAACGTAATGTGACCTGCAGTAGCACTAAGTACTTAGTTTTTTGGGATTTAGTTTTAGATAATTAAATAATGATTACGACATAATATGCTAATGATTAGCGCTATTTTGTCCCTAATAAGGTGATGAAACATCAGGCAGTAATGAATTGTTCATTGTTTTCTATTTTAGATTTAGGCATATTGTTAGTAAATGGTTTTAGGCGTCATAAGATGCCATTAATGGCATGATATGCATTTAGGGATTGAAATTAATAGGTGCTATTTCTGACAGAAAATATGTGGTAACAGTAGGTGATGAACATGACCATATTGCTGAAAGGAGATTAATATAGTTTGAGAAATTGAGATTTAAGCATAGAGTTCCCTAATTATAAGTTGTTGTTTCAATTGTTTCTTTAGGATTTTGATTTGAATTTTCATTCTGGGATATGGTATTTGCATACTAGATGGGATATTCTCTGATTAAGTTCGAATCGTGATGTGGTTGGTGTAAATGATTAGGAGTTAGAAATATTTGAAATTCATGAAGATTGAAATTTGACTATGTTTTCGAGCTAAATATAGCAATATGGGAGTTATTAGATTCGTATTCTCACGGGGAATGTGTATCTGAACAGATTTTGATCATTTGGAAGCTTTACAAAAGAGAAAGTTTATAAATTGGCTTGGGCTTCGATTTAAGGTAAGTTGAGACTTTCTTAGACTCTTTTTCAAAGTGTTTATGTGTTAGTTATGTGTAATGGGAGTAATGGGAGAGTGGGGGTTCCGTATAGGTGAAGTGACGAGCATCTATGTGGGTACCAGTGTTAGTTGAGGGGTTAAAATACGTTAATTGTACATTTTAAATTGTTTTCCCAATTTGCTAGCACGATGATCTGATTTGCCATGGTATATAAATTGTTTTGGGATCAGAGTTGTACGCTTACACATCATGCATTATATTTCGTATGGGGGCGGAGTGAATGCCTGCACAATATTATCTATTTATTATTTGAGATCGGAGTGCACTCCTACCCATATATTTATTGGGATCGGAGTGTCTGCCTGCACAATACGTGGACCTTGTGAGTACCTCATAGGTCTTGGCCTTGAAGTCGTTCGGTATGTGTGTACATAACATATGCATTGCATTGCACAATATTCATTCATTCATTCATGGTTCAGATTGAGTAAGGTGTAATTGTTGACTTTGTACTATTTATTAAGCACTTGAATATCTGTTACTTGATTTTACTGTATTAAAGATTTCTTGAATTGTGTTATGATATCCTTATGACTATTAGACTTAATTTTTCAATTAGATTAGGGTGGTTTTACTGAACGTAGGTTGTATGATTGTTTTTAGATGGTTGACATGGCATTGTAACTACTTTGAATTAGTGTCGATCGACGATTCTTGCTGATTACACGTCTCTGTACTCACCTTTGATTTTTCTGCATTTTATGTGCTAGTATCGATCCGACGATCTATGGACATTGATTTTTGTGGTTCCTTCTATGTTAGTATCCTTGGAGATTCGAGGTAGCTGCTATTATTTTCAGAGACTGCTGAAATCTCCTTTTGCCTTAATTTTTATGCATATTTTGCATTTTAAGATACTCAAACTTTTCTTTAATTTCTTTATTTAGTAGCTTGTATTAGTGACTATCAGACCTGAAATTGTCTATATGTTGACTATACTAGTCTATCAATCTATTTTAGAGATTATTCGGGGATTAATATGTGTCTATTTTCTTCTGTTTCTATAAGTTTTGGATGTTGTGTTTGAGATTGGGTTCCTAGCTTACCTATCACGGAGGGTGAGATAAGTGGCATCACGATCCCAAAGTTGGGTTGTGATAATATTTTATAATTCAGCCCATCATTTATATTTTATACAATTCATACTTGTATTATATTTTTGGTAAACGAATCATGGTAGGAATCCTACAATTAGCATAGGAATCCTACTATTGTGTAGTAATTATTTTTATTTAGGACTCTCTCTATATATATGGACAGAAAAATATTAGCATCGCCCAAAATCGTTGATGAACATTTATTTTTCTTGCACTTTTTTTCAAGAAAACTTAGGTGAGTTTTTGCGTTTTTCCTTGTTTGTGAGTTTTGATTTTTTTTTTTCTAAGGAAAATTATGTCCTATCTCTATTTGAAGTCTAAAAATCATATTAATTCAAGAAGAATAAAAAGTCTATTTATATATCAAGAGGCTAAATTGATGAGCAACAAATCTTCTACTAAAGTAATCCAGGTATATGTATTTTCTTTTCAGTTTCCTTGTTCCCTCAAGTTTTTTCCCTTTTTTAAATCACAATATAATTAATGTAGTTGTATTGTAAGTTATAAATCACAATATAATTGATGTAGTTATATTGTGAGTATGTAACTGAAGCATATATATATATATATATATATATATATATATATATATATATATATATATATATGTAAGTGTGAATACCTTTAGAAAAGTGATTTGAACTTTTCGCCCTTTATTAAAATACTCCGTTTTAGACTAAATTGTCTTTTCACCTTTTTTTATCAATTAAATGTCTCAAAAATAAATAATTTCAACTTGACTTTTCTCAGTTTTTCTCCTATTTGATTTGTGAGACAAATTTTCCATGCTGTGACTTTTCTTATAACAATAATAGACTGATTATTTAAGGAAAAAATAATTTAAAATAATAATTAAATTTCAATGAAAATAAAACTTAGAAATCCAAAATTTTAAAGAAACTACATCAATTTTTTTTTTAATATTTTCTATATTCTAATAAGTTACAAAAAGAAATTTTCCCAAAGTTCTAATGAACTACCGTCCTTTTAATTTTTATTAGTTTTTATTTTCGGAAAATTTCATTTATCTACTTCTACATATACATATGCATATACATATACATATACATATACATATACAATATATTAAAACTGTAAACACCCTTAAAAAGTGATTCAAACTTTTTGTCCTTTATTAAAAGTTTATGATTTATACAAAATCGTCGTTAAATTCATATAATATTTAAAACTAAAAAAGTCTTAAAATACATAATAAGAGGAGACTATATTTTAAAACTTAATGAGTCTTAGACTATATAATAAGAGAAGAATATATGGTAAAGAGTTATTAGCATAATTATTAATTAAGGAATCCTAAAAAATGGCAAGTAAAAATTACTTTATTTTTTGATAAACTAAAACTCCTATACTTTTTAAAAACCAAAGAATTTGTCGTGAAAAGTGAAAACTACCATATATGCTAAACTTGAAATCAATAACCCAATGCATATTTAGGTATGCATATTTTTGGAAAAACAAAGATTGTCGTGAAAACTGAAAAGTGAAAACTATAATAAATAATTTCATTGATATTTTACTTTTCGCAATAGAAAAATAAAAAAAATTACTACAAGAAAATTGCTTATTAGCTGAGAATTTTCATAGGGATAATGTGGTAAAATCTTCAAGTAATTTGATTACCTGCGGATTTTCTTACCAATTAGAATCCAAAGGAAATACCTTCGTAGGTAATTATTATCTACGGATTTATAAAATCCCCAGGTAATTTAGCTGAGAAAATAAATCCGCAAGTAAGTTATTTACGGATTTATTTGTGATTAACTATCAAAATTTTGCATGAATTATTTGGTAAAATTTCACAAAAAGGATTTTACCTGCGGATTTCCACGAAAAAAAATCACAAATTATTCCCCACGAAGATTCCCAAGTAAATCCCTAGGAAATTTACCTGCGGAAATAAATCCGCAAGTACGTTATTTGCGGATTTATTTGCGATTAACTATCAAAATTTTGCATGAATTATTTGGTAAAATTTCATAAAAAAGGATTTTACCTGCAGATTTTCACGAAAAAAAATCACAAATTATTCCCCACAAAGATTATCAAGTAAATCCCTAGGTAATTTAGCTGCAAAAATAAATCTGCAGGTACGTTATTTGCGGATTTATTTGCGATTAACTATCAAATTTTTGCATGAATTATTTGGTAAAATTTCATAAAAAATCACAAATTATTCCCCACGAAGATTGCCAAGTAAATCCCTAGGTAATTTAGCTGCGGAAATAAATCCGCATGTACGTTATTTGCGGATTTATTTGCGATTAACTGTCAAAATTTTGCATGAATTATTTGGTAAAATTTCATAAAAAAGGATTTTACCTGCGGATTTTTACGAAAAAATCACAAATTATTTTCCACGAAGATTGCCAAGTAAA
Source organism: Capsicum baccatum var. pendulum (assembly GCA_030864225.1). Taxonomy (NCBI): domain Eukaryota; kingdom Viridiplantae; phylum Streptophyta; class Magnoliopsida; order Solanales; family Solanaceae; genus Capsicum; species Capsicum baccatum. Next base: position 167,408,287 of record CM061558.1, on the reverse strand, counting down.
TTCCTAGGTAATTTAGCTGTGGAAATAAATCCGCAAGTACGACATTTGCGGATTTATTTGCGATTAATTAACAAAATTTTAAATGAATTATTTGGTACAATTTCATTAAAAAATAATTTTACCTACGAATTTTCACGAAAATAATTCACACGTAAATTACTAGAAATGTTTCAAAATTAATCAAAAATCTATTTAAAACCTTCAATAATTCTCAAAAGCATCATTCAAAACAACTTTAATGTAAACCATTATAGCTAACAAAAAACATAATCCAAAACATCCACATCAATAATGTATGATTCGTAAATGGTCCAAAACAAAATATTTTAAACTTGAATCCTAAATAAAACTACCAACCATCAGTGTCAAAATCACTTTCATTCACGTTATTAGGATTATCACTTCCATTCACGTCATCAGAGTCATCATCACTTTCATCCTCATAAGCTTGGTAGTCTTCTTGAGATGGGTGTTCATCATTTGAAGATGATTTGTTGTATACATGCTTCATCAACATGTGTAATTCCTTTCTCATCCTCTTATTTTTCTTTCGCTCATTCTGCAACTGAGCATACAAATGAGCATTTGAAGCATCAACCTGAAACTTAATCATCTCATCAATTTCTTTTGGCAAAGTTGATGTTGAACTGTTAGTTGCCTTTACACTTCGACCTAGGGAGCCAAGACCTTTGACTTTTCCTTTTTTCTTTCCACCAACAGATTGCATTCAGATATCCATTTCACTTAACTGAGTCGGTTGACTAGTTGAATTAGTTTCTCCATCCACAGCTGATGCACTTTGAGTAGCTAATATTTCTTGTTTCTTTCTTTCAAACTCATTCTGCATAAGAATATGTTAAGTCAAATCATAAAAAGTGGTAAAAAATATATCATTAGCATAAACTATATTAGATTATAGAATAACTATTGCTATGTTATTAATAGACTAACTTCTCATTTTCATAGCACTTAAGCAACAGTAAATCATTGAACCAGATGACAGTTAGGTCGCAGATACATCTACTGAACGAGTACAATTATGCAAAAATTATTTGGAAAAAATAATATTTATATTTTTTGACCTCTTTAACCTGTTATTACAAAATTTACATCCCTGATATATACTTATTAATAATGATGGTGCATTCCTGAGAACTACACTAGATCGATGTTTCCCTACACAGAGGGTCGTCTAATTGCTTTGTCAACTCCCTCTTTATATAGAAGGATTATTGGAACTCTAATTGATATTTAGGTGCAACCAACTTTGAGGGGTTTTTTGTTCCGACTGAGAACGCGGATAGGATAACACCAGTTGGAGATATTGATATAAGCAGTCTGGGGGTAGAGCTACTTCTATGGCAGGTAGTAAGGGGGTTGCAGGTATTTTAGCCCCAGCTTTAACTTATATAGTGCCCCCCCTCGACAAATCCAAAAACAATAAATCAAGTAAAATGTTCTGAACTTTAAAGTTGGTACTTAAATATGGTTCAAAATTTCTTAGATTACTTGATTACACTATGTTTGGAAAATATAAATTGGCCTTGTTCTTGAGTAACTTGAACTACACTGATAAAATTGGGAGTAGAATAACACTTGTCCTATGATTTTTGTGTTGGGGTGACCTAGGAGTTGTAACGACTCATAGGGTCACCTAACGAGTCGTTACTTGACTCGTTATCACTAGAACATAGGTGCAAAAAGAAGTTGGGTTTCTGTTATCATAACGACTAATACAATGAGACCTAATTTATATGACTCGTGGTGAGGATTGATGAGGACTTGGAAGGGTAAGACACTATGGAAATAGTTATAGCCGGAGACCGAGTGTTGGTAACGAGTCGTCGTCTAACATAATGACTCATTAAAAGGACTCATTACCTGAGCAGTGAATATTTCTTATACACAGTCTTATTTCACGAGTCTTATAACGACTCATTACTGGTGGTAACAAGTCATACCCTGACTCATAAGGTACCCAGACCCTGCAACACTTATGATATTTTCTTGTTTTTCTTTCTTTTCTTAAATGTACTAACATGTGAGTTTCTCCCAGCTATCAATGTCACTAAAGAATGACTCCATAAAGAAGCAAACTATTTTACATCCCTCTACAGGAAAACAAAAAAGAGGGATTTACCAAGAGAGCAAGCTAAGCACCACATGCATATCTGAGATGCCTAAATTCGACACTCGATTAAGACAGTACCACTTTGAATGGATGAACAGATATCCCAGGAAGTACAGTCCTGCATTAGTACGAGAATTCTATGCAGCTTATCAGATGGGTCTTTAGAGGTTGTATCCACATGGGCATTCATAGAAGGGTGGTGACCCCTTGATGACACTAATGATTAGAGGTGTACGGTTTAACATCTTTACACAGACCATATCTCGATTCCTATATGGGCTGAAGTCCCAGTTACCAACCAACATAGCTAAGATTGATTATTGTATGGAGGAGATGTGGATGTTAAAGGTAAAACAGATTGGTTTGAAAGAAAAGATTGCCTAAACTTCGCAAGAAATCTTGGTGGATACTTATGCATCATATGTTGAGTCCCATATATGGGGACAACGTATTGAGTCCAGACCGAGTATCTTTGATTACGAGAATCATGGAGGGCTATGAGTTTAATATAGCCAAGTGGATAGCAATGAAGATCCACGATCAGGCAGTGAAGCCTAACACAGTCCTGGCATTTTCATTTTTACTGATACGAATATGTTTATATGAGGGAGTGCCAGATATTCTAGGATTTAATCAGTTTATACGCCCATAGAGTACTACATATTTAGGACAAATTAACAATGCTAATAACCCCGTCTCCAAGGCAGCTAAGGCGGGGACCAATTTACTCCAAGAGGCATTCCAGATCGGAGGGAACAAGATTAATACCCTAAGGTACATTGATATTGGTGGAACCCCTACTGAAACTGAACAATCCAAGCCTCAGGCATAAGATAGACAAGCACCTCCCAGACTACGATGCCTTCTTCTGCGACTAGACCATTCACTGCCAGGCTGGCCACTGCCGGATATGCCTTTGTACCGCTGACATTCATAAATGAGGTGCTAACTTCTATAGGTAAAATTTTGTAAGATTCTATAGGCAAAATTTTGTAAGATTCTGGGAAAGGCGGTAAAGTTTGAAGATAATTTGTATATTTTTTGTCGGAGTACATTAGGCACTATTATATAGGAGAACCGAGAACAAATTTTGACTGCAGGGGAATAGAGAACACTGAGTGCTAACAGAAGAAGACATGTAGCAGGTAAGCCACTGATCCTAGTGCCATAGTGAATTAATAACATTACATTTATTAAATAGAAAATTTATAGGAGCAACGTTTTAGTATGCTAGTTCTCAATCACAGTTTAGCAAATTATCACTATTTTAAACAATAGTTATTATTTTAAGCACATATCTTATCATTTCTGATATTACGTACATCGATATATCCCAAGACTTTCTTTAATTAATTTTGCTACAAGTTAGTGCAGTCATCTAACTATATGAAAGCATAGGACACATGCTAACATATGGGCAACTGTTAAACCAATTGAAATTGACAGTCCAAGCAGAAAATCTTAACACAAATATTGAAACCTCAGCATCAGACCCACTGATTCTACTGCTCGACTTCAATTACTTCCATATTCACTAAATGGTTCTAAAGCGCTTATTCGAACCATAATAGAACATTTATGACTATGTCCAAAACAAGTTGGGATCAGCTAAATGAATCCCATTTCTTCATTTTAAGCTCATTTCATATCATCATTGATACAAGATAAAGTTCAAAAACACAAGAAGCAAACCACAACAAGAACAACAAGATGTCAACAACAATGCTAATTAATCAAAATAGGCCATACACGGCTTCACTAGACTTCAAGATTACAACAAAAACTAGTTTTTAAGAGTACAAGATTGCAACAAGTTGTAGTGAATCAAAATTGGCCCCACACGGCTTCACTACTTCAAAATTGAAATGAACTCAACTAGTAAACAGAGTAAATGAACACTTACATAAGTAGATTTAGCTTTTTCATTTACCCAACTTTCATCACTTTTCTTGCGATGAGTTCGGAAATAAAATTCTGAAACAGAAAGATCTTTTCCAGTAGCTTATTTCTATATTTAAAAAAAGATACATATGTTATCAACATTGAATATGATATTATTTTCTTTAAAGAAATATATTTAAAAAGAATTATAATTACCATTCTCTTACAGATCAATCGATGAGGTAAACAACCACTTGTATGAAGTGATGCACTAGCATTTGAATCACGATTGTCTTTATTTCATTCAGACTTTATTTTGAACTCATCAGACTCCCAATACACCTTTATCTCATTGAATACTGCATCTCCCATCCAATGTGGTTTCAGAGGCAATTTTTTTCTCACATCTTGGAAAACTTGGGTCATTTTTTAATATGTCCTTTTATTAAAATTAGACCATATAGCATCATTACAGTGAGGAAGCCACTAAATTTCTTCTACATATATCAAATGAATAAAATATTAGCTATATAGTCCCACAATTATATTTATACATGAATCAGAATGTACAAATTTTTTACCTTCAATTCCTCAAACCACATCTCACGAGTAGACTCTGGAAACTTCTTCCATGAAGGTCTAGCCAATTCAAACTTACTCTGAATGCAATTAGCAATACCATTAATAACTACCTTGTGTGGATCAAACCTACATAACATATAGTAGTTATCAAATATATGCACATATAAATAGTACACCAAAATATATGTATTATTAAATGTTAGTACATCTGCACATATAAATAGTACACCAAAATATATGTATTATTAAACTTTAGTGGTATTACCCATCTCTTTCAGGTACAATCCATATTTGATTATCATCGGCTACATTGTCAACTATATTAGGTGAGGTGGTTGGAGTCCTGTTGGACGGTGGTGACATTAATGGTTCAGAATCTTGATTTACAAGTTGGGACCGATTAGATTGAGGAGAAGATTCAATAATAGCAGACTGGGATTGGTTGATCCCAAGATTAGGTTAAGACTTATTTACATGAAGTAGACTAGTATACGAATAGAGGGGTTGTGATGGTATTATGGGAGGCACAACAATGTTATAAGTTTGGGATTGATTGACTTTAGGATTTGGTTGATGTGAGGAAGAGTTATTCACATGAGGTGAACCAGTATGAGATTGAAAGGATCCTGACGGAATTATGGGAGGCAATTGAATTGTTTGTCGCTCTATTATTTTTTTTAATTATTACTTGACTTCACTCTTTTTCCATTAAGCAATCCAGATCTTTTAGATTCTACGCCTTGCATCTGCATCCAGTAAAAATAGAAAAAATAATATATTAGTGATTTAATTGATGAACAACACATGAATAAAGGTGATAAAAATAATATATTAGTGTAGAATGTAAAGAGAACGATCTTATTAAGTATTAGAGTGAAAAGGGTCCAAATGAAGCAAAATAGATATCGTGATTCATGATATAACCGATTTCGTCTTGTGCACAAAGAATGTTAAAGCTACAAGGAACATTAGAATGGTGTAGTACCACAAATAGGCTAATTAAATGGTGCCGGCAAGTGACTATTTCTAGATATTTCTAGTAACAACAGAAGTGCAAAACACAAGACTCAAAGTAGATATCTTCACAAACAAGTGAGTACTTAAATTAAACAAGCAGTCATATGACACATAGTTTGCATGAGACTTAAATTTAACAAGTGAATTCTCTTCCAGTAGACAAGTAAAATAACAACAATTTTGACAAAAATCACAGTAGCTTTAATTAAATATAGTATTGTACATTGATAAAAGAAATCGACAAGCTAATATTCTCAATCCTCCTCATATTCATCTTTATCTTCCTCTTGAGTATGAAAGTGACTTGCTGAATTATCATTATCCGAAAAGTCTTCCTCTTCACTTGTTTTCTCCTCTTCATCATTAGTTTCTTCACTTGATATCTCCTCATCACCTTCCTCTTCTTCATTTGATATATCCTCATCTACCTTTTCAATTATATCACATTTATTTTCATTAACAACGGCTTGAAAACTACTTCCATCAACCTCTTCACCATCAGCTTGGTCATCACGTAAGCAATCAATTGGGTCATCCTCTATACTTGCACTAAAATATGACTGCTTTTTTTGGTAAGCAACTTCCAAATTGTATCTTGTATCTACAGCTCTTTTTGGCTTTGTCTTTATAACCACCCACCAATCAGCCTTATTTCCTTTTTTTAAGACGATTTGCATAATAAACTTGAGTTGCAGTTTGTGGAAATATAAAAGGGTCAAATTTAGAATATCTTCCCCTTCTTTGAACCTTGACAATACAAAATTGGCTATCAACTTTCATGCCATGTTTTGAGGGATCAAACCAATCACAATAAAATAAAACTAACTTCATAAATGATGTCATTGGCCATTCGAATTCGATAATCTCTTTAAGAACACCATAATATTCACTTGTAATGCCATCTTGTCCAACACCAGTAACACACACCACACTGTTATATGTACTTTTTCCTTCGCCCCAAGAAGAAGTATGAAACTTGTATCCATTTACAAAATAAACAGGCTAAGACTTTGCCTTTCTTAATGGTCTCATTGCTAAGATTTGCAAATATGGATTCTGCAGCATCTCTTGTGGATTACTATTTACCTATCAAATAATTGAAGCATATTAGATATGCATTTTAAGTGATATATTTTTTATTAAAATAATCTATTCATACATAATCTTTGAACCATCGTGGAAAGTCTTCTTAAATTTGTTTATCAATGACATCGTCAGTGAGATCACTGTAAGTATCTCTCAGGATTTGCTCATACAAACTGCATGTACTTACATTAGCACATTAGTTTCAATCCAAATATAATAGTTAAATGAACAACATGGTTGATACTTACTTGAGAAAAGGTTTAACTTCATCACAATTTATAAGAACATGCAATTGTGCTGCAGCAACTTCTTTATTATCTAGCCATCGGACATCGCCATCCTTCTTACCATAACTTCGGCCAGGATAATTAAAGACTAATAGTATTGGGTTAGTTGTATTTTTTTCACCAACATCATCACTATGCCTAACTCTTTTGTTGCTATAAAGTCAAACAACAGGTGTATGATGGCATAAAGTTCAAAGTCAACCAACATGATGAAACAATTCAACTTGACATAGACCTTTCGCTTATAGTTTTTCAGTGAAGCATTCGAAATACACATCTGCTTCATTTAGCCTATGATCGATAAATTCAGCTTGACATATACAGGGAAAACTAAGAGGAAGATCTAAAGAGATGAACATAAAGGAAGATATAAAGAGTTTTATTATGGAACTACATTGGCTCACTGATCCATTATTCTTGAAATTAATGAAACAGACTGAAGATGAATATGAATTTGGACAAAATGGTGTTCTTGAGGTGTATTGTCTTGCTCAGGAATTGCAGAAGATTTTGAAAGTCACTTCTATTATAGTATAGCTAGGTTAAAACTTGAAAAAAATCCATATTTAGTTTAGAGGGTTATGCTATGATTTGTGATTTTAAATTGACATCGTCCTATAACAATATGTAACTTTCTGTATCAATTCTGTTATTCATAACATGTAAGATACATTAGCTAATTACACACTCCCGCACGTCCATGATTGAACATCTAGAGAAGGGATAGTAAAACAGAGGGGTACAACATGGAAAACAAAACTCATCCGGTACCATGATAAAGAAATAAACTTTGGGCCTAATTGGTTATTGATTCTCTCTAATAACGAGAAAATTACTATTTCAGAAAGCAAAGCTACTCAAATCCATAATCTTGCTCATGATCGAGGAGAGAATTATTCAAGATTGTAAAAAAGATCCAGGGTATAAATTTAACTTCAAACTTAATCTTGAAATATTCCGCTTACACTTATCAGTCCACAATCGACAAACTCATTAAACTCCAAATAAGATCGTTTTCATGAAAGTACTTGTTCCCCTCCTTTTTCAATTTGCTTCTATTTTTTTATTGGGACAAAAGTTAATTATAGATAAGATATGGATAGGTAAGAAAGGACTCAATAGTTTAGGAATATATAGTACTCATTCAGTAAAGTAAACAAGAGGCCCCCTCCATCCTTATTAATTGTCCACTTTCCTTGGACCATCTTCTAGTGAAATTTAGGCATAAAAGATGTGTATGCAGTATAGGGAAAACACGATAAATTCAGGTTGACTTATACAGTTTTTCATTAATTGCTCAACTTTTCTCGTGCATGTAGTACAGGGAAAAGTATAAAGGAATACAACAATATCATCAAGATGAACAGAGGAAGTCATACTCCAACAGAATTCCGAGCAAACTATTCAGTTAGCACTAACAACCTTCTAGAAGCACTAACAACCATAATGACATCAAACCCGTAGACAGTCCCATAGTGACTGAAATCAAGTTTAAGTACAAAAATAAGAAAATAAAAAAAAACTAGCCAAAACAGAGTAATCCAAAGCAGTAGAAGATTGTCTACTCACACTACCAACCAAATCAAAGTGGAGCAATCCAAATTTTCAGTTGATAAAAGTAAGCATACATTAAAATATCGAGTAGGAACCTTTACAAATGAAAAAATTATGAAGTTTACAGTAGAATCTAAAGAAACTAACCTCGAATATCTTTGATTTTGATTGACAAAATTTCGAAGCTAAAGAGAAAACCTCTGATTTTTGGATATCACGTATTTTTTTTATAGAATTGAGAATTGAGAAGGCCTCTGCTTAGAGAATTGAGAGGAGAAGGTGGAGAGTTTAACTGGGCTGTCAATGTGGAAAAAAAAAAAGGGAGACACGTTTTTGTCCAATTTTTTTGTATAGACGAAATTTGAAAAATTAATAAATTTTTTGGTTAAATTGAATGGAATTTATGAAATTAATAAATTATGTGTTGGGAAATATTTATTAATCGTGTGTTTAGATAAAGTACTTGTTAGCATGGTTTAAAGTTTAAGTGGGATATTATTGAAATATATACTATTAATCATGTGTAAGTGGGATATTGTTACCTTTTACTTGTTAAGTATATTAAAATAATTTTTCTTTTTTACTTGTTCTAGAATTAGCAGTTCTCAATCTCAATGAAGTTTTAATAGTTAATGTAGATTTTTAAAGTACCAATGACAAGGATAAATTAGTAAAATAATCACTTAATTAATGTTATTTTAAGAAGAGCATAAAATATTAACTGAAACAGGTAAAAGTAAATATAATGAGTTTAACAATTGAGACAGAGTATATTTAAAGACGTTATCGAATATAAAATTTCATATACAAAAATTAAGAAATAAGAAATTAAAGTATTTTACTAAGAAAGTGTTTTTATTTTGGTTTTCCATTCGATGTTCAGTGTTCGGTATTCGTATTAAAGCTTCGACTAATTTAGATCGTGCGTTGGAGGGCTCATTCTGGGAGTAGCGCTACCAACGGGATTTTTTTTATCCCCAGGACTCGAATCCGAAAATCCTGATTAAAGAATTATTAATTTATAAAGATATTTAGGGAGTATAATTATATTATTGGTGGTCAAGGTGAAATGACATGTTATTTTCAGCATGTTTTCTTTGTTCTCAAAAATTCTAAGTAGGTGTTTGGCCATAAAAACTAAAAAATTTTAAAGTTGGAGTTGGAGTTGAAGTTGGGTTGGAGTTGTGTTGACCATGTGTTTTTGGAAGACTTTTTTGACTTTTGAAAAGTTTTTTTTAAATGTAATTTTATGCCCCCCCCCCCCCCTCTTCAAAAACTATCAAAATTGTCCAAATAACTAATTTACGTGATTCCCTTCTATAATTGATATTCATTTCATCTGTAATTCTTTGCACATTACTTTGATGAACTCTGTGCCGATTTTTCAATTTTGCTAATTGTATTTTAAGGGAAACTTTACACAAAATGGCTGGTGAAAGGTTGAAAATCAATTTGAACACAATGCATTTTATTCAGATTACATAGTTAACTAGATTCATCTAATGGATGGTTTCGGTGGAAAATGTGATATCATGGGACTACTATATCCTCCTTCCACGTAGGATTGTACTTCCACATTGCAATTTATTTGCATCTAAAAGGAAATTTTTACCTAAGTTACTTGAACTTTTCACTTTCGGTGCCTCACTCATGTCGTGTTAATTTTAACCCAAAGTATTTTGATACCTTGTTTTGAAATATTTGTTGTATTCTGTTGATTTGGAATTTTAGTTGAAGCTGTAAACATGTGAACTTGTAATTACATTTGTTTACCTATTGTTCAATTTGTTCATCGCATATTATTTTGTAATTTTTCAGCTTAAAAGTTCATGTCAATTTGTTCATGGCTGTTGGTGGATGGATAGCTACAGTTAATAAAGATGGGCTTTGTGTAATATTAAAAAATTTAGAGTAATATGTAATAATAAAAAAAATTGAAATTAGAATTGGAAAAAGGTGAAAACAACAAAAAGTTGTTTTCACTTTTCAGAAAATAATTTTGAAATTATTTTTGGAATTGATATGGCCAAACACCCCAAATCTTATAAAGTGAAAAAAAATTCCGAAAAAAAATGAATAATATCCTCCCCTTAATGTCTCAACAACTTGCTTTCATAGAACAAGTGATAAATTAAATTCCCTATATATTTTTCCAATTTCAATTAATATAACATAAAGTTTAGAACAATTGAATGGAATTTAAAATTGAGTTCAATTGGACATAATTTGGGCTAGGATTGTAATTAATTGGATAAAATTAGGCTAAAATTGTTATAAATTGGCAAAATCAAGCTAGAAAAAAAATAAATTAGAAAAAATTAAATTGACTAAGGTTGCGGATTAATACAATAATAATAATAATAGTAAAACAAATAATATAATTATTCTCAGATTAGTTATGAATAAATTGTGCAAATAAAAATATGGCACATAATATATTACTTTAAAATCAACGATAACAATAATTTGACATAGCCTCTTCTTTTGCTTGATAATACGTATCCACCGATTTAATGTCTAATTTCTTTTTTATTTTATTATTTTATTCTTCATATTTATTCTTTTCCTATTAAACTTGTAGCAAAAATCCGTTATTCTTCAAGTCACCAAAATAAATTTTAAGTCACAATAATCCGTTATCTTTTCCTATCCTTTTATCCGTTATTCTTCAAGTCAAAAAAATCCTACGTAAATCTCCAAGAAATAATTTCAGCTAAATTTGTAGCAATACAATCCCCAAATAATTTTTCAAGTAATAATTTCGTAGGTGAATCCCCAAGAAATAATTTCAGCTAAATTTGTAGCAACACAATCCCCCAGGTAATGTCGCAAGTAATAATTTCGCAGGTAAATCCCCAAGAATAAATCCCCAACAAAATTCGCAACACAAAATCCCAAGATAATTTCCCAGGTAATAAAATCCATTACATCAATTTTCACCAAAATATCTCTTCATAAATTCGTAGGATAAATTACTTGAGGATTTTTCTATGGATATATATATATATATATATATATATATATATATATATATATATATATATATATATATATGTGCGGATTTACCTAGAGATAAAATACCTGTCAATACATTTCCCCAGGTAATGTCACAAATACAAAATTTCGCAGGTAAATCCCCAAGAATAAATCCCCAGCAAAATTCGCAGCACATAATCCCAAAATAATTTCACAGGTAATAAAATTCATTACATAAATTTTCACCAAAATATCTCTACGTAAATCCATAGAATAAATTACCTGGAGATTTTTCTATACATTTAAAAAATATATATATTTATCCATATACCTGCAGATTTATCTAGAGATAAAATACCTGCCGATACATTTCCCCAGGTAATGTCGCAAGTACGAAATTTTACAGGTAAATCCCCAAGAATAAATCTCCAGCAAAATTCGCAGCACATAATCCCAAAATAATTTCCCAGGTAATAAAATTCATTACATAAATTTTCACCAAAATATCTCTACGTAAATTGGTAGAATAAATTACCTGGGAGTTTTCCTATACATTTGAAATATATATATATATCCATATACTTGCGGATTTACCTAGAGATAAAATAACTATCGATACATTTCCCCAGGTAATGTCGCAAGTACGAAATTTTGCAGGTAAATCCCCAAGAATAAATCCCCAGCAAAATTCATAGGACAAAATTCCCAATTAATTTCTCAGGTAATAAAACTCATTACATAAATTTCCACCAAAATATCTCTAAGTAAATCCGTAGGATAAGTAACCTGCGGATATTTCTATGGATTTAAAAAATATATATACATGTTCATATACCTGCGGATTTACCTAGAGATAAAATACCCTCCGATACATTTCTCCAGGTAATGTCGTGAGTAATAATTTCGCAAGTAAATCCCTAAAAATAAATCCCCAGCAAAATTCGCAGCATAAAATCCCCAAATAGTTTTCCAGGTAATAAAATCCTTTACATAAATTTCCACCAAAATATCTCTAAGTAAATCTGTAGGATAAACTACCTGAGAATTTTTCTATGGATTTAAAAAATATATACATTTGTCCATATACCTGCAGATTTACTTAAAGATAAAATATCTGCCGATATATTTCCCCAGTTAATGTCGCAAGTGCGAAATTTGCGCAATATGGCGCCAAATTTACCTGCAGAATTTTTTGCAAATATATAGTTCGCAGGTAATATATTTTAATATTGATGAATTTAATAATTTCATAGGTAAATCCGCATGTATTTTCTGCGATATTATTCCCTAGGTAAAATCCCCAGGTAATAAGCAGTTTTCTAGTAGTAAATTTCATATCTAGGTAACCTTTTCTTGAAGGAAAAGATTTTGGATTTCTATAAATTAAGACTTCCTTTTTTGTTTCTACAATAATATAATAACATTCATAACGTAAATTTTAGTGGCAGGGATATTCTTATAACTACTTTTTTTATGAGTTCGAAGGAATCGTCTATTATAGCAAAAGATTAGGTTTAATAGTATTATTTTATTGTAGTTTCTGTTTTGTGCTTAATTGAGAATTCTTTTTCTCTTCAATAATATAATAACATTCATAACATAAATTTTGGTAACAGAGATAATCTTATAACTATTTTTTGATGAGCTCGGAAGTGTCATCTCTAAGCACGCAAGATTAGGTTTAAATATATAGTTCTAATATGTTGATTATCATATTATTTTGTTGTAGTTTTTGTTCTGTTCAAGTTAGTATTGTAGATAATGAATGTTTAATGAAGCATGGGTGTGTGTTGGATTCCTTTTTTGCTTTTCTACTTGATCGTGATGTAGCGTCGGACGACCTTTTCACCCAGCTTAATATTCGTATTTTGTACAAGCAAATTCTTTGTTTGTGCACTCTTTGTTATTAGTCTTTTAAAGACCTAGAAAACAAATGTAGAAACAAGCTTCCGATTATATATACTGACCATCAAACAAACATTTGATACAATGTCCCAACCCACCCAATAGCCTTTATGTTATAGAAAAACTCATGGCCGGAAATAATCCTTATGATTTTTTTTCATATTCAATAGAAATAATAAAAAAGAAAGTCCACGAGCTTTGCTTAATTGGAAATTACTGGTTTTTAAGTTTGGATATTTTGAAATTTATGTCCAATTTTTCTTTTCATTCAAAGTTGCTTATATATGATAGTGAGAGTAGATCTCATGTTTTGGTGCTTTCATGTTTGATTGTTGAATGGTTTTTTTAAAAAACATTCCAGCCTTTTAAGGAGGAGATTTGTGCATGGTTATATATTTATACATTAGATGAAAGTTCAGTCAGACTTTGAATTTTTTTAAAAAAAAGTTAGAATTAAATTGTATTGTTCTGACATCTTAATATTGTATTATTTTGTTGTACTTTACAGGTGGTAGATGAATGATCGATCGGGCTTTGAAAATTTTTTGTACAAATATTAGGTTCAATCATATTGTTTTGTTGTAGTTTCTAATCTATTACTAGCTTTTATTTTTGTTATTATCTGTTACGTGATAGTTCACGTCAGACAATCAAGATACTGATACTTCACGCATTTTTGGATACATAAAATTGTTTATCTTTGATTTTCAAATTAATTGTTATTTTTTAATAAATTATTTTTATATATTTTTTGTTATATTATTGATGACTTGGCATGAAGCATACGTGCAACGCACGTACACTTGACTAGTATATATATACATACTAGATGTAGAAGCCCGCACTGGCGCGGGCCCAATAATGGTGACATTGATATGATTTGTAATCGTCAATTTTGTACGTCGCTATCAGAATTGCATCAAATTTTGACAAAAGCATTACAATAAGAAATCTTTCATCAATCCACCGGTGAAGTAAAAGCATTGCAGCTTTGTGAAGGTTCTGTTGTCGGGATGGTCTGGATTTGTCAAGTGATTTTCTTCCCATGAGAAGCTCGAGAAGAATACCACCAAAACTATAAATATTCTTGAACTGTTGCAAAAGACTTATACTGATAAGGTGCTAAGTAGATTTGACATGCGAAATTGTGCACCAGGAGACACACCTGTGGCAAAAATGATAAATTTCGTTTGTGCCAATGTCCAAATTTAAATATAGAGAAGAAAAAGATTGACAAAATTTCATACATATCAGCAGTGAAAAGTCTCATGTATACATAAGTTTGTAAGCGTTCAGATATAGCACACATAGTAGGAATGTTGGGGCGATATTTAAGTAATCCAGGAATAGATTATTGAAAAGGTGCAAAACGGTTTATGAGGCATCTTTTCAAATAACTACAGATTACATGCTCACTTATCGGAGGTTTGATCATTTAGAGATCGTAGGAATTATTGATTCAGATTATGCTGGATGTCTTGATAGTAGAAGATCTACATCAATATATGTTTTCATGTTGGCTGGAGGAGTTGTTTCTTGAAAAAGTGTGAGACAAACATTAATAGTTTCTTTTACAATAAAAGTCGAATTTGTGGCCGCTATGAAGCATCAAATCAGGAAATGAGGCTAAGAAATTTTATCACTGAAATACAAATAGTTGGCGACATAAAAAGACCATTGAAAATTGATTGTAATGATAAGTCTGCTGAGTAATATTCAAAGAAGTGCGGATAACTTATGTGGTAAAATAGATCTATTATAAATACAATGGATCTATTTTTATTTGTGCGTGGATATTTCTTAACTTCTCTAAATATTTTTATTTTTATTTTGAGTTTATTTATGTTAGTTTTATCGATATTCATATCTTGGGGGGTGATTATATGGTAATTAGTTAAATGCTTTACTATAGTATTCTTTATTTTTTTCCCTTAGTTTTTGTAATTCTTCTATATTATTTTAAAGGTATTCTAAATATTCTATATCTTTTGTTTCAAAATATCCAATTAGATTATCTTTCATAAGTTTTTCTAATAATATTATTTCTTTCATATTTTATCTCCAATATTTTAAATATTCATAGTCTATCATTTTATCCTGTAGTAATTACAGAGTTACAAATTTCTGTATAATAATTTATCCTAATTGTACTGTAATGTATATCTAATTCTAGATTTTCAATGCTATTTATTATCTTGTGTTGTTCTTCTCATAGCGAGTTTTTTAAATTATATAAACTATCACATGTACTTTTTCCTAAATTTTTTAGAGTTTCTTCTATCCATATTAATTTTTCTTTTAGATTCTCCATTATTTTTCTAATTCGGTTTCTATAATGTATTTCTTCATTTAGATTATCTTGATTTTCTCTAGTTTTTCTAATATATTTTAACATTTCTTAATTTGAATAATATCCATCAGGGTAATTATCCAGGTATAACTGTTCTATCCAATTTATAGTTTCAATTTCATAGTCTAATACTTTTTCTAATATTATTCTCTTAATATCTATGATTTCTATATCTCTAAGTATATATAAGATTAATATTTTAAGATTATCTATCATTTAAAATTTGTTAAATACTTTATTATAATATTTTTTAGTTGTTTGTTTTAATCTCATTAATTCTTCTATATTTTCACTAGGAAATTGTATATATTTTATATCTATTTTCCAAAATTCTAAATATACATAATTTATCATAGTTAGTGTGTGGGTTTGGTATGTAAGTATTTATAAGAGTAGTTCGGTAGGTGTGGTATATAATTAATTCTAGTCATAAAATATCTATCAAATATTTTTTCCAATATGATTTTTCTTATATCTACTATTTCTATATCCTTAAGTACATAATAAATGATTATTTTCAATTTATCTACCATTTCGTCAGATAAATAATTATCCATTTTTCATAAAATTGCTATTTTCAAAATATTCTCTTCAATATACATATAACAAAATATGATTATATTAGATTACTATATACTAGATTATTCTTAAATAACATGTTCTTCTATCACTATTAGCATGGTAATCTGGATACTTTTCCCTTAAACAGCGCCTCTACTCTGGATACTTCCCTATCACGGCTTCTTGCCTTACCGGTTTCACCTTCAGGATGGCATAGTTCCTAGGGATTTTTCTCCTTTTCCACTTTGCTAATAAACTTCTTAACATGCTATTTTTCGAATAATTCTACTATAAAGTAATTAACATGAACTTATTTTATCATATCATGATTGTTAGAAATTTATGAATTTAGCTATTCATAATAGTAAATGAATATACCTGCTCTGGTAGTTTTGGTAATTCTAAGCTTTGTTCCTCCATAGATTTTTCAATTGAAATATATACCTATTTTTTTTTTAATAAATAAGCAAAATATTTGTTGTAGACAAGAGAGAGTTTTTTTCTTCAACGCATGAAGGCTTACCTTCAATCTGAGCAAGTGCTCGTTTATTTATATTCTTAGAAATGAAAATGCGTACACTGTTTTTCTTTACATCTGTCAGCTACTTTAAAAAAGTAAAGAAAAATGTCTCCGCAAAGTCCTAAAGCTAATTTTTACACATGTCTAATCTAATAATGGCACTACTTGCCAAAAAAGACTAGTAAATGATAAGAAAAGTCAAAAAGCCTAAGGCTACTTACATAATAATTTACGTAAAGCTATCTAGCTATTTTAAATCTTCCATATGTCTTTTTCACCTTTAATAACTTGAATTACTTTCTTTGTCTTCTTTCTTTATCTGTAGTTATCGTCTTTTTATTGCTCTGTATCTCCATTATTACTTCACATCTTGCATCTTTCAGCTGTCGCTTTTATCTTCTTCTATTTCAATTGAACTTCTGAGACAATATTATCTTCTCCGTTACATTTTAAACATTGATGGTCTGGATATTTATGTCCAATTAACTTGCAATATCTGGTTAATAATTCTTCCGAAATAAATTTTTCTCTAATAACTCTGGCGATAGGTTTTTCTCTGGATTGAGTAACGTCAAGATTTATTGCCTAACGTTTTCCATATCTGCTTCTCGTAGTTCCTTTGAATTGGAGTATACTATTACATTACCTCTTGAATAATAACTCCATATGGGATTTCTGTTGCGATAAGTGTTTGCTAACTCTTGAAGAATTGTGGATAGTCAGATAATTCTCTTATTTGCATAAAAATTTTGTATCTCAATTCTAGGTATTTCTGGTTGTGGAATAATATCTTCTGGCATAATCATATCTCGGGTCATTCCTATTTTTACAACTTGTATAGGTGATTTAACTTCATCATACAATATCTCTGCTGATGCCGTGTAAAATTTTATAAAAAATAGGTTACCTTTGGTTATTCTTTTAAAAATGTTAAATGAATCATATATTTCTGGTATTTTGGATATTTCATTTCCGTCTTGGGTATATATGGTACTAAGTAGTCCATATTCGTAACAGGTTTTAACTAGATTTGGATTGGTTTGGGGTAAAGCAATTAGCTTATTGTATCCGGTTAGCTTCTAGGTTATGTAATTTGTATGTGGCTCTTGGATGTTTATAGCTCTGAACATGGGATATTTTGGTGTATTTGGAATATATGGCTTATCAAATAGCTTGTTTAGGTTCATATTTGTGTCTTTCCTATCTCCTTTGCTTGTACCTACAGAAGTAGATTGATAAACATTATGGGTTTTATGGAGTATCCCAACGTCTCCTTCTAGTTCTGGAATTTTAATGTCTTCCGATCGACATAGCTCTGCATACAGCTGAGTTAGCTGATTTGTAGCTTCAGACTTTATTTTAACTTCATTACTCTTTAGCTTTTCTATTTCATTACCCATACTGTCCACTTTCATTGAAAGCGTAGTTAGGGTTTTGAATATATTTTCTAAAGTATCATCTTCTATTATATCTGTCTGTGTAGCTTTGTCTTGATATGTAATCTACAATAACATTTTTGTCAGTACTAATTACTTCAATTGTAAATGTAAAATTTAATATATTCAATACTAGTCTCCGAATCTCTTTTGTTGTAACTGAATTTTGTATTTTCTTTGTTAGCCACCAACATACCTGTGTATTATCTGTTCGTACAATAAACTTGTTATATACAATATATGGTTCAAATGCTAATAAACATTTATATAATGATCATAATTCTTTTTTATTTATTTTCCATTTTATTTTTGTTTCATTAAACGTACCTGAGTAGTATCTACAATGGTGTTCTAATTTTTCTTCTTCATATCTATATTTAAGTACTCCTCCATAACTACATTCACTAGCATCTGCTTCTACTATATATATAAATTTTCTATTTTCGTCTGGAAATTGTAATTTTGGTAATTCTTTACAAAGTATTTTTATTTTCTGAACTTGTTTTTTATCTTCTTCATTGTAATTATATTCTACATCCTTTTTAAATTTTTTCTGTAAAGGCTTTAGGTTTTCTGCTAATTTTGGTATATATTCTCTTTTTTGGTTAATTAATCCTAAAAATGATTGTAATTTCTTTTTTGTATCTAATTCTTCTTTTGAATTTATTATTTTTTGTACTATATGTTGTTGCATTTTTACTCCACTTTTATCTATTTGTATTCCTAACAATTCTATTTGATTTTTGATAATTTCATCTTTCTTCTCACTTAAACTTATTCTCGAATTTTCTATTATATCTGTAAATTGTTCTAATAACTTTAAATGTTCTTCTTTTATTTTTTTTATATAATAGTATATTATCTATATATACTATATAATTAGGTAATTGTTTAAAATAACTATCCATAAAATGTTGATATCTACCTGGTGCATTTCTATATCCAAATGGCAGTACATTCCATTCATAAAATCCTTGTGGTACCGTAAATGCGGTTAATTCCTTAGATTCTTCTTCTAACTTTAAATGGTAAAATCCTGATTTACAATTAAATTTACTAAAGTAATT
The DNA here is from genome assembly GCA_030864225.1 of Capsicum baccatum var. pendulum. Taxonomy (NCBI): domain Eukaryota; kingdom Viridiplantae; phylum Streptophyta; class Magnoliopsida; order Solanales; family Solanaceae; genus Capsicum; species Capsicum baccatum. Next base: position 167,388,934 of record CM061558.1, on the reverse strand, counting down.
ATATCCTTGTATTTGTCTTATTTTTAATATCTTATTTGGTATTGGGTAATTATACGTCATAGTTTTTGCATTTAAATTTCAATAATCAATAATCATCCTACTTTTTCCTCTTTTTTGTTCACTATGTTTATTTAAAATAAATGTTGGGCTATTATGTTTACTATTACTTTTTTGTATATATTGTTTTTCTAATAATTCTTCTATGTGCATTTTAAATTCTTTTAAATCATCAAAATTATATGTTAATGGTTTCGGGGTTATTATGCTAATTTTATCTATTAATTCAATTTTTATAGTAGTTTTATATTTTTTCCATCCTTTTAATGGATCTTCACTATATAATTGTTCTAATTTTTTATTAATTATTTCTATCTTATTTATTGAAAATATAGTTATTTCCTTTTTATTTATTGAAAATACGACTAGTTCTATTTCCATGCTTTACTATGAATTTGTTTATTATTTCGTGTCTCGAGCTGGGGGTCTATCAGAAACAGTCTTTCTACTTATTTAGAGGTAAAGGTATGGACTGCGTACATCTTACCCTCCCCAGACCTCACTATGTGGGAATACACTGGGTTTGTTGTTGTTGTTGTTGTACGACTAGTTCTATTGTATCTTCAGTATTTTTATATTTTCTAATTTTTGTGTAATTTTTTCACTTCCTTCTATCCAATCAGTTTTCTTTCTTATTTTATTAGTAACTCTTTTTGCTCATACTTTCTGTTTACATGGTGTTGTAAACCACCACTCCGTTCTAGTTATTATATGTGGGTATAATTTATCTAAAAACGGCATTACTTGTTTTTTTACATTCTTAGCTTTATAAGTAATTAAGCCTCCTTCGTTATTAAATCCTTTAACTATTATTGGTGTTTTTAATTTATCCTATTTACTTTTTGGTAAACAATTATATCTACATAAATTAGCTTCTTCTCTTGTATCTATCATAGGCATATAATATCTATTGTAATACCCTTCTACTACTATCTTCATTAATACATATATTTTTATATCATGTTAAAGCTCTTCTTAAGAATAATTCCCCTTTGTTATATGTTATAGATAATTGTGTGTAGTCTATATTATATGGTTTTATTTGTTCTAGCCATTTTATTCCTAATATTATGTCTGTTTTTTGCATTTCTTCCTTTATTTCAAATTCTATTTTTATTTTTCTAACTCCTATTGTTATTTCTTTTTCCGCTATATTTTTAGTGTTTATTAAGTTTCTTGGTAGATCTGGGCATATATTATTGTCAGATTTTATTTCCTCATTTTTTATTAGATATCTTGCTATATAATTTTCTTCTTGTCCTATATTTAAGAGTATTAAATATTCTTTTTCATTTATTGTTCCTGTTATGTAATATTGGTTTAAATTAGTTGTTGAACTTGTTTCATAACTTGTTCTTTTTGATGAACTTGATGATTCTGTTTTTTCATGAGCTATTCTTTTTGTTGTACTTATTCTATCATTTATTATTTCTAAATTTTCTTCTATATCTATGTCTCTATAACTATAATCATTATTATCAATTATTTTTACAAATTGTTCGAAAAGACTTTCTATTTGTATTTTGTTAATTTTATTTTTTTCCGTTATTTTATGTTTTGTTGTTAATACATATAGATTTTTACATCTTGCTGTAAATATTTTACTTCCTGGGGTTAGTTCTATTCCTAACATTTTCCAATATAATACTAATGATTTATCTATATTTTTATCTGTTATTGCTACTGAATAATTTGCACTTATTATATATTTAAATTTTTGGTATATTAAATTTCCTTTTAGGGCAGTTATTATGCTTTTTTCTATAGGTTTTATAATTCTATCATCTGCTAGGTATAATTATATTGGTGTATCTATTCCTTCTCTAAAACATGCTTTTATAAATATCTTCGTTCCTCCAAGGTGTACATATTTTATTGGGTCTTTACTTTTTATATCGTTTATTTCTTTATTAATTATTCTTTTTGTTACTAGTGGTATACTAGCTCTTCCTTTTACATATCTACAATCTATTACATATTCTTTTTGATTTACTACGTAGTATTCTTCTTTTCTTCTACTAAATATATTTTTTATTGTTGATATTTTAAATATTTTTCTATATTTAAATCTAAGTCTTTTCCTTTTATTTCATCAAATATTATTTTTTTGATTTGTTCCTTCTTCATTTTAATATTCTTCCTTTGTTGTTATTTTTATATCTTTCTCAATTATTTGATTTATTCTTATATCTTCTTCAATCATTTAATTCATCTAATTCACTATCTATTTCATTATCTGTTTCATTCTCTAAAATTTCATATATACTATCTTCACTTTCTAATTCGTAATCTATATAATCTATCTGCATATATTCTGTATTTTCTATTTTTATTTTTGATATTTGTTTATTTTTTGGGTTTTTAGGTAATTTACAATCTCTAGCTAAATGTCCTAATTTTTCGCAATTATAACAAGTACATTCTTTTATAGATTTCTTTTTCCTATATGGTCTTTTATGTTTATAATTTTTTATATAATATCTTTTTCTCGGCTTCTTATATTTATATTTTAATTTTTTGTATTTCTTATATTTCTTATGTCTTTTTCTTTTCTTATAGTATCTTTCTTTGCATCCAAATTGAGGTGTTATTTTATCTTTGCAACTTGCTAAATTTCTTATTAATGTTTTTTTCATTTTTATTTCTTCTCTATATTTTTCATATAGGTTTCTATACCATTGTTGTAAAAATTTTATTCTTGCTCCTGGAGTATATACCGTTTTTGCTTCATCCCAACTTTTTATTATTTTTGAACTAAATGGTTCAGGTAATTTATTAAAATATAATTTTCTTATTTCTTTACTTTCTTCTGTATTATATGTTCCTTTATAATAATATTCTTTAAATGCGCAAGTATATTCATCTATGTAACACATATTACATATTGCTAATTTTAACATTAAATTCCTATTTATATCTTTCTCTTCATTTTGTTGTTCTTCTGTTGTTGTCATGCTGCTAAATTCGTCTTTTATAGCTATTTCATATTTTTTAAAAAATTCTATAGGTGTTAATTTAGTTGTAGTTGTTGATGATGTTCCTTCTGTAGGTTTATCATTTCTTAGTACCTTCTTGCTATTTTCAGTTAAATTTAAAAACCATAATTTCACTGTTTCTATTAGTGTTCTTTCTATGTATTATGGTGCATCTGTTACGTTTATATTATTATCTAATAATTGTTTTATCATATATCCTATCCATAATTGTATTGTTTTTCTGTATCTATTACACAATCTAAGTCTAAAAATTTATAATTTTTATTAATTATTTGTTTTGGTGTCCATTTGTCATATTCATCTTTTAGATTATATCTTTTAAATTTATTCTTATAATATGTAGGTTTTCTTATTTCTGATGTTCTAGATATTATATTTTCATCTTCTTTTTTATCAAGAGTATTTATTTCTGTGTTTATATTTTCTAAGTTTTCTTCATTAATTAGGTTTTCTTCATTAATGACGTCTTGTTTTTCATTGATTTCTAATCTTTTTGTAATTGTTCAGATTTTTATATATATTCCACTATCTTCCGAATCATAATTATCTGTTTCTTCAACATCAATTGTATTTATTTCTAATTTTTCTTTAAATTGATTTATCTCATTTAATAATTTTGTTCTTTATCTTTTTCATTTTTTTCTTTCTGTCTTTTTTTATACAAATCTGTTAGCATTTGTGGTTTTTTTTCTAATTCAGCAATCCTACTATTTATAGTTTCTTCTATTTTTTGTATTTCTTCTGTAGTTTGTTGTTTTATTTTTTCTATTTCCTTTTTTCTATCTATTTCTTCATTTTCTTTTTTTATTCTTATCATAGCTGTCAATTTATCTTCTAATTTTAATTCTTCTTTTTCTAACATTAAATACAAATGTTCACCTATTTTCTTATACCTTCTTCCTAGATTAGAAAATAATATTTTTATTTTTAATCATTCATAGTTTTCATAAATTTTTTCATCTATTATAAATTCTTCTTTGTTCATTTTTTTATTTAATTGTTAATAGATCATGTTGGTATGTATATTCTAGACTATCTATTGTTGATTCTAAATTTGAAATTTCTTCTTTTTCTGCATTTATTGAGTTTTTACTAACTCCGGCAATTATGTTATATTGTAGTCTTTCTATCCTTATTTTTAATTCTTTACGTTTTTTAGATATTATTTATTTTAATTCTTTATATTTTGGTAATTTTTGTACATTATTCATCTAAATAATATTTTGGGGAATATCTAAATCTAGTTTTATCAGATAAGTCATAATTAATAAATTAATCAAATAAATTCAAATATATCCGCACCCCCTACAATTAATTATTTATTTAAAATTGAATATTTGAGAAAAAAATTTTATGTGATGTCAAAATACAATCTTGTAACGTGATTCATCTGTCAATTGTTATCATTAATAATAAAAATAAAATAATTATATATTCTTTAGTCATCATCATCAATGATATTTTCAAATTTATTTAAAGAAAATGAATGAAAATAAAATAATAATATATAAATCATAAAGAATTTTGACGTAAATAAGAAATATAAATTCTTAAAAATTAAATGTTAATCAAACTTGTAAGTTATGTTAATTAATTAATAAAGTGTGTGTGTGTGTGTGTATATATATATATATATATATATATATATATTTGTGTGTGATAGGGATATTTTTTCATAAAAAAAATAATTTTTTGCTTCTGCTTCTGCTTTTGCTTATTTTGAGATGCAGAAATTTTCTGCTTCATCCCAGAAGCAGAAAAATGTTTCTGCTTATTTGTAAAAGCACTTTTGTAAGTTTGTCAAACACCCTTCTTTAAAAAAAAGTATTTTTTTCTCAAAATAAGTGCTTATTTTAGGAAATAAGCAATTCCAAATAGTCTAATAATATCTTAATAACTTATTACCTTGCTTAATTTTGAAATATATTTTTTAGTTGAAAAACAAAATCTTGCTTTAACGTTATATAAACAGTTCATTAAATTTCAAAGTTACCACATCAATATTTGAAATCCTAATAGTTAATTGCTTTGTACCAAAATTCATATTCAAGATGTGCGTATTTAATATTTAGTAGTGTGAAACAATAAATTAACATATACGTGTTAAATTTATTATAATTAGTCTATACAAACGCCTTCAACTAATTTTATATAGAACTTAAACACATATTCAAAAAATATAATCGGTCAATAAGAAATTTTTTTATCTTAATATATGAATAATTTACATGTCAATTACTAAACAATCTGATCTTAATTTCAAATTTACATCAAACATTGCTATGATTATGAGGAAAGCAAAAACAAATCAAATGAATTAAAAAAGTTATATTTCATTTCACATACTTTTCCTGATATAAATTGAAAGTGCTCATTTCAAAATCAAATACTCTTATTTTTCAAACATAATCTCTTTTTGTATAAAGCTAATAAATAAAATAATAATTACAAATTCCCAAATTCAACTAAGAAGTACTTTTTGCATCTCAAATTACTCGACATGTTTGTTAATCAAAATAATTGACATGTTTAAGAATTCAATAGACAATTAATCACTTTTTTTTTAACTATATCCATATTAATTGAAAAATATTCATCTAGATTAAATAAGGTCATAATGGTTAATTTTCCCTCCTTACTAATTTTCTTCTAAAGAATTGTGCAAAAAACTAAAATATCAAGTAATTTGAGATGGAGGGAATATCACTATCATTCTTGGTGTGAGCGTTATTGCAAAAACTATCAATGAAAAAATTTTGAAGCTTAAATTTATGAGTAAAACGAAAAAAATTCTCGAGAAAATAAGCAGCAAAAACAAATACACCACATCAAAGTCATAAGAAAAAAACACCAACAAAAATTAAAATCTGAGAAAAATTGATGAGGGCAATTAATGCAACTTATCTCTTTGTATTTGTTTTTATCAAAAATTAAATGAACAAAATCATAGTAAAAATATTACTTACTTGAATTCAAGCTAGAAAAATTGATTAACGTGCAATACCACTATCATTCATCTACATAGAAAAGTAAAAATGTTAAAGTAAGAAAAAAAAAAGTGAAGAATATGAAGAATGCAGTGGATAAATTCATCTATAAAGCTAATGACTATTAATAATTAATAAATACTTAGCAAAAAGAAGAAGAAGAAAGCTTAGCATCATATATCATTGTAGAAGTATACATATATAAGAGAAGTTAAAAAGTAGAATTCATTCCAACTCAGATTTCATTTATATTTAAATTTAAAAAACTAACTGATTAGGATATTGCTTTGGATATATATAAACTTTTTAAAATAAAGGATCAAAAAATTATAGTTGCTAATAAAAAGGAATCTAAAGAAAATTTTAATTCTTCTGCCATAAAAATATGCTATAAAAAGGAGCATTCAAAAACAAACAATTAATTTTCAGTTTAAGTTTAATAATAATCTTTATCAGTGGAGATAAATAGAGAAATTTTCTATTTATATTTAAATTCAAATACTACTACTTCTACTACGTATGTAGTAGTTATTGTTTATTTTTCTTTCATCGTCGTCGTCATCATCATCATCATCATCATCGTCGCCGTCGTCGTCGTCATCATACTATGTACTACTAATACTGCTTCTACCACTACTATTAATTATTATTATTATTATTATTATTTTGATAATATTTATCTTTCATTAATATGTAAATACATCATATTTAAATATGTTTTATAGAATTTAAATTTTAGAAAAGATAAGTTTGAAATAATAAATGTCTACTAGAACTCTTCAATTATGGGTTTCTATTTTTAAGATAATAAAAGTCATTTTTTTTTTAAGAAAAGGATAATGCATTTCAACTTCAAATACTTAATCTTTCAATTCAAAACTTTTATTACAATATTTTTAATTTTGTCTTAAAATTATTACGTGGCTTATTCTTATACTACCACTTGACTTCTTCTGGTGCTTTTAGTTTTGCTTTTATATATAGAGATATTAAGGAACTAATTCTTAAGTTACTATAGTTCGAAATTTTACACTAATAGGGCTTTGATTTAGAATGGGATATGCTATGACAAGAGTCTTTTGTGGCTACAGATTGAGTTACTGTAGTAACTGTATAAGTGTGTTTGGTATGAAGGAAAACATTTTCTGTAAAATGTTTTTCAATTTTGACATGTTTGGTTAACTTAAATGTTTTGAAAAATATTTTTTAAATCAACTTATTTTTACTCAAATTTAAGAAAAGTTACCTCCCTTCAAAACGTAAGGAAAACACTTTTCAAAACTCTCTTTCAACCCCACTCTCAATTGAAATGTTCATACAACTCTAAAATCACCTACCCTACCCTGACCCTGAATCCTCTACCACTGCCCACCCAAAAAGAATATTTAATTTTCTTAAAGCATATTTCAATTTTTTTTCCTACCTCATTCCCTATCCCCACTCCCTACCAGCCCCCCTCAATTTTTTTAAAAACTTTTTAAAAAATTCAATCTTTTCCTTATCCCACCCCATCCTACCAGCCCCCCTCCCTCCCCTAAAAAAAATTAAACTTTACAGTTTGTTTCTAAAATTTTTTTAATGTTTTTTCTTACCCTACCATCACTCCCCTACTCTACCTCTACCCCTACTAGTCGTCCCCCTTCCCCCACCCCCACCCTCACACCCACACCCTAAAAAAAATTTTTAATTTTTTTTTTAAATTCAAAATCTTTTTCTTACCCCGCCCTTCTACCCCACTCCCTCCCCCAAAAAAATGATATAATTTTTTAATTTGTTTCTGAAAAAAGTTTCAGCACTTTTTCTTATCTCACTCTTCTTATCCTATTTGTTTTTTTTCCTTTTTTTGGTTTAAACCACCCGGTGTTTGGTACCCACTTTTTAGGAGTCCGACTATATCTAAATTCACCCCGCGTCGGGCCCCATTTGGGGGGAGAGCTCCCAACAGAGTGTTTGTCCATACCCAGGGTCGAACCCTCGACCTCTAGGTAGGTTGGGGCAGCCCCTTTCCGCTGCGCCACCACAGCTATTGGTTTTTTCTTTATTTTTTTATTAAATATACTAGTTTGCACAGGCTCAACATCTATCCTAAATTAGTATTATAACAATAATGATATCAATTAATGTGATAGCTTTTGAATTTTAAAATTTAAATAAATTCAGAGTAATTTTTGCTTATATTCTTAAAATACTTTAAATTATCAATTATTGTAATTTATCATTAAAATATAATTTTATTTTAAAAATTTAATTCACGATCAAAACTTAAACTCTATAAATGTATAAATTAATAAAGAGTGTGAAAAAACAAAAGTCGATGGATCTATATTACTGTCTTTCAGATAACACTGCCTCAGTATATGTTATCTTTTGGTCTCAATTTATGCGAAACAAATAGAATTTAGATAATCAATCATACTTTTAATATGTCTTTAAATATTTTAAGCTGTTAATTATTATAATTTATAATATTTTTATGTAGTTTTCAAATAATATATGTTACTCTCACTATCCAAAATTTTGTGACTTTGACAGTCAATTATATTTTAAAAATAATTTAAGTCTTTAATTATTGTGATTTATAATACTTTTCTTCTATTTCAATTTAAGTGACATTGATATAATTTTGAGAGTCAATCAAATATTTTACATCTTTTAAATTTTTTACGTTGTTAATTATTGTAATTTATAGTATTTTTTACGTACTTTTTGAAATATATAACAAAATAATTTTTTTTATATATTTTAAGCTATTAACTACACTAATTTATAATACATTTTATGTAATTTTCAAATAACATATGTTACTCTTCTTGTCCAAACTTTTGTGGCATTGATAATCAATTATATTTTTTAAATACTTTAAGTTTTTAATGATTGTGATTTATAATACTTTTTCTTCTATTCTAATTTAAGTGACATAATGTTTAGATGATCATAATAATTAATTAGGTGATATAGTGAAATCATGATCGAAGAAGCGAAGCAAATAGGTCCTAAATAGCTCACAACAACTAAGTTAGAAATGCTATAACAAAATTAATATAAAAAATACTTGTGAATTTTTTTTAGTGGGACTTATATAAGACGTTAAGTTAATTTAAAACATCAAGCGCTAACTTATCATTTTATATCTAATTTACCCTTTTTTATTAAATATTATTATTTTTAATATTTAGATGACTTATAATAATTAATTAGAGGTGATATTTAATAAAATCACGATTGAAACAACTAAAGTAGATACGTCATAAATGCCTTTTTTACTCTTTTTAATTAAATATTATTAATTTTTTAATATGTCAATAACTTATAATAATTAATTGGGGGTGATATAGTAAAATCACCGAGCAAGAAGCTAAAGCAGGCATATTGACATTGTGCTGCCTGCTTCTCTTGCCTTTCCCTCTTATTAGATAGTATTACAAATACTTTTAGAAAATATTTTATACTTGCATAACGAACACAAGAATATAAGTAACAAACAAATTTTTCGTAGAAAATGTTTTCCTCCTCCATATCGAATACACCCTAAAAAAAAATATTTTTTCAGATAAAAAATTATCTTTCTAAAAAAGTATTTTCAACTCTTTAGTTAAACGCTAAAATATATTTTTTGAAAAATATTTTTTCATTCACTAACAAAACACTAGAAAATATTTTTCAAAAAAATATTTTCACTCACCAATCAAAGATAAGAAAATAAGTAAGAAACCAACTTGTTTTTCATGAAAATACGATTGAAAATTTTTTCCTTCATACTAAACACACCCGGGGGTTTGGACCGCAGATGACAAAAGAGATTTAAAATGAGGTATAGGTGACATAAGTCTTAATAATTGAGTAGAGGTGACAATTACTTAATTATGGATTAAGAAAGTTTGGAAAATTTCAAAATAACCCATAAGTTTTTAAATTTACAATTTGATCCAAATGTTAGTTAATATAATGGAAAACGAAGGAAAAAAAGACGTCTTTTTCTCTCTTCTCATCCGTTGTTATTTTCTCTCTCTTCGAGATATTTGTTGTTCATTGTTGTTGCTGCTTTATTCATCATCTTCTAATTCATTATCATCAACTTATACTTCATTATCATCTTCATATTCTTCTTGTTGACCATTGTTGTTGTTGTTGTTACCCCAACTGCTGCTCTTTGACCAAATTCTTATGTCAAATTTTATTTCGTAAATCACTTTCAACTTTGAAATTTACTTGAGAGGAGACTTTGGTAAATCAGATTATGTTTTTTAGTTGAATTTGTCATCTGGGTAACTGCTAGTGTGTTGTTTTTTCAACAATAGCTAGCACACGAACATGAATGCAATATAAGAGCAATCTGTTTAAACAGATCCATTATTGCGGCACTAGATAAATGTTCTGTTGTAGCAGTAGACTCATGTTAGATTCATGTTTATGGTTCTAGGTGCCCGTAATATGAATCAAATAGATGGGTAGTCTGTTGCACTAGATTAGTAATCTGTTTCAACAGATAAATAATCTGTTTCATCAGATTACTAATCTGTTTCGAACAATAAAATACAACTCCTGTCAGAAACCTAACAGATAACTTATATGTTCTTACTATTGTACTGGAATCAAATTATTACTTAATTATAGACATGTCATTCGTTAGGAAATAGAAATAGACAACACGAAAATTAAATAAGAAATAAAAAGTCAAGTGCATCAAACATAAGTTTTTATAAAAAGAAAAAAATACATAGATAAAAGAAAAAAAAGCTTAATTAGTATTATCATCATTATTATTTGTATGGACAGCCGGCCAATCTTCAACCGACAGCAGCAGCGCCCTCCTCAGCCTGCGAATCTCCCGCAACATCCTTACTTTGACAACGGCCAACTCCCAATACAGATCATAAACCTCCTTCTGCAGTTCCTGCATAACATCTCATAAAATAGCGATACCCCACACAGGATCAGCCATATCTAAAAAACGCATAAGTTGACAAAACACATGTAAAAACAAAAGTAAAGAAAAGAAAGAATTCAAATGTAATGTAATATACAATGAATATTTACACAAAAATCAAGAAAAAACTTACCCAAGACAGGAAAAAGCTATTAAGTCCTTGTAGAGAAAGTAGTTGAAGGTGTAACAAGAGCAAGGAATAAATAGTGTGCAGTAGAACGAACGACTGCGTAAGGATGGACCTATTTATAGAGGATTGAACTTGAATGAGGTAGACAAAAAATCGCAACTGTTCACCTTCATTGTGATAAGTCATGACTTTTCATCTTTATTATTATTAATAATTAGTTCTTTCCAGGAACCGTTTTTACACTGAGTTGGACAACAGATTATATATATGTTGCATCAGATAACTCATCTGTGACAATAGATATATAATCCGTTGCAACAAATAGATAATCTATTGCATCAGATAATATATCTGTTGCAACATATAATCTATATATCTTTTTTTTAAGAAAATTATTTTCATAACATCCAAATTTTCTGACTTTTTAATTATATAAATTTATAAAGCAGATTTAAAGGCGCAACTATTCACCTCAATTTATTAATGACATTCTTGATTACTATAAAAAGTTATGACTTAATTAAATTAAGCAATATTGTGATAAGTCATGACTTTTTAGCTTTATTATTATTAAAATAATTAGTTCTTTCCAGGAATAATTTTTTTTACACTGAGTTGGACAATAGATTATATATCTGTTACATCAGATAAATCATCTGTTACAACAGATATATCATCCGTTGCAACAAATAGATAACTTGTTGCATCAGATAATATATTTGTTGCAACATATAATATATGTATTTTTTAAAAAATTATCTTCATGACACCCAAATTTTTTGAATTTTTAATTATATAAATTAATAAAGTAGATTTAAAGGCACAACTGTTCACCTCCATTTATTAATTACATTCTTGATTACTGTAAAAAGTTATGACTTAATTAAATTAAACAATATTGTGATAAGTCATGACTTTTCAGCTTTATTATTATTAAAATAATTAGTCCTTTCCAGGAGCCATTTTTTTACACTGAGTTGGACAACAGATTATATATCTGTTGCATCAGATAAATCATCTGTTACAACAGATATATCATCCGTTGCAACAAATAGATAACCTGTTGTATCAAATAATATATCTGTTCAATTTATAATATATATACTCCCTCCATTTTGTTTTAGTTGGCCATCTTTCTAAAAATATTTGCTTCAATTTAGTTACCCATTTGATAAGATCAAGAGAATTTTATTATGTTCTTTCAATACTACCCTTAACATTGAATGACTAAACAAAGTGTATTTACTCAAACATATATTTTTAAAGCATAATTAATAAGGCTAATTTGATAAAATAAACCCCTAATAAAGATTTTCTTAATGGGTGTGCCAAGTCAATAGAGGCTAACTAATATGAAACAGGGGGAGTATTTTGTTAAAAAATAAACTATCTTCATGACATCCAAATTTTCTGACTTTTTAATTATATAAATTAATAAAGCAGATTTAAATGCACAATTGTTCACCTCTATTTATTAATGACATTCTTGATTACTATAAAAAGTTATGACTCAATTAAATTAAGCAACATTGTGATAAGTCATGACTTTTCAGTTTTATTATTATTAAAATAATTAGTTCTTTCTAGGAATAGTTTTTTACACTGAGTTGGACAATAGATTATATATTTGTTGTATCATATAAATCATCTGTTACAACGGATATATCATCCGTTGCAACAAATAGATAACCTGTTGCATTAGATAATATATCTGATGCAACATATAATATATATATATTTTAAAAAAATAAATTATCTTCATGACATCCAAATTTTTTGACTTTTTAATTATATAAAGTAATAAAACAGATTTAAAGGCACAACTGTTCACCTCTATTTATTAATGACATTCTTGATTACAGTAAAAAATTATGAATTAATTAAATTAAGCAATATTGTGATAAGTCATGACTTTTCAGCTTTATTATTATTAAAATAATAAGTTCTTTCCAGGAATTATTTTTTTACACTAAGTTGGAAAATAGATTATATATTTGTTGTATCAGATAAATCATCTGTTATAACAATATATCATTCGTTGTAACAAATAGATAACCTGTTGCATCAGATAATGTATTTGTTGCAATATAATATATATATATATATATATATATATATATATATATATATATATATTAAAAAATATTATCTTCATGACATCCAAATTTTCTGACTTTTTAATTATATAAATTAATAAAAAATATTTAAAAACAAGAATATTTCTGATGAGTTTTTTACGGTTTAAATTGTGTTTATCATTTGTTTTATTATTCTTTTCTATTAAAAGAAATGACTTAATTAAATCAAGCTAATGAATTTTTTATTAATGTGACAAGTCATGACTTTTTAGCTTATTAAATTTAAATAACCTTTTTCTCAATTTAAAAATTGAATACATCTGATTTTCAATAACTGTTTCTTTAATAATCATTTTTATTAATTGAGTTATGGCAACAGATTGTATATCTGTTGCATCAGATAGCTCATCTGTTTCAACAGATATACCATCTGTTGCTATAAATCGATCATCTATTTAAGGAGTTTTTTAATTTCTTCTAATTGATTCATCAGTCGCAATTGATGAGGAATTTGATGCATCAGCAATGTTTTTTAATTTTGTTTGTTGAATGTGTTTAGGCAAAAGTCACAGTCACGACTATTCATTCATTTTTTTCTTAACAATCATATCATCACATATCTTAATTAAATTAAATCCAATATTGTGATTTTGTTTTAAATTAAATAACCTTTCTTTTACGATTATAATATCATTTAGTTCCTTATTATTTATTAACGAACAATTTTTAGGAGAATTTCTCATCATGACTTTTCACCACTATTTTGTTGCCACAAGTGCTCAATCTCTACCTCCAACCATCAATATGTTGAAAATAGGAAATAAATAGAATGATAATTAAATATTGAATAAGAATTAAAAATTCAAAGTCGACCAAATCAAACCAAACCAAACATATACATGGATTTTTTTGAATCCCTTATAGGTAGATCGGATATAAAAAAGGAAAATACATACACTAAAAGAAAGAAAAAATATAACCTAATTATTATTACTACTACTATTATTATTACTATTATTATTGTCAACCTGATAATTTTCATCCGACAGCAGCTAGGCCCTCCTCAGCCTTGCTCCGAAGTTCGGCCAAATCCCTCTGGAGTTCATCAAACTGCCTTTAAAGTTCCTGCAAGGACTCGATATGAATCTTCTTATATGAATCTAGATCAACCATATTAGTATTGTAATTATATTAGAATGAACGAGTGAGTGAGAGAAGGCCGGAGGGACCTATTTATAAAATGATTGAATTGGAAAGGACTGGACTTAGTCAAACAAAAAGCCACGACTGTTCATATCCCTTAATAAATAAAACTGGTGACTTTTCGAATATGTAAATTAAAAAAAAATGGATCTAAATACAATATTTTATCCTTTTATTGTATTTCAGAAAGAGATAGATTGGTAATCTATTGCAAAATTATTCCACTTGTCAGATAACTTACAATATATTGATAATCTGTTGCAATAGATGGATATATCAGTTTACTTTTCCATCAGCTGTGGCATCTGTTGCACTTGCTAGTCATCTGTTTATTCAATTTCATCGAGAGCAATCAATTTTTCTAAACACTTTTTGGCCAAACTTTATTTTTGCTCTTGGATTGCTTCTCTTTTTTTCTTTGCATCCTTCAAGCTGGCCTCCAAATTAAATTTTTGATCATGGATTGATGCAAAAATTGAATTTAGAGGCCAGCTTGAAGGATGCAAAGAAAAAAAGAGAAGCAATCCAAGAGCAAAAATTGAGTTTGGCTAAGAAGTGTTTAGAAAAATCTATTGCTCTTGATGAAATTGAATAATCAGATGACTAGCAAGTTGCAACAGATGCCATAGATGATGGAAAAGTAAACTGATATATCCATCTGTTATAACAGATTATCCATATGTTGTAAGTTATCTGACAAGTGGAATATATTTTGCAACAGATTACCAATCTGTCTCTTTCCAAAATACAATAAAAAGATAAAATGTTGTATTTAGATTCGGTTTTTTTAATTTACATATTCAAAAAGTCACCCGTTTTATTTAATTAAGGGATATGAACAGTCGTGGCTTTTTTTTTTACTAAGTCAAGCCACCACTTCCAATTCAATTATTTTGTCGTTGTGGTCGTTAAGCTTAGTCTAGAGCTCTTAATCTTTTGTGAGTTTGTCAACGAGGACCACTTTCTTTCTTGGCAGCTTTTTTATAATACTCCTCTTGGTCCTTCTTAGCTCTACGCAAGGTCAAGGAGAAGTATGGAAGGTTCTCTTTGAGTTTTTCTAAGGCAAACACTCTCTCGGCTGATAAATCCTGTACTGCAGCATATATGGATAGTGCAACACTCAATGCAGAATAGTTTTCTGGTAGAAACAAGTCTTGAGAAGACATAATCAGTAATCTATCGATATCACCTTTTGTTGTGTCAAGCAGTTCTGTTGATAGCTTGTCTTCTACAGAGAAGATTGATCAGCATAAAAACCAAGTGATTGAGATCATTTAATCTGTTAACTAACTCGAGAAAAGACGTCTTCTGGATTATCAAACTTAACAGGGCAGTCTGGTGGTTCAATAACATCAGATGTCTTGTTTTCGGTATTAGCTAATGATGGAGAGATTCTGCCTTCCTCACCATCCTGAAAATAAAAAGCACTCAAAATTAGATGGAGTATCTCTACATAATGACACAAGATGAACTAAATCTAGCATTCAGTTTTTTCTTCCTATTCCTCCTCTTTTTATCTTCTCACCTTTATCAGATCCAAATTTTTTCTTTTTTTGGATACTTGATAATGACTTGAAAATCACTTTCTTTCTCCTCTTAGCCTTAATCTCTAATGAAGTGAATGAAACTAAAATCCTCTTTGATCGAATGACTAGATGACACTACTGTTAGATATCAATTCCTTTACATCAACAGTTAATACATTAACAGTATTAATCACACCATCATGTTTTGCCTTGCACTCTTCACATTTGCATGCACAAGATAAGCAAGGAGGGGCAAGATTAATCATTCCTCTACCATATAGAGGACAATATATCCATCATGTAAAAGTCTACACCATCGCCAGAAATGCTTGCCACAGCAAAAGTCTGTAGAAGACATGACAAATAAACATGAGCAATATCCAACATTAAATATTAACAAGGTATCAGAACCATATTCATGGTCCCTCAGCCTTATCAGTTCGGACCTACCAAACTTAACTGTAAAATTGCAGATATCTTGTTTGAATGATCTATGACTAATCGGTAAAAACAACATTCATAAAATCAGTGTACTGTGTGTTTCCACGATAACATTATCAATAATACATAACTCTCACAGATGAAGTGGTTTGATCTACATGCAACTTATTCCTCCAAACCTATCTTTACTGCAACCTCTTGTGATGGTCAGGCAAAAGTTGATCAACTTTTAATTCCTTTTATATCTACAAAGAAGAAGGAAAAACTTTATGTCACAGAAAGAAAATTATCCATCTGTTGCAATAGATGTAGAGTCTGTTGTATCAGATGTGGAGTCTGTTGCGTCAGATATAGAGTCTGATACAACAGATATGGGGTCTGTTGGAATACATAGAAGCCTTGCTGGTGGTTTGATTTGTTTCAACAGTTGCTCCGTCTGTTGCAATATCAACAGCAACATAATCTACAAACAACAAATTAAAAATATCAACAACAAAGAAAACAAAAACATTTGTTCCAACAACATCATTAACAACAAAGAAGCATACATCCTATGTTCCAACACCATCAACAACCAGGGACAGACCCACATGGAGTCCTCCGGGTGTGCGAGCACAGACTGAACTCGTATCGAACTTTATATATGTATATGGAAATTAAGAAAAAACGTATATAATCTAATCAATGAGCACCCATAGTAAGAGTTGTTTGGTTAGCCTAGTTGTTGTTTATATGTGCTTAAGGCTATTTATTTCTTTTGGTCTTGAGTTCAATTCCCACTCAGCTCATATTTTTTTAATCTTGGTAATCAACTCTTCTCTCCTTATTCACTTTAAACTTTCTTTTATTTTTTTCTCCCTTACTCCTTGTGTTGATTGTCTGGACTCCACTATTTTTAAGCTAAGAAGCACCCACCGTCTAAAAAACCTGGATCCACCACTGTCAATAACACCACACCACAAATTCCAATGACGCGAACCCACCAACAACATCAACAATAGCATCAACAACAAAGAAACAAACAAAATACATAAAAAAATGATACTGCTAACAAGGCTTTTAAACTTCTCCCAATATATGACTTTTTTTCGCATCTTGTAATAAAAATTCTCGGTTCGTTTATTCAACAATTAAAAGTTCCTTCAAACTTTTTAAATAAATATGATATGGTAAAATGGTAAGTAAATAAAAAAAAGATGTAAATAACTTGCAAGAAGATGACGAGAATGAAAGAGCAATAGTGAATTAGACCTTAATGTCAAAAAGGGGTCAAAACAATAATTTCAGTCGAGGAATCTAAGATATGGATATGGATCGATTTAGATCCTAAGGAAAATTTATAAGAAAGAGGAGAGAAAAAAAGGTTGTGATAACCCTAAAGAGGATAGAAAAAAAAAGAGATGAATGAAATAAATTTAGGGCTGAAGGAGAGATGAGATAATTCTGTACTACCCTTAATATTAAATGACTAAAAAAAGTGTATTTATTCAAATTTATATTTTCAAAGCATAATTAATAAGGCTAATTTGGCAATAAAATAAACCCCTAATTAATATTTTCTTAATGGGTGTGCCATGTCAATAGGGTTTAACTGTAATATAATATGAAATGAAAGAAGTATTAGGGGCTTTAATATTCATTAATTAATATTCAATAATAATTTGAAGGGAAAGAGGAAGAAAATGGGTGACATTGAAAAGACAGAACAAGACTACTCAATGAGATTTTTGAGTTATACAAGAAACACTTTTTACCGCCTTTAGTAGTACTACTACTTTATCTACTCGGACAGAAGCTTGCTTTAAAATTAAAAGAAAAAAAAGATTTTCAAACAGATTTGTCGTCTGTTGCAACAAATATAAATATCTGTTTGAAAAATTCCAACAGCTCAGTCATCTGTGACAACAGATGAAAATGTCCATTTGATAACTAAATTAGAAATGTTATCTGTTACAATAGATGTCAATATCTATTTCAAAATTTCCAACAGCTCAGTTATCTGTCATAACAGAAGAAAATGTCTATTTGATAATTAAAACAGATATGTCATTTGTTGCAACAGATATTGTTATCTGTTTGAAATTCTCCAACAGCTCAGTCGTTTATTGCAACAGATTTCATTGCAATTAATTTAGGTGAAACTAGGGATGAAAGAATGAGCTCCTCATTAACTTAATATTAAGATTAATAATAGTACCTACACCGATCTAGGTAGAATAAGGGATGAATGAATGAGCTCACAGGGTCAACTACAGATCTAATTGAGTTGTTGTATTTGCATGGTGTTAGTATTGCATTCATCCCGACCCGAGTTGTCGATCGATCACTTTGAGTTAAAATGAGTTCTCATTAACTTAATGTTAAGATTAATAATAGTGCCTACATCGATCTAGGTGGAACTAGGGATGAAGGAATGAGCTCAAAGGGTCAACTATAACTTCAATAGAGTCTTTTGGCAATTGCATGATGAGATGGTACTGCGTTCCTCCCGACAAGAGTTATCGATCGATCACTCTGAGCCGAACCAATTCTTACGACCACATATGTTCAACTAATACCTTAATTGAATAATCTGAGACTAGGGGTGAGTTCTCATATGGTCAACTACAACTGCAATTGAGTCTTTTGGCAATTGCATGATGAGACGGTACCGCATTCCTCCTGACAAGAGTCGTCGCGATCACTCTGAGCTGAACCGATTCTTACTACCTCATATGTTTAACTAATACCTTAATTAATTAATCTAGGACTAGGGGTGAGTTCTCATAATGTCAACTACAATAGATGACAACCCCTATTTGATAATTTACAACATATGGGTAATCTATTGCGATATTGACTTAAACAATTTGATAATTTACAACAGATGGGTAATTTGTCACAACAGATGATTTAATATGTTTGATAGTTTAAAATATATTCATGATTTATCACAACAAATAACGTAATCTGTTTGATAGTTTACAACAGATGCGTAATATATTACAACAGATTACCTAATCTGTTTGATTTGATCCAACAGAAAAGACATCTGTTGCAGCAGGTTGAACATTTGTTTATATATAATTCAATTGAGTTCATATGCTAGACTAATACCTTAATTGAATGTGAGTTCTCATAGGGTCAACTATAACTTCAATTGAGTCTTCTGGCAATTACATGATGAGACGGTACTGCATTTCTCCCGACCAGAGTCGTCGATTGATTACTCTGAGCCGAACCATTTCTTACTACCTCATATGTTAGACTAATACCTTAATTGATTAATCTAGGACTAGGTTACTAATACCTTAATTGAATAATCTAGGACTAGGGGTGATTTCTCACAGGGTCAACTATCGATTAATCTAGGACTAGAGGTGAGTTCTCATAGGGTCAACCATAACAGATGGCAACGCCTATTTAATAATTTACAACATATGGGTAATCTATTGCGATATATGATAATCCATTTGATAATTTACAACAGATGGATAATCTATTGCAACAGGTGACTTAATTTATTTGATAATTTATAATAGATTCGTAATCTGTTATTACCTAATCTGATTGATAATTTACA
Organism: Capsicum baccatum var. pendulum; assembly: GCA_030864225.1. Lineage (NCBI taxonomy): Eukaryota > Viridiplantae > Streptophyta > Magnoliopsida > Solanales > Solanaceae > Capsicum > Capsicum baccatum. The sequence continues at coordinate 167,369,027 of CM061558.1, read as the reverse complement.
ACAGATAAGAAATCTGATGCAATATGTTGAACATTTGTTTTTTACAATTTCAATTGAGTTCATATGTTAGACTAATAGTACCTAAATTGATTAATCTAGGACCAGGAGTGAGTTTTCATAGGGTCAACTAGAGTACTCGATCAACTACAACTTCAATTGTTTTTATACAATTTCAATTGAATTACCCTTTTGGTAATTGCATAATGAGAGGGTTAAAAATTATGCCTATGTTTTATTATTTTTTTAAAATAATTAAGATTAATCCAGACCAAATTAACATTTTCAAAACATGCCATTCTTTTCCAAAATTCAAATCAACCCATACAAAATGTTTCATCATTTCAAATTTCGAGGTCTCACTCTTTCTCTCTCATTCTCACTCAACAATACAGTACAGACAATAACTACTCAACAAAGTTTCTCAACCCTTCACAACAGATCACTTTTCTTCTCATTTTCGACCACATAGGTGTTATTTTTGACTTCATTCTTACTTGTATCAGTCATTTGCTTTGTCTTCGTAGGCAACAAAGTTTGAGAAGAGCTCTATATTTGTTATTTTTTTCTAAAAGTAAGGGATTTTAATTTAATGATGAAAAATAAAACTTTTAGTTATATTATCTTTGAGAATGGGTTTACAATTTTGAGTTTTGATGGTAAAATATTTGAAAGAACTCGAGAAATCCCTAGTTTTCATTGTAGTGTTACGTTGACTGTCGTGGTATTGTTGCATGGTGTTTGTGGTGTTGGTGGTGGTGGTGGTCGTCGTCTTTGTCGTCGTGGTGGCACTGGTGATGGCATTGATTGGTGGTGTTTGTGGTGGCTATCGGTGGTGTCGTTATTTGTGGTGTTTGTTTGTTGGCATTGGTTGGTGGTGTTTCTGGTGGTGGCTGTTGATGTGTCGGTATTCGTGGTGTTTGTAATGTATTTTTTAAAATTTATGCATACATTAATTGTAATATAATTTTTGTTTTTCTTTATTTATAGGTAAAATATATCTCCCAAAAGAAAAGAAATTGAAAGTGGATCAACGTCTAACCACCTGAAAAAAAGGCTACAGTACAAAGGAATTCAGAAGAGCTTCCTGATCAATCTCAGTCAGGGAAAAGTGAAGCTGAGGAGAGATATAAAAACAAATTTGAGGGAGGTGGACAAGGGTCTATAGATGGTGATGCAAAAAACAAAAGTGAGAAAGAGGAGGAATTAGAGAGTGAGAAAGAGAAAGGATGATCTTCAACATGATAATAATGGATCACCAATGGGGCATGAATTAATATCGACCTCCTAGCATGATACTGTCAAAACTTTTAATATTGGCAGGTTTCAAGTTACGATACCGATAAATAACCCAGAAGCAAAACAACTAACTTGTCAAATTGTACTTAAATGTCAGATGGGGAAATTTTTTAAACATTTTATAAAAATTATGAAGAACGAAAACATAGGCGGACTTTTTAAGAAGAGCTGCTTTGGATGCTTTATTGCGCTGCCTGAGGATCCCTCTGCCCGTATCCATTTTCCTATGATGATGGTATATGATCTTCTCAAGCGCAGGATTAAGTATGTGAGGGATGATAAAGATCCGGGGGAGGGGCAAAAAGAAGATGGATAAAATTTGGATCAACTACTGTGGCATGCCTGTTTATTTTGGCTTGCAAGAGTTTGTCATAGTGACGGGCTTAAGATGCCATCGTCCAGAAGGACCACCACCCCGCAAAAGATCCAAGTCAAGAAAATACATGGAAAAAATAGATGAGTTATTTGACATTGCTCGATGTGGCTACAAAGTATAGGATTTATTGACAGATCTCGATGATCAAACCATACTAGAGCAGTACAGGGAGCAATTGTTCTTAGTTTGGTTTGCCCATACAGTTATATTGGAAAGAGACGTCAACAAGGTCATAAAAGATGATTTGTTGGAGCGTGCTGAGGATTTTGATAAATTCAACAATTATCCCTGAGGATATGACAACTTCTACTTGACTGTCTAATATTTACTGACAAAGCTATCCTCAGGGACGACCACATTATACGGCTTTTCTTGGGATTTTATGGTAAAATTAATCACTAATTTTACTTATCCATTAATTTATATTGAATATAGTTATTTTGACTTTTTTTTTGGCTTGCTTCCTCTTTACATTTTTTAGGCTTGGGCATTTGAAGCCATTCCTTCCCTTCCAAAGCAGTTAATGGATTACATGAGGTTTCTCATCCAAGGATGTTTAGGTGGTTGGTTGCAAAGAGCAACACCAATATTAAGGAAGCTGATCTTTTTAACCTTCCGGATGATGCAGTATGTCTTCTCTAAGTACAATAATTTTACATAAAGAAAGATATTGAGCAGATGTTATATCTAGTGCAACAGATGTTATATCTGTTGTACCCGATGGGACATCTATTGTGACAGGGTATATCTTGTATCAGATTACCCATCTGTTGCTTTGGTTCCCTGAACCTGACTCCTAACAGATTAACCATCTACTACAAATTATGCAATAGATGTGTAATCTAATAACATATTGTTCATCTGTTGCGACGTATAGATCATCTGTTGCATAACATATTACCCATCTTATGCAACTATTGCAAAAGATGATTGATATTTTGCATCAGATTATCCATGTGTTGCTCTATTTCTCTAAACCAGACTCAAATGGATTTTAACCATATACTGCAAACTATGCAACAGATGGGTCTTTTTTTTAAATATAGCCCAACTATGAAAATTATTATATTATATGATTTAAATGCATCTGTCTTTTTTTTTTCCTTTTATAGGTTGTGTATCCACGGATCGTACCTACTGGGAAGGAGTTGATGATGACTTCTTATATTAATCTAGGTTATGTTGAACTATAGCAGACCCAACAGTGGAGTTAATAAAGAAGGAATTGGCTGGAGCAACAGCCATAAGAAGAGCAGTTAGGCAAGGTCATCCTAATGTTGAGTCTCTTCATGACCAACCTTTTACTAAGGCAGATCCTTGTGCTTCTTCTGGTGGAGTTGTTGGTGTTGGTGGCAAGCATGTTGATACTGCTACCACTCGTGATGATGAGCATGTTGATGCTAAATAAAGAATAAAAATGTTTAAAAACACCCCCTTTCTCCCTTACACAGGTCTCTCTCACCCCTCTTCACCCTCGTGTTCTCATTGCGAATACAAAGAGTGCAAGGACAGACAGGATAAACTCTTTGAAAAAGTAGAGGCTATCTCTAAAGCTATCGAAGAATTCAAATCCAAGAGGTGTGTCATACCATCCAAGAAGGTGAGGGAGCCACACACTCCTACAGTGTTGGTTAGAAGAAAGAAATGAGCAATTAAAGGCGTACTTTTCGATCGAAAATCAAAAGAAATTGTAATTCCTCCCTTTCCAAAAGCTGTTGAAGTTCAGGGGCCAATAAAAAAGGTGGACATATACGCAGAACTTGGCGCCGAAGAGAAGAGGTATATGTGACAGGCCAAGAATGCCAAGCCAGGTGCACCAGATTACCCCAGGCCACCCTCCCCCCCCAAGAATTCCATACTATGACTGATATGCGTATGCCGTACGAAGACAAGGCAAGTTTACTTTTCCTAACCTAGCCTTTCTAATCTACCTCATGAAGAAGAAGCTATGCAACAGATTTCACATCTGTTGCAACAGCTGGGTATACTGGTGCAACTGGTAGTAGTTCTGTTATAATTTATAATCCATCTGTTGCATAAGTTGTGTTGGATTATTGATTCAGAGAACCCTATGCAACAGATGGACCATCCGTTGCATCTTTACAATTACTAACCTATTTAAAAATTGACTTCTTATCTCACAGCATGTTGACATAATTCTCTGCCTCATAAGGAAAAGACAATTAACCTACCGAGAAGCTTATGACGCTGCCGATAGGATAATGGACCTCGACTTCTGTAAGAAGATAAATGATAGGTACAATCAACTCAATAGGGAGGCGTTAGCCCTTGGCGTAGGACTTGATTTCCTAGTTCCTACGTTGGTCTTGGATGAAGAAGAAATGATAAAATATATTGGAGGGAAGAGGCCAAATCCACACAGCAAGAGCTGGACCGAGGTAAAAAGAATTCTTGTAGTCATTAGTGTGAATGACATGCATTATCGGGCTATTGAGATACTACTCGAGGAGGGAAAGATCAATTTTTATGACTCCAACGTACCTCTCGTCAATGATTTTGATCCTTTTCTCCTCGTGGAGCCACTGATGGTGTTGTTGCCCATCTTGTTGAGGGAGAGTAAATTGATGAATCATTTTCCAAAGAAAGTGTTGAGGAAGAAATCATGGGATTTTGAAGGTCGAAACAAGGAAATAATCCTTCCAAAAGATGATGCCGCTAAAGCGAGCGGCTCGCACGCTCTTGCACACATCAAATGTTTGTTGACCGATACAAAAATGGCCGAGCCAATGACTTTTCTGTGCGACAACGCCGTGGCAAACCTGTAAGAGGTCTGGGGTTATGGGGTACTAACTGGACGCTTAAAGCTTGTGTATATAGAAGAGCTTATAAAATAGGAATTTTTTTATTTTAAGTCACCCTTCATATTATACATGTACATGTAGTAGCAATAATTTATTTCTGATGAAAGTTGAGTTTTTTATAATGCAATAGATTGTCAATCTGTTGTAAAATATATTTAATCTATTATGGCAGATAGTTTATCTGTTACAATAGCTTGCTCATCTGTTGCATTACCCCGATATTATTTCTATGAATAATCTAATAATCTAAGTCCAATCTGTTGCAACAGTGGGAAGACCTGTTTGATAATTTCCAACAGATGACCTAAATTTTACAACATATGCCTAAATATATTTAATATTTTCCAACAGTTATGCTTGAATATCCATGTGCTCGACAACACCAAATCAGTAGCAAATACACACACCACCATGAAAATTTCAGCAATTAGGCCTGAATATCCACGTGCCTAACAACACCAAACCAGTAACAATAACGACAATAATATAGTATCTTCTTGCTCGATTTTGTTTCTCTTCAGAAGCCTTGACTTTGTTCAACAAACCCCAGATTACACAATTTGCTTGTGAAGGGTGTCGTTTTTCATACCAATCAAAGCAATCGCATCCACCCAATTTCTATAAAAAAAAGAGAACACAGTTACAAAATAATTACAAGCCAATAATTAATCAACTAATTATAAAAAATTATTACCTTTGAAATCTTACAAGTAAAAAACATATGAGCCAGATTTTGTTGAGTCCAACAGAGCTTCATGATTGCACTTACAATATCAAAAATCTTTATCACAAAAAATAGTGGAAGATGCGCTCGACATTGTCAAGCTCAGTTGGAAAAAATAAAAGAAATAATTTGAAGAATTTGGATAGATAAAAGAAGATGACGATGAAGAACAAGATTTGGAAATTTAGGGTTAAATTTTAGGAGGAAGATGAATATATAAGATAATGGAGGGCGGTGACCGTTGGAGGCCAAGTGACGGTGATGAAAAGTCAGCAAAACATGCCAGACTGACACATTTGATGCCTATTTTATTTTATGTGTTTAAAATAAACACTGTCTACTTGATGACTATTTTATTTTGGGTGTTTGAACTGAACACCGTCGATGAGTTCCGTCTTTTTATTTTAATTCAATTCACTTTAACCTTTTTACACGTAGTGGTAATTTTTTATGTCCAACAAAAGTTGAATTTTTATAATGCAACAGATTCTCCATCTGTTGTAACAGTTATTCTACCTGTTCTGACATATAGTTTATCTGTTACAATAGGTTGGTCTTCTATTGCATTATCTCTATATTTCTATCTAAGTCCATCTGTTGCAACAGTGAAAAGACCTGTTTGATAAATTCTAACAGATTACCTACCTGTTGCAACATATGTCTAAATCTTTTCAATTTTTCCAATAGATGTGTCGTCTATTGCAACAGATACATTATCTGTTGCAATATTTGAATCTAGTATTCCTTTTCAATTAATAAGTTCAAATCTAAGGAATAAATAAAATTCATAGACAAAATAAAATAAATCGAAGCCTTCATAAATTAGCTGAAATAAGTCAATGAATAAATGAAATATAAAAAAATTGTTATGGGTACAGATCTCAACAAATACATTAACAACAATTTAAGTATACTGCCAAGGATTACGTTGACAGGCTCAAGCTATAAAGATCTACTCAGTATTGTCAAGTTGTTCTTCATCCGGTGCTATGAAATTCGGCTTTGCTCGTCGTGGATCTTTATTGTCACTTACGTACAGTTTCTACGCTTTCTGTTCTTCATATTTCTATAAAAGGAGTAGCATATTGTCAATGCTATTTAGCAATAGCTTTTTCTACATCCACCTAGAAAGCCAGAATTGGCCAATGCTAATCACGGAGATATAACAAAATGGTAAAGGATAACTCATCTCTTCTAGCAAATCAAACAGGTCTTTATCCCATTTTAAATTATCCCAAACAGATTATATTTCTGTTATAATAATGAATCAACTATTGGGACAAATTTCTACATGAGAAAGACCCTGTATGATAATTTCCAATGGATAACCATCCGTTGCAACATATGAATTATTTATTGCAGCAGATAGGTCATCTGTTGGTACAAATAAAAGTGGTACGAAGAGCTATTTGATTTTCTAAAATAGATGAGACATATGTTGTACCAGATACTTTATCTGGTGCAATAGGTTAGTCAACTGTTGTAACAGATGTATATATCTATTTGACAATTTTCAGCAGATGAGTCATTTGTTGAAAGAGATATGTGTGTGTTTGTTTTGTCAGTTGGAAGACATATATATTTACCTTCTTCAGCTCGTGCTACTCTCCTTTGGACATTGAACGTTGCTCAGTGCACAACACAAACAGAGGAGTTACAATTTCACCTTTTTGGATGCTTGATAATGCCCTAGAAATCACTCTTCTTCTCCTCTTAGCCCTAATCTCTAATGGAGCGGATGGAAAGAAAAACCTTTTTGATGGAATGAGACCCCTCTTAGATGTCAATTCCTTTATAAAAACTGTTAATGTATTAATAGCATTAATTAAGGGTGTCAAGTGGGTCGGACCGACCCGGCCCGACCCAGCCCTCGCAACTAACCCGGCCCGATAAGCCCTAGGGCTTTAGGGTTCTGGGTCTCGGGTCTTGGGTCCCGGGCTGGTTATTTTTTTAAAAAGGGCACAACTAACCCGGCCCAGACCAAGCCCGGTCCAGGCCCACTGGTTAATAAAGAAAGAATTGACTGGAGCAACAACCATAAAAAGAGCAGTTAGGCAAGGTCATCCTAATGTTAAGGCTCTTCATGACCAACCTTTTACTAAGGCAGATCCGGGTGCTTCTTCTGGTGGAGTTGTTGGTGTTGGTGGCAAGCATGCTGATACTGCTACCACTCATGATGATGAGCATGTTGACGCTGAAGAAAGAATAAATATGTTTAAAAACACCCCCTTTCGCCTTTACACAGGTCCCTCTCACCCCTCTTCACCCTCGTGTTCTCATTGCGAATACAAAGAGTGCAAGGACAGACAGGATAAACTCTTTGAAAAAGTAAATGCTATCTCTAAAGCTATCGAGGAATCCAAATCCAAGAGGTGTGTCATACCATCCAAGAAGGTGAGGGAGCCACGCACTCCTACAGTGTTGGTTAGAAGAAAGAAATGAGCAATTAAAGGCGTACTTTTCGATCGAAAATCAAAAGAAATTGTAATTCCTCCCTTTCCAAAAGCTGTTGAAGTTCAGGGGCCAATAAAAAAGGTGGACATATACGCAGAACTTGGCGCCGAAGAGAAGAGGGATATGTGACAGGACAAGAATGCCAAGCCAGGCGCACCAGATTACCCCAGGCCACCCTCCCCCCCCCCCAAGAATTCCATACTATGACTGATATGCGTATGCCGTACGAAGACAAGGCAAGTTTAATTTTCCTAACCTAGCCTTTCTAATCTACCTCATGAAGAAGAAGCTATGCAACAGATTTCACATATGTTGCAACAGCTGGGTATACTGGTGTAACTGGTAGTAGTTCTGTTGCAACTTATTATCCATCTGTTGCATAAGTTGCGTTGGATTATTGATTCAGAGAACCCTATGCAACAGATTGACCATCCGTTGCATCTTTACAATTACTAACCTATTTAAAAATTGACTTCTTATCTCACAGCATGTTGACATAATTCTCTGCCTCATGAGGAAAAGGCAATTAACCTACCGAGAAGCTTATGACGCTGCCGATAGGATAATGGACCTCGACTTTTGTAAGAAGATCAAGGATAGGTACGATCAACTCAATGGGGAGGCGTTAGCCCTTGGCGTGGGAATTGATTTCCTAGTTCCTACGTTGGTCTTGGATGAAGAATAAATAATAAAATATATTAGAGGGAAGGGGCCAAATCCACACGGCAAGAGCTGGACCGAGGCAAAAAGAATTCTTGCAGTCATTAGTGTGAATGACATGCATTATCGGGCTATTGAGATGCTACTTGAGGAGGGAAAGATCAATGTTTATGACTCCAACATACCTCTCGTCAATGATTTTGATCTTTTTCTCCTCGTGGAGCCACTGATGGTGCTGTTGCCCATCTTGTTGAGGAAGAGTAAATTGATGAATCATTTGCCAAAGGAAGTGTTGATGAAGAAATCATGGGATTTTAAAGGTCAAAACAAGGAAATAATCCTTCCAAAAGATGATGCGGCTAAAGCGAGCGTCTCGCACGCTCTTGCACACATCAAATATTTGCTGACCGACACAAAAATAGTCGAGCCAATGACTTTATAGTGCAACAATGTTGTGGCAAACCTGTAAGAGGTCTGGGGTTATGGGGTACTAACTGGACGCTTGAAGCCTGTGTATATAGAAGAGCCTATAAAATAGGAATTTTTATTTCAAGTCACCCTTCACATTATATATGTACATGTAGTAACAATAATTTTTTTCTGATGAAAGTTGAGTTTTTTATAATACAATAGATTGTCAATCTGTTGTAAAATATATTTAATCTATTATGGCAGATAGTTTATCTGTTACAATAGGTTGCTCATCTGTTGCATTACCCCGATATTATTTCTATGAATAATCTAATAATCTAAGTCTAACATGCCAGACTGACACATTTGATGCCTATTTTATTTTACGTGTTTAAAATAAACACTGTCTACTTGATGCCTATTTTATTTTGGGTTTTTGAATTGAGCACCGTCGATGGGTTTCGACTTTTTATTTTAATTCAATTCACTTTAACCTTTTTACACGTAGTGGTAATTTTTTATGTCCAACGAAAGTTGAATTTTTATAATGCAACAGATTCTCTATCCGTTGTAACAGTTATTCTACCTGTTCTGACATATAGTTTATCTGTTGCAATAGGTTGGTCTTCTATTGCATTATCTCGATATTTTTATCTAAGTCCATCTGTTGTAATAGTGGAAAGACCTGTTTGATAAATTCTAACAGATTACCTACCTGTTGTAATATATGTCTAAATCTTTTCAATTTTTCCAATAGATGTGTCGTCTATTGCGACAGATACATTATCTGTTGCAATATTTGAATCTAGTATTCCTTTTCAATTAATAAGTTCAAATCTAAGGAATAAATAAAATTCATAGACAAAATAAAATAAATCGAAGCCTTCATAAATTAGCTGAAATAAGTCAACGAATAAATGAAATATATAAAAATTGTTATGGGTACAGATCTCAACAATTACATTAACAAAAATTTAAGTATACTGCCGAGGATTATGTTGACAGGCTCAAGCAATAAAAATCTACTCAGTATGGACAAGTTGTTCTTCATCCGGTGCTATGGAATTCGGCTTTGCTCGTCGTGGATCTTTATTGTCGCTTACGTACAGTTTCTACGCTTTCTGTTCTTCATATTTCCATAAAACGAGTAGCATATTGTCAATGCTATTTAGCAATAGCTTCTTCTACATCCACCTAGAAAGCCAGAATTGGTCAATGCTAATCACGGAGATATAACAAAACGGAAAAGGATAACTCATCTCTTCTTTCAAATCAAACAGGTCTTTCTCCCATTTTAAATTATCCCAAACAGATTATATTTCTGTTATAATAATGAATCAACTGTTGGGACAAATTTCTACATGAGGAAGACCCTGTATGATAATTTCCAATTGATGAACCATCCGTTGCAACATATGAATCATTTGTTGCAGCAGATAGGTCATCTGTTGGTACAAATAAAAGTGGTAGGAAGAGCTATTTGATTTTCTAAAATAGATAAGACATATGTTGTACCAGATACTTTATCTGGTGCAATAGGTTAGTCAACTGTTGTAACAGATGTATATATCTATTTGATAATTTTCAGCAGATGTGTCATTTGTTGAAAGAGATATATGTGTGTTTGTTTTGTCAGTTGGAAGACATATATATTTACCTTCTTCAGCTCGTGTTGCCCTCCTTTGGACATTGAACGTTGCTCAGTGCAACACACAAACAGAGGAGTTACAATTTCACTTTTTTGGATGCTTGATAATTCCCTAGAAATCACTCTCCTTCTCCTCTTATCCCTAATCTCTAATGGAGCTGATGGAAAGAAAATCCTCTTTGATGGAATGAGACCCCTCTTAGATGTCCATTCCTTTACAAAAGTAGTTAATGTATTAATAGCATTAATTAAGGGTGTCAAGTGGGTCGGACCAACCCGGCCCGACCCAGCCCTCGCAACTAACCTGGCCCTGTAATCCCTAGGGCTTCAGGGTTCCGGGTCCCGGGCCAGTTATTTTTTTAAAATGGGCCCGGCTAACCCAGCCCGGTCCAGACCCACCGGTTAACCTACCCGGCCCGGCCCGGATACCTTCTTTTTAAAAAAAAAATTAAAAAAAAAAGGATTTTGGGCCAAACTAGCCGTTGGCCCAATGGCTATATAGCCATTTTTGGGTCCAAACGGCTAGTTTGAGCCCATTTATTTAAAAAAAAAATTTAACTTTAAAAAATATTTTTTAATCCCAAAAACAATTCTATAAATACCCTACAACTTCAAATTATTTTTCACATAATTTTTTACTCTCTCAAATCTCAATTCTCAAATATTCAATATATTTAATTTCATAAAGTGTTCACTTTAATTTTTTAATTTTTTGTTTACAAAGTACGAGCGAAAGTTTCTAAAGTTGCAACCTTCGGATACTTTCAAAATTTGGTATTATCGTTCCATCTCTTACGTTTAATTTTTATTTATTGTATTAATTGTTTAATATTTAATTTTATTATATTTGTGTATTTTGAATATTTTTAGTTTAATTTAATTTATATTATGGATAAATTAAGAAACCTCGCTACTAAAGGTGTTAAAATTTTTTGTCCGGAAGCGGTAGTGGTAGTAAAAAGCGAATTACTAGCGGTAGAGGTAGTTCAAGTAGTAGATATACCTGTGTGCCTTCGCCTCCGATACTGCTTAGTACACCTTTTGAGGATGAAATAGGTGTAGGTGCTCACGATATGGATTATGTAGAAGCTCAGAAAAATTACGATATAGAAGAAGAAAATGAAGTAGATGCGGTTAATTTAGACGAAGATAATGAAAATATTGCTGTGACACCCACAGTAAGAGATGCTATTGTTAGATCTAAATTGGTTAATCTCCCTCCCCGTCCTCCTAGTGCCCTAAGACCTCATAAAAGAACTAGTGTTGCATGGCAATTATTTGAACGTATATCAAATATTGAGGTGCAATGCAAAATTTGTCAACAAATATATAAGCATAGAAGTGGAGGCAAGCAAGGGGGTATGGGTACGTTAATGAGACATATAGCTAAAGATCACAAAATAGAGTTAAATATTGCACAAAATGGTGGGGATGTTAGTGGGCCAACGCAAACTAGAATGGACCCAGCAACCGGTCACGTAGCGAAGAAGTATAATAAATTGAGGAACCGGGAAGAAATAGCTAAAATGGTAGCTGTGGGTTGTTTGCCTTTTAGTTTTCATTCTTCTGATGCCTTTATTCGTTATATACAAGCAATTTATAATCCTATGTTTAACGGTATTCCTAGAACTACTTGTCGGTCTGATATTTTTAGACTTCATTCACAATATTGTTTTTATTTATCAACATTATTAAAAAATATTCAATGTAGATTGTCCCTAACTTCTGATCTTGGTCGTGCTGTAAATAAAAATGATTATCTAACCGTTACTTGTCATTGGATGGATAGTAATTTCGTGATGCAAAAACGTATTCTTGCTTTTTTATATGATGAAGATCGTAAACATACTGGACAATTTATTGTTGGTTCTATTGTTAAAATTGTTGGATATTATGGTATCAAAAAAAAAATTTTATGTATTGCTTTTGATAATGCTTCTAACAACAAGACTGCTATAAAAAAATTAAAATCTACGCTATCCCCGCCCTTGCCTAAAATTTTTCATATTAAGTGTGCATGTCATATATATAATTTAATTGTAAAAGATGGTCTTGAGTTTTTTGAGCTTTATATTGAAAAAATTCATCTTGCCGTTTGTTTTATTCAAGGAAATAATCGTAGATCGAGAATTAGAGAATTTAAAGTTAAATGTCAAGAAAATGGACTTACACCGATTTTGATGCCAAAGGAAATTGATACTAGATGGAATTCTACGTATGAATTTTTTAAAACTTGTTATAAATATAGAATTCCTATTACACTAGCTTTTAACCAACATTGCGGTTCATTTGTTGATTCTGCTGATTGCATGCTACATAATTCTGATTGGGTTATAATTAATGATCTTGTTAGGTTTTTAGAAAAAATTTTTGTAGCTGCGGTTGAATTTTTTGGTGCTTATTATCCTACTGTTTGTAATATTTTGGCATATATTGCCGATATTTTTGGTTTGCTCAAAGAATATAAAAATAAAGAAGGTTATAAAGAAGCTGTTGGCGCCATGTTTACGAAATTTAAAAAATATTTTTTCCCGATTTCCCCTATTTACTTGGTTGGTGCTATGCTAAATCCGTACATGAAATATAATAATATGTGCCACTTTAGTACTCTTATTTATACTAACTTAGAAATAAATACTAACCATGATTCTGAACAAGTACAACCTGATTTATAGACGGCAACGACTGATTCAAAGGATTACATAGAAAAATTATATAATCACTATGCTGATTTATTTGATTTAGCCGTACCTACAAATATCACTCCAACCATCGCTCCTCATCGCTCCTCATCCTCTCAAGGAGCCATCATCTTCTAAAAGGCCGGCACATAGTGGTTTTTCTGATTCGTTTTATGATTTAAATTGTTGGAACAGTGTTGATGAGAGAACTTACACATCAACTTATCGGGAAGAGCTAAAATATTATCTTCGGATGGCACCAGAGGATCGCAGACAACAGATCAACACGTTGGATTGGTGGAGGAGTAATGAAATACAATATCCTGTGCTTTCAAGATTAGCTAGAGATATCTTGAATGTTCCAATGTCAACCGTTGCATCAGAGAGTGCCTTTAGTCAGGAACGACAGCAGCTTGGAGACAACCGACACTCATTGGGAAGCAATGCAATGAATGTTTTAGTTTGCCTCAAAGATTGGATTAGAGCGAAAAGAAGAAACCAAGGAATGGAACCGGAGCCAAGCGACGATCTGAAACTTGAAGAAATTATGACTTCACGGGAGAACTCAGCAGAATCAAGTCCAATGCATGGTTTTGCCCCCGTTGACTTCGACTATCCTATGCAAGTTCCCATTAGTAGTAACATGAATGAGTTGGAAAAAAATGATGCATAATTTGTACATTTTTCATTCATTTAAATTATAAATTTTGGATCATTTTGCAATCAATAAAATTCTCCAAATTCATTCACTCTTTAGTCCTTGTTTTTTATATTTTTTCATTTAACGATTTAAAATTTTAAATTAAATTTCTAGTTTTCTACTTTAAATTAAAAACTCTCTTCTAATATATTATTAATTTACTACCAGATATTATTAATTTATATATTAAGTAGCATATGTTTTGTATATTTGTGCATATATCTTCTATAGAAGTGTATATTTAACGTATACATGTGTATATGTTTTATAAATTAGTATATAAGTATATCTATATATATTGTAATGTATATATATTATAGTATATTTTATAAGTAGTAGTATATATACATTGAATAGTGCGTATACACATGTACATATCTTCTATAGAAGTATATATTTAACATATACATGTGTATATGTTTTATAAATTAGTATATAACTATATCTATATATATTTTAATGTATATATATTGTAGTATATTTTATAAGTAGTAGTATATATACATTGTATGGTGCATATACACGTGTATATATCTTGTATATTTAATGTATACATGTGTATATGTTTTATGAATTAGTATATAAGTATATCTATATATATTGTAATGTATATATATTGTAGTATATTTTATAAGTAGTAGTATATATACATTGAATGATAAGTATATATGAGTAATTGACTAATTGTGTATATGTGTATATATTTTTTAAATTCTAATGTAGTATATACTATATATATAGTGTATATATATTATTTAACGTATTTACAATGTATATAGGTGGGTATATGTAATGTTTATTGAAAGAAAGTTTTTTTTTATATTTTTGACTGGGTTTGACGGGGTTTTGATGGGTTTGACCAGGTTGGGTTAAGTGGGCCGGGTTAGGGTGGGTTTTAATTTTTTTACTGTTTGGCTCGGCCCGGCCCGGCCCATCTAGCGCCAAAATCGGCCCTTAACCGTCCCTCAACCCAGTTAAAATAGAAGGGCCGGTTTCGGGTTGGCCCAGCCTGGCCCGTTTGACACCCATAGCATTAATCACTTCATCATGTTTTGCCCTGCAGTCTTGACATTTGCATGCAGAACATTCGCTGCTAGAGGCAAAATCTGTACAACCAATATAATCATACTCATAATGGTTTGCTTTAAATACTATAAGAGGAGCATCATTAGCACCAACAACAGCACCACTACCGCCACCAATAGCCCCATCACCACTAAGACCATCAACAACAACAAGTCTACCCTCTAAAATTATTTTTCTTGTAATAGTTGTTGCTCCAAACAATTCTATTTTTATTTTGTCGATGACCTTAGGGTCCGATAAAGTTTGCACAGACCGTAAAGAAAGAAAAAATGGCATCTTCAACTCTCGATTGATCGGAACTAGCGACGGATGCACAATCTAACATAAATCATTACATATATTAGAATGATGATTAGATCATTCAAAAAAATTATTAATTAAAAGAAAAAACTAATTATAATTATACTTACTGCATCCTTCGGAGGGGTGAAGAGATCAAGAAATTTTGTATTTTTATTAGTTTTGACCAACAACCATCTGAAGATTCTTGGACAAAAAACTTCTTCTTGGTAGTTCATTTGTTGTCTCAAATAAGAAATGACTTCAAATGCCCAAGCCTATAAAATAACGCTAATAAATTAAAACCATTATTAAGTGAAAAAAATAAATGATATCATAATAAAAGAAAGAAACATTTACCATGAAAGCCCATGGAAAGCCATATAAGTTGACTGTCTTTGGTGCTAACGGAGTCAACAAATATTTGACAGTAATTTTGAAGCTTTCATACCCCCAAGGATAGCTGTTAAATGCCTCAAGATCCTCGGAGAGCTTTATTAAACCGAGGCTTATGTTGTTGTTAACGTCTCTCGCCCAAAGAATATTATGTACAAACCAAACCTAGTACAATGACTGCTTGTGCTTCTTTAAAAGTCCTTTACCTTTCAACGCTTCTATCAAATTTTTATTTTTGAAGCTTGGACCAACAATGGACACCAGGTCATCGCGATCACATGACTTGTCTTTGCCTTTTTTGGATATGCGGGGTGTTTTTTGGGGTTAGAATAGGTATAACTTGAGAAGGAGGATAACATTTTAGTCCAGTAACTATAGTAGACTCCTTCCAACCAAAACAAACAGGCATGCCACAGTAATTTATCCATACCTCATCCATCTTATCTTTGTTTCCATACATAAACCAACGCTTAAGAAGTTCATATACCATTTTCATTTGGAAACAAACATTGTTGTCCTCTGGAAAATCAAGATATTTCCCAAAGAAGATGTCCCTGAAATAAGCATCCAATTTTTATTCTCAAAGTATTTATCTGAAGACGTCGAAAGATTTTTCCAAGGCTGACTTAACCATGAAATCACCCATTAAATCTGTGGCACCATCGCACTGTATTCTCACAGTATAACAATCAATGTTAAAGGCTTTGACCAACTCTTCGGTGGAAGGGCTATTAGCATTTGCATCATCTCTTTTGAAACATTCTTCCTCCCCGTGTTCATCATATTCGACTCCCGATTGAGATAACGCTTGTAAAGCAAGCTCATAGAGTGGTGGATGTAGAATAGCTTCTTCACTTGTTCCTTTGCTTGGACTTGATTCGGTTTCTATTCTTTTGGGAACCATATTATCTAAAATTAATAGGAACATAAAAAAAATATTATAGTTGATTAATGCATCATTAAAAAGGATAACAGTAAATCAAATAAGAAAAATAGTAAAATAACAGTTGCAACAGATCACTGATCTATTGCACCAAGTAGTATATCTGTTGCAATATATAACCAAACTGTTGCTGTAAATGAGTAATCTGTTGTAATAATACAAAATATATCACTCATGTTTTAAGACAGATGAATAGTCTGTGCAACAAATCACACATTATTGTGACATATAAGTGATCCATTCGGATAGTTAATTAACCTGTTGCAATAGATAAGTAATCTGTTGCGATAATACAAAACAAATCACTCATCTATTGAGAAAGATAAATGATCTGTGCAGCAGATCACACATCTATCGCAACATCAGCTATTGCAACATGTGAGTGGTCTGTTAGAATAGTTAAATAACCTGTAGCAATGGCTGATTAATCTGTTGCGATAATACAAAACATACCACTCATTTGTTGAGAAAGATGAATGGTTTGTGCAACAGATCACACATCTATTATAACATCATCTGTTAAAACATATGAGTGATCTGTTGGAACAGTTAAATAATCCATAACAACGGCTGAGTAATCTGTTGCGATAATACAAAACATATCACTCATGTATTGAGAAAGATGAATAGTTTGTGCAACAGATCACACATCTGTTGCAACATATGAGTGATCTATCATTGCAGTTAACTAACCTACAACAACGACTGAGTAATTTATTACGACAACACAAAATATATCACTCATCTGTTAAGTAAGATGAATAGTCTGTGCAACAGGTCACACATCTGTTGTAACACATGAGTGATATGTTGGAACAGTTATGAACGGTCAATATTGTTTAGATTTTTTCCAACATAGGGTCATCTATCACGGCAGATAAATGATCAGCTGGAAAAATTAAGTCTTGGACATTTTCTGTTGGAAGAGTTGATAGGATTTTTTCCAACAGGAGGTTCATCTGTTGCATTGGATCATTAATCTGATGGTTCTTTTGTTGCACTAGATGGTTAATTAGTTGCATCAAATTTTTTTATCTGATGCTTAATCTGTTGCAACATATGGTAAATTTATTATATCAGATAGTTAATCTGTTGCATCAAATTATTAATCTGTTGCATCAAAATTATAATCTGATGGTTCCTCTGGTGCATCAAATGGTTGATCTATTGCATCATATGATAAATCTATTACATCAAATGGTTAATATATTACACCAGATGGGTAATCTGTTGGAGGAAACGAAAAATAGTAGCACAAATTTGTTCAACAAAAAAACAATAATTTCACCATTTTTACCAAGAACAAGAACAAAACAAATCAACCCAAATTATTGTTTTATTTTTATAAACACAAATAATAAAAATCAAACATCCAAAAAATGCAACGACCAATAAAATATCATAATTCACTTCAAAAAGAGAAGAGAATAAATACCAAAAATTAGGATTTTATTCAAATCGTATTTCAAATTAATGCAACAAATATTGAAATTGTTAATCAATACTATAAGAGAAGTTGGATCAAGTTCCTCGTTTTCTTCAAAACTAAAAAGGCCATAAATTTTTATCTATGAAATAAGAAAAGAAGCGATGAAGAATTCAACACTGTTGTGGCCGGAGAGCAAGACTGTCACGTCGATTGAAGGTTAAAGTTGAAAAGAAACTCGAAGCCCAACTATTTATAGTCAAATGTTGAAGTCGCCGAGGATTGAAATAAGAAATTTGCAAACAATTGGTTGGGAGAGAGTTGAGAGAAGCTGTCAAGAGTGGGATGAGAGACAGGTTGATTTGAATTAAAGAGGGGAATTCGAAGCCCAACTATTTATCGTCGGGGGTTAAACGGAGAAAAGAGGGGAACTCGAAGCTCAACTATTTATCACCGGAGGTAGAAGTCGTCAGGGATTAAAGGGAGAAATTTTGCAGAATTGTTGGTTGGAGAGAGTTGAAAGAAGCTGTCGAGAGAGAGGAGAGAGTGGTTAATTTGGATTGAAGAGAGGTGTGGGTTGGGTTGATTTGTATTTTTAAACAGATTAGAAGTTTTGAAAATACTAATCAAGTTCACAATTAACTTAATCAAGTTTCCTAATGATGTTTGACCCTATCTGTTGGTCAATGTCACCAATTCTTCATTCAAGACTTAAAAGACACATTTTCTTTAATTTTCTCAACACACCCTATATGTTTTTTAACATTGCACATTTCTGTAAATTGTAAAGTACTCAATTTATTTTTTCTCAAATATAATAAAAAATTATTTTTTATTTTTATTCTTACTCTTCTTCATTGTAAATGATTTTAGTTATTTAATTGTGAAAATATTAATTATAGAACATTAGCAGTTCTTTCATTGTGTCTCGTCATGCTATTTAGTTGACGTTTGATCGTGAAAATTAAAAAAATAACTTTATTAAGAATTTTCAAAGTTGAAGTATAATGAATTTTTAAAATTTAGTTTATTAGTGGGGACTGTATTTATATGACATTAAAAAAAGTATTTTACCATGTCAAATTTACTTTAGTGGTAAATATAGTTGAATGATTTTTTAAGATAAAAAGCCTTAAATTGAATGATTTTATTGATAAAAAATAAAATTCTGTTATAAATGTACCATATATAGTGAATATTTACTTTACCATATATAGTGAATACCTACTTTACCATATATGGTGTATGTCTATTTATGGAAAAGTTACAAACCCCAAGGTTAGTTTTCCCTTATAAATAAAGGGGTTTTTCATTCATTGTAATTCATCCCTCAATAATCCCTCAAGAGAAATAAAGAAGTTTCTCGTTTCTCTCTTCTCTCTCTATTCTTCTTGTATTTACTTTATATTTCATAACACGTTATCAGCACGAGACTTTGTCGTCTCAAATTTGAAGGCTAAGGTATTATTGTCTTTCTTTTCATATTGCTTATAATCTTACAAAATCTGAGTTGGTTGACTCGAGCAAGAATTACCTTTCATGGGTATTGAATGCTGAAATCCACTTAGATGCTATGGGTCTTGGAGACACCATAAAGAAAGAAAATACAATATCTAATCAAAATCGTGCTAAGGCTATTATTTTCTTGCATCATCATCTTGACGAAATTATGAAAATTGAATACCTTACTACTAAGGATCCACTTGTTTTATGGAATAGCCTAAAACAAAGATTTGACCACTTGAAGATGGTCATCCTTACAGAAGCATGATATGAATGCATGCATCATGAAAATAAGATGTTGGGTTCAAACCCCATTCGATTTGTAGCTTAAGATGCCTTCATATTAATATGAATAAGACATTGAGTTTGAACATTACGATGGTAAGATGTTGGGTTTAAGTCCCATCGATTTATGCCTAAGACGCCTTTATATGGGTAAGACGTTGAGTTTGAATCTCAATGCACCATATTGATGATATTATAATAGCTAAGGAAAAATAATGTATTTTTAATGAAAAGTCATGAAATATGTCTCATTGAACATGCTCTATTCTCTAAAGTGAATTTGGTAGCAGTGCATAATATGTCTGAAAGAAGACAAGTGATTAAAAAGGGCAGTCCGATGCACTAAAGCTACCGCTATGCGCAGTGCCCGGGGAAGGGTCCCACCATAAGGGTGTATCGTATACAGCCTTACCTTGCATTTTTGTCAGAGGCTATTTCCAAGGCTTGAACCCATGAAATCCTGGTCATATGGTAGAAACTTTACCATTTACTCCAAGGCTCCCCTTCGAAAGAAGATTAGTGATTGAATGCGAGAATATACGCATGGAGGGACAATATGATAATGCCCATCAAAAGTGATGATATTTTCACACACGCATATTATGATCATAAGATATGTTAGAGAAAAATTCTCCAGATCATATGTATGCCTCGATTTGCTCTTGAAGTAGCAATATCATAAAAGAGGTTATAATTTATTAGAATCTGATAGGCCTAAGGCACGATTATATTACATTCTTGAGGAATGAGAAACTTATTAATACAAACGTGTACTTGATTGTGATGGTATCACAACTTACCTTCGAAAGAGGTAGAATAATTGAGAAGAGTTATTTTGAAATCTACTTCTGAAGTAGTAAATCTGAAATTTATTTATGTAATAGTAAATCTGAAATTTACTAAAGAAAAAAATATATGTCAAGGTAAATTTGTGTTTACTACTATAAATGAGTTCATAAGTTGATATGAATGATTGTGACATCTCGAAGATGTCTATATTGAGTATTAGACATGTATTGAAGAACTAGAAGATTCTTCAAGAATTGTTTATGTCGCTTATTCTCGTAATAAGTTGGTTGGACCAACTAATGTTGGGATTGAATCCCTTAAATCTGAAAAGTATAAAAGGTGAATAAGGGCCCGTTCACCTATCATGTGATATGTTGAAAAGATGCATCAATAAGATGATCACATGTCCATTCATTGTCAACCTGTGTTTGAGATTCACAAAGTTGCTTGCTCAATAAAATTGAGTTAAGAGCATAACTTTCGGATTGTGTAATCAAGACAATCTTGATGATGATGGTTTGGCATTGAATGCCTTCAATAAATAGCTAAACCATTACTAAGGAGAACAAAGCTTCATGTGTTGGTTTGAAATATGAAATATTATATACAATAACACTTGTATGCATCAAACCAATAAATTATAATTAACTCTCTTCAAAGTTGGTTCTGAGTTAAGAACTATACATTGTCCATCTAATAGTTTTGATATGCGGTATATGATTAATAACTATACCATGATGCACAAAGATGGATTCTTCAAAGAAGATGGAGGATTCATGTTAGTTTTCCTAACACAAACGGGAGATTATAAACAGCTATAAAATATGTTAGAAATTATCATCAGATCCTCATTCAAAAGATAATTTAAATCAAATGCCAAAAGTATATCATATTTAAGCTGTAAGTGCTCCTATTTTGTATCCCTGAAGGACAAGGTCTATGAATGCGTGAAGCGTGATAGACCAATCGGTTCCAAATGAAATAATCCTTGAAAAGAAGAAGGAGTAAATAATCATAATAAGAAGGCAATATGCTCTTGAAGAGCCTACGATATAACACTTCATGAAACCTTATGAGAGGTTCAGGTACCTAAAAAATAATGAAGTGATGAGATCTCAAAATGTTATGGCACATTGCAAACTGACACAAAATGAGAAACCGTCGATGATACCTTTAATACAATATTGACGTAATATTGTAAAAGATTATGAGGATCTAAATTCTACGTTCATTTAAGCATGATGACGTAAAAATATTATCAGGTGACATGAAAGGATGCATCTTGGTAAGTCTAAAACTTATTTAATTTGCAGTCTAGACACTTGAAGATGCACATATGAAATGTTGAATATTGTTACTTGACAACGTATTTAAGGATTTAAAATATTTGAAGCATATAAATGTTTCTGGGAAACTTATTTAGAATCCTTATATTGTATAAGCTTATAGCTTGAAAATTATTGAAACTCGTGGAGAGTTTTCAAAAGCAATAAAATCTTTACTTAAATGAGAAACATGCATAATTGAATAAGGGTTCATTCTGACCTCAAGAAAAGAATGAGGAACTCTTTGGTTATGAAGTACCATATCTTAGTGTAATTGATACACTAATATATCTTGCAAATACTATAAGGCATGGCATAACCTTTTTCGGTCAATTTGTTAGTAAGGTATTATAGTTCTACTCCTACTAGGAGATATCAGAAATGTGATCAAATATATGATCTTATTTTATTCTAAAGATTGTAGTCCCATCTTGTTGGTTATGCTGATGTTGGGTACTTATCTGACCCGTATCTCAAATACGTTTTATGCTCACATGTGCAGATACTGCCATATCTTGGAGATATACAAAGCAGTCTATCTATCCACTTCATCGAACTATTCTAAGATAATAGTTATTCATGAAAAAAGCCAAGAATGAGTATGGTTGAGATCCATGATACATCTCATTCGAGAAAAATGTAGTATGAAATGCGACAATGTACTCACAGTTTTATACAGAGATAATGCAGCATACATAGCACAACTTAAAGTAGGATTCATAAAAAGAGATAGAACGAAGAACATTTTGCCTAAGCTTTTCTATACATATGAGCTCCAAAAAAATGGTGATATTAACGTGCAACAGATTTGTTCAAGTGACAATGTGGTTGATTTATTCACCAAGTCTCTTCCAACTGCAACATTCAAGAAGATGGTGCACAAGATCGGAATGTAAAGGTCCAAGGATATTCTCATTAGGGGGAGTTAATACGCGCTGTACTCTTTTCCCCTTACGAGGTTTTATCCCACTGGATTTTTCTTGTACGATTTTTAATGAGGCAACATTTATGCATATTATCTATGAGTTAGACATTTAAGGAGAGTGTTATAAATGTACCATATATAGTGAATGTCTACTTTACCATATATAGTGAATACTTACTTTACCATATATGGTGTATGTCTATTTATGGAAAAGTTACAAACTCCAAGGTTAGTTTCCCCCTATAAATAAAGGGTTTTCATTCATTATAATTCATACCTCAAGAGAAATAAAGAAGTCTCTCTTCCCTCTCTATTCTTCTTGTATTTGCTTTATATTTCATAACAAATTCAATGATATTAACTCGACAATATTTCCCCTTTTTCTTTTTTATTAAAATTTTGTACAAAACAAACACTTCTTTTTGGAGTGTGTCACTAAACATGCATGAAGTACATTACGGGTCCAGACTTTCCCCTGCCCCGCCCGTTTACATTTCAGCAACAAACGAAATCTTGTGTAGAGCCAAGATAGAATGATGGATACAGCAAAAACTTTCTTTGCCATTTCCCTCAAAACTCAAACAATGCCTTTTCCTCTGCAATTCAACTACCCCATTTCAACCTTTTTATGTCCCCACCAGTTGACACTTTATAGTAATTGGAGTAGAAATCAACCCTTTAATGTATTGTGTACTTCTCCACAATCTGATTCTTTCAATAATAGAGAAGAAGCTATTAAAGACTCATATGGGTATGGAGTCTATCCTTTTATTTTCTTTTAAACTAAGATTAGTAATGAAGATTGAATATTGAGATTTTTTTCAGTCTTGAATTGGACTTACTTTTCAAGTTTGGAAATAAGGATTATATGCTGCTACCTCCGTTGACTTTTGCTTTTCATATTTTGACTTAACAGGTTCATTAAGAAACAATGATTGACATGGCTAGTTTATCATACTATCTATATTAATTGATGTTTAGTATTAGGACTTGAAAATTTAGTGGGGAATAAGTAATTAATCCTAATGGTAAAATTTGGAAAAAGATAATGGTCTTTTCTTGATATATTAGAAGTGATCAGTAAAAGTTAGTGGACAAGTAAAAATGAATAAAGGGAGTAATTTTTTTTTTTCATAAGGTTACTGAGTTACACATTTTCCTTAACTGTGTGATTAAGGGTTACTTATTGTTCTTACACTTACCTTAGGCGCATTATGTAGTAGGTTTGTTCAAATTAACTGTTAAACCAATAAGCCGAACTGGTAAGTGGGTTATTGGATTAATCATTAGTGGTTTGGGTTATTGGTTTAGCAATTTAATTATTGGTTTACTATTCCAAGTTATTGGGTTATTCGTTTGGTTCTCAATTTGACCTCTTTATTTAACGGGTGAACCAATAACCTATAGTAATTTATTAAATTACAATTTTACCATTAAGTATATAAATTATCCTAGCAAGAAGATGAATCGTGCGTTGATGAAAAGTTAGGGGAGTGTTATTCAAATCTAAATTAAAGTTGATAACGATCAATAACCGATTAACTGATATTTTAATGGTTCTTTAACGGTTAGGATGTCTACAAACCGATAACTAGAATTGGTAACTTTCAAAACCGACCCGACCCGATTGATACACAATCCTATTATGTAGGGAGCGAAATGGGCACACGTAGAGCTGAATATTATGGAAAATTCGTATAAACATACGCCAACTAGTTTGATAATGGTGTATATTTGTAGACTAATCATCTCCATCCTCTTAAATTAAAGGGAAAATGATAAAGGGCATGTGATTTTGGTGGAGAAGTACAAGAATGGAACTTTGAAAAGGTATATGCTTTAACTCTGACATTTTGCTTCCTTTTCCTTTTACCAAATTTCTCTGACAATATAAGGTTGTTTTATCTCTTTGTTGGTCAAGGTTTACTGATTGAATGCTACTTATAAAAAATATGTGCTGATAGAATGTAGATATTACTTCCTGATGTTTTACTAGTCTTGATTTGACTGAAAATGGGTGTAGCTGCGGTTGCTTGAATAATTCCTTGCTATATTTGTTGTCTGAGCATGTAATCTAGTCTAGAATGTACAGTCAGAGGCAGATACAGGATGTAAACTTGATGCCTCCGACCTTAAGGTTTTTAGCACTGAACTCACTAGTCATTGCACCATTTGAATTATGGTTTCGAAAACTAATATTTGTTAAAACTTTAGTTGTTTTGCATATATACCTATACTATATGTCAAAAATACAGGATTCAGTTGAACTCGTAGTTGGAGCACTACATCCTCTTATGTGAGTAGCACTTTATCTTCGCAAAGTGACATGTATAGCAATGTTCCAATGACTGTTTGACCATGTTAGTATTGATGCATGGATAGGTATGTTATAGATAAAGACTCTGAAATGAAAATGTTTCTTGAGGAGCATGTGCCCACAAAAACTGGATCTCAAGATCTTGATATCTCTAACATGGAGTTATCCTGGCTCCCTAAGGTTATCAAGGATTTTGTGTTACCATCAGGTTACCCAGGTAACAGACATCATATGGTTTGTTTCCATTTTCTTCTTTTCTTTCTAATTTCCCTTTTCACCATATTTCTACTTTATGTTTTCCTACATACCAATTGCCCATTTGACCGTGGATATCTTTTGGTTATTAAGGGCCACAAGTATTTTTTTTAGATGTTTTATATGAACTATCATTGCAGATACAGTATCAGATGATTATGTGGACTACATGTTGCTTCAGTTCCCAACCAATGTAACAGGGTGGATCTGTCATACGCTGGTGACTTCAAGTCTCTTAAAGGCATGTCAATCTTATTCAGGTCATTAGTTCCACTTGGGTATGTTAAAGTGCTTGTAAAATCTACAACTGTTTGCCAGGATTGTGATTTGTGACCTTCTAAATCAAAATCGTTGACAAACTAATGAAACAAAGGCTAATATAGTTTTACTTAATTGGCTTACTAATTGTTCTCAGCTCGGTGGCTCTCATTTTTATCTACCTCTGCTCTCCTCTAACTTTTTTATTTTTTTACACTTATCTTTGAGTTCTCCTCTTCTCCAGAAGGTTCAATGTTATTCAACTGTCAAGTTTTGTAGTTTTTTTTCTTCTTTATTCTCTCTTTTCTTCTTAAATTTTAGTTATGTGATCCCGTGGATATATGTGAATCATGTTATTAAACTTAATCTTAGTTATATTGGGCTTAGGAGTTGCTAATGTATTTATGATAGTTGGATTCATGTCACACACTTTCAGCTTGATTCTGACATATCCTGTACATATTAATACCTAACATCCAGGCGGTTGGTGTGGGCTCTTTCTCAGGAACTTCCGCAGCTGCTTCAGCTGCTGCCATCAGGTACTGTTCATTTTCGTCAGCTGTTTATCTGCATGTAATGTGGCCTTGACTTTATGGAATTCAATATTTGCCTCACCTGTTAGTATAATTCACTATGATTGCTACTAGAAAACTTTGATAGCGTTGTGCTTTGAAGTTCATAGTGTGCACGATAGTTTAGTGTTTGTCCTACTCATTTTGCAGATGGGTTTCAAAGGATGGCATTGGTGCCCTTGGACGCTTTTTCATTGGTCTGGTAGTTTAAAATAAATATAAGAGAAGAGATAAGGACCTATCTGATTAAAGCTGTTAGTAAAGACTGATGTCTTCCAGGTGGGCGGTTTGGCAATCTTTTTGATGATGATCCTAAACAATGGCGCATGTATGCAGATTTCGTTGGCAGTGCAGGAAGGTATCGCGAATATTCGTCTATCTTGAGTACATCAAAGTTAATTGGCTCTAGTGAACTGATGGAATTGATTTCTTTTGCAGTATATTTGATCTATGTACCCCTCTCTATCCTTCGTATTTCCTGCCTTTGGCATCTCTTGGAAATCTTGCGAAGGTATTTAGCTAACTAAAAATATTGTTAGTCTTCATGCATCCCTAGGAAATGATTGCATGAGCAGTACAGTTTTTGTAGAAGTGCTCTATGAATCTGATATATATCTTTCTTTTCTCTAGTTGTTTACTAAGTCAATTATTGAGGTTTCTTAAATGTTGGTATATTTTAAGTAGGCTGTTGCAAGGGGGCTAAAGGACCCTTCATTCCGGGTTATACAAAACCACTTCGCTATTGCTGGAAATTTGGGAGACGTAGCAGCAAAGGTATTACTTTGAATATTTCGGCCATAGATCAGATCTAGCGAATTGGATTTGCCAAATTTAATCTTCGTATGATGTTTGACTTTGATAGCATAGTTGTTTCTATGCTGGAATGCTTTCCTTTTCTTTTATCCATAGTGGTTGAGCTTTTATGGTGAATCAAGAAATTTATCAAAAAATATAGTTGTAGTAACTGTAGGTTTCAGCTCCATAAATGTGTTAAATTGTAAGTACCATACATACTTTCTCCCTCAGTGTTTTCTTAAGCAGGAAGACCAATGTGTAGTTTCTTGGAATGCTCCAATTTACTAGTTTATGCATATATTTTGATATTTCATATGATTATTAATGGTCTCAAGCTTGACAAAAGGAGGGTTGTGGTAGTTTGATGACCAGCGTAGAAATAATCTATGAGCTCTAGAGACCTGTGTGTCCGTAAATGGATAACTATGAACTTTAGAGAACCTGTTATTGATAATTTTCTAGTATTGGAATGAAATAGACCTAAATAAAGCAGAATGAATACCTAGAATTCGTACTATGAACTTTAACTATTTGAGGGCTCAGTTGATTGATATATAAGTTACAAATGGTGCTTGACTGCTCCAGTTGGTTTACTAAGATCTGATTGGTAGATTCCTACAAAATTAGGTTTGTTTACATTTTGTTGACTGATTTATCAGTAGGTAAATATGATTGTCAGTGTAGTGTAATCCAGCTTGCGTGTTTTCCTGAAACCAAACAAGATAAAGGATAATAGTATCCACAAACACATAGAAGATATAATTGTTGTATTACCCGAAAATGAGCAACACCTACATGTTGAAGCACAAAGTATGATATTACAATTGTCTCTCAATTCTTTTGTTTGATCATTTTATAGATTTCTCCTTGTAGCATTTTTGGATAACCTAATATTGATGACAGGAGGAAGTGTGGGAAGTAGCTGCTGAGCTGCTAGGTCTTTCTCTCGGCATACTAGCCTTGGTATGGCATATTTTTGTTTGATATGGTTACAAGCTAGGTCCGTCTCATCGTATGATAACTTTCTAAGGGTCCTCCACCAATATAATCCTCATCTTTTCCATAATAACAGATTTAGATCTTACTTTTTCTTCTGAAAATTGTAATAACCGAAAATGTATTGCAGGATACACCTGGTATCTCAAAGTCGTATCCTACATTGGCACTTACATGGTTGAGTGTGCGGATCCTACATCTTTGGTTTCGCTATCAGTCTCTTTCAGTTCTGCAATTCAACACGGTGAGACTTTATTTTTAGTTATCAGCATACTGAATAATCATTTTTGACTTGCCAAAAAGTATGTACGAAACATCAGATTCTTGGCAGTACTATCAAGCTCTTGGAAATCTGTTTTTTTTTTTTTTTGTGGACGCCGAGCATAAGTTAATAGCAAGAGGTAATTCACCTATTTAATAGACCACAAGAGGGGTCCCCCAATGTTCGATATATTGGCTCTATCAGATTTCTGAAAGCTTTTTTTAGACAATAAGATTTCCAAAAGCTTTCTTTCTCCATATGTAGGAAACAGCTAAGAGAGTAAAATGAATGATAATGTAACAGGAATTTGGAATTAAGGTAACATCTTCTGAATTTTCCTTGGCATGTAGGCTTCTGATTACTCTGCTTTTGTAGATAAATCTCAAACGGGCTCGCATATTAGTGAACTCCCATGTTTTACACTGTACAGTTCCAGGTAAACTCAGTCTTGTTTTCTGTGCAATCTTCAATTCGATGCGGTCAGTCAAGCCTGTTTCTACATGTGGACCAGGAATCAATGAATGCAATAGGATGGAGAGCATCTTATTGTGGCAAAGATTCTTAAGGCCACGAATTATTTTTGAGGTGTCTTTGGAGGAGATGATCAATGGGAGAAAATACAGATCCATGGTATAGCCTTCTTTGGCCCACATATAAATTTATGACAAGTTGAGTTGGTTTATGCTTATGAAGTAACTTATATCCTGGGTAGATAATAGCAGAATAATGTAAGAATAGCAGTTAATGTCAGTTTCATGAAGTTAAGTACATGGTAGGTTACTGCTTCAAGAGGTTCTATAATACTTTTTATTTGAAGGTGTGGACTTTTCCTTAGGGTGGAAATATGCAACATATTTTCTCTGCTTGGTTCAAATATTTGTCTTGTATGGATCCCTCTCTAAGTTTTCAGATGATTTCACTTGCAATGTTTAGGAGCACTGGTGTAACTTAATCTGACTATCTACTTTTAAAGCATCTACGTTGTTCTTGTCATTCCTACAGTTTCCATTTTCAAAACCTTCTGGCTGGTCCATGAGGGAACATCTATTGCCTTCATTTTATATAATTTAATTTCTTAACCTTTCCTTTCTTCCTTAGAGTTAGGCTCAGATGCCATATATCCACATTGTATAAAAGTCAGACCATCCCCGTTTCGGCTCCTAGTCCACACTCCAGTTGGGGTCCTTGGTGTGAAGGGGGGTGTTAGAGTGGGTTCAAGTCTAACATTGGTTGGGGAATGGATTGGTGGTTTGTTTATATGGACTTGAGTAATCCTCCCCTCATGAGCTAACTTTTAGGGTGAGGTAGGCCCAAGTGTCATATCTTTACAAATACTGATGCCTTTCCTGTGAGCAACTTTACCAGCCTCCTATCAAACTTGGCTGAATGCTAGTTTATCCCATAGCAGAAATCAGTATTGACTTTGGATCTAGGTTTCTCTTATGCAAAACTTTCAATCTCAATTGTTCAAGGGTTCTGCTGAAATTTTATGTTTAAATATCTTCTTGGTTTGTGTTATTCTGGCTTTGAAATTGTTGTTTCAAACCTTAGGGATCTAATGAGGAAACGTTCATAGAATCTGGATTCAGAAAACTTTTGGATTTGTAAGATTATTAAAAGAAATCATAATTGTGATGTGTTACTCAAATATGTTAAGTCCATGACTGTATTCTTGAAAGGTGATCTTTGAATCGTTCTGCTATTATCTTTGCAGCAGATCAAGCAACTCCTTCATCTGTACAAGGACGAAAAATATTTTCTTGTAGTAAATCAACAGAACCCAACGGATATTCAGGTCTTTGTATCTTTTAAGGTATGCACTAATTATACTCTGCTTAAGAAACATAGCTCTTACTTGCAATGCTCACTCTTCTCACTTCCTGCAGGAAGGAGCCACAAGCCTATCAGTGTTTCGAAGTGTATGGCAAACCTATTGGCTATATCAAAACTGGGGCTGGTCAGAAAATATCTTTGATCAGCTTGAACAGAGCCTGGTTGAATTGAAGGATAGATTTCCTGACCTATTACAACAACTAACTGATGCTGGATGGGATACAAATAATTTAAGTTTAAAGGTCCCGAAAGAAATGTCGATCAAGGAGCTTCCTGCACCAAGTTAATTTCACGTATGGCCACTGAGTTTTATCCACTACAACAGTAAGCCGACAGAACTACTTTTTGTCTTATTAAAGTAATTGAGCTTTACCTACTATAACTTTGAAGTCACTAAACTTCTCCCATTGTAACAGTGAAGTTACAAATTAGTTGTTAACTAAACTTTATCCACCATAATAGTAAAGTCAGTAGACTTTTACTCACTGTAGTGACAAAAACCTACCCATCAGGGTGAGTTTACTTCGATGTGGATAAAGTTGTCTTTATGGCCATAGTGAGTAAATTAATTACTTAAACTTTACAATAGATTGTTCGTGACTTTCACTGATATAGTGGGTAAAGTTCAATTACTTTAATTTGACAAAAAACTAATTGACTGACTCTACTGTCATAGTTAGTAAAATTAACCATATGTGAAATTTACTCTTCCTGCAGCATAACACCAGGAAAACACCTGTCTGCAGTTGATCTTACTCCAAAGTCCTTCCACTAACCCTTTTGCCTATTTGCTGGGTTTGTCACCTCAAGTTTACCTTCATTGAATGTGCACGGATGATCACTGTATAAGTAAGTCTGATTTCATTTTCAAAGTTTATATTGTGACTTGGTCGCTGTCCCCTTTGTTGAAGATTACTAAAACATATATTGATGAAGTGGAAGTAGTCGATATCAGATTGTGGTTATTGTTTTATTGCTTAAGTCTGTTGCATTGTCTAATTGTGTAGTAGGAAGTAGTTAGTTAGTTGTAACAACTTGCCAGCTAAGAGAGTGCAAGTTGGGAAGCTTCTAGATGCTTCTAGATATCTTGTACAAACTCTATAAATAGATCCTAAGTCAGCTAAAGGAAGCATGCTGAAACTGCCTCTTATCACTATCACATTAGTAAATATTTTGATCTTCTTCTTCTTCCTCTTGTGAGCTATTCCAGCTATGAGATAGTGTGAGTATACACGTCGTGCTGTAGATATTATCATGGTATCAGAGCCCAGGGTTATTGTAGCTGCAATGCTGATTGAGATTCAACTGCAGAAGGGTTTAGATCTCTGAGTTCTTAGCTGCAAATCAAGTTGTAGCTGAAGAATCAAGTGGTTAGATATCTCTGTTCGATTACATTTTTTTGAGTTGTTCTTTCGATTGCTTAGATCAATTGTGTCAATTGTTAAAAGTATGCCATAGATCAGTGTGAAGTGTGAAGTTCAGCTGATTTGTTATTTGAAATGGCACCTAAGATAGACTCTAGTGATCCACTATATATTGGAGCTTCAAAAGTGTCTGGTGCAACTTTAATTCCAATCAAGTTAACTGGTTCAGAGAATTATGGTGTTTGGAGTCATTCAATGCGAATAGCATTTTTAGGAAAAAGGAAATTTGGTTTTGTAACTGGAACTTATAGCAAGAGCAATTATAGAGAAGAATTGCATGAGCAGTGGGAAACTTGTAATGCAATTGTGCTTTCATTGCTGATGAGTTTTGTCAGTGCAGAGTTATTAACTGGAATTGTATATGCAACCAATGCATTCGAAGTATTGGAGGATTTGAAGGAGAGGTTTGACAAGGTCAATCGAATGAGATTGTATTAGTTACATAGAGAAATCAATACTTTGTCCCAAGGAACAGATTCTGTGGCAACCTACTTCACAAGGCTGAAAAATCTATGGAATGAGTATGATGCTATGGTTTCTACTCCATCATTTACTTGCCCAAAATCAAAGGAGTATGCAGATCATCTGTATGAGTTAAGGTTGATTCAGTTTTTAAGTGGATTGAATCTTCATATGACTCAACTAGAAGACAGATCCTACTAAAAGGAGTTACACTTACGCTCAATCAGGCATATACCATGATAATGGAGGATGAGATACAACATTTGACTAATGTGGTTGCAATCACTGAGAAATCTGATCCTATCTCCATGCAAGTAAACAGAGGACCAGACACAAGCTATGTATCTCAAGGATATAAGGAAAGAAGTGTGACTATTGCCATTTTGGTGGACATACCAAAGAGAATTGCTACAAGCTGATAGGCTATCCAAATGATTGAAAGCAAAGGAAGAAGAACAACTATAACAATGGAGGATTAAGAAGATATAATCATCAAGGATATGGAAGAAACAGTGGACATGGAAACCAGTATGCAGGACCATCCATGCATGCTCATTGTCTTATATTAAGACACAAGAATGGAGAGTAGATTCTGGTGCAACTCCCCACATAGCTGTAGATAAGACTGTATTATCCACACGTACAGTGGTTTGGCCAGGAATGAGCAAGGTGAATCTCCCAAATGGTACTAAAGCAGATGTTTCACATACTGGTGAAGCTACAATATTTCAGAATGCAGTAATGGAGGATGTGTTGTTTGTACCTTATTTCAAAATCAATTTGTTATTAGTATCCAAGGTCACTAGACAACTGTCTTGCTTTATATCCTTTTACCCTGACTTTTGTGTCTTCCAGGATCTTCACAATGGCAGGGTGAAGGGGATTGGTAGAGAAAAAAAAGGTCTAAACATGGAGACAATAATTCTTCAAAGGGGCAAAGAAAACAAGGAAACTTAGTTGCAGAAGTCAATGTGAAGGATAGTAGTATATGGCACAACAAACTTGGCCATCCATCTGATCAAGTATTAAAGATTTTAGATCTTTTAGATCACAATAAGGATGTTGAGATGTCACATAAATGTCCTGTATGTCCACTGGCCAACCAAACTAGGCTAGCATTTCCTGTTAGTGATACTAAGTCTAATGCATGTTTTGATATGGTGCACATAGATCTTTGGGGACCTTATAAAACTCCAACTTTTGATAAGAAGTTTTATTTCTTAACTATTGTTGATGACTGCAATAAATATACTTGGATTCACTTGTTACAATTGAAGTCTGAAACCATTATTCTTTATGGTCATGATCAAAACTAAGTTTGGAGCCACTGTCAAAGTCATAAGGTCAGACAATGGGAGAGAGTTCTTTAATTCATAATGCTCAGATTTGTTTAACTCTTTAGGTATTTTGCATCAAAGTAGTTGTCCTCACACACCACAACAAAATAGTGTGGTAGAGAGGAAACATAGACAATTCTTGAACATTGCTAGGGCTATCAGATTCCAATCCAGTATACCTAAAGTTCTGGGGAGTTCTGGTCTAAATTGCAGTATATTTGATGAACAGGTTACCGCCATCATCCATTGGTAATAAAAGCTCTTATGAGTCATTATTTCCAGGACCCCTTCATTGGTGCATTTGAGAGTAGTGGGTTGTCTATGCTATGCTTCAATATTGTCTAAAGGTGATAAATTCTCAAAGAGAGCTAAACCAACAGTGATGATGGGATACTCTACTTCACAGAAAAGATATTTACCGCTGGATTAGATACCAACAAATTGTTTGTCAGCAGAGATGTTACATTTCAAGAACATGTATTTCCATTTGCAAATATGCAAGATAAAGGTGATGCAACTGATTTTCTACAACTATATGATGACTACCACAGTGAGGCAGAGTCTGATAAGGCTGAAGATCATATGATCAATCCTCTTCTGCAGACAAAGAAGGATTACCACAAGATGGTTTAGAACCTGAACACTCGACTGAAATTCTATCACATGAGGAGTCAAACACTGATGTACCAGTCACTACAGAGACGAGGTATACAACCTCTACCGAGAAGAACTCTAAGAGTAACTAAAGAGCCTATTTGGTTGAAAGATTATACTACGACAGAGAGAAGGAAAGGCACCAGATACCCCATTGCTCACTACCTATCATATGATAATACTTTACCTGCATATCAGTGCTATGTTAATTGTTTTTTTGCTCTGGTGGAGCCACAAAGCTTTAATGAAGTAGCTGGAGATGACAGATGGACTCAAGCCATGAAGTTGGAAGTACAAGCTCTTGAAGACAATAATACATAGGAAGTGGTGGACTTACCACCAGGTAAGAATATCATAGGTTCAAAATGGGTATATAAAATCAAGTACAAGGCAAATAGAGATATTGAAAGGTTCAAAGCTAGACTAGTAGCCAAAGGCTATAACTAGTCGGAGGGGTTAGACTATCATGATACTTTTTCACCTGTTGCCAAAATGGTAATTGTCAGGTGTGTTATTGCTCTAACAGTGTCAAGGGGATGGTGCTTGTACCAGATGGACGTGTATAATGCTTTCTTGCAAGGTGACTTAGATGAGGAAGTATACATGCAACTACCTGAAGGTTTCCAACAAAAAGGACAACATAAGGTTTGCAGATTACTGAAGTCATTGTATAGGCTTAAACAAGCCTCAAGACAACGAAATATTAAACTCACTTCATCCTTGTTAAAGGCTGGTCTTACTCAAAGTACATATGACTACTCTTTATTTACCTTAAAAGAAGCAATAAGAATGATCAAGTCTATGTGGATGACTTATAACTGGTGATAATGAGATTATGACCAAAGACGCTAGACAACACTGCATCAACAGATTAAGCTCAAAGATTTAGGTGAGTTAAATATTTCCTAGGTATTGAAATACTGTGATCAAAGCAGGGGATTATTATGAATCAAAGGAAGTACTTGCTTGAGTTGATTTTAGAGACTGGCCTTGTAGGTGCAAAGCCTGCACCTACACCATTAGAATCCAACTTTAAATTGACTTCTGTGGAGGTTGATGAAGCTGCTGGACTAACTAATGATATGGTTCTAAGAGAAGCATCTTTTATCAGAGACTGGTTGGAAAACTCATGTATGCCACAATCACAAGACCTGATATTTGCTATGCAGTTCAGACTTTGAATCAGTTTATGCAACAACCTAAAAGATCTCAGTTAGAGGTTGCATATAGAGTTGTTAGCTATCTGAAAGGGTCAGTAGGACAAGGCACAAGGCATTTGGATGAAGTCTAGGGAACCACAAATCTTACCTGCTGGTGTGATTCTGATCGGGCTGCATGCCCTAACACTAGAAGGTCTGTCACTGGGTATGTGATACCGTTTGGAGGCTCATTAGTGTCATGGAAATCTAAGAAGCAGCATACAGTTTCTAGAAGTTCAACTGAGGCTGAATATAGAAGCATGGCTTCAGCAGTGGCAGAGATAACTTGGTTGGAAGGATTATTCTCAGAGCTAGGTATCTTTATTCACAAGCCTATCACAGTATTGAGTGATAACAAATCAGTTATTCAACTGGTAGCTAATCCTATTTTCCATGAAAGAACCAAACGCATAGAAATTGATTGTCATTTTATTAGGGACAAGATCAAGGATGGACTAGTCAAGACAATGCATGTTTCTACACAACATCAGGTGGTAGATATATTGACAAAGAGCTTAAGTCATGAGCAACATTCTTATCTTCTAAGCAAGCTTGGTGTGCTCAACATTTTGCATCCTTCAGCTTGAGGGGGAGTCTTGAAGATTACTAAAACATATATTGATGAAGTAGAAGTAGTTGATAACAGATTGTGGTTACTGTTTTATTGCTTAAGTCTGTTGCATTATCTAATTAATTGTGTAGTAGGAAGTAGTTAGTGTGTAGTAGGAAGTAGTTAGTTAGTTGTAACAACTTGCCAGCTAAGAGAGTGCAAGTTGGGAAGCTTCTAGATGCTTCTAGATATCTTGTACAAACTCTATAAATAGATCCTAAGTCAGCTAACAGAAGCATGCTGAAACTACTTCTTATAATCACATTAATAAACACTTTGATATTCTTCTTCCTCTTGTGAGCTATTCCAGCTATGAGATATTGTGAGTATACACGTCCTGTTGTAGATTTTGTCACCTTTTGCTGTTGGAGGACAAGTTTTCAATGGCTGCCTCTCCTTAGGAATAGATCGCTGCACAATCGGAACCAATTGAATTGTTATAAGAGTAGGCATTCTTGGTAAATGTTGCTATAGTTGTGGAGACTGCTGCTGGCAGACTTCCATAGTTCTTTCTTGAGAAAAAAATTCATGAAGATACGTATGGTAATGCCATTGAGATAATTTCCTTATGGAGCAAAAGACATGTTACAGGAATTATACAACCATTTTAGGTCTTTCTTTTTCTGCTAGTAGATTTTAGTAGATTTATGTGAAATTAAGAATTTAAGTTGTCGTCCTTGTTATTTGTATCTATAATATTTTGGGAGAACATTAATTATTCAGATTCCCGTTGTTGTATTTTAATTAAGAACTAAGTTGTCTTCCTTGTTACTTGCATCTATAGCATTTTGGGAGAACATGAGTTATTCACGCTCCCTTTGTTGTATTTTACTAAGCTCAGTTGTAGCAGGCTTTTGTATGTCGTTTTTATAGCTTACTTTTTGTGTTTTAAGAAGATAATTTGCTTCTTAGCGTTTGTCTTTCGGGAGAGGAACTGCTTAGCATTTATAACTCACGTCTCTTTTGAGACTTTTGTGTGGCCCACATATTTTGGTAATTAATTATTATCTTGTCCTTAGGATTATTGCTATTTGCCTATGAGTTCCTAGCCTAACTATAAATATGCTTGTTACTCCATGACATACTCGTTGATAGACATAGGCTAGAAGTTTTTAGGTCTCTTCTTTCCCTATTTGCTTGTTAAAGTTCTTGACAAAGATGATTCTCCACAATACTTGAACGATAATGGTTAAAGGTATGTTGTTGTTTAATATTCCGTTGCGTTGGTGTAACACCCCACTTTTTCGGGCTAAAGTTGAACCGTTTTCCAGGTGCCACCAAGCCTTTCCCAAGCGTCAAAAAGTGCTTCGTTTTGAGTTATTTTAAGGGCAATAAGGTCTTTTACCATCCTATAACCATTCCTAATTATATATGGACGAAAATTGGGTCTTTAAATACGTTATTTCACTTCTCAAATCCTCAAATCATCTTTCCGTCAACAAGAGAGGAGAATAAAGTGTTTTAAATAATCCAATTAAGTGTTTTAAAGCTATCATCCTACGTGTGAATCAAGTAAGGCACCTAAGTTCATCCCTGTCCTAGGTGCTAAGTTCCATTCTTTGTTTTATAAAAGAATAAAAACCCTAATTTTGTTTATTCTCATGTTCTATCTCCCTATTCCCTCTCTCGAGATAAAAAGGTCGACAATAAATATATTCTAAGGGTAGCTAATCCTTACAATAATTAAAACAAGAATAAACAAGCAACCATAATGATAAGCAATTCAACAAACTTTATTCAAAACGAAAGTATTCATGATCTTGGCTTTAACCCCGGAAAGAGGGTTTTAGCTTTTAAGGGAAATATTCATATCCAATCCCTTGGAATGATGATACAAACCATAAAAAAAACTAAATTTAAGAATGATAAAACCTAAAAAGAAGTGGTAGCCTCCAATGATGTTCCAAGTTGATCTAGGGTTTCCAAGAGGTCCCAAGATGATTAAACGGAATTTGGAACGTTATATTTATAGTAGAAAAGTTATAAACCAAGTTAGATTAGGTTTACACTCTGTTTTCCTTTAGCTGGGCAAAATTTTCTCGATTTTGGGCGTCGGCGCGACGCAGTGACATGCAAATTCACAATTGTCAAAAAATCTGTCAAATTCTAGTAGCTGTTCGCGATTTCAGTGCGTCACGAGGCCTCCTTAAACTCTAATATAAGCTACACGCGCCAGATAGTAAAAAACGTGGGCCTCTTCTGAATCTAGTGATGTTTTGAACTCATCCATTGGCCAACTGTAAAGTCCACACGCGCCCCATACTTTTCAGGGGTCCAAATTGCATCCAGCTTGTGTCTTGTGCTTCCGTGGTCATTTACGAGCCTTTTTGAATTGTTTCCACTTGATTTGAAGCTTGTATATCCTTCATATATCATCATAATCCATTCACCAAGCATCCTAAATCATTAAACAAATTAATAAAGAGCTCAAAACAACACAACATCCTCACCGATGAACTAGAAACATGAGCTAAGCATAGGCTAAATTCACATTGAGCTTTAACTCATTGTTTTCACTCTTTTCTTGATCCAATTGACCGTTGAACATTATAACTAATTTGTTTTACATATAAATACATAATAAAAACCTTAGTAACTCATTAAAACACATTAGAACCCAACACAAGAGACTAGAAAAACACCCAGCTCAAGTTAGTTACACTGGTTTTCTCGATTGACTTCTAAATGCTCAAATTGAATCAAAACTCATTTGAAATCACCATTAAACATTGTAAACACATACTTGGACACATAAATGGTCATTTATATTATTATCAACACATATCATAAGAATCATCCTCAAAACAAGGCTAAATAAGCTAGAATAGTAGCACTAGAATGCATAAATTCACCCAATAAATAATACTCAATCATATGCAACAAAACCCTCAATTTTGGTTTCAAAACCACCATCTAAGAGTCATAATCACACTTTAAAACACATGGTATTTGAGAACTAATAATGAGGTAAGAGTCACATGCCTTATTTACGAAGATTCACAGACTCTTGAGTCTCTAGATGAACACCTTTGAAGAACCCTAGTCCCTAATCTTCAAGAGAGAGTTTAGAGAGGATTTTGGAGTGTTTTGTTATTTCCAAGTATGTTATGAGAGGCCACAATAAGTAATAAGACGTGGGGACTTAAGGGTTTTGGGGTGGGAAATGTCTAAAATGTCCTCAGCTTAAAAGTTGAAAACTTGATTGCAGGATGGTACAACCACACCCCTTAAATCGTACCCTAAGGTACGAGTGGTACCCTAGGCATCCTTTTGGACCTCAATACTGACCAACATACAACCACGCAAGGGCTAACTCATATCTTAACATACGACCAGTACCCTTTGAATCGTACCTTGGTTAGAATACTTTGGACAAGACTTGGGGCATCATACGATTTGTCTCTTTACTTCTAGTACCCTATCATACGATTAGTAAGATGCTTAGTCGTACCTTGG
This sequence comes from Capsicum baccatum var. pendulum, assembly GCA_030864225.1. NCBI lineage: Eukaryota > Viridiplantae > Streptophyta > Magnoliopsida > Solanales > Solanaceae > Capsicum > Capsicum baccatum. Next base: position 167,329,868 of record CM061558.1, on the reverse strand, counting down.
ATGGTAAGTGACATAAAACACAATGTGAAACATATGAGTTAGGGTCCCTAAACCGTACCACATCATACAACTAGTACCCCAACTCGTATGATGTCCAATGAGCTCAAAGTCAAAAAATTTCTAAGGGTAAAAAACCCAGGGTGTTTCAGCACGGTTCATAGTCCCAGGGTGTCTATGAAGACGTGTCGAGTAGAGTCCTTTTTATGGATGTGTAGTGTGCCACACTTATAAGGAGGAAGCTACGAGGCATTTAAGTGATGTTTTCCATTCTTTCATATTCTAGTTCGTGCTATTGTGTTGACCATATGAAAGTTATCAAAAATTACTTCCTTGCTCTAATTCTATTGGCTGTGTCATTGTCGAGACGATACAAGTGCAAAAGTTTAGTGTCTAAGCAATGTAGTCCCTTCTGGTTGAGTACTCAATGAAATGGCACAAGGACTTGAGAAGAGTCCATTAGTGCATCAATTGTGTCGATTCAAGTTTATACCCATATCTATATCCATTATGTATTTAAGTCTGAGTTATGAAGTGTATTCAGTCCCGTTTAGAATCCTTGTTGCATATGTCATTCTTAAGGGTAGAGATGTGGCAGAATGTTTGAACAATATTTCCACCCGAGTAGTAGTATGTGATAAGGTGTCATAACCTATGAGTAGTAAAATGGTTCCAAAGTTAGTTCTATGAAGCCATAAGTTTAGAAGTTAGAAGTGAGGGTAAATCTTGAGTGATGAAGGTAGATGTAGTTGTGTACCCTTAAGTAGAGGGTGGTGTGCCTTTTCATGGTGATTGACTAATATTGTAGCAAAGTTAGTAGACCGTGTGGTAGCCTGTGGAGGGAGTGATTAGCTATGATTATTACTTATTTAAATAGGGAAGGAGCTCAGAATGAATAGTTATGGTGGTTGTAGAAATCATTTGTAGGCTGTGAAAGAAAAGGGGTATATTAGTCAATAAGTTATGGGTAGACATTGGTGTGTATATGGAATTTGAAGATAGTGGGAATGTATGCATAGGTAAGGAGATTTAATGTGAGAAAGTAGAACATGTTAAGATCGTAATGAGTCATATTAAAAGATTAAGATTGATTACCCTCATTATGTGATTTTTCCCCTTTGATTTTCTTTTTTCTAGTAGCAGTAAACTAGTACAACATGTGAGAAGGTGTGTAGTAGATTCTAAGGTGTAGTGGTAGTGTTGTGGAGAGGATGAGCTTGTAGGTCGTAGTTAAGTGAAATAAGGGAATTAGGTTGTTTTCTCTATTCATCGGGTTAGTATATTTGCGGGATGTTTCGTTGGTGGTACACGGTTGGTGCTAGACACTAGGCTTGAACTTTAGAAATGGATTGTGGTGATAAGAATGTTAAATTGAGGATAGTGAATACGAGAATTATGGGAGTAAGTTAGTACGCTGTTCGAAAACTTGTGGAAAAATGAGCGGATAATTGTGATATAAATACATAAGGGATAGTGTTTAAATGATGAATTGTGGCTAAGTCATTAAGTGGATAAGAGTGTTTTAGTATATAAGAATAAGTTGAACCCTCAGGTAGCATGTTGTTAGATAAGGTTTTATATGTATAAGTGTCATATGTACCTAGTTTATGTTCTTGAATTTTGTAGTATGGAGAAGTCTGGGGAGTTTTTGTATGGTGTTCTTTAGAGTTGAGTTGAGGAAATATAGGTAGATAATATGCGCCTGCGGTATAGTTTTACAAAATTTATTAAGTTGTAAGTTATGTAATTAGAGATCTAATGTTAGTATGTTAGGTAGTGTAGAATGGATTGTTATGTGATAGAGAGTGTGGATATGTATGCTCGTGGGAGTGTGAGTTGAAGGGTGATGGCTATAGAGGCTAGCGAAAGTTAAGAGTAGTGCCCCTGGGAGGATGTCATACCAATAAGTTATTACTTTTCATATAATCGTGTATTAGTGCGAGCCTAGAGTTCATGTGTATAGTGATACCCCCTGTTTCTGTTGAGAGTTGTGGGTATAGATTTGATGAGAGGTTATATTCTCAAGTCTAGTATTGTGACTTTGATCAAAGGGGGAGATGATGATTTAAGGTAGTTCTTGAATTTTCTCGTTGTGGCAAGTCTCAGGGAAGAGTCATGATAAATTCATTCCTATTCAAGCAAACTTCTCCTACTTCGATTTAAGAGGTTATTCTACTAACATCTTATGTATTCAAGTCCTGCTTATGCCTACGGTTCGAGTTCTCTATGTAACTTATGTCCATGTTCCAACCTCCCAACTAGAAGCATTTTCTCAGTAGTCCAATCTTGCAAGTATTCAAGTTCTATGTTATGATGCTCATGACCCACAAATCCATGTCTCATATCATGCTTAGTTATAAGGAATTATTCTTTCTATATATTACTAATTTATTTTATGTCGGAATTAGCCAGAGTGATAAGGTTTATGCAAATTCATGGACAATTTCAGTCCTTTAAATGAGGAGCAATCGTTTCAAGTGGCAATCCTTGTCTCAGTCATTGACTACATGAATTCCGCCTTTATGCTATACAGTTCATGATATATGCTCACATGTTTCTCACTGTGCCCAGTCCTAAGAACTCATACTGTGTATGTTTACGTCCAAACAACTCTCTATCTACGATCTAGACATTTGCTATATGAAGCACTTTGTGCCTATTGTATCATATCTGGCATCTCATGCCCCATCTTGAGTAGATAAACAAATATAAGTTATAATTGAATAATGTTACTTCCATTCTTGATGGTTGTGCTCTAGTCCCTCAATAAACTTCCTTATGTTAGTATGTTAGTGGTTATGAAGGCGTAGTAGTGTTTTAGATAAGAGATTGGATGTTTCGTATTGTTTAAATTATGGGGTGACTACTTTGAGCTAAGGTTATAGATGAAGATAGAGGAGGGAGACGAGCTTACGTTAGGTGAAATAATTAGGAAGTGGTTATGTGATGAACATCTTTGTGAGAGTGAGTAAAGTTGCTGTTTTTTTTGTGGGGAGATCCATAAAGTGGGTTTAGCGAAGGTAGGCTTGAATATTGTGATTAATGAATCCACAAACCAATGTGCTATGTGGTTAGTACTCCTTGATTTAAGACCTGAGGATGTTGATTATAGTGATAAGGCGGAGTAATATTCTTAATGAGATGTAGAGTACAGGGTCCCGTAGCTTAAGTTAGCACCTTTTAACTCTGGGTTTGGCTTCAACATGGACGTACTATACGGTGGGACTCAAACTCTTGCGGTTAGGTGTGTTATAGGAGAATTGTTAATTGGAAATGATGAAGTATGTTATTTGTTGTTTGGGGCATAGACGAGTAATGTCTCTAAGTTTAAGGTCTATTCATTGCATCTTGTAAGGTAGAAAATACTTCTATTCCTATCTCCCACGAAACCTTATTCTATGTCGAGTACCAATGAAATCAAGACCTATAATCACCTAATAAAGTCATGCCTTATGTTGTGGTGATCATGATTCCTAGGACTCATGTGCAAGGTCATCTCTATGTCAATTCTTATTATCTCACGCTTCGTGCTTACATGATTCACTGGGGTTATTATGAAGCTCTTTTGATGCCTTTGCATGTTTTGTTGAAGAAAAATGTCCAATGCGAGGTTAAGATTCTTTATTCCATATTTTTACAGCTTCAACAAGTTCCTGGCCATCATTCGAGGACGAATGATTCCAAGGGGTAGATAATGTAACACCCCACTTTTTCGGGCTAAAGTTGAACTGTCTTCCCGATGTATATAGACCCAAATTTAATGGTTTCTAGTTGGAAATAAGTGTGAATGACAATGCTTTAGTGCAAGAACATCTTTGAAGATGAGTATACGTCATAAAAGTCTCCTAGCTCAAAGTTAAGTAGAGCACATTCTTATCAGTTGAGTTTTAGTTGATTTTTCTTGGGTCAACTTCCAGCAACCATTACTTCTAGAATATGAGGAGCTATGTGACCCATAATATATCAAATTAAAGACCTTTGAGTCTTCTTTCCAACGCCACCGACCGTTCTTCAATCCGAATTTGGAGTCAAAAGTTACGAGTGTCTGAATGGAACCCTATGCAGGGTCCACGTTGGGCCTACGTCGCAAGGGAATAGCCAAATGCAACTGGATGGGCTTGGCTTTTGGTGTGCGCCGCCCACTCTGGGGTTGGCTTTGGCTAGCGCCGCTAAGCCTTTCTCGAGCGTAAAAAAGTTCTCCATTTTGAGTTATTTTAAGGGCAATAAGGTCTTTTACCATCCTATAACTGTTCGTAATCATATATGGACGAAAATCGGGTCTTTAAATACGTTATTTCACTTATCAAATCCCCAAATCATCTTTCCTTCAACAAGAGAGGAGAAACCACCTAGTGTTTGAAGATTTTGATCTCCAAGAGCAAATTTCTTTACGTCCTCTTCAATTTTTCTCCGTCAAAAGGTATGTGGGACTATCCTAAATCTCATGGGATAAATTTATTGTTTTAAACAAGCTTTAAAGTTATATAATTATGTATATGAAGTGGGTTTCAAAATTATTGAAGAACATACATTGAAAACCCCATTTTATGATGAAATTTTGTATGAATTGTGGGATTGTTCCCCAAGCTTGAATTGTTTTCATAAGTACATGTGTTATTAGTTTGAGAAGTTATATGAGAGCATGATTTACACAATTCCCTCACTTGTTATGAAATTCATTGTCTTAACAATGTTGTGGGTTGTTTACATAGATGGTTAGAAGTTTGAGATTAAATGTTTTGCTAACATTTATGGATTGATATTTTGTTATGAATAAATGAGAGGAGGTTTCTTTGGTTTATAGATGCTCATGTTTCCTAATAAAAAAATGCACGTGATTGATGAAAAAGGTGACTATTGTATGTTAAAGTATTGAAAGGAGAGTGATTTGACATAAGTTTTCATGTGCTTTTGAAATAAAAACTCTCATGTGATGTTATGAATCTATTGGTGGTCATTTGCATGATTTTGAATAAGAAGGGCTATGGATTTGATATGATAGATATGAATGACTTGAAAGACTGGGTATGATGATATCCTATTATGATATGCCCTTAACAGAATAAGCAGTGAACGTTTTTGAGCACGGAGTATGATTTTAAAGGACTAAAATTGGGCTTAAAAAGAGTTGGTTATCCGAAGAAGACATTTGATTGTAAGGGCTCATTGCTGGAAATTGAGTTTTGCCGATTCGGGAGACATGATTGGCAATGGCCAATGTATACTTGCCCTCGGGCACTGGTATACTAGAATAGTATGTAGGACCCCAATCTTTGCGACAAACTTGAATTTGGGGGCTTGGCTGTCGAGTCAAGGGCGGATTCCCTATAGCCCGTGGGATTGCAGAAACGTAGGGTGTACCACCATCTAACTTAGAAGTAAAACAAAGAGTTGAGTCATAATTTACAAGAATGTTTTGAAGCTCATTGGTTATGCCCATGTGTTTCTATTGACATATTATGATAAATTGTTGTTCATAATGCTCATTTATTTTACATGAAGTATGTGTTATTTTTGGATTGTTCGACATACCAGTACTTTCGAGTATTGACCCCCTATCTAGTGGTTCAAAGGCTCAGTTTCGGGGTCCAGCTCAGTAGTAGATTGTTCCCAGATTTTCAGAATTTGGTGAGCCTTCCTTACACCGGAAGACATTTTTTCTATATGTAATCTAAAGTCAGTTTTATGGTCTAGCCGGGGGGCTTTGTTCCGGTTTAGCCAGACTATTGTTTTTCAGTTCAGTAGAAGCTTCGTAGATTGGTGTAAAACAGAATTTGAGTATTGTTTTGTCACAACTTCTTGATGCATTTTGGATTATAAGTTTCCATTGAACGTTATTATATCTTCCGCACTTTGATTTATGTATGTATTATGCTTATGATATTATGCTAAGGGGCATCTCGGGCCTTTGTGGTTTGGGATACCCGTTGCGGCCAGGACCTCGGCTCCGGTTGTGATAGTTGGCTTTCTGATATATATTGAAAATCAACATATGGTATCAAGAGCCTGCCTTTACCTATGTTGTTTGGTATTTGTGTCATCTGATTTTAAAGTTTGTTTATGTTGATGTGTAGAAGCTCAATGAGAGTCGTACTATCTGAATTAATAGTGATAAAGCAACGTGATGGCCAGTGATAATTTAGCCTATATATGATTTTGCTTGAATTTTTCTTATTGCCACTGTTCCAAGTAATAAATAATTGCTATTTGAGTTGACTTAAAATCTCAGCAATTCAAAACCCTAAAGTTTTAATTTACTTGACATGTTTCGAAAGAATCAAATAAGTAATGTTATTTTCTCAAAGTTTTGATCACATGACATTTGTATTTCATATGTGTATATATAATGCATGTAATGAATTTGATTCTTGATTGAAGTTGCATGATAACATAGAGCTTTTGAACATTTGTAAAGCCGCCAAGTACATATTAATATATTCAAAGCACTGTCCCATCTCTTCTGCTGTTTGGAATTATAATAAACTAGAGAACTTTTTGGCGCGTTATTGAGCTTTTTTAAATTTATAATATAATTTTTTTCAGTTTTTTAAATACTATAATAATCACAGTGTATTTCATTAGTTTGTATTTTTTTAAAAAATGATAATTTACAAAACAAAATATAATAATAATTATAATGTTAATTTATATGTGTATTTTGAATTTGAGGATATTGATTGCTTAGTGATATGTTCATTCATATTTTCAATTGAAAAAAAACAAAGATCAAAAATTCATGATTACTTATATTCTTGTTATTTTATATATATTCTTATGAATCCTAAATAATTTTCAATCATAATTAGTTTTCACAATTTTTAAATCATAGATTGTTATCAAGTAGAAGTGAAATGGTAATAGAAGTTATTATGTAGGAAAACTAATAATTTTGATGTTATGATACATTATTGTAGATTATCACATGAATAGCTAAATATGACACATAGATTACTCATTATTATCTTTTTATCTCCCATCTTTCGCACATTATTACACATTAATAAAATTAATTAAGAGAAAAAGAAAAGATCACAACAACATATCTTTATTGTCTTGACAAATTCTTAATTTTGTAGGTTGCATGAGTATGTGTATATATATATATATATATATATATATATATATATAGTTCATAACCAGTTGAAGAAAATTTGTTAACATATAATATATAGATAAAATAAATTAGTTAGTTAAAATAACTTAAATACACAAAAAGAAAAGTATTATTCACATAAAAATTCAAATAATTTTTCCTTCATCTTTCTTGAATAAATAATTTAGATAATTATTAATATAATATCAAGTTCTATGTTTAATATTTATAATATTTTTATTACAATTATACTAACCAAAGTAACTATTAGAAAAAAAAGTAATTCGATCTATACATGATTCTATGAATTATTCTTTTGATCGTAACTAATAATCAAAATTTATTATTTCTTGAGTGTTCGCAAGTATTGTAATCACATTTTTTTTCTAGATGATTTTAATGCGAGTAGGCTAATTTATTTGAGCAGGTGGTAACCCCGGTCACATGAAAATTTTGAATAACATCTCACAAAATAAAACAATCGAGTTAGACCATTTCTTTTAACATGTACTTTGATGCGGATCTACTTTTTACTATTACTATTACTTTTTGGGCCGGAGGTCTATCGGGAATAGGTTCTCTATCTCACATTTTAGGTAGTGGTATGGACTGCATACATTTACCCTCTCAAGACCCCACTTTGTAGGAATATACTGAGTATATTATTGTTGTATCTTTGATAAAAAGTGATGCAAAATTAATACTATCCATAATATAAGTATATAAGTATACTTAAAAAAATGTGACCAAACACAAAAGATGCAAAGAAATATCCTGAAAATGAAAATTTTCTCTGAAAATGAATTTTTTCTTACCTTTATTTTGTCCTTTTCTTTCACACTTTGATTTATTCACAAGTTATACGGTGATGGAGAAGAGAAAGGATAATCTTGAATGAAAAATTTTATGAAACAAACTATGAATTTATATAGGTAAAATATGGGAATATCATAAGGTGTCATAATTTTATAAATTAAATTTTGGGGGTATGAAGATTAAAAGGTTGGATTTATTGATATTATCAAGAGTATAATTGAAGATGTGAGTTATAAATAATTATCTTTATAAAGAAAAAAATATTCAAATATAAAGAAAAAATAACTAAAAAATGACAAAAAAATAATAGTAAGATAATAAATGGCAGCCCGTAACTCCCTATTTTTACTACATAAAAAACTTCATGAAACAACTCACCTTGAGAGTTGGGCTAGCCTCAGGCCATGAATCTTTAGTGGTCCTCTATTTCTAAAATAAAATTTGGACAAATATATATCTCTAACTAAAAAATAATACAATTTTGTTCGAATTTGAAAGTTTAATAAGTGAAACTTCAAGATGATTCCGAATTGCAACATTTAGGATCAAATCCAGAAGTTTAAATTTTTATTAATTTAAATTTCAGAAACAATTCATGAAGTTCAATATTTTTGTTGATTCAAACACCAAAAACAATTCATGAGGTTTGATGTTTTTAAAAAATAATGTCACTGTATTCCGGCTGTGAGAGTTGACTTGCGAAGCAACCTGCCGTAAAACTTAGCCGACAGTCCTAGCCAGCCATTTATTACAAATCAGTGTAAACTTTGTAAGCGCCAAAATTCAGAAATTTTCGTGGAGTTTAAAATAACTATCACAAACGAAGTATATTCTTTTAGTTATAATATCTCTTTTGAATTTAAAGATATCTTCTTCAGGTTTCAACTTGTAATGCCATCTAAAATTTAATTAGCAATTCTAAAAGGAACTATATATCCATTACTTTTCATATTTCAGATGTGCAAGTTACGTATTTACTTTCAAAATGTGATTATTTGTGTTGTTCAAGCTTAAATACACAAACTAATTAGAATCATACGAATGGAATTAAACAATGAGCATTACGTATACATGTATAACAATATCTAATAAGGGAACACAAAATTGAAAATCCAAAGTCAGAAGCATAAAACAAACTCTTCATCTAGCAGCCCCATCCTATCTAATGGCTAATATCAAAATAACAATAAATCCGAAAAAGACGGGGGAACGGAAAGTAAGAAAACAAAAAACGGCTCCAAAAGATGGAGACATGATTTACAAGAAAAACTACGCATCTATAATACTATGAACCTATAGGGCATACTATTATCAGTCTGATAAGGTAAATGTATACAAGGACCGTCGAAAGTTACTTGATGCAAGCAACAACTGGAACAACAACTTTGTTAAGCATAACTTGATATGGTGATGGAGAAGAAAAAGAATAACCTTGAATGAAATTTTCATGAAACAAACTATAAATTTGTATAGGTAAAATAGAGGAATACCATAAGGTGTCATAAACTTATTAATTAAATTTTGGGGTTATGAAGATTAAAAGGTTGAATTTATTGATATTATTAAGAGTATAATTGAAGGTGTAAGTTATAAATAATTATCTTTATTAAAGACATAAAATATAAAAAGGAGAAAAATATTCAAATATAAGGAAAAAAATGGCCAAAAAAATCACAAAAAAGATAAATAGTATTGGAGGCCTCTAAGACATGACACATAGGATTGTCTTAGAGTCTCCTTTATATATGTACTAGTGAACTCAATCACGCTTCGCGTGATCATAAATTCAATTTTTGTAAAGATGCTTTGTACATCGGTGAAACTATTCTTTTTATTTTTCTTATGAATGTAAAGTTTGATTTTAATAGATTGAATTTTTATGTGAATATCTACATATACAAAATATATGATTTTTTATTTATTTTTTAGATATCTAATTGTGTTATGTAATTTAATATGGAATATTTCTTAATATTTGAACCTATTTTAGACAAAACATAAGGAGAAAATTTTTGTATTACCCTCTCATAATGTATAAAACTTTTAATAATTTTCTATATCTCTGATTCTACTAAAATATCTATATTATGATTTTGTCAATTCTTATTTTAATAATTGATTTTTCTAACTAAATTAAATTTATACAATAAATTTACTGATATTTTTTAAAATTGTACAAAACACAGCAAGAAATGTGACACATCACCTACTTAATGTCTAACGTTACTATATATAGAGAGAGATAGATATAACGTTAGATATAGTAAATACAATATAAATAATTTTGGTTATTAAACTCAGTGTAAAAAAATAGGTCATTATTGATTCTTTTTCTTTTCTTTACTTTAGATTTCATGGAATGCTCCTATTCTGATTGAATCGGACTTATAAACATGAGTTATACATAAAATTATAATAACTAATTTGCATCTAAATGAAAATACAAACTTGCTATAGTAAAAATTCAAACTAAATAAGTTACATAGAGAAAACATACAATACACACATCTTTCTTAGCATTTTTATCATAAGAAAATAAATGAGAATAAAATGCAGAATCAGTGCACAATATATGCTTATTATTTTCAATTTTTTTGTTATTTTTTCTAAAGTAAAAACAAATAACGAATATATATATATATATATATATATATATATATATATATATATATATATATATATATATATATATATATATATATATATATATATATATAATTGAGTTTTCACAAATATATATATTTTTTTGCATATTTAACATGATTAAGAGAGTTTAAAGAGTGATTTTTGATTTTTTTTCTTAAATAACACATAAATGAGAAAAATATAATAGCATTGATGATGAAAGGAATTTAATATGATTATCCTTAATGTTGTGTATAATGTTAAGGTGTACTTTTAGTCTTTTAAAATTTAAAAATGTTAAGGTGAACTTTTAGTCCTTTTTGTGATTATTTTGATCATTTTTTAATATTTTTTTCTTACTAAAAAACAAAAAAAATTAAAAAATTATCAAAATAATCTCAAAAAAAATAAATAGCAATAGAGATCATATAGGAGTGTCACATCACCTCCTCTATGTTTTTCATATATATATATATATATATATATATATATATATATTGATTATGTGTATGTAGCTACTTTTTTGTGTTTAAAGAGCTAGTTACTTTTTCGTATTCTTTTTATTTAAATTACTAAAATGAATTATAATCTTTCAATGAATTAAATTAAATTTAAAGGGTGAGAATTTAATGGGTGTACAGGAGGTTGAACTTTTGATTGACATTTTACTAATTTAGTTTTGAACTTTATATGTTATTACTTTTAGAATAATATAAATATGAAATATGAGATATAGACATTAATTATGAGAATGTTGTCTAATAAAAGTAGCGAGCAATTATAGAAGTGATATAATTTATTTATTTTTATTTGCTAAAAAGTTACTAATAATTTTATTCTCAAATCTCTAGTGTGATTGATAAGATTTAGAAAAAAAATTACCTATGCTGAAATCTTTAAACAAAATTCAAAAATCAAAGTAAAACATTTATGGAACCTCTGCTTGAAACAATTATAACACCACATGATATGTAAAAACTTTTTCTTTATTATACATAATAGGTTAGATAACATAATACATAATTAAACTGTTAAATAATAGACTAATGATTTACATGTATATACATATATCCAACCTTACATGTTTTATTAATTTATCAAAATCGCATTATTAAAAGAAATAATGAAAAGAAATTAATTATTAAAAAAAAGAAATAATGAATGAAAGTTGAAGAGAAAACCTTTGAAACATCAAGCTCATCAACCTGAAAAAAAAAAGACATACCTATCGTCTTATCATACAAAATGTGAAAAAATAAACAAAGAAATATAATAATAAGGAGAGAAAATGATCAGAAATAGAAAATAAAAAATTATACATACAAATACAAAAAATATATAAGATGATGAAACACAAGAGTGTAGCGGACTAACATTTTCTGTCCAATTTATAAAGGCACAAGTTGTGTACATAAAAAGTTGTGAATGAATGTGATTAATGATAGAGATTAAGAGGATTAACAATTACGAAGTGGGAAATGATAAGTTGTAACATCTGAAAATGTATTTTGTCTAGTTTAATTGTCATAATTGATTTTGTTTTAATTAGAAAAAGCACGTGAAATCAAATAGCAAACAAATATTAGTTTTGGAAGGATTAAATGATAACAATTTTATTGACTTTTCATTTTCTAGTACAATTCATGAATAAGAGTGTTAAGGAGTGATTTTTATTTGTTTTTACATAGCACATAAATAAGAAAATTTTAATAGCATTGACGATGAAAGAAATTTAATATGACAATCTTTAATGTTGTGTATAATGTTAAGATGAATTTTTAATCTTTTAAAATAAAAAAATAGTCAAAAAATCACAAAAAAGATAAATAGCAATGAAGATCATAGAGAGGTACCATATCACTTCTTCTATGTTTCTCCTTTATATATATATATATATATATATATATAGATTGATATGAATGAGAGATAAGTAGGCTCTGCCTATTCTCTTATCGTATGCAATTTATTATTATTATGGTTGAGGAATTAATGTTTTAACAAAAAATATGTAGGCTCAATCAATTTCTTTGTTGTGTGGTTTTTTTCGATTAACTCGAGATACTTTGTATATCGGTTTGCCTTTGATGTAGGCTCTGCCTATTTGATTCGTTTTGGCATTTAGATAATTAACACTTTGTTTAAGTTAATTACCAAAGTTAAACACTTTGAGATGTCATTTTTGATAGGCACAACATTCTTAGTATATGATATAAAGAAAACTAAATTCTTTAATCATATAAAGTTAGGTGATTAAGATATAATAATGACATTTAATAAAATTTAATTATCTTATAAAAAAAGTAGCCTTTTCCACAGGGAGGTAACTAGTTTGGTTAGATTAATTGAAATAGATAGTAAATCTTTCAATTTTAAAATTATCCTGTGCCCACATGCGTTGATTTATTTTTTATTTTATTTGATTAACTTGTCTAATAAAATTAAGTAATTCTATGCATGGATTGCAACCTCATCTATAGTATTTTTGTCATGGTGGATTTCTTTCTTAGTCAATAAATGTCTGGAATCTTAGGTTACAATCTCTGCCCATAGAAAAGTTTAGAATTTACTTAAGAATTGGTATTTACACGATTCACTTTGATGGTTATGTATTTCATAGCTTGTGTATGTGCATTCTTGGTTTGCTGTTCAAACAATTTCTATTGCAATATTTAACGAAAATGCTCAAATTTCAATGTTGTCTGGTGACAACTTTACTAAATGGAAGGAGGAAGTCCTTCTCACTTAAGAATGCTCGGACTTGAATCTGACATTTAGTGTGCACGAACCGCTAAGTTCACAGAATCAAGTACGCCAAAGCATTAAAGGTTCCATCCTTGACAATGACAAGGTTAAAACTTAATGCAATTGATGAACAATTTGTAAGTTCTAATAAGGCATTGACCAGCACCCTTATGAATAGGCTCTCAAGTAAGACATTTGATAAAAGTCGTACAATGTGCAAGCACATTATGAAATGAGAGATATTTCTGCTAAACTTAAGCTCCTTGAGGTTGATATGTCTGCAATTTTTTATGCATTTTATTCTCAACTCTCTTTTTGTAGAATATGATCTGTTTATGATATCTTACCATTCACATAAAGATAAATGGTCAGTTAATGAACTTTTGATTATGTGTGTTCAAGAAGAAGAGAAGTTGAACATGAAATACCTGAAAGTGTTAATTTGGTGACTCATGATAATAGAAATGCAAAGAAGAGCAAAAGTGTTCCTATAAAGTAGAAAGATAATCTTGACAAAGACTCTTGAAGGGACACTTGAAGAAAGATTGCTTAAAATACAAGATATGATTTATGAAGAAATATAATTTTACCTTTGTATATTATGAATCTAACTTTATTGACGTTTCTACTAATACATGGTGAATTGATTCTAATTCCACAAGTTGTATTGTCAAAATCATGCAAAATTTTTCAACTCGAAATAAGCCAATAGGAAGTGAACAAAATGTTTCTCCTGATAATAGAGAGACATCATATGTGGAAGATGAGGGGACTTCTAGGCTCATTTTAAAAGATGATTTTTAATTAAATTTAAAAAATACTTTAACTCCCTCCGTTCTATTTTATATGTCGTCTTTTGATCGAATACAGAGTTTAAGAAATAAATGATAACTTTATAAAATTTATAAAATTACCCCTTTTAAAGTGACTTTTATGTTCACTTTTTAGTTGTCTTTTTTAATTAAGTTTGACCTAGTAAGGATAGAATGGGAATGGTGCCATTAAATAATTTTCAAATAAGATAATATAAAATTCTTTTTAGGACGGACGAAAAAAGAAAGCATGTCACATAAATTTAGACGGAGAAAGTATATTCCATTGTATTCAATAACTGATTATGATTTCAATTTTTATTTGCCTACAATTAAACTTTTGAAAGGAAATAAAGTTACTTCTTTTGAAAATTTGTATAGAAAATTATTTAAACTTGAGCTAGCCCCCACGGCTGGATGTTAGGTCTTAACTCTACATGATAAAGATATTAACACTAAGAGATATATTATCAATGAGAACTCATTAACTCTATGGCACAAGAGAGTGGGCACATCTCTATTGATAGGAACAAAATGTTAGTTAATGATAGAGTTCTTGAAGCTCATGATTTTTTTGATTTTGGGATTTGTGTAGATTGCACAAAGGATAAGCAGATCAACAAATTCACTAAAAGTGCCAATAAGAGTTCTCTACTGCTTGAAATCATACATACAGATACTTGTGGACCTTTTTCTACCCCTTTCTTGAATGGTGAGAGATATTTTATCTCATTTATTAATGACTATTCACGATATATGTATCTCTATTTGCTGAAGCACTTGATGCTTTTTAAGTTTTTAAGACAGAAGTAGAGAAATAAATTAAAGCTCAGATCAAAATTGTAAGGTCTGATATATTTGAAAAATATTATGATAAGTACACAAAAAAAGACAAATTAAAGGTTTCTTTACTGAGTTACTTGAAAAAAAGGTATTATTGCTCATTATACCATGCCAGGAACACTACAACAAAATGAAGTGATAAAAAGAAGGAACCATACAATTGCTCATTATACCATGTCAAGAATACCACAACAAAACAATGTGATAGAAAGAAGGAACCAAATATTAATGGTTATAGCAAGAAACGTGATTAGCAGATCAAATTTATCTTTATTCTTATATAATGAAGCCTTAAAATGTATATTTTAAATAGGTTTCCATCCTAGATTTTCCCCATGACGCCTTTTGAGTTATGAAAATAATAAAAAACTAATTTAAGCCATTTACATATTTGGAGATGTCCAACTGAGGTGAGGATTCATAATCTGAATTTAAAAAGTTGGGATAAAAGATAATAAGCATATTCTTTATAGGTTATGCGGTTAAAAGATTTCAATTTTGTTGTTCTTTTCATTCTCCTAAAATCGTGAGACTAGCAATGCAAAATATTTTGAGGAATATGAAGTAAGTTGTAATACCCCGATCGTTTCTTAAGCCTAAATCCATCTTTTGAGTGAATATGGATGACTTCCAAATTGATTGTTATTTATCTCATGTTGTATTTCCCTAAATTCTACTCTCTATCATGTGTAGAATTGGATAAGCTTTCCATCGACATAAGATTCACCCTAATCGGACACCCGGTGAGGAAGTTAGAGCCATTTTGTAATTTCCCGAGACTCTAACCAATAGTGCAACCACGAATCAAGATCTTAAGATATAAATTATAGTGCTTTGGTTGTTTTCTAATCAAGGATGGTGTGTATTAAGGCCTTAAAGATGTCCTAACTATTGGGCGAATGAAAACATTCCTTATCGATTGAGTTCTTGGGAAGGATATTGGTATAGTCAACTTCAAACGAGCATATCTCTCATTATACTTGAAATTTTTGAGCTCATGACCTATCAACAGATATATAATAAAATTATCTTTACAAAGATACCAATTTTGCGAAAATCGGATATCGGAGCAAAGAGTTATGTCTATTTTACTCAAACATGGTCAAGCTGGAAAATGGTGACGACGGTTTTGACGGGCTGTCACGTTTCTGACGCCATTTCTGATGACGTCGTCACTTTCTGAAGACATTTTTGATGATGTTGTCAGCCTTAGGTAGAAAATAAAAAAATCGACCCTTTTGTGACGACATTTCGTGACGGCCTATCATGGGTCTGATGGCCTATCACGGATGTCGTCAGCCATTTTTTTCAACAATTAAGGGGTGTTTTTAAAAGGATATTTTGGTCGTTTCCACCCATTCTGACCCTCTTTATATATCCAAGTAAAGAAGAAAACTTCATTCTTCTTCCAAATTTCCCAAGAACATCAAGAATCCAACCGTAGATTTTATAAATTGGTTCAAGATTCAAGGTACCCAAGTCAAAAGCATCAAGAACCCTAGCTCAAGGAGTGAAAAAGGAGTCTGTAACAAGTTTCTTCATTCAAATCCATAATCAAGGTATGTGGGATTTGAACAAGAACACTTCTTTCGTTCCTGTGCCTAAAGATTTAATTTCTACTATTGAAATCCATGATTTTGCAAAGTGGGTTTAGACCCAAATTACTTTATCAATGATTTATGATATTTGGGTTATTCAAGATCGATACACATGACTATTTCATCATTTTATTTCTTAAATTGAGAACTTATGCCATGAGTTGAATATTATTATTATGAGTTGATGATTTTCGAATGATTTGAGATCAGAGTCATGATTTAAGCTTTTCTATGAGAATTTTTATTATTGAATATATATATATATATATATATATATATTATATTTGAGCTCGAGAGTCAAGAATGAGTTCTATGATGTTTTCTTGAAGTTTTTGATACATGATTATTTTACAACTTCCAAATTATGACTTGATATTTAATATTGTGAATTTCATGTTCTACTATGAGTTGGTATTTCAAGTGCTTTCAAGACATGTGTCAAGCTTTAAGCTTCCTTATGACAAATTAGATTATTGAGTATATTGATTCATAAGATTGAGTTGTTATAATGAGTCTTGATATTTTCTCAAAGTTATTGATGTTGCCATGACTAAATGAATTGATACATCTTGATGTTGAGAAAGATTGTTTGATTTTGAGTCGAGTTAGGAACCAAAGTTGTATATGATTTACCAATGAGATATATATTTATTTTTTGGTCTTTATAATGGACCCACGAATTGATATTGATTAAGGTAGATTTCCTAATGTATTCTGAGCTGAGTTTGGGAGGTGTATTTAGCACCGAGCAAGAAATGTGGTATTTCCCCAAAACTACGTGCCTCCGTAGGATTGATATTGATGATTGTGGGCTAGAGGCCGAGTATGGGATTGTGATTGAGAAATTGAGGTTGTACTCCTTGGCAAGAGTACGAAACCCCCGCTAATGTGGGGTTCTCTCCTTAGGAGGGCAATACGTTGGACTCCATGCGGCTCACATGGTGTAGTTATGTCAGTTATAAGACACTTTCAAGTCCATAAGAGTTCAAGTTTCATGAGTTACCGAGTCACTCTAAGTCATGACTTAAAGAGTTTGAGTTAAGTATAATGATTTATGAGATTTATAATGCTTGTATTACTATTGATAATTTACAAGGTATATATTTCAGTTAATTCAAGCGAAGAAAGTTGTTATCGTCAACATGCATGATTTTCATAATTATTTATGATATTATTTATAATGTTGCATTGCACCCCTACATGCTCAATACATTCCTTAAAGTACTGACCCCCATATATTTGTATTTGCTACAGTGCCTTATAATGTAGGTACAAGTTATAGCGCTGATACCGCATTCAGTCAGTTCGCAGCTTTCAGTCAGCAGGTGATGAGTCCTTTTAATTCGAGGGCATGAGTCAGTAATACAGTTCGAGAAGTGTTGTATTTTTCTTACTTTAGTCGTATTGAGATTGGGTAGTTGGGAGTCATGACCCATCTATCTGAAGTCAGTACCAGTAGAGGCTTCATAGATAGTCAGTAGAAGTTGATGTATTCAGTTTCAGTTTCATTTGTAAAAGTAGAGTTGTAATCTTGTAAAGTTTATGTTTATATTGATCAAGTTTTGAGAAGTTCTATATTTTTGCTAACTTTATATAGATTTAAGCATTTTATCCCATTGTTTATGAGTTATGCTAGTAGGAGGGTTAGCTTGGGGTCACTTGCGCCCCTAAGCACCGTGTGGCATCCCGGGACCCAAATTTTGGGGCGTTACAAACTTGGTATCAAAGCATAGAGTTCAAGTGTCCTAGGGTGTCTATGAAGCCGTGTCTAGTAGAGTCTTGCAAAACGGTACAGAGACGTCTGTACTTTTATTTGAGAGGCTACAAGACATTTAGGAAATATCTCCATTCTTTCAAGTCTTAGATCGTGCTATAGAAAGGTTCGTTGAGAAACTTATAGAGATTCTCATCTTACCCTATTTGGGGTATCCCCGCCTTATTTTCAAGGTATTAGAGACAGTCAAGCTCAATTCTTTGTTGATTGTACTTTCTTAAACAGTCCCCACAGATAGTTATGAAGTTGTAAATGAGCTATAAAGTACCCTATTAGTGCCTTATCATGCTTTGCTTAGAAATTGTGCAATAAGCCCAAGTCAGCTGCGCTTCCAAATTTTCCTTCTCAGAATCCATATTGATAATCTATACTTCCTTATCTATGTACTGTTCCTGAGGTAACATAATCAGCGAGTTCCAATTTTCTCCCTCTGATAATGCTTTCAGACTTACAAGAGCGAAATTTCAGAAGTCTCACAAAGCGGCCTGAGAAGAGCTTACCAACGTGTTATAAGTTTCCTAAGTTCAATGTTATACCTTCTCCCTTATGATTCTTTCAGTTAAGACAAAGTAAGATGTGTATTCTTAGATTATCAAATATTGTATGGCGAGTTTCTATCTCTTGTAACCTTGTTATATTCATGATGTTGGAACTAAAAGTCGAGTGAAGCCGTGCGGGGCTCTTTTGATTCACTAGCATAATTGCTTTGTTATCCATCTCAAATTCCTTTTCAAAATACAAATCAAAGACTAGTGAAGTCGGGTGATGCCTATTTTGATTCACTAGCGACTCCTTGTGTATCTTGTTTTCTCGTGCTGGTTAGAACTGGTTTAGAGGTATTGTGGCAAGAAAGGGTGGAAAGTGTGATTTATTGAAAGTATGTAAAGCTGAGCCTTTTGTATGTGATCGAGTTAGTGATGAAGTGATATTGTTGTTGTGTGTCAGCTTATGGAAGAAAGAGAAAGAGTTATTGGTGGAGGTAAATAATGGTTTGCTTAAGGTAGAAAAAAAGTTGTTGACGGTGTGTTGCACAAGATAAGTATAAGTTATGGATGATGATACTTAGTGGATGAGTGTTGTTAACTTAGATGCTCCTGAGATTGCAAGGGAAAGTTAAGTTGAGGCTTAGAGAGTTATGAACTGAGTTAAGTTGTGTATGAAGGATAGATAGTAATGATGGGTAGAAGAAAGGCGTGTTGAGGGATTATAAATGAGAGAGGCCATATGATTATGACCAATTATTGTTATTAGGGTATTTAAGTGGACTAGTGTTTATTGATATTTTGTTTTATAGTTTCTAAGTGAGAATGGTGTGTGTGAGGTGGATTTGTAAGTTATGCTGAGCACTAGCCATTAAGCTTGGATGAATGGTGACTATGAAGGTGGATATGAGGATTTCTTGGTTAATGGTGCTAGTTACAGGGAAGTGATCTAATGGGCTTGGACAGTGTATGCGAGAGATTGAGTTTGATTTTGTTTTCTTAGTGAGAAATCTTGCCTAAGGTTCTATGGGGCTGCTTTATTTTTTTCTAGGGTCATTGTATGTGGTGTAATTAGTAAGTGTCATGGAGTTGCTAGGTGGAGGAAGACTAGTTAGGAAATGAACGATGTTCCTAATAATTGAGTCAAGAAGTGTGATGGCTTTAGTCTTAGGGGGAGATAGTAGAATAAGTGACCAGGTTAGTTTGTCAGGTTCTAGTGGGTATGCCCATAAGTTGTGGAACAGCTATGAGAACGGATACTGCTCGACCCATTTTTGTTTTAGTATTTTCAGTCATTCCTGTATTTATTCATGCTTTAATTTTTGATTCCATGATCATGATTCATGTCCAGGCATGCCATAAAAAATTCCTGTCCTCACTTAGTTACCGAAATATGGAGTCTCAGACCTTTCACCGGTTGGAATCACAATTCATAGTTACGAATTCCCAATTTAGGTCATGCAACACATGACTTATGTACTCAAGCTTTGTGATATGTTCAGTTCTAATGTTCAAGTGCTACTTTTAATGATCAGCAAGAAAGGAATTCAGATTCATATCGTGCATGTCCCCTGGCTGTATTTCTTTGATGGGTTTATAATGTTAAATCCTCTATTCCTCAAGCTTCAGTTGAGTGTCAAGTTATTCATAGTATCTATTCATGTGTCAGATCCTCATGCTCTAATATTTTAGTTATCTTTCCTTACCCAAGATAGTGGTGGTGAATAGTTGTTTAGTCGGGAAAGAAGATATTTTCTTATCAATAATAGAAGGTGCCATGCCTACTTTGGCTTGGCGGTAATGTGAAGTAAGATTGAGACTAAGTCTTTGATACATGTTATGGTTAGTTGAAATTTAATGTGTTATGATTGGGAAGATTGTGGTGTGTTCATTTTCTATAATTCCATGAGTTGGAAGGAATATTGGTGTGAAGCATTTGTGTAGGACTCGATTAGCAAGGAGTATATCAGGAGTGCTTGAGGTAAGTGCATGAAAATTTTCTTGATAAGAGGTGTGTAGGGTATGAAGAAGAGGCTTATAAGTGTTTGATTAGGAATGCGCATGTGGTTATGAATATAGGCTTGAATGTCGTGTTTGTGTGCATGCGGATGGGTGCCTTGCACATTAGTAAATGTCTAGTGCTAGGTGGATTGGAGTTGTCGAAGTGGTAATGAGAATTACTCTTGAAGTGAGAGGTTGTAAGAATGTAGATGTGTGGGAGCTCATGATTCAGAATGGGGTTATGTGGCGAATCTTGTGGTTCTAGGTTACGCATGAAAACGATGAGGGGGTTTGGTTCAAGGGGATATGAGTAGATGGAAGTATCGGTGTCATGTGAGGATTGTAAGTTGAATCGATCAAATATAGTATCAGAAGGGTATAGTATAGTCGAGAGAGTGTTTGAGAAGTATGGTTGAGTTGAGAGTAAGGAGTTACCTTTCTTGAAGCTTAGTACTTTTATCTTGACTTATGATTCATAGGTTTAGGTTTCAAGTTATGGGATTATGGTAATTTTATGATCTCCAATTCAAATGTCTTGTTTAGATCTTGCCTAAAGTTCTTTGCTCCTTCAGACCATTAGAATTCCTTGGGAGGGTGTTGAAGAAATCCTCTACTTAAGTATGAGTATCTAGTACGATTCAGTTTGCATAGCTAGCAACCCAGTTTTTAAAATTTGGCAGATAGATTTCTGTGGTTTTCCATTTTTATTCGAACTAGTCTGGACTTACCACTCAAAATTTCATAGGTATGAGCAATTCGATAAGTAGTTGCTCGCGCTCAAAATCTACGAATTCAGTTCAGTATGTGTATCAGGCATCAGTTTCAGATTCAGATATATAATTGTGATTCAGTCTGTGAGCATTCATTGAACAATCTTTGTTTTCCAAGTATTCTAGTCCAGACAATGTAATACCCATTATGTAGTCTTATCCTTGTTTCTCATGACCTATGCCTGTAGAAATTATCTCTTCGTCGTCTATGAGTACGATTTCACCCTTATCAGATCAAGTGAATTCTAAACTCTCAGTATGAGCCCACTCTTTAATATAGGAAGAAGGCAAATCAGCTCAAATTCAGTCGAGAATTACAGTTGTCCTCTATCTATTTTTTTCCAATCTCGGATCCAGCTGTATAGCTATTCTCATCATGAGTTTATACATTCAACAAATTACTTCAAAGTTTAGAAAGATATAAATTTAGATTTGCAAGTTGTTTCAGCTGTGTGTCTTCAATTTTCTCTATATTCTTGGCCAAAAAGCAACATTCGAGGACGAATGTTTCCAAGGGGGAGATATTGTAATACCTCGATCGTTTCTTAAGACTAAATCCATCTTTTGAGTGAATATGGATGACTTCCAAATTGATTTCTATTTATCTCATGTTGTATTTCCCTAAATTATACGCTCGATCATGTGGAGAATTGGATAAGCTTATCATCGACATAAGATTCACCTGAATCGGACACCCGGTGAGGAAGTTAGAGCAATTTTGTAATTCCCCGAGACTCTAACCAATAGTGCAACCATGAGTCAAGATCTTGAGAAATAAATTAGTGCTTTGGTTGTTTTCTAATCAAGGATGGTGTGTATTAAGGCCTCAAAGATATCCTAATGATTGGGCGAATGAAAACATTCCTTACCGATTGAGTTCTTTGGAAGGATATTGGTATAGTCAACTTCAAACGAGCATATCTCTTATTATACTTTGAATTTTTGATCTCATGACCTATCAACAGATATATAATTGAATTAGCTTTCCAACGATACTAATTTCACCAAAATACGATATCGTAGCAAAGAGTTATGCCCATTTTACTCCAACATGGTGAAGATGGAAAACGGTGACGATGGTTCTGACGGGCTGTCACGTTTCTGATGACGTCGTCACTTTCTGACGACATTTCTGACGACGTCGTCACTTTATGACGACATTTCTGACGATGTCTTCAGCCATAGGCAGAAAATAAAAAATTTGACCCTTTTGTGACGACATTTCGTGATGGCCTATCACGGGTCTGACGGCCTATCACGGATGTCGTCAGTCTTTTTTTTCCAGGCATTTTTAAAAGGGTATTTTAGTCTTTTCCACCCATTTTGACCCTCTATATATATCCGAGTAAAGAAGAAAACTTTATTCTTCTTCCATTTCATCAAGAATACTAGGGTTTCTTTCTAAAAAATCCAATCCAAATTTCCCAAGAACATCAAGAATTCAACCATAGATTTTATAAATTGGTTCAAGATTCAAGTTACCCAAGTCAAAAGCATCAAGAACCCTAACTCAAGAAGTGAAAAAGGAGTCTATAACAAGTTTCTTCATTCAAATCCATAATCAAGGTATGTGCGGTTTGAACAAGAACACTTCTTTCATTCTTGTGCCTAAAGATTTAATTTCTACTATTGAAATCCATGATTTTGCAAAGTGGGTTTACACCCAAATTACTTTATCAATGATTTATGATATTTGACCTATTCAAAATCGATACACATGACTATTTCATCATTTTATTTCTTAAATTGAGAACTTATGCCATGAGTTGAATATTATTATTATGAGTTGATGATTTCCGAATGATTTGAGATAAGAGTCATGATTTAAGCTTTTCTATGAGAATTTTTATTATTGACTATATATATATATATTGATATTTGAGCTCGAGAGTCAAGAATGAGTTCTATGATGTTTTCTTGAAGTTTTTGATACATGATTATTTTACAACTTCCAAATTATGACTTGATATTTAATATTGTGAATTTCATGTTCTACCATGATTTAGTATTTTAAGTGCTTTCAAGACATGTGTCAACCTTTAGGCTTCCTTGTGACAAATTGGATTATTGAGTACATTGATTCATAAGATTGAGTTGTTATAATGAGTCTTGATATTTCCTCAAAGTTATTGATGTTGCCATGACTAAATGAATTGATACATCTTGATGTTGAGAAAGATTGTTTGATTTTGAGTCGAGTTAGGAATCCATAGTTGTATATGATTTACTGATGAAATATATATTTATATTTTGGTCTTTATAATGGACCCACAAATTGATATTGATTAAGGTGGATTTCCTAATACGTTCTGAGCTGAGTCTGGGAGGAGTATTTAGCACCGAGCGGGAAATGTGGTATTTCCCCAAAACTACGTGCCACCGTAGGATTGATATTGATGATTGTGGGCCAGAGGCCGAGTATGGGATTGTGATTGAGAAATTGAGGTTGTACTCCTTGGCAAGAGTACGACACCCCCGCCAATGTGGGGTTCTCTCCTTAGAAGGGAAAAACATTGGACTCCATGCGGCTCACATGGTGCAGTTATGTCGGTTATAAGAAACTCCCAAGTCTATAAGAGTTCAAGTTTCATGAGTTACCGAGTCACTCAAAGTCATGACTTAAAGAGTTAGAGTTAAGTATAATATTTATGAGATTTATAATGCTTGTATTACTATTGATGATATATTACTATTGATGATATACAAGGAATATATTTCAGTTAATTCAAGCGAAGAAAGTTGTTATCGTCAGCATGCATGATTTTCATAATCATTTATAATTTTGCATTGCACCCCAACATAATTAGTACATTCCTTAAAGTACTGACCCCCATATATTTCTATATGCTACAGTACCTTATAATGTAGGTACAAGTTATAGTATAGATACCGTATTCAGTCAGTTCGCAACTTCCATGTAATGCCCCGAAAATGGGTCTCGGAGCATCACACGGTGCTTGAGGCGACGAGTAGCCCCAAGCTAACCCTTTGAGCCATTTTCATTCAGTTCAGCACAAATTAATGGGGTTTCCATAAATAATCCTCAAATGTCAACAGAGTAATCATAATCCAAGAATAAAAGAATTTCAGAAAGACAACAAAATACGACTTATTAGTCAACTCCCAATATCTATACTAGTCTGACAAGCCTCTAAGAAAATCAATAAAACCCGCGAGCCATTGAGACATGCCCTAACTGACTCATACTCAGTTATCAAATGTAAACAATTCCATGAAACCAACATCAGATATCACGTCCTCGGAACATGAGGACTCACCACAACAAAGTATATAGAACAACGTGCTCAAAGTATCGCTGTCGAACTTGGAACAGAGCACCTGAACCTACATTCTGATAAAATGCAGCCCACATCCGAAGATGTGGGTCAGTATCATGGAAAGGAACCGAGTATATGGGGGTGAATGCAGTTGTATAAACATCATCATCATAAATATTTATAAGAAATATGCAGGATGTATGAAAGACTCACAAAGCCCGAAGAAAATCATCATAATCATGAGAGGATGAAATAAGTACAATAACACATGTGAGTCATCATATAATTTGTCAATCACTTTCAGTTCATCAAGAATATCAATTCTCATAATGTAAATATCATTTAAATCCTTCAAAAGAATAACTTTCACAATTCCACTTTCAAATCACTTCACCATTTACCATAGACACGAGGAAACACACATACACTGGGAGATCCTCTAACCGACATAAACCATGTGAGGTACATGGATTCCAACGTACAACCCATGTTGGGGAGAGCTGTCCTATACTTGCCATCGGAGTAGGACTATCGATATCAAATCCACACAAACTAGTGATTATTATATAAATCAGCCTCAGGCTCACTCCTACGGGGGCACGTAGTTCTAGGGAAGTAAGGTCGCTTTATACCTCCCACTAGGTGCTAAACATATCTCCCAAATTTAGCTCAGATCATTTCAAAGACAATCCACAACAAAATAATTTCAGTAATATATAAAGATACATCGGGAGCCATCATGCTTCCCATCTATCAAAATCAACCACGTTATGGATTTGTTTCACACTCGAGTTCAAAACAACTCCATTAAGACCAAAAGGTCAAATCATTCAAAATATCTCAAATATTCAACATCAACGTGCTTATAACAGACACTTTCTCAAAAAAACACAATTTCTAATGAGGATTCACAACCCAAATATCAAAATCATGATAAATATCGTTCAAGATTCATGCTTTATATCTCCACACAGGTAAATTCGTCTTTCAAAGTCATAAACATGAAGATTTCATAATAATCATCATAAGATATGGGTTCATACTTCAAATTCATAAAAAATCAAATAAAAATCATGCCTTTGTAAAGAAAATTACTTTTGGGCACAAGAACGAAAGAGAGTTCTTGTTTAAAAACCCCACATACCTTGAATTATGAACTTTAGATCGATACTCATTTTTGAGATGTTAATCGTGCCTTTGAATGATGGTTCTTGGAGTTCTTGAACTAGGAACTTGGAATCTTGAATAAATTTGCAGAATTAATGGTGAACTTTGGAGGTTCTTGAAGTTGGATGTAGGAGCTTAGTATTTTCTTTTTGAGGGAATTTGATGAAATATAACATATAATGCTTCTAATAGGCTTTAATATAGAGTTTGGATGGATTTTGGGTGAGGGGGAATGACCAAAACGCCCCTAAAAATCAAATAATTCTCGAATCTGTCCTTTGGTGGACTGTTTTGATAGTTTGAAGTAGATCAACCATAACTTTTTACTTCGATATCCAAATTGGATGAAACCAATTTCATTAGAAAGAGGACTCTCATATATTTCCATTGATATATAGTATCTCACCCAGATCATTATGTACGAGGAGTTATGATCGTTTGAAATTGACCCAAAAATTTGCTTTTGATAGGCTGAAGTAGATCGACATGCCAAGATTAGATAGGGAATAGAGCATACAGCTGAAACCATTCTTTAGACTCATCACCACATCATTTCTCACTCCGAATGCAACATCGAATGCATAAATTCAAGAAAATACAGCTGAACACATAATAAATGATAGATGAACTGCTGCAACTTTTATCAAAATTGCATGATTTAGCATAGAACGGTACCTTCGGCTTGATCGGAGTTCGCGGAAAATAGGTGCGGGTTCTTGGATCGCATATCCGCCTCAGTTTCCCCAGTTGCACCCTCAACAGATTGGTTTTGCCACAACACCTTGACCAAGGAAACTTCTTTGTTACTTAGTCTTCGGACACTGAAATCAAGAATCTCAACATGAATCTCATCAAAAGAAAGATTTTCTTGAAGGTCAGCACTCACAGGGGAATCCACTACCACAACATCGCTAATATGCTTTCTAAGCATGTAGACATGGAATATTGGATGAATAGAGGACAACTCGGAAGGCAACTTGACCTCATAAGCTACCTTACCAACACGGCTAAGAATTTTGTAAGGACCAACATAACGGGGACTAAGCTTCCCCTTCTTTCTGAATCTCTTCACCTACCTCATGGGTGAAATTTTTAGATACACTAGGTCACCAACTTCAAACTCAAGGTCTCTCCTTCTAACATCCGCATATGACTTCTGACGACTCTGCGCAGTTTTCAACCTTTCCCTAATCAACTTAACTCCATAGCCTCAAATACCGAATCAGGACCACTCACAGCAGCTTCACCCACCTTGAACCAACCTATGGGTGATCTACACTTCCTCCCATATAAGGCTTCAAACGGAGCCATGCCAATACTAGAGTGGAAACTATTATTGTAAGCAAACTCTATCAACGGTAAGTGATCATCCCAACTTCCCTTAAAGTTAAGTGCACAAGCTCTCAATATATCCTCTAAGGTCTGGATGGTCCGCTCAGCCTAACCATCGGTTTGCGGATGAAAATCAGAACTCAAAAGCACTTGGGTACCAAGACCCTTCTAAAAAACTTTCCAAAATTGTGAAGTGAACTGAGTACCCCTATCTGAAATGATAGACAAGGGAACTCAATGCAGTCTGACTAGCTCTCGGATATACAATCTAGCGTAATCCTCAGCAGTATATGAAGTATGAACAAGCAAGAAATGAGCAGACTTAGTCAACCTATCAACCACAACCCAAATGGAATCATGATGGCGTCGGGAAGGAGGTAAACCAATTAGGAAGTCCATATTTATCTCTTCTCACTTCCAGGTGGGAATATTAAACTCTTGCATCATACCACCAGGTCTTTGGTGTTCAACCTTAACCTGTTGGCATGTTGCACACTTAGCTACAAACGCTGCTATATCTTTCTTCATGCCACTCCACAAATAGATTTCCCGCATGTATTGGTACATCTTGGTGGCACCAGGATGAATAGAATATCGCGCCCTGTGCGCTTTAACCATAATCCTCTATCTCAGATCATTAACATTAGGACACACAATCTACCCTGCGATCTCAACACACTATCTCCCCCTTGGGAGAAAACCTCTACTTTTTGTACCTTGGCTGACTCCTTCAATCTGACCAAACTAGTATCTAAGTATTGCTTTTCCTTCACTTCCGAAACGAAGGAGGATTCGGAACTAATCTGAGCCCCTATACTACCTTCAGCAGAGTCAAACAATTTAACCCCCAATCTAGCCAAACGATGTATATCAATATCCAACACTTTCTTACCTTCTACCACATGCGAAACACTGCCCATGGACACTCTACTTAGGGCATCTGCCACAACATTGGCCTTGCCCGGATGGTACAACACACTTATATAATAGTCCTTTAACAATTCTAGCCATCGTCTCTGCATAAGATTTAATTCTCTCTGGGTAAAGACATACTGCAGACTTTTATGATCAGTGAAAACATCAACATGGACACCATACAAATAGTGTCTCCAGATTTTCAAAGGAAACACAACAGCAGCCAACTCAAGGTCATGGGTGGGGTAATTTTTCTCATGGGGTTTCAACTGTCTAGAAGCATAAGCTATCACCTTACCCTTCTGCATCAATATGCAACCCAACCCAACTCTCAAAGCATCACAGTACACCATAAAACCATCAACACCATCAGGAAAAGTCAAAATAGGGGCTGAAGTGAGTCGAGTCTTCAACTCCTGAAAACTCTTCTCATAAGATTCGGACCACAAGAGCTTCACTTTCTTTTGGGTTAACCGAGTCATAGGAGATTCTATAAAGGAGAAACCCTCAACAAAATGGCGGTAATAGCCAGCTAAACCCAAGAAACTTTGGATATCAGTCGGAGAAATAGGTCTAGGCCAATTTCTAACAGCTTCGGTCTTTTGGGGATCAACTCTAATACCCTCGGAAGAAATGATATAACATAGAAAAGCAACTGACCTTAGCCAAAACTCACACTTACTGAACTTGGCAAACAACTTGTGATCTCTAAGGGTTTGCAAGAAAGTTTAGAGATGATCAACATGGTCATACTCACTACGAGAGTACACCAGTATATCATCGATGAACACTATGACAAACATATCCAGATATGGTCTAAACACTCGATTCCTGAGGTCCATGAAAGCTATTGGGGAATTAGTTAACCCGAAAGACATAACAAGAAACTCAAAATGGCCATAACGAGTTCGGAAAGCAGTTTTTGAGATGTCACACTCCTTAACTTTGAGTTGATGATAGCTAGAACGAAGGTCTATCTTTGAGAAATAACTTGCACCTTGAAATTGGTCAAACAAATCATCATTTCTCGGAAGGGGGTACTTATTTTTGACGGTGACTTTAATCAGTTGGTGGTAATCAATGCACATACGCAAAGAGCCATCTTTCTTTCTCACAAACAACATAGGAGCACCCCAAGGAGAAACACTGGACCTTATGAAACCCTTATCTAGTAGATCCTTGAGTTGCTCTTTCAACTCCTTAAGTTCTGCAGGGGACATACGGTAAGGAGGAATATAAATGGGCTGAGTATCGGGAAGAAGATTAATCCCAAACTCTATCTCTCTATCAGGAGGTATCCCTGGGAGATCATCCGAAAAGACATCAGAGAACTTATTGACGACGTTAACAGACTAGAGAGTTGGAGTCTCAGACTTAGTGTCTTTGACTCTAACTAAATGGTAAATACACCCCTTGGAAATAAGATTTATAGCTTTGAGGTAAGAGATAAAATGACTCTTGGGTGACACAGAATTCCCAGACCACTCAAACACAGATGCACTCGAAAACTGAAACTTGACCACTCGGGTTCAACAATTAATAGAGGCATAAGAAGAATACAACCAGTCCATACCTTGAATCACATCAAAATCTACCATGTCTAACTCAATCAGATCAGCCAATAAGACTCTATGAAGAGCGGTAACAGGACACTTTTTATACACTTTCTGGGCAACAATCGAATCACCCACTGGGGTAGAAACTAGGATAGGCTTAGGAATAATCTCAGGACTCATTTCAAAATTCACAGCAATCAAAGGTGTAACATATAAGAAACTGGATCCAGGATCCAACAAAGCATACACATCAAACTGAAATATACGAAGCATACCAGTAACAACATCGGGAGAGTCCTCCTATTCCTGGCGAGGTATTAAAGCATAGAATCTATTCTGGCGCTGCCCGCCAGCATTGCTAGAAGAGGCGCCCTGAGCTGGGGCTGGGCGAGTCGCTGGAACTGGAGTACTAACAGTCTGAGTCTAGGTTTAAGGGCGATAGTCACGATGCCCTTATCCATCCTGTGGATAATATCTAACTCCATGACCCATGTCACCACACCAGAAACAACCGTCTTCTCACCCCAACACTCACCCGAATGAGCCCTACCACACTTAGGACACAGAGGACGATTTGGCTTACTGCCAGCACTGTAATGGGACCTAGATGCATATGACCTGCTACCTTGATTCTGCCTACCTCTAGGCACGGAAGCACTAGCAGATGATGGTGAAGGCATAGGCGAACGATCTTGATACTGAGGGCAACTCCCTTCCTGCGATCTAGTCTGACCCTGTCCGTGCTGCTCGGACCTAGCTCTCTTATTCCCTCTTATTCTATATTTCTCCTTAATCTTATCTGCCTCAATCTATTGAGCATGAGTCATCAGCCTAGAAAGATTCATCTCACTATTTAGCATAGCAGACCTACACTCCTTAACCACATAACTAGACACTCCAGTCACAAACTTACTCATACTATCCCGATTATCAGCCACTAAGTCAGGAGCATACTTGGACAACTGATTGAACTTTAGACAGTTCTCCCTAACAGTCATACAGCCCTATCGTAGGTTGATAAACTATTCCACCTTCACCTCCCTCATCTCCAAAGGGAAAAACTTATCCAGGAATGCATCCTGGAACTCTTGCCAAGTTGTAGGGACAACTCTCTCACCTCTACCTTTCCTCTAAACAACAACCTCGTCATAAGTAAGGTCTTTCAACCTATACACAGCCAAATCCATGCTATGTTCCTTAGATACATGCATCACCTGAGTAATCTTTTGCACCTTCTCTAAAAATAACCGTGAATCCTCATCAGACATAGACCCATAAAATTTCGGCGGATTCATCCACATGAAGTCACGGATCCTGGCAGCAGATAAATCACCTCCCTGCTATTGTGGAGCCGGGGCTAGGTTTACTAAACATTTACAGTAACTGCTTGGGCCAGCACCTGAAAGGCTGCCCGAAATTCAACATGAGACACGTTTTTATTCAATGGGTCAGCGGGTTAAGGTTGCTGACCATCATTATTTCTTCTCGCTCAATGTGAAGGCATATTTCTGAAAGAGGAGAGCACGAATCAATAGCAAAGAAAGACACTTTAAGCATGATAGACTTCTGAAAGAAAGAATCACACTTTTTCCTAAAATGTCTTATAGCCTCTTGCTCATAGATGTGGCGCACTACACACCGATGATCAAGACTCTACTTAACGCGGCTTGTCAGACTCCCTAGGACACCTTAAAACCTTAGGCTCTGATACCAAGTTTGTAACGCCCCAAAAAATGGGTCCCGAAGCGTCACACGATACTTGAGGCTACGAGTAGCCCCAAGCTAACCCCTTGAGCCATTTTCATTCAGTTTAACACAAATCAATGGGGTTCCACAAATAAGCCTCAAATATCAACAGAGTAATCATCATCCAAGAATAAAAGAATTTCAGAAAGATAACAAAATACGACTTATTAGTCAACTCCTAACATCTATACTAGGTTGACAAGCCTCTAAGAAAATTAATAAAACCCGCTAGCCATTGAGACATGCCCTAACTGAATCATACTCAGTTATCAAATGTAAATAATTTTATGAAACCAACATCAAACATCACGTCCTTGGAACATGAGGACTCACCACAAAGAGGATGTAGAACAGCATGCCCGAAGAATCACTGTCGAACTTGGAACTGAGCACCTGAACATATATTCTGAGAAAATTCAGCTCACATCTGAAGATGTGGGTCAGTACCATGGAAAGGAACCAAGTATATGGGAGTGTATGCAGTTATATAAACATCATCATCATAAATATTTATAAGAAATATGCAGGATATATGAAACACTCACATAGCCCAAAGAAAATCATCATAATCATGAGAGGATGAAATAAGTACAATAACCATGGGTGCAAATATCTGATGTCAATCACATAATACAAATACAAATAACAAAATACCTTGGGTTGCCTCCCAAGAAGCGCCTAATTTAGTGTCGCAGTATGACCCAACTCAACTTTTTCCTCCACCTTGAGGATATGAATTTCACCCCCAACTTAGAGTCCATCTTCTTGCCTCAATCATAGGAGGTGGTACAAAAATTAAGAATTCGAGTAATGGATTGAGCGTGGTAAACCACTCGGTCGTAAAGTGAGGTGTGTTTTTATGTTGCTTGTCTAATGTAAAATCAAGAATATGAGATTCTTGTTCCTCATCTTCACACTCTTTCTACTATTTTAAATGATTTCACAGACAAGATATCATCTAAACATAGTGTAGAAAAGTGCTTTGAATGAGGCCCATTCAATCCTACTTTAAAATTTATACTATCTACAACACACTTACTTTTATTCACCTTCTCGACATCTGCACTTCGAATTGGGCTAGAGTCTTTATTAGAGATTTTCTTGGTTTCTTCTTTTGACTCTAGCACCATGTCCTCAATCTTGGAATTATCTCTCATGGTTGGTAGGGTTGTTCAACATCAAGCTCTACATCAATATAGGGTTCTTTCTCCTCATCTTTACACTTTTCCATTATTTTAAATGATTCCACAGATAAGATATCATATAAACATAATATAGAAGAATGCTTTAAATGATTGACCTCTATATCTATCTCCTCATGAATGATTGGCTTCATGTTTTGAAACATATCACATATGATATCATATGTTTCTTTTTGGGAGATCCAATATTCATTGAAACATAGCTTCAATGTCACTCTTCCTGGTGCTTCATTCTTTTTTTTCTTGACCATAGGACCTATCAAACTCATAAGAAGAACTAGAATTTGGTTTAGCACAATAGCGGGAGGGGGCTTTTGGGTAATTACCCCAATGCCCATCTTGACCACCACATAAAGAACAATCATACTCCCGGTAGGATAGAGATGGTGCACACATCTCTCTCCGAGGAGCATATCTATAATCTTGCCAAAAGTGAGGTCCATCACATTATGGACATGAATCATCAAGATAAGATTTCCAACCACCAAGCTCATGTTTATTCCACGATGCCATAGTAATAAGTAAACTAAAATAAAAATCTACCTAACACAAGAAATAAAATAAAACTAAAAACAAATATTTACTAGTTTGAATTCAAGCAAGTAGGCTAAAATCCCAAACCAACCCAATACGCCAAATTATTCCCCGGCAACGACACCATTTTTAATAATGCTCAACTTACACGTCAATTTAGTGCAAGACGATCATCGTCAATATATTTATCCAACTTTGGAGTCGGGGTCGAATCCATGAGGAATAATGTGAGTGGCAGTTAAACTAATATGAAACTATATCTACAAGTTGAATTTAAAAAACTATTGCGAAAACATAAAATGAGGGGTTTTATCAATCAAATAATAATTAACGTTTCGACTTGCTTCAGAACTCAAAACTAAAATTTCAATAGTTCAAATCAATGATAAAGAGAAACTAGGGTAGTGATCACTATGATTATTAATCCCCATTAAATAATAACTGTTGTATTAGGTACTCGTGACTAGTGGAAAATACCAAATTATCAGTTTCGACAGTCCATCTAAGTGTTTCTCAATCTGCCTAGACGTTGAACTCCCTAATTCTCTCAAACTTAGGAAATCATTCTATTCCATATTGATTTTATCTCAAGTTGATCAATTTTGTTACAACATTAATCATTAGATGGGAGCTTAACCTTCCCAAATTCTTATTGATAATTTTCTACCTTTAGTTTATTTCTCACTTCGAGCAAATCAACATAAGGTGGGATTTATTATTTGCAACCAATAAATAACAATCATAACAAAGGAATTATCTAAATATCTCCACAATCACTCAAACCCTAACCAACTATTAAATCCATGGGGGAATAATCATAGATCCCACAACCCTAGTTGTGGGTTTTAGTTCCACATGAGAAACAAAGAGATAGCAACAATTATAATCATCATTCAAAGTAATTAAACTTACAAAAGATGAAGTCTAAAGTTGATTCTCTTCTAAGTTCAAGAGAAAATTTTCACAACCAAATCAAAGAGTTGAATATTGAATTCTAAGTTAAGAGAGCCAAAAAGAAAAAGTAAACTCCCTTGGAATAAGTTCCAGATGTTCCGCCCCCTTTTTTATGATTAGAAAACTCTAACATATGCTTTAAATACTTCATCCTAATTATGGAAACAAAATTACAGATCACAGTATTTTCTCGGACAGAAGACGACGAAGTGTGGTACCTCATCAGGAGTCTGACAACTTATTAGAAATGTCGTCATCTTCTTCTCCAAGTTTGATGATTTCTGCCTTAGGATGACAATGACACTCTGACGACTTATGAGGAGTCTGATGAATTATTAGAATTTTCGTCAGGTCCTCTTCCATTTTAGTAATTTTTGCCTTGGGATGACGGCATTCCTGTTGGCTTATTAGATACTTGACAATTTATTAGGGAATGTCGTCACACTTCTGCTCCCACTACCTCACACTGTTGCAACTGACGTTGATTCTTATAACTTATCGGAAAGTTAATGACTTATCAAAATTGTCGTCGCTTCTTTACTTTAAGTTCTCAAGCACTACCTAAGCCTGATGGCTTATCACAGGTTGTCGTCACTTCTTTCAGCTGAATCTCATTCTCTGTCTAAGGATGACGACAACTCTGATCGCTTATCACAAGGCTGACGACTTATTAGATAAGTTGTCAGCTATACTTCCCTCTCTACTTGCTTAGAAATTAAATCTTTTATTTTCATTATTATTGGTTCTATTACATCTCGACTTTTAGATGCAATATCAAAAAGAAAACAATAAAAAACAACAAAAGTTGCTTAAGACTTTGCAATTATTCTCAGTTAAAAGCCTCAAATATGTTATCATCTTCTCACACATCAATGTTCATGTTTGTAGAGCCAAAAATAATGTCATCTACATACACCTGCACAACTAACAAATCTTTTCCATCAGTTTTCAAGAAAAGAGTGTTGTCAATTGTACCTCTAGTATGTCCATTCTCCAGTAGAAACTTTGAAAATCTCTCATACTAAGCTCTAGAAGCTTGTTTCAACCCATACAAGGCCTAATCCACTTTATATAAATGATCAGGAAACTTATTTCTCTCAAATCTTGGAGGTTGTTTAACATATACTTCTTTTTTGAGAATGCCATTCAAGAATGCACTCTTAACATCCATTTGATATAGAATAAACTCCACGTAGGTAGTAAATTCAACAAGTAATCTAATAGCTTTAATTCTGGCTACAGGAGCAAAAGTCTCATCAAAATCTATGCCTTCTTCTTGATTGTATCCTTGGACCACCAATCTTGCCTTGTTACTTGTAACTATTCATGCTCATTAACTTTATTTTTGTACACCCACTTAGTCCCAATTACTGTTCTATCTTTTGGAAAAGGGACTAAGTGCCATACTTTACTTCTCTCAAACTGATTTAACTCTTCCTACATGGGTATGATCCAATTAGTATCAAGTAATGCCTTAGTTACTTTCTTTGGTTCAATATCTAATAAAAATGCCTTGAAGGCACACATACTTATTAATCCATACCTTGTAGTGATCCCAAAAGTGAGATAAGTGAGAACATTCTCAATAGGATTTGATCCTTGATACTTATAGACTTTAGGGACCAATTCTAGTGAGCTACTAGGATTACTGCTAATGTTCTGAGCTGGGGTAGTTGGTGGATCAGTTCTTCTTGTCACTATGCCTCCAGTTTTAGTTCCCCTTGATGAAGTGTATCCATGTTTAGTAGCTCTATTTAATGAACCGGGTTGTGTAACCTATTCCTTAAAGTCACTTCCTTCCTACAGGTTTGTCTTAACACAGGATTCATCAAAAACTACATGCATGCTTTCTTCAACACAGTTTGTTCTAATGTTTAAAATCCTATAAGCCTTACTGTGAAGTGAGTAACTTAAGAATATTCCCTCATCACTTTTGGCATCAAATTTTCCCAGATTATCCTTTCCATTATTATGTATGAAGCATTTACAACCAAAGGTTCTAAAATGAGAAATGTTTGGCTTTCTTCCTTTTAGTAATTCATAGGAAGTCTTCTCTAATATAGGTTTGATCATGCACCTATTTATGATATATGCAGCAGTACTTATTTCCTCAGCCCAAAGGTTTTTAGTAATATTTACTGCAAGAATCATTGTTTTAGCCATATCTTCTAAGGTTCTATTCTTCCTTTCCACCACTTTATTTTGTTGTGGTGTTCTAGGAGCAGAGAAGTTATGATTTATACTATTTACTGAACGAAATTCCAAGAACTTGACATTCTTAAATTTTATACCGTGGTCAGATCTTATGGAAACTAATGAAGTGCCCAGTTTCTTTTCAATTTTCTTGATAAAAATTGCAAAGACATAAAAGGCATCTTCTTTAGAGGATAGAAACAAAGTCCAGGTAAACCTAGAATAATCATCAACAATCACAAAAGCATACCTTTTTTCACCTTTGCTTTAAAGTCTCATTGGTCCACACAGATCCATATGAACCAGGTTAAGGCATTTGGTAGTGCTAACATAGTTCTTTGACTTAAAGTAAGATCTTACCTGCTTCCCCCTTACATAGGTACTACATAAATTTTCCTCTTTAAACTTGGTCTTGGGTAATCCCGATACCATATCTTTGGAGAAAAGTGTGTTTAGTTGCTTCAGACTTGCATGTCCAAATCTTCTCTGCCAAAAGAGGGGATCATTTTCTATTGTACTTAGACAAGTCAACTATGGTCCTGGTATTGCCATTATGTTAGCTTTGTACATATTTTTGTTTCTTCTAGCAGTAAGCACAATCTTCTTGGTGTCTATTTTCTTGACTTTGACACCTGTAGATGTGAAAATAACTTTATTACCTTTATCACACAGCTATGAAATGCTCAGCAGGTTGTGCTTCAATCCTTCTACAAGATAAACATCTTCCAATGCTCTTCACTCAAATGAGCCAATTTTTCCAACTCCAGTAATGATTCCCTTTTATTCATTACCAAAAGAAACTCCTCCTCGATTGATTTTTGAGAGTGAAAGAAACTTTTTCTTATCACCAGTCATGTGTCTTGAGCAAGCACTATCCAAGTACCAATGCCTTTTCTTACCTTTCACTTTCTGTTGAAAAAGAAATCAATGGTTAGACTTAGGAACCTAGACACGATTGGGTCCTATTTTATGAATAAAAGGATGAATCATATTTCTTCTAGTCCATGCTGGCAACATGCAGTGCAACCTGTTTCTTTGACCTTAACCAGTTCTTTTATTTTTGGTCTGAGAAAATTTATTTGCCAGGTTTTGACTGTTTAATCTGATTTTAGCAGCTACTGGACATTCATTAGTTAGATTTCCAAGGTTGCCACAGATATATCATAAATTTTTAGGATCAGCACTACCTTTGTGGAATCCCAAACCTGCCTTTTCATTGTGAGTTCTTTCACTCAGTTTATGAATAATTCTTGATGAATTTGTCCACCTAC
Organism: Capsicum baccatum var. pendulum; assembly: GCA_030864225.1. NCBI lineage: Eukaryota > Viridiplantae > Streptophyta > Magnoliopsida > Solanales > Solanaceae > Capsicum > Capsicum baccatum. The sequence continues at coordinate 167,292,167 of CM061558.1, read as the reverse complement.
TAGCTCTTTCAAGATCATGTTATAGTATAGAGATTTCTTGACTCAGTTTATTAATCATGTCAGCTACATTACTGCACTCAAGTTTACTTTTTTCTAGTTCAAGTTTAGTACTTTCTTGCTTTTTACTCATGGCTTTTTTCCCATTTTTAGTGAGAGTCAATTTAAGGATTTTAGACTTAAGATCATTATTAGAAGAATCAAGTTCTGTAACCTATTTCTTGAGAGTGCAGTTTTTATTATCAACTTTAACTTTACAGGCCTTTAATTCAATGAGATCAAATTTAAGGCTTGGAAAACTTTTGAACAGCTCCTCCCTATCAGAAGTCAATTCTTGGAAATCATCAATTAGTGCACTCATCAAGAAATCAAGTTTTGATTTAGAAAAAAAGTATAGTTTTTTTTTAAGTTCAAGTATGCTTACCTCAGTAGCATCATTTTCTTCATCTAAATCTAAATCTCCAAGTGCCATGAATACAGTTTTATAAGCATCATCATTATCTGTGTCAGACCCCTAGGATACTATCATTGCATGTTCCTCCTTCCCTTTTTCCTTTTCTTTTAGTTCCTTTTTAGCTCTTTTTTTTCCACTCTATTTCCTAGACTAGATAGTCTTTGATATGATGATCAGTCTTTCCATACTTGTAGCATCCATTTGGATTTTCATTTGAATGCATCTTGATACTTGTTCCTTTTTCCTTTTTAATGAATTTCCTGAAGTTCTTGGTTATGAAGGCAACTTATTCCTTATCAAGTTCAAATTCATCATCACTATCAGAAGCATATGCGTGCCCTACCAATTTTAATATTTTACTCTACTAAGTTGTCTATCTGTGGAACATATAAGCTAACGTGGTTCACTGAAGTAAAACTTAAACATAATATTTTTACGTGGAAAACACCCAGATCAAAAAAGGTGTTAAAGAACATGACCTGTACCTCTGTAGGATTTAACCCCAACTTCACTATAACTCTTGAGCCTCAAGAATCAACAAATTACAAGACTTTTTGTAAACTAGGAATTAAAAATTCTAAATCCTACTTCTACAAAACACTAATCTCCTCAATATAAGTGTTCGCAAGTCTTCAAGTTCCCCAACTTGAAGACGTTAATCCTAACTCAGTTTATACTTCACTGAGACTAGAGATTACAACTCAATATGACTCAAAGACCAATCTATTTTACAAAGTCTATGACTTTAAGTAATAGACCAGGTTCCTTCACTAGCTTCTTCAAGTTGTAGGATTGATTTGATGATTGTTAACTATCCTTATAGTGCGTGAGTGAAACACTTGAATGTCGTTTATTATATTTAAGCCAACTCCTGATAGAGTTCTTTAGTGGATGTATTCTTCTATCTTTAATAGGATTAATGTATTCTTCTATCTTCAATAGGACTCCTAGGTATTTTCACTCTTTTCTGCCTTCTCTCTCTCTCTCCTTGCTTGAATAGGACTCTTATCTTTTATCTCACGGGCTTTACAGGATTTCTTGATCAACTCAACTTCTAGATACTGCACTCATCTACTTTAACTGATGTGATAAGTGTTGGGAACATGTGACTTATCCACTCCTATTCTTACGTAGTGTCATCTTATGTAACTTGTTCACTTGTGTGGAACAACTTGCACAACTTATTTCATTTAAATGTCCATCATCAAAACTTCACATTCCCTAACATAAAATAAATTAATGTAAATGCAAATGAAGGGCATTGCATATGCTTCATTTGTTGGATGTCTTATGTATGCACAAGTCTGTATTAGATATGATATTACCTTTATAGTAGGAATTCTTAGCAAATTTCAAAGTAACTCTGAGCTTGATACTTTGAAAGCTGGTAAAAGAGTTTTAAGATATTTGCAAGGAATCAAGAATTTTAAGCATACATACAAATATTATGACTCATTAAAAGTCATTCGATATTCAAACTCTGATTTGAGTGGATGTAAAGATAGTGGTAAGCTTACTTTTCAATACATTTTTATTCTTGCTATAGGTGCTGTGTCTTGAAGAAAAATTAAGAAAATCATTATTGCAATATCTACAATGAAAGTTGAATTTATATCATGCTATGAAGCTATATCCCATACGTTATGGCTGAAGAATTTCATTTAAGGCCTTAAGATTGTCGATTCTATTGTGATACTATTGAGAATATTTTGTGGTAATTCAGCTTCGATATTCTTTTCAAAGAATAATAAGAGCGACAGTCAAAGTAAACACATCGACATAAAGTATTTGATGGTCAGAGACTATGTCAAGAAGTAAGATGTCAGTTTTGAACATATTAGTACTAATATAATGATTATTGATCCTACGACTTAAGGTTAAACCACTAATGTTGCCAAGGATCATGCATCCCATATGGAGCTTAATAACTCATTGTAGTCTTACTTTGTTCTCTAACACTTTGCCTAGACACTTTGATTATTTATGACCGTGTATATTTTGATTTTCTGGTATTAAAGTGATCATTGGATCAACTAAAGTTCGATTCTGAATGACTTATATTAAGATTATTCATAAAGTTGAACACTTTATTTAGAATGGATTATACACTGCAATACATGAAAGGAAGTGTTTGATTAAAAACATGACCGTCATGATAATTGTATTAATATATTCTTGACAAAGTGATTTTTACATAACTATTAAGTAGAGTGAATATACGTTTATGACCATACTTCTTATATTCACTCATAAAGTATTGTCTGATTTTGCTATGTGGGACATGTGAGAGAATGTTAGAAAATCACCTCTTTTGAGACTTTTGTGTTTGGCCCCCATATTTTGATAATTAAGTATTATCTTGTCTCCCGAATAAAGAAATAAATTAGTTAATTAATTTTTCTCAAATTATGCATATTTGGTATTTCTTTGATGATAAAATATAGTTATGTGAAATCCTTAGGGTTATTGTTATTTTTCTCAAAGTCCCTAGCCTACCTATAAATACACTTGTGATTCCATTAGTTTAACATAAACTTTTGTAGGCATAAGCTAGAAGATTCTTATAGCTCTTTTTTCCTCTTTTCTTGTTAAAGTTCCTAACAAAGACGATTATCTACAATATTTGAACAATAATGACTGAAGGTACGTTCCTGTTTTATATTTCGTTGCGTTTGCTTTATGATATATGTTGAAAGTCAACAGAACTTTCTTGTTAATTCATCTAAACTAAGTAAGGGTTTGGCTGGGTTGGTTCAAATTTTTTAAATACCAAACCAAATTATTTGTGTCAAATATTTAAATCTATAAACCAAAATCAATAAAATTTGGTGTTTTCAATCTTGAATTTTTGTAAAATTATAGATTTGGGTTTTGAAATTTTGAATTTTTTAATTTTTTTTAATTTTTTCAAGTTTTTTGAATTTCTTTGGTGAAGTCTTCATACAAAAGTATAATGAACCTGTGCTTCAAATATTTCTTTAATCCTAGCAAGATATAACTATCTTAGGTGTTTCTTAAAAAAATAACACTAGATATTAAATAATTTTTTTTAGGTTATGCATTTATGCAAAACTAAAGAATAGATATACAACATTATTGTCATTTCTATTGTTTAGTTGAATATTTTTGTTAGTGCTAGTATTGATTTAGGCTTTTTTTAGTTAATAATATTTATAGGCTATAAAACTTATTGGACTATTCAAAATTCTAACTTTAAACTTGAAATAATATGTTGAAAGATAGGAGCATCTCAAAAGTTTAAGAAATATTTATAAATAATATCATAGTAAATGTTTTTATGTATAAAATATTTTTAAAATTTTACAAATATAATATCGAGTTGATTTAAAACCTTCAAGTAGGCTGGGTCAGGCCGGTATGGCCCGATTAGACCGACCCAAATAGAGGTTTGGATTGATCTGACTTGACACTGACTAAAGGGGGAGAGGTCTTGGGCCGGGTATTGAGCTAGGCCATTTGGTTGAAGAAGCCCAGTAGACCGACCTAGTTGAAAAATCAGACCAGAACCATTGGTGTACCTGATCGAACCGATTCAGTTAATTTTTTTAATAATGGCCCAATGTTGAGAAGATGATTTTGGAACATTGACAACGGCTATATATCCATTGGCCCAACGGCAAAAATTAGCTTTTAGCTAATTTTAGTTTTTTAAAAATATGATTTTTATTTTTTTTCATATAAATACATGACATTTTGAACCAATTTTTCTCACAACTTACAATCTCATTCTCTTGAATTCTCTCAATTATTATAATTATTTTTTAAAGTGCTTAATTTTATTTTATTATTTTGTAATTACAAATATCAAGTAAAAATTTTCAAAAGTCTCAACTTTCGGATACTTTGAAAATTTGGTATAATCATTTCATCTCTTATTTTTAATTTTTAATTAGTGTATCATTTGTTGAATATTTATTTTTATTATTTTAGTATTTTTTGAATATGTTAGTTTAATTTGTAATATGAATAAATTAAGAAAAATCGATAAAGATATTAGAAATTTCTATCCCGAAAGTGATAATGGTAGTAAAAAGTTAATTGATTTCGATTTCGATAGTGGTAGTTCAAGTACTAGATATACACGTATACCTATGGTACCAATTAATGAACCCTTTGATAATGAAATAGGTATAGGTGCTTACGATATGAAATTTTTAGATGCTTTAGAAAATTATGATATATAGAAGAAAAGAATGAAGTAGACACAGTTAATTTAAATGAAGATGATAATGCTTTTATTGATACACCCAAAGTCGTTACAGTTAATGTTAAATTTAAATCAATTAATCTTCCTCCCAAGATCCCCTCTGTAAGATCTTGTAAAAAAATTAGTATTATGTAAACAATTTTTAGTCATGTAGAAAGAACTTCTAAGGTCCAATGCGATCTATGTCAATAATTATATGAGCATAAGATCAAAGGTAATAAAGGAGGTACAAGTGCGTTGATGATATATTTGGAAAAAGAACACCCAACAAAGCTAGCTGCGGCAAAAGGTGGTGGGACTATTAGGGGGACAACTCAAACTAGATTGGACCCAAGAACCGGTTAGTTTAAAATTATAATAAAATGAAGGATCGAAAAGAATTAACAAAAATGGTATCTGTGGGTTGTTTGTCTTTCTCTTTTGCTTCTTCTAAAACTTTAATTCATTACATTCAAGCAACTTATAATCCTATATTTGAAGGTATTCCTAGAAGTATTGATCGGTCTAATATTTTTAGACTCCATGCACAATGTGTTTATTATTTATCTGCATTATTAAAAATTCTTTCATGCAGAGTTTCTCTAACTTTTGATTTTGATTGTGCTGTAAATAAAAATGATTATCTAACAATTAGTTGTCATTGGATAGATAGTAATATTGTTATGCAAAAATGTATTCTAGCATTTTTGTATGATGAAGATTGTAGACACATTAAAATCTCAAATTTATTTCTGAATCTATTACAAAAGTTGCAAAATACTATGGTATTGAAAAAAATATTATGTATATCTTTTGATAATGCATCTAACAACAAGGCTGCTATTGACTTGTTAAAAATTGAACTTTCTTCAACGTTATCCGAAATATTTCATGTTAAGTGTGCTTCCCATATATAAAATTTAATTGTAAAAGATGATCTTGAATTTTTTGACTTAGTATTGAAAAAGTTAGATTTGCAGTTGACTTTATTCAGGAAAATCATAAAAAAATTAGACTTGTCGAATTTAAAAAATATGAACAAAGTAAACTCAAACCAATATTAATGTCCGAAGAAGTAGATTGTAGATGGAATGCTACTTATAACTTTTTAAGAATTTTTCTTATTAATAAAGTTTCTATTACTATGTGTAATACCCCGATCATTCCTTAAGCCTAAATTTGTCTTTTTGAATAGATATGTATGACTTCCAAATTGATTGATATTTAAACCATGTTGTATTTCTCTAATTTCCACTTTTTTCACGTAGATCATTGAATAAACTTTCTATCGATACCAATTTCATCAAAATCTGACATCGGACGAAGGAGTTATGGCCGTTTTACAAAACGGTATCAGAACGCCCAGGTTTGACGGTCGACCTGGTGGACCGTCAGGTCCTTGGTGGATCATCAAGTGTCCCGTCAAGACAAGGCAGTAGCTTCCTTTTTGAGATGTCGTGTGACGGTCAAAGTGGAGGACCATAAAAAAGTTGACGGACCGTCAAGGTGTCCGTCAGACCGAGACAGAATGTCTCATTTCTGGCCCTCAGGTGACGAATGACTTGGTGGACCGTTACTTTTCTGACGAACTGTCACAAGCCCCGATCAGCAAATTTCAACTTTTTTCTTTCAAGAATTCTCTAGAAACCTAGGGTTTCTTCCAAACCCAAAAGTCAAATTATCTCCAAGAAACTCAAGAAATCTCCCATAAATTTCTTCAAGTTGTTCAAGAATTAAGCTCCTCAAGTCAAAGGCAGCAAGGTCTTGGTCTAAAAGTGTGAGAAAGAAGTTTCAAGCAAGTTTCTATATCTTCAAAATTAAAATCTAAGGTATGTGGGGTTTGATCAAGAACACTCCTTTCATTCTTGTGCCTAAAGATTTACTTTCTATTATTGATTTACATGATATTGCAAGTGGGTTTACACCCAAATTTCTCTATTAGTGATTTATGAGATTTGAGTTGAATAAGTTTGATATTTATGATTATTTCACCATCATGTTTCTTAAATTGAGAATTTATTCCATGAGCCGTATATTATCATTATGTATTGATGATTTCTAAGCAATTTAAGTCAAGTTCCATGAGTTGAATATTTTTATTACGAATTGATGATTTTTGAATGCTTTGAGATAAGTGTCATGAGTTATGCCTTTCCTTGAGAAATTCGACTATTGAATGTATATTGATATGTGAAATTGAGAGGCAAGAATGAGTCTCATGATGTTTCCATGAAGTTCTTGATATTTGAAATGATTTGATAAACAAATGTACTTGATACTGAGAATGCTTGTACTAAGTTGAGTCAAGTTAGGAATCCACAAGATGTTTATGATTTTCAGATGAGATATATATTTATGTTTTGGTCTTTATAATAGAACCCTGAGTTGATATTGGTTGAGGAGGATTTCCTAACGCGTTTTGAGAAAAGTCTGGGAGGAGTATTTAGGATTGAGTGGGAAATTTGGTATTTCCCCAAAACGAGGTGCCATCGTAGGATTGATGTTGATAATATTGGGCCAAAGGCCGAGTATGATAGTGTGAAGATGAGATTGAGGTTGTACTTTCTGGCAAGAGTACAACACCCGTGCCAATATGGGGTTCTCTCCTTAGGAGGGCAAACCGTTGGACTCCATGCTTCTCATATGGTGTAGTCATGTCGATTATAAAAAACTCCCAGGTCCATAATGATTTAAGTCTCTTGAGTTATCGAGTCACTCTAAGTCATGAGTTAAAGATTTTGAGTTGAGATAAATGATTAACAAGATTTATTAAGCATGTATTACTACTGATGATTTATGAGAAAAATGTTTCAGATATTTCAAGAGAAGAGAATTATTATGGTCAGCATGCATGATTTTCTTATACATTTATTATATTATTTAAATTTTGTATCCACCTCCGCATACTCAGTACATTCCCAATTACTGACTCCCATACTCTTTTGTATTCTATATTTCATCGTGATATAGGTTCAGATGCTCAGTCTAAGCAACGACAGTGATCTTCGAGTACTTTCTTCTACATCTCTATAGTTGGTGAGTCCTCATGGTTAGAGGGCCCGTATCTCTCATTTTGTCTTGCTGATAGATGGTCATTTATTTTCAGTTCAGTACGATTCAGTTGGGGATCTGTCCCAATGGCTCCTCAGTCTTATGTAGTAGAGGCTTTGTTAGATTAGTATGCCTATATGTACAAGATCTCAGTATTTTGGTTATACAAGACAGTATTATTTTGTATCTAAGCATGGTCATGACATGCTTATTCCTCTTTATCTTAGCATGATTTATGTTACAGCGAGTTCTGAAAGTGATGACAGGCTTAGAGGGTTAGCTTCAGGCCACGTGTGACCTTAAGCACCATGTGACGTCTCGGGATGGATTCTTGGTACGTTACAATCTTGGTATCAGAGCCTAACGTTTGAAGAGTCCTAGGGAATCAGACAAGCTGCATTACGTAGAGTCTTGATCATCGGTGTGTAGCGTGCCAAATCTATAAGCAAGAGGCTATGGGACATTTTAGGAAAACTTATATCTTTCTTTCAAGAGTCTATCATGCTTATGATTGTGTCTCTCTGCTGTTAATTCGTGCTCTCTTATGATAGAAAATGCCTCCTCGTAGATCTCGCCCAAACAATGAACGACCTCAACCAATTGATCCTTTATGTGAGACAGTGTCCTACGCTGAATTCTGAGCAGCTTTTCAAGCGCTAGCCCATTCGGTCACCGCCAATGCTAAAGCCAACACCCAAGCTACTATTTCACCTCCGTAAGGAAATAATTCTGCTGCAGTTCAAGTTTGTGACTTTATGCGAATGAATCCACCTGAGTTTTATGGGTCGAAAGTAGGTGGGGACCCATAAATGTACTTAGATGAAGTGAGAAACACCACTCAAATTATGCACGTAACTAACGAGGATAGTGTTAAATTGGCTGCCTATCAAATGAAAGATATTTCTTATGATTGGGTTAAGATGTGAAGGAAAAGTAGAAGGGAGAATGATGCTTCTGTGACTTGGCAATTATTTCGGAATGCCTTTTTAGATAGATTCTTTCCCCTGGAGCTGAGAGAAGCAAAATTAGAAGAATTTATGAACTTGAGATAGGGCCCCATGACAGTTAAGGAGTATTTCCATAAGTTTAACCAATTATCTAAATATGCTCCCGATATGATGGCCGATTCTAGAACTAGTATGAGTTAGTTTTTGGCTGGCATGTCTAGTTATGTTGTGAAAGAATATAGGTCCGCTATGCTTAATAGGGACATGGATCTTTCTAGATTGATGATACATACTCAGTAGATTGATGTGGATAAGGTGAAAGAGAGATAGAGATTAAGACGGAGTAAGAGAGTTAGATTAGAGCAGCAGGTGCATGATCAGACTAGATTTTCTGAAGGGATCTGCCCTTAGTTCTAGAGCCGTTCTTTTGTGCCAGTACCTTCATCAGCCAGTACTCATGCACTTAGAATTAGGTCGGAGTAGGGTAATAGGCCTTCTATGACCCAATCCCAGGATAATGTGAGTAACAGACCTCGTCCTTTCCCATGCCTGAAGTATGGTAGGGACCATTCCGGTGAGTGCTTAGTCGGTCAAAGAGGTTGTTTTGGTTGTGGTAAGTTGGGCCACAAATTCAGAGATTGCCTATATGCTAGATAGGGGAGTTGCGATGTTCGTCCTCAGAGTTAGACTATTAGTGCTCCAGCCCCTATAGTTCGTCCTATTCCTCCTCAGGGTTCCTCATCATGTACTACCGACGGTCAGCGCCAGAATCACTTTTATGCTATACCACCCCGCCAGGAGCAGGAGGTTTCACCAAATGTTGTTACTGGTATGCTCCATGTATTTTATTTTGATATGTATGTGTTGATGGACCCTGGGTCAATTCTTTCTTATGTGACTCCGTTGGTGGCAGTGAATTTTGAAATTTGTGCTGAAATCCAAGGCTTGTATCTATCATTTGGTTCGAGTTAGGGATACTAAGTCCGAGACTCCAACTATTCAATCTCTTAGTGTTGTTAATGAGTTTTCTGATGTTTTCCCGAAAGATCTCCCAGGGGTACCTCCAGATAGAGAGATAGAATTCGGAATTGATCTTCTCCCTGATACACAACTAATTTCTATTCCTCCATATCGTATGGCCCCCGCAGAACTTAGGGAGTTGAAAGAGAAACTCAAAGAACTTCTTGATAGGGGTTTTATAAGGCCTAGTGTGTCTCCCTAGGGTGCACCCATTTTATTCATGCAAAAGAAAGATGGTTTATTGCGCATGTGCATAGACTATTATCAGCTTAACAAGGTCACAGTCAAGAACAAGTACCCTCTTCCTAAAATTGATGACTTGTTTGATCAGCTGCAAGGTGCCAACTATTTCTCAAAAATAGATTTGAGATTCGATTATCACCAACTTAAAGTCAGAGAGTGTGACATTTCAAAGATAGCTTTCTACACTCGTTATGGTTATTTTGAATTTTTGGTCATGTCCTTCGAATTAACTAATTCCCCAACAGCTTTTATGGACCTCATGAATCAGGTGTTCAGACCATACCTGGATATGTTCGTTATTATGTTCATAGATGATATTCTTGTGTACTCCTGAAGTGAGAACGACCATGCAAATCATCTCCAAATTGTCTTGCAAACCCTTAGAGATCAGCAGTTGTTTGCTAAATTTAACAAGTGTGAATTTTGGATTTGTTCAGTTGCTTTTCTGGGTCATATTATTTCTTCTGATGGTATCCGAGTTGATCCTTAAAAGGTAGAAGCTGTGAAAAATTGTCCTAGACCTATTTCCCCATCTGATATTAGAAGTTTCTTGGGTCTCGCTGGATACTACCATCGTTTTATTGAAAGTTTATCTTCCATTGCTGCTTCTTTGACCCGGTTGACCCAAAACAAAGTTAAATTCCAGTGGTCAGATTCTTGCGAGAAGAGTTTTCAGGAATTGAAGACTCGACTCACTTCAGCCCCTATGATGACCCTTTCGAATGGTGTGGATGATTTTGTGGTATATTGTGATGCTTCCAGAGTTGGTTTGGATTGCGTGTTCATGCAGAAGGGTAGGTTATAGACTATGCTTCCCAACAGTTGAAACCTCATGAGAAGAATTATCTAACCCATGAACTTAGGTTAGCTGCAGTGGTTTTTGCTTTGAAAATTTGGAGACACTACTTGTTTGGTGTTCATGTTGATGTCTTTACAGATCACAAGAGTTTGCAGTATGTGTTTACTCAGAGAGAATTGAATCTTCGGCAGAGGCGATGGTTAGAATTACTAAAGGATTAGGATATGAGTGTGTTATATCACCCAGGTAAGGCAAACGTAGTGGCAGATGCCCTTAGCAGATCGTCCATAGGCAATGTAGCATATGTAGAGGAAGATAAGAGGGAGTTGGTCTATGAAGTACATCATTTGGCTAGGTTGGGTGTTAGATTGCTCGATTCAGCTGATGGTAGTGTTTGGGTTCAGAGTAGTTCCGAATCTGCCCTAGTTTCAAAAGTAAAGGAGAAGCAGGATATGGATTTTCGTTTGGTCGAACTGAAAGAATCAGTTAAGGACTAAAAGGTAGAGGTTTTCTTCTAAGGGGGAGATAGTGTCTTGAGATCTTAGAATAGGTGTGCCTGATGTTGATGATTTGAGGCAGAGAATTATGGCTGAAGCACATAGCGCGTGGTATTCTATTCATCCCGGTGCTACCAAGATATACCGCGATTTGCAGGAAATTTATTGGTGGAATTGTATAAAAAAGGATGTAGCGAAGTTCGTAGGGGAGTGTACAACTTGCCAACAGGTAAAGATAGAACATCAGAGACCCAGCGGTATGATGCGAGAATTGAGCATTCCTACCTGGAAGTGGGAAGTAGTGAATATGAACTTCATGACCGGTTTACCTCTCTCTCGTTGTCATCATGATTCTATATGATTTGTTGTAGACAGGTTGACTAAGTCAGCACATTTTCTGCCAGTACATACATCTTTTACCGCTGAGGACTATGCTAAGCTGTATATCCGAGAGTTAGTCAGGTTGCATGGAGTTCCATTATCTATCATCTCTGATAGAGGTACTCAGTTTACTTCTCAGTTTTGGAGAACCTTTCAGAAAGGTCTTGGCACCCAAGTTCATCTTAGCTCCGCTTTTCATCCACAGACAGACGGTCAAGCTGAGAGGACTATTCATACTTTGGAGGATATGTTGAGGGCATGCGTTCTTGATTTCAAAGTAATTTGGGATGAACTTTTTCCATTGATTGAATTTGCTTACAACAATAGTTTTCATGCCAGTATTGGAATGGCTCCGTTTGAAGTTTTGTACCGAAGAAGATGTAGATCACCTATAGGTTGGTTCGAAGTGGGTGAAGCTGCTGTGATTAGGCCTGATGTTGTGTTCGAGGCCATGGAAAAAGTTAAGTAAATTTGGGAGAGGTTGAAGATAGACCAGAGTTGTTAGAAGTCGTATGCAGATGTGAGAAGAAGAGCTCTTGATTTTGAAGTCAATAATTGGGTGTATTTGAAAATCTCACCCATGAAAGGGGTGAAAATATTTGGAAAGAAAGGGAAGTTGAGTCCCAGATATGTTGGCCCTTATAGAGTTTTGGATCGTGTTGGGAAATCAGCTTATGAGGTTGAGTTGCCTGCAGAATTATCAATTGTCTATCCCGTGTTTCATGTTTCTATGCTCAAGAAGCACATTAGAGACTCTGTTGTTGTTGATCCGTCAGAAGGTTGTGATGTTCAGGATAGCCTTTCGTATGATGAAATCCCAGTTGAAATCCTAGATTATCAAGTCCGTAGACTGAGGAACAAGGAAGTTCCCCTAGTTAAAGTTCTATGGAGAAATCAATCAGTAGAGGGTGCCACTTGGGAAACAGAAGTGGATATGCGAGCCAGTTACCCTTATATTTTCTCCACGAGTTCGAATCAAGATGAAGTTACTATTCCCTTAATTCAGTTTCCGTCTAATCTAATGTATTCCTCTATATGGTTATTCCCTCTACGATTCGTGCATTTGATGAAGTACTCAAGAGTATTAGAGTAAAGTGAGCACTTCTATGTGAGTAGTTCTAGCTGTGCGTCCTCATTTTCTTTTATTCTTGGCCTATCTAGTAACATTCGAGGATGAATATTTCCAAGGGGGATATATTGTAATACCCCGATAATTCCTTAAGCCTAAATTTGTCCTTTTTAATGGATATGTATGACTTCCAAAGTGATTGATGTTTAAAACATGTTGTATTTCTTTAATTCCTACTTTTTGTCATGTAGAGCATTGAATAAGCTTTCCATTGACACCAATTTCATCAAAATTTAACATCGGACGAAGGAGTTATGGCTGTTTTACTAAATGGTATCAGAACGCCCAGGTTTGACGGTCTACCTGGTGGACCGTCTAGTCCTTGGTGGACCGTCAAGTGTCCCATCAAGACAAGGTAGTAGCTCCCTTTTTGGGATGTGGTATGACAGTCAAAGTGGTTGACTGTCATAAAGTTGACGGACCGTGTAGGTGTCCGTCAGACCGAGACAGAATGTCTCATTTCTGGCCCTCAGGTGACGAATGACTTGGTGGACCATAACTTTTCTGATGGACTATCAGGTCATCCATCACGTCGAGGCAGATCATTCCAGTTTTGGTGTTCGAGTGACGGACGACTTGGTGGACCGTCAGTCCCTCTGACGGACCGTCAGGTCGACTGTCACAGGCCCCGATTAGCAAATTTCAACTTTTTTTTCAAAAGGGCATCTTGGTCATTTCTGCTCCTTGTGGCCTTATATATATATATATATATATATATATATATATATGTTGAGAAGAGAAGACCATTTCTCTCCATTTCTCTCCAAATTTCTTTCAAGAATTCTCTAGATACCTAGGGTTTCTTCCAAACCCAAAAATCAAATCATCTCCAAGAAATTCAAGAAATCTCCCATAAATTTCTTCAAGTTATTCAAGAATTAAGCTCCTCAAGTCAAAGGCAGCAAGGTCTTGGTCTAAAAGTGTGAGAAAGAAGTTTCAAGCAAGTTTTTATATCTTCAAAATCAAAATCTAAGGTATGTGGGGTTTGAACAAGAACACTCCTTTCGTTCTTGTGCCTAAAGATTTACTTTCTATTATTGATTTACATGATATTGCAAGTGGGTTTAGACCCAAATTTCTCTATTAATGATTTATGAGATTTGATTTGAATAAGTTTGATATTTATTATTATTTCACCATAATGTTTCTTAAATTGAGAATTTATTCCATGAGCCGTATATTATCATTATGTATTGATGATTTCTAAGCAATTTAAGTCAAGTTCCATGAGTTGAATATTTTTATTACGAATTGATGATTTTTGAATGATTTGAGACAAGTGTCATGAGTTATGCCTTTCTATGAGAAATTCGACTATTGAATGTATATTGATATGTGAAATTGAGAGGCAAGAATGAGTTTCATGATGTTTCCATGAAGTTTTTGATATTTGAAATGATTTGATAAACAAATGTACTTGATACTGAGAAAACTTGTGTTGAGTTGAGTCGAGTTAGGAATCCACTAGATGTTTATGATTTTCAGATAAAATATATATTTATGTTTTGGTCTTTATAATAGAACCATGAGTTGATATTGGTTGAGGTGGATTTCCTAATGCGTTTTGAGCTGAGTCTGGGAGGAGTTTTTAGCATCGAGCGGGAAATTTGGTATTTCCCTAAAACTACGTGCCACCATAGGATTGATGTTGATAATTGTGGGCCAAAGGCCGAGTATGAGATTGTGAAGATGAGATTGAGGTTGTACTCCCTGGCAAGAGTACAACACCCCTGGAAATGTGGGGTTCTCTCCTTAGGAGGGCAAAACGTTGAACTCCATGGTACTCACATAGTGTAGTCATGTCGGTTATAAGAAACTCCCATGCCCATAATGATTTAAGTCTCTTGAGTTACCGAGTCACTCTAAGTCATGAGTTAAAGAGTTTGCGTTGAGATAAATGATTTACGAGATTTATGAAAAATGTATTACTACTGATGATTTATGAGAAAAATGTTTCAGATTATTCAAGCGAAGAGAATTATATGGTCAGCATGCATGATTTTCTTATACATTTATGATATTATTTAAATTTTGCATCAACCCTCACATACTCAGCACATTCCTAAGTACTGACTCCCATACTCTTTTGTATTCTATATTTCATCGTGATATAGGTTCAGGTGCTCAGTCTCAGCAGTGACAGTGATCTTCGAGTACCTTCTTCTACAACTCTGCAGTTGGTGAGTCCTCATAGTTTGAGGACCTGTATCTCTCATTTTGTCTTGCTGATAGATGGTCGTTTATTTTCAGTTCAGTACATGTCAGTTGGGGATCTATCCCAATGGCTCCTCAGTCTTATGTAGTAGAGGCTTTGTCAGATTAGTGTGCCAGTATGTACAGGATCTCAGTATTTTGGTTATGCATGACAGTATTATTTTGTATCTAAGCATGGTCATGACATGCTTATTCCTCTTTATATTATCAAGATTTGCGTTACAGTGAGTTCTGATAGTGATGACAGGCTTAGAGGGTTAGCTTGAGGCCACGTGTGACCTTAGCACCGTGTGACATCTTGGGATGGGTTCTTGGGGCGTTACATTATGAATTTTAATCAATTTACTAATTATTTTCTTGAGTGTATGTTAAATGATTCTGATTGGCCTATGATTGATGAACTTATTAAATTTTGAAATTATTTTTATATAGCTACAATTGAATTTTCTAGTGCTTATTGTCCTACTGTTTGTAATATTTTAACTTATTTAGCCGGCATTTCTTGTTTGCTTAACAAATATTGGAATAAACCAGGTTATAAAGATGCTATTACTGTAATGACTGATAAATTTAAAAATATTTTTATTTGTTTCCGCCTATTTACTTGATTGATACTATAGTAAATTCATGTACGAAATATAATATTATGTCTGAGTTTACCTCTATTATTTATAATGCTTTAGCTATACAACCTACAGAAGAACCTTCTTTATTTATGACTATGGGTGATGTGAACAATTATATGAACACATTATACAATCATTTTGCTGATTTACTTGATGATGCTTTACCAACACATATCACTCCAACTCCCACTGCCCATCATCCCGAGGAGCCATCACCTTCTAAAAAACAGACACATATTAGTTATCCTAATCACTTTTTGATTTAAATATTTGGATAGGGTGTCACCTTAGCACATGAAGCTGTTTTTTGGAAAGAGCTTAAGTATTATCGTAGACAGCCTATAGAGGATCATGGAGCAATGATCAATATGCTGAATTGACGGAAGAATAATGAAAGAAAATATCCTGTACTTTCAAGATTAGTTAGAGATATATTGAATATTATAATGTCAACCGTTGCATTAGAGAACACTTTTAGTCAAGGAAGACAACAACTTAGAGATAATCGACACTCATTAGGAGGCAATGCTATGAATGTTCTAGGTTGCCTTAGAGACTGGATTACAGCGGACAAAGAAATCAAGTAATGAAGGTGGAGCCGGCATATGAACAAAATCTTGAAGAAATTATGACTTTAAGGGAGAACTCAGCACAATCAAGTACAATGCATGACTTTGGCCCCATTGATTTTGACACTTCTCAGACAATTTTCATTAATATTAACATGAATGAGTTGAAAAAAATGATGCAAAATTTATAGAATTGTCAATTAATCATTTAATTTATTGAATTTTTTATATTTCATTTTAAGTGAGATGTAATTGCAATCTTGTAACTTATAAGTTTTGAATCATTTTGCAATTAATCAAATACAAGATTCATTCACTCTTTACATATTTTATTTATTTAAATTGAATATCTAATTTGAATTAAATACTTTTAATATATTACCGTCAAACTTTACATAAACATAACATATATACGTACAATGAAAAATGACATTAGTAAATATTACTTCAACTACTAGTATTGACATATAAAAATTTAATATAAGTTTATCTTTTAAGTAGTGTATGTTAATATTTGAATATATATTTAAGTATTATTCTATTAATTAGTGTATATTGTATGTATATGTGTGTGTATTTTCTAAAATAGTATAATATGTAATGTATATATGTTGTATGTATATTTTCTGAAGTAGTATAATATGTAATGTATGTATGTTGTATGTCTATTGTTTAAAGTAGTATTTTAAGTAGTATATATTGTATGTATATATGCATATATATTTTCTAAAGTAGTATATGTTGAATATTTATATACGTGTGTACATTTTCTAAAGTAGTATAATATGCAATGTATGTATACACACACACACACACACACACACATATATATATGTTGTATGTATATTGTTTAAAGTAGTCTTTTAAGTAGTATTTATTGTATGCCTATATGTGCGTATATATTCTATAACAGTATAATATAATGTATATATATTTTATGTATATTGTTTAAAGTAGTATTTTAAGTAGTATATATTGTACGTATACATGTGTATATGTTTTCTAAAGTCGTATAATATGTAATGTATATATATTGTATGTATATAGTTTCAACAAATATTTTAAGTAGTATATATTGTATTTATATATGTGCATATATTTTCGAAAGTAATATAATATGTAATGTACATATGTTGTGTGTATACTTTCTAAAGTAGTATAATATGTAATGTATATTGATTAAACTAGTACATATTGTCTGTATATGTGTGTGTATATTTTCAAAAGTAATATAATCTCTAATGTATGTATGTCGTGTGTATATTTTCAAAATTAGTATAATATGGAATGTATATATGTTGTATGTATATTGTTTAAAATAGTAAATATCTAATGTATATATGTGTGTATCTTTTTTAAATTAGTATGATATGTAACATATATATATATATATATATATATATATATATATATATATATATATATATATATATATATTGTATGTATATTGATTAAAGAGGTATTATAAGTAGTACACATTGTATGTATATATATATATATGTATATTTATAAATGTAGTATAATATGTAATGTATTTTCAAATTAAAATATATAAACTTAGATAATTTGATAACCACATGCTTAGATATTCATAAACATACAGACTTAACTTAAATTGATAACATTACATAATTGAAATTTAAAAATATACAAAATTAAAATCTTGACTTGATAGTATTACATAAATACAAATTAAAACAACAAACTAAGTTGTCCTAACTAATTTCCTAGTCAACTATTGAATGTATGTGTGCATAATCCTTAAACTAGCATTTTAAATAGAATATATTGAATGTATATACTAAAAAGACCATAAAAATTTGAATTAGGCCCTTTTCTTAACAATTGGACCACAACCGACCCACTAAACAAACCGGGTTGGGTTGACCGGATTTAGGACTGGTTAGACTAGTCAAAATCTTAATTGGGCTAGTGCTGGGCCGCCAGTAATTATTTTACTATTGGGATCAAAATGGACCGCAATATTAAATGAGGTGATCGGATCAGACCGAACCCGATCCTGGTAAAAATAATTAGGCTGGTGCCAGGTTGAGCTGGATCGGCCCATTTGATAAGTTTGGTTGGTTCAGATTGGTTTGGTCTTTTTTAGTTAAAACCAAATCAAATCAACACCAAATCAAGTCAAACCAAATCAATATTATTTTTTTTCCGATTTGACTCGATTTGCAATTTGATGCAGTTTGTGGTTTGGTTTTGTTCACCCCTAAAACTAAGTATGAAATTTGTAGACTCTTTTTGCAACCAACTTTGCCTCCCCAACAATGAGAATGAGAAAAGAGAAACTTTGATGTAATCTCGAATGACACCAATATTAAGTTGTTAATTATCTTAAAAATAGGAAAGTAAGAGTTATATAGTCAGAGACACACCTAGAATATCTCAATGTTTTGAATGTTCATATCTAAATTATTAGGTGTGCGAATTTAATACCTGAATTATCACCAGCTGCTTATTAAAATACATATCATCGATTAGATACATAAGTTTCTTACCTAAAATATCATTTTCATTCAGGTAGGGAAAAAAAGATCTATAGTTGAAGTATATTTTGATAAATAGTTGGTGATAGTTTAAGTAGGAAACTCACATACCTTCTAGTTCAGAGTTCAAGAATGATACTCAAAAACACGGGATACTTCACATATGATGATGATAGTTACTACAATACTATGCTTTATTTTGATGATTTAACAAACTTGCTGAGGGACCATATGAAGAATTAGGTACCCACACCAGGCCGATCTTAGAATAAATAACGGAATCAAGATATCATTGGGAACAAGTTGTAACTATTCCTCAAATGGGTCTTATTTCATAGGGATCAGACAAGGGACCAGGTCCATCAGTCGTTGAACTTCTGACAGTCAATAGTATAACTGCTAGCTATACTTTTTCTGTAGGAAAGTTGGTGCACAACAGTAGAGGAGCAAAAACTTTCTAACCTCGACTAATGAGAAACTTTGTAGATTTTCATCCCATTTGATCCATATATAAAGATCATTATGTTAGAGAAAAACCTAACCTTTGCAATCACAAAAAAATTCATCTCTCAAAGCAAAAGCCATCATTCAAAGAACATTGCTTATTTCAAAGAAAGGACCCGATCGAGTTGCTACTTTAGTCTTTGTTGTATTTTTGAGCCTTGTGTCTTTTGTTTTTAAATTTTAAATCTACTCCTATGTTGTAAAGAATAGTAGATATTTCACTTGTTTAAGTCTTTAGGTTGAGTCACATTAACTAAAGTTAGTTAGTCGAATCACCTATTGTTTTAGTCAAGTTTGTTTTCACCATTCTTGGTGTTTATCTTGGGTAGAGTTACCTAGGAGTGTCAACAAGAGTTATTCGATTTAAAGTGTGTAGTATAATTATTGCACAAGTATGATAGTGTTACCTAGGAGTGTTGACTAGAGTTAGTCTACATAGTGGTGTGGTAGAGTTACTGCATCTGTCTTGTAATAGAGTTATTACAAGGAATTAGGATTAAGAGTTTAATCATTGTGATTACTCGAATCTACAATTGTGTTGTTGCTTTAGTTAGTGGAGAGTTGGAAATCCTGTAAGATAGGTCGTGTTTTTTCCTCTGTTGAACAAGGAGGTTTCCACATAAACATTGTGTTTTGTGTACCTTTTTGCATTTAACTTCATATTTTCTAAGTAGCTATATTTCGCTGTTAAGGGACTTGGTCTTATATAAGCCTCTGCTGTGGAAATTTGTTAAGAGACATGGTCTCATGGCTCATGGTGGACGCATATAAGCCAATAATTGGCATCAAAGTGAGTACTCTCTATAAGGCTAACACCTAGAGAGGATCCTGCTTCACCCAACTTAGAAAAAGGTCAGTCGACCAATAAACCACCTCATTTTAATGAAAAGTTTTACAGATAGTGGAAGACTCGTATGAACGATTTAATAATAGCGAAAGATAATGAGTTTTTGGACATTATATGTGATCAACCACGTGTTCCTTTGAAAGAAGTCAAGGAATAAGGTGTTATAAAATTGGTCCCTAGAAAATGAAGGGAGTATGAAGAAAATTATTGAAAGAAGATTGGAAAGAGCTACAAAGCAAAGAAGTTGCTCATGTGTGGAATAGGACCGAATGAGTATAATGGAATTTCTATTTGTAAATAAGTGAAGGAAATTTAGGAGTGTTTGAAGATGGCTCATCAGGGAACAAGTCAAGTTAATGAGTCCAAAGTGGACATGCTCACCACTCTATACGAAACCTTCACAATAAAGAAAGGTGAAACCATCCAAGACATGGAGACCGAGTTCACATCCATTACTAATGAGCTTTATTGTCTTGAAGAGGTGATCAATGCATTATCATGGAGAGGTGATCAATCCAAGTAAACAAGTGCCAAAAATACTAAGCATTCTTCCCAAGTTTTGGGAAACTAAACTTGATGTTATCACTAAGGCTCGTGACCTCAAGATTCTTATAATGGATGAGTTAGTCGGGAACTTAAAAACTCATGAACATAAGAAGCAACAAGTTCAAGCAAAAAGGTAGCCTAAAAAGAAAAAGACTGGCTCACAAGGTTACTAAGGGAGAATTTAGTAAAGAAGATGAAGACATGTATTATCTTACCTGAAGATTCCAAAAGGTGATAAAAATGGTGGATTTCTGACAAGAGAAAATGCAAGTAAGTCCTTAAATGGAAATGACTATTGCCACAAGTGTGGCAAATTTGGTTGTTTTATTAAAAAATGTTTAATTCACATGGTAGAATACAATAAGTATGCCAAAGATGGTGGTGACAAAGTCAAAAGAAAGGATTGGGTCCAATAAAAATCCATAAGAAGAACTACTATAGAATATGTTATCAAGTAAGATCTTGCTGCTTAGAGGGACTCGTCCAGTGAATTTGATGAATATGAGCACCCTGAAGATGCATCTATGATGGTTGTGGAGGATGATGATAATGTATTCAGATCACTTTTTTCTCTTATGGCTAAATCAAAAGATGATGAAGGTGAAGAGGTAACCCTTCTTGACATTAAACAAAATCTCAAGGACTATTCCATGAAGAAACTAAAAAGTTTAGCTAATGTCTTGATTAATTCTCCATGTGAGCTTACAAAGGAGAGATATCTTTGAACATGAATCTAGATGATTTTGAAAACAAAAAATTTCCCTAAATGCTCAAATATCTAAGTCGGAAGAAAAGCTTGGTATAGTGTCCTCTGTAATATGCTGAGTTGAAGAAGAAGTTTAGAAAACCACCATAGTCTACTTTTAAAGGAAATAATAAGGCATGTAGCCTTCAACTTGAGCTTAAAGAGAGATTAAACAAATCTTAAGTTGATCTTGTAGCCTCTCTTAAAAGAAATGATGAGTTTATGAGGAACCTGGTCCGTATTAAGGAAGAACTTGATAAATCACTCAAATGAACTGCTTCATCTCAACCCTAGATAGTCTAACAAGTCAAAGATTCAACAATGGCCAAGGATTAGGATGCAAAAAGGTGAACCCTTCTTGCAATACCTATAGTACATATATGTCAGTGTCTAACAGCCTGTAGTGTACTCACTATAAGAGAAATAGAAATGTAAAGAATGAATATCAAGCTAGTCTAAAAGTTGAGGAGAATCTTTCAAAGCATGTCAAATAGAAAAGATGAGTAAAAAAGGGACTTGGTGCTTCTTTAAAACTCAAGAAAGTCAAGCAACCTGTATGGACAAAGAAGACCCTAATTTCACCCATGTCTCTTTTTTTGGAACTTAAGCTTAAATGGGTTTCTAAAGCTAACAAATGATCTTCATGTATAGGTGGGAGTTATAGAAAAAAGTCATATTGGTTTAGGGATAGTGAATTTTCAAAGTTGACTGTCAAAACAAAAGTAATCCTCTCAAACAAGGTACTTCAAAGTAGAGGTGTCGCTTTTGGAAATAAAAAAAGGGTGTGTCTTTGGTGTTAGAAAAATTGGGAAATCTCTCAATCATGCAATCAAAATTTATACTATCAAGAAGGTGCAAGAATATGTATGTTATGGTTTTCAACTCAGTCCCTTTGACAATCTTACCTGCCTCAGTGCTCAAAAAGAAAATGCCAATTTATGGAATCGAACATTGGGTCATGTAGATCTACACTTCTAAGAAATTTAGTCTCTAAGGACTTAGTTATGGTGTTACTATGATTAAGTTTGCAGATAATAAAGTTTGATATTCTTGTAACAAAGGGAAATGGACCGGGTCCTCATTCAAGTAAAAGAGGCTAGTCAGTGCCACTAGGCCATTTGAGCTACTTCACATGGATCTATGTGGACCTGTAAAGGTTCAAAGTATAGGAGGAAAGAGTACTTACTGGTTACTATTAAAGGCTTCTAAAATTTTACTTGTACTATGTTCTTGAGGTCCAAGGATGAAACTTTTAAAGTATTCAGGATTTTTGCCAAACAGGTACACATGAGGTTAAACAACAAATTTGTAGGGATTAGGTCGGGCCATGAGACATAATTTGAAAATTCAAGGGTTGAAGAGTCTTGCATATAAAATAGAGCTAAATTTGTCAACATTGCATGCAATATCATTGATAGGTGTTTAATGATAACATGAAGGATCAATATGATAATGATATTAAGGAACTTCTTTAAATTTAATGAAATAATTTTGATGAAAAATATAGTAGATCAAGTTAATCAATATGAAGAAGCTAGTCCCATTGAAGAAGCTGAAGTATCGAGTCCTCAATAAGATCCCTTGAGAACTATTGGTTCATAATCTCTTGATTCTCAGGTACAAATCACAAAGGGACCTGGTAGCTGTCAATCAGTCAACCTTCACACCTAGAAGAACCCTATCAATTTAAGAAAAGTAAGATATTACACTTTGTCTCTAAAACTATTGAAAGAACCATTATAGAGTCTAGGCCGGTGTATAGATATAAATGTGATAAAACCAGACAAAGCCCTGCATTGTTTGAAGTAGTTCATAGAGTGTAAGAAGAATTTATTGATTATGTGGGTCTATGAAGATGATATTATTTTTGAAGCAACCTCAAACTCACTATGTGAAGAATTTTCCAAGCTTATGGAAGTGAGTTTAGATTGTGCATGATGGGTAAACCGAACTCTTTCTTTAGGTTGCAAATCAAGAAGGCTACTAGCGGCACAATCACCATTCAGTTAGAAATATACCATGGATATCTTGCAAAAATTTCACATGGATGAGGCCAAGCCCATTGACATCTCTATTGTTACAAGCTCAAAACTGGATGCTAGTGAGCCTAGTCCTCTGGTGAATGAGAATATGCATAGCGAAATGATTGTATATCTTCTTTACTTGATAACCAACTAACTCGATATTATCTTTAGTATGAGAATGAGAGAAAAATTTTATACATGTCCAAAGAAATCACATCTAAAGTCTACTAAGAGAATTCTGAGATATCTAAAAAGAACATGAAACCTGGTCCTATTTTATCCATCTGGTGATACTTTTGAATAAAATTGGTTTTGCTAATATAGATTATGCAAGAAGTTGTGTATTTAGCAGCTACTTCATTTCTCTCAACATGGTTAAAAATCCCATACAGCTCAAGAAGACCAAATATATAGACATGAAATATTATTTCTTGAGGGACAATATGAAGAAGGGAGCCATCTGTGTATAATTCTATAAGACTGAAGATCAAATGAATGATATCTTTACTAATGCTATTAAGATAGACCTATTTGACAAGAATAGACTGAAGCTAGGTAAATTAAGATGAATTGAGTTGCCTATGTTGACCTCATCTCTCTCTAAATGACTATGATTAGGGACATATATCCTCGTTGTGATTTGTTTCACTAGGTCTAATTTAGTTTCATTTTGTTTTTAGGTATATACACATGTGAGCAAGCTGAAGCAAGGATGTAGATGGGACAGAGTATAGGTAAGCATCTTTCAGAAATTTAATGGAAGGACAAGGTCTCTCTCAGAGGTCAGTATTATAAATATGCTTTTTTAAAAATGTTGAAGAACTATTTAAAAATGCCATGTGTCTTTTCCTAATTCTTTATCTCTATATCTATTATCCCTATTCGAGAAAAAGATACTCTATTCATCTTTCTTACCCCAGAAAAGAACTTTTTTTCCCTAATTTCTCCTTAAAAGTGACTCTTGAAGATCTTGATACATCCTCTTTCTCTGTATTAAAGGATCCTGAGTATCTTGCAAAAATGGGTCAAAATTCTTGCCCTGTTTCCATCCAAGAAAAATTCACTGATGCATTTTCTGAGGGACCAGGTACCAATAAATTCTTTGGATCCCTAACTATTGAGGAGCACATATTAATAGTGATTGCCAGATAAAAAAATCCATTAAACATTTTAGTAGAAGGGTTTGATTGGGTCACTTAGAGCTTGACTCAAATGGAAAATAATCTTAAAAGAGCGTTCAAAAGAAAATAACTCTATTTCCCAAGGAGGACAATAGGATGCTGATCCTGCTGAGGAACATTTAACATGGAAGAAGGTTGGACAAAGAAGTTTAAAAGGGAAAGAAATGGTAAAAGGTTTTGCAACACATAAGTGAAGGTTAAGGAAAATAAGGAAACTGATTCTAATGTTTTCATTGGAATGACAAAGAAAAAAGATGCCACTAGATCTACTAAATCCACCACCCTACTAGTGGGTAAACCTAAGAAGCCTACAGGGAAAAGATTTTTGCTGAGAAGAGAAAAAAAGTTGATCAATCTGAAGGACTAGGTACAAAATCTAGTTTTACTACTCCAGCACAGGTAGCTAAGCCTTCTAAGGGACCAGGTACTGTATCCAAGAGGAGAAGAATTCAAAATATTACCAAGGTTCTCATAAGGAAAGATCAAATTAAAATTTTGGGAAAATTGAGAGTCCTCAAGGGTAGAGTGTTCGAACTTGAGAGTTTTGATCTACTTGGGATGATTGAATTAGTTGAGATTGTTAAAATCAAAGGATGACTTCATCTTTTTGATTTGTCAATTCCTGAAGTTCATGAAGAAGAGGTAATAAACTTTTACTATAGTATGGTGGTCGCTGAGGATGGTCTAAGTCTATCCATAACTTGCGTGTGGGAGGGATTTATCTTAGTGAGATAATATTTAGGCAGAGTCTACATATGCCTATAAAGAGGACCAGGTCCCTGGAAAAATTGACCGCTACTCTTATGTTTGTGGTATATATTAGATAATTGGATGGTTCAACTGGTGTTGTATCGTACTAAAAAATCACTATTGCTTCCACAACATACTTATTCCTCATGAAGTCATTAAGTAAGTTAAAGGATGTCATGTAGCAAACTCTACTTAGGAACCTGGTACTACTGATGCTCTGCGTGTAGAGTTAAGGAATTAGAGCATATGTCACCGTATTAAATGTTGAAGTTAAAGACTTTACCAAGAAACTCTCTTCACTCATGTTTCTGAAAATGATCATCTGAACTTTGTCCTCTGCTCTTTTAACTCTAAGTCTCTTATCTCCTAATCCTCTTTTTCTTCTATTCTATTTGTCCTCCTTTCGTTTTGGTTCTATGGCTAATGTGAATAGTATTCATGCATTTTTATTTAATGCAATGTTTATGATGTTGTTCAAATGAATTATGAATGAAATATTTTGATTTGTCTACCATATTTTCTTCCTTGTTTTAGTTTTATTCATTCGTGTTAGTATTGCTCCAATGGCCATAAATTAACCTAGACTGCACTTGACTTTACTTGGTTTACTGTTCTTAGTTTTTTATGATGCCAAAAGAGGGAAGATGTGTGTTAATGATAGGTAGCTAATTCATGATTAAGGCCTAGAAGTGAAGGAACATGGTAGCTGATAGCTGAAATATAACTAAAGATGGGTGTATGTACTAAGGGAATTTGGTCAAAAGAAGGAGCATAACTGGAGAACCTGGTAGACAAAGAGAATAGTTTGTCATCATCAAAAAGAGAAAAATTAATATTCATATAGTTTTGATTAATTACAAACCTCACGGAGGGGCCTAGTACCCGAGATGCACAAGTACATGACCAACTAGTGTTTGGTAGTATTGTAGTAGAGAATTGGAATTGGTTCATGAAGTCGAGTATATGTAAATATTTTTTGGGAAATAAGAAGGATCTTATTTCATGTGTTTGCCAACATAAGAGGGAAATTTATGATGATAGTTATACGATACTATAATTTGTTTTGATGATTTGACAAACCTACTGAGTGACCAGATAAAGAATTAGGTGCCCACACCAGGCCAATCTTAGAATAAGAGAATCAAAATTTCAACCAGAACAAGTTTTAGCTATTCCTCAGATTTTTATTATTTCATAGGGACCAGACAAGGGATAGGGTCCTTCAGTAGTTAAACTTCTAGCAGTCAATAGTAAAACTATTAGCTGTACTTTTTTTGTAGGAAAGTTGGTACACAACAACAAAAGAGAAGCAATTTTCTAATCTAAACCAATGGAAACTATCTAGGTTCTCCTTCCCATTTTATCTATATGTAGATCATTATGTAGGAGGAAAACCTAGCCTTTGTAATCACAAAAAAATTCACTACTCAAAGCAAAAGTCATCATCTAAAGGACATTGCTCATTTTAACAAAGGGACCTGATCGACTGGCTTCTTTAGTCTTTGTTGCATTTTTGAGTTGTGTATCTTTCATTCTTAAATTGTAAATCTACTGCTATTTTATAAAGGATAGTAGATATTTTACTTGTCTAAGTCTTTAGGCTGAGTCACATTAACTAGAGTTAGTCAAATTATCTATTGTTCTTGTCAAATTTTTTTCCACCATTCTTGGTGTTTCTCTTGGGTAGAGTTACCTAGGAGTGTCAACTAGAGTTAGTTGATTTGAAGTGTATAGTAGAGTTGTTGCACAAGTCTGGGTAGAGTTATCTAGGAGTCTTGACTCGAGTTAGTCGACGTGGTGTTGTTGTAGAGTTACTACATCTATCTTGTAATAGAGTTATTTCAAGGAGTTAAGATTAACGTTTAATCCTTGTGATTACTCAAGTCTGTAATCACGTTTTTTCTTAGAGTTAATGGAGAGTTGGGAAATCCTACGAGATAGGTCATGATTTTTTCTCCCTTGAGTTAGGAGGTTTCCATGTAAACATTGTGTGTTGTTTACCTTTTTGCATCGAACTTCTTTATTTTTTAAGTTGCTGTATTTCGCTGCTAAGGGACCGGTCTCATATAAGCCTCTGCTGTGGAAATTTGTTAAGAGACCTGGTCCCGTGGCTTGTGGTGGATGAATAGAAGCCAACAACATGTGTTTTTGATCCTTTTACTCAATTTTTTTTGTGTGCGTGTGTTGTTGTAGGTCTTCGTGACGACGAGCCATGAACCAACTCTATGATGGTATTAGTTGCACCATGTTGTATAGGTTTTCATTTTTCTCGACCATTCGTAAAGTTTCATTTTTCGAGCTTGTTATAAATTTCCACAAGCTTATTCTTATAGTTTTTGGGATCCCCTAGAATTAAATCCACAATACCTGATATAAGTTGCATGATAAAAAAATATTAAAATTTGAACAAATACATGAGTAAAACCTAAACTAGAAAAGGTACTCATTTTTAAGTTTGTGGTAACAGCGCAAAAGACTTCTTGGGATCAAATGCACGCACAAGTCGACATGCAACAAAGTGATGAAGCAGAGTATTATTTTCACATAGACATATTATTAACTATTGACTATATTTAAATTAGGATGAAATACTCATTCAAGGAAAAATTTTAGAAGTGAAAATGAGTTAATTATGATTACTGCAAAAATTGTAAAGCAATTTAATGAGAAGAACAGATCACACGAAATACATTGGCATACTTTAGGTAAGAATCAATGAGATAAAATATTCAAGGATATAGGCCAACTAACAATAATGTTGGGTCACCGCTTAAATTGACTAATTGTTTTATTTGATTTATTCGCCTACAAGGTTAATTTAACTCAGAGGAATCTTTTAAGTTCATATTCGTATATGTAAGTGATAAAGAAATGGACCTTGGGTCTAGCTTATGAGGGGAGGATTGCCGAAGACCATATAAGAAGATCAAAGAAGGAGATTAAGGACCCTTTAACCTACCGATGTGGGACTCCAACACCCCCGCACGCCTAGGGCTGGATATCTGGAGCGTGGACAATATAAGACGGGGGGCCCAAAATCGAAAACAATGAATTGGGAGGCCTGGTACTGATACCATGATAAAGAAATGGACCTTGAGCCTAACTCAACCTCAAAAGCTAGCTCATGAGGGGAGGATTGCCCAAAACCATATAAGGAAACCAAGGACCCTTTAACCCACCGATGTGGGACTCCAACAGTAAGTTAATCCAATGCCTACATTTCTATAGAATTAGTATTAAAAAGAATGCATTAACAGTTTATGTATATGACTGTATGACAATTAGGTATATTTCTTAACCACGAAGCCACCACCGATGCCTATGTCACGACCCGATTTTCGATTGAGTTGCGACCATCATCCAGTTCTTTAATTTGACTGCGCATATGCTACCTAATCTTACTTTATACTTTGCAATTCAATCAAAATATGTTAAA
This sequence comes from Capsicum baccatum var. pendulum, assembly GCA_030864225.1. Lineage (NCBI taxonomy): Eukaryota > Viridiplantae > Streptophyta > Magnoliopsida > Solanales > Solanaceae > Capsicum > Capsicum baccatum. Next base: position 167,263,499 of record CM061558.1, on the reverse strand, counting down.
TAAAAGGTTAATTCCTCTTGAACTCAATAACTTTGAATTGAAAATATTTTGCATGTTACAACTTTTTTTTAAGTGAAAATAATCTTATAATTTGGACTAAATGAGTTATAAATATCTAGGAGGCCTCTAAAGAATATACGCGTTGCTCAGTAAAAATCAATACCAATACGTATCTAAAAACTAATAAAAGAGGACTCATAAACTTCATGATTGGAACAGAGATACCAATCAATTGGGGAGGGGGGGGGGAATCCTAACTCATCGTCTCATCATCTATGAAGCATGTAACTACATTGATGTAAGATGATCTAGGTACCACAAAAAAAAATAGAACGTCAGTACATCATAGTGGTACATAGTGAGTAAAACAATACTTTCATAAGAAGGAACAAGACACAGAAAAAAATGATATGCCTAACTTATTTTAAAAGTGATAAGCATCTGTTACTCCCTTCCCCGAACTATGACCAAAGTTTTTACGCCGTATTCCAACTTCACGAGAATTCTATTATCCCTTAAATTAAATTTAACCTTGTTTTGACATCCTTTTGTACTTATGTAGCGCCTTTGGACAACTAAGTGAGATGCGGTGTAAACACGTGCATTTATGACACAAAAATGGCCACATCCTACTATCTTTGTCAACTTAAAGATATTTTCAGATTTTCATACACATTTTACCATTTACTCACTTCATACTTCATATTTTACCAAAAATCACAAAATCGATCCTAAAATCACCATGTTAGCCTTCACCTGAATTGATCATAAATATCATAAATTTATAGTACTTATTATGTAGTCTAAAATTTGGACAGATTTCGAGGTGAAATATTCAAAGGTTAGTTTTGATTCGATTCTAAATTTCTAGGGTTTCTTTTGGTCTAATTTCATGCTGAAATCTTTACATAAGATCAAAGGTCAATTATTTCAGACTTTTAACTTATTTTTGGTTATGATTTTGCAATGCTCTTGGTTTTTGGTCCTTGAAAAATTTTTGAAATTTTATCCTCACTATCCTTGCTATGACTCCCTTGACGAATCGTAGGGTCTCGATAGTGACTTAATCAGAACACATGGCCTAGTATTCTGCTCTGAGTACGAGTAACTCTCAACTAGTCGTCACAAATTCTTACGGGTCGTAAAGGACAAGTCGTAAGGTGCCTAGAAAGTTTGGCCCAAGACATTGTCTTCACTACGACTTGATGCCACGAGTCGTAAAGACTCATGACGAGTCGTTATGTTCCAATCGTAGGGTGTCCAGTGTGTCAACCCAAATTGTTGTTGTCTTGAGTACGAGAAGTGGTTACAACTTGTCAAGTGTGGTTATGAGTTAGTAGTATGAATCATAGCCAGACCAGTATGGGAACCTGGTGGTTCTGACTTGACTACGACTCCTTGTGATGAGTCATAATGTGTCTTTATGAGTAGTATAGTGACCCATAGTCACTTGCGATAAATTTCACTCTTTTTATTATGGGCACTTTGAATATTTTTCCTCTACCCCAATTGTAACCCACACCCTAAAAGTCTATTGGGGACCCCATTATCATTGTTAACTCACTAAAACACTTTCAAAAGCTCTCTTAAATTCTCCCAAGTAGCCATACTTAGGTTTCCAAGAAGTGGGTCAAGTAGAGCTTCAACGGTTGATTCTTTCTGTAATCTTGGGTGTTTTAGGCACGTTACTTGTAATAACCCGTATTTCCCTAGCCTAGATTAACCCTCAGTAAATGGGTTATCCTAAATAAATTTTTTAAATATACTCGCTAATTTTTTTATTTGAGCCTGCCATTGTGTAGGAAATTCAATTAGCTTTCTAACGATATAAAATTTGCCTAAATCTGATAACCAGGTAAGAAGTTATGACAATTTTAAGTTTCAGTCGTTAAACATTGTCATTCAGGCCAGTAGCGCATCCCGCAGTATGTTAGAATAGAAATTTTCAATTTCCAATATTGCTCCACGTATTAGCATATCGCACCATAGACCCAATTCACAATTATCAATTTCCAATGTACCAATGTGATTCCACCTCGTCGCAGTGCACTTCTAGTTTGCAAATAAAGTGGAAACGCGATACCATCACGTCGCACCACCATGTAATTTCCCAGTTGTCATTTTCCACTTGCCTAGCGCGATAGTGGAGTGTCGCACCAGGGGTCCTGATCGAAAAAATTTCACAAAAAATTAAAGTTGCATCTAGGGTTAAAACAATATTTTTCCATGATTTTATTTCGCCCAGATGTGGGATTTAAGCCCTAAAAATGTGTAAAACCCTTCATTATTCACTTTTCCCCAAAATCAAAAGGTAGTTCTCTCTCTATAAAACAAATCTTAGCTCTCAAGAATCAAGGTCAATCCCAAAAATCTCTTCAAGAACTCCAAGAATCTTATGAATTAAGGTATTTTAGATGTTCATCTATGGGTCCCTTCTACCCATGGAGTCAAAGAATCCATTTATAAAGCTTCAAGAATTATGATTCATGATTTAGATGTATGAAATTGGATTGTGTTCATGTTCATGATATTAGTTGAGTTTCAATCCATGATTAATGGTAGATTCCATGAAGTGGTATAGCATGTATGTTGAATTAAGTAATCCCCATGTTATAATACATGAATTTGCAAGTTGATTGTTGTATCCATGTTAACCCTTAGTGTTTATGATTTAATGAACCAAGTATACTTCCTATGTGTTTAATAAATTGTCTATGAAAATGAAATAATGCCATTATATCATGTTAACATATATTCTCCATTCACGTACAAGTTAATGCATTACAAGTGTTTGATGAAATGTCTCTATGAATGAATTGTGACTAAGTGAACATTGTCATGTTATTTAAGATTATGCTTTTCTTTACTTCTCATGCTATCGAGTTTGGGGGTATTTAATACCCGACAATCTAGCTATTACTTAGAGCTAGTGTTAGTTATAGAATAGTATCAGTCATGTCACGATCAGTAGTACTCTCAGTCAGTTACAAATATTAGCAAAACTCAGTATCAGTCCAGTCCAGTTCAGTATACTTAGTTCAGTATCTTTCAGTTGGGAGTAGGATTTAGCATCAAGTGAGCCTAAGAATGGGGGCTCACCTGCCAGCAGAGGGTGTGATACTTAGAAGCAATCCTTGCATTCCAGAAATACGTAACTAACGTAGGTTGAGATATCAAACCTTCCAATTGAGGGTTGATGAGGTGCTCTACCTGCTAGTAAAGGGTATCGTCGTTCTCGTTTAGGGAACTTACTAGTAAAGGGTTACTTTTTAGCTTGTCTTTACCCATGGCATGGTACTGACACCCTTCCAATTGGGGTTACAGATTGGACCCCTATTAGTTTAGATTGGGGCATATCGATTAGATGATTACCTCCTACAGTTTTACTTTCAGTCTCAGTCTTCAGAATAGAACTCAGTTCAGTTCTAGAGAATCAGGATTGTCAGATACAGTCACTCAATTATCAGTGAATTAGATTATCAGTCATAATAGATTATCAGTATATTCATTTATTAGATTCAGTTCTAGTATACTCAATTACAGTACGCATAGTATGCTTAGTAGTTATAGATCCTCCATGTATGCTAATCCGCTCTTGCATATCATATAGTCAGTTATTATTCATGCATATGAACCCTTGTATTCAGCCTTACCTCATCTAGCATGCCAGTATATTCCCACGTACTGATGCATACTTTTTTGAACTATGATGTTTCATATCATAGGTTTGGATGCTCAGGTTCCTGATCGCGCTTAGCCAGATTCAGCCAGCAGTAGCATATTTAGCAGTGAGTCTTCATCTATCAAGGATATAATTTTATTTTAGTACTTTAGCTTAGTAGTATTTTAGTAGATGGAGTTAGTTGGGGGATTGTCCCATCAACTCCACTTTTAGACAGTTTCAGTTAGAGGCTTTCAGACTAGATTCAGACAGTATTTCTGATTCATATGTTATTATTCATTATCAGTATTTCAAATATTTTGAACCTTATGGTATTTCAACCCATTTTTTGCATTAATTATAGTATTATTATGTAGTGCTCACAGCAGATATCATTCATGGGTTAGCTTGTAGTCCTTTAAGGTCGTAAGCACTGTGTGATGAATAGGGGGTAGTCTTGGGTCGTTACATTACTCTTCCCTCATTGTTAATTTGTAAAAAGCATATGTTTTAAAGTACTGTTCATAAGATATTTATGTTGGTTTAAAATCAAGGGTTAAAGGTTTGAATGCTTATTGTTAAGTAATGTTTTCCAATGGTTTACATATGATTATTCATGCATAAATTATGGTTTTAAACTTGTAGGTTCATGGGAATAGTGAATGAACCAGGGATTGTGATTTCCTAAACTTATGACTTTTGAAGTGGTTATGACCCCAAACCCATATTGTGAAATTGGTGTTAATTATGAGAAATATGGGAATTTGTAAAATTAAACCAAGGGGGCTGTAAATTCTCCCAAGTAATGATAATAGGTTTGGCATGTTGATGTTACCTTTTAAGTTTAGTTCGTATGACGATACCAACAATGTATTCCTTAATTTGTAATGTGGTTCAATGAATGGGAATGTGTGATACTTGTTTTAATTGGGCATTAATAATGGGTGTGTAGCTTTTGTATGTTATAAAAGTTGAGCTATGATGGTTGAGCTACATAATCTATTGGGTAGATATTGGCCCATATAGCCCGTGGGTACCTGGTATGTTATGTCGGTTGAGCTACACAATCCAGGCTAAAGTTTTAAGTTCATGTTAAGCCTTATTCCCTATCCCAGCGTGTGATATATATATACACATACACATACACATATATATATACAAACACAACACACATATGTATATACATATATACATATATATACATATGCATTTGATTATGTGCATTGATTTTGAATGATTTAAACTAGCGATCATGACATTATGTTATTCTTATCCCTGAGTTATAGGCTAGTGTTCATCTTACTAACCATCTTTGGATGCTGTATCCCCATGAGATATAGGCACCAGAGCTACTTCTATTTTTTTTGTGCAGAGTTAGGTCAGTCAGCTCAGTTAATTGCATTATGGTGAAATGGTAAGCTTCTATCCCCCAAAAGGTTTAGGCATTTCAATAGCTTTGATTTTTAGATTTGAGTTGATAGATACTTTTATTATCATTAACATTATCATTTTCATTCTTATTGTTATCTGTCAAAGTCAGGGACATGTCTCGACCGAAACTGATTTTGGCTCTTTGTTTAGAAGGCTCAATTTGGATTACTGAAGATATTGGGTGATGTTTGTTGGTTGTTTGGATGTTCATCGATTGTTGGTTATAGATATGTTTTGACTTTCTTTAAGTCTATTACTGTAACGCCCTGAATCAGGTACCCGGAACACTACACTATACCCATGATCCTAAGTACCACAAGCTAACCCATGACTAATATCTGTAAACTGAGCACTGAATAATAGTAATAATATCGTAAATGCGGAAACATGAACTGAAAGGACATAAGGTTCAATACTAGTACATAACTAAAAAAAATATGGTATAATAATTCCAAAACAACTGAGATAATTGTCTAAACATAGTGTAGTCTGAAAGCCTCTAAAATGTCTGAATAAGGAGTTGATGGGACATGTCCCCAACTAACTCTAACTACTGAAATAAACTAAAAACTGAAATAGTAATGTGATCATCATGTCCTCGAAAGATGAAGACTCACTGCTAACTCTGATCACTGAATTGGGATGCTACTGGTTCTCTGGAGCTCGGCTTCTAAAACTATGGTATAAGACACCATAGCACAAATGCATCAGTACTTTGAATGTACTGGTATGCAAGTGAGGTAGGATGAATACAATAGGTTCATATGCATGAACAATACTAATTGACTGACTAACAGAAATGTGAGAATACATACATACATACATACATAACTGTAACTGACATCGTGATAGGACTGAATGCTAAGTTCTGACTACTGAGTTTACTAATAACATGGAATTACTGATATTTGAGGGACTGATACTATATTACTGATACATGGATAACTGTGTCTGACAGTTCTAATTATAATGAGTTGGTCTATTGACTGTATCTGATAGTCCTGAAGATGAATACTAATAACATAAGTTTTGATAACTGATATAACTGATAACATGAGTGATTGTATCTGACAGTCCTGAACCTGATGTAACTAGTTGAGTTTCGTACTGTATCTGAGTAACTGAATCTGAGATCAGTCCTATCTAGAAGGTGATCTCTACATCTGATAATACTGATACTGATTGACCATAGTTGAAATTAGTCCTATCTGGTGGGTGATCTCGGGGTCTATTTATAATGATAAGGATTGACTGTATCTAACAGTCCTAAATCTACACTGCTGAGCTAAATTGACTATATCTGACAGTCCTGATTCTGTAACTAAAACTGTGAGATGTATTCATCTAGCTGACATGCCCCATACTAAGATAACTGGGGCCCAACCTGTAACCTCAGTTGGAAGGGTGTTAATACCGCGCCACTAATATAGACAATTGCTGTGGAGTCAGTCCTAATCTAGTGGGTGACCCCTGGGATCAGTCCTATATATTTAAATGCACTAACGGGTGATCCCTGAGTATGTCAGTCCTATATAACGGGTGACATCTCGTACCTACGCTGGATACATAGTTCTAGAACTTAGGGTTTGCTTCTAGGGATCTCATTTCTATCTAGCGGGTGAGTCCCCATCTCTAGGCTCGCTTGATGCTGAATCCTACTCCCATCTGAAAGAAATTGAACTGATTAATGGTATTGTTTAGTATATCCAAACTGAGTTTATTGAGTTTTGTTGACTAACAAAATATACTGAGTTCTGAGGACTGACTTAGAGTACTGAAGTTACTGAGATTGATAGGGAATACTGAGGTACTGAGATTACTGAGTACTGTGATCACAGAGATTACTAAACTACTGAGATTACTGAGATTTCTGGGTTTTCCTGAGTCACATGACTGAATGAGTTCTATGAATCATAGCTTGACTGAGGAGATCGTGAAAACATGATGTGGCTCTAGGCACACAACTAAATGTTTGGGTACAAGTACCCTTAGGACTTGATGAGAAGAAACTAACATAGCATGGCTTACTTGAACACATGACCAACAACACAATTCATAATTTGTATATTAAATCACTTCATCAAACATGTGATATGAATAAACTTGTACATACATGGGGATTTCACAATATCATACTAGTTGGGCATTGTTCGTTCATCTAGGCATTTAATCAAACACATGGTAGGCATAGCACATGTAGACAACATTATACAATAATTAATCATCATGATTCATCTCTAATTTCATCATCCTAGGGTTTATTCTAGGTTCACATGAATATACATCTATACAAATCAATTTCACATAAAATTGATCACTCAACATGGATTTGAATTCAATTGATCATTCTCAACATAAACAAAACAAACCCAACATGAAATTCATACAGAAATCCATAAACTTAAACTTAGAAAAGAGATTATTGGGCTTCATAGATGAAAGGAGTCCATGAATGAACACTACGCATACCTTAGTTTGTGATTTCATGAAGATTGACGATGAAACCTTCTTGAATTTGAATCCCCAATAGAAACCCTAGCTTGTTCTTGAGAGAAACTTGAGACAAACTAGTATATTTTGGGTGAAGAATGGCTAAATCACATGTTATTGGGTTTAAATAGGGGTTGAAAATTGACTCTTTTAACCCTTGGATGCATCTTTAATTTCTGAGAAAATTTCCTGATTTTCATCCTTCGCGCGACGTGCCACTATCGTGCCAAGTCACTGGAAAGTGATAAATGGGAAATTGCATGGTGGTTTGACGCAGAGCTATTGTGTTGCCACCTTGTCTGCGACCTAGAAGTTTGGAGCAACGCGCCACTATCATGGAGCAACACTGGAAATTGGCAATTGCCATTTGAGCTATCTCCGCGACGCACTGAAGGCTCAGGTGATACACTATCTAACTAAAAAGGCTCTAACTCTTCACCTGGGTGTCGGATTTAGGCAAATTTGGTACTGATGGAAGCCTATTAGATTCCCCATATGATAAAAAATACCACGTGTAAAAAAGTGGATTCATCTTTCAAAAAAAGTTTCTAACATTCTTGGGAAACTTTTCAATCTAGGAAACGTATGGGGTATTACAATTGCATGCAATCTTGTTATATGTTTAGAATTTATTTGACATTATGGAATGTTGTTGTTGGTTTGGTTAGGTGTAGGTGGTGATCTATGGTCCGCGTGGGGATTGAGATACTCGTCATAGCCAGGCCCCTAGAAAATACCACGTGTACAAAAGTGGATTCATCTTTCAAATAAAGCTTCTAACATTCTTGGAAAACTTTTCAAGCTAGGAAAAGTATAGGGTATTGAAATTGCATGCAATCTTGTTATATGTTTGGAATTTATCTGACATTGGGGGATGTTGTGGTTGGTTTGGTTAGGTGTAGGGGTGATCTATGGTCTACGTGGGACTTGAGATACTCGTTATAGCCAGGCCCTTGTTTGGGTCAAGACAAAGATGGTATCAGAGCCTAGGTTTGGTGTCGTTGGTTGTCCAACAAAGCCATGTCAAGTAAAGTATCATTTATGAGTGTGTAGCATGCCACACTTATAAGGGAGATGATACGAGGCATTTAGAAATATTTTCCTTTCTTGTTTTTCTATTTTTGAGTTATAGAGTCTAAGGTCTTGAATCTCTCTAATCTCTATTTGTTCACCTTTTAGATCATTCCTCTAAAAAGATCTAATAACCATGGGAACTCTTCTTTCCCATCTAAGGACAATATGGATGAAGATCATTAAACTCCAGGAGTTCAGACCTGATTTAGGATTACTGCTTTTGATTGTCGTGAGGGAGCTCCACCGGTTCCCCCTATCTTCTCAGGCACCCCAGGGTGGCTTGTCAAATGCTGAGTTTTGCCTATCAATTCATTTGCTTACCTAATTAGTAGCCTCTTAGACTGAGCATATTGCTTCTGTTGCTTCACCATCTAAGGCCACTAGGGTTAGCCAATTCATGAGGTTGATTCCTTCTATTTTTACTTACTCTAAGGTTAAAGAAGATCCTCAAAATTTTCTTAGTGAGATAGAAAATATCTTTCATATGATGCATACTACTAATAGGGAGGGTGTAGAGTTCGCTGCCTATCAGTTGAAGGATGTAGCATACTAGTGGTATGAAGAGTGGAAACAGTCTATGGGTGAGAAATCTGAGTCCACTTTATGGGATGACTTCTCTTGTTCTTTTTTTGATTATTTCTTTCCTCAAGAGTTGAGGGAGAAGAAGGCCGAGGAGTTCATGAATCTAAAGCAAGGAAGGATTTCAGTAAAGATTATGCCTTAAAGTTTCATCAGCTGTTGCGCTATGCCCCTCAATTGGTGTCTAGGATGAGGGCTATAACGAGGAAGTTTACCTCTGAGTTATCCTGTGAGTTGATCTTAGAGAGCAGGGCTGCCTTGTTAAATAAGTACATGGACATCTCTAGACTTGTAGTGTATATGCAACAAGTGGAAGAATAAAAGAAGTAAGAGAAAATAAGTGAAAGGCAGAATAAGAAATTTCGCTATTTGGATTAGGGTAGAGGTTAGTAACATAGTGGTAAAGATAATAAGAAGTGGTCTAACAAGAAGTAGGGTAATTTTGGTTCCTACTCTATGGATATTTCTCCTTATCCAAAGCCGTTGGGTGATTATCATTCTCAGTATAATAGTAGGTTTAGAGCACCCAAGAGCCTAGCCTCAGGCTAGTGGGGCTCAATCAGCTCCATCGTATCCTCCTTGTAGATTTTATGGTAAGGTGCACCGTAGAGTCTGTGAAGAGTGGAGGAACAAATGCTTAAAATATGGTCAGATTTGTTATATGCAGAGGGATTTCCCTTCTAAGGTTTCTTCTGGTCCAAATAAGATTCCTGTTGCTACTTTATCAGCTCCCGCACCAAAAGGTTCTACTTATGCTTCCGACTTTGGAATTGGATTAAACCATTTGTATACTTTTGCCACTCTCTAGGATTTTGAGTCATCCCACAATATTGTTGCTGGTATGCTTAATCTATTCTCTTGTGATATGTGTTGTCTACTTGATCCTGACTCTAATCTTTCTTATGTGACCCTTTAAGTGGCTATCCATTTTGGTTTTGATCCTAAATGTATTTTGGACCTCCTTTTATATGTCCACCCTGGTGGGTGACTCCATTATGGCTAGAATAGTTTATAGGGGTTGCATGATGAAGTTCCATGGTAGAGAGACCTTGATAGATCTGATTGAGTTGGACATAATAGCCTTTGATGTGATTATGCGGATGGATTAGTTGCATTTATGCTATGTGTCTCTTGATTATCGGACCCGTAGGGTCAGTTTTCTTTTCCCTATTAATCCAGTGATTGAGTGGGAAGGTAGTTTTCTAGTGTCTAATAAAAGGTTTATCTTGTATCTTAGAGCCCAAAAATTAGTTTCTAAAGGGTGAGTCTATCACTTAGTACATGTTAAGAATTCTATATTCGAAGATCCCTCTTTACAGACTGTCCCTGTACTTTGTGAATTTCCTGAGGTATTTCTTGATGATCTCCCTTGTATTCCTCTTGATAGGAAAATTGATTTTGGGATTGATTTTCTTCTAGACACCAGTATTATTTCTTTCCCTCCATATAGAATGGCTCTAGTTGAGTTGAATGAACTCAAGAAGCAATTGAAAGATCTTTTGGATAATGGTTTTATCCGCCCTAATATGTCAATGTGGGGTGCTCCTATTATTTTTATGCATAAGAAGAATGGTTCCCTTTGGATGTGTATTGATTATAGCCAAATTGAATAAAGTAACCATAAAGAATAAGTATCCTATTTCGAGGATTGATGATCTAATCGATTAGCTTCATTATGCTAAGTTCTTTTCTAAGATTGATCTTTGATCAGGTTATCATCAGATAAAGATTAGGGAAGTGAATATCCCTAAGATTGCCTTCCAAACTCGATATAGACGTTTTGTGTTTTTGGTGATGTCCTTCGATTTAACCAATGCTCCAATAATATTTATGGACCTTTTGAATCTAGTATTCCATCAGTTCTTAGATCTATTTATCATTGTATTTATTAATGATATTTTGGTGTATCTGAAGAACGAGATGAATCATGCTAATCATCTCCACCTTGTGTTGCAGACCTTAAAGGATTAGAATTTGTATGGAAAGTTCTCTAAGTGTGAGTTCTGGATGAATATTGTGACTTATCTGGGTTATGTTATTTCTAGTAAAGAGATCATGGTAGATCTACAGAAGGTTGTGGTGGTTACGAAGTGGCCTAGACCCACGACTCCAACTATTCTTCAGAGCTTCTTAGGTTTAGCTGGTTATTATAGAAAGTTTGTGGAGAGTTTCTCTTCTATTGCTGCCCCATTGACTAAGTTGACTCCGAAGAAGGTGAAATTCTTATGGTCTGATGCTTGTGAGGGTAGTTTTGAGAAACTGAAGGATAAGTTGACTTTGGCTCTAGTCTTGACTCTACTTGAAGGCATTGATGGTTTTGTTATCTATTATGATGCATCCCAGGTGGAATGGGCTGCCTGTTGATGCAACATAGTAAGGTGGTTGCTTATGATTCTAGATAGCTGAAAGTTCATAAGAAGAATTATCCAACCAGCAATTTAGAATTACTAGCCATAATATTTTTATTAAAGATCTGGCAACATTATTTGTATGAGGTCCATGTTGAATTTATTCTAATCATAAGAGCTTGCAATACGTGTTTACTCAGAAAGAATTAAATCTCAGGCAAAGAAGATGGCTCAAATTTCTCAAAGACTATCATATGAGTCTTCACTATCATCCAGGTAAAGCTAATGTGGTTGATGATACTCTTAGCAAGTTGTCCATGGGAAGCTTATCTCACATGGATGAGGAGAAGTGGGATTTGGTGAAGGATATTAACTATTTGGCTAATATCGGAGTTCGTCTCTTGATTTTGGGAATGGTGGTGTGGTTGTTCAAGAGGTGGAAAGGTCATCTCTTAGTACTGAAGTAAAGGAGAAGTAAGTGTTGGATCCTATTTTGATGCAAATCAATAATGATGTGGGTAGGACAAAGGTGATGATTTTTGAAATTTATGGTGATGGTATCTTGAGGTACCAAGGTAGATTATATGTTCTCGATATTGATGGGTAATAAAGAAGAATTTTGGTTGAAGCTCATGAGTCACATTATACTATTTATCCTGGTTCGACGAATGTGAATCATGATCTTAAAGAGATTTATTGGTGGAATAACATGAAGAGAGATCAATTTTGTGGCTAAGTGCATGGTGTGTCAAAATATGAAAGTAGAGCTTGAGGCCTGATGGGTTGACTCAAGAGATTGAAGTACCATTGTGGAAATAAAAGGTAATTAATATGGATTTTGTTACTAGTCTTCTGAGTTCTCTCTAATAATTTGATTCAATTTGGGCCATCGTTGTTAAGATGAATAAGTCTTCTTACTTCTTGCCAGTGAGGACTAATTTCTATTTTGAGGATTATGTTAAGTTGTTCATTGAGAAAATCATGAAGTTTCATGGTACTCCAATCTCGATCTTATCTGATTGGGGTACCCAATGCTCCTCTCATTTTTGGAGGTCATTCCAGCGAGACTTGAAGACTAAGGTGACCTTTAGTACTGCTTTCCACCTGCAAATAGATGGGTAAATGGAAAAGACAATTTAGGTTTTGGAAGATATGCTTTGGGCTTGTGTTTTTTATTTTGGTGGTAGTTGGGTTGACCACTTGTCCCTCATAGAATTTTCCTAAAACAACAGTTATCACTCTAGTATTAGCATGGCTATGTTTGAGGCCATATATAGTAGGAAGTGTGGATATCTTATTGGGTGGTTTGAGGTTGGTGAGAATAAGTTCTTTGGCCCTGATTTGGTTCACAAGACCATAGAAAAGGTGAAGGTGATTCGGGATAGACTTAAGGCTACCCAAAGTCACCAAAAGTCCTACATGGATGTGAGAAAAAAAAGTTAGAGTTCAGTGTTAGTGATTGTTGTTTTTTGAAGATGTCTTCCATAAAGGGAGTGATGTAGTTTAGAAATAAGGGGAAACTCAATCCCTTTTATGTAGGTCCATACTTAGTTTCGAAGAAGGGTGGTAATATTGTATTTGAATTGGAGTTGCCTTCTAGTTTGAGCTCTATTCATCCGGGGCTTCATGTTTTGATGTTGAGAAAGTGCGTGGATGATCCTTCAATAGTTGTTACTTTGGAGGAGGTGGGTATTTCAGATTCCTTATCATACGAGAAGGTCCTAGTTGAGATTTTGGATCGACAAGTCCGTCTGTTGTGGACTAAGGACGTGGTTTCTATAAAGGTTCGTTGGAGGAACAAAAAGGTTGAGGAAGCTACTTAGGAATCTAAGAAGAAAATAAAGTCCATGTATCCATTCTTATTTTCCATTCCGAATAATCGTGCTTGTGGTATGTGTATTCCTTAACATCTTTGTTTTCAAACTTTGTTAATAGAGATGGTGATTTCCTTAGCATCTTTGTACTCTGTCTTTGTTAAAGGTAAGAGTAGTGGTATGTGGAGTCAAATCGTGCTAATAAATACCTTGTCCTATCATTCGAGGATGAATTATCCTAAGGGGGGAATATGTAATTCCTCGAATTTTAGGTCCTTAAATTCTTTTTGAAATTTAATCCTTACTGTCCTGACTAAGACTCCCCTAATGAATCAGAGGGAGTTATTACGGGTTGTGGGGACTCAATCTTGATTTAATCAGAACAAGTGACTTAGTATTCTGCTTTGAGTATGAGTGACTCTCAACTAGTCATCAAGACTTCTTACGAGTCATAAGGACCAAGTCATAAGCTGTCTAGAAAGTTTAGCCCAAGATATGTCTTCATTATGAATCGAGGCCACGAGTCATAAAGACTCATGATGAGTCATTATGTGCTAATTGTAAGGTGTCCAATGTGTCATCCCAAATTGTTGCTTTCTTAAGTACGAGAAGTGGTTATCAGTTTTCAAGTATGGTTATGAATTCGTGGTATGAATCGTACACAGACCAGTATGGGACCCTGGTGTATCTAACTTGACTACGACTCCTTGTGATGAGTCATAATGTGTCTTTATGAGTCGTATAATAACCCGTAATCACTTGCGACAATTTTTAGTCTTTTTATTAAGGGCACTTTGGACATTTCCCCTCTACCCAAATTGTAACCCACAACCTAAAAGCCTATTGGGGACCCCATTAGTATTGTTAACTCACTAAATCACTTTCAAAAGATCTCTTAAATTCTCTCAAGTATCCATACTTAGGTTTCTAAGAAGTGGGTCAAGTAGAGCTTCAAGGGTTGATTCTCTCCGTAATCTTAGGTGTTTCAGGCACAATATTCTTCCTTCATTGTTAATTTGTAAAGAGAATATGTTTCAAAGTATTATTCATAAGATATTTATGTTTGTTTAAAATCATGGGTTGAGGGTTTTGATTGATTGTTGTTGAGCAATGTCTTCCCATGGTTTACATATGATTATTCATGCATAAATTATGGTTTTCACTTGTAGGTTCATAGGAATGGTCAATGAACTAGGGATTGTGATTTCCTAAACTTTTGACTTTTAAAGTGGTTATGACCCTAACCCCATATTGTGAAATTGGTTTTTAATTATGAGAAATATGGGAATTTGTAAAATTGAACCAAGGGGGTTGTAAATCCCCCTAAGTGATGATAATTGACTTGGCATGTTGATGTTACCTTGCAAGTGTAGTTGGTATGATGATACCAACAATGTATGCCTTAATGTGTAATGTGGTTCTACGAATGGGAAAATGTGATACTTATTTTAATTGGGCTTTAATATGGGTTGTGTAAATGAGTCGTGAAAGTGGAGGTCCTGAAGGACTAAAACTGGAAACCATGGTTGCCAATGCTGGGGGCCTAATGACTGGGAGTTTCGAGTTACCCTTATTATTGTTATAATATGATTGGGAGGTTCGAGTCCCCATATCTTATTCCATGAATTGGTGCTCATGTCACCTTGATATGCAAGGAGGTTTGAGTCCCCTATAGTGCATATATATACCCTCTGATTCATGCGGCCAAATGCATTGGGCCCTACCAGCTGGCGGAGATCCGGGATCATATAGCCTATGGTTTTCTTTGTGTGTTATGATGGTAGAGCTACACAATCTAGGCTAGAGTTTTAAGTGCAATTTAAGCCTTGTTCTCTATTCCGACATGTGATATATATATATATATATATGTATATGCATTTGATTATGTGGATTGATTTTGAATGATGTGAACTATTGATCATGACATTATGTTATCCTTATCCTTGAGTTACATGCTAGTGTTCATTTTACTAACCATCTCCAGACATTGTATCCCTATGCGATGCAGGTACCAGAGCTATTTCTACTTTTTCTATGAAGAGTTAGGTTGATTGACTCAGTTTGTTGCATTGTGGGAAGTGGTGAGCTTCCTTCCTATGGAAGGCTTAGGAATTTCACCAACCTCCATTCTTAGATTTGAGTTGATAGATACTTTCATTACCATTCACATTATCATTTTCATTCTCATTGTTTTCTATTAGAGTCAGGGTCATGTTGATATGTGAGCAGATGCTAACACATTTGAGGCTTTTAACTGAGAATAATTGTAAAGTCTTAAGCAACTTTTGTTGTTTTTGATTGTTTTCTCTTTGATATTGCAGTAAAAGTCAAGATGCAAGAGAACCAGCAATAATGGAACTAAAAGAGTTAATTTCTGAGCAAGTAGAGAGGGAGGTATAACTGACGACTTGTCTGATAAGTCGTCAGCCTTGTGATATGCTATCAGAGTTGTCGTCAGCCTTAGACAGAGAATGAGATTCAGCTGGAAGGAGTGATGACAATATGTGATAGGCCATTAGAGTTGTGATAAGCCGTTAGGCTTGTCGTTAGGCTTAGGCAGTGCTTGAGAACTTGAAGTGAAGAAGCGACGACAATTCTGATAAGTCGTCACATGTCTGATAAACCGTCAGGATTCATCGTTAGCTGAAGATAGAACTTGTTCAAATGTGAAGAGGAGCTGACGACATTATTGATAAGGCATCAGACTCCTGATAAGGCATCACACACGTTGTCGTCTGTCTGAGAAAATACTGTGATCTATGATTTTGTTTCCATAATTAGGATGAAGTATTTAAAACATATGTTAGGGTTTTCTAATAAAAAAGGGCGGAACATCTGGAACTTATTCCAAAGGAGTTTAATTTTTTTTTTGGCTCTCTTAACTTAGAATTCAATATTCAATTCTTCGATTGGGTTTTAAGATTTTTCTCTTGAACATGGAAGAGAATCAACTTCAGACTTCATCTTTTGTAAGTTTAATTACTTTGAATGATGAATATAATTGTTTCTATCTCTTTCTTTCTCATGTGGAACTAAAACGCACAACTAGGGTTGTAGGATCTATGATTATTCCTCCATGGATTTAATAGTTGGCTAGGGTTTGAGTGATTGTGGAGACTTTTTGATAATTCACTTGTTATGATTGTTATTTATTGGTTGCAACAATAAATCCCGCCTTATATTGATTTACTCGAACTGAGAAATAAGTTAAAGGTAGCGGATTATCAACAAGGATTTGGGAAGGTTAAGCTCCCATCTAATGATTAATGCTTTAACAAGATTGATCAAATTGAGATAAAATCAGTATGAATAGAATAATTTTCTAAGTTCGAGAGAATTAGGGAGTTCAACATCTAGGCAGGTTGAGAAACACTTAGATGGACTGTCGAAACTGATAATTTGGTGTTTCCCACAAGTCATGAGAATCCAGTACTACAACTATTATTCAATGAGGGGTTAATAATCATAGTGATCATAACCCTAGTTTCTCTTTATCATTGATTTGAACCATTGAAATTTTATCTTTGAGTTCTGAAGCAAGTCAAAACTTTAATTATTGTTTGATTGATAAAACCCCCCATTTTATCTTTTCGCAATATTTGTTTGAATTCAAATTGTAGCTATAGTTTCAAATTAGTTTAATCGCCACTCACATTGTTCCTCATGGATTCGATCCCAACTTCAAAGTTGGATAAATATATTGACGACGACCGTTTTGCACAAAATTAACGTGTAAGTTGAGTGTTATCACATGTATCGACCAGGAATGATTTTGGTTCTTTGTTTAAAAGGCTTTATTTGGATTACTATTGATATTAGGTGATGTTGGTTGGTTGTTTGGTAGGTCATCGGTCGTTGGTTATAGACATGTTTTGACTTTTATTAAGTCTATTGTATGCAACCTTATTATATATTTGGAATTCATCCAACATTGAAGGATGTTGTGGTTAGTTTGGTTAGGTGCAGGGGGTGATTTTCAATCCATGTGGGACATGAGATACTCGTCACGGATAGACCCTATTTTGGACCATGACAGATTTGTGTTTGACAGTGTTAGATTTTGTTAGGATTTGTGTTAACTAGCATGTACATGCGATTTCTTACTATTTTGTCATTATGCTAGTGTGTTGCGATTGTTTTGTGATTTTGCAATTTAGGTGTAACATATGTGTTATGATTTGTGTTTCTTAGCTGATTTTTGGTAGGTTTCAGATTTCCTAGCTGATTTTTGGTATAATTGGGTTTGTCTACTGATTTTTCATAGGATTAGGGTTTCTTAGTTGATTTTTGATGGGTTTGGGTCTGTTAGCTAATATTTGGTAGGATTTGAATTTGTTAGATTATTTTTGGTAGGGTGCATGGTGTTTCTTAGATTTTTTATTTGTGTTACTTTGTTGATGCCATGCCTTCATATTTATAAATTCAACTAAGATAGGCCTACCCTGGTAAAAATAAATCAATAAAGTAGTGATAGTGATAGTGGACCTTTGGAGTCATTTTTTTTCAAATGATCCATTAAA
Source organism: Capsicum baccatum var. pendulum (assembly GCA_030864225.1). NCBI lineage: Eukaryota > Viridiplantae > Streptophyta > Magnoliopsida > Solanales > Solanaceae > Capsicum > Capsicum baccatum. The sequence continues at coordinate 167,245,582 of CM061558.1, read as the reverse complement.
GAACAGAAAATAAGAATAAGTTGAGTGGTGTGTCTCTATTGCATTAATAGGTTATTTCTTGAACTTTAATAGACAAAAAGGTTAGATGGTGCATCTCTTCTAATTGAACACGAGTGTGGTCTTTAATTTCATAAAAAAATGTCACTTTTCAATGACTTATGGTAAATTATAGTTACTATTTACTTGTGTTATAGTAATATTATTACTTATGCATATAGGTATGAGTGGGCTCATATTTTCTACTTTGAGGATGTATTATGGTGGAGACTCAATGTTTGGTGGTGATAAAGTAGTGTGTATGGGAGGCTTATGGTGTAATGAGTGAATATGTCAATGTTGATGTAGATACAATTTTTTGATTTTTAGATGAAGAACTATATTAAAGAACTATTGTATAACCCAAATTGCAAATTTAGCATTAGGCCACCTAACAATTGTATTTTGGATGATATTAACAGTGATAATATTATATTAACAATATGTGTAAGACTTTGCAAAATGGGGATATTTTGAATCTATATGTGCACATTCAAAAGAAGGAATTTAGTGTTGCTTTTAATAAAGTTGGTGGGACCTCGGGAAATAGTGTTAGTGAATATATTAGGGATGATGAAGTAGTAAGTGAGGCTACTTTAAATGAGGTTGGTGCAACTATGAATAATAGCTCAAATATTACTTCTAGTTCAAATCTAGTGGCTCAAATACTGCTGATCCATTAGATTTAGTTAGTCATCAAGTTGATGCAACAAATTCTAAAGATAGCGATTATCTTGGATCTAATAAGTCAACCAATTGATTTTTAAAATGAGAAACAACTGATTTACTTAGTGATGATGACTATGGAAAAAATATACATGATGAGTTAAAAGAGTTTAGGATTGAGCAAAGGTCTTATTTGAGGAGGAAAAAAGGGAGAGAATTTCTGCGAATAATAAAGTACTATGTGGTCTATCTAGACCTAATCTAGGGTTTGATAAGAACTACCACAGTTAAACTTTAGAAGGAAGACTAGGGGCTGATGAACCATATTGTAAGTTCTAATGTTAGTAACCTATAAAACTAATACAAATGATAGTTGCCTTAAAGAAAGAGATAATATAAGGTTCAACCTACCTAGAACAAGAAGGGAAAAACATGCTACAAAAACTGTGAAGTATGATCCTAATTGTGAAAAGGTTGTGTGGCAGCTGGGTATGACTTTTTCTATTGTTAAAATGTTTAGAGAGTCAGTTACTAAATATGCTATTCAGAAAAAGTTTCAAGTTGAGAAGTATGTCAATGAGCCAACTAGAGTTAGGGTGAAATATTGCAAGGAAACTTATAAGTAGTTACTAGATGCAAGTCTTGACACTGAAAGTAATAATTTTGTCATTTGGACTTACCATCTGGTACATATGTGTGAGAGGGCCACTAGAAATTACTTATGTGACACTATATTCTTGGCCAGGGTTATGAAAGATAGTGTAATCAAACTGCCAAACATCAGTGTTCAAGTTTCAAAAGTTAATCAGGAAAAAATATAAAGTGCTTCTAGGAAATACAACAACCAGAAGAGAAAGAACAAGAATTTTGGATCAAATTATGAGTGATCATATTATGGAGTTTGGTAGAATTATTGATTTTAGAATGAGTTATTAAAGTCTAATTCTGGGTCTATGTATGTGGTGAAGCTCGGTAAAGCTTATGAAGTTGTTAGCCAAAGGCATTCAACATCTGCTTTGAAGCACTCAAGATATCATTCATGTCATGCATAAAATTCATAGGGTTGGTTGGTTGTTTCTTTAACGGAATATGCAAGGTTCTTATTTGTTGTTGTGGTCAAGGATGGAAAAAACAAATGCTTCCACTTACTTGGGCTGTTGTGGACAATGAGAGCAAAAATAGTTGTAGTTGGTTTATCTCTCTGTTGCAAAAAGACTTATGCTTAGGAGTTGGAGCTTGTTTTAGTATTATGTCAGACATGCAAAAGGTATATTGATACTAATTATATTTTTTTAGTTATGTTGGTATGTACTTTTTCTAATAACTTTTATGTTTTGTAGGGATTTGATTCAGCTGTTAAGGAATTGTTACCAGCATGTGAGGAAACAAGTTGTACTAGGCATATCATAGAAAATTTTTCACAACATTCAGAGGTATTTAGAGGAAGATGGCTATTTGAAAGTATGGTAGAATCACTTTTGAATCAAAATTCAGGGGAAATCTGTAAGAGTTGTCTAAGCTTTGGAAGAAAATATCTGATGATCTACTCTACTATGATAAAGAGTATTGGTGCAAAGTTTATTTTAGCATTCAAGTAAAGTGTGATTCAATAGATAATAACATATGTGAGAACTTTAATGCTTGGATTTTGGCTGCAACCATAATTAGTATGCTTAAAGACATAAGAGTTAAGGTCATGACTAGCCTAGTTAGATTAAGTGAATTTCCAAAGTCTTAGGTCACTAACTTCTCTCCAATTTCAACAAGAGTATTGGAGAAGAATATTATTAGGTTAACAAATTATACCATTGAGTTTAACGGATGAGTATAAACAACACATTGTGTGTTTGAGAAAGAGATAGTGTAGTTGTAGATCTTGGATTTTGAAATGGATACCATGTTGATATTCCTTAGCTACCATGTCTCATAAATAGTATAATCCTACAAATTGCATTGATCCATGATACTCTAAAGAGAGATACATGATGACTCACTCACATTTCATGAAACTAATGACTAACATTCCAATGTGGCTTGTTTAACAAATCCTTTTGTTTCTCTACTACTGATGAAGAAAATACCATGTTGGCCAGGAAAGGTAAGAAGGAAAGAGGCTGGTGAAGTCAAGAAGTCTAATAAATTGCCTATGACTAGAGTTACTATGACATGTAGCCTATGCAATGATAAGGGTCACAATAAAAGAGGTTGTCCTATGATAAGGGATGGTGGCATTGCTACATCTCCAAGAGCACCACGTTTTATAACTAATCAATCAACTACAGTAAGAGCACCAAGTATTGCACCTAATCCAGCAAATGCAGAACCATTAAGCACAAGAAAGTAAAGGGGAATACCAAAGGTAATATGTATTGTCTATTAATTTCTTATTTAATATTTTTGCAATCAGCTAAATATTATTTAGCACTTTGTATAATAGAAGTCAACAAAAGAGAGGGATAGAAAGACCTAGAAAGTCATCATCTCCAGCTGCTGCTATAAATGCACCGGTGCTCCATTTAGTATAATACCTACAACTAATGCACCTCTATAATGACTTTATTTATTGGTGTTTTTTGTGAATTATTCATTTCTATGTGATTTGATCATTTTATCTCTCCCTTTAGTTGCTTTGTGGTATTTTTGGGGTAGGAGATGATTGGCATAATTCCCAATACATTTCAATGTAATTTGTGCAAGGTTATGGTTTTTGGTGGTTAAAAAAGCTTATTAGTTGACTTTGGTCAACATTTATTATTTTATGCATTGGATGGCAAAACAGGCTGCGCCAACAGATCTGGAATGTTGATTTTGGGTTGGAAATAAGGTTGGTTGATTTTATAGTTTTTTTTATCCCATTTCAACCCTCAATTTGGAAAGATGTAAAATTAGGTCTTGGGGGTCAATTCTGTGAAAATTATGATTTTTTGAAATTCTGATACCGCCTTTGATCCTGGAGTGATGAATTTGGTAGGGTAGCATAGTTCGTTTGCGTTCATAGGATTTCAGATAAATTTTGAGGGGTCCGCAGAGACTTGAAGATTTCCAGGTTCAGCTGGTGCACCACTTAGCTGGTGTAGCTTCTAAAGCGCTATTTTGTCCAATTTAGCAACCAATTCCAAATGGACAAGGGCACTTTAGCGGTGCCCTATCTGCTTTAGCAGATTGACACACAATGGCAGGTATCGCTAGAGCAGTTCCACTTTAGCGGTGACTGCTAAAGCGGCCATTTGATCACTTTAGCGATACCTGCTACCCATATATATATATATTATCTTTCTCGATTTCTTCTCTTTATTGAGACTTGGAGCTTTGAGTTTTAGTGTTTTTGGGCGGTTTCTTCCATTTTGATGATTAGGTAAGCTCCGAACCCCTATTTTAATTATTTTTCTTTGATTTAAACTCCAATTTCATCTCCTTTTCACTTGGATTTTCTTTTATAGGTTCCTTTAATCATGGGTAATATATTTTTAAACTAAAATTCTAGTTTACCATTCTTCTTTAAAACCCCATTTTGGAGGTCTGTTTTGACCCCAACTCAGAAATCGGCAGTAGGCATATCATTGGCTTTCTTTCGATGCATAGATTCTATATTTGTATGTTCTAGTTGATTCTAAGTTCGTTCGTGAAGAAAGGCTCTGAGATGAAGGCTTTTGGATAAGGGTTTCTTCATTCGAGGTAGATTATGACTTAACTTTCTTTAGACTAGGCTAGGTAGTTAATATTGATATAAAAGCATGTTATGGGTATAGAAACTAATCAAGGAAATGGGTTTGTTATTGTTTTGTGCCCGTGTGGAGGCCTATGTGGTTGTTATTTAGTGGTTTTGGAGACATTATTTGCTATGTGTGATCGTGTGGGGTCTTATATAAAGTTTTCAGCATAGTATTGATATATATATTTGTTTGTACTCTTTTTGGTAGAAACCGCCAAAGTTAAGGTCTATGTGGTATCAATATCATATTATTGCGTATGTTACTCTATTGGTTTATGGACTATATTGTATCATGGATCGCTGTCATAGTGAGTGAATTTGTCTCACATAGTTGGTATATTTGCTGGAATTGGAAATTCTCATTCTGGTTGGCCGAGTATTACATCCTCATGTCATATACATCCATGAAATATCAATACTATTGTGGAAATACTATTTTTTCTGCCAGAAAATATGACATCTTTAAAAACCTTCTGTCGATGTATGTGTCTCATGACACAATTTACGAGTCATGATGGCACCTACTGTTCACAATGGTTAACTTGGTGGAAATGCCCCAAAAAAGGCCAAATGGGTAATTCAATACATAAATAAGCAATGGAATAGAAATAGTCTAAAGGTATCCATAACATAGAAAACCATCCCACGAACTGGTATAGCCAGTACAAGAGCTACTATAAATACAACCCAAGTCTAAAATAGTTGATACAATTCTATCTCAAAACTAGAGACTAGACATTGGTAAGACAGAAGGAAATGGGGCAACTTTTACATCAAGAGCTCACCCTATCTCCAAAATCTAACGCAATATGATCCTCGAATCAACGGCGGCAACTGGTACTTGGATCTGCACCAAAAAAGGGTACATAAGTGTAGTATGTGTACCAAAACCATGGGTACTCAGTAGGCATCATCGATCGAATTAGTTAAGTTATGATATAAATATGATAAAGTGCAAGATAACATAACTAAGTCAAGGTAGAGACAAACCTGAATCAACTCCAACATCGTTGTACATAAATAAGTACATAACTGGAATAGTAGCATAACATAAAGGATCAAACACATGCAATTATAACTACAAAATTGGCCCCTATAAGCCAATAGCTATAAAAAGTAAATAACCCACTGCAGGCCCCTAGAAGCCTGGATGGTGCTCAAAGAGATAGTATAACCCGAACCATCATCATTTCCCAACTCTAAAGGTACAATCATAAGCCATCAATGTCATGCATACTATAACAATTCAACACTTACGAACTTGAAATCAATATACATATCATAAATATCATCCTCTATAACCAATGTCATAATCATTAATGTCATTAATATCATAGCCATATTCGAACTTAAATGAGAAATTATATAATCACTATCTTTATAATCTTTTTGACTTGAACCTGGTATATGTTATCAATATCTTTATCAATATCCAAATTTGAACCGGTATGAATATATTCATATTGTCATCAACATCTGGACTCAAACCAGTAATCATATATCATCAGATCTTCATATCATTAGCCGAACTCAAACTGGTATATATATATATATATAATATCATAATCAATATCACAATAGTAATCAACAATCATAACCACCAGGTTCTTCTATATTTAGCATCAACTCCTAATACCCAACCATCATGACTATGAAGCATCTAATCTCATCAATCCTTGTAATAAGCATTTCAATATAACTAGCGAGTCTGTAAAGGTCTATCCAAAATAGATTTAGTCTTGGCCTAAGACAGGATAAAGCCCACTTCTAAACCTTAAAATTCTATTTTAAGGTATAATCTACTCCAGACTAGGATAAGGTATCTAAATCCACTTTTAGATGTCAAACGAGCCTTAATTAGCCCTAAGATAAAAATTCTACTCATGATCTAAGCATTAAGCCAAGGCACATAAATTACTATTTATGAATAGCCTAGAAGGTCCAACTAACCCAAGTATCACCAATTTGATCACCGATACCTAAAACCCATCCCAAATCTAACATAATATCATAAACATACTATCACATAGCTCAATCTAAGAAGGGGGGAGAACCTAGCCTACCCGAAAACCAAAGAAAGCTCAAAGAATCTACTAAATTACCGACTTTCTCTTTCGAATAGCTTTCACAAGATGCCAAGCAATCAAAATCACAATTTACTCATCAACATGAGAATAATGAAACCCATATTGCACTATTGTACATCGGGTTCAAAAATCACACCAAAAATCCCACGTGGGTCCCGTTTATGAAAATTGCAATTCCGGAGCCAAACCAACATTTCCTCATGCTCAAAGAGTAATTACCCTCAAGAATGGGTAAAATCTGAGCTATATTGGTCCTAAAGTTAAACCACCAAGGTTTTGGAATTTTGGGAAAGAAAAGGGGAAAATCAATCATGAAATTAGTAAATTTACCTCAAATCCAAAGGAAAATCGCGTAATAATTGTTATCCAAGCTCCAAAATCATCCACAAGCTTTAATACTAGGTTTTTCTACTCAGGATGAATAATGGGCAAAAACGAGCTGAAAATGGTCTATTTATACCCATCCTAGGTACCCGAGTATCGCTATCGCGACCTGGAGCTCGCGATCGCCATATCTGGTGTCTGCCTATGCGAGTCGCTATTGCAATATGGGTACCGTAATTGTGGAATTTAGTTTTCATGCTAAGGGAGTCACGATCACTCACTATGCGAGTCGCTATTGCAACATGGGTACATAATTGTGGCATTTAGTTTTCATGCTAAGGGAGTCACGATCCCTCACCTTTGGTTCACTATTAGTGATAGCACCAGATACAATTATGACTTTGAATTTTCCAAGTCTTCACCAACCCCTCGAGATTCATCCGGAATCCTATATACACAAACAAGCTATGCTACATACCAAATTTGATATTTCAGACTCAATCATGTAGTCAAAATTTCCATCCAAGGTTATTTTGACTAAAAACAGGTCCCACACTTATGTTTCATTTTCTTAACTTTCGGCCAATTGGTTGAAATGAACTCTGGTGCCTCAGGACCTAAACCAAGAGTCCTCCTAGCCTAAAATCAACATTTCAGAGTCGTTCAAAAAATCAAAATTGGCATACGAGGTTGTTTGACTAAACTTTTTTCCCGGTAGCCAACTCGAACCAGCAAAGACTTAAAAAAGGGAATTAGCTCTAGAAACCAAACGAACTACCCGGTGACCAAACTATCAATCCCAGTATGTCATAGATGACTTGGGGCATCTATAGAAAAGCTCTAATGGAAAAAATAAGAGAAAATATGGAAAATAACCTGAGGGGTCATTACAATATCCACAGCTAAAATTGACTTTTGTCCGTAAAAGTAATGGATTAGAATGTACCTGAAGTCTTAAATAGGTAAGGATACTGGGTCCGCATCTTGCTCTCGATCTCCCAAGTAGTCTACTTCACTAGGAGGTTCCTCCACTGAACCTTAACTCTCAAAATTTCCCTAGTGTGCAACCGCCTGACCTCACTAGCCAAATGAGCACAGGCTCTTCCATAAAGGTCAACCGCTCATCTAATTGGACTGAGTCCTATCTAAGCACATGAGATGGATTAGGAATGTGTTACCGCAATATAGAAACATGGAAAGTTAGATGGACAACAAAAAAACTAGAGGTAGAGCTAACTCATAAGCCACCTCACCCACAGCGCAAAAAATCTCAAAGGGTCCAATATATTCAGGGCTAAGCATACCTTTCCTCTTGAAACTCATTATAACCTTTATGGGCGACTTATGGAGGAATACCCGATCACCGACTGCAAATCTCAAAGAACAAAATCTATGTTCTGGATAGTCCTTTTACCTACTTTGATCGTCTCTCAACCTATCCTGAATCACCCTAACTCTATCTAGCGACTCCTGAAGCCAGTCAGTACTACGGAGTCCAACCTCTATAGTCTTAAACCATCAAATCGGGGAATGACATTGCCTACCATAAAAAGCCTCGAAAATCGCCATCTCAATATTAGAATGATAACTATTATTTTATGTGAACTCTGCCAAGGCTAAGTACTACTCCCACTGGCCTCAAAAATCCATAACATAGGCTCGGAGCATATCCTCAAGCAGCTGAATAGTTTACTTTGACTGACCATCTATGTGTGGATGGAAGGCTGTACTAAGATCCACCTAAGTACCTAAATCCTCCTAGAAAGCTCACCAAAAGCTAAAAGTGAGCACAAAATCTCGATCCAAAATAATAGATATCGACACACCATGCAAACAGACTATCTCCCGCACATAGATACGAGCTAAATTCTCGGCATTGAAGGGCATCTGGATAGTAATGAAATATGCCAACTTGGTCAACCAATCTACAATGACTCAACTATTATTGAAACCACAAAAAGTGCAAGGAAAACTACTAGTGAAATCCATAGTAATCCGCTCTTATTTCTACTCGAGAATGGGCAATGTCTGAATCAAACCACTCGATCACAGATGCTTGACCTTCACCTACTGACAGCATAGGTAACGAGCTATAAATTTTACTACATCTCTCTTCATGCCTCTCCACCAATAATGTTGTCTCAAATATCTATAAGTCTTTGTTGTACCCGAATGAATGAAATATCTAAAGTTGTGAGCCTCGTGTAAATTCAATTAAATTAAGCCATCGATCCTCAAAACAAAATTGCATCAATAAAAAATGCAAAGCACCCACAGAATCTATGGTAGCCATCTTGGACTCACCAATCAACACATGATCACGGTGGATGCAAAGTCTATTATCGTTCAAACTGATAATCCCAAATCTGCTCAAATAGCAAAGACCTAACCTTAACACTAGTAAGAATCCTATGAGGGCCTGAAATATCAAGGTGAACCATCAAATTGGCCAAGGACTGAATGTCCTGTGCCAACGACCTCTAACAAATTGAAATACAGGCCAAATAACCCATACTTACTACCTTCTAACTCAAGGCATCTGCTACGACATTTACCTTGCCCGAATGATAAAAGATAGACATATAATAATCCTTAAGAAACTCTATCCATCTATGCTGCCTAGCATTAAGCTCTCTCTGAGTCATAAGATGCTGAAGACTGTGATTATGGGTGAAATTCTCACATTGCACCCCATAAAGATAATGTCTCCAAATCTTAAGAACATAAACTACCTCCGCTAACTCTAAATCATGAGTGGGGTAGTTGCACTTATGCACATTAAGTTGTCACAAAGAATAAGTGATATACAACCCTACTGCATCAACACACAACTCAAACCAACACCAAAAATAACATAATACACGGTGAATCCCTCACCTTCAATAAAAAGAGAAAAAATAGGAGATGAAGTAAAAAACTCCTTGAGCTTACCAAAGCTCGACTCACACTCCTTAGAACATCAGAAAGGAACCTTCTTCCGAGTCAAACTGGTCATAGGCACTGAAATAGTATAAAAACCCTCAATGAATCATCTATAATAACAGGCCAAACCAATGAAGCTACGAACCTTGGTCAAAGATGTAGGCCTAGCCTAATCACAATTAGCATCAATCTTTACTAGGTTTACCATAATCCCATCCTTATGTACTACATGCCCAAGAAATGTCACCGACTTAAGCTAAAACTCGCACTTAGAGAATTTGGAAGAAAACACATGGTTTCTCAAAGTCTAGAGCACAATCCTCAAATACTGAACATGCTCCTCTTTACTCGTCAAATGCATATAGATGTCATCGATGGACACAATCATGAAGGAATTCAAATAAGGCCGAATACTCGATTCATCAAATCCATAAATGCAACTAGGCCTTTAGTTAACCCAAAAGATATTTAGAAACTCATTATGACCATAATGGGTACTAAAAGTTTTCTCTGATATATCCTTAGCTCAAATCAACAATTAATGGTTATCAGACCTCAAATTAATCTTAAAAAATATCGCTGCACCCTAAATCTGGTCAAATAAGTTATCAATGCAAGACACAGGATAACAATTCTTCACCGTTACCTCATTTAGCTGCCTATAATCAATACACACACGGATCCATCTTTATTCTTCACAAACAACGTAGGAGCTCCACAAGGAGACACACTCGGTCTAATAAAAACCTTACCAAGAAGATCCTAAAGCCAAGAATTTATCTTCTTAAGCTTGAAAGGATCCATATGATAAGGTTCCATAGAAATAGGTCAGGTGCCAAGCTCAAGATCAATATCAAACTCAATCCCATGGGCAGGAGGTATAGTAAAAAGATCGATAGGGAAAACATCAGCAAACTCACAAACTATAGAAATAGAGTCCAGCAATGGAATATCTATACTAATATTATGAATATAAGTGAGATAAGACTCAAAACCCCTAAAAAATAAGTCTCCTATCACACATATAAGAAATAATCCCTATTAGATTATGGCTAACAACTCACCACCACACGAATAGGGGTATGCCAAGCATTGCCAAGGTTTTACGATCTTGGCAAAATAATCCATGACCGAATAATAGTGGGATAACCAATCCATGCCTATAATTACATCAAAATCAACCATGTCCAAGATAATAAGATTAGCATGAGTATCAATATCTCTAATAGTTATAATTCAAGATCTGAACAACCGATCCACTACTAAAGAATCACCTATGGAGTAGATACATGTAATGGAATGAATAATAAATCCCAAGATAACTCTAACCATGAAGCATAATAAGCAGATACATAAGAATAAGTGGATCCCAAATTATATAAAGCAAAGGCCGACTGACGACAAACCATAATAGTACCTGTGATAATAGAATTCAAAGAGTCATCCTTGGATCTAGCAGGTATTGCATACAACTGACCATGCCCTCTACATAGGTGGGCTCCTAATTGATCTTTTGTCCTACCTTCCTGAGAACCACCTCGACTACCTTAGGAACCACCACTATGGCCATGAATGCCACCTCTAGCTGAGGGCTAAACTACTGTAATTAGGGGAACACTCTAATCTAAAACTACAGTCGCCCCACGACTAGGGCACTCTTATGAATAATGACCATGACCCCCACAACTATAAAAATTCACCTGGACTGAACCAGAAGTAGAAGATCCAATTGACCTAGAGTAGCCACCTCGACTAGAATAACTAGAAGACGAACCCCTTAAATACTAGCCATTAACCTAATAAGGGTGATCACTAATATATGACTGACCTCCATCAGTAATCTGGAGAGTTGATTAAATGGGTTTAATAGGCTGACTCATAGGTTGATACAACTGATATAAAGGATACCTACCCTAAAAACCACTGCCTCTAAATCGAGGGATACTAAGACTCCCATTAAAACTACCCTGATATCTAGGCCTCTTATCGCTACCCCCTTGGGCCTCATGATGCATTGCCTACATCATTAAAGTATGATCATAAACCTCAGCAAAAGACCTACCTACAACAACTAAAATTTGAGTAGACATACAAAGAGAAAGTCTTAATCCCTTAAAAAAGCAACAAACTGTCTCATACTCAGTATCTAGAGTAGAAGTAGCCAACTCATAAAAATGAGCCTCATAGTTCAAAAACATCATAGAGCCAAGCTCCAATCTTAAGAACTGATCCCTCAAATAATCCCTAAGGCTGTGAGACATGTACTTGTCCAAGCAAATCTTGGAGAATTGAGCCTATGTCAAAGAAAAAGATCCAGCTGGCCTGGAATCAAGATGACCTCTCCACCAATGTTGGGCTGCCATGTCTAACTAAAATATAGTGTAATCCACACCATGAGTCTCAACTAGGCCTAAATTATGGAGCTTATCCTCACAAGTAATTAGAAAATTTTATGCATCATCGCTCGATGCACTAAAAAACCTCAGTGGAGCCAATATAAAAAATTTTCCCAACATCTTTTACTTCTCAGTAAAAGTAGCAGGTTGGACAACTACTGGTTGAGTGACTGCCAGCTGAGTATCTATCGGTGTAGGAGGAACCTCAACCTATGGAGCCTCAGTAACACTATGATCTGTAGACTATGCATCATCAGATGGTGCACCACCAACAAACCCCAAAAACTGAACCAAAACATTCCTGAGCACTAGAGAAGAAATAAACCTCAATAGAGCCTAGGCTGGTTCCTAGCCTATAATTGTTTGAGGAAGAGGAATCTCTAGCTCAGAAGTAAGAATAAGGTATGGTGGAGGCCCCCTATCCTAGACCTTAGCTGGGGACATATCTCAAGTCTGTCCATGATCTCTAGACCATCCACAAACATCAATAGGATCTATAGGCTCGATCTTAAAACCCTCATCTCGTGTAGCAGTAGCACGTATCCTAGCTATTTGTGAAAGATTAAAGTCAAATGAATGCTTTATAAACTAACTGAGACACTTAGCACAAAATGAGTGAAAAAAGTGAAAAACTTTTACGAATGTTCTATAGCCTTCTAAAAAATAGAAATAGATGTTATTATACCAATAACACCGGTGTAACCTAGGCTCTGATATTAATTTGTCACAACTTGATTTATGAGTCATGATGACACCTACTCTATACCACCAGTAGGTAATCTGAACCCTAGCTCAAAGCTAATCATAATGGGATAACTTTTTGGAAATGCCCCAAAAAGGGCCAAATAGGCAATTCAATACATAAATAAGTAATGTAATAAAAATATTATAAAGGTAGCCATAATATAGAAAACTATCTCATGACCTGGTAGAGTCAGTACAAAAGCAACTATAAATACAACCCAAGTCTATAACAGTCGGTACAATCCAGTCTTAAAATTAGTGACTAGACATAAGTAAGGTAGAAGAAAATGGTGAAACTTTGACTCTAAGAGCTTACCCTATCTTCGAAATCTAAAACAATACGATTCTTGAATCAATGACGACAATTGGTACTCAGATCTGTATCCTAAAGGGGAACAAAAGTATAGTATGAGTACCAAAACCAAAGATAACATCACTAAGTCAAGGTAGAGACAAACCTAAATCAACTTCAATATCGTTGTACATAAATTAGTAAATAACTAGAATAACAACATTACATAGAGGATCAAACAGATATGATTATAACTACAATATTGACCCCCATAAACCAATAAGTGTGTAAAAATAAATAACCCAATGCAGGCACCCAAAATTCTGGAAGGTACACACAAAGATAGTATAACCCAAACCATCATTATTTACCAACTCTCAAGATACAATAATAAAATATCCATATAATGCCATTCTATAACAATTCCCACTCCCAAACTTGAAATCAATACATATATCATCAATATCATCCTCTATAACTAATGTCATAATTGTTAAAATCATCAATGTCATATCACCACTATCATGGTTAATATCATAGCCATTCCAAACTCAAACTGGTAATTATATAATAATATCATAATAATATTTCAAACACGAACTGGGTATATATCATCAATATCATTATCAGTATCCAAATTTGAATAGGTAAGTATATCATCATATCATCATTAACATTTAGAGTTAAACCAGTAATCATATATCATTATATCATTATCATTAGTCAGTCTTAGATCGGTATATATATATATCATATCATAATTAATATCATAATAATAATTAATAATCATAACCACCAGGTCCTTATATATTTAGCATCAACTCCTAATACCCAACCATCATAAATATGAAGCATCTTGTCTTATCAAGCCTCATAATAAGCATTTCAAGATAACTAGTGAGTGTATAAAGGTCTATCCAAAATAGATTGAGTTTTGTCCTAAGGTGGGTTGAAGTTCACTTCTAAATCTCAAAATTCCATTATTAGGCATAATCTACCCCATAATAGGATAAGGTATCTAAATCCATTATTAAATATTGAACGAGATTTAATTATCCCTCAAATAGAAATTCTACTCATGATATAAGCACTAAGACAAAGCACCTAAATTATTGTTTCCAAATAACCTAGAAGATCCAAATAACCCAAGTATTGCCAATTTGATCACTAACACCTAAAAACTATCCCAAATCTAACATAATATTATAAGCATACTATGTCATAGCTCAATCTAAGAAGGGGAGAACCTAGCCTACCTAGATGCCAAAGAAAGCTCAAAGAATCTAATAAATCACCAACTTTCCCTTCGGAGAAGCTTCCAAAAGATGCCAAGCTATCAAAATCACAATCTAATCATCAACACGAGAATAAATATACCCATATTGCACCATTTTGCTTCAGGTCCAAAAATCACACCAAAAAATCCCATGTGGGTTTCATTTATAAAAATTGCATTTTTGGAGCCAAACCAACATTTCCCCATGCTCAAGTAGTAATTACCCTCAAGAATGGGTAAGATTCAAGCTATATTGGTTCTATAATCAAGCCACCAAGATTTAGGGATTTTGGGAAAGAAAAGGGTAAAATCAACCATGAAATTAGGAAAATCTTACCTTAAATTCGAAGAAAATTTATGCAATAATCATTACCCAAGCTCCCAAATCACCCTCAAGTTTTAATTTTAAGCTTTTCCACTCCATAGGATTTAAGTATCAAGATAATGGATGTAGAATGGGCAAAAATAAATTGAAAATGGTCTATTTATACCCATCCCAGGTACTCGGGTATTGCTATCGCGAATCGAGTCTCGAGATCACTACATCTAGTGGCTTCCACATAAGTTACTATCATGACATGGGCACCATAATTCTACATTTTGATGGCCTTCCAAGGGTCGCGATCACGCCCCTTTGTCTCACTATTTTTGATAACACAAGTTATATCAGAGACTTAGGATTCATTTTTGAATCCTGTATAGACAAACGTACTATGCTACCATACCAAATACGATGTTCCAAACTCAATGGAACATTCAAAACTTCTCTAAGTTTCTTTCCACTAAAAGTGGGTTCCACACCCATATTTCATTTTCTTAACTTTTTTACCAATAGGTGGAAATGAGCCTGGGTGACTCAAGACCCAAACTAAGAGTCTTCTTAGCCTAAAATTGATATTTTGGAGCTATTAGAATAGTCAGAATTGGCATACAAGGTTGTTTGACTAAAATTTTTTACCTAATAGATAATTCAAACTAGCAAGGACTTCAAAATAGGGAATTAGCTCTAGAAACCAACTCGGTGACCAAACTATCATTCCCAACAAGTCATAAATAACTTGGGGAAGCTATAGGAAATCTTTAATAGTGAAAATAAGTAGAAATATGGAAAATAACCTAAAGGGTCCTTACAACATACTAGAGAGGAGTTATGAATATTGGATTGTTATTGGTTATTATATTGTTTATGGGTTGACAAATCCCTCATGGGTCCTACCTCAAGATCACAACTCAGTAGGTGTATACGAAGGTTGTGTGACAATGTCATGCATCACATCATCATCTTCATTGCTTTTATACATTGTGTACATTCTATGTTGTATTTTTATACTTGCGTTGATGTCTATCTATTTGTGTTTCTTTCTCATACTTTAATTTGATATATGTTTATATTTTTTAACTTTAGTAGATACAATGTGGGATACCATTTAGGACATTTTCTAATTATAGGTAATATGCCTATATTGTGTATTTTATATACTTTATTTTCTACTTTTCTCAGTTGGCTATGATACCTATTGAGTACAAATGGACGTTACTTATCCTTAATATTCTCTTTCAGTATAGATCTAGGTACGAGTGTGTCACATGATAGCTAATTCAAGCGATGTTGGAGTATTTTAGAGGTAGTAGTCAGTCTATGCTTCCAGAATTGATCTACTACCTTCTCTTGTTTAGTTTATGTCTTCTTTTTGTATTCAAAGATAGACTATGTTCCTTCTGGACTATCAATTATATATTTTTACTTTGAGATATACTTAGTTAGTTCTTACACTATGTCACCAAATTTTGGGAGATTTATGGTATTATTATTGTGTATTTTTTGCTTTTATTGTACATGTATGATTTGACTTCATCCTAGAAGCCTTACCTTGGGATTTGGTGGTGTTGTTCTTATTTTATATTAGTTTGGATAATAGGCTTACTTGTCAAGGCTTTTCGTTACAAGTACCATTATAACCCTTAGTATTTGGGTCATGACCAATCGGTATCAGAGCAATAAAGTTCATTGTTCTCATCAGTGTAAGAAAATGATGTATATTAGAGTATCATGGATTGGTACATAGACTTCTGTATCAATCTTTGAGCCTCGAGTTGAGCATGATTAAGATATGGGGCCTACTTAACTCCCATAGAGTTCTTCTACCCCAGTCTTGGAGGGGTTATTATTTTTCTTGCTGACTTATCTGGAGAGTGTTCCTTTAAGTGCACCTGGTGTTTCTCTAGCTTTGAGTATTGTACCTCCATCTATGCCAGATCCTACCTATGGTGTTCCTTTGGCTTTGTGTATGGATCTTTCAGTGGTACCGATATTTGCTTATGGTACTCTATAGATTTTGAGTATTGTTCCTCCTTCTGAGCCAATATTTGAGTATGGTATTTTTATACTAGGAGTTCAAACTTCATCTATGTACCTCCTCAGGTGGTATATGAGCTAGCCCAAATCACTATGCTTCCTATTATTGTGAGTACAGTTATATCTTCTGATGATCAAAAGAAGTTTGAGAGATTCACTCATTTGGGTCCAACTAGGTTCAGTGGTGCTGTGGGAAAGGACGCCTATAAGTTCTTAATTGATTTTTGAAGAAGTTGCATAATCTAGTATTTCTTGAGTCACATAAGGTTTCTTATAATACTTACCGATGTAGAGATACAACTAGGGGTTGGTGGACTTCATTTGTTAGTTGCAAAACTCTTGGTTTGCCAAAGATGACTTGGGATTATTTTCCTGAGGCATTTTTGGACAGGTTTGTGCATTACAGTTTGAGGATCAAATGCGAAATAGGTTTGATTGCCTGGAGCAGGTCTTCATAACTGTTATAGAGTATAAGTCACACTTCCATACCTTATCTAGACATTTTTAACCTAGTATTGCCATTGAGTTTGAGAAGATTCAAAAGTTAGTGAATGAGTTAAATATTTCACTTAAGCTTGCTAATTCCTAGATGGTAGTGTTAGGGTCATCATTATAGAGTATAGTGGATCATGTTAAGATGACTAAGTCTATTATTTGAGCTTCTCAATAAGGAACCTAGAGGGTGTGCCATCAAGGCAAGTTTAGTGGTTAAGCTCCTTGATATAAAGATTCTAGAGGTTTCTGTGGGTGTAATGGAAGGCCCTTGTAGTAAGCTTTGTAAGGTTCAGGTAGTGAGTCTTCTGGTTCAACAACTTTAGGTGGTTGTTTAGCTCAGCCATACCTCCCCAATTAAGTTGGGCTGCAGAGTTTGATTTGTGCGTGATAAGGTTTCTATTGGAGAAGAACTATCCCCATTATTATTTTAGGCCTACTTCTATATCGACAGTGAGAGTAGAGGTTCTACTAGTAGTGCTTAAGGTAGATGTAGAGGTGCTTACAATGGTGTTCGCAAGGCTACTCAATTAGGTTGTAGACATAGGCAGTGCTATGCTATACTCGCCAAAATAGAGGTAGAGGCTTCCGATGCTATCATTACAAGTATTGGCCTTATTTGTTTTAGATCCGCATTTGTGTTATTTGATTTAGGGTTGAATTTCTTTGATGTGTCTTCATATTTTGCTTTATGTTTTGATTTTACTAATAGGCCTCTTTCCAGTCCTATCTATGTATCTACCCTCGTAGGAGACTCTTTAATGGTGGATCAGGTACACTGATCTTGTGTTGTGAGTTTTATGGGCCATGAGACTTGGGTAGATCTGATTATCATAGATATGGTAGATTTTGATGTCATCTTGGATATGGATTGGTTAGATCCTTGTTGTAAGATCTCGTAAAATTTTGACCATTTTATTTTTGGCCCTCCCATGTGCATAATATAAATTTTTGACTTGAAATATGTTAAGGGATGTTAAAGGGGTGTTTTGGAATTTTGGAAGGAGTTTGGGGCCATTTTGAGACCTCGAGTCTGTGGGGTCCATGATAGTTACGTGCTATGACACTTATGCTCTATGATAGAAGCGTGGCATAGAGACTAACCTCCATGATAGAATTGTGCCACACTGCTAGGCATTTTTTTATCCAATTTTGTTTTCTTTCACTTCGAGGCAAGGGCTTTTTGGTCCTTTACCCTGTAAATGACTTTAAAACACTTGGATGACCCTTTCCCCTTAAGTTATCAAGATCAAAACCTTACTTTTCCTCTTTAAATTCAAGGGTTCTATAAGGAATTCGCCATTCAGGCTCTAAACGTTGAATTCTTTAAATTCCTTATATATTTCAGGCACATTTTCTCATTCCTTAATTTGTAATTTACATTGTGGCATGAATTTATTCAATATCCATGTGTTTTGAATGATGGGTTTAAAATTGGGTTGAGGGTTTTTGTTTTTTAATGCTTGAATTACTTTTCCCATTGTTTTAATGTGTTATTCATGTTTTTAATTATGGCTTTTAGAGCTTAATTGGTGCATTATTATAATGATTGGAATGGGTGACATAGGTTTCCCTAAATTGATGAAATTTTGGTATGGTAATGGCATCAATTATGAGTTCCAAGCTATATATCATCTCAGAAAATTATACGTCCGCTACCAAATATAGTAACCCAACAAAGGTTGGGGTCGAATTCCAAGGGAATACATGGAGTTGTGGCTCTCAGTTGTTGTAATCAATGGGCGGAACTGGAAAGTAAATGGGGTTTTTTTTAGTATTAGTGTTGAACTAGTAGCAAATATCAACTTCGGTTGTTATCAGTTATAAGTGAACACTAGGATTGTGTTCCCCCAGGCTTCTCAACTCTATAGGATTTTCGTGCTATGTTGAACCAATTGGATACCTTACATGCAGAATCGATAAGTTATCTACTTATTAGGGTCTTATGGATGAGCAGAAGGATTTCACCCTTTATCTTTTGAGTCTCAGGATGTCGCCTTACTAGACCTTATCTTGATCCCAGTTAACTATTACCTATTAAGTCTCTAGTTATTAAATGAAACCTAACCATCTTACTAAGATAAAATTTAGAAGCGTGGATCGAAGTTAAAGTTCAAATTACTCTTTGTCTTTATCTTTTCCTAGTCACTACTCCTCTTTTAGAGTAGGTAGTAATAATCTAGGGGGGTCCTAACGTGTTCACCCATTAAGAAAACTATTATATTAAAGATAAAGAAATACATGCATGGGTATCAGTTCAGATCAACAATAGCTCTTCCCCGACTTTGTCAATCCACCAGGGTTTCCACAACCTTAGCTATAGTTTTTTAGACACTCAGACTTGTGAAATAATCAACAACATTCATAATTGAAAGCACAGATAAAATCACAATAATAAGAAGTAGAAAAACCCACATCTATAATTGAATTAATCAACTGAAGTTAATACAAGAGAACACCAAGATCAAATCTAATCTTAGAATCAAAATATGTTTGTGAATATCAAAAGTGCGTTAGTCGTACTAAAAAACACATAAAGGGTATTTATAGTACATTCTAAACCTTTAAACTAAAGCCCAAACGAAATAGGAGAAAGCAGGGTTGGTGGCCACTTATGGCATGCAATTGAGACCTGACAATTGGCGCAGTTAGCACTTGCAGTCTGTAGAGAGGGTGCAAGTACTGGGCGTAAGTGCTAGAACACAATTTCCTGTGAGTTAGCTCTTGGGATTTTGGACTTCTGGCACTTCCTTTGTCAACACGCTAATCATAAGTGCTACTTGCTGTCCACATGTTGACTTAGCAAGTGCCGGGAATCATTTTTTCAGCTCTTCTTCAAGTCCCGAACATGCTTTGATCCTGAACAAGCCAAAAAGTGTCCCAAACATCCATAATTGCTCTAATAAGTAGCCAAAAACACCTTTTCCTATTTTACGTGAACTTAGACTCTAAAAAATGATTTCCTGCAAAACATACCCAAAATACATCATATCTAACAAAACAACCTTAGAAACTTGCATATTTTCCTCGTTTAAAGCATTGAAAGTGCTTTATTTCTATATCGCATCAACACCTTCAACTTAGAACATTTGTACATCCTTAGGTAACAAAATACAAAAAAACAAAAATAATGCTTAACTAGGAGAATCTAAGCTATTCAAGACAGTCAATCAACACTTTAAGCTCAAAACACAACACTCCCTTCAATCCTAGTTTTTAAAACCAACCGTTTATAATCATGAAGCACAACAATGTGACACAATGGGATAAAAGTATGACATTTCATTTGCAACAGACAATCATGCATATGTATAGTTACGCTACCTGAAGTAAGAAAATAATTAGCAAACATGTGCCATCCCAACAAAAAAGTTCCAACTCACTCATATGAAATAATTCATTTCAATGTAGGGACGGTTAAGAGACACTCACACTCAAAAGAGAAGTTCTAAGTAATGTGCATCAAATACCATAGGCTTTCTCTTATTTTCTTTACCTTAGTATTTAAATAGTCAAGTTAGGATCAATATAGGACTTTTCACGGCTTGTAATGTAGGCTTGGGGGTTGGTATGGTACATATGGACATATAAAGTGACTAAGCCTCCTTGGCACTACACTAACCCTGGGGTCTAACTTACTAGCAAACTTTCTTTTTAATTCCACCCTTATTTCTCTCTTTTTATTCTTTATTACACATTCAGGTTGGGTGTGGTCTTTTGTTCTTTCTTTTTTACTTTTTCACAATTTCTCTTTTCTTTTTTTATTTTTCTCTTTCTTTTTCTACCACACCTAGTCATACTAACCTTTTTTCTTTTATTTTACCCTTCTATATACCCATTTTACACTATGCACCCCTATGATAGCCACCCTCAACTTAGGTATTTTGCCTGAGTTAATGTGCATAATGTCCAAGGAGGACCAAGCTCAAAAAGGTTCATTGTACTATAAGTAGGAAGGTGAAAATGTGAAATAAGAAAAATAGGTTATAAGGCTCAAAACAGGGATCAAGGGATGCAATTCTCACATAGAAGGTCATTTAGGCTAAAAGTGGACTGAAATAAAAAAAAGGCCTATGATCCTTTCCTAATCACTATCTTTAAACCGAGGCAAGACTAACCAAGAAAGTTCTGAATTCAACATACAAAGGGAACAAAGTAGTCAGTAGTACAAGCTACTACTTATCCGCTTCATGCAATTGTTAGCAACTGATTATCATGTCCCTAATCCTTTGTCTATAATAAGATCCATAATGTTCATATATAGGTCATATAGTTCTTAAACACAAATTTGGAAGGGTATCAACAATCCATAAAAACATGATAACTACCCTAAATACTTAAAAATCTACTAATTACACAAAAATATAACACAATACAAAAACAAATACAACACAAAATAAATTATCCTAGACATGTCAGTTCTACAACCATACCACGACTGACAGGAAAAGAAGCATGACAATAAAACCCGCGATGTCTATGTTACATCCCACTCCTAACTAGAAAACTACACACTATCCTCAATGCGCTAAAACAAGACAAAAAAGGAAAAAAAGAACATATCTGGGATGCACTAGGCACCTATGTCATGAGCATCCCCAGATAGGGGTATATCAGCTTGTAGAGGTGGTGTTTGTGGCGGTTCTCTATTAGAGGATGCACCCGTGGCTATCTTTATATACCTCTACCTATCAGTGACTCCAGTATCCATCGAATCATGTATGTCATTTTTAATAACTTGGTCATATGACATATCAGGATACTGCAAGTCTCAAATTTGATCTCTCTTGGCCCCAACTGCTAGGACCTCCTTATTATCCTTTGTGAAGAAATCGAACTATCTTGGTACACGCGGAGGTGATATCTAGACCACTGGTGGTATAACTAAGGGAATGGCTACTACATGGCTATCTGTGAGAGAGCGTACCTCTGCTTATTATATATTAAAATTCTCCCTCATCTGGTCTAAATTCGGTGTATATATCTCTATGAATCGAGTTGTAACCCATTTATAAAACTCATCAAGACATGCCTGGAAGTCAGTATATAGCTTAAACAATGCATCTCCTTGTGAGGCCTCCTATCTGGCCTCTTTCTTCTCGAATCTAGTCCAAACCCCAGATCTCATCAGCTTGTAGAGGGTAGTCATCTTGATCTTAACCACCTTTAACCAAGCATCAGTGTCCCTCTGATTTTACACTACGCTCTGTAAGAACTCTATGGATATAGTAATCATACCTATATTAGGAGCTACAGTGGATGGTTGAGTAGGCTCTAAAGATACACCAATCAGCTTTAAGGTCGAAGCCAGGGATACTAAAAAAGTAGCTGGTGTCCCCTTGCCCTGCGTACTCAAATTTGGAGCCTCTCTCTGCTCCCTTATATCCATATCAGATTTAACACCCACATTACCTCCATGTGTATCAATAGGCTCTATGGAAAATATTGGGTCCTCAGTATAGGCCCTAGGTACTATGATTGGCTCTGTAGATCTCCTGGGAAGATTTGGTTATGCCAGAACCTTCATACTCTTTATATGTGCAATTTCCATAGCATGTAACCTCTCTTTTGTTCTTGGTATCTCAGGTACACTATCCTCATCGCATAGTCACTAAATCATGTAAAGGAATAGAATATTAGTCAACTCCCTAAATTCCATGTCATGGATCTCACGCCGGAGGATTGCTGCGAAATCAATGAAATATCTGAGCAAAATATAATCAACCAGGGATGCCCCCTCACAAGTCAATAAATTATCCAAAGCAGTAGGGAACAATCGATACTGAATGAGCAACCACCAAAAATTATCCTCAAAGGTTAGTGTGCACTTCTTGCTCACACTATGCCCCCCAATCTATGAGGTAGCATCACCTAAAGGTGAAATATAACTGGATATCCACCTAGCTATCTCAACTCTCTATTTTTTGTGCTTAGCCTCCCGTATAATATGTCGATCAAGTGTGACTTTCAGTCTTTAGTCACACACGGTTGTAGATGTGGTAGTAATATAATCAGGACTAAAAATGACTCAATAGATAGTCTCTGACCCCTCTAACAAGTGTATGATCAAGCTAATACTACTCTATGTGCTTCGTCGGTCCTAGAAATTTTCACATGGGAAGCTCTACTATAGCTCGGTATGATGCATAAAACTCATGCACTATAGAAGGCCTATAAGAATCATGTGGTCTAGTTATTACTATAACTAATATCAATCAAAGAACACCTGTAACTGTGGTAATCTCCTTAGTCCCTATAAATCATCCTACACTTCTCATAAATAAGTCTCTTAGGCCTGTCCGTATCCGAGATATAACTGTCTATATTATAAACTACCCACATATCCATTATACACCACCTTAGAGGTGCCTCTGTGGTATGTGCTAGTGTAGGACTCAACCTCTACTATATTGGTGTATCGCGGGAAGCCCTACTCGGTATCCTCCTTAGACTGGTTACCTCTGAGTGTTATACCTATATGGTGGTACCCTTCTCAGATTGGGGTATCGCTGATGAATCCTCTTTCTTATTATTCTTAGATAAATCCTAGGACCCCTATTCAAATTAGGGGATCTGAGCTCCAACCTATGGAGTAGATTCTGAATCTGTCTCCTCTATCACATCCTCCTTCTCATCTGGTGGAGTGTGTGGGGGTGACATTTATACTGACTTCATCCATGGTCTGGTTGCAACTATTCAAGCAGTCTGACGTGTCTGCTCTCTAGTAATTTTGCGTGTTACCCAACTATCCTTTCTCCATATCAATCACTTCTCTACCTTTGACCATAAATTGTCTCCCTAATATAATGGGCATCTCGGTGTCAACCTCACAGTCCAGAATGACAAAATTAGTTGAGAATATGAAATTATCCACCCTCACAATCACATCGAACAAAATGCTAGTAGGTTTTTCATCATGTGGTCAGCCATCAACAGTCATATTAAAGTCGGTTTCAGAGGGTGCAAACCTAATTGATTGAATACAGTTAAAGTCGGTTTTAGAGGGTGCAAACCCAATTGCTTGAATATAGCCAATGACATCAAATTTATGCTGGCACCTAAGTCACATAAGGCTCCGGTAAATTGTGATGACCCAATAGTACATGGTACACTAAATTCTCTGAGGTCACCCTTTTTCAAAGCCAAAGGCCTCATAGTAACTGCACTACAGTGGTGTAAGCCATAAGCATCCTCAATCATCGCTCCTTTTTTTCCTTGTGACCGACTCCTTCATAAACTTCGAATATCTAGGCATTTGCTCCAATTCCTCTAGATGAGGAATATTCAAGCTTAATTCTTTCAGCATTTCAATAGATCTCTTGAAATTTCCATCCTATCTTTTTGCTTTAGTCACTGTGGAAAAGGTGAAAGAGGTCTCAGAATCTATCTTATTTTTTACTCAATAATCAAGCCCTTACCTCTTTCCTTAGAAACTCCATCATCACCACATGTTTCTTTTTTTGGCTTCACAACATGTGTTTTATCATCATCAATTTCCACAACAGGTAGTGGGGAATCGAAAGTAGTAATACCACTCCTCATAGTAATAGTAAGAACATAACCGTCAGTTTTTGAATTTTGCACAGTGTTGCTTGGAAGGGCACCTGGTTGCCTCTGATTTTGAGTTTCTGACATCTGCCTAAATTGGTGCTCCAACTGCCTGATAATATTTGAATGATATTCGAACTTTAGCATCAACCCTGAAATATCAGGCTTAATATCTGTAAGGCTGATCTCCTAATTTTCTTAACCCTTCACTAGCTTAGCTAACATCTCTTCCATTTTTGATTCTGCATCTTGCCTACCAGGTGGAATGTACATATCTCTCTTTTCTCTATAGTCATCCTTCTTCCTCCAGTCACCGTCTCACTATCTACTATGTTCTATATATATTTCATAGTAGTTTCGACCTTGGTTCCCTTGCCCTTAGGCTAAAAAACCCACCAACTAACAATCTAGATAATTTGTTTCCTTCTTGAGTTTTGACTCATAAGCTTTGGAAACTGACCCCTTACTTCTACTGCATTCACTTTCTTGGAAGTCACTACTATAAGCTACTTTTCTATTACCCTTAATCAGTACTTAGCAACACGATCTCTTACGCTACTGAGTCATCAGCTACTCTTTAGTCGCAGGAGGCACCAATAGCATATGTGCCAGATCCCCTCTCAACCTCTCAATTTTTCCACCTTCGATTAATGAGTGATATCTGATCTAACATCTCCAAAGTTGCGTCCAAGCATAGTCTCATAAAATATCCTCCAGATATGGTATCCACCGTGTCTCTGGAGCTGATGGTCAAGGATTGGTAGAATATCTCCAATAAGCTCGTCCCTGATAATTGATGATTAGGAACCATACTTAGCTTTTTCTTAAATCTAAATCATGTATCGTACATAGATTTTGACTACATCTGCTTGAAATTATAAATGCCGCCCTTAAGATGCAGCATCCTGGATGGAGGAAAGAACCTATTCAAGAATTGCCTGCGTAACTCATTCCATGTAATGATAGAGCCTCTTGGAAGTTCCCCTAACAATAAAAATGTCTCTCCAGTAAATGAGAAGGGGAACAACCTCAGTCTAAGCTCTTCCTAATTCACCCTAGATTTGTATATGAACTACAAATCCCAATGAAATTGGCAAGGTGAAAATTTACATCATATATAGGAAAACCTGCAAACGAACCTTTTATATTTAAGAGCTGGATCATTGCTCTCATTATGTCAAACTTAATGGTTGGGGCTAAAACAGGAGGTAAAAATGGCTCCAGTCTCTGTCGGCTCAATGTATCCTAAGTCTTCATAATTATCTATATATGGATGCACATACTGATATGCTGGGATCACTTGAACACGGGCACATCTAGCTTTATTTTGATTTCCATCAAGTGCTTTTTGGTAGTCTTATTCTTGTCTCTACTCAGCTAGCTCTGCCTCCCGAGCTACCCACTAAGCTTCTTTCGTTACCCTCCTCTCATTTTCAACTTGAGTTAAAAGCTGACTAGTCAGTTGATCAATAATATCTTGAACTTCTTTGGTAGGAGACGGAGGTAAAACATCATGAACCTCTTTAGGATTATCATCTCTTTTCGGTTCCCCCATCTATGTAGGTGTTTGTAGGATTCTCTATGGATTTGGATTCATTGGGAGTAAGGGACTGCCTCTACTCCGTGTTCTAGGTATACATCGGTGTATTCCTAGCTAAAAAAAAACAAACCCCCCCAAAACTATAACAACTTCAAATCACAAATCAACACTATTCCCCGATAATGGCAACAAAATTTGGTAACGTCCAAGATACACCCCTTCTCAAAAAATAATACGATCGCTACCAAATATAGTAACCCAACAAAGGTTGGGTTCGAACTCCAAGGGAATATGTGGAGTTGTCTCTTAGCAGTTGTAATCAACAAGCAAAACTAGAAAAGTAAATAGGGTTTTTTTGAGTATCAGTGTTGAACTAGTAGAAAATATCAACTTTAGTTGTAATCCCTCATAAGTGAACACTAGGATTATGTTCCCCCTAGCTTCTCAACTCTGTATGTTTATCGTGCTATGTTGAACCAACCAGATACCTTGTATATAGAATTGATAAGTTATGTACCTTCTAAGTCTTTTGGATGGGCAGAAGGATTTCACTCTTTACATTTTGAGTATCAGGATGTTGCCTTACTAACCCTTATCTTGATCCTAGTTAACAATTATCTATTAAGTCTCTAGTTATAATATTAAGCCTAACCATCTTACTAAAACAAAACCTAGAATCATAGATCTACAGTTAAACTCTATATTACTGTTTCTTTATCTTTTCCTAGTCACTACTCCTCTTTTGGAGTAAGTAGCAATAATCTAGGCAGGATCCTAATGTTTGAACCCGTTAAGAAAAATATTATATTGAATATAATGAAATACATGCATGGGTATCGGTTCAGATCAATAATAGCTCTTCCCTTACTTTACCAATCCGCTAGGGTTTCCATAATCCTAGCTATGGGTTTTTAGCCACTTATGGTTGTAACATAATTAATAACATTCATAATTAAAAGCATAGATGCAATCACAATAAGAATTAGTATAAAAACCCACAACTATAACTAAATTTAACAAATTAAGCTAATACAAGAGATTCCCAAGATCAAAATCTAATCTTGGAACTAAAATATGTTTATGAATATCAAAAGTGCGTTACTCCTACTAAAAAAATACATAAAAAGTATTTATAGTACATGAGTAAACCCTAAAACCAAATCTTAAATGAAATAGGATAAAATAGGGATGGTGGCCACTTACGGTTTGCATTTGCGCCTTGACCCTGGGCATAGGTAGTACTTGCGGTCTACAAAAAGGGCACAAATATCGAGCACAAGTGCCAAGAAAATTTTTTCCTGCAAGTTAGCTCTTAGGGTTTTGGACTTCTGTCACTTGTTTTTTCCATATGTAGTCTATAAGTGCTACTTGTAGTCCACATTTTGACTTAGAAAGTGCTGGGAGTTATCTTTTCAGCTCTTCTTCAAGTCCTAAATATGCTTTGATCATGAACAAGTTGAAAAGTGTCCCGAACATCCATAATTACTTCAATAAGTAGCCAAAAATACCATTTTCATCCTTTTCATGAAGTTAGCCTCCAAAACATGATTTCTTACAAAACATACCCAAAATGCATTATATCTAATAAAACAACCTCAGAAAATTGTATATTTTCCTTATTTTAAGCATCCGAACTTTGTATTTCATTAGAGGATAAATGGATAATCATGATTTTGGAATGCCTTTAGTGGCCATGGTTTTGGATTTTAAATGGAACTTGGGAGTCTAATGTTTATATGGATTAGTTTGGCATAAATGAAATAGCTTGAAAGCATATTGTAAGGTGATTCCAATTTGGTAAATTCCTTAATAAATGACTCCTTGGTTAATGGTTGATTTATGTGCAAACTATTTTAATTGGGCTTAAAAGGAATTATGTAGCTCATCGTAAAGGTGTAGTCCCGAGGGGACCAACACTGAAAACCATTTGATATATATTATATTTTGATGGCTGTCAACTTGGTGTCTTTATCCACTCCTTGGTACATGCGGCTAACATGGACTAGGGCCCTTCCGATAGAAGAAGCCAGACCCAGATAGCATGTGGATGCCTTTAGGCCAGAGTGAGCTTCATAGTTTAGGCTAATGTTTTAAAATACCATGTTCATGACCCTTTTCCCTATTCAAACATGAAATATATCTATATATAAATGTCGTGCATGTGGTTTATGATTATATTTTTGTAAATACATTACTTTATCCCTTTCCCTTGAGTTATATGCCAGTGCTCACCCCATTGACTGTTCTATAATGCTACATCATTTCATTATGTAGGTTTCAATGACTTTTTTGTTGCTCTTGTGCAGCGTTAGGTGGTTTGGTACTCCTATTGATCAACTCTGAAATGGTGAGCCTCTATTTTTTGGAAGGCTTGATCATTTAATTAGGTTCCTTATACTTATAGTAATTATGGATTCCTTTTGTCATAGTTAGGGGGGCTATAAGGCATTTGGGAATGTTTCCCTTCCTTGTGTTCTATTTTAAGATATAGAGTCTAGTTGCTATTAAATTTTTATAACTCCTAGCTTACTCGCATTTTAGATCAAGCCTCTAAAAAATATAATGGTTGTAGAAACTTTGCTGGAACCTCTTTCCCACCTAAGGAAAATATGAAAGGAATTCACCTTACTTATGGAGTGTAGACCCGGTTTAGGGACCCTGCTCCTAAATGTATACTCCACTAAGGGTTCCACCAATCTTTACTAGTCTTACTCAAACTTTCTAGGATGGTGATACTTATGCTTAGTCGCCTCAGGGAGATATCTCTAATGTGGAGTTTCATCAGCCTATTCATATGCTTGCTCAGGTAGTGGCATCATTGTCTCATTGGTGTAATCCTGTTGGTCATACTGATAGTTCATCTGAGGTCACTAGGGTTGGCCAGTTTATAGGGTTGGCCATTTTATAAGGTTGAATCCCCAGCCTTTATAAGCTCTAAGATTGAGGAGGATCCTCAGGGGCTTATTAATGAAACAAAGAAGATTTTTAGGGTAATACATGCTACTGATACACAAGGGGTAGAGCTTGCTACTTATCAATGGAAAGATGTGTCTTACCAGTGGTATGAGAAGTAGGAAGAGATAAGGGGGTGATGATGTTGAGCCTATAATGTGGGATGAGTTTTCAAGTACTTTTATTGATCACTTC
Organism: Capsicum baccatum var. pendulum; assembly: GCA_030864225.1. Classification (NCBI taxonomy): domain Eukaryota; kingdom Viridiplantae; phylum Streptophyta; class Magnoliopsida; order Solanales; family Solanaceae; genus Capsicum; species Capsicum baccatum. The sequence goes on along the minus strand of CM061558.1, from coordinate 167,216,044 downwards.
TTTTCTCAACTATTGGGAGAGGCTAAGGCTAATAAGTTTTTAAATTTGAAGTAGGGAAATATGAGTGTTAAGAAGTATGCCCTGAAGTTCCAGTAACTGTCCTATTATGCTCTAGAGTTAGTATTTAATATGGTGTCAAAAATGAGGAAGTTTTGTTTTTGTTTGTCCCGTAATTTCGTGTTAGAATATAAGGCTGCAATGCTAACTAATGATATAGACATATCCAGGCTATTGGTTTTTATGCAGGAGGTGGAGGATGAGGAAAAAAAATATGTAGAGATGGGAGAAAGGCAAAGCAAAAAGTTTAGATATGCAAAATCATGGGACTGAGAAGAAGATTTGGGGAAATTCTTATTTGACAGCTAGTTCTCCTTATTCTAAGCCTTCTGGTGATTATTGTTTTAAGGATAAAAGTGGTCCTAAGGCATAGGGTACCTAGTCTTAGGTTAGTGCAGCTTAGTCAGCTACACCTTATCCTCATTACTATTTTTGTAGACAACTTCACCGTGGGTATTATGAGGAAGGGAGGAACTTGCATTTTGATTATAGTTAGCTTGGTCATCTGCAGTGGAATTATCCTATAGCTAAAGTTTCCAATAGAGATAATAAGATCCTAGCTGCCACTTCTTTGGCATCGGCACCTAAGGGTGCCACTTCAAGTACTGACAATGGCCAGAATTGACTATTTACACTTTCTACTTGTCAGGAATCTGAGGCATCCCCCGATGTTGTCACTGGTATGTTACAACTTTTCTCCTATAATGTTTATTATTTGCCTGACTTAGGTTCTACCCTATCTTTTGTGAGCCCTTATGTGGTTGTACACTTCAGTTCTGGTCCTAAAAATATTTTTGATCCCTTTTCTATTTCTACTCCTGTGGGTGAGTCTAGTATGGCTAGAAAAATTTATAGGGGTTGTGTAGTGTCAATTGATTATAGGGAGATATTGGTGGATTTGATAGAACTTGATATGGTAGATTTTGATGTAATCTTAGGGATCGATTGACTCCATTCGTTCTATGCTTCTCTTGATTGTAGGACCCGAAGGATCAGTTTTCATTTTTCTTATGAACCAGTGTTTAGATGGGAGGGGAGTTCCTTAGTACCCATTGTGAGGTTTATTTCCTACGTTAAAGCTCAAAAGTTGATTTCCAAGGGCTGTTTGTATCATGTAGTTTGGGTTAAAGATTCTAACTCTGAGAGTCCCTCTTTCCAATCTGTCCCTTTGGTTAGTGAATTTCCTGAAGTTTTTCCCAATAATCTTCCTGGAATTCCTCTTGATAGGGAAATATATTTTGGGATTAATATTATATTGGATACCCATACCATTTCCATTTCTCCTTATATGATGGATTCGGTTAAAGTAAAAAACTAAAGGAGAAGTTAAATAATCTTCTTGATAAGGGCTTTATTTATCCTAGTGTTTCTTTGTGGGGTTCTCCTGTACTTTTTGTGCGAAAGAAGGATGGGTCTGTTCGAATGTGATTATCGTTAGTTGAATAAGGTTACAGTAAAAAATAAGTACCCTCTACCTAGGATTGATGACATTTTTTACCACCTCAAGGTGCTAGGTGTTTTTCAAAAGTTGATCTCTATTTAGGCTATCACCAGTTGAAAATTAGGGAGGTTGATATTCCCAAGACTACTTTCCAAACCTGGTATGGCCATTATGAGTTTTTTGGTTATGTCATTTATGTTTACTAATACTCCAACTACTTTCATAGATCTTATGAATTGAGTGTTCAAGTAGTTTGTGGATTTGTTTTGTATAGTCTTCATTGCTGACATCTTGATGTACTTCAAAAGTGGGGAAGATCATGCCAATCACCTATGAATTGTGTTGTAAACTCTTAAGGACCAGAAATTGTATGTAAAATTTTTGTTAAGGGTCTTCCACAAACTCGTAAATAGTATGATTCTATTTGGGTCATTATGGATAGGATGACTAAGTCTACTTACTTCTTTTTTGTGAAGACTAACAACTCAGGAGAGAATTGTGCTAAGTTGTTCATTCAGGAGATTGTTAAGTTGCATAGGGCACCAGTGTCCATCATTTCAGACTGAGGTACATAGCTTTCTTCTTATTTCTTCCATTCATTTCATAAAAGTTTAGGTACATAGGTGAACCTTGGCACCACTTCCACCCTAAAAAAGATAGACAAGTGGAATATACTATTTAAACTTTGGAAGATATGATAAGAGCCTATGTGATTGGATTCAAAGGTAGATGTTTTAACCATTTTCCTTTTATTGAAGTTAGGTACAATAATAGTTATTATTCAAGCATTCAAATAGCCTCTTTTAAGGCTCTTTATGGTAGAAGGTGCAGGTCTGTTATTGGAAGGTTTGAGGTGGGGGAGACTAGATTATTTGGTCCGAACTTGGTTTACCAAGCCATGGATAAGGTGAAGGTAATTCGGGAATGACTTATTACTACTTAAAGTTGCCAAAAGTCCTATGCAAATGTAAGGTGGAGGGAGTTGGAGTTTGAAGTAAGTGATTGAGTATTCTTGATGGTTTTCCTTATGAAAGGAGTCATGAGATTTTGAAAGAAGGGGAAGCTTAATTGTAATGCCCTGAAAATCTATCCCAAGGCATCACACGGTGCTTAGGACCACAAGTGATCCTAAGCTAACCCTTGAACTGACATACTGTTAACCAACCAATTAAATATCTATAAAATGACTGAATTTACTGGGCCGAAACATAAAAATGATGGAATGTGTGAACATACAATACTGATACAATTTTACATTCTAATAAATTCTGTAAAGAGGGACTGAAATTATAAGACTGACTCTAACTGACATCTGTAAAACCTCTACTATACTGACTATAGATAGCTGGGGCGCGACTCCAACTACCACTAACCAATACATGTGAGTAAGAAAGTAAAGTACATAAATGACATCTAACTAAAGTCGTCGAAGTTGGAGGACTCATTATCTGCTGGCTGGAATTTGCAACTGTCTGATTCTGTTTGCACATACTACAATTTGTACCTAAATTATGAGAAATGTAACACATAGACATATATGTGGATCAGTACTTTGAGGATGTACTGAGTATATGGGGGTGAAATGCATAAGTAAAACATCATCTCATAATCATTATTTATTAAACAATGCATGCTAAATGTAAATGACTTACGTAAGCTGGAATATCTGAAATATTGAAATAATAAGAAGAAAATCATACTTTATAAATTTAGTGAGTAATAACATTTAGTTCTGAAAGTTGTGCTTGTATTCTCTCTTTAAATCGTACTGTCTAAGTGTAGAAAGGACTCACTCTTAAATCTGAAATTTGAAAGCTGAAATTTGTAGCTAATATCCTTCTGTAAAGCATAATCTGAGTAAACTTTGTGAGCCTTTACACTTAGTTTTCTAAAAGCTTTCTGTAGATCTTTTACTTTACCTATCAGGAAAATACTTTAATAAGCTTTTTGTAAGGGAAAATACTTTATCTTAAGGGTCTAGAAATCTAAAAAATTATTCTGCATGAAGAAATACTTTATCTGAAGAGAGTTCTTTCAAAGCTTTTCTTTACTAGTAGGGAAATACTCAAAACTATTTATTTAATTTTACTAGCAGGGATGTTCTCTTAACCGACATAAACCATGTGAACATTCATGGAGTCCAACGTTCTTGTCCCCCTAAGGAGGAATCCTCAAATTGGGGAGAGGAGTCATACTCTTGCCAGGGAGTATAATCTACTTTCCATGCGATCGATCACAAGCTAAATATTTCATCCATATAAAAATGAGAATAATTTCATAATTTGTACCTACGTTGGCTACGTAGTTTTGTGGAAGATAGGGCATACTAATCCCACACTTCCCGCTCGGTGATAAATACTACTCCCTTTTTAGTCTTTATGCTCATTCTATTGGAAATCAACTTTAAACTAGTATAATGGTTCATTATGAAACCAAAAATACTTTTATCTGAGTAAATATATAAATACAGGTGATCTAAATTCTGTAAAGTGGATTCCATAATAGCTAAACCGATGATCAAAGATCAAAGTTTTTTTCGAAAACTGGAAATAATCTACTCATAAGATGTTTAAAGCATCATCTTTCATGAAGTGATACTATTCAATCTTGGGATAATACCCCATGCATAAATCTCATGTTAAAACATCAAATTGCTCGCGCTTGATGATGTAAACATTGAGAAATTAATTCAAAATCTGGAAATTTCTGCATTATGTATGAAAATATGAACATAAGCATGTGATTCAAATTCTAAATCATTGGAAACATCATGAGCTTGTAAATAACAATGATGGGTATAAACCCTAACTTCAATTTCATGGGAAATCACATAAAATTCAGTAAATTTGTAATTAAAAAAGTTTTTGGGCACAAGGATGAAAGGATTAACCTTGTTGAAGAACCCCACATACCTTAATTGATGATCTTTGATGAAAAGCTTGAATCTTGGATTCCTATTGACACTTTGGAGATGAATTCTTAGAGTTCTTATATTGGGAATCCTTAATCTTGAATTTCTTTGGAGAATTAATGAAGGAATTTGCATTTCTCGGGAAGAAAATTTGATCATCTAGGGTTTTATTTTGAGATAAAAGTGATGAAATAAGCATAAAGTGCTTTGGTATATGCATAATGATGTGTTTTGGACGGATTAAGGGCTGGGTAGTTTACCAAAATACCTTTTTTAAACTCCTAAAAGGAACTGAAAAAATGACCAAAATTCCCAATTTACTAGGCCACCGTGATACGCCACTATCGCGATGGCTCAGATAAAAAGGACGAGCAGGAACTGGGCATTCACCACGATGTTCCACAATCGCAGTGTCCCCTTGGATTGCCATTTTGGCCCTTGGCACGACGCGTAAGCATTGTTTAGTCTTAATGGAAAATGCCAAATGTGAAATGGGACATCACCGCAATGAGGGGCTTTCACGGAGGGCCACTGGAATTTGACAATCACCATTTTAACTGTCTTTGTGACACGCTAGGTGCCCAGGTGGCACACTGTCAACTTAAAAATGCCATAACTCCTTCACCGAGTGTCAGAATTGAGCAAATTTGGTATCGATGGAAATCTTAATTAATTTTCCACACAATGAAAAGTCTAAATATGGAAATTACCACATGGAATAAAAGGTATTCATCTTTGAAGAAAATCTTTGACATTTTAAGGATGAATTTAAGCTAGGAAAAAGTATGGGGTGTTATAATATCTCCCCCTTGGGAATATTCATCCTCGAATGTGTCTAATTAAGTTGAGAATGTTGGGGAACCTAAGTCTATAAGCTATCATGCACTACTGAAATAAACTGAATAACTGAATCTAAAACATGATGAGCTACTGAACTAATCTGCGAGTGACTGAATTCCCATGGAAATAACTATATGGCTAAGATAGAAATGAGAGAGTCGACTTATGAGTAACCATTACTTTAGACTAGATCTAATTTTTGTGAGAAAAAAGATGAGAGGTTTATAACATAAAAACTCGAGGTATTACAACATCTCCCCCTTGGGATCGTTCGTCCCCGAATGATACTAATTTGGTTGAAATACTAGGAAAAGACTGAGATGATACACAAGATACTTATGAACTAAATCATGACTTAATTGAGGCCATGCATGGACTGATCTGAATTCGTAATTTTTACGAATGCGAATATTTTTGCTCATGGAGTAGCCTTACTTGTGAAACCTTAGGTAGTAAGACTAGATTGGACATTGGAAATCTATAAGAACTAATCTTTTTGATTGTTAAATAGGATTGCAGTTTATACGGACTGAATTGTAACACCTGTATTTCCCTAACATAATCTAATTCACAATACATGAGTATTCATATATAAATTTTTTTAAACAATCATTGTTTTCCAGTCTAGAGCCTGCCATTTCATAGTAAATTCAATTAGCTTTCCAGCGATATAAAATTTTCCTAAATCCAATAACCTGGTAAGAAGTTATGGCAATTTTAAGTTTCAATCGTTAAACACCATCATTTTGACCCTTAGAGCATCGTGGAGTCAGTGTAAATAGAAATTGTTAATTTCTAGTGTTGCTCCGCGATAATGTTGCATCATGTCGTAAGCCCAGTTCATAATTGTCCAAATCCAGTGAGGCAACACGATCATGGAGCTCCGCGCTAATGGTGAAAATCAGAATCAAAGGGGCACCGCGATTTCTTCGCATCGCGCCATTAGTCCAGTTCCCAATTTTCAGTTTCCAGTTACACGGTGTGATAGTGACACATTGCGCCAAGTGTCCATTTTGAAAAAAATTGACGAAAATTAAAAGTTTTACCCAAGGGTAAAACAGTCCTTTCCCCTAATTTTAATCCACCCAGGTGTGCTTTTAAGCCCTAAAAACATTTTTAAACTCATTATTTTAATTATTTTCTCTAAAATCAAGAAGCTTTCTCTCCTAAATAAAGAACCCTAGCTCTCCAATTTGATGGACAATCCTCAAGAACTCACCCAGAGCTTCAAGAAATTCACTATCCCAGGTATGTTAGATGTTCATCCATGGATTCCTTTCATCCATGGAGCCCAATTAACCCATTTGAATTACCAAGTTATAATCTTTCAAGTTATTATGTTTTAAATTATGAATTCATCCATGAATCTCCATGCACTATTGATTTTATACCATGTTACCATGAAATTATTGTTATTATTCAATCCTCCATGTTTTAATATTATTATTTATTGAATTAAACCATGATTTAATGCTATTATGATGAATTTATGCTATTCATACAAGTTCCATGACATTTCTAAGATTGTTTTAAATCATGAACTACAAGTGTTTGATAAAATGCCTACAAGAGTGATTTATTTAATAAGAGCCTTCATGTTTTGAATTCCAAGTTTTAGTGTCATTATACTATAATTGTTTTGAGTCCTGGGGGTATTGAATACCCAAAATCCATAGCTGTTTATTTAGTCTAGTCTCAGTACATTATAGAATAGTTTTCTGAACATACTATAAGCATTTTCAGAATAGTCAAATATCAGTCAGTTAAACTTAAAATAGTCTAGTAGTTCAGTTGGGAGTAGGATTTAGAACCGAGCAAGTGTAGGGATGGTGTCCTACCCATCAGATAGGAAGATTCATTAGTAGCAGTCCCTATACTCCAGAACTACGTATCCAACATAGGATATGAGAAGTCACCCATCAGATTAGGCTTAACTATCTCGTATGGGTCACCCATCAGTTCAAGCTTGACACGCTTATTCCTTTGGACATTATAAAGTTTAGTGGATCCATACAACTATCATTAGTACCCGTGTCATGGTATTAACACCTTTCTAACTAGTGTTAAAGGTTGGATCCCAATTAGCTCAAATTAGGGAATGTCGGTTAGATGATACCCCCAACAGTCTCAGATACAATGCCAGTTCATTTATTCAGTCTTAGTGTTATTTGGCCAAAGCATACAGATTTTAGTTATTTCAGTATTTTTAGTTTACAGATTTTACCCAGTTCATGTCATATGCTGGTCATGCATCCTCAGTGTCTACAAATTTTCATGTATTTTTAGTATTTACAGATCTCATGCATACACAGTATTTACATGCTTCTCGTATCTCCAGTGCCTACAAATTTTATGTTCTCTACTCAGTACTTCATGATTTACATGCATATTCAGTTAATTATTAGTTCTATTCATGAAACCATGTATATCAGCCTACCTAATTTAGAATACTAATACATTCAAAGTACTAATAACATACCTTTCTTTTGCGCTATGATGTATTATATCATAGGTGCTGATGCTCAGTTCCTAGACCGTGCTTAGACTTCACTTCTCAGGTTATCAATAGTACAGTAGTAGTGGGGAGTCCTCATTATTTGAGGATAGATTATTTTACTTTATATCTCTATTTTAGTAGTTGTCAGAGTTAGTGAGGGCCTGTCCCATCAATTCATATTCAGTTAGTCAGTTTTAGAGGATTTTCAGACATTAGAGTCAGTTATTTAGTATTCAGACATTATAGTTAGTTATCTAGTTTATCATTATTTTATCAGATTCAGCCATTTTATCAGATTCAGCCAGTTGTTTCTATAGACTTATATTTCAGTTTTAAATTCAGTTATTACAACCTTATGGCAATATTAGATGTTTTCCATAATTATGATATTATTATTTATTGCTCATAACAGGTACCAGATCATGGGTTAGCTTATGGTCCCTTGGGACTATAAGCACCGTATGATGACTAGGGGGTAGTCTCGGGGCATTACATGAATCATACTGAATGCTCGTACCTAAATAGGGTATTTTTTCAACACTTTTCGAAGAAATTTCTAATGTTATTAGGGATTAAAGAACTTTGGGCATGATCTGAACAAAATATCTGAATAGCAAATTACAACATTGCTATGGCTCTGTAGCATGAAACATAATCTAATAAATCATAAGTCAGGATAAAACTTCTGGGCCTTAGGTGATACAACTTCGTACCCTTAAGTTTAGCAACACTTGCCAAGCACTCCCTCAACTATACTATTCCCTTCAAATACCATACTCACTTGATTCAAATTATAATTCTCACATGGCATTGATAAATCTATCTACTAAATTCTAAACTAAACTAAATCCTCTCATCAAGGTCAAGCCTAACTCGGAATCATAAGGTACTACACATAAAACCATAATACTAGCCTGAACCATGGATTTAATACCCCAAGCATTATCATAACCACCCACTCTAGGATAATTCTTCTTATTACTTTACCAACTAAATTCAACCTCTTACTAGAAATTATTTAATGAACAACACACCTATCCTCTTATATACTAACATGACATTTGAGCCTATCTTCATAACCATATGCACTTCTAAACAAACACCCATAAAAGCATCCTTCTCATATTCTCCAATACCTCTATCAATAACAACTTCCCTACACTATTCAATTCTCAGGAAGACACATATAAAATATTCTCAACTAACCAAGTCATACACAAAAAGCTTCATCTCAATATTCTCCACTAACCAAGTCATACATAAAAAACATCATCTCATAATCATCATTTATAAGACAATGCATGCTAAATATAGATGATTCACGTAAGATGGAATATCTAAAATATTGAAATAATAAGAAGCAAATCATACTTTATAAATCTAGTGAGTCATAACATTTAGTTCTGAAAGTTTTGCTTATATTCTCTCTTTAAATCATACTATCGAAGTGTAGAAAGGACTCACTCATAAATCTCAAAGATGAAATCTGTAGCTAATATCTTTCTGTAAAGTATAATCTGAGTAAATTTTGTGAGCCTTTATACTTAGTTTTCTAAAAGCTTTCTGTAGATCTTTTACTTTATCTATCAGGAAAAATACTTTAATAAGCTTTCTGTAAGGGAAAATACTTTATCTTAAGGGTTTAGAAATCTAAAAACTTATTCTGCATGGAGCCCAATGTTCTTGTCCCCCTAAACATTGGGGAGAGGATTCATATTCTTGCCAGGGATTTAACCTACTTTCCATGCGATTGATCACAAGCTAAATCTTTCATCCATTTATAAATGAGAATGATTTCATAATTTGTACTTATGTTGGCTACATAGTTTTGTGGAAGATAGGGCACGCTAATCCCACACTTCTTGCTCATAGATGTTTAAAGTATCGTCTTTCATGAAGTAATACTATTCAATCTTGGGATAATACCCCATGCATAAATTTCATGTTAAAATATCAAATTGCTCATGCTTAATTATGTAAACATTGAGAGATTAATTCAAAATCTGGAAATTTCTGCATTATGTATGAAAATATGAATATAATCATGTGATTCAACTTCTAAGTCATTGAAAACATCATAAGCTTGTAAATAACAATGATGGGTATATACCCTAACTTCAATTTCATGGGAAATCACATAAAATTCAGTAAATTTGTAATTAAAATAATTTTTGGGCTCAAGGATGAAAGGATTATCCTTGTTGAAGAACCCCACAAACCTTAATTGATGATCTTTGATGAAAATCTTGAATCTTTGATTCCTATTGATGCTTTGGAGATGAATTCTTAGAGTTCTTGTATTGGGAATCCTTAATCTTGAATTTTCTTAGAGAATTAAAGGAGGAATTTGGATTTCTTAGGAAGAAAGTTTGATGAGCTTGGGTTTCTTTTGAGATAAAAGTGATGAAATAAGTATAAAGTGCTTTGGTATATGCTTAATAATGTGTTTTGAACGGATTAGGGGTTGGGTAGTTTACCAAAATACCTTTTTTAAACTCCTAAACGAAACTTAAAAAATGACCAAAATTCTCAATTTATTGGGCCACCGCGATGCACCACTATCACAGTGGCTTACTAGAGAAGGACGAGTGGGAGCTCACCGTTATGCTCCAAAATCGCGGTGCCCCCTCAGATTGTCATTTTGACCCTTTGCGTGATATACCAACATCGCTTAGTCTTACTGGAAAATGTCAAATGTTAAATAGGACAACACCGTGATGTGGGGCTTTCACGGAGGACCACTGGAATTTTACAATCGCCATTTCAACTATCTCCGAGATGCTCTAGGTTCCCTGGTGGTATACTGTCAACATAAAAATGCCATAACTCCTTCATCGAGTGTCAGTATTGGGCGAATTTGGTATCGATGGAAAGCTTATTTAATTTTCCACCCAATGAAAAGTCTAAATATTGAAATTACCACATGGAATAAAATGGTATTCATCTTTGAAGAAAATATTTAACATTCTAGGGATGAATTTAATCTAAGAAAAAGTATGGGGTGTTACAACAATCCTCGTTATGTTGGTCCATATCATATTTTAAGAAGAATTAGGAATGACACTTAGGATTTAGACTTACCAGAAAGCTTGTCTTTGATTCATCTTGTTTTCCATGTGTCCATGCTTAAGAAGTCTGTGGGTAACCCTTATTTTCTAGTACCCATTGAGGATGTTGATTTTGTATATTTGTTGTCTTATGAGGAGGTCTCGATTAAAATATTGAATAGTCAAGTTTGTAGATTGAAGACAAAGGATATAGCTTTGGTGAAGGTTCTTTAGAGAGATCAAAAGGTGGAAGAAGCTACGTGGGAAGCTGAGGAAGATATGAGGGACAAGTACCCATTCTTGTTCCCCATGTTAGATAAAACTGCTTAAGGTATGAGTTTTATTTCCCTTCTATTGCATTTTGAATTTGTCCTTGGATTCTACTATGTTGTTTCTTATCCTGCTAAAAATATCTTAACTCCTCATTCAAGGATGAATGATCTAGGGGGGTAATGTAAGACCCCAAAATTTTTTTATCATTTTATTTTTGGCCCTCTCGTGTGCGTAATGTAAATTTTTTATTTGAATTATGTTAAGGTATGTTAATGAGGTGTTTTGGGAAAGTTTTAGAATTTTCAAAAGGGGTTTGGGGCCATTTGGGGACCCCGAGGTAGTGAGGGTCTGCAATAGTGGCGTGGTATGATCTGCGATAAGAGCGTGGCATGGAGGCTAACCTCTGCAATAGTGACATGCCATACTGCTATGCACTTTTATCTAAATTTTTTTACATGAGGGCAAGGGATTTTTGGTCCTTTAACCCTTAAAGGACTTTAAAACACTTGGATGACCCTTTTTCTTCCAGTTATCAAGATCAAAACCTTACTTTTTCCCCTTTAACTCCCAACCCAAGAAAATTCAAGGGTTTTACAAGGAATTCACCATTCAGGCTCTAAACTTTGAATTCTCTTCAATTTTTTCTATATTTCAGGCATGTTTCTCATTATTTAATTTATATTTTACATTGTGTCATGAATTTACTCAATATCTATGTGTTTTGAATGATGGGTTTAAATTGGGTAGAGGGTTTTTTGTTGTTAATGCTTGAATTACTTTTCCTATTATTTAATGTGTTATTTGTGCTTTAAGTTGTGGCTTTTGGAACTGAATAGGTGCATTATTATAATGATTAGAATGGGTGACATGGGTTTCCCCAAATTAATGAAATTTTTGTATGGTAATGGAATCAATCTCAACCCACTTTATTAATCTTAGTTTCAAACATGGAATTTTACATAATTTAACTTACCTTTTAGAACATTGCATTGCATTGAAGGATAAATGGATAAATATGGTTTGGGAAAGCCCTTGGTGGCCATGGTTTTTTATTTTAAATGGAACTTGGGAGTCTAATAATTATATGGATTGGTTTGGTAATAATGGAATAACTTGCAAGAATATTAGTATGATAATACCAAGTTGGTAAATGCCTTAATAAAAATCCTTGGTTAATGGTTGGTTTATGTGTGAACTATTTTAATCTGGATTTAAATGAAATTGTGTAACTCACTGTGAAGGTGTAGTTCTAAGGGGACCAACACTGGAAACTACATCTACCAATGTTGGGGTCTATATGACCATGTGTTTGGATACACATTATATTTGGATGGCTATTTTCTTGGTGTCTTTATCCATTCTTCAGTACATGCAACTAACATGGATTGGGGCCCTTCCAGATATTTTCAAAACTATATACACCAAATATGCAAAGATCAGAATCATTTGTACCTCTCCAAATACATACATATTCTGAATCACTTAACCAAGAAAAACAGACATACAACTATGTTTCCCGAAAATACATTGAAAATATATACACCTTACGAACCATGTTAAATACCAAACCTATTCAAAGTGACAAACTAGCCGCACAACAAAAAGGATATATTACCCAGAAATGCCAGAATTACAGTAAACTTATTGCTTTTCCAGGTACAAGTTCGAATTTAATCAAATCATGTTACTATTATGGATTATTATCTACAGTTTACACAATTACTGGAGAAGAGTTAGAAGGAATTCCAGATATTTACAATGGATTTATGATCTACAAGAGAATTACTAACGGACAATTATTTTATGTTCGATTTTATTCCGTCCCAGCCAAAATATTGTTTGATGAAGTTAAACAGACTATTATAGTAATCAAGATAGGCATGACCAGAGATTGTATTATTCCAGAAGAAAAATGTGAACAAGGCGAGATACCAAAGACACAAATACCAGGATTTTACCATAACAAAAGAGTTATTGGACTTAGTAATATATTATCAGAATTACTTAATAATTATTCAAATTAGAAACCCATTTGGATATATAGCTTGAGGAATCAAACATTGGTTTATTCAACTTGTAAATAAGTTAGAGACCAAGACATGGAAGAACTTAGGAAATGGGAATTAACACTCCTCAGACCAGAAGAACAACCATTAACGAGATCTATCAAAAAAGAAATTATTTTACAAGAAGCTATGGAACAATTTTGTGAAAAAGTTGGCCAAAAATACAATGATCACATATGTAGCAGATGTAGTGGCAGACACAACTTTATTTCAGATGTGATGCTACACTGACAAGAAGATAAAAAAGCAGCAGATACGATAAAAAGAAGATAGAAACGGATCAATAATGGGGATAAAAGACAGAGATATTAATTATGAAAAAGAAATGTAACAAAATAAGATAGAATTTTTTTGTTTCTTTACGTAAATTATTAATCTATTGTATAGGTTTTTTGACTATTGTTAGTCTAGGTATTAATAGCTTTTGTCCTTATTTGTATTTCTAAGTCATTCTCTACTTTTAAAGAAGAAGACTTTTTGAAAAGTAGAGTTAGGACAATAAAGACTTTGTAAATAAAAAGTTAACATACATGTAAAAATAACAGTGTAAAGTATTCTCATTATAAATGAAAGACATTGAAGGCAGAAGGAAGCAAGCATTCATGCATTGAAGCAAAAACTCTCTCTTGTCTACATTAAATATTTTGATTATTTATTAAAAAACAGGTATATTTCAATGGAAAAATCTATGGAGGAACAAAGCTTAGAATTATCTTACCTACTAGAACAGGTATATTCATTTACTATTATGAATAGCTAAATTCATAAATTCCTAACAATCACGATATGATAAAATAAGTTCATGTTAGTTGCTTTATAGTAGAATTATTCGAAAAATAGCATGTTAAGAAGTTTATTAGCAAAGTAGAAAAGGAGAAAAATCCCTAAGAACTATGCATCCTAAAAGTGAAACCGATGAGGCAAGAAAGCCGTGATAGGGGAGTAGCCAGAGTAGAGGCGCTATTTAAGGGAAAAGTATCCATATTACCATGCTAATAGTGACCGAAGAATATGTTATTTAAGAATAATCTAGTATATAGTAATCTAAAGTGATCATATTTTGTTATGTGTATGATTGAAGGGAATATTTTGAAAAAGCATCATATGAAAAATGAATACTTATTTATCTGACGAAATGGTAGATAAATTTAAAATACTTGTTTTATATGTACTTAAGGATATAGAAATTACAGATATAAGAAAAATCATATTAGAAAAAATATTTCATGAATATTTTATGACTTGAGTAAATTATAAACCACACTTACCTAACTACTCTTACAAATGCTTATATACCAAACCTACATATCAACCATGATAAATTATGTATATTTAGAATTTTGGAAAATGAATATGAAAAATATACAATCAACAGAAAACAAATGAATGTAAATTTAGATGAATATATGAGGACTAAAGATATAAAATATATAGAATTTCTCAGTGAAAATATAGAAGAATTAATGAGATTAAACAATTTTAAAAATATTATAATAAATTATTAAACCAATTTTAAATGACAGATAATCTTAAAATATTAATCTTATATATACTTAGAAATATAGTAATTATAGATATTAAGATAATAATATTAGAAAAAATATTAGACTATGAAATTGAAATTATAAATTGGATAGAACAACTATACTTAGATAATTACCCAGATGAATATTATTCAGACTAAAATGATAGAATATATTATATAAATTAGAAAAAGCTAAAGTGACCTATATGAAGAAATTAATTATAGAAATCGACTCAAAGAAATAATGAAAAATCTAAAAGAAAAATTAATATGGATAAAAGAAACCTTAGAAAATTTAGAAAAAAGTACAGATAATAGTTTATATAACATAAAAAAATCATTAAGAGAAGAAGAAAGAGAGATAATTAATAGCATTAATAACCTTAATTCAGATATAAATTATAGTACAATTAGAATAGAATATTACACGAAAATTAGTAACCAAGCAACTACTTTAGAATAAAATAACAAACTATAAGTATTTAAAATATTGGAGACAAGATATGGAAGAAATAAGATTAGAAGAAGTGCTTATGAAGGAGAATTTAATCGAATATTTTAGGACAAAAGATATAGAATATTTAGAATACCTCAAAAATAATATAGAAGAATTACAAAGACTAAGAGAAAAAACTAAAGAATACTACAGTAAAGCATTTAATCAAATACCATTTAATCACCCCCAAAGATATGAACACAAATAAAATTAAAATATTTAGAGAAATTAAGAAATATCCATGCAAAAATAAAAATAGATCCATAAGTATGATAGATCTATTAAAGTTATCTGCACCACCTAACAATGTCTCTTTCATAATTAATATCTCTGTCTCTTATCTCCATTATTGATCCGTTGCTATCTTATTTTCTCTATTTTTTTTGTCGTATCTGCTACTCTTTTATATTCTTGTCAGTGTAGCATCACATCTTTACAAGTTGAATAAACCAATGTTTGATTCCTCGAGCTATATATCCAAATGGGTTTATGATTTGAACAATTATTAAGTAATTCTGATAATATATTACTAAGTCCAATAACTCTTTTGTTGCGGTAAAATCCTGGTATTTATGTCTTTGGTATCTCGTCTTGTTCACATATTTCTTCTTGGATAATACAATCTTAGGTCATGCCTATCTTGATTACTGTAATAGTCTGTTCGTATCTTTTTCTTTATTTTGTTATGCTTCTTCTGTTGTCATACTGCTAAATTCATAACTTATAGCTATTTCATATTTTTTTCAATATTTCTGTAGGTAATATTTTTGTAGGTGTTGATGTTCCTTCTGGATTTGTATCAGATCTTAATATTTTTTTACTTGCTTCAGCTAGGTTTAAAAATCATAATTTTACTGTTCCTATTAATGTCTTTTCTATATATTCTGGTGTATTTGTTGTATCTATTTTATTATCTAATAATTTTTTTGACATGTATCCTACCCATAGTTGTATTATTTTATTTATGTCTATTACACAGTCTAAATGAATCTTATTTATTCCATATCTTGTCTCCAATATTTTAAATACTCATAGTTTATCATTTTATTCTAAAGTAGTTACTGTTAACTAATTTTCGTGTCATATTCTATTCTAATTGTACTACAATTTATATCTGAATTAAGGTTATTAGTGCTATTAATTATCTCTCTTTCTTCTTCTTTTAATGAGGTTTTATATTATATAAACTATTATCTGTACTTTTTTCTAAATTTTCTAAGGTTTCTTTTATCCATATTAATTTTTTTTTAGATTTTCTATTATTTCTTTGAGTCGGGTTCTATAATTAATTTCTTCATATAGGTCACTTTGGTTTTCTCTAATTTTTCTAATATATTCTAACATTTTAGTCTAAATAATATCCATATGGGTAATTATCTAGGTATAGTTGTTCTATCCAATTTATAATTCAATTTCATAGTCTAATATTTTTTCTAATATTATTCTCTTAATATCTATAATTTTTATGTTTCTATGTATATATAAATTATTATTTTAAGATTATTTGTCATTTAAAATTGGTTTAATACTTTATTATAATATTATTTTTTAGTTTTTTGTTTTAATCTCATTAATTCTTCTATATTTTCAATGAGAAATTGTATATATTTTATATCTTTAGTCCTCATATATTCATCTAAATTTGTTTTCATTTCTTTTTATGTAGATTGTATATTTTTCATATTCATTTTTCAAAATTCTAAATATACATAATTTATCATGGTTGATATGCAGGTTTGATATATAAGAATTTGTAAGAGTAGTTAGGTAAGTGTGGTATATAATTTAATCTAGTCATAAAATATTTATCAAATATTTTTTCTAATATGATTTTTTCTTATATCTGTAATTTCTATATCCTTAAGTACATATAAAAAAAGTATTTTAAATTTATCTACCATTTTGTCAGATAAATAAGTATTCATTTTTCATATGATGCTTTTTCAAAGTATTCCCTTCAATCATACACATAACAAATTATGATCACTTTGGATTACTATATACTAGATTATTCTTAAATAACATATTCTTTGGTCACTATTAGCATGGTAATCTGGATACTTTTCCCTCAAATAACACCTCTACTCTGGCTACTCCCCTATTACGGCTTTCTTATCTCACTGGTTTTACCTTTAGGATGACATAGTTCTTAGGATTTTTTCTCCTTTTCCACTTTGCTAATAAACCTTTTAACATGCTATTTTTCGAATAATTCTACTATAAAACAACTAACATGAACTTATTTTATTATATCATGATTGTTAGGAATTTATGAATTTAGCTATTCATAATAGTAAATGAATATACCTGTTCTGGTAGGTCTGATAATTCTAAGTTTTGTTCCTCCATATATTTTTTCATTGAAATATACTTATTTTTTAATAAATAATCAAAATATTTGGTGTAGAAAAGAGAGAGTTTTTTCTTCAATGCATGAAGGCTTGCTTCCTTCTGCCTTCAATGCCTTTCATTTATAATGAGAATACTTTACATTGTTATTTTTACACATGTCGTAACTTTTTCTTTACAAAGTCTTTATTGTCCTAACTCTACTTTACAAAAAGTCTTCTTTAAAAGAAGAGAATGACTTAAAAATGCAAATAAGGACAAAAGCTATTAATACCTAGACTAAAAATAGTCAGAAAACCTATACAATAGATTAATAATTTACGTAAAGAAAGAAAAAAAGTCTATCTTATTTTGTTACATGTCTCTTTCATAATTAATATCTCTGTCTTTTATCTTCATTATTGATTCGTTGCATCTTCTTTTCTCTATCTTTTTTTTGTCGTATCTGCTGCTTTTTTATCTTCTTGTCAGTGTAGCATCACATCTGGAATAAAGTTGTGTCTGCCACTACATATGCTACATATGTGATCATTGTATTTTTGGCCAACTTTTTCACAAAATTGTTCCATAGCTTCTTCTGAAATAGTTCCTTTTTTGATAGATCTCGTTAATGGTTGTTCTTCTGGTCCGAGGAGTGTTAATCCCCATTTCCTAAGTTCTTCCATGTCTTGATCTCTAACTTCTTTACAAGTTGAATAAGCTAATGTTTGATTCCTCGAGCTATATATCCAAATGGGTTTCTAATTTGAATAATTATTAAGTAATTCTGATAATATATTACTAAGTCCAATAACTCTTTTGTTGCGGTAAAATCTTGGTATTTGTGTCTTTGGTATCTCGTCTTGTTCATATATTTCTTCTGGAATAATACAATCTCTGGTCATGCCTATCTTGATTACTGTAATAGTCTGTTTAACTTCATCAAACAATATTTTGGCTGAGGCAGAATAAAATCAAACATAAAATAATTGTCCGTTAGTAATTCTCTTGTAGATCATAAATCCATTGTGAATATCTGGAATTCCTTCTAACTCTTCTCCAGTAATTGTGTAAACTGTAGATAATAATCCATAATAGTAACATGATTTGGTTAAATTCAAACTTGTACCTAGAAAAGCAATAAGTTTATTATAATTCTGGCATTTCTAGGTAATATATCCTTTTTGTTGTGCGGCTAGTTCTTCACTTTGAATAGGTTTGGTATTTAACATGGTTTGTAAGGTGTATATATTTTCAATGTATTTTTGGGAAACATAGTTGTATGTCTGTTTTCTTGGTTAAGTGATTCTGAATATGTATGTATTTGGGGAGGTGCAAATGATTCTGATCTTTGTATATTTGGTGTATATGGTTTTAAAAATATCTGGTTGAGGTTGTAATTCTTTTTCTTTGGTATTTCAGGTTTATTTTGATTGACTATATTTTTTTTCCTTTAAATATATCTCCTGCGCCTGCAGCTGTAGTTGTAAGTTCATTAGTAATTTGAGTTTTTAGGTATTTCTCATCGTCACCTTCTAGGTCTAGTTTTTTAATGTGCTCTTTCTGCATAGTATCTTATTTTTTATAGTGCCCAACCTACACTTTTATGTTTGTAACTTCAGTAGTTAGTGTAATAACTCTTTCTTTTAATAAATTCATTTTCTCAAACATTTGAAGTAATAAATCGGTCTGGGTATCTTTGGCATCAGCCTCTTCCATTGATAAATCAGTTTGAGAAGCTTTGTCTTGATAAGTAATCTGCAATGACATTTTTGTTAGTATTAATCACTTCAATCGTAAATGTGAAATTTAGTATATTTAATACTAGTCTTCGAATTTCCTTCGTTGAAACTGAGTTCTGTTTTTTTCTCGTTAGCCACCATCGTACTTGTGTGTTATCTGCACTTACAATAAATTTGTTATATACAATATATGGTTCAAACGCTAATAGACATTTATATAATGAACATAATTCTTTTCTATTTATTTCCCATTTTATTTCTGTTTCATTAAATGATCCTAAATAATATCTACAATGATGTTCTATTTTTTCATTTTCGTATTTGTATTTAAGTACTCCTCCAAAACTATATTCACTTGCATCTGCTTCTACTATATATGTAATTTTTTTATTTTCATCTCGGAATTGTAATTTTGGTAACTCTTTAAAAAATATTTTTATTTTCTAGACTTGTTCTTTATCTTCGTCGTTGTAATTATATTCGATATCTTTTTTTAATTTTTTCTATAATGGTTTTAGATTTTCTGCTAATTTTGGTATATATTCTCTTACTTGATTTACTAATCCTAAGAACGATTGTAATTTTTTTTTGTATGTAATTCTTCTTTTAAATTTATTATTTTTGTACTATATGTTGTTGCATTTTTACTTCACTTTTATCTATTTGTATTCCTAAAAATTCTATCGGATTTTTCATAATTTCGGCTTTCTTTTCACTTAAACTTATTCCTGATTTTTTTATTATATCTGTAAATTGTTCTAATAATTTTAAATGTTCATCTTTGATTTTGTATATAATAATATATCATCTATGTATACTATACAATTAGGTAATTATTTAAAATAACTATTCATAAAGTGTTGATATATACTTGGTGTATTTTTATATCCAAATGATAATACGTTCCATTCATAAAATCCTTGTGGTACTGTAAATGCAGTTAATTCCTTAGATTCTTCTTCTAACTTTAAGTGGTAAAATTCCGATTTACAGTCAAATTTACTAAAATAGTTATATCCTTGTATTTGTCTTATTTCTAATATCTTATTTGGTATTTGATAATAATATGTCATAGTTTTTGCATTTAAATTTCTATAATCAATAACGATTCTACTTTTACCTCTTTTTTGTTCACTATGTTTATTTACTATAACTGTTGAACTATTATGTTTACTATTACTTTTTTGTATATATTGTTTCTCTAATAATTCATCTATATGCATTTTAAATTCTTTTAAATCATCAAAATTATATGTTAATGGTTTTTGAATTATTATGCTATTTTTATCTATTAATTCAATTTTTATAATAGTTTTATGTTTTTCCCATCCTTTTAATGGATCTTCACTATATAATCTTTCTAATTTGTTCTTAATTATTTCTATCTTATTTACTAAAAATATAGTTATTTCCTTTTTATTTATCAAAAATACGACTAGTTCTATTGTGTCTTCAGTATTTTTTTGTATTTTCTAACTTTTGTGTAATTTTTTCACTTCCTTCTATCCAATCAGTTTTCTTTCTTATTTTATTAATAACTCTTTTTGCTCTTACTTTTTGTTTACATGGAGTTGTAAACCACCAATCTGTTTTAGTTATTATATGTGGGTATAATTTATCTAAGAATGACATTCCTAAAAGCATATCTTTTAATGTTAGTTCATAATTATGGATTTCATCTATTGTTATTATTTTATCCCATATTTGTATTTTTACATTTTTAGCTTTATATGTAATTAAGCTTCCTTCATTATTAAATCCTTTGACTACTATTGGTGTTTTTGATTTATCCCATTTACTTTCTGGTAAACAATTGTATCTACATAAGTTTGCTTCTGCTCCTGCATCTATCATAGGTGTATAATACCTATTATAATATGCTTCTACTATTACTTTTACAAGTACATATATTTTCATATCTTTATTATATGTTATAGACAATTGTGTATGTTCTATATTGTATGGTTTTACTTGTTCTAACCATTTTATTCCTAATATTATGTCTACTTTTTGCATTTCTTCCTTTATTTCAAATTCTATTTTTATTTTTCTAACTCCTGTTATTATTTCTTTTTTCTACCGTATCTTTAATGTTTATTAGACTCCTTGCTTCATCCCAATTCTTTATTATTTTTGAACTAAATGGTTCAGGTAATTTACTAAAATATAATTTTCTTATTTCTTTACTTTCTTCTATATTATATGTTCCTTTATAATAATATTCTTTAAATGCGCACGTACATTCATCTATATAGCACATATTACATATTACTAATTTTAATATTAAATTTCTATTCATATCTTTTTCTTTATTTTGTTCTGCTTCTTCTGTTGTCATACTGCTAAATTCATCACTTATAGTTATTTCATATTTTTTCAGTATTTCTGTTGGTAATATTTTTGTAGGTGTTGATGTTCCTTCTGTTTTTGTATCAGATCTTAATACTTTTTTTACTTGCTTCGGCTAGGTTTAAAAACCATAATTTTACTATTCCTATTAATGTCTTTTCTATATATTCTGGTGTATTTGTTGTATCTATTTTATTATCTAATAATTGTTTTGACATGTATCCTACCCTTAGTTGTATTGTCTTATTTGTGTCTATTACACAGTCTAAATCTACAAAGTTATAATTAGTTATTTGTCTTGGTGTCCATTTATTATATTCATCCTTTGGATTGTATCTTTTAAACTTACTTTTGTAATTATAGGTTGGTTTTCTTATATCTGATGTAATAGGTATTATATTTTTATTTAGAGTATTTATTTCTGTATTTATTAGTTCTAGATCTTCTTTATTAATTACTTCTTGTTTTTCATTAATTTCTAATTTTCCTATGTTTTCTAGAATTTATGTATATGTTTCACTATCTTCCGAATCATAATTATCTGTTTCTTCAGAATCTATTGTATTTATTTCTAATTCACTAGTTTCTGGTTCTATATTTTTTATTTCTAATTTTTTTTTAAATTGATTTATCTCAATTAATAATTTTTGTTCTTTATCTTTTTCTTCTTTTTATTTCTGTCTCTTTTCATATAAATCTTTTAGCATTTGTAGTTCTTTTTCTATCAGCAATCCTACTATTTTTAGTTTCTTCTATTTTTCGTATTTCTTCTGTAGTTTGTTGTTTTATTTTATCTATTTCCTTTTTTCTATCTATCTCTTCATTTTCTTTTTCTATTCTTACCATGTCTGCCAACTTATCTTCTAATTTTAATTCTTCTTTTTTCAAACATTAAATATAAATGTTCACCTATTTTCTTATACCTTCTTCCTAGATTAGAAAATACTATTTTTATTTTTAATCCTTCATGGTTTTCATATGTTTTTTCATCTATTATAAATTCTTCTTTGTTCATTTTATTTAAATGTATATAAGTTATGTTGATATATATATATATATATATATATATATATATATATATATATATATATATATATATATATATATATATTCTAGACTATTTATTGTTGATTCTAAATTTGACATTTCTTCTTTTTGTGCTTTTATTGAATTTTTACTAACTCCGACAATTATGTTATACTGTAATCTTTCTATCCTTATTTTTAATTCTTTACGTTTTTCAAATATTATTTATTTTAATTCTTTATATTGTTGTAGTTTTTGTACGTTATCTATCTAAACAAATAAAATATTGTTTTGGTAAATATCTAAATTTAATTGTTTCATAATCAAATAAATTAATCAAATAAATCCAAATATTTACTACTTTCGTAACTTTAAACAACATAGCTCTGATGTCAATTGTTAGGGGGTGCGGATATCTTTAATAGATCTATTGTTAGATCTTAAGATATTTTGAGGATAACTTTTCGGACTCAGTATGGTCATTCTGAGTTCTTGGTCATGTCCTTTGCGTTGACCAATGCTCCAACCGCGTTCGTGTAGTTGATGAATGATGTCACCTAAGTTACACCTCCTAAAAAGTATAACATGGCCGCTTGTCAAATATAGAACCAAACAAGGTTGGGGTCGATCCCATAGAGAATAGGATGAAAATCTATCACGAGTTTGCTAGTGCAGTTGGGAAGTACAGAAAGTAAATGAGAGGTTTTTTAGTAACAACAGTAATAGTAATAATGTTGGGAAGTAGGGTTGTTATCAATATGAGACGATCACTATAATAAACATCAAAAGTTCCATGAAACCAAGGAATGTCAACACCCTTAACTTAGAATATTTGCATGTTCTTAGGAAACTAACTCATAACAAAGAAACACGATGCTTACTAAAAGAATCCTAAGGCATCTATCACAGTGAACTTAATTTAGCTCAAATCTCTTACCCCCTCCTATTTCAAACTTTCAAAAATATTATGTCGAATCATACTGAACAATAGTATGAAACAAAGGAACTAAGTGATGGCATTACATTAGTATCAAACAACCAAATGTATATGTAATTTACACTACCCGAATAGATAAGTAGTTAACAATACAACCCATATACCCTTACAGCAAAGAAGTGCCAACTCTCACAGGATAATCATGCATGTCAATGAGAGGATGATATCAAGGCACTCACACTCTCAAAATAAGTTCTAATAATGTGCATAAAATACCATAGGTTTCCCTTATTTTCTATACCTTAGTTTTTTGAATGGTTGGATTCGAATCACTATAGGACTTTTCTAGGCTTGTAATATACACTACACTTACATTATTTTCTTCCACTACGCAACAATAGTTCTTTTATTTCACCTTTTATCCTTTATTGCTTATTTATTTGGGTGTGGTTTTCTTCTATCTTTTTCATTTATTCAATTCTTTTTTTTTCATTTTTTCTTTCTGTTCTATTTCACACTTTTCTACCTTACCAACCCTATTTTCTATCCTTATTTAATCAACACCTTTATTCATACCTATTTTTAACTACTCACCCCTATGATAGCCACCCTCAACTTAGGCAATTTTCCTGAGTTGAGGTGCACTGTATCCAAGGAGGGATCAGGGCAAAAATAGGTTTATTATAATTAAACGGAAAGGTGAAAAGGTGAAAAAAAAAAATAGGTCAATTTAGGCTCAAATCAAGGATCAAGGGATACTTATTTTTATTTGGACAATCTTTTAGTCTAAGAGTGGACTAATTAAAAAATGGCCTATGATCTTGTCCTAACCAACTATCCTATAATCGAGGCAAGACTAACCAGGAAAGTTCTAGATTAAATGCACAAAGTGAACTAGGTAAATGACTCACACATATGATAAGGGTTATATGATCAACTACTACCTATCCAGTTTATGCAATGCTAAGTTTTGATTATATTGTCCCTAACACTAATGTCATAGCAAGATTCACACAGTGGTCACACATATATTTACATACACATTTCACAAATTTTATTTTAGGGGTATCATATTTTTTGAACTCTTAAAAACACAAAACAAAACATGTTAACTTGACATAGGTTCCTTATTTTCCTTTTCATTAATCATAAGCAACATATACATAAAACAACATGATATGATACCTAAACATACCATTTCTAACTAAGATAAATCATCCAATGTAAAAAAACACGACAACAAGAATATTCTACTGTGGTACACCCCACCAACAACTAAAAGCTAATGCACTGTCCCTAGTGCATTCTAGAAACTAAATAACAAAAGGGTGTAGGGACATACCTGAGATGCTCTAGGCATCAAAATCTGGCTCACCCTCATTTGGGGCATCATGTGACTTATCGCCAGGAGGTGGTGGTGGTGAGTGACTAAAGGAGGAATCCAATGCCATCTCAGCATGACTTTGCTCATCAATAGTATGATTCACCCTAGACTCGATAGTGGCCTTCTTCAATGCCTGCTGAAACTCCACATCAGGGTTACCTAACTCTTCCTTATCATATTCTCTCTTGGCCCAATAGGTGGGTCCTCATAATACTTGGGAAACAAATTAAAGATTAGTGGTGGAGATCTGGGCAGTGGCTGAATAAATAAAAGAATCACTGAAGAAATTACTAGAATGTGGTCCTCAACTAAAGAGTGTGCCTATGATCTCAATGTGACCATTTCCTTGTGTAGGCCTGACAAATCAGGTACCCGAACCTTGAAAAGTTGTGCTTCCATTTGCGCCTCAAAACTATATATGCCCTTGTAACTCTCTTATGAATTGCTCTATGACATCCATCATCGTGCCCTCAGCTCTAGCTTTAAAAGCCTCTAATATGGTCAAAATCCATAGACTTATCTGAGTAAATAATATGGAAATCTGGGTATCCGTATATATATGTTGATCATTTATCTTCTGCTGCTGATCAACCAACTGTTGTAAGAACTTTGAGGTACACTACAAAATCAAAAATTGGTGGGTGAGGGGGAAAAGTAGAAGCCGAGGATGGTCTTGATGTTTGTGAAGCCTCTTTACTTCCTAGAATAGTAGTAGGCCCCAACCGCTGACTACTCATATCAATATCTCCAACTGGTTTTAATTTCACAACCTACTCGACCGATATAAAAGGCCCCTTAAAGTAGGCTGCACCCAAAGAAGTAAATGGATGTGCTCTCTATAGTGCAATAGGGTTGGCCGCATCCTTAATTAAATCAATATCTGCCATGTGAGTGGCCTCGATATCCAACTCTTGAATAGTTAGCACTCTAACCGTATCACATAATCTCTACACTTGACAAGGTAAAGTAAGGGTGGTAAATTCTTAGAATGCTATCTTGTGGATCTCAGTTCGGATCTACTTAGAAAAATCGATATCAATCAGAACAACCTATCCTAAGTGAGGACATTGTCTATAAATGTCAGACTTAAATGATTCCTTACTATTGTCCACCAAAACTTTGCTACAAGTTATCGATGCCTTCTTAATCTCCCCCTTCCTATCGACCCAAGGGAAATCAATACCAAACTTTACAATTTGCTTGGGTAACCATTTAGCCAAGTTTACTCTCTATTCCCTCTAATTAGTATATCGCATCATGCACCAACTCCTCACTAACCTCAAATGATAATCAAATTCAGTTGTGGTGGTCGATTCCATAAATTCTGGTCCAACCAAGAATTACCTAATCGTCTACTCAGATACTCAACCCTAACCCTTCTGACTAGTGAGTAATTCAGTAGGGATGGTTCACTTCTCTCCTCTCAGCTAGGGTAACTAAGTATATTAATGTCATATATAAAACATATAATCCCCGTACAATATCTAGGAAGTAAGAACCTGAAGGCTGGGTCCTTTAGCCAAATTGATATATCTCAAATGGAGCTTGTAGGTATGGAGCTCCTTCTAGAAAGACCAACTCAATTTGAGTCTTCTCCCAATACCATATCGAGGTCTACCCTACTCAGTAATAGTGTTGTTTGTATCATAAATATGTTGCATTACCTCCACACACCATCTCAAAATAACTTGAGCAAGTAATACTGTAGAGATGTATGTGGACTCTAACCTCAGTAAGCAGATGCTGAAGCGGCAGCAGCCTGAGTACCTTGAGCTAAAGAAAAAACTTCCTGATTAACCTAATCTACATCATTACTATCACAAGACTAAGGTTCCTCTAAATCGTATAATGATTCTGACTACTCCTCAAATAAGTTTTAGCTAGATCTTTATCCTCACAAGAACCAGAACTTGACTAATCCCCTCCCTCATTATATTGTGGAGAATATGGTGGTGATGTCGTCGCTGACTTTATCTGGGGCCCAATTCAGACAAAATGAGCTAGTGAAGTTTAGGCCCCTCACTACATTGCCTTTGGTGTTGTGGGCTAAGAGCCCGACTGAATAGTCACTGGTGCTGACTGAGAGCCCAACTGAATAGCTGCCTTGGCTACAACCTGCCTTTGTGCCTGCCCCCGAGTATGGAGTGGACCAAGGGTGTACTTTCCATAATAACTAAATACTACTTAAAAAATATACTCTACTAAGAAGACTGATCTCTCAACCTAGACTATACTTTTTTGATGCAGCCTTGCATTTTATATTACCCATAAAAGGAGTTTTTAGTGATTAAAACACAATACAGGAATAAGAACTAAGAAGAAAATTGACCTTTCAGCTCAAAGGCTACCTACAACCCTTGCATATGGGAAGTAGGTAGTACCTATGGGATAGTAGGTAGCCTTCGTAGGTATCAGATAAAACCCTGAACCTTCAAGGCTTCAAGTTTGACACCTACGTGGCTACCAATGAGCTTGTAGGTATAACTTACGTGCTCGTAGGTAGGTTTTGTGGGTTCCAACTTAGGTGATGTCAATTTTTTCACAAAATTCTCATCTAACACAAGTAGATTTTTCAATTTTCAGATCACATTCACTCACTACAACATACCTCACTTCAATTACCAAAGGCATTTCCACATTATTCGAGTTAATTAACTTCTAGTTCCATTTTTATTGCGATCACAGGCTTTCCAAGACAAAAGTCATGTAACAATTTAATTTTCACCATTTTTAGGCTCCAAATATTTTAAGAACTATGGGAATTTAGCAATTGCAAGTTCATCACAAGTTCAATGTTCAATAATAAAATTTTCAAACTAATTGGTGCCATAAATTCTTACCTTGAACAAAGATTTTAGAAAAAAATAAAAACTTGATTTAGCCCTAACTACTGTAAATAATTGGTGCAAGTGGGGTGAAGTGGAGTGGGATTTTCCTTATATACTAATGAAGGAAAGTTGAAGAGTTAAATTGAAATAGTAGAATTAAATTTTAAGAGTTGGGGTGAAGAGGGTCGGATCTAGGGTTAAATAGGCTAAGGCATGCCAGATCGGGTCGCACGAGCCCGACCCACATATTTTTTAAATTTTGTCCCACAAAACTGACCCTACCTATGGACCCTACTTATGGGCCTTAGATTGTACTTACTCCTCCGTAGGTAGGGGTCATAAGTTTGTCCTGAAGTCTAGTCTTGGCTCTGACTCATACAACCCCTAGCTACAGGCTCGTAGGTTGGGTCCATAGGCTGAAGTATTAAGACCCAAAATTGCTTCTGATTCCCATGATTCAACTTACATGAAGTCGGTTTGAGCTATGACCCCTTAAGTAGGGTCATGGGTTTGTTTACCTGGACTTGTCTGAAATTTTGCAATTCGTACCATTCTCCAGGTGTTTCTCCATACATTTAACCTACAAAACAAAAATAAAGTGAATACTAATACCTTGTATTACCTTCCAAGCAATGCTTTATTTAATGTCGCGACACAACATGTCTATATTGTGCACTTAAAATTCACCAACAAGCTCATGGGTTGCCTCCCATGCGATGCTTGATTTAACATCGCAGCACAACTCAATTCCCTTGGCTACTCAAACTTTTCCAAGGATAACACTATCACACATTTTTCATTCCTCTATTTTTCCTTTGTAATGCTTAACACGTTACTCGTTTAACAATCTGAGACTACCCCCTAGTCACAATATGGTGCTTACGATCCCAAAGGACCAAAGCTAACCCATGACTGATATCTGCCGTGAGAACTGGATAATAATACTAAAATAAATGCGGAATTAGGCTGAAATGCCATAAGGTTCAAAATCTAAAATACTGATAAAATATAACATCTGAAATAACAATCTGTAAAACTGATTACTATTTTAAAAATCTAGTTTTAAAGCCTCTAATCTGTACTGTCTGAAAGTAGAGTTGATTGGACAAGCCCCCAACTAACTCCAACAACTAAAATACTGAAATAAAAGTATGCCCTCGATAGATGAGGACTCACTACTAAATATACGACTGCTAACTAGATCTATCTAAGTGTAGTCGGGAACCTGAGCATCTGAACCTATGATATGAGACATCATAGCACAAAGAAAGATTATACGGTCAGTACGTGGAATGTACTGGCATGCTAGATGAGGTAAGGCTGAATGAAAGTGTACATATACATGAAAAATAACTGACTAAATGATATAAAGTAACTGGATATGAGAGTACATACATGGATAACTGATACTGCTGTAAATACTGAGTATGCACTACTGTACATGTAAATAAATAGTGTGACTGAGATTATCTGAAGCTAAGTACTGAATTCTGATAATTGAGTAACTGATATCTAAAGTTACTAATAATTGAATTACTGATACTGAGTGACTGTGTCTGACAGTCCTGAGTTTGTAGAATTTAACAGAATTCTAAACTGAGACTGAAACTGAGACTGTGGGAGGTAATCATCTAACGACATACCCCTCCTAAACTGATTGGGTTCCAACCTGTAACCCTAGCTTGAAGGGTGCTAATATTGTACCATGGGTACTAACACTGGAAAACCAAGATGCCAAGCCTAATTGATGGGTGACACCTAGGTGGAGCCAATCCTAATCCAACGGGTGACCCTTGGGAGGTAGTCAAGCCTAATCTGACAGATGACTCCTCATGCTGCACTGGCTATGCAGTTCTGGAGTACAAGGATTGTTGGACTTTGCCTCTCTAATGGGGAAGTTGTCATCCCTGCACTCACTCACTGCTAAATCTTACTCCCAACTGAAAGACACTAAACTGAGTATACGGAACTGGGCTAGACTGATATTGAGTTTTTTGAGATTTCTTGAGTTCTGTAACTGACTAATTTCTACTGAGTTCTGTAGCTGACTGAATTCTACTGATCATGACATGACTGATACTATTCTGTAACTGACACTGGCTCTAGGTAAACATCTAGATTGTCGTGTATTAAATACCCCAGGACTCGATAGCACGAAAAGTAAAGCATCACATGATCTTGCAAAGCATAACAATCTACACATGTTCATATTTCATCTATAGAGACATTTTATCAAACACTTGTTGGGCGTAATGTTATGATTTCATCACTTTATTCACCTGGACATTCTATCAACCACTTGGGAAGCACAACTTCATGCACATAATCATGGATAACATATAAACATGACAACTACAATGCCCAAACATACAATTTAATGGGTTTAGCATGCAATTCATATATAATTCCCCATAAAATACTAATCTAATTTCATGAATCTACAATAATCACGGATTAAACCCAATTAATATCATAGACATATTAATCACTTTGTAAATTCAAGGCTTTATCAACATAATCACATATTCATCACACATGCTATTCAATTTCACGAAGGCTTGTAATTTAGTCATGGACTAAGACCCTACAATAACATGAACACAAATTCGATTCAATTCAAACATGGAAGTTCATAATCTAACAATCTTGTAATTTGAAAACAGATTCGTGGACTCTATGGGTGAAACGAATCCATAGATGAACACCTAACAAACCTTAAAAGATTCTTTCTTTAAGGTTCTTGGAGGAATTCTTAAGCTTGCTCTTGATTTGATCTAGGATTTTTGACTCTTGAGAGAAAAATGAATTATCTTGGGGGAAAATTGAATGAGTAATGGTGTAACTAGGTTTATTAGGGTTGAATTGTGGGTTAAAGGCTGACTAGGGCCATGGAAAAAGACTCAAATACCCCTGGAATATTTTAAAAACTTGGAACTTAAAGCTAGAAATTAACTAAAAAATTCCGATTTGGGCCCTTGGCACAATGTGGTGCTGTCGCGCCGTGTCACTGGAAAGTGGACAACTGGGAATTAAACAATCAACGCAATGCGGTGGAATTGTGTTACTCCTTGGATACGACCTGGAAGTTCACCGCGATGCGGTGGGATCGCGTTGGTGCACTAGAAATTGAAAAATGTGAAAATAAGCTATGACACGATACGCCGGTATCGCGGTACCTCACTGGAAACTGACAATTGTCATTTTTACATACTCTATGATGCGCTATTGAAACTTAAAATAGCCATAACTTCTTACATGGTTATCGGATTTAGATGAATTTTATATCGCTGGAAATCTAACTGAACTTCCTACGCATTGGCAGGCTCTAAACTGGAAAATACTGAGCATTTCAAAATTTTTTATATAGAATAACTCATATATTAAGAGTTAATCCAAGCTATGGAAATACAGGGTATTACAGGGAATCACTTTTTTATGTAAGCTCAATTGCACTATGTGGAAATACTCCAACCATGGTGAATGGTACTGACCACCTAGACTTCAACTTGCTAGGAAACAAGCGGTCGTTAATAAATCATTAGGCTGGAATAACATTTTTATCAATCTTCTTGTCGTGGTACAACTTCATCTTCTCCTTATAAAAGGTTGAAATTTCATTAGCACGGAGGCAAAATTCATCAAACTCATTCATCTTATCTATTCAAATGTGTGAGGTTTCTCTCTACTCAATATCCAACTCTTCAAATTTAAGCATCTCCTCCTCTTCTAGGCGGGATAGATGGTCTATAACCTAATTTTTTATGCCCTTCCAATCCTTAACATCAAAGGAAAACTCTTGCAGTAATAGCACCCATTGAATCAATCTTGTCTTAGCATTTTTCTTCGCTATAAGGAACCTAAGCACTGCATGGTCAATATTAACAATACCTTTGGTACCGGTAAAAAAGGACTGGAATTTTTCAAAAGAAAACACCACCGTAAGTAACTCGTATTCAGTAACCGTGTAGTTTATCTATGCAGGGTTAAGTGATTTTATAGCATAATAGATGGGAAGAAGTATCTTCTTGCATTTTTTGGCCTAGGACAACTATTAGGGCCACACCACTAACATCATGCATCATCTCAAATGGAAGGGTCCATCCAGAGACACGATAATAGCAATAAAAATCAACCTCTTTTTTAAGCACTCAAAGGCCTTGAAATAAGAATTGTCAAACACAAACTTCACCTCCTTCTCTAATAACATGCATAATGGATTTTCAATCTTAGAGCAGTCCTTAATGAACCGCTTATAAAAGTCTGCATGACCCAAGAAACTCCGAATACCATTTAGAGAAATCGGTGGGGGAAATTATTCAATCACCTCAATTTTAGACCTATCAACCTCTAATCCCTTATTTAAGATCTTGTGTCCAAGAACTATCCCCTATTTAACCATGAAGTGACACTTCTACCAATTCAGAACCAAGTTTCAGTCCTTACAACTCTGAAGTGCGTTAGCCAAATAGGCCAGACAGTCATCAAATGAGTTATCCATGATTGAGAAATAATCCATGAAGACCTCTATAGTATCATCCTCCATATCAGAAAAGATAGACATCATACAATGCTGAAAAGTGGCGGGATCATTGCAATGACCAATAGGCATCCTTTTAAATGCAAACATACCATATGGACATATGAAAGTGGTTTTATCTTTGTCATTGAGGGCAGTAAAAATTTGATCATATGTTATGACTCGAGACTACTCCCTAGTCGGGACAATGATGCTTACGATCACAAGTGACCACAAGCTAACCCATGAGCGTGTACCTACTTTGAGAACTAAATAAAATATTAACATAACACCTATGTTAAAGATAAACTGAGAAAGCAATGTAAATCTGAATACTAAATTATCAAATCAATCACAAGTTTGAAACATCTGGTAAAAATACTAAAAACCCAACTTCCTAATTGAAATAACTGATAAGATTGATAAATACTGACTAACTGTCTGATTGACTGTCTGATCATCTGAAAGCCTCTAACTGACTGAAGAGTTTATGGGATACACCCCTAACTAACTCTGACTAACTGATCATAATAAAATACTGAAGTAACTGATAAAAGATAATACATCCTCAGTAAATAAGGACTCACTAATATGGCTGCTGAGTAATACTAGGTTTTCTAACTGTGATCGAGAAACTAAGCCTCCGAATCTATGATATAATACATAATAGTGTAAAGAAGAGTATGCGGTCAGTACTTTGAATGTACTGGTATATGAGGTGAGGACTGGCTAAAATGCATGATATAGCTGAGCATGAATGCATGAACATGAAATATCTGAGAATGCAAGACCAAGTATAAAAATAATTCTAAAATAAGATATAAACTGAATGACTGAAATCTATATATATGTATAATTGAGATTCTATACACTTGGTCAAGCAAGCATGAACTGATTTATACTGAATACTGTACTGAGACTATGGGTGGTATTCTATAACTGATATGACCCAATCTGAGCTAATCGAGGTCCAACATATAACCCCAATTGGAGAGCTGTCAGTACCATGCCACGGGTACTAACACATGACAGTCCTCTATTCATGCAGAAGAAACAATTTGTTTAGCCTTACAACCGTCCCAAGGTAGCATTTCTAATAATCGGTGGGGTAAGGTCAGACGTATTGAGTACATCCGATACGTGTATCATAAATCTTTATTGAATGTGAAATTGGGTCTATACACTATTGAATGTTGTAAATTTATGATCTAGTAAACTTAGAAATGAATCATATATTTAGATACCCCTCACGTGTGAAATTATAAAAGATCCCTTTTAATATCAAACAATTCCATCAAATTGAGTATGATTGTATGTGTGATAGCATCTACTATACTAGGAATATCAATGAACCTGATTATTGCAATTGCTTAGGATAGCCCTTTTTAGCTTCTAATACACAAGGCTGATGTCCCGAAGGACTAGGGAGTCAGTTCTAACTGGTGGGTAAACCCTAAGAGAGTGTCAGTCCTAAAATGACGGGTGACATCTCATAATCCTACACTGGCTACATAGTTCTGGAACTTAAGGACTACTACTAAGGATCCAGTCCTAACTGGTGGATGAGCCTCCATCCTTAGGTTCGCTCGATGCGAAATCCTACTCCTACCTAAACTGACACTAGTACGAAACTAAGCTGAACTAGAGATAATTGAACATACAACTACCATTGCTCATCATAGTTTGATCATAACAAATAACTAAATGATAATACTCATGGTTAAATTGAAATCATTTTCAAGACACTGAAATCATGTAAAATAACTAAGTATCAATTTTTTATAACCCACCAGCATTGAACGATTATAA
The DNA here is from genome assembly GCA_030864225.1 of Capsicum baccatum var. pendulum. NCBI lineage: Eukaryota > Viridiplantae > Streptophyta > Magnoliopsida > Solanales > Solanaceae > Capsicum > Capsicum baccatum. Next base: position 167,181,972 of record CM061558.1, on the reverse strand, counting down.
AATACAATATCAAACTTGAAATATTATAGCATGAAATCACTATTCAAAGGACTAAAATATGGGATTCTTATTAGAAAGGTAATAATCATAAACTTGGACATGGGAATGGCTTAAACATAAGGAAAAACAACATCGTTACTTGGAAAATTCATAACATGAGGGTAAATCCTGAAAGCAATTGAACATGACACAAAACTTGCATACTTAAAGCATGATAGGACTCATTATACTCGAAAACACTTGTAACCAAAACTTGAAATTGAATCGACAAGAGATTCATGGCTTTATTTCATCAAGAACATGTATAACTCATAAATTAAGTGAAAAGAGTGTTTTGGGCTCCATGTATGAAAGGATTCAATGGATGAACATCCCACATACCTCAATAGATGAATTCTTGAAGGTTCCTTGAACTTGAAGCTTGAATTCCTTGATTTCTTATGAAAGAGTTAGGGTTTGTTCTTGGGATGAAAGATGGTTTTCTTTTGTTAATGCGTAAAAGGGAAAATAATGCTCCTTGGGGACCCCAATTTCGTGTTATGAACAAATTTGGTAAAGGGAATTGACCTAAATACCCTTAAAAGGTTATGAAACCAAAACTGGGCAAAATAGGTATGAACGTTGCGAGCCTTGGAGCGGCGGACTACCCTAGGTAGTCCCCGCCTTAGAGCGGGGGACTAACCTGGGCGACACTTGCCTTATCCAGAAGTCTAAAAAGGGTGACGCCTACCTATCCTGGTGGTGCTTCTATTTTGGTTTTCCAAACACACCCCTACACTCATCTGAAAATTCTGAAACTCACCTGAGACACTTTGAACAACCCCCACCATGAATCAACTTAAAAATTAACGTCTTGAGGTTGGGAAGACCAAATAAAAATCATCGAAGTCTAGGGGTCTTGAAAATGACTAAGTCTTCAACACTTAGTGAAAATTTCAAGTCTTGGACCCCTTTAAACATTCAACTGAGAGATGAATTGAGATAGGATCTTATGGGGTATTATAATATCTCCCCCTTAAGAAGTTTCATCCTCGAATGAAAGTGGTTTAACTTAGAATATTGGGGAAACTGAGATCATATACTGAACATGCACAACTAGAAACATGATTACATAAATGAGTCTAAAACATTATACATGAATTGAACTGGTTTCATGAATGCACGAAATGACATGATAACGGACACATAACTAAAACTGACAATGGAAGAGAGTTAATATAAGGGAAAATCATTTCCTGAAGATGAGTCTGAGTTTGCATAGAAAAGATGAGAGTACTTTGTTCGCATATCTACTTCCGCTTCCCAAGTGGCTCCCTTAACAAATTGATTCCGCCAAGGAACTTTAACCAAGGAAACTTTTTTGTTCCTTAGTTTATGGACCTAACTATCAAGGATCTCAACTGGAACTTCTTTGTAAGAAAGGCTATCCTTACATCAATATCTTATAAAGGAACAACTACAACTGGATCACCAATATATTTTGTTAACAAAGAAACATGAAATACCAGATATACTAATGCCAAATCTACAGCAACTCTATCTCATAAGCTACTTCCCCAAAATAACTCAAGATCCTATATGGGCCAATATAACAGGGGATGAGTTTCCTCGTCTTGAAAAATCTCTTTACTCCCTTTATAGGTGAAATCTTCAAATAGACCAAATCGCCAACTTCAAACTCAACATCTCTTATCCTTACATCTACATAAGATTTTTGACGGCTTTGGCCTATCTTCAGCCTTTCCCTAATCAACTAAACTTTCTCCATCGCCTCAAACACTTAACCTAGCCCTATCAAAGCAACTTCACCTGCCTCAAACCAACCAATAAGAAATCTACATCTCCTTCTATAGAAAGCCTTAAACGGAGCCATCTGAATACTGGATTGATAACTGTTATTATAGGAAAAATTAATTAAAGGTAAGTGATCATCCCAACTACCTTTAAGTCAATAACAGATTCCCTCAACATATCCTATATGTTCTGAATGGTCCTCTTTTCCTGACTATCTGTCTGAGGATGAAAAGTTGTACTGAGATAAACTTGGGTGCCAAGGCCCTTCTGAAAAGCTTTCCAAAAGAGAGAGGTAAACTGAGTACCTCTATCTAAAATGATAGACAATGGAATCCCATGCAACTTAACCAACTCCATAATATAATTCCTGGCATAATCCTAAGCTAAGTATGAAGTATGAACTGGCATTTGGTCATTCTGTCTACAATGACCTATATCGAATCAGGTTGATAATGCGTATGTGGAAACCCTGTCACAAAATCTATGCTCACCACTTCCCACTTCTAAATGGGGATGCTAAACTCCTGCAATGCACCACTAGGACTTTGGTGCTCCACCTTAACCTACTAATAATTAGGGCACTTAGCCACAAACTATGCAATATCCCTCTTCATACCACTCCACCAATAGACTTCCCAAAAATCATGGTACATCTTAGTGGATCATTGATGGATATAGTATCACACACCATGAGCTTCTACAAGTATTCACTATCTAAAATCATCGACATAAAAAACACATAAATTGCCCTGACAGTGAAGCACACTATCTCCCCCTGGGAGAAAACCTCTACTTTTTAATCTTTAATTGCCTCCTTCAGCTTGAACAAACTAAGATTCCAAGCCATTCCGAATCCATAAACTACCTTCAGCTGAATCAACCAACTGAACGAGCAACACTGCCCATAGACAATCTATTAAGGGCATCTGCCACTATATTTGCCTTGCCCGGATAATACAACACACTTATATTGTAATCTTATAACAACTCAAGCCACCTTCTCTAATAAAGATTCATATATTTTTGTGTGAACACATACTATAAACTCTTATTATCAGTGAACACATCCACATGAACCCCATAAAGGTAATGTCTCTAAATCTTCAGAGAAAACACAACAATTGCCAACTCAAGTACATGGGTAGGATAAGTATTCTTATGGGGCTTAATCTATCTAGATACGTAGGCTATGAACTTACCTCTATACATTAATACAAAACTAAGACCAACTTTTGAAGCATCACAGTAAACTACAAATCCATCTGGACCATCTAGCAAAGTTAACACTGGAGCGGAAGTGAGTCAAGTCTTTAACTCCTGAAAACTCTTCTCGTAAGAATTTGACCATTAAAAATTAACCTTATTTTGAGTCAATCGAGACATGGGGGATGAAATAGAAGAAAACCCTTCAACAAGCCACCTGTAATAACCAGTTAAGCCTAAGAAACTCCTGATATCTGATGGAGATATAGGTTTAGGATAGTTCCTCACTGATTTGGTCTTTTAAGGGTCTACTCTAATGCCATCACCGAAAATAATATGGCCAAGAAAAGCTACTAATATTAGCCAAAATTTGCAAGTACTGAATTTTATGAACAACTGATAAACTCTAAGGGTCTACAACACAATTCTTACTATGGGAGTAGACAAGGATATCATCAATGAAGACTATGACTAACATGTCCAAGTACTACTTAACACCCTATTCATCAGGTCCATGAAAGTTGCAGGGGGATTAGTTAGTCCAATAGACATAACTAAGAATTCAAAATGACCATACCGAGTTTTCAAAGTTGTATTCAAAATGTCACATTCTCTAACTCTAAGTTGATAATAGCTAGATCTGAGGTCTATCTTAGAGAAATAACTGGCACCCTGAAGTTGGTCAAACAAGTCCTTAATTGTAGGGAACGAATACTTATTCTTGATTTTAACTTTGTTCAACTGATGGTAATCGATGCATATTCTGAGAGAACAATCTTTCTTACACAAGAACAAGGCTGGAGTGCCCCATAGGGAAACACTGGTCCTGATGAAACCTTTATCTAAGAGATATTTTAACTAATTTTTCAACTTATTAAGCTTATCTAGAGCCATTATATAGGGTGGAATAGAGATAGGTTGGGTATTTGGAAGGAGATCTATTCCGAAGTCGATTTACTTTTTGGGAGGAACTTTGAGAAGATATTCAGGGAACACATCTAGAAATTCTTGCACTACTGGAATTGACTTGAGACTCGGAGTCTTAAAACTAGAGTATTTGACTCAAATAAGATGGTAAACACACCCTTTAGATAGTATCTTTCTTTCTCAGAGAAATGAAACAAACTAACTCCTAAACACTGAGGTACTACCCCTCTATTAAATAACTAGTTCATTCAGAAACTGAAACCGAACGACTCTATTTATGTAGTCAACTGAGGTATAACATGGGTGGATCCAATCTATGCTAAGAATGATATCAAAATCCATCATCTCTAACTCCAGAAAGATCAACCGAGGTAACTTTTTAATATATTAAGATCGAGTAGTTCCTGTATACCCGCCTAGCCATAATAGATTTACCCACTTGGCTAGACACTGAGAAGGATTCTGCTAAAGTTTTAGGATTGACATCAAAATTGACAGCTATATAAGGAGTTACAAATGAAAGTTAATCTCTGGGTTCTAAAATAACATACACATAAAGGTGAAAGACCTGTAATGTACTCATAACCACATCAGGAGAACTTTCCTGATCATGCCGGGCCTGGAGTGCATATAACCTATTCTGACATTTCCCACTAGTTGTGCTGGAAGTGGCACCCCGCTGAGTCAGGCGACCTGTTGGAGCTGATGAAATGTTAGACTGGCCCTGTTGGCATAAATACTTTTTCTCCTAAGTGACCACTGGACAGTCTCGAATCCTGTGACCCAGCTTACCATATCCAAAACAGATATCAATACCCACTTTACACACACTTTGATGATTCCTACCATATTTTCGACAAAGTGGATTAGTGCGACCACTGTTCATACTGCCTTAGGGCTTAGAGCCTAGAGCTCTATCCCAACTGTCTTGCCTGAAATTAGGCACTGGAGCACTAGCTGATGAGGGAGATAGGGATGAAAATTTCAAACAAAATTGAGGATGGTTACCACTCTCTGACCTTAGCTAAGAGAAGTTAAAACTACCTATTTTGTCCTTCTTATTCTCTCTCTCTCTTTCTTCTTAAGCTTCTCTTCCACAATTTACTAAGCATGAACCATAAGTCTAGATAGATTTATCTCCGTAATAAACATAGTGGTCCTACACTCCTTGACCACCCTATCAGCTACATTAGGCACAAACTCATTCTAGACCTATTATCTTCCACCATGGTAGGAGCATACCTCACCAACTGAGTGAACTTCAGCAAGTACTCCTTCACACTTATATTACTTACTTTAAATTGATGAAATCCTACACCTTAGATTCCCTCAAATCTAAGGGAAAGAACCTATCCAAGAAAGCCGTGGAAAATTCCTCCTAATCAATAGGCCCTGCCTCCATACCTCGGTCCTCCTTCCACTACTTAAACTAGGTGTGAGATACATCCTACAAGTGGTATATAGACAACTCTACATTCTCACATACACATAATATTTGTCACCTTCTTAACCATATCAAGAATCTCTTAAGGATCCTCTTCAGATTTAGACCCCAAAAATAAAGGGGGATTCATCCGGATGAAATCTTGAATCCTAACTGTAGCTGTATTTGCCACTAGATTGGCTGGGGTAACAACTTACTGGTTGTTCTAAGCAGCTACTGAATGGGATAAGGTAGTGAAAGCAACCTTGAATTTTATGTAAGAGACATGCTCATTTAGGGGATCTTCCTAAATAGGTGGTGCTGTGGGTTGATCCCCATTCAGTGTTGTGGGTTGATCCCCATTCCTTTTTCTGTTGTTTTTTCTAGGAGGCATTGTCTATAAATAGAATGAAGGATGAGTCAGAAAGAGAATTTAAAAAGAGAATCATGCTTTTTCACATGATATGAACACTGAAAAAAGGGTAACTTTCCTAAGATAATTCATAGCCTCTTATCCATAAGTATGGCACGCTTCACACCCATGCACAATACTTAACTCAGCACATCTTTTAGACTCCCTAGGATACTTTAAAACCTTAGGATTTGATACTAAGTTTTGTCATAAGCTGAGACTACCCTCTAGTTGCGACAACTATGCTTATGATCACAAGTGACCACAAGCAACCCATGAGCTGATACCTGCTGCGAGCACAAAAGAAAATATTAACATAACACCTATGTGGAAGATAAACTGAGAAAGAAATGTAAATATGAATACTAAAATATCAAATCAATCACAAGCCTAAAACATTAGGTAAAAATACTGAAAATCCAACTATTTAGCTAAAATAACTAATAAGACTGATAAATACTGACTAACTGTCTAACTAACTATCTAATCGTCTGAAAGCCTCTAACTGACTGAGGAATTGATAGTATAGGCCCCAACTAACTCTGACAAACAGATGATAATAAAATACTGAAGTAACTAAATAAATATTAATATGTCCTCCCTGAATGAGGACTAACAAATATAGATACTGAGTGACGCTGGGCTGTCTAACTGTGATTGGGAAAATGAGCCTCCAAACCTATGATATAAGACATCATAGCTTAAAAAAGAGTATGCGGTTAGTAATTTAAATGTACTGGTATATGAGATGACGACTGGCTAAAATGCATGATATTGTTGAGCATGAGTGCATGAACATGAAATATTTGAGAATGCAAGACCAAGTGTAATTATTATTCTAAAATATACTGTAAGCTGAATGACTAAAATCTGTATAATTGAGATTCTATACACTTGGTAAAGCAAACCTGAACTGACTTTTATTGAATACTGTACTGAGGCTATGGATGGTATTACTTAACTAACATATCCCAATCTGAGCTAATCGGGGTCCAACCTGTAACCCCGATTGGAGAGGTGTTAGTACCATGCCACGGGTACTAGCACATGGACGATGATGTGGATCCACAAGGCTGATGTCCCAAAGGACTAGAGAGTTAGTCCTAATTGGTGGGTGACCCCTAAGAAAATGTCAATCCTAAACTGGCGGGTGACTTATCATAATCCTACGCTGGCTGCATAGTTCTGGAACTTAGGGAATTTTACTAAGGACCCAGTCCTAACTAGCGGGTGAGCTCCCATCCCTTGGTTTGCTTGGTACAAAATCCTACTCCTAACTGAACTGACACTGGTGCTGAATTAAGATGAATTAGATACAACTGAACATACAATCGACATTGCTCATCATGGTCTGACCATAACAAATAACTGAATAATAATACTCATGGTTCAACTAAAATGATTTCTGAGACACTGAAATTGTGTAAAACAAATAGGTAAGCACTGAAGGATTATAAAATACAACATCAAAGTTGAAATACTATAGCATGAAATCACAGTTCAAAGTACCAAAACATGGGCATCTTATTAGACAGATAATTAAAATAAACTTGGACATGGGAATGCCTTAAACATGAGAAAAAACAACATAGTTACATGGTGAAACTCATAACTTGAAGGTAAATCTTGATAACAATTGAACATGACATGGAAATTGCATACTTAAAGCATGATATGACTTATTCTACTCGAAAACAGTTGTAGCCATAACTTGAAAGTGAATTAACAAGAGATTCATGGCTTTATTTTACTGGGAACATGTATAACTTGTAAATGAAGTCAAAAGAGGGTTTTGGGCTCCAAGAGTGAAAGGAATCCATGGATGAATATCCCACATACCTCACTAGATGAATTCTGAAGGTTTCTTGAGAATTTTTTGAGCTTGAAGCTTGAATTCCTTAATTTCTTATAAAAGAATTAAGGTTTGTTCTTAGGATGGAAGATGATTTTCTTGAGAGGATTTATGTATAAAATGGCAAATAATGCTCCTTGGGGATCCCAATTTCGTGTTATGAATGAATTGGGTGAAGAGAATTGACCTAAATACCGTTAAAAATTAAGAAACAAAACTGGGCAAAATAGGTAGAGGCATTGGGCCTTGGAGCAGCGGACTACCCCAGGCGGTGCTTGCGTTAGAGAGAGAGAGACTAACCTAAGCGGCGGTCGCCTTATACCAGCGGTCTAAAGGGGGTGGCTCCTGCCTATCCCAGTTTTCCAAACACACCCAACACTTATTTGAAAATTCCAAAACTCACCCAAGACACACTTTGAATAACCCTAATCATGAATCAACTCAAAAATTGATGTCTCAAAGTCGGGAATATCAAAATAAAAATCATCAAAGTCTAGAGGTCTTGAAAATGACTAAGTCCTCATTACTTAGTGAAATTTTCAAGTCTTGGACCCGTTTAAACATGCAACTGGTTGCTGAATTGAGATAGGATCTTATGGGGTATTACATTATACCCCAAATAACTATTAAGAAAACAATACCATCCTTTATCTATAAGACAATCTAACATATGGTCCATGAATGACATAAGAAAGTGATCCTTTTGTGTATTTAGCTTCTGATAATCAATACAAACTCTCTATCTTATGATTGATCTCATAAGGACTAACTCATTATTCTCATTAGGGACTGAAATTATCCCACTTTTCTTTGGAACACATTGAATCGACCTTACCCACATGTTATTGGTAATAAGGTAAACCACACATGGATCTAAATACTTAATGATCTCTTTCTTCTCCACCTCTTGCATACGTGGATTCAGATGATGTTGATGATAAATGCTAGGTACACACTATAGTTAGTTAAAGCTAAATCCTATGAGTGCAAATTTTGGGTGGAACCCTAACAATATCTACAATAGTATAACCAATGGCCCATTTAAATCTCTATAATACTGAAATCAAGGCCTCAACCTATGTATCCATAAAATCTACAACAATGATAACCGACAAGGTATTGTTAGACCCCATGAATGCATAACACAAATGAGAGAGAAGGATGTTAAATTATAAGACCAATGGTTCTTCAATAATGGAGGAGCTAGTGAAGTCATTCTATTCTTTAAATTACAATCTAACTTCTTTGGTGCATAAGAATATGAACCTCTGCAAACAAGAGTTCTCACCATATAATCATACTCACCGATATTATTGCTATCAAAGTTCATAATCACTATAGCTTATGCCTCTACACTAAGTCTTTTCTCAATGGGTGCAATCAATGCATCTTCATCTAGATGTTTATCACTGACACCACCCATATATCTTTTGACTGCTGTATCAACTGACACATATTGAGAGTAACCTATTTATCATTAATCTTGAATTTTATCTATCCTATCTCCATGTCAACCATCGCCTTACCTGTGGCTAAAAAGAGCCTTCCTAATATAACAGGGATGTCAAAATCCTTATCACAGTCAAGAATCACAAAGTCTATTAGGAATATAAAAGAATATACTTTCACCAACATATAACACAATATACCAACCAGCTTAATCACAGTACGATCAACTATCAATAGTCTCAGAGAAGTCAACTTAGGTGACCCTAACCCTAACTTCTTGTAAACAGCTAGTGGCATTAGACTAATACTAGCCTCCAAGTCACATAATGCTTGTGCAATATTTACGGACCCAATAGTGCAACGAATTGTGAAAGCTCCAAGATCTTTATTTCTCATCCTATGATCGAAAAGAAATAACATTACAGTGATTCATATAACAGTGGGATAAAAACTCACATTGCATTTATTAATCACTAAATTCTTCATGAAAATTGCATAATTAGGCATATTCTCCAAAGCTTCCATAAGAGGGATATTCAAAGATAATTTCTTCAACATCAACATAAATTTTTGATATTTCCTTTCTTCCTATTTTTTCTTCAACCTTTAAGGAAAAGGCAGGGGAGGTTATGGAATATGCTTCAAGACTTGTTCTACCTCATTACCTTTTCCTTGATCAATTTTATCTCATTTCTCTTTACCCATTAATATCTGTGATGTCTCACCATTAGTCAAAAACTTCTCAGTTTCAATTTGGGTAAATCCTTAACATCATTTATTACCTCATCAACCACAATCATAGAGGGATCAATAGTAGCCTTACTACTCTGAGTAGTAATAGCTATGCAGTGACTGTCATTCTTAGGAGTATAAATGGTATTGTTCGATAGAGTGCTTGGTTGATGCTATTCAATGTAGATGATAGCTTACCAAACTGTTACTCAAGATGCTTAATTGCAGTAGCATGCAATTCTACTTTTTGGCTCAACCTTGATTATCTGTGTTTATTTTCTTAAGTTAACTCTCTTGGTTCCCTGGACCCTTAACAAGCTTGGAAATTAATGCTTTTATTCTTGAGTTAGCATCACGATTCCCCAATGGAATATACATACCACTCTTCTCCTTATAATTATTCTTTCCTCCATTCACCATCCAGCTCTATGTTTCTATCCCTATACTTGTCCCCATAATAGTTTCGACCTTGATTCCTTTGCCTCGAGTTTGAAGTATCCTGAATGGACCCTTTTTCCTTGGCTCAAAAACCTACCATCTCTCTATCTAGGTTCTTAGCTTCTTCTTTAGTATTAGATTTATAATGTCTAGAAGATTTCCCTTATGTTCTCATAACATTTATAGTTTCTACTCCGATGGCTGCAAAATGCTTAGTAAGAAACAAAATCTCAGTCCACAGCTATGCTACCTCTTGAGCCACTATCCTTCTGCTCACTAGAAGCATCAATATCATAAGTATTTGCTCCCCTATCCACCTCATGAGTACACTATCCATGGTTGGTTTTAGTGATCTAATCTAAAGTTTCTGCAACTTGCTAAATAAAGACTCATGAAATCCCCACCAATAACAGTATCATCCACAACCTTGGTGTTTGTATTAAGGGCTATACAAAATATCTCAAGAAAGTTACTCACTAAAATCCAGCGATTGGCCACATTCATTAACTTCTTATTGAACCTAAACCAAGTCTCATATAGTGCCTCTGAATGTAATTATCTAAAATTATAAATCTTATCCTTTAACTTTAACACTATATAAGGTGGGAAGAATTAGTCTAAGAATTTTGTTCTCATAGCATTCCAAGAGGTGATAGGCCCATAAGGTAGTTCCCTTAACCATAATGTGGTTTTACCTATAAGAGAGAATGAGAACAATCTAAGTCAAAGAGCTTCCCGACTCACCTCCAGAAGATTATACAAAGCACAAATCCCAACAAAGTTCATAATGTGAATATTTGCATCATCAATAGGTAGGCCAACAAACACAATCTTCAGATTAAGTAACTGAATCATTGCACTTGTAATGTCTAATTTGATTCCCTGGGGAAACTCTAGAGGAATGATAGATCCTGTCTTGATCGGTTCAACATACCCCAAATATTCTTCTTGATTATCATAAACTAGATATTAATGATAAGTGTGTAGTTGAACTCTATCCCCTCTAAGTTTGTCCTTGTCAAGTACTGCTTGACAATCTACTTCCTCCTATCTAGGACGCTCTTTGTCATATTGGGCAAGTTCTTACCTCATATTATTCTTGGCTATCAACCAGTTAGTAGTTTCCTAGATAATTTTTGGAACAACATTTGGAGGTAGATGATTTAATGGATTTAGATCATCTTGAAGCTCTTCGTGCCAGGCTCCATGCTCATACTCCTCCATCGTACGATTCCGTCCTATGTTTTTTTCAAACTCTTGATCAAAAGGCATCAGGGGTTTGAACTTAATCCTATTGCTAGGCATACACCATCATATACCTTAAGAATAGTAGAAAACCTACAGGCAAAATGGCTTGATGTACCCTTGTACTATGTCCGTTTTGTAATGTGGATAAAAACTACTTGAATGTTTATCATCTGGACCCTTGAACCCACTAAAAAGCAATATTTAAACACATTTTTGGTGAGTGTAAGACACTCGCCCCACGTTAGCTGCCATATCATCTTCCACGTTATTTTTATATAAAAAAAATATTAATATTATAATAAATAAATAAAAAGAAAACAACCCAATTCCTCTTGTTCCCTCTTCTTCCCCTTTTTCTTTCTTTGTTCCCATTTCCTATTCTCCCCTCTCTCTCTTTTTTATTCTTATTTTTCTACCTCTCTTCTCCTTCTTATTTTCCTTATAAACCTCCATTTACAACCTCTAACAATTTCTATTTTTACACTTCCTTACAAATTGGGCATAAAATTTATTCCAAAATAGCTTAAATTATTTTTTATTTAACTTAAATTTTCAATTACAAGTTAAGAAAAACAAATCCAATGAACCCCAATCAAGAGTTTAAATTAATTTCACAAATTTCCATGATCCATTTGTTGTTTTTCATGCTTTATCAAGCTTGTTAATGAAGTTTATTGTTGTTACTATCTAGAGAAAGGGCTGGTGCATTATTTATATGGGGTAGGGAAAATACGGAGCGGGGGGGGGGGGGGGGGGAGAAGGGAGAGAGAGAATTTATGATGCCTTGTCAAGGGAGGACTGGGTGGGGGACTTTAATGGCTATGGGTTTTTAACCTAAAAAATAGCATTGGAGCTGCAACTTTAATAGCAATGGCAATATTGGTACGGGGAGGGCGATTGGAGGATTGGGAGAAAGGGAGGGAGAGGGGGAGGGAGGCAGTCTTAGGGCGGGTTTTTTATTTTATTTTTAGTTTTTAATTGTTTTAATATAAAAATGGCCCAAAAATAATGCTGATTAGCCTCCCTACGCATGTAGTCACACGTTCCATCCTACTCATCCAATTTTGTGCCACATAAGCTTGGTCAAAGGTCAGAGGGGTTTAAAATATTATGTTTTATTAAGTTGAAGGGTCTAGATGAAAAATGTATAAGTAGAAGTATCCACTTTACAAAACAGACCAAGTACAAGGGTTCACCGAGCTATTTTTCCAAACATAAATCTAAAAGCCTCAACAAACTGAATTTGTCAACCCATAACCATATTCCCCGACAATGGTGACAAAATTTGATGTCACCCAAATTTCACCTCCTAAAAAGTATAATGCTGTCTCTTGTTAAATATAAAAGCAAACAAGGTTGGGTTTGATCCTATAGGAAAGAGGACAAAAATCTATCACAAGCTTGCTAGTGTAGTTGGAAAGTATCGAAAGTAAATGAGGAGTTTTGTAGTAACAGTAGTAATAGTAATAATGCTGGCAAGTAGGTATATTATCACTATAAGCTGATCACAAGGATTGTGTTTTCTATGACTTCTTAACTCTACAAACTTATCATACTTATCAAACTATCTCAGTGGCTTGCTTGCAAAATCTAACAAATTATGTATCACCTAACCATCTCTCAACCTTTGTTTGGGTGAATTTCATTCATCCCATCTCGCTCTCATAGTGTCGCATTACTAACTCTTGTTCAAGATTTTAGATTAACTATCTCATCTCTATCTCAAGTTAATTAGATAATATTTGGTAGCTTCAAATTACTATTGTGATTTGTTTTTCCCAATCTAAACCTCTCTCGAGTTAGTATCAAGTACAGACAGGTTCCTAACCTTTTCAACTGTCAAGAAAGAAATCAATATGAAATAAAATACAATACATGTAAGAAAACCAACCAAGAATGACTTGAACTTCCTTTTGTTAATCCATTAAAGTTCCCACAACCCTAGTTATGAGGTTTAGCTACTCATGATTATAAGAACACACACAAAATCCATAAATGAAATCACATGTATGATCTCACAAATAATTAATAATGAAAACCAAAATCTTAACTTAGTATCAAACCCTAAAAACCAAGAATAAGAATTCCAAGATCAAAGTGTTTCTCAGAACTCAAAATAATGTAATAAGTGTATATAGTGCATAACCTAATAATTAAACATCCAATGGATATTTTGTATTTACATTAGAAAACCTAGAAAATATATCCAAAACAAAGTAGGAAAATAGATTCGACACCAACATACGACCCCGCTTACAATCAGTAGGTAGTACCTATGGTCCATAGGTAGGTTTGTATGAATTAGAGGAATCTTTACATCCTTAGAATACTACCTATGATGTGTACCTAAGGGATCTTAGGTACCACCTACGCCTTATAGGTAGCCTTCATAGGAATCAAAATTAGTTTCCATCTTTCAAAACTTTAGGAGCCTTACCTAAGAGCCCGTAGGTACTATATATGGCCCATAGGTAGGTGTCGTAAGTAGACTTCCTACTACACTTCATAATATTTTGATCCTTCTCTACTATTAAACCTATTTTCCTGCAAAACCAACATAAAACAGATCACATCTAAAAAAAATGACTAAGTACTTACATAATTTCCTTGTTTTAAGCATCAAAAGTGCCATTAAACCATGGCATATGAATTAAATAGGTATTTCAACTATATCTCAACTCTTTTTTTATTGTATTTATTAATGACATATTGGTTTATTCTAAGAGTGAGGCTGATCATGAGGAGCATTTGCAGAATATACTCTAGAGGTTGAAAGATGAGCAATTATATGCTAAGTTCTTCAAGTATGAGTTTTGATTGGAGTCTATTTCTTTCCTGGGTTATGTGGTGACTAAGGATGTTATTATAGTCAATCCAACCAAGATTGCAACAGTTTATAGTTGGTCTAGGCCTACTTATCCTACTGAGATTTGGAGTTTTGTTGGTTTGACAAGTTATTAGCGGTGTTTTGTTTGACGATTTTTCCTCTATTACGGCTCTAATGACCAAGTTGACTCAAAAAAATATTTTCTTTTAGTGGTTTGATACTTGTAAGGTGAGATTCTAAAAGCTTAAGGATTTGTTCACTTCAGCTCCTATCTTGACTTTGCTTAATGAGGGCCTACAACTTACCATCTTCTATGGTGCTTCAAGTATTGGGTTAGGTGCTGTGTTTATTTAGAAGGGTAAGATGATTGTGAATGCTTCTCATCAGTTAAAGACCATGATAAGAATTACCATACCTATGAGTTGGATTGGTATACAATTGTATTTTTTTTGAAATTTTGGAGGAATTACTTGTATGGAGTTCATTATGAGATCTTCTCAGATCATCATAGCCTTTATTATTTCTTCACCCAATGAGATCTTAATATGAGGTAGAACCGTTGGCTTAAGTTACTTCAGGATTATGACCTGACTACTCTCTATCATCTGGGCATGGCTAATATAATTAAGGATGCCTTGGATGGAAGTCGACTAGCATGGATAATTTGGTGCATCTCTTGATGCAGGAGAGGCCTTTGGCCTTAAAGGTTTAGTCTTTGGCTAACCAGATGATTAGGATTGATATTTCAACACTTGTGAATGTTTTGGTATTTGTGGAGGCTAGATGTTCCTTGATAGAGCAGATTCAAGCTCAATTGTTTGATAGTGTTGAGTTGAGAGTGATTTGAGATAAGTTGTTGAGTGGTGAGGCTAAGGAAGCCTTGCATGATTCAGATATTATTTTTAATGATAGGATACCGAGTCTGTATGCTGAGAGTTAGCTATTGTGTGGGATTAATATTGGAGAAGGCTCATTTTTTCAGGTATTTCATTCATCTGAGAGAGACTAAAATATATCTTGCTTTGAGAAAGCACTATTAGTGGGGTGGTATAAGAAAGAATGTAGTGGATTTTATATCTCATTTTCTATGTTTCCAAGAAATAAAGGCCGAGCATTTGAGGCATGGTGGTTTGCTTTAGGGGTTACTCATTCCCAAGTAGAAATGGGAATGGATCACTATGGACTTCGTGACTGGGTTGATACTTCACATGGTTCCGATAATGTTTGGAACATCATGGATCGATTGACCAAATTTTCTTATTTCACTCCAGTTCAAGTTTCTTTTAGTGCTGAGAGCTAATCCCACATCTATATTCGTGAGATAGTTTATATTCATGGTGTACTAGTGTCTATCATCTCAAATTGAGGTTTAGTGTTCACATATCACTTTTGGAAGACTTCTTAGGAGGAGTTAGTTACCTGAGTTGATCTTAGCATAAATTTTCACCCCTAGATCAACAACTATTCAGAGCAACCTATTTAGGTTTTGGAGGATATGCATTACACTTGTGTTATGGACTTTAGAGGTCATTAGGAGCAACATTTATCTTTGGCGGAATTTTTTTATAATAATAGCTACCATTCCAGTATTGAGATGGCTCCTTTTGAGGCATTGTATGTATAATTCCCCGTAATATTCCAAGCTCGATTCAGATCTTAGTTGCATGCTTAAGGGGTCCAAGGGTTGAAAATTTTACTAAGTGTTGAGGACTTAGTCATTTTCATAACCCCTACACTTTATGGATTTTTAGTTTGGCCTTCCCATCCCTGAAGTATTGGGTTTTAAGTTGATTCATACTTAGGGAGGTTAATAGTTTGTGTAAGGGGAGTTTTGGATTTTTAAGATGAGGTTTCGGGATGTTTTGATTAGGATAAACAATAAGTCTCCGCGATAAACCCGCGTTGTGGTACTAGTCCCAACCCGATCCTGTCCACAGCACGGTAAAGGATTCCTTCAACCACAATAAGGACATATCGTGGTGACGTTGTTACTTTTAGTTTTTTATTTAAATAATCAAGGGGAAATTAGGAATTTTCCCCCATAACCTAAATCATCCATAACACAACTTGGAACATCCATAGGGGCATTATTTTCCCCTTCTTATCAAAATCACTCTCAAGAAACCCTCCACCTTCCCCAAGAACCAATTCAAATCCTTTATCCCCAAGAAATAAAGAATCCAAGTTTTCCAAGTTCAAGAATCTTCAAGAAAGCATCAATAATATGGTTTCTTTCACAAATAAAGAAGCTTAAGGTATGTGGGACGTTCATCCATGGGAACCTTTTCACCCATGGAGCCCAAAACCATCTTTCCAACTAAAGAATGGATTTTTCTCTAATTATGGAGTTTTGTATGTTCAAGATCAACTAAATTCAAGTGTTTCCTTAGTTGTTTGACTCAATTCATGTTCAAGAATGATTCCATGAAAATCTAGGTTAACCCATGCTTTAAGTTTCAATCTCCCATGTTATATTTAAGTGAATTTCATGTTATATTATCAAGTGATAATCTTAGTCACGTAACCATGCTGTTTTTCCCATGTTTTAAGATATCCCATGTACAAGTTCATGATTCTCACATGTTTGATGCAATGTCTATATTTTGGGATCTTTGAACCATGATTTTACACTACAATTTTAAGCCTTGATATTGTATTTTATGATCATTCAGTAATGGCGGGTTATGAATACCCGATACCTATGTAATTTACATAACTTCAGATTTTTCAAGTAATGATTTCAGTTAAACCATGAATATACCATTTACTCAGTTGTTATGATCATGATGAGCAATGTCAGTTGTTATATTCAGTTGAATTTAGTTCATTCCAATACCAGTGACAGTTCAATTAGTAGTAGTATTTGGTACCAAGCAAACACAGGGATGGGGGCTCACCTGCCAGTAAAAGGTTTGACCTTTAGTAGAAGTCCCTGATTTCTAGAACTATACATCCAGCATAGGTTTGACATGTCTTCCTTCCAGTTGATGGTTGACGCATATCTTATGAGAGCACTCACTAACAAAGGGTGATTACCTAGTCCTTTGGGACATCAGCCTTGTGGATCCACATCGTCATCCATGTGTTAGTACCCATGCCACGGTACTAACACCATTTAAACTTGGGTTACAGGTTGGACCTAATTAGCTTTGATTAGGGGATGTCGGTTACATGATACCTCCCACAGTTTCATTCAGTATTTTAGTACATCCCAGTTCAAGTTTGCTTAACCAAGTGTACAAATTTTCAGTAGTTCAGTTATACAAATTTTTATCTTTCAGATTTCAAAATGTTTTAGTAACATGTTTATACTTGGTCTTGCATTCTCAGATATTACATGTTCATGCATTCATGCTCAGTTATTTTATGCATTAAGATAGTTCTCATCTCATATACCAATACATTCAAAGTACTGAACACATACTTTTCTTTGCTCTATGTTGTCTTATAACATAGGTTCAGATGCTTAGTTTCCCAACCATTCTTAGACAGTTCAGCGTTACTTAGCAGCAGTATTGGTGAGTCCTCATCCATTGAGTACATAAAATATTTATTTCAGTTATTTTAGTACTTCTTTATGTTTAGTCTGTCGGAGTTAGTTGGGGGTTTGTACCATCGACTCCTTATGATGTTTAGAGTCTTTTAATCAATCAGGTGGACAACCAGTCAGTTATCTCAGTATTACTAGTTATTTTAGATAAATAATTTGGTTTTATAGTATGTTATCAGATATCACAGATATGTTTTAATACATATTCTAGTATTTACTTTTACTGTGCCTTATCAGTTTATCTTCCACTCATGTATCATATTACATTAGTTAGTTTTCAAGTAGGTACCAGCTCATAGGTTAGCTTATGGTCACTTGTGATCGTAAGCTCCATTATCACGACTAGGGGGTAGCCTCAGGTTATGACAAAACTTGGTATCAAAGCCTGAGGTTTTAAAGTGTCCTAGGGAGTCCGAAAGCCGTGTTCAGTAAAGTCTTGTGCATGGGTGCGAAGCACGCCACACTTATGGACAAGAGGCTATGAAAGACCAGGTAAAAAACCATGATCTTAACGTAATTCATTGTTCTAACTCATCCTTTGTTCTGTTTATATACAATACCTCCTAGAAGAAACAATGGAAGAAATAAAGGGGATCAGCTTGCACCACCACCTGTTCATGAATATCTCCTGGATGAACATGTCTCCCATGTTGAACTCAAGGCTGCTTTCATTGCCTTAGCCTATTCAGTAACTGCTTAGAATAACCAGCAAACAATTAACCTAACCAATCTAGTAGCAAATATAGTTGCAGACAAGATTCAAGATTTTATTCAAATGAATCCCCCTCTATTTTCTGGAACTAAGTCCGAGGAGGATCAATATGAGTTTCTGTACATGGTGTAGAAAGTGATAGATATTATGGACATTACTTTGAGTGAGAGTGCAGAGTTAGATGTATATCAGTTATAGGATATAGCTCATACCTGGTTTAAGTAGTGGAAGGAAGATCGAGGTATTGATGCATGGCCATTGAGTGGGAGAAGTTTTCCATAACTTTCTTAGGCAGTTTCTTTCCCCTAGAGTTAAAAGAATCTAAGGTTCAGGAGTTCATCTATTTGAATCAGGGTAATATGAGCGTGAAGGAGTACTCACTTAAGTTCACTAATTTTGTGAGGTATGCTCCTATTATGGTGGTGGATAATAGTTCTAGAGTGAGTAAGTTTGTATATGGTTTGGCTGATAGTGTGGTTAAGGAGTATAGAACTACCATGTTGATTAAGGAGATGGACCTATCTAGAGTTATGGTTCATGCTCAACAGATTAAGGAGGAAAAGTGTAAAGAGAAAGAAAGAGAATAAGAGGGACAGAACAGGTTGTTTTAACTTTTCTCAGCCTAGGTCAGAAGGTGATAACCGTTCTTAGTTCCGTTAGAAATTTTTAGCTCGAGCTCCATCTTTATCTAGTGCGCCAGTGCCTATGTTCAGGCAAGATAGTCAGGATAAAGTGCTAGGCTCTAAGTCCTAGGATACTGTGAAGAGTAGTTACACTAATGTGCTTTGTCAGAGATATGGTAGGAATCATCAAGGTGAGTGAAAGGCTAGTAGTGATGTGTGTTTTAGATGTGGCAAGCTAGGCCACAAGGTTAGGGATTACCCAGGGACAGGTCAGCAGGGTCAATCCAATCGTCCTTTAGCTAAAGCCAGTCAGCTGACTCAGCAAGGTGCCACTTCTAATGCAACTAGCGGTCTATGCCAGAATAGATTGTATGCTTTCCAAACTCTCCATGATTAGGAAATTTCTCCTGATGTGGTTACGGGTATATTTCAAGTTTTCCATCTTCATATTTATGTTTTATTAGACCCTAGAGCTTTACTTTCTTTTGTGACCCCTTACATAGACATCAATTTTGTTTTCAGTTTTGAAATGTTAGCAGAGACTTTCTCATTTTCTACCCCAGTGGGTAATTTTATTATAGCCTGACGGGCATATAGAAATTGCTCAATCGCAGTATCTCAGAAAATCACCTTAGCTAATCAGGTGGAGTTAGAGATGACTGAGTTTGATGTCATTCTAAGCATGGATTGTCTTTACTCATGCTATGAATCAGTTGATTATAGAAATAGAGTAGTTCAGTTTCAATTTCCCAATGAACCATTCATTAAATAGAGGGGTAGTACTTTAGTGCTTAGGGGTCAAATTTTTCATATCTTAAAGCTAGAAAGATGATATCTAAGAGGGTGTACTTACTATATTGTCTGAGTCAAAGACCCAAATTCTGAGACTCTCAGTCTTGAGTAAGTTTTAGTAGCCCTGAATATCTTCTCGGAGTCTCTCCCAAGAGGGAAATAGACATTGGAATAGATCTCTTTCCAGACACCCAACCTATCTCTATTCGAACCTATAGAATGGCTCTAACTAAACTTATAAAATTGAAGGAACAGTTGAAATATGTCTTAGATAAGGTTTTTAGTAGACCTATTATTTCTTTATGGGGCTCTCCAGTCTTGTTCATACGTAAGAAAGACGGTTCTCTCAGAATGTGCATCGACTACCATTAATTGAACAAAGTCACAATCAAGAATAAGTATCTACTCCCCAGAATTGATGAATTGTTCGACCAACTTTAGGGTGCCAGTTATTTCTCTAAGATAGACCTTAAATCTGGCTATCATCAGCTTAGATTTAGAGAATGTGACATTTCAAAAATAGCTTTCAGGACTTAGTATGGTCATTTTGAATTCCTAGTTATGTTCTTTAGCCTAACAAATTCCCTTGTAGCTTTCATGGACCTGATGAACAGGGTGTTCAAGAAGTCCATAGACATGTTCTTCATAGTCTTCATTGATGACATCCTTGTCTATTCTCGTAGTGAGAATAATCATGCAAACCATCTGATAATTGTATTTTAGACCCGTAGAGCTTACTAGTTATTCGTTAAATTTATAAGTGTGAATTTTGGCTGAGATCAGTATCTTTCCTTGGACATATTATTTTCAGAGATGGATCCGAGTTGAACCTCAAAACACCAAAGTAATGAGAAACTGGCCTAGACCTATCTGTCCATTAGATATTTGGAATTTCTTGGGTTTGGCTAGCTATTAAAGATGGTTTGTTGAAGGTTTTTCTTCTATTGCATCCCCCATGTCTCGATTGACTCAGAAGAAGGTTAAATTTCAGCAGCTGAATTCCTATGAGAAGAGTTTTTAGGAGTTGAAGACTCGACTAACCTCCACCCCAATTTTGGCTTTTCCAGATGGTTCAAATATGTTTTTAGTTTACAGTGATGCTTCCAGAGTTGGACTTGGTTGTGTTTTGATGCAGAGAGGCAAGGTCATATCTTACGCCTCTAGATATCTTAAACCACATTAAAAGATTTATCCTACCCATGATCTTGAGTTGGCCATAGTTGTTTTTCCTTGAAAATATGGAGGCACTATATTTATGAGGTTCATGTTAATGAGTTCACTGTCCAAAAGAGTTTACAGTATGCGTTCACGCAGAAAGATCTGAATCATTATCAGAGATGTTAGCTTGAGTTATTAAAAAATTATGATATGAGTATGTTGTAATATTTGGGCAAGGCCAATGTAGTGGCAGATGCCCTTAGTAGATTATCCATGGGTAATGTTGCTCATGTTGAGAAAGAGAAGAAAAAGTTAGTTAGTGAGGTTCATCATCTTGCTAGATTGGGTGTTAGGTTGGTTGATTCAGCTGAAGGTAATGTATGGGTTCAAAATGGTTTGGAGCCATCATTAGATGCTGAATTGAAGGAAAAACAAGATAGGGATCCTAGTTTGGTTAACTTAAAGGAGGCAGTTAGATATCAGAAAGTAGAGGTTTTCTCTTACGGGGAGATATTGTGCTTCATTGTTAGGAAAGGTTATGTGTTTCATGTGTTAATAGTTTTAGACAGAAAATACTTATAGAAGTATATGGTGCGCGGCATTCTATTCACCCACAAGCCACTAAGATGTAGCTTTATTTGCGGGAAATCTATTGGTGGAGTGGTATGAAGAAAGATATTGCAGAGTTTATGGCTAAGTGTCCAAATTATCAGCAGGTTGAATTTGAGCACCAAAGGCCTAGTGGTACATTGCGGAAGTTTAGCATCCCCACTTAAAAGTGGGAAGTGGTGAACATGGACTTTGTGGCAAGGTTGCCTCGTACGTGTCGTCATCATGATTCAATATGGGTCATTGTGTATAGAATGACCAAATTAGCTCATTTATTGCCAGTTTATACTTCGTACTCAGCTGAGGATTATTCCAGGATTTATCTTAAGGAGCTAGTTAAGTTGCATAGGATTCCATTATCTATCATTTTAGATAGGGGTACTCAATTTACCTCACTTTTGGAGAGCTTTTCAAAAAGGTCTTGGTACTCAAGTTCATCTCAGTCTAACTTTTCATCTTCAAATATATGGTCAGGCAAAGAGGACCATTCATACTTTGGAGGACATGTTGAGGGCCTATGTTATAGATTTTAAAGGTAGTTGGGATGATCTCTTATCGTTGATTGAGTTCGCCTACAACAATAGTTATCACTCCATTATTCAAATGGCTCTATTTGAGGCTCTCTATGGAAGGAGTTGTAGATCTCTTATTGATTGGTTTTAAGTAGGTAAGGCTGCATTGATAGGGCATGATTCAGTGTTTGAGGCTATGGAGAAAGTTTAGTTGATTTGAGAGAGGATGAAGATAACCTAAAGCCATCAAAAATCTTATACTGATATGAGGAGAAAAGATTTTGAGTTTGAGGTTAGTGATTTGGTTTACTTGAAGATTTTACCTATGAAGGAAGTGAAGATATTTGGAAAGAAGGGAAACTCAGTCCCTTCTATATTGTCCCTTACAGAATCTTAAACTATTTTGGAAGGGTAGCTTATAAGCTTGAGTTGCCTGCAGACTTAGCATCAGTACATTCGATGTTTATGTTTCCTTGTTAAAGAGATGCATCGGTGATTCAGCTATTTATATTCCTTTAGAAAGTATGGATGTTCAGGATATCCTTTCTTTTGGAAAAGTCCTAGTTAAGATCCTTGATCGTCAAATTCTAAGGCTAAGGAATAAAGAGGTTTGGGAGCAACTTGGGAAGCAGAAGTAGATATGCAAACCAAGAACCCTTATCTTTTCCCCGCAAACTTAGATTCATCTTGAGGTAAATATCTTCCTTAGATTGCCTCAATTATGTTCTCAGTTTTAGCTATGTAATCGTTCTCATGTCATTCATGCATTCATGAAATTAGTTCATTTCTTGTATCGTGCTTCAAGCTTAGTTATGTAATCATGTTCCAAATCATTCATATTCAGTATACGATCTTAGTTGTCATAGTTTCTCAGTTTAAACAATCTCATTCAAGGACAAATGTTCCTAAGGGAGAGATATTGTAATAATATGTAATATTCCAAGCTCAATTCAACTTTTAGTTGCATGCTTAAGGGGTCCAAGGGTTGAAAATTTCACTAAGTGTTGAGGACTTAGTAATTTCCAAAATCCCTCAACTTTACAGATTTTTAGTTTGGTCTTCCCGTCTCCATAATATTGAGGTTTAGGTTGATTAATACTTAGGGAGGTTAAAAGAATGTCTCAGGGGAGTTTTAGATTTTTTAAATGAGGTTTAGGGCATTTTTGGATCACAAAAATAGTCAAGCACCTGTGATAAGCCCGCATTGCAGTAATAGTCCCGACCTGATGCTATCTGCGATGCGGCAAAGGAATTCTTTGACCGTGATAAGGCCATCTCGCCATGATATTGTTGTGTCCATTTTTTTATTTAAATAATTAAGGGCCAATTGCATCTTTTCCCCCTCAACCCAATCATCCATAACATGACTTGGAACATCCAAATGGGTATTATTTGCCCCTTCTTCTCAAAATCACTCACAAGAAACCCTCCTCCTTGCCCAAGAACCAATTCAAATTCTTTTTCCGCATGAAATCAAGAATCCAAGTTTTCCAAGTTCAAGAATCTTCAAGAAAGAATCAATAATAGGGTTTCTTTCACAAATTTAAAGGCTTAAGGTATGTGGGATGTTCATCCATATTTCCCTTTTCACCCATGGAACTCAAAATCCTCTTTCCAACTAAAGAATGGAATTTTCTCTTATTATGGAGTTTTGTATGTTCAAGATGGACTAAATTCATATATTTCCTTAGAGTTTGACACAATTCATGTTCAAGAATGATTCCATGAAAATCTAGGTTAACCCATGCTTTAAGTTTCAATCTCCCATGTTATATTTAAGTGAATTTCATGTTATATTATCAAGTTATGATCTTAGTCATGTAACCGTGCCATTTTTCTCATTTTTTAAGACATTCCCATGTTCAAGTTCATGATTCTTACATGTTTTATGAAATGTCTATGTTTTGGGATCTTTGAACCATGATTTCACACTACATTTTTAAGCCTTAATATTGTATTTTATGATCATTCAGTGCTGGCGGTTTATGAATATCCGATACCTATGTATTTTAGATGAATTCAGATCTTTCAAGTAATGATTTTAGTTAAACCATGAATATTACTATTTACTCAGTTGTTATGATCATGATGAGCAATGTCAGTTGTTATGTTCAGTTGAATTTTGTTCAGTTCTAGTGATAGTTCAGTTGAGAGTAGGATTTATTACCAAGCGAACCCAGGAATGGGGGATCACCTGCCAGTAGAGGGTGTGACCTTTAGTAGGAGTCCCTGAGTTCCAGAATTATGTAGCCAGCATAGGTTTGAGATGTCTTCCTGCTAGTTGAGGGTTAAAACATATCTCATGAGAGCACCTATTATTAGAGGGTGACTCTTAGTCCTTTAGGATATCAACCTTGTGGATCCATAACATCAACCATGTGTTAATACCCATGGAATGGTACTGACTGGCTTTCAACTGGGGTTACAGTTTGGACCCCCATTAGCCTAGATTAGGGCATGTCATTTACGTGATACCTCCCATAGTTTTAGTTAGTATTTTAGTATATCCAGTTCAGGTTTGCTTGACCAAGTGTACAAATTTTTAGTCATTCAGTTATACAGATTTTAGTCTTTCAAATTTCAGAATATTTTAGTAACATGTTTATACTTGGTCTTACATTCTAAGATATTATATGTTTATGCATTCATGCTCAGTTATTTCATGCATTTTAGCCAGTCCTCATCTCATATACCAGTATATTCAAAGTATTGACCGCATACCTTTCTTTGCACTATACTATCTCATAACATAGGTTCATACACTCAATTTCCTGACCGTTCTTAGAAAGCTCAATATTACTAAACAGTAGTGGTGAGTCCTTATCCATCGAGGATATGATATGTTTATTTTAATTCTTTTAGTACTTTTTTATATTCAGTCAGTCAGAGTTAGTTGGGGGTTTATCCCATCAATCCTCATGATGTTTATTGGGTTTCAGACAATCAGTTAGATAGTCAGTCAGTTATTTCAGTGTTACCAATTTCTTCAGATAGATAGTTTGGTTTTCTAGTATATTATCAAATATTATAGATATATTTTAATACGCATTCCAGTATTTGTTTTTTTTATACCTTATCAGTATATCTTCCGCTCATGTAACATATTACTACTTTACTCAGTGCTCATAGTAGGTACTGGCATATGGGTTAGCCTCTGGTCACTTGTGATCATAAGCACTGTTGTTGCGACTAGGGGTAGCCTCGAGGTATGAAATATGGTAGGCATTGTCACTCTCTAGTTGGTTGGTTTGAGGTTCATGAGATTAGACCTCAAGGTGAAAACTTTCTTTGTGAGTCCTTGGATAGGGTTCAGGTCTTCAGTATTTCCTTCAAGTGACTTCAAGTAGGCATAAGTGTTATGCAAACCCTAGGCTTCATGAATTGAGGTGCAGTGTTGGTGATTGAGTCTTCCTTTGTGTGTCGCCTATGAAGGGCATGATGAGGTTTGGTAAGAGGGTCAAGGTTAGCCCCAGGTATATCAGACCATTTGAGATTTTTCAAACTATTGGGGATATGTCTCATGAGTTAACATTAATCCCAGATTTATTAGCAGTTTACCCCATTTTTTTCATGTTTCCATGCTTCAATGTTGCATTTTGGATAAGTCTCATGTCATTCATTGGGATTCAGTGCAGTTAGATAAGAGGTTATCTTTTACTTAGAAGCCCATCTTTATTCTAGCCAGGGATGTTAGACGGCTGTATTTTAGGGATATTCTAGTAGTTAAGGTTGACTGGAGATATCAACCTATAGATGAGGCTACTTGGGAGGTAGATTCCAATATGCATGGTAGTTATTCCCAGTTTTTCACTAATTAAGGTATCATCCTTAGATTTTTGCTTGAAGACGAACTAGATTTGTAGTGTTGGATGATGTAATAATTTATTTTTTGGTGTTTTTTGTGAATTATTTATTTTTATGTGACTTGAACGTTTTATCCCTCCCTTTGGTTGCTTTGTGGTATTTCTAGAGTTTGGAGGTAATTGGCATAGTTCCTAATGATTTCAGTGTGATTTGTGCGAAGTTGTGGTTTTTGGTGGTTAAAATGACTTATTAGTTGACTTTGGTCAACATTTATTGTTCTATGCATCAGATGGCAAAACAAACTGCACGAGCAGATCCAGAACATCAATTTTGGATTGGAAACATAGTTGGTGTGATTTTATAGCTTTTGTATCTTATTCTGACCTTCGATTCAAAAAGTTGTAAAATCAGGTCTCGGGGGTCAATTCTTTGAAAATGACATTTATTTTAAAAAAAATTTATCGCCTTTGACTTTGAAGCGTCGAATTTTTAAGGGCAACATAGTTTGTTTGTATTCACGGGATTTCAAATGAATCTGAGGGGTCTGCGGAGACTTGGAAATTTCCAAGTTTAACTTCTGCACCACTTAGCTGGTGCAACCGCTAAAGCTCCATTTTATCCGCTTTAGCAGCCGACTTCAGTTGGACAAGGGTACTTTAGCAGTACCCTATCCTCTTTAGAGGTAGGCGCTAAAATGGCCCTTGTCCGCTTTAGCGGACTAGCATACATTAACGTGTACTGCTAAAGGTACTTGACCAATTTTGCGGTGACCGCTAAAGTGGCCATTTGACAGAATTAGCGGCACTTGGTACCCATATATATATTTTCTTTCTCAAATTTCACCATTATTGGAACTTAGAGCTTTGGGTTTTCGAGTTTTTGGGTGATTTCTTCCATTTTCAAGCTTAGGTAAGCTTCAAACCCCTATCTAAATTATTTTTCTTGGATTCTTGTAGTCTAAAGCTTGTTAAAACTCCATTTTAAAAGTGAAATTAGGGGATTTTGGCTCGAAAAACCTAAATTGGTATTTCTTTGATTTAAACCCCAATTTCAACCTATTTTCTCTTAGGTTTTCTTCTAGTATTTTCTTTAATCACAGATAATATATTTTTGAACTAAAATTTTGATTCTACCCTTCTCCTTCGAAAACCCATTTTGGGGGTCCATTTGACTCTGACTTAGAAATGAGCAATATAGTTGTCATTGGCTTCCTTTTGATGCGTAGATTCTATATTTGTATGTTTTTGTTGATTCTTAGTTTGTTCATGAAGGTAAGGCTCTGTGTTGAAGGCTTTTGTATTGGGATTTCTTTAATCGAGGTATTTTATGGCTTAACTTTCTTCAAACTAGGTTGGGTAGTTAATATTGATATAAAATCATGTTATAGGTATGGGAATTAATCAAGAAAATGGCTTCGTTATTGTTTTGGGCCCGTGTAGGGACTATATGGTTGTTATTTGGTGGTTTTGAGACGTATTTGGTATGTGTGACCGTATGGGGTCTTATATAATGTTCTTACCCTAGTATAAATATATATAGATGTGCACACACACATATTTTTTGGTGGAAACAACATAAATTAAGGTCTATGTGGTATCCATGTCATATTATTATATATCTTACTCTGTTGGTTTATAGACTGTATTAGATCATGGATGGTTGGTATATTGGTTGGAATCAGAAATTCTCGTTCTGGTTAATTGAGAGCATTGCATCCTTATATCATGTACATTCATGTAACATTGGTACTAATGTGGAAATATTGTTTTTTCTAAAAAAAATCTGACATCTTTAAAAATCCTCTGCCAATGTATGTGTTGGAGAGGAGTTATGGATGATGGATTGGTATTGGTTATTGGATTGTATATGGGTTGACAAACCCCTTATGGGTCCTACCTTTGGAGCACAACTCGGTAGGTATATACAAAGCTTGTACGACAACCGCGTGCATCACATCATCATTTTTACATTATGTGCATTGTGTATTGTACTTTTGTGCTTGATTTGATGTCTATCTATTTTTGTTTCACTCTCGTACTTGTATTTGGTTTATGTGTATATTTTAGAACTCTTAGTAGATATGATGTGGGCTACCATTTTGGATATTTTGTTATTGCGGGTGACATGCCCATAGTGTGTATTTTATCTACTTTATTTTGTACTTTGCTCAGTCGACCTATGATACCTATTGGGTACAAGTGAAGCATACTCATCTTACTGTGCCCTTTCGATGCAGATCCAGGTACGAGTGCACCGTATGGTAGCTAATTCGGGCGGTGTTTGGAGTATTTTGCTGTAGTAGTCATTCTATGCATCTAGAGTTTATCTACTACCTCATCTTATTTAGTTAATGTCTTATTTTTGTATTTAGAGACAAATTGTGTTCCCTTTGGACTATCAGTTATATATTTGGACTTTGAGATGTACTTAGTTGGTTCTTACACTGTAACACTTGATTTAGGGAGATTTATCGTATAATTGTTATGTATTTTTCACTATTATTGTATATTTGTGGTTCGACTTTGTTCTAGAAGTCTTACCTTGTGATTTGGTGGTGTTATTCCCATTTGATATCAGTTTGGGTGATAGGCTTACTTGTTAAGGATTGCCACGGCGAGTATCATCATGACCCTTTGTTTTTGGGTCATGACAACCTGCTTCTAACAAAAGGCCAAGTCTAATTATTATTGATGATTTTGCATCACCATCAACACACCATGGTATTGGTAGCTAGTTTGAATGTTCTGCACCCAACTCAAGAGCAAGAACAGGATCCGCTAACCATTTTACTGATAGAATATCACCAAGAACTAGAAGTCCTAGAGAAAGGGGTAGGGGAAGTGCTAGTAGAGCAAGAGATGCTCCTCATCTACTTGAAAGTTGGTTTATATGTTCTCAAGGCAGTACAACATAAGATCTACCACCTAATACAACTGTTGTACCGAAGGAGACTGCTGCTACTACCAAGGAAAGGGTAAAGGGTGTTGGAAACACTTCCCATTTTAAAAGGCAAAGAGAGACTGGAATGGGTGAATTTTAAGTTAAAAACGAATTCTTAAACTTTAATGTAAGTATTGTAGCATTCATAGTAGTTATGTTTCTAATAATAAATTGAACTTATTTGTAGACTGGGCTTTCCAGTAGCAGAATACTATCCAATGATCCAAATCAAATCATAAGATCAACAGTTCTAACTAGAGACATTGGATTCAAACCATCAAGTGTACTAAAGTGGAAAGAAAAGCAAATAATTTCAATAAGAAATCTCTAAGATATTAGAGAGGAGTTACCAAGAAGGCAGTAAGCACACATACCACCTCCTCTTCATAGCCTCAGGAACAATGGAAATTATAGTTATCAATGGTATTTTGTGAATTACTGTTTTGGTGCCCTACAGATACACTATTTTATTTTGTTGTTTTGGTATAAAGCTACTATTCACAAGTACCATTCTTTTTGGCTGCATTTAAAACTGATGATTTTGTTATATAAATGGTATTGAATTTCTGGTGATTGAATGCAATGTTGAAGCTTTGTTTTGTTTGTTAAGTTTTCTTTTAGAATTGTGTTGTGATGCAGTGGTGTTGTGATGTTTCATTTGAAATTAAGTTAGTGTTGCTTTTTTTAGTTGAGTTACAAAAATGATCACTATGTAGTTGAGTTCCCAAAAATAGATAAGTGTCAAAATGCCAAAATTAGAGCAACTGAAGTTACATAACCACCAAATGATGCTCTATTACATACTAAGACATTGTCATAGCAAATTGATGTTTCATTCCAACACAAAATTATCCTCTCTACTATATGCTTTGGCAACCTCATTTAATTTTTCTTCACCTAGACAACCTGAATTAGGACACTAACATACACATCAACTACATATATCATCACACAACAAAGTAAACAAAGTAATTTCCAAGTAAATTGACATGATATTTTCTTATTTTTCATCTTCATACTCTTCTTCTTACCATTCTCTTTTGAATCATCCATCTCATTTACATCATTCTTCACATTTGAATCTACAAGGTTAAGTGAATTAATATTGACTCTTTCAAATTGAATCTGTATAATTTCAGCCTCATCTCTTGTTTTCCTCCTCAATGTCTCCTTAGTTCATATTGGAACTATCATATTACATCATAAAGTTTTCAAGATTATCTAAGTGCATCTTAACATGCTAGTAATTTTCTTCTACCTCCTTAATCTTTTTCACCAATTTTGTAAGGATAAATTTTGATCTTTCAACTAGGTTTTTGTTTCTCCATCTACAAAACTTGTAATTCATAGCCTAAATATTAAGGACATAATAAATAGATTTCAACATCAACATCAACACCAAGAAATTAAAAAAGAGTGAACATAAACTTCATGTAACGCCTCGGAAAATGGGTCCAGAGCGTCACATGGTGCTTGAGGCTATGAGTAGCCCCAAGCTAACCCTTTGAGCCATATCCATTCAGTTCAACACAAATCAACGAGGTTTCCATAAATAACCCTCAAATATCAACAGAGTAATCATCATCCAAGAATAAAAGAATTTCAGAAAGATAACAAAATACGACTTATTAGTCAACTCACAACATCTATACTAGTCTGACAAGCCTTTAAGAAAATCAATAAAACCAGCGAGCCATTGAGACATGCCCCAATTAACTCATACTCAGTTATCAAATGTAAACAATTCCGTGAAACCAATATCAGACATCACGTCCTCGGAACATGAGGACTCACCACAACAGAGGATGTAGAACAGTGTGCCCAAAGAATCATTGTCGAACCTGGAACTGAGCACCTGAACCTACATTCTGAGAAATTATAGCCCACATCCGAAGATGTGGGTCAGTACCATGGAAATAAACCGAGTATATGGGGGTGTATGCAGTTGTATAAACATCATCATCATAAATATTTATAAGAAATATGCAGAATGTATGAAAGACTCACATAGCCCAAAGAAAATCATCATAATCATGAGATGATGAAATAAGTACAATAACACATGTGAGTCATCATAGAATTTGTCAATCACTTTTAGTTTATCAAGAATATCAATTCTCATAATATAAATATCATTTAAATCTTTTGAAAGAATAACTTTCACAATTCCACTTTCAAATCACTTCACCATTTACCATAGACACAAGGAAACACACACACACTGGGAGATCCTATAACCGACATAAACCATGTCAGCTACATGGAGTCCAACGTACAACCCATGTTGGTGAGAGCCGTCTCATACTTGCCATCAGAGTAGGACTATCGATATCAAATCCACACAAACTAGTGATCACTATATAAATTAGCCTCAGGCTTACTCCTATGGGGGCACATAGTTCTAGGGAAGTAAGGTCGCTTTATACCTCCCAATCGGTGCTAAAGATTTCTCCCGGACATAGCTCAGATCATTTCAAAGACAATCCACAACAAAACAATTTCAGTAATATATAAATATACATCGGGAGCCATCATGCTTCCCATCTATCAAAATCAATCACGTTGTGGATTTCTTTCACACTCGAGTTCCTAAAAAACTCCTTTAAGACCAAAAGGTCAAATCATATCTCAAATATTCAACATCAACGTGCTTATAACACACACTTTCTCAAAAAAACACAATTTCTAATGGGGATTCATGACCCAAATATCAAAATCAAGATAAATATCATTCAAGATTCATGCTTTATATATCTACACATGTAAATTCATCTTTCAAAATCATAAACATCAAGATTTCATAATAATCATCATAAGATATGGGTTCATGCTTCAAAATTCATAAAAATCAAATAAAAATCATGCCTTCGTAAAGAAAATTACTTTTGGGCACAAGAATGAAAGAGAGTTCTTGTTGAAAACCCCCACATACCTTGAATGATGAACTTTAGATCAATACTCATTTTTGAGATGTTAATCGTGTCTTTGAATGGTGGTTCTTGGAGTTCTTGAACTAGGAACTTAGAATCTTGAATAAATTTGCAGAATTAATGGTGAACTTTGGAGGTTCTTGAAGTTGGATGTAGGCGTTTAGGGTTTTCTTTTTGAGGGAATCTTATGAAATATAACATATAATGCTTCTAATAGGCTTTAATATAGGGTTTGGATGGATTTTGGGTGAGGGGGAATGACCAAAACACCCTTAAAAATCAAATAATTCTCGAATCTGTCCTTTGGTGGACTGTTTTGATAGTCTGAAGTAGATCAACCATAACGTTTTACTCCTATATCCAAATTGAATGAAACTAATTTCATTAGGAAGAGGACTCTCATATATTTCCGTTAATATATAGTATATCTCCCAGATCATTGTGTACCAGGAGTTATGATCGTTTGAAGTTGACCCAAAATTCACTTTTGATAGGCTAAAGTAGATCGACCATAACCTTTTACTCCAATAGAAAAATTGGATGAAACTAATTTCATTGGAAAGAGGACCCGTAGAGTTTTCCGTTGATATATAGTAGATCACCCAGATCATTATGTACAAGAAGTTATGATTATTTAAAGTTGGAGAAAAAATACGTCAGGCCTCAGTACTTTTTTCTGCATGTTTTATAGTTCACTACTATTCACGGTTCGATCGGAATGTTCATAACTCGTCGCTCGGGTGTCCGTTTCTGATGATCCACATATAGTTGGAAAGATTATTCGATGCTCTAGGCAATGGTGTGTCATAATATAAGACATTCCACATGGAAAATATATAATTCATTCTAGAAGATAGAACCCAACATGTTTACGCACAAAATTTCAACAAAAAATTTCCCGGGGTATTACATCATCCCCCCTTGGAAACATTCATCCTCGAATGACGCTAGACATGTGAAGATTAGATAGGAAATAGAGAATACAGCTGAAACATTCTTTAGACTCATCACCACATCGTTTCTCACTCCGAATGCAACATAAAATGCATAAATTCAAGAAACTACAGCTGAACACATAATAAATGACAGCTGAACTGTTGCAAGTTTTATCAAAAGTGAATGATTTAGGAAAGAACGGTACCTTCGGCTTGATCGGAGTTCGCGGAAAATAGGTGCCGGTACTTGGATCACATATCTGCCTCAGCTTCCCAAGTTGTACCCTCAACAGATTGGTTTCGCCACAACACCTTGACCATGGGAACTTCTTTGTTCCTTATTCTTCGGACACTGAAATCAAGAATCTCAACAGGAATCTCATCAAAAGAAAGATTTTCTTGAATGTCAGCACTCATAGAGGAAACCACTACCACAGCATCGCTAATATGCTTTCTAATCATGGAGACATGGAATATTGGATGAACAGAGGACCACTCGGAAGGCAACTCGACCTCATATGCTACCTTACCAACACGGCTAAGAATTTTGTAAGGACCAACATAACGGGGACTAAGCTTTCCCTTCTTTCCGAATCTCTTCACCCCTCTCTTGGGTGAAATTTTCAGATACACTAGGTCACCAACTTCAAACTCAAGGTCTCTCCTTCTAACATCCGTATATGACTTCTAAAGACTCTGCGCAGCTTTCAACCTTTCCCTAATCAATTTAACTTTTTCCATAGTCTCAAATACCGAATCAGGACTACTCACAGCCGCTTCACCCACCTCAAACCAACCTATGGGTGATCTATACTTCCTCTCATATAAGGCTTCAAACAGAGCCATGCCAATACTAGAGTGGAAACTATTATTGTAAGCAAACTCTATCAATGGTAAGTGATCATCCCAACTTCCCTTAAAGTCAAGTGCACAAGCTCTCAACATATCCTCTAAGGTATGGATGGTCCACTCAGCCTAACCATCGGTCTGCGGATGAAAAGCAAAACTCAAAAGCACTTGGGTACCAAGACCCTTCTAAAAGCTTTCCAAAATTGCGAAGTGAACTGAGTACCCCTATCCGAAATGATAGACTAGGGAACTCCATGTAGTCTGACTAGCTCTCGAATATATAATCTTGCGTAATCCTCAGAAGTATATAAAGTATGAACAGGCAAGAAATGAGCAGATTTAGTCAACCTATCAAACACAACCCAAATGGAATCATGATGGCATCGGGAAGGAGGTAAACCAATCACGAAGTCCATATTTATCTCTTCCCACTTCCAGGTGGGAATACTAAACTCTTGTATCATACCACAAGGTCTTTGGTGTTTAACCTTAACCTGTTGGCATATTGCACACTTAGCTACAAAC
Organism: Capsicum baccatum var. pendulum; assembly: GCA_030864225.1. Classification (NCBI taxonomy): domain Eukaryota; kingdom Viridiplantae; phylum Streptophyta; class Magnoliopsida; order Solanales; family Solanaceae; genus Capsicum; species Capsicum baccatum. The sequence goes on along the minus strand of CM061558.1, from coordinate 167,147,728 downwards.
GCTGCTATATCTTTCTTCATGCCACTCCACTAATAGATTTCCCGCAAGTCTTGGTACATCTTAGTGGCACCAGGATAAATAGAATATTGCGCCCCGTGCGCTTCAGCCATAATCCTCTGTCTCAGATCATCAACATTCGAGACATACAATCTACCCTGCAATCTCAACACACCATTTCCCCCTTGGGAGAAAACCTCTACTTTTAGGTCCTTGACTAACTCCTTTAGTCTGACCAAACTAGTATCTAAGTATTGTTTTTCCTTCACTTCCGAAACCAAGGAGTATTCGGAACTACTCTGAACCCCTATACTACCTTCAGCAGAGTCAAACAACTTAACCCCCAATCTAGACAAATGATGTACATCACGATCCAACTCTTTCTTACCTTCTACCACATGCGAAACACTACCCATGGACACTCTACTTAGGGCATCCGCCACAACATTGGCCTTGCCCGGATGATACAACACACTCATATCATAGTCCTTTAACAATTCTAACCATCGTCTCTGCCTAAGATTCAATTCTCTCTGGGTAAACACATACTGCACACTCTTATGATCAATGAAAACATCAATATAGACACCATACAAATAGTGTCTCCAGATTTTCAAAGCAAACACAACAGCAGCCAACTCAAGGTCATGGGTGGGGTAATTTTTCTCATGGGGTTTCAACTGTCTAGAAGCATAAGCTATCACCTTACCGTTCTGCATCAATACGCAACCCAACCCAACTCTCGAAGAATCACAGTATACCACAAAACCATGAACACCATCAGGCAAATTCAAAACAGGGGCTGAAGTGAGTTGAGTCTTCAACTCCTGAAAACTCTTTTCACAAGATTCGAACCACAAGAACTTCACTTTATTTTGGGTCAACCGAGTCATAAAGGACCCTATAGAGGAGAAATCCTCAACAAAACGATGGAAATATCCAGCTAAACCTAAGAAACTTTGGATATCAGTCGGAGAAATAGGTCTAGGCCAATTTCTAACAGCTTTGGTCTTTTAGGGATCAACTCTAATACTCTCGGAAGAAATAATATGACCCAGAAAAGTAACTGACCTTGTCTAAAACTCAGACTTACTGAACTTCGCAAATAACTTGTGATCTCTAAGGGTTTGCAAGACAGTTCAGAGATGATCAGAATATTCATCCTCACTACGGGAGTACACCAGTATATAATCGATGAACACTATGACAAACATATCCAGATATGGTCTGAACACTCAATTTATGAGGTCCATGAAAGCTGCTGGGGCATTACTTAACCCGAAAGACATAACAAGAAACTCAAAATAGCCATAACAAGTTCGAAAAGTGGTTTTTGAGATGTCACACTCCCTAACTTTGAGTTGATGATAGCCGGAATGAAGGTCTATCTTTGAGAAATAACTTGCACCTTGGAATTGGTCAATCAAATCATCTATTCTCGGAAGGGGGTACTTATTTTTTACGGTGACTTTATTTAGTCGGCAGTATTCAATGCACATACACAAAGAGCCATCTTTCTTTCTTACAAACAACACAGGAGAACCCCAAGGAGAAACATTGGGCCTTATGAAACCCTTATCTAGTAGATCTTTGAGTTGCTCTTTCAACTCCTTAAGTTCTGCAGGGGCCATACGGTAAGGAGGAATAGAAATGGGCTGAGTATCGGGATGAAGATCAATCTCGAACTCTATCTCCCTATCAGGAGGTATCCCTAGGAGATCATCCGAAAAGATATCAGAAACTCATTGACGATGTTAACAGACTGGAGAGTTGGAGTCTCAGACTTAGTGTCTTTGACTCTAACCAAATGGTAAATACACCCCTTGGAAATAAGCTTTCTAGCTTTGAGGTAAGAGATAAAATGACTCTTGGGTGACACAGAATTCCCAGACCACTAAAACACAGATGCACCCGAAAACTGAAACTTGACCATTCGGGTCCGACAATCAATAGAGGCATAAGAAGAATACAACCAGTCCATACCCAGAATCACATCAAAATCTATCATGTCTAACTCAATTAGATCAGCCAACAAGACTCTATGAAGAACGGTAATAGGACACTTTTTATACACTTTCTGGGTAACAATCGAATCACCCACTGGGGTAGAAACTAGGATAGACTCAGGAATAATCTCAGGACTCATTTCAAGATTCACAGCAATCAAAGGTGTAACATATGAGAAACTAGATCCAGGATCCAACAAAGCATACATATCAAACTGAAATATACGAAGTATACCAGTAACAATATTGAGAGAGTCCTCCTATTCCTGGAAAGATGGTAAAGCGTAGAATCTATTTTGGTGCTACCTACTAGCATTGCTAGAAGAGGCGCCCTGAGCTAGGGCTGGGCGAGTCACTGGAACTAGAGCACTAACAGTCTGAGTCTGGGTCTGAGGTCGATAGTCATGATGCCCTTGTCCATCCTGTGGACAATCTCTAACTCTGTGACCCATGTCACCACACCAGAAACAACCTCTCTTCTCAGCCCAACACTCACCCGAATGAGCCCTACCATACTTAGGACACAGGGGACGATTTGGCTTACTGCCAGCACTGTACTGTGACCTAGATGCATATGACCTGCTACCTTGCTCCTTCCTATCTCTAGGCACGGGGGCACTAGAAGATGACGGTACTATCATAGACAAACGATCCTTATACCGAGGGCGACTCTTTCCCTGCGATCTAGTTTGACCTTGTCTGTGCTACTCGGACCTAGCTCTCTTATTCCCTCTCATCCTATCTCTCTCCTTAATTTTATCTTCCTCAATCTGTTGGGCATGAGTCATCAACCTAGAAAGATTCATCTCACTATTCAGCATAGTAGACCTACACTTCTTAACCATATAACTAGACACTCCAGCCACAAACTTACTCATACTAGCCCGATTATCAGCCACTAAGTCAGGAGCATACTTGTCCAACTAATTGAACTTTAGACAGTACTCCCTAATAGTCATAGAGCCCTATCACAGGTTCATAAACTCTTCTACCTTCGCCTCTCTTATCTCTAAAGGGAAAAAATTATCCAAGAATGCATCCTGGAACTCTTGCCAAGTTGTAGGGATAGATCCCTCACCTCTACCTTACCTCCAAGAAACAACCCAGTCATAAGCAAGGTCTTTCAACCTATACGTAACCAACTCCACACTATGTTCCTCAGATACATGCATCACCTGAGTAGTCTTCCGCACCTCCTCTAAAAACGATCGTGGATCCTCATTAGACTTGGACCCATAGAATTTCAGCAGATTCATCCACATGAAGTCACGCATCCTGGTAGCAGCTGAATGATCTCCCTTCTGCTGTTGAGCTAGGGCCAGGTTGGCCTGAATATTTGCAGTAATAGCTTAGGCCAGCGCCTAAAAGGCTGCCTGAAATTCAGCATAAAACACGTTTTTATTCAATGGGTCAGCGGGTTGAGGTTGCTGAGCATCATTATTTCTTCTCGCTCGATGTGGAGGCATATTTCTGAAAGAGTAGAGCACAAATCAGTAGTAGAGAGAGACACTTTAAGCATGATAGACTTCTAAGAAAGAATCACACTTTTTCCTAAAATATCTTGTAGCCTATTGCTCATAGATATGGCGCGCTATGCACCGATGATTAAGACTCTACTTAACGCGGCTTGTCAGACTCTCTAGGAAACCTTAAAACCTTAGGCTCTAATACCAAGTTTGTAACACCCCAAAAAATAGGTCCCGGAGCATCACACGGTGCTTGAGGCTACGAGTAGCCCCAAGCTAACCTTTTGAGCCATTTTCATTCAGTTTAACACAAATCAACGGGGTTTCTATAAATAACCCTAAAATATCAACAGAGTAATCATCATCCAAGATTAAAAGAATTTCAGAAAGATAACAAAATATGACTTATTAGTCAACTCCCAACATCTATACTAGTCAGACAAGCCTCTAAGAAAATCAGTAAAACCAGCGAGCCATTGAGACATGCCCCAACTGACTCATACTCATTATCAAATGTAAATAATTCTGTGAAATCAACATCAGACATCACGTCCTCGGAACATGAGGACTCATCACAATAGAGAATGTAGAACAGTGCGTCCAAAGAATTACTGTCAAACCTGGAACTGATCACCTGAACCTACATTCTAAGAAAATGCAGTCCACATCTAAAGATGTGGGTCAATACCATGGAAAGGAACCGAGTATATGGGGGTGTATGCAGTTGTATAAATATCATCATCATAAATATTTATAAGAAATATGCAGGATGTATGAAAGACTCACATAGCCCAAAAAAAATAATCATAATCATGAGAGGATGAAATAAGTACAATAACACATGTGAGTCATCATATAATTTGTCAATCACTTTTAGTTCATCAAGAATATCAATTTTCATAAAGTAACAATAACATGGAAGTCATTTTAAACATAAGGGTAAAGCCTAGGTTCATTAATTTGGTCACAATTGAGTCATAAGGCATATTTTCTACTCTCTTAGGCATTTTATCAAACACCTTGCATGCATAACTATAAGCTTAGGCATGGAAATTAAATTACTTCATCATGGTTGCATAAATCAACATAATTTAGTAGATTCCAATCCACGTGCTAGCATAAATTAATGAAAACACATTTAACAATTCCAACTTGGGTATCATACAAAAGATCCTCATGATCATAATCAATTCACAACATAAACATAAAAATTTATAATTTAAAATTGGATTTTTGGGCTTCATAGATGAAAGAAATCCATGAATGAACACTTGACGAACCTGGGTGGATGATTTCTTGAAGATTAGTAGAGGAAATCTTGAATTATTGACTTGGGATTAAGCACCTAGGGTTTCTTATTCTTGGGGTTTGATATTTAAGAGAAACCTTAATTTAATATTGTGAATAAATAATAAAGTTATGAGCTATGTCTGGTATAATTAGGGGTAAAAATGTAATGCCCCAGAAATAGGTCCCGAGACGTCACACGGTTCTTAGGGTCATAAGTGACCCCAAGCTAACTCTTCTACTGGTATAAATCATAAGCAACTGAATAAAACCTATAAATCTGTACAAATTAGCGGGAAATAACTCTTTTCTGAATCTGATCAATACAAAACTAAATTTACAAGATTACAACTCTTCTTTACAAATTAAAAGTGAAATTAAATACATCAACTTCTACTGACTGTCTATGAAGCCTCCACTAGCACTGACCTTAGATAGCTGATTCATGACTCCCAACTATCTCAACTCAATATGACTAAAATAGGAAAATAAAGAACTACACAAACTGTCTAGCTGGCTCAAACCCTTAAAATAAAAGGATTCATCACTTGCTGAATGGAAGCTGCGAGCTGACTGAATCTGAATGTGCATACTAAGTCTTGTACCTACAATCTGAGACAATATAGCACATAGACGTATATATGAATTAGCACTTTAGGAATGTACTGAGAATATGGGGTACAATGCAATAAGTAAACAATATCTCAATATCACCATAGCTTATAAAATTAAGCATGCTGACATAACTGACTCACATAGCTTGAATAATATCTGAAATATAAATCTCGTAAATCATGAATAATGAAATATGTATAAATCTCGTGAGTCATTTAACTTGCTTTTAAAATCTATATTCTCCACTTACTCTTAAAACTTGTCATCTAGATGAAATCTAAAACTCATTCTGTATAGTAAACTTTTTATCTCAATACTTTAAATCAATAAAACTACTTCAAGAGTGGGGGACACCTTTGGGAGTTTTATCTAACCGACATAAACCATGTGAGCTACATGGATTCCAACATCTTATCCATGTTGGGGAGAGTTGTTCTATCCTTGTCATCGGATAGAACCTTAACTTTAGTGATCACTATCTTAACCCACTTAGGGTATATCAGAAACTTATGAGGGCACGTAGTTCTGGGGCATGAGACCTCAGAATCAAGCCCAAATCAGTGATAACTACTACTCCCTTACTTAGATCAAAATTTTAGAAAATTCACCTTAAAACATTTCAATAATATGTAATGGGAGCCAAAACGCATCCCCTTTATCTCAAAATCAAGAATGTGGATTTCTTTCTTAACTTATGGTCAAAACTTACTTCTTTCTTGAAATCTTGATAGACTTATCATTAAAGCTTTAAATATCTCATAATAATTGAAATATGAACATACTTCTTGCAATTCTTTAAAAGTCATCAACAACTCATTTTCAAAACTCATAATTCAACAACAAGGCTCAACTCATAACAATAAGTCTTGGGAATACTTGAAAATATGAAATCAATATAGGAATATGCAATTTATATCATAAACTCTCAATTTATATCATAACTAATCAAGTTAATCATGCAATTCAAGACTTGAACAATTTCATAATATCATAAACTTGAAAAATAATAAAATAATATGAATTCATCTTGGAAATACGAAATTCTTTAAGAAAAGCTAAAACTTTTGGGAACAAGAATGAAAGGTTGTTCTTGTTATTTGATGTAGAGAACTTGACGTTGAAACCGTAGGAGATGATCTTGAAAGCTTTCTTGAGATTCTTGGATTGTGACACTAAACTATTGGTTTCTTTCTTGAAGAGGATGCCCTTAATTTGATGTTCTTAGGAACTTTCTTGAACTTCTTGGATTAGAAATCTTAGATTCTTGCTTTTCTTAAAGAAGGAGTAATGGAGTTTTGAATTTCTTGGGAGATGATCTTAAGAGGAAACCCTAATATTGGTCTTGTGAATAAAGAGGATTAAGGATTGTTTAAACTAATTTATGATGATTAAGTACGTGATTTTGATTATTTAGGTCTTGGGAGGTGAAGGAAAAGCCCAAAACACCCTTACTAAACTGTTTCCCAATTTCTGCAAATCTTGGTTGATGACATTTGTGATAAGCCGTAAGACTTGTGATAAGTAGTCACAAATGTCATCACTTAGGAGTTGGATTTTATGGGTTTCTGCCTAAGCCTGACGATATTTTGTGATAAGCCATCAGACTTGTGATAAGTCATCACAAATGTCATCACTTGGGGATGGAATCTATGGATTTCTGCCTAAGGCTGGCGACATTTTCTGATAAGTCATCACAGGCGTGATAAGTTATCAGAAATGTCATCACTCGGTTTTCCAGGCTGACATGCTGGAGTAAAATGGGCATAACTTTTTTCTCTGATATCGTACTTAGGAAAAATTGATATCGTTGGAAATATAATGAGAAAATATTTCATATGATATATAGTAGGCCACCCAGTTCATCATATAAAAGGAGTTATGGTCGATTGAAATTGACTCAAGTTTAGTCGCTCACTAAAACTCGAACGATAGGAAAGCTTCTCTATGATCTCAATTCATGCTCAAATAGGTTCCCACACTAAATAATTGGTTAACATGCCAAATTTGCATAGGATTTATGGATTTTGAAACATCTACACGTAGAAATAACGGTTTTCGTTCTAGCCCAAAATGCGGGGTGTTACATTATCTCTCCCTTAGAATGATTTGTCCCCAAATGTTGCTCTTTAGGTTAAGAATACAGTGAAATTAAGGATACACAGTTGAAATAACTTATTAAACTAAATCTATATCTTTCTAAACTTTGGCATACTTCGATGAATGCATATACTCATTATAAGAATAGCTATCTAACTGAATCTTTAATTAGAGAGGGGATGAATGAAGGAAGGTTGTTACCTTCGTCTGAATCTGAGCTAACTTGCCCTTTTTACTTATTTTTGAAGAGCTGACTCATGCTGAGGGTTTAGAATTTTCTGGATGTGCTCATGGTGCAATCGTACTTATAGACTGTGAGGTGATAGTTTATGCAGGCACAAATCATGAGAAAATAAGGCTAAGATCACACAATAGGTATCACAGTGTCTGAGCTGGAATACTTGGAAAACGAAGATCGTTTAGTGAATATTTATGAAATGAATGATGACTAGATATCCGAATTCTAAAACTGATGCCTGATACATTTACTGAGCTGAATTCGCAATTGCAAAACTATTCAGAATTACCGTACTTATGAAACTTCAAGTAGTAAAACTAGGCTCGTTCAAAAAAATGAAAATCCATAGAAATCTATGTGACTGATTGTTAAACTGAACTGTTGTCTATCCAAACTGAATCATACTAGATACTCATGCTCAAGTGGAGGGTTTCTTCAACACCCCTCTAGGGAGTTCTAATGATTTGAAGGAGCCAAGAATTTTGGTCAAGATCTGAACAAGACATCTGAATAAGGGATTACAATATTACTACAATTCCATAGCTTGGAATCATAGACCTTTGAATTATAGACTGGGGTAGAATTTACTAGGCTTTAGGCAATGTAACACCTTACTTAAAACTTAGAAACACTTCTAACATATTTTGTCAACTAATCCTTTACCTTAAAAACCATACTTATTGATTCATCTTCTAATTCTAACAAGGCCATTGATATTTCCTTCTACCCATGTATAAACTGAACTAAATTCCCTTACCATCTTCAAACCTAACCTATAATAATAGGGTACACCACATAACACTGTACTACTAGTCTAAACCATAATTCAACACACCCTGCACTTCACAACTGCTCATCTCATGAAAATCCTCATTACTACTCCAACAACCACATTCAGCCTCGTACTAGACATTTTACTAATATGCAGTGCATTCATCTAAACATACATACATGATGTTCAATCCTCACTTCTATAATCACATATGCACTTCTAAATACACTCCCCTAAAATACCTTTGTCATAACTTACAAACCTCTATCAAGAACAACTTCCATGCACTACTCCTAGGAAGACATACATAAGATTTCAACTACCTAAACATCTCATATAAAACTTTGACTAACCATGATGGTATTAAAGACTTGGCTTTAATCTTACTTCACACTTTACTGCCTTAGCTAAAATAAGCATACAACAATCTTCTAGTAACAAGAAATGTTTACTCTCTCTCTTATCCAGACAACTAATTATCATCACCATCTTGATCGAAGGAAAGGTAATAAAAGGTTAGAACATAAGGGCCCGAAATATAAGGGGATACTATGATTAACTTAACACTCAACTAAGGCTTGAGGAATAGAATATATAGCATCATCGACTTATCAAATAAGTATGATCTGAGGACATGCAAGATATAAATCTGAATTTCTCTGATCATTAAAAGTATTGCTTGAGTACTTGGACTGAACATACTATAAAGCTTGAGTTCATGAGTCATGAGTTGCATGACCTGAATTTGGAGTTCATAACTTATGGAATGTGATTCCAACTACTGAAAGAACTGGAACTCCTCATTTTTGGGAACTAGAAGAGTACATAATTCTCCATCATATGCATGAACATGAATTAAGATAATGGAACTGAACGTAAGGCATGAGTAGGTATTAGGACAACTGAAAATACTGAAATAAGATTGGGTCAAGCATTAATCTTTCCCAAAGCTATTCTACAACTTACTGGTACATCTACTAGAATCTGAAGGCTTGACTTGGTTACTTGTTCTATCATCTCCCCCTTAGATGTAAGCCATCACTCTAAGGTTGTGAACCACTGTATAAACTCTAGTCTAACTATAATCACTTTACTCTAGAGTCTAGGATATAGCAACACATATGAACAAAAGAACTTAACCCGAATGACTACACATGAAAGCGTAAAACCAACTTCTAGTACTCACTGCTGAGGTACACCCTATCTTTCTATATCCCCAATAGTCATCATATAACACTTGAACACTTACTAACTCTGAATCTTCATGAGCATCCCCATGGTTGGAGTGCACACTATCTAGTGCTTCAACTCTTATTCTTATTAGCTAAATCTTTGAAATTTCAAACTTAGATTCTAACGCTTAACATGGGTGTCTCCAAACCTTTGATGGACCATACAACTTCTGTCATAGCCTACCAATATTACGCTTGTAAACTTATATTTCTAAACCATGAGAATCATATTCATACTTAAAAAGGATCGACATCTTCAATCAAACTCCTTAACTTAGCTATCAAGAACATTACTCATTATCTAACTAGTCTTTCTCCACCTAACATTTCAATGGTACTACTGACCCCACAACATACAATAATCCTCAAAAAAATAATGTAGCCCCACAGCACCTTGGGTGTACTCTTGCATCATACATATAACGTCAAACTTGATTACAAATCAAGTAAACTTATGCTCTTGCATATACTGTTCAAGCCTATTATATTAATTCCCTATAACTAGTATTATTAGCCAAGAAATCATCACATCCACCTTCATGACCACCAATTATTCAAACTTAATACAAAGTGTTATTCTCACTTGGAAGCTATAAAATAAAACATCAAGAATAACTAGCCCACTTGAACCTCATAATAACGATAATCGATCATAAACATATGGCTTATCTTATTTACAATCCATTACCGCATCCTCCTTCTACACATCATTACTATCTACCTATCTATACACCAAGATTCTTTTGTAGCTCTATAAGTTTCAACCAACACAAATACAACAAGTTGCTAGTGAATTGAAATAGGCCTCACACGGCTTCACTAGACTTTGATTTTTCAACAAAACAATGATAACAAGGTTACAAGAGATAGAAACTTGACACACAATATTCAATGATATAAGAATACACATCTTATTCTATCTTACTTGCATGACTCATAAGAGTAAGGATACATCTCTGATCTTAAGAGACTTATAACACACTAGAATGCTACTCTCAAGCCGCTTTGTGTGACTTCTGAAGCTTCTTGCTAGGCAATCTGAGAGCATTATCTGGGGAGGAACTAGAACTTACTAATCATGCTATCTCAAGAATAATACATGGATAGGGAAGTATACCTTTACATTATAGATTCTGAGGAGGAATTTTGAAGTACATCTGACTTGGGCTTAATGCACGACTTTTATGAATCATGAATAGACTACTTCAATCATCGGAACTCAAAAGCACGAATGGAATACTTTTTAGCTCGCTTACAATCTGATAACTATCTATGGAGACTGTCTGAGAAAGCACTATCTGTAAAGATTTAAGCTTAACTATTTCTGATACCTTGAAAATAAGGCAAAGATGGCTCGGATAGAGTAAGATGAGAATCTTTATAAGCTTCTTAAAGAATATTTCTATAGCATAATCTGAGACTTAAAAGAATGGAGACATTTCCTAAGAGCCTTGTAGCCTCTCGAAGAAGAGTACAGACATCTATGTACCATTCCGCAAGACTCTACAAGACATGGTTTCATAGACACCCTAGGACACTTAGACTCTATGCTCTGATACCAAGTTTGTAACACCCCAAAAATGGGTCCCGAGATGTCACATGGTGCTTAGGGTCATAAGGGATCCCAAGCTAATCCTTCTACTGGTATAACTCACAAGAAACTGAATAAAAAGTATAAATTTGTACAAATTAGCGGAAAACAACATTTTTCTGAATCTGATCAATACAAAACTGAATTTACAAGATGCAAACTCTTCTTTACAAATCAAAAGTGAAACTGAATATCTCAACTTCTATTGGTTGTCTATGAAGCCTCTGCTAGTACTAGCTTTAGATAGCTGGGTCATTACTCCCAAGTATCCCAACTCAATACGACTGAAATAGGAAAATAAAGAACAACTCAAACTGTCTATCTGGCTCAAACCCTTAAATTAAAAGGATTCATCACCTGCTGACTGGAAGCTGCGAGCTGACTAAATTTGAATGTGCATACTAAGTCTTGTACCTATATTATGAGACATTGTAGCATATATATATGTATATGTGGATCAGCACTTTGGGAATGTACTGAGTATATGAGGGTGCAATGCAATAAGTAAACAATATCTCAATATCACCATAGCTTATAAAATTAAGCATGCTGACATAAATGACTCACATAGCTTGAATAATATCTGAAATATAAATCTCGTAAATCATGAATAATGAAATATGTATAAATCTCATGAGTAATTTAACTTTCTTATAAAATCTGTATTCTCCACTTATTCTCAAAACTTGTAAGCTAGATGAAATCTAAAACTCATTCAGTATAGTAAACTCTTTATCTCAATACTTTAAATCAATAAAACTATTTCGAGAGTGGGGGACACCTTTGGGAGTTTCTTCTAACCGACATAAACCATGTGAGCTACATGGAGTCCACCGTTTTATCCATATTAGGGAGAGTTGTTCTATCCTTGTCATCGAATAGAACCTTAACTTTAGTGATCACTATCTTAACCCACTTAGGGTATATTAGAAACCTATGGGGGAATGTAGTTCGGGGGCATGAGACATCAAAATCAAGCCCAAATCGGTGCTAAATACTACTCCCTTACTTAGATCAGAACTTTAGAAAATTCACCTTAAAATATTTTAATAATATGTAATGGGAGCCAAAACGCATCCCCTTTATCTCAAAATCAAGAATGTGGATTTCTTTCTTAACTTATGGTCAAAACTCACTTCTTTCTTGAAATCTTGATAGACTTATCATTAAAGCTTTAAAGATCTCATAATAATGGAAATATGAACATACTTCTTGCAATTCTTAAAAAGTCATTAACAACTCATTCTCAAAACTCATAATTCAACAATAAGGCTCAACTCATAACAAGTCTTGGGAATACTTGAAAATATGAAATCAATATAGGAATGTGCAATTTATATCATGAACTCTCAATTTATATCATAATTAAACAAGATAATTATGCAATTATAGACTTGAAACATTTCATAATTTTATAAAATTAAAATATAGCAAAATAACATAAATTCATCTTGGAAATATGAAATTCTTTAAGAAAAACTAAAACTTTTAGGCATAAGAACGAAAGGGTGTTCTTGTTCAAAACCCACATATCTTAATAAACTTGATTTGATGTAGAGAACATGACCTTGAAACCCTAGGAGATGATCTTTAAAGCTTTCTTGAGATTCTTGGACTATGATGCTAAACTATTGGTTTCTTTCTTGAAGAGGATGACCTTAATTTGATGTTCTTGGGAACTTTCTTGAACTTCTTGGATTAGAAATCTTAGATTCTTGCTTATCTTGAAGAAGGAGTAATGGATTTTTGAATTTCTTGGAAGATGATCTTAAGAGGAAACCCTAATATTGTTCTTGTGAATAAAGAGGATCAAGGGTTGTTTCAACTGATTTATGATGATTAAGTACGCGATTTTGATTATTTAGGTCATAGGAGGTGAAGTAAAAGTCCAAAATATCCTTTCTAAACCACTTCCCAATTGCTGAAAATCTCGACTGACGACATTTGTGATAAGACGTCAGACTTTTGATAAGTCGTCACAAAGGTCATCACTTGGGAGTTGGATTTTATGGGTTTCTGCCTAACCTTGACGACATTTTCCGATAAGCTGTCAGACCTATGATAAGTCATCATAAATGTCATCACTTGGGGTTGGAATTTATGGATTTCTACCTAAGGATGATGACATTTGCTGATAAGTCATCACAGACGTGATAAGTTATCAGAAATGTCCTCACTCAGTTTTCCAGGCTGTCATACTGGAGTAAAATGGGCATAACTTTTTGGTCCGATATTGGATTTAGGAGAAATTGGTATCATTGGAAATATAATTCAAAGAGCTTTCATTTGATATATCGTAAGCCACCCAGTTCGACACTTACAAGGAGTTATGGTTGATTGAAGTCGACTCAAGTTTTGATGCTCACTAAAACTCGAATGATAGGAAAGCTTTCAACTTGACCTCGAGTTAGGGGATCTCTATGATCTCAATTCATGCTCAAATAGGTTCCCTTACTAAATAATTGATTAACATACCAAATTTGCATAGGATTTATAGATTTTGGAACATCTACACATAGAAATGACAGTTTTTATTCTAGCCCAAAATGCAGGGTGTTACATAAAACGGGTAGAAAAAGACCCAAATACCCTTTTAAAATGGTTTAAAATCGCTGAACGGGATCTGCGATGGCTCGTACAATGGTCCATCGCTGGCTCGATGGTCCGTTGGCCTGACAGTTGTACTTGGACCAGAATTGGGACCTACTGCCTTAGTATCGATGGCTTTGGGGGATGGTCCATCGTAAGCTCAACAGTCCATCAACCTGTCTGTTGCACCTTAGCCAAAAGATTGACTTACTACCTTGCCTGCAATGGTTTAGGTAATGGTCCATCGCAATCTTGATGGTCCGTCGGCCTGACCATCGCTTCTGAGCAATTCCAACAATCCTTTGTAAAACATCTATAACTTTTTACTCTGATACTAGATTGGAGGAAATTGGTATCATTGGAAAGTTAATTCTATTTTTCACATGATAAAATTTGAAATTAGGGAAATTCTATCTGGTTTAAACATTAATCATTTATAAATTCATCCCTAACTCTTTTGGAGACTAGATTTGGCTTAAAAGAAAGTTTGAGGTATTACATAACCTATCATGAAAATCATGCTTAAAAGATAGCATTGAACTTGGTATCTATGCTACCCACCTTTTTTTAGCAAGGATACTGAGACAACCTTGAAATAAGTGAAAATTGTTTAGTTAATGCACAAGCTCATTACCACAAGGCTCAATAGATTAGATTAGAGGGTGTCAAAGTTTGAAGGGTGAGGCCAGTAAAATGTTTATTTTAGACCTCAATTTTTTGAGGTCCCAAAAATATTTATTGTTACTTCATAATTTTAATTTCACTTAAAACAACAATAAAGATTATGAAAGGAAGGTGTAAAATTATATTAAAAAGAAAGAAACAAAACGTTTCTACTTTTTACCAGAATATTTTAGAACTTTGAATAAATAACTAAAATTTTCATACTAATAAATGAAACTTTTACAACAACATATAAGGTAATGTATTGCAGACAAATGGATTAATTAAATATTATTAACCAAAATTAATACTTTTGTAAATGATACAATAATATTACTAGGTGAATTTAAAAAGGCTTTATGACTTTTAATAAGACTACAATAGTGTTGACACTTAATTTTTGCCTTTCACTATCTAAATTTATTTTGAGCTTCTTCAATTCTAAACAGTTTTGAAATAATTATTTTGTATGAAATTCAAAAATTTTCCAAGTCAATATCAAGATAATGATATTAATGATGTCTTGTATAGATTGAATCATCATATTGAGTTGATTGCGAGCATTACATCCTTATTCCATACATATACATTCATGAGATACTGGAATCATTGAGAGACTATTTTTTAAAGTGTATTGTTGATTGGTGTCATTCGAGGTACTGGATCGTTCTAGTGTTTAGGGTGAGTTTCAGATCTAATTCTATTTTACTTATGTATTTATTTGGATAAAAGAAATATTTTGTCCTTTTAATTTGGATTTGTAATTAGATGTTGTCACGACCCGATTTCCAAGTCATGATGACACATACTTTATTCCACCAGTAAGTAAGCCTAACAGTGGCCCAGAGCTTTAAACAATGGGCTAATTTGGTGAAAAACTGACATAAATGTTGAAAATATGCAAGTAAAGGCTTACAAGCAATAAATCATTGAATGATAATAAACGGAAGATAAATAAGAGAATAACAATATCCCACGACCCAGTAGTGTCAGTACAAGAGACACTAACCAAAAAGAATACGAGTACTATCATAGTCAAATATACATCAATTTTAAAAAGGAAAAACTAAGAAAAATACAAAAGATGAAGAAAAGGTCAACTCCAGTTCCGAGATCTCGCGCTATCTCCAAACTCTAGATCACATGATCACAATGTCAACGGTGGCAATTAGTACTCGAATCTACACCAAAAAGTTAAAAAAGTATAGTATGAGTACCAAATCCACAGATACTCAGTAGGTATCATCGGCTGACTAAGCTAAAATATAATATAAATATAATAAAAAGTGAGATAAATAAGCTAAGTCAAGTATGAGGGAAAACTTGGAATAACTCTATAATACTGTGAATTAATAATCAACATAATAACATTAAAGGAAACATAGCTATCACTGCAAAACTGCCCCTATAAGATAGCAAGTGCAATAAATTAAATAACCCAACACGAGCCCTTATAAGCTCGGAGGGTGCAGTCAAAGAGAAGTAAGAATCGAAAGTATACCAATTAGCCGCATCCCAAAATCATAACCAAGGTTTCTTCCATATCGTAAATCCTAGACTCAAACCGGTTCCATAACTGTTATAAATAACCTCTCAATTTTGGACTTGAATCGAAAGTCATATCACCATTTTCCTGACTTGAACCAAAACTTATATCATGAATAATGCTGAAATCAAACAAGACTTAAGATCATAAATCACCGGACTCGAACCAAAACTAATACCATCTGTCAAGTACCAATATTGAATAAATCATCTTGTATCTAAACCTCCTCGGGATCAAGAATGTACTTTGAGTTAATGCAACACATCTATTGAGTTTACAAGGAGTTAATAGTAGTTTTGATCCGAGGTAGGCTAGAGGGGCCCACTTTTAACCGCAAAATCTATTCTAATACAATTTCTACAGTAAAGTAGGGGTAAGGTATCTAATTCCACTATTAGATATTAAATAAGTCACATTTTAGTCTAAGATAACAATTTTACCTAAACAATGAGTAGCTAAGCAAATTATGCCTAATTTGTAGTTCCTTAATCGGCTAAATAAATGAAGTCATGCTAAATCTTGCTCCTAGTTCAAATTTAAAACCCACATCGAATACATAATAATAAATATACTATATATTTATCCCAATCTATAAGAAGGGTAAGCTTAGCCTACTTGGATGCCGAAGAAATCCTGGAGAAGTCCGCTAAATTAATGATTTTCCCTTTCGATAAGCTTTTGCTTGATGCTATGTTATCGAAATGATAATCTACTCATCAATATGAGAACAACAATACCCATATTGTATTTTTTATGCTTCGAGTACAAAATCACATAAAAATCTTATGTGGAGCCCACTTGCAGAATCGTACTATCAAAATCATCAACGTGTCCCTTATTCTCAAAGATCATTTACCCTCAAGAGTGGGTAAAATTTGAGCTCTAATGATGCTAAATCAACCCATCAATAGTCTAGGTATTTTGGGATTAAATCAAAGAATTAACCAAGTATTAAACATAAACTTACTAGGATTTCGGTGAGAAAATGAGTAATCCAAGTTCTCAAACACTCTAAAATATCCTAATAAATGTTCCCCTAATTTTTCACTCTCTAGTGTTCAAAGATCTTGAACTTGTAGAATGGGGAGAAAAATGGGTTTGTGGGGGATTTAATGCCTCCCAAGTGCTGCTTAAGAGACCACTTTACTGATTAAGCGGTCACTACTAAAGCGACTAAGTAATGCTTAAGCGATACCCGTTGAGCATGTACCTTTTGCTAAAGTGGACTGGGCACTACTTTAGAAACCCTATTGGTAAGAATGGTCACTTATGAGACTGATTAACCGCCTAAACAGCCTCCGCTAAAGTGATCCAAGTGTCACTTTACCAGATACACCAGGTGAGTGGTGCATTAGCTGGGACTTGAAAAATTCCAAGTCTCCACCGACCACATGAGATTTATATGGAATCCCATGAACACAAATGAATTATGTTTCCCCATCAAATTTGATATTCTGATAACAATGGTGCAGTTAAAATTTTCATCCAAGGTTATTTCGATGAAAATTAGGCCCCAGACCCAAGGGTTATTTTTATCAAATTTTGACCAATAGCTCAAAATAAGTTTGAAACCCCGAGGACACGAATCAAAAGTCCCATCTAGCCTAAAATCGATGTTTAGGAGCTAATGGTACTGTCAAAATTGGCATACGAGATCATTAAATAGAAGTTTTCATTCGATAGCTAAATTTTACCAGTGAAGACTTCAAAATTGGAAATTAACTCTAAAAAACCAAATAAACTGCCTGATAATTAAACTATCAGCTCCAGAAAGTCATAAATGGTCTTGGGGCATCTATAGGAAAGCTCTAAATGATGAAAATGCATTGAAATGACCTAGAGGGTCATTACAATATTCACCACAAAAAGAACCTTTGTATGCAAAGGTAAAGGGTTAGGATGTACCTAAAGCCTCAAAGATGTGAGGATTTGGACCCATATCTTGCTCTCAATCTCCTAAGTAGCCTTCTCTACTGGGTGGTGTCTCCACTGAAATTTAACCCTTGAATTCTCTCTAGAGAGAAACCACCTAACATCCCTGGCTAATACAAACACCGACTCCTCCATGAAGGTCAATTTTCATCCAACTGCATCGAGTCCTATCGAAGCATATGATACTCACTGGGAATGTAACACCGAAACATAGAAATATAGAAAACCAGATTTACAACAACAAAGTTTAGGGGTAAGACTAACTCATAAGCCACCTCTCTAATGGTACGAAGATTTTAAAAGGTCTAACATATCTAGGGTTGAGCTTGCCTTTTCTCTTGAACCTTATCACACCCTTAATGGGCTATACTCGAAGGAATATCTAGTCTTAAACTCCTAAACTCAAGGCACAATGTTTATGATCTACATAAGCTTTCTGCCTACTCTAAGTCGCCTTCAACCTTTCTTGAAACTCCTTGACTCTATTCAACTACTCTTAAAGAAAGTCAGTTCAATGGGGTCTAGACTTAGGGGTCTCAAACCAACTAATCGTAGATCGACGACGTCTACTATATAATGCCTCAAATGGTTCCATCTCAATACTCAAATAGTAATTATTATTACATACAAACTACACTAAAACTAAGTGCTTCTCCTACTGACGTCCAAAATCGACAAACATTCTCAGAGTATAACCTTGAGAACTTAAATAGTCCTCTCTGACTGCTAATTATTCCGAGGGTGAAAAATCGTGATGAGATCCACCTAAGTACCTAACTCCTCCTAAAAATCTATCTAGAAGCTAGAAGTGAACATTGAGCACTATCTGAAATGATAGATACAAACACTACATATAGGCAAACTATCTCACAAACATAGATATGAGCAAACCTCTAGGCACTGAAGAACATTTGAATAAGAATGAAATATACCTACTTGATAAACTAATCTATAATAACCTAAATACCATCAGAACCATGGGAGGTGTGAGGCAAACCACTAATACAATACATGGTGATCCACTCCCACTTCTATTCAGGAATGTGTAATTTCTCAAATCTCTATACATCTTAGTTGAATAAATTATCTGGATCTATGAACCTAGCGCAAAATCAACTAAATGAAGTCTCCAACCCTCAGAACATAAATACAGCTATCATACCTCAGAATACCCTCAAAATCTATGGTATCCCTCCTGGACTCACCACTCAACACCTAATCACGGATGATATAAAGTGTCATATCCTCAAATGGATGACTTTAGATCTTCTCAAGTAAGCTAGACCTTACCTCAATACTAGCAACTATCCTCCTTGGGTAGAAATATCAATTTGCACCATCAAGTAGGCTAAGGACTGTATATCCCATGCTAAAGGACTCTGAGAAACTTAAATAGAAGCCAAACTACCCATACTCACCGTCTTTTGGCTCAAGGCATCTGCTACCATGTTGCCTTGCCTTGATGGTATATAATAGAGTTATCATAATCTTTAAGCAACTTTATCCATCTATGATTCCTAGAATTAAGCTCTCTCTGGGTCATAAGATTCAGAAAGCTCGGCTCACACTCCTCAGTCCATTGGCAAGGAACCTCCTTCTGGGTTAATTTGTTCATCAGTGCTATAATATTAGAAAAACCCTTAATGAACCGCCTTTAGTAACCTACCAAACCAATGAAGCTATGAACTTGTGATGGAGATATAAGCCTAGCCCAATCACGAATAACCTCAATATTTTTTGGCTCCACCATAATTCGATCCTTAGACACCACATGTCCAAGAAATGTCAATGACTCGAGCTAGAACTCACACTTTGAGAATTTGGCAAAATATCTATGATCTCTCAAAGTTCAGAGAGCAATCCTCAAATGTTGCATATGCTCCTCCCTACTCCTTGAATATAAAAAGATGTCATTGATGAGAACCATCATAAAGGAATCCTAATAATGCTTGAACATGTTGTTTATCAAATCCATGAATGAGGCTGGGGCATTGGACAATCTAAAAGATATCACCAGTACTCATAATGACCACAACGAGTCCTAAAGGCTATCTTTGGGATGTTTTCAGCCTGAATCCTCAACTGATGGTAACCGAACCTCAAGCTAATCTTAGAGAACATTGTTGCTCCCTAAAACTGGTCAAATAAATTGTCAATACAAGGCGTAGGAAACATGTTCTTCACTGTCACCTTATTAATTTGCACCTAGTCAATACACAAAATCAAGAAACTATCTTTCTTCTTCACAAACCATAGCTTTCAAATAAGCGTATGAATGCTCTTCCAGTGATTATGTCTACCATAGCTTGAGAACTGATATTCAGGGCTCTATAGAATATCTCTAGAAAGCTCATCCCTAAAATATGATGATTGGATACCATGCTCAACTTTTTATTAAAGTAAAAGCAAGCCTCGTACATCAAATCAAAATATAGCTTTCTGAAGTTCTATATCTCATATTTTAAATGCAATATTATGGGCAAGGATAATGAACTATTTAAGAATTGTCTGCACAACTTATTCCAAGTGGTAATGGATCCTCTAAGAAGTCCCCTAACCTAAAAGAAGCTTCTCCCATAAATACTCCTTTCAAATTCAAGATTTGGATCATGGCACTGGTAATGAAAAATTTCACATTACGTAGAAGTGCAGGAAGAATGATAACATTTATTTCTATTAGCTCAATGTATCCTCTATCCTTTTCATCATCATATGGCTAGAAGTATTTGTATGTTGGGATCACTTGAGCTTGAACATCTTGAACTCTATCTTAATTATCGTCGAGTGCTGCTCGATGATTAACTGTTGATCTTAGCCAAGCTAGTTTTTCCTGTTAAGCTAATCGGGCCTCCTCGTCCCTTCTCTGGTTGGTAGTTGTATCTGCCAACAACTACTTTATTTTCCAATCAATAATGATCTGGTGATCACCTGTAGAAGGGGGAGGTACCATATTAGGATCATCATGAACCCCTTCAAGATGTCCTACATGTACTAGTTCTATCATAGTATGATTAGGCTGTAAGATTCTCTTTAGGTAAGGATTTGATAAGAGTAAGGAATTGCTTTGACTTCTACAATTAGGCATACACCCAACTAAAACAAAAAACAAAAACTCAAAAACTTCATTAAGTTTAATCAATAACTCAACACTGTATTCCCTGGAAATGGTGCCAAAATTTTGATCAATGCCCAAACTACACTTCCAATTAAAGATAAAGTGGTTGTTATCAAGCAAAGTAACCCAACTCAGGTTGGGTTGGAACCCAAAGGAATAGGTTAAATATTATCTCTCATTTGCTAGAATCGACAGACAATACAGAAAGTAAATGTGGGGTTTGTAGTATTATTCTCAAGGAAGTGACAACTCCACTTTGGTTGTAATAAGTCAGATATGAACAATAGGATTATGTTTCACCTGGATTTTAAACTCAATAGGTGTATTGTTATTTGTTGAACCAACCCGAGATCGTACATTTAAAATTTGATAAGTTATGTACCATCTACTATCTTGTGGAATCATTGACAAATTTTACCCTTTAATTTTTTAGTCTCAGGATGTTGCATTACTAACCCTTATTATGGATCCCAATTTACTATTAGTTTTTTAGTCTCAAGTTATTAGAAATAGATAACCATTTTAAAAAGATAATACTGATTAGCCTAGTTTGATAATTAATCTTCATATTACTACTATGATTATCTTTTTGTAATCCCTAATCTTCTTATAAAGTAAGTATTTATATACCAGGTGGGATCTTAATATTTGAAATCGCTAAGAAATCTATTAGAAGAGTATGAGTCAAGCTTTCAAAAGCTCAAGGATTGTCATGACCCTATTCAGAAGTCATTATGGAACCTACCCTATCCTACTAGAAGGTAAGACAAACCATAATCTAGAGCTAAACACAATGGGTTAACTTGGTGAAAATTCTCCAAAAGGGCCAGATAGCCAAACCAACACAATAAGTAAATAAGATAATAGAAATAGTTTAAAGGTAGTCACTCCATAAATATATAATACCCCATACTTTTACTAGCTTAATTTCACTTTTAGAATGTCAAAGACTAGCTTCAAAGATGAATAACTTTTATTACATGTAGAATTCTTAAGATTTAGACCCTCCATTGTGTGGGAAATTGAATTAGCTTTCTATCCATACCAATCTTGCCTAAAGTCGATACTCAGCTGAACAGTTATGGCATTTTTAGTAAAGCAGAACGCAATCTAGGAAATCACCACATTGCGGTGAAGGTTAAATTCCTATTCGTCAAATTCCAGTGGACCTTCATGAAAATCTCACATCGTGGTGAGGTCTAATTTCCCAATTGTCAATTTCCAGTGGCTCACCGCTATAATGGCGCGTTGCGGTGATGAACAAAATGGCATTTCAATAGAGTACCGCGATAGCTCCGTGTCGTGTTGAAATTTCAATTCCCACTCGTCCTTTTTCCAGTGAGCCACCATGATAGTGGCACGTTGTGGTGGCATGTTAAATCAAAAAATTTGACTCGTTTCTAGTTCCGATTAAATTTTTAAAAAGGTACATTGGTCAATTCCCAAGCCCCAATTCGTGAATAACACAAAATTAAACCCATTATAAGCCTATTATGCTTACTTTTTATCCATTCTCTCTCACAGCAAAACCCTAGAGCTCAAAGCTTGCTCTCCAAGAAAATCAAATTTCTTCATTATTTCTCTAAGAAAACTCAAAATTGAGGATTCCCAAATAAAGATAATCAAGAACTCATCTTCAAGAACTCAATTAGGAATTAAAAAAATTCAAGTTTCTTCATCTAATCATCAATTAAGGTATGTGGGGTTTATAAACAAGGATCCTCTTTCATCCTTGTGCACAAAACCAAGTTTTTATTTCAAATCTATATGATTTTAAATGATTATACATGAGTTTTAAATTAGGGTTCATACCCATTATTGCTAATTGCAAGATTATGAGATTTCAAGTGTTTTAGAAGTTGAATTGTATGTTTATATTCATATTTTCATGCCTATTGCAGTAAATTTAAATTCTTTGAGATGAATCATCATTGTTTTCATCACTAAGTATGATTATTATGATATTTTGACATGATATTGATGCATGGGTTATTATTCTAAGATTGAATATTATTATTTCAAGAAAGATAATGCTTTAAGCATCTTATGATTAGATTATTTTCAGTAAAGCTTTGATCTTTTGATCATCAGATGAGATTTGGAATCTACTTTAAGATTTATTACAGATTACAGAATTCAAATTTTCTTTATTTACAAAATAACTCAAATAAGAGCATAATTGGTTTTGTAATGAACTATTATACTAGATTTTTAAAGTGGATTTCCAACAGAATGAGCGCAGATTAAAGGGAGTAGTATTTAGCACCAAGCGGAAAGTGTGGGATTAGCGTGCCCTATCTTTTTTAGAACTAGGTAGACAATGTAGGTACAGATTATTAGATTATTCCTGCTTCTATGTGGATGATAGTTACAGATGTGATCACTTAGATTAGGTTGTACTCCTTTGCAAGAGTATGACACCTCTTCCTATCGTGAGTTTTCCCCATAGGGGAACAAGACGTTGGACTCCATGTTAGCTTACATGGTTTATGTCGATTAGAAGAACCTCCCAAACAATAAATTCTTTTAGAATAGTTTTAAAGTATTTTCCATACTAGTAATGAAAAGCTTTGAAAGAATTTCCTTCAGATAAAGTATGTTCCCTAAAGCTTATAAACTACAGTATTCAGAATAGAAAAGAATAACATAAGAGATTTTAAAAGAACTAAGTGATGATAGGCGAATTTACGCGCCTATATCAATATATTTTGCCCATATTTTAGCCTAGTTTTGAGAACTAACTATATATTTCATGCACTTTTAGTCCTTTTTCCTATAAATGAGCTAACGAACATGATTAGGAAAGTTTCAGGTATAAATGATGCAAAATACAGCATTTTATGGCTTACTTGACGCAAAAGAAAGCTCACAAACGAAGTAGAAAGGAGCTGGACGCCTAAAGGACCAAATCTGCTGCATGGAAAATCTGTCCCGGGCTAAAACAGCATTTCTGAATACTTTGGGGACTGCATGGAAAATCTGTCCAGGACTAAAACAGCATTCCTGAAGACTTTGGGGACTTACAGACACAAAGCTGGAATTTTACAAAGATACATTAACCTAGTACAATTAGGTTATGTATTTCAGTATTCTACTTGGATTATGATATTGTAACCTTACCCTAGTACATTTGGGTTAAGGATTTCATTAGTCTATTAGGATTTGGTTATTTATTTCATTAGCTTAGTAGGAGTAGGATAGGAGTATTATAAATACCCTATCATGCTAGAGATTTTAATCAAGTCCTCCCTTAGTGGAGGCAACTCCTCCCTTAATTCAAGAAATTCATTCTTAAACTATTAATTTTCTTCCATCTTTCTCATCTTCTACTACAAACACTTCTAATCTATTCTTCTATTCTTAAATTCCACAACAAGAGAATCGTTACTTGCTAAGGAATCACCAAAACCACACGCCAAACACCTACTATTCACACCATCAACCATGCAAAACGTGATATCCTTCGCATTCATGGGTAACTAAACCTCTTAGTTGGGGTTATGGAAGCCGAATGAGTTACTATCTATTGCTATGAGCTTGTGAGTTCAAGACACGTATATTGCTTATATCATTATTCTCTTCATCTTAAATCTACATCCTTTGCGGTTCAAACACAAGAACACGCCATTCTAACATCTAACCTGTTCGAGAGAAAGGTTATTTGTCTAGAAAAGAAGACGCATAGACCAACGCCAGTCTAACATTTAACTTGTTCGAGAGAAAAGTTATTTGTCTGGAAAAGAGATAATGTCAAGGTAGTAGGACACCCTTTCCTATTAAAAAGCTAGTGCCGTACCTGGACTAACCTCTTGGAGAATTCGTACCGTTAGACACGCTTTAAGCTCGAGAGAGTTAAAGTGAAATAGTCCTTGTTTAGGTCGAGAGACGCTTGGATTTACCATCGACTACAATTCTCTATAAGCAATTGCATGTCAAGACTCTACACACTCATAGCCAATAGAGACGTATACCTCAGAAGGTGGACATAACCCCAACGCCTCAATTCTCATTGTTTCACAACCTACGAAATACTCTCTTTTTACTTTACTATTTTCAGCTTTCATTACTTTTGTTACTTATTACAATCCCCCCTTCTTACGAGACTTGCACCAAAAGTCTAATAATTTCACTTACTTGTTGACCAAGCTATTCTCTGTGGGATCGATACCCAACCCAGTTGGGTTCTATATTTGCTAACGACCGCTTTACACTCCTACGAGAGCTGTAGATTGAGCGTTATCAAAAATTGGCGCCGTTGCCGGGGAATACGAATGTCAATCAAGTTCGTGATAATTACTAGACCCTTTGGTCAAAGATTCTCGTACTTTTACTTTTAGTTGTTGTTTTTGTTTTTTTTAGGTTTATTCAGTGCATCAATGGAGGCACAACGTGAAATTGAAAGGATGGCTGCTCAAGTGCATCAACAAAATATTGATAATCGTAGGCGAGCAACAAATCCTGACGATGAGGATCTGGGCGATGAAGAGCTACTAAACCCACGACATACTGCTGAGATGGCGGCACCCTTACAGAGGAGAGATCGTCAAGCAAGATATAGGCCTGAACGTCGAACTGTACCAATGCTGTTCGATGATGATGAAGATGATCTTGACGAAGCTGGTTCCACAGGAGCTATTATTCTTCCTCCCTTAGCACCTGGAGCAAAGTTTAATATCACTAGCGCCATGATTCAGCTTTTGCAACTCAAGGGATTATTTGGTGGACTAGTAGGCGATGATCCGAATATGCATCTGATCAACTTTATTTCCACATGCAAGTCATTCGACAATCCGGGCGTTGGACAGAATGCAATTCGATTACGTCTATTTCCATTGTCTCTGTCTGGGGAGGCAACTCTATGGTTGAATGGGCTGACTCCTGATTCTATTACTAATTGGAGGCAATTGAAAGACGCTTTCCTAGAAAGATTCTTTCCGCCATCCAAAAGAGCACAGTTGAGAGATGAGATCATAAATTTTCGACAGCTTCCAACTGAAGCTCTCCACGAAACATGGGAGAGGTTCAAGACGAAGCTCATGCGGTGCCCAAATCACCATATGACCAATGACCACTTGATGGAGATATTATATAGAGCTTTGAATTCGGTGACTAAGCCAGTGGTTGATAATGCAGCAGGTGGATCATTTATGGACCTCACCTTTGGGCAGGCAAGCCATATGCTAGATCGGATGACGAAGCAAAGTAGAGCTTGGCATACCAGGGATTCTGAGGTAGCAAGCTCTACTGTATATTTTGGCATGACTGCAGAGCAGAGGCGAAGACAAGAGGATCGTGACCAAGACATGGCTCACATGAAAATGCAGATGGATCTTCTTACCAAGCACTTATTATCAGGGAAGACCGAAAAAGTGAAAGCTGTAGCGCTAAAAGGAAGAGACGAGTCTGATTCTAAAGAGGAGGCCAACTACTTGAACAATCAGAGGGGTTTCCGTGGGAATGCCCAAGGAAACCAAGGTCGGAACTATTATAATGAATCTAGATACAAGGACCGTGATCATGGTAGTTGGAAGAATAATTCAGACAGGAGTGGTGTGTATATTCCTCCTAGAAATTATGAGGCTAAGACGTCTGGTCCTGAAAAGATGTCTATGGAAGATATGATGGCCAAGCTGCTGAAAGGAGTGGAGGCAACCAATATGGGCGTAACTGAGGTGAAGAATGATTTGTCTTCAATGAGTCAGTTGGTTAACTCACATTCCATTGCAATAAGACAACTAGAGCAGCAATTCAGTCAACTTTCAGCAGCACTCAACCAAAGAAAAGCCGGCACCTTACCTAGTGATACTGTGCAAAACCCAAGGAATGATGGGTCATGCATGGCCATAACTACCAGAAGTGGTAAGGTGCTAGAAACTTCAGCAAAAGGCAAGCAAGTGGTTGACGAAGTGGTACGGTTTGATATATGCAAAACAATGAAGCAGCCCAGCGATATGAATAAGTCATCTGTAGCTGATGTTCATTATGAGGATATGAAAGCATTATCTATAGAGCAACAACCTACTGTTGAGCCATTGTCTGCTGCGCCACTGAATGTTGAGCATGAGGATAATGAAGATTATGAAGAACTTATGGGTGATCTAACAGAAATAGAGTCTTATACTCCTAAGCAACCGGATTGTGAACTCAAGAATCAACCAACAGCGAAGACTCCCTTTGACGAGCCACCAATGCTAGAATCGCAAGAGCTCCCCGATTATCTAAGGTATGTGTTCTTGGAAAGTAGAAATATACTTCCAGAGAAAGCAGATGATTTAAGTGAACAGCACGTAGAAGGTCTCATCTCTGCTCTGAGGAGATACAAGAGAGCTATGGGTTGGACTATTGATGATATAATTGGTGACTCTCCGGAGAAACGTATGAGCCAGCTCGAAGAAGATTGCATGCCTACAAGTAAGTATCAGCGTCGTCTGAATCCATTCAGAAAACGATGCCCCATCTATCTCGATGAAGTCTAAGTAATCGAGATAGCTATGTCGTGCCGCGACAATAAATCAAGCGCTTGGTGGGAGGCAACCCATCGTTTTTCAATGTTTTTAATTGTTTTTGTTTTCGTAGGATTTTGTCGAGCCACGACCAAAACTAAGGCGCTTGGTGGGAGGCAACCCACCGTACTAATCGTTTTCATTGGTTTTGAGCAAAAATAGGTGCAAGAAGTATGCAACGAGGAGATTGGTTTCAATTGACGATTTGGTCGCATTGTATGGTAAAGTCGGTAAGTTAGAAATGGTGATGCATAAGGCTATGGATTGAGCCTTTCTCACGTCATAATAGGCTTCGAGAAAGGCTAGGCCTTGGTAAAAATAGGCCACGAACGATGCACAACCTATTCTATAGCCTAAGGACTCGGAATCTAGTGTGCAATACACTATGCGCCGCCTATTCCTAGGTGTGCTTTTGACTATGCGCCGCCTATGCTATGGCATTTGAGATACTGAGACCAAATGCCATACCATATGCGCCGCATATGCCTAGATATGCCATACCATGTGCGGCGCATATGTCCCATTATGCCATGGACAATGCGCCGCATATACATGTGTTATGCCGAGGGATATGCGCCGCATATAGGGTGATTTTGTCCCCAAATCCGATTGTAAATGGGTCATAACCCGACCCATACTCTTCCTATATAAAGGGGACATAGTTTTACAACACAACCACATTAGAAAACACCCTAAAGGCGCCACATAACCTTCCAAATCTTCTCAAAATTTTCTTCTTTTGCTCTTCTAATTCACAACACCGTCTCCACAAGCTTCAAGCAAGTAAGTACTCTCTTATTCTTCATCATAAGTACTACGTTGCTATGCTTATTATAAATTGCTAAATCATATAAGATTGTTGGTGATGTTCATGTGTTTGAATTGTTGTTGCATAATCATGTGAGTGAACATATACGTAGGAATTCTTGACTTATTTCCGACTTGAATTTGGTTGCAATAGCATTGTTATGATATTTGCTGAATTGATATGACTATGGATATTGCTTAAGAGTGTTGTTTGGATGCTTACATATTAGACTATCCCGGCCATCGGGATAAGATTATAGTACCTATCGACTTAGGAGGTTGTGCTTGTTGTAAGAATAACGATTCCATGTGGTAACCCCTATGTCGTAGTGTTGCTATATCTACCATGAAAGTAGTCCAATAGCTGCAAATAAGTGATACAATGCTGATTTTCTTGTTGGAATTCAATCCTAAAACGTATGTCGACGAAATCTGAGTAAATCGACTACGTTCACCTCGCTGATTTGTGCAACAAACCTAAGTGTGGGGTGGTACCCCTACTGTCTATGTATAGATTGTATCCATTGAGATTGTGCTACCATTAACACTATTTCAAGTCTCAGGTACAATGGCACCTAAAGAGAGACAAGGCAAGGAAGAAGGCTACCACTTCCCAAAAGGGCAAGAAAAGAGGCCGCAAAGAGCAAGGAGAACCCTCCTCACTGCAAATACCCCGACTCACGCTTGGAATTAAGTGGGATACTTATGAGGAACTTCTAAGGATGACGACTATGATGATGATTCCAATGCAAGGGGTATGACCCCAGACATAGAGGATGAGTCCGACTAACCAGGTTCCTCGTATTTATTTTCCACTGAGGACAGTGTCCCGTCTAAGTGTGGGGTGGCATTGCATGCTATACTTCTCTGTTTGCACCTATGTTTGTTTGTTTACTTTGTTTATTTGAGTTAGTTTTTTTTTTTTTGTTTGACGTTTTTTTTAGTTTTTTTAGGAGTAAAATTTTTCTAGCTACGCATGAAATTATCTTGATAGGCAGCATGAGATTATAACAAGAGTATGTGCTACAATTGTGACTATTGAGACATTTAGGCTCTAGTTGTGACTCATTATGTGATATTGTGTGATTCAATTCCTTCACTTGTTGGGTTGAGAGTCTATATTACTTCCAATCAAGTCGATCATGTGCCTTGTGTGTGTGAGATAATAGTATATTCTATGTTTGTGGCTGATGCTAGAACTTGCCCGGTATGTATGCAAAGCGAAAATAAGGAGTGTGAGTTTAGGAGATGATTTAGGCATTTCTTTGGCAACCTATACATGTTTACCTTCAGTTTTTCCTACCCATGTACATTATCCTAGTTAAACCCTTTTGAGCCTTTAGCCTATTTCTTTGACAGCCTTGTATGTAAGCCTAATCCATTTTTTCAAGACCATAATTTGATCCAAATTCCTAAGTGCTTTAAAGTGAAAAAGTCATGTGACAACATAAGAGGAAATTGGGTGAGTATGATGCTTTAAATTTTAATGGTGCTTGAATGTGTTATGAAAAAGAAAAAAAGTGCTATCATAAGAGGGATGTTGTGAAAAGAAAAAGGAAAAGAAAGCTGAAAAGTAAGTTGTGCTTAAAAATAAAAAAACAAAAGAGGAGAACAAGGGTGGTAGAATAAAAAGGAAAGAAGAAAGGTTGAAAGAAAAAAGTGTCAATGATACAATGTGATGTATTAAAGTGCTTAGGAACTTAGTCACTATTTCTGGCCAAAATAGTCCTACCCGTCCCTTAGCCTACATTACAACCATCAAAAGACCTACTTGATCCTAATCTTAACATTCCGACATTTAGTAGAGTACTACATTAAGGGCAAGCTTATGGTCATTAGTTGCTACATATGAATTCTTTGTGAGAGTGAGAGCAAGGACACTTTGATACCCATGTTTGAAAATATGCTATACTTGTGAGTGATTATGGGTACTATATTGTGAGACACACTTTGATACCCATGTTTGAAAATATGCTATACTTGTGAGTGATTATGGGTACTATATTGTGAGACACACATGGTTGATGAGTCTTGGATAGTTGTATATGATTCTATGTACCTTAACGTTTGCATGCGAGTTGATCACCATCACGAGTCTATGCTTGAGGTTAAATTGTTTCTACTTATAATCGGAAAGCTACTCTTTGTTGATAGTTGTTGTGCTTGTCTTGAAGAATGTTTTGTGTTGTGGCTGTAAAAACCCTAAGTTGATGTTAGAAGGACATGATATGTTGTTCGAGGACGAACAAAGCTCTAAGTGTGGGGTGTTGATGATAGGCGAATTTACGCGCCTATATCAATATATTTTGCCCATATTTTAGCCTAGTTTTGAGAACTAACTATATATTTCATGCACTTTTAGTCCTTTTTCCTATAAATGAGCTAACGAACATGATTAGGAAAGTTTCAGGTATAAATGATGCAAAATACAGCATTTTATGGCTTACTTGACGCAAAAGAAAGCTCACAAACGAAGTAGAAAGGAGCTGGACGCCTAAAGGACCAAATCTGCTGCATGGAAAATCTGTCCCGGGCTAAAACAGCATTTCTGAATACTTTGGGGACTGCATGGAAAATCTGTCCAGGACTAAAACAGCATTCCTGAAGACTTTGGGGACTTACAGACACAAAGCTGGAATTTTACAAAGATACATTAACCTAGTACAATTAGGTTATGTATTTCAGTATTCTACTTGGATTATGATATTGTAACCTTACCCTAGTACATTTGGGTTAAGGATTTCATTAGTCTATTAGGATTTGGTTATTTATTTCATTAGCTTAGTAGGAGTAGGATAGGAGTATTATAAATACCCTATCATGCTAGAGATTTTAATCAAGTCCTCCCTTAGTGGAGGCAACTCCTCCCTTAATTCAAGAAATTCATTCTTAAACTATTAATTTTCTTCCATCTTTCTCATCTTCTACTACAAACACTTCTAATCTATTCTTCTATTCTTAAATTCCACAACAAGAGAATCGTTACTTGCTAAGGAATCACCAAAACCACACGCCAAACACCTACTATTCACACCATCAACCATGCAAAACGTGATATCCTTCGCATTCATGGGTAACTAAACCTCTTAGTTGGGGTTATGGAAGCCGAATGAGTTACTATCTATTGCTATGAGCTTGTGAGTTCAAGACACGTATATTGCTTATATCATTATTCTCTTCATCTTAAATCTACATCCTTTGCGGTTCAAACACAAGAACACGCCATTCTAACATCTAACCTGTTCGAGAGAAAGGTTATTTGTCTAGAAAAGAAGACGCATAGACCAACGCCAGTCTAACATTTAACTTGTTCGAGAGAAAAGTTATTTGTCTGGAAAAGAGATAATGTCAAGGTAGTAGGACACCCTTTCCTATTAAAAAGCTAGTGCCGTACCTGGACTAACCTCTTGGAGAATTCGTACCGTTAGACACGCTTTAAGCTCGAGAGAGTTAAAGTGAAATAGTCCTTGTTTAGGTCGAGAGACGCTTGGATTTACCATCGACTACAATTCTCTATAAGCAATTGCATGTCAAGACTCTACACACTCATAGCCAATAGAGACGTATACCTCAGAAGGTGGACATAACCCCAACGCCTCAATTCTCATTGTTTCACAACCTACGAAATACTCTCTTTTTACTTTACTATTTTCAGCTTTCATTACTTTTGTTACTTATTACAATCCCCCCTTCTTACGAGACTTGCACCAAAAGTCTAATAATTTCACTTACTTGTTGACCAAGCTATTCTCTGTGGGATCGATACCCAACCCAGTTGGGTTCTATATTTGCTAACGACCGCTTTACACTCCTACGAGAGCTGTAGATTGAGCGTTATCACTAAGTGTAAAGGATTATGACTTTATTCAGATTATGTTTTACAGAAAGATATTAATTATAGATTTCATCTTTCAAATTTCAGATATAAGAGTGAGTCCTTTCTATACTTAGACAGCATGATTTAAACATACAATATAAGTACAACTTTTAGAACTAAATGGTATGACTCACTAGATTTATAAAGTATGATTTGTTATTCATGATTATAGATTTCAGTATTACAGATATTCCATCTTATGAGAGTCATTTACATTTAGCATGTATTCTTTTGCAAATTGATATAAATGTTGAGATAATGCTTTACATATGCATTAACCCCCATATACTCACTACATCCTCAAAGTACTAATCCACATATACATCTACGTGATATATCATCTTATAATGTAGGTTTAGGTTCTCAGTTTCAGCAGCGAGAGTGATTTTGAGCATCTTTATCTACATCCGACAGTTGGTGAGTCCTTATAATTTGGGAACTTAGTCATTCAGTTTATTTTTAGCTTAACAGATTATATAATTCAGTATTTTTAGACAGTCTGAGTCAGTTGGGTCTTTATCATAGTGGCTCTCTAGCACTAGTAAGTAGAGGTTTATCAGACTACTAGATTTTATTCAGAATTAAAGTATTTGATTTTCAGAGATTATATTCAGATTGTCCTTAGTTATTTCAGAGGAATTTCTACCTTTAGTATGAATTTTATATCAACATTTTCCTTGCTATGAGATTCAGACTTAGTAGAAGGCAGACAGGGTTAGCTTAAGGTTACCCATAGTCTTGAGCACCATGTGACATCTCGGGACCAGGTTTTAGGGCATTACAAACTTGGTATCAGAGATAGGTTTATAAGAGTCATAGGGAGTCAGACCATCTGCATTACATAGAGTCTTGATAATGGGTGTGAGGCATGCCACATTTATGAGAAAGAGGCTACGAGACATTTTTGGGAAATCATCTCTTTCTTTTATGATTTATTGTGCTTACAGTATCTCTATCTCCTTTTAAATCATGCTCTTAAGTGACTGTTGAATATGCCTCCTCATTGAGCTATCGCCTATAAAAATGATAACCAGCCACCCCAGCCCACTGATCCTCTGAATGAGAATGTATCCCATGTTTAGTTTCAGGCAATCTTTCAGTTGTTCGCCTAGGTAGTGACTGCCAGTGTTCAAGATAACCAATAAGCGATAGTCCAACTTTAGCAGAATGGTGATTTAGCAGCATCTAGAATCAGAGATTTCATGAGAATGAATCTTCCAGAGTTCTTTGGTTAGAAAGCAAATGAGGACCCATAACTATATTTAGATGAGGTAAGAAAGATCACCCAAATTATGCATATTTCTGAGGAGGAGAGTGCAGAGTTGGCATCCTATAGGTTGAACAATGTAGAGTATGATTGGGTGGTTATATGGAAGAATGGTAGATGTGACAATGCAACTCCTATGAATTGGTAGGTATTCCGAGATGAATTTCTAGGAAGTTTCTTTTCGCATAAGATAAGAGAATCTAAGATGGAGGAGTTTGTGAATTTGAGGTAGGGCTTAATGATAGTGAAGTAGTACTGCCTTAAGTTCAATCACTTGTGTAAGTATGACCCAGATATGATGGCTGATCCAAGGGCAAGTATGAGTAGGTTTGTTATTGGAGTGCGTAGCTTGGTAATCAATGAGTGTAGAAATTCCATTGGAGACTTGGATCTTGCTAGGTTAATGATTCATGATCAGCAGATTGAGGCAAAGAAGTCGAATAGAAGAGATAGATGTAATAAGAAGGCTAAAATAGGGCAGTTTGAGTGTGGCTAAACTAGGTCTGAAGGGGAAATCATTCACAGTTTAAGAATCATTCATCTATACTAGCACCGTCTTTTGCTAATACTCCCACTCCTAGAGCTAGGTAGGAGCAGTGGAGTAAGTCTTCTATGTCCGAGTGGAAGACCCAGTTATCCTCTAAATGCTAAGTGTGGTAAGAATCATCCTGGTGAGTTTATGTTAGGGAAAAAAGGTTGTTATGGTTGTGGAAAGTTTGGTCATGAAATTAGCAAGTATCCGCATACTAATCAGGGAAACAGAGATGTTAGTCCCCAGACTCAGGATACTAGTGCACTAGCTCCTTTAGGTCGCCCAGCTCCTTCTCAAGGCATATCATCCTGTACTGATGGAGGTCAGTGCCAAAATTGGATCTATGCTTTACCATCTCATCAAAAGAAGGAAGATTCACCAGATGTTGTTACAGATATAGTTCGTGTCTTTTATTTTGATGCTTATGTGTTGTTAGACCCCGGGTCGAGTTTCTCTTACGTGACCCCACTAGTTTTAGTGAAATTTGAAATAAGTTAGGAAAAGATCCTTGAGACCTTCTTGGTTTCTACTCCAGTGGGTGAGTCAGTTATTGCCAAACATATCTATAGAAAGTTTCTAATCATTTTCCTTCATTAAATCGTGTTAGCAAATTAATAGAGTTAGATATGGTTGACTTTAACCTTATTCTTGGCATGGATTAGCTCTATTCCTATTATGCATCTATCAATTATCGCACCTGAGTGGTGAAGTTTTAGTTTCCAGATAAGCCAATCTTTGAGTGGGAAGGTAATTCAGTGTATCCCAAAAGTCATTTCATATCTTATCTTAAAGCCTGAAAGTTGATTTCCAAAGGGTGCATCTGTCATCTAATTAGGGTCAAAGATACTAAGTTTGAGACTCCAACAGTTCAGTCAGTCAGGGCAGTTAATGCGTTTCCTAATATTTTTCCCAAAGATTTTCCAAGGGTACCTCCCTATAGGGAAATAAACTTTGGTATTGACCTTCTCCCAAATACTCAGCCTATTTCTATTCCACCTTACTGTATGGATCCAGCCAAGCTTAAAGATTTAAGAAAGCAGCTTAAATATCTCTTAGATAAAGGTTTTATAAGGCCTAGTGTTTCTTCATTGAGCACTCCTTTCCTATTCATGCAAAAGAAAGATGGCTCTTTGCAAATATGCATTGACTATCGCAGGTGAATAAAGTTACAGTCAAAAACAAATATCCTCTTCCTAAAATTGATGACTTATTTGACCAACACCAAGGTACAAGTTATTTCTCCAAGATAGACCTTAGATTCAGCTATCATCAGCTTAAAGTAAGGGAATGCGATATTCCAAAGACATCTTTTAGAACCCATTATGGTCATTTTTAGTTTCTAGTCATATCCTTCAGGCTAACAAATGCCCTAGCAACCTTAATGGACTTGATGAACAGAGTGTTTAAATAGTATCTTGACATATTTATCATAGTCTTTATCGATGATATTTTGGTCTACTCTCATAGTGAGGATGATTATGCAGACCACCTTAAAATTGTATTACAAACTCTTAGAGATCACCAGTTGTTCGCCAAATTTAGTAAATGTGAATTTTGGCTAATATCAGTAGCTTTTATTAGTCATATTATTTTCAATGAGGGAATTAGAGTTGATTCCTAAAAGATAGAAGCACTAAGAAATTAGACTAGACCTATTTCTCTATCAAACATTAGAAGTTTCTCGGGTTTAGCTGGCTATTACAGATATTTTGTTGAGGGTTTTTCTTCTATTGTGTCTACTATGTCTATATTGACCCAAAAGAAAGTTAAGTTTTAGTGGTCAGATTCCTACGAGAAGAGATTTTAGGAGTTGAAGACTCGACTCACTTTAGCCCCAGTTTAGCTTTACCTGATGAAACAGATAGCTTTGTTGTCTATTGTGATTCTTCTAGAGTTGGTTTGGGTTATATGTTGATGAAAAGAGGTAAGATTACAGCCTACACATCTAGATAACTTAAGCCTCATGAAAAGAACTACCCAACCCATGATCTTAAGTTAGCTGTTGTGGTATTTGCATTGAAAATATAGAGGCATTATCTTTATGGGGTGCATGTTGATATGTTTATGGATCACAAAAGTTTGCAGTATGTGTTTACTCAGAGAGAGTTTAATCTTCATCAGAGAAGGTAGTTAGAATTATTGAAAGATTCTTATATGAGTATGTTGTATCATCCCGACAAGGCCAATATAGTGGTAGACACCCTTAGTAGATTGTCTATAGTGTTGCCCATGTGGAAAATGATAAGAGGGAGCTAGTTTGAGAAGTTCACCGATTAGACAGATTGGGTTTGTGAATGGTTTACTAAGCTGAAGGGAATGTTCAGGTTCAGAATAGTTCTGAATCTTCTCTAGTTTCAAAAGTGAAAGAGAAGCAACGTAAGGATTCTAGTTTGGTCAAACTAAAGGAGTTAGTTGGAGACCAAAAGGTAGAGGTTTTCTCCCAAGTGGGAGATGGTATATTGAGATACCAAAAAAGATTGTGTGTGCCAGATTTTGATGATTTGAGGCAATGAATTATGGCAGAAATGCATGGTGTGCATTATTCTATTCATCTAGGAACCACCAAGATATACTGCGACTTGCAGGAAATTTATTGGTGAAGTGAAATAAAGAAAGATATAGTAGAGCTTGTAGAAAAGTATGCTACTTCTCAATATGTAAAGATATGGAACCAAAAACCTAGTGGTACGTTGCAAGATTTTGCTATCCCTACTTTGAAGTGGGAAGAGGTGAATATGGATTTTGTGACTAGTTTACCCCATTCACGTTGTCAGCATGATTTTATTTGGGTAATAGTAGAAAAATTAACTAAGTCAATGCATTTTTTTCCAGTTCACACATCCTACACTACTGAAGATTATGCTAAGTTATAGACCTGAGAGTTAGTCAGATTGCATGGAGTTCCTTTGTGCATCATCTCAGATAGGGTTACTTTGATTTACCTTTTAGTTTTGGAAATCCTTTCAGAAGGGTCTTGGTACCCAAGTTCATCTTATTCATCTTTTCATCCGTAGATAGATGGTTAGGCAGAAAGGACCATTCAAACTTTATAGGATATATTGAGGGCATGTGTTCTTGATTTCAGAAGTAGTTGGGATGAGCATTTGTCATTGATTGAGTTTTCTTATAATAATAGTTATCATGCTAGTATTCAGATGGCTCCGTTTAAAGCACTTTATGAGAGGAGATATAGATTGCCAGTTGGTTGTTTCAAAGTGGGTGAGGCCGTTTCGATTAGGCCAGACATGGTGTTTGAAGCCATGGAAAAAGTTTAGTTTATTAGAGAGAGATTAAAAGTAGCCCAGAGTCATCAAAAATCTTATACAGATGTAAGAAAAAAAGATCTCGAGTTTAAGGTTGATGACCTTGTGTGTTTGAAAGTTTCACCCATGAAGGGGTGAAGAGATTTGGCAAAAAGGGAAGCTTAGTCTTCGATATATAGGCCCCTTTCGAATTTCGAGTTGTGTTGGGAAGGTGTCATATAAGCTTGAACTACCCACAAATTTATCCTCAGTTTATCCAGTGTTCCATGTATCCTTGTTGAAGAAGTGCATATATGATTCAGCTATTGTAGTTCCTTTAGAAAGTATAGATATTCAGATAGCCTTTTATATGAAAAAGTTCCAGTAGAGATTCTTGATCATTATATTCGTAGACTAACTAACAAAGAAGTTCCCTTGGTAAAAGTTTTGTGGTGAAATCAGTCTATTGAGGGTGCTACGTAGGAAGCAGAAGCAGACATGCGTACTAAATATCCTCATATCTTCTCCACGAACTCAAATTCAGCCGAAGGTAATATTTTTCCTTCATTTAGTTCTTTTCCAATCTCTGATTCAGCTATAAAGTTGTTTTCATGTTAATTCATGCACTCGCAGATTAGTTCAGTAGCTCATTATGTTGAGATTCAATCATATAGTTTATTTCAATTGTGCATGATAGCTTATAGCCTCAGATTCCTCAGTATTCTCAGCTTAACTAGCCATATTTGAGGATGAATGTTCCCAAGGGGGAGATATTGTAATACCCCATACTTTTCCTAGCTTAATTTTGCTTCAAGAATGTCAAAGACTAGCTTCAAAAATGAATAACTTTTATTACACGTAGAATTCTCCAGATTTAAACCCTTCATTATGTGGAAAATTAAATTAGCTTTCCATCGATATCAAGTTTGCCTAAATCCGATACTCGAGAGAAAAGTTATGGCATTTTTAGTAAAGCAGAACGCTATTAGGGTAATCACCGCATCGTGGTGAAGGTTAAATTTTCATTCATCAAATTCTAGTGGAACTCTGTGATAAGCTCACATCGCGGTGAGGTCCAATTTCTAGTTGTCAATTTCCAGTGGCTCACCATGATAGTAGCGTGTCACGATGATGGACAAAAAGGCATTTCAATAGAGTACCACGATAGCCCCGCATCACATTGAACTTCCAGTTTCCACTCATCCTTTTTCCAGTGAGCCATCGTGATAGTAGCGCATCACAGTGGTATGTTAAATCTGAAAATTTGACCCATTTTCAATTTTGATTAAATTTTTAAAAAGGGTACTTTAGTCAATTCACAAGCCCTAATTCGTGAATAACACAAGATTAAACTCATTTTAAGCCTATTATGTTTATTTTTCATCCATTCTCTCTCAAAGTAAAACCCTAGAGCTCAAAGCTTGCTCTCCAGGAAAATCAAATTCCTCCATTGTTTCTCCAAGAAAACTCAAAATTGAGGATTCCTAAATCAAGATAAGCAAGAACTCATCTTTAAGAACTCAAATAGGAATCGAAAAAATTAAAGTTTCTTCATCTATTCATCAATTAAGATATGTGGGGTTTATGAACTAGGATCCTCTTTTATCCTTGTGCCCAAAACAAAATTTTTATTTTAAATCTATATGATTTTGAATGATTGTACATGAGTTTTAAATTTGGGTTCATACCCATTATTGCTAAATGCAAGATTATGAGATTTCAAGAGGTTTAGATGTTGAATTGCATGTTTATATTCATATTCTCATGACTATTGCAGTAAATTTAAAATTTTTGAGATGAATTATCATTGTTTACATCACCAAGAATGATTATTATGATATTTTGACATGAGATTGATGCATGGGTTATTATCCTAAGATTTAATATTATTATTTCAAGAAAGTGATGCTTTAAGCATCTTATGATCAGATTATTTTTAGATTATTCAGTAAATCTTTGATCTATTGATCCTCAGATGAGATTTGGAATCCACTTTAAAGATTTATTACAGATTACAGAATTTAGATTTGCTTTATTTTTAGAATGACTCAGATAAGAGCATAATTGATTTTGTAATGAACCATTATACTAGATTTTTAAAGTGGATTTCCAACAGAATGAGCGCAGATTAAAGGGAGAAGTATTTAGCACCAAGCGGAAAGTGTGGGATTAGCGTGCCCTATCTTTTTTAGAACTAGGTAGACAATGTAGGTACAGATTATTAGATTATTCCTACTTCTATGTGGATGATAGTTACAGATGTGATCACTTAGATTAGGTTGTACTCCTTTGCAAGAGTATGAAACCTCTTCCTATCGTGAGTTTTCCCCATAGTGGAACAAGACGTTGGACTCCATGTTAGCTTACACGGTTTATGTCGGTTAGAAGAACCTCCCAAACAATAAATTCTTTTAGAATAGTTTTAAAGTATTTTCCATACTAGTAATGAAAAGGTTTGAAAGTATTTCCTTCAGATAAAGTATGTTCCCTAAAGCTTACAGACTACAACATTCAGAATAGAAAATAATAATTGAATGGATTATAAAAGAACCAAGTGTAATGCTCATGACTTTATTCAGATTATGTTTTATAGAAAGATATTAGTTACGTATTTCAGCTTTAAGATTTTAGATTTACGAGTGAGTCCTTTCTACACTTAGACAGCATGATTTAAAGATAGAATATAAGTACAACTTTTAGAACTAAGTGGTGTGACTCACCAAATTTATAAAGTAATATTTGTTATTCATGATTATAGATTTCAGTATTTTAGATATTCCATCTTGTGTGAGTCATTTACATTTAGCACGTATTCTTTTGCAAATTGATATAAATGTTGTGATAATTTTTACTTGTGCATTCACCCCCATATACTTAGTACATCCTGAAAGTACTAATCCACATATACGTCTATGTGCTACATTGTCTCATAATGTAGGTTTAGGTGCTCAGTTTCAACAGCGATAGTGATTTCGAGCATCTCCATCTATATTCGATAGTTGGTGAATCCTCATAGTTTGGGGAGTTAGTAATTTAGTTTATTTTCATCTTAACAGATTAGATGATTTAGTATTTTCAGACAGTTCGAGTCAGTTGGGGGTTTGTCTAAGTAGCTCTCTAGCACTAGTAAGTAGAGGCTTGTCGTACTGCTAGATTTTATTTAGACTTATAGTATTTGGTTTTCAAAGATTATATTCAGATTGTCCTCGGTTATTTTAGATAAATTTCAGCATTAATTATGACTTTTATGTCAACATTTTCCTTGCTATGAGATTTAGACTTAGCAAAAGGCAGACTGGGTTATCTTAAGGCTACTTGTAGTCTTGAGCACCGTGGGACATCTCGGGAACAGGTTTTAGGGCATTACAAACTTGGTATCAGAGATAGGTTTATAAGTCCTAGGGAGTTAGACAAGACGCATTACGTAGAGTCTTGATCATGGGTGTGAAGCACGCCATGTTCATGAGCAAGAGGCTACGGGATATTTTTAGGAAATTATCTCTTTCTTTCATGTTGTATCGTTCTTTCAGTATTTGTATCTTCTTTTAACTGTGCTCTTACATGGCAGTTGAATATGACTCCTCATTGAGCTATTGCCAACAGAAATGATAACTAGCTACCCCAGCCCACCGATCCTCTAAATGAGAACGTATCCCATGCTGAGTTTTGGGCTACCTTTCAGTCATTGGCCTAGGTAGTTACTGCGAATGTTCAGAAAACTAGCAGGCGATAGTCCCACTTCAGGAGAATAGTGATTTAGCAGTAGCCAGAATCAGAGATTTCATAAGAATAAATCTACCAAAGTTCTTTGAGTCGAAAGCAGCTGAGGAACCATAACTTTATTAAGATGGGATAAAGAAAATCACCCAGATTATGCATGTTTCTAATAAGGAGAGTGTAGAGTTGACATCCTATAGGTTTAGTGTAATATTGAGTGGTTATATGGAAGAATGGTAGAGGTGAGAATGCAGCTTCTATGAGTTGGCAGGTATTTTGAGAAGAATTTCTAGGCAGGTTCTTTTTGCGTGAGATAAACGAAGCTAAGATAGAGGATTTTGTGAATTTGAGGCAAATCTCAATGACAGTGAAGGAGTACTGCCTTAATTTCAATCAGATGTCTAAATATGCCCCAAATATGATGGCTTATCCTAGGGAAAGTATAAGCAAGTTTATTACTGGAGTGTCTAGCTTGGTAGTAAAGGAGTGTAGAACTGCCAAGCTTATTTGAGACATAGATCTTGATAGATTGATGATTCATTCTCAACAGATTGAGGAAGAAAAGTTGAAGGGAAGAGATAGAAGTAATAAAAAGGCTAAAATAGGGCAGTTTGAGTATGGTCCGCTAATGATAGGCGAATTTACACGCCTATAGTGCTATATTTTACCCATATTTTAGCTAAGTTTTGAGGACAACTTATATAATTCATGCACTTTTAGTCCTTTTTCCTGTAAGTGAGCTAACGAACGTGATTAGCAAGTTTTCAGGTATAAATGATGCAGATTTCAGCATTTTATGGATAACTTGACGCCAAAGGAAGCTTCACGAAAGAAGGAAGGGAAAGCTTGGACGCTAAGGACCAAAAGTGAGGCATGGAAAACCTGTCCCGGGCAAAAACAGCATTTTCCAAGACTTTGGGGATCAGCAGTAACCTATTAGGATTAGGATAATAATGCAGTAATTTATTAGGATTAGGATAATAATGCAGTAATTTATTAGGATTAGGATAATGATACATTAACCTAGTATAATTGGGTTAAGTAATGCAGTAGCTTAGTAGGAATAGGATATGGGTGTTATAAATACCCTATTTTGCTAGAGATTTTAATTCATTCCGCCATTCCACACAATTCCCCCATTCCATCAATTCTCATCCATCCACCATCCATCCATCCATCAAAACAATTCTCTTTATTAATTCATTGTTGACATTATTTTTCATCTATTCAATTCTTAATTTCCGCAACAAGAGAAACGTTACTTTGCAAAGAAGTCACGCATAACGCCTACCACACTTTGCTACACGAAATCTTTATTGTGGTATAATAACAATGTCGATTGTGATTTCCTTCGCACTCATGGGTAACTAAACTTCTCTGTTGGGGTTATAGAAGCCTTATGAAATACTATCTAAGGCTATGAGTTTGTGAATTCGTGACACGTGTGTTGCTTATATCATTATTCTCTTCATCTTAATGCAAATTCTTGTGGCTGCAGACGCATAGAATAATGCCAGTATAGCATTAACTTGTTCGAAAGAAAAGTTATATGTCTGGAAAAGAGATAATGTCAAGGTAATAGGGTCCCATCCCCTATTAAAAAGTTAGTGTCGTAACTGGATTAACCTCTTGGAGAATTTGTACCGTTAGATACGCTTTAAGCTCGAAAGAGTTAAAGTGAAATAGACCTTTTTTAGGTCGAAAGATGCTTGGTTTTACCATC
The DNA here is from genome assembly GCA_030864225.1 of Capsicum baccatum var. pendulum. Lineage (NCBI taxonomy): Eukaryota > Viridiplantae > Streptophyta > Magnoliopsida > Solanales > Solanaceae > Capsicum > Capsicum baccatum. The sequence continues at coordinate 167,104,914 of CM061558.1, read as the reverse complement.
GAATACAATTCTCTATAAGCACATGCATGTCTGAATTCCGCACAACTCATATCCAATAGAGACGTACAACTCATAAGGTGGACATAACCCCAACTTCTCAATTCTCATTGTTTTACATCTTACCAAACATTCTTACTTTTTACTTTGCTATTTTCCGTTTTTACCTTATTACTTTGGTTACATTACTTGCACGAAAAAACTCCCCCTTTTTTACGAGACTTGCACTAAAAGTCTAGTAATCTTTGCTTACTTGTTGACCAAGCTATTCCCTGTGGGATCGATACCCAACCCAGTTGGGTTATATATTTGACAACGACCGCTTTACACTCCTACGAGAGCTGTAGATTGAGCGTTATCAAAAATTGGCGTTGTTGTCGGGGAATACGGTTGTCAACTAAGTTTGTGATAATTACTAGACCCTTTGGTCAAAGATTCTCGTACTTTTACTTTTAGTTGTTGTTTTTGTTTTATTCAGGTTTGTTCAGTGCATCAATGGATGCACAACGTGAAATTGAAAGGATAACTGCTCAAGTGCATCAACAGAATATTGATAACCCAGGCCGTGCAACAAATCCTGATGATGAGGACCTGGGCGATGAGGAGCTACTAAACCCATGGCGTACTGCTGAGATGGCGGCACCCATGCAGAGGAGAGATCGTCAAGCGCGATTGAGGCCTGATCGCCGAGCTGTGCAGATTCCTTTTGATGACGATGATGACGATTTGGATGAAGCTGGTGCCACAGGAGCCATTATTCTGCCACCCTTGGCACCTGGAGCAAAGTTCAATATCACTATCACCATGATTCAGCTTTTGCAACTCAAGGGATTATTCGGTGGACTTATGGGTGATGATCCGAATATGCATCTAGTCAACTTTATTTCTACATGCAAGTTATTCGACAATCCTAGCATTGGACAGAATGCAATTCGACTGCGCTTATTTCCATTGCCTCTGTCTGGGGAGGCAACTCTATGGTTGAATGGGCTAACTCCTGATTCTATTACTAATTGGAGGCAATTGAAAGACGCTTTCCTAGAAAGATTCTTTCCGCCATCCAAAAGAGCACAGTTGAGAGATGAGATCATAAATTTTTGGCAGCTTCCAATTGAAGTCCTCCACGAAACATGGGAGAGGTTCAAGACGAAGCTTATGCGGTGCCCAAATCACCATATGACCAATGTCCACTTGATGGAGATATTATACAGATCTTTGAATTCGGTGACTAAGCTAGTGGTAGATAATGCAGCAGGTGGATCATTTATGGACCTCACCTTTGTGCAGGCAAGCAATATGCTAGATCGGATTACAAAGTAAAGTAGAGCTTGGTATACCTGGGATTCTGAGGTACCAAGATCTACTGTATCTTTTGGCATGCCTGCAGAGCAAAGGAGAAGACAAGAGGATCGTGACCAAGACATGGCTCACATGAAAATGCAGATGGATCTTCTTACAAAGCATCTATTATCAGGGAAGACCGAAAAAGTTAAAGCTGTTGCATCAAAAGGAAGAGAGGAATCTGATCCGAGGAAGAAGCCAACTACTTGAACAATCAGGGGGGCTTCCAAGGCAATGCCTAAGTAAACCAAGGTCGGAACTATTATGATAATTTAGGATATAAGGACCGTGATCAAGGTAGTTGGAAGGATAAGACTGACAGGAGTGGTTTGTATGTTCCTCCTGGAAGACGTGACGCCGCTGCATCTGGTTCTGGAAATATGTCAATGGAAGATATGATGGCTAAACTATTGAAAGGAGTAGAGGCAACTAATACGGGAGTGAATGAGGTGAAGAACGACTTGTCCTCAATGAAGCAATTGGTTGACTCACATTCCACTTCAATAAAACAGTTGTAGCAACAATTGAGTAAATTATCTGCGGCATTCAATCAAAGAAAGGCTGGCACTTTACCTAGCAACACTGTGAAAAATCCAAGGAACGATGGTTCATGCATGGCTATTACTACCAGGAGTGGTAAGGTGTTGGAAAATTCATCCCAAAGTAAGCAAGTGGCCGAAAATAAAGAAGATGAGGACGCCATAGACAATGACCAAGACGTCCATGACGTCACCCCTAGTGGTTTGCAGCCTGAAAAGACCAAAATTCAAAAGCAAGAGGAGAAGAAAGCCATGGAGAAAACAATTCCATATCCACCACCACCTTTTCCTCAAAGATTAAAGAAGATTGCGGATGATACAAAGTTCAGCAAATTCATGACGATGTTAAAGTAGCTGACCATTAATGTTCCGTTGGTAGAGGCACTAGAGCGAATGCCTGGGTACGCAAAATTCATGAAGGAACTTTTAACAAAGAAGCGGGTGGTAAGCTATGAGCCAGCAGATAATGTTCACCATTGCAGTGCAATTGTTACAAGATCGCTAGTTCAGAAAAAGGCCGACCCTGGTGCCTTCACTATTCCTTGCACTGTTGGATCTTTGAATTTTTCCAAGGCATTGTGCGATCTGGTTGCTAGCATCAATTTGATGCCACTATCCGTCTATAGGAAGTTGGGGTTAGGCGATCCGACACCAACCAATATGAGGCTCGTGATGGCTGATAGGTCGGTAAAATGACTTGTGGGTATCTTGAATGATGTGTTGGTGAAGGTTTCTTCATTCATCTTTCCTGCAGACTTCGTTATTCTGGATTGTGAGGCATATTCTGAAGTTCCCATAATCTTGGGACGTCCTTTCCTCGCAACTGGAAGTGTGCTTATTGACATGAAAGCTAATAAGCTTTTATTTCGGTTGAATGATGAAGTGGTCCGTTTTGATATATGCAAAGCAATGAAGCAGCCCAGCGATATGAATGTGTTCTCTGTAGCCGATGTTCATTATGAGGATAAGAAAGCATTATCTGTAGCAAAATAGCTTACTATTGATCCATTGTCTGCTGCGCTACTGGATGTTGAGCATAAGGATGATGAAGATTATGAAGAAATTACGTGTACTCTAACAGAAATAGGGTCCTATTCTCATACTCCTGAACAACCGGACCTTGATCTTAAGAATCAACCGTCACCAACAGCAAAGACTTTCATTGAAGAGCCACCAGAGTTAGAATCAAAAGAGTTCCCCAATTATCTAAGGTATGTGTTCTTGGAAAGTGGAAATATACTTCCGATAAGTATGGAGGATGATTTAAGTGAACAGCACGTAGAGGCTCTCATCTCTGCTCTGAAGAGATACATGAGAGCTATGGGTTGGACTATTGATGACATAATTGGTATCTCCCCTGAGGTATGTATGCACAAGAGCCATATCGAAGAAGATTGCATGCCTACAAGTAAGTATCAGCATCGTCTGAATCCATTCAGAAAACGATGCCCCATCTATCTCGATGAAGTCTAAGTAATCGAGATAGCTATGTCGTGCCGCGACAATAAATCAAGCGCTTGATGGGAGGAAACCCATCGTTCTAATTATTTTTGTTGTTTTTGAGTGAATGTAGGTACAAGAGGTGTAAAACGAGGAGGTTGGTTTCAAATTTTGATTTGGAAATATTGCATGTTGAAGGTGGTAAGTTAGGAATGAAGAAGCAAAAGGCTATGGATTGAGCATTGCTCATGAAAATATAGGCATCGAACAAGGCTAGGCCTAGGTAAAACTAGGCCACGAACAAGGCAAGGCCTATACTATGGCCTAAGGTCTCGGAATCTAGTGTGCCATAGCATAGGCGCCGCCCATGCTCAAGTATGCCATAGCATAGGCGCCGCCTATGCTAAAGCCTTTTGTCTCTGAATCTCATATGTCATGCTAAAGGCGCCGCCTATGGTCACTAAAGGCTTTGCAATAGGCGCCGCCTATGTCACCAAATGCTTTGCAAAAGGCGCCGCCTATGCTCACACAATGCCATAGCATAGGCGCCGCCTATGTAAAAGCATTCTGCTCAACTAGGCATGGCCTATGCTATGGCATTCTGCTCAACTACGCAAAGCCTTAGGCTATGGTTACTTTTGGTCTCCAAATCCGATTTTAAATGGGTCAAAACCCGACACAAGCCACCCCTATATATAAGAAACTTAGTCTTAGGTCAAAAACACATTGCAAACCTAACATAAGCGCCGCCTACCTCTCCAAATCCTCTCAAAAATTTGCTCTTTTACCTTGCTAGAACATCATCCAAGGTCATCAACAAAGTAAGTACTTCTTTGTTCGTCATTTATATTCCGTAAGTACTACACTACTACGCATATTATGAATTGCTAAATCTTGAAGTAGTATTGGTGATTTGAATATGATTGAATTGTTGTGACACAACTAAGTGAGTAAACGAATACGTAAGGATGATCTTAACTTGTTCCCAACTTAAATTTGATTTTGATGCATTGTCATACTTTCTCGGAATTGACATGGTCACTAAAATTGCATAATCTTGTCACTTGCATACTTACATGTTGGAATGACTTGTTCATCGAGATAAGAATTATGGTTGACTACCAACAAGTGAGGTTGTGATTATTTCTAGATGCTATACCTTGATTCAATCTCTATGTAGTAGTCTTGATATATCAAACATTAAAGTATTGCCAAGATTGCAAGAAGTATGACTGCACTGATTATATTGTTGGAACGTATCACCTAAATGTATGTCGATGAAGTCTGAGTAATCGATATCATTCACTTAATTAGTTTGTGTCAACAAATTAAGTGTGGGGTGGTGCCACTATTGTCTGTTTGTTGATTGAATCTTCTGAGATGAAGCTAACATGACTCTATTGAGATCTCAGGTACAATGGCACCAAAAGACAAGAAAAGCAACCACTTCACAAAGAGGCCAGAAAAGAAGAAGAAAAGAGCAAGGTGAATCCTCCGTGCTGCAAATACCTCGACGCACTCTTGGAAACAAGTGGGGTACTTATAAGGAACTTCTGAGGATGACGACTCTGATGATGATTCTGATGAATGGGGTATGACCCCAGACATAGAGGATGAGTCCGACTAACCAGGTTCTTCTTATTTATATTCCACTGAGGGCAGTGTGTCCCATTTAAGTGTGGGGTGGTGGTATTTGCATGCTATACTCCTTTATCCGCATTTGCATTTATGTTTGTTTGCTTAGCTAGTTTTTTTTGTTTTTTGTTTTTTTAGTAAGCAAAGTTTTTTTTTGTTTAGAATTTTTTTTTAACTTAGCTTTGCATGACATTATTCTAATAGGCAACATGAGATTATAACAAGAGTACGTGCTAAAATCAAGACTATTGAGACGTTTAGGCTCTAATTGTGACTCACTATATGATATTGTGTGGTTCACGTCCCTCATCTATTGGTCAAGAGTCTATACTACTCCCAATAAAGTCGACCATGTGCCTTGTATGTGTGAGGATATTGTATATTCTATGTTTGTGGCTGATGCTAGAACTTGCCTGGTATGTATGTAAAGCGAAAATAAAGAGTGCAAGTCTAGGAGATGATTTAGGCATTTCTTTGGCAACCTATACTTGTTTACCTTCTTTTTACCTACCCGTGGACATTATCCTAGATAACCCCTTTTGAGCCTTTAGCCTATTTGCTTTGACAACCTCATATGTAAGCCTAATCTATTTTTTTTCAAGACCATAATTTGATCCAAATTCCTAAGTGCTTTAAATTGAAAGAGTCATGTGACAAAATAAGAGGAAATTGGATGAGTATGATGCCTTAGAATGAATTGGTGCTTGAATTTGTTATGAAAAAGAATTGCTATCATAAGAGGTATGTTATGAAAAGAAAAAGCAAAAGAAAACTAAAAAGTTAGTTATGTTCAAAAAATGAAAAACAAAAGAGGTGACAAAGGGAGGTAGATTAAAAGAAAGCAAAAAGGTTGTCTGAAAGAAAAGTGTTAATGACATAATGTGATGTATTAAAGCACTTAGGGAACTTAGTCACTATTTCTGGCCAAAATAGTCCTACCCGTCCCTTAGCCTACATTACAACCATCAAAAGACCTATTTGATCCTAAGTTTAGCATTCTGATATTTAGTGGAGCATTACACTAAGGGCAAGCCTATGGTCATCAGTTGCAGCATATGAATTCTTTATGAGAGTGAGAGCAAGGATACTCTTATACCCATGTTCGAAATATATACTATACTTGTGAGTGAATATGGGTAATATATGGTGAGACACGCATGGTTGATGAGTTTTGGGTAGTTGTGTATGATTCTTTGTGCCTTAACTTTTGAATACTAATTAACCATCATCACGAGTCTATATTAGAGGTGGAATTGTTTCTACCAATGAGCAGAAAACTACTCTTTGTTAATGATGGCTATGCTTATCTTGACAAATATTTTGTGTTGTTACTGTGAAACCCTAAGTTGATGTTTAGATGGACATGATAGTTTGTTCGAGGACGAACAAAGCTTTAAGTGTGGGGTGTTGATGATAGGCGAATTTACACGCCTATAGTGCTATATTTTACCCATATTTTAGCTAAGTTTTGAGGACAACTTATATAATTCATGCACTTTTAGTCCTTTTTCCTGTAAGTGAGCTAACGAACGTGATTAGCAAGTTTTCAGGTATAAATGATGCAGATTTCAGCATTTTATGGATAACTTGACGCCAAAGGAAGCTTCACGAAAGAAGGAAGGGAAAGCTTGGACGCCAAGGACCAAAAGTGACGCATGAAAACCTGTCCCGGGCAAAAACAGCGTTTTCCAAGACTTTGGGGATCAGCAGTAACCTATTAGGATTAGGATAATAATGCAGTAATTTATTAGGATTAGGATAATAATGCAGTAATTTATTAGGATTAGGATAATGATACATTAACCTAGTAGGATTGGGTTAAGTAATGCAGTAGCTTAGTAGGAATAGGATATGGGTGTTATAAATACCCTATTTTGCTAGAGATTTTAATTCATTCCGCCATTCCACACAATTCCCCCATTCCATCAATTCCCATCCATCCACCATCCATCCATCCGTCAAAACAATTCTCTTTATTAATTCATTGTTGACATTATTTTTCATCTATTCAATTCTTAATTTCCGCAACAAGAGAAACGTTACTTTGCAAAGAAGTCACGCATAACGCCTACCACACTTTGCTACACGAAATCTTTATTGTGGTATAATAACAATGTCGACTGTGATTTCCTTCGCACTCATGGGTAACTAAACTTCTCTGTTAGGGTTATGGAAGCCTTATGAGATACTATCTAAGGCTATGAGTTTGTGAATTCGTGACACGTGTGTTGCTTATATCATTATTCTCTTCATCTTAATGCAAATTCTTGTGGCTGCAGATGCATAGAATAACGCCAGTATAGCATTAACTTGTTCGAATGAAAAGCTATATGCCTGGAAAAGAGATAATGTCAAGGTAATAGGGTCCCATCCCCTATTAAAAAGTTAGTGCCGTAACTGGATTAACCTCTTGGAGAATTTGTACCATTAGATATGCTTTAAGCTCGAAAGAGTTAAAGTGAAATAGTCCTTTTTTAGGTCGAAAGACACTTGGATTTACCATCGAATACAATTCTCTATAAGCACATGCATGTCTGAATTCCACACAACTCATAGCCAATAGAGACGTACAACTCATAAAGTGGACATAACCCCAACTTCTCAATTCTCATTGTTTTACATCTTACCAAACATTCTTACTTTTTACTTTGCTATTTTCCATTTTTACCTTATTATTTTGGTTACATTACTTGCACGACAAAACTCCCCCCTTTTTTACGAGACTTGCACTAAAAGTCTAGTAATCTTTGCTTACTTGTTGACCAAGCTATTCCCTGTGGGATTGATACCCAACCTAGTTGGGTTAGATATTTGACAACGACTGCTTTACACTCCTACGAGAGCTGTAGATTGAGCGTTATCATTCGGCTAGGTCTTAAGAAGAAAATCATTTGCAGTTTTAGAATCATTCATCTATTCTAGCACTGTCTTTTGGTACTGCTCCCAGCCTCATAGCTTGGTAGGAGAAGTGGATTAAGTCTTTTATATCCAGATCTTAAAATAGTATTAGTAGAAGACCCATTTATTCTCCATATGCTAGTGTGGTAAGAATCATCCTGGTGAGTGTATGTTGGGGTAAAAAGATTGGTATGGTTATGGTAAGTTGGGTCATGGAATCAGAGAGTGTTCGCATGCTTAATAGGGAAACAGAGATATTCATCCCCAGACTCAGGATACAAGAGCAACAACTCCTTTAGGTCGCCCAGCTCCTCCTTAGGGCACATCATTCTATACCGGTGACGGTCAGCGCCAGAATCAGTTCTATAATTTACCATCCCATCAGGAGATGGAAGATTCACCAAATGTTGTTACTGATATGCTTCGTGTCTTTCATCTTGATGTTTATGTGTTATTAGACCACAAGTCGAGTTTCTCTTATATGGCCCACTAGTTGCAGTGAATTTTGAAATAAGTCCTTAAAAGATCCCTGAGTCCTTCTTGGTTTCTACTCCAGTAGGTGAGCTGGTTATTGCCAAGCAGATCTATAGAAAGTGTCCTATCACTTTTTTTTTCATAAAATCATGTTAGCAGATTTAATAGAGTTAGATATAGTTGACTTTGACCTTATTCTTGGCATGGATTGGCTCCATTCCTGTTATGCATCAATAGATTGTCGCACCTGAGTAGTGAAGTTTTAGTTTCCAAATAAGCCAATCTTTGAGTGGGAAGGTAATTCAGTGTCTCCCAAAAGTTATTTCATATCTTATCTTAAAGCCAGAAAGTTGATTTCCAAAGGATGCATCTATCATCTAATTAGGGTGAAAGACACTAAAACTGAGACTGTAACAGTTTATTCAGTAAGGGTAGTCAATGAGTTTCCTGATATTTTTCTCGAAGATTTTCTAGCGGTACCTCCCGATAAGGAAATAATCTTTGGTATTGACCTTCTCCCAGATATTCAGCCTATTTCTATTCCGTCTTACCATATTGATCCATCTGAGCTTTAAGAGTTAAAAAAAGTAGCTTAAATATCTCTTAGATAATGGTTTCATAAGGCCTAGTGTTTCTCCATAGGGCGCTCCCTTCCTATTCATTCAAAAGAAACATGGATCTTTACAAATATGCATTGACATCGTCAGGTTAATACAGTTACAGTCACAGAAAAATATTCTTTTCCTAGAATTGATTACTTATTCGATCAACTCCAAGGTGCAAGTTATTTCTCCAAGATAGACCTTAGATTCGGCTATCATCAACTTAAAGTAAGGGAATATGATAGTCCAAAGATAACTTTCAGTGCCTGTTATGCTCATTTTTAGTATCTAGTCATGTCCTTCAGGCTAACGAATCCCCCAGCAGCCTTCATAGACTTGATGAACAGAGGGTTCACATAGTATCTAGACATATTTGTCATAGTCTTTATCGATGATATTTTGGTCTACTCTTGTAGAAAGGATGATCATGCAGACCAACTTAGAATTGTATTGCAAACTCTTAGAGATCACCTATTGTTCGCCAAATTTAGTAAATGTAAATTTTTGCTAAGAGCAGTAGCTTTTCTTGGTCATATTGATTTCAATGATTGAATTAAAGTTGATGCCCAAATGACAGAAGCACTAAGAAATTGGCCTAGACCTATTTGTCCATCAAACATTAGAATCTTGGGTTTAGCTGGATATTATACACATTTTATTGAGGATTTTTCATCTATTGCATCTCCTTTGTCTAGATTGACCCAAAAGAAAGTTAAGTTTCAGTTGTCAGATTTCTACAAGATGAGTTTTTAGGAGTTGAGGACTCGACTTTCTTCAGCCTCAGTTTTAGCGTTACCTAATGGTAAAGATGGCTTTATTGTCTATTGTGATACTTCTAGAGTCTGTCTGGATTGTGTGTTGATGCAGAGAGGTAAGGTTATTTCCTACTCCTCTAGACAGCTTAAGCCTCATAAAAATAACTACCCAACCCATGATCTTGAGTTAGTTGTTGTGCTATTTGCATTGAAAATCTTGAGGCACTATCTTTATGGGGTGCAAGTTGATGTTTTTATGGATCATAAAAGTTTGTAGTATGTGTTTACTCAAAGAGAGCTGAATCTTCGTCAGAGAAGGTGGTTAGAATTATTAAAAGATTATGATATAAATTTGTTGTATCATCTCGGCAAGGACAATATAGTGGAAGACGCCCTTAGGATATTGTCTATGGGCAGTGTTGCTCATATGGATAATGATAAGAGGGAGCTAGTTTGAGAAGTTCACCGATTAGATAAATTGGGTGTAAGATTGGTTGACTCAGATGAAGGGAATGCTTACGTTCAGAATTGTTCTGAATCTTCTCTATTTTCAAAAGTGAAAGAGAAGCAAAGTAAGAATTCTAGTTTGGTCAAACTAAAGGAGTAAGTTGGAGACCAAAAGGTAGAGGTTTTCTCCCAAGGTGGAGATGGTGTGTTGAGATACCAGAAAAGATTGTGTTTGCCAGGTGTTGATGATTTGAGGCAACAAATTGTGGCAAAAGTGCATGGTGCACGTTATTCTATTCATCCAGGAGCCACCAAGATATACCACGACTTTCAAGAAATTTATTGGTGGAGTGATATGAAGAAAGATATAGTAGAGTTTGTAGCCAAGTGTGCAACTTGTCAACAGCTTAAGATAGACCAACAAAAATCGAGTGGTACGTTGCAAGAGTTTGGTATCCCCACTTTGAAGTGGGAAGAGGTAAATATGGATTTTGTGAATGGTTTGCCCCATTCATGTCGTCAGCATAATTTGATTTGGGTGATAGTAGACAAATTAACTAAGTGGATGCATTTCTTGCTATTTTACACGTCTTAAACAACTGAAGATCATGCTAAGTTGTATACCAAAGTATTATTCAGATTGCATGGATTTCTTTTGTGTATCATCTTAGATAGGGGTACTAAATTTTACCTCTCAATTTCGGAAATCCTTTTAGAAGGGTCTTGGTACCCAAGTTCATCTTATTTCAACTTTTCATCCGTAGACAGATGTTCAAGCAGAAAGGACCATTCAAACTTTAGAGGATATGTTGAGGGCATATGTTCTTAATTTCAGAGGTAGTTAGGATAAGCATTTGTCATTGATTGAATTTTCTTATAATAATAGTTATCATGCTAATATTCAGCTGGCTCCATTTTAAAAAATTAATAAGAGGAGAAGTACATAACCAGTTGGTTAGTTCGAAGCGGGTGAGGCCACTTTGATTGGGACAGACATGGTGTTTGAAGCCATGGAAAAAGTTTAGTTTATTAGAGAGAGATTGAAAGCAGCCAAGAGTCATCAAAAATCTTATGCAGATGTAAGAAGAAAAGATCTTGAGTTTGAGGATGATGACCTTATGTATTTGAAAGTTTCACCCATGAAGGGGGTGAAGAGATTTGGCAAAAAGGGAAGCTTAGTCCCCGATATGTAGGCCCCTTTTGGATTTTGAGTCGTGTTGGGAAGGTGGCGCATAAGCTTGAACTACCCATAGATTTATCCTTAGTTTATCCAGTGTTCCATGTGTCCTTGTTGAAGAAATGCATGAACGATTCAGCTGTTTTAGTTCCTCTAGAAAGTACAGATATTCAGAATAGCCTTTCATATAAAGAAGTTCCAGTATAGATTCTTGATCATCATATCTGTAGACTAAGGAACAAAGAAGTTCCCGTGGTCAAAGTTTTGTGGCGAAATCAGTCTGTTGAGGTGCTACTTAGGAAACAGAAGCAGACATGCATACAAAGTATCCTCATCTCTTCTCCATGAACTCAGATTCAGCCGAAGGTAATATTCTTCCTTCATTCAGTTATTTTCTAGTATCAGATTTAGCTATATAGTTATTTTCATGTAAACTCATGCACTTATAAATCAGTTTTGCAGCTAATTATATTGAGATTCAATCATATAGTTTATTAAAATTATGCATGATAGCTTATAGCCTCAGATTCCTCAGTATTCTCAGCTTAACTAGCCACATTTGAGAACGAATGTTCCCAAGGGGGAGATATTGTAATACCCTGTACTTTTCCTATCTTAATTTTTCTTCTAGAATGTCAAAGACTAGTTTTACTCCATTGTGTGGGAAATTGAATTAGCTTTCCGTCGATACAATTTCACCTATATCTGATACTCGAGAGAAAAGTTATGGAATTTTTAATAAAGCAGAATGCCATCAGGGCAATCACCTCATCGCGGTTAAGGTTAAATTCCCATTAGTCAAATTTTGATGGACCTCTATGATAACCTTGTATTGCAGTGAGATCCAATTTCCCATTTATCAATTTCTAGTGGCTCACCGCGATAGTGGCGTGTCGCAGTGATGGACAAAATGGCATTTCAATAGAGTACCATGATAGCCCCGTATCACGTTGAACTTCCAGTTCCGACTCGTCCTTTTTCCTGTGAGCCACCGTGATAATGGCGCATCATAGTGGCATGTTAAATCAAAAAATTTGACTCATTTCCACTTTTGATTAAGTTTTAAAAAGGGTACCTTTGTTAATTCCCAAGCCCCAATTCGTGAATTACACAAGATTAAACCCATTCTAAGCCTATTATGCTTGTTTTTCATCCATTCTCTCTCAAAGTAAAATCCTAGAGCTTAATGTTTGCTCTCCAAGAAAATCAAATTCCTCCATTGTTTCTCTAAGAAAACTCAAAATTGAGGATTCCCAAATCAAGATAATCAAGAACTCATCATCAAGAACTCAAATAGGAATAAAAAAAATTCAAGTTTCTTCATCTAATCATCAATTAAGGTATGTGGAGTCTATGAAAAAGGATCCTCTGTCATCCTTGTGGCCAAACCCAAGTTTTTATTTCAAATCTATATGATTTTGAATGATTATAGATAAGTTTTAAATTAGGGTTCATACCTATTATTGCTAATTACAAGATTATGAGATTTCAAGTGTTTTAGAGTAGGAAGGTAATTCAATGTATCCCAAAAGTCATTTCATATCTTATCTTAAAGCCAGAAAGTTGATTTCCAAAGGGTGCATCTATCATCTAATTAGGGTCAAAGACACTAAGTCTAATACTCCAACAGTTCAGTCAGTCAGGGTAGTCAATGAGTTTCCTGATATTTTTCCCAAAGATTTTCCAGGGGTACCTCCTGATAGGGAAATAAAATTCAGTATTGACCTTCTACCAGATACTCATCCTATTTATATTCCTCTTTATTGTATGGCTCCAGCCAAGCTTAACGAGTTAAAAAGCATCTTAAATATCTCTTAGATAAAGGTTTTATAAGTCCTAGTGTTTCTCCATGGGGCGCTCCCATCCTATTTGTGTGAAAGAAAGATAGTTCTTTGTAAATATGCATTGACTATCATTAGGTGAATAAAGTAACAGTCATAAACTAATATGCTCTTCCAAGAATTGATGAATTATTCGACCAACTCCAAGGTGAAAGTTATTTCTCCAAGATAGACCTTAGATTCGACAACTATCAGCTTAAAGTAAGGGAATGTGATATTCTAAGGACAGCTTTCAGAACCCGTTATGGTCATTTTGAGTTTCTAGTCATGTCCTCCGGGATAACGAATGCCCTAGTAGCTTTCATGGACTTGATAAATAGAGTTTTCAAATAGTATCTGGACATATTTGTCATAGTCTTTATCGATGATATTTTGGTCTACGCTGGTAGTGAGGATGATCATGCAGACCACCTTAGAATTGTATTACAAACTCTTAGAGATCACCAGTTGTTCACCAAATTCAGTAAATGTGAATTTTGGATAAGATCTGTAGCTTTCCTTGGTCATATTGTTTTCAGTGAGGGAATTAGAGTTGATCCCTAAAAGAAAGAAGCAGTAAGAAATTGGCCTAAACCTATTTCTCCATCAAACATTCAAAGTTTCTTAGGTTTAGCTAGCTATTACAGACATTTTATTGAGGGTTTTTATTCTATTGTGTTTCCTATATCTAATTGACCCAAAAGGAAGTTAAGATTCAGTGGTCAGATTCCTGCGAGAAGAGTTTTCAGGAGTTAAAGACTCGACTTACTTCAGCCCTAGATTTACCGTTACCTGATGGTATAGATGGCTTTGTTGTCTATTGTGATTCTTCTAGAGTTGGTCTAGGTTGTGTATTGATATAAAGAGGTATGGTCATAGCCTACACCTCTAGAAAGCTTAAGCCTCATGAAAAGAACTACTCAACCATGATCTTGAGTTAGCATTTGTGGTATTTACATTGAAAATCTGGAGGTACTATCTTTATGGGGTGCATATAGATGTGTTTATGGATCACAAAACTTTGCAGTATGTGTTTACTTAGAGAGAGTTGAATCTTCATTAGAGAAGGTGGTTGGAATATTGAAAGATTATGATATGAGTGTGTTGTATCATCCCGGTAAGGCCAATATAATGGCAGATGCCCTTAGTAGATTATCTATGCGCAGTGTTTCTCATATGGAGAATGATAAGAGGGATCTAATTTAAGAAGTTCACCAATTAGACAAATTGGGAGTGAGATTGGCTTACTCAGCTGAAAGGAATGTTTGGGTTCCGAGTAGTTCCGAATCTTCTCTAGTTTTGAAAGTGAAAGAGAAGCAAGGTAAGGATTCTAGTTTGGTCAAACTAAAGGAGTCAGTTGGAGACAAAAGGTAGAGGTTTTCTCCCAAGGGGGATATTGTGTGTTTAGATACGAAAATATATTATGTGTGGCAGGTGTTGATGATTAAAGACAACGAATTATGGCGGAAGTGCATGGTGCGCGTTATTCTATTCATCCAGGAGCCACCAAGATGTACCGCAACTTGTGGAAAATTTATTGGTGGAGTGGTATGAAGAATGATATAGCAGAGTTTTTTGCAAAGTGTTCGACTTGTCTGGACCACCAAAAACCTAGTGGTATGTTGCAGGAGTTTGGTATCCCCCCTTGGAAGTGGGAAGAGGTCAATATGGATTTTGTGATTGGTTTACCCCATTCACATCGTCAGCAAGATTTGATTTGGGTGATATTATCCACATTAACTAATTCACTGCATTTTTTGTAATTCACACGTCCTACACAGCTGAACATTATGCTAAGTTGTATACAAGAGATTTAGTCATATTTAAAGGAGTTCCTTTGTGCATCATCTCAGACAGGGGTACTCAGTTTTACCTCTCAATTTTGGAAACCCTTTCTGAAGGGTCTTGGTACCCAGGTTTATCTTAGTTCAGCTTTTCATCCATAGACAGATGGTCAGGCAGAAAGGACCACTCAAACTTTAAAGGATATGTTGAGGGAATGTGTTCTTGATATCAGAGGTAGTTGGGATAAGCATTTGTTGTTGATTGAGTTTTCTTATAATAATAGTTATCATGCTAGTATTCATATGGCTCCATTTAAAGAACTTTATGGGAGGATATGTAGATCGCTAATTGGTTGGGCCAGACATGGTTTTTGAAGCCATGGAAAAAGTTTAGTTTATTAGAGAGATTAAAAGCAGCCCAGAGTCATTAGAAATCTTATGCAGACATAAGAAGAAGAGATCTTATGTTTGAGGTTTATGACCTTATGTATTTGAAGGTTTCACCTATGAAGGGGGTGAAGAGATTTAGCAAAAAGAGGAAGCTTAGTCCCTGATATGTAGGCCCCTATCGGATTTTGAGTCATGTTGGGAAGGTCGAGTATAAGCTTGAACTACCCACAGATTTATCCTCAGTTCATCCAGTGTTCTATGTGTCCTTGTTAAAGAAGTGCATGGACAATTGAACTGTTGTAGTTCCTCTAGAAAGTACAGATATTCAAAATAGCCTTTGATACGAAGAAGTTCCAGTAAAGATTCTTGATCATCAGATCCGTAGACTAAGGAACAAATAAATTCCCTTGGTCAAAGTTTTGTGGCAAAATTAGTACGTTGAGGGTGCTACTTAGGAAGTAGAAGTAGACATGAGTACCAAGTATCCTCATCTCTTCTCCACAAACTCAGATTCAGCCGAAGGTAACAGTCTTCCTTGATTCAGTTCTTTTCCAGTCTCAAATTCAGCTATATAGTTGTTTTCATGTAAACTCATGCACTCGCAGATTAGTTAAGTAGCTCATTATGTTGAGATTCAGTCATATAGTTTATTTCAGTTGTGCATGATAGCCTATAGCCTCAGATTCCTCAGTATTCTCAGCTTAACTAGCCACATTTGAGGACGAATGTTCCCAAGGGGGAGATATTGTAATACCCCGTACTTTTCCTAGCTTAATTTTTCTACTAGAATGTGAAAGACTAGCTTCAAAAATGAATAACTTTTATTACATGTATAATTCTCCATATTTAGACCATCTATTTTGTGGGAAATTGAATTAGTTTTTCACCGATACCAAGTTTTCCTAAATCCAATACTCGAGAGAGAAGCTATGGAATTTTTAGTGAAGAAGAACGCCATCAGGGCAATCACCGCATCGCGGTGAAGGTTAAATTACCATTAGTCAGATTCTAGTGGACCTCCGTGATAAGATCGCATCATGATAAGGTCAAATTTTCCAGTTGTCAATTTCCAGTAGCTAACTGCGATAGTGGTGTGTCGCTAGACAAAATGACATTTAAATTGAGTACCGCGATAGCTCTGGCATCACGTTGAACTTCAAGTTCCCACTCGTCCTTTTTCCTGTGAGCCACCGTGATAATGGCGCATCATAGTGGCATGTTAAATCAAAAAATTTGACTCATTTCCACTTTTGATTAAGTTTCAAAAAGGGTACCTTTGTTAATTCCCAAGCCCCAATTCGTGAATTACACAAGATTTAACCCATTCTAAGCCTATTATGCTTATTTTTCATCCATTCTCTCACAAAGCAAAACCCTAGAGCTCAAAGCTTGCTCTCCAAGAAAATAAAATTCCTCCATTGTTTCTCCAAGAAAACTCAAAATTGAGGATTCCCAAATCAAGATAATCAAGAACTCATCTTCAAAAACTCAAATAGGAATCAAAAAACTTCAAGTTTCTTCATCTAATCATCAATTAAGGTATGTGGTGTTTATGAAAAAGGATCCTCTTTCATCCTTGTGCCCGAAACCAAGTTTTTATTTCAAATCTATATGATTTTGAATGATTATACATGAGTTTTAAATTAGGGTTCATACCCATTATTGCTAATTGTAAGATTACGAGATTTTAAGAGTTTTAGAAGTTGAATTGCATGATTATATTCATATTTTCATGCCTATGGCAGTAAATTTAAAATTTTTGAGATTAATTATCATTGTTTTCATCACCAAGCATGATTATTATGATATTTTGACA
Organism: Capsicum baccatum var. pendulum; assembly: GCA_030864225.1. Lineage (NCBI taxonomy): Eukaryota > Viridiplantae > Streptophyta > Magnoliopsida > Solanales > Solanaceae > Capsicum > Capsicum baccatum. The sequence goes on along the minus strand of CM061558.1, from coordinate 167,087,799 downwards.
TGAAATTGATACATTGGTTATCATCCTAAGATTGAATATTATTTCAATAAAGATGATTCTTTAAGCATCTTATGATCAAATTATTTTTAGATTATTCAGTAAAGTTTGATCTTTTGATCCTCAGAATGGATTTGGAATCCACTTTAAAGATTTTATACAGATTATAGAACTCAGATTTGCTTTATTTACTAAATAACTCAGATAAGAGCATAATTGATTTCATAATTAACCACTATACTAGATTTTTAAAGTGGATTTCCAATAGAATGAGTGTAGATTAAAAGGAGTAGTATTTAGCACCGAGAGAAAAGTGTGGGATTAGCATGCCTTATCTTTCACAGAACTACGTAGCCAACGTAGGTGCAGATTATCAAATTATTCCCACTCATATGTGGATGACAGTTTCAGATGTAATCACTTAGATTAGGTTATACTCCTTGGCAAGAGTATGACACCTCTTCTTATCGTGAGGTTTTCCCTATAGGGGAACAAGACGTTGAACTCCATGTTAGCTCACATGGTTTATGTCGATTAGAAGACCATCCCAAATAATAAAATCTTTCAGAATAGTTTTAAAGTATTTTCTCTACTAGTAATGAAAACCTTTGAAAGAATTTCCTTCAGATAAAGTATGTTCACTAAAGCTTACAAACTACAACGTTCAGAAAAGAAAAGAATAACATAATGACTTTTATGAAAACTAAGTGTAAAGGCTCACAACTTTATTTAGATTATGTTTTATAGATAGATATTAGTTATATATTTCAACTTTCAAATTTTAGATATATGAGTGAGTCCTTTCTACACTTAGACATCATGATTTAAAGATAGAATATAAGTACAACTTTTAGAACTAAATGGTATGACTCACTAGATTTATAAAGTATGATTTGTTTTTCATGATTACAAATTTCTGTATTTCAGCTATTCCATCTTGTGTGAGTCATTTACATTTAGCCTGCATTCTTTTACAAATTGATATAAATGTTGAGATAATGTTTTACTTATGCATTCACCCCCATATACTTAGTACATCCTCAAAGTACTAATCTGCATATAAGTCTACGTGCTACATTGTCTCATAATGTAGGTTCAGGTACTCAGTTTAAGCAGCGAGAGTGATTTCGAGCATCTCTATCTACATTCGACAGTTGGTGAGTCCTCATAGTTTGGGAACTTAGTTATTCAATTTATTTTCAGCTTAATAGATTAGATGATTCAGTATTTTCATACAGTCCAATTCAGTATTATCAGAAACATTCACCCAGTTATCAGTAATCCAGTTATTAGAAATCTCATATATCAGTTACTCAATTATCAGAACTTATTATTCGGTTTCAGTATGATCCTGGATACAGTTTATCTACATATTATCGTGTACTTAGTGTTTACAGTAGTCTCAGTTATTTATGTACTCTCATTCAGTAATGTTTATATTATTCAGTCAGTTATCATCTCATGCATATAAACTCAGCTATATCTGCCTACCTCAATTAGCATACCAGTACATTCAAAGTACTGATGCATACCTTTCTTTTACTCTATAATGTTTCATATCATAGGTTCAGACGTGCGGGCTCCCAAGCGTACTTAGTAGTTCAAATCATTAGCAGCGACTACAGTGGTGATTCCTCCTATTTTGAGGACTAATTTATTCACTTCATCATTCTAGTAGATTTATTTATTTTAGTTGTTGGAGTTAGTTTGGGATCTGTCCCATCACACCCCATTCAGACAGTTAGTGGCTTTCAGACTAGATTATTTCAGACAGTTGTTCAGTTTTCTTTTCAGTATTTGATTTTCAATAATTGTGAACCTTATGGTATTTCAGTTATACTTCAGCATTATTATAGTATTACTATCCAGTGCTCACAATAGGTACCAGTCATGGGTTAGCTTTTGGTTTCTTAGGACCGTAAGTACCGTGTGACACCCATGGTGTACTCTCAGGGCATTACATGTTTGTTTTACATGAGGTTGTAGTTATGAAGATAGTCTTGAATGTCATGTTTATATGTAAGTGGCTAAATGTATTTTAGAGATTTGAGTAGGCTTGAACATAGTGGGAGAATTCAGTCCATCTCAGATCTCAGTAGGTAGAGTGATCAATACCCATGTAAATATTTTCAATAGCCTCAAGTAAAGTGTGGTGTTGAAGTAGAAATTACAGTTGAGGGAAGAGTTGAGAAATATGCCTACGATTGCAAGTTTGTAGTTGTCGTGCATAAGGCTTAGTAACTCTATCTTAGATGGTGTTTCATAGGCCTTTCTCCATGTTATAGAATTTTTTCCATGTTGTGATTTCTCATTCAGATGTCTTATTCAAACTATGCCAAGATTTCCTTGCTCCCTAAAGTCAATATAACTTTATAGAAAGAGTGTTAAGAAATGCTCCAGTTGAATATAAGTTTTTAGTATGAGTTAGTCCGTAACGCCAACAATTCAGTTTACTAGTTAGGCGGACAAATTTATGTGGTTTCCTATATTTCCACCCAGTCGTCCTATCCGAAGTCACATGAATATGAACATTCCAAGATGGGGCATCCTGGTAGTTGCAAGTTTATCTTAGTTCATGTATCATGCCTCAGTTTTGGATACTAGATATTTAGTCACAATTCAGTTTGTAGGTGTCCCATATATCATCAAAGCTTTTCCTCAGTATCTCAGCCAAGTCAGCATTCTTTGGGGGACATAATGTCCTAAGGGAGAGATGTACTATAACCCTCAAGATTTCATATCATAAACCTTCTATCTTCTCTTCACGTAATAAGATCCATCTTGAAATAATGGATACTTATAAAATAACTCTCTGGTTCCAATCCCAGCCTTAAAACCATTCTTATGTCATTGTATGTATCCAAGAAAATCAATTTAGTTCATGATATTTAGTTCATGTATCATGTTACAAACTCATGTATATTCTCATGTTCCCATTCATGCATGTTCAGTATACGATCTCAGATTCCTCAATATTCTCAGCTTGACCAGCCTCATTCGAGGATGAATGTTGCCAGGGGGGAGCTATTGTAATACCCCTAGAATCCAAACCAATATTAGAACCGTGCTTCAAGCTTATGAGAACTAAATTATATTGATTTGGTAGTTTTATGATCAAGTTTGATGTGTATTAAGGCCTCAAATATGTCCTAGCTATTGGATGAATCAAAATAATCCTTACCGATCAAATTTTTGATAAGAATGTTGCCTTATTCATCTTTAAACGAGCATATATTTTTTTGTACACAAAATTTTTTAGATCAATACCCACCAAATTATGGTAAATTGAATTATCTTTCCAACTATACCAATTTTTCCTAAATCCGATATCGGAGCAAAAAGTTATACTCATTTTACTTCAGCATGTCAGTCTGTCAACTAAGTGACGACCTGAGTTTATAAGCCGTCAACTATGTGATGACTTATCAGCCAAGTTGTCAACCCAAACCAAAAACCCATCAAATTAAGCTCCTAAGTGATGACCTAAGCTGATAAGCCATCAACTATGTGATGACTTATCAGCCAAGTCATCACCCATGGCCAAAAAGGGCCCAAAAAAACTGATCACAAGTGACAACTTGAGGTGATAAGCCATCACCTAAGTGACGACTTATTAACCCAAGCCATCAACTGAAGAATCTAAGCAACTGTGATTGTTTTTTTAAGAGTATTTTGGTCTTTACATTTTCCTCCTACGACTTAAATCATCAAAAACGTGTACATGGCCATCATAAATCAGTTTTAAAAACCCTTAATCATCTTCATTCTCAAGAACAAGAAAACTATGGTTTCCTCTTAAGATCATCTCCCAAGAACAAGGTTCAAGACCTTCTTCAAGAAAACCAGGCAAATTATAATTTCCAATCCAAGAAGATTCAATAAAAGTCAATTCTCTTTCAATATTAAAGCTCTAAGGTATGTTAGGTGTTTATTCATGGGTTCCTTTCACCCATGAAGCCCAAGATCCTCTTTTTAAATTACAAGTTATAGATTGATGATTTTAATGCTAGAAATCAATTATATTTATGTTCATTATATTAATTGGGTTTCAATTCATAATTTAATTACAAGTCTCATGAAATTAAAATAGTTTATATGATGAATTATATGAATTGCATGCTAAACCCTTGAATTTGCAATTGAGTATTGTATTCATGATGTTCATGTGTTGTCCATTATCATGTGAAATAATCAATGCTCCACAAGTGTTCACTAAAATGCCAATGTGAAGTAAGTGGTGGAATCATGAAATGTCATTATGTGGTCCCAATCATGTATAAGCTTATGCCCTACAAGTGTTTGATAAAATGTCTCTATGAATGAATTATAAAAGTGGACATTGTTATTCTTTTCAAGATCATGTTATGCTTTATTTTTATGCTATCGAGTCTTGGGGGTATCTAGTACCCAAAAATCTAGATGTTTACCTAGAGCTACATTATTCACAGAATAGTCTCAATCATGTCATGAAATAGTAGTACTTAGTCAGTTAATAGAACTCAGTGAAACTCAGTATCAGTCTAGTTAGGCTCAGTATAGTAATCAGTGACATTCAGTTGGGAGTAGGATTCAGCACCAAGTAAACCCAAGGATGGGGGTTCACCTTCCAGTAGAGGGTGTGATCCTTAGTAGAAGTCCTTGCATTCCAGAACTACGTAGGCAGCGTAGTTTGAGACATCAACCTTCTAGTTGAGGGTTGATGAGGTGTTTTAACTTGCCAGTTGAGGGTACCGCCATTCTTATTTAGGGCACTTGCCAGATAAGGGTGACTCTTTAATGTCTTTACCCATGGCATGGTACTGACACCCTTCCAACTGGGGTTATAGGTTTGACCCTAGTTATCTTATTTGTGGCATGTCGGTTGGATGATTACCTCCTATAGTTTCAGTTTTAGTCTCAGTATAAAACTTTCAGTTTTACAAAATTAGGACTATCAGATACAGTCACTCAGCTATCAGTTATTCAATTATCAGTAATCTCAGATATTAGTTACTCAATTATCAGAACTCAGTACTCAGCTTCAGTCAAAGCTCAGTTACAATATACATGTATATGCACAGTATTTCATACTCAGTATTTACAGCAGTTTTAGTTATTCATGTACTCTTACTCAAATATTCCATATCATTTAGTCAGTTATTATTCATGCATATGAACCCTTGCATTTAGCCTTACCTTATCTAGCATACCAGTACATTCCACGTATTGACGTATACTTTCTCTTTGCGCTATGATGTCTCATATCATAGGTTTGGATGCTCAGGTTCCTAGCCATGCATAGACAGATTTAGATTTAGCCAGCAGTGCCAAATTTAGTAATGAGTCCTTATCTATCGAGGATATGCTTTCATTTTAGTATTTACATTAGCTTTAGTGTTTCAGTAGTCGAAGTTATTTGGGGGCTTTTCCCATCAACTCCACATTCAAATAGCTCATTTAGAGGCTTTTCAGACTAGACTAGTTCAGATAGTATTTCAGATTCAAATGTTTTATCAGATGTTATATTTTATTAGTATTTCAGATTTTGAACCTTGTGGCATTTCAGCCTATTTTTTGCATTATTTCATTATTATTATTCAGTGCTAACAGTAGATATCAGTCATGGGTTAGCTTGTGGTCCTTTGGGGTCGTAAGTACTGTGTGTCAACCAGGGTGTACTCCCGGGTCGTTACAGTTATATATATATGAAGATATGAAGGCATAGTGACAGGGGGAAGTATGTAAATAAATTAAATGAATAATGGTGATTGATGATAGGGGCAAAAATTAAAGCTTGATAGAAACTGACAACAAGGGACTGGGTCCCTATGTTGTATGATGGTATAAGCATAGTGTACATGATAGGATGGACATTTATCTTCAGTAGTGGTAATCACACTGATTAAATATGATGGATGAGCATGAGCATTCATGCTCAAAACTATGTGGTTGGCTTTTCATCATCAAAAAGGGGAAAAGTTATTGTATCTTATTTTGATGATGAGACGATGACTATAATGGACCAGGTCCATGGATGTCCAAAGGTATAATACAGCTGGCACACGTCTGCACAATTTTATCTTCTTGTATAACAAACTATGCAGGTATTGCTTTTACTTTTTAGGACACTTGGTCCAATTATATTTCAACCATAATCATCACTCATTTATAAAATGAAAAGGATGTTTCTTCATCAAGCAGTTTTTGTATACTCAAAATCGGAGAGCTAAAGAGTGAAAGGGAGGCAAAAACTTAATTTCTACACTACTCAAGTTCTTATTTTCATGTGTGCTAAAATAGAAAATATTCTTGAGTCTAGTTTGAGTCTAGAGAGTGCTTAGGTAGAGCTGCCTAAGTCTAAAACTGGTTAGAGTTAACCAGTGTTGAAGGAGTTTTGGCATAGTTGCCAAGGTTAGGTTTTAGCAGAGTTACTACAAGTAGGAGGAACCTAAAGTTAGGTTCACTAAAGTCTGTAATCAAGAGGCTGATTATAGTGGATATTTGAGGTACTTGTGAGGGCATGTCATGATTTTTTCTCCCTTGAGTAAGGGGTTTTCCATGTTAAATCTTGTGTTATTTAAGTTTCCCACACTGTTTTTTGTTCCTGGTTAATTTACTGCCTTACTTCATGTGATTGACTTTGAGTGATCAGGTCCCTCACTGTGTGGTGCAACCCCCCAGGGTTCCAACATATACCTACTAAGCAACGCTGCTCCTAAAGTAGGACCCATAGGGAGTTCATAACTCATTTACTTTTCATATTCTCAAATTCACCTCTCTGACTAGTGTTCATAGATCAAGGTTACCAAAATATCTCATAAAAATCCCAATCAACTTGACTGTCACGTTTCTCAGTCTAAGTGTTTTTATAAGTGTCTCATTTTCTTTCAAACAGAGAAAATTTTAGGGCTATCAGTCTTATGAACGTGTATGAATAGTATGAGGATGTAATGCTCACAACTAATCAGTATGAAGATATAAATCAATTCAATACAAGTATAAGTGAGCTCAAAATCAGCTTTATATGACAATGTATTTTAAGAAGTGATCTGAGGCACATCTAACCTTGGATTAGTGCACGATTTTCATGAAAATGAATGAAATATTTTGTACTTTAGAACATAAAGGCAGTGATGGGATATATTCGAGCCTGTGAGTAATCACATGCTTGTCTATGGGGACTGCCTGAGAAAGCTCTATCTATAAGGACTTAAGCTTCATTATTTCTATTACCTTAAAAACAAGGTTGAGTTGACATGAATAGAGCAAGATGACAATTTGTATAAATTAATTAGAGGAGACTTCTACTGCACGATCTGAGACATGAAAGAAGGGAAACATTTCTTAAATGCCTTGTAGCCTCTCAAAAAAAGTATAGATGTCTCCATACCATTTTGAAATACTATACTAGACACGGCTTCATAGACACCCTAGGACACTTGAACCTGGCTCTGATACCAAGCTTTTCACGACCCAAGACTACCCCCTGTCGTAACACGGTGCTTGGAACCACGAGTGATCCTAAGTTAACCCATGAACTGGCATACTGTTAAGCAACTGCTTTGATTTGTTAAACAAAACTTAATTTGCTGAGAGGAAGCAAACTCATAAAAAAAATCTAATTAAACGTAATTCTGAATGAGTTTACAATATGATACATATGAAGAAATAACTTGATTTACAATATCATGACTAACTCTGATTGACATCTATGAATCTTCTACTATACTGACTATAGATAGCTGGGACATACCTCCAACTACTACTAATCAATACATATGGAAAATCAAAAAAAAAGTACATGATCTATAACTATCTGGAGTTCTAAAAATAGGAGAACTCATCACCTGGTGGCTGAAAGCAGCAAACTGGATGACCTTGGTGTAATAGCTACATATGATACCTACATTATGAAGGATGTAGCCACAAACGCTTATATGCAGTCAATATGTTGGAATGTACTGAGTATAAGGAGGCATGCACTAAATCATAGAAATATTTCAAACATGCTGTAAAACTAAGGATATAAGTCATTTGCTGAAATGTACATTTTAAACATGACTACACTTGAAACTGTAAATCATAGAAAATTTTTAAATAATAAGATGAAAATAATTATGTAATCTAGAAGGCAGTATAAATATGAAGGTTGTAAGCCATTCTCTTGTGAGACTGAATATGCTGTAGAAGTTGTATTGAGGATGGTGTATGAATACTGGGTCTGAAACTAGGTGGTGGGATTTGACTTAACTCATAGATCTGAATATGCAACCATACTAAGCCTGAATAAAAAAACTTACTAAACTAACATAACATATATTAAGTAGATTTGATTAACTAAATTACTGATGTCCGTGTGACTGAACAACTGAAATTTAAGTAAAGGGATAACTACCACCGGTATGCTGAGTAGAGGATATATGAATACCAATCATGTAAAACTAAACTGTACTTAGTCTAAATAATTGGACTGGAACCGTAAGGTACTATGTATATGAGATAAGGACTAACTGAACAGTATGAGATAACTAAACATAAATGCATGAAAAAAGTAACATCTGTGAGTGCAAGACCAAGCATATACATATTTTTAAAATAATTTGTAAACTGAAAGATTGCAATTTGTATAATGAATAACTTTAAATTTGTATACTTTGGTCAAGCAAACCTGAACTAATTATATACTGAATACTATACTGAGACTGTGGGAGCTATCATATAATCGACAAGCCCTAATCTGAGCTAATCGGGGTCCAACCTGTAACCCTAGTTAGAAGGGTGTCAGTAATGTGCCACAGGTGCAAACACTAGGTGTCTGGATCCACTAAACTGATGTCCAGAAGGACCAGGGTGTCAAGACTAAACTGATGGGTGACCCCTGAGAGGAAGTCAAGCATAAACTGATGGGTGACCCCTCGTATCTTATTCCAGCTATGTAGTTCTGGAATATAGGGACTACTACTAACGACTCTACCTAACTGACAAGGAAACTTCCATCCCAACATTCGCTCAGTGCTAAATCCTACACCCAAGTGAACCAACATTGGAATCATACACTAGTGCATACATTGATAATTGATATGCTCAAATATGGTATTCTGAAAACTGACAGTGCATGCATAATCTGAAGTAACCATGAACATGTAAACTTATGTATTTAACATGAAGTAAAACTGGTGAGTTCATTATAAAAATGATAATTTGAATATAGGGAAAAAATCATGATTTTGACTGACTTGTTGCTTGAAAACAAAAATATGTAAAAACACATAGGTGTCGGGTGTTCATAACCCTCCAACACTAAATTACCACAAAGCACGATCTCAATATTTAAAAACTTTAGTATAGGAACCATGGTTAAAAACCCAAAAGCACAGACGTTTCATCAAACACATGGGAATCGTGAACTTGAACATGGAAATATGTTAAACATGGGAAATCAACATGGTTACATGGATAAAATCATAACTTGACATTATACTATGAAATTCACTTGAATATGACATAAGAGATTAAAACTTGAAACATGGGATAACCTGACTTTTCATGGAATCATCCTTGGACATGAATTGAGTTCAAAATACTAAGAAAAATCATGAATTTAAATCATCTTGAACATAATGAACTTCACAATAGAGGAAAACTCACACTTTACTCAAAAAGGAGGATTTTGGGCTCAATGGGTGAAAGGACCCATTGTTGAATACCCCATATACCTTAATTTTCTTAAACTGTGAAGAAAGCTTGAATCTTAGAACTTGAATGATGAACTTGTGAAAGAAACCTCTATTCTTGATATTTTTGAAGATTTATTGAACTTGGAAGCTTGAGCTCTTAGATTTCTTGAAGGAATATTGAAATTAAAGCTTGAATCCTTGTATTCTTGAGAGGAAAAACTTGAATTATTGTTCTTGGGGAAAGGGGAGGGTTTTTACATGAGTTGTTGTGAGAAAGATGGGCAAATAATGCCTCTTTTTGAGTAATAAATCGTGCTTGGACGGCTGCGGTTGAGGGGAAAGGACTAAACTACCCCTTTTCCTCTTTTTCCTGTGGAAATCAACATCGTTGTGCGACCCCTAGTCGGGTTGTCTAGCCATCGCAATGTGACCCCTGGTCGGGTTGAATAGTCATTGGGGCTATCGCAACCCCTTATTGCCTCTCATGAAAAATGTCATAACTTTTCACTCGGGTATCGAATTAAGGCGAAACTGGTATCGTTGGAAAGCTAACTCATATATATACAATTTGGTGGGTCTTGAGCTGAAAAATTCTACGTATATCAAATGTTATACACGTTCAAAGTAGACCCTTCTAGAATCGAATACCAAATTTTGGACGAATTAAAGGCTCTTAGCTCAACTTTATTCTAAGTGATTCTTATGAACATTTTTTACTTCGAAAGCACTTCACACACTAGGATAAAGATCATGACACATTTATTCGAAAGTAACTTATGGGATTAGGGTCAATTTATCCTATAAGAATGGCGCTTCAAATTCTAGCCCACAAAATGCACGGTGTTGCAAAAGGACATCAAGTCCCTTAATAAAAATGGCCAGGAAATATAGTGCCTAGTCGTTACGTGTCAGGTAATAACTCGTGGTGACTCTTAGCCTGGGAAAATCACTTTGGGAACCACACTATTATGGTCAAGAGTCCCTCACCACGACTCGTGACCCTACCCTACGACTCATAGAGGCTAAGTCGTGAGCAAAATAGAAACTCTAGACACCTACTGATTGGACAACGAGTGGCATCATACGGCTCATGGCGAGTAACTAAGACTCATCACATGAGTCATGTCTTGAGAAGTAAATGGAAAATAAGAAATTTTAGAGTCCAAGTCCTGGGGTATTACATTACCCCCCCCCCCCCCCCAAGCATCATTCATTCTCAAATGAGGAGTCAAGGAATCCATTAGCAAGATAACAAGAAAGAATTCAATACAACCAACTGACAAATTCGAAAGGCCACAAAAAAGAGAATTGAAATCATACCTCAAGCATTTTCATCCAACGTACGGAATAAGAACGATATTTGGACTTCATGTCCTCTTCAGTTTCCCAAGTAGCTTCTTTCACCTTTCGATTCCTCTGATGGACTTTAACCAAAGCTACATCCTTAGTCCTCAACCTACATACTTTTCTATCCAAGATCGCAACCAAGACTTCCTCATAAGATAAGAAATACAAAATACCAAAATTCTTCACAGGAACAATCAAAGAAGGATCACCCACACACTTCTTCAACATCGACACTTGGAAAATCAGATGAAGGGAACCCAAACTTGAGGGCAAATCCAACTCATAAGCAATATTCACAACTTTACTCAAAATCTAATACGGACCAATAAAATGGGCACTGAGATTCCCTTTCTTCCCAAACTGCATCACTCCTTTCATAAGAGAGACTTTCAAAAGTACCCAATCACCTACTTCAAACTTTAACTCCCTTCGCCTTACATTCGCATAAGAATTTTGGAAACTTTGAGCAGTATTAAGTCTTTATCTAATCACCTACATCTTTCTATGGATTAGTGAACCAAATTAGGACCAAATAACCTAGCCTCACCAATCTCAAACCACCCAATAGGAGACCTACACCTCCTACCATATAGAGCCTCAAAATGAGTCATCTAAATACTCGAATGGTAACTATTGTTATAAGTAAACTCAACAAAAGGCATGTGTTCAACCCAACTACCCCAAAAATTAATCACACAAGCCCTTATAATATCCTCTAAAGTCTAAATAGTTTGTTCCGCTTGTTCATCTATTTGGGGATGGAGAGCAGTGCTAAGGTTCACCATGGTATCCAAACCTTTCTGAAATGAATGCCAAAAATAAGATGAGAATTTCGTACCTTGGTTTAAAATGATGGAAATCATCGCTCCATGCAACTTGACAGTATCCTGAATGAACAACTTACCATAATCCTCTCTAGAGTAGTTAGTCCACTCAGGCAAGAAATGAGCAGACTTAGTCATCCTATCTACAATGACCCAAATCAAATCATATTAGTCCATGTTGATCATCTTCAACTTCCACATAGACAACTCTATCTCTTAAGGTATCCCACTAGGCATCAAGTTTTTGACCTTCACATGCTGACAAACCATACACATGGCTACAAAATTTGCCTCATCCTTCTTCATATTGCTCCACTAATAGATTTTTTTCAAGTTATGGTACATCTTTATTGAACCTAGATAAACTGTATGCCTAGACTCATGAGCCTCGGAAAAAATCCTTTCCCACAGCCCATCAACATCAGGAACACACAACCTTCTTTAATACCTTAGAATGTCATCTTACCAAATCTCAAAAGCAAAAACTTTTTGCTGACCTACATCGTCCTTAATATGCATAAGTATAGGATCCAAAGCTTTCTTCTCCTTCACCTCAGCACCAAGAGACGACTTAACCACTTCTTGAAAGATCACTCTTTCATCTTTAGAGTCCAAGAGACGAACTCCTAAATTATCCAACCTGTGAATATCATTCACCAACACTCTTTTCTCCTCTACAAAATAAGATAGGCTCCACATAGAAAACCTGCTAAGAGCATTATCAACAATATTACTTTTACACAGATGATTGTGAAGGCGCATGTCATAATCCTTGAGCAACTCAAGCCACCGCCTCTGTCTGAGATTCAACTCCTTCTGAGTGAATACATACTACAAGCTTTTATGGTTTGAATAGATGTCTACATGCACCACATACAGATAATGACTCTAAATTTTCAATGTAAAAACCACAGGTGCTAACTCTAAATCATGAGTCAAATAATTCCTTTCATAAACCTTAAGCTACCTAGAAGCATATTCCACAACCTTACTGTGTTGCATCAACACACAATCCAGTCCTACATGGGATGCATCATAATATACAACAAATCCGTCAGTACCCTCAGGCCGGGTCAAAACTGGTACCAAAGTCAACTTATCTTTCAATACTTCCAAACTACCCTCACAAGTATTGGACCACAAGAACTTTACCTTTTTCTAAGTCAACTCCGTCAACAGAGCAGCAATAAAAGAGAAACTCTCCACAAACCTCTTATAATACCCAGTCAAGCCTAAGAAGCTTTAAATAAAAATTTTTATCGTGGGTCTAGGCCATTTCTTAATTGCCTCCACTATTTGTGGATCTACCTTGATCCCTTCACTAGAAACAACATGCCCAAGAAAAGTCACAACATTCAACCAAAACTCACACTTAGAAAATTTAGCATACAATCTTTGATCCTTAAGAGTCTACATTGCAATTCAGAGGTGACTAGTATGATCTACCTCACTCTTAGAGTATACCAAGATATCATCAATTAATATTATCACAAACAGATCCAAAAACTATCTAAACACCTATTCATTAGATCCATAAAAGTAGTTGGAGCGTTAGTAAACCCAAATGACATAACAAGGCATTCATAATGACCATATCAGTTTCTAAAAGCAGTCTTGGGAATATGAATTTCCCAAATCTCCAACAGATGATAACCCGAATATGGTCAATCTTAGAAAAACATCTAGCACCCTGAAGTTGGTCGAAGAGATCATCAATCTGAGGAAGAGGATACTTATTATTAATTGTAAGCTTATTCAAAATTTATTAATCTATACACATTCGAAGAGACACATCTTTCTTACACACAAAAAGCATAGGAGCACCCCACAGAGAAACACTAGGATAAATGAAGAACTTATAAAAGAGATCTTTTAACTGTTCTTTAGCTCTTTTAATTTAGTTGGGGCCATTCTATAATGAGGAATAGAGATAAGATGGGTATTTGGTAAAAGATCAATCCCAAAGTCTATTTCCCTATCAAGAGAAATGCCAAGAAATCCTTGAAAAACACTTCAGGAAATTCACTAACAGCATAGATGGGTTGCAAAGAGTGTCCCTAAAAACTAGAATCCTTAACCTAAACCAGGTGATATAAATACCCCATAGAGATCAACTTTTGGGCTCTAAGATAAGAGATAAACCCCTCTTTAGGCACTAAGGAACTTCTCTCTTATTCAAATACTGATTTATTAGGAAATTTGAAACTGACCTTTTGGGTCCTATAATCCAGAGAAGCATAGCAAAAATAAAGCCAATCCATCCCCAAGATTATATTGAAATCTACAATATCAAGCTCTACCAAATCCACCAATGTCTTCCTATGAAAGATAGACACCTCACAAACCTTATAGATCCTTCTAGAAACTACAGAATCACCCATTGGAGTAGACACGAAAAAGGGGCCGAAAATTCTTTCGAGACCAAAATCAAAATGTACAACCACATAAGAGGTCACACATAAGAAAAATTAGACCCTAGATCAAGCAAACAATACACATATTAAGAGAAAAGTTGTAACATATAGGTAACAACATCAAGAGATGTCTCAAATTTCTCACAGATAGCAAGATCATAGAGACAATTCCAACCAGTGTCAGTACCAAAAGGGGCATACTTTGGCGCAAAAGTTAAAGAAGTAGCGATTGGGACTTTATTAGCCCCAGTGGCTACCTTAGCCACATGACAGTCTCGCTGCATGTGACCAAGCTGATGACAATTAAAACATCAATTTCTCCCCTTATTGTAATTACCCTAGTGAAGTTAACCATAAAATCTACATGAAGGATATGGTGGGGTTGACTGAGCTCCACTAGCCTGAGACTAGGCACCCCTGTGCCTTAGAACCACTGCTAGCTTAAAAATGATGATCGTCAAATGTCCTAGGATGGGAGCACTAGACGATGAATAAGAATTCAAACTTCTATAAGTATTCTTCTTAGTCCACTATCTGCTATCTCTCCCACTATTCTTCTGATTTGCACCTTCCTATGAATACCTAAACTTATTATTCTGCCTCTCCATCCTCTCTGCCTGCCTCTTTTTTTCATCCTCTACTTGTTATATATAAACAAGTCAAGAGATAGTAATGTCATGATTCAGTATTGCAACCTTACTCTCCAATACTAAGTTACGGGACAACCCAAACACAAAACTTCCTCATCATGGCCCTAATAGAAGATACCAACTCTGGGGCATAACTAGACAATTGTTGAAACTTTAATGTATTCTCTTTCACACTCATATTTCTATGTTTTAGATTCACAAATTCCTCAATCTTATCTTTCCTCAGCTCCTGAGAAAGAAATTATCAAGAAAGGCACCCGAAAGCTCATCCTATAAAGCTGGCTCCGCATCATCACCTCATAACTGCTTCCTCTCCTCATACCACTGATAAGTTATATCCTTAAATGGGAATGCAGAAAACTCCACACTCTCAGAATCAATAGCATGCATCACCCTGAATATCTTCTCTATTTTATCAATAAACCCTTGAGGATCCTCCTCAACCAAAGAGCCTATGAAGGTCAGGGGATTCAACTTCATGAACTAGACAACCCTAGTAACCTTAAAAGAAGGAGAAAGAGAACCAAAATGGTCAAATAGATGGGACTGAGAGGCCACCAACTAAGTAAGTAGATGAAAAGATTGGCAAAACTCCATATTCAAAACCTCACCCTGAGGCATCAGTATATGAGTATCATCAGCCCAAAAAGCCCGAGAAGGACTAGTAGAGACTGGAGAAACTCTATGTGGGGTAGTACAATCAAGAGCAGGGACCCTAGATTGAGTCTGTACTCCATAGAAAGGGTGAGTTACATCCATATTGTTCTCAGGCATGATAGAGGTTCCAAAATAAATTCTATGAGATTAGATCTTTTGGGAGGCATAATCTAAAATGCGAGTAAATCAAAGATTAGAGGAGTTTGAAGACACTAGACTCTGTATCCCAAAATAGAACACAAATAAAGAAAACATTCCAAAATGCCTTGCAGACTTCCTATTATAAGTGTGGTGTGCTACATACCCATAGAAGAGACTCTACTCGACACGACTTTGTAGAAACCTAAATACCCTGAACCTATGCTCTGATATAATGTTTATCATGACCTGACCCCGAGCCTAGTCGCAATGGATATCTCAAGACCACCGAGGGCCAGAGACCACCCTCTTTTCCTAATTACCTAAGCACAATAAATATAATTTTAGAAGCAATCTAAACATAATGTGAAAGAAAGATAGATAAATTAATAGGAACTAAGAGTCAATAACAGTCACTACCCATACTTTGCCCACAAAAGACTTTAAATTGAAATACCAAGTTAAGTCTAGATATGCCCCCAACCATGGCCAAAAAACAATTTAAAAGTATGAAAAAAATTAGATAGTATTTTAGAAAACATAGAGAAAATAATAAAATGGCAGGCCTTCCGAAAGATAGAGGCTCACCACTTCAAGATAACCAACGGGCGAACTAGAACTACCTAACTCCACACAAAGTAACTGAAGAACCACTAGGAGCCTACATAATGAAATGATGTAGCATACATGGACGGTTAGTGGGATGAGCACTAGCATGTAACTCAGGGAAAGGATAAAATAATGCCATAATCAAATCAGTCTAGAACCAATCAAAAACTATATGCACACATTCATATATACATATATATTCGCATAAGATGTTGGGACAATGAACAAGGTTTAATCAAGAATTTTAAAATTATTAATCTGGACTGTGTAGCTCTAACCATCCTAAAGGCACCTACGGTCATATGGGTTTAGCTCCTCCTATTGAAAGGGTCCTAGCCATGTTAGCCGCACGAAATAGAAAAATATGAGGAAGGGCCAGGGAATCCACGATTCCATCCATTCCATAATATATAAAGTATTAACTATGCACACAGTCATAAAGATGCCCACGCCGACAAATATGGTTTCTAATATCGGTCCTCCCGAGACCTCTACCTTTCACTGCGAGCTGCACAATCCCATTTAAGCCCAAATTAAAACCATTTATACATTCTTATTCATTAACCAATGAATCCTTTAGTTGGGTATTTACCATTGGTAGCGTCATACCAAATAAAGTTAAGCTTGCAAGACAATTCCATTATTCCATTCCAAAACACATTAGCTATATTGTCTCTAAAATTTCCAATTTAAAACCTATTTATGTCCACCAAGGCCTTCCAAAAACCATTTTAAGTTCCATTAACCTTTTATGCAATGCAAAGGTTTTAATAGTGATGTTGGGTTGAGGTTAAATCTATATATCCATGTGTCAAAACCAATTTCACAAGTTGGTTTGAGGTTAAAGCTAATTCTAAACCACTAAACCAGAAATATTAGGGAAACCCATATTCCCCATTCCAATTCCCCCACATATGTATTTATTTAGTTAAAAATCACTAGATAGCACATAAATAACCAATTCAAAACTATAGGGAAATCAATTCATAGGATAAACATTCCAAACCCCTCAACCTACACTCCAAATCCAACAAATAAAAACATATGGATAATAATTAAACTCATGCTTTGTATAAAAATGATTTAGGGAAAAGATACATGCCTGAAGATACCTAGAATTTTGGAAGAGAAATCACCAATTTAGGCTTAGATAATCAATCGCTTAAAACCTTAGCTTGTTCTTTACTTAGAATCTTGAGGTGAGAGAGTAGTTTATAAGTTGATAATGTTATGTGAAAAAGGTCAAAGAGGGGTTTTAATTCATAGGAAATAGTGGGATAAGAGGAAAGGACCACAATCCCTTAATGAAAACGAGCAAGAAATATAGTGCCCAATCGCTACGATCAGGTAACGACTCATGTGACTAACCACAAGTCATCACCTTGACTCGTAGCCTGGGTAGAACACTCCAGGCACCACACTGCCGTGGTCATGAGTCCTTCATCATGACTCATGAACCTACCCTACGACTCATGGATGCCAAGTTGTGACCACAATAGAAATTATGGACACCCTTACTGGTTAGACTACGAGTGGCATCATACGGCTCGTGGTGATTGACTATGACTTATCACATGAGTCGTGGCCTAAGTAGTAAATGTAAAATCAAGAAATTTTGGAGTCTAAGACCTGGGGTATTATAGTGACACTATTTTATTATAACTTATATTTGTTGTACTACTCAAGGTGGGTCATGAGATATAAGATACGATAAAATAGGCACGAAGTGCTCCAAATATTAAATGCCTAGATCATAAATAGAGGTTTTTTTGGACATAAACATAACACAACTTGTGTTCTTAGAATTAGGCACACTGAGCAACATAAGCGCTTATATCATGAGTTGTATAACATAAAGCCAAAATTCATGTATTCAAGGAATAAGGCAAGGATTGTTACTTAAAGCTATTGCTTCTAATTTTATGAACTAAGAATGGCTATAAGTTTTCATAGATAGAGTCGTTTCAAGTAAGACATGACATAAAATGAATTGATAACATACAGAGACATGGGTTCATGGATCATGAGTGTCATAACATTGAGCTTGAATACTTGAAATCTTAGATTATCGAGAGATATTATTTCTTCTAGTTCAGAGGTCAAAGCATGGGCAAAAGTTGTATAGTGAACTCAAACCTTAGGTATAGGCATAATATGAATACATAAGACATTGGCAGAATGCCCTCTTAAATCGGAGTGGGGGAAATTCGCTAGGATAAGAATAAATGTATCATGACTCTTCCCTGAAACTCACCACCATGAGAAAATTCAAGATCTTCCTTAGTTCATTATCTCCCCCTTTGCTCAAAGTTCACTATCCTAGACTTTCAGACATATCCTCTTGCTAAATCTCCAAGCACGACACTCAGCATAATGGGGTTTCACTATGCACATGGATGCCAAACTCTCATTGATAACTATAATATGAGGACACTAAGTTCTTTCTAGGATATCCCTTCCAAGGATACAAATCTTAATTTGCTAAGTTTCATAGTCACCACCCTATAACTCACACTCTCATGAGCATACACATCTACACTTCTTAAAACATAACAATCCATTCTCCACTCCTTAGTATACTAGAGCTAAACCTCCAATCACATAACCTCAAAACTTACAAAAAATTTAAAACCATACCAAGGGTTCACATCTTCTATCTATATTTTCCTCGATTAAGCTCTAAACAACACCATATGAAAACTACATATACTTCGCTATACTGATAATTCAAGAACATGAACTTGGTACACATAACACTTATACACTTAAAACCTCTTCTAACTACATGTTACCTGAGGTTTAACTTATCCTTATAAACCCAATTCTCTTATCCACCTAGTGACTTAGCCGCAAATCGTTGTTTTAACATTAGTCCTCATTCTTATATATATCAAAATTATCCACTAGAATTTTTCATAAGTTATCAACCTAAGCTCTTTTACATAAATCAAGCCGACTAATTTACTCTCACAAATCTCACATCACTACCCCTGAGCTAACATTCTTATCACCACAATCAATATTAAAAGTTCAAGCTTAACATCTATTATCAATCATGAATTCCCAATGAAACATTACACATGTTGGGCTAGTCTATCAAAATATATGACAATTATTTCATCTAAATTCTCATTTACGACCTACAAGCACATCTTCATCACAACTTTACTACTATGCCTTAAGATTGACTACATATCTTCTCACCTACTAGATTGGCTTACAACTGCTAGCTATAAAGATCAAGGGACTCTCGACGTAGTAAGACCACATAATCAAGATAGTCAATCTTAATCTTAACATAACCCATTATGATCTATTAGCACATTCTCCTTCCTTATATCACATATACTTATCCAAGCATAACTTTAAACTACCTTCAAATTCTATACATCACTAAGTCCCTATTTTCCTAAGATTCCCTAAAAAATATAAGTTAATAAATTATTAACCAATCTATCCTTCCATTAACAGCTTATGAATGTCCTTTACTACTATAATAACTATCCATCATGAGCTCCTTCCCCTTTTTAAATAAATTCTAATTCATCATAACTGATTACTTCATCTGCTAACTGCGATGAAATATACAAAATATTTCTACAACCCTAGTCAATCATAAGAGCATACCACCCCCACCACTCACATAAAGATTACTTGAATATAAGCATTTTTTTTCGCTCAAAAGTTACCCCCACTCTGACTTCTAAACTTACGAATTCAATTCACTAACCTTGGGATCATCTCATTATTCTTAGGTCATAATACCCCAATTTATACTACCTCTCTGGTGGAAATACCATCCAAACATTTAGATATATATCTTTCCCCTTAAGTGAGATGTCTGTAACAAAGTTTTTATAAGGGACTAAATATGCCTCTTACCTTGTATTGAAATGCAAGATTCATAAAGATAGAGGTTTATAATTGAATCTATACACTTGATGTACTAATGAACTCCATTTAAGTCTTTGTGCTATTTCATAACCTTTTAATGAATCATTTGAAAGGGACGACATTGTTAGGAATATAGACTTTTTTTAACTTGTATTGCCTCGATAATAAGTTATAGACCACAATATTAGAGCAAGTAAAGAATTCAAAAAACATTCATATATACAATACTACTAGACGAACTAGAGTATGAAAGAATGGGAAACATCTCCTAAATGCCTGGTACCCTTTGGATTATAAGTGTGGTGCACAACACACCCATAAGCACGACTCTACTAAACATAATATCATAGACATCCTGGGACCCTAAACCGTGCTCTAATACAAAGTTTTTCATGACCCGAGATGAGGTGTTGGCCGTGATAGGCATCCCAAACTATTAAGGCTCGCGAGAGCCCTAACAAAACTATTATAAGCATAATTCATATTAAATAGAAGCGCGAAATATTTAATGAGATTTAAGAAAATGTTATAATTAGACTATGACAATAAAGTTATGAAAATACAATAACTACATCTCATATATGAAGCCTCTACTGAAGACTAGCTATCTAGGCTAGGATAAGGCCCCCGACTGGGGCATAAACTAAAAGAGATAAACATACGAATGTAATGCCTTCTGAAAGATAGATTACTCACTAACTCTGATGTCCTAAAGATTCAATGGTTGTGATGGTCCATGGGATCTAGCCTTAGAACCTACATTAGGAGATAATGTAGCCGCCCGAGGACGGTCAATACTTGAAATGTATTGGTATGCAGAACAATCCAAAAACAAAATATGTTTCATATAAAATAATTGAGAGCATTGTAAAAATAATTTAATATAATAA
The DNA here is from genome assembly GCA_030864225.1 of Capsicum baccatum var. pendulum. Taxonomy (NCBI): domain Eukaryota; kingdom Viridiplantae; phylum Streptophyta; class Magnoliopsida; order Solanales; family Solanaceae; genus Capsicum; species Capsicum baccatum. The sequence goes on along the minus strand of CM061558.1, from coordinate 167,066,723 downwards.
AAATCAAAACGTATGGGCATAACAAAAACATCAATAAATCTTGTAAAATATTGACTCAACTCTTTTCTTTAGTTCTGAGCTAGATAGTACACCCTACATCTCTACAATCTCATGGGCTATATGCAATCCATTATTAAATCGGCGGCCAAGCCCCCAATCCATGTTTACCACAAGGAATGGAGTTCCATGAAAAATTTATGCCCCTTGAAGACATATCATGTCATCCCCCTTTTCGGATAATATATCATAAATCATGTGTCAACAAAATACAGTTTCCAATAATGGATTATCTAAACTCGTGCCTTCTTTGGGTAACCATTTAGCTTTATTTAAGTGCAGTTTTTTGTCTTTTAAAATCATGCTCCATGCTTAAGAACATTCATTGTTTTCATGTTAAGGGAATTCCGTGATAGGTATCGCCATACCTAGACTTGTAAGCCATATCATATTATTTTATTTTTATAGCCCTTTCATTCAAAATATGTTAATAACCACCAAATAAGTTAAACATTACATGAGAGTTATTATTTTAAATAGCATATGAAAACTTATGCAAAAATATTCTCTTTTCAGGACTTTAACATATGGTGGCCATCTCTTGCATAATTCACATGAAACCTTCCATTTAACATGAATGAGCACTTAGAAAGTAAGGAAAGTACCCTATATTGGAACATAAAACCATGTCAAATTCACACTTGATAATAAAGCATTTGACTCAAGATTTTTCCCATTCGTTTGAACAATCCATAATATGTTAAAGCAGTAAATTTCATCGTAAAAGAGGAAATTTCATAAATCGTGCTCTTAAATCAATTCTTGAAATCCATAACATATATGCTCATGAATAACATATGGAGTTGTTTAAGGAGGCATGTTGCTCTCTCAGTGCATTTTAGCTAGGTTATGCTAATGTGCACTGACAAAAACCACAACATGCCCCGACATCAGAAAATTGGAGAAGGTAAACTAACAGAAAAATTGCTAACTCCAGAAGATGTATTGAGAAACCAATTAGGCTCATTGACCTACGGTAACTTCATCCTACCTCAGATACAGTCGATCTTGGAAGGCAATGAAAATAATAAATCAGAATCAAAGTTGCAAATGTAGATCCACCTGCAATCATTTGAACCACTAGCAACGGCACCGGAAGCTCGAAGATTGCAATTTTTAGAGACAGGTACCTCAACCCACTCAACTTCAGTGGAAAAGTCAGAGAAGCATGAGAATTGCACTGCGCAATAAGGTAAGAAGTTTTCTTATATCCTACCAAACTTGAAAGAAGGAAAACTTGTAGTAAACATTGAGGCCTCTGATCTCAACAAATAAAAGGAGTACTGGAAATGGCCATTATTGGCTACGTCATATGCAATACACCATACCTGAAGGCAATGGAAAGTTATATTTAGCAGGCATGGAATTATGCCCAAAAACCCTAGGTACTACAGCATGATGAGGGCTACTTTACATTTAGATTTGATTCTATGAAGGATTGTGAAAAGGTGAAGTAGACTGGCCGTTACATATTTCACAATAAGCCTTTCGTACTTCATGATTGGTAGGTAAATTTTATCTTCAACCCTGATTGTATTACTAGAATTCCGTTATAGGTAACTCTCCCAGGTCTTCCAGTGGGCTACTGGTTGACTGAATCCCTTAGAAAAGTCACGAGTACAGTGGAAAGACCATTATACATGGACCAATTTACTGCAAATATGAGTCGTATCTCTTATGATAGAATCCTGGTTGAAGTGGATGTTGCCCAACCACTCCTAGACACTATTGAACTAAATGCTCTGGGGGGAAGCTTCCAACAATCTGTTGAGTATAACTGGCGACCTAAGTTTTGTAATGAATGTTTGAAATTTGGTCACACAATAGAAGATTGTTGGATAAAAGAAAACTCCATAAAGGAAAATAAATTCCAGGATATGAAGAAAAGGAAAAGAAGAAGGAACAAAAAGAAAGGGCAACCCCCACCCATGAAGAAGGAATGGAAATTAATAAGGCACAACTAATGGAGGAAGCATCAAGGGAGGTACAAGCTTCACTAGAGGTACAAAAAGGGAAGGAAAATGGAATCATATGTGAAAAAGAGGTCACTACTATCAGAAGCACTAAAGAAAAGGAGATAGAAACCAGTTCCAGCAATACAGTGAATAGATTTGTAGTGTTAAAATAGGAAGGTACTAGTAATACTAGAAATAAAGAGATGCAACACAAACCTCCATGATAGTAGCAGCTTGGAACATAAGAGGTTAAACCATTCCTCAAACCAAAAAGAGCTGAAACTCTTTCTGCAGAAGAATAAAATGGAAATAATGGGTGTGTTGGAGACTAGAGTGAAACAAAATAAAGCAAAAAAGGTAATGGAAAAGGTTGCAAGTGATTGGAATCATAGCTGCAACTACCCTATTGCCTACAATGGTAGGGTGTGGATATTCTAGAAGGTAAACATAAACTTGCAGGTTGAACTCCTTCATGAATAATTTTTACATTGTAAGGTAGAGGTCCCTGTGAACCTCATCCAGTTTTACCATACTATAATCTATGCTAGAAATGAAAATCAAAATGGGGAAATATTGTGGTAAGAATTAATCTAACTGGGACAACAATGTTCAGAATCCTTGGCTGGTTAGTGGTGATTTCAATAATGTTTTGACAACAGATGAGATAATTGGCTTACCTGTGCTGCCTAGTGAAGTTAACAGATTCCAAAGATGTCTCAATACCCTCTCTCTCACAACACTCAAAGCCAAAGATTGTCACTTCACCTTTTATAATAGGCAGGACCCAATAGCAGAGTGTATTCCAAAATAGATTAGGCATTTGGCAACTCTCACTGGGTATCTTCTTATGGTCATGTAAAGGAAGAGTATTTAAATCGTAGAGTATCTGATCATTCTCCCATAGTTGTTAGCATATGCTCTCAACCTCCAACAGGCCCCAAAACCTTTCAAATTATACATGACTGTGCTGAAATATCCTAACTTTGGTAGGATTTTAGAAGATACATGGAACACTTCACGTCAAGGGACTAAAATGTTCAACCTTTGGTATAAACTAAAGACAATGTAGAAAGGGTTAAAGAGTTCGAACACTTATTTATCTTCCTACAGTCAGAGGATCCAACAGGCTAGACAAGGTCTTGAGATCACTCAAGGCCTGCTCATTAGAAAGCCTCTATGTCCCATATTAATTGAACAAGAAAGAACCTGGCTGACTGAACTCAAGAAATAGAGTAAAATTGGGGAGCAAGTTTACAGGCAGAAAGCTAGAGTTAATTGGATAGATGAGGGGATGCAAACATAAAGTACTTCCATGCACAATTGAAGCTTTGGACAAGAAAGAATGCCATTACTAGTATATATGATGAACAGGGGAACAGGTTAGAGGATCCAGTACAGGTGGAAGCTAAATTCACCAGATTCTTATCAAACCTCATGGCCACAACTGCAACAAAACTACCCTGTGCAAATGTTAAAGTTATCAGAAGTGGACCCTGCCTCTCATTTGATCATAAATGCAAGCAAATCATCCATATTAGTAAGCAGGAAATCTATGCAGCCATAAAAATCATGCCACATGATAAATCCCCAGTATTGATGGTTTCTAGCTTAATTTTTTACACAAAAATTGTCCATAGTAAAACATGATATAATTGATGTTAAGGAATTTTTCGAATCTAGAAAACTTTTGAGGTCTTTTAGTTGTACAGTTGTGACCTTAATCCCCAAATTAACTAATCCAACTTATATGGGGGATTATAGACCCATATCTTGTTGCACCATAGTCTACAAAATCATCACTAAGATACTGACTAATAGAATCAAAAGTGTTGCCTAGCATATTACAAACCCCTTCCAATCAGATTTTGTGAAAGGTATGAACATAGTAGACAACATCTTTTTTATCCATGAAATCTATAAGTGGTACTCCAAGAAAGGACTATCATCTAGACGTGTAATGAAAGTTGACCTTAGGAAGTCTTATGACTTAATTGAATGGGGGTTTATGAAGGTGTTGTTAGCTGAATTAGGCTTCTCAAGCAAATTCATAGCATGGATCGTGGAATATGTGACTTTTGTTTCCTATTCCCTTATGATTAATAGTCTTTTATCAAATCCATTTCAGGGAAAGAGGGGTATAAGGCAGGGGGACCCTATGTCCCCTTACCTATTTGTCATTGCAATGGAATATCTCCACAGAGAATTCCAACTTGTGCAGCAACATAAAGATTTCAGGCATCATCTCAGATGTAAAAGGATGGGTGTGGTTCACATCAGCTTTACAGATGATTTGCTAATGTTCAGCAAGGCTGAACTAAAGTCAATACACTTTTTTTAAGAGGCATTTGCAAGATTCTTAGTAGCGTCACAACTTCAGGCAAACCCAGAGAAGAGATCCTTGTATATGGCAGGTGTAAAACCTCAACAAAAGAATGAACTTCTACAGGAACTTGGATACAGGGAAGAAGAAATCTCATTCAAATACCTGGGGTCCCTCTCACTTTAAAAATCTTAAAGTGAGTAAATGTCTACCCCTAGTGGAAAATATAACCGAGAGAATCAGATGCTTGTCTGCAAAATTACTATCTTATGTTGGTGGGTTGCAGTTGCTCAAGGCAGTGGTATTCATCATACAAACTTACTGGGCACAAATCTTTTTCCTACCCAAGAAGATCTTGAAAATGATAGAAGCTATTAGTAGAACTTTTCTATGGACAGGCTCTACAGAGATATCCAAAATATCCCTTGTATCTTGGGACAAATTATGCATGCCTCAAGTAGCAGAAGGATTAAATTTGCAAAATGTGAGATTATGGAACAAGGCATCAATCTTAAAACTATTATGGGCAATCAATGAGAAGAAGGACTACCTCTGGATTAAGTGGATCCAAGAATATATTTGAAGAATGAGAAAGTAGTGACATGCAATACTCCATCAAATGCAACATGGATCATCCAAAAAAATATAGCATCAAGAGACTGTATTATGCAATGTCCAACTTTCCAGGGAATCTTGAAGACTAGATTCCAAACTGTGGTAGTCGATGGCAAGCTAAGCATCAGGAAATTGTATATCCAGCAGCTACCTCAGTACCAAAAGGTACCCCAGAAGAGCATAACATTTCAACAGCATATTCACCCCCAACACAAGTTTATCTTATGGCTGGCTATAAGGAGGCTAGAAACTGTGGAGGTTGCTGAAATTTGGCATTCATGTGCCTCAAAGTTGCATATTTTTTTATTCAACTACAGGAACTTTGGACCACTTACTATTTGAATGCTCAGTGACTAAGAGTCTATTGCAAAGATTACTGAAATGTCTGAAATTCTAGAGGATAATTGGATGTTGGCAGAGAAAGTACAGTGGGAAAACACATGGGAAAAAAAGAAGATTGGAAAAGGACCAATCATTAGTTGTGTATTTGGTATGCTGGTGACTATAATCTGGAGAGAAAGAAATAGAATGAGGTTTCAAGTTGGACACTACTATGTAGATAAGTTATGCAGGAAAATTCCACTACATCTTCACATCATTGGTACGTGAAATGATCACTGGAAGACTCAACGTCAATAATTGAACAACTTTTCATAAGCAATGCTAGTGCCATGATAGAAATTGAATATGTAATAGATAGAATGACTAGTGTATAGATTGTTTTCTAATTTCTGATAGGCAAGAGGTTAACTCTTTGCTTGGTTATATAATAGATGCACTTTGGTATTAATAAAGATCTTTATTTACCAAAATATATATATATATAACAAAAACTCCATAGATAGTACAAAATTTCATCGTAAGAAGGGACAATTTCAAAACCCACAACATATGTACATATATGATTTAAAGTCTATTAAAACATCATACTTATGCCCATGAGAGTTAGGATAGTTCTGCATACCTTTTTGATGAATAAAAATATGAGATATCTTAAACCTAAGCCTTGAAAGTATGAGTTTTTAAAAGAAACCCTAACTTCTTTCTCTTGAGAGTAGAGAGGAGAAAGAGAGATGATAAACTGATATCTAATTAGTAAATAGCATTTAAAGGGTGATTTAAGGCGTGGAGGTAGGGTTTGAGGTAAGGAAAAGACCAAAATGCCTCTAAAGAAACCCAAAAAGATGCAGGAATTTCTCAGTTGATAACTAGGTTCACAACTCATCATTCTAGATGTCTATCTCGAGCTAGATTTGGCCATTTACTGGTTAAGGTTGACAATTTGAATTGACAACTCATCACCTAGTTGACAGCTCGTCAACTTAGTCATCACCTAGTTGACAGCTCGGCAACTTAGTCATCACCTTCTGGTAGACAGACACTCTCAAGTAAAATAGGCATACTTTGCTACCCCGATATCAAATTAAGGTGAAATTGCAGGGTTAGAAAAAAGACTCAAAGATCTTCCATTTGGTATATAGTAGGATACTTAACTCATTATATTCTAGAATTAATGGTCGTTGGAAGTTGACCAAGTAGGGCCGTCTACTAAAACTCAATTGGTAGAAAAATTCTCAACGCGTCCTTAAGTTACGAGATTTTTATGATCTAAATTCATCTCCAAAGATGTTACCACACTATAGAATTGGTCATCACACTTATATTAACATAGAATCATTAGGTTCGGGTATGTATACGTAGGAATGATGGTTCAAATTTTAGCTCAAAAATATGAGGTGTTACATTGGAAAATATGTCAATCATTCCCATAACTCGTAAATGAGATAAAGTAATCATGGACAAGAGAAAGATATTAAGACACATAAATTTCTAAATTTCAATACAAGGGTTACTATGCTAACTGAGAATAATGATTCAATCGACCAGTTAGTTTTTTAATAAATACAGCTAGCACTTAATCTGTTGATAGGAAAAACAAATTTGATTTTCATTTTTTTTACCTTGATTAAATTATATTCTCTAGAGAAAGTACGAAAAAAAATAGAGAAAATACTCAATTTCCACCTTGAACTATATGAAAAAAAGCTAAGACACACCCCAACATAAAGGGGATCTTATTACCCCCTAGACTAAGTAAAAGCATATTTTTGACACCCTTGAGTGCTACATTGTGCCTCCGTGGCACAATGCATGAATGAACATGCTAAAGGGAACGTGAATTGTTTTTATGTCTCCCTATTCAATAAAAAATTACCACATGTCCAAAACAAAATTAAATAATAAATTCTTTATTTAAACCCTATTCTTGTTCATCCTCCATTGAAGATAATAGCCAAGCTTAATGGCTCTTTCTCCCTCTTTAAATTCTTCTTTAAAATTTCATTATTCTTCAAATTTCTCTTTGATTTGGAAAGACAAAGGTAATTTTTATGTAAATTTCATATGTTTAATACATGTAATGTCCTTATTAAAGTTCTAATTTTAGGTATATTAATGAAAATTCAATTTATCCATTTATGATAAATCCAAAATGGAGTAACCACCTGCAATTTTCCTTGTTGCATCTCACCCTAACTCTATTTGGCCCATTTACATACTTTTTAGTTTGAACCCTTTTCTAAATTGCATACTTACTCACTACCTCTCTAAACTCTTTCACACTTGCAAATGCCATACCCAGTTGCCATACAACCGTATCACAATCAAGATCATACTTTACACTATCAGTCATAACTTTTTTTCTTCTTCTTCTAGATAGGTTCAACCTCATGTTATATCATTCTTCAAGACAACTAGAATTTGTATCAGTTTTATAGCTGCCAGGATCAAAACTATCATAATATGGTTCATCACCCACTAACCTTCCTTCTAAATTAATTTTCACTGGGGCAGTCTCATCAAATCCCAGATCTGGTCTAGCTTGACCACAAGGTACTTCTTCATTATCTGCAGGAATTCTCTCTCTTTTTTTCCTCCTTAAGAAAGACCTTTGCTCATCCCTAAGCTATTTTACCTCCTTATGGACATCACTTTCATAGTTATTATCTCCAAGAAAATTTATTGCTTTCTCATTTTCAGATTCTGTACTATCATTACTAGATTCATCAAATCCCTTTACAGAATAGTGACTATATTTAGAATCAGATGAATCAATGTGATGATCAACTAAATTTGAAAGATCGACAGTATTTGGAGCAATTGAATTTGATGTGAAAGCAATGTTTGAGGCAGTATTTAAAGTTGCACCAACCACATTTTTTAAATAAGGCTCACCTACGTTCTTACCCCCTATTTCTTTACCAACACTATTTCAATGGTCCCCACATCTTTATAAAAAGCATCACAAGACTCCTCCTCATCCATGTGCACATATACATCCAAAATAGCCCCATTTTGCAAAAACTTGCATATTGTTAATAGAATAGCATCATTATATATGTCTCCTACAATGAAACTATTGGGTGGCCTTATATTAAAATTATAACTAGGGCTATACCCTAATTCTCTTATTATAATCCTTCATCTCAAAATAAGAAACTTTATCTACATCAATATTAAGAAATTCACTCATTAAACAACCCACATATCTTGTATCTTCACCATCATACAATAAGGTCCCACTATGACACAATCTTAAAGTTATATATGTAAACCCGCTCATACCTACATGCAAAAATAGTATTATTAAAACCAAAACATTTCAAGAATAATATTATTAGAACCAAAACAGTTAAAAAAGGTAAATTATTAATGTTCATTGTCATTCATTCACCAAAAGACATTGACAAGTTCAACAAAAAGTGACAGTTTTTGGGTTGTCTAAAGTTTAGAGAAGTTTTCAAGTCTTGTTCTATGTGTTTTGTCTATTAAAGTGACAAAGACACACCATCCAACAACTTTGTCTTATTGTCTCCATATTATTATTCTTGTATGGGCAATTTAAAAAGAAACAATACAGGCACAAAAGATCCGTCTTTTATCACTATAAAGGTACACCCTATCTTAGTCAACTTTATGAATAAATGTAGGCCATGCATGAACAAGTAACATCACTAGTGTATAAATCAACATTGTAACAAAAATCAGCGATAAATCAACATATGTAGGCCATTCATGAACAAAAAGCAGGCCATAAATCAGCATATGTAGGTCATGCATGAACCAAAATCGAACTAACAATCAACACTAGTAACAAAAATTCTACCACAAATTCACATAGTAGCAAAATCAGACCAAAAATAAACAAATCTGCAAAAAACCGACAATAAATGAACATAGTAAGACAAATCCTAACTAGATATTCTTTATAACAAAATCAAAACACAAACATTACATCTTCATTGCAAAATTACACATCAGTCATAACACAGTAGCATATTAACAAAAGAGCATCACATGTTATATTTTTCTTGAAAAAATTGAAAGTCAAACTTTAATCGTAACACAATATACCACAATCTAACTAAAATCCCAACTCAAAACAGATTATAAGTCATAAATAACTAACCTTAACTCTTAGATTATGAAGATTAAGGACGAAAAATTCTATAACTTTTTTTGATGAAATCGAAGCTGGTCCAAATTATGAGATAGTAAGTACCAAACACAAATTGTGATTTAGAATAAACTTGTGTGAAAAATGAACAACGTGAATCGACTAAAATTTGGCCAAACGAACACTGTGAATCAACTTTTGTAAAGATTTTTAGTTTTGAAAAGTGAAAAGTGTTTGAAAATGTTAAAGTGATTTGGGAAAGTTAATTGGAGAAGTATATAATTCATATGTTGAATTGGGAAAGTGAAGAGTCCAACTTAGTGGACTGTGGGCCCATCACTGTAATAAATACGTGTGGTATAAACAGCCTTTAATTTGGCTGAAAATATATGCTACGTAGGCGCTCAAGGGTGTCAAAAATTCATTTTTAATTAGTCCAGGGGGTAATAGGACCCCTTTAAGTTGGAGTTTTTCTCAGCATTTTTGCGTATAGTTCAAGGTGGAAACAGAGCATTTTTCAAAAAAAAATAATCAGGAGAGCATTCTCAATTCAGAATTTTCTTTAAAATAGCTTAATTACAACATATATTTGTTTGAATATATTTATATACTTTATTATTTTTGTATTAATTTTTTTCATATTAAGTGTCGAATTTTATAATATTTATTTCCTACCAAAAGATTTAGATTTTCAATAAATAAGAATATCTCAAAACATCAATGAATGTTACACTATTTATTTTTTTCAAAAATCAATATAAGATACTGATTAAATTAGGGGAAAAAGTTTGAAATATATCTAAACTTTGGGGAAATTTGCTGTAACACTCCTCAACTTTGAAGGGGTCCTATAACCCCCCCCCCTCCCCCGACTATTTATTACCGTATTTTTGTGGCATATATTTGTCCAGCTGGACCACTACGTGAATACACACACTGAGCGCGTAAAATCTGAAGTGGTCTAGATGAATAAATATATACCACAAAAATACAATAATAAATAATCGAGGGGGTCCTAGTTGAGGCGTATTACAATAAATTTCACCAAAGTTTAGGTATATTCCTGACTTTTTTCCCATTAAATTATATACTTTATATATAAATTAATAACATGTTGGTAAAAAATAAAAAAGAGAAACTGTATAGTAAGGAAATCAATTCAATTATTATTGAGAAATTATTCATAAAGTAAAGTATAATGAGATATAAATTGAAAACTCACATAAATAATTTTTAAATAGAAGTAGAAGAGATAGATTTGATGATTGGCTACCTGAAGTTTTACCTTGTTGGTGAGGTTCGTTTACCCCACATTGTAATTTCCCTCCACATTTCCCCTTTCTCTGCCTATGATTTTTCTTATAAAAAAAAGATTTTTTAATTAATAAAAGAAAGAAAGAATAGAACAAATAAAAAGAAGAAAAAGAGGGAAGGAGCCAATCACTAATGGAATAGAGGAAAATCTAAGAAGTACGAAAAGGGAAATTGAAATGCTTCTGCATGGGTTTAAACTCAATTTAGAAAACAATAGAAACCCTTCAAACACAAGGCAAGATGTAATGATCCAAAATGTCATTATATAGAAATAGAGAAGTGTAATGTCAAATGGCCAGAGTTAGGAATGGGTCTCGAGCTATTGATTTGGTGTCGCTGCAGCGACAGATTCTTCATTGCAGCGGTAGACATATAATCGTAGAAAAAGATTATTTTGGCTTGAGTGTCACTGCAACGACAGATCTGTCACTGCAGCAAGAATTCCCCGCTTCATAGACGAAAACACAGATTTTCAGTTTTAAGTCAGAAAATATCATTTTTCATTCTTATTTTTGTAAAACACATTCAAGGACTATTTTTATCAATTTGAGGGTTTTCATCTTTGAGGTAAGGTTCCTTTACTCTTCTAACTTGAAATTACTTCTTTAGATTTTTAGAATTGTAAGAATCATAACCTTGATTGAAATTGAAATTTAGTCCTAAATTCATGAATTGTTGAGAATAGATGGGAATGACTTGAATTTAGCTGTTTTTTATCTTAGGTTGTTAGAAAACACTTCCTAAGGTAGAATTCTTCCTAGTAATCATGAAATATGAAGGATTAAAAAGATTAAAAAGTAGAAAACACTAGAATGATGAACTAAATTAAGTGTATATATTGAAATTGACATGTTTGGGTTTCTAATACTTAGATGTATGGAATATTGTTTTGAAATGTTCATATTTGTTGTTTATAGATCAAGAACAAACAGAATCGAAAGAAAAGGCAACATTATATTGTGGCCAAATAATGCTTTTGGGAAAGAAATTAAGGTAGGTTATTGTTGACTAGTAGTATAGACTTGATTTCATTTTGTACTTATATGTAAGCTGAATATTTGTGATTAGCCTTCGGGCATTACTTGTGATTATTGACTTTCATCATGCATTGAGCATTGAATTTGAGAATATGCATTGCGGTGATATTGAGATTGGGTGTCACATAGATACTATTATTAGATCGACTGTCACACCGACACTACTACTGAAATAGGTGTCACACCGATATTGGTACATGGACTGAGTTAGTTTTCTACAGGTCATAGCTAAGGGTCCCTACTGACCCTAGTAAGTGTGTACACTAAGCATGCATGCAATCATTATTAGATTACATTTGTACATATATATTATCTTGACTATATTGACTAGATATGCATATGTGTAAATGATGTACTTGTATACTTGAACTTTGTTTATATGAAGAGAATGGTTGTTGATTTATTAGTTGAAGTGTTATGGACGTTCATTTGATTATCGGTGTGTCTTTATTGCTTCTTACATGCATTTTACTTGTTTATTTCTATGGTGTTGGGTTAAGTCGGACAATGATGCATACCATTACGTAGTGTACTGATACTATATGTACACTTCTTTTCGTTTAGTGCAGAGAGTTCCATCGTTTGAGACTAAACTTTGGCTCTAGTTCATGACTCTAGCTTCAATTCAAGGGTGAGCATCATGTTTGGGCAATTGTTGAATCATCTCTATTTATTCAAGTCCTTTGTTTTGGACAATGACAATTCCTATTTGTTTTAGCATTCCAGATTTTGTTTTAGATCTAGACATGAATATTTAGTGTTCTTGTACGGTGAATTTCAGATTTTGAAGATTATAATAATAAGAGATATTTCCGCACACTTAGTTGGCTTTGTTATTAATGAGTTAGTAATAGATTACTTTATTTATATTGTGTTTGGTAAGCTAAATGGTTATATAAACTAGTTATCCGCACCCCCCTACAAATGGTATCAGAGCCCAGTAATTTAAAAAGTACAGCATTAGGATATGAGTTAGTTAGTTATGTTATGTTAGTTAGTTATGTATATTTATTAAATTAATTATGAGAAGACCATTTAAAAATAGAGAATCTTTTAGGAAAATTAAAGAATCTTTAGTTAGAAATTATTCAGAATATATAAGTCTAAATAAAACAAAAGAAAATCCACAAAGATTAGCCTACCTAATTACATTAATATCTAGTATTGAAGCAAAATTAATAATCCATTTAAAATCTAGAAGAATGAGACATATACCAACTAATTATGATAAAATTAGATTTAGATTTCCGCCAAGATATTATAAAAATGATTTAAATGAATAAAGATCAAAAATACAAAGAATTAAAATAATTTATTTCTAAAAAAACGTAAAGAATTAAAAATAAGAATAGAAAGACTACATTATAATATATTTGCCGGAGTTCGTAAAAGCTTAATAAATACACAAAAAGATGAAATATTAAAATTAGAATCACAAATAGATAGTTTAGAATATATATATATCAACATGAACTATTCACAATAAAATGAACAAAGAAGAATTTATAATAGATGAAAAAATATACGAAAATTACGAAGGATTAAAAATAAAAATAGTATTTTCTAATCTAGGAAGGAGATATAAAAAAATATGAGAACATTTATATCTAATGTTAGAAAAGGAAGAATTAAAATTAGAAGATAAATTAACAGCAATGGTAAGAATAGAAAAAGAGAATGGAGAAATAGACAAAAAAAGGAAATAGAAAAAATAAAACAACAAACTACGGAAGAAATACGAAAAATAGAAGAAACTAAAAATAGTAGAATTGCTGAATTAGAAAAAGAACTACAAATGTTAAAAGATCTGTATGAACAAAGACAAAAAGAAAAAGAAGAAAAAGATAGAAAACAAAAATTACTGAATGAGATAAATCAGTTTAAGGAAAAATTAGAGATAAATAATATAGATGTCGAAGAGACAGACAATTATGATTCAGAAGATAGTGAAACATATACGGAAATATTAATAAGTACAAGAAATTTAGAAATCAATGAAAAACCAGAAGTAATTAATGAGGAAAACTTAGAAAATACCAACACAGAAATAAATACTCTTGATAAAAAAGAAGATGACAATATAATACCTAAAACAACAGAAATAAGAAAACCTATATATTATAAAAGTAAATTTAAAAGATACAATGAATATGACAAATGGACACCAAAACAAATAGTTAATAAAAATTATAACTTTTTAGACCTAGACTGTGTAATAGATACAGAAGAAACAATACAATTATGGATAAGATATATGACAAAACAATTATTAGATAATAATATAAACATAACAGATGCACCAGAATATATAGAAAGAACACTAATAGGATCGGTAAAACTATGGTTTTCAAATTTAACTGAAAATAGTAAGAAAGTATTAAGAGATAATAAACCTATGGAAGGAACCTCATCAACAACAACTAAACTAACACCTATAGAATTATTGAAAAAATATGAAACAGCTATAAAAGATGAATTTGGTAGTATGACAACAATAGAAGAAGAACAAGATGAAGAAAAAGATACAAATAGCAATTTAATGTTAAAATTAACAATATGTAATATGTGTTATATAGACGAATATACTTGCGCATTTAAAGAATATTATTATAAAGGAGCATATAGTATAGAAGAAAGTAAGGAAATAAGAAAAATATATTTTAATAAATTACCCGAACCATTTAGTTCAAAAATAATAAAAAGTTGGGAAGAAGCAAAAATAGTAGATACGTTAGGAGCAAGAATAAAATTTTTACAACAATGTTATAGAAACTTATGTGAAAAATATAGAGAAGAATTAAAAATGGAAAAAACATTAATAAGAAATTTAGCATGTTGCAAAAATAAAATAGCACCCCAATTTGGATGTGAAGAAAGATATTATAAGAAAAGAAAAAGACATAAGAAATATAAGAAATATAAAAAATCAAAATATAAATAAAAGAAACCAAGAAAAAGATACTATGTAAAAAATTATAACTACAAAAATCATATAGAAAGAAGAAATCTATAAAAGAATGTACTTGTTATAATTGTGGAAAGTTAGGACATTTAGCTAGAGATTGTAAATTACCTAAAAATCCAAAAAATAAACAAATATCAGAAATAAAAATAGATAATACAGAATATATACAGATAGATTATATAGATTATGAATTAGAAAGTGAGGATAGTATATATGAAATTTCAGAAAACGAAACAGATACTGAAATAGATAGTGAAATAGATGAATCAAATGACTGAAGAAAATATAAAAATAATAACAAAGGAAGAATATTTAAATGATGAAGGAACGGAACAAAAAATAATATTTGACAGTAATATATTCGATGAAATAAAAGGAAAAGAATTAGATTTAAGTGTAGAAAAAATATTTAAAATACCAACAATAAAAAATATTTTTACTAGGAAAAAAGACGAATATTATGTAGTATGCCAAAAAGAACATATAATAGACTATAGATATGCAAAAGGCAAAGCTAGTATACCACTAGTAACAAAAAGAATAATTAATAAAGAGATAAATGATATAAAAAGTAAAGGAGATCCAATAAAATATGTACACCTTGGAGGTACAGAAATATTAATAAAAGCATGTTTTAGAGAAGGAATAGATACACCAATAGAATTATATTTAGCAGATGATAGAATTATAAAACCTATAGAAAAAAGTATAATAACTGCCGTAAAAGGAAATTTAATATACCAAAAATTCAAATTCATAATAAGTGCAAACTATTCAGTAGCGGTAACAGATAGAAATATAGATAAATCACTAGTATTGTATTGGAAGATATCAGGAATAGAATTAACCCCAGGAAGCAAAATATTTACAGCAAGATGCAAAAATTTATATGTATTAACAACAAAACATAAAATAACAGGAAAAAATAAAATTAATAAGATACGAATAGAAAGCCCATTTGAACAAATTGTAAAAACAATAGATTATAATGATTATAGCTATAGAGACGTAGATATAGAAGAAATTTAGAAATAGTAAATGATAGAATAAGTACAACAAAAAGAATAGCTAATGAAAAACCAGAATCATCAAGCTCATCAAAAAGAATAAGTTATGAAACAAATTCAATAAGTAATTTAAACCAATATTACATAACAGGAAAAATAAATGAAAAAGAATATTTAATACTCTTAAATACAGGACAAGAAGAAAATTATATAGCAAAATATCTAGTAAAAAATGAAGAAATAAAAACTGATAATGATGTGCCCAGATCTACCAAGAAGTTTAATAAATAATAAAAATATAGCAGAAAAAGAAATAATAATAGGAGTTAGAAAATTAAAAATAGAATTTAAAGTAAAGGAAGAAATGCAAAAAGCAGATATAATATTAGGAATAAAATGGTTAGAACAAGTAAAACCATATAATATAGAACATACACAATTAACCTTAACATATAATAAAGAAAAATTATTCTTAAAAAGAGCCTTAACATAAAAATGAAAATATATGTATTAATGAAGATAGTAGTGGAAGGATATTACAGTAGATATTATACGTCTATGATAGATACAGGAGCAGAAGCTAATCTATGTAGACATAATTGCTTACCAGAAAGTAAATGGGATAAATTAAAAACACCAATAGTAGTTAAAAGATTTAATAATGAAGGAAGTTTAATTACTTATAAAGCTAAGAATGTAAAAGCACAAATATGGGATAAGATATTAATAATAGAAGATATTTATAATTATGAACTAACGTCAAAAGATATACTTTTAGGAATGCCATTTTTAGATAAACTATACCCACATATAATAACTAGAAACGACTGGTGGTTTACAACACCATGTAAACAAAAAGAAAGAGCCAAAAGAGTTAATAATAAAATAAGAAAGAAAACTGATTGGATAAAAGGAAGTGAAAAAATTACACAAAAATTAGAAAATATAAAAAATACTGAAGATACAATAGAACTAGTAGTATTTTCGATAAATAAAACAGAAATAACTATATTTTCAATAAATAAGATAGAAATAGTTAAGAAAAAATTAGAACAATTATATAGTGAAGATCCATTAAAAGGATGGGAAAAACATAAAACTACCATAAAAATTGAATTAATAGATAAAAATAGTATAATAACCCAAAAACCATTAACCTATAATTTTGACGATTTAAAAGAATTTAAAATGCATATAGATGAATTATTAGAAAAACAATATATACAAAAAAGTAATAGTAAACATAATAGTCCAGCATTTATAGTAAATGAACATAGTGAACAAAAAAGAGGAAAAAGTAGGATGGTTATTGATTATAGAAACTTAAATGCGAAAACTATAACATATAATTATCCAATACCAAATAAGATATTAAAAATAAGACAAATACAAGGATATAATTATTTTAGCAAATTCGATTGTAAATCAGGATTTTACCATCTAAAGTTAGAAGAAGAATCTAAAGAATTAACTGCATTTACAGTACTACAAGGATTTTATGAATGGAATGTATTACCGTTTGGATATAAAAATGCACCAGGTAGATATCAACATTTTATGGATAATTATTTTAAACAATTATCTAATTGCATAGTATACATAGATGATATATTATTATATACAAAAACTAAAGAAGAACATATAAAATTATTGGAACAGTTTACAGATATAATAGAAAAATCGGGAATAAGTCTAAGTGAAAAGAAAGCTGAAATTATGAAAAACCAGATAGAATTTCTAGGAATACAAATAGATAAAAGTGGAGTAAAAATGTAACAACATATAGTACAAAAAATAATAAATTCAAAAGAAGAATTAGATACAAAAAAGAAATTACAATCATTTTTAGGATTAGTAAACCAAGTAAGAGAATATATTCCAAAATTAGCAGAAAACTTAAAACCACTACAGAAAAAATTAAAAAAGGATATAGAATATAACTATAATGAAGAAGATAAAAAACAAGTTCAAAAAATAAAATTACTTTGTAAAGAATTACCAAAATTACAATTTCCAGATGAAAATAGAAAATTTATATACATAGTAGAAGCCGATGCTAGTGAATATAGTTATGGAGGAGTACTTAAATATCGGTATGAAGCAGAAAAAATAGAACACCATTGTAGATACTACTCAGGTACGTTCAATGAGACAGAAATAAAATGGGAAATAAATAGGAAAGAATTATGTTCATTATATAAATGTTTGTTAGCGTTTGAGCCATATATTGTATATAACAAATTTATTGTGCGAACAGATAATACACAGGTACGCTGGTGGCTAACAAAGAAAATACAAAATTCAGTTACAACAAAAGAGATTCGGAGACTAGTTTTAAATATATTAAATTTCACATTTATAATTGAAGTGATCTGTACTAACAAAAATGTTATTGCAGATTACATATCAAGACAAAGCTACACAGACTGAAAATATAGAAGAAGATACTCTAGAAAAAATACTCAACACCCTAACTACGCTTTCATTGAAAGTGGACAGTATGGGTACTGAGATAAAAAAGCTAAAGACTAATGAAGATAAACTGAAGTCTATAGCTATGAATCAGCTAACTCAGCAGTGTGCAGAGCTATGTCGATCGGAAGACAATAAAATTCCAGAGCTAGAAGGAGACGTTGGGACACTCCATAAAACCCATAACATTTATCAATCTACTTCTGCAGGTACAAGCAAAGGAGTTAGTCGACCAAGATACCAAAACACGAACATGAATAAAATATTTGAAAAACCATTTACACTAAAAACACAAAAAGACCATTTATTCATACCCCCACAAATTACCACATACCGAGATAGCTTAAACCAAGATAAAAAAGTTTATAATTATACAGCCCAAAAATATATAGAAAACATCTATAGAGTACAAACTTTTCTAAACCATAACCCAAGAGCTACAAATATCAAAGAACCAAACACCAACTATATAACCCAAAAATCACAAGGATATAACAAGCTAATCGCACTACCAAAAACTAACCCAAGCTTAGTAAAAACCTGTTTTGACTACGGACTACTAAACACCATATACACCCAAGACGGAGAAGAATTGACAGCCATGGAAGAATTATACAAGATATTCACTACCTATAAAAGAATAACGAAAGGCACTCTATTTTATATAAAGTGTTATACTGCACCCGCAGAGATATTATATGACGAGATAAAACCAGTTATACAAGTTGTAAAGATAGGACTAACTAGAGATATGATTATACCAGAAGATATTGTGCAGCAACCGGAGATACCCAGAATCAAGATACCCGAGTTCTACGCAAATAAAAGACTTATTGGACTAGCTACGATTATACAAGAAATAGCAAATAATTATACTAACGGAAACCCAATATGGAGCTACTATTCGAGAGATCATCAAATGATTTACTCAAATTCAAAAGAGCTACGACCAACAGATATGGAGGATATCAGACAATGGATAATGACGTTACTCAACCCAGAGAAACCATCTACCGCAAGAGCTATTAAAAAAGGATTTATTTCTGACGGACTACTAACAAGATATTGTAAAATAATTGGACATAAATATCCAGATCACCAATGTTCGAGGTGTAATGGAGAAGATAATATTATTCCAGAAGTACATCTAGAATAAAAAATCACGAAGACAAGATGACAGCTGGAAGATAAGATAAGAAGCAATAATGGAGATATAGGAGATACGACAACACCAACGGAAGACAAGATATCAAGATATTTGATCTTATTGTATAGATTTGTATAAATTTTAAGTATTTACGTAAAGTTTGATAAAGATGATAAGGTAGCATTATTGAGCATTAAATGTAGTTTGGATTATGTAGACTTTTTAGGTAGCCTAGGTAAATAGCCTTTTTGACTTTTGGCTATAGCCTTTATGGCTTTTAGCTTTTTTGTTTTTATCTTTTATTCAGAAAACGTGTAAAGAATTATAAAATTTGTAAAGTTCATTCTATAAATAAAGAAGAACTGAAGGTATTGCAAAGCAAGCCTTCTCTCGTTAAAGCAAATACTCTCTCCATTCCACAAAAAATATTTTGCTCAGTTAGTTAAAAAACATACATACTTCAATGGAAAAAGCTATGAAGGAACAAACTTCAGAAATATCAAAGCTACCCGAACAGGTATATCTATTTATGATTATGAATAGCTAAATTCATAGTTCCCAACAATCATGATATGATAAAATAAATTCATTTAGTTACTTTATAGTAGAATTATTCGAAGAATAATATGTTAAGAAGCTTATTAGCAAAGTGAAAACGGAGAAAAATCCCTAAGAACTATGTCATCCTAAAGGTGAAACCAATGAGGCAAGAAGCCGTGGCGGGGAGTAACCAGAGTCGAGGCGCTGTTTAAGGGAAAAAGTATCCAAATTACCATGCTAATAGTGACCGAAGAACATGTTATTTAAGAATAATCTAGTATATAGTAATCTAAGATGACCATATTTTGTTATGTACATGGTTGAAGGGAATATTTTAAAAAAAGCAATTTTATGAAAATGAATGATAATTTATCTGATGTGATGGTAGATAAATTTAAGATACTTATTTTATATGCACTTAGAGATATAAAAGTAGCATATATAAGAAAAATTATATTAGAAAAAGCATTTGGTGAATATTACATGGCTAGAGTAAATTATATACCATGCCTACCTAACTACTCTTATAAATACTTATCATGATAAATTATGTAGAATTTTTAGAAAAAGATATGCGAAATATACAGTTACTAGAAAAAACAGATGAAAACAAATATAGACAAATACATGGAAAATAAAAATAAATCTCTTAATAAAAATATGCAAAAACTACTAAGGCTAAAATAAACAACTATAAAATATCAATTTTAGAAAATAGATCATTTAGACTATCTCAAAGTTTTAATCTTATATATACTTAAAGATATAGAAATTATAGATATTAAGAAAATAATATTAGAAAAAGTAATAGACTACGAAATTGAAACCATAAATTGGCTAGAACAGTTATACGAAGAAATTTACCCAGAAGGATATTATTCAGATCAAGGATGTCAGAATATATTATAAAAACTAGAGAAAACCAAGATAATCTAAATAATGAAATTAATTATAAAAACCGAATTAGAAAAATAATGGAAAATCTAAAAGAAAAGTTAAAATGGTATCAAAGCCAGTAATTTAAAAGATATGGAAGTGATATACGTGTTAGAGTTAGTTAAAATAGCTATGTTGGAATCAGTTAAATTAGTTAAGTTAGATTTAGTTATTTAATTATGAGAAGACCATTTAAAAATACAGAGGCCTTTAGAAAAATTAAAGAAAATTTAGTTAGTAATTATTCAGAATATATAAGTTTAAATAAAACAAAAGAAAATCCACAAAGATTATCCTATTTAATTACATTAATATCTAGTATTGAAGTAAAATTAATAATCCATTTAAAATCTAGAAGAATGAGACATATACCACCTAATTATGATAAAATTAGATTTAGATATCCACCAAAATATTATAAATATAATTTAAATGAATAAAGAGCAAAAATACAAAGAATTAAAATAATTTATCTCTGAAAAACGTAAAGAATTAAAAATAAGAAAAGAAAGATTACATTATAATATATTTGTCGGAGTTAGTAAAAATTCAATAAATATACAAAAAGATGAAATATCAAAATTAGAATCCCAAATAGATAGTTTAGAATATATATATCAACATGAACTATTCACAATAAAATGAATAAAGAAGAATTTATAATAGATGAAAAAATATATGAAAATCACGAAGGATCAAAAATAAAAATAGTATTTTCCAATTTAGGAAGAAGATACAAGAAAATAGGAGAACATTTATATTTAATGTTAGAAAAAGAAAAATTAAAATTAGAAGATAAATTAACAGCAATGGTAAGAATAGAAAAAGAAAATGAAGAAATAGATAGAAAAAATGAAATAGAAAAAATTAAACAACAATCTACGGAAGAAATACGAAAAATATAAGAAACTAAAAATAGTAGGATTGCTGAATTAGAAAAAGAACTACAAATGTTAAAAGAGTTATACGAACAAAGACAAAAAGAAAAAGAAGAAAAAGATAAAGAACAAAAATTAATAAACGAGATAAATCAATTTAAAGAAAAATTAGAAATAAATAATATAGAGGTAGAAGAAACGGATAATTATGATTCAGAAGATAGTGAAACATATACGGAAATATTAACAAATATAAAAGATTTAGAAATTAACGAAAAACAAGAAAGAATTAATCAAGAAAACTTAGAAAATAATAATACAGAAATAAATACTCTTGACAAAAAAGAAGATGAAAATCTAATACCCAAAACAACAGAAATAAGAAAACCTATATATTATAAAAATAAATTTAAAAGATATAATGAATATGACAAATGGACACCAAAACAAATAGTTAATAAAAATTATAACTTTTTAGATCTAGACTGTGTAATAGATACAGAAAAAACAATACAATTATGGGTAGGATATATATGACAAAACAATTATTAGACAATAATATAAACATAACAGATGCACCAGAATACATAGAAAAAACATTAATAGGATCAGTAAAATTATGGTTTACAAATTTAACTGAAAATAGTAAGAAAGTATTAAGAGCTAATAAACCTATGGAAGGAGCAGCATCAACAACAACAAAATTAACACCTATAGAGTTATTGAAAAAATATGAAACAGCTATAAAAGATGAATTTGGTAGTATGCCAACATTAGAAGAAGAACAAGATGAAGAAAAAGATACAAATAGGAATTTAACGATAAAATTAACAATATGTAATATGTGTTATATAGATGAATATACTTGCGCATTTAAAGAATATTATTATAAAGGAGCATATAGAATAGAAGAAAGTAAAGAAATAAGAAAATTATACTTTAATAAATTACCCGAACCATTTAGTTCAAAAATAATAAAAAGTTGGGAAGAAGCAAAAATAGTAGATACATTAGGAGCTAGAATAAAATTTTTACAACAATGGTATAAAAAGTTAAGTGAAAAATATAGAGAAGAATTAAAAATGGAAAAAACATTAATAAGAAATTTAGCATGTTGCAAAAATAAAATAGCACCTCAATTTGGATGCGAAGAAAGATATTATAAGAAAAGAAAAAGACATAAGAAATATAAGAAATATAAAAAATCAAAATATAAATATAAGAAACCAAGAAAAAGATATTATGTAAAAAATTACAAGAATAAAAGACCATATAGAAAGAAAAAATCTATAAAAGAATGTACATGTTATAATTGTGGAAAGTTAGGACATTTAGCTAGAGATTGTAAATTACCCAAAAATCCAAAAAACAAACAAATATCCGAAATAAAAATAGAAAATACAGAATATATGCAAATAGATTATATAGATTATGAATTAGAAAGTGAAGACAGTATATATGAAATTTCAGAAAATGAAACAGATACTGAAATAGATAGTGAGATAGATGAATCAAATGACTGAAGAAAATATAAAAATAATAACAAAAGAAGAATATTTAAATGACGAAGGAACAGAACAAAAGATAATATTTGACAGTAATATATTTGATGAAATAAAAGTAAAAGAGTTAGATTTAAGTGTAGAAAAAATATTTAAAATACCAACAATAAAAAATATTTTTAGTAGGAAAAAAGATGAATATTATGTAGTATGCCAAAAAGAACATGTAATAGACTGTAGATATGCAAAAGGAAAAGCTAGTATACCACTAGTAACAAAAAGAATAATTAATAAAGAAATAAATGATATAAAAAGTAAAGGAGATCCAATAAAATACGTACACCTCGGAGGTACAGAAATATTAATAAAAGCATGTTTTAGAGAAGGAATAGATACACCAATAGAATTATATTTAGCAGATGATAGAATTATAAAACCTATAGAAAAAAGCATAATAACTGCCGTAAAAGGAAATTTAATATACCAAAAATTTAAATTTATAATAAGTGCAAATTATTCAGAAGCGGTAACAGATAGAAATATAGATAAATCATTAGTATTATATTGGAAGATATCAGGAATAGAATTAACCCCAGGAAGTAAAATATTTACAGCGAGATGTAAAAATTTATATGTATTAACAACAAAACATAAAATAACAGGGAAAAATAAGATTAATAAAATACAAATAGATAGCCCATTTGAGCAAATTGTAAAAACAATAGATTATAATGACTATAGCTATAGAGACATAGATATAGAAGAAAATTTAGAAATAGTAAATGATAGAATAAGTACAACGAAAAGAATAGCTAATGAAAAACCAGAGTCATCGAGCTCATCAAAAAGAACAAGTTATGAAACAAATTTAATAAGTAATTTAAACCAATATTACATAACAGGAAAAATAAATGAAAAAGAACATTTAATACTATTAAACACAGGACAAAAAAGTAAATTATATAGCAAAATATCTAGTAAAAAATGAAGAAATAAAAACTGATAATGATATATGCCCAGATCTACCGAGAAGTTTAATAAATAATAAAGATATAGCAGAAAAAGAAATAATAATAGGAGGAATTAGAAAAATTAAAATTGAATTTGAGGTAAAAGAAGAAATGCAAAAAGCAGATATAATATTAGGAATAAAATGGTTAGAACAAGTAAAACCATATAATATAGAACATACACAATTAGCCATAACATATAATAGGGAAAGATTATTCTTAAGAAGAGCCTTGACATAAAATGAAAATATATGTATTAATGAAGATAGTAGTGAAAGGATATTACAGTAAATATTATACGCCTATGATAGATACAGGAGCAGAAGCTAATTTATGTAGATATAATTGCTTACCGGAAAGTAAATGGGATAAATTAAAAATACCAATAATAGTTAAAGGATTTAATAATGAAGGAAGCTTAATTACTTATAAAGCTAGGAATGTAAAAGCACAAATATGAGATAAGATATTGACAATAGAAGAAATTTATAATTATGAACTAACGTCAAAAGTTATACTTTTAGGAATGCCATTTTTAGATAAACTATACCCACATATAATAACTAGAAACGATTGGTGGTTCACAACACCATGTAAACAAAAAGTAAGAGCTAAAATAGTTAATAATAAAATAAGAAAGAAAACTGATTGGATAAAAGGAAGTGAAAAAATTACACAAAAGTTAGAAAATATAAAAACCACTCAAGATACAATAGAATTAGTAGTATTTTCGATAAATAAAACAGAAATAACTATATTTTCAATAAATAAGATAGAAATAGTTAAGAAAAAACTAGAACAATTATATAGTGAAGATCCGTTAAAAGGATGGGAAAAACATAAAACTACCATAAAAATTGAATTAATAGACAAAAACAGCATAATAACCCAAAAACCATTAACATATAATTTTGACGATTTAAAAGAATTTAAAATGCATATAGATGAATTATTAGAAAAACAATATATACAAAAAAGTAATAGTAAACATAATAGTCCAGCATTTATAGTAAATAAACATAGTGAACAAAAAAGAGGAAAAAGTAGAATGGTTATTGATTATAGAAATTTAAATGCAAAAACTATAACATATAATTATCCTATACCAAATAAGATATTAAAAATAAGACAAATCCAAGGATATAATTATTTTAGTAAATTCGATTGTAAATCAGGATTTTACCATCTAAAGTTAGAAGAAGAATCTAAAGAATTAACCGCATTTACGGTACCACAAGGATTTTACAAATGGAATGTATTACCATTTGGATATAAAAATGCACCAGGTAGATATCAACATTTTATGGATAATTATTTTAAACAACTACCTAATTGCATAGTATACATAGATGATATATTATTATATACAAAAACCAAAGAAGAACATATAAAACTATTAGAACAATTTACAGACATAATAGAAAAATCAGGAATAAGTCTAAGTGAAAAGAAAGCTGAAATTATGAAGAATCAAATAGAATTTTTAGGAATACAAATAGATAAAAGTGGAGTAAAAATGCAACAACATATAGTACAAAAAATAATAAATTCAAAAGAAGAATTAGATACAAAAAAGAAATTACAATCATTTTTAGGATTAGTAAACCAAGTAAGAGAATATATTCCAAAATTAGCAGAAAGACTAAAATCACTACAGAAAAAATTTAAAAAGGATATAGAATATAATTATAATGAAGAAGATAAAAAACAAGTTCAAAAAATAAAATTACTTTGTAAGGATTTACCAAAATTACAATTTCCGGATGAAAATAGAAAATTTACATATATAGTAGAAGCAGATGCCAGTGAATATAGTTACGGAGGAGTACTTAAATATAGATATGAAGCAGAAAAAATAGAACACCATTGTAGATACTACTCAGGTACGTTCAACGAAACAGAAATAAAATGGGAAATAAATAGGAAAGAATTATGTTCATTATATAAATGTTTATTAGCATTTGAGCCATATATTGTATATAACAAATTTATTGTGCGAACAGATAATACACAGGTACGCTGGTGGCTAACAAAGAAAATACAAAATTCAGTTACAACAAAAGAGATTCGGAGACTAGTTTTAAACATATTAAATTTTACATTTGTAATAGAAGTAATCAGTACTAACAAAAATGTTATTGCAGATTACATATCAAGACAAAGCTACACAAACTGAAATGATAGAAGAAAATATACATGAAAAGATACTCAATGCCCTGACTATGCTTTCATTGAAAGTAGATAGTATGGGTACTGAGATAGCAAAGAATGGTACTGAGATAGAAAAGTTAAAGCTAAAGACTAGTGAAGATAATCTGAAGTCTATAGCTATGAATCAGCTAACTCAGCAATGTGCAGAGTTATGTCGATCGGAAGACAATAAAATTCCAGAGCTAGAAGGAGATGTTGGGATACTCCATAAAACCCATAACGCTTATCAATCTACTTCTGCAGGTACAAGCAAAGGAGTTAGAAAAAATATGAACTTAAATAAGCTATTTGACAAGCCATATACACCAAATATACCAAAAGACCCCATGTTTACACCCCCACAAGTTACTACATACCGAGATAGCCTAAACCAAGACAAAAAGACATACAACTACACAGCCCGCACATATATAGAAAATATTTACAACGTACAAACTTTCTTAAATAGCAACCCAAAAGCTACAAATATCCAAGAACCAGATACGAACTATATAACCCAGAAATTAACCGGATACAACAAGCTAATTGCCTTACCAAAAACTAAACCAAGCCTAGTTAAAACTTGCTACGAATATGGATTACTTAGTACCGTATATACCACGGACGGAACTGAGATATCCACTATACCCGAGATATATGAAGCATTTACCACATTTAAAAGAATAACCAAAGGTACTTTATTTTTTATAAAAATCTACACGGCACCAGCAGAGATATTATTTGACGAAGTTAAGAAACCTATACAAGTTGTAAAAATAGGAATGACACGAGATATGATTATACCACAAGATATTGGTACACAGCCAGAGATACCCAGAATCGAGATACCAAAATTTTATGCGAACAAAAGAGTTATCGGACTATCTACGATTTTACAAGAACTAGCAAATACATATTGTAATCAAAATCCTATATGGAGTTATTATTCAAGAAACCATGTATTAATATATTCAAACTCAAAAGAGCTACGAGAAACAGATATGGAGACTATTAGGCAATGGATTATGACGTTGCTTAAACCAGAGATAGAACCTATCGCCAGAGCTATTAAAGAAAAATTTATTTCAGAAGAATTATTGACCAGATATTGCAAAACTATTGGACACAAATACCCAGACCACAGATGTTCAAAATGTAATGGAGGAGATAATGACGTCCCAGCAGTACAGTTAGAATAAAAGAAGATAAGGACGACAGCTGGAAAGATAAGAACAGAGCAATAATGGAGATACAGCAGATATGACAAAATAGACGGAAGACTTATTTGCAGATATGGCAGATAGACGGAAGACTTATTTACAAAGTTGTTACGTAAAAGATAACATTAGCTTTGTAGCATTTATTGTAGAATTAATGTAAAGTAGAAATTTTAAAGTCTTTAGATTAGGTTAGGTGAAAAGAAAGACTTTTCAAGTCTTTTTAATTTCTTTTTAGTTTTAAGTTTTTTTTATATACGGATGTAAGAACTTTTTGTACATCTCTCATTCTATAAATAAAAACTCAGGAGGCATTGCAGAGGCAAGGCTTTCCTACATTCAGCCAAAATTCTCTCCATCAAAAATACTTTTGCCTAGTTAATTAAATATATACACTGCAATGGAAAAAGCTATGAAACAACAAACCTCAGAAATATCAAAGCTACCGGAACAGGTATATCTATTTATGATTATGAATAGCTAAATTCATAATTCCCGACAATCATGATATGATAAAATAAATTCATATTAGTTACTTTATAGTAGAATTATTCGAAAAATAATATGTTAAGAAGTTTATTAGCAAAGTGAAAACGGAGAAAAATCCCAAAGAACTATGCCATCCTAAAGGTGAAACCAATGAGGCAAGAAGCCGTGGCGGGGAGTAACCACAGTCGAGGCGCTGTTTAAGGGAGAGTATCCGAATTACCATGCTAATAGTGACCAAAGAACATGTTATTTAAGAATAATCTAGTATATAGTAATCTGAGATGACTATATTTTATTATGTATATGGTTGAAGGAAATATTTTGAAAAAGCAATTTTATGATAATGAATGATAATATATCTGATGTCATGGTAGATAAATTTAAGATACTTATTTTTTATGCACTTAGAGATATAGATGTTGCAGATATAAGAAAAGTTATATTAGAAAAAGCATTTGGAAAAAACTATACGGATAGAATAAATTATATACCACACATACCTAACTACTCTTATAAATATTTATTATGTTAAAATTACGTAGGATTTTTAAAGATACGCAAAAAATACAGTTACTGAAACAACAGATAAAAATAAATATAGACAAATACATGGAAAATAAAAAATATATAAAATCTCTTGATAAAAATATGCAAAAACTACTAAGTCTAAAACAAATAGCTATAAAATATCAATTTTAAAAAATAGCCCATTTAGACTACCTTAGAGTTTTAATCTTATATATACTTAAAGATATTGAAATAATAGATATTAAGAAAATGATATTAGAAGAAGTAATAAACTACGAAATAGAAATGATAAATGCTACAGCACAAATATACGAAGACATTTACCCAGAAGGATATTATTCAGACCAAGATTGTGGATGTTAGAATATATTAGAAAAACTAGAGAAAACCAAGATAATCTAAATAACGAAGTTAATTATAGAAACCATATTAGAAAAATAATGGAAGATCTAAAAGAAAAGTTAATATGGATAGAAAAAACCTTAGAAAATTTAGAAAAAAGTACATGTAACAGTTTATATAATATAAAAAACTCACTACGAGAAGAACAACACAAGATAATAAATGACATAGAAAATCTAGAATTAGATATACACTACAGTACAGAAAGAATAAGTTATTACACAGAAATTTGTAACTCCGCAGTTACTACAGGATAAAATAATAAACTAAATTAATGAATACATCTCATAAAAAGAATAATTTATTAAAACAAAATCTAAGAAATAACCACGCACATAAAAGAATAGATTCATCAGTTATTAAATCTATTTATCAGCTTAGTTATCCGCACTTGAATCTATTTATCAGCTTAGTTATCCGCACCCCCCTCCAAAGCTTTTATTAATATTTTTGTACCTCCGCACCCCCCTCCTACAGTACAGATAAGATAAATTATTAGACAGAAATTTGTAACTCTGCAGTTACTACAGGATAAAATAATAAACCAAATAAATTAATGGATACATCTTACAAAAGGAATAAATTATTAAAAAATATTGAAACAAAATCTAAGAAATATTCACGCACAAAAAAGAATAGATTCATTAGATATAATAAATCTATTTTATATAAACTAGTTATCCGCACGAATTCTTTGTAAATTGGCTGAGGATTGAGTTAATTGATTTTCTGATCGTAGAGTTAGAATGGATGTCACTCATGACCATTGAGATTGTGATATAAAAAGAGGACACCTATGACTCATTTGTGAGTTTTCGACGTCACTTTGAGTATATGCCATATCTTTACAAATATCTATCTATCTACGATAAATTTGAATGTCGTGACACCTTACAATACATGGCAGATTGGTGTATGTAGTAAATTCAAAGAATAATATTTAACTCGTTAGGTTCCTTTTCTTTGCTTTGTTTCCTTGGGTGACTCTTGAATTAATTTATCTGACCGAGCAGCAGAGCAATCTTTTCGGTTTGCACTTTCCTAAAGTTCTTGGTTTATTGTCTACTTCCACAAAGCAGACAACATATGTACAGATAAACAATCAATTATTTGAACTAGTTAAGAAAAAAAATATTTTACACTGATTGCTAACTTAACACCTTGGAGAGAACATGTCAATATAATTTCGGTCTAATGTTTCAGGAGGAAAATACACCTATAATTAATGGGGAAAATATAGAGCATAGTAATTTAAAACCTTTAATTAAGCTCAACAACAATATTTTTAAAAAATTAAGTGAAATAATAAAAATAGACGTGATAGAAAATACACCTTATACTCCCCTATTTTTTCCCCTCTCTCTGCTATCTCTAGCCTTTTTTTTTTTTTTTCCTTTTTTCTTTTTAGTTTCTTTATTTTTACTTCTTTCCTCTTCTATTTCTTTTTTTTTTTCCTTTTCCTTTTATTTTTAATATTTTTTCTTTCTCGTTTTTTTAACTTTTTTGTTTTTTTTTTTATTTTTCTATTTTAATTTTTTTGTCTTCTTTTTCTCTCTTTTCTCTCTTGCTTATATTTCTCTTTCTTTTTTTGTATTTCTTTCTTTCTCATTTTTTGTTCTATTATATATTTTTTGTATTTTCAAAAAATATAACTACATCGAGCACATGTCATGGATGATAATAATAATACCACAACCGCTTATTGTATTGTATTTGCTCCATCATTTATATTTTTGTATTCGTTGATACAATTATATTTGTATTTGTATTTTATAGTTCACACTGATATTTTTATTTATTTTATCATCGCACCATTATTATACTTTTGTATTTGTTGATACAATTGTATTTGTGTTTGTATTTTATAGTTCGCACTTTTATTTGTATTTTATAGTTCACACCATCATTTATACTTTATATAATTCACACTTGTATTTTAAAGAACTGTTTCGTATTTGTATTTTGTAGTTGAATGCATATTGTATTTGTATTTTGTGATTTTATTTTGTTGTATTTATATTTGTATTTATATTTGTAAGTTGACCGCATATTATATTTGTAATTGTAATTTTATTTATTTATATTTGAATTTGTAGTTGACTGCATCCTTTATATTTTAAAACAATTGAAAAAAAAATTATTATTTTTCTTTGTATGAACACTTGTATTTATATTCATTGATACAAACTGTATTTTACTGATACAAATTGAACAATACAAATACAAATGATAAATCATACAAATATAAATGTTATACAACTTGAACCATGCGTTTGCATCAAATGAAAAATGTTACACTTCTATCAAATAATATATGTTTATACAACTTGAACCATATGCATACAAATAATACTTATTTACATACAAATAGTAAATTTGGCATACAAATGTTAACGATACATTTGTATTAAATGATACAATGCATATTTGTATATTTAGACTCAAACAAATACAATTAATCTATATACTCATTTGTATACAAATATAAATGATAGATTGTACATATTCATGGCTAAAATATTTAAGTACAAATAATAAATTTATTTAAAATATATAATTTAACACAAATATATATATATATATATATATATATATATATATATATATATATATATATATATATATATATAAAATATAAAATAAAACCAAAAAATGAGAAAAAGATACAAGAAATTTGAAAAAGAAACAAGGAAAAAGAAAAAATGAAATAAAATTCCAAAAAAAATAAAATACAAACAGAAAACGACTACAAAGAAAAAAAGAAACAAAAATGAAAAAATATGAAAAAAAACGAAAAAAGAAGACATAAAGAAAGAGGAAAAATTGAAAAGGGAAAAGAAACTGAAAAAAATATAAAATTTAAAAAGAAATATAAAATACAAAAATTAAAAAGATAAAATATAAAATACAAAGAGAGTGATAGATGTGAAAATATAAAATACAAAATGCCTAAAAAAAAAGAAAGAAAAAGAGAGAGTAGTGAAAATATAAAATACAAAAAGGGAGAAATGTGAAAATATAAAATAACGTAACTAATCTTCAATTAATTGAGTGAACATATTTTAAAAAAGATGAATTTTTTTTCTTTTAAAACTCAAATTGCTATCTAAAAATAAGGTTATTAACTATACCTACATATGTACTTGATGTTGTCTGGTGCATTGAATAGTTATACATAATTACATACTATTATTTAGGGTAATTAAAAAAAGATTGCTATCAAATTCCTAATGAGCCTAGTTTGCTATTTCTAAACTTTCCCTAATTAATTGAAAAAGTATAGACATAATGTTGGAAATCTTGATTCCTCCTACCCATTATTGAAGTATTATCTTAAATATTATTCAGTGATAAAATATTGATAGTTCTGTTTTTTAGATGACCTGTAAAACACTTGTACAAAAAGTTTTCACCTGTTATTATAAAAGATTTTGCTAGGTATTTCAGTAAGTAATCGAATTGAACTTACATATTTGTGGTTGAGAGTATAAGACTTAATTTTGGCTCATAAAAATGTGATTCAGATGCCGGTTTCACTTTGGAATCAATTTAATATGAATTTCAATGATCCCAGAAATTCAAACTAGCTAATTTAGTCTATACCACAAAATCACTTGGAAAAAACAGCACATCCATTAAGAAAACTCCCATGAGATGACATTTAGCAAATGAAAAAGTAAAACATATCCATCATTAGTTGAGAAATTTTTGATGGACACACAAGTATGGATTAGCATGTGAGGATGATTGTTTTTAGAGAAAAAAAAATGATGGTCTCAATGCCATTACCTCGCTCTCATTCCTTTTAACTCACCCATCCCCCACCCACCCTTTTCACAGCACTTTCCTGTTGAAAATTTTTATGATGGGTGAGGTCGAGCAAGGGGAAGGGGGAGAAGGTTGAGAAGTAGAGAAGAGGACTGACGAGTGTGGGGTAGGCCGAAGGAGTAAAAAACAATGAGAGTACTGGTAATGGCAATGGAACCCCCACTAAGGATGGCAACGGAATTGGAATTTTTTGTTCCGGTCCGATTATTTCGATTTCGGTAGTTTTGGTACCGGTAACACAACGGTATCGGTTGCAATCGGTATATCGGTACTCAATGATTCGAAATATGATACCGATGCGCTTATCATAAAAATTCCAATAATTCCGATTTCGATTAACCAGTTCCGGTGCAGCGACAGTGAAGACCATTGTATTTTTAAAAAATTTTTGATCATTTGGCAGCAATGGCTCTTTTGGCCGTTGCAGTTTAGCCATTGGGTTCCCCCTCCCCCCCTCCGCCCCCCCCCCCCCCCCCCCCTAAAAAAAAGATTACTCCACCACTGTCTTAAAATTTTCACTATAAATGCCCTTTTATATTTATTCCTTTTCCTCACAAATATTCTCAATTTCTCATACTCTCTCTTAATATTCTCATACTCTCTCTAAATATTTATAGTTATTGTATTAGTTGGAGTTGAAGATTTTTTAAAAATATTACAAGCTTCAATTATCATCTTTTAATTTCGACAGTTGGTATACGTCTGCGTAAGTCTATTCGTTCCAATTTTAATCTCTTTTTTATTTACTTTAATATCTATATTTTTATTTTTTAGCATCTATATTTTTTTACTTACATTAATTTTTTGATTTATAATATTTATATTGCTTGTTTTAATATTTTAATTTTATTTAAATTTAATTATGAATTTTCATAAAAATAGTAGTGGTAAAAAACTAATCTTTGGTAAGTTTTTTCATAGAAATAAAAAAAATAAGGCTACTAGTAGTTCATTACCGCCTAGATTTAGTGAAACTTTTTTATCACAACCTAATGGTTTCGATCTTGGTATCGGTATGGAATTAGACCATGAGACCCTAAGTAGGCGTTATGATAATTTTGAGGAAGACTTACCGGAAGAAGATAGTATAGAAGAATAAGAGAGAGGTGATACTTATACCCCTACTAGTCTGGTTACGAAATTACCTGAAGATGGTGAAGAACTTCCCCTGTACCAGAATTTACTTGGGCCAAAGGTACTGAACGTCCTAAAAGGTCTTTAGTTCGAAAATTTATGGAGCATGATAAGGTAAAAAGTACTGCTACTTACAATAAATGCAAGAGAGATTTTAAACATTTGATCGGGAGAAAGAATGGCGGGACAGGGTTGTTAACTACGCATTTGAGGAGATGTAATAAAGAATTTATTCGTCTAGAAAATGAGGCTAAGGTAAAAAAAAATAGTACACCATTTACGCAAGAATCTGTATGAGGTAATATAGTTCAAACACGTTTAGACATGTTTAACCCGGCTAGCCCAAGTTCATCATCGACATATAGTGAAGATGTAGATAGAGAAGAACCAGTGAAAATGATTGTTGTTATGGGGTTGTCTTTTAGTTTTCCTTCGCATCCCGATTTTATTCATTAAAATCAACTAGTATATAATCCCTCTTTTAAAGGTTTTTCACGAAATACAATTAAAAATGATATTTTTAAATTTTAAGCTGAACATTTGTCATTATCTTCGTTGCTTATTTGATAAATTTGATGGTAAAATATCTATTACTTCTGATATAGGTCGTAGTGTTCTCGCTAATGATTATTTTACTCTTATGGCTCATTGGATTGATCACCATAATGCAAAAAAGAATTATTGCCTATAAATATGTTGACGAGACTAAAATCGGTATCTTTATAGTTAATACAATATTGGATAGCTTGAAATATTTTAGATTTGTTGATAAACCTATGACATGCACATTAGTTAATGCTTCTAATAATTTGAAAGTTATTGAAGAGTTAAAAATTAGACTATGTCCTATGAATGAAGATCATTTTCATGTTAATTGTACTGCACATATTTTAAATTTGATAATACATGATGGTGTTGAGTTGTTGGAAATGATTGTTGTAAAGTTCGAAATGCTTGTAGTTATATTATAAAAAATAAAAAAAAGGTGTAATGGTTAATTTTAAATATCAATGTAGAGAATATGACCTTCCATATAGAAAAGTAAAAAAAAGAAGTTCCTACTAGATAGATTCTTTTTATCACATGTTTGAAGTTTGCTCTTATATATCGTAAACCTATACAATTAGTTTCACTACTAGAAAACTGCTTATTACCTAGGGATTTTACCTAGGGAATAATATTGAAGGAAATACATGCGAATTTACCTACGAAATTATTAAATTCGTCAATATTAAAATATATTGCCTGGGAACTATATATTTGCAATAAATTTCGCAGGTAAATTTGGCGCCATATTGTGCAAATTTCTTACTTGCGACATTATCTGGGAAAATATATCGACGGGTATTTTTTCTCAAGGTAAATCTGCAGGTATAAGGACAAATATATATATTTTTTAAATCCGTAGAAAAATCTCTAGGTAATTTATCCTACGGATTTACCTAGAAATATTTTGGTGGAAACTTATGTAATGGATTTTATTACCTGAAAAATTATTTGGGGATTTTGTGCTGCGAATTTTACTGGAAATTTATTCTTGGGGATTTACCTACGAAATTATTACTTGAAATATTACCTGGGGAAATATATCGGCTGGTGTTTTATCTCTAGGTAAATCCACAGGTATATAGACAAATATATATATTGTTTAAATACATAGAAAAATCCCCAGGTAATTAGAGATATTTTGGTAGAAATTTATGTAATGGATTTTATTACATGAGAAATTATTTGGGGATTTGTGCTGCGAATTTTGCAGGGGATTTATTCTTGGGGATTTACCTGCAAAATTATTACTTGCGACATTACCTGGGAAAATATATCAGCGGGTATTTTATCTCTAGGTAAATCCGCAGGTATATGAACAAATATATATATTTTTTAAATCCATAGAAAATCCCCAGGTAATTAATCTTACAGATTTACTTAGAGATATTTTAGTGAAAATTTATGTAATGAATTTTATTACCTAGGAAATTATTTGGAGATTTTGTGCTGCGAATTTTGCTGGGAATTTATTCTTGGGGATTTACCTGCGAAATTGTTACTTGTGACATTACCTGAGGAAATATATCGGCAAGTATTTTATCTTTAGGTAAATCCGCAGGTATATAAATTTTTTTTTTTTTAAATCCATAGAAAAATCCCAAGGTAATTTATCTTATGGATTTACTTAGAGATACTCTGATGGAAATTTATGTAATAGATTTTATTACTTGAAAAATTATTTGGGGATTTTGTGTTGGGAATTTTGTTGGGGATTTATTCTTGGAGATTTACCTGCAAAATTATTACTTGTGACATTACCTGGGGAAATATATCGGCGGTATTTTATCTCTAGGTAAATCAACAGGTATATGAACAAATATATATATTTTTTAAATCCATAGAAAAATCTCTAGGTAATTTATCCTACGAATTTACTAAGAGATATTTTGGTGAAAATTTATGTAATGAATTTTATTACCTGGAAAATTATTTTGGGATTTTGTGCTATGAATTTTGCTGGGTATTTACCTGTGAAATTATTACTTGCGACATTACCTGGGAAAATATATCAACAGGTATTTTACCTTTAGGTAAATCCGCAGGTATATGAAAAAATATATATTTTTTTTAAATCATAGAAAAATCCCAAGTATCTTACAGATTTACTTAGAGATATTTTGGTGAAAATTTATCTAATGGATTTTATCAGCAATTTTAAAATTTAAAATTAATAATCACACATGTATTATCAGCAATTTTAAAATTTATATTCATAATTTATATGTGTCTATTTCGAATTATTGTTATCGTTGATTTTAAAGTAATATATTATGTGCCGTATTTTTATTTTCAAATTTTATTCCTAACTAATCTGAGAATAATTATATTATTTATTTTAATGCTATTATTATTATTATTATTTTATTAATCCGCAACCTTAGTCAATTTAATTTTTTCTAATCTATTTATTTTCTATTCCGATTTTGCCAATTTATAACAATTTTATCCAATTGATTACAAGCCTAGCCCAAATTGTGTTCAATTGAACTCAATTTCAAATTTCATTAAATTTTTTTAACCAAATTCTTAATTTTTAGATCTCAGCTGTTGATCAATATTTATTTATTATTATTATATTCAAATAGCATTCTAATCTGAGAATAATTATACTATTTATTTTACTATTATTATTATTGTTGTATTAATATGCAACCTTAGTTAATTTAATTTTTTCTAATCTATTTATTTTCTATCCTGATTTTGCCAATTTATAAAAATTTTAGACTAATTTTATCCAATTTATTACAAGCCTAGCCCAAATTGTGTTCAATTGAACTCAATTTCATATTTCATTCAGTTTTTTAACCAAATTCTCAATCTTTAGATCGTAGTAGTTTATCAATATTTATTTATTATTATTATATTCAAATAGCAGTCTAATCTGAGAATAATTATATTATTTATTTTACTATTATTCTTATTGTTGTTGTATTAATCTGCAACCTTAATCAATTTATTTTTCTCTAATTTATTTATTTTCTAGCTTGATTTTGCCAATTTATAACAATTTTAGCCTAATTGTATCCAATTTATTACAAGCCTAGCCCAAATTGTGTTCAATTGAACTCAATTTCATATTTTATTTAATTTTTTAACCAAATTCTCAATCTTTAGATCTCAGCTGTTGAACAATATTTATTTATTATTATTATTATTATTATTAAATAGCAGTCTAATTTGAGAATAATTATATTATTTATTTTACTATTATTATTATTATTGTATTAATCCGCAACCTTAGTCAATTTAATTTTGTTCAATTTATTTATTTTATAGTCTGATTTTGTCAATTTATAATAATTTTAGCCTAATTTTATCTGATTTATTACAAGCCTAGCCTAAATTGTGTCCAATTGAACTCAATTTTAAATTTCATTCAATTTGTTTGACCAAATTCTTAATTTGTAGATCTCAGTTGTTGATAAATATTTATTATTATTATTATTATTATTATTATTATTATTATTATTATTATTATTATATTTAAATAGCATTCTAAGTCGATTCAATTTTATTTAAATTCTAGCCAACCTTATATCTAATTGATGTCAATTTTAATAGGTGAATTTAATTTGATTCATTTTAAACCAAATTTATATCGAGTCTTATTATTTTTGTTTCTATTATTATATTATTATTTCATTTATATCGAGTCTTAATATCCGTCGCTTTTTTTGATATTAATTTATAGTTGCTAAATTTATTAAATCATTTCCGCAAGTATACATGCCCATAATTTACAAATTGTCTATTATTATTATTGTTGTTGTTGTTGCTGTTGTTGCTGCTGCTATTGTTGTTGTTGCTGTTGTTGTTACGGCTTTCCTACATTTATTAAATAGTATCTACTCAATTATTAAAAATAAAATTTTTATTTATTTTTTAATATTAATTTTATATAGTTAATACATTTATTAAATTTCAACCTAATTCAATTCAATTTTTATAATTTATTTAATCGAGCCATTTATACTCAATTTGTGTCAATTGAGTTTAACTTGACTCAATCAAAATTCCCAAATCTATTTTTAATCCAATATCGAATTCCAATTTGACTCATCTCCTCAATTCTAATCTCAACTGTCATCATATTTGATCAACAGTCAATATTAAATCAATTTTCACCAATATTTTTCTTGAAATTGGACAACTTCAAACTATTTTTCTTGAACTGAGGGTTTATTGGAAACAACCTATTTACCTCAATGGTACGGTCTGCGTATACTGTACCCTCCATTGACCCCAATTTGTGGAACTAAATCGAGTTAGTTGTTGTATTCATTTTCTTGAAATCTCATAGAGAAAATAATCAAAAGATGTCACCTTGATTTATTATTAAATTATTATTATTATTATTATTATTATTATTATTATATTATTATTATTATTATATTTATGCTCAATTTATTTCAATTTTATTGGCTTTTTATATAATATTTTCTATGTGACATACGTAATTTATTATAGGAATAACAATTTTTATAATATTTTCTATGTGACATACGTAAATTTGTTAATATTTTGTTAAAATTTTTCAAATTATTTTCACAAATATGGACATTCACAATTTAAAAATACATTATATTATTATGATTATTATTGATTTATTTCAAATTCATTGTCAACAGTTTTATATAACATTTT
Organism: Capsicum baccatum var. pendulum; assembly: GCA_030864225.1. Classification (NCBI taxonomy): domain Eukaryota; kingdom Viridiplantae; phylum Streptophyta; class Magnoliopsida; order Solanales; family Solanaceae; genus Capsicum; species Capsicum baccatum. Next base: position 167,027,531 of record CM061558.1, on the reverse strand, counting down.
TTTAATATAACTTTGATTTTACATAGATAGTTTATTTTAATATCGACATCTTATTATTTTTCTCGTTTTTTATTATTACATCAGCAATACATTTATTAAAATAGCAGCCCTAATTAAATTCAATTTCTCAATCTGTTTGATTCTTAGTCATTTATTATTATTATTATTATTATTATTATTATTATCATAATAATATTTATAATGTTTATTAAAATAACTTAATTTAATTTATTTAAATTTTAGCCTGATTTTGTCAATTGATAACAATTTTAACCTAATTTTATTCAGTTTATTACAATTCTAGCCAAATGGTGTCTAATTAGACCCAATTTAAATTTTTCATCCAATTTTGATCATATTCTTAATAACTAGATCTCAGTTGTCAATCAAATTTGATCCAACGGTTGAGATCTCATTTCTCTTTGCCTTCCTTTTTGATCCAATAGAAACCCTACCCCTCAATTTTCAAAGAAAACAGTCGCACACCACCCGCCTCCTCTCTCTAACTTATCTCTACTCTCTCTCTTTCTCAAAGAACAAAAGCCACCAAAGTTGCCGCCTCTTTCCCTTCCCCGCCGCTGCTCCACCGATAAGCCACTAGCGCCAAAGGCCGTTTGAGACCAGCGACCAACCACTATCCTCACTAGCTTGAGCCCACCAGCCGCTGCTCCGGCGCCTCCCTCAACAGCTCCAGCCGGCGAAACCACCACCAACCGTGGAGGAAGATGATGATGAGGAAGAAGACGATGATGACGATGGTGTTAGAAGACGCCCTAAAAGGAGGACTGGTTCGGAATTCTTTGACCTCGAAGTTGTTGTTGATAGTGATGAGGACGAAGAGGAAGAAGATATCAAAGATGGTTAGACTTCATAATCTTTTCTATTATTTTTTACTGTTTATAATTGATTTCTTTTATCAGTTCAATTGTTTACTCGCCTGTATCAAATCAAGAATTCAGCATAGAGATGTATTGAAAATATTGTTTTTATTAGAATTTGGGGATTAGCAGATAAAGTAGGATTGGGAATATGTGGAGAGCTTTATTTTTCATTAATATGGCCTGTCAATTTGTTTACTTGCCTGCAGCGAATCCATGAATGAAGAATTTAGCGTAGAAATGCATTGAAAATATTTTTTTTATTGGAATTTGGGGATAAGTAGATAAAGTAGGATCTGGATATGTAAAGATCTTTATTTTTTATTACTGTTAGATCGTTAAGGTTCATTTGAACAAATATTTGAAGCTCAAATTGAAAAAAATATTTGAAATTGAAGTCTCATTAATAAGTTGGGTTATTTTTTGTTCTCTTCGGTTGTTAATTTGATTTCTTGCTCAATTTATCTACTTGATTGCATCGATTAATGAAGAAGAGATCTTTATTTTTTTCGTTAACATATGGTCTGTCAGATCTTTTGGTTCCATTTGAACATATGTTTGAAGCTGAATTGAAAATAATATTTGAAATTGAAGTCCAGAAAAGAAGTTGGTTGTTTCTATATTCTTTTGGTTGTTTATTTATTTTATCAGCTCAATTTGTTTACTTCCTTGCATCGGAATGAAGAATTGATCATAGAAATGTATTGAATTTTTTATTTTTTTAATTGGAATTTGGGAGGTGTGGAGGTCGCAGATTAGGGTGACGACTAGTGTGAGTATGTGGGTGGTGGGTAGGTGTTAGGAGAGTGTGGGGGAGGGTAGAGGTCTTAGGTTTGTGAGTGTTTGTTTACTACCAGGAGAGTATCCGTTTTCTTATTTCTTAATTCGTATTGCTTGTACTTATTTTGTATTTCTTTGATATTTATTGTATTATTTTTATCTCTTATTTCTGTTATGTTATACATCCCGTTTCAAGTTGCATTTATGACCTTGGTATGATATTCTCTCTCTTGAGCTGGGGTTCTATCGAAAACAACCTCTCTACTTCTTCGGAGGTAGCGGTATGGACTTCTTACATTTTACCCTCCCCAAACCTCACTTTGTGGGAATATACTGGGTCTGTTGTTGGTCACTTGAGAAGTGAATTAGGGACTTGAAAATGTTTAAGTGTAGGTACTTGAAATGTAGACTTTTGTTTTGAATTTAGTGAAGTACATGGTCACTTGTGAAGTGAATTAGTTACTTGAAATGCTGAAGTGTAGGTACTTGAAATGTGAACTTTTGTTTTGAATTTAGTAAAGTACATGGTCACTTTGAGAAGTGAATTAGCAACTTGAAAATGTTTAAGTGTAGGTACTTGAAATGTGATCTTCGAATTTAGTTTAGTTTGGTAACTTGTGAAGTGAATTAGCTACTTTAAGTGAAAACAAGAAAAGTGACCACATGTGGTTGGTTTTTGTGGTTGCTTTTCTTGTTTTTTCTATTAGTGGTAGTTACTTGAAAATATGGTCAAGTATAGTGACTTGAAATGTGTACTAGTGACTTGAAAATTGTTAAAGTGTAGTTACTTGAAATGTGAATTAGTTACTTGAAAGTGGTTAAGTATAGTTACTTGAAAATGGTTAAGTATAATTACTTGAAATGTGAATTAATTATTTGAAAATGGTTAAGTGTAGTGATTTGAAATAAGTACTAGTGAATTAAAAATGGTTAAATGTGGTGACTTGAAATGTGAATTAGTTACTCGAAAATGGTCAAGTGTAGTGACTTGAAATATGTACTAGTGACTTGAAAATGGTTAAGTATAGTTACTTGAAAATACTAATATATACATATTAATATTTGTTGATTTTTATGATTTTATTTGATACTATAATATCATATACTTTATGCTAATAATGTATTTTTAGCACTTTTTGTGACCTGGATTAACATATTCTTATGCAGAATGAGTTATAAAGAAAGAAACAAGAAATATTAGTTGCGCATCAATTGTGGAAGGAGGATAAGAAAGGAATTAGACTTGTTGATGAAGCATGTATACAAGAAATCATCTGCAAATGATGAACGCCCATCTCAAGAAGACAACCAAGCTTATGAGGATGAAAGTGATGGTGACTCTGAGGATTCAAGTTTAAAATATTTTATTTTGGACCATTTAAGAATCATACATTATTGATGTAGATGCTTTTGAATTATGTTTTTTTTGTTACCTGTAAGGGTTTACATTAGATTTGTATTGACTGATATTTTTGAGAATTATTGAAGGTTTTGAATAGATTTTTCATTAATTGTGAAATGTTTTTAGTAATTTACTTGTGAATTATTATTTGGAAATTTTTATGGGGATGTACATGCTAAATATTTATGAAATTTTTTTTGAAATTTTTTTTCTTGTAGATTTACTTGAGGTATTTCATACGAATTTTCTTGTGGAATAGTTTCATAAATATCTGCAAGAAATTTTACCAAATAATTCATGCAAATTTTTTATGGTTAATTGCAAATAAATTCACAAATAACGTACCTGCAGATTTATTTTCGCAGCTAAATTACCTAGGGATTTACTTGGGATCTTTCGTGGGGAATAATTTGGGAATTTTTTCCTAAAAATCCACAGGTAAATCCTTTTTATGAAATTTTACCAAATAATTCATGCAAAATTTTGATGTTTAATCACAAATAAATCCGCAAATAACGTACGTATGAATTTATTTTTGCAACTTAATTTTCTAGGAATTTACTTGGGAATATTCGTGGGGAATAATTTGTGATTTTTTTTCATGAAAATTCGCAGGTAAATTCGCAAATAACATACCTGTGAATTTATTTCTGTTGCTAAATTACCTAGGAATTTTATAAATCCACAGGTAATAATTACCTACGAAGGTATTTTCTTTGGATTTTAATTGGTAAGAAAATCCGCAGTTAATCAAATTACCTGGGGATTTTATCACATTATCCCTATGAAAATCCCCAGGTAATAAGCAGTTTTCTAGTAGTGTTTATAGTGCTTATAATTCGAATGCTAATTTAAGGCTAGATGAAGATGATTGGATTGAAGTAGAAGAACTTTATAAAATTTTGAAAACTTCTTATCAAGCTACGAACACAATATCTGCTCAATATAGTCTAACTATTTCTTCTATTTTAGTAACTATTACTGTTATTTCTAAAGTACTTACTGAATATAAAAAAATTTGCCCTTAAAAGAGGTAATTGACACTATGGTTGATAAATTTAAAAAATACTATTTTCCTATTCCACAAATTTACTTGACAGTTACTTTATTCAACCCATTTTACAAAGAACATGGTGTAATAATGTTGGTTCAAAAATTCTACAATAATTTAGAACTTGGACCTCGTGAAAAGCCATTAGTTGAAACTTATTATGCTAGCCTAGTACCTAGAGCTAGAAGTTTATATAACTTGTCAAGTTGTGGAATAAAATATTGCGCCTGTCGAACCTCCTACTTTTAGACGTAGATATGAAGATTTAGACGACGAGATGGATGAAGAACTTAGTCTTCAATGTTGTAGGAGTAATGATTTTGATTCGTATCTTTCTCAGGATCGGAAAAACATTAGAGATGAACTTGGATAACAACAACTTTTATCATGGTCACTACAAGAAAACTGCTTATTACCTGGGGATTTTCACAGGGATAAGGTGGTAAAATCCACAAGTAATTTGATTACCTGTGAATTTTCTTACCAATTAGAATCCAAAGGAAATACCTTCGTAGGTAATTATTATCTATAGATTTATAAAATCCCCAGGTAATTTAGCTGCGAAAATAAATCCGCAAGTAAGTTATTTGCAGATTTATTTGCGATTAACTATCAAAATTTTGCATGAATTATTTGATAAAATTTCATAAAAGAGGATTTTACCATCGAATTTCCACGAAAAAAATCACAAATTATTCCCCACAAAGATTTCCAAGTAAATCCCTAGGAAATTTACGTGCGGAAATAAATCTGCTGGTACGTTATTTGGGGATTTATTTGGGATTAACTATCAAAATTTTGCATGAATTATTTGATAAAATTTCATAAAAAAAAGGATTTTACCTGCGTATTTTCACGAAACAATCACAAATTATTCCTCACGAAGATTGCCAAGTAAATACCTAGGTAATTTAGATGCGAAAATAAATCCACAGGTACGTTATTTACGGATTTATTTGCGATTAACTATCAAATTTTTTCTTGAATTATTTGGTAAAATTTCATAAAAAAGAATTTTACCTGCGGATTTTCACAAAAAAAATAACAATTATTCCCCACGAAGATTGCCAAGTAAATCCCTAGGTAATTTAGCTGTGGAAATAAATCTGCAGGTACGTTATTTGCGAATTTATTTGCGATTAACTATCAAAATTTTGCATGAATTATTTGGTAAAATTTCATAAAAAATGATTTTACCTACGAATTTTTACGATAAAAGTCACAAATTATTCCCCACGAAGATTGCTAAGTAAATCCCTAGGTAATTTAGCTAAGTACGTCATTTGTGAATTTATTTGTGATTAATTAGCAAAATTTTAAATGAATTATTGGTACAATTTCATTAAAAAATGATTTTACCTACAAATTTTCACGAAAATAATTCGCACGTAAATTACTAGTAATATTTCAAAATTAATCAAAAATCTATTTAAAACCTTGAATAATTCTCAAAAACATTATTCAAAACAACTTTAATGTAAACCATTATAGCTAACAAAAAACATAATCCAAAACATCCACATCAATAATGTATGATTCGTAAATGGTCCAAAAAAAATATTTCAAACTTGAATCCTAAATAAAACTACCAACCATCAGGGTCAGAATCACTTTCATTCACGTTATCGGGATTATCACTTCCATTCACGTCGTCAGAGTCATCATCACTTTCATCCTCATAAGCTTGATAGTCTTCTTGAGATTGGTGTTCATCATTTGAAGATGATTTGTTGTATATATGCTTCATCAACAAGTGTAATTCCATTCTCATCCGCTTATTTTTCTTTCGCTCATTCTGCAACTGAGCATACAAATGAGAATTTGAAGCATCAACTAGAGGTCATCTCATCAATTTCTTTTGTCAAAGTTGATGTTGAACTGTTAGTTGCCTTTACACTTTGACCCATGGAGCCAAGACCTTTGACTCTTCCTTTTTTCTTTCCACCAACAGATTGCACCCAGATATCCATTTCAATTAACTGAGTCGGCTTACTAGTTGTTTCTCCATCCACAGCTGATGCACTTTGAGCAGCTAATATTTTTTGTTTTTTTTTCAAACTCATTCTGCATAAGAATATATTAAGTCAGACCATAAAAAGTGGTAAGAAATATATCATTAGCATAAATTATATTAGATTATAGAATAACCGTTGCTATGTTATTAATAGACTAACTTCTCATTTTCATAGCACTTAAGCAACAGTAAATCATTGAACCAGATGACAGTTAGGTCGCAGATACATCTACTGAACGAGTACAATTATGCAAAAATTATTTGGAAAATATAATATTTATATTTTTTGACCTCTTTAACCTGTTATTACAAAATTTATATCCCTGATATATACTTATCTACTGATGATGGTGCATTCCTAAGAACTACACTAGATCGATGTTTCCCTACATAGAGGGCCATCTAATTGCTTTGCCAACTCCCTCTTTATATAGAAGGATTACTAGAACTCTAACTGATATTTAGGCGCGACCAACTTTGAGGGGTTTTTTGTTTCGACTGAGAATGCTGATAGGATAATGCCAGTTGGATATATTGATATAAGCAGTCTGGGGGTAGAGCTACTTCTATGGAAGGTAGTAAGGGGGTTGCAGGTATTTCATCCCCAGCTTTAACTTATATAGTGCCCTCTCGACAAATCCAAAAACAACAAATCAAGTAAGTTAAATGTTCTAAACTTTTAAGTTGGTACTTAAATATGGTTCAAAATTTCTTAGATTCCTTGATTACACTATGTTTGGAAAATATAAATTGGCCTTGTTCTTGAGTAACTTGAACTACACTAATAAAATTGTGAGTAGAATAATACTTGTCCTATTATTTCTGTGTAGGGGTGACGTAGGAGTTGTAACGATTCATAGGGTCACCTAACGAGTCGTTACTTGACTCTTTATCACTGGAACATAGGTGCAAAAAAAGTTGGGTTTCTGTTATCATAACGACTAATACAATGAGACCTAATTTATATGACTCATGGTGAGGATTGATGAGGACTGGGAAGGGTAAGACACTATAGAAATAGTTATGGCCGGAGACCGAGTGTTGATAACGAGTCATCATCTAACATAATGACTCATTAAAAGGACTCGTTACCTGAGAAATGACTATTTCTTATACAAAGTCTTATCTCGCGAGTCTTATAACGACTCATTACTGGTGGTAACAAGTCATACCCTGACTCATAAGGTACCCAGAACCTGCAACACCTATGATATTTTTCTTAGTTTTCTTTTCTTTTCTTAAATGTACTAACATATGAGTTTCTCCCAGCTACCAATGGCACTAAAGAATGACTCTATAAAGAAGAAAACTATTTTTACACCCCTCCACAGGAAAACAAAAAAGAGGGATTTACCAAGAGAGCAAGCTAAGCACCATAGGCTTGTCTGAGATGCCTAAATTTGACACTCGATTAAAACAGTACCACTTTGAATGGATGACCAGAGCTCCCAGGCAGTACAGTCCTACATTAGTATGAGAATTCTATGCAGCTTATCAGATGGGTCTTTAGAGGTTGTATCCACAGAGGCATTCATAGAAGGGTGGTGACTCCTTGATGACACTAATGATTAGAGGTGTTCAGGTTAACATCTTTAAGCAGACCATATCTAGATTCCTATATGGGCCAAAGTCCCAGTTACCAATCAACACAACTGAGATTGATTATCGTATGGAGAAGATATAGATGTTAAAGGTAAATCAGATTGGTTTGAAAGAAAAGATTGCCTAAACTTCGCAGGAAAGCTTAGTGGATGCTTATGCATCATATGTTGAGTCCCATTTATGGTGACAACGTATTGAGTCCAGACCGAGTATCCTTGATTACGGGCATCATGGAGGGCTATGAGTTTAATATAGCCAAGTGGATAGCAATGAAGATCCATGATCAGGCGGTGAAGCCAGACACAGTCCTGGCATTTTTATTTTTACTGATATGATATGTTTATATGAGGGAGGACCAGACATTCTAGGATTTAATCATTTTATACGCCCATAGAGTACTATATATTTAGGCCAAATTCACAATGGTAATAACTGCATCTCCAAGGCAGCTAAGGTGGGGACCAATTTACTCTAAGAGGCATTCCAGATCGAAGGGCACATGATTAAGACCCTAAGGTACACTGATATTGGTGGAACCCCTGCTGAAACTGAACAATCCAAGCCTCAGGTATAAGATAGACAAGCACCTCCCAGACTCCGATGCCTCCTCCTGCAACTAGACCATTCACTTCCAGGCCGGCCACTGCCGGCTATGCCTTTGTACCGCTGACATTCATAAATGAGGTGCTAACTTCTATAGGTAAAATTTTATAAGATTATATAGGTAAAATTTTGTAAGATTCTGGGAAAGACGGTAGAGTTTGAAGATAATTTGTATATTTTTTTTCGGATTACATTAGGCACTATTATACAGGAGAACCGAGAACAAATTTTGACTGCAGGGGAATTGAGAACACTGGGTGCTAACTAAAGAAGACATGCAGTAGGTAAGCCACTGATCCTAGTGCCATAGTGTATTAATAACATTATATTTATTAAATAGAAAATTTATAGGAGCAACGTTTTAGTATGCTAGTTCTCAATCATAGTTTAGCAAATTATCACTATTTTAAACAATCTAGTTATTATTTTAAGCACATATCTTATCATTTCTGATATAGTATGTACATCGATATATCCCAAGACTTTCTTTAATTAATTTTTCTACAAGTTAGTGCAGTCATCTAACTATATGAAAGCATAGGACAAATGGTAACATATGGGCAACTGTTAAACCAATTGAAATTGACTGTCCAAGCAGAAAATCTTAACATAAATATTGAAACCTCAACATCAGACCCACTAATTCTACTGCTCGACTACAATTACTTCGATATTAACTAAATGGTTCTAAAACGCTTATTCGAACCATAATAGAACATTTATGACTATGTCCAAAACAAGTTGGGATCGGCTAAATGAATCCCATTTCATCATTTTAAGCTCATTTCATATCATCATCATTAATTCAAGATGAAGTTCAAAAACACAAGAAGCAAACCACAATAAGAACAACAAGATGTAAACAACAATGCTAGTGAATCAAAATAGGCCACGCACGACTTCACTAGACTTCAAGATTACAACAAAAATCAAATTTTAAGAGTACAAGATTGCAACAAGTTGTAGTGAATCAAAATTAGCCCCACACGGCTTCACCACTTCAAGATTGAAATGAACTCAACTAGTAAACAGAGTAAATAAACACTTACATAAGTAGCTTTAGCTTTCTCATTTACCCAACTTTCATCACTTTTTTTGCGATGAGTTTGAAAATAAAATTCTGAAACAGAAGGATCTTTTCTAGTAGTTTCTTTCTATATTCAAAAAAAGATACATATGCTATCAACATTGAATATGATATTATTTTCTTCAAAGAAATATATTTAAAAAGAATTATAATTACCATTCTCTTATAAATCAATCGATAAGATACATAACCACCTGTATGAAGTAATGCACCAGCATTTGAATCACGATTGTCTTTATTTCGTTCAGACTTTGTTTTGAACTCATCAGACTCCCAATACACCTTTATCTCATTGAATACTGCATCTCCCATCCAATGTGGTTTCAAAGGCAATTTTTTTCTAACATCTTGGAAAAGTTGGGTCATTTTTGAAGATGCCCTTTTATTAAAATTAGACCATATAGCACCATTATAGTGAGGAAACCACTTAAATTTCTTCTGCAGATATCAAATGAATAAAATATTAGATATATAGTCCCACAATTATATTTACACATGAATCAGAATGTATAAATTTTTTACCTTGAATTCCTCAAACCACATCTCGCGGTAGCCTATGGAAACTTCTTCCATGAAGGCCTAGCCAATTTAAACTTACTCCGAATGCAATTAGAAATACCATCAATAACTACCTTGTGTGGATCAAACCTACATAACATATAGTAGTTATCAAATATCTGCACATATAAATAGTACACCAAAATATATGTATTATTAAACGTTAGTACATCTGCATATATAAATAGTACACCAAAATATATGTATTATTAAACGTTAGTGGTATTACCCATCCCCTTTAGGTACAATCCATATTTGATTATCATCGGCTATATTGTTAACTATATTAGGTAAGGTGGCTGGAGTCCTGTTGGCCGGTGATGACATTAATGGTTCAGAATCTTGATTTGCAGGTTGGGACCGATTAGATTGAGGAGGAGATTTAATAATAGCAGGCTGGGGTTGGTTGATCCCAAGATTTGGTTGAGACTCATTTACATGAAGTAGACTAGTATAGGAATAAAGGGGTTGTGATGGTATTATGGGAGGCACAATAATGTTATAAGTTTGGGATTGATTGACTTAAGGATTTGGTTGATGTGAGGAAGAGTTATTCACATAAGGTGAACCAGTATGAGATTGAAGGGATCCTGACAGAATTATGGGAGACAATTGAACTGCTTGTCGCTCTATTGCCTGTTTTTTTATTACTTCTCTCCTTTTCCATTAGGCAATCCAGCTCTTTTAGATCCTGCACCTTGCATCTGCATCAAATAAAAATAGAAAAAATAATATATTAGTAATTTAATTGATGAACAACACATGAATAAATGTGATAAAAATAATATATTAGCATAGAATGTAAAGAGAACGATCTTATTAAGTATTAGAGTGAAAAAGATCCAAATGAAGCAAAATAGATATCGTGATTCATGATATAACTGATTTCGGCTTGTGCACAAAGAATGTTAAAGATACAAGGAACATTAGAATAGTGTAGTACCACAAATAGGCTAATTAAACGGTGCCGACAAGTGACTATTTCTAGATATTTCTAGTAACAATAGAAGTGCAAAACACAAGACTCAAAGTATAGATCTTCACAAAAAGTAAGTACTTAAATTAAACAAGCAGTCATATGACACATAGTTTGTATGAGTACTTAAATTTAACAAGTGAATTCTCTTCCAGTAGACAAGTAAAACAACAATAATTTTGACAAAAATCCAAGTAGCTTTAATTAAATATAGTATTGTACATTGACAAAAGAAATCGACAAGCTAATATTCTCAATCCTCCTCATATTCATCTTCATCTTCCTCTTGAGTATGAAAGTGACTTGTTGAATCATCACTATCCAAAAAGTCTTCCTCTTCACTTGTTTTCTTCTCTTCATCACTAGCTTCTTCACTTAATGTCTCCTCATCACCTTCCTCTTCTTCATTTGATATATCCTCACCTCCCTCTTCAATTATATCACATTCATTTTCATTAACAATAGCTTGAAAACTACTTTCATCAACCTCTTCACTATTAGCTTGGTTATCACGTAAGCAATCAATTGGGTCATCCTCTATACTTACACTAAAATATGATTGCTCCTCTTGGTAAGCAACTTTCAAATTGTATCTTGTATCTACAACTCCTCTTGGCTTTGTCTTATAACCACCCACCAATAAGCCTTATTTTCTTTTCTTTCAAGATGATTTATAATAAACTTGAGTTGCAGTTTGTGGAAAGATAAAAGGGTCAAATTTAGAATATCTTCCCCTTCTTTAAACCTCGATAATACCAAATTGGCTATCAACTTTCATACCATGTTTTGAGGGATCAAACCAATCATAATAAAATAAAACTAACTTCATAAATGATGTCATTGTCCATTCGAATTTGATAATCCCCTTAAGAACACCATAATATTCATTTGTAATGCCATCTTGTCCAACTCCAGTAACACACACCCCACTGTTATATGTACTTTTTCCTTTGCCCTAAGAAGTATGAAATTTGTATCCATTCACAAAATAAACAGGCTAAGACTTTGCCTTTCTTAATGGTCCCATTGCTAAGACTTACAAATATGGATTCTACAACATCTCTTGTGGATTACTATTTACCTATCAAATAATTAAAGCATATTAGATATGAATTTTAAGTGATATAATATTTATTAAAATAATCGATTCATATATAATCTTTGAACCATCATGGAAAGTCTTCTTCAATTTGTTTATCAATGACATCGTCAGTGAGATCACTGTAAGTATCTCTCAGGATTTGCTCATACAAACTGCATGTACTTACATTAGCACATTAGTTTCAATCTAACTATAATAGTTAAATGAAAAACATGGTTGATACTTACTTGAGAAAAGGCTTAACCTCATCACAATTTATAAGAACATGCATTGTGCTGCAACAACTTCTTTATCATCTAGCCATCGGATATCACCATCCTTCTTACCATAACTTCGACCAGGATAATTAAAGACTGATAGTGTTAGGTTAGTTGTATTTTTTTCACTGACATTATCATTATGCCCAACTCTTTTGTTTCTATGAAGTCAAACAACAGGTGTATGATGGCATAAAGTTCAAAGTCAACCAACATGATGAAACAATTCAACTTGACATAGACTTTTCACTTACAGTTTTTCAGTGAAGCATTTGAAATAGACACCTGCTTCATTTAGCCTATGATCGATAAATTCAGCTTGACATATACAGGGAAAACTAAAAGGAAGATCTAAAGAGGTGAACAAAGAGGAAGATATAAAAAGGTTTATTATGGAACTACATTGTCTCACTGATCCGTCATTCTTGAAATTAATGAAACAGACCGAAGATGAATATAAATTTGGACAAAAAGGTGTTCTGAAGTGTATTGTCTTGCTCAGGAATTGCAGAAGATTTTGGAACTCACTTCTATTGTAGTATAGCTAGGTTAAAACATGAAAAAAATCCATAATTAGTTTAGAGGGTTATGCTAGATTTGTGATGTTAAATTGACATCGTCCTATAACAATATGTAACTTTTTGTATCAATTTTGTTATTCATAACATGTAAGATACATGAGCTAATTAAACACTCCCGCACGTCCATGATTGAACATCTAGAGAATGGATAGTAAAACAAAGGGTACAACATGAAAAACAAAACTCATCCGGTACCATGATAAAGAAATAAACTTTGGGCCTAATTGGTTCCTGCTTCTCTCTAATAACGAGAAAATTACTATTTCAGAAAGCAAAGCTAACTCAAATCCATAATCTTGCTCATGATCGAGGAGAGAATTATTCAAGATTGTAAAAAAGATCCAGAGTATAAATTTAACTTCAAACTTAATCTTGAAATATTCCGCTTATACTTATCAGTTCACAATCGACAAACTCAATAAACTCCAAATAAGATAGTTTTCATGAAAGTCCTTGTTCCCCTCCTTTTCCAATTTGCTTCTATTTTTTTATTGGGACAAAAGTTAATTATAGATAAGATGTGGATAGGTAAGAAAGGACTCAATAGTTTAGGAATATATAGTACTCATTCAGTAATGTAACTAAGAGACCCCCTCTATCCTTATTAATTGTCCACTTTACTTGGACCATCTTCTAGTGAAATTTAGGCATAAAGGATGTGTATGCAATACAGGGAAAACTCGATAAATTCAGGTTGACATATACAGTTTTTCATTAATTCCTCAACTTGTCTCGTGCATGTAGTATAGGGAAAACTATACAGGGAATATAACAATATCATCAAGATGAACAGAGGAAGTCATACTTCAGTAGAATTCTGAGCAAACTATTCAGTTAGCACTAACAACCTTCTAGAAGCACTAACAACCATAACGACATCAAACCCGTAGACAGTCCCACAGTGACTGAAATCAAGTTTAAGTACAAAAATAAAAAAATAAAAAAAAATAACAAAAATAGAGTAATCCAAAGCAGTAGGAGATTGTCTACTCACACTACCAAGCAAATCAAAGTGGAGCAATTCAAATTTTCAGTTGATGAAAGTAAGCATGCATACAAAATCAAAACCTTTCACTTCAAAATATCGAGTAGGGACCTTTGCAAATGAAAAAATTGTGAAGTTTACAGTAGAATCTAAAGAAACTAACCTCGAATACCATTGATTTTGATTGACAAAATTTTAAAGCTAAAGAGAAAACCTCTGATTTTTGGATATCACGTATTTTTTTTATAGAATTGAGAATTGAGAAGCCCCTGCTTAGAGAATTGAGAGGAGAAGGTGGAGAGGTTAACTAAGATGTCAATGTGAAAAAAAAATAAGGGAGACACGTTTTTGTCCAATTTTTTTGTATAGATGAAATTTGAAAAATTAATAAATTTTTTGGTTAAATTGAATGGAATTTATGAAATTAATAAATTATGTGTTGGGAAATATTTATTAATCGTGTGTTTAGATAAAGTACTTGTTAGCATGGTTTAAAGTTTAAGTGGTATATTAATGAAATATATACTATTAATCATGTCTAAGTGGGATATTGTTCCCTTGTACTTGTTAAGTATATTAAAATAATTTTTCCTTTTTACTTGTTCTAGAATTAGCAATTCTCAATCTCAATGAAGTTTTAATAGTTAATGTAGATTTTTAAAGTACCAATGACAAGGATAAATTAGTAAAATAATCACTTAATTAATGTTATTTTAAGAAGAGCATAAAATATTAACTGAAACAGGTAAAAGTAAATATAATGAGTTTAACTATTGTGACTTAGAGTATATTTAAAGACGTTATCAAATATAAAATTTCATATACAAAAATTAAGAAAGAAGAAATTAAAATAATTTTCTAAGAAAGTGTTTTTCTTTTGGTTTTCCATGTTTAGTGTTTGGTATTCGTATTGAAGCTTTGACTAATTTGAATCGCGCGTTGCAGGGCTCATTCTGGGAGTAGCGCTCCTAACGGGATTTTTTTTATCCCCAGGACTCAAACCCGAAAATCCTGATTAAAGAATTATTAATTTATAAAGATATTTAGGGAGTATAATTATATTATTGGTGGTCAAGGTGAAATAATTATTTTCAGGATATTTTCTTTGTTCTCAAAAATTCTAAGTAGGTGTTTGACCATAAAAACTAAAAAATTTTGAAGTTGGAGTTGGAGTTGAAGTTGAAGTTGGTTTGGAGTTGTGTTGGCCATGTGTTTTTGAAAGATTTTTTTGACTTTTGAAAAGTTTTTTTAAAATGTAATTTTATGCCCCCCCCCCCCCCCCCTTTTTCAAAAACTATCAAAATTGCCCAAATAACTAATTTACCTGATTCCCCTCTATAATTGATATTAATTTCATATGTAATTCTTTGCACATTACTTTGATGAACTCTGTGCCGATTTTTCAATTTTCCTAATTGTATTTTGAGGGAAACTTTACACAGAATGACTGGTGAAAGCTTGAAAATCAATTTGAACACAATCCATTTTCATTCAGATTACATAGTTAACTAGATTCATCTAATGGATGGTTTAGGTGGAAAATGTGATATCATGGACTACTATATCCGCCTTCCACGTAGGATTGTACTTCCACATTGCAATTTATTTGCATCTAAAAAGAAAATTTTATCTAAGTTACTTGAACTTTTCACTTTCGGTGCCGCACTCATGTCGTGTTAATTTTAACCCAAAGTATTTTTATACCTTGTTTTGAAATATTTGTTGTATTATGTTGATTTGGAATTTTCGTTGAAGCTGTAAACATGTAAACTTGTTATTACATTTGTTTACCTATTGTTCAATTTGTTCATCGCATATTATTTTGTAATTTTTCAGCTTAAAAGTTCATGTCAATTTGTTCATGGTTGTTGGTGGATGGATAGCTACAGTTAATAAAGAGGGGCTTTGTCTAATATTAAAAAATTTAGAGTAATATGAAATAATAATAAAAATTGAAATTGGAATTGAAAAAAAGTAAAAACAACAAAAAGTTGTTTTCACTTTTCAGAAAATAATTTTAGAATTATTTTTGGAATTTCTATGGCCAAACACCCCAAATCTTATAAAGTGAAAACAAATTTCGGAAAAAAGTGAATAATATCTTCCCCTTAATGTCTCAACAACCTTCTTTCATAGAACAAGTGATAAATTAAATTCCCTATATATTTTTTCAATTTCAATTAATATAACATAAAGTTTAGAACAATTGAATGGAATTTGAAATTGAGTTCAATTGGACATAATTTGGGCTAGGATTGTAATTAATTGGATAAAATTAGGCTAAAATTGATATAAATTGGCAAAATCAGGATAGAAAATAAATAAATTAGAAAAAACTAAATTGACTAAGGTTGAGGATTAATACAATAATAATAATAGTAAAACAAATAATATAATTATTCTCAGATTAGTTATGAATAAATTTTGCAAATAAAAATCTGGCACATAATATATTACTTTAAAATCAACGATAACAATAATTTGAAATTGACTCTTCTTTTGCTTGATAATATGTTTCCACCGATTTAATGTCTAATTTCTTTTTTATTTTATTATTTTATTCTTCATGTTTATTCTTTTCCTATTAAACTTGTAGCAAAAATCCGTTATTCTTCAAGTCACCAAAATAAATTTCAAGTCACAATAATCCGTTATCCTTTTCCTATCCTTTTATCCGTTATTCTTCAAGTCATAAAAATCTTACGTAAATCCCCAAGAAATAATTTCAGCTAAATTTGTGGCAACACAATCCCCAAATAATTTTCCAAGTAATAATTTCGTAGGTAAATCCCCAAGAAATAATTTCAGCTAAATTTGTAGCAACATAATCCCCCAGGTAAATCCCCAAGAATAATTCCCCAGCAAAATTCGCAGCACAAAATCCAAAAATAATTTCTCAAGTAATAAAATTCATTACATAAATTTTCACCAAAATATCTCTACGTAAATTCATAGGATAAATTACTTGGGGATTTTCCTATGGATTTAAAAAATATATATATTTATTCATATAGGTGTGGATTTACCTAGAGATAAAATACCTGCCGATACATTTTCTCAGGTAATGTCGCAAATACAAAATTTCGCAGGTAAATCCCCAAGAATAAATTTCCAGCAAAATTTACAGCACATGATCCCAAAATAATTTCACAGGTAATAAAATTCATTACATAAATTTTCACCAAAATATCTCTATGTAAATCTGTAGAATAAATTACTTGAGGATTTTCCTATACATTTCAAATATATATATTTATCCATATACCTGCGGATTTACATAGAGATAAAATACCTGCCGATACATTTCCCCAAGTAATATCCCAAGTACGAAATTTTACAGGTAGATCCCCAAGAATAAATCCCCAGCAAAATTCCCAGCACATAATCCCAAAATAATTTCCCAGGTAATAAAATTAATTACATAAATTTCCACCAAAATATCTCTACGTAAATTTGTAGAATAAATTACCTGGAGATTTTTTTATACATTTAAAAAATATATATATTTATCCATATACCTGCGGATTTACCTAGAGATAAAATACCTGCCGATACATTTCCTCAGGTAATGTCGCAAATACAAAATTTTGCAGGTAAATCCCCAAGAATAAATCTCCAAAAAAATTTGCAGCACAAAATTCCCAAATAATTTCTCAGGTAATAAAATCCATTACATAAATTTCCACCAAAATATCTCTAAATAAATCTGTAGGATAAGTTACTTGGAGATTTTTCTATGGATTTAAAAAATACATATATCTGTTCATATACCTGTGGATTTACCTAGAGATAAAATATCCGCTGATACATTTCCCCAAGTAATGTCGCGAGTAATAATTTCGCAGGTAAATTCCAAAGAATAAATCCCCAGCAAAATTCGCAGCATAAAATCCCCAAATAATTTTCCAGGTAATAAAATCCTTTTCATAAATTTTCACCAAAATATCTCTAAGTAAATCTGTAGGATAAATTACCTGGGGATTTTTCTACGAATTTAATATATATATATATATATATATTTGTCCATATACCTGCGGATTTACCTAGAGATAATAATTTCGTAGGTAAATCCCCAAGAATAAATCCCCAGCATAAAATCCTCAAATAATTTCCCAGGTAATAAAATCTTTTACATAAATTTTCAACAAAATATCTCTAAGTAAATTGTAGGATAAATTACCTGGGATTTTTCTACGGATTTAAAAAATATATATATTTGTCCATATACCAGCGGATTTACCTAGAGATAAAATATCCGCCGATATATTTCCCCAGGTAATGTCACAAGTACGAAATTTGCGCAATATGACGCCAAATTTACCTGCGAAATTTGTTGCAAATATATAGTTCGCAGGTAATATATTTTAATATTGACGAATTTAATAATTTCGTAGGTAAATCCGCATGTATTTCCTGTGATATTATTCTCTAGGTAAAATTCCCAGATAATAAGCAGTTTTCTAGTAGTTGGTGGAAGACCCGTATCAAAAAATTTTCAAAACTTTCAAGGATGGTTCGAGATGTGCTATCAACTCAAGATTCTTCAGTTGCTTCGGAGCAAGCTTTTAGTTCAGAAAGATTTATAATTGGAGATCATTGATATTCGTAAGCAAATGATAATTTGAAGATTTCGATATAATTTAGAGATTGGATCAATGTCGAACAAAGAAATTTTGGGCTCCCAAAATTATCGCCCCAAATTGAAGATGAAATAGATGAAATTTTTTAGAAAAATACTGATGATGGAATGAAAGCAATGGAGGAACACGGAAAGAGACCAATTTCAAAAAATTTATCCACCGAAGAAATAAAAAAGTTACGCCTAGAATATTATGGACGTTATAAATATTAATAAGAATTTAGAATAGAGATCTAATTCAAACAGAACCCTTCCTAGAAGGTGTCTGCGTAGATTAAATTTTCTTTTAATATTTGTAACTAATGTACAACGCACGAAATTTGAATAAATATAACGGCTATTCACCTTAATTGTATTTTAAAATTTGTCTTTTGTTTGATGCCTTAATTATATTTGTAACTTTGAAGTATGGGGAAAAAAGTTTAATACTTTTAACTTTATAAAGTTAGGAAATTTTTTAACTTTATAACTTAAAATTATATAAATATAATTTAACTTCTTAAACTTATTAAAAAATATTATATTAACTTAAACTTAAAGATATTTTTTTTAAGTTTATGTTATATTAAAACATATTATATTTATTAACTTAAACTTAAAAGATATATTTTTAAGGTAAAGTTTTAAACTTTTTAAAATATATTAAACTTAAACTTATTAAAAAAAGTTAATAAAAAAATGTCATATTAATATATTATATTAATAAAATATAATACTATAAGTTACATAAGTTAATATAATATATTATATAAGTTAATTATATAATATAATTTAACTTAAAAAAAACGTGAACTGATCGTCTTTTTCAGTACAAATTCGATGCTGATCCGGTCTGACCCAGCCTGGTTCCACATCAATAAACAACGGAACAGTGCGGACCAGCAAAAATGTCCGGTATTCTAGTTCGGCGAAAAACTCCAGTAAAGACTGTTCGGTACTAAAACCGGTTCCGTTTAAATCGATCCTATAGTACCGGTTCCGGTCCATTGCGACTCTTAATCCCCACACTTTTTTTTTCTAAAAATAATCTCCGTAAGTGCCAACTCATACTTGTTCCTCGCCCATTATAAAAATAAAATAATTTCTTTAGAATGGTATTTAAAATTATACCAGCTGTATTCTTTCGAGTAATGCCATGCGACTAGCATTTCGTACAACATGTGAACTGCCTTAATACTTTTTACGTACAAACAAAAGAAAAATACTATGGGATATATGTCAAAACTCCCACAACGGTTTTGTCAACAAATTGAATTGACTAACCTAAATCATCTTCAAATAGGCAAGAAGAAATTAAAGTGAAATACAAATAAGAAGCTTCAAAATTATATTGTATTGGAGAAGTTCGTTAATTAACATCAAAAGATAGAAATTATTTATTTATTTATTTATTTTAAAAAACCTTGGCATTTTAGAGATGAAAGTCTGATTACGTTAAGAACAAATAAGGGGAGCGTATGAGTTAGGATACATGCGATCCAAGATAATAACAAAAGCCATAAAAATGTGAGGTTCAAAGCCTGGTTGTACCACCAAGCTAAAAACGTCGTCGCTAATCAAAATGGTAGTGCGAGTAGTAGCGTTAGCTAGTTTTCGTGATATATTTGCTACAATATGACCATCAGAATTTATGATGTTGCAATTTCGCCTGCTAAAAGAACCCTGCACCCTGTAATCTGGTCTCGTCCTCCTAATTTTCTTGCCCATGACATTATTTTGATCTCCAGCAACAAATACTTGAGCCTGGCATGATGTAGTTGTTCCCATCATCGTGAGCAGAGATGATGGAGGTCTTCTCATAACGAATAAAGGAGTAGAATTGTTTAGATCAGTGGATCCATCATTTTCTTCCCCTCCTCTATATCCATTCCACTCATATTGTAATAACACGCTCATCTGTTAACAAATATATGCATGATTATGTATACATAATTCGTAACTGATTTATGGCTGAATATATCGACAATCTTTTAAGTTTATCGGTAAATTTTATTTAGATACTTGAACTATGACTTATTTCAATTTAATTAACATATTGTTTTTCCCAGTAATTAAATTAGCCTCTATACATATGACAATGTATTCTTAGACACTTCCATCTCAAATTTTGGAACCTCTTTTTGCACATATTCTCAAGTGCCTATTATGCATTCATATAAAATATGACACTTCCTATAATTTAATTATACACGTCAACAGTAATTGAAAAAAATACACATGAACATCAATGGAAACATGCCTGAGGTGATTACGGCTTATTGAGGTTCACAAATATAATTAAAGCAGGTCACATATTCTATATTGCTAACTTATCTACGTGTAAACACTTGCGAACATGTATCCGAGTACTAATATGAATTAACCATGTACCCCGAGTACTCAAGCCCAATAGGTCATTGTTCTAAGTGTCTTAGTGAATTTTACTGATAAACTAAAAAGGTTACCTATGTACTATTCAGCCTTGATCTATAAGAAGATGAAATGAAGATCATGCGGATAAAATTAAAGCATATGTACCTGTGGTCTCAATGTTAAGAGCGGGTTACCATGTGCGTCCATGAGTACTACTCCACCTGATCTGCTGCCTCGGCTAGCAATGGACCGATTCTTCCTTCGGGTGTAGTTGTCTACTCGGAAGACTAATCTGCCTTGCTTATCAAACACCGTGAATCCATCCGTTCCCTGGAAGCTCATACTGGATTTCTTCCACACTGTGAAGATATACGGGCAATTAACCCGTGGCCTACTTATTATTACGCGAGTTGGACAAAGAGGAGGAGAAAGACAACTATTGTTATCTCCACGATCATGGTCGTCGTTGTAAACATGATGTTTGCTTCGCAGTTTTCTATGATGATATGCTGGATGAATCTTTGACATGTATTCAAGTAAGATGGTTGCGATAGCTTCTCCTTCTTGATCTCTTAATTAACTTGATTCAAATCATATATGATGAAGAATATAGTCGGACTATTATTATTTTTAATACGATTAATTTATATAATCTCTCTATTTGGTTATTGATCATGCATAGTGGAAGATGACGAGCCTTTGTCGCGTACGAATGTGTTTCAAACTTGGTACGCAAAAGATGAATTAACTACTCTGTTTAAGAATGTTGATTGGAAGAGTTTCGGCCAATTGATTGAAAATGCTACAAGAATTAATGTATGTATGTGGAAAGAGAGGCCTCTCTTTCAACTAATTTATGTTTGTTTCTCAATATTTTAATTTTATTTAAATAGAGATTAGAAATTATTAGTGGATGGTATTAACCTAGTGGTTATTAACAATGTTAAACATCAGGATCAAATTGAGGTAGGGCCGGCAGGCCTTACGTCCACTTCCATTCCTAGTAAAATAAAATGCCAATAATAATATAGGTATAAATCTCTTTATAGTTGATATTAATCTACTTTCCACATGATCAACAGTAGGATAGCTAGTTGCCCACTGAAAGAGTAATCACCTTATATGTTTTGGTCAAAAAAAAAAAAGGGATTTGCATAATACAAGCGCCGCAGGAAGGAAAGAAAGAAGAACACCACCACCTCGTGTTTAAGTCCTACATCGGTGGAATAGGGAAAAGATGGTTTTCTTATACGGACTTGGATAGTTCTCCCTGCATGATCTAGTTTTTGGAGTTCAGTTAGGCCATGTGTTATATATACACATGATATGTGAGACGAAGTGTTAAGTACTACATCGATGGAATGAGGAAAAAAATGATCTCTGTATATGAATTTGACAATTCTCAAATATCATATCTTTACATCTTGTTGAGAATATAATTAAGCTCATCCCAATTCTTGGTTTCTTGATCCTCCAGTTTTTACTGTTCATGTTCTA
Source organism: Capsicum baccatum var. pendulum (assembly GCA_030864225.1). Classification (NCBI taxonomy): domain Eukaryota; kingdom Viridiplantae; phylum Streptophyta; class Magnoliopsida; order Solanales; family Solanaceae; genus Capsicum; species Capsicum baccatum. The sequence goes on along the minus strand of CM061558.1, from coordinate 167,005,167 downwards.
GATGTCTAATTTAGGTTGTGCAGGGTTGTTGAAGATTTTCATGTCCGGCTTGTATAGAATAGGTGACCTATTTATCTGACTTTACAATATAATCGTCACCTCTTAAATTATCTTTTGAGATTGACAGTTAGGTCAAGCTTTATTTTTTAACATGGTACCAAGTATGCAATTTCTATATAATCCTTACCTCTTAAATTACTTTTTGAGATTGACAATTAGGTCAAACTTTATTTCTTAACATGGTACCGAGTATGCAATTTCTATGATCAAATTTCACCGCCATCTATTTATTAAAAGAATTTTCACGTTCTTATTCATAAAAGAAAATCAAATACACATATAACGAGGTTTGTTGAAAATATAATTGAGTAAATTAAAAAATGTTATCATCTTTAATGAATTAAGCTTTTTAGGTAAGATATTTATGTACTTCAATAAATTTAATATTTTTCCTGGTTGGGGTATACCAAGTCCAGGCTACAGTGAAAGATGAGAATTGAGATGTTTACACAATTAATATATTGTGTGAGTAGATAACTCACTTATCAAATTTTAGACCGATAAGAATTAGCCAATATAAATCCAGAAAAGTAACATGGAAACTTTACTTTACCGAATAACAGGAGAGCTTGATCGCGCTTCGCACGCTTTTAAGTATATGTATTTGAATAAATTTTCTCTTTGATTATTTATGCATTCAATATATTGTCTGATAATATAATTATAGGTTGTTCTGATGAAGATGATAATTGTAATAGAAGAAAGGTTATCAAGTTTAACATAATGGAAAGTAGTATATTCTTAATGAATCTATAATCTATATCTATATTTATAATTTATAATATATTAAAAGTGTGAAGATTTATAAAAAAATTAATTGAATTTTTTGCCTTTCATTAAAAATTTTCTTGATAGACAAAATCTTCATTTTCCATTTTCTAAATATATTTTTTAATTAATAATAAAATAAAAATCCTAAAATATATGGTAGAAGAAACTATTTGATAAGAGGTATTAGGAGAATTAATTTCTATAATAAAAAAACACTCCAAAAATATATAGAAGAAGAGAATTAGAATGACACAAGGCTAGTATTTTTTGTATTTGGGTAGGATACGTCTCCAATTTCATTTTTCTTTTTAGGTAATTCGGCTATTTATTTTTGGTTAGTAAAAAGGGGGTTGTTTTTGTTTGTTTATATTTTTGGCTTCGTTGAAAAAATTTGTGCTAAAAAGTTAAAACGTTGTTTTTTATTTGTCTATTATTTTGTCATTGTTAAAAATGTGACATTTTGATTTTTGGTGAAATAATTTTGCACTTAATTTAATTTATAATCCTTTTAAGGTTTAGTTGTATAATTTTGGCAAAAACTTATAATACTTAATACTTTTAAATCAATTGAAATTTTACCTTATATAAAAAAAATAATTTCTACAATTCTTTTTAAATAATAGTTTGATCAAATTTTACTAGAAACTTAGGGCTGCTTCTTCATTGTTACATCTATTTTGTGTTTTATTTGTTAATTGATTGTATATTTTTCATTTTGTGAACAAGAAGTACGATTACAGGTCCTCCTTTTGTGACACCATCGCTTATTGATAACGGTCAAATAACACTCTTGAATGGGTGTAAGCGATCGTTGTCAATATAAAACCCAACTAGGTTGGGGTCGAATTCCACAGGGAACAATGTGAGTGGCAATTAAACTAGTTTGAAACCAAAGCTACAAGTTAACTTCAAACAAATGATATAAAAAGATAAAATGGGGTTTTTGGAGATTAGCAAATAATTTTTGGTCACTTTAATTTCAGTGTTTGTCAATCAAGATTTTATGAGATAACCAGGATTATGTTCACTAGGGCTTACGGAACATGGCAGATGCTACCATTAACTTAAGGTTCTCACGGTGGTTAGGATGACAAGCTATCTTTATCGATGATATGCTCAAATGTCTCTCGACCTATTCAAGCGTCTAATTTCCTAATCCTCTCGAACTTAGGGAATCGCAACTCATTGCCCAGATTTGACCTCAGGTTAATCAACCTTGTTACAGCGCTGATTATTAAACGAAGCCTTTCCGAGTCCCTATTGATAATTCACTTCCTACCGTTTATGATTTCTTTCTCAAGCAAACCAAAGTAGGTACGCCTATTGTTTGCAACCAACATACATAAATTCTAATCTCAAAATTACCAAGAAATCCTAACACCTATTAAACCTTGAGTAATTAATTACCACCTTATCATAACCTAATCCTAGATACCATAATCCAGGTTAAGGGTGTTCAGCCACTCATGATGCAAGAAATAAGCACACAAATTGAATTCATAATTGAGAAGATTAACTTACAATAATGAAGGAAATCAAAAGTGAATTTGTAATTGAATCACAAAGCAAACACTGAAATATTGGTTTAGAGAGAGAAAGAGAGAGAAAGTCGTATATTCTATCTTATGGGGTATGTCAATCGATAATGATCGAATGAATAAAAAAAACCTAAAACAAGGCTTTAAATAGTTAACCCTAAATAAGAAAATAAAATCAAAGTTTAGATTTTCTTCAGAATAGATGACAACGCTTATGATGGCCTATCAGGAGTTTGACGACCTATCACAGACGTCGTCAGATTCTCTTTAAGTTTGGCTTTTACTGTCTCAGGCTGGCGGCTACAATGACGTCCTATTAGGAGTCTGATGGCGCATCATGGATGTCGTTAGCTCCTCTTCCATTTTGAGAATTTCTGCCTAAGGTTGACGGTGATCTTGACACCTTATCATAACTCTGACGCCTTATTATGACATGCCGTCAAAATGTTACAACAAATCTCATTCTCTGGTTAAGGTTGACGACATCCTTGACAGCTTATCACCAAGTTGACGACGTGTCATGGATGTCGTCAGCCATACTTTGTTCTTTATTTGGTTCCGATTTCATGCTTTTTGCTTTCTTTATTTGTGGTTCCCCTTCTTCTCTACTTATACTGCAAAATCAAAGTAAACTAATAAAAAACGACTAAAGTTGCTCAAGACTTTGCAATTATTTAGAGTTAAAAACTTTAAATGTATTAGTATAGGCTCACACATCAACACCCTCAACTTAAACAATTGCTTGTCCTCAAGCAACCAGAATATAACCAAGACTATACAAAGTACAAGTTGACAGCTAACTACTCATATCAGTTCAAAATACATGCACCATCTCCAAGGTCAGTCAAATTAAGAGCAACTGTGTCTATTATTGAAAACACCCATGCAACTCACGAGGATCAAGATATGACAAGAATTTTAGCAATAACAAACCAACACATACCCAAATCACACTATCCAAATAAGGCAGTGATTAGCTACATACTTAGTGTACCCTCACAATAAAGAAATATCTTTTTCACTCATGTCAGAATTTACATACATAAACACAGGGATAAACACAAAACTCACTCTCAGAACGAAGTTCCAACATTACGCATCAAATGCCATAGGTTTGCCTTTATAGTTAGTACCCAAGTCGTCAGACAGGTCAGTTAGGATTACTATAGGGATTTTCTTAAACTTATAATGTAGGCTAGGGGCTGGTATGATATTCATGGATATTTCAGAGTGACTATGCCTCCTTGACACTATACTAAACTCTTGGGGTTTCAACTCCCAACCTTCTTTTCTTCCTCTCTTTTATTGATCACACATGCTCAAGATGGATGCAGTCTTTTCAATTATCACATTATCTTTTTATCATCTTTTACACAACTTTCTCATTTCTTATTCCTTTTTCACCGCACCTAACTTTTTATTCTTTTCTTTTATTCTTCCTCTCTTCATACTCATTTTGTATCACATACCCCTATGATAGCCACCCTCAACTTAGGCTATTTGCCTAAGTCAAGGTGCACAGTGTCCAAGGAGGACCAGCACCAAAATAGGTCCATTGTGATGTAAATGGGAAGGTGAGAGGTGTCGTAGAAAGAAATAGGCTAATTAGGCTCAAAACAGGCATCAAGAGATATTATGCACATAGGGAAGGTCATTTTGGCTAAAGTGGGCTAAAATAAAAAAAACGGCCTATGATCCTTTCCTAACTCCTATCCTATGATCATGGCTAGACTAACAGGGAAAGTTCCAGATTCAACACACAACGGGAACTGAGTAAGACTTTACATACACAAGGCACATAAGTATCTCGTATATCACTACTTATTTGGTTCATGCACTTGTTTAACAAAGGTTATTCAGTTGCCAGACTAATGCCATAAAAAGCTACACTGTGGTCACAAATGGATGCAATTCACATAGTAATATATCAGACCAATGGAGAGGTGCTCAAAAATAACAAAAATAAGTTAACTGCCTTAGTTACTTTTATTTTTCCTAGTCAATTACAACACATCACAAAACAAGCGCAATGCGCCTAAACATGGCGGGTCTACTAGGAACAAGACTCCAGGGAAAAGAGGCATGGCAACAAAAACCCCAGGAGGACATCAACACCCACAAGTAGCCCCAACACCCTTAACTTAAAATTATACAATGTCCCCAATGCATCAAACCAAAACAAGAGAGTTAGAAACATACCTGTGGCACCATGGGTGTGAAGATCTAATGTCAATCACATAATACGAATACAAACAACAAAATACCTTGGGTTGCTTCCTAAGAAGCAGCTAATTTAGTATCGCAACACGCTAACATCCAATCATCCTTTATCCCTCCATTTTGGTGATTTAAATTATCGGCCCATATTTTGATCTTTATATCTTTTAGGTCCATTGGTCAAATGTGAGGGCATGATAAGAATGTTCTATCACGCCACTTTGAAGACTTGAACCTCTTGCCCAATTTTGCATCGAACTTTCGTGTGGGCTCATTGGGTAACGATAAGGATCTTAAAAAGCCACTAAATGGATATCGATCTTTAAGATTCTTGGCCTTTAAGACTGGGGTTGAAGTATACCCTTTCGGAAAGATAAACTCCAAAATGTAAGAATTTTCATCCTCATTTTCAAAATTCATCATTTTCTTGGGTGGTTCGACGTTTTTCACATCCACTAAGCATAATGTTGAAAAGTAGTTCGAATGAGGACTGACTCTTAATTTTGGAGTAGCGTCTCTATTAGTATATTTCCCCCGAAATGGATTAGAGTCTTCACAAGGATTGTTCTTGATTTCTTCTTTCAATTCTAGTACCATTTCCTCATCTTTGGCATCTTCGTTCATGAATGGTTCAGTTGGTTGGGAAATCTCCAATTGAAGATCAACATCAAACTCATCATCAGTATAGGATTCTAGCTCCTTATCTTCACACTGTTCCATTATGTTAAATGATTCCACAGACAAGATATCATCTAAACATAATATAGAAAAATGTTTTGAATAATTGACCTCTATATCCATCTCCTCATGAATGATCGGCTTCATATCTTGATGCATATCACATACATATCATATGTTTCTTTCAGGAGATCCAACATTTGTTGAAACATAGCTTCAATTCCACTCTTACCGATGCTTCTTTCTTCATTTTCTTGACCATAAGACCTATCAAACTCATAAGAAGAACTAAAATTTGGGTTAGCGTAATAGAAGGAGGGGGCATTTAGGCAATCACTCCAATGTCCATATCGACCACCATATAAAGAACAATCATACTCTCGGTAGGATGGAGATGGTGCACACATCTCTCTTCGGAGAGCATATCTATAATCTTGCCAAAAGTGAGGTCCATCATAATATGGACATGGATCATCAAGATAAGATTTCCAACCACCAAGCTCATGTTCATTCCACGATGACATAGTAATAAGTAAACTAAAAGAAAAATCTACCAAACACAAGAAATAAAAGAAAACTAAAAATAAATATTTACAAGTTTGAATTCAAGCTAGTAGGCTAAAATTCCAAACCAACTCAATACACCAAATTGTTCTCCGGCAATGGCGCCATTTTTGATAACGCTTAAATTACACTCTTGAATGAGTTAAGCGCTCGTTGTCAATATAAAACCCAACTAGGTTGGGGTCGAATCCCACAGGGAACAATGTGAGTGTCAATTAAACTAGTTTGAAACTAAAGCTACAAGTTAAATTCAAACAAATGATATAAAAAGATAAAATGGGGGTTTTGGAGATTAGAAAATAATTTTTGGTCACTTTAATTTCAGTGTTTGTCAATCAAGATTTTATGAGATAACCAGGATTATGTTCACTAGGGCTTATGGAACATGACATATGCTACTATTAACTCAAGGTTCTCACGGTGGTTAGGATGAACAACTATCTTTATCGATGATATTCTCAAATGTCTCTCAACCTATTTGAGTGTCTAATTTCCTAATCCGCTCAGACTTAGGGAACCATAACTCACTGCCCAGATTTTACCTCAGGTTAATCAACCTTGTTACAATGCTGAACGAAGCCTTTCTGAGTCCTTATTGATAATTCACTTCCTACAGTTTATGATTTCTTTCTCAAGCAAACCAAAGTAGGTACGCCTATTGTTTGCAACCAACAGACATAAATTCTAATCTCAGAATTACCAAGAAATCCTAACACCTATTAAACCTTGAGTAATTAATTACCACCTTATCATGACCTAACCCTAGATCCCATAATCCAGGCTAAGGGTGTTCAGCCACTCACGATGCAAGAAATAAGCATACAAATTGAATTCATAATTGAGAAGATTAACTTACAATAATGAAGAAAATCAAAAGTGAACTTGTAATTGAATCACAAAGCAAACACTGAAATATTGGTTTAGAGAGAGAGAGAGAGAAAAGTCTTATATTTCATCTTATAGGGTATGTCAATCGATAATGGTTGAATGAATAAAAAAAAACCTAAAAAAATGCTTTAAATAGTTAACCCTAAATAAGAAAATAAAATTAATGTTCATATTTTCTTCGGAATAGATAACAGTGCTCATGATGGCCTATCAGGAGTTTGACGACCTATCACGGACGTTGTCAGATTCTCTTTAATTTTGGATTTTGCTGTCTCAGGCTGACGGTGACAATGACGTCCTATCAGGAGTCTGACGGCGCGTCATGGATGTCGTCAACTCCTCTTTCATTTTGAGAATTTCTGCCTAAGGTTGACGGTGATCCTGACGCCTTATCACAACTTTGGCGCCTTATCTCGACATGCCGTCACAATATTATAGCAAATCTAATTCTCTGGTTAAGGTTGACGGAATCCTTGATAGCCTATCACCAGGCTGGCGATGTGTCATGGATGTCATCAGCTACACTTTGTTCTTTATTTGCTTCCGATTTCATGCTTTTTGCTTCCTTCATTTGTGGTTCCCCTTCTTCTCTACTTATACTGCAAAATCAAAGTAAACTAATCAAAAACGACTAAAGTTGCTCAAGACTTTGCAATTATTTAGAGTTAAAAGCTTTAAATGTGTTAGCATAGGCTCACACATCACTTATGCTTTTGTATCTATCCCTGTTCAATATTTATTTTTCTACAATATGTAAGAAATAATGAAAAATCAACTCTTTAAATAGATAAAAGTGAGAATTATTATTGTCATTATTTTTCATTTTCAAGGAAAATGAATCTTTAAAATAGTAAACAAAATCAACGAAAAACACGTCCACTGAATCACAATTTAGTGTCTTTTAAGTATTTAAAATTTATAATATTATCTTTGTTTGTAATAATTTATGAATTTTCTTGAGCCCTTTTTATTTTTGATATGTGATAAACTATTTGTACATGTAGTTCTTATTTGATGCAGTGACATGGAATGTCAAACTGATTAATTTATAGAAGTAGTTGGACATACACATGTTCTCTGCGAGAAATTAGTTACTGGTAAAGCTGGATAAAGATGTTGAAGTTGCTTAGAGACTTCTGATACCAAGAAAGAAGGTAGTAATATCCTAAACCTTTTGTTTATTCCGATGTACTGACTACTAATATAACATGTTATTTTAGAGGTAATGATAGATTTTTTTGCGTTGTATCTTGCTTATATATAATAAGTGATTTATGTGTCAATGAACTTTTATTTATATCACTTTAAAAAAGGAAATTCTATCTGAAAACTTCCTCAACATCTCAAATTATGTGCACGATAGTGTTGGTTAGTAACAATAATTCCTAAGATATATGGTAAGAGAAAAATAGAAAAATCATCTCACAAGTGTTTGTTTATTGTCTTGTGAAAGCTTTTGAAGGTGACGTAGTGTTTGTTTATATACAAATGTAGATTCTATATAAATTGCACGTGTTGTTTTGAAATATATAGCTTTGTCCGAAAAAAGATATCAATTTTATTGTTGTATGTAATTAATTGTTCTAAAAGAAATTATGTTAATGGTGTGTGATACTAAATACATTAGTATAAGATTCCCAAGAGAAAATTTGAATGTTCAGTTGCTTGTGTTTTGTCAAACTATATTATGCGCGCAAATAGATGAGTACAATATTTATTTTGAATCAACTATTATTTTTATGATTTTGCGCAGTTTTATTGATTGCCGTGAGACACACGTGCAAAACACGTCCTCTATTCTAGTAAATATAGAAATAAAGTATAAAGTATAAATGCGATTTTATTTCATTCCCATTATAGTAGATGTGTATTTGATAATACTTAGTGGAAACTAAAGCAAGGCAACACGAAAGCTTCTAAAAAGCATCTCCTCAATTGGACTGCTATAACATTAGGCCTTTCTGTCACTTGTACATCAGTGGACGTGGTGGAAAACTTTTGAGCCAAAGATCTTATTTAAAGATGAACTTGTTAAATAAATAAGTTAATAAATTAAATTATTTGAATATAAATATGTATTAATCAAAATTTCCTTTATTTGAATAGGTAATTGCTGTCAAGAACTGCATAAAACATGGAACTTGTGGAGACCTTAATCTCCAATGCCTATGTATGAAGAAAGAAATTTGTTTAAGAATAATTCGAGGTATCTACATTATACATAACGATCCTAAACAGTGTAAATTTACTCTGTCACAACTTCAGGTTGGACATAAGATCAAGGACATTTCTGATGATTTTATTTTTCTTATGAAAGAAAGATCAAGTGACGTAATTTGGGAGAAAGTCAATTCAAACAAAAGTAGTTTTAAAAGTACTGATAAATCTATCCAACAAAAACACTTGGAGAGTAAAGCCTGCAAAAAAGCCAACAGAACATCTTAGTCCAAACATGATTGACAGGGTGATATAAATTTAATATTATATACCCTTGTGTAAGTTTCAAATAGTTAGTGATACTTCTTCTAATATGGTAGTTCTTGAAGGAATTCAGTCAATGAATCAACAAAGCTTGGAAGACAGTATAAAATGACAAATGATATACTCTTAATGCATACTTATTGCAGATTTTAAGCTTTAGATGATTGAAGCTTCAAACTTTCAATATCGTTGTCATTATTTATGATTGTAAATTTCATCTCTATTCTTTTCTATATTTTCACAATTTGATTTTGAGGTTCTACTAAAGTAATATGAGCAGTCTCATACTGAAATAAGTAAACAACAACAAAAAGAATTTAGCACTTGATACTTCTAATTTGACAATATATTTATCAAAAATATATAGACATTAACTATCTAAAAATACAATATCAACATCCATGTTGCCTTGAGTTTTCAAAAATGTCGCCTCATGGATTTAGTTTAGTTGAGCTGCACTTTGAAAAAGCTCAATGAAATGATTTGGAATATGCTAATTTTATTTTTAGAGAACCAATTTAATAATCATACTAACTGAGTGGTGAATCATGGTTAAACGACACATTAAAAAAAAAAAATAGACCTGAATATTCGTGTAAATACAACTCTTCCAGCAAACATTCAAACTTCTATCAATTGAATAAGATGGTAATTGAAGGGACATTATTATTAATGAATGTTGAATGTATGAGTTGTAGTCAAGTACACATGTAAACATCATAAAATAATGACCACATAGCGAGAGAAGTATCTCACAGTACCGCTAGAATTTTTTTTTAAAAACTATAGTATTCCTAAAATTAGTACTAAATATTCATAGAATCGTATATTTTATCTTTCATATATAATTATTAACACAAAACTTTTATTTTAAAGTTTTGATATTATTTTTCAATGATGTATTTTACATGGATAAATATTGATGTATTTTGAAATCGGCCGCACTTCGCGCAATAATAAATTTTTTATTAGATATGTATTTTTTTAATATTCAAGTGTTAATAATATGTAGCGATTATTTTTAGTTTTCAAACCCAGATAAATTTTATTGCAGTATTTAAATTAATTAGATTTTTAGTTTTCTCAAAAAACTAAAAAAACATTTAAAACACATGCTTTTCATAAAATAAGATTTGAGAAAGATTAAAATGCCTGAGATATCAAGATTTACAGAGGGAAATCAACCTTTGAAAGCTCTAGATGCCAATTTCTTGAAACCCTAGCTTGTTCTTACTTTAGTGATTGGAGATAGTTTGGGAGAGTGTTTATGACTGACAAGTCTTTAAAATAATGCCCCAAGGGTGTTTTATGGCCATGGGTCTTAAGTGGGGAAAGATAAAAATATTTAAAGTTCCTTTAATTAAAAGCTAAAAAATTATCGTCAGCGACTATGGATCACTATACCACTCGTAAAGACTCACTACGACTCATCACTATGAGTCGTAGCCTAGACAGTAGCTAAGGGACCTATATCTGTTGAACCTAAGACTCACACCACATGACTCATCAAGAGAACCTATGACTTGTAGGGTCCTAGTCGTAACCAAGACAAAAGCATTTAGGTAATACCCTGGTCACCCTATGATTGGTACATTATGACTCATATAGAGTAATTATGACACGTGACCCCTAGTTGTAGTCACAGTGGAAACTTCATGCTAGAATACTGGTCTGGCTATGATTGGGATTCTTAAGAACCATATAGAGACCTTACGACTCGTATAGTGAGTCGTAGGTTGGGCAGTAAGATCAAAGGCCAGGGAATTTTCCAAGAACCAAAATTTAGGGTGTTGCAAAATCTTAGTCACAATATGATTGATAGGGTGAAATAAATTAAATATTATATACCCTTATGCAAGTTTTAAATAGTTAGTGATCCTTATTATAATATGGTAGTTGTTGAAGGCATTCATTCAATGCATCAGCAGAGCTCAGAAAATAGTACAAAATGATAAATGATAGACTCGTAATGCATACTTGTTCTAGATTTTGAGCTTTGGATGATTGAAGCTTCTGACTTTGAATATCTTTGTCGTTATTTATAATTGTAGATTTTATCTCTATTCTCTTTTGTATTTCCACAATCTAATCTTGAGGTCCTTGTTCTAATAAGGTAGTTGTTGAAGGCATATTTTAGTTATTATTCAGAGAAGAGAAGTAATAGAAATGTAATTTCAAGATGTCGACTGAAAATCAAATGAAGAAAAAATTATTGACAAAATCAGCAACAAGCTCTGCTATAGATAATCTAACATTCAATAGTCCACAACAAAATTGAACCAATGAAAAATAATATCTTTAGTCACTCGCAACTTTCGATCCATCCTACAGAGATGATTTAGAATGTCCATTAATCTTGATAAAGCTAATGAAATTCTACAAAATTAAAAGTAGTAGAAAATAAGTCGAGAACCAACCCTCCACAAAGTTCTATTGAAAGAACCAAACATTTATAATACGTAGAATATAAGTTCATAAAATAGTGCCAATTGGTGTTTATCTCAAATTCATTTGGTTGTATATTATTTTGGTGAGCTTGTGTTACTTTATCTACACCATCATTCGTCAAGTGTAAGCCTACTTGTCCCAAAATAGAGCCAATGCTAGATGAGCATAATAAATTAATGATTTGTATGATAAAATAATATTATTAGGAGAAAGAAAGAAATACCTTGTGCTTGTTTAAGTGTGTGGGCATATATTTTCGGATACTTTTTTGTAGACAATATTTTTAATGAATGCAAGGTTTTTTCATGTCATTGTCAACATTCAGTATAGTTAATCCTTGTCTTGTCGTTACTCGAGATACCGCTACATATAATTGGTTATAGGTGAATACTTATTTTGGAAGATACAATCCAACATGATTAAGAGACTGTCCTTGACTTATATTAATTGTCATGGTGAAATATGGTGCTAGAGGTAGTTGTTGTCTCTACAACTTGAATGGCCACGTCGAATCATTAGGAGACCAATAATTCTTGGTATTATTAGTCGTGAGCTGATGTTCTTTTCGGAGATGATATTTGTGCTAGCAGATCAACTACCAAGATGTGAATAATCAATCTTGTTCCATTGCAAAGGCCTTCACTTTGGTTTAGATTTTTTAGAAGCATAACTAGAGTGCCTATTTTTAAGTGTATGTCATGGATGCCAGTAAATCTTAAGCTATTTAAGAATTCTAGTGGGTACAACAGATCTTTATCATTAGTGTCCATGCTTGCTTTACATACATTGTACGAGCTAAAATATGTTCTTTCTTCACTTGGTATCATTTTCATAATTGATCATTCAACATATTCACCATTACATTTTTAGGCTGTAACGTCGTAAAATTTGATGAAATATCTGAAAATTATATTTCTGTGTGATTTGACTATTTTATCTCTCTTCATAGATGTATTATGGACTTTCTAGGGTGTAGGGGTGATTGGCATAATTCTCAATGCATTTTGGTGCCTTTTGTACGATATTATATGGCTTCAAGAGCTTTATTATAAATATGTGTGGTTATCTTTTGATCCGTACCATGGATGGTTGAACGGATTGTGCCAACAGATTTGGAACGTTGATTTTAGGATGGTAATATGTTTGATTGGGTTTTATGGCTTTTAAATCTCATATCAACCCTCGATTTAAAAAATTATGATTTCTAGTTTTGGAGGTTAACTCTGTGAAAATAATCTTTTTTTTGAAAATTTGATATTGCCATTGAGCTCGGGGCATCGAATTTAGTGTTATTACATAGCTTGTTTCTGTATATTAGACTCTGAAAAATTTTTGGGAACCCCATCAAAGTTCGTTTTGGACTTAAAAATTTGGTGCAACAACCTAGAAAACAAAGGGTAAAACCCATTTGAGGAACCTGATTTATGCCTTATTTTTCTGGCAACCTGGTGTAAGTATAAATAGCCATTTTTTGCCCAATTTTGCTCATTCTTTCACCTTGCCTCTTTAGAGTTAAACCCTAAAATAGTGTGAGAGCTTAAAGTAAAGCTTGTTGGTGCTTGAGAAGCTAGATTAAAGTCTATTTCTTTATTCTTTTATGGATTTAAGATGAGATTTCTTCCTTTTCATACTTTAATTCTTGATTTAATTGATCAAAACCCCGAAAACGTTATTACTTGATTTATCCCCAAATTTTACTCCTTTTCACTTGAATAATATTTCTAATCCTATAATTACTAGTTTTTCATCAATTTAATCTTCAAAACAACTTTGATTCTTGATTTTAACACGGATTTCAAAAATTTTATTCGGTAAACCTTAAAAATAATTTTTCTTCAATTTAAACCTTATTTTTGGCTCAATTTGACTTGGATTTTCAGCTGTAGATTCCTAAAAGTACTAGGAACACATTTTTAATAAAGTTTTGACTTTGCCATTTTTTTGGAAAACCCATTTCGAGGGTTTATTTTGTCCCCGAACCAGAAGTAGGCAATATGGATATCATTAGCTTTCTTTTGATACATAGATTCTATATTTCTTTGTTTTGGTTGATTCCGGGACAGTTTGTGAGAAGTAGGGCTTTATGGTTGAAGTGTTATGGACCGGTTTCGACCTTTGAGGTAGGTTATGAATTAACTTTTTCAGATTGGTCTGGGTATTAAATATTGGTACAAAATGCATGTTAAGGATGAGAACTAATCATGGTAAATGGATATCTATATGTCGTGCCCGTGTGGGCGTCTATATGTGATAAAATCATTAAAACTAGAATATTATGTGATATGTGTGATCGTGCAAGGTCTTATTGATGTTGATAGCCTAAAATACATGTGAATAATTGTATTGTGTTGTTAGAAATGCCTATTGTGGTTCATTTGGCATATTTTGATATAAATATATATGTATGTGTATACATACATACATACATGCATGCATACATACACACACACACACATATATATATATATATTATGGACATATGAATCATATCGAGAATTGATGGATAGTATAAATAATTAATGGATATTGGCTAATGTGGCGATGAAATGGAAACATTATGGATTGTTTGTGGAAATTTTCATTTTGAATGGTTGGGAACATTGCATTTACATATCATCAAATGTATCATTTAACTTGTTTGTTTTATTACTTTATGTATAAGTTTGTTGTCATGTATGTGTACTTGGTTTGTGTCTTATGCAATGTATGTGCTTAGGAAACACTGAAAATACTGGAATTACGAGAAATACTAGAAATATTGAAATTACGAGAAACACTAGAAAATACTAAATATTGGTATTAGATATTGGATATTATGGACCATCTCCGAAGGATTATGCCGGAAAAAACTTGATGACTGTGTGTCAACCTCAAGGCTATGTGCCAAACTTAAGGATATGTGCCAAATCTAAGGTTGTGTGCCAAACTTAAGGTTGTGATCCAAACTCAAGGCTGTGTGAAAGTCTGAAGGTTGTGTGCCAACGTCATGCATTTTCATAATCATAATATACGTTGCGCCTACTTTATTGTGTGTATGTTGTGCTTGTACTACCATATTGACTTGTCATCTATCCATTTGTTCTATATCTTAACTTGTTAATGTCTAATTGTTCTATATCCCATTAATTGTACTTGATGATCTTGATTATTGTAACACCCCGAGACTACCCCCAGGACGTCACACGGTGCTTAGGACCACAGGTGATCCCAAGCTATCCTTTGTACTGGCATAACTCGTGAGCAACTGAATAAGATACATAAATCTTCAAGAAAAGAGCGGAAGGAAAGTATTTAGCTGAACATCTTCAAAACAAAACTATAAAAATGATTACAACTCTGGTTATACAAAATAAAACTGAAATCAAATACATCAACTCTACTAACTGTCTATGAAGCCTTTACTAGTATTAACTATAGGTAGCCGGGACATGACCCCCCAGCTATCCTAAATCAATACGACTGAATAAATAAAATAAGATGCTACTCAAACTATGATTGACTTGAGCCCTCAAATCAAAATGACTCCTCACCTGCTGACTGAAAGCTACAAACTGTCTGATTATGATGTGCGCGCTACAACTTGTACCTACATTATGAGATAATGTAGCGCATAGACATATATATATATATATATATATATATATATATATATATATATATATATATATATATATATATATAGAACAATACTTTTGGAATGTACTGAATACATGGGGTCAAATGCATACGCAAAACAATAACTTAATATATCCATATACTTTCAAATAATGCATGTTATATGTAAATGACTCACCTTGAGCTTGAATGACTGAATGCTGAAAATCATAAATCATGAATAATAAAGCATACTGTATAAATATTGTGAGCCATAACACTTAGTTCTAAAAGTTGTACTATTACTCTTTCTTTTGGAAGGTTCTTCTAACCGACATAAATCATGTAAGCTATCATGGAGTCTAACGTCTCACACCCACATTGGTAGAGCTGTTCTACCCTTGCCATTTGAATAGAACCTAACTAGAGTGATCACTATACTTAACCCATATTAGGACTTAAACCTACGGTGGTACATAGTTCTAGGGCATGTGACCTTGGCCTCATACCCAACTCAGTTCTAAATACTGCTCCCATATTACTTATATGCTCGCCCTTTAGGAAATCCACTTTAAAATAGCATAAAGGTTTATAATGAATACCAATTATGCTTCTCTTTGCTTTAAACTACAATAAAAATGAATAAATGTGGATTCCATCTATTAGCTGAGGATCAAAAGATCAATTCTTGCTTTCAATCTAGATAATAACTTGTCATAGAATGCTTGAAAACATAATCTTCTTGAAATCTCAACACTAAAACTGAGGGCTTAAAATTCATGCTATAAACTCATGGTAATTCACACCAAAACTTCATGCTTAGTATAATTCTTGAAATACTTCAAATACAACAAGTCAAGATAGTGCAATCCCTTTAAAATATAAATCGTGTAAGTTAAAAACATAAACATAAACACTTCTTGATCTACTTAAAGCCTAAATCTCATGAAAATCACATACTTTCAAGAATATACATACTTAGGTATAAACCCTACTTCAAAATAAGTAAATAGAATCTTAAAATCATGCAATTTGGGAACAAGGGTGAAAGGATACCCTTGTTCATAACCCCATATACCTTAATAGGCTTGATTTGACGCAGAAGCTTGACTTTGAACTCTTAAAGATGTTCTTGAAGGTTTCTTCTTGAAGTTCTTGGATTAAGGGCCTCAAATTCTTGATTATATTGAAGAGTATGTAAAGGAGATTTTGGAGTTAGGTTAGCATTTCTTGGAGACAAAATTGATGGAGAATGGGTGTATAATGCTTAAACTATCATTTAATCTTATGTTTTCATGACTAGGGGTGATGGAAAATGACCTAATTGTCCTCTGGAGATTAAAGTCACAACTGGAATGCCATTTGGGGGATTGACGCAACGCAATGGAATGCTCATCGCTATACCCAGTGCGCCGTAGCAAAATTGCGTCGAGCTACTAGAATCAAAATCCAAACACGACCCAAACCTCGTTCAAAAATTTCAAAACTAACCCGAGACATGCTCTTTACACCCTTGAACATGAATTAACTAAAAAACCATCGTCTCAGTGTCCGGAAGGTCAACTTAAAAATCATCAAAGTTAAGAAGTCAAAATAAGGCTAAGTCTTCAATAATTAGCTAAATTTTCAGGTTCTAAGTCTCTTATGCAAGTATAAGGAGATGATCTAAACTAAGCCTAATATAGGCTATTACAATATCTCCCCCTTGTGAACATTCATCCTCGAATGAGACTGGTTTGACTGAGACTACTGTACTAAGGTAACTAAGATCATATATTGAACATGCATAACTTGGAACATGATTGTTTAACTGAGTCTGAAACATGATACATAAACTGAATATCATGATTGAACTAATTTCTTGAATATATGAAATGACATGAGAATGGTTATAAGGTTGAGATAGAAACAAAAGATTCAACTTACGAGTAACCATTGCCTCAAGCTGGATCTAGTTTTGTGAAGCAAAGTTGAGAGGTTCAGGACATGAAAACTCGGGGTATTACAACATCTCCACCTTGGTCTAGTTCGTCCCTCGAATGATACTAACTTGGCTAAAATACTAAGGAAAGACTAACATAATGCATGAGACACTCACGAGATGAATCATGTCTTAATATCTGAATCTAAAACTAATGCATATTGCACGAACTGAGATGATTTTGTAATTTGGATGAATGCAAACATTTTACCTCATGGAATGGCCTTACTCATAAAATTTTGGGTAGTAAGACTAAATGAAAAGTTGGAAATCTATAGGATCTTATCTACTTGATTGTTAAACTAGACCGCAGGCTCTATGAACTGGACCATATGGACTGCCCATACTCAAATGGAGTATTTCTCTAACTCTATTCTAAAAAATTCTAATAATATTATGGAGAAAAGAATTTTGGGCATGATCTGAATAAGTCATCTGACTAAGGACTCACAACATTGATACAACGCTATAGCATAGAATATAGACATATAAATCATAAGGTATGATAGAATTACTAGGCCTTAGGCAATACAACTTCTAACTTTCAAGCTTAACAACACTTCGTAAATACTACCTCAATTATACTATTCTCCTTAAATACCATACTCATTTGATTCAACTTAAAATTTTTACATGGGCATTGATAAATCTATCTACTAAAGTCTAAACTGAACTAAATTCTCTCACCATGATCAAGTCTAACTTGAAATCACAAGATACAACATGCTACACCATAATACTAGTCTAAACCATATGATTCAATCTTCTATGTCTCTTCTAGAGCCCACACCCTAAGCATAACATGCTTTATCACTTCAATGACAAACTTTAAACTCTTACTATGGATTCACTAGAGCATATTGCATTCCTCCACTTACATCCCAACATGACATTCAAGCATATCATTATAACCACATATGAACTTCATGGAAACACCTATAAAGGCATACTTCTCATATTCTCTAAAGCTTTATCAACAATAACTTTCTTGCACTATACTTAAGATGACATACCCAGAATTCTCAACTAACTATGACATATACCAAAGATTTACCATAATATTCCTTCATCCTTTAGCCTTAGATAGAAAAGCATACATAATCTTTCTTAATGAGGGTCATCAACTCCTTCTCATCTAAAACAATACTTATCCATTATCATCATTACTATCTCAACATAGGAAGAGGTTCCCGAAGGGCTAACACATAAGGACCTGAGGCATAAAAGAATACTATACATAACTTTGATACTTAACTAAGGCCTGGAAAATAGAATGACAAAGGCATGGATTTATTAAAGAGATCTAAACTGAGGACGTACATGAAATAATGTGAATTTCACTAATATTATGAGTTCTAAGAACTAATCATACTCTGAAACATAAGTTCATACTTATTATAAGCTATTTAACATAAGAATGGAGTTTCATAGGTTTATTAGAGATGACTTAAATCACAAAGTAAAGCTGTTACTTACTTACTATAAGCTGATAATGGACTTGAATATGCATGAAGTGTATAAGAATTAGCCTTTGACATGGATCTATCATGCAAGATATGAATTTGGTATGATAATGACTGAAATCCAAGGAACACTCTAGAGTAAGAAGGGATCACTATCTTATCACAACTCTTATTAATATGTATCATAATCTAATTCTCAAAACTTGATTTGGTTCTTCACTCTACCATCTCCTCTTTAGATCAAAGCTGACATTCTAAGCTTATGGTTCTATTCTATATCCTCAAGATTGAACCATAATTTCTTTGCTCTAACGGTCTATACATGAATGTTCACTCTCCTGAATAAACTATATCTAAAAAATACTAACTTTTTTCTTGGGAACTCTCTTAGTACATACCATCCTTAACTTCCTTTACCTTCAATAGTCATCATCATAGACTTACACTCTATTAACTCGACAAATATACCTACCTCGCTAAACACATAATCTGCATCACTAACTTAAAGTACACCAAAAGGCCCAGTATCCTCTATCCCTAGCTCCTTAACATAGCCATCAAGAATACCATATACTAAATGACTAGCCTTATTCTCACTTAGAAACTCATGGGCATTATCTAACAAGACATGGCACTTAATAATCTTAGAAAATAACTCAATCCCCATATCACCTTGGGCACACCTCTATATCATACCTACAACATCATACTTAATTATGAATAAATGAACTTAGACTCTTGCATACATTATTCAAGCCTACTAGATCACTTCCATATAACTCTCACCACAAACCAAGCAATTATTATTTCCACCATTATGATCATCCACTATTCAAACTTAATGTCTAGTGCTAGCCATGATTAACCACAACTTTACACACCATTATTACATGCAAAACATCAGGAAACACTAGTCCACTAGAACCTTATAATAATAATATTTGATCATAATCTTACAGTTTATCTACTTATAGTACATAAGCACATTCTTCTTCCACACATATCTAGTACTTATCCATCTATATATTTAAATTATACCCCTAGCTCTACAAACCTCAACCAATTTCTTTTTCACAACCACATGGGGAACCCTACATTAAATATCCTTAATAACCTAATATCTTAATTAATGACCTATACTTTCTAACACCATAACATACCATCAAGATCTCCTTTTATACTTCAAGCATACCCCAATTCACCTTAACTAATAACTCTTTCTCTACCTTCCACCAGGAAAATGATACTAAATTCATTACCCCTAAGCTGACACACAAGGACGTATTACCTTAACACAAAATCGATAGCATGAATAAATTCATCTATATAATTTTAATTAATCACTATTCCCACCTTCTTGTTACTACACTTCTAAACCCATACTTTTAACTATAATAAGGTTCTACAGCTTTTAAATTATAAAACTCTAGGTTGCAATATCCCTCAAATTTAAACTATATTTAATAATCTAGGTTCACACTATCTCTTCTCATGAACACAATCTATATTAAAGGGTTAACGAGGAATTTGAATACATATCTTACTCTGTCTTAACTGACTAACTCATAAAGATGAGAAAATAACTTTAAACTTTAGGAACTTATAACACACTAGGGAGCTCCTCTCAAGCCCCTTGTGTGGCTTCTGAAGTTACTGATAATAAATCTGAGAGCATCATCTTGGGAGGAATTGGAACTTACTAATTATGTTATATTAAGAATAAGTCATAGATGAAGGATTATGGAGTAACACATGAATCGATTACAGTTTTTGAGAGAACAACTTTGTAGTATGACTTAGAGCATAAATAAGAAAAATATTTCTTAAATGCACTGTAGCGTCTCAAAGAAAAGCATAGTTATTTTTGTACTATTCTGCAAAACTCTACTAGATACGGCTTCACAGATACCCTAGGACACTTGAAGTCTGTACTCTGATACCAAGTTTGTAACGCCCCGAGACTACCCCCTAGATGTCACATAGTGCTTAGGACCACATGTGATCCCAAATTAACCTTTGTACTGACATAACTCGTGAGAAACTAAACAACATACATAAATCTTGAAGAAAAGGATAGCAGAAAAATCTTAAGCTGAACATCTTCAAAACAAAACTATTAAAATAATTACAACTCTAGTTATACAAAATAAAACTGAAATCAAATACATCAACTCTACTAACTGTCCATGAAACCTCTACTAGTATTGACTATAGGTAGCCGAGACATGACCCCCAACTATCCTGAATCACTACGACTGAATAAAGAAAACAAGATGCTACTCTAACTATGATTAACTCGAGCCCTCGAATTAAAAGGACTCATCACCTACTGACTGGAAGTTGCAAACTATCTGATTAGGATATGTGCATTACAACTTGTACCTACATTATGAGACAATGTAGTACATAGACATATATGTGGATCAGTACTTCTGCAATGTACTGAGTATGTGAGGGTGAATTCATAAGTAATACAATAACTTAATATATTCATATACTTTCAAATAATGCATGCTAAGTATAAATGACTCACCTTGAGCTTGAATGATTGAAAGATGAAAATCATAAATCATAAGTAATAAAACATACTGTATAAATCTTGTGAGCCATAACACTTAGTTCTAAAAGCTATACTATTACTATTTTTTGGGAGGTTCTTCTAACTGACATAAACGATGTGAGCTATAATGGAGTCCTATATCTTACACCCATGTTGGTAGAGTTGTTCAATCCTTGCAATCAGAATAGAACATAACCATATTGATCACTATACTTAACCCATATTGGGACTTAAACCTATGGTGTCATATAGGTTTGGGTCATATGAACTTGGCGTCATACCTAACTCGGTGCTAAATACTACTCCCATATTACTTATGTGCTCACTCTTTAGGAAATCTACTTTAAAATAACACAAGGGTTTATAATGAAAACCAGTTGAGGCTTAAAATTCATGCTATAAACTCATGGTAATTCACACCAAAACTTTATGCTAAATATAATTCTTGAAAAACTTCAAATACAACAAGTCAAGATAGTGCAATCACATTAAAATATAAATCTTGCAAGTTAAAAACATAAACATAAACACTTCCTGATCTACTTAAAGCTTTAAATCTAATTAAAATCATATGCTTCAAGAATATATTGGGTATAAATCCTACTTTAAAACAAATAAATAGAATCTTAAAATCATGCAATTTGGGAACAAGGGGGAAAGGATACCCTTGTTCATAATCCTACATACCTTAATAGGCTTGATTTGACGTAGAAGCTTGACTTTGAAATCTTAAAGATGTTCTTGAAGGATTATTCTTGAAGTTCTTTGATTAAGGGACTCAAATTCTTGATTATCTTAGACAAAATGTAATGGATTTTTGTAGTTTTTTGAGTTAGGTTAGGGTCTCTTGGAGAGAAAATTAATGGAGAATGGGTGTATAATGCTTAAATTATCATTTATTCTTATGTTTTGATGACTTAGGATAATGGTAAAAGACTTAATTTTCCTTCTAAAGATTAAAGTTATATCTGGAATGCCTTTTGAGGTCTTGGTATGAACCAATGGAATGCTCATCGCTATACCTAGAGTGAAACGGCAAAATCATGTTGAGCTGTTGGAATCGAAATTCTAATACAACCCAAACATCATTTAAAAATTCCAAAAATTGCTCGAGACATGCTCCTTACCCCCCTAAACATGAGTTTACCCAGAAACCATCATCTTAGAGTTTGGAAGGTCAACTTAAAAATCCTCGAAGTGATGAAGTCAAAATAAGGCTAAGTCTTCAACACTTAGCTAAATTTTCAGGTTCTAAGTCTCTTAATGTTCCTCTTTTGTTCTACTTGTATGTGATATTGTGTATGTTTGTATCCCTATCTGGTGTGTTGTTGTATAATATATGGATATTATATAATTGTTATTACAAATGGTATAGGCTACCATTGTGGGATATTTTTTTTTTCAAGTGACGTGTCCTTAGTATGTATTTTGTATTCTATTTTTCTACTTTACTCGATCGGCCTATTAGACCTACCGAGTACAAGTGGAACATACTCACGCCTACTGTACCCTTTTAGTACAAGTCTTATCTCAAGTACGCTCCAACTTTGTTGATTTAGGTGATATTTAGTGCTTTCAAGGTAGTGGTTGACCTTTAGGAGTCTTTATGTATTCTACTTCCTTTCTTATAGACTATGTCTTTACATTTAATTTAAAGATAATTTTTTTTTTGTATTTGGATGTTTTATGTATTCATTTTGATTTGAGTTGTACTAGATATGTTTTTATACTATTGACACCAGGTTTTGAGAGTTATGGCTGCATATTTTGATTTTATTCTTTTTCTTTTATTATTTCTATATGGTCTGGCTTCATCCTAGAAGCCTTATGTTGGGGGTATTTATGTCTTTTTCCCTTTGAGTATCAGTTTGGGTGATAGGCTTACTTGTCAAGGTTCACCGCGGTAAGTGCCATCATGACCTTTGTATTTTTGGGTCATGACAAATTGGTATCAGAGTAACCAGGTTTTATTGGACTTCAAGATCAGGTGTTCATACTTTACATATGTTACCTCCTAAGGTAGGGTCTCAGCTAGTTGGACTTGCTATGCCTCTTTTTCTTCAGTGAGCCATGACATCGATAGTTGTATTTGAGGCATCTTTTTAGATTATTGTGGATCATTCTAAGATGATCGAGGGTATACTTTGAGTATCTCAGGATAGAACTAAGAAAGTGAGCTATTTTAGTGAGTTTAGAGGTCAGTTTTTTTATGGTAGAGATTTTAGAGGTTCTCATGGATAATAAGGTAAGCCAGTGTAGGAAGCCTTGTAAATTTCTAGTGGTGGGTCTTTTGGTATAGTAGTTTAAGGTTGATATTCTGGCTTAGTTGTATCTTCCCCTATTGAGTTAGGCTGTAGAGGTTGCTTTGTATATGATGATATTAGCCATGTATCTATGGATTTCCCACGTTATATAATTAGATCAACTCTTATTTCAGCTACGAGGGGTAGGGGTGCTATAAAGGGTGTAAGGGGTAGAGATAATAGATTTCATAGTAGTGGTTGTGGGTCCACTCCGGCAGTTGATGGTCATTGGTAGTGCTATGCTATACTAACCAAAGTTGAGGCTGAGGCTTCAGATATTGTGATCATAGGATTCAGCCTTGTTTGTTTCAGACTTGCATCTGTGTTATTTTATCTTGGATTAACTTTCTCTTATATGTTTTTGTATTTTGCTTCGAGTTTTGAATCTGTTAGTGGTCCTTTTTCCATGCCTATTTGTGTATCTACCATGGTAGGTGATTCTTTAGTTGTGGATTGGGTGTACCAATATTGTATTATGAGTTTTGCTAGGCGTGATACCTTGGTAGATTTTTTTGTGTCAGATATAGTTGATTCAATGTTATTTTGAGTATGGATTGGTTGGCTCCTTATCATGCTATCTTAGATTATTTTGTTAAGACTGTGTCTTTAGCTCCATCAGGTGTACCAAGAATAGATTGGAAGGGTGCGCTTTATTCAGATCCGAAGAGGGTCATCTCTTATTTTCAGGCTCATAGATTAGTAGAGAGGGAATGTTTAACTTATTTGTCTTATATTTGTGATACTAGTATTGTTTTACCTTCTTTCTTGGATTTTATTCATGTTGTTTGTACGTTTATGGATGTGTTTCCAAGGGATTTTCTTGGTATGACTACAGATCATGATATTAATTTTGTTGTTGATATTTAGCTAGGCACCAAGACCTTTTCTATTCCTTCTTATAGAATGGCTCCAGCCGAGTTAAAGGAATTGAAGGATTAGTTACAGGAGTTGTTGGATAAGGGATTTGTCCAACCTAGTGTATGAACTTAGGGTGCACCTGTCTTGTTTGTGAAAAAAAAAAGAATGGTTGTGTGCAGATGTGTATTGAGTATCAACAAAATAACAAGGTGATGGTTAAGAATAAGTATCCTATTTCTGGAAGTGATGATTTTTTGACCAACTTCAGGGTGCTATGGTATTTTTGAAGATTGATTTGAGCTTCAGTTATCACCAATTGCGGATTAGAGGTTTGGATATTCCAAAGATAGTTTTTGAAAATTGATCTAGTCATTATGCATTCTTGGTCATGTTTTTTGGGTTGACCAACGTCCCTTTCACATTCATGGAGTTGATGAACTTGGTGTTTTGATCCTATCTCAACTCCTTTGTTATTGTATTTATAAATAATATCTTGGTGTATTCCAAGAGTGAGGCTGAGCATAAGCAGCATTTACGGATTGTGCTCTAGAGATTGAGGGATGAGAAGTTGTAAGTGAAGTTCTCTATGTATGAGCTTTAGTTGGAGTCTATTTGTTTCTTGGGTTATGTGGTAACTAAGAAAGGTATTATGGTTGATCCAACCAAGGTTGTAATAGTTCGTGATTGGGATACACGTAAATGTTTTATCGATATTCAAAGTTTTATTGGCTTAGTAGGTTATTATCGGCATTTTGTTGAGGGGTTCTCTTCTATTGTAGCTCCTTTGACTAAGTTGAATGAGAAAAAGATTTCTTTTTATTGGTCTATGAGGCAAGCTTTCAAAATCTCAATGATTTGTTGACTTCAACTTATATTTTGGATTTACCCAAGGAGGGTGTAGGATTTACCGTATTTTGTGATGCTTCAAATATTGGATTGGGGTGTTATGTTGATGCTAGGGGGCAAGGTGATTGCTTATATGTCTCGTCAGTTAAAACCTTATGAGAGGAATTATCCTACCTATGATTTAGCGGTTGTGTTCGCTTTAAAATTATGGAGGAATACTTGTATGAAGTTCATTGTGAGATTTTCTCAGATCTTCATAGCCTTTCATACTTTTTCACCCAGCGAGATCTTAATATGAGGCAGCATCATTGGCTTGAGTTTCTTATGGATCATGACATAACCATTCTCTATCATTCGGGTAAGGCTAATATAGTTGTGGATGCCTTAAGCCAGACGTTGACTAGAATGGGTAGCTAGGCGTATCTTTTGACCTAGGAGAGGCCCTTGGCCTTTGAGGTTCAGTCTTTAGCTAATCAAATAGTTAGGCTTTATATTTCAATACCTGGGCAAATTTTGGCATTTGTGATGACTAGATCTTTTTTGATGGAGTAGATTCAAGATCATCAGTTTGATGATATTGTATTAAGGTTGATTTAAGATAAGGTATTGAGTGGGGAGGCTAAGAAAGCATCACTTGATTCAGATAGAGTTTCACAGACTTGAGGCTGAGTTTATGTACCAAGAGTGAGTGATTAGATTAGGTTGATCTTGGAGGTGGCCTATTGTTCCAGATATTCCAGCCATCCAGGTGGGACTAAGATGTATCATGACTTGAGAAAACCCTAATGGTGGGGTGGTGTAAGGTAATATGTAGCAAATTTTGTGGCTTATTTCCTATGTTGTCAGCCGGTAAAGGCCTAGCATATAAGACCTGGTAGTTTGCTTTAGAGGTTACCCATTCTAGAGTGGAAGTGGGAATGAATTACCATAGCTTGTGAATAGTTTTCCTTGTACATTGCATAGTTCTGATAGTGTTTGGGTCATCATGGATCGATTGATCAAGTCATCTTATTTTATTCTGGTTTATCTCTCATTCAATACTGAGAGGTTAACCCATATCTACATTCCTGAGATTGTGCATCTACATGTTGTGCCAGTGTCCATTATTTCAGATTGAGGTTCTATGTTCATTCTTAATTTTGGAAGACTCTTTAGGATGAGTTGGGTACTCGGGTTGATCTTAGCATAATATTTCAATCCCATACTAATGGGCAGTTAGAGCGGACTATTCAGGTTTTGGAGGATATGCTCCACGCCTGTGTAATAAATTTTGGTGGCAAGTGGGAGAAGCATTTGGCTTTAGTAGAGTTAGAATATAATAATAGCTACCATTCCAGTATTGATATGTCTCCTTTTGAGGTATCGTATGATAGGCTTTATCGCTCGCCAGTGGCTTGGTTTAATGTTTCAGAGGTGACAACTCAAGGTACGGACTTGCTTCGTGAGTCTGTTGATATAGTTTGGATCTTTTTAGGATAGACTTAGAGCGACTCAGAGTATGCAGAAGTGTTATGCTGATCTTAGACTTTGTGCCATGAGATTTGTTTTTGGCTATCATATTTTCCTTCGAGTTTCACCCAATAAGTGTGTGATGAGGTTTTGGAAGAGGGGCATGCTTAGCCTTAGGTATATTGGTCCATTTGAGATTTTTTTGACTATTAGTGATGTGGCCTATGAGTTGCCTTTACTCCTTGATCTATCAATTGTTCATCTAGTTTTTTATGTTTCTATGCTCCGTCATTACATTTCAAATGAGTCTCATATCATTCATTGGGAGTTGGTTCAATTAGATGAGCGACTATCTTTTGTTGAGGAGCCAGTCTCCATATTAGCTGGGGATGTTAGACGGTTGCATTATAGAGTCATCCCTATGGTTAAGATTCAGTAGCAACACCGACCTGTAGATGATGCTACTTGGGAGGTCGAGTTTGATATGCATAGTTCTTATACCCAACTCTTTGTTGATTCAGGTATTTCTTTTGCCTTTAGTTAGAGGGTGAATTAGATTTTTAGTGGTGTATAATGTAACAACCTGAAATTTGATGAAATATGTGAAAATTGTGTTTTTGTGTGATTTGATTATTTTACTCCTCCCCATAGTTATATTGTGGTATTTCTGGGGTATGGGGGTGATTGGCACAATTCATGATGCATTTTGGTGCCTTTCTATGATATTGTGGATTTTGGTGGCTTTGAGTGACTTATTATGAACCTGTGTGCTTATATTTTGATACGTGCAATGGATGGTTGAGCGGATTATGCCAGCAGATCCGAAATATTTATTTTAGGGTGGTAACATATTTGGTTGGATTTTATGGCTTTTAAATCGCATTTCTATCCTCGATTTGAAAAATTGTGATTTCAAATTTCGGGGGTCAACTCTATAAAAATGATGTTTTCAAAAATCTGATATCACCATTGAGTTTGGAGCATCGAATTTATGTGGTTACATTGTTCGTTTGCATATATAGAACTCCGAAAGAATCTCAGGCACCCCCTCAAAGTCTGTTTTGGACTTAAAAATCTGGTTCACCAGGTTGCTTGTGCAACTGGAAAACAAAGGGTAAAACTCATTTGGAGAACCCGGTTTATGTCTTATTTTCCTGGCATCTTGGTGCAAGTCTAAATAGCCCCTTTTTGCCGATTTTGATCATTATTTCACCTTGCATCTTGAGATTTAAACCCTAAAACAGTGTATGAGCTTAAAAGTGAGGCTTGTGGATGCTTGGGAAGCTAGATTAACGTCTATTTCTTGATTCTTTTATGGATTTAAGCTGAGATTTCATCATTTTCTTACTTTAATTCTTGATTTAATTATTTAAAACTCCAAAAACCTTATTACTTGATTTATCTCCAAATTTCACTCCTTTTCACTTGAATAATGTTCCTAATCCTATAATTACTAGATTTTCATCAATTTAACCTTTAAAATAACTTTGATTCTTGATTTTAATACAGATTTTAAAGAATTTACCCGATAAAACTTTGTAATGGTTTTTCCTCAATTTAAACCTTGTTTTTAACTCGATTTGACTTGGATTTTCAGCTGTAGATTTCTAAAAGTATGGGGAACACATTTTTGTAATAAAGTTTTGATTTTACCCTTATTTTCTGTAACTCGTTTAGACGGTCTGTTTTGACCCAGAACCAAAAGTAGGTGATATAGGTATCATTAGCTTTGTTTTGACACATAGATTCTATATTTCTTGATTTTAGTTAATTTCGGGACAATTCCTGAGAAGTAAGACTTTGTGGTTGAAGTGTTGTGGACTGGTTCCGGCCTTCAAGGTAGGTTATCGCTTAACTCTTTCAAACTAGATTGGGTATTAAATATTGGTATAAAATGCATATTAGGAGTGGAAACTACTCATGATAAATGGCTATGTATGTGTTGTGCCCATTTGGGGGCCTATATTTGATGAAATCATTGAAATTGAAATATTATGTGATATGTGTGACCGTGTAGGGTATTATGTGATGTTGATGGCATGAAATACATGTGAATAATTGTATTATGTTTATTGAAATGCCTATTACGGTGCCTTTTATACATTGAGATATATATATATATATATATATTTATATATTCATACTGTGTAGGCAAATGAATCATGTGGAGAATTTTCAAATACTGGAAATGATGAGTGGATATTGGCTTATGTGAAGGTATAATGGAAATATTATGGATTGGTTATGGAAATATTCAGTTTGAATGATTGTGGACGTTGCATCATCATCAATACTCATTTTGAATAGTTGTGAACATTGCATCATCATCTTCATATCATCATACACATCATTTAACTTGTTTGTTTTATTGCTTTATAAATATGCTTTTTGTCATATATGTGTACTTGGTTTGTGTCTTATGCTATGTATGTGCTTTGGAAATATTTGAAATACTGGTATTTTAGGAAACACTGAATATTAGTATTGGATATTGTATATTATGGACCTTCTGCGAAGGATTATGTTAGAGAAGTGTCGATGACTGTTTGTCAACCTTAAGGCTGTGTTCCAAACTTAAGGCTATGTGCCAAACCTAAGGCTATTTGCCAAACATAAGGATGTGTCCCAAACTCAAGGCTATGTGCCAATATCAAGTCTGTGTGCTAACCTTAAGGTTGTGTGCCAACCTCATGCATCATCATCATCATCATCATATACATTGCACCCACCCACTTTATTGTGTTTATGTTGTGCTTGTATTTCCATAATGACTAGTCATCTATCTATTTGTTCTACATCTTGACTTGTTAATGTCTAATTATTCTATCTCTCTTTAATTGTATTTGATGATCTTAATTATACATGTTCCTCTTTTGTTCTACTTGTATGTGATATTGTGTATGTTTGTATTACTAACTGGTGTGTTGTTGTATTATATGTGGATATTATAAAACTGTTAGTACAAGCGGTTTGGGCTATCATTATGGGACATTTTCTGATTCCAGGTGATGTACCCTTAGTATGTATTTTATATGCTTTATTTTCTAGTTTAATCGGTCGATCTATGATACCTACTGAGTATAAGTGGACTGTACGCACACCTACTACGCTCTTTTGGTGCAGGTCTTAGATCGAGTGCGCTCTAGCTTGGTTGATTCAGGCGAGCTTTGGTTCTTTCAAGGTAGTGATTGATCTTCAGGCATCTGGATGTATTCTACTACCTTTCTTACAGACTATTTCTTTACTTTCACTTAAAGATAGAGTTTTCTTTTGTATTTGGACATCTTATGTATTTTATTTTGATTAGAGTTGTACTAGATACGTTCTTATAATATTGCCACCAGGTTATGGGAGTTATGGCTGCATACATTGATTTTATTCTTTCCTCTTTATCATATTTATGTGATTTGACTTTATTCTAGAAGACTTAACTTGGGGGTATTTTTGCATTTTCTCTATTGTGTATCATTTTGGGTGATAGGCTTAGTTTTCAAGGTTCGACACGACAAGTACCATCATGACCCTTGTATTTTTGGGTCATGACACAGGTGTTAGTATTGATCTTTCTTTCAAATATGTTGGGTCCTTGTACTTCTGCAAGTGAGATAGGTAATCTTCCTTGGCGATTAATTCTATTGGATTGTTAGATGATGTGATGGATATATAAGGAGTCAATCTAATAAGATCATTATTGACATCACGATAAAATGATCCATCTTTAATTTGTAACAACCAATTGTCGAAAGTGGTAATTTCAGCAGCCTCAGAGTCAGTTACTCTACCACTACAACGTTGCATATTTTTCTTTAACTGATACACGGTTAAAAATAGCCACAAGTATGAGGAGTTTAGCGAAGCATCTAAATATCAGCTCATGTTCCCATCAAAATTACTTGTAGTATTTGACAAAAGATCACCACTAAATATGACTGTAAGGCCTCTAAATGGTTTGTCAGAATTGTTTTCATATTTAACTCAAAGGATATCTCTCAGGGTCCTATTTAAGGCTTCAAAACAAAATTTATTTTCCATTGGTGCTTCATCTCAAATGATCAAAGAAGTTTTTGGCAGTAGTTCAGCTAAATGACTTTCTTGTTTTATTTCATAAGTTGATTCCGCACTTATGTCTAAAGGAATATGAAATCGTGAATGAGTTGTCTGGCCATTTGGTAATAACAAAGTTGTTATCATAAAAGTAGAAAGTGGGAGAACTATTTTTTATTATGATCTCAACTTGGAAATTGTTGTATTCCATAGAAATGTCTTTCCAATACAACCATGTCCTATTATAAAAAATAAATAGCATTCTTCATTTGAAATTGATGCCATTATTGGTTTTTATGTAAACTTTTGGTAATCATTTAATAGTGCAAATGATTTATGAAGCACTTCCTTTAAATCTTCTTTGTCATAACATAGTTCCACATTAATTAGATTATTTTCCCAGTCATTCAACAAAATAGAACCTAGAAGTGGGATTGCATTAATATCTCAAACTTTTTCCATCTTTACAAGTATGGTTTCAATCTCAAATAATGTATATTCTTTGAGTTGTTTTTGAGTTAGCTATAAATATTTCAATTGAATCTCTTTCATTGTAATGATGTTATATTTTCTGCTAAAATTTCATAGTTGGTCCTCTAAAGTTTGGCTCAATCAAATACTTGACAGTAAATTAGTGTCATCACAAAGGGATTTATAAGTTCATTATGCAGCTTCAGCCAAGCAATCATTCAACTCTTTGTCTTCCTCAAATAACCCTAATACAAAGCATGCGTCCTTATAAGTTTTGTATGATACTTCAATTATTGTTCTTATGCTTTCAAAGGAAGTGCTTTCATTGACAAAATTAAGTAGCATTTGTATGTAAAACATTTCTCCACTTGTAGGATGTTCAAAGTAAATTCTACCAACTACTTTGCCCATTTTCCTTCTAGTATTTTTTTCCCTTTTGCACTTTAGACCCAATGTGTAGGAAATTTTGAATACGTCAGTTCTCGCGCATCATAATTTTTTGGTTTGTTGTGAAACAATATGGGAATTTAATTTTTACTGTATAAGGTCTACTTAGTATGTTTTTAGGTTGGTGTTCCTCTTCAAATAGTATAGTGTTTTCTCCCTCTAAATGGTATGTAAAATGCTTAACTATTGGCTCTCTATGATGCATGTCAAATTTAAAGATCCTCCAACAAGCTTTTATAGCTGATATGTATCTACAGTCTAGATACCTTTTGATCTCATAATGTACTTCAACCGTATCAGTACATTCTATTGTGGCAGTTGCTCTATTAGATCCCTTATTGACATATCTAAATCGATACTATACTGACCTTGAGTAATTACATAGCTCTACATATATATGTGCATCAATTTGACAATCAAATTCCTATTGGGGTGACATATCTATTGTCTAAGAGGACATTGTCTTCCTTAAAGTGAGTACTTATGTTCCTTCTCTTATAAATGGAAAATTCATCTGCATCAAAAATTGTTTGATTATTTAACTTCTTGGGAAAATGCTTGTTGCACTTTCCTTGCTTCATGGGCATTAGGGATTGAGGTCTCCACAAAGTCCATGCATCATGTAGTTGTTGACAACATTATAACAATCTGGATCAACTTCTATATTAGGTAATTTAGCTGCTATAATTGTGTTGATATGATCTATGAATGCATTTTTTAACATGGGATACAGGAAGAGTAGTATATGTTCTTGAGGTTGTCCTCTTTTCTGAAACTCAATAGTATATAAACTACATAATTAATGTTATATGTTTTTTATGATGCAGGAGAAGTATTCATATTTTTTTACCATAATTTAACAACTTGAATGAATAAGTGATGTCTGACATAAGTATGTATAAGTTAGAACTTACATATGATAATTTTCCAAAGGGAAATTTCTTTTCCAAAGCTTGCATTAGTTGAAAAAGTTTAATCTAGAAGACTCTACACAGGATACCCACTCGATTATAATCGTCATATTGGCCAATTAAATGGAGCACTTCATTTATTTCTGGCCACTTCGGATTGCATGTGAAAGTAAGGAACAAATCTGGATAACCAACCTACCTACAAATTGCCATTGCATCTTGATAATTTTGTTCCCTATATCGAGGTCCCCCAGTGTGCGATGGGGGCAAGATAGTTCTTTTTCCTACCATTAATGAATGGCATCCATTAAGCCAGAGTAAAGATCAACTCTGAGTTTTTTTATTATTCTGAATATAAGGAAATCTTTCTTCCTCTATTTCCATGTATCCATCAACAATGTATTTTTGTAATATTCTACCTGCTAGTAAGATAGTGTGCCTCTCATTTGGTCTTTGTTGTATGCTGAAGAAATAGAACTCTCTCGTTGATGAATTTTGCCACTTGTGAATTTTGTTGTTCACCTTTGCCAGATTAATTCCAAGTCTATATCCGTCTACACCAAACATGTGTATTAATGGATATGCTATAGACATGAAACTTGGGAGAAAATTTGTAATTCTTTGAAGTTTATTTTTTTGTTGCTCTACAATAATATCGCACTAGAAGTTTTTATTTGTAAGATCACCAACAATTAATTCCTCTATTCGGAAGTGGTAGGTACATTGTATTATCGATCATTCCTTGCCCTATTAGATAGAATTCGTAGGTAAAATACAGATTTGGGAGGCCATTTATATCTACACGTAGCTATTCAAAATATTTTTATCAAAATATTATACTTGTCTAGCATTTTGGATAAGGACTAGACAATTTTGGGATCAATATTTCCTTGCGACAGACAATTCATTTTGTTGGTTATCTAATTTTTAGTATCATCTATATAGCTAATCAAACTATGAGGTTTTGCTAATTTCATCAAATAAAGATCCTATGTGATGGTAATTTTGACCACTTATCCTAAAAACATATGGCCCCTTTGAGTGATTGATAGATCCATCCACTCAGCCTCCCATAGATGTAAATGCAAATATGGAGTTATAAGCCCTGATATTTTTATGAAAATTGGTACCTACTTTTCCAGATTTGTTCTCAAAATATACTTGAGATATGGTGGTGGTTCACTCAATAACAGTAGTTGGACCTGACCTCCTTCCATACAATAAAATGAGAATATCAATTTTTTTGTCGGTACCGTTTTATTTTTCCGTTATTCATACCATAAAAGTGCACCACAATATTGACATGTGTACTTTGGGGGGCCAAAATTCTAACTTGTATGTGTAATGGACTATATAATTCGGATATTTAAATATAAATATAAGAATTTTATAGGTGGTTAATGTTTTTATTAAGTTTCACAGATGAATAAAAAGTAGTATTTTAGCATTTTGTTAAGAGATAAACGGCGATGCAGATTAACATATCCTTTTGATGAATTGAATCATGTCTACCTGAGAAGTTTGTTTGCTTCATCAACTTTGTGAATTGATTCATAAAGCGTATAAGCTGATTTTTTTAGGGGGGATGTGCTTGTATTTTTTTCAACTAGTGCAACCTTTTGCTTCAATTTGGAATACTTGCATCTACTAGTCTTTATAGAAGCAACTTCCTCGTTCATTCGACTACATTCAACTGTTGATTAATTTCTATTCAATCTAATTTTTAGCATTTATTCCTGCCAAGCTAATTCTGATAAAAGCTGTTGTAGGAGGTTAATTTCTAGAATATTCACCGAGCCATTGTATTCTTTAATGACAAAAAATAGAAATTCCATTGTGCTTGTTGTATGTGTTTTAGAAGATTAGATATTTTGATTATATTCAAATAACGTTGAAGTTGAAATACATAAGTCATGAGTTATACAAACCACTCTAAACCAAAATGCTTAGCGGGGACGACGTCAAAGATATAAAGTGGAATGCAATGTATAAATTTGTTCTTGCCTTAAGTTTTCTGAATTTCTAAAAAAATAAATAAACTTTTTCCTATCCTTGATTGTTCTCTCTGTTGAATTTGAGGATGAAATATGAATGGATGGCTGATTGGCTGTAGGATTTGTGTATAATGAATTTGAATATGAATAGGAGGAAAACATAGGATTTTCCTAGTCATTTAATAGGAATGAATTGTTATTGTGTTTTGAAAAAAATGTAACTGAATAAGATTGAGAGGAAAATCTGGGATTTGTCTAGTTGTTTAATAAGAAGATCTTATTTGTTTCTATATTGAATTAGATCTAAGTGAAGTAAAATGACCAAATGAATGTATAAAAATATACAATATTAATAACTAAAGAACCCCAATTTAAACATCATAGAAGATTTATCCTAGAAGATTAATGTATGTATGTATGCATTGCAGTGAGAATACAGAGGATATTTCCCATGTGCACTAACTTCGGTGTGAATGGAAGTTACATTTCACCATACAATCTTCTGATAAGCTTTGTTAATTTATGTTTCATTTTTATGGGCTTCATTCTTCGTTTATTTGTACTTAAGTAGGATTTCTTTGTGGTTCTTTGCAGTTTGTTTTCTTTGTTCTGTTCTTACTTTGATTTTATTTTTAATATGATTTTTTTCTTTCATTTGTAATGGTAATAATTTTCATCAATTCTCTTTCTTTTTATCATTACTCAGTTCTGCTGCTTTGGAATCAAGGTGTTACTTTTTGCTCCTCTGTTTACATTGCACATTTTCTAATCAATTATTATGGAGCTAAAAGGATCAATTCTGTAGGGGTAAAACATTACTTGTACGTTATCATTTCTTGCCCTTTATGATTGTATTATTCCACTACCTGATTAGTTGATCACTGAAGTGGGAAGATCTTTTTTGTTTCCAATATGTGCCTTCGACTATGTGGAATTGACTGGTAGCTGATTTAAATGCCTAATTGAGAATTGTGAGGCATGGGTCAATCAACTCTATCTAGCTACCTGTCTAGAATTGTGTATGAATGGGGTATATTTGTTTTTTATCCAATGTAGTTCTGTACAAGAATTTTTATCAAATTCAAAATAAATAAATAGTTTAAGAATGTAGTGTTATGAAAAATATTTTTTATGAACAATATGATTGAACATTATAAGAGACAACCTAAATGAATGAACCTAAGAAGATAGTTATAGAGACAAAAGGTATGTGAAGCTATTTAATTAAATGTATTAACTATTGTTCTCAAACGTGCTCAAGTGCATTGGTGGACTTAATTTATTTAATAGGACCTCAAGAATATCTGATCACGAAGTACTTATCAAAAGGGAAAAAGCTTTGATTATGTTGTTTAGAACTTGTAAGTCACTTCAATACTTGAAAGGATAACTTTTCCTGATATATGCAGGTCATCATATTAGTAATAGCTAAAGTTCTTCTGTAAAGTATGTGAGCACATTTTAATAGAGGGTTATGTTACCATTCTCAAAGCATTTTAGTAGATGGTTCTTCTTAATCTCTTTTATTGGTGAGATTTCATAATAGTAGTAGCACCCTGTTATCTCAAAACTAGCAAGAAGTCCCAAGCCTTTGCACTGTCTCTGACCAAGGGCAATTGACTTGCGCTAGAAAAAAGTTGGGTACATCAGTGGCCGAAACTTCTCCTGATGCCATCCCTCTTCATCCATATCTGCTAGTTACTCAACCAGTTCAAGCCCTCAAAGAGACATTATCCTTTAATCACAAAAGTTTAAAAAATAGCCCACTACCTTATAGAAAAAAATTATATTGCTACATCTTCTTTAAAAATATTTTATGTTGAAGAGAAATGTTTGTACACAACCTTTTCTCTTTTACCTTTTTTTTATTTGTCTCTTGTTCAGTACCTGTACTGGAACCCAATACTCTTAAGGATATTTTCTGTAATGACTTGAACTTTTGATGAATTATTGAAATATGTGTTTCTGTGTAAAATTGACTATTTTACCCCTTCCTGTGGTTACATTATGATATTTTTGGAGTGTGAGGATGATTGAAATAGTTTTCAATGCATTTAGGTATGATTTATGTGATATTGTAGGTTTTGGTAGATTGAGAAGCCTTATAGTTAACTTCAATCAACATATTTTGATCTATGCTTTGGGTGGCAAAATAGAACATGCCAGCAGATTCAGAATGTCGATTTTAGAGTAGTAACATGGTTGGTGTGATTTTATGGCTTTTTGACCTTATTTCGACCCTCAATTAAAAAAGTTATGATTTTGGGTTAACTTTGTGAAAATGATATTTTATTGAAAATATTATATAGTCATTGAGTCTAGAGCGTCGAATTTGAGAGGGTAGCATCTGGATGAATCCTGAGAGGTCCGCAGAGACCTAGTCCCTATATATACCCATGTTTTGCCATTCTTTTTCCTATTTTTGAGACTTGGAGCTTAGGGTTTCACACTTTCGAGCAATTTCTTCCCTTTCTAAGCTTAGGTAAGATTCTAAACACCTATTTAAACTACTTTACTCCAATTTTATCATCTATTTCTTGTTTTAACATTGATTAAACTGGAAATTGGGAATTTTTTTCGAAAGGCCTAAAAATGTATTTCTTTGATTTAAACCCCGATTTCAACTTGTTTCACTTGGATAAGTTTCTAATCTTATTATTATTACTTTTCTATCAATTTCATCTTCAAAACAACTTTAATTCTTGATTTTTAAAATGAATTTTAGAGATTTAACCCAGTAATGCTTGAAATTGATTTTTCTTCGATTTGGACCTCATTTTAAACTCATTTTATGTTTTCAATTGTAGGCTCCTACAAACATGGGGAACATGTTTTTAAAATAAAATCATGATTTTGTCCTTCTTTTTCAAAAATCTAATTTGGAAAATCGTTTTGACCCCAACTTGAAAATAGAAAATATGGGTATTGTTGGCTTTGATTTGATGTATAAATTCTATATTTCCATGCTTTAGTTAATTTTAGAGCCGTTCGTAGGGAGTAAGGCTTTGGATCAAAGGCTTGCAGATTGATTTCAATATTTGAGGAAGGTTATTACTTAACTTTCTTAAGACTAAGCTGGGTAATGAATGTTGATATGAGATTCATGTTACGGGTGTGGAACTAGTCATGAAAGTAGATTTATTATAGTGTTGTGCCGGTGTGAGGACCCATATAATGATGTTATTTGATGGTTTTAGTATACTATTTTCTATGTGTGACCGTGTGGGGTCCTATATGATATTGTTGGCCTCTTGGACATGAAATTAGTTGTGTCTTGATTGATGAGGAATCTTAATGTGGTATCAATCTTGTATTTTTATATGTTACATTCTGTTGGCATATGGTGTATGTTGAAATTCATGGATGGTTGAAAACATTGAGTGGATTAACGGGTTACTTGCTTGGTATATTGGTTGGACATGAAAATACTCATTCTGGTTGTTTGTGAGCATTACATCCTCATATCATATACATTTATAAAATATTGTTACCACCATGAAAA
Organism: Capsicum baccatum var. pendulum; assembly: GCA_030864225.1. NCBI lineage: Eukaryota > Viridiplantae > Streptophyta > Magnoliopsida > Solanales > Solanaceae > Capsicum > Capsicum baccatum. The sequence continues at coordinate 166,967,099 of CM061558.1, read as the reverse complement.
TATTGGAAATACGGGAAACACTGGCTTTTTCTGACAGAAAATATGACATCTTTAAAATCCTATACCGAGAGGAGATATAGATATGGGTTTTATATGTATTAGTGAACCCACCATGGGTCCTACAACGGGAAGCTTTATCTCTATAAATCTATAAGAAAGTTGTACAACAACCTTGTGCATCACATCATTATTACTATTATCATCTTTCATCATATTTGTGTTACATTGTGCCTTTATTTGTGTTGTATTATCTCTCTTGATATATACTTGTCTATGTGCAATCCCTTCTTTAGTACTTGTATGTGTAATATTGGTTTACTTGTATTCCTTACTCATATTTGTTATGATGTATGTGAATATTATAGAATCGTTAGTGGGAATGATGTGGTCTACCATTGTGGGATATTTTTTGATTATAGGTGATGTGCCCTTAATATGTATTTTGTATGCTTTATTTTCTACTTTTCTCAGTCAACCTATGATACCTACTAAGTACAAGTAAAATGTACTCAGTTCTACTGCGCCCTTTCAGTGTAGATTCTGATTTGAGTGCGCCTCACAGTGGTTGATTCGGGCTATCTTTGGAGATATTTGAGGTAGTGGTTGGAATCTTGCCATTGGATTTGACTACTACCTTTCTTGATTTAGACTATTTCTTTATTCTTATTCAGCTATAGACTATTACAGTTTTGAATATTTTATGTATTTTGATCTTGAATTGTACTAGTCAGTTCTTACACTGTGACATCAGGTTTTGGGAGTTTGGCATGATATCTTTGGTTTAACACTTTCCGCACATATTATGTTGTTGTGGTTTGGCTTAGTTGTAGGAGCCCTGCAGTTATTATTGATGTTGTTTTCCTTTTCATATCAGTTCGGGTGATAGGATTACTTGATAAGGCTTGTCACAACAAGTTCCATCTTGACCCTTGGTTTTTGGGTCATGATATTTTCATACTTAGATCTCAAAATAGAAGCCTCTGATTATTGGCGGAGGAGCGCCATCCTCTAAACGACATCCTTTGATGGTCACAACCATTTTCATTAACAATACTATTCTTAAAAGGACCATAAATTTATTAGAGAGAGTAGTCTCTAATAACTATATATGTCACAGTGAAATGTACGTATAGGAAAAAAGAGGGAACATATGCATATGTAGTATTGGTCTTACATTTTGATAATTATCTGTTCCCGACGATGATAATTAAATTTAGATGCTTTGAAACATGTAGATTCATTTAACGTCTTTTGTGTGAAACCTTATTTAGATCTATTGTAACCTCATGGATAACTTCAATTTCTCTCTAGGTACTCTAGGAAAATTAATGTCCACTAGCATTGCTGACAGAAAAAGTTTATCAGTTTTGCTGAATGTTGTTGCTAGCATTTTGAAATGAACAATCCCTTATAGACCCTCTTTCTCATAGGACTAATAGAAAAAATATTAGTATGGACTAATTTACATCATATATAAGAGAGCAATTTTGTGTCTGTCTAGTTCCTACCTGACCCTAGGACAATTGGAAAGGCAAAATAATGTAATTAGAGTTGATCCTTATTGTGTGACCCCCTCCACAAGAGGTTTCATCCACTTCACAGAATTTGAATCAACGTTTTGTTAACATTAGGATTGATCGTCATAATTATCCACACATCGGTGTATCCAACTAAGTAATTATTTACTGGAGTAGAGGGTAAATTTGTCCATTAGTTTATCAGTAGTTGTGTAATGCATAGGCTAGTTGACAGTAAAGAAGCTTTAACTCCAAATGCCGATTAACATTTGTGTCCTAAATGATACACCCCCAACACAAAAATAAACATTATACATTGGTTAACTAAATTTCTGGTATGACCGATACAAACAGCCAAATTGCTACATAGCTAGATAATGTAGAAAACCAGAGTCAGAATAAACCATACAAATATGGATATAATTTAAGGAATCGTTTCACATACACAACATATATCTGGAGAAGATTATGACTAACAAAAATATGAAGTAGGAAAAAAATAACAAATCATAAGTAACAAAGTTTTTTTCTGCCATTCCTTCATTTGCTTTCTAGACTTCTCCACCTTAGTCTCCAATTCACTCTTGATCAATCTATACTTTGGCTCATACTTCTTTGCATTCTCAACACAGCGTACTTAAAATAGAATCCAACAGACTCGTTCACTGCATTGTGGGTCATGAACTTGAACATAAAGATGACATTTACACTTTGCATTTCATATATCCTTGCCAATTTTTCAGTTCAACTCAGCATAAAAATCAGAGTCGGGATACACCATATAAGTATGGGTACTCATCAAATCAAACTAACGATAAATCGTACAGATGAAGAAAATTCATTGTCAAAATACATCTACAGGTGAAACTAAACTAAAAATGGAAAAAGGAAGAAACAATTTTGTCTAACCAATAAAAGTTTAATCAAGATTAACACACCGGAAAATACTTATGCGTTGCGAAAATAATTATCCTCAACTAAAGCAGCATCATTTGAAAGGCCCAGTAATGGCATTATACTATGTCAAACTATCACGATCCCATAACAATATCAATATGTCTTGAGCTCATCACAAATTGCCTCGAAATTATCAAGGCCCTACTATTTGGATCTCTTCATTTTATACTCTTTTCTGTATTCAAGAAACCAACCAATATAATTAACTATGACTATCTTATGGTTTGGGAACTATTACACAGGAATGGGATTTACACTAGGCGAGTGGTGCAGACGCTGCGGATTCCCTCGCCATTAGAAAAAATAAAATAGTTAATTGCCATAGTTTTCAATTTCCAAGTTTATATTGCATAGAATATATTAAAAGTAAGGATGTAGTAATTTACAAGGACGAAACATGGTCCTTGTAGTAATGGGCATCTCAAGCCCAACAAGGACAGAAGACCACCCTGCCACCTAATCCAACCAACCAACATACACCCTAAGTCAGCTGAATTTCAAACATATAACAAGATGGAGTGATTAACAACACATGGACTTTGGGATAGGTTCATGACCATGACCAACCCATGTAAGTCTCACCATCCAATGACTAACCAATCAAACATAACATAACCAAAATAATAACTAAGTCCACATCCATACCATAACAAAATGGAACAATCATACATAGAATACGGTCATATGGTGTTATCCCCAATACCAATACCAATACCAATGCCAAGGCTGGAATCACTACCGACACCACCTATACCAACCCAAAGTAGTCTTACAAAACCTCTATCTGAGATCAAAACAACATTCGATCGGGACATACCCCCGACAATAGAAAATCCCAATATTCAAGTCTAAACCAATAAAGACATAAGAAAACCAAAACTAGAAATGGTGCCTTCCAAAGTATGGAGCTCACCACTTTAGGTCAACACGAGCTGATACGGGGTCCAATCACTGAGTAGGAGGTATAGTATGACCAACACCCGTATCCCATAGGGATGTAACATCGAAGACAATTAGCGGTTGGAGCACTAGCATGTAACTCAAGGATAAAGATAATATAATGCCAACGGTTCAAATCAAGTCAACCATTACATATAAACAATGTGACACACACACACATATATATATTATGCCGGTATAGGGAACAAGGGTTAACATGAACCTTTGAAATCATAGCCTAGGTTGTGTATCTTAGCTGTCATATTGGTTACACCCACGAGCTATATGGGTTCCAATTCTCACCCCCTGGTTGGGACCCAGTTCCTATAGATACATAAACCAGAGAATAATATTACGCATACGCATGGGAGACTCAAACCTCCCGCTATATACTAAGGTGGCTTGGTCACCCGATCATGTAGTATAGTATGATATGGGGGACTCAGACCTCCCACATCATATAGTACAAAAGATTTGAACCTCCCAATCATATTAAGCAAGATGACTTGAACCTCAGGCTGTTTTGACCATTCATACCTCTTGGTCATAGTAAGCAAGTGGACTTGAACCTCAAGCCGTTTTGACCCCCGCGCTGGTAAATGCAGTGCTAATGTTAATCCCTAAGAATCTGCACCTTCACAACTCGTCTACACAACCCTTTTAAAGCCCAATTCAAACCATTATTTCATATACACAAAATATTTATCCAATTACTTACCAAAAATACTTCATTTGTATCGTCATACCAACACTACTTGCAAGTAAACCATATGCCATTACCATTATTAATCACACATTCATTTATTTGACCTTTGGACTCGAACCCATTGTCTATCAAAGACACTTATTCAATTCAAAGTTTAGGGACTTGAACCTATTATCTAACAAAGATATAAATCAAGTAAATGCTTAAGGACTTAAACCCATTTAGCAAATTAGAACCACCAAGGTTACCATTTAAATCATTACATGGACAGCAAGACTCTTACAAACCATTTACCAACCATTCATAATCATTAGGCCAATGCCTTAGTTCAAAAAACCATTAACATATGAGTAATTTATTCTTTTAAGCATTTTCAAAACCACTTTCACGATATACTATTATCAAGGCCTAAATCAAGGTAAAGACCATCAAGTTTAGGCTAGTCCATGACCTATTTGTTAAACCAAAATTACCAAGAACCCACATATGAAAGCCATCACCCAAAACATGTATAAACACAAGCTAAACCAAGAGTAAATAATACTCAATCATATGCAAAAAACCCTCAATTTCTGTTTTCAAAACTACTATTTTTAAGAATCGTAATCACACTTTAAAAACATGATATTTGAGAACTAACAATGAGGAAAGATTTACATGCCTTATTCACAAATATTACAGAAGAAACTTGACTCTTGAGTCTCTAGATGAACTCCTTTTAAGAACCCTAGCCCCCAATCTTCAAGAAAGATTTTAGAGAGGATTTTGGAGTGTTTTGATCTTTCCAAGTATGTTTTGAGAGTCCATAATAAATTATAAGATGTGGTGACTTGAGGGTTTTAGGGTGGGAAATGTCTAAAATATCCTTAGCTTAAAATGTAAAAGCTTAACTGTAGGAGGGTACAACCACACCCCTTAAACCGTACCCTAGGGTACGAGTGATACCCTTACCTGATAACCTAGGCATCCTCTTGGACCTCAATACTGAACAACATATGATCACAAAGGGTCCAACTCATAATTTAACATACGACCAGTACTCTTTTTACCGTACCTTGGTTAGAATACTTTGGACAAGACTTAAGGCATCATACGATTTGGCTCTTTACTTCTAGTACCCTATCATACAACTAGTAATATGCTTAGTCATACCTTGGACAATAAGTGACATAAAACATAATATTAAATATACGGGTTAGGGTCCCTAAGCCGTACGACATCATACGACTAGTACCCCAAGTCGTATTATCTCTAGTGAGCTCAAAGTAAAAAATTTTCTAAGGGTAAAAAACCTAGGGTGTTTCAGTAATGGGATGATCATAAAGTTATTATAGTAAAGTGAAATTGACATTATAGTATAAGGGTACTTATTTCAAGAGTAGGCACAAATCTTGACCACTTACTAGGAACCTCCAAGGTTGCTGGTTCGAATGAGGGATGCTGAAATTTATATTCAAATTAGAAGAAGAATGGAGCTCCTTTGTTTAGGACAAGTTTTCACTTAAGTAAGCTAATTTGCCTGCAACTTGAGTACTCTCTCCATAACAATATTTCAAGTACACACTAGCCTACCTCGTAGTTTAAATTAGGTGTTGATATTCTTTATATACCAAGAAACTTTACTTTCACATAGTCAACTAATAGAAAAGACATTATTTATGGATCAATTTATAGTATATATTGCAGAGGGTTCTAACCTTTGTATAGTTCTAGTACCTGCCCCTAGGACAACTGCAAAACCAAAAATAGTGTTGTCAGAGTTGTTCATTATTGTGCCAACCCCTCTACACATCTTTCCTTTATTTCCATCAAAATTTAATTTCACAAAATTAGGGGGAGTTTGATCCACTTTATAGAATTTAAATTGGGCTCAACGTTTTGTTCTATCCCAGAAGCAAAAGTAATAGAACTTTGGATTAAAGTTGGACAACATAAATAATAGACAACTTCACTATTACAAGGAAACTAAAGTATTTCTAGAAACATCAGATCAATGTCATTAATATGGGATACTTCATATTTTCACCTGGCTTTGGCCAATTCTTTTGGAAAAACTCTAACATTCTTCCAGCTTGAAAATTAGGTGGAAGCGAATATACTTTATCTAAATTTAAATTGGATTGGTATCCTTTACTAAGAAATGGACTCATCTAAATCCATAAAAATTTAGAGAATAGTAAAGTTGTGCCATATAGACTCACAATAGGATCTATCAAAATCAACTCATCCATTTCTAGCCTAGAGTTTCCAGCAGCTTCATGCTGGATGGTTTTACAAATTTCTGATGATACTCTTATGGAAATAATGAGAATGTAGAAATAAAATGAAAGGCTAACCAATATACTATATCACCCATATTTATACTCAACTCCATATGTATGTCGGAAAGAATATACCAATAATAGCAGTAATCATGAAAAGAAACATTATAACGTAACTCATCCCCTAATAAACTCGAAGTGTCATGGGATGAGAATTCAAGAAACCAACCAATATAGTTAATTATGATTGTCTTATGGTTTGGGAATTATTACACAAGAATGGGATTTACCTTGTGCAGGTGGTGCAGCCGCTACAAATTCACTTGTCATAAGAAAAAATAAAATGGTTAATTACCATAATTTTTAATTTGTAAGTTTACATTGAATAGAATATATCAAAAATAAGAACATAGTAATGAAAAGATCACTGAAATTGAATAATACTCAAGGTTTGGTTCTATCCCCAAAAGAAAAAGTAATGAAAATTTGGATTAGAGTTGGACCAACATACATAACAGACAACTGAACTATTGAAAGGAAACTAATTATTAAATTGTCTTTCTAGAAACATTATATCAATGTCATTAATACAAGATACTTCACATTTTTACTTGGTTTAGGCCAATTCTTTTGAAAAAAAAACTCTGACGTTCTTTTAGCTTGAAAACAAAGTAGAAACGAAGGCATTTCATTTAACTTTAAAAGGGATTGGTATCCTTTACTAAGTAATGGATTCATCAAAATCCAAACAGATTTAGAGAATAGTGAAGTTGTGTCATATCTACTCACAGTACGATCCATCAGAATCAACTCATCTATTTCTAGCTTAGATTTTCCAGCTGCTTCATGTTGGCTAGTTTTACTAATTCCTAATGATCCTCTTATGGAAACAATAGAATATAGAAATACAAGGGAAGGTTAGCCCAATATTACCATATCATTCATTTTCATACTCAAATTCACATCATATGCAGAATAGAATATACCAATAATAGCAGTAACCATGAAAAGAAGTACGATAACATAACTCATTGTACAATAAATTCAAAATTTAATGGGATAATAACCAAAAGAAAATCTCTTCTTGTGTAAAATTAAAAAAAACATGGCAAGATAAGTTATTGCATGAATTAGTCAACTAAATCTCTACTAAGATAGATGCAAACTACCAAACTATTACATAGCTAAATGATGAAGAAAATAAATGTTGGGATAAACCATACAAGCATGGATTTTATATTTCAAACAAAAGTTAAATAACTTTGAGAAAGTAAATTCTTCGTCAAAATACATATACTGGTGACACTAATATAAAAGGATAAAAGGGCCAAACTATTTTGTCTAAGCTTAAAAAATATAAATGGTCAGAATAAACAATAAACTCTCTACTTCTTGCATTTTTCGTGTCTTCATCAATTAATGATCTTAATCTACAATTACGTTTCTTCTTTGTGATGAACCAAAATAAGATCATTATTAGTGCTAAGGAGGTTAGGACTCCAAAGAAAGCCCTGTCAGAATTCTACAGAAAATTGGGCAAAGTTTCCTCTATTTTAGGCCTGTCAAGAACATTCTCTATATCAAATCCATAGTACATCAACCTCACCTCACAACCAACACATCAATAATATAAATAAAATCCATCAAAATCATCAATAATGCACCAATACCACCAATTAACAATAAGAAATCCATCTCCAAAAATTAGAGGTAGTCAAATACTCCACAAATTCAAAAATAATGAAAGAATATTCAAAACTATAGACAATGGATCAACTCTAAGATTCTTCAAGAAGATAAACATAACAAATAAATAAATTGTAGTCCACGTGAACAAATGTAGGGCTCACTAGGAATATGCTACCTCAAGATCTCTAGCTAACGAAATCCTCATTGTCACCTGCGTTCTCTATAAAAACAATAGCAAGGAGTGAGATGCTATCTCAGTTATTAATAACACTTAAGCACAACCGTTTTAATGGGACAAGTCATAAAACATCATGAAATAAATGCTCTTTCAAAAGTAGTAATGATAAATAGTATCACTTGTTTCGTATAAACAAAATAAATCAATAGTTCAGTATAAACTCAATAAGCATCGTATCATATCAAATATTACATATTTGGGAGGTTTTCGTGAATCATGTAATCAGTGTGGCATTATACATCAAGAATAGCCAATAACAGTGGACCCTACATAAAGGAGTCAAATATCATATTAGTAAGTCCCTACTCAAGGGAGATCACTAATAGTATGCTAGTTCTACCTTCCGGCTAGCAAGAGATGTAACAGAAATTAGTAAATACAAGGTGCACCAAGTCTAACAATTCCATCGTTATCTATGAGATTCAAATCAATGTCTACTCTCATTTATACTTTCTATGTAAACAGTAGATATTCATGTGAAAGCATTTTTCAGAATAGTACATAGCATTTATAGTTCACATCAAATCATATTACATGTAAACTTGAACAAAACACATGTCAAAATACTTATTTCTCATGTAAGTGATGAACTTTCATAACATCAGTGATCATATCTCAAGTAACGGTAAATGTGTCTTATGAATATCCCAAATACCAAATTTCAGTAATATATCGAGTAAAAGACTTGCCTTACATGCAATTTCAAAGAATTTGGTAACTTTTTGTTTCATCAAAATCATGTATAAAATATGTAAGTTCAGAAACACAAATCGTGGGAAAGGTTACTACTCACAATACACTTGTCGAAATACCAAACTTTTCACCATGAACAATTGATATCACCTTTTTAGAGAAAATCTATGATCACATCATATCAATCTGCTATTAATTTCTTTATTTCGGCTAAGACATAACTTCTTTAAACTACCCAATTATATGAATTTTGTTATTGGCTCTCAATTGACAACTTATACTAAATTTGTGCTTCATACATTAAAACAAACTTATAGTTGTTTTTTCTCAATATCTTAATCCATAATAACTTTTTTGTCTATATAATATTCTTTGGTTAAGCCGAAGGTATAAAGGTTACAATCCAATTGCTTAAAATTCTTGCTTCATTTATGAGAATGTACAAATTTTTCTACCACTTTAATCTTTGAATCTTAAACTTTCTACTCCAATTCTAAAGCCCTGAATTAAGAGTCAAATTTATGGACCAAGTTAGAAAATTTACCTTGAGCCCGATAAGAATCTCTCAAGAACTTTTCACTTTTTATTCTCTTGGCTTGTTAATTGCACAATCCCAAAACCCTTAAGTAAGTTTTTTTCAAAGTTGAATCGCTGCTTGGCAGCTTGCAATTCTCATTATTGGCTATTTCTTCCAAAAACCCTTATGTTTTTACTTATCTGAAGATGGGCTAAAGTCCATCATTTCCTTATTCCTTATTAGATTAGAAGATAAGGTTTGGCCCACTTCTACCTTTTCCTTTTTTTTAAAACTTATAACTTACTTAAATAAAGGGGTACTACATTCTCCCCACCTTATAAAATTTGTTCCACAAATTTTTAAACAAGTAGGTACCTGAAGGCTGAAACAATTGAGGATACTTGACTCACATGTCATTTTTCAACTCCCATGCAGCCTCATCAATGTTATAGTTCTTCCACCTACTTTTCATGAACACAAACTCTTTTCACTATAACTTTCTCACTTATGTATTAATAATCGCTAGTGGTTCCTCCTCATAGGCTAAGTTCTCATCCAACTACAAGGTCAGTGCTTTGAGCACGTGAGAAGAATCTAATATACACTTTATTAGCATAGAGACATAGAACACTAGATGGATGAAATACATCCAAGGAAGGAGTGCCACATGATATAGCACTCCTCATATGTGCTCAAGTATTTCATAAGGTCTTATATATCTTGAGCTCAATTTATAACTTTTCTTGAATTGTATCATGCCTTTCTTAGGAGAGAGTCAATGTAAAACCTTATCCCTAACAGTGAACACTAAATCTTTTCTCCTCTTATCTGCATAAGATTTTTGTCTTCTTTGAGCTGTGAGAAACCTTGTCTAATAAATTGGACCTTATCATAGATTCATGTACCAAGTATGGTCCTAACACCTTAGTCTCTCCAACTTTGAACATTCTCGCCACTGTCTACCATACAGGGCTTCATATGGAGCCATCTAAATGCTTTACTGAAAATTATTATTGTAAGCAAATTCAACTAATGGTAAGTAAATATCCCAACTACCTCCAAATTCAAAAATGCAAGCTCTCAACATATCCTCCAAGATTTGTATAGCACACTCAGACTGTCCATCAGTCTACGGATGAAATACAGTACTAAAATCTATTCGAGTACCCAATGCTTCTTGGAAAGATCTCTAAAAGCGTAAAGTGAACTATGATTCTCTGTCAGAAATGATGGACAATGGAACTCCATGGACTAGGAAAATTTTATCCATAAATAACTGAGCATATTTCTGTCCACTATATGTTGTCTTTACTGCCAAGAAGTGAGTTGATTTAGTAAGTTGGTCTACAATTACCCATACAGAGTCATAACATTTAATAGTTTGTGATAGCCCAATTACAAAGTCCAAGGTAACTCTTTGGCATTTCCAATCTGGAATTCAAATCTCTTGTAGTAATCCTGTTGGTTATTGATGCTCGACTTTAACCTGCGACAAGTCAAACAACTAGAAACAAAGTTAGCAACATCTTTTTTCATACCTTTCTACTAGTATAATTTTTTAAGTCATGATACATCTTTGTGGAGCTAGGGTGAATGGTTTATCTGAAGTTGTGAGTTTTCTCAAGAATAGCTCGTCTTAACCCATCTATAGTTGGTACACATAATAAGTTACTCACTAGAAAATACCATCACAATCAACACTGATCATCTTATTTTGACCTGCTAGGACTTCATCTTGATATTTGCACAACTTCGCATCTTCATATTGAGTGGCTTCTATGCATTTTACCAAAGAAGGTTTAGCTTGAACACAAGCCAACAATATCTCTAACTTTCCAACATCAGATTTGACACCTTTGCCTTCAAGTTTCCGCTATCTTCTATCAATTGCCTCTTTCTAGGAGGTATATGCACCAAACTGCCCATATATTTCTTTCTTAAAGCATCAACCACAACATTAGCTTTTCTGGGATAATATAAGATAGCACAATCATAAACCTTAAGTAGTTCCATCCACTGACGTTGCCAAAGATTTAAATCTCTTTGCTGAAAAATGTACTTCAAGATCTTATGATCGGCATCAATCTCACAAGTTTCATCTTATAAGTAATGCCTCCAAATCTTAAGAGCAAATACCACTGCGGTCATCTCCAAATCTTGTGTAAAATAGTTCAACTCATGTTCTTTCAACTGTCTTGAAGCATAATCAATAACATGATCATGTTGTATTAGAACACATCCTAATCCAACCCTCAAAGCACACAAAAAGCCTTTATTTCTCTACAACCTGATGGTAAGTCTAATACTATTGAAGTGGTCAAACCTGTTTTGTGTTTCTAGAAGCTCTACTCACATTCTTTTGTCCATTGGAAATTCATATTTTTTGCGTTAACCTGGTCAAAGGAGCTATAATTTTAGATAAATCCTGCATAAAACACCTATAGTAATTAGCCAAACCTATAAAGTTGTGAATCTCTATGGGTGAAGTAGTTCTAGGCCATTTCTTCACTGCTTCTATCTTTTTAGAATCCACTGTGATGCTATTTTTAGAGACAACATACTCTAAAAATAATACTGAGTCAAGCCAAAATTTTCACTTTGAGAACTTAGCATAGAGCTTATGTTCCCCCAATGTTTACAATGCAGTCATCAGATGATTCTTATGTTCTTCCTAGCTACAAGAATATATCAAAATATCATCAATGAATACCATCACAAATTTATCCAGAAATGGCCTGAACACCCTATTCATCAAGTCGATGAATGCATTCGGAGAATTAGTTAATCCAAAGTGCATCACAAAGAACTCATAATGCCTATATTGAGTTCTGAATGCTATCTTGGATATATCTTCCTCCCTGATTCTATGCTGATGATAACTAGAACAAAGATCAATCTTTGAAAAATGAACAACCCTTTGTAATTGATCAAACAGGTCCTCTATATGAGGCAACAGATGATTATTACGTATTGTTACCTTATTTTTTTACCTGTAGTTAACACACATTCTTAGAGACCCATCTTTTTTCTTTACAAATAAAACTAGTGCACCCCATGGTGATACACGCAGTTTGATGAAACTCTTATCTAGAAAATCCTACAACTATTGTTTGAGCTACTTCAACTCTACTGGTGCCATATGATATTGTGGTATAGATATCAGCATAGTGTCATATGCCAAATCAATACCTAAGTCTTTCTCTCGCACTGGAGGTAATCCTGGAAACTCCTCAGGAAATACATTAGAAAATTCCTTTATAACTAATAGCTTCTCCAAAATAAGTGCTCCCTCTCTAACAACACTTATCATAGATAAAGACCCATGCAACCTTCTTCAATAGTCGCTGATCCTTCATAAAAGATATAACTTTACCATTCTCTAGAACTTGACCCCGCTTTACTACAAAACCAAATTCATTGGGTATCTCAAACTAAACTATATTTGCATGACAATCTACATACAATAGTATAGCAGGGAGATAACAAATCTATGCCTATCAACACATCAAAGTAAATCATATCAAGTACAATCAGGCCAACAGAGTATCCCTATCTTTCACTATCATCTAGCAGTCACGATACACATACTCAACTAATAAAGAAACTCCCACAAGAGTAGAAATAAGAAAAGGATAGTTTAACATCTATGGCTGTTTATAAAATCTCACTGCAAAATATGAGGACACATATGAGTGGGTAGAACCCAAATCAATCAAAGAATATGCATCAAATAAATAGACAGAAAGAATACTTGTAACCATTGAATTTGAGGCATGAATATCCCTCCTAGTAAGTGTAAGAACTCTTGACTGGCCTCTACCAGTATTTCCTAAAGCCTTATTTCCAACAATCCAATCTCTATTATCTTGACCTCTATTTGTAGTACCTACAGTATCATGAGTACCCTGACTAGGTGTAGCTAACTGACCAGATCCCTAACTAACATTCCTCGAAGGCTGAGGGAAATACCTGATGCGATGTCTTGACTAAGCACATCCAAAACTCTCTCTAGTCAAAACACAACAATGACCCATATGTAATTTACCACAAGTCTAGCAGGATGGAGTCGTGGCATACATCTGGCCAAAACTATGATATCCATGAGATGTTGAAGACCCCTAAGTACCTTGTTTAGAAGGTGGCTTATATGGAGACTGTGAAACTAAATTAGTCCCTATCTCTTAGCCCTGATGCTTTTCTTTATTTTTTTCTCTACAATTTGCACTTAAGCCACCACTGAAAGATCCACCCATCTTAGACTTCTTACTAACTTCATAAGCTACCCACTCCGTACGAACCTCATCCATAATTTTTCTAGCAAGATTCACTATCTCATAATAGGTCAAGAATATTATCTATGGGTCTACAACATTATAGAGATGAGCACCAAGATGATTAACAAACCTCTGGACTAAAGCTGCTTCTGTGGACACTAAATATGAAGCATACCTAGACAACTTGTAGAATTAGGTATTAAAAGTTGGCACGTACATATATAGAGGCTGAACTAATTTCTCAAATTCATCTACATACTTATGCTTCTGACTATTAGGAAGAAAGGTATCCATGAAGAATGTAGTAAACTCATCCCATGTCATTAGTGCTTCTCCAATGAATAAAGTATCATAGTAATTATTAGCCATGTCCTCCAATTTGTATGATGAAAGCTCCACTTCCCTCTCACTATAACATCCTAGCACATCCAGTTCCTTGAATGTACCATCCAAAAAACTCCAAGGAATAGTTAAACTATTTAAACCTATGAATTTTGGCGACTTTAACTTCAGAAACTTTTGCAAATATACCTCTTTATTTACAAACTTTTAAGTTTGAACAAGTGTCTGGAACTGTGGTTAAGGTTGCATAGAATTACCCTGACCACCCTTTTCATGTCTATCCAGTCGGTCGGCCAAGCCCTCTATGGCTCTTTGCATGGAAGCATATTCCTTTGCAGTACTATCCTCATGAAATGGTGGAGGTGGACTAGCATTTCCTTTAGGAGTGGGATCTCTTGAATTTCTTAAAGTGGCAGTGTGATTCCCTATTGTATCATCACTACCCCTACCTGATGATAGGCGAATTTACACGCCTATATCAATATATTTTGCCCATATTTTAGCCTAGTTTTGAGAACAAATTATATATTTCATGCACTTTTAGTCCTTTTTCCTATAAATGAGCTAACGAACATGATTAGTAAAGTTTCAGGTATAACTGATGCAAAATACAGCATTTTATGGCTTACTTGACGCAAAAGAAAGCTCACAAAGGAAGGGAAGAAAGTCTACACGCCTAAGGACCAAAACTGCTGCATGGAAAATCTGTCCCGGGCTAAAACAACATTTCTGAAGACTTTGGGGACTAACAGACACAAAGCTGGATTTCTACAATGATACATTAACCTAGTACAATTGGGTTATGTATTTCATTAGTTTATTTGGATTAGGAGAATGTTACATTAACCTAGTACAAATGGGTTAAGTATTTCCTTAGTTTAGTAGGATTTGGTTATTTATTTCATTAGCATAGTAAGAGTAGGATAGGAGTATTATAAATACCCTATCATGCTAGAGATTTTTAATTAAGTCCTCCCTTAGTGGAGAGACAACTCCTCCCTTAGTGGAGAGATACATTCATTCTTCTATCTTTCAATACATCCCTCTCTTAACAATACATCTATTCACTCTTCTAATCTTTCCATTACTCAACAATTAAATTCCACAACAAGAGAATCGTTACTTGCTAAGGAATCACGCCTATCACCCAATCCACACGCCTATCACCTAATCCACACGCCATTACTCAACAATAACAATGCAAATCGTGATCTCCTTCGCATTCATGGGTAACTAAATCTCTCTGTTGGGGTTATGGAAGCCGAATAAGATACTATCTATTGCTGTGAGTTTGTGAGTTCATGACACGTATATTCCTTGTATCATTATTCTCTTCATCTTAATCTATATTCTTTGCGGTTGCAAACGCAAGAATACGCCAGTCTAACATTTAACTTGTTCAAGAGAAAGGTTATTTGTCTGGAAAAGAGATAATGTCAAGGTAGTAGGACACCCTTTCCTATTAAAAAGCTAGTGCCGTAACTGGACTAACCTCTTGGAGAATTCGTACCGTTAGACACGCTTTAAGCTCGAGAGAGTTAAAGTGAAATAGTCCTTGTTTAGGTCGAGAGACGCTTGGATTTACCATCGACTACAATTCTCTATAAGCAATTGCATGTCAAGACTCTACACACTCATAGCCAACAGAGACGAATACCTCAGAAGGTGGACATAACCCCAACGCTTCAATTCTCATTGTTTACAACCAACGTAATAATCTCTCTCTTTTTACTTTATTATTCTCAGCCTTAGTTTACATTACTTGCAAGACAAGAATCCCCCCTTTTTACGAGACTTGCACCAGAAGTTTAGTAATTTTACTTACTTGTTGGCCAAGCTATTCCCTGTGGGATCGACACCCAACCCAGGTTGGGTTCTATATTTGCTAACGACCGCTTTACACTCCCACGAGAGCTGTAGATTGAGCGTTATCAAAAATTGGCGCCGTTGCCGGGGAATACGAGTGTCAATCAAGTTCGTAATAATTACTAGACCCTTTGGTCAAAGATTCTCGTACCTTTACGTTTAGTTTTTGTTTTTGTTTCTTGCAGGTTTTTACTTTAGTGCATGCCCCATACTAGAAGTTCTGGTCAACCGTTATTACCAATCAATCCTGAACCACAACGAATTAGAAGAATGGAAGCACAAGCTGAAATCGACAGGATGGCTGCTCAACACGAGCAACCAAGATTAGCTGCTCTTGCCGCTGCTCAAGTCCAACAACAAAACATTGATAATCCTGGGCGAGCCATAAATCCTGACGATGAAGATTTAGGTGATGACGAGTTACTAAACCCTAGGTGTGATGCTGAAATTATAACACCTGCCAACCGAAGAGGTCGACAAGATCGGTATAGGTATGATCGCCAACCTTTGCAACTAGATTTCGATGATGATGATGATGATCTTGATGTTGCCGGAGCCACTGGAGCAATAATTCCACCACCATTAGCGCCCGGAGCCAAGTTCAACATCACAAGCACCATGATTCAGTTATTGCAACTCAAGGGATTATTTGGTGGACTAGCAGGCGATGATCTGAATATGCATCTCATCAACTTTATTTCTACATGCAAGTCTTTTGACAATCCTGGTGTTGGTCAGAATGCTATTCGATTATGTTTATTTCCATTGTCTCTATCTGGGGAGACAACTCTATGGTTGAATGGGCTGACTCCTGATTCTATTACTAATTGGAGGCAATTGAAAGACGCTTTCCTAGAAAGATTCTTTCTGCCATCCAAAAGAGCACAGCTGAGAGATGAGATCATAAATTTTCGACAGCTTCCCTCTGAAGCTCTTCATGAAACATGGGAGAGGTTCAAGACAAAGCTAGAGAGATGCCCAAACCATCACATGACTAATGTTCACCTCATGGAGATCTTGTATAGAGCCTTGAATTCAATAACTAAACCAGTGGTGGACAACGCAGCTGGAGGTTCTTTCATGGACCTCACCTTTGGTCAAGCAAGCAATATGCTAGATCGTATGACGAAACAAAGTAGAGCTTGGCATACCAGGGATTCTGAGGTAGCAAGCCCCACTTTATCTATTGGCATGACTGCAGACCAACAAAGAAGAGAAGAAGAACGTGATCAAGATATGGCGCACATGAAAACCCAAATGGATCTTCTTACAAAGCATCTATTAGGGAAGACTGGAAAAGTGAAAGCTATTGCGTCAAAAGGAAGAGACGAATCTGATTCGGAAGAGGAGGCCAACTACTTGAACAATCAGGGGGGTTTCCGAGGGAATACCCAAGGAAACCAAGGTCGGAACTATTATGATAAATCTGGAAACAAAGACCAAGGTAGTTGGAAGAACAAGAATGAAAAGAGTGGTTTGTACGTTCCCCCTGGCAGATGTGATACCACCATATCTAATTCTGGAAGTATGGAAGACATGATGACTAAATTATTGAAAGGAGTGGAAGCAACGAGCGCGGGAGTTACGGAGGTAATTAATGATTTGTCCGCCATGAAACAATTAGTAGATTCACATTCCACTTCAATTAGACAACTAGAGCAGCAATTCAGTCAACTTTCAGCAGCACTCACCCAAAGAAAGACCGGCACTTTACCTAGCGATACTGTGCAAAACCCAAGGAATGATGGGTCATGCATGGCCATCACTACCAGAAGTGGTAAGGTGCTGGAAACATCAGCAAAAGACAAGCAAGTGGTTGACGAAGTTGCGGACAAGGATAACAACGCGAAACGTGAGGAGTCGCGGATGACGTTACTAACGTCACTCCCAATGACGTGCAAACTGAAAAAGTGGAAAAACAGAAGCAAGAGAAGAAGAAAACCGTGGAGAGAACACTTCCATACCCACCACCACCTTTTCCCCAAAGATTGAAGAAGGTGGCGGATGACACAAAGTTCAGCAAATTCATAAATATGTTAAAGCAACTCACTATTAATGTTCCATTGGTGGAGGCACTTGAACAAATGCCTGGGTATGCGAAATTTATGAAGGATCTCTTGACAAAGAAGAGGGCAGCAAGTTATGACTTGGCGGATAATGTTCATCATTGTAGTGCAATCTCTACAAGATCGCTAGTTCAAAAGAAGGCAGATCCTGGAGCTTTCACTATTCCTTGCACAATTGGATCGTTGGATTTTGCTAAGGCATTGTGCGATTTGGGAGCTAGCATCAATTTGATGCCACTATCTATCTACAGAAAGTTGGGGTTGGGAGACCCTACACCAACCAATATGAGGCTCGTGATGGCTGATAGGTCGGTAAAATGACCTGTGGGTATCTTGAATGATGTGTTGGTGAAGGTTTCTTCATTCATATTTCCTGCCGACTTCGTTATTCTAGATTGTAAGGAGGATTCTGAAGTTCCCATAATCTTGGGACGTCCTTTCCTTGCAACCGGAAGTGTGCTTATTGACATGAAAGATAATGAGCTTTTATTTCGAATTAATGACGAAGTAGTACGGTTTGATATATGCAAAGCCATGAAGCAGCCCAGCGATTTGAATGAGTTATCTGTAGCTGATGTTCATCAAGAGGATATGAAAGCATTATCTATAGAGAAACAGCCTATTGTTGAGTCATTGACTGCTGCGCCACTGAATGTTGAGCATAAGGATAATGAAGATTATGAAGAACTTATGGGTGCTCTAATAGAAATAGAGTCTTATACTCCTAAGCGATCGGATTGTGATCTCAAGAATCAACCAACAGTGAAGACTCCCATTGACGAGCCACCAATGCTAGAATCACAAGAGCTCCCTGACTATCTAAGGTATGTGTTCTTGGAAAGTAGAAATATACTTTTGGAGAGAGCAGATGATTTAAGTGAACAGCACGTAGAAGCTCTCATCTCTGCTCTGAAGAGATACAAGAGAGCTATGGGTTGGATTATTGATGATATAATTGGTGACTCTCCGGGGAAACGTATGAGCCATCTTGAAGAAGATCGCATGCCCACAGGTAAGCCTCATTGTCGTCTAAATCCTTTCAGAAAATGATCCATCACTTACCTCGATGAAATCTGAGTACTCGAGGTAACTATGTCGAGCCACGACAATAAATAAGGCGTTAGATGGGAGGCAACCCATCGTTTTATTGTTTTATCATTTCATCGTTTTATCATTTTATCGTTTTTATACTTGTTTTGTTTTTGATAAATGAAAAATCCAAAAATAAGAGTCGTGCCACGACCAAAACTAAGGCGCTTGGTGGGAGGCAACCCATCGTACTAATCGTTTTCATTTGTTTTGAGCAAATATAGGTGCAAGAAGTAGTCAACGAGGAGATTGATTTCAATTGACGATTTGGACGCATTGTATGGTAAAGTTGGTAAGTTAGGAATGGTGATGCATAAGGCTATGGATTGAGCATTTCTCACGCCAAAATAGGCATCGAGAAAGGCTAGGCCTTGGTAAAACTAGGCCACGAACGATGCACAACCTATCCTATAGCCTAAGGTCTCGGAATCTAGTGTGCTATACACTATGCGCCGCCTATTCCTAGGTATGCTTTTGACTATGCGCCGCCTATGCTATGGCATTTGGTCTCAGTATCTCATATGCCATAGACTATGCGGCGCATATGTCTACAAATGCCATAGACTATGCGGCGCATATGTCCCACTATGCTATAGACAATGCGCCGCATATGTCATGACTATGCCAAGCATTATGCGCCGCATATGTAGCATTTTTGTCTCCAAAACTGATTGTAAATGGGTCATAACCCGACCCATTCTCTTCCCATATAAAGGGGACTTAGTCTTGAAACATAACCACACTAAAAATTGACCTAAAGGCACCGCATTCCCTCTCCAAATCATCTCAAAATTTTTTCTTTTACTCTTCCAATTCACAAAACCATCTCCACAAGCTTCAAGCAAGTAAGTACTCTCTTATTCTTCATTTATTTCTCGTAAGTACTACGTTGCTATGTCTATTATGAATTGCTAAATCGTATAAGATTGTTGGTGATGTTCATGTGTTTGGATTGTTGATACAAAATCATGTGAGTGAACATGTACGTAGGAAAATCTTGACTTGTTTCCGACTTGAAATTGGTTTGAATAGCATTGTTATACTATTTGCGGAATTACTATGGCTATGAATAGTGCTTAAGATTGTTGTTTGGATACTTACATGTTAGACTATCCCGGCCATCGGGATAAGACTTATAGTGCCTACCGACATAAGAGGTTGTGATTGTTGTAAGAATAACTATTCCATGTGGTAACCCCTATGTAGCAGTGTTGCTATATCTACCATGAAAGTAGTCCAATGGCTGCAAGTAAGTGATGCATTGCTGATTTTCTTGTCGGAATACAATCCTAAAATGTATGTCGACGAAATCTGAGTAATCGACCACTTTCGCTTCACTGATTTGTGTTAACAAAACTAAGTGTGGGGTGGTACCCCTACTGCTTATGTATAGATTGTATCCATTGATATTGTGCTACCATTAACACTATTTCAAGTCTCAGGTACAATGGCACCTAAAGAGAGACAAGGTAAGGAGAAGGCTACCACTTCCCAAAAGGGCAAGAAAAGAGGCCGCAAGGAGCAAGGAGAACCCTCCTCGATGCAAACACCTTGACTCACGCTTGGAATTAAGTGGGATACTTATGAGGAACTTCTAAGGATGACGACTCTGATGATGATTCCAATGCAAGGGGTATGACCCCAGACATAGAGGATAAGTCCGACGAACCAGGTTCCTCGTATTTATTTTCCACTGAGGACAGTGTCCCGACTAAGTGTGGGGTGGTGTTATTGCATGCTATACTTCTCTATTCGCATCTATGTTTGTTTTCTTTTGTTTCATTTTTGTTTTGTTTTGTTTTTTTAGTAGTTAAAAGTTTTTTAGCTTCGCATGAAATTATTTTGATAGGCAGCATGAGATCATAGCAAGAGTATGTGCTACAATTGTGACTATTGAGACGTTTAGGCTCTATTTGTGACTCATTATATGATATTGTGTGATTCCATTCCTTCAATTGTTGGGTCGAGAGTCTATATTACTTCCAATCAAGTCGACCATGTGCCTTTTGTGTGTGAGATTAATAGTATCTTCTATGTATATGGCTGATGCTAGAACTTTCCTGGTATGTATGCAAAGCGAAAATAAGGAGTGTAAGTTTAGGATATGATTTAGGCATTTCTTTGGAAACCTATACATGTTTACCTTCAGTTTTACCTACCCATGGACATCATCCTAGTTAAACCTTTTTGAGCCTTTAGCCTATTTCTTTGACAACCTTGTATGTAAGCCTAATCCATTTCTTTCAAGACAGTAATTTGATCCAAATTCCTAAGTGCTTTAAAGTGAAAAAGTCATGTGACAACATAAGAGGAAATTGGGTGAGTATAATGCTATAAATTGGAATGGTTCTTGAATGTGTTATGAAAAAGGAAAAAAGTGCTATCATAGGAGGTATGTTGTGAAAAGAAAAAGGAAAAGAAAGCTGAAAAGTGAGTTGTTCTTAAAATTGAAAAACAAAAGAGGAGAACAAGGGTGGTAGAATAAAAGAAAGAAGAAAGGTTGAGAGAAAAAAGTGTCAATGATACAATGTGATGTATTAAAGTGCTTAGGAACTTAGTCACTATTTCTGGCCAAAATAGCTGATCCTACCCGTCCCTTAGCCTACATTACAACCATCAAAAGACCTACTTGATCCTAATCTTAACATTCCGACATTTAGTGGAGTACTACATTAAGGGCAAGCCTATGGTCATCAGTTGCTGCATATGAATTCTTTGTGAGAGTGGGAGCAAGGATATTTTGATACCCATGTTTGAAAAATATGCTATATTTGTGAGTGATTATGGGTACTATATTGTGAGACACACATGGTTGATGAGCTTTGGATAGTTGTATATGATTCTATGCACCTTAATGTTTGCATGTGAGTTGATCACCATCACGAGTCTATACTAGAGGTTAAAATGTTTCTACTTATAATCGGAAAGCTACTCTTTGTTGATAATTGTTGTGCTTGTCTTGATAAATGTTTTGTGTTGTTGCTGTAAAAACCCTAAGTTGATGTTTAGAAGGACATGATATGTTGTTCGAGGACGAACAAAGCTGCAAGTGTGGGGTGTTGATGATAGGCGAATTTACACGCCTATATCAATATATTTTGCCCATATTTTAGCCTAGTTTTGAGAACAAATTATATATTTCATGCACTTTTAGTCCTTTTTCCTATAAATGAGCTAACGAACATGATTAGTAAAGTTTCAGGTATAACTGATGCAAAATACAGCATTTTATGGCTTACTTGACGCAAAAGAAAGCTCACAAAGGAAGGGAAGAAAGTCTACACGCCTAAGGACCAAAACTGCTGCATGGAAAATCTGTCCCGGGCTAAAACAGCATTTCTGAAGACTTTGGGGACTAACAGACACAAAGCTGGATTTTGACAATGATACATTAACCTAGTACAATTGGGTTATGTATTTCATTAGTTTATTTGGATTAGGAGAATGTTACATTAACCTAGTACAAATGGGTTAAGTATTTCCTTAGTTTAGTAGGATTTGGTTATTTATTTCATTAGCATAGTAGGAGTAGGATAGGAGTATTATAAATACCCTATCATGCTAGAGATTTTTAATTAAGTCCTCCCTTAGTGGAGAGACAACTCCTCCCTTAGTGGAGAGATACATTCATTCTTCTATCTTTCAATACATCCCTCTCTTAACAATACATCTATTCACTCTTCTAATCTTTCCATTACTCAACAATTAAATTCCACAACAAGAGAATCGTTACTTGCTAAGGAATCACGCCTATCACCCAATCCACACGCCTATCACCTAATCCACACACCATTACTCAACAATAACAATGCAAATCATGATCTCCTTCGCATTCATGGGTAACTAAATCTCTCTGTTAGGGTTATGGAAGCCGAATGAGATACTATCTATTGCTGTGAGTTTGTGAGTTCATGACACGTATATTGCTTGTATCATTATTCTCTTCATCTTAATCTACATTCTTTGCGGTTGCAAACGCAAGAATACGCCAGTCTAACATTTAACTTGTTCAAGAGAAAGGTTATTTGTCTGGAAAAGAGATAATGTCAAGGTAGTAGGACACCCTTTCCTATTAAAAAGCTAGTGCCGTAACTGGACTAACCTCTTGGAGAATTCGTACCGTTAGACACGCTTTAAGCTCGAGAGAGTTAAAGTGAAATAGTCCTTGTTTAGGTCGAGAGACGCTTGGATTTACCATCGACTACAATTCTATATAAGCAATTGCATGTCAAGACTCTACACACTCATAGCCAATAGAGACGTATACCTCAGAAGGTGGACATAACCCCAACGCTTCAATTCTCATTGTTTACAACCAACGTAACAATCTCTCTCTTTTTACTTTATTATTCTCAGCCTTAGTTTACATTACTTGCAAGACAAGAATCCCCTTTTTACGAGACTTGCACCAGAAGTTTAGTAATTTTACTTACTTGTTGGCCAAGCTATTCCCTGTGGGATCGACACCCAACCCAGGTTGGGTTCTATATTTGCTAACGACCGCTTTACACTCCCACGAGAGCTGTAGATTGAGCGTTATCACTACCTCAAGCCCTTCTGTGGGATCCACATCTCCCTCCACCATTAGTTACTCTACGAACCATCCAATTAACAAAATAAAAATGGCTAGATTTGTCTAATTAATCCTAAACCTCACACGCACAAGGAAGAATGAGAAAGAAAATCAAGGCATATCCTATCACGTTATCATAGAATCATGATTATAGAAATGGCCAGAATATATCCATAATTGATATTCTTCTACTACCGTGTGCTCCAATAGTCACAGACTTAACTTAGATCTGATACCAATTTTATCATGACCCAAAATAGAAGCATAACCAGCACTAAGGAGGCTACAAATCCAAATCAAGCCTCGTCAGAATTTTACAAAAAAATTAGTGTAACAACCTAATTTTTTGGAATCGAAACGTAACATGGTGTTCATGATCCCGAGGGTACACAAGCTAACCTCTACTAATATCTGTACCTGAGCACTGTATAATATAGATAATAAATACAAAAAACTGGCCATAAGGTTCAAACCATCTAAAAATACTCAAAACTAAAAACTAAATACTGATACATCTATCCAAAAAACTTTAAACTGTCTAAATTGTGGAGTTGATGGGACATGACCCCAACTAACTCTGTTTACTGAAAATAAACTAAATCTAATGCGATAATAAAATAAGGATCATCCTCAAATGAAGAGGACTCACTGCTACATCTACTGTTGCTGACTGAGATTAAGCTGCTAAGGGTACACTGGATATCGTGCTTCTGAACCTATGGTGTCAAATAAAACACCATAGTTCAAATGTGTTAGTACGGGAATATACTGAGTATGAAGATGAGGTAAGTCTAAATGCAAGGGCTTATGTATGAACAATTACATAACTGAATAATCATGAGAGTACTGAATGAGAACACATGCATGAATGAACAAACCATAACTGAAATCATCATGACTCTGAATACCAAAACTCGGATACTAATTTACTGTTATCTGAACTCACTACTGATACTGAGATACTGAATAACTCTATTTTCTAATATTGATAACTGAGTATTGAAGTTGAGATTTGTCCTATCTAGCGAATGATCTCGAAAACTGATGATACTAAAGTTGATTAACCAAATTTACTCATATCAATGAATGAAAGCTGAGCTTACTACTCTTGACTGACTAAATCTAAGATCAAACCTCTCTAACAGATGATCCATGAATCTACTATCAATGATAAGAAAAGGTTATGTCTGAGATCTAACCTATCTAGCGGGAGATCTCTAAATCTATAATAAGAATACTTAATTGAATCTGAGAATAAGATCAGGACTATCTAATGGGTGATATCTGAATCTGATAATAAAATTATTCAATTGAATCTGAGAATAAGATCAAGCCTATCTAATGGGTGATCTTTGAATCTGATAATGAGATTACTCAACTGAATCTGAAAAATGAGATCAGGCCTATCTAACAAGTGATCTCTGAATCTGATAATGGGATTACTCAACTGAATTTGAGAATGAGATCAGGCCTATCTAATGGGTGATGTCTGAATCTGATAATGAGATTACTCAACTGAACCTGAGAACGAGATCAAGCTTATCTAATGGGTGATCTCTGAATCTAATAATGATATCTCAACTGAATAACTTTATGAGAGACAAGGCCTATCTAGCGGATGGTTTATGAATCTATGGAACTATCTGAATTCTTTACTGAGATAGGTAAATATATCTGATAGTCCTGATTTTTGAGTTCTACTTTGAAGACTGATGCTGAAACTACAACTGTGGGAGTGCTCACTTAACCGACATGCCCCGAATCTAAATTGGTAGGGTCCAACCTGTAACCCCAGTTGGAAGGGTGTTAATATCGTGCCACGAGTAAAGACCTCAACTCTGGTCAAGCCTCTTTAATGGGTGACCCTCATAGGAAGTCAAGCCTAAGGTAGTATAATAGTCAAGCCTTTTCCTAATGGATGACTCCTACATACTGTACTGGCTACGCAGTTCTGGAGTTTAGGGATTACTCCTAACAACTCTGCCTCTCTAACGGGGAGCCACCATCCCTGTCCTTACTCGGTGCGAGCTTCTACTCCTAGCTAAAAGACTCTAAGATGATTCTTAATTGAACTTAAACTGAGATGAATCTGATACTGATCATGTTTCTCGAATGATCTGACTGGGTTAAGCTAAATTCACTTAGTTTCGTATTTGATGGAATATTACTAAATCTTGTTATCTAACTGAATGTTACGGAGTTCCAAACTGAACACTTGAATACTACTATATCTGATATGAGTACTAAACTGAGGCTAGAATACTAGCGATATTGAGATTACTGAGATTTCTTAAGTTCTATATCTGTTTGAGATACAGAGTCCTATAACTTACTGAGTTCTGAGAATCATGGCTTGACTGAGATTATCGAGAATACTAACATGGGCTCTAGACTGCAGCTAATTTGTCGGGTATAAATACCCCTAGGACTCGATAACGTAAAAGTAAAACATAGACATTCTTGAATAATCAATACCATGGGCATTCATTCACCATCACAATCACTAAAGCATATCTTTAAGAATTTAGGAATCATAAACATGTGATAATATAGGGAGACATGCTATTGACTTATACTCCGTTCAACAAGGTCTTACATCAAACACTTAGCATGTATTAAAGTCTTAGAATGTATCGAAGAGCACATAATTGGGGAATTTCATGCCATCATGTCACAATTCATTCAATAAGGATTTTCAACAAACATTTGGCATGCATGGACTTGTACAAAATTGGAGATTTCTAGTCAACATGCTATAATGACTCTAATTCTTTCACATAAGTATTTTATCAAATATATGGGGAGCATGCTTTGCTTATTCAACAATTTCTACACTTAATTGACATGAACACATTACTTAACAAGTAACTTAAAGAGGGTTTATCATGAATATCATATGAATATCACTTACTAGGGTCAAGGCTTAAAACCTCATAAACAAAACATGAATTAAAAACTCAATAATAGCATGAACTCCAATTTCAATTCACATGAATCATGAAAAATCATAGACATAAGATCTTTGAAATTTAGAAAAGGGTTCTTGAGTTTCTTGGATGAAAGGGACCCAAGAATCAACATCTGTATACCTTAGTTTCTTGATTCTTGAAAAGTTAATAGAGGAATCTTGATGATTAGGGTCTTGATTTAGGAACCCCATCTCTTGTTCTTGAATAATTTTGAGAGAAAACTAGTATTTTTGGATTAAATGATATCAAATCCCATTTTAAGGAGTATATATAGGGGTAGCAAAATGACCATTTTTTCCCTTGGAATTAAACTGAAAAATCTCAATTTTACATGCTAGCATGACACACCATAATTATGCCAGCTTACTAGAAATTGGGAACTTAGGAAACTGCTTGATGGCGCGATGCAATAGAAATTGCATTGCCACCTTTGTTGCGAATTAGAAAGGCATCGCGATGTAGTAGAATCGCGTTGGTGCACTGAAAATTAACAACTCTGAAATTAAGCCTTGGAGCGATGTGCCATAATCATGGAGGCTTGCTGGATTTTGATGATTGCCATTTTGGCTGGCTTCACGACGTGCTAAAGTACTAGGTGGTACACTGCCTTACTAAAATGGCTTTAAATCTTTGCCTGAGTGTTGGATTTGGGCAAATTTTGTATTAACAGATAGCTTATTCAATGGTAAATTTGAGAAATTCTACACGGTTCAAAATATTTCTCACTTGAGAAGATACTTCTCAACCTTTTAGTCTCAAATTAATACTTTACTGAACACTCTCTAAGGCTCAGACTATGAGAGAATTTTGTGGGGTCTTACAATCAGGCAGAGTTTCTCCTATTTTTAGGCCTATCAAGAAAATTCTCTGTCTCAAATCCATAGAACAAAAGCCCCACAACACAACCAACACATCAATAATACCAATACAATCCATCCGAATCATTAACAATGCACCAATACCACAAATTAGCAATACGAAATACATCTCCAAAAATAAGAGAAAGTCAAATACTCTATAAATCCAAAATAATGAAAGAATATTCAAAAGTATAAGTACATGACTATGAAGCCAGTGTAAGAGTTTTCAAGAATATGAACATAACAATTAAATAAACTGTAGTCCACGTGAACAAATACGGGGCTCACCAAGAATATGCTACCTCAAGATCTCTAGCTAACGAAATCGTCACTGTCACCTGCGTTCTCTATAAAAATAATAGCAAAGAGTGATACACTAGATCAGTGAGTAATAACACTTAACCACAACCATTCTAATGGGAACAAGTCATAAAAAATCAAGAAATATATGCTCTTTTAGAAAACAATAACAATAAATAGTATCACTTGTTTTGTATAAGCAAAGTGAACAAAAAATTTAGTAATAAACTCAATAAGCATCATATCATATCAAATAATACATATTTGGGAGGTTTTCAAGAATGAATCATGTAATCAGTGTGACATTCTGCTTGAAGAATAGCCAATAATAGTAGACCCCTCATAAAGGAGTCAAATTCACATCAATAAGTACCTACCCAATTTTAGTATCATATCAAGAAAAAGACTTGTCCAACATGTAATTTCAAAGCATTCAGTAACTTTTTGTTTCATCAAAATCATGTATAAAATGTGTATGTTAAGAAATACAAATTATGGGAAAGGTTACTACTCATAGTACACTTGTCTAAATACCAAACTTGTCACCTCGAATGATTCATATCACCTTATTAGATCAAATCTTAATCACATCATATCAATGTGGTGTTAATTCCTTTATTTTAGCTAAGACGTAACTACTTTAAACTACCCAACTATAGGAATTTAGTTATTGGCTCTCAATTGACAACTTATACTAAATTTGTGCTTCAATCCATTAAACAACCTTATAGTTGATTTTTATCAATATTTTAAACCATAATAACCTTGTTATATGTATACTATTCTTTGGATAAGCTGAGGGTATAAAGATTTACAATGCAGTTGTTTAATATTCTTGCTCTGTTTATGAGAATTTACAAATTTTTCTACTACTTTAATCCTTGAATCTTAAACATGCAACCCCAATTCCAAAGATATGAATTAAGTGTCAAATTTATGGACCAAGTTAAAAAATTTACCTTGAATCTGATAAGAAGCTCTCAAGATTTTTTCCCTTTTTCCATCTCTTGGCATGTTAATTTCATAATCCCAAAACCCTTAAGTAGGTTTTTTTCTGAGTTGAATGGTTGGTTGCTTGCTTGAATCTCTCGTTGTGGGGTATTTCTACCCAAATCCCTTTTTTTCACTTAATGTGAAGATTGGTTGAAGTCCATCATTTTCTTATTCCTTATTGGATTAGAAGATGTTCTTTGGACCACTTCTAACTTTTCTTGTTTTTACAACTTATAATTTATTTAAATAAAGGGGTACTACACATTTTTTCCCACTATTAGCCCTCTCAATGACATGCAGTTCTTCCTCAAGATCTTTCAACCTATACAATGAGATGTGAAAAGATACCTGTTTATATAGTAAAAGTAAATTTGTCAACATGCCGTATTAAACATATTAATCTTAAGAAGAAGTAGAAGCCCTATAACTGAAATAGTAAATCTGAATACCTTTTCTATAGACAATTCTTTGGGAATGTGATCTTTTCACTCACTTTTATTCTCTACTAAATTCTTCACATGTAAAACCAATAGTGAAAAAGATTATTTACAAAGTATACGAAATTATGCATTGAAAATTTTAATACTCTATATGGAAATACCTTTTCTCTTTTCTTAGCTTGTACTTTAATTCTAAATTTTCATCTGGAATCCAAAGCTTTGATACTGTAAAACTTTCAAGACCTTCTTTCAAATTGTAAGTGTTTAGTTTAAGCTTAAAAGTAAAATCTTCCCAATAGAGGCTTTGAATCTAGATAGAAACATCGTTGTTATCCTTCGATGATAGCTTGTTGAACAACTTGTGAGCTGATGTATCAAGGAGTTTCTTAGTCACATCATTGAATAAAATGAAAGTAGTTTCACCTGTGTTGTCTTTCACTTGTATCTGTATCTTGAACCTATAGCTGTAAAAATAAGTTAATATTAATTAGTAATACAAAGCAAATTCATAGTCCTTCCAGGATCCTTACTTCACCAAAGAAAACTTGCAATTTTTTTTTTTGCAGTTGTGGCATGGATAAATACCATTTGCAGGTGTAATCTTCTTTGAGCATATATTATATGAAATGTAGTACCATCTAAAATAATTCACTATATATTTATTTTTTCTCCTCACTATAACAACGTATTCCTGCAATCCTAAAAATAAAATTACAATTATCTATCTTGTTGAAGTGTTGAAATAACAAATCAAAGTCTAATAACCAAAAGATAACCTATATATCAACACTCCAATACTACTCCAAGAAATTCTTAATGTTCATCCAGTTGGTAAACATCTCTTTTTCCATTACAATGCTATTAATATTATAGATTTAAATAAGTTGTACTCCCATGGACATGGTGAAAAACTTTTTCCTCATAGATCTTATGTAATCTATATCGAGGTTTACATATACTTTGCTAGCATATATGATGGACAAGCTAACTTCACCCATTAACAATGGACGTAATGAAAATTCTGATGAATATTTCTTATAATGTTAGCACATAAATATATAACATCCGATAATTAAATATGAAATAATACCATGGAATACTTTAAAAGTTGTAGGAGTCATATTCACTATATAT
Organism: Capsicum baccatum var. pendulum; assembly: GCA_030864225.1. NCBI lineage: Eukaryota > Viridiplantae > Streptophyta > Magnoliopsida > Solanales > Solanaceae > Capsicum > Capsicum baccatum. Next base: position 166,936,676 of record CM061558.1, on the reverse strand, counting down.
GGCCCAAAACTCTTCTTGTGAAAATAAGGAGCAGACTTTTCTACCAAATCTTCCCATAAGTTTATTTTTTATTTTTTTGAACTATCCAGAAAAAGAAAAATAAGAATAAGAATAGGATAGTTCATTTAAATCTAATCAAAAGAAAGGACCAATGTATGGTTTCAAAATAATATTGTTTATTTGAGGCACAATTAATTAGAGTGAATCAATGAAATTTACCAAAATTGTGTAATTAGTATTACAAATTCACTTTTAGGAAGATGACAAATAAAACTAATTAATATGAGATGGATGGCTTACTAATTAATAACAATTTAAATATCCGTTTTCTACAGTTTGATCTAGCGCTCTCCATATCACTAACTCCATATAAACAACCAATCATATCTACAAATGGAGAAGAAAATATGTTTGCTGAAAATGTTGATAATTAGGTATTTTGTTAATATTTGAACATTATAAGTATGTGTGTGTGTATACATATAGATGATAAGATTGTATTATTTTTCACCCTTGACTCAATTAATTCTTGTTTGATAAAGTGAAATTTGTTTATAGTAATATCAACAATATCCTTAGTTAAGATCTTGATCGCAATTGACAAAAAGAAAATTATTTTCAAAGAGTTTTAAACTGGTCTATATACACCACTACTTTCAACCACTTTGAAGTTCTTGATAATAAATAATGAACCTACAATTAACTTGTACTTGAACCTACTAAATTTGTTTTCCCCAACTATCTTAAGGAATGGTTTGCAAATAAATGTTGATTGGTGTTACATCCTGGGTTTATGCCTTAGAAATTTTCCTTGAAAACCATTATCCAAACCCAATATGACTCCAGGGTATGAGCCATATGCTGGGGTATGAGTGGTATGGTCCTATTATAAGTTAACTAGTGTGAGTTGGTGAGATGGTTTTGATAGTTGGAATGGTCATGACTTAAGGGTGTGAGTCGTAAGGCTTGGATATAAGTCTTATCAAGGACTATCATGGTGGGTAGTGTTTGATCCTCTTGGTAATTCATTCTGCTAGGGATACAGATATGGGTACAAATCTTATGCTGAGGTTATAACTTGGTTGGATGAGTCATATACTGAACAGTGTCAAATCTATGGTTAAGACTTGGGTATGACTGGTGGGGGCCAACCATAAGGAAGGGTATGACTCATAAGAGGGTCAGTAGTATCCTTGTGATGGGTTTTTAAGGGACTTAAATAAGGGTATTCTGGATATTTCCCTACTTATCCTAATTATGACCCATGACTTCTAAAACACTTAAGAGGTTATTTACCCTATTATTCTATTCATTAATACATAGAAAATTATTCCTAAACATTCAACAATTCTCTCAAGAGATTTTGGTGCAAGAGAGATAGGGTTTCAACTTGGGGATTGCATTAGGGCTTACTTTGGTGATTTTCTTCCATCATTTTTTATGGTTTAAGGCATGTGTCTCTTCCCTACTTTTTATTTCTAAAATGGCAGGGATTTTATGGTTGTTTTTAGGGTTTGAATATTGCATGGGTTATAGTTTTCCACTAATAATTGGGGTTTTTACTGTAAATAGTTTGGTTATGGTTTCCTATGGTTTAACTGTGCTTTTATATGCATTAATGGTGGTTTTGGGAAATTATTTTGCATGGTAATAGTTTAATGGTCTTTGAAATTAGTTGGTTATATTATGCCCCCAAGGTGTTTGATAAAATACTTATAAAGATATATTCATTGCATTGACTTCTTTAAATGGAACTCTTGCTTGTTTTCAGCTTATGAATAAAACTATAAATGGTATAAATTGTTTACAAAGGTTAAAGGCTTAATGGTTTTTCTTGTGGAGTACATGAAAGTCTCATAATAGGTTAACATGGTAAACTGAAATAACACTTGAGATTCCCCTTAACCTAAATGGTTTGGCTATGGATAAATCTTGCAAGTATGGTTGGCTTGATGATACCAATAATAAATGGCCTTGGTTAATAAATATTAATTGGATTTGTTTGGATATGATTTTAATTTGGGAAAAAATGGCAGAATATGAACTGAGCCATGAAAGGTGGAGGTTCTGGGGGAACCAATCCTAGAAACTCATATTTATCGATATGAGAGGTCTTTGATGGCCATGTGTGAGTGTAACATTTTATATTGGAGGGATGTACTAGTCATTCCATGGGAATTTCCTGGTCGTGCAGCTACATATGAACCATGGGTGTGGTTAAACAATAAGGTTATGCAGCCTAGGTAAAGGTTTTAAATGCATTTTAAACATAGATTCCGTTTCCTAGAACTTATATATATGTATGGTTGTATGCATAATGGATAGTTTTACTTGGTTGTTTAAATGGAATTACTTTATCCGTATCATAAGATACATGCTAGCAGTTATTTGCTAACTAATCTACTCGTGGATGTATACCTACGCTAAGCAGGAACCGGCTGTTCATATCCTTCTACATAGTGATCAACTCAGGGATAATATTTGGATTGAAGTGGTGAGCTTCCATCTTTCCAGAAGGCTCTATTTCATGATATGGATACTCTTAGACATTTTATTTTTATTTTGGACATTGGTTTTAACCATGGTTGTGGGCATGTCCTAATTGGATATATGTATTATTTTGGATAGAGGCGGGATCAGTATTGGTATCGGCCTTGGCATAGGAATTAGTTGGGAGGTTGGCACCATCAGATATAATTTCTTACTATTCTATCATATTATATCTTGGGATTGATGGTCATATTATGTTTTAATATTTTCTTAGTTTTGTATGGTATGGATAGTTGGGTTTGGTACGATTATAGTCAGTTGGGTCGATCACGGTCGTGATCCTATCCCAGAGTATTGATGTGAACTATAGTGCTATCTTGTTATATATTTAGAATTCAGTCCATCTAAGGCTGTATAAGGCAGTTGGGATAGGTTAACGGGGTGGTCCCTTTTCCTGGTTGGACTTGGGATGCTTATTACGTCTAGGCCCTGATTTAGGTCATGATAAGCTTGAATCAGAGCTTTAGGTTTATGGTCAACTGGGAAGTCCACAAAGCCTTATCAAGTAGAGTCTTTTTTAGGAGTGTGTAACGTGCCACACTCATAAGAGAGAGACTACAAGATATTTAGGAATATTTCACTTTCTTGAAATTCTTAATCCTAGAATCCTCTCTAATCCTTGTTTATTTGTATTTCAGATCATGCCTCCTAGATCTGGAATACATAGGATTCCTCCTGCCTCATCTGGGGATAATGCTAAAGAGGTACCTCCTACATCTTAAGTATATCTTTAATCTCATGGTCCTATTCCTTATTATGCAGGAGTTTCTCCTATTCCTCCTACTGTACCTCAATTCCCTCCAGGTAATGTGATAAATATGGAGTTTCATCAGTTTATCTATGTTATTGCTCAGATGTTTACTGCTCAAGTTGAGTAGGGGGTGGGTAGTCCTTTTTCTATTGAGGCCATATTGGTTTTTCAATTTATGAAGATGGGTCCTCCTACTTTTATGGGAGTGAAGGTGGAGGAAGACCTACGGGGCTTCTTGGATGAACTGGAGAAAATATTTTAGGTTATGTAGGCTTCTGATGTGGAGGGAGTTAGTTTCACAGCTTATCAACTCAAAGATATTACATATCAGTGGTATAAGGAGTGGGGAAAAGATAAGGGTGATATGAAAGAGGAAAGGTTGTAAAAGGCCTTTTATAATGCCTTCATGGATCATTTCTTTCCTCAAGAGTTGAGGAAAGCTAAGATGGAGGAGTTTATGAACCTCAGGAAAGGAAGGATGTCTTTAAAGGAATATGCCTTCAAGTTTTATCAGTTTTCAAGGTATGCTCCTGATTTGGCGAATGATATGAGGCCAAGAATGAGAAAGTTCGCTTCTGAGTTGAATAGAGATCTAATTTTAGAGAGAAATACTTCTTTGATTATTAGGAATATGGATATCTCTAGGTTGACTGTTCATACACAGCAAGTTAAGGATGAGAAGAGAAAGCAGGAAGAATTTGGAGATAGGCAGGGAAAGTGGTGTAGATTTTATGATCAAGAAGGTGCACAGTCTTAGAGTGGTAGAGATGGTGGCAAGTGTCAAAAAAATTGGTGGAGTTCTAGTTCCTTCTCTGATGCCAGTGCTCATTACCCACAATATTTAAGCAATAGACATCACCAAGGTAGTGATAATTCTCAATTTTATATTGACCAATCTCAGGCAAGCGATGGTTAGTTTGTGTTTTCATGCACTCTTTGTCAGTTCTATTGTTGTTCTCATCGAGTATTCTATGAGAAAGGTAGAGATAAGTTATGTAAGTATGGTCAGGTAAGCTATTGGCTCAAGGATTGTCCAACTAATAAGGTTGGTACGGGGGTAAATAAGATCCTGGTGGCTTCATTTTCTACTCTTACACCTGATGGTGTGGCATCTACTTTTGTTACTACTCCTAGTTCTAGTGTTGGTCAGAACAGGTTGTATACTTTAGCATCCCAATAGGAATTTAAGGCATCACCTGATGCTGTCATTAGTATTTTATAACTCTTTTCCCATGACATATATTATTTTCTTGATCTGGGCTTCACTCTTTATTATATGACTCTCTATATAGCTGTGTCTTTTGTTTTTGATCCGAAAATAAGTTTAGATCCTTTTTTTGTTTCAACCCCGGTAGGAGACTTCGTCATTACAGAACGAGTATTTAGGAGGTGTGTGGTATTTATTGGTGATAGACAGACCTTGGTAGATCTATTTGAGTTAGGAATGGTGGATTTTAATGTAATTTTGGGTATAGATTAGTTGCATTCTTGGTAAGCATATTTAGACTGTAGGACTCGTAGGGTCATCTTTAGGTTCCCTGGCAAGCCAAAAATAGAATGGAAGGGTTGTTCTATTGTTCCCAGGGAAAGATTTATTTCTTATCTTAGAGATCAAAGGTTAATCTCTAATAGGTGTCTTTATCACTTGGTCCGGGTTAAAGATTCCAACTTGGAAGGTCCTTCTTTGCAGTCAGTTTTGGTAATTAATAAGTTTCCAAAGGTCTTTCTGGATGATCTTCATGTTGTTCCTTCACATAGAGAAATAGATTTTGGTATTGATTTTCTTCTGGAAACTCGTCTAATATCTATTCCTCCGTATAAAATGGCTCCGGCTGAGTTAAGGGAACTCAAGATGTAAATTAAGGATCTTCTGGATAAGGGGTTTATTCGTCCTAGTGTTTCTCCATGGGATGCACTAGTGTTGTTCATGCGCAAGAAGGATGGTTCCCTTTGGATGTGCATTGACTACAGGCAGTTAAACAAGGTAACAGTCAAGAACAAGTATCCTCTCCCATGGATAGATGATCTTTTTGATCAATTGCAGGGTGATAAATTCTTTTCTAAGATAGATATTTGGTCTGGGTACCAACAACTTAAGATTAGGGAGGTGGATATCCCTAAGAAAGGTTTTCATACTCGATAATGGCATTTTGAGTTCTTGGTGATGTCATTTGGATTGACAAACGCTTAGGCAACATTTATGAGTTTGATGAAAAAAGTTTTTAGAAAGTATATGGATCTCCTTGTCATGGTGTTTATAGATGACATTCTGGTATATTCGAGAAGTAAGGTAGATTATGCTAATCACCTCCATATGGTGTAGAAAGCCTTAAAAGAACAACAGTTGTTTACCAAGTTCTGTAAGTATGAGTTTTAGTTGAATGCTGTGACTTTCTTAGGTCACATTATTTCTAGTGAGGGTGAGGGGATAATGGTTAATCCTTAAAAAGTTGATGCAGTGAAGGGGTGGCCTAAGCCCATAAATCAATCTGATGTTCAGAGCTTCTTGAGTTTAATCGGGTATTATAGGTGGTTCATAGAAAGTTTCTCATCGAAAGTTACTCCTTGACTAAGTTAACTTAGAAGAATGATAAGTTTTCTTTGTTGGATGCTTGTGAAGGAAGTTTTGAGAAATTGAAGGGTAGGTTGACTTTAGGTCCAATTTTGACTCTGTCGGAAGGCAATGATGGGTTTGTGGTTTATTATGATATATCTTGGGTAGGGATTTTCTGTGTTTTGATGCAGCATGGGAAGGTAATTGCCTATGCTTCCAGGAAGTTGAATGTGCATGAGCGGAATTATCCTACTCATGATTTAGAGCTATTGACGGTTGTGTTTGGTTTGAAAATATGGCGGCGTTATCTATATGGTGTTCACTTAGATATAATTTCTGATCATAAGAGTCTTCAGTATGTATTCATGCAAAAGGAGCTTAATCTCAGGCAAAGGAGATAGCTTGGGCTTCTCAAAGATTATGATATGAGTCTTCCCTACCACCCAGGTAAGGCTAACGTGGTCAATGATGCTCTTAGCAGATTATCTATAGGAAGTTTGGCTCATGTGGAGGAAGTCAAGTGGGAATTAGTAAAGGATATTCAACTCTTGGCCAATCTTTGAGTTCATCTCTTGAATTCTAAGGATGGTGGTGTGATGGTGTAGAAGTGTTTCAATTGTCTCTTGGAGTAGAGATTAAAGCGAAGCAAGTGTTGGATCCGACCTTGATGAAAATCAATAGTGAAATTTATGGGAAAAAGGTAGCAGTGTTTGATATTAGTGGTGATGGTACTTTGCAGTACCAAGGGAGGTTGTGTGTTCCGAATGTTGGCGAGTTGAAATAAAGGATGTTGGCTAAGGCGCATGAGTCATGCTATGTTATCTATCCTGGTTAGACAAAGATGTATCATGATCTCAAGGATATCTATTAGTGGAATGGTATAAAGTGAGATTTTATTAACTTCGTGGCCAAGTTCATGGTGTGTCAACAGGTTAAGGTTGATCACATTATGACTAATGGGGTACATCAAGAAATAGAGTTGCCTGAATGGAAGTGGGAGATGATTAATATTGATTTCATTACCGATCTTCCTCGATCTCGAAATTATTTTGATTTTATTTGGGTTATGGTGGATAAAATAACCAAGTCTGCTCACTTTTTGCTGGTAAGGACTACCTTTTTGGTGGATGATTATGCAAAGTTGTATCTTCAAGAGTTTGTGAAGCTACATAAGGTACCTATTTTGATTATTTCTGATCGTGGTGCGCAATTTACCTCTTATTTCTGGTGGTCTTTCCAGAAGGGATTGGGAATTAAGATTATTCTGAGTGCTGTTTTCCATGCACAGTCAGATGGGCAAGCAGGGATTACTATTTAGACATTAGTGGATATGCTTTGGGCATGCATAATTGAGTATGGTGGTAGTTGGGTTGGGCATCTACCTTTGGTAGATTTTGCTTACAATAATAGCTATCATTCTAGTATTGGTATGGTTTTTTTTGAGGCATTGTATGGTGGGAAATATAGATCTCCTATTGGATGGTTTGAGCTAGGTATGGAGGATATGTTTGGTCCCAATTTGGTCTATCAATAAATGGAGAAGATGAAGGTGATTCGGGATAGGCTTAAGGCTTCCCATAGTCGCCAAAAGTCCTATATGGATGTTAGGCATAGAGACTTGGAGTTTGAGGTTGGGGACAGGGTGTTTCTAAAGGTATCTTCCCTGAAGGTAGTAGTGCAGTTTGTCAAGAAAGGAAAGCTCAGCCCTTGGTATATTAGTCCTTATGGGATTTTAGGAGAGTGGGCAATATTTCTTATAAGTTGGAGTTGCCAGTAAGTTTGGGTTTGGTTAATCCGATATTTCATGTTTCCATGTTGAGAAAGTGTATTGGCGATCCTTCTTTGGGTTTTCCTTTGGAAGTGTTGGATTTCTCAGATTCTCTATCTTATGAAGAGGTCTCGGTTGAAATATTGGATAGGCATGTTCATCGATTATGTACCAAGGATGTGGATTTGATTAAGACTTTGTGGCGGAACAATAAGGTAGAAGAAAAAATGTAGGAAACAGAAGACTACATGAAGTCCAAGTATCACATTTATTTTCTGCTCTTGGTATTCATCCGAAAGGTATGTGCTCTTGGAAACATCTTTATTTTCTGAGTTTTTTTAAAGGAAATATTAATATATTTGCCTCTTTGTTTTCGAGCTTTTTATAAAGGGATGTTTGATAATGCAAATGACTTTATGTGTGGTTACCCCTACCTTGTTCGTCATTTGGGGATGAATATTCCTAGTGGGGGAGAATGTTATATCCTGGGTTTTCTCCTTAGAAATTTTCCTTGAAAACCATTCTTCAGACCCAATATGACTCCAGGGTACGAGCCGTATACGGGAGTACGGGTGGTATAGTCCTGTCATAAGTTGAACAGTGTTTGTTGGTGGGATGGTTTAGATCATATAAATGGTCACAACTTAATTCTATGAGTTGTAAGGCTTGGATACGAGTTGTATCAGGGACTAGTATGGTGGGCAGTGTTTGATCCTCATGGAAACTCATTTTATCGGGGATACGGATCATGGGTACAAATCGTATACTGAGGTTACGACTTGGTTGGATGAGTCGCATACTGAATAGTATATGATCCAAGGTTAAGGCCTGGGTACCACAGGTGGGGACCAATAGTAAGGAAGGGTATGACTCGTAAGAGGGTCAGTCGTATCCTTGTGACGAGTCTTTTAGGGACTTAAGTGATGGTATTCTAGATGTTTTCCTACTAAACCTAATTATTACCCACGACTTCTAATACACTTAGGAGGTTAATTACCCTGTTATTCTATTCATTAATACATAGAAACTATTTACTAAACAATAAATAATTCTCTCAAGAAATTTTGGGGCAAGAGAGATAAGGTTTCAACTTAGGAATTACATTAGGGCTTGCTTTGGTGATTTTCTCCCATCATCTTTCTCGATTTAAGGCATACATCTTTTCCCTACTTTTTATTTCTAAAAAATCAGGGATTTTATGGTTGTTTTGATGGTTTCAATATTGCATGGGTTATGGTTTTCCACTAATAATTGGGGGTTTTGGTGTAAATGGTTTGGTTATGGTTTCCTATGGTTTAACTATGCTTTTATATGCATTAATGGCGGTTTTGGGAAATTATTTTGCATGGTAATAGTTTAATGGTCTTTGAAATTGGTTTTGGTTATATAATGCCCCCAAGATGTTTGATAAAATGGTTATAGAGATATATTCATTGCATTGGCTTCTTTAAATGGAACTCTTTCTTGGTTTTAGCATATGCATAAACTAAAAATGGTTTACAAAGGTTAAAGGCTTGTTGTTTTTTCTTGTGGAGTACATGTAAGTCTCCCAAGAGGTTAATATGGTAAACAGAAATAACACTTGAGAGTTCCCTTAACCTAAATGGTTTGGCTAATAATAAATCTTGCAAGTATGGTTGGTATGATGCTACCACTAATAAATGACCTTGGTTAATAACTATTATTTGGATTTGTTTGGATATGGTTTTAATTTGGGAAAAAATGGCAGGTTATGTAACTGTGCTGTGTAAGGTGGAGGTTCCGAGGAAACTAATCCTGGAAACTCATTTTTGCCGATATGAGGGGTCTTTGATGGCCACGTATGAGTGTTATGTTTTATATTGGAAGGATGTACTAGTCATTCCATGGGATATATTCTAGTCGTGCAGTTACACGCTCTGGGACTCTTTTAGTAGGGGAGGCTAAACCTATATGAAGCATGGGTGTTGTTAAATGATAAGGTTACACAACCTAGGTAAAGGTTTTTAATGCATTTTAAACATAGATTCCCTTTCCTGGAACTTATATATATGTATGGTTGTATGCATAATGGATGGTTTTACTTGGTTGCTTAAATGTCATTACTTTATCCTTATCCTAAGATACATGCTAGCAGTTATTTGCTAACTTATCTACTGGCGGTTGTATAGCTACACTATGTAGGAACCGGTTGTTCATATCCTCCTACATAGTGATTCACTCATGAACAATATTTTGATTGAAGTGGTGAGCGTCCAACTTTCCAGAAGGCTCCATTTCATGATATAGATACTCTTAGATATTTTGTTTTTATTTCAGACGTTAGTTTTGACCATGGTTGTGGGCATGTCCCAACTAGATATATGTATTCTTTCAGATAGAGGCTTTGTGGTACTTTTGGGGGTTGGTATGGGCGGTATCGGCATTGGTGTCGGATTTGGCATTGGAATAAACTAGAAGGCTAGGATCATCGGACATAATTTCTTAGTGTTCCATCATATTATTTCTTGGTACGGTTATACATGCTTGGGTCGGTCACGGTCGTGATCCTATCCCAGAGTCTTGATGTGAACTGTAATACTATCTTGTTACATGTTTAGAATTCAGTCCATCTAAGGCTGTATATGGTGGTTGGGTTGGGTTAAGGGGGAGGTTCCCTATCCTGGTTGGACTTAGGATGCCCATTACATTTAGGCCCTGGTTTTGGGTCATGACAAGTTGGTATCAAAGCTTTAGGTGTATGGTCAATTAGAAAGTCCACAAAGCCTTATCAAGTAGAGTCTCTTTTAGGAGTGTGTAGAATGCCACACTTATAAGAGAGAGGATGCAAAATATTTAGGAATGTTTCACTTTTTTGAAATTCTCAGTCCTAGAATTCTCTCTAATCCTTGTTTATTTGTATTTCAGATCATGCCTCCTATATCTGGAATGCAAAGGAATCTTTCTGCCTCATCTGGGGATAATGTTGAAGGGGTACCTCCTACATCTTGAGTATATCTTTGATCTCATGGTCCTATTCCTTATTGTGCTGGAGTTCCTCCTATTCCTTATTCGCCAGTCTATCTATGTTATTGCTCAGATAGTCATTGCTCAGGTCGAGCAGGGTGTGGCTAGTGTTTTGTCTACTGAGGCTATAATGGTTTGTTAGATTATGAATAGAGGTCCTCTTACTTTTATGGGAGTGAAGGTAGAGGAAGACCCAAGGGGCTTCTTGGATGAACTGGAGAAAATATTTTAGGTTATACAGGCTTCTGATATGGAGGGAGTTAGTTTTGTAGCTTATCAACTCAAAGATATTACATATCAGTGGTATGAGGAGTGGGAGAAAGATAAGGGTAATATAGTAGAGGAAGGTTTGTAGGAGGCCTTTTCTAATGCCTTCATGGATAATTTCTTTCCTCAAAAGTTGGGGGAAGCTAAGATGGAGGAGTTTGTGAACCTCAGGCAAGGAAAGATGTATCTAAGGGAATATGCCTTGAAGTTTTATTAGTTTTCAAGGTATATCCCTGATTTAGCGGCTGATATGAGGTCGAGAATGAGGAAGTTTGCTTTTGAGTTGAATAGAGATCTGATTTTGGAGTGAAATACTTCTTTGATAATTAGGGATATAGATATCTCTAGATTTTTTAGTCATACACAGTAAGTTGAGGATGAGAAGAGAAAGCAGGCAAAATTTAGAGATAGGCAGGGAAAGTAGGGCATATTTTATGATCAGAGAAGAGCACAGTCTCAGGGTGGTAGAGATGGTGGCAAGTGTCAAAAAAATTAGTGGAGTTCTGGTTCGTTCTTTGATGCCAGTATTCCTTACCCACATCAGTTGGGCAATAGGCATCGCCAAGGTGGTGATAATTCTCGATTTTAGATAGCCCAATCTCAGGTGAGTGGAGGTCAGTCTATTTCCTCATGCCCTCTTTGTCAGTTTTGGGGTCGTCCTTATTGAGTATTCGGTGAGAAAGGTAGAAATAAGTGTTATAAGAGCGGTCAGGTAGGCCATTGGCTCAAGGAATGTCCAGCTAATAAGGTTTCTACAGAGGCAAATAAGATCCTGGTGGATTCATCTTCTACTCTTACGCCTGATGGTGTGTCATCTGCTTTTGTTATTGCTCCTGGTTCTAGAGTTGATCAGAATAGGTTGTATGCTTTGGCATTCCAATAGGAATTTGAGTCATCACCTGATGTTGCTACCAGTACGTTATAGCTTTTTTCCCATAACATATATTGTTTTCTTGATCTGGGCTTCACTCTTTCTTATATGACTCCCTATATAACGTGTCTTTTGGTTTTGATCCAAAAGTTATTTTAGATCTTTTTTTGTTTCTACCCCGGTAGGACACTTGGTCATTACAGAATGAGTCTATATGGGGTGTGTGGTATTTATTGGTGAAAAATAGACCTTGGTTGATCTGTTTGAGTTGGGAATGGTTAATTTTAATGTAATTTTGTGTATGGATTGGTTGCATTCTTGTTATGCATATTTAGACTGTCGAACTTGTAGGGTCATCTTTATGTTCCCCGATGAGCCAAAAATAGAATAGAAGGGTTGTTCTCTAGCTCCGAGGGAAGATCAAAGGTTAATCTCTAATGGGTGTCTTTGTCACCTAGTTTAGGTTAAAGATTCCAAATTGAAAGGTCCTTCTTTGCAGTCAGTTGCGGTGATTAATAAGTTTCTAGAGGTCTTTTCGGATGATCTCCATGTTGTTCCTTCATATAGAGAAATAGAGTTTGGTATTAATTTACTTCTGGACACTCGTCCAATATCTATTCCTCCATATAGAATGGCTCCAACTGAGTTAAGGGAAACCAAGGAGTAAATTAAGGATATGCTAGATAAGTGGTTTATTCATCCTAGTGTTTCTCCGTGCGGTGAAGCAGTGTTGTTCGTGCGCAAGAAAGATGGTTCCCTTTGGATGTGCATTGACTACAAGCAGTTAAACAAGGTAACGGTTAAGAACAAGTATCCTCTCCCATGGATAGATGATCTATTTGATCAGTTGCAGGGTGACAAGTTTTTTTCCAAGATAGATATTCGGTCTGGGTACCATCAACTTAAGATTAGGGAGGTGGATATCCCTAAGTTAGCTTTTCGTACTCGATATGGGCATTTTGAGTCCTTGGTGATGTCATTTGGATTGAAAAATGCTCCGACAATGTTTATGGATTTGATGTATAAGGTATTTAGAAAGTCTTTGGATCTCTTTTTCATTGTGTTTATAGATGACATTCTGGTGTAGTCATGGAGTAAAGTGGATCATGCTAATCACCTCTATATGGTGTCACAAACCTTTAAAGAACAACAATTGTTTGCCAAGTTCTCTAAGTATCAGTTTTGGTTGAATGTTATGACTTTCTTGGGTCACATTATTTCTAGTGACGGTGAAAGGATAATGGTTGACGCTCAAAAGGTTGCTACGGTGAGGGGGTGGCCTAAGCCCATGAATTCATTTAATGTTTAGAGCTTCTTGGGTTTAATCGGGTATTACAAGTAGTTCGTAGAAAGTTTCTCATGATAGTTGCTCCTTGACTAAGTTAACTTAGAAAAGGATAAGTTTTCTTGGTTAGATGCTTGTGAAGGGAGTTTTGAGAAATTGAAGGGTAGGTTAACTTTGGCTCCGATTTTTACTCTGTTGGAAGGAAATGATGGATTTTTGGTTTATTATGATATATCTTGGGTAGGGCTTGTCTATGTTTTGATGCAACATGGCAAGGTGATTGCCTATGCTTCCAGAAAATTGAAGGTGCATGAGCGGAATTATCCTGCTCATGATTTAGAGCTATTGGCGGTTGTGATTGCTTTGAAAATATGTCGACATTATCTGTATAGTGTTCACGTAGATATTTTTTCTGATCATTAGAGTCTTCAGTATGTATTCATGCAGAAGAAGTTTAATCTCAGGCAAAGGAGATAGCTTGGACTTCTCAAAGATTATGATATGAGTCATCACTACCACCCAGGCAAGGCTAACGTGGTAGATGATGCTCATAACAGGTTATCTATGGGAAGTTTGGCTCATATGGAGGTAGGCAAGCCGCTTGGACAATCTTTGAGTTCATCTCTTGAATTCTAAGAATGGCAATCTGATGGTGTAAGAAGTGTTTCAATCGTCTCTTGGTGCAGAGATTAAAGAGAAACAAGTGTTAGATTTGGACTTGATGAAAATCAATAGTGATATTGGTGGGAAAAAGGTAGCGGTGTTTGAGATGAGTGGTGATGGTACTTTGCGGTACCAAATGAGGTTCTGTGTTCCGAATGTTGATGGGTTGCGACAAAGGATTTTGGATAAGGCGCATGAGTCACGCTATGTTGTCAATCCTGGTTTGACAAAGATGTATTATGATCTCAGGGAAATCTATTAGTGGAATGGTATGAAGCGAGATTTTGTTGACTTCTTGGCCAAGTTCATGGTGTGTCAACAGGTTAAGGTTGACCACATTAGGCCTGATGGGGTACATCAAGTAATAGAGTTTCCTGAATGGAAGTGGGAGATGATCAATATGGAATTCATTACCGATCTTTCTCGATCTCAAAATCATTTTGATTTTAATTGGGTCATCGTGGATAGGATGACAAAGTCTGCTCACTTTTTGCCAGTAAGGACTTTCTTTTCGGTGGAGAATTATGCAAAGTTGTATATTTAAGAGATTGTGAAGTTACATGGGGTACCTGTTTCGATTATTTCTGATCGTGGTTCGTAGTTTACCTCTCATTTCTGGCGGTCTTTACAGAAGGGATTGGGTATTAAGGTTAGTCTGAGTATTGCTTTCCATCCACAACCAGATAGGCAAGCGAAGAGAACTATTTAGACATTAAAGGATATGCTTTGGGTATGCATGATTGAGTATGGTGGTAGTTGGGTTGAGCATCAACCTTTAGTAGAGTTTGCTTACAGTAATAGCTATTATTGTAGAATTGGTATGGCTCCCTTTGAGGCGATGTCTGGTAGGAAGTATAGATTTCCTATTGGATGGTTTGAGCTTGGTAAGGTAGATATGTTTGGTCCCGATTTGTTCTATCAATCAATGGAGAAGGTGGAGGTGATTTGAGATAAGATTAAGGCTGCCTAAAGTCACCAAAAGTCCTATGTGGATGTTAGGCGTAGAGACTTGGAGTCTGAGGTTGGGGACAGAGTATTTCTAAAGGTATCTTCCATGAAGGGAGTAGTGTGGTTTGGCAAGAAAGGGAAGCTCAGCCCTCAGTATATTGGTCCTTATGGGATTTTAAGGAGTGTGGGTAATGTTTCTTATAAGTTGGATTTGCCTGCATGTTTGGGTTTGGTTCATCTGATCTTTCATGTTTCCATGTTGAAAAAGTGATTTGGCGATCCTTCTTTGGTTGTTCCTTTGGAAGTGTTAGATTTCTCAGATTTTTTGTCTTATGAAGAGGTCCCGGTTGAGATATTGGATAGGCAAGTTCATCGATTATGGACCAAGGATGTGGATTCAATTTGGATTATGTGGCGGAACCATAAGGTGGAAGAAGCTATGTGGGAAGCAAAGAGTACATGAAGTCCAAGTATCCACATTTTTTTTGCTCCTGGTATTCGTGTGAAAGGTATGTTCTCTTGGAAACATCTTTATTTTCTGAGTTTGTTAAAGGAAATATTAATATCTTTGCCTCTTTGTTTTCAAGCATTTTTGAAGGGATGTTTGATAATGCAAATGACTCTGTGTGTGGTTACCCCTACCTTGTGTATCATTCGGGGATGAATGTTCCTAGTTGGGGAGAATGTTACATCCTGGGTTTCCTACTTAGAAATTTTCCTTGAAAACCATTCTTCAGACCCAATATGACTCCAGGGTACGAGCCTTATACGAGGGTACGAGTGGTATAGTCCTATCGTAAGTTGACCAGTATTAGTTAGTGGGACAGTTTAGATCACAGGAATGGTCATGACTTAATGCTATGAGTCGTAAGGCTTGAGTACGAGTCGTATGAGGGACTAGTATGGTGGGCAGTGTTTGATCCTCTTGGTAATTCATTCTACCAGGGATACGGATCATGGATACAAATCATATACTGAGGTTATGACTTGGTTGGATGAGTCGTATACTGAATAGTATCTGATCCAAGGTTAAGGCCTGGGTACGACTGGTGGGGACCAATCGTAAGGAAGGGTACGACTCGTAAGAGGGTCAGTCGTATCCCTATGATAAGTTTCTTAGGGACTTAAGTAAGGGTTTTCTGGTTATTTCCCTACTCACCCTAATTATGACCCACGACTTCTAATACACTTAGGAGGTTATTTACCTTATTATTCTATTCATTAATACATAGAAAATTATTCTTAAACATTAAACAATTCTCTCAAGAGATTTTGGGGTAAGAGAGATAGGGTTTGAACTTAGGGATTACATTAGGGCTTGCTTTGGTGATTTTCTCCCATCATCTTTCTTGATTTAAGTCATGTGTCTCTTCCCTACTTCTTATTTCTAAAAAAGCAGGGATTTTATGGTTTTTGTCATGGTTTCAATATTGCATGGGTTATGGTTTTCCATTAATAATTGGGGGTTTTGGTATAAATGGTTTGGTTATGGTTTCCAATTGTTTAACTATGCTTTTATATGCATTAATAGTGGTTTTGGGAAATTATTTTGCATGGTAATAGTTTAATGGTCTTTGAAATTGGTTTTGGTTATATTATGCCCCCAAGGTGTTTGATAAAATGGTTATAAAGATATGTTCATTGCATTGACTTCTTTAAATAGAACTCTTGCTTGTTTTTAGCTTATGCATGAAACTAAAAATGGTTTACAAAGGTTAAAGGCTTATTAGTTTTTCTTGTGGAGTACATGTAAGTCTCCCAAGAGGTTAATATGGTAAACGGAAATAGAACTTGAGAGTCCCCTTATCCTAAATAGTTTGGCTAATGATAAACCTTGCAAGTATGGTTGGTATGATGATACCACTAATAAATGACCTCGGTTAATAAATATTATTTGGATTTGTTTGGATATGGTTTTAATTTGGGAAAAAATGGCAGGTGATGTAACTTTGCCGTGAAAGGTGGAGGTTCCAGGGGAACTAATCCTGGAAACTCATATTTGCCGATATGAGGGGTCTTTGATGGCCATGTGTAAGTGTCATGTCTTATATTGGAGGGATGTACTAGTCATTCCATGAGATATTTCCTGGTCATGCAGTTGCACGCAGTAGGACTCTTTTAGTTGGGGAAGTTAAACCCATATGAACCATGGGTGTTGTTAAATGATAAGGTTACACAATCTAGGTAAAGGTTTTAAATGCAATTTAAACACAGATTCCCTTTCCTGGAACTTATATATATGTATGGTTAAATGTATAATGGATGCTTTTACTTGGTTGTTTAAATGACATTACTTTATCCTTATCCTGAGATACATGCTAGCAGTTATTCGCTAACTCATCTACTAGTGGTTGTATACCTATGCTATGCAGGAACTGGTTGTTCATGTCCTCCTACATAGTGATTGACACAGGAACAATATTTAGATTGAAGTGGTGAGCTTCCAACTTTCCAGAAGGCTCCATTTTATGATATGGATACTCTTAGACATTTTATTTTTATTTTAGACGTTAGTTTTGACCATGGTTGTGGGCATGTCCCAATTGGATATATGTACTATTTTGGATAGAGGCTTTGTGGTACTTTTGGGGGTTGGTATGGGTGGGATCAATATTGGTGTCATCCTTGGCAATGGAATAGGTTGGGAGGCCAGCATCATCGGACATAATTTTTCAGTGTTTCATCATATTATTTCTGGGTGCTAAGGGTGGAGGAATAATAGCCCCTGTTGCACCGGCTCCATCCAAGTCATCATCATCATCATCCAGATTAAAATGCATAGCTTGGCGTTCAGGTCTTGCTCTGAAAGGATGATTTCTGTTCACATTTATGTTCACTGGTGCAGCTATATCCTTTGCACGCCTTCGATTAACTGGCCCCAACAACTTTTGCCTCCAAGGTCCTCTTCATCTGGATTAGGTTCCCGACCAGGGTTATCAGCAATTTGGAGGTTTAATTGAGCATTAGCCAAAGCGGCTAATCTTTCATCTTTTTGTTGGTTAGTCATTCTTTCAATGAGATGAGGTTCAAGATTGAAGGATAATAATGGTTCTCCTAAACTTATGGTTTGTGGCATAAACAACAATGAGCCTATAACAAACAAAAACTACAAATAAACGTAAAATAAGGAAACTTGACTAAAAATCAACTTACACACATAAACTCAATCGACAATAGTATTCCCCGGCAACGGCGCCAAAATTTGATACGCCCAAATTACAACTCTCCTACGAGAATGTAAGCGGTCGCTGTCAAATATATAACCCAACTAGGTTGGGGTCGAATCCCACAGGGAATATGGTGCTAATTAAGTTGTATGCAGATTAGTTGACTTTTAATCATTTGTTTCCGTAAAATAAATCGGGGGGATTTTGATTCAGTTCACAAATTAATGATTTCAATTTAACAAGATGAAATATGTGTAGTAGTATTCGAATTCAGAGAAATAGCAAGCTAGGGTTATGTCCACCTTGCAGTTTTCAATACTTTCTAACTATGGGCTTTACGAATTTATACGTGCATCGTGTTTAAAGAGAAACATATTGTATTTAATAACATAATCCTAGTGTTTCTCAACCATCAAGGACTAATTCACTTGAGTTCTCTCGAATCAAAAGCATTTACCAAAAACAATACGAAATCTCCAAGTAGTTAATCCTATTAAGGCATTAACATATGAAATAGGGGTTGGAAATCCTATTTTCTTGTCACTACTCTCTTTTTCAAATATCAACCTTTCTTTCGAACAAGTTGTGTTTGAAGGCATACCCTCTATTTTTGCAACCACGATAATTCAAAATAAACGAAGAGAGTATGATGTAAACAAGTCAATGCATAATGAATTCAAAACCCAAAGTAATAGATTGTATGCTACAAGGATTCCATAACCCTAACTAATAAACTTAGCTACTCATGAATAAAACAAAAAGAATCATAAATATATTCATCATACCAAAAACTAGAAGATCATCTTAGTGTGCGAATGTTGAAAACAATAAAGAAAAACATTTCTCTCTCTCCTCAAGCTAAGCCGCCACTCTCTTTTTAAAAAACTACAAAATAATTTTTGTAATGAATAAAAATTCAGCATTAAGCCTTTGAATAATCTTCTCTCATAATTGCCTTCTAGGTCCCTGAACTAATTATAAATGACAAACTATTCTTGGACATAGTTTTTAGGCAACATATTTGCTCCAGATTGTAGTTGCTAGGTGCCACATTTGGTCCAGGTTGCTACTCTCTCTTGTGTCATATGCCATCCACATTCCATAGTCCCATAATGTCTTCATCTACCTCATTAATACCTTAAATCATGCTAATTACATCGATTAGCTCAATTACATAGAAGTAGAGTAAAAACATAAGAAACTAGGCACTTTGTTCTCTAAACATAGCTAAAATATGAATAAATTATGGTGCTTAGGCGTATAAATATACCCAAGATCACTCCCTAGTCAGTCAGTTAGAGGTTTTTCAGACATTCAGACAGTTATTCAGTTTATCAGTTGTTTTATCAGTCTTTCTAGATGCTCAGATTTATGATTTATAAGCATTTCAGCAATTTTAAACATTATGGACTTACTCAGTGGTTTTTGTATATTTTGTTCATTATTAGTTTCACTTAATGCTCACAATAGGTACCATTTTATGGGTTAGCTTGTAGTCACTTGTGATCATAAGCATCGTTGTTGCGACTGGGGTAGCCTCGGGTTATGAAAAAACTTGGTATCAGAGCCTAAGGTTTTACAGTGTCCTAGGGAGTTTGAAAAACTGCATTGAGTAGAGTCTTGTGCATGGATGTGAAGCGTGCCACACTAATGAACAGGAGGCTACAAGATGTTTTAGAAAAAATTTCCCTTCTTTTAGTATTTATGTCATGTAAATAAGCATGAGCTCTATTTAAACTCTCTTTCTATTTTAGTCTTTCTTACGTTTTTAGAAAATGCCTCCTATAAAGACTAACGAAAGACGGAATGGAAATCAGCCTGCACCTCCTCCTATTCAAAAGGATCCCCTGAATGAGCATGTCCTTCATGCCGAATTCAGAGCAGCATTCACTACCTTATGTTACTCAATAACTGCTTAGAATAATTAATAAGCTGCTTCCCAGCCAATCCAATCGCCAACATAGTTGCAGCTAGGATTTAGGAGTTTACCCAAATGAACCCTCTTTTGTTTTTGGGATCCAAGACTGAGGAGGATCCGCAGGAATTTTATGATATGGTTCAGAAGGTGACTGATATTATAAGTGCAACGTCTAGTGAGAGTGCAAATTTGGCTACTTTCCAGATGCAAGACATAGCTCACACCTAGTTTAAGTAGTGAAAAGAGTTTAGAGATGCAGATGCAGGGCCTGTAGAGTGGGAGAAGTTTCTTACTGCCTTTTTAGATAGGTTCTTTCCCTTTGAGTTAAGTGAAGCTAAGGTGCTGGAGTTTATTAATTTGAAGTAGGGTAGTATGAGTGTGAAAGATTAATCACTTTAAGTTTACTCAACTGGTGAGGTATGCTCCTCATGTGGTATATGATAATAGGTCTAGAATGGGTAAGTTTGTTTCTGGTGTAGATAATAATGTGGTCAAGGAGTGTAGGATCGCTATGTTGATTAAGGAGATAGACATATCTAGGCTTATGGTCTATGCTTAAAAGATTGAGAAACAGAAACTTAAAGAGAGAGAGAGAAAGAAAAGTACAATAATAGGGCCAAAACAGATAGCTTTAATTTCTCTCAGCCAAAGTCAGAGGGTGGTAACCATTCTCAGCTCCTTCAAAAATTCTTAGCCCCAGCTTCATCTTCTTCTAGTACGCTAGTATCAGAGTTTAGGAATGATAGTCAGGATAGGTTGTCAGGACCTAAGCCCCAGGTTAGTGTGAACAGTAGTCATACTAACCCATTTTGCCAGAAATATGGTAGAAATCATCAAGGTGAGTATAGAGATATAAGTGATGTGTGTTTTGGTTGTGGTAAGCCAGGCTACAAAATTCTAGAATGCTAATTAGTTTCTTAGAGAGGTAGAGATTTGCACCAGCAGGGCCAGTTCAATATGTCATCAGCTCTAAAAAGTCGCCCGAATCAGTAGGGCACCACTTCTAATGCTACCAGTGGTCAGCATTAGAACAGATTGTATGCACTTCAGTCCGAACAAGATCAAGAAAGTTCTCCCAATGTGGTCAAGGGTATGTTACAGGTCTTTCACCTTCATGTTTATGTTTTATTAGACCCCAAGCTTGACTTTCTTATATAAACCCCTATATAACTATTAATTTTGGCATCATTCCCAATACTTTAGTAGAACCCTTCTCAGTGTCTACCCTAGTCAGTGTCTCTATTATTGGCAAGTAGGTATATAGGAACTGTCCAATCACAATATCCTAGGAAGTCACTTCAATAAATCTTGTAGAGTTAAAGATGATCAATTTTGATGTGATTCTCAGCATAGATTAGCTCTACTCATGCTATGCTTTAGTTGACTATAGAAATAAAGTTGTTCTATTTCTATTTTTAGATGAATTATTTATAGAATGGAAGGGTAGTACTTCAGCACTTAGGTGTCAAATTATATCATATCTTAGAGCGAGAAAGATGATATATAAGGGGTGTGTTTACCATATAGTCCGAGTTAGAGACTCCAGTTTTAAGACTCCCAGTCTTGAGTTAGTTTCATTAGTAATGGTGTTTCCAGATGTATTCCCTTAAGATCTTCTCGGAGTTTCTCCTAAAAGATAAATTGACTTCAGAATAGACTTCCTTCTAGATACCTAGCCTATCTCTATTCTGCCTTACAGAATGTCTCTATATGATCTTAGGGATTTGAAAGATTAGTTGAAATATCTCTTAGATAAGGAATTCATTAGGCCCAGCGTTTCCCCATGGGGTTCTCCAGTCCTTTTCATGCATAAGAAAAAAAGCTTCTCTCAGTGCATCGATTGTCGTCAATTTAACAAAGTCATAATTAAGAATAAATATCTACTCCCCAAGATTGATGACTTGTTCAATAAACTTTTGGGTGCCAGTAATTTCTCTAAGACAGACGTTAAATCTGGCTATCATCAGCTCAAAGTAAGAGAATGTAACATTCCAAAAATAGTTTTCCGAACCCAGTATGGTCACTTTAAATTTCTGGTTGTCTTTTGGACTAACGAATGCCCTTACAGTTTTCATGGACATAATTAATAGGGTGTTCAAACAGTACTTGAACATGTTCGTCATAGTCTTCATTGATGATATACTTGTCTACCCTTGTAGTGAAAATAATCACATAGACCATCTTAAAATTGTATTGCAGACACTTAGAGCCTATCAGTTGTCTGCCAAATTCTGTAAGTGCGAGTTTTGGATAAGATCATTAGCTTTCTCTGGCCATATGGTATCCGGTGGTGGCATTAGATTTGACCCTCAAAACACTATAGTAGAGAGAAACTTGCCTAGGCCCATCTCGCTGTTAGATATTAGGAGTATCTTAGGTTTAACTGGCTATTACCAATGATTTTTTGAAGGGTTTTTATCTATTGCATCCCCCATGTCTTGATTGACTCAAAAGAAAGTCAAGTTTCAGTGGACAGATTCCTATGAGAAGAATTTTAGGAGTTGAAAATTTGACTTACCTCAGCCTCAGTTTTGATGTTGCCCGATGGTTTAGAGGGGTTTTTTGTTTACTGTGATGCTTCAAGAGTTGGGCATGGTTGTGTGTTGATGCAGAGAGGTAAGGTCATAGCCTATACCACTAGACAACTTAAACCCCATAAAAAGAATTACCCTACTCATGATCTTGAATAAGTAGTTATTGTTTTTTGCCTTTAAAATTTGGAGGAACTATTTGTATGGGGTTCGTGTTGAGGTGTTCACGGATCACAAAATCTTGCATTATGTGTTCTTGCAAGAACTTTTGAATCTTTTTCAGAGAAGATAGTTAGAATTGTTGAAAAATTATGATATGAGTGTATTGTAACATCAGGGAAAGTCCAACGTAGTGGCAGACGCCCTTAGTTGATTATCTAAGGGTAGTGTTGCTCAAGGTTAGAATGATAAGAAGAAGTTAGTCCAGGAGGATCATTAACTTTCTAGAGTAGGTGTTTAGTTGGTTGATTCAGCTAAGGGTAGTGTATGGGTTCAGAATAGTTTAGAATCTTCTTTGATTGTTAAAGTGAAAGAAAAACAAGAATACCTTTGAAACAATCAGTTGGAAATCAAAAAGTGGAGGTTTTCTGCCAATTAGGATATGGTGTGTTGTGATGTCAGGGTAGATTATGTGTGTCGTGTATTGATGGGTTGAGGTAGTAGATCTTAGCAGAAGTGCATAGTGCACGTTACTCTATTCACCCAGGAGCCACTAAGATGTAGCATGATTTACTGGAAATGTATTGGTGGAGTGGTATAAAGGGGGATATCATGGAGTTTATAGCTAATTGTCCTAATTGTCAGTAAGTTAAGGTTGAGCACCAGAGACCTAGAGGCACAATGCAAGAGTTTAGTGTCCTTACTTGGAAGGGGGAAGAGATGAACATAGATTTTGTGACAGGCCTGCCTCATACACATCGTCAGCATGATTTGATATGGGTCATTGTAGACAGAATGACCAAATCATCCTATTTATTTCCAGTTCATACTTCCTATTGTAAAGAGGATTATGTCAAGCTCTATCTTAGAGAGTTGGTTAGGTTACATGGAGTCCCATTGTCTATCATTTCAGATAGATGTGCTCGGTTTACCTCTTACTTTTGGAAAGCTTTTTAGAAAGTTCTTGGTACCCAAGTACATCTCAGTATAGATTTTCATCCTTAGACAGATTGTCAAGCAGAGAGGACCATTAAGACCCTAAAAGGCATATTAAGAGCATGTGTTATTGATTTCAAGGGTAGTTGGGATGATTATTTTCCATTGATTGAGTTTGCCTACAATAATAGTTATCACTCCAATATTCATATCAATTCGTTTGAGGCTCTCTATTAGAGGAGATATAGATATCCTATTGGTTGGTTTTAGGAAGGTGAAACTTCTCTGATAGGGCCTGATTTAGTATTTGATGCATTGGAGAAAGTTAAGATAATCAGGGAGAGGCTTTAGATAGCCCAAAGCTGACAGAAATCCTACTCAGATATAAGGAGAAGAGATCTTGAGTTCATGGTTGGTGATTTGGTCTATTTGAAAATCTCTACCATGAAGGGAGTGAAGAGATTATACAAGAAAGGGAAACTCAGCCCCTAATATGTTGGACCTTACTTAGTCTTGAGTCTATATGGGAAGGTAGGGTATGAGCTTGAGTTGCCTGTAGATTTTGCATCAGTACTTCCAGTGTTCCATGTTTCCTTATTAAAAAAGTGTATTGGTGATCCAGCTGTTGTTGCTCCTTTAGAAAGCATAGACGTTCAAGATAGCCTTGCTTATATAGAAATCCCTGTCAAGATCCTTGATCATCAGATTCATAGATAAAGGAACAAAGAGGATTCATTGGTCAAGGTTCTTTGGCGGAATAAATTTGTTAAGGGAGCCATTTGGAAGAAAAAGCATATATGCGTACCAAGTACCCTCATCTTTTCTCAACAAACTCAGAATTAGCTTAAGGTAACAATTTTCCTTAGATTATCTCTTTTCCATTCTTATTTCCAGCCATATAATCATCTCCGTGTTGTTTCATTTATTCGTGAAACAATTCAGTCATTCATCATGTTCCAGACTCAGTCATGTAACCATGTTTTTAGTTATGCATATTCAGTAGGTAATCGCAGTTCCTCAGTATTCTTAGCTTAATCAGTCTCATTCAAGGATGAATATTCCCAAGGGGGAGATGTTGTAAGACCCCGTAAGATCTTATCTCAATATAAGCTCACTATTGCATGTTAAAGGTGTCCAAGAGTTAGAAAATTTCACTAAGTATTAGGACATAGTCATTTCCAAAGCCCCTTCAATTTTGTTGAACTTATTTTCAATTTTCTTGACCTCGAAATGTTAATTCTTAAGTTGATTCATGATCGGGGTTATCAATAGTACATCTCGTGTGAGTTTCAAAATTCTTGGATAAGTGTAAGGGTGTGTTTGGATCACCAAAACTATAGCAGCACTGGGATAAACCCGGTGCACCATCCAGTGCACTACTAGGGATACCCGTGGTAGAGCCCGCAATGCATTGGTTAGTCTGGTGGTGCGTGCCCCATCGCCCGCCCCTTATTTTCCAGCTTTTGTTCTCATTTTTGCAAAGGCATTTGGGTCTTTTCCCTTGACTCAATTGGTCCATAACATGGGATTAATTGTCCGAGAAGCATAATTTGTCATCTTATTCTCAAAATTTTCTAAAAATAAAGCATTCTCTCTCAAGAACAAACCCTAGCCTCTTCAAAAGTAACAGGGGATTCAATCTTAATTTTTAAGAAAATCATCAAGAACCTTCACAAATTCACCAATTAAGGTGTTTGCGGTGTTTATCCATGGTCCCTTTTTACCCATGGGGTCCAAGAATCTATTTTACACTTAAAGTATGAATTTTCATATGATTAGTTGAATTATGTCCATAAACATCTTGATAGATTGTTTTCAAATTTAGAATATGTATGTTTTCAAGTGGGATGAGCCATCAGATGTTTTCAATGTCATAATTTTCATGTCAAATCCCTAAGTAATGAATTGAATCTTGTAACCATGATAGTTTTGCATGCTTGCTCATTCCCATGCACAAGTTATGACTCTCATGTGTTCGATGACATTTAGAAGTGATGAATTTTGAATAATAATTCCCCTTTATGGTTTCCAAAGTTCAAATAGTTTCTTATTATTTTTTATTTTCACTGTTGGGGGTTATGAATACTTGATACTTAGCTATTTATATAGTTTCAGTATTTACAAAATGATTTTAGAAATATCTTGAGCATGATCAGTTCAGTCAGTTATCATAATCAGTTAAACTCAGATCAGTCCAGTAATAAGTGTCAGTCAGTTGAGAGTAGGATTTAGCACCAAGCGAATGTAGGGATGCCGGCTTCCCCGTCCGTTATGCAGAGTCATTAGTAGCAATCCCTGTTTTACAAAAATACGTAGCCAACATAGGATGAGAGGATTGAACCATTAGCTTGGGATTAATTTGTATGAGAAGTCACCCGTCAGTTTAGGCTTAACTTCCTCCCAGGGATCACCTATCAGTTTAGTCTTAATACCCTGGTTTTTCAGTACACCAGATTAATGGATCCACATAGCCAGCATTAGTACCCTGGCACGATAATGACACTATTCCAACTAGGGTTATAGGTTGGACACCGATTAGCTTAGAATGGGGCATCTGGAATAAATAATACCTCCCACAATCTCAGTTCAACATTCAGTATAGAGTACTATTCCATTTGGCTTGACCATAACATACAGTTTATCAATTATTCAGTTATCAGATTTTAGAATTGTAGTTACAGACTATTTTAGAACATGTTATTTTCTTGGTCATGCATTCTTCAATTTTATAGATTTCACATATATTATGCATCAGTTATCTCATGTTAGTCAGTTAGTCATTATCTCATGACATTCAGTCAGTCAGTATTTTATTCACATAAACCTATACATTTTAGCCTAATGTCATCTCATATACCAGTACATTCAAAGTACTGGCCATATACTTTCTTCTTGCTATGATGTCATATATCATAGGTTCAGACACACAGTTTCTTGATTGCGCTGGGTAAACTTAGCTTCAGCAGCAACAGCAGTGGTGAGTCCACATCTTTTGAGGACAAGTTTATCTTCGTTTAGTATTTTAGTATTTCTCTATTTGAGTTAGTTTGGTGTTGGTTGGGGGGTTTGTCCCATCAACTCCCTAGTCAGTCAGTTAGAGGTTTTTCAGATATTCAGACAGTTAGTCAGTTTATCAATTATTTTATCAATTTTTGCAAATGCTTAGATTTATGATGTATCAGTATTTTAGTATTTTTAAACCTTATGGCCTTACTTAGTTGTTTTCGCATATGTTGTTCTTTATCCGTTTAACTTAGTGCTCTTAGCAGGTACCCTCTAATGGGTTAGCTTATTGTTACTTGTGATTGTAAGCACCATTGTCGTGACTAGGGGGTAGCCTCAGGTCATGACAAGTAGTGCCGCTATGGCGGGAAAATTTCTGCTATAGTGGCATCTAACATCTCATGGTAAGGAAAAAATATTAGCCACTATGTTTTTGAATTGTTTTCATTCAAATACATTGATGATTCCCAGACATTTTGGGCACTCAAAATTTTTTTTGCTCCTAATAGGTTCATGCGAGTTGTATATAAGAAGGTTTCCTAACAGAGCAGAGTAGTAATAAAGTACTGCTGAAAAATTTAGCACGATATGGTGATAAAGTTTTAGTGATCCACTTGAGTGTTGCAATTATGTAATCATAAAGAGAGTGTTGGCCCAAGTGAGATTTATGTTGTTTTGCTCTTACCATTTTGGGGATGAACAATGGATACATTGGTATCTGTTGTAATTACGTATTTCCTTTCTATAAAAAGGCACCTCTTCTATGGGAATGGATTATGAGAAATTTTGAAAATATGGTCTCGAACAATTATGGGATAACTTGGTTAAAATTTGGGAATTCGAAATTATAGTTGGGCTAACTCACCCCACTATAGCAGGAATGTTTTTGCTATTGCAACGGCGTGGTAGCAGCTGGTCAGTCGCTATATCGTTATGCCAAAGGTAGAAACTAGACCCCATTTATTTAATATTTTTCTTCTCTTTAATTGTAAAAATGCGAATGAAGCTTCTATAAACCCCCTAGGACTGCCTCATAGTCATGTGGCAGTGGAGATAGAGAAATATGCTTAAATGGGGGTAAAACCTATGATTTTCTCACAGAATTTACATTATAAATCACTATCATAGAGTAAAAAGCTCACGTTCATGCCTCCGTGGGAGCATCTTGGCATCTAGATAGTCTAGATTTAACTAAGTAGTTTAGACGTAGGTTAGAAAGAATAGATATGATGTAGATTGATGGGAGATTTTATGCTTTGGAGTTTGAGCATGCTGTCGGGGTGGATAAAGAGGGTAAAATCTGTCGATTTAAATGTTAGCTTGATGTTGTTTGCGATATAAAAATATTCCAACTAATTAATATGCATTATTTTGATGTGAATCATTCTTAAATGTTTATAGATGGATTAGAACTTAACAAACATCCAGTTATAATTGAATGGTCTTGGTAGATTCTTAGGGATCAATTATGTAACCAGAGGAATGGTAGTCTAGTTAAGATTTTTAGTGTAGGAGGAAGGTTGGGTGTACTACGGTGTAAGCCAAAGGTGTAGAAGTATACCTTAGACATTGTATAATCTGACTAAGCCACCCACCCAATGACATGCATTATAGGTGATGGTTTAATGTAGTTGAAACCCAACTTGATTTATGTGTACATATTAAAATATTTCTTTGTATGCTTGTTAAAAAATTATGTTCAAGGAAAGTGAATGACTAGTTTATATCCTAAGTGTTAATCGCAGCAATGAAATTATATTAAAAGCTTGTCGGTTTTATAAGTGTGATTATTTTTATCATTATGGTTATGATTGTTGTGATGTTTATCTATTATTGTGGGATGTACCCATATTTAGAGATCTTCACGGGATTGATGATAGAGGATTGGCAAGCACTAGATGTATGGAATATGGTACATGGACAAGAGCTCATCCCGTATAGGTCATCGCTAGTGGTCAACCATAAGACCCTTAGCTCGACAATATAAGGTATTGATGAGTGTGATTGTTCCTTAAGTAAATTGAGTTACGTGATATCTAATATTATGTTTGGTTCCTTGAGTGTATGTAATGCACCGAGAGTACATCCTAGGCATCACACGGTGCTTATGGTCCCGTGGGACTACAAGCTAACCCATGAGATGGTACCTGTTGTAAGCACTGAGTCAAACTGACAAACAACATATGTGGAAATTATCTAAAAATGCCATAAGGTTTTAGTATCTAAAACAATATGAATCATGGTTTAAAAGTTTGAAAATGTACTGGCAATACTGATAAAACAACTGATAATAACAACTGAAAACTATCCATCTGTCTGTACTAGTCTAAAAGCCTCTAATCTTACTGAATGTGGAGTTGATGGGACAAGCCCCCAACTAACTCCAACTGACTAAAAACTGAACTATTGACATAACTGAATATAAGGTAACTCATCCTCGAAGGATGAGGACTCACCCCTTCTACTGCTGCTGATACACAGAAATGTCTAAGTATGGAGGGAATTTGAGCATATGTACCTATGATATAAGATATCATAGCCCAAGGAACAAGTATGCGATCAGTACTATGAATGTACTAGTATACTAAATAAGGTCAGGCTAATATGAATAGGTTCATGTGTATGTAATGATAACTGGTTGAATAACATAAGGTAATTGTATACATACAAAACTAAAAATACTAAACATGCAAGACCAAGGGTATATCGTATATCTGAAATAGTCTGAAACTGTAGTACTGAGATCTATAGCTGAATAACTGATAACTGAATACTTGATAACTTTAATTCATGATCATGTAGAACTTAACTGAGTTCTGTACTGAAAATTGAATACTAAAATTGAGACTGTGAGAGGTATCATTTAACCTACATACCCAAAATAAGATAATTGGGGTCCAACTTGAAACCCTAGTCGGAAGGGTATTAGTACTATGCCACGGGTACTAACACTAGCTGTGAGTCACCATAACTGGAAAGAAGACATTTTGTCAACCCTCACTGGCAGGAAAACTCATACGAGATGCGTCAACCCTTATCTGGAAGAAAGATATCTCAACCTACGCTGGCTATGTAACTTTATAACTCAGGGATTACTTCTAAAGGTCAAACCCTATACTGGCAGGAATACCCCATACCTGGGTTTGCTAGATGCTGAATCCTACTCCTAACTGAATCGACACTGGAACTGATCACTAGACTACACTTGGCTTGGCTGAACTCACACTGATTCTATTAACTAACCGAATGCTACTGTTCGGGATACTACAAAATCACTCTATTTTGACTGGAGACTATATAAACAACTAATTTTGGGTATTCAACACCCCCAAGACTTGATAGCAATAACAACAAGATCGTACTAAGACTTTGATGGCATGATAATTAGTCATGATTCAAAACTCACTCTTTTAAGCATTTCATTAAACACATGGGAGACATGAATCTAAATATGGGAATACTTTTAAGCATGATGAGATAGCAGGATCACATGATAAAATCATAAACTGAGGATTTATTTTGAATTCTCATGAACATGGTATGAAAACCACAATATTTAAAACATGCTATAATGCATTCCACGTGAAAACAATTCAAATCATTAATTCAAATCAAATTACCAATAGATAGATAAACATACTTCAACTTTCAAATGTGTAAGGTCTCTTTCTGTCAAAACCCTTGGAAACATTATACGTGATCAAAATTCATAAGGTTTTCATGAAGGAAATTCATCATTGAACATGTAATTTCATTGTAAACATGTAATAAGTAGTCATTGTTCAAAACCCAAATCATTTAGGCACTTTATCAAACACTTGTGGGACATGAGTTTACAGCATGCGGATAATCAAGTCATGTGAACATAACAAAATCTCTATACTAAAACATAATTTATGGGTTTAGCATGTGAATATCACTATTCAAATGAAATAAGGGAAAATTCAACAAAAATCACTTATGACCATGATAGAAAATTGACATTTATAAAGCTTCATGAATGAAATTCATAATAACATGTAAAAATTATAACTTTGAACTTTAAAAATGGGTTCTTGGACTCAATGGATGAAAGGGACCCATGGATTAACATCTAACATACCTTGATTGTTGAATTTGTGTGAATTTGTTGAGGATTTCTTGGAACTTGGACTTGAAATTGATGAAGCTAGGTTTTTGCTCTTGAGAGAATTTATGAAAAGATGAGTGAATGTTTTCCTTTATAATCCTTGTTTTCATGTTTTTGGTTGAATAAAAGTGGGGAAAATAACTTAACTACCCCTCTGGACTCAGACTTAATTACACAAAATATGCCCAGTGATGCTGCAGATGATGCATCATATCAATGGTGTCGACGCGATTGCCGACGCACCGCGTCGATGGTGACGATGTGATGACCAATGCGAAGCATCTTAATCTCATTGGTTCACTATTTTGGCCATCCACACATCCCTCAAACGATGTCCGTAAATTCCAATATTCATCCGAGATAACCTATAGATAACCCTTATCATGAATTAATTTAGAAATCGACATTCTAAGGTCAAAAAGGTTGGGATAAAATTCATCTTAGTTGAGAGGATAAAATAAGACTAAGTCTTAACACTTAGATAAATTTTCTAAGTATTGGACCCTCATGTCATGTAATATAAGACTGAAATGGACTAGGATTTTCATGGGGTCTTACAGTGAACTTGGTTTAGTTATACTTGATACTATATTTGGTTTCTTGAGTGGACCGCGTTTATTGTGGACTTGTTGTAATTATGATGTTGAGTTCTTATAATTGGCTTCCTTAATTGATATAATATTGATGGTTGACTGTTGATCGAATGGTATCCTTAGGTGGTCCAGGTTAAATTGACTGGTCTTATGTTAGCCATGACATTGACTTGAGTTGTTGTCTATTTGACTTGTACTTGATCAAAACTCTATGGTATCATTAAAAAGGATAAGTGTTCATATTTTTAGATGAATTAGTTGAAGGATGCTAATTATTGTTATTGTGGCATGATTATGGTATGAATCTACTAGTTGATATAGTTAAAGGTAGGTAAATGGGGTGTTGTCTTGCTATTACTTTCTTGTATCCTTAAATGAATTTCTAACTACTAGAATGTTAATGCATAAATAGAATATGAAACATAATTTAATGTTACGTAAGAGTCTTAAATTATGGGTTGCTAAGAGTAGGAAACCATTGAAGCTAAGTAGGGATGACTTCATAATTAATTTCAGGATAAGGCCTGACTTGATGACAAGGTAAGAACGTGGTAACTAGAGTTGATCATGAATAGATAAAGCTGACATACCATTAGTAAGGTTATTAAAAACTAAGAGGTAGAGAATTAAGGAACAAAATTTATTCAACTAAATAAACACTTAAGTTACATGTTTTTTTTAAGATATTGATGTGATTTAATTTGGATCAACCAATGATGCTTATGATTACGCATTGTCCGTACTAATATTACTCTTGTTATACCTTTTCTAGGGTATAGTTGATGTCGTCCAAAACTATACCTCTAAGAAGTATAATGAGGTCAATGTCAAATATAGTAACCCAACAGTGGTTGGGGTCGAACCCACTGGGAATAGGTCAAATATTTCTCACGAATCTATTACAGTAGCTAGAAAAATACAGGAAAGTAAATGGGGGGTTTATTGAGAATATTATCAAAAGTAACAAGTCTTGGTTAGTTTGGTTGAAATCAATACGAGATGAATACTAGCATTGTGTTACTCCTGACTTTTTAACTCCATAAATTTATCGTGCTCCGTTGAACTATCCCAATATCTTGCATGCCGAATCTGATAAGTTATGTATCACTAATCGTCTTGTGAATGCCTTTAGTGAATTCCACACTTAATTTTTCAATCTCAGAGTGTCCCCTTATTAACCCTTATCCTAGATCCCAGATTAACTATTACCTTTTGAGTGTAAGGTATATTAAATGAGGGTTGGTAGCCTAAATTTATTGTCGCGATCTTATTTTCCTAATCCCTACGTCTCTTGTGAAGTAAGTACTGAATACAGGTAGGTTCACAGCATTGGCCACTATTAAGAAAATAATTAAATCAAAGACGACCACAATACATGCAAGAATATTGATCAAGAACAACGTTGCACTTCCTCTACTTTGTTATTACACCAGGGTTCCTACAACCCTAGTTAGGTAGTTTAGCTGCTTTATGCTTGCGAAAACATCCATGGAATTCAATAAAGAAAGCATAATATTACTCTCACAATAATTTAAGAACAAAACTGATAATCTTAAATTAATGGTCAACCGTAAAACAAAGATCAAAGGATTCCAAGCTCAAAAGTTGAATTTTAAAATCAATATATGTTTGTGAATGTAAAGAGTGCGTAAACTGATATAAAAATGTCAAAAGGGTATTTATAGTTTACATCAGAGCCATAAAAATCCTAACCAAAACAAACAGGGAAAACTGGGTCGGTGTCCACTTATGATCCATAAGTGGCACTTACGCTCCATAAGTGGGTGTCGTAAGTGACCTATACTCCTCAAACTGCAAGAGGTCCACTTATCAAGGCACTTATGGGATATAAGTGGTAC
Source organism: Capsicum baccatum var. pendulum (assembly GCA_030864225.1). Taxonomy (NCBI): domain Eukaryota; kingdom Viridiplantae; phylum Streptophyta; class Magnoliopsida; order Solanales; family Solanaceae; genus Capsicum; species Capsicum baccatum. The sequence goes on along the minus strand of CM061558.1, from coordinate 166,903,739 downwards.
TTACGACCCGTAAGTGACCCCATCGTAGGTATCAAAAATCTTTTCAATACTCAGCTTCTCTGAACCTCCAACTTCTGATACTTATGTTGGCACTTACAACATCGTAAGTAGTACCTACGAGACGTAAGTAGCCCTTAGTCAATATCAGGACAAAAATCAGCTTTCAGGTTTTCTGAACTTTGACATCTCTGAAACAAACGAAGCCACTTACGATGGTTGTAAGTATAAGTTATGCCACGTAACTAGGCTCATAAATGGAGTCTTTTCAGCAACTACAACTTTTATTCTCCTTTAAATCTCCAAAACCTAGCTTCCTGCAAAATAGAAACAAAAATATATCATATCTTCCAAAATGAACCTAAGTACTTGCATATCCTCAGGAAACAAACACCCAACAAACACATAATAAAACACAACACGATGCTTAACCAAGAGAAACCTAAGGTACCTACGACAATCAACTCAAATTCAGCTCAAAACATCACCCCTCCTAATTTTACTTTTCAAAACCAATTGTGTGGATCTATGTATCCCAACAATGCAACACAAAGGAATAAAGTTATGGCATTATATTAGCAACAAACAATCAAGCGGATATGCAAATTACAGTTCCTAAATAGATGCGTAGATAGAAACACAACCCATGTGCCATCACAATAAAGAAGTATCACTCTCCCAATATGACTATGCATGTCAATGCATTAACGATAATGAGGCACGCACACTCACAAAAGAAGTTTCAATCAATGTTCATAGAATACCATAGGCATACCCTTATTTTCTTTTCCTAGTGTTTTTGGATAGATGGCTTAGAATCACTATAGGACTTTATTCGGCTTGTAATGTAGGCTTGGGGTCTAGTATGGTAAATTTGGAAATTTAGTGACTAAGCCTCCTTGGCACTACAAGTACCTTTGGGTCCACTTCTCAACAAACTTTTGTTATTTCTCTCTTATGACACGACCCGAACCAGGGCCTAGCTATGTCGGTTATCTCAAGTCACACCAGGACAAGAGACCTCCCCAAATACCCAAACCATTGACCACCCTTTAACCCATGTTGGATGAATTCCGAACATATAGCAAGATAAAATAGTATTAATTTGAAGACATGATAACAAGTCCATAATCAAAACCAAAATCCATAACCAATTAACCATCCAATACCAATACCAATACCAATAACACTAATACCGATACCGCTCATGACCATAGTAGTCAAACAAATCCTCTAATCAAAACCAAAGAATATACATTCGGGACATGCCCCCGACCATATCTAAAACAAAACCAAAATATATAATAAGGACATAGAGAAATCCAAAGCATGAAATTGGGTCTTCCAAAGTATTGAAGCTCACTACTTTAGTCTAACTCAAAAGTTATCTGCAAATCACCAAGTCACTGAGCAGAAGGAGTGGTTGTATGGTCGCTTCCTACATCGCATGGGGATACAGTGCCCCAAGATTGTTAGAAAGGTGAACGCTAGCATGTAACTCAGGGGTAAACATAAAGTAATGCCATTAATCCAAAACCAAATCAAACCAATACAAATAACCGTATGGAAATATATATATGCATATATATACCATAACAAGATAGGGAAAAAGGTTTAGCATACATTTTTAAACCTTAACCTAGATTGTGTAGATCTGCCGTTATTATTTCACCCACGGCCTATATGGGTCCAGTGTTACCCCTGAACGGGCCCCAGTGCGTGTATCCACAAAAATTAGAGATACCATAGATGGCTGGGGATTCCGTTGTACCCTTTACCCTATATGATACATATATACGTGTATAGACTTAGGGGATTCCCTTGTACCCCACAAGATTAACGTCATCAAGACCACCCATCATGTCAGCAAACATGAGTTTCCCTTGTCCGTCCTTCGGACTCACACCTTTACGACTATCTATCACAACCACTATTATTTCTCAATTATAACATTTAACACATAACCAGCCACCAATAACAGGAGTCAATTATTAAGGCACTATTAAGTGGTATTGTCATACAAACTATAGCTTGCAAGCAATGTCATTAAGCAAAGACTTAGGGGATTTTCGTGTACCCTGCAGACTCCATTATTAAAAATTACTTAGGGAATTCCCGTGTACCCCACAGCGTTTTCAAAACCATCATTAACCATTTTATCATTTATGCAATGCATTAATTCAAGTAATAAAAAAAAACACCTTGGGGATTCCATTGTACCCCTAATTCAAATTCCCACCTTTCTCATAAATACAAACCAATTTTACAATATAGGGTTGGGGTCATAACAATTTCAAAAGTCACAAGTTTAGAGAAAATTACCATTCTCAAGTTCAACCACCATACCCCTACACCCACATGTTCAAAACCAAATTTAAAACATAGCAAACCATAATTAAACCATGGGAAAACATTATTCAGTAGTAAGCATTCAAAACCCCCAACCTTTATTTCATAACCGTAATAATACCATGAAAGCCATACATTAAAACATGAGATTTTAATAAAATAACAATGAGGAAAGAGTAACATGCCTGAAATTCCAAGAAATTTGAAAGAGATAGCACCCTTAGAACCCAAGATGATCACTTTCATTGAAATCCTAGCCTTAGCTTGAACAAAGAGTTTGAGAAAGAATTTTGGTAGTGTTTTATTAGAAATGATGGGATAATGAAGTCCTAAGAAAGGTTTCAAGTCGTCGGGTCCAAGGAGTTAAGAGTCGTAAATATCCAGAATTCCCTTAACTTAAAAGTCAAAAAAAGTGTCACTCTTGGCTACGAGTCAACCATTAACTCATAACCACTCCTTATGACTCGTGACCCCAAGTCGTGACTAAGACACCATACACTGTCAACCTTACAACCCAATAACCCAACTCGTAACCAAACCCTACAACTCGTAAGGTCCAATCATAGGCAACACAGAATTTGAATGGTTTAGACACTGGACAACCTATGCTTCACCTCACGACTCGTAACATATCCCCACGGCTCTTAGTTAGTCACTCATACTCAGAGTAGAGTTAAGCCACAAACTTACTGATTTGGTTATGGCTCATCCTAATGAACCATTACCAACCCTTACGACTCGTACCCCAAAGTCATAACCAAGGCAAAAACCCAAACACTATCCACTGGACACCTTATGACTAGAGCTATCTGGCCCATCAAAACACCGTAGGACTCGTATGGTAAAGTCATAATCAAGGCAATGAGCTCAAAGCATAAGAATTTTCAAAGGCCAAAATCTGGGGTGTTTCAATTCTCCCCTACTTGGATCATTCATACTTGAATGATGAGACAAGTCATTGACTAGCACGATTAAACCCCAAACATCTCCATTCTTACCTTTAAGAAAAAAAATACCGAGGAATTCTCAATATTTCTTTAACAAAGATGTTAAGGACAACACAAACCTCAAGAACGATTTTCTGAAATAGGGAATAGGAATGGATACTTGGACTTCATATCCTCTTTGGCTTCCCAAGTTTCCTCTTCAACCTTGTGGTTCTTCCATTGAACCTTTATCGAAGCTACGTCCTTAGTGCACAATCGATGAACTTATTGATCCAAGATTTCAACCAAGATTTCCTCAAAAGAAAATGAATGCAAAATACTAATATCCTTGATAGGCATAATTAGCGATGGATGACCCACACACTTTCTCAACATAGATACGTGGAACATCGGGTGAACGAAGCTCAAACTAGAGGGAAACTCCAATTCATATGAAACATTACCAACCCTTTTCAATACTAGATATGGACTGACTTACTGGGGACTGAGCTTTCCCTTATTCCCAAACTATATTACTCCTTTCATGGGAGATACCTTCAAGAACACCCTATCCCTGACTTCAAACTCTATCTTTCTATGCCTTACATCCGTATAGGACTTTTTGCAACGTTGGGCAGCCTTGAGTCTATCCCCAATCTCCTTCACCTTCTACATGTCTTGGTGAACCAAATTTAGTCCAAACATCTTTGCCTCACCGACCTCAACTAGCCAATGGGATACCAACACCTCCAACCCTACAAAGCCTCAAATGGAGCCATCCCAATGCTAGAGTGGTAGCCATTATTATACGCAAACTCTATAAGAGGTAAATGTTAAACCCAACTACCACCGTAGTCAATCACACAAGCCCAAAGAAAATCGTCTAATGTTTGAATAGTCCTTTCTGTGTGCCCATTCGATTGCGAGTGGAAAGTTATACAAAGACTTACTTTAGCCCCCAAACCTTTCTAAAATAACCACCAAAAGTGTGATGAGAATTGAGCACCATGATCAGACATGATGGAAACAGGTTCCTTATGCAACTACACAGTTTCCTCAATAAGCAATTTGGCATAATCCTCCATCGAGAAATTTGTCCTTACTGGTAAAAAGTAAGCAGACTTTGTCATCCTATCCATGGTGACCCAAATTAAATCAAACTAATTCTGGGACCAAGGAAGAGCGGTAACAAAATCCATATTAATCACTTCCCACTTCCACACAGGAAACTTAAATTCTTAATAAAACCCTTTGGGCCACAAATGCTCAACCTTCAACTATTGACACACCATGAATTTAGCCATAAAACTGGCCACATATCACTTTATATTGTTCCACTAATAGATTTCCTTAAGATCATGATACATCTTTGTCAAACCAGGATGAATGGCGTAATACAACTCATGAGCCTCAACCAAGATCCTTTCTCGCAACCTATCTATATCAGGAATGTACAATCTCTCTTGGTACCGCAAGATACCATCACCACTAATCTTAAAGTCCATTACTTTCTACCCACCTATATCCTCCTTGATTTACATCAAGATAGGATCCAATACATGTTTCTCTTTTACCTCAGCACCAAGAGATGACTTTGCCACCTTTTGAATAAACACAACACCATCTTTCAATTCTAAGATACGAACTCCAAGGTTAGCCAAATGGTGAATATATTTCACTGATTCATGCTTACCCCCATCAACATATGCTAAACTCCCCATGGATAAACTGTTAAGAGCATCAACAACTATGTTAGTTTTACCTAGATGGTAGTGAAGACTCATGTCGTAATCCTTGAGTAGCTCAAGCTATCTTTTTTTGCCTGAGATTTAGCTCTTTCTGAGTAAACACATATTATAAGCTCTTATGATCAGAAAAGATATCCACACGCACTTCATACAAATAGTGACACCAACTTTTCAATGCAAACACCATGGCTAATAGTTCTAAGTCATGAGTCAGATAATTCTTCTCATTCACTTTCAACTACCTAAAAGCATAAGCTACAACCTTGCCATGTTGTATTAAAATGCAACCAAACCCCACGCGGTATGCATCACAATAGACCACAAATCCATCAGTGCCTTCAAGCAAATTTAAGATTAGAGCCAAAGTCAGCTTATCCTTAAGCTTCTCAAAACTACCCTCACAAGCATCGAACCATAAGAACTTTAATTTCATCTGAGTCAACTTAATCAATAGGGAAGCTATAAAAGAGACACTTTTCACAAATTTCCTATAGTAATTGGCTAAACCAAAGAATTTTTTAATATCGGTTAGATTCATGGGTCTAGGACACTTCTTAACCACTGAAACCTCATGTGAATCCACCATGATCCCTTCACTAGATATGACATAACCTAGAAAAGTGACAGCGTTCAACCAGAATTCACATTTCAAAAATTTGGCATACAACTACTACTTTTTCAGGGTCTACAATACAATGCAGAGGTGATCAACATGATCAACCTCACTCATAGAGTACACCAGAATATCATATATGAATACAATAACAAACAAATCTAAAGACTGATAAAAGACCATGTTCATCAAGTCCATGAATGTTGTCGGGGCATTAGTCATCCTAAAAGAAATAACCAGGAATAAAAGATGCTCACATCAAGTACGGAAGGTAGTATTACAGATATCCAACTCTCTAATCTTTAACTGATGATACCTGAATCAAAGATTGGCCTTGGAAAAAAACTTAGCAACCTGGAGCTGATCAAACAAATCACCTATCCTTGGAAGAGGGTACTTATTCTTTACCTTCACTTTATTTAATTATTGGCAATCAATACACATATAAAGGGAACCATCCTTCTTAGACACGAACAACACCAGTGCCCCTCACGGGAATGCACTAGGACAAATAAAACCTTGTCTATAAGATCTTTTAATTGAACCTTAATCTCCTTTAATTAAACTAGAGCAATTTTTTATAATGGAATAGAGATAGGATGAGTGTCCAGAATAAGATCAATCCCAAAATCAATCTCTCTATCGAGAGAGGCACCAGGAAGTCATCAGGGAAGACCTCAGGAAATTTATTTACCATCGAGATGGAATGTAAGGGTTTTGAATTAGAATCTTTAACCTAGACCAAATTGTAAAGAAATCCCTTGGAAATTAATTTTTGGGCTCAGAGATATGATATAAACCTCCGCTTAGGTACTAAAGAACTATCTTCCCATTCAATGACCGGCTCATTAGCGAATTTAAAAATGACCTTACGGGTCCGACAATCTAAAGAGGCATAGCATGAATACAACTAATACATCCTTAATATGACATCGAAATCAACTACGTTTAATTCAAATTGATCTACAAAGTCTTCCTACCACCTACATATACCAAAAAACCCTTATAAACTCTCCTAGCAACCATAAAGTCACCCACCAGGGTAAAAATAGAAAAAGGGTCCAAAATATACTTGGGATTAAAATCAAAATACACAGCCACAAATGGGGTCACATAAGAAAAAGTGGACCCTAGGTTAAGTAAATAGTACATATCAAGGAAAAAAGTTTTAGCATACCTGTAATGACATCAGATGACGCCTCGGACTCCTAACGGGTAGTGAGAGCATAGAGTTGATTTTGACCAGTGCCAGAACCAGATGATACGCCCTTTGGTGCAGGAGCAGATAAAAAGGCAACTGGAACCCTATTTGCCCTGAAAACAACCATATAAATAGGATAGTTTCTAAGCATATGCCCTGGCTTACCATAGTTGAAGCACTTGTCCTCCCGCATCACAAAAACCCCAAATTAATCGACCACAAAATTTGTAGGGAGCATATGATAGAGTTTATTAGGCCTCACTAGTTGGATACTGGGAACCCTGTGCCCTAGAATTATCGCCACCCTAAAAATCCCTATCACTAGATAACTTTGGATAAGGAGCACTAGCTGTCGAGTAAGACCTAGAATTGCCCCGCTTCTTTTTGTACTACTTACCACCATCCCTGTTGCTCTACTATTGACCTCTTCCTTGATCTGAATGCCAGAATTTCTTGCTCTGCCTTTCCCCAATTTTATCCTACTATCTCTTCTCTTTCTCTACTTATTGCATTTACACACCAGTCTGAAAATATTTATGCCCCTTTTCAATAAGGAAGCCTGACTCTCCAAAATCAAGTCTTGGGACAACCCAGAAGCAAACTTTCTCATTCTACCTCTCATGATAGCTACTAACTCCAGAGCATACTATGATAACTGGTGACATTTCAAGGTATATATTCCTTGAATGACATCTTGCCATGCTTTAAGTTAATAAACTTTTCTGCCTTTGCCTCCCTCAGCTCTTGAGGAAAGAGGCAATCAAGAAAAGTTCTAGAATAGTCCTCCCACAAAGCAGACTCAATGTCCACACCTTTAAGATGCTCCCACTCTTCATACCATAGATGAGCTACATCCTTCAACTGGTAGGCTGCAAACTCTACACCTTCTTCCTCGGTAACATGCATCACCCAAAAAATCTTTTCTATTTCATCTATAAGCCCTAAGGATCCTTCTCAACTTTTGTACTTGTAAAAACAAGAGGATTCAACCTTATAAAATGGATGACCCTAGTAACCTCAATAGAACCCATACACTCAGTCAGAAAGGCAACCAACTGAAAGAACAAATAAATTGACTAACAAAACTAAGCATTACATATGTCAGCTTAAGGTTTCTAAGGAGGGATAGATGGAACCGGTGGAACTCCATTAAGGCCATCAGAGATAGGCCCTAGACTTAGTCTAAACCCCTGGGGTAGGATTTGCTCCATTTCTATTATCCTCGATTAGGATGGAAGGGTTCCTACGAACATCAGATCTTTTCAGAGACATGATCTGAAAGACGAACAAGCAAGAATTAGAGAGATCCAAGACCTTAGACTCTACAGCCCAAAAATAGAACTCAAGAAAGATAAACATTACTAAATGCCTTAGAGCCTCTCCCTTATGAGTGTGGCATGCTACACACCCTTAAAAGAGACTCTACTCCACATGACGTTGTGGAAACCCAATCGATCATGAATCTATGTTGTAATACCAATCCAACATGACCTAAACTAGGTCCTAGCTATGTTGGGTATCTCAAGTCCAACCAAGATCGGAGACCACCCTGAATACCCAAACCATTGACCACCCTTCACCCCATGTCGGATGCACTTCTAACATATAACAAGATAAAATAGTATTAAATTGAAGACATAATAACAAGTCCATAATCAAAACCAAAATCCATAACCAATTAACCAGCCAATACCAATGCTAGCACTAATACCGATACTGCATATGCCCATAGTAGTCCAACAAAGCCTCTAATCAAAACCAAAGAATATACAGTCGAGACATACCCCCAACCATAGCCAAAACAAAAACAATAATAAGGACATAAAGAAATCCATAGCATGGTATGGAAGCTCACTACTTAAGTCTAACTCAAAATATGTTCCCAAATCACCAAGTAACTAAGTAGGGGGTGGTAGTATGGCTGGTTCCTACATCGCATGGGGATACAGTGCTTAAAGATGGTTAGCAGGGTGAATTCTAGCACGTAACTTAGGGATAAAAATAAAGTAATTCCATTAATCTAAAACCAATACAAATAACCGTATGCAAATTCATATATTCATATATATATATACCATGTTAGGATAGGGAAGAAGGTTTTGCATGCATTTTAAAACCTTAACCTAGATTATGTAGATTTACCATCATAATTCCACCCACGGGCTATATATGTCCAGTGTTACTGCCTGAATGGGCCTCAGTTCATATAGCCACACGAATCAAAGATACCATAGATGGCTAGGGATTCCTTGTACTCTTATCCTTCTATGGTATATATACGCGTACAGACTTAGGGGATTCCCTTGTACCCCATAAGCTCACGGTCATCAAGACCATCCTTCATGTCAGCAAATAAGAGTTTATAGTGTTCATCTTTCGGACTCACACCTTCACAACTATCTATCACAACCCCTATTATTGTCCAATTAAAATATTTAACACATAACCAGCCACAAATAGCAGGAGTCAATTATTAAGGCATTATTAAGTGGTATCATCGTACCAACTATAGCTTGCAAGCAATGTCATTAAGCCAAGACTTAGGAGATTTCTGTATACCCCGCAAACTCTATTATTAAAACTCACTTGAGCGATACCCGTGTACCCCACAAGGTTTCAAAACCAGCATTAACCATTTTTCTATTTATGCAATGCATTAATTCAAGTAATAAATCAAACCAAACATCTTGGAGATTCCATTGTACCCCTAATTCAAATTCCCACCTTTCTCATAACAACTTCAAAAGTCACAAGTTTAGAGAAAAATACCATTCTCAAGTTCAACCACCATACCCACGCACCCACATGTTCAAAACCAAATTTAAAACCTAGGAAACCATGATTAAACCATGGGAAAACATTATTCAACAGTAAGCATTAAGAACCCCCAAACATTATTTCATGACCATAATAATACCATGAAACCCATATATTAAAACATGTGCTTTTAATAAATAACAATGTGGGAAGAGTAACATGGCTGAAATACCAAGAAATTTGGAAGAGATAGAACCCTTAGAACCTAAGATGATCACTTTCTTTAAAACCCTAGCCTTAGCTTAAACAGAGAGTTTGCGAGAGAATTTTGGGAGTGTTCTATTAGGAATGATGGGATAATAAAGTCCTAAGAAAGGTTTTAAGTCATCGAGTCCAAGGGGTTAGAGTGAAAAATATCTAGAATGCCCTTAATTTAAAATTCAAAGTAAGTGTCGCCCTTGGCTATGAGTCAACTTTTGACTCATAACCACTCTTTACGACTCGTGACCCCGAGTCATAACCAAGACAGTGAGCAAGACACCATACACTGTCAACCTTATGACCCACCAACCCAACTCGTAACCAGATTCTACAAATCATAAGGTCTAATCATACACAATATAGAATTCAAATGGGTTAGACACTAGACAACCTACGATTTCACCTCATGACTCGTAATATATCCCCACGGCTCTTTGTTATCCACTCATACTTTAAGTAGAGTCAAGCCATAAACTTACTAATTTAGTTAGGGCTCATCCTAACGAGCCATCACCATCCCTTACCACTCGTACCCCCAAGTCATAACCAAGGCAGAAAGCCAAACACCATTCACTGGACACCGTATGAGTAGGGCCACCTGACCCATCAAGACACCATATGACTTATATGGTCAAGTCGTAATGAAGGCAGTGAGATCAGAGCTCAAGAAATTTTACAGGGCCAAAATTTGGGGTGTTTCGTCTTATTTCTCCCTTTTTACTTTTATTACTTATTTAGGTTGGGTGTGGTTTCTTTAATACTTTCATATTTTTTTATTTTTCACTTTTTCTTTCCTTTTATTTTTCTCTTTTATTTAACATTTTTTTCATTTTACCATACCCAACCCTACTTTCTTCTCTTTACAAACCCTTCTTCATATGCAATTCTAACTATGCACCCCTATGATAGTCACCCTCAATGTATGTAATTTGTCGTAACTAAACTGGGAAGGTGAAAGGTGAAAATAAGAAAATAGTCTATGTAGGCTCAAAATTGGGATCAAGTGTCATCAATGCTCATTAGGAATGTCATTTAAGCTAAGGTGGACTAAATTAAGAACGGCCTATGATTCTTTCCTAATGGGATACCCTACAACCTAGACAAGACTAATCGGGAAAGTTATGGATTAAATGCAAAAAGGGAACAAAGTACTCATCTCACACATACATGGCTTAGGTTTATGTTACAAACTACTACCTATCCTGTTCATGCAAATGCTAGCTATGATTATTATTCCCCTAATCCTAATGCCATAACAAGATTCACAATGGTCAAAAAGATAAACATATCACATAGCTCTAAAAAAACTCTTTGGAGAGGCATTATTTTTCTCAATACAGTTCAAAATATACGAAATATATCAATTGCCATTAGGTCACTTATTTTTCTCCAAGTTAAACATAAAACAAGTACGACACAAATGGAAAAATGACCTAAATATGTTGGCTCTACTAAGAACATACTCTAGGGAAAAGAAACATGGCAACAAAAACCCCAAGAGGACATCTATACATATAAGTAACCTACCCTATCGAATTAACATGCATTATCCTAATGTATTGGGTATCTACAAAGCAAGAGAGATAGAAACATGCCTGAGGAACCTTAGGTTCATAGATCTGACATTAATTACACTAACATGAATTATCATAAATGTAAAAATAATAAGATACCTTAGGTTGCCTCTTAAACAGCGCCAAATTTAACGTCGCAACATGACGTGGGTACCTTGATTACTCAGACTCCATCAAGGTATCCAAAGGGTTAGCCTATAGGATTATGAACACAGTTTATTATCAAAACAACCCTCATATCAATTGGCTTTTTCATGGTTCTGAACATTAAACGTGACTTTCTTATTATTCAGCCTGAACTTAATCTTACATCTTTCCAAATCTACCAATACTTTACCAGTAGCCATAAATGGCCTCCTCAAAATTATGGGCATATTAATATTAACTTCACAATCCAAGACAACAAAGTCAGCCAGAAAGATAAAGTTGTCCACCTTTACCAAAATATCAAACGATATGCCTATGGATTTTCTCACCATATGGTCTAACATTAATAACTGCATCATCATTGTTATAGAAGGTATCAAGCATAATTATTTGAACACTGACAGTGGCATAAATTTCATGTTTTCACCCAAGTCACACAAATCTCTAGCAAATCTAGATGGCCCAATCATACAAGGAATTGTGAAGGCACTGGGTCACCTTTCTTTTGCATAAGTGATCGAGATGCAATCACTCTACAATGATGCAAACCACCAATAACCTCATAACTAACATTTCACTTAGTTTTTACCAAATCCTTCATAAATTTTGCATACCCAATCATCTACTCAAAAGTTTCAAGAGGGACATTTAAACTCAACTCTTTTAGCATAAAAATAAACTTTTTATACTTTTTTTCATTTTTATTCTACTTCAACATTTGAGAAAAATATGGGGGAGTTCGTGGAATGGCTTTCACTATAAGCTTACTTTCTTCCCATTTCTATTATCCTTCTCAACTCGCTTATCATACCTGATGATATTTTCTTATGATTCACTACTTGTCACCAACTTCTCAGATTCTGGTTTGGGTGCCTCATAAATGTCAACAACATCATCCCTTGGATTATCAACCATGAGAATAGGAGGATCAATAGTGGCCTTACTATTCTGAGTGGTGATAGCAAACTAGTAACTGTCATTCTTCAGATTTTGCATAGTATTACTCAAGAGAGTGCTCAGTTGATATTGATTCAAGGTTGCCAACATTTGACCAAATTCCTTCTCAAGTTACTTGATCGCAGTAACATGCAATTCCCACTTTTTGGCTCAAACCTAAAATGTCTACCTTAATCTTATTAAGGAAACTTTCTTGATTTTTTGACCCCCTTACCAACTTACTGAGCAATGCCTCTATCCTTGACTCAGTTTCACGATTCATTGGTGGAAAATACACATCACTTTTTTCCTTAGAATCATCCTTATGCCTCTAGTCATTATATCTCTTTCTGCTCTAATACCTATATTTATCCTTATAATAGTTCCGACCTTAGTTTCCTTGCCTCCAGTTCTAGGTGTCTTGAGTAAATACTTGTCCCTTGGCTTGGAAACCTGCCAACTCTCTATCCAGGTACTTTTCCTCTTCTTCAATATCCAAATTATACAACTTAGTTGCTTTACCATGTGCGCCTACTAAATTTGCCTTTTTGGAATTCATAGTCGTAAATTATTTAGTTAGTAACCCAATCTCTATCCTCAGCTAAGCAACTTCTTGATTCATGATATCATATATAATTCTCTACTTGCTAGAAGCACTAATCACATAAGTGTCGGCACCTTTTTCTACCTCCCAAGTATGCCACCCTTGGTTGATAAGAAATATTTGATATAGGATTTTCGATGCTACTTCCTAATTCAAGATCATGAAAGCTACATGGTAATATTGTTCTCAACAGCTTTAGAATTGGTATCTAGGGAATGATAGAAAATTTACAAAAAATTTCTCCCCAAAATTCTGTGATTAGGCACCATCATCAGCTTCTTCTTATAGCAAAACCATACCTCATACATTTTCCAAAATGCAACTACCTGAAATTATAGATCTCATCCTTCAATTGTAATATTCTAGCAGGAGGGAAGAACCGGTCTAAGGATTTCTTTTGTAACTCATTACAAATAGTAATGGACCCATGAGGTAATTGCCCTAACCATAATATCACTTCACTAGTTAGAGAGAATGGGAGAAACTTGAGTCTCAAAGCTTTCTAACTCACCCCAAGTATATAATATGAAGTGCAAATTCCAACAAAATTAATGATGTGCTTGTTTGCATCATCAGTAGGCAAACCTGCAACACACCTTCAAATTGAGTAACTGAATCATAACACTTGTGATACCAAACTTCGTCCCCTGGGGAAACTCCAAAGCAATGATAGCTACTATCTCTATGGGATCACCATACCTAAGTCATCCTTTGGATCATTATATGCTTGCAAATACTTATAAGTTAGAAGCACGGGAGCTCTTTCTCTTCTAACTTTTACGAGTTTTGCTCGATGATTAACTTCCTGTCTCTACTTTTCCTCTAGAACTACATAATGGGTAGCCTCATTATCTCTCTTTGCATTTGCTTCTGGTAATACCCACACAGTGGTTTGTGCATGTAATGCCCCAAAAGTACCCCTGTATGTCACACAATGCTCAAGGCTACAAATAACTCTAAGCTAACCCACGATATCTGTTTAACTTTAAACTCACATGAAAAGTGGACTAACTTATATAAAAACTGAAAGTAAGTGATGTCATATGTTAATGAAAGTCTTTAACTTGTGAACTTTTAACAAACTTGTTGATCTTAAAACATACAGAGTCTAACAAGCCTCTACTACTGACTAGAGAGCCACTAGGACAGACCCCAGCTAACCCAAACATAAATAAAAATTCCAAGAACTAAAGTACTTGCATAATTGAAAGGAAGTCTGATAAGCTGGGTCCTCAGACTATGAGGACTCATTAAAATTTAGGATATAGGAGATGATGCCCATAGAAAATCATGTTGCAGGCAACGAGCACCTGAACCTACATTATAATATAATGTAGAACATAGACATATATGTGAGTTAGTACCTTTGGAATGTACTAAGTATGTGTGGTTGAATGCATAGTTAAAAAAATAGGACCGATTCAGTACGTTCACTTCCAAATGATACATGTTGTTTGAATGATTCATCTTGGACTTGAGTATAACTAACAAATGCAAGATCATAAAACATAGATATCAAAGCATATGAATAAGTTTAGTGAGCCATAAAACTTAGATTCTAAAATCTTTATTTTTTAGTCTATCTTATGGGAGATTCTTCTAACCTACATAAACCATCTGAGATACCATGGAGTCCAACGTCTTACTCACGTTGGGGAGAGCTATTCTACTCTTTCCATCAGAATAGAACCTTCTTTTAAGTGATTACTAAACTTCATCCATATTGGAAAAAGCTTAACCTACGATGGCTCATAGTTTTTAAGAATTTCGGACATGATAGTCTGCATTAGTTTTTCAGTGCTAAATACTACTCCCAAAATACTTATATGCTCATATATTAAGAAATCCACCTTACAATAGCATAAGGGTCTATAGAATGAAAACCAGTTATGCTTCTCTGTACGTTAAGTCCTAATCAAGATGAACAGTTTATGGATTTCATGTCTTATCTTTAGATTAGAAGATCAAACTTTTCTTTAAATTATGTTATAGAATATATCAATGGAGCTTAAGAGCATCAACTTATTGTAAACTCAATACTTGTACTTAGGACTTGTAATTTATTCTTTTGTTCAAAGAAATTCATAACAAAAACACCATGCTAGATAATCATCTTGAAATATTTCAACAATATTCCAGTCAAGATAATGAAATTCAAATCATAATATGAACATTATAAGTTAAAACATGGACATATGTAAACCTTGATGAACTTAAAGCTTTCAACCACATGATAGTATCATACTACAAGAATATGGTTATTTGGGTATGAACCCTAATTCAAAACAAGTAAATCAAATCTTAAAAAATCATACTTTTTGGGCACAAGGATGAAAGAATAACCTTGTTCATACGCCCCACATACCTAGAATTTCTTGAATTGTGAAGAGAGTTTGAACTTTGGGATTTGAGTGGTGACTTGGTGAGAGGAATGCTAATCTTGATGTTCTTGGGGATAGGAGAAGAGATGATGTTGTTAATTGATTGAAAAGGGAAGGAAAATAATGCTTCTTTGGGAATATAGCTCATGGGTTAGGAGTTAAAAAGGGGAAAAGATCAAAAGGCCCTTTAATTGAACTTCTCAAAAATTGGTCATCAGTATTCACGAATCAATCAGATGACTCATATGGTGTGGTATGAGTAGGCCTCCTAACTTGTAAGCTTGGAAGAATCCAATAGAGTATACACTGGCTAATATATGAGTCTAACCTACTACTAGTAATGTTACGACCCGAGACTATCCCGTAGTCATAACACGGTGCTTGAAACCATAAGTCATCCCAAGCTAACCTATGAACTAGCTTGATACTTGAGCAACTGATTTAGAAAATATTACAAATCTTAATTTTCTGTGAGGAAGCATAATCATGAAAAAGTCTGAATAAAGTTAATACTGATATAGTTTACATTATGATAAAATTTAAGAAAGAAACTCAAATTACATGGCTAACTCTGAATGACATCCATGAAGCCTATACAATACTTATTACAGATAGCTAGGACATGCCTCCCAATACCACTAATCAATACACATGGAAAATCAAAAATATAATACATGATCTACAACTGTCTGGAGTTCTTGAAATAGGATAACTTATCATCTGTTGGATGAAAGCTACAAACTGTCTGACCCTGGTATAAGAGCTACATATGGCACCTATATTATAAAGGATGTAGCCAAAAATGCATATATGTGGTCAGTACATTGGAATGTACTGAGTATATAGAGACATGCACTAAATCATGGAAATATTTCAAACATGCTATAAAACTAGGATATAAGTTATTTGCTAAAATATACATCTGAAACATCACTATACGTGATAACTGTAAATCATACAAATTAATAAATCATGGGATGAAAACAATTATGTAAGCTAGGGGTGGTAGAAACATAAATGCTATAAGCAATTCTCTTGTGAGGCTAAATATTTTGTTAAAGTTGTATTGAGGATGACTTATTAATACTGGGTTTGAAACTATGTGGTGCAAACAGACTTAACTCAAGGATCTGAATATACAAATATACTGCGCATGAACGAATAAACATATAAAACCAACATAACATGTACTATGTAGATCTAATTGACTAAATGACAGATGTTTGTGTGACCGGACAATTGAAATTTAAGAGATAACTAACATCAGTATATTAAGTAGCAAATATATGAATACTGATCATATAAAACTGAATTGTACTTAGTCTGAATAACTGGACTAAAATTATGGGTACTATGCATATGAGATAAGGAATAACTAAACAACATGAGATAACTACGCATGAATGCATGAAAACTATAATTTTTGAGTATACAAAACCAAGCATAAGAATATTTCTAAAATAATCTGTAAACTTAAAGACTAAAATCTGATAACTGAATAACTGAGAATCTGTACAATTGGTCAAGAAAACCTGAATAGAAAATACATTGAATACTGAATTAAGACTGTGGGTGATATCATGTAACAGACATAAACTATGTGAGCTATCATAGAGTCCAGCGTTTGACCCATGTAGAGGAGCGTTGTTCTATCCTTTCCATTATAATAGAACCAGAACTATAGTGATCACCAAATTGATGTCCCAAAGGACTAAAGAGTCACCCTCTACTAGCAGGTGCTCTCATGAGCTATGTGTCAACCCTCAACTGGTAGGAAGACATCTCAAGCCTATACTGGCTATATAGTTCTTAAACTTAGGGACTGCTGCTAAAGGTCACACCCTCTATTGGCAGGTGAGCCCCCATTCTTGGGTTCTCTCAGTGCTAAATCCTATTCCTAACTGAAAGAAACTGAAATACTAACTAGTGAAAATGCTGATAACTAATAACTGATAAGCTCGGGCCATGGTATTGTGAAAATAATAGTGCATATGGATTCTAAGGTAATTATTAACATATAAACTGATACTGCTCATCATGAGCATAGTGTTCTGCATATGATATTAAAATTCATAGTCTGACAAACTCACTACTTGAAAAAAGAAATTATGTAAAAACACATAGGTATCGAGTGTTCATAACCCTCAAGCACTGAATGATCATTAAGACATGACATTTAAACTTAAATTTTAGTATTGAATCATGGTTCAACTCAAGGCATAGGCATTTCATCAAACATGGGGAACACTAATCTTACATACCTAACACCTTTAACTTGAAAAAGAAACACCAATCCTGATGCTTTATTGAAGGTTCTTGAACTTGGGGAACTTGAATTCTTGATTTCTTGTGGATATAGGAATTAAATTCTTTTTCTAAGGTAAGGGAATGATTTTCTTGAGAGGAAAATTAGAGAAGAAGGGAAAAATTATGCCCTAACTGATGCCCAAGTCATGTTATGGACGAATGGGTTGAGGGTAAAAAGACCTAATTGCCCCTCAATTATTTAAATCTAAAAAACTGAATGCAACTACGTCACCGTGTCATGGTCTTATCACGACAGCTTACTGGTTCTGACAAAAATGATAATAACTTTTCGCTCGGGTATCGAATTAAGGCAAAATTGCTATCGCTGGAAAATTAATTTAATTATCTACAATTTGGTAGGTCTTAAGCCAAAAAAATTTCATATATTTAAAAATTTATACACATTAAAAGTTGACCCTTGTAAAATTGAATACCAAAATTTGATTGAATCATAGTCTCTTAGCTCAACTTTATTCTAAGTGATTCCTATGAACATTTTTCACCTCATAAGCACTTAACACACTAGGATAAAGATCATGACACGTGTATTTTATTAAAAAATAATAACTAGAAACAACACATTTACTGCAATGTCATTATTAGGTGATCAGGACTAATGTCGCGTCACGGGTCTATCGTGGTGACCCACTTGTTCCATGACCCAAACATGCCCCAAACCATGTCCGACAATTTGAAAATCCTCTACGACACACTTCTTACATCCCTAAACATGAATTTACTCAAAAACTAACATCTTGGGGTTGGGAAGCCCAAAATGAAAATCCTCTAAGTTTAGGGCTCTTGAAAATGGATAAGTCCCCAACACTTAGTGAAAATTTCAAGCCTTAAACCCCTTAAGAATGTAACTAAGAGCTGAATCGAGCTAAGATTAGTATGGGGTATTATAATATCTCCCCCTTGGGAACATTCATCCTCAAATGAGATTGGTTAGACTGAGAGTACTATACTAAGGTAACTAAGATCATACACTAAACATGTATGACTTTGAACATAAGTGTATAACTAAGTCTAAGAATGATACACAAACTGAATTGATTTTGTGAATACATGCAATGATATGAGAATTGTTATAAGGATAAGATAGAAATGAGAGAGTCAACTTATGAGTAACCATCACCTCAGGGTGGTTCTAGTTTTGTGAAGAAAAGTTAAGATGTTTAGGATATAAAACTTGGGGTATTATAATTTCTCCCCCTTGGGATCATTCATCCCCCGAATGATACTGACTTAGCTAAAATACTAAGGAAAGATTCAGATAATGCATGGGACACCTACGAATTAAGTCATAACTGAATATCTCGGATCCGAAACTAATGCATGAACTGAGCTAAATTCGTAATTTGCATGGATGTGAATATTTTACCTTCTAGAATGGCCAAATTCATGAAACTCTGGATAGTAAGGCTAGATGGAAAAATGGAAAATCATTGGAACTTGTCTATCTGACTACTAGATTGAATTGTTGGTTATATGGACTGAATTATACAGATATCTTACACTCAACTGGAGTATTTCTTCAACATTCTTCCAAAGAAGTTCTAATAACATTAGGGAGCAAAGGATCTTGGGCATGATCTAAGTAGGATACTGAGTAAGGAATCTTAATATGGCTATAATTCTGTAACATGGAATATAGGCCTATAAAACATAAGGTAGGATAGAATCACTAGGCCTTAGTCAATTCAACTACTAACTTTTAAGCTTAGCAAAACTTGTCACGCACTCCCTCAACTATGCTTTTCCTCTCAAAAACTAGGCTCATTTGATTCCACTTATAATTCTAACATGGGCATTGATAACTCCATTACTTAAGTCTGAACTAAACTAAATTTTCTCACCATGATCAAGCCTATCTCAAAATCACAAGGTACAACACATCACACCATAACACTAATCTGAACCATGAATTCAGTTCCCCATGCATTTTCACAACTTTTATGTCATGAATAATTCTTAGTACTACTTCAACAACTATATTCAACCTCTTACAAGGAATTCACTAATGCACAATGCATTAATCCACTTATACACCAACATGACATTCAAGCCTAACTTCTTAATAATATATGAACTTCTAAACAAACTCCCATAAAAGCATGAATTCACTAAAGAGATCAAAATTGAGGAGACACATGACATAATCTAAATTTCACTAGTCATTAAGAGTGCACCATGAGATATGGGAACTGAGCATACCATAAAGCATAAGTACATGAGTCATGAGATGCATGACCTGAGTATAGAGTTCATAAATTCCTGGAACATGATTCATACTACTGAGTGAACTAAAACTTCTCGTACTAGGAACTGTAAGCGTACATAATTCCATGGAAAGTGCATTAATATGAGTTATGATTATGGATCTGACATGTAAGACATGAGTATATATCATGAGTCCTGAAGTAAAATAATTTTCACTGAGATAAGAATAGGTCGGGCATCTTCCTCCCCTACTGATGTTCTACAACATACTGGCAAGTTCAATGCTTATGGCTTTACCCAGCATTGCCACTCTTCTTACTATGTTGTGGGACTGCGAAGATAATTACTAAAATTTGAGATCCTAACTTGGTTACTTGTTCTATCATCACTTCTTTAGTTTTATGCCATTATTCTAAGTCTATGGACCCCTTTAAAATCTCTTAATTGAATAGCAATCACTTTACTCTAGAGTCCAAGATATAAGAATACACATGAATAATAAACTCAACCTGAAAGACTACACCTAAAAGTGTAAAACATGCTGCTATTATTTCCTTCTAGGATACAGCTCTTAACTTGTTATGCCCCCAATATTCATCATATAATATCTTGGACACTTACTAACTTAGAATCTTCATGAGTATCACCATACCATGAGTTCACACCATCTAGAGCTTCAACTCTTCTTTCTATTAGCTCAATCTTCAAAGATTCAAACTTAGATATTAACTCTTAACATGGATATCCCCAAAGCATCAATAAACTATACAAACTTCCTTCATAGCCTACTAACATCACATCTAAACCATGAGAATTACCATTTCACAAACATACCCAATATCAACAACACATAATTTTGAATCAATAAACTTAAATTCTTGTATACACTATTTCAAGCCTACTGATTCACCCTTCATACAACTAGCTCCATGAATACATAATCTTTTAAATCCATATAAACACTATCCCATTTTATTGCTGCTAAACTTCTAGATTCATGCTTATAACTCTAGGTCATATGCTATTATAGAATTTTGAGAAGGGATCTAAAACCACATCTGACTTCGGCTCAATGCATAATTTTTCATGAACAAAAATAAAAACTTTCAAAGTTTAGAACATAAGGGTACTGATAGGATACTTTCGAGCCTACTATGCAATCCCATAACTATTTGTAGGGACTGTTTGAGAAAACTCTATCTATAAGAATTTAAGCTGGATATCTCTGTTGCCTTAAGAATAATGTAGAGTTGAAATAAAAGGATAAATATTAGAATTTGCATAAGTTCCTTCGAGAACACTTCTACTGCATGATATGAGACAAGAAAGAATGAAAATATTTCTTAAATTCCCTGTAGCATCTCGAAGAAAAATGCAGATGTCTCCACACAGTTCTACAAGAATCTATTAGGCATGGCTTCATTAACACCCTAGGATACTTAAACTAAAGGCTCTGATACCAAATTTTTCACGACCTGCAACTACTACTAGTCATAACACGGTGCTTGAAACTATAAGTGATCCCAAGCTAATCCAAGAACTCGCAACATACTTGAGCAACTAATTTAGAATATATTACAAAACTTAATTTGTTGAGAAGAAGCATAATCATGAAAAGTTTGAATAAAGTTAATGTCGATACAGTTTACATCATGATAAAACTAAAGAACAAAACTCAAATTACGTGATTGACTCTGATTGATAGCTATGAATCCTCTACTATGCTGACTATAGATAGCTAGGACAAGCCTCAAACTACCATTAATCAATACATATGGAAAATTAAAAATACAGTACATGATCTACAACTATCTGGAGTTACCAAAATAGGAGAACTTATCACCTGTTGGATGAAATCTATAAGCTTCCTGACCCTGGTGTAAGAGCAATATTTGGTACCTACATTATGAAGGATATAGCCACAAATGCATATATGTGGTCAGTACATTAGAATGTACTGATTAAATAGAGAATGTACTAAATCATGGAAATATTTTGAACACACTGTAAAACTGAGGATATAAGTTATTTGCTGAAATATACATTTGAAACATCATTACATCTGGAAACTATAAATCATAGAAAATTTATAAATCATGAGCTGAAAGCAATTCTGTAAGCTAGGGGCGGTAGGAACATAAATTCTATAAGCAATTCTCTTGTAAGGTTGAATATTTTGTAAAAGTTGTACTGAGGATGACTTATTAAAAGTGGGTCTAAAACTATGTGGTGTAAACTAACTTAACTCAAGGATCTTAATATACAAATATATTGAACACAAACGAATAAACATATAAAACCAACATAACATGTACTAAGTAGATCTGATTAACTGAATGATAGATGTGTGTGTGACTAGATAATTAAAATTTAAAGGATAACTAACATCGGTATGTTGAATAGCAGATATATGTATACTGATCAGGTAAAATTAAATTGTACTTAGTCTAAATAACTGGACTTAAACTGTGGGGTACTGTGCATATGAGATAAGGACTTACTGAAAAACACGAGATAACTAAGCATGAATGCATGAAAAGTCTAATTTCTAGGAATACAAGACCAAGCATAAGTATATTTCTAAAATAATCTGTAAACTAAAAGAAAGAAGTCTGATAACTAAATAACTAAGAATCTATACACTTGGTGCAGTAAACCTGAATTGAAAATACACTGAACACTGTATTGACACTATGGGAGCAATCGTATAAGAAATATAAACAATGTAACCTATCATGAAGTCCAACATCTGACCCACATTGAGGCGGGTTGTTCTATCCTTTCCATCAGAATAGAACCTGAACTATAGTGATCACAGAACTGATGTTCCGAATGACTAAAGAGTCATCCTCTACTGGAAGGTGCTCTCATGAGATATGTGTCAACCCTCAACTGGTAGGAAGACATATCAAACCAACGTTGGCTATATTATTCTGGAACTCAGGGACTGCTACTGGAAGGTGAACCCCCATCCCTGGGTTTTCTTGGTGCTAAATCCAACTCCTAACTGAAAGATACTGAAATACTAAGTGGTGCATGCACTGATAACTGATAACTGATAAGCTCAGGTCATGTTATTGTGAAAATAATAGTGCATACGAATTCTAAGGTAATTATTAACATATAAACTGATACTACTCCATATAATCATGGTGTTCTGAATATGATATTAAAAATCATGGTCTGACTAACTCCTTACTTGAAAACAAAAATCATATAAAAAACACATATGTATCGGGTGTTCAAAACCCACCAGCACTGAATGATCATTAAAACATGACATTTAAACTCAAATTGTAGTATTGAATCATGGTTCAACTCAAGACATAGGCATTTCATAAAACATGGGTAAAACATGAACTTAAAACATTAGAATGTTGCTAAAAAGTATGAGTTTAGGATCTATCATGGAATTCACTTGAATAATACATAGGAAACTTAAATTTATATCATGAGGAATTCCAAATCTTACATGGTATCATACATGGTCTAAATTGAATTAAAATTATCGAGAAAAGATGAAATTCAATGTTTCTTGAACATATAAAATATCATAATGATAGAAAATTCACTCTTTAATTGAAAGAAAAGGGTTTTGAGGCTCCATGGGTGAAAGAAACCCATGAAAAAATACCCTACATACCTTACACCTTTAACTTGAAAGAGAAACACCAATCTTGAGACTTTATTAAAGGTTCTTGAACTTGTGGAACTTGAATTCTTGATTTCTTGGGGATACAGGAATTAAATTATTGTTCTTACTGAAGGGAATGATTTTCTTAAGAGGAATATTAGATAAGAAGGGTAAACTTATGCCCTAACTGATGCCCAAGTCGTGTAATGGACGAATGCATTGAGAAGGGAAAAGACCTAACTACCCCTCAATTATTTAAATTGAAAAAACTAGACGCAACTACATCACTGTGATGCGGTCTTATCGTGGTAGCATACTGGTTCTGACAAAAATGATCATAACTTTCCGCTAGGGTATCGGATTAAGGTGAAATTGGTAAAGATGGAAAACTAATTCATTTATCTATAATTTGGTGGGCCTTGAGCCGATAAATTTTATATATGTAAAATGTTATACATGTTCAAAGTTGACCCTTATAGAATCGAATACCTAAATTTGACCGAATCAAAGGTTCTTAGCTCAACTTTGTTCTAAGTGATTCCTATGAACATTTTTCACCTCATAAGCACTTAACACACTAGGATAAAGATCATGACACATGTATTTAATTATAAATCCAGAACTGGACACAGCGCCTACACCATGATGTCGTCAGTATGCAACTGGGACTAATGCTGCATCGTGGGCCTATCGCGGTGACCCACTGGTTCCGTGACCTAAACATGCCCCAAACCATGTCAGAAAAATCCAAAACTCCTTTGAGACATACTTTATACATCCCTAAACATGAATTTACTAAAAAAACTAACATCTTGGGGTGGGGAAGACCAAAATGAAAATCCTCAAAGTTTAGGGGTCTTGAAAATGGCTAAGTCCCCAACGCTTAGTGAAAACTTCAAGACTTAAGCCCCTTAAGTAATCCATTAAGAGCTGAATAGATCTAAGATTAGTATGGGTATTACTATATCTCCGCATTGGGAACATTCATCCTCGAATGAGATTGGTTAGACATAGAGTACTATACTAAGGTAACTGAGATCATACACTAAATATGCATGACTTGTAATATAAGTGCATAACTGAGTTTGAGCATGATACATGAACTGAACTGATTTTGTGAATACATGCAATGACATGAGAATTGTTATAAGGCAGAGATAGAAATGAAAGAGTCAACTTATGAGTAACCACTACCTCAGGGTGGATCAGATTTTGTGAAGAAAAGTTGAGATGTTTAGAACATGAAAACTCGGGGTATTATAATATCTCCCCTTTGGGATCATTCATCCCCCTAATGATACTGACTTAGCTGAAATACTAAGGAAAGATTAAGATAATGCATGGGACACCTACGAATTAAGCCATAACTGAATATCTCGGGTTCGAAACTGATGCATGAACTGAGTTGAATTCATAATTTGTAGGGATGTGAATATTTTACCTCTTGGGATGGCCATATTTATGAAACTCCGAATAGTAAGACTAGATGGAAACACAGGAAATCATAGAACCTTGTCTATCTGACTGCTAAACTGAATTGTTGGTTATACAGACTGTATTATACTGAAATCTTACACTCAACTGGAGTATTTATTCAACATTCTTTCTAAGAAGTTCTAATATTATTAAGGACCTAAGGATATTGGGCTTGATCTAAATAGGATATCTAAGTGATAACGCTCAATCTACAGCTCTCGTAGGAGTGTAAAGCGGTCGTTAGCAAATATAGAACCCAACTGGGTTGGGTATCGATCCCTCAGGGAATAGCTTGGTCAACAAGTAAGCAAAAAGTACTAGACTTTTGGTGCAAGTCTCGTAAAAAGGGGGGATTGTAATGTGTAACCAAAATATCAAAGTAAAAACTGAAAATAGCAAAGTAAAACGAAAGAATAGTTATTAAGTTGTAAACAATGAGAATTGAGAAGTTGGGGTAATGTCCACCTTCTGAGTTATACGTCTCTATTGACTATGAGTGTGTTGAATTCCGACATGCATGTGCTTATAGAGAATTGTATTCGATGGTAAATCCAGGCGTCTTTTGACCTATTCAAGGATTATTTCACTTTAACTCTTTCGAGCTTAAAGCGTGTCTAACGGTACGAATTCTCCAAGAGGTTAATCCAGTTACGGCACTAACTTTTTAATAGGGGATGGGACCCTACTACCTTGACATTATCTCTTTTCCAGACAGATAACCTTTCTTTCGAACAAGTTAAATGTTATACTGGCGTATTCTTGCGTTTGCAACCACAAAGAATTTAGGTTAAGACGAAGAGAATAATGATATAAGCAGCATACGTGTCACGGACTCACAAACTCATAGTAATAGATAGTATCTCATTCGGCTTCCATAACCCCAACAGAGAAGTTTAGTTACCCATGAGTGCGAAGGAAATCACAATTGACATTGTTATTATACCACAATAAGAATTTCGTGTAGCACAAGTGTGGTAGGCGTTAGGCGTGATTTCTTGCAAGTAACGTTTCTCTTGTTGCGGAAATTAAGAATAGATGAATAGAAGAAGAAGTAGAAAGATGAATTAAAACTAGAATGAGAATTGTTGAGGAATAGTAGAAGAATGAATTAGAAGTAGTATCAATATCTATAAATCTCTAGCAAAATAGGGTATTTATAATACCCATATCCTATTCCTACTAAGCTAATGAAATACTTAACCCAATTGTACTAGGTTAATGAATCATTATCCTAATCCTACTAAGCTAATGAAATACTTAACCCAATTGTACTAGGTTAATGTATCATTATCCTAATCCTACTAAGTTACTGCTAGTCCCCAAAGTCTTCAGAATTGTTGTTTTAGCCCGGGACAGATTTTCCATGCGCCACTTTTGGTCCT
Organism: Capsicum baccatum var. pendulum; assembly: GCA_030864225.1. Lineage (NCBI taxonomy): Eukaryota > Viridiplantae > Streptophyta > Magnoliopsida > Solanales > Solanaceae > Capsicum > Capsicum baccatum. The sequence continues at coordinate 166,877,223 of CM061558.1, read as the reverse complement.
TAGGCGTCCAAGCTTCCTTTTCTCCTTTCGTAAAGCTTTCTTTGGCGTCAAGTAATCCATAAAATGCTGAATTCTGCATCATTTATACCTGAAACTTTGCTAATCATGTTCGTTAGCTCACTTACAGGAAAAAGGACTAAAAGTGCATGAAATATATAATTTGTTCTCAAAACTAGGCTAAAATATGGGTAAAATATAGCACTATAGGCATGTAAATTCGCCTAGCATCAACACCCCACACTTAAATCTTTGTTCGTCCTCGAACAAAATATCATGTCCCTCTAAACATTACTTTAGGTTTCACAGCAACAGCACAAAATATTCGTCAAGACAAGCACAACAATTACCAACAAAGAGTAGTTTTCCAATCATTAGTAGAAACAACTCAACCTCCAACATAAACTCGTGATGGTGGTCAACTCATATTCAAAAGTTAAGGTACAAAGAATCATACACAACTACCCAAAACTCATCAACCATGTGTGTCTCACAATATCTTACCCATAATCACTCACAAGCATAGTATATTTGTCGAAACATGGGTAGAAGGGTATCCTTGCTCTCGCTCTCACAAAGAATTCATATGCTGCAACTGATGACCATAGGCTTGCCCTTATGTAATGCTCCACTAAATGTCAGAATGCTAGTCTTAGGATGAAATAGGTCTTTTGATGGTTGTAATGTAGGCTAAGGGACGGGTAGGACTATTTTGACCAGAAATAGTGACTATGTTCCTAAGCGCTTTAATACATCACATTGTATTATTAACACTTTTTCTTTCAAACAACCTTTCTACGTTCTTTTATTCTACCACCCTTTTTCTCCTCTTTTGTTTATTCCAATTTTGAACATAACTAACTTTTTAGTTTTCCTTTCCTTTTTCTTTTCATAACATACCTCTTATGATAAAACTTTCTTTTTCATAACACATTCAAGCACCAATACATTCTTAAAGAATCATACTCACCCAATTTCCTCTTATTTTGTCACATGACTTTTACACTTTAAAGCACTTAGGAATTTGGATCAAATTATGGTCTTGAAAAAAAATAGATTAGGCTTACATATAAGGTTGTCAAAGAAAATAGGCTAAAGGCTCAAAAGGGGTTATCTAGGATGATGTCAATGGGTAGATAAAATGAAGGTAAATAATCATAGGTTGCCAAAGAAATGCCTAAATCATCTCCTAAACTTGCATTCTTTATTTTCGTTTTGCACACATACTAGGCAAGTTCTAGTATCAGCCACAAGCATAGAATATACTATTATCTCACACACACAAGGCACATGGTCGACTTTATTGGGAGTAGTATAGACTTTTGCCCCAACGGATGAAGGAATTGAACCACACAATATCACATAGTGAGTCACAATTAGAGCCTAAACGTCTCAATAGTTATGATTTTAGCACAAAGTCTTGTTATAATCTCATGCTGCCTATTAGAATGATTTTATGTGAAGCTAAGTAAGAAAACTTTTAAAAAAATTGAAAAAAAATTGAAAAAAAAGCAAAAAAAACAATTTCGAAAAACAATAAACTAAGCAAACAAACATAAATAAATGCAAATGCGGATAGAGAAGTAAAGCATGCAAATACCACCACCCCACACTTAAACGGGACACTGCCCTCAGTGGAAAATAAATATGAAGAACCTGGTCAGTCGGACTCCTCCTCTATGTCGGGGGTCATACCCCCTTCGTTGGAATCATCATAGGAGTCGTCGTCATTAGAATTCTCCTCCACGTCGGAGTCTGGCATGCGTCGATCATCATCGTTCGGCACATCATCATCAAGAGGTTCCTCAAAGTATGTACCTACTCCACACATCTCCCTCGCATGCATATTCATTGGATATTCATGGTCCAGCTGTTGGAGCTCTGCAGTAGTTGGAACACGACCTCCGCTCATCATGGTGAAATGTGTCATGCCATAAAGATGACGGAAGAAACTCTCATCTCGAGCATGTCTCTCCGCAGTAGTAAGGTTGACGCCATGTGTTGTTTCAGCATCTTTGACCTTTGTGAGGTCAACCTTCTTCGGTTTATATGGGAGTTTGTGATCAGCTGGTTCCTCTTCGATGTCCTTCTTCCGCAAGATTGCTGTCAACAGGTTGCCAAAGGAGAAGTGGGACTGCTTGTGTAGTCTGGCCTTCCGCATTGTAGAACGAATGATTGCCCCAATGTTGATAGGGACATTCGTCATTAATGCATAGACCAAACACACTCTATCTCTTGTTATTTTGGTGTACTGGGTCCCAGGAATAAGTCAAGAGTTGACAATACGCAACCATATTCTTGCTTCCCTATTTAAAGGAGCATAGGGGAAGGTGTTGTGTCGTCCGGTGTCTTTATGTCTGCTCCACCTTGCCATGGATCTACTTCCACAAAGTGTGTGTCGAATTGCTCTATAAGGAGGTCTACTGTACAGCTCTTTGAATGGTGCTAGATCGACTGAAGGCAAGCCAAGAAAGGAGTTGATCAAATCCGCATTGAGTTGTAGAACTTGGCCCCGAATCTTGACTTCGCTGCCTGTGATTTTTGGCGACCAGTTGGCATAAAATTCTCGTGTCAAATCAAGATTGCATTCTCCCATGTCGCGGAAGATGAAATCCAGATTTAGTACCATGATTTTCGCCAACATGCGCGGCTCCTTCTTCGCTAGGCTGTCCTTGTTGATCAAGTCGACATGAACGTATTTTCCTTCCTTGTTGTTCCTATACCATACCTTGGCTTCCTCCTCAAGAACCCATTTTATTCCAAACATGCGGCGTGGTAATTGCATTGAGGATGATTCTCCTTGGTCCTTGCGACCTCTTTTCCTGCCCTTTTGGGAAGTGGTAGCCTTATCTTGTCTTGCTTTGGGTGCCATTGTACCTAAGATTTAAACAATGTTCCTATTAGAATCATCTCGATATATACAATCTATACACAAGCATTAGGGGTACCACCCCACACTTAGGTTGTTGATACAAATTAGTGAAGTGAAAGTAGTCGATTACTTAGACTTCATCGACATGCATTTTAGGCGCTATATTCCAACAAGAAAATTAGAGATGTATCACTTCTTGCAACCTTAGCAATACTTTCATGTTAGGTATAACAAGACTACTACATAGGGATTACATCCTGGTATAGTTTCTATCAATAATCACAACCTTCTATGTCGGTAGGCAACTATAAGTCATATCCCGATGAACGGGATCTTCTAACATGTAGGTATTCAAGTGACAAGGTTATGCAATGTTCATGACTATAACAATTCCGCAATTAGTATAACAATGCATCAAAATCAAATTCAAGTCGAAAATAGTTTAAGATCATCCTAACGTATATGTTCACTCACATGGTTTTGTATCAACAATTCAAGCACATTAACATCACCAATATTTCTTCAAGATGTAGCAATTCATAATAGACATAGCAACGTAGTACTTATGAAAAATAGATGAAGAATAAAAGAGTACTTACGTGATTGAAGCCTTTGGAGATGTTCTTGTGAAGTGGGAGAGCAAAACAAAAAATTTTGAGATGTTTTGGAGAGTATGTGCGGCGCCTAGTTAGGTTTTTCAATGTGTTTGTGTTTCAAGACTAAGTCTCCTATTTATATAGGAAAAGAATGGGTCGGGTTTTGACCCATTTAAAATCAGTTTTGGAGACAAAAAGTGACCATAGGCGGCGCCTTTAGCTTTGCCTATGCTTGGTATAGGCGGCGCCTAATGCAAAGCATTTGCTAGCATAGGCAGCGCCTAGTGCAATGCCTTTAGTGACCATAGGCGGCGCATTTAGCATGGCATATGAGATTTTGAGACCAAATGCTTTAGCATAGGCGACGCCTATGCTATAGCATACTTGACCATGGGCGGCGCCTATGCCTTTGCACACTAGATTCCGAGACCTTAGGCTATAGTATAGGCGTTGGCTTGTTTGTGGCCTAGTTTTACCTAGGCCTAGCCTTTATCGATGCCTATTTTTTCATGAGCAATGCTAAATCCATAGCCTTATGCATCTTAATTCCTAACTTACCACCTTTACCATGCAATACGTCCAAATCGTCATTTGAAACCAATCTCCTCGTTGAATACCTCTTGCACCTACATTTGCTTCAAAACCAATGAAAACGATTAGTACGATGGGTTGCCTCCCACCAAGCGCCTTAGTTTTGGTCGTGGCACGACTCTTATTTTTGGATTTTCATTTATCAAAAGCAAAACCAGTACTAGAACGAAAGAAAGACAAAACGATAAACGATAAACGATGGGTTGCCTCTCATCTAGCGCCTTATTTATTGTCGTGGCTTGACATAGTTACCTCGAGTACTTAGACTTCGTCGAGATAAGTGATGGACCTATAATTCATCGAGTCAAGAGGACCGATATAAGGTTTAACACGTTGACCATTCACCTTGAAGACAACACCATTATTGTCTTCCAATTGAACTACTCCAGACGAGTAGACTTGCATAACTTTGTATGGACCAGACCACTTAGACTTTAACTTACCTGGGAAAAACTTCAATCTAGAGTTGAAGAGAAGTACCATATCATCCTTTTGGAAGTTTCGTCAAACAATCCGCTGATCATGATACTTTTTTATCCGCTCCTTGTATAGGCCTGACCTTTCATATGCATGAAGACGGAACTCATCTAACTCGTTCAGTTGCTCCAACCTCAGATTCATCGCATCATCCCAATTCAAATTTAATTGCTTCAATACCCACAATGCCTTATGTTGGAGCTCAATGGGTAAATGACAAGCCTTCCCATAAACTAGTTGATAAGGGGACATGCCGATGGGTGTTTTGAATGCAGTCTTATACGCCCATAGTGCATCATCTAGCTTCCAAGACCAATCCTTCCTATTAGCATTTACCGTCTTCGCAAGAATTTGCTTGATCTCCCGATTGGAAACCTCTACTTGTCCACTCGTTTGTGGGTGATAAGGCGTGGCTACCTTATGTTTCTTGACACCATACTTGGCCAACACGGATTTGAATAGCTTGTTGCAAAAGTGATATCCTCCATCATTTATGATAGTACGTGGTACTCCAAATCGAGAGAAGATATTCCTCTCCAAAAATGCTACAACATGCTTTCCCTCTTTGTCGGCCAACGCTACAGCTTCAACCCATTTTGAGACATAATCTACAGCAACTAAGATGTACTTCATTCCAAACGAATTCATGAATGGACCCATGAAATCAATGTCCCATACATCAAAGAGTTCTACCTCAAGAATTTTCGACATGGGCATCTCATGGTGTTTCGAAATAGCACCTTGTCTTTGGCATTGGTCGCATCTTCTAACAAAGTTGTAGGCATCTCTAAATATCGAAGGCCAATAATATCCACTTTGCAATACTTTTCTTGCCGTCCGATTGCCTGCGTGATGTCCTCCACTTTGGGAAGTGTGGCATGCTTCCAATATAGTAGGCACCTCTACATAGGATATACATCGTGGAATAATACCATCCGCACATCGTCGAAACAAATATGAATCATCCCAATAGTAGTGTTGTACGTCATGTATATACTTCCACTTTTGATGGTATGATAAATTGGCAGGTATTACATTACTTACCACAAAATTTGCAAAGTCGGCGTACCATGGTAACTTTTCTGTTATCGTCGCTAGGATCTCCTCGTCAGGAAATGCATCATCAATCTCGATATCAGGTTGCGCCACATGCTCATTCTCGAGTCTAGATAGATGGTCGGCCACTTGGTTCTCACAATCTCTTCTATCTTTAACTTCGAAACCAAACTCTTGCAGCAGCAATACCCATCGAATTAATCTTGATTTTGCATCCTTCTTTGTCATTAGATACCTAAGAGCTGCATGGTCTGTATGAACGATCACCTTAGTACCCAATAGATAGGCACGAAACTTCTCAAACGCATACACAACCGCTAGGAGCTCTTGTTCTATCACAGTGTAGTTCCTTTGGGATTCATTTAGGACCTTACTCGCATAGTAGATAGGATGAAATAATTTCTCCTTTCTCTGACCAAGAACAGCTCCAACGGCTACACCACTAGCATCACACATGACTTCAAACGGGAGAGACCAATCTGGTGCTACCATGATAGGGGCTTCAATGAGTTTTCCTTTGAGGCATTCGAATGCCTTTAAGAAATCTTCATTGAAGTCAAACTTCGCATCTTTCTCCAAGAGTTTGCACAATGGACAAGCAATTTTGGAGAAGTATTTGATGAACCGACGATAGAAACCTGCATGGCCGAGAAAACTACGAACTCCCTTTACTGAAATTGGAGGCGGTAGCTTCTCAATGACTTCGATTTTCGCTCAATCAACCTCAATTCCTCTTTCGGAGATTTTGTGCCCAAGAACGATTCCTTCTTTTACCATAAAGTGGCACTTCTCCCAATTCAGCACTAGGTTGAATTCTACACATCTTTGCAATGCCATACTTAGGTTTGCCAAGCACGCTTCAAAAGTCTCACCAACAACTGAATAATCGTCCATAAATACCTCCGAAGTGTCTTCAACCATATCAGAAAAAATTGACATCATACAATGTTGAAAGATGGCTGGTCCGTTACATAGCCCGAATGGCATACGTTTAAAGGCAAACATACCATATGGGCATGTAAACATTGTCTTCTGTTGGTCTTTGGGTGCAATACAAATCTGATTATAGCCTGAATAATCGTCTAAGAAGCAAAACCATCCTTTCCCCACTAATTGATCTAGCATTCGGTCCATGAATGGCATTGGAAAGTGATCTTTGAGTGTCCAAGAATTCAACTTTCGGGATTCCATGCATACTCTCCATCCAGTGACGGGTATGAGTGGAATAAGCTCATTCTTTGCATTCGCGACCACCGTCATGCCTCCTTTCTTGGGAACACATTGTACCGGGCTTACCCATGTACTATCAGAGATTGGATACACAACCCCCGCGTCTAGCCACTTGATAATTTCTTTCTTCACCACTTCTTGCATAGGTGGGTTTAGACATCTTTGATGCTCAATGGTGGGTGTGCAATTCTCTTCAAGCTGAATTTTATGTGTACAAATCCCAGGTGGAATACCAATAACATCCGCAATGGTCCATCCAATGGCTCTAATATACTTCCATAGAATAGCAATGAGAGATGCAACTTGTTACTCACCCAAATCTGCTGCAACAATGACTGGAAGTGTGTTTCCGCTTCCTAGGAATGCATACTTTAAATGTCTTGGCAGCTCCTTCAATTCTAATGTGGGTGGCTCTTCAATAGATGGCTTAGCTGGTGGTGTGGGTCGATTCTTGAGATCAAGGTCCAGCTTCTTGGGAGTATGGCGATATGTCCCTAATCTTGATAGAGCACAAATAGCTTCTTCACAATTTTCAGCATCCTTACTCTCACTATTCATAAGCAAAGTCACTAATGGGGCATCAATCAGCTGCTCCTCTTCAAGTAATTCTTTCCCATCATCAAAGAAAACATCAGCCACCGAAAATACACTCAGATCTTTGGGTTGCTTCATTGATTTGCAAACATCAAAGCGAACTACTTCGTCATTTATTCGGAATGAAAGCTCATTAGCTCTCAAATCAATAAGCACGCTTCCCGTAGTAAGGAAAGGACGCCCCAAGATTATGGGAACTTCTGAGTCTGCCTCACAATCCAAAATAACGAAGTCTGATGGAAATATAAATGAAGAAACCTTTACCAAGACATCACATAGAATACCAACAGGTCATTTTACCGACCTATCTGCCATTACGAGCCTCATGTTGGTTGGAGTAGGATCACCCAACCCCAACTTCTTATAGATAGATAATGGCATCAAATTGATGTTGGATCCTAAGTCGCATAATGCTTTGTCAAAATTCAAAGATCCAACGGTGCAAAGAATAGTGAAAGCGCCGGGGTCAGCCTTCTTCTGAACTATTGATCGGGTAGCGATTGCGCTGCAGTGATGAACATCATCTTTCAACTCATAACTTTCTGCCCGCTTCTTTGTCAAAAGATCCTTCATAAATTTTGCATACCCAGGCATTTGTTCAAGTGCCTCCACCAATGGAACATTAATGGTCAGCTGCTTTAACATAGTCATGAATTTGTTGAACTTCGTGTCATCCTCCACCTTCTTCAATCTTTGAGGGAAAGGTGGTGGTGGGTATGGAATTGTTCTTTCCACGGCTTTCTTCTCCTCTTGCTTCCGTTTTTCATCTTTTTCAGGTTGCAAATTATTGGGGTTGACGTTGTTGACGATAGGATTAGCTGCAGCGGCATCTTCTCCTTTCGTCTTATCATCAATGTCCACTACTTCGTCAACCACTTGCTTGCTTTTTGCTGAATTTTCCAGCACCTTACCACTTCGGGTAGTGATGGCCATGCATGACCCATCATTCCTTGGGTTTTGCACAGTATAGATAGGTAAAGTGCCAGCCTTTCTTTGATTGAGTGCTGCTGAAAGTTGGCTCAATTGCTGCTCTATTTGCTTGATTGAAGTGGAATTAAAATCAACTATTTGTTTCATAGAGGACAAATCATTAACTACCTCCATTACTCCGGTGCTTGTTGCTTCCACTCCTTTCAATATTTTAGTCAGCATGTCTTCCATACTTCCAGAATTAGATGTGGTGGCGTCACGTCTTCCGGGGGGAACCTACAAACCACTCTTTTTATTCTTGTTCTTCCAACTACCTTGATAGTTCCAACCTTGGTTTCCTTGGGTATTACCTCGGAAACCCCCCTGATTGTTCAAGTAGTTGGCCTCTTCTTCCGAATTAGATCCGTCTCTTCCTTTTGACGCAATAGCTTTCACTTTTTTGGTCTTCCCTGATAATAAATGCTTTGTAAGAAGATGCACTTGTGTTTTCATGTGCGCCATATCTTGATCACGTTCTTCTTCTCTTCTTCTTTGGTCTGTAGTCATGCCAATAGATAAAGTGGGGCTTGCTACCTCAGAATCCCTGGTATGCCAAGCTCTACTTTGCTTCGTCATACGATCTAGCATATTGCTTGCTTGACCAAAGGTGAGGTCCATAAAAGATCCTTCAGCCGCATTATCCAACACTGGTTTAGTTATTGAATTCAAGGCTCTGTATAATATCTCCATTAGGTGAACATTAGTCATGTGATGGTTTGGGCATCTCACTAGCTTTGTCTTGAACCTCTCCCATGTTTCATGAAGAGCTTCAGTGGGAAGCTGACAGAAGTTGCTGATTTCATCTCTCAATTGTGCTCTTTTGGATGGCGGAAAGAATCTTTCTAGGAAAGCATCTCTCAATTGCCTCCAATTTGTAATAGAATCAGGAGTCAGCCCATTCAACCATAGAGTTGCCTCCCCAGACAGAGACAATGGAAATAGACGTAATCGAATTGCATTCTGACCAACACCATGATTGTCAAATGACATGCATGTAGAAATAAAGTTGATGAGATGCATATTCGGATCATCGCCTGCTAGTCCACCAAATAATCCCTTGAGTTGCAATAACTGAATCATGGTGCTTGTGATGTTGAACTTGGCTCCGGGCGCTAATGGTGGAGGAATAATTGCTCCTGTGGCTCCGGCTCCATCAAGATCATCATCGTCGTCATCAAAAGTTGGTTGCATGGGTTGGCGATCATACCTAAACCGAGCTTGTCGACCTCTTCTGTTGGTAGGTGTTGCGATTTCAGCATCATGCCTTGGGTTTAGTAACTCATCATCACCTAAATCCTCATCGTCGGGATTCGTTGCTCGCCCAGGGTTATCAATGTTTTGTTGGTGTACTTGGGCGGCGGCAAGAGCAGCTAATCTCGCCTGCTCCTGTTGAGCAGCCATTCTTTCGATTTCATGTTGTGCCTCCATTCTGCCAATACGTTGTGGTTCAGGATTGATAGGTCATAACGGTTGACCAGAACTTCGAGTATGGGGCATGCACTGAATAAAAACCTACAGTAAACAAAAACAACAACTAAAAGTAAAAGTACGAGAATCTTTGACCAAAGGGTCTAGTAATTATCAAGAACTTAATTGACACTCGTATTCCCCGGCAACGGCGCCAATTTTTGATAACGCTCAATCTACAGCTCTCGTAGGAGTGTAAAGCGGTCGTTAGCAAATATAGAACCCAACTGGGTTGGGTATCGATCCCTCAGGGAATAGCTTGGTCAACAAGTAAGCAAAAAGTACTAGACTTTTGGTGCAAGTCTCGTAAAAAGGGGGGATTGTAATGTGTAACCAAAATATCAAAGTAAAAACTGAAAATAGCAAAGTAAAAAGAAAGAATAGTTATTAAGTTGTAAACAATGAGAATTGAGAAGTTGGGGTTATGTCCACCTTCTGAGTTATACGTCTCTATTGACTATGAGTGTGTTGAATTCCGACATGCATGTGCTTATAGAGAATTGTATTCGATGGTAAATCCAGGTGTCTTTCGACCTATTCGAGTATTATTTCACTTTAACTCTTTCAAGCTTAAAGCGTGTCTAACGGTACGAATTCTCCAAGAGGTTAATCCAGTTACGACACTAACTTTTTAATAGGGGATGGGACCCTACTACCTTGACATTATCTCTTTTCCAGACAGATAACCTTTCTTTCGAACAAGTTAAATGTTATACTGGCGTATTCTTGCGTTTGCAACCACAAAGAATTTAGGTTAAGACGAAGAGAATAATGATATAAGCAGCATACGTGTCACGGACTCACAAACTCATAGTAATAGATAGTATCTCATTCGGCTTCCATAACCCCAACAGAGAAGTTTAGTTACCCATGAGTGCGAAGGAAATCACAATTGAAATTGTTATTATACCACAATAAGAATTTCAAGCAGCACAAGTGTGGTAGGCGTTAGGCGTGATTTCTTGCAAGTAACGTTTCTCTTGTTGCGGAAATTAAGAATAGATGAATAGAAGAAGAAGTAGAAAGATGAATTAAAACTAGAATGAGAATTGTTGAGGAATAGTAGAAGAATGAATTAGAAGTAGTATCAATATCTATAAATCTCTAGCAAAATAGGGTATTTATAATACCCATATCCTATTCCTACTAAGCTAATGAAATACTTAACCCAATTGTACTAGGTTAATGTATCATTATCCTAATCCTACTAAGCTAATGAAATACTTAACCCAATTGTACTAGGTTAATGTATCATTATCCTAATCCTACTAAGTTACTGCTAGTCCCCAAAGTCTTCAGAATTGTTGTTTTAGCCCGGGACAGATTTTCCATGCGCCACTTTTGGTCCTTAGGCGTCCAAGCTTACTTTTCTCCTTTCGTAAAGCTTTCTTTGGTGTCAAGTAATCCATAAAATGCTGAATTCTGCATCATTTATACCTGAAACTTTGCTAATCATGTTCGTTAGCTCACTTACAGGAAAAAGGACTAAAAGTGCATGAAATATATAATTTGTTCTCAAAACTAGGCTAAAATATTGGTAAAATATAGCACTATAGGCGTGTAAATTCGCCTATCATCACTAAGCAAGGAATCTTAATGTGGCAATCATTCTGTAACATGGAATATAGGCCTATAAAATATAGGCTAGGATAGAATCACTAGGCCTTAGTCAATTAAAATACTAACTTTTAACCTTAGCCACACTTCTCAAGCACTCCCTCAACTATGCTTTTCCTCTCAAATACTAGTCTCATTTGATTCCACTTATAATTCCAACATGGGCATTGTTAACTCCATTACTTAAGTCTGAACTAAACTAAATTTTCTTATCATGATCAAGCCTAACTCAAAATCACAAGATACCACATATCACAATATAACACTAATCTGAACCATGATATCAATGCCACATGCATTTTCACAACTTTCATCTCATAAATAATTCTAACTACTACTTCAATAACTATATTTAACCTCTTACTAGGAATTCACTAATGCGCAATGCATTAATACACTTATACACCAATATGATATTCAAGCCTAACTTCATAAACACATATAACTTCTAAACAAACGCCTATAAAAGCATGAATTCACCAAAGAGTTCAAAATTGAGGAGACAAATGACATAATTTGAATTTCACTAGTCATTTAGAGTGCACATGAGCTATGGGTAACGAGCATACTATAAAGAATGAGTACATGTATCATGAGATGTATGACCTGAGTTTAGAGTTCATAAATTCTTGGAACATAATTCATACTACTGAGTGAACTAAAACTCCTCATAGTAGGAACAGGAAGCATACATGATTCCATGGAAAGTGCATTAATTTGAGTTATAATCATGGAGCTAACATGTAAGAAATGAGTATATATCATGAGCTCTGAAGTGCAAAAATTTTCACTGAGATAAGAATGTGTCGAGCATCTTCCTCCCCTACTGATGTTCTACAACATACTAGCATCACTACTAAAATCCGAAAGCCTAACTTGGTTACTTGTTCTATTATCTCCCCTTTAGTTTTAAGACATTATTCTAAGTCTGTGGACCCCTTTAAAATCTCTAAATTGAACAGGAATCACTTTACTCTAGAGTCTAAGATATAAGAATAAAATTAAATAATAAACTCAACCTGAAAGACTACACCTAAAAGTGTAAAACCCGCTGCTAGTATTTCCTTCTGGGATACAACTCTTAACTTGCTATGCCCCCAGTATTCATCATATAATAGATTAGACACTTACTAACTTAGAATCTTCATGAGTATCATCATACCATGAGTTCACACCATCTAGAGCTTCAACTCTTCTTTCTATTAGCTCAATATTCAAAGATTCAAACTTAGATATTAACACTTAACATGGATATCCCCAAACCTTCAATGAACTATACTAACTTCCTTCATATCCTGCTAACATCATATCTAAACCATGAGAATTACCATTGCACCAACATGCCCAACATCAGCAACATATAATTTTGTATCAACAAACTTAAATTCCTGTATACACTATTTCAAGCCTACTGATTCACCCTTCATATATCTAGCTCCATGAATACATAATCTGATAAATCCAGATAAACACTATCCCATTTTACTATTGCTAAACTTCAAGGTTCATGCTTATAACTCTAGGTCATATGCTATCATAGTATTCTGAGAAGGGATCTAAAACCACATCTGACTTCAGCTCAATGCACGGTTTTTCATGAACAAAAATAAAAATTTAAAAAGTTTAGAACATAAGGGCACTAATGGGATACTTTTGATCCTGCTATGCAATACCATAACTATTTGTAGGTATAGTTTGAGAAAACTCTATCAATAAGAATTTAAGCTGGCTATTTCTGTTGCCTATTTCGGTAAGCTTGCTTATCGTGGTGTACCAGGGTCGGGGGTTCGAAACACCCCTTCAGCAAAGCTGGGGTGAGGGCGCGTAGGTCAGGCCCAGAGTGGTCCCCCCCTCCTCGACACCTATGGAGTAGGTATGAACCGGTTCGTCCCTTTTTATTTCTGTTGCCTTAAGAATAAGGTAGAGATAGAATAAATAGATTAACATAAGAATCTGCATAAGTTCCTTAAAGAACACTTCTATTGCATAATCTAAGACAAAAAAGAAGGGAAATATTTCTTAAATGCCCTGTAGCCTTTCGAAGAAAAGTGCATACATCTTTGTACCACTCTGTAAGACTCTACTAGACATGGCTTCATTGACACCCTAGGACACTCAAACTCTGGGCTCTGATACAAAGTTTTTCACAACCCGAGACTACTCTCTGGTCGTTACACGGTGCTTGGAACCATAAGTGATCCCAAACTAATCCATAAACCAGCATCATACTTGAGCAACTGATTTAGAATATATTACAAAACTTAATTTGTTGAGCGGAAGCATAATCATGAAAATTTCAAATAAAGTTAATGCCGATACAGTTTACATCTTGATAAAACTGAAGAACAAAACTCAAATTACATGATTGACTCTAACTGACAACTATGAAGCCTCTAATATACTGACTATAGATAGTTGGGACATGCCTCCAACTACCAGTAATCAATACTTATGGAAAATCAAAAATATAGTACATGATCTACAACTGTCTGGAGTTATCAAAATAGGATAACTTATCACCTGCTGGCTGAAAGCTACAAACTATCTGACCCTAGTGTAAGAGCTACATATGGTACCTACAATACGAGGATGTAGCCATAAATGCATATATGTGGTCAGTACGTTGGAATGTACTGATTAAATGGAAACTGTACTAAATCATGGAAATATTTCAAACATACTTTAAAATTGAGGATAGAAGTTACTTGCTGAAATATACATTGGAAATATCACTATACATGAAAACTGTAAATCATAGAAAATTTATAAATCATGAGCTGAAAGCAATTTTGTAAGCTAGGGGCGGTAGGAACATAAATGCTATAAGCAATTCTCTTGTAAGGCTGAATATTTTGTTAAAGTTGTATTGAGGATGACTTATTAATACTAGGCCTAAAACTATGTGGTACAAACTGACTTAACTCAAGGATCTAAATATACAAATATACTGAGCACGAATAAATAAACAAATAAAATCAACATAACATTACTAAGTAGATCTGATTAACTGAATGACTGATGTTTGTGTGACCGAACAACTAAAATTTTAGGGATAACTAACATCGGTATGCTGAGTAGCGGATATATGAATGCTGGTCATATAAAACGGAATTATACTTAGTCTAAACAATTGGACTAACACTATTGGTACTATGCATGTAAGATAAGGACTACCTAAACAACACGAGATAACTAAGCATGAATGCATGAAAATTGTAATTTCTAATAATGAAAGTCCAATCAGCATATTGTAAAATGAATACCCCACATGCCTTACACCTTTAACTTAAAATAGAAACACCAATATTGGTGATTTATTGAAGGTTCTTGAACTTGGGGAACTTGAATTCTTCATTTCTTAGGGATACAGGAATTAAATTCTTGTTCTTAGGGAAGGGAATGATTTTCTTGAGAAGAAAATTAGAGAAGAAGGGCAAAATTATGGCCTAACTGATGCCCCAGTCGTGTTATGAACGAATGGGTTGAGGGGGGAAAAGACCTAATTACCCCTTAATTATTTAAATCAAAAAAATTGGATGCAACTATGTCACCACGATACGGTCTTATCATGGTATCTTACTGGTTCTAACAAAAATGATCATTACTTTCCGCTTGGTATCGAATGAAGATAAAATTGGTATCGCTGGAAAACTAATTCAATTATCTACAATTTGGTGAGTCTTCAGCAAAAAAATCCATATATGTAAAAAGTTATACGCATTCAAAGTTGACCCTTGTAGAATCAAATACCAAAATTTAACCGAATCAAAGGCTCTTAGCTCAACTTTATTCTAAGTGATTCCTATGAATATTTTTCACCTCATATGCACTTTAAAAACTAGTATAAAGATCAAGACACATGTATTTAATTATAAATCAAGAACTAGACACAACACCTTCACTGCAACACCATTATTATATGACCTGGACTATTGTCGTGTCGTGGTCCTATCGCGATGACCCACTGGTTCAGTGACCCAAACATGCCCCAAACCATGTCCGAAAAATTTAAAACTCCTCTGAGAGACACTTATTACATCCCTAAATATGAATTTACGCAAAAACTAACATCTTGGTATCGGGAATACCGAAATGAAAATCCTCAAAGTTTAGCGGTCTTGAAAATGGCTAAGTCCCCAAGACTTAGTGAAAATCTCAAACCTTAAGCCCCTTAAACATGTAATTTAGAGATAAATTGAGCTAAGATTAGTATGGGGTATTACAATATCTCCCCCTTGGGTACATTCATCCTGGAATGATATTGGTTAGACTTAGAGTCCTATACTAAGGTAACTGAGATCATACACTGAACATGCATGACTTGGAACGTAAGTGCATAACTGAGTCTGAGCATGATACATGAAATGAATTGATTTTGTTAATAGATGCAATGACATGAGAATTGTTATAAGGTTGAGATAGATATGAGAGAGTCAACTTATGAGTAATCATTATCTCAGGGTGGATCTGGTTTAGTAAAGAAAAGTTGAGATGTTTAGGACATGAAAACTTGGGGTATTATAATATCTCCCTCTTGGGATCATTCATCCCCTAAATGATACTGACTTGGCTGAAATACTAAGGAAAGACTAAGATGATGCATGGGATACCTACGAACTAAGTCATAACGGAATATCTAGAATCTAAAACTGATGCATGAACTGAGTTGAATTCGTAATTTGCAAGGATGTGAATATTTTACCTCTTGTAATATCCATATTCATGAAACTCCAAATAATAAGACTAGATGCAAAAATAGAAAATCATAGGAACTTGTCTATCTGATAGCTAAACTGAATTATTGGTTATACAGACTGAATTATACTAAAATCTTACACTCAAATAGAGTATTTATTCAACACTCTTTCAAAGAATTTCAAATAACAATAGGGACGAAAGGATCTTGGGCATGATCTGAGTAGGATATCTGAGTAAGGAATCTTAATATTGCTATTTTTCTATAGCACGAAATATAGGCCTATAAAACATAATCTAGGATAGAATCACTACGCCTTAGTCAATTTAACTGCTAATTTTTAAGCTTACAAAACTTCTCAAGCACTCCCTCAACTATGTTTTTCCTTTCAAATACTAGGCTCATTTGATTCCATTTATAATTCTTACATAGGCATTGATAACTCCATTACGTAAGTCTGAACTAAACTAAATTCTCTCACCATGATCAAGCCTAACTCAAAATCACAAGGTACAATACATCACAACATAACACTAATCTAACCATGAATTCAGTTCCCTATGCATTTTCACAACTTTCATCTCATGAATAATTCTTAGTACTACTTCAACAACTATATTCAACGTCTTGCTAGGAACTCACTAACGTGCAAAGCATTAATCCACTTATACACCAACATACATTCAAGCCTAACTTCATAACCATATATGAACTTCTAAAAAATGCCCTTAAAAGCATGAATTCACTAAAGAGATCAAAATAGAGGAGACACATGACATAATCTAAATCTCACTAATTACTGCACCATGAGCTATGGGAACTGAGCATACTATAAAGCATGAGTACATGAGTCATGAGATGCATAAACTTAGTTTATAGTTCATAAATTCCTAGAACATAATTCATACTGCTGAGTGAGCTGGAACTCCTTATACTAGGAACTGGAAACGTACATGATTCCATGAAAAGTGCATTAATATTATAAATGATCATGGAGCTAATATGAAAGGCATGATTATATATCATGAGGATAGAAGTACAAAAATTTGCACCGAGATAAGATGGGTCAGGCAACTTTCTCCCCTGCTGATGTACAACAATATACTGGCATCACTAACTAGAATCCGAGAGCCTAACTAGGTTTCTTGTTCTATCATCTCCCTTTAATTTTAAGTTGTTATTCTAAGTCTGTGGACGCCTTTAAAATCTCTAAATTGAATGGCAATCACTTTACTCTAGAGTACAAGATATGAGAATACACATAAATAATAAACTCAACCTGAAAGACTACACCTGAAAGTATAAAACCCACTGCTAGTATTTCTTTCTGGGATATAACTCTTAACTTGTTATGCCCCCAGTATTCATCATATAATATCTTGGACACTTACTAACTTAGAATATTAATCAGTATCACCATACCATGAGTTCACACCATCTAGAGCTTTAACTCTTCTTTTTATTAGCGCAATCTTCAAAGATTCTAACTTAGATGTTAACACTTAACATGGATATCCCCAAACATTCAATGAACTACACTAACTTCCTTCATAGCCTACTAACATCACATCTAAACCATGAGAATTACCATTACACTGACATACCCAACATCAACAACGTATGATTTCGAATTAATAAACATAAATTATTGAATACACTATTTCAAGCTTAATGATTCACTCTTCATACAACTAGCTCTATGAATATATAATATGTTAAATCTAAATAAACTCTATCCTATTTTACTGTTGCTAAAATTCTAGGTTTATGCTTATAACTCTAGGTTATATGCTATCATAAGATTCTGAGAAGGGATCTAAAACCACATCTAACATCTAAAACCACATCTAAACTCTAGGATATGATACCAAGTTTTTCACAACTCGAGTCTACCCCCTAGTCGTAACACGGTGCCTGCAACCATAAATGATCTCAAGCTAATCCATGAACTAGCATGATACTTGAGCAATTGATTTAGAATATATTACATAGCTTAATTTGTTGAGTGGAAGCATAATCATGAAAAGTTTGAAAAAAGTTAATGTTGATACAGTTTACATCATGATAAAACTGAAGAACGAAACTCAAATTACATGACTTACTTTGACTGACATCTATGAAGCCTCTACGATACTGACTCTAGATAGCTAGGACATACCTCCACCTACCACTAATCAATAAATATGGAAACTCAAAAATATAGTACATGATCTAAAACTGTCTGGAGTTATCAAAATAAGAGAACTTATCACCTGTTGGCTGAAAGTTGCAAACTGTCTGACCCTAGTATAAAATCTATATAAGGTCCCTACATTTTGAAAGATATAGCTACAAATGCATAGATATGGTCAATACGTTGAAATGTACTAATTAAGTAGAGACTACACTAAATCATGGACATATTTCAAATCTGCAGTAAAATTAAGGATATAAGATATTTGCTGAAATATACATCTGAAACACCACTATACGTGAAAACTGTAGATCATAGAGAATTTATAAATTATAAGCTGAAAATAATTTTGTAAGCTAGGGGCAGTAGAAACATAAATGCTATAAGCAATTCTCTTATAAGGCTGAATATTTGTTAAAAGTTGTACTGAGGATGACTTATTAATACTGGCCTGAAATAATGTGGTGCGAACTGACTTCAATAAAGGATCTTAATATACAAATATACTGAGCACGAATGAATAAACATATAAAACCAATATATCATGTACTAAGTAGATCTGATTAACTGAATGACTGATATCTATGTGACCGGACAACTAAAATTTAAGGGATAACTAATATTGGTATACTGAGTAGTAGATATATAAATATTGATCATATAAAATGAAATTGTACTTTGTATGAATAACAGTACTGAAACTATGGGGTACTACGCATATAAGATAAGGACTAACTGAAAAACACAAGATAACTGAGCATGAATGCATGAAAACTATAATTTCTAAGAATGCAGGACCAAGCATAAGCATATTTCTAAAATAGTTTGTGAACTGAAAGACTGAAATCTGATAACTGAATAACTGAGAATTTGTACACTTGGTCAAGAAAACATGAACAGAAAATGCACTAAATATTGTACTGATACTGTGGTAGCTATCATGTAACCGACATAAACCATGTGAGCTAACATTGAGTCCAACGTCTGACCCATACTGAGGAGGGTTATTATATCCTTGCCATCAGAATAGAACCTGAACTGTAGTGATCATTAAACTGTTGTCTTAAAGGATTAAAGAGTCACCCTCTACTAGAAGGTGCTCTCATAAGACATGTATGAACCCTCAACTAGCAGGATAACATCTCAAACAAACGTTGGTTACATAGTTCTGGAACTCAGGAACTGTTACTAAAGGTCACACCCTCTACTGGTAGGTGAGCCCCCATCCCTGGGTTCGCTTAGTGCAAAATCTTACTCCTAACTGTTTGACACTAAAATACTAACTGGTGAATGCACTGATAACTAATAACTGATATGCTCAAGTCATGGTATTGTGAAAACAATAGTAAAAATGGATTCAGAGGTAATTATTAACATATAAACTAATACTGCTCAACATAATCATGGTGTTCAGATTATGATATTAAAAATCAGGGTCTGACTAAGTCATTACTTGAAAATAGAAATCATGTAAAAACTCATAGGTATCGGGTGGTCATAACCCACCAGCACTGAATGATCATTAAAACATGACATTTAAACTCAAATTGTAGTATTTAATCATAGTTCAACTCAAGACATAGGTATTTAATCAAACGTAGGGAAAACATGAATTTAAAACATGACAATGTTGCAAAAAATTATGAGTTTAGAATCTATCATGGAATTCACTTGAATAATGCATGGGAAACTTAAATTCATATCATGAGGAATTCAAAATATTACATGGGATCATACATAGGCTAAATTGAATTAAAATCACTGAGAAAACATAGAATTCAATCTTTCAAGAACACATAAAATATCATAATGATAGAAAATTCTCTCTTTAATTAAAGAAAAGGGTTTTGGAGCTCCTTGGATGAAAGGGATCTATGAATGAATACCCCACATACCTTACACCTTTAACTTAAAGAGAAACACCAATCTTGACACTTTCTTGAAGGTTCTTGAACTCTGGAAACTTGAATTCTTGATTTCTAGGGGATACAGGAATTAAATTCTCGTTCTTATGGAAGGTAATGATTTTCTTGAGAGGAAAATTAGAGAAGAAGCGCAAAATTATGCCCTAACTGATGCCCATGTTGTGTTATGGAAGAATGGGTTGAGGGGGAAAAGGACCTAATTTCCCCTCAATTATTTGAATCAAAAACACTGGATGCAACTACATCACCGTACCATGGTCTTATCGCGGTAGTTTACTGGTTCTGATGAAAATAGTCATAACTTTTTGCTCGGGTATTGAATTAAGGCGAAATTGGTATCACTAGAAAACTAATTCAATTATGTACATTTTGTTGGGTCTTGAGCCAAACAATTACATATATGTAAAAAATTATACATGTTCAAAGTTGGCCCTTATAGAATCTAATACCAAAATTTGACCGAAACAAAGTCTCTTAGCTCAACTTTTTTTAAGTGATTTCTATGAATATTTTTCACTTCATAAGCACTTAACACACTAGGATAAAGATCATGACACGTGTATTTAAATATTAATCAAGAAATGGACACAACACCTTCACCGCGATGTTGTCAGTATGCAATCGGGACTAATGCCGTATTACGGACCTATCACGGTGACCCATCGGTTCCATGACCCAAACATGCCCCAAACCATGTCCAAAAAATCCAAAACTCCTCTGAGACACACTTCTTACAACCTTAAACTAGTCATTAGTCATTAAAAGTGCACTATGAGCTATGGGAACTGAGCATGCTATAAAGCATGAGTACATGAGTCATGAGATGCATGACCTGAGTTTAGATTTCATAAATTCCTAGAACATTATTCATACTGCAGAGTGAATTGGAACTCCTCAAACTAGGAACTAGAAGCGTACATGATTCCATGGAAAGTGCATTAATATGAGGTATGATCATGGAGCTGGCATGTAAGAAAAAAGTATATATTATGAGGACTGAAGTAAAAAAAAATTTGCCCTGAGATAAGAATGGGTCGGGCATCTTCCTCCACTATTGATATTCTACAACATACTGGCATCGCTACCAGAACCCGAGAGCCTAACTTGGTTAATTGTTCTACTATCTCCCCTTTAGTTTTAAGCCGTTATTCTAAGTTTATGGAGCCCTTTAAAATCTCTAAATTGAATTGGAATCACTGTACTCTAGAGTTCAAGATATATCAATACCCATAAATAATAAACTCAACCTAAAAGACTAAACTTGAAAACGTAAGACCCAGTGCTAGTATTTCCTTCTGGAATACAACTCTCAACTTGTTATGGCCCCAATATTCATCATATAATAGATTGGACACTTACTAACTTAGAATATTCATGATTATCACCATACCATGAGTTCACACCATCTAGAGCTTAAATTTTTCTTCCTACTAGCTCAATCTTCAAAGATTCAAATTTAGATATTATCACTTAACATGGATATCCCTAAACCTGCGATAAACTATACTAACTTCCTCCATAGCCTACTAACATCATATCTAAACCATGAGAAGTACCATTACATTAACATACCCTACATCAACAACATATAAATTTGAATCAACAAACATAAATTCTTGTATAAACTATTTCAAGCCAATTATTCACCCTTCATAAAACTTGCTCCATGAATACATAATCTATTAAATACAGATAAACACTATCCCGCTTTACTGCTGCTAAAATTATGGGTTCATGCTTCTAACTCTAGGTCATATGCTATCTTTGGATTTTGAGAAAGGATCTAAAAACACATCTAACTTCATCTCAATGCACGATTTTTCATGAACAAAAATAATTACTTTAAAAGTTTAGAAAATAAGGGTACTAATGGGATACTTTTGAGCCTGCGTCCAATCCCATAACTATTTGTAGGGACTCTTTGAGAAAACTCTATCTGTAAGAATTTATGTTGGCTAATTCAGTAGCCTTAAGAATAAGGCAGATATGGAATGAATGGATTATCATGAGAATCTACATAAGTTCCTTAGAGAACACTTCTACTGTACGATCTGAGACATAAAAGAAGGGAAACATTTCTTAAATGCCTTGTATCCTCTCAAAGAAAAGTGCATGTAAGAATCTACTAGACATGGCCTCATTAACAACCTAGGACACTTAAACTTTGGGCTCTGATACCAAATTTTTCATAACCCAAGACTACCCCTAGTCGTAACACGGTTCTTGGAACCACAAGTGATCCCAAGCTAATCATGAACATGCGTGATACTTGAGCAACTGATTTATAATATACTGCAAAACTTAATTTTCTGAGCAAAAGCATAATCATGAAAAGTTTGAATAAAGTTAATGCTGATACAGTTCACATCTTGATAAAACTGAAGAATGAAACTCAAATAACATGACCTCTGACTGACATCTATGAAGCTTCTACTATACTAACTATAGTTAACTAGTACATGCCTCCAACTAGAACTAATCAATATATATGGAAAATCAAAAATATAGTACATAATCTACAACTGTCTAGAGTTATCAAAATAGGAGAACTTATCACCTGTTGGCTGAAAGCTGCAAACTATCTGACCCTGGTGTAAGAGCTATGTGTGGTACCTACATTATGAAGTATATATCCATAAATGTGTATATGTGGTTAGTACATTGGAATGTACTGATTGAATGGACACTACACTAAATCATGGAAATATTTCAAACATGCTATAAAATAGAGGATATAAGTTATTTGTTGAAATATACATTTGAAACATCATGAAACGTGAAAATAATAAATCATAGAAAATTCATAAATCATGAGCTAAAAATAATTTAGTAAGCTAGGGGTAGTAGAAACGTAAATGCTATAAGCAATTCTCTTGTAAGGCTGAATATTTTTTAAAAGTTGTATTGGGGATGACTTATTAATACTGGGTCTGAAACTATGTGGTGCAAACTAACTTAACTCAAGGATCTTAATATATAAATATACTGAGCACGATCGAAAAAACATATAAAACCAACATAACGTGTACTAAGTAGATCTAATTAACTGGATGGCTGATGTCTGTGTAACCGCACAACTATAAATTAAGGGATAACTAAAATTGGTATGCTGAGTAGTGTATATATGAATATTGATCATGTAAAACTAAATAGTACTTAGTCTGAATAAATGGACTAGAATTGTGGGGTACTGTGAATATGAGATAAGGACTAACTGAACAACATGAGATAACAAAGTATGAATGCATGAAAACTATAATATGTAAGAATACAAGACAAAGCATAAGCATATTTCTGAAATACTCTATAGACTTAAAGACAAAAAAATGATAACTGAATAACTGAGAATCTGTACACTTGGTCAGTCAAATTTGAACTAAGAATACACTGAATATTATACTAAGGTTGTGGGAGCTATCATGTAACAGACATAAACTATGTGAGCTATCATGGAGTCCAACGTTTTACCCATGTTAAGGAGGGTTGTTCTATTCTTGTCATAAGAATAGAACCTGAACTGTAGTGATCACTAAACTGGTATCCTAAAGGAGTAAAACTCACCCTCTACTGGCAGGTGATCTCTTGAGATATGTATCAACCCTCAACTAGTAGAAAGATATCTTAAACCTACGCAGTCTACATAGTTCTAGAACTCTGGGACTGCAATAAAGGTCACACCCTCTACTGGAAGGTGAGCCCCCATCCCTGGGTTCGCTCGGTGCTAAATACTACTCCTAACCAAAAGACACATAAATAGTAATTGGTGCATGCACTGATAACTAATAAGCTTAGGTCATAGTATTGTGAAAATAATAGTACATACAGATTCTGAGGTAATTATTAACATATAAACTGATATTGCTCAACATAATCATGGTGTTCTAAATATGATATTAAAAACCATGGTCTAACTGATTCATTACTTGGAAATAGAAATCATGTAAAAACACATAGGTATCGAGTGTTCATAACCCACCAGCACTGAATGATCATTAAAACATGACATTTAAACTCAAATTGTATTATTGAATCATGGTTCAACTCAAGACATAGTCATTTCATCAATCATGGGGAAAACATGAATTTAAAATATGAGAATGTTGCTAAAAATCATGAGTTTAGGACCTATCATGGATTTCACTTGAATAATGTATGGGAAACTTCAATTCATATCATGAGGAATTCAAAATCTTACATGGGATCTTAAATGGGTTGAATTGAATTAAAATCACCGAGAAATCATAAAATTCAATCTTTCTTGAACATATAAAATATCATAATGATAGAAAATTCACTCTTTAATTGAAAAAAAAGGTTTTTGGGGCTCCATGGGTGAAAGGGACCCATGAATTAAGTCCCCACATACCTTAAATCATTAACTTGAAAGAGAAACACCAATATTGATGTTGTCTTGAAGATTCTTGAAATTTGGGAACTGAATTCTTGATTTCTTGGGGATACAGGAATTGAATACTTGTTCTAGAGCTGGAAAATTCTACTTGCATCAAGATTTATACACTTTTGAAGTTGTCTCTTGACATACTAGGAGTTAAACTATTCTAGGAAAAAATATATGGTATCAGAATATCTCCCCCTAGGGAACATTCATCCTCGAATGAGACTAGGTAAACTGAAGATTTTGAGGGATTGAGGCTATATGCTAGCATGCACAACTGAAACAAAACTGCATGACTGAATCTAACTCATATTATGCCACTGAACTAATCTGCGATTACATGAATTTACATGATGATAAATATATTGTTGAATCTGAGACTGGAAAAAAAATTGAATTAAGGAAGATTGTTACCTCAGGCCGATTTTGAGTTTATAGAGAAGAGTTGAGGAAACTTGTTATGCAGGTCTGCTTCTTCTTCCCAAGTAGCACCCTCAACGGACTAATTTTGCCACAGAACTTTGACCAAGGGAACTTCTTTGTTCCTTAGTCCGCAGATCTGGTGATCAACAATCTCTATCGGAACTTCTTCGTATGAAAGACTATTCTAAATATCTATGTTTTCTAGAGGGACCACAATAGCTAATAATCCATGCACTTCTATAATAAGGACACATAGAGCATGGGGTGAACTAATGTCAAGTCTGCGGGTAGCTCAAGCTCATATGTTACCTTTCCCATATGACTTAAAATTTTGTAGGGATGCACA
This sequence comes from Capsicum baccatum var. pendulum, assembly GCA_030864225.1. Taxonomy (NCBI): domain Eukaryota; kingdom Viridiplantae; phylum Streptophyta; class Magnoliopsida; order Solanales; family Solanaceae; genus Capsicum; species Capsicum baccatum. The sequence continues at coordinate 166,851,798 of CM061558.1, read as the reverse complement.
TATCGGGGACTGAGCTTCCTATTTCTACCAAATCTCTTCACCCCTTTCATGGGTGAAACTTTCAAGTACACAAGATCATCTACTTCAAACTCAAGATCTCTTCTTCTTATGTCTGCATAAAATTTCTGATGACTCTGAGTTGCCTTTAATTTCTCTCAAATCAACTAAACTTTCTCCTTTTCTTCAAACACCATAACTGGACCAATCAAAGCATCTTCACCCACTTCGAACCAAACGGCTGGTGATCTACATCTCCATCCATACAGAGCCTCAAATGAGGCCATCTGAATACTAAAATGGTAACTGTTATTGTAGGTGAACTCAATCAACGGTAGGTAGTCATCCCAACTGCCTTTGAAATCAATAATACATTCCTTCAATATATCCTCTAAGGTCTAAATAGTCCTCTCTACCTGACCATCTATTTGTGAATGAAACGCTGAGCTAAGATGAACTTAGGTACCAAGACCCCTCTAAAAGGCCTACCAAAATTGAGAGGTAATCTGAGTGCCCCTATCTGAGATGATGGACAAGGGAACTCTATGCAATCTAACCAACACTCTGATATATAGCTTCACATAATCTTCAGTTGTGTAGGATGCGTGAACTGGAAAGAAATGGGCTGATTTGGTCAATTTGTCTACAATAACCCAAATCAAATCAGGCTGACAACGCGAATGGGGTAATTTAGTCACAAAGTCCATATTCACCTCTTCCCACTTCCTAGTGGTAATACAAGACTCCTGCAATGTGACACTAGGACTTTGGTTCTCTACCTTAACCTGTTGACAAGTCGCATACCTGGCTACAAATTCTACAATATCTTTCTTCACACCACTCCACCAATAGACTTCTCGCAAATCGTGGTACATCTTAGTGGCTCCTAGATAAATAGAGTAATGCGTACCACGCTTCTTCCATAATCCACTACCTCAAATCGTCAACACATAGCACACATAATATACTCTAGAATCTCAACACACCATCTCTCCCTTGGGAGAAAACCTCTACCTTTTGGTCTTTAACTGACCCTTTCAGTTTGACCAAACTAGGGTCCTTATCTTGCTTCTCTTTTACTTCAGAAACTAGAGAAGATTCTGAACTACTCTGAATCTAAACGTTTCCTTCATCTAAGTCAACCAACCTCACACCCAATCTAGCTAACCAGTGAACTTCTCAAACTAATTCTCTCTTATTATTCTCAACATGAGTAATACTGCCCATACACAATATACTAAGGACATCTACCACCACATTGGCCTTGCTCGGATGATACAACACACTTATATCATAATCCTTTAATAATTATAACCACCTTCTCTGACAAAGATTTAAATCCCTCTAAGTGAACACATATTGCAAGCTTTAGTGATCCGTAAACACATCAACATGCACCCCATAAAGATAGTGCCTCTAAATTTTCAACGCAAAAACCATAGTAGCTAACTCGATATCATGGGTAGGGTAGTTCTTTTCGTGAGGCTTAAGTTGTCTAGAGGAATAGGCTATAACCTTACCTCTCTGCATCAAAACATAACCTAGACCGATTTTAGAGCTATCACAATGTACAATGAATCTATCTATACATCAGGTAGCTCTAAAACTAGGCTGAAGTGAGTCGAGTCTTCAACTCCTGAAAATTCTTCTCACAGGAAACTTTGGATGTCTGATGGAGATATAGGTGTAGACCAGTTTCTTACTGCTTTTGCCTTTTGGGGATCAACTCTAATGCGATCACTAGAAATAATATGACCAAGGAAAGCTATTGATCTTAGCCAAAATCCACATTTGCTGAATTTAGTGAACAACTGGTGATCCCTAAGAGTTTGCAACATAGTTCTAAGATGGTCTGCATGATGACAAAAATATCATCGATAAAGACTATGACAACATGTCCAAATTTTGTTTAAACACTCTGTTCAAGTCTATAAAGGTTGCTGGGGAATTTGTCAGCCCAAAAGACATAACTAGAAACTCGAAATGACCATAAGGGGTTCTGAAATCTATCTTTGGAATATCGCATTCCCTTACTCTAAGATGATAATAGATGAATCTAAGGTCTATCTTAGAGAAATAACTTGCACCTTGGATTTGGTCAAATAATTCATCAATCCTAGGAAAAGGATATTTGTTTTTGACTGTGACTTTATTCAGTTGATTATAGTTAATGTGCATTCGCAAACAACCATCTTTCTTTTGCATGAATAGGATCGGAGCGCCGCATAGAGAGATACTGGGCCTTATGAAACCTTTATCTAAGAGGTTTTTAAGCTGCTCTTTTAACTCTTTAAGATCGGCTGGAGCAATATTATATGGAGGAATGGAGATGGGTTGAGTATCTGGAAGAAGGTCAATACCAAATTCTATTTCCCTATCAAGAGGTACCCCTGGCAAATCTTTGGGAAAAATATTAGGAAACTCATTGACTAGACGAACTGACTAAACTATTAGAGTCTTAGACTTAGTGTCTTTGACTCAAACTAGATGATAGATACACCCTTTTGAGATCAACTTTCTGGCTTTAATATAGGATATGAATGACTCTTGGGAGACACTGAATTACCTTCCTACTCAAAAACTGGCTCATCTAGAAATTAAAACTTCACTACTCGGGTGCGATAATCTATGGATGCATAACAGGAATGGATCCAATCCATACCAAGAATACGGTCAAATTTGACCATATCTAACTCTATTAAATCTGCTAACATGATCTTATGAAGGACAGTGATAGGACACTTTCTATAGATCTATTTAGTAACAACTGACTCACCCACTGGGATAGAAACCAAGAAGGTCTTAGGGATCTTTTTAGGACCTATTTCAAAATTTTCTACAACTAATGAGGTCATATAAGAGAAATTTAACCTAGGGTCTAATAACACATAAACATCAAGATGAAAGGCACGAAGCATGCCAGTGACAATATCTGGTGTACTCTCAAACTTTTGATGGGATTGTAATATATAAAACCAAATCTAGCACTAACCACCACGGTACTAGATGAGGCATCCTGAGGAGTGATTGGGAACTTAGAGGAGCTGGTGCATTAGTAGCCTGAGTTTGGGGATGATCATCTCTGTTTCCCTGCTTAGAATGCAGACACTCTTTAATTCCATGACCCAAACCATGATAAACTTTCTATCCCAACAAACACTCACCAAAATAATTCTTACAACACTTAGCACATGAAGGATAACTGGATTTCCACTCATACTATTCTAAGATCTGGACATAGAAGTCTTACCCCACTACTCCTGTCAAGCTATGGTGGTGGGATCACTGGCTGAAGATTACACTGGCATAGATGAATGATTCTAAAACTGCAAATGATTTTCCTCTCCAAACATTGTCTGGCCATACTCAAACTGCTCAGTTCTAGTCTTCTTATTTCCTCTCTCTCTTCCCTTCAACTTTTATACCTTAATATGATAGGCATGAATCATTAACCTAGTAAGATCCATGTCCCCAATAAGTATTGCAGTCCTACACTCTTTAACTACTAAACTAGATACCCTAGTAACAAACTTACTCATACTCGCCCTGGGGTCAGCCATCATACCAGGGGCATACTTAGACAACTGGTTGAACTTAAGATAGTACTTCTTTACTATCATTGAGCCCTGCCTCAGGTTCACAAACTCCTCTACCTTAGCTTCTCTTATTTCACATGGAAAGAACCTATCTGGAAATGCATCCTGAAATACCTGTCAACTCATAGGAGTTGAATTCTCACCTCTACCATTCTTCCACACAACCACCCAATCATATGCCACATCCTTCAGCCTATAGGATGCCAACTCTACACTTTCTTCCTCAGTAACATTCATAATCTAGGTGATTTTTCTTATCTTCTCTAAGTAAAGCTATGGGTCCTCACTTACTTTTGACCCAACGAACTCAGGCAGATTCATTCTTATGAAGTCAAAAATTCTAGCTACTGCTAAATCCCCATTATCCTAAAGTAGGACTGCCGCCTGATGGTTGCTCGGAATATTAGCGGTCACATCTTAGGCTAACACATGAAAGGCAGCCCGAAATTCAGCTTGGGATACATTCTCATTCAGAGGGTCAGTGGGTTGGAGAGGCTACTTATTACTTCTGTATGTATTAGCTTGATGAGGAGGAATATTCAACTATCATGTAAGAGAATCAGCTAAAAGCAGATAAAGACATTGTAAGCACGATAGATCATAAAAGAAAGAGATAATTTCCCAAAAACATCTCGTTGCCTCTTGCTCATAAATATGGTGTGCTTCACACCCACGATCAAGACTCTACATAACGCGATTTATCTAACTCCTTATGACTCTTATAACCTGTCTATGTTACTAAAAGTGTAACCCCCTAAAAAATAAGTCCCGAGATGACACACGGTGCTCAAGACTATGAGTAGCATCAAGCTAACCCTGTAAGCCTTCTACTAAATCTGGATGCTCATAAATAAAGAAATATGAACAAAATATCAACGTAGAAGTCTATCAGATCTAAGCTAAAATCATCAGAACATAATATCTAAAAATATTAAAATTAAAGTCTGGTAAAGAAATAGTGAAAATCTGAACTATGTCTAGTAGTCTGACAAGACTCTACTACTACTAACTAGAGAGCCACTGGGACAAGCCCCCAACTAACTCAAACTAATTGAAAAATACTGAATCAACTACTTTAATAAAATAGAAAATTTTAATGACTGGGTCCCAACTATGAGGACTCACCAACTGTTGAGATGTAGATGAAGATGCTTTAATCACTCATGTCGTTGAAACTGTGCACCTGAACCTACATTATGAGACAATGTAGCACATAGACGTATATATGGATCAGTACTTCTGGAATGTACTGATTATGTAAGAGTGAATGCATAAGTAAAATAATATCTCAACATTAGTGTAAATTTGCAAAAGAATGCATGCTAAGTGTAGATGACTCACTTAGTGGAGAGATACATTCAACAATTAATCTTCTTCCATCACTCTCTTCTTCCACTACAACACTTCTAATCTACTCTCCTAATCTTTCCATTAATTCTATTCATCTATTCAATTCTTAATTTCCGCAATAAGAGAAACGTTACTTGCTAAGGAATCACGCCTCACGCCTATCACCTAAGCTACACGCCATTCACCAATATTGTGATATAATAATAATGCCAATCGTGATTTCCTTCGCTTTCATGGGTAACTAAACCTCTCTGTTGGGGTTATGGAAGCCGAATGAGATACTATCTATTGCTGTGAGTTTGTGAGTTCGTGACACGTATATTGCTTACATCATTATTCTTTTCATCTTAATCTACATTCTTTGCGGTTGCAAACGTAAGAATACGCCAGTCTAACATTTAACTTGTTTGAGAGAAAGGTTATTTATCTGGAAAAGAGATAATGTCAAGGTAGTAGGACACCCTTTCCTATTAAAAAGCTAGTGCCGTAACTGGACTAACCTCTTGGAGAATTCACACCGTTAGACACGCTTTAAGCTCGAGAGAGTTAAAGTGAAATAGTCCTTGTTCAGGTCGAGAGACGCTTGGATTTACCATCGACTACGATTCTCTATAAGCACATGCATGTCACAATTCTACACACTCATAGTCAATAGAGACGTATACCTCAGAAGGTGGACATAACCCCAACGCCTCAATTCTCATTGTTTACAACTTACGTAACATTCTTCCTCTTTTTACTTTGCTATTTTCAGCTTTTACTTTATTGTTGTTGTTACACATTACAATCCCCCCTTTTACGAGACTTGCACCAAAAGTTTAGTAATTTTGCTTACTTGTTGGCCAAGCTATTCCCTGTGGGATAGACACCCAACTCAGGTTGGGTTCTATATTTGCTAACGACCGCTTTACACTCCCACGAGAGCTGTAGATTGAGCGTTATCAAAAATTGGCGCCATTGCCGGGGAATACGAGTGTCAATCAAGTTCGTGATAATTACTAGACCCTTTGGTCAAAGATTCTCGTACTTTTAGTTGTTGTTTTTTTTTTTTAGGTTTATTCAGTGCATCAATGGAGGCACAACGTGAAATTGAAAGGAAGGCTGCTCAAGTGCATCAACAGAATATTGATAACCGTAGGCGAGCAACAAATCCTGACGATGAGGATCTGGGCGATGAAGAGCTACTAGACCCATGGCATACTGCTGAAATGGCGGCACCCATGCAAAGGAGAGATCGTCAAGAGCGATTTAGGCCCGAACGCCGAGCTGTGCACATACCGTTTGATGATGATGATGATGATCTTGATGGAGCTGGTGCCACAGGAGCTATTATTCTTCCGCCATTAGCACCGGGAGCAAAGTTCAATATCACTAGCGCCATGATTCAGCTTTTGCAACTCAAGGGATTATTTGGTGGACTAGCAGGCGATGATCCGAATATGCATCTGATCAACTTTATTTCTACATGCAAGTCATTCGACAATCCTGGCGTTGGACAGAATGCAATTCGATTACGTCTATTTCCATTGTCTCTGTCTGGGGAGGCAACTATGTGGTTGAATGGGCTGACTCCTGATTCTATTACAAATTGGAGGCAATTGAGAGACGCTTTCCTAGAAAGATTCTTTCCGCCATCCAAAAAAGCACAATTGAGAGATGAAATCAGTAACTTCCGTCAGCTTCCAACTGAAGCACTTTATGAAACATGGGAGAGGTTCAAGACAAAGCTAGCGAGATGCCCAAACCATCACATGACTAATGTTCACCTTATGGAGATCTTGTATAGAGCCTTGAATTCAATAACTAAACCAGTGGTGGACAACGCAGCTGGAGGTTCTTTCATGGACCTCACCTTTGGTCAAGCAAGCAATATGCTAGATCGCATGACAAAGCAAAGTAGAGCTTGGCATACCAGGGATTCTGAGGTAGCAAGCCCCACTTTATCTATTGGCATGTCTGCAGACCAAAGAAGAAGAGAAGAAGAACGTGAGCAAGACATGGCGCACATGAAAACACAATTGGATCTTCTGACAAAGCACTTATTATCAGGGAATACTGAAAAAGTGAAAGCTATAGCGCTAAAAGGAAGAGACGAATCTGATTCTGAAGAAGAGGCCAACTACTTGAACAATCAGGGGGGTTTCCGTGGGAATGCCCAAGGAAACCAAGGTCGGAACTATTATGATAAATCTGGAAGCAAAGACCAAGGTAGTTGGAAGAAAAATAATGAAAAGAGTGGTTTGTACGTTCCCCCTGGTAGACGTGATACCACCACATCTAATTCTGGGAGTATGGAAGACATAATGGCTAAGTTATTAAAAGGAGTGGAAGCAAAGAGCGCAGGAGTTAAGGAGGTGATTGATGATTTGTCCTCCATGAAGCAACTAGTTGATTCTCATTCCACTTCTATCAGGCAAATAGAGCAGCAATTGAGCCAACTTTCAGCAGCATTCAATCAAACAAAGGCTGGCACCTTACCAAGCGATACTGTGCAAAACCCAAAGAATGATGGGTCATGCATGGCCATCACTACCAGAAGTGGTAAGGTGCTGGAAACTTTAGCAAAAGGCAAGCAAGTGGTTGACGAAGTTGCGGACATGGACATTACACCTAGTGACGTTACAAAAGGAGAAGAAGCCGCAACAACTACTCCCAACGTCAAGGACGTTTCACCTAGTGACGTGCAGCCTAAAAAAGTGGAAAAACAGAAGCAAGAGGAGAAAAACACCGTGGAGAGAACACTTCCATACCCACCACCACCTTTTCCCCAAAGATTGAAGAAGGTGGCGGATGACACAAAGTTCAGCAAATTCATGAATATGTTAAAGCAGCTCACCATTAATGTTCCATTGGTGGAGGCACTTGAACAAATGCCTGGGTATGCGAAATTTATGAGGGATCTCTTGACAAAGAAGCGGGCAGCAAGTTATGACTTGGCGGATAATGTTCATCATTGTAATACAATCGCTACAAGATCGCTAGTTCAAAAGAAGGCAGATCCTGGAGCTTTCACTATTCCTTGCACAATTGGATCGTTGGATTTTGCTAAGGCATTGTGCGATTTGGGAGCTAGCATCAATTTGATGCCACTATCTATCTACAGAAAGTTGGGGTTGGGAGACCCTACACCAACCAATATGAGGCTCGTGATGGCTGATAGGTCGGTAAAACGACCTATGGGTATCTTGAATAATGTGTTGGTGAAGGTTTCTTCATTCATCTTTCCTGCAGACTTCGTTATTCTGGATTGTAGGGAGGATTCTGAAGTTCCCATCATCTTGGGACGTCCCTTCCTTGCAACTGGAAGTGTGCTTATTGACATGAAAGATAATGAGCTTTTGTTTCGAATTAATGATGAAGTGGTACGGTTTGATATATGCAAAACAATGAAGCAGCCCAGCGATATGAATGAGTTATATGTTCATCATGAGGATACAAAAGAATTATCTATAGAGAAACAGCCTACTGTTGAGCCATTGTCTGTTGTGCCACTGAAAGTTGAGCATGAAGATAATGAAGGTTATGAAGAACTTATGAGTGCTCTAAATGAAATAGAGCCTTATACTCCTAAGCAACCAGATTGGGATCTCAAGAATCAACCAACAGCGAAGACTCCCATTGACGAGCCACCAATGCTAGAATCGCAAGAGCTTCCCGATTATCTAAGGTATGTGTTCTTGGAAAGTGGAAGTATACTTCCGATAAGTGTGGTGGATGATTTAAGTGAACAGCACGTGGAGGCTCTCATCTCTGCTCTGATGAGGTACAAGAGAGTTGTGGGTTGGACTATTGATAATATAATTGGTGACTCTCCGGAGAAACGTAGGAGCCATCTCGAAGAAGATCGCATGCCCACAGGTAAGCCTCATTGCCGTTTTAAATCCTTTTAGAAAACGATCCACCATTTACCTCGACGAAGTCTGAGTACTCGAGGTAACCATGTCGTGCCACGACAATAAATAAGGCGCTAGATGGGAGGCAACCCATTGTTTATCGTTTTTCATTTATCGTTTATCGTTTTCTTTCATTCTAGTACTTGTCTTGTTTTTAATTAATGAAAATCCAAAAATAAGAGTCGTGCCACGACCAAAACTAAGGCGCTTGGTGGGAGGCAACCCATCGTACTAATCGTTTTTATTGTTTTGAGCAAATATAGGTACAAGAGGTATTCAACGAGGAGATTGGTTTCAAATGACGATTTGGATGTATTGAATGGTAAAGGTGGTAAGTTAGGTATAAGGATGCATAAGGGTATGGATTGAGCATTACTCATGCTTAAATAGGCATCGAGGAAGGCTAGGACTAGGTAAAACTAGGCCACGAACAATGCAAAACCTATCCTATAGCCTAAGGTCTCGGAATCTAGTGTGCTATACATTATGCGCCGCCCATTCCTAAGTGTACTTTTGACTATGCGCCGCCTATGCTATAGCATTAGGTCTCAGGATCTCATATGCCATAGACTATGCGGCGCATATGTCTCTAAATGCCATAGACAATGCGCCGCATAGTGTATGGCATTCTTAAATAAATGCATGGCATAGTGTATGGCATTCTTAAATAAATGCATGGCATATGCTATGGCATTCTGCTCAACTAGGCAAAGCATTAGGCACCGCCTATGGTCACTTTTGGTCTCCAAATCCGATTTTAATGGGTTAAAACTCAACCCAACCTTTTCTTACAAATATGAGACTTAATCTTGAACCAAAAACACATTGGAAACCTAGCTCATGCACCACCTATAGTCTCCAAATCCTATCAAAAAGTTTCCTTTTGCTCTTTTTCTTCACAAGAACATCATCCAAAGGCTTCAACGAAGTAAGTACTACTTTGTTCTTCATTTAAATTTTGTAAGTACTACTTTACTACACCTATTATGAATTTCTAAATCTTGAAAAAGTATTGGTGATGTGAACGTGTTTGAATTGTTGATACAAAACCAAGTGAGTGAACATGTACGTTAGGATGCTCTTAACTTTTTTTCGACTTGAATTTGATTTTGATGCATTGTTATACTACTTGAGGAATTGCTATAGTAATGAACATTGCATAATCTTGTCACTTGAATACTTACATGTTAGAATATCCCGTTCATCGGAATAAGACTTATAACTACCTACCGACATAGGAGGTTGAGTTTATTGATAGAAACTATACCATGTGGTTACCCCTATGTAGTAGTGTTGTTATATCTACCATGAAAGTAGTCCAATGGCTGCAAGTAAGTGATGCATTTCTGAGTTTCTTGTCAGAATATAATCCTAAAACGTATGTCGATGAAGTCTAAGTAATCGACCACTTTCACTTCACTGATTTGTATCAACAAAACTAAGTGTGGGGTGGTACCCCTACTGCTTGTGTATAGATTGTAACCATTGATATTGTGCTACCATTAACACTATTTCTAGTCTCAGGTACAATGGCACCCAAAGAAAGACAAGGCAAAGAAAAGGCTACCACTTCACAAAAAGGCAAGAAAAGAGGCCAAAGAGAGCAAGGAGAACCCTCCTTGATGCAAACACCTCAACTCACTCTTGGAATTAAGTGGTATACTTATGAGGAACTTCTAAGGATGATGACTCTGATGATGATTCCGATGCAAGGGGTATGACCCCAGACATAGAGAATGAGTCCGACTAACCAGGTTCTTCTTATTTATTTTCCACTGAGGACAGTGTGCCCCGTCTAAGTGTGGGGTGATGGTATTTGCATACTATACTTCTCGATCCGCATTTGCATTTATTCATATTTGTTTGCTTAGTTTTTGTAGTAGTAAATTTTTTTTTTAGCTTCGCATGAAATAATTCTAATAGGCAGCATGAGATTATAACAAGAGTATGTGCTACAATTATGACTATTGAGACGTTTAGGCTCTAGTTGTGACTCATTATGTGATATTGAGTGGTTCAATTCTTTCACTTGTTGGGTCGAGAGTCTATATTACTTCCAATAAAATCAACCATGTGCCTTGTGTGTGTGGGGTAACAGTATATTCTATGTTTGTGGCTGATGCTAGAACTTGCCTGGTATGTATGCAAAGCGAAAATAAGGAGTGTAAGTTTAGGAGATGATTTAGGAATTTCTTTGGCAACCTATACATGTTTACCTTTGTTTTACCTACCCATGGACATCATCCTAGTTAAACCCTTTTGAGCCTTTAGCCTATTTCTTTGACAACCTTGTATGTAAGCCTAATCCATTTTTTTTCAAGACCGTAATTTGATCCAAATTCCTAAGTGCTTTAAAGTGAAAAAGTCATGTGACAACATAAGAGGAAATTAGGTGAGTATGATGCTTTAAATTGTAATGGTGCTTGAATGTGTGATGAAAAAGAAAGTGCTATCATAAGAGGTATGTTGTGAAAAGAAAAAGGAAAAGAAAGCTGAAAAGTGAGTTGTGCTTAAAATTGAAAAACAAAAGATGAGAACAAGGGTGGAAGAATAAAATAAAGAAAGGTTGAAAGAAAAAAGTGTCAATGATACAATGTGATGTATTAAAGTGCTTAGGAACTTAGTCACTATTTCTGGCCAAAATAGTCCTACCCGTCCCTTAGCCTACATTACAACCATCAGAAGACCTATTTGATCCTAATCTTAGCATTCTGACATTTAGTGGAGTACTACACTAAGGGCAAGCCTATGGTCATCAGTTGCTACATATGAATTCTTTGTGAGAGCGAGAGCAAGGATATTTTGATACCCATGTTTGAAAAATATGCTATATTTGTGAGTAATTATGGGTACTATATTGTGAGACACACATGGTTGATGAGCTTTGGATAGTTGTATATGATTCTATGTACCTTAACGTTTGCATGCGAGTTGATCAACATCACTAGTCTACGCTAGAGGTTAAACTGTTTCTACTTATAATCGGGAAGCTACTCTTTGTTGATAATTTTTGTGCTTGTCTTGAAGAATGTTTTGTGTTGTTGCTGTAAAAACCCTAAGTTGATGCTTAGAAGGACATGATATTTTGTTCGAGGACGAACAAAGCTGCAAGTGTGGCGTGTTGATGATAGGCGAATTTACACGCCTATATCAATATATTTTGCCCATATTTTAGCCTAGTTTTGAGAACAAATTATATATTTCATGCACTTTTAGTCCTTTTTCCTGTAAATGAGCTAACGAACATGATTAGGAAAGTTTCAGGTATAAATGATGCAAAATACAGCATTTTATGGCTTAGTTGACGCAAAAGAAAGATCACAAAGGAAGGGAAGGAAGTCTACACGCCTAAGGACCAAAACTGCTGCATGGAAAATCTGTCCCGGGCTAAAACAACATTTCTAAAGACTTTGGGGACTTACAGATACAAAGCTGGATTTTGACAATGATACATTAACCTAGTACAATTGGGTTATGTATTTCATTAGTTTATTTGGATTAGGAGAATGTTACATTAACCTAGTACAAATGGGTTAAGTATTTCCTTAGTTTAGTAGGATTTGGTTATTTATTTCATTAGCATAGTAGGAGTAGGATAGGAGTATTATAAATACCCTATCATGCTAGAGATTTTTAATTAACTCCTCCCTTAGTGGAGAGATACATTCAACAATTAATCTTCTTCCATCCCTCTCTTCTTCCACTACAACACTTCTAATCTACTCTCCTAATCTTTCCATTAATTCTATTCATCTATTCAATTCTTAATTTCTGCAACAAGAGAAACGTTACTTGCTAAGGAATCACGCCTCACGCCTATCACCTAAGCTACACGCCATTCACCAATATTGTGATATAATAATAATGCCAATCGTGATTTCCTTCGCATTCATGGGTAACTAAACCTCTCTGTTGGGGTTATGGAAGCCGAATGAGATACTATCTATTGCTGTGAGTTTGTGAGTTCGTGACACATATATTGCTTACATCATTATTCTTTTCATCTTAATCTACATTCTTTGCGGTTGCAAACGCAAGAATACGCCAGTCTAACATTTAACTTGTTTGAGAGAAAGGTTATTTGTCTGGAAAAGAGATAATGTCAAGGTAGTAGGACACCCTTTCCTATTAAAAAGCTAGTGCCGTAACTGGACTAACCTCTTGGAGAATTCGTACCATTAGACACGCTTTAAGCTCGAGAGAGTTAAAGTGAAATAGTCCTTGTTCAGGTCGAGAGACGCTTGGATTTACCATCGACTACAATTCTCTATAAGCACATGCATGTCACAATTCTACACACTCATAGTCAATAGAGACGTATACCTCAGAAGGTGGACATAACCCCAACGCCTCAATTCTCATTGTTTACAACTTACGTAACATTCTTCCTCTTTTTACTTTGCTATTTTCAGCTTTTACTTTATTGTTGTCGTTACACATTACAATCCCCCCTTTTACGAGACTTGCACCAAAAGTTTAGTAATTTTGCTTACTTGTTGGCCAAGCTATTCCCTGTGGGATCGACACCCAACCCAGGTTGGGTTCTATATTTGCTAACGACCGCTTTACACTCCCACAAGAGCTGTAGATTGAGCGTTATCACTCACAATAGCTTGAATAACTGAAAACTAAGAATCGTGATCATGAGTGATAAAGTACGCTATATAAATATAGTGAGTAACAACACTTAGTTCAAAAAGTTGTACTTGTATTCTATATTGAATTCATAATATTTAAGGGTAGAAAGGAATCACACGTTTATATCTGTAAATTGAAAGCTAAAATATTATAGTCAATGTCTTATATAAAGCAATATCTAAATAAAACTGTAAGCCTTTACACTTAGTTTCTAAAAGTTGTTATGTTATTCTTTTCTGTAATCTTTTCTATTAGGTTGTAGGGAGGTTCTTCTAACCGACATACACTATATGAGCTATTATAGTGTCCAATGTCTAGTTCCCGCATGGGAAAACATCACGTTGGGTAGAGGTGTCATACTCTTGCCAAGAAGTATAACCTAATCTAAGTGATCACATCTGTAACTATCATCCATATAGAAATATGAATAATTTGATAATCTTAACATAGTTGGCTCGTAGCTCTAGGGAATGAGAACATACCCAACTCGGTGTTAAATACTACTCCCTTTAATCTGTATGCTCATTTTGTTAGGAATCCATATTTTAAAACTAGCATAAGGGCTTATAATGAAAACCAATTATGCATCTATCTATTTCAAACTATAAGCAAAGCTAATCTATTTTCTATAAAGTGTAATAAAATTGTAAAGTGGATTTCATATCTTAACTGATGATCAAAGATCAAATCTTTATAAAAAAATCTGAAAAATAACTAATTAGAGGATGCTTAAAGCATTGTCATTCTTGAAATATCAATGTTCAACTAGGGCTTAACAACCCATGCATTAAATTCATGTCAAATCATCATAAAGTTCATGCTTGATAATGAAAATATTGATAATTCAATTCTAAATCTAGAAATTACTGCAATATGCATAAAAATATGAAAGTAGACATGCAATTCAATATCTAAATCTCTCAAAATCTCATAATCTTCAAATAGTAATAAGTGGGTATAAACCCTAAACTGATATTTTTATAATTTCATGTAAAAAATCAAATTCAAAACTAATTTTGGGCAAAGGAATAAAAGAATTATCCATGTTGAAAACCCCACATACCTTAAATGATGAAATTGATAAAGAAGCTTGAACTTGAATTCCTTTTTGTTCTTTTGAAGATGATTTCTTGAATATCTTGAATTGGAAATCTTGAATTTTGGGTCATCTTGGAAAAATAATGGTGGAATTTTGATTTCTTGGGGTTTAAGTTTTGAGGTTCTAGGATATCTTGGAGAGTAATTTGATGAAAAGTAAGCATATAATGCTTAGAATAGGTTAAATCTTATGTTTTACATGAATTGGGGGCTTGGGAAATGACTATAGTGCCATTTGGAAAAATTAACTCAAAACTATAAATCCCAATTTTTATACTCGGTGCAACGCGCATCTTATCATGGTGGCTTACTAAAAAAGGGACGAGTGCCATTTTCACCTCTGGCATGACGAGGCATAATCGTGTTGCGTCACTGGAAAAGGATGAGTGTCATTTCTCACTCCACCGCAATGTGGTGTCTTTTGTATTGAGAATTTCGATGCGATACAAGCAAATCGCGGTGAGTACTGGAAAAGGGATGAACGGGAGTTTGAAATTCACTACGATTTGAGCTAATCATGGTGCCTCACTAAAAATTGGACAATTGCGATTCTGCACCTCACCACGGCACGGTGCTATTGCGGTGCTCTACTATTTTTCACTGAAATAGCTATAACTTCTCAACCGAGTATTGGATTAAGGCAAAACTAGTATCTTTGGAAAGCTAATTCAACTATCTACAGTTTGGTGTGTCTAGAGCTGGAAAATTCTACTCGTATCAAGAGTTATACACTTTTGAAGTTGTTTATTGACATACTAGGAGCTAAAATGATCTAGGAAAAAGTATGAAGTATCACAATATCTCCCCCTTAGGAACATTTTTCCTCGAATGAGACTAGTTAAACTGAAGATTCTGAGGGACTAAGGCTATATGCTAGCATGCACAACTGAAACAAAATTGCATGACTGAATCTAACTCATACTAAGTGATTGAACTAATCTGCGAATGCATGAATTTACATGAAGATAACTATATGGCTGAATCTGAGACTGGAAAAAAATAAAATAAAGATTGTTACCTCAAGCTGATTTTAAGTTTGTGGATAAAAGGTGTACACATGTCTACTTCTACTCCCCAAGTAGCACCCTCAACGGACTGATTTCTCAACAGAACTTTGACCAAGGGAACTTCTTTGTTCCTTAGTCTGCGGATCTGGTGATCAAGAATCTCTACTAAAACTTCTTCGTATGAAAGACTATTCTAAATATATGTGCTTTCTAGAGGGACTACAACCACTGAATCATCCATGCACTTCTTCAATAAGGATACATAAAACACTGGTTGAACTGATGACAAGTCTGCGGGTAGCTCAAGCTCATACGTTACCTTCCTCAAATGACAAAATTCTGTAGGGACCAACATATCGGGGATTGAGCTTCCCTTTTTTGCCAAATCTTTTCACCCCCTTCGAGGGTGAAACTTTCAAGTACACAAGATCATCTACTTCAAACACAAGATCTCTTCTTCTTACCTCTGTATAAGATTTCTGATAACTCTGAGCTGCCTTTAATCTCTCTCGAATCAACTGAAATTTCACCATGGCTTCAAACACCAAATCTGGCACAATCAAAGAGGCATCACCGATTTCGAACAAACCGACTGGTGATCTACATCTCCATCCATACAGAGCCTCAAACGAGGCCATCTAAATAGTAGAATGGTAACTGTAATTGTAAACAAACTCAATCAATGGCCATTAGTCATCCCAACTACCTTTGAAATCAAAAACACATGCCCTCAACATATCCTCTAAGGTCTAAATAGTCCTCTCTACCTGACCATCTATCTAAGAATGAAACGCTGAGATGAGATGAACTTGGGTACCAAGACTCTTCTGAAAGGCCTTCCAAAACTGAGAGGTAAACTAAGTACCCCTATCTAAGATGATAAACAAGGGAACTCTATGCAATCTAACCAACTCTCTAATAATAGCCTAGCATAATCTTCAGTTGAGTAGGATGTGTGAACTGGAAAGAAATGGGATGATTTGGTTAATCTGTCTATAATAACCCAAATCAAATTATGTTGATGACACGAATGGGGTAATTCAGTCACAAAATCCATATTCACCTCTTCTCACTTCCAAGTGGGAATACCAAACTCCTGCAATGTACCACCAGGTCTTTGGTGCTCTACCTTAACCTGTTGAGAAGTTGCCCACCTAGTTACAAATTTTGCAATATCTATCTTTATACCACTCCACTAATAGACTTCCCGTAAATCATGGTACACCTTGGTGGCTCCTAGATGAATCGAGTAACGCGAACCACACTTCTTCCATAATCCACTGCCTCAAATCATCAACATATGGCACACACAATATACTCTAGTATCTCAACACACCATCTCCCCCTTAGGAGAAAACATCTACCTTTTGTTCTTTAACTGACCTTTTAGTTTCACCAAACTAGGATCCTTATCTTGCTTTTCTTTTACTTTAGAAAGTAGAGAAGATTCTGAACTACTCTGAATCCAAACATTGCCTTCAGCTAAGTCATCCAACCTCACACCCAATCTATCTAACTAGTGAACTTCTCAAACTAATTCTCTCTTATCATTCTCAACATGAGCAACACTGCCCATAGCCAACCAACTAAGGGTGTCTACCAACACATTTGCCTTGCTCAAATAATACAATACACTCATATCATAATCCTTCTATAATTTTAACCACCTTCTCTGATGAACAATGAACTCCCTCTAAGTGAACACATATTATAAGTTTTACTGATCCGTAAACACATCAACATGTACCCCACAAAGATAGTGCCTCCAAATTTTCAATGCGAAAACCACAGTAGCTAACTTGAGATCATGGGTAGGGTAGTTCTTTTCGTGAGGCTTAAGTTTTCTAGAGCTATAGGCTATAACCTTACCTCCCTACATCAAAACATAACCTAGAGCGATTCTAGAGGCATCACAATGTATAATGAATCCATCTGTACCATCAGGTAGCGCTAAAACTGGGGCAGAAGTAAGTCGAGTCTTCAATTCCTAAAAACTCTTCTCATGGGAATCTGACCACTAAAACTTAACTTTCTTCTGAGTTAATCTATACATAGGGGATGCAATAGAAGAAAAACCTTCAATAAGACATCTATAATAGCCAGATAAACCCAAGAAACTTTGGATATCTGATGGAGAGATAGGCGTAGGCCAGTCTTTTACTGCTTCTATCTTTTTGGATCAACTCTAATGTCATCACTAGAAATAATATGACCAAGGAAAGCTACTGATCTTAGCCAAAATTCACATTTGCTGAATTTGGTAAACAACTGGTGATCCCTAAGAGTTTACAACATAGTTCTAAGGTGGTCTGCATGATCATCCTCACTACGAGATTAGACAAGAATATCATCGATAAAGACTATGACAAACATGTCCAAATACTGTTTGAACACTCTGTTCATCAAGTCTATGAAGGTTTCCTGGGCATTTGTCAATTCAAAGAACATGAACAAAAACTCGAACCATAACGGGTTCTGAAAGTTGTCTTTGGAATATTACATTCCCTTACTCTAAGATGATGATAGTCGAATCTAAGTTCTATCTTGGAGAAATAACTTGCACCTTGGAGTTAGTCGAATAATTCATCAATCCTAGAAAAAGGATATTTGTTTTTTACTGTGACTTTATTTAGTTGACAATAGTCAATGCACATTCGCAAAGAACCAACTTTCTTTCACATGAATAGGACGGGAGCACCCTATGGAGAGATAGTAGGCCTTATGAAACCTTTATCAAATAGGTATTTAAGTTGCTCTTTTAACTCTTTAAGCTCTGCTGGAGCCATACAATATGGAGGAATAGAGATGGGTTGAGTATTTAGAAGAAGGTCAATACCAAATTCCATTTCCCTATCGGGAGGTACCCCTAGCAAATCTTTGGGAAAAAATATTAGGAAACTCATTGACAACACGAACTAACTGAACTATTAGAGTCTTAGACTTAGTTACTTTGACTCAAGCTAGATGATTGATACACCCTTTTGAAATCAACTTTCTGGTTTAATATAGGATATGAAATGACTCTTGGGAGACACTGAATTACCCTCCCACTCAAAGACTGGCTCATTTGGAAACTAAAACTTCACCACCCGGTTGCGACAATCTATGGATGCATAATAGGAATGGATCCAATCCATACCTAGAATAAGGTCAAAGTCGACCATATCTATCTCTATTAAATTTGCTAACATAATCTTATGAAGGACAGTGATAGGATACTTTCTATAGATCTATTTAGTAATATCTGACTCACTCACTGGGTAATAACCAAGAAGGGATTAGGGATATTTTTAGGACCTATTTCAAAATTTACTACAACTAGTGAGGTCACATAAGAGAAATTCGACCCAAGGTCTAATAACACATAGACATCAAGATGAAAGATATGAAGCAAACCAGTGATAACATCTGGTGAATTCTCCTGCTCTTGATGGGATGGTAAAGCATAAAACCAATTCTGGCGTTAATCGCCACTGGTATTGGATAATGCACCCTAAGGGGGGACTGGGTGACTCAGAGAAGCTGGTGCACTAGTAGCCTGAGTTTGGGGATGAGCATCTTTGTTTCCCTGCTTAGAATGTGGACACTCTATGATTCTATGACCCTACTTACCACAACCATAACAACCTTTTTGTCCTAACAAATACTCACCAAAATGATTTTTACAATACTTAGCACATAGAGGATAACTGGGCTTTCCACTCACACTATTCTGAGATCTAGACATAGAAGTCTTACCCCACTAATCCTGTCTAGATTCGGGGGTAGGAGAACTAGAAAAATATGGCACTGGAATAGATGAATTATTCTGAAACTACGAATGATTTCCCTCTCCAAACTTTGTCTGACCATTCTCAAACTGCTCGGTTCTAGTCTTCTTATTTCCCCTCTATCTTCCCTTCAACATTCTACCTTAATATGTTAGGCATGAATCATCAACCTAGCAATATCCATGTCACTAATAAGCATCGTAGTCCTTGCACTCCTTAACTTCCAAACCAGATACTCCAGTAACAAATTTACTCATACTTACCCTGGGTCAGCCATCGTATTAGGGGCATACTTAGACAATTATTTTAACTCAAGGCAGTATAACTTCACTATCATTGAGCCCTTCCTGAGGTTCAGAAACTTCTCTACCTTAGATTCTCTCATTTCACGCGGAAAGAACCTAGCAAGAAATGCATCCTGAAACACCTGTCAACTCAAGCTAATCCTATAAGCCTTCTACTAAATCTGGATACTCATAAATAAAAAAATATGAGCATATTAACAATGCGGAATTCTGTCTGATCTAAGCTGAAATCATCTGAACATAATATCTAAAAATATTAGACTCAAAGTCTAGTAAAGAAATAGTGAAAATCTGAACTATGTCTAGTACTCTAACAAGCCTCTACTACTACTAACTAGAGAGCCACTGGGACAAGCCCCCAGTTGACTCAAACTAACTAAAAAATACTGAATCAACTACTTTAATAAACTAGAAAATATGAATGACTGGGTCCCTAAACTATGAGGACTCACCAACTGTTGGGATATAGATGGAGATGCTTGAAATCACTCACGCTGCAGAAACTGAGCACCTGAACCTATACTATGAGACAATGTAGCACATAGATGTATATGTGGATCATTGCTTCAGGAATGTACTAAGTATATGGGGGTGAATGCATAAGTAAAACAATGTCTTAGCATTAGGTTAAATTTTCAAAAGAATGCATGCTAAGTGTAGATGACTCACAATAGCTTGAATAACTAAAAATTGAGAATTGTGATCATGAGTGATAAAGCATGTTTTATAAATCTACTGAGTTATAACACTTCGTTCTAATAGTTATACTTGTATTTTATCTTGAAATCATACTATCTAAGTGTAGAAAGGGATTACACATTTATATCTGTAAACTGAAAGCTGAAATCTTATAGTCAATGTCTTATAAAAGCAATATTTGAATAAAATTGTAAGCCTTTACACTTGATTTCTAAAAGTTGTTATGTTATTTTTTTTTGTAATCTTTTTTATTAGGTTGTAGACAGGTTCTTCTAACCGACATACACTATGTAACCTATTATAGTATCCAATGTCTAGTTCCCGTATGGGAAAACCTCACGTTGGGGAGAGGTGTCATACTCTTTTCAAGGAGTATAACCTAATCTAAGTGATCACATCTATAACTGTCATCCATATAGAAATAGGAATAATTTGATAATCTGAACCTATATTGGCTCATAGTTCTAGGGCATAAGAACATACCCAACTCGGTACTCAATACTACTCTCTTTAATCTGTGTGCTCATTTGTTGGGAATCAACTTTTTCAAACTAGCATAAGGGTTTATAATGAAAACCAATTATGCATCTATCTATTTCCAACTGTAATCAAAGCTAATCTATTTTTTGTAAACTGCAATAAAATTGTAAAGTGGATTTCATATCTTAACTGAGGATCAAAGATCAAATCTTTATCAAAAATATTTGAAAAATAACTAATTATAGGATGCTTAAAGCATTGTCTTTGTTGAAATATCAATTTCAACTAGGGCTTAACAACCCATGCATCAACTTCATATCAAATCATCATAAAGTTCATGCTTGGTATTGAAAATATTGATAATTCAATTCTAAATCTGGAAATTACTGTAATACGCATAAAAATACAAAAGTAGACCAGCAATTCAACATCTAAATCTCTCATAATCTTCAAATAGTAATATGTGGGTATAAACCCTAAACTATAATTCATATAATTTCATGTAAAAATCAAATTTAAAACTAATTTTGGTCTCAAGGATGAAAGAATTATCCTTGTTGAAAATCCCATATACCTTAATTGATGAAATTGATAAAGAAGCTTGAACTTGAATTCCTATTTGTGCTTTTTAAGATGATTTCTTGAATATCTTGAATTGGGAATCTTGAATTTTGGGTTATCTTGGAAAAATAATGGTGGAATTTTGATTTCTTGGGGTTTAAGTTTTGAGGTTCTAGGGTTTCTTGGAGAGTAATTTGATAAAAAGTGAGCATATAATGCTTAGAATAGGTTAAATCTTATGTTTTACACAAACTGGGGGCTTGGAAAATGACTAGATTACCCTTTTGAAAAATTAACTCGAAATTGGAAATCCTAATTTTGGGACTCGGCACAACGCACTGCTTATCACGGTGGCTTACTGGAAAAGGGACGAGTGTCATTTTTGCCTCTGGCACGACGCGGCATAATCATGTTGCGTCGCTGGAAAAGGACAAATGCCATTTTGCACTCCACCACGACGTGGTGTCATTGTTTTGATAATTTTGATGCAATACAGGTAAATCGTGGTAAGCTACTGGAAAGGGGACGAACAGAAATTTGGACTTTACCGCAACGCAGGCTAATCGAGGTGCCTCACTAGAAATCAGACAATTACGATTTTGCACCTCACCGCGGCGCAATGCTATACTATTTTTCACTGAAATCCCCATAACTTCTCAATCGAGTATTAGATTAAGGAAAAATTGGTATCGTTTAAAAGATAATTCAATTATCTACAATTTGGTAGGCCTAGAACTGGAAAATTCTACTCGTATCCAGAGTTATACACTTTTGAAGTTGTCTCTTGACATACTAGGAGCTAAACTGGGCAAGGAAAAAGTATAGGGTATCACAACAAGCCTCACTACCTCATACGGCCCAACAAAGCGGGGACTCAGATTCTCTTTCTTTCCGAACCTCATTATTCCCTTCATTGATGACACTTTTAAGAATACCCAATCGCCCACTTCAAACTGGAGCTCTCTTCTACTTATATCAACATACGATTTTTGATATCTCTAGGCAGTTTTCAATCTCTCACGAATTAACTAAACCATTTCCATAGTTTCAAGAACAGAGTCCATCCCAATTAAATCTGCTTCACCAACCTTAAACCATCCTATAGGTGACCTATACCTAAGCCTATACGACGCTTCCAAAGGAGCCATCTGAATACTAGCATGATAATTGTTGTTATAAGTGAACTCAATCAAAGGTACATGGTCATCCCAACTTCCTTTAAAGTCTAAAACTCACGCCCTCAGCATGCCTTCTAATGTTTGAATTGTACTTTTGGCCTGACCATCAGTCAGCAGATAAAAAGCAGTACTAAGCTTAACCTTTTTACCAAGGCCCTTCTGGAAAGACAGCCAAAACAGCAAAGTAAACTCCATGCCTATGTCTAAAATGATGGACAAGGGTAACCCATGAAGTCTAACTAATATGTGAGTATAAATTCTAGCCTAATCCTCTACGGTATCTGAAGTTTGACAAGTAGAAAATGAGTTGACTTAGTTTTTCGATCTCCTATGACCCAAATTGAATCATGCTGAAGTTTTGTACGAGGAAACCCGATGATTAAATCCATATTTAATACTTCCCACTTCCAAGTAGGGATACTAATATCTTGCAATGCACCACCTGGTCTTTGGTGTTCAACCTTAACTTGCTGAAAATTTAGACATTTGGCTACAAACTCGTCTATGTCCCTCTTAATACCATTCCACCAATAAATTTTTTGTAAGTTGCGATACATCTTAGTATCACCCAGATGAATTAAATACCTCAAACCATGAGCCTCGGATAGTATCCTTTCCCTCAAACAGTCTATATTCAGAACACAAAGTCTACCTTGATAGCGAAGTACACCATCTCCCCCTTCAAAGAAAAAATCAACCTTCTATTGCTGGACTGCTTCCAGTATTTGGCTAAGTATGGAATTATTTTGTTGCTTCTCCCTCACTTCTACTACCAAAGATGATTCTGATCTATTCTAAACTATTACTCCCCCAACATCAGTGTCGAGCAACCATACTCCCAAACAGACTAACCTATGTACCTCTTCGGCCAACTCTCGCCATTTCTTTTTTACATGATCCACACTACCCATGGATAACCTACTCAGTGCGTCAGCAACCACTTTGGTCTTACCTAGATGAAAGAGCACACTCATGTTGTGATCTTTTAACAACTCTAAACACCTTCTCTATCAAAAATTCATCTCATGCTGAGAAAATACATACTAAAGACTCCTATGGTCAGTAAATACATCAAAATGCATACCATAAAGGTAGTGCCTTTAAATTTTCAAGGAAAAAACTTAGCAGCTAACTCCAAATCATGGGTTGGGTAATTTGTTTTGTGATCCTTAAGTTTCCTAGAGGCATAAGCTATCACTCTCCATTCTGTATCGACACGGAACCTAACCCAACTCTGGAAGCATCGCAATACACTACGAATCTATCTAACTATTCTAGCAGATCTAACAGTGGTGTTGAAGTCAATTTATCCTTCAACTCTTAGAAACTCTCCTCACACTTATCTGACCATATAACTTTAATTTTTGGGGTCAGCTTAGTCAATAGTACGGTTATTGAGGAGAACCCATCCACAAATCTTCTATAATATCCATCCAAACCCAAAAAGCTCCTGATATCGAATGGAGTGATGGGTCTAAGACAATGCATCACTGTATTAGTCTTATGAGGATCAACATAAATACCAGCCCTAAAATAACATACCCCAAGAAGGTAACAGATTCCAACCAAAATTTATATTTACTAAACTTTACATATAGTTGACGGTCCTTGGGGGTCTACAGCACTATTCTCAAATGGTCTGTATGTTCCTCCTTACTCCTGGAATACAACAATATGTCATCTATAAAGACAATGGAAAACATGTCCAAATATTGTTTGAAGACCTTGTTCATCAAATTCATAAAGGTTGTGGGAGCATTTGTTAGTCCAAACGACATAACTACAAACTCAAAATGGTCATACCTTATTTGTAATGTTGTCTTTGGAATGTCTTGCTCCCTAACTTTCAATAGGTGGTATCCCAACCTAAGGGAAATCTTGGAGAACCATCGGGCACCTTGAAGTTGATCGAAAAAATCATCGATTCTAGGAATGGGATACTTGTTCTTGATGGTAAACTTGTTTAGTTGTTTGTAGTCTATACACATTCTGAGAGTATTATCTTTATTGAACACAAATAGGACCGGAGCACCCCACAGAGAAACACTGGGTCTGATGAAACCTTTATCTAAGAGGTCTGTAAGTTTCTCTTTTAACTCTTTAAGTTTGATCAGAGACATACGATATGGAGAAATAGAGATGGGATGAGTATCACCAAGAAGATCAATACCAAACTCTACTTATCTATCTAGAGGTACTCCTGGCAGATTTTATGAGAAAACCTCCAGAAACTCATTTACTACCGGAACTGACTAAACTATCCGGACTTTAGACTTAGCATCTTTGACTTGAACTAAATGGTAGACACACCCTTTTGATATTAACTTTTGATCCTTGAGATAAGAGATAAATCAACCTTTAGGAGACACAAAACTACCCTCGCACTCAAAAATTGCTTCATCAGGAAACTGAAACTTTACCATGTGGGAGCAACAGTCTATAGATGCCTAATATTAATAGAGCCAATACATGCCTAGAATAACATCAAAGTCTACCATCTCTAATTCTATTAGGTCTTCTAGTATGATCTTATGGAGGATGGTAGTAAGACACTACCTATAGACTAATCTAGCTAGGGTAGAAACTAAGAAGGTCTGGGAGAGATTTTCAGGACCTACCCCAAAATTTATAGAAACCAACGGAGTTACATAACAGTGATTTCATCTCGGGTCTAGTAACACATAAGAGAGATTTGATCCCAAGTCTAGCAACACAATGTAGTTACTACTCCCAGAATACTTATATGCTCATACTTTAAGAAATCTACCTTAAAATAGCATACGGTCTTATGGAATGAAACCCAGTCATGCTTCTTTGTACTTTAAGTCATAATCAAGATGAACAGTTTGTAGATTTCATGTCTTATCTTTCGATCAGAAGATCAAACTTTTTTGTAAATCATGTTATAGAACATCTTAATGGAGCTTAAGAGCATCAACTTCTTGTACACTCAATACTTGTACTTAGGACTTGGAATTCATGCTTTAGTTATAGAAATTCATAACAAAAACATCATGATAAATAATCATCTTTGAATCTTTTAAAAATATTCCAATCAAGATAATGAAATTCAAATCACAATATGAATCTTATAAGCCAAAACATGGACATATGTAAACCTTGATGCACTTAAAGCTTCAATCACATGATAGTATCATACTTCAAGAATATGGTTATTTGGGTATGAACCCTAATTCAAAACAAGTGAATTAAATCTTAAAAATCATATTTTTTGGGCACAAGGATGAAAGAATAACCTTGTTCATAAATCCCACATACCTAGAATTTCTTGACTTGTGAAGAGAGCTTGAACTTTTGGAATTGAATGGTGACTTGGTGAGAGAAACCTTAATCTTGATGTTCTTGGAAATAGAAGGAAAGATAATGTTGTTAATTGACTGAAAAGGGATGAAAAATAACACTCGTTTGGCAATATAGTCATGGGTTTGGAGTTAATAGAGGGGAAAATACCAAAAGGCCCTTTAACTAAACTTCTCAAAAATTGGTCGTCAGTCTTCTTGACTCAATCATATGACTCGCATGGTGAGGTACAAGTAGGCCTCCTAACTCGTAAGCTTGGCAGAATCCAAGAGAGTATACACTAGCCAACATATGAATCTAAACCTACGACTAGTAACATCTCTATACGACTTGTAGCCCCCCCCCACACACACACTCATAACTTGGATAGAATCTTAGGGAGCCTACACTGCTGAACTCATGACTTCACATTATACGACTCGTATGATTCTTTATAACTTCTAGGGTTAACTCCTACCTTGAACAAAATCTAAATTACCCTACACTGACATGGGTATGAGTCACTACGTACGACTCATATAAAGTATGTACGACTTAATAGACTGAGTCGTATAATACACAGAAGCTTTTAGACATAGGGTATTACAGCACAGCTATCTCTTAAACACCATACAGAGATAGGGAAGGCAAGTTAAGTAGATCATCTTGAAGCCTCTCGTGATGAGCTTCACGACTATGTTTTAACATTTTAGGATTCTATAGTAGGGTTCTTTCAAACTCTAGATCAAATAGGATCAAGGGATTGCATTGAATCCTAGTATTGTGCATACACTGGTGTATGCCCCAACAAGAATAGAAAAAAAAACTAACAACCTTAACAAACTTTGTCAATTAATCTATAACTATATTATCCGACAATGGTGCCAAAATTTGATGTCACCCAAAACTATACCTCCAAGAAGTATAATACAATCGATGTCAAATATAGTAACCCAACAGAGGTTGGGATCGAACCCACAGAGAATAGGTCGAATATCTCACACGAATCTATTGAAGTAGCTAGAAAAATATAGGAAAGTAAATAGAGAAGTTTAGTGAAAACAGTATCAAAAGTGAAAAGTCTTGGTTGCTTTGTTTGAAACTAATATAAGATGAATACTAGGACTGTGTTATCCCTGACTTCTTAACTACATAGATTTATCAGGCTCCATTAAATTATCCTATCATCTTGCTTGTAGAATCTGATAAGTTATGTATCACTAATCGTCTTATGAATGCCTTTACTGAATTTCACTCTTTACCTTTTAAGCTCGATGTTGCCTTATTAACCCTTATTAAAGATCTCAGATTAACTATTCCTTTTTAAGTGTCAATTAATTAGAAGAGGGTTGGTAGCCTCAAATTACTATCGTGATTTTCATTTCCTAATATCTACCTCTCCTGTGAAGTAAGTAGTGAATACAAGAAGGTTCTCAACATTGGCCACTGCTAAGAAAATAATTAAATTGAAGATGACCACAATACATGCAAGAATATTGATCAAGAACAACGTTGCACTTTCTCTACTTTGTTATTCCACCAGGGTTCCCACAACCCTAGTTAGGTGGTTTAGCCGCTCATGCTTGCCAAAATATCCATGGAATCCAATAAAGAAAGCATAAGATGAATCTCATAATAATTTAAGAACAAAACCAGTAATCCCAAATTAATGATCAACCGTAAAACCAAGAACAAAGGATTCCAAAATCAAAAGTCAAATCTTGAAATCAATATATGTTTATGAGTGTAAAAAGTGCATAAACTAATATAGAAACATCAAAAGGGTATTTATAGTTTACATCAGAATCCTAAAAATCCTAACCAAAACAAATAGTAAAAACTGGATTGGTAGCCACTTACGACCCTCGTAAGTGGCGCTTACGCTCCATAAGTAGTTGTCATAAGTGACCGATACTCTTCAAACTGCAAGAATCCCACTTACAAAGACACTTATAGGGAGTAAGTGGTACTTATATGTAATGCCATGAGACTACTCCCTGGACATCACACAGTGCTTAGGACCACAAGTGATCCTAAGCTAACCCTTGTACTAGCATAACTCGTGAGCAACTGAATAAGATCTTCAAAACAAAACTATTCCAATGATTACAACTCTGGTTATACAAAACAAAACTGAAATCAAAGACATCAACTCTACTAACTGTTTATGAAGCCTCTACTATTACTGACTATAGGTAGCCGGGACATGACTCCCAGCCATTCTAAATCTATACAACTAAATAAAATAATGGTACTAAAACTGTAGTTGACTCGATTCCTCAAATCAAAAGAACTCATCATCTGCTAACTGGAAGCTGCAACTGTCGGATTATGATATGTGCACTACAACTTGTACCTACATTATGAGATAATGTAGCACATAGACATATATATGGATCAGTACTTCTGAAATGTACTGAGTATGTGGGGGTGAATGCATAAGTTAAAACAATAACTTATTGTACATATAAACCTTTAAACAATACATGCTACGTGTAAATGACTCACCTTGGGGTTGAATAAAACAAAAGCTATAAAATCATAAACATGAGTAATAAATCATAAAGACAATCCTTGTAAGCCATAACACTTAGTTTCTAAAAGCTTTACTTTATTCTTTCTCAGGGAGGTTCTTCTAACCGATAAACAACATGTGAACTATCATGGAGTCCAACGTCTTACCCACGGTGGGAGAGCTTATGTTATGAAAAGATGTCCTACCCTTGCCATCGGAATAGGACCTTAACTTAAGTGATCACTATACTTAACCAATATTGGGACTTTAAACCTACGGTGTCTCATAGTTCTGGGGCATGTGGCCTTGGACGCATACCCAACTCGGTGCTAAATACTACTTCCTTATTACTTAGTCCTCATACTTTAGGAAATCCACCTTAACTTAGCATAAGGGTTTTATAATGAAAACCAGTTATGCTTATCTTTTCTTTAAACTGTAATCAAAATGAATAAATGTGGATACCATATCTTAGCTTGGGATCAAAAGATCCATCTTTCTTTAAATCTTAGTATAAAACCATCAAAGAAGCTTAAGACCATAGTTTTCTTAAAAACTCAAACTCATTCTTGGTATAAACTTATCAAATAAAACTTAAGAGCATGATCTTCTTGAAATCTCAATACTTAAACTTAGGGCTTAAAACCCATGCTTTAAACTCATGTCAATTCATAATAAAACTTTATGCTCAATAACAATCTTGAAATAGTTTAATAATAACAAGTTAAGATAGTGCAATATCATTCATTATATATATCATGTAAGTGAATAACATAAACATAAGCACTTCTTGATATACTTAAAGCTTTAAATCTCATGATAATCACATGCTTCAAGAATATATAAACTTGGGTATGAATCCTACTTCAAAACAAGTAAGTTAAATATTAAAATCATGTAATTTGGGAACAAGGGTTAAAGGATACCCTTGTTCATAACCCCACATACCTTAATATGCTTGATTTGATGAAGAAAGCTTGACCTTGAAAAGCCTTGGAGATGATCTTGAAAGCTTTTCTTGGAATTCTTGGACTAGAGAACGTAGATTCTTGTTTATCTTGAAGAGAATGTAACTTGAAGTTGAAGTTCTTGGGAGGAGGTTAGGTCTTGTTCTTGGAGAGGAAGGCTTTCTTAGAGAGAAATTATGAATAAAGGGGCCAATAATGCTCCTTGGGAGCTTTAATTATGTGTTATGGATGAATTTGGGTGGGGAAAAATGACCCATTTGCCCTTTAAAATGCGGAACCAAAAGCTATAAAATTGGAACAGGCGATGGAGTGTGCGCCGTGGGCTAATCGCGTGCCCTCACTGCCTCTCTCATGAAAATGGTTATAACGTTTTGCTCGGGTATCGTATTAAGAAGAAATTGGTATCATTGGAAAGCTTACTCAATTATCTACAATTTGGTGGGTCTTGAGATACAAAATTCTACGTATATCAAAATTTATATACGTTCAAAGTATACCCTAGTTACGAATATCAAACTTTGGATGAATCAAAGGCTCTTAACTCAACTTTGTTCTAAGTGATTCTTATGAACATTTTTTACCTAGAAATCACTTCATACACTAGGATAAAGATCATGACACATGAATTCAAAAGTAAATCATGGGATTATAGTTTACACACGTAAGAGCGACACTTCAAAGTCTAGCTCAAAAATACGGGATGTTACATTATGTTCCGTAAGTGACCCCATCATAGGTATCATAAATCTCTTCAATATTAAGCTTCTCTGAACCTTCAACTTCTGATACTTTTTTGGTACTTACGGCATCGTAAATAGTACCTATGAGACGTAAGTATCCCTTCGCCAATGTCAAGACAAAAATCATCTTTCAAGTTCTCTGGACTTGGCACCTCTGAAATATATGAAGCCACTTAAAATGTCCATAATTAGTACGTACGCCAGTAAGTAGGCTCGTAAATGCAGTCTTTTCAGCAACTTCAACTTTTATTCTCCTTTCAAGCTCCAAAACCTAGTTTTCTACAAAATAGACACAAAAATATATCATATCTACCAAAATGAACCTAAGTACTTGCTATTTTCCAGTTTTAAGCATCAAAAGTGCTATGAGACCATAGTACATCAATAGTCTGGTTGCAGGATCAGTAGATATTTCATACATGAGGTAGTAGAGATCTCTAGAAACTTCTATCATTGTTTCTTATGGTGGAAATTACGTCATGTGTACTATTTTGTACTTTCTCATAGTAGATCTTGTACCTATTTAGACTAGGTCCTTGGGAAAAGTATTATTTTATATTAAAGTTTTGTGAATCGATTGTTACAAATTAAGAGAATTTATTGTTGCTTAATGAATTCTACATATAATTCAATTGGGTGATAAGGGTCTCCTGTCTAGATGGATTTAAAGTAGGTGCCCGCATGATTTGGTTAGTTGGGTCATGGCAGTTCATCCTCTTAGGGTTTTATACACTTTAAATTTCATGGATTCTATATATTTTAGCATAAACAGTAATAATTCTAATCAAATACGTGTTTTCAAACACCCTAAGATCATTACCAACTAAATTTACTCAAATTCTCATCAATTTATATTTAATTCATAGTTTAGGATTAAACCCTAATTTCTACCTTGAACATGATTTTAACGATTTCTAAGGATTCTAGGAAGTAATTCAAGTTTAGAAAGTAGGAAAACCTTACCTTTAAAGATGAAAACTCCCAAAAGTGCAAAAAATCTCCCCTTGCTAAGCCTTAACTCATTTTCGGAAAACAAGATATGTAAAATGAGTATTTTGATTTTAAAAACTGAAATTCTACATTTTTACCACTACGACAATAAAGTTACAACTGCAGCGGCTCATAGACTACTAAGATCTCCATTACGGCGATACGGTTAATGATACAATAGTTCCCCCAAGGCAGCAACTCGGGGCCTCACCATAGTTCAGGCTATTTTACAATTCGTCTCTCCAAATTCAACATCACGAACTAACTCTTTCACAGTAAACTCTATAATCAATGTTCTATTAATCCATTTTACGTACCGAAAGTTGCTAAGGGTTTCTAAACTCGTCCTCTACTACAAAATCAAATTAAACAAACCCACTAATGCTCAATTTACTACCAAATTTCCTTAGACCATCACACCCTAAAGATACACCTAAGACTAGGTCAGCCCTGAATTTTCCAAACATTGCCTAAAGGAAAAAAATTGCAAAGGTTCTACTCTTTTATTTAGTGTAACAATGAATTGGTTCACTTCATTAGATACCAATTACCACTAGTTTGTCCCCGAATAACAATTAGCCCAAAATGATATAACTAAAATAAAGAGTAATTACCTGAGTCTATGAACAAATGCAGGTACCGCTTGTGTATATCCACCTCCATCGCCCAAGTTGTTTCTTCAACTATGCGGTTCCTCCATTAAACTTTCACGGATGGAATGAATCGGGTTGTCAACTTTCTCACATCCCTATCCAATATATCAATTGGCTCCTCTTTGTATAAGAGTTCTTTGTCAAGCAATTCGATGTCCTAACCAACAATATAGTAACCATCAATGTGGTACTCTTGAGCATAAATACGAGGAATCCCGGATAAACCCCACTCAAGCTAATAGGCAAGTCCAGCTTATAAGCCACTGACCCTACCCATTGAAGATATCAAAGAATCCAATATGCCTCAGACTCAACTTGTCTTTCTTACCAAAACACACTACACCATTCATAGGTGACACCTTCAATAGCACTTTGTCACCTTTCTCAAAATTTACATCTCTTACCTTGCTATCCGCGTATTCTAGCGAAATCCCCTTCCCCGAGGCATTTTATGGTAATCGCTCCAGTGAAAAAGAGTCCTCAAGAGGTGGCATTTGAGGCACTTTTATAGTTGGTTGTATGGATGTGGACGTAGACATGGAAGCACTCACATCAGAGAATTGTAATTTGGCTCAAATGTTGATATATCAGGTTGAACATTTTTACACTCGTCTTCTAACTCCTCCTCCTGAATAAATTGGAATTTAGCTGGGAGAAAACTCCTAATCGTCAAAGGGGAATGTATGTCGTATTTCCATTGCCAAGGTTTACCATCGTTGTTGTGGTTGTTGTAATATTTCGTCATCTTGCCATGGTCGATGCATTTTAGCCCACCGCGGCTAAACATACGCCAAGAAAAAAGAGTAGCTAAACATGTGCTCCCTTTGGTGTTATTGTTTCAAGATTATTTCATGTGTGGAAAGTTTTCCTAATGTGTTTATATTTTGTTAAAAAATTTAATTTTATTCTATGTATCATCTATTTTTTATTTTAATATTTTTATGTCACATTGTTTCTATAATATGTACTCAATTGTTAGTTTCAAGGTCATTTTTTAAAAATATAACTAAACGAGAAAATTTCAGACTGAAATTTTTGGGAGACACTAGGCATGATTTCTTGAGAAAAATCACTCACCAACACTAGAACATTTGATTCAGTAAATAATTCCAAGTACTATTTGACATTGGGAATATTTATTGGATTAATTATGCCATTAGGTGTCGTCCTAGCTTCTTTATTCTTCCCAAGGGTTACTAAAGAATTTCAAGTTACATCTTTTGTCAATCTCTCTTTCACCCTTTTCTGTGTCAAAGCGATTTCATGTCATTTTCAATCT
The DNA here is from genome assembly GCA_030864225.1 of Capsicum baccatum var. pendulum. Lineage (NCBI taxonomy): Eukaryota > Viridiplantae > Streptophyta > Magnoliopsida > Solanales > Solanaceae > Capsicum > Capsicum baccatum. The sequence continues at coordinate 166,818,781 of CM061558.1, read as the reverse complement.
TGATCAAGAACCTTACCAATGATCATATTTTCTTCTGTGCTGACTTTGATGCTAACATTACCTACAATGTCCCAATTCCTTGGCAAGCTAATATTTCTTCTAAGTTTTATCAAGATGAGAAAGCTCAAAAGTCAAAACCTTATTGATGCAACTCTACAATTTCATGAGGGATTCCTTTAATACAACTTCCTTCTAAGTGGTTCCGGGTCTACCTAGCAGTATTACTCATCATGATTTCACATTTACGGACTGATACATACGGCTGTCGATGTAAAACATGGCCAAAATTTCTCAAGCAACGACCTTCTATTATTTTATCCTCTATCTGTGCTACTTGAACCTTTTCAACATGTGGTTATTTATAATGTTTTCTAGTGTTGTATGAGAACACATCCATCTTAGCATCCACATGTTTGAGGTGCTCATCTTATAGTGTCGTACTTTAGCGATCCAACATTCACTCCAATATAACGTTGGTCTTATAACTATTCTATACAACTTACCTTTCATTTTGATAGAATTCCTATCACATAAACACCCTCATAATACATCTTTTCAATCATCCCATTTTGATTGTGTGTAACATCTACTTTTATCATTCCATTCTTTGAGAACAAGCCTTGAGATCTAAATTGTTTCCATCTAAACTCACCTCAATTCCGTTCTTATGTTTGACTAAATTTGTGATACATATATATGCAGTCTTACTTCCACTTATGCTAAAACTTTACTCTTTAAAAAAAATGTTTACTCTAGAACGCTTCTCCGTCGCTTAAAACTTTTGATTGATGCTCACTAACTTCAATTATTTGTTGTACATATATTGGTAGACACTCTTTACACCATTTGCAAAACAGGAACTCGAACTCTATTGACACTTACGGTCATTTGCTAGGGAGTATAAAAATAGTGTAATAGTGTAAAATATGGTGTATTCATAATGTTTGCATTAGTAATGCTGGTAATTATGCTTCCATTAGCTATGTTGAGACTTTTCTTATGCAGCATCTAGTTTGGTGTAATAAAAAATAACAAGCATTGCATAATTTCTTTTTTGTTTAATTGTTTACAAAACTACCCACCACAAATATGGTGGACAAAATGTAGAAAAAGCTAAATTCCCATGCATTAGTTATACACCTAAATACTAAATAGTGTGTAACTAATGCTTGCTTAGGTTAAAACCACAAACAAAATGAAATGTAGGGAGTAGCTTTTTGCCATTACAAGGTGGAAACAAATAAACTAAGGATAAAGGAGACTGCAAGTCGCTTCAAACATTACAAACATAAGAACACAAATGAATGAAGTAATTCTACATTTAAATGAGCAAAAGAAAAATATAGATATTGCCATAAGACAGCCAACTTAACTACTCTGGCAACTAAACCTGGTATTACAAAAATGGAGATCTAGGTAACAAACTAGATTACTGACAGCTCAGTTTCTTGCTCGTCGAACCAATGTTTGTAAATGACGATGAATAATGCGGAGATCAATTATCTCCATTGAATCAAGCAACCAGAAGACCTACTTGGTGAAATAGCTAGGATTACTCTGCCTTTTGCCTGCGGTTCTCATCCATAATTTTCTGGAACTCTTTCTCACTTCTTGCTATCAAACGCTTAACAGTATCAAAAGTGGTGAGCCTAATACTGCACCAGAAAATGAAGACAGACAAAGAATGATGTGTTAGGTTAGAATGTTAAATTTCGTCAATGATCATTGTGCACGGTAACAATAGCAGTAATCCCTCATATGGAATGGTCCCCCCCTTGGAGAGCGATGAGAAGAAATAAAGTCACCAGGCATCGTAATTTTTTTTTTGTTTTTGTGAGGTAGGGGGGTGGAGGATGGGGATCAGCAACACAGATATGATAGTCCAAATGAAGTCTCTGCATTTATAATTGGTCAAAAAATATATGAACCTAGCTCAAGACAGAATTGGTAGGATAATGTTCAATGCAGTCATCTCATGGAGCAAAAAGGATGCTCTAAGATGAATCAACGATTTTAATATGTTGCAGATGGCAATTATAACAGCTCTGCTGAGTATTTCTTCAAGCAGTTTGCCAAGCAAACATAGCAAATTACTTGGCCAAGCATGAGACTTAAACACATGCAAGCCTAACTATATCAATGTAATCAACGAATATAGTATGCCAAGATCCACAATAGAAACTGTCAAACATAACTATCGTGAAAAATGAGAAAAAAGTGAGCAGCAAAAGGAAGAAAACAAAAGAGAGTGCAAAGAAACCCGAAAAAGACAATAGGAATGAGAAAAATGTACCTGCTATTAGGGAGAGTTTTCAGTGCATTGGGAACAAAACCCCTGTACAATCCAACTACACCATCACGTGCCACTATGCCTGAAAAAGAAAAGGGTGACTTAAAACTATTAGAAAGAGTATTAGGTTGAACATTTTTCTCAGTTCAGAATAACTCAGATCCCCTCTCGTGGTTCTTTTTCTTTTTTGATAACCAAGAAATCCAGGAGGGTGGCGTACGGTTCCAAACCCGGTAGATAGTGGATCGAACCCATCACCAGTGTTTTGGACGGCGAAAGGCGACAAGAGGCGAAAAGGCTCTGCCTCGCCAAGCGGCGAGGCGAGCGCCTTTTGAAAGTGCGGCGACAATTGACACAAAAAAATTAAAATAATTAATTGCATATATAAATGATCAAAAAATCTCAATAGCACTAATATATTAGGAAATATTTTAAGTCAAAAATTAAGTAGCCATTTGTCCATGAAAACTAAAATTTTCCGGAGTTGGAGTTGAAATTGGAGTTGGAGTTGTGTTTGGCATGTCTTTTTTGAAAAAAAATTGACTTTTTAAAAAACTTTTTTAAATATGATTTTATGCACTAACTTTTACAAACTATCAAAATCACCCAACTAAAATTTACCTACTAATGTAAAAAGAACACAATTAGCCACTATTATAAAAATAATTACATATATATGACCATATTTAATGAATTTCAATTATGACATATATAATATTTACATTAATAGCCGTTTTCTCATATTTAAAAATTTTAAATATGGATGTTATATTAACAGATCACTGCTTCCTATTTTTGAGGTAACAAATATTATCTTTCAAATAAATTTATTTTTTTAGAAATTTATTTAATTTATTTCCTTTATTTTCCGTTCCTAAAAAATAAGAAATGATGAGTTGTTATTAAATTTTAGGGTGCCGCTAATTTATTTCTTTAATTTTTTTATACATGAAAGATTTTACTGTGCGTGAATAAATTATTTCTATGTAAAACATGCTTTGCATATTTATGGTATATTATATTATATACCATAAATATATAAATATGCTTAGTATGTTTCTTTATACTTTGTATTTTTATATATGTGTGTATATGGTATATACATGGTATAAACTTCATATATAACATACTTTGTATATTTATATTATAAATATGCTTAGTATATTTATATATGTGTATATGGTATATACATGCTATAAACTTTATATATAACATACTGTGTATTTCTATTATAAATATAATATTTTATATATTTATGGGTATAAATATAATACTTTATATATTTATGGGTATAAATATAAATTAGCAGTAAAATAATGTCTTATGTCTTAAATAAGGGAGAAAATTAATGATAGGAGAGAAAAAGAGATATATATTAATTAGGATAGCATTAAGTTTGAAATTATAATTATCGCATTCTTTAAAACTGCTATATACGTAATATTGAAAATGTAATGTTATAAAAAGAGTTTTACGTAAAACTTTAAAAGATCGGGGTTATATGTAATAATAATAAAAGTTGAAATTGGAGTTGGAAAATTGTGAAAACAACAAGAACCTGTTTTTCCTTTTCAGAAAAATTTTCCAGAATTATTTTTTGAATTTTCATGGCCAAACACCACAATTTCCAACTCCGGAAAAATTTTCTAAAAAAAAAAGGAAAAAATTTCCATGGCCAAACGAGCCCTAAAAATAGATAGTAGATAGATACTACAAAAATATTTCAATTACGATATTAATTAGTTATATTATATAAGTTATAGAAAAAATAGATTTTTTTACATACTGTTTACTCATTTTTTTTACACAATGTTTACTGTTACAGTAATATAGTGTACTCTTTGTGACTTGTGAGAAACAAAAAAGAGGAAGAAATAGAAGAAGAAAAACAGAGGAGGAAATCAGAGGAAGAAGAAAGTAGGAGAAGAAATCAAGAAAAAAAAAAGAACGAAATCAGTATGTACCAGTCGCTGGAGTAAGAAGAAGAAAGTAGAAAAACAAATAAGAGAAAACGACACTTACCAGTTGTCGGGTCACTGCCGCCGATCGCCGGAATCTCGCACAAAGTCACAGTCACAGTCGCACTTGCCTTAGGTCTTGGTTGCAGTCACACACGCAGTAAATCGATTGAACAAAAATAAAAAAAAAAAAACTAAAATTACCTTTTATCCCTAAAACCCTAATTAAAAAAAAAAAAAAAGGTGTCGCCTCGCCTCGCCATGTCGCCATCCTCGCCTTGGCGTCGCCTTTAGCAGGTCACAGCACCACGAAGGCAGGTGGCGACACTGCCTCGCCTTGCCTCGCCATTCGCCATTGGCGACGTGGCGAGCGCCATTGATAACACTGTCCATGACGAGCTGCCTAATCCACACATCACATGTTGCAGTCTCACCAGTATACCAAAGCCCTGGGAGCAATCCCCTCTCAAGCTTGTTAAACAAGGATTTCAAACTATAATACAATCTGTCACTGAATTTTAAATGTTTATTTTTCCCAAAGTGAACTTTAAAATCAAAAAGTTCGAGGAATTGACATTTTTTGACATTTTATACTTCTTGATACTTAAACGTTAAGGATTCGAAGGCACAAATACATCAGAAATTGGGAAACAGTTTTGTTAAAGCGGCTCTACAACAATACGTATAGCTATTTTCTTTTTCTTGCTCATCCCATTTATCATGACCTATGTTGACTAGAGTTTATGAGAAAACTGATCTATTATATCTAACTTTGGTAGATATTTATCAGCATTATTGGATGATGTCATAGGTGTGAAGATGTTGATTAAAACCAAAATAATATAAACAGAAATTATATTAATTCGATCTGAAACAGGTGCATATTGCCGTTTAAGGAACAAATCATATTTTGAGACGAACTATGAGAAAGCAATCCAAACAAAAAAAGGGGCTAACGAGCATAATAAATGCATCCGTTTAAAGCAAGGCTTGTATTGGCATGGCAATGTTTGTACCACAATATCTATGGCTACAACGGCGCACTTGGAAAACTTAATGGTTGTACTATTACCAAAAGGTAGACTACACTTTAGGCAGCAAACCTAGGACCCCAGTAAACTGGGCAAAACTTGGACAGCAGGATGCGTGAATCAAGAATTCGGGATCATGCAAAACCTTGAAAACTGGACATGTGAATCAAACAAGCAAAATAAAAATATGGTTTAGGTTAAAAGAACGAAGACAATCCTTCCTTTCAGATGTCTGTTTACTCAGAGAAACGTAAAAGCATTTGTTTATTATATTTACATTCAGTTTTTTGGATTTTTCTGTAAGAAGTGCAATTCCTATTATTTTAAACGTCTTAAATTGAAGGTCACTGTGAAGTTCTTCAGAAGATTATTTAAAATTTGCTGATTAAGTTGATTATTTCTCACTCCTTGCGTGGATTCTGTTGGATTTTAGCTAAGAGATTAAGGAAATAACAGAAAAAGGCTTAGCGAAAAAACAAATACTGCAGTTTTGTCAAATTGAATTGTTTTATTCAGCTTTGTTGAACTTACAGTTATAGGAAACTTGCAGAAAAGAACATTAAAAATATGATCAGCATCCTAGCCTACGATATCTTTATAGAATAATATCTTTACCTAACTAATTACTAAGAATTAGGGATAACTAGCTAAGAAACAATTAACTCAGATTTACTCAAAAAATTAAAGCAGTAAAATAAAATTACTGCAGTTAAAAAACATCATTCTAACCGACTCATCAGTGAGGCATAGACAAACACAGTTTGGCAAAATCTGTAACCAGTTACAATAAGAGATACAGACAATGACATCTTTTAGATTTTGTTTACCTGGGAAGGCATCAAAAATTGTCATATAAGGTGTACCCTTCATTTGCATTTGCCTTCTCACTGTGTCCAATGGATAGCACATTAGAGTGGCAATAGTAGCTGAAAGCAAACCTGTAACCAGAGATGCTTCAGTTCGTTTCTGATATTTCTCCGGCAAAGATTTCTTCACCCTAACATTCAGAAAAGTGTCATTTAGGTTATAGTAGCACCAGGACCTTGTCTTCAGATGATATAGAAAAAAAGATCTTCAAAAGAACATAGACTCACAAGTCAAAAACACAAAAGTTCACAGCGATATATGGAGCTATTCCAATGAGAGAGGGCCCGAGACCATTATAAAAGGATGCAACGCCTTCCTCTTTCAGCATGTTTAAAGCAACCTGAAATAATTGAAACTCTGAATCAGATATGTCCTGGTGTCATAAATTCTGAGTTATCCGATTCTTACCTCACTCATCGTTTTATACCCAGGGTCAACTGCTAATCTCAACCTGAGAACATCTAGTGGGTAGGTTACCTGACAACAAATCAACAAATTAACTTCTTGGAGATAGATGAAAAAGAAACTAATTTTAACCCAAAAACAAGAACAGGAATAGGAATAATTGAGATATTGCATGCACAATCATTCCCTTCCCTGCAAGGGGGGAGAAAGAGAGATAAAATGGTAGGTTTTCAAATAAATCTTATAAAGCAAACAACAGTGTTCAGATCAGTAGCATTACCGAGATAACAATAAGTACTAAGTTTCTGCCAGGTCTATTCTATTCACTTGAGCAAACAAAATTGCAAAAATTATATGCCAAACGGACAACTACTTAGAAAAAACTCTTTGGTGTTCACATAATGCGAACTTACAAAAGTAGAAGTCATGCCAGCACAAGCACCTGCTGCTAGTCTTCCAATGACAGAAAGCTCCCCATCCTTTCCTTGAAAAAGTTTCTGAAAATAGGAAGCGTAAAATCACTTTATTCTGGTCAAACAAACAAACCAGTTTGAAAGTTCTCTTCAAAGATGTTTCATTACCTTGTAGGTTTCATATGCAAATAACTGCACCGCACTATAAGGTATGATCCGTATCACCTAAAACATTAACAGAAAATAATCAACTTGATGCTTAAAAAAGCAATCACCAAGATTTGACAAGAAATGTGACTCAGTGGGGAAATGGTGCAAATACCTGTGGAAGGTTTCCTTTCCAATATCCTTTGATACCTTCCTCCTTCCCAATCAATGTAAACGCCTGCAATACAATTTCCGGCATATATCAAAAAATTGAGAATCATATGACTCAATGATGGCATCTATGAGTGGTAATTATCACCCTATGGAAGGTCTGCGTTTGCAGAAAAGAAGAAGAAAAAGCAAAATGGCTATATACTAAATAGGATAACCCAACCCAAAAGACTAGACTATATTAGGCGGGAGAACACATTTAGCTGATAGACCCATTACCAGGACCCCTAGGAACTCAATTGGCTTAAGAAAATATCACTCGCTTGAGTGCCAAAGACCTCGTGGATCACGGCTGGTGCCACTTGTTTAGATCCAGGTCACCACTCCTGGCACCCCTCTGAGGCTCTGACCAAATTTGACATGGCATGTATCTCATAATTTTATTCTTTTTTGGGGATAAGTTACAACTGACAATCCCGAGTATAGGCCACTCCTTGCGCCCAACCAGTTGGTCCTCAAGCGTTGATCAACCTACTCTAATATCAACTGTTATAGGGTAAACAAGAAAGCCTGACTCAAAAGACTTGCCTATTAGGTGGGAGAGCGCATTTAGACTATAAATCCAGTACTTGTAGTCTTTTTAATCGATGAGGGACTCAATTGCTTCAAGACATACAACATTACAGAGAGAATCAAAGGTTTATACCCAAGTAAAGAGAAGTAAAAAAGAAAGGCAGAAAATGTATGTTACCACATTTATATATTCATCATATTGTCTTTATCAAAAAATTAAATAAATCTTTCTAAAGACAGAACTATCGAAACTGAGGCCTACGCAACACTCTGCAACTTTTAGTAGGTGGTAGAAGTCAGTCATCAATGCTAACTTACAAGTGACCAATTGACTGTATTTCTACACTCAAGGGTAGAGTGAAAGGGAGAGTCTCTGTCTTTCCCAATAAAATGGTTTTTAACTATGATACTGCAGATCACTCCCTTACTCTTTCGGATCAATCATCATAATGCTAAAATTCTGCACAATATAAATGAACAAAGAACAGGAAACACCAGACTTCTGGACACTCAATAACATAGCTTGCCTATGTTGTATATCTCAGAAAGCAACTACAGGAAACAGCAATACAATACCTCAATGAATCCAATTCCTTTCTTTGCAGCTTCTTGCCCAGCTCTTAGTCCATGTGTCTGGCAACCAACGCAAAAATCAAGAAGAAATAGTTCAAGATAGAAAACGTAAAAGTGGTTGCTGTTAAATACAAAATGCATTTCAAACTCATAATGCCATAGAGTCACCATACCAGTAAGCTGAAAAGATAGGCGTATGAAGGCTTTTTACAAGAAAGGTGTCATCAGCTGAAGATAACATCAAGTACAAAGTACAAGATTGAGGCAGTGTATAAGGATAGAAGTATGAGCTTAGGATTTCCATATCGGCTACACAACCACATAGTGAGAAAGGATGCTTGCAATGTCAAGTTCCAACTCAGAAATTTTTATTATTCTCATATGGAGCTCGCACCAGAGGAATGGTAGGGAAAGGAGAAGTAACCCCACAATCATTCTTGCACTGATATGTATCAGGCAATTCTTCTTTCTCCCCTTTTTCATAGTACAGCAAAATCAGCAGTAATATGCAAATTGTTCTTTTTAACACGTTAACAGGACAATAGCATAAACGCATTGCAGCTGCATGTAAGCTCTTTCTCTACCTCTTCCAGAGACATGAAGACAAACAAGCCTCTTTAGGATTTTAAGCTACACATTCAGGATATGGCATAAGATGGCGAGAGTAGAAGGTGATAGAAGTACTCCTTCAAAGGAGGTGGCATTTTTTGGCTAGATAGAGGTGCTCCTTCAAAGGAGGTGGCATTTTTTGGCTAGATAGAGGTACTCCTTCAAAGGAGATGGCATTTCTTGGCTAGGGCCATACCTCATGTCATTTCATCCAGTCCACTAACCAAATATGCTCCAAATTCATTTCGCACTCCACTCTTAGGTACTGTATTTCAATTTGAACATTTTGTTACAGTGTACTACCTATGAAGTATCACTAAATCCATAAGAATCCTTTATATCTACTGTTACTTCATCCAGTCTATTTTTTTTCTTCACAGCTGAATAATCTGTTATTTCTAGAGTGCCACCTTATCCTTCTCTACCTAAATACTAGACTTGGTTCACTTATCAAGATTTGAACTCCTTCTTGCCACACAGTCCATGCTGTACTATCTTTATTTTTGAGTCCATGGGGAAATACACACCACTTTATTAGGTCCCATTTTATATACTTAAAAAGCATATATACAATGATTTGTTTGTGTTTTTTTAAAAAGATCTTCTGCTGAACAAACAGAAACCTAAAATTCAAATCCTGAAGTAAACAATCCTATCAAGAAATGAAGCCTAAAATTCAACTGAAAAAATCAACTATCCAAAGACAGCAGCAGTAATGTGATACTTAAAACACCCAAAACAATTGCTCCCTCCGTTTCAATTTGTTTGTCCTACTTTCCTTTTTAGTACATTTCAAAAAAAAATGCATCTTCCCTTATTTAGCAACTCTTTAATTTCAATTTTCCGCATGACATGTTTAAAACAACATACTATTACTATCTCTTTTACTTCGACTATCACACTCTTTTGATGTAGCTACTGTTCTTTTTTCAGAATGCTTTGTCATATTTTTTTAGTATCTGCATTGACATGCTCTTCCTTAAGCCGAGGGTTTATCGGAAACAGCCTCTCTACCTCCCAAGGTAGTGGTAAGATCTGCATACACTCTATCCTCCCCAGACCTCACTCGTGGAATTAAATTGGTTTTGTTGTTGTTTTGTATATTTAACACAACAAGATTTAAAGTTATTTTGGTACATTTGACATATTTTTAATATAACACCACGAGATTCAAACATCTTACTCTCTCTCTCTATCTCAATTTATATGACACTTAACTACTTAACTTTTTAGTCAGTCGAATACAGAAAAACACATTTCTATATTTACTAACAATTTAACTGTAAAATACCTATTTTATACTTCATGAAATTATTTTATAGCCACATAAACATCAATAACTTATTTTAAATCATACAAGTTTCGAAAGTATTTCTTTCTTTCTTAAACTCCATGTCAAATCAAACAACATCATATATATATATATATATATATATATATATATATATATATATATATATATGGGACAGAGGGAATATTTACTTTTTTAAACTTTGTAGCAATCAAAATAGGGATAAGACACAAGTAACCCCTAAACTATAGCGGAAATATCAGTGACACACCTAAACTTTACAGTCCCTATTCCCCCTAAAATTATTTTTCTTCTATTTTGTGCTCCTTTTGTGTTAGTGCTGACTTGACAGCCACACCATTATAAAAGGAATATAAAAATACAGAAAATGAGTTTAGGGATAATAGGACCGCATAAAGTTTAGATATGTCATTGGGATTTAGCGTATAGTTAGGGGTACTTGTGCCTTATCTCGCTCAAAATACGACAAACAAACTAAAAGAGTTTTAAAAAAAAGAACCTGCATGAGGAGCTTGATACGATCAAGTGGAGCAGTGACAGACTTAGCAGCAGCACCAGCAATAGCACCAGCAGCAAACAATGCAGCTTCTTTCGGAACCAAAGCCACCAATGCCAAAGGATTTCTTATAAGCTGAGCAGCTGTTGGATTATTATTATTATTATTAAACGTTTTTTCATCTAAATTCTCTGATGATAACGAAATACAACCAAAATTACACCCATTTTTTACAGAATGAACCGGAAAACCGTTCTGGCAGGGTTGAATGATTTTAGTGCTGTTGGATAATTCAAGACCCGGAATATCCATGGATACTAAAACGGGTCGGTTTTTCTTCATGGTGGGTATAGAGCAATGAAGTTTTTTTCCTTTGTTGTACTTGTGAATGAAGAAGATAAGAGGGGCTTTAGAAGGGGAGATGCTACTGTGTAAAATGAAGAAAAAAAAATAACAAGACTTTTGGGGTTTATTCTCTTTCTATTTTCCTTTTGTATATAGTTGCGAGAAGTCCGTACAAAATACGAGCCTAATATTTATCCTAAATTAATATTATAATATAATAATTATATCAATTAGTGTAGTATTTTTTAGATTTTAAAATTTAATTAAATTTATTTTTCAAAGTACTTTTTGCATATATTCTTAAAATATTTTAATTTATCAATTATTGTGAATCATTATTCAAATGTATAATTTTATCTCAAAAATTTAATTCACGATTAAAATTATACTCTACAAATATATAAAGTAGTAAAGAGTATGAAAAGCAAAATCCGATGGGTCTATATTACTTTTTTTCAGATAACACAGATTCCATATCTGTTATTTTTTTATATCAATTAATGCGACACAAATAAAATTTAGATACAATCATATTTTTAATATGTTTTTAGATATTTTAAGTTGTTAAGCAGTTGTTTGGCCATGAGTATTTTTTCACTTTTTCTTCGAAAAATTATTTTATTTTAGTAAAAAAGATGAAAATTACAGTGTTTGGCCATAAAAATTTCAAATACAATTTGAAATTGTATTTTGGAAAAGTGAAAACAAGAAAAACTTGTTTTCACTTTTTCACTCTTACTTTTCACACAAAAATTCAAAAACAATTTTAATTTATATTCATCGTCAAACACAACTCCAACTCCAACTTCAAACTCTATTTTCAACTCCGAAAAATTATATTTTCATGGCCAAACGGGGCCTAACTATTTTAATTTATAATCATTTTTATGTAGTTTTCATATAATAGACATTACTCTCCCTGTCCAAACTCTTGTTGCGTTTATACTCAATTATATATTTAAAATAATTTAAGTTTTTTAAATTAATGTGATTTATAGTAATTTTCTTCTATTTCAAATTAAGTGGCATTGATATAATTTCGAGAGTCAAATATTTTATATTTTATAAATTTTTTAAGTTGTTAATTATTGTGATTTATAGTATTTTTATGTATTTTTTTGAAATATACAATAGATTAATTTGTTTTTAGATATTTTAAGTTGTAAACTATTGTATTTTGAATACTTTTTATGTAATTTTTTAAATAGTATATGTTACCTTTTGTGGCATTGATAGTCAATTACATTTCTTAAATAATTTAAGTTTTAAATTATTGTAATTTATAATACTTTTTTCTTTTATTCCAATTTAAGTAGCATAATGCTTAGATGACCATATTATTAATTTGGAGTGATATAGTAAAATCACAATTGAAACAGTGAAGTATACATATCTTAAATGACTCACAACAACTAATTTAAAGTTATATAGAAACATTACTATAAAAATTACTTGTGAATTTTTTTTAAGTGGGCCTCATATAAGACATCAAGTTAATTAAGCGTCAAAAGTTAATTTATCATTTTATATCTATTTTATCTTTTTTATTAAATATTATTAATTTTGTAATACTTAGATGACTTATAATAATTAATCAGTGGTGATATTTAGTAAAATTACGATTGAAGCAGCCGAAGCCGACATATCATAAATGTCTATTTTACTTTTTAATTAAATACTATTACTTTTTTTAATATATAAATAATTTATAAATAATTAATTAGGAGTAATATTGTAAAATCATGAAACAAGAAGCCAAAGTAGGCACATTGACGGCCAGTTGTCTGCTTCTCTTTTCTTTCCCTCTTATTAGATAGTAAAACACTACACTCATATCCCAATTTGTTAATGTGTCCAGTTTAAATTTTGTGATTCACACTTTTACATTTTAACTAGTTTAGGATATGTGCTTCGCATGTGTGTCTCGCATTAATCTATAAAATTATATGTAGAGAATTATTTAAAATTCATATTAACGTTAACATAAATGTTATATCTATTTAAAATATATGAATAAATATTGTACAAAGACAATAAATTATATGAAGTTAAATAAATTTTGACATTAAAATATTAGCAGGATTCATTTAAATGATAAAAATAAATGTTACAAGAGAAAATTGAAGGAAAAGTGTCATTTAAGTCTTGAATGAAGGATTGGTGACATTGACAAACTTAAAGGGTCAAACATAATGAGCAAACTTGATTAAGTTAATTGTGGACTTGATTAATATTTTTAAAACTTTCTGATCTTTTTAAAAATACAAATCAACCCACACCCCTCTCCTCTCCAAATCATCAATCGTCTCTCTTGTCTCTATCTCGACAGCTTCTCTCAACTCTCTCCCAACCAACAGTTCTACAAAATTTCTTTCTTCAATCCTTGGCGACTTCAACCTCTGGCGACAAATAGTCAAGCGAGTTCCTTTTCGACTTTCAACTGTCAATGTTACAGCAGTGTTCTTCGGCGACAACAACCTATTTCTTCTGTCACCAGCAAAAATTTATGCCTTTTTAGTTTTAAAGAAAAAAAGGGAACTTGAGTCAACTTCTCTTCTATTATTGGTTAACAATTTTAATATCTATTACTTTAATTTGAAATGTGGACTGAAGAAAACCCTAATTTAATTTCTGGCATTTCTTCTTTACTCTTTCTGAAATATAATTTTATATTGTTATTATAGTTTTTATTGTCAAACTGTTGATTCGATTCTTTAGTATCTGTTGAGTTTTTTGAAGTTTAATTTTTGTTGTTTGTATTTGTACAAACGCAAAACAACAATGTTGGTGATTTTTGGTCACCATTGATGTTCTTATTCTTAGTGTGTGTGTGTGTTGTGTTGGTGCTGCTGGGTTGATTTGTTGTTTTTCCTGATAAAAATGGTGTATTTGATATTAAACGGTGATGGTGTTGTTATGCTATTGAACAAAATTCTGGCACTATTTTTCACTACAAACGCAAATCTGATGCAACAGATAAAAAATCTGATGTAATAGATGAAAAATCTGATGCAACAGATGAACAATCTAATAGATCATTCATTTGTTGCGATAGATGACTCTTCTGTTTAGAAGAAATCTAAACAATATTGACAGCTGATAACAGTTCCAACAGATCTAAACAATATTGACAACTGATAACAGTTCCAACAGATAACTCATTTGGTAATAGATAAGTAATCTGTTTCAAAAAATGAGTGATTTGTTATAATTATTTCCAACGGATTACTCATCCATTGCAATAGGTTGGTTATATTTGGCAACAGATAACCTTCCTGGCGCAACAGATGAGTGATCTATTTTTATTATTTCCAACGGATTACTCATCTATTGCAACAGGTTGATTATATATAGTAACAGATAAACTACCTAGTGCAATAGATGAGTGATCTGTTTTTATTGTTTCCAATGATTTAATCATCCGTTGCAACAGGTCGGTTATATGTTGCAACAGATAACATACCTGGTGCAACAAATGTGTGGTCTATTAGAACTGTTATTTTACTGTTATGCATGTTAGATTTACTGTTATCTTTTATAACGATGCATTAATCAATTATAATCTACTTTATGTTCCTATTAATTTAAGATAATATGGCTCTCAAAAGAAAAGAAACCGAATCAAGTCAAAATAAAGGAACAAGTGAAGCAGCTACGCTACATCCACTACTCTATGAGCTTGCTTTACAAGCGTTATCTCAATCAGGAGCAGAAGATAATGAACATGGGGAGGAGGAATGTTTCAAAAGAGATTATCCAAATGCTAATAGCCCTTATACTGAAAAGTTGGTCAAAACCCTCAGCATTGATCGTTATCTTATAAGAATTCAGTGCGGTAGTGCCATAGATTTAATGGGTGATTTCGTGGTTAAGTCAGCCATGGAAAAATCTTTCGACGCCTTCATAAAAATACTTCAAGAACAAAATTTGGATTCTTATTTCAGGGAAAGCTGCTTTGGGCAATATCTTGATTTGCTAGAGGACAACAATGCTTGTTTTCAAATGAAAATGGTATATGATCTTCTTAAGTGTAGGTTCATGTATAAAAACAAAGATAAGATTGATAAGGTGTGGATGCATGCCTATTTGTTTTGGTTGGAAGGAGTTTGTCATAGTTACTAGACTAAAATATTATCCTCCTTCTCCTTCTCAAGTTATACCTAATCTAACCCAAAAAAAGAACCCCACACACCCAAAAAAGGAAAAGATAAGTCAAGTGATCGTGATGACCTGGTGTCCATTGTTGGTCCAAGTTTCAAAAACAAAAATTTGATAGAAGCGTTGAAAGGTAAAAGACTTTCAAAGAAGCACAAGAAATCATTGGGCTTGGTTTGGTTTGTACATAATATTCTTTGGGAGAGAGACGTTAACAACAACATAAGCTGAAGTTTAATAAATCTCTTCGAGGATCTTAAGGCATTTAACAGCTATTCTTGGGGTTATGAAAGCTTCAAAATGATTGTCAAATATTTGTTAACTCCATTAACGCCATAGACTGTCAACTTATATGGCATTACATGGTCTTTCATGGTAAATATTTCTTTTATTATGATATGATTCATTTTTTTATTCAATAATGCTTTTGATTTATTGGTGTTATGTTACAGGCTTGGGAATTTAAGTCATTCCTTATTTGAGACAACAAGTAAACTGACTGTGCCCAAGTGCACACGTAAGTGTACGTGGTCTTATTAAGTAGTAAAGTGGCCTAATGAAAGTCAAGTATCGATCCCACAGGGACTTGGTTAAACAATTGTTCAATTTCAATTCACAATTTAAATTCAACTGGTGCAAAAGTAACCGCAAGAGAGATTTGAGTTTGTAAATTACTAGTAAAATAACTAGTGCGCCTTGGACAATCAATAGGATTAAAACACAGGGTTGAAGCATTTTGCACACTCGTACTATATTATTGAACTTCATTCGTTAACTTACTCATCTTGGTTGTCAATTTATAAGGTTAATCGCATGATCATGGTCTCCTGACCTCTAATCAATTACCTAATGTGGACATTACAACTACATTGTTGAGCGGAGATGTAATAATCCACTTAAGTTCTTTAAGCTATCATCCTACACTTGAATCAAGTAAGGCATCTAAGTACATCTTTGTCCTAGACGCTAATCTGTATTCCTTATTTCATAAAAGACTACAAACCATACTTTGTTCAATCTACGTTCCTAATGAAAGACAAGTATCGATCCCACATGGACTTGGTTAAATAACAGTTCAATTTCAGTTCATAATTTAAATTCAACTGGTGCAAAAGTAACCGCAAGAGAGATTTGAGTTTGTAAATTGCTAGTAAAATAACTAGTGCGTAAAGTAAAGATCTTGGACAATCAATAGGATTAAAACACAGGGTTGAAGTGTTTTGCACACTCGTACTATGTTATTGAACTTCATTCGTTAACTTACTCATCTTGGTTGTCAATTTGTAGGGTTAATCGCATGATCATGGTCTCCTGACCTCTAATCAATTACCTAATGTGGACATACAACTACATCGTTGAGTGGAGATATAATAATCCACTTAAGTTCTTTAAGATATCATCCTACGTTTGAATCAAGTAAGGCATCTAAGTACATCCTTGTCCTAGACGCTAATCCATATTCCTTATTTCATAAAAGACTACAAACCATACTTTGTTCAATCTACGTTCTATCTCCCTATTCCCTTTTTCGAGTTTACAAAGTTGACAATATGTGTATTGTAAGGGTGATCAAGCCTCAAAATAGTTAAAATAATATTGAACACATAACCAAAAATGATAAGCAAATCAACGAACTCAACTCAAAACAATCGTACTTATGTTTGTGTCTTCAACCCCGGAAAGAAGGCGTTTAGCCACACATAGTCATAGTTGTAATCACAAGGAGGTACTTAACAACTAAGAATATGTATGAACTAAATTAAAATAATAAAAACGTAAGTTATGAAGTTGTATCAGCCTTCTTGATGTTCCAAGACGTCCAAAGATGATTAATAATGTTCACAAAGATGTATTTATAGTAGACAACAAGTCCCAAGCCGATTAAGAGTTACAGTACAACTTTTGCCGTGTTTGGAGGGGGGGCCACGACACGTTGCTTGCTTGACTTGACTAGGTGTCGTGTCGCACTAGATGGTTGGTTCAAGTACGGGTCGCGACACGAGGTTGGCTTGAGTCAAATGGGGGTCGCAATGCGCTCCTATCGCGACACCTCTCTGGAATTTTCTTCTCAAAAATTGGTTAAGTGTTGGACATTCCTCCATTCATCCTTAACGTTGTGGTGTCTTTCCCATGGTTTTCTAGCCTCTAATTCTATATATATCATCATAAATAGCTCACAAAACATCCTACAAGAACACACCATATGAATTACAGGTTCAAACAACACAACATCCATCACGATGAATCAAAACAAGAGCTTAGACTAGATTGATCTCCATGATTTTCCACTTCATGTTTCGACTCTTTACTTGACTCGCTTGAACTTTTTATACTACCAAAAAAAATTTCCATGCATAATAACACCATTAAAACCATTTAGAACACATTAAACACAATAGAATCCAACAAAAGGGACTAGACAAACACCTAGCTCAGGGTAGTAACACTAGTTTTATCGATTAAACTCTAAGTGATCCAATTAAACCCAAACTTGTTTGAAATACACTTTGCACATTATAATCACACACTACATCACTTATATGTTTATTTGTATCAATATGACCATGAATAGCTCATGAATTATCCTCAAAACAAGGATAAAAAGGCTATAATAGTAACAATAGAGTGCATAAATACACCCAACATCATCAACTACCAGGAAGAAGTTTCCTGTCCAAGAATCTTGAGATGGTTGCTGGCCAAAACTGATAAAATACAAAATTTCTTGATCTTTTCAATCCCCCGAAGGAAGCAGTAATTCCAATTCTAATCAAGTTTTCATTTTAATTAATGATTATTTTAAATGATTTCATCATCATTCTAATATATGTACTGATTTATTTTAGATTGTCAATTTGTGGCTTGTTTCAACCAATCAAGGGTTAAAGATGCAAGTTTTCTTACTTTATGGTCTGTGTAAACTTTATCGGACCCTAACGTCATTGATAGAATAAAAATAAAATTATTTACAGTAACAACCATCACAAGAAAAACAATTTTGGAGGGTAGGCTTATTGTTGTTGATGATGGTAGTGCTAGCGGTACTGCTATTGGGGCTAATGATGCTCCTCTTATAGATTTTGATATAACAAACCATTATGATTATGATCATACTGGTTATACATATTTTGCCACTTATAGAGAATGTTTTTTATGCAAATGTCAAGACTGCAAGGCAAAACATGATGGAGTGATTAATGTTATTAATGCAGTAACTGCTTCTGTAAAGGAAATGATATCTAAGAGAGGTGTTATTCCATCAAAGAGGATTTCATATCCATACACTCCACTAGAGATCAAGGTGGCTAAGAGGAGAAGGAAAGATATTTCCAAAGCATCATCAAGCATCGAAAAAAGAAAAATTACGTCTTTGTCTTTATCTTGCATCATTGTTCAATGTATAAGGGCCATAGAAGATCAGCATGAGCTGAAGAAGGTGAATGTACATCATCTGTTCCAACAAACAAACAGACACATCTCTATTTCAACAGATAATACATCTGCTAAAAATTATCAAACAGATATATACATCTATTGCAACTGTTATCTAACCTGTTGCATCAGATGTGTTATCTATTACAACATATGTTTTTCTATTTTAGCAAATCAAATAGGTTTTCGTACTATTTTAATTTCTACAATAGATGAGTCTTATATTGCAACAGATGGGTGTTCTGTTTGAAATTATTGTACCGCTCTATTTTACCTATTCGAATTTATCCCAACAAATGATCCATCTATTACAACATAAGACTTATTTGTTGTAACAGATAGACAATCTGTTGTATATATCTGTAATTAGCATTGACAATCCTGGTTTTCCAGGTGGATTTCACAGTAGAAGCTACTGTTGAATAGCATAATATAACAATTGATAATCCATCAATTGCTTCTAAAGAAGAAGAAAAAGTGGAGTCTGCCAGTTCAGGAGAATAGAAGAATTACCCGTTTGAAGGGTTCAACATCTTAGACGAGGCTCCGAGAAAACTAACAAAGTTGATCAACGACTATTCAAAATGGATTGTTAAAGCATCATGCCGACAGGTACATAAATTAATTTTAAAGACATTGATTTATACAATTCTTGTTGTAAAAATATGACATTAACACATATAAATCATCATGTAGAAAATAAAATGACAAACACTACAAAATGAATGAACCGAGTCTTGGTTTTGATATGTTCAACTTTGTTTTTGCACATTTTGAAATGAAGAATTGGTTTTATTTGATGTCACAGCCCCAAACTTGCTGGAATGATGAGGTTTAAATGTCAATACATATTACTATTAATTAATTCTTTAATCAATTATATTTGTGTATTAATTTTTCATCACGTAATATGAAATATTTAATAATATGCGTAGCACATCGATGTCATTTTTTACTACCTCCGAAAGAAAGCTAAGTTGCAAATACAAGAATAATATAGATACACGACTTACAATTATTTGTACAAAGTTTACATCAATAATGCCTGCGATAGGTATTGTCAACAACAGCCGAAAGTTTCCCAAAATGAGGAATGCATAATCAACATCATCAAAGGTTTTAGCATTCCAGCTGGCTTAACATGGCATTAGATCAACGAAGTTTACATCCCAACAATTATGGTGATGAATTTCATTGGGTGTTGGCTGTCGTCGTTCTAAAAGAGAGACGCATCCGAGTTTATGACTCGATGTCATGAATGAGATATTTTTGGCCATCGTCTGAGATACAAAAGATGGCCAAAATATTACCTACTTATCTTGATATGAGTGGCTTTTTAGACCAAAAGGTTCATACTGATTGGTCGACGATTAAAGCATATCGGGTTAAATTGGGTAATCTATTTGATGTACAATATATTGAAGAAATTGCTCAATGAACCATTGGTAGCCTGTAAGTATAAGTATTGTGATTTAGTTTTATTTTATAAATTTCAAAACGTTTACATGAACTACAAGATATGGATTATTTATTTTTTTTAAAAATGCAGGGATTGCAGTCTTTTTGTTGCTACTTACACCGAGTATTTGAGCGATGGATTACAAATACCAAATGATGGACTTGATTTCGGATTACTCCACAAAATATATGTTGCTCTTTTATGGAAATACGGAGAAGCGAAAGCTCAAAAATCGTACGCAAGCGACATTAAAAATCCACGACGGCCAAAGCCAAATTCTGTAGCACCAAATGAAGAATAACTTGTCCATATTGAATAGATATTATTGCTTGAGTCTATCAAGTAATAACTTATCCTCCTTTGTTAACTTGTTTATTTATTTGTAGAGTAGATCATTTGTACCCATAATAATTTTTTTATATTTCATTTATTTGTTGAGCTTTTTCATGTAATTTCCAGAGGCTTCGATTTATTTTATGATGTCTATGAATATGATTTAATACTTAGTTTTTATCTTGTTAATTGAAATAGAATACTAGATTCAAATATCACAACAGATAATAAATCTACTGCAACAGATGACATGTCTTATAAAACAGATTTAGACATATATTGCAACATGTAGGTCATCTGCTGGAAATTATATAACAGGCCTTCCTACTTTTTTAATTTATTCCAATAGATTACCTATTAGTTGCAACATATAGATTATATGTTTCAACAGATTGTATATTTGTTGCAACAGACAAACTGAGAAATATCTGCATAATGCAACAGATGACCAACCTATTCCAACGAATACTCAATCTATCACAAAAGGTATGATATCTGTTACAACAGATAGACAATCTGTTGTATTATAAAAATTCAACTTTCGTCAGACATAAAACATTATCACTACATGTAAAGTGAAGTGGCTTTCAATAAAAAATTGTTATCTTGTTCGCCTTTGTCTTTGTACATATTATTCTTTATACACGGGCTCCAACCATTTAGTTAGTATCCAATAAACCCAGACCTCTTGCCTTTTTTCATAACAGCGTCACACATATCGGCCATTTCTATACCGGTCAGCAAATACTCGATGTATGCAAGCAAGTATGGCCTGCACGTGGCATCGGTTTTATTTTTTTGAAGGTGGATATTCTTATTTCAATCTTGAAAATCCCATGATTTCTTCATCAAGACTTCTGCAGGCAAATGATCCATCAGTTTACTCTGCGTCAACAACTTAGGAAACAACTTCAAGAGTGGCTTCACGTGGGTTAAAAATGTTGCCTCGTCGAAGACAGGTAAGTTACAGTCATAAACCTTAATATTTTCCTCATCGAGTAATATCTCAACAGCGAGAAAATATTTGACTTCTACATTCATGACTGCAAGGATTCTTTTTTCCTTGGTCTAGCTCTTGTCATGTGGATATGACCTCTTCCATCTAACATAGTTAATCATGTCTTCATTTTATTTAAACGTAGAAGCTAACTGATCAAATCCCCGGCCACCGGGAGCAGCTCGCCTATGGAGATTATCATACCTACTCTTCAAATTATTGTAAAAGTTGAGGTCTATTATCTATCGGTAGCATCATAAGCATCCGAGTAAGCTAATTGTCTGCCCCTCATGAGGCAGAGAATTTTATCAACATACTGTGGTATAAGAAGATAATTTTTAAATAGGTTAGTAATTGTAAAAAATAAAAAACACAGTGGAAAGCTTCTATTATAGAGGGTTCTCTGAATCAGTTCATAGACTACCCAGCTAACGCCACTTATGCAACAGATGTGTAATATGTTGTAACAGAATACCAAGTTATTGCAACAGATTACACATCTGTTCTGTTGCTTCTTCTTCATGGAGTAGATTGGAAGGCTACATTAGCAAAAGTAAACTTATATTGTCCATATACCACTCACGCATATTTGTCATACTCATGAAGTCTTGGACAGAAAATAAATGCATGGAGTATTCTTGTGGAGGTTTCATCTCGTCAATCATGATTTTTTCCATTTCCTTCTTCTCTTCATTGCTATGTCCCACGTATATGTCCAACTTTTTCAGTTGCCCCTGTACTTTAACAACCCTTGGAGTGAAAGGAGTTGATAGTTTTTCTGTTTTTAGAATGGAGATTATTTGTCTAATATTTCTTCTTTTCCTCCTAACCACCACTATAGAAGTGTATGGCTACCTCACCTTCTTGGATGGTGTGACACCTCTCTTGGATTTCAACTCCTCGGTAGCTTCAACAATAGCCTCTAGCTTTTCAAGGAGTTTATCCGCTCTGTCCTTGCACACTTTGTATTTATAATACGAACATAGGGCGAAGAGGGGTGAGAGGGACCACTGTAAGGTTGGGAGGGATGATGTAAGGGTGAGAGGGACTTGTGCAAGGGTTTTTTCAAATGTATTTATTTTTTACTGAGCACCAACATACTCATAATCATGACTGGGAGTAGTAGCATGATGGCTGCCATTATCATCAACAACTCCGCCAGTAACACCCCCTAGAAGAAGCACCTGGATCTGTTGCAGTAGGTTGGTCATGAAGAGCTTTAACATTAGTCTGACCTTGCCTAACTGCTCTTCTTATGGCTGTTGCTTTAGCCAATTCCTTCTATATTAACTCCACCATTAGGTCTGCTGTTGTATCAGCAAGACCTAGAGTAATAAAAGAAGTCATCCCTAACTCCTGCTTAGTAGACACGATCCAAAGATGCACAACCTATAAAAAAAGGCATAAGGCATTTAAATCATATTATAATAATTTACAGTCAGTTAGGTTACATGTTAAAACAACCAACTTATGCAACAGATGATCTATCTACCACAAGAGCTGATTTGTATGTCACAATAGATTGATAATAAATTTCATTAGATTACCTATCTATTGTATAATTTGCAGTATATGGGTAATCTGCTGAGTCAGGTTCAGAGA
This sequence comes from Capsicum baccatum var. pendulum, assembly GCA_030864225.1. Classification (NCBI taxonomy): domain Eukaryota; kingdom Viridiplantae; phylum Streptophyta; class Magnoliopsida; order Solanales; family Solanaceae; genus Capsicum; species Capsicum baccatum. The sequence continues at coordinate 166,795,613 of CM061558.1, read as the reverse complement.
ACCAGAGAAACAAATGCTATATCTATTGCAAAATATGGATCGTCTGTCGCAACAGATTACCCATATATTGCACCAGCTGCAGTTGATGGGTAATTTGTTGCAAAAGACGACCATTTATGGCAGCAGATGGCACATCTATTTCAATATCCTTCTTTGAGGAAAATTATTTCAGTTGAAACAAGATGTACTACATTATCCATAGGGAAAAAAAAGATCAGACTCCTTAATTTTTTTGTTGCTTTTTGCAGCCAACCACCTAAGGATCCTTGGATGAGAAACCTCATGCGAGTAATCCTTGAATTGTTTTTAAGGGAGAGGAATGGATTCAAATGACCAAGCCTAAAAAATGTAAACAGGAATCAAGCAAAAAAAAGTCATAATAACTATATTCAATATAAATTAATGGATGAGTAAAAATAGTGATTAATTTCATCATAAAACCCAAGAAAAGTCGTATAATGTGATCATCCCTGGGGATAGCTTTGCTAGTAAATATTTGATAATCAAGTAGTAGCCGTCATATCCCCAGGGATAATTATTAAATTTCTCAAAATCATCAGCAAGCACCAACAAATCATCTTCTATGACTTTATTGACGTCTCTTACCAAAATAACGGAATGGACAAACCTAACTAAGGACAATTTCTATATGTACTTCTTTGGTATGGTTTTATCCTTGATATATTCTATCAAATCCCTCGTTTTGTTGCTACGTCCAACAATGCCCAACAATCTATCTGTTTTCCTTGCATTTGTTAGTTTTGGGTGGCGGTTGCTTGGACAATGCCTTGGAACTTTTTTGGGGTATTTACTTGATGAGAGATTCTTCTGGATGATCACATCTCAAGCTCGTCACTATGGTAAACTCTTTCAATCCAAAATAAACCAGCATGCCACAATAGTTGATCCAAATTTCATCCATCTTTTTGCCCCCTTTCGTCAAAACTTTATCACCTCCACGTACTTGATCTTGCGCTTAAGAAGACCATATACTATGCTCATTTGGAAACGGACAGTGTGGTCCTTAGGCAGCTTAAGAAAGTATGTAAATCAGCTCCTCTTAAAAAGTTCGTCTATGTTTTCATTCTTCATAATACTCTTAAATTCATCAAAACATTTCCCTAACTGACATTTAAGTACAAGATCACCAGTTACTTCTGCAGGGACATCTATCGGCATTGCAACTTAAAACCTATCGATACTAATAGTTTTGACAGGATCATGCTGGGATTTCAATATTAATTCATGCCCCATTGGTGAAAAGGAGTTCTCACTTTCCTCATCTTCATTTTACCTTAACTGAGATTGTTTAGAAAGTTCCTCCGAATCTATATGTACTCTAACCTTTTTTGTTGGGTGGTTAGAAGTTGATCCACTTTCAGTTTCTTTTCTTTTGGGAGACATCTTTTAACTACAAACAAAAAAAAAAAACAAAAACTACATTACATTTGATGTCTGCATAATTTTTTTAAAAAAGGTAAGATAAATTTCAATAAATTATTATACACCACATTATAAAAAATACTCCAATAGATAATCCATTAGTTGGAACATATAGGAAATTTGTTTAAAGACCTATTTAATATCTCCTAACAGATCTTCCACCTGTTGCAACAGATGGACCACCAAGACAAAAACCAACAGCACAACCAATGCCCCCACCAACGCCACCAAGACCACCACCAATGCCACCAATACCAAGACCGCCAACACTACCACCAATTCCACCAATACCAACACCAAGACCGCCAATACTACCACCAATACCAATACCAAGACCGTTGATACCACCACCACCAACAACAACAACAGCCACTAACATCACCACAAACACCATCCAACAATACCACGATAGTAAATAAAACACTGTGATAAAAACTAGAATTCTCTTGGGTGCTTCCTACATTTTTAGCATCAAAACTCAAAATTGTTAACCCATTCTCGAAGATAATACAACTAAAAGTATTATTTTTCATTATTAAGTAAAAAACCCTAAATTTTAGAATAAATAAAAAATGTAGAACTCTTCTCGAACTCTGTTACCTGTGTAGACAGAGAAAATAATGGATACAAGCGAGAATAAAGTAAAAAATAACAACTATGTTGTCAGAAATGGGAAGAAAATTGATCTATTTTGAAGCATTAAGCAATATTGAGTAGTTGTTGTCTATATTATTGAGAGAGAGAGAAGAGCGAGAACTTCAGATTTAAAATGAGAAAAAAAAATTCCTGTAAATGGATGATTTATATGGGTTGATTTGTATTTTGAAAAAGAATGACAAGTTTTGAAATTATTAATTTGGTTCGAATCGATATTAATTAATTTTTAAAATTTTAAAAGATATAGTTTTTAAAATATGAAGTTAATGAGAATCTTTTCAACTTAGAGTGATCGATCGACGACTCATGTTGGGATGAACGCAATATCAACATCTTACAATTGCAAAGATTCAATGAAGTCGTCGTTAACTCAATGAACTCATCCTTCGTTCTACCTAAATCAATTTAGGTACTAGCTTAACATTAAGTTAATGAGAATCTTTTCAACTCAGAGTGATCGGTCGATGACTCATGTCGGGATAAACGCAATACCAACACCATGCAATTGCAAAGACTCAATTGAAGTTGTAGTTGACATTATGAACTCATCCCTAGTTCTACATAAATAAATTTAGGTACTAGCTTAACATTAAGTTAATAAGAATCTTTTCAACTCAGAGTGATCGATCGACGACTCGAATCGAGATAAACACAATACCAATACCATGTAATTGCAAAGACTCAATTGAAGTTGTAGTTGACCCGATGAACTCATCCCTAGTTCACCTAAATCAATTGCAATGAAATATGTTTTAACAAATGGCTAAGCTATTGGAAATTTTTAAATAGATATTTATATCTGTTGCAACAGAAGACATATATAATTTAATTATCAAATAAATATTTGCATCTGTTGTGACAGATGACTAAGCTGTTGGAAATTTTCAAACAGATATTGATATCTATTGTAACAGATGACATATCTGATTTAATTATCAAATGGACATTTGCATTTGTTGTTACAGATAACTGAGGTATTGGAATATTTCAAATAGATATTGATATTTATTGCAATAGATGATATATCTATTTGAAAATCTTTTTTTTTTTAATTTTAAAGCAAGCTTATGTCTAAAAGAAAAAAGATAGATAAAATAGTATTACTAAAGGCAGTAAAAAATATTTCTTGGATAACTCAAAATTCTCATTGAGTAGTCTTATCTTGTCTTTTCAATGTCACCTATCTAACTCGTGCCCCTCAAAGTTATTAATGAATATTAATGCATATTTAAACCATGTCTACATCTAAAATTATCTCATCTCTCCTTCAGCCCTAAATTTATTTTATTCATTTCTCATCTTTTTCTTTCTCTCCCCTTTAGGGTTATCAGAACCTTTTTTCTCTTCTTTTTCTCATAAAAATCCTTTTAGATCTAAATCGATCCATATCTTTCCTCGACTAAAATTATTATTTTGATCCCCTTTTGACATTCCAAGTAAGGTATGGTTCATTATTGCTCTTTCATTCCCATTTTTTTCTTTGCAAGTTATTTACATCTATGTTTTTAATTAATTACCATTTACCCATATATATTTATTTAAAAAAATTAAAGGAACTTTAAAGTGTTGAATCAACAAATCAAGAATTTTTATTACAATATGCAAAAAAAGTCATCTGTTGGGAGAAGTTTAAAAGCCTTATTGGAAGTATCATTATTTTTATATGTATTTTGTTTGTTTCTTTATTGTTGATGCTATTATTAATGTTGTTAGTGGGGTTGGTGTTGTTGAAACTTGTGGTGTGGTGTTGTTGATGGTGTTGGAATAAAGAATGTTGTTTCTTTATTGTTGATGATGTTGTTGATGGTGTTGGAACAAATGATTTTGTTTCTTTATTGTTGATGTTTTTATTTGTTATTTCTGTGTAGTTTATGTTGTTGTTGATGTTGCAACAGACAGAGCAACTGTTGGAATAAATCAAACCACTAGCAAGGCTAGTTTGATGTATTCCAACAGACTCCACATCTGTTACAACAGATGGATAATATTTTTTCTGTGACATCAATTTTTTTATCTTCTTTGTAGATATAAAAAACTAAAAATTGATCAACTTTTGCTCGACCAACACATGAGGCTGCAGTAAAGATGGGTTCGAGGGAATAAACTGCTTGCAGATGAAACCACTTCATATGTGAGAGGTATGTATTACTGATAATGTTATGATGGAAACACACATAGAGTACACTAATTTTGTGAATGTTGTTTTTACCGATTAGTCATTGATCATTCAAACAAGATATCTATAATTTTACAGTTAAGTTTGATAGGTCCGAACTGATAAGGTTGAGGGACCATGAATATGCTTTTGATACCTTATTAAGATTTAATATCGGTTGTTGCTCATGTTTATATGTCAAGCATTGTGAATGGATCTAGTTTTGGTGGCATTGTAAAGAGATTCAATAGCAATTAAACTAACTTTTAGGGTGCATTGGACTCTGAGAGGGCCTTCAAAGCCTCTCACTGCTTCAACCAAGAATAAAAATCAATATAGATATTTCCTTAGCCCAAATTTATATGGTTAAGTTGCTTGGGGTGATGATTATATGTCAGAAAGTGTGGTAGGAGAATGCCTGGGAGGAGAAACGGGAGGTTGCTGAAAGAATTTATCATCTGAGAGATAATTGAAGAGGATACATAGGGTATAAAGGAACTTTTAACGAATTTGACCGATAAAACTGACTTAGAACATAAGAAATCTGAATCAAATGCAAATATGAAAGTGTATCTAGAAATGAAAAATCCATCTTTTGTTTCTCTAAAAGAAAAATAGTGCAGATGGCCACTTTTCTAGGAAACTGCATCTAGGTACAGTGGTCAGGATTATCACCTAGATAAAAAATAGCAGAAGACCAAGAAAGCAGCCTTACGAGAATCGAGGGTTGAAATGATACACAGAAAGTCTAGAAAACTTGTGCCAATAACAACTGCAATTAAAATAACAAATCTAAGTGAAGGCAACAATTTTTGAATTTTAAATTGCATGCCTTCTTGTTTGTATTTTTTATTAGGTCCACATTGTTGACCTGATTAGAATCACAAACAAGATTGAAAGGCAGATTGAGTATCATTACTTCCTTAGTAATATAGATATAATTGATTATGTTTTCTAGCCTTAGCATGCTTTCAACATATCTTAGAAAAGATTAAAGACTTGTTGTAGTATGTGAATCCTTATAATTTTCATGCTTGCCTCCATATTACTGATTTGATCTTCAAACTTGTCGTTACCATCTTTGAAGTTGGTATAGAGTTCCTAGTCTTTTGTGAGATTGTTCAGGAACACTTTATTCAAAGTTATGAAATTGTAGAAGGCCTTCAGAACACTTTCTTTAGAAGCCTTAAATGATACATGAAGGGTCGTTGTGTTTGTTTTAGGTTAAAATATGTTGATGCACAGTCAAGCAATGGTCCCAATAGTTGAATAGATCACTCTTATTGAGCGTTGCTCAATGTAGCTTGCTCAACCAACCTTTATAGAATTTGATAATTAGCAAGGAGTTACGTAACGTTTTATCTAAACAGATTCTACCAAGCCTATAAAATGTTACATAACTCCAGGCTCATTACCCTATATATAACCTTTGTCCGAGTTAGTGCACAAATCAAACGAGCTCAATCTCTTAGATTTTCTATTGATCACTCTTCTCCCATATAGAGGACAAGATATCCATCATGCAAAAGTCTACACCATCGCCAGAAATTCTTGCCGGAGCGAAAGTCTTTAGAAGGCATGACTAGTAATCTATCAATATCACTTTTATAAATTTCTTGACGTCTCTTGCCAATATAACAGAATGGACAAACCAAACTAAGCATAATTTCTCGTTATGGCCATTTCAATATATTGGCAAGAGATGTAAAGAAAGTCATAAAAGTGATATTGAGAGATTACTAGTCATGCCTTCTAAAGACTTTCGCTCTGACAAGAATTTCTGGCGATGATGTAGTCTTTTGCTTGACGAATATTTTATCCTCTTTATAGGAGAAGAGTGATCAGCATAAAAGCTAAGAGATTGAGCTTGTTTGGTTTGTGCGCTAACTCGGACAAAGGTTTTTAATAGGGTAATGAGCCTGGAGTTTCGTAACGTTTGATAGACTTGGGGGAATCAGTTTAGATCAAATATTAGGTAAATCCTTGCTAACTAATTTAACAAATCCCTTGAAGGTTGGTTGAGCAATATGTATTGAGAAACGCTCGATAAAATTAAGTTATTCAACTATTGGGGCCACTGCTTGACTGTGCAACAACATATTTTGACCTAAATCAAATAAAGAGATCCTCCATTATCATTTAAGGCTTCTGAAGAAAGTATTCTAAAGGCCTTTTTACAATGCCACAACTTCGAAGGAGAAAGTGTTCCTAATCGAGCTCACAAAAAACCAGGAACTCTATACCAACTTCAAAGATGGCAACGACTAGCTTGAATACCAAATCAACAAGCTAGAAAATTATTGGGATTCACATACTACAGCAAGCCTATGATCTTTTCCAAGATATGTTGAAAGCATACTAAGGCAAGAAAACACAATAAATTGATCCATATTGCTAAGGAAGTAATGATACTCAATTTGTCTTTCAATCTTGTTTGTGATTCCGGTTAGGTCAACAGCAGTGGACCTAATCGGAACCACAAACAAGAAGGCATGGGATGCGATTTAAAATTCAGAAATTGCCGCCTTCTCTTAGATTCCTTATTTTAACTGCAACTATTATTGGAACAAATTTTCTCAACTTATTGTACATCATTTCAACCCTCGGTGCCCATAAAACTGCTTTCTTGGTGTTCTGCTATTTTTTATATTGGTGATTATCTCAACCACGCTACCTAGTCGCAGTTCCCTAGCAAAGTGTCTATCTACATTATATTTCTTTCAGAGAAACAACAGACGAATTTACAGGTGCAGATACACTTTCATATTTTCAGTTAATTTCATCAGCCAGATTCACTAGAAGTTCCTTGCTACCCTATGTTTCCTCTTCAATTAGCCCTCAGATGATAGAGTCTTTCATCAACTCCCCTTTCCCTCCTAGGCATTCTCCTTCAGGTCCTTCTGGCGTATAATCATCTTCTCGAACAACACTTCCTTATAAATTTGGGCCTGAAAAATTTCTATTGTTTTTTCATTCTTGTTTGATGCAGTGTGAGGCTTTGAAGGCCTTCTCAGAGTCCAATGCACACTTAAAGTTAAGTCCAATCGCTATTGGATCTCAGCAATAACACTAAATATTAATCCTTTTTCAAAACTTGACACGCATAAACATGAGCAACAACCTTCAGTAATTCATAACAGGATATCTGCACCATCTTCATGGGATCCCAGCCTTATCAATTCGAACCTATCAAACTTAATTGTATAATGCAGGATCTTTTTTGAATGATCAATGCCTAATTAGTTAAAATATGCATTGACAAATATATTGTACTTTGTGTGTGTGTTGTCCCGATGACCTTATCAGTAATACTTAACACCCACACATGATAGTGGATCCATCCATCTGTATGCACCTTATTCTTTCTAGCCCATTTATGGCTTAAATTGAAAAAATAGATGATTAACAAGTTACAATAGATACCGCATCTATTTAAATTGTCAAACAATTATAGACATCTGTTACGATAGATGATCAATTTTTTGCAACTGTTTGAAATATCAAATAGGTAAATACATCTGTTGCATCTGTTTCAATATGTTGTAAATTATTAAACACATAGAATGTATTTTGTAATAGATTACCCATCTGTGTGCACCTTATTCTTCCTAGCCCATCTATGTCTTAAATTGTATAAACAGATAACTAACAAGTTGCAACAGATACCACATCTATTTAAATTGTCAAACAATTATAGATATCTGTTACGACAGATGATCAATCTATTACAACTGTTGGAAATATCAAATAGGTATATCCATTTATTTCAACAGTTTCAATATGTTGTAAATAATCAAACAGATATAATGTATTATGCAACAGATTGCCTATCTATTAGATTTATTTTAAAGCAATTTTCTTTTCTTTTTGAAATACAATAAAAGATAAAATGTTGTATTTAGATCCATTTTTTTAATTTATTTTTTTAATTTACATATTTGAAAAGTCACCAGTTTTATTAATTAAGGGATGAACAGTCATGGCTTTTTGACTAACCCCTTCGAATTCAGTCATTTATAAATAGGTCCCTCCTTACTAGTTCATTCTACTACACTCACAGATATGGCTAATACTGATTCATACAAGAAGATTCATATTGAGTCCTTATGGTAACTTCAAAGGCAGTTTGATGAACCCTAGAGGGATTTGGCCGACTTCAGAGCAAGGCTGGGGAGGGCCCTGCTGCTGCCGAATGAAAATTATTCGGTTGATAATAAAAGTAATACTAATAATAATAATGTTAATAAGAATAGTAGTAATAATAAATAGGTTATGTTTTTTCTTTTAGCGTATTTTCCTTTTTTATATCGGATCTACCTAAGGGATTCAAAAATCTATGTTTGATCGACTTTGAATTTTTAATTCTTATTTAATATTTAATTATCATTCTATTTATTCCTTATTCTCAACATGTCGATGGTTGGAGGTAGGGATTGAGCATTTTTGGCAATAGAGGTAATCTGATGGACAGATGGATCATATGTTGTAACAGACGGTTATTAATAAAAAAATGTGTTATTGTTGTTATTGAGAGGGTGAAAAGTCATGACTTTCTGATTATTTAATATGAAAAATGGTTTGTAAATAAATAATAAGGAAAGAAATGATAAATACAATTTATAACCGTGAAAAAATGGTTATTTAATTTTAATAACTGATCGTGACTTTTCATTATTTTTATTTTTAAATATGTTTTTTAGAATTATTTATTTATTATATAATAAAAAAGGTCACAACATTGGATTAATTAAGTTATATGATGATTGTTAAGGAAAAGGTGGATAGTCGTGACTTTTTGTCTAAACACAATCAACAATATTACTGATGCATCAAATTCCTCATCTATTGTGACTAATGAATCAGCTATTAGAAGAAATAGAAAAAACTCCTAAAACAGATGGTCAATTTGTTGCAATAGATGGTATATCTATTGCAACAGATGGGTTATCTGATGCAACAGATATGCAATCTGTTCCCATAACTCAATAAAAATGGTTATTATTTTATTAAAGAAACGCTTATTAAAAAGGTGTCTTCAATTTTTAAATTGAGAAAAAAGTTATTTAAATGTAAGAACTAACTAATAATAATAAGTTGAAAAGTCATGACTTGTCACAATAATGAAAAATTCACCAGCTTGATTTAATTAAGTCATTTCTTTTCACAGAAAATAATAAGGAAATAACTATTAAATAATTGATGTTAATATTAAATAGGCATCATTTCTCTTCACAGAAAACATTTTTGTTTTTAAATATATTTTTTAATTTATATGATAAAAAAGTCAACAAATTTGGATTAACGATATGATGATAATTTTTTTAAAAAAAGATAGATTATATGTTGCAACAGATTGTCTATTTGTTGCAACAGATGATATATTTGTTGTCACAGATGAGTTATCTGATGCAACAAATATAGAATCTATTGTCACAACTCAATAAAAACAGTTCTTGGAAGGAACTAATTAATAATAATAAGTTGAAAAGTAGTGACTTATCACAGTATTGCTTAATTTAATTAAGTCATAACTTTTCACAGTAATAAAAAATATAATTAATAAATAGAGATGAATAGTCACTCATTTTTTCCTAACTCATTCAAATTCAATCCTCTATAAATAGATCCCTCCTTACTCAATGGTTCATTCAACTACATTCTATTTATTTACTGCACTTTGTCTTTAATATTACACGTTCCACCACTTTCTCTTCCCTGACTCAGGTAAGTTTTTTTCTTGCTTTGTGTGTAAATATACCCAATTTGTAGTATACGTTGTATTAAATTCAAATATTTTTTCTTTACTTTATTTTTATATTTTTTGTCAATTCATGTGTGTTCTAGATATGGCTGATCCAGTGTGGGACGTTACTTCTGCAAGACGCGGTGAATGAACTTTGAATGCAGGTTCGTGACCTGCAGTGGGAGTTGGGAGTAGTGAGAGAAAGGATGCTCCGGGAGATCCGCAGGCTGAGGAGGGCCCTGCTGCTGCCGGTTGAAGATTGATCGATTGGCAATAATAATAATAATAATTAGATTTTTTTTTCTTTTAGTCTATGTATTTTTATTGTTTTTGTTTAATAAAAAATTTATGTTTGATCGACTTTGACGTTTTAATTCATATTTAATTTTTATTCTATTTATTATCTTCTCAAAAAATATATCGACAACTGGACGTAAGGAATAATTTTTAATCCAATAGCAATAGCAAGAGTTGAAACATATTGATTATATGTTGAGTTTGTGGCAGGGGTTGATTTGTGTTATTCCAAACAGATTACTCATTTGTTGTAGTAGATAATCAGTCCGAAGCAACATATAATCAGTCTGATGCAACAGATAAGCAATCTAATTCAATAGATAATCAGTCTGATGCAACAAATAATAATTTTTTTGCAACAGATAACTAGTCTATTGCAACAGATAACTCTTCTATTGCAATAAATTATCCATCTGTTCAATTCATGTTATGGGCACTATAGAACCATAAACATGAATCCAACATATAAGTCTTCCGTTGCAACAGATTACTCATCTGATGTAATAGATGAGTGATCTATTTAAATTATGGACACTTATATTGGATTCATGATCGGGTTCTATCCATTGTTGGAAAAAATAACAGTAGTTGTGTACCCAGATGATAAATTCAACTAAAAATTATAATTTTACTTACCAAAGTCACCTATGAAGTAATGCCAAAGTTAAAAGTTATGTAGGAAATAAAATTTGCCTAAGAAATTCGTTAGATAGCAACAGTAGCGGTAACAACAACAATAATAATGGTCGATAAGAAGAAGAAGATAATGAAGTAGAATATGGTGATAATGAAGCATAAGATGATGAATAAAGCAGAAACAACAATGAACAACAATAATCGTGAAAACATAGAAAACAACAACGAATGAGAAGAGAGACAAACATGTTTTTTCCCTCCGTTTCCTATTATATTGACTAATATTTGGATCAAAGTGTAAATTCAAAAACTTATGAGTTATTTTCTCACTTACCCACCTTTCTTAATCCATAATTAAGTAATCGTCACCTCCACTCAATTATTAAGACTTGAGTCAGCTACACCTCATTTTCAAACTTTTTTGTCACCTACAGCTCAAAGGCCCATGTTACAACATATCTCTTTGTACACAAAACTCTTGATGTATGTACCAGTTTGTCACTTTTATTGCTCTATCATAACCAAACCTTACATAATATCTTTTCATAGAAAAAATTGTTAGTGTAGGTATCTTTTGTATGTTTGATTACTCTATCATAACCAAAACTCTAATTGTTTATATAACTATTAAGCATGGTACTCAATCATTTTTTAAAATAGTTATGTCTTTAATCTCAAGAAAATTTTCAATATAATTTTATATCTGGAGCCTATGGATGATAGAATACATACCGTATCACTACCTTTGTAGGGCAGAGAGGTTGTTTCGATAAACCCTAGGATAACTTACAAAATTATGATTCAATAGTTATATCATCAATCTCAAGATAATTTTCAATATAACTTCATATGTGAAGTTTGTTAAGGATAGAATACTAACCTTATCGCTACCTTTTTAGAGTATAGAAGTTGTTTTCAATAGACCCTCGGCTAATTTACAAAAATTATGATTCAATAGTTATGCCTTTTATCTCAAACTCAAGATAATTTCAATATAATCTCATATGTAGAGTCTGTTGAGGATAAAATATTATCTTAACACTATCTTTCTAAGATAGAGAAACTCTTTTCAATAGACCCTCAACTCAAAACTTGATAATGATACGATCTTTCAACATATGATGTCACTGAAGAAAAAGAAAAATATGTGACAAACTTACAAAAATATGATTTAATAGTTATGCCTTCAATCTCAAGATAATTTTTAATATAATCTCATATGTGTAGTTTACGGAGGATAGAATACATACCTTATTACCTTTGTAAAGTAGAGAGATTGTTTTTAATAGATCCTCGACAAACTCACAAAATTATGACTATGCCTTCAATGGCAAGATAATTTTCAATATAATCTTATATGTGGAGTCTTCAAAGGATAAAATGCATACCTTATCAATACCTTTGTAGAGTAGAGAGACTGTTTTAGATAATACCTCGTCAAATTTACAAAAGATATGATTCAATAATTGTTATGCCTTCCTAATCTTCAATTGATAATAACCCGATCAAAGATTAATCTTAGAGAAGTACTTAGAACCCTAAAGCTGGTCAAACAGGTCATTAATTCTAGGAAGAGGATACTTATTCTTCATTGTCACCTTATTCAACTAGCGATAATCTATACACATCTAAAGAGAACCATCCTTTTTACGCACGAAGAGTACAGGGGTACCCCACGAAGAAATACTAGGGTGAATAAAACCCTTATCAAGCTGATCTTTCAACTATTCTTTAAGCTCTTTCAACTCAGTTGGAGTCATTCGTAAGGAGGGATAGAGATAGGACAAGTATCCAGTAGAATATCAATCCTAAAGTTTATTTCCCCATCGGGAGAAATACCAGGAAGATCATCAGGGAACACTTTGGGAAACTCAATGACTATAGGGACATATTGCACGGAAGGCCCCTCAAAAGTTGAATCCTTAACCCAAACTAGATGATATAGACACCTCTTGGAAATCAATTTCCAGGTGCCTAGATAATAAATAAACATTTACTTAGTTACTAAAGAACTAACTTCCCACTCATTCACTAGTTCATTCAGAAATTTGAAACTGACCTTTTGGGTTCTATAATAAAGAGACGCATAACACGAATGGAGTCAATCCATCCCCAAAATAACATCAAGGTCTAACATATCTAACTCTATCAGATCTATCAACGTCTTTCTTCCATAGATAAATACCACGTAACCCCTATAGACTTTTATAGCCATTATAGAGTCACCCACTAGGGTAGACATAAAAAGGGGATAAGAAATACACTCAGGACCAAAACCAAAATAAATAGCCACATAAGGGGTCACATAAGAAAGAGTAGACCCTGTATTAAGCAAGCAATACACATCAAGAGAGAAGAGTTGTAACGTACCAGTGATAATATAAGGAGATGCCTCAAATTCCAAATGGATGGCAAGAGCATATAGAAAATTTTGACCAGTGTCGATACTAGAAGTAGCACCCTTCGGTGCTGGAGTTGATGAGATAGCAAACAAAACTTTATTAGCCCCAGTATAAATCCTTGAAGGACAATCCCACTATATATGACCAAGCTGACCACACTTAAAGCACTTATTCTCTCCTCATCATACACTCCACAATGCAACTGTCCATAAAATCTACAAGGAGGATATGATGGAGCTGACTGGGTCACTGTCCTGAGATTGGGCACTTTGGTCCTTAAATCCACTGTCGGCCTAGAAATAATGATCACCAAACCGCTTAGGATATAGAGCACTAGTCGTAGAATACGAACCAGTGTTTCTCCACTTCTTATTAGACCACCGCGTATCATCTCTACTACTATTCTGCTAGCCTCTACCCTGCTCAGAATACCTGAACTTCTTACTCTGCCTTTCCCAACTTTTGGATTATTTTTTCTTTTCCTTCTCAACTTGTTGCATATACACCACAAGCCTAGAGATATCTATGTCTTTGTTCAACAAGGCAGCCTTGCACTCCAACACCAAGTCCTAAGATAAACCCAAAGCGAACTTTCTCATTTTATCCCTCATAGAAGATACCAACTCTGAAGCATTGTGAGATGACTGATGAAACTTTAAGGCATACTCCTTCACAGTCATCCTGCCTTATTTCAGATTCATAAACTCCTTAAATTTTGCCTCTATTAACTCCTCAAGAAAGAAGCGATTAAGAAAGACACTTGAGAAGTCATCCCATATAGATGGCTCAGCATCATCCCCTCTCAACAGTTCCCACTGATATGCCAAATCCTTCAACTAATATGTGAAAAAATCTACACCCCTAGAGTCGGAAACATGTATCACTTTGAATATTTTCTCCATTCACTTATGAACTCTTGAGGATCCTCCTCAACTTTAGAACTTGTGAAGGTCGGAGAACTCAATCTCATGAAATAGCCAACCTTTCTGGCCTTAGAAGAAGGAGCGATAGGAGCAACACACTCAGACTGGCACGATTGAGAGGCCACCAATTGAGTAAGCAAATAAATCAACTGGCGAAACTCAGCATTAGATACATCATCTTGAAGCATCGGGGCATAAGTACTATCAGCTTGAGGAGCCCAGGAAGGACTAGTAGGGACCGGTAGAGCTCCATAGGAGAAATCAGAAGCAGGGACCTTAGACCAGGTCATTACCCTAGAAATAGGATGAGTTCCATCTATATTGTCCTCATGCGGGACAAAGGAGTTTTCACAAGCATCAGATCTTTGGGAAGACATGACTTGAAAAGCAAACAAATGAAATTAGAGGAGATTTCAACATCCTAGACTCTAAAACTTAAAAATGGAACACGAGAAAGAAAAATATTCCTAAATGCCTCATAGCCTATCCGTTATAAGTGTGGTGCATTACACACCCATAAAAGAGACTCTACTTGACATGACTTTATGGACACCTAATTGACTATGAATCTAGACTCTGATACCAAGCTTATCATGACCCGAACCAGGGCCTAGCTGTGACGGGTATCTCAAGTTTGCCGTAGATAGAAGACCACCCCCTTTGTCTAGCCAAACAGAACACAACACAACTATAAGTCGATGAATTCCAAATATATAACAAGATAGGTGAATATCTAACTCAAGATGAATACTAAAACTTACAACAACAATCCCATTCCATAGTATACATAAAAGCCTCTAAATAGACCAAAACCTATCAAAGTTGGGACATGCCCCCAACGATAGCCAAAAGAATCCAGTGGAAGTAGTTTAAGACATAAATAAAACAAGACTTTAAAATGATAGCCCTTTCGGAGAATGGAAGCTCACCACTTCAAAGCAGACTGCTGACAACCCAAAAATCCTATCACTACATTGGAAAAGTAGAAGTGTCTCCGGTTCCTGCATTGTATAGGGATACAGTGTTCGGAGATGGTTAACGAATTGAGTGTTAGCATATAACTCAGGGAAGAGATAAAATAATGCCAAGTCAAAACTACAGTAAAAACTCACATGCACATATTTTACATACATATATATATACCATGCTGGGATAGGAAACAAGGATTAGCATAAACTTTAAAACATTAGCTTGGACTATAAAGATCAACCATCATAAAAAGGCACCAATGAGCTATATGGGTTCAGATTCCCCTACTGAAAAGGGCCTCAGTACGTGTTAGCCGCACGAACCAGAGAATAATCCTAAGTGCATATACACTAGGGGACTCTACCACCTGGGCATATATCAAGGGTGACATGAACACCTGATCATTTAAAAAGGGTCACTCAAACACCTGATCATAAAGCAAGGATAAGTCGAACACCTGGCTATTTTGACCCATTCGCCAGCAAATATGGTTTCCAGTAGTGGTCCCTTGGGACCTCCACTTTCATGGCCCGGCTACACAACCCCCTTTAAGCCTAATTAAAAAAGCAAGTTTCAAGTAACTCATCCATTTTACCAAGGAATTTCCCATTGAGGCACATCATAGGTATCGTCATACCCTTATTCTTGCAAGTTTATAATTATGTCAGTATAATTTTATTAACCTGATGGAATTCCTCGGCCCTCTTTGTTCATTAAATTAGTATGGGGGAATGCCACGGTCTTTTTTTTTCATTAAATTAAATTTTGGGAATGCCACGACCCTTTTGGTTTATCAATTCAACCTAGGGGAAATGCCTCGGCCCTTAAGCTTCCAATTTTAAAAGAATCAAGCATGGCTAACAAGGTCTTCAAAATCCTTGTTTACCAGTTTAACCATTATGCAATGCAATAGTATAGGTAAGTAAGTTAAATCATGTAACAAACCATCTTCAAAACTAATTACATAAGTGGGTTGAGGAAATACAATTTCCAAATTAATTTTAACAACAAAACATCAATTTAGGGGAATATCGCGAACCCTTTTCCAATTCCCATATCTATGGAACCAATTAGATAAAAAACTATTGATATAGAACAAACAATGCATATTAAATCATGGGGATTCAATTCAAGTAACATTTACTACAAACCTTTAAACCCATACTCATACACCACAATTAAATCACATGACTAATAATTTATTACATGATTACAACAAAATAAGTTTTGGGGAAGAGTAATGTCACACCCCAAAATTTTGGAGGCGATACTAGCACTTGGTGCCACACTTGACTGGACATATAACTTAAAACTCAATCAAATAACATTAGTAGACTGGCAAGGAAAAGTTTAATCAAGATAAACACAAATGAAACAATAGTATATCATAAGGACACTTGGACTGTATCTGACCACTTGACCCACATCAATAATCGTCTACAAGCCTCTAAGATAAGAAATATCTACTCACTAGGCGGGACAGGCCTCGTAGTATTTATCGATTATAGAAAACAAAGTAAGTTCTAGACTTAGCAACTCCAGAAGGAACGAAGCATACTAATTATCAACTGAACTCGATCATACGGAGAAAGAACTTATTTTCCTTCTAATAACCTGCAGGCATGAATGCAGTGCCCCCAGGCAATAGGGACATCAGTACAAAAAAATGTACTGAGCATATAAGGCGTAAAGTGACCATATGTAAAATAAAAGCTCAAATGAAGCCAGATAATAATGTATAACCATAAGGGCAAGTATAGAAGATCACCTTTTATTATAATTGTGGAATCATGTATATTACATTCATTACATTTCTTTACCTTCCTTACTTTATAATTTTTGTAATCTATATAATGCAAATGACCAGCTGATCAGTGGTAAATAACAAATCAGGATCGACCCATGCTAGGCTTATGCCCCTGAGCTTCCACCTGTAATTACATCAACTGGGATCGGCCCTGCACTAGGTGATAGAACCCCTTGGGCTACCACCCATAAACATATCAACTGGGATCAACCCTGTGCTAGGTATAAGAACCCTTTGGTTTGCCACCCATTCTACAAATTTTCGTTACTTAGTTTAATTAACCTTTGAGATTGTTACTTCAGTGATCATAATCTTTTTGAGCGGTTGGAACTATAAATATGTGATATAGACATATAGATATATTGCGGCAACAATAATGAAAAATAAAGTAGAGACAAAAAGGGACTTCAATGTGACATTCAGAAACTCATATGACTCAATTAAATTTATTAGACATGGTAAATATACACAACTAAGCCATGAGTCCATGTGACAAGTAAGGACTTTAGGTCAATAAATGATCCACTATGGTGTATATAAAAGAAAAGAGGACAAATAGTTCTACTTAGCACGAGTTTATTAAAGAAAGATCTAGACATCCCAAAATGGTGCTTTCAATTGGTGACACATAATTTTCTCAAACAAAGAGGTTTGGACGTATAATAAATACTTACTATATGATAACAATTAAAAGGGTACATGAGCATAAGAACTATTGAGGCAAGTGAATAGGTAAAAATTAGGAACAAATGCACATTCCAAATAAGGACATAAAGTTGTATGATCAAGCCAACAGGGACTCTACAGGTCATATTATCCTAACGGGATAGAAGCGATATCGAATCAAGCCACATATGATCGTATTAATCAAGTAAAAAATACGATCAAGTAAATAACTAGAGGGTATAATTTAACAAATATCACAGATACATTCGTGGGTAACTAGGGTAAAAGTTCTAAGTTATAAGCAAACCTTAGTCTTTTACACATCTTTAACCCAACTATAGGTTGAAAAGTTCAAGTTATTACCCAATTAATTATTTCAAGTTCCTCAAATTATAAACAAGTGTATTTGATACCTCCTTAATTCTCAGTAACTCCCATACATTTATATGAATCAATATTAACATCTAAAGTACCCTTAGTTTATGCAAATCATACTAAGTCCGTGAAACAGTGAATCTAGACAGCCCTACTATTTAGTGTTGCAACTTAGTTTTGAATAGGTAGACGGCGGAACCAAGCTTAATAACATTCATAAAAGTTATAGGTATGTGTCTTGGGGTCATAAAGAGTCCAAAACCACCGCAAAATACATTTTTTAAAGAAAGATATTAGTGAAATACTAACAGCAGCACATAGAGGGTTTCTAAACTAAAGAATTGGACAGAACTGGTCCTCCCCAAGCGTTCACTGTTTCGGATCAATAAAAGCAGAATCAGCTTTTGATATAAGAACATAAGTTGTAGAGCTATGCATAGCTTTCCAAAACATATTTCTACACTTCAAATGAATCACTACCCACTGAGATACGCTAGGTTTACTAAACCTTATACAATTTCACAATGTTTAAAGTTACTCACACCCTATAATATATCTAGACCCCCAATATTTTTCCTATTGATGTTCTATTGTTGTGATGCCCCGGAAAAAATTTTCGTTAAGATCTTGGACAAAATGTGTTGAATTTTGTTCTTTATCATAATTAATAATTTTTTACGTGGAATTTCTGGATATGTTACCCGTCATCGCGTAGAGCATTGAATAATCTTTCCAATGATATGTGGATCATCCAAAACGGACACTCGAGCGATGAGTTATGATCATTCCGATTTAACCGTGAATAGTGGTAAACAGTAAATGTGCAGGAAAAAAATACTAAGGCCAGGCAAATTTTAGGGTCAACTTTAAATAATCATAACTCCTTGTACATAATAATTTGGGTGAGTTACTATATATCAACAGAAAGCTATGAAAGTCCTCTTTCCAGTGAAATTGGTTTCATCCAATGGGGCCATCGGAGCAAAAAGTTATGATCGATCTACTTCAGCCTATCAAAACAGTCCACCAAAGGATAGATTTGACATTATTTGATTTTTAAGGGTATTTTGGTCATTCCCACTCCAATCCATCCGGGTAAACCATGGATTTAAGTCCATTAAGAGCATTCAATAGCTTATTTTTCTCCAAAATTTCCTCAGACTCAAACCCCAACCCTACTACTCCAAATTTCATCCTTCTATGTCTCTTAATTGAACCGTAGAAATTTCAAATTTATTTGGGATTCGAGTTGAAGCACTCTTTATTTTCGTGAATAAAGTTCCAGAGTCAGAAGCACCCTTTATTTTTGTAAATAAAGTTTCAGAGTTGGAAGTTCATATTCATTTTCCATTTATAGGCATGTGAGGCTTTGAACAAGATTATCCTTTCGAGCTTATGCCCGGTATTTTTTTTGAATTACATTGACATGAGATTTTACATATTTTATCATGAATTAGAAATGTGGTTTTATATCTTATATTATTGTCCATGAGCTATGGGATTATATCATCCAATAAGTGTATGATGTTGAGATGGAATTATGTCCAAAAAGTATTTGATTATGAGAGTATGATGATTTAATTTGTTAAGCCTTGATTTATACTATCATTCCATTATTTCCTTATTATGAATTTATAATTGATATTGGAAATTCTATATCCCTACTATGGGTTGATGTCTCAAGTACCTTTAAATGAGAGTTGGATGGCAAATTGAGAAATATTGATATTGAACTTGCAATGAGTCTTGATATTTTTCGGATGGTTTTGATGAGTTAAATTGTTAAAAATATTATGTATGGAGTTTTCATATCCTTGTCCAAATTTTGAGTCGGTTATGGTTCAATGCATTTATACCTTGTTGATATTGAGGAAGATTAAAATGTTTTGAGCTAAAATGTGTTGAGTTAGGAATCCACAAATTGATATGATTTGATAAATGAGAAAGAGATTTGATTTAGTCTTTATGATAGACCCTTATGAGGTTGTGGTGGATTTCCTAATGCGTTCTGAGCTTGTCGGGGAGTAGTACTTAGCACCGAGAGAAAAATTTGGTATTTCCCCAAACCTATGTGCCACCGTAGGATTGTTTGATGATGATATTATTGGCCAGAGAGTCTGATTGTAATTATTGCAGTTTTAAGGTCCTACTCCCTGGCAAAGAGTATGATACTCCCGCCAATAGAGGTTTCAAACGTTGGTATTCCATGTAGCTCATGTGGGGTTGTCAGTTATAGGAAACTCCCCTGTACATAAGAGTCATGTTTATTGAAATACCGAGTCACTCCGAGTTTTGATGTGGTAAGTCAAGTTGCCTATGATGATCTATAATGATTTATGAGGGTTTTCTCCTACATTTCCTATCTAAGATGTTATGAGTTGTATGTTCAATGTCACTCAAGCCAAGTGTGTCATTATGGTCCGTATGTACGTTTTTACAAAATTTATGATATTATTTATATTTTGCATGTGCCCCCACATACTCAGTACATATCTTATGTCGACCCACATATTTCTCTATGGACCATATTCTTACCATAATATAGGTTCAGGTCCTCAGCCGCAGCCGCGACAGTGATACCCGAGTGCCACATCTACATTTCTTCAGTGGTGAGTCCTCATGGTTCGAGGACCAAGTTGCTAGTTTTGGTGTCGTTGTTTTGTGATCCCTTTGGTCTGTTGAGTCAGTTGGGGGTTTGTCCCAATGACTTATTGATTTTGCTGTATAGAGGCTATGTTAGACTAGTGTATTGTTGGGTTGGTTTGTGTATAGACATTCCATATATGTACAGTCTAACGATATTCCGTGCCATATGCGATGTAATATGATATGTACTTATATATATATCCTTAGCATAGCGTGTATGTTGTTGTGTTGGAACCCAAGGGTATTTTGGCTTAAAGGGTTAGCTTGAGGCTACGTGTAGCCTTGAGCACCGTGTGGTATCTTGGGATGATATTTTGGGGTGTTACAAACTTGGTGTCAAAGCCTAAGTTTGTAAAGAGTCCTAGGGAGTCTGACAAGCCGTATTACGTAGAGTATTGAGCATCGGTGTGTAGCGCGCCACACCTATGATCAAAAGGCTGCGGAGCGTTCTAGGAAAAGTCATTTCTTTCTTTCTACAAGAGTCTATCATGCTTACAACTATTTCCTTCTGCTGTTAATTCATGCGTTCTTATGATAGAAAATGCCTCCATGTCGAGCTTGCGGAAACAACAACCAACCTCAACTCGTTGATCTATTACATGAGACGGTATCCTATGCCGAATTTCGGGCAGCTTTTCAGACACTAGCCCAGGCAGTTACTGCCAATACTCAGGCCAATGCTCCACCTTCGTAGGAAAATAATTCAGCAGCAGCATAAATTTGGGACTTTATGCGGATGAATTCGCGAGAGTTTCATGGATCGAGAGCAGGTGAGGACCCACAGATGTTTGTTGATGAAATAAAGAAAATTACACAGATTATGCACGTGACCGAGGAAGAAAGTATGGATCTGGCTACTTATCAGTTGAAGGATGTTGCCTATGACTGGGTGCAGATGTGGAATAAGGGTAGAGAGGAAGATACCACTTCAGTGACTTGGCAATTGTTCTAAGATGCTTTCTTGGATAGATTCTTTCCTCTTGAGTTACGGAAAGCTAATATAAAAGAGTTTATGAATTTGAGACAAGGCTCCATGTCGGTTAAGGAGTATTGTCTTAAGTTTAATCAGCTATCAAAGTACGCTCCCAATATGATGGCTGACTCTAGGACTAGTATGAGAAAGTTTCTAACTGGGGTGTCAAGTTATGTGGTAAAAGAACGTAGATCTGCTATGATCAATAGGGAGATTGATCTTCCTAGGTTAATGATTCATGCCCAATAGATTAAGTCAGACAAGATAAAGGAAAGAGAAAGAGTAAGAGGGATTAAGAGAGTCAGATCGGAGCAACAGGGGTCTGGTCAGATTAGATTCTCTGGAGGGAGTCGCCCTCAGTTTAAGAGACGTCCATTTATACCTGCGCCTTTCTCAGCTAGTACTTTTGTATATCGGGGCAGGCAGGAGCTCGGGAATAGGTCGGTACCTTCCAGGTATCAGGACAGTGTAAGCAACTGGCCTCATCCTTCATTGTGTGCTAAGTGTGGTAAAGACCATTTTGAGGAGTGTTATATGGGGAAGCGAGGCTGTTTTGGTTGTGAAAAGTTGGGCCACGGACTTAGATACTGCCCGTATGCCAGACAGTGGAGTCGTGATGCCCGTCCCTAGAGTCAGGCTACCAGTGCCTTGCCTCCCGTAGCCCGTCCAGTTCCTCCTCAGGGTGCTTTATCTAGTACTGCTGGCGGTCAATACCAAAATCATTTCTATGCTATACTATCTCATCAGGAGTAGGAGGACTCTCCCGATGTTGTCACTGGTATGCTCCATATTTTCTATTTTGATGTCTATGTGTTGATGGACCCCGGTTCAAGTTTTTCTTATGTGACACCTCTAGTTGCTGTAAATTTTTAAACGGATCCTGAACTAATTTCTGAGTCTATTTTGGTTTTTACTCCGGTAGGAGAGTCTGTCATTACTAAGCGGGTGTATAAGAAATGTCCCATTACTATCTTTCATCGGGTTATGTATGCTAATTTGATTGAGCTAGATATGGTTGACTTTGATATCACTCCGGGTATGGATTGGCTTCACTCATGCTATACATCTATTGATTGTTGTGCCCTTATGGTCAAGTTTCAATTTCCTGATGAACCTATCCTCGAATGGTCCGGGAGTTCTATGATTCCTAAGGGTCGTTTCATATCCTATTGATGATAGGCGAATTTATGCGCCTATATCAATATATTTTGCCCATATTTTAGCCGAGTTTTGAGAACTAATTATCTATTTCATGCACTTTTAGTCCTTTTTCCTGTAAATGAGCTAACAAATATGATTAGGAAAGTTTCAGGTATAAATGATGCAAAATACAGCAATTTATGGCTTACTTGATGCAAAAGAAAGCTCACGAACGAGATGGAAAGGAGCTGGACGCCTAAAGGACCAAATCTGCTGCATGGAAAATCTGTCCCGGGCTAAAACAGCATTTCTGAAGACTTTGGGGACTTACAGACACAAAGCTGGATTTTTACCAAGATACATTAACCTAGTATAATTAGGTTATGTGTTTTATTATTCTATTTGGATTATGATATTGTAACCTTACCCTAGTACATTTGGGTCAAGGATTTCATTAGTATATTAGGATTCGGTTATTTATTTCATTAGCTTAGTAGGAGTAGGATAGGAGTATTATAAATACCCTATCGTGCTAGAGATTTTGATTCATCTCCTTACAATTAAGACATCTTCCTACAATACATTCTTCATTCTTCTATTCTTAAATTCCACAACAAGAGAATCGTTACTTGCTACGGAATCACCAAAACCACACGCCAAACACCCACTATTCACGCCATTCAACATGCAAAACGTGATATCCTTCGCATTCATGGGTAACTAAACCTCTTAGTTGGGGTTATGGAAGCCGAATGAGTTACTATCTAAAGCTGTGAGTTTGTGAGTTCAAGACAAGTATATTGCTTATATCATTACGCTCTTCATCTTAAATCTACATTCTTTGCGGTTGCAAACACAAGAACACGCCATTCTAACATTTAACCTGTTCGAGAGAAAGGTTATTTGTCTAGAAAAGAAAACGCATAGAATAACGCCAGTCTAACATTTAACTTGTTCGAGAGAAAGGTTATTTGTCTGGAAAAGAGATAATGTCAAGGTAGTAGGACACCCTTTCCTATTAAAAAGCTAGTGCCGTAACTGGACTAACCTCTTGGAGAATTCGTACCGTTAAGACACGCTTTAAGCTCGAGAGAGTTAAAGTGAAATAGTCCTTGTTTAGGTCGAGAGACGCTTGGATTTACCATCGACTACAATTCTCTATAAGCAATTGCATGTCAAGACTCTACACACTCATAGCCAATAGAGACGTATACCTCAGAAGGTGGACATAACCCCAACGCCTCAATTCTCATTGTTTCACAACCCACGAAATACTCTCTTTTTACTTTACTATTTTCAGCTTTTATTACTTTTGTTACTTATTACAATCCCCCCTTTTTTTACGAGACTTGCACCAAAAGTCTATTATTTTACTTACTTGTTGGCCAGGCAATTCCCTGTGGGATCGACACCCAACCCAGGTTGGGTTCTATATTTGCTATCGACCGTTTTACACTCAAACGAGAGCTGTAGATTGAGCGTTATCAAAAATTGGCGCCGTTGCCGGGGAATACGAGTGTCAATCAAGTTCGTGATAATTACTAGACCCTTTGGTCAAAGATTCTCGTACTTTTACGT
This sequence comes from Capsicum baccatum var. pendulum, assembly GCA_030864225.1. Taxonomy (NCBI): domain Eukaryota; kingdom Viridiplantae; phylum Streptophyta; class Magnoliopsida; order Solanales; family Solanaceae; genus Capsicum; species Capsicum baccatum. The sequence continues at coordinate 166,771,203 of CM061558.1, read as the reverse complement.
TTAGTTTTTGTTTTTGTTTATTGCAGGTTTTTTTTTTAGTGCATGCCCCATACTAGAAGTTCTGGTCAACCGTTATTACCAATCAATCCTGAACCGCAACGAATTAGAAGAATGGAAGCACAAGCTGAAATCGACAGGATGGCTGCTCAACACGAGCAAGCAAGATTAGCTGCTCTTGCCGCTGCTCAAGTCCAACAACAAAACATTAATAATCCTGGACGAGCAACAAATCCTGATGATGAAGATTTAGGAGATGACGAGTTGATAAACCCAAGGCATGGCGCTGAAGTTGCAACACCTGCCAATCGAAGAGGTCGACAAGCTCGGTACAGATATGATCGCCAACCTTTGCAACCAGCTTTTGACGATGATGATGATGATCTTGATGGTGCCGGAGCCACTGGAGCTATAATTCCACCACCATTAGCGCCCGGAGCCAAATTCAATATCACAAGCACCATGATTCAGTTATTGCAACTCAAGGGATTATTTGGTGGACTAGCAGGCGATGATCCGAATATGCATCTCATCAACTTTATTTCTACATGCAAGTCTTTTGACAATCCTGGTGTTGGTCAGAATGCTATTCGATTACGTCTATTTCCATTGTCTCTGTCTGGGGAGGCAACATTATGGTTGAATGGGCTGACTCCTGATTCAATTACAAATTGGAGGCAATTGAGAGACGCTTTCCTAGAAAGATTCTTTCCGCCATCCAAGAGGGCTCAATTAAGAGATGAAATCAGCAACTTTCGTCAGCTTCCCGCTGAAGCTCTTCACGAAACATGGGAGAGGTTCAAGACAAAGCTAGAGAGATGCCCAAACCATCACATGACTAATGTTCACCTCATGGAGATCTTGTATAGAGCCTTGAATTCAGTAACTAAACCAGTGGTGGACAACGCAGCTGGAGGTTCTTTTATGGACCTCACCTTTGGTCAAGCAAGCAACATGCTAGATCGTATGACGAAACAAAGTAGAGCTTGGCATACCAGGGATTCTGAGGTAGCAAGCCCCACTTTATCTATTGGCATGTCTGCAGACCAAAGAAGAAGAGAAGAAGAACGTGATCAAGATATGGCGCACATGAAAACCCAAATGGATCTTCTTACAAAGCATCTATTAGGGAAGACTGAAAAAGTGAAAGCTATTGCGTCAAAAGGAAGAGACGAATCTGATTCGGAAGAGGAGGCCAACTACTTGAACAATCAGGGGGGTTTCCGTGGGAATGCCCAAGGAAACCAAGGTCGGAACTATTATGACAAATCTGGAGGTAAAGACTAAGGTAGTTGGAAGAAAAATAATGAAAATAGTGGTTTGTACGTTCCCCCTGGTAGACGTGATACCACCACATCTAATTCTATGGAAGACATGATGGCTAAGTTATTGAAAGGAGTGGAAGCAACAAGCGCGGGAGTTAAAGAGGTAATCGATGATTTAGCCTCCATGAAGCAATTAGTTGATTCTCATTCCACTTCTATCAAGCAAATAGAGCAGCAATTAAGCCAACTTTCAGCACCATTCAATCAAAGAAAGGCTGGCACCTTACCGAGCGATACTGTGCAAAACCCAAGGAATGATGGGTCATGCATGGCCATCACTACCAGAAGTGGTAAGGTGCTGGAAACTTCAGAAAAAGGCAAGCAAGTGGTTGACGGAACAACAAATATGGACGCCACACCCAGTGACATCATAAGGGAAGAAGCCGCAACATCTACTTCCAACGTCAAGGACGTTTCACCTAGTGACGTGCAGCCTGAAAAAAATAAACGGAAGCAAGAGGATAAGAAAGCCATGGAGAGAACACTTCCATACCCACCACCACCTTTTCCACAAAGATTGAAGAAGGCGGCCAATGACACTAAGTTCAGCAAATTCATGACTATGCTCAAGCAGCTGACTATTAATGTCCCATTGGTAGAGGCACTTGAACAAATGCCTGGGTATGCGAAGTTTATGAAAGATCTTTTGACTAAGAAGAGGGCAGCAAGCTACGAGCTGAAAGATGATGTGCATCATTGTAGTGCAATTTCTACTCGATCGATAGTTCAGAAGAAGGCCGACCCCGGAGCTTTCACGATTCCTTGCACCGTCGGATCTTTGGACTTTGCTAAAGCATTGTGTGACTTAGGAGCCAGCATCAACTTGATGCCATTATCAATCTACAAGAAGTTGGGGTTAGGAGATCCTACACCAACTAATATGAGGCTTGTTATGGCAGATAGGTCGGTAAAACGACCAGTTGGTATTCTATGCGATGTCTTGGTAAAGGTATCTTCATTCATATTTCCAGAAGACTTTGTCATCTTGGATTGTGAAGCAGATTCAGAGGTTCCCATAATCTTGGGACGCCCTTTCCTTGCTACGGGAAGTGTGCTCATAGACTTGAGAGCTAATGAGCTTTCATTCCGAATAAATGATGAAGTGGTGCGCTTTGATGTTTGCAAATCAATGAAGCAACCTAAAGATCTAAGTGTATTTTCTGTGGCTGATGTTGTCGTTGATGATGAGGATGAGTTACTTGCTGAAGAGCAAATTCTTGATGATCCTTTGGAGGTTTTGCTCATGGAAGAAGAGGATGATGATGCTGAAATTTCTGAAGATGATATTTGTGCTCTATCGGGATTAGGAACATATCGCTATACTCCCAAGAAGCTGGATCTTGATCTCAAGAATCGACCCACACCACCAGCTAAGCCATCTATTGAAGAACCACCCACGTTAGAATTGAAGGAGCTGCCAAGCCATTTGAAGTACGCATTCTTAGGAAGCGGAAACACTCTTCCAGTCATAGTGGCAGCCGATTTAGGTGAGCAACAAGTTGCAGCTCTTATTGTAATCTTACGCAAGTATATTAGAGCTATTGGATGGACCATTGCGGATATCATTGGTATTCCACCTGGGATTTGCACTCATAAAATTCAGCTCCAAGAAAAGTGCACACCCACCATTGAACATCAAAGACGTCTAAACCCACCAATGCAAGAAGTGGTGAAGAAAGAGATTATCAAGTGGTTAGACGCAGGAGTCGTGTATCCTATTTCTGACAGTACATGGGTAAGCCCAGTACAATGTGTCCCCAAGAAAGGAGGTATGACGGTGGTTGCGAATGCAAAGAATGAGCTTATTCCACTCAGGCCTGTTACTGGATGGAGAGTATGCATGGACTACCGCAAGCTGAATTCTTGGACTCTCAAGGATCACTTCCCCATGCCATTTATGGACCAAATGCTAGATCGATTAGCAGGAAAAGGATGGTTTTGCTTTCTTGATGGTTATTCAGGTTATAATCAGATTTGTATTGCACCAGAAGACCAAGAGAAGACAACGTTTACATGCCCATATGGTACGTTTGCCTTCAAACGTATGCCATTCGGGTTATGTAACGCACCAGCCACCTTTCAGCGATGTATGATGTCTATTTTCTCTGATATGGTAGAAGACACTTTGGAGGTATTTATGAACGACTTTTCAGTTGTTGGTGAGTCTTTCGAAGCATGTTTGGTGAACTTGAGCATGGCATTACAAAGATGTGTAGAGTTCAACCTTGTTCTGAATTGGGAGAAGTGCCACTTCATGGTAAAAGAAGGAATTGTTCTTGGGCACAAGATCTCCGAAAGAGGAATAGAGGTTGATCGCGCCAAAATAGAGGTAATTGAGAAGCTACCACCTCCAATTTCGTCGAAGGGAGTTCGTAGTTTTCTTGGCCATGCTGGGTTTTATCGTAGATTCATCAAAGACTTCTCCAAAATTGCAAGTCCATTGTGCAAACTATTGGAGAAAGATGCGAAGTTTGACTTTAATGATGATTGCTTAAAGGCATTTGAATGCCTTAAGAAAAACTCATTGAAGCCCCTATCATGGTAGCACCAGATTGGACGCTCCCGTTTGAAATCATGTGTGATGCTAGTGGTATAGCCGTTGGTGCTGTTCTTGGACAGAGAAAGGAGAAATTATTTCATCCTATCTACTATGTGAGTAAGGTCCTTAATGAAGCCCAAAGGAACTACACTGTTACTGAACAAGAGCTCCTAGCAGTTGTGTATGCATTCGAGAAGTTTCGTGCCTATCTATTGGGTACTAAGGTGATCGTTCATACAGACCATGCAGCTCTTAGATATCTAATGACAAAGAAGGATGCAAAACCAAGGCTGATTAGATGGGTATTGCTGCTACAAGAGTTTGATTTCGAAGTCAAAGATAGAAGAGGTTGCGAGAACCAAGTGGCTGATCACCTATCTAGACTTGAGAATGAGTATGTGACGCAACCAGAAAATCAGATTGATGATGCATTTCCTGACGAGGAGATACTAGCGACAACAATGGAGAACTTACCATGGTATGCCGACTTTGCAAATTTCGTGGTGAGTAATGTGTTACCTTCCAATTTATCTTACCACCAGAGGAGGAAGTTTATGCATGACGTTCAGCACTACTATTGGGATGAGCCTTATCTGTTTCGAAGATGCGCGGATGGTATCATTCGACGATGTATATCCCATGAAGAAGTGCCTACTATATTGGAAGCATGCCACACTTCGCAAGTTGGAGGACATCATGCAGGGAATCGAACGGCAAGGAAAGTCTTACAAAGTGGTTATTATTGGCCTACAATATTCAGAGATGCACACGACTATGTGAGAAGGTGTGACCAATGCCAACGTCAAGGTGCTATTTCAAAACACCATGAAATGCCCATGTCCAAAATTCTGGAGGTAGAACTCTTTGATGTGTGGGGTATTGATTTCATGGGACCATTCGTGAATTCATTTGGAATGAAGTACATCTTGGTTGCTGTGGATTATGTGTCGAAATGGGTTGAAGCCGTAGCATTGGCCGATAACGAAGGAAAGCGTGTTGTAGCGTTTTTAAAGAAGAATATCTTCTCTCGCTTTGGAGTACCTCGTACTATCATAAGTGATGGAGGATCTCACTTTTGCAACAAGCTATTCAAATCTGTTTGGCCAAGTATGGAGTCAAGCAACACAAGGTAGCTACGCCTTATCATCCTCAAACTAGTGGACAAGTAGAGGTTTCCAATCGTGAGATCAAGCAAATCCTTGCCAAGACGGTCAATGCGAATCGGAAGGATTGGTCTCGAAAGCTAGATGATGCACTATGGGCGTATAGGACTGCATTCAAGACACCCATTGGCATGTCACCTTATCAGCTAGTTTATGGGAAGGCTTGTCATCTACCCATCGAGCTTGAATACAAGGCATTGTGGGCATTGAAGCACTTGAATCTGAATTGGGATGATGTGAAGAACCTGAGGCTGGAGCAGCTGAACGAACTAGATGAATTCCGTCTCCATGCATATGAAAGATTAGATTTATACAAGGAGCGGATGAAGAAGTATCATGATCAGCGGATTGTTCGACGAAACTTCCAAAAAGGTGACATGGTACTACTCTTTAATTCCAGACTCAAGCTCTTCCCAGGTAAGTTAAAATCAAAGTGGTCTGGTCCATTTAAAGTCACCCAAGTCTACTCGTCTCGAGTAGTCGAATTGGAAAATAATGAGGGTGTTATCTTCAAAGTGAATGGCCAACGTGTTAAACCATATATCGGTCCTCTTGACTCGATAAATGACATGGACATCACTTATCTCGACGAAGTCTAAGTACTCGAGATTACTACGTCGAGCCACGACAATAAATAAGGCGCTAGATGGGAGGCAACCCATCGTTGTATCGTTTTATCGTTTTATCGTTTCGTCGTTTTAGTATTTTTCTTCTTTTTAATAAATGAAAATCCAAAAATAAGAGTCGTGCCATGACCAAAACTAAGGCTCTTGGTGGGAGGCAACCCATCGTACTAATCGTTTTCATTGTGTTTTGAGCAAATGTAGGTGCAAGAAGTATGCAACGAGGAGATTGATTTCAATTGACGATTTGGTCGCATTGTATGGTAAAGTCGGTAAGTTAGGAATGGTGATGCATAATGCTATGAATTGAGCCTTTCTCACGTCATAATAGGCTTCGAGGAAGGCTAGGCCTTGGTAAAAATAGGCCACGAACGATGCACAACCTATTCTATAGCCTAAGGACTCGGAATCTAGTGTGCAATACACTATGCGCCGCCTATTCCTAGGTGTGCTTTTGACTATGCGCCGCCTATGCTATGGCATTTGAGATACTGAGACCAAATGCCATAGACTATGCGGCGCATATGTCTAGAAATGCCATAGACTATGCGGCACATATGTCCCATTATGCCATGGACAATGCGCCGCATATGTAAGTGATGTGCCGAGGGATATGCGCCGCATATGTGGTGATTTTGTCCCCAAATCCAATTGTAAATGGGTCATAACCCGACCCATACTCCTCCTATATAAAGGGGACTTGTTTTTATGTCACAAACACATTAGAAGCAACCCTAAAGGCGCCGCATATCATCCCAAATCCTCTCAAATTTTTCTTCCTTTGTTCTTCCAATCCACAACAACTTCTCCACAATCTTCAAGCAAGTAAGTGCTTTCTTATTCTTCATCTATTTATCGTAAGTACTACGTTGCTATGCTTATTATAATTTGCTAAATCATGTGAGATTGGTGGTGATGTTCATATGTTTGGATAATTGTTGCAAAATCGTGTGATTGAATATATACGTATGGAATTCTTGACTTGTTTCCGACTTGACTTTTGTTTCAATGGCATTGTTATGATACTTGCTGAACATATGTGGCTATGAATATTGCTTGAGAGTGTTGTTTGGATGCTTGCATGATTAACCATCCCGGCCATCGGGATAAGGTTATAGTGACTATCGACGTAGGAGGAAGTGTTTGTTGTACGAATAGCAATTCCATGTGGTAACCCCTATGTTATAGTGTCGCTATATGCACCATGAAAGTCGTCCAAATGGCTGCACCTAAGTGATGTAATGCTGATTTTCTTGTCGGAATACAATCCTAAGACGTATGTCGACGAAGTCTGAGTACTCGACCACTTTCACTTCACTGATTTGTGCTAACAAGATTAAGTGTGGGGTGGTACCCCTAGTGCTTGCATATAGATTGTATCAAGTGAGATTGTGCTGCAACTAACATTATTTCTAGTCTCAGGTACAATGGCACCCAAAGCAAGGCTAGGCAAGGAGAAGGCTACCACGACCAGAAAGGATAAAAAGAGAAGCCGAAAAGACCAAGGAGAATCATCTTCAGTGCACCTACCACGCAGAATGTTCGGAATTAAATGGGTTCTTGAGGAAGAAGCCAGAGCATGGTACAGCAGCAACAAAGAAAAGAAATATGTGCACGTCGATTTAATCAACAAGGAGACCTTAGCAAAGAAGGAGCCGCAAATGTTGGCTAAAATAATGGCTTTAAAGCTGGATTTCATCTTCCGAGACATGGGAGAGTTCAATCTTGACTTGACAAGAGAGTTTTATGCCAACTGGTCGCCAAACACAACAGGCAACGAAGTCAAAATTCGGGGCCAAGTGTTACAGCTTACAGCGGATTGAATAAACTCTTTTCTTGGCCTACCTTCGGTCGACACAGCACCATACAAAGAGCTGTACAGCAGGCCTCCTTACAGAGCAATAAGACACACGCTTTGTGGAAGCAGATCAATGGCAAGATGGGGCAGACACAAGGAAACAGGCCGTCACAACACATTCCCCTATGCTCCACTAAATAGGGAAGCAAGAATCTGGATGCGCATTGTCAACTCATGCCTTATTCCTGGGACGCAATACACAAAGATATCAAGAGATAGAGTGTGTTTGGTTTATGCGTTGATGACGAATGTCCCTATCAACTTTGGGGCAATCATTCGATCTACCATGAGGAAAGTCAGACTCCACCGAAGGTCCCATTTCACATTCGGCAATTTGTTGACAGCAATGTTGCGGAAGGAGGATATAGAAGAGGAACCAGCTGAGCACAAACTCCCACATACCCCAAAGAAGGTTGACCTCACCAAGGTCAAAGATGCTGAAACAACGCATGGAGTCAACCTTACCACTGCGGAGAGACATGCTCGTGATGAGAGTTTCTTCCGTCATCTCTATGGCATGACGAGATTCACTATGATGAGTGGGGGACGTATTCCAACTGCTGAAGAGCTCCAACAGCTGGACCACGACTACCCAATGAACAGACATGCCCGGGAGATGTGTGGAGTGGGCGTATATTTTGAGGAACCTCTTGATGATGACGTGCCAACTGATGATGATAGACGCTTGCCTGATTCTGATGCTGAGGAGAACTCTGACGATGACTCTTATGATGATTCTGACGAAGGGGGTATGACCCCCGACATTGATGAGGAGTCCGACTAATCAGGTTCTTCGACTTTATTTTCCACTGAGGGCAGTGTCTAGTCTAAGTGTGGGGTGGCAGAATCTGCATGCTATACTTCTTTGTTTGCACCTATGTTTGTATGTTTGCTTGTTTCACTGTTTTTTTTTCGTTTGACGTTTTTTTTAGTTTTTAGGAGTAAAATTTTTCTAGCTACGCATGAAATTATTTTGATAGGCAGCATGAAAATAGAACAAGAGTATGTGCTACAATTGTGACTATTGAGACATTTAGGCTCTAGTTGTGACTTATTATGTGATATTGTGTGATTCAATTCCTTCACTTGTTGGGTTGAGAGTCTATATTACTACCAATCAGGTCGACCATGTGCCTTGTGTGTGTAAGATTAATAGTATCTTCTATGTATGTGGCTGATGCTAGAACTTGCCTGGTATGTATGCAAAGCGAAAATAAGGAGTGTAAGTTTAGGATATGATTTAGGCATTTCTTTGGCAACCTATATTTGTTTACCTTCAGTTTTTCCTACCCATGTAAATCATCCTAGTTAAACCCTTTTGAGCCTTTAGCCTATTTCTTTGACAACCTTGTATGTAAGCCTAATCCATTTTTTTTCAAGACCATAATTTGATCCAAATTCATAAGTGCTTTAAAGTGAAAAAGTCATGTGACAACATAAGAGGAAATTGGGTGAGTATGATGCTTTAAATTGTAATGGTGCTTGAATGTGATATGAAAAAGGAAGAAAGTGCTATCATAAGAGGTATGTTGTGAAAAGAAAAAGGAAAAGAAAGCTGAAAAGTGAGTTGTGCTTAAAATTGAAAAACAAAATAGGAGAACAAGGGTGGTAGAATAAAAGAGTAAAGAAAGGTTGAAAGAAAAAAAGTGTCAATGATACAATGTGATGTATTAAAGTGCTTAGGAACTTAGTCACTATTTCTGGCCAAAATAGTTGATCCTACCCGTCCCTTAGCCTACATTACAACCGTCTAAAGACCTACTTGATCCTAATCCCAACATTCCGACATTTAGTAGAGTACTACATTAAAGGCAAGCCTATGGTCATTAGTTGCTACATATGAATTTTTTGTGAGAGTGAGTGCAAGGATACTTTGCTACCCATGTTTGAAAAATATGCTATATTTGTGAGTGATTATGGGTACTATATTGTGAGACACACATGGTTGATAAGTTTTGGATAGTTGTATATGATTCTATGTACCTTAACACTTGTATGCAAGTTGAGCACCATCACGAGTCTATGCTTGAGGTTAAATTGTTTCTACTTATAATCGGAAAGCTACTCTTTGTTGCTAATTGTTGTGCTTGTCTTGAAGAATGTTTTGTGTTGTTGCTGTAAAAACCTTAAGTCGATGCTTAGAAGGACATGATATGTTGTTCGAGGATGAACAAAGCTCTAAGTGTGGGGTGTTGATGATAGGCGAATTTACGCGCCTATATCAATATATTTTGCCCATATTTTAGCCTAGTTTTGAGAACTAATTATCTATTTCATGCACTTTTAGTCCTTTTTCCTGTAAATGAGCTAACAAATATGATTAGGAAAGTTTCAGGTATAAATGATGCAAAATACAGCAATTTATGGCTTACTTGACGCAAAAGAAAGCTCACGAATGAGATGGAAAGGAGTTGGACGCCTAGAGGACCAAATCTGATGCATGGAAAATCTGTCCCAGGCTAAAACAACATTTCTGAAGACTTTGGGGACTTACAGACACAAAGCTGGATTTTTACCAAGATACATTAACCTAGTATAATTAGGTTATGTGTTTTATTATTCTATTTGGATTATGATATTGTAACCTTACCCTAGTACATTTGGGTCAAGGATTTCATTAGTATATTAGGATTCGGTTATTTATTTCATTAGCTTAGTAGGAGTAGGATAGGAGTATTATAAATACCCTATCGTGCTAGAGATTTTGATTCATCTCCTTACAATTAAGACATCTTCCTACAATACATTCTTCATTCTTCTATTCTTAAATTCCACAACAAGAGAATCGTTACTTGCTACGGAATCACCAAAACCACACGCCAAACACCCACTATTCACGCCATTCACCATGCAAAACGTGATATCCTTCGCATTCATGGGTAACTAAACCTCTTAGTTGGGGTTATGGAAGCCGAATGAGTTACTATCTAAAGCTGTGAGTTTGTGAGTTCAAGACAAGTATATTGCTTATATCATTACGCTCTTCATCTTAAATCTACATTCTTTGTGGTTGCAAACACAAGAACACGCCATTCTAACATTTAACCTGTTCGAGAGAAAGGTTATTTGTCTAGAAAAGAAAACGCATAGAATAACGCCAGTCTAACATTTAACTTGTTCGAGAGAAAGGTTATTTGTCTGGAAAAGAGATAATGTCAAGGTAGTAGGACACCCTTTCCTATTAAAAAGCTAGTGCCGTAACTGGACTAACCTCTTGGAGAATTCGTACCGTTAAGACACGCTTTAAGCTCGAGAGAGTTAAAGTGAAATAGTCCTTGTTTAGGTCGAGAGATGCTTGGATTTACCATCGACTACAATTCTCTATAAGCAATTGCATGTCAAGACTCTACACACTCATAGCCAATAGAGACGTATACCTCAGAAGGTGGACATAACCCCAACGCCTCAATTCTCATTGTTTCACAACCCACGAAATACTCTCTTTTTACTTTACTATTTTCAGCTTTTATTACTTTTGTTACTTATTACAATCCCCCCCTTTTTTACGAGATTTGCACCAAAAGTCTATTAATTTTACTTACTTGTTGGCCAGGCTATTCCCTGTGGGATCGACACCCAACCCAGGTTGGGTTCTATATTTGCTATCGACCGCTTTACACTCAAACGAGAGCTGTAGATTGAGCGTTATCACCTATCTTAAAGCTAGAAAGTTGATTTCCAAGGGTTGCATCCACTATTTGGTTCGAGTTATAGACACTAAGTCTGAAACCCCGACTATTCAGTCAATTAATGTTATTAATGAGTTTCTTGATATTTTTTTGGAAGATCTCTCTGGAGTACCTCTTGATAGAGAAATAGAGTTTGGGATTGACCTTCTTCCCGATACTCAGCCTATTTCCATTTCTCCGTATCGCATGGCTCCTATGGAACTTAAAGAGTTAAAGAAGAAATTGAAATATCTTTTAGACAAAAAGCTTTATCAAACCTAGTGTGTCCCCATAAGGTGCACCTATCCTGTTTGTTCATAAGAAAAATGGTTCTTTGTGGATGTGTATTAATTACCGACAGCTTAATAGGGTTACTATCAAGAATAAATATCCACTTCCTTAAACTGATGATTTATTTGATCAATTGCAAGGTGCGAGCTACTTTTCGAAGATGGACCTCAGATCCGATTATCACCAACTTAAGGTTAGGGAATGTGATATCCCCAAGACAGCCTTCTGAACCTGTTATGGTCATTTTGAATTTCTAATGATGTCTTTTGGGTTAGCTAATGCTCCAGCGGCTTTCATGGATCTTATGAACAGTGTATTTCGACCATATCTGGATTTATTTGTAATAGTGTTCCTTGATGATATTCTTATTTACTCCCTAAGTGAGGGTGATCATATGGATCATCTCTGAATCATGTTGGAAACTCTTCAAACTCATCGATTGTATGCTAAGTTCAGTAAGTATAAGTTCTGGCTAAAATCTGTAGTCTTCTTGGGTTATGTTATTTCTTCCGAAGGTATTAGAGTTGATCCTAAAAAAATAGAGGCTATAAAGAGTTGGCCTAGACCTATTTCTCCTTCTGATATCTGAAGTTTCTTGGGTCTAGCTAGTTAGTATCGTCGTTTTGTTGAAGGATTTTTATCTATTACGTCTCTTATGACCCATTTTACCCAAAATAAAGTAAAGTTCCTGTGGTCCAAATCTTGCGAGAAGAGTTTTCAGGAGTTGAAGAGTCGACTCACTTCAGCCCCTATGTTGACTTTGCCTGACGGTGTTGATGGTTTTGTGGTGTATTGCGATGCTTCCAGAGTCATTTTGGGTTGTGTATTGATGCAAAAGGGTAAGGTTATAGCTTATGCTTCCAGGCAGCTAAAGCCTCATGAGAAGAATTATCCTACCCATGACCTTGAATTAGCTGCCATGGTTTTTGCTTTGAAAATCTGGAGACATTATTTGTATGGTGTCCATGTCGACGTCTTCACGGACTATAAGATCTTGCAGTATGTATTCACCCAAAAGGAGTTGAATCTTAGGCAGAGACGATAGTTAGAACTGTTGAAAGATTATGATATGAGCGTGCTATATCATTCGAGCAAGGCCAATGTAGTAGCAGATACCCTTAGCTGGATGTTCATAGGTAGCTTAGCACATGTGGAGATTAGTAATAAGGAGTTGGCCTGTGAGGTACATCGTTTGGCTAGATTGGGGATTAGGTTGTTTGGTGATGCTGAGGGTAGTATAGGAGTGCAAAGCGGTTTTGAATCCTCTTTAGTTTCGGAAGTGAAGGAGAAGCAAGACACGGATCCTACCTTGGTCAGGTTAAAAGAGTCAGTTAAAGACCAAAAGGTGGAGGTTTTCTCGCAAGGAAGAGGTGGCATTTTGAGACTCCGAGAAAGATTATGTGTTCCTAATGTTGATAACTTGAAGCAGAGTATTATGGAGGAAGTGCATGGTACGTGATACTCCATCCATCCTGGTACTACCAAGATGTACCATGATTTACGGGAAATCTATTAGTAGAACGGTATGAAGAGGAACATAGCAGAATTTGTGGCAAAGTATTCAACGTGTCAACAGGTTAAAATAAAGCATCAAAGGCCCAGTGGCGTGATGCAAGAGTTTAGCATTCCTACTTAGAAGTGGGAAGAAGTGAATATGGACTTCATAGTTAGTTTGCCTCTTTCTCATCGCTATCATGATTCGATTTGGGTTGTCGAGATCGGCTGAATAAATCAGCTCATTTCTTGCCTGTGCATTCATCATATACAGCTGAAGATTATGCTAGAATATATATTCGGGAACTTGTCAGACTTCATGGAATCCCTTTGGCTATTATTTCTGACAGAGGTACTCAGTTTACCTCTCAATTTTGGAAATCTTTCCAGAAGGGTCTCGGTACCCAAATTCGTTTAAGTTCTACTTTCCATCCGCAAAAAGATGGTCAGGTCGAGCAGACCATTTAGACTTTAGAAGATATGTTGGGGGCTTGTGTGCTTGATTTTAAAGGTAGTTAGGATGAGCACTTAGCATTAATCGAGTTTGCTTACAATAACAGTTTTCATTCTACTATTGGAATGGCCCCGTTTGAAGCTTGTATGGTAGAAGGTGTAGATCACCCATTGGTTGGTTTGAAGTTGGTGAGGCTGCCGTGACTGGACTAGATACGGTGTTCGAGGCCATGAAGAAGGTTAAGTTAATTCGGGAAAGGTTGAAAACCGCCCAAAGTCGTCAAAAATCATACGCATATATAAGGAGGAAAAACCTTGAATTTAATGTTGGTAATTTAGTGTACTTGAAAGTTTTACCCATGAAAGGGGTGAAGAGCTTTGGGAAGAAAGGGAAACTAAGTCCCCGTTACATTGGTCCCTATAAGATTGTGGATCGCATTGGGAAGGTAGCGTATAATGTTGAATTGCCCGCGGAGTTATCTAACGTCCATCCGGTTTTCCATGTTTCTATGCTTAAGAAGTCTATTGGTGATTCTTTTGTGATTGATCCTTCCGAAAGATCGGGTATTCAAGATAGTCTTTCATATGAAGAGATTCCGGTTGAGGTTTTGACTTTCAAGTTCGTAGGCTAAGAAACAAGGAAGTTCCTTTGGTTAAAGTGCTTTGGTGAAATCAATCCGTGGAGAGTGCTACTTGGGAAGCCAAAGAAGCTATGTGCGCCAAATATCCCCACCTCTTTCCTACAAATCCTGAGCATGTCAAAGGTGTCGTTCTCTTTTGATTTAATCCTTATTGCTATGTTTATCTTGGCTTGTGTGTTTTCTACGATATCCAAAAAAATCTAGAATGGAGTATATGCTTGGGCAAGATGATTTTTCTCTATATACTTATTTTCATAGTATTCTTGACCTACCTATCAACATTTGAGGATAAATGTTTCCAAAGGGGAGATAATGTGATGCCCCAGAAAAACTTTTCGTTAAGATCTCTAATAAAAATATGTTGAATTCTTTTCTTTATCGTGATTAATAATTTTGTTTTGTGTGTCGAATTTCTGGATATGCGACCTTTCATCGCGTAGAGCATCGAATAAGCTTTCTAACGATATTTGGATCATCCAAAACGAACACTCGAGTGATGAGTTATGATCATTCCGATCTAACCGTGAATAGTGGTGAACAGTAAATGTGCAGGAAAAAAATACTAAGGCCAGGCGAATTTTAGGGTCAACTTCAAATGACCATAACTTCTTGTAAATGATGATCTGGATGAGCTAATATATATCAACAGAAATCTCTGAAAGTCCTCTTTCCAATGAAATTGGTTTCATCCAATTTGGCCATTGGAGCAAAAAGTTATGGTCGATCTACTTCAGCCTATCAAAAACAGTCCACCAAAGGACAGATTTGACATTATTTGATTTTTAAGGGTATTTGGGTCATTCCCACTCCAATCCATCCGGGTAAACCATGGATTTAAGTCCATTAAGAGCATTCAATAGCTCATTTTTCTCCAAAATTTCCTAAGGCTCAAACCCTAACCCTACTACTCCAAATTTCATCCTTCTATATTTTTTGATTGAACCGTAGAAATTTCAAATTAATTTGGGATTCGAGTTGATCATGTTAAGGGCTTCGAGAAGCACCCTTTATTTTTGTGAATAAAGTTTCGGAGTTGGAAGTTCATATTCATCTTCCATTTTTAGGTATGTGGGGCTTTGAACAAGATTATCCTTTCGATCTTGTGCCCGATATTTTTGTTGAATTACATTGACATGAGATTTTACATGTTTTACCATGAATTGGAAATATGGTTTTATGTCTTATATTATTGTCCATGAGCTATGGGATTATGTCATCCAATAAGTGTATGATGTTGAGATGGAATTATGTCCAAAAAGTCTTTGATTATGAGAGTATGATGATTTAATTTGTTAAGCCTTAATTTATACTATCATTCCACTATTTCCTTATTATAAATTTATAATTGATATTGGAAATTCTATATCCCTACTATGGGTTGATGTCTCAAGTACCTTTAAATGAGAGTTGGATGGCAAATTGAGAAATGTTGATATTGAAGTTGCAATGAGTCTTGGTATTTTTCGGATGGTTTTGATGAGTTAAATTATTGAAAATATTATGTATGGAGTCTTCATATCCTTGTCCAAATTTTGAGTCGGTTATGGTTCAATGCATTGATACCTTGTTGATGTTGAGAAAGATTAAAATGTTTTGAGCTAAAATGTGTTGAGTTAGGAATCCACAAATTAATATGATTTGATAAATGAGAAAGAGATTTGATTTGGTCTATATGATAGACCCTTGTGATGTTGTGGGGGATTTCCTAACTCGTTCTGAGCTTGTCAGGGAGTAGTACTTAGCATCGAGAAGGAAATTTGGTATTTCCCCAAACCTATGTGCCACTGTAGGGTTGTTTGGTGATGATATTATTGTCCAGAGAGCCCGATTGTGATTATTGTAATTTTAAGGTCGTACTCCCGGGTAAAGAGTATGACACTCCCGCCAACGGGGGTTTCAAACATTGGTAATCCACGTAGCTCACGTGGGGTTGTCGGTTATAGGAAACTCCCCTGTCCATAAGAGTCATGTTTATTGAAATACCGAGTCACTCCAAGTTTTGATGTGGTAAGTCAAGTTGCCTATGATGATCTATAATGATTTATGAGGTTTTTCTCCTACATTTCCTATCTAAGATGTTATGAGTTGCATGATTCAATGTCACTCAAGCCAGGTGTGTCATTATGGTCCGTATATACATTTTTATGAAATTTATGATATTATTTATATTTTGCATGCGCCCCCACATACTCAGTACGTATCTTGTGCCGACCCACATATTTCTCTATGGGATACATTCTTACCATGATGTAGGTTCAGGTACTCAGCCGCAGCCGCGACAGTGATACCCGAGTGCCGCATCTATGTTCCTTCAGTGGTGAGTCCTCATGGTTCAAGGACCAAGTTGCTAGTTTTGGTGCTGTTGTTTTGTGATCCCTTTGGTCTGTTGAGTCAGTTGGGGGTTTGTCCCAATGGCTTGTTGATTTTGCTGTATAGAGGCTATGTCAGACTAGTGTATTGTTGGGTTGGTTTGTGTATAGACATTCCATATATGTACAGTCTGACGATATTCCATGCCACGTGCGATGTGATATGATATGTACTTATACATATATCCTTAGGGTAGCGTGTATGTTGTTGTGTTGGAACCCAAGGGTAGTGTTTTGGCTTAAAAGGTTAGCTTGATGCTACGTGTAGCCTTGGGCACCGTGTGGCATCTCAAGATGATATTTCGGGGCATTACAATTGCATATGAACTTCTCTTATGACTAGAGATTCTCTATTTCCTTACTTCCAACCTATGCACTACATCCATATTAACTTGAGCTCTCAACAAAGGATAACCATTTCAAACGAATGTGAACAATGTAATCTGGAGGTTCTACGAGATGACCCTCAATAGTAGTAAACTCGATTCGCAATCTTGGAATCGAGAATTATACCATGACAACAAGGTAATGGCCTCTACCTACATGTTCATAATTTTTCCCGTACAACTACCATAATTCAATTTTCCTTTTAAGGGATTAGTATCTACCGACATAGTGGTAATGCTAATGCTAGTATCCAATCACCCATAAAAGAAACAGATAGATCGCTTTGTCGATCAACGATACCATTGTGATATCTAGAACCAAAAGTACAGTAGGAACACATATATGTACTGAATAAAACTCTACCAGTATCCTGTGCAAAATAATGATCCTAAGCTATAACAAAAATTAACTCTTTCCTAATTCAACTTGTTAGGAAACTATCTTCTGGTGAAGAGCCTCACAAATGGTCCATTTGTATAAATCAGGTCCCAAGTTGATATTTAATATTAAAGGGTCTATACACATGTTTATGAAGAGACCATATCAACGTACTCGTGTATGTAACAATGTTTCAGAATAGAAATAAATATAGGTGAAGGTTGATTGAAAACATAACAAAATGGTCGAGAACATATTGTCCAATGACACAAAATCTTATGATCCTATTATTTTCTTGTAGACTAGGGAAAGGTGTTTTTAATGTATTCCTAGGTATTAAATTTCCTCATTGAAGCACAAAATACGACTAGCCCCTAGCTAAAATTAAAACCATTTAGCTAATGACCTCCAAAACATTCTAAATCAGGTAATATATCATTGCCAATACCATTAAATTACCATGTATATCATATATGATTTTGCTCTATTTAGCCAACTAGTAAATTAATATAAACTCGTCACGGTACACATATAATGATTATTGCCCTATTACTCTTATTCATTTTACACATACTGTTGCACATATTTAAGACACTACGTACGCAACAATGCATACAAATTGCTTTATTAAAACTAGTAACACCCTCAGTGGTTAATAGAATATACTTTCCATCATATTCGTAACTATTCTCCTACAAAGGTTGCACATATCCCTCTCCCCTTTCTTCTTAATCTGTAAATTACTCACTTTGTACCTCGTTTCAGTATCGGCACCCTATATATACAATCATCTTCTATCCTCAACTTATCATGGAATGGACATCACCGGACAAGGATTCTTTTACAAGAACAACGCCCACAACAATTTGGAAACACCCAATCGTCAACTATTTTGATAGAAAAATAGACCTAAAAGTTATATAGATTTGATGAAATCATGCCAAGGAAAGAAAGGAATAGCCTTAACATACCTCAAGTTCGCGCTCAAACAACTTGATGAAGACAATTGAATTTTCCTCCAAAGATTAAATACAATCTCCTAATATTTTTTGTTCCAATTAATGAAACTTCTAAATGATTATCCTCATAAGTGTGTGCGTATAAATAACATTCATTTGCCTACAATAATTATAGAAACTTGCAGCTAAAATGTTTGGATTAAAGAAGATGAACTCATATGTACTTTGACTGAATTAACCGAGAATCCATGTGCATATACTAACACTTAAGAATGGTATCAATGTTATTTTTAATGAAATAGGTTAACAGGTTACATATGTATGTATATATGTGTGTGTGTGTGAAAAGCATTTACTTATTATTTTATTAAATTATGAGATAAGTATCAATTGCTGCCACATTGATTACTATATTGTTATCCATGCCTTACACCCCATGTGGATGGTAGGTGGAAACATTTAAAAGTAAAAATCACCTATCCAACTAGAATATTAAGTACGTATTCGGATATTGCATAAATTCGTGATAAAATAAATATAATATTTTGTATATATATCGTAATAAAAAAATAATATTTATGTATCTTGAATAGAACCTATCTCTTATAATAATAATAATAATAATAATTTTCCAATACGATTACTATCTCTGTTAAAATTCTCACTAAAAATCAGTATATACGCTAATAGGTCGTACTCTTTTCGTATTTACATTAGTTTATACAAATTTCCTATATATAAATCACGTCCTACAGTAAAGGAGTAATTAATTCATTTTATAACCGAACTTATCTTCTATTAATGATAATAAATAAGAAAATACGTAAATGGACAAATAATCAAATACGTTTCCCACTAAGATTGCTGCCAAACAATTTTCATACATACAATATCCTGAATATTCTATTAAAAGTAGGCAATAATTGATAGACATGAAAGAGATTAAAGATATTAAAAATTTTTAAAATAACACACTTTATATTTAATTATATATAAGTACCACTTCATGTCACAATTAAGAAAAACTAATGACTTAAAATTGCCCTTACATATATCATGAACCTGATTCTTCTACCAAATACTATTAAATTATAAAAATTTGTAAAATTCAAATTGAATATCCTTGTGCGAATACGTGTGACTATCGTGTTACCATAAAATAATTGATGTTAGGCTTCTAAGCGCCCAACAGAGGACTAAGGACAACCATAAAAACTTTGGGGTGTTACAAGTAGCATGCCTGAGATATCAAGAATTACGAAGATAAATCAGCCAGATCAAGAATTATGGAGATAAATCAACCCTTGGGCGCTTTAATTGCCAATTCCTTAGAAACCCTATGTGTTTTTGACTTAGGGATTTGAGAGAGCTTAAGAGAGTGTTTTGATAGTTAAGTGTTGAGAAGAGGGTCCCCAACATGTTTTATGTACGTGGGATCTAAGTGGGGGAAAAAGGGAAATGACCATAGTTGCCTTAATAAAAGTTAAAAATTCATCACCAGTGATACGGGTTAGCCTTCAATATATGAGGACATGTTACGGCTCATCACCATGAGTCATAGTTAGGACAAAAACATATGGCACGTACTCTGGTCGTACCCTATGACTCGTACTCAGACTCTACGATTTATTATGTCTTATTCGTACCTAGGATGAAAACTTTGTGTAACATACTGTTACCCTACGATTGGCACATCACGACCCGTACTGAGTCTTCATGACTCGTTAGGTACGTCATAACCAACAAACCAGGACAACCTTCACTGGTTACCCTACGACTCGATGCCAACGGCCTAGAAGAAGACCTTATGACTCGTTTGGTGAGTCGTATCAAAGCAATGGACTCAAAACTCAAAAATTTTTCAAGGACCAAAATCCGAGGTGTTACAATTTCCTCTCCCTAAGGGAGTATTGTACTCTTACTAATATGTTATTCATTAAATCCAAGATGCAGTTAACATCAACTGCAATTCTCCGAGAGATCCTCCACTCTCTTTTTAAACTCTGAATCAGAGTTAGTGAATCTGACTCCAAAATTACATTATTTAAGAGATTTTCTTACAGTGCAGTAAACCTTCTTTGATAGCCTTTGCCTCAACCACTAAATTAGTGGTTTCCTGAATTTTAATCCTCTTTGCAGCTACCAAATTACCTATTGAATCTATAATACAAAAGGAAACAATATTGGGGCCTGGATTGCCCCTAGATGCTCCATATGTATGACACTTAACCCAATTATCCGGAGGTGGAAACCATCTGACAGTCTTGACAACATAACCTGGTCTATAGTTTTTGAAAATATCCACAATTTATGGAAAATTTTTGTTGTCATAGTTGATATTAAATCTACTTATTGAGAATTTTCTCACAATATCATTCACATTCTAGATTATCTTTCCCAAAGAGTACCTTCCTCCATGACATACTGTGTTTCTTCTTTTTCACAGAAACAACAATATAAAGATAGGCAGTACTTAAAACACTGCTTGAATTGTACTATTAATATTATGATTCTACCATTTTCTGATTGTCTCCTTCAAACCCATTAAAGGGATGAAACCTGTTGCCTTTGAAAAATAATTCCACATTGTTTTAGCAATATTTTCTCTCAGAAATAAGTGCTCAATAGGTTCCACTTCTTCTTGATCACAATACTTGTGAAATGGGGAAACATTAGGATTCCAAGTGTGCATTAACTGTGATACTAGAACTTTTTCTTTTTAGATTCTCTAAGTCAGGAAGGAAAATTTAAAGGGGAGGTTTTTGCGAGAAAAATGAGCCCATAGACCCTCTCAAGTCTTTAATTAAAAAAAGAGAACAAGCGGGTCCCCTAATATTATTAAGTTAAAAAAATAAAGTCGCTTAAACAACTGGGACAGTTGTTCGACAACTGCATTAGTTGTCTCAACAACTATCAAAATTGTCAAACAACTTCGCACAGTTGTTGAACAATTTCGCAAAGTTGTCGAACAACTTTGATAGTTGTCGAATAACTTTGCAAAGTTGTCGAACAACTATCATAGTTGTTTGACAACTATGTAAAGTTGTTGAATCGAAAATATTTTTAAAAAAACTGATTTTTTTTTTGTCCCTTTCACCTAATTTTTAAAACTTAAAGAACCCTCACTTAATTGAAAAACTTGTTTGTCCCTTTTAATTTAAGATCCCAATTTTACACCACAATTTCTTCATATCCTCACTGATTTCTTTTCTTTGTCTTAATATATCTCAAGCACTCTTCACACTAAAAATACCAATTCTTGTTAGAACATTTGTATACAAAGACAATCCTTCATTCTTTTTTCTCTTTTATTTGCCATTAGTTCTTTGAGGAAATAGTGAAGCAGAATAAATCTTGTTATATAAACTAGTATACGTATCCGCGCGATGCGCGGATAATTATTAAAATATTATCTTGTTCGAACATGTTAAGTTATATTACCTTAAAAGAAATTCAATTATCATATTATAATATCTCAATTAAAATACAAAAATAAAATAAAAAATTTTCTACCTCCACCCCCACGCTTAATTTTTCTAAATGCATAATCAATTGAGTTTTTTTATCTCTTATTTCAAAATATATAAATTAGAATGGATAAGTTTCATTATGCATTATCGAAAGAATGAAATGTAAGATTAGAAGAAGACTCCAAAATAATTTAATCTCTTAGAAGTGGTTGTAATTTATAATTCAAATTAAATGCTTTCACGTCTATCAAAATATAATTTTATCTCATATTCTATTTTAAATTCTATATATTTTTACTTAAATTCAACAAAGATATTAACTTGTCCTAAGAATTAAAAATAATTTCATAATGCATGTAAAAAATTTTGAATATGATTTTAAAGGAAAAATAACATTGTGAAGTCATTCTATGAAAAAAGAATTTTAATGTCCAATCCTTGATATATTATGTTTAATCATACTTTAAGCTACATCACTAAATATTTACTTTTTCCAACTATGATTTAACAGATTTAGTTATGACTTATTCGTATATACTTTAAAAAAGCTATATTATTTGATCTTTTAAATATTTTTATTTTCTTTTTCTATACTAAGGAACTGCTCAAGAAGAAATGTAAAACCACTACTTGTCTGTATAAGATAAATGACAGGCAATCAAATAAAAAAACTACATAAAAATATAAATTTGTAAGAAAAATCAAGAAAAGAATAAAGCAATTGAAATATCTAAATACCTACAAATTTTATTTTATAATCTTTCTAAAATAGAGTAGATATACGAATGTAGTGTAATAATTCTTCAAAAGTTGTCTTTCTGCTTATGAGAAGTATATCATATTTGTGTATATTCTTTGCACGACTTATTTCACATTGTTATGATATTTATATACATCTAATTAAATAGATTTTTAAATTTCTTATCTATATATGTGACAGAATATAAATATAAAATATTAATTTTGAATAATAAAAATTAATTAAAAAGTTAAATTAAGTATAATCAACATACCTTTATTTTTATATAGAGAAATCTTATTTGCATGACATATAATCTCTTTATCCATGAAAGAAATTTATGAAATCTACAAAAAAATAAATATTTATTTTTTCAATACTATGAAAAAAAGGAAAAAAAAAAAAAACTTCTCCAACACTAAACGACTATCACTTTATTTTCTTTTCATGTTAATGTTTATTATACCTATCATCATTCTCATGCTCTATAACTTTGAGAAGTTTGTTACTTCATCTTCTTATTATTTTTCGACTTTCACATTTTTCTTTAACAAATTATTTAAAATTTTCTTCAGCTTGCTGGCTAACAATCTATATTCGTCTCTAAAGAAAAAGAAGATAAAAACATAAATGATGAAAAAATTCAATAAATAATATAATGATATAAAGAACGAAAAAAATTCTGTAAATAACATAATAACATAAGTAATACGTTTGAAAAAAAGGAAAGATTCATTAATTCTTTTAACTGAATTTATGTATATATGAGTATGTAGATACGGGATAAAATTTATTGAGCAATTTTAGATAACCACTTTTAGTGTCAAATTCAAAAAATAATCACTTTATCATGTTGTATTTTTTTCGTAGAATTACGTGAGTTAAATTAGGTTAATGAAAATTTTGAGATTCTCTTAATTACATATTTTTGGACTTAAATTTAAATTTGAAATAGATTGTTTACACTTTTTAAATACATTGTTTTTCTCTGTTATCTTCTTTTATTATGAATAAATAAATAAATTGCCTATTAATTTTATAGATACTTTCTGCATTGTTGTTATTACTTAATTTTTTAATTATCAATCAATTCAAGAAGTGGTAAATCATTCAAAACTTTTGATAAAATAGGGGTGAGATAGCATGGTGTTATATTACAATTAAAACTCTAGCTTTACTATGGTAACTACTAATTCTAATATATAATTTATATTTTTTAATAAATAATTAACAATTTTTTTAAAATTCTAGTATTTCAAATTTAAATATATCTTGTATTTTAATTTAAAATAATTATTCTTGTCGTTATTGTTATTATTATTTTTATTATTATTATTTTTTTATTTAATATGTAAATAAACTATACTCAGATATATTTTATAACATATAAATTTTAAAAGATATAAGTATGGAATAGTAAAAGTCTATTAGAAGAATATTCAGTAAATATGGGTTCTTTTGTTATTAAGAAATAGTTAGAGTTTATTTAGCAGTTTTCAGTCATAGGCTCTTAGCTTTAAGCTAATGATTTTATTTTTTAAATAGAAGATAATGTATTTTAGTTGAGATAAACTCAAAGAGTTGAAATAATACAATTTTAAATTTAAATTCAAATTAAATTATAATAAGCACTAAGTGTTGAGATAACACTAAAACTCTGAAACCATAGAGGAAGTTATAATCAAATTAAATTCAAAATTATTGTGGTTAGAAAATATTTTTTTTATTATTATTATAATAATTATAATTATTATTTATATTGATATTTTTTAATTTAATTTGACAATTGGATTATGGGATTATCACTAAATCCCAAAACGTGTTTTTTTTTTCTTTTTTCCATTATTATTATTATTATTATTATCATCATTATTATTATTAATAATATTTGTGTTGGCATTTTTTTAATTTAATTTGACAATTGATGACAAATGAATTATCACATTATCTTTGCTTCTTTAATGTTGTATAGAACATATATTTGTTGTGCCAATTATAAAATGTTTGTCAATAGATTCAAGTTTATTTTTTTTACATCAATTGAATCCTAATAATATTTCAAATATTATTGGTTAAAGTGATTTATAATTTTGAAATGATTTAGTAGTCAATATTTTCTTTTTAATCATAATTGTATGATTGAGATTAGAGTAAGCTAAGAATATTAAAAAAAATCTAGGAAAGAATTATGTTCATTATATAAATGTTTGTTAGCGTTTGAGCTATATATTGTATATAACAAATTTATTGTGCGAACAGATAATAAACAGGTACGTTGGTGGTTAACAGAATGAACTTTTACTCTATCATGTTTATCTCTTTAAAAATTCAAATAAATATTATAAAACTATCTAATTATAATTTATGTAACTATTAAATAAAAGTTAAAAATATAAGAATAATATTAATGATAAATAATAACAGTAAAATTAGTTGTAGTGTGTAGTAATAATAATAATAACAATAATAATAATTGTTAAAATTGTTAATGCAATTCATATTTTAAATCGTTATTACCTTTTATAAAGAAAATATATACGATTTTTTAACAAACAATAAAGGAAAAGAAGATGAAAAGAAACAGAAATGACCTGCACGTCTCTTACCCCTTATGTGATAAAGATTACTATTAAATTTAAATGGTGACTTTTCTGTTTTAATAACATATTTTTTTGATTGAAAAATTATAATTCTCTTTAACTCCCTCTTATTACCAATTATAAGTTTTTGCTCCTTTATTAAATTTATATTTATCTAAATCAATATCCTAATCAGTTAGTTTTTTGAATTCAAATTTAAATAAAATTTGAGTTGAAATAAATTTTTAACTTCATAATTTTTTCTATATATACTTCTATAATGATATATATTGCTAAGCTTTCTCCTCCTTCTTTTTAAGTTATTTTATATTGATCATCAAAATTAATTTACTTCATTCTTCATATTCTTTACTTTTTTATAAACTTTTTTTATTTTAACATTTTCAATTTTTATATGCAGATGAGTGATGATGAAATTGCTTGCTAATCTATTCTTCTATTATATTCAGGCCTAAATTCAAGTAAATAATATTTATCAATATGATTTTGTTGATTTGATTTTGGATAACAACAAATACATTCAATAGCTTTTGGTTTGATGAATTTTTCATATACATAATTTTTGTATTGAAATATATATATATATATATATATATATATATATATATATATATATACACACACATTTTTCTTATTATTGTTTGGGAGAACATTTATTCATTTATTCATGAATCTACTGATATCTTTGCTCCAATTTTTATATATTTTTTTATTTGTTCAAGGAATTAATCGGCTCATCAATCTACTTTTCTACGGTCATAAATTATACATTCTGATATACATTTTAATAAAGTTGGTTTTGTCGTTTAATAGTTTAAAGCATTCAGAATCTTGCATGATATTTTTGGAATTTATTGTTCAACTATTAGATAATATAGCATTGATACCATGATAATTAAAATTATACTTTTAAAAAAAAAATTACTCACAACAACGTGTAAAAAGGTAAAACACTTTTAATAACTCTTCTGTTTATTAATAGTTAACATTTGAAGTCTTCCTAACCATATATATATATATATATAATATAAATCAATCTATATATCTTCTATCTATATATATTATAAAGCAGAGGACAAAGCACCACAATAAGCCAAGTGATAACCTATTGAGAAGTCATGTGGCAATTTTAGGATAAGATTAATAGTATTGAAATAAGATTTTTATAATTAATTGAATTTAAAAATATAAAAAAAAATAAATCATTAGTTTAAAATTAGAAACCTAAGATTGAAGAATTCTAAATGAGTTACCACTATTTCATCTACGTATTTCAGTTTAAATGTTACATGTATTTGAATACATTTAACTATCAGTACTATTTCCTCCCGTATTGTGGCGTTTTGTGGGGGCAGAGGATGGGGAATTGGAATTTGTGCCATCTCCGACAGGCAAGGCAAATATGATGTGTGTGTTTACTTTTTAAAATTGGCAACTTTCATATACATTGAGGCAAATCTACTTGTCCAAGAATTAAAAAATTAAAGAAAATCAATTTGATCCTGAATAAGAATCTTTCCAACTTATCCTGAAACAAAATTTTACTCCCCACGTTTATTTTTATAGGTTCATTTTGAGTTTTCACGCTCCTTAAAAATTAGTTTTAATTAATAGAAATATTTTCTTAGAATACACATATTAATTGACATATAGTTTTCTTATAATACAAATATGATTGACATATAATTTTACTATAATACACATATTAATTGACATATAGTTTTAAGTAGGTGTTTGTCCATGAAAATTAAAAAGAAATTCATTTTATTTGAAATTTCAATGTTGCAATTGGAGTTGGAGTTGGAGTTGGAATTGAAGTTGTGTTTGACCATAGTTTTTATTGTTAATATTTAGAATTTAAATATATATATATATATATATATATATATATATATATATATATATATTTTAAAAATATAAAATACTATTTGGGCATGGAACATAATTTAAATGAAATTATTTTATGAAAATAATTATTTTTTTTTTGAAAAAATTAAACTAAAAAGTGAAAAAAGTGAAACAAGGTTTTGAATTTTGATTGTTTTTCAAATTTCAAATAAAAGAAAAGACATCTCCCCCCCCCCCCCCCCGCCCCCCCCCCCCCCCCCCCCCCCCCCCCGAACTTGTTATCCAAACTCACTTTAGCACTTAAACTTAATTTCCGCTTATTTACCCCCCTTAACATCTTTAAAGTGAATTAGTTTCGCCCCTTAATAGATATTATCACTCTCATAATGGAGAGTGTGTTACACTCTCCACACCTCAGCACTACCTCAGTGCCACCTCATCCCCCCCCCCCCCCCCCCCCCAACCCTCCTTTCTTGTTAACACAAAAATACCTTTATTTTTTCAACTCCCACCCCTACAAACAAGTTGTAATGTTTTCTTTTGCTCATTTCTCATTCAAGTTTGGAGTTTAAAAAGGTAATTCAAAAGTTATCTTATTAATAAAAACATTCAAAAGTAGAAATTAAAATAAATTTCATTGGTGGTAAGTGGTTCAAAGATAAAATCATTAATTTAATTTAATTTTTGTTTAAATTTTAAGGGAGTTGAATTGAAGTTTGAGATGGTGTTTAATGGAATTTTTTTTTAATTTAGTGTATTTGTGATTGTTCTTTGATGGTTTTAATGGAGGAAAATGAAAAAAATTGAAAAAGAGTGTTGATGAAGAATGAATATGAGGTTGTTAATGGAGAAATTTGAGTGTTGTGAATGTTTTGAAGAAGAAAGAATAAAAGGTATTCAATAGAGAAATATTTTTAATATAGTGTCATTGTGGTTATTTTTTGATGGTGTTAATGGAGGGAAATGAAAAAAAATTGAAGAAGAGTGTTGATGAAGAATAGATTTGAGGTTGTTAATGGAGAATTTTGAGTGTTGCGGATGTTTTGGAGAAGAAAGAATAAAAGGTATTCAATAGAGAAATTTTTTAATTTAGTGTCTTTGTGGTTGTTCTTTGATGATGTTAATGGAGGAAAATGAAAACAATTGAAGAAGAGTGTTGATGGAGAATGGATTTGAGGTTGTTAATGGAGGAATTTGAATGTTGTTGATGTTTTGGAGAAGAAAGAATAAAAGGTGTCTATTTTTATTTTTTTTAAAAAAAATTCTATTATATTTTAAATAAAATATTAATATTTTTTTTTAATAAATATATACATTTTTTTCTTTAAATGGATATTTTAAAAAAATTAAATAGACAAAAAAAGGAGTTTTAACACGCTCAACAGCGGTTGTTTACACGCCAGCAGATAAGGGGGGATTTTAATTCACTTTAAAGATGTTAAGGGTTGTAAATAAACGGAAGTTAAGTTTAAGTGCTAAAGTGAGTTTGAAGGACAAGTTCAGGAGGGAAAAATGTCTTTTCTCTTCAAATAACTTTAAATTACTTGTATGTGCAATTTAATGACCAAATATATATATTTTTTAAATAAAGTCAAATAATTTTTTAGAATAATATTCTTTATCAAACGGTGTAATTAATCTTAAGGAATATTAGACTAACTATATAATTCATGCAAATGTGCATTAAAGGCGCATCTTGTCCATTCATGTTTCAGAGTGCCCACTGCCCACTTAGACTGATCTGCTGCAATTATATACATTTTGAAGCTTATCTATCAAAATCAATCATTAAAAAATCGTTTTAAACATATCTGCCTCTTCATTCATTTTATATTTTATAATTATTTTTGGGATCAGCCTAGGAGAGATTTGATTTTAGTCTTTTACAAGTAAATTTATTTTTAATTTTATGTCTTTTTTATGAAAATTTTTGTTTTTACACACACAAAAAATAAGTAAAAGGAATATTCTTTTTCATTCAATTTGTAAAATGGTAAATATATATTATTTTATTAAGATCGATAAGTCTTTTCACCTGACCTTTAACTATTGCACCAATAGTCCTAAAATCAGTCAAATTCTGCAAACTACAAAGGCTTAAGGTGATTTTGATATCTTTTCTCAAAGTAGAAAAGGGATAGAGCAGTACATGAAAAAAATGTGAAGCTAAAATTGTCGATATGATTAAAGAAAGAAGTCATATATGTCAAATGGTTGATCTACTATAGATGCATATCTTAAAAAGATACACATACCAAAGTATCAATGTCTCTTCTTATTTTCTATAGATTTTCTCGAAGAATTCTCCATTGTCATCAGAGAACAAATAAATTAAGCTCTACAATGAATTTTACTTCCCTTTTAGCTGTTGTGGTTTGCTATACCACTTAGAGAAATTTTATGATTAGCCATTCTAAAATAATGTAATGATCCAAGATGTAGTTATGCTAAAATAAGAGGTAAAATATGCACTTAGACTTTCCTTAAAAAAATTTTAAAATTTTCAGGGCTAGCCCAGGATTGACTTAATTGTGAGAATGTGATAACTAAACGAAAGCTAGTACTAATGTGGTTTGTATTTACGAGATTTGAGGTGATAAATAGATAACCCATGAGTATAGAAAGTCGTAGCAACTTCCAACACCTAAAATAGAATTATAGAACTCTTGTTATAGCATTTATCATGGAGGGGTTGGTTTGCGAAGTCGAAATTCGTGATGTGTATTGTAAAATGAAGAAAATTGAGGAGGAATCTCGAGTTTCTACCTTGGACTACTGCAACAGTACCACTGTGGTGATAACTAGAACTGCAACGTCGGCCTCTGTGAAAAGAGACGCGAACCGCTGCAGTGGTAAAGTGCAGGAAAATGTTAGTTTTTAAAAGTTAGAGCATGGTTTTATTTCTCACTTTTGTGAAAATGCTAAAAGTTATGGGGAAAGCGATTTTCAAAGGGTTTTTGGCGTTGCTCATCTTTGGGGTTAAGTAATTACGTTCTAGACTTGAATTCACTTTCTTTAACTTTAGAAAATCACTAGAAAATGGATTAATGGTGGATTTTGGGGTTTAACCCTATTTTATGAAAATTGATGGAATTATTTATGATTTCAGTATGTAATGATCCTAGGGTGTTAGAAAACACCAACAAAACTAGAATTATGGTTGTTTATGCTACTTCAAGTAAAATTCATGAGGTTAAAATTATAAGAAAACCCTAAAACAATGAAACAAGATAAAATTGTGACTAAAATCAATAGGTTATGATCCATAATGATTAAAAGAGAATGAATTATTAAAATGGTGGTGTATTCTTGTTGTTGTATTGATTAAGAACAAATTAAATGATAACGAAAGGGCAAAAGTATGGCTTAAAGGTGACTTTGAGCAAAGAAGTTGAGGTAGGCTATGATTTTGTTGTAGCACTTAGACTTCCTTTCTTTGTGCTTATTTGTGAACTTGACATCTATGATTGACTTCTAGCATGACTTGTAATTTAATATCTGCATTGCATTTCATTTGCACTATATTAATGTTACATGATAATGGGTCGGCTACCACGCTAATATGAATGTGATAATGGATCGGATACCTTGTTGGTATAAATGTTATAATAGATCAGGTATTATGCTTATACAAATGTGATAATGGATCGAGTGCAACAACGGTATGATGTTATGTTGATGATGATGCTAAGAAGGGTAAGAGATAATGCACATATCTTGCATACATGCACTCATGCATATGTATTTAGTATCGATTAAATTATACATGATGATGAGTTGTTGATGAAAATGATTAAGTGTGAAAACACATGAAAGTAAACATGTGAATTATAATTATATTGTGAAGCTATATGTTGTGTAGAGTTTAATAAAATCGTTGGTTACAATCTTTGTTATTCTCACTTTTATACTTTTTTTGTATTACTTGTACATTGCTGAGTTAGTCAACCTACGACACTTACTAAGACTTATTGATGTACTGATGCTACCTATACTCTTCTTTTTATTGAGTACAGAACATTTTCCAGCAGTTGACACGCTACCTCAATTGTAGATAGTATCTTAGACTTGATTTGAAGGGTGAGCACCATGTTCGAGCAACCTTTAAATTCTTTTATAATGTTGACATCTCTTATTCGGAGACTAAGATGATTTTCTTTTATCAATTTTTGGGATATTTTCTCTATTTTTAGACTTAGTTGCCTTTAGATATTTTTGTACAATGACTTCATGTCTCAAGAATTTTAACAAATAGAGGTTTCCATACTATATTTCATTTTTATGAGTGACGATGCTTCTGAACGATTAATAGTTATTGACTGAAACATTTTTAGAACTTGTTTAAAAGTATGAGCTAATATTACTATGAAAGTATGCATAACCCTTAAGTGAATAAAAATGAGTGTAGTATGGTTCTCCTACCATAGGTTAGAGCAGGTGTCAATCATGACTATTTGGTTTATAGCAAATAATTATATGATGTCTTTCATACTTTTGCCTACTCTATCGAAATTCAATTTAAAAAGATGCTTGAGAGGAAAAAAGATAAAGATTGTGAAAGGAAAACTTGTACCAAAATTTAATTATCCACCCATTTTAACTCAACGATTTAGTTTATTAAACTTACATTCTAAGGGTATCTAAGATTGTAAAAGGAGAAGTTGTACCAAAATTATACTAAATCCTTATTTTAATCCAACAATCTAGTTTATCAAACTTACATTCTATAATGCCTCTTTAGGTCATTTTCTACAATCTCATGTATTTTTGTTGTTTGAGCTTCTCTATAGCTGTCCCAAGTCATTTATAACTTACTGGGACTGATATTTTGATTACCATGCAGTTCATTTGATTTTCAAGGCCAATTCCTTATTAGAAAGTCTTCTGTAACACCTCATATTTTTGGTCCCTGAAAATTTCTAAGTTTTTGAACTTATTGTCCAACCTACGACTCACCTTATGAGTCATAAGGTATCCTTACAATCCATAGGAGCCAAATAGTCGTCTGACCCATGAGTGGTGCTTATGCTATGTTCCTGATTACGACTAGAGGTCACGAGTCATAAAGATTTATTATGAGTCATGATGTCCAAATCGTAGAGAACTAGTGTGTACCCCAAATACTTTTGTCTTGGTTATGACTAGGACCCTACGAGTCATAGGATCTCTTGACTAGTCGTATGGTATGAGTTGTAGAATCATAAAAGAGGGGTCCCACAGCTATTGTCTAGACTACGACTCATGGTGATGAGTCGTAGTGAGTCTTTACGAGTCCTATAGTGACCCCTAGTCAGTGGCAATAATTTTTTAGCTTTTAATGAAGGGCATTTTGGAAATTTCTCTCTTTACCCACTTAAGACCCACGACCCTAAAGAACCTTTAGGGCATTTTTCTCAACACTTATCAAACATAAACACTCTCTCAAACTCTCTCAAATCCCTAAGGCAAGAACAAGCGAAGGTTTCTTAAAGTTGGTCATCTAAGGGCTGAAGGGTTGATTTCTTCTCCATAATTGTGAATCTTTCAGGCATGTGACTCTACCCTCAAACTTATTTTCTTGTAAGCATGTGTATTAATTGATTATTGATGTGAAATTGAATGTGGGTTTTGACATGGGTTGAGGGTCTTGGCATGGTTGATTCTTAAATTATTTTTCCATGATTTATTACGTATTGGTTATTTTTTATCAATGGTTTTTGAACTAATTAGGTGCATGGGTGTGGAAATTGGAATAGGGGTCGAGGTATTCCCCCAATTTGATGATTTTGGTATTTAAATTGGTTTGGAAATTGTGTTTTCTCAACCCACTTGTATCCTTGGTTTATAAATACAATTTGTCACATAATTTGATATTACTTACCCACACTATTGCATTACATAAATGGTCAAAAGATTAAACATGGATTTTGAAGGCCTTGTTTGCTATGTTTTGATTAAAATTAAAACCTTGGGGGTCGAGTCATTCCACCATTGATTTGATATACTAAAAAGGGCTGAGGAATTCTCCAAACTTAATTTAATAAATAAAGAGGGTCGTGGCATTCCCCCAAGATAATGGAATGTAATTAAAATGGAATGAGTGAAAGCTTGCAAACATAAGGGTATGACAAACCTGTGGTGTGCCTTAATGTATCATTCCATGGTTAAATGAATAGGTTATGTGAAACTTATTTTAAATTAGGCTTAATGAGGGTTATGTAACTAAGTCGTGAAGGTATGAGTCTTGAAGGACTTGTACTGTAAATTCACATTTATCGGTGTAAGGATTGGTCTTGATGACCGTGTGCTTGTGACACATTTATTACACATTTTTATCCTAGACTGACGTGAGGTTGGTATATTCCTTGGTCTTCATTGGTGCCTCCAATTCGTGTGGCTAACATGCACTGAGGCCCTTTTGATAGGGGAGCTGGACCCATATAGCTCGTGGGTGTATTTATGACGGTTGAACTACATAGTCTAGGCTAATGTTTTAATTCATGCTAAGCCCTGTCCCCTACCCCAACATAATTATATATATATGTACATTATGTGCATATGGATTTTACTGTGGTTTTGACTTGGCATTATTTTATTCCTTCCCTGAGTTATATAATAGCACTCAACCCGCTAACCGTCTCTAGATGTTGTATCCCCACGCAATTCAGGCACCAAAGATACTTTTAATTTTCCTGTGTAGTGTTAGGATTTCTAGATTGTTAGTTGTAAGATGTGAAGTAGTGAGCTTCCATTCTATGAAAGAACTATCATTTTGAAGCATTGTTTTATTTATGTCTTAGACCTACTTCTTTGGTTTTGGTTTTGGCTATCGTCGGAGGCATGTCTCGACTTAGATTGGTGTTTGGTTTTGTTATAGGCTTATGGATACTGTGGATTGGGATGGTTGTTGACATTCTTAGATTTCTTAAGTTTTTGATTATTCTCATCTTGTTATATGTTCAAAATTCATCCACTGCTAGTGTATTTGGTTCCATTTGACTAGGCAAAAGGGAGTGGTCTTTGGTCCACGGTGGACTTGAGATACCCATCATGGCCGGGCCCTAGTTTAGGTTGTGAAAAAGTTGGTATAAGATCCTCAATTCTTGATCAATTGGATGTCAACAAAGTTATGTCAAGTAGAGTCTATTTTATGGATGTATAGCACGCCACACTTATAAAGGATATGCTACAAGACATTTAGGAATATTTTCCTTCCTTGTGTTTTACTTTTGGACTATAGAATTTAGGATGTTGAAATCTCCTCTAATTCCATTTGTTTGCATTTCAGATCATGCCTCTCAGAAGATCTGATACTCGTGGAAACTCTTCTGTTCTGCCTGATTACAACGTGGATGGAACTCGTTCTGCTTATGGGGTACAGACCTGGTCTAGGGTCTTTACTTCCGATTGCCGCCGTGGAGTTCCACTTCTCCCTACTAGTCCTCCTCGAGTTGATGATACTCTTGCCTCATATCTCAGGGTAATTTGTCTAATGTTGAGTTTTGCTATTCGATCCATTTGTTTACCCAGTTTGTGGCCTCTCAAACTGAGCGTGTTACTCCCGTTGCTCTATCTTTTAAGGTCACTAGAGTTATCCAATTTATGAGGTTGAGTCCTTCGACTTTCACCTATTCAAAGTTTGAGGAGGATCCTTAAGGGTTTATAGATGAGATGGAAAAGATTTTCTAAGTGATGTATGCTTCTGACTCGGAGGGTCTGGAGTTTGCCGTATATCAGTTAGAGGATGTGGCATATCAATGGTATGAGGAGTGGGAATAGTTGAGAGGGGATGATGCTCAGCCATGTGGGATTACTTTTTGAGTACCTTTCTTGATCGCTTCTTTTCTCAAGAGTTAGGGGAGGAAAAATCTGAGGAGTTTGTGAATTTAAAATAAGGCAGGATATCTGTGAAAGAGTATTCCTTGAAGTTTCATCAGTTATCCCATTATTCTTCGAAGTTGGTGTCTTCCATAAAGGCTAAGATGAGAAAGTTCACTTCGAGTTTGTCTCGGGATTTGGTATTTGAGTGTAAGACCGCCTTGCTGAATAATGACATGGATATATCTAGGCATGTGGTATATATGCAATAGGTTGAGGAGGAGAAGAAGAAACAGGAAGAAGTGGGGGAAATTCAAAGTAAAATTTTAGGTATTTTACGTAGGGTGGAGGTCACCAGAATAGTGGTAGAGATGGCAGGCAGTGGTCCAAGAAGAAGAAGGGAAATTTTGGTTCTTATTCGATGGCTAGTGGTCCATATCCTAAGCTGTCCGATGATTGTCGCTTCTAAAGCTACAGTGGGTTTAAGGAACAAGGGGCCCAATCCGATGATTGTCGCTTCTAAAGCTACAGTGGGTTTAAGGAACAAGGGGCCCAATCTCAGGACAATCGGGCCCAATCAGCTCAATTATATCCTTCTTGTAGATTTTGTGGGAAGTTACACTATGGTTTTTGTAATAAGGAAAGGAATAAGTGTTTTAGATTGGACAACAGGGTTATATTTAGAGGAACTATCCTTCCGGTGATGTTTCTACTGGGGCTAATAAGGTTTTGATTTCTACTTCTTCATCTCCTATGCCAAAGGGTGCTACTTCTAGTACCGAACTGGCCAAAATCATATGTATGCTCTTGCCACCCATCATGAATCTAAGGCTTCTCCTGATGTTGTCACCAGTATGTTATAACTCTTTTTTCGTGACATGTATTGCCTACTTGATTGTAAGAACCCATAAAATCCTAGTTCGTTTCAGGTCACTCTTGCATGTTAAAAAGGGTCAAAGACTTAGAAAATTTTCACTAAGTGTTAAGACTTAGTCATTTATAAGGCCCTTAACTTTGATGAATTTATTTTTGATCTTTTTGACATCGAAAAGTTGATTTTTAAGTTTATTCATGATCAGGGTAGTCCACAGTCCATCTTGGGTGAGTTTTAGAAGTTTTGTACCAGCATAGGGACGTGTTTGGATGTCCAAAATAGAAGCATCACACGATTAGCTTGCAACACGTTCTCTATTTCACCCCTGGGGAGAGCCCGCGGTGCGTGGTCCATTCCGGTGAACTAGAGCTTACGGCGCGCACTCCATCACGTTCCATGTATTTCTAGATCTTAATAACCTTTTTCCAAGGGCATATCAGTCCTTTCCCTTTACCCAACTAATCATAAACATGGAATTTAGGGTCCCAAAAACATAAGTTACTATTTCATTCTCAAAATTTCCCCAATTGAAAACATTCCCATTCAAGAACAAACCCCATCCCTTCAAGTTTCACGATTAATTTTCAAGCAATCACCAATAATCCGCATAAATTCAACTACCAAGGTATGTTAAATGTTCATCCATGGACCCTTTCCACCCATGGAGTTCAAGAATCCAGTTTTCAAAGTTTAGATGTATGATCTTTGTATATTTTTATGAATTATGCCATGAACTCTCATGAATCTTGAATTCTATATCATGATTACACAAATTTGTTGTTGTTATTAGACCATATCCATATGAATGTTGTTGTTCACTGATTTAAGCCTTAGATTGATGAGTTAATATCAATTGCTACTACATGCTTTAAAGACTATTCCCATATTTTAAGCCATGCATTTTAAGTGTTTGACAAAATGCCTCAAATAATGAATTCTGAACATTGATTACTTGTCATGTTCCCAAAGTATTAGTATGATATTGTTAGCTTTACTATCGAGTCTTGGGGATTATGAATACTCGAAAAACTTACCTGATTATTTTGTTCTAATATTGTCAGAATGGTTTCATATATATATATATATATGCATTAGAGTATGTTCAGTTAAGTTAGTATATCATGTCAGAAAGCTTAGTTCAGTTCAATAGCTAGAGTCAGTTCAATTGAGAGTAGGAGTTATCACCGACCAAACCTAGGGATTGGGGCTCACCTGAAAGTTGAGGGTGTGACTTTTAGCAGCAATCCCTGCATTCCAGAACTATGTATCCAATATAGGTTAGAGATGTTAACCTGCCAGTTGAGGGTTGACACATATCTTGCTAGGGCCATGCTAATTGAGGGTGACCCTTTGTCCTTCGGGACAACACTTCAGTGGATCCACACAACCATTGTTAGTACTCGTGGCACGGTACTAACACCTTTCCATTTACAGGTTGGACTTAAATTTCTTATATTGGGGCATGTCGGTTAGATTATAGCTCCTACAGTCTCAGTCCAGTCTTCAGTTCAAAGTCCAGTGTTCAGATCAGAGCTACTTTTTAGGTTTTATTGATCATAGTATCCAGTTATCAGAATCTCAGTAGCTCAGTTTACGACCATATCAGTATTATGTACTATGATTGATCATGCATTCTCAGTCCTTACAGCATTCATGTATCTTTACTCAGTACCTTATGTTGATTATTCAGTCAGTTATTTTTCATGCATATTAACCCTTACATAATAGCCTAATCTCACTTAGAATACCAGTATATTCAAAGTATTGACCGCATACTCGTTTCTTATGCTATGATATTCATATCATAGGTTCAGACACTTAGGTTCCCAACCGCACCTAAGTACTCCAGCGCATCAGCAGTAATAGCAGTGGTGAGTCCTCATATTTCAGGGACAAATTTTGTCATTTCAATATTTCAATTTTAGTAGTCAGTCGGGGTTAGTTGGGGACTTGTCCCATCAACTCCTTAGTCGTTCAATTAGAGGCTTTTAGATATTGTCAGACAGTCAATCAAATTTATAGTTATTTTATTAGTATTACAATATGTTTTTCAAACTTTTAAACCATGACTCAATATTGATTTTTAGCTTTTAAAATGTTATGGCTTTCCATTTAATATTTCGCACAGGTTTGTTTGATATTTATTCAGTGCTCACAGTAGGTACCAGCTCATGGGTTAACTTGTTGTCCTTCGGGGTTGTAAGCACCATAAGGAATTCGTGGTGTATTCTCAGGGCTTTACAAACTTAGTATCAGAGACTAAGGTTTTAAAGTATCCTTGGGAGTCTGAAATCCACGTTGAGTAGAGTCTTGTACATGGGTGTGTAGCGCACCATACTTATGGACAAGAGGCTATAAGATATTTTAGGAAAAGTTATCCCTCTTTACGTGTTCATGTCGCGCGAGTGAGCATGATATCAATTTACACTCTTGTTCTAATTCTAATTCCTTTCTGTCTAAAGAACATGCCTTCCAAAAATACTAACGAAAGAAGAAACAGGAACCATCCCACACCTCCACCTATTCAGGAAGATCTCCTGAACGAGCCTGTCTCTCATGCTAAATTTAGAGCGGCATTTACTACCCTAGTTCACTCTATAGCAGCCCAGAATAATTATCCGGATGCTATTCCAGCTATTCCAGTGGCTAATATTGCTGCAGCTAGGATTTGATACTTCACCCGAATGAACCCTCCTCTGTTTTTGGGATCTAAGTCTGACGAGGATCTGCAGAAGTTTCTTGACATGGTTTAAAAGGTAACTAAGATTATGGGTATGACTCTAGTGAGACGGAAGAATTGGGTTCTTACCAGTTGCAGGATGTTGCTCACACCTACTATAAGCAGTGGAAGAGAGGTAGAGAGGCAGATATAGGGCCTGTTAAATGGGAAGAATTTGCCGCAATTTTTCTAGATAGGTTCTTTCCCTTGGAGTTAAGGGAAGCTAAGGTGTAGGAGTTTATAAATTTAAGGAAGGAAAACATGAGTGTGAGAGAGTATTCTCTTAAGTTTACTAAGCTAGCCAGATATGCTCTTAATGTTGCATCTGATGACAGGTCTAGGATGAGTAAGTTTGTCTCCAGAATATCTGATAGTGTGGTCAAGGAGTGTAGAACCGTGATTTTGATTAAGAATATAAAATTGTTAAGGTTAATGGTTCATTCTCAATAGATGGAAGAGCAAAAGTGTATGGAAAGAGAGAGGGAGAATAAAAGGGCAAGAATAGGTAGTTCTAGTTTTGCTTAGCTGAGGTTAGAGGGTAGTAATCATCATCATTTTCATCAGAAATCTTTTGACCTAGCTTTATCTTTATCTAGTGCACCAACACCAATGTTTAAAAATGATAATCCAAATAGGGCGCCAGGCCCTAATCCCTAGGAAACTATGAACAGCGGTCGCACAAATCCTTTTTGCCAAAAATACGATAGAAATCATTAGGGTGTGCGTAGGGCTGGAAGTGAGGGATGCTTTGGGTGTGTCAAGCCAGGCCACAGGATCAAGGATTGTCCAAAGAGTGGTCAGCAGGGTCAATCCATCCGTCCCCCAATTCTATCCAATCGCCAACTCTGTAGGGTGCCGATTCAAGTTCCATCAGTGGTCAGCGTCCAAATAGATTGTATGCACTTCAGTCTCAACAAAATAAGGAAAATTATCTTAACATGGTTACTGGTACGTTATAGGTCTTTCATTTATATATTTATGCTTTGTTGGGTACCAAAGCTTATTTCTTTTGTGACCCCTTACATAGCTGTTAATTTTGGCATTAGTCCTGAGACTTTAAAAGAACTCTTCTCATTGTCTACCTCTGTCGATGTTTTCATTATATCCAGGCAGGTATATAGGAACTGTCTAGTCATGATATCCCAGAAAGTTACTTCAGTTAAACTTGTGGAGTTAGAGATGATGTATTTTGATGTCATTCTCGACATGGATTGGCTCCATTCATGCTATGTTTCAATTGATTGTAGGAACAAAGTTGTTCATTTTCAGTTCCCAAATGAACCATTTTCAGCTTATTTTGTACCTTAATGTGAGAAAAATGATATCCAAGGGGTGTGTGTACCATCTTCTTTGAGTCAAAGACTCTAATTCTAAGACCCCTAACCTTGAATTAGTTCCAGCAGCAAGGAAATTTCTAGATGTGTTCCCTGATGACATTCTCGGAGTCCCTCTCGAAAGGGAAATTGCCTTTGGAATAGACCTTCTTCCAAATACTCAGCCTATCTCTATTCTGCCATACAAAATAGCTCCAGCCAAACTTAAAAAGTTGAAAAACCTCTTAGATAAGGGATTCATCAGAACCAGTGTTTCCCCATGCGGCACACTTATCCTTTTTATGTGAAAGAAAGACGATTCCCTTAGAATGTGTATCGATTATCGTCATTTGAACAAAGTCACAATCAAGAATAAGTATCCACTACCTAGAATTGATGTCTTTTTCGACCAACTTTAGGTTTCCAATTACTTCTCTAAGATAGACCTCAGATCCGGCTATCATCAACTTAGAGTCAGAGAATGTGACATTTCAAAAACAACTTTCAAAACTCGGTATGGTAACTTCGAATTTCTAGTAATGTCTTTTGGTCTTTCTAATGCCCCAATAGATTTTATGGACCTGATGAACTGAGTGTTCAAATAATACTTGGACATGTTTGTCATAGTATTCATTGATGACATCCTTGTTTACTCCCGTAGTGAAAATGATTATGCAGCCATCTTAAAATTGTGTTGCAGACTCTTAAAGACCTTCAGTTGTTCGCTAAATTTAGTAAGTGCAAATTTGGCTAAGATCAGCAACTTTCCTTGTCCATACTATATCATGTGAGGGCATTAGAGTTGATCCTCAAAAGATTGAAATAGTGAGAAACTAGCCCAGACTTATTTCTCTATTAGATATCAGGAGTTTTTCGATTTAGCTTGCTATTATAGATGGTTTGTTGAGGGATTTTCATCTATTGAATCCCCCCTGTATAGATTGACCCAGAATCAAGTCAATTTTCAGTGTTTAGACTCTTGTGAAAAGAGTTTTCAGGAGTTAAAGACTCGACTCACTTCAGCCCCAGTTTTGGCACTACCTGACGGTACAAATGGATTTGTTGTTTATTATGATGCTTCCAGAGTTGGTTTTGGTTATGTTTTGATACATAGAGGTAAGTTCATAGCTTATCCCTCTAGACCGCTCAAACCTCATGAAAAGAATTACCCTACCCATGATCTTGAGTTAGCAACAGTTGTTTTTGACTTAAAAATTTGGAGGCATTATCTGTATGGGGTGTATGTTGATGTGTTCATGGATCACAAGAGTTTACAGTATGTATTTTCTTAGAGGGAATTAAATCTTCGTCAGAGAAAGTACTTAGAGTTATTGAAGATTATGATATGAGTGTCCTGTATCATTTGGTCAAGACCAATGTAGTGGCTGATGCCCTTAGTAGATTGTCTATGGGTAGTGTGGCTCATATTGAGAATGATAAGAAGAAGTTGGTTTAGGAGTTTTATCAGTTGGATAGATTAGGAGTTTATTTGTTTGACTCAACTAAGGGTAGCATTTTGGTTCAAAATAGTTCAGAATCTTCGTTGGTTGCCGAAGTGAAAGAAAAGCAAGATGGGATCCCAGTCTAGTTAGGTTGAAGGAGTCTGTCAGAGAGCAGAAAGTAGAGGTTTTCTCCCAAGGGGGAGATAGTGTGTTGCGTTTCCAGGGTAGACTAAGTGTGCCATGTATAGATGACTTAAGACAGTGGATTCTTGCTGAGGCGCATGGTGCGTACTACTCTATTCATCCAGGGGCCACTAAGATGTACCACGATTTGCAGAAAATCTATAATTGGAGTGGGATGAAGAGAGACATTGCAAAGTTTATAGCTAAGTGGTCTACTTGCCAATAGGTTAATATTGAGCACCAAAAGCCTAATGGTTCTATGCTGGAATTCAGTTTCCCCACTTGGAAGTGGGAGGAGTTGAACATGGAATTTGTGATAGGTTTGCCTTATACTCGTCGTCAGCCCATTTCCTGCTAGTTCGTACTTCCTATTTTGATGAAGTTTACGTCAAACTCTACCTAAGAGAGTTAGTTAGGTTGCATGGTGTTCCTTTGTCCATCATTTCTAATAGAGGTATTCAGTTTAGCTCTCACTTTTGGAAAGCCTTCTAGAAGGGTCTTAATACCCAAGTTCACCTCAATACAACCTTTCACCCTCCGAGGATGGTCAAGAAGAGAGGACCATTTAGACCCTAGAAGATATATTGAGAACATGTGTCCTTGATTTTAAAGGTAGATGGGATGATCACTTACATTTAATAGAGTTTGCATATAATAACAACTTTCATTCCAACATTCAGATGGCTCCATTTGAGGCTCTTTATGGAAGGATATGTAGGTCTCCAATTGGTTGGTTTTAGATAGGTGAGACTGCATTGATAGGGCCCAACTTAATCTTTGATGCTTTAAAGAAAGTCCAGTTAACTTGGGAGAGGCTTAAGATAACCCAAAGCCAATAGAAATACTATACAGATATGAAGATAAGAGATCTTGAGTTTGAGGTTAGAGATTGGTTTATTTTAAAATCTCTCCCATGAAGGGAATGAAGAGGTTTGGCAAGAAAGAGAAGCTCAGTCCCTGATATGTTGGCCCTTAAAAAATTTTAAGCCGCTTTGAAAAGGTAGCCTATGAGCGTAAGTTGCCCGCAGACTTAGCGTTAGTGCACCTTGTATTCCACGTCTCTTTTCTTAAGAAGTACATTAGTGACCCAGCTATTGTAGTCCCCTTAGAAAGTATAGATGTTCAGGGCAGTCTTTCTTACGACGAACACCTATTGAGATCTTAGACTGGTAGATTCGCAGACTAAGGAACAAAGAAGTTTCCTTGGTCAAAGTTCTTTGGAGGAATCAGTCCATTGAGGGATCCATTTGGGAAGCAGAAGCAGACATGCGTACCAAGTACCCTCACCTCTTCTCCAAAATATCAGACTCAGCTCACGGTAATAATTTTCTGCAGATTATCTCTTTTCCATTTTTAGTCCTAGCCAAGTGTTCATCTCTATGTCATTGCATGCATTCATGAATCAGTTTAGTCAGTCACGATGTCTTAGACCCAGTCATGTTGTCATGTCTTCAGTTATGCATACTCATTATGAAACCTCAATATCTCTATATTTCCCAGCTTAATCAGTATTATTCGAGAATGGATGTTTCCAAGGGGGAAATATTGTAAGACCCCATAAAATCCTAGCTTATATCAGCTCACTCTTACATGTTAAAAAGGGTCGAAACTTAGAAATTTTCTCTAAGTGTTAGGACTTAGTCATTTATAAAGCCC
The DNA here is from genome assembly GCA_030864225.1 of Capsicum baccatum var. pendulum. Lineage (NCBI taxonomy): Eukaryota > Viridiplantae > Streptophyta > Magnoliopsida > Solanales > Solanaceae > Capsicum > Capsicum baccatum. The sequence continues at coordinate 166,728,417 of CM061558.1, read as the reverse complement.
TTAACTTTGATGAATTTATTTTGATCTTCCCGACACCGAGAAGTTAATTTTTAATTTAATTCATGATCGGGGTAGTCTATAGTCCATCTCAGGTGAGTTTTAAAAGTTTTGGACAAGCGTAAGGACGTGTTTGGACATCCAAAATAGAAGCATCGCGCGATTATACCATGATGAGCCCTCTATTTCACCCTAGGGAGAGCCCGGGGTAAGTAGTCCATTTTGATAGACTAGAACCCACGGTACATGCTCCATCACGCCCCGTATATTTCTAGCTTTCAATCATGTTTTTCCAGGGGCATATCAGTCGTTTCCCTTCACCCAAATAATAAAATACATGGGATTTAGCATCCTAAAAGCATAAGTTACTATTTTATTCACAAAATTTCCCCAATTGTAAACATTTCCATTTAAGAACAAACCCTAGACCTTCAAGTTTCAAGATCAATTTTTAAGAAATCTCCAACAACCCACATAAATTCAACTACCAAGGTATGTTAAATGTTCATCCATGGACCCTTTCCACCCATGAAGTTCAAGAATCCAGTTTTCAAAGTTTCAATGTATGATCTTTGTATATTTGTATGAATTATGCCATGAACTTTTATGAATGTTGAATTCTATATCATGATTACATGAAATTATTGTTATTCTTAGACCATATTCATATGAATGGTATTTTTTACTGATTTAAGCCTTATTTTTATGAGTTAGTATCTAAATCATATTACTACTACATTCTTTAAAGACTATTCCCATGTTTTAAGCCATACATTGCTTAAAGAATGAATTTTGAACTTTGATTGCATGTCATGTTCCCAAAGTGTTAGTATGATATTGTTAGCTTTACTATCGAGTCCCAGGGGTTATGAATACCTAAAAAACTTAGTGGATTATTTATTTCCAATGTAGTCAGAATGGTTTCAAATATATATATATATATATGTATGTCTTAGAGTATGCTTAATTCAGTCAGTATATCATGTCAGAAAGCTCAGTTCAGTTCAGTTTAGTTGGGAGTAGGACTTAGCACCAAGCAAACCCAGGGATGGGGGCTCATCTTCCAGTTGAGGGTGTAACTCTTAGTAGCAATCCCGGCATTCCATAACTATGTAGCCTGCATAGGTTAGTGATGTTAATCTGCCAGTTGAGGGTTGACACATATCTCGCTAGGGCCCTGCCAGTTGAGGGTGGCCTTTACTCCTTCGGGACAACACTTTAGTGGATCCACACAACAATTATTTATACCCATGGCACGGTACTAACACCCTTCTAACTGGGGTTACAGGCTGGACCCCAATTTCTTATATTGGGCCATGTAAGTTAGGTGATAGCTCCCAAAGTCTCAGTCCAGTCTTTAGTTCAATGTTCAGTATTCAGTTTAGATTTTAGTTTTTATGTTTGCTTGATCATAGTATCCAGTTATTAGAATCTCAGTATCTCAGTTTACAACCTTATCAGTATCATGTTTTATGATTGATCATGCATTTTCAATCCTTACAGCATTCATGCATCTTTACTCAGTACCTCATGTTGATCATTCAGTCAGTTATTGCTCAGGCACATAAACCCTTGCATAAAAGCTTAACCTTATTTAGCATACCAGTATATTCAAAGTACTAACCACATACTCATTTCTTGTGCTATGATGTTTCATATCATAAGTTTGGACGCTCAGGTTCCCAACCGCACCTAAGTACTCCAATGCATCAACAACAGTAGCAGTGGTGAGTCCTCATATTTTGGGGACATATTATGTTACTTTAGTATTTTAGTTTTAGCAGTCAGTCGGGTTTAGTTGGGGACTTATCCCATCAACTCCTTAGTTGTTTAGTTAGAGGCTTGCAGATGTTGTCAGACAGTCAATCTAATTTACAGTTGTTTTATCAGTATTACTAGTATGTTTTTCAAACTCTTAAACTATGAATTACTATTGATTTTCAGTTGTTAAAACCTTACGGCTTTCCATTTAAAATTCTGCACATGTTTCTTTGATATTTATTTAGTGCTCACAGTAGGTACCTGCTCATGGTCTTTAGGGGCTGTAAGCATTGGGTGGCACCGGGGTGTATTCTTAGGGTGTTTCAATTATCTAGGTTCTACTCTTTCTTATGTAACCCTTTGTGTGGCTATTTATTTTATATTTTGTCCTGAGTGGATTTTTGATTTATTTTCTGTATCTACCCCAGTGGTTGACTATGTTTTTGCTATAAGAGTCTATTGGGGCTCTATGATATCTTTCTATGGTAAGGAAACCTTGGTAGATCTGATAGAGTTAGATATGTTAGACTTTGATGTTATTTTTGGTATGGATTGACTCTATTAGTGCTATGCATCTCTGGATTGTAGAACCCAAAGAGTCAGTTTTCAATTCCTGAATGAGCCGATGATTGAGTGGGAAAGTAGTTCCTAGTGTCTAAGGGAAGGTTTATTTCATATCTTAGAGCCTGAAAATTGATTTTCAAGGCGTGTCTTTATAATTTGATTCAGGTTAAAGATTCTAACTAGCAGGCGTCCTTTTGTCACAGTCCATTCTTATGGTTAAAGTTCCTGAGGTCTTTCCAGATGATCTTTCTAGTGTTCCTCCCAATAGGGAAATTGATTTTGGGATTGACCTTCTATCGGATACCGGTCCTATCTTTATCCTCCCATATAAAATATCTTCGATTGAGTTGAAAGAACTTAAGGAACTATTGAAAGATCTTCTTGATAAGGGTTTTATCTATCCAGTGTTTCTTCGTGGGGTGCTCCTATGCTATTCATGAGTAAGAAGGATGGTTCTCTTCGAATGTGTATAGATTATCGCCAGTTGAATAAGGTGACAATGAAGAATAAGTACCCTCTTCCTAGGATTGATGACCTATTTGACCAGCTTTAGGGTTCTAGATATTTTTCTAAGATTGATCTTTAATTGGGTTATCATCAGTTGAAAATTAGGGAGGTAGTATCCCTAAGACTACTTTTCACACCCGGTATGGTCACTATGAAGTTTTTGTCATATCTTTTGGGCTAACTAATGCTTCAACGACATTTATGGATCTTATGAACCTGGTATTTTATCAGTTTTAGGATTTGTTTGTTATTGTGTTTATTGATGATATTTTGGTGTCCTTCAAGAGTGAGGAGGATCAGCCAATCACCTCCGCTTAGTATCACAGACTCTTAAGGAGCAGCGATTGTACGTTAAGTTTTCATAGTGTAAATTCTGGTTCAGTATTGTGACCTTTCTTGGACATGCCATTTCTAGTAAAGGGATCACGATGGATCTACAGAAAGTTGAGGCAGTTAAGAAGTGGCCTAGGACTATGGATCCAGTTTATATTCGGAGCTTATTTGGCTTAGTTGGGTGTTATAGGAGGTTTGTGGAGAGTTTCTCTTTGATTGCATCTCCATTAACTAAGTTGACTCAGAAAAAAGTAAAGTTTCCATGGTCTGATTCTTGCGAGGGTAGCTTTGAGAAGTTGAAGGTTAAGTTGACTTCGGCTCTTATTTTGACCCTACCTAAGGACACTTATGGTTTCATGGTGTATTATGACGTATCCCATGTGGGAATGGGTTGTGTTTTGATGCAACATGGCAGGGTGGTAGCATATGCTTCAAGGCAGTTAAAGGTGCATGAGAAAAATTATCTGGCTTATGATTTGGAGTTGTTGGCTGTAGTTTTTTCTTTAAGTATTTGATGCCATTACTTGAGTGGAGTTCATGTTGATATATATATTTTGATCATAAGAGCTTGCAGTACGTGTTCACTAAGATAGAGTTGAATCTCTAGCAAAGGAGATGGCTTGAGTTTCTCAAGTATTATGATATAGCTCTCCAATATCATACAAAGAAGGCAAATGTGGTTGCTGATGCTCTTAGCAGCTTAATTTTGGGGTGCTTATCTTATGTTGATTCAGAGAAATGATGTTTAGTAAAGGGTGTTAACCGATTGGATAATCTTAGGGTTTGTCTTTTGGATTCCTATAATGGTGGGTCATTCAAGAGTTAATGAAGTCTTCTCTCGGTACTAAGGTAAAAGAGAAGCAGGTTTTGAATCCTACCTTAATGCTGATTAAGGAAGATATGGATCAACAGAAAGTCTTGGATTTTGAGATTGGTGGTGATGGTATCTTGAGGTACCAAGGTAGATTGTGCATTCTCTATGTCGATAGGTTACTAGAAAAGATTTTGTCTAAGGCTCATAAGTCAAGGTACACTATTCATCCTAGATCAATGCAGATATATCATGACTTGAAAAAGATCTATTGGTGGAATAACATGAAGAAAGATGTGGACAATTTTTTGGCCAAGTGTATGGTCTGTCATCAAGTGAAAGTGGAGACTTGTGGCTCGGTGGGTTATCTAAAGAGATAGAGTTGGTTGTATGGAAATGGTAAGTGATTAATATGGATGTTGTTACCGTTCTTTCGGCGTCTCGTAGTCAGTTTAATTCAATTTGGGTCATCATGGATAGGATGACCAAGTCTGCTCATTTCCTTCTAGTAAGGACTAATTATGCTATAGAGAATTATGCTAAATTTTTTATTAAGGAGATTGTCAAGTTTCATGGTGTGCCTGTTTCTATTTTATACGACCGAGGTACACAGTTTTCTTCTCACTTTTGGATTTTTTTCAAAGAGGTTTGGGGACTAAGGTAAACCTTAGCATCGCTTTCCACCCTTAGATGGATGAACTAGAGGAAAGGACTATTCAGACTTTAGAAGATATGCTTAGTGCTTGTGTGATTGACTTTGGTGATAGTTGGGTTGATTATTTGCCTCTTATAGAATTTGTGAATAATAAATACTATCACTAGAGTATTCAGATGGATCTATTTCATGCCTTGTATGGTAGGAGTTGTAGGTATCCCATTATGTGGTTTGAAGTTAGTGAGATTAGGTTATTCAGCTCAAACTTGGTTCACCAAGCTATGTAAAAGGTAAAGGTTATTTGGGATAGATCTAAGACTGCCCAAAGTCACTAAAAGTCCTATATGGATGTGAGGTGTAGGGAGTTGGAGTTTGATGTCTGTTATTGGGTATTCTTGAAGATATCTCCCATGAAGGAAGTGATGAGGTTTTGAAATAAGGGAAGCCTAGTCCCCATTCTGTTGGCCCATACCTAATCTTGAGAAAAGTGGGCAATGTGGCTTATGAGTTGGAGTTGCTTTCGAGTTTGGGTTCTAGCCACTTGGTCTTCATGCTTCAATGTTGAAGAAGTTCATGAGTGATCCTTCCTTAGTTGTTTCTTTGGAGAGTGTTGGTGTTTCAGATTCCTTATCTTATGAGGAAGTCCTGATTGAAATTTTGGATCAGCAAGTCCATCGGTTGCGGTCTAAGGATGTGGCTTTGGCGAAGGTTCTATGGAGGAAAAGGTTGAAGAAGATGCTTACGAATTTGAAGAGGACTTAAAGTCCAAAGATCCATTCTTATTTTTTTCTTCGGATAATCGTGCTTAAGGTATATGTATTCCATAATATCTTTATTTTTTGTCTTTGTTAAAGAAAAGTGTAGTTTTGTTTTATGTTAAATCGTGCTAATGAATGCCTTGTCTCATCATTCGGGGGCAAATGATCCTGAGGGGTGAAGGGGAGAATGTAACACCCCAAATTTTTGGTCCCTATTTTTTTTTTAGTTTTTGAACTCATGGTCCAACCTACGACTCACCTTACAAGTCGTTAGGTGTCCTTACGAGCCATAAGAGCCAAATATTCCTCTGACCAGTGAGTGGTGCCTACACTACTTTCTTGATTACTACTAGAGGTCATGAGTCATAAAGACATATTTTGAGTCATGGTTTCCAAGCTATAGGGTGACCAGTGTGTACCCCAAATGCTTCTATCTTAGTTAAGACTAGGAGCCTATGAGTTGTTTGGTCTCTTGATGAGTCGTATGATCACCTGGGAGGGGTCCCTTTGCTACTGTCCAGACTATGATTCCTGGTGACAAGTCGTAGTAAGTCTTTATGAGTCTTATAGTGGCCTGTAGTCACTGATAATAATTTGTCAGCTTTTAATGAAGGGCACTTTGGATATTCCCCTTTTTACCCACTTAAGACTCATGACCCTAAAGCACCTTTGGGGAGTTATTTTCAACACTTATCAAGCATAAATAATCTCTTATTAAACTCTCTAAAATCCCTAAGGCAAAAATGAGCTAGGGTTTCTCAAAGTTGGTTATTAAGGACTAAAGGGTTGAATTCTACTCCATAATTATGAACCTTTCAGGCATGTGACTCTACCCTCAAACTTATTTTTCTCAAGCATGTGTATTACATAATTATTAATGTAAAATTGAATAATGGTTTTGACATGGGTTAAGGGTTTTGGCATGGTTGATTCTTAAATTGTTTTACTATGGTTTATTACACATTGGTTGTGTTTTCTTAATGGTTTTGAACTAATTGGGTACATGGGCATGGGAATTGGAATGGTGGTCGAGGTATTCCCCTAATTTTATGATTTTGGTATTGAAATTGGTTTGGAAGTTGTATTCCTTAAACCCATTTATGTCCTTAGTTTTGAAATATGGGTTGTCACATAATTTGACACTACTTACCTATACTATTACTTTGTATAAATGGTCAAAAGACTAATTATGGATTTTGAAGGCCTTGTTTGCCATGTTTTGACTTAAATTGGAACCTCAGGGATGAGGCATTCCCTTGAGATGATTTGATACACTAAAAGGGGTCGAGACATTCCCCAAACTTGATTTAATGAACAAAAAGGGTCATGGTTATGTAACCAAGCCATAAGGTGTGAGTCATAAAGGACTTGTATAGGAAACTAATGTTCGTCGGCGTAAGGGTTGGTCTTGATGTCCATGTTCTTGTGACACACATATTATACATTTGTATCCTAGACTGACATAGGGTTGGGGCATTCCCTAGTCTTTCTTGATACCTATGATTCGTGTGGATAACTCCCACTGGAGCCCTTTTAGTAGAGTGAGATGGAACCATATAGCCTCTGTGTGTGTTTATGACAGTTGACCTACATAGTCTAAGCTAATGCTTTAAATTATGCTAAGCCCTGTTCCTTACGCCAACATGATTATATATATATATGTATGTACATTGTGTGGATGTGTATTTTATCGTGGTTTTGACTTGGCATTATTTTATCCCTTCCTCGAGTTATATGCAAGCGCTCAACATCTTTGGATGCTTTATCCTCACGCTATATAGGAACCACAAACATTTCATTTTTCTGCAAATGTTAGGATTTATGGATTGTTAGCTATCATCTTTGAAGTGGTGAGCTTCCATTCTCTAGAAGAACTATGATTTTGAAGCCTTGTTTCATTTTTGTCTTAGGCCTACTTCTTTGGTTTTAGTTTCGGGTATCATCAGGGGAATATCTCGACTTAGATAGGTTTTTGTTTCTATAAGAGGCTTCGTGGATACTGTGGATTAGGATGGTTGTTGACAATATTAGATTTTTTGAGTTTTTGATTATTCTATCTTGTTATATATTTGAAATTCAATTGCTGCTAGTGTATTTGGTTTTGTTTGACTAGGAAAAAAGAGTGGTCTCCAGTTCACGGTGGACGTGATATACCTATCATGGACAAGCCTTGGTTTGAGTCGTGACATCTTCACTAGTTCCAAATGGAAACCAAGCAAAAACTTTAGTAAAACAATCTTAGATGCAAATTCTGACTATGCTAGCAGCTCCGAAATATTGATTTTAGGTTAGCTAGACCTTTGGTTCTGGTCCTATTGCACTTGAGGTTATTTCAACCTATTGGTTAAAAAGTTGGAAAATTTAAAGTATAGGCGTGGGACCCACATTTGGTTTAAACGACCTTAAATAGAAAATTTGACTTCTCTAGTAAGTTCAAAACATCGAATTTAGTATGGTTACATAGTTCATTTGCCAAAATCAGATTCCAAACGAGTCCCAAGGCATTGTTGCAAACTGGAAAATTTTTCCATGTTTGTTGATATATGGTGCATTGCGATCACACAAGGGCTGATGTAATTACCCTATGGAGATCGCACTTGGTGAAAGGTGATCACTCTATAGTTATCATAATCCAAGGAGTGCTATCGTGGCATCTCCATACTTGGAAAAAGATATTTAATGACCCCTTAGGCCGCATTTTGGTCATTTTCTCCCCATTCTTGAGAGCCAAAACCCCTAAATGGGTATGATAACTCAAAATTGAGTTGTGTGGATGACTTAAAAGCTTTATTATCATCTATTATCATGAGTATCTTGGTATTTAAGGTGTGAATCCTTCAAATTCATGCTTGAATTTCCTAGTTTTGACTCAAAACCCCAAATTCACTTAGGGCTTGATTTTATCCTAAAGTTTTCTTGGTTAATACCTATTTCTTGAGGTTCATGATTCCTTGTTCATGTATGAACGTTGGGTTGACCTCGAAAATGCATTTTTCATAAGTGGGACCGACTTATGGTTTTTGTTGTCGTTTCTGGACTCGAAGCAGAATGGTGTAATATGGGTATCATTATTCTCGTATTGATGAGTAGATTACGAGTAGTGTTATGGCATTTTGGGATTATGAAATGAAGATGAGCATTTGATGTATGATGTAATGATTTACGGTTTGACTATAAGGTGGGCTTTTGTCTGCTCTTCTTCATAAGATAATGCGTGTTATATATTGCATGTGAATGTGAATGTTAAGTTTTATTATGGGTAGAATGTCTTAGTATTAGATATTAAAGTTTGAGGATAGATGAGGGTTTTGACCCGTAAGTGTTAATGCTTAATATCCTTTTTGAATCTTATTGCCTTCTCCCTATATTGAACTAATTTGTAGAATGAATATGATATGGTGCTAGGTTTGGGATTTGGTTTAAGTGTTGGAATCATAGTTAGTATGATTAACCTTATTTGGAATAGTCTAGTGATCTTGAAACTGTAATTTAAGTAGAGTTGACTTAAATGCCCTTATTTTTAGACGAAATTGCTATCTTAGGATTTGTTATGGATTACTTGACATCTAGAATTTGAAGTAGATAACTTAGCCTAGTTTGGGGTATAAATTGCCTAAATATGGACATTGAGGATTAAAAGTGGGTTCTTCCTGCTCACCTCAGGCCATGACTTGTGTTAGCCGTTGTGGACTTAGTTGCGGATGTTAGGCCTAGTTGAGACTATTGAGCCTTTAGAATAAGTTTACTTTGTGGCTTGGTAAATTGTGATGACTTTCCCCAGATTATGATTAATTGAAAATATAGATGATATTCCTCTTAGATATGATATTGGGCCTTTAGATATGTTAATTCCTCTTAGATATAATTATTGTCCTATAGAGAAGATATTCCTCTTAGTTATGATATTGGTATTTTAGAGATGTTAATTCCTCTTAGATATGATTATTGGCCTATAAAGATGATATTACTCTTAGATACGATATTGGGTCTTTAGTGATGTTAACTCCTCTTAGATATGATAATTGGCCCATAGTGATGATGTTCCTCATAGTCATGATACATGACCTATGGATATGAGATACCTCATAGATGTGATATGCCTCGTAGTTATGAGTTATATTTAGTGAAGTATTATGCCTCCTATAAGTGAGATGACTTCTATGTGTGAGATGATTATAGATATTCTTTATAGCTTATAGATATATTATGCCTCGTGAATACGCTATGTACTATAGTTTTGAGATGATTTATATATAAATGATTATTGATATGAGATCCGGATACGTATGTGGGCCTAAGGCCATGATTATGATGTTATGATTATTCTGGACACATTATTAGGCAAAAGTCCATGCTATGATATTGGTTGGATATTCGGGAAGTGTTTATCCACGTAAAGGATACGGTTCTAGTATGAAAATATATATATATTTATATGCACATCTCTCCAGTATGAGATTGAGGAAGATGTAGTATGATGTTTATGGTTTCATTGATTTGGATACTGGTGATGACATGTATGATTTGGTACATTCATGATCATTATATCTGTAAATGATGTGATTCTAGTTACACAATGATCTTATAACTATTCTTCCTAAACAAAAGTTTAAAACCAACTTTTAATCTTAAAAATAGATTTTGTTACAATAATGCATGCCTAACTAAATGGTTAATTTATATACCTAAAAGAGGCTAATAATTATGTTTTAAGAAATTGATCGAGACCTATTACAGTCCTCGATTTGACACTATTATTTACTTTGATCGTGAGATATTCCGACCCTTTCTATATTTTTATAATGATTTAGTGTAATACCCCATATTTTCATGCTAGAGTTTAGACCGTCGTTCCTATGTATATAGACCCAAACTGAATTATTCTTGTAATGCTCCACATTTTGGGCTACAATATAGACCATGATTTTGATGCGTTGATAATCCCGAAGTCATAAATCCTATGCCAATATGGCATGTTAATTATTTGCATAGTATGTGAATTCATTCAAGCTTGAATAGAGATCATAGATGTCCTTCAACTCAAGGGCAAGTTGAAACTATTTTGATCGCCTAAGTTTTAGTAGATGTTGTAATTTGTGTCAGCTTCCATCAACCATAACTCTCTGTATATGTCGAATTAGAGAGCCTACTATGTGTCAAATGATAGGTCTTCGAGTTATCTTTCCAATGATACCAATTTTGCTAAAATCTAGCACCCGAGCAAGAAGTTATGGCCTTTCAAAGTAGTAGGTGGCGCCTATGTAAACATAGGCGATAGCATAGGCAGCGCCTATGTAAAGGTTTCAAGTGAATTAAACACTCCGATTTTGGGGCAAAATGATCCTTTTCCACCCTTACTTAGCCTTAAACACGAAATTCAGTTCCCAAAGACCCCAAAATACACCTTCATTCATCAAAATTCTTCAAGAACTCTCTCTAGGGTTTCAAAATAAAAATCCAATCAACTCAAGATTCAACCATGGGTTTTAGAAACTAATTGCATATTTGGAATCCTCTCAACGTAGGCTTCAAGAAGCACATAATATTTGTAATAATAGAGGTACGTGGGGTTATCCAAAAATCTCATGGGTCTTTAAATTCATGTTTTACAAATGGGGGTTTTGAAACTAAGAATATAATTATGTTTTGAACATTTCTATAATATTAAATTTGGTCTTTAGGCCTACTTCCGAATGATTTGACATATTATATATGTATATGCGTGTGTTTTAAAAAGGTGATATTTTTAGAGCATGAATTATATGAAATCCCTCTCTTGATGTGAATTTATTTTGAATGTGCATATGATGTAAATTGTTTGAAAACATCTTGAAAAGCATGACATGAAATGTTTTGAGAATTGATATGATTTTGACTTGAAAACGAGAGGGTTATTTGTGTTGAAGCATATTGAATACAATGGTTGAATAAGAATAATAATGTGATATTGATGGCTTGCAAGTCGGGTATGATGATACCCTACAGAATATGATATGTGACTGAATCAGATGAAATTTGAATGCATTGATTTTACATGAGATAGGTGGATGCCCGAAGAAGGTGTTTGAGTGTAAGGGCTCACCACTGGAAACTGTGTTTGCCGATATGGGAATTTGATACCAGGCTAAGTGATCTTGAGTACTTGACTTTATGTCATTCCCAAATTGGGATTATAGGTAGAAGCCCAGGCTAAGTGATCTTGGGCACTACCATTGGGTCGAGACACTATGCTGTGTGATCCTTTGTGTCTTCCCCTCATGTATACTCTAATCTCAGCGGCAATCGGGGTTTGATAGTTGGTGTAAATTATGTAGGGTATTCCACCTAGGTCAGCTGCATTTCATTGTTATTGAAAAAAATTACATTATGCCTATGTGTTTTCAAATGATTTGATATGAAACTTCTTTATAATGGCTCTCACCTATATTGTGTAAAAATATTATACTTCTGTTTTGATTTCTCTGCATACCAGTACTTTTGTATTGACCCCCTTCCTCCCAGGTTCGGAGGCATAGTCTAGAGGTCCAGATAACCAGTAAATTTCTTCCGAAAGATCGCAGAATCAAGTGGTGAGCCTTCTATATTTTGGAAGGCCTAACGTCTACTATTTTATTTATCATTTATTAGTTTTGGGTATGCTAGGGGCCTTGTCCCAGTTTTTAGATTGACATTGTTTTAGTCATGTAGTATAGATTTCGCAGACGGTTTTAGAGATGTTGATTTAGATTGTGGGACACTATTCGCCATTTTTATTTTTATATGATTCTTGACCATGTTTTTGTTATATTGTGTATTTTCCGCATTTTTTATCATATGAATTGTATGCGTGATTACCAGACAGATAGAGGTGTTTCGGGCCTCATGGTTTGGAATACGCATCACGACCAGGGCTCAGTTTGGGTCGTGACAAACTTGGTATCAAAGCACGGTTCATGGTCCGAGGATATCTGCGAAATTACGTCGGGTAGAGTCTTGTTTATGGGTGTGTAGCGCACCATACTTATAAGCAGGAGGCTACTAGGAGTTTAGGAATGTCTCTCTTTCTTTATGTTCTAGTTCATTGAATAGAGTCAGAATGTTTCTCTTTCATACTCAAATTCATGCTATGGTGTCGCCCATACAAAAGTAACAGTCATCCCAATTCTTTCCTTACTCGGAAATTCTCAGACATGTGTCATCATTGGGTCGATTCAAGTACATAAGTTTAGAGTCTAAGTGGTATGGTTTGTTCTGATCGAATCATATAAAATTTTTGCAAGGACTTGAGAAGAGTCTGTTAGTGCTTCAGAGTGTGTTGGTTCTAGTGTGAACCTTGATTTTGATGAAATAGTGCTTTTCAGCCTGCAGTATTAAGTGTATTCAGTTCTTTTTAGAACTTATATTGCCAGTGTCACGCTTTAGAGGTAATAAGGTGTAGCAGAATGTTGGAATCGTATTTTCACTTGAATAGCAGTGTGTGTTAAAGTGTTGTTTTCATGACCTATTGGTAATGAAATTAGACCAAGAAGTTGGTGATGTAAAGTCACAAAGTTAGAAGTCAGAGTGAGGATGATTTACCCCTTTATAATGATAAACTAATTTGGTAGCTAGCAGTATGTGTGGATAGTATGGCAGTCCATGGAGGAAGTGTTTGACTCCAATTTTATTTCTATAGAGTAAGATGTGTATTCTTAGTTCATTGAATATTGCGTATTAAATCTCTGTCTCATGAAATATTGTCATCAAAGTGTTGTTGAAAAATAAAGTCTAGTGAAGCCATGTGGGTCTCTTTCGATTCACTAGCATAGTTGACTTGTCATTCATCCCATTTTCTTGTTCAAAATACAAAATCAAAGTCTATTGAAGCCGTGTGTGGCCTATTTCGATTTACTAGCAACTTGTTGTTCTTGTGTTGGTTTAATGTATGCATAGCTAAATCTGGTTGCATAAGATTGGGCCGGTAAAGAGATGATTCATCCTTGTATGTTAGTTTATTATTAGAAGATAGAGAAGGAGTTATTAGGCGAGGTGAATTGTCCTTGCTTGAAGTATGAAAATTGCTAGATTAGCCAGTAGGTTATACGTATAGATTCATGATTGTTGTGGACTTTGAAGGTAGTGTAAATGTACGCTTGGGTAAGTGATTGTGATGTGAGAAAGTAGTATAAGTAGATACGATTGTATGGGGTATAATATAAGGATAAGGTTGACCATGTCTATTATGAGGTTTTAACCCTCTTGACCCTCTTTTCATTGGTAGTTGTAAACTAGTGCTACTTGTGAGAAGGTATGTATTAGATTTTTGAGATATTTGGGTAGAATGTCCCAATTTTATGGATTAGTATATTTATATTATGTTGCATTCTTCATTGGTGGTAGATGATTGATACTAAACTATAGGCTTGAATTTAAATAATGTGGTGGTAAATAGTGGCAAGAGTTTGATGATGCATGTTTTGTGGGATTAAATTAGTAGGCTTGAGGTGCTGAAATAATACATGCTAATGGATTATGATAAGGAAAACCATTAGGTCATGGTCGATTATTGAGGTTATGAAATTCTAGTGCACTAGTGTTTCGTGATGTTTATTTATAGTTTCCAAGTGAAAAATTTTGTGTAAGGTTAGGTTGTAAATCATGCATAGCACTAGATATTAAGTTTGAACAGTTGAAGTTCATAAAGGTGGATGTGATGATTTCTTGATCAATGATGTTAGTTATATGAAAGTGATCTAATAGCCATGTTAAGTGTTAGAATCTAAGTTTGAGTTTTGAAGGTTGAACCCATAGAAATAAGTGTGCAAGCCTTATACTATGACTATTGGGGCTATCAAAATATAGAGTGTATCTCAAAAGGTAGTATTAGCAGTGGGCTTTCCATTTTCATGTCTGGTCTTTCAGGTTAAGTTCAATTAATTTTGCATATTGTTTCTTAAAGCCAAGGGGGAGATGATAGAATAAGTAGCCAAGTCAGGCTCTTAGATTCTAGTAGTGATGTCATAAAAGTATAGAACGTCAGAAAGGAAGGGTGAAACTCAACCCATTCCTATCTCAGTATTTTTCAGTGATCCCAATACATGCTAATGCCTTACATGTCAGTTCGATAATCATAGTTCATGTTCATGTATATGATAGAGAGTCACGTACTCTTCCAGTTCCGAGATAATGAGTTCTAGTTCATTCAAGTAGTCGGAATCACATTCCTTATGTTATGAACTCTAGTTGAGGTCATGCAACTCATGACGCATGTACTCATTCTTTATAGTGTGCTCAGTCCAGTATAAAAATCTTTTCATGCTTCAGGATCTTATATTTTAACCTTTTAGTGACCCTCCCTATGCAATGATAGTGGTGACGATGTAAATGTTCTTGTTGATGGAAGATCATAGTATGCTTGCTTAGATAAGGCCATAAGTATGAAGTAAGAGTTGGGGCCAAGTCTTTGATACACATGATGGTTAGTGGAAAAGTTTGTGTGTGCATGTCTTAGGGTAGCACGTGGGAGTTATATTGGCAATAGTTTAGAAACTATATGAAGTACGTATTTATGGGTGGTTGCCTTGAAGTCAACATGTGGTTATAAAATAGGCTTGAATGACGTTTTGGGATTGTATTGGAAGGTCGCAATATGCAATAGCGACTTCATATTAATAGTTCAGAGTAGTCATTGAAGTGGTAAGGCATGTTATGCTTAGGATGTGATCTTTAAAAGAGGTTTAAAAGGTGGCATCATATGGTTTAGAATAATAGCGTAGTGTAGCATGTTGTATGTTTTTGTGACTTAGAGTTAGGCTTAATCGCGGTGTAAAGATTAAGCTATTTTAGACATTAGTAAAAAAAAAAATATTGTCAATGCTCATATAAGAATTTTAAGCTGAATTGAATGAATATGATATTTATAGGGAATAATATAGTTAAGGGATATTCGAGAAGTGTGCTAAGCTTGAAAGTAAGAAGTTGTATTGCCAAAGGTCTGGTAATTCTATCCTAATTTAGGATTTATATGTCTATATTCCAGACTACAGAGTGGTGTCATTGTGATGATTCCTTAGTGGGTGTCTTGTGTAATCCATACCTAAGATTTGTGGCTTCCTATTACTTCTAGAAATTCCTTAGAGAAAGTGTTGAAGAGAATACTCCAGTTAAGTATGAAGGTCCAACATAATTCAGTCTGTATAGTCAGTAAGTCAGTTTAACAAGCAAATTCGCATGGCTTGTTTTCTCGTCTTTTCATTTATTCATGCTACCCAAAATATCAGACATGCTACTATTCCAAGATAGAGTATACAAGTAATTGCGAGTATAGATTAGTTCATGCGTCATGCATTAGATTCAGATTCCAGGGGTTCAGTTATGATTCAATTCGTAGGTGCCCTGTGCATCCCCTCAGTTCCCCTAATATCTTAGTGAATTGAACATTCATAGAGGGACATAGGATCCCAAGTTGACTTGAAAACGAGAGGGTTATTTGTGTTGAAACATATTGAATACAATGGTTGAATAAAAAGAATAATGTGATATTGATGGCTTGCAAGTTGGGTATGACGATACCCTACAGAATATGATATGTGATTGAATCAGATAAAATTTAAATGCATTGATTTTACATGAGATAGGTGGATGACCGAAGAAGGCGTTTGAGTGTAAGGGCTCATCACTGGAAACCGTGTTTACCGACATGGGAATTTGGTACCAGGCTAAGTGATCTTGAGTACTTGACTTTATGTCATTCCCAAATTAGGATTATAGGTAGGATCTCGGGCTAAGTGATCTTGGGCACTACCATTGGGTCGAGACACCATGCTGTGTGATCTTGTGTGTCTTCCCCTCACGTATACTCTAATATCAGCGGCAACCGGGGTTTGACAGTTGGTGTAAATTATGTAGGGTATTCCACCTAGCTCAGTTGCATTTCATTATTATTAAAAACAATTACATTATGCCCATATGTTTTTAAATGATTTGATATGAAACTACTTTATAATGGCTCTCACCTATATTGTGTAAAAATATTATACTTCTGTTTTGATTTCTCTGCGTACCAGTACTTTTGTATTGACCTCCTTCCTCCCAGGTTCGAAGGCACAGTTAAGGGGTCCAGATAACCAGTAAATTTCTTTTGATAGATCGCAGAATCAAGTGGCGAGCCTTCTATATATCAGAAGGCCTGACGTCTGCTATTTCGTTTATCATTTATTAGTTTTGGTTCTGCTGGGGGCCTTGTCCCAGTTTTCAGATAGACATTGTTTCAGTCATGTAGTAGAGATTTCACAGACGGTTTTAGAGATGTTGATTTAGATTGTGGGACACTATTCCCCATTTATATTTTCATATGATTCTTGACCATTTTCCCATTATATTGTGTATCTTCTGCATTTCTTTTATCATATGAATTGCGTGCGTGATTACTAGACAGATAAGGGTGTTTCAGGCCTCATGGTTCGGAATACTCATCACGGTCAAGGCCCGGTTTGGGTCGTGACATTTAGTCCTAAAGTTTACTTTGGGAAATGGACTTGTGGATTTGCATTCTTTTAGTCACGGCTTGAGTCCGTGCTCCTATTATGTATATACATTAATGATTCAGATGATATGCTTATATATACCCGGCAAGGACAGAGGATATTAACAAGTCCAGAGGATATTGTGATGATGATATTGATACCCGACAAGGCTAGAGGGTGTGGAGATGATGATATTGATACCGGACAAGGCCGAAGGATGATTATATTGATGTTCAAATGTGTAAATCTATTGGTTTGAGTTCGGCTATCCCTATGTATGGCATATATATAGCCCTATGTATGCCGAGTATCCCTATGTATATATATATATATACCCGGCAAGGCCGAAGGTTGATGATGAGGATGATAATTATGATAATGATGGATATGACAGTGATGGTTATGATGATGGTATTGTGATATTGTGGATTCTATTGTATTTATACTTGTATGCATATTTTCTATCTCCAGTATGCACCTATGTCTATTAGCTTGTGTAGGAGGGCTGCATAGATATGGGTGATGATTATGCCTTGTGTTGTTGTATGCTAATTGAACCTTCCAATCCTGGGCCGGTGGGGATACGTATAGGATCGACTAGTTATTTGTTTGTCCAGAATAAACGATTACTCACGCTGTTATTGATATTATCATTGTTATGTTCAGCTTATGAAAAATTGGTCATTGATTCGGTATCAAGATTTGAGGTATGATCCTGGCCTCTTCCACCTTGTGATTTCATTATTATACATGATTTATTCATGATGAGACATATGAATTAGAAACCTTAGCATGTTAGTACTATATATAGATAGGATTATAATGGGGTCTTGAAATTAAGATATGATGATCTAGGTTGTGCCTCGAGATGGCCTTACATCTACATAGATGTATATATATATATATATATATATATATATATATTTACATCTAGCTATATGTAGCTATGGTATTACCTCATGTCATTTCCTTCCTTTGCTTATATTTTCTGTTCATTCCTTGGCCTTGTATATTGCAATATAATCTTTGTTTGTCCTGTATTCATATATTGGATAGGGATACACAGTATAGTGTTGAGATTTCTAAGTATGGTTGGAATAGTTTAGTTTAACCTTGATACTTTCTTAGTCTTATTCTGTTAGTATCTTGGACATAAAAAGGATAGGTTATCCTTATTATATCTGTAACACCCCGTATTTTGCATGTTCTAGTTCTATTTATAGGGAACTTGGTATAGCTATGTGTACAGGTAATGGGCGAGATTTGTTATGCGAGTACTGATGGTATAGATGGAGTACTAGATACTGCCCATATGTTTTAGTGTGACGTAACCAAGTTAACATTGATACAACTATTTAAACTTGGTATCGTAAGCTAGTATTTGAATCTAAAGTTTGAAGTGACCAAGTGTATACAAGTTGCAAGTTAGATTAAAAGGGTTGACGGAAAATGGAATAAAATATTGAGGTGCTTTCTTGACTTAATTAAGCTAGTAGGTGAGTCACCTACTTGAGCTATATGGACCAAGTTAATGGACCCAAGGCTATGGATCAGATTTGGTTCGATGTTAATGTGCTCATTTGGGCCTAACTTAAGTAAATGAAAAGAAATGAACAAATGGCCCAATACTTAAATATGCCAAAGAACCAAGTTAATTGAACCCAAATAAGAATTTAAGAAAGTAGGTGCATCACCTACTTTGACCTTTTGGGAAGCTTGATCTCTTTAAGTAGGAGCATCACCTACTTGGACCCATTTGACCAATTTTGAGGTCTAAAATACAGCTAAATAGATGGTCAAAAATAGAGCCTTTATAAGGCCAAGTTGCTGGTCATTTACTTCAATTCCAAGCCACAAAAAGTACCATATTTAATCAAGTTCTCCCTACGTCTCTCTAAAATAGCTTGGAGTGGCCCAAATTCTCCTTCTAGGGTTCTTGAAGAAACCCTCACCTAGGTAAGTGAAAACAATTATGGTACAAATTATTCTAGTAATTTTAAATGTTCCTCTTTAGTTTTTGTATATAATAGTATATCATCAATGTATACTGTACAATCAGGTAGTTGTTTAAAATAACTATCCATAAAGTGTTGGTATCTACCTAGTGCATTTTTATATCTAAATGGTAACACATTCCATTCATAAAATCCTTGTGGTACTGTAAACGCAGTTAATTTTTTAGATTCTTTTTCTAACTTTAAATGGTAAAATCCTGATTTACAATCAAATCTACTAAAGTAATTATCTCCTTGTATTTGCCTCATTTTTAATATCTTATTTGATATTGAATAATTATATGTCATAGTTTTTGCATTTAGGTTTCTATAATCAATGACCATTCTACATTTTCCTCTTTTTTCTTCACTGTGTTTATTTACTATAAATGTTGGGCTATAGTGTTTACTATTACTTTTTTGTATGTATTGTTTTTCTAATAATTCATCTATAGGCATTTCGAATTCATTTAAATCATCAAAGTTATATGTTAGTGGTTTTTGGGTTATTATACTATTTTTATCTATTAGCTCAATTTTTACAGTAGTCTTATGTTTTTCTCATCCTTTTAATGGATCTTCACTATATAGTTTTGTTAATTTTATCTTTATTATTTCTACCTTATCTATTGAAAATATAGTTATTTCTTCTTTATTTATTGAAAATATAACTAGTTCTATTGTGTCTTCAGTATTTTTTATATTTTCTAATTTTTGTGTGATTTTCTTACTTCCTTTTATCCAATCAGTTTTCTTTCTTATTTTATTAATAACTATTTTTGCTCTTACCTTTTGTTTACATGGTGTTGTAAAACACCAGTGTTTTTTAGTTATTATATGTGGGTATAGTTTATCTAAAAACGACATTCCTAAAAGCATATCTTTTGATGTTAGTTCATAATTATAGATCTCTTCTATTGTTAATATCTTATCCCATACTTGTATTTTTACATTTATATCTTTATAGGTAATTAACCTTCCTTCATTATTAAATCCTTTGACTACTATTGGTGTCTTTAGCTTATCACAATTGTCTTCGGGTAAACTATTATATCTACATAAGTTAGCTTCCGCTCCTGTGTCTATCATAGGTGTATAATATCTGTTATAATATCCTTCTACTATTATTTTCATAAGTACGTATATTTTCTTGTTAATGTTCTTTTTATCAACAATTTTTCTCTCATATAGGTTATGGTTAATTGTGTGTGTTCTATATTGTAGGGTTTTACTAGTTCTAACCATTTTATTCCTAATATTATGTCTGCTTGTTGCATATCTTCCTTTATTCCAAATTCTATTTTTATTTTTCTAACTTCTATTATTACTTCCTTTTCAGTTGTTTCTTTAATAGTTATTAAACTTCTTGGTAGATCAGGGCATATGTTACTATTAGATTTTATTTCTTCATTTTTCACTAGGTATTTTGCTATATGATTTTATTCTTGTTCTGTATTTAGGAGTATTAAATATTCTTTTTCAATTATAGTTCCTGTTATATAATATTGGGTTAATTGAACTGTTGAAGTTATTTCATAATTTATTCTTTTCGATGATCCTGATGATTCTAGTTTTTCAAAAGCTATCCTTTTTCTTGTATTTATTCTATCATTTATTATTTCTAAATCTTCTTCTATATCCATGTCTTTGTAACTATAATCATTGTTATCAATTATTTTTACAAATTGTTCAAAAGGACTTTCTCTTTGTATTTTATTTATTTTATTTTTTCCCATTATTTTATGTTTTGTTGTTAATACATATAGATTTTTACATCTTGCTGTAAATATTTTACTCCCTGGGGTTAGTTCTATTCCTGATATTTTCCAATATAATACTAATGACTTATCTATATTTTTATCTGTTATTGCTACTGAATAATTCACACTTATTATAAATTTAAATTTTTGGTATATTAAATTTCCTCTTATAGCAGTTATTATACTTTTTTCTATTGGTTTTATAATTCTATCATCTGCTAAATATAATTATATTGGTGTATCTATTCCTTTTCTAAAACATGCTTTTATTAATATTTCCGTTCCTCCAAGGTGTACGTATTTTATTGGGTCTTTACTTTTTAGATCGTTTATTTCTTTTTTAATTATTATTTTTGTTACTAGTGGTATACTAGCTCTATCTTTTGCATATCTACAGTCTATTCATGTTCTTTTTGGCTTACTACGTAGTATTCTTCTTTTCATCTACTAAATATGTTTTTTACTGTTGGTATTTTAAATATTTTTTCTACACTTAAATCTAATTCTTTTCCTTTTATCTCGTCAAATATATTATTATCAAATATTATTTTTTGATCTGTTCCTTCTTCATTTAAATATTCTTCTTTTGTTATTATTTTTATATCTTCTTCAGTCATTTGTTTCATCTGATTAACTATCTATTTCATTATCTGTTTCATTTTTCGAAATTTCATATATACTATCGTCACTTTCTAATTCATAATCTATATAATATATTCGCACTACAGTCTATTACATGTTCTTTTTGGCTTACTACGTAGCATTCTTCTTTTCGTCTACTAAATATATTTTTTATTGTTGGTATTTTAAATATTTTTTCTACACTTAAATCTAATTCTTTTCCTTTTATCTCGTCAAATATATCATTATCAAATATTATTTTCTGAACTGTTCCTTCATCATTAAAATATTCTTCCTTTGTTATTATTTTTATATCTTTTTCAGTCATTTTTTTCATCTAATTAACTATCTATTTCATTATCTGTTTCATTTTTCAAAATTTCATATATACTATCGTCACTTTCTAATTCATAATCTATATAATCTATTTGCATATATTCTGTATTTTCTATCTTTATTTCTGATATTTGTTTCTTTTTTGGATCTTTAGGCATTTTACAATCTCTAGCTAAATGTCCTAGTTTTCCACAATTATAAAAAATACATTCTTTTATAGATTTCTTTTTCCTATATGGTCTTTTATATTTATAATATTTTACATAATATATTTTTCTTGGTTTCTTATACTTATATTTTGATTTTTGTATTTCTTATATTTCTTATGTCTTTTCCTTTTCTTATAATATTTTTCTTCACATCCAAATTGAGGTGCTATATTATCCTTGCAACATGCTAAATTCTTTATTAATGTGTTTTCCATTTTTATTTCTTCTCTGTATTTTTCACATAGATTTCTATACTATTGTTGTAGAAATTTTATTCTTGCTCCTAGGGTATCTACTATTTTTGCTCCATTTCAATTCTTTATTATTTTTGAGCTAAATGGTTTAGGTAATTTACTAAAATATAATCTTCTTACTTCTTTACTTCCTTCTGTATTATATGTTCCCTTATAGTAGTATTCTTTAAATGTACACCTATACTCATCTATATAGCACATATTACATATTGCTAGTTTTAACATTAAATTCATATTTGTATCTATTTACTTGTTTTGATTTTCTTCTTCTATTGCCATACTTCTAAATTCATCTTCTTATAGCTATTTCATATTTTTTCAATATGTTTATAGGTGTTAGTGTAGTTACTGTTGTACCTTCCATTTTTTTATCAGCCCTTAATACCTTTTTACTATCTTCAGTTAAATTTAAAAATCATAATTTTGTTGTTCTTCTTAGTGTTGTTTCTATATATTCTGGTGTATTTGTTGCATTTATACCATTTTCTAATAATTATTTTGTTATATATCTCATCCGTAATTGTATTATTTTATCTACATCTATTACACAGTCTAAGTTTAAGAAATTATAATTTATATTAATTATTTGTTTTGGTTTTCATTTGTTATATTCATCCTTTAGATTATACCTTTTAAACCTATCTTTGTAATAATATGTAGGCTTTCTTATTTTTGATGTACTAGGTATTATATTTTCATCATCCTTTTTATCAAGAGTGTTTATTTCCGTGTTTGTACATTCTAAGTTTTCTTTATTAGTTGCTTCTTATTTTTCATTAATTTCTAGCTTTTCTATATTTGTTAAGATTTCTGTATATGTTTCACTATCTTCCTAATAATTATCTGTTTCTTCAGCATCTATTGTATTTATTTCTATTCCATTAGTTTCTAATTCTTTGTTTTATAATTTTTCTTTAAATTGATTTATCTCAATTAATATTTTTTGTTCTTTATCTTTTTCTTTCTGTCTTTCTTCATACAACTCTTTTAGCATTTGCAGTTTTTTTTCTAATTCAGCAATCCTATTATTTTTAGTTTCTTCTAATTTTCATATTTCTTCTGTAGTCTGTTGTTTTATTTTATCTATTTCTTTTTTCCTGTCTATTTCTTCATTTTCTCTTGCTATTCTTACCATGACTGTTAATTTATCTTCTAATTTTAATTCTTCTTTTCTAACATTAAGTATAAATGTTCATCTATTTTCTCATATCTTCTTCCTAACTTAGAAAATACTATTTTTATCTTTAATCCTTCATGATTTTCATATGTTTTTTTATCTATTATAAATTCTTCTTTGTTTATTTTATCTACTTGATAGTGTATAGATCATGTTGATATATGTATTCTAGACTATCTAATTGTGATTCTAAATATGATATTTCTTTTTTTTTGTGCTTTTATTGATTTTTGACATTTATTGATTTTTGGTATACTCTAACAATCATGTTATATTGTAGTCTTTCTTTTCTTATTTTTAATTCTCTTCGTTTTTCAGATATTATTCATTTTAGTTCTTTATATTTTTGTGATTTTGTTATGTTATTCATTTGTACAATATTTATAATATTTTGGTGGATACCGAAATCTGATTTTATCATAATTAGGTGGTATGTATCTCATTCTTCTAGATTTTAAATGAATTATTAATTTTGACTCATTGCTAGATATTAAGGTAATTAAGTAAGCTAATTTGTGGGAGTTTTCTTTTGTTTTATTTAACTTCTTATATTCTGGGTAGTAACTAGTTAAAATTCTTTTAATTTCTCTAAAAGCTTGTGTATTTTTAAATGGTCTTCTAATATTTAACAAATAAATAACAACACATTTAATAAGATAACATAGTTCATAATTAATAATGGCTTATTTAATCAACATATGTAATAATTAGATAATTTTAACATGTGTCATAATTAACATATATATATATTTCATAACGTAGATAACAATTTTGGATGACTAACATATTAAATATTACATTAAATATCATACCTAACACATTAAATAACTTAACATATTTAACTAACATGCCATAACTCATACGTACCATCATTTCATTACCTTTTAAATAATAGGCATTGATACCAATTAAGTTAACATTTTCAAACATTGTACGGAGATGCGGGTAGTGCGGATAACTTAACAATACTCTGATAATGCTATGTCATAACTGTCTCAATTATTTGTTTTAACCTTATTAATTCTTCTTTATTATATTAAGGTATACTATATGTTCCATATTTCTAGTTTTTACGTAGTCAAGTAGATTTTTTTTCATAAGTATTTTTGTTAATCTTATTTGTTCCATATCTTTTCTTCAATATTCTAAGTATTCGTAGTTTATCATTTTGTCCTATGGTAGTCGTAATTTTACAAATTTCTGTATAATAACTTACTCTAATTGTATTATATCTGATAGGTAATTCTATGTTATCTGTGTGATTCATTAACATTTGGTGTTCATGTATAGTTTTATATAAATTATAATTTGTATCTCCTTTTTCTAAGGTTAATTTTATTCTAAATAATCTTTCTTTGTCTTTTTTCTCTTTTAAGCTGATTCCTGTAATTAATTTCTTCATATAGCCAACTTTGTTTTTCTCTAACTCTTCTAATATATTCTATCATTTTTTTAATCTATATAATATCCGTCTGAAGAATAACTATCTAAATATAAGTAGTAGCTATCATTATATAAGTGTAAGTTTTCTATAGAACTTAATAACTCTTCATTAAAATGAAATACCTTTTCGCATATAATTTTTCTTATATCTACTATCTCTATATCCTTAAGTATATACAAAATAAGTATTTTAAATTTGTCTATCATCTCATTAGATAAGCAAAATATTCATTCTTCATATGATGCTATTTTCAAAATATTCCCTCCAATCATATACATAACAAAATATGGTCATCTTAGATTACTACATACTAGATTATTCTTAAATAACATGTTCTTCGGTCACTATTAGCATGGTAATCTAGATACTTTTTCCCTAAACAACACCTCTACTCTGGTTACTTCCGTATCACGACTTCTTTGCCTCACCGATTTCACCTTTAGGATGGCGTAGTTCTTGGGAATTTTTCTCCTTTTCCACTTTGCTAATAAACTTCTTAACATGCTATTCTTCAAATAATTCTACTATAAAGTAACTAACATGAGCTTATTTTATTATATCATAATTGTCAGGAATTTATGACTTTTGCTATTCATAATTGTAAATGAAAATACCTGTTCTGGTAGATTTGATATAGCTATGCTTTGCTCATCCATAGCTTAGTGTAAAACTAAATATCTTTATTGATTATATGAGAGAATATTTTTTGTGTACAAGAAGGCTTGCTTTCAACACATGAAAATCTTGCCTTAGATTGTCGTATGACTTACATATTTATAATCCTAAAAGATTAAAACGCGTAAACTATTTACACTATTTCTAACTTTACATCTGTCAAAAAAGTAAAAGACTAACAATGGTCCTAACTATACATTTGTCAAAAAAGTGAAAAACAAATAATGACAAGTGCCAAAAAAACTAAGAAAAGTAAAAAATAGTAAAGACTAATAATACACAATTATTTATGTATCTTAAGTCAAAAAGACCATTCATATGTCATTGTTATGTCATTTTCATAGCTTGTTTCTTTGTTCTTTTTTATTTCTCCATTTCTCCGTTGCTATCTTTCTATCTTCCAGCTGGCGTCCTTATCTTCTTTGATTCTAGTTGAACTTCGGGGATCACATTATTTTCTCCATGGCATTTTGAGCATTGGTGGTCTGGATATTTGTGTCATATTAATTTGCAATATCTGGTTAATAATTCTATTGAAATAATTCCTTTTTAATTGCCATTGTAGATGGTTATTTTTCTGGATTGAGCATCGTCATAATCCATTGTTTAACTTCTTCCCTATCAGACTATCGTAGCTCCCTTGAATTTGAATAGATCATTAATTGGTCTCTTGAATAGTGGCTCCATATGGGATTTCCATTGAGATAATTGTTTGCTAGTTCTTGAATAATTGTAGCTATTCCTATAGTTCACTTATTTGCATAAAAATCAGGTATCTCAACTTTAGGTATCTCTGGCTGTAGAACAATATCTTCCGGTATAATCATATCTCTTGTTAATCCTATTTTTACAACTTGTACAACCGGTTCAATTTTGTCATATAATATCTCTGCTGGTGCAGTATAAAACTTTATAAAAAATAGATTTCCTTTGGTTATTTTCTTATAAGTGGCGAATGCTCTATATAATTCTGGTATAGCTATTAGTTCATCTCCTTCTTGGGTATATATGGTATTTAATAGTCCATAACTGAAACAGGTTTTAACTAAATTTAGGTTAGTTTTTGGTAATGCGATTAACTTGTTGTAACTTCATAGTTTTTGGGTTATATAGTCTGTGTTTGGTTCTTGGATATTTATGGCTCTGGGTCTAAGGTTTAGGTGAGTTTGTATTTTGTGGATATTTTCTATGTATGCTCGAGTTATATGGTTATAGGCTTTTTTATCTTAGTTTAAACTTTCTCAATATGTGGCAGTTTATGGTGGTATGAACAAAGGTTCTTTTTCTGTTTTTGGTATAAATGGGTGTTCAAATATCTTGTTCATGTTCAAGTTCTGATATCTTTGTCTGCTAACTCCTTTGCTTGTTCCTGCAGTTGTAGATTGATAAACGTTATGGGTTTTATGGAGTGTCCCAACGTGTCCTTTTATCTCTGAAATTTTATTGTCTTCTGATTGACATAGCTCTGCACACTGCTGAGTTATCTGAGTCATAGCTTCAGACTTCAGTTTAACTTCATTAGTCTTTAGCTTTTGTATTTCATTACCCATACTGTCCACTTTCAGTGAAAGTGTAGTTAGGGTTTTGAGTATCTTTTCTAAAGCATCATCTTCTATTATATTAGTTTGTGTAGCTTTGTCTTGGTATGTAATCTGCAATAACATTTTTGTTAGTAATGATTACTTCAATTGTAAATGTAAAGTTTAATATATCTAATACTAATCTCCGAATTTCCTTCGTTGTAACTGAATTTTGTATTTTTCTTGGTAACCACCATCATACCTATGTATTATCTGTTCGTACAATAAATTTGTTATATACAATATATGGCTCAAATGCTAATAAACATTTATATAATGAACATAACTCTTTTCTATTTATTTCACATTTTATTTCTGTTTCATTAAACATTCCCGAGTAGTATCTACAATGATGTTCTAATTTTTTTTTTCATATCTATATTTAACTACTACTCCATAATTATATTCACTTGCATCATTTTCTACTATATATGTAATATTTTTATTTTCGTCTGAAATTGTAATTTTGGTAACTCTTTACAAAGTATTTTTATTTTCTGTACTTGTTTTTTGTCTTCTTCGTTGTAATTATACTCTACATTCTTTTTTAATTTTTGCTGTAATGGCTTTACGTTTTCTGCTAATTTTGGTATATATTCTCTTACTTGGTTTACTAATCCTAAAAATGATTGTAATTTCTTTTTTGTATCTAATTCTTCTTTTGAATTTATTATTTTTTGTACTATATGTTGCATTTTTACTCCACTTTTATCTATTTGTATTCCTAAAAACTCTATCTGTTTTTTCATAATTTCAGCTTTCTTTTCACTTAAACTTATACCTAAATTTTCCATTATACCTGCAAATTGTTCTAGTAATTTTAAATGTTCCTTTTTAGTTTTTGTATATAATAGTATATCATCTATGTATACTATACAATTAGGTAGTTGTTTGAAATAACTATCCATAAAGTGTTGGTATCTACCTAGTGCATTTTTATATCTAAATGGTAACACATTCCATTCATAAAGTCCTTGTGGTACTGTAAACGTAGTTAATTTTTTAGATTCTTCTTCTAGCTTTAAATGGTAAAATCCCGATTTACAATCAAATTTACTAAAGTAATTATATCCTCGTAGTTATCTTATTTTTAATATCTTACTTCGTATTGGATAATTATATGTCAGAGTTTTTGCATTTAGGTTTCTATAATCAATGACCATTCTACTTTTTCCTCTTTTTTCTTCACTATTTTTATTTACTATAAATGCTATGCTATAGTGTTTACTATTTCTTTTTTGTATGTATTGTTTTTCTAATAATTCATCTATATGCATTTCAAATTCTTTTAAATTATCAAAGTTATATGTTGATGGTTTTCGGGTCATTCTACTATTTTTATCTATTAGCTCAATTTTTACAGTAGTCTTATGTTTTTCCCATCCTTTTAATGGATCTTCACTATATAGTTGTGTTAATTTTTTCTTTATCATTTATACCTTATCTATTGAAAATATAGTTATTTTTTCTTTATTTATTGAAAATATAACTAGTTCTATTGTGTCTTCAGTATTTTTTATATTGTCTAATTTTTGTGTGATTTTTCACTTCCTTTTATCCAATCAATTTTCTTTCTTATTTTATTAATAACTCTTTTTGCTCTTACCTTTTGTTTACATGGCGTTACAAACCACCAGTGTGTTTTAGTTATTATATGTGGGTATAGTTTATCTAAAAATGGCATTCCTAAAAGCATATCTTTTGATGTTAGTTCATAATTATAGATATTTTCTATTGTTAATATCTTATTTCATACTTGTATTTTTACATTTCTAGCTTCATAGGTAATTAAGTTTCCTTCATTATTAATTCCTTTGACTACTATTGATGTTTTTAGCTTATCCCATTTGTCTTCTGGTAAACAATTATATCTACATAATTTGGCTTCTGCTCCTGTGTCTATCATAGGTGTATAATATCTGTTATAATATCCTTCTACTATTATTTTCATAATTACATATATTTTCATGTTAATGTTCGTTTTATCAACAATTTTTCTCTATTATAGGTTATGGTTAATTGTGAATGTTCTATATTGTAGGGTTTTACTTGTTCTAACCATTTTATTCCTAATATTATGCCTGTTTTTTACATATCTTCCTTTATTTCAAATTATATTTTTATTTGTCTAACTCCTATTATCATTTCCTTTTCAGTTGTTTCTTTAATAGTTATTAAACTTCTTGGTAGATCTGGGCATATTTTAGATTTTATTTCTTCATTTTTCATTAGGTATTTTGTT
Organism: Capsicum baccatum var. pendulum; assembly: GCA_030864225.1. Lineage (NCBI taxonomy): Eukaryota > Viridiplantae > Streptophyta > Magnoliopsida > Solanales > Solanaceae > Capsicum > Capsicum baccatum. Next base: position 166,699,256 of record CM061558.1, on the reverse strand, counting down.
TTATGATTTTCTTCTTGTCCTGTATTTAGGAGTATTAAATATTCTTTTTCATTTATTATTTCTGTTATATAATATTGGGTTCAATTAACTGTTGAAGTTATTTCATAATTTGTTTTTTCCGATGATCTTTATGATTCTGTTTTTTCAAAAACTATCCTTTTTGTTGTACTTATTCTATCATTTATTATTTCTAAATCTTCTTCTATATCCATGTCTTTGTAACTATAATCATTGTTATCAATTATTTTTACGAATTGTTCAAAAGGGCTTTCTATTTGTATTTTATTAATTTTGTCTTTTCCCGTTATTTTATGTTTTGTTGTTAATGCATATAGATTTTTACATCTTGTTGTAAATATTTTACTTCCTAGGGTTAGTTCTATTCGTGATATTTTTCAATATAATACTAATGATTACTCTATGTTTTTATTTGTTATTGCTACTGAATAATTCACACCTATTTAAATTTTTGGTATATTAAATTTCCTCTTATAGCAGTTATTATACTTTTTTATATTGGTTTTATAATTCTATCATCTGCTAAATATAATTCTATTGGTGTATCTATTCCTTCGCTAAAACATGCTTTTATTAATATTTTCGTTCCTCCAAGGTGTACGTATTTTATTGGGTCTTTAATTTTTATATTATTTCTTTCTTTATTAATTATTCTTTTTGTTACTAGTGGTATACTGGCTCTACCTTTTGCATATCTACAGTTTTTTACATGTTATTTTTGGCCTACTACGTTGTATTCTTCTTTTCGTCTACTAAATATGTTTTTTATTATTGGTATTTTAAATATTTTTTCTACACTTAAATCTAGTTCTTTTCCTTTTATCTCGTCAAATATACTATTATCAAATATTATTTTCTGATCTGTTCCTTCTTCATTTAAATATTCTTTCTTTGTTATTATTTTTATATTTTCTTCAGTCATTTGGTTCATCTAATTCACTATCTATTTCATTATCTATTTCATTTTCCAAAATTTCATATATACTATATTCACTTTCTAATTCGTAATCTATATAATCTATTTGCATATATTCTGCATTTTGTATCTTTATTTCTAATATTTGTTTCTTTTTTGGGTCTTTAGACATTTTATAATCTCTAGCTAAATGTCCTAGTTTTTCACAATTGTATTGTTTTATCTACATCTATTACACAGTCTAAGTCTAAGAAATTATAATTTTTATTAATTATTTATTTTGGGGAAAAAGACATCGTTTTCACCTCAAACTATACCTGAAAAGTCGAAGCCACACCTAAACTATACTAGTGACCTATTACACACCTAAACTATAAAAAAGTGAAACTATTTACACCTTGTCAGGCTACCACCACTTGCATGTGGTGTAGTGTTTTACACACGCTGTTACGTCAGCACCACGTCAGTAAAAAGTATCACTTTTTTATAGTTAAGGTGTGTAATAGGTCACTTATATAGCTTCAGTGTGTATTCGACTTTTCGACTATAGTTTGGGGTGGAAACAATGACTTTTACCTTAATGTTTTTAGCGATTTACTTTTGTTATTTAATAGGCTGGATGCACCTAAAATAAGTGTGACACACGCGCCTTAGAATGGGGGTTGCGGGGAGGTAGTAATATCATTTTTTTTTATAGTTAAGGTGTGTAATAGGTCACTAGTATAGTTTAGGTGTGGCTTAGACTTTTCGGGTATAGTTTAGGGTGGAAACGATGTCTTTTCCCTTCATTTTGGTGTCCATTTGTTATATTCATCCTTTAGATTATACCTTTTAAACCTATCTTTATAATAATACCTAGGCTTTCTTATTTCTGATATACTAGGTATTATATTTTCATCGTAGTTTTTATCAAGATTGTTTATTTCCGTGTTTGTACTTTCTAAGTTTTCTATATTAATTCCTTCTTGTTTTTCATTAATTTCTAGCTTTTCTATATTTGTTAAGATTTCTGTATATGTTTCACTATCGTCCGAATAATTATCAATTTCTTCAGCATATAATTATCATCCGAATAATTATATGTTTCACTATTTAATACTCCTAAATACAGGACAGGAAGAAAACCATATAGCAGAATACCTAGTAAAAAATGCAAAAATAAAATCTAATTGTAATATATGCCCAGGTCTACCAAGAAGTTTAATAACTATTAACGAAACAACTGAAAAGGAAATAATAATAGGAGTTACAAGAACAAAAATAGAATTTGAAATAAAAGAAGATATGCAAAAAACAGACATAATATTAGGAATAAAATGGTCAGAACAAGTAAAACCCTACAATATAGAACATACACAATTAACCATAACCTATAATAGAGAAAAATTGTTGATAAAAAGAACATTAACATGAAAATATATGTACTTATAAAAATAATAGTAGAAGGATATTATAACATTTATTATACACCTATGATAGACACAGGAGCAGAAACCAATTTATATAGATATAATTCATTACCAGAAGAAGCAGATAATTATTCAAAAGATTGTGAAACATATACATAAATCTTAACAAATATAGAAAATCTAGAAATTAATGAAAAACAAGAAGCAATCAATAAAGAAAACTTAGAAAGTACAAACACGGAAATAAACACTCTTGATAAAAAGGACGATAAAAATATAATACCTAGTACATCAGAAATGAGAAAACGTACATATTATTATAAAGATAGGTTTAAGACAACAGGACACCAAAACAAATAATTAATAAAAATTATAATTTCTTAGACTTAGACTGTGTAATAGATGTAGATAAAATAATACAATTATGGATGGGATATATAACAAAATAATTATTAGACAATGGTATAAATGCAACAAATACACTAGAATATATAGAAAGAACACTAATTGGAATAGCAAAATTATGCCTTTAAAATTTAACTGAAGATAGTAAAGAGATATTAAGGGCTGACAAAAAAATGGAAGGAACAATAGTAACTAAACTAACACCTATAGACATATTGAAAAAATATGAAGTAACTATAAAATATGAATTTAGAAGTATGGGAACAGAAGAAGAAGATCAAAACAAGGAAAAAGATACAATTAGGAATTTAATGTAAAAACTAACAATGTGTAATATGTGCTATATAGATGAGTATACGTGTGCATTTAAAGAATACTGCTATAAGGGAACATATAATATAGAAGAAAGTAAAGAAGTAAGAAGATTATATTTTAGTAAATTACCTGGACCATTTTGCTCAAAAATAATAAAGAGTTGGGATGAAACAAAAATAGTAGATATATTAGGAGCAAGAATAAAATTTCAACAACAATGGTATAGAAATCTATGTGAAAAATACAGAGAAGAAATAAAAATGGAAAAAACATTAATAAGGAATTTAGCATGTTGCAAGGATAAAATAACACCTCATTTTGGATGTGAAGAAAAATATTATAAGAAAAGAAAAAGACATAAGAAATATAAGAAATACAAAAAATCAAAATATAAGTATAAGAAACCAAGAAAAAGATATTATGTAAAAAATTATAAATATAAGAGACCATATAGGAGAAAGAAATCTATAAAAGAATCTACTTGTTACAATTGTGGAAAACTAGGACATTTAGCTAGAGATTGTAAAATGCCTAAAGACCCAAAAAAGAAACAAATATAAGAAATAAAGATAGAAAATGCAGAATCTATGCAAATAGATTATATAGATTACGAATTAGAAAGTGAATATAGTATATATGAAATTTCGGAAAATGAAACTGATAATAAAATAGATAGTGAATTAGATGAACCAAATGACTGAAGATAAAAATAATAACAAAGCAAGAATATTTAAATGAAGAAGGAACAGATCAGAAAATAATATTTGATAATAGTATATTTGACGAGATAAAAGGAAAAGAATTAGACTTAAGTATAGAAAAACTATTTAAAATACCAACAATAAAAAACATATTTAGTAGACGAAAAGAAGAATACTACGTAGTAAGCCAAAAAGAACATGTAATAGACTGTAGATATGCAAAAGGTAGAGCTAGTATACCACTAGTAACAAAAAGAATAATTAATAAAGAAATAAACGATATAAAAAGCAAAGACCCAATAAAATATGTATACCTTGGATGAACGAAAATATTAATAAAAGCATGTTTTAGCGAAGGAATAGATACACCAATAGAATTATATTTAGCAGATGATAGAATTATAAAACCAATATAAAAAAGTATAATAACTGCTATAAGAGGAAATTTAATATACCACAAATTTAAATAAGTGTGAATTATTCAGTAGCAATAACAGATAAAAACATAGATATATCATTAGTATTATATTGAAAAATATCACGAATAGAACTAACCCTAGGAAGTAAAATATTTACAGCAAGATGTAAAAATCTATATGCATTAACAACAAAACATAAAATAACGGGAAAAGACAAAATTAATAAAATACAAATAGAAAGTCCTTTTGAACAATTCGTAAAAATAATTGATAACAATGATTATAGTTACAAAGACATGGATATAGAAGAAGATTTAGAAATAATAAATGATAGAATAAGTACAACAAAAAGGATAGCTTTTGAAACACCAGAATCATAAGGATCATCGAAAAGAACAAATTATGAAGTAATTTCAACAGTTAATTTAACTCAATATTATATAACGAGAACAATAAATGAAAATGAATATTTAATACTCCTAAATACAGGATAGGAAGAAAATCATATAGCAAAATACCTAGTAAAAAATGAAGAAATAAAACCTAATAGTAATATATGCCCAGATCTACCAAGTAGCTTAATAACTATTAAAGAAACAACTGAAAAGGAAATAATACTAGGAGTTGGAAAAATAAAAATAGAATTTGAAATAAAGGAAGATATGCAAAAAACAGACATAATATTAGGAATAAAATGGTTAGAACAAGTAAAACCCTACAATATAGAACATACACAATTAACCATAACCTATAATAGAAAAAAATTGTTGATAAAAAGAACATTAACAAGAAAATATATGTAATTATGAAAATAATAGTAGAAGGATATTATAACAGATATTATACACCTATGATAGACACAGGAGCAGAAGCCAACTTTTATAGATATAATTGTTTACCAGAAGACAAATGGGATAAGCTAAGAACACCAATAGTAGTCAAAGGATTTAATAATGAGTGAAACTTAATTACCTATAAAGCTAGAAATGTAAAAATACAAGTATGAGAAAAGATATTAACAATAGAAGAGATCTATAATTATGAACTAACATAAAAAAATATGCTTTTAGGATTGTCATTTTTAGATAAAATACACCCACATATAATAACTAAAACACACTGGTGGTTTACAACATCATGTAAACAAAAGGTAAGAGCAAAAAGAGTTATTAATAAAATAAAAAAGAAAACTGATTGGATAAAAGGAAGTGAAAAAATCACACAAAAATTAAAAATATAAAAAATACTGAAGATATAATAGAACTAGTTATATTTTTAATAAATAAAGAAGAAGTAACTATATTTTCAATAGATAAGGTAGAAATAATAAAGAAAAAATTAAGATAATTATATAGTAAAGATCTATTAAAAGGATTGAAAAAACATAAGACTACTGTAAAAATTGAGCTAATAGATAAAATAGTATAATAACCCAAAAACCATTAACATATAACTTTGATGATTTAAAAGAATTCGAAATGCATATAGATGAATTATTAGAAAAACAATACATACAAAAAAGGAATAGTAAAACAATAGCCCAACATTTATAGTAAATAAACACAATGAACAAAAAAAAGGAAAAAGTAGAATGGTCATTGATTATAGAAACCTAAATGCAAAAAATATGACCATTTAAAGCTAGAAGAAGAATCTAAAAAAATTAACTACGTTTACTGTACCACAAGTATTTTATAAATGGAATGTGTTACCATTTGGATATACAAATATACTAGGCAGATACCAACACTTTATGGATAGTTATTTTAAACAACTACCTAATTATATAGTATACATAGATGATATACTATTATATACAAAAGCTAAAGAGGAACATTTAAAATTACTAGAACAATTTGCAGGTATAATAGAAAATTCAGGAATAAGTTTACGTGAAAAGAAAGCTGAAATTATAAAAAATCAAATAGAGTTTTTAGGAATACAAATAGATAAAATTGGAGTAAAAATGGAACAACATATAGTACAAAAAATAATAAATTCAAAAGAAGAATTAGATACAAAAAATAAATTACAATCATTTTTAGGATTAGTAAACCAAGTAAGTGAATATATTCCAAAATTAGCAGAAAACCTAAAGCCATTACAAAAAAAGTTAAAAAAGAATATAGAGTATAATTACAATGAAGAAGATAAAAAACAAGTACAGAAAATAAAAATACTTTGTAAAGAGTTACCAAAATTACAATTTCCAGACGAAAATAAAAAATTTACATATATAGTAGAAGCAGATGCAAGTGAATATAATTATGGAGAACTACTTAAATATAGATATGAAGAAGAAAAATTAGAACATCATTGTAGATACTACTCAGGAACGTTTAATGAAACAAAAATAAAATGGGAAATAAATAGAAAAGAGTTATGTTTATTATATAAATGTTTATTAGCATTTGAGCCATATATTGTATATAACAAGTTTATTGTACGAACAGATAATACACATGTACGATGGTGGTTAACAAAAAAATACAAAATTCAGTTACAACGAAGGAAATTCGGAGATTAGTATTGAATATATTAAATTTTACATTTACAATTGAAGTAATCAGTACTAATAAAAATGTTATTGCAGATTACATATCAAGACAAAGCTACACAAACTGATAAATTAAAAGATGATGCTTTAGAAAAGATACTCAAAACCTTAACTACACTTTCACTGAAAATGGACAATATGGGTAATGAAATAGAAAAGCTAAAGACTAATGAAGTTAAACTGAAGTCTGAAGTTATGACTCAGATAACTCAGCAGTGTGCAGAGCTATGTCGATCGGAAGACAATAAAATTCCAGAGATAAAAGGAGACTTTAGGACGCTCCATAAAACCCATAACGTTTATCAATCTACAACTGCAGGTACAAGCAAATGAGTTAGTGGACAAAGATATCAGAATATGAACATGAAAAAGATATTTGAAAAACCATTTATACCAAAAACATAAAAAAACCTCTTGTTCATACCCCCACAAACTACCACATATCGAGAAAGTTTAAACCAAGATAAAAAAGCCTATAACCATATAACTTGAGCATACATAGAAAATATCCACAAAATACAGAGTCACCTAAACCTTAGACCCAGTGCCACAAATATCCAAGAACCAAACACAGACTATATAACTCAAAAACTACAAGGTTACAACAAGTTAATCGCATTACCAAAAACTAACCCAAATTTAGTTAAAACCTATTTCAGTTATGGACTATTAAATACCATATATACCCAAAAAGGAGATGAACTAACAACTATACCAGAATTATATAGTGCATTTGCCACTTATAAGAAAATAACCAAAGGAAATCTATTTTTTATAAAGTTTTATACTGCACCAGCAGCGATATTATATGACAAAATGAAACCAGTTATACAAGTTGTAAAAATAGAATTAACTAGAGATATGATTATACTGGAAGATATTGTTCAACAGCCAGAGATACCTAAAGTTGAGATACTTATTTTTTATGCAAATAAGCAAATTATAGGAATAACTACAATTATTCAAGAACTAGCAAACAATTATCTCAATGGAAATTCCATATAGAGCTACTATTCGAGAGACCAATTAATTATCTATTAAAGTTCAAGGGAGCTACGACAGTCTGATATGGAAGAAGTTAAACAATGGATTATGACGTTGCTTAGTCCAAAAAAAAATAATCATCTACAAGGCCAATTAAAAAGGAATTTATTTCAGAAGAATTATTAACCAGATATTGCAAATTAATAGGACACAAATATCCAGACCACTAATGCCCAAAATTTCATGGAGAAAATAATGTGATCCCTGAAGTTCAACTAGAATAAAAGAAGATAAGGACGCCAGCTGGAAGATAGAAAGATAGCAACGGAGCAATGGAGAAAAAAGCTATGAAAATGACATAACAATGACATATGAATAGTCTTTTTGACTTAAGATACATAAATAATTGTGTAACATTATTAGTCTTTACTATTTTTGACTTTTCTTAGTTTGACACTTGCCATTATTTGTCTTTCACTTTTTTGACAAATTTAAAGTTAGGACCATTGTTAGTGTTTTACTTTTTTGACAGATGTAAAGTTAGAAATAGTGTAAATAGTTTACGCATTTTCTTTTCATCTTTTAGGATTATGAACATATAAGCCATACGGCAATCTAAGACAAGACTTTCATGTGTTAAAAACAAGTCTTCTCTCTTGTACACAGAAACTTTTGAATATTTAATAAAAAACAGGTATATTTCTAAGGAAAAGCTATGGATGAGCAAAACATAGATTTATCAGATCTACCAAAACAGGTATTTTCATTTACAATTATGAATAGTTAAATTCATAAATTCCTGACAACTATGATATAATAAAATAAGCTCATGTTAGTTACTTTATAGTAAAATTATTCGAAGAATAGCATGTTAAGAAGTTTATTAGAAAAGTGAAAAAGGAGAAAAATTTTCAAGAACTATGCCATCCTAAAGGTGAAACGATGAGGCAAAGAAGCCGTGATAGGGGAGTAACCAGAGTAGAGACGTTGTTTAGGGAAAACGTATCCAGATTACTATGCTAATAGTGACCGAAGAACATGTTATTTAAGAATAATATAGTATATAATGATCTAAGATGACCATATTTTGTTATGTATATGATTGGAGGGAATATTTTGAAAATAGCATCATATGAAGAATGAATATTTACTTATTTGATGAAATGATAGATAAATTTAAAATACTAGAGAAGTAAGCATAAATGTGTTTTAGGCCTAGCATATATGATATAACTGCATTTAATAATCAATTAAAATATTCAAAAAATCAATTTAGTGGTGGATTTGTTGATTATACAATATTCATGTAGGTATAATTTTAAAAATAAATTAAAATTATGCTTATGAAACTCTATAGTGTTATTGAAAAATTGTTTCTCCTCAGGAAATATGAATAAAATGGTCGTTTGTGACCGGATGACGGCATTGGAGCAGATTTATGTAGTTTTGTTTATATTGTGTATGCCATTAGCAAATTCATGCGAGACATACCCTCCAGTAGTAGAGCAAAGTTGTTATTGCTTGTTCATTGATTACCCTGTCAATGCAAGAGATGATATGCCTAGAGAAAGATCATTTTTAAACTTTCATTATTACCTTAAGGAAGCATATAATGGGGATACATGCAATGAACAGTACTGAAGCTTTATTCAATTTTAATAACTTCTCGAATTTTATAACCCAAAGTAAAAGTGGATACACTTATACTTAATCAGAAAAACATTAGAGTTTTTATAAGGTTTCATATTAGTATACTTAATTGTTTAAATTTTGGTATCATAATGCTAAAAATTCTTGCACACAATTACCAAGATATAAATAATCTTCCTAAAGCTGCTATAGGATTTTTCCAACCGGATAAACTTGGAATGACTATTTCAGGATAAGAAGGTAGAAGAAAGGCCTCGGCTAGTTAGAATGGAACAAATGACCTGATATAAAATATGTTCTGATTCATTTTTGTGAGCCTGTAATGAGATAGTCCCTCGTGTTTTTAAAAATATTCTTTAGTTACCGTAAGGGAATGAGATGGTCATTCCTCTTTTATTGGCCTGGTTAATAATTAACCTCCCTTGATGTCTTTTGCAAGACAATAAACAAGTACGAGATAAAGAAAAACATTCTTTTTCTCCAAGATTTTACTTTGGGAGACAAGTTGAATCTCTTCATTCCATGATTCCATGAAATATCTTGAATTTTATGTTTAAATATTGCTAGGTCTATGTATATGTATCAATCAAGTGAATTATCAAATCTGCTGAAAAATATTAGTTGATAAAGACGTCAAAACCTGTCACAAGTGACACCTACACTTACCCTCTGGTGGGAGAACCATTTAGCCTAACTCTTCATGTAAACTATCCCAAAACTTAGAGGTGAATTGCGTACCTGCATCAGAAGTGATAGAAATGGCACCCCATGCAACCTCAATAGCTCTTTAATATAAATTTTGGCTAACTGCTTAAAGTTATAATCCACTCTAACTAGAATGAAATGAGCTGACTTGGTTATCCTGTCCACAATGACCCAAATCGAGTTATGCTTCCCCAAAGTCTTAGGAAGTCCCATTATAAAGTTGTAATGTCCCACAAAATCCTCTTCCAGTCTGAGCCTTAGAGCGTATTTGGTAAAGCAAAAATTCGAGTCAAAATGTTTCAGAAATATCCTCCTAAGTATGAAATATTTTGGATCGTGCAAAAATCTATTTGAGCATGAATTAAGATCATAGAGTTCCCCTATCTCATGGTCGAGTTGAAAGCTTTCCTATCGTTCAAGTTTTAGTGACTGTAAAAATTTGGGTCAATTTCAATAGACCATAACTCATTGTATATGAAGAACTGGATATCTTGCTATATATCAAATGAAATATCTTTGAATTAGATTTCTAACGATATCAATTTCGTCTAAATCTGATAACGGAGCAATGACTTATCCCCATTTTATTCCAGCATGTCAAGCTGAAAAACGGTGATGACATTTCTGACAACCTTTTTGACAACGTTGTCACATTCTGATGACATTTCTGACGACGTCTTCAGCCCTGGGTAGAAAATCAGGAATTTGGACCACTTTTGTGACGACCATTCATGATGGCCTATCATAGACCTAAGGGCCTGTCACAGATGGCGTCAAGTATAGTTTTCCAGAAATTCAAGGGCATTTTTGCAAGGGTATTTTGGTCATTTTTACCTTTTTTGAGCCTCTATAAATATGAGGAACCCTCGTTCAAACCCTAATTCAATCATTTTCTTTTTCAATTCTCTCAAGAATATCCAGGATTTCATTCAAGAACCCTAATCTTCCAAAATTCATCCATAAATCCTTCAAGGTTTCTTCAAGAATCAAGTATCTCATAGTGTGGGCTTCAAGAATTTATTTATTTCAAGTTTTGATAAAGTTTCAAGCACTAAAGTTCATCCAATTTCAAAAGTTAAGGTATGTAGATGTTGATTCTTGTGTCCTTTTCATCCAAGAAGCTCAAGAACCCTTTTTAAAACTAAAATATTTTTATGTTTATGAGTTGTTAATGATTTGTATGAGTTGAAATGGATGTTTAATGTGTTGTTGAGTTTTGATTTATGTTTGCCTACAAAATTTATGAGCTTTGACCCTAGTATGTGGAATTCATGTGATGTTTGTGATAGACCCTCTTGAAGTTATTTTTCCATGTGATGTGTTCATGACTTTTGGGTGTAGAAATTGTTGAATAAGTGAAGAACGTTCCCCATAGGTTTGATAAAGATCTTAGATGATGTATAAGGGCCACTATAGTATGTTCAATAGGAAACCCCAAATTGTGAGCTAGTCCATGCATGCCTAGTGTTTGATAAAATTTCTTAGTGAGTAAAATGTGCCAAGATAGCATGAAATGCCCAAGTAGGTGTAAAATCGGTCATGTCTAGTAGTTGTTGAAAGACCTTAGTGAAAAAGTCAAGATATGATGGTTGTAAATTCCCCCAATTATGTGCTCTTAATATATGTTAAGCTTTTAATACATGCCAAGTGGTTAGAAAGTAAGTTATGACGTGATAGTATGAAGTCTCCCTAAGTCATAGGATATCCAAACACATGCTAAGATCGATATAGGTATGAAATAGCTGAGGTAAAACCTAGTTGAAGGGAGTACAACTAGTAGCATGTTTCCTCTACGTTATTATATAATTAGGATTCCGAGATGCTTCAAGTGACTCCTTGGTGACTGTGATGATGAATGGACACTTGAGATCCTTAAATGCTTAAGGTGATGTTTAATGACTGTGGAAATAACATATGGCATGATTCCTGAATTACTTATGAAGATGCTTAAATGATTGTGATGATGCATGAATGATTGTGATGATGAATGAATAATGATGCTTACTTTTATGCTATCAAGTCCTGGAGGTATTTATACCCGAAAATAGAGCTGTTGTCTAGAGCCCATGTTAGGTTCTCAATAATTCCTATTGAGCTATGATTCTCAGAACTCAGTGAACTATAGAACTCTGTATCGTCAGACAAGTGCAGAACTTAAGAAAGCTCAGTAATCTCAGAAATCTCTGTAATCTCTGTATCGCTAGTAATCTAGCTTCAGTCCTGTAATCAGCTCAGATCTAATAGTATTCAAGTGATTCAATTCTAATCTCAGAAGTGATTTGAGTAATCTATTTAAGCTCTGTATCGTCAGTCAGATACTATGATTCGATGTCTTTTCCGTCAGATATGGAACTATGTAATCTCAGCCTAACTCAGTTAGATCTTTTAAGAAACATGATCAGTATCAGATTCAGTTTAGTTATGCTCAGTTAAGAATTCAGTCAGAGTCTTTTAGTTGGGAGTAAAAACTAGCACCGAGCGAGCTCAAGGATGGGAACTCACCTACTACTAGAGGGTGTGATTCTTAGATGTAATCTTTGTGCTCCAGAACTACGTACCCAGCATAGGTTAAGACATCATATCTACTTGTTGAGGGTAGATGAGAGACATCATACCTATTAGATGAGGGTAGATGAGGTGGCTTGACTTGTTAGATGAGGGCTCCACCATTCTCATTTGACCACCTGATAGATGAGGGTCACATAAAGATAATACACATAAAGATAATGTCTTTATTCGTGGAACGATATTGGCACCCTCCTAACCTAGGGTAGAGATTGGACCCCACTTGTGGTAGGTTGGGGCATGTCGGTTAAGTGACTACTTCCCACAGTTTTAGTTTCAGATTCAGTCCAAGTTTCAAAATTAATCTTCTAAAATCAGGACTGTCAGATACAATCATCCATCTTTATGAGGAACTCATACTTCCATTGATTCATGGACCACCCCGACAGATAGTCTTGGTCACATATACAGTTGATTGATATCATATTCAGAGATATTCCACCAGACAGGCTTGATTACAATATAAGATTTCTATTGAATATTTTTGTCATCAGATTCAGATATAGTCATATTTCTTATCATTGATAATCTCTTCCAGAATAATCTATTAGCAAAGTTGATCTCTAATTCTGTCAGTCGAAAGCAGTAAGTTCAGAGTACAGTCCTTGATGTAAGCACATCCAGATCCTCAGTTATCAGTATTAGAGGAGTTAGTGATTCAGTATCTCAGTGTCAGTAGTGAGTTCAGTCTGCAGTAAAGTGGTATGTAAGTTTCAGTATCTAGAGTTACGATGATTGTGTTCATGTTCTGTGCATTCATGTATGTGTTCTTATGTGGCATCTTTCATGATTATTCAGTTTTGATATTATGCATACATGACCCCTTGCATTAGCCTACCTCGTTTATATACTCGGTACATTCCTGTACTAACGCATTTGCGCTATGGTGTTTTATTTGACACCATAGATTTAGAGGCACAGGATCTAGATTATTCTCAGCAGTTCAGTCCTCGTTAGCAGCATTAGTTGTGATCCCTCTTCTTTCGGGGACGAATCTCATTTTACTATTATTGTTTCAGATTTTATTTATTTTCAGTTGACAGAGTTAGTTGGGGACCTGTCCCATCAACTCTACTGTTTAGATAGTTTAGAGGCTTTTCAGAAGGATGTATTGGTATTCAGTTTTAAGTTTTGAGTATGTATAGATGTGTTGAACCTTATGGCAAGTTTCTGCATTTATTTTAGATATTATGTAGTGTACAGGTACAGATATCAGAAAAGGGTTAGCTTATGGTCCTTCGAGTCCATAAGCACTGTTTGAAGTCTCACGATGGGATCTCAAGGCGTTACAAACTTGGTATCAGAGCCTAAGGTTCAAGAGTATCCTAGGGAGTCTGAAAAGCCGCATCTAGTAGAGTCTTGTACATGGGTGTGTAGCGCACCACATTTATGTACAAGAGGCTACAGGATGTTTTTAGGAGCAGTTCCTCTTCTTTCAGTGATCATTTCATGCGAGTGAGCATGAGCTAAAGTTGGTCCTCAGTCTAATCCATTTTATTCTTTTATTTACAGAGTATGCCTCCTCGTGGAGACTTTGTCCATAGGGTTGATGAACAGCCCCCTCAGCTAGTAAATCCTAAAAATGAGAGTGTGTCATATATAGAGTTTTGGGCAGCTTTCTAGGTACTAGCCCAGGTGGTGACTAATGTTCATGGCAACCGTCAGGCTGCAGTCCCACCTTAGTAAGTTGGGAATTCTACTGCAACCAGGATTAGAAGCTTCATGAAAATAAACCCGCCCGAATTCTTTGAGTCAGTAGTAGGTGAGGATCCACAGTTCTTTCTTGAGGAGGTGAAGAAGATCACCCAGATTATGCATATGTCAGAGGAGGAAAGTGTTGAGTTAGCATATTATAGGTTGAAAGATATTGATCATGATTAGGTAGTGATGTGGGAGAAAAGTAGAGAGGAGAATACAACTCCCGTGACTTGGCTAGAGTTTCAGAGTGCCTTTCTAGATAGGTTTTTCCCTCTAGAAATGAGAGAAGCGAAGGTAGAAGAGTTTATGAACCTAAGGCAAGGCTCCATAACAGTGAAAGAGTATTGTCTTAAGTTTATCTAATTATCTAAGTATGCTCCCGACTTGATAGCTGACCCTAGAGCGAGTATGAGTAAGTTTTTGAGACTGTCCTAGCGAGGTCCCCAAAGTCAGCGTAGTCATCCTTCAGCTCATAATAGATTATATGAACTTCAGGCTCACCTTGATCGGGAAAGATTCCCTGAAATTGACTCGGGTATGTTATGAGCCCTTCATATTAATGTTATGTATTGATAGATTATTTTCTCTCATTTTGAGCTTATATGTTAGAATGAGTCATGCAAAAGTTTCAGATCTTGATCGGTCAATTATGACCAAGTTTGTAGGTGCCCCGCACGCCACTACAGTATTTTAGCGAAGTGTGTTTAGAGGGACATAGAGTCCCAAGGGGGAGATACCCCATGGTATTATGATGTTTCATGCCATTAGATTCATCTTGATGTATGTTCATATTTTTCTTATAAAGTTAGCATCAATCATTATTGCATTGTCAAATCGTGCTTTCAAAAGTCAGCTTAACCGGACATTCATGCATTAGATATGTGCATTTAGTAGAAAGAGTTCAGCTTGGCAGCATGTGTACAGTCATGTATTCATTAGATCATCCTAGTTATGAGTCCATGCATCAGATATGCATGTGTATTATAAGAATTCAGCTATGAGTATCATCAGTCGAGTATTCCATGCATCATATATGCATGCCCAGTGTAAGAACTCTACATGTCAGTCATTCCAGTTGCGTAGTCCTGATTTGAGATGTTTCCATTTCTTGAGTAAGTTCTGTTAATCCATAATCTCAATCTATTAAGCAACATTCGAGGACGAATGTTCTCAAGGGGGAGATAATGTAATGCCCTGCAAAATCCTCTTCCATTCAGAGCCATAGAGCGTATTTGGTAAAGCAAAAATCTGATTCAAAATGTTCCAAAAATATCCTCCCAAGTATGAAATACTTTGAATCATGTGGGAATCTATTTGATCATGAATTAAGATCATAGAATTTTCGTAACTCATGGTCGAGTTGAAAGCTTTCCTATCGTTTAAGTTTTAGTGACTATAAAAATTTGGGTCAACTTCAATCGACCATAACTCGTTGTATATGAATAACTGGGTGGCTTGCTATATATAAAATAAAATATCTTTGAATTATCTTTCTAATGATACCAATTTAGCCAAAATCCGATATCGGAGCGAAGCGTTATCCCCATTTTATTCCAGCATGTCAAGCTGGAAAACAGTGATGACGTTTCTGACGACCTTTTTGATGACGTCGTCAGACCTGGGCAGAAAATCAAGAATTTGGATAACTTTTGTGATAACCATTCGCGACGGCCTATCACGGACTTGAGGGCCTGTCACGGATGGCGTTAAGTAT
Organism: Capsicum baccatum var. pendulum; assembly: GCA_030864225.1. Taxonomy (NCBI): domain Eukaryota; kingdom Viridiplantae; phylum Streptophyta; class Magnoliopsida; order Solanales; family Solanaceae; genus Capsicum; species Capsicum baccatum. Next base: position 166,683,200 of record CM061558.1, on the reverse strand, counting down.
ATTTTTCCAGCAATTCAAGAGCATTTTTGCAAGGGTATTTTGGTCATTTTCCATCTTTTTTGAGCCTTTATAAATATGAGGAACCCTCATTTAAACCCTAATTTAATCATTTTCTTTTCCAATTCTCTCAAGAATATCTAGGATTTCATTTAAGAACCCTAATCTTCCAAAATTCATCCATAAATTCTTCAACGTTTCTTTAAGAATCAAGTTCCTCGTAGTGTGGGTTTCAAGAATTTATTTATTTCAAGTGTGGATAAAGTTTCAAGCACTAAAGTTCATCCAATTTCAATGGTTAAGGTATGTAGATGTTGATTCTTGGGTCCCTTTCATCCTAGAAGCTCAAGAACTCTTTTTAAAACTAAAAGATTTTTATGTTTATGAGTGGTTAATGATTTGTATGAGTTAAAATGGATCTTTAATGTGTTGTTGAGTTTTGATTTATGTTTGCCTACAAAATTTATGAGCTTTGACCCTAGTATGTGGAATTCATGTGATGTTTGTGATAGACCCTCTTGAAGTTGTTTTTCCATGTGATGTGTTCATGACTTTTGGGTGTAGAAATGGTTGAATAAGTGAAGAATGTTCCCCATAGGTTTGATAAAGAACTTAGGTGAAGCATAAGGGCTACTATAGTATGTTCAATAGGAAACCCCTAATTGTGAGCTAGTCCATGCATGCCTAGTATTTGATAAATTGCCTTAGTGAGTGAAATGTGCCAAGATAGCATGAATTCCCAAGTAGGTGTAAAATTGGTCATGTCTAGTGGTTGTTGAAATACCCTAGTTAAAAAGTCGAGATATGATGGTTGTAAATTCCCCCAGTTATGTGCTCTTGATATATGTTAAGCTTTTAATACATGCCAAGTAGTTAGCAAGTAAGTTATGAAGTGATAGTATGAAGTCTTCCTAAGCCAGGGGATATCCAAACACATTCCAAGATTGATATAGGTATGAAATAGCTGCGGTAAAACCTATTTGAAGGGAGTACAATCTAGTATCATGTTTCCCCTACGTTATTATATGATTATGATTTCAAGATGCTTCAAGTGACTCCTTGGCGACTGTGATGATGAATAGACATTTGAGATCCTTAACTGCTTGAGGTGATGTTTAATGACTGTGGAAATAAACATATGGCATGATTCCTGAATTACTTGTAAAGATGCTTAAATGATTGTGATGATGCATGAATGCTTTTGATGATCAATGAATGATGATGCTTACTTTTATGCTATCGAGTCCTGGGGGTATTTATACCCAAAAATAGAGTTGTTGTCTATAGGTCGTGTCAGTTTCTTGATATTTCTAGTTGAGCCATGATTCTCAGAACTCAGTGAACTATAGAAATCTGTATCCTCAGACAAGTTCGGAACTAAGAAAGCTTAGTAATCTCAGAAATCTCTGTAATCTGTATCGCTAGTAATCTAGCCTTAGTCCTGTAATCAGCTCAGATCTAATAGTATTCAAGTGATTTAATTCTAATCTCATAAGTGATTTGATTAATCTATTCAAGCTCTGTATCGTCAGTCAGATACTATGATTCGATGTCTTTTCCGTCAGATACGAAATTAAGTAATCTCAGTATAACTTCGTTAGATCTTTTGAGAAACATGATCAATTTCAGATTAGTTCAGTTGTGCTCTGTTAAGAATTCGGTTAGAGTCTTTCAGTTGGGAGTAGAAACTAGTACTGAGCGAGCTCAAGGATGGGAACTCACCTACTATTAGAGGGTGTGATCGTTAGATGCAATTTTTGTGCTCCAGAATTACATAGCCAGCATAGGTTGAGACATCATACCTACTAGTTGAGTGTAGATAAGAGACATCATACCTGTTAGATGAGGGTAGATGAGGTGGCATGGTATTGGCGCCCTCCGAACCTGGGGTAGAGGTTGGAACCCGCCTGTGGTAGGTTAGGGCATGTCGGTTAAGTGACTACTTCCCACAGTTTCAGTTTCAGATTCAGTCTATGTTTCAGAATTAATCTTCAGAAATTAGGATTGTCAGATACAATCATCTATCTTTATGAGGAACTCATAGTTCCGTTGATTCATGGACCATCTCGACAGATAGGCTTGGTCACATATACAGTTGATTGATATCATATTCAGAGATATGCCGCCAGACAGGCTTGATCACAGTATAAGATTTTTATTGAATATTTTTGTCATCAGATTCAGATATAGTCATACTTCTTATTATTGATAATCACTTCCAGAATAATCTGTTAGCAAAGTTGATCTCTAATTCTATCAGTCGAAAGCAGTAAGCTCAGAGTACAGTCCTTGATGTAAGCACATCCAGACCCTCAGTTATCAGTATCAGAGGAGTCAGTGATTCAGTATCTCAGTTTCAGTAGTGAGTTAAGTCTGCAGTAAAGTGGTATGTGAGTTTCAGTATCTAGAGTTGCGATGATTGTTTTCATGTTCTGTGCATTCATGTATGTGTTCTCATGCGGCATCTTTCATGATTATTCAGTTTAGATATTGTGCATGCATAAGCCCTTGCATTAGCCTACCTCGTCTACATACTTGGTATATTCCTGTACTGATTCATTTGCGCTATGGTGTTTTATTTGACACCATAGTTTCAGAGGCATAGGATCCATATTATCCTCAGCAGTTCAGTCCCTATTAGCAGCAGTAGCAGTGAGTCCTTTTCTTTCAAGGACGAATCTCAGTATACTATTATTGTTTCAAATTTTGTTTATTTTCAGTTGACGGAGTTAGTTGGGGACCTGTCCCATCAACTCTACAGTTCAGACAGTTTAGAGGCTTTTTAAATGGATGTATTAGTATTTAGTTTTTAGTTTTGAGTATGTATAGATGTGTTGAACCTTATGGTAAGTTTCTGCATTTATTTTAGATATTATGCAGTGTACAGGTACAGATATCAGAAAAGGGTTAGCTTGTGGTCCTTCAGGTCCATAAGCACTGTGTAACATCTTGGGATGGGATCTCGGGATGTTACAGAAGTCCATAGATATCCTCTCGCACTTCCATTTGGGCATCTTCTAAACTAAACCCACAAGACATTGAAGCTCGTATTTAACCTGTCGATAATTACAATATTTAGACACGTACTCCACTATATATCTCTTTATTCCAGTCTACCAATAATGCTATCTCAAGTGACAAAGCATCTAGGTTGCATTCGGACAAATAGAGTACCGAGAATTATGAGCTTCTGCAAGCAAACCCTAAATTAAATTACCAACCCAAAGTACGTAAATGCATTCTCTTACCATAAACACCCCACATGCATAAAATGTGGCGTCATAAGATTCACCACACACTAATTTGTTTTGAAGTTTATTCAAATTCACATCTTCAAAATGCCTGGACTTGATTTGATCAAGTAATGTTAACCTTACCTCAATACCAGCCAACACTCTACCCCTTTTAGAAATACTGTATTGTATGAACTGTGAATGCTAGAGTCTGAATCTCTCTAGCCAAATCTTGCCTTGTCACCCTCAACCAAGCTAGACAAACATACTTAACAATTTCTTGCTCAATGCATCTACCACCACATTGTCCTTTCTCGGATGATATTGGATGATAACATCATATCCTCGAGCAATCCTATCCACCATCTCTGCTTTAAGTTTGAATTCTTTTGGGTAAAAATATGTTGCAAGGTATGGTCTGTAAATATTTTACACTTGATATTATATAAGTAGAATCTCCAAATCTTAAGTGCAAAAACCATTGCTACCAACTCCAAATCATGGGTTGGATAATTATTTTCATGAGGCTTCAATTATTTTGAAGTATAGGCAATCATACTCCTACCCTTCATACCACGACACCCAAACCAGAGCATGAAGCATCATAAAACACAATAAAGTCCTTACCTGTAACTGGCAAGGTAAGAATGGGGTTGTAGTCGAGAGAGACTTGAGCTTTTGAAAGCTCTCTTCACCACTTATCAAACCATAAAAATGGCACCTCTTTCTAGGTCAACCTTGTCAAGTGAGTAGCAATGAAGGAAAAATTCTTGACAAACCTATGATAATAACTAGAAAGTAACATAAAAATATTAACCTCAGTCATAGAGTTAGGCCGAACCCAACTCTTAACAACCTCAATCTTCTGAGGATCTATCATCACCCTTTTTTCTGAAACCATGTGCCCCAAAAAGGCAACAGAGGATAACCAAAAATTACATCTAAAGAACTTAGCATACAATTGCTTCTTTTTCAAAATCCCGAAAATAATATGAAGATAAATAAATGTTCCTCCTTAATCTTGGAGTAAACCAAATTATCATCAATAAAAAAAATCTCAAATGAATACAAGAAAGACTTAATGATATAATTCATCAATCTCATCAAAGTTGTAAAGGCATTAGTTAACCCAAATGACATCACCAAGAACTCGTAATACCCATACCGAGTCCTGAAAGCTATCTTGGGTATATCTTCAGGCCAAATTATTAACTGATGATAACCCCACCTTAAGTTTATCTTATAGAAAACTAAAGCACCTTATAGCTGGTAAAAAAGATCATCTATCCAAGGTAAATGATAATTCTTACTAATAATAACCTTATTTAACTATCTATAACAAATACACATTCTCATGCGACCATCTTTTTTCTTAACAAACAACACTGGATCACCCCAAGGTGAAGCACTAGGATGAATGAATCCCTTATTAAGTAACTCCTGCAACTGAGCCTTGAGTTCTCTTAACTCAACCAAAGTAATTCGATAGGGAGGAATAGAAATAAAGCAAGTGTCCAGCTCCAAATCAATATAAAAGTAAATATCCCAGTTCAGAGGCATACCGAACTAGTTTGTGGGAAACACTTCCTGAAATTTTAATATTATTGAAACTGACTCAATAAAAGGGGACTCTACACTAGTATCTTGGAGATGTTGTAGAAAGGCAAAACACCCTCTCACAACAAACTTCTGCCATGACCCAAAAATGGGTCATGATGGCACCTATTGCGGCCCAACCTTGATAATTAAGTATAACTTCAAAGAGTTAAGAAAATTCAAAAATGACAATAAAATAGAACATGGTGAGACTTATAGAACAAAGTCAGGCCCTAAAGCATAAGACAGAATAGTCTAAAAGAAATACACAAATCCAAATGCCAAAACCTGGTGTCACAAGTAAAGAGCATTTAATAATACAACTGAGTCTGAAATGTAACATCTGTCTTCGAAATAACTAAAGACATACATAAACATATGATAAGGCCTTAAAGGACTCTAAAAACCTCTGTAGGTCAGTACCTGTAGTCTCTAACTTTCTTGTACATAAACTCATCCACCTTTCATAGTACCCATACTAGGATCTGCACCAAAAAAACACAGTAGGGATAAGTGTGGTCCGCTTTTACTAGTAGGTATCATTAGATGGATGCGAAAAATAGAAAATAAAATAAGTAAAATATATTATGAGTACACCACCTGCAAGTAGAAAAGTCCCAAACGGTAGCTCACATCATCTCTAGTAACAATTCTAATATATATAAGTGGTTATCTATTTAGCCAAATCAATCGAAAGTTCTTTATTCTCTGTGTCCCTCATAGTACGCTTACTCCACGCAATCTTCATGCGGTAATCAAACTCAAATATCGTGGCTGGCCCCTCATAATCTGGCCTAAATAACACACGGTGGATTGACACATCAGGAAATAACAACTCAATCTAACCTCCTAACCAAAATATGGGTCAGTTAGGGCTGCTCAACTTCTCTACCCTTAATTGGGGTCACTCATATATCATAGATACATAGGATGCATAAAAATCCTAAACAAGAGCCGAATTATATGAACCTGACAGCTGGATCATCTACCCCAGCTGGTATCTCTCAAAAGAAGCCTGCAGGTTTGGAGCTCCTATTAACCCTGTCAACTCTATCCTAATCTCACCCATGATACTAAATCGTTATCGACCCTAATCTATGTTGAAGTTATCAATCTCGTAAAACTATTGCATCCTCTTCACACACCATCTTAGAGGAATTCCAGCTATATGTAATACAGAGATATTTGTGGAGTCAGACTTTGATTCAGCAGGTGCGGAAGTAATAAGATGAGTTCCCTGAGTAGTGGCCTCGGTACCCTGAGTCGAAGACTATGATATCTCATGTGGGACCTGTGTTGCACCAGCACCCTCATTAGACTAGGGTGTAAGTGATCCTGATGTAGAGTTACTCTCAAAACCAAATGCAGCCTCTGACCCCTCCTCAGACTGGTAGCTGGTTGCATACTCTTTATCTTCAGACCCTGCACTTGATCCTGACTCAATCTCATTCTCTGAACTAGTGTCTAACTCATCCTCTCCTTCCTCAAACTGGGGAGAATATTATGGTGACTAGCTTGAATTCTTCATTTGGACCCCAGTATGAATGAAGTGTGTTGTGTAGGTTGTGGCTCTACCAGTGTTTGTGTGGGATAAATGCCCAACTCGGCAATAACTACTTCAGTTGCAACCTATCTTTATGATTGTCCCTAAGTCTGTTGTGGTGCAAATGGTGTGCTATCCGATCTCTCAAGATACTCTTCAATGGAATCACTTTGTTTAGGAGACTCATCTCATAGACTAGACTAAACTCCTTTCTTATACACATCTTTTGGTGCCATCATACCTAAAAAGGTAGTTGTTGGTGCTTAAAACACAAAAATGGGATAAAACAATTAATGACCCAAGGCAGGGGCTACCTATGACCCCTAACAATGGGTCAAAGGTAGTATTTACGGGGATTGTTGGTACCCTCGTAAGTACCATACAAATACCTGAAGTTTTAAGGCTTTAAGTCTGCTACCTATAAGGCCATCAATGGGCCCGTAGATACTACTTACGAGGCTCGTAAGTAGATGTGTAAGTGATTCTCTGAGAGCAATTCAGATTTTAACAAAAAATTTCATCTCACACAGATATAATTTCAATTTTTAGACCCAGTTCATACACTACAACATGTAACAAGTTAATTTCCACAAGTATTGCACATAGTTTTGGGGATTTTCTCTCATTGTTTATTATGTGATCACAGTTTTTTCAAATAAAAATCATGCCATGATTTCAATTTTTATCCAATTTAGGCTTCATAATTTTTACGAATCATGAAACTTTAAACAATTTCAAGGCTATATCAAGCATTATCTCAAGCGTAGCGATCAAGAACATATTTTTAGCAAGTTGGATCCAAGAATTGTTACATGGATTTGAAGAGACTTAGAAGTAAAAGATGAACAATGAAAACTTAGCCCTACTTTTTGATGAATATGCATGCAAGTGTGGTGAGAAGAAGAGGGGCTTGCTCTTTTAGAGAAGAATAAGAGTGGTGACATTTAAGGGAGTGGGAGTTTTAAATTTGAAAAGATGGGCTAACGAGTCAGTTTTGGGGGTGTTAAGGGTGATAGTAAGCCGATTTGACAAGGATATATGGGTTCAACCCAGATTTTGAAATTGGGCCCAAAATTTTTTGACCCACTTACGGGGTTACTTATGACCCCGTAAGTGGCTCTGAAAGTTAGTTCTGCAGTCTAAAATTTAATTTTCACAACCCTCACTTATGGGGTCATAGATTGTTCTTATGAGCCCCATAGGTGGGTTTGTAAGTACAACTTTAGAGACAAAAACCTTGTATTTTTCTGACACATACGCCATCAACTTACCTATCGTATGTTGGACCTACGAGCCCCGTGAGTAGGATTGTAGGACCACTTACCTGGGAGTGTTTGAATTTTGCAAATTTTTACTATGTTACAGGTGTTTTTCCATGCTTTAACCCTAAAAATTAGAAAACATAGTGAACACTAATAACTTAGCTTGCCTTCCAAGCAATACTTGATTTAACGTTGTTGTACGACGTGGCTATGTTGGATACTCAGACTTCACCAAAAAGACCATGGGTTGCCTCCCATGAAGCACCTGATTTAACATTGTGGAATAACTCAGTTGCCTTGGCTACTCAGACTTCACCAAGGCTTACATTACCACATGGCTTCAAATTCTCCATATTCTTCATATAGTGCTTAACACGATGCTCATTCACCTTAAGTAGGGCTTCTCCCTATCATTCCAACTCAATTTCACTATGTGGAAATATTCTAACAATGGTGAATGGTCCATACCACCTAGACTTCAACTTTCCAGGAAATAAGCAAAGTCTCGAATTATATAACCACATCATATCACCAGGCTAGAATACCTTTTTCTCAATATTTTTGTCATGATACAACTTTATATTTTCCTTGTACAAAGCAGAGCTCTCATAAGCGTAGTAACAGAATTTATCCAACTCATTCATCCTACTTATTCTCAATTTTCAGTATCACTCCGCTCAAAATTTATCTTCTTCAATGTCTATAGAGCCTTGTGCTCAAGTTCAACCAAAAAGTGTCATGCCTTGTCGTACACAAGATAATTTGGAATGGCACCTATGGTGATTTTAGAATCTATACGGTAATCCCAAACTGCATCGTCTAGCTTTCTTGACCAATCAGTCAGGTTGGCATTCACAGTTTTTGTTAACATGGACTTTATCTCATGATTAGAGACCTCAACCTTCCTACTTGTATGCGGATGGTAAGTTATTACCACTTTATGTTTTACACCATATTTTTCAAGATGGAACTTAAATAGATGATTGTAGAAGTAGGACCCACCATCACTAATAATAACATGTGAGAAAAGATATTCTTCTTCAGAAAGTCGGTGATACTTCAACTTTTATTTATTGGAAGCGTAACTGTTTCCACCCATTTAGAAACATAGTTGATTGCCACCAATATTTACATCATACCATAAGAACTCACAAACGGACCCATGAAATCAATTCACCATACAAGAAATAACCCAAACTCAAGAATAAGTGTCTTAAAGAGCTCTTGCTTTTGAGATATATTTTCTTGATGCTGACATTGGTCATGGACACGAGCATAATCATGTGCATCTTTATAAATAGTTGGCCAATAGTAACTACACTGCAAGATCTTATGGGCTATGTAAGTACCACCATGGTGACCCTTAATTGGAGACGCGTGACAGGCCTCAAGAATGTGCATCATCTCTACTTTGAGAATACACCTCTAAATAACACCATCCGCACACACCCAAAATAAGAAAGGATCAATCCTAAAAAACCTTCGTACCTCATGCATAAATAGCTTTTTTTGGGGAAATGATAAGTTTTTTGAGACAAGGTCACTTGCCAAATAGTTGGCAAAATTAGCAAAGCAGGGGATTAAGTTTTGTGATGCTGCCAAGGCCCACTCATCTGGAAAGGTATCATTAATTTTAAGCTTATACCCTAATTTAAGAATCGCCTTCTTTTCTAGGTAGGATAGATGGTCTGCAACCTGGTTTTCTGTGTCTTTCCAGTCCTTTACCACAAAGTCAAATTTTTGCAGCGATAGTACCCAACAAATCAACCTTGGCTTAGCATCTTTCTTTGACATAAGATACCTAAAATTCTTATAGTTAGTATGAATGACGACGACTTTGGTCCCTACCAAATAGGATAGGAATTTCTCAAAATCAAACACCACCGCAAGTAGCACCTGTTCAGTAATTGTAAAAAAAAATTTGCATTGTGTTGAGTGCTTTGCTGGCGTAATAGGTTGGGTGAAGAACCTTCTTACGTATTTGGTATAGGACAACTTCTAAGGCCACACCACTTGCCTTACACATCATATTAAAATGCAAGGTCTAATCTGGAGACACAATAATAGGAGCCGAGATCAACCTCTCCTTAAGGCACTTAAAATCCTTGAGACAAGAATCATCAAACACGAACTTCACCTCTTTCTCTAAAAACTTGCACAATGGATTTGTAATTTTAGAGAAGTCCTTGATGAAATGCCTATAAAATACTGCATGACCCAAGAAATTTCTAATACCTTTAACTGAATGGTGGAGGTCATTTTTCAATCACCTCTATTTTTTCCTTGTCAATCTCAATTCCCTTTTTTCAAATCTTGTGTCCGAGAATAATCCCCCCCTTCACCATGAAGTGACACTTCTCCTAATTTAAAAATAGGTTGAGATCCTTACATCTCTATAGTACATTGGCTGTGTGGGCCAAACAATCAACAAACAAGTCTCCAACAATCAAAAAATCATCCATGAAGACCACTATAGTATCCCTCACCATATCAAAAAAGATTAACATCATACAACGTTGAAAAGTGGCAGGAGCATTACAATGTTTGAAAGGCATCCTCTTGAATATGAATATACTATATGGACATGTGAAAGTGATCTTCTCTTGGTTTTATAGGGAAATAGAAATATGACTATACCCTGAATAGCCGTTAAGAAAACAATACCATCATCTGCTTGTAAGATGGTCTACATTTGGTCCATGAATAGAATAGAAAAGTAATTATTTTGCATCCAAGTGTTCAACTTTTGATAATCTATGCATACTCTCCATCCCATAACTATTCTCATGGGCACTAACTCATTCTTTTCATTAGGGACCACAGTGATCCCACCCTTCATCGGTATACGTAAAACTAGGCTCACCCACTTGTTGTTAGCAATAAGATAACCATTCCCATATCTAATCACTTTATAATCTCTTTATTCACCATATTTTGCATAGGTGTTTTCAAATGATGTTGATGCTAGATATTGGGTATACACTTCGATTCCAGCTAAAACTTATGAGTACACATTTCAAGTAGAGTCCCAATAATATCTATAATAATCCACCTGATGGCTCGGTTAAAACTCTGTAATACTAAAATTAAAGACTCAACCTGTGTCTCCAACAAATCTACAACAATAATAACTGACAAGCTATTATTGGTCCCCAAGAATGCAAAACTCAAGTGATAAAGAAGGGCCGTCAATTCCAAGATTGATGGCTCCTCAATACATGGCCGAGTTGGTGGAGTCGCCATATTCTTCAATCCAAATTCAACTTCTTTAGTGGATAAGTATAAGATCCTCTAACAATAAGAGAGCTTACAATCTCATTATACTCATAAATGTCGTCACTGTCAAAGTTCATGATCACTACCTTTAATGCCTATACGCCAATGTCTTCTTAAAAGGTGCAATCAATGCATCTTCATTAATAGTGTCTATCACAGACACTATATACATATCTTTCAGCTATTGCATTGACTGACCTACATTGAAGGTAATTTGTTCATCATTGAGCCTGAATTTCATATGTCTCATCTCCAAATTAATTAAATTCCTACCTATGGCTAAGAAAGGCTTTCATAAGATAATAGGAACATCAAAATCCACCTAACAATCAAAAATCACAAAATCACCTAGGAACATGAAAGAATTTGCCTTTATAAAAAATCACACAAAATACTAACTGATTTCTTCACAGTCAGATCAGCCATTAGTAACTTCATAGATGTCATCTTAGGTGTCCCTAACCCCAACTACTTGTACATCACCAATGACATCAAAGTGATAGTATCTCTCAATCCACACAATGCTCATGTAAAGTTCAAAGACCAAATAGTGAAAGGGATAGTGAAAGCTTTGGGATCCTCTTTCTTCTAAATTAAAGATTAGAAAGCAATAGCACTGCAATGATGCATATTATCAACGAGCTTAAAAATCATCATCTTATTCTTAGTCACTAAGTCTTTCATGAATTTTGAATAGTCAGACATCTACTCTAATGCTTCCACAAGAGGGATATTAACAAAAAATTTCTTCAACACGGAATGAATTTCTTTTTTTTCTTTTTTTTTTCTTCAACCTTTAAGGAAAAGGGAGGAGGTCATGGAGTAGTTTTTAATATAGGATCGACTTACTTCACCTTTCCTTTATTCTTCTCAACTCATTTATCTACACCCATCAATTTCTATAATGACTTACCATTAGTCACCAACTTCTCAGATTCTACTTTGGGTGCATCATCAAGATTAATATTATTGTCTCTTACCTCATCAACTGCTGGTATAAGAAGATCAATAGTAGCCTTACCACTCTGAGTGGTGTTGGTTAGATAGTGACTATCATTCATAGAATTCTGGACATTGTTTCTTGGAAGATTACTCTGTTGATATTGATACAATGTAGCTGACATCAGACCAAACTGCTTCTCAAGCTACTTAATCGCAGTAGCATGTGATTTCACCTTCTTTCTCAAACCCAAACTATCTTCCTTAATATTCTTAAGGCAACTTTCTTGGATCCCTTGACCCTTAAATAGATTAGTAAACATTGCTTCCATCCTCGAATCGGTATCTCAATTTTCCTGTGGAATATAATTATCATTCTTCTCCTTAGAATCATCATTTCTTTGCTAGTAATCATTTGTCTGTCTGATCCTATCCCGATATCTTTCCTCGTAATAGTTTTAACCTTGATTCCCTTGTGTCGAGTTCTAGGAATCCTGATTGGACCCTTGTCCCTTAGCTCAGAAACCCATCATCTCTCTATCCAAATACTTAGCCTCTTCTTCAGTATCTAATTCTTAATGCCTAAAATATTTACCTTGCGCACCCACTATATTCACCTTTTTAGCATTCATAGTTTCAAACTACTTGGTAAGTAACTCAATCTCCATCCTCAATTGTGCAAGTTCTTAAGCCGTTGTATTATCTAGGGCTCTCTTCTCACTAGAAGCATCAATAGCATAAGTACTGGCTTTTCATTCTGCCTCCTAAGTAGACCACTCTTAGTTGGTATTAGAGACCTGATCTAAGATATCTACATCCAACTCCCAACAAAGGCTCATGGAAGCCCTACTGGTAATAGTATAAGCAACAACTTTGGTGCTTGCAATTAGGGCTCTATCAAATATCTTGAGCGAATTCCTTTCTGAAATTATATGATTGGGTACAGTCATTAACTTCTTATTGAACCTCAATCATGTCCCGTACAATGCTTCTGAATGTAATTACCTAAAATTATAAATCTCATCCTTCAAGTACGACATTCTAAAAGGTGGGAAGAATCGGTCCAAGATTTATTTTTGCAACTCATTCCAAGTAGTGATAATCCACGAGGTAGTTCCCCTAACCAAAATGTTGCTTTGCTTGTAAGAGAAAATGAGAATAACCTGAGTCTCATAGCATCCTGACTCACCCTAGGTAAATTATACAAAGTGCAAATTCCAAAAAATTCATGAAGTGCATGTTTGCGTCATTCGTTGGCAAACCACAAACACACCCTTTAAATTAAGAAACTGAATCATAGCACTCATAATATAAAACTTCACTCCTTCAGAAACTAAGGAGGAATGATAGCTATTGTATCGATAGGCTCAACATACCCCAATCTTTCTTTGAATCATCATACACTGGCAAGTACTAAAAAGCTGGGGGTGGTTGAGCTCTATCCCTTCTAGATCTGTCTCTGTTGAGTGCTGCTCAATACTCTTTTTCCTATCTCACTCTATCCTCTTGAGTTGCATAGGTGGAATTCGTCTGCCTCATATTCTCTTCAACTAATAATCGTGCAATGGTTTGTGCGTATATTTATTGAACACCATTCAAAGGTTATGGATTCAAGAGATTTGGGTCATCTTGAACCCCATGATCATACTCTTCCATCTTACAATTCTGTTGTAAGGCCCACTCCATCTCAATATCAAGTTGGATCAAGGAATTGACTTAACTTTGTGTATTGGTCATACACCGATGTGCGCTCCAAGAATAATAAAAAATAAAAATCAATGACCTCAACAACCTCAATTAATCAATCCGTAACCGTTTCCCCAGTAATGACATCAAAATTTTAACTATCTTTTTTGGGTATAAAGTTAATTAGATAAAGGTTAATAGTTTCAAATTACTATTGTGATTTTCTTTTTTTAATCTCAACCTCTCTCTCGAGTTAGTATTGAATACCGGCATGATCTTAGCATTTGTAGTCATTAAGATAACAATAAAACAGAACAAAATCACAATATATGAAAGAACATCAATCAAGAAAGTCTTTGCACTTCCTCTACTTCATTATTCCATCAGGTTTTCCACGTTCCTAGTTAAGAAGTTTAGCCACTTATGTTTGCAACAACACCCATAGAATTCATAGTAGAAAGCATATGAATAATCTCACAATAAATTAAGAATGAAAAACAAATCTAAAATTAATCTCTAATCGTAAAAATCATGAATTCAAATTCAAGATCAAAATCGTATCTCGGAACTCAATATAATATTGTAAGTATAAAGAGTGTATAAAATAATTCAAAAACATCAAAGAGGTATTTATAGTTACACAACAAAATCTAAAAAATCCTAACCAAAATAAAATAGGAAAACTAAGTTGGCACATACCTACAGACCCATTTACGGGTCGTAGGTACTACCTACCAACCCTAGGTGGATCTTACGTCTCAGAGAAAATCAGCAGCTTCAACTCACACACTTATGAGGATACTTATGAGGGGCGTAAGTACCACTTACGCCCCATAGGTGAGCCTTTGTAGGTCTTAGAACAACTTGGCATCTTCAGAACTTTCATGACTTTTTCTTCTGCTACTTATGGAGGGAATTACGGTAGGCGTAAGTCGTAATTACGGCCTGTAAGTGTCTCCTCTGCAACACTTCAATTCTTTTTCTTCTCTTTTGCTCCTAACCCTATTTTCCCTCAAAGCCAAACACATATAACAAAAAGGACCTATGTACTTGCATAATTTTTTGTTTAAGCATCGAAAATGCCATGAAATTAGGGTACACACCAGGCACAGATATAATTCTGTCCTGGTATCTCTATGCCAAGTACTTTGAATTCACAAGTTTAGTTTTGGTTGTGTCATTACATATGTGCATTGGATTATACTTCTTCACCTGAAAATCTCTAATTCTATAATCATGGATTCCAACAACAACCATGGACAATCATCAATACACTTTACTTTTACCCATTTTGGTTTATTGACATACTTGTCTAACTCTACATGTTCTTGCACAACATAAACAGTAATAGCTTTTATAAATTGCTCAATATTTTCAAAACAAAGATCAAGCTCCCAAAATATTTTTTTACAAGTAGGATTAAAGACAATCCTCTTATGATTTATTTTTGCTCTTCTTGCTTTTCTTTCTCTACTTGCAGGTTGTTTTACTTCAGTATCCCCATAATTACCTTTATCACTATCTATTTCAAAACTAACTTCTACATCAGAATTAAAACATAGATCCCTTGACCTCTAAAGTAGTCTTTTTGTTGGATAAGAACTCGACATATATCAAGTCAACTCCTTTTTTAACTAAACTAACCCTTTCAGTTCTAGGCTTCTTCTTTCTCTTTTTGTTTTTTCAACCCTCTTTTTTTTTATAGCACTTTTTTCTTCCCTCAAAATTCTAACCTCCTCATAAAAATCACTACCATATTCAACTTCACTTTCATAAAAAAAATTCTTCATAATTAGAATTTGCAGTATCATTAATATCATATTTTCAATCAGATGCATTATTGAGACCTCTGATGCATTAACAAAATAAGTTCCACCCAAGTTTTGCTAACCAGTAGCAGCACCACCGTCACTACTCAAGTTATGCTCACCAGTAGCAAACTCAACAAACTCAATGAAGAAAAATTGTTAATATCCACATCAAAACAGTCTATAATAATACCTTCATGATACTTTATACGAGTCTTTTTCTATAATTTTTCTCCATGTGAATCCTCAAGGTAATGTACACAAAATTCATAGCTAAGCTAAAAAATAATCAAAAAAGACATGATCTTTAGAATAAATAAAATCC
Organism: Capsicum baccatum var. pendulum; assembly: GCA_030864225.1. NCBI lineage: Eukaryota > Viridiplantae > Streptophyta > Magnoliopsida > Solanales > Solanaceae > Capsicum > Capsicum baccatum. Next base: position 166,667,535 of record CM061558.1, on the reverse strand, counting down.
TAAAATCAATTTTTAGGGGACCAAAAAAATTTTAAATTCCAAATACAACAACTCAAACAATTTATACTGGACAAAAAATTCTAAAACTAACATGTGTGATCTGACAAAAGTTCATCTACAATCGAGTTATAGTCCATCTAATTTTGGGTGAAATCGAGTTATGTGGAAACCTAAAATGCAATTGTGAGTGAAGAACTAAGAGAAACGGGGGTTACTAAGGGAATTAGGGATATTTGTTGGGGTTGGGCCGGGTTTTAATAAGGAGGGGATCGGTATTAATAATTTTATAAAAATATAATATATAAAATAATATATAATATCATTAAATGACGTGGACGAATCAAAATGCACGTGACCAATACCACCAGCCTGGACTTCAATTAAGCTTCGCGGGGTTGAATTTAATTCATTTTTAAGATGTTAAAGGGGTATATGATTGCTCGTGTAGTTAAAGGTGTAAAGTACGTTATGCGGACAAGTTTAGAGGTGAAATGATGTTTTTTCTTTTTAAAATCATCTGTTTATTTCTCTCTTTTCTCCCTATTCCCTCCAAGTTTGATAATTTCTCTTCTTTTTCTACCATTCTCTCCAAAATTATCTTTGTTATCATTTGACTACATTGAAAGTGATGGATGCCAAAACAAGGATGTTGTCCGTTGTATTATTGTTCTTGGAAAGTTAATGCCAAGAACGGAGAAGAAGAGAAAATAAATCAAGTTTTGATATTTATTGGAGTTTTTTATGGTGTAGGAGAGTTGGGGAGAAGGTGAACAAAGCGGCGATGCAAGTTTTGAGTGACTAGGCCGTTGATTTAACCGTTAATAATTCACATAAAAAAATTTCTTGCCCTGAAAATCATTTAAAGGAAATACAGTGACCTACCTAATTTCATCAAATGAATAGAGGCCAAACAGGAAGAGATAAGTGGAAAAATTATTTTTTATATCTAATTTTCTAAATTTTGAAATGAAGGGTGTGTTTGGTATGATGGAAAATATTTTTCATGGAAAATGTTTTCCTGGAAAATAAGTTGGTTTTCTACTTATCTTCTCATGTTTGGTTGGTGAGTGAAAAATATTTTTCGGAAAATATTTTATGGTGTTTGATTGGTGAGTAGAAAATATTTTTCAGAAATATATTTTCTAGTATTTGGTTGGTGAGTGAAAAAAATATTTTTTAGAAAATATTACTAACTATTAACTAGTATATCACTGCCTGAACAAATTTAAGCATAACAAATAATATCAATATCGAGTATTAAGATATTACAAGTCAATAAATTTTAAGCAATCACTAATTAGCAAACATAGGAGACATTTTTCAACATTTTATCACGACAATCTCAAGATACCACAACCAATAGAAATTCAATTGAACGACGAGCTTATTCAACCTTGTGAAACAAGCTACAACGATGACAAAATAAAATATGCAATTAGCAAAAGTAACATAGGTAAGTCTCCCTCTATGCACATGGAAATAACAATACATTCAACGAACATTAAAAATAAGGAAAAATTCGGATTTCAATATTTTTATTTCAAGCAGTGAAAAATTGGAGCAAAGCACAGTGAAAAATATTTCTGAGTAATATTCATTTTTTGAGTAATGTGAATTTGAGTGTTGTTGGGATGAGGGAAGAGGGGTGGGGTGGGGGTGGGGGGTATAAAAGTCACATCTGTCTGTCATTTTCTGGAAAATGACTTCCCTTGGCCCATGAGAGAAGTCATTTTCCCTCAAATGAAAAAAAATAATTCATTTTGGAAAACATTTTCCCAGTGTTTTAGTACAACCAAACAAGGGAAAATAAGAAAAAATTTTCCAAAAAACATTTTCCATGATACCAAACACACCCAAAGAGTTTTAAACTCTTCTGTATGTTGTACGAAAGATAAACAATAGTCAAGAGTAAGAATCATGAGCAATAGATTTTGAATACGGATAGAGAAGTAGTAGGAAAATATTTTTTATTATGTATATATGGACATAATAATATATTCTAAGATTATGCGATTATAATGTTTTATGGGACCAAATATATAACATATTTATTAGGTAAACCATGATTAAGAATTTACTTTCGTATAATATAATCTTAGTCATTCAATTTAATTAGATCATGTGTCTTTAATCAAGCTAGAAATTTGAAGAAAATGGAGAGAAGCGAGATCCAACATTATAATGGAGCGAACCACATATTAAACAGTAACATATACCATATGCATTCGTATTTGCAAGATGAATATAAAGTTCAATTTCAAGACAATAACATTAATATAAAGAAATCAAAACAAATCCAATGTGATCGGATATATAGATACTAAATTATTAGCATCTAATTTTTAAACACCACTCCTATTATCTAAACCCAGGGGTGTCAATTGGGCCGAGCTGGGTCAACCTGGAATCGATCCATCTCTTTTAAGTGGGTTGTGGGCCGGTCCAAATCCAGGCCAAGTTAAACGGGCCGATCTAGTTTTGGGCGCAACAGTAATATTTTTAGAAAGAACCCAGGACAAGCCTAATAAACTTAACCCGGTCCAACCCGTGTAAACGCGGTCAAATTCGGTTGAAAATCCGATCAAAATCAGTCTAAACTTTAAAAAAATTAAAATATTTTTTCTCCAATATACAGTATATATACCCACCTATATACATTTTAAATACGTTAAACAATATATACACAAATATTTACACTATATATATAGTATATACTACATTAGAATTTAAAAAACATATACACAATTACACATGTAATCATGTATACGACTATACGTTGGTTAAATGTATATACTACTTTAAATAAAACATATACTGCAAGATATATACTACAATATATATACTAATTTATAAAACATATACACATGTATACCTTAAATATATACTACTTTAGAATCTATAGAAACTATGTACACATATATACATACCATTCAATATATATACTACTTTAAATAAACTTTATACTACAAGTTATATACTAATTTATAAAACATATACACATGTATACATTAAATATATACTCTTTTAGAGTCTATAGAAAATATATACACATATATACGTACCATTAAATATATGTACTATTTTAAATAAAATATATACTACCAGATATATACTACAATATATATACTAATTTATAAAATATATACACATGTATACCTTAAATATGTACTACTTTAGAGTCTATACTCTATATATACACATATACGTACCATTCAATATATGTACTACTTTAAATAAAACATATACTACAAGATATATACTAATTTGTATATATTACTATATATACACACACTATATATATAGTTATATACTAATTTATAAAACATATACACATGTATACGTTAAATATATACTCTTTTAGAGTCTATATTCTATATATGCACATATATACGTACCATTCAATATATGTACTACTATAAATAAAATATATACTAATTTATATATACTAAAATATATATACTCATTATATATATATTTATATACAAATTTATAAAAACATATACACATGTATACGTTAAATATATACTCTTTTAGAGTATATATTCTATATATACACATATATACGTACCATTCAATAAATGTACTACTTTAAATAAAACATATACTACTAGATGTTTACTAATTTATATATACTGCAATATACACACACACACTATATATAGTTATATACTAATTTATAAAACATATACACATATATACATTAAATATATACTCTTTTAGAGTCTATAGAAAGTATATACACATATATACGTACCATTCAACGGTTTATAACCGATATTCCTTTTCTATGCCTAAATTATTGCCTGCTATACATTATATATCTCCTATTGACCATTTTATGGTCCGGCTAGGAATCGTGCAGAATCTTTAGATACTATTGATTCTGCATCTATACCTGCATCTGGACGCTTTGTAGAAAGATAAAAATCAATCCTAAAATAAATATTGTTCAAGATAGTGATAATATCTCTGATAGGGATAACCCAACTCCTTCTGAAATAGAGTTTGGTGTTAATAGTGTTTAATATGATTCTATACCAAAATGATTTTAGTCTTGATTCCCAGGCAAGAGGTTATATTAAAAAAAAATTTTTTGATAAAAAATGGAATCAATTTAGAATTTGGTCCTTTGAGACTTATAGTCCAGACGAACTAAATAATATTTCTCAAGAATTTTATGAGATGTGTGCATTGCATAATCAGATCGTGTCCTTTAATACCAATTTAACAAGACCAGACAGGTGGGTGGAATCTGTGCGGCCTACCTGACTTATTATATAATCTCAGAAAACCTATCAGAAAACCTAGTCGTAAAACCAACCAAGGCACCAACCGAAATATAATAGAATTTCAAATAGCTACTTCACTGTATGGAGCGATCAATTCTTTTACCCGAACAAGGTAAATCTTTTCCAAATTGCATACATGATCTGAGTTGTATAACTCAGTAAAAATTGGAGATACTTTTGTCCATTTTTTGTATAATTTTAAGAATGAATCGCGTAATATCTGAGTAGTTGGGCCATGATAAGACCATCAATTAATGAACCAGTTGGGCGTTTGTTCATCTAACATCTTCACACAAATCTTAATAAACCATGTGTGTTTATGTTTATTATTATTGTAATATAAGGTCTTGGTGAAGGCCTCAATATAGTCCCAATATGTGAAATTAATCTTGTAACCTTTCATTATCATCTTCCTTCCTGCCATTGAGGTTGTACCCCAATCTCCAAAAGTAACAATCTTTTTAATCATAATTTTGAGAAGTCATGTACATCTGGTTCTCCATCATAAGCTTGAAAATGTTCAATTTCTGCACTCCCAATAAATAGTAGAATTGTCTCATAATATGCTCGAGTCTTATATGACTCCCTTACAAAATAAAGGCTAGGAATCAAATATTTATGGATTATCTTCCACAGTTTATTTTGTCTCTGAATTTCAGAGTTTTCAACCAGAACTATCAGCTCTCTATTATCGATTTTTTCATAAGGCTTGCTATCAGCATTTTCTTTTGCAACATTAGCAAATGTATCTACTTTCTTTGTAGTTAGATGGGACTGAAATTGTCAATATCATGGATGATCCTCTAGAATATCTTCTGGATGGATCGATTGTGAAGATGAAGATTTTCCTGTTTGTAAAATCTTAGAGTTTAGTAAACTCATATTTCCCCTTCATATCATCGGGGCATTAGATGATGGAGCATATGATGATGCCTGAGGCTATGATAAGGGGACGGATCTTGATATTTGATGAACAAATCCACAATTGGTTCAATAAGAGATGTATGATGTATATCAAGCAATAATTTAGGCATAGAAAAGAAATGTAGGTTATAAACCATGGATTTGTTATCAAATTAAAGATAAATCCATCCATCTGTATTTTGAGTTACATGAGATAACTCAGAGTTTGTCACATCATCTGTGACTTGATTCGGAGAAATAACTTAATTTTAGATTCATGTTTTGGGAAAATCAATTTCGTCTCATTTGATAGGTCTCGTAGTGGTGACCTTGGATCTTGCAAAGTTTATTTCGACCAATAAGGCCTGATTGGATGCATCATCTATCAGTTTGCATCTTGGGTTCAAAGTATTTAATAATTTGTAATAAATTCTATATGAAAGACAGATCAACTCAGACCCAGGGGCATAGTTATAACCATGAGTTTTTATATTCAAAGTTAGAGCGTCAAGGATATTTGCATCAGTCAAACATAATTATAAATTTAGCTGGGTGTTAAAATATACTGGACCATAGGCTACAGTGGATTCAATTGAACCCATAAGAGACTTTCTAAAATTTAGATTTCTAGAGTCCCTTAGTGCAGCTAGAAATGTCTTTGGTAATCCTTTAAGAGTTAATGGTTTAAATGCAATCTAAACCATTCCGCTATGCAAGATATTATAATGACGTTTATATATATCAATATACCATTTATTTAACAGTCTAATAGTCTGGTCATCCGCATTTAATGCTAAAGACTGTTCATTTGTTTTTAAAATTTGCTTATGAAGCACTTTATCAAAGAAACCATGTTCATAAATGATTTTTATATCTACCTTGGGGATAGTCCATTTATTTAATAAATCAATATTTAGAGGTATATGAATCTCGTCAAGTTTAGTACTCTTTGAACTAACTTTTCCCATATCCATTCTGAAAAAGATCATATCTATGCCAAAGACTTTAGATCTATTACATAATTAATATGAAAGAACCTAGGCTCTGATACCAATTTAACAATGGTTAACATTTCATGTGCAACCTGGAGCCCACTGCTGAAGATTTAGATTTCAATGTTCAAACCCTCACTGCTGATAGCGTTCTTGAGTTATTAAAAGATTTTTTCGATGAAAAAATTTATGATTTTTTTTTTTAATTTTGCTACAAAAAAATCTACTTATAGCACCCTAGTACTTCTAAAACTGCAGATAGCATTCCTGTTACTTAGAGTACTGATAATGATTATTACATGCCTTATTCTTTAGCTGAGGTTAATAGATGTCTTGCTATAAGTCAATTACCCCAAAAAGATACATCTTTCAACGATTTAAAAATTGAGGTTGATAACCTTTAAAAGGAGATTATTTCCCTAAAACAAAACCAAATGATTTGTGATCACCGAATTACAACATTGAGAAAGATATTCTCACTATGACATTTCTTTCAGTTCCAAAGGAAAGGAAAAAAATGTAAGAAAATGAGGACAATGACATTGTCCATAGTCAAGATCTTGATATAAAGAATGACTATTTTTTGGAAATGATGGAAATTGTTACTGCCCATAAATGGTATATGAATTGCACTATTTTAATTGATAATGATTTCTCTGTAACTAATGTTGCCATGATTGATAGTGGTGCTGATTTTAGTTGCATCCAAGAAGGTTTGATTCCGACTAGATATTTTCATAAGACTACACAAATTGTTAATTCTGCATCTGATCATACCCTTGATATTAATTATAAATTTCCTAATGCATATATTTGCCGAAATAAGGTTTGCATTCTGCATTTCTTCTTTTTGGTTAAAAATCAAGTATATCCCCCAATTATACTTGGGACATTTTTTATAAATACAATTTATCCTTACACTCATGTTGGTTCTAAAGGATTTACTACTACTTATAAAAACAAGGAGATATCTTACCCCTTTATTACTGATCCTGTAACTAGGTATATAAATACTTTAATTGAAATGAAGCAACAACATTTTAATTTTCTACAACTTGAAATATTTAGCATGAATATTGGTGATACCATGAAATCTTCTAAAATACAAAAGAAAATAAAGATGATCTCCCAACAAATTTTTGTGGATGTGTGTGCTGATCAACCCAATGCTTTTTGGAATCGAAAACAATACATTGTAACTCTTCCTTATAAAGATGATTTCTACGAGGATGATATCCCAATGAAATCTAGACCCTGTCAAATGAATGCAGAGTTAGTAGAATTCTACAAAAAGGAGATTTATAATCTCTTACAAAGGGGTTTGAAAAAACATTCTAAATCACCATGTTCTTGTACTACATTTTATGTGAATAATGCTGCTGAAAAAGAATGTGGTAAACCGAGGTTAGTAATAAATTATAAGCCTTTTAATAAATCTTTAATATGGAGTAGCTATCCTATTCCAAATGATTTATTGTCCAAATTGTATGATGCTAATATATTTTCAAAATTTGATTTAAAATTTGGTTATTGTCAAATTCAGATATTTAAAGAGCACACTTGTAGAACTGCTTTCAATATCCCATTCGGACAACTTGAATGGAATGTGATACCTTTTGGAATAAAAAATGCCTTTCTAAATTCCAGAAGATAATGAATGACATTTTTAATCCATATATGATTTCATTATTGTTTATATTGATAATATTCTTGTATTTTCTAAAATAGTAGAATTGCATTTTAAACATCTTGACATGTTTAAAAAGATTGTAATACAAAATGGTTTGGTGATATCTAAACAAAAAATGAGTTTGTTTCAAACAAATATTCATATTTAGGTCATAATATTTGTGAGGGAAAATAGTCCTTATTCAGCGTTCTCTTGATTTTGCTGAAAATTTCCAGATGTCATCTGATGATAGGCGAATTTACACGCCTATATCAATATATTTTGCCCATATTTTAGCCTAGTTTTGAGAACAAACTATATATTTCATGCACTTTTAGTCCTTTTTCCTATAAATGAGCTAACGAACATGATTAGGAAAGTTTCAGGTATAAATGATGCAAAATACAGCATTTTATGGCTTACTTGACGCAAAAGAAAGCTCACAAACGAAGTAGAAAGGAGCTGGACGCCTAAAGGACCAAATCTGCTGCATGGAAAATCTGTCCCGGGCTAAAACAGCATTTCTGAATACTTTGGGGACTGCATGGAAAATCTGTCCAGGACTAAAACAGCATTTCTGAAGACTTTGGGGACTTACAGACACAAAGCTGGAATTTTACAAAGATACATTAACCTAGTACAATTAGGTTATGTATTTCACTATTCTACTTGGATTATGATATTGTAACCTTACCCTAGTACATTTGGGTTAAGGATTTCATTAGTCTATTAGGATTTGGTTATTTATTTCATTAGCTTAGTAGGAGTAGGATAGGAGTATTATAAATACCCTATCATGCTAGAGATTTTAAATCAAGTCCTCCCTTAGTGGAGGCAACTCCTCCCTTAATTCAAGAAATTCATTCTTAAACTATTAATTTTCTTCCATCTCTCTCATCTTCCACCACAAACATTCAACTCTTAAATTCCACAACAAGAGAATCGTTACTTGCTACGGAATCACCAAAATCACACGCCAAACACCTAATATTCACGCCATCCACCATGCAAAACGTGATATCCTTCGCATTCATGGGTAACTAAATCTCTTAGTTGGGGTTATGGAAGCCGAATGAGTTACTATCTATTGCTATGAGCTTGTGAGTTCAAGACACGTATATTGCTTATATCATTATTCTCTTCATCTTAAATCTACATCCTTTGCGGTTCAAACACAAGAACACGCCATTCTAACATCTAACCTGTTCGAGAGAAAGGTTATTTGTCTAGAAAAGAAGACGCATAGACCAACGCCAGTCTAACATTTAACTTGTTCGAGAGAAAGGTTATTTGTCTGGAAAAGAGATAATGTCAAGGTAGTAGGACACCCTTTCCTATTAAAAAGCTAGTGCCGTAACTGGACTAACCTCTTGGAGAATTTGTACCGCTAGACACACTTTAAGCTCGAGAGAGTTAAAGTGAAATAGTCCTTGTTTAGGTCGAGAGACGCTTGGATTTACCATCGACTACAATTCTCTATAAGCAATTGCATGTCAAGACTCTACACACTCATAGCCAATAGAGACGTATACCTCAGAAGGTGGACATAACCCCAACGCTTCAATTCTCATTGTTTACAACCAACGTGACAATCTTTCTCTTTTTACTTTATTATTTTCAGCTTTTATTTCATTACTTTGGTTACTTATTACAATCCCCCCTTCTTACGAGACTTGCACCAAAAGTCTATTAATTTTACTTACTTGTTGACCAAGCTATTCCCTGTGGGATCGATACCCAACCCAGGTTGGGTTCTATATTTGCTAACGACCGCTTTACACTCCCACGAGAGCTGTAGATTGAGCGTTATCATCATCACTGATAGAACTCAATTGCAATGATTCTTGGGTAGTTTGAATTATATATCCCCATTTTATGAAAATCTGTCAAGAGATTTAACCCCCTTATATGAATAGGCTAAAAAATGATTTTAAAGGTTCTTTGATTGATAGTCACACAAACTTTGTTAAACTTATTAAGGAATGTGTCAAATATTTGCCTTGCTTAACTCTTGGTAATCCCGCTTGGCTAAAAATTATGGAAACTGATGTCTCTAACATTGATTTTGGTGGAATACTTAAGAAAGTTAATCCCCATGATATACTCAACGATTAATTCGATTTTATTCTGGATAATGGACTGATAGTCAAAAAAGTATGGAACGGTTGCACATGAAATTTTAACCATTATTAAATGTGTTCTTAAATTTCAGGATGATTTAAATAATCTATTTTTTTATTAGAACGAATGCCTAATCAGTGAAGTATATTTTTGACAATGATTTTAAACATGATGCTTCAAAATTAATCTTTGCAAGGTGGCAGGCTCAACTAGCCCCTTTTGATTTTGAGATTCAATATAAGAAAGGAATTGATACCTAAATAAGGAGATTATTTCCCTAAAATAAATATAATACCTCAGCGAAAAATGAATTTTTACACTCATTTCCCCTCTGAACATCTTTCAACGATTTAAAAATTGAGGTTGATAACCTAAAAAAGGAGATTATTTCCCTAAAATAAAACCAAATAATTTGTGATCACCAAATTACAAAAATTGAGAAAGATACTACTCACTATGAAATTTTTTCCAGTTCCAAAGGGAAGGAAAAAATGTAAGAAAACTAGGAAAATGACATTGTCCATATTCAAGATCTTGATATAAAAAATGACTATACCAATTTAACAAGATCGGACAGGTGGGTGGTAATTCGCGTGACCTACCAGACTTATTAAATAATATGGGAAAACCTAGTCTAAAAATCAACCGAAGCACCAACCAAAATATAAGATAATTTCAAATAGCTACTTCACTGTATGGAGCAATCAATTCTTCTACCCGAACAAGGGGCCTATTATAAGATTAATACTTACTCGTGATAAGCCTATGTGTCTAGTATTTTCTAACCGAGAGAAAAATGATGCCTCTTTTCCATATTTAAAGGGCTTAAAATTCACTGCTTGCTAGACGTAGTCACTAAGACAAAGACACCATAAGAAGTACTAATTTCGATAGTACCATCCATTTCGGAACCAAGTCAAGAAGCTATAGAGAAATTCCTTCATATTTTGATAGAGTCTGGATGTTTCATAGTTACTATGTAAGAGAAGTTAGATCTACAACATAGATATGAAAAGTTTTAGACAGATGTAGTCACGGCTGGAGAGGGGAAGAAACTATTATAGTACCTAAAAATTAAGAGAGAACTAATTACCTTGAAAATGGCCGGATACAAGTCTGGAATAGTAAATAACGGCGGCTATTAGCCGTTTTATTCAAACCTTAAATTTTTACAACAAGAGAGCAAACTGCTTAGAGAGAGAAATAAAGAAAATAAAATATTTTCTTCTGACCTTCCCTAACAAATAAAGGTCCTAAATATAGAAGATAATAGAATCTATGCATAGCATTTATGGGCCCCACATCTGGTTCCCTATACACAGTGGATCTACTATGTAAATTTTAATAGAGGGTCCCACATCTGGGTCCCATTATCTCTTCTAAACCTTATCCTTTTCCTTTTTCAATTGGCGGAGATATTCCTCCGTCCTTACAGTGGCTTCCTCATTTAGAGTATCTTCTGAATTAATAGGTTAAGAATTTTGATCATCTCCCACAATATTATCGCTGGTAATGCTCTTCATCGATGTATTTGAATGTTGCTCAACCGTTTTCATAATATTTTTATGAACTTCTTCCAGATATTATTCTATCATTGAATTCTATCTTCACCATGTATAGAAATTCGTCTGGAAATATATTTCAGTGACTTGTCCTCAACAATATTTTTCTGGAGCATTTGTATATTCCTGAATTTTATTGTCAATGGTATCAAGAAGTTCTTACCCATTCAATTTTTTTAGTATTTGGGTCTTTGTGCATTAGCTTATCCCAAAAATTATTGTAAAATACCCTATAGAGGCAAGGTATTTGTTCATTAGTAAATCCGAATTCAACACTCCATTTGTGAATCCATGGAATGGAGAATTCAATAAAGAAGTAAATCTAATAAATCTTGTCCAAATTTCATACATGATTTGAGTGATATAACTCAGTAAAAAATGGAGATACTTTTGTCCATTTTTTGTATAATTTTAAGAATAAATCGGGTAATATCTAAATAGTTGGGCCATGATACGACCACCAATTAATGAACCATTTGGGTATTTGTTCATCGAATATCTTTGCACAAATATTAATAAACCATCTGTGTTTATGTTTATTATTATTGTAATATAAGGTCTTGGTGAAGGCCTCAATATAGTCCCAATATGTGAAATTAGTCTTGGAACCTTTCATTATCACCTTCCTTTCTGCCATTGAGGTCGTACCCTAATCTCCAAGAGTAACAATCTTTTTAATGACAATTTTTGAGAAATATTATTTAGTTCATCTGGATTATAAGTCTAAAAGAACCAAATTCTAAATCGATTCCATTTTTTATCAAACAATTCTTTTTTAATATAACCCCTTGCCTGAGAACTAGGACTAAAATTAATTTGGAAAAGATTGACCAGATGTGCTTCTTTAATGAATTCTCCATTCCATGGATTCACAAATGGAGTGTTAAATTCAGATTTACTGAGTTACAAACACCTAGCCTCTATAGGGTATTTTACAATAATTTTAGGGAGAACATATTTCTTCACTTGATAAAAAAATTGATGAATTGATTGAGATGGTGAAAAAACTTAGTGTTATTCCAAAGTCATCTAATATTGCTTCCACTTAAGAAATTAAGAAGGAAGACTTGACAACTAGGCGTTGTATTCAGAGACCTCTAGGCTATTTCTCAAGAATTTTATGAGATGTGTGCATTGCATAATCAGATCATGTGCTTTGTGCCGTGGTTCATAACCACATATTTAACATTATATGTTAAGGTATTAGAAAGATCTTACCAAGATGCGAGTGGTAATATTCTTCAAACTATTTACCCTCCCCAATAACCTTTTGTATTACCTAATAATAGTGGAATTACTTTTTCTGCCTTCCAAAAATTCATTGATAATGAAATTGGTAAGGTAACTGTTGTAGAAATAAATAATCTTATTGTTCAGAATAATTATTTGAGTTTTTATGTGAAAGTTTTGGGAGAACATATTTCTTCTCTTGATAAAAAACTTGATGAATTGATTAAGATGGTGAAAAAGCTTAGTGTTAGTCTAAAGTCATCTGATATTGCTTCTACTTCAAAAAGTAAGAAGAATTTCTTGACAACTAGGCCTTGTATTCAGAGACCTCTAGACATTGAGGGATTTGGAAAACTGTCTCACATTGAAGAATTGAAAAAATTGCTTGATAATAAGTTTTCCGATTTAAATATTAAACCCATTAATTTGTCTAATGTTTTTGCTGATAGCATAGAATCTACTCCAGATATGGGAAATGAAATCGACTTTAAACATAATAAGCTCAGAGGTATGGTTAGGAAGAAACTGGGGAAAAAATATACTGATACACCCCGCATAACTTCTAACTATTATCCACGTCCAACTTCTCAAGATATTCTGCTAGAGGAAAGAGATTGGAATAAGACCAATACGTTGTATAGCGGAGATGCAATTTATGAATAGAACTTGGATGGCTTATCTGAAAGACAATCATCTGTCCTTGTTCATCGAATGTTAATGTATTCCACTATAGCAAAAGCTACAACAACTGCCGAGAAATGTTAAAGATAATTTCGTGGATGGTGGGATAATTTCTTAGATAATGATAAAAGAAAAGCTATATTCGAAGCTAGGAATTCCACCCTTGGTGTTAATAACTTAGGAAGAGCATTACCTGTGGGTAGAGAAGATGTTGTTTATACTCTTATGCTTACTATTATTGAGCACTTTGGAGGTAGATTTACCAATCAATATGAAAATACTCAAACTCTCTTAAATGGTTTGTTATATACTTCTGGTTCTGAGTCTTATGATAAATCTGAAAATAATGTTGAATTGCCTGATTAATCTGATAATAATCATGTTAATATGAATATTTGTGCTGACTGCAATGGTGATAATTGTGTTTGTGATGAATCTTTTTATAAATTACAATCACAGTTTGAAGATTTAGATTTGAATGTTCAAACCCTCACTGCTCATAGCATTCTTGAGTTATTAAAACAAGTTCCAAATATCATCAGTAATAGAACTCAATTGCAACGATTCTTGGGTAGTTTGGATTATATATCCCCATTTTATGAAAATTTGTCAAGAGATTTAGCCCCCTTATATGATGGGCTAAAAAATGGTTTTAAAGGTTCTTGGACTGATAATCACATAAATCTTTTTAAATGTATTAAGCAACGTGTCAAATCTTTGCCTTGCTTAACTCTAGCTAATTCTGCTTGGCTAAATATTGTTGAAACTGATTCCTCTAACATTGGTTTTGGGTGAATACTTAATAAAGTTAATCCCCATGATAATACTGAATGATTAATTTGATTTTATTCTGCAAAATGGACAGATAGTCAAAAGATGTATACAACGGTAACACATAAAATGTTAACCATTGTTAAATGTGTTCTTGAATTTCAGGATGATTTATATAATAATTTTTTTATTAGAACAGATGCCCAATCAGTGAAGTATATGTTTGACAATGATTTTAAACATGATGCTTCAAAATTAATCTTTGCAAGGTGGCAGACTCAAATATCCCCTTTTGATTTTGAGTTTAATTATAAGAAAGTAATTGATAATTCCCTACCTGATTTTTTATCCAGAGAATACCTCAGCGAAAAATGAATTTTTACACTCATTTCCTCTCTGAAAAATTATTAATCACCAGATAATGAAAGGTTCCAAGATTAATTTTACATATTGGGACTATATTGATGCCTTCACCAAGACCTTATATTACATTAACAATAAACATAAACCATGTGTGTTTATGTTTATTATTATTGGAATATAAGGTCTTGGTGAAGGTCTCAATATAGTCCCAATATGTGAAATTAATCTTGGAACCTTTCATTATCATCTGCCTTTCTGCCATTGAGGTAATACTAGACAAATAAGCTCATCATAAGTAAGTATTAATCTTCTGACAGGCCCCTTGTTCGGGTAAAAGAATTGATTGATCCATGCAGTGAAGTAGCTATTTGAAATTCTCTTATATTTTGGTTGGTACCTCGGTTGGTTTTCTGACTAGGTTTCTCAATATTATTTATTAAGTCTGGTAGGCCGCGCGGATTACCGCCCACCTGTCCGGTCCTGCTAAATTGGTATCAAAGCCTAGGTTCTTTCATAGTAATTATGCAATAGATCTGAAGTCTTTGGCATAGATATGATCTTTTTCAGAATGAATATGGGAGAAGTTAGTACAAAGAGTACTAAACTTGAAGAGGTTGATATACCTCTAAATCTTTATTTATTAAATAAATGAACTATCCCCAAGGTAGATATAAAAATTGTTTATGAACATGGTTTCTTTGATAAAGTGCTTCATAAGCAAATTATAAAAATAGCTAAACAGTCTTTAGCATTAAATACGGATGAGCAGACTATTAGACTGTTAAATAAATGAGATATTGATATGTATAAACATCATTATAATTTCATACATATTGGAATGGTTCAGATTGCATTTAAACCATTAACTTTTAAAGTGTTACCAGAGATATTTCTAGCTGCACTAAGGCATGCTAGAAATCTAAATTTTAGAAAGTCTCTTATGGGTTCAATTGAATCCACTGTAGCCTATGGTCTAGTATATTTTAATACCTAGCCAAAATTTACAATTATCTTTGATTGATGCAAATATCCTTGATGCTCTAACTTTGAATATAAAAACTCATAGTTATAACTATGCCCCTGGTTCTGAGTTGATCTATCTTTCATATAGAATTTATTACAGATTATTAACTACTTTGAACCCAAGATGCAAACTGATAGATGGTGTATCTAATCAGACCCTATTGGTCGAAATAAACTTTGTAAGATCCAAGGTCACCACTAGGAGACCTATCAAATGGGACGAAATTGATTTTCCCGTAACATGGATCTTAAATTCAGTTATTTCACCAAATCAAGTCACGGATGATGAGACAAACTATAAGTTATCTCATGTAACTCAAATTCCAGATGGACGAATTTATCTTCAATTTGACAACAAATCTATGGTTTATAATCGGCATTTCTTTTCTATGCCTAAATTATTTCCTGCTATACATCATATATCTCCTATTGAACCAGTTTATGGTTCGGATAGGGATCGTGCAACATCTTTACATACTATTGATTCTGCATGTATACCTGTATCTACATACTTTGTAGAAAAGATTAATACTTACTTATGATGAGCCTATGTGTCTAGCATTTTCTAACTGTGAGAAAAGTGATGCCCCTTTTCCATCTTTAACGAGCTTAAAATTCACGCCTTGCTAGACGTAGTCACTAAGACAAAGCCACAATAAGAAGTACTAATTTAGAAAGTACCATCCATTTCAGAACCAAGTTAAGAAGCTATAGAAAAATTCCTTCATATTTTGATAGAGTCTGGATCTTTCATAGTTACTATGTAAGAGAAGTTAGATCTCTAACATAGATATGAAGTGTTTTAGCCGGACATAGTCACGGCTGGAGAGGGGAAGAAAGTATTACAGTACCTTAAAATTAAGAGAGAACTAATTACCTTGAAAATGGTCGGATGTAAGGCCGAAATAGTAAATAACGACGGCTATTAGCCCTTTTATTCAAAACTTGAATTTTTACAACAAGAGAGCAAAC
This sequence comes from Capsicum baccatum var. pendulum, assembly GCA_030864225.1. Lineage (NCBI taxonomy): Eukaryota > Viridiplantae > Streptophyta > Magnoliopsida > Solanales > Solanaceae > Capsicum > Capsicum baccatum. The sequence continues at coordinate 166,650,959 of CM061558.1, read as the reverse complement.
TGCATAGAAAGAGAAATAAAGAAAATGAAAACTTTTCTTCTAACCTTCCCTAACAAATGAAAGTCCTATATATAGAAGATAACAGAATCTATGCATAGTATTTATAGGTCCCACATCCGTGTCCCTATACATAGTGTCTCTACTGTGTAAATAGTAACGAAGGGTCCCATATCCACAATCATTTGTTCGGAGATCATCTTTATTTTCTCCTGTATTTTAGCAAATTTTATGGTATCACCAATATTCATGCTAAATATTTCAAGATGTAGAAAATTAACATGTTGTTGCTTTATTTCAATTAAAGCATTTATATCCCTAGTTACAAGATCAGTAATAAAGGGGTAGGACATCTCCTTATTTTTATAAGTAGCAGTAAATCCTTTAGCATTAATATGATTGTAAGGATAAATTGCATTTATAAAAGGTGTCCCAAGTATAATTGGGGGATATAATTGATTTTTTACCAAAAAGAAGAAATGCGGAATGCAAATCATATTTTGGAAAATATGTGCATTAGGCAATTTATAATTAATATCAAGTGTATGACCAGATGCAGACTTAACAAGTGTATAGTCTTATGAAAATATCTAGTCGGAATCAAACCTTTTTGAATGCAACTAACATCGGCACCACTATCAATCATGGCAACATTAGATACAGAGAAATCATTATCAATTAAAATATTGCAATTTATATACCATTTATGGGCAGTAACAATTTGCCTCATTCCCCCAAAATAGTCATTTTTTACATCAATATCTTGAATATGGACAATGTCATAGTGAGGAGTATCTTCATCTACCTCTGCCTCTTCCTCTGGATATTTTCCAGGGTGGATCTATAGCCATGCTGCACATAATAGATTAGTCAGATAAATCAATATCATACCAATCTATTTCATCTCAAACTTCATCATAATTGAAGACTATAAATACATCTTCTATTAGTTCATGGATGAGTTTTTCAATTATAAGAATATGCATATCTGCGTTTAAAGAAAGTGCCTTTATAATGGTGATTAATAAGTTTTTAGAGAGGAAATGAGTGTAAAAATTCATTTTCCACTGAGGTATTCTCTGGATAAAAAATTAGGTAGGGAATTATCAATTCCTTTCTTATATTGAATGTTAAAATCAAAAAGGGCTAGTTGAGTCTGCCACCTTGCAAAGATTAATTTTGAAGCATCATGTTTAAAATCTTTGTCAAACATATACTTCACTGATTGGGCATCTGTTCTAATAAATTTTTTTGATTATATAAATCATCCTAAAATTTAAGAACACATTTAACAATGGTCAACATTTCATGTGGAACCATTTTATACTTCTTTTGACTATCGGTCTATTTTCCAGAATGAAATCAGATTAATCTTTCAGTATTATCATGCGGATTAACTTGCTTAAGTATTCCACCAAAACCAATGTTAGAGGCATCAGTTTCAACAATTTTTAGACAAGAAGGATTAGCTAGAGTTAAGCAAGGCAAAGATTTGACACGTTGCTTAATACGTTTAACAAGGTTTGTGTGACAATCAGTCCAAGAACCTTTAAAACCTTTTTTAGCCTATCATATAAGGTGGATAAATCTCTTGACATATTTTTATAAAATGAGGATATATAATTCAAACTACCCAAGAAATATTGCAATTGAGTTCAATCAGTGATGACATCTGAAAAATTTTCAGCAAAATCAAGAGAACAATGAATAGGGACTATACTCCCTCGATAAATATTATGACCTTAAAATTGAATATTTATTTGAAATAAACTCATTTTTGGTTTAGATATCACCAAACCATTTTGTATTACAATAATTTTAAACATATCAAGATGTTTAACATACAATTCTAATGTTTTAGAAAATACAAGAATATCATCAATATAAACAATAATGAAATCTATATATGGATTAAAAATGTTATTCATTATCTTCTGGAATTCAAAAGGGGCATTTTTTAATCCAAAAGGCATCACATTCCATTCAAATTGTCCGAATGAGACATTGAAAGCAGTATAAGTGTGCTCTTTAAATATCTGAATTTTCCAATAATCATATTTTAAATCAAAATTTGAAAATATATTGGCATCATACAATCTGGACAATAAATCTTTTTTGTTTGGAATAGGGTATGTAATCCGTTTTAAACATTTATTAAGAGGCTTATAATTTATTAATATCCTCGGTGTACCACATTCTTTTTCAGCAGCATTATTCATATAAAATGCAGTACAAGATCATGGTGATTTACAATGTTTTATCAAACCCTTTTGTAAGAGATTATCAATCTCTTTTTTGCAGAATTTTACTTACTATGGATTCATTTAATAGGATCTAGCTTTCGTTGAGATATCATTCTCGCAGAAATCATCTTCATAAGAAGAGTTAGTCGCATTCAAGAAGGCTTGATTCCGACTAGATATTTTCATAAGACTACATATATTGTTAAGTCTACATCTGGTCATACCCTTGATATTAATTATAAATTGCCTAATGCACATATTTGTCGAAATAATGTTTGCATTCCTCATTTCTTCTTTTTGGTGAAAAGTCAATTATATCCCCCAATTATAATTGGGGAACCTTTTATAAATGCAATTTAACCTTACACTCATATTGACGCTAAAGGATTTACAGCTACTAATAAAAACAAGTAGATATCCTATCCCTTTATTACTGATCTTGTAACTAGGGAAGTAAATGCTTTAATTGAAATGAAGCAACAATATGTTAATTTTCTATAACTTGAAATATTCAGCATGAATATTAGTGATACCATTAAATCTGCTAAAATACAGGAGAAAATAAATATAATCTCCAAACAAATGAATGTGGATTTGTGTGCTGATCACCCCAATGCTTTTTAGAATTGAAAACGCACATTGTAACTCTTCCTTATGAAGATGATTTCTGTGGGGATGATATCCCAACGAAATATAGTCTCTATCAAATGAATGTAGAGTAAGTAGAATTCTGCAAAAAGAAGATTGATAATCTCTTACAAAAGTGTTTGATAAAATATTCTAAATCACCATGGTCTTGTACTGCATTTTATGTGAATAATACTACTGAAAAAGAACGTGGTACACCGAGGTTAGTAATAAATTAAAGCCTTTTAATAAATATTTAAAATGGATTAGATACCTTATTCCAAATAAAAAGATTTATTAACCAGATTGTATGATGCCAATTTATTTTTAAAATTTAATTTAAAATCTGTTTATTGGCAAATTCAGATATTTAAAGAGCACACTTATACTGTTTTCAATGTCCTTTCGGACAATTTGAATGGAATGTGATGTCTTTTGGATTAAAAATGCCCCTTTTGAATTCTAGAAGATAATGAATGACATTTTTAATCCATATATGGATTTCATTATTTTTTATATTGATGATATTCTTGTTTTTTTTAAAATATTAGAATTGCATTTTAAACATCTTGATATGTTTAAAAAGATTGTAATACAAAATGGTTTGGTGATATCTAAACCAAAAATGAGTTTATTTCAAACATATATTTGATTTTTAGGTCATAATATTTTTCAAGGGAAGATAGTCCCTATTCAGCGTTCTCTTGATTTTGCTGAAAATTTTTCAGATGTCATCACTGATAGAATTCAATTGCAATGATTCTTTGGTACTTTGAATTATATACCCCCATTTCATGAAAATATGTCAAGAGATTTATCCTCCTTATATGATTGGCCAAAAAAAAGTTTTAAAGGTTCTAGGACTGATAGTCACGCAAAACTTACTAACCGTATTAAGCAATGTGTCAAATATTTGTCTTGCTTAACTATAGCTAATCCTACTTGGCTGAAAATTGTTGAAATGCCTGTAAAATTGGTTTTGGTGGAATACTTTAGCAAATTAATCCCCATGATAATACTGAATGATTAATTCGATTTCATTCTGGAAAATAGATTGATAGTCACAAAAAGTATGTAACGGTTGCACATGAAATGTTAACCATTGTTAAATGTGTTCTTAAATTTTAGAATGATTTATATAATCAATTTTTTTTCGAATAGATGCCCAATCAGTGAAGTATATGTTTGACAAAGATTTTAACCATGATGCTTCAAAATTAATCTTTGCAAGGTGGCAGGCTCAACTAGCCCCTTTTGATTTTGAGATTCAATATAAGAAAGGAATTGATAATTCCTTACTCTGGTTTTTTTATCCAGAGAATACCTCAGTGAAAAATGAATTTTTACATTCATTTCCTCACTGAAAAGTTATTAATCTCCATTATAAAGGCACTTTCTTTAAATGCAGATATGCATATTCTTATAATTGAAAAACTCTTCCATGAACTAATAGAAGATAAATTTACAGTTTTCAATTATGATGAAGCTAGAGATGAAATAGATTGGCATGATATTGATCTATCTGACTAGTCTATTATGTGCAGCATGACTATAGATCCACCCTAGAAAATAGCCAGATGAAGAGACAGAGGTAGAGGAAGATACTCCTCCGGGGGAAGATCTGCCCCCTCGTCACAGCCTCAGACATCATCATATACTTCATCACTAATGCCCCAGTGATACGAAGGGGAAATATAAGTTTGATAAACTCTAAGATTCTAGAGATAGTTGATAAACTCTAAGATTCCAGAGATAGGTGAATCCTCTTCTTCACAATCGATCCATCTAGAAGATATTCTGGAGGATCATCTATTATATGGACAATTGGAGTCCTATCTAACTACAAAGCTATATCAGATGACTGTGGACTAACACTAAGCTTTTTCACAATCTCAACCAATTCATCAAGTTTTTAATCAAGAGAAGAAAGAGTACTAAACTTCTCCCACATCCATTTTAAACCTTATCCTTTTCCTTTTTCAATTGGCGGAGAAATTCCTCTATCTTAGCAATGGCTTCCTTATTAAAAGTATCTTCTGAATAAATAGGTTGAGAATCTTGATCATCTCCTACATTGTTATCACTGGTGATGATCCTCATCGATGTATCTAAATGTTGTTCTACAGTCTTCATAAGATTTTTACAACTTCTTCCAGATATTGTTCTATCATTTGAATTCTATCTCCATCATCTGTAGAAATTCTTCTAAAAATATATTTCAGTAATTTTTCCTCAATAATATTTTTTTGAGGAGCATTTGTATATTCGTGAATTTTGTTGTCAATAGTATCAAGAAGTTCTTGCCCATTCAATTTTTTAGTATTTGGGTCCTTGCGCATTTGCTTGTCCCCAAATATTATTGTAAAATACCCAATTAAGGCAAGGTATTTGTTCCTTAGTAAATCCGAATTCAACACTCTATTTGTGAATCCATGGAATGGAGAATTCAATAAAGAAATACATCTGGTCAATCTTGTCCAAATTGCATACATGATCTGAGTGATATAACTCAGTGAAAAATGGAGATACTTTTGTCCAATTTTTGTATAATTTTAAGAATGAATCGGGTAATATCTGTTTAGTTAGGCCATGATAGGACCACCAATTAATGAACTAGTTGGGGATTTGTTCATCAAATATTTTCGCACAAATCTTAATAAACCATGTGTGTTTATGTTTATTATTATTGTAATATAAGGTCATGGTGAAAGCCTTAATATAGTCCCAATATGTGAAATTAATCTTGGAACCTTTCATTATCATCTTCCTTTTTTCCATTGAGGCCGTACTCCAATCTCCAAGAGTAACAATCTTTTTAATCACAATTTTTTAGAACCCATACACATCTGGTTCTCCATCATAAGCATGAAAATGTTATATTTATGCATTCTCAATAAATAGAAGAATTGTTTCATAATATGTTTGAGTCTTATATGACTCTCCTACAAAATAAAGTTCAGGAATCAAATATTTGTGGATTATCTTCCACGGTTCATTTTGTCTCTGAATTTCAGAGTTTTCAACAAGAACTATCAGCTCTCTATTATCGATTTGTTCATAAGGTTTTCTATTAACGTTATCTTTTACAATATTAGCAAACGTATCTGCTTGCTTTGCAGTAGATAGGACTACAATTTTCCATTTAATGGATGATCCTCCAGAGTATCTTCTAGATGGATCGATTGTGGAGATAAAGATTCACCTATCTGTGGAATCTTAGAGTTTATTAAACTCATATTTCCCCTTCATACCACAGGGGCATTAGATGACGAAGCATATGATGATGTCTGAGGCTGTGATGAGGGGGTGGATCTTCCCCCAGAGGAGTATGTTATCTTCAATTTGATAAAAAATCCACGATTTATAATCGACATTCTTTTTCTATGCCTAAATTATTTCTTAATATACATCATATATCTCCTATTGAACCAATTTATGGTCCGGCTAGGAATCGTGCAACATCTTTACATACTATTGATTCTGCATCTATACCTGCATATACATGCTTTGTAGAAAAGATTAAAATCAATCCTAAAACAAATATTGTTCAAGATAGTGATACTAGCTCTGATACCAATTTAATAGGATCGGACAGGTGGGAGGTAATCAGCGCGGCCTACCGAACTTATTAAAAAATATTGTAAAACCTAGTCAGAAAATCAATCGAGACACCAACTGAAATATAAAAGAATTTCAAATATCTACTTCAGTGTATGGACCAATCAATTCTTTCACCCGAACAAGGGTCCTATCAAAAGATTAATACTTACTTATGAAGATCCTATGTGTCTAGAATTTTCTATCCTTGAGAAAAGTGACACCCCTTTTCCATCTTTAGTAGGATTAAAAGTCATGGCTTGCTAGACGTAGTCACTAAGAGAAAGCCACCATAAAAAGTACAATTTCGACTCTACCATCTATTTCGAAACCAAGTCAAAAGCTATAGAAAAATTTCTTCATATTTTGATAGAGTTTGGATCTTTCATAGTTACTATGTCAGAGAAGTTAGACATGAAATAGATTGGTATGATATTAATCTATATGACTAATTTATTATGTGCAGCATGACTACAGATCTGCCCTGGCAAATGGCCAGAGGAAGATCGTGTGCTTTGTGCCGTGGTTCATAACCATATATTTACCATTATATATTAAGGTATCAGAAAGATCTTACCAAGATGCGAGTGGTAATATTCTTCAAACTATTTACCCATCCCACTCACCTTCTATATTACCTAATAATACTGGTATTACTTTTTCTGTCTTCCAAATTTTCATTGATAATGAAATTGATAAGGTAATAGTTGCAGAAATGAATAATCTTATTGCTTAGAACAATTATTTGAGTGTTTATGTGAAAGTTTTGGGAGAACATATTTCTTCTCTTGATAAAAAACTTGATGAATTGATTGAGATGGTGAAAAAGCTTAGTGTTAGTCCAAAGTCATCGGATATTTCTTCTACTTCAGAAAGTAAGAAGAAAGACTTGACAACTAGGCCTTGTATTCAGAGACCTCTAGATATTGAGGGATTTGAAAAATTGTCTCACATTGAAGACTTGGAAAATTACTTAATAAGAAGTTTTTCGGTTTAAATATTAAACCTATTGATTTATCTTATGCTTTCTCTAATAGCATAGAATCTACTCCAGATATGGGAAATAAAATCTACTCTAAACTTAATAAGCTCAGAGGTACGGTTAGGAAGAAACTGAGGAAAAATATGCTTATATACCCTGCATGACTTCTAACTATTATCCACGTCCAACTCCTCAATATGTTCTGCTAGAGGAAACATATTGAAATCAGACTAATACGTTGTAAAGAGAAGATATAATTTATGAATAGAACTTAGATGGCTTATCTGAAAGACAATTATTTGTCCTTGTTCATCGAATGTTAATGTATTCTACTATAGAAAAAGCTACAGCATCTGCCGAGAGTCGTCAAAGATGTACAGATGCAACTATTTGTAAAATGATTGTTGTTAGTTTTACTGGCCAACTTCCTGGATGGTGGGACAATTTATTAGATAATGATAAAAGAAATGTTATATTTGAAGCAAAGAATTCTACCCCTGGTGTTGATAAACTAGGAAGAGCATTACCTGCGAGTAGACAAGATGTTGTTTATACTCTTATGCTTACTATTATTAAACACTATGGAGGTAGATTTACCAATCAGTATGAAAATACTCGAACTCTCTTAAATGGTCTTAGATATAGGACTTTAGGAGAATTTAGATGGTATAAAGACACCTTTCTAAGCAGGGTCATGGATATACTCGAAAGTAAGTATGAACATTGGAAGGAAAAGTTCATAGATGGTCTTTCTCTTTTATTTACTGAAAGGGTTAGAAAGGAGATTAGAGGCTTGGGTTCCTATGGTGAAATATGTTATGAAACTTTTACCTATCGTCAGCTGATAGCAGCCTATATTCAGTAAGTTTTAGCTTTATGCAATGAGTTGAAATTGGCTAGACAAATTAAGCTTGATAAGCCTAAAGAAAGATCCCAATTAGGAGATTTTTGTGAACAATTTGGTATGGACAAACCAGTTTCTCCTTCTCAGGGAAAAGGTCGAAAAAATTCAAATTCTAAGTCTGATAAACCTTATAGGAAGAAGAGATCTATATATATATCCAAAGAAGAGCGTGAGACTCGTAAAACTCATCATAAGTCTATTAGATTTACAAAAAATAGGTCTAAGCACGATCTTGCCAAGATTAAGTGCTACAAATATGGTTACCTAGGACATATTGCTCCTAATTGCAAGCTCCAAAAGCTTATGTCTTTAGGTCTTGCTGATGAGGGTCATGATCAAGTATATGGTTTGGAATACACTTCTGGTTCTAAGTCTGATTATAATTGTAATTTTGAATCTGAAAATAATGTTGAATTACCTGATTCATCTGATAGTGATCATGCTAATATGAATATTTGTGCCAACTGCAATGGTGATAATTGTGTTTGCGATGAAGCTTTTTATATATTGCAATCACTGTTTAAATATTTAGATTTGAATGTTCAAACTCTCACTGCTGATAGAATTCTTGAGTGATTAAAAGAAGTATCCGATGAAAAACTTCATAAAAAAATTATTAATTTTTCTACAAAAAAAATCTGCTGATAGCACCCCTAGTACTTCTAAAACTGCAGCTAGCATTCCTACTACTCAGAGTACTGATAATGATTATTACATGCCATATTAGTTAGCTAAGTTTAATAGACATCTTGCTATAAGTCAATTACCTGACAAAGATACATCTTTCAACTATTTAAAATTGAGGTTGATAAACTAAAAAAGGAGATTATTTTCCTAAAACAAAACCAAATGATTTATTATCGACGAATTACAAAAATTGAGAAGATACTTCTCACTATGACATTTTTTCTAGTTCCAAAGGGAGGGGAAAATCTCAGAAAATGAGGACAATGACATTGTCCATATTCAAGATCGTGATGTAAAAAATGACTATTTTTGGGAAATGATGCAAATTGTTACTGCCCATAAATGGTATATAAATTGCACTATTTTAATTGATACTGATTTTTCTGTAACTAATGTTGCCATATTGATAGTGGTGCTGATGTTAGTTGCATTCAAGAAGGTTTGATTCTGACTAGATATTTTTATAAGACCACATATTGTTAAGTCTGCTTATGGTTATACCCTTGATATTAATTTTAAATTGCCTAATGCACATATTGCCGAAATAAGGTTTGTATTCCACATTTAATTTTTTGGTAAAAATCAATTATATCCCCTAATTATACTTGGGAAACCTTTTATAAATGAAATTTATTCTTACACTCATATTGATGCTAAATGACTTATTGCTACTTATAAAAACAATAAGATATCCTGGCCCTTTATTATTGATCCTGTAAGTAGAGATATAAATGCTTTAATTGAAATAAAGCAACAACATGTTAATTTTCTACAACTTGAAATATTTAGCATTAATATTGGTGATACCATGAAATCTGCTAAAATATAGAAGAAAATAAAGATGATATCCGAACAAATGATTGTGAATCTGTGTACTGATCACCCCAAAGCTTTTTGAAATCGAAAACAGCACATTGTAACTCTTCCTTATGAAGATGATTTTTGCGAGGATGATAACTTAACAAAATCTAGACCCTGTAAAAAAAATGTAGAGTTAGTAGAATTCTACAATAAGGATATTGATAATCTCTTACAAAAGGGTTTGGTAAAATATTCTAAATCACCATGGTCTTGTACTGCATTTTATGTGAATAATTCTGCTAAAAAAGAATGTGGTACACCGAGGTTAGTAATAAATTATAAGAATTTTAATAAATGTTTAAATTGGATTAGATACCCTATTTCAAATAAAAAAGATTTATTGTCCAGATTGTATGATGCCAATATATTTTAAAAATTTGATTTAAAATCTGGTTATTGGTAAATTCAACTATTTAAAGAGCACACTTATAGAACTACTTTCAATATCCCATTCGGACAATTTGAATAGAATGTGATGCCTTTTGGATTAAAAAAATGCCCCTTCTGAATTCCAGAAGATAATAAATGACATTTTTAATCCTTATATGGATTTCATTATTGTTTATATTGATGATATTCTTGTATTTTCTAAAACATTAGAATTGCATTTTCAATATCTTGATATGTTTAAAAAGATTGTAATACAAAATGGTTTGGTGATATCTAAACAAAAAATGAGTTTATTTTAAACAAATATTCAATTTTTAGGTCATAATATTTGTCGAGGGAAGATAGTCCCTATTCAACGTTCTCTTGATTTTGCTAAAACTTTTCCAGATGTCATCACTAATAGAACTCAATTGCAACGATTCTTGGGTAGTTTCAATTATATATCCCCATTTTATGAAAATCTTTCAAGAGATTTAGTCCCCTTATATGATAGGCAAAAAAAAGTTTTTAAAGGTTCTTGGACTGATAGTCACACAAACCTTGTTAAACATATTAAGCAATATGTCAAATCTGTGCCTTTCTTAACTCTAGCTAATCCTGCTTGGCTAAAAATTATTGAAATGGATGCCTCTAACATTGGTTTTGGTGGAATACTTAAGCAAGTTAATCCCCATGATAATATTGAACGATAAATTTGATTTCATTTTGGAAAATGGACTGATAGTCAAAAGAAGTATGCAATGGTTGCACATGAAATATTAATCATTGTTAAATGTGTTCTTAAATTTCATGATGATTTATATAATTAAAAATTTATGATTGGAACAGATGCCCAATCAGTGAAGTATATGTTTGACAAAGATTTTAAACATGATGCTTCAAAATTAATTTTTGCAAGGTGGCAGACTCAACTACCCCCTTTTGATTTTGAGATTCAATATAAGAAAGGAATTGATAATTCCCTACCTGATATTTAATCGAGAGAATACCTCAATGAAAAATGAATTTTTACACTCATTTCCTCTATGAAAAATTATTAATCACCATTATAAAGGCACTTTCTTTAAATGCAGATATGCATATTCTAATAATTGAAAAACTCATCCATGAATTAATAGAAGATGAATTTGCAGTCTTCAATTATGATGAAGTTAGAGATGAAATAGATTGGTATGATATTGTTCTATCTGACTAATCAATTATGTGCAGCATGACTACAAATCCTCCCTGGAAAATCGCCAGAGGAAGAGGCAGAGGTAGAGGAGGATACTCCTCCAAGGGAAGATTCGCCCCCTCATTACAACATCAGGCATCATCATACGCTTCATCATTTAATGCCTCAGTGATTCAAAGGGGAAATATGAGTTTGATAAACACTAAGATTCCGCAGATAGGTGATCTTCATCTTCACAATCGATCTATCTAGAAGATATTCTTGAGGATCATCCATTATATGGACAATTGCAGTCCTATCTAATTGCAAAGCAAGCAGATATGTTTGCTAATGTTGTAAAAGAAAAAGTTGATAGCAAACCTCATGTACAAATTGATAATAGAGAGCTGATAGTTCTTGTTGAAAACTCTGAAATTTAGAGACAAAATAAACCGTGGAAGATAAACCAAAAATATTTTATTACTAACCTTTATTTTGAAGGATAGTCATATAAGACTCGAGCATATTATGACACAATTTTGCTATTTACTGGGAGTACAGAAATTGAACATTTTCAAGCTTATGATGGAGAGCCAGATGTGCATGGGTTCTCAAAAATTGTGATTAAAAAGATTGTTACTCTTGGAGATTGAGGTACGACCTCAATTGCAAAAAGGCAGATGATAATGAAAGGTTCCAAGATTAATTTCACATATTGGGACTATATTGAGGCCTTCACCAAGACCATATATTACAATAATAATAAATATAAACACGCATTGTTTATTAAGATTTGTGCGAAGATATTCGATGAACAAATCCCCAACTGGTTCATTAATTGGTGGTCGTATCATGGCCCAACTACTCAAATATTACCCGATTCATTCTTAAAATTATACAAAAATGGACAAAAGTATCTCCATTTTTTACTGAGTTATATCACTAAGATCATGCATGCAATTTGGACAAGATTTACTAGATGTACTTCTTTATTGAATTCTCCATTCTATGGATTAACAAATGGAGTGTTGAATTCGGATTTACTAAGGAACAAATACGTTTCCTCTATAGGGTATTTTACAATAATTTTTGGGACAAGCTAATGCGCAAGGACCCAAATACTAAAAAATTAAATGGGCAAGAACTTCTCGATACCATTGACAATAAAATTCAGGAATATACAAATGATCCTCTAAAAAATATTGTTGAGGACAAATCACTGAAACATATTTCGAAAAGAATTTTTGTATAGGATGGAGATAGAATTCAAATGATAGAACAATATCTGGAAGAAGTTTATAAAAATCTTATGAAGAATGTCAAACAACATTCAGATACATCGATGAAGAGTATCACCAGCGATAGAATTGTGGGAGATGATCAAGATTCTCAACCTATTGATTCAAAGAAACTCTGAATGAGGAAGCCATTGCAAGGATGGAGGAATTTTTCGCCAATTGAAAAAGAAAAAGGATAAGGCTTAGAAGAGATAATGAGACCCGAATATGGGACCCTCTATTCTTATTTATACAGTAGATCCACTGTGTATAGGGACCCGAATGTGGGACCCATAAATACTATGCATAGATTCTGTTATCTTCTATACATAGGACCTTCATTTGTTAAGGAAGGTCAAAATAAAAATTTTTATTTTCTTTATTTCTCTCTCTAAGAAGTTTGGTCTCTTGTTTTAAAAATTCAAGGTTTGAATAAAAGGGCTCATAGCCGTCGTTATTTACAATTCCGACCTTGCATCTGGCTGTTTTCAAGGTAATTAGTTTTCTCTTAATTTTTAGGTACTGTAATACTTTCTTTCCCTCTCCATCCATGACTATGTCCAGCTAAAACTTCTCATATCTATGCTAGAGATCTAACTTCTCTTACATAGTAATTATGAAAGATCCTGACTCTATCAAAATATGAAGAAATTTTTCTATAGCTTCTTGACTTAGTTCCGAAATAGATGATACAGTCGAAATTAGTACTTCTTATGGTGTCTTTGTCTTAGTGACTACATCTAGCAAGACGTAAATTTTAAGCCTATTAAAGATGGAAAAGGGTCATTACTTTTCTCACAGTTAGAAAATGCTAGACACTTAGGCCAATCATAAGTAAGTATTAATCTTCTGAGAGGCCCCTTGTTCGGGTAAAAGAATTGATTGTTCCATACAATGAATTAGCTATTTGAAATTCTCTTATATTTTGGTTGGTGCCTCAGTTGTTTTTCCGACTAGGTTTTCCGATATTATTTAATAAGTCTGGTAGGCCACATGGATTACCGCCCACCTATTCGGTCCTTTTAATATACTAATTTATATATATTACAATATACACATACACTATATATATAGTTATATACTAATTTATAAAACATATACATTTGTATACCTTAAATATATACTACTTTAGAGTTTATACTCTATATATACACATATATACATACCATTCAATATATGTACTACTTTAAATAAAACATATACTACAAGATATATACTAATTTATAATTTTATATATATTACAATATATACACACACACTATATATATAGTTATATACTAATTTATAAAACATATGCACATGTATACGTTAAATGTATACTCTTATAGAGTGTACATTCTATATATACGTAACATTCAATATATGTACTATTTTAAATAAAACATATACTACAAGATATATACTAATTTATATATACTACAATATATACACACAGTATATATATAGTTATATACTAATTTATTCATCATATACACATGTATACCTTAAATATCTACTACTTTAGACTTTAGAGTCTATATTCTATATATACACATATATACGTACCATTCAATATATGTACTACTTTAAATAAAACATATACTTCAAGATATATACTACAATATATATACTAATTTATAAAACATATATACATGTATACCTTAAATATATACTACTTTAGAGTCTATACTCTATATATACACATATATACAAACCATTCAATATATGTACTACTTTAAATATTATGCTACTTAATATAATAAATTAATAATACTTGAGATTTTGAACTTAAAAGAAATTTATTTTTTCATTATGCATATATATGATTATATGTTTGTTATGTTTAATTGTCTATTGCTTAGTGTAAAACTTGATAGTAAATTAATAATATATTAAAACTAAGTATTTAATTTAAACTAGAAATTCAATTCAAATCATTAAATGGAAAAAATTACTAAGTAAGGAGTGAATGAATGTTATTTTATTGATTGAAAAATGATTCAAAATTTATAATGTACATGAATGAAAAATCTATAAAGTTTTCATCAGTTTTTCCAACTCATCACATTAACAGGAACTGGCATAGAATAGTCAAAATCAATGGGGGCAAAACCATGCATTGGACTTGATTCTACTGAGTTCTGCCTTGAAGTCATAATTTCTTTAAGTTTCTGTTCGTCTTTCGACTCCACCTCCATTCCTTGATTTTTTCATTCCGCTCTAATCTAATCTCTAAGGCAAACTAGAACATTCATAGCATTGCTTCCCAATGAGTGTCGGTTGTCTCCAAGCTATTGTCGTCCCTGACTAAAAGCACTCTCTGGTGCAACGGTTGATATTGGAACATTCAATATATCTCTAGCTAATCTAGAAAGCACAGGATATTGTGTTTCATTATTCTTCCACCAATCCAACGCGTTGATCTGTCATCTGCGATCCTCTAATGGCGTTCAAAGATAATACTTAAGCTCTTCCCAATAAGTTGTTGTGTAAGTTCCCGCCTCAACACTGTTTCAACAAGTTAAATCATAAAAGTAATTAGGAAAACCAGTATGTGCCGGCCTTTTAGAAGATGATGGCTCCTCGGGAGGATAAGGAGCGACTATTGGAGTGATATTTATCGGTATAGCTAAATCAAGTAAATCAACTTAATGGTTATATAATTTATCTATGTAAGCATTCACATCACCCATAGCCATCCATAAATCGGTTGTTCTTTTTCTCCAGCATCAGAATCATTGTTAGTATTTATCTCTAAGTTAGAATAAATAAGAGTACTAAAGTGGCACATAGTAGTATATTTCATACACGGATTTAGTATAGCACCAACCAAGTAAATAGGGGGAATCGAAAAAAAATATTTTTAAAATTTAGCAAACAAAGCACCAACACCTTCTTTATAACCTTCTTTATTTTTATATTCTTTCAACAAATAAGAAATATTGGTTATATATGCTAAAATATTATAAACATTAGGATAGTAAGAACTAGAAAATTTAACCATAGCTATATAAAATATTTTCAAGAACTTAACCAGATCATCAATTACAACCCAATCAGAATCATGTCGCATATATTCAGCCGAATCAGCAAATGAACCGCAATGTTGGATAAAAGTTAGTACAATAGGAACTCTATAAGTATGACAAGTTTTTAAAAAATCATACGTAGCATTCCATCTAGTATCACATTCTTCAGGCATCAATATCGATGCAAGTCTATTTTGTTCACATTTAACTTTAAATTCTTTAATTATTTTTCTTCGATTATTTCCTTGAATAAAACCAACAACAAGCCAAATTATTTTAATATAAAGCTCAAAAAATTCAAAACTATTTCTTAAAATTAAATTATATATATGATAAGCACACTTAACATGAAATATTTCAGGTAACGGCGGAGAGAGCCTAACTTTTAACTTTGTAATAGTAGTCTTGTTGTTAGAAGCATTATCAAAAGCAATACATAAGACTTTATTTCAATACCATAAAATTCTGCAACTTTTTCAATCGATTCAGCAATAAATTCTCCAATATGTTTACGATCTTCATCATACAAAAAAGCTAGAATACGTTTTTGCATAACAAAATTACTATCCATCTAGTGACAAGTAATGGTTAAATAATTATTTTTATTAATAGCACGTCAAAGATTAGAAGTTAGAGGCATTCTACATTGAATATTTTTTGTAACAATGTAGATAAATAAAGAAACATATTGTGAATGAAGTCTAAAAATATTGGCCTGACAAGTATTTCTAGGAATATCATTAAACATATGATTATAAATTTCTTGAATATAATGAATAAAAGCATTTGAATAAAGAAAACTGAAAGGCAAACAACCCATAACTACCATTTTTGTTATTTCTTCCTGGTCCCTCAATTTATTATACTTCTTAATTACCTGACCGGTTATTGGGTCCATTCTACTTTGTGTTGGCTCACCAACATTCTAACCACCTTTTGCAATAAATAACTCTCTTTCGTGATTATCACTTATATTTCTCATTAACGTACCCATACCCCCTTGCTTGCCTCCGCTTTTATACTTATATATTTGTTGACAAATATTGAATTGCACCTCATCAGTATCTCGTATACATGTAAAAATTGCCATGCAATACTAGTTGTTCAACGAGCTCTTGGGGCATGGGGAGGACGGGGAGGGCGATTAACCGATTCAGATCTAACGTTAGCATTTCCTACTGTTAGTGTCTTACCAATATTTTCATCATCTTCATCTAAATCAACCGCATCTACTTCATTTTCTTCTTCTATATCATATTTTTTTTGAGCTTCTACATAATTAATATTGTGAGTACCTACACCTACTTCTTCCTCAAAAGGTTGACTAAGTGGTACCGGAGACGGAGGCACACGGGTATATCTACTACTTGAACTACCTCTACTGCCAGTAATTCGCTTTCTACTACCACTACCAATACCACTTTCGGGATAAAATTTCTTTACACTTTTAGTGACGAGGTTTCTTAATTTATCCATAATATAAATCAAACTAAAAAAATTAAAAATACACAAATATAATAAAATTAAATATTCAACAATTAATACACTAATTAAAAATTAAAAGTAAGAGATTAAACGACAATACCAAATTTTAAAAGTATCCGAAGGTTGCGACTTTAGAAACTTCCACTCATACTTTGTAATCGCAAAATTAAAAAATTAAATTGAGCACTTTAGGAAATATATAGAATAATTGAATTTTGAGAATTGAGATTTGACAGAGAATGAGATTTGAGAGAATGAAAATTATGTGGAAATGATTTGAAAGTGTAGGGTATATATAGAAATTTTTTTGGGTTTAAAAAAATATTTTAATTGAATTTTTTTTAATTAAAAAGGGCATATAGCCGTTTTTAGAGCCCAAACGTTCATATAGCCATTGGACCCAATGGCTATATTGTCCCAACGGTCCAATTTTATAAATTCTATTTAAAAAAAAAAAAAAATAGTATACGGGTCGGGCTGGTTAATCGGTGGGTCTGGATCAGTTTTGGTCCGGACCGGGTTAATCGGGTCCAATTTTAAAATTGGCCTAGCCTGGGACCCGATACCCTATAGTCCGTGGGCTGATCGGGCCGGGTCAAACTGGGCTAGGTTGACTAAATGGGCCAATTTGGACTGGGTCAAACCGGCCCGTTTGACAGGTTTACTCTATATCCATCAAAAAGAAAGAACAATCACATAAATATATCTTCCTATACTTGAATTTTTTGGAGAAAATAAAGGTTGGGTAACTCCCTAAACCCCCCACCAATGGAGGTTCTATTAAAAAAATCACATCAATATACACGAAAATCAAAATTGAAATTGGAACTTGATAACAAACCTTGACTAATCCAGATAGAGTAGTGGACAACATGAATCCGAGACATGAAACTGTGAAAAAGAAAAAGATAAGCTGTGGAAAAGAAAAAGAAGAGATAAGATTGAAGTGCATTCTTATACTATTCCTTTCTATAACATGATAGAGGAGGACCACAACAAAATTTGAAAAGTATAAATTAAATCAATACCGTAATCAGGAATTTTGTCAAAGACCTTAAAATTTAACGTGTAAAAATTAATACTGGATCTATATAGGCACATTAAAATATTTTAAATATGTAATATAATTTTTTGACAAAAGGTGATGAATTGACAATTTTCAAGTAAATGTAGCTCCGCCACTGAAATGAACAAATGTAAAATTAAGAAATATTATCGTTTGTTCTTTCTTTAAATCAATAACAATATATAATCAAAAATCTATTGCTAGTTTAATTTAACTTAACAGAAAAAAGAGAAGAAGAAAAAAAGAAATTAGGCTTTTGATTCTAATCATTGTATGTTTATTTTGTTGTATGATCAGTTGGAGGGCTTCTAAATGCAACATGTAGAAATGCCACTGAACTTATAATAGCAATATTTGCTCTGATCCAATACAAAGTAGATCTTATGAAATACTCCCTCTTAGGATCTATTCTTTCAAATCTTTTTTTGGTTCTTGGCACCTCGCTCTTTTGTGTTGGCATTGCAAATCTCAACAAGGAACAAAAATATGACAGAGTAAGTAAATAAATTTCTCTCGCTTTATCATCTTGATTACCTAATTAATCATATCAAAAGTTGTAACACTGTAAAAAAAATAATGAAATTCGTTACTAATTTGCTTGTATAGCTAATAGAATTATGTAATAATTCATCGGCAAATAAAATTAGCGATGAATTCTACTATTTAGCTTTTTCTTTCAGTAGGGTAAAAATTCCATGGCCTAATATATAAGAAATGGGTGCACGTGCGCATGGTTTATTTTGAAGTCAGAGACTATTTTATACTTTCAAATTCTGAATTAGTCTCAGTAGCTCTTAAATGATGTTCGCCACCAAAGAAGAGTATATAAGCTAAATCCTTAGTGGAGCTCCAACACGAATACAGAAAACCAGATAGAAAATCAAGAAAAAAATAATTTTAGTTGAACCCATTATTGATATGCTATGTGCGCCTCCCTGATGGTTATGTTAATTTGGAATCCTGTAATACAAGGATTATGAAAAAAGTTCTTTATAATGTCAGAGTATATAAGCTAAATCCTTTCTTATTTCATCTTGAATTTTGACTAAATTATAAATATGGATGATAATTAATAAGGAAGAAAATGAAGATGATGACTTAGTGGAAGAGAAAGCAGTGCTTGGATTTTGGAGTGCATTTGCATGATTGGTGGGAATGACTCTTATCATTGTTCTATTATCTGAATATGTTGTTGGTACCATTGAGGTCAGTAATCAACCATTTATCATTTTTTTTAATCATAAGTTAGAAACCTTTTTTAATTAAACCAGGAAGAAATTTTTGAATTTTGAAGACTTAGGCAGTTTATTAATTTTTTACTTTGAAATTAATTAAACAGTCAGCATCAGATTCTTGAGGAATCTCAGTGAGCTTCATTAGTGTTATTTTATTACCAATTGTTGGTAATGCTACTAAACATGCTGGGACTGTCATTTTTGCTTTCAAGAATAATTTGGTATGTTCAATACCCAATAATAAAACCAGCCATATATTGCTTTCATTTTTTAAAATATTCATGCACTAATAATAAGATAATTTATAAAGGAATTTTATGCATAATGCAAGACATTTCTTTGGGAGTTGCCCTAGGCTCTGCAACTCAAATTTCCATGTTTGTGGTAAGTCGATCTCTTATTTTATCCCAAGTTATTTTGAAGTTAATTTCTATACTCTGATATTTTAATATAATTTTTACTCTATTAGATCAACCGTCTCGAACAAGAAGTAAAATAAAGAGTAGTTTGTTGTTGTAACATGCATTATAAACAAGTTACCTGCTACAACAGGTTAAATATATTGACAGTATTTGTTAACAATGAAAATACAATGCCAATCAATCTCCATTACTGATTTAATCTAGAAACTTCATTGAGCTTAAGAGAGTAAAGGAAGAGTAAAGGTAGAGAGAGAAAAAATGATTCTTATTATGAAAAATAATAATCATTTCTCAACACTGTACAGTACTATATGCTAGATATTTTCTTACAACTTGGTTGGGTATATAATTATTTGTACAAAACAACTATAGGCCCAAATATAATGACCTAACAACTAGAACATCTGTGACCCAAATACTCAAGGTGGTTTTATTAATGAGTAGTCAATCTTTGGGTTATCTTCATAAGGTTTAACAACCCCCCTCAAGATGGAGGGGCTTGCCATTCCAAGCTTGGAGATGAAGTGTTTATGGCGAACACCAAGAAGAGACTTGGTAAATATATTAGCAAGTTGACCATTAGAGGAGATGGAGTGAAGTGAAGAAAAATGAGACCATCAGTTAAAGCCTACTTGATGAAGTGGCAGTCCACATCTCTATGCTTAGTACGCTCATGAAAAATAAGATTCTTGGCAATGTGGACTGCTGCACGACTACCACAAAAAACATTTATGGGAATAAGATCATGAACACCTAAGTTAGCTAATAAACGGACCACCCAGGTGATCTCAAGAACTAAGATCCTTAAGGCTCTATATTTAGCCTCTGCATTAGACAAAGCAATAGTGGGCTGCTTCTTGGATTTCCAAGATATAGGGAAACCTCCAAGAAATATCACAAAACCAGAAATAGATCATCGGGTAGTAGCACAGCTGGTCCAATCCGAATCACAAATTCCTTGGAGAGAAACATCAGATGAGTTATTGAGAAGGAGTCCCAAATGGAATATACCTGCTAAGTATCGTAGAACATGATGCGCAACAACGAGATGGGTAGTTCTGGAAGAATCCATGAACTGACTAAGGTATAGCACTGTGAAAGACAAGTACGATCTACTATGTTGGAGGAAATTTAATTTCCCAACAAGTTTTCTGTACACAGAAGGATCAGGTAACAGATCTCTAGAATCAAAAGAGAGCTTAACATGAGGGTCAAGTGGTGAAATAACATGACTCATATCAGTATAGCGAAATTATGTTAAGAGATCCAAGATAAACTTATGTTGACTGACCAAGAAACCCTAAGAAGAATGAATAATCTCCAGACCAAGGAAATAATGAATAAGGCCAAGGTCCTTAATTCTGAAGTTAGCGTCAAGGAAAAGTTTGAGAGAATAAATCTCAGATTCATCATCACCAGTCCAGAGAATGTCATCCACATAAACAGCCACAATAGTAAGTCTAGTACCAACTAATTTTCTGAAAAAATGAGTAGTTATTCAGGCTAGGGATAAACCTCGCGATTGTAAGACAAAATTCTTTTTAGCATACTATTGTCTTGATGCTTGTCTACGACCATGAGGGACTTGTTAAGTCGACATACCAATATAGTAGATGAAGAAAAAACAACAGCAAGACCCAGAGAAATTTTCATAAACACTTCCTCATCCAAATCACCATGTAGGAAAGCATTATTCACATCAAGTTGGTGAACAATCCAATTTCTTTTGACAGCCACAGACAATAAATATTTGATGGTGGTCAGCTTGACCACCGATGAAATTTTTTTAGTAAAATCCATACCTTCTTGTTGGGCATCACCTCGAATAACTAACCCATCTTTGTATCATCCAATAGTACCATCAGACCTCTGTTTGATTTTATAAACCCACTTACGTGGAATGTCCTTCTTACCAGCAGGCAAGGGAACAATATCCCATGTATGAGTATCCTCCAAAGTCATAAATTCTTTTATCATGGCGTCCTGCCAGGCAAGATTAGAAACAACCTAATGATAGAATTGAGGTTCTTGCAAGCAAGTCTCAGAAGATAGAGAAAAATCCCTAGAACTAGAAACAAAGTTGTACACATAATTATTGAGGTAAGGTGGAGACTGAGAAGATCTAGAAGATTTTCTTTGAGCAGGATTAGGGACAACAGAAGGATATAAGGGATGATCAGGTGTAGAAGGAGAAAGATTAGGAGGAAAAAGAGGAGGAGAAATAGAGAATGAATAAAGGAAAACATTTTTATGGAATATAACATCCCTGGAGTGGAAAATTCTGTGATCATACAGTCTTAGAAGTTTGTAACTTTTCTTTCCATGACTATACCCAAGAAAAACTAAGGGGTAGGACCTAGACTGGAGCTTATCTCTATATGGTTTAGGTACAACAACAAAACATAGGTAGCCAAAAGCTTTTAAATGTGCAAACGAAAGAGAAATACCATGAAGTAACCCAAAAGGGGATTTGTAATGTAAAAGTGGTATTGGAAACTGTAACACCCCGATTCGCTGAATTGGAATGCTATACGATGCTCATAACCCTGAGGGACCACAAGCTAACCCATGACTGATATCTGTACCTGTATACTTCAAATCATGATATAATAATGTGGAATACATAAAACTGTAAGGCCATAAGGTTTAACTGAACAAAACCATGTAAGTGAAAATACCCAAAACAACTCAATCTGAAAGCTAAGTCTGAACGTAAATCTGAACGTAAATATGAATGTAAATTCAAAAGCCTCTAAACTATCTGAATAAAGAGTTGAAGGAACATGTCTTCAACTAACTCCGTAGAACTGAACTGAAGAAATAAATAAATGCATCAAATCATAGTATCCTCAAATCAATGAGGACTTACTATGTCTCTGCGACTGGAATGCTACCGCTACTGCTGGGCTGGAGCTCGTGTCTCAGAACCTATGGTGTAACATAAAAAGAAAGCACCATAGTGCAAATGCATCAGTACAATTGGAGAACTGAGTATACGAGGAAGGTAGGTTGAACATAAAGGGTTTCATGCATGAACAACACTGACTGACTAATATGAATGTGGAAGTGCAAATACACATATATAGAAATAGGGACCATGAATACGTGATAACATGACCTGTACGCTAATACATGGTTTAATGATAACTTTCATGACTAATACTGAAACTGATAACATGGACGACTGTATCTGACAGTCCTATATATACTAAAATCTGAAGAACGTCCTAAGCTCTTTTACTGAGACTGATACTAAAACTGTGGGAGCTAGTGTTTAACTGACATGACCCATGTATGCCGTTAAGGCTAAGATGGGGTCCAATTTCTGCCCCGACTGGAGGGGTGTCAATACCGTCCACGGGTAAGGACAGTCTGTGAGTGACCCTTATCTGGAAGGTACTCAATGAGAATGGTGGGAACCCTAAACTGATGGGTTAAGACACCTCATCAACCCTAATATGATGGGTTAAAATGTCTCAACCTATGCTGGCTACGTAGTTCTAGAACTCAAGGATGACTACTAAGAATCATACCCTGAACTAGCGGGTGAGTTCCCATCCTTGGGTTCACTCGTTGCTAACCTCTACTCCCATCTGGAGGGACTGGACATGAATAACTGACTGTGCATGACTTAATCTTACTGAATTCTGTTGACTGGCAAAATGTTACTTATATCTAACAACTAACTAAGATCATGAGGTTTTCCTGAGTCACTTGATTTACTGAAGTATATGGAATCATAGCTTGAGTTCGAATATCGTGAAACATGATATGGCTTTAGGCACATAGCTATAGTTTTTAGGTACAAGTAACCCCAGGACTCGATAGGAGGAAACTGACACACATGACATGACTTGATCACAAGATTTGAGTCCACAATTCACAATATCATAAGTAAGGCTTTCATAATAAGAATAATTCTCAACAAACTATCACATGATCGGGAATGCACATAACATATATATACTTGCATGGCTTCAATGACATGGTCATTCCATATCGTAACAATATCATGAGCATCTCGTACAACTTCTTCAATTCAAGACAATAGCACGGGGATCACGTTGAACATAAACTTAGAACATGGAATAGTCATTTAGGACTTATTATATCATAAAAGCATGATTTCTATTCCCTTAGGTATTTTCACAAACACCTTACATGGACATCTTAGGACTAGATGGATTCATCAAGATTACAAATATTTAACCACCAATTTCACATATTTATACATTAAATACCACCATATCCTCACAATAAACATACAAAGATCCCATCTTAGGCATCATCAAACTCCAACCACATGAACATCAACCACCAATAACATAAACATCATGATACAAAATTTAGAAGATGGTTCTTGAGCTTCATGGACGAAAGGAGTCCATGAATCAACTCACGCATACCTTAGAAGGAAGATTCTTGATGATTGATGGAGGAATTTCCTTGAAATCGGATCTTCAAGCTTAGTTACACAACCCTAGTTATTTTTATCTTTTAGTGCTGATGGACGATAAGCTTTGAGATGATAATAGGGTTGTAATATGTTTAGAAGCTATATATTTTGTAGGGTTAAGTTTAGGGACGTGTAAGGAGTGTTAAAAGACTTAATTACCCTTAAAATAACTCAAAACGGAGTGTTTTTGGCACCTAGAACTGACTTAGGTGGCGCCCAAGTGATTGCCTAAGCTAGGTTGGGCGGAGCCTAACTAATTGCCAATGTTTGGTTAGGTGGCGCCTAACCAATCGCCTATCCTTACTGTCTCTCGCAAAAATGGGCATAACTTTTCGCTCAGGTATTGGATTGAGGAGAAATTAGTATCGTTGGAAACCTAATTCGATTCTCTACAATTTGGTGGGTCTAAATCAGCCAAAATACCATATTAACATCAAGTTATACTCATTTAAAGATGAACCTTGCACAATCAAACACTAAAACTTGATGGATTCAAAAACTCTTAGCTTGTATTACCTTAAGTGACTCATATAAACATGCTTAATGCATCATAAGCTATCCTATCACTAGGATATTCATTGTAAGTCATATAATCAAGTATGAATCACAGGATAGGAGATTTCATATGTATGAATACTTATTCTCTTCCTAGCTTAGAAACATGCGGGGTATTACAATATATCCCTTTGGGAACATTCGTCCTCGAATGAGAATTTACTGAGAAGGGATATAAGAAAATAGAACCTGAACTGAACATGAAGAACTGAAACTTGATCTCATGACTGACATGTTAAACATACTGAACTCGTGCATATCTGATGCACGGACAACTGACACATAAATGCATGACAGAGTATAAAATGGTTAATAGGTACCAAGTTTATACTGGAAATATGAAAGTGAAATTGAATAAGCTTAAGGAGAACTGTTACCTTGAGCATGATCTGAATTGGCAGGGAAGATGTGAGGATACTTGGTACGCATATCTGCTTCTGCTTTCCAAGTAGCTCCCCCGTGAGACTCATTTCGCCAAAGAACCTTGACTAGAGGGACTTCTTTGTTCCTCAATCTATGAGTCTGAAAATCTAAGATTTCGACTGGAATCTTTTCATAAGATAGGCTGTTCTGAATGTCGATGCTCTAAATAGGGACAACAACTGTTGGGTCACCTATGCACTACTTTAGCAAAGAGACATGAAAGAGTGGATGGACTGAGGCTAGATCTGAAGGCAACTCAAGCTCATAAGTTACCTTGCCGAAGTGACAAAGAATTTTAAAGGTACCGATATACCGGGGACTGAGTTTCCCTTTTTTGTCGACCCTCTTCACTCCTTTCATGGGAGATATTTTAAGATAGACATAGTCATTGACCTCAAACTCGAGATCCTTTCTACGAACATCTGCATAGGACTTCTGTCGGCTCTGAGAAGCCCGAAGTCTCTCTCTGATCAACTGAACTTTCTCTAAGGCATAGAATACTAAGTCAGGACCTATGATTGAGGCCTCACTAACTTTGAACCAACCAATCAGAGATCTAATCTCCTACCATAGAGAGCTTCGAATAGAGCGATCTGAATACTAGAATGATAGCTATTGTTGTATGCAAACTTAATCAAAGGCAAGTGGTCATCCCAACTTCCATTGAAGTCAATTGCACACACCCTTAGCATATCTTCAAGAGTTTGAATGGTCCTCTCTACTTGGCCATCTGTCTGAGGATAAAATGATGTGCTGAGATGGACTTGGGTACTGAGACCCTTTTGGAATGCTTTTCAAAAGTGAGAAGTGAATTGGGTACCTCTGTTTCAGATAATAGATAGTGGAACACTGTGTAACCTGACTAACTCCCTGATATAGAGTTTGGCATAATCCTCGGAGGAATAAGAAGTACAAACAGGAAAGAAATGAGCTAACTTGGTCATTCTATCTATAATGACCCATACTGAATTATGTTGATGACGAGTTCTAGGAAAACCCATCACGAAGTCCATGTTAACTTCTTCCCACTTCCAAGTAGGAATAGTGAACTCTTGCATGGTACCACTAGGTTTCTGATGCTCTATCTTAACATGCTGACATGTAGAGCACTTAGCCACAAACTCTGTAATATCTCTCTTCATCCCACTCCACCAATAGATCTCCTGCATGTCACAGTATATCTTAGTGGCCCCTGGATAAATAGAGTATCGCAAACTATGCGCTTCTGCAAGAATTCGCTACCTCAATTCATCTACACCTGGAACACATAAATAACCCTAACAACAAAGAAGACCATCTCCCTCTTGGGAGAAAACCTCAACTTTCTGATTCTGAACTGACTCTTTGAGCTTAACAAGGCTAGGATCCCTGTCTTGTTTCTCTTTCACCTCGGAAACTAGAGATGACTCTGAACTACTATGAACACATACACCACCCTCTAAAGAATCGACTAAGCGAATGCCCAGTCTGGCAATTTGATGGATCTCCTGAGCTATCTTTTTCTTACTATCCTCAACATTAGAAATACTACCCATGGAGAGTCGGCTGAGAGCGTCGGACACAACATTAGCCTTGCTCGAATGATAACGAACACTCATGTCGTAATCCTTCAAGAGCTCTAAACACCTTCTCTGGCAAAGATTGAGATCTTTCTGGGAAAAGACATACTGGAGGCTTTTATGGTCTATGAAGACATCTACATGAACTCCAAAGAGATAATGCCTCCAAATCTTCAAGGCAAAAACTACCGCTGCTAACTCAAGATCATGAGTATAATAGTTCTTCTCATGTGGATTTAACTGTCTAGAGGCATAGGCTATGACCTTACCATGCTGCATGAGGACACAACCTAAACCTACTCTGGATATATCATAAATGAATAAAAAACCATCTGAACCATCTGGAATAGATAGAACTGGAGCTGAGGTGAGTTGAGTCTTCAACTCTTGAAAGCTTTTCTCGCATGAATCTGACCACTGAAACTTAATCTTCTTCTGAGTCAATCTGGACATGGGAGTTGCAATAGAAGAAAATCCCTCAACAAACCTTCTGTAATAGCTAGCCAAAAAGTCATCCACTATTGTCAAAAAGTATTTTAAACCATTATAAGTGTGTGTATAATAAGGACCCTAAAGATCCAAGTGAACTAATTGAAAAGGAGAAGTAGAATGAATGGAGCTCTCAGGGAAGGGTAATCTTTGCTGCCTAGCCATGGGTCCAATGAAGCATAAAAAAGATTGTTTCTTAGGTAAGACTTTAGATTTAAAAAAAAGGTAGTTTAAGCATCTTGTTAAAAGGTATATATATTAAACTTAAATGCCAAATATGATTTGTGGACAAAGTAGGAATAGTAATAGAAGTAGTCAATGCAACATTAAGTACAGTGGAAGAAATAGTATCATTAGGATTAGAAGTTAAAGTACTGCTCTTATTTATGTCATTAAATGAAGTGGCAGTAATGGTATTTACAAATGAATTAGTAAAAGAAGTAGAAGAATAGGTGAATGATGCAAATGAATGAGGATTGACAATGTAAACCCCATATTGAAGTTTACCAAGATCCACTGGCCTCTTCAGAGAAGGGCCCTGGAAAATACATGCAATAGAAATAAAATAAGCTGAACAATACAACTGGAGAATTAACTGAGCAAGAGAAATTAGATTATATTAAAATAAGGGAACTAATTGTACATTGGTTAAGGATATATTTGGGGAAAGGGTAAGGGTGCCGGTGCACATGACTTTGACTTTGTACCCATTGGGTAGAGTCACAAGATATGGAATAGTGAGAGGTGTGATATTAGAGAAAAATGATGAGTAGGGTGTCATATGATTAGCGCAACCTAAGTCTATAATCCACGAACTATTGTCTACCTTAGAGAATTTACAAGTAAGTAAAATACAAAGTCTAGGATCATAATTATTAATCAAACCTGCAAAGTTAGCAGAGCCAGTAGTGATTTCTTGAGAAGACGGACTGGTGATTTTAGCCTGTTGGAAGAAACTTAAGAGTTGCTCAAATTGATCCTTGGAAATGCTAGAATTAGCAGAGAAATTAGTGCATGAAGGAGAATCAGATGTGCCCATTTGTTGAGACTGTGAGACCTGGACAAAAGCTGCAGATTTCCTGAATTGTCCAACAAGAGTGGTAGAAGGAAATCCATGCATCTCATAACACTTATCAATTTGATGCCCAGGTTTCTTGCAATATCTATAAATCATAGTGTTTTTTTGAAAGTAGGGTCAAAATTGATCCTCAAATTGTAAGATCTGGGAGAAGCAATAGGTAAACCACCGGGCTCTAGACTTGGTTTTTGAATGTAAGGTCTTTGGTTAACAGTGGAGAAAGCAACTGAGTCAGAGTTGAAGGAAGGAAGATTAGTCTGCAGTTCAGACTGGATCTCATCAGTTATCAACATGGAATACACACTATCAATGTCAGGGAGAGGTTTTAGCATAAAAATGTTCCTCCTAATAGTTGAATAGAAACCATTCAGTCCCATGAGAAACTGATGAACCCTTTGATCCTCTTCTAACCTTAGAAAACCATTCTTAACACCACAAGTATAATCAGGATAGGTAGTGGAGAAAGATAAATCATCCCAGAGTTTCTTAATCCTATTGAAGTAGGAAGCAACACTCGAGGAACCTTGAGAAATGGAGGAAATTTCATTCCTGATTTGGAAAATTTTGGCACCACTAGCTTGACCAAATTTACGCTTAACTTTTATCCACAAAACCTCAGCAAATTCTTTGTAAATCACAGTTTTCTCTAATTTACTTATCTAGACTATTTAAAATCTAACCTAATACCATATCATTGCACCTAATCCATGCTTGAAACTATGGATCAGTAGGAGGAGGCTTAGGAATGGAGACATTGATCATTCCTAGTTTATTTTTGCAAGACAATCCTAACAACATTCCCTGTCGCCAACTTCCATAACTCATGCCATTAAAAGGCGTGGTAACTAAAATTGTGCTGGGGGAATCAGATGAAAGGAGGTATAATAGAGACGAAGGGTTAACTGTGGAAACAACATCTGGATCTACACTTGAAGTAGTAGAATTTGAAATAGTACGAGCCATATCGATCAAAATCTAGGTGTACCAGACAAGGAGAATCATATCATGATAATATTCAATGAAGGTGAGGAACGATACTAGACCTTTTCACAGCTGAAAGAGGGAATGGACTTTGTCGTGGAAGCTAAAATGAAATATAAACACCATTATAACCTCACTTTGAACACCAAAGCCAACTTCAATCATAAATCAAGCTGAGATTCAGCTCTAAAAAATATGCAGATCTGGGACGAAGACTACAATCGATTCTGACGAGGACACTAGAACCCTAACGGGTGCATATAGCTGAGAAGAAAAAATCAATTGAAAACTCTAGAACTCGAGTAAAATTGAGTACACATCTATGAAGAATAGGTAGAGAATGAGCTCAAGTATCTAATACCATGTTAACAATGAAAATACAACGCCAATCAATCTCCATTTCTGATCTAATTTAGAAACTTCATTGATCTTGAAAGAGTAAAGGAAGAATAAAGGTAGAGAGAGAAAAACTATTTCTTATTATGAAAAATGATAGCCGTTTCTCAACACTGTACAGTACTATATGGAAGATATTTTCTTACAACTAAGCCGGATATATAATTATTTGTACAAAACAACTATAGGCCCAAATATAATGACCCAACAACTAGAACACCTGTGATCCAAATGCTCAAGGTGGCTTTATTAATGAGTAGTCAATATTTGGGTTTGAACAGTATTCTTTATACTATAAATATGCATATAAGTTAAGTCCATTTAGTCCTACTTTTCCAATTAAATATTTGGCCTTTACTCATTTTCACCCCAATATATGAAGTTTCATCTTTTCTAGTTGTTTTAAAATAAATATTTTCTTTAACAAAGATTCTTACATTTTTTATTATTCAACTAATTATAATAATCTTGTGGTTTTCATCATTCAGGTTCCATTATCTGTGATCGTAGCATGGATTTTTGGTGTGAGAATAGATCTTGATTTTAATCTTGTTGAGACAGGTTCCCTTGCTTTGGCAATTATTGCCACAACTTTCACTCTACGGGTAATTTTACCTTAATATATAATAGCTATATATTTTGTTGTTAATCCATCGATAAATTACTCGTATCCAGAGGTAGAGCTAGCTTAGACTCAGGTGTTCATCTGAACCCTCTTAGGTGGAAAATTACACAATTTATATATGGTTAAAATTATTTTTTTTTATATATATAATAAATATTAAACCTCTTTCAGCTAATACATATGTATACTTTCTGAATTCCCTTAAACCATTGGTTCTGGACTGCTGATATCTATTGAAATATAATCCATTGGTTATCTGTTTCTAATTAGAATTAGCCATGCATTTTTTTGTTTAACTATCTAATGTGTTCCATGCTAATTACTATTTTTTTCGTGGTGACAAATTAAAGTGAATAATGACACATACAAAAAATTGCAGGATGGAACCTCTCACTATATTAAAGGATTAGTTCTCCTGCTCTGTTGCATTGTCATTGGTGCATGCTTTTTTGTCCCCAACAGACCACAAAGTAAGCCTTCATATATTTCTTTTATTTAATTTATATCCACAAGAAGCATAATGGAATTTCACTTTTGAATAGTCGGTGTAATAGAATTTTCAAAAAGAAAAGTGTATAACTGATAATTTCGCTGATAATGGGACAAATTCCTAACATCTCTTTGGAAAACATTACTAATTTAATTTTTCTCTTTTTGTATAGCCCAACCAAATGGTGTCAACTTGGTGTCATCAACTGAGGGAATCGTGAGAGTTTGATGATCACAAACTTATCAGCAAAATCATTGCGACCAACAAAAATTGGACGCATATATTATTCTTTAATAGGGAATATTTTGGGTTTAATGGAATCATCAAGAGAGTTTGATGTACTATATATTTTATTTTTGTGTGTTACTTAATGGTATGGTTGAATATTGATCATATAAGTCAATGATGTCTATATATAGTTTTCTCTGTTTCATGTAGCTTAATTCTATAATTGTTGAGGGTTTCTTGCAATAGCAATTGCTTTTAAGGGTTTCTCTTTATTTATAGCTTTTTCAAAACAGTAAATGAATATTTCCATTGCTGTTGTTTACTTTGTAATATTGGGCTTCGAATCAACCTTAATACTATATAATTATTGTTTATATATACTGACAGTAAAAAAAAATTATAATATCAATATATATGTTTAACTCATTTATATGATTATATCATCAAGAAATCCATTTTTTGGGGTATGAAAAATATATAAAGTAGATTTTTTGGAAGAATAAATATCATAGGTTCTTCTAGAATATCCTAGAGTATTGTCTTAAATAAATATTTTGTATAATTATCTATATATTCTAGAGGAGTAATAGAAGATAAAGATCACTAGGCATCTAGAAGATTTTCTAGAACCATCCATAAACAAGTATAAATAGGGATAGCCTTGTACATTTGTAACCAACCAAAAAAAAAATTCAAAAAACAAATCTAATACAAGAAAATTCAAGTAGTGTTCTTCCAAATCTAAGTTCTTCCTTTCAATATCTTCCTTCACCTTTTTAGCTTCCTCTTATTAGTTAAATCTTTCGATCATAGTTATCAATCCTGGGCTTGCAGAAGGTATCCCCAATTACATCTTTCTTCTGTTATTCTCTATATGGTATCAGATTCAAAGTTGTTAGTTGAGTTGTGTTTATTTTAAGATCAGGTTTGTGGTAGATTCAACTGATTTGTCCTTATGGATTTAAGCACTGGGAATAGAGTTGTTAAATCAGTCCAAGCACAAGGTATGAAAGACTTGTATGTAATAATACTTTGTGGGAGAAGATTTGCAGAATATTATTAATGGGAGTTATACAAGTCCTTTGAATGACGAATCGGAGAGTAGTAATTCAAACAAGAAGTGAAAGCAGATTAATGCGAAGGCAGAGTTCATAGAGGTCTATCTCATCCAGTTTATTTGACCACATCATAAGATGTAAATCAACTCATAAAATATGGAGTACTTTCAATCAGCTATTCAACAAGAAGAATGATGCTCGGCTATAAATATTGGAGAATGAATTGACTAACGCCAATCATGGTAATCTTTCTATTGCCGAGTATTTCTTAAGGATTAAGAATTTATTTTCTGAGATCTTTTTATTAAATTCAAATGAGGCTATCTTTGAATCACGAATGAGAAGAATTATCATTCGTCATTTGAAACCAAAATATACTCTCTTTATGACATCAATTCAGGGATAGGCTAAACAACCATCCCTGGAGAAATTTGAGAATTTGTTGTCAGCATAGGAGTTACTAGCAAAACAATTCGTTGTTGAATTTTTCAAAAAAAGGAAAGAAAATACTCTTGTAGCTGACAAGAGGAACGTTGAAGGGAAAATAAGAGATATGCTCACTCTTAATTCTCTATTAGTTCAAGTTTTGCTAGGAAGATGGAAGAGTCTTTTAACAAATATAGTAAGAAGCATCTCAGATGTCATTGGTGTGGAAAACTAGGACACGTAAAAAGATATTATCGATCCACGAAGAGCAACATGACTCATACTAAAAATGTTCTTAAAGAAGAAGAAAGATAGGAAAGATGCTTAGAAGCTGAGAGTCGAGCAATAGATACCTTAACTTTCATAAATTTGAAAAGAGATTGGATTAGGTATAATATAAGTCATTATGTGGAGAAGAAATGTTCTGTTAAGAAGCAAGAAAATTTTTAAGACATTCAGACCGGCGATGTGGTAGCTGCTATCAAGGAAATCAAAGAAGTAGATGATATTTCTGAGATTTCTTATTGAGGAATCAAAGCCTTATGAAAGGCCATGATGACACCAAGCCTTATCAAAGGCTAGAAAACAATGAAATGATATTTCTTATTGAGAACTCTGAGATTCAGAGGCGAAATGAACCATGGAAGATACTCCACAAATATTTGATAAATAATTTATATTTTTGGGTGAGTCATACAAAACCTGCACTTACTATGAAACCATTTTCAGTACCACTAGGAGTGCAGAATGCGAACATTTTCCTTGTTATAATAGTGAAGAGGATATTTATAACTTCTCTAAAATTGTTATTAAATAGATTATATGCATAGAAGATAGGGGAATGGCCACTATGACAGAAAATCAGATACTGCTCAAAGGTTCGAAATAAATTTCACTTATTGGGACTATATTCAGGCCTTTGATAAAGTACTTTATTATAATAATGATAGACATAAGCATACTTAGTTTATAAAGGTATGTGCAAAGAACTTTGTAGGACCAATACCAAATTGGTTTTTAAATTGGTGGTCCCATCATGGTCCAACCATTCAGATATTGTCAGATCTATTTTTAAAGTTATACAAAGAATGGGCCAAAGTCTCTCCTTAGTTAAAAAAAATTATATATTATGTAGATCCTGTCTACAATTTGGATAAAATTGATCAAATGTATTTCTTCCTAGAATTCTCTATTCCTTGGATTCATAAATGGGTTCCGAAATTCAGATTCACAGGAGAACAAATCCTATGTTTATACAGGGTATTTTATTATAATTTTTAGGACAAATTAACGAGAAAGGATCCCAAATTAAAAATATTGCATGGACAGAAACTCTTGAACTCTATTCAAAATAAGGCCTAAGAATATTCAGTAGCTACTCGACAAAATATTATTGAGAAAAATTCACTAAAACATACTGCAAGGAGAATCATTGTACATGACGACGACATAATTGAAATGATAGAAAACTATTTGGAAGAAGACTGAAAAAATATGATAAAATTAGTTGATAGTTGTGACAAATCAAACACTTCAATGAAGAGTATAAACAACGATGATATCGCTGAAGAAGATGCTGAAGACTCACAACCTATCCCTTCAGTTAGACCTCTGTTAGAAGATGCCATTGCAAGAACGAAGGAATTTCTTAAGAAATTAAAAGGGAAGAATAAAGTATAATATACTTTTCACAGATGCCTGCATAGTAAATTCACTGTGCATGGGACCGAGATGTGAACCCTTAGTACTATTGGAAGATTCCTACACAGTAGATCCACTGTGCATGGGACCCAAATGTGGTACCCATTTACTATTCCTAGATTCTTTTTCTTTTCTATAAATAGGTGCCTTCATTTGTTAAGGGTGGCAGAAGCTTTGAATTTTCTTTTTTCCTTTCTCTAAAGGCTCTCTCTCTAGTTCTTCATCTCTCTTGTATAATATTCTCAAGTTTGGAATAAAAATCTGCCATTAATTACTATTCAAGCTTTGCATCCAGCCAATTAAGGTATTTATATAATTTTTAATTTGTGTTCTTTAATACTCTCTCTCCCTCTTTGGCCGTGACTATGTCCGGTAAAATAATTTTTGTATCTGTGCTAAAGATCTAACTTCTCTTGTATAATATCCATGTAAGATCTGGACTCTATCAAAATATAAAAGAATTTTTCTATAGTTTCCTAGCTTGGTTCCAAAATGGTGGTACAGTCAAATTTGATACTGCTTTTGTTGGCTTTGTCTTAGTGACTACATCTAGTGAGCCATGAATCTTTGAGCCCGTTAAAGTTGAAGAAAAGGGAGCTCTTCTTAATGGTTAGAACTGCTAGATACATGGTCTCAACTAAAGTATGTATTAAATTCCGACAAGCCCCTTGTTCGGGTAAAAACATCCATACAATCATTAAGCTATGTGAAATTCTTATATATTTCGGTTTGTTTTCTTTTCCGATATTAACTTATATTTCTGGATGGCCGCGCGGATTACCGCCAGTCCCTCAGATCATGTAGACATTATTAAATATATACTACTTTAGAGTCTATAGAAAATATATACACATATATACGTACAATATAATATATATACTACTTAAAAGTTAAAATACTACTTGAAATAATATACATACAACATATATACACTATATATATACTACTTTAGAATATATATATATATATATATATGTATACGTTAAATATATACTACTTTAAATTCTGTAGAAAATATATACACATATATATGTACAATATAATACACATACTACTTAAAATACTATTTGAAATAATATGAATACAATATATATACACTATATATATATTACTTTGGAAAACATATACACATGTATACGTCAAATATATACTTCTTTAGAGTCTATGAAAAATATATACACATATATACATATAATATAATATATATACTACTTGAAATAATATATGTATAACATATATACACTATATATATACTACTTTGGAAAACATATACACATGTATACATTAAATACATACTACTTTAGAGTCTATAGAAAATATATACACATAGATGTAGAATATATAGTTATATACTACTTAAAATCAAACTTGAAAGTTGAAAGATATATACATTACATGTTGTAGTACTTTAGAAAATATACTTTATACACACATATATACATACAAAATTACAATGTATACTACTTAATATAATAATACATGAAGTTTTGAACATATATTCAAAAATTTATAATTTTACATACAACACTTAAAAGATAAACTTACATATTTTTATATGTCAATACTAGTTGTCTAAGTAATATTTGCTAACATTATTTTTTATTTTTCATTATATGGATACATGTTTGTTATGTTTATTACTTAGTGTAAAGTTTGATAGTAATATATTAAAAATATTTAATTCAAACTAGACATTCAATTTAAATAAAAAAATAAGGAGTGAATGGATGTTGTATTTTATGGATGACAAAATGATCCAAACCTTATAATTTATATGAATGAAAAATCTGCAAATTTTGCATCATTTTTTCCAACTCATGCATGTTAATAGTTATGGGAACTGTCATAAGAAAGTCAAAATCAACGAAGGCAAAGGCTAAACCATGCATTTGACTTGATTTTGTTGAGTTCTCTCTAGAAGTCATAATTTCTTCAAGATTCTATTCGTCTTTAGGTTCCTCCTCCATTCCTTGATTTCTTCGCTCCGCTCTAATCCAATCGCTAAGGGAAACTAGAACATTCATAGCATTGCTTCGCAATGAGTGTCGGTTGTCTCCAAGCTGTTGTCGTCCCTGACTAAAAGCGCTCTTCAATGCAACGATTGACATTGGAACATTTAATATATCTCTAGATAATTTTGAAAGCACCGGATATTGTCTATCATTATTCTTCCACCAATCCAGCGCACAGATCCTTGCTCTACGATCCTCTATTGGCTATCGAAGAAAATACTTAAGCTCTTCACTAGAATTTATTTTGTGTGATGAAGGTTGCACCATGTCCCAAACATTTAAATCAAAAAAAGTAATTAGGATAACTACTATGTGCCAGCCTTTTAGAAGATGATGGCTCTTCGGGAGCTTGAGGAGTGACAATTGGAGTGATATTTATCGGTACGGATTAATCAAGTAAATAGGCATAATGGTTATATAATGCTTTCATGTAACTGTTTGCATCACTCATAGACGTAAACAAAGAGGGTTCTTCTTCATGCCGTATCTCTAAAGCATTATAAATAATAAAACTAAATTCGGCCATCGTATTATATTTCATACATGGATTTACTATAGCACCAATCAAATTAATTGGGGAAAACAGATAAAAATAAATTTCATATTTATCAATCATGGCAATAATAGCTACATTGTAACCTTCTTTATTCTTATATTCGTTAAGCAAATAAAAAATGACGGCTAAAAAATCTAAAATATTACAAACAGTAGGATAATAAGCACCAGAGAATTCAACCGTAGCTATATAAAAAAATTTCAAAAATTTAACAAGATCAACAATTGCAGCCCAATCAGAATCATATAGCATACACTCGGGGAAAGAACCAAAATATTTATTAAAAGTCATTGTAATAGGAACTTTATAATCACGATAAGTTTTTAAATAAGTAAATATAACATTCCATCTAGTATTACATTCTTCAGGTATAAATATTGGTCTAAATTCATTTTGTTCACATTTGACTTTAAATTCTTTCACTCTATATTTTTTATTATTTTCTTGAATAAAGCCAACAACAAACCGGACCTTTTCAATATAAAGCTCAAAAATTCAAGACCAACTCTTACGATTAAATTATATATATGACAACCACACTTAACATTAAAATATTTCGGGTAGCAGCGAAGAAAGTTCAACTTTCAACAACTCAACAACAACCTTGTTGTTAAATGCATTATCAAAAGCTATACATAAGACTTTTCTTTCAATACCGTAATATTTTCCTACTTTGAAAATAGATTCAGAAATAAATCTTTTAGTATGTCTGCGATCTTCATCATACAAAAATGCTAGAATAAATTTTTGCATAGTAAAATTACTATCTATCCAGTGACAAGTAATTATTAAATAATCAGTTTTGTTAACAACTAAAGCAAGATCGGAAGTTAGAGCAATTCTACATGAAATATTTTTAATATCGAAGATAAATAATAAATATATTGTGCATGAAGTCTAAAAATATTGGCCCGACAAGTACTTCTAGGAATACCTGTAAATATAGAATTATAAATTGCTTGAATATAATGAATAAAACCATTCGAAGAAGCAAAAGTGAAAGGCAAATAACCCGCAATTATCATTTTCACTATTTCTTCCTGATCATTCATTTTATTATAATTCTTAACTAATTGACCAGTTGTTGGGTTAAATCTAGTTTGTGTTGTCCCACCAATAGCCTCACCACTTTGTGCAATACTTAGCTCTACCTCGTATTTTTCTCTTAAATATCTCATCAACGAACCCACACCCCTTTTATTACCTCCGATTTTATGCTCATATATCAATTCACAAATTTTGCATTTCACCTTAGTTTCTTCTTCTATTTTCGAACCATGCAATACTAGTTCTTTTATGAGATTTTACAGGGGCACGACAAAGAGGACGGGGAGGAAGATTAACTGATTTGAATCTAACATTAGCATTTTCAACTTAGGGTGTCTCACCAATATTTTCATCATCTACATCTAAATTAACTGCGTATACTTCATTCTCTTCTTCTATGCCATAATTTTTCTATGCTTCTAAATAATTCATATCGTGAGCACCTACACTTATTTCTTCCTTAAAAGGCTGACTAACTGGTATCGGAAGCACACATGTATATCTAGTACTTGAACTACCTCTATCGAAACAGCCATCAATTCAATTTTTACTATCACTATCACTTCTGGGACGAAAATTTTTGACACGTTTACCGAGATTTTTTAATTTATCCATATTATAAATTAACTACAAATATTCATAATACACAAAATTAATAAAAATAAATATTCAACTATTACTACACTAATTAAAAATTAAAAGTAAGAGATAGAACGACAATACAAAATTTTGAAAGTATCTAAAAGTTGCGATTTTAGAGAACTTTCACTTGTATTTGTAATTGCAATATTACAAAATAAAATTAAGCACTTTAGGAGATAACTAGAATATTTGAGAGAGATTGAGAATGTATGAAAAATGATTTGAAATTGTAGGATATTTATAAAAAAAAAATTGAATTTAATTTTTATTTTACATAATTTAGGAAAATGGCCAATTGGCCTTTGGAGGTCCACAATGGCTCTAATGCCATTGGGCCTCAATGGTCCAATTTGGCCCTTTAACTGTTTTCCAAATGGCTCAAAATAAAAAAAAAATATTTTAATAACTAGTCGTGTCCAATCCAAGTAACAAATGGCCCTGGTCTGATTTTAGAACTAGGCCGGTCCAGTAGGCCTATTTCAAGAGATGATCCAGCCCAAGACCGGCGGCCCACTTGCTGGTCCCTCTTGACGAGCTGAGCTAAATTGGCCGAAATGGGCCAGCCTGACCCATTTGACAGGTTTAGTTAGAATAGACCATACTTGCACCAAACAATAACATAAAACTTTCATTTTTCTTTATACCTAGTTTCATATGCCCTAGTTCGTAACATATATTCTTTGACACAAAATAACAAATTCACATTGCCATTATAGTTTAATTCATACTAAATATTTCTAAGTTTGGTGACAATAATCGGTATTCATTTTGACTCATCTAAATTCACATGAAATAATTGCACTTCGAGGATATAAACACTCTCTCTTTTTCGAGAAGCTGAATTGCACAAATAATATTTGATATTTTACACTTAAAGAATAGTGCACACATGTGATGTAGCACTATAGTGTGTGATTATAAAAGGAAATCAATTATTAACAAATACCAAATAATTTTAGAAAAAGTAATAATTATGGATGACGTATAAAATTTAATTTCCTCATATAATACACTAAGATATTGATTGTATTTAGGAGTAGCAAATGGTTAGATCGAACAAACTATGAGCTGATCGAAAATGGGTTGAATAAAATAAAAGAATTTATGAGGAAATGAAAATACGAGTAGCTTAGTGAAGGATATATTCTGTTTCATAAATAGAGGTAAACTAAAACATTCCCTTCACATCTACTTCTACAATATAGTCATAAGCATTTATCTGCTAGTTTTCTCTCTCTGTGGCTAAATCCTCCTTTCATTCTCATATTTCTCAGCCCTTTTAAGAAGAACAATCTAATTTTCATACAACATGTAATCCTTATATATATCATGCTTTACCTTTGTATCTGTTTTTTTTGTTTCATTTATAATTAGCAAGTTTTTCTCTTCTTTTTGTTTGTTGTAGGATTCCAACATTTCATTTATTATTAGCAAGTTTCTCTCTTCTTCTTTTTGTTGGTTGTAGTATGACAACATTTCTATTGGCTTTGCTAGCATGTCTAGCAGTATTTTGTACAACTGCCCTCAGCACTAGAGATACACTAAACCTCAATATCACAATACTCCAAAGTGCAATTGCCCAAGGCGCAGGTAATATTTAGCTACCTAGTTGTACATAAATATGTACCATATTGTCAAATAGTCAAAGAAAATTAATGAAATAATATTCATTTATTTTGTGAACAGTATGCCTGGATGGAAGTCCACCAACATATCATCTGGATCGGGGACATGGTACCGGACTTCGCAGTTGGAATATGTACATGGATGTTAGTTGCTTAATTAATTTCTTCTTTTTAATTACTATTACTATTACTATTATTATAGTAATAATAGTAACAGGACATAAATTTTTAGCCATCCAACTCCCCGATTCACAACCCTTTGCCTCGAATTGGCTTATGTCCTCATCTAGTAGCCCATAAAAATTATTAATCTATTCGGCCCCGTAGTGACTATTCTTCCCCTGAATCTGCACAACTGGTTTGGAGAAGAATACTATGCTAAGATTAGTGTAGAATTTCATGACCCAATGCTCATTTTCTTGACAAGGATCCGGGATATAATAACTCCATCTGATAGCCACAAAGTGGGCATAAAATACTGCGAGTTTTTTTGGCACCTGATCTAAGCATATGCCTCTCTTTGGGAGAAATTTGGCTTTGGGGAGTTTGACATAGTATTGACTGTGGCATTCTAGATCCATGAACTGAGTTTTATCATACTCTTCTATATTGATCCTTGAAAAACTGAGAATCATACCATAGCATTAAGCATTAACATTTATATGTGAAAACTATGCTATGTTATCAATTTAAGCAAATGGGATGATGCCTTGATGGGCTTTGGGTAATAAATGGAATTACAGATTTTTTTCAATTAAAAACCACCCTCAGATATAGCAATCGCGGGACACTGAGCCGCAATTGCGATCGCTGTAGCTGGGGAAAGACTGGACTCATTTTTTTCAAAACTAAAATCATCTAATTTCAATGTCAAGTTGTGTTCCAAAGCAAAAACATACATTAAAAGCAAAGAACCTAATTCTTAGGTACTCAATCATGCCCTTAGAACATGGAAAACTAAGATTAAATTCATTGGGGCATTTAATCAAGCAGTTGGTGTGCACAATTATTTCTATCAAATTTAAGCAAATTTGGGTACTCAAGGCTTCCCCAAATATGTGTACACCAATTTCAGCATCGGACCACACCACATAAGCATATTTCAACAAGGATTTAACATGTAAAACACAATTCTAGGCCTATTCCTACAACATAAGTTCTAAGGCCTACATTTATGCATAATAAGGAAAACTTAAAGAACATACCAGATTAACAATGTAGGGTATTGGATGCTAAACACTTTTGGGATGCCCAATATACACACACAAAGGGAGTTATTTGAGAGGAATTTGAAAATAGAGTGCGGTAGAAAAGGGAAGTCGACTGGAAATATAACACAGTCTTGTCTGTAATAACGATACAAGGTTTGCGATCACAGTCATGCGGCTAACGCAATCGCGAAGGAAGGGTCCTGCAATCACAGTAGCTGAGGCCATTTTTTATCTTCTATTTTCCTCTTTTCAGTCCACTGCATAAATCTTTTCACATTTTCCCTTATTTAACCTCATTCAAAACACCTTATAGCACCCCAATTTCATGGATCAATCATAAATAAAAATAAAACCTACTCTACTTAATCACAAATTAAGGATATGGGCAACTTTCGTGGCAATGGTGAGTTGCCTCCCACCTAGCCTAATTTATCACCGTGACACAAAATCAATGACGAAGACCACTTGTAGTTCCATGGGTTGTTTCTTGGTCTTTCATACTTGAAAGGACACTTCATTATTTTGGACCTAAAATTTCATTTCTCGTAACTCTATATTAATAGCAGCTCTTTTGATTGAAAGAAAAGGTTGGCCAAGGATAATACATATCTCTTGGTTGATTTCACAATCAAGCATAATAAAATTCGTCAAAAGAATGAAGCGATCCACCTTCACCAAAACATAAAAAAAAACTCCAATTGGTCTTTTAATAAACCGGTCTGCTATCAATAGCCTCATTATTGTTAGAGTAGGAGTGACTAACCCAATTCTTTGATATATTGCATAGGGTATAATATTGATGCTTGCACTAAGGTCACACAAGGATTTCTTAAACTTGTGTGTCCCTATGGTCAAAGGATTGTAAAGGCCGTAGGATCCTCTTTATTTTTCGCTATAGAGCTAGTCGTGATAGCGCTAAACCCATGGGTAACTTCTATGGTTTCACCATTAACAAGATGTTTCTTTGACATAAGCTTATTCATAGTCTTAGCATATTCCGATATCTCTTGAATGGCCTCTAGAAACGGATATTAATTGATAAATTGCTAAGCTTAGAAAGGAGCATCATGAATTTGACATTGTCCTCCTTCTTTTTGAGTCTTTGAGGGAATGAAGGGTGAACCTTCATGGTAGGAAATAGGTCACTTTGCAGCTCATCATTCTCAACTACCTTAGGATCTCCGTCTTCATCAACTATTTTTTCACTTATCATTAGTTATTTTTCATCCACTTCTTGATACTTTGGTGTCTCTTCATTTGAATCAACCACATGCTTTTTCTTCATATTTTTTTGTTCAACAATTGTCTCTATATCAACTTCATCCACAAGATTATCGAGGGTTTTGCCACTCCTAGGGACTATGTCCAATACTTAAGCATTATTTTTTGGATTCATAACGGTATCATTAGGAATACCTCCCTTTTATCTAGAATTGAGTTGAGTGTAGATTTGTCCAATTTGAGTCTCCAATTGTGTAAGAATTCAAATTGGACAAATCTACACTCAAGGATGGTAGAAATTGCTTTGAAATAAGAATTCATTCTTATACATGATGTATTTCCATAATTTTCACTTTTTATCACATGAAAAATTGAATAAGATTTCCATCGATATATAATTTGCCCAAATTCAACACACGGGTAAAGATTTAGAGCCTTTTTAGTGAGACAGTGTTTGATCTGAGACTTCAGCGCGTCGCGGAGATAGCTCAAATAGAAATTGTCAAATTCCAGTGTTTCTCCATGATACTTTGCATCACACCAAACTTCCAGGTCGTAGACAAGTTGGCAACGCAATAGCTTCATATTGCACCACCGTGCAGTTTCCCAATTGTTAATTTCCAGGGACACAACGTGATAACTCCGCGTCGCGCTAAGGGCCCAACTCAGGAAATTTTATTGAAAATTTAATGACGTGTACAGGGTAAAAATGGTCAACTTCCTACCCCTATATAATCTCTTTAATACGTGATTCAGCCATTTTTCACCAAAAACATATTAGTTTCTCTCAAGTTTATCTTAAGAAAAAACTAGGGTTTCTATTGGGGATTCAAATTCAGGTAGGTTTCACCATCAATCTTCATGAAATCACGATCTAAGGTATTCATAGTGTTCATTCATGGACTCCTTTCGTCCATGAAGTCCAAGAATCCTTTTTAACTACAAGTTATGGATTTTCTTCATGTTTTCATTCTTTGTATGTTCTCTTTCATGTTGATAAATGTGGAATTGACTTCTATTCTATGATTTGATGGTAAATTCCATGTGGGTTGA
This sequence comes from Capsicum baccatum var. pendulum, assembly GCA_030864225.1. NCBI lineage: Eukaryota > Viridiplantae > Streptophyta > Magnoliopsida > Solanales > Solanaceae > Capsicum > Capsicum baccatum. Next base: position 166,607,193 of record CM061558.1, on the reverse strand, counting down.
TTAGTATAGATGAAGATTTCTGAAATCTCATGACTAAAACCTTGTATGATGGAATTGGAATTGAAGCACGATGTTTAATTGTTGTATAATGTGTTTACATGTACTATGAGTGCCATATGTTTGATAAAATGCCTAGATGAAGGAAATTTGCCTAACTAGCGTGATATCATGAAAATCCCCATAAATGTACAAGCTTATGCCTATTAGAAATTTGATGAAATAATTCAATAAACGTATTGTGGTGATTATCATGTATTCAAGAAATCAAGTCATGTCAGTTTCCTTCTATCGAGTCCTGGGGGTACTTGTACCCAAAATATTAGCTATGTGCCTAGATCCATGTCATGTTTTCACAATACTCTCAGTTAAGCTATGAACTCTTAGACTTCAGATAGTCTTATGACTCAGGAAAAATCTTTATGATCTCATGACTCAGTCAGTTGTCAGATATTAGTAGTATTCCGTCAGCCACAGAAATTCAGTAACTCAGTCTATGCTCAGTTCAGTTCAATAAATCATGTTCAGTGTCCATTCAGATGGGAGTAGGAATTAGCATCGAGTGAACCCAAGGATGGGGACTCACCTGTTATACGAGGGTGTGATTCCTAGAAGCAATCCTTGCATTCCAGGACTATGTAGCCAGCATAGGTTGAGACATCGTAGCCTGCTATATGAGGGTAGATGAGGTGGCTTAACCTGTTATGTAAGGGTTCCCATCATTCTTGTTAGAGTTACCTGTTATATGAGGGTTACTCACATGTTGACCTTACCAGTGGCATGGTATTGACACCATTCTAATCAGGGCATAAATTGGACCCCAGCTCAGCTATCATAGCACCTTTGGGTTATGTCGTTTAGATGCTACTTCCCACAGTTTCATGTTATAAAATTAGGACTGTCAGATACAATTAATCAGTCTCAGTAATAGAAATCAGATAGTTCTTCAAATTTTTGGACTATCAGACGCAGTCAACTCAGATACAGTATAAAACTCAGATAGTTCCATCAGATTCTGGACTGTCAGCTACAGTCACCCACATTATCAGTTATACTCAGATACAGTCACCCACATTATAAGTTATACTCGGATACTGTCACCCTTGTTATCAGTATTATTCAGATATAGTCCTTCATGTTATCAGTCATATCAGTTACTAGCATGTCATGTTATCAGTATACAGACTCAGAAATCACAAAATCACATTATCAGTTACAGTTACATATTTATACATGTATTCTCACATTTATGTTAGACAGTTAGTTAGTATTATTCATGCATGAAAACCCTTGCATATAGCCCACCTCACATGTATACTCGGTACATATGTACTAACGCATTTGTGCTATGGTGTTTTTTTTTATGTTATATCATAGGTTCAGAGACACGAGTTTCAGATCAACAGTAGATTCCAGTTTTAGTAGTCAGAGTAGAAGTGAGTCCTCATCCTTCGAGGACATAATAATTTTCTAGTATCTCATTGATTAGCTTATTAGTTAGAGTTAGTTGGTGACATATCCCATCAACTCCTTATTCAGATTCTTCAAACAGTAGAAGTTTCCAGACAAGATGCAAACTAGATACAGACTATCATGTTTTAGACTTCAATTTTGTTTTAGGTATTCTATTACCCCACATAGATGTTATGCTATTAAGTTATGTTCATGATCGAACCTTATAGCCTTTTAGTGCATGTTTTCGCATTATTATGTTATCTTATGCAGTATACAGGTACAAATATTAGTCATGGGTTAGCTTGTGGTCCTTCGAGGTCATGAGCATCGTGTAGCATTTCGGTTCATCAAATCGGGTCATTACAAATTGCTTGATTGAGGTGGAGTCTGATACAATTGTTTGGTTGATTTATGAAAAGTCTCCTTTCAATTCTTGGACCATTTTGTTTGTTCCCTTCACTTTCATCAAGATCTTAGATAACACATTTTCAGTCTTGAATTTTTTAAGATCAGTGGAAGTGGGCTCTTTTTCCTTTACTCGATCATGGGGAGGAACATATAGATCATACTCTCTTTCCTTGTCTCTCTAATCAGGATCTCTATCCCTATCACGCCAATCCCATTCTCTTTCACCATCGATCCAACCTTGGTTTTCACTTTGCCTTTGATAGGCAAGACGGGAACCCACCGAATAGTTAGCGAAATAGCAAATTTCTTTATCTAGACTTTTGGCCTCTTGTTCATCATAGCCCTTGGATGCTATAACATTTACCATTTTTTTGGGCATACCAATCACATGTTTCGTTAGCAACTCCAATTGTGTCATTATTTGTGCCATGTTTTACTTTTTCTCTTCATATCTATTCCTTTGCTATTTATCAACATAAGAGGTGGTAGTATACTATTTAGATACCTCAGTGTCTTAGGTATGGCATCCTCAATTTTTATTTATGAATTTCTCTAGCAAGTTTGAAGCCACACTATAAGACAACTTTACAAGTGATCCGCCAGCCGCATTATCCGCTACAATTTTATTTAGTTGATCCAAACCTCGGTAGAATAATTAGAGAAGAATTTTCTCTAGGACCTCATGTTTGGGACATTGCATGAGCTTCCCATTAAATCTACCCCATGCCTCATATAGAGGTTCTCAATTCAATTGACAAATATTGGTGATTTCATCACGCAATTACAATATCTTAGATCATGGGAAGTATTGATCTAAGATAGAAATGATAAGTTCATCCTACGATGTGACTGACTCGGCAGGAAAAGATCGTATCCATAATACCACCTCACCCATTATAGAAAATGAAAAGAGGCTCAAGCGTATGGACTCTTGTGAGATGTGAGCAATGTTGAAGGGGGCACAAACTTCCACAAAATCTTTAAGTAGAAGTTGAGGTCTTCATGAGCTTTCCCCCCAAATAGACCTTTTATTTGAAGCATGTCAAACATAACACTCGTGATGTATAATATCCCATTTCCTTGATTAGGTGAGATACATCTAACACTCGTATATCTAACACCATGGAGTTGCTCCCCGTTGTTATGTGGCGCATCAAAGGTCCCGACATTACTTGCATGGTCACTCATGGTGTCATGGACACTATTGAAATCACCTAGAAAGAAATAAAAACAACAACTAAAATAAATAACAACCACTAAGGGTAAACACAAAGCTACTATCAATGTTGCATAAGTAAAAACTAAGTTTCACTACCTAACAATGGCGTTATTTTGATAACGCTCAACTCATTCCATGATTTATGGGCACGACAATTGTTGTCAATTATATTAACCCAACGTGAGTCGGGGTCGAATCCTCAAAGAGTGAAATTAGTCTTCTAATCCTATCGGTGTTAATGGCTACTAAAGAGATACCCATAATATAAACAACATAAAATACATGAATTAAGTGGGGGGGGATTGGGTTGGAAATTTATTTTACCAAAATCTAATCAAACTATCAATTCGAGGCAACAAATGTGGCTAAGATTTCAATATGAGACAAGTCTTGGTATTATGTATTCCTAGGGGAAAATAATGCATATGTTCATGACAACCAAGTGTAAGTTTTAGTTAATGACAACAAGGGTAGGATAGGTTAGGGGTTCTTAATGCTATTTTGTCAACCAAACTTTAATATTATCACCCATGGAATCTTTAGGATACCTCATGAATGGAAAGAAAATCCACCCAATACCTCAATTGGGCATCCTTATTTCTAGGAAGATTCCTAAGACCAAGCTAATTCTCAATTCATCCTTATTTCTATGATAACGAAAAGAGAATAAGCTACATCTTATTATTGTACACTAATGCCTTTTCACTCATATCCCTCTTTCAATGATGATATATATCTAAAAGTATATTCATATCCCTCTTTCAAGGATGATGTAAGATTTTAGAAATTTGGGGGTTTCACCCACAAATCCATTTTGGGAATTTAGGGTTTTCATCCATAAAGACCAACTCAATCAAGAAAGCATTAGTGAAACCCATCTTCAATAACCAATAATCTATACTAATAAATTATAACCCACACATATTTGCACCCTATTTCAATATAATCTCAAGATAAATTTTTACCTACCCATGAAGTTAAAGGAAAGAAATATACCAAAAGGATCATTTAATGCTTCCATGGAAATTGAAAGTAAGAGTAATCCAATATCCTACTTGAATCACAACCCAAACTACTTGAGAAATTACCCATAATAAATTTTTCCCATTTGATAGGGTGTTAAATTATTCAAAGTTTAATTTTAGTTGGGAAGATGCCCCAAAATGAAAGGATTTTAGCTCTATATGAGATTTGGAGTTGATTCTATAAAATTACAAATCTGACCTTTGACATAAACCCATGCTACCGTGATCTCCTCAGCTTGATCGCGGTAGCGGTGAGTCCTTTGCAATCGCTGGTTCTGAATAATCTTGACTGACCGTGATTGCGGCTCTCAGACTTTGATCATGATAACTGAGGTCAGATCCTGCTCCTGCTTTTCTAGCTTTTACACTTCTTTTTCCTTTATAATCTCTTTTTAGCTCACTTCACTTCTTTTCTTCTCATCACCTCTATACCTATAAAATACGGGAATTAGTGCATTCAAATACCAAAGTTGTCTCATTCATACCATTAAATCATAGTAGTGTGCATGCAACTAGGTGTAAATGAGTTGTAAATTTACCAATCATTAGAGCTCTGCTCTAATTTTCAAATCCAACATCATGCTCAAGGCAAAATACTGCGTCGGGGTAATTTTCTTTAAGTAAGTTGAAGTACTCATTGAACTCATCCAACGTATATGCCTTGACCGCATGGTAGTACACATGGAGATAATTTCCTTAATGTTAATTGTTTTGAATATTTTCACCAAGATGTCTCATACACACTCCACGATGTGCATGCGGATAATGCTTTATGAGATCATTGGCTATGCTTATATGTATGTTGGAGATGATTCATAATTCAGGTTTGTTGATGACAACGGACATAAGCTTCTCGAAGAAGAAGCCACATGATGCATCATTCTCTTTGTCCACCACCTAATAAGTTAAGGAATAGATATAATTTTGCGCATCTTATGAGACATCAGACAAAAACATACCTTGGTACTTGCTGGATAAATACGTTCTATTAATGACAACAACCTTTGTCATATGTGAATATCCACGGATGGAAGCCCCAAATGATATAACGTAGTACATAAACTTATCCGAGTCCTTCTCCGACCAGGAGGAAATTTATAGACCCAGGATTGAGGCCATTAAAAACATATGATAAAGCAGAAAGCACTGTATATCCATGCTCGGGTGTTCCTCGGACTATGTTCTTCGCAATGACACCTTCTATCCAATACTTTCAATATCTCGGCCTACAATATAGCTCCCTAAAGTCAATCCCTATTGATCTCTCTTGGGCTTAGACCTTTGTTGTTGATGAAAAAGTTCAAACAAAGTGAGGCAATGATGTCGACACTGACATTTTTGTGCTTGTTCATCACATGTTCAATGCCACAACTATGTTCACCGACATACTTGTAGATTTGAAACCTACCTGATGTTCCGTTCGTACCTGTATGCACCATCCACTGACAGATAGGATCTACGCACCTCATGTATTAGTATTTCTTACAAGTCGTGTCTATTGTGTAATTGAAACACTTCTTCACCGACTCCTTCTTTAAGAAAAGCTTCAACATTTTCTTATTCTTGAATATTTATCCCATACAAAGATCGGTGCCATTTGAAAAGAGTTGCTTGCTTATGGTCTAGACTGCCCCTCGGCACCTCCTTCACACTCTTCTTCTTTAAATTCTTCCAAATCGTTTCATACATGATCACTCATGCACTCGTATTCCATTGATCTATCATCCACTATCTAGGGGGAGTGGGGTTGATGCAGAAGCTTGTTCTCAGGACCTTTCAATAACTTAACCTTTTAAATAGGCCTAAGATTTTAGAAATAAACCAAAGCATGTACAATTTCACGTGTCAATAATTCTTTATGAATGTTGGATAGATTTTCTCCCTCCCGTTCATCAAGTAACTAATGAACACGTCTCTTGGGTCACAACTTAATTCTTCGCTCTCCATTATGCTTTTAACCATGTCGGCGTATGAATCATTGTGATGAAGGGCAATGCACACTATTTCCTTAGACATGGATTTCCAAATCCAACATGTAGGAGTCTTCTCCCATTCACCAAAAAATTCACTACCAACAACTACGTATTCTATAATAGACATGATATACCTCGATGATAGTATTTAATAGACCCAAGCTATGGTTTATGATTCTAGACTTAATAGAATATAGTCGTCTTCTTCTTACCTGATTTCCATACAGTACTGGATATTGCTATTTTGACAACCACCGAAATAATGCAACGGATTAGAGCTTTGGAACAAGCTAAGGAGTGTTGGAATGTTTCTATTGAGCCTAAAATTGATTTCAAAAAGTGAGACTGATTTTTAAGCTTTTAGAATGACAATGTAGAGGTAAAAATATAAGAAGGCTTAAACAATGGAGGTAATGTTACTTTCTGATGGATGCCGAAAAAATTAATGAAAAATCACCGAAAATGATCGAAAAATCGCTGGAAAATCACAAAATAATGGTTGGGATTCGTTAAGAAGCTTTGTTTCCTTTTAATTAAATATCTAATATTTATATTTTTGGACGTGGATTAAAGTGTAGTTTCTAAAATATAGGGGCTAAAGTGAAGGTGAGACTTAAAGTACGCGTTTTTAAACTTGTGTGATTGAATTGACACTCTTTTGTTGTCCTATTAGGGTGTATCTTTTTTCTATTTTTTGAGACTATTGTCTCTTTGTCAAAGAAAATTTGTAAAAGTGTCTATTTTATCAATTCTCCGTGGACACAATGTTTAACTGCGACAGTTCAAATTCCTCCTTTTAGAGAATGCCAGAGTTAAGTGTGTTGCAGATGATGACTTCTTCATCAATGGGTCAGCTCTCCTTATATTTACGTTATGTGTTCTCTAGAAAATGCTACCCTACATTTTATATTAACGATTTAACGTTGCACAATTTATGCAGAAAGACAATTCATGGTACTTCATATATTCAACAGATGTATCGAAAAATCATTAACCTACATGTGAGTCTCATCTTTTTCTTCTTTTTGTGAATTAATTAGTCATTTTGGTATTCTTATGAAGTAGATGAAAGTTAATCTTTTGCTTTACTATATATAATAGCTTTTTTTCCCGCTTGTTCTCGGGGATCAGCTAAGAATTTGCCCTCGCCTTGCACGTCTGAAATGGAACCAAGTCTGGTAATTAGAGTTTTAAGCTTTGGAAACAAAAACAATTTCTTTAATTATTATAATATGCTACAATTTTATATGGTGTAGTGCCTTTTTCCTCAAAATGTTGTTTCATTCATTCAACTCCACGTTTCATAATCAATTCAATGTATGATTACTGGCAGGTCAAAGAGACAAATGCTTATTTCTCTCAATTTTGTTCAGTACAATAATTCCAGATTAATAATACTTTGATTCCTACAACATGTCTGGAAAGATTGCAATCAACACATAAATAATTGCACTAGCCAGAGATTAATCATTCAAGATTAGAGTTTCTCTAGTGTTTAACTAATGTATACCTTCCAATAACGCGTGTATAATATCTCGTATTCTCCTTTTCCTTTTTTTTTTTTTTCTTAAAATGTATTTTCTCAACATAACATTTCGCTTGGAGTTCCTGAAGATATTCAAAGGACTACCCCTTCTTTTACAAGGGGTTATTTCCTCACATCTTGTTATTCTCATGATGATTTTCGTTCACTGACATACTGGTTCGATGCTAGCTCTCCGAGATTACTTAATAAGGTAATATCTTGTTTGTTTATTCATATAATGTTTGAATATACACATTTTTTTTTGTTCTTGAACTTTAATGCGTGACGTTCATAGTTTTGATGAGTTCATAACAAATTTTAATCTTTTGAAACATTTATCTGTGCCGACAATCAACGAAATTGTTGCAGATTGGTACTTTAAAAGAGCTGGATTTCACTATGTAGACCTGTACCCTTGTGCTAGAGATTGCAAGATAAGATATTAGAATTCTATAATGAATAGGCTTGTTGGTGTTGTTCTGGTTGCTTATTTGGTTGTACGTACTTGTTGAGGACTATTGGAGCAAATAAAGTTTATATGTTTTGCACTAAAGTCCTATTAATTTTTAATAGATAAGTTTCTAATGTATTTCAATTTAGCATTGTCAAGTAAGCTAAGTTGCTGTTTCTTTTTATTGTGAATGAAATTTTTTTATCCCCCCCTCGCTCTCTCTCACAACTCTTCTTTCCTTTTTTATTTTTATTGTAATTAATTTAATAAATTTGATAATTTAAAAACAAGTTATAACGATCCTAATAAATCAAAAGAGAAATCTATAAGATTCAAATACTATGCAACTTCAATGCCATAGAAGAAGTTCTATTTACATTTTCACCTTTTTAGGCAAATAAATAATTGATTATTTTCTTAAAAAATCATTAATTCTTGGGTTGACTACACTAAACACCCCATCAATGTATTTCAAAAACAATCACTACTCCTAAATTACGAAAATCTTGTCCTTAAATTGCTTATGATGTTATTCCTTCTCTAGAAAGAATTAAAACCTCTTATATAATGGAAACTCTATACAGATAGTAAAATTTCCTCTAACCAAATACTTATTCAATTTATCCTTATTATTAAATACTATGTTCATTACAGCTATTCTTCCAATGTGATGTATCTGCTAGGACCTGACATATATACTCTTCTCTGGTGGCAAGGCGTTTAGAGGAATAATTATATGGACTGGAAAGCTGAGGCTGAGTTGGCTGTGAGACACTGTGAAGGGTATGTTGCAATATACAAGATGACTTTGGTAGCTACAATAAATCAACTATGGACAGAGAAATGCAAGTGTTTCGGCAAATGATTAGGACACCACTGGTCATCTCTAGTGTGTGGGGAAAATATGGGTTATCGAGGATTGGGCCAAATGGAGCAGTTTGGGCCATATAAAAGTCTAGCCCAATATGACGAAACCATCTCCATACATTACTCAGGAGAAAGGAAGGTCACCGGAAACCAGCTAAGGGTAATGACCGCTCGCTATCGGACACCAATGCTTTTACATGACTGAGTGAATCAAACTCTTTTCTTCGAAATACTATGCACCCTATTGACAATTCTCAAGGATAACTTGTAAATTAAAGTATGAATAATTGAAGCAGTAGGATTGACAGATCCATTAGGTAGACTGCATCAGTATAGTCTGAGTTAAAAATTTAATGGAAAAATCACATAAATATACAATTTAAGAGTTAATATTACAAAATATACCTACATTATTTTTTATTTACAAAATATAGTTTTATTTACAAAATCTATCACATGTCATTTTATATTAAAAATTCTAACCCTTTTCTCACATTCTTCTTTCTGGTACAAAAATAAAAACAACAACTAAAACCTACTTCCTTTCCTTTCTCCTCAAATATCCAAGCCTCAAACGGAAATTCCATATTTGTCACATTGAGCTGCTTATGTTCAATCTTGTGGGGCTGTGAAAGACAACTTATTGTCGTAGTCATGTACTCTATCGTGTTAAATTATACTGTTTTATCATTTAAAACCTTCAATAAGTCCGTATTGTGCCCCTCTCCATTAGAAGTTAGAAAGATGACAGTTTTATTTCTGATTTTGACAAATATAGACCGGCTCCAACTGAAGTAAAATGTGAACGGAAAAAAAAATGTTTTCCTAATGTTTGAGGAATAGTTTAACAAGAGAAATATTTGGAGTAAAATTGAGTACTGCTATGCCACAAACACCAGAAGTTCAGTGATAAAGAGTATAGCACAATATTTTTGTTTAATTGGCTTATGTTTTTAGAACTTCATGTCATAAGATCAACAACGTCATCTTATTGTCCCATGATATAGCTATTTACCATTGTCGTATTCTTAACTCAAATTTTCAATATTAAGTAGGGTTTTCTTCAATCTTAGTTTGTTAGAATTATCAATGCAAGGTATGTAATCCTTCTTGAGAAGTAAAATTCATAGTGTCAACAATTTTGTTAATGAATTTTTATAAAGATAAAAAGAGAAATCAGGTGTGAATTAAAATTGTATCATTTCAAAGGCCAAAATGAAACAACTACTTGAGTATAATTGCTACTTTGGACTTCTGTTTTCTACACTGCAAAATAAAGTAGAAAATCCGAACAACCAGATGATTGAATAATTACAAATTGCATAATTATTAATCAAACAAGTCCGAACAAATTGAATAATTCAATGTTTGTTCTTCTACTTCTATGTTGTTGAAAAGGAAGATGCCAATTAGATTGAATTTTTCGATTATTTTGAGGAGTTTCGAGAATTTTTCGATGACACTGGCAAGTGAAGGTTATCAATGATTTTATGGTGCATGAATTGTATAAAAAGTGGTGTATAATGGTATATGAATTGTATAGAAATTGGTGTATGAATTGCATAGAAATTAGTGTATCACCAACTTTATGGTGTCTGAATTGTATAGAAATTGGTGTATCAACAACTTTATGGTGTCTGAATTGTATAAAAATTGATGTATTGATAATTTTATGATTTTTTGAAATAGTTAGAAATTGATATATTAATAATTTATGGTGTCTGAATTATATAGATATTGGTATATACAACAACAACAACAACAACAAACTCAGTGTATTCCCACAAATCATCAGTTTATTTTAAGGTGTCTTAGAAATTGGTTTATTAATAATTTTATAGTGTTTGAACTCTTTAGAAATAGGTGTATCAATAATAATAATTTTATAGTGTTTGAAATATATAGAAATTGGTGTATCAATAATTTATGGTGTCTAAAATGTATAGAAATTGATCTATTTTTATGGTGTTTGATCGATATAGAAATAATTGTATTAATAATTTTATGGTGTATGAAATTTATGCAAGATGTGGTTTGAATCAATCGTAGAATTTACCACCATTAATGATGTTTTTTCTTAGAAGTATTAAAAATTAATGTTCATTGAATTAAATAAATTAAAAAAACATAAAAAAATATCAAATAAATGTGTTTTTTTTTTATTTTCTTATTTATTATTATTTTTTTTTAAACTTAGTTGAAAAATAAAGTAGGAGAATTTATAAGATAAAATATCAATTATTAAATTCTCTCCTTAAATCATGCTACTTTGAGTGTTTTTTTTTTTTTTTTTTTTACCTTTGATAGATTTTGTTATATTTTGTAAATTAAAACCTAGTGGTAGTTTTTGTAATATTGACTCTTATATTGTATAATTATGTGATTTGCCCAAATTTAATCCAGTCAATTAATACATTGTTTGGTTACACAAATTAAATTATCCCACTATGAATTACATATATACCATATGGTTTATTATCTTATACCAAGGAAACAAAGAATGTTTATCCTAGTTTTAACAATATCTGAATAAAGACCGCTAAATGACTACACTACCCCTTATCTCAACTTTTCAAACCACGAAAGTATTAATCACTGAAAATAAATTTTACATTTTATTATTTTTCCTATAAAATTTGAAACTGTTTTATCAAATAGAGTTTATGTTGTTTCTACATAACGTGCTTTACGTTTTTTGTTCTTCTCGGTGTAATATTGCAATTATTTATTATTTTATAACTATTAGATCAAATATATCCGATTTAAGAATAAGATAAATTAAATGATCACCTATGCATAAAGAAAATTACTTTTCTATGTTATTCTTTTTCTAAAATAGTACAAAGGGTTAGCAACTCCACTATTTAAATGAAATAAAAATTCATTGAAAAGTCAAGGATATAATTGTAAAGAAAATTTTATAAAGTTCTAAAGAAGATGTTCGTTATATATTTATAATTTTTACTATAATGAACCAAACACTTAATAAAAAATAATCTCAATACTGCAATCCTTATACTACTAATTCATGCAATACTAATTTATGCATAACTTATCTTTGTACTAAATATCCCCCAATTGTAAAACATAAAAAGTTTTTTCTGTCCAACAGTCGGCCACAACAGCTACGTACCACTGATAAGCAACAGCTACAACATCTGTTGTGTACATTCATTACAAAATTTCACCAACCTATAAATGGCAATCTCTAACACAAGGTTACGGCTCTATATATTGAAACCCTTCTCTCTCTAAAAGTACCAGTCCACAACAACTCTACTGATTGTCTACATTGACAAATATTATAAATTAATTTATCTGGATATAAATATTGAGAGATCGGCTATGGATGGTTTTAGGCAGGGCAAGGGTAGGCCGGAGAAATATTGGAGAAAGGTGATTAGGCATAGTATGAAGTAGTTAGAACTTAGAGAGAATATGACCTTTGATAAGAAAAGGTGAAGGACTCAAATTAGGATAGAGGGTTAGAGGGTAAGAGTTCAACCATTATAATAGGGAAGAATGCTTTGTTCGTATCTGTGCCTGAGATTTTTTGTTTGTGGTGTTTCGGTGATGTCTATGATTTTAGATAAATAGTTTATAATAGTACCTTATGAGTGTCTTATTTCCTTTATTATCTAGCAGTGTGTTATCCCATCTTGTTGTGTGCTTTTATGGTATTTGTATGTAATACTATTATATGTTCTGAGCTGGGGTCTATCAGAAACAATCTCTTTACTTCATTTGAGGTAGTGGTATGAATTGCGTATACTTTACCCTCTTCAAACCCCATTTTGTGAAAATACACTGGATATGTTATTATTGTTGTTGTAAAATTTGTAGTGAATTTATCAAAACTAAGTATTATGACAGACATGTGATAGAATTGAGAAACAAAATTATGTGTATTCAAATTTTCCATTTATTCAACAAGGAAACATATATTACCTTATTAAATAATCTTAGAGAACTAGCATTATTAAATCAATAGGTCGGTGAAAGAATTCCATCACAAGAGTAGCAATATTATATGTTATAATTTAAAAGTCGAGGTCATGATGACACCGCCTTAGTGGGTAAGTCAAAATCCACATAATAAAGGACAATCGAAATATGAGAGAAAATTCATAAATGTGAGACTCCTAGAATAGAGACAAGCCAAAATATATAAATAACATAAAATTCAGATAAAAAATAATAAATTTCAAAAAACTGGTGGCATAAGTGGAAAGAGCATCTAATACAAGGTTTGAAAAATTTAAATGCAAAAATATGTCTCCATATATAAGTAAAGACATGATAAAAATAAGAGGAGGATCGAATCAGCCCCAAACTCTATGGCGCACCAGTACCTCAAATATCAAATCTGATTGAACAAAATCAGCTGCTGCGAGCCGTACTCGAACTAGGATCTACACCACAAGGACACTGTAGGAGTGAGTATAGTCCACTTATACTTAGTAGGTATTATACGTAGACTAAGCAAATTAAAGTAGAAAATAATACAAGTAAAATATACTATGAGCACATCATTTGAAAATATAAAAGTTCTCAAATGATAGCTCACACCATCTGTAACACCTCAGGTTTTTGTCTCTAAAAATTTCTTTAGTTTAAAGCTCACTGCTTAGATTAGGGCTCACCTAAAAAATCGTAAGGTCTCCTTACGGGTCGCAGGGCTTGAGTCTTAGGGTGACTAGTGAGGGTTGCCTGTGTTTTAATTTTTTACTAATAGGATTTCACGAGTTGTAAGGAATCTTTACGAGTCATAGGGAACTTTCTTTAGTCAACCAGTGTAGGTGCCCAATGTCACTATTGTGGTTACAACTAGGACACGAGTCGTATGGTACAACTCAGAGAGTCAGTAGTGGGGATATCTTGGGACACTGCCCAGACTATGAGTCTAAGGCATAACTCATAGCTAATCGTAATGAGTCATAAGGTGACCCGTAATGACTGAGTGGCAAATCTTTAGTGTTTTATAAAGGAAACTTTGGACATTTACCCTTTTCCCCAATCGTGAACAACGACCTTAAAACTATTTTGGAACCCCATTATCTTCCAAAAAAACACTCTTAAACTCTCTCAAATTCCTAAGTCAAGAACAAGCTAGGGTTTCTCAAGGTTTATCATTTAGAGCTTCCAAGTGATTTCTCTCCATAATTGTGATACTTTCAGGCATGTACCTCTCCCCTTAAACTTATTTGAATTAAAAGATATTTTTAAATGGTCATTCATATGGATTTTGATTTGGGTTGAGGGTTTTGGAAGGATTGATGCTTGATTTCAATTTTCACAGTTTTAATGCAAATGTTCATGTTTTATTTATGTATTTTGAAATCCGTTGGGGTTCATAGGTATGGTGAATCGTATGGGGTCGCAGTATTCCCCTTAATTGATGATTTTTGTTTGGAATTTGGTTTTGAAAATTGTGTTCCCTCAACCCACTTGCATAACTGGATTTGAAATATGGTTAATCACATGATTAGGCTTACTTTCCTAAACTATTGCATTGCATAAATAGTTCAATGGATTAAATTTTTTGAAGGCCTTGTTAGCCATGTTTTGATTTTAAACTTGATTTAATGAACAAAGGGGCCATGACATTCCTCCAAGTTGATAGAATTGGTATGGCATAATTATAAGCTTGAAAGCATAATGCTATAAAGATACTTGTGGTGGATAACTTAACAGATAATTTCTTAATTAAATGGATGGGTTATATGAAACTTATTTTAATTGGGTTTGAAGGGGGTTGTGTAGCTCTCCATGGATAGTGAAGGTCTGGCGAGATCGATACTGGAAACTTGTTTGTAGGTGTGGGGGTTTTTATGACCGTGTGCATAGTTCATACTTATATATATTTTGGATTGGCTGGGATCGAGGTATTCCCTGGCTCATCCTTAGTTTTTCCTAGTACGTGTGACTAACACGTATTGGGACCCTTTCAACTGGAGAAGTTGAACCCATATAGCCCGTAGGTGACCTTAGGATAGTTAGAGCTACATAGTCCTGGTTAATAGTTTTAAATTTCATGCTAAAACTTGTTCCTTACCCTAGGATCTTATATATATATATATATATATATGTGTTTTTATGCCTGTAAGTGAACATATACATTGAGTTAGAATGGATTTTTAGTTGGCATTACTTTATCCTTATCTTGAGTTATATTCTAGTGTTCGCCCCGCTAACCATCTCCGAATGTTGTATCCCCACATGATCAGGAACCTGAGACACTTCTATTTTTCCTGCATAGTGATTAGGTAATTTCTGGATCGATCGTGGATCATCTTGAAGTGTTGAGATTCCATACTTTAAAAGACCTTAATTTCATGTTTTGGTTTTATTTTGTATTAGACTATTCCCTTTCAGACTCATTTTGGCTATGGCCGAGGCATGTCCCGACATAGGTGTCTTTTGGTTATTACAGGCTTTGTGGATGATTGTGGATTGGGATTAATGTTAATATTCTTCTATTTATTTCTGAAATAGTTGCTTAACTGTCTTGTTATATGTTTAACATTCATCTGTTGCTTAGTGTATTGTGTTATGTTTGGCTAGGCGAAGGGGGTGGTCTATGGTCCTCAATGGACTTGAGATACCCATCACAGCTAGGCCCTGGTTTAGGTCGTGATAATCTTGGTATCAGAGTGTAGGTTCATGGTCATTGGGTATCCACAAAGTTGTGTTAAGTATAGTCTCTTTTATGGGTGTGTAGCATACCACACTTATAAGAGAGAATATGGAGCATTTTGGAATGTTTTCCTTTCTTGTGATCTAGTTATTGGGATATAGAGTCTAATGTCTTGAAATATCCACTAATTCCATTTTTTTTGCATTTCAGATCATACTTTCCCAAAGATCTAATGCTCGTGAAAACTCCTCTATCCCACCTAAGGACAATGTGGATGGAACTCATTCTACTTTTGGAGTACAGACTTGGTCTTGGGTACCTTCTCATGACTGTACTTCCCCTCATGGAGTTCCACTAGTCCCTACCAGTCCTTATCGAACTTCTCAGGCTGATGATGTTCATGCTCCACCGCCCTAAGGAGATATTGCTAATGCAAAATTTTGTCGATCTATTCATCTGCTGACTTAGTTGGTGACTTCTCAGTCTCACTATCCTGATCGTGTTGGTTTTGTTTCTCCATCTTATAAGGTCACTAGAGTGGGAAAGTTTATGAGGCTGAATCCTTCGACCTTTACAGGCTCTAAGGTTGAGGAGGATCCTCAAGGGGTTTATTAATAAGATGTAGAAGAGATTCAAGGTGATGCATGTTATTGATATAGAGAGTGTTGAGTTTTCTGCATATCAATTGAAGGATGTGGCATACCAATGGTATGAGGAGTGGGAGCAGTCGAGGGGTTATGATACTGAACAAGCTATGTGGAAGGAATTTTCTGGTGCTTTCCTTGATCTCTTCTTTCCTCAGGAGTTGAGAGAGGCTAAAACTGAGGAGTTTGGGAACTTTAAGCAGGGAGGGATATCTATAAAAGAGTATGTTTTTTAGTTCCATTAGTTTTCTCGTTATGCTCCAGAGTTATTATCTACAATGAGGGAAGGATGAGGAAGATTACTTCAACTTTGTCTTAGGACCTAGTACTAGAGTGTAAGGTAGCGATATTGAATAATTACATGGATATCTCTAGGCTGGTGATGTATAGACAACGAGTTGAATATGAAAAGAAGAAACAAGCAGAAATAAGAGAGAGACAAAATAGAAAGTTTAGATATTCAGAGTAAGGTGGAGGCCAGCAGAACAATGGTTGAGATATTAGGCAATGAGGCAAGAAGAGGCTTGGGGAAATCCTGGTTCTTATTCTAAGAATAGTGCTTCTTATCCTAAGCCGTCTGGCAATCATTATTTTCAGGCTGGCAGTAGGTTTAAGAGCCAGGGTGCCTAGACTCAGGCTAGTAGAGCTCAGTTAGATCTATAATATCTTCGTTGTAGATTCTATGGATAGATACACCATGATTATTGTGATGAAGAGAGGAATCTATGTTTTAAATATGGCCAGCCTGGTCATTTTTAGAGGAACCGTCTGACAACAAATGTTGCTACAGGAGCTTATAAAGTTCTGGTTTCTACTTTTTCAACTCCTGCGCCAAAGGGTGCTACTTCTAGTACCGAAAGTAGCCGAAATCATCTTTATGCTTTTTCCACCCATCAGGAATCTGAGGCATCTCTTAATGTTGTCATTGATACGTTATAACTTTTCTCTCATGATGTATATTTTCTGCTTGATCTGGGGTATATCATTTCTTGTGTCCCCTTATTTGGCTATTCATTTTGGTTTTGGTACTGAGAGTATTTTTGATCCCTTCTCTATGTCTACCCCAGTGGGTGATTCTATTATGGCTAGAAGGGTCTATAGGGGTTCTGTGGTATCTTTTGGTGATTGGGAGGCATTGGTGGATTTGATTAAATTAGATATGGTAGACTTTGATGTGATATGAGGGATGGATTGGCTTCACTCATGCTATGCTTCTCTTTATTATAGGCCAAAAAGGTTAGTTTCCAATTCCTAAATAATTCGATAATGGAATGGGAAGGAAGTTCCTCAGTTCCTAAGGGAAGGTTCATTTTATATCTTAGTGCCTAGAAGTTGATTTCCAAGGGGTGTTTATACTATTTAGTTTGCATTAAAGATTCTAGTTCTGAGGTTCCCTATTTGCAATCAATCCCTGTTGTTAACGAATTTCATAATGTGTTTCTCGATGATCTTCCTAGAATTTCTCCTGATAGGGAAATAGACTTTGGGATTGATCTTCTACCCTATACCCATCCTATCTCTGTTACTCCTTATAGAATGGCTCCAACAGAGTTGGCAGAACTTAAGAAGCAGTTAAAGGATCTTCTTGATAAGGGTTTCATCTGTCCTATTATGTCCTCATGGGTGCTCCTATACTTTTCGTGCATAAGAAGAATGGTTTCCTTCGGATGTGTATAGATTATCGGCAACTGAATAAGGTAACGATGAAGAATAAGTATCCCCTTCTTATAAGAAGTATCTCCTTCCTAGGATAGATGATCTCTTTGACCAGCTTTAGGGTGCTATATATTTTTCTAAGATTAATCTCGACAATGTTATCATCAGTTGAAGATAAGGGAGGTGGATATCCCTAAAATGCCTTTTGAACCTGATATGGTCATTATGAGTTTTTGGTGATGTCATTCGAGTTGACTAATTCTTCGACTATATTTTTGGACTTGATGAATCGAGAATTGAGATGATTCTTGGATTTATTCATGATCGTATTTATTAATGACATCTTGGTATATTATATGAGTGAGTAGGACCATGCCAATCACATCCGAGTATTCATGATCGTGTTTATTGATGACATCTTGGTATATTCTAAGAGTGAGGAGGACCACGCCAATCACATCCGAGTAGTGTTACAAAATTCTAAGAATCAACAATCGTATACCAAGTTTTTGAAGTATAAGTTTTGGTTAAATGTATTGACCTTTCTGGTTCATATTGTTTCTAGTGAGGGGATCATAGTAGATCGATAGAAAGTTGTGGTGGTTAAGAATTTGCCTAGACCCACGAATCCAATCGACATTTGGAGCTTTTTTAGGTTTAAGCGGGTATTATAGGATATTTGTGGAAAGTTTTTTATCAATTGCTGCTCTATTGACTAAGTTAACATAGAAAAAGATAAAGTTTTTTTGGTCTGCTGCTAGAAGCTAAAGAATAAGTTGACTTTTACTCTAATTTTGACCCTGCTCGAGGGTACTGTTGGGTTGGTTGTTTACTATGATGTGTCGTGCGTAGGACTAGGATGTGTCTTGATACAGTATGGTAAGGTTGTGGCCTATGCTTCTAGGAAGCTAAAAGTTCATGAAAGGAATTATTTGGCTCATGATTTATAATTGGATCCTGTTGTGTTTGCTTTGAAAATTTGGCGTCCTTATTTTTATGGGGTTCATGTTGATATCTACTCAGATCATAAAAGCTTGCAGTATATGTTCACTTAGAAAGAGTTTAATCTTAGGCAAAGAAGATGGCTTGAGTTGCTCAAGGACTATTATATGAGTCTTGGTTACCATCCAGCTTAGGATAATATGGTTGATGATTATCTTAGAAGGCTGTCCATGGGTAGCTTATCTCATGTGGATGAGAAAAAGTGTGGATTGGTGAAGGACATTCACCGGTTGTCTAACCTTAGAGTTCATCTTTTGAAATTTGAGGATAGAGGTATAATTGTCCAAGAGGTGGTGAAGTCATCCTTTGGTCCAGAGGTAAAGGAGAAATATTTTTCGGACCTCATCTTGATGCAGATTAAGGATGATGTGGATCAGTAGAAGGTCATGGCATTAGAGATTGGTGGAGATGGTATCTTGAGGTTCCAAGGTAGATTCTATGTTCTTGTTATTGCTGGACTGCGAGACACAATTTTGACTGAGGCTCATGAGTCTAGGTATATAGTTCATCTGGGCTTGACAAAGATGTATCATGACCTGAAGGAGATTTATTGGTGGAACAATATGAAGAGAGATATGGATAACTTCGTGGCTAAGTATATGGTGTGCTAGAAAGTGAAGGTTGAGCGCTTGAGTCCTGGAGGTATATATCACGAGAATGAGTTGTCCATGTAGAAGTGAGAGGTGATCAACATAGACTTTATTACTGGTCTTTATTGTCTCGAAATCAACATAATTGAATTAGGGTCATTATGAATATGATGACTAAGTCTGCCCACTTTTTACCTGTGAGGACTACTTACACTGGAGAGGATTATGGAAAGTTGTTTATTCTGGATATCATCAAATTGTATGGCGCTCCATTTTTCATTATTTTGGATCGAGGTACGTAGTTTTCTTCTTACTTTTTTGCATTTGTTTTAGCAAGGCTTGGTCACATGGGTGAACCTTAGAACCATATTCCACCCTCAGACAAATGGACAAGCAGAGAGGACTATTCAGACTTTGAAAGATATGCTAAGGGACTCTGTAATCAATTTTGGAGGTAGTTGAGTGGATCATATGTCTCGCATCGAGTTCATGTATAATAAGAACTATTACTCTAGTACTGGGATGGCTCCTTTTGAAGCTCTTTATGGAAGGAGGTGTAGATCTTTTATCGGGTGGTTTGAGGTCGGTGAGACATGATTGTCCGGTCCAAACTTGGTTAAACAAGCCATGGAGAGGGTGAAGGTGATTTGAGATAGACTCAAGACTGCTCAGAGTTACCAAAAGTCCTATGCGGATGTGAGGCGAAGGGAGATAGATTTTAATATTGGTGATTGGGTATTTTTAAAGGTGTCTGCCATAAAAGGAGTGACGAGGTGTGGAAAGAAATGGAAGCTCAGCCCCGTTATGTTGGTTCATACTTGATTCTTAGAAAAATGAGTAATATTTCTTGTGAGTTGGATTTGACTTCGAGATTGGGTTCCATTCGTTTGGTCTTTTCATGTTTTGATGTTGAAGAAGTACATGAGTGATCCTTCGTTGGTTGTGCCTATTGAGAGTGTTGGTATTTCAGGTTCCTTGTATTATGAGGAATTCCCTATTGAGATTTTAGATAGACAATTCCGCCATTTGAGGACTAAGAATGCGGCTTTGGAAAAACTTCGATGGAGGAACCAAAAGGTTGAAGAGGTTACTTGGGAAGCTAAAGAGTAAATGAAGTCCATATATCAATTCTTGTTCCCCGGATTAGACAATCGTGCTTAAGGTATGTGTTTTCCTTGTCATATTGTGTTTGACTTTCTAAAATGAAATTATGGATGTGTTACAGTCTTATAACCGTGATAATGGATGCCTTGACTCATCATTTGGGGATGAATGATCCTGGGGGAAGGAGGGGGGATATGTAACACCCTAAGTTTTTTCCTCTGAAAATTTATTAAGTTTGGAGCTCACGGCTCAGTCTACGGCTTACCTAATGAGTCGTAAGTTCTCTTTATGGGTCACAGGGCTTGAGTCTTGAGGTGACCAGTGAAGGTTTCCCATGTTTTTAATTATGACTATGACTGGGATGTCCCGAGTTATAAGGGGATTTTTGTAGCCAACTACTGTAGTGCCCAATTTCACTGTCGTGGTTATGACTAGGACCCTACGATTCATAAGGTACATGTATGAGTCGTATGGTATTGCTCATAGGGTAAGCAGTGGGGATACCTTAGGACACTACCCAGAATATTTGTCTAGGGGACGATTCGTAGCCAGTTGTTACGTGTCGTAAGGTGACCCGCAACAATTTGGCGGTAAAGCTTTAGTGTTTCATTATGGATACTTTGGACGTTTACCCTTTTCACCAATTGTAACCCATGACCTTAAAATGCTTTAGGGACCCCATTATCTTCCAAAAGACATAATTAAACGCACTCTTAATCTCTCTCAAATCCCTAATTCAAGAACAAGCTAGGGTTTCTCAAGGTTGATTATCTAAAGCTTCCAAGTGGTGATTTCTCTCCATAATTGTGATACTTTCAGGAATTTACGTATTCCCTTAAACTTGTTTTACTTAAATCATGCTTTTAAATGGTTATTCATATGGATTTGAATATGGATTTTGATTTGGGTTGAGGGTTTTGGAAGGATTGTTACATAATTTGAATTCCCACGGTTTAATACAAGTGTTCATATTTTATTTATGTATTTTGAAACCCGTTGGGGTACATGGGTATGGTGAATGGGATGGTGGTTGTGGTATTCCCCCGAATTGATATTTTGGTTTGGAATTTTTTTTGAAAATTGTATTCCCTCGACCTACTAGCATAAATTGATTTGAAATATTGTTAATCACATTATTTGGCTTACTTTCCTAAACTATTGCATTACATAAATGGTTAAATGGATAAAACGGGTTTTGAAGGCCTTGGTGGTCCTATTTTGATTTTAAACTTGATTTAATAAATAAAGGGGGTCGTGACATTCCCTCAACTTGATTTAATGAACAAAGGGGGTCATTACATTCCCCTAGGTTGATGGAATTAGTAGGGCATACTTATAAGCTTGCAAACGTGACGATATGATGATACCTATGGTTTAAGGCTTAACAGATAATTCCTTGGTTAATGGAAGGGTTATGTGAAAATTGTTTTAATTGGACTTGAAGGGGTTATGTAGATCACCTTGGAAGGTGGAAGTCCAAGGAAGACCGATACTGGAAATAGTGTTTGTCGGTGTGGGGGTCTTTATGACCTTGTGCATAGTTCACACTTATATATATTTTGGATTGCCTGGGGTCAAGGTATTCCCTGGCTCTTCTTTGGATTTTCCTGGTTCGTGCGGCTAACATGCACTGGGACCCTTTCAGTAGGGAGAGCTGAGCCCATATATTCCGTGGGTGCCCTTAGGACGATTAGAGCTGCATAGCCCAGATTAATGATTTTAAATCTCATGCTAAACCTTTTTCCCTACCCCAACATCTTATATACATGTATGTATGCATGTATGTGAACATGTTCATTGAGTTGGATTGGATTATGAGTTGGCATTACTTTATCCTTATCTTGAGTTACATGTTAGCGCTCACCCCACTAACCATCTAGGGACGCTGTATCCCTATGCGATGCAGGAATCGGAGACACTTCTGCTTTTCCTACATAGTGATTAGGTGATTTCTAGACCGATCATGGGTCATCTTGAAGCGCTGAGCTTCCATACTTGGAAGATCCTCATTTCATGTTCTAGTTTCATTTTATTTTAGACTATCCCCTTTCGAAATCATTTTGGCTATGGTTGGGGGCATGTCCCGACATAGATTGTGTTTTGGCTTTTAGAGGCTTTGTGGATTACTGTGGATTGGGATGGATGTTAAATTTATTAGATTTCTTTGTGATTTAGTTGCTTAACTATCTTGTTATATGTTCGAAATTAATCCGTTGCTAGGTAAATTGTGTTTTGTTTGGCTAGACAAAGGGGGTGGTCTCCGATCCTCGGCGGACTTGAGATACTCGTCACGGCCAGGCCCTGGTTCAGGTCGTGACACCATATCCACTAACAAATATAATATATAAAGACAATAAAGGAAACTACACGCATAATATAACTATGTAAACTAACTTCACAACAACACATAAGAAAAAATACAACACTGTAAAGAATTGCAATGCAACATAATGATGTTATGATGTATGTAAGTCATCGCATGAATTTTTGTATACAACTTTCAAGCCTCAACACTTCAAGACAAGAACCATAGGGTTCACAACCCTTTTATCTCAATCTCATACCTCCGTTCACATCGTCGACTAATGTTCGTTGACCAAAGATTTTATAAGGTGTCTCATGTACAAAATCAATGTCTCTCAGTGGTACAAACATCTCTTGAAAATGTATGTATGAAATGATCATGAAATTCTTAAAACTAATATGTTGAAAGATAATAATCAATTCAATAGAGGTGTCAATAAGCCCAAAAATCAACTCAACATGTCAAGAATTCATGATATGAGCTCTGTTCGACACCACGAAGATGAATAGTCATGTAAGATATCAAAATATCATTTCAAAAACCCCTTACTTGAGTATATCATAATAATAAAGGCAATTAATGCTCAAGTAAGTTCTATAATAACAAGGCAAGTTCCTACTCAGGCGATACAATAATAGCTAAGACAATCAAATGCACGAATAAGACCTATAATATCATATAAAGCCTCCACTCGGGCATTACCATAATTATATTCTCTCAAGTCAACACAATATGCAAATAATCCCCTACTTAGGAACACTCTAATAATAATAATATCAAAATATAACTCTTACAACTAAATTCCTTATCCCATAGCGTGCTTTACATTATCGTTAACCACCTAACACAGTCTAAAAAAAGTTAAGCCATAACCTTCCTAGAAATGCTGAAAATACAAGCCTAAGACTTCAATGCAGTGCCTTTCCCTCACGAAAGATCTCAGAACAAGATAAATCTACCAAAAATATAATAAATGAATCAAAAGGAAGATAATGATACCCATATCCGCTCTATTTGAATTGCATCCAAAATTAGTTTAAAAAGTGCATTCGAAAATGAAAGGAGTAAACTTAAAATTTTATTTTAGAAACATGTTCCTAATGTAAAAAAAGAGGTTGTATGCAAAAATAAGTTGAAATCGGTATCAAATCGATGAAAAATCATTTTAAGAGTTTACATGAGAAATCCCCAAAGTCCAAGTTTGAGAACAAGTTTAAAGATATTTTGAATATAGAATCAGTAGGAAACTAATGAAAATAAGAGTTGGATCTTGCCCAAGCAGAGTGATGAAGACAAACTTATAAATCACCATTTTCCAAAGCCCCTAAGATAAAAAATAGTGATAATAGTAAAAATGGAGCATTTACACTATCTTTTGAATAGTACCTCCTGATTGCAATCCTTATCTTGCGACCACAAGGGTCAATGTTGATCAGAAATTAAGTTGGTCATCGCGATCGCTAGAGAAAGGCTTCGTGACCTTATTGGTCAAACCCGACACAATCCATTGATTTAACCATTGCGATTGTGTTACCACCACCATCCAATTTCAATAAAGACTATAATTGAGTCCCACAATCATGACATATGTCCATGCAATCGTGATGAAAGGTTTGATGCACCAAATATCAGCAATTGCACCAGCTGAAATTACAACTTCAAAGTCTCCAAATGGATCTTAGTGATTAATTTGGGACCCCACAGAATTAAACCACATAACCTACTAGGTTATTTTTGATTTTTCAAACTCAATGAAACCATTGGATTTTTGATGAAAGGTCATTTTCATCTAATTATCCCCATGACCAATAAAAGTTTAATTTAACTAGTTTCTGAAATAAGAGTTGAAATGTAAAATTGAGCCTCGGGACCCAAGCTAACTATTCTCTTAATCCAAAATCAATATTTCAGATTTAGTGGAATTTTCCAAATACTCATTCGGTGCCCAACATTCAAAATATTGACAAAAGTCAAATTAATTACCTTTAAAGCCTCTAATAGTCTCAAACTCTCTCAAAACTCTCTAGAATGCATTGAGAACCATGCCAACTATTTTCATGACTCACAAATAACATGTAGCAACTACGGGAATGCCAAACTAGTAAAAAAACATAAAAAGAAAAAAACCACAACTATTGTTACATTGTCTACCACAAAAATAATAGTTCTACCTTAAACTAAAAGCTAATAAAACACCTGAAGCAGTAAAGAGCTGGAGATATCTATGGCTCAGATCGAACTCGACCTCCCAAGTTGCCTCCTTAATAAGGTGATGTATCCACTGGACCTTCACTAAATCAATACACTTAAACCTCAACTTCCTAGTTTGCCTAATTAGAATTGTAACAGGATCCTTCTCGTAGGATAAATCATGATCTAATACAACAGAATCCCACTGAATTGTATGTGCATCATTTGGACGGTATCTCTTCAACATTAAAACATGAAATACAATATGAACAACTAATAGAATGGAGGTAAATCTAGCATATACACCATATCACCATACTTTGCAAGGATCTCAAAAGGTCCAATAAACCTCAGACTAAGCTTCCCTTTCTTCCCAAACCTCTTGACACCCTTCATGGATGAAATCTTCAACAGGGCTTGATCTCCAATCAAGAAAATAATATCACAGACTTGATGGTTGGTAGAAATCTTCTACCGGCTCTGGTAGCCACTAGCCTTTGCTAAATCAGTCTCACATAATCCCTTAAATCCCTAAACAAATATATACCTCAAGGTCTTACCTTAAAAGAGTTAAACCATTCCACGGTGGATCTAACTTCCCATCTATATAAAGCCTCAAAAGACAATATCTGAGTGATGGAATAGGAACTGTAGTTGTAGGAAAACTCCTATAAGGTCAAGAATTGGTCCGAATGACCATCAAAATCCATCACATATGCTTATATAATGTCTTCTAGAACCTGAATAGTTCTCTTAGACTGACCATTTGTCTGAGGATAAACAATTATGCTCATGTCAAGCTAAGTACCCAACTCACTATGTATGGTACTCTAAAAACTTAAGGAAACTGAGTACCTCTGTTAGAAACAATGGATTTCTAAATATCATGTATTTAAACAATCTCTCTAATATAGA
Organism: Capsicum baccatum var. pendulum; assembly: GCA_030864225.1. Taxonomy (NCBI): domain Eukaryota; kingdom Viridiplantae; phylum Streptophyta; class Magnoliopsida; order Solanales; family Solanaceae; genus Capsicum; species Capsicum baccatum. The sequence continues at coordinate 166,581,230 of CM061558.1, read as the reverse complement.
TCTTGGCCAACTTCTCCATATTAATACTTGCTCTCACAGGTACAAAATGTGCTGATTTGGTCAATCTATCCTTAATCACCCAAACATAGTCAAACTTCTCCAACGTCGAGGGTAGGCCAACTATATAATCCATAGGTATCAACTCCTATTTCTTCTTGGGAGTGGGCATCCTCTATATTATACTTCCTGGTCATTGATGCCCATAATTCACATGCAGGAAATTTAGGCACTTAGCCATAAAATCTACAATATCCTTTTTCATATAACCGTACAATAATATTGCTTAATGTCATGACACATTTTATCCACTCTTGGGTAAATGTAATATCTAGGACAATGAGTCTCCTCCAAGATAAGTATAACCCATAAACCAACCCTTGGTACACAAACTTGACTACTAATCCTCAAAGCACCATAAGAATTAAGAGATACTAACTTGGTCTCACCGCTCAACACTCTATCATGAATCACCCTCTATCTATCATTATCAAACTGATGAGTTCAAATTTGGTCCACCATAGAAGACCTAGATTCAAAAAAGGATAACACATGTTTGGGTGTTGAAATATCAAGCCTAATTAATTGGTTAAGTAAAGATTGAACCTCCAAGACCAAAGGGCACTTATGGGTCAAAATATGAGCAAAAGTTCCTATATATTTCACCTTTCGGCTCAAGGCATCCCAAAATAATTAGCCTTGCCCGGATGATAAAGAATAGTGAGATCATAGTCCTTAAGTAACTCAAACCATCGACACTGCTCATATTAAGATCTCGCTGGATAAAGAAATACTAGAGGCTATGATGATGGGAGAAAATCTCACAATAGACCCCATATAAGTAACATTGCCATAATTTTAACATAAGAATCACCACGACCAACTCCAAATCATGGGTAGGGTAATTCGTCTTATGAGGCTTCAACTGACTAGAAACACATACAATTACCTTACCCGCATACATCAACATAGCACCAAATCCAACTTCAAAAGCATCACAGAAAATGGTAAATCCTATGACCTTCTTGGGTATGGTGAAGATATGGACCAAAGTCCACTACTCTTTTAGATTTTGAAAGCTGTTCTAACAAATATCCGACCACTGAAATACAATCTTCTTTTGAGTCAACTTGGTCGAAGGAGCTGCAATAGAAGATAAACCCTCCATAAAATACTAACAATAACTCACTAAGCCAATGAAGCTCTAAATCTTAATCAGAGAAGTAGGTCTAGACCAATCATGATTAGTGTTATCTTGGCCGAATTGATTATTACCATTCTTGGTCACTACATGACGTAAGAAAGATAGAAAATCCAACCAAAGCTCGCACATAGAGAACTTGGTGTATGACTTCTCATCTCGCAACCTCTAAAGCACAATCCTTATTTATCTCACATGGTCAATCGTATTCTTAGAATAAACCAAGATATCATCTATGAATTCAATCATGAAGGAATCAAGATACGATCAAAATACTAGGTTCATTAACTCCATGAATGTTTTTGTGGAATTGGTCAACCTAAAAGGCATGAACAAAAACTCATAATGATCATACCACGTCTAGAAAAATACTCTTTGGAACATTGAAATCTCTAAACCTCAAATGGTGATATTCGGATCTCAAGTCAATCTTAGAAAACATTGAAGCGCCCTATAACTGGTTAAATAGATCATTAATGTAAGAAATAGGATACTTATTCTTGTTATTCACCTTGTTCACTTATCAATTTTCAATTCATGTATACATAGATCCATCATCTTTTCTTCTCAAATAAGAGTGGGGCACTCCAAGGAGACACACCAAGTCTACTGAAACCCTTATTCAATAAATCCTATAATTGCTCCTTTAATTCCATCAAGTCAATTAGGGCCATCTTGTAAGGAGAAATAGAAATAGGCATGGTGCCAGGTATACCATCTGTAGAAAAATCAATATCACAATTTGGAGACATACCCGAAAAATCTAAAGAAAACACATCTTAAAATTTCCTAACAACTCGAATAGAATACAAAAGAGATGGTGAAGAAAAACTAGTACTGCAAATATAGGCCAAATAAGAAAAACACACATTTTCTACCATATGTCAAGAATGTAGAAAAGATATAAACCCCTTCAAACCCAAATTAGGAGTACCCTTCAATAAACCTTGCACACTTGGAGTAGTTAAAGTCATGGTCTTGGTAAAACAATCCAAAACTACATAATTGGAAGATAACTGATCCATTCACAAGATAACACCAAAATCAACCATATCTAAGATAATAAAGTTTACCTAGGTCTTATGCCCTGCAATGGTCATACATAAATCGATATACCTGATCCACCACTAAATAATATACCATTGGTGTGAAAATATGAATAAGATCAACAAGAAACTTATATGCAACATCAACACTAGAAATAAAGTATGTAGACACATAGGGGAATGTAGATCTAGGGTGAAATAACATAAAAGTAGAATAATGGCAGACTAGGACAAAACATGTGATAACTGCATTAGAGGCCTCTATCTTAGGTTTCCCAAGTATAGCATAGCACTAAACACATCCACTCCTATATTGAGCAACCGTAATCTATTACTACGAGTTCGCTGAGCTCTAGCTAGAGCACCTTTAGTACTACCTCTACTACTCTATGAACTCCCTCTTTCTGCAAAAATATGAGTAGGAATAAATTAAAGATGAGAACCCTACTGGGAAAGATTAAACACATGCTAAGGACAAAATATCACAAATAACTAGTGTCCTCACATATATAACACCCTCTACTATTGATGTTAGGCGTATTTACACGCCTAACGTAGTATAATCTACATATATTTTAGCTAAGTTTTGAGGACAAAATATATAATTCATGCACTTTTAGTCCTTTTTCCTGTAAGTGATCTACCAAACATGATTAGCAAGTTTTCAGGAATAAATGATGCAGATTTCAGCATTTTATGGATAACTTGACGCCAAAGGAAGCTTCACGAAAGAAGGAAAGGAGATCTTGGACGCCAAGGACTAAAAGTGACGCATGGAAAACCTTCCCCGGGCAAAAACAACAATTCTAAAGACTTTGGGGATCAGTAGTAACTTATTAGGATTAGGATAATGATGCAGTAACCTAGTAGGATTAGGTTAAGTAATGCAGTAGCTTAGTAGGAATAGGATATGGGTGTTATAAATATCCTATTTTGCTAAAGTTTTTATAATTCCGAATTATTCTAATTCTTCCATTAATTCAAATTCTCATACTTCTACTTTTTATTCAACACTCTCAATTCTTATTCTCTTCATCTATTCAAATCTTAATTTTCACAACAAGAGAAACGCTATTATTAAAGGAATTCACGCCACAAAGCCCTACCAACATCTACTACACGTGAGATCTTTATTTTGGTATAATGATAATGTCTATTGTGATTTCCATTGCACTCATGAGTAGCTAAACTTCTCTGCTGGGGTTATGGAAGCCTTATGAGATACTATCTATTGCTATGAGTTTGTGAATTCTTGACACGTATGCTACTTATATAATTACTCTCTTCATCTTAATGCAAATTCTTGTGGTTGCAAACACATAGAATACGCCAGTATAGCATTAACTTGTTCGAAAGAAAAGTTATATGTCTGGAAAAGAGATAATGTCAAGGTAATAGGGCACCAATCCCTGTTAAAAAGTTAGTGCCGTAACTGGATTAACCTCTTGGAGAATTTGTACCGTTAGATACGCTTTAAGCTCGAAAGAGTTAAAGTGAAATAATCCTTGATGGTCGAAAGACGCCTGGATTTACCATTGAATACAATTCTCTATAAGCACATGCATGTCTGAATTCCACATAACTCATAGCCAATAGAGACGTATAACGAATAAGGTGGACATAACCCGAACTCTCATTTCTTATTGGTTAAACATCTTACTAAACATTCTTTCTTTTTACTTTGCGATTTTTCATTTTTCACTTTGTTACATTATTGCACACTACAATCCCCCCGTTTTACGAAACTTTGACCAAAAGTCTAATAATCTTCGCTTACTTAGTGACCAAGTATTCTCTGTGGGATTCGACACCCAACCCAGTTGGGTTTTATATTTGACAACGACTGCTTACACTCTTACGAGAGCTGTAGTTTGAGCGTTATCAAATTTTGACGCCGTTGCCGGGGAATACAGTTGTCTACTAAATTTGTGATTGTTACTAGACCCTTTGGTCCAAGATTCTCGTACTTTACTTTTAGTTATTATTTTTGTTTTCTGCAGTTTTTTTATCCAGTGCATGCCCCATACTCGAAGTTCTGGTCAACTATTTTTACCTTTTAATCCTGAACCACATCGTATTGGCAGAATGGAGGCTCAACAGAAAATTGAAAGAAGGGCTGCTCAACAGGAACAGGCTAGACTAGCTGCTCTGGCCGCCGCTCAAGTGTATCAACAGAATATTGATAATCCTGGGCGAGCAACAAATCCTGACGATGAGGATCTAGGTGATGATGAGTTACTAAACCCTAGGCGTGATACTGAGATGGCGACACCAGCCAACAGAAGAGATCGTCAAGCTAGGTTCAGGCATGAACGCCGAGCCATACCATTCGATGATGATAATGATCTTGATGGAGCTGGTGCCACAGGAGCCATTATTCCTCCGCCATTGGCACTCGGAGCCAAGTTCAACATCACGAGCACCATGATTCAGTTATTGAAACTCAAGGGATTATTCGGTGGACTAGCAGGTGATGATCCGAATATGTATCTGATCAACTTTATTTCTACATGCAAGTCATTCGACAATCCTGGCATTGGACAGAATGCAATTCGGTTGTGCCTATTTCCATTGTCTCTATCTGGGGAGGCAACTCTATGGTTGAACGGGCTGACTCCTGATTCTATCACTAATTGGAGGTAATTAAAAGATGCTTTCCTAGAAAGATTCTTTTCGCCATCCAAGAGAGCACAATTGAGAGATGAAATCAGTAATTTTCGATAGCTTCCAACTGAAGCCCTCCACGAAACATGGAAGAGATTCAAGAAGAAGCTTATGAGGTGCCCAAACCATCACATGACCAATGTTAACTTGATGGAGATACTATATAGATCCTTGAATTCTATAACTAAACCTGTGGTGGATAATGCGGCTGGAGGATCATTTATGGACCTCACCTTTGTTCAGGCAAGTGATATTCTAGACCGAATGACGAAGCAAAGTAGGGCGTGGCATACCAGATATTCTGAGGTAGCAAGCCCCACTTTTTCCATAGGCATGACTGCAGAACAAAGGAGAAGAGAAGAAGAACGTGATCAAGATTTGGCGCACATGAAAACACAAGTGGATCTTCTTACAAAGCATCTACTATCAGGGAAGACCAAAAATGTCAAAGCAGTTGCGTCAAAAGGAAGAGAGGAATCCAATTCTGAGAAAGAAGCCAACTACGTGAACAATCAGGGGGGTTTCCGAGGCAATGCCCAAGGAAACCAAGGTCGGAACTATTATGATAATTCTAGAAACAAGGACCGGGATCAAGGTAGTTGGAAGAACAAGACTGACAGGAGTGGCGTGTATATTCCTCCTGGACGACGAGAGGCCACTGCATCAGGTTCGAGAAATATGTCAATGAAAGATATGATGGCTAAGCTGTTGAAAGGAGTGGAAGCAACCAGCACGGGAGTAACTGAGGTAATAAATGACTCGGCCTCAATAAAGCAATTGGTTGACTCACATTCCACTTCAATAAAATAGCTGGAACAACAATTGAGTCAAATTTCAGCCACATTAAATCAAAGAAAAGTTGGCACCCTACCGAGCGACACAATGCAAAACCCAAGAAATGATGGAACATGCATGGCTGTTACTACCAGAAGTGGTAAGGTGCTGGAAAATTCATCCCAAAGCAAGCAAGTGGCCGAAGATATCATAGGAGATGACGCCGTCGAAACTGATGAAGACGTTCATGACGTCAGTCCTCAACGTCCACAGTCTGAAAAGATCTCCGAACCTAAGCATGATGAAAAGAAAGTCGTGGAGAAAACAATTCCCCTTCGACCACCTTCTTTTCTGCAAAGATTAAAGAAGAGAGCTGATGATACCAAGTTCAATAAATTCATGTCAATGTTAAAACAGCTGACCATTAATGTTCCCTTGGTTGAGGCACTAGAACAAATGCCAGGCTACGCAAAATTTATGAAGGATCTTTTAACAAAGAAGCGAGCAGCAAGTGGTGAGTTGACAGATACTGTTCATCATTGTAGTGCAATTGCTACCAGATCACTAGTTCAGAAGAAGGCAGACCCAGGAGCCTTCACTATACCTTGCACTATCGGATCTTTGAATTTTGCCAAGGCATTATGTGATTTAGGAGCCAGCATCAACTTGATGCCATTATCCATTTACAAAAAGTTGGGGTTGGGTGATCCTACTCCAACCAATATGAGGCTTGTGATGGCTGATAGGTCGGTAAAACGACCTGTTGGTATTCTATGTGATGTATTGGTGAAGGTTTCTTCATTCATCTTTCCAGCGGACTTCGTTATTTTGGATTGTGAGGTAGACTCTGAAGTTCCCATAATCTTGGGGCGTCCTTTCCTTGCAACAAGAAGTGTGCTTATTGATTTAAGAGCTAATGAGCTTCTATTCCGGATGAATAACGAAGTAGTCCGCTTTGATGTATGTAAATCAATGAAGCACCCCAAAGATCTGAACGTGTTCTCGGTAGCCGATGTTTATATTGATGATGAGAAAGAATTACCCATAGAGGAGCAGCTTATTGATGACCCATTGGCGGTTGTGCTTATGAATGTTGAGCATAAGGATGCTGAAAATTATGAAGAAACTATTTGTGCTCTAACAGGACTAGGGTCATATCCTCATGCTCCCAAGAAGCTGGACCTTGATCTCAAAAACCGACCAACACCACCAGCTAAACCATCTATTGAGGAACCACCCACGTTAGAATTAAAGAAGCTGCCTAACCATTTAAAGTATGCATTCTTGGGAAGCGGTAACACACTTCCGGTTATTGTGGCGGCAGATTTAGGTGAGCAGCAAGTTGCAGATCTCATCACGGTTCTACGAAAGTACATGAGAGCCATCGGTTGGACTATCGCTGACATCATTGGTATTCCGCCTGGGATTTGTACACACAAGATTCAGCTTGAAGAAAATTGCTTACCCACTATTGAGCATCAAAGGCGTCTGATCCACCTATGGAAGAGGTGGTGAAAAAAGAAGTTATTAAATGGTTAGATGCTGGGGTTGTGTATCCAATCTCCGACAGTAAATGGGTAAGCCCGGTACAATGTGTACCAAAGAAAGGTGGCATGACGGTAGTTGCGAATGAAAAAAATGAGTTAATTCCACTCAGACCTGTCACAGGGTGGAGAGTATGCATGGATTACCGTAAGCTGAATTCGTGGACACTTAAAGATCACTTTACAATGCCCTTTATTGACCAAATGCTTGATCGATTAGCAGGGAAAGGATGGTTTTGTTTCTTAGACGGTTATTGCGGCTATAATCAGATATGTATCACCCCCGAAGATCAAGAGAAGACAACGTTTACATGCCCATATGGTACGTTTGCCTTCAAACGTATGCCATTTGGGCTATGTAATGCACCCGCCACTTTTCAGCGTTGTATGATGTCCATATTCTCTGATATGGTGGAAGACACGCTGGAGGTATTCATGGACGATTTTTCAGTTGTGGGTGAGTCATTTGAATCGTGCTTGACAAATCTAAGTATGGCGTTGCAGAGATGTGTTGAATTCAACCTAGTGCTGAATTGGAAGAATTGCCACTTTATGGTGAAATAAGGTATTGTTCTTAGGCATAAAATCTCCAAAGGAGGAATTGAGGTGGATCGAGCTAAAATCAAAGTTATCGAGAAACTACCACCCCCAATTTCGGTCAAAGGAGTTCGTAGTTTCCTCGGTCATGCAGGTTTCTACCGAAGGTTTATCAAAGACTTCTCCAAAATTGCTAGTCCATTATGCAAACTTTTGGAGAAAAATGCAAAGTTTGACTTCAATGAGGATTGTATAAAGGCATTTGAATGCCTCAAAGAGAAGCTAATTGAAGCTCCTATCATGGTAGCACCAGATTGGTCTTTACCATTTGAAGTCATGTGTGATGTTAGCGGGGTAGCTTTAGGTGCTGTACTTGGCCAGAGAAGAGAAAAGTTATTCCATCCAATCTACTATGCGAGTAAGGTCTTGAACGAAGCCCAAAAAAACTATACTGTCACAGAACAAGAGCTTCTAGCAGTTGTGTATGCCTTTGAAAAGTTCCGTGCTTATTTGTTGGGAACCAAAGTGATAGTTCATACAGACCATGTAGCCCTTAGATATCTGATGACAAAGAAAGATGCAAAACCAAGGCTAATTCGATGGGTATTGTTGCTGCAAGAATTTGATTTGGAGGTAAAAGATAGAAGAGGTTGCGAAAACCAAGTGGCTGATCATCTATCTAGACTCAAGAATGAGCATATATCACAGCAAGATCGTGAGATTGACGATGCCTTCCCTGATAAAGAGATTTTAGCCATAATGCTGGAGGAGTTACCATGGTATGCAGATTTTTCAAACTTCATGGTGAGTAATGTGATGCCTACGAATCTATTATTTTATCAAAAGAGGAAGTTCATGCATGGGACAATCCATATTTGTTTAGACGATGCGCGGATGGTGTTATGAGGCGATGCATATCCCATGTTGAGGTGCCGAATATATTGGAAGCATGTCACACTTCCCAAGTTGGGGGACATCACGCAGGTAATCGTACAGCAAGGAAGGTATTGAAAAGTGGCTATTATTGGCCTTCAATATTTAAAGATGCCTACGACTTTGTGAGAAGATGCGACCAATGTCAGAGACAATGTGCGATTTCGAAACACCATGAGATGCCCATGTCAAAAATCCTTGAAGTAGAGCTCTTTGATGTATGGGGTATCGATTTTATAGGTCCATTCGTGAATTCGTTTGGAATGAAATATATCTTAGTTGCTGTAGATTATGTTTCAAAATGGGTCGAAGCAGTAGGATTGGCTGATAATGAAGGAAAACATGTTGCATTCTTGAAGAAAAACATCTTCTCTCGTTTTGGGGTACCACGTACTATCATAAGTGATGGAGGATCTCACTTTTGCAACAAACTGTTCAAATCCGTGTTGGCAAAATATGGTGTCAAGCAACATAAGGTAGCCACGCCTTATCACCCACAAACTAGTGGACAAGTAGAGGTTTCCAATCGAGAGATCAAGCAAATCCTTGCTAAGACTGTAAATGCGAATAGGAAAGATTGGTCTCGGAAGCTGGACGATGCACTATGGCCTTATAGGACTGCATTCAAAATGCCAATTGGTATGTCCCCGTACCAAATAGTTTATGGGAAAGCTTGTCATTTACCCATTGAGCTCAAGCACAAAGCATTATGGGCGTTGAAGCGACTGAATTTGAATTGGGATGATGCTATGAACTTGAGATTGGAGCAGCTGAATGAGATGGATGAATTCCGTCTACATGCATATGAAAGATCAGACCTATACAAGGAGCGGATGAAAAAGTATCATGATCAGCGGATTGTTCCACGAAAATTCCAAAAGGGTGATATGGTACTTTTTTTCAATTCCAGACTAAAGCTATTCCCAGGTAAGTTAAGGTCCAAATAGTCTGGTCCATACAAGATTAGCCAAGTCTACTCGTCTGGAGTAGTTGATCTAGAAGACAATAATGGTGTTGTCTTTAAGGTGAATGGCCAACGAGTAAAACCATATATTGGGCCCCTTGACTCGATGAACTATATGGCCACCATCTATCTCGACGAAGTTTAAGTACTCGAGGTAACTATGTCGTGCCGCGATAATAAATCAAGCGCTAGATGGGAGGCAACCCATCGTGATTTTTTCATTTCCTTTGCATTTGTTGTTACTAAATAAAAATCCATAAAGAAGAGTCGATCCACGACCGAAACTAAGGCGCTTGATGGGAGGCAACCCATCGTTCTAATCATTTTTGTTGTTTTTGAGTGCATGTAGGTGCAAGAGGTGTAAAGGAGGAGATTGGTTTCAAATTTTGATTTGGAAGTATTGCATGTTGAAGGTGGTAAGTTAGGAATGAAGAAGCAAAAGGCTATGGCTGAGGCATTGCTTATGAAAATATAGGCTAAGAACAAGGCAAGGCCTATGAAAATCTAGGCCACGAACAAGGCAAGGCCTATACTATGGCCTAAGCTCTCGGATTCTAGAGTGCCATAGCATAGGCGCCGCCTATGCTCAACAATGCCATAGCATAGGCGCCACCTATGAAAAAGCCTTTTGTCTCTGAATCTCATATGCCATGGCATAGGCGCCGCCTATGCCTAACAATGCCATAGCATAGGCGCCGCCTATGCTCAACAATTCTTTGCTAAAGGCGCCGCCTATGCCAAGCATAGGCAAAGCATTAGGCGCCGCCTATGGTCACTTTTTGTCTCCAAATCCGATTCTAAATGGGTCAAAACCCGACCCAAGCTTGTCCTATAAATAGAACCTTAGTCTTAAATCAAAAACACATTGCAATTCACCCTAAAGCGCCGCCTACCTCTCCAAATTCTCTCAAAAATTTTCCTTTTGCTCTTTTACTTTGCAAGAACATCTTCCAAGGCCATCAACCAAGTAAGTACTTCTTTGTTCTTCTTTTATATTCCGTAAGTACTACACTACTACGTCTATAATGAATTGTTTAATCTTAAAGTAGTATTGATGATTTGAATATGGTTGATTTGTTGTGGTGAAACTAAGTGAGTGAAAGAATACGTAAGGATGCTCTTGACTTGTTTCCAACTTGTATTTGATTTTGATACACTGTCATACTTTTGCGGAATTGACATGGTCAAGATAATTGCATAACCTTGTAACTTGAAAGCTTGCTTGAATGACTTGTTTATTGCAATGAAAATCATGGTTAACTACAAACATAAGATGTTGTGATTATTCCAAGCCATAAATTGATACAATATCTATGTAGTAGTTTTATTCAAAGTGATGCATTAGTCCAAAACATGAAAGCATTACCAAGATTACATGATCTAGAATTGAGAAAGGATAGTTAAGATGATACAAAAAGTATAACTGCACTGATTATATTGTTGGAACATAACACCTAAACGTATATTGATGAAATCTGAGTAATCGACATCGTTCACTTCACTAGTTCGTACAAACAAACTAAGTGTGGGGTGGTGCCACTAATGCTTGTTTATTGATTGTATCCACCGAGATGAAGCTAACATGACTATTATTTTAATCTCAGGTACAATGGCATCAAAACCAAGACAAGGGAAAGAAAAAGCAACCACTTCACAAAAAGGCCAAAAAAGGGGACGAAAAGAGCAACGAGAATTCTCCTCGCTGTAAATACCTCACCGCATGTTTGGAATTAAATGGGTCCTCGAGGAGGAAGGAAAAGAGTGGTATAGGAACAATAAAGAGAAAAAATATGTTCATGTGGAGTTGATACACAAGGAAAGCCTAGCAAATAAAAAACCCCGTATGTTGGCTAAGATAATGGCGTTACATCTTGATTTCATCTTCCGAGATATGGGAGAGTGCAATCTTGATTTAACACGTGAATTCTATGTGAACTGGTCACCGAAAACTACAGTGAGTGAAGTAAAGATTCGGGGCCAAGTTCTGTAACTAAATGCGGAGTTCTTCAACTCCTTTCTGGGTTTGCCATCTGTTGATCCATCACTACTCAAAGAGATGTATAACAGACCTCCGTACAGGCAAATTAGACACACATTGTGCGGAACAATATCTATAGCATGATGGAGCAGACACAAGGACACTGGTCGGCATAACACCTTCCCATATGCTTCCTTGAATAGAGAAGCTCGGATATGGATGCAAATAGTCAACTCTTGTCTGATTCTAGGGACCCAGTACATAAAGATTACATGAGATAGATTGTTCTTGGTGTACGCGTTGATGACGAATGTTCCTATCAACATTGGGGCAATTATTCGATCTACAATGCGAAAGGCCAGGCTACACAAGAGGTCCCACTTCAGCTTTGGTAATCTGTTGACCGCAATATTAAGGAAGGAGGACATCGAAGAGGAACCGGCTGATCATAAACTTCCACACAACCCAAAGAAGGTTGACCTCACAAAGGTTAAAGATGCTGAAACCACGCATGGCGTCAACCTTACCACTGCGGAAAGGCATGGTCGGGATGTGAGTTTCTTTCACCATCTTTATGGCATGACTCGGTTTACCATGATGAGCGGAGGTCGTGTTCCAACAGCTGCAGAGCTCCAACAGATGGATTATTACTACCCAATGAATAAGCATGCAAGGCAAATGTGTGGAGTAGGTGTGTACTTTGAGGAACCTCTTCATGACGATGTGCCAACCGATGATGATCGTTGAATGCCAGACTCCGACGTGGAGGAGAACTCTGATGGCGACGACTCCAATGATGATTCCGATGAAGGGGGTATGGCCCCAGACATAGAGGAGGAGTACGACTAATCCAGGTTCTTCTTATTTATTTTCCACTGAGGACAGTGTGTCCCATCTAAGTGTGGGGTGATGGTATTTGTATGCTATACTTCTTTATCTGCATTTGCATTCATTTATGTTTGTTTGTTTTTTTTTTGTTTTAGTGGTTAAATTTTTTTTTATAAAATTTTTTAACTTTGCATGAAATTGTTTTGATAGGCAGCATGGTATTACGACAAGAGTCTGTGATAAAATCATTACTATGGAGACGTTTAGGCTCTAATAGTGACTCATTATGTGATAATTATGTGGTTTAATTCCTTCATCTGTTGGGTCAAGAGTCTATACTGCTTCCAATAAAGTCGACCATGTACCTTGTGTGTGTGAGATGATAGTATATTCTATGTTTGTGACTGATGCTAGAACTTGCCTGGTATGTATGTAAAGCGAAATGAAGAGTGTGAGTTTAGGAGATGATTTAGGCATTTCTTTGGCAACCTATGATTGTTTACCTTCATTTTATCTACCCATGGACATCATCCTAGATAACCCCCTTTGAGACTTTAGCCTATTTTCTTTGATAGCCTCATATGTAAGCCTAATCCATTTTTTTTCAAGATCATAATTTGATCCAAATTCCTAAGTGCTTTTAAATTGTAAAGTCATGTGACAAAATAAGAGGAAATTGGGTGAGAGTAGTGCCTTAAAGTGAATTGGTACTTGAATTCGTTATGAAAAAGAATGGTTATCATAGAGGTGTGTTATAAAAAAAAGAGAAGAGAGAAAAATGAAAAGGAAAATAAAAAGTTAATTCTGTTCAAAATTAAATAACAAAAGCGGTGAGAAGGGGGTGGTAGATTAAAAGATAGTAGAAAGGTTGTTTGAAAGAAAGCATAAATGGCATAATGTGATGTATTGAAGTGCTTAGGAACATAGTCACTATTTCTGGCCAAAATAGTCCTACCCGTCCCTTAGCCTACATTACAACCTGTAAAGACCTATTTGATCCTAAGCTTAGCGTTCTGATATTTAGTGGAGCATTACACTAAGGGAAAGCCTATGGTCATCAGTTCCAACATATGAATTCTTTGTGAGAGTGAGAGCAAGGATAATCTTATACCCATGTTCGAAATATATACCATACTTGTGAGTGATTACGGGTTATATTTTGTGAGACACACATGGTTGATGAGTTTTGGGTGGTTGTGTATGATTCTTTGTACCTTAACTTTTGGATACGAATTAACCATCATCACGAGTCTATGTTAGAGGTTGAATTGTTTCTAGTAGTGGTCAGAAAACTACTCTTTGTTAATAATTGTCGTGCCTGTCTTAATGAATATTTTGTGTTGTTACTGTGAAACCCTAAGTAGATGTTTATATGGACATGATATTTTTTTTGAGGACGAAGAAAGCTTTAAGTGTGGGGTGTTGATGTTAGGCGTATTTACATGCCTAAAGTACTATAATCTACCCATATTTTAGCTAAGTTTTGAGGACAAAATATATAATTCATGAACTTTTAGTCCTTTTTCCTGTAAGTGAGCTAACAAACGTGATTAGCAAGTTTTCAGGTATAAATGATGCAGATTTCAGCATTTTATGGATAACTTGACACCAAAGGAAGCTTTACAAAAGAAGGAAAGGAGAGCTTGGACGCCAAGGACTAAAAGTGACGCATGGAAAACCTGTCCCCGTCAAAAACAGCAATTCTAAAGACTTTGGCGATCAGCAGCAACTTATTAGGATTAGGATAATGATGCAGCAACCTAGTAGGATTAGGTTAAGTAATGCAGTAGCTTACTAGGAATAGGATATGGGTGTTATAAATACCCTATTTTGCTGAAGTTTTTATAATTCCGAATTATTCTAATTCTTCCATTAATTCGAATTCTCATACTTCTACTTTTTATTCAACACTCTCAATTCTTATTCTCTTCATCTATTCAAATCTTAATTTTCACAACAAGAGAAACGCTATTCTTAAAGGAATTCACGCCACAACGCCCTACCAACATCTACTACACGTGAGATCTTTATTTTGGTATAATGATAGTGTCTATTGTGATTTCCATTGCACTCATGAGTAGCTAAACTTCTCTGTTGGGGTTATGGAAGCCTTATGAGATACTATCTATTGCTATGAGTTTGTGAATTCTTGACACGTATGCTGCTTATATCATTACTCTCTTCATCTTAATGCAAATTCTTGTGGTTGCAAACACATAGAATACGCCAGTATAACATTAACTTGTTCGAAAGAAAAGTTATATGTCTGGAAAAGAGATAATGTCAAGGTAATAGGGCACCAACCCCTGTTAAAAAGTTAGTGCCATAACTGGATTAAACTCTTGGAGAATTTGTACCGTTAGATACGCTTTAAGCTCGAAAGAGTTAAAGTGAAATAATCCTTGATGGTCGAAAGACGCCTGGATTTACCATAGAATACAATTCTCTATAAGCACATGCATGTCTGAATTCTGCATAACTTATAGCCAATAGAGACGTATAACTCATAAGGTGGACATAACCCCAACTCTCAATTCTCATTGGTTAAACATCTTACTAAACATTCTTTCTTTTTACTTTGCTATTTTTCGTTTTTCACTTTGTTACATTATTGCACACTACAATCCCCCCTTTTTACGAAACTTTCACCAAAAGTCTAATAATCTTCGCTTACTTAGTGACCAAGTATTCTCTGTGGGATTCGACACCCAACCCAGTTGGGTTCTATATTTGACAACGACCGCTTACACTCTTACGAGAGCTGTAGTTTGAGCATTATCAACTATCTCACTCAAGATGAGAGAGCCTAAAAAACAAAAATTACCTCACTATTTCAAATAACAAAAATTGGAGACTTTACCTGCATGTCCCGACCTCTAGATGATTGAAACCATCAAAACCACAACTTACTGAATTAATCCTATAAAGCTGCCTAAACTGGTCTACCATGATAACCATGAGCACTCCTTCCAGAAAACCCTCTACCTTGAAACAAATATTTACTAAACTCGCTCAATCAATATATTTTCTTAACACCACCACGGTAACGCCCCAAGAACCCATCTCGAGACTTCACACGATGCTTAAGGTCACACGTGGCCTCAAGCTAACACTCTAAGACTGTCATCACTTTCAGAACTCACTGTAATATAAATCATGCTAAGATAAAGAGAAATAAGCATGTTATAACCATTCTTAGATAAAAAATGATACTATCCCGTACAACCAAAATACTGAGATCCTGTACATACTGGCACACTAATCTGACAAAGCCTCTACTACATAAGACTGAGGATCTATTGGGACAGATCCCCAACTGACTTGTACTGAACTAAAAATAAACGACCATCTATCAGCAAGACAAAATGAGAGATACAGGTCCTCGAACCATGAGGATTCACCAACTGTAGAGATATAGAAGAATGTACTCGAAGATCACTGTCGCTGCTGAGACTGAGCACCGGAACCTATATCACGATGAAATATAGAATACAAAAGAGTATAAGAGTCAGTACTTGGGAATGTACTGAATATGCGGGGGTGGATACAACATTTAAATAATATCATAAATGTATAATAAAATTATGCATGCTTACCATAATAATTCTCTTCTCTTGAATTATCTGAAACATTTTTCTCATAAATCATCAGTAGTAATACATGCTTCATAAATCTCGTAAATCATTTATCTTAACTCAAACTCTTTAACTCATGACTTAGAGTGAATCATTAACTCAAGAAACTTAAATCATTATGGACACGGGAGTTTCTTATAACCGACATGACTACACTATGTGAGCCACATGGAGTCTGACATTTTTCCCTCCTAAGGAGAGAACCCCACATTGGCAGGGGTGTTGTACTCTTGCCAGGGATTACAACCTCAATCTCATCTTCACAATCTCATACTCGGCCTTTGGCCCACAATTATCAACATCAATCCTACGGTGGCACATAGTTTTGGAAAAATACCAAATTTCTCGCTCGGTGCTAAATACTCCTCCCAGACTCAGCTTAGGACGCATTAGGAAATCCACCTCAATAAATATCAAATCATGGTTCTATTATAAATACCAAAACATAAATATATATCTCATCAGAAAATCATAAACATCTTGTGGATTCCTAACTCGTCTCAACTCAACACAAGCTTTCTCAATATCAATTACATTTGTTTATCAAATCATTTCAAATATCAAAAACTTCATGGAAACATCATAAGACCCATTCTTGCCTCTCAATTTCACATATCAATATACATTCAATAGTTGAATTTCTCATGGAAAGGCATAACTCAGGACACTTATCTAAAATCATTCAAAAATCATCAATTCATAATAAAAATATTCAACTCATGGAAATTGACCTAAATTTCTCAGAAATCATCCATATATAATGATAATATACGACTCATGGAATAAATTTTCAATTTAAGAAACATGATGGTGAAATAATCATAAATATTAAAATTATTAAACTCAAATCTCGTAAATCATTAATAGAGAAATTAAGGTGTAAACCCACTTGCAATATCATGTAAATCAATAATAGAAAGTAAATCTTTAGGCACAAGAACAAAAGGAGTGTTCTTGTTAAAACCCCACATACCTTGGATTTTGAGTTTTTTGGAGATATAGAAACTTGTTTGGGACTTTTTCCTTACACATTGAGACCAAGATTCTTGATTCCTTTGACTTGGGGAACTTAATTCTTGAATCACTTTGAATCACTATGGAGGATTCTTGAATTTATTTGTAAGAAGATTAGATTTTTGGGTTTTAGAAGAAACCCTAATCTCTAGATGTTTCTTGGAAGAGGAAAGGAGAAAAGAGAGAAAATGATCTCCTCTTCTCTACTTAGATATATATAGGTTCATAAAGAGCGTAAATGACCAAAATACCCTTTTTGAAAAAGTTGAAAATTGGAGATCGGGGCCTGTGATGGTCGATCTGATGGTCCATCAGATGAGCTGACGGTCCACAAGGTCGCCCGTCACTCAAGTCCCAAATCTGGAACGTTCTGCCTCAGAGTGACGGTTCGTCAAAGGGTATGACAATCCACCAAGTCGCCTGTCACTCGAGGTCCAGAAATGGGACATTCTGTCTTGGCCTGATAGACCCATTTGATGGTCTGTCAACTTTTTGATGGTTCACCAACCAGGCTGTCACACGATGGCCCAAAAAAAAGGTTAATGCCTTGGATTGATGGGCCACTTGATGGGACACCAGGTACCTGACGGACTACCAAGTCTACCGTCAAACCTGGGCATTCTAATACCGTTTAGTAAAACGGCCATAACTCCTTCGTCCGATGTCAGATTTTGATGAAATTGGTATTGATAGAAAGCTTATTCAATGATATTCATGAAAAAATTGGAAATTAGAGAAATACAACATGGTTTAAGCATCAATTACTTTAGAATTCATACATAACTATTCAAAAAGACATATTTAGGCTTAAGGAATAATCAGGGTATTACATACTCTGAGTACTCTAAAAAATTGAAAAAATCAACTTAGCATGATCTCTAATACTCTAAAAAGAAGCTCCTAAAATAATAATATGGGTTTTATCCAACTAATAATAACCTGTCAACCCCTTGACAAACTTCTTGATCTTTTATGACTGAATAGAAATATTGGTAGTGGCATACCTGGATATTGTATGAATATATTTCCCATACTCTATAATAGTCATGAAGCCCTACTATAGGTGATCAAACTCATATCTTATATGATTCTTGAAACTGTAAGGCCCATACCTCTCTAGAAAAGACTTAGAAAATTGGTTCCATGTCATAGAAGGTGAACCAAACAACCTACAATAGCCAGAGAACTCCATAAATATTTGATCGTAGTAGTTAACGGATAAGTAGTAAATGAAACTTTATGGAACTAAGGAGATCCAAGGTCATGCAACCTCCCCTAGAAGTCAAGCAAATAGTCATAGACATCCTCTCCAACAATACTAATAAACTTAGAAGGAGACAAGTAAATAAATTTTTTGAATATTTTCTGATCATCCGAAGTTATCATAGGACCTAAACCAATAGGAGGAACAATGAATGTAGTAAGTAGTGAATTAACATAAGGGGGTATCGTAGAAGATAGTTGTGAAATTAGAAAGTCATTAGTAGGAGCTTGCCTTGATTGAAAAATACCTCTTAGTGTCTGAGAAATACCTGACACACCCAGTGGAACACCCATGTAGGTGACATCATAGAGATGAACTATCAAATAAGTCAATAAATCCTGTTACACTAGTGTAGCAACTGAACATTATAGGACCTAAGCTAGTCCTACATTCTCTATCTGATAATCATTCTTAGCATAGTCAATCTCTAGCTACAGAGGGTTTCCCTACAACACCCTATATCTAAATCATCCCATTCTGCGCAACCTCTACCTTTAGGCTGGCCATGAGGCATACCTCACCCCGAAGCTCTAACATTGTGTGCTGACTCAGTATCCTCAACATTATTGTATCTATTTCTAACCATCTATACAAAAAAGAATGGAGTTCATGTTTAGAATATTTGGTATGAATAACTTATATAGTAAGGAATAAATAAAAAAAGTTTTTCCTAAGGATATATTCGAGCCTCTCGAAGATAGATATAGAAATCTATGAATCAATCCAAGAGAATCTACTAGACATCCTGCTCTTTCACTTATGAGATCGATGAACCTGAACCTCTGATACTGATTTTCATCACCCAAAAGTAGAGATCATGATGGAAAATACTATGGACTAGATTTAGTAGGTAAGCCAAAACCTTCACAATAAAGCATAACCAAAATATAAAACAAAAACCCTTAAATA
Source organism: Capsicum baccatum var. pendulum (assembly GCA_030864225.1). Classification (NCBI taxonomy): domain Eukaryota; kingdom Viridiplantae; phylum Streptophyta; class Magnoliopsida; order Solanales; family Solanaceae; genus Capsicum; species Capsicum baccatum. The sequence continues at coordinate 166,561,942 of CM061558.1, read as the reverse complement.
TGAGACTCCTAGAATGGAGGCATGATGTGCTATAGAAATATAACACTTCCGATACTTAAGAGTATGAAAATATAAACGTTTCTTTGGTTGTTTTGTTAGATAGGATGTTTTTTTAGTATGTTTTATGGGAAACCAGGTTTTTGATGCTTAGTTTGTGGAAAAAGATAAAAAAAGGAGTTTTTGGATACTTAATTGATCAATTTTAGGTATTTGTGACACTTTTTGGATTGTACGTGAACAAAGCATTTGATGAAAGTTGAAGATTTGAAGCTTGGTTGCAATTATTAGAGGCCTAGAACTTACCTATGTATATATGTAGACCACATGTTGTCTGTATAAGACTAAGAAAAGTACCAAAATTGATGATCTTGAGAGAAAAAGAGCTAAAAAAAACTTCTGGCACTTACCTATGTCAACATATGGATCGCATATTGAACATGTGGGTCGTATGTGGGTAAGTTAAGTGACCAAAGTCCAAAATCCCGAGAGTAGAAGCTTTAGGACTTTTTCCCTGCACATGTAGGTATCTACATGCACTCAGCTTCAGGTCGTATGTGGAACATACACCTAAGGCCAAGCTACATGTGGTCACACATAATTGGCCACGACCCTTTTTTATTCTTTTTATCAGGCCTTTGATTTTAGGGTTTCCTCATGTACTATAAATAGACCTTATGTGTTTTTAGTAAAAGTTACACACTCGTGATAGTTACACCCTTGTGGTGGGTCCCTTCTTCGGACATCACGCTAGCAGTAGCTTTAGTGCACCGGGATGCCCTTTTTTCTTATATTCAACTAAAGCTTTGGGTTTTTACTTGTGATTATTGTGAATTCATCTTATTCTTTCAATCATGAATGCTGTTGATTACTTCAAAAGCATGAACGGCTAAAAACCTTTAGCTAGGGGTTTTGGAAACCCTGACGGATTGACAAAGTGAGAAAAGTTCTATTGTTGTTCTGAATCGATACCCATGCATGCATTGTATTATCTTTACTTTAATAGCTATATTAGTGGTTACAAATGTTAGGATCCCATCTATATTATTGCTACTTACTCCAAAAGAAGAGTAGTGACTAGGAAAAGATAATTACAATAGTAATTTGAAGTTCAACTGTCTATCCATGCTACTAGATATTATCTAAGTAAGATGGTTAGCTGTCATCTAATAACTAGATTTTCAAAAGGTAATAGTTAACGAGGATCAAGATAAGGGTTAGTAAGACGATATCCTGAGACTCAAAAGATAAAGGGTGAAATCCATCATCTCATCCAAAAGACTATTGATGGTACATAGCTTATTAGATTTTGCATGCAAGGTCTCGAGTTCGTTCAATAAATCATGATAAGCCTACAGAGTTGAAAAGACAAGGGGAACAAAATCCTAGTGTTCACCTACGACTAATTATAGCCGAAGTTGATATTAGCTATTTGTTCAATATTACTACTCAAATCCCCTATTTTCTTTTTTAGGTTTGCCCATTTATTACAACAACTGAGAGCCACGATTCCAAATATTCCCTTGGGATTCGACCCATAACTTTGCTGGGTTACTATATTTGACAACAACTAAAAAATATTTAGAGTGAAGGATTAGCTTAGGAGTTACCAAATTTTGGCACCATTGCTAGGAATACAATGTTGATTTGTGAAATATTAGTTATTTTGGTTTTCAAGTCCTTTTGTTTTGGTTCTTAGTTAGGTATACGCCGGTGTATGCCTAGCACTTGGACTAGTGGCAATCCCTTACTCCCATTGAATCTGTATTTAGAGTGGATCCTACTAACACCTAGTAGGATGATAGAACCAAAAAGAGATAATATTCCTAAAGGGGTTTGTGATGATGTACCTCCATCTTCTCCCGAAGGAGTATAGGATATTATTGACCATAATATAGGGTGATTTTAGAACAAGCTACTAATGAGAGGAGGGTAGCAACAAAGCTCAACAAATAGCTAGGGAGGTAGAGCTAGATACGCAGAAACAAGAAGCAGACCGCCAAGTAGCACTTGATGGAAATTAGAATAAAGTTAGAGAAGGCCATCCTCAAGTGATCCCAACATATCAGTAATACATCCATACATGGATGATAAAGAGGATCTAGTGTATATTGAGGTGGCAGATACTGGAGCTATTGTTACTTTTTTTTAACTCCAGGCATCATGTTTGACATAACGAGTGCAATAATTGATACGTCCAAACTACACCTCTATAATGAGAGAGTAAGCAGTCGCTGTCAAATATAGAACCCAACTAGGTTGGGTGTCGAATCCCACTGGGAATACTGTGTTACTAAGTATTATAGTTTCTAGGCACCACATTTGGTCCAGGTTGCTACTTTCTCTTATGTCATATGCCATCCGTATTCCATAGTCGCATAGTGTCTTCATCTACCTTATTAATACCTGAAATCATGCTAATCACATCGGTTAGCTCAATTGCATAGAAGTAGAGTAAAAACATAATAAACTAGGCACTTTGTTCTCTAAACACAGCTAAAATATGGATAAATTATGGTGATTAGGCATATAAATACACCCAAGATCATTACCTCACACTTAAAGCTTTGTTCGTCCTCGAACAATATATCCATTTATACATACTACACAAGCCTTATCACCCACAAAGGAAGACAAGATGCTTAAATAGGCTCATACAACAATTATGAACATGAAGTAGATTCAGGAATCATTATTAGAGACAACCTACCCTCCAGAATAGACTCATTAAGTTGACAATTTCATGCATATCGTTTAAGAATAGAAATCATATAAATTACCCAACCTTCATTAACCATGTGTCCTCACAACAAGAAAGTTACCCATAATCACTCACAATCATGCAATTTCTAACAAAATGGGTACAAGAGTTAAGTTGCATTCACTCTCACAAAGAATTCTCAAATTACAAGTGATGACCATATGCTTGCCCTTAGTTTAATACTCCACTAATATTAGAATGCTAAGATTAGGATCATATAGGTCTTTTATGGGTTGTAATGCAGGCTAAAGGATGGGTAGGAACTATTTTGGCCAGAAATAGTGACTATCTTCCCTAAGAGCTTTAATACACTACATTATGCAATTAAGACCAATCTCCAACAACCTATTTCCACTTCTGCTATCTTCACAGATTTTCTATTCACCCCAACTTGTTAAGCTTAATTAATAACACTATGGGGAAGTATGTAACCCTTTCAAATATTTTTTTTGCACCCTTTTCATGTTACGCACCCCTATAATAGCCACCCTCAACTTAAGCAATTTGCCTTAGTTGAGGTGCACAATGTCCAAGAAGGACCAGGGCCAAAACAGGTTCATTGTAACATGTCTGGGATAAAATTTTGACCTTTTTCAACAATTTTAGCTAATCCCAACTACATCAATTGCTCATGCCAATAACTAGACTTTGGGGCATCAATTTTACCTTTTTCCCCTTATTGTCAAACTCCTAAATCATATTGATTTTACCTTAAAGAGCTTAAGAGCTTTTGGATGAAATTACGGTCTATTACAGAACGACATAGGATACATATGAGGCTAACAAAAGAACAAGCTAAAAGCTCAACAGGGCTAGCTAAGATAATGTACAAAGGTAGGTCAAAAGAAGGTATGAACAATGACTATCAAAGAAATGCCTAAATTATCTCCTAAACTCACAATCTTTATTTCTCTTTGCACACACACCAGGAAAGTTCTAGCATCAGTTGCAATAAGAAATATACAACAGTCTTACACACTCATGGCATATGGTTAACTCAATTAGGAGCATTATTGATTCTCGACCCAACAATTACATGAATTCAACTAAAACCAACAATCACAACAAGAGTCACAACTAAAACCTAGGTATTTCAAATGTAATGATCCATCACATACTTATGTTATAATTTCATGTGACCCACAAGAACAATTACATACAATTAAATGACTAATTTTCTGTTAAGACTGTCGTCATTCATCTATCATCGAGAAAAACACCTAATTATGATTAAATAACTAACAAATGAAATAAACAAAATAACTAATCCTATCAAGAAGTATACTAAGTAGAAGGTCCAATCGGCCCGATCCCTACGCTACCACCACAAACCTCATTGAATGTCACAAAATAAAGTCGCACCGCGAAACTTTTTGGGTTGAATTAACATAATTCGTGGTGCGACTCTAATGCGAATCATATTTAAGCCTTACACATTTGACCAATCCAACTTAGTACTTCATGCACCTAAACTTAATCAAAAATAACAAAAATGATTAAAAAGATGGGTTGCCTCCCACCAAGCGCTGTAGTTTTGGTCATGGATCGACTCTTCTTTTTGTATTTTTGTTTAACATGATAAAGTGAAAATAAAATCATGGGTTGCCTCCCATGTAGTGCCTGATTTAATGTTGTGTCATGACTCGATTGTCTTGACTACTCAGACTTCATCAAGATATATCGATGATACCATTTGTACCTCATTTGTTGGATCAAGACAATGCTTTATTCCTAGTCCAAGCACTTTGAAATTACTCACATCCTTGCTTACAAGTTCAACCAAACTAGCTATGGTGTCCATAAAAGGCATATCGTTAACTGGTACATCTCGCTTATCTTCATAGAATACATCAACAATCGATAAGACACTCATGTTCTTTTGTTGTTTCATAGACCGACATACTTTAAAGCTAACTTCTTTCTCATTGAGCCTAATTTTTAGCTCATTCAGCTCCATGTCAGCTAATACCCTCCCAGTTGCTAAGAATGGCCTACGCAAAATTATGGGTACTTCAAAGTCCACTTCACAACCAAGAATTACAAAATCGCAGGAAATATAAAATTAGCAACTTTTACAAGTACATCATGTAGAATCCCAATCGGCCTTTTTACTGATCTATCTGCCATTAGAAGCCGTATAGTAGTGGGCGTAGGATCTTCCAAACCTGGTTTCTTAAAAACCATCAATTGCATAAGATTGATACTTGCCCCAAGATCACAAAGGGACTTTTCAAACTTTAGCAATCCAATCGTACATGAAACAGTAAATGCTCCCGAATCAACTTTCTTATAGACAATAGATATTGTAGCAATAGCACTACAATGATGAATATTGTCTACCATTTCATAGCTTATAGTCCTTTTCTTTGTCAACAGGTCTTTCATAAACATAGCATATTTGGGCATCTGTTCCAGTGCTTCAACTAAGAGCACATTCACTGTCAACTGCTTCAACATAGCCATGAATTTGCTAAACTTGCCATCATCTTCTTGAATACTTTGGGTAATTGGCCCATCTGCTACTCCAATTTTTTAATAGCAACTGAGTGCAAATTTACGAGTTGACTTATGGAAGATACATGACTCTTTATAGTAGTTACCCCAAAATTTGCCGCCTTAACTCTCTTTAATAGTTTGTCCATCATGTCCTCTATGGACATTTTGCCTGAATTGGTGGCAGCATTATCACAGCTTCTAGGAGGTACATACCATCCACTCTTGTCACTTTTATTCTTCCAATCTCCTTGATGGTTCCAACCTTGGTTTCCTTGGACACCACCTCAAAAACCCATCTGATTGTTCAAGTAATTAGCTTATTCCTCATGATCGGAGTCAACTCTTCCCTGTGATGCTACAACTTTAACCTTTTTTGTATTTCCTCATAATAAATGCTTAGTGAGAAGGTCCATCTATGTTTTCATGTATGCCATATCCTGGCCATGTTCCTCTTCCCTTCGCCTCTTCTCTACCATCATGCCAATAGATACAGTAGAGCTTGCTACCTCAGAATCTATGGTATGCCAAGCTCTACTCTGCTTTGTCATACGATCCAACATGTCAGATGCCTCAAGAAAAGTAAGGTCCATGAATGACCCACCCGCAGCATTATCTACCACTGGCTTAGTCACCAAATTCAAAGCCCTATATAATATCTCCATTAAGTAAACATTGGTCATCTGATGATTTGGGCACCGCATTAGTTTCTTCTTGAACCTCTCCCAAGTCTCGTGGAGAGCTTCAGTTGGAAGCTGTCTGAAATTGCTTATCTCATCTCTCAATTATGCTCTCTTGGATGACGGAATGAATCTTTCTAGGAAAGCATTTTTCAATTGCCTCCAATTGGTAATAGAGTCGGAGTTAGCCCCTTTAACCATAGAGTTGCCTCTCCATATGGAGACAATGGAAATAAACGCAGCCAGATCGCATTCTATCCAACCCCTGCATTGTCAAACGATTTGTATATTGTGATAAAATTAATCAGATGAATATTCGGATCATCGCTTGTAAGTCCACCAAATAACCCTTTGAGGTGCAGTATCTGGATCATAGTGCTAGTAATATTGGTCTTGGCTCCGGGTGCCAAGGGCAGAGAAATAATAGCCCCTGTGACACCAGCCCCATCCAAGTCATCATTAACATCATCAAAAGCAACTTGCACAGCTTGGCGTTTGGGTCTCATCCTAGCTTAACGATCTCTGTTAACATTCCTATTCGCTGGTACAACCACATCATATGCACGCCTTGGATTTAATAACTCATCATCACCTAGGTCCTCATCATCAAGATTTGGTACCCGGCCTAGGTTATCAGCATTCTGTTGATTTACTTCCACAGCTGCCAATACAGCTAATCTAGCCTGCTCCTGTTGAGCAGCTATCCTTTTATGGTCTTGTTACGCATCCATTCTGCCAATGAGATATGGTTTAGGATTTATAGGTAATAATAGGTGGCTCGATCTCCATATATCTGGCATGAAATACACTCAACCCGATCAAAACAAACACAACAAACAAAAAGTAAAATTTTGGGAATCTATGACCAAAAGGTCAACTAATAAGCATAACTTAGTCGACAATTGTATTACCCGACAACGGTGCTAAAATTTGATATGCCCAAATTACACCTCTCTTATGAGAGAGTAAGCGGTCGCTGTCAAATATAGAACCCAACTAGGTTGGTTGTCGAATTCCACTAGGAATACTTTGTTACTAAGTATTGTAGTTTCTAGGTGCCACATTTGGTCCAGGTTGCTACTCTCTCGTGTTTCATATGCCATCTGCATTCCATAGTCCCATAATGTCTTCATATACCTCATTAATACCTAAAATCATGCTAATCACATCGGTTAGCTCAATTACATAGAAGTAGAGTAAAAACATAATAAACTAGGCACTTTGTTCTCTAAACATAGCCAAAATATGGATAAATTATGGTGCTTGGGCGTATAAATACACCCAAGATCAATAATACAACATTTAAATCTTAAGGGTGTATTTGAGGGTTTACCTATAGATAATGCGAACATGCACCTTGCAAATTTCATTGGGATGTGCAGTTCGCATACAAATCCAAGGGTGAATTAAGAAATACTTAGAATGAGCTTGTTCCCCTTCTCACTTATAAAAGAAGCATCTTTATGACTAGGGGAACTGCCAAGAGGATCTATCACTATATGGAATGAGTAACACAAGAAATTCTTTAATCATTTCTTTTCTTCATCTAAGATATTGCATCTTGAGGATGAGATCTATAATTTTAGGAAACTTTAGTAAGAATCTATGTATGAGGTATGGTTCAAGTTCAAAAATAAGTTGAGTATGGCGCCCAACTATCGGATATCAGGGACCAGCCTATTGCAGATATTCTACAGAGCCCTAACCATTATTTCTAGAGCCATAGGGGATACCATCTATGGAGGAGATTTTATGAGAATATGCTGGGAGAAAGCTTTGGACATGCTAGATCAAATCTTGTTTACTAACTGAGGGTGGAAAACTCGGGAGGCTGAGGGGGGATCTAGCACATATGATATTGGTGCCTCCTATGACTAGAATGTAGCTGATGATTCAGTAGCATAAGAGATTATTATGCTAAGAATTGATCATGGGCTACTAGTAAAGCAGTTTGTAGCAGCATATTTTGAGAAAGTCAATGAAGAAGCACAGGATTCAGCTTCCAAAGCTTACAAGTCAAAACTAGAAGAGGAGTTAAACTATCTGGATCGTTAGTTGATGGGTTTCTGAGCCTAAGAGAAAGGGAACCAAGGTCAAAAATACTATGAAATATATAGAGACCATAGTAGGGAGAAAGAAAGTGTTTGGACAAAGAAGGATTACTATAGAGAGAAGCAAGATTTATACATACCATATGGAAGAAGATATGCAGAATCAAGAATAGAAAAAATGTTAACCAAGCTGCTAAAGGTTCAAGAAAATTAAGAGATCAACCTTAAGGAGGTTAAGGCTGACATTTCAGGGTTGACCTAGAAGGTTGAATCCCATTTCACTACTATTAAGCAGTTGGAGTACTAGTTTGGGAAGATGTCAGTAATACTGAACCAGAAGCAGCCAAGTATTCTTTCGAGCAACACTATGCAAAATAAAAAATTAACAGTTATGTTCTTGACAGTACCACAAGGAGTGGTATGACTACTGTGGATCCCCCATTACCTGCTGCGGAAGCTTTAAGACATGACGACACTTTTATTGATGAGACACCTATTATTAAGTCAGAAAAGGCAATAGATGTTGATGATGTAGTTGGTATGAAAAGAGGTAAGGGTATGATTGTTGAGTAGGGAATAAGATAAATTTTAAGACCACCCTAACTTTTGCTCAGCGATTGAAGCAGAAAAGAGAGGACGGAAAATTTAAGTGATCCATTGAGATGCTAAAAGAGTTAAGCTTGAATATTCCTCTTTTTGACGCGGTGGAGCAGATGTATGGATATGCCAGGCTTATGAAGCAATTGGTAGAAAAGAAAAAAGGATCTACAATTGAGGATGTTGGTGGCTTTCACCATTATAGTGCAGTCACTACTAGGTCACTATGCCAGAAAAAAGGTGATCCTGGAGCATTCACTACACCATGCACTATTGGGTCATCCCAATTCGCCAGAGCCTTTTTTGACTTAAGAGATAGCATAAATTCGATGTTTCAGTGGTATTCAAGCAATTGGACTGGAGCCCTCCTGAACTGAATGCAATGCAGCTATAGATAGTTGACCACACGGTGAAAAAAATCTGTGGGCATTTCATTTGATGTGATTATGAGAGTTGATAACTTCATCTTTTTGACTAACTTTATCATTCTAGACTGTGAGGTTCACACCGAGATGGCCATCATATTGGGGAAACCATTTATGACCTCAGTTAGAGTGATGGTTTACATGGAAAAGGAAGAACTAAAGTTTAGAGTCAATGGTGAGGAGACTAAATTCAATATCAAAAATCAATGAAGTAGCCAATTGACATGAGGGTGATGTCGGTGATACATTTTATTGATGACCCTAGAGGGTACGTTTATGAGTATCTTGATTAATTTTTAGTAGTAAAGGCACCCGTATTATTCCATGATGTTAAATCAAGAGCTGCATGAGAGGCAACCCATGGGCTTGTTGGTGAAGTCTGAGTAACCAACATAGCTATGTCGTGTCGTAGTGCTAAATCAAGCACTGGATGGGAGGCAACCCACTATTTTAGTGTTCACTTATTATTTGTTTTTTTTTGTAGTTTTATAGCTTATGGACTTACCTGGAATACATGGATAATTTCCAGGTAAGGAGACTATGTGACCAACCCATCAGGGTCACGAGTTCCACACAATCCTAGTAAATTAAGTAAAAATTAAAAACATGAAATTTCAAGGATGAAAATGGAAAGTTGTGGACTTTGGTACAAAATCATACTTTTAGAACCATAAACTCAAGTTACATGACCATAAGTAGCTGGGAAAACATTAAAATTCCAAGTCCAGAATGCTGGAAAGTGTGCTAAAAATTTAGTCTCACATGCAACCTGCACATGCACGCCGCATATGGCACATTCCCTACATGGCAGGCCATATGTGGATTCCAAAAGTGCCTACCTGTGGGCATAAATTTTAATTAAAATATTGGGCCCACCAATGCATGTTTAAGACCTAAATCATCTCCCTCTATATTTTAACACTTTTTGCCTTATTCTAACTCATTCAAATCTTCAAAATCTCACTTTTCTTCTTAAATCCAAACTTCCCTCTCAAATCATAAACTAACCCCTCACTTAAATAAAGGATAAATTGAAACTTGTTTGAGGTAACAACTATTCTCAACTTACCAAAAACAAGTTGAAGCTTTGGTCTAGCGCGATTTCTTCATTGTTCACTTTTGGTTATCATAAAAAAGGTAACTTTCTTGGCTTCTAATGGTTATATATTGATTTGATTATTAAATAAACAAATTGATATGTGCATTTACATACAAAATATATAGAATTTATCATGCTTGAATGTAGGATCCTTGAAGTAGCCTAAAATCTTAATGTGGGGCCTTGTTTGAATTAAATTCTAAGGTTAGGCCCTAAATGGAAGTTGAACTTGAATAAGAAGAGTAATATCAAAGGTTATACGTGTAGTTTGCATTGAAAATCATGCTTCTTGATATATGTGTGCATATTGGATTTATTAGGACTTCAAATTAGTTATAGGGGTATCAAAATTGAGGAAAAATTTGAACTTTCTGAATTTTGAGTTTTTCTTCAACTTTTACAACCCCTCACTTTTGTTGGAAACTAACAGCTAGTTTTTACGGTACACATAGAACCAAAATCTGCTAAGAAGAAAAAGGCTAATGTATCAAGGAGATGGGATCAGTCCCCTGAGCCAAGTGGTTTGGTAGAGGAGTACCCAATTTTATGACTTAGAGAAGCTGTAGAGAGGGTGATACGCAGAATTACTAAAGGTCAAAAGAACTAGGTAACTGAGACTATTATGTTGGGTACTATGGGATAGCTGCTACCTGAGCAGTCACAATAGGGAACAGACCAGCTTTTACTCAGCCTAGGTCTCGGACTGAGGCTTTTCAAATTATCAAGGCTATAAGTGCATGTGTATCCCGAACGAGGATGAAGTTAGCCCGAAGATCACTTCCATATTATCCTTACTAGATAATGATGATGATGATGAGGATGAGGCAGATTCAGATCCAAATCCATAGGGTGTAGCTCATGAGCCCCATTTTGAGAAAGGGTCCTAGGATTCATTTGAGGCGAGGAGTCATCAATGGTACCCTAGTTTGAGGAGGGTACCATAGTTTATGTACAATAGTCAAATGTACCACAGTATGAAGAGGGTACAGAGTAGCATTCCTTTGAGATACCTATTTTAGATGAGGGTACACCAGTATTGTAGGGGAAGAGTTCCATACTCAGACATATCTCGGAGACACCACTTGAGGAGGAAAATCTAAGGTGGTGTATGGAGGGGATGTAGATGATATTTGATATAGATAGTCACATTACACAGACCGGCAGGCCCAAAAGTCTTATTTTTTAGGAGTTTAGGATTGATATATCTTAGCTGAGTAGAGTACCACAATTGCGGGCTTTCTTTGATCGTTATTAATTCAAATAGATGACTAGAACACTTGGTTATATAGCTTGCTTATGGTGCTAGAGTTTTATTAATCATATCACGCTATAGTATTTCTTCTGATGCATAAATTTCCAAGCCTGATGAGACAAATAAAGCAGCCACAGCTTGATCAGACCTTTGTGAGAGGGTTCAGGGTTGATATTTCAGTAGAGACAATCCACTGGGTTATTTTTGGTACAGACTATATCATTCTCGCATCCAAAGTAGAGTGTGCCTACAGACTAAGATTTGCACATAATAGATACATTATATGGGAGACTGAGTATATATGAGAGAGAATTAATATAGTTATGTGGATAGCCAGCTCTATTTCAATTTTTGGTGATGACACCCCGTGGATTGAGGGACATGATATGATAAAAAAGTGTTCACTAACTTTTTATGCCAAGTTTTAGGTGGTTGCTTATCCAATATAGACTATTCCTTAATGCTTTAGATAATATGTTGACTTGGGAGGGAGCAGCCCTGATTGCTAGTTTGATGGCCACATATGCTATTGACTTTGTAGCCATTCTCTGGCATTAGATGTTAGAGCTTTTAGAAAGGTGAAATATTTTCCATCCCCCTACCTGATTCATAGGTTATATAACAAGGCCATAGTACTTGAGATATCGAGAGTAGATGAGAGGATCTTTGTGATAGCCACTATACAGATAAAGAGTATTGATAATGCTCAAACTACAGCTCTTGTAAGAGTGTAAGCGGTCGTTGTCAAATATAGAACCCAACTGGGTTGGGTGTCGAATCCCACAGGGAATACTTGGCCACTAAGTATGCAACTATTAGTAGACTATTGGTCGAAAATTCTACGGAAAGGGGGGATTTGCTTGTGGCGTGAATGATGAGTAACAAAGTAACGAATGAATGCTGAGTTTAGTAAGATGTAATCAATGAGAAGTATAAGTTAGGGTTATGTCCACCTTATGAGTTCTACGTATCTATTAACTATGAGTTATGCGGAATTCAGATATGTATGCACTTATAGAGATTCGTATTCTAATGGTAAATCCTAGTGTCTCTCGACCATCCAGGATTATCTCACTTTAACTCTCTCGAGCTTAAAGTGTATACTAACGGTACAAACTCTCCAAGAGGTTAATCCAGTTATGGCACTAACGTGTAAATAGGGGTTGGTAGCCCTATTTCTTTGTCACACTCTCTTTTCCAAACATGTAACTTTTCTCTCAAACAAGTTAATGCTATATTGGCGTATTCCTATGTTTGCAACCACAAGAATTTAATTAAGATGAAGAGAGTAATGATATAAGTAGCATACGTATCAAGAATTCACAAACTCATAGTAATAGATAGTATATCATAAGGCTTCCATAACCCTAACAGAGAAGTTTAGCTACTCATGAGTACAACGGAGATCACAATAAACATCATCATCGTACAAAAGCTTGAACGATATCACGTTGGTCACAAGAGCCGTGCTTTCTCTGTCTGAAAGTAATGTGAATAGTACTAAATGTCGAATAAAAGAAAAATAGAATTGAATAGAAAATAGAATGAATGCTGAAAAATTCAGCAAATAGGGTTTTTATAACATCCTTGTCCTAGTCCTACTGAAATAAGGTTTTTATCCTTGTCCTAGTCCTACTGAGTTACTGCTGCACCCCTAAGTATTAAGAAATACTGATTTTGCCCGGGACAGATTTTCCATGCATCACATTTAGTCCTCAAGTTTTCAAAAGATGCCTTCCTTCTTACGTGAAGTTTCTTTTGCTTCCCAAAGGTCCACAAAGTACTGAAATTTTCATCATTAATACCTGAAAACATTCTAATCACGTTGGTTAGCTCACTTACAGGAAAATGGACTAAAAGTGCAGGAATTATATATTTTATCCTCAAAACTTAGCTAAAATATGGGTAAATTATAGTACTTTAGGCGTGTAAATACGCCCAACATCAACACCCCACACTTAAAGCTTTGTTCGTCCTCGAACAAAATATCATGTCCATGTGAACATCTACTTAGGATTTCACAGTAACAGCACAACATACTCAACAAGACATGCAAGACAATTATTAACAAAGAGTAGTTTTCTTGATCACTACTAGAAACTATTCAACCTCTAACATAGACTCGTGATGATGGTTAATTCGTATCCACAAGTTAAGGAACAAAGAATCATATAACACTACTCAAGACTTATTAACCATGTGTGTCTCACACAAGATATCACCCATAATCACTCACAAGTTTTGCATTTTTCAAAACATGGGTACAAGATTCTCCTTGCTCTCTCTCTCACAAAGAATTCATATGTTGCAACTGATGACCATAGGCTTGCCCTTAGTGTAATGCTCTACTAATATCAGAATGCTAAGCTTAGGATCAAATAGGTCTTTACAGGTTGTAATGTAGGCTAAGGGACAGGTAGGACTATTTTGGCCAGAAATAGTGACTATGTTCCTAAGTGCTTTAATACATCACATTATGCCGTTACCACTCTCTTTTAAACAACTTCTCTACTTTCCTTTTATCTACCACCCCTTTTCACCTATTTTGCCATTCAAACATAACTATCTTTTTATTTGATCATAAACACAATTTATCGTTTTGTTTTTCTTTTTCTTTTTCTTTTCTTCTCTTTTTTTTATAACACACCTCTATGATAGCCACTCTTTTTCATAACAAATTCAAGTACCAATACACTCTAAGGCATCACTCTTACCCAATTTCCTCTTATTTTGTTACTTGAGTTTACAATTTAAAGTACTTAGGAATTTGGATCAAATTATGGTCTTAAAAAAAATAGATTAGGCTTACATATGAGGCTATCCAAGAAAATAGCTAAAGGCTCAAAAGGTTTTAACTAGGATAATGTCCACGGGTAGGTAAAAAGAAGGTAAACAAGTACAGGTTGCCAAAGAAATGCCTAAATCATATCCTAAACTTACACTCTTTATTTCGCTTTACATACACACCAGGCAAGTTCTAGCATCAGCCACAAACATAGAATATACTATAATCTCACACACACAAGGCACATGGTCAACTTTATTGGGAGTATTATAGACCCTTGACCCTAACAGATAAATGAATTCAACCACACACTTATCACATAGTGAGTCACACTTGGAGCCTAAACGTCTCAATAGTAATGATTTTAGCACAAACTCTTGTCATAATACCATGCCGCCTATCAGAACAATCTCATGCAAAATCTTAAAAAAAAAATCTACGACTAATTAAAACATAAAAAAAACATAAATAAATACAGGCAAAGAAATACAGCATACAAATACCAGCACCCCACACTTAGACGGGACACACTGCCCTCAGTGGAAAATAAATAAGGAAAACCTGATTAGTCGGACTCCTCCTCTATGTCTGGGGTTATACCCCCTGTGTCGGAATCATCATCAGAGTCTTCATCCTCAGAAGTTCCTCAAAATATACCCCACTTGATTCCAAGAGTGCGTGGAGGTGTTTGCAGCGAGGAGGATTCAGCTTGCTCTTTTCTTGCCCTTTTCTGACCTTTTTGTGAGGTGGACACTTTTTGTTTTCCTTGTCGTCCTTTTGGGGTCATTCTACCTGAGATCCTAAAAGAGTCATGTTAGCTTCATCTCAGAAGATTCACTATAATCGGAAAACAAACAGTAATGGCACCACCCCACACTTAGTTTGTTGGCACAAACTAATTAAGTGAATGATGTCGACTACTCAGACTTCATTGACATACATAAAGGCGATATGTTCTAACAATAAGTTCAGTACAGTCATACTTTCATGTCATCTTGACTATCCTTTCATGTTTGGATTGATGCACTTTTTAAACAAGACTACTACATAGAGATCGAATCAAGTTATGGCATAGAAATAATCACAACATCTCATGCTTGTATTCAATCATGATCTTTATCTCAATGAACGAGTCATTCAAACATTCAAGCATTCAATTTTGAAGATTATGCAATTAACTTCACCATGTCGACTTCGCAAAAGTATGACAGTGTATCAAAACTAAATACAAGTCGGAACCAAGTAAAGAATACCCACATGTATTCTTTCACTCAATTAGATGTATCATAACAAACCATGCACATTCAAATCACCAACACCAATTCAAGATCTAACAAATCATTATAAGCGTAGTATTGTAACACTTACGGAATATAAAAGAAGAACTTACTTGGTGATGGATTCGGAAGATGATCTTGCAAGGTTAGATGAGCAAAAAGAAAAGTTTTGAGAGATTTTGGGAAGTAAAGGCGGCGCCTAATGCTTTGCCTATGCTTGGCATAGGCGGCGCCTATGCTATGGCATTGTAGATTCAGAGAGCAAAGGCCTTGGCATAGGCGGCGCCTAATGCTTTGCCTAGTTGAGCATAGGCGGCGCCTATGCTATGGCATTGTAGATTCCGAGAGCTTAGGCCATAGCATAGGCCTTGCCTTGTTCGTTGCCTAGATTTACATAGGCCTTGCCTAGTTTTGTATAGGCAATGTCTAACCGATAGCCTTTGTTTTTTCACTCCTAACTTACCACCTTTAACATAGCACACTTCCAAATCAAAATTTGAGACCAATCTTCTCCTTTATACATCTTGCACCTACACTTACTCAAAAACAACAAAAATGATTAGAATGATGGGTTGCCTCCCATCAAGAGCCTTAGTTTTGGTCGTGGCTCGACTACAAAAAAAACTCCTAGTAAAACAAAACGATTAATAACAATGGGTTGTCTCCCACTAAGCGCTTGATTTATTATCGCGGCATGACATAGTTATCTTGATTAATTAGACTTCATCAAGATATATGGTGCATCGTTTTCTGAATGGATTCAGAAGACGCTGATGCTTACCTATAGGCATGCAATCTTCTTTGAGATGACTCTTGTGCATACATATCCTAGGAGGGATACCAATTATATCATCAATAGTCCAACCCATAGCTCTCTTATACCACTTCTGAGTAGAGATGAGAGCCTCAACGTGCTGTTCACCTAAATCAATGCAATACTCACCGGAAGTGTATTTTCACTTCTCAAGAATGCATACCTTAGGTGACTGGGGAGCTCTTCCAATTCTAGCACTGGTGGATCTTCAACGGAAGTCTTCACTATTGGTGAAGGTTGATTCTTAAGATCAAGGTCCAACTTCTTAGGAGCATGAGAATAGGACCTTATTCCTGTTAGATAACAAAAGGTTTCATCATGTTCCTCAACATCTTCACTCTCGAAATTCAAAAGCACAGCAGATAATGGCTCATCAATAAGCTGCTTCTCTACAGATAACTCTTTTTCATCCTCATAATAAGCATCAGCTACAGAGAGCACATCCATATTTCTAGGCTGCTTCATCGATTTGCATACATCAAAATGGACCACTTCGTCATTTAGCCAAAATAAAAGCTCATTAGCTCTTAAATCAATAAGCACACTTCCAGTTGCGAGGAAAGGGCATCCCAAGATTATGGGAACTTCAGAATCCACCTCGCAATCCAAAATAACAAAGTCTGCAGGAAAGATAAAGGTGGAAACCTTCACCAATACATCATTTAAGATACCAACAGGTCATTTTACCGACCTATCTGCCATCACGAGCCGCATATTAGTGCGTGTCGGATCGCCCAACCCCAATTTCCTGTAGATGGATAGTGGCATCAAATTGATGCTAGCACCTAAATTGCACAATGCCTTGGCAAAATCCAATGATCCAATCGTGCAAGGAATAGTGAAAGCACCAGGATCTGCCTTCTTCTGTACTAGCGATCTCGTTGCAATTGCACTGCTATGATGAACATTATCTGCCAGCTTATAGCTTACTGCCCGCTTCTTTGACAAAAGGTCCTTCATGAATTTAGCTTACCCAGGCATCTGTTCCAGCGCCTCCACAAAGGAACATTAATAGTCAGCTGGTTCAACATAGTCATGAATTTACTGAACTTGGTGTCATCAACTTTCTTTTTCAGTCTCTGCGGAAAAGGTGGTGGTGGAAGGGGAATCGTTTTCTCCACCACTTCTTCTTTATCTTGCTTTCAATTATAAACCTTTTCAGAAGTATCAACAGCCTTCTTCTTCAGTCTATGAGGAAAAGGTGGTGGTGGAAGAGGAATCATTTTCTCCACCACTTCCTTTTTATCTTGCTTCCAATTATCACTCTTTTCAAGCTGGTGACGTCTAGGTGTAACATCATGAGCACTCACTTCAGCTTCTACAACATCTTCAAACTCTGTATCAAGAACATTCTCCTCTGTATTATCAACTACCTACTTGCCTTTGGATGGACTTTCCAACACTTTACCGCTCCTGGTAGTAATAGCCATACATGATCCATCATTCCTTAGATTTTGCACGGTGTCGCTAGGTAAAGTGCCAGCTTTTCGTTGATTGAATGCCGCTGATAGTTGACTCATTTGTTGTTCCAGCTGTTTTATTGCAGTGGAATGCGAGTCAACCAATTGCTTCATTAAGGACAAATCATTTATTACCTCAGTTACTCCCGTGTTGGTTGCCTTCACTCCTTTCAATAGCTTCGCCATCATATCTTCCATGGACATTTCCCAAGATCCATTAGCCACAACCTCATGATTTCCAAGAGGAACATACAAACCACTCCTGTCAGTCTTATTCTTCCAACTACCTTGATCACGGTCCTTGTATCCAGATTTATCATAATAGTTCCGACCTTGGTTTCCTTGGGCATTGCCACGGAAACCCCCTGATTGTTCAAGTATTTAGCTTCTTCCTCAGAATTGGATTCATCTCTTCCCTGTGACATAACATCTTTGACTTTTTCAGTCTTCCCTGATAATAAATGCTTGGTAAGAAGATCCATCTGCATTTTCATGTGCGCCATATCTTGATCACGTTCCTCCTCTCTTCGCCTTTGTTCTGCAGTCATGCCAATAGATATGGTAGAGCTTTCTACCTCAGCATCCCTGGTATGCCAAGCTCTACTCTGCTTTGTCATACGATCTAGCATATCACTTGCCTGAATAAAAGTAAGGTCCATGAATGACCCTCCTGCAGCATTATCAACCACTGGCTTAGTCATCGAATTCAAAGACCTGGATAATATCTCCATTAAGTAAACATTGGTCATATGATGATTTGGGCACCACATAAGCTTCTTCTTGAACCTCTCCTATGTTTCGTGGAGAGCTTCAGTTGGAAGCTGTTGAAAATTGCTGATCTCATCTCTCAACTGTGCTCTCTTGGATGGCGAAAAGAATCTTTCTAGGAAAGCATCTTTCAATTGCCTTCAATTAGTGATAGAATCAGGAGTTAGCCCGTTCAACCATAGAGTTGCCTCCCCAGATAGAGAAAATGGAAATAATCGCAGCTGAATTGCATTCTTTCCAATGCCTGGATTGTTGAATGACTTGCATGTAGAGATAAAATTAATCATATGCATATTTGGATCGTCTCCTTCAAGTCCACCAAATAATCCTTTGAGTTGCAATAGCTGAATCATGGTGCTGGTGATATTGAACTTGGCTCCAGGTGCCAAGGGAGGAGAGATAATAGCTCCTGTAGCACCAGCTCTATCCAGATCGTCATCATCATCATCAAAAGGAATCTGCATAGCTCAGCGTTCAGGCCTAAATCTAGCTTGACGATCTTTTCTGTTTGTCGGTGTTGCTACCTCAGCATCACGCCTAGGGTTTAGTAACTCATCATCACCCAAGTCCTCATCATCAGGATTTGTTGCTCGCCCTGGGTTATCAATATTCTATTAATGCACTTGAGCAGCGGACAATGCAGCTAATCTAGCCTGCTCCTGTTGAGCAGCCCCTCTTTCAATGTCACGTTGTGCATCCATTCTGCCAATAAGTTGCGGTTCAGGGTTTAGGGGTAATAATGGCTGACCAGAACTTCGAGTATTTGGCATGCACTGAGCAAAACCTGAATAAAACAAAAACAACAACTAAAAGTAAAATCTGAGAATTCTTGACCAAAGGGTCTATTAACTATCACAAACTTAGTTGACAACCGTATTCCCCGGCAACGGCACCAAAATTTGATAACGCTCAAAATACAGCTCTCGTAAGAGTGTAAGTGGTCGTTGTTAAATATAGAACCCAACTGGGTTGGGTGTCGAATCCCACAGGGAATACTTGGTCACTAAGTATGCAACTATTAGTAGACTGTTGGTCAAAAATTCTACGAAAAGGGGGAATTTGCTTGTGGCGTGAATAATGAGTAACAAAGTAACGAATGAATACTGGGTTTAGTAAGATGTAATCAATGAGAAGTATAAGTTAGGGTTATGTCCACCTTATGAGTTCTACGTATCTATTAACTATGAGTTATGCGAAATTCAGACATGTATGCACTTATAGAGATTCGTATTCTAATGGTAAATCCTAGTGTCTCTCGACTATCCAAGATTATCTCACTTTAACTCTCTTGAGCTTAAAGTGTATACTAACGGTACAAACTCTCCAAGAGGTTAATCCAATTACGGTACTAACGTGTAAATAGGGGTTGGTAGCCCTATTTCTTTGTCACACTCTCTTTTCCAAACATGTAACTTTTCTCTCAAACAAGTTAATGCTATATTGGCGTATTCCTATGTTTGCAACCACAAGAATTTAATTAAGATGAAGAGAGTAATGATATAAGTAGCATACGTATCAAGAATTCACAAACTCATTGTAATAGATAGTATATCATAAGTCTTCCATAACCCTAACAGAGAAGTTTAGCTACTCATGAGTGCAACAGAGATCACAATAAACATCATCATCGTACAAAAGCTTGAACGATCTCACGTTGGTCACAAGAGTCATGCTTTATCTGTCAGAAAGTAACGTGAATAGTACTAAATGTTGAATAAAAGAAAAATAGAATTGAATAGAAAATAGAATGAATGCTGAAAAATTCAGCAAATAGGGTTTTTATAACATCCTTGTCCTAGTCCTACTGAAATAGGGTTTTTATCCTTGTCCTACTGAAATAGGGTTTTTATCCTTGTCCTAGTCCTACTGGGTTACTGTTGCACTCCTAAGTATTAAGAAATACTGATTTTGCCCGGGACATATTTTCCACGCATCACATTTAGTCCTCAAGTTTCCAAAAGCTGCCTTCCTTCTTACGTGAAGTTTCTTTTGCTGCCCAAAGGTCCACAAAGTGCTGAAATCTTCATCATTAATACCTGAAAAAATGCTAATCACGTTGGTTAGCTCACTTACAGGAAAATGGACTAAAAGTGCAGGAATTATATATTTTATCCTCAAAACTTAGCTAAAATATGGGTAAATTATAGTACTTTAGGCGTGTAAATACGCCCAACATCAAGTATAAAGGATCTAGAATTTTCAACCCTTCACAGGAGATGTAGTGAGCCTGTCATAGTATCTCGATCCCAAACTAAGGACCCATTAGTTTCCACTAAGTTGAGTGAGGTACATAGATGTGATGTGGGAGTTAGTGTTGATTTTGAGATAAGGGAGAAGAAAGAGGCCCCAGATTTGAGTACTCAGGGCGAGGGGACACCAGCCACTTCTTTATCAGCCCCTTCTTCAACCTTAGAGTTGGTTGGCATATCTTCAGAGCCTACTTTCCCATCCACTATAGCTCTATCTGTATCTATGATTATGATATCTTAAGAGTTTTTGTAGAACTTAGAGGACATTTAGAGGGCTACTGATGCTAGGTTAAGGGTTGTTGAGACCGAGTTGACTAATCTATATGGGTAGATACAGTCAGGGGTTTGAACTAGATTTCAGATGGTAGAGGCTAGATGGGATGCCACACAAAGAGATGCCTTGTCTGAATTATGTGTAGATTTACATACATGTCTTGATGCTTTTGAGATACATGTTACAACTAGATTTACAAAATTAGAGATGCTGGATCTAGCCCAGATGAGGAAGGAGATAGATATATTATGAGTAGAGGTACACTCTCTCACAGAGATCTTTATGGAATACAATCCTTTAAGATATATTATGAGCAGAGGTATGCTCTCTCATTGATATCTATATAGAATACAATCATTCAGTCATACCCCAAGTGGTCTAGATATCATCTCTACGCACACTAAGATATGTTGATTTTCTTACAGCAGATAAGGAGGACGTCCCGACAGTTGGGGCTAAGAGAGGACACATGGGGGACCTGTAGGATCCTGATATGCCATATTACCAAGCCTTTAAAATGGCTAGACATAATTCGATGGATTCTGCAATTGTTGAGAGGCAGAGACGTACGAAGATAATAGTGGGTGCATCTTCTAGTAGTGCACCGCTACCACCACTATCCCCGTCAGTTAATATACCCTCATCTTGGGATGCTCATGTCACAAATGCATAGTGCATCCTAGATTTTTCCTCATTCCCTTTGATTTATATTATTTTAGCATGTTGGGGACACTGCGTAGTTTTAAGTTGGGGTGGGGTATACCATAACTGCCACAATTTTTTTTTTCCGTGCTTCTTATCTTGTCGGTCGCAGTATGGTTATATACTGGCATGTCTAGGTTAAAATTTATCTCGTATTGTGTTTTGTTTTGTATTGTGTTTTTATGTCATTAGGAGATTTTTAACTATTTAGGGCAATTGTCATGTTTTTATTGATTATTGATAAAAATGACACCCCTTCAAAATTTTAGAACTGTGTGAATGTATATATGTGTGACTATCATGGATCTTGTTATAGCATTAGGATTAGGGACATGATAATCATTTTCTAATAGTTGCATGAACCTGTAAGTAGTAGTTTATAATATTGACTCTATGCCATCTATGTGAGATTCTACTTAGTTTTCTTTGTGTGTTGAATTTAGAATTTGCCCTATTAGTCTTGCCTAGGTTGTAGGATAGTCGATTAGCAAAGTATCATATGCCATTTTTTATTTTAGTCCACTTTTAGCCTAAATAACCTTTCCAACGTGAAAGTATCCCATGATCCTAGTTTGGAGCCTTATAACCTATTTTTTTTGGTTCACCATTCACCTTCCTATTTGTATTACAACAACCTGTTTGCCCCGATCCTCCTTAGACATTATGAACCTCAACTAAGGTAAATCACCTAAGGTAAGGGTGACTATCATAGGGGTGTACGATGTAAAGTAGGTATGTAGATGGGTAAAATAAAAGAAAAAATTAGTAGGGCCGGCTGTTATAGCAGAAGAAAAAGAAAAAGAAAAAGGAAAAGAAAAGTAAAAACAAAAAGAAAAAGAAAAAGGAAAAAGAGAAAATAAAAATAAAAATAAAAAGAAAAAGAAAAAGAAAAAGAAAACGAAAAAGAAAAAGAAAAAGAAAAAGAAAAGAAAAAGAAAAAGAAAAAGAAAAAGAAAAAGAAAAAGAAAAAGAAAAAGAAAAAGAAAAAGAAAAAGAAAAAGAAAAAGAAAAAGAAAAAGAAAAAGAAAAAGAAAAAGAAAAAGAAAAAAAGAAAAAAAGAAAAAAATTATGAAAAAGTGAAAGAAAGAATAAAAGAGCACACCCAACCTGAATGTGCAATAACGAATAAAAAGGGAGAAATAAGGGTGGAATAGAAAGAAAGTTAGCTAACAAGGTAGTGTCAAGGAGGCACAGTCACTTGATATGTCCATATGTACCATACCATCCCCCCCCCAAGCCAACATTACAAGCCAAGAAAAGTCCTATAATGATCCTAACTTGACTGTATGAATGCTAAGGCAAAGAAAATAAGGGCAAGCCTATGACATTTGATGCACATTGATAGGAACTTCTCTTCTGAGAGTGAGTGTCTCTTGACTGTCCCTGCATTGACATGCAATAATCATATAAGTGAATGGGACATCTTTGTTGTGAGGGCACATGAGTCATATTGCTAGCCGTCTACGAGTTTGAGTAGTGTAACTTGCACATATGCATGGGTTTGTGTTGCTAATATAGTGCCATACCTTGATCCCATTGTGTCACATTGTTTACTTCATGTTTATACACATTTTGTTTTGAAAATCGAGATAGGAAGGGGTGTTGTGATTTGATTTTAGAGTGTTAATTGACTACCTTGATAAGCTTAGAACATCCTAATTACGCATAGTGTGTTGTTTTGTTTTGTTGTGTTGCCTGAGGACATGTAAACATTCTAAGTTGAGGGTGTTGATGTGCTATAGAAATACAGAACTTTCAACGCTTAAAACGATAAAATATGCAAGTTTGTTAGGTTGTTTTGTTAGATATGATGCGTTTTGGGTAAGTTTTGTAAGAAACAATGTTTTTCATGCTAAGTTCATGGAAAAGATGAAAATGGATTTTTTGGCTAATTAATTGATCAGTTTTGGATATTTGTGACACTTTTTAGATTGTACATGAGCAAAACATGTGATGAAAGTTGAAGATTTGAATCTTGGTTGCAGGTATTGGAAGGCATGGTACTTACCTATGTCTAATTGTGGACCACATGTAGAATATGTGGCCCATATAAGACTAAGGTGAGTACTAGAATATAAGATACCAAGATTAAAAGACCTAAAAAAGAACTTCCGACACCGTTAACATGTGGATCACATGTAGCAAATATGGTCCGCATGTGGGTAAGGTAAGTGCCATAAGTCTAAAATTTCCAAGAGCATAATTTTCAGGACTTTTTTCCTGCACATATAGGTGTCTACATGCGCCCATCCTCGGGCCTCATGTGGCACATGCACCCAAGTCCAGGCCGTGTATGGCCACAACCCCTTTTTGTCCTTTTTTGTTCGGGATTTTATTTTAGGTTTTCCTCATGTACTATAATTACCCCTTATGTGTTTTTAAGTAGAAGTTGTACACTCTTGATACTTACAAACATATTTTAATTCCGAGATTCAAGTTTGGTCTTGGAATTCTCTTGTATTGATTTTTGTTGATTAATTCTTAATTATTTGGGTTTTTACTTGTTATTATTGTGAATTAATCTTATTCTTTCAATCATGAATGTTGTTGATTACTTCACAAGCATGAGCAACTAAAAACCCTTAGCTAGTGTTGTGGAAACCCTGGCGGATTAACGAAGTAGGGGAAGTTCTATTATTGTTCTGAATCGATATTCATGCATGTATTGTATTATCTTCACTTTAATAGCTATCTTAGCGGTTGAAGCCCTTAGGATCCCTCCTGGATTATTGCTACTTACTCCAAAAGAGGAGTAGTGACTAGGAAAAGATAATTACAATAGTAATTTGAAGTTTAACTGTCTGTTCATGCTACTAGGTATTATCTAAGTAAGATGCTTTAGCTATCATCTAATAACTAGAGACTCAAAAAGTAATAGTTAACTGGGATCAAGCTATGGGTTAGTAAGGCGACATCTTGAGACTCAAAAGGTAAATGGTGAAATCTATCATCTCATTCAAAAGACTGTTGATATTACATAACTTATCTGATTCTGCATGAAAGGTATCAGGTAAGTTCAATAAAGCACGATAATCCTACACAGTTTAAAATCTAGGGGGACATAATCCTAGTGTTCACCTATGACTGATTACAACTGAAGTTTATATTAGCTTCTTGTTTGATATTGATACTCAAATACCTTATTTAATTTTCTAGTTTTTCCAGTTGATTACAACAACTGAGAGCCATGATTCTACGTATTCCCTTGGGATTTGATCCCAACCTTTGTTGGGTTACTATATTTGACAGCGTCTGCATAATCTTCAGAGTAAAGGTGTAGCTTAGGCTTTATCAGGTCATGCCAAAATATGTAAATAACATAACCTTTGGATGAAAAATAACAAATACCACAATATTTGTGTCATAAGTGGATATAGCATCTAATACAATGTATATAGAAAACTGAAATATAAGTTGTCATGACTCGAGACTACCCCCTAGTCGTAAAATAGTGCTTACAGTCACAAGTGACACTAAGCTAACCAATGACCTAGTATAACACTAAGAATATTGAAATAATTTATGAAACACTGAGCGGAAGCCAAGCTAAAATGATGTAACCATAAATAGTACAAATACTGAATGTCAAATCTAACATTGTTTGACATAACCAACATGATAAAAATCAAACTGTTTGTTTGGAAAATATCTAAATAGATGAGTTGTTAGGACAAACCCCCAACTAACTCCAATTGTCTAAAACTAAGAAAAATACTAAGAAGAAATACTGATAGGTAGCCCTCAACTAATAAGGAGTCACCAAAACACTGTTGTTGCTATGATGCCAAATCGCAATAGCCTTGAGTAGGATGTTGAACATCAAACCCTAAATTATATACCAATATACCACAAATAAAAGTATGCAATCACTACTGTTAATATACTAAGAATGCAAATATGCATTATTTAATATAAGATGAATATGCTGAATGTAAGATGGTAAAGTGAACATAGAATAAAAGAATGTAAACAGATGCACTGTCCAAGTAATAAACATGTGACGGTATAACATACTGAATAACTGAATATGAGATTATACAATGTATGGGTCATAATTGTGGGAGATACTGTTAATTGACAAACCCCAATCCAACCTAACCGAGTCATAACTTGTAACCCTAACTGGAAGAGTATTTAGAACCTTACAAAGGGTACAAAAACTATCTAACATGGATTCACTAAACTGATATTTGAAAGGACAAGGTGTCAAGCCTTGTTTGATGGGTGACCCTTTAGGGCCTATAGTTGTGTTGTAGTTTTGGGACTTAGAGACTTTTATTAAAGGTCCCATCCTAACTGATGGGTGACCCTTTATCCCCACATCCATTAGGTGCTCAGTAATACTCCCAACTGAATGCCAATTGATAACGGATAGTTCATGTAGAAAAAATAAATGACAAGCTCCTAGTATTATTATCTTTGTCTAAGGTAGTAGATACTTTACCTGAAAAACATTCTACATCATATAAAACTAGAGGACTGAACATTCATTAACAATGCATAAAATCCTAGGTCTTCGGGTGTTCATAACCCTCCATCTATGAAGAATGCAACTATAAATGGAAATTTTATAACTTGGACATAGTAACAAATTCCATAACTCAAGTCAAATCAATAAATTATCAATATAATAAGACTTCATTGTCAAGAGTATATAAAGAAACTCAAATTTATGGAAGAACATCTATTCATGTTTTAGTCAAGACAAGAAACTAAAAGATAACAGAATTCACAAAGAGTTAATTAATCAAAGATTTTGAAATAATTTGGGGACTAAATGGGTGAATGGGAATCCAATGAGGAAATCCAACATTCCTAGAAATTAAAATCTTAGTTAATTCCTTAAACTTGGATCTTAAACTTGAAGAACCCAAATTTACCTTGGAGGAAGAAAATTGTCTCTTTCTCTGTTTTCTCTAATTATGTTGATAGAATTTTAAGTTAATTGAAAATTTAGAGAACTTTAGGCTTATCATTCAGCCTTAGAATAACTTAAATGACGTAGTTTTGGTATTAAAAAAATAGGAAAAGACCAAATAACTCCTTATAAAATGTTTTTAATATTATAGAACATTCTTATATGAAGATTTGGTTGATAAGCCATCAAACCCTTGACTAACATTCACTTTGAACCATCATAACATGACCAAATTTTGGTCTTATTGGTTATGCCTAGTAGTTGCCTTAACGGGTCATCACAAGTGTGACTGTTATTCATACCAAGCCATAATATTTAGGAAGACATACACATTCTGGTAAATTAAGAACAACTTTTTACATTATCTGAAAAGCCTCTACTACAAACGAGAGAGCCACTGGGACAGACCCTAGCTGACCTAAACATAAACGAAAATCAAGTAATTAAAGTACTGTCATCAATGAATAAAAGTCTAATAGATAGGGTCCTCAGACTATTTGGACTCACTGAAAGTCGGGATGCAGGTGATGATGCCTGTAGTAAATCGTGCGGCTGGCAATGAGCACTAAAATCTACATTATAAGACAATGTAGCCCATAGATGTATATATGGGTCAGTACTTTTGTAATGTACTGAGTTGTGGGAGTGATTGCATAAATATGACCAGAGCTGTATATATATATATATGTAAGCTTTTAAATAATATCTTCTTAGCGTAAATGACTTACCTTGAACTTTAGTAAAAATATAGACTGCAAGATCATAAAACATGGATAATGAAGCATATGAATAAACTTAGCGAACCACAATACTTAGTTTCTAAAATCTTTACATTTATTCTTTCATATGAGAGATTCTTCTAAACTACTAAAACCATGTGATCTACCATAGAGTCCAACATCTTACCCACGTTATGGAGACCTTATAATACCTCACACTTTTTTCTAGCTTAATTTAGCTCTTAGAATATCAAGGATTAGCTTAAAAATTGAATAACCTTTGATACAAATAGAATTTTACAGTTATAGACCCTCTAGTGTGTAGAAAACTTAATTAGCTTTCCGACGATACCAATTTCGCTTAAATCCGATACTTGATTGAGAAGTTATGATATTTTTAGTAATAAAGTATGGCATTTTGACAAGCACTGCGACACGGTGGATACCAAAATTGCAATTTTCAATTTCCAGTGGACCTCCATGATTGGCCCCCATCACGTTGAAGTCCCATTTCTCAATTGTCAATTTCTAGTAGCTCACTGTGATGGTGGTGCATTTTGGTGATGTCCTAAATGGCATTTCAGTGGCTAACCGCGATAGCTCCACGTCACGTTGATTTTCCATTTTGCAATAGTCAATTTCTAGTGAGCCACCGCGATAGTGGAGCATCATGGTAGCATGCCAAATTAGGAATTTTCTTGATTTTCCAGTTCCTATTAAAATTTTAAAAAAGGGTAGTTTGGTCTTTTTCCAAGCCCTAATTTGCGGATTATGCATATTTTTCATCAATTCTCTCTAAAAAAAAACATTAGAGATCAAAACTTTCTCCCCAAGAAATCAAAGTTCCTCCATTATTCTTCTAAGATAACTCATGATTAAGGATTCCCAATCCAAGAACTTCAAGAATTCATCTTCAAAAGCACAAATAGGAATTCAAAATCAAGTTTTCTCATCAATTTCATCAATTAAGGTATATGGGGTTTATGAGCAAGGATATTCTTTCATCCTTGTGCTCAACACTAGTCTTTAATTTCTAAATTTACATGATTTTGTATGAATATACATGAGTTTCAAATTAGGGTTCATACCCGTTGTTGTTATTTGCAAGATTATCAGATTTAAAGAGATTTAGAAGTTAAATTACATGTCTATTTTTGTATTTTCATACGTATTGCAGTAAATTTCAGATTTTGAGTTGAATTATCAGTACTTACATTATCAAGCGTGAACATTATTATGTTTTGACATGAATTTGATGCATGATTCATTAATCCCTAATCGAGTATTGCTATTTCAAGACTTATTGTGCTATAAGCACCCTATGACTAGATTATTTTAAAACTTTTGATAAAGATTTGATCTTTTAATATCAGCTTAGATATGAAATCCACTTTATAGTTTTAGATTATAGTTTAACTTAGCAATTATATAGTTGGTGTTCATAATAAACCATTATACTAGATTTTTAAAGAGGATTTCCAATAGAATGAGCATATAAATTAGAGGGATTAGTATTTAGCACCGAGTTGGGTTTGTTCTCATGCCCCAAAACTATGAGCCAATGTAGGTTCAGATTATCAAATTATTCCCATTTCTAGATGGATGACATATACAAATGTGATCACTTAGATTAGGTTATACTCCTTGGAAAGAGTATGACACCTCTCCCCAACGCGAGATTTTCCCCTAAGGGAACTAGACATTGGACTCCAACTTCTATAACAGCTCATATGTTTTATGTCGGTTAGAAGAACCTCAATAACAATAAAGATTTTTAGAATACTTTTTAAAAGAAACTCCCTACCGACTATAAGCTACAGACTTTAAAATAGATAATCCTAACAGAAAAGGGTTTAGAAACTAAGTGTAAAGCTCACAACTTTATTTAGACATTGTTTTACAAAAGGTATTATCTATGAGATTTGAGATTCTCAAATTTTAGATATAGAAGTGAGTCATTTCTATACTATACAACAGGATTTACTAGAAATTGTCTGAAAGTTGTACTGGTATTGTCTTTAAATCCTGTTGTATAGTATAGAAATGACTCACTTCTATATCTAAAATTTGAGAATCTGAAATCTCATAGCTAATATCTTTTGTAAAACAATATTTAAATAAAGTTGTGAGCTTTACACTTAGTTTCTAAACCCTTTTCTGTTAGGTTTATCTGTTTTGAAGTCTGTAGCTTATAGTCGGTAGGGAGATTCTTTTAAAAAGTATTCTAAAAATCTTTACTGTTATTGAGGTTCTTCTAGCCGACATAAAACATATGAGCTATTATTGAGGTTCTTCTAACTGACATAAAACATATGGTTAGTCCACATTCAACTTCTATCCAATAGTTAGAGCAACAGATGAGTCAACTTTTCTAAACACTGAACCAGTGAAGAAATGATACATTACTTAATCAAAAAGGTTAGGATCATAAGACAGATGGCTTGTGTCTGGCGATTACCAATAGGAGTGGTGAGATCTTATCTAGCCCTTCTATGGGCGAGTCTCTGAATAATAAGGAAGTTGTGGATGAACCAGAAAAAACAACCCAGTGGAGTCTGAGAAGACAAATAGCTCTGTTGATGCATCAGAGATGATGAAGGAATAGGAAATGGTGTTAAAAACCATCCCAAGGACACCACCTCCCTTTCCTCAAAGATTGAGGAAGAAGACCGATGATTCAAAATTCAGCAAGTTTATGGCAATGCTCAAGCAATTGATAATAAATGTGCCTTTGATTGAAGAACTTAACAAAATGCCAAGACATGCAAAATTCAAGAAGGACGTTGTTACCAAGAAATGGGAAGTGAGTTGCAAATTGGAAGTAGATCTCCACCTTTACATCACTATTTCCACAAGGACCTTGATGCAGAAGAAGCTGGATCCAGGTGCAGTCACTATTCCCTGAACAATTAGAACTATGGAATTCACTAAAGCACTATTTGATTTGGGAGCAAGTGCTAACCTGGTGCCATTGACTATTTATAAAAAGTTGGGTCTGGGGAATCCCACACCCACCAACATGAGATTGATGATGGTCGACAGGTCAGTAAAATGACTTGTAGGCATTCTGTATGATGTGTTGGTAAAGGTCTCAAATTTCATATTCTTAGCAGACTTCGTCATTCTGGACTATGTGGTAGACTTTGAGGTGCCCATAATCTTGGGTCTACGTTTTCTCGCAATCGAAAGTGTGTTGACCGATTTAAGAGCAAATGAACTCTTATTCAGGGTGAACAATGAAGTGGTGCGGTTTGATGTGGGAAAATCAATGAAACAACATGAGTAAATGAGTGTGTTCTCAGTAGTTGATGTGTATTTTGAGGATGAACAAGATGTGCTCAGAACTGAACAACTTGTTATCGAACCTTTAGCCACAGTTGTAATGAACTATGATAGTGAAGGCATTGAGGAGTATGAAGAGGCAGTTTGTGCCTTGACTAGCATGGGCTCATATTCTTATGCTCCTAAAAAGTTAAACCTTGACCTGACTAATCGACCGACACCACCATCCAAGCCATCTATTGAAGAACCTCCAATGTTAGAATTGAAGAAGCTGCCTGGTCACTTACGATATGTGTTTTTTGGAAAAGGGAGCACGCTACCTATTATTATTTTAGGACCAAATTTCGGGGAGTTACAAACTTGGTATCAAAGCCTAATATATAGAGAGTCCTAGGGAGTTGGATAAGCCACATTACGTAGAGTCTTGATTATAGGTGTTAAGCACGACATATTTATAAGAAAGAGGCTATGGGACATTTTTAGGAAATTATCTCTTTCTTTCATGATCTATCATGCTTATAGTATCTCTATCTGCTTTTAACTAATGCTTTTATGTGATAGTTAAATATACCTCCTCATCGAGTGAATACCCACAGAAATGATAACCAGCCACCCTAGCCATCTGACCCTTTGAATGAAAATGTATCCAATGTTAAATTTTAGGATTCCTTTTAGGAGTTGGACCAAGCAATGACTGCCAATATTTAGGGAAACCATCAGGCAGAAGTCCCACTTCAGTAGATGGTGATTTAGTAGTAGGCAGAATTTAAGACTTCATGAGAATGAATCCGCCAGAGTTTTTTGGGTCAAAAGCAGGTGAGGACCTAAACCTTTATTTAGAAGAGGTGAAAAATATCACCTATATTATGTATGTTTTTGAAGAGGAGAGTGTAGATTTGACATTTTATAGATTGAAGGATGTAGCGTATGATTGAGTGGTTATGTGAAAGAATGGTACAAGTGAGAATGCAGCTCCTATGAGTTGGTAGGTATTGTGGGATAATTTTATAGATAGTTTCTTTCCATATGAAATAAGAGAAGCTAAGATAGGGGAGCTTGTAAACCTGAGGTAGGGTTCGATGACTGTGAAGGAGTACTGTCTTAAGTTTAACCAGTTGTCTAAGTATGCCCCTGATATGATGACTGATCCTAGGGTAAGTATGTGTAAATTTTTTACTGGACTATCTGGTTTAGTAGTCAAAGAGTATAGGACTGGAATGCTCATTGGGGATTTGGATCTTTCTAGGTTGATGATTCATGCTCTGCAGATTGAGGTAAAGAAGTTGAAGAAAAGGGATAGAAGAAATAAGAAGGCTAGAACTGAGAAGTTTGACTATGGAAAGACTAGGTATAGAGGGATAAATCATTCACCATTTCAATATCATTCATCCATGCCATCACCATGTTCAGCTAGTGCTTCTGCTCCTAGAGATAGGTAGGAGTGGTGGGGTAAGCCTTCTAAGTCCAGGTCTCAGAATAGTATGAGTGGAAAACCCAGTTATCTTTCATGCACTAAGTGTGGTAATAATCATCCTGGTGAGTGCTTATTGAAAACAAAAGGTTTTTATAGTTGTGGTAAGTTGGGACATAGAATCAAAGAGTGTTCGCATGCTAAGAAGGGAAACAGTGATGTTCGTCCCCAGACTCAGGCTACTAGTGCACCAGCTGCCCTATGTTGCCCAGTCTCTCCTCAGGGTGCATCATTTAGTACCAGTGGCGATCAGCGCCAAAATCAGTTTTATTCTTTACCATCCTATCAGGAGCAGGAGGATTTGCCAGATGTTGTTACTGCTATGCTTTGTGTCTTTTATTTTGATGCTTATGTGTTGTTGGACCTCTGGTTAATTTTCTTATATGTGACCCCATTAGTTGTAGTAAATTTTGAAATAGGTCCTGAAAATATCCTTAAGCCCTTCTTGGTTTATACCCAGTGGGTGAGTCAGTTATTTCCAAACAGAACTATAGAAAGTGTCCTATCACTATTCTTCATAAGATCATTCTACTAGACTTAATAGAGTTAGATATGGTTGACTTTGACCTTATTCTTGGTATGGATTGGCTCCATTACTGTTATACATCCATATATTGTCGCATTCGAGTGGTGAAGTTTTAGTTTTAAGATGAGCTTATCTTTGAGTGGGAAGGTAATTCAGTGTCTCCCGAGAGTCATTTCATATCCTACCTTAAAGCCAGAAAGTTGATCTCCAAAGGGTATATCTATCATATAATTTGAGTTAAAGAGACTAAGTCTGAGACCCCAACAGTTCAGTCAACAAGTTTCCTAATGTGTTTCTTGAAGATTTTCCAGGGGTACCTCCTGATAAGGAAATAGAATTTGGTATTGACCTTCTCCCAGATATTCAGCCTATCGCTATTTCCCCATATCATATGGCTCCTACCAAGCTTAAAGATTTGAAAAAGAAACTCAAAGATCTCTTAGACAAAGGTTTCATAAGGCCAAGTGTTTCCTATGGGGCGCTCCTATCCTATTAATGTGAAAGAAAGATAGTTCTTTGCGAATGTGCATCATCTACCATTAGCTGAATAAAGTCACAGTCAAAAATAAATATCCTCTTCCTAGAATTGATGGTTTATTCGATCAACTCCAAGGTGAAATTTAATTCTCAAAGATAGACCTTAGATACTTCTATCATCAACTTAGAGTAAGGGAATGTGATATTCCAGTGACAACTTTTAGAACCCGTTATGGTCATTTTAAGTTTCTAGTCATATCTTTCAGACTAACAAATGCCCCCATAGCTTTTATGGACTTGATGAATGGAGTGTTCAAACAATACCTAGACATGTTTGTCATAGTCTTTATCAATGATATCCTTGTCTATTTCCATAGCGAGAATGATCATGCAGACCATCTTAGAAATGTGTTGCAAACTCTTAAAGATTACCATTTGTTTGCCAAATTTATCAAATTATGAATTTTGGCTAAGGTCAGTAGCTTTCCTCAGTCATATTATTTTTGATGATGGCATTAGAGTTGATCCCCAAAAGGCAGAAGTAGTAAGAAACTAACCTAGACCTATTTCTCTGTTAGATATTAGAAGTTTCCTGGGTTTAGCTAGCTATTACAAATGTTTTGTTAAGGGTTGATCATCTATTGCATCTCTTATGTATAGATTGACAAAGAAAAAGGTTAAGTTTAAGTGGTCAGATTCCCATGAGAAGAGTTTTCAGGAGTTGAAGAGTTTAAGTGGTCAGATTCCCAGGAGTTTTCATTGTGTATTATGATACCTCTAGAGTTGGTTTAGGTTGTGTGTTGATGAAGAAAGGTAAGGTCATAGCCTATGCTTCTAGACAACTTAAGCCGCATGAAAATAACTACCCTACCCATGATCTTGAGTTACCTGCTGTTGTGTTTGCATCGAAAATCTGGAGGACTATCTTTATGTGGTGCATGTTGATTTATTTATAGATCACAAAAGTTTGCAGTATGTGTTCACTTAGAGGGAGTAAAATCTTTGGCAGAGAAAGTGGTTAGAATTGTTGAAGGATTATGATATGAGTATGTTGTATCATCCGGGCAAGGCCAATATAGTGGCAGATACTCTTAGTAGATTGTTTATGGGCTGTGTTGCTCACGTGGAAAATGATAAGAAAGAACTAGTTCAAGATGTGCACCGGATAGCTAGATTGGATGTGAGGTTTCTTGACTCATCTGAAGGGAATGTTTGGGTACAAAGTAGTTCAGAATCTTCTCTAGTTTCTGAAGTGAAAGAAAAGCAGGATAGGGGTGCTATTTTGGTCAAACTGAAGGGTTTAGTTAAAGACCAAAAGGTAGAAGTTTTCTCCCAAGGAGAGATAATGTGTTGTGATACCAGAGTAGATTTTGTGTACTATGTGTTAATGATTTGAGGCAACGAATTATGGAAGAAGTGCATGGTGCGCGTTACTCCATTCATTCGAGAGCCACCAAGATGAATCACGACTTGCAGAAAATCTATTGGTGAAGTAGTATAAAGAAAGATATAGCAGGGTTTATAGTCAAGTGTACAACTTGTCAATAAGTTAAGGTATAGAACCAAAGACCTGGTGGTACATTGCAGGAGTTTTGCATCCCCACTTAAAAGTGGGAAGAGGTGAATATGGACTTATGACCGGATTACCTCATTCACGTCGCCAACATGATTCGATTTGGGTTATTGTAGACAGATTAACTAAGTCAGCTCATTTCTTGCCAGTTCACACGTTCTGCAGAGATAAAAATTATGCTAATTTGTATATTAGAGAGTTAGTCAGGTTGCATGAAGTTCATTTATTTATCATCTTAGATAGGGGTATTTAGTTTACCTCTCAATTTTGGAGAGCCTTTTAGAAGGGTCTTGGTACCCAAGTTTATCTTAGTTTAGCTTTTCATCCTTAGACAGATTGTCAGGCAGAGAGGACTATTCAGACCTTAGAGGATATGTTGAGGGCTTGTGTTTTTTTATTCAAAGGTAGCTGGGATGAGCATTTTTCGTTGATTGAGTTCGCCTATAATTACAGTTACCATACTAGTATTTAGATGGCCCCGTTTGAAGATCTTTATGGGCGGAGATGTAGATCACCATTCGGTTGGTTCAAAATGGGTAAAGCCGCTTTATTGGGCTAGATATGGTATTTGAAGCCATATAGAAAGTCTAGTTGATTTGAGAGAGATTGAAAGCAACTTAGAGTCGTCAGAAATCTTATGCAAATGTAAGGAGAAGAGATCTTGAGTTTGAATTAGATGACCTTGTTTATTTGAAAGTTTCACTGATGAAGGGGGTAAAGAGATTTGGAAAAAAGGGGAAACTTAGTCCCCACTATGTAGGCCCCTAACGAATTTTGAGTCGTTCTGGGAAGTTAGTGTATGAGCTTGATCTACCCATAGATTTTTCCTCAGTTCATCTACTGTTCCATGTATCCTTATTGAAGAAGTGCATGGACGATTCAGTTATTGTAGTTCCTCTAGAAAGCGTAGATATTCAGAATATCCAATCATAGAAAAAAGTTCTAGTAGAGATCCTTGATCATCAGATTTGTAAACTAAGAAACAAAGAAGTTCCCTTGGTCAAAGTTCTATGGAAAAATTAGTCTGTTGACGATGCCACTTGGGAAGAAAAAGCAAACATGCGTAAAAAGAATCCTCATCTTTTCTAAACAAATTGAGATTCAGCCGAAGGTAACAGTCTTCCTTACTTTAGTTCTTTTCAAGTCTCAGATTCAGCTATATAGTTATCTTCATGTAAATTCATGCACTCATAAATTACCTTAGTCATTCAGTATGTTCTAGATTAAGTCATCCAGTTTGTTTCAGTTGTGCATGCCAGCATTGCCTCAGATTCCTTAGTATTTTTAGTTAGTTAGCCACATTCGAGGATGAATGTTCCTAAGGGGGAGATAAAGTAATACACCACACTTTTTCCTAGCTTAATTTAGCTCCTAGATTGTCAAGGGTTAACTTCAAAAATGAATAGCCTTTAATAAATATGGAATTTTCCAGTTCTAAACCCTTGAGTGTGTATTAAATTTAATTAACTTTGCAACGATACCAATTTTGCTTAAATCCGATACTCGGTTGAGAAGTTATGACATTTTTAGTAATACAATATGACAATCGACAAGCACCGCATCGTCGTGGAGATCAAAATGGCAATTGTCTATTTCCAGTGGACCTCCATGATTTTCCTACATCTATTTGAAGTCCCATTTCCCAATTGTTGATTTCTAGTAGTTTAACGTGATAGTGGAGCATTGCGGTTATGGCCTAAATGGCATTTCAGTGGCTTACCACGATAGCTCCGCGTCGCGTTGATTTTCCAGTTCGCAATAGTCAATTTCTAATGAGCTATCCTGATAGTGGCGTGTCACGGTGGCATGCCAAATTGGGAATTTTATTTCTTTTCCAGTTCCAATTAAAGTTTTAAAAAAGGGTAGTTTCGTCTTTTCCCAAGCCCCAATTCGTGGATAACACAGGATTAAGCTCATTCTAAGCACTTTATGTATATTTTTCATCAATTCACTCTAAAAGAAAATCCTAGAGCTCAAAACTTACTCCCCAAGAAATTAAATTTCATCCATTCTTCTTCTAAGATAACTCAAGATTAAGGATTTCCAATCTAAGAAATTTAAGAATTCATCTTCAAAAGCATCAATATGAATCCAAAATTAAGTGTTCGCATTAATTTCATCAATTAAGATATGTGGGGTTTATGAACAAGGATATTCTTTCATCCTTGTGCCCAAAACTAGTCTTTAATTTTAAATTTACATGATTTTGTATGAATGAATATACATGAGTTACAAATTAGGGTTCATACCCACTGTTGTTTTTTTGCAAGATTATGAGATTTCATGTGATTTAGAAGTTGAATTGCATGTCTATTTTTTTTTATTTTCATACGTACTGTAGTAAATTCCATATTTTGAGTTGAATTATCAATACTTCCATTATCAAGAATGAACATCATGATGTTTTGACATGAATTTGATGCATGGGTCACTAAGCCTTAATTGAGTATTGCTATTTCAAGAGTTATTGTGCTATAAGCACCCTTTGACTATATTATTTTCAGATTTTCTATAAAGATTTGATCTTTTAATCTCAGCTTAGATATGAAATCCACTTTACAGTTTCAGGTTACAGTTTAACTTAGCAATTATAAAGTTGGTGTTCGTAATAAACCATTATACTAGATTTTTAAAGTGGATTTCCAACAAAATGAGCATATAGATTAAAAGGAGTAGTATTTAGCACCGAGTTGGGTATGTTCTCATGCCCTAGAACTGCGAGCTAATGTAGATTCACATTATCAGATTATTCCTATTTCTATATAATTGACAGATGCAGAAGTGATCACTTAGATTAGGTTATACTCCTTGGCAAGAGTATTACATCTCTCCCCAACGTTAGGTTTTCCCATAAGGGAACTAGACGTTGGACTCCATGATAGCTTGCATGGTTTATGTCAGTTAGAAAAACCTCCCTAAGAGTAAAGACTTTCAAAATAGTTTTTAAAAGAATCTCCCTACAGGCTACAAACTACAAATTTCAGAATAGATATAAATCTAATAGAAAAGCTTTTAGAAACTAAGTGTAAAGGCTCACAACTTTATTTAGACATTGTTTTACAAAAGATATTAGCTATGAGATTTTAGATTCTCTGATTTCAGATACAGAAGTGAGTCCTTTCTACACTAGACAGTATGATTTAAATACAGAATACCAGTACAACTTTTAGAAACTAAATGTTATGACTCACTAGATTTATGCAATATGTTTTTCTATTCTTGATTGTGATTTATATTTTTCATATATTCTAGCTTATGTGAGTCAATTAAATTTGGCATGCATTATTTTATAATTATGATGATGTTTAGACATTGTTTTACTTATGCATTCACCCCAATATACTCAATACATTCTGAAAGTACTAATCCATATATACGTCTATGTGCTACATTATCTCATAATGTAGGTTCAGGTGCTCAGTTCCAGTAGCGTGAGTGATTTTGAGCATCTCTATCTACATCCCAATAGTTTGTGAGTCCTTATAGTTCGAGGACTTAGTCTTTCAATTTTTCAGTTTATTAGTATAGCTAATTTAGACAATTCAAGTTAGCTGGGGGTTTGTCCAGTGATTCTCTAGTTATTAGTAGTAGAGGCTTGTCAGACTGCTAGATATTATTTCAGATTATTCAGTATTAATTGTTCAGATTATTGAGTCTAGTATTTTCTAGAGATTATATTCAGATATTCTCAGTTAGTTAAGATAGATTTCCGCATTCTAGTTTGATATTATATCTATATTTCCTCTATTATTATATTCAGACTTAGTAGAGGGAAGACAGGGTTAGCTTAAGGCTACTTTTAGTCTTGAGCACCGTATGACATCTCTAGATTAGGTTTCGAGGTGTTACAGGGCTATTCTACACTTGCCATCGGAATAGAATCTTAGCTTAAGTGATCACTATACTTCATCCATATTGGGAAAAATCCTAACCTACAGTGGCTCGTAGTTTCTAGGAATTTAGGATACACTCATCTGTATTTCCTTCTAGTGCTAAATACTACTCCCAGAATATATGTATGCTCATACTTAAGAAATTCACCTTAAAAATGGCACAAGGGTTTGTATATTGAAAACTAGTTATGCTTCTCTTTAATTTAAATAATAATCAAGATGAACACTTTTGGATTTCATGTCTTATCTTCAGATCAAAAGATCAAGCTTTCTTGAGTCATGTTATATTGCATATGAATGAAACTTTACAAGATTTAAACATTCTTGTAAACATAATGATTCTTCTTAAATCTTGAAACTCTTACTTTTCTTAATAACACTAATAATAAAATATCAGGATCAATACCCATATATAAATCTCTCATCAGAATCCCAAATCAAAGTAATGAAATTCAAAGAACAATAACAATCTTACAATTCAAAACATGAATAGATGTAACCTTTATGCATATTTAGCCTTGAAATCATAAGATAATGGTATACTTCAATGGATGAGAATTTAAGGGACGATACCTAATATAAAACATGTAAATTCATTCTTAAAATCATGCTTTTTGGGCACAAGGATGAAAGATTAACCTTTTTCAAAACCTCACATACCTGGAATTTCTTGACTTGTGGATAAGACTTGAACTTTGAGACTTGAGAGATGACTTTGTGAGAAAACCTTAATCTTGTTGCTCTTGAAGATGGAAGGAGAAAAGATGTTTTTAATTGACTGAAGGATAGAGGAAAATGATGCCTCTATAGGGTTATAGGTCATGGGTTGGGAGTTATATAAGGGGAAATGACCAAAATCCCTTTAACTGAATCTTATAAAAATTAATCGCCAGTCATCACGAGTCAACCATACGACTCATATTATGAGGGTATGAGTTGGACTAGTAACTCATAAGATTGGAAGTGTAAAAGATAGCACACACTAGTCAAAATACACGTGGTAAATTACGGCTCATTATTTGCTTATATGACTTGAAACAACCACTCATAACTTAGATAGAAACATAGGGAACCAATATTGTTGAACTCACGGCCTTACTTCATATAATTCATACCATGCTTTGATGATTTCTAGGTAAACACATAAATACATCAGACTTCAACTACTCCACACTGCCATAGGTATGACTTACTATATATAAGTCCTATGTTGTGTGCACGACTCAAGAAAATGAGTCGTATGTTGTACAGTAGCTTTCAGACACGGGTTATTACAATATCTCCCCCTTGAAAACATTCATCCTATAATGTCATTCACCTAGGATTGGGAAAATAATCAACACCTCTACACCGAACTTACAGCCAAACTTATACCTATCAAAAGGATCCAGTTACTCACAATATAAGATATGACTTAAGAATACTTAAACAAACTTAAAGAAAAAGAGTTTTGGCTGAAATAACTATTGACCTTTTGTAGGAACTGAGTTGTAAGCTAAGAGATGAGGATACTTGGTCATCATGTCTGCTTCAGCTTCCCAGGTGTCCCCTTCAAACAATTGATTTTTTCGAAGAACCTTTACTGGTGCTACTTCTTTATTCCTTAGCCTTCAAACCTGCCTATCAAGTATCTCAATTGGAGTCTCCTCATATGACAAGTTATCTTTGACCCTAATACTCTCTAGGGGAACTACTAAGTATGGATTTCCATTGCACTTCTTAATCATCAAATTATGGAACATTAGGTAAACCTCAACTAACTCTGATGGAAGGTCCAATTTGTAAGCAACCTCTTCTACACGCTTCACTAACTCATACGGACTAACAAATCAGGGACTCAGCTTTTTGTGTTTCCAATTCTCATTATTCCTTTCATAGGTGACACTTTCAAGATTACCCAATCCCCCATTTCAAACTTGAGCTCTCTTCTCCTTATATCTGAATATGACTTTTAACGACTTTGAGCAATCTTTAATCTTTCATAAATCAACTGAACCTTTCCCATAGCATTAAGAATAGAATCTGGCTCAATCAATGCTGTTTCACAAACTTTAAACCATCCTATGGGGGATCTGCACCTACGCCCGTACAATGCTTCAAATGGAGCCATTTGAATGCTAGTGTGATTATTATAATCAAACTCAAACAAAGGTAGATAGTCATCCCAACTTCCTTTAAAGTCTAAAATATACACCCTTAGCATGTATACAAATGTCTGAATTATGGGTTTAGCCTGACCATCATTCTGTGGATGAAAACCGATACTAAGCTTAACCTTTGTACCAAGGCCTTTCTGGAAAGACTGCTGAAACTGTGAAGTGAACTGTGTTCCTCTATTTGAGATGATGGATAAAGGTATCCCATGAAGTCTTACTAAATCGCAAATATATATTTTGGTATAATCACCCACTGTATCTGAACTCTTGAGAGGTAGGAAATGGGCTGATTTAGTCATTCGATCTACTATGATCCAAATTGAATCATGATGATGTCTTGTATGAGGAAATCCTGTGGTGAAATCCATACTCACTACTTCCTACTTCTAACTAAGGATGCTAATCTCCTATAACATGCCACCCAGTCTCTAGTGTTCAACCTTAACTTACTGGAAGTTGTGACACTTGGTCAAAAAATGTTATTATTTCCCTCTTTATACCATTGCACCAAAAAATTAATCGCAAGTCGCCACGGCACATGTTAGTAGCACTCGGATGAATGAAATACCTCAAACTGTGAGACTCTGCTAGTATACTTTATCTCAACCCATCTACGTTAGGAACACAAAGCCCACGTTGATAGCGAAGTACACCATCTCCCCTTTGGGAGAAAACCTCAACCTTCTATTGCTGGAATGCTTCCAATATTTGGCTATATATGGGATTATTTCACTATTTCTACTTCACTTCAACTACCAAGGATGATTCCAAACCATTCTAAACTAATAATCCCCCATCATCAGTGTCAAACAAACACACTCCCAAATAGGCTAATCTATGCACCTTTTTGGCCAATTCCTGTTCTTCCTCTTTCGCATGAGCCACGCTACCCATGGACAACCTACTCAGTGCGTCAGCCACCATGTTGGCCCTACCCGG
Organism: Capsicum baccatum var. pendulum; assembly: GCA_030864225.1. NCBI lineage: Eukaryota > Viridiplantae > Streptophyta > Magnoliopsida > Solanales > Solanaceae > Capsicum > Capsicum baccatum. The sequence goes on along the minus strand of CM061558.1, from coordinate 166,520,304 downwards.
ATGATAGAGCATACTCATGTCATAATTTTTCGATAGCTCTAACCACCTCCTCTAACAAAAATTCAGATCGTGCTGATAAAATACGTACTAAAGACTCTTGTGGTTAGTGAAAACATCAACATGCACACCATAGAGGTAGTCTCCAAATTTTTAAGGCAAATCCTACAGTAACTAACTCCAAGTAGTGAGTTGGGTAATTCATTTTGTTTTCCTTATTTTGCTTGGAGATAAGCTATCACTCTCCCATTCTGCATCAACACACAACCTAACCCAACTCTTGAAGCATCAAAATACACCATAAATCAATGTAATCCTGCCGGTAAAGCTAACATTGGAGACGAAGTCAATCTATCCTTCAACTCTTGGATGCTCTTCTTATATTTATCCGACCATATATATTTCACTTTCCTTTGGGTCAACTTAGTTAATGGTGCGGCTATAGAGGAGAAACCTTTACCAAACCTTCTATAATACCCAACAAAATCCAAAAAGCTCCTGATATCGGTTGTAGTGACGCATCTAGGAAAGTTCTTTACTACATTAGTCTTTTGAGGATCTACATGAATACCAGCCCCTAAAATGACATGCCCCATGAAAGTTACAAATTCCAACTAAAATTCATATTTACCAAACTTCTTATATAATTGAGGATCCTTGAGGGTCTACAATACTATTCTCAAATGGTCTACATGTTTCTCCTCACTCCTAGAATACACCAGTATATATCTATAAATACAATTAAAAGCATATCTAAGTACTGCTTGAAGACCTTGTTCATCAAATCCATAAAATATGCTGGAGTATTTGTTATTCCAAACAACATAACCACAAACTCAAAATGGTCATACCTTGTTCAGAAAGCTATTTTCGCAATGTCTTGCTCCCGGACATTCGACTGATGATATCCCGGCCTAAAGTCAATCTTGCAAAAACACCGGGCACCCTAAAACTGATTAAAAAATCATCAAACCTAGGAATAAGATGTTTGTTCTTGATGGTGACCTTGTTTACCTGTCTATAATCTATACACATTCTAAGAGTGCCATCTTTCTTGTGCACGAAAAGGACCGGAGCACCCCATGGAGAAATACTAAGTCTAATGAAACCTTTAGTTTGGATAGAGACATAGGATATGGAGGGATAGATATAGGGTGAGTATCAGGAAGAAGATCAATACTAAATTCTATTTGTCTATCTGAAGGTGCCCCTAGCAAATCTTTGGGGAAAACCTCCAGAAACTCATCTACTACCCGGACTAATTGAACTGTTGGGACTTAAGACTTAGTATCTTTGACTCAAACTAAATAGTAGATACACCCTTTTGATACTATATTTTTGGCCTTAAGATATGAGATGAACTGATGTTTGGGCGATACTGAACTACCCTCCACTCAAAAACTACCTTATCAAGAAACTAAAACATTACCACACGGGTGAGATAATATATTGATGCATGGCATGAATGGATCCAATCCATGCCTAAAATAACATCAGAATACACCATATCTAACATTATTAGGTTTGCTAGTATGATCTTGTGGAGAACGGTAATTGGAAACATAAAAGGACTTAGGGAGATTTACAAGACCTACCATAAAATTTACAACAATCAATGGAGTCACATAAAAGAGATTTAATCCCAAGTCTAACAGCACCTACACATTAAGGGGAAAGGCACAAAGAATACCAGTGACAATATCTGGAGAAATCTCCTGCTCCAGATAGGATGGTAAAGCATAAATCCAATTCTGGCACTGACCGCCATCGAAATTGGATGATGCGCCCTATGAGAGAACTGAGAGACCTAGCTGGGCTGCTGGATTAGTAGCCTGATTCTGAGGATGAGCATCACTACATCCTTTCTTAGCATGTGGAAACTCGTTGATCTTATTGCCCAACTTGCCACAACCATAGCAACCCCCTTTGCCCATCAAGCACTCGCAAGGATGGGCCTTACCATACTTTCTACTTGTTGGGTAATTGGGCCTCCCAACTACAGAATTTTGAGAACAAGAACTCAAAGTCCTCCCCCACTGCTCCTTCTTAATCCAGGGTTTAGGGGCACTAGATGAAGATGGCGCAAGCATTGGTGAATGGCCCTAAAAGTACAAACAACTTCCTCCTCTAGACCTTTGCTGACTATACTCAAACTGTCTAGCACGAACTCTCTTGTTTCTATGCTTTCTTTACATTAACTTTTTTTCCTCAATCTGTTGAGCATGAATCATCAATTGCGAAATTTCTATATCCACAATCAACATGATATTCCATGACCACCAAATCAGATACCAGTAACAAACTTACTCATATGAGCTCTAGAGTCAGATAACAACTCCAGGGCATATTTAGCTAATTGAGTGAACTTGATGTAGTACTTCTTCACTGCCATTGAGCCCTGCCTCAAGTTCATAAGCTTATCAAATTTATTCTCCCTTATTTCATAAGGAAAAAAACTATCTAGAAAAGCATTATAAAATACCTGCCAACTTATAGAAGCTGCATTCTCACCCCTACCATCCTTCCACATAGTGCCCAATCAAAAGCAACATCTTTCAACTTATAGAACACCAGCTCTACACTCTTCTCTTTAGTAACATGCATAATTTGAGTAATCTTTCTCACCTCATCAATAAAGTGTTAAGGATTCTTATCTACCTTTGACCCATGGAACTCGGATGGATTCATCCTCATAAAGTCCCGAATTCAGGCTGCATCTAAATAACTATTTTGTTTAAGTAGGAGTGTTTCTTGTTGGTTTCCTAGAACATTAGCATTCATATCTTGGGCCAATGCTTGAAAGACAACCCTAAATTAATCATGAGTCACATTCTCATTCATAGAGTCGGCGTGCAAGGGTGGTTGATCACTATTTCTCCGTGTATCGGCTCGGTGAGGAGGCATATTCTGTCATGTAAAAGCACGAGTTAAGGCAGATAGAGACAACTATAAGAATGATAGATCATGAAAGAAATGATGATTCCTAACTCATTCCATAGCCTCCTGCTCATTAATGTGGCATGCTTTTCATTCATGATTAAGACTCTACGTAATGCAACTTGTTCGACTCCTTGGGACCCTTCAAACCTTAGGCTTTGATACCAAGTTTTTAATGCCTCAAAAGTAACCCATGGATATAGCATGATTTTTAATACTACAAATAGTCCCACTCTAACCCATGATATCTATTACTCTTGAAACTCATATGAAAAGTGAACTAATATGTATAGAAACTGAAGGTAACAATTCCATATCTTAATGTAAATATTTAACTTTTGAAACCATAAACAAAATTCTTGAACTTAAAACATACACAGTCTGACAAGCCTCTACTACTAACTAGAGAGATACTAGTACAAGTCCTAGCTGACCCAAAAAAAAAAGAAATCAAGAAACTAAAGTACTTTTATCAATGAAAAAAAGTCTGATGAATTGAGTCCTCGAATTCTGAGGACTCGCCAAAAGTTGGGATGCATTTGATAATGCCGAAGTCAATCATGCGGCTAGAAACGAGCACCAAAACCTACATTAGAAGACAATGTAGAACATAGACATATATATGGGTTAGTACTTCTAGATTTACTAAGTATGTGGGGATGATTGCATAAATAAAACAAGATTTATATATATATATATATATATATATATAGAGAGAGAGAGAGAGAGAGAGAGAAGCTTTCAAATAATGCCTGCTAACTGTAAATGACTGTAACGACCCAAAAAAGGGGTCTCGGAGCGTCACACGGTGCTTGCGGCTACGAGTAGCCCTAGGCTAACCATTTGAGCTATTTTTATTCAGTTCAACATAAATCAACGGGGTTTTCATAAATAACCCTTAAATATAAACAAAGTCATCATCATCCAAGAATAAAAGAATTTAAGAAAGATAACAAAATAGGACTTGTTAGTCAACTCCCAATATCTATACTACTCTGACAAGCCTCTAAGAAAATCAATAAAACTAGAAAGCCATTGAGATGTGCCCCAACTGACTCATACTCAGTTAGCAAATGTAAATAATACCGTGAAACCAACATCAGACATCACGTCCTCAGAATCTGAGGACTCACCACAATAGAGGATGTTGAATAGCGTGCCTGAAGAATCACTGTTGAACCTGGAACTGAGCACCTGAACCTACATTCCAAGAAAATGCAGCCTACATCCGAAGATGTAGGTCATTACCATGGAAAGGAACCGAGTATATGGGGGTGTATACAGTTGTATAAACATCATCATCATAAATATTTATAAGAAATATGCAGGATGTATGAAAGACTCACATATCCCGAAGAAAATCATCATAATCATGAGAGGATGAAATAAGTACAATAATACATATGAGTCATCATATAATTTGTAAATCACTTTCAGTTCATCAAGAATATCAATTCTCATAATGTAAATATCATTTAAATCTTTCAAAAAATAACTTTCACAAGTCCACTTTCAAATCACTTCACCATTCACCATAGACACAAGGAAACACACATACACTGGGAGATCCTATAACCAACATAAACCATGTGAGCTACATGGAGTCTAATGTACAACCCACGTTGGGGAGATCCATCCTATCCTTGCCATCAGAGTAGGACTATCGATATCAAATCCACACAAACTAGTGATCACTATATAAATCAGCCTCAGGCTCATTCCTATGGGGCACGTAGTCCTAGGGAAGTAAGGTCTCTTTATATTTCCCACTCAGTGCTAAAGATTTCTCCCAGACATAGCTCAGATTATTTCAAAGACAATCCACAAGAAAACAATTTTAGTAATATATTAATATACATCAGGAGCCATCATGCTTCCCATCTATCAAAATCAACCACGTTGTGAATTTCTTTCACAATCGAGTTCAAAATAACTCCATTAAGACCAAAATGTGAAATGATTCAAAATATCTCAAATATCCAACATCAACGTGCTTATAACACACACTTTCTAAAAAGAAAAACACAATGTCCAACGGGGATTCATGACCCAAAAATCAAAATCATGATAAATATCGTTCAAGATTCATGCTTTATATCTCCACACATGTAAATTCATCTTTCAATAACATAAACATCAAAATTTCATAAAAATCATCATAAGATATGGGTTCATGCTTCAAATTCGTAAAAATCAAATAAAAATCATGCCTTTGTAAAGAGAATTACTTTTGGGCACAAGAATGAAAGAGAGTTCTTGTTGAAAAACCCTACATACCTTAAATGATGATATTTAGATCGATACTCATTTTTGAGAAATTAATCATGCCTTTGAATGATGGTTCTTTGAGTTCTTGAACTTGGAACTTGGAATCTTGAATAAATTTGCAGAATTAATGGTGAACTTTGGAGGTTCTTGAAGTTGGATGTAGGAGCTTAGGGTTTTCTTTTTGAGGAAATTTGATGAAATATAACATATAATGCTTCTAATAGGCTTTAATATAGGGTTTGGATGGATTTTGGGTGAGGAGAAATGACCAAAACGCCCCTAAAAATAAAAAAATTCTTGAATCTATCCTTTAGTGGACTGTTTTGATAGTTTGAAGAAGATCAACCATAATGTTTTACTCCGATATCCAAATTGAATGAAACCAATTTCATTAGAAAGAGGAATGTCATATCTTTCCATTGATATATAGTATCTCACCCTGATCATTGTGTATGAGGAGTTATGATCGTTTGAAGTTGACCCAAAAATTTACTTTTGATAGGTTGAAGTAGATCGACTATAACCTTTTGCTCCTATAAACAAATTGGATGAAACCAATTTCATTGGAAAGAGGACTCGCAGAGCTTTCTGTTTATATATAGTAGATTACCCAGATCATTATGTACAAGAAGTTATGCTCGTTCAAAGTTGGAACAAAAATACACCAGGTCTCTGTACTTTTTCCTGCATGTTTTACTATTCAGTACTATTCATGATCCAATCAGAATGTTCATAACTCGTCGCTCGGGTGTCCGTTTTGGATGATCCATATATCGTTGGAAAGCTTATTCGATACTCTACACAATGGTGGGTCATATTCTAAGACATTCCACATGGATAATTTATAATTCATTCTAGAAGATAGAACCCAACACGTTTACGCACAAAATTTAAACAAAAAATTTCCCAGGGTATTACATCATCCCCCCTTGGAAACATTCATCCTCGAATGATGCTAGACATGCCAAGATTAGATAGGAAATAGAGCATATAGTTCAAACCATTCGTTAAACTCATCACCATATTGTTTCTCACTCAAAATGGAACATAGAATGCATAAATTCAAGAAACTACAGCTGAACACATAATAAATGACAGCTGCACTACTGCAACTTTTATCCAAAGTGCATGATTTAGGAAAGAACGGTACGTTCGGCTTGATCAGAGTTTACGGAAAATATGTGTGGGTACTTGGATCGCATATCCACCTCATCTTCCCAAGTTGCACCCTCAACAGATTGATTTCGCCACAATACCTTGACCAAGGGAACTTCTTTGTTCCTTAGTCTTTGGTCACTTAAATCAAGAATATCAACAGGAATCTCATCAAAAGAAAGATTTTCTTGAATGTCAGCATTCACAGAGGAATCCACTACCACAAAATCGCTAATATACTTTCTAAGCATGGAGACATGGAATATTGGATGAACAGAGGAAAACTCGGAAGGGAACTAGACCTCAAAAGCTACCTTACCAACATGGCTAAGAATTTTGTAGGGACCAACATAATGGGGACTAAGCTTCCCCTTCTTTTCAAATCTCTTCACCCCCCTTATGGGTGAAATTTTTAGATACATTAGGTCACCAACTTCAAACCCAAGGTCTCTCCTTCTAACATTCGCATACGACTTCTGACGACTCTGCGCAGTTTTCAACCTTTCCCTAATCAACTTAAATATTTCCATAGCCTTAAATACCAAATCAGGACCACTCACAACCACTTCACCCACCTCGAACTAACCTATGGGTGATCTACACTTCCTCCTATATAAGGCTTCAAACGAAGCCACACCAATACTAGAGTGGAAACTGTTATTGTAAGCAAACTCTATCAACGGTAAGTGATCATCCCAACTTCCCTTAAAGTCAAGTACACAAGTTCTCAACATATCCTTTAAGGTATGGATGGTCCATTCAGCTTGACCATCGGTCTGCGGATAAAGAGTAGAACTCAAAAGAACTTGGGTACCAAGACCCTTCTGAAAAGATTTTCGAAATTGTAAAGTGAACTGAGTACCCCTATCCGAAATGATAGACAAGGAAACTCCATGCAGTCTGACTAGCTCTCGGATATATAATCTAGCATAATCCTCAGTAGTATATGAAGTATGAACAGGCAAGAAATGAGTAAACTTAGCCAACCTATCAACCACAACCCAAATGGAATCATGATGGCATCGGGAAGGAGGTAAACCAATCACGAAGTCCATATTTATCTCTTCCCACTTCCCAGTGGGAATACTAAGCTCTTGCATCATACCACCAAGTCTTTGGTGTTCAACCTTAACCTGTTGGCATGTTACACACTTAGCTACAAATGGTGCTATATCTTTCTTCATACCACTCCACCGATAGATTTCCCGCAAGTCTCGGTACATCTTAGTGGCACTAGGATAAATAGAGTATCGCGCCCCGTGTGCTTTAGCCATAATCCTCTATCTCAGATCATCAACATTCGGGACACAATCTACCTTGCAATCTCAACACACCATCTCCCCTTTGGGAGAAAACCTCTACTTTTTGGTCTTGACTGACTCTTTCAGTCTAACCAAACTAGCATCTAAGTATTGCTTTTCCTTTACTTCCAAAACCTAGGAGAATTTAGAACTACTCTGAACCCCTATACTACCTTCAGCAGAGTTAAACAACCTAACCCTCAATCTATCCAAATAATGTACATCATGAGCCAACTCTTTCTTACCTTCTACCACATGCGAAATACTACCCATGGGCACTTTACTTAGGGCATCCGCCACAACATTGGCCTTGCCCAGATGGTACAGAACACTCATATCACAGTCCTTTAATAATTCTAACCATCGTCTCTGCCTAAATTTCAATTCTCTCTAGGTAAACACATACTGCAGACTCTTATGATCAGTGAAAACATCAACATGGACACCATACAAATAGTGTCTCTAGATTTTCAAAGCAAACACAACAACAGCTAATCAAGGTCATGGGTGGGGTAATTTTTCTCATGGGGTTTTAACTATCTAGAAGCATAAGCTATCACCTTACCCTTCTGCATCAATACGCAACCCAAATCAACTCTCAAAGCATCATAGTACACCATAAAACCATCAACATTATCAGGCAAAGTCAAAATAGGGGCTAAAGTGAGTCGAGTCTTCAACTCCTAAAAACTCTTCTTACAAGATTCGAACCACAAGAACTTCACTTTATTTTGGGTCAACCGAGTCATAGGAGATGATATAGAGGAGAAACCCTCAACAAAACGGTGGTAATAGCCAGCTAAACCCAAGAAACTTTGGATAACATTCGGAGAAATAGGTCTAGGCTAATTTCTAACAGCTTCGGTCTGTTGGGGATCAACTTTAATACCCTCAAAAGAAATGATATGACCCAGAAAAGCAACTGACCTTAGCCAAATCTCACACTTACTGAACTTGTCAAACAACTTGTGATCTTTAAGGGTTTCTGAGACAGTTCGGAGATGATCAAAATGTTCATCCTCACTATGGGAGTACACTAGTATATCATCAATGAACACTATGACAAATATATCCAGATATGGTATGAACACTCGATTCATGAGATCCATGAAAGCTGCTGGGGCATTAGTTAACCTGAAAGACATAACAAGAAACTCAAAATGGCCATAGCGAGTTCAAAAAGCGGTTATCGGGATGTTACACTCCCTAACTTTGAGTTGATGATAGTCGAAACGAAGGTCTATCTTTGAGAAACAACTTGTACCTTGCAATTGGTCAAATAAATCATCTATTCTCGGAAGGGGGAACTTATTTTTTATGGTGAATTTATTCAGTTGGCAGTAATTAATGCACATACGCAAAGAGCCATCTTTCTTTCTCACAAACAATACAGGAGCACCCCAAGGAGAAAGACTGGGCCTTATGAAACCCTTATCTAGTAGATCTTTGAGTTGCTCTTTCAACTCTTTAAGTTCTACAGTGGCAATACGGTAAGGAGAAATAGAAATGGGCTGAGTATCGGGAAGAAGATCAATCCCAAACTCTATCTCTCTATCAGGAGGTATCCCTGGGAGATCATCTGGAAAGACATCAGAAAACTCATTGACGACATTAACAAACTGGAGAGTTGGAGTCTTAGACTTAGTGTCTTTGACTCTAACGAAATGGTAAATACACCCCTTGGAAATAAGCTTTCTACCTTTGAGGTAAGAGATAAAATGACTCTTGGGTGACACAGAATTGGGAGGATGCACCCGAAAACTGAAACTTGAACACTCAGGTCTGACAATCAATAAAGGCATAAGAAGAATACAGCCAGTCCATACCCAAAATTATATCAAAATCTACCATGTCTAACTCAATCAGATCAGCCAACAAGACTCTATGAAGAATGGTAACATGACATTTTTTATACACTTTCTGGGAAACAATCGAATCACCCTCTGGGGTAGAAACTAGGATAGGCTCAGGAATAATCTTAGGACTCATTTCAAAATTCACAGCAATCAAAGGTGTAATATATGAGAAAATGGATCCAGGATCCAACAAAGAATACACATCAAATTAAAATATACGAACCATACCAGTAATAACATCAGGAGAGTCCTTCTGTTCCTGGCAGGATGGTAAAGCATAGAATCTATTCTGGCGCTGTCTGCCAGTATTTCTAGAAGAGGCGCCCTGAGATAGGGCTAGGCGAGTTACTGGAACTAGAGCACTAACAGGCTGAGTCTGGGTCTGAAGACGATAGTTACGACGCCCATGTCCATCATGTTGACAATCTTTAACTCTGTGACCCATGTCACCACACGAAAACAACCCCTCTTCTCACCCCAACACTCACCCGAATGAGCCCTATCACACTTAGGACACAGGGGACGATTTGGCTTATGCCAACACTGTACTAGGACCTGGATGCATATAACCTGCTACCTTGGTCCTACCTACCTATAGGCATGGGAGCACTAGCAGATGACGGTGCTGGCATAGAAGAACGATCCTGATACTGAGGGCGACTCCCTTCCTACATGCTAGTCTGACCCTATCTGTGCTGCTTGAACCTAGCTCTTGTATTCCCTTTCATTCTATCTCTCTCCTTAATGTTGTCTACCTCAATCTATTGGGCATGAGTCATCAACCTAGAAATATTCATCTCACTATTCAGCATTGCATACCTACACTCCTTAACCATATAACTAGACACTCTAGTCACAAACTTACTCATACTAGCCTGATTATTAGCCACTAAGTCAGGAGCATACTTGGCCAACTGATTGAACTTTAGACCGTACACCCTAATAGTCATAGAGCCCTATTGCAGGTTCATAAACACTTCCACCTTCGCCCTCCTTATCTCCAAAGGGAAAAACTTATCTAGGAATGCATCCTAGAACTCTTGCCAAGTTGTAGGGACAACTCCCTTACCTCTACCTTTCCTCCAAGAAACAACCCAGTCATAAGTAAGGTCTTTCAACCTATACACAGCCAACTCCACAGTATATTCCTTAGATATCTTCTACACCTCCTCTAAAAACAACCGTGGATCCTCATTAGACTTGGACCCATAGAATTCCAGCGGATTCATCTGCGTGAAGTTACAGATCCTGGCAGCAGTTCAATCACCTCCTTGCTATTGTGGATCCGGGGTCGGGTTGGCCTAAATATTTGCAGTAACAGCTTGGGCCAGCACCTAAAAAGCTGCCCAAAATTCAGCATAAGACATATTTTCATTCAATGGGTCAGTGGGTTGAGGTTTCTGACCATCATTATTTCTTCTCGCTTGACGTAGAGGCATATTTCTGAAACAGAAAAGCACAAATCAATACAGTTTTTCCTAAAACATCTTATAGACTCTTTCTCATAGATGTGGCACGCTACACACCGATGATCAAGACACTACTTAACGTGGCTTGTCAGACTCCCTAGGATACCTTTAACACTTAGGCTGTGATACAAAGTTTGTAACGCCCTAGAAAATGGGTCCCGGAGCGTCATACGGTTCTTGAGGCTACGAGTAGCCCTAATCTTACCCTTTGAGCCATTTTCATTCAGTTCAACACAAATCAATGGGGTTTTCATAAATAACCCTCAAATATCAATAGAGTAAACATCATCCAAGAATAAAAGAATTTCACAAAGATAACAAAATATGACTTATTAGTTAACTCTCAACATCTATACTACTCTTACAAGCCTCTAAGAAAATCAATAAAACCAGCAAGCCATTAAGACATGCCCCAACTAACACATACTAAGTTATCAAATGTAAACAATTCCATGAAAATAATATCAAACATCACGTCCTCGGAAAATGAGGACACATCACAATAGAGGATGTTGAACAGCGTGCTTGAAGAATCACTGTTGAACCTGGAACTGAGCACCTGAACCTACATTCCAAGAAAATGCAGCCCACATTCGAAGATGTGGGTCAGTACCATGGAAAGGAATCGAGTATATGAGGGTGTATGCAGTTGTATAAACATCATCATCATAAATATTTATAAGAAATATGCAGGATATATGAAAGACTCACATAGCCCGAAGAAAATCATCATAATTATTAAAGGATGAATTAAGCACAATAACACATATGAGTCATCATATAATTTGCCAATCACTTTCAGTTCATCAAGAATATCAATTCTTATAATGTAAATATCATTTAAATCTTTTGAAAGAATAACTTTCACAATTCCACTTTCAAATCACTTCACCATTCACCATAGACACAAGGAAACACATACACTGGGAGATCCTATAACCAACATAAACCATGTCAGCTACATGGAGTCCAACGTACAACCCACGTTGGGGAGAGAAGTCCTATCCTTGCCATCGGAGTATGACTATCAATATCAAATCCACTAAAACTAGTAATCACTGTATAAATCAACCTTAGGCTCACTCCTACGGGGGCACGTAGTTCTAGGGAAGTAAAGTTACTTTATACCTCCCACTCAGTGCTAAATATTTCTCCCAGACTTAGCTCAGATCATTTCAAAGACAATCCACAACAAAACAATTTCAGTATTATATAAATATACATCAAGAGCCATCATGCTTCCCATCTATCAAAATTAACCACGTTGTGAATTTCTTTCACACTCGAGTTCAAAATAACTCCATCAAGACCAAAAGGTCAAATCATTCAAAATAGCTCAAATATTCAACATCAACGTGCTTATAACACATACTTTCTAAAAAACACAATTTCCAATGGGGATTCACGACCCAAATATCAAAATCATGATAAATATCATTCAAGATTCATGCTTTATATCTCCACACATGTACATTCATCTTTTAAAATCATAAATATCAAGATTTCATAATAATAATCATAAGATATGGGTTCATGCTTAAAATTCGTAAAAATTAATTAAAAATCATATCTTTGTAAAGAAAATGACTTTTGGGCACAAGAACGAAAGAGAGTTCTTGTTGAAAAACTCCACATACCTTGAATGATGAACTTTAGATCGATACTCATTTTTGAGATATTAATCGTGCCTTTAAATGATGGTTGTTTGAGTTCTTGAACTTTGAACTTGGAATCTTGTATAAATTTGCAGAATTAATGGTGAACTTTGGAGGTTCTTGAAGTTGGATGTAGGAGGTTAGGATTTTCTTTTTGAGGGAATTTGATGAAATATAACATATAATGCTTCTAATAGGCTTTAATATAGGGTTTGGATGGATTTTGGGTGAGAGGGAATGACCAAAATGCCCCTAAAAATAAAAAAATGCTCAAACCTATCCTTTGGTGGACTGTTTTGATAGTCTAAAGTAGATTAGCCATAACGTTTTACTCTGATATCCGAATTGGATGAAACCAATTTCATCATATCTTTCCATTAATATATAGTATCTCACCCAGATCATTGTGTATGATTGATCATAAATTTTTAATCCGATAGACAAATTGGATAAAACCAATTTTATTGGAAAAAAGACTCGTTGAGCTTTCTGTTGATATATAGTAGATCACCCAGATCATTATGTACACGGAGTTATGATCGTTTAAAGTTGGAGAAAAAATATGCCAGGCCTCAGTACTTTTTCCTGCACGTTTTACTGTTCACTACTAGTCACGATTTGATCAGAATGTTCATAACTCGTCGCTCGGGTGTTCATTTTGGATGATCCACATATCGTTGGAAATCTTATTTGATACTCTACGCAATGGTGGGTAATAATTTAAGACATTCCACATGAAAAATTTATAATTCATTTTAGAAGATAGAACCCAACACGTTTACGCACAAAATTTCAATGAAAAATTTCTCAGGGTATTATAATGACTCACCTTGGACTTAAGTTAGAATAAAGACTGAAAAATCATAAAACATGGATAATTAAGCATATGAATAAGCTTAGTGAGCCACAACACTTAGTTTCTAAAATCTTTACTTTTATTATTTATTATGGGATATTTTTCTAACCGACATAAACCATGTGAGATATCATAGAGTTCAACATCTTGCCGACGTTGTGGAGAGTTTTTCTACCCTTTCCATCGACATTGAACCTTAACTTAAGTTATCACTATACTTTATATATATTGGGAAAAAGCTTAACCTACGGTGGCTCATAGTTTCCAAGAATTTAGGATACACTCATCCACATTTCCATTCCCGTAGCTAAATACTAGTCCTAGAATATTTGTATAGTCATACTTAAGAAATACATCTTAAAAATGGCATAAGGGTTTGTATACTGAAATCTAGTTATGCTTCTCTTTACGTTAATTTATAATCAATATGAGCACTTGTGGAGTTCGGGTCTTTATCATTAGATCAAAAGATCAAGCTTTCTTGAGTCATGTTAAATTGCATATGAATGGAGCTTCAAAAGCTTGAAACTTTCTTGTAAACTTAGTACTTCTTCTTAAATCTTGAAACTCTTACTTTCTTTATAACACTTATTACAAAATATCAGGCTCAATACCTATATAGAAATCTTTCATCAAAATCCCAAATCAAAGTAATGAAATGCAAAGCACAATAGCAATTGTAAAGTTTAAAACATGAATAGATGTAACCTTTATGCATCTTTAGCCTTAAAATCACAAGATAATAGTATACTTCAATAGATGAGAATTTAAGGGACGATCCCTAATATACATCATGTAAATTCAATATTAATATCATGCTTTTTTTTGGCACAAGGATGAAAGATTAACCTTGTTCAAAACCCCATATACCTGGAATTTCTTGACTTGGGAGGAATACTTAAACGTTGAGACTTAAGAGATGACTTGGTGAAAAAACCCTAATCTTGTTATTCTTAAAGACGGGATGAGAAAATATGTTAATTGACTGAAGATAGAGAAAATAATGCCTCTTTATGGTTATAGGTCATGGGTTTGGAGTTATATGAGGGGAAAAGACCAAAAATCCCTTTAACTGAATCTTAAAAAAATTGATTGTCAGTCATCACAAGTCAACCATACGACTTGTATAATGAGGGTACGAGTTGGACTAGTAACTTGTAAGCTAGGCAGTGGCAAAGATAACACACACTAGTCAACATACGAGTGTTAACTTATGACTCATTACTTGTTTATACGACGTGAAACTAACACTCATATCTTGGATAGAAACTTAGGGAACCTATAATGCTAAATTCACGACCTCACTTCATATGATTTTTACCATGCTTTGACAATTTCTAGGGTCATCTCCTATTTACAATAGATTTTAACCACTCCGCACTGCCATAGGTACGACTTACTATATATGACTCGTATGTTGATTGTACTCAAGGTAATGAGTCATATGTTATATAGTGGCTTTCAGACATAGGGTATTAAATCACATATGTATAGGATTTATTATGGCTTTGGGTTGTCTTCAGCCTTTCTCTAATTAATTTAACTTTCACCAAAACTTTCACTACAACCTCATAAACTTAATCTTTCCTTATTAAGGTAGATTCACCAATCTCAAGCAAAATAATAGGATATCTATACCTCCTATCATAGAGTACCCTAAATAGGGCCGTCTAAATACTAGAGTGATAGCTATTTATTATAAGAAAACTTAAACAGACGTAAATGATCATCCCATCTACCCCTAAAATCTATCACACATGATCTCAACATATCCTCTAAGGTATGAATGGTCCTCTCTACTTAACCATCTATCTCTAGGTGAAAGTCATACTAAGATTAACTTGGGTACCAAGACCCTTCTAAATAGTCTTCCAAAATCAAGAGGTAAACTGAGTACCCCTATTTGAAATGATGGTCAAAAGGACTCCATAAAGTTTTACCAACTCCCTAAGATAGAGCCTAGCATAATCCTTGGTTATATCAGAAGTGTTAACTGATAGGAAATGAGCTGGGTTATTCACTCTATTCATGATAACCTAAATAGAATTATATTTTCAAAGAGTATGAGGAAACCTTGTAATAAAGTCTATATTTACCACTTCCTACTTCCAAGTAGTAATACTAATATCTTGAAGTATACCACAAGGTTTGAAGTGCTCAACCTTAACCTGCTGGCAATTAGGACACTTAGCCATAAATTCATCATATCTTTCTTCATGTCATTCCACCAATAAATATCTCATAGATCATTGTACACATTAGTGGCTCCTGGATAAATGGAATATTAAGAATTGTGAACTTCTATTGGCATCCACTATATTAAGTCATCCATATCTGGAACATGTAGTCTACCATGACTATGAAGAATACTATCTCTCCCAGGAGAAAACCTCAACCTTCCGACTTTGAACATCTTTCTTCAACCAATGAAAAAAGGATCACTATCTTGCTTTTATTTTATCTAAGCTATTAATGTAGATTTTGAACCATTTTGAACCTAGACATTACGTTTTTATGAATCAACCAACCGAGTACCCAACCTCGAAATCTAGTGAACATCACAAACTAACTCTTTCTTCTCATCCTTTATATGACCAACACTTCTATAGAAAACTTACTAAGATAATTATCTACAACATTGGATTTAATATGATGGCATAAGAAACTCATATCATAGTCATTCAATGACTCTAGTTATATCCTTGATGAAGATTTAGATCCTTCTGATTGAACTAGTACTAAAAACACTTGTAATTTGTGAACACATTTACATAAACCAAATAAATATAATTACTCTCAAACTTTAAGGAAGAAACTACTATTGTAAACTCCAGATTATGATTCAGGTAATTATTCTTAAAAGGCTTGAGATGCCTAGAAACATAAGCTATAACCTTTCCATGTTGCATCAAATGACACTCAAGGCCAACTATAGAAGCATTAAAATAAGCCACCAATTCATCTGAACCCTCTAGTAGAATCAAACCATAAGTGAAAGTGCGTCAAGTCTTCAATCTTGATAAGTATTCTCGTAAAAATTCAACCACTGAAACTTGACTTTCTTCTTAGTCAATCTAGACGTAGATAAAGCAATAGAGAAAAATCCTTCAACAACCTATAACAACCAGCAAAACCCAATAAACTCCAGATATTTTATGGACAAATGGTTCTAGTCCAATTCCTAACTGCTTTGGTCTTTTGAGGATCAACCTGAATGCCCTCACAGAAAATGATATATTTAAGGAATGATACTGATTTGAACCAGATTTCATACTTCTTAATCTTAGTGAATAACTGGAGATCTTTGAGAGTCTACAAGTGAATTCTCAAATAGTCTGTAAGTTCATCCTCACTTCAAGAATAAATGAGGATGTCACTTATAAAGACTAACAAACATGCCCAAGTACTGCTTGAAAACCATATTTATGAATCCCATAAAAGCTGTAGGAGCATCGTAATTTCAAAATGCGTAACAACAAATTATAAGTGACGATACCAAATTTTGAAGTTGTCTTTAAAATTTCATATTATTTGGCTCTAAGATGATGATAGCCAAATCCAAGGTCTATCATAGAGAAA
Organism: Capsicum baccatum var. pendulum; assembly: GCA_030864225.1. NCBI lineage: Eukaryota > Viridiplantae > Streptophyta > Magnoliopsida > Solanales > Solanaceae > Capsicum > Capsicum baccatum. The sequence continues at coordinate 166,503,231 of CM061558.1, read as the reverse complement.
TAATTGTCATCCTAAATTTAATCAAACAAGTAATTAATTCTGCAAATGAAATAATTATTCTTGATTGTGACTTTGTTTAACTAATGGTAGTCAATGCACATTCTGAGAAAACTATTTTTTTTGTGCATGAAAATAATTAAAGCACCCTATAAAGAGACGTTGGGCCTTATAAAACCTGTGTATAGAAGATCTTTTAGATGCTTTTTTAGTTCCTTATGTTCAGTTGGATCCATAAAATAGGGTGGAATCATAACAATCTAGGTATCTGGAAGGATATCAATTCCAAAATCAAGTTCCACCTAGGGATAAAATTTAGGAAAAATTTTAAGTAACATTTTTAGAAATTCATTTACCATTTGAACTGACTCATGGAATTGAGTTTCAGGCTTTGAATACTTAAATTGAACAAGATGATAGATGCCCCCTTTGGAAATTATTTTTCTAGTGTTAAAGCAAGACATAAATCGACCTATAGGCATCGAGGTACTACCTTTCCACGCTATGACCAACTGATTTGGAAACTAAAACTAGGCTACTTGATTTTTTCAATTAAAAGAGGTGTATCAATAGTGGAGCCAATCCATTCCAAGAAAGACATCAAAATATATCATGTCTAACTCTACAAGATCAACTAAGGTGACTTTTTGTGAAAACATGACTAGGCTATTTTTGTATACCCATCTAGCTACGATTGACTTACCGATTAGATTAGAGATAAAGAAAAGTTCAAAGAGGATTTTGGGACTGACAGTAAAGTTTTCTACGATATCTAGAGTCAGAAAAGAAAGTCTATCCTTGTTATCTAATGCACTAGGGATTATCTCAAAAAAATCCTCCTGATCTTTTTGAGTTTGAAAAGCATAAAATTTGTTCTAATGGTGTCCACTATCACGACCTGAGGCTACCCCCTAGTTGTAGTATGATGCTTAAGTTGATAAGTGACCCCAAGCCAACCCATGATCTGGTACAAGCTGTAAATTTTAAAAGAAGGTAAAAAAAGTATTGTATAGAATTTATTTAAAAGTATCTGATAATCAAAACTACATCAAAGGTAACTGAAACACATCAGTCAAACACATGTCTAAATGTCTAATTATTTGAAAGCCATTAAACATGATGAGTTGTTGGGACAGTTCCCAAACTAACCCTGACTAACTAAAATAGCATAAAATAAAAATACTTGGATGAATAACTAATAAAATAACTAGTCCTCGACTGATGAGAACTCACCAATATTACAGCGGAGTGTCACATAAATGAAATAAATACGATCTAGGATTTGGCCATCTGAACCTATATTATAAGACAATATAATGCAAAATAGAGTATGTGATCAGTACTTTAAATATACCGATATGTGAGATGAAAGCAAGTACTTTAAATATATTGGTATGTAAGATAAAACCTAGTTGATATACATATTTACTGAGCATGCATGAACGAACATTGAAATGGAATAAAGAATGGCATGGAGGACCAAGTATAAACATATGTTGTATATCTAAATAACTGAATGACTGAATACTAAACATTTGTTCATGGAAACCTAAATTGAATATAATTTTAATACTAAACTGGAATTGTGGGAGATAATATTAAATGACATTCCCCAATTTGAGATAATTGATGTCCAACCTTCAACCCCAGTTGGAAGGGTGATAGTACCTTGCCTAGGGTACCAACACTGGCTGGTGTGGATCTACTAAAATAATGTCCTAAAGGACTAGGGTGTTAATTAACTACCGATAGGTGACCCATATAACCTATGGAGGCAGTGTAATTCTGGTACTTAGGGACTTTTACTTAAGGTTTCATTCCTCAACTGGAAGGTGAGTCATCATCCCTGCGTTCACTCGGTGCTAAGTAGCACTCCCAATTAAATGGACATTAAATTATTACTAAGATGTAAAACGGTAACTGTTATGCTCAATCATGATGTTCTAAACATATAAAACATGCATAATCTAAAGAAAATCATGAATATGTAACTAATGCATATTTAATCTCCTAGGTATCAGGTGTGCATAACCCACCAACATAGACTAATACAACAAAACCTGATAAAGAAATATACTGACAATGGTATAGAAAATCATGAAGAGCTCTAAGTGTTTCATTAACTGATCATGTTATGGACAAGTGACATTATTAACTATATGGAAACACAATTTTCATAGATCATGACCGCAACAACTAAGGTAATGTAGATAAATCTCATATTTAACTTGGAACACAATAAAAAAAATAGGTGTTTGTACGTAAATTAAGGAAGTTCTTGGGACTAAATAGGTGGAAAGGACCAACTGATGAAATACCATACTAAAAACAACCCCTTGAAGAACTTTCTTGGAATATGACCTTGCTTTAGATAAACCCTAGTTCGGATTTTGGGAGAAGAAATCACTTCTTTTGCTATGTTTTGATAATTTTTTGAGCAATGAGATGTTATAGTAATATTTATCTCTGATAAATGATGTTTTTAGGGGATTAAAATACATGGGTTGGTAAATATAAGGAAGGGAATTTACTAAAAAGGCCCTTTTAAAATATGAAAGAATTTTTGGTTCTAGTCGTTATGACTCACCCCATGACTCATTACATCAGATTATGAGTCATGGTCTGAGTCATAACCTGAGGTCCTAGGATCATGCATATATTATTTTAAGACTACGATTACCCTCTTAAAGACTCATTATGATAGACTATGAGTTATTTAGTAGAGTCATAGTAAGAGACTTGGCTTTTGGATCACCGACTATTCAGGTTATGAGTCCACACAATGACTCATAATGTTTGATCACTACTCGTATGTTGGGCTCATTACCACTGGCTTAGATTCTTGATTATAAGCTATTGTGACTATGATTCCTTTCTAATGACTCGTAGTCACTAATTATGAGTCATAAAATGGGGTCGTAGTCACTAGCAGCTTCCTGGTACTTAAGGGAAAATTTGTATAACTTTTTCCCATGATATCGAATCAAGGCGAGACTTACGGCATTGGAAAGACAATTTAGAGGCCTAAATTTTTGAGGGGTCTAGAGACTGAAAACTTGGGGTATTAAAATTCTCCACATTGGGATCATTCATTCTTGAATTAAATTATATGTGCTGGAATACTAGGAAAAGTGAGATCATGTACTGAACACTTATGAGCTGAATCATGACTTAATATTTGAATCTATAACTGAGGTAAGGACTGGACTGAACTCATAAATGAATGCATTGAAATAAGGATGTATGGATAACTGAGAGATAAAAATAAAAGAATTAATTAATTAAGAAAAGCTAAAGATGGGTTCAAAGAAAAAAGATAGGGCTATTTGGCTCGCATATCAGCCTTGGTTTCCCAAGTAGCTCACTCAATGGGTTGATTCCTCCGCCAAACATTTACTAAGGTGACCTCTTTATTTCTTAACGTATGAGTCTGGCGGTCAAGGATATCAACCAGGACTTCCTCATAAGACTGACTATCTTCCACGCCCATACTTTCTAAGGGAGCTACTAACGCTAAATTACAGATGTATTTCTTTAATAAAGAGACATGAAAAAATAGATACGCTAATGATAAATTTGTAGGAAAGTCCACTCATATGCTACCTTACTAAACCGACTCAAAATCCTATATGGGCCAACATAGCGGGGATTAAGCTTTCCTTTCTTACCAAACCTCTTCACCCTTCGTAGGCAAAAGTTTCAAGTAAACAAAATCTCCAACATCAAATTCAAGCTCTCTCATCCACATATCTACATAGGATTTCTAATGACTATGGGTTATTTTCAGCATTTATCTGATCAGCTGAACTTTCTTCATGCCTTATGTATTGAATATGTCCTCATCAAGGTAGCTTAACCAAACTTGAACCAACAAATAAGAGATCTACACCTCTACCATTTATAGCTTCAAATGGAGACATCTGAATACTGGAGTCATAACTGTTATTATAAACAAACTTAATCAAACGCAAATGGTGATCCCAACTACCCTTGAAATTAAGTTCACATAACCTCAACATATCCTCTAAAGTTTGAATGGTCCTCTCTGCCTGACCATCTATGTCTGGGTGAAAGGTTGTATTGAGATGAACTTGGCTACCAAGACCTTTATAAAAAGCCATAAAAAAATAAGAGGTAAACTGAGTACCTCTATATGAAAGATGGTCCATGAGACTCCATGTTACTTTACCAGCTCTCTAGGATAAAGTCTAGCATAATCTTTGACCGAGTCGAAAGTGTTAACTGGCAAGAAATGAGCTGACATGGTCATCTATTCCACATTGACCTAAATAGAATCATGTTGATGACACGTATGAGGTAACCCTATAACAAAGTCCATATTCACAACCTTTTACTTCCACATGGGGATGCTGAATTCCTGAAGTGTACCTGGAGGTAGCTAGCGCTTAACCTTAACCTACTAATAATTTGGCCAATTATCAACAAATTCAATAATGTACTTCTTCATTATATTCCACCAATACACTTCCGACAGAATATGGTACATCTTAGTGGCTCCTGGGTGTATAGAAATCATAAACTATGCACATCTACTAACATTGTCTACCTCAAATCATCCATGATCAAAACACATAACCTACCCTGACAATGAAGTACACCATCTCCCCCTTAGGAGAAAACCTCAACCTTCTGGATTTGAACTTTCTCTTTCAACTTAAACAAAATGGGATCTCTATATTTCTTTTTCTTGACCTCAGTAATAAAGAAAGATTTCAAAGCATTAGGAACCCAAACACTACCTTCAATTGAATCAACCAATCTAACCCTAATTGAGCATGCTGATAAGCCTCACAGACTAACTCTTTCTTATTATCCTCCATTTAAGTAACACTTCCCATAGACAATCTACTAAGGGCGTTGCCTACTATATTGGCCTTATTCAGGTGATAAAAAACACTTATATCATAATCTTTCAATAGTTCTAACCACCTTCTCTAAAGAATATTTAGGTCTTTCTAAGTGAATATATATGTAAGGCTCTTCTGATCAGTAAATATATCCACATGAACCCCATTAGGTAATGCCTCTAAATCTTTCAATAAAAAATAACTGCTGCCAGCTCAGGATCATAAATTGGGTTGTTCTTTTCATAAGGTTTGAGCTTTCTAGAGGCACACACTAAAATTTTTCCCTACTATATCCAACACATAACCAAGACCGACTCTAGAAGCATAAAAATAAACTATGAAACCATCTGAAGCATCTGGTAGAGTCAAAACTAGGGCATAAGTGAGTCATCTTCAACTCTTAGAAGCTTTTCTCGCAAGAATTAAATCACTAAAATTTGAATTTCTTCTAAGTCAGTCTATACATGGGAGAAGCAATAGAGGAAAATCTCTTAACAAATCATTTATAGTAATTGGCTAAACCCAAAAAACTCCTAATATCTGATGGAGAGATAGTCTAGGAAAATTTCTTACTATTTTGATTTTTTAAAGATCAAATTAAATTCTATCCCTAAAAATAATATAACCAAGGAAAACTACTTATTTCAACTAGAATTCACAGTTGCTGAACTCAGTGAATAATTCTGATCCCTAAAGGTCTGTAAAACAATCCTCAAGGGGTTTGCATAATTACCTTCACTACGAGAATAAACGAGGATATCATCTATGAAGGATATGATGAACATGTCTAGGTACTAGTTGAACACTCTGTTCATCAAGTCCATAAAAGTTTTAGGTGCATTTATTATTGAAAAAGGCATAACTACAAATTTGAAGTAACCATATTGAGATCTGAATGCTTTCTTAAGGATGTCACATTCTCTAACTCTGAGCTAATAGTAGAAGGATCTGAGGTCTACCTTAGAGAAATAATTTGTGCCAAAAAGTTAGTCTAACAAGTCATCAATCCTAGAGAGAGGATACTTATTCTTGACTGTGAATTTGTTTAACTAATAGTAGTTGATGCACATTATGAGAGAACCATCTTTCTTGTGAACGAAGAGAATTGGGGAAACCCATAGAGAGATACTAGGTGTAATGAAACCCATATATAAGATATCTCTCTATTGTTCTTTAAATTATTTAAGCTCTACTGGAGCCATTCTGTAAGGTAGAATTGAAATAGGTTGGGTGTTTCGGAGAAGATTAATTCTAAAGTCAATTTCCCTCTTGGCAGGAACTTTGGGTAGAATTCGTAACACCTTGGATTTTTGTTCCTGGAAAAAGATTAGGGTTTTTAAACTCACTACCCCGACTACAACTCACCCTATGAGTCATAGGGTGTCATTTTGGGTCATATGACCCCAATTTTAGCCAAACCAATATGATGCCCAAAATATTTTGTCTTGCCTACGAATTGACCAAAGGAGTTATAGTGTTTGGGTATGAGTCATAAAGTATGACTCATAACCACTCAAAGTTGGGTGCCCAAGGTGTTCTGTCTTGAGTACGACTAAAATATAATGAGTCATATGGACTCTTTTTGAGTCTATGGCCCTTTCGTAACTAGACCAGTGTTGTTGGCCCTGGATACTGTCCATCCTACGACTAAGGGTCATGAGTCATAGGTTGACCCTATGATTTGTACGGTTAGGCATAACTATTGGGCGATAAGTTTTCAGTCTTTCATTTTAGGGGAACTTTGGACCCTTTGCCACCTTACCCACTTAGACCCCATGTCCATAAAACACCTTTGGGCATTATTTTAACACTTTAATAAATCAAAAACCCTCTTTAGTCTCTCAAATTCTCTCAAACAAAGCAAGTTACGGTTTTCTCAAGGTTAGAATCTATAGGTAATCATGGTTTCCTCTCCATAATTAAGAATACTTTAGACATATTACTATTCACCAACTATTACTTTGTAAAATCATGTGTTTTAAATAGTTATCCATGTGGTTTTGATGTTCGTTTTGGATATGAGTTGAGGTTTTTGAATGTTTGTTTTTTAAATATGTTTCACATGGTTTACATATGATTATTCATGCTTTATTTTGTAGTTTTAAACATGTGGGGTGAATGAGCATGGTGAATAAACTAAGGGATTGTGATTTCCCTAAATTTTATAATTATTGACAATTGGACTAGTAATAACCCAAAACCCAATTTTGTGAAAGTGGCTTTGAGTATTAGTATAATTTTATTGAACTACTTTTATAATAACTAAATGATGTAAGAAGGTTATTGAAACAAGACGATTTGATTAATAAACAAAGGGAGTCGGTGTTTCTCCATCTTGTATTAATGAACAAGGAGAGTTATTTTCCCCAAGTTAATGGGAATTGTAATGGCATGATGATGTTACCTTGGAAGTGTAGTTGGTACGATGATACCAAAAGTGTATGCCTAAATGTTTATTATAGTTTAATGAATGGGAATATGTGATTAATGTTTTAAATGAGGCTTAAAAGAGGGTTGTGTTGCTAGTCCGTGAAAGTATCAATCCCAAAGGACTAATACTTGAAATCGTATTTGCTGATGCGGGGGTCTAAATGGCTTGGGATTTGAGTCTACTTACTTATGATCGGGTGGTCTGAGTCTACCTTACTATCTGATTGGGAGGTTTGAGTACCCCATATTACATTACATGATTGGGTACTTAAGTCACTTTTAGTGTATAATTGGGAGGTTCGAGTCCCTTGTGCATATATGTAAGATTATTCTCTGATTCATGGGGCTACACACACTAGGGATCATCCAGATGGTGAGAGTTGGGGACTATATAGCTCGCGGGTAATATTATAATAATTATTCTACACAACCCAAGTTAATAGTATGTGAATATGTATATGGATTTGAATTGGATTTTGAATTAATAATATTTTATCCTTATCCCCGAGTACATGCTGGAAGACCCAATCACATAATTTCATTATCTGCTCAATCCACTAACCATCTCTAAAAGATGCATCCCCATGAGATACAGTATTTGAAGGCAGTCCTACTTTTCCTGTGCAATGTTAGGTGGATTGATTTAGTTCATTCATAGTTTATGGTGAAGTGGTGAGCTTCCATTCTCCTAAAGAGTTGATCATTCCATCGGTTCCCTTCAATGAATTAGAATTAAAGACTTTACATTTACATTATTATTTTCATTGTCAGAGTCGGGGGCATGTCCCGTCATAGGTTATTTTTATGGTATAAAGGCTTTGTGGATTACTGTGGATGAGTTTTTGATGTTGACATTCATAGAATTTTAAGTCACTACTTCCTCTATCTTGTTAGATATTAAAAACTCATCGCTTGTCATGTGTTTATGTGTGTTCTGTATGTTCATACAAAAAGGGTGGTTCCCGATCCTCAGTGTACTTGGGATGCCCGTCATAGCCAAGACCTATTTTGGTTCATGAGAAAGTGGTATTAGAGCCAAGTTTCATGGTCATTTGGGTGTCCACAAAGCTGTGGCAAGTAGAATATCTCTAATTAGTGGGTAGCTCACACACTTATAAGGAAGAGCCTATGAAATATTTAAGAATGTATCCCTTTCTTGTTATTCTACATTTGGTATATAATTCTAGGGTATTGAAACTCCTCTAACTTTCATTTTTTCACATTTCCTATCATGCCTTCCAAAAGATTTGATACATTTGGAAACTCTTCTATCTCTCTTGAGGACAATACAAAAGGAGTTTGTCCTACCTATAGGGTATAAACCCAGTGTAGTGTCCCCACCCTTGATTGCCCTAGTTAAGTTTCATCGATCATTTTTAATCCCAAGCAATCTCCTTAGGATAAAGTAATTAGTACTAAGTTCCACCATTCTATTTATCTTTTAACCTAGATAGTTGACTCTCTGTCACGATAGTCTAGTCCTATTAATGGAAGAAGGAATCAGGCAAACATGGGACAGAGTTAGAATAAAAAGCTCAGATATTCAGAGTATAAGAGACATCAGACAAATAATGGTAGGGATGTTAAATAGTGGACTTAGGAGAGATATTTAGGGAGTTACCATTCGACCGTTAGTTCTCCAAATCTTGAGTTTTCTGGTGGTCGTTGTTTTTAGTCCAATAGTAGGTTTAAGGCCCTGGAAGCTAAATTCGGTCTAGTGGATCTTTGTTAGCCCCACCCTATCCTCCTTGTAGGCTTTGTGGACGTCTCCATCATGGTTATTTAATCAAGGGGTGGAACTTGTGCTTTAATTATCGTCAGTCTAGTCATATGTGGTGATATTATCTTTCCGCTAGTGTTACTACTGGAGCTAATAAGATCTCGATTTCTAGTTCATTGGTTCTTGCTCCAAAGGGTTCTACTTATGGTATGGCACTCATTAGAATTGCCTTTATGCTCTTGCCACTTCCCAAGAATCTAAGGCATCTTTAGATGTTATAACTGGTATGCTAAAACTCTTTTCTCGTGATGCGTATTGTCTGCTTGATCCGGGGTCTACCCATTCTTATGTAACCTCGTATGTGGACAGTTATATTTTTTTTGGTCTCAAGTGTATTTCAAATCCCTTTTTTGTGTCTACCCTATTAGGTGACTCTATTGTGGCAAAATGAGTCTATAGGGGTTACTTGGTATCTATCCGAGATAGGGAAACTTCGGTGGATTTGATAGAGTTGGACATGTTGGATTTTGATAGGATCTTGGGGATGCATTGGCTTCACTTTTGCTATGCCTCTCTTGATTGGAGGACCTGAAGGGTCATTTTTCCCTTTCTCGAATAAACTAGTTATTATGTGGGAAGGTACTTCCCTAGTGACTAAGGAAAGGTTTATTTCATATTATAGAACCCAAAAATTGGTTTCCAAGGAGTGTCTATACCCTCTAGCTCGGGTTAAGGATTCTAGTTTTTAAGGTCCCTCCTTACAGTCTATACCGGTGGTAAATATATTTCTTGAGGTCTTTTCTGATGATCTTCCTAGTGTTCATCTTGATAAAGAAATTGATTTTGGGATTAACCTTCTACTAGATACTCGCCCTATCTCTATTCATTCTTATAGAATGTCTCCGATCGAGTTTTGAAAAAACTTAAAGAGCAGTTTTAAAATCCTCTTGATAAGGTTTTTCTCGACCTTCATATTTCTCTGTGGGGTGCTTCTGTGATTTTCGTCTGTAAGAAAGATGGGCCTCTTCGAATGTGTATAGACCATCATCAGTTGGGTAAGGAATTTAGGGTGACCTCTCTATTGGGTGGGCTAGTATATTATGCAGGGTATTTCATTAGTGGTGCATGATTTTTTCTAGATGCCAAGTTTGAACTTTAGATGTTGATTTGGGTGAAAATAATGTTAGCTTAAGGGTAGTAATGCGGAAATTACAGGATTAAATTGGTAGGCTTGATGGGATGTATGAAAGATGTTAGGTTGATAACTTAGGAAATGTTGGAGTGGGTAATTATTAGAGTGGGTAATTATGATGTATACCAGAATTTTAGTGTTAGAACGATGAATTAGGGTTAAGTCATTGGGTAAATAAGAGCATTAGGTTTATAATAATATGTTAGACCTCAGGTAGTATCTCGATAGATGAGGTTTTATGTATGCAAGTGTCGGGTGTACCTAGTACATGTACATAGTGATAAACCTTGGAGCTGCGTGTTGTGCTTATAGATTTAATGAGATGGTGAACTAAGCTGATCTTAGATTTTCTCCTAGTTGTGAGCTTCAAAGAGGATTCATGGTAAATATACTCCTATTCTAGTATTCCCTCCTATTTTGGTAAGGAGGGCATTCTACCAATATCTTGCGTATTCAAACTATGCCTATGCCTAAAGTCCAAGTTCCCTAAGAAGCTGACACCTATAGACTAATGCCTCACTTTATGCTTGGTTCTAAGGAACTATACATTATGTCTGATACCGATTCATTTTATGTCATGTACCAGCCCAAAGTGACTCTATATATGCAATCTTACGACCACTCTCAGTCCTTATAATAAGAGGGAATAGTTTCAAGTAGAAAAACTTGTCCTACTTCGTGAATATACAAATCTCAGCTTTATGCTATATGACACATGATGTATGCACTCGTGTTTCTCATTGTACCTAGTCCAAAGAACTCAAACTAGTTTATGATTATGCTGGAACAACCCTTTACTTATTGTTATGTGCCTCGTGTCCCATGTCTCATTTCACAGGTCTCACTTTGATTAGAACGACTATGGGAGTCATAATTGAGAAGTAACCCTCCCAAACTTGATGTTTGTATTCTAGTTCCACATTGATATCCTTTTGGTAGAATGGTAGTGGCTAGAAAAGTGTAGTAATACCATAGGTAAAGGAATAGAGGTGGAAAAGTAAGATGAAATTTTGTTACACAAATTAGATATGACGAGGAGATGTAGTGAAACAAAAACCTTGATGATTGTGATTAAGGTTATGAAATGCATGGAACGAGTACGGAAGGACATGGATTTGCATGACATGATTGGTAGGTACATGAATCCTAGTGTTATGAGGTTGATACACCAAAATTACAACTCTCTTACGAGAGTGTAAGCGGTCGTTGTCAAATATAAAACCTAACTAGGTTGGGGTCGAGTCCCACTGGGAATATGGTGTTAATAAGTTGTATGAAAATTAGTTGACTTTTAATCATTTGTTTCCATAAAATAAAAAGGCGGGGTTTATTCACTTCACAAATTTATAGTTTCAGATTAATAAGATGAGATATGTGTAGTAGTATTCAAATCCAGAGAAATAGCAAGCTAGGGTTATGTCCACCTCGTAGTTTTCAATACTTGCGAAGTATGGGTTTTAAGAATTCATACATGTATCATACTTATAGAGAAACGTATTCAATAGCTTAATCCAAACATTTCTCAACCAATAAGGACTAATTCACTTAAGTTCTCTTGAATGGAAACTGTTTATTCAATTATTAAGTCTCCATGTTTTTAATCCTATTAGGGCATTAATGTGTGAAATAGAGGTTGGAAACGCTATTCTCTTATCACTACTCTCTTTTCTGAACATCAACCTTTCTATCAAACAAGTTGAGTTTTAATGACACATTCTCTATGTATGCAACCACGAGAATTCAAGATAAATGAAAAGAGTATGATATAAGCAAATCAATGCATAATGAATTCAAAATCCATAGTAATAGATTGTATGCTACAAGGCTTCCATAACCCCAACTAATAAACTTAGCTACTCATGAGTAAAATAGAAATTACAATAGAAATATTCATCATACCAAAAGGTAAAAATTATATTGGTGGAGATGTAAGTTAACAAGATGAAGTTGCATTTTTCTCCCTTTTGCTAAGCCGCCAATCGCAATTCAAAAATAATACAGATTACTGCGTCAATTTTAAGGATTGGGTATTTTTAGTAACTTTTCTCTCAAATTGCCTTCTAAGTCTCTAGACTATCTTTAAATAACTAATTAGTCTTGGACATAATTTTTAGGTGCCACATTGCATCCAATATGTCACTTTTGCTTGTGTTCAATGCCATCCACAATCCATGGTTCCTTTATGTCTCCATCTACTCTATTTATACCTAAAATCATGTTAATCACATAGGTTTGCTCAATTACGTAAAAAGTAGAATAAAAATATAAGAGACAAAGCATTTTGTTCTTAAAATGTAGCTAAAGTATGGGTAAGTTATGGTGCTTAGGTGTATAAATAGACCTAAGATCACCACCCCACACTTAAATCTTTGTTCGTCCTTAAACAACTTATCCATTTATTCATACAACACAAGACCTAACCCCCAGAAAGTAAAATTAAGATGCTCAAAATGGTCTTACACAACAATTATGAACAAAAACTAGATTCATGAATGATTACTAGAAATGACCTACCCTCAAGAATACACCCATTAAGTTGGCAAACTCATGCATACTGTTTAAGAAAATAAATCATATAAATTAACCAACTTTCATCAAATATGTGCCCTTACAACAAAAAGATTACCCATAATCACACACAATAATGCAATTTCTAACAAGATGGGTATAAGTATCTAATTTCACTCACTCTGACAAAGAATTCTCAAATTACAACTAATGACCATATGTTTGCCCTTTGTGTAGTGCTTCACTAATGTTGAAATGTTAAGATTAGGATCAAATAGGTATTTTATAGGTTGTAATGTAGGTTAAGGGATGGGTAGGAACTATTTTGTACAGAAATAGTGACGATCTTCCCTAAGCGCTTTAAAACACTACATTACACAATTAAGACCAATCTCTAACAACCAGCTTTCAACTCTACTACCTTTACAGATTTTCCTTTTTATTTCACTCCATCTCATTAAGCTCACTTACATAACCTATGGTGGGATTATTCTCTATGCTTACATTATTTCATTTTGAACAACTATTTTTTCACCCTTTTTATATATTACTCCCAACCACACATCAAAATTTGTTTTACACACCAATCATTATACTCTCGGGTTTCACTTCCACCTTTTTCCCTCTTATATTCAAACTTCTTACTCAAAAAAAAAATATTTCTAAAGTGCTTAGGAGTTTTAGATCAAGTTAAAGTCAAATAAAGAAGGGATTAGGCTACTAATGAGGTTACCAAAGAACAATCTAAAGGCTCAACGAGGCTAGCTAAGATAATGCACAAAGGTAGGTCAAAATGAGGTATGAACAATGGCTGTCAAAGAAATACCTGCATTATCTCCTAAACTCACAATCTCTATTTCACTTTGAACACACACCAGGAAAGTTATAGCATCAATTGTAACAAGGAATATACAACTATCTTACACATTTATGGCACATGGTCAACTCAGTTAGGATCATTATAGATTCTTGACGTAATAATCAAATGAATTCAATCAAGCCAACAATTGAAACAAGAGTCACAACTAGAGTCTAGGTGTTTCAAATGTAATGATCCATCACATACTTATGTTATAATGCCATGTGATCCACAAGAATATTTACATGCAAGTTTACATGATATAAATGACTAATTTTCTCTTAAGACTATCGTCATCCATCCATCATCGAGAAAAACACCTAACTATGACTAAATTAAGAACACATCTAATAAGAAAAAAATAAACAAAATAATTAATCCTATCAAATAATTATACTAAGGAGAAGGTATTATTTTTCTACAAAACAAGTAGCATAGTAACTAGACACCCCACACTTAAGCTAAGCGATTCTGCTTTTCATATTCATTCTATAGGACCAAAATAAGGCATTTTCTCACTAGTTGGAATAAAAACCTCAACAACAGCCTTCCCTCACCGTCCCTAGTGTATATAACAAAATAAAGAACATGGCTAATAGTACTCTTTCTCCATATAAGGAGTCATGCTACCTGTATTGAAATTATCATTAGAGTCATCCTCACTAGATTTGGCCTTTATGTCAGAATCCATTAGACACTGGTCCTTATAAGCCTATGTATCATCATCCGTTGGCTCTCAAAAAGTAGGCCCCACTCCACACATAGCTCTTGAATGCTCATTAAGTGGATAATAATAGTACAACCAACATAGCTATGTAGCAGTAGGTACACCATGTCCACTCATCATAGTGAGCTTTGTCATGCCATAAAGATGGTGGAAGAATCTCTCATCTTGTGCCTGTCTTTTTGCAGTGCTAAGAGCTGGGCATTGGCTCATGTATGGATCTTTATCCTTTTGACATCCATTTTTTTTGGGTTCTATGGCAACTTGTGATCTGCCGGATCATCCTCAATTCCATTCCTTTTCAAGATGACGGTCAACAAGCTTTCAAAACTAAATCTTGTCATTTGGTGCATCCTTTTTTTACGGATAGAAGCTCATATAAATGAGCCAACATTTATAGGAATGTCAGTCATCAAAACAAACACTAGCCATACCAATCATGAGAGACTTTGGTGAACTAATTTCCTGGAATTATGCAAGCATTGACTATCTTTAGCTAGATGAATGCTTCCCTATTCAAAAAAACGTATGGAAATGTGTTGTGGTGGCCTTTGTCTTTGTAATAGGACCACCCATTTGGAGACCCTGAACCCCACAAAGTATGTCTAATAGTTCTATATAGAGGTTAGTTTTATAGTTTTTTTAAGCTAGTGTGATCTGCATATGGAGTACCCAGGTGTGAGTTTAATAACTTGGCTATTAGATATAGGATCTTCCCTTGAACTTTCACTTCATTCCTGTGGGTATTTGGAAACTAATTTGCATACAATTCTAGGACCCAATCCTAATTGTATTTGCCTATGTCTTAAAAAATAAAGTCAAGCTTCATTTCAGTAATCCTTGCAAAAATACGAGGGCAGTGACTCGCCAAACTCTCTCTCTTAATGAGATCTACTGGTAAGTATCTAGGTGCTTTATTGTCCTTGTACCACTGTTCACCCTCCTTCCCGACCTGTTTGATTTCAAATGTGTGTCGAGGTCCTTAAAGGGAGGATGAATCAGCTTGGTTAGCTTTAGAGTATGTCCCAACTCATGATCTTTTCTATCCTTTTGTGGATGTAGATGCTAGTTCCTTACTTGTGCATGCTTTGGGAGCCATTTTTTGGTACTTCTCATAACATCCACACTATCCACACAAAATAAAACTAACTAAAATTAAGATGAGCGTGGTGAAATCACCATCCCACACTTAATTTGTTAGTATTAACCAATTAAGTATTATTGTCGGGTACTCAGACTTTGCTGACATACACTTTGATATGTTGCACAAACATTATGAGAAATATTATTCACACACTTCAATTCACAATTTTACTCCACAAACCCCTTAAATTCTACAACAATTTGCGATTCAAATTAGCACATATCATAACATCAAATTGCTATACAAAATCAGTCCATTCAAACCCCCTAAATCCACCAATCTATCTCAATGAAGTCACTATTGAGCAAAATCATGCCTTAAAGCCTCAACACATCAATACCCATAGGAAACCATTACTTACACAAAACAACCAACAACATATTCTTGGGTAAATAGAGATGTGCATCAATGGCCACAAAACTAAAGTTCTCTAGTCATGTTCAATTTAATGCACACCTTAAAGCATAAAATCTAAAAAATGGTGGTTCACAATAATGGTGTTCATCTTCCCTAAGATGGATAAGAATTTAATTTGACATGGCCATGGCAAGAACTCAATCACAATCCACAAATATTTTAAGTAAAACCTACAAAATAAAGTCATAATAATTAAAGATTAAGAAAAGAGAACTTACCTTAAATATGAAATATTGAGGAAAGAAAGGGAAATTTCTTAAGATTGGTAAGTAAAGAAGAAACTTTTTGAGGTAAAGAGGGATTGGGAATTGTCTTAGGGTTTGAAAGAAGAGAGAATTTATGGATTTAGGGTGTGGGTTCTATTTATAGTGGTGGAATCTAGGTCAGGTTGGCCCGATTTGATGTGGGGAATTTAGTTGAAGTGGAGTAGGTTTGCGTCACGTAATGAGTGGCAAAGGTTTAAGTTGGTGTCGCAAAGAATATCTCCTAAGGGAGGCAATGAGTGTGTACGGTGTGGTAGGTACCACAAATGTTATCTCCTAAGTGTAAGTATGCATTGCCCAACTTATTGCCAACATTACCCTTTGTGCCGCACAAAGG
Organism: Capsicum baccatum var. pendulum; assembly: GCA_030864225.1. NCBI lineage: Eukaryota > Viridiplantae > Streptophyta > Magnoliopsida > Solanales > Solanaceae > Capsicum > Capsicum baccatum. The sequence goes on along the minus strand of CM061558.1, from coordinate 166,486,772 downwards.
ATTGCCTACATGAACCCGTAAGCATATGCTGTGGCTTAGACGCCACATCGTCCATCACCTAAATAGGCTTGGGCACCACACAGGGGTTCAGAAATAGGGTTTTGGCACCAAACACTATATCGCCTATTTTAGGCAGTAAGCATATGGAATGCGTTATGCGCTGCATTTTCCATGGCTACTTCATCTTGGGCACCGCATAATGAAATTCATGAATTTGATTGGGATCCACACACTACCTTGCCTAACTGAGGCAGTGTTGTTACATTATGAGGCAAAGATATGAACCAAAATCAATGTTCCATTGTTTCAACAAGAGCTTATTTTGGATGCAATCTTTTACAACTTTAACTTACCTGTAAAGCACCCAATACTCATAAATGCACCACATCTGATGTGACTCACTTTAAAACCAAATTTTGTACCTATCACATCCATAGTATTTCATACATCTAACTTAATTAAAAACAACTAAAAATGATTAGAAGGGTGGGTTGCCTCCCACCAAGCATTGTAGTTTCGGTCATGGCTCGATTCTTATTTTTCCATTTTTATTTAATATGATAAAATAAAAATAAAAAAATATATTTCCACCCATACAACTCCTAATTTAACGTCACAACACGACTTGATTATCTTGACTGCTCAGAATTTATCAAGATAAATTGTACTTAAGTATTTCACCGAATCCATTTGACCGATGTATTGCTAAACTCGTTGCCCGTTTACTTTAAAGACAATTCCATCTTTATTTTATAGTTTAACTACTCTAGATTAGTGTACTTGAGTTATGTTAAAATGGCCTGACCATTTAGATTTAACTTTACCTAGGAAGAGCTTGATTCTGGAGTTGAAGAGCAATACCCAATCGCCTACGTGAAAATCATGCTACTCAATTCTTCGATATGATACCTATTCATTCTTTCTTTATATAAGTCATCTCTCTCATATGCACTAATGTGGAATTTATCCATCCCATTCAATTGTCCCAACCTTAATTAAGTCATTTTCTTCTAGTCCATGTTCAATCGCTTGAACGCCCATAAAGCTTTGCGTTCCAACTCAATCAAAATATGACATGCTTTCCTATAAGCCAATTGGTATGGTGAAATCCAAATAATTGTCTTAAAAATTTGTTTGATATGCCCATAACGCATTATCGAGCTTTCGAGACCAGTCGCTTCTCCTTGCCTTCACTGTCTTAGCCAAAATTTCTTTGATATCCTGGTCTGAGACCTCTACTTGTCCACTAGTTTATGGGTGATATGGATTGGATAATTTATGTTTCTTCACACCATATTTCATCAATGCTTCCATGAATATCTTATTGCAAAAATGATATCCCACATCGCTTATAATTGTCCGTGGTACTCCAAAGAGGGATAAAATATTTTTCTTCAAAAAAGAAACCACTCTTTTGCCTTCATTGTCAGCCCAATGCACATCCTCAACCCATTTGGACGCATAGTACACAGCTACAAGGACATACTTTAACCCATATGAGCTCACAAACGGCCCAATAAAGTCAATACACCAGACATTAAACAATTCAACCGCCATTATCTTCGCCATAGGCATCTCATGATGTTTTGAGATCTAACCTTGCCTTTAGCACTGATCGCACTTCTTTACAAACTCATAAGAATCCTTAAACAACGTTGTCCAATAATAGCTATTTAACAACACTTTTTTGTCATACGATCAACTGCATGATGTCCCCTAATTGGGGAAGCATGAGAGACTTCCAAGATGCTTAGAATATCTACTTCTAAGATGCACCTTCTGATAATATTGTTATCACAATGTCTGAATAAGTACGGCTTATCCTAGAAGTATCTCGTGGCATCATGGAGAAACTTCTTTTTCTAATGGAAAGATAGCTTCTCTAGAATAATTTCACTCACAAAAAATTTTGTGAAATCCGCATACCAAGGCACTATCTGAAGAGCAGTCGATAGAATTTATTCATCCAAAAAAGCATAATCAATATCAAGCTTCTTTGTAGTGGATTGTTCTCCCTCTAGTCTAGATAGATATCCTCCAACTTGGTTCTCACACCCCTTTTGGTCTTTGACCTCAAAGTCAAATTCTTGTAGAAGTAACACCTATCTAATCAGCCTTGGTTTAGCATCCTTTTTTTCCATTAGGTATCTCAATGAAGAATGGTCTGTATGAACCACCACTTTAGTTCCTAACAAGTACGCCTGGAAGTTCTTAAATGTATAAATAATAGCTAGAAGCTCCTGATTAGTGACTGTATAATTTTTTTGTGCCCTATTCAACGCTTTGCTTGCATAATAAATAGGGTAAAATAACTTTTCCTTCTTCTGACTGAGGATTACCCCAAGTGCCACCCTACTGGCATCGCATATTATTTCAAATGGCTAAGACTAGTCTGGAGCAACAATAATAGAAGCAACAACCAACTTTTCCTTAAGGAATTGGAATGACTTCATACAATCATCATAGAATAAGAACTTGGTCTCTTTCTCCAATAATTTGTAAAGTAGATTGGCAATTTTGGGGAAATCCTTTATGAACATGCAATAGAATCCTGCATGACCCAGGAAACTATGAACTCCTTTCACTGAAATAGGAAGGGGTAGTTTCTCTATAACTTCTACCATGGCCCAGTCAACCTCAATCACCTTTGATGAAATCTGCTGTCCAAGCACTATGCCCTTCTTTACCATGAAGTGTCATTTCTCCTAGTTCAGCATGAGATTGAATTTTTCACATCTCTATTGTTCTCTACTCAAGTTCACTAAGAACAATTAAAATGAATCACCCACTACAGAAGTCATCCATGAATACTTCTAAAGTATCCTCCATTATGTAGGAGAAAATCGAGATCATACACCTTTGGAATATGGTTGGTGAATTACATAATCCGAACGACATTTGCTTGAATACAAATATTCCATATAGGCTTGTAAATATTGTTTTCTCCTGATCTTCCGAGGCAATCGAGATCTTATTATATCCTGAATTCCCATACAAAAAGCAATACCAACCCCTTCATGCTAAGCAATCAAGCATTTGATCCATGAAGGGCATTGAAAAATGATCTTTCAATGTCCACGAGTTCATATTTCGGTAGTCCATGCAAAATTTCCATCTAGTCACTAGTCTAAGTGGAATTAACTTGTTCTTTTCATTAGCAACCAAAATCATACCTCTTTTCTTAGGTACTCACTGAAATGGACTCACCCACTTACTGTTAGAGATTGGGTACACTACTACTGCATCGAGCTACTTTATAATCTCATTTTCACCACTACTTGCATAGGTGGGTTAAGTCTATGCTGATGCTCAATGGTCGATATGTATTCTTCCTCTAGCTGGATTTTGAATATGCAGATGCCTGGTGGAATACAAATAATATGTATAATCATCCATCCGATAGACCTCTTATATCTCCTAAGAACAAAAATTAGGGCCTCAACCTGTTGCTCTGCCAAGTCTGCTATAATAATAACCAGTAAGGTATTTTCACTACCCAGAAGCACCTACCATAAATGGGTTGGCAACTATTTCATTTCTAACACTGGTTGTTCCTTAATAGAAGGTTTGACCAGTGGTGTTGGACGATTTTTAAGGTCTAAGTCCAGCTTCTTGTGGGCATAATAATAAGGCCCCATTCGCGTCAATGCACACATAATCTCATCATATTCTTTGATCCTATCAATATTGAAGTTCATCAATACTGCAGCCAATGTCTCAATAAAAAATCTTTCTTCAACTGATACTTCTTTCTCATCTTCATAGAACATATCAACAATTAAAAATACATTTATCTCCTTATGCTGCTTCATCAATTGACAAATATAATAAATGACCTCTTTATCATTAAGCCTGAATTTCAAATTATTAGTCTACAAGTCAGTTAATACACTCTTGGTTGCTAAGAATGGTCTACCCAATATTATGGGTACCTTGAAATCCACCTCATAACCAGGATTACAAATCCGCTGGGAAAATAAAGTTTGTCACCTTAAGAAAAACATCATTAAGAATCCTAATCGACTTTTTCACCAATCTATTAGCTATTAGAATCCGCATATTGGTGGGTGTAGGATCTCCTAGACCATATTCTTGAAAACCACAAATGATATAAGATTTATAATTTTCCAAAGATCATAAAGAGCCTTTGCAAAATTGAATGATCCGATGGTACATGGAACATTGAATGCTCCCGGATCTGTCTTCTTTTGCACCAAGGATCTTGTAGCAATAACACTATAATGGTGGAGATTATCCACCTGTTCATAGCTCACAGTCCGCTTCTTTGTCACCAGATCCTTCATAAACTTATCATAGCCTGGCATTTGTTCTAGTTCCTCAACTAAAGGTACATTTATAGTTAACTGTTTCAACATGGCCATAAATTTGCTAAATTTAGTGTCATCCACCTTATTCTGTAATCTGTACAGAAACGGAGGAGGTAATTTTGGTATACTTGTCACAACTTTCTCTCCTTCCTTTACTTTGTCTTTCTCCAACTCATCACCAGGTTTCTATTTAGATGGATCCCCCACTTTTTCATCTTTTCAGACTCTACTGGATGTTCTCTATCTACTTTTAAGTCAGCCACATCATCTAACACAGTTATGTTCAATCAAGGTCTAGGTAGCCCTTTACAACTTTTAGTGGTAATAGCCATGCATGAATTATCATTCCTTAAAATTTGCATAGTATCACTCGGAAATATTCCACTCTTCCTCAGATTGAATGTTATCAACAACTAATTCATCTATTGCTCCAACTGCTTAATAAATGTGGAATGTGAGTCAACTAATTTACTTATTATTGATAAGTTATTTTTCATCTCCCTGACCCCATAATATGTCGATTCCACTCCTTTCAACAATTTAGCCATCATATCTTCCATTGACATTTTCCCCGAACTAGTCGCAATAGTGTCATGATTCCCAAGTGGTATATATAAGCCACTCTTATTATTTTTTTCTTCCAGCTGCCTTAGTCACAATCTCTATAACCATCCTTGTCGTAGTAAGTCTGACCTTGATTTCCTTGGATATTGCATTGGAAACCCCCTGATTATTAAAATAGTTTACTTCTTTCATAGAATCTAATTCAGCTCCTCTACTATATGACCTCACAACTTTTACCTTTTCTATCTTCCCTAATATTAGATGTTTTGTAAGTAAATCCATCAGAGTATTCATGTGAGCCATGTCCTGATCACACTTCTCTTCTCTCCTATGCTTCTCTACAGATATTACACTAGACCCAGCATAGCTTGCTACCTTAGAATCCCTATTACGCCAAGCTTTACTTGTCTTAGTGATTTTTTCTAACATCTCCATAACTTCAGTAAAAGTGAGCTCCATAAAAGCTCCTCCTACAACATTATCTACAATTGGCTTTGTAAGAAAATTCAAAGCTTTATAGTATTTCCATCAAGTGTTCATCAGTCATCTAATGTTTCGGCCATTGAGTGAACTTCTTTTTAAATCTCACCCAAGTTTCATACAGTTCTTCATTAGGTAGTTGCCCAAAGTTGTTGATCTTATCCCTTAACTGTAGTATTTTGGAAGGTGGAAAGAACTTTTCTAGGAAATCTTCTTCTAGTTGCCTCTAGTCTTTTATAGAATCAGGTGCCAAGTCATTCAGCCACAGAGTTTGCTCTCCAGATAGAGACAATGGAAATAATCATAGACATATAGCTTTTTGCCCCACTCCAGGATTATCTAATTACTTACAAATAATAATGAAATTTACTAAGTGTAGATTTGGATCATCACTAGGTAACCCAGCAAATAGTCTTTTCAAGTTTAGCAGCTGGTTCATAGAACTGGGGATATTAAATTTCACCCCAAGAGGTAGTGGTGGTGGAATGATTTTCCTTGTAGCTCTAGCTCAATCTAAATAAGCATCATCCTCATCATCTAGGGAAAAATGCAATGCAGGATATTGGTGTAATCTATCTCTTGCTTGTTGATTCTGATTTGCTGGTATAACATTATCAATATGCCTCCTATTTGAAGGATCAACCAATTCATTATCACCCATATCTTCATCATCAATATTGAGTACACGCCCGGGTAATCCAGTATTATGTTGGTTGATTTGAGCATTATCCATACTGGCTAATCTTTTAGCCTCATATTGCTCAGCCATTTTCATGATTAGTTGAGGTTCTGAGTTGAAAGGTAGTAGAGCTTATCCTGACCTTCTGGATCATTGCATATACAATAAGGATCCTATAATGACAAAAAACAATAAATAAAATTAAAATCAAGGAACTTGACCAAGAGTTGATTAACACAAATATACTCAATTGATAACCATATTCCTTGACAATGGCACCAAAATTTGATATTCCCAAATTACAACTCTTGTACAAAAGAGTAAGCGATCGTTATCAAATATATAACCCAATTAGGTTGGGCTCAGATCCTACAGGGAATATGGTGTAAATTAAGTTGTATGCAAATTAGTTGACTTTTAATCATCTTTTTCTATAAAAAAAGAGGGGGGTTAATTCAGTTCACAAATTTATAGTTTCATATTAACAAGATGAGATATGTGCAGTAGTATTCGAATTTAGAGAAATAGAAAGCTAGGGCTATATCCACCTTGTAGTTTTCTATACTTGCTAACTATGGGTTTTAAGAATTCATACATATATCGTACTTATAGAGAAACATAATCAATATCTTAATCCAAACATTTCTCAACCATTAAGGACTAATTCACTTATGTTCTCTCGAATCAAAAGTGTTTATACAATTATACGAAGTCTCCAATTTATTAATCATATTAGGGCATCAACGTGTGAATTAGAGGTTGGAAACCCTATTCTCTTGTCACTACAATCTTTTCTGAACATCAATCTTTCTATCGTACAAATTGAGTTTTAATGGAACATTCTCTATGTTTGCAACCATGAGAATTTAATATAAATGAACTGAGTATGACATAAGTAAATCAATGCATAAAGAATTCACAACCCAAAGTAATAGATTGTATGGTACAAGCCTTCCATAACCCTAAATAAGAAACTTAGCTACTCATGAGTAAAACAAATGTCACAATAGAAATATTCGTTATACTAAAAGTTAAAAACGATCTTGGCTGAGATGTAAGTGAACAATATGAAGTTGCATTTTTCTCCCATTTGCTAAGTCGCCAATCTCAATTCAAAAATAATATAGAATACTACGCCAATTTTTGGTATGGGGAATTTTTAGTAACTTTTCTCTCAAATTGCCTTCTAAGCCTCTAGACTAACTTTAAATGACAAAATAGTCTTGGAAATAGTTTTTAGGTGCCACATTGCATCCAACATGGTACTTTTGCATGTGTTCAATTCCATCCGCGATCCATGGTTCCTATATGTCTCCATCAACACCATTTATACCTGAAATCATGCTAATCACATAGGTTAGCTCAATTACATAAAAAGTAGAATAAAAACATAAAAAACTAAGCATTTTGTTCTCAAAACTTAGCTATAGTATGGGTAAGTTATGGTGCATTAGTGTATAAATACACCTAAGATTAGTGGTTAGAACTCCTTGATTTAATATCAGAGGTTTCTTTATTATTATGGTGAAATAAAGCAATATTATTGGAGGGGTGTGAGGTATCGAGTCCCATAGCATATTTTTTGTAAATTTAGTTCTGAGTTAGGATTTCACATGGGAGAAATATGCATCTATACACTGGACCTCATAGTTATATGTTTCATGGGGGAATTAGGAGATTGAAATGGTGGACTATTGTGTTCATAGATGAAAGCATCGTGGAGAGGTGCATTATATGTAAGGGTTATTAGACACATTATTTGGGGTAGAGGGAACTACATGGGAAGCTGAAAATAACATGAAGTCCAAATACCCATTCTTGTTCCCTATTCTAGATAATTGTAATGCCCGCACTTTTTCTAGATTGAAATTTTTCCCAAAGAATATTAGAAGGTTTATTTGAAAGATTAATCCAATTTTATAGATGTGGTATTTTCAAGATCTTCTCTATTTATCATATGGGGAATTTAATAAGATTTTCATCGATACCAAATTCATCCAAATCCGTCACCCGGGTGAAGAGTTAGAGCCTTTTTAGTGAGACAGTGTATCACCTGAGCCTTCAGCGCATCGCAGAGATAGCTCAAATGGCAATTGTCAATTTCCAGTGTTGCTCCATGATATTGGCATGTTGTGCCAAACTTCCAGATCTCAAACAAGGTGGCAATGTGGTAGCTCCGCGTCACGCCACCATGCAGATTCCAATTGTCCAGTTCCAGTGACTTGGCGTGATAGTGGCACGTCGCACCAAGGATGAAAATTAGGATATTTTCTCAAAAGTTAAATACATTTCCCAGGGTTAAAAGTGTCAATTTCCCACCTTATATAAACCTTATAATACGAGATTTGGCCATAATTCAGCAGCTTATACTCAATTACTCTCAAAAACTCTCAAGAACAGGCCCTAGGGTTTTCGTAGAAGGTTCAATTCCAAGGGAATTCACCATCAAATTTTAATAATATCTCCATCAATCTCTGTAAAAGCATAAACTAAGGTATGCGTAGTGTTTATTCATGGACTCCTTTTGTCCATGAAGTTCAAGAATCTCTTTCTAAATTCAAGTTATGGATTTTCTTTATGAATTTCATGATTGGATTGCTCTTGTTCATGTTGATAATGACTAATTGCATTCTAATATATGTTTGGTGATAAATTGCACATGTAATCGATTAGTAATGATGTATATTCCTGTAAACCTAGGATTAAAACCCTTAGATGATGAAATTAGAGATGAATCATGATGTTTGATTGTTGTATAATGTTATTTACACATTCTATGCCTATTATGTGTATGATTAAATTACTACATGAAGTAAAAATGCCCAACAAGTATGATATCATGATATCCCCAATCATGTACAAGTTTATGCATATAACATGTTTTACAAAATGCTTTAATAGATGAATTATGAATTATGTTGTTGGTCATGTATTCACGTAAGTCATGTTATATCAGTTTCTTCTCATTGAGTCCTGGGGGTACTTGTACCTGAAACATGTAGCTGTGTGCCTAAAGCCATGTCATGTTTTCACTATCTCCTCAGTTAAGTTATGTTCCATAGAACTCAGTCAGTCATGTGACTCAGGAAATCTCAGAAATCTCAGTAATTTTAGTAGTTCAGTAATATTAGTAACCTCAGTTTTCCCAGTCAATCTTAGTAACTTCTGTATTCTCAGTCATTCCTCAGAACTTAGTACATTTTGTCTATCAACGGAACTCAGTAAATTCAGTTTTAGCTCTGCTAAATGATACCATCAGTTAATCAATTCAATTTAGTTAATCAGTTCAGTGTCTATTCAGTTGGGGGTAGGATTCAGCATCGAGTGAACCCAAGGATGGGGACTCTCCTATTATTTAGTAGAGGGTATGATCCTTAGAAGCAATCCTTGTGTTCCAGAACTACCTGGCCAGCATAGGTTGAGATGCACCCTACGTGTTTAGGGATACATATATATATATATATACATCTCATTTGGTTTACCTACTAGAAGGGGTTGATGGAAGAGCTTCCTATCAGCAATGGTATACTAGCAATAGGTCTTTACCTATGGCACAGCATTGACACCCTTCCAGCTGGGGTTACAGGTTAGACCCCACCAATTTAGTTTCAAGGCATGTCGGTTAGATGATTACCTCCCACGACCACAATCTCAGTCTCAGTTTAAGTAAAAGAACTTAGATAGTTCCATCAGACTCAGGACTATTAGATACAGTCACTCATGTTATTAGTTATATCAGTTCTCAGAACTTATGTGATCAGTATTCAGCTTCAAAACTGTTAGATACAGTCAACCAGACCAATTCTACATAATCAAAACTATCAGACACAGTTATTCATCTATCAGTAACATAGTATCATTCCCTTAGTATGCAGTAATACAGTATTAGTATTTCTCACTCATCAGTGACTCAGGTGTCTATATCAGTAAACTCAGTAGTCAAAACTTAATATTCAGTCCTATCACAATCTTAGCTACAGTTACGTAGTCATGTATGTATTCTCATATTCATGTTTGTCAGTTAGTTAGTATTGTTCATGCATATGAACCATTAACATTCAGCCTACCTCACTTGCATACCAGTACATTGAAAGTACTGACGCATTTGCGTTATGGTGTCATATACCATAGGTTTAGAAGCACGATCTCTAGAGAACCAGTAGCATCCCAGTTCAGCAATCAGAGTTAGCAGTGAGTCGTCATCCTTCGAGAACATTCTTATCACATTACTATTTCAATTTTTAATTTATTTTTGGTAGTCAGAGTTAGTTGGGGACATTTCCCATCAACTCTTTATTCAGACAGTTTAGAGGATTTCAGACTATAGTATGTTCAGACAGTTATCTCAGTTGTTTTGGTATTGTTATACCATTTTCAGACATTGCTCTTATTAGATGTTTTTCCAATTTAAACCTTATGGCCTTTTAGTTAATGTTTCTACATTTTCAGTATTTTATGCAGTATATAGGTACACATATCAGTCATGGGTTAGCTTGTGGTCCTTTGGGGTCATGTGCATCGTGTAGCATTCCGGTTCAGAAAACTGGGGCGTTAAAATAATCATTCTTAAGGTATGTCTTAATCTTAATATTTTTTTGACTTTGTTAAAGAAAATTGTGATTTCCTTGACATCTTAGTTATCTACCTATGTTAAAGGTTAGTGTGAGTGTGTTTCTATGTTAATCATGCTAATGTATGCCTTGATCCATCATTCCAGGATGAATGATCCTAAGGGGGGGGGGAGAATGTACCACTTCTATGACTACGACTCACCCTACGAATCGTAGGGTATAATTATGGTTCATAGGAACGTAATCATTACCAAACCAATGTGATGTCCAAAATATTTTTTCTTGCCTATGACTTGACCAAACGAGTCGTAATTTCTAGGTATGAGTCATAAGGTACGACTCATAACTAGACTAGTGTGGGTGCACAAGGTGCTCTGTCTTAAGTACGACTAGAAGTAACAAGTCGTATAGACTCTTTACTAGTCGTACGGTCCTTCCATAACTAGACCAGTGTTGATGACCATGTACAATGTCCAGCCTACGACTAAGGTCCACGAATCGTAGGGTGACCATACGAGTCTTAAGATCAACCATAGCAAATGTTAAATAAGTTTTCAGTCTTTTATTTTAGGGGCACTTTGGACATTTCCCTCTTTACCCACTTAGACCCCACATCCATAAAACCCTTTGGGGCATTATTTGAACACTTTAACAAATCAAAAACCCTCTTTACTCTCTCAAATTATCTCAAGCAATGCAAGCTAGGGTTTCCTAAAGGTTGACCATCTAGCGGTCAATTCAAGGTTTCTTTTCCATAATTAAGAATCCTTCAGGTATGTTACTCTTCCCCAACTATTACTTTGTAAAAACATGTGTCTTAAATAGTTATGTATGTGGTTTAGAAGTTGTTTTTTGAACATAGGTTGATGGTTTTGAATGTTTATTTTACAAATATGTTTCCTATGGTTTACATATGATAGTTCATGCTTTATTTAAGGTTTTAAACTTGTGGGGTACATGGTTATGGTGAAAAAAATTAAGGATTGTGATTTCCTCAAATTTTGTGATTATTGACAATTGCATTAGAAAGAATCCCCAACCCAATTTTGTGAAAGTGGTTTTTAGTATGAATATAATTGCATTAAACTATTTTCCGAACAAGTGCATGATGTAAAGTGGTTATTGAAGCATGACAGTTTGATTTAATGAACAAAGGGAGTCAATGTTCCCCCACCTTGTATTAATGAACAAAGGGAGTTATTTCTCCTAGGTTAATGGGAATTGTAATGGCATAGTAAATATGTACTATGCTACAATGAATGGGAATATGTGAAAAATATTTTTAATGGGGCTTAAAAGAGGGTTGTGTATTTGGGCCATGAAAGTGGCGGTCCCAAGGGACCAATACTCAAAACTGCATTTGCCAGTGCGTGGGTCTAAATGGCCTGGGGTTCAAGTTTCCTTTCTTATGATTGGGTTGTTTGAGTCCACCTTACTATGATTGGGAGGTTCGAGTCCCCAATATTATATTAAGCGATTGAGTGCTTAAGTCACCTTTAGTATATGATTGGAGGCTCAAGTCCCCCATGCATATATGAAAGATTATTCTCTGATTTGTGTGGTTACACGCACTGGGGCCCGACCAAGAAAAGAGAGTTAGGGCCTATATAGCCCGTGGGTACTATATAATGGTATGATACACAACTCAGGTATATATATATATATATGCATACATGTATGTGAACATGTACATAGAGTTGAACTAGATTTTGAATTTACATTACTTTATCATTATCCCTGAGTTACATGCTAGTGATCAACCTACTAAATGCCTCCAGACACTGTATTCCATGTGATATAAGGTTCAAAGGCAATCCTACTTTTCCTTCACAGTGTTATGTGGATCGGGTTGGTTCGTTGGTCGATTGTGGTGATGTGGTGAGCTTTCATTATCCGGAAGACTTGATTATTCCATCGATTCCCTTCCATGAATTAGATTAAATCCTATATATTTACATTATCATTATTATTGTCAGATTCGAGAGCAGGTCTTGAGGTAGGTTGTTTGAATGGTATAAAGGCTTTGTGGATTACTGTTGATGGGTTTTAGTTTTTGACATTCATATACTTTTAAGTCACTATTTACTCTATCTTGTTATATGTTCGAAACTCATCTAATGTCATGAGTATATGTGTATTCCATATAGTCATGCAAAGGTGGTGGTCCCCAGTCCTCGACAGACTTAGAAGTCCCATCATGGCCAGGCCCTGATTTGGGTCATGACAAGATCTTCAGGAAATACTTTTGGAAATTTATTAACTACTGGAACTAACTCAAGACTTGGAATCTCAGGTTTTGAGTCCTTAACTCGGACAAAATTATAGATGCAACCCTTGGATATCATCTTTCTTGCCTTAAGGTAGTAGATAAATTGACCTATAAGCACTGAAATCCTACCTTTCCATTCTATGACTGGATCGTTAGGAAACTGGAACTGGACTATTCTATTTCTACAGTCAACTGATGCATAACAAGAGTGGACCTAATCCATGCAAAAAATTACATCAAAATTTTTTATCTCTAATTCTACAAGATCAATTGAGGTGATTTTCTGAGATATTGTGATAGGGAAATTCTTGTACACTCACCTAAATATGATGTAACCACCAGCTAAAGTAGACACCGAGAAGGTTTCCACAACTATTTTGGGACTAACACTAAAGTTGATAGCTATATAAGTGTAGCTTCGGGGTCCAATATTGCATAAACATGAAGGTGAAAGACTCACAACATAGCTGTAACAACATCAAGAGAACCCTCTTGATCTTATTGAGTTTGAAGGGCATATAGTCAATTATGATGCTATCCACTGGAGGAACTAGAAGTGGTACCCTATTGAGTTAGGCAGCCTGCTGGTGCTATAGAGGAGTTAGCCTGACCTTGCTGATGAAGATCCCTACCCCTCTACGAAACCACTGGGCAATCCCTCATTTTGTGGCTTGGGTTACCACACTTAAAACCAGCATCACTACCTACAAACTCAGTTGGTGCGACCACTCTTTATGCTACTGATAGGTGAATTTACACGCCTATAGCACTAGACTTTGCCCATATTTTAGCCAAGTTTTGAGAACAAATTATATATTTCATGCACTTTTAGTCTCTTTTCCTGTAAGTGAGCTAACAAACATGATTAGCAAGTTTTCAGGTATAAATGATTCAGATTTCAGCATTTTATGGATAACTTGACGCCAAAGGAAGCTTCACGAAAGAAGGAGAGCAGCGTTTGGGCGTCTATGGACTGAAAGTGATGCATGGAAAACCTGTCCCGGGCAAAAACAATATTTCTGAAGACTTTGGGGACCAGCAGTAACCTATTAGGAGTAGGATAATAATGAAGTAATTCATTAGGATTAGGATAACGATACATTAACCTAGTAGGATTGGGTTAAGTAATGCATTAGCTTAGTAGGAATAGGATAGGAGTATTATAAATACCCTATTTTGCTAGAGATTTTTATTATTCTCATTCTAGTTCTAATTTTCATTCTACTTCTTATTCCACAACTTACAACTCGGATTCTAATTCTTCCATTAATTCTACTTTTTATTCTTCTTCTATTCATCTATTCAATTCTTAACTTCCGCAACAAGAGAAACGTTACTTAGCAAAGAAGTCATGCCTAACGCCTACCACCTTATACCTAACGAGATCTTTATTGTGGTAGAATAACAATGTCGATTGTGATTTCCTTCGCACTCATGGGTAACTAAACTTCTCTGTTGGGGTTATGGAAGCCATATGAGCTACTATCTATTGCTATGAGTTTGTGAATTCGTGACACGTATGCTGCTTATATCATTATTCTCTTCATCTTAATGCAAATTCTTGTGGTTGCAAACGCATAGAATACGACAGTATAGTATTAACTTGTTCGAAAGAAAAGTTATATGTCTGGAAAAGAGATAATGTCAAGGTAATAGGGTCCCATCCCCTATTAAAAAGGTAGTGCCGTAACTGGATTAACCTCTTGGAGAATTTGTACCATTAGATACGCTTTAAGCTCGAAAGAGTAAAAGTGAAATAGTCCTTGTTTAGGTCGAAAGACGCTTGGATTTACCATCGAATACAATTCTTTATAAACACATGCATGTCTGAATTCCGCATAACTCATAGCCAATAGAGACGTACAACTCATAAGGTGGACATAACCCCAACTTCTCAATTCTCATTGTTTTACATCGTACTAAACATTCTTTCTTTTTACTTTGCTATTTTTCGTTTTTACCTTATTACTTTGGTTACATTACTTGCACGACAAAACTTCCCCCTTTTTACGAGACTTGCACTAAAAGTCTAGTAATCTTTGCTTACTTGTTGACCAAGCTATTCCCTGTGGGACCGATACCCAACCCAGTTGGGTTATATATTTGACAACGACCACTTTACACTCTTACAAGAGCTGTAGATTGAGCGTTATCAAAAATTGGCGCCGTTGCTAGGGAATACGAGTATCAATTAAGTTTGTGATAATTACTAGACCCTTTGGTCAAAGATTCTCGTACTTTTACTTTTAGTTTTTGTTTTTGTTCTCTGCAGGTTTTTATTCAGTGCATGCCCCATACTCGAAGTTCTGGTCAACCGTTATTACCTAACAATCCTGAACCACAACGTATTGGTAGAATGGAGGCACAACACGAAATTGAAAGGATGGCTGCTCAACAGGAATAGGCGAGACTAGCTGCTCTAGCCGCCGCTCAAGTGCATCAACAAAATATTGATAACCCTGGGCGAGCAATAAATCCTGAAGACGAGGACCTAGGTGATGATGAGTTACTAAACCCTAGGCATGCTGCTGAGATCGCAACACCTGCCAACAGAAGAGATCGCCAAGCTAGGTTTAGACCTGAACGCCAAGCTATGCAAACAGCTTTCGACGATGATGATGATGTTCTTGATGGAGCCGGAGCCACAGGAGCCATTATTCCTCCACCATTCGCACCGGAGCCAAGTTCAACATCACAAGCACCATGATTCAGTTATTGCAACTCAAGGGATTATTTGGTGGACTAGTAGGCGATGATCCGAATATGCATCGCATCAACTTTATTTCTACATGCAAGTCGTTTGACAATCCTGGCGTTGGTCAGAATGCAATTCGATTATGCCTATTTCCATTGTCTCTGTCTGGTAAGGCAACTCTATGGTTGAATAGGCTGACTCCTGATTCTATTACAAATTGGAGGCAATTGAGAGACGCTTTCCTAGAAAGATTCTTTCCGCCATCCAAAAGAGCACAATTGAGAGACGAAATCGGCAACTTTCGGCAGCTTCCAACTGAATCCCTTCATGAAACATGGGAGAGGTTCAAGACAAAGCTAACGAGGTGCCCAAACCATTACATGACTAATCTTCACCTAATGGAGATACTATACAGAGCCTTGAATTCAATAACTGAACCAGTGGTGGATAATGCGGTTGGAGGATCTTTTATGGACCTCACCTTTAGTCAAGCAAGCAATATGCTAGATCGTATGACGAAGCAAAGTAGAGCTTGGCATACTAGGGATTCTGAGGTAGCAAGCCCCACTTTATCTATTGGCATGACTGCAGACCAAAGAAAAAGAGAAGAAGAACGTGATCAAGATATGGCGCACATGAAAACACAAGTCGATCTTCTTACAAAGCATTTATTATCAGGGAAGACCGAAAAAGTCAAAGCTATTGCGTCGAAAGGAAGAGACGAATCTGATTCGGAAGAAGAGGCCAACTACTTAAACAATCAGGGGGGTTTCCGCGGGAATACCCAAGGAAATCAAGGTCGGAACTATTATGATAAATCCGGAAACAAGGACCAAGGTAGTTGGAAGAACAAGAATGAAAAGAGTGGTTTGTATGTTCCCCTAGGAAGACATGACACCACCACATCTAATTCTGGAAATATGGAAGAGATGATGGCTAAACTATTGAAAGGAGTGGAAGCAACGAGCGCTGTAGTAACGGAGGTAATAAATGATTTGTCCTCTATGAAGCAATTAGTTGATTCTCATTCCACTTCAATCAAGCAAATAGAGCAGCAATTGAGCCAACTTTCAGCAGCACTCAATCAAAGCAAGGCTAGCACTTTACCTAGCGACACTGTGCAAAACCCAAGGAATGATGGGTCATGCATGGCTGTTACTACCCGAAGTGGTAAGGTTCTAGAAACTTCATCAAAAGGCAAGCAAGTGGTTGACAAAGTAGCGGACATTGATGATAACGCAAAAGGAGAGGAATCCGCGGAAGCCACCCACGACGTCCATGACGTCACACCGAGCATGTTGCAGCCTGAAAAGGCTGAAAAACGGAAGCAAGAGAAGAAAGCCGTGGAGACAACAATTCCCTATCCACCACCACCTTTTCTGCAAATATTAAAGAAGGTGGCGGATGATACAAAGTTCAGCAAATTCATGACTATGTTAAAGCAGCTGACCATTAATGTTCCATTGGTAGAGGCACTTGAACAAATGCCTGGGTATGAGAAATTTATGAAGGATCTTTTGATAAAGAAGCAGACAGCCATCTATGAGTTGAAAGATGACGTTCATCACTGTAGCACAATCACTACCCGATCACTAGTTCAGAAGAAGGCTGACCTCGGTGCTTTCACTATTCCTTGTACCATTGGATCTTTGAATTTTGCCAAGGCATTATGTGATTTAGGAGCCAGCATCAATTTGATGCCATTATCTATCTATAAAAAGTTGGGGTTGGGAGATCATACTCCAACCAAGATGAGGCTTGTAATGGCGGATAGGTCGGTAAAACGATCTGTTGGTATTCTATGTGATGTATTGGTATAGATTTCTTGATTCATCTTTCCGACAGACTTTGTTATTTTGGATTGTGAGGTAGACTCAGAAGTCCCCATAATCTTGGGGCGCCCATTCCTTGCTACGGGAAGTGTGCTTATTGATTTTAGAGCTAATGAGCTTTCATTCTGAATAAATGACGAAGTAGTTTGCTTTGATATGTACAAAGAAATGAAGCAACCCAAAGAGCTGAACGTATTCTCGGTGGATGATGTTTACTTTGATGATGAGGAAGAATCACTTGAAGAAGAACAAATTATTGAAGACCCATTGGCGATTGTGCTCATGAATGGAGAAAGTAAGGATGCTGAAAATTGCGAAGAAGCTATTTGTGCTCTATCAGGATTAGGGACATATCTCCATGATCCCAAAAAGCTGGACCTTGATCTCAAAAATCGACCCACATCACCAGCTAAGCCATCTATTGAAGATCCACCCACGTTAGAATTGAAGGAGCTGCCTAGTCATTTAAAGTATGCATTCTTAGGAAACGGAAACACACTTCCAGTCATTGTGGCAGCAGATTTGGGTGAGCAACAAGTTGCAGCTCTCATTGCTATTCTACGGAAGTATATAAGAGCCATTGTTTGGACCATTGCTGATATTATTGGTATTCCACCTGGGATTTGTACACACAAGATTCAGCTTGAAGAAAATTGTACCCCCACCATTGAACACCAAAGACGTCTCAATCCACCTATGCAAGAAGTAGTCAAGAAAGAAATAATTAAGTGGTTAGACGCAGGAGTTGTGTATCCAATCTCTGACAGTACATGGGTAATCCCGGTACAATGTGTTCCCAAGAAAAGAGGAATGACGGTGGTCGCGAATTCATGGACGCTTAAAGATCACTTTACAATGTCATTCATGGACCAAACGCTAGATCGATTAGAGGGGAAAAGATGGTTTTGTTTTTTAGACGATTATTCAGGCTATAATCAGATTTGCATTGCCCCTGAAGACCAAGAGAAGACAACATTCACATGTCCATATGGCACGTTTTCCTTCAAATGTATGCCATTCGGGCTATGTAACGCACCAGCCACCTTTCAGCGTTGTATGATGTCCATTTTGTCTGATATGGTTGAAGATACTTTGGAATGACTTGTTCATCGGAATAAGAATTATAGTTGCCTACCGACATAGGAGGTTGTGATTATTGTTAGATGCTATACCTTGATTCAATCCCTATGTAGTAGTCTTGATATATCAAACATGAAAGTATTACCAAGATTACAAGAAGTATGACTGCTCTGATTTTATTGTTGGAATATAGCACCTAAAACGTATGTCGATGAAGTCTAAATAATCGACCAATTTCACTTCACTAGTTTGTACCAACAAACTAAGTGTGGGGTGGTGCCCCTATTGCTTGTTTATAGATTGTATCCATCGAGATGATGCTAACATGAACATTGTTTTAGTCTCAGGTACAATGGCACCCAAAGCAAGACAAGGCAAAGATAAGGCTACCACTTCCCAAAAAGGCAAGAAAAGAGGCCGAAAGGAGCAAGGAGAATCATCTTCGATGCAATTACCACGCCGCATGTTTGGAATAAAATGGGTTCTTAAGGAGGAAGTGAAGGAATGGTATAGGAACAACAAGGAAAGAAAATATGTTCATGTGGACTTGATAAACAAGGAAAGCCTAGCAAAGAAGGAGCCACGCATGTTGGCCAAGATCATGGCATTACATCTTGATTTCATCTTCCGAGACATGGGAGAATGTAATCTCGATTTGATAAGAGAATTTTATGCCAACTGGTCGCCGAAAACCACAGGCAGCGAGGTCAAGATTCGGGGCCAAGTTTTACAACTCAATGCGGATTTCTTCAACTCCTTTCTTGGCTTGCCTTCAGTCTATCCATCACCATTCAAAGAGCTGTACAGTAGACCTCCATATAGAGCAATTCGACACACACTTTGTGGAACTAGATCCATGGCAAGGTGGAGCAGACATAAAGACACCGGACGACACAACACCTTCTCATATTCTCCTTTGAATAGGGAAGCAAGGATATCGTTGCGTATAGTCAACTCTTGCCTGATTCCAGGGACGCAATACACCAAGATAACAAGAGATAGAGTGTGCCTGGTATATGCATTAATGATGAATGTCCCTATCAACATCGGGGCAATCATTCGCTCCATAATGCGGAAAGCTAGGCTACACAAGCGGTCCCACTTCAGCTTCGGCAATCTGTTGACTGCAATCTTGAGGAAGGAAGACATCAAAGAGGAACTGGTTGATCATAAAATCCCACACAACCCAAAGAAGGTTGACCTCACAAAGGCCAAAGATGCTGAATCAACACATGGCGTCAACCTTACTACGGCAGAGAGACATGCTCGAGATGAGAGTTTCTTTCGCCATCTTTATGGCATGACTTGGTTTACAATGATGAGCGGAGGTCGTGCTCCAACTGTTGCAGAGCTCCAACAGCTGGATCATGACTATCCAATGAATGTGCATGCAACGGAGATGTGTGGAGTAGGTACATATTTTGAGGAACCTCTTGATGACGATGTGCCAACCGATGATGATCGACGAATGCCAGAATCCGACGTGGAAGAGAATTTTGATGACGATGACTCCTATGATGATTCTGACGAAGGGGGTATGACCCCCGACATAGAGGAGGAGTCCGACTGACTAGGTTCTTCGTATTTATTTTTCACTGAGGGCAGTGTGTACCGTCTAAGTGTGGGGTGGTGGTATTTTCATGCTATATTCCTTTATCCGCATTTACATTTATGTTTGTTTTCTTAGCTTAGTTTTTTTTGTTTAGTTTTTTTCGTTTTTCGTTTTAGTTTTTTTTCATTTTTCGTTTTTTTCGTAGTTAAATTTTTTTTACTTAGCTTTGCATGAAATTATTCTAATAGGCAGCATGAGATTATAACAAGAGTTTGTGCTAAAATCATGACTATTGAGACGTTTAGGCTCTAATTGTGACTCATTATGTGATATTGTGTGGTTCAATTCCTTCATCTGTTGGGTTGAGAGTCTATACTACTCCCAATAAAGTCGACCATGTGCCTTGTGTGTGTGAGGATATAGTATATTCTGTGTTTGTGGCTGATGCTAGAACTTGCTTGGTATGTATGTAAAGCGAAAATAAGGAGTGCAAGTTTAGGAGATGATTTAGGCATTTCTTTGGCAACCTATACTTGTTTACCTTCTTTTTACCTACCCGTGGACATTATCCTAGTTAAACCCTTTTGAGACTTTAGCCTATTTTCGTTGACAACCTCATATGTAAGCCTAATCCATTTTTTTCAAGACCATAATTTGATCCAAATTCTTAAGTGCTTTAAATTGAAAGAGTCATGTGACAAAATAAGAGGAAATTGGATGAGTATGATGTCTTAGAATGTATTGGTTCTTGAATTTGTTATGAAAAAAAAGTGCTATCATAAGAGGTATGTTATGAAAAGAAAAAGGAAAGAAAAAAATAAAACTGAAAAGTTCGTTATGTTTAAAATTGAAAAACAAAAGAGGAGAAAAGGGGTGGTAGAATAAAAGAAAGTAGAAAGGTTGTTTGAAAGAAAAGTGTTAATGATACAATGTGATGTATTAAAGCGCTTAGGAACATAGTCACTATTTTTGGCCAAAATAGTCCTACCCGTCCCTGAGCCTACATTACAACCATCAAAAGACCTATTTGATCCTAAGCTTAGCATTCTGACATTTAGTGGAGCATTACTCTAAGGGCAAGCCTATGGACATCAGTTGCAGCATATGAATTCGTTGTGAGAGCGAGAGCAAGGATACTTTTATACCCATGTTTGAAAAATATGCTATACTTATGAGTGATTATGGGTAATATATTGTGAGACACACATGGTTGATGAAGTTTTAGGTAGTTGTGTATGATTCTTTGTGCCTTAACTTTTGAATATGAGTTGGCCCCCATCACGAGTCTATGCTAGAGGTTAAATTGTTTCTACTAATGATCGGAAAACTACTCTTTGTTGATAATTGTTGTGCTTGTCTTGACGAATATTTTGTGTTGATACTGTGAAACCCTAAGTTGATGTTTAGACGGACATGATATTTTATTCAAGGACGAACAAAGCTTCAAGTGTGGGGTATTGGTGCCTCCACCAACGGAACGTTAATAGTCAGTTGTTTTAACATCGTCATGAATTTGTTGAACTTTGTATCTGATAACGCTCAATCTACAGCTCTCGTGGGAGTGTAAAGTGGTCGTTAGCAAATATAGAACCCAACCTGGGTTGGGTGTCGATCCCACAGGGAATAGCTTGGCCAAAAAGTAAGCAAAATTACTAAACTTTTGGTGCAAGTCTCGTAAGAAGGGGGGATTGTAATGTGTAACGAAAACAATAAAGTAAAAGCTGAAAATAGCAAAGAAAAGAGAGAAAGATTGTTACGTAAGTTGTAAACAATGAGAATTGAAGTGTTGGGGTTATGTCCACCTTCTGAGGTATACTTCTCTATTGCCTATGAGTGTGTAGAATTGTGACATGCATGTACTTATAGAGAATTGTATTCTATGGTAAATCCAAGCGTCTCTCGACCTCAACAAGGACTATTTCACTTTAACTCTCTCGAGCTTAAAGCGTGTCTAACGGTACGAATTATCCAAGAGGTTAGTCCAGTTACGGCACTAGCTTTTTAATAGGAAAGGGTGTCCTACTACCTTGACATTATCTCTTTTCCAGACAAATAACCTTTCTCTCGAACAAGTTAAATGTTAGACTGGCGTATTCTTGCGTTTGCAACCGCAAAGAATGTGGATTAAGATGAAGAGAATAATGATATAAGCAATATATGTGTCTCGAACTCACAAACTCATAGCAATAGATAGTAATTCATTCGGCTTCCATAACCCAACAGAGAAGTTTAGTTACCCATGAATGCGAAGGAGATCACGATTGACATTGTTATTATATCACGATATTGAGTAATGGCGTGTAGATCAAGTGATAGGCTTGTGGCGTGTTTCCTTGGCTTGGTAACGATTCTCTTGTTGTGGAATTTAAGAATAGAAGAAGAATAGAATTAATGGAAAGATTAGAAGAGTTGTAGAATTGTTGTGGTGGAAGAAGAGAGGGATGGAAGAATGTATTGTGGTGAGGGATTAATTCTCTCCACTAAGGGAGGAATTAATAAAAATCTCTAGCATGATAGGGTATTTATAATACCCATATCCTATTCCTACTAAGCTAATGAAATACTTAACCAAATCCTACTAAACTAAGGAAATACTTAACCCATTTGTACTAGGTTAATGTAACATTCTCCTAATCCAAATAAACTAATGAAATACATAACCCAATTGTACTAGGTTAATGCATCATTGTCCAAATCCAGCTATGTGTCTGTAAGTCCCCAAAGTCTTCAGAAATGTTGTTTTAGCCCGGGACAGATTTTCCATGCAGAAGTTTTGGTCCAGGTCCCCAAAGTCTTCAGAAATGCTGTTTTAGCCCGGGACAGATTTTCCATGCAGCGGTTTTGGTCCTTAGGCGTCCAAACTCCCTTTCCTTCCTTCGTGAGCTTTCTTTTGCGTCAAGTAAGCCATAAAATGCTGAAGTCTGGATCATTTATACCTGAAACTTTACTAATCATGTTCGTTAGCTCATTTATAGGAAAAAGGACTAAAAGTGCATGAAATATATAGTTTGTTCTCAAAACTAGGCTAAAATATGGGCAAAATATATTGATATAGGCGTGTAAATTCGCCTATCATCTACACCCCACAATTGAAGCTTTGTTCGTCCTCGAACGAAATATCATGTCCTTCTAAGCGTCGACTTAAGGTTTTTACAGCAACAACACAAAACATTCGTCAAGACAAGCACAACGATTATCAATAAAGAGTACTTCCTGATTATAAGTAGAAACAGTTTAACCTCTAGCATAGACTCGTGATGGTGGTCAACTCGCATGCAAAGGTTAAGGTACAAGGAATCATATATAACTACCCAAAACTCATCAACCATGTGTGTCTCACAATATATTACCCATAATCACTCACAAGTATAACATATTTTTCAAACATGGGTATCAACAATATCCTTGCTCTCGCTCTCACAAAGAATTCATATGTAGCAACTGATGACCATAGGCTTGCCCTTAGTGTAGTACTCCACTAAATGTCAGAATGTTAAGATTAGGATCAAGTAGGTCTTTTGATGGTTGTAATGTAGGATAAGGGCCGGGTAGGACTATTTTGGCCAGGAATAGTGACTAAGCTCCTAAGCGCTTTAATACATCACATTGTATCATTGACACTTTTTTCTTTCAACCTTTCTTCTTTCTTTTATTCTACCACCCTTGTTCTCCTCTTTTGTTTTTCAATTTTAAGCACAACTCACTTTTCAGTTTTCTTTTCCTTTTTCTTTTCACAACATACCTCTTATGCTAGAACTTTTTTTTTCATAACACATTCAAGCACCATTACAATTTAAAGCATCATACTCACCCAATTTCCTCTTATGTTGTCACATGACTTTTTTAATTTAAAACACTTAGGAATTTGGATCAAATTACGGTCTTGAAAAAAAATGGATTAGGCTTACATACAAGGTTGTCAAAGAAATAGGCTAAAAGCTCAAAAGGGTTTAACTAGGGATGATGTCCATGGGTAGGTAAAACTGAAGGTAAACAAATGTAGGTTGCCAAAGAAATGCCTAAATCATATCCTAACTTACACTCCTTATTTTCGCTTTGCATACATACCAGGCAAGTTCTAGCATCAGCCACATACATAGAAGATACTATTAATCTCACACACACAAGGCACATGGTCGACTTGATTGGAAGTAATATAGACTCTCGACCCAACAAGTGAAGGAATTGAACCACACAATATCACATAATGAGTCACAACTAGAGCCTAAACGTCTCAATAGTCACAATTGTAGCACATACTCTTGTTATAATCTCATGCTGCCTATCAAAATAATTTCATGCGAAGCTAAAAAAAAAATTTAACTACTAAAAAAACAAAACGAAACAAAAATGAAACAAAAGCAAACAAACATAGATGTGAATAAAGAAGTATAGCATGCAATACCACCACCCCACACTTAGTCGGGACACTGTCCTCAGTGGAAAATAAATACGAGGAACCTGGTCAGTCGGACTCCTCCTCTATGTCTGGGGTCCTACCCCTTTCATCGAAATCATAATCAGAGTCGTCATCCTCAGAAGTTCCTCATAAGTATCTCACTTAATTCCAAGCGTGAGTTGAGGTGTTTGCAGCGAGGAGGGTTCTCCTTGCTCCTTGCGGCCTCTTTTCTTGGCCTTTTGGGAAGTGGTAGCCTTCTCCTTGCCTTGTCTCTCTTTAGGTGCCATTGTACCTGAGACTTGAAATAGTGTTAATGGTAGCACAATCTCAATGGATACAATCTATACATAAGCAGTAGGGGTACCACCCCACACTTAGTTTTGTTAACACAAATCAGTGAAGCGAAAGTGGTCGATTACTCAGATTTCATCGACATACGTTTTAGGATTGTATTCCGACAAGAAAATCAGCAATGCATCACTTACTTGCAGCCATTGGACTACTTTCATGGTAGATATAGCAACACTACTACATAGGGGTTACCACATGGAATAGTTATTCTTACAACAATCACAACCTCTTATGTCGGTAGGCACTATAAGTCTTATCCCGATGGACGGGATAGTCTAACATGTAAGTATC
Source organism: Capsicum baccatum var. pendulum (assembly GCA_030864225.1). Classification (NCBI taxonomy): domain Eukaryota; kingdom Viridiplantae; phylum Streptophyta; class Magnoliopsida; order Solanales; family Solanaceae; genus Capsicum; species Capsicum baccatum. The sequence goes on along the minus strand of CM061558.1, from coordinate 166,461,681 downwards.
AAAACAACAATCTTAAGCACTATTCATAGCCATAGTAATTCTGCAAATAGTATAACAATGCTATTAAAACCAATTTCAAGTCGGAAACAGTCAAGATTTTCCTACGTACATGTTCACTCACATGATTTTGTATCAACAATCCAAACACATGAACATCACCAACAATCTTATACGATTTAGCAATTCATAATAGACATAGCAACATAGTACTTACGAGAAATAAATGAAGAATAAGAGAGTACTTACTTGCTTGAAGCTTGTGGAGATGGTTTTGTGAATTGGAAGAGCAAAAGAAGAAAATTTTGAGAGGATTTGGATGTATATGCGGTGCCCTTAGGTCAATTTTTAGTGTGGTTGTGTTGTAAAACTAAGTCCCCTTTATATAGGAAGAGAATGGGTCGGGTTTTGACCCATTTACAATCGGTTTTGGAGACAAAAACACCACATATGCGGAGCATAATGCTCGGCATATCAATGACATATGCGGCGCATTGTCTATAGCATAATGGGACATATGCGCCGCATAGTCTATGGCATTTGTAGACATATGCGCCGCATATTCTATGGCATATGAGATACTGAGACCAAATGCCATAGCATAGGCGGCGCATAGTCAAAAGCATACCTAGGAATAGGCGGCGCATAGTGTATAGCACACTAGATTCCGAGACCTTAGGCTATAGGATAGGTTGTGCATCGTTCATGGCCTAGTTTTACCAAGGCCTAGCCTTTCTCGATGCCTATTTTGGCGTGAGAAATGCTCAATCCATAGCCTTATGCATCACCATTTTTAACTTACCAACTTTATCATACAATGCGTCCAAATCGTCTATTGAAATCAATCTCCTCGTTGAATACTTCTTGCACCTATTTTTGCTCAAAACAAATGAAAACGATTAGTACGATGGGTTGCCTCCCACCAAGTGCCTTAGTTTTGGTCGTGGCACGACTCTTATTTTTGGATTTTCATTTATCAAGTACTAGAACGAAAGAAAAACGATGAAACGATAAAACAATAAAATGATAAAACAATAAAACGATGGGTTGCCTCCCATCTAGCGCCTTATTTATTGTCGTGGCTCGACATAGTTACCTCGAGTACTCAAACTTCGTCGAGGTAAGTGATGGATCATTTTCTAAAAGGATTTAGACGACAGTGAGGCTTACCTGTGGGCATGCGATCTTCTTCAAGATGGCTCTTACATTTTCCCGGAGAATCTCCAATTATATCATCAATAGTCCAACCCATAGCTCTCTTGTATCTCTTCAGAGCAGAGATGAGAGCTTCTACGTGCTGTTCACTTAAATTATTTGTACTCTCCGGAAGTATATTTCTACTTTCCAAGAACACATACCTTAGATAATCGGGAAGCTCTTGCGATTCTAGCATTGGTGGCTCGTCAAAGGGAGTCTTCGCTTTTGGTTGATTCTTGAGATCACAATCTGGTTGCTTAGGAGTATAAGGCTCTATTTCTGTTAGATCACCCATAAGTTCTTCATAATCTTTATTATCTTCATGCTCAACTTTCAGTGGCACAGCAGACAATGGCTCAACAGTAGGCTGTTTCTCTATAGATAATGCTTTCGTATCCTCATGATGAACATCATCTACAGATAACTCATTCATATCGCTGGGCTGCTTCATTGTTTTGCATATATCAAACCGTACCACTTCGTCATTAATTCGAAACAAAAGCTCATTATCTTTCATGTCAATAAGCACACTTCCAGTTGCAAGGAAAGGACGTCCCAAGATTATGGGAACTTCAAAATCCTCCTTACAATCCAGAATAACGAAGTCTGCAGGAAAGATGAATGAAGAAACCTTCACCAACACATCATTCAAGATACCCACAGGTCTTTTTACCGACCTATCAGCCATCACGAGCCTCATATTGGTTGGTGTCAGATCGCCTAGCCCCAACTTCTTGTAGATGGATAGTGGCATCAAATTGATGCTAGCACCTAGATCGCACAATGCCTTGGCAAAATCCAACGATCCAATTGTGCAAGGAATAGTGAAAGCTCCAGGATCTGCCTTCTTTTGAACTAACGACCTTGTAGCGATTGCACTACAATGATGAACATTATCTGCCAACTCATAACTTGCTGCCCGCTTCTTTGTCAATAGGTCCTTTATAAACTTCGCATATCTAGGCATTTGTTCAAGTGCCTCCACCAATGGAACATTAATGGTCAGCTGCTTGAGCATAGTCATAAATTTGCTGAATTTAGTGTTATCCGCCACCTTTTTCAATCTTTGGGGAAAAGGTGGTGGTGGGTATGGAAGTGTTCTCTCCGCGGTTTTCTTATCCTCTTGCTTCCGTTTTCCCAATTTTTCAGGCTGCACAGTGCTGGATGTGGCGTTGTTGACGTCAGGAGTAGTAGCTGCGGCATCTTCTCCTTTTGCGTTGTCATCCATATCCGCAACTTCGTCAATCACTTTATTGCCTTTTTCTGAAGTTTTCGGCACCTTACCACTTCTGGTAGTGATGGCCATGCATGACCCATCATTCCTTGGGTTTTGCACAGTATCGCTAGGTAAAGTGCCGGCTTTTCTTTGGTTGAGTGCTGCTGAAAGTTGACTGAATTGCTGCTCTAGTTGTCTAATTGAAGTGGAATGTGAATCTACTAATTGTTTCATGGCGGACAAATCATTAATTACCTCCGTAACTCCCGCGCTCGTTGCTTCCACTCCTTTCAATAATTTGGCCATCATGTCTTCCATACTTCCAGAATTAGATATGGTGGTATCACGTCTGCCAAGTGGAACGTACAAAACACTTTTTTCATTCTTGTTCTTCCAACTACCTTGGTCTTTGTTTCCAGATTTAACATAATAGTTCTGACCTTGGTTTCCTTGTGTATTCCCTCGGAAACCTCCTTGATTGTTCAAGTAGTTGGCCTCTTCTTCCGAATCAGATTCGTCTCTTCCTTTTGATGCAATCGCTTTCACTTTTTCAGTCTTCCCTAATAGATGCTTTGTAAGAAGATCCATTTGGGTTTTCCTGTGCGCCATGTCTTGATCACGTTCTTCTTCTCTTCTTCTTTGGTCTGCAGTCATGCCAATAGATAAAGTGGGGCTTGCTACCTCAGAATCCCTGGTATGCCAAGCTCTACTTTGTTTCGTCATGCGATCTAACATATTGCTTGCTTGACCAAAGGTGAGGTACATGAAAGAACCTCCAGCTGCGTTGTCCACCATTGGTTTAGTTATTGAATTCAAGGCTCTATACAAGATCTCCATGAGGTGAACATTAGTCATGTGATGGTTTGGGCATCTCGCTAGCTTTGTTTTGAACCTCTCCCATGTTTCATGAAGAGTTTCAGAGGGAAGCTATCGAAAATTTATGATCTCATCTCTCAACTGTGCTCTTTTGGATGGCGGAAAGAATCTTTCTAGGAAAGCGTCTTTCAATTGCCTCCAATTAGTAATAGAATCAGGAGTCAGCCCATTCAACCATAGAGTTGCCTCCCCAAACAGAGACAATGGAAATAAACGTAATCGAATAGCATTCTGACCAACACCAGGATTGTCAAAAGACTTGCATGTAGAAATAAAGTTGATGAGATGCATATTCGGATCATCGCCTGCTAGTCCACCAAATAATCCCTTGAGTTGCAATAACTGAATCATGGTGCTTGTAATGTTGAACTTGGCTCCGGGCGCTAATGGTGGTGGAATTATGGCCCCAGTGGCTCCGGTACCATCAAGATCATCATCATCATCGTCGAAAGGTGGCTGCAACGGTTGGCGATCATACCTATTCCGAGCTTGTCGACCTCTTCTATTGGCAGGTGTTGTAGTTTCAGCAACATGCCTTGGGTTTATCAACTCGTCATCACCTAAATCCTCGTCGTCAGGATTTGTTGCTCGCCCAGGATTATCAATGTTTTGTTGTTGGACTTGAGCAGCGGCAAGAGCAGCTAATCTTGCTTGCTCGTGTTGAGCAGCCATCTTGTCGATTTCAGCTTGTGCTTCCATTCTTCTAATTCGTTGTGGTTCAGGATTGATTGGTAATAACGGTTGACCAGAACTTCTAGTATGGGGCATGCACTAAAGTAAAAACCTGCAATAAACAAAAACAAAAACTAAACATAAAAGTACGAGAATCTTTGACCAAAGGGTCTAGTAATTATCACGAACTTGATTGACACTCGTATTCCCCGGCAACGGCACCAATTTTTGATAATGCTCAATCTACAGCTCTCGTGGGAGTGTAAAGCGGTCGTTAGCAAATATAGAACCCAACCTGAGTTGGGTGTCGATCCCACAGGGAATAGCTTGGCCAACAAGTAAGCAAAATTACTAAACTTTTGGTGCAAGTCTCGTAAGAAGGGGGGATTGTAATGTGTAACGAAAACAATAAAGTAAAAGCTGAAAATAGCAAAGTAAAGAGAGAAAGATTGTTACATAAGTTGTAAACAATGAGAATTGAAGCGTTGGGGTTATGTCCATCTTCTGAGGTATACGTCTCTATTGCCTATGAGTGTGTAGAATTGTGACATGCATGTGCTTATAGAGAATTGTATTCTATGGTAAATCCAAGCGTCTCTCGACCTCAACAAGGACTATTTCACTTTAACTCTCTCGAGCTTAAAGCGTGTCTAACGGTATGAATTCTCCAAGAGGTTAGTCCAGTTACGGCACTAGCTTTTTAATAGGAAAGGGTGTCCTACTACCTTGACATTATCTCTTTTCCAGACAAATAACCTTTCTCTCGAACAAGTTAAATGTTATACTGGCGTATTCTTGCGTTTGCAACCGCAAAGAATGTGGATTAAGATGAAGAGAATAATGATATAAGCAATATATGTGTCTTGAACTCACAAACTCATAGCAATAGATAGTAACTCATTCGGCTTCCATAACCCAACAGAGAAGTTTAGTTACCCATGAATGCGAAGGAGATCACGATTGACATTGTTATTATATCACGATATTGAGTAATGGCGTGTAGATCAAGTGATAGGCTTGTGGCGTGTTTCCTTGGCTTGGTAACGATTCTCTTGTTGTGGAATTTAAGAATAGAAGAAGAATAGAATTAATGGAAAGATTAGAAGAGTTGTAGAATTGTTGTGGTGGAAGAAGAGAGGGATGGAAGAATGTATTGTGGTGAGGGATTAATTCTCTCCACTAAGGGAGGAATTAATAAAAATCTCTAGCATGATAGGGTATTTATAATACCCATATCCTATTCCTACTAAGCTAATGAAATACTTAACCAAATCCTACTAAACTAAGGAAATACTTAACCCATTTGTACTAGGTTAATGTAACATTCTCCTAATCCAAATAAACTAATGAAATACATAACCCAATTGTACTAGGTTAATGCATCATTGTCCAAATCCAGCTATGTGTCTGTAAGTCCCCAAAGTCTTCAGAAATGTTGTTTTAGCCCGGGACAGATTTTCCATGCAGCAGTTTTGGTCCAGGTCCCCAAAGTCTTCAGAAATGCTGTTTTAGCCCGGGACAGATTTTTCATGCAGCAGTTTTGGTCCTTAGGCGTCCAAACTCCCTTTCCTTCCTTCGTGAGCTTTCTTTTGCGTCAAGTAAGCCATAAAATGCTGAATTCTGCATCATTTATACCTGAAACTTTACTAATCATGTTCGTTAGCTCATTTATAGGAAAAATGACTAAAAGTGCATGAAATATATAGTTTGTTCTCAAAACAAGGCTAAAATATGGGCAAAATATATTGATATAGGCGTGTAAATTCGCCTATCATCAGTATCATCCGCCACCTTCTTCAATCTTTGCGGAAAAGGTGGTAATGGATAGGGAATTGTTCTCTCCACGGCTTTCTTCTCCTCTTGCTTCCGTTTTTCAGCTTTTTAAGCTGCAACATGTTCGGTGTGACATCATGGACGTCATGGGTGGCTTCCGCAGATTCCTCTCCTTTTGCGTTATCATCAATGTCCGCTACTTCGTCAACCACTTGCTTGCCTTTTGATGAAGTTTTCAGCACCTTACCACTTCGGGTAGTAACAGCCATGCATGACCCATCATTCCTTAGGTTTTTCAAAGTATCGCTAGGTAAAGTGCCAGCCTTTCTTTGATTGAGTGCTGCTGAAAGTTGGCTCAATTGCTGCTCTATTTGCTTGATTGAAGTGGAATGAGAATCAACTAATTACTATTTATGCTACCCTAAGAGTAAGAGCCTAGTGCTCTATCCAGATTATCTTGGCTAAAATTAGGCACTGGACCATGACCAGAAGATGGGGATAGGGTTGATGATTTATGGTGGAACTGGGAATGATTCCTACCATCTGACCTTTGTTGAGAAAAGTTAAAACTACTAATTGTAGCCCTCTTATTCTCCTTTTCCCTTTCCTTGAGCTTCTCCTCCTCAATCTACTAAGCATGAACCATGAACCTAGAGAGGCCCATCTCTTTAACAAATATAATTGTTTTGTACTCTTTGACAACATCATCTGAAACACCAAATATGAACTTACTCAACCTGGCCCTAAAATTTGCCACTATATTTGGACCATACCTCACCAATTGAGTAAAATTAACTAAATAATCCTAACCACTCATAGTACCCTACTTCAAATGATGAACTCTTTCACCTTTTCCTCTCCTAATTTGAGTGGAAAGAACCTATCTAACAAACTAGTAGTGACCTCATCCCACTCTATATGCCCTGCATCGGTGCCTCTATCCTCCTTCCACTGCTTAACCAAGGTGTGAGACACCCCTTGCAATTTGTAAGCATCTAAGTCAGCACTCTTACTCAGATTAATACTTAGGATACCAGTCACCTTATACACATAATCTAGGAACTCTTATGGATCCTCTCAGACTTGGATCCAGAGAATACCGGGGGATTCATCTGAGTGAAGTCTCAAATCTTGGTTGCTATCGTATTCAATACTGGGTTGGTTTGGTCAATAGCCTACTAGTTAATTTAAGAAGCCATGGATTGGGCTAGCACTATTAAAGCAATCCTAAATTTAGTATAAGAGATCTGCTTATTCAGAGGGTCTTCGAGAATAGGAGGTGGTGGTGGCTTATTTCCATTCCTCCTTTTGTTAGCCCTTCTTTGAGGCATTATTTGTATAGGGTAAAGAATGAATTAAAGAAAGAAGTTTAATGGAGCTTGCACTCTATTGCATGATGTGAATACTAAAAGAAAGGAGACCTTTCTAAAATATTTCGTAGCCTCTCGCTTATAAGTCTGGCGTGCTTTACAACTATGAGCAAGACTCTACTTAACACAAGACACTCTAGGATACTTTAAACCATGCACTCTGATATAAAGTTTTTCATGACCGAGGCTACCCCCTAGTCGTAACATAGTGTTTAAGATCACAAGTGACCCTAAGCCAACCCATGATGTGGCACATGATATAAATTCTAAAAGAAGATAATAAAATATTATGCGAAAGTCATTTAGAAATATCTAATAATCAAAACAATATCAAAGGTAATTAAAACACGTCACTAAAAACATGTATGACTGTCTGAAAGGCTCTAAATATGATAAGTTTTTGGGATAGGTCCCCAACTAACTCTTACTAACTGAAATAGCATGACAGAAAAATACTGGGATGAATAACTAATAAAATAACTTCTCCTCAACTGATGAGGACTCACCAATGCTATAGTTAAGTGGCACGAGATTGAAATAAGTATGACCTAGGAACTAAGCATTCAAATATACCGGTATGTGATATGAAAACTAGATGATATATATATTTACCGAGCATGAATAGATAAACATAAAAATTTAATGTAGGACTAAGTATAAATAAATGTTTTGTATCTAAATAACTGAATGATTGAATACTGAACACTTGGTCATGCAAACCAGAACTGAACATAATATGAATACTAAACTAGAACTGTGGGAGCTAATATTAACCGACATGCCCCAATCTAAGCTAATTGGGGTCCAATGTATAACCCAGTTGAAAGAGTCCTCATACCTTTCCAAATGTACCAATACTTGTGGGTGTAGATCTACTAAACTAATATCCCAAAGGACTAGGGTGTTAGTCCTCTACTGATATGTGACCCTTCATAACCTATGGTGAAAACGTAGTTTTAGAACTTAGGGACTTCTACTAAAGGTCTCAGTCCTTTACTGGTGGGTGAGCCTTCATCCTTGCGTTCACTCATTGCTAAGTACCACCCCCAACTGAACTAACTATGAATTATAACTAGATATAAACTAGTAATTGATATGCTCAATCATGGTGTTCTTAACATATAATACATGCATAATCTAAAGAAAATTTTGAATATTTAAATAATTCATATTTAATATCCTAGGTATCGGGTGTTCATAACCCGCCAGTACAGACTAATGAAACAGAACATGATAAGAAATAAATTGACCATGGTATAGAAAATATGAATAGTATTCAACATTTCAATAACTAATCATGTTATGGACAAGTGACATTATAAACTATATGGAAATACATTTTTCTTGGGGAAGTATATTTTCATGGTTCATGACCACAATAACTAAAGTAAAGTAGATAAATCTCATAATTGACTTGGAACTCAATATAATGAAATAGGGGTTTGTACTTGTAAAATGAGAAAGTTCTTGGAACTCAATGAGTTAAAGGGACCCACTAATGAAATCCCACAAACATCAAAACAACCCCTTGGAGAACCTTCTTGAAACTTGAACTTGCTTTGGATGAACCTTAGTTTGGCTTTTAGGGAGAAGAAATCACTTCTTTTGCTATGTGTTTACAAATTTCTGATTTATGAGAAATTAGGGTACTGTTTACCCTTGATAATTGATGTTTTTAGGGGCTTAGATAACATGGGTTAGGAATATAAGGGAATTTACCAAAAATCCCTTTTTAAAATATGAAGGAATTTCTAGTTCCTATCACTGTGACTTACCCTAAGACTCATTACATCTGGTTACGAGTCATGGTCTGAGTCGTACCCTGAGGTCCTGAGATCTTGGATCCATTTTGTCAAGACTACGATTATCCTCCTAACAACTCATTAGGAATGACTATGAGTCCTTAGGTGGAGTTGTACTATAAGGCTTGGCTTTTGGATCACTTATGTTTTAGGTTGTGGATCCACACAATGACTCATAATGTCTGATGGCTAGTCGTGTGTTGGACTCATTACCACTAACATAGATTCTTGATTATACACTATTGTGACTACGAGTCCTTTCTAACAACTCATAGTTACTAATTACAAGTCGTGAAGTGGGGTCATAGTAACTGGCAGCAAATTGATACTTAAGGGAAAATTTGCATAACTTTTTGCCATGATAGTGGACCAAGGTGAAACTTGCAGTGTTGGAAAGACAGCTTCGTGGCCTACCTTTTTCAGGGGTCTAGAGCTTAAAATATTGTGGTATTAGATCTACCAGATATACTAGATGAGGCTCCCTACTGAATTTGACAAAGAGTTAGTATGATTCTGCTGGTGAGTATCCCTGCCCCTCTGTTAAGTCACTGGATACTTTTTTAGTCGATCACTTAACTTACCATACCCCAAAAATTTTCATCACCATCCATACACTCACTTTAGTAGTTATTTATACACTTCTTGCACACCGAATGAGTACAACCACTAGTAATACTGCCTTGGGACTTAGTGTTTGGTGCCCTATCCTAGTTATCCTGCCTAAACTTAGACACTGGAGCTCTAGCAGGTGAAAGGTCTAGACTGAATATTTTTGGTGAAACATAGAATGATTACTTCCATCTAACCACTTCCGAAAGAAAATAAAACTACCTATTTAGGCCTTCTTATTCTCTATCTCTCTATTCTTGATCTTTTCCTTCTCAATCTATTGAGCATAAACCATCAGCCTAGATATTTCTATTTCCTTAACCCATATATTAGTTCTACACTTCTTAACCACATCCTCAAAAATACCAAACACAAATTTACTCTTGTGGGATTTGGTGTCAGGAACCATTGTGGTAGCATAATTTCCAAGTTGAATAAATTTAAGAAAATACCCATTCACACTCATGTTGCCCAACCTCAAATTTATAAATTTATGGACCTTGAATTTCCTTAGCTTAAGAAGGAAGGACCTATTAAAAAAAGCAACAAAAAACTCATCCCACTTTAATGGTCCTGCATATACACCTCTATCTTTCTTTCACTATTTAGACCAAGTGTGAGCCACTCCCTTCACCTAGTAAGCAGCCAAATTAGCACTTTGAACTAGAGTGGCACCTATGATTTTAGTGACCTTCTAAATATTATCTAGAAACTTTTGGATCTTCTATAGTCTTACAATCATGGAACTAAAGAGTATTGGTCAAGGTAACAACTTACTGATTGTCCTGAGTGGTTTTGGCCTAAGCGAGAACCGTGAAAAAGTCTTGAACTTATCATGAGAGAGTTGTTCATTCAAAGGTTCTACTGGAGTTGGTAATGCTTGTTGTTTTCCATTCCTATTAATACTATCATTTCTCTTTCTCCTTTTGTTAGCTTTTTTTGAGGCATTTTTTATCAATGTATAGAACATTAGATAGAAGGATGTTTTAATAGAGTTCACACTCTATCACATAATATGAACATTAAATAAAGTGAAACTCTTTCTAAAACATTTTATAGTCTCTCACACATAAGTGTAGTGCGCTTCACAACCATGAATAAGTTTATTTCAAGAGGTTTCTAAACACCCTAGGACACTTTAAATCTGATGCTCTAATACCAATTTTTTCATCATCTGAGACTATCGCCTACTCATAACATAATGCTTAGAGTTAGAAGTGACCCCAAGATAACTCATGGCCTGGGATGACATAAATACTACTAAAATAACTGATGAAATACTAAGCAGAAGCTAAACTAAAATGATATAAACATATATAAATCCAACTCTGAAAGTCAAGTCTAACACCGTCTGACATAACCTGCATGCTAAAAATCTAACAAACTATCTTAAAATCCTCCAAATAGATATGTTATTGGGACAAGCCCCCAACTAACTTTAACTATCTAAAACTCTGAAAAATACTGAAAAGAAATACTGTTAAGTGTTTTTCTAATAATGAGAACTCACCAAAACACTGTTGCTGATATGATGCTAAATTGCACTAGCCTTAAGAAGGATGCTGAACATCCAAAACTATATTATTAAAAAATATAGCACCAATAAAAGTTGTGATCAGTAATTTGAATATACTAAGCATGTGAGATATGTACTATTTAATATAAGATGAATATGCTCTCTTACCATGGTAAATTCAAAATGGAAATAAAGAATGTAAATTGATGTACTGACTAAGTAATCAACATGTAACTATATAATGTCCTGAATAACTGAATATATATTATGTAATTTTTGGGTATGAACTATGGGAGATACTATTAACCGACATATCCCAATAAGAGCTAATCGGGGCCTAACCTAACTCCAAGGGGAAGGGGATTCAGTATCTTAGTAAGGGTATAAACAATGACTAGTATGGATCTACGAAACTAATGTCTAAAAGAAGAAGATGTCAAGCCTAGTCTGATGGGTGACCCTTTAGGATCTACAGTGGAACCATAGTTTTGGAGTTTAGGGACTTCTACATAAGGTTTCAGCCTAACTGATAGGTGATCCTTCATCCATGCATCATCTTAGTGCTAAGTACTACTCCCAACTGAATACCATCTGATAATCGGATAGTTCATTTAGAATGAATAAATGACAAGTTCATAAAATTGTTATCTTAGTCTAAGGTAGTTTACACTTTATCTGAAAAGCGTACTACATTATGTAAATATAAAGGACTGATAATTCATTAACATATGCATGAAATCCAAGGCCATTAAGTGTTCATAGCCCTCCATATATGAAGAATGGTAATTCTATAACTTGAACATAATAAGAAATAAAGTAAAAAATAGTAATTTATCAATATAATAGACTTCATTATCATGACCTGAGACTACCCCTAGTAGTAACATAGTGTTTAGGACCATATGTGATCCCAAGATAACCCATGGTACTGTCATATTACATGAACCATTGAATATAAACATGAATAAGAGTTTGAATGACTAAGCAAAAGCATAATCATAAGTTGTTTCAATACATCACTATTAACAGTTTATAACACTAAAATATAAAACAAGGAGGAACTGAAACTACATATAATAACACTAACTAAATATCTATGAAGCTTCTACTAATACTAACTACAGATAGCGGTGACATGACTCCATTTATTCCTGAATAATACATACGTATAAGAAAATGAAATATTAGAACTAGTACTGACTTAAGCCCTCAAAATAAGAGAACTCATAACTTTTTAGTTGAATGTTATGATCTGCATGACTATGATCTTGATAGTAAGCACTTGAACCTATATCATATGAAAAATATAGGCAGGAGAGGTATGCAATCAGTACTTTTGAATGTATTGAGTATATGAGTTATGCACTCATCATAAAAAATACTTAAAATATGAATTAAAATTGAGATCATAAATCATTTACTCAAATAAATATCTAAAACATATTTGTACGTAGAAGCTGTGAGGCATAGTGAAATCTCTAAATCATTAACTAAAATGTTAGTAAAAAAATTGGAAAGTTATAGAAGCATAAATATTTCATATGATTTAGTATTGGTGCTGAACATGTTGTAAAATTGTACTGAATGTTAACTGATTGCAAAGGAGATGAACTAGAGTACAATGATCCTATATGAAATATACATATACTACTATACAATGATAATCTGTAAAGTCACAGTTTATAACCAAGTAAAACTTAACTGAGGGTTATACACAAATACTATGTCTAAAACTATGGGATGTGCACTGATGCAATGATCAAGTAAATAAACATGTAGTTGATTAACATTGTACTGAATAAACGGAATAGTAGGTCATCCAATAACTGAGTTTAATCTATGGGAGGTACTTTTAATCGACATATAACCATGTGCGCTAAACATGGATTTCAATGTATAAACCCATCGAAAACGTACCAATATACCTTGCTAGGATATAAAAGTTGAACTGATATGGTTCCACTAAAATGATGTCCAAAAACACTAAAGAGTCACTCCTAGTTAGATGAGTGATCTTTTAGAATGTATTGTGGTACCATAGTTCTATCACTTCGGGGATTTTACAAAAGGTCTCATCCTAACTAATGGATAAGCCTTCATCCCTGTATTCACTCAGTGCTAAGTACTACTCCCAACTGAATATAACCTGATATACTAAATATAATCATATATACCGAATAGATCAATAATACTGATGTTCTGAGACTAACATATAAGTACTTATCTGAAAGTATTCTAAATCACCAAAACTTAAGGATGAATGTTTAAATAACAATACATGATATCCTAAATCATCAAGTGTTAATAACCTGGCATCTATAAAAGAATGCAACTAATAATAAAAATTCTATAATTTTAATATAATAGGGAATTTCACAATTCAAGTCCAAAATACTAAATATCAATGTACTGGGTATCCATAAAATTAAAAATATTTAAAGATAATAAATTTCATTCAAAACAATGTCAAACAAATATAAACGAAAATTCATCAAATCATGATAAATAATTCTTTAGTCTTGAAAGTCGATATATCTTATATAGCTTGATCATATACTTGGAATTTTAACTAATATCATGTAAATCATGCATGAACTTGAGAATAAGGTGAATGATATAATCATTAAAATATGCTTGTGAATCAAAAAATATATCATGAGAGACTGAATTTATGCTTGGAATCATAATTGGGTAAAAACCCTTGTGTATCGAGATCATAAAATTTATGAACAATACCATATTTGAGCATAAGGATGTAAGGTGATACTTATTAAATAACCACATATCTTATTACTTTTGATTCTTGAACTAAAGTTTAGAGGATTTCTGGTTGAAGATGAAGAATCCTAATTTTTTGCTTTGGCAAAAGAATTTCTTGTTTGCTTTATTTTTGATAAGTGTCGATCAAATTTTTAAGGGAATTAGGGAATTAGGATGATTAAATTAACTTATCCTTCTTGTAAAAAGTTAAATGATGTAGTTTTAGGAGTAAAAGAGTGGGAAAATACGAAACGACCCTTTTAAAATTGTCTGAAAAGTTGTTGCTTTCAGTCCCAAAGATTTTGGTGATGATCCTTAGAGTCTGGGGATGACTTAAGCACGAGTCATCATTTGGGGCTTATTTTTCACTTCTCTCTATAGTCACAATGATTCACCCTATGACTCATAGGGTCACACGATGATTCGAAGTGTCTCCAGATGACTCGTAGTATCTAAGTCATCATCGCTAATAGCTTTGATAGGACTTCAATAAAATTGTCATAAATTTCCACGCCAATATCGAATTAAGGAAAAACTGGATGCATTAGAAAGATAATTCTAATATATATCATTTGGTGGCTCATTATATAAAAAATACTTAATAATATAGGGTATATGATAATTTGAAGTTGACTATAGCAAGATACTTTTTGAGAAATCAACGATAACGGAGGTTTTGACTTGGCTATGAGTGAGGAGTTACTTGTTGCCTTAATACATGTGTAAATCACTTCCAATACTATCAAATTAAGAATTTGGGATTTTATGTGTACTTGAAGCATGATTGTAATCTTAGCTTGAATTTTAGGGCGTTACTTTCAAAGTCATGAGTATGTAAAGATGCACAAATTTATGGGAAATCATATATTCATGGTTTAGTCAGTACAAGCAACTGAAAGATAATGGAATTCACCTTTTATTAAAAAACCATAAGTTTGAAGAGTAAATTAAGCTAATATTTTGAAATAATTTTAGGAGTCAATAGGTGAAAGAAAACCTAATAATGAAATATCACATACTTAGAGATGAAAACCTTGGTGAATTCTTTGAAAGTGGAGCTTAAAATTGAAGAACCCTAATTTTTCTTAGGGAAATAAAAAATCCTTTTTCTCTATTTTCTCTTTGTATGTTGAATAAATTTTGAGTTAACAATGGAATTTTGGACGCTTAGGCTTATTATTCAACCTTAGAATAGCTAAAATGGCATAGTTTTGGTGTGAAAAGTGGGAAAAGACCAAATAACCCCTTAGAAAAGGTTTTAACATTGTAGAATAGTCCCACCTGATGTTTCAGGTGATAAACCATCAAACTCTTGACTAACCATCACTCTAAACCATTACAATATGACCAAATTTCAGTCTTATTGGTTGAGCCTGATATCTTGCCTTGACAGGTCATCACAAGTGTGATGGTTTATCACTATAATAACCCTTTCAGTTATTTTTTGTATTTTATCTTATTCTTACTATTAGAGCTTTTTCATAGCCGTCGAAGTAATTTATGACTACTGGAACTGATAGTTTGATTATCAGGCAGTTCATTGAGTTTTTAGAGCCAATTCCCTATTTTAAGGTCTTCGCTAGTTCTAAATGGCCACCAAGTGAAAAATATATAAAACAATCTTAAATTAAAATTCCAATAACTCCAGCAGCTCCAAAATGTGAATTTTAGGCTAGGTAGACTTTTGGTTTGGGTCTCAAGGCACACGAGCTCATTTTAACCTATTGGTCGAAAAGTTAAAAAATTAAAAATATGGGTATGGGACCCATATTTGGTCTAAATGACCTTGGATGGAAAAACAAATTCTTTATTTAATAAAAAATGTTGAATTTAGTGTGATTACTTAGTTTATTTCCATATATCAAATTATGAATGAATCTCAAGGCCTTATCAAAAACTTGGAATAATTCCAAGCTGCACTTGTCATCTGGTATGGCCCGTGATCGAACATAAAGTTTAGAGTGTAGTTAGATTGCAAAAAGAAGTATAGGGATCACCATATTTACATCTGTAGCCAAGTTGTACAATTATACACCCGGTTGTGTGATTGCAACACCTAAATACCTGAAGGAGGTATAAATCAACCCCTTAGGTCGCGAATTTGCTAATTTCCACCCATTCTCTTGGGAGCAAAAACCTTAAAGAAGTGTGATACCTTCAAATTGAGTCTTGGGGATGAATTGGGAGCTTGATTAACATATATTTTCATGAATATATTTGGATTTAAATAATGAATCCTTCAAATTCATTCTTGAATTTCTTGATTATTTGACCAAAGCCCTAAATCATTTAGGGCTTGATTCTAGCCCAATATTTGCTTGGTTTTAACCTATTTTTTTCGTTTTTCAATTCATGAACTTGATATCATGTTGGGTTGGTCTCGAAAATGTGATTTTCATGAGTGGGACCCATATGGGATTTTTGGCATGAATTTTGGACTTGAATCACAATGGTGCAATATGAGTATCAATATTCTCATATTGATGAGTAGAATGTATCTTTGATAGCTTGGCATCTTAAAATGGCTTATCAAATGGTAAAAACGAAGCTTTAGTGGTTTGTTGAGCTTTATTTGTCTTTGAGGTTGGTTAGGTTTACCTCATGTAAGATTGAGTTGTATTACAGTATAATTATGATATCTTGTTAGATTGGCATAGGTTTTAAGTGTTGTATTTATGATGTATAATACTTGGATTTAGTTGAATCTTTTAAGTCATGTGGACCAATATATTGAAATGCTTAGCCTTTTTGCCTTGAACCTTAGTGGGTTAGAATTAATGTCTTATGTTTAGCACGGGAATGCTTATAATTACTCTAGTTATATAGAAGTGACCTTATCACTCATTCTTAGTGCAAGATTGACCTTAGTTGCTTACTCAAATAAATTTTCTTTAGTTCCAATGGACTTAGTGATATTACTTGAGTAAAATCTCTACCTTGGATTTAATTATGCTTTGCTATACATCTAAGAGTTGATTTAGATATCTTAGCCCAGTACGACATAGAAATGAACTTAGAATGTATTTTGGGAATTTAGAAGTAGACCCTTGACCCACCTTTAGCTAGATTGGTATAGTTCTCTTGATACCCATAGATGCTTATGAAATGCCTAAAAAAGGACTATTTAAGGCAATATTGAGGAATCGTGGTAAAGAATTATAGTGATGACATTAGAACTAATTTCGTGGTCTAATTGACTAAATTATTGATGATGCTATGATGACCTATTTATTATGCTAATAAACAAGCCCATGACTATGTTATTGATAAAACCATTGATTGGGCTATTATTCAAGCCTTTGACTATTCTATTGCTCATGCGTATAATCTCATTTGATAAATTATGCTAGTAATGATATTAGAAATCCTTCTTATGGATGACATGGTAAATTATGAAAGAAGTCATGCTTATTGATTTTATGAGAAGTTATGTTACTAATTATGCTTGAAATTATGATATTTCATTATATAATTGCTTATGTTGTGTATTTTACTATGTTATTGATAAAACCACTGATTGGGCTATTAATTTGAGCCTTTGAATATTCTATTGCTCATGAGTATAATTTCATTTGATAAATTATGCTAGTAATCCTGTTAGAAATCCTTCTTATGGATGACATGGTAAATTATAAAAGAAGTCATGCTTATTGATTTTATGAGAGGTTATGTTACTAATTATGTTTGAAATCAAGATATTTCATTATATAATTGCTTATGTTGTGTATTTTCCAATAATTATGCTCAGGTATCAATACCCGATATGGCCGGAGGAGAGCGTGATAGTGATAATGATACCTGATAAGGCCGAAGGATATTATGATAATATAATAATACCTGAAAAAGTTAAACAATATTATGATGATGTTGATACCCACCAAGTTCAGAGATAATATGATGATACCTAGCAAGGACGGAGGATATGTTAATGAAATGATGATACTCGGCAAGGATGGAGGATATTTTGATGAGGATGTTGGTACCCGGGAAGGTTGGAGAATGATTATATTCATGTGATTATGTGCACATCTATTGGTTCAAGTTCAGCTAGCGCTATGTATGACAATTACATATTTACACAGATACACACATACACATATACACACACACATATATGTAATTTGGGCATATTGTTGATATTACTGATACCGATTTTAGCCTACTACTATTAAATGCCTATAAAGTTGTATAGTTGATGATTGGTTTTGGATATTGTTAAGTAATGACTAGTTGTTAAATGAGATGAGTTAATGAATGAAGGATTTTGCTAATACTATGATTTCTAGTGATAAAGGATGCCTAGTTGATAAAATGGTAGATAGTGGATTCACATAGATATTTCATAGTGTAAATTGGTATAAAATACAGTGGTTAGTTTCCTAAGTAATGACTTGTAACTTAGCAATCTAGTTAATGAGAAATGGTTAGCTAATGAAGTAGTGATGATTAAGTGGTTAATGATGGTAATAGAATGGGATATGGGTACATGGTCAATATTGGTAATTAATGAAAGTTTGGTAAAAAGACCAATTGATGATAATTGTGGTTATGCAGTTCAATAATAATGAGGTTTGGCTGTGTCATTGGTTAATTTTTTTTATTCTTCTCTTGAGTGTACTCTCTATTAGTATGGGATAATATGATGAGTTCTTTACTTTATGCAGCAGTTGTTGTATAGGAGCCAACTTTGTATGTATGCTTGCTTGTGTTGATTCCTTATGATGCATTATGATTCCGAATTATCTATTTCTTATACACGACAATATTGACATATGTTGATGCCTTATGTTATAACATTATTTCAATTTAATTACTTATTATATATAGTTATGATGGAGATGATTTAGGTTCGATGTTGTACGTTGACTTAGTTATGATTATATTGCATTATATCATCTTTATATCATAACTTAGCTCAGTCGATCTATGATGCCTATTGAGCACCCATTATTTTGGTGCTTATACTATACTTTCGCATCTTTTTGGTGCAGATACGAGTACTAGCTGTTGCCATTGATCATTGTTCATTCAGAGTTGATCTTTTAAAGATAAGGCGAGCTCTTGGAGTTCTGAGTCATCTATTTCCTTCTATCTTATTATTATTCAGTTTTTTGTATCGAGACATATGTGTTGTCTATAATATAAGTCTTTTTGGTTTTACCAGGTCATGGGATCGGTGTCTTGTTCTGACTTATTTATCTATTTAAAACATTTTGTTTATCTATAACTTGTGTTCTTTGAATTTGGCCTATGTTGGGTATTCTCTATCAAATTAACCCTTTATGTTAGCTCTGAGTTATGGTATTGGCTTGCCTACTTATGGGATTTAGTATCTGCTATCATCACTCGTAAATCAAGTTATGACAAATAAATTTTAGAGCATAGGTTTCACCAATATTTTTTCTACAAGACCAACTGTCTGGTAGAGTCCTATAGATGAAAATGTTGAAATTTATTTCCTATCTTTGGAAGGCTATGGGACATTTTTAAGAGTTCTTCACTTTTATTACTCATATCATTCTAAGAATCTGAGTTGGTTTGTAGAGTATTCCTTTGACTTTAATTTTTTATAGATGGGCAGAACACGTGCTACCGCTACACAAGATGAGGGTACAAAGAACAAGCCTATGGATCCTACTTCTCTTCATGGATGACCTATAGGTCATGGAACCCCTCATGATGTGTCCCTATCTAGGGGCCAGTGGAGGTTTCCTACCCCAGATCTTATTCCTACACCTGAGCTAGAGATTCTTCTGCCACAGCTAGCGGTGGGCTAGGGACCATCCCAAGATCCTCTAGGATTTATTCCTTCTTTATTTCTCAGAGATTCATTAATTCACCTTTTGGGGATAGTTGGTTGTATGACATCTGATGGTGCACAATCTACAGATTATAGTGGTACTAAGGCAAAGGCGCAACCTATAGCTGTAGCTCCCAAATTTGAGGTTCCTCTTAAACCAATAGTTACTTAGTCGATAGACACCCAGCTAGTGGTTTCTCAACCTGCTATGTATTTTGAGGAGCAATTGATGTTGGGTAGATTCTTGAGATTAGCTCTACCTAGATTTTCTAGTGCTTACGGTGAGGATGCATATGAGTTTTTGATTTCTTGTGAGGATAGGCTTCATGGTTTGGGCCTTGTTGAGACTTGTGATGTGGATTATACCAAATTTTAGCTGGAGTTGTCTACCCATCATTGGTAGAGTGGTTATATGGATTCTAGACCAGAAGAATCTTCTCTTTTATCATGGACTCAGTCATTCAAGATATTCTTAGAGAAGTATATGCCTCACAGCCTTATAGATTATTTTAGGGATTAGTTCTCTAGATTGGAGCAGGGCTTCATGATACTTATAGCGTATGAGGCTAGTTTCCACAATTGTCTAAGGATGCAACTTTTATTATAGATACTGAGTATGAGAGGGTTCATTGATTTGTTAGAAGGTTCAGACCTATATTTCTACGTAGAGTTTAGTAGTTGTAGGTAGGTCTTTTGCTGAGGTATTAGACTATGCTAGGGTGATGGAGGAGATTCACCATAAGGAATGTGAGGGTTGTGATAAGAGGCCTAGGTTTTAAGGCAAATTCAGTGGGAGCCATCATAGTTCCTGACCCAAAGATAGAAGTTCTCAAAGTAGGTATGCTCCACATCCATCATATCAATCTCAAAGTCATCCTAGTTGATTGGTTCTGGCGGTACTTTAGATTACTAAGAGAGGTCAGTCTAGTGTTAGTGATCGCCCTAGTAATAGTAGCGGTCAATCTTTGATGAGTCCTTCTTTTTGTTATTATAGTTGTGGTGGTTATTTTTGGTTAGTCGAATCTGTTGGTGCTGGTTTAGCTCATATTTCCTATTTTACTTATGGGTTTCCTAGTCACTATTTATAAGATTACCCTAGTTGTAGGGCAATTGTTATTTAAGCATAGGGTGATTTACCTATTAGAGCATTTTATACCTTAGCTTGAGGTGGTTCTCATGGTCACATGGATAGTTCCTAGGGTACTCGAGGATGTTCTTAGATAGCTAGGATAAGAGGTCGGTCAGGTGCCCAGCCAGGTAGCAGGCATGGTCAGTTGTCTGCAGTACCTGCTAGACCCAAGGTTAAAACTTTGTATTCTATTGTTATAGGTACAATTTTGGTGTGATGCCAGTTGTCCCTTACTTTATTTGATTTGGGATCCACATATTCTTATATTTATGCTTATTATGCACCATGATTGGAGTTGATGTGTGATTCATTATTTTTTTAATTATGCATATCTACTCTTGTAGGTGATTCTTTTATAGTGAATCTAGTTTTAAGATCGAGTCTTATGACTGTTAGTGGTGTTGATCTTATTATTTTAGATATGGTGGATTTTGATGTGATTTTAGGCATGGACTGGTTGTCTCACTATCATATGGTCATAGATTATTTTACTAAGACTGTTACCTTAGTCATGCCCTGCATACCCCTAGTTGTATAGTAAAGAGCATTCAGCCATGAGCCAACAAATATTATTTCTTATGTTTGTACTAAAAGGCTTATATCAAGGGGTTTCGACTCTTATCTCGCTTATATTGTGATACTAGTGCGAGGAGTCCATCGCTTGACTTTGTCCCTGTTGTTTGTGAGTTTCCTGATGTATTTTATTCTAACCTACCTAGTACTCCCCCTTTCTGTGAGATTGAGTTTGTTATTGATATTGAGGCTAGCACTCGACTTATTTCTATGGAATTTTACCATATGGAACCTACTAAGCATAAGGAGATAAATTTTTATCTTTAGGATCTTCTTGGTAAGGTTTCATTACATTGAGTATGTCCCCATGGGGAGATCCTATATTGTTTGTGAATAAGAAAGATGGTTCCATATATATGTGCATTAATTATAGGCATCTTAATAAGGTGATGGTGAAGAACCATTATTATATGCCTCCTATTTATAATTTGTTTGACCATTTTAAGGGTGCGGTAGTTTTTTCTAAGACTAAATTGAGGATTGGCTACTATCAGTTGAGGATTTCAGGATGAGCTTGTTTCAAAGACAACTTTTAGGATCCAATATGGTCATTATGAGTTCTTCATGATGTCTTTTGGGTTGACTAATGCTTCAGTTGCATTCATAGATTTGATGAATCAATTATTTAGTCCTCATTTGGAGTCATGATCGTGTTCATTAATGAAATCCTTATGTATTTAAGGAGTAGTGAGGAGCATGAGCAGTATTTGAGAATTGTGCTATAGAATTTAAGGGATAATCTACTTTTGTCCAAGTTATCTAATTGTGAGTTTTGGCTTGAGTCGATGACATTTCTTTGACATGCGGTGTCTAAGGGTGGTAATATGGCCAGCCAAGATTGAGGTAGTTTATGATTGGGCTAGACCTACATCTCTAACTAAAGTTTGTTGCTTCATTGTTTGGCCAGTTATTATAGACATTTCTTTAAGGTATTTGCTACTATTTTAGCTTGTATCACTATATTGACTCGGAAAGAGGTTCCTTTCCGATGATCTGAGCAGTATAAGTTGAGCTTTGGATAGCTTAAGGACTTTCTTACTTCAGCTCTTATGTAAGCTCTTCTTGATGAAGGTGATGGATCCATCGTGTTTTGTGATGCTTCTGGTGTTGGTCTAGGTTGTGTATTGATACAATGAGGTCATATTATTTCCTATGCCTTTGCACAGCTTAAGGTGCATGAGCACAACTACCCCACTCATGATATAGAGTTGGCGAAGTAGTTTCATGCTTACAATTTGGAGGCATTATCTTTATGGTATTCGTTGTGAGATTTTTTATCATCACAATATTTCGCATCTTATCACATAGAGGGAGATTAATGCCCAGCAAGCGTAGATAGATAGAGTTGCTTAAGGACTATGATATTTCCATCTTATGCAAATTGGGAAGGGCAAATATGGTAGTGGATGCCTTTAGTTGGAAGGCAGTAAGTATGGTAGCTTTTCTTATATTTCAGTTTCTCAGAGGTTGTTAGAATGGGACATTTAGTCCTTAGATAACTTGATGGTTTGCCTTGATATTTTAGACCCTATAAGGTTTTTGGGTAGTGTAGAGGCGAGGTCTTCACTATTAGAGAAGAATCATAATCGTCAGTCCAAGGATAGCAAACTTCATTTCCTTCATGATCAGGTGTTAAGTGATGTGATCGAGAGGATCATCATTGATTCTGAGGGTATTTTAAGGTTTGACAGTCGTATTTGTGTTCCTATGTTGATGACTTGATTCAGTTGATTTTGTATGAAGCTCATAGCTCTAAACATTCTGTTTACCATATGAAGAGATATGTTGTAGAATTTGTAGCTCGTTATGTTTATTGTAAGCATGTAAAGTTCAAGCATTAGCGACCTGATGGTTTGACTCAGAGGTTGCCTATTCTCGAGTGGAAATGGGAACAAATTAATAAAGATATTATTAGTGGTTTGCCTCATACTTCCTGTGGTTTCGGTGGTATATAGGTCATTGTGGATTATTTGACAAGTCAGAACACTTCATTCCTATTCAGATGACTTTCAGTGCTGAAAGATTAGCCCATATCTATGTTTGGGTGGTAGTCCGTATGCATGGGGTGCCCATTTCTATTATTCTAAACTATGGTTCTGTGTTCACTTTGAGGTTTTGGAGAGCATTTCAGGAGGATTTGGGCACTCAAGTAGATTTGAATACAACCTTTCATCCACAGACCGATGGTTAATTAGAGTGGACTATTCAGGTTTTTGAAGACATACTCCGAGCATGCATTATGGAGTTTGGAGGCTAGTGGGAGCAACACTGAGCCTTGGAAAAGTTTGTGTACAATAACAAATATCATTCGAGTATTGAGATGGTGCCTTTTGAGGCCTTGTATGGTAGGAGGTGTCATTCTTTGATTATAAGGTTTGAGACTTTAGAGGTTAGTCCTTGCAGCACTGATTTCTTCAGGAGTCATTAGATAGAGACAAGGTGATTCAGGACAGGTTGAGAGCGGCCCAGAGTAGGCAGGAGGCCTATGTAGACCATAGGCTTCATAGCTTAAGATTTAGAGTTGGTGATTATGTATTTCTCTACATATCACCTATGAAGGGTGTGATAAGGTTAGGGAGGAAGGGCGAGCTTAGTATGAGGTATATTGGACCATTTGAGATCCTTCATATTTTTAGTGAGGTAACCAATGAGTTGGCTTTGCTTCCAGATTTTTTCATTGTTCATCCATGTCTCTATGTTGCGCGATACATTCCTGATCTATCTCATGTGCTTAGATGTGACTCAGTCTAGTTAAATGAGCTTTTGACCTTTGATAAATGAGTTGGTGCTTATTTTTGCTAGCGAGGTTAGGCGATTGCACTCTAGAGAGATTCCTATAGTAATGGTTTAGAAGAGACACTTCCGAGTAGAGGATGCTAAATGGGAGATCGAGAGCGAGATGTGGGCCTAGTATCCTCACCTATTTAAGACTTTGGGTACTTCCTAATCTTTAACTTTCAAGGGCGAAAATTCCTTTAGCAGTGGATATTATAATGACCCTTGAGGTCATTTTTTATGTTTGCTCTAATTTTTTCCATTAGAGCTTTACCATAGTTGCCCTAAGTTATTTATGACGTGCTGGAACTAATAGTTTGGTTACTTGCAGTTCGTTTAGTTTTTATGGTCAATTCCTTGTTTTGAAGTCTTTGCTAGTTCTAAATGGCCATTGGGAAAAAACTTCAGTCAAATAATCTCGTATTAAAATTCTGACTATACTTGTAGCTCCAAAATATCAATTTTAGGTGAGGTTGACTTCAGTTTGGATACTGAGGAACATGAGCCCATTTCGACCTATTGCTCAGAAAGTTGGAAAATTAGATGGGTGTGGGACCCATATTTTTTCAAACGACCAAACATAGAGAATCCAACTTCCCCATTGCATTCGGAATGTCCATTTTAGTGTGGTTACAAAGTTTATTTATGTATATTGGATTCTGGATGAATCCCAAGGCCTTAGTGGAAACTTGGAATAATTCCAAGTAGCAACTGTCATTTTGTGTGGCCCGCAATTACACATGATATGCAGAGGGTAGTGTGATCGCACTAAAATGTATGATTATTGTCATATCTACTTCTGTAGCCAGGTTGTAAAATTTCACACCTAGTTCTACGATTGCAGCACCTGTATGGGGTATAACTAGACTTATTAGGTCATTAATTTGACCATTTCCACCCATTCTCTTGAGATAAAAACACTAAAGGGTGTGAAATTACAGATGTCGGTTATAGACCACTAGTGTTAAATGACTATAAAGTGGTATAATTGATAGTTGTTGGTGGATATTGTTAAGTAACAACTAGTTGATAAATGAGATTAGATGATGAATGATGGCTTTTGATAATACTGTGATGGCTAATAATAAAGGATGCCTAGTTGATAAAATGGTAGATAGTGGACTTACATAGATAATCCCTAGTGTAATGTGGTATGAAATATAGTAGATAGTTGCCTATGTGTTGACTAGTAACTTAGCGATCTAGTTACTGAGAAATGGTTGTGTAATGAATTAGTGATGATTAAGTGGTTAATAATGGTAATAGTATGGGATATGGGTACATGGACAATGTTGTTAATCAATGAAAGTTCAGTAAAGTGGCCTGAAACACCCCGGATATTATTCCTTGAAAAACTTCTGAGCTTCTCACTGCCAAACCAATGACTCACCTTACGAGTCGTAAAGTGTTCTTATGAGCCATAGGATCCTAATTTTCATCTGACTATGAGTAGTGCCTATGATACTATCCTAATTACAACTAGAGGTTATGAGTCATAAAGACTCATTACTAGCCATGGTATCCAAATAGTAGGGTGACCAGTGTGTACCCCATATAGTTCTGTCTTGGTTACGACATGGACCCTATGAGTTATAGGGTCTGCTAACAAGTCATATGGAGTGAGTAGTAGGGTTACTAGAGAGAGGGTCTCTCAGCTACTGTCCAAACTACGACTCATGGTAACAAATTGTAGTGAGTTCTTACGAGTCATATAGCAACCCATAGTCACTGGAGACAATTGTTCAGTCTTTTTACTAAGGGAACTTTGGACATTTCCCTATTTACCCACTTAGACCCCATGGACATAAGATACCTTGGGGCCATTATTTTCAGCACTTATCAATTGTAAACACTCTCTTAAACTCTCTAAAGTTCCCCATTCAAACACAAGGTTAGGGTTTCAATAAATTTGTCATCTAGGGCTCTAAGGGTGATTCCTCTTCAAATTTCTTGGTGACTAAGGTATGTATATCTCTCCTTAAACTTGTGTTTTCATTATTACATAGTTGGTTAAACAGTCATATGGTTTTATGATAGGTTTTGAATGATAGATTGAGGGTTTTGGATGTAAATTGTTTAAATGGTCTTCTTATGATTATTATCGATTTATTATGAATTGAATTGATTATTTGTGAACTCATTAAGGTGCATAGGAGTGATGAATGAAATAGGGGTCCAAGGATTCCTCAAATTTGTAAACAATGTAACTAGGGGTACAAGGATTCCCCAAAATAATTGGTTTTTGGTATTGAAATTGATGAGAATTTCGATTCACTTGCATAATTGGTTTTGGAATACGAATAATGTTTTGGCATAGCCTACATTTCTGAAAACTATGCATTGTATGAATGGCTAACAGAAAAGAATAATCTTGAACAAAAACCTTGTGGAGTACAAGGAATCTCCCAAGTTTATTTTAATAATGGAGTTTGGGGTATAAGGATTCCCCAAAGTGTGGGCTTAATGACATTCGCTAGCAAGTTATAGTCAGTATGACGATACTGCTTAATAATGCCTTAATGATTGAATTCTTGGAATAGCGAATGGGCTATGTGATAAATATTTTAATTTAGCTTAAAGGGGGTTGCGCCGCTAGCCGTGAAGGTGGAGGTCTTGAGGGACTAATACTGGAAACTCATGTGTTCCAGTGTGAGGGTTGGTCTTGATAACTGTGTTCTTATGTACACTATATGTATATTTGTATCATGGGTGGCATAGAGTACAAGAAATCCCGACATTCTATGATATCTTAGTTTCGTGCAACTAACATACATTGGGGATCAACCAGGGGGTGACATATAGACCCATACAACTCTTAGGTTGTTATTAGGATGATTAAGCTGCACTATCTAGGTTAGTGATTTAAAGTTTATGCTAAGCCTTGTTCCATACCCCAATATTTGATATATATTTATATGAATAAGCATATGATTATGTGAATTGTATTTTGACTGATTTTGAAATGTTATCATGGCCTTATTTTACCATTTATCCTTGAGTTACATACTAGCACTAAACCTACAAACCGTTAACGGGCAGTGTATCCCCATGCGATGCAGGGTCCAGAGGCACTTCTACTTTTTTTGCACATTGCTATGATTTTTGGGTTGTCGGTAGTCAGCTTGAAGTGGTGAGTCTCCTTCTTTTGGAAGATAGCTGCTTCTTGGTCTATCTATTATCATAGAATTTTCATCGGAATTATTTTTTGCTATAGTTGGGGGCATGTCCTGACTTAGGTTTTATGGTTTGGATTAGAGGCTTTACGGATTACTTTTGATTGGGATTTGGCATTGTGATTCCTTGGTACATCCTCATCATTGTTTATTCTATCTTGTTGTATGTTCGGAGTTTATCCGCTACTAAGTGTGTTATGTTTAGTTTGACTACACCATAGGGGGTAGTCTCCGATCCTTGGTGGACTTGAGATACCCATCATGACCAAGCCCTGGTTCAGGTCGTGACATGACAGATTGATGATAATTGTGGGAATATGGTTTAATAATAATGAGGTTTGGATATATTATTTGTTAAATTCTTTTATGCTTCTCTTGAGTGTACTCTCCAGTAGTATGGGATGCTATAATGAGTTATTTAGTTTATACACCAGTTGTCGTATGAGAGCCTACTTTATACCTATGTTTTCTTGTGTTGATGCCTTATGATGCGTTACAATTTCGAATTATCTATTTTTTTATGCATGATGATATTGGCATGTGTTGACGCATTATATTATACTATTATTTTGATTTAATTACTCATTATATATTATGATGATGAATATAATTTAGGTTTGATTTTGTACCTTGACTTAGCTATAATTATATTGCATTATATCATCTTTACACCTTGACTTAGCTCAGTCGATCGATGATGCTTACTGAGCACCCATTATTTTGGTGCTCATACTATACTTCTGTACCTCTTTGGTGCAAATCTGAGTACTAGTTGTCGTTGTTGACTGTTGTTTGTGTAAAGTTGATCTTATGGAGATAGGGTAAGCTCTTAGAGTTTTGAATATCCTATTTTCTTCTATCTTATTGTTATTTAGTCTTTTGTATCAAGACAGATGTATTGACTATATTCTATGTCTTTTGGGTTGTATTATTAACATTAGAACCTCTTGTACTGGCTCTACTAGGTCATGGAATCGGTATCTTAAGTTGACTCTTTTATTTATTTAGAACACATTGATTATTTAATACTTGTGATCATTGAATTTGTCCTATATTGGGCATTCTCTACCAAATTAACCCATTGCGCTAGCTCCGAGTTATGGTATTGGATTACCTACTGGTGGGATTTAGTTGGTTCCATCATGACTTGTAAATCAGGTTGTGACAATCACACCTAGTTGTCACATATGTCTACAGTTTCTTGTATGAGCCAGGAGTTTATTGTGGCCTTAATACATGTCTAACACTCTGCATACCATCAAAATATGAAGTTTGGTTCAATATGTACTTGAAGAAAGATTCTAATCTTAGCTGGGATTTTTTTGGGTGTTACACAAGTTGTCTCTAAATATAAGTAAGGAATGATAGAATTAAGATGGGGAATCAAATTAGTCGCGAACTCTAGAGTGCACCAGTACCTCAAATCAACTCTTATAGCATAAAATTGGTTGTCAGGATTTGTACTCAAACTAGGATCTGCATCAGAAAAGAATACTAAGAGCGAGTAAGATCCACTTGTACTCTGTAGGTATCATAGGTCAACTAAGAAAGTAGAAAATAATACAAGTAAAATATACGAGGAGCATTTCACGTTCAAATAGAAAAGTTCTTAGGCGGTTGCTCTGTGATGCCCCGAAAAAAAATTTTGTTAAGATCTCGGATGAAAATATATTGAATTCTATTCTTTATCATGATTAATAATTTTTTTGTGTAGAATTTCTGGATATGCAACCTGTCATTGCGTAGAGCATTGAATAATCTTTCCAACGATATATGGATCATCCAAAACGGACACTCGAGCATGAGTTATGATTATTCCAATCTAACCGTGAATAGTGGTGAGCAGTAAATGTGCAAGGGAAAAAAATACTAAGGCCAGGCGAATTTTAGGGTCAAATTCAAATGATCATAACTCTTCTACATATAGATCTGGGTGAGCTACTATATATCAACAGAAATCTCTGAAAGTCCTCTTTCCAATGAAATTCGTTTCATCCAATTTGTCCATCGGAGAAAAAAGTTATGGTCAATATACCTTAGCCTATCAAAACAGTCCACCAAAGGACAGATTTGATATTATTTGATTTTGAAGGGTATTTTGGTCATTCCCACTCCAATCCATCTGGGTAAACCATGCATTTAAGTCCATTAAGAGCATTCAATAGCTTATTTTTCTCTAAAATTTCCTAAGGCTCAAACCCCAACCCTACTACTCCAAATTTCATCCTTCTATATCTCTTGATTGAACCGTAGAAATTTAAAACTGATTTGGAATTCGAGTTGATCATGTTAAGGGCTTCGAGAAGCACCCTTTATTTTCGTGAATAAAGTTCCAGAGTCGGAAATTCATATTCATCTTCCATTTTTAGATATGTGGGGCTTTGTACAAGATTATCCTTTTGATCTTGTGCCCAGTATTATTTATTAAATTACATTGACGTGAGATTTTACATATTTTACCATGAATTGGAAATATGGTTTTATATGTTATATTATTATCCATGAGCTATGGGATTATGCCATCCGATATGTGTACGATGTTGAGATGGAATTATGTCCAAAGAGTATTTGATTATGAGCCTATAATGATTTAATTTGTTAAGCCTTGATTTATACTATCATTCCACTATAACCTTATTATGAATTTACAATTGATATTGGAAATTCTATATCTCTATTATGGGTTGATGTCTCAAGTACCTTTAAATGAGAGTTGGATGGAAAATTGAGAAATGTTGATATTGAAGTTGCAATGAGTCTTGGTATTTTCCAGATGGTTTTGATGAGTTAAATTGTTGAAAATATTATGTATGGAGTATTCATATCCATATCCAAATGTCGAGTCTGTTATGGTTTAATGCATTGATACCTTGTTGATGTTGAGGAAGATTAAAATACTTTAAGATAAAATGTGTTGAGTTAGAAATCCACTAATTGATATGATTTGATAAATGAGAAAGAGATTTGATTTGGTCTTTATGATAGACCCTTGTGATGTTATGGTGGATTTACTAATGCGTTCTGACCTTGTCGGGGAGTAGTACTTAGCACCGGGAGAGAAATTCGGTATTTCCCCAACCTATGTGCCACCGTTGGATTATTTGATGATGATATTATTAGTTAGAGAGCCCGATTGTGATTATTGCAGTTTTAAGGTCGTACTTCCTGACAAAGAGTATGACGTTCCCGCCAACAGGAGTTTCAAACGTTGGTATTCCACGTAGCTCACGTGGGGTTGTCGGTTATAGAAAACTCCCCTATCCATAAAATTCATGTTTATTGAAATACCGAGTCACTCCAAATTTTGATGTGGTAAGTCAAGTTGCCTATGATGATCTATAATGATTTATGAGGTTTTTCTCCTACATTTCATATCTAAGATATTATGAGTTGCATGACTCAATGTCACTCAAGCCATTGAGTCCTCATGGTTTGAGGACCAAGTTTCTAGTTTTAGTGTTGTTGGTTTGTGATCCCTTTGGTCTGTTGAGTTAGTTGGAGGTTTGTCCTAATGGCTCGTTGATTTTGCTGTATAGAGGCTATGTCAGACTAGTGTATTGTTGGGTTGTTCTCTGTATAAACATTTCATATATGTACAGTCTAACGATATTCCGTGTCATATGTGATGTGATATGATATGTACTTATATATATATCCTTAGCGTAGCGTGTATGTTGTTGTGTTGGAACCCAAGGGTAGTGTTTTGGCTTAAAGGGTAAGCTTGAGGCCACGTGTAGCCTTGGGCACCGTGTGGCATCTCGGGTTAATATTTTGGGGTGTTTCAAACTAGGTATCAGAGCCTAAGGTTGTGAAGAGTCCTAGGGAGTCTGACAAGCCGCGTTACGTAGAGTCTTGAGCATAGGTGTGTAGCGCACCACACCTATGATCAAGAGGCTGCGGGGCATTCTAGGAGAAGTTGTTTCTTTGTTTCTACAAGAGTCTACCATGCTTACAACTATTTCTTTCTGGTGTTAATTCGTGAGTTCTTATGACTGAAAATGCCTCCACATCGAGCTCGCGGAAAGAACAATCAACCTCAAACCGTTGATCCGTTACATAAGACCGTATCCCATGCTGAATTTTGAGGAGCTTTTCAGACGCTAGCCCAGGCAGTTACCGCCAATACTCAGGCTAATGTTCTACCTCCGCAGGAAAATAATTTGGTAGCAGTACGAATTCGTGACTCTATACGGATGAATCTGCTAGAGTTTTATGGGTCAAGAACAGGTGAGGAACTGCAGATGTATGTTGATGAAATGAAGAAAATTACACAGATTATGCACATGACCAAGGATGAAAGTATGGAGCTGGCTTCTTATCGGTTGAAGGATGTTGCCTATGACTAGGTGCATATGCAGAATAAGGGTAGAGAAGAAGATACCACTTTGGTGACTTGGTAATTGTTCCAAGATGATTTCTTGGATAGATTCTTTCCTATTGAGTTACGGGAAGCTAAGATAGAGGAGTTTATGAATTTGAGACAAGGCTCCATGTCGGTTAAGGAGTATTGTCTTAAGTTAATCAGCTATCAAAGTACGCTCCTAATATGATGGCTGACTCGAGGACTAGTATGAGCAAGTTTCTAACTGGGGTGTCGAGATATGTGGTAAAAGAATTTAGATCTTCTATCATCAACAGGGAGATTAATCTTCCTAGGTTAATGATTCACGCCCATAGATTGAGTCAGACAAGATAAAGGAAAGAGAAAGAGTAAGAGGGATTAAGAGAGTCAGATCAGAGCAACAGGGGTCTGGTTAGACTAGATTCTTCGGAGGGAGTCTCCCTTAGTATCAGAGACATCCATTTATACCTATGCCTTCTTCAGCTAGTGCTCTCATATATCGGGGTAGGCAGGAGCTCGAGAATAGGTCGTTACCTTCCAGGTCTTAGGACAGTGTAAGAAACCGTCCTCATCCTCCTTCGTATGCGTGTGGTAAAGACCATTTTAGGGAGTTTTATATGGGGCAGCGGGGTTGTTTTGGTTGTGACAATTTGGGCCATATACTTAGAGACTGCTCGTATGCCAAGAAGCGGAGTTGTGATTCCCTTTTCCAGAGTCAGGCTACCAGTGCCCCGTCTCCCGCAACACGTCCAGTTTCTCCTCAGGGTGCTTCATCTAGTACTACTGGCGGTCAATGCCAAAATTATTTCTATCATATACCACCTTGTCAGGAGTAGGAGGAATCTCTTGATGTTGTCACTGGTATGCTCCGTGTTTTCTATTTTGATGCCTATGTGTTGATGGACCTCGGTTTGTGTTTTTATTATGTGACACCTCTGGTGACTGTAATTTTTGAAACGGATCCTGAACTAATTTTTGAGCCTATTATGGTTTCTACTTCGATGGAGAGTCTGTCATTGCTAAGCGAGTGTATAATAAATATCCCATTACTGTCTTTCATTGGGTTGTGTATGCTGATTTAATTGAGCTAGATATGGTTGACTTTGATATCATTCTGGGTATGGATTGGCTTTACTCATGCTATGCATCATTGATAGTCGTGCCTTTATGGTCAAGTTTCAAATTCCTAATGAACCTATCCTCGAATGGTCTTGGAGTTTTGTGATTCCTAAGGGCCATTTCATATCCTATCTCAAAGCTAGAAAGTTGATTTCCAAGGGTTGCATCCACCATTTGGTTCGGGTTAAAGACACTAAGTTTGAAACCCCGACCATTCAGTCAATTAAAGTTGTTAATGAGTTTCTTGATATATTTTTGGAAGATCCCCCTGGAGTACCTCTTGATAGAGAGATAGAGTTCAGGATTGACCTTCTTCCCTATACTCAGCCTATTTCTATTCCTCTGTATTGCATGGCTCCCGTGGCACTTAAAGAGTTGAAGGAGCAATTGAAAGATCTTTTATACAAAAGGTTTATTAGACCTAATGTGTCCTCGTGGGGTGCACTTGTCCTGTTTGTGTGTAAGAAAGTTGGTTCTTTGCAGATGTATATTGATTACCGGTAGCTTAATAGGGTTACCATCAAGAATAAATATCCGCTTCCTCAAATTGATGATTTATTTGATCAATTGCAAGGTGCGAGCTACTTTTCAAAGATAGACCTCAGATCCGACTATCACCAACTTAAGGTTAGGGAATGTGATATCCCCAAGACAGCCTTCCAAACCCGTTACGGTCATTTTGCATTTTTAGTGATGTCTTTCGGGTTAACTAATGCTCCAGCGGCTTTCATGGATCTTATGAACCGTGTATTCTGTCCATATCTGGATTTATTTATAATAGTGTTCCTTGATGATATTCTTATTTACTCCTGAAGTGAGGGTGATCATATGGATCATCTCCGAATAATGTTGGAAACTCATTGAACTTATTAGTTGTATACTAAGTTTAGTAAGTGTGAGTTCTGGCTGAACTCTGTAGCTTTCTTAGGTCATGTTGTTTCTTTCGAAGGTATTAGAGTTGATCCTCAAAAGATAGAGGCTATAAAGAGTTAGCCTAGACCTATTTCTCCTTCTGATATCTAATGTTTCTTGGGTCTAAATGGTTATTATCATCGTTTTGTTGAAGGATTTTTATCTGTTGCGTCTCCTATGACCCGTTTGACCCAAAAGAAAGTGAAGTTCCTATGGTCCAAATCTTGCGAGAAGAGTTTTTGGGAGTTGAAGACTCGACTCACTTTAGCCTCTGTGTTAACTTTGCCTGACGGTGTTGATGGTTTTATGGTGTATTGCGATGCTTCCAGAGTCGGTTTGGGTTGTGTATTGATGCAAAAGGGCAAGGTTATAGCTTATACTTCCAGGAAGCTAAAGCCTCACGAGAAGAATTATCCAACCCATGACCTTGAATTAACTGCCGTGGTTTTTCCTTGAAAATCTGGAGACATTATTTGTATGGTGTCCATGTCGATGTCTTCACGGACCATAAGAGCTTGTAGTATGTATTCACCCAAAAGGAGCAGAATCTTAGGCAGAGACGATGGTTAGAACAGTTGAAAGATTATGATATGAGCGTGCTATATCATCCGAGCAAGGCCAATATAGTAGCAGATGCCCTTAGTCGAAAGTCCATGGGTAGCGCATCATATGTGGAGATTGGTAAAAAGAAGTTGGCCCATGAGGTACATCGTTTGGCTAGATTGAGGGTTAGGTAGTTTGGTGATGCTGAGGGTAGTATAGGAGTGCAAAGTGGTTCCGAATCCTCTTTAGTTTCGGAAGTTAAAGAGAAGCAAGACAGGGATCCTACCTTGGTCAGGTTAAAAGAGTCAGTTAAAAACCAAAAGGCAGAGGTTTTCTCCCAAGGGGGAGATGGCGTTTTGAGACTCCGAGAAAGATTATGTGTTCCTGATGTTGATAACTTGAAGCAGAGGATTATGGCAGAAGAGCATGGTATGCGATACTCCATCCATCTTGGTGCTACCAAGATGAACCATGATTTGCGAGAAATCTATTGGTGGAATGGTATGAAGAGTAACATAGCAGAATTTGTGGCAAAGTGTTCCATGTGTCAACAGGTTAAAATAGAGCATCAAAGGCCCAGTGGCATGACGCAAGAGTTTAGCATTCCTACTTAGAAGTGGGAAGAAGTAAATATGGACATCACAGTTGGTTTGCCTCCTTCTCATCGCCACCATGATTCGATTTGGGTTGTCGTAGATCGGCTGACGAAATCAGCTCATTTCTCGCCTACGCCTTCATCGTATACAATTGAAGAGTATGCTAGAATATATATTTGGGAACTTGCCAGAATTCATGGAATCCCTTTGGCTATTATTTTTGACAGAGGTACTCTGTTTACCTCTCAGTTTTGGAAATCTTTCCACAAGGGTCTTGATGATAGGCGAATTTACACGCCTATAGTGCTATATTTTACCCATATTTTAGCCAAGTTTTGAGAACAAATTATATATTTCATGCACTTTTAGTCCTTTTTCCTGTAAGTGAGCTAACGAACATGATTAGCAAGTTTTCAGGTATAAATGATGCAGAATTCAGCATTTTATGGATAACTTGACGCCAAAGAAAGCTTCACGAAAGAAGGAAGGGAAAGCTTACACGCCAAGGACCAAAAGTGGCGCATGGAAAATCTGTCCCGGGCAAAAACAACAATTCTGAAGACTTTGGAGACTAGCAGTAATTTATTAGGATTAGGATAATGATACCTTAACCTAGTAGGATTGGGTTAAGTAATTCATTAGCTTAGTAGGAATAGGATATGGGTATTATAAATACCCTATTTTGCTAGAGATTTTAAATCAATTCCTCATTAATTCTATTACTCTATAACTCTTCTTCTAACCCTTCCATTAATTCTACTTTTTATTCTTCTTCTATTCATCTATTCAATTCTTAATTTCTACAACAAGAGAAACGTTACTTTGCAAGGAATTCACGCCAAACGCCTACCACACTTTGCTACACGAAATCTTTATTGTGGTATAATAACAATGTCGATTCTGATTTCCTTCGCACTCATGGGTAACTAAACTTCTCTGTTGGGGTTATGGAAGCCTTATGAGATACTATCTAAGGCTATGAGTTTGTGAATTCGTGACACGTATGCTACTTATATCATTATTCTCTTCATCTTAATCTAAATTTTTTGTGGCTGCAGACGCATAGAATAACGCCAGTATAGCATTAACTTGTTCGAAAGAAAAGTTATATGTCTGGAAAAGAGATAATGTCAAGGTAATAGGGTCCCATCCCCTATTAAAAAGTTAGTGCCATAACTGGATTAACCTCTTGGAGAATTTGTACCGTTAGATACGCTTTAAGCTCGAAAGAGTTAAAGTGAAATAGTCCTTGTTGAGGTCAAAAGACGCTTGGATTTACCATTGAATACAATTCTCTATAAGCTCATGCATGTCTGAATTCCGCATAACTCATAGCCAATAGAGACGTACAACTCAGAAGGTGGACATAATCCCAACTTCTCAATTCTCATTAGTTAAACATCTTACTAAACATTCTTTTTTTTTACTTTGCTATTTTCCGTTTTCACTTTGTTCACATCAATTGCACGTTACAATCCCCTCTCTTTTACGAGCCTTGCACTAAAAGTCTAGTAATCTTTGCTTACTTGTTGACCAAGCTATTCCCTGAGGGATCGATACCCAACCCAGTTGGGTTCTATATTAGACTACGAACGCTTTACACTCCTACGAGAGCTGTAGATTGAGCGTTATCAGGTCTCGGTACCTAAATTCGTTTAAGTTCTGTTTTCCATCCGCAAATAGATGGTAAGGACGAGTGGACCATTAAGACTTTAGAATATATGTTGAGGGCTTGTGTTCTTGAATTTAAAGGTAGTTGGGATGAGAACTTAGCATTAATTGAGTTTACTTATAATAACAATTTTCATGCTACAATTAGAATGGCCCCGTTTTAAGCTTTTTATGGTAAAAGGTGTAGATCACCCATTGGTTGGTTTGAAGTTGGTGAGGCTACCGTGACTGAACTAGATGCGGTGTTCGAGGCCATGGAGAAGGTTAAGTTAATTCGAGAAAGATTGAAAACCGCCCAAAGTCGTCAAAAATCATATGCAGATGTAAGGATAAAAGACCTTGAATTTGATATTGGTGATTTAGTGTACTTGAAAGTTTCACCCATGAAAGGGGTGAAGAGATTTGGGAAGAAAGGCAAACTAAGTCCCCATTACATTCGTCCCTATAAGATTTTGGATCGCATTGGGAAGGTAGCGTATAAGGTTGAATTGCCCACGGAGTTATCTAATGTCTATCCGGTTTTCCATCTTTCTATGCTTAAGAAATCTATTGGTGGTTCTGCCATGATTGATCCTTCCGAAAGCTCGGGTATTCAAGATAGTCTTTCATATGAAGAGATTCTGATCGAGGTTTTTGACTTTAAAGTTCGTAGGCTAAGAAACAAGGAAGTTCTTTTTGTTAAAGTGCTTTGGCAAAATCAATCCGTGGAGAGTGCTACTTAGGAAGCCGAAGAGGATATGCATGTCAAATATCCCCATCTCTTTCCTACAAATCCTGATCAATTCAAAGGTATCATTCTCTTTTGGTTTAATCCTTATTGCTCTATTTATCTTGGCTTGTGTGTTTTCTACGATATCCAAAAAAATCTAGAATGGAGTATATGCTTGGGCAAGAAGATTTTTCTCTATATAGTCATTTTCATAGTATTATTGACCTACCTATCAACATTCGAAGATGAATATTTCCAAGGGGAAGATGATGTGATGCCCCGAAAAAATTTTCCGTTAAGATCTTGGATGAAAATGTATTGAATTCTGTTCTTTATCGTGATTAATAATTTTGCTGTGTGGAATTTCTGGATATGCAACACGTCATTGCGTAGAGTGTCGAATAATATTTCCAATGATATGTGGATCATCCAAAATTGACACTCGAGCGATGAGTTATGATCATTCCGATCTAACCATGAATAGTGGTGAACAGTAAATGTGCCGGAAAAAATACTGAGGCCAGGCGAATTTAACGGTCAACTTCAAATGATCATAACTCCTTGTACATAATGATCTGCATGCACCACTATATGTCAATATAAAGCTATGAAAGTCCTCTTTCCAATGAAATTGGTTTCATCCAATTTGGCCATTGAAGCAAAAAAGTTATGGTCGATCTACTTCAGCCTATCAAAACAGTCCACCAAAGGACAAATTTGACATTATTTGAATTTGAATGGTATTTTGGTCATTCCCACTCCAATCCATCCGGGTAAACAATTGATTTAAGTCCATTAAGAGCATTCAATAGCTCATTTTTCTACAAAATTTCCTAAGCCTCAAACCCCAACCCTACTACTCCAAATTTCATCCTTCTATATCTCTTGATTGAACCGTAGAAATTTTAAATTGATTTGGGATTCTAGTTGATCATGTTAAGGGCTTTGAGAAACACCCTTTATTTTCGTGAATAAAGTTCCAGAGTCGGAAATTCATAATCATCTTCCATTTTTAGATATGTGGGGCTTTGTACAAGATTATCATTTCGATCTTATGCCCGGTATTATTTATTGAATTACATTAATGTGAGATTTTACATCTTTTACCATGAATTGGAAATATGGTTTTATATCTTATATTATTGTCCATGAGCTATGGGATTATGCCATCCGATATGTGTATGATGTTTAGATGGAATTATGTCCAAAAAGTGTTTGATTATGAGTGTATAATGATTTAATTTTTTAAGCCTTGATTTATACTATCATTTCACTATTTCCTTATTATGAATTTATAATTGATATTGGAAATTCTATATCCCTACTATGTGTTGATGTCTCAAGTACCTTTAAATGAGAGTTGGATGGCAAATTGAGAAATATTGATATTGAAGTTGCAATGAGTCTTGGTATTTTTCGGATGGTTTTGATGTGTTAAATTGTTGAAAATATTATGTATTGAGTCTTCATATCCTTATCCAAATGTCGAGTCTGTTATGGTTTAATGCATTGATAACTTATTGATGTTGAGGAAGATTAAAATATTTTAAGCTAAAATGTGTTGAGTTAGGAATCCACTAATTGATATGATTTGATAAATGAGAAAGAGATTTTATTTGGTCTTTATGATAGACCCTTGTGATGTTGTGGTGGATTTCTAACACGTTCTAACCTTATTGGGGAGTAGTACTTAACACCGGGAGAGAAATTTGGTATTTCCCCAAACCTATGTGCCACTGTTGGATTGTTTGATGATGATATTATTAGTCAAAGAGCCCGATTGTGATTATTACAGTTTTAAGGTCGTACTTCCTGACAAAGAGTATGACGCTCCCGCCAATGGGAGTTTCAAACGTTGGTATTCCACGTAGCTCACGTGGGGTTGTCGGTTATAGAAAACTCCCCTGTCCATAAAAGTCATGTTTATTAAAATACCGAGCAACTCCGAGTTTTGATGTGGTAAGTCAAGTTACCTATGATGATCTATAATGATTTATGACGTTTTTCTCCTATATTTCATATCTAAGATGTTATGAGTTGCATGATTCAATGTCACTCAAGCCAGGTGTGTCATTATGGTCCGTATGTACATTTTTATGAAATTTATGATATTATTTATATTTTTTTCATGCGCCCCCACATACTCAGTACGTATCTTATGCTGACCCACATATTTCTCTATGGGCTACATTCTTACAATGATGTAGGTTCAGGTACTTAACAACAGCCATGGCAGTGATATTTGAGTGTGGCATCTGCATTTCGTTAGTGGTGAGTCCTCATAGTTTGAGGACTAAGTTTCTAGTTTTAGTGCTATTGTTTTGTGATTCGTTTGGTCTGTTGAGTCAGTTGGGGGTTTGTCCTAATGGCTCGTTGATTTTGCTGTATAGAGGCTATGTCAGACTAGTGTATTGTTGGGTTGGTCTGTGTATAAACATTCCATATATGTACAATCTAATGCTATTCCGTGTCATGTGTGATGTGATATGATATGTACTTATATATATATATCCTTAGCGTAGCGTGTATGTTGTTGTGTTGGAACCCAAGGGTAATGTTTTGGCTTAAAGGGTTAGCTTGAGGCTACGTGTAGCCTTGGGTACCGTGTGGCATCTCGGGATAATATTTTGGGGTGTTACAAACTAGGTATCAGAGCCTAAGGTTGTGAAGAGTCCTAGGGAGTCTGACAAGCCGCGTTACATAGAGTCTTGAGCATAGGTGTGTAGCGCACCACACCTACAATCAAGAGTCTACGGGGCATTCTAGGATAAGTCATTTCTTTCTTTCTACAAGTGTCTATCATTCTTACAACTGTTTCCTTTTGGTGTTAATTCGTGTGTTCTTATGACTGAAAATGCCTCCACATCGAGCTCGCGGAAAACAACAACCAACCTCAACCCGTTGATCCATTACACAAGACGGTATCCCATGCTGAATTTCGGGGACCTTTTCAGATGCTAGCCTAGGCAGTTACCGCCAATACTCATGCTAATGCTCCACCTCCATAGGAAAATAATTCGGTAGCAGCACGAATTCGTGACTCTATGCAGATGAATCTGCTAGAGTTTTATGGGTCGAGAACAGGTGAGGAACTGCAGATGTATGTTGATGAAATGAAGAAAATTACACAGATTATGCACTTGACCAAGGAAGAAAGTGTGGAGATTGCTTCTTATCGGTTGAAGGATGTTGCCTACGACTGGGTGCAGATGTGGAATAAGGGTAGAGAAGAAGATACCGCTCCAGTGACTTAGCAATTATTCCAAGATGATTTCTTGGACAGATTCTTTCCTTTTGAGTTACGGGAAGCTAAGATAGAGGAGTTTATGAATTTGAGACAAGGCTCCGTGTCAGTTAAGGAGTATTGTCTTAAGTTTAATCAGCTATCGAAGTACACTCCCAATATGATGGCTGACTCGATGACTAGTATGAGCAAGTTTCTAACTGGGGTGTCGAGTTATGTGGTAAAAGAATTTAGATCTGCTATCATCAACAGGGAGATTAATCTTCCTAGGTTAATGATTCACGCCCAACAGATTGAGTCGTACAAGATAAAGGAAATAGAAAGAGTAAGAGGGATTAAGAGAGTCAGATCGGAGCAACAGGGGTCTGGTTTTACTAGATTCTTTGGAGAGAGTCTCCCTCAGTTTTAGAGACGTCCATTTATACCTGTGCCTTCTTCAGCTAGTGCTCCCGTATATAGGGGCAGGCAGGAGCTCGAGAATAGGTCGTTACCTTCCTGGTATTAGTACAGTGTAAGAAACCGGCCTTATCCTCCTTCGTGTGCGTGTGGTAAAGACCATTTTAGGGAGTTTTATATGGGGCAGCGGGGCTGTTTTAGTTGTGACAAGTTGGGCCACATACTTAGAGATTGCCCATATGCCAGGCAGCGGACTTGTGATGCCCTTTCCTTGAGTCAGGCTACCAGTGTCCCACCTCTCACAGCCCGTCCAATTCTTACTCAGGGTGCTTCATCTAGTACTGCTAGAGGTCAATGCCAAAATTATTTCTATCATATACCACCTTGTCAGGAGCAGGAGGACTCTCCCGATGTTGTCCCTGGTATGCTCCATATTTTCTATTTTGATGTCTATGTGTTGATGGACCTCGATTTGTTTTTTTATTATGTGACACCTCTGGTTGCTATAAATTTTAAAACGGATCCTGAACTAATTTCTGAGCCTATTTTGGTTTCTACTCCGGTAGGAGAGTCTGTCATTGCTAAGAGGGTGTATAAGAAATATCCCATTACTGTCTTTCATTGGGTTATATATGCTGATTTGATTGAGCTAGATATGGTTGACTTTGATATCATTCTGGTTATGGATTGGCTTTACTCATGTTATGTATCTATTGATTGTCGTGCCTGTATGGTCAAGTTTCAGTTTCCTGATGAACCTATCCTCAAATGGTCTTAGAGTTCTGTGATTCCTAAGGGCCATTTCATATCCTATCTCAAAGCTAGGAAGTTGATTTCCAAGGGTTGCATCCACCATTTCGTTCGGGTTAAAGACATTAAGTTTGAAACACCGACCATTCAGTCAATTAATGTTGTTAATGAGTTTCTTGATATATTTTTGGAAGATCCCCCTGGAGTACCTCTTGATAGAGAGATAGAGTTCAGGATTGACCTTCTTCTCGATACTCAGCCTATTTCTATTCCTCTGTATCGCATGGCTCCCGTGGCACTTAAAGAGTTGAAGGAGCAATTGAAAGATCTTTTAGACAAAAGGTTTATCAGACCTAATGTGTCCCCAAGGGGTGCACTTGTCCTGTTTATTTGTAAGAAGGTTGGTTCTTTGAGGATATGTATTGATTACCGGTAGCTTAATAGGGTTACTATCAAGAATAAATATCCGCTTCCTCAAATTGATGATTTATTTGATCAATTGCAAGGTGCGAGCTACTTTTCAAAGATAGACCTTAGATCCGGTTATCACCAACTTAAGGTTAGGGAATGTGATATCCCCAAGACAGCCTTTCGAACTTATTACGGTCATTTTGCATTTCTAGTGATGTCTTTTGGGTTAACTAATTCTCCAGTGGCTTTCATGGATCTTATGAACCGTGTATTCTGGCCATATCTGGATTTATTTATAATAGTGTTCCTTGATGATATTCTTATTTACTCCCAAAGTGAGGGTGATCATGTGGATCATCTCCGAATCATGTTGGAAACTCGTTGAACTCATTGGTTGTATACTAAGTTCAGTAAGTGTGAGTTCTGGCTGAACTCTGTAGCTTTCTTCGGTCATGTTGTTTTTTCCAAAGGTATTAGAGTTTATCCTCAAAGGATAGAGGCTATAAAAAGTTAGCCTAGACCTATTTCTCCTTATGATATCCAAAGTTTTTTGGGTCTAGCTGGTTATTATCTTCGTTTTCTTGTAGGGTTTTCATCTATTGTGTCTCCTATGACCTATTTGACCAAAAATAAAGTGAAGTTCCTATGGTATAAATCTTGCGAGAAGAGTTTTTAAGAGTTTAAGACTCGACTCACGTTAGCCCTGTGTTGACTTTGCCTGACGGTGTTGATGGTTTTGTAGTGTATTACGATGCTTCCAGAGTCAGTTTGGGTTGAGTATTGATGCAAAAGGGCAAGGTTATAGCTTATGCTTCCAGGTAGCTAAAGCCTCACGAGAAGAATTATCCAACCCATGACCTTCAATTAACTGCCGTGGTTTTTTCTTTGAAAATCTGGAGACATCATTTGTATGGTGTCCATGTCGATGTCTTCACGGACCATAAGAGCTTGCAGTATGTATTCACCCAAAAGGATTTGAATTTCAGGCAGAGATGATGGTTAGAACTATTGAAAGATTATGATATGAGTGTGCTATAACATCCGAGCAAAGCCAATGTAGTAGTAGATGCCCTTAGTCGAAAGTCCATGGGTAGCGTAGCATATGTAAAGATTGGTAAGAAGGAGTTGGCCTATGAGGTACACCGTTTGGCTAGATTGGGGGTTAGTTTGTTTAGTGATGTTGAGGGTAGTATAGGAGTGCAAAGCGGTTCCGAATCCTCTTTAGTTTCGGAAGTGAAAGAGAATCAAGACAGGGATCCTACCTTGGTCAGGTTAAAAGAGTCAATTAAAAACCAAAAGGTAAAGGTTTTCTCCCAAGGGGGAGATGGCGTTTTGAGACTCCGAGAAAGATTATGTGTTCCTGATGTTGATAACTTGAAGCAGAGGATTATGGTGGAAGCGCATGGTACGCGATACTCCATTCATCTTGGTGCTACCAAGATGTACCATGATTTGTGAGAAATCTATTGGTGGAACGGTATGAGGAGGAACATAGCAGAATTTGTGGCGAAGTGTTCCACGTGTCAACAGGTTAAAATAGAGCATCAAAGGCCCAGTGGCATGATGCAAGAGTTTAGCATTCCTACTTGGAAGTGGGAAGAAGTGAATATGCACTTCATAGTTGGTTTGCCTCCTTCTCGTCACCACCATGATTCGATTTGGGTTGTCGTAGATTGGCTGATGAAATCAGCTCATTTCTTGCCTATGCATTCATCGTATAAAACTAAAGATTATGCTAGAATATATATTCAGGAACTTACCAGACTTCATGGAATCCCTTTGGCTATTATTTTTGACAGAGGTACTCTGTTTACCTCTCAATTTTGGAAATCTTTCCACAACGGTCTCGGTACCCAAATTCGTTTAAGTTCTGCTTTCCATCCACAAACAGATGGTAAGTTCGAGTGGACCATTCATACCTTAGAAGATATGTTGAGATCTTGTGTTCTTGATGTTAAAGGTAGTTGGGATGAACACTTAGCATTAATCGAGTTTGCTTACAATAACAGTTTTCATGCTACAATTGGTATGGCCCCATTTGAAATTTGTATGGTAGAAGGTGTAGATCACCCATTGGTTGGTTTGAAGTTGGTGAGGCTACCATGACTGAACTTGATGCGGTGTTCGAGGCCATGGAGAAGGTTAAGTTAATTCAAGAAGGATTGAAAACCGCCCAAAGTCGTCAAAAATCATATGCAGATATAAGGATGAAAGACATTGAATTTGATATTGGTGATTTAGTTTACTTAAAAGTTTCACCCATGAAAGGGGTGAAGAGATTTGGGAAGAAAGGCAAACTAAGTCCCCGTTACATTGGTCCCTATAAGATTGTGGATCGCATTGGGAAGGTAGCGTATAAGGTTGAATTGCCCGCAGAGTTATCTAGCGTCCATCCGATTTTCCATTTTTCTATGCTTAAGAAATCTATTGGTGATTCTGCTGTGATTGATCCTTCCGAAAGCTCGGGTATTCAAGATAGTCTTTCATATGAAGAGATTCCGATCGAGGTTTTTGATTTTCAAGTTCGTAGGCTAAGAAACAAGGAAGTTCCTTTTGTTAAAGTGCTTTGGCGAAATCAATCCGTGGAGAGTGCTACTTGGGAAGCCGAAGCGGATATGCGCGTCAAATATCCTCATATCTTTCCTACGAATCCTTATCATGTCAAAGGTATCGTTCTCTTTTGATTTAATCCTTATTGCTCTGTTTATCTTGGCTTATGTGTTTTCTATGATATCCAAAAAAATCTAGAATGGAGTATATGCTTGGGCAAGATGATTTTTCTCTATATACTCATTTTCATAGTATTCTTGACCTACCT
Source organism: Capsicum baccatum var. pendulum (assembly GCA_030864225.1). Classification (NCBI taxonomy): domain Eukaryota; kingdom Viridiplantae; phylum Streptophyta; class Magnoliopsida; order Solanales; family Solanaceae; genus Capsicum; species Capsicum baccatum. The sequence continues at coordinate 166,416,932 of CM061558.1, read as the reverse complement.
ATCAACATTCGAAGATGAATGTTTCCAAGGGGGAGATGATGTGATGCCCTGGAAAAATTTTCCGTTAAGATCTTGGATAAAAATGTATTGAATTCTGTTCTTTATCGTGATTAAAAATTTTTCTATATGGAATTTCTGGATATGCAACTCGTCATCACGTAGAGCATCGAATAATAGTTCCAATGATATGTGGATCATCCAAAACGAACACTCGAGCGATAAGTTATGATCATTTCGATCTAACCATGAATAGTGGTGAACAGTAAAGTGCAGGAAAAAAATACAGAGGCCAGGAAAATTTAAGGGTCAACTTCAAACGATCATAACTCCTTGTACATAATGATCTGAATACACCACTATATGTCAATAGAAAGCTATGAAAGTCCTCTTTCCAATGAAATTGGTTTCATCCAATTTGGCGATCGAAGCAAAAAAGTTATGGTCGATCTACTTCAGCCTATCAAAACAGTCCACCAAAGGACAGATTTGACATTATTTGATTTTGAAGGGTATTTTGGTCATTCCCACTCCAATCCATCTGGGTAAACCATGGATTTAAGTCCATTAAGAGCATTCAATAGCTCATTTTTCTCTAAAATTTCCTAAGGCTCAAACCCCAACCCTACTACTCCAAATTTCATCCTTCTATATCTCTTGATTGAACCGTAGAAATTTTAAATTGATTTGGAATTCGAGTTGATCATGTTAAGGGCTTCGAGAAGCACCCTTTATTTTCGTGAATAAAGTTCCAGAGTCAGAAATTCATATTCATCTTCCATTTTTAGATATGTGGGGCTCTGTACAAGATTATCCTTTTGATCTTGTGCCCGGTATTATTTAGTGAATTACATTGACGTGAGATTTTATATGTTTTACCATGAATTGTAAATATGGTTTTATATCTTATATTATTGTCCATGAGCTATGGTATTATGCCATCCGATATGTGTATGATGTTTAGATGGAATTATGTCCAAAAAGTGTTTGATTATGAGTGTATAATGATTTAATTTTTTAAGCCTTGATTTATACTATCATTTCACTATTTCCTTATTATGAATTTATAATTGATATTGGAAATTCTATATCCCTACTATGTGTTGATGTCTCAAGTACCTTTAAATGAGAGTTGGATGGCAAATTGAGAAATATTGATATTGAAGTTGCAATGAGTCTTGGTATTTTTTGGATGGTTTTGATGTGTTAAATTGTTGAAAATATTATGTATTGAGTCTTCATATCCTTATCCAAATGTCGAGTCTGTTATGGTTCAATGCATTGTTAACTTACTGATATTGAGGAAGATTAAAATATTTTAAGCTAAAATGTGTTGAGTTAGGAATCCACTAATTGATATGATTTGATAAATGAGAAAGAGATTTTATTTGGTCTTTATGATAGACTCTTGTGATGTTGTGGTGGATTTCTAACACGTTCTAACCTTATTGGGGAGTAGTACTTAGCACCGGGAGAGAAATTTGGTATTTCCCCAAACCTATGTGCCACTGTTGGATTGTTTGATGATGATATTATTAGTCAAAGAGCCCGATTGTGATTATTACAGTTTTAAGGTCGTACTTCCTGACAAAGAGTATGACGCTCCCGCCAATGGGAGTTTCAAACGTTGGTATTCCACGTAGCTCACATGGGGTTGTCGGTTATAGAAAACTCCCCTGTCCATAAAAGTCATGTTTATTAAAATACCGAGCAACTCCGAGTTTTGATGTGGTAAGTCAAGTTACCTATGATGATCTATAATGATTTATGACGTTTTTCTCCTATATTTCATATCTAAGATGTTATGAGTTGCATGATTCAATGTCACTCAAGCCAGGTGTGTCATTATGGTCCGTATGTACATTTTTATGAAATTTATGATATTATTTATATTTTTTTCATGCGCCCCCACATACTCAGTACGTATCTTATGCTGACCCACATATTTCTCTATGGGCTACATTCTTACAATGATGTAGGCTCAGGTACTCTGCCGCAGCCATGACAGTGATATTCGAGTGCGGTATGTACGTTCCTTTAGTGGCGAGTCCTCATGGTTCAAGGACCAAGTTTCTAGTTTTAGTGTTGTTGTTTTATGATCCCTTTGGTCTGTTGAGTCAGTTGGAGGTTTGTCCCAATGGCTCGTTGAGTTTGTTGTATAGAGGCTATGTCAGACTGGTGTGTTGTTGGGTTGGTCTGTGTATAAACATTCCATATATGTACAGTCTAACGATATTCCGTGTCATGTGTGATGTGATATGATATGTACTTATATATATATCCTTAGCATAGCGTGTATGTTGTTGTGTTGGAACCCAAGGGTAGTGTTTTGGCTTAAAGGGTTAGCATGAGGCTACGTGTAGCCTTGGGCACCGTGTCGCATCTCAGGATGATATTTCGGGGCGTTACATGCTCGCAGCATCTCCACTAATAGTTCTAAGATATAAAGATAATAATGAAAACTACACATAGGATATATCTAAGGAAACTAACACCACAACAACAATAGATAAGGGAAAACACAACAATGTAAGACAGTGCAATGCAATTTAATGATGATTTGATGATGATAAATGTAAGCCATAGCATAGATTTTTCGTATACACATTTCAAACCTCAACGCTTCAAGATAGGGTCCATAGGGTTCGCAACCCGTATATACTTTACCATGTCTTAATTTACCTTGCTAATGATCACAGACCAAGGGTTTTATAAGGTGTCTCATTTTCTTTCAAAAGTAAGTGTTTCTCAGTAGTACTAGTATCTAAATATATTTAATAAATGAGAATGAAATGATCACAAACAATTATTAATTATCAACTTAATAAAGGTATAAATAAGCTGAAAAATCAATTCAACATGTCAATAATTCGTGATAGGAGCCCTCCTCGGCACCACCAACATAAATAGTGATGTAAGACATAAAAATATAACTTTAAAACCTTTCACTTAGGTATACCACAATAATTAAGTAATTTAATGCTAAATAAAGTCTATATTAACAAGCCAAGCCCCCACTCGAGCATTACCACAATTAATTCTCTCAAGACAACAATAATATGCAAAAGAAACCCCACACGACACACAATAATATTGATAATTTGAAAACAGAAAAGGGACAAATTTATCCTCAAATTATAATAAATATACATATATACCCTCCATCATACTTTGGGTACACATATGCCTTTACCATTAATGAAATTCTACGTATATGCCCCCCACACTATTGGTAGGGGCATATATGTACCCAAATTATGACAGAGGGTATATACGTACCATTTATCATAGTTCGGGGGGGTATTTATCCCTTTTATATTATAATTTGTTATCCTAAATAAGTAACCCAAACCCACTACCCAACCCAATAAACCCATTGAGCCCTTTCAAACCAACTCAGTTTGACCTCTATTTTTTGTTTTAAACATGATTCTCTGTTATCTCTTAAACATGAACCTTAATCAAATTGTAGCATTTGGTCACTACTACTAGTTGGTGTTGACTGGTTGGAGGGAGTGGATATTAGGCGAATTAGGCTGAAGCTAGGGGTGAAACAATGGTTCATCAGTAGGGTATTTTTGGTTCGACAGAGAGGGTATCTATATGGTGTTGAATGATGTTGGATAGTGTTTTGTCAATGGAATTTTACTGAAAATTAAAACATGAGGGATTTAATATGTTTGATGTTGCTTTAAGGTGTTATGGGTTGATGATTTTTGTAAGAAATTATAGTAGTGAGTGCCACTGTATTATGTATATATCATTATAGGGGTGGGGAAAATGCGTGTTAGATAGGTGTCTCTTGGATTTTAATTATGATTGGGTTGGGTACTGAATTTATTGGGTCAGGTAGTAGGTTCGGGTTAATTACCTAGAATAAAAAATTAAAATGGAATAGGGAAAAATATACCTCCAAACTATGATAAATGGTACATAAATATCCTCGATCATACTTCAGACACCCTTATGCCCCCACCATTAGTGTAAAGGACATATATGTACTGTTTTATTAATGATAAGGCCATGTGTGTACCAAAGTATAACGGAGAGTATATACATACCATTTATCATAGTTTAACGGTATATTTGTCCCTTTTCTGATTTCAAAATATCACTTCCACAACTAAATTTCTTAACCCATAGCATGCTTTACCTGATTGTTAACTACCCAGCTAGTCTGAAAGAAGGAAATCATATCCTACCTTAAAATGCTTAAAATCCAAGCCTAAGCCTTTAAACAAAGCCTTGTTTTATGGGCAATATCGAAACAAGCTAAATCTATCAAACACAAAATCTACGCATCAAAAGGAAGCTAATGATATCTATATGAGCTATATTTGAATCAAGTCCAAAATTAGTTTGAAAAGTAGGTTCAAAGACAAAAGGGTTAGAATCAAAATTTTATTTTAGAAACATGTTTTCTATGTCAAAAAGAGTCTATATTTGAAAACTCGTGCTAAAATGAGTTAGAATAAGTATTCAAGTCGATGAAAAATTATTTTAAGAGTTTACCTGAGAAATTCCCCAAACCTAAGTTTGAAAAGAAATTTTAAAGCTATTTTGAAGATAGAATCAATACAAAATTAATGGAAATAACCATTTGGAGCTCACCCAAGTACAAGTGATGAAGAAAAATCCTGACATCACTCTTTCCTGAAGCTCCTTAGTCCAAAAATGATGAAAAATGCAAAAATGGAACATTTATATTGTTATAAGAATAGTACTTTGTGATTGTGGTCCGCACCTCACATTTGGGAGGATCAATGCAAACCAACAATTAAGTTGGTCATCATGATCATAGAGGGGGGCCTTGGAACTGTGATGCTCAAATTAAACTTGATCCATCGATTTACCCATCGTGATCACGGTACCACCAACACGCAATCATGATAAAGAAAATCATCGAGGATCATGATCGTAACACGCATCTATGTAATCATGATGAAGGGCCTGATGCACTAGATATCAAGTATTGCACCAGCTGAAATTGTAACGACCCTTCCGATTGTTTTGTGAAATTTTTTATCTTTCCAATATTACTTCTAACTGTAGGCCGTATACATGATTTATGACTTACGGTGATGAGTAGTACCAATTCTTGAGATGTTCAGAAGTAATTTAAGTCATTAGTTGGATCATTGAGTTTAATAAACTTAAGCTTGATCATGGCAACCTTTGGTCAAGACGACCTAGATATGATATAGTAATGTTTTCAATATGGCCAGAATGTACTTTTTAATTAATTAAATAATTGGTTAATTTCTATAGGACCCGAATAAATTCTAAGGATATATTAGAAGTTTTAGGTGATTTAAATAATCAATTTAATTAATAATTTGGTAGGTCAAAATTATAATTTATTTACTTATTTGGTTAATATAAGAATTAAATTAAGTAGGGTTTACCATTTATAATATTAATATCATTAGATATTAGGGCAAGGGGGCACGAGAGTTATAATTTTCATGTTGCAGCTCTGACGGGTGGTAATCTCTATCTCTCTCGTACTATTTTAAGTACATGTGTAGTTCTCTACTACCAATTCCATATATGCTGCATTCTTATATGATGAGAAAATATTTCTTGATCCTTATGGATTTGTGAATAGAATGTGAGATTGTATGTTATATCTTCATTATACGTGTTTGGTTATGCTATTCTTTACACTGATTCTAATACCTATAATAGGCGTGTAAATAATCTATAATGCTATAGTTATAATTACTTGGGAATGCAAATAGTATGAATATAATTTTTAGTAATTATTTTATTTCTTTTTAATGTCAAAGGCAGTGGTACCAATCTTGTAAGATTAAGGAATTTTGCATACAACGATTTTTAACTTTTTATAATTTGGTTGTTTTGCTATTAACTTGTTACTGGAATAATTTTTATTAATAAGGACAAAAGGTAGGTATGAGTTAATGATTTGAGTAATAATAAATCATAGTAATAATGCTAAGCTAATGGCTAAATTTGGAGTTCTATAGTTTGTGGTTTTGTGCTTGAGATTTTTACACAGTCATCAACTGTTATGATATCAATGAATTTAGGTATCCGATTATGATTCATACAATAAAAAAATTCTTTTCGACATGCTAGTTTGTATTCATATGGGGATTATACACTTGAATAGATTTGAAATATTCAGAAACTTTACAGAAGGATAAGGTCCTTGCAAATTAACTTGCATTTGGATTCTTAGAAACATTACGGAAGGCCAAGGTCCTTGCAAATTAACTTGCATTTGGACTCTTCGGTTGAGGTAGGCTATAGTTTAATTGGAGTTTAAACTGAACTTAATTGGGTGTATGCTCCTAAATTGGATATTTGTGGATTGGTATTCGGACATGCTTGAAATTGTTGATGTTTGGATTGTTGATTCTTCTATAAATGCTTATTGAAAGTTGACTTGATGGAATTGTCGTATGACTTTAAGTGTACTTGTAAACTTGGTACATTGTGTTGTATGTTGTGAGTTGTGTAAATTGAAGTTGATAATACTTGTCTCTATTTATGTTGGATTGGGTATCATGCCAGTATGTTTATATTTATGTTGGGTCGGGTACTACGCTGGAACATTAATATTTATGTTGGATCTGGTATCACACTGGTACATTTATATTAATGTTGGATCGGATACCACGCCGGTACGTTCATATTTGTGTTGGATTAGGTACCACGCCAGTATGTTTATATTTATGTTGGATTGGGTACCACGTTGGTACATTTATATTTATGTTGGATCGGGTACCACACCGGTATATTTATATTTATGTTAGATCGGGTACCACGCCAGTACGATACATGGACATAGATTGTTCCTTGTAGTTCATGACTATTTGGGTAAAAATAAGTCACATAACATGTGTTTACATACTTGTGTTGATTTGGTGGATATTTACAGTATGGTTGATACTCTTGATAGTTATATGGCTTGTTTGTAAACACTGCTGACTTGCTATTATTGTATTTGTGATTCATTAAGAATTTGTTATGTGATTATGCATGTCTACTTATTTTTTTGATTTATGTTGTGTGCATGTTATTAAGTTGAGTTGGCCTATGATACCTACCAGTACATAGTGGTTTATACTGATACTACCATGTACTCTTCTTTTGTTGAGTGCAGAAATTGTTCTAGGAGATCATACATGATCTCACCTCGAGAGTTTGATAGCAGATCTTAATCAAGGGTGAGCACTCCATCTCCAGGATGCCATGGGTCATATTTTTTGTTCTTATCTGTCTTTTGGGCAATGAAACATTCTTTATTTATATTATTTTTGGATATCTCTGTAGACATGATCTTTGTTAGTAGTTCTTGTACGATGACTTTTGGGTCCTGGAAGATTTAGTAAGTAGATTGTTTGGTTTCCATGTTACTGATGATTAACTCCTGATTATTATTGTTAAGATGGATTTATGAAAATATCATTTTAATATTGACAAAGTGATTGAGTAATGGTTTGATTTAGATGGTTCTCCCACAGGAAGATTAATGTGGGTGCCACTCATGGCTATTTGGGTCGTGAAAAAGTTGGTATCAGATCCCTAGGTTCTTTGATCTCATCGTACAAAGACATGTCTTGTAGAGTCTTGTGGAATGGTACGGAGACATTTCTACTTTTTGTCGGGAGGCTATAGGACACTAGGAAAATTTAAATTCTTCTTTCTTACATGATATTACTTGATTTTAGTTGTATTTGGCGATTCTAATTGGTATCTGTTAATAAGGGTAATGTCAAGTAGAGTTTCGTTGATTGGTGTTTAGGCCCTCACACCTAATCTTTATACGGTTATGAGGCATGTAGAGTCATTTTTCTTTCTTTATCTCCATCATCCCATCCTAATCTTAGACTACTAGATTGAATCCAATTGGTATCTAGACAATTTCAATTGGCATCTTACTAATTTTGAATAAAAATCTAGGATATTATGATTGGTATCTGTTAATAAGGTGTAAAAATTATTGTTAATATGTAAAGACTTCTAAAATTTATGAACTTATTGATTGCTTGTGTTTGATATTTGGCTAAACTTGTGTTGCCAGATTTTTGTCATTATAGTGAATTATTTTTGTTAAGTGATGAAAATTGACTAAGTTGTTTTGTTGATAAATGTGATGGGATTATTTTATTTCTTATTATTGTAAAACTAGAAATTCTATGGTGCTTATTTCTTTTTGGTACTATTATACTGATGAGATTGATGGTATGGGAATTGAGAGGATGATATCAGAATGTGATGTCGAGAAAAGATAGTGAAAAGCGACATGAATAAAGTACTGAGGTGATATATTTTTTCCGTAATGAGAGGTTCTTGTTAATGCTGTTGTGGATGGACCTTTGTATAGTTCGATTATTTGATATTATTTGGGGATCCTTGTGTGGTCCGGCCATTGAGACTGTATTTAGAATTTTTGTGCAGTTCTATTATTGAAACTATAATGGGTTCCTTGTGAGGACTAGCTAAGTGGCAATATTTTTGAGCTCCTTACGTGAATAAATTCTTAATGCTTGGTAAAATAATGAGTTTTAAATAAAAGTGAAAAACTAGCAGAGGTCTTGATACCTACAAAATTTGATCGATGACTTGTCTGGAATGCAATATTGGTGATGAGACTAACAATGACCTATAATCGGTTTATTTTGTTTGACCTTACTTCTGTGCTAGTGGTGTGGGGACCTATGTTGATTGGACTTTTCAAAAATATCAATGGGTGCTTGTCGGATTTGTCAAAACTAGTGTATTTCTAGAGAATCCAACACAGTGTGGCATCGAAAGTGAAGAGTCCACGCAACTTAGGTGGGGACCACTCTTGAGGTGATTAAGAGTTAAGTGAAGCCCGTAATTAAAATATTGTTAGGTAGAAATAAGAATGACTCTACATATCTGAAATTGGTGTTAGTGATATAAGAGAGGTTTGGCTTGACCATGAAGTGCTTGTCGTTGAAAAAAATTGAGTTAGTAATTGTCAGGACATAAGTTGTAGTTGTGGATTTATGCATTAGGAACAATTTTAAGAAGATCAATTATTATTGACTTGACCTCGTGGTTAAATTATATATTTGCATGTCACACAAAGTTGGCTGGTATATGACACTTTTAGAGGATAGTAATTTTTATGATAGTGACAATGCAAAATCAAATGGCTTTGTTACATTCATAAAATAATTAGTGATGACCCTGAATGGGAGAATAAATAAATTAATAAATGGCATGATTGATATTTTCTTGAGTGATACTTGGTGGATATTTCTTGTTGAGTGGTTAAGGTATGATGATTAATGGATATTAACAATATTTTGGAGGATAATGTGATATAGGCTCTATTTCTGTAGGACCCATAAAATGGCATGTTTCTACCTCTTTTAAATCCTATTGCTTTTCCTCTCTAGTTTAAATTAATTGTAGTGTGGTTATGATGTAAACCTATGTTTGGAATGTGGTTTTAGTATTTGAAGCATGATTTGTATATTTAGCCTTATTGGGCTAGTGTGGTAGTCTTGAAATCATAAGTTGGATAGAGTTGACTTGAGTACCTTATTTCTAGTCAAAGCTGCTATCTTAGGCTTGAATATAGCTTACCTGACATCTAGGAGATAAACTAGACACCTTAGCCTAACTTGGGGGCATAGTGTGCTTAATTATGAAAATTGAGGATTAGAAATAGGATCGTCTGGCCCACTTAGGCCTAAACTTTTGTTAAATCTTGTGGACTTAGTTGCGGATGTTAGACATAGATGAGTCTAGTAAACCTTAGAATAAGGTTACTTCGTAACTTGGTAACTTGTATTGATGTTCTCAGAATGTGGCTTTTGAATTGTGGTTATGATACTTCTTGTTGAAGTTATATTGGGCATTTAGAGATGATATTTCTCTTAGATACGTTATGTGGCCTATAGAGATGTTGTTTCTTCTAAGACTTGATGATTGGCCTATAGAGATGCTATTTTCTCTTAGATATGGAAATTGGCCAAGAGAGGTGAGACAATTATATGTCTGCCTATATTATACCTCCAATGTGTGAGATACCTCCTATATGTGAGATAATTAAAGATATGCTATGACTTATAAATATGATTATCGATATGAGTTTCGAATATATATATATATATATATATATATATATATATATGGGCGTAAGGCCTTGATTATGATGTTGTGACTATTCCAAATAAATTAATGGGCCAAGGATTGTGTTATGATAATGACTGAATAATCGAGGAGTGTTTATCAGTGTAAAGAATACAATTACAGTTTATGAATACATATATGTTGTATGCACATCTCTCCGATATGGGATGAAGAAAGATGTGGTATGTTGCTTAGGACTTTATTGATTAGCTACTAGTAAGGGCTAGGAATATAATATATTAGTTAATGAATCTTGCTTAGTTGAAACAAGGTAGCTAGTGATGGTTAATGTGTTACTTATGCTGAGGTCGGGTCTTGCATAGGTGAAGACTAGTTGGTATTGATGACTAAGTTCGTGATGTTGATTAGTCGATAAATGAGGAGTTGTGTTTTGATGAGGCTAGATAACAAGAGATGCTAGTAATAAGAGGTGAATAGTTAATAACTTTGAATAGTTGCTAAATGGTTAACTAATGAATGGTTAAGCAAGGATTAGTGGGTAAACAATGGTTAGATAATGAATGATGTCAGTTAATAAAAGATGGTAGGTGACAAGTAGTAATGTGTTGTCTAGTAATTATTAATGGATGATAATAATGAATGGTGGATAAATGATAATTTTGGTCTAGTGATGAACCTTGACTAGATGTTAGATGTTGGTTATTAAATAAATAGTGGTTAGTTTCTATCCCCTGAATAAGGATTATGTGAAAGATAATGTTTACGCTAATAACTAGAGGTTACGTGATGACTAGTGAACTAGTGATTCTATTGTAATAAGTGTTGGTTAGCTAATAACGAGTAGTTGGGAAGTATTGACTAGATAGATAGTCTATGGTGCTATGACTATTTTATAAGTATTTAAGTGTATGTTATTCGATAATGACTATTATGATGATATAGTGATACCCGACAAGGGCAGAGGATAATATTGATATGTGTTGATATCCGGTAAGGCGGGAGGTTGATTACGATGATGATGGTCTTGATGAGGACAGTTACGATGAGTTGTGGTATTGATTGTGTACTTTGTATTCTTTCCTTTATGCGCATCGCCTATCACCAGTATGCACCTATATTTATTAGCCAGTATAGGATAGTTACATATATATGGGTGAAAAATATGACTTGTGTTGTTGTATACTGACTAAACCTTCCGAGTCTGGGGTGGTGGGATATGCATAGGATCAGCTAGGTATTTGGTTGTTCGTAAGTTGAGGACTAAGGAGATTGTATCTGTGAAGGTCCAGTGGAAGAATCCTCCTATTGAAGAGGCCACTTGGTAGACCGAAGTAGACATGTGTAGCAAGTATCCACTTCTTTTTGCTGATTCAGGTAACTTCTAGTTTTTCCTTGACTTGTGTTTGTCATTCGGGGATGAAGGGGTTGTTTAATTGGTATCTGATGTAACGACCCTCCCGGTTGTTTTGTGAAATTTTCTATCTTTCCAATATTAGTTCTCCCTGTAGGTCGTACACATGATTTATGACTTACGGTGATGACTAGTACCAATTCTTTAGGTGTTCGGAAGTAATTTAAGTCATTAGTTGGATTATTGAGTTTAATAAATTTAAGCTTTATCATGGCAACCTTTGGTCAAGACGACCTAGATATGGTATATTAATATTTTCTGTAGGCCAGGAATGTACTTTTTAATCAATTAAATAATTGGTTTATTTCTATAGGACCCTGAATAAATTCTGAGGATATATTAGAAGTTTTAGGTAATTTAATTAATAATTTCGTGGGTCAAAATTATAATTTATTTACTTATGTGGTTAATATAAGGATTAGTTTAAGTAGGGTTTACCATTTATAATATAATATCATCAGTTATTAGGGAAAGGGGGGACGGGAGTTACAGTTTATGCGTTGCAGCTCTGAAGGGTGGGAATCTCTATCTCTCTCGCACTATTTTAAGTACGTGAGTAGTTCTCTACTACCAATTCTTTATATGTTGCATTCTTATATGATAGGAAAATATTTCTTGATACTTCTGGATTTGTGAATAGAATGTGAGATTGTATATTATATGTGCATTAGACGTGTTTGGTTATGCTATTCTTTACACCGATCCTATACCAACAATAGATGTGTAAATAATCTATAATGCTATAGTTATAATTACTTGGGAATGGAAATAGTATGAATATAATTTTTGGTAATTATTTTCTTTCTTTTTAATGTCAAGGGTAGTGGTACCAATCTTGTATGATTAAGGAATTTTTGATACAACAATTTTTAAATTTTTATAATTTGGTTGTTTTGCTATTAACTTGTTACTGGAATAATTTTTACTAATAAGGACAAAGGTAGTTATGAGTTAACGATTTGAGTAATAATAAATCACAGTAATAATGCTAAGTTAATGGCTAAGTTTTGAGTTCTATAGTTTGTAGTTTTGTGCTTGGGATTTTCGCACAGTCATCAACAATTATGATATCAATGAATTTAGGTATCCGATTAGGATTCATACATTAAAAAAATTCTTTTCGATATGCTAGTTTGTCTTCTTATGAGGATTATACACTTGAACTGATTTGAAATATTCAAAAACTGTATGGAAGGGCAAGGTACTTGCAAATTAGCTTGCATTTGGATTCTTCGGTTGAGGTAGGTTATGGTTTAATTAGAGTTTACGCTCGAATTAATTGTGTGTATGCTCCTAAATTGGATACTTATGGATTGGTATTCGGACATGCTTGAAATTGTTGATGTTTGGATTGTTGATTCGTGTATAAATGTTTATTGAAAATTGAGTTGATTAAATTGTCTTATGACTTTAAGTGTAGTTGTGAACTTGGTACATTATGTTGTATGCTGTGAGTTGTGTAAATTGATATTGATAATACTTGTTTATATTTATGTTGGATCGGGTATCACGCCAGTATGTTTATATTTATGTTGGGCCGGATACCATGCCGGTACGTTTATATTTATGTTGGATCGGATACCATGCCGGTACGTTTATATTTATGTTAGATCGGGTACCACACCGGTACATTTATATTTATTTTGGATTGGGCATCACACCGGTACGTTTATATTCATGTTGGATTGGGTACCATGCCGGTACATTTATATTTATGTTGGATCGGGTACCACACCGGTACGTTTACATTTATGTTGGATTGGATACCACGCCGGTACGATACATGAACATAGATTGTTTCCTATAGGTCATGACTAGTTGGGCAAAAATAAGTCCCATAGCATGTGAGTACATACTTGTGTTGATTTGGTGGATGTTTATAGTATGGTTGATACTCTTGATTGTTATGTGGCTTGTTTGTGAACACTGTTGACCTCCTATTACTGTATTGTTGATTCATTTAGAATTTGTTATGTGATTATGCATGTCTACTTGTTATTTGATTCATATTGTGCATGTTATTAAGTTGAGTTAGCCTACGATAACTAGCAGTACATAGTGGTTTGTACTGATACTACCCTGTGCTCTTCTTTTGTTCAGTGAAGAAATTATTCTAGAGGCTCATACATGATCTCACCTCTAGAGTTTGATAGCAAATCTTGATCCAAGGGTTACCACTCCGTCTCCAAGCTTCCATGGGTCATCTTTTTTGTTCTTGTCCATCTTTTGGGCAATGAAACATTCTTTATTTACTTTATTTTTGGATATCTCTTTAGACATGATCTTTGTTAGTAGTTCTTGTACGATGACTTTTGGGTCTTGAGAATTTCAGCAAGTAGATTATTTGGTTTCCGTGTTACTGATGATTAACTCCAGATTATTATTGTTAAGACGGTTTTATGAAAATATCATTTTTAATATTGACTAAGTGATTGAGTAATGGTTTGATTTAGATGGTTCTCCCACAGGATGATTAGTGTGGGTGTCACTCATAGCTATTTGGGTCGTGACAGAAACACAATATCAAAGTCTCCAGATAGACCCTTGAAATTTATTCAGGAACCCATAGAACTAAATAGTGTATGCTACTAGGCTATTCTTGATGTGTCAGACTCAATAGCACGGTTAGATTTTCAGTAAGAGGTAGTTTACATTAAATCAGCCCCTAAGACCCTTAAAAACTTAATTTAACTAGGTTCCATAATAAGGATCGAAATGCAAAATAAAGCCTCAAGACTCAACTAACTATGTTCCTAACCTAAAATTGACATTCTAGATCTAATGAAACTATAAAAATTGCCATCCGGCGCCCCAAACTCAAAATGTTGATAGAAATTAAACATTTTAAAGCCTCTAATAGTTTCAATCTCTCCCGAAACTCTCTCGAATGCACTAGAAACTTTGCTAATCGTCCCCACGACTCTCAAATAACAGGTAACAACTACGGAGAAGGATAAAATAGACAAATTACATAAAAAGAAAAAAAATCAAAACTATGATTGTTACAAAAGCGTGAGGAAATAAACCCTTGTAAAAGAAAGAGGCAGTCCCTGATCAAATGTCTTTAAGAATTTCACTCCAAAAGCTAAATTTTATAAAAATGAACTAAAGGAGAAGAAAGAACCAATTATTTATGTAATGAACGCAATCCTCCCAAGCACGTTCATGATCAAGGTATAGAGGAACCAAAGTATTATTATTCTGGAGTTAAAAGAGTGTTGAATAAATAGAATGAATTGTTTAAATTTATAAAAGCTACAAAAGAAACAAATAAAATTCGTAAAGCATTTGTCTCCTTGATCTGTCAGGTGTCATACACAATTGATTATGAAAGTAGAGCCTGAACATATGGAATAACATTCAGATAAAAAAAAGCACTGCACCATATATCATCAATTAGGTAAACAAATGTAGTAATTAGATGTCATTATTTATTCTCTTGCATAATTTAAAATTTTATTTTTATTTCCAACACTTAAACTCAATACCAGAGGTTCCATTGCGGATGTGCAAACTGAAGGCAATTTTTTAGTCAAACCCAGAGAACGAGGATAAAAATCTATTATAGTAAACAAAGAAAATTAAATTTAAATTTCGCTTCTTAAGCATACCAAAATTGCTAGAACAGAAAAGAAGATGAGACATACATGTAAGCTAACACTTCTCTACATGTAATCTTGAATATCTGAAGCATCGTAGATTGTCTTCCTGCATATAAACCATAAATGTGCCAAGAGGAGTGGACACTAATAAAGTTAATAGACGATGTAGAATATAATTTTATTGAGATAAAATAATGTAAACGTAAGATACATACTAACAGAACAAGTTAAACCGACCTTCGGAACTGGTTCAGAAAGAAACTTGGTCGGAAACCAAAGCAGTAACCCTATAGTTTAATATAAAGTAAGTACCTTCATACCATGTTACGTAATAGAAATTATCATAGAGAAATGGTTTACACAAATTGAAGGTCAAACATAGAGACATTTCATGCATGAAGAAAAATAATTTACACATTATCTCCAACTAGAGGATATTTAATAAGAAATATCTATCAACAAACTGAATAGATAACAGTTAAATAAGTGAATTTGTATTTGATAATTTTGTCTTTGAAAGTTTGAGGCTTTAGACTTGGGTAAATGCTCATTGCAAGTACACAGTAGTTGGCAAACAACTAGAAATAATTTACTAGTCAGAGAAGAATAAGCACAAATGAATTGAATTCTTGCTGTGACAACATAAATTTTAAGGAAATGTTTATAAAATTAAAATATAATGATCCATAAAAAACTTCCCTAGTCAATTTTGAATGTAAGTTTTGAGTGACTAGTTTAACTAAGGTTATTTAACTGACAGGTAATTTTGGGACAACTAATTTAGTTGGTGTTTAACGCGCCAAGTTCACAATAAATTTAATATCCTATGCCACTTGGCCCCTTGTGTAAGAAAGAATTAAAATTAGAGGGGTTTGAGTCTTTTGGATAAATTTTTATTTTTAAGAAAAAGAAACATCCAAAGAGAGCATCTCACGGCTTCAACGGGCATTAATACATGTATCGATGCTATAAAAGGAAAAGCTTATTATTATGAAATGACGAATTATATTTCAGTAATGTCAAAGCATACGGACATTAGCTGAGGAATTATTGACTTGATTATTTTTTGAGTGTATGTATTTCTTCATAATTAAACACACATATTAATGATAGTTAAGGCGACTAGATGCTATGTTTGGTATTTGATAAAATGAAATGTACCATTATCACCTATTCTGTTGATATTATATTATGCACATGCATTGGCATAAGATCGAATATGAGTAAGAGTCGAGCACGTGGCAGATTATTGGTGTTGCGATCATTTTATAATTATAAGTTGGGAACACGGGGATCGATCATGTTGGGAATTGTTTAATTTTGTGATAAGTGTATAGAGATCGTTTGACGGCATGTGAAGATTGCCCAATCGATATATGGACCTCACAAGTCCCTCATGGATCATGAACTCGCGAAGATTTCCAAGTAGTATATAAACGATTGAGGGAGTATTTACCTTCGAGGCATTATCCCATTTTATCCTCCATCCTTACTTGACTATTTGTTTAAATTAAGTTTAAACATTACGTGGCATTTGATTATCTCGTCGATTAAGCTCCAAAAAATATGAAAATATGCCTAACATACAAGCAAGAATGTAAACTATGCTTAAATATCTGGGGAACTAACATAGTAAAGATAAAGAGGCAATGAGGATAAACTATACTGTTTTAGCCATACTCCAGAACCTAACTAATATACCATATATCACTGGCCCATATACAAATAAAGTGCAGATGAAGGATACATATGAGTATACAACGCCAATGAATGGATATACAACATGAGGAAACGAAGGAAGCGAGGGATATAGGATAATACCATAACTATATATATAAATATATATACATAGAAAAAGCTCATCCAAAGGTACAACCTAAAGTAATCATACTAGCAACTTAAGGCCTTCTAATCATAGTAGGAACTAGTGCTAAAATAATTAGGAACTTTAATCTATACATCTAGATATGAGGTAATTATCCATAATAATGCAACCGTAAAGAAAGGAATCAATATCATACCTCGAGTCTCAATACAAGTTTAGTAATCAACCTATCACAAGCTAACCATAATAATAATACAATACAATAACTGGCTAGCCCGGGCAAACAATACCTAAATTAGGACCCATAAATTGAAAGGTCCAATCAACATAAAACACACCACAAATAATACTCATCATCTATACCTATACAACCTCCTGTAAGGGTGGTAGTTATTGGCTCATACTAGTGATAAGAAATGCACATGCAAAGTATAATCCATACTCACTATAACCAAGCCAAGTACCACCATGTAACCCAGTGTATACACCTCCTTCAGCTCGACGGATAACTAAGGCAAGACCTATGGTGACCCTCTCTTCTCCGGCACGATAGACAATGAATGAAGGGACCCCTCAGTTGTTCATGAGTACCCATATACACTGAACTTGTCCCGATCTAGGATTTTCAATAACTATCATCATTATCATTATCATCATCAATCTACTCTTCCAGTACCAAAGAATTATATATATGTATATATATATATATATATGTATATATACATGGTCCAGAACCATGGCTAAAAGTGTGTAAGTCCATAAATCCACTGATCGAGGAAAACTCTAGGACTAAATCATCATATAAGTGTAGGAAGGATTGCAATCTCTCTCTACCAAGGTAAATAGTAATAGCTAAATCGAGGACTAAAATCTATCTTGGTCAAATCTCTAAAACATCATTTTTAATCTCAAAGGATCATAAGTTATTAAGATAGTATGATTCCCATAATGAAGAAATCTATTATAAAAGTGAAAAGTGGGAAGAAATCCTTTTTTAGGAAAAAGAGTAGAAAAATCATATTTTAAGTTGAAATCGTACCATTTACCACTTTAGTGAGCATGAATGTACCAAATCTATGCATGCCATCACCAGTATTGAAATAATACAATTATAAGCATCTAAAAGTCTATAAACTATGGCCACACCCTTTATGAGGATAAATTACTTCCCGAAATCCAACCAATATTATAATCATGGTCTTGGGCTCAATGATATATATATATATATCCAATATAATCACAACAACATAATTTAGGAGAAACCATAAAAATACAATGAGTATCATATTAAACATCATACTAAAGGTTCATTAGTCTCAACCATGCCTAACATGATAGCAACCTTAGGTAATAAGATCCTATAAATATAATACGTATTTCACCTTAAGGGGCAATTACCCTTCTAGATTGCAAACTCATAAATTAGGCTAAGTCACAGTGCTCAACCTAATATTATTCCTAACATCCCTATCTAACATAGAACATATATAATACAACATCTCATGAGATAAGTAGACAGAAACCTACCTTAATACCAAACTGCAATCCTTGAATCATCCATGAATTGTTCGTTTACACTCCATGATCCTAAAATATTGTCACTCTATCAAATTAGTAATTTACATATTGTTAGGAGTAAAATGAGACCTATATTTCTATGTAAAGTGTCAGGTTGAAATTCGGGCCAATAACAAGCCCGCAGATCCCCCAAACAGAATCCAAAACTAAATCTATCAAGATGTCCCTCGATAGACAAGAAATGTGTGCTCAAAAGTTAAGCACAAACAGAGAACAAATCGGGTATCAAATCAACCCCTAAATTTTAGGAATACAAGACCTAATTTATTAGGATTTTACCATGAATTTAGATTAAAATGAAGGAAAAATTAAATGAAAAATGGCCAAGGAGAGTTAGGCTAGCTTACCTTAGCTTTTATGGATGATTTCCCACTTTTTCCTCTCTTTGAGATCTCAATTTGATTCAAAGATAATGGAAGAAATTGTAGAAAATCGGGTGAGTAAAGGGGAATTTAAAGCTACCAAGTGTCGCTTAAGCGGTCACTCTGCCACTTAAGCAACAACTGCTTAAGCATCTCAAAGATTGCTTAAGATATCTGGCACTAGAGGGTTGATTATCACTTAAGTGACTCCCAGGACACTTAAGTGATGCCCCCTTAAGTGGGCAAGACATCGCTTAAACAACCCTTGACCAAATGGTCAAGGTCACTTTAGAGACACTGTTTCTCTTACGCGACTACCGCTTAAGTGGTCATATGATCTCTTAAGTAGTTGCATCAGGTTCATTTTCTGAGTCCAAAATGAACTATAATTGGGTGCTCGAGATTCATTCAAAATACCATGTACACAAGAGAAATTTTCTACCGCACCAAATTTAATATTTTAAACTTAATGGAATTGTTGAAGCTTTCATCTGAGATCATTTTGATTAAATGTGGGACTCGCACCTATAGTTTTATTTTTCACATTATCTGCCCAATAGCCCAAAACTTGTCTGAAAGCATCGAGACCTGAACTAAGGATCCCCTAGCCTCAAATCAACTTTCTACAGCTGATGGTATTATCGGAGTTATCATCCATAGTCATCTACTAGGAGTTTTCCCAAGGCCAAATCCTAAACAATGAAAGCTCCAAAATAGAAAATGAGCCTAAAATCCAAACGAACCTCCTAATAATCAAACCGACATTTCCTTCAAGTCATAAATAACTTATAGACAATATGGGTGGGAACAAAACACTGAACATTTATGAAAATCTGGGAAACAAACTAAAAGGGTTATTACAGACTCAGTTTATCTATGATAGCGACATCCTGAAGAGACTTTCTTCTATTCTAGGTTTCCATAAAGTGCTATTAGGATATGAGAATGCCATTGCGAGTAGATTATCAAAATGTTATGAATTAACTCCTACCTTTTAAACACCATTTCATCTTATGCTACATGATGGATTGTGCTCTACCTCTTTCCCTCAATCAGAAGATTTCCTTATATAGAAGGTTAACTCTAAACTTCAGTCAATAGGAGGAATACATTTATCTAAGGTTCCTGTTATGGCAATCTAAAATCTCTTTATTATGCGAGATAAAAACTGTAACTATCAAACCTCTTTCAACTTGTCCTATCTTTGGATAAGTGTTACAATTAAGTCAGTTAACAAGATGGGAGTCAAAAAATTGAAATAAGAACTATCAAGTGATTCTTGAATGCTTCTGCTTAAGTTGATGGAGTCCAGTATGCTACTATATATACTGATCATTCCTAAGAAAATATTGATATTTGGCACAATATGAAAGATCTTTAAAATCCTTGATAGTCTAGAAAAAGGGAATGCGAATCTAGCTACCAATTTCTCTATTTAAAGAAAATGAAAACTTCCTAGACTGAGAGATTACTAATACTTTTTCTTCACCTAGTTAACTTAAACTAAACTAAAAATAGAAATAATCCTTCCTAATAAAAATAGCTTTCAATAATAACATGAGAAAGAAGAAGGTGACTTCTTAAGTCTGTTGACCATCCTCAAAAATAGGTGTGATAAAGTGTGAAACTATTCATTGGTATATGGGTTCGATGAGAAAGAATTTTTTTGAGCTAGATGCGAACCCAACTCTCATCAAGTTGTCTTCTATAGTAGGCCTCTTAGATGTATATTCACCTCTTCTCTTAGATGGGTTTACTACTATTGACGTTGTCTTTAAACCTTTGATTTGAATAATTAGGTATTGTTTCTAAAGGACTTAATTATTCTTACTTTAATATTAGGGTAGCCTATTTACTTAGACATCTTGGGATGGGGAATGAATGATGATGTAGATCCTCTTATAAATCTTACAAGGGTGAAGCTTGGAACCTGCCTTACAACAAAATGTCTCTTTTTTATTTTTAGAATCATCTTTTATACCTAGTAGGAAGAAACTTTCTTTTATAAGCCTAGGGGTAGGAGGTAAGGGCACTAATTTCTAGCCTGTGAAGTTATAGCTTAAGATTCATCTTATTTTGTATTAATATAAAGTCTTGATATTTAGTACCAATCATTATGATCATAGAAAAAAGTTTAACTTTGGAGGAAAAGATGCTCTGATTACTTTACACTATGTAAATAACACTTGCTTTGTCTCGTGAACTTAACTTTAGGCTCCTCTCTCATAACTTAGGTTGAGCTTTCTTCCAAATTAGCAATCACTCTTTAGAAGAAAGAATAACTTTATAAGAGCTTGGTTCACCTTTTTCTTTTAGTTAAATAAGAAGAAGTAAATCTCAAGGATTAGTATTGCAATATTTAGGATTCTTTGCTCTCAATCCTTACTTTCAAGTAAAGTTTCAGTCTATAGTTTAGGAGTTAGAAATATTCTCTACTAATATTTGGATTCTTTTTATGCTATTGCTATGGTGGTATGTGACATGATCTGAGAACAACAGTAAATATAAGGCCTTGTTGACTTATGAAAGCAGACTATGCTTGCTACAAAAGAGAAAATAGAACTCACTAGTCAACCCATATATCAATTTGGGTTTGTTTACTCAACCAACTAAGCAGACTAGGAAGAGATGCCCTTAGTTGGACTGATAGCAAGGGCCAACTTTAGACCATCATATGATATAAGCTAATCAAATCACTCGATTTTGAGAACTATTAATGTAGAGGCAGATAGAAGGACTAGAATTGGCTTGGATGTCCGTACTTGGATGTCTTAAGCATCAGTTTACTTTAGTTCCTCTTTTTTGCTTAGGATGGCTTGGGATCTTTATTCCCAAATTTTTCTCTCAAATAAGTTAATTATCAGTATGCTTGCTTTGCTAATAATAATAGATGATTAACAAGTCAAGAAGGGATTTCCTGCATAAGGCACTAAAATACCACTTTCATGAGTCATAGTTCTGTATCTCAAGTTCATAGAAGCGGTACAAAACGTGAGCATAACAAATAAGTCAAGACATAATAAAAAGGTAAACTTGAAGTCTCACAAGGACTAGGTCATTATTGAATGATCCCTATTTACTAAGAAACTTTAGGATGGATTTTAACAAGGGCGGTGGGGGTGGGGGTGGGGGTGGGGTGTTCATATCTAAGTCCTAACTAGAGCCTATAGAAGTACAAAGTTGCTTATGTCGAAAGTTGATTGAACATGTTTGGGTGCATATAAAAAGTGATAGATGAATTTATTCCCATATAGATAAATACAATGGATAGAAATCTAAGCAATCAACAAAGCATAACCCACCGCAAGTTGCTACTTTATGCTTTTGCCTATTTATTTTATAACAAAAGTGAATTCATTTGCATATGATATTCTTACGATACGAGAAAGGCATAAATCATCATATTGAAAGGGCTGTGGGATATTACATGACTGATTCCACTATTTTTGACATATGGTAAGAAGGGGTTCTAGTTAGAATAACTCCATTCCATCGTAGTAAGCCAAACATATTGAGATCCATTAGATGTGTTTGGGTGGTCCAAATCTTGATACTACAGAAAAAATTGAATAAAAAGAAAGAGGTATTTCTAACAATATCAACCTATGACTGAGATACCGACATTGATGAAATGAATGTATAACAATGCTACTCTCCTTGCCCATCCCATCTACTCTTAGTTAGCAAACCAAGAATCATAATAATTTGCCCTTTCATCTGGATTTCCCTTCTGAGATTGGTTTTCCCTCAACTTTAAACAGTTTTTCCCAGCCTGTTCAAGGTACTTTGTGTATGATACTTTTATGTTGTTACTTTCCTATCCCTTTTCAATTTATGACAACTATCATGAAATATTGAAATCTTATTGAAATCTAGGTAGTCATCCACTTTAAATTAAATAGTAAGTAAATCCATACCCAGTCTATTCTTTTCTCCCTATGTAGCGGAGAAGGTTCATTTGCTTCAAATATTTAAGGCAAGTGAATAATAATCCTTGTGCTATAGTTCTTGAATCAGTCTCTCTGCTAGACCTAAAAGGCCAATTTTGATAAGATCTAGTGCTTCATTAAAGAGGAATAAAAAATGCCTCTTAAGTATGTGCCGAAAGAGAGGTTTTATTTTTAGGGTTATGAAATTTCTTTTATTGGAAAGCACGTCGACGATGTCATAAGTCAAATGGGTGGGTATGGAGAGAGTCTCTTACCGCACTCACTATAGAGAGAATAAAATATCCTATATATTAGTAAGGTCTTATCTCATTATTAGTAGCCTTGGTGTAGGCTATACAGAGGCTCTGAAATTACCCTCAGGGCCTATTCTCTTATCTTGTTGGCAAGGATGGATTCAAATGTCTTTTTGAAAAGACTACACTCACTTACCATCCATACTCAAACCTATCCAATAAAAAAATAAGAACTTTAGGTTTGCTATGCACTCATGGAGCACTAACTTCAAATTGGTGATCGAATAGTGCAAAATAAAAACCAATGCAAGAACCCAATTTTTGACGATCTGCTAATAGACCCCCTCCTTTCAACATAGATAAAAACTATTACTCAAAATGGTTACTGGAAAAAGATTGGTTGTCTTTCAAACATTGGATCTCCAGTACAATCCAAGGAGATAGACTGCCATCTTTGGCATACCATTGACAGACTAAGGAAAAGACAGGCAAAAAATATGGTGATCTTCTATCCCTTCTTAGTCCTAGCTAACCAAATCATTCTAGATCCCTATAAGCTCATAGTCTCAAGGAAATAGAAAATATATTCCATCATTTCCAGGGGACACCAAACTCAAGTAAAGTTAAGCCGAGTTTGCTTTGTACCTTTGCTACTGGGCATTCATTGCCAGTCACTTCTAAATCTACTTTATATGGACTGCTAAATCGATTCCTCTTGGATTGATTAATAAATACTCTTACAATACCATGTATATTGGTTAAATACGTGAATTTATTAAGGTTGATTGCTCTTCTTTTGCCATCAAATAGAAAATTATCTTTTAGGGATGGCACCAGTACACTGCGAAAGATGCATGAATTGGCGTGTTGAACAGATATCTCTTAGGAAGGGTGACAATCTTCTAATTAAATATAAGTACCAAAAGTAATAGAATTGAGGTGTTCAGGAACTATTCTAGTAGCTCGGAAAACCTGACAAAAAGATAGATTAGTTCCCTTCCAGCTTACATGTGTTAAGCATGGTGTCACACCTTGCTTTTCCTTTATTACTTCTACCCTTACATCATAAGAGTATGATAAGGATAAGGATGAAAAGTTGGAGAGATCTTTAGGGGTGGAATCAGAGAAAAAAATTCATTCATGCCATGACAGTAGAAAAGGAAGGGTAATTTTGATGATTCATTGACACGACCCAAACAAAGGTCTAGTTATGTCAGGTGTCTCAAGTCCAACTGAGACCGGAGACCACCCCCAATACCCAACCATAATCATTCTGCAACCTATATCGGATGAATTTCAAACATATAACAAGATAGAACAAAAATAAATCAAAGATATTAATAAAATCAGAGACCATAACCAACCAAACATCGAACCAAATATCCACACGATGTTAACCCAAATGCTAATACCAATACCAAGGATGACACCAATACTGAAACCACCCATGCCCAGAGTAGTCACACAAAGTCTCTAATCGAAAACAAGGAACATCCGATCAAGACATGCCACCGACCATAGCCAAAACCAAACTCCAAGTAACAAAAACAAAGTAAAGAATTCCATAGCACGGAATGGAGTCTTCCGTAGTATGAAAGCTCACTACTTTAGTCTGACTCTGAGTTGTCCCCGAATCTAAGTCACAGAGCAGGAGGAGTAGTATGGTTGGTTCCTGCATCGCATGGGGGTACAGTGCCCAAAGACGGTTAGTATGATGAAAGCTAGCATGTACTAAGGAATAAGGATAAAATAATGTTATTATTCAAAAACAAAGTAAATAAACATATGCAATCACATACATATATACATATATAGCATGCCAGGAAAGGGAATCGAGTTTAGCATGAATTAAAAACCTTAACCTGGGTTATGTAGCTTTACTGTCATAATCCACCCATGGGCTATATGGGTCCAATATTACCCCCTAAATGGGCCCCAATGTGTGTAGCCACACGAACTAAAGATATCATAAGGGTCGAGGATTCCTGTGTACCCTTCACACTTTATGATACATATATACAAGTATGACTTGGGGGATTCTATGTACCCCACAAGAATATGGTCACCATGACCAACCCTCATGTCGGCAAACATGTGTTTTCAGTGTCCATTCATCAAACTCACACCTTCATGATTAGCTATCACAACCCACCATTATTGCCCAATTAAATAATTTAGCACATAACCAAACCAAAAGTCAATTATCAAGGCATTATGAAGTGGTATTGTTATACCGACTATAGCTTGCAAGCAATGTCATTAGCCAACATTTAAGGGATTTCCATGTACCCCACAAAGTTTCCAATTAAACCAAATCCATGACCACCAAGGCCATCCCAATCCATTTAAAAGCAACCAATTTTAGGAGTCAAGTATCAAGGCATTATGAAGTGGTATTGTCATACCGACTATAGCTTGCAAGAAATGTCATTAGCCAACACTTAGGGGATTCCCCTGTACCCCACAAGGTTTCCAATTAAACAAAAGACTTGGCCACCAAGGCCTTCCCAATACATTTAAAACCAACCAAACCAATTTAAGTTCCATTACCATATTATGCAATGCAAAGATTTCAAAAATAGTCAAACTATGTGACAAAATCATTCTCATTGACATTTTAACAAAAATGGTGAGGGCATATAACCACATGAAAAATGATAATTAGAACATGAAAAATGATAAGAAAACTTGGGAAAACATTATCCAACCTTGAACAACCAAAACCCCCACAAATATCTCAAAACCAAAACATTACCACAATTATACCATGAAAAACCATTCATTAAAACATGCTTTTAGTTGATCTAGAAACAAGGGAGGAGTAACATGCCAAGAAAGACGACGAGAAACCACCCTTGAAATCCCTAATTGATCCCCTTGAAGAAACCCTAGTATTTTCTTGAACCAAGAGATTGAGAGAGATTTAATAGTATTTAAAGAGTGTTTGGTCAAAAAAAATAGGTTAAGGTAGCCTCCAAAGGTGTTTAATGTTATGGGGTCAAATGGGGTTAAGAGGGAAAATGTCCAGAATACCCCCTAACTTAAACTATAAAAATTCCTGCAGGTGGGTACATAGGACCCCTCAACTCGTACCTACATCATACGAGTGGTACCCTCCGATCGTATCCAAGACAAAAGTTGGACTCTACATTCTATCCAACATACGACTTCTTTGCCTAACTTGTATCATCACTATATGACTAGTACCCCTAAGTCATACCCTAGGCATAACCCCAAAGGCTAGATACTGGACAACATACGATTTGGACCCTACCTCTCATCATATCAACATATGACTCGTATGGAATCTTCTCATACCTTATACAGAACTTGGCCAATATCACATTGAACAACATATGACTAGTGTCCCTAGACCCGTACCTACATCATATGACTCGTATGGTGAGTCGTATAATCAACAGAAGGCTCAAAGCTTAGTAAATTTCAAAGGACCAAAACCCAGGGTGTTTCAATTCTCCACCCTTGGATCATTCATCCTCAAACAATGGAACAAGGTAGTACAACCATGATTTTTACCCCAACACCCTACTCTAATCTTTAACTAAGTTAGAAAATAAGGATGTTAGAACACATACCTTCCACACGAATTTTTGGAGCATAAAACAGTAATGGATACTTGGACTTCGTATCCTCTTCAGCTTCCCAAGTAGCCTCTTCAACCTCGTGGTTACTTCATAGAACCTTTATCGAGGCCACTTTCTTAGTTTGCAATCGATGAACCTGCCAATTCATAATCTCAGTCGGGACCTATTCTTAATATAAAAAGTTTAAAATACCAATATCTTTGATAGGCATGACTTGATACAAACCACTCATATAATTTCTCAGCATAGAAACATCGAATACCAGGTGAATTGAGCTCAAGCGAAAAGGCAACTCCAATTCATACGCAATATTGCCAACCTTTCTCAAAACCAAGTACAGACCAACATACTAGGGACTGATCTTTCCTTTCTAACCAAACTGCATCACTCTCTTCATGGGAGACACCTTCAAGAACACCTTTTACCCAATCTCAAACTCTAACTCCCTTTTCCTCACATCTACATAGGACTTTTGGTGACTTTGGATAGCCTTAACTCTATCCTGAATAACCTTCACCTACTTCATGGCTTGGTGAACCTTATCCAGGCTAAATATATCTGTCTCACCAACCTTGAACCAGCTAATAGGAGACGTACACCTCCTACCATACAAAGCTTTAAATGGAGTCATCCAAATGCTAGAGTGGAAGATATTATTGTAGGCAAGCTCTATAAGAGGCAAATGCTCCACCAATTACCACCATAGTCAATCACACAAGAATAAAGCATATCCTCCAACGTTTGAATAGTTCTCTCTATTTGCCCATCCGAATATGGGTGAAAAGTAGTACTAAGACTCACTTTGGTCCCCAAACATTTCTAAAATGACCCCCAAAACTGAGATAAAATTGTGTACCATGATCTGAGATGATAGAAATTGGTACCCCATGCAACTTCACAGTCTCATGCAGATATAACCTTGCGTAATCCTCAGTCGAGAAGTTAGTCCTCACTAGCAAAAAGTGAGCCAACTTCATCATCCTATCCAAAATAATCCAAGTTGAATCACACTGATTCTGAGACCGAGGAAGAACAGTAACAAAATCCATATTGATCACTTCTCACTTCCACACAGGCAACTCAATCTCTTGGTACAATCCTTCAGGCCTCATGTGCTCAACTTTCACTTTTTAACACACCATGCACTTGGCAATAAATTTAGCCACATCCTGCTTCATATTATTCCACCAATACATCTCTTTGAGGTCACGATAAATTTTAATTGAACCCGGATAAACAACACAGCGTGACTCAAGCACCTCAGCCAAGATCCTCTCTTGCAAACCATTTACATTGGAAACACATAACCTCTCTTGGTATCGCAAGGTAACATCACTATTAATCTCAAAGGCTATCACATTCTGCCCAACTACATCACCCTTGATTTTTATCAAGACAGGATCTAACATCTTCTTCTCCTTGATTTTAGAAACAAGACATGATTGCACCACCACCTATACAAATACACCACCATCATTAAAGTCCAAAAGATGAACTCCAAGGTTAACCAAATAATGAATGTCCTTTACCAACTTCCTCTTCTTTTTATCCATATGAGATAGAATCCTTATGGATAACCTGCTAAGAGCATCAACAACCACATTAACCTTACCTGGATGGTAGTGAAAACTCATGTCATAATCCTTGAGCATCTAAATCCATCTCCTTTGCCTGAGGTTAAGATCCATCTGAGTAAACACATATTACAATATCTTATGATTAGAAAAGATATCTACATGCACTCAATATAAATAGTGCAACCAGATTTTCTATGTGAACACCAAAACCAATAGTTTTAAGTAATGGGTTGGATAATTCTTCTCGTGTACCTTAAGTGCATAGAGTCATAAGCTATCACCCGGCCATGCTGCATCAGAGTGCAACCAATCCCCACATGGGATGGATCACAATAAACCACAAACCCATCGGTGCCATCAAGCAAAGTCAAAACCACAGCCAAAGTTATCTTATCCTTCAGCTTCTCAAAACTACCCTCACAAGCATCATACCATAAGAATCTCACCCTCTTTTGAGTCAACTTAGTCAATGGGGTAACTATAGAAGAAAACTCTCCCTCTAGTAACCAGTTAAATCTAAAAAGCTTTGAATGTCAGTTGGAGCCATGGGTATAGCCCATTTCTTAACCACTACAATGTGGGTCTACCATGATCCCTTCACTAGAAATGACATGACCCAAAAAGTGACAGAATTCAACCAGAATTCACATTTTGAAAATTTGAAATACAACTATTGCTACTTTATGGTCTACAATACTACACAAAGGTGATCGACATGATCCACCTTACTCTTAGAGTACACTAGGATATCATCTATCCACACAATGATGAACAAGTCCAGAAACTGATGAAAGACCTTGTTCATCAAATCCATAAATGCATCGAGGCATTGGTCAACCCAAAAGACATAACCAAAATTCAAAATGCCCATACCGAGTACTAAATATAGTCTTAGGGATATCCACCACCTTAATCTTTAATTGATGATACCCAGGTCGAAGATAAATATTGGAGAAAAACTTAACACCCTACAATTGATTAAACAAATCATCTATCCATAGAAGAGGGTACTTATTCTTTATCATCACCTTATTCAACTGTCAGTAATCAATGCACATCCAAAGGGAACTATTCTTCTTACGCACGAAAAACATCGGTGCACCCAACAAGGATACACTAGGATGGATGAAACCCTTATCTAAAAGATCATTTCTCTTTAATCTCGTTTAACTCATCCAGAGTCATTCTTACGAAGGAATAGAAATTGGATGACTGTATGGAACAAGATCAATCCCAAACTCAATCCCCCTATTAGAAGGAACAATAGAAAAGTTTTCAAGGAAGACCTCAGGAAATTCATTCACCACCAGGACAAAATACGAAGTAGGACCCTCTGAGTTAGAATCTTTAACTCGAACCAAATAAAAAAGACCCTCCTTGGAGATTAATCTTTAAGCTCTAAGATATAATATGAACCTCCCCTTAGGAGTTAGGGAACCACCCCTACTACATAATTAGCTTATTAGGGAATTTAAAGAGAACCTTATGGGTTCGACAGTCTAGAGGCACATAGCATGAGTGCAACAAATCCATCCTCTATATGACATCAAAATCTACCATATCTAATTAAAACATATCCACCACTATTTATTTACTACCAATAGATACCACACATAACTTATAGACTCTTCAAGCAATCACAGAGTCACCTACCGGGGTTGAAATAGAAAAAAGGTCCAAAATACACGTGGGACCAAAAAATGCACAACCATAAGTGGGATCATAAAAGAAAGAGTGGACCCCGAATTAAGTAAATAGTATATATCATGAGAAAAGAGTTTCAATATATACCAGTCACGACACCAGGTGATACCTCAGACTTCTATCAGGTTGTGAAAGCATAGATGTGGTGCTGGTAGGTACCGAAGCCAGATGGTGCACCCATTGGTGCTGAAGCTAAAGAAGAGGCAACTGGAACCTTGTTTTCCCCAAAGGCAATCTTAACAAGAGAATAGTTTCTAAGCATGTATCCTGGATGACCATAATTAAAACACCTGTCTCTCCCCTCATCATAGAAACCCCAATGTAATCAACTATAAAATCAGTAGGAAAGATATGATGGAGCTGGCTAGGCTTTACTAGCCTGAGATTGGGAACCCTGTGCCCTAAAGTTGTCGCCACCATGTAGATTTCTATCAACCAATGGATTTGGGAGCACTAGCTATCGAGTAAGACCTAGAATTGTGCCACTTCTTCTTGGACCATTTTCAACCATCCCTGCCACTTTGTTGTTGGCCACCACCCTGCTCAAAAAACCTAAATTTCTTACCCTACCTCTCTACTATTTTATCCTGCTTCCTCTTATCTTTCTTTACCTATTTCATGTGTACCACAAACCTAGAGATATCTATGTCCTTTTTTAACAAGGTAGCCTTAGTCTCTAAGATCAATTCTTAAGACAAACTGAAAGCGAGCTTTCTCATTCTAGCCCTCATATTAGAAATAAACTTTGGAGTGTACCATGATAACTGGTGAAACTTTAAGGCATATTCCTTGATTGACATCTTACCTTGCTTCATATTAACAAATTCTTCTGCCTTTGTTTCCCTCAACTCAGGAGGAAAGAAGAGATCCAGGAAAGAATTAGAAAATTCCTCCCACAGATATGACTTAACATCATCACCACTTGCCTAATCCTATTCCTCATACCATTGGTAACCCATATCTTTCAGCTGATAAGCGGCAAAATCCACACCCTCCATATTAGTGGCATGTATAACACAAAACTGGCAAACCCTTGTGGCCTCAAAAAATGGATTAAATAGAACACCATGCTCAGACTGAGAAGATACCAAATATGACAACATATGAATGGACTGACAAAACTCAGCATTCATCATTTCAGCCTGAGGAGCTCGAAAAAGACTAGAGAAAATCAGTAAAACTTTAGGATAATTAAGAACTAGACCCCTAGATTTGGTATGGATCCCATCGGTAGAACTTGTCCCATCAGCATTGTCCTCAGGTAGGATAGAGGAGTGTCATACCCCAAACTTTCTTTAAGTCAAATCTAGTCTACAGAAGAGTTATTGATGACTTCCTAAATGATTAATGTTTAAATTAGATAGAATTTCCCTAATTTCAACTTTTTATCATGTGGAAAATTGAATTATCTTTTCAACGATACCAATTTAGTCCAAATCTGAAATTAGAGTAAAAAGTTATGGACGTTTTACAGAGGGCTATTGGAACTGCTCAGAAGCGACAATCAAGCCAACGGACCATCAAGCTAGCGATGGAGCGTCACCCAAACTATCGTAGGAGAGGTAGTAAGTCAATCTTCTAGCTAAGGTATGATGGACAGTTGATGGACCGTCGAGCTTGCGACTGATCGTCGCCCAAGCCATCGATACTAAGGCAGTAAGTCCCTATTCTAGTACAAGTGCAACAGTCAGGCCGACGGACCGTCCAGCCAGCGATGGACAGTCGCACGAACCGACGTAAATCCTGTTCAAAAAATTTAAGACATTTTAAAAAGGGTATTTAGGTCTTTTTCCATCCATTTTAACCTTTAATTATACCAGACCATAGCTCATAACTTCATTATTCATTCACAACACAAAATTAGGGTTTATCTAAAAGATCAAACCCCAAGAATAAGAAACCCTAGGTGCTTAATTGGAAGTCAAGAACTCAAGCTTCCCTTCACCAATCTTCAAGAAATCATCCACCCAGGTATGTCAAGTGTTCATTCATAGATTCCTTACGTCCATGAAGCCCAAGAATCCAAATTTAAATTATAAATTGTGATGTTTATTTTGTAGATTGATTATGATCATGTTGATGTTGTGTATGATACCCAAGTTGGAATCATTAAATGTGTTTTCATTAATTTATTCTAGCATATGGATTGAAATCTACTAAATTGTGGTTATTTATGCAACTATGATGAATTAATTTAATGTCCATACCTAAGCTTATAGTTATACATGCAAGGTGTTCGATAAAATCTCTAAGAGAATAGGAAATATGCCTTATGACTCAATTGTGACCACAATGATGAACCTATTCTTTACCCTTATGTTCAAAATGACTTCCATGTTATTTTTATGCATTGAAATTGTTTGATGGATTGTTCATGAGATTAGCCTATGAAATTATGACATGTTTATATGCTTTCCTATTCATGTACCAAACCATTATAATCAAGTTTCTCATTAAATTCCCCAATATTGTATTATGGATTGTTGATTATGCTCGTGAGACCAGGAAGAGTCATGTCTTTTAGTTTCATGCTATCAAGTCCTGAGGTTACTTG
Source organism: Capsicum baccatum var. pendulum (assembly GCA_030864225.1). Taxonomy (NCBI): domain Eukaryota; kingdom Viridiplantae; phylum Streptophyta; class Magnoliopsida; order Solanales; family Solanaceae; genus Capsicum; species Capsicum baccatum. Next base: position 166,384,433 of record CM061558.1, on the reverse strand, counting down.
TACTAGATAATTTAGCAGTGTGCCTAGAGACAGTATCAGTTTCATGATAACCTTAGTCAAGTCATGATCAGTAGAATTCAATCAGTTACATGACTCAAGAAAACTAAGTAAATTCAGTATCAGTCTAGTAATCTCAGAAATCTTAGCAATCTCAGTAATCTTAATAATCTCAGTAATCTCAATCAGTTATCAGATCTCAGTAATATTCCATCAGTCAATGGAACTCAGTGAACTCAGTCCAGTCAATTCAGTATAATTAATTCAATGTCTAATCAGATGGGAATAGGATCAGCACCAAGTAAGCCCAAGGATGGGAACTTACCTGCGAGTAGAGGGTGTGATTCTTAGAAGAAATCCTTGCACTCCAAAACTACGTAGCTAGCATAGTTTGAGACGTCAAACCTGTTAGATGAGGGTAGTGAGGTGGCTTAACATATTATATGAGGGTCCCATCATTCTCCTTAGAGTACCTATTAGACGAGGGATCACTTACAGCTTATCCTTACCAGTGGCGCGGTATTGACACCTTTCCAATTGGGGTTATAGATTACACCCCAACTCAGCTATAATATCTTATTAGGGTCATATCAGTTAAAGGACTACTTCCCATAGTTACAGTTTTAGTCTCAGTAATAGAACTCAGATAGTTCTACAAAATTTAGGATAGTCAGATACAGTCACTCAGTTCAATACAGAACTCAGCTAGTTTCATTAGAACCTAGATTATCAGACTCAATTGCTCAGTATCGATTATATCAGTTATCAGAAATCCATGTTATCAGTATTCAGACTCAGTAATCAGTGTTGTCACAATCCCATTTATAGTTATGTATTCATGTATGTATTCCCCGATTTATGTTACTCAGTCAGTCAGTAGTGTTCATGCATATGAACCCTTGCATTTAACCTACCTCACTTGCATACCAGTACATTCAATCGTACTGACGCATACTTTTCTTTTGAACTATTGTATTTTATACCATAGGTTCAGAAGCACGAGCTTCAGAGCATCCTTAGTAGATTAGACGTTCAGCAGCCAGACTAGCAGTGAATCCTCATCATTCTAGGATAGCATGATTATTTTATTACTTTATTATTTTAGTAGTTCGGAGTTAGTTCGAGATATGTCCCATCAACTCCACAGTTTTTAGACAATTTAGAGGCTTCCAGACTATAGCATGTTCAGACAGTTATTTTAGCTTTATTTTGGTATTGATATACCATATTTCCAGATGTTATGTTTTATCAAATATTTGAACCTTATGGCTTTTCAGACTTATTCCGTATTTATACAATATGTTATGAAGTACTCAGTTACAGATATCAATCATGGGTTAGCTTGTGGTCCTTCAGGGTCATGAGCACCGTGTGGCATTTTGGGTACCAGATTCGAGGCATTACAAGGAGTTTCTATAAGCTTCAGATCTTTGAGGTGGCATGATCTAAAAAGCAAACAAATAGGAAAGAGAGAATATTTCAAGACTTAGATCTACTACTTAAAAATACAACACAAGAAAGAGAAACATTCCTAAATGTTTTTTAGCCTCTCCGTTATGAGTGTGGCATATTACACAACCTTAAAAGAGGCTCCAATCGACATTGCTTTGTGTACTCCCAATTGACCATGAACCTAGGGCTCTAATACCAATCTAACACAACTCGAACTATGGCCTAGACGTGTTGGGTTCCTCATGTCTAACTGGGACCGGAGACCACCCAATTACCCAACCATAACCATGCTATAACCTATGTCGAATGAATTCTGAACATATAACTAGATAGAACAATACTAAATTGAAGACATTACTAAAATCTATAACCATAACCAACCAAAAATCAAACCAATTATCCAACCTATGTCAAGCCTATTGCCAATACCAATACCAACACCGCTCATGCCCATAGTAGTCACATAAAGTCTCCAACCAAAATCAAGGAACATCCGGTCGGAACATGTACCAACCAAAGTCCAATAAACAAAAACAAAGTAAAGAAGCCATAACATGAAATTGAGTCTTCCAAAGTATAGAAGCTCACCACTTCAGTCTGACACTGAGTAGTCCCCAAATCCAAGTCACTGAACAGGAGTAGTGTCGCTGGTTCCTGCATTGCATGGGGATACAACGCTCGAAGAATGTTAGCACGATGAATGCTAGCATATAATCAGGAATAAGGATAAAATAATGTCATTATTCATACCAAAGTAAATAACCATATGCAATCACATACATATATACCATGTCGGGAAAGGGAATCAAATTTAGCATGCATTTAAAACCTTAACTTGGGTTGTCTAGCTTTACCATCATAATCCACCCATGGGATATATGGGTCCAGTGTTACCTACTAAATAGGCCCCAGTGCGTGTAGCCATACAAACTAGAGAAATTATTGGGGCCAAGATTCTCACGCACCCTTCACTCTCCATGATACATGTATACAAGTATAACTTAGGGGATTTTCGTGTACCCCATAATCATATAGTGACCATGACCAACTCTCATGTCGACAAACATGACCGTCCATCAAACTCATATCTTCATGGGTAGCTATCACAACTCTCCATTATTGCCCAATTAAAACAATTTACCATATAATCAAACCACAAATTCTAGGAGTCAATTATCAAGGCATTATGAAGTGGTATCGTCATACCGACTATAGCTTGCAAGAAATGTCATTAGCCAACACTTAGGGGATTCCCCTGTACCCCACAAGGTTTCCAATTAAACAAAAGACATGGCCACCAAGTCCTTACCAATCCATTTAAAACTATCCAAACCAATTTAAGTTCCATTACCATTTTATGTAATGCAAGGATTTCAAAAATAGTCAAACTATGTGACAAAATCATTCTCGCTAGCATTTTAACAAACATGTTGAGGGCATATAGTATCCAAAACCAAAACCAAGTATCAATTGACCATTCCTATGTAACCACATGTTCAAACCATTATTATAACATGAAAACCATAAGAAAAACATGGAAAACATTATCCAACCATAAGCAACCAAACCACCACCCCCCAACACATATTTTAAAACCAAAATATTACCACAATAATAACATGAAAAACCATTCATTAAAAAATGCTTTTAGTTGATCTAACAATGAAGGAGGAGTAACATGCGTTAGACACTAAGGAAGATTTAGATAAACCACCCTTGAAAGCCCTAATATATCACCTTGATTAAACTCTAGCCTTTTCTTGAACCAAGAGCTTGAGAAAGATTTAAGAGTGTTTAGAGAATGTTTGATTGAAAAAGAATATATTAAGAAAGCCTCCAAAGGTGATTTATGTTGTGGGGTCAAAAGGACTTAAGAGAGGAAATATCCAAAATACCCCCCAACTTAAACTGTAAAAATTTCCACAGATGGGTACTATTGGACCTTTCAACTCGTACCCATATCCTACGAGTGGTACCCTCCAATTGTATCCAAGATAAAATGTTAGACTTCACATTTTATCCAACATATCAATTCCTTGCTTAACTTGTATCATCACCATACGACTAGTACCCCTAAGTCATACCCTAGGCAGAACACCAAAGGCTAGATACTGGACAAGATACAGTTTGGACCCTACCTCTCGTCATATCAGCATACAACTCATATGTAGTTTTATCATACCTTGGGTAGAACTTGGCCAATACAACATTGACCAACATAGGACTAGGGTCCCTAGACTTGTATCTATATCATACGACTAGTATGGTGATTCGTATAATCAACAGAAGGCTCAAAACTCAAGAAATTTCTAGTGACCAAAACCCAGGGTGTTTCATTCATTCCTCTTGAGAATGAAGAAGAAGGGAGATATTTTTTTAACCAAAAAATTTAGTCATGTAGATCTTTTATTTCGCCAGAATTCATTGATTGCTCTGTACAAATTTACAATGGAAAAAATTTTGTTCGTTGTAAGATTTTTAAAGGAAAGATTGGTCATAAATTTAGAGATTTTCCTTCTACACTAAAGCAAAGACCTTCGAGAACAAATTTTGTATCGAGAAGAAAAAAGAGGAAAAAGTAAAGTCTTAATGTATGGCACGAAAAGAAAATCCAATTTTGGTAAGAATTGATCTAAAGTTCATATTAAATTTGTTTTAGTAGGGGCGACTACAAAAGTAACCAAATAGGTCAGTCTTTTAGTTATCCCATATTAGAATATCAAAGGAGGATGTTGCAAATACCTGAGGCAGACATAACTTCTTCTAAGGATAGAAGATTACTGAAAGACACCTAGGACTATAGTATATTGTGAAATAAGAACATTGGATGGGCGTGATTCGACCGTGTCTCTGTGGCATAGTTGAATGTAGATATCATAAATGTGAGGTGTAGGATACCAGGCCGAGAAACCTGGGCAACCATTCCCCTATATGCCAATCACTAGCGCATCCATGGACCCGACGCCTATCTCAGTTGGAGATGCCTAGACTGATCTAAGAAGTGTTAATTCGGTTCAGATAGACTTAGTTAAAGAATACCACTACCTCGGGAATCAATAAGAAAATAAATAATATGTTTCAAGTCAATGAATAAACTGAAAAGAAATGGAGTGACCTTTCTCACTCAACGCCTAAAGCACACTATGCACCACTTCAATAAACAGTGTTTGGTGGAATCAATGAACCATGAAATTTGGTTACATATATGGGGAAAAAATCTCATAGTACCTTCTAAGATGGATATACAGTGCAATGGAAGGAGCCTAAATCGACCCCTTCTTTTTTTTCTTTGAAAAAGTAATAAGGTATAAGGATATTAAACTCTCGAATGAGACTAAGAAACTACCAACCATTTCTATGCGCCCTTGACCTATTTTGATATTGATCAAAAACCTATCTCTAAAGTAGATCCTAGTTTAAGCTATCAAACAAGTGATGATTGAATAAAAGGAAAACTACTAGTAGGGAAATGGATGGGGTCTCACTTAATAAAAAGAGTAGTGAGGTTTTAAAATGGGAGAATATCATCTCAAAGTATGGGTGAAAGTATGTTACATTTTGACTTTCTCTCCTGAGATCCACCACAAGTTGGGTTTCAGAGTCGTGTGATAGGTGACTATCCAGCATGGTTCAGAGAGCACTTTAGTCTGAGCTGGTGAATGAAAGCCCACCTATCAAGAAAGACAGAAGCAACTCTTTCTATGGTGGAGTTACCATTAACTCTATTTATTATTATGGTAAATTAGTGTATCAAGATATCAATGTGAGATCTTATTTTGATTCGATACGTCCACCTATAAAACTGACCTTTGTCTTTCATCTTGGTAGATGTATTACTATATATTTTTTCAAATGAACAGTCATTCATTTGTTTCTTACCCATCAACCATGATGATTGAAATGATGTAAAAAATCTAGACCCATAAAGTAGAAGGGCTGGTGTGGGGTATTTGGGAAGTTGGTCCAATCAGGTGTCTTTATTCAAATAACAACACAGAAGAAGAATGAAATAAAGTGATAGGCCTGGGGGATGGAAAAATAGTCTAGTTAATCATTTTTCAATATAGGGAGAAGCAAATAAAAGAATATATTTGGTTGAAAAGGAAGTAAGGCTATGGATACCATGACTGATAACCATCAATAAAGAAGAATCTTTCTAAAGCACTTTGTGTTTGTGAGTCCTTCAAGCATCCAAAGTACATCGATATTGAAAATGAAATATAATTCTTTATAGGAAATGATGATTCCTTTAAAAAACAACATTATTCAAGTTCTTTTTCCCAAAGAAGTCCTGCCCCAACTGCCCGGCTAGTCATCTACTTAAAAAGACCCTCCTTGTAGTCTATATTTCCTTGAATTATTTGTTCATGCAAAACTTATTGAGGACAAATAATAAAATGCATTTCAACCCCATCGTAGTTCACAATTATTTCATGGCACTGGGCGTGGCTGAACCATCTATGATCAGGTAAGCTAATGCACAAGGAAGAAGCTTAGATAAAAGAATACATTCTTGCATCACTTTTTGTAGAAAGCTTGGCCTGCGAAAAAAAAAGTATTTGGCCAAAGAAAAAAAGAGTTTGACCCACTTTATTCGCTAAGAGAATGATATTCACTTCACGGGAACAACAAAAATCACAATCTCACTCTTTTCTTACTTCGGTGCTACCGTTTGTTTCAAGGGATGGGGGTGTATAATAGTCTTTTCTTTGAGGTTACCCATGAATAACTCCTAGGTAAATTAAGGAGAAAATGTTGGAACCTCATGGATAAGGATAAACTAATGGAATTAATTGAGAAATTCATGTGCCTAAATAGGATAGGAGAATTGATAAAGGGAATAGAGATGATGACAAAGATCTTACTGAGAAAAAGAAGAATTCCACACAGGTACAAAAATTATTAAGAAAGTGAATAAAATGCAATATTTGTTGTATAATAGAACAAACACGAATAACTTAATTGAATCGTTCAAGATTAAATTTTCTATCAAAGTGCTTCTCCGATTGCTCAAGATATCTCTTTTAAATTGAGGAACAAAACAAGATCATTTCATTCTATTTTAAGTCAAATAGTTAAGAATATTCCATTAGTAATGAAAAAGGGGCGGAGGGGATCTGTATATATTGTTCAGGTCGATTAGAAGGTGCAAAAATAGCGAGAAATGAATGCGAAAAGTATGAAAAAATATCTCACAATGTATTTAACCATAAAATAGATTATGCTCCTGCAGAAGTATCACTTGTAGACACGTGATTTTGACCCTCCCCGAGTTTAATATATATATTTTTCCGTATTAAATATTTATATTTGGTTTGGTATTATTTTAACTCTTATTTTAATTTTAATAAATTTTAGTTAAAAAATAAATAACTAAAAGAAGTTAATTTAAAGATATTATTTTATTTTTATTCTAATTTTTAAAAAAATAATAATACAATAATTTAAAAAATATTTTAAAAAAAAAACTTAATAGTTTAGTACTATCTTAATTATATTTATGTTTTGGTTATTTTTAAAATTTTATTATATTTTCCTAAATAAGAATAAATTAATTAGTTATTATTATATTTATTATTTTATTTATTTATTATTTATTATTATTTTTATTTTTTATTATTATTATCTTCTATTAAAAAAAAGAAAAAAAAATAATTTTAAATTACCTACCCTATCTGATAATAATTGTTCCTTCCCCTATTCCCCCTCCCTTCCCCCCCAAAAAAAAAATCCCTCTACTTAAAGGACTCCCACCCACAGAGAAATCTACGTACACAGACTCAGAGATAGAAAAGGATCAGAAAAAAAAAACATCAGTAACCAGTAAAAAAAAGTGAAAATCAGATAACAACAAAAAAAATCAGATTAAAGAGAGGGAAGAAAGGTTTAAGTGGGATTTCGGTCAAAGTTTCCGGTGACGACGTTTTAATTTTGCTCTAATACATTAACAGGTTCTACTTCAAATTTGAATTACTCATTGTATGAAATTTTTATCAGTGAATCAAATTTATGTTAGTGATTGATGATATGTAGTATTATTTATTTTATATTTTGAATTATGAAAATAAATATAGCAATACCCTGACATATATGCATATATTCACTATCAAAATATAACACTTTCACACATACTGTTTTGCATAACAACACTGCATCACTCCGTCATCTTCTCCATCAATTTACATGCGCACGCTAAATATGCCCAGTTTTAAAAAAAATATATGTATAGCTTCACATTTCACACACATATACACATTCTAGAGAACAAAATAGATAGTTGAACGAGATGAAAAGAAATTGGTATTTTCTGAATTTTTCAGCAAGTAAATCTCAAAACGAAGGCAAACTTTGCTAGAAAAATCCATCCCGCCGTTGACCCCTCTATTCCTCGCCAGATCTGGCCAACCAATTAGATTTGTGTCACTCCCTCTCCCTTTCCTATCGCTAACCATTGTCGGCACTTCACTGCGTCTCTGAAATCTGTTGAAAATATTTAACGGAGTGATGCCGATGATATCAGTCCTAATTTCGGCGAAAGTTTATTAGAAAATGAATGGAGTAGTTACAGGATGTATGGATCAGATATGACATTATTTTAAGAAGTTAATAATGATATGGAATATTGAATTTGTTAAATTTCATATTTGGGTTAATGATTTTATGTTACTTAACAGTTTATGTATAATAACTTTGTATATTATTCTTATATATTGTATTATTTATTATTTTTATTATTTTGGCTTATTAGTTATATCATTAACAAGATTTAATCATTATTTGTTAAATTAAATAATCATTTTGATAATTTTTGTTCAAAGTAGATTATTAAGATTAAATATTTTTTCAAATAAATAAATAAATAATAAATTTTAAGCACATTTAAAATTTTGTCTCAATTAAGAATACGGTATACGTATCTCTTGAGACATTTTAAAATTCAAGGATGCAATAATGCACCTTAGAAAATATTTTCTAAAATTAACTTTCACCGATTTATTTTTAAACATAAGATAATACACAACATTTTTCGTATAATAAAAATAGAGCAAGATTAATATAATATGGATTATTTTATAATTTTTATTATTATTATTATATTGTTTTATTTTTTCCATTAATAAGATCTTATTATTATTATATTATTTTTATTTGGCGTCATTAATAAGATCTCATTATTTTATTATTTTAATTAATTATTTTTAAATAAAATTCCTCTAAATCACTATTAGAATTAGATAGAACTTTGAGTAATAAAGTCTTTAATATTAGATAAATTTTAGATACGTTTAAAATATTTGTCTCGATTAAGAATGCGGCGTACGCATCTTTTTGAGACCTTTAAAAATAATTCGAGGATGCAATATTACACTTCGGTAAAGTTCGTCTTAAAATTAATTTTCACCAGTTTAATACAAGAGTTTCAAATAATTTTAGTATAATAAAATAAGTGATTTTAGGGCCTACTAACATATTCTGCCAAAATAATTTAAGTTAAGATAAGTCAATAAAAGTGACCATGCTAGAACCACGGGACTCGAGGGGTGCCTCACACCTTCCCTCGGTCAATAGAATTTCTTACCTGATCTTCTATTTTTGCAGACCAATAAAGAGTCATTTCTTTTTTATTAGGGATTCAAAAGGTAACTTGAAACACCATAACTCGATTCCAAGTGACGACTCTGTAAATAAATTAATCCCTATTCAAAATTGTCACTTTAATTGAAAAAACCCTTCGACCTCGACCCTCGACCGAAAAAGGAGTATGACATCTCTGGTGACTCTGCTGGGGAATAATAAGAATTTGAGCTTTTTATATTGACTTATATTTGCTTTAATTATTGTTGATATTGTGTTTGTTGGCCTTATGTGCTACTTGTCGCTTATTTACCGATTTGATATTGATTGAACTGTATTATATATTGTCTTCTCTTGCGCACCCCATCTGAGTCTCTGAAATAGGATAGAACAAATGCAGCATATGCATCCTACTTTTTTTTAAGATAGCCGGAGTGTCAAGGAACCTGGTGAAGGATATAGTCACACATGTTAGGCGGGGTTCTGATCGATAACAAAGGCGGTGTTGCCCTACTACCGACCAAGTTGTCCCTCCTCAGCTCGAGTGACCGCTCGGGTAAGACAGTCTAGAAACCTATCCCTATTAGGTTTAAACTTAGAAGAACTGTAAACTCAAAATATGGTTATCCCTATTAGGTGCCACTTTATTTGCATCTTATGCATTTGACTTAGCGGGACTCGGCATAGGGCCAGGTCTGTCTAGGACAGGTAACCTACTTTATAAAGACTAACATGTGCATCCTACGTGCTCTTTGATATTTTTTTGGAAAGCTATTTGTGTGTTGACTGGCTTTTAGGCAACATTAAAATGCAAGAGATTAAATTATCGTCACATTTAGTGAATCATTTTTGAAAGAAAAACTTTATTTTTAAAAGAGAAAATTTTTAGTAGCATAGTTTTATGGTTTTCATGAACTACGAGGGTCTGATTCTCACTCTTTAGTGGGTTACGTAGTAAGTCCTTCCCAGGATACGACCATATATTTTTAAAAATTATTCATAGATTTATTGGGGAATATTTTGAAAATATGATTACTTTCATAATTATGTTTTTAATTCTCAAGTCCAATTTTTATATATCTTAATAGCCCTGAATCTTTAGGGATCATGAGGCTAAGTTTTTATAAAATATATATATACATATAAATCTTAACAGCCCTGAACCTTTAGGGGTCTTAAGGTTGAATTTTGTACGACATATACTTCAAGAACTACGCACACCTGATTCTCTTTTTATTGAGATACGTAGGCAGTCCTTAATAGAATCGATGATCTTTTAAAAAATGGTTGTCTTTTCTTTTAAACTAAAAATTAAAAAAAAGGTTGTTTTCCAAAAAAAAAAATTATTTAATAAATAAATAAATTTCTCATTATTAAAAAAAATGGTATATTTCTTCGTATCTCCAATTTTTGAGAACTACGCACACCTGATTCTCATCTTAGTGAGACACGTAGATAACCCTTCTGGGGTTCAGTGATCTCTTCAAAAAAGAGGATAAAAGAAAAAGAGTTTTTGAAAAAAAATTGCATTCTGACGCCTTTGTTATTTCTTATACAGTTAGTTTAAGGTGGTTGGTTTGTGGTATTTTTGCTGGTCCTCCACATCACACCAAATGTAAAAAAGGTTTAACTATGTCCAACAAAGATATAGAAAGTGACTTCATGGATCAAACAAAGATTCATGAAAATGAGAGTTTAAAGGAAGAGAATTTGAGACTAAGGCAACAAATGATGGAAATGTATCCATCTTGGGCCAGTGGGCATCCTCCTCTTCCATTCCCTACTATTAAAGACTGGGGCATGTCTTCAAGTGTTAACCTTCTTCAAAACTTTGAGATATCAAAATTTAAGGAACATGATGGACATGAGGATTCCGTGAAGTATTTGGGACGATACTGCAATCGATCAAGGAAAATTGAAAAAGAAAAGAAGGAAAATGCATTTATTGTCATGATAGGGACAAAGCAGAGTTTCAGAGGTCCAACCCGCCCATACTGTCAGCCTCAATCCCGAGCTTACATATTAGATCCATACTACCACATGCAACAAGGTTCCTTTCTCCAAAATCCAAGAAATTCCATTCCACTTTCCAATATTCTTTGAACAATGTACAGTCGTATGCTCATTCATCTTCCTTTCCACAATAGCATGCCTCGGACGCTCGGCATCGTCCTCGACATCCATAAATTTACCAAAGAGCCTTTAAATCCAAGTTTCATCTAAGGTCAGAGTTTGCAATAAGGAGGAAGACAAAGGATAATTTCATGCCAATTGGGAAGTCCTATACCAGTTTGTTCTAGACATTAAGGCAATGAGGCATGATTACTCTCATCCCTGGGTATATTCCCGATCCATATTCTAAATATTTTGATCCTAATGTACGATGTGCTTATCATTCTAATATGCAAGGTCACAGTGCTGAAGATTGTTGTATTTTAAAAAGAGAAATAGAGAAAATGATTCAAGAAAAATTGATTGTGGTGCAAAACGTTGGCACCTCAACCGTCCCACAGAGTTCTTTGCCAGCACGTGGTACTGCAGGATATGTGGGAAATAATGAGTCAATTATGGGAACCCAGAACTTATTTATTGAAAAGAATGTGTCTGATCGTGGTGGAAGCTCTAGTCATGTTGATATGCAAATTAGTGGCTAAGTTGTCAAGCTGAGCAATTGAAAAGTCACCCCTCTCCCTACTAGGAAGAGGTCTAGTAGTTTTTTTTTTTATTTTCTGTTACTCGAATTATTTTAGGGTTGTAGTTTAGGACCTATCTTGCCTGATTTTCTTATCATTTTTGTTCAAACCCTTCTATCTTTCTGTCAACAAAATGTGTCCCTTTTTTTTTATTTCTCAATATATATTGTCTTTTTGTTTCTTCAAAGAGCTCTTTCTATGGTGATTCTGGTAATAGGATAAGCATGTTGAATTTTCAGCCAGATCTTAAAACCCAATCTAATGTTGAAACATTCAATCAAGAACCTAGAGTAGGAAACAAAATGTAAGAAAAATAAGTAAAGTGTTGAGATGCTTTGGAGACCTGGTTACATCCTCACTTGAATGTTTTGAGGCAATCACTTTGCAAATAAAAAGTAACTTAATCTTCAATGAGGATGTTCAACTCAAGCATTTTGGAATGAGATCAACCAGAGGATATATAGTTTCTATTGTCAGAAAAAGCAAAAGGAAGTTAGCTAATAAAAAAAAAGAGTCATCTGTTGTGAGGAAAGAACAATACAAGAAGACCTGTATGGTTTACAAGTTTAAAAAAAGTGACAGGCGTTCATGTGCTTAGTCACGGTCAATATTGAAAAGATGCATATGATCTTCATATTCCATTCCTAGATTGTATGTTATGTACTTGCGTTTTTAAGGATTGATATGACGAAGGCATTTCATTCTGCTATCTAAATGTTATGTCATCCTTTGTTATCCCTTTTGAGCTTTTATTTTATTTCTTTTATATCCCTCTTTTGGAATCAAAATAGAATCTGCAAAAAAAAATCCAAAAAAAAATGTCAAAAAAATGAAAAAAAATAGAGTCAGAAAATTGTCAAGAAAAAATGGAGTTGAAAAAAATCTCTCTGTAAAAAAAAAGAAAAAGAGAGAAAAGTAAAGAAAAACAAAGAAAGAAAATCAAGCAAAAGAACAAGATTTATGAACTACGTTTGACCTGATTCTTGCTATGACAAGATACATAAGCAACCCTACTCTGGGGTTCGGTCCAACCAAAAGAAAATTCAAATAACCCAGAATGAAATGAAACTGGGGCAAAGTTTATTTCTTTAACAGAGTCGATTCCAAAAGTTGTATGTTTCACCCAATATTATATAAATTTTTGAGCCACGTACCTCCCATTCTTTCTAACCTTTTCCAAAAGCCAAGTTACAACCAAAGAAAGTCCTTCAGATCAATCTTTGAGAATGTCAAGGCTAAACATGTTATGAGTGCATGATGTTTCGTATGTTGGGCATTATTTTCAAAAACAAAAGAAATGAAAAATGAATTAGTGAAAATGAGATATTCTTATAGGTGAAAACCCTTTTGGGCACCATAAGGCGACAGTGAGTTGAGAAAGAGATAAAAATGAGTTAGGCATTGGCAAAAACCCATTGAGTTGCCACTAACCGAAGGAGGATTGTGATCTAGAGGGAGAATATTCAAGATTGATTCCATTTCAAACTCAATAAGTGGATAAGGGTTGTAATGATTAGTGTGGGTAGATCAGATCGTCTAATTCAAAATACATGTTATGATAGCTGGAATTGGGTACCACACCTAAATAAGTTTTCTTCTGTCGTTTTTTTTAAAGGATGCCTATTGTTTTTTCCTTTTCCTTTTATTTTTCTATTTTTGATTTTTTGGTATCTTTATCATCAGAGAAAAATTATTGTCATTTTTCTTGTGCCTCTGAGTCGAGTTTGTGTCATAACAAGTTAGAAAAGATTTCAAAATTGGCTACCAGCTTCTTCAATTGCACAAAGCAAGACAAAAAAAGCCAACACATGAAAGAGACGTGATTGTGAGCCAAAATAAGGCATGCAGAAAAGTTTTATCAACAAACGAGTTTCGAAGCTCATGGAAATACTAGGTTTCAAAAGGTTTATTTGAGGAGCATGGCAAAACAGAAATACTGTGTTTGTTTCAAAGTCACTTTTGATAATATGAGTTTGTGTCAACGATGCAACAAATCGGTGACAAATGCAAATGGTTGGAAGCAAGGTTAAATGTGACGAGAGCAAAAGTAATTGCCACGGAAGCTAAAGCCTCAAACCTGCCACCATGTTTTTAAACTCACAAATTTTCTTTGATGAAACAGGAAACATGTTACCTTCAAATTAAGGACTTCAGAACATAAATATCAAAGGCTGCAATGCGTCATTTCCACAGATGCAGGAAGCAATATTACTGCACAGGTTTGATAATCAAATTATGGTAAAAATTCAACCCCTAGGAGATGCACTTCCTAGTCTGAATAAGTCAGTTTTTATTTGTTAGGTTAAGCACTTCCTAACTTGAACATTCACTCCTAGAAGACACACTTTCTAGTCGAGTCCTTCAATTTAACTCTTAGGAGATGCACTTCCTAATTTTGGTCATCAGTTTTACTCTAACGAGATGCATTTATTTAGCAGGGCTTTGATTCACACTCTTTTTGTACTTTTCAAAAACTCTAATCTGATGATGCTCACAAAATTTTCTAGTACAAACGGGGAAAAAAATTTTGTTCATGTTTATTGAATTTTACTTTTTGCTCAGGATCCTCCTGAAGAATAGGACAAGACTCTCTTGAAGAATGCGAATTAATTTTTATGATCAGGACCCTCCTTAAGAAGATAGGACTCTCCTGAAGAATGGGAATTTATTTTATGTCCAGGACCCTCCTGAAGAATGAGATGTTATTTTTCTGTTTCACCTTTTATTTTGAGTTCAAGAACATATTTTGAAAAAATCAAAAAATGAAGTCCAGGAGCCCACCCGAAGAACAAGGTGAAGAAAAAAATAAGTCCAGGAGACCACCTGAAGAACAAGGTGAAGAAAAAAGAAAATCCAGGAGCCCGCCTGAAGAACAGGGTGAAGGAATTGTAAGTACAGAAGCCCGCCTGAAGAACAGGGTTAAGAAATTATAAGTCCAGGAACCCACCTAAAGAATAGGGTGAAAAAAGAAAGTCCAGGAGCCCACCTGAAGAATAGGGTAAAGAATAAAGAAATTTTAGGAGCCCACCTAAAGAACAAGGTGAAGAAGAAAGAAAGTCTAGGAGTCCGTCTAAAGAATAGGGTAAAGGAATTGTAAGTACAGGAGACCGCCTAAAGAATAGGTGAAGAAATTATAAGTCCAGGAGCCCGCCTGAAGAACAGGGTGAAGAAAAAAGAAAGTCCAGGAGCCCGCCTGAAGAACAGGGTAAAGAAATTGTAAGTCCAAGAGCCCGCCTGAAGAATAGGGTGAAAAAATTATAAGTCCAGGAATCCGCTTGAAGAATAGGGTGAAGAAAAAAATAAGTCTAGCAGCCCTCCTGATGTACAGGGTGAAGAAAAAAAAGTCCAGGAGCCCACCTAAAGAACAGGGTGAAGAAAAAGGAAGTCCAGGAGCACGCCTGAAGAACAGGGTGGAGAAAAAGGAAGTCCAGGATCCCTTCTGAAGAACAGGGTGAAGGAATTATAAGTCCAGGAGCCCGCCTGAAGAATAGGGTAAAGAAATTATAAGTCCAGGAACCCGCCTGAAGAATAGGGTAAAGAAAAAAGAAAGTCCAGGAGCCCGCCTGAAGAACAGGGTGAAGAAAAAAGAAAGTCTAGGAGCCCGCCTAAAGAACAGGGTGAAGAAAAAAGAAAGTCTAGGAGCCCACCTAAAGAACAGGGTGAAGGAATTATAAGTCCAGGAGCCTGCCTGAAGAACAGAGTGAAGGAATTGTAAGTACAGGAGCTGGCCTAAAGAATAGGGTGAAGAAAGTGTAAGCCAGAAGCCCGTCTGAAGAACAGGGTAAAGAAAAAAGGAAGTCTAGGAGCCCTCCTGAAGAACAGGGTAAAGAAAAAAGAAAGTCCAGGAGCCCGACTGAAGAACGGGGTGAAGAAATTATAAGTCCAGGAACCCGCTTGAAGAATAGGGTGAAGAAAAAAGAAAGTCCAGAAGCTCGCCTGAAGAACAGGGTGAAGATAAACAAAGTCCAGGAGCAAGCCTGAAGAATAGGGTGAAGAAAAAGGAAGTCCAGGAGCCCCCCCTGAAGAACAGGGTAAAGAAAAAGAAAGTCCAGGAGCCCGCCTAAAGAACAGGATGAAAAAAAGAAAGTCCAGGAGCCCGCCTGAAGAACAGGATGAAGAAACTGTAAGTCCAGGAGCCCGCCAAAAGAACAGAGTGAAGAAAAAGAAAGTCCAGGAGCCCGCCTGAAAAACAGGGTGAAGAAACTGTAAGTCCAGGAGCCCGCCTGAAGAACAGAGTGAAGAAGTAATAAATCAAGAGTCCGCCTGAAGAACAGGGTGAAATAAGAGCAAGCAAGGAGCATGTCTGAAGAATAGGGTAAATTTTCATGTTTAAGTCACGAAGATTAGAATCAAGATTCTAGAGATTGCAATTTTCACTTGTATTTTTCATTTTTGATTTTGTTAGTCATTTGATGTAAAAAGCAGAAGTCGTTAACCGGAAACTCAACGGAATCTCACTTGACATCTAACTCATTCTCTCACCATGTTACCTTTGAACTACATGTGACTTGATTCCATTATAACCCGGGATATGTAGGTGGTCCAAAACCAGGACTCGGTCACACCTTTTATTTACTATATTTTATTTTATCTTCACTTTTTGAATAATTGGAGGGTCAAAAATCATCTCTTTGTCTACTTTTTTGTATGAAAACTCTAGGAGATTTCAAACAAAGAAAGGCAAAATGTAGACACGTGATTTTGACCCTCCCCGAGTATAATATATATATTTTTTGGTATTAAATATTTATATTTGGTCTGGTATTATTTTAACTCTTATTTTAATTTTAATAAATTTTAGTTAAAAAATAAATAACTAAATGAAGTTAATTTTAAGATATTATTTTATTTTTATTCTAGTTTTTAAAAAAATAATAATACAAGAATTTAAAAAATATATTTTTTTAAATAAAAAACTTAGTAGTTTTAGTACTATCTTAATTATCTTTATGTTTTAGTTATTTTTAAACTTTTATTATATTTTCCTAAATAAGAATAAATTAATTAGTTATTATTATATTTCTTATTTATTTTTATTTTTATTTATTATTATTACTATCATCTATGAAAAAAAAAGTTTAATTTTAAATTACCTACCCTATCTGATTATAATTGTTCCTTCCCCTATTCCCCTCCCCCCCCCCCCAAAAAAAAAAAAAATCCCTCTACAAAAAGGACTCCCACCCACAGAGAGATCTACGTACACAGACTCAGAGACAGAAAAGGATCAGAAAGAAAAAAATCAGTAACCAGTAAAAAAAAGTGAAACTCAGAGAACAACAAAAAAATCAGATTAAAGAGAGGGAAGAAAGGTTGAAGTGGGATTTCGATCAAAATTTTCGGTGACGACGTTTAAATTTTGCTCTAATACATTAACAGGTTTTACTTCAAATTTGAATTACTCATTGTATGAAATTTTTATCAGTGAATCAAATTTATGTTAGTGATTGATGATATGTAGTATGATTTATTTAACATTTTGAATTATGAAAATAAATATAGCAATACCCTGACATATATGCATGTATTCACTGTCAAAATATAACACTTTCACACATACTATTTTGCACAACAACACAGCATCAACTCCGTCATCTTCTCCATTAATTTACGTGCACGCACTAAACATAACCAGTTTTAAAAAAATATATGTATAGCTTCATATTTCACACACATATACAAATTCTAGAGAACAAAATCGATAGTTGAACGAGATGAAAAGAAATATGTATTTTTTGAATTTTCCGGCAAGTAAATCCCAAAATGAAGGAAAACTTTGACAGTAAAAATCCATCCCACCGCTGACCCCTCTATTTCTCGCCAGATCTGGCCAACCTATTAGATTTGTGCCGTCCCCTATCCCTTTCCTATCGCTAACCATTGTCGGCACTTCACTGCGTCTCTGAAATCTATTGAAAATATTTAATGGATTAATGCCGGTGATATCAGTCCTAATTTTGGCGAAAGTTTGTTAGAAAATGAATGGAGTACTTATAGGATGTATGGATCAGATATGACATTATTTTAAGAAGTTAATAATGATATAGAATATTGAATTTGTTAAATTTCATATTTTGGTTAATGGTTTTATGTTACTTAACAGTTTATGTATAATAACTTTGTATATTTTTCCTATATTCTGTATTATTTATTATTTATATTATTTTGTCTTATTCGTTATATCATTAACAAGATTTGATCATTATTTTTTAAATTAATTAATCATTTTAATTAATTTTTGTTAAAAGTAAATTATTAAGCTTAAATATTCTTTCAAATAAATAAATAAATATTTTTAATATTTAATAAATTATAAGCACATTTAAAATTTTTGTCTCAATTAAAAATACGGTATACGTATCTCTTGAGACATTTTAAAATTCAAGGATGCAATAATGCACCTTAGCAAATATTTTCTAAAATTAACTTTCACCGATTTATTTTTAAATATAAGATAATAGACAACATTTTTCATAAAATAAAAATAGAGCAAGATTAATATAATATGAATTATTTTATAATTTTTATTATTATTATATTATTATTTTATTTTTTCATTAATAAGATCTTATTATTATATTATGTTTATTTGTCGTCAGTAATAAGATTTCATTATTTTATTACTTTAATTAATTATTTTTAAATAAAATTGCTGTAAATCACTATTAGAATTAGATAGAACTTTGATTAATAACGTCTTTAATATTAGATAAATTTAGATACGTTGAAAATATTTGTCTCGATTAAGAATGCGGCGTATACATCTTTTTGAGACCTTTAAAAATAATTCGAGGATGCAATATTTCACTTCGGTAAAGTTCGTCTTAAAACTAATTTTCACTAGTTTAATACAAGAGTTTTAAATAATTTTAGTATAATAAAATGAGCGATTTTAGGGCCTACTAACATAATCTGTCAAAATAATTTAAGTTCAGATAAGTCAAAAAAAGCGACCATGCTAGAACCACGGGACTCGAGGGGTGCCTCACACCTTTCCCTCGATCAACAGAATTCGTTACCCGATCTTTTATTTTCGCAGATCACCAAAGAGTCATTTCTTTTTTATTAGGGATTTAAAAGGTGACTTGGAAGACCATAGCTCGATTTCAAGTGACGACTCTGTAAATAAATTAATTCTTGTTCAAAATCATCACTTTAATTGGAAAAACCCTTTGACCTCGACCCTCGAGCGAAAAAGGGGTGTGACATCACTCATTATAGAATCTGAGGTGACAAAGTGTGGATTTTATATAGTGATTAAAAGAGAGATGTGCTATATCCGACACATATGAGTATAGTAAATATTTTTCTATATTTACTCCCTAGTGATATAGTAAAATCTGCCTCAGTGGACATGTCCTCTTCCTCCTTGGAACTAATTTTTCCTCAACTCCAGTTAGTATTCATGTGTAGTAAAACTCAAAGTTGATATCAGTACTTGCCAAATATTAAACCTTATTACACCTCAAGGGGTGTGATATAGACTTTCTACCCTAATACAATCTTTAGTGGTTGCTTCCACTAATATGATAATTGAGAAGTAAATACAATAATAAAAAAAGGTGATTTAAATTGTTCTTGTCCATGAAAATTTGTATGATGTTGGAATCTCAATACAGATCTTAAAAAATGATCCTGATAAAGGAAAAAACACAATCAGAATTTCATGAAAATAGAACAACTATAACATTGTCTTATAATTTTCTAGCATTGTTCGCGTAAATTTTTTGTCTAGAGACCTACTAATACTTGATGACTAATCTGATTGAAAAATAAATTCAAGACCAAAATACAAAAGTAAATCAAGGGCAAACTCAAGTTCAACTTTGAAGAAAGAACTTACAAAATAACCCCCCCCCCCCCAATAGTACGAAAGAATTTATATATATATATATATATATATATATATATATATCTAATATATTAAAAGTGTGAAGGTCCTTAATAATGTTGTTTGAACCTTTTGACCTTCATTAAAAGTCTCCTCTTTAGACAAAAATATCTTTTCACTAATTTCCTCTAATTATTATTTAATTTTTAAGAAATTAAAGAATCATAAAATATATGTTAAAGAGTAAAATATATGGAGAATTAAGTTACTACGTTTTCTTTTTCTTCATGCACACGGAAAAGGAGTCCAACACATGGTAAGAGAAATAAAGATAAAACATGAATAAAAAGGGAAAAAATAATGGTTTTTGCTTTTACCAAAACTCCAAACATCGCTTAGAAAATCCCCATAACTCGTAGGTAAACATGTTTCTTCTCCTCTTTCTTTCTTGCACCTACTTTTTAATTGATTTTCACAGGTTGCAACTTGCAACTTTTGGATGAGTTGTAAAAGCATGCAATTACTATTGGTTGGGTTATAATTTAAAGTACAATCTTATTTTGTAAAGTCTTTTTTTTTACTTTATTGAGAGAGCTGTAGGAATCGATTACTCTACATATTTGGATGATTAAGTTGATTTTGACTAAAATTCTGTTATTTATACACGTCCTAATAACTCACGTGAGTTATGTTCGATTTTTTCCTATGGATGGACCAGGTTTCCTAACTTGTTCCAACAAAAGTAGTAAAGACAATAAATAATGAACACAATAGCTTTACATGGAAAACTCCCAGCTTACAAAAGGTATAAAAACCACGACCTATACCTCTTCAGTATTTAACCACAACTTTACTAAACACAATGAGCCTCCCAATGAAAGATTACAAACTTTATAACCTAACAAATTATAAACTCTATTTCCTAATGTTCAACAATCTCCTGGGCTATTGAAACCCGCTTCAAGCTCCCTACTTGAAAATTAGATTACAAAACTCTAGCAACCTTAGGAACTAACTCTAATTTCTAAAAACACACAAACCTCAAAGGTTTATGTTTCCAAGTCTTTGAGTTATCCAACCTCAAATACTAAACTTCTAAACCAGTTTATAACACACCAACACTAAGAAAACATAAAAATTACAACCCAATGAACTTCCTAATACATATTAACTAGAATAGAAGACTGATAGACACATGGATGAAATAAGTTCTTCAATACGGTTCTTAAATATGGTTCAATGTATTAGGTTGCACTTTGATAGCTACGCAGAACTCTCTCAATTATTGTTCTTACTTATTTGCTTGTGTTCTTCCTTTTTTCCTCTCAGTATTTGTGCATTAATTTTGTTTTGAAAGTCCTTGAATATTTATAACTTCTATTTATCTTCAAAACCAAGTAGACTTTCAACTCCACAAGGACTCCCATACTTCTCGGACTCTCTTCTTGAGTGTTGTAGTTAATCACTAACTCTTTTTTTTAGCACATGATGATCTCCTAATGTTTATCTGAAGTCACAAACTTTCTTTCCTTTATTTTTGCTCATGTGAATTTATCCATAAAAAGTCCTCTTAGAAGTTGAAATCTTTTGAAATAGTTTTTCATTAACCAGTTATGCTTACTTGTTCGGTGGCATAAGTCTTAATAAATTCCCTTTTTTTTATGATGACAAAATCAGACGCTTGTGCATTCAATCTTGATATCAATATATTGACCTGTGAACGCTAAAGCATAGAATACTTAAATGAAAACCCATGCTCTTGTGCATCCCATTTCAATACAAACATCTTGACCTGTGAAAGATAAAGCATGGAACACTTGAATGATCCAGGTTAGTTAACTAGGTTAGAAAATTTACAACAACCCTTATCTTCACCATTTTGGAATCATCAAAAACCATTTCAACCATATGGATGACAAAGAATTATGAACTCTGCATGATGGAATATATAATAAAACATATTTCATGTACCTGGTTCATTACTTTATCAATCATTAAATCCATCGGTCCATTAAGAACACTTTTTTGATAAGGACTCTCATCTTCTTGGATGCTTGAGCCTACGTATTTGTGGACTCCTTATATGGATATCCTTTGCCCAAATTTGTAAGAACTCTTGCTTGACAAGGACTTTCATTTTTCTTGGATGATTGAGTCTGTACATTTTTGGACTCTTGTCTTGGATATGCTTTGTACAACTTCGTTATCTTTTCTACTTGATTTTTTATTAATTCAGAGAGTCCTTATACATGTTAAACTCTAAATGTAAGAATATTTTGATCAACCTATTTCATGTATGAGTTTCACTACTTTGTATGTGTTTCAATAATATTATTTTACCCTTTTTGATTATGACAAACTAATGCACCTTGTGTATTGTTCTCAACCTATTTCAGTCAGTTCAGAGTCTAAATAAAGTATTAAAAAACACACGTTAAATGAACCAGGTCAAAATCATGGGTTATAAATATTATACAGTATACACACTTTTTTTTGGCATCATAAAAAAACCCGTGTAAATTATACAAACCATGTTCTTGAGTTAGAAATTTTAAGCTCATGTCCACCGAGGCTTTCATCTATGCTAACACTTAAAATCTCAAAACTCAATTAGATATAACAAAGTATTTTCAAAGAGAAGAAAATAGACAGAAGCAAGAGACTAACACCAAACATTTTAATTGATCATTCATAAGATGCACCACAAAATTTTAACAAAATTAAAAATAATATTAAAAAACTTGTGATAAGAGTAGAAAATATTTTGAAGAGTCTAAGGATAAGAGGACTGGGCTTTTGGTAAAGTCGGAGCATGAGATATGAAGGAGGATCTTTCGTGGGTCAGTCAAAGCCTTGTATATTGCAAAGTTTGTAGCCTTTCTGCTTTTTTTTTTGTTCATCCTTAAGAAATGAATTTTACTCTCAAAGAAATGAGATCACACCCATTTTGAAATTAATATGCAAATAATAGTGCCCTTGCCTTCAACTTTGTTCATTGGTACAGAAGAACCAGGTGCCTCAACCTATTCCATATGTACAGATATTTCATACCCATCCTTAAATTATCCATCCTTCTTTACCAATCCTAAATCCCTTTCTACAGTGAGACTAATAGGAGAATTAGGTTCTACTGAGGGGTCCCCAAATGTTTTCCCCTAAATACATGCATCAATAAAATTGAGTTCATCAAATAAATCTAGTTTAACTACGAGTTCACCTAAATATTCCACCTTACAAGATATATCCTTCTAAACTCCCTCAATAAAATTAACAGTCTTATAGACATATTCTGCCCGATTCATAGTCCAGATGATTCTTCCTCACTTGGTACCATAAAATTCTCTCAATCATACATAACAAGAGCACCTTTGTCAATAATAATTCTGACAGTAGCTACTCTCTCAAAATTACTATTCACATAACCAACTTCTAAATCATCAATCAAGTTTGTCTTTGAGAAGAGGTGTGATGAGAGGATACTGACAACAACAACAACAAACCCAGTGTATTCCCACCTGGTGGGGTCTGGGGGGGGGGGGTAAGATGTACGTAGTCCATACCTCTACCTCTAAAGAAGTAGATGAGATGATACTGACAATTTTTAAAAATATAGGCAATCATTACCTTGAAATTCTTATGTTTGAAAGACTAATGGTTATGGAGTTCTTTTAAAAGTCAGTCTTTTTTTGGGAATTTTGGAAGAAAGAGGTACAAGTGTTTTATAATTATTTTTAATATTTGAAAAAACCTTTTGGTACACATACCTTAATTAGTATTTTAATGGTTGATCGTGTTTCCATTTTCTTGTGACATAGTCAAATATAATGTTATATTTCATGAGTTACTTAAACTTGACAATGGTTTAGAGACATATAACTAATGTACAATACTGAGCCTAAAATTAAATTTAATGTGCATTTAGTAAAGTGTTCTTTAACCAATCATTGGAGGATACTTATGTAATCTTATCCATCCCCAATTAGATTCCTACAATGGACTAAGTTCATCCATATGTTTCATCCATAGTTCTCCTTATCAAAAGGTTTCCCATCTTCTCAATGCCCTTTCTTGTGAATTATTGGGTTACTCTCATAAACAGGCGATGATATGCTTGGTGACCCTGCTTACTGATTTGATGTTCCCCCCATCAATGAGCTTTTCTCTTATTTATCTAATGAAATAGGTCACACAACCTATTTCAGCATACTTTTCTTAGTGGAAACACCTGCATCATGCAATCTCGTTTATATGCTGTCTTTTTCATTCTTTTTTTATGATGTTTGTGATTTTAATATTTGAGTACTAGTGATGGCATGCATAGACTTGGTACATTCATGATCGTTGCATCGATACTTGATATAATTCTTATTATATTAAATATTATAATAGTTGCCACCCCACTTTCTACCTTAATAATGGATTTCTTCATAGTAATAAATGTTAATCGTTAATGAATAACTTTTAGGTAAGAGAAGGTAATAGTGATATTTTAAGGACTTGACTGAGATAAGTCTCGGTCTATGATTTGATACTTCTAATTACTCTGATCATAAAATATTTTGGCCCTTTATCTGATTTATAATGATTTAGTCGTGAAGATCACTCTAGGCAATGGATTTACGAACTTATACTCTTTTAGCCACGACTTAAGTTCGTGCACCTATTATCATATATACTTATTAATGATGTGATATTGATAATGGATGATGAATTATGGAAATATGCTCCACCTTGATTCTTTTCTCATGATTATTTACTTTAGCCCTCGTGGGACTTGTACTTTATTTTAGACCTCATGGGGATCGCTCTCTATTATTGATAATTTATTTGGATATTATGATGATGTGATGATACTTCACAACTTCAGAGAATATTCCGATGATGTGATAATACCCGATAAAGTTGTAGGATATTATGATGATGTGATGATACCCGACATGGATGGAGGATGTTATGATGATGATATTGATACCCGATAAATTCGGAGGATAATGATAATGATGATTGTTATAATTATGATAATGGTTATGGTATTATGAATTCTGTTGTATTCATATTTACATGCACATCTTTTATCACTAATATGCACCTATGTATATCATCTGGTGTGGGATGACTGCATAGATATGGGTGATGACTATGCCTTTTATTATTGTATATTGATTAAACCTTTCAACCCTATGGCGGTGGGGGAACGCTTGGATCAGCTGGGTGTTTGGTTTTCCAAAATAGTTGGTTACTCTCATTTTTATTGATATTGTTATCATCATTATTAGGGTCATTATGTCTAGCTTATGACAGATTGGTTATTGCTTCAGTATCTGGATCGAGGTATAATTCTAGCCTCTTTGGTCTTATGATTTTATTATTATGCATGGTTACTTCATGATGAGATATATGGATTAGAAACCCTGATCATTTTAGTACTAAATCCTAATAGGATAATAATGTAGCCTTAAAATAAAGATATAATGATCTAGGTTGTGCTTCGAGATGACCTTATATCAATATATATGTATATCGAGCTATATGTAGCTATGGTATTACTATATATGTTCAGATTGTATATTCATTTCTTGGCCTTTTATATTGCTATATATCCTTCCGTTATCCTTTTTTCATATATTGACCAGGGATATACGGTATAGTGTTGAGAATTTTGAGTATGGATGGAATAGGGTAGTTCATCCTTGATACATTTTTAGCCTATTATGTTAGTCTATTTGATATTTATAGGATAGGTTATCCTTACTATATCATTGGATATTTTATGTGGTTTCTGAACACTTGGGTGTAGTTTTCGTTATGTTTATATGTTATATATATCTGTTTTATCTTTGGATCTCAGTTGGGAGTTGCCTACTGAGTATCATTCATTTGGTATTCATACTATACTTCTGCATCCTGCAAATCATAGTATAGGTTATCTTTATTGATGTGCACGTCGTGAAGAGCAACCATAGTTTGGAGACTTAGAGTGAGCTCCTGACATTCGGAATATTACATTCGTCCTTCTTATATACTAGATTTGTCTTCATGTTTTATTAGGATATAAGTTGTAATAGTGAAATTTCCTTTATATTTCATTCATTATACTCTTGTATTATTAGCAGTTCTTGTACTTATACAACCAGGTTTTGGAATTATATTATCTAATTCCTTTTTTATTTCATCTATTTCGCAATTCTTTTCTTTATATATTTGGTAGTTCATTACTAGATATTGTGGACTACTGGTTTGGCTTACGTACTGGTGGGTAATATTAGGTGCCATCATAACCTAAGAAATTAGGTTGTGACATTCATCTTTCAATTTCATCATTCTGGAGGGCAGGAAAATCTATCTAATAAATAAGTCCTCAACTCTCTTCAAATAGTAATAAATCCATGGGGAAATTCATCCAACCATAGAGTGGCTTCTCCCATAAAAGACAATAGAAATAGCCTCAATGGAATAGCCTCCTGTCTTACCCCAAGTATATTATATAAAGTTCAGATCCCCACAAAGTTCATAATATATATGTTTGCATCACCAGTAGAAAGGCTAACAAATGCCCCCTTCAAATTTAATAGTTGGATCATTGCACTCAGGATGTCAAGCTTAGTACCTTGAGGCGATTCTAATGGGATAGTTGCATATGTTTCAATAGGCTCCATATCTTCCTCTAGGTTTTCATAAATAGGAAGATATAATTGGAGAGGTTGTTATCCCCTATTTCGTCTGAGTTTATCCCTCTTATTAAGTACAGCTAGATGATCCATATCTTTTTGTCTAGCCCTATTTTTCCTTACTACCCGTCTGCCAGTGCTTGACTAGAATCTTTCTTGGCCATTAGTTGTGTAGTGACTTGTTCTAATGTCTTATGACCATCATGCTATTACTGTGGCTGATCAAGATGTTTTTCACTACCAGGTTCACCTTACAACAAGGCTACTGGATAATGAACTCTTGCTTTCTCTATTCTTCGATTTTATCTTAGAGTTCTCTCAAGTTCATGATCAAATGAAATTAGGAGATTGACTTGACTCCAACTATTGAGCATACACCGGCGTGTGCACTATAAATAGTCAAAAAGTATAATCAGTAAACCACACCAACAACCCAACAAACACAATCAATCAACTCTATATTCCCCGATAATGTCACTGCAATTTGATGCAAATTAAACCTCCAATAAAGTATAAAGTAGTCACTGAATCAAATATAAAACCTAACTTAGTTGGAGTCGATCCCATAGAGAATAGATCAAAATTCTATCAAGCTTATTTCTAAGTAACCGCACATAAGAAAAAGAGAGGGGGACTTTGGGAAACAAAAGGGCAATTTTATTAGTTATTGATTTTTGGATTTTTGATCAATATGAGAAAAGAACTAGAATTTTGATCCCCATGACTTCATAACTACATAGGTTATGCATGCTAAAAAACTATTCTAGTGCGTTGAATGTAAATAAAAAAATATAGGATCATCTAAACATCTCTTGACCTTAGTTAGATGAATTTCACTCCTCTCTTGGTCTCCGAGTGTTGCACTTTTAGCCATTCATGTTGATTTTAGATTAGTTCTTCCTATTATGACTCAAGTTATTAGATGAAGGTCGATAACTTCAAATCTCTGTTGTTATTTCCTTTTCCTAATCTTTACTTCTCTCTCGAGAAAGTCTAGAATATAGGCTAGTTTTAAACGTTTAAAAGAAAATAACAATACATGGAAGGTTCGGTATAGAATTTTCCCCACACTTCACCTGTTATATTAATTCATCATGGTTCCCACAACCCTAGTTGTGGTGTTTAGCTACTCATAATGCAAGAAAACAAAAAAAATTCTGATAAGAAAGCATAACTATCAACTTACTATAATATGATGAAAAACTTCAAAATTTCACTTTGTATTAAAACCCTAAAAATCAATATTTGTGATTCCAAGACCAAGAATATGCCTTAGTAACTTACAATAATGTAACAGAATATAAACAAAAAATAAAACCTAATAGAACTATTTGTAGATACAAATGGAATCTATCCTAAACTATATAGGAGAAGAAACTCAGCAGGTTTCTACCAATCATGAATGAGAGTCCAATCGAGAATCATAGTCATGGAAATCAGACTCTACATGCACTTCTTTTGCATTTTTTCGGCTGATCAAGTCTACCAATCCTAAACTCAGTTCACGGGTCATGAGCATCATCCATGGAAATCAGAATTATAGTGTTTTTGCAGCATCTTGTTCACGGACCAAGTCTACCAATCGTGAACCAGTTCACAAGTCATGAACATTAATTGTGGAAATTAGATTTTTTGACTTATTATTAAAAACTTTATTAATGAACATGTTTTTTGGTTCTGGGATGATTCCATGATTCGTGGGTACTTTCCAGGATTCTTATCTTGGTCTATTTTGACCATTGTTTCTCTATTTTAACTCCGAACCTATTCTCCTATAAAATATAACAAAAACACGTCATACCTATAAAAAACACCTAAGTTTTAGCATCTTTTCCTCGTCTTAAATCTGTTATTAGGGAGCCTGAAGAAGGAACCCTAAACATAGATCTTGAGATACTTGAGAGCATTCTATTTAAATTTTTGAGGTTCTGATTAGTGATCATAAGGTGAAGGTTAAGGTTTTAATCTAATATTTCCCAACTGATAATTAAAATGGCATAGTTTAGGTTTTAGGAAATAAGGAAAACACCGATTTATAATTTAAAACATACCAAAATTTTTCTGTCGCAATTTTCTATGAATAACTCCACAACTCATCAGATAGTCCATGAGTCGTGGTATGACTCATCGTTCCTGGTACCACCTTGAATTGTTTCTAGACTTGAATTCCATGAGTTGACAATATGACACATACATTGGATCACAAGTCATAAATTGAGTCGTAGTCCTTGAGGCCATTTTGATCATGCTTTGCTTTAGAAACCATGGTTCCTTGCTATGACTTGTGATGTCAATCCATATGTTGTAGTTTGGACTCATAATCCGTGAGAACTCTAGTCCTTATAAGTATGAATTAATGCATGACTCATACTCTCACTCCACGACTCGTACCATGAGTTATGATGATTGGAACCTTGGAAAACCTTAGACAACTTTCCACGACTTCCAGTTTGATTGTATGACTTGTAAGTTGAGTCATACTAGTCTGAGATTTGGACCTTTTCTGCTGGTTTTCTAATCTAAGTCTGAGTTTGAGCATGAAAAATTTTGGGGTGTGATATTTTCTCCCTTTATGGTTCATCTTGAATGTCCCCCGCGTAACAAAAAAGGGGAATAAAGCAAAAGGAGATATGCCAAGATAAAATTAACATCCAGTGTACAGGAACCAATGCAAATGCAGGCAATGGTCTACCATACTCCTTGATTTAGCCATTCGAGAAACAATTAGAAAGGATTAAAAAAGGAGGAACTCATATTGTCAATTGGATTACAAAGACCAACGCTGAATGGGTACGTGCAAATAAAACACACGCCTGGCTATTAAGAAATGATATTGTCCGTAGGTCCAAGAGCTTTCACTCGCATCTCAATTTTTGATCCAACCACCCACTTTTAGGTCCCGATGAAGGGTGTTCTCTTGCTCGTCACTCTCTTATATGTATTATATGATTGCCACTCTCATTCTCGAAAAAATCCTCTAAAATTTAAAAAAGGGGGGCACTATGTTGTTAATAAGCGGTTTAGACTAGGAGGTGGACAATTTCTTCTTCCCCTTAGGCGAATCAGATCCATGAAAAGGTATCTTTGATTCGCCATAAGAATAAACGACGAGGCCAAAGAGTAGCATAAAAGAGTATTTTTGGTCTTAGGTAGACAAAAGAATTAAGGAAGAAGTATAAGCATAAGAGGGAAGACGATACTATTGGGTACTGATTGTTTGAAGGCAAGTCAAGTCGAAACGGTAGCCCGAGAAAAGAGACCCCACAAGAATTGGACACGTAGGATAAGGTTCTTTGACTTGGAATGTGATCAATTATGAAAGCACATGTGGTAATATTGGATGAGAGATTAGACGTCTACAACATTCAGAATCATCTACTTTTTTATCTCTCTCCTGTAATGATACTGCACCTAAAAGACAGAGGAACTATTTATATTAAAAAAACCTTGGTCAACTTGGGTCGGATAGAGTTAGAGCCAACTCACATGCAATAGAATTATACCATCACAAAATCGAGATAACGTCCTCTCGGACAAGAGAGAAGTAGTGCAAGACTAGCAAAGATGGTGACCATGCATGAAAGGACAGACAGAAAGATAGTGTGCCAGGGATCTTAGGTGTATAGGTGACCCTCAGCAAAACCATGTAATAATGGGATGGCATCCTCCAAACGTTCAACGACAAGTGGCTGCTGACAACTAGTTACCGTACCATAGGATTTAAATGGATCTCTCCTGTTGGTCAAAAGTATTCATGGTACCCTATAAATAGGCACCCTCTCCCCCATTGTAAAGGGATATGATTCAGCTCATCTTTATCCTCAAGCAATAAAAATTTTTAGATTTGTTCTTACGTTTTCTCTATAGCCTTAGTTATCTTTACTTATTTCTAGCTATTACGCTCGCTGTCGAACCTAACAATCTCGATCATGACCGGCTCGTAGCTAAGCAACTGTGAACTACATTGTCATTCTAGATTTGTTATTAATCGTTGTTTTGCAAATCCTTTGTGTTATTTGCTTCATCCATTGACTATCTTGCAAACTCTTGCTAGCTAAAATCGTAACGCATTCTGTTGACCCACCTATAAATATAATTATCCCAAAACGATAGTAAAATGCTTTCACCTTATTAAATAAAAGTATGTAATATGGAGTAACCTATAAAACGTGTTCATATAAAATAATTTTAAAAATTATTTGAAAAATATACTCAAAAATTAGAATGTGTAACTCAAAAAAGTAATAGAAAGAGAAAAATGGATGAGTGATTGACTAATGATTTAGCAACACAAAAGTTCAAAATGAAATGACTATCAATAATCTATTCTCTAAAGATTAAAAACGACATACATCATTTTGTTTAGGACCATCATGCTTTTATATTTGCAGAAAGGTAGATAAGTAATTTGTTCTAGTCATTTTTATATTTTATAATTTATATTCATAAATTTCATGAGCTAATCATACGTTTAAATTATATTTTTGTAAATCAGAACTTTGATTAAAACATTTTATATGATATTTAAATTTTATACTCATTACGGGTTCACGCTCAGAGCATAACCTGAGATAGGGGTGTTCACGGGTTTGATATTAGACATAATCAAAACCAAATATAGTACACATTTATCAATTTGGTTGTCCGTCGTTTGGGTTCAGTTGTTCTGTCATTAACCATATAGGAAAATAAAAGAAAAGATTCATTCTAAAGAAAAAGAAAAAGACAACAATTCATTCATAGAGAAAAATAACTCGTGGGATTACCACAAGAAACGGTAACATGACATGCATCTAACAGAAATTTTGAATAAATGTTGATGAAAAAATATGCAAGATATTTAATTAATAATATATATATATATATATATATATATATATATATATATATATATATATATATATATATATATATATATATATATATATATATATATATATATATATATATATATATATATATAATTAAAAGTGTGAAGATCCTTAAAAAAGTGTTTTGAACTTTTTATCCTTGATTAAAAGTCTCATCAATAGATAAAATTGTCTTTTCACATATTTTCTTCAATTATTATATTATTATATTTATAACATTTAAAAGAAATGCTATAATATATGGTAAGAAAAAATATATGAAAAATTAATGTTGGTAGATTTTTTCTCCTTATGCACTTAAGAAAGGAGTCCTAAAATATAGGAGAAAATATTGGCATAAACGCCTGCACACCAAAAGCAAAATTAATATTAATATTGTAGAAAAAAAAAAATAACCCACCAAAATCTAATAAAAACTTGAAAGTTGGCCCAAAAAAAAAAGAAAAGGAAAGATAAAACTTAACATGCGTTTGTTTAGCTTTTGAATCACTTTAACATTAGGATTCTTTAATTAATTAATTGATGATAATTGTTTTTCTTTATTAAGGTTTAGAATTTTTTTTCTCCAAAATTACCACAAGTAGAGAAAAAACAGATTTAGATATAGAATTTTCTTATTAATGTATATAAATTTTATTATTATTTGAGGTAAGCTTTTTAAATTTTAGTAAGTTTTTGAAGTTTCTAATAAATAAGTTATTATGTATTTTTGGTAAACAATTGCTAATTGATTTTTTTTTTAAATCTCAATATATCTTATGATCGAAGGGATAAATTTGTTTGTGATTTAAGGTAAGTTTTCTAATGTTTTAGCATATTCTTGATATTTATAATCTTGACAGTAAATGTGATTTAAGAGATAAATTTGCTTGTAATTTGAGGTAATTTTTTCTAAAATTTTAATATGTTCTTAAAATTTACAAAAGAAATCATCATGTATTCTTAATAGACAATTGCTCATTGAGAAGCATTTTTATTTTTGTGAAATTTTGATGTATCTTAATAATGAAGAGACAAATTGCTTGTGATTTGAGGTAAGTTTTTAAAAATTTTAGTATGTTCTTGATGTTTACAATCTTGATAGTATCTATGGTTAAATAGATAAATTTGATTGTCATTTGAAGTAAGTTTTCTATAATTCTAGGATGTTCTTAAAGCTTACAATAAATAAATTATCACATATTCTTGATCGACAATAGCTAATTGAGAAGGTTTTTTGTGAAATATTGATAGTATCGTCCATTAAAGAGATAAAT
The DNA here is from genome assembly GCA_030864225.1 of Capsicum baccatum var. pendulum. Lineage (NCBI taxonomy): Eukaryota > Viridiplantae > Streptophyta > Magnoliopsida > Solanales > Solanaceae > Capsicum > Capsicum baccatum. The sequence goes on along the minus strand of CM061558.1, from coordinate 166,352,090 downwards.
TAGCTTGTGCTTTGAGGTAAGTTTTCTTATATTTTAGTATATTTTTTATATTTACAAGAATAAATTATCTTGTATTTTGATAGACAATTACTAATTGAAAAGTTTTTTTTATTTTTTTATGATTTTAGTATGTTCGTGAAGTTGAAAGTAGTAAGTCAGGTATTCCTGATAGATAATTGCTAATTGAGGAGTTTCTTTGTTATGATTGTGTTTATAATGACATAAATAATTAATATAAATTTGCTTGGACTTTGAGGTAAGTTTTCTTAGATTTTAGTATGTTTTTGTATATTTACAAGAATAAATTATATTATATTTTAATAGACAATTGCTAATTGAAAAGGTTTTTTTTTTTTATGATTTTAGTATATTCTTGAAGTTAAAAATAATAAGTTAGCATGTATTCCTGATAGATAATTGTCAATTGAAAAGTTTTTTTGTTATGAACTTTTTGCCCTTTAGTAAAATTCTCATCTTCAGACGAAATAGTTTTTTTATCCTTTTCCACAAATTATTATTTAATACTTAAAATTTATTTTTTATTAGGTAAGAAATCATAATATTTAGCACTTCTAAATCAATTAGAATTTTATCTTATATAAAAAGAACCTATAAATTTAACTATTATTTTATAATTGACGAGCAATTGAGTTTTCTTCATCAAAAATCGACCTTCTGAAGCAAAAGTAAGGTAGTTAGTTTGTTTGAATTGAATATTATTTTTTTATGATTATTGAACATTGAGATTTTAATCTTGAATTAGAGGAGTAAATTGCCATGAAAGAAAGGATTTTGATTGTTGAGACTTGATTAAAACAATATAACAAAGAAGATGATTCATAAATAATTTTATAATTTTGCTTTATTATGAATTATTTGGAGATTTATATTGGGGACTTTCATTTTGTTTTGAATTATTTGAAGATTTATATTGGAGACTTAGTAAATCTTGTTGCTTTAATTCTTTAGATATAATGTGAATTGAATTACAGGAATTACTTGAGTTGGGGGAGGCTGTTGGAGCTCAAAGAAAGGAATTTACCAAGATCAAATCTCCTTGCTTCCAATCACAAAATTTAAGTGTGGTTTATTCTCAAGAAAGCAATCAAGAAAGGAAACGCAGAACAAACCCATTGAGAATATCTTCCTATAAATAAGGGCAACTAATGAAAATATGCTTCATATTTTGTGTTGATTGTAATGTTTGGGCTGTTTTCTACATGTGATCTGGTCGTACAAGTTATCGTTACTTTAGTTGATTAATTCGTTAACTTGAAAAATTGAAAGATTTTATGTTTCTCATCAACAATATTCTTCATCAAAATAGTGCTATCAACTATTTATTTCTTCTAAAATGTCAGCAGGTATCATATCACATGTTCTATATTTCCTAATTCCTTTGGTGGTATCATATCATTTTGTGTTTCATCAACATACGTATCTCTTCTAGATTTCCTTTTATAGATGTCTTCTTGTGAAAATTATGGAGTTCAATATGTATGTGATTATGTGTGTATTTTAATTGATTTTCTCCTTACAAATAATTGACTTATGAGATTACTAAATAAAATCTTTTGCCTTTGTATTTATGATTACACCGATCTTTTTTTTTTTTAGCTTTAATTTATCATCTTTATATATAAATGCAATAATAATCACTCACGAACCTTTTTAGAAATGTTGATTTAACTTTTTTCTTCAATAAAAGACCCCACAAATGATAGAATAATCATTTCTTACCTTTTTAAAATTATTATCAATATACGAAAGTATTTGTTACTAATTTATGAGAGGTCTAAAGTATGCATCGTAGGTTTAGAAATATATTATAGATACATTTTGTGGAACTGGAAGTGTTTGATTGAGCATAAAATTTAAAGTAAAAGAAAAACTTTTGAACTTAGTCTAAATAAATCATATATAAATATTTTTGTGGCTATAATAACTATATTAAAAGTGTAAATGGCCTTAGAAATATTGTTTAAACTTTTTGTCCTTCATTAAAAGTCTCTGATTTAAATAAAATTATTTTTTCACTATTTTTCTAATATTTAAGAGTTGAAAATTAATTAAATATTTATAGTAAAATATTTTCTTACTAAAGGTCATCATAATTAATGACAACTAATATATTCTTCATTAGTTTAAGAATTCTAAATCAAATAAAGTTGATTTTAAGAAGAACTGAAAAATCTAGAAATAAATGTGAAAGTGTTAGAATAAGAAAAATATAATAAATACCAAACTTTTAAAAGTTTTAACTAATCAAAGATTTTCTAAAGATTTAAATTTCAAAAAAAGAAAGTATTTTAAATATAGAAAAAAAAAATCAAACTACAAATATGGTTCATATCGATGTGTCTCTCTTAGCCTCTAACAGTAAGAATAAGAGGTATCACATGACAAATGCAAAAGTGACGATCCAACCACTTGAAACTTCTGGTGATAAAATATATATGTGCTTACAATAAAATTTATGTTATCTTTACATTATTAAATTAACGGAAAAGGGTCTAATATACCCTTTAAGTTTGGAAAATGATCCACAAATACCCTTCTTCCACCTTTAGGCTAAAAAATACCCTTCCATCAACCTATTTGGCTCAAAAATACCCTTTCACTTAACAATTAACACGTGTCAATTTATTATTGGTTTGAAATTTTACTAATTAATAATTTATTATTATTAATAAATAAATAAATGACCCAACCAGATCCCACTATCCCACCCAACTAAAAACCCGATCCGACTAAATATCTTATGAAAATATTGGATCATAACATCAAAAGGGGGAAAACACTTTACAGCATATCATCCACTACTTTCTTCTTCCTTGATCTTTTATGATTCTTTGAAAATAACTTTTCTTTTAGTTGCCGAATCTGCAAATCTTCTTGTAGCCATGACATATTTATTGTAGTCTACAAAGCCAAAGGAATTGAAGTGATTACTTGTCGATAACTCGTTTAGCTCCATCCAATGTATTCTTCAGAAGCATTGTAACCATCATTGGTCCAACGCCTCCCGGAACTGGAGTTATCCATCCAGCAACCTTGGATGCTTCCTGAAAATCGACATCTCCAACGAGCCTATAACCCGACTTCCTAGAAGGATCATCTACAGTATTTGTCCCAACATCAATTACTGCAGCACCTGGTTTGATCCAGCTGCCTTTGATCTGAAAAAAGTGTGCAGCAACTTAGTTAAGCGACAACGACGATGAAGATAACAACATACCCAGTGATTCCCATTCTGGGGAGCGTAAAGTATACACAGTTCATACCACTACCTTCGCGAAGTAGAGAGATTGTTTTCGATAAACCCCGGCTCAGGACAAATAACAAATATAACAAACAAAAAACATAAAAGAATCTCATCCGTTTAATACTCCCTCCATTTCAATTGATTTCGTCACTTTCTTTTTTAGTCCATTTCAAAAAAAATCTAATCTTTTTTAGCAATTTTTTAATTCCAACTTTTCATGTGACTTATTTAAAGTCACAAGATAAAACGACGTTTTGGTATGTTTAACATATGTTTAAGATCACAAGACTGAAAAGTCTTCCTTTCTATCTTAAACCTCCGCATCAAGTCAAAAACAAACTAATTTAAATGGAGAGAGTAGTATTTAATTGGGAAAAGCTATATCACAAGCGTATAGGAAAGAAAAACTAATGAATTGAGAATATTCAGAGGATGAAAGCTATCTACAACCTTTTCCAGACTGATTTCACTGAGAACTTTTTCTTTATTAATATGTTTCAGTAACGAGAGCTGCACCAGTATACCTGCAGTATGATTCGGTAACGGGAGCTGCACCAGTATATCTTTATTAATATGTTTCAGTAACGAGAGCTGCACCAGTATACCTGCAGTATGATTCGGTAACGGGAGCTGCACCAGTATACCTGCAGCAATGCACAAGGTGCCTTCAGCTCACTTGCCTGTGTTATGCATCACGAGATACGACCCCATGCTCTTGAAGGTCAAATGTTACCTGCAGAACATTGCTAATAAACCAGAACTGAAAATAGTTACTTACGGAAAAAGATAAAAAAGGAAAGAAATAAAAACATCTAACCAGCAGTGATGCAAAACTGGCGAAACTGGTGAAAAGAAACAAAAGAGATTTGAACTACCCAATTAAAAAGTCATGGTAGAGATGGTCTATACACAGCAGCAGCAGAACACCAATATGAATATCTGCCTCGCAGGTAACCTTATCCAAATCGAAGTTTGAAAAAACAAAACTATTAGAAAGCAGTAGCAAAAAATGCACCAAAGTTGAAAAAAACTAACTTATTCCCAGCTTCCAATAGCATTCTCATATAACGGTATTGTTCAAAAACTACAAAATATTGATAAATGATTCCAAATACAACTTTCAAGTTTGATTAACATAGAAAATCAGCAAAATATCAAAACTATAAAACAACTACATAATGCAGTTATTTCTTTCCTACTGCTTGCCGCCCCTCTTTGTATTTTGTTTGACAATTTTTTTTTCTTTTCAATTGTTAGCTATTTGAAGTCGTAGCTCTTTTGCCTTTCCAAGTAAGTTTTCTTGGTTAATATGACAAATTAGTGGGCATACTCGCATCATTTTCATCTCGCTTGAAGCCAATTCTCCTAGTACCAGTTGGTCGAATCAACATTTTTTTTGCTTGAAGCCTAGTCTTTTCAATTGTCTGATTCTCCTCCTCAGATTCATCATCATCTTCATCAGAAACTACACTTAAAGATGTAATAGGTTGATTGACATTTGTCTTTGAATTTGAAAGTCCAGCAAAGAGGCTTGTCTATTGACTGGAAGAACAAATAAAATCAGGAGTAGGCATGAAAACACTGATAGATTCTTGACTCGCTAGGGGTGCTGCAACTATCACATCTTGGGCTGTTTGTGCTAATCTTTGAAGCTAAAAAAAATTGATAAAGTAGTTAAACTGATGGATTAATTACCATAATTATTGACAACATAAAGATAAATTACTTACCAAAGGACATTTTCTTTGATTGTGACTAGTGTCACCACAATGTCCACATGTCATTTTCAATCCTTTTCTTGAAGCTGACCACACCCCCTCCCTCTTTCTTGCCTCGGATTTTTCTCTTTTCCTCTTAAGCTTTGGTCTACCTACCATTTTAACTATTTCTGGTGGCTCCATAGCATGAGAAGGATCAATTTTCCAGAATTTCTCACCTCTAACAAGTTGTATTTTATACATATACACTAAATTGTATGTCTCCTTTGAATAACACGGGTGCAAAAGATCTTTTGGTTCTTGTTTTTCATGAAGATAGGCTTTAATGGCACGAGGACATGGAATACCTATCAAGTCCCACGTTCTACATGTGCACTTCTTCCTAGAAAGATTCACAACATGTCGATCTTCTTCCTCAACCACCTCATAACCTTGGTCTCTATTAGACTGCACGTGACAAGATTGTGCAATGATCAAGTAATCATTATACAGTTCCAAAGCATATGAACTGAAATTTTCTTTCCACTTTCTACTTTCCTCATCAAGTTCTTTCAGCCTATTCATTGCCTATATATACAAACATTGATATTAAGCTAACCAGTCACTAAAAAAACTGCATACATATATAGTAATAAAACTGAAAAATAGAATGGTTGGATTGGTTTTGTTAAGCTATACAACCACACTTAGCTTCTGTAACTTAGTTTTAGCTTCTGTAACTTCTATTTTAAAGTGAAAAAAAATCAAATTAAGTGAAGCGAGTAAAATAATAACTTACCTTAATTCTAATATTTTCTAACATCTTGATTATAGGTTGCGCCCTTGCCTTTAGAATCCATTTATTGAATGACTCTGTAAAATAATTATCACATCCTTGATTCTTGTAGATTGTGTCAAAATATGCTCTGCACCAATGTTGTGCAGGATACCACAACAAATCCTCGACATCTTGTTCAGACACACTACCCATATTCTTTAATTGATCATGAAATTCTTCTTCATAGGTGCTCCAAGCAGACCACCATAGTAACTTCTTCATTTCTACAGTCTTCCAAATCTTGCTCCAATTTGCTTCCATATGTCTTACACACCATCTATGATGCGCCTTGGGAAAGACTTGAGTAACAGCATCCAACAACCCCTATAATAATTAACAACAAAAATAGTTAAGTACTACTAGAATAACACTTCAACTAAAAAGCAGAAAATTAAAGTACTATTTACATAAGAATTACCTTTTGCATATCAGACATGAATGTCACTCCTTCACCATCTGTCAACTCTAAGGAATTTCTTAGCAACTCAATGAACCATTTTCAGGTTCTAGTTGTTTCTTTATCCACCATTGTCCAAGCAAGTGGATAGAAGTGTTTCATTAAATTTTGTTCAAGTGCAACCAATAAGATCCCTTGGTATATCTCCTTCAAAAAAGTACCGTCCAACCCTATAAATGGCCTCAAACCCCCTTTCCAACCATTTTTCAAGGCTTGAATACACACATACATTCTTAGAAATCATTTTTTTCTTGTTTCAAAGCTTCTTTAGATATATTTATGACCACATCAGTACCAGGATTGCTATCCTTCAATTTTTGAGCATAACCTTCCAACTTACTGAATTCATCAATGTAGCTACCCTCCAATTTCTCTAACACAAGCCTCTTAACCCTTTTCATCTTTGAAAGACTAACATTCAATGAAAAATTATCATCTATATCTTGCCTCATGCATGAGACCTTGTACTTCAGATTATTTTGATTTTTTTTCTTAAAGTAGTGAGCTAAAGCATCTTGAGTAGCTCTTCTATTCTTCAAAGCTGGCCAACATGTGTGTTCTACATTCAAGGTCTTAATTTTGAACCCCTGATCCTTGTCTTCAAAAATCAAACACTCAAAGGGACATCCAACATCACACACATATCTCAATCTAGTTTTGTCACTTTTATCAACTTTAAGTCCAACCTTCCTAGCGATACAATAAAAGCTCACGATTCTTTTACCTTTTTAAAGATTTTTAAAGAACATACCTTTGTCCAACTCTAAGAACCTATCTAGTCTGTCATTGATTTCTCTATTTTTTTCTTTCCTAAACACTTCCAACTCTTCACTACTATAATCACTAGGAACAGGTTCATTATTTTCCTCCTCCTCACTTGATTCACAATCGATTCCTATTTCAATATCTATTGTATTCACTGTAGGCTCATTAATCAGAGAGATATTTGGAGAAATAACGGGAGTTTCACCCTCATCTACAACAAACAGTTGAATCACTCTGAAATCATAAGAGAAAATAGATTGCAATGTCCTAATGCTTGAATCATCCTTAAGCATAAAATACCTACCGGTAGGTCCTGTTACTAGGAGCTGCTTTACGGCCTTAAAATCAAACTTTTCTATGAACACTACACATATATCAATATATGACAACATATCAATATCATATTCTTTCCAAGACTGACTTACTTTTTTGATGTAGACTAGTTGAGGAGATAGAACCCACTTTCCCCCATAATTAAATACCAAGCTCACTTTATCAATCATTCTTCAATAAATATCTGTCACAAACAATAAAAAAAGAAGCTTGTTAGACAACTGAATGAATAAACATATTAAACCTTAGGGACTTAAAAAATTATTTGAATAATAAAAAAAGAAGCTTGTCAAACAACTGAATGAATAAAAATATTAAACTTTAGGGACTTAAAAAATTATTTTAATGTGAAGACAAAGGAGTAAAGCTATAGAGATCACATGCATTTGAAAAACAACAAATACAATGAAAGAATATTGACTACAATCATATGAATAAAGAAGCATATAAAATAATAAAAACTTATAATATACATTCAGCCAAACAAGCATCAGATCTTATAATAGAAAAATAAATCAGATTCTAACTAAACCCTAACATTAGATTGATGGGTTCTTCAGTTCTTACTTGAAAACAAAAATGTTTTACTGATCAGATTAATCGGAGAAGACCACCGGATCAACGATCTATAAATCACAGCTCCAAGTTTGAATAGCGTGATTTGATTTTTTTTTTTACTAAGAGAGAGTAGTGGATGATATGCTGTAAAGTGTTTTCCCCTTTTTGATGTTATGATCCGATTTTTTCATAAGATATTTAGTCGGATCGGGTTTTTAGTTGGGTGGGGTAGTGGGATCTGGTTGGGTCATTTATTTTTTTATTAATAATAATAAATTATTAATTAATTAAATTTCTAACCAATAATAAATTGACACGTGTTAACTGTTAAGTGAAAGGGTATTTGAAGGGTATTTTTGAGCCTAAAGATGGAAGAAGGGTATTTGTGAACCATTTTCCAAACTTGAAGGGTATATTAGACTCTTTTCCATTATATTAAAGTGCGAAGGATCTTTAAAAAGTAACTTAAATTTTTTGTACTATATTAAAAATCTTCGCAATAAACAAAATCGTCTAATTTTAAACAATCAAAGGTTACACGTGCGAGGTATGTGCAATTTAACTAGTACATGTATGCATGTATATATATATATACACACACACATATCACTCTTTTGAACAAAATCAAAACTAAACCAAATACTATCAATTTCTAAATATGTCAAACCAAATCAAATTAAAATCGGTTTAGTAATCAATTTGGTTCAATTTTTCGATTTGGGTTGCTTTTTATCCAAACTGTGAAGTCCCCTAACCTGAAACTTTCATTACCAAAATTAGCAATAGAATTTGTGCTCCTATAATTTATCTATTGTTTAAAGCTTCAGATATAGAAGATACCTTTTGGAATTGATTCTAAAAAAGGCGGACAAATAAAGTGGAGGGGAACAAATAATATTTAGCTAAAAGAGCATCATAATATTAACTAAACAAATGTGAAGAATAACATAATCCCATTAATTTACAGTATCACAACTAAATACATCTCACCTCTGCAAACGTTGGAACAAGTAAATTTTGAAAATAATAATCTGAAATCTCAAGAAGCAACAATGACGATTGGGCACAATGGACAAATATCAAAGTTGACATGCATTCTCTGAAGTCTTACTGCCGAATAGGAAATATCCTAAAGTATATCCGGCCACGACAACTATGAAAACATCAACATTAAAAGACATAACTGCAAGCATGAGAAGATAAGCAAAGGCTATTTTAACACCATGCATGAATGTACGAACAAGACCATTATTTGCTAGCTTGTCTTTAAAGTAATTGCTGTTAGAGAGCCACTCAAAAAACAGAGAAACCACTAATCAAAGCGAGGACGTACATGCTTGCGCGCGTTCTTGGCCAGCCCGAGAATAGAATTTCAGCATTTTTGCCCCAGAAAAAGGTCATGTGTGTCAACCCTATCCCCATCATTATGTGCTCCTGGTCTTTATTCATGTGATTTTGTGGTGGTAGTGGTGACATTCTCCGATTTATAGCATGTCATGATCCATATGGCTTTCCTTGTTTAAGTCCTCTCTCCTCTTAATTTCTATTAATAAGATGGCTTGTGCAGATTGATTTAGCCTTTCGGATATTTAGCATATTTACATCTTATTGTAAATATTTTACTTTCTAGATTAGTTATAGGAATACAAATAAATTAAAGTGGAGTAAAAATGCAACAATATATAGTACAAAAAATAATAAATTCAAAAGAAGAATTAGATACAAAAAAGAAATTACAATTATTTTTACGATTAGTAAATCATGTAAGAGAAAATATACCAAAATTAGCAGAAAACCTAAAGCCATTACAGAAAAAAAATTAAAAAAGGATGTAGAGTATAATTACAACGAAGAAGATAAAAAATAAGTTCAGAAAATAAAAATACTTTGTAAAAAATTACCAAAATTATAATTTCCAAATGAAAATAAATTTTTTACATATATAGTAGAAGCAGATGCAAGTGAATATAATTATGGAGGAGTACTTAAATATAGATATGAAGAAGAAAAATTAAAACATCATTGTAGATACTACTCAGGTACGTTTAATGAAACAGAAATAAAATGGGAAATAAATAGAAAAGAACTATGCTCATTATATAAATGTTTATTAGCATTTGAGCCATATATTGTATATAACAAGTTTATTGTACGAACAGATAATACACAGGTACATTGGTGGTTAACAAAAAAAATACAAAATTCTGTTACAACGAAAAAAATTCGGAGACTAGTATTAAATATATTAAATTTTACATTTACATTTGAAGTAATTAGTACTAACAAAAATGTTATTGCAGATTACATATACAAGGATATAATTACTTTAGCAAATTTAACTGTAAATCAGGATTTTACCACCTAAAGTTAGAAGAAGATTCTAAAAAATTAACAGCGTTTACGGTACCACAAGGATTTTATGTATGGAATGTGTTACCATTTGGATATAAAAATGCACCAGGTAGATATCAATACTTTATGGATAATTATTTTAAACAACTACCTAATTGTATAATATACATAGATGATATACTATTATATACAAAAACTGTACAATATATACATAGGAAAAAGACATGACAATCCCATAATTTAATCAATCCATTTAATTTAGCAAATCTTTCTCCTTTCCTGGAATGCCTCTTGATACTTAGCAGTACCTTTTCTTCAATCCATATAAGGAAATAATCCGTTGGAGAATCTCTTTCTTCCTTTTTGAGTATTTTATAAGTGGTTCTTTTGAATATTCTTTTTCCGATGCATAAATCCCATGATTTATGCTCCTTAATAACTGCAATAATGTTCCAGCAATTTTTCTTTCCTATTGCAAATCTTGAGAAATGCTTCTTTTTTTTAGTAGTTGAAAGGGATTTTTTTATTCTTTTTCCTAAATTCCTACAATCAAATCAAGATCAGGATTATTCATCAAAACTTAAACATTATCAATCTCTCCCTTTTTGATAGATGACAATAATTAGATTACTTCTCTGTTTAGGCTCTTTCCTTTAGTCGAAACATTAATTAGCTTCCCCTGAATTTGTTACTCCCGAGTTTCCCTACACGGTTAGAACAAAACACTCTTCTCCTCTTTTGACATTAATCAAAAAAGAAGAAAAACAACACACAAAATACCATCGAGAAAATTAAAATACCTAGGTGCAGGCAAAAGTAAAGAAACTCAAGTAACTTATGCAGAATCAAATCATAATTAATGAATGGGAACATTAAACACAACCAGATTTGGAAAAATATTTTTGTTTCAAAATAATTTTGTAAAAATGTCAAGCGATTTTCTTAGAGAACAAATTCTTTCTTCCAGTAAAGATTTAGTAAAAATGTCAAGCGATTTTCTTAGAGAACAAATTCTTTCTTCCAGTAAAGATTTAGTAAAAATGTCAGCTAATTGTAAATCAGTGCTCACAAAAGATAATTCAATATCACCTTTTAAAACATGATCTCTAATAAAATGATGCTTAACAACAATATGATTTGCTCTAGAATGATGCATAGAATTTATAGACAAACAAATAACACTAGAGTTATCACAGAATATTTTATAGGTTTAAAATATAGATCATAATCACTGAGTTAATGAAACATTCAAAATATTTAGGCACAACACAACCTAATTGAAATATATTCAAATTTAGTGGTAGATAGAGAAACACAATTTTATTTCTTGCTATTTAATGAGACAAGAGATTTTTTCATGAGTTGGCAAGTAGCACTGGTGTTATTATTTATCCACTTTTTCACCATCATAATCTACATATGAAAAACCTTTTAAAACAATTTCAATATACTTAGGATACCATAATTCATAGGAGCTTGTGCCAATAAGATATCTGATAATACGTTTTATAGCAGTTAGATGAGCTTCTTTAGGAGCTGACTAAAACGTGCCACATTAACATATACTGAAAAGGATATCAGGTCGATCTTACCTTGATATTTGATCTCATTCTCATTCTTTTCATTTTCACATAACTCAAGAATACATGTAGAACTCATAGGAGTACGGGATGGTTTGACATTTTTCATACAACTTTTTTGAATAGTTCTTTGGTGTACTTAGCTTGAGAGATGAACGTGCCTTTAGTTGACAGATAGATTTGTAATCCCAGAAAGAACGTTAATTCTCCCATTGCTCATTTCAAATTCACTTCGCATTAATTCAGAGAATTCTCTGCACAAAACAATATTAGCACTTGCAAAGATAATATCATCAACATAAATTTAAATGATCAAATTTCTAAAAGAGATTCGTTTGATAAATAATGTAGTGTCAATTTTTCTTGTTGAGAAATTATGATCAATTAAAAAACTGCTCAATCTATCATATCAAGCTCACAAGCTTGTTTTAAGCCATAAAGTACTTTTGAGAGTTTAAAAACATGATATGAAAATTTTAGATTTTCAAAACCTGGGGGTTGTTTCACAAATAATTTTGAAAAATCTAGTCACATTATAGTTAGATCAAATTAGGTGATTAGCACAACTAAGTCAATTTACCAATCTAATAGTGATATGCATGGTAATCTATATTATAGTTGTGAAGGATCTCAACAATCAACTAACTCTAGTAAAATCAACCAAAGAGAGTATTTACAGTCATAATGCCCATCATAACAGGTATTGTAATTGTGATAAATCTTAAAGGTCACTAACTCAAGTTAGTCTACCAGGACACTCAGTCACAATCATAATACCTATTGTACAACTACTGATCACTACTATACTTCTTCTTATCACTGTGGAAAGCATGTTCATGAATATTACAATTGCAGATTTCATTATAGAAATCCTGGTAAATGGGTTTGGAGACCTAAAATAGAGTCAGCAAATCCAAGGACTAATCCTAAGGGATCCAAGAATACTTGGGTACCTAAAAATAAGTAATACATTTGTTTTGCAGGAACTCCACTAAAATATAAAAGGAAATGGTATCTTGAAAATGGGTGTTTAAATCACATGACTGGAAGAAAAAATTTGTTTGAGACAATAACTGATTTTGATGGAGGTGACATCACTTTGGACATAACTCCAAAGGCAAAGTAATAGGTGTTGGTACTATCTCCTTTAATAATTCATAGGATGTTACTAATATATATCTGGTTAAAAACTTTAAGTACAACCTGCTAAGTATAAGTCAATTGTGTGATGATGGATTAGAGGTAAGGTTTACAAAGAAAGCGTGCATAATTGAAAAACGTGAAAGACAGATTCTTACTGGAAACAAACATAGAAATTTATATGTTTTAGACTCTATCAAAAAATACAAAAGGACATATATGTCTTGCCTCCATCTCTAAGGATTCCTGAATCCGGCATAGAAAGCTTGGTCATGCTAGAATGGGGCATTTTGAAAAATTAGCTAAGCATGAACTGGTGGCAGTCCTTCCAAATCTTGATTTAAAAAAAACTCACATTTATGATGCCTACCAACTTGGTAAGCAAACTAAAAAATCTTTTCTTGTTAAAATTATTGTCTCTCTAACTAAACCATTACAACTACTTCATATAGATCTATTTGGTCCCACTAGAAATGCTAGCATTGGTGGTAAAAGTTGTGCCTTTGTTATTATTGATGTTATTCTCAATTTTCATGGGTTATGTTTTTATCTAAAAAAGATGACACATTAAAGAATTTTAAAGTTTTTTGTGAGAAGGTTCAAAGAGACAAAGGATACTACATTTATTCCATTAGAAGTGATCATGGTAGAGAATTTAAAAACAGAGATTTGAAAATCTCTTTTAAGAATTATGGCTACACTCATTACTTCTCTACTCTAACATCTCCACAACAAAATAATGTAGTTGAATAAGAAATAGAACTCTTCAAGTCATGAATTGAACCATGATTTATGAACACTCTGTACCTCATAAATTCAGGGCAGAAGTTGTCAGTACTGCATGTTATGTTTTGAAAAGGTGTCTCATTAGACTTATTATGAAAAGAAATTCATATGAGCTTTGGAACAACAAAAGATCCAACATTAGATACTTTTATGCATTTGGCTCAAAATATTTTTTCATAACAATAGAAAGGACAACATTGGTAAGTTTGATCCATGAAGAGTGATAAAGGTATTTTTATAGGGTACTCTAACTCTAGAAGATCATATAGAATTTTTTAGTAAATTCACTCTTTCAATTGAAGAATCTGTTCATGTTGTTGTTAATGAGACCAATCACTTCGTGAAGAATATTAGTTTTATAGATGATGAGACTGAACAGGTAAAAGTTAATAAACCTCCTTGCACAAGTTGACTCCACCTCCAAGTCAACTAGTACTGATACTGATCAGCCTTTTGCTATTTTGAACAATCAATTTGAACTTAAAACAATTCTAAATAAACAAAGAGATAAGTCTGATTATCCAAGGAAATTCATCATTTGTGATCCCAAAGAAGAAATGCAAATAAGGGCTTCTAGTAAAAGAAATGTGAACATAGCGCTCATGTCTTAACTTGAACCAAAGAAAGTCAATGAATTATTAGAAGATGATAGTTAAATTAAAGAAATGCAAGAAGATCTTGTACAGTTTGACAAGAACAATGTGTTGACTCTTGTTCCAAAATCAGAGAATGTCTCTATCATTGGAACCAAATAGGTGTTCAAAAATAAAATGGATGAATCAGATAAAGTTGTGTGAAATAAAGCTCGTCTAGTCACTCAAGGATACTCACAGCAAGAGGGAGTTGATTATGATGACACTTTCGCACCTATTGCAAGGATATAAACCATCAAATTTTAATTGTGTATGCCTTATATAATGGGTTTAATTTATTTCAAATGGATGTGAAAAGTTCTTTTTACATGGCTTTATTGATGAACAAGTTTTAGTTTAGATTTTCAATCATCAACTTATTTTTGCAAATAATCGTTTTCAATTACACAAACTTCAAGTTTAAGTTCCCAGACGCTTCTTTCTCTTAATAAAGCCATTTTTTCATCACGTCCTTTAAAAATAAGCTATGGTAAGGCTTAGAAAATTTTGTAGTTTACAACTGACATGACCCGAACTAAGGACTAGTCATTTTGGGCATCTCAAGTCCAATTGAGATTGGAGACAACCCCCAATACCAAATCATAACCGCCATGTACCCTATGTTGGATGAATTCCAAACATATAACAAGATAAAGTAACAACAATTGAAAGACATTCAATAATTTCCATAACCATAACCAATCAAACATCTAACCAAATATCCAACCAATGTTAACCCCAATGCCAATACCAATACCAAGGATGATACCAATACCGGCACCACCTATTTCTATAGTAGTCCCACAAAGCCTTTAACCAAAAACAAAGAACATCTGATAAGACATTCCCCCAATCATAGCCAAAACCAAAGTCCAAGAAACAAAAATCATGTAAGGATGTCCATATCATGAAATGGAGTCTTCCATAGTATGGAACCTCACCACTTCAATCTGACTCTAAGTTGTCCTCGAATCAAAGTCACTGAGCAGGAGGAGTAGTAAGGTCGGTTCCTACATCATGTGGGGATATAGTATCCGAAGACGGTTAGCGAAATAAACACTAGTATGTACTCAAGAATAAGTATAAGATAATGCCATTATTAAAAATCAAAGTAAACAACCATATGCAATCACATACATATATACATATATACTATGCCGGTAAAGGGAACTGGGTTTAGCATGCATTAAAACCTTAACCTAGGTTATGTAGCTTTGTCGTCCTATAATCACCCACTAGCTATATAGGTTCAGCTCCCCCAGTGAAAAGTCCCTAGTGCGTGAAGCTACACAACCAGATAAAAGAACTTAGGATAAATAGTACATCCCCCAAATATAAAGTGTGACATGATAACACGGTCACCAAGACCAAACCTCACATCGGCAAACATGAGTTTCCAGTTTCGGTTCCCTCGGGACCTCCACCTTCAGTAACTTTGCTACATATACCTCTCTAAGTCCATATTAAAACCATTTACATATTCCACCCATTTACTAAGGAGTCTTTTATTAGGCATTAACCATTTGATATCGTTATACCAAAATTAGAACTTGCAGGTCTATCTTTTTATGCTATACCAAAGATATTAAACCAATTTGACTCCAAAGTTTCTAATTAAACCAAAACCATGAACACAAAGGCCTTTCTAATCCATTTAAAACCATCCAAATCAATTTAAGTTCCATTACAATATTTTGCAATGCAAAGGTTTCAAGAATAGTCAAACCATTCGACAAAATCATTCTCATTGGCATTTTAACAAACATGGTGGGGGCATATAGTTTCCAAAACTAAAACCAAGTATTAATTGACCATGCACATGCCGCCACACGTTGAAACCATAGTTATAACATGATTAACCATAAGTAAAACATGGAAAAACATTATCCAACCATAAACAACCAAAACCCCCAATATCTATTTCAAAACAAAAATAATACCACAATAACACCATGAAAACCATTCATTAAGACATATTTTTAGTTGAACTAATAACGAGGGAAGAGTAACATGCCTTAGACACCAAGGAAGATGGAGAGAAACAACCCTTGAAAGCCTTAATTAATCCCTTTGAAGAAACCTTAGCCTTTTCTTGGCCTAAGAGCTTGAGAGAGATTTGAGAGAGTTTAGAAAGTGTTTGATTTAGAATAATAGGTTAATAAAGTCCCAAAACGTGTTTTATGTCATGGGGTTAAAAGGAGTTTAAAGGTAAAATATACAGAATGCCCCCAAATTAAACTGTAAAAATCTCGCAGGTAGGTAAGAGTAGACCCTCTAACTCATCGCCACATCATACAACTGGTACCATCTAGTCATACCCAAAACAGAAAGTTGGACACCACATTCTGTCTAACATATGACTCACTTGCCCAACTCGTGACCAAACCATACGACTCGTACCCACTAAGTCATAACCATAACAAAAAAATAAGCACCAAACATAGGTTACCTTATGATTTAGGTCACCTGACCCATACCCATATCATACGACTCGTATGGTAAGTCATTTTAAGGACACTGAGCTCAAAGCTCAGGAATTTTTTTTCCAGGGCCAAAATCCAGGGTGTTTTAATTCTCCCCTACTTGGATAATTCGTACTCGAATAATGGAACAAGACAGTACAAGCATGATATATACGCCAACACCTCCACTCTGACCTTTAACTAAGTTAGAAAACAAAGATGTAATGAAGAACACATACCTTCTGCACGAATTTTTGAAGTAGAAAACAGGAAAGAAAACTTGGACTTCATGTCCTTTTCATCTTCCCAAGTAGCCTCTTCAACCTTGTGCTTCCTCCATAGAACCTTTACTAAGGTTACGTCCTTGGTCTGCAACAGACGAACCTGCCGATTCAAGATCACAATTGGGATCTCCTTATAAGATAGAGAATCCAAAATACCAATATCCTTGATAGGCATAATTTGTGATGAATCACCCATACATTTCCTCAACATAAAAAAATGGAACACCGGGTGAACGGAACTCAAACTAGAAGGCAACTCCAACTCATACACAACATTACCAACCCTCCTCAAAACCAAATACGAACTAACATATTGGGGACTCAACATTTTCTTTTTTCTAAAACGCATCATTCCCTTCATGGGAGACACCATAAAAAACACTCTATCCCTAACCTCAAACTCTAGCTTCCTTCTCCTCACATTTGCGTAGGACGTTTTGCAATTTTGGGCAGTCTTAAGCCTATCCCAATCACCTTCGACTTCTCCATGTCTTGGTGAACCAAATCCGAGCCAAATATCTCTGCCTCACCTACCATAAACCACCCAATAGGAGACCATTACATTCTACTATACAAAGCTTCAAATGGAGCCATCATAATGCTAGAGCGGTATCTATTGTTGTAGGCAAACTCTATAAGAGGAAAATGCTCCACCCAACTTCCACCATAGTCAATAACGCAAGCATGAAGTATATCCTCCAATGTCAGAATAGTTCTCTTTGCTAGTCCATTTGACTCCGGGTGCAAAGCAGTACTAAGACTCACCTTGGTCTCTAAACCTTTCTGAAACAACCACCAAAACTAAGATGAAAACTGATGACCAAGATCTAAGATGATAGAAACTGGTACCCCATGCAACTTCACAATCTCATGGAGATATAAACTTGCATAATCATCAGCCGAGAAGTTAGTCCTCACTAGGAAAAAGTGAGAAGAATTTGAAATTATTAGTATAGATCTAAGTATCTATATATCTAAATCTTATCTACAATGACCCAAACCGAATCAAAATAATTTTGAGATCTAGGAAGACCGAGAAAGAAATCTATGTTTATCACTTTCCATTTTGATATTGGCAGCTCGATTTCTTGAGATAATCCTCTGGGCCTCATGTGCTCAACTTTCACTTGTTGGCACACCATGCACATAGCCACAAAACTAGCCACATCCCGCTTCATATTATTCCATAAATATATATTCTTAAGGTCATGATACATTTTTGTCGAGCGAGGATGAACAACATAACGTGACTCATGCACCTCAACCAAGATCCTCTCTCACAACCCATCTACATCAGAAACACATAACCTCCCTTTGTATCGTAAGGTACCATCATCACTAATCTTGAAGGCCATCATCTTCTTCCCACCTATATTCCCTTGATCCTCATCAAGACAAGATCTAACACTTTCTTTTTCTTCATCTCAACACCAAGAGACAACTGCTCCACCTTCTATACAAATGCAAAACTATCTTTAGAGTTTAAGAGATGAACTACAAGGTTAGGAAAATGGTGAATATCCTTTACCAACTCCCTCTAATCCTCATCCACATGAGCTATACTCCTTATAGAAAACATATTAAGAGCATCAACAACAATATTAGTTTTACCTGGATGTTAGTGAAGACTCATGGCATAATCCTTGAGAAGCTCAAGCCGTCTTCTTTGCATGAGGTTAAGCTCTTTCTGAGTAAACATATACTGCAGGCTCTTATGATCAGAAAATATATCCGTATATATTCCATACAAGTAGTGACACTAGATTTTTAATGCAAACACTATAGCGAACAATTCCAAGTGATGGGTCGGATAATTCTTCTTATTCACCTTTAACTACCTAGAGTCATAAGATATCACTCTGCCATGTTGTATCAGAACACAACCAATCCCCACACAGGACATATCATAATAGACCACAAACCTATCCGTGCCTTCAGATAAAGTTAAAACTGGAGCAAAAGTTCATTTATCCTTCAACTTTTTGAAACTACCCTCACAAGCATCTAACCACAAGAACTTCACCTTCTTCTGAGTCAGCTTAGTCAATGGGGTAGCTATAGAAAAAAACACTCCACAAACCTTCTGTAGTAACCAGATACACCCAAGAAACTTTGAATGTCAATTAGAGTTGTGGGTCTAGGCCACTTTTTAACCACTACAACCTTCTGCAAATCTACCACGATCCTTTCACTATAAATAACATGACTAAGAAAAGTGACAACGTTCAACCAGAATTCATATTTTAAAAATTTGGCATACAACTGCTACTCTCAAGGTTTATAACACAAGACGGAGGTGATCGATATGATCCACCTCACTCTTGAAGTACACCAGAATCTTATCTATGAACACAATGATGAATAAATTAAAAAATTGACAAAAGACCATATTCATCAAATCCATGAATGCTTTTGGGGCATTGGTCAACCCAAAAGACATAACCCGAAACTCAAAATGCCCATATCGGGTATGAAAAACATTCTTACAGAATTCCTCCTCCCTAATTTTTAACTGATGAAACCCAGATTGAAGATCAATCTTGGAGAAAAACTTAGCACCCTACAAAGGACAGAACAAATCATCTATCCTTGGAAAAAGGTACTTATTTTCTGCCATCACCTTATTCAACTGTCGGTACTCAATTTACAATTGAAGGGAACCATCCTTATTTCACACGAATAACACCGGTGCACCCCATGGGGAAACACTATGATGGATGAAACCCTTGTCTAAAAGATTCTATAGTTTCTTCTTAAGATCCTTCAACTCAATTGGAGCCATCCTATATAGACAAATAAAAATTGGATGAGTGTCCAAAATAAGATCAATTCCAAACTCAATCTCCCTATTAGGAGGAACACCAGGAAATTCATTAGGAAAGACATCAGGAAATTCATTTACCACCTGAATGGAATGTAAAGAAGGACCCTCTGAGTTAGAATTTTTAACCCAAACCAGATAATAGAGACACCCCTTGGAAATTAATCTCCAAGATCTAAGATATGATATGAACCTCCCTTTATACACTATGGAACCTTCCTTCCACTCAATAATTAACTCATTAGGATATTTAAAGACAACCTTATACGTCCAAAAGTCTAGAGATACATAACACGAGTACAACCAATCCATCTCTAATATGTCGTCAAAGTCCAGCATATCTAATTCGAACAGATCCACCATAATTTCTTTACTACCTAAAGATACCACACACCCACTAAAGACCTTTCTAACAATCATAGAGTTACCTATCGGGGGTAGAAATAGAAAAGTGGTTTAAAACACACTCAGGACAAAAACCAAAATGCATAATAATAACGCTCACCTTATACATCAATTTAAGTACAAGGTGGTCGTCATCAATATATTTACCAAACTTTAGAGTCGGGGTGGAATCGATGAGGAACAATGTGAGTAGCGATCAAATCAATTCAAAATGTAAAGACAAGTTAAATTTAAACAAATGGTACAAAATAATAAAATGGGGATAGGTTCCTACACTAATGTTTTTCAGGTTTTTTCAAGTATAAATTAGTGGCTATAAATAATTAGAGTTTTAACGATTATGCATGGATCTCAGGGTTATACATTACTAAGGGAATGACATATAGGTGTTAGTAATTAACATCAATTTAGTAAATCAAATATGGGTAGGCTTGGTGAAAGATTTTGATGCTAGTCTTTTGATAAAACACCAAACTTTCACCCATTGATTGTTTCGAATACCTAATAGGTGTGTTCAACAATTGGTAACCATAACTTCATTCTAAGCATACCTATTTCTAGGATGATACCCATGGCATAGTCAACCTCGCATTCACCCTTATGTCTAAGATAGTAAAAATTTAGCAAACTACACACATAATTGTCTACCATTGCTTTGGTCTACACATCCCTTTTTCGAGGAAGATATGGATTCCTATAATTTACCCAAAACCCTTCTTTTAAAGATAGCTTTGAACTTTCTTGAGCTTGGAGCTTTCACTCATCAAACCCATCTATGTATTTGGGGCTTTCACCCATCAAATCCCAACTAAAATAGCATAGCAATGATAAAACCTATAAACATGAACTACCAAAAGATACAAACAATAACAACCTACAAACATGAACTACTAAATAGATGCTAACAATAACAAACCACACACACTTAGGCCCTTATTCACACATAACCACAAGAGGCAGATTTAGCAACACATAAGATAAATAAGCATAGATAAACCCATAATCTCCATTGAAATAAATTATTGAAGAATTAGGTGAATGTTACTTCAAACATTACTCTCCTATAATATCAACAATGAAAGTGAGTAAATCATCCACTTAGATAGTCTCCAATGTATTCTTCACCCAAAATTTATATAATATTTTCTTCTCCAAAAATGAAGGCTATGAAGTCTAAAGCTAAACCTAAAAAATGGGAAAGATGGAATAATTGTTATACATGATAGGGTTTGAATCGTTTTGTCCAAATTGAGATCAGCAATGTGCATTTCTAATTTTTCCCTTGGACTGAACTCCCCCGCTAAGCTGCAATCGTGCAGGTTTGGCTGCGACTGTGGTTTACCTCCATAACTTCGATTAATTGACCATCTTTGAATGACGTAATCACAATCAAAAAATTGTGACCGCGGTACTTGAGGCTCTTCTGTTTCAGGTCTTCAGCTGCACTTACTTGCTCCCTTTTTTATCATTTTAATCTCCCATCCACATCTTTTCTTCCCTTCAATGTTATGCCTACAAGAAATGGATATTAGTGCATCTAATCATAATTATGTCTCATTTATTCATGCAAAATAAGGTAATACGTACGAATGTTAAGTGAGAATGAGTAGTAAAATCACCACTCATCAACACCCCCAACATAAAGTATTTGATTTTCCTCAAGAAACACTACCTCTTACCATGAGGCACAATCATTTATGCCCAAACTTTATGCCTTAAAGGCCACGATGACTTCAATTTTAGTCGCAACCATAAGTAGCTCTATGCGCTAATTTCATTACACCTCCCAATCATAAGATATACTATCAAAAAATGAATAAGCCTTTAAAGAAAAACTAAGCATCAAGAACTAATACTCTAGAGGTGGCTCTTTTCTTACCACAATTATGATATACTCCATTTGCCTCATTTCTCGAGAGGTGACAAAAATCACCCAACTCAACTTATTCGTGTGCCATCCTTACAAGAAAGAGAATTTCCACACATCAAACTATGATCTATGTAACAAGAGATTTTAAATGCACAAACTCTCTCTCACACAAAAGAAATCTCAATCCAAAAAGTGTCATACCATAGGCTTTCCCTAATACTCAATCACCACTACAAAGAATCTAAATGGTCGGAAATCTCAAAGGACTTTCTAAGCTTGTAACGTAGGTTTGGGTTAGGGTAGGATGCCATCTAGGAATAACATGGCTACATCTTTCCTTGAACATCTACATCACCCTTTACAATTCTTTCTTTGTCAACTAAGGGTCACTCTTCATTGTTTTGTTTCTCTTATTATGCCTACACTTTTCTTCATTTGTTTGCCACTTTTCTTTCATTTCTTTTCTTGTAACTTACATGCAATTCATTGCTTTGTTGGATCTTTTCTTTTTCTAAACATTGGTTTTCATCACTTAGGCATATTGGGAATTTTACTAACACTTCGTGACTCAAAACTTCCTTCCATCACTTTCGCCACCCCAAATTAAGCTTTAAGCATCAAGTTGTATTTTCAAGTTCAAGGAAGGTACAGTTCAAAACGAGAATAAAAAGAATGGGACATATCTTGTAATGATTTTGCCAAAGAAAGGTTTAAAGGCTCAAAGTAAGTACTAGGGATTATAATCATGCATATGAAGGCTTTTTAGGCTAGAGTGGATTTAAGAATCACAAGGATGCCCTAAGGTTATTTCTCCAAGCACATACAATCAATATTAGTTTTGAGAGACTAACAGGGCAAGTTCTAGATACCACAAGTGTACAAGAGATAAATACTAAAATATCACCACACATAGCATGAAAAATTCACCAAGGGAGTTAAAATATCCCTCCCGCTAGAGACACAAGTAGAGTATTTATCATTATTTATAAGACAACAACTTATGGAGCCATAAATACAGAAAAAGATTTGTTACAAAGTTTCTTATGTCCATGCCCTCGATATTTGTAAAACTTTGGATAGAGGAGGGTGTTTGCTTTGCAATAGAACTATGCACAATTTTCTAAACTATGGCTACAACAAAAGTATTAGTCTCACATCTTGGCTCAAAGTGGGATAACTACCCATATGGCTCCTCAGAATTCACCAATGGTGTATAAAATGACCCCAACTTAACAAAATATAATGCCATAGGTACTCAAACTTCCCTTGTATTTCTGACACTCATGCCACGAGTATTCAAAATTCCCCTGCACCGATGTCTAAGTCAGAATCAAACTAGATGCTAAGGTAAAAGAAAGAAAACTAACTTTAAAATACATAACAATCCATAAATAAGGGCACCAGACCAGGTATCCAAAAATGCGGCATCTATAACACAACAATAAAAATATCATCAAAACATCATCCCAAAACAACCGTAAAAAGAAATATCTAGAAACACAACACTAAAAAAATATAAATAAATCTAGGGCCACCCCTACTGAAAGAAATACAGTGTTTGTACTGCATGTGCAAGAAGACAAGAGTAAAAGGGGCTCCCTATATCCGCATCATGAGCTATCTTCTCTTATTGTCTCGGCATCCCCATCACCCATATCATCAGCTGACTACTCTACAAGTGCCTCATCCTCACTATCTAATCTAGGTAAAGGTAGTCGATAGTTTTGTTTGAGTACCTTTAAAATACCTTTCACCTCTTTCCAAACCTTTTTAAAAAAATTATCTCTCTTTTTTTCTCTCATCACTATTTTTTTAATTGTGTCTTTGAGGTCTCTGTTAGATGCAGCTACGGCTAAATAGGATTTCACCAATATGGCCACTATAACACTCTTCTTCTTCTGCTCTACCCTGTACTCCTCATAATCTGACCAGTCCATATATGAATAGCGAGCAGTGGAGGACTCTTCTGGTCCTTAAGGCAATCTGGACAATAATTACCTCACTTTTTGTATCTAAGCAAATATATCATTGAAGGTAGTGGATAATGAGGTTCTGCAAAAGTCTTTATCCTTTTGGACTAATTTTCCTGAGTCTATCTTCCTGTTCTTGCTCTGACCTAGGCCACCCCTGTCTCTAAATTTGAGTGGACAGATGAGGGAGCTTGGGCGTACCCAAGTGCCTATAGCATATTCCTCCACTTCTTCCCTCCTACATAACTTAGTAATAAGGGAAGGAAGGAGAAAATAAGTACCTCCATTGTTCTTAAAGTACCACCACTCAGCGAGGGCAATCTCGCCCATATTCAGAAAATGCCAGATAGGATGCAAGCTACTATTTGAGCTCTCATATTTGTGACAATGGTCATCTGAGTGCATGGTGAGAATCTGCTAGAGATGATGTTCACCCATAGCCTAGATTCCACCTTGAAGTCCTTTATTAAAATATCTCGCTTGGTGGTGGCCCAGAGAACTGCTTTTCCAAGGCATAAGATATTAGCCATCTAAGTTCCTGACTCGCATCCCTTGGCACAAAACTCCCCCATGTCAACATTTAGGAGTCCATACACTGCATTAATCTACTCTGCTCTGAAGTTCACCTGCTTACCCTAAATTTTCATTACTGGGTTTGTGGGGGAAACTACGTTGAGGTTTACGTAGAACTCACGCACCCATTGCACATTAGCAAGGTAGGGTTCATGGGTAAAACACATCCACTGGGTTACAGTGAGCCTAACATAGAATTCTGAGAACTTCTTTTCCACCTTGTCTAGGTTGATACCCCTTTAAGGGAGTAGCATTGTTATGTGGAAGTTGCATTACATTAGTGTTGGCATTTTGCAACAATGAATCAGGTGTCATCGAAATCTTCCAGTTTTGAGTGACTTAAAACCTGTAAACAATGCAAATCAGGCCAATATTAGAATTATCAAACCAAAACCATGTTAGAATAAATAAATAAGCTCATGTGGTTGTGCTATGGAATACACCGGGGGCAGTTAAGGACATGCAAAAATTTTGATGTCTGCGTGAATTTTCCTTCAGGTATGGCAATTGCAGAGTCTTGACCATGACCTCAGCGATGTGATCATATTCATTGGGACTGTGATCACGATACCTGAGACCAAAATTGACAGCTTTTGTGCAGTGCTCAAAATGAGATTATAACCCCAATTCTTTGTTTCAACAAGGCATGTCAATATTATGAATGCTTAACTAAAGCCTAAAATATGTGATTGTAGCCCCTAAACTTGGAAGAATTCAATCTAATTTTATTGGGGTATTTAATCGAACACATGGAGTACATGATTGTCTCAACCTTTTAAAGTTTAAATATGGGTACTCAAAACTTCCCCATTAGTGTGCACTCGTACTATAATAGCCAACCACAACAATAACTTCAACTTGGCATTTATTTAACAATTGAAAACAAAAATTAAGGCCATTTTCTACACTACGGGTCTTAAGCATGTGATTGTAACAAAGCCAAGGAAATTGAGAAACTTACCGAATTAGAGGATGCACAAGATGAGTTGATACTTTAAGATGCAACGCAAGGACACAAATTCGAGAGAAAAATTAAAAGATTTGTGTGGGGGAAATGACATTTGAATAGTTTTTAAGATGATAAGGCCGCGATTGCAGTCATGAGGCCTCTGTGATCACGGAGGCATGGACTACGATTGCGGTAACTGAAACTAGACAATCGTGGTTCTTGCCTTTTTCCCTCAGTCCAAACTTGTGAATTTCATACCTTTCTTTCTCAAATTCGATCAAAATGCTTCTAGCACCACATTTTATGGATTAGGCATGTGCAAAACAAAGATGAAATCTACTCTAGCAAGCTTAATTAAAAAGGATAAGTGCAACATTTTATGACATGATGGGTTGCCTCTCATCGAGTGCTTAGTTCAACGTCGCACACGACATCTCCACTCTTTCCCTTTGTATTTCCATTTAGAAAATTTGAATCTCTATCTCAACTTTCGTTCAATATGCAATGGGCGGTAGAGGGATAAAAAATTTAAATCTTCAAAGATGAAACTTGGAAGAGGAGGTAAAATGGCAAGCAAAACTTGATCTCGCCATTTTGAAGACTTGAACCTTTTACCCAACTTCACATCGATCTTACTAATTGGCTTAATAGGTAAAAGAGTGTTCCTCAATAGGCCATTCCTTGTACATCAGTAATTGAGTTCCTTGGCCATTGATGGATGGGGTTCCATGTGCTCCCTTGGAATGGCAAAGTCCAAAATATAAGAGTCAGACTCCACCTTCCCACAATCCTTCATTTGTTCTGAGGGGTGGATCTTCATCACATCCTATATGTCTAATGTTGAAAAGTGGGTTGAACGAGGTCTAACACCTAACTTTGGGTTAGCCTCCACCGAAGCATATGCACCCCTAAATGAGATGGAGTCATTGTAAGAGATTTGCTTTGATTCTTCTCTTGACTATAAGCTCATTTCATTTATTTTTTCTACTTTTTCCTTATATAAGCCATATTGTTGGGAAGCCACCGAGCATTCTTCGCAACCAAACTCATCATCATAGATTGGTTTCTCTTCTTGACATACCTCTTCCCATTACCTCCTTCTTGACACTTGTCCAATCTTGATATATGTGCTCTAGGTTCTCTCCTGTTGCATCTAACCGATCCAAAATGGCTTATAACCTTGGGTCAGAACTATTGGACTCGGTATCTTGCTATTCCTTCTTCTTTTCATGATACCTGTCAATCTCATAAGAAGAACTAGCAACTCGGTTAGTATAATGGGGGGAGGGAGCAGTTGGATAATCACTCCAATGTCCATCTCGAACACTATATAAAGAACGCCTATTTCCTTATAGGGTTGAGATGGTGAATCAATATCTCTCCAAGGAGCATAGTCACAGTCTTTCATGAAGTATGGCACGTCATAATATGGACATGGATCGTTAAGATAGAACTTCCAACTTGCAACATCATATTTGTTGGAAGATGACATAAAGAAAGGTAAAATAAAATAAAAGTTACCTACAAAAGAAAATCACAAAAAAAATATTTACAAGCTTGAATTCAAGCAAGTGAATAAAATTTCAAACTAACTTAATACGCCAAATTGTTCCCCAAAAACGGCGCCATTTTTGATAACACTCAACTTACACATCAATTTAAGTGCAAGGTGGTTATTGACAAAATATTTACCCAACTTTGGAGTTAGGATCGAATCCACGAGGAACAATGTGAATGGCAATCAAATCAATTCAAATTGATAGATACAAGTTAAATTCAAACAAATGGTACAAAAAGATAAAATAGGGGATAGGTTCCTACACTAATGTTTCTTTGTGGGTTTTTTCTAGTATAAAATTGGGGCTATGAATAAATATATTTTTAATGATTATGCATGAATCTCAGGGTTATGCATTACTAAGAGAGTGACATATGGGAGTTAGTAATCAACATCAATTTATTAAATCAAATATGGTTAGGGTTGGTTATAGATTTTGAAGCTATTCTTTTGATAAAACACCAAACTTTCACCCATTGACCCTTTTGAATACCTAATAGATGTGTTCAACAATTGGTAACCACAACCTCAATCTAGACATCCATATTTCTAGGATGATACCCATGGCATAGTCAACTTCATCTTCACCCTTATGTCTAAGATAGTGAAAATTTAGCAAACTACACACATAATTGTCTACCATTGCTTTGGTCTCCATATCCCTCTTTCGAGGATGTTATGGATTCCTACAATTCACCCAAGACCCTTTTTTGATGATAGCTTTGAATTTTGTAGAGCTTAGAGATTTCACTCATTAAACCCATATGGGTATTTAGGGCTTTCACCCATCAAATCTCATCCAAAATAGCATAGAAATAATTAAACCCATAATTATGAACTACCAAATAGATGATAGCAATAACAACCCACACACACTTAAAAACCTATTCACACATAATCCTAAGAGGGAGATTTATCTATACAAAAGATAAATAAACATAGATATACCCATAATTTCCATTAAAAATAAATGTTGAAGAATTAAGGGAATGTTACTCCAAACATCGCTCTCCCACAATATCAATAATGGAAGTGAGCAAATCTTCCACTTAGTCTCCAATGTATTTTTTACCCAAAATTTATATAATATTTTCTTCTCTAAAATGGAGGCTATGAAGTCTATAGCTAAACATAAAAAAATGGGGAAGATGGAATAACTGTGATACATGATAGGGTTTAAGTCATTTTGTCCAAATTGGGATCAGCCAAGTGCATTTCCAATTTTGCCCTTGGGCTGAACTCCTCCGCTAAGCCGCGATAGCGTAGGTTTGGCTACGACCACGGCTATGCGACCGCGGTTTACCTTTATGATTGTGATTAATTAACCATCTTTGACTGTTGTGACCACATCAGAAGATCACGACTGTGGTACCTAGGGTTCCTCTATTTCACTTCCTTAACTGCACTTGCTCCGTTTTAATCATTTTAAGCTCTCATCTTTCTTTTCCTTTCAATGCTATACCTGCAAGAAGTGGATATTAGTATATTTAATCACAATTATGTCTCATTTATTCACCCAAAAAAAGGTAATGCATACGAATGTTGAGTGACAATGAGTGGTAAAATACCACTCATCACACAATAATAAATGGAGTCACATAAGAGAGTGGACCCTAGATCAAGTAAATAATACACATCATGGGAAAAGAGTTTCAATATATTGGTCACGACATCAGGCGATGCCTCAAACTTCTATCGGTAGTGAGAGCATAAAGATAGTTTTGACCAGTGCAGGAGCCAGATGGTGCACCCTTTGGTGTCGAATCTAAATAAGAGACAACCAAAACTTTGTTTTCCCCTAAAGCAACCTTGGCAACTGGACAATTTCTAACACGTGCCTTGGTTGACCACATCTGAAGCACTTATTCCTTCTATATTCATAGTAACCCTGATGCAATCTATCATAAAATCTAAAGGGAGGATATAATAGAGTTGATTGGGATCTACTAGCCTTAGATTGGGCACCCTTTGCCCTAAAGTTGTCGCTACCTTGGA
Organism: Capsicum baccatum var. pendulum; assembly: GCA_030864225.1. Classification (NCBI taxonomy): domain Eukaryota; kingdom Viridiplantae; phylum Streptophyta; class Magnoliopsida; order Solanales; family Solanaceae; genus Capsicum; species Capsicum baccatum. Next base: position 166,322,800 of record CM061558.1, on the reverse strand, counting down.
AACACTTTTCACCTAACGGCTTTAGGTAGGAAGCACTAGCCGTCGAGTAAGACCCAGAATTTCCCCACTTATTCTTAGCCCATTTACCACCATCCCGGCCACTTTATTATTGGCCACCACCCTTCTCAGAAAATATAAATTTCTTACCCTGCCTCTCTACTATCTTAGCCTACTTTCTCTTACTTTCCTCTATTTGTTGCATATATACTGCTAACGTAGAGATATCTATGTACATGTTTAACAAGGCAGCCTTACTCTTTAAGATTAAATCTCTAGAAAAATTGAAAGCGAACTTCCTCATGCTAGAGCTCATACTAGAAACTAACTTTGGAGCATACCACGATAACTGATAAAACTTCAAGGAATTCCCTCGGCTGACATCTTACCCTACTTCTGATTAACGCACTCTTTCAATTTTGCTTCCCTCAACTCCTGAAGAAAGAAGCAGTCTAGAAAAGAAATAGAAAAATCCTCCTATATAGATAACTTAGAATCGTTACCCTTTGACTGATCCCATTCCTCGTACCATTGGTAGGGCACATCTTTCAACTGATAGGTTGTAAAATCCACGCCCTCTACATTAGTGGCATACATAATATAGAAAATTTTCTCTATCTCATCCAAAAAACCTTAAGGATCCTCCTCAACCTCAACTCCTGTAAAGGTTAGAGCATTCAACCTCATGAACTGGCCAACCCTTGTGGCCTCAAAAGATAGAGTAGCAGAAGCACCACGCTCAAATTGAGAAGCTACTAACTGTGCCAACATGTAAATAGATTGACAAAACTTAACATTCATCGCTTTATCCTAAGAAGCTCAGTAAAGACTAGAGGTAACTGGTGGAACTCCATGATAATCATGAACTGGACCCCTAGATCTGGTGTGGACTCCATAAGTAGAACGGGTCCCATCAATAGTATCCCCGGGTAGGTCATAGAAGTACCCGTAAGATTCAGATTATTGAGGAGGTATGATCTGAAAACAAACAAGCAGGAATTAGAGGACAATTCGGGAGCTTAGACTCTACAGCTCTAAAATTGAACACAAGAAAAAGAAACATTCCTAAATACCTCATAACCTCTCCCTAATGAGTGTGGCGCGCTACCACCTTTAAAAGAGACTCTGCTCGACATGAATTTGTGACTACTATATGACCATGAACCTAGGTATCTGATACCAATCTGACATGACGCAAACCAGGGACTAGTCGTGTCGGGCATCTCAAGTATGATTGGGAGCAGAGACCTTCCTCAATACCCAACTGTAACTGCCCTGTACCCTTTGTTGGATGTATTCCAAACATATAACAAGATAAAGCAATAATAATTAAAAGTTATTTAATAAAGTCCATAACTATAATCAACCAAATATCTAACTAGTGTCAACCCGAATGCCAATACCAATACCAAGTCTGACACTAATACCAGCACTGTCCATGCCCATACTAGTCCCACAAAGCCTCTAGCCGAAAACAAAGAACATCCGGTAGGTACATGCCCCCGACCTTAGCCAAAACCAAAGTCCAAGAAATAAAAATAATGTAAAGATGTCCATATTATACAATGGAGTCTTCCAGAGTATAGAAGCTCACCACTTCAGTCTGACTCTAAGCTATCCCTTAATCTAAGTCATTAACCAAGAGGAGCAGTATGGTCGGTGCCTACATTATGTGGGGACACAATGCCCGAAGACAATTAGCAGAGTTAAGAATAGCATGTACTCGGGAATAAGGATAAAATAATTCCATTATTCAAAACCAAAGTAATAAAAACATAGTTAATCACATTCATATATACATATATACTACGTTGGGAAAAGGAACCGAGTTTAGCATGCATTTAAACTTTAACCTGGGTTGTGTAGCTTTGTCGTCCTAAAACCATCGATGGGAAAAATGGGTTTAGCTCTCCCAACTGAAAGGGCCCTAGTGCGTGAAGCCATACGACCAGAGAAAAGAATATAGGATGACTAGTACATCCCCCAAATATAAAGTGTGACATCATGCACACGGTCACCATGAAAAAACGCATATCATCAAACATGAGTTTCCAGTTTTGGTCCCCTCAGGACCTCCACCTTTTATGACTTTGTTACACACCCCTCTTTAACCACATATTAAAACCGTTTATAAATTCCACCTATTTACCAAGGAGTCTTTTATTAGAAATTAACTGTGTCATATCATCATACCAAAATTAGATCTTCCAAATCTATCCATTTATGTCATACCAAAGTCATTAAACCAATTTGACTCCAAAGTTTCCAATTGAACCAAAACAACAACCACCATGGCCTTTCTAATCCATTTAAAACCATCCAAACCAATTTAAGTTCCATTACCATATTTTGCAATGCAAAGGTTTCAAGAATAGTCAAATCAAGAGACAAAATCATTCTCATTGGCATTTTAACAAACATGGTGGGGGCATATAGTCTCAAAATCCAAAACCAAGTATTAATTGACCATTCACATGCCGTCATATGTTGAAACTATAATTATAGCATGATAAACCATAAGTAAAACATGGGAAAGCATTATCCAATCATAAACAGCCAAAACCCCCACCATCTATTTCAAAACCAAAATAATACCATGAAAACCATTCATTAAGACATACTTTTAGTTGAACTAACATGAGAGAGGAGTAACATTCTTTAGACACCAAGGAATACGGAGAGATACGACCCCTGAAATCCATAATTAATCTCTTTGAAGAAACCCTAGCCTTTTCTTTACCCAAGAGCTTGAGAGAGATTTGAAAGAGTTTAGAAAGTGTTTGATTGAGAATAATAGGTTAATGAAGTCCCGAAATGTGTTTTATGTCATAGGGTTAAAAGGAGTTTATAGGGGAAATGTCCTGAATGCCCCAACTTAAATTGTAAAAATCTCGCAGGTGGGTAAGAGTAGACCCTCTAATTCATCACCACATTATACGACTAGTACTATCAAGTCATACCCAGAACAGAAAGTTGGACACCACATTCTATCCAACATATGACTCACTTGCCCAACTTGGGACCAGACTATACGACTCGTACCCACCAAGTCATAACCATAACAGATACATAAGCACCAAACACTGGTCACCTTATGAGTTAGGTCACCTGACCCATACCCATATCATACGACTCATATGGTGAGTCATTTCAAGGACAGTGAGCTCAAAGCTCAGGAATTTTTTTCCAGGGCCAAAAATCAGGCTGTTTTAAATCTCCCCCACTTGGATAATTCGTACTCGAATGATGAAACAAGGAAGTACAAGCACTATATACACCCTAACACCTCAAATCTGACCTTTAACTAAGTTAGAAAATATAGATATAATGAAGAAAACATACCTTCTGCATGAATTTCCGAAGCAGAAAATAAGAATGGAAACTTGGACTTCATGTCCTCTTCATCTTCCCAAGTAGCCTCTTCAACCTTGTGGTTCCTCCATAGACCTTTACCAAGGTTACGTCCTTGGTCCGTACCCGATGAACCTGCCGATTCAAGATCTCAACTAGGATCTGCTTATATGATAGAGAATCCAAAATAACAATATCCTTAATAGGATCAATTTGTGATGAATCACCCATACACTTTCTCAACATAGAAACATAGAACACCAGGTGAATGGAGATCAAACTAGAAGGCAACTCCAACTCATATGCAACATTACCAACTTTTCTCAAAACCAAGTACGGACCAACATACCGAGGACTCAGCTTTTTTGTTTCCTGAATCACATCACTCCCTTCAAGGGAGACACCATAAAAAACACTCTATCCCCAACCTCAAACTCCAACTTCCTTTACCTCACATCCGTATAGGACTTTTGTCAATTTTGGGAAGCTTTAAGCCTATCCCGAATTACCTTCAACTTCTCCATAGCTTGGTGAACCAAATTTGAGCCAAATATCTCTGCCTTACCTACCTCAAACAACCCAATAGGAGACCAACACCTCCTACTATACAAAGCTTCAAACAGAACAATCCTAATGCTAGAGTGGTATCTATTGTTGTAGGAAAATTCTATAAGAGTAAAATGCTCCACCCAACGACCACAATAGTCAATAACGCAAGCATGAAGCATATCCTCAATGTTAAAATAGTTCTCTCTGCTTGTCGGTCCGACTGAGGGTGAAAAGCAGTACTAAGAATCACCTTGGTCTCCAAACCTTTCTGAAACGACCACCATAACTGAGATGAAAACTGCTGACTATGATCTAAGATGATAGAAACGGGCACCCCATGTAACTTCACAATCTCATGGAGATATAACCTTACATAATCACTAGTCGAGAAGTTAGTCCTCACTAGCAAAAAGTGAGTCAACTTTGTCAACCTATCTACAATGACCCAAACCAAATCAAATAATTCTGAGATCTAGGAAGATCGATAAATAAATCTATGTTTATCACTTTCCATTTCCATCAGGTAGCTCGATTTCTTGATATAATCCTCCGGGCCTCATGTGCTCAACTTTCATTTATTGGACACCATTCACTTAGCCCCAAAACTAGCCATATCCCACTTTATATTGTTCAATAAATACATTTTATTAAGGTCATGATATATTTTTTTCGAGCGAGAATGAACAACATAATGCAACTCATGAACCTCACTCTAGATCCTTTCTCACAACCCATCTACATCAGGAATATATTACCTCCTTTAGTATTGCAAGGTACCATCACCACTAATTTCGAAGTCCATCATTTTCTTCCCACATACATCACCCTTGATCCTCATCAAGACAAGATCTAACACTTGTTTTTCCTTGATCTCAACACTTAGAGACAACTGCACTATCTCCCATACAAATACACCACCATCTTTAGAATATAAGAGATGAACTCTAAGGTTAGCCAAATGGTGAATATCATTCACCAAATCGCTCTTATCCTCATCCACATGAGCTATACTCCCTATGGATAACCTGCTAGGAGCATTAATAACGACATTAGCTTTTCCTGGATGTTAGTGAAGACTCATGTCATAATCCTTGAGAAACTCAAGCTTTCTCCTTTGCCTGAGGTTAAGCTCTTTCTGAGTAAACATATACTGCAGGCTCTTATGATTAGAAAAGATATCCATATACACTCCATACAAGTAGAGACACCAGATTTTCAATGCAAACACCACAACTAACAATTCCAAGTGATAGCTCAGATAATTAATCGTATGAGCCTTCAAATACCTAGAGGAACAAGATATCACCCTACCATGTTGCATCAAAACACTACCAAGACCCATATGGGACACGTCATAATATACCACAAACCTACCCGTGTCTTCAGGCAAAGTCAAAATTGGAGTAAAAGTTAGTTTATCGTTTAGCTTTTTAAAACTACCCTCATAAGTATGCAACCACAAGAACTTCTTCTTCTTCTAAGTCAGCTTAGTCAATGGGGTAGCTATAGAAGAAGAACTCTCCACAAACCTTCTGTAGTAACTATCTAAACCCAAGAAACTTTGAATGTAAATTGGAGTCGTGGGTCTAGGCTACTTTTTAACTGCTATAACCTTCTGCGGATCTACCATGATCCCTTTACTAGAAATAACATGACCAAGAAAAGTGACAATATTCAACCAGAATTCACATTTCAAAAACTTGGCATACAAATGCTACTCTCTTAAGGTATGCAACACTATACGGAGGTGATCCATATGATCCACCTCATTCTTGAAGTATACAAGAATATTATCTATGAACACAATGATGAATAATTTCAAAAATTTATGAAAGACCATATTCATCAAATCCATTAATGCTTTCAGAGCATTAGTCAACCCAAAGGACATAACCTAAAACTCAAAATGCCCATACCAGGTACAGAAAGCATTCTTAGAGAATTCCTCCTCTCTAATCTTTAACTAATGAAACCCGGATTGAAGATCAATCTTAGAGAAAAAGTTAGTAACATGCAACTGACAAAACATATCATTTATCCTAGGAAAAAGGTTCTTATTTTTTGCCATTACCTTATTCAGCTGTCGGTACTCAATACACATCCGATGGGAACCATTCTTATTTCACACAAATAACACCGGTGCACCCTATGGAGACACACTAGGATGGATGAAACCCTTATTAAGATCCTATAGTTGCTTATTAGGATTCTTCATCTCAACTGGAGCCATCCTATATAAATAAATAAAAATTGGATGAGTGTTCGAAATGACATCAATTCCACAGCTCAATCTCCCTATTAGGAGGAACATTAGGAAGGTCATCAAGGAAGACATCAGGAAATTCATTTACTACCCGGATAGAATATAAAGAAGGACCCTCTGAGTTAGAATTTTTAACCCAAACTAGATAATATAGACACCCCTTGGAGATTAATCTCTGAGTTCTATGATATGATATGAACCTCCCATTAGACGCTAGGGAACCTTTTTCCTACTCAATAACCGGCTTATTAGGAAATTTAAAGACAAACTTACAGATCCAACCGTCTATAGATACATGGCACGAGTACAACTACTCCATCCCTAATATGACATCAAAGTCTACCATATCTAATTCGAATAGATCCACCATAATTTCTTTACTACCAACAGATACCACACACCCACTAAAAACCTTTCTAACAATCATAGAGTCATCTATTGGGGTAGAAATAGTAAAGTGGTCTGACACACACACAGGACAAAAAACAAAATGCATAGTAATAACGCCTAACTTACACATCAATTTAAGTGCAAGGTGGTCATTATCAAAATATTTACCGAACTTTAGAATCAGGGTAGAATCCACGAGGAACAATGTGAGTGAAGATCAAATCAATTCAAAATATAGATATAGGTTAAATTAAAACAAATGTTACAAAAAGATAAAATAAGGGATAGGTTCCTACACTAATGTTTCTTTTTGGATTTTTTCTAGTATAAATTTGGAGCTACGAATAATTAGAGTTTTAATGATTATGCATTAATCTCAGGATTAAGCATTACTAAGGGAGTGACATATGAGAGTTAGTAAGCAACATCAATTTAGTAAATCAAATATGGGTAGGCTTGGTTATAGATTTTGATGCCAGTCTTTCGATAAAACACTAAATTTTCACCCATTGATCCTTTAGAATACCTAATAGGTGTGTTCAACAATTGGTAACCACAACCTCAATATAGGCATACCTATTTCTAGGATGATGCCCTTGGCATATTCAACGTCACATTCACCCTTATGTCTAAGATAGTAAATATTTAGCAAACTACACACATAATTGTCTACCATTGCTTTGGTCTACACATCCTACTTAGATAGCCTCTAATGTATTCTTCACCCAAAATTTGTATAATATTTTCTTCTCCAAGAATGGAGGCTATGAAGTCTAAAGCTAAACCTAAGAAAATGGGAAAGATGGAATAATTGTGATACATGATAGGGTTTGAGTCATTTTGTCCAAATTGGGATCAGCCATGTGCATTTCCAATTTTGCCCTTGGACTGAACTCCTCCGCTAAGCTGCGATCATGCAGGTCTGGCTACGACCATAGTTTACCTCTACAACTGTGATCAATTGACCATCTTTGATTGCCGCGACTGGGGTCAGCAGATTGTGTCTGTGGTACCTGAGACTATTCTGTTCTAGGTCTTCAGCTGCACTTACTTGCTCTTTTTTTAATCATTTTGAGCTCCCATTCACATTTTTCTTTCCCTTCAGTACTATGCCTACAAGAAACAGATATTAGTGAATTTAATCATACTTATGTCTCATTTATTCATCGAAAATATTGTATAATATACGAATGTTGAGTGAGAATGAGTGGTAAAATCACCACTTATCAACACCCCCAACTTACAATATTAGATTATCATCAAGCAACACTACCTCTTACCATGAGGCACAATTATTTATGCCCAAACTTTATGCCTTAAAAGCCATGATGACTTCAATTTTAGTCACAACCACAAGTAGCTCTATGCATATGTGCTAGGCTAATTTCATTACACCCCCAATTATAAGATATACTATAAAAAAATAAATTAGACTTTAAAGAGAAAGTAAGCTTCAACAACTAATACTTTAGAGGTGGCTCCCTTCTTACCATAATTAGATATACACCATTTGCCTCATTTCTCAGGAGGTGACAAAAATCACCCACCTTAACTTATTCGCATGCCCTCCTTACAAGAAAGAGAATTTCCAGACACCAAACTAAGATCTATGTAACAAGAGATTTTTATTGCATAAACTCTCTCATACATAAAAGAAATCTCAATTCAATAAGTTTCATACCATAGGCTTTCCCCTATACTCAATATCCACTACACAGAAAGTAAATGGTCAGAGATCTCAAAGGACTTTCTAAGCTTATAACATAGGTTCGGGTTAGGGTAGGATACCATCTAGGAATAACATGGCTACATCTTTCCTTGAATATCTACATCACCCTTTACAATTCTTTCTTTGTCTACTAAGGGACACTCTTCTTTATTTTTTTCTTTTATTATGCCTACACTTCGCTTCCTTTGTTCACCACTTTTCTTTCATTTATTTTTCTAGCAAATTACATGTAATTTTTTCCTTTGTTGGATCATTTTATTTCTAAATATTTTTTCATCACTTAGGCACATTGGGTATTTTACTAATAATTCATGGCTCCAAACTTCCTTCCATCACTTTCACCACCCCCAACTTAAGCTTTAAGCCTCAAGTTGTATTTTTAAGCTCAAGGATGGTACGGTTCAAAAGTAGGATAAAAAGAATAGGACATGAGTTGTAATGAGTTTACCAAAGAAAGGTGTAAAGGCTCAAAGTTGATACTCGGGATTATAATTATGCACATAAAGGCTTTTTAGGCTAGAGTGGGTTCCAAATGTACAAGGATGGCCTAAGGTCATTTCTCCAAGCACATACAATCAACATTAGTTTTAAGAGACTAACAGGGAATGTTCTAGATACCATAAGTGTAGAAGAGATGAATACTAAAATCTCACCACACGTGGCATGAAAAATTCACCAAGGGAGTTAAATATCCCTCCCACTAGAGACACAAGTGAAGTATTTATCATTATGTATATGCCAATAACTTGTGGATCCATAAATAGAGAAAAAGATTTGTGACAAAGTTGCTCATGTCCATGCTTTTTAGAATTCGCTAATGGTGTACAAAATGACCCCAAATTACCAAAATATAATGCCACAGGTACTAAGACTTCTCTTGAATTTCTGAAACTCATGCCACGGGTATTCAGAATTCCCCTTCACCTATGTGTACGTTAGAATCAAACTAAATGATAAGGTAAAAGAAAGAAAACTAACACTTAAAGACATATCAATCCATAAATGAGGGCACCAGACTGGGTATCTAAAAATACGACATCCATAACAGAAAGATAAAAATATCATCCAAACGTCATACCAAAACAACCATAAAAATAAATATCCGACAACACAACACCAAAACAATATAAATAAATCTAGGGCCACCCCCACTGAATGTACACATTGCATGTACAAGAAGATAAAAGTAAAAGGGGCTCCCTATATCCGCATCATGAGCTATCTTCTTCTGTTGAGTCGGCATCACCATCATCCATATCATCAGCTAACCACTTTACATGTACCTAATCGTCACTATCTAATCTTGGTGAAGGTAGTGGATGGTTGGGTTTGAGTACCTTTAACATGTATATTACCCCTTTCCATAATATTCTAAAGAAATTATGTCTCTTCTGTTCTCTCTTCACCATCTTTTAATGTACATCTTTGAGGTCTTTATGAGATATAGCTAAGGTTGAATCGGATCTCTCTAAAATGGTCACAATGGCACTCTACTTCTTATACTTTTCCATGTACTCCTCATAATTTGACCAGGCCATATATGAATGGCGAGAAGTGGAGGACTCTCCTAGTCCTTAAGGTAATCTGGACAATAATTCCCTCACTCCTTGCATCTGAACAAATATATCATCGAAGTTAGTGGTTGATGAGGTTTTGTAAGAGTATGTGTCCTCTTGGACTGATTTTCTTGAGTCCATCTTCCTTTTTTTACTCTGACCTGGGTTGACCTCGCCTCTAAAGTTGAGTGGATAAATGAAGGAGCTTGGGCGTACCCAAATGTTTGTAGCATATTCATCCACTTCTCCCCTCCTACATAACTTAGTAATAAGGGAAGAGAGGAGAAGATGAGTACCTCTTTGGTTCTTAAAGTATCGCCACTCGGAGAGGGAAATCTTGCTCACATTCAAAGAAATGCCAAATAGGATACAAACTACCATCCAAGCTCTCATGTATGTGACAATGGTCATGTGAGTGCATGGTAAGACTCTGCTACAGATAATGTTCAGCCACATCCTGGCTTTTTCCTTGAAGACCTTCATCAAAATATCTCGCTTGAAGGATCCTCTTCTAGCTTCTAGAAAATCATAAGTAATATGACCATATTTACCATAATTATAACACTTACCTTCATTCCTGTTCTAATCATCATATAGTTTTCCCTTTGAGTAATTTCGTTTTTTCCTTCTTTGATTTCTAGATATTTTGTAATTCTCAATCACTATCCTTGTGCTGAGAGCAAGCTCATTTACATCCAAGGCATTTATCTTCTTCTTTATTTGTATCTTTGAATGCCACAGTTTTCTTCTTTTCATCTTGTTGTTGATCCTTCTTATTCAGCTGAGCCTTTTCATAGGCAATGAGATATCCTCTGACTTTATCATAGATAATTTTATTTAAATTCATACATTAAAGAGTGATGATCTTAGAAAGATAATAAGGAGGCAAAATTCTAAGAATCCTTATAATTGGATCTGCTACAAGATAGGTTTTTCCTGCAGCTTTGAGATCTCCAAATATTTTGCCAAATCGGGTAAATTTGTATTAAATGGATTCACTATCCTTCATCTTGAAAAGTTCACAATCATAAACTAATCAACTTACAAGAGTTTGTTTGACCTTCTCAGTTCCTTCATATGTTAATTCCAATTTATATCACTTCTTTTGGCAGTTTCACAATAGGAAATCTTCTCATATTCCTCACCACTGATTGTATGGGACAAAATATTTTTTGCCTTAGAGTTGATCTGAATGATCTCTATTTTCTAATTAGTGTAATCTTCCAAGGATAGAGTGTTATTAGTAAATTTCTCACCATTTTCTAGTTTCTTTCCATTTTTGTTTTTTTAAGTAGCAACAAGTGAAAAATCACCAAGTTTTATTAAACTCTATATTTTTTCATCATAAGACTTGATGAAAGTCCATCCTTATTTTCCAATGATAAAAGTGTTTCCTTTTTAAGTAAGGAGGTCTAGTTTGGGATGTTCCTTTAAAAAATAAAGCTCCAGCAACAGTATGTGCCATGATCTTTTCTCACTTGCTATTAAGTTTTTACTTGTGAGTCCCCACACTGATACCAATTGAAAGTAGTAAGGGGGAGGGGTGAATTACTCCTTTTTGTACCAGACAGTTAACTTCCTTCAACAAACAGTTGACTATTTATTGTAGTAATAAGAACATTAGAAAATAAAGTATGGAATGTAAATAACACAAGATATTTTATATTAGTTGGGACCTCTAATAGGTCTTACTCCAGTTTCTTTTTGTTGCAAGTGATTCTACTAGTTCTTTGTGAATAAACTCAAAATACAAGATTAAGTTAAGCTTTTTGGTTATGACTCATACTTTCTTTCTTTCTTTATCACTTTGATACAATTCCTAACAAACTATGTTTTTCTCTTCTGTTTTTTTAGTACACAGTAAATTTTAAGAGAATACAACGGTTGAATAAAGTAAAACAAAGAACAAAAGAAGGTTGAGACAAAAGTATGCCTCTTCCTTTGACTTCCAATGCTTATGTAGTAGTGATTAGACTACTATTAGCCATTAGATGCAAGAAGGTGACCCAAATAATTTTTCTTCTTAGGAAAATGAATAACGAATATTCAATTTTCAAGAGTAAGTAAAGACTAAAAGGAAACTATAACTAAGTACAATATATACATAGGAGAGAGACATGACAATCCCATAATTTAAGCAATCCATTTAATGCAGAAAACCATTCTTCTTTCCTGGAATGCCTCTTGATACTTAACAGTATCTTGTTAGGTATTTTTCTTCAATCCATTTAAGGAAATAATCCATTGGGGAATCTATTTATTCCTTTTTGAGTATTTGATAAGGGGTTCTTTTGAATATTATTTTTCTGATGCATAAATTCCATGATTTATAACTGCAGTAATCTTCTAACAATATTCCTTTCCTTTTTTAATTTTGTGAGATACTTCTTCCTTTTTTCTGGAGTATTTGAAAAAGGATTCCTTTGAATATTCTTTTACCTAAGCTCTTGCAATCAAATCAAGCACAAGATCATTCATCAAAACTTGACATTATCAAAACCTATGGGCTTGTTTTCATTAATTAGTTGGTTCTTTCCTTTAATTATTTTACCTATTTGTAATTCATATTTAACTTTTTTTGGGAGGAGGCCTAGCTTGATTGTGGGTTCAATTTACACATATTACAGTTTTATTGAAAATTTATAAAGGATTACTTTCTCTGTTTTAATTTATGTGGCATTGTTTTAATCCATTATAAAAAAGATGATATCTTTTTAAATGTAATAGTATAATTTAACTTTAATTTTTTTTATTTTACTTTTATAAGAGATTTACGATTGCGTAAATTTTTATGTTAATTTATACAAGAAGTTTCAAATATTCTTCTTATTTTCAAAACTCCATAGCCAGTCAATTATATTTACCATCGGTTTAGTAAAGTTAAATTCGTAGGTGAGTCAAGAAGTAGTATTAGGATTCAATCATATCGTGGTTCAATTTGTTATTAGTTAAGACACTAATTACTTGGAAGATAAAATTATGTCAAAAGGGAGTAGTGATAAAATAAAACAAATAAGTTAAAGCATTCGAGTTCAATTAGTTCCTGAGCACTGCCAAGGACTGAAATCAAGCTATGATTGTGGTAGGAGGTGATCGTCGACATATATTTGGCTATGCAAGAAAATTAAAAACTTAGAGACCATATTTCTACTGTTGTATTGATTTTGAAAATAAGAAGGGATCCCAAGATCCCTTTATGTGCAAGTGAGTGTGAGTGTTTATTTATAGTGTATAAGTTTGTGCACCAGCCAATGACATCACAACAACAACATTATAAAGGTCATTTTGCCAATGTAGGAATGTTATCAATCTAATTTGACAGATTTGTTAGAGGTTGGCTAATATTTTCTTTCCCCCAGTTGAAGTTTTGACTAGGCCTATGTTACTAATGAAAAAAAGTAGGTTGAGGTTTTGAAGTCACTTAGTCAAACTAGAAAACTCAAAAGAAAGGGAGTCTAACGTTACAATGTAAGATCAACTGGTTAAGAAAACCTCAGGTTATGAAATCTCTTAGCCATTAATTTATTAAAAAATAAAAGTAGTAGTAAAGCATTGGTATGGAGTTGCATCAACTGCTAATATAGACTAGGCCAATGGATAAATTTTATCTCTTTTATTTTCTCTGTCTGATGTTATTCGAGCCTCTAGGTTATTTGAAATGCTTGTACCCTGCTTGTCATATTATGCTACATTATCGGAAGTAGTGAGTGGAAGCTTTGTTATTCCTTTAGAGTGATACCATCACCTCAATTTCATCGATAGCATCTTCTTACAGTCATAGTATCTACTATGGTGATCACGCGTTCGAGTGTTATCATGAATATTTCCATGTGTGTATAACATCCTAGAAGATTCAAGCAAAGTCTAGAGCTATACTTTAAGTACATGTAGGAATAAACATCAAGTTGGAATAGTATGGGAAGAAATTTGGCCATGTACCAAGGCTGGAAGAACCTCTTAGCTCTTACCTAAGCCAAAAACTCCCTTACCAATCAATAATTAAGAAATAGTCAGCTTTAAATGAGAATAAATTCTAGATTCTAATACATATTTGAGATCCAGACCTACCAAATGATAGATATTTAATTATATTTTTGACGCATCTAGTTTCTCCTCAATTTGATATCAACGTGGAAAGTTATGGCCTTTTTAGTGAAGCATTGCTCAGTATTGAGATATCATTAGCCAAACCACGACTATGGTTACATTGCACGATGGTTCAATGGTTTCATCTAATTGAGACAACCCTACAATTTTAAAGTTATTAGGTGTACCTTCTAACCATGAGAGGGAACCATGATTGTACTTTGAAACCATGATACTAGGCACGATCCTCGATCCCATAAAATTTCCTTAAATGAACCTTCAAACCTATAAACCAAGGTAGGACCATAGGTACATCCCATAATTGTACCAAGCCTCATCTGATCATGTTCAAAGAGCTCTTATCCAACTCCCAAACACTAGTACAACCCACGATCTTAGGTTGGTCCTACGATCTTGGGAAGGTTTCATATGTGTGTCCCAATAGTTTCAACTTAAGAGTTTTAAATGGGCTTATCAGTCTTTTTACACTCTTTTAACATCAAAACTAAATATTTTAGGATATATCAAGGATGTTTATTGGGATTAATATTACTCTGACCCTTTATTAAACAAAGAAACATCTGACACTTAGTTTCAAATAGAGAAAATATGGGACTTCTTTCCCTAAGGAAGAGCCAGGGTTCATGCTCTTCAGGCTACCAGTTATAAAGAATTCTTCAATGTTTCTATCTCTAGGAATGTAAGATTTCATAAATGGGTCTTTTTTCACCTATTGAGTCCCAAAGCTAACCAATTCTTTAGTCTAGTTCCTTCTTTACAATTTAGGGTTTATGGATATTGGCAAATTCATTAATACCCCAGTCCTTTGGTGTTATTGAGTTGCACTCCATGTTTTGGCATGACTTTAAATATTATTACATGACTATTATCACAAACCCAAGTGGTATTATGAAATCCATGATTTTTGGACTTCATTTATTAAATTCTTTAAATTCATCCAGTTTATGAATTTGACATAATAGTTGCATTCTTAAGAGATAGTGGGTTATGAACACCAAATGACCTAGAATTTCATGCATATACTTTTTTGGGTACTATATCTCCCAGTTTACATGTTTTAAATGTTTTTACATAATGTATTTATTTTCAGTCTTCAGATTATTATTAACATTGAGCATTGCATTTGTTAGTGTCATTCAGTTGGTAGTAGTACTTAGCACCGAGTGGATGCGGGGATGATGGATATACATCATTAGGCAGATACCTTTAGTAGAAGTCCCTAAATACTATATCTACAGTGCCACTATATGTTCTATATTGCCACTATAGGTTCTATAGGGTCACCCATTAGACCAGGCTTGACACCTTAGTCCTTTTGGACATTAGTATAGTGGATTCACATTAGTTAGTGTTCATACCCTTGGCAAGGTACTGAACACCCTTCTAGCTGGGGTAAAAGGTTAGACCATTGTTAGCTCAGTTTGAGGTATCTTGGTTATTATTCGCTCCAGAGTCCTCAGTTTACACTTTATGGTTCAAATTCTAATTCTTGCATAACCTTGAATTCAGTTGTTCAATTTATTATAAGACACATGCTCATTTATTGGTCTTGCATTAGTTATTATTTTATGTGTACCATGTTCAGCTTATATCAGTTATTTCTTATCTAATATACTCAGTACATTCAACGTATTGATTGCATACTTTATTTTGTACTATATTATCTATAATATAGGTTCTGATACTTAATATCTGTATTATACATAGTATGATATCCCAATGTATCGACAATAGCAGTTTGGTGAGTCCTCATCATACGAGGTCTACTATCAGCATTTTATTTTATATTTGTCGTTATCAGTTTGTAGACTATTAGATTTATCTAGGGGCTTATCCTAATAACTTATCCTAGTAGAGGGTTCCAGACTTACAGTTAGATGTTTAGTTTATGGTCTTAAAATCATATATCGTTTATTGGTTTTATTTGAATAGTTATTTTGTTATTTAGTTTTGATTCTGCATGATAGTTTTTATAGTTGTTATTTTTAGTGTTCTAAGTGTCATGTCAGGTCATGGCTTAGCTTGGGGTCACTTGTGAATCTAGAAGCTTTGTTACGACTACGGGGTAATTTTAGGTCGTAACAAACTTCGTATTAGAGCATTAGATTTTAAGTGTCCTAGAGTGTCTGAAAACTGCATAAAATATAGTCTTATTCATGGGTGAGAAGCATTCCATACCTATAATTGAGAGGCTATGATTTGTTTTAGGAAAAGTTTTGCTTATTTTATTTTCATATCATGCAATGGGGTTTGGATTCTATAAATACCTTCTTTGAATAACATCAAAGAGAATTTACTAAAGTAGGAGTGAAAATGATAATGGTGTTGAGAATCAACAAGCGCCACCACCTACTCCAGAAAAACCCTCTAAATGAACAAGCCTCCCATATCTAATTTAGAGATACTTAGAAAGCCTTAGCCTAGTCCATGACCACCAAAAATAACCAACCTATTGCGGCACCAAAAAATATGGCAGTGAATGCGGCAAAAACCAGAGTCCAAGACTTCACTCGGATGAATCTTCAAGTGTTGTTTGGGTCCAAGTCTGAAGAAGATCCATAGGTAATCATGGATAGTATTCAAAAATTTATCGAGATCATATGTGTTATTCCAATTAAAAGTGTTGACCTGGTCGTCTATCAAATATAGGGATTAGCTCACACCTGGTATAAGAAATGGAAGTTGGATAAGGGTGCAAAAGTAGAACCGATAATATGGGCTGTGTATGTTGTTACATTTCTACATAGGTTCTTTTTTATTAAGCTAAGAGAGGCCAAGGTGTAGGATTTCATAAATCTAAAGCAGGGTAGCATAAATGTGAAGTAGTATTCCCTTAAGTTTACTCAGTTGGCAAGGTATGCCCGGACTATTGTTACTAATTCTAGTGCCGACATGAGCAAGTTTGTGTCTGATATTTCTAAGAATGTGGTATAAGAAAGTAGGAATTATATGTTGGTGAAGGACATATACACCTCTAGTTGATGGTTCATGCTCAACAAATCATGAAAGAGAAAATTAAGTAAAACAATAGGGAAAACAAAAGGACCAGAACATTTAGCTTCCATTTTTCTCAATAGAGGTTGTATGGAAAGAATCGTTCTTAATTCCCACAAAAATCTTCAGCACTAGTGACCTAGTACCTAATTTCAGGAAAAATAATCAAGATAGAGTACCAGGCTCTAGGTCATAGGGTAGCATGAGTAGTGTTTATACCAATCCAGTAAGCAAGAAATATGGTAGGAACACAAAAGTGAGTGTATGGCTAGTAGTGATGGTTGTTTTAGGTGTGTCAAGCCAGACCACATACTTAGGGAATGTATAATGGTTTCACAGAGAGATTGGGATTCCCATCAGCATAGTTAGTCTAACTCTTTAGCAGCACCTGCAGGTTTCTCGACTTAGTAGGGTGCCTCATTTAGTTACTGGAGCAACACATTCTTTTGTAACTCTCTCTATAGCAATGGACTTCAGTCACAAAATTTTTTCTGAACCTTTCATAATATTAACTTCTGTTGGTGACTAAGTCATACCTAGATGAGCATATTGAAATTGTCCACTCACAATTTCCTTCCTGATACCCAACCTATTCCAATTCCACTACTTTGAAATAGGTCTTCTTTCTGATACCCAACCTATTCCAATTCCACTACTTTGAAATAGGTATCTTTCTTGATACCCAACCTATTTCAATTCCACCCTATAGAATGGCTCCAAACAAGCTTAAGGAGTTGAATGAACAATTGAGGGACCTCCTAGACAAGGGTTTTATCTTGCCTAATATGTCTTCATAGAATTCTCTAATTTTTTTGGGGTACAAGAAAGACTGTTATCTTAGAATGTGCAACGACTATCGTCAGTTGAAAAAGGTCACAGTGAAAAATAAGTATCCCATTCATAAGATTGATGACTTTTTGACCAACTTCAGGGTGAAAATTATTTCTCCAAGATAGACCTCAAATCAGGCTATAATCAACCTAGAGTCTGAGAATGTGACATTCTGAATGAATAGGATACTCCTTATTTTTTTAGGTCCATAAAAGTTGTAGGAGCATTCCTGAGGGTTGTTTTTAGGAATGCTCCTACATTAGTCTATAATCAGGTTATTTTTAATTTTTTGTTATGTCTTTTAGACTAATGAATACTCCTACAAATTTTATGGACTTGATAAATAGAGTGTTAAAGCAATACATGGATATGCTCATAATATTATAAATAGATGACATGCTCATTTATTGTCATAGAGAAGATAATATGCAAATCACCTAGAATCCACTAAGTTTTACCATGATTTATGGGAAATCTACTAGTGGAATGTTATAAAGAAGGATATCGTAGAATTTATGAATAAGTGTCCAAATTTCTAGCAGGTTAAGGTTGAACACTATTGACCTAGTGGCATGCTTCAAGACATTTTTATTCCTTCTTATAAATGGGAGGTAGTGAATATAGACTTCATTACAGGGTTTCCTCATACTAATCAATAACATAATTCTATTTGGATTATTATGGATCACATGACTAAGTCAGCCCATTTTCTTTAACAGTTCAAATTCAGCCGAGGACTATGCTAAACTTTGCCTGAGGGAGTTGGTGAAATTTCATAGAGTCCCTTTGACTATAATTTATGATAGAGGTAATTAGTTTACCTATCGATTTTGAAAGACATTTCAAAAGGGTCTTGGTACCCAAGTTTATCGTAGTATCATTTTTCACCGAGATACAAAGTAACCTTAAAGGACATACTGAGAACATGCGTGAATGATTTCAAGTGTAGTTAGGATGATCCTCTAACTTTTATCAAGTTTTCATATAATAACAACTATCACTCTAGTATTCAAATGGCCCCATTTGAGGTACTTTATGGTAGGACGTGTAGATCTCCTACTAGTTGGTTTGAATTAGTGAAGCTACATTAATAGGGATAGACTCGGTCCATGAGGTCATAGAGAAAGTTCACCTAATTAGAGAAAGGATGGGAACTTCTCAGAGTCATTAGAAATCCTATATAGATATGAGAAGAAGGGAGCTTGTGTTTGTTGTTGGCGATTTTATCTACCTAAAAGTTTCACCTATGAAGTGCTGAAGAGATTTAAGTAGCAAGGAAAAACAATTCCCCATTTTATCGGTCCTTAAGATATTATAGGAAGTTTTGAAAAGTATCCTATGAGTTAGATTTGCCAGAATACTTAGCAGTGATGCATCCAGTCTTCCATGTTTCCTTATTGAAGAAGTGCATTGGTGATCCCGCATCAATTATTCCCTTAGAAAGTGTGAAATATTGTCTCACCTAAGAAGAGATTCCTATTAAAATCCTTGATTGTCAGGTTCATAAGTTAAGGAATAAAAAGGTTCCATTAGTGAAGGTTCTTTGATGAAATCAGTCGGTTGAGGGAGCTACTTTGGAAGTTGAGGCAGATATGATGACCAAGTACCCTCCACATATTACCTTTGAACTCAGTTTCAAATTGATTTAATAGTTTTCCATAATTAATTCTTTCTATTTCATGTCACCTGGCTATTCTCATTTCATAACATGCATCCATGAGTCCGTTTCAGTCCATGGTTTGTCATCCACTCAGTACTATGTCAGTGTCTATATCTTAGAAACTCAGTGTTAAAATTTTAGGTACATATAGTGTGAAAGAGTTCCAATAATATCAGGAGAAGTTGTGTAGAAAATGTAGGAGTTGAAACTCTTTTCCGTTAACTTTCAGCTCAGTCAATTTACATTCGGGAATGAATGACCCCAAGAGGGAGATATTATAACACCTTGAAAAATTCATGCCAAAGCTAGAACCATGCTTCAAGTACATATAGGATTAGACATCAAGTTTTAATATTATGATAAGGAATTTGTCTATGTAACAAGGCCACAAGAACCTCCGATCCCTTACCAAGCCAAACCTTTCCTTTCCAATCGATTCCTAACAAAATGGACAGATTTAGATAAGTATAACATCCAGATTGTGATGCATTTTTCATTTCTAAATCTACCAAATAATAGATATTTTAATTGTCTTTTTTATGATCCAGTTTTAACTCAATCTGATATCAAGGTGGAAAGTTATGGCCTCTTTAGTGAAACAATGCTCTGTAGTGAGATATCACGAGATAAACCATGAATGTGGTTACATTGTCCGATTGTAAAATATCTTTATCTGATTAAGAAAACCCCAAATATTTTAAAATCAACAAGTATATTTTCCAATCACGAGAGGGAAACATGATGTGATTTGAAAGAACGATCCTAGGCATGATTGTGAGTCCCACATGATGCCCCTAAATGAACCTTCAAACCTATGAACCAAGGTATGACCGTAGGTAGATCCTACAATTTTACCAAGGCTCATTTGATCATGTTCAAAAGATCTCTCACCCAGCTCCCAACTATGAGTGCAATCCATGATCATAGGTTTGTCCCACGATCGTGGGAAAGTCTCATACGTCCCTTCCAGTAGTTTCCAGTTACAAGTTTTAAAAGGGCATATCAGTATTTTTAACTATTTTAACATCAAAAACATGTTGTTTATGATATTTAAAGGATGTTTATTAGGATTAATATTACCCTAAGACCTCAGTACATAGAAAAATATCTGACACTTAGTTTCAAATAGAGAAAAGAGGTGATTTCTTTCCCCAAGGTAGAGCTAAGGTTCATCTTCTTTAGGCTACCAACTGTAACAAATTATTTCAAGTTTCCATATCTAGGTATGTAGCATTTCATAAATGAGTCTCCTATCAGCCATTGAGTCCCAATGTTAACCTAACTCTTCAGTTCAGTTCCTTCTTCACAATTTAGTATTTAGAATATTTGCAAATTCATTGATATCTCAGTCCTTTGGATTTATTGAGTTGTAATTTGCATTTTAGAATGAATTTTAGTATCATTACATGGCCATGATTACAATCCCTAGTTATATTATGAAATCCATGATTGTTGGACTTGAGCTATAAATTTTTTTAATTTCATTCAGTTTATGAATTTGACATAATAGTTGCATTCTTCAGAGAACGTGAGTTATGAACACCTAATGACCTAGCATTTCATGCATATATTTTTTGATACTATATCCCCCAATTTACGTGCTTTGAATGTTTTCACATAAAGTATTTACTTTCAGTTTTCAAATTATTATCATCATTGAGTATTGCAATTATAGTGTCATTAATTTGGGAGTAGTACTTAGCACCAAGCGAATGTAGGAATGAAGTCCCATCTATTAGTTAGACTGGGACCTTTATTAGAAGTCCCCAAGTCCCAAAACTACGATTCTACCATAGGTTTTAATGAGCTACCCATCTATTAATCTTGACACCTTAGTCCTTTTAGACATCATTTTAATGGATCCACGCCAGTCAGTGTTCGTATCCTTCAATAGGTACTAACACTCTTTTATCTGGGGTTACAGGTTGAACCTCAATTAGCTCCTATTGGTATCTCGGCTATTAATAGATCCCACACTTCTCAGTTTACAGTTTATGGTTTAGATTCAGATTCTTAAATAACTTTGTATTCAGTTATTATTATACAACATATACTTATTACTTGGTCTTGTATTATTTAGCATGTTACTTGTATCATATTCAGCTTAAATCAGTTATTTTCTATTCCACATACTTAGTACATTGAAAGTACTGATCACATACTTTTTTTGTGCTATATTGTCTCAAAATATAGGTTACGCTCAACATATAGATCACTCATAATATGATCTCTCACCGTATCAATAACAACATTTTGGCGAGTCCTCATCACGTTAGGGCTAGTATCAACATTTCATTTTGTCTTTGCCGTTCTTAATTTTCAGACTGTTAGAGTTAGTTGGGGCTTTTCCTAGCAACTCATCTTAGTATAGGCTTTCAAACTTACAGTCAGATGTTCAATTTATAGTCTTAAACTCAGATATTGTTAATTGATTTTTGTTTAGTATTTATTTTGTTATTTAGTTCAACTTCCGCATAAGTGTTTTTACATCAATTATTTTTAGTGTTCTTAGCATCATGCCAAACCATGAGTTAGCTTGGGGTCACTTGTGACTCTAGGCACCGTGTTACAACTAGGGGGTAGTATCAAATTGTTATAGTGTCATCATGTTGATTTTATCCTATACAGATAGCACCTTCATCTTTTGAAACATTATATTATGTGGTTCTCGAGAGACGAAAAATGATTCTGAGATCGTTTCCTTAACACCTTCAATCCAATTTTTCATCTTATATTTTATTTCTCTAGTACAAATATTTAAAAGGAAAAAAATTATATTTAAATTGTGCCCATAAGTTATGGTTATTAACTTCACGAGGAAAAGTTACTAATTTTTGCCTTCTCAATTTATAATTAATGAAATATGAAAATCAATTGAGACTTTAATTTAAGAAGTATTTTGTATCCATTTATATAATATAAGAAGTACAAAGGAGTAATTTTACATACTTTTATTTGTAACAACTAACCCTCTGTTTGGATGGTGGTTTCCAATGGTATGGTTTCCAAGGGAACAATGTTTGTTTTGAATGTTATCAAAAAGTGGTATGGTATGGTATGGTATCTTTTCATGGTTTGATAATTATGAAATCACTCAATTTTTAGAATCACGGATTTGGTGGTATCTCATGATTTTTTCTTTTCAATTCTGCCCTTATATAATATTATTTAATCCTATTTTAGCCTATACCCTATATTACTTCCAACCCTAATATGCTTTTATTTTTGTGCTTTTTTGCTCAATCTCTCCTATGTATTGTTACGTTGTACTCATTTGGGTTTTTCTTCATTCTTCCGCCTTCTCTTCTTCTACACTCGTCTTTCAGGTATATTATTTTAAACTTAACTTTTTATTATTTTCTTCTTGTGTTCTTTCAACTGTAACGTTTTTCTCTAATTTATAATAAATCATAACATGAAATGTCATTTGCACACAAATATTTATCATCGTTGTTATATCAAGAGGCGTAGAAAAATTTGGTCCCCCTTTTACATGCATTATTTTATAACTATAATATTGATTTAGGTTGGATTTTCTATTTGCATGCATTCAATTTAATTTTTACAACTAGATAAGGTACTGATTGTGAAAACTGAGAAGACTTCTCTTAATTTTATTTCACAAAATATGATTTGTGATAAATTTGTAGAAAAAAAAAATATTTTATTAATAATTATTGATAAATTTAAAATTTATAATAATTAGGGATATTTTAGTAAACTTAGCCATTACAATACAGTATCATACAATCAAATCAAACAAAAATATTGTTATTAAACATCAATGAACGATACAGTCTATCCAAACATTGTATTGTACTATACTATACAGTATCATACCATACCATTCTCTACCGTACATTATGAAATCATGACAAACCACCATCCAAACAGAGTGTAAATGAGATCTTACTATGCAGCCATGAAGCTTTCACAAACGCTGCCACAATATAAAGATTTGATTGTAATAGTTATGCAACTTTTCAAAAATATATACTTATGAGTTACACGTGCAACCACATATCTAAATTATTATGGCTAAATAAAAATTGTCGATTCGATGAGAGTGTTTGGTATGAAGGAAAATATTTTTCAATTTTCTCATGTTTGGTTGGTTTAAATATTGTGAAAAATATTTTTCAAATCAACTTATTTTTCTCAAATTTTAGGAAAATGACTTCCCTTCAAAAAGTAAGGAAAACATTTTTCAAAATTCTATTTCAACCTCACTCTCAAGTTAGAAATGTTTATAAAACTCTCAAAAAATCCCTCACGCCTACCCTAACCCCTAATCCCCTACTACCCCCATCCAAAAAAAGATTTCAAAATTTTCCTTACCCCATCCCCTACCCCACCACCACCCCCTAGCACCCCCCTTCAAAAATATTATTTAATTTAAAAAAAAAATAACATTTTTTTCTTACCCCATCCCTACCCAATCCTCACCCCTACCACCCCAAAATAAATAAAATTTTTAAATTTATTTAAATTTTTTCTTACCCCCACCCCTTACTAGCCATCGCTCCCCCTCACCCCCTCCCCATCTTAAAAAAAAATATTTTCTTAATATTTTACAAAATAACGTTAAACTTTTTTATTCTTATGCATCCTTTACCATCTATTCTAACCCCCTCCCCCCTCCCTCCAGAAAAAAAAAGATTTAATTTTCTTAATTTGTTCTTTTAGAAAAAATGTTTCAATTTTTTTTTTCTTACCATACCCTTCTTATCCTATTCATTCTCATTATTTTCTATTAACAAATACTTTTAGAAAATATTTTCCTACTTGTATATCGAACACAAGAATGTAAATAAGAAAAAACTTATTTTCTGGCAAATCTTTTCCTCCTCCATATCAAATGCACCCTAAAAAAAAGTGTTTTATGGGGACAAAAATTATTTTTCTAAAAAGTATTTTCTACTCTTTAGCTAAACACTAAAATGTAGTTTCTTAAAAAATAATTTTATTCACCAAACAAAAACTAAAAAAAAAAAAAATTCGAAAAATATTTTCTATCTACCAACCAAACATAAGAAAATAAGTAAGAAACCAACTTTTTTTCCATGAAAATATTTTCTAAGAAAATATTTTTCAAGGAAAACGTTTTTCTTCGTACCAAACACACCCGATAAGTTAATTTTTTTTATATTGAAATTACTTTCTTTACTCAATCTCCAGGAGTGACACATCTGCTGTTGACGTGCAGTTGCATTTTTTCATAAAATTTGCTCGAAAGTTATGTTCATTTTATTTTATTTTTTTAAAATGAAAGCTCTTATTAATGGAAACAGGCACAGTAAAAATTTTAAAAAGGGAAAGAGAGGTCCTTTTGAAATTTAAATGAGCGCATAAATTTTTATTTTTGGGGAGGGGGAAGCCGCATGGGCGGAGCCACCTTAGGTGAAGGGTGGCTTGGTGCACATCCTTCGCTGAAAAATTATGTGGTATAGAAAAGTTAAATAATAGCTATTATAAGTGCATATTTATTTTTGCATACCCTTAACATAACTGAGAAGGATAATTTGCACACGCTTAGCTAAATTCGTAGCTCTGCCGGGAGGCGTATATTTGCACTTCTTATCTTGAAGCCTGATTAATATGAAATCATGCTAAGGGATGTCAAACTCATTCTCAAAAGAAGACAATTTACGCTTGATACGTAGTTACAATTACCCAACGTAGTAATTAAAGTTGAATTTCACGGAGAAAGGGTCTAAGATCGGGATCACTTCTATATTTTCTTTTAAAACTAGTAAGTACAAAACTAGGCAGGTCAGAGGCCGCTCTATACCTTTGAAAATAAGATACCTACCTAATCCCTGGCCTCATTTTTTAAGCAATATTAGAATTATTATAGATTTTTTTTTTAAAAAAAATATTTTCTACTATTCGTTTCAATCTGTTTGTCTTAATTTTAGTCCATTTCAAAAAGAATACATTTTGATTAAATTTTTAATTAGACCTTTCAATATGACATATTTAAGACAATAAGATTATGTCATGATCCAAAATAGAGTATGTAATGACGTCTGTCATACCCTCAGATACAAGTAAGCCTATCCCAACCGAAAATCAATACCTAAAGAAAATCAGAAGAGAATGAAGAAGATTAGAGTAATACCTAAATACTTAAAGATGGAATAATCATTCAAATATACATCCCAAGTCTTGTTGTCTCTAGTACAGTATAACCTCGATAAATTAATACTGTTGGGATCGTCAAATTTTATTAATTTAGCGAGGTATTAATTAATCGTATAAATTAATAATTATTAATTTATAAATTATATACTTTTTGGGTCCATATTATGAATGTACCTAGGTGTACGTGAAAACTAATTTCTACATTGACTATTAATTATGCATACTTAACCAAATTCATATATTTTTGCTGATACATTTTCAATATTCTATGTATATCTTAGTAAAATATATAAATCTACTTAATTATTAATGTAGTTACATGCTACATTCATTAAAATGTATAAATCCACTCAATTATTAATGTAGTTACACGTACATACATTAACTAAGTTACTATATAAATAGATGTATTATGCAAGTCTTCAAATAAAAAAACAAAAAAAATGGCTTCTCATCTCAAAGGTGTTAAAAAATCAACCATGACTAATGGTATACGTAGAGAACTGTGTGAGTATAAACAACAAAATCTAGCATGCACTCAAAAGCAATTGCAACAATGGGTGTTAGAGAAGTTTAATTTGCAAGTGAGTCAAGCCACAATATCAAACACGATCAAGAGGTCAGCAGAGTATCTATCAGCAGCCAACATTCCAAAAGATGAGGCTAAAAGACATAAAGCTGCCAAATTTCCAGAATTAGAGAAGGCTCTGTTCGAGTGGTTTATTCATTACCAAGAGCGTGTTAATATGAATGGGGAACTAATTGTAATGAAGGGAAAAGAGCTTCTAAAAAAGATGTATCCCATCGATACACCTGATTTTCATTTTTCTCAAGGCTGGCTAGAGCGTTTCAAATCAAGACACGGTATCAAGCAATATCGTCGTTTTGGAGAAAGTGGATCAGTTAATATGGAGGCCATGGAGAGCAATTTACAATCCATCAGAGAGAAACTTGATCAGTTTGCTAAGAAAGATGTTTTCAATATGGATGAAACTGGATTGTTCTTTAGGCTACAACCAGATCATTCTCTTGCAACGAAGCAACTTGAAGGTAAGAAACAAGATAAAGAAAGACTTACAGTTGTTATTTGCTGTAATGAGGATGGTTCTGAGAAAATTCCTTTATGGATCATTGGGAAGTATTTAAAACCATGTTGTTTCAAGAATGTGAATTTGGGAAGCATGGATTGTGAATATCGAGCCAATAAAAGAGCATGGATGACTGGGATTCTATTCCAAGAATATGTTCAACAACTTGATGCAAAAATGGATGACAGGAAAATTATTTTAATTGTTGATAATTGTCCTGCTCATCCAAAAAATGTCGAAGGTTTGAGAAATGTTGAATTGTTTTTTTTACCACCTAACACAACATCAAAGATTCAGCCTTGTGATGCAGGGATCATAAGAGCTTTTAAGATGCATTATCGTAGGCGATTTTATCGAAATCTTTTGGAGGGTTATGAAATTGGGATCTCAAATCCAGAAAAGATTAATGTTTTAGATGCAATGAATCTTGCAATCTCGGCATGAAAAATGGATGTCAACTCAAGTACAATTGCAAATTGTTTTAAGCATTGTAAACTTAGGTTGTTAGATGATGAATCCTCGAAAAATCAAGAACAGTTGAATAATGATGGCTTACAACAATTGCCGAATCTAATCAATGGATTGAAGTATCGAAATGCAATGAATGCTGAAGATGTTTTGAATTATCCGGGAGAAAATGATACGAGTTTTGAGCTACCTACGGATGAACAAATAATTGAGAGTGTTATGGAAACACATAAAGAAGATGAAGTGGAAGATGATAGTGTGGAATTAGAACAAGTTTCGCGCAAAGATGCTCTGAAAGCAACAATCACCTTATATCACTTCTTTTTGCAATATGAGAAGACTACACCTGATATTCTTAATGCGGTAAGAAGGGTTAGAGATGAGATTCAAGGTGATATTGATTTCAAGAAGAAACAAACAACATTAGATTCATATTTTCAGAAACCTGTTTAGTTTACTTATGTATTATGTATGAAATATTTTGATACAGATGAATTATTAATTTATATATCAAATGGGACCTATATGAATTTTTTTTGTATTATCTTATAAATTTAGCGAATTATTAATTTACCACGTTGATCCCGACTCGGGTCCGAAGAAAATTATTATTTTAGCGAGGTTATTAATTTATCGAGTATTAATTTATCGAGGTTATACTGTACAAGCCTATAATACTGAATGATATCAATAATCTAAAGTATCTTTACTGTGGATAAAACATATGATAAATAAAGAGAGATTCGAGTGAACATAGTGAAACATCGCCTCGATCTCCACAATTTTTATGTTGAGTGAACACAATCTACTATCTGCTACTTGAACCAACACCTGCACGAAGTGCAGTAGAAAAGAGAAAGAAAAGAAAAGAAAAGCAAGAGTGAGCAAGAAACAAGTGTATTTAGCAAGCATCGTCGATAATCGACCCTAATCCAAAGTAATGACGAGGACCAACACCCAAATACCCAAGGTTTTTCATCAATCTTCAATAGGTAAATACTACACTTCATTCTAACAATGTATCCTACTACAAGAAAAATAGCCTTTAAGGAAGGGAAATCTGGTCCCAAAAATTCCAAATTTCGTCTCAATTATTTTTTTAAGACAGGAAAAAATTGGTAGTGTCCCGTCCTAACAGGCTCCAGCGCAAAAGCTAAATAGTGACGAGGCAACAAAGCCGGTCCTTAAAAATTATTTGAGACGACAAAAAATCCGATCCTAATTATCCTTTTGCGGTGATATATCTCGTCCCAAATAGACTAACTACCTGGACCTAATTATCCTTTTGTGATGACATATCTCATCCCAAATAAACTAACTGCCTGGTCCTAATTATCCTTTAGCGACAGTAAATCTCTTCCAAAATAGACTAACTACCTGGTCGTAATTATTTTTTAGCGACGATATATACATCTCGTCCCAAATAGACTAATTACTTGGTCATAATTAACTTTTAGCGATGATATATTTCATCTCAAATAGACTAACTACCTGGTCCTAAATTATCTTTTAGGTACGAGAAATACTTGGTTCTAAATTATCCTTTAGCGACGAGCAAAATTCTTTTCCTAGATCAACCTTTAAGGACTACCAACATCCTGGTCATAGATCAACTTTTAAAGACAAGCAATATTCCAGTCTTAATTACACCATTAAAGACGAGCAACACCTCTAGTCGTAGATAAACATTTAAAGACGAGCAATATTTCTAGTCTTTGTTGACCACAAATAAGGCTAATATATATCACAAAATAATAAATTTCATCAATTTTTATCAAATTTTCGTCGAGAATCTCGATACAAAAATATGATATAATTAGAGACTAGAAAACTTAGTTAACATCCCATGATATTAGTTTCAATATTTATTTCACAAAAAACATAGTTACCATCCCGATCAAGCTAGAGTATGATATAAATTTTTTCATAAGATTTGAATACATAGCAAAAAAATAATCAAGTAACTCATGTTTCAACTTTTTAAGTCCTCGAGTTTTAGTTCAAATTGCCAACTTTCATCATAGGGCAAACAACTAATCAAGTCCTCCACTTTTAGTTCCTACTGTTTCACCTAAATCAAGAAACTCCTTCAATAGTACAGCAGAAAATTAGTACATCACTATAGGAGAAAAATAATCTGTGAAATCGGTTCAGCTATTCATAAATCATAAGTAAAAATATTTAGTATTTCAATGTTAAGGAGTTGGTTGAAGTATTTAGTACTTCACCTTTATATCTCTGTCGAGAACAATTAGACATCCAACTTTAGAACTGACCTGCAACAATAGAACACAAATAGAGGAGTAAATACTATCCAAATATGACATATAGTCAAATTTTTAATAATTTGTATACCGATACAAAAAGTAACCAAAAAGAGAATTTCAAAAGCTCAGTTCAGTGGCATTGAGTCCCAAGTATGTGCGGTTTTAGAGCTATAGGGTCACGGCATAGTAGTAGATATTTGAAACATAAGGTTTGAACTCATGGTCTCAACTCTCAAAGATGCCAAATTAAGTTAGCATAAACATGAATTAGTAGAAGAAAAGGTCTTTTTTATCATTTATGTGCATGGCTTTGCTAGAGTATATTTTTTTTCTAGAATCTCAGAAGAAAAATCACATGATCTTTGGGAACATTTTGCTTATTCTCAAGTCTTCTTTCACTATGAGAACCATTGGCTAGCTTTAAAGTTTTGTAACCTATTTTTCTACTTTCAAGGTTAGGTCTGTTGAATCTTTAAATTCTTGTACTTATGCGGAAATCAGAACAAGGATTCCTAATACAATATCATGGGACTACAATTTTGAACCTGCTGGAAGCACTCCTCTCAGTTTTACTCTGAAGGTACATATTCCCTTTGGCAGTAATTACAGATAGTAGATCCTGGTATCCGTTCGTTGGTGACCACTAGCTCTACAAAAAGCATATGTCTGTTTGATTCATATCTTATTCACATAATATACATTTTTGGACCATGATTTTCTTCTAAAGTTTTCTCATAGAAAATGCACCAGCTCTACAAACCTAAAATCGTGTTTACCTTGAGTATGCCTTTTTTTTTATACTTTTCTCGTAATCTTTTTCTTTAACATGAGTTTTTGCACATTGTTTATATTTATTTTCGGTGATGGCTAAACTCTGCTGCCTTTTTTTTCGCTTTCCTTGAGTCGAGGGTCTACTGAAGACGGTTTCTCTACCTGTTAAGATAGGGGTAAGGTCTGTGTATATTCTACCCTCCCCAAACCCCACTTGTGGAATTATACCGGGTACACTACCATTGTTGTTGCAAAGATAAGATGCTTTGTTATGTGGAATCTACAGAAAATAGTTTACCACCACCTATCAAAATCCACGCCACAGATTAGAAATTACAACCAATGTGGCCAAACAATCTACCACCTTACATGCAAAACTATTAAAATCCTATATTTCAACAAATCCCACCATATCCAGGATACATGTTTTCTGGCATATATCCTACCTTCTATCATGGAATGGCATGGCTTTCAAATCCAGAAGATTCTATTCAAGGTCCCGGTTCAGAATTAGATTATAGTTGGAAGAATAAACCACCTTCCAAGAACAAGAAGAACTACTAAAAAGGGGATGGGCATGAAAGGAACAATTCAAGCTCTAATAGTGTTTCTGATGACTATGAGAAGGATAAGAAAATGCACCATGGGAAAAGTTCACATCTGTTATATATGTTTGATTCACATCTTAATGGTATCTAACAGGTTAGTATGTATATCAAGCTAAATAAGTAAATCTGGTTGTAGGCAGTCTTCTTTTGATGTTTGTTATAAAGCTTGGCTTCCATTTGTTTTTACTGGATTCCTAAGAGCGGAGGAGCAGAAATGGTCGTAAATATTTCAATGTTCTATTTGCATTCAATAAAAATAATATGTTGGTGTTATTTCATTTATGTGTTTACTGAAATTCTAAAGCTCAGTTCAATGGTTTTGAGTCAAGTATGTGCAGTTTTGGATTTATCGGAATACGGCATGGTAGTAGATGCTTGAAAAGTAAGGCTTGGACTCAAAACAGTGCAATTTTGAGTCCCTAGTATCTACTTTTGGTCTCAACTCTCAATTTACCATCCAATTTACTAGTTAAACAAAGGCTCTCCCTCTCAAGATGGAAAAGCTATCAATATTTAGCAGATGCATGGAAGTCTTATTATTCAGGGAAAATCAAACTGAGAAATGGAGCATAGTATAAAGCAGCAATAATCACCTTAAAATAACGTTGATATTGCATGACACATATTTCTGGCTATTTTATTAAAAAACGCAACACATAATTCATTGAACTTTGAACAAGTTCATAATCTGCATCAAGCCGTTTTGTGTAGAATATCTGCCTTTAGCAACCAAGGAATCCTATATATTTTCATGCTTTAAGCATAAGAAATTAGGCGCAGCTAACCAATGCATAAACCTAATGAGAGACCATCTCATTAATTAAGGTTGATTTCGCAGTGAAATGAAGAATCTACATAGCTAAGGTAGCAAGAGCTAGCGATGAATCACATATCTCTGATCAGACCATAAAAATATAAGTAAAATGAGGATTAATTTGACAAGAAAATGACACACATTAAGATATCTATCACCATATATATTTTTTTCACTATTAAAAGAAGATTGTGGGAAATAAACATCTCAATTATAAGTTTCATATCGTATCACGATACCATAGCATTAACGTAAATTTTTTAATGAATATTACAGAACACTGCAATTTCCAGAAGACTAAGAGGCCACTTAGCAGAAGTGTTAAAATTTTAGTTCATATTAGTTGAGACAAAACAAGAGAGACTTTCAACTACATATCAAAGACAACATCTGCAAAGGCCTATTACTATATTACTCATCATTCACACATGGAAACAATGACGTCAGAATGTCCGGGTCAACAAAAGTAGATGTTACAAAATACACATTTATTGAAATGAAAAAAAGAAGGATTTTGGCTCTCTATCCTACTAAACACCAACGTAACAACGAGACTTACAACTTTACCTCTTCCCATAAAAGCTCTTATGCAACACAATTACTACACAATACTTTTTAGGATCAAGATTTACAATCTGGACAACTGTGTGATTCTCCAGTATGCCTCTACACCTAAAAATCATGTACGAGGCCATGGTACTAATAGCTTCAATGACACATCGACACTGACCAAAACTTTTTCATGTTCTTCTCCTATTTTTTGAAAAGCATAATTCAAAAACTTTTTCATTTCATTTTTGTAGATTTCATTGAACCTGTCATTAATAAGTCACATCTATTACTTACTAGGTGCCATAACTTTGTAAAATACGATAATATTAGATTGAGAAAAATAAAGGATAAAAAAATTATAATTAAGATGCATAGACACATAGACACATTCTCAACAAAATAATTCTACCGGAGGTTATAAAGTCAATTCCCAGACAGAGAATAATGTGCTTTTAGGTAAGTTTTAGTTTCAAAGTTTCTATCTTTATGTATCTTTATTCATCAGAAAGGTATAGGGAAGAAAATGGCATTGAGAAACTAAGAAAGACTAATATATACTTTTAGGAGGTGTAATTTGGGCTACATAAAGTATCCATAAAAATGGTTCTAACATTTGTTTAGGCTCCACTAAAGTCAACAGGAAAATATGGTGTCACATATAAGCAAATTTGATTTCAAATCAAAACTTCGAATTTTATATCATACTTTGATATCACATTGTTGTTTATGGGGTTCGATTTAGATTGTTGGCGTTCTAGGATCATGAAGAGGCAATTTTCATCTGGTTAACCTCTTCAAACTATTAGTTTGAGTAAACCAGTGTATTCTCGCATAGTGGCGTTTGGGAAGGGTAGAGTGTACGCAAAACATACCACTACCTCTGGTGAAGTAGAGAGGCAACTTCCGATAGACCCCCAGCTTAGGACTGATAACACTATAACAAACACACATGAAAATAGTAGAACTAAGTTCTCTTATGTTTGAAATAAGAAATCACTAGTCACAGATCTTGGATGCTTCTTGATCTACAAAGGAAACATATGGGTAGACAAAAATGATCAAATAACAACATAGTAAACAACAACCATTAAGTGTCATCATACTAGAAAACATATTTTCTTTAACAAGTCATTTACTTCATATAACAGTTTCACTTATCAACAAAGAAATCAATAAAGACTAAATCATCATGGAAACTTCACCAAAGCATTGTAGCAAAACACTTTGGAGATTAAAACTTGCTGCAAAGAAATTAGTAAAGACTACACAAAGAAGATT
Organism: Capsicum baccatum var. pendulum; assembly: GCA_030864225.1. Lineage (NCBI taxonomy): Eukaryota > Viridiplantae > Streptophyta > Magnoliopsida > Solanales > Solanaceae > Capsicum > Capsicum baccatum. Next base: position 166,289,383 of record CM061558.1, on the reverse strand, counting down.
ACAACTTCACTAAATAATAAGAAACTGAAACAATAAAACTTTGGATCAGTACTACATAAAGACCAAAAATATTGCAGCAATGCACAAAAACAAATCACAAAAAGGGCAAATCTAACAACTTACAAAATAAGATAGAAAATGCATCTAATAACTAACATATCAACAAATGAACTGAAAATTCTTTGAAAATAGAGATCACAAATACATATCTCAGAAAACTAAAAATTCTCTAAAACTAGAGATCTAATAGAGTTAATAAAATTCTATTGAACTGAAAATGAACAAATACATATCTGAAAATTCTCTGAAACAAGAGATCACAAATACATATCTCAGAAAACTGAAAATTCTCTGAAATAAGAGATTACAAATACATATCTCAGAACCCTTTTCATAACAAAAATTATACAGAATTGATTTAATAGAGTTAAAGAAAACTTCATTAAACAACAAGAAACTAAAGCCATAAAAGACTTTGGATCACTATTACAAGAGACACTACTTCATCATGCTGGAACAGGAAAATGCCTAACAATGCACAAATAGATGGAATAGGAAAACACCTAAAAATGCACAATTATCATCTTCAAGAATAGGATAAGAAGCTACAACAGAATCATGAGCACCGATAAAGAGCTAAAGTAGGTCATTTCTATGGAAAATAGAGAGATGAGATTTTATGGATGAGAAATCATACCTCGATCAGTTGTTATGGAACATGTAATGGGAACCAGAGAGATTAGGGCATGATTTAAGCATTCAAATATGAGAAAAGCCTATGGAAATTTGATTGATATTAATGTTGGGGCAACAATTAGCTGGGCGTGATATATTTTTGGAGAATACAAAGGGTTTTTTCCATTTTGGCACATTGAGATTTACACATTATTTTTATTAAAAATTTTATTAGATTAATTATTTGGCGGTACTTTTAATTTATCAAAATTATTAATAGGGACCGGTTGATTATTTTCTTAGGACCAAATTTTATACCTTTACTATAAAATGCACAATTAGAGACCGAAATTTAATCTCATCCTAAAAAGTATACTTTTAGAGATGAAATTATTGACTCGTCCCTAGATGTTGGTCTTAAATAGACCTTTTTGATATAGTGTTCCAATACAACAGTCATGGGTATATCAATATAGGATAGGCAAAATAATCTAGGTGAGTCAACACTAGTAATTTTATGATCAACAAGTAAAGAAGGTCAATTATGAGAGTGGCTTAGTAACACACAATATATCAAGCTCAATCGATTATGTTCAAACAATAATTCATAATACAGTACTAAGAGTGTAAATTTTATGTATATCATGCTACCAATAGGTGCGATACTATAAGTCTCACTAACCAGACCATTGTCGTACCCCACGTCTCATAAATATCTCAATTCTTCAAATCAATCAAAGGATAGTACAATATGATGTAATATAGTGAAATGAATGGAGAATACATAGTATCACAAACACTATTCAATCATGATAATTCAAAACAAAAGTAAACACTCAAACACAATATCAAAACATACCAAGAAAATGAAATTCAATGCAATATAGTGATGATGGTGAGATATTTTGTACACACTTTTCAAGCCCCAGTGCTTCAGAAAAGACCTACACGAGGTTCACAACCCATATACTTTCACAATCTCAATCAATCATGTTAAAAAATGACCTCAGCTAAGGATTTTCAAAATATCAAAACTAACCTTCCCAAAAATTGATCTCGACCAAGGATTTTAGAAAATATCACAACTAACCTTGTCAGCAAATGATCTCAGCTGAGGGTTTTATAAAATATCACATTTTTTAAAACCAGTGATTCTCAGTGGTACCAATCTCATATATATGTATGAATGAAAAGAGGATGTAAGACTCACAATCAATCAATATGAAGATAACAGTTATTTTAATATAGGGATAAATAAGCTGAATCTTAACTCAATATGACAATGATTCATGATATAAGTCATTGTAGGACACCATTAGATTAAATAGTCATGTAAGACATCACTAATATAATTTCAATTCCCTCTATCGGATATCACATTAACGCTAATAAAATACTTAAGTAAAGTCTATCATATCAAGTCAAGCCACCACACGGTCATTACAACAACAATAAATACAATTAATGAATAAATAAGGTGTATAATAAAAATACAAGTCAAGCCCCCACACAAACGTCACTGCTATCACTAGGAAATCAATGCACAAATAAGTACAATACTATCCCCCACCCAAACATCATAGTATGATAATAATCATCAAGTCAATAAGATTCACATAAGCCTCTACAGGGATAATAAAAAAATAGTAAACATTCCACAGCTATAATATAGAACAAACTTACCTTAAAACCTAGTTTGCTCCATACGATAAGTTTCATATTTTCCAAAGATGACAATATTAAACTAAATACTCCCTTCGTCCCATTATATGTATCGCCTTTTGATCGGGTACGGAGTTATAGAAATAAGTGATGACTTTGTAAAGTTTACATAATTTCCCCTCTTAAAGTTGCTTTAATATTTACTTTTTAGTTGTCTTTTTTATTAAGTGGGACCCAGTAAGAATAAAATGAAAATGATGTCATCAAATAGTTACCAAATAAGGAAATGTGATACTCTTTTTATGACGGACCGAAAAAGAAATAATGACACATAAAATGAGATGGAGAGAGTATCTAAAAAGAGAACTACACTAGTTAATAATATGTTCTAATAAGAGATATTAAACCCCAATAATCACATCAACTATTACGAGTCTATTTATACTTTAAGTATTTTCAAAACCTTAATTATTTCATCAAACAACAATGATAACGTAATTATCTTCTAAAATGTCACTAAGCCCCAATCATCACAGTAAAGTCCACTAAACATGATTTCAGCTTTAAAATAGGTATCCACTTTTAGTTATTCCAGGTAATAATCCAACTATCTACAATCTATTCTAAGTATATCCTTAATTAGCAAAACTCACTAAGGTAAGCAATTATATAACAATAATCTATCAAAAGACTCTGGTTCTTGTAGAGATGCTTGCCATTTAATTTAAGATAGACCCCCAAACCCTAAGTGATCTACAATACTCAAACAAACAAGTACACAATATATAAACACTTCAAAAAAATTCAAGGTACATCTTAACTTGTCTTTAAAAAAGATCCACAAAGTCAAACACAGTCCAAAGCATCAACCAGAACATATACTCCCTCGAATCATCAGCAAACATATCCAATCTAATCAAATATGACATCTATAAATCAGAAAAAGTCCATCTATACCCATATCAAAATATTTTGATTCCGGGTCAAAAATTGCTTCCAAAATCATTTTTAAAAATATAAGGATAAAATTGAGATTCTATTTAAGAATCATGTTGCTCATATTTTTTGAGTTCTAAATTTGAAAATCCCAACTCAAAATATGTTACAATCAGACTTGAAAATGAAAACTAATTTGTACTTTATCGGATAAAACTCCAAAAATTCATTATCAAACGTGGTTGAAAATGTGAAATTTTGAATTTTCATTTACCCATGATAAGAGAACCTTAAATCTTAAAAATAAATAAAAAACAATTTCAAATAGACCTTCAAATCAAGAACTTTTTGATTTCATAACTTTAAATTCCAAAACTCAACTTTATAAAGTGAAATCATGAAAAATGTGGTGAATAGTCTTGAAAAATGAAAAAGAATAAAGGTAGAATCAAATAACTGATATTTTATGAGAAAATACATCGAGAATCGCCTAAAACAAAGCTTTCTAGTTTCCAAAATGTCAAAAATAATAAAACTTCACCTGACAATTTAAGCACTGTCCAACTAAAAATTTTGCTGTTCGCGTTCGCGAGACCCTTACCACATTCATGAAGAATAGCATTTGTGTTGACCAGTCAAAAAATGGTCCTTCTTCGTATTCGTGGTGTACCCATTGCGTTTGCGAGAACAACCCATGCACTAGAAAATTAGCAATTTTTAAAACTTGTTTTTTATCCTAAGAACTCATTCAATGCCCTATAAACATGAATTAATAGTGCAGCTGGATCATAAAGTATGTTCTAGACCCAATGGAATCATCATATTTTTGGAAAGAGGTTGTTTACAGCAAATTAATCCCTAAGACCACCTTTTAGGCTAAATTCAATTAGTTTTCATGTAAGAGGTCCAAATACAAAATAAAAGCTCAGGCCTGAACTAACTATGCTACTAACCTAAAGTTATCATTTTGGATCTAACTGAACTATCCAAATCACCATTTGAAGTTCAAATCACAAAATGTTAGCCAAAGTCAAACTACTCACTTTAAGGCTATTTAAACTAACAAACTCATATAAATCACTCCTGAACACATTGTGTAGCGTGTAAATCATTTTCAAAACTCATAAATGATATTATGCAGGAATGATAAAGGACAAAATGATCAAATTATTAAAATTTTTTAAAATAACAATGAGGGTTATTACATCATCGACCACTAAGACTCACGTTCATCCTTGAACGTACAAGTAAGAAAATCATCAAAACACACAAGAATAGAAAAATACTCTCGTATACCTCACTCAAGCACACCAAAGTGGAGATGCATATATAGAACCACCAATCTCACTAGAAAACCCAAAATCTTTCACACTAGGACTCTCAAGGTCACAACACTAGCATCTATGGCCATATTCCCAATGATGTAGAGTTCTTCTATTTTTGAACTTCCTCTATAACTAAAAACAGAGTCAGATACAACAGAAGTTTTGAACACACCAGGCTAACCTAATTTTCCAAAGACACTACAAGTCACTAACGACACTATAATATCAAAAATTATTTTTGAACTGATAAAATGTTATAAAACCACATGTCTACTCACCAAAATACTGAATCAACCTACTCAAGGCTGATACTATATCTGTTGAATCAAACAACTCTATATCCTCATAAAGCAATTTGGCCCAAAATTAATATCAACGCTGCACAAAACCTTAAAAGTTATACTTAGCATAGATCAATCACTATTCAAATAGTCATGAACACACTATATGATAACCAAATTCTCATGTAACTCATTACTATAACCCATTCAATCCTTATTACCCAAGTGACATCAAAAAACCTAAAACCTTTAATAATCTAGTAGAATAAAGATCCCATCCGATCACACATAGATAGCAACCCTTCATATCAGAATTACTTTAACCCATAGAAGAAATGCAAAAATCACTATACCTCATTGATAGACACCAATACCAAAAATCAAATCACGAGGAAAAAACATTTCTAGCCTCTACATAAGTCACTGATGAACCAATTTTAACTATCAAGACATTCGAATTCCTAACTTAAACTAATATCTAAATCCTCAGTATATTAAAAGTCCTTATGTGTATGTTCCTTATCGTTCCTTAACTCACTTCCCATTTAAGATTTCTTAACACAAGGACCATGGGATCATAACACATACTCTAATCACAACTATTGATTCAAAATTATTCCATTAAGCTACTTAACTATAAAGTAACAAATGGTAGTCTTTCCACGCTAGCAAAGTAATTTATAAGGAAGTAACATATCACAAGGCAAAGAATGCCTAAAAATATTTCCTCACCCAACTAAAATCTTTTGCTTTCAATCCTTTCAAATTAGTCTCACCATAAGTCTAATCTATTCTATAATTTAACTATCAAAACCTAGAATCAATCAACCACTATTCCACAACATAACTATCGAAAGATCACATAAAAAATACACCAAAATCCACAATTCTCAAAGATATTAAAGCTAATCCGATGATTGATAATGTCTCTAATACACTCTCAAAAGTGAATGTACATAATTGTTAGCAATATTCTTATCCAACTTTGGAGTCGGAGTCAAATCCAAGGAAAATAAGAGAAATAACTCCACTGTCAAGTGTTACGGGCAACTATAAGTTGGTACGCAATGCTAAAAATCAAATAATAAAGTAAAAATAGGGGGTTTGTTTAAAACAATTTTGTGTTTAGTTAACAATTTCAATGTTGGTTTGTCAAAATAAATGTTATAAGATGTAATCAATGGATTAAAGCGCTTGGGTTTATGACTTCTTTAGAATAATTATATGCCCGGGTAATAGAAAACTCATCTAAAATATGATTGCTAATTATGACTAGGATTGAATTTAGGTATTGGAGGTAATTCCTTAATCCACTACAAAACTTCACATGAGTTTCTTTAGAACACTAAAGTGTCTACACTACTAAACAACCAATAACCTCAAAATGGATAATCTATTCCTAACACCCTTCTAAAATATGCATCCAAGATATGCGTTGCAATTTTCTTTAAATATTGCAAGTCATAAAACCTCATACACTTAAAGAACTAAAAGTTTGTGCTCATGATTTAGAATTAAGCCTATCTATAAATGGAGATCATAGGTTCCTCGACTCTAAACCTCATGGATAAAAAGTACATGATAATGAGGATAAGGGTAAGATTTCATCTAAAATTGATATCGAAGAGTCTAAGTAAGTTAAAACACCCCTCATTGAATAAGCCAAAACTTCAAGTTTAAATGCTCCTAGAAACATGGCCCAAAGCTGGATGTCATAAAGGTCATTAAATTTGATCTACATTTGCATGATAAAATACTCCTCAGAGAATGAGACAAAACTTCAAGTTGTAAGCTCCTAGACACATGGGCCTATATAGTATGTAATAAAGCTCATCAATTTTGAGCTAGATTTGCATGTCAAAACACTCCACAATGCATGAGCCTAAACTTTAAGTTGAAACACTTCCTAATGTATGAGTCTAAACTACAAGTTGAAAGGCTCCTCGATGCACCATTCTAAAAGACATATCATATATAAAGTTCTTCAAATTGAGCTAATCTTTAAGTTAAGAAGCTCCTCAAATTTGAGCTGAAATCGTTAAATTGTTATGCTTCTCAGTGCACAAGGTTAAACTATAAGTCATGATGTTTCTTAAATTTGATTCAAATCTTCAAGTTGCAAAACTCTTCAATTAATCAAGGTAATAAATCCTCACATTACAAATCTCTACAAATTTGAGCTAAATTCTCCGGTTATAATGTTCTATAAAATTGAGTAAAGTTTTGAAGTCACAAAAGCTCCATGAAAATGCGCTAAATCTTCAATTTGAATACTCTTGACCTACATGATTTTAAATTTCTTAGACATAAAAATAGAGGGTGTTTATTACGTTTAAAATATCAAATGAGGTGGCCAAGGCAAAAGTTAAATCATATAAAAGTTAATTTCTGAACTATGTCATGGGTTAATCCTCTTCATCGAGGTACATAGGCGCTTAGAGTTATATTCTAAGTTCAGTTGCATGATTAAAAAAAAAGTTATGGTGTTTCATCTAAGCGTATATGCAAGTATACCTGATCGTATAAGTAATATGGGATTGAAAATCCAGATATCGTACCAACAGGGACTTGTCAACTAACTAATTTGCTAAAATAAACTAATCCTTATTATTTATTCAAGAAGTAAATCAAAAACTATGTATTTAGTAATTAACTAAATGAAAAATAATTATAACAACAAAATAAAATAACTAATGAATAATTAATCAAGAAAAGAGCAGGTTCTTACACAATCAATGGATGAATCAATCAAGGATTATGATTTCTCTGACAATCATGTTTAGTATTAATTTTATCAACCTATTCGATTATCTAATAGTTGATTTATTGGGTTGATTTTATGAATCGACAATGGTCATCCTCTAATCTCCATTTTAAAGTAGTCTCACAACTACATCATTGAGCAAAAATGTGAGAAGTTAATTCAAATGCATTTATTTATCTTCTCTTTTTGTAATCAAGTAAGATCATGTAGGTATATTCCTATCCTAGCCACAAATCAATTTATTATTCTTCTAAAGAAGAGATCTTACTCACTATATTCTTCATTCTAACCCCCCATTTTCTTGGTCAGTTCATTTCGGGTTCAAAGATTTATTTTAAAGATCACGAATCATAAAAATAGTAAAAACAAGAATATAAGAACAACTATAATGATAAAAAAATAAATAAAATCACTAGGCACTAAACAATTATTTAATTAGCTACCATAATCCTAGAAAGAGAAGTTTAACTCCACATAAAGATGGATAAATTACAATAACTCATCCAAAGAAAAACGTAAACATATATAATAACGGAGAACAAAAGATAAAACTATTTTTTTCGGCATTCACAGTGGCTTTTAGCTCTCTCTAGGTCAAAAGTTATATAAAAACTGATTTTATGAAATATTTATAGGTGTAGGAAAAAACCTCAAATAAAATAACTATGTCTAAAATGGACTGAAAAAAATTAAATATAGAGTAATCCTTGCTCCGTGCCACGCTCCAATAACGTGCATCCACTGGAATCGTAAAGTCTTGAATTCCACTTAGGGTCCCTTTTTATTATTTTAATAAATTTATTCCATTAAGTTGTCAACTTGATTTTCTTCTATAATCTTCCGTATTTAATCCATTTTAGCTTCAAATAGCTCTATCTTCACACCATTTTAATTCTACACATTAAAATATAGTATTAGGCACAATCCATAAAATCAATTCTCAAAAAGGACAAATAGAAATACAAACTATGAGGTAAATAATGACTAAAATATATAATTTTAGCCTAACATCACCACCTCACACGTTGAGTCTTGCTCATCCCCGAGCAACAATAAAGATCATCACAACAAATCAAGCTAGTGATGCCATCACTTTGGTTGACAAAAATTATTAGACCATATCACAATTCAAAGTGAAGTACACTTCCCAATCATTATGAAGAAAATGCAAATAAACAACAAATTCCTAACCTTCTAACCTCAAAGGCAGACTCTAACTCATCAAATTTAAGCTCTCTCACCTGCACATATCAATGAAATCTAATAACCTCACCTATCTATCATGAAAAAAGTGTCCTCACATGAAAAAAAGTCCACACACTCAGTTCAAAAGATTAAATATAATTTAAGGACTTAACATCAGAGAACAACTCCCATGCTAAAAACGAATTCACATGTATGCACAAAGAACCATAGGCTTTCCCATTATGTATATTCCCACTAATTAAGCGTGTTCGAATAAAATCAAATAGTACTTTAAACGGGTTGTAATATTGGCTAAGGGGCGAATAGAAAAACTATATAATAGTGCCTTACACTTTGCTAAGCAGTTTGCACTTTTTGACTTCATCAACCATTATTTTCTCCTCTTTATTTTCAGCCCTCTCTTCAACTATTATTTTTGCTACTATTCTCATTCAAGAATGCTTTATATACTTTTTTTTCAATCTCTTTTCATCTTTTTTCGTCATATCACATTCTCTCAAAGTGGGATTTTTCATCACTTTGCAGCTATCATTGACTACCTTTTTAGCACTCAACCACATCTTTTTCCTAGATTTATCAAATTTATCATAGTGAATGCTACAGTGATCAAGGAAATGGGGTGCAAAAATTAGGGACTCAACAAAAGGGTCAAGGCAAAAATATGGATACCAACAAAATGCTATAGGCTCAAAGAGGCTAACTAGTTGTATAACATCTAAAAAAGCTAAAATTTAACAAGACAAACAAAAAAAAAATCTATATCATCTTTTAAATAGAGCTACACTTTTATTTTACATCAATAACATGCAGGAAAAGTTCTAGACTAAGATGCAAAACATGGAATATACAAGTCCTCACCACACATTGTACAAGTATCAATCAAGATGGATCAGTAAACACTGGAGGGGACATAATGAACTATAAACTAAGATAAACAATATATAAAGTCACAACCATGAACCTAGGTGTTAAAATGTCTATTATTTTCTTTATATCCAAGCACTCACAAAAAAGTACTATTCAAGCTCAGACCTAAATTACTAGTATCACCCTAGTAAAATATGATTATTTTCTTTTCTCTCCAAAAAATACACTACTAGAAAAAACAAAAAAAGCACTGTTATTGTGACCACAAAGGCAACCAAAAGTCGTGGTCTCAAAAACAATGGTTGCTTTATTAAAAGAGACCACATGTGGTCGCTTTTTCAACAAAGAAAAAAATTATTTATAATTCAATATAATTTTTTTTAAAAAAATTCTAATTTGAAAAAGAGAGCACCAGAGATTGCTTTTAAAAATTTAATTAAATAATTTATTTAAAGAAAGTGACCACAAGCGGTCCTTTTCATATACATAATTTATTTATTTATTTTAGAAAATAGACCACATGTGGTTGCTTTAATAAAGAGTAATAAAATTATTTTAATAATATTTTAAATATATATATATATATATATATATATTAATTAATTAATATTTATACAAAATTGATCGTAGGTTGCTCTTATATAAATTAATTAATTAATTAATTAAATAATTTTTATTAAGTGACCACACGTGGTTTATTAAAATTAATTAATTAAATAAATATGATAAAGCGATTGGATGTGGTCGCTTTTAAATATATATTAATTAATTAATTTTAAAAATTTATGAATTTAGTTAATTAATATTTATACAAAAATTACCACATGTGATTTCTTTTATTTAATTAATTAAAAATTTTTAAAGCGACCACAAGTGGTCACTTTTGTATTTAAAAACATTTAAATAATTAGTTTTTAGACAACGACCGCATGTGGTCGCTTTTTAAAAATTTAATTAACTAATTAAATAAAAGAGACCACATGATTTAATAATTTTTAAAAAATAATTAATTAATTATGTAAAAGAGACCACATGTGGTCGTTTTATAAAAAATTTCCAGATTAGCAACAACATGTAGTCAGCTTTTTTGGTAAGATTAAAATAGCAACCACTTTTAATCACTTTTGCTGGTTATTTTTCCTAAAACCATCCAAAAGTGGTGGCTTTTGCTAGTATTTTTGTAAAAAAAAATTACAACATATATATATGCTACATTCCCTATCAAACCTGCTATAAAATACAGCCCACCAATCAAATTATTAACACAAAATTTGTTAATGTTCCAAAAATAAACTGAGAATTATCCAAACATATAGAAGATTACAAAGCTATAACTCGTCATCCTCATCCCCATCATCATCTATAGAACCAAAATCCTCTGTAGTGTAATAATCATCAAGTGGGCTTAGGCTTTTCGCAGCCTGAGGTGCATCACCAGGACACGGAGAAAGAATTCGTGGAGAGTGAAGAAAATTATTGATCTGCTCCTGCATCATTCTTATTTGTGATGTTGTTTCCTTCTCTTTCTTCTATGCCCTCTCATTTTGTGCGGCAAGATCTTTGGTGAATTGAGAAATCATATTTTGTAGTAGCTCAATAGTTTTTTTATCAACTGATGAGGTAAAGGATGATCCACCGGATGATGACCTAATATTCTCTGTAAAATACTTTTTATGGTAGCCATAGTATGTGCCTCTAACTGGAGAACCCACAGATTGTTTCCTGTACTCCTCACCTATAGCTTCAGGTATTGTTTCTCCCTGACTTTCAGGAGGCTGATTACTAGAAAACTCATTAATCAACTGCGTATATTTATCCTATATTCAATGTAAAGTAAAAATTAATAAAAAAAATATTAAACTATTCGTACTTAAATAATATCAACTATTAAAAAAATTAATAAATACAAATATGATTCTTACATGGGTAGCTTTTGTATGTGGCTCAACCCAGACATCTTCATTTGTTGGTTTTTTTCTTCTTTATGTAGGTCTCCTCGAATGTCTCATGTAAAACTACCTTCCTACCTAATTTTTTTTGCTGCATATGATAAAATTATTAATATTTAAAATAAAAAAATAGTTAAAGTAGAAATAAACAATTAAATCCATAAAAGTTACATACCATTTTTTTCTCCACAGTAATTCAACTAATAACTCCTGCCGTATGTAGAGAGCCATCTTTGGGAGATGCTGTGAATTTCTTTCCTAATTCACTCAACACTTGAAATTCTTTGTTATTCCAATAGCGAAGAAAATCTTTCCAGAGTCCATCAATTATAAAACTTGGTTGTCTCCTCTTATACCTTTCATAATCCAATAGACCTTTTATTCTAAGTCTTGCTCTTTTTAAAAAAATCATCATATAGTAAAGTAATCCGCCGGATCATACCAAAAATATTTCTACAACAAAAATAACAGTTTAATATTCAATTTTTTGTTCTAAAAATGTGTTAAGTAGTTGATAAGTTAAATCTTTACCTAAAATTACTTGAAAATTTTCTCTCTATAAAATTCTGGAACCTTCTGCCAACTCATCCAATAATATTTGAAGTAGAAGAATGCATTTACCTGTAATTTTTGCAATTATATTATTGGGCATAAACCTATAATACAAGATCAAACATTAATATCGTAGAACATAGAAATATAGTAAATAAAAAATAAATAGTGTTGTTATATATAGAAATCTTACCCTGCACCATAGGAATAATATACTCCCTCCAATTAGCATTTCTCTGTCCTGGTTGCGAAGCAAGTTCTCTTGAATACACTATCGTGGGTGTATCTAAAGCACTGGATTGTGTGCCTCTAATATGAAGATTAGTCAACCCAATATATCTTGTAGAATCACTATGAGTACGTGGGTGACTACTAGTAGAAAGTAGGGAAGATGATGGTAGATGATTAACTGTATGTGCCAGAGATCGTCTGGTAGTGCTGTGACTGCAGTGGCATAGCGATGGGGGTGGACTGAGTCTCTGTAGATCCATAAAGCTTACCCACATTCTTAGGAGAACTAATTGAATTATGCGACAACCTAGAATAACAGGGTCGTACTGGCACGTTATCTGACCGACCCTCATATATATGAATCCTTGTCGGTCATCTATAAAATGGAGGTAGTTTTTTCTTTTTTGTCTTAGTAGAATCACCTTTTCATTACCTTTTTCATCTTTACCTACCATCTAAATTATTTAAACTTAAAAAGTAGTTAGTCCTTACAAAATGAATATAAGAAAATGACCATTTTATAATCTTATAGAAAAAAAAGTTTTTTGTAAAAAGGATACACATCCATCTTCAAGTCATTAGTACACATTCCAAGTAACCACCCTTAATAATTTTCAAGTCACAAATTCACATTTCAAGTAACTACTCATTTTCAAGTTCCTTATTCACATTTCAAGTCACTAAATTTGTATTAGAACACTAGTGAAATAGTTACATAACCATAGCAAGTTTAGACTCTCTCGAGCAAGATGAGAAGGACAAGAATATTTCTAAATTTACTATATAAAAGATGGAAAAGTGAAAATAGAGTGATATTATGTAAGAAAAATGACAAGCTAAACTAAAAATTCCTGCAAGCTAACCTAAAGATTCCAAGCTCTTAATTAATGTATTTTCCACCATTCATTTTTTTCGAGTTAATTTCTCAAATCGTCATTGAACCAGTGCAAACATCCCACATAGTAATCTTACTTGGGCTATTACATATCAATCTTAAACAAGATTCATAAAAGGTAAATAGTACAAAGCATAAAGACATCAAAAATAAACAAATACAATCTACACAAGCTAATCCTCTTCTCCCGAAGATTCTCCACTAAACCATTCACCCTCTTCAAAAGTTATCTCATCTTTTACTCACTCAGCCTCTTCTTCTATAATATTAACTTCTTTAAAAATATTTTTCGGGTGGTTCAAACTATCCACTAAATCAGTGTCCACTAACTGGTGATCAGTCTGCATTTCATTTTGATATGCAGTCTCCAACACAGTCTCTACTTCCACCTGCCCTAAAGGTTTTATTTTGATTATAACCCACCAATCAGACTTACTTTTTTGCAACAGATAAGGAGCATAGTACACTTGTTTAGCATTTTGTGCGAGAACAAAGGATCGTAAATAGGATATGTCCTATTGTTCTTAACTTGAATGAAGTTATGTTCCTTAAGTACTCTTCTACCTCTTGTGCTTTGATCAAACCACTTACATCGAAAGAGTACTATTTTTATTAGCCAACCAGTATACTCTATTTCGAAGATCTCTTGTATGTTGCCTAAGTAATCAACATCATCATGACCTTATAACGCTCAACATACACTTTAATTTAGTGCAAGGCAGTCATCGTCAATATATTTACCCAACTTTGGAGTCTGGCTCGAATCCACAAGGAACAATGTGAGTGGTGATTAAAACTAGTTTGAAACTAAAGCTACAAGTCAAATTCAAACAAATGATACGAAAAGATAAAATGGAGTTGTTTTAATGATCAACAAATAATTGTTGGTCACTTTAGTTTCAGTGTGTGTAAATCAAGAGTTTATGAAATAACCAAAATTATGTTCAATGGGGCTTTCGGTACATGACAGATGCTAAAAGTGGTTCATGATTCTCACGGTGGGTAGGTTAATAAGCTATCTTTATTGATGCTATTCTTAAATGTCTCTCGACCTACTTAAGCGTTTAATTCCCTAATCCTCTCGGACTTAGAGAATTTCTATTTACTGTCCAGATTTTACCTCAGGTTAACCAGCCTTGTTACAACACTGATTATTAAATGAAGTATTTTCGAGTCCCTGCTGATAATTCACTTCCTACTATATTTGATTTCTTTCTCCAGAAAATCAAAGTAGGTGCGTCTACTGTTTGCAACCAATAGACATTAATTAAAACCTCAGAATTATCAAGAAATCCTACAACTTTTTGAATCTTGAACCCTTGGCACCTTATCAAGACCTAACCTTAGATCCCATAATTCAGGTTAAAGGAATTTAGCCGCTCTTGATGTAATATTCGAAGCAACTAGTTGAATTCATGATTTGAAAGATAAACGTACCACAAGATGAATAGAAACTAGAGATTCTCATATTAAATGACAATGAAAATCCCAAAATAATGATAATAATCTCTACACAGTATTTGTTTTTTCAAGCCAAGAAACTTGAGAGAGAAAATATCAAAGTACGTCTCTTAAAACTCAAGTGCCGATCCCCTAGAAAAACCATAAACAATTCTTTTTATAGTTAATCCTAAATAAGGAAATAAAATCACAATGTTTAGAAAATCCTTCGGAATAGGTGACAACATATGTGATGGAGTGTCAGGGTCCTGACGACTTATCAGGAATGTCGTCAGGACCTCTAGCATTCTTGGCATCTTTTGCTTTAACTGATGAAAAAGCTTGACGACTTATCAGAAACGTGATGACATATCAGAAATATCGTCACTTCTTCATTCAAAATTTAATTCTCTGCCTACACTTGATGGCAACTCTGACGCCTTATCAAAGTTGTGAAGACATGTCAGAAATGTCATCACTGTTTCACTTTAATCCTTCCAACACTGCAATGCCTGACATGATTTTTGATAACTTATCACAGGGATGACGACTTATCAGGAATGTCGTTAGCCACACTTCCAGTTCTTTTGCATATGTTTTCAGCTCTTTTGCTTCTATTTTCTTAAATTTACCTTGCATCATGACTTTTACTACAATATCAAAGTAAAATAATCAAAAATGACAAAAGTTGCTTAACACTTCACAATTATTCTCAGTTAAAAGCCTTAAATGTGTTAGCATCTGCTCACACATCAACACCCTCAACTTAAAATAATTGCTTATCCTCAAGCAACCAAAACAAAACACTACGATGCTGAACCAAGAGACACATAAGATACCTATGACAGTTGATCATCAATTTTAGTTCCAAACATATTAGTCTCTCCATTTTCAATCTCTTTAAACCCAGCTGTGTATATCCATGAAGATCAACAATGTGATAGAAAGGAATCAAGATTTGGCATCAACTTAGCAACAATAACTATGCATATGTACAAATTACACTACCAAAACAAGTAGGTAACTAACAATGCAACTGATGTGCCCTTACAACTATAAAGTCCCTCCTAACTCATATATGAAATCAAACATGTAAATACAGGGACGGTCAAGAGACATTCACTCTTAGAAAGAAATTCCAATCAATGCATGTCAAATACCATATGCTTGCCCTCATTTTCATTGCCTAAGTTTTCAGAAAGTTAAGTTAGGATCACTATAGGTCTTATCTTTGGCTTTGTAACGTAGGCTTGGGGCTGGTATGATACGTAAGGATATTTAAATTGACTAAGCCTCCTTGGTACTACACTATTTTTGGGGTATCACTTATCAATCTTTACTTAATTCTCTCCTTTTTTTTTATCACACATACTCTGGGATGGGTGCGGTATTTTTTACAATCATTTCTTTTTTTTCACAACTTTTCTTTTCTTATTCTTTTTCCACCACTCCCAGTTTTTTATTCTTTTCTTCTATTCTACCCTTTTTCTTAACGTCATGTACGGATATGGTAGTCACTCTCAACTTAGGTGATTTGCCTCAGTCAAATTGCACAATATCCAGGGAGGACCAGGGCCAAAATAGGTTCATTGTGATATAAATGGGAAGGTGATTGGTTTAATGAAAAGAATAGGCATTCAGGCTTAAAATCAGGCTCAAGGGATATTATTCACACATAGAAGGTCATTTAGGATAAAAGTGGACTAATATCAACAACGACCTATGATCCTTTCCTAACCGCTATCCTACAACCAAGGCAAGACCAACCGGACAAGTTCTGGATTTAACACACAATGGGAACTAGGTAGCATTTCATACACTCATGGAACAAAGGTACATCAAAAGCTACTACCCATTTGGTTCATGCAATTGTTAGTAGTGATTATCGTGTCCCTAATAATAATGCCATAAAAAGATTCACAATAGCCACATATAGATGCTTATCACAAAATTACTAGTTAGACAATTGAAGAGGTATTTATCATTCCAAGAAAAATCAACAAAAATATGTCAACTGTCCTATATACTTATTCCTCCCCAAGTTAACTACAACACATCACAAAAAAAAACACAATGTGCCTAAACATGCTGGTTCTACTAGGAACAAGACTCAAGGGAAAAGAGGCACGACAACAAAACCCCCAAGAGGACATCAACACCCACAAGTAGCCCCACCCTCAACATAAAATCATGAAATATCCCCAATGCGTCAAACCAAAACAAGAGAGTTATAAACATACCTATGGAACCACGGGTGCGAAGATCTAGTGTCAATCACATAATATGAATACAAACAACAAAATACCTTAGGTTTTCTCCCAAGAAGTGCCTAATTTAGTATCGCGGCATGATTCAGTTATCTTGACTACTCAGACTTCATCAAGATACTTTGTTGATAATTATTTATATCTCTACTTAGAGGGTTTGAAACGTTGACCCAACTTTTGATCAATACATCTTCGAGGCGCATTGGGCAAACGTACGAATACAATGACACTTCCTTTATATCGCCACTTTGATGACTTGAATATCTTACCCAACTTCATACCAAATTTTCGAATTGTCTCATTGGGTATTGATGAGATTATCAATAATCCACTTGATACATATTGAATTTTACCTTTACTGACCTTAAAGTGGGGGGGGGGGGGAGAGGGGTTTCATTTTGCTTTTTTTGAATGCCAAACTCCATAATATAAGGATTATGTTCCTCATCCTCAAAACACCTTAATTTCTTAGTTAGGTGGACTTCCATCTCATCTACTAAGCACAATGTTGAAAAATGGTTCGAATGAGGTCTTTTCCTTAATTTCGGAGTTGTATCCTTCTGGGCATCCTCACCCTGAATTGGGCTAGAGTCTTTAGAAGTGATTTGCTTGGTTTCTTCTTTTGCCTCTAGCATCGTTTCCTCAATCTTGGAATCATCCCTCATGGTTGGTTTAGTTGGTTGGAAAATCATCGAGGGTTGCTTAACATCAAGCACAACATCGATATAGGATTCTTGTTCCTCATCTTCACACTCATCAATTATGTTAAATAATTCCAAATATAAGATATCATCTAAATATAATGTAGAAAAGTGCTTTGAATTCTTGACCTCTATATCCATATCCTCTATCATTCTTCTTTCCTTGTTATGTTCCCTTATGTCTTGATGTATATCATGTATGATATCATTCATTATTTCTATATAATCCAACACTAGTTGAAGCATAAATTCAATGCCACTCCTTCTGGTGCTTCATTTTTCCTGTTCTTGACCATAAGACCTATCAAAATCATAAGAAAAACTAGAATTTGGGTTAGCATATCGGGGGGAGGGGGCATTTGGGAAATCACTCCAATATCCATCTTGACCACCACATAAAGAACAATCATACTCATGGTAGGATGGAGATGGTGCACACATCTCTCTCCAAGGAGCATATCTATAATCTTGCCAAAAGTGAGGTCTATCATTACATGGACATGGATCATCAAGATAAGATTTCCAATCACCAAGCTCATGTTCATTCCATGATTCCATAGTAATAAGTAAAATAAAATAAAAATCTACCTAACACAAGAAATAAAAAAAACTAAAAACAAATATTTACAAGTTTGAATTCAAGCAAGTAGGGTAAAATTTCAAACTAACTCAATACGCCAAATTATTCCTCGGCAACAGTGCCATTTTTGATAATGCTTAACTTACACTTTAATTTAGTGCAAGGCAATCATCGTAAATATATTTACCCAACTTTGGAGTCGGTGTCGAATCCACAGAAAACAATATGAGTGGTGCTTAAACTAGTTTGAAACTAAAGCTACAAGTTAAATTCAAACAAATGATATGAAAAGGTAAATTGTCACGGTATGCTCTGGATATGGTGTCTGATGTATGGACAAAGATGAGAAAGTTCACTTCTGGACTATCTATGGAGTTAATCTTTTAAAGCAAAACTACATTGCTGATCAATGATCTGGACATTTCTAGGTTGATTGTTCATATACACCAGGTGGAGAAAGAGAAGAGGAAATAGACTGAGTTTCGAGAAATATAGGGTAAGAAGTTTAGGTAATCTGAGTAAGGCATTGTTCAATAGCAAGGTTGTCAGGATGGTAGTAAATGTCCAAAGAAGAAGTTGGGGAGCTCTGGTTCTTTCTCTATAGATAGTGCTCCTTACCCAAAATAGGCAGGTGATAGGCATCAATAGGGTGGCAAAGATTTTTAAGAACAGGGTGCCTAATATCAGGGAAGTAGGGCTCAGTCGACCTCATCATGCCTCATTGTCGGTTTTATGGTAGGTTGCAGAGAGGTTTCTATGATGAGGGGAGGGATAAGTGTTTCAAATATGGTTAGATAGGCCATATGCCTTAGAAATTGTCTTATTGGTATTTAATATCCCAAACTTTTCCTTAAGTCTAACTTTATTTCTAGAGGGTTAAGAAATGACTTTCTAAGTGATTAATGTTTAAACCATATGGAGTTTTCCTAATTTTGACTTTTTATCTTTTGGGAAATTTAATTAGCTTTCTAACAATGTAAGATCCGCCCAAATCCGATAGCTGAGAAAGAGGTTATGGCTAATCTAAGTTCTAGTTGTAAAACGTCGTCGTTTTAGTGTTTGGTGCATCACGGAGAGGGTTTATTTAATAATTGTAAAATTACAGTGGAACTCCGTGATAGTGGCGCATTATGGAGGACCCCCAATTTCCCAATAGTCAATTTCCAGTGGCCTAGCACAATTGTGACGCGTCGCACTGAAGTTCCAGGTCCCAACTAGTAGGACAATGTGATGGCTCCATGTCGCGGTGACTCACAGTTTACCATTTGTCAATTTCAAGTGAGCCATCGCGATAGTAGCGCATTGTGATGGCCTATAAAATCGGGTTTCCAATTTAATTTTTCCAGCTTCGTACAGAAGTTAAAAAGGGCACTTGAACTTTTTACAAGCCTCTTAAACCATTCAAACATCAGAATTTAGGGACACTACAAGCATCATATGAGATTTTCTCAAAATTTCCCTCAACGTAAAACCCTAAGTATCAAAATCCTCTTCTAAGAATCACAAGTGCTCACCATAGATTTTTTTAAATTGAGTCAAGATTCAGTTTTCTTAAGTTAAAGGCTTCAAGAACCCTCATTCAAGAGTACAAATAGAGTCCCAAAAGCGAGAGTTCATCCAAAGCTTCTAATTCAAGGTATGTGGGGTTTGAAAAAGAACACTCCTTTCGTTTTTGTGTCTAAATTGTAAATTTTTATCAAAGAATTTTATAATTTCTCAAGCGGGTTTATATCCAAATTACTTTATTTTGAGATTATGAGATTACAAATTTTTCAAGTTTTGATTTGCATGATTATTTCACTATTTATGACATGAGTTGAGAAATTATGCTATGAGTTGCACATCCTGGTATTGATTTGATGTTTCTAAGATTTATGTCATAATTAAAGCTTTATAATGATAACTGAGATTAATTGAGCATGAGTATACGTTTTAAACCAAGTATGGTTTTGATATTTCTTGAAGAATATGTTGTTTAGTATGATTCAATTAACAAGTACTTTGATTTTAAAGAAAGATTTCTTTTAAGCCTGAGTTAAGATAGGAATACACATTATTCAGTCTTTATGATTTAAAGCTAAGAGTATTATAATTTGGTCTTTACTATAGACCCTTGAGTTGTTTTGAGGTGGATTTACTAAAAAAATTCTGATCCTGAGTACGAAAGTAGTATTTAGCACTGAGCGGGAAGTGTGGGTTTAGCATATCCTACTTCCCCCGAACTGCGTACCCCTATATGATTGAGATTTGTGAGCTTGAGTCCGAGATAGTGATCACTAGAGTTGAGGTTTTACTATGATGACAAGGGTAGAACAACTCTTCCCAACGTGGGCGAGACATTGGACTGCATGTAGCTCACATGGTTTATCTCGGTTAGAAGAAACTCCCAATTTCATAAGAGTAGATTTTTTTTCCATGTCTTGAAGTTTCTAAAGTTCTAAGTCCTTGAGTTTCAAAGAAGTTCCAGTCTCCTCAAGATGAAAGCATAGTTTAAAGACTCCTTTAGCTTACACGTTTTGAGAATGAGAGGAGAATACAGATTTTTGAGTCAATTATAACGAATCACGATATTTATACTACATGTTTCATTATTCATGATTTATGAGATTTATGTTTTAGACTTATTCAAGCAATGTTAGTCATTCATATTTACATGCTTGATTTTATAAAGAGTAATGCTATTGTTTATGTAAATGCATACACCCCCATATAATCAGTACATCCTCAATGTGTTGATCCATATATACGTCTATGTGCTACATTGTCTTATAATGTACGTTCAGGTGCTCAGTCTCAGTATCGTTAGTGATCTCTGAGTACCTTGATCTACACTCTGCAGTTAGTGAGTCCTCATGGTTCAAGGACCTATTTCTCAGACCTTTTGATTTGATATTAGTAGTTATTTAATTTTCAATTGAGTATGAGTCAGTTGGGGATTTATCCTAATGGCTCTCTAGATCTTGAGTAGTAGAGGCTTTGTCAGACTAGAGTTTCATTTGTTTGTCAGATATTTTCAGTATTTCATGTTTTAGACATTATATTTTCAGTCTTTTCAGTTAAGATTTGATGAAATTTATTCTTATTATATTCTTTTGAATCCCTAGAGTAAGTATAAGATTTAATAGCAGGTGCAAAGGGTTAGCTTGAGGCTATTTGTAGCCTTGAGCACCGTGTGATGCTTTGGGACAAGATTTTAGGGCGTTACAAACTTGGTATCAGAGGCTAAGGTTTAAGGAGTCCTAGGGATCCACATTATGTGGAGTCTTGACCATTGGTGTGAAGCGCACCACATCAATGAGCAAGAGTCTATGGGACATTTTAGGAAAAGTCATCTCTTTCTTTTATAGTCTATCGTGCCCACAACTATTTCTATCCGCTATTAATTGTGCTCTTATATGACAAAAAATGCCTTCTCTAAGAGCAAATTCCCATAGAAATAATGAGCCACCTCAACCTATTGATCCCCTGAACGAGAATATAACCCCTGCCAAATTTTGGGCTGCTTTCAAGACTTTAGCCCAAGCGGGACTGCTGCTGTTCAAGCAAATAATTAGGCTACTAATCTACATTAGCAAGGGGGTGACACATCTCTAAACAGACTTCTTGAATTTATAAGGATGAACCCACCTGAGTTTTTTGGGTCAAAGGTATGTGAGGAATCACAATTGTATCTTGAGGAGGTAAAGAAAATCACCTATGTTATGCATGTGAAAGAGATGGAGAGTGTAGAAATAGTCTCCTATTATTTGAAAGATATTGCTCATGACTGGGTTATGGCGTAGAGGAAAAATAGAGGGGAGAATGCTGCTCCTATAACTTGACAGGTGTTCCAGGATGCATTCCTGGATAAGTTCTTTTTGTTAGAGATAAGAAAGGAAAAGGTAGAGAAGTTTATGAACTTGAGGCAAGGCTTCATAGCTATAAAGGAGTACTGCCTTAAGTTCAACCAGTTGGTCAAGAATGCTCCTAAGTTTAAAACTGACACCAGATCTAGTATGAGTAAGTTCGTGACTGGTGTGTCCGGGTTGGTGTTGAAAGAGTGTAAGACTGCTATGCTAAATACATATATGGATCTTTTTTGGTTGATGACACATGCTTAGCAGATTAAGACTGATAACATAGGGGAGATAGATAGGGTAAGTGAAAATAAGAGGGATAAATTAGAGCAGCACGAGTATGGAAAGACTAGATCCCATAGAGGGAATCATCCACAGTTTTAGATCCATTTATTTATGCCTACACCATTATTAGCTAGTTCTCCCGGACCTAGAGGTAGGCAGGAGCAGGGGAATAAACCTTCTGTTTCTTAATCCTACAATAGTGTGATTAACAGACTTTGTGGTCCTCAATGCACTAAGTATGGTAGGGACCATCCCTGTGAGTGCTCAACTGATCAGAGGGGTTGTTTTGGTTATGGAAAGTTTTGCCACAAACTTAGAAAGGGTCCGCATGCCAGGCAGTGGAACCATGATGTTCTCCCCAGACGCAAGCTACCAATAAACCAGCTCCTTTAGCCCTTCCCTCTCCCCCTCAGGGTGCTTTATCTTGTACCGATGGCGGTCAGTGCCAGAATAGATTCTATGCTTTGCCATCCCTCTAGAAGCAGTAGGATTCACCAGATATTGTTATTGGTATCCTTTGTGTCTTTTATTTTGACATGTATGTATTGTTGGACCTTGGGTCAAGTTTTTCTTATATGACACCATTAGTTACTATGAATTTTGAGATAAACTCTCGAAAGATCCCTGAGCCTATCCTGGTATCTACCTTAGTAGGTGAGTGATAGTTACTAATTAAGTGTACAAAAAGTGTCCCATTGCTATTCTTCATAAAGTCATGTTTGCTGATTTGATAGAGTTAGACATGGTTGATTTTGCACTTATTCTAGGTATGGATTGGCTTCACTACTGTTATGCATCTATAGACTATCGTACCTATGTAATTAAGTTTCAGTTTCCAGATGAGCCAATTTTTGAGTGGTTGGGTGGTTCTGTTTCTCCTAAGAGTCCTTTCATATCCTATCTTAAAGATAAAAAGTTGATATCCAAAGGTTTCATCTATCATCTAGTTTGAGTTAAGGATACTAAGTTTGAAACTCTAACTATACAGTCAGTCTGTAAAGTTAATGATTATCCTGATGTTTTTCCGAAAGATCTCCCAAGGGTACCTCCTGATAGAGAGATAAAATTTAGGATTGACCTTCTTCCCGATACACAGCCTATTTCTATTTCTCCATACTGTATGACACCCAAAAAGCTTAAGGAGTTGAAAGAACAACTCAAAGATTTTCTAGATAAAGGTTTTATAAGGACGATGTTTCTCCATGGGGTACACATGTCCTGTTCGTACAAAAGAAGGATGGTTCTTTGCATATGTTCATTGACTATCATCAGCTTAATAAAGTTATAGTTAGGAACAAGTACCCTCTTCCTAGAATTAATGATCTTCTTGATCAATTGCATGGTGCAAGTTATTTATCCAAGATATACCTTCGATCCGGCTATCATCAACTTAAAGTAAGGGAGTATGATATTCCAAAGATAGCCTTCCAAACCCATTATGGTTATTTTGAGTTTCTTGTCATCTCTTTTGGGCTAACCAGTGCTCTAGCAGCTTTTATTAACATCATAAATCTAGTGTTCAAATAGTATCTCGATATATTCATCATAGTATTCATAGATGATATCCTTGTTTACTCATGTGGTGAGGATGACCATACAGACCATCTCCAAACTATTTTGTAATCTCTTAGAGATCATTAGTTGTACTCCAAATTCAGTAAATGTGAGTTTTGGCTAACGTCCGTAGCTTTTCTAGGTCATATTATTTCAGCCAAAGGCATTAAAATTGATCCCCAAAAGACAGAAGCTGCAAGAAATTGACCTAGACCTATCTATCTATCTGACATTAGGAGTTTCTTGGGTCTAGCTGGCTATTACCACTGTTTTGTTGAAGGTTTCTCATCTATTGCATCTCCCATGACCCGATTGACCTAAAACAAAGTTAAGTTCCTTTCTCAAATTCCCGTGTGAAGAGTTTTTAGGAGTTAAGGACTCGACTCACTTCAACCCCGGTGTTGACTTTTCCTAATGGTACAAATAGTTTTGTGGTGTATTGCAATGCCTCTAGAGTTGGCTTGGGTTGTGTGTTAATGCAAAGGGGTAAGGTGAACTGAGTACCCCTTGTCCATCATCTCAGACAGGGGTACTCAGTTCACCTCCCAATTTTGGAAAGCTTTACAGAGAGGTCTTGGTACTCAAGTACATCTTAGTTCTACTTTTCATCCGCAGATAGATGGTCCAGCTCAGAGGACCATCCAAACCTTGGAAGATATATTGAGGGTATGTGCTCTTGATTTCAAGGGTAGTTAGGATGAGCATTTTCCATTGATTAAGTTTGCCTATAAAAATAGTTAACATGCTAGAATCAAGATGTAACCATTTGAGGCGTTGTATGTAAGGAGGTGTAGATCACCTATAGGTTGGTTTGAAGTAGGTGAATCTACTTTGGTTGGACCTGTACAGTGTTTGAGGATATGGAGAAAGTTAAGTTGATTTGAGAAAGATTGAAGGAAACTCAAAGTTGTCAAAGTCATATAACGATGTGAGAAGAAGAAACCTTGTGTTTGAAGTTAATGATTTGGTTTATCTTAAAATTTTAACCATGAAAAGGGTGAAAAGGTTAGGTAAGAAGGGGAAGCGTAGTTCCCGGTATGTGGGCGCCTATAGAATCCTAAGTCGTGTGGGGAGAGTAGGCTATGAGCTGGAGTTGACCTCAGAGTTGTCAGCTGTGCATCCTATCTTTTATGTCTCCATGCTTAATAAGAACATTGGTGATTCCTTTGTAGTGGATCCTTCAGAGAGCCCTGATATCTCGACTAGTCTTTTATTTGAAGAGATTCTAGTTGAGATTCTAGACCACCAGATCCGTAGAATGAGGAACAAAGAGGTTCCCTTGGTCAAAGTGTTGTGGTAAAACCAGTCAGTCGAGGGTGCTACTTGGGAAGCCGAGGTAGATATGCGATCCAAGCACCCGCATCTCTTCTCCGTGAGTTCAGATCAAGCCGAAAGTACTATTCTTCCTTAATTTAGCTCCTTTTTCCAACTAAAGTTTCAGCTTTATATAGATATCCTTAATATAAGTTCATGCATTCTCCGAGGTATTCAAGAGCTTAGAATAATATGGAGTCAGTTTAGCAAGTTGTTACAGCTTTGCATACTCAGTGTTTTTCGTATCCTTAGCCTAGCTAGTGACATTCGAGGATGAATGTTCCCAAAGGGGAGATATTGTAATAACCCTACTTTTCCTTAAGCCTAATTTTGTCTCTAGAGGTTTAAGGAATGACTTCCTAAGTGATTAACGTTTAAATCATATGGAGTTTTCCTAATTTCAACTTTTTATCTTGTGGGAAATTTAATTAGCTTTCCAACAATATAAGATCTGCCCAAATTTGATAATCGGGCAAGAAGTTATGGATAATCTAAGTTCTAGTCGTAAAACACCATCATTTTATTGTTTGGTGTGTCGCGAAGAGGGTCTATTTAACAATTGTCAAATTCCAGTGGAACTCTGTGATAGTGACGCATCGCGGAGGACCCCCAATTTCCCAATAGTCAATTTCCAATGGCCTAGCGCAATTATGACGCGTCACGCTAAAGTTCTAGGTCCCAACCAGTGGGACAACATGATGGCTCCGCATCGCGGCGAATCACAGATTCCCATTTGTCAATTTTCAGTGAGCCACCATGATAGTGGCGCATCGTGGTGGCCCATAAAATTGGGTTTCCAATTTAATTTTTCTAGCTTCGTACAAAAGTTAAAATGGGCACTTTGGACTTTTTCCAAGCCTCTTAAACTATACAAACATCAAAATTTAGGGCCACTACAAGCATGATAGGACGTTTTCTCAAACTTTCCCTCAACCAAAAACCCTAAGTATCCAAATCCTCTTCTACGAATCTCAAGGGTTCACCGTAGATTTTCTAAATTGAGTCAAGATTCAAGGTTCTCAAGTCAAAGGCTTCAAGAACCCTCATTCAAGAGTACAAATAGAGTTCAAAAAGTGAGAGTTCATCTAAATCTTCTAATTGAAGGTATGTGGGGTTTGAACAAGAACACTCCTTTCGTTTTTGTGTCTAAATTGTAAATTTTTATTAAAGAATTTTATAATTTTGCAAGCGAGTTTATACCTAAATTACTTTATTTTGAGATTATGAGATTACGAATTTTTCAAGTTTTGATTTGCATGATTATTTCACTGTTTATGACATGAGTTGAGAAATTATGCTATGAGTTGCACATCCTGGTATTGATTTGATGTTTCCAAGATTGATGTCATGATTTAAGCTTTATTATGAAACTGAGATTAATTGAGCATGAGTATAAGTTTTAAACCAAGTATGATTTTTGATGTTTGTTGAAGAGTATGTTGTTTAGTATGATTCAATCAACAAGTACTTTAATTTTAAAGAAAGATTGCTTTTAAGCCTGAGTTAAAACAGGAATCCACATTATTCAGTCTTTATGATTTAAAGCTAAGAGAATTATAATTTTGTCTTCGCTATAAACCCTTGATTTGTTTTGAGGTGGATTTACTAAAAAAATTCTGATCTTGAGTACAAGAGTAGTATTTAGCACCAGCAGGAAGTGTGGGCTTAGCGCACCCTACTTCCCTAGAACTATGTTCCCCCATATTATTGAGATTTATGGTCCTGAGGTTGAGATGGTGATCACTAAAGTTTAGGTTCTATTCCGATGGAAAGGGTAGAACAACTCTCCCCATCGTGGGTGAGATGTTGGACTCCATGTAGCTCACATAGTTTATGTCGGTTAGAAGAAACTCCCAAGTTTATAAGAGTCTAGAGTTTTTTTTCCGTGTCTTAAAATTTCTAAAGTTCTAAGTCCTTGATTTTCAAAGAAGTTCCAGTCTCCTCCAGATGAAAGCACGAGTTTAAAAAATGTAGTTTAAAGACTCTTTTAGCTTACAAGTTTTGAAAAAGAGAGGAGAATACAAATTTTTGAGTCAAGTATAATGACTCACGATATTTATACTACATGTTTCATTATTCCTAATTTATGAGATTTATGTTTCAGACTTTTTAAGCCATATGAGTCATTCATATTTGCATGCTAGATTTTATAAAGAGTAATGATATTGTTTATGTAAATGCATACACCCCCATATACTCAGTACATCCTCAAAGTGTCGATCCACATATATATGTATGTGCTACATTTTCTTATAATGTAGGTTCAGGTGCTTAGTCTCAATATCGTCAGTGATCTTTGAGTACCTTGATCTACACTCTGCAGTTGGTGAGTCCTTATGGTTCGAGGAATTATTTCTCAGACCTTTAGATTTGATATCAATGGTTATTTTTTCAGTTGAGTGTGAGTCTGGGATTTGTCCCAATGGCTCTCTAGATCTTGAGTAGTAGAGTCTTTGTCAGACTAGAGTTTCAGATGTTTGTTAGATATTTTCAGTAATTCCTATTTCAGACATTATATTTTTAATCTTTTCAATTGAGATTTTATGATATTTATTCTTATTTTTTGATTTTGAATCCTTGGAGTAAGTATGAGATTTAGTAGCAGGCTCAAAGGGTTAGCTTGAGGCTACTTGTAGCCTTGAGCACCGTGTGATGCTTCATGATAAGATTTCAGGGTGTTACATGGTAATGGTGCTTTGGGAGTGATTAAGGCTCCAGTTGCTTCATCTTCTACTCCATCACCAATGGGTGATGATTCTGCATCTATTTCTGGTTTTGGTACTGGTATATGTCAGAATAAGTTTTATGCTCTTTCTACTCAATAGGAGTCTGAGGGATTACTTGATGTTGTGACTGGTACATTATAGTTATTTTGTCATAACAATTATTGTTTACTTGATTTGGGGTCCACACATTCTTAGGTGACCTCATTTGTAGCTGTGTAATTTGATTTTGATCCTGAGGTTATTTTGGATTCTTTTTTTATTTCTACCTAGTAGGTAACTCTGTGATTGCTAAAAGAGTCTATGGGGGTGGGGGTGTGTTGTATCTATTAGTAGTATGAAGACTTCAGTGGATTATTTTGAACTGCATATGGTGGATTTTGATATAATTTGGGGGATTTATTGGTTACACTTTTGTTATACGTTCTTAGATTGTCAGATCTGTAAGGTTGTCTTTAGGTTCCATTATGAATTGGTTATTGAGTGGTAGGGTGGTTCCATAGCTCCTAGGGAGAGGTTTATTTATTATCTTAGAGATTAAAGATTAATCTCTAAAGGTTGTCTATATTATCTGGTCCAGGTTAAAGATTCTATCTCAGAAGGTCCTTCTTTTCATTTGGTTCTGGTGGAAAATGAGTTTCCCGAGGTCTTTTCAGATAATCTTCCTGGTGTTCCTCTAGATAAAGAGATTGAGTTTGGTATTGATTTGGCTCTGGACACTCGTCCAATATCTATTCCTTCTTATAAGTTGAGGGAACTCAAGGAGCAACTTAAGGATCTTTTGGATAAGGTCTTCATCTGTCCTAGGTATCCCAACAGGGTGCACCAATTTATGTGTGCATAAGAAGGATGATTCCTTTTAAATATGCATTGACTATAGGCAGTTGAATAAGCTAACGGTTAAGGACAAGTATCCTCTTCAAAGGATAGATGACTTGTTTGATCAGTTGCAAGTTGCCAAATTCTTTTCTAAGATAGATCTTTGGTCTAGGTATCCTCGACTTAAGATTAGAAAGGAGGATCTACCTTATATTTCTTTTCATAGTTGGTATGGGAACTTTTAGTTCCTGGTTATGTCATTCGGTTCGACTAATGCCCTGACAATATTTATGGATTTGATGAATAAAGTTTTCAGGCAGTTTCTGGATCTTTTGGTCATTGTGTTAATTGATGACATCTTGGTGTATTTTAAGAGCGAGGTGGATCATGCCAATCACCTTCGTGTGGTTTTACAGACCTTGAAAGAGTAGCAGTTGTATACCAAGTTCTCCAAGTGTGAGTTTTTGTTGAACATTATGACTTTTCTTGGTTATATTATTTCTAGTGAGGGATAATGGAGGATCTGCAAAAGGTCGTTATGGTTAAATGGTGGCCTAGACCCATGACTCTAACAAATATTTGGATTTTTTGGGGTTTGGCTAGGTATTATAGGCTATTCGTGGAATGTTTCTCGATGATAGTTGTCCCATGTGTACTTAATAATGAAACACTTGTGAAGTACATGGGAATCCTCCAAGTTAACTTGATAATGTAATCTATTGGTACATAGGAATCCTTTTACATAAAAAGATTAGCTAAGGACATTGCTTGGAAGCTATAGCCGGTATGATCATACCACTTCTTATAGCCTTGTTAATAATAATTGAATAATGGTTTTGTTTGATGGTAATAGTTTTAATTAGGTAATAATGGCGGGGTGTGGTAGCTAAACGTGAAGGTGCGAGTGCAATGGACAGACACCAAAAAACTCATATTTGCAAACATGAGGGGTTGGTCATAGCGACCACATATATAATACTTGGAAGTACATCAGAATCCTTTAAGTACATTGTAAATATGTATTATGGAGAGCAAAGGGTACTCAGGAATCCCCTACTCTTGTGGTATCTTCGGTTCATGTGGCTACTTGCATCGGGGCCCGATCAAGGGGTTACACTGGACCTATATAACTTGTGGGTGGTTCTAGAATCATTTAGCTACACATACCCAGGTTAATGGTTTTAAAGGCATGCTAAACCCCACTCTCGTTCCCTGTATGGATATATATATGTATGGTTTGTATGCATATGGTTGGTTTACTTGATTTTACTAGATGACATTATTTTATACTTATCCTGAGTACTTGTTAGCATTCATCCGCTAACCTATCCTCGAGCAGATTTATCCCTATGCAATAGAGGAACTAACCATTCTACTTCTTCTGCTTAGTGATTGGATTTAGGGATCTGCTCGGTTGGATTAAAGTGGTGAGCTTCTATATTTCGGAACACTTCATTTCATATTTATGGATGTTTATACATACTTTGGTTCATTTATGGATATTGGTTCTGGCTATGGTTAGGGGCATGTCCCAACAGAATATTGGTTTTCTTTTGGTTAGAGGCTTTTGTGAAACTACTATGGGTTGGCATAGGCAGGATTAGTAGTGGTGTCATCCTTAGTATTGGGGTTGATATCATTGGACTAAATTTCTCACCGTTCCATCCTCTTATGTTATGTTATGGAACTTGGATTGTTTTGGTTTTGGCTTATGGTTTGGTTTGGTTATGGTTGGGTTGGGTATCGGGGGTAGTCTCCGGCCCTGGTTGGACTTAAGATGCCCATTACAACAAGGCCCTTTGTAGGGTCTTGTCATTAGCTTATGTTACTATAACTTCAATAGTATACCCTTGGTATACATTAAAACGAGTAGTATTTTCTCAATGGTATGAATCAAAGTATTAGTCAAATACTTAGATATATCGACCAGTTAGCTAGCTTTTGATTACTACGTACATCAATCCATGATATATATATGTGCATACATATAAACATATATTCAATTAACTATCATCTTCGAAAAACATTACTCTATAGTGAAACATAATTCGTATATACTCAGATGAACTATCGATTAGTTTATCTTACGTTATTATAAATTAAACAGAATATTACCGCCTCAAAAGATCAATTGTATGATATCAATATATTTAATATATAATTGGATATATTAGTTTGCTTTTGACTACATACTTCGTATATCACTACTACATGATACAAACATATATATATATATATACACACACACCCACCCACCCACCCAGACACACTTTATCATCTATCAGGTTCTATATACATAGTATATACATCACATGCAAGAGTATATTACCCTGTAATTGAAACACCCCAAACTTTGGCCATTGAAAATTTCCTGAGTCTTGAGCTCAATACCTTGGTTATGACTTGACCAAATGAGTCGTAGGGTGTCTTAATTGGTCATGTAACATAATTGTAAGGTGTCCAGTGGACTTTGTTGAGTTTTTTCCTATGAACGACTTGGGAACACGCATCATGGAGACTCATGATGAGTCCATAGGATAATTCATAACAAAATCATGTAAGTTGATGTCTTGATTCAACTCTGAGTATTTGTGGCTCACTATGAGTCGTAAAGACTCATTACGAGTAATAACAATCAAACTACAGGATGTCCAGTTTTTACCCTATGTGATTCTACTCTGTAATGAGTAGAACCCTACGAATAGTAGGGTCATGTTTTGAGCTGGTTGGTTGAGTTGTAAGGATAATAATGTTAGGGGTCCTGGAGACTATCCTTGTTACGACTCGTGTTTACGAGTCATAAGGTGATGTTGAGTAGATAGATGACTTGTAACCAAAGATAACGCTTTTCCATCTTTTAAGTTGGGGCACTTTGGACATCCCACTTAAAGCCCTTTTGATCCCACACCCAAAAAAAAAACGTTTTGGGGCATACATTGAACACTTTAATGATTAAACACTTTCTTTAAATCCTCTCAAGAAATTCAAGCTAGGGTTTCAGCAATTTTGTCATCTACGGGCTTAAAGGTTGATTTCTCTTCGTAAATCTTCATGATTCTAGCATGTTACTCTTACCTCATTGTTATTTTTGTAAGATCATGTGATTTAAAATATTGTTCATGAGTCATTGGCACGAGTTTTGAAACAAGGGTTAAGTATTTTGAATGTTTATTGATAAATAACATTTTCACATGGTTTAACTATGTTTTCCACTCTTTGATAATGGTTTTTGCACATGTGGGTGTATGGGAATAGTAATTTAACAAAGGGGTCATGGCTAACACCCGAATTGATGATTTTTGTCTTGGCTTGGCTTGATAATGGTATGCCCTTAGCCTTTTTTTTTGAAATTATTAATGAGAATGACCTTGTCAAGTTTGAATTTTGTGTTGAACTAATACATTGGCATAAAGCAGTTAATAAATGATAAATGGCTTTATGAAGGCCTTGGTGGCCATAAATTGATTTAAATTGTAACCTTGGGATTTGATTGGCTAAATGGGTTCGAGTACCAAATGTTAAATTAGTTTGATGACACTGTTCGGACAATAAGTTCGAGTCCAACTTGATGAAATTGTTGTTATGGCATATTATACGCTTGCAAGTAGGGTTGGTATGACGATACCAATGGGGTGCCTATAGTATAATGGGTTAATAAATGGTGATGCATGTTAAGGGTTTTCTATTAGGCTGTAAAGCAGGATGTGTAGCCGGGCTGTAAAAGTGAAGTTCTCGAAAGACTAACTTTGGAAATCGTACTAGCTGGTGTCGGTGTCTAAATAACTAGAAGGTTCGAGTCCTTTGAATTGAATATATTTATGGGAGGTTTGAGTCCCCCATGTTTTATACATTGGTGTTTAAGTCACCTTGAATTATGTCGGGAGGTTTGAGTCCCCTAATAATTCTCAACTTACACTTCAATTTAGTGCAAGGCGCTCGTTGTCAATATATTTACCCAACTTTGGTATCGGGGTTGAATCCACAGGGAACAATGTGAGTGGCGATTAAATTAGTTTAAAAGTAAAGCTACAAATTAAATTCAAACAAATGATACGAGAAGATAAAATGGGGGTTTAGGTTTAACAAGTTATTGTTTGTCACTTACGTCCGGTGTTTGTAAATAAAGAGTTTATGAAATAACCAGAATTATGTTCACTAGGGATTCCGGTACATGACTGATGCAAAAAATGGTTCAAGAATCTCACGGTGGGTAGGATAACAAGATATCTTTATTGATGTTATGCTTAAATGTCTCTCGAACTACTTAAGCATTTAATTCCCTAATCCTCTCGGACTTAGGAAATTTCTATTTACTGCCCAGATTTTACCCCAGGTTAACCAACCTTGTTACAACGTTGATTATTAAATGAAGTATTTCTGAGTCCCTGTTGATAAGTCAATTCCTACTATATTTGATTTCTTTCTCAAGCAAATCAAAAAAGGTGTGTCTACTGTTTGCAACCAACAGACGTTAGTTAAAACCTCAGAATTATCAAGAAATCCTACCACTTTTTAAATCTTGAACACTTAGCAGCTTATCAAGACCTAACCTTAGATCCCATAATTCAGGTTAAAAGAATTTAGCCGCTCATAATGTAATAATCAAAACACATAATTGAATTCATGATTTGAAAGATAAACTTACAGAGATAAATAATAACTAGTGAATCGAAGATTATATCACAAAGGAAAAATCCCAAAATACTGATAATAATCTCTTAAAAGTATTTGCTTTTTCAAGACAAGAAACTCAAGAGAGAAAATATCAAAATACTTCTCTTAAAACTCAAGTGCCAACCACCCTAGAAAAACCCTAAATAATGCTTTTTATAGTTAATCCTAAATAAGGAAATAAAATAACAATGTTGAAAAAATCCTTCGGAATAGGTGACGACATTTGTGATGGCGTGTTAGAGTCCTGACAACTTATTAGGAATTTTGTCAGGTCCTCCAGCATTCTTGGCATCTTCTGCTTTAATTGACGACAAATCTAGAGGACTTATCAGATATGTGATGACATATCAGAAAGGTGATCACTTCTTCATTCAAAATTTGATTCTCTTCGTACACTTGACGGAAACTCCCATAAAGGCATATACATATATGGATATACTCTGGTGCATACAACTACACGCATTGGGGCCCTTCTAGCTAGGGCAGAGCTAGACCCATATAGCCCATCGGTGCCTTGTTATATGATGGTTATGCTATACAATCCAGGTTAAGGTTTTTGAAGTTCATGCTAAGCCATGCTCCCTATCCCAAGATGTGGTATTATATATGTATATGTATCTCATATAATATTATGCACTGAATGATGTATTGGTTTTGAACTATTATTATGGCATTATTTTGTTCCTTTATCCTTGAGTTACATGCTAACACTCCAACCACTAACCGTCTTTGAATTTTATATCCCCGCACGATGTAGGAGCCAACCATACTTCTATATCTCTTTCTTAGTGACTTAGATTCGGGTTTAGCTTGCGAGTCAGATTGAAGTGGTGAGCTTCTATCCTTCAGAAGACCCCATTTCATGTTGTGGTTTCCTTTTATGCATTGACTATCTCTATGGATATTAGTTTTGTCTATTGTCGGGGGCATGCCACAATATTTTATTGACTTTTGATTTTGTAGAGTCTTTGTCAGATTACTGTGGACTTGGGTGGTTTGGTCGATTGTTTAGTGATGGACGGTTATCCAGTTGCTAATGGTTGGTATAGGTAAATAATAAATTATCTTAAGTTCTATTATATGCTATATTGTTATATGTTTCGAATTCACCCGAAATTTGAGGATGTTGTATTGGTTCGGTTAGGTGAAGGGGTAATATCCGATCCACGTGGGACTTAAGATACCCATCATAGCCAGGAGTTGGTTTGGGTCGTGGCAAAGGTTTCATCAGAGCCAAGTTCATGGTCAATTGGGTGTCCACAAATTCGTGTCAAGTAAAGTCTAATTTATGGGTTTGTAGCACGCCACACTTGTAGGGGAGAGGCTATGAGACATTTAGGAATATTTTTCTTTCTTGTGTTCTCTTTAGAATCTAAGGTCTTGGATCCTGTTGATTTTAGTTTGTTTGTCTTTCATATCATGCCTCCCAGAAGATCTGATGTCCGTAGAACTTCTTCTATCCTATTTGAGGGCAATGTGGATGGAGCTCATCCAACTTTGGAGGTCCAGACCCGGTCAAGTGTCACTTCATCTGACTATCCTGAGAGTGACATTTATACTCTATTGCCTCAAGGAGAGGTTACATTGGTTGAGTTCCGTCGCTCAGTTAATTTGTTGACCCAGTTGGTGATGTCTCAGTCACAACAGTTGGGTTCTGCTGGTACTACTATGGGTTCGTTTGAGGCTACTAGAGTTGGTAAATTTATGAGGTTGCATCCTCCGATGTTTACTGGTACTAAGGTTGAGAAAGATTCTCAAAGTTTCATTTATAAGATTGAGAAGATCTTTTGGGTTATGCATGATTTAGAGGTTGAAGTTGTAGAGTTTGCTACCTACCAATTGAAGGATGTAGCATACCAATGGTTCAAAGAGTGGGAACAGTCGAGAGGTGAAGATGATGGTTCTTCCTTATGGGATGATTTCTCTAGAGCATTTCTGGACCACTACTTTCCTCAAGAGTTGAGAGAGGCGAAGGTGGAAGAATTTTTTTACTTGAAACAAGAAAAAATGCCAGTTAAGGAGTATGCCTTGAAATTTTATCAGTTGTCCCGATATTCCCCTGAGTTGGTATCTAACGTGAGGGCCAGGATGGGAAAGTTTGCTTCTAGGTTGTCTCGAGACTTGATTATGGAGTGTAAGGCTTCCTTTTTAAATAAGGATATGGATATTTCTTATCTTGTGGTTTCTATGCAGCAACTCGATGAAGAGAAAAAAAATCAATCTGAGATAGGTAAGAGGCAGAGTAAGGAATTCCGATAATCAGAATAGGGTAGAGGCCAGTGGAAAAGTATAAAGTGGTCTAAGAAGAAGAGCTGGGGGAACCCTAACTCCTATTAGACGTCTAGTGCTCCCTACCCAAAGTTATCTGGTGACCAACGTTTTCAGGGTTTTGATGTTTCTAGGGAACAAGACGCCTATCTCAGCCAGTGGGGCCCAGTCTGCACAATCCTACCCTCCCTACAGATTCTATGGTCAACACCAATGTGGTTAGTGTGAGATAAAGCAGAATCAATGTTTTCATTATGGCCAGATTAGACATATGTAGTGGGATTGTTCCTCTAGCGTAAATTCTAGGGTAAACAAGGTTCATGTAGCCTCTTTATCGCCTCCTTCACCAAAGGGTGTCACTTCTGGCTCCGACATTGGTCAAAAACGCCTTTATTCTCTCACTACTCACTAGGATTCTGAGTCATCTCTGAATCTCATTACTGGTATGTTGAAACTCTTTTCCCATGATATATACTGTTTACTTGATCTAGGGTCCACTCTCTCTTATGTTCCCCCATTTGTGGCTGTGCATTGGTTTTGGTCCTGAGTGTTGATTGGAGGCTTTTTCCATATCTATCCCAGTGGGCGACTCTGTGGTTTATAGAATAGTCTATAGGGGTTGTGAGGTATCTGTTGGTGATAAAGAAACTCTAGTGAACTTGATAGAGTTAGGCATAACTGACTTTGATATTATTGTGGGGATAGATTTGTTGCACTCGTGCTATGATTCTCTAGACTGCCGGACCCGTAAGGTCATGTTTAAATTCCCTAATGAGCCAATTGTTGAATGGGAGAAAAGTTCCCTAGAGCTTAAGGGGAGGTTCATATCATATCTTAGAGCCCAGAAATTACCTTCCAAATGTTGTCTATATCATTTGGTCCAAGTTGTCGATATATATATATATATATATATATGAGACACAAGTTTTAAAGATATATCCCAGGTTTGGTTGTCACTATTACAAGCCTCTAGTATAGATTAAGAGTAATATCTATTGTCTAATGTATCATAGATGTAATGAAAAGCGTAAGGTCAAAAGAGGAGAAATTTAGGTAAACTTGAAGTCTCCCAACACTACATCGATCTCTTCAATGTCAATATGGAGAAAATTAATTTACAAGTTGATACTCACTCTAATACCTACACAAGGTCTATAAAACAAGAAAATGGAAAAAAATGAAAGGGTGAGTACAAAACCACAAATACTCATTGTCGATAACAAACCCTAATCCAAAGCGATGACGAGAACTACCATCAAAACTACCCAAGGTTTCCCCACAATCTATACTACAATACTTACATCACTTTATCCCAATAAGGGTAACCCAATACAAAGGTCAATAGAATAATCATAAATAGGATAGGCACTTCAATCTAGATGAGCCAACACTAGTTGTTCTGATGATCAACATTTATGGAAAGTTGTATATGAAGGAGACTCATTAACACATATAATAACTTAATAAAATAAAACCAACCATTATTATGGGATTAAAGAGGGGGAATGTATTTATAAAAATGTATAATAGGCTACTAAAAGGTGCTACACAACTATCTCTCTGATCAAGCCACAACCACACCCTATGTCTTAGACGCCTCAACCTCGTAACCAAGATAAGATTATATAAGATAGTGTAATAAAGTGAACTGAATGCTCAAACACAGTATCACAAACAAGGTCCTATGATGGTAATATAAAGAAGGGTAAATAATAACACAATACCATACCATATCAAGAAATGTCAAAGCAATGCAAATAATGCAATGTAATATAGTGAAGATGATAAATATTTTGAAGTTATTGCATAACTTTCTGTATATATTGTCACATCCCAAACCAGGGTCTATCTGTGATGGGCATCCCAAGTCCGTTGAGGATCGGGGACCACCCTTTTTTTGCCTAACCATACAGAATACACATAAACATATTAAAGTGGACGAGTTTCGAACATATAAAAAAAAGAGTAAATAGTTACTCAAAAGTCTATGCATGTCAATAACCAAGCCGTCTATAGTAATCCATAAAGCCTGTATACCATTAGAAAAACCTAAGTCGGAACATACCCTTGACTCTAAAAATGACAATTACAATGAAAATTATAAAGATAATGTTAATGTGATGTCTTTAATTCTAATTCATGGGAGGAAACAGATGGAATGATCAAGTCTTCCAAATAATGGAAGCTTACCATTTCACCGCAAATGACCGATGAACCGAGATGATCCACCTAAAACTGCATAGGAAAAGTAGGATTGCCTTCAGACCTTGTATCGCATGGGGATACAATATTCGAAGATAATTAGTGGGTTGAGAACTATATGTTACTCAGGGGTAAGGGGAAAACTAATGCTATGATCAATAGTTCAAAATTCATCAAAATCCAATACACATGATCACATGCATATATACATATATATATCAAATGCTGGGATAAGGTACAAGGTTTAGAATACACTTTAAACTTATTAACCTGGACTGTGTAGCTTAACCGTCATAATAACGTACCCACGGGCTATATAGGTCCAACTGTTCCCTAACTGAAAGGGACCCAGTGCATGTAGTTGCATGAACTAGAGAATAATCACATATACATATGCACTATGGGGGACTCGAGCCTCCTGGCATATATCAAGAGTGACTTAAGTACTCAGTCATATAGCATGGGGGACTCGAACCACACAGTCATTTAGACCCCCGCGTCGGTAATCATAGTTTTCAGTATTGGCCTCTAGGGACCTCCACTTTCACGACATAGCTACACAACCCCCATTAAAGCCTAATTAAAACAGTTTTCACACATTCCCTATCATCAAACAAGGAGTCATTTATTAAGGCATCATCATACCGATTGTAGCTTGCAAGCGTATGTAACTTTTGAAAAATGAATCAATTTGCTGATGGGACTCTAACCCAATTAGTCAATGAGACTCCAAAATTCTATGTAGGACCCAAACCAGGTAGCCTAGTGGACTCGAACCCAACTAGCCAACGGAAATCTAAAGTCCCAAGTATGAACCAAATCATATAGCCAAGTGGGACTCTAACCCCTCGGCTAATAGGACTCCAAAGTTTTCAATTAAAATTCATTACATGGATATTAAGACCTCTTTAAAATCAATTTAGGTTCTACTCTTTTATATTATGCAAGGTTTCAAAAATACTTTTCAATATGCATAATCTCATGTTCAAAGCCGATATCACAAGATTGAGATAATGTTATTGTAAGCTTCAAATCATTAACTCATCAAACTTGGGGAAAAACAGATTCCCTAATCAATTTATACACCTATGTATCTAATTGGTTTCAAAACTGCCATTTAAAACATAAACATTGCCTATGTAAACATGAAATGTCACATAAAAAACAATCATTCAAAACCCTTAACCCATATCAAAAAACCAACAATGAAACCACATGAGTAAGTTTTAAAGAAAGAGATAAATGCCTGGAAGGATCACAATTTTGGATGGAATTTACCATCGGAAGCAATAGAAAATCAACCTTGAGAAAACCCTAATGCTCTTGATTGAGAGATTTTATGAGAAGAGAGAAGTTATTTTAGTGTGTTACAGATGGGAATGGGGTCCTAATAAAGTTTTAAAGTTATTTGTTATGTTTATGGAATAAATAAAATACCAAAAATGCCCTTCATTTAAAAACTAAAAAACTGTCACCAGTGAATATGAGTTACTATACGACTCGTAAGGACTCACTACAACTCATAGGGTCCGAGTCGTAATCAATACAGAAACTTTTGGGTACACACTGCACACCCTGTGATTGGTACCTTATGATTCATATATAGTTATTACTACTCATTGAGTCTAGCCGTACAAAAACAAGAACACTTTGGTCATCATACTGTTTGGCTACGAAAAGAGGCTATATGACTCATAATGAGTTTGTACAACTCATAACCTTAAGTCAAAAGCCAGAAACTTGAGCTAAACTCGTTGGACACCCAATGATTTTAGTCCTATAACCCATCACGACACCCTACGACCCGTATGGTGAGTCATAGTTAGGATAGTTAGTTTAAAACTCAGAATATTCAAGTGG
Organism: Capsicum baccatum var. pendulum; assembly: GCA_030864225.1. Lineage (NCBI taxonomy): Eukaryota > Viridiplantae > Streptophyta > Magnoliopsida > Solanales > Solanaceae > Capsicum > Capsicum baccatum. The sequence goes on along the minus strand of CM061558.1, from coordinate 166,249,517 downwards.
CCAACTCTTGCGGTGTAACATTACCCCCTCCCCCTTCTACCCTTGGGATCATTCACCCTCGAATAACGGGTCAAGGCATCTATTAGCATGATTTAACACAAAGCACAACCACGATCACCTTTAACAAAGATAGAAAGCAAAGATCTTAAGAAATACACATACCTCGAGCATGATCATCGAGAGTAGAAAAGAAGAAGGGATACTTGGACTTCATTTCCTCTTCCGCTTCCTAAGTATCTTCTTCAAACTTTTGGTTCCTCTATAGAACCTTGTCCGAATCCACACCCTTAGTCCTCAAAAAATGGACCTGCCTATCCAAAACATCCACCGAGACTTCCTCGTAAGACAAGGAGGCTGAAACACCAACACTCTCTAAAGGAACTACCAAGGAAAGATCACCCAAGCACTTGTTTAACAGTGAAACATAAAAGACCGGATGAATGGAACCCAAGCTCAACGACAAATCAAACTTATAAACCATATTTTCCACTCACCTCAAAATACGATATGGACCAACATAACATGGCCTGAGCTTTCCCTTCCTTCCGAACCGCATCACTCCCTTCATGGGAGACACCTCCAAGAACAACAAATCATCCACATCAAATTTGAAGTCCCTTCTCCTTATATCTATATAGGGCCTTTGGCGACTTTGGGAGGTCTTAAGCCTATCCGAAATAACTATCACCTTTTACATGGCTTGGTGAACCAAGTCGGGACCATACAACCTATTCTCGCCAATATTAAACCACCTAATAGGATACCTATACCTCGTACTATAAAGAGCCTCGAAAAGAGACATCCCAATACTAATGTGATAGCTATTATTATACGCAAACTCTATGAGAGGAAAATAATGAACCCAACTATCACAAAAGTCAAGCACACAAGACCTTAGCATATCATCGAATGTCTGAATAGTTATCTCTGCCTATCCATATGTATGAGGGTGGAATGTAGTACTAAGGTGAACCTTAGTCCCAAAACCTTGCTGGAAAGAATACCAAAAGTAGGACGAGAATTGCGTACCATGATTAGATATGATAGAAATAGGTACACCATCCAACTTGAAGATCTCCTGAATGAATAACTTTGCATAATCACCAGCAGAATAATTAGTCCTTACAGGAAAGAAATGAGAAAACTTAGTCACCTATCCACAATGACCCAAATCAAATCAAATCGATGGTGAGGCTGCGGAAGACCGGTAATGAAATCCATATTAATTGCTTCCCATTCCCACACAGGCAACTCAAACTCTTTAGAAAAACCTCCAGGTATTAAGGGCTCTACCTTCACTGGTTGGCAGACCATACACTATGCCACATAATTGGCCACATCCGCCTTCATGTTATTCAACCAATAAATATCTATAAAATCATGGTACATCTTCCTCGAAATAGGATAAATAGTGTGCCTCAACCAAGATCCTTTCTTATACAGCCTATCAATATCAAGAACACATAACCTACCTTGGTATCTCAAGACACCATCACCACCAATCTGAAAAACTATCGCTTTCTGCTGGCCCATGTTACCTCAATTAGCATCAAGATAGGATCCAAAACCAGCTTCTTTTTCTCCTCAGCACTTAGAGATGACTTCATCATTTCATGCACCACCACACATCCATCTTTAAAGTCCAACTGATAAACTCCAAAATTAGCCAACTAGTAAATATCCTTCACTAACTTTTGCTTCTCCTCATCCACATAAGATAAGATTCCTATAGATAACCTACTAAGAGAATTAGCAACCACATTACCTTTACAAAGGTGATAACGGAGACTGATATCATAGTCTTTGAAAAACTCAACCCACCTCGTTTGTCTGAGATTCAACTCCTTCTGGGTAAACAAATTGCAAGATCTTATGATTTGGATAGATGTTAATATGAACCCCATACAAGCAATGGTACCAAATCGTCAAAACAAAGACCACAACCAACAATTCTTATTCATTCATCGGGTAATTCTTCTCATGAACTTTTAACTATCTAGAAGCTTAGGTGACAACCTTACCATGTTATATCAACACACAACCCTGTACCACATGGGATGCATGACTATAAACAACAAAATCCTCGGTACCCTCGGGTTTAGTCAAAATCAAAGCTGAAGTTAACTTATCCTTCAATTTCACAAAACTACCCTGACAACCTTCCGACCACAAGAACTTTACCTTTTTTGAGTCAACTTAGTTAAAAGGGCCAGGAATAGAAGAGAAACTTTCCACAAACCTCCTATAATATCTTACTAAACCTAAGAAACTCTGAATGTCGGTTGGAGTCATGGGTCTAGGCCACATCTTAACCGCCTTAACATTTTATGCATCTACCGCGATCCCCTTACTAGAAACAGAATAACCCAGATAGGTCACAACATTCAACCAATACTTACACTTAGAGAATTTAGCATACAATCGTTGATCCATAAGGGTGTGAAACACTAACCAGAGATGATTGACATGCTCTTCCATACTCTTAGAATACACCAAGATGTCATCAATAAACACAATAGCAAATAAGTTAAAAAACTGATTGAAGACTCTGTTCATAAGATCCATAAATATCATCGGGGCATTAGTCAAACCAAAAGACATGACCAAGAACTCCTAATGGCCATACCAGGTAAATAAATAGTCTTAGAGATATCCCCCTCCCTAATCTTCAGTTGATGAGAACCTGACCAAAGATCAATCTTAGAAAAGTACTAAGCACCCTGACGCTGGTCAAATAGGTTATCAATCCTAGGAAAAGGATATTTATTCTTCATCGTCACCTTTTTCAAATAGCGGTAGTCTATACACATTCGAAGGGATCCATGCATCTTATGCATGAAGAGAATAAGAGCACCTCATGAGGAAACACTGTGATGTATGAAACCATTATCATGGAGATCTTTCAACCGGATTTTAAGTTCTATCAACTCATTTGGAGCCATTCTATAGGGAATGATAGAGATAGGATGAGTGGCTGGAAGAAGATCAACTCCAAATTCAATTTCTCTATCAATAGGAACACCAGGAATATCATTAGGGAACACTTTGGGAAACTCATATACCACAGGGACAAATTGCAATGAAGGACCTTCCAAACTAGAATCCTTAAGATGTACTAAATGGTATAGACAACCCTTGGAGATCAACCTCTGGGCTCTAAGGTGCGAAATGAACCTTCACTTAGGTATTGGAAAAATACCTTCCCACTCAATCTCTAGCTCCTTCGGGAATCAAAAATAGACCCTTTGGGTCTGGTAATCTAGAGAGGCATAACACTAATGGAGCCAATCCATCCTAGGATATTATGAAAATTTACCCTATCCAATTCCTTCAAGTCTACCAAGGTCTCCCAACCATAGATAGCTATTACACAATCCCTATAATCTCTTTTAGCAACCACAAAATCATCCACCGGGGTGGACACAAAAAAGGGATCCGAAATACTCTCAGGACCAGAACCAAAATGAATAGCCACATATAGGGTTGCATAATAAAGAGCAGACCCCAGATCAAGCAGGAAATACACATCATGAATGAAGAGTTATACGTATCAGTGACAATATCCAGAGATTCCTTGAATTCTTGTCTGGTGGCAAGAGAATGAAAACAATTTTAACTAGTGCCAGACCAAGAAATAACAACCATTGGTGCAGGAGTTCAAGATATGGCAACTAAAACCTTATTAGCCCCAACAGTAACCCTGACTGAAGGACAATCCCACTGCATGTGGCCCAACTAACCATACTAAAGCACTTTTTTCTCCACTCCTCACAAAATCCATGATGCACCTGCACACAAAAATGGCAAGGGGGATAAGATGGGGCTAATCGAGCTCTACTAGCCTAAGACTGGGCACCCCATTCCCCAGGACCATCACCATTTTGGAAACGATGATCACCAAATAGCTTAGGATATGGAGCACTAGTTGTTAAATAAGAACCAAAATTTCCCCAGGTCTTCTTATTACACCACTGTCTACCATCACCACCATTATTTTTCTAACCTTTACCCTGTTCTAAGTACCAAAACTTCATACTTTGCCTCTCCTCGACTTCTGCCTACTTTTTCTTTTAATTCTCTGCTTGTTGCATGTACAACACCAACCTAGAAATATCGATGTCCTTGTTCAACAAGGCGACCTTGCATTCTAATACCAAGTCACGCGACAACCCAGAAGAAAACATTCTCATCCTTAGTCTCATAGATGATACTAACCTGGGAGCATAACGGGAAAACTAGTGAAACATCAAGGCATACTCCTTAATAGTTATCCTAACTTGCCTCAAATTCACAAACTCCCTGGCTTTTGCTTTTCTCAACTCCTAGGGAAAGAAACGGTTAAGGAAGGCACCAGAAAAGTCATACCACAAGGCAACATCAACATCATCACCTCTCGACTGATCCCACTCCTTATATCACTTATATTCTATGTCCTTTAACTGATATATGGTGAACTCCACACCTTCAGATTCTGGATCATGCATTACTCAAAATATGTTTTGTATCTCATTAATGAACACTTAAGGATCCTACTCAACTTTAGAATCAGTGAAAATCAAAAGTCTAAGCCTCATGAACTGACCAACTCTAGTGGCTTCAGAAGAAGGAGCAATAAAACCCTCGAGCGCAAATTGGCGAGATTTAAAGGTCACAAACTGAGTTAACAAATGAATAGAATGATAGAATTCTGCATTAGAAATATCTCCCTAAGGTGACTGAGCATGAGCACACTAACCGGAGAAGGATCAGTGGGAATCGGTGGAATCCTACAAAAGAAATTAGGAGTAGGGTCCCTAAACCAGGTCTGTACTCTATAAATAGAATGAGCTTCATCGATATTGTCCTCAGACAGGATAGTAAAGTTTACATGTGCATTAGATCTTTGGGGAGGCGTGATTTGAAATGCGAACAAATAATTATTTGAGGAGATTCAAGACATTTGACTCTATAGCCCAAAATTAGATTACTAGAAAAAGGAAATATTCCTAGATGCTTTGTAGTCTCTTCCTTATAAGTATGGTGTGCTACAGACCCATAAAAGAGACTCTACTTGACACGACTTTATGGACATCCAATGTCACAAACTGGCTTAGATACTATCTTAGTCATGGTCCAAACTAGGTACTGGCAGTGACGTGCATCCCAAGTCCACCGAGGACCGAGGACCACTCCTTTGTGTTAAACCATATAAAACAAACATAAACACATGATAACGGATGAGTTCTGAATAGATAACAAGATAGAGTAAACAGTGACTCAAAATTCTATGCATGTTAACAACCAAACTGTCCATATTTATCCATAAAGCCTCTATACGACCAAAAAAAACCTATGTCAGGACATGCCCATGACTTTGATAATGACAATGACAATTAAAATTAAAATGACTATGATAATGATAATGTTAATATAAAGTCATTAATTCTAATTCATGGGAGGAAACCGATGGAATGATCAAGTCTTTCAGAGAATGAAAGCTCACTACTTGACCCCAAATGACTGGCGAACCAAGTCGATCCACCTAATTGACATAACTCGAACTGGGCTTTGTCATAATGAGCATCCGAAGTCAAACCAGGACCAGGCACCACCCCTATTACCTAACCCAACCTCCAAGCATGTATACTGAGTCCTATGAATTCTGAACATATAACAAGATAACATTTATTAAAATTCTAGACTCTGGTATGAACCTTGATACCAATACCAATACTAAGGCCGACACCACTACCGACTCCGCCCATACCAACCCATAGTAGTTCCATAAAACCTCTAATAGAAAGTAAAATAATATTTGGTTGGGACATTCCCCTAACCATAGAAAAAAATAATATCCATGAAATAACAAAAGTATGTAGAAACATCTATGACTTGAAATGGAGCCTTTTGGAATATGAAAGGTCACTACTTTAATCCAACGGTGCTGATACTGAATCCATCACTAAGTTAGAGGAGTAAAATGAATGGTTCCTACATCGTGTGGGGATACATCCACCCAAAGATGTGTTACCGGCTGAACGCTATCATGCACACAAGATAAAGATAAAATAATGCCAACCTTTAATACCAAGTAAATCGACCATATACTGTCATAACCATACATACATATATATAACCATGATGGGAAAGAGAATCGAGTTTAGCATGCCTTCAAAATCATTAACCTAGGTATGTATATCTTAACCATCCTAGAACCACCGACGTGCTATATGTGTCCAGTGTAACTTTTTGAACGTGTCCCGATGCGTGTTGCCGCTTGAACCGGAGATACTGTAGGAGTTAGGGATTCTTGAGTACCCTTTACTCTCTATGATACATATGTATAAGTGTACTTAGGGGATTCCCATATACCCCATAAGTATCAAATATGGTCGCCATGACCAATCCTCATGTTGGCAAATATGAGTTTCCTTTGTTTGTCCATTGGACTAACACCTTCATGGTTAACTGTCACACCCTGCCATTATTGCCTAATTAAAACCATTACCACAAAATAAAACCACTATTCCATTTATTATTACCCAAGGTTATATGTAGTGGTATCGTCCTACCGACTATAGGTTGCAAGAAATGTCCTACCCAACAATTTTATAGAAGAAGGGATTCACATGTACCCATAGATTACATTATTAAGTTAACTTGGGGGAATCCCATGTACCCCACAAGTGATTCATTATTATGCTTGCTTTGGGGATTACCATGTACCCCACACCGCTTTCAATTAGACTAACCATAACAACCAAGACCTTACCATTTAACCATTCCAAACTATTTAAACTATTTAGAGTAACATACCATATATTAAGAAGAAGATGGAGACATATCACCCTAGGAAGCCCCAATTTACTCCTATTGATGAAACCCTTAGAGAGAATTTGAGAGTGTTTTAAGAGAGTTTGAGTGATTGCAAATAAGTTAAATGATGCCTCAAGAGGGTTATAAGTCATGGGGACTTAGAAGGTTAAGGAGGGAAATGTCCAGATTACCCCCACTTAAACTGCTTAAAATTCCCGCCGGATAGTACGACCACCCCATACCAAATGTGCCCTACCATACGAGTGGTACCCACCACTTGTACTAGGACTCCGCTTGGACCCCAACAGTGTCCATCGTATGACCATCCAAGCAGAATTGTACCATACTACATGACTTGTACCAAAAAGTCGTACCCTAGGCAGAATAGAATAAACTAGATTAAAATTAGGGCAACATACGTTTGACACCCTACCATTCTTACCATAACATACGACTAATATATTCTAATCGTACCTTACACAGAAACCAACCAACCCACACTGGTCACCATATGACCAAACTCACCCTACCTGTACCCTATTATATAAGAAGTACCCCAACTCGTATGATGTCTAGAAGCCAAAACTTAGGAAATTTTCTAACAGTCAAAACCTAAGGTTTTTCACTCTCCCCCACTAGGATCATTCATCCATGAATGATGGAAAAGTAGTACAAGCAGGAATTACACCCCAATATAGCCATTCCAACCTCTCACTAATTAGAAAACAAATATGCAAGGAAATTAACCTTCCTTTAACAAAGTTAGAAAACAAATATGTGATCAAGAACACATACTTTCCGCACGAATATCTGGAGCAGAAAAATGCGGATACGTGGACTTCATGTCCTTTTCCGCTTCCCAGGTAGCCTCTTCAACATTGTGGTTCCACCATAGAACCTTAATCAAAGCTACATCCTTGGTCCTCAATCTACGAACCAACCGATCCAATATCTCTACTGAGATATCTTCATAAAATAGAGAATCAGAGATACCCAATCCTTCTAAAGTAATAACCGATGAAGGATCACCTATAAACTTTCTCAAAATAGATACATGGAATACCGGATGAATGGATCTCAAACTAGAAGGCAACTCCAATTCATAAGCAACATTACTAACCCTCTTCAAAACCATAAAAGACCAATATTTAGGGGACTGAGCTTCCTTTTTTCCTAAAGCGTATTACTCCCTTAATGGGAGACACCTTCAGTAACACCCTATCCCCAACATCAAACTCTACGTCCCTGCGCCTTACATCTGTATAGGACTTTTGGCGACTTTGGGCATCCTTAAGCCTATCCCAAATAATCTTTAACTTCTTTATAGCATGATAAACCAAATCTAGGCTAAACATATCTGCCTCACCAAGATCAAACCATCCAATAGATGATCTATATATCCTACCATATAATTCCTCAAAAGGGGCCATCCCAATGCCAGAATGATAGCTATTATTGTATGCAAACTCTACAAGAGGTAGATGCTCAACCCAATTACCACCATAATCAATCACACCCAAATGAAGCATATCCTTCAATATTTGAATAGTACTTTCTGCTTTCCCATCTGTCGGTGGGTTAAAAGAAGTACTTAGACTAACTATAGTACTCAACCCCTATTGAAATGACTGCCAAAAGTGAGATAATTAAAATAGGTATCCCATGCAGCTTCACAATCTCATAAAGATACAACCTTGCATAATCCTCAGCCAAAAAACTAGTCATCACTAGCAAGAAGTGAGATAACTTTGCCATCCTATTCACGATGATCCAAACTGAATCAAATATGTTCCTAGTCGAGGAAGACCGGTAACAAAATCTATATTAATCACTTTTCATTTCCATTATTGTAATTCAATATCCTTATACAAACCCCAGGCTTCATGTGCTTAACTTTTACTTGCTGACACATGAAATATTTATTCATAAAAATCAGTCATATCCTTTTTCATACCATTTCGCTAATACATTTCCTTGAGATCATGATACATTTTATTGAACCGAGATGAACAACATAGCGTGATTCATGCACCTTAGCCAATAAAGTTTCTTGAAAACCATCGACATCACGAACACATAACCTTTATTGGTACTACAAGGTACCATCACCAATGATCTCAAATACCATTACCTTTTTCCAACCTATATCACTCTTTATGTTCATCAAGACATGATCTAGCATTTGCTTTTCCTTGATCTCTGCATTAAGAGATAATTGAACTATTTCTTATACCAACACACCACCATTTGGGGAATCCAAAAGGCAAAATCAAAGATTAGCCATATGGTGAATATCCTTCACCAACTTTGCCTCTCCCTATCCACAAGAGCTAAACTTCCCATGGATAACTTGCTAAATGCATCAGAAACAATATTAGCCTTACCTAGATGGTAGTAAAGACATCCCATTCTCTCTTTCTGAGATTAAGGTCTTTCAGAGTGAACACATGTTGTAGAATCTTATGATCAGAAAATATATCCACGTGCACTCCATATAAATAATACCATTAGATTTTCAATGTAAACACCACCGTTAATAGCTCAAAATCACGAGTAGCATAGTTTCTCTTATTCTCCTTCAATTACCTAGAAGCATAAGCAATATCCTTACCATGTTGCATCAGGACGGAACCAAGTCCTACCCAGAAGGCATCACAGTAAACTACAAACCCTTCATTTCTTTAGGCAATGTGAAAATTTGAGCCGAAGTTAGGTTATCCTTCAGCTTCTCAAAACTAGCTTCAAAAAGACCAAAACATAAAGTGGGTTGAGGTTTATAACTTTTTTATGCAAACACATAATTTTTGTTAAACCATAATATCATCAATAATGCATAGAAATTCAATAAGACAAAAGAAAAATAAAGTTTTAAGAACAAAATTTTCTCAACCCTATTTTGTATCAATAATTAGAAAATATGTAAATAACAAGTAAATAGACATAATATAATGATAATTAAGATAGGGAGTGCTCAACATGTATTCGTGATTGAAGGAATTTGAGAAGAACTTGAATTCGAAGCCTTGGAAGTGTGACTTTTATAGAAGAACCCTTTTAGTTATTCTTGGGGGTTTTGGTGTAGAGGAATCGTGTATTTGGGTTATTGGAGGAAAACACATTAGTATTAGTTATAGGATTATTTAGGACATGTATGACTAATTTTCGTTTAGAAATTGAAGAAAAATGTGAGAGTTAGAGTCTCTAGAAACATAGGTCTGCCATTCCTTCAAAACACAACATATAAGGAATGCCACGCTCTTATCGTGGAGCACACCGGGTGTGCCATGCCCTTATCATGGACTCTCACTAGTTTGATAGTGAAAATGCTCATAACATTTAACTTGGGTATTAGCTGAAAAAAAATTTTTTGCGATGGAAAGAGTACTCAATTATATTTTATTTGGTGGGTCTTGAGCTTCAAAACTTAAAATATATTAAATGTTACCCATATAAATATTTTACCCTTGTAGGATCGAATACACAAACTTTGCCGATAAGAAAAGTTCTAAACTCACTTTTTCTCTAAGTGTTTTCTATGAACATTCTTCACTTTGAAAACACTTACTCTAGATTAATGATCATGACACTTATATTGACATAAAAATCTTTCGGTTTAGTTTTATACACGTAGGAATGATGGTTTGAATTCTAGCTCAAAAATGTGGGGTGTTACAACTTAAATCATCCAAAGCAGCATATTCTATCACAAAATATAGTTTCTTTGATTGTGGGTCCATTTTATTATATTGATCACCTAGTGTGTCTGGAATAAAAAATAAGATGGGATCATAAGTAGCAATACTCGATGGATTAGAAAAATCATGACTATTTAGTTCATCAACTATAGGTTGTAGATTTTTAATAACAAACTGTAATAAAGAATTTAAAATGAAATATAAGTTGGTAATTATAAAAATATGAAAAAAAGAATTCAAGAAACAATCTATATATATTTAACGAGTAGAACTTTTTATTAAGTTTAAGTGGCCAATCTATCAGGTAGAATTTTTTTTATGTTTAAGTAAAGCAAATTATAATTTCCTATATTTATTGTAATGTTTAATGTTTAACTAATTAATAGATACATAAGTTTTAAATTAACACTGAGATATAGTTATAACTGACATGCCTAGAGAAACAATATCACATAGAAATATTTGTTCGTAAAACAAATAAAAGTTGGATTGGCACTTAATTTTTCATTGCTTAGCATTCCAATCATGAAATTCTCAAATTTGTACCTAATTCCAACAACTGAGCAGTTCAAAATTCTCAAAATAAGTTACCCTGACAAACAACTATATTTTTTTCAACTTTCAAACATCATTCATAGATCTATACATTTATCACATGAGGCATGCTTCCTAAATAATATAGCCATTTTTATAAAGAAAATCTTATCTTAATGAATTCATCAACTTGGAGAATGTAATGACTTTATTTTTTGTAATTTTTTAGAATTACTTATTTCTATGTAATTTTATAATTTTACCCCTTCCTGTAGTTACTTTGTGACAATTTTGGGGTATGGAGATTACTGGCAAGGTCCACAATGTATTTTGGAGTGAATTGTACAATTTTGTTATTTTTGGTCATTAAAAAGGCTTATTATTGACTTTGATCAACATTTATTGTTATTTGGCAAAACGACCAATTCCAGTAGATCTGGAACATCAATTTTAGTTGGTACCATAGTTGGTATGGTTTTACGACTTTGGTATATCATTTTGATCCTCAGTTTAAAATTTGTGAAATTGTATCTCAAGGGTCAATTTTGTGAAAAATGACATTATTTCAAAAATTTATATCGACATTGAGTTCAGAATGATGAATTTAGTAGGGTAGCATAGTTTGTTTGCACTTATGGAATTTGGGATAAATTCGAGGGGTGTAGAGAGATTTGGAAATTTTCCAAGTTCAGATGATGCATCACCCAGATTTTGAAGACGCTAAACTGCTGTTTTGTCCACTTTATTCAAAGGCTCTAAGGCACCACTTGGTCGATGTAGCCAGCTCTAGCTAGGCTAGGGCGCTTTACCGATTCCCTGTCAACTTTAGCAGACTGGCCAACATATGTGGATACCACAAAAGCAGTACATGACTACTTTAGCGTTGAATGCTAAAATGGTCATTTAACCGCTTTGATGATCAATGTTGGTACCCTATAAAAATCCTTTTTCTCAATTTTTCAATCATTTTTGAGAATTTGAGCTTTGAGATTTATAGTTTTTGTGGGATTTGTTCCATTTTCCAGCCTATGTAAGAACCAAATCCCTATTTCAAAGATTGTCTTCAATTCTTGTCATCTAAAGCTTGTTAAATCTTGATTTTAAAATTGGAATTTGGGGATATTGGCCTGAAAGGCCTAAATAAGTATTTTTCAATTTAAACCCCCATTTAAACCCATTTTTTCTTGAGTTTTTTTCTATGAGTTTCTTTAATCATGGGTAGTATAATTTTAAACAAAAATTAAGGTTTCACCCCTTTTTTTTCAAAAAAACCATATTAGTGGTTCATTTTGACCCTAACTTAAAAATGGCAAATATTGGTATCATTTTCTTCCTTTTACTTCTTGTATTCAATATTTATATGTTTTAGTGGATTTTGATTTAGTTCGTGAAGGGAAGGCTCCATATTAAAGGCTTTGAAACATGATTTTTTTTTTGAGATAAGTTATGGCTCAACTTTCTTTACGCTTGGCTAGGTATTTAATAATGATATAAAACCATGTGATGGGTCTGGTAGCTAATTATGAAAAGTTCTTTATTACTATTTTGTCTATGTGTAGGGGCCTATGTTGTTATTTTGTTGTTTTGGAGACATTATTTGCTATGTGTGCTCGTGTGAGGTCTTATATGTTATTGTTGGCCTGGTATTTATGTAATTAGTGTTTTTTTCCTGGTGGAAATTGTTTGAGTTTGAATTTATGTGCTATCAATGGCATATTATTATGTATTGGCATATGGATTATACTGGATTATGACTGGTTGGCTTACTGAGTAGTTTATTGGCTCACGTGATTGTTTATTGGTTGTGTTTGGAAATTCCCATTATGGTTGGTTATTATAATTACATCCTTATATTATATACATTCATGAAACATTGTTCCCACTATGGAAGTGCTGGGTTTTTAGATAGAAATATGATACTTTTAAAAATTCTCTATCAAAGTATGTGCCGAAAAGAAGTTATGGATATTGGTGTAATGCCACAAATCTGGTTCTCGGAATGCTACACGGTGCTCATAACCCCGAAGGACCACAAGCTAACCCATGACTAATATTTGTACCTGTATACTATATGACATCACGTAAAATGCAGAAATAATAGACTGAAACATGCCATAAGTTTCAAAATGGATAAAATATACTATCTGAGAGTACAACATATCAATACCAATACATAAACTTAAATAAATTGTCTGAACATGCTATAGTCTGAAAGCCTCTAAAATTGACTGAATGAGGAGTTGATGGGACATGTCCCCAACTAACTCCAACTACAAAAATAAACTAAGTACTGAAAGAATGAAATAATCAAATAATAACATCCTTGAATGATGAGGACTCATTGCTAGTCTGACTACTGAAACTAGAATGCTACTGATGCTCTAGAGCTTGTGCTTTTGAGCATATAGTATAAAACACCATAGCACACAAAAAAGTATGCGTCAGTACAATTAAATGTACTAGTATTCAAGTGAGGTAGGATAAATACAAGGGTTCATACGCATAAACAATACTAACTGACTGAGTAACATTAATGTGGGAATACATGCTTGAATACATAACTATAAATGAGATTGTGACAACACTAATTACAGAATCTGATTACTGATAACATGGATTTATGATAACAGATATAACTAATACTGAGCGACTATGTCTGACAGTCTAGTCTCTGATGGAACTAGCTGAGTTCCATACTGAGCAGAGTGACTATATCTGACAGTCCTGAATTCTATAGAACTATCTAAATTTTATTACTGAGACTGAGTTTGAGAGTGTAACTGTGGGAAGTAGTCCTTTAACCAATATGCCCCTAATAAGATACTATAGCTGAGTTGGGGTCCAATCTGTAACCCCAATTAGAAGGGTGTAAATACCATGCCACTAGTAAGGACAAGTTGTGAGTGATCCCTCATCTAATAGGTACCCTAAGAAGAATGGTGGGACCCTCATATAAAATGTTAATCCACCTTATCTACCCTCAACTAGAAGTTTTAATATCTCAACCTACGCTGGCTACGTAGTTCTGGAGTGCAAAGATTTCTTCTAAGAATCACACTCTCTAATAATAGGTGAGTTTCAATCCTTAGGATCACTCGGTGCTAATCCTACTCCTATCTGAATAGACACTGAACATGATTAACTGAACTGAACTGTACTAAGTTCATTGAGTTCTATTTACTGATGGGATATTATTGAAATCTGATAACTGACTGAGATTACTGAGATTACTGGTTTGATACTAAATTTATTGAGTTTTCCTGAGTCATGTAACTGACTGAATTCTACTGATCATGGCTTGACTGAGGTTATCATGAAACTGACACTGGCTCTTGGCACACAACTAAATTATCAGGTACAAGTACCCCCAGAACTTGATAGCATGAAATTGGCATGAAATGACACTCCCTGGACTCACGACCATAATCAACGATCCATAATACAATCATTAGGAAATTTTATGAGGCCTTTGATTATCATGGTTTGGTACATGAATAGGAAAGCATATAAACATATCATAATTTCATAGGCTAGACTCATGAACAATCCATCAATAAATTTTAATGCATAACAATTACATGAAATTCATTTTAAAAATAAGGGTAAAACATAGGTTTATCATTTTGGTCACAATTGAGTCAAAAGGGATATTTCCAATTCTCTTAGGCATTTTATCAAACACCTTGCATGTATAACTATAAGCTTAGGAAAGGACATTAAATTAATTCATCATGATTGCATAAATCAACATGATTTAGTAGATTTCAATCCAAATGCTAGCATAAATTAATAAAAACACATTTAACAATAACTACTGGGTATCATACAAAATATCAGCACGATCATAATCAATCCACAACATAAATATCATAATTTATAATTTAAAATTGGATTCTTTGGCTTCATGGATGAAAGAAATCCATGAATTAACACTTGACATACCTGGGTGGATGATTTCTTAAAGATTGTTGAAGGAAAACTTCAGTTCTTGAATTGGGATTAAGCACCTAGGGCTTCTCGTTTTTGGGGTTTGATCTTTGAAGGAAATCCTAATTTGATGTTGTGAATGAATAATGAAGTTATGATCTATGGTATGGTATAATTAGGGGTTAAAACGGCCGGAAAAAAATCAAAATTCTATTTTAAAAATGGCTTAAAAATTGTTGAATGGGATCTACGACGGATCGTGTGATAGACCATTGCTGGCTCGATGGACCGACGGTCTGACCATCACACTTAGACCATAATAGGGACTTACTGCCTTAGTATTGATGGCTTGGGCGATGGTCCGTCGCTAGCTCAATGGTCCATCAACCTATACGTTGCACCTTAGCCAGAAGATTGACTTACTAGCTTACCTGTGATGGTTTAGGTGATGGTCCGTCGCTAGCTAGATGATCTGTTGGCCTGATCGTCACTTCTGAGCAGTTCCAACAGTCCTCTATAAAACGTCCATAACTTTTTACTCTGCTACTGGATTTTGATGAAGTTAGTATCGTTGGGAAGCTAATTCAAATTCCTACATGATAAAAAGTCAAAATTAGGTAAATTCAATATGTTTTAAACATTAATCATTTAGGAAATCATCACTAACTCCTTTGGAGTCTAGATTTGACTTAAAGAAAGTTTGGGGTATTACAATTGGATTGGTATTGGTTATGACACCTTAAGAGCACAACTCACTAGGTCTGTACTGAGGGTGTGTGATAACCCCGAACATACCACATCATCATAGCATACTCATTATCATCTTTACATTTCATACTTTATGTACATTCTTTGTTGTATTTGTGTGTTTAATTTAAAGTCTATATATTTATGTTTCCTTCTAATGCTTGTATTTAGTATATGCGTATATTTAGAACTTTTAGTGGAGATGGTGTGGGTTACAATTTGGGATATTTTCTAATTGAAGGTGACGTAGCCATAGGGTGTATTTTATATATTTTATTTTATACTTTATTATTTTATACTTTACTCAGTTGGCCTATGTTACCTACTGAGTACAAGTGGACCATAATCATCCCTACTGCACCCTTTCAGTGAAGATCCAGGTGTGAGTGCACTAAACAGTACCTAATTTTAGGTGGTCCTTAGAGTATTTTCGAGGTAATTGTCGATTTATGCTTCTATAGTTTATCTACTACCTCTTCTTATTTAGTTTATGCATTGATTTCATACTCAAAGATAGATTATGTTAGTTTTTGAACTATTAGTTGTATATTTTGACTATGAGATGCAATTAGTTTGTTTTATCAATATGATGGTGGATTTTAGGGAGATTATTATAATACCGTAGGTTTTGAATATAAAATTTCTGAAGTGAAACTAAACACTGCCCAGGCAACAACTCAGGTGATGAGTCATTAACACTTATCACGAGTCTTGTGGTGCCATTTGTAGCCTAACAAGAAAAGTTTCCCTAGGTCATTGTCGTGGTCATGATTAGGCCCCATGAGTTGTAGGGTAAGGTTGTAACACCACAATTTTCTGAACCAGAATGCTACACGGTGTTCATGATCCCGAAGGACCACAAGCTAACCCATGGCTGATATCTTTACCTATATACTGCATAATATATCATAAAATGTGGAAACATGAAAATAAAATGCCATAAGGTTCGAACTGAATAAATGTCTGATAACAAAATGTCTGGAAAAGGTATAACAATACCAAAACAAGTCATAAATAGTAAAAATAATGAGATCTGAATAACTAATCAGACATTTAGTCTGAAAGCCTCTAACTGAACTAAATAAGGTATTAAAGGAACATATCTCCAATTAACTCCATCCAGCAACTGAATACTAAATATAGCAATAATCATATCGTCCTCAAATGAGAAGGACTCACTGCAAACTCTAAACTCTGGAATGCTGCTGCTAATCTGGAGCTCGTTCCTCTGAACCTATGGTGTAATATAAGATAAAGCACCATAGCGTAAATGCACCAGTACTTTTGAATGTACTGAGTATATGACTGAGGTAAGATAAATGCAAAGGGTTATATGCATGAACAATACTGACTGATATGAATGTGAGAATACATACATACATATGTTAGTGTAACTAAACTCATGGAGATACTGACTACTAAGTATGAATACTGACAACATGAGTGTACTGATACTGAGATACTGAATAAATGAATGACTATTTTTGACAGTTCGAATTATGAAGAACTAGTCTGGTTGACTGTGTTTGATAGTCCTGAAGCTGAATACTGATATCATGAATTTTGATAACTGATATAACTTATACATGAGTTCAGAAAACTGATATAACTGATATAACTGTGATGATCAGCCTAAACGATGTAACTGATACTGAGCGACTGTATCTGACAGTCTAAGTTCTGATGGATCTATCTGAGTTCTATTTTATATGGAGTAACTAAATTTGAGATCAGTCCTATCTAGTGGGTGATCTTTAAATCTAATGATTCTCATACTATTTAACTATAGTTGAGATCAGTCTTATCTAATGGGTGATCTTGAAGTCTATTTATAATGATAAGGATTGATTGTTTCTAACAGTACTAAATTTGTACTACTGAACTGAGTTGACTAAATCTGGCAGTCCTGAATCTATAACTGAAATTGTGGGATGTATTCATCTAATGACTTTCCCCAAGCTAAGCTGACTGGGGTCCAATTTCTACCCTGACTGGAAGGGTGTTAATACCACACCACTAGTAAGGAAAATGTATGAGCAACCCTCATATAACAGATAACTCTAGTGACAAGGGTGGGAACCCTCATATAATAGGTTGAGCTACCTCATCTACCTTCATATAACATGATGTGATGTCTCAACCTATGTTGGCAATATAGTTCTGGAATGCAAGGATGACTGCTAAGAATCACACCCTCATATACAGGTGAGTTCCCATCCTTGGGTTCACTAGGTGTTAACTCCTACACCCATATGAAGAGACTAAACTGAATAACTGGGCTGAACTAAATAACTTAACTGAACTGATTTGATGAACTAATACTGATTAACTGGACTGATACTATTGGTATTGTTTAGCGGAGCTAAATTAAGTTTACTGGATTCCGATGACTGATGGAATGTATTGAGTTTTGAGGACTGGTTGAGAGTACTGAAGTTACTGAGATTGACTTTGAATACTAAGGTTATAGATATTATTGAGTACTGAGATCACTGAAATTACTGAACTACTGAGATTACTGAGTTTTCCTAAGTCACATGACTGACTGAATTCTACTGAATCATGGCTTGATTTTGTATATCGTGAAACATGACATGGCTCTAGGCACATAACTATGGTTTTTGGGTACGCATACCCCCAGGACTCGATGGAAGGAAACTGACACAACATGACTAACTTAATCCAAAGATTGGAGTCCACAATTCACATTATCATATTATACATCATGTAGTTCCTCAACATATTAAGCATGGTAGGGACTGCATAGCTATATTTTGTGTGCATATTGTATATCTCCATTATCATACATGCTTCATACCACAACAATAGCAACACATGAAAATCATGGAATTCATATTAAAGTATATAGCTAACATGGACTTGTCATTTAGACATCATGAAACCATATAAACATGAATTTCTAGCATCCTAAGCATTTTATCAAACACCTTGCATGCATTCTTTAAGGCATAGGTGTGTTTCATTACTAGTACCATTTTACACCATCTAAGGTTCATAGTTTTCAACTAACAATCATATATATTCTAGGAAAACACCTCTAGATATCATCTTGAAACTTAAACAAAAATCACCAAAATGTACATGCTCATATCACCATAAAACGTTCACAAAATAGTATTTAAAACATGGTTCTTGAGCTCTATGAACAGACTGGATCCATTGTTGAACACTATGCATACCGTAAAGCTTGATCTTGAAAGAGATCTAATGTTTTTGAAGGTTCCTCAAGAAATCCTTAGGCTTGCCCTTGATTTTTCTTGACTAGAGTTTAACCCCTTTGGGAAAGAATGTACTTGTTCCTGAGGAGATGATCTTGAGAGAAAACCCTAATATTGTATTTAAGAGTGTATGAGAGATCTTTTTGAGATGTTTTAACTAAATATAATGGAAGATAATATGTTCCTTGAGGGTTATAAGATGTGGGAAGTAAATTCCCAATTGCTGAAAATAATAGCTGACCACATTTGTGACAAGGCGTCAAAAATATAACAGGACATCAAAAATGTCATCACACAGGAGCTGGAATTGATGGTTTCTGCCTAAGTCTGGCGATATTTGTGACATGGCTTCACAAATGTGACAAGCTATCAAAAATGTCGTCACACAGAAGCTGGATTCTGCCTAAGGCTAACGAAATTTGTGACATGGCATTAAAATGTGATAAGCCATCAAAAATGTCATCACACAGAAGTTGGATTATGCCTAAGGCTGATGACATTTATGACATGGCGTTAAAAATGTGGTAAGCTACCATGAATGTCGTCACTTAGGAGCTGGATTCTGCCTAAGGCTGATGACATTTATGACATGGAATCAAAAATGTGGTAAGCTACCTGGAATGTCGTCACTTAGGATCTGATTTACACCTAAGGCTGATGACCTTCGTGATAGGGCGTCATAAATGTGGAAAGCTACAATAAATGTCGTCACATGGTTTTCAGCCTAACATGCTAGAGTAAAATAGGAATTCCTCTTTGCTCCGATATTGGATTTAGGCAAAATTGGTATCATTAGACAGATAATTCAATTATCTATCTGTTGATAGGTTATGAGCTTAAAAAT
This sequence comes from Capsicum baccatum var. pendulum, assembly GCA_030864225.1. Classification (NCBI taxonomy): domain Eukaryota; kingdom Viridiplantae; phylum Streptophyta; class Magnoliopsida; order Solanales; family Solanaceae; genus Capsicum; species Capsicum baccatum. The sequence continues at coordinate 166,229,736 of CM061558.1, read as the reverse complement.
TGCAAGTATAATGAGAGATATTCTCATTTGAAGTTGACTATATCAATATCCTTCTCAAGAATTCAATCGGTAAGGAATGTTTTGATTCGTCTGATAGCTGGGAGTTAAATAAAGCCTTAATATACATCTAACTTAACCATAAACCTATAAAAGAACCATGATGTACTATGCATGATCTTGGTACATAGCTCTAATATTGGTTTGGATTTTTTGGGGTATTACAAAGGTCAAAAGTCATTGTGAGGGATTCATGACAATAACAGTGTGAATGCCTAAAAATTTTTATCTGGCTATGAGTCCAAGCAATGAATAATTATCAATTATCATGAGTCATTACCCAACCCGTAACGACTGGAAGCCATTTATTCAACATGTTTTTCATTAGGGGTAATTTGGTTTTTCCCTTCCTTTTAACTTTACCTACGACCTTAAGACATCTAACGGACCTATTAACATCAGTTATCAAATCAAACATAACTCTCATTATCTTAAACACCCTAAAGAAACAAAAAACTAGGGTTTTAAAGGAATTCACTATTTAATCTCCCTAATCTTATCCCTTTGGATTTTTTCGCTATTCTTGTGTATGTCAAGCATGTATCTCATCCCTACACTTATATTTTTTTTCATTATGGCATGAAGTTTTTTAACAATCATGCGGTTTATTGTGGGATTAATAATTGGGTTGAGGGGTTTTGAATGTTAATCACTTGGATTGTTTTCCCCGTGGTTTTAAATGCACTGTTCTTACTTTAATTCATAGTTTGGGGATGAATTGGGCTAATAATGGTATGGTTTTAATAAGGGACATGGTTTCTAAAAAATTTATGGATATTTGGTTTGAAATTAGCATTAACCTCAACCAACCTTGGAATTTGGTTTTTGCGCATGGATATATGCATGATTTAACTTATTTTTGGATTATTGCATTACATTTAAAGACTAAATATGTAAAAATGGATTAGAAAGCCCTTGGTGGCCATGTTTTTGAATTTTTATAATTGAACTTAGCAGTTAAATTGGTTAATTAGATTAGAATGGCATAATTGGATTAACTTGCGAGCATAAATTTGTATGATTATGCCAAACAATAGTTTCCTTAATAAACTACTCTTGGGTTAATGGATGAGATTAAGTACAGTTGTTTTTGCTTGGCCTTAAAGAGGGTTATGTAGATGACTGTGAAGGTAAAGATCCTGGTGGACCAATACTAGAAACCACATTTACCGGCATGAGGGTCTTTATGACCAATTGCATACTTCACACATTATAAGTTTTTGGAAGGAAGGAGATTTGGTGTCCATCGCCATCCCTTGGATTTCCTCAATTCATACGGCTAATATGCACTGGGGCCTTTTAATAAAGGGAGCGCAACACAATCTGAGTTAATGGACTTAAAATCTTATATTCATGACCCTTGTACCCTATCTCGGCAACTTATATTATATATATATATATATGTAAACGTATGTTTATGGTTTTGAGAGACTTTGGTCGTAGCATTATTTTATCCCTTTCCTTGAGTTACATGCCAGTGCTTATCCCACCAACCGTCCTGAGAAGCTACATCATTTCATGGAGTAGAGTCCTAGAATTTATTATTTATTCATATGTAGTGTCTGGTGAATTGGATATTAATTAAGTTATTATAAAGTGGTGATACTCCATCATAAAAAAGCTTTACCATTTAATTAGGTTTCTTTTAATATTTTAGGGAAAATTAGTATTTAGTTTGAATTTTGCTTTGGTTATGGTCGGGGGAATGTCCTGACTCATTTGTATTCTGTTTTTTATAGGCTTTTGTGGATATATTTTGGATTTTAAGCTAATGGGTAATCTCCAACTCATGGTGGGCTTGAGATACCCATCAGGTCTGGGCCCTAGTTTAGTTCATGAAAATCTTGATATCAAAGCATAGTTCAGGGTCTTTGGATGTCCACACAGCCATAATTAGTAGAAATCCTTGTATGGGTGTACACCACTATTTTAAAGAGAAGGCTACAAGAAATTTAGGAAAGTTTCCCTTTCTTGTGTTCTAGTTTACACTATGGAGTCTAGTGTTTTGAAAACTCTCTAACTTCTTGTTTACTCAGTTTCATATCATGCCTCTCAAAAAAATTGATGTTCATAGAAACTCTGCTAGACCTTCTATCCTACTTGAGGAAAATATGGAATTAACTCACCCTTATTAGGATGTACGAAACCAATCTTTTGTCATATCTTTCTATTGTACTACTCCACATCAAGTTTCATTAGTCCCCCACTAGTCCTCATCGGGACCCAGGATAGAGATACCTATGATCATCTACCTCAAGAAAATATATCCATTGTGGAGTTCTGCTAGTCTATTCACCTGCTTTCTCAATTGGTGGAATCTACGAATGGCTATCTTGATAGTGTTGGTTTTGTTGCTCCTTCTTCTGAGGTCACTAGGGTTGGATAGTTCTTGAGGTTGAATTCTTAAACATTCATAGTCTCTAAGGTTAAGAAGGATCCTTAGGGGTTTGTTTATGAGATGGGGAAGATTTTTAGAGTAATGCATACTACTAATTTAGAAGGTGTAGAGTTTGTTGCATATTAACTGAAAGATATAACTTATCAATGGTATAAGGTATGGAAATATCTGAGAGGTAATGATGTTGCTTTGCCTATATGGATGATTTTTCAACTGCCTTCCTATATCATTTTATTCCTCAGGAGTTTAAAGAAGCCAAGATAGTGGAAGTTATGAATCTAAAGCAAGGCTAGATGAGTTTGAAAGAATATACATTGAAATTTCAGCAGTTGTTTTGTTATGCTCCAGATTTGGTGTCTACTATAAGATCAAACATGAGAATATTTGCTTCTGGGTTATCCTTTGACTTAGTATTAAAATATAAGGCTACAATATTAAATAATGATATGGATATCTCAAAGCTTGGGGTTTATATGCAGCAGCTAGAGGATGAAAAAATGAGACAGGTAGAAACTGGAAAGGTAGATTAAGAAATTCAGTTATTCAGTACAATATGTTGATCAGTAGAATAGTGGGAGGGGTGGCAGGCAGTGGACCAAGAAGAAAACTTAGGGAATTTCTAATTTGTATTCTTTCGCTAGTGCTCATATTCCTAAGTCATCTAGATATCATCTTTTCTAGGATAGAAGTGGTCCTAAGGTACAGGGTGCCCAGTCTCAAGCTAGTCGACCTCAGTCTACCCCACCTTATCCTCCTTATAGATTTTGAGGACAGTTTCACTGGGGTTTTTGTGATGAGGAAAGGAACTTGTGTTTCAATTATGGTCAACCTACACATATGTAGAGAAACTGTGCTACAAATAAGGTAGCCACTATATCTAATAAGGTTTCGGTTGCCACTTCATCGACTCTTGCGCTAAAGGGTCCCACTTTAGGCATAAACACTAGTCGAAATTATATTTATACTCTTTTTCAACCATTAGTAAACTAAGGCACCTCCTGATGTTGCTGGTATGTGACAACTCTTCTCTTGTGTTTTTTACTGCTTGTTTGATCCAGGTTTTACCCTTTCTTATGTGATTGTACATTTTGGTTTTGGTCATTAAATATTTCCACTCCTTCTCTGTTTCTACTCTAGTGGGTGATTCTATGATTTCTTAAAAAATTTATAGGAGTTATGTGGTATCTATATTTTATAGGGAAACATTGGTGGATCTAATAAAGCTTGACATGGTATGTTTTGATATGATCTTGGGTATGGATTGGCGTTATTCGTGCTATGCATCATTTGATTGTAGGACCCAAAAGTTCAGTTTTCAATTTCCTAATGAACTGGTAAATAAATGGGAGGGAAAGTTCCTTATTACCTAAAGGTAGGTTTATTTCCTATCTTAGAGCTCAAAAGTTAATTTATAAAGGGTGTCTATATCATCTAGTTTGAGTTAAGAATTCTAGTTTGAAGCTTCTTGATGTGTTATGGTTTTATAACACTTTCAATGATTAAAGTAATGAAATTATGCAGTGTCTTAGGTCGTTTTGTGTGATATGATTTATTTTAGGTATGTGTTGTATGAAATCATGATTTTGATGCTAAACAGAAGAAAAAGATGAAAATTAAAGTTTTGGGCTTCTTAATTAGGAATTTCTGGGCATAACTACCACATACAAGTCGTAGGTGACAAAAGTATGTGTCAAATCTTGATATCCAGAGGCTCAGAAGTAGGAAATAGAAGAGTTTGTCACTTATTCAGGGCACTTACAGTCAATATATAGTACATCCGGTTCGTAGGTGACCAAAGTAACCGATAGATGTCCAAGTTTGAAGAGTTGCAGGATTTATGAAGTTGGTCTGGCACTTACTTAGGACAATATGCGATCTGTATGTAGTACATACGTCCATAGGTGGCCTAAGTAAGTGGAAACCGACCTCAGTTTTCATTTTTCATTCGGGTTTTGGTTTTTAGGGTTTCCTTGTATCCTATAAATACCCTTTAGACATTTTGTAGTTAGAAAATGCACTCTTAACACTTATAAATTCATTTTTGATTTGGAGATTGGAACTACATTTTAGGGCAACATTGTTCTAGATTTTGATTGATAATTTAGTTGTTAGCTTTGGGTTTTACTTGTGGATCATCAGGATATTGTTTAATGCATTTTGTTATGAATTTTGGTGATCATTTCATAATCTTGAGTGACTAAAACCCTTACCTATAGTTGTGGGTACCCTAGCATCTTGATGAAGAAGGGGAAGTGCTAAGTTGTTCTGAACTAGTATCTATGCATGTATTATATTATCTTCTATTTAATAAATGTCTTAGAGGTTGCAAATTGTAATATCCAGCCTATTATATCACTACTTACTCCATAAGGGAAGTAGTGACTAGAAAAAGATAATTACAAAAGTAATTTGAAGATTCATTGTCCATCTAGGGTAGTTAGTATCATTTTTATAAGACGATTATCTATCATCTAAAAAATTTAGACTCAAAAGGTAATAGTTAACTGGGATCTAGGATAAGGATAAGTAATTCGACATCCTGAGACTCAAAAAGTAAAGGATGAAATCCGTCAATGAGTCCATAAGTTCATATATTATCAGATTATGCATGCAAGGCATTGGATTGGTACACTAAAGCATGGTAAGCCTACTAAATTGTGAAGCCATAGGGAACACAATCATAATATTCATCTCCGACCGTTGAAACAAAAGATTAATTCTGCTACTTGTTTTCTATCACTACTACAAACCCTACATTTACTTTTTATTCATCCCGTTGAGTTAAGAAAGCTAGAGATAAAAATTTGTATCTTCCCTATGGGTTTGACCCCAACCTTGTTGGGTTACTTTACTTGACAGCTACCATTTTATCCTTTAGTTAGAGGTGTAGTTTTGTCGTTGATAAAAATTTTGGTGTCGTTGCCAGAGAAAACAGTGTGACTCTGGGTTTAAGTATGTTGTAGTTTTTAGGTTTTCATTTTTTAGTTCTTTGTTGGATATAGGTCGGTGTATGACAAACACCTAGAGTCAAGGAAATCCCTTACTCCCACTGAATCCTAACCCAGAGAGATTGTTATAGGCTAATCATTAATGATAAAACCAGTACATGCAGGTAATTGAAAAAGGTTTTGGGATGATCCTGATGTTGTACTTCCCCCTGATCTAGGTGAGCCACAGAATATTGTTTATAGAAAAACAAAGCATATGTTAGCGGATGTAGCTAACCTTAGAAGGGAGGTTTAAAAATCCCGGTTAGCCTAGTAAGCAGAGTTAGCTAGGCCATGACTAAAAGTTGATCATCGAGCAGCACTCGATGGTAATCAAGATTGAGTTTGAGGTGCTCAAGCTTAAGTGATCAAATCATACTAGTACTTTCAGCCATATGATAATTAGGATGATATGGGATATGTTTAGTTAGAAGAAATAGGGGCTATCATTCCTCCTGCACTACCCTCTGATCTGAAGTTTGACAAAACCAGTGCTATGATCCAACTCTTAAATTTGAAAGGTGTATTTTCGGGCTCTGCTACAAATAGAAGAAAATATGTATCTTACTAATTTTTTTGAGATCCTTACTTCTAATACTAATTTGAGGGTGGACAAAGAGGCCTCAAATTGAGGTTTTCCCCTTCTCATTGACAAGAGAAGCTTCTTTATAGTTGGGGAAACTTCTGAGGGGATTTATTACCACATGGAAAGAGTTGTGCAGGAAATTATGTCCTTCGGATAGGATGTTGCCTATTAATGACGATATATAGAATTTTAGACAACTTCTTTGGAGTCAATATATGAGGCTTGGTTCTGATTTAAAAACAAAATTTGGCATTGTCCCCAATCATCATAATTTAGGGACGAGTGTTGCGCCCAAGTGCACATGCAAGTGTACGTGGCCTCACAATTAGTAAAGTGACCCATATAAAAGATAAGTATCTATTCCATAGGGACCATTGTTAGGAAACTATCAAACTCCACTTCAACTATTAATATTAGAATGTTGCAATGTAACGAAAAGAGTTTTTAAATTCTAAAACTAAAAGAAAAGTAAACTGTGTGTAACTTAAAGACTTGAGATAATTAATGGAGAAAAAGACAGGGTTAAGGCACGTCGAACAACCATACTACGCTATTGAACTTCATTTATTAGATTGCTTATCTTGGTTATTGATTCATAGGGTTTATTGCATGATCATGGTCTCCCGACCACTAATAGTCTACCTAACTTGGACATTATAACTACATCGTTGAGCGGAGATGTAATAATCAAATTAAGTTCTTAAGGCTATCATCATACATGTGAACCAAGAATGGATTCTAAGTACATCCCTGTCCTTGATACTAATTCAAATTTCTTATTTCATGAAAGAATAAGAACCTTACTCTACTTATCCCCACGTTCTATCTTCCTATTCCCCATCCTGAGATCAAAAGGTAAAAAATATATGTATTCGAAGGTTGCGAAATCCTTAAAATAGTTTTAAAAAATGACAAATAAACAACCAAATATGATAAGCAATCCAAAAAAAATAAAAATTCAGAATGATAGCAAACATTTTCTTGGCCTTAACCCCAAAAATGGGGCGTTTAGCCACTAATCGAGATAACCATAATCCAAATACTTGAGTACATTATTAAATCTATTTAAAAGATTAAAAAAATAATAATAAAACCTAATTTTCATGTGCAGCATCCTCATTAATCTCCCAAGAACGTCCAAAAGTGATTTGCACAACATCCCAGGTCCTATTTATAGTAGAATGCAATATTGTCGTGTGTGGGAAACGTGATGCGCCCCGTTGCTTAGTCAACTTGAGAGAGTAACACACCACTTTGGTTTTATAAGTCAATAGAGAAACTTTACACGTTGGTAATCTCATTGAGGGAGCGGTGCATCACACCTATTTCGCGTTGGCTCACTGGAATTTGCCTCTTGACGCCTATATTCTTCTAAGTGTTTCTCCTTCCATCCCTTGCCTTATGGTGTTGTTTCCAATAAATTTGTAGATTTAATAGAATAAAAATGTGATCACAATAAACTCACAAATCATCCTACATTATCAAACACCAAAGATTAGAACTCAAAATAACACAACATCAAGAACGGTGAACTAAAAACACGAGCCAACACTAGGATTGCCCATGATAATATTTACTTTATATTTTTAATATTGACTTGATTTAAGTGAACTTTAAACATTGTAAAAAGGTTTTTAAACATATAATCACACAATAAAACCATTAGGAACTAATTTAACTCATAGAATTCATCACGATAGACTAGAACAACACCTAGCTAAAGATAATAAACTAGTTTTCTCATATAGACTCTAAATGATCCATTTGAACCCAGACTTGTTTGAAAACACCTTTAAACATTGTAATTACATATTTGAACACTTATATGCTTATTTATATCAACATTGAAACATAAAGATCTTGAATTGTCCTTAAACCCAGGCTTAGTAAGCTAGGATAACAAGATTAAAGTGCATAAATACACCCAACATCACCACCCCACACTTAAAGCCTTGTTCGTCCTTGAACATTTGTTTACTCTAAGCATCATAAGATGATGATACTCTAAATACCTACTATAAGTAGGACATCATGTTTGTACTACAATGACTACACAGAATACAAGTTTATACACTCAGCATCTTATGTACACTATTGACAGCTTAAGAAAACCACTCAAAAATATACTAGCCTGAAAAACTAACTCACCTAGTTGGAAAACTAATGCACATTGATCAATCAAACACATTGTATAAGTTTCTCAACATTCATCAATCATGTTCCCTCACATTAAGAAAGTTACCCATAATCACTCAGGTAAATACAATTTGTCCCAAAATAGGTACACGAATCATGTTACACTCACTCTCATAAGTAATTCACAGGTTATACATAATGAACCATAGGCATGCCCATAGTATAGTACACCACTACTATCAAGTTGATGAAGCTTAGGATCAAATTAGTCTTTAATGATTGTAATGTAGTCTAATGGAAGGGTAGGAATAATTCTGGAAAGTAATTGTGCTTATCTTCCCTAAGCGCTTTAATACATCACCTTATAAAGTTAAAACCAATCTCCAATAACCAAATTGCACCAATTTTATTTACCCTTATTTTTTTGGCCCAATCTCATTAAACTCATTCACACAATCCATGGTGGGAGTGTTTTCTATTCACAACTTATTTAATTTGAACAATTTTTTATTCTTTTCATTCCTCAACTCTCAACCACAACACATAAAAATTTTCAACACAAGTAGTTATCACTTTGGGGCTTCAATTTCACCTTTCTGCTAATTGAATTTCCAGAGCTTTTGGATCAAATTTTTCCCTAAGAGCACAGATCATGAACTTTTCAATAGCCAATGGGGTGTACCAAATGATGAAAACTCTTATAATATTGCAGATACTTTTAATGGCATTTTTGTCTATTCCTTATTCTAAGACGTTATCCCATGATGTTTAAACTTCCATAGAGATATTATTTCTCAAAAAAAAAATGGACCAACTCTTCTTCTTCTATCCCAACTCCATAAACCTAGTTTTTTAAGAAAGCAAAGTGTAGAGTCTCAAGAAATCTACTTAGGTTCTTCGTCATAATACTTATCCTTCTGGTGTATGTAATAATTTACAGAGGAATTTAATCCATCCTCATTTTATCAATTTTCAAGTGTATTGATTAAATGACTAAAGTTTGGGTTATAATATCGCATACTTTTATTATTTGAGTTGATTTTATTATTGGTTAACCTTAAAAAGATATACAAATACCTGAAATTGTAATTTTTTTTCACCTAATAATATTCCAGTGTGTGTTTGGAAGAGTTCATGAATATAGAAGGTTCACATTGTAGATCATTTAAAATATGGATATATTCCTCATGAAATTCTCTTAGATTTATTTTATAGTATGTTCTAAAAAAATATTTATTTGTCATGAAGCCAAAGAATTTTTTTTGATCAATAACTTCTTTATTAATCAAAATTGTCAATACATACCCGGGTAGAAGATGACCGTCTACCACCTATCACCTATCTTCGAGCTAGTATAACTTTACAATTTTTGCTAACTAGACTTGGTAAATATATTCAAATACTCAAGAGATATTACAGTGGTTTCTCTAGCTAAGGAAAATGATTCTGCATCCTCAAAGTACTTTGCCACGCAGCTGTGTTCCTCCCTTAAATGTGCATGTGCACTACAATCTCCATCCATATTCTTGCCAGGTTAAGTGAACCCTTATGAAACCTCATCATGTTCCTGTTTTTCCAGATACAATAAAAATTCATAAAAAAAATAGAGAAAGATGTCCAATTTTTTTCTTGGCTAACTTACATATCTAGTCAAATTCTTGAGTCCATAAAAATATACTTCTGCTAAATCCTAGACATTTTACCAAGGTATGCCACAGCTGCTTACTATAGTTGAATTCAAAGAAGAGATTTTCAAATGTCTCCACAGTTTAATTGCTAAAAATGAAGCCAAAGAATTGATATAGACTCATAGAAGAGTTAATCATGAGCATATTTCTTGAAATAATAATTTTAAGTAAAAGATTTATACTTTACCTTTCATAGAATAGAGGTTAACCCAATTTGTGAGTATGTGATTTTAATACTAATTTAAGAAGTGTTGCCTATCCTCAAAAGAATATGTGTTTAGCTGATTCAAATCCAATTAGCATATTCCATTAAAGAATTTATGATCGATAGCAAGTCGGTTGATATCTCTTAGAGAATATGGTTAATTTAGTGAAACCATACATTGATAGATAGTTCCTAAACCCTGGCAAAGTATGTGCAGTCCTTTTAACTAGCTTAGATGTTGGACATCATCAACTCATGTGATATATGTCAGTTGTAAGACACTCCCACCAAAAGACTTCATTTTATACTGGGAAGATTACCTGATATGGACACTTCTGTAGTTGCAATAATGTAAGATTTCAAAAATACATTCTCAAATATGTTTTAGTTTATGAAAGTTCTTCCTTATATATCCTTACTTTTTAATTTTAAATGCATTTACTATTATTTAATTTATTATGCTTATGGAAATATTATAATATTTCTAAAATCATATTATAAATATGATTTTAAATTATTTTGTACTAATCTATCATTCTCAGTACCTTCCTGTAACATACTTTCCTTATGCCACATATTTCCATTGATATAGATTCTAGTGCTTCTTCTCAAGCTCTTGGCTTCATAGCTATTCATTTTTATTCAACAGGTGGTGAGTTCTCTTTATTTGGGGACATATTCTAGTTTACCTTTGAATTTTTTAATTCATACATTGTTTGTATTTAATGGGTAAGACAAGAGCTTTGTCCTAAAAAACTTATTTTATCCAGTCATTAGAGGTTTGTCATACATTATTTATTTAGTTTGTGATGGATTTTTAAATCTTATGTGACACACAAAAGTACCTAAGATTATGTCTCAAACTTACCACAACAATTTAGAAACCAACAAAGTTAACCTCAGGATGACCCGAACCACGACTCATGATCATGTTTGATAAGTCGTCACCTGCATTCATCCTAAGTGTAGTGTCAAAAATCCATAAAGATTAAAATTCACACAAGTGGGCAAGATTCTTTATGTGCAGTCATTAAGATGCCCAGCAATAGACCATACACCATGTCTCAGATTTTTTTTCCCTAATAGGTAATGATGAGTCATTTTGTGATACTTATATCACGTTTAGCAGTATTTAAATATTGCTTCGTAGGGGTACTTTCTACTAAACTTATATGCCTTCTATTTGAGGATCTTTGGAGAGGGATTAAGGGGTCTTAGACGTCTTTTTCCTTCATTACTTTTATTGGTACATAGAAAAATATCAAACAAATGATTCAAAATCTTTCAAGAACCTAAAAGTAATGGTTCCTTCTCTAGTTATGAATCTTTAAAGTTCATAGATATAACTCACCTTCCAGTCATGTGGGACTTCACCTATATGTATTCTTTCACCCTTTGAGTCCTAAGGAACTAAAAAGTTCTCTACTTCCTCATAGATCAAAATTAAGTATTCTTATTCAATTCATGATGTCTCTATTATTTCAGTTCCCTCATGATTTCCATAGTGTAATTGTGTATTTTTTCCATGATTTAATATATTAGAAGACATAATAATTCATGACCTAATATTCACTTTGTTATTATAGTATTTTTTATAAGTTAACCTTGTTTTTAGAAGGTATGATGTTTTAGGAACATAACATCACAATAATTGTTGATTTTATCATAAACAGTATAATTACCTATCAATTTACAAACTAAAAACATACTTTTAGTTAATTAGACCTTCTAGATATTTTTAGATAAATTAAGTTTTGACTTTATTTCAGTTCATCTATTTTATGAGCTATCAGTGTAAACTAGTGTAGGAGTAGTACTTATCATCATCTATTTTATGAGCTATCAGTGTAAACTAGTGTAGGAGAAGTACTTATAATCAAGTAGGATTAGAGTTTAGCGCACCCAAGTTTTAAAATTATGTGTTACCATAGGGTATTTAGACCTCTTAGTTGAGCATTAGTTATGTTATCATGCTAGCCATGTTTTATACTTTGGAAAGGTATATTTGGAACTCTTCATTGGGTATTTAGACCTCTTAGTTGAGCATTAGTTATGTTATCATGCTAGCCATGTTTTATACTTTGGAAAGGTATATTTGGAACTCTTCATTGGGTTTATACACCGACTCCATATTGAAGTCATATGGTTTATTTTATTAACAGGATCTACCATAGATTCAGGATTATTATTTTTAGATGACCAATAATTAAGTTTTATTAACTTATAAACTATGACTTTTTAGCCTTATCTTTCTTACCAATTTATATACCTCTATAGCAGAGTCATTATACTATAGTTCTACTTTACATTTAGTACATTTAAAGTACTTATACTGTACTTTCTCTTTGCAATGTATTATATCATTCTATAGGATTAGATTCTCAGGTTTAACCTCATGGTTAGTACGCTAGACTAGTACCTTAGTAGCTGTCAGTGGTGAGTCCTCATTATCCAAGGATGATATTAACGATTTACTTTCCTCAAACTATTATTCATTTACTAAATTTTAGGTTATCTTGGAGTTTTTCCTAGTATCTCATTCTATTAGAAGAGGCTTTTAGGCATAGAGTTAGATATTAAGGTTGCTTTATTTTAGTATTTCTTCATTGACTTGGACTCCGAATATCATTATTTATGCTTTATCCAAACATGAAATTATTACAAATTTATAGTTCTAAAATATTAATCACCTTTAACATCAACTAATCATCTATTCTCAAAATTACTATTGCCATACCATTTCATGGGTTGGCTTAGGTTCACTTGTGGCTCTAAGAATCGTGATAAATCCATGTGTAGGCTTGGGTGACAAAAATATAGTGTGAGAGCCTTAGATTTAGAACGGTCTACAAGGGTAGTGTACTATTGATCGATGGTAGGGAGACCTTGGTGGATCTAACAGAGTTGGAAATATTAGACTTTGATATGATTTTGGGGATGGATTGGTTAGATTTGTTCTATGCGTATCATGATTATTGGACCTAAAGGGTCAATTTTCATTTCCTAATTGAGTCGAATGTATCACCTTAGCACCCAAGGGAAGGTTCATTTCGTATCTTAGAGCTTGGAAATTAGTTTTTAAATTATCCCTTTATCACTTAGTACATATTAAGGATTCTAGATTTGAATGTCCTTTTTTATTGACTATCCCTGTGGTGTGTGATTTTCTTGAGGTGTTCCTTGATGATTTCCTAGTATTCATCCATATAGGGAAATTTATTTTGGGATTGATCTTCTTTCAAACACTCATCCTATTTCTATCACTCTTTAATGGATAACTTCAATTGAATTGATGGAACTCAAGGAACACTTGAGAGATCTTCTTGAAATGAGTTTTATCGCCCTAGTGTGTCTTTCTGGGTGGCTCTAATTCTCTTTATATGTGAGAAGGACCTTTTGAATGTCGGTTGACTATCTCTAATTAAATAAGGTGACCGTGAAGAATAAATACTCATTTCTGAGGACTGATAATCTGTTTAATCAGCTATAGTGCTATGTTTTTTTCTAAGATTCATCATTGGTCGGGTTACCATCAGTTTAATATAAGGGAGGGGATATCCCTAAGACTATTTTCCAAATATGGTATGGTTAGTTTAAGTTTTTTGTGATATCCTTAGATTTTACTAATTCCGTGATATCATTTACGGATCTTATGAATCAAGTTTTTAGTTAGTTATTAGATTTATTCAAGATTGTCTTTATTGATGATATTCTTGTTATATTCTATGAGTGAGGCTGATCATGTCGATCACCTCCTCCTTATACTGCAAATCCTAAAGGACCAGCATTTGCATGTAATGTTCTCTAAGTGTGAGTTATGGATAAATATTGTGACTTATTTGGGTCAAGTTGTTTCTAGTGGTGGGATTATGCTGGATCCATAGAAGGTTGCAGTGGTTAAAAAGTGGCCTAGACCCACAGCTCCATCTAACCTTCAGATCTTCTTAGGTTTAGCCAATTATTATAGAATGTTTGTGGAGATTTTTTATTCTATTGTTGCCTTATTGACTAAGTTGACTTAGAAAAAGATGAAATTCTTGTGGTGTGATGCTTGTAAGTGTAGTTTCTAGAAGCTTAAGGATTAGTTAAATTTGGCTCCGATCTTGACTCTACTGAAGGCACTGATGGTTTTGTTTTCTATTATAATGCCTCTAAAATGGAACCACGTTGTGTGTTGATCCACATTGCAAGGTAGCTGCATATGCTTCCCGACAGATGTAAGTTCATGAGAATAATTATCTGACCCATGAGTTGGAATTATTAGCAGTGGTGTTTGCAATAAAAATTTGATGGCATTATTTGTATGGGGTCCATGTTCATATTTATTCTAATCATAAGAGCCTGCAATACATGTTCATCAAGAAGGAATTGAATCTCAGGCATAAGAGATGGCTTGAGTTGCTAGAAGACTATGACATGAGTCTTCAATATCATCTAGGTAAACCTAATGTAGTTGTGGTTGCTCTTAGCAGGTTTTCCATGGGAAGATTGCCTTATGTAGATGAGGAAAAATAGGATTTTCTGAAGGATAATCATCATTTTTCTAATCTTTGAGTTTGGCTCCTAGATTTTTAGAATGGTGGAGTGATTGTTCTATAGGTTGAAAGGTCATCTCTTTGCAAGCGGTAGAGGAGAAACAAGTGTTGGAACCTATTCTGATGTAAATTAAGAATGATGTAGTTAGGCAGAAAGTAATGATTTTCGATATTAGTGGTTATAGTATCACAAGGTACCAAGGTGGACTATGTGTTCTCTATGCTGATGGGTTATAATGAAGTATTTTTTAGTCGGAGCTCATGTGTCACATTATACTATTTATCCTGGTTAAATGAAAATGTATTATGATCTTAAGGAGATTTATTAGTTGAATGATATGAACCAAGATATGACCAATTTGGTAGCGAGGTGCCGGGTGTGCCAGTAAGTAATGGTAGAGCACTTGAGGCCTAGAGGGTTGAGTCAAGAGATTGAACTGCCAGTGTAGAAGTGGGAGATAATTAATATGGATTTTGTTATGGGTCTTGGGTGGTTTCTCTAGCAATTTGATTCAATTTGGGTCATCGTGGATAGGATGACTAAGTCTTCTCACTTCTTTATAGTGAGGACTAATTTATGTTTTGAGGATTATGACAAGTTGTTCCTTGAAAAGATCATGAAGTTGCATGATACTCTAGTTTCCATTATATCTGATAAGGGTAGCCAATTATCTTGTCACTTTAGAAGATTATTCTAGTGAGGTATGGGGACTAAGATAGCCCATAGCACAATTTTATCCTAGCAGACGGATGGGCAAGTGGAAATGAAAATTCAGGTTCCTAAAGATCTTCTTCGGGCTTTTGTTTTTTTATTTTGGTGGTAGTTGATTTAACCACTTGTCTCTCAGAGAATTTGCCTACAACAATAGTTATCAGTCAAGAATTGGTAAGGCTCCATTTGATTTGTTATACAATAGGATTTGTAGGTCTCTTATTTAGTGGTTTGCTGTTGGTGAGAATAAGTTGCTGGGTCTATATGTGGTTCACCAAGCCATACAGAAGGTGAAGGTGATTTATGATAGACTTAAGGCCTCCTAAAGTTTCCAAAAGTCTTATGTGGATGTAAGGTGATGGGAGTTAGAGTTCATTGTTGGTGATTAGGTAGTTTTTATGATGTCACTCGTGAATGGAGTGATGAGATTTGATATGAAGAAAAAGCTCACTCCCTGTTATGTCGGTTTGGTACTTGATTTTAAAAAGGGTTGGTACTGTTGCTTATGAATTAGAGTGTCCTTGTTGGTTGAGCTTCATTTATTTGGTGTTTCATATTTTGATGTTGAGAAAGCGTGTGTGTGATTGTTCGGCGATTATTCCTTTTGAGGAGGTGGGTATTGTAGATTATCTTTCCTACGTGGTGATCTTGGTTAAGATTTTATATTAGCAAGTCCGTCGATTATGAACAAAGAAAGTAACTTTGGTAAAATTTCTTTAGAGGAACCAAAAGGTTGATCAAGCTACATCGGAAGCCGAAAAGGACATGAAGTCTAAGTATCCATTCTTGTTTCCCATTTTGGATAATCATACTTGAGGTGTGTGTATTTTGTAACATAATTATTTCCTAACTTTGTTAAAGAAAATGGTAATTTCCTTGGTATTGTTGTTTTCTATCATTTTCAAAGGTAAGAGTAGGGGTATATGGAGTCAAATTGTACTAATAAATGCCTTGTCCTACGATTTGAGGATGAATAATCCTAAGGGGGGAGTAAGTAACACCCTAGGTTTTTGGTCCTTGAAAATTTCTATAATTTTATCCTTACTTTCCTGACTATGACACACCTTAGGAGTTGTAGGGTGTCTTGATGTGTCAAGAGACCCTAGTCATAAAGTGTCTAGTGAATGGTGTTTAAGTAAATGTCTTATGTACAACTTAGGGACATGATTTTGAAGAACCATGACATTTTGTTATGATCAAATAATAACAAAATAAAAAATTAAGTGGCAAAGTTCTGCTCTGAGTATGAGTAGCTCACTATGAGTCGTAAGGACTTGCTATTAATTATTGGGTGCAAATCGTATGATGTTTAGTGTTAACCCAATTAGGATCTGTATTGATTAGGAGTAGACCCTATGAGTAGTAGGGTCCCATGTGTTATGAAGTATGATTCATGAGATTTGAAATAAGGGTTAAGGGTTTTTCAATTCTTATTGTCGAACCATATTTTCCCATGGTTTACATATGATAATTCATGCATTAATTATGGTTTTGAACTTGTGGGTCCATGGGTATGGTGAATGCAGTGGGAATTGTGATTTTCCTAAACTTGTGACTTTTGAAGTGGTTATGACCCCATACCCATATTGTGAAAGTGGTTTTTAATTATGAAAAGTTCGGGAATTTGTTAAATTTAACCAAGGGAATTGTGAATTTCCCCAAGTGATGTAATTTTTATGGCATGTTATTATTACTTTGCAAGTGTAGTTGGTATGGTGATACAAACAATGTATCTCATCATATTAAATATGGTTAAATGAATGGAAATATGTGATGAGTGATTTTAATTGTGATTTAATGGAGGTGTGTAGCGTAGTCGTGAAAGTAAAGGTCTGAGTGACTAATACCGGTAAACATATTTGTCAACGTGGGGGTCAAAGTGACTAGGGAGGTTATTATTACATGATTGGGGAGATTTGAGTTCCCTTCACATTATTACATGGTTAGGTGATGAAGTTACCTTAGTATATGATTGGGAGGTTTGAGTCCCCCATGACTATATATGAGATTATTCTCCAGTTCATGCAACTATATGTATTAGGCTCGATTAGGGGTGAGAGCTGGGATCCATAATGGCCCTGGGTACATATTATGATAGTTGAGCTACACAATCTAGGCCAAATTTTAAAGTGCATGTTAATTCTTGTTCCCTATCCCGACATGTGATATATCTATACGTATATGCATTTGATTATATGCATTGGTTTTGACTAATTCTGAACTATTGGTCATGGTATTGTGTTATCCTTGTCCCTGAGTTACATGCTAATTTCACCCAATTATTCATCTTAGGATGTTGTATGCCCAGGTGATTTAGGCACCAGAGCTTCATCTATTTTTCCTGTGCAGAGTTAGGTCGATCGGTTCGATCCGCTGGTTTGTGGTGTTGTGGTTATATGGCGATATTTCATTCCCCAAAAGGATTAGGGAATTCACCAGTTTTCATTCTTAGATTTGTTTTGATATTGGTTTTCATTATCATTAACATTGTAATTTTCATTCCTATTGTCATTTGTGAGATTCATGGACATGTCCCGACGAAGACTAGATTTTGTTTTTTGTTTAGAATGCTTTGTTTGGATTACTGTAGATAGTGGGCGATGTTGGTTGGTTAGTTGGCCGATCATCGGTCATCGATTACACATATGTATTAATTTTCTATAAGCTTATTGCATACTATCTGGTTATATGTTCAGAATTTATTCAAGATTAGTGAATGTTGTGTTTGGTTGGTTAGGTGCAGAGGGTGATTTCCGGTCCACGTGGGACTTGAGACATCAGTAGTGTCCATGCCCTAGTTCAGGTCATGACAAGGAAGCCGTACTTTTCTAAGATGGCTAAAGTGTGGCAGAAACCATACAGGTTAGTGTCATAATAGTAGGGAAGATTTCTCTTGATGTGTTTAGATTGGCCACAGGTTTAGACAATGCAGCTATATTGGGCGTGGAAATAGGGGTAACAAAGCTAGGTCGACCACTTTTGTATCCATTTTAGGTCATGCAACTATGCAAGGTGAGTATTGTGCTCACATGATTTTACTTGTTTTTATGAATGTTTGAATAATAGTTTTTAACATATGGGTGCTTGGAAATTATGGTTTAAACTAAGGGATAATGGTTAACCCTATTTTGATAGTTTATAGGATTGAAAAATAGTTTAATGATGGTATGCCCTCAACCTATTTGTGAAAATGTCAATGAGAAGAATCTTGTCACATATGAATTGTTCTTTGAACTATGGCATCGGCCTATGAATATTGATTATTGGTAAATGGTGTTATGAAGGTATTGACGTACATAAATTTATGTAAATCATAACATGGTTGGTTTAATTGGCTAAATGGGTTCAAGTCCCTAAATGTGGAATTGAATTGATATCTTTGTGTAAACAATGGCTTTGAGTTTCAAAGTTGAATGATAATGGTTATGGCATGTTGTACGCTTGCTAGTGGAGTAGGTATGAGGATACCAAGGGGATGCCTTTGGTAAGTAATCGGATTGTTAGATATGTATATGTATAATTAATGTTTTAAATTGGGCTTTAAAGTAGGATATGTAGCCAGCCGGTGAAAGTGGAGTCCATAGACTAACACTGGAAACCGCGCTAGTCGGTGCGGGTGTCCAAATGACCGTATAGTTTGAGTCTCCAAAAAGAATATATGAGTTGGACATTCAAGTTCCCCAGATTGTGTACATATATTCTTAAGGCACCTTGACTATGGCGGAAGGTTCGGGTTCCCAATAAAGGCGTATACAGATATGGATAGTCTCTGGTATATGCGGCTACACGCTTTGGGTTCATTCCAAATAGAGGAGAGCTAGGCCTATATAGCTCGTGGGTACCTTGTTTAATGATAGTTATGTTACATAAGCAAGGTTAATATTTTCAATGTCCATGCTAAGACTTGTTTCCTTTCCCTGTATGATATATATATGCATGTGTGTGTGTGTGTGAGTGCATATGATATTTTGACTTGGTTTTGAATGATTGTGATAATCCTTATCAATGATTTACATTCTAGTGCTCCAACAACTAACTATCTTTAGACGTTGTATCTCCATGCGACATAGAGATAAGAAATTCTTCTATTTTTCCTATGTAGTGTAATGCCCCAAGAGTACACCTTGGGCATCACAAAGTGCTTTTAGTCCCGAGGGACCATAAGCTAACCCATGAGCTAGTACCTGCTGTGAGCATTGAATAACACAATCATATATACGGAAGAATAACTAATATGCAATAAGGTTTTAGTATCTTAAACAAATACTGAATTATGAATCTAAAGAAATAACTATCTAAGTCCCGAATAAATACTGAAATCTGAGACAAATTTAATATCTAACTGACATGTCAACTAAATTCTGGATACTGAATAACTGACAGTAGTGTATGAAAAACCTCTAAACTCATTAACTGAGAGTTGATGGAATAGGTCCCAACTAACTCTACTAACTACTGAAATAAAGTCATGAAGTAAGATAATCTGTCCTAAAAAATAAGGAATCACCACTTCTACTGCTGGGAGTCTGAGGATTCTATGTACGATCCAGGAATTGGGCGTCAGAACCTATGATATAATACATCATAGCGCAAAAGAAAGGTATGCGATCAGTACTTTGAATGTACTGGTATGCTAAATGAGGTAGGCTAGCTTGCCTGGTTTCATGAACAGGAATAATGACTCTCTGAATATACATGCAAAACATGGACTACTGAATAGAGAGCATAAAATTTGTAGATACTAAAAATATGTGAAATATGTAAATACTGTGTATGCATAAAAGTCTGTAAGTACTGAAAGTACATGAAGTTTGTAGATGATGGGGATCCATGACCAAACATATAACATGAACTGAATAAAATTCTATAAACTGAAATACTGAAATAGTTGATATCTATATGCCTTTGTCAAACAACACTGAGACTAAACTACTATTCTGATTATTGGACTATGATTGTGGGAGCTATCACCTAACCAACATGCCCTAATCTGAACTAATCGGGGTACAACCTGTAAACCCAGTTAGAAGAGTGTTAATACTGGGTCACAGGTACTAACGTTGGCTGTGTCGATCTACTATGTTGATGTACTATCCTAAAGGACTAAGGGTGTTAAGATTGAACTAATGTCTGACCCCTGCGAGATAGTCAAGCCTACACCGACGGGTGACTTCTCATATCCTACGCTTGCTACATAGTTCTGGAATTTAGCGACTGCAACTAGCGACTCTTCCTATATGACGGGGAAGTCACCATCCCTACAGTGGCTCGGTGCTAAGTCCTACTCCCAACTAAATGACACTGAGTTACTAACTATTCTAAGTTTAATTGACTGATCTAGTAATGCTTATAATATGTATTCTGAAGTTATTTTGAAGGTACTTAGACGAGACTAAATAAGAAGCTATGATTTTGGGTATTCATTACCCCCAGGACTCAAAAGCAATAATAGTGACCTAATGCTTAAGCTCACATGACATAGCAGGAAGGGTTTTATCAAACATCTATTCTTGTAGGCATTTTATCAAACACTTGTAGTTCATAGTTTGGTCAATTCATAGAAATGTAAGAGAACTTGTAATAATAGCATGAATTCAACATGAATAGTACTAAATCATGATTAATTCAATGAATGATAACATTAAAACATGGAGAATTGAATAACAATAATAATTTCATCAATACATGGTGCAAAATCATAGTTCATGGAGATTCATGGGTGAAATCATAATTTAAAATAAAAATAACTTGAAACGATCACAATTTTGTAATTTGAATCGGATACTTGGGTTAATGAATTTGAGAGGATTGATGGTGAGTTTTTGAGATTTGGTCTTGAATTTGAGAGTTAGTATTTTTGTGTTCTTGAAGAGAATGGATCCCCGTTTGAGTAATTTGAGAATAATGGGCATTTGACGCCCTATTAGGATTTAATTACGTGTTTAGGATGAGTTTCGGGCTTAGAAACATGACCAAATAGCCCCTTGAATATTAAAAAAGAGGAACTGGAAAACTGAAAATCCTAATTTGAGGCCCTACTGCGACTCGCCAGGATTGCTGAGCCTCACTTGAAATTGACGACTGGGACCTGGAAGATTGGCGCGACGCGGAGCTATTGCGGTAAGCCTTTGGAATGCCATTTTGGCCGCCTCTACGATGCGCTATTATCGCGGAGGCTCACTAGAAATTGCTAAATGTGAAATGGGTCCTTGGTGCGATGCGCCAATATCATGGTCCCTTACAGGAAATAGACAATTTTCATTTAGACTGGCTCCGTGACGCGCTAGTGACAAAAATGATGGTGTTTAATGACTGAAACTTAAAATCGCTATAACTTTTTACCCGGTTATTGGATTTGGGCGAATTTTACATCGTTGGAAAGATAATTGAATTTCTTACACAATGCTAGGCTCTAAACTGAAAAAATAATGGGTATTTTGAAAATTTTATATATGAATGATCATATATTAGGACTTAAATCATGCTAGGGAAATACGGTGTATTACAATATCTCCCCCTTGGGAGCATTCGTCCTCGAATGAGACTAGTTAAGATAAGGAAAACTGATGGACTGAGATTACTCACTGAACATGCATATCTGATGCATGGAATGCATGACTAAACTAATTTGTAAATACACGACTTACATGAACATGATATGCAACTTTAACTGAGCATGATAGAGAGAAATATTAAGAAGATTAGTACCTTAAAATGAATCTGAATTCGCAGAGATAAGATGATGGTACTTGGTCTACATATCTACTTCCTACATGACTCCCTCAGTGGACTGATTCCACCAAAGAACTTTGACTAGTGGAACTTCTTTGTTCCTTAGTCTACAAACTTGATGATCAAGAATTTCGACTGGAACTTCCTCATAGGGAAGATATTCTGAAAATCTATGTTTCTAGAAGAACAACTACAATTGGATCACCAATACACTTCTTCAACAATGGGACATGGAACACTGGGTGTACCGAAGCTAGATCTGAATCCAACTCAAGCTCATAAGCTACCTTTTAAAAACAAATTAGAATTCTCTAGGGACCGACATATTAGGGATTTAGTTTTCCTTTCTTGCCGAACCTCTTCACCCCCTTCATGGGAGAGATTTCTATGTATATAAAATTACTGACCTATAACTCTAGATCTTTTATCCTCACATTTGAAACAATTTCTGTTGGCTATGGGATGCTCTAAGACTTTCTATGATAAACTGAACCTTATCTAAGGCATCAAACACCAAGTCAGGCCATACTACTATGGCCTCACCCACTTCAAACCAACCTAACAGGAATCTATATCTCCTACCATATAGATCTTCGAATGGAGCAATCTGAATACTGGAATAATGGTTGTTATTTACCGTCTATCTGAGGGTAAAAGGTTGTACTTAGGTGGACTTGGGTAGCAAGACCCCTTTGGAATGCTTTCCAGAAGTGAGACGTAAACTAGGTACCTCCAACTAAGATGATAGATAAGGGTTCACCATGCAACCTAACCAACTCTCTGAGATAGAGTTTGGCATAGTCCTCGGTTGAATAAGAGGTATGGACTGGCAAAAAATTAGTTGATTTGGTCATCATGTCTACGATAACCCAAATAAAATTATGTTGATGATGAGTACGAGGCAGACCCATCACAAAGTGCATGTTCACGTCTTCCCATTTCTACCTAGAATGTTTAATTCCTACATAGACCCACTAGGCTTCTGGTGATCAATCTTAACCTGCTGACTCGTAGAGAACTTAGCAGCAAGCTCTTCATCCCTCTTCATCCCACTCTACCAATATATCTCCCGCAAATCACAATACATCTTAGTGGCCTTAGGATGAATAGAGTAACGCGTACCATACACTTTTGCAATAATTTTCTTGCCTCAAATCATCTACACCAGGAACACAAAGATGACAATAACAATGCAACACATCATCTCCACCTTGGGAGAAAACCTCTACTTCTTGATCTCTGACTGATACTTTTAACTTAAATAGACTGGGATCTCTGTCCTGCGTTTCCTTCACTTCAGAAACTAGAGATGATTCTAAACTACTATGCACCCATACACTACCTTCTGCTAAATCGACTAAGAGGACATCTAGTCAGGTAAGATGATGAATTTCCTGAACTAACCTCTTCTTATCATTATCAACATGAGCAACACCACCCATAGACAGTCTGCTAAGATCATCATCCACTACATTAGCCTTGCTCAAATGATACAAAACACTCATGTCATAATCTTTCAATAACTCTAACCACCTTCTCTAATGGTAATTCAAGTCTTTCTGAGAGAACATATACTACAATATTTTGTGATCTATGAACACATCAACATACACCCCATACAAATAATGCCTCTAAATTTTTAAGGCAAATACTACAGCCACTAGCTCGAGATTATGAGTTGGATTATTATTCTCATGGGGCTTAAGTTGTCTAGAGGCATAGGGTATGACCTTATCTTTCTACATAAGGACACAAACCAATCCTACGATGGATGCATCAGAGTACACAACAAACCCATCTGACCTATCTAGGAAAGTAAGAACTGGGGCAGAGGTAAGTTGAGTCTTCAACTCCTAAAAACTCTTCTTATAAGAATCTGACCACTAAAACATAACTTTCTTCTAAGTCAATCTGGACATGGGTTATACAATAGATGAAAAACCTTCAATAAAATGATGGTGATAGCTAGCCAAACCTAAGAAACTCCTGATATCTAATGAAAGGATGGGTCTAGAATAGTTTCTCACCACTTCAGTCATTTGAAGATCAACTCTAATGCCATCACTAGAATTAATATGACCAAGGAATGCTACTGACCTTATCCAAAATTCACGCTTACTGAATTTGGCAAACAACTGATAGGTTTTGAGAGTCTAAAGTAGGATTCTAAGGTGTTCTCCGGGATCATTCTCTCCACGGGAATAGACAAGAATATCATCCATAAAGACTACAAAAAAAATGTCCAAGTACTGCTTAAACACTCAGTTTATCAAGTCCATAAAAGTTGTTGGGGCATTATCAAGACCAAAGGACATGATTAAAAATTCGAAGTGACCATACCGAGTTTGGAAAGCTATTTTAGGAATATCACTTTCCCTGACTTTGAGCTGATGATACCCTGATCTAAGGTCTATCTTGGAAAAGTAATTGGTTACGTGAAGTTGTTCAAACAAGACATCAATTCTAGGAAGTGGATATTTATTCTTAACTATGACTTTGTTCAACTAACAGTAGTCTGTGCATATTCTGAGAGAACCGCCTTTCTTACGCACGAGTAGAACTAGTGCACCCCATGGGGAGATGTTGGGTCTGATGAATCCCTAATCTTGGAGATACTTTAACTATTTTTTTTAAGTTTAGCTGGAGCCATTCTGTAGGGTGGAATAGATATAGGCTGAGTATCTGGGAGAAGGTCTATTCCAAAGTTGATTTCCCTTTCGAGAGGAACTCCAGGAAGATCTTCAGGGAACACATCTAAGAATTTATTTAATACTAGAATTTACTCAAGAGATGAAGTTTCTGAGCTAGTGTCCTCAACTCAAAGCAGATGGTAAATACACCCCATGGATATGATCTTTCTAGCTCTAAGGTATGAAATCAACTGACCCTTAAGCATTATAGTACTACCCCTCCATTTAAGGAATGGTTCATTTGGGAACTGAAAATAAACTATTCTATTTCTACAATTAACAGAGGCATAGCATGAGGGGAGGCAATCCATGCCAAGAATAACATCAAAATCTGTCATTTCTTACTCTACGAGATCAACTGAGGTAACTTTATAAGATTTTAGGATCAAAAAGTTTTTGTATACCTGCTTAGCTATAATGGAAACATAGACTGGGTAGACACTGAAAAGGGATCTTGCTAGAGTTATGGGACTATCTCTGAAATTGCCGACTATGTATATGGAGTTACAAATAAAAGAGAAGCTTCAGGGTCTAGTAAGTCATAAACATGTAAGTGAAAGACCTATAACATACCAGTATCTATGTCAGGAGAATTTTACTAATCTTGGTAGGATTGAATAGTGTATAATCTATTCAGACACTGATCACTTGTAGCACTGGAAGCGTCAACCTGCTGAGCCGGGCGACTGGATGGAACTGACGACTAATGGGACTGGCCCTATTGGAGCAAATCCCTACCTTTCTGAGTAACTACCCAACACTCCCAAATCTGATGGACTTGCTTTACACACCTAAAGCAGACATCACTACCTATTCTACACTCTTCCTGATTGTTTCTACCATATTTCGAACATAAAGGATTCGTACGGGCACTATTAACAATGCCTTTGAACTTGGAGCCTGCTACCCTATCCTGATTGTCATTTCTAAATTTGGGTACTAGGGCACTGGCTGAAAAGTGTGCTGGAGCTGAAGACCTCTGATAAAATTAGGGATGGTCACTACCTTCTAACCTTGGCTGAATAAAATTAAATTATTCTGTCTCTCTCTTTCCTTAATCTTCTTCTCCTCTGTCTATTGAGCATGTACCATCAATGTAGATAAGTCTATCTCCCTAATCAACATTGAGGTCCTACACTCCTTGACTACACTATCAGATACACCAGACACAAACTTACTTATCTTAGACCTGCTGTCAGCTACCACATGTGGAGTATATCTATCTAACTGAGAAAACTTGAGGAAATAATCTTTCACGCTTATGCTGCCCTGCCTCAGGATAATAAATTCTAACATTTTGTCCTCCCTCAACTCCAATAGAAAGAATCTATCTAAGAAAGTTGTAGAAAACTCTTCCCATTCGATAGGCCTTACATCAACTCCCCTATCTACCTTTCACTGCTTAAACTAAGTATGGGTTACATACTGCAACTGATATATAGCCAACTCAGCACTCTAACTGGATGTCACCCCTATAGCATCCATTACCTTATGCACCACATCTCAGAATTCCTATGGGTCCTCTTCAGACTCGGATTTCGTGGAAGAAGAAAGATTCATCTGGGTAAAGTCTCAGATTCAGGTTACAGCTGTATTGGCCACTGGGTTGGCTGGAATAGCAGCTTGCCATTTCATTCTGAGATGCTATGGAATTTTCTAGAGTGGTGAATGCAGCCCTGAATTATGCGTGAGAGACAAACTTGTCCAGAGGATCTGCCTGGATGGGCGGAGGTGCTGGCTGATTTCATGCTCCTCTTCTGTTATTCTTTTTGGGAGGCATATTCTATAATTGAAAGAAAGAAATGGATTAGATTGAGAGTTTAACTTGAGCTCTTACTCATTCACACAACATGAATCTAAAAAAAGGGAAACTTTTCGTAAACGCCTTATAGCTTTCCACCCATCAGTGTGGAGTTCTACACACCCATGAACAAGACTCTACTTGATGTGACTTTCACACTTCTTATGACACTTTAAAACCTTAGGCTTAGATATCATGTTTGTAATGCCCCGAGAGTACACCCTAGGCATCACAGGTGCTTACAATCCCAAGAGACCACAAGCTAACCCATGAGTTGGTACCTATTGTGAGCACTTAAGAACACAATTATAAATGCAGAAGAATAACTGATATGCCATAACATTTTAGAATCTAAAAAAAATACTGAATTATGAATCTGAAGAAATAAATATTTATGTTTGAATAAATACTAAAATCTAAGACAAACTGAATATCTAACTAATATGTGAACTGATGTCTGAATATTGAATAACTAACTATAGTGTCTAAAAAGCCTCTAACTTAATTAATGGAGAGTTGATGGGACATGCCCTAACTAACTCCAATAACTACTAAATTAAAGACATGAAGTAAAATAATTTGTCCTATGAAATATGAGGACTCACTACTGCTACTGCTTAGATTTTAAAGAGTTTAAGTGTAATATAGGAACTGAGCGTCAGAACATATGATATAATGCATCATAGTGCAAAAAAAGGTATGCGATCAGTACTTTGAATATACTGGTATGTGAAATGAGATAGGCTGACATGCATAGTTTTATGAACAGGAATAATAACTGTCTGAATATACATATAAAACATGGAGTACTGAATAGAGTGAATGAAATCTGTAGATTCTGAAAATATATGAAATCTATAAATATTGTGTATGCATGAAAGTCTGTAAATACTAAAAGTACATGAAGTCTATAGATGCTGGGGTTGCATTATCAAGCTTAAAACATGAACTAAATAAAAGTCTGTAAATTAAAATATTGAAATAGCTAATATTTGTATACCTTGGTCAAACAACACTAAGACTGAACTACTGGTCTAATTATTGTATTGAGACTGTGGGTCTATCATCTAACTGACATACCCCAATCTGAGCTAATCGGGGTCCAACCTATAACCCTAGGTGGAACGGTGTTAATACCATACTATAGGTACTAACATTGGCTGAGTGGATCCATTATACTAATGTACTCTCCCAAAGGACTAAGGGTGTCAAGCCTGAACTGACAAGTGACCCCTACGAGATAGTCAATCCAACACTGATGGGTGAATTCACATATCCTACATTGGTTACATAGTTCTGGGGTTTAGGTACTGCTACTAGCTACTCTGCCTGTCTGACGGGGAAGCTTTCATCCTAACACTCGCTCAATGATAAGTCCTACTCCCAACAGAATGACACTAAGTTACTAACTATTTTGAGTTTAACTGACTGGTCTAGTAATGCTTATAATATGTATTCTGAGGTTATTCTAAGGATAATGAGACGAGACTAAACAAGAAAATTTGGTTTTTATGTATTTAATACCCCCAGGACTCTAAAGAAATAATAGTAACATGATATTTAAGCTCAGAGGATATAGCTTGAAGGCTTTTATAAAACATGTATTCTTATGGACATTTTATCAAACACTTTTAGTTCATAGTTTGGCCAAATATAGGAATGTTAGGGAACTTGTAGTAATAGCATGAATTCAACATGAACAGTACTAAATCATGATTAATTCAATGAATGATAACATTTAAACATGAATAATTGAATAACAATAATAATTTCATCTATACATGGTGTAAAATCATAGTTCATGGAGATTCATGGGTGAAATCATTATGTAAAATCAACATAACTTGAAAACTCACAATTTTGTAATTTAAATCAGATACTTGGACTCCATGGTTTAAAGGAACCAGTGGATGAATATTTAACATACCTAAGTTAATGAATTTGAGAGGATTGATGGTGAGTTCTTGAGGTTTGATCTTGAATTTGAGAGGTAGGGTTTTTCTGTTCTTGAAGAGAATGGATCTACTTTTGAGTAATTTGAGAATAATACGCATATGATGCCCTATTAGGCTTTAATTTTGTGTTTAGGATGAGTTTAGGGCTTACAAAAATGACCAAATAGCCCCTTGGAAATTAAAATGCGGAACTAGAAAATTGAAAGTCCCGATTTGAGGCCCTAGCGCGATGCGCCAGGATCACAAAACCTCACTAGAAATTGACGACTGAGACCTAAAAGCATGGCACGACGTGGAGATATCACGATAATCCTTTGGAATTCTATTTCGGCCACCTCCGCAATGTGCCATTATCGTGGAGGCTCACTAGAAATTGCCAAATATGAACTGCGTCCTTAGTACGATACACCAATATCACGGTACCTTACTGGAAATTTAAAATTGTCATTTAGAATGGCTCCATGATGTGCTAGTGACTAAAATGATGGTTTTTAACTACAGAAAGTGAAAATCACCACAACATCTTACCCGGTTATCGGATTTGGGTGAATTTTTCATCGTTAGAAAGCTAATTGAATTTCCTATGCAATAGAAGGCTCTAAAATAAAAATAATGGGTATTTCAAAAATTTTATTTATGAATGCTCATGTATTGGAACTTAAATTATGCTAAATAAATATGGGGTATTCCATGCAGTGACCACATGTTTTAGTGGTTCCTGAGTTGACACAGAAGTGGTGAGTTTTCATACTTCGAAAGGCTTCATTTCATGGTATTTTTGTTATATCTCTTAGACTTTGCATATATTCTGCTTTGGCTATTAACGGGGGCATGTCTTGATATTTTATTGACTTCGAATTTGTACATACTTTCTTGGATTACTGTAGACTTTGGTGTGTTGGTTTAGTACATTTTTGGTGGATTGGTTTTGATATTTCATGAGTTATCATTAGTCTCATTTTGTTGTATCTTGTTATATTTTGGAAATTCATCCGACACTTGAGGTTGTTAAGCTAACTAAGTTTGGTGATGGGGGTGTCTTCGATAAACATGGGACTTGAGATACCCATCACGGCCATTCCTTGGTTCGGGTTGTGACAATTTTCTAGGTGTATTTTTGAATTTATCTTCTCTCCTAATCTTATACTACATTATTTTAAGGATTGTTATTGAAGGGTTGAAAAGACTTGGATGCCTATTTCCCTCATTACTTCTCCGAACACTTAGAAAAATATTAGAAGTGCGATTCAAACTCTCTCAAGTCCCATGAAGCTAGGGTTACCTTTTTAAGTTTAGAATCTTCCATTTTCTTGGCAAGAACTTAGCTTCTAGGTATGTGGGGTTTCATTAATGGGTATGTTTCACCCTTTGAGTCCCAAATAACATAAAATATTTCAACTTCTTCATATATCAAAGATTAGAGTTTTCAAGCAGTTCAAGATTTCTCTATTATTTGAGTTCCCTTACAATTTCATAGCACAATTATGTATTTTTTCCAAGATTTGATATATTGCATAACATAAAAAATTAATGACTTAATATTCAGTTTGGTATTTTAGTAGTTTGGCATGAATAAGCCTTATTTTCAGAAAACTTGATGTGTTATGAACACACGTTCCCAATAATTGTTGATTATAGCATAAACAACAAATTAGCTTTAGCTTTTAGATTTCAAGCACATTTTTAGTTATACAAACATTTTGAATACTTTTAGATACTATATATTTGGACTTAGTTTCAGTACGTTAGTTTCATTACCTAAACATGTAAACCAGTATGGAAGTAATACTTACTATCGACTTTGATTAGGGATCAACACACTTATGTCCTAAAACTACATGCCCACCATAGGCTATTTATCCCTCCCAGTTGGACATCATTTTAGTAATCATACCAGTCATGCTTTTATACATTGGTTAGGTATATTTGGCCTTCTTCATATGTTATATATATTGGATTGCATTTAACTCAGGTGGTTTATGCCTATTAACAGGCACTCTGAAAGATTCAGACTGAATATTTGTACATGACCCTTAGTTTAGTTTTATTTACTTTCACACTATGACTTTGTAGTTTTATCTTCATACCAATTTATATATTATATAAAAGGGACATTGTACTATAGTTTAGTTTTGCGTCTAGTATTGAATTTCAAATTAACATATCAGCAATCTCCAATATGTTCTATTATTTTCTATTTGCATATATCACATCCTAAATATATTTAAAATACTGATCATATACACTTTTTATGTTGTATCATATCTTCATATAGGTTCGGACAGTCAATATCAAGCTTACGGTTAGTACTCTTAAGTTCCACCTCAACAATTGGAAGTAGTGATTCCTCATTATCTGAGGATGAGGTTTATTATTTTTCCTTTTAGTATTGTCTTTTCGTTATGGATATTTAGAGTTAGTTGGGGGATTTTCCTAGAATCTCATCTGTTAGTAGAGACTTTCATACATAAAGTTGGATATTCAGGTCGTTCAGTTTTAGTATTTCCTTGTCGACTCTAATTTCTACTGTCAATTTTTTTGTTCATCCAAACATTCCATTATTATGGAGTTACAATTCTTAGAAAATTAGTTAGCTTTTGTATCAGATAATAAGTTATTCTCAGTGTTATTAGTGTCAGTCAAGCCATAGGTTAGCTTTATATTACTTGTGCCTCTAAGAACCATGTCACGTTTAGGGTGTCGAATTGGGTCATCACAACTCACCTTTATAGTAATTCTTATTTTAGAATTGAGTCCATGATTTTATTACACAACTTTCACATATTTTTGAGATATTGTTTTCCTATAGATGTGCTAGTCTAAGGGTCCATATGAGGCTATTAGTAATTCCGAATTCTGTCGTACCAAGGAACTATATTCAGAGTCGTGACACTAAAAATGTATTAAGAACATACAAGTTATTAGAAAAACTTGTTTATAATCATCATATGAATTAAATCAATCAAGGTTGATTTACTAGAATCATGTTAATTAATATTATTTAATCCTTGGAGATTTTCCAAATGTAGTTGATTCAACTTAAAGAAGCTAAATGTGGAATTTGAAGAATTTAACTGTCTTTGAAGTACCATGTCTGGTGAAATTGATGCAATTATACATCTTTTCATCACTATTTACATGATATAGTTTTTCTCATTTTTCAAGTTGCAGAAATAAGATCACTTGCATATTGCAAATCAAAAACCCTGTACGAATGTGTTTTATAGATATGCTATGACAATGATCCACTTGGGGCTACTTGTGGTTTCAAGTGTCTTTCACACCTAGAGAACACACTTGAGTCCTGACATCCAAAACGTCTGAAGCATATACAAGTTCTTGAAAAACTTATTTGTAATCCTCGTAAAGATTAAATCATCAAGGTTGATTTATTAGAAATACGTTAATGAATATTAATGCAAGTCTTGAAGAGCTTCCAATATTAGTAGATTATCTACTTAAAGACGCTGAAATGAGGAATTTGTAGAATTGAACCAGTTCTGAAGTATCATATCTTGCGCAATATATCCATTTATAAATCTTTCCATCACTATGAATATAGTATTATTTTACTCATAATGGTGATGCTTAAATAAGATAACTTGTATATTGCAAATGAAATCCCATGAATAATTGTGTTTACCCTAATAAATACTATCATATATTTTAATATACATTATATTGATATGATTAACATAATGATAAGATACTGACATATTGTCATGAAGGGTTACCGTTGTATCATATTAATTTAAATGACATTTAAATTATGTTGTGATAATATCTATTCATGAACCAAGCCGAAAATATATATGACTTAAGGCAATGATACATCTCACAGGAAAAAAAATATCATTTAAAATTTAACAAAGTACCCATAATTTTATATGAAGAAAATGTAGCATGTACAACATAATTAAAGGGAGGATTCATGAAAGAAGAAAGACAAAGAACTTTTTTCCAAAGATTTTTTCTACACAAAAAAGCTAAAAAAATGGTTATATCATTGTGCAAAAGATTCGTCTAGTGGCAGTATGATGGATTTATTCACCAAGTTTCTACAAACTACAAATATAAAAAAGATAGTGCACAAGAATGAAATGTGAAGAATCAAACTTTTAAATTGATGTTTATCATGGGGAGGAGTTACTACATGATGTAATCTTTTTCTCTAATATGGATTTGTCTGAATGAGTTTTTCTTTAAAGACTTTTAATGAGGCAATCAAAATGTATATTGTTAGAGATGTGGACTACTTTTTTCTTTACTAATTTTCATTCATTAGTTTTTTCTTAACGTTACACATTATCTATTAATTAGACATTCCAGAGAAGTTTTTTAAGTATATTTAATTTATAGTGAATGTCTATCAAGTTATCCTGAATGTCTATCTTTTGATAAAAATTTAAGAGCCTTAACTTTAGGTCTAAGTCAATTTTTCTCTACAAATAAAGGGGTTCTCTTTATTGTAATTAATTTCTCATCCATCAAGAGAAATAAAGAAGTTTCCTCTTTTCTCTGGCTTATTATTCCTATTCTTTCTATATTATTTTATAGCAATTCATGTTTTACATAAAAAGAACACAAAAAATATACTAGCAATGAAAAAAGATTACAATAAAAATGACCACATATATGTTTAATGTATATATAATGGATCAATCTATATAGTCATAGCATTTTTCCAAAAATTTATGGCTACTATAGAGAGATGTTATTATACATGTATTGTGATATTGTATGTTTAAATATCATTTAAATCTTATACCTGAATTTTAATTACCACTAAAAAAGGAATTTAATAATTTTATTACCATTTTGACGTTACATGTCTAGATTAATAATTTTATGTACCGAAAAAAAATGAAATATCCTTATTAATAACTAATTTAATAATTAACAAAACTAATAGTGGAACAAGAAGGTTCCAAAGATTTTTCTATTTTTTTTTATCTTGTGATTGTGTGAAACCCCCATGCGATTTTGAAGAGATTAAGAAACATTTTGACACTAAAGTTATGTTGTCCTAAAGTAAAATAGTTGACGAACTTAAAAGTACTTACAATTTTCTTAGTTTAATAATGATTATGATAAATATTTTAATATTTTATTTACATATAACACCTCAAAGTTTTTACACAATTGTAGTAGATTTTCTACGAGTTTAGAATCATAAAATGGGGTCATTTGATACAATGTGTAACACCCCACATTTATTCCATTTAATATCCTTTTGTAAGTTCATTAGAACCTAGAAACCAAGTTATTTGGATCAAGAAGCGCTTAGACATGAAGTGAGATAAATTTGGAAACTTGAGACGACTATTCTAACAAATCAACCAGTGGTGCTTTGATTGGCGTTGTGGACCAAACCTCTAACTTCAGCCAGCTAAATCTGGTGCTATAGATGGCATGCTATGTGAGACCTCAAACTTAAGTATCTAAGATCAGGATTTTTTTTCAGTTTTATTTGTTTGTAAAGGACGTTTGATCTTTTTTATTTAAATTTTTGTTTTATCATTAATTTTCCTAAATCAATATTTTACTAAATAATTCATCATAATAACTTTCTTCTTGATTTCTTATTCAAAGAGATTCCACTCTAATTTCTTTCTAAGGTATGTATGAATTCAATGAGGATTTCATTTCATTCTCATATCCAAAAGTTCATATTTTTCTTGAATTAAATATTTTCGTTAGGATTATAAGTCCACTTTCAAATTTTCTTTTTTATTTCACAAATTGCATGATTTTCCTGAAGTCCTTATTCATAATTCTAGATTTTAGGAATATTGTATTCATTTTTAACCCTAGAATGGTTTTCTCATTTATTTTTTTAATTCTTAACAATATCTTTAAAATTATTCTTGATGCATGTATTTCAAAACATGATTTTAGAGTCTTTATGATATTACAAATTACAAACTGAATTTTTAGAATCTCTAAAACTATGCATACTTTACGAAAGCTTTCTATGAGTACGCTATAAGTACGATTTATGATATGATATAGGGCTTAGGCTCACAGTAGTAAGGTTTTACTTATATCTTGAGTACAATCTCCATCATGTGATTCAGTTATGAAATGGTTCACTAGTATATTTTGAGATAATTATTTAGGATCAAGCAAACAAGTGTTCAAATAACCCAAGTTCCATAACTATGTTGTCCCCCTTTGAGGCATAACTTCTGGGTCCTTATATATATGGTTCTAAGTTTTGCTGGTTAGAACAATATTTTTCAGTGTGGTTGTATGACACTGAATTCCATATTGCTTACATAATTTATGTAAATCATAAGAAACTCCAACCTAAGGACATTATTTTAATAGTTTACTTCATATGATCACATATATTTTCAAATATTATGATTTTATATATCAACCAGGTTTTCTTCTTCATCAACTATTTGAAGAATATGGTCTACACTTAAAAGCAGTATCACTCTCTTTCCTTCTGGAAATCTCAACAAAATCAACATTTAACATTTACGTTATTTACATATTCGTAACAAGTATAGTAGTAAATAAAGAAAGATTTTTCTGATAAAAGTAAGTTGTGGTCCTATTTATTCCCATTTGATCAATCTATAAGGGAAAAATTTATTAAATATTGACCTACTTAAAATCTCCTCTAAAAAGTTTTAAATATTAGATATAAGCCCCTCTTGATGTTCTGAGTTTTTTTGAATACAAATCACTTAAAATTATTCATGTTTGAGGCTCATCAAATTTTATAATTAAGTTTTGAAGTTCTAATGATTGATTGGTCAAGGAAGAAAAACTATAAAAATAAAAATGAGGAGAAGAAGGAGAAGGAGCAGGAGAAAGAAGATGGGAGAATGGAGAAGAAATAAGAAAGAAAGAAAAGGGAAGAAGTCATTAATGGTTGAACATGGCCAAATAACAGCTACGTATAATGAATATAAAGAAGTGGTATGTTAGGGTAATACCCCAAACTTTTTTTAAGTCAAATCTAGTATCCAGAAGAGTTAGTGATGACTTTCTAAATGATTAATATTTAAATAAGATAGAATTCTTCTAATTTTGAATTTTTATCATGTGAAAAATTGAATTAGTTTTCCAATGATACCAATTTTGTCCAAATCTGGTATCAGAGTAAAAAGTTATGGACATTGTACAAAGAACTATCAAAACTACCCAGAAGCGACGGTCTGACTGACGGACTGTTGAGCTAATGACGGACCGTTTCCCAAGCTATCGCGACTAACGTAGTAAACTCGACTTCTGGTCAAGTGCGACGGTCAGGACTGATGGACCATCGAACCAGCGACAGACCATCACACAAACCGTCGCAAACGAGGTAGAAAGTTCTGGCTCTAGCTAAGTGTGACAATCAGGACCGACAGACCGTTGAGCCAGTGAGGACCGTAGCCCAAGCCATCGCCAAATCCGATTAGAGATTTTAAGTCATGTTTAAAAGGGCACTTGGGTATTTTTCTACCCATTTTAACCCCTAATTATACCAGAACAGGGCTCATAACTTCATTACTCATTCACAACACCAAATTAGGGTTTCTCTCAAAGATCAATTCCCAAGAACAAAAAACCCTAGGTGTTTAATTTCAAGTCAAGAATTGAAGATTTCCTCCACCAATCTTCATGAAATAATCCACCCATATATGCATAGTGTTCATTCATGGATTCCTTTTGTCCATGAGGCCTAAGAACGAAGTTTTAAACAATAAATTATGATTTTTATGCTATGGGTTGATTAAGTTCATGTGGTTATTGTTATATGATTCCCTAGTTGGAATCTATATGTGTTGTTATGAAAATATGTTAGCATATAAGTTGAAAACCATGAATTTTAGTTGGTTATGATTTGTTAATTTGATGATTATGTCATGCCCTAAGTCATGCAACCCAAATATTTGATAAAATGCTGAAAAGACTAGAGATCATGTAATATAGCTAAATTGTGACTTAAATAATGGATTCATGTATTACCCTTATGTTCAAATGACTTCCATGCTATTATTATGCCTTGTAGATTTTTGTTAGATTGCTCATGATTTTGCCTTATGAGATTATGCCATGTTTGCATGCGATCCTATTAATGTACCAAATTATGAAAACCATTTACTTCATGAAATTCCGAACTTATTGTATTATGGATTGTTGATGTTGGTCATGAATTTAAGAATGTAATTCCTTTTCAGTTTCCTTCTATTGATTCTGGGGGGTACTTGTACCTGAAAAATTTAGTTGTGTGCCTAGAATCAGTGTCATATTTTCATGATACTCTTCGTAAATCCATGATCCATAGAACTCAGTCAATCGTACGACTTAGGAAAACTCAGTAAACTCAGTAATCCCAGTAATCTCAGAAAGCTCAGTAATTTAGTAATCTTAGTAGTATTTCGTCAGTCAACGGAACTCATAAAACTCAGTTTAGTTCAGTTCAGTTAATTAAGTTCAGTGTCTATTTAGATGGGAGTAGGATTTAGAATCAATTGAACCCAAGGATGAGGACACACATTGGCAGATGAGGGTGCGCTCCTTAGAAGTAATCCTTGCATTCCAGTACTATGTATCCAACATAGGTTGAGACATCGACACTGGAAGATGAGGGTTGATAAGGAGGATTAAAACCTTGAGATGAGGGTCCCACCATTCTCTTTTGGGGACACTGTCAGATGAGGGTCACCCACAACTTATCTTTACCAGTGGTGCGGTATTGACACCCTTCTAATTGGGGTTGTGATTGAAACCCAAATTAGATTTAATTCATTATTTGGGTATGTCAGTTAGATGACTACTTTCAACAGTTATAATTTCAGTATCAATATAAGTAATAGAACTCAGATAGTTCTACAGAATTCAGGACTGCCCGATATAGCCAACTTAGAATAGTACAGAACTCAGCTAGTTCCATCAAAACATAGAGTACCAGATACAGTCGCTCAGTATTAGTTATCAGTACTTATGTTATCAGTATTCAGAATCAGTAGTCAGTATTATCACGAATTCAGTTAGAGTCATTTATTCATACATGTATTCTCACGTTCATGTTATACAGTTGATTACCATTGTTCATGCATATAAACCCCTTGCATTCAGCCTACCTCACTTGTATACCGGTACATTCAATGATACTGATGCATTTGCACTATGGTGTTTCATACATAGGTTCAGAAGCATGAGCTCCAGAGCATTAGTAACACTCCAATCTTAGTAGCCAGAGTTAGCAGTGACTCCTCAGTTTTTGAGGACATGATCATTTATTTATTATTTCATTAATTAATTTATTTCAGTAGTTGGAGTTAGTTAAGGACATGTCCCATCAACTCCTTATTCTGACAGTTCAGAGGCTTTTAGACTAGCATGTTTAGATAGTTATTTCAGTTGTTTTGGTATTGATATACCATATCTTTAGATGTTTTGTTTTATCAGATCTTTGAACCTGATTTCCTTTTAGCCTTTATTTCCATATTAATACTGTAAATTATGCAGTATACAAGTACAAATATCAGTCATGGGCTAGCTATCGTCCTTCGAGGTCATGAGTACTGTGTAGCATTTTGGGTACCAAATTTGGGGTATGACAGGTAGAATGACATGTTCAGCTAGTTTTTATAAAGTTCAGCTAGTTTTTATTTGAGCGGTAAGTGACCATAATTATCCCAATTAGATATCGTGTAAACAACACAAATTCACATAGTTTACTACCTAACAACAAATCCTAGAATTCTTGACATGCGATACAACATCGTGATACATAACTTAATAATACATAACTAATTAATTTTCTTTTAGAAATGCAAATAACGGAAATCATGGGAGTAGCCGAGTAATTCGATGAGCAATCAATGCGGTCACAATTTTTACATGTCTATTCAATCAGTAAAAATTAGTAACAACATCAAAAATTCAAATTTCAAAACCAAGTGAGGCTCCATTCAATCAAATCCTCCCAAACATACTTTATCTCTATTTTCTAATTTTGATTTTTTTTATTCTGAGATAGGCTGATTGTCTCCATTTCATTATGAAATTTTAGTGTTTGGCAATCTAGTATTTTATATGAACGATATAAAAATTAAGGTAATTTTACTTGAGAAAAAAAATTATTTGTAAAATTGATTTTGGCTATCGTAGATGAATTTGAAAGTGATGAATAAATGAAAAAATTGGCATATGGGACATAGTCGACGACAATTATTTTCCAATGGTGACTTCCAACAATAATGGAGTAAAAATTTATGTTATGTTGAAGATAAGTTATCTTGAATTTTTAATTTACACATTGTGCAGCACTACGACTGATAAATTAGCTATTGAACTAATGTACAACAGAGAATAGGAGTTGCTGTATGCATGAAGCGAATCCAAAGAATTCCTCTACACTAGATTTTATGGGGTCAAGAAATGAGTACTCATTATATGTATTGTTATACGTAGTTTTATGATGAGAAGCTCATTTCAGGGACCAGATCCCTAGATATGGATGCTACAGTACAATTTTCACACGAATTACTCATGTTATAAGAGTAATGAACTTTTCTCCATAAGTAGAGAGTACTTAGGTAAAGTTACCTAAGTTTGATACTGATTGAAGATAATCAGTGTAGAGGGTCCTTGGAAGAGTTGCCAAGATGAGCTTTTCATAGAGTTTTTACAAGAAAAAGGAACCTAGAGTTAGGTCTAGTGAAGGATATAACCAAGTGTTTGATTATAGTAGATTTTTAGGTGATTGTGAGGGAAAGCCTTGGTTTTTTCATTCTTGAGCAAGGGGGTTTCCACATTAAAATCTTCTGTTCTTACACTTCCTGCACTGTCTTTTGATTCCTAGTTACTTTACTGTATTTTTCCTTTGATTGACTTTAAGGAACTTGGTCCCTCACTATGAGGGGCAACCCTCAGGTTTTCAACAATTAGTATCAGAGTCCCAAGTCACACAAAAAGGTTCATAACTAGAGTGTCTTGGGTAGAAGTACTGATCCACCTAATCTTGAAGAAGGGCAATCTACAACTAGACCACCAAGATTCAATGGGCAGTATTATATATGGTCGAAAACCAGGATGTTTTATTTCATTATGGCTGAGGATAATGATCTTAGGGATATAATATTTTATGGTCCTCATGTTCTCGTTAAAGAAGTCAAAGAAGGAGAAATGACAAGAATGCTAGTAAAAAAAAGAAAATATAAGGAAGATTAAGAAAAACTACAAGGACAACAAATTTTTAGTCTATGGCATGGGGACTGATGAATATAACCGAATCTCATCTTATGAAAATACCAAAGAGATTTGGGATTGCTTGATAAATGCTAATGAGCCCTGCTGATGTTAAAGATTCTAAGGTTGAAATGATGACTACTCAGTATGAAACCTTCACCATGAAAGAAGGAGAAACCATCCAAGAAATGCATACCAGATTCATTTCTATCACTTATGAAATTCATTACTCTGGAGAAAAAATTCAAGTATACAAGCAAGTGAGTAAGATTCTTGGGGTTCTTTCTAAGCTCTGGGAAAGAAAAGTTGATGACATAGCTGAAGCAAAGAATATGAAGACCCTCACTAGGATAAGAATGAAGAAAAAAAGGTAAAATCCCTGGCATTAATAGCTCCCAAACTTTATTCAGCAGGAAAAGACATTGATGTTGCCTATTTGTCAAAGAGAATAGTCAAGGAAATGAGAAAGGGTGGTCAATTCCACATAAGAGAAAGCAGCATAAATGGAGGAAGCAATGTAGAAGTGTGTCACAAATGTTGAAGCCTTGAGCATTTCGTTACGGACTGTCCATGGCACAAATTAGATCGTAAAGGAAAGGCTCCATATTGATGGCTTTGAGACTCATTTTTTTTTAGCTCAGTTATGGCTCAACTTTCTTCAGACTTGGCTGTATAGTTAATAATGATATAAAATCATGTTATGGGTGAGGGAACTAATTATGTAAATTTCTTTATTACTATTTTGTCTATGTGTAGGGCCTATGTTGTTATTTTGTTGTTTTGGATACATTATTTGCTATGTGTGCTCGTGTGAGGTCTTATATGATGTCTTTGGCCTGGTATTCATGTATTTAGTTATTTTCTTCTTGGTGGAAATTGTTTGAGTTGGGATTTATGTGGTATAAATGGTGTATTATTATGTATCTTACTTGATTGGAATATGGATTATACTGGATCATGACTAGTTGGCTTATTGAGTGGATTATTGGCTCACGTTCTTGTTTATTTGTTGTGTTTGGAAATTTCCATAATGTTTGGTTGTTACCATTACATCCTCATATTATATATATTTGTGAAACATTAGTACCACCATGGAAGTACTAGCTTTCTTGACAGAAATATGACACCTTTAAAAACTCTCTACCAAAGTATGTACCGAATAGAAGTTATGGATATTGGTTTGGTATTGGTTATGACACCTCAAGAGCACAACTCTATAGGTGTGTAAAGAGGTTGTGTGATAACCTCGGGCATATCTCATCATCATAGAATCATCAATATCATCTTTACATTTTGTACTTTGTGTATATTTTGTGTTCTATTTGTGTGATTGATTTGAAGTCTGTCTATTTGTGATTCCTTCTCATACCTGTATTTGGTATATGTGTATATTTTAGAAATTTTAGTAGAGATGGTGTGGGCTATAATTAGGGATATTTTCTAATTGAAGGTGACGTGCCCATAGGGTGTATTTTATATATTTTATTTTATACTTTACTCTATTGGCCTATGATACCTACTGAGTACAAGTAGACTGTACTCATCCTTATTGCACCCTTTTAGTGAAGATTCGGATATGAGTGCACTAAAAGGTAGCTAATTTTAGGTGGTTCTTACAGTATTTTTTGAGGTAACGGTCGATTTATGCTTCCATAGTTTATCTACTACCTCTTCTTGTTTTGTTTATGTATTGATTTTATATTCAGAGATAGATTATGTTGTTTTCTGAACTGTCAGTTGTATATTTTGACTATGAGGTGTAATTAGTTTGTTTTAACCCTGTGATAGTCGATTTTAGAGAGATATTATAATACCACAGTTTTTTAAACTAAAATTTTTGAAGTGAAATTGAATACTGCCCAGGCAATAACTCAGGTGATGAGTCAATAACACTTATCACGAGTCTTGTGGTGCCATTTGATGCCTAACAAGTAAAGTTTCCCTAGGTAATTTTTGTGTTCATGACTAGACCCCATGAGTCATAGGGTAAGGTCAAGTGTCATTGTGACAGACTCATGAGTCGTTACCCAACCCATAATGACTGGAATCCATTTCTCCTATATGTTTTTAATTAGGGGGAATTTGGTATTTTTTTTCTTTATACTTTACCTATAACCTTTAAACATCTAAGGGACCTATTAACATCAGTTAATCAGATCAAACACAACCCTCATCATCTTAAACACCCTACAGAAAGGAAACACTATGGTTTTAAAGGAAGTCAATCTCCAATCTCCTTAATCTTATCCCTTTGGATTTTCTCCCTATAGTTGTGTATGTCAAGCATGTATGTCATCCCTACACTTATATTTTTTTTCATTATGGCATGAAGTTATTTAACAATCATGTGGTTTATTATGGGATTAAAAAAGAGGGTTGAGGGGTTTTGAATGTTAATCACTTGGATAGTTTGACCCATGGTTTTTAATGCACTATTCACTCTTTAATTTGTGGTTTATGGCTGAATTGGGATAATATGGTGTGGTTTTAATAGGGGAAATGGTTTCTCCCAAATTTACGGATATTTGGTTTGGAATTAGCATTAACCTTAACCCACTTTTTAATTTGGTTTTGGAGCATAGATATATTCATGATTTAACTTATATTTGGAGCATTGCATTACATATAAAGGCTAAATGGGTAAAAATGGATTTCAAATCCCTTGGTGGCCATGGTTTTGAATTTTTAAAATTTAACTTAGCTGTCAAATTGGTTAATTAGATTGGAATGACATAGTTGAATTAACTTGCAAGGATAAATTTGTATGATGATGCTAACCAATAGATTTCTTAATAACTCGCTCTTAGGTTAATGGATGAGATTATGTGCAGTTGTTTTAGATTGGCCTTAAAGGGTGTTATGTAGATCGCCGTGAAGGAAGAGGTCCTGGGGGACCAATACTAGACATCACGTTTATCGGCATGAGGGTCTTTATGACCATGTCCATATTTCACACATTATAAGTTTTTGGAAGGCTGGAGCATTGGTGTCTATGGCCCTCACTTGGATTTCATCAATCCGTGTGGCTAAGATGTGCTGGGGCCTTTTACTAAGGGGAGCGCTACACAGTCCAAATTATATTAAAATATTATATTCATTACCCTTGTACCCTATCTCGGAAACTTATATATATATATATATATGTATATGTATATATATGAACATATGCATATGGTTTTGAGTGACTTTGGTCGTGGCATTATTTTATCCCTTTCCCTAAGTTACATGATAGTGCTTATCCCACTAACCATCCTTAGAAGCTACATCATTTCATGGAGTAGAGTCGTAGAATTTATTATTTACTCGTATATAGTCTTAGGTGGAACAGATATTAATTAAGTTGTTGTAAAGCGGTGATACTCTATCATACAGAAAGCTTTACCATTTCATTAGGTTTCTTTTCATATTTTTGGGATAATTAGTATTGAGTTTGAATTTTGCTTTGGTCATTGTCGGGGGAATGTCCCAACTCATTTGATGGTCTAGTTTTTATAGGGTTTTATGGATATATTCTGGATGTTAAGCTAAGGAGGTGGTCTCTGGCTCATGGTGGGATTGAGATTCCCGTCAAGACTTGGACCTGGTTTAGTTCATGAAAAACATGGTATCAAAGCATGATTCAGGATCTTTGTGTTTCCATGAAGCCATGTCATGTAGAATTCTTTTTACGGCTGTACGCCACACTTATAAAGGAGAGGCTACAAAGAATTTAGGAAATTTTCTCTTTCTTGTGTTCTGGTTCAAGCATGGAGTCTAGTGTCTTGAAAATTCT
The DNA here is from genome assembly GCA_030864225.1 of Capsicum baccatum var. pendulum. NCBI lineage: Eukaryota > Viridiplantae > Streptophyta > Magnoliopsida > Solanales > Solanaceae > Capsicum > Capsicum baccatum. Next base: position 166,186,283 of record CM061558.1, on the reverse strand, counting down.
ATAACTTCTGTTTTACTCAGTTTCATATCATGCCTCCCTAAAGATTTGATGCTCATAGAAACTATGATAGACCTTCTATCCTACTTGAGGAAAATATGGAATGAACTCGACCTTATTATAAAGTGTGAACCCGATCTAAGGTCCCTACTTTCTATTGTACTACTCCACATCGAGTTCCATCGATCCCCCACTAGTCCTTATCGGGCCCCTGGATGGGGACATATATGATCATCTGCCTCAAGAAAATATATCTAGTGTGGATTTCTGCTAGTCCATTCACCTTCTTACTCAATTGGTGGCATCTACAACTCGTTAGCTTGATAGTATTGGTTCTATTACTCCTTTTTCTGAGGTCACTCGGGTTGGATAGTTTTTGAGGTTGAATTCTCCAAAATTCATAGTCTCTAAGGTTAAGAAACATCCTCAGGGTTTTGTTTATGAGATGAGGAATATTTATAGAGTGATGCATGCTACAAATTTAGAGAGTGTAGAGTTTGTTGTATATCAGTTAAAAAATATAGCTTATCAGTGGTATGAGGTATGGGAATAGTTAAGAGGTAATGATGTTGAGTCTTCTATATGGGATGAGTTTTCATGTGCCTTCCTATTTCATTTAATTCCTTAGGAGTGTAAGGAATCCAAGGCAATGGATGTTGTGAATCTGAAGCAAGGTAAGATGGGTGTGAAAGAATATGCATTGAAATTTCAGTAGTTGTCTTATTATGCTCCAGATTTGGTGTCTAATATCAGGTGAAAGATGAGAATATTTGCTTCTGGGTTATCCTTTGACTTAGTATTGGAATGTAAGGCTGTAATAGTAAACAATGATATGGATATCTCCAAGATTGAGGTTTATATGGAGCAGCTAGAGGAGAAAAAAAAAGACAAGTAGAAATGGGAGAGGCAGATTAAGAAGTTCAAATATTCAGTGCAATATGTGAATCAATAGAATAATGGGAGGGGAGACAGGCAATGGACGAAGAATAAAACTTAGGGAATTTCTAATTTATATTCTTTCGCTAATGCTCATATTCCTAAGTTGTTCTAGAGATCATCATTTCTAGGCTAGAAGTGGTCCTAAGGCAGAGGGTCCCCAGTCTCAAGCTATTAGAGCTCAGTCTGCCCTACCTAATCCTCCTTATAGATTTGGAGGATAGTTTCACTAAGGTTATAATAATGAGGGAAGGAACTTGTGTTTTAAGTATGGTCAGCCCATACATATGCTGAGAAACTGTGCTACAACAAAGGTAGCCATTAGAGCTAATAAGGTTTCGATTGCCACTTCTTCAACTCTTGCACCAAAGGGTCCCATATTGAGCACCGACACTTGTCAAAATAATCTTTATGCTCTTTCCAACCATCAGTAAACTGAGGCACCTCCTGATGTTGTTACTAGTAAGTTATAGCTCTTTTCTCATTGTGTTTACTGTTTGCTTGATCCAAGGTCTACCCTTTCTTATGTGGTTGTACATTTTTGTTTTGGTCCTGAAGTATTTCCACTCCTTCTCTGTTTCTACTTTAGTGGGTGATTCAATAATTTCTTAAAAGATTTATAGGAGTTATGTGGTATCTATCTTTCATAGGGAAACATTGGTAGATCTGATCGAGCTTGACATGGTAGATTTTGATGTGATCTTGGGTATAGGTTGGCCTTATTCGTGCTATACATTATCTAATTATAGAACCCAAAAAGTCAGTTTTAAATTCCACAATGAACTGTTAAATGAATTGGAGTGAAGTTCCTTATTACCTAAAAGTAGGTTTATTTCCTATCTTAGAGCTCATAAGTTGATTTCTAAAGGGTATTTGTATCATCTAGTTAGAGTTAAGGATTCTAGTTTGGATCTTCTTGATGTGTTATGGATTTCTAACACTTTCAATGCTTAAAACAATAAAATTATGCAGTTTCTTATGTTGTTTTGTGATATATGATGTATTTTAGGTATGTTTTGTATGAAATCATGTTTTAGATACTAAACAGAAGAAAAAGATGAAAATTAAAGTTTTGGGCTGCTTAATTAGGAATTTATGGGCGTAAGTACCACATACAAGTCGTAGATGACAAAAGTAGGTGTCAAATCTTGAAGTCTAGAGGCTCAGAAGCAGGAAAGAGAAGTCTTAGTCACTTACTAAGGGAATTTACGGTCTGTAAGTAGTACATACAGTTCGTAGGTGAACAAAGTAAGTGACAGATCTCCAAGTCCAGAGAGTTGCAGGATCTATGAAGGAGGTCTGGTACTTACTTAGGACTATATGCGGTCTATATGTAGTACATACTGTCCATAGGTGTCCTAAGAAAGTGAAAACTAACCATAGATTTTAATTTTCATTCAGGTTTTGATTTTTAGGGTTTCCTTGTATCCTATAAATACCCTTCAGACATTTTGTAGTTAGGAAATGCAATCTCAACACTACAAACTCATTTTTGATTCGCAGATTAGAACTAGATTTTAGGATTACATTTTTCTTGATTTTGGTTGATAATTTAGTTGTTGGCTTTGGGTTTTACTTATGGATCATCGGGATATTGTTTAATGCATTTCATTATGAATTTTGTTGATAATTTCACATTCTTGAGTGACTAAATCCCTTAGCTACGGTTGTGGGTACCCTAGCATCTTGATGAAGTAGGCGAAGTAATAAGTTATTCTAAACTAGTATATTTGCATATATTATATTATCTTTAGTTTAATAGATGTATTAAAGGTTGCAAATTGTAATATCCAACCTAGTATATCACTCTTACTCCATAAGGGAAGTAGTGACTAGGAAAAGATAATTACAAAAGTAATTTGAAGATTCATTATCAATCTAGGGTAGTTAGTATCATTTTTATAAGTCGGTTATCTATAATCTAAAAAATTTAGACTCAAAAGGTAATAGTTAAATGGGATCTAGGATAAGGGTTAGTAATGTGATATCCTGAGACTCAAAAACTAAAGGGTGAAATACGTCAATGATTCCATAAGATAGATAATGGTACATATATTATCAAATTACGCATGCAAGGCATTAGGTTGGTACACTAAAGCGTGGTAAGCCTGCTGAGTTGTGAAGCCATAGGGAACACAATCATAGTATTCATCTCCGACCAATGAAACAAAAGTTTAATTCTGTTACTTGTTTGCTATCTCTACTATAAACCCTATATTTACTTTTTGTTCTTCCCGTTGAGTTTAGAAATCTAGAGATAAAAATATGTATCTTCCCTGTGGATTTGACCCCAACCTATTTGGGTTACTTTACTTGAAAGCTACCGTTTTATCCTTCAGTTGGAGGTGTAGTTTGATCGTTGATCAAAATTTTGGTGTCATTACAAAAGAAGACAGTGTGACTGTGGGTTGAAGTTTGTTGGAGTTTTTGGTTTTTCATTTTTCTGTTCTTAGTTGGGTATAGGTCGGTGTATGCCTAATACCTATAGTCAAGGAAATCCCATAGTCCAACTGAATCCTAACCTAGAGAGATTGTTATAGGATAATCATTAATGATAAAACCAGTACGTGCTGGCAATTTAGAATGGGTTTGGGATGATACTAATGTTGTATTGCCCCCTGCTCTAGGTGATCTAAAGAATATTGTAGATAGGCAGACAAAGCATATGTTAGCGGATATAGCTAATCAGAGAAGGGATGTTGAGAAAGCTCGGTTATTCAAGCAAGCAGAGTTAAGCGAGGCCAAGACTAAAAGTTGATCGTCGAGCAGCACTTGATGGTAATCAAGATAAATTTTGAGCTGCTAAATCTCAAGTGATCCAATCATACTAGTACTTTCAGCCATATGATAATTAGGATGATATGGCATACGTTAAGCTGGTAGAAATAGGGGCTATCATTTCTCCTGCATTACCCCCTGATGTCAAGTTTGACAAAACCAGTTCTATGATCCAACTCTTAAATTTGAAAGGTATATTTTTGGGCTCTGCTACAAACGAAGAAAATATGTATCTTTCGAATTTTCTTGAGATCCTTACTTATTATACTAATTTGGGGGTGGACTAGGAGGCACTCAAATTGAGGTTTTTCCCCTTCTCATTGACTGAAGAAGCTTCTTTGTGGTCGAGGCAACTTTCAAGGGGATCTATTACCACATGGAAAGAGTTGTGTGGGAAATTATTAAACTATATATTTTCATCGGCGAGGATGTTGCGTCTTAATGACGATATATGCAGTTTTAGACAACTTCATTGGAGTCGATATATGAGGCTTGGTTTCAATTTAAAAAGAAATTTAGCATTGTCTCCACTAATCATAGTTAAGGTACGAGTGTTGCACCTAATAGTACGTACAAGTGTACGTGGCCTCACAAGTAGTAAAGTGGCCCTTATACAAGACAAGTATCTCTCCTATAGGGATTAGTGTTAAGAAACTATCAAACTCCAATTCAACTATTAATATTTGAATAGTGTAATGTAACCAAAAGAGTTTTGAAATTCGTAAACTAAAAGGAAAGTAAAAAGTATGTAACATAAAGACTTAAGATAATTAATGGAGAAAAGCCCAGGGTTAAGGCGCTTCGTAAAACCAGACTACACTATTGAACATGATTCATCAGATTGCTTATCTTGGTTATTGATTCGTAGAGTATATCGCATGATCATGGTCTCCCGACCTCTAATTATCTACCTAACTTGGACATTATAACTACATCATTGAATGGGGATATAATAATCAAATTAAGTGCTTAATACTATCATTACACATGTGAATCAAGCAAGTATTCTAGGTACATCCTTGTCCTTGATACTAATTCAAATTACTTATTTCATAAAAGAATAAGAACCTTACTCTACTTATCCACACGTTCTATCTACCTATTCTCCCTCCAGAGATCAAAAGGTCAATAATATATGTATTCTAAGGTTGCACAATCCTTAAAATATTTAAAAAATGACAAATATACAACCAAATATGATAAGAAATCAAAAAAATTCAATTCATAATGATAGCAAGCATTTTCTTGGCCTTAACCTCGAAAATGAGGGGCTTAGCCATTAATCGACATAACCATAATCCAAATAATTGAGTAGATAATTAAATATATTAAAAAGCTTAAAAAATGATAATAAAACCTAATTTTCATGTGCAGCATCCACATTAATCTCCCAAGGATGTCCAAAAGTGATTTGCACAATATGACAAGTCCTATTTATAGTAGAAAGCAATTTTGTTATGTGTGGGAAAAGTGACGCCCTGCGTTTCTTAGTCACCTTGAGAGAGTAAAACACCAAGTTGGTTAATTAATTCAATAGATAAACTTTACAAGTTTGGAATCTCATTGAGGGAGCGGTGCATCGCACCTATTCTGCGTTGGCTCAAAAGAATTTGCCTCTTGACGCCTATATTCTTCTAAGTGTTTCTCCTTCCATCCCTTGCCTTATGGTGTTATTTCCAATCAATTTTCAGATTTTATAGAATCAAAATATCAGAAAAATAAAGTCACAAATCATACCACATGGTCAAACACCAAATATTAGAACTCAAAACAACACAATATCAAGAACGGTGAACTAGAAACACGAGTTAAGACTGGGATTGCCCATGTTAATCTTTACTTCATGTTTTGACTCTTGACTTGACTTAAGTGCACTTTGAACATTGTAAACAAGTTGTTCCACATATAATCACACAGTAAAACCATTAGGAACTAATTTAAAACACTAGAATTCATCATGATAGACTAGAACAACACCTAGCTCAAGCTAATAAACTAGTTTTCTCATATAGACTCTAAGTGATCCATTTGAACCCAGACTTGTTTTAAAACACCTTTAAAAATTGTAATTACATAATTTAACACTTAGATGTTTATTTATATCAACATTAAAATATAAATCACATGAATTTTCCTTTAAATCAGGCTAAATAAGCTAGGATAGTAACACTAAAGTGCATAAATACACCCAACATCACCACACCACACTTAAAGCCTTGTTCGTCCTCGAACATCTCTTTACTCTAAGCATCATAATAGGAGGATACTATAAAATTCTACTATAAGTAGGGCACTTAAGTTGGTACTACAATGACTACACAGAATACAAGTTTATACACTCAGCATGTTATGTACACTATTGACAGCTTAGGAACACCACTCAAAAACATCCTAGCCTAAAAAATTAACTCACCTAGTTGGAAAACTCATGCACATTGATCAATCAAAGACATTGTATTAGTTGGCTAAGAATCATCAAACATGTGCCCTCATACTAAGAGAGTTACCCATAATCACTCACATAAATGTAATTTGTCACAAAACGGATACAAGAATCAAGTTACACTCACTCTCACAAGTAATTCACAAGTTACACATAATGAACCATAGGTTTTCCGTTAGTGTAGTACTCCACTAATATCAGAATGATGAATCTTAGGATTGAATAGTTCTTTAATGGTTGTAATGTAGGCTAATTATAGGGGAGGAACCATTTTGGCAAGTAATACTGACTATCTTCCCTAAGCGATATATTAAATCACCTTATACAGTTAAAACGAATCTCCAATAACCAAATTGCACCACTTTTGTTTACCCCTTTGTTTTTTTTGGCCCCATCTCATTAAGCTCATTCACACAATCTATGGTGGGGGTGTTTTCTATTTATAAATTATTTAATGTGAAAAAAAATTTATTCTTTTCATTCCTCAACCCTCAACCCCCAACCACAACATATAACAATTTTCAACACCAATAGTTATCACTTTAGGGCTTCAATTTCATCTTTCTGCTAATTGAATTTTCAACTCCTTAACTTAATTAATTTTACCATAAAGTACTTAGGAGATTTTGGATCAAACTAAGGTCAAAAAAAGAAGGGGATTAGGCTACATATGAGGGTGCAAAACTGTAAGCTAAAATCTCAATGGGGTTAACTAAGATAATGCACAAAGGTATGTAAAAAAATGATATAAACTTAGCTATCAACGAAATGCCTATATCATATCCTAAACCCATACTCTTTATTTCACTTTGCATACACACTAGGCAAGTTCTAGACATCACATACAACAAGGAATATACAAATACCCCACACGCACATGACACATGCTTAACTCAAGCACGATCATCATAGACTCTTAACCAAACACATATGAATTCAAATTAAGCCAAAAAGTACAAGAGTCATAATCTTGAGCCTAGGAGTCTAAAAAGTAGTCATTCACACCATCAATATGCTCTTCATAACCAAAACAATTGCATCATGCAGTCAAATATAGCACCAACAAGAACATCCCATATTTATTTTTATCAAAAAAATTTAAAATTTCCCTAAAAATGGGAATTTCCCCACCCAACACTTAAAGATCTACTTTGTCCCCAGTGTTTACTTTAAAGTAAAGATAGAAATACTCCTTGAGGCCTCTAAGACTATCTATTATCAACTTTATAAATCAAGAGGGAACGTGGACCCCATACTTATTCTTCGCTATGCTCCTTAGCTGAGGTTTTCTAGTACATAGACTTCCCATAAACCTGTGACTCAACAAAAACAAAAACTAGTAAAGTAAAAACTAAAAATTACTAAAAATAAAACATAACTTGGTTTTCCTCTAAAGAAGCTCCTAATTTACTGTTACGGCATGATCTAGTTTATGTCTCAATCGTATTCTTTCATCATTTTTCTCCTACTTAGAGGCCATCTTCTTATTTATTTCTAACCTCTAGAGTGTGAACTCTTGTAACGATCCGAGAACCTATCTCGAGATGTCACACGGTGCTTAAGGCCACACATTGCCCTAAGCTAACCCTCCCAACCTGTCATCACTTTTAGAACTCACTATGACAATAATCAAGCTAAAGCAACGAAGAACAATCCTGTCATGAACATACTGGAATATGATGAAGTACTTGCCTGTATCAAAATACTGAAATTTTTGTACATATTGGTACTTTAGTCTGACAAAATCCTTTACTACATAATTCTGAGGAGCCATTGGGACAGATCCTCAACTGACTCATACAAAACTGAAAAGAAATGACCATCTACTAACAAGAAAAAATCAGGGACATAGGTCCTCGAACCATGAGGACTCACCAGCTTTAGAAATGTAGAAAAAGATACTCAAAGATCACTGTCGCTGCTGAGACTGAGCACCCGAACCTACATCACGAGAAAATATAGAACACAAAAGAGTATGGGAATCAGTACTTGGGAATGTACTGAGTATGTAGGGGTGTATGCAACATTTGTAAATAATATCACAAATGTAAAATAAAATCATGCATGTTGACAATTCTGACTCTCTTCGCTTGAATTTCGTGAAACATAATTTCCATAAATCATCAATAATAACACACGCTTTATAAATCTCATAAATTATTGGACTCAACTCATACTCTTTGACTCATGACTGAGGTGACTCGGTAACTCAAGAAACTTAGACTATTATGGACTTGAGAGTTTCTTATAATCAACATAAACCATGTGAGACGCATGGAATCCAACGTTTTGCCCTCTTAAGGAAGGAACCCCACATTGGCAGAAGCGTTATACTCTTGCCAGGGAGTATAACCTCAAACTCATCTCTGTGAACACAAACTCAGAACTTTGGACCTCAAATCTCAATCCTACGGTGTCACGTAGTTCTGGGGAAGTAGGATGCGCTGAACCCACACTTCCCGCTCGGTGCTAAATACTCCTCCCAGACTTATCTCAGAATGTATTAGGAAATTCACCTCAATCAACTCAAGGTTCTAGCATGAAGACCAAAATATAAATATATATCTCATTTATGAATCATAATAAACTTACGGATTCGAAGCACGACTCAATCCCAAAATAATTTTCTCATCTTCAAATACACTTGCTTATCAAATAATATCAAGTATCAAAACATCAAGAAAACATCATAGAACTCGTTCTTGACCCTCAAGATATATGTCAATATATATTAAACAGTCAAACTTCTCATGGAAAAGCATAAATCATGACACTTATCTTAAATCCCTTAGAAATCATCATCTCATTATAATAATATACAACTTATGGCATAAATTCTCAATTTAAGAAATAAAACAATGAAATAGTCATATATATCAATCTTGAATAGCTCAATTCTCATAAATCATTGATAAAGTAATTTGGGTGTAAACCCACATTGCAAAATCATGAAATTCAATAGTAGAAATTAAATCTTTAGGCACAAGAACGAAAGAAGTGTTTTTGTTCAAATCCCACATACCTTGGATTATAATTTTTAAGATGAACAAGCTTGATTTGAAACTCTTCTTTACACTTTTGAGCTAAGTTTCTTTATGCCTTTAACTTGGAGAACTTAATTCTTGAATTTCTTGGAGAAGATTTGATTTAGGATTTTGAAAAAAATCTAGTTTCTAGAGGGTTATGGAAGAGAAAGGAGAAAAGATGAACTTCTCTTCTCTAATTGGATATATATATATATATACAATACCAAAATGGGTAGAAATGACCAAAGTTCCCCTAAAAAATGAGTTAAAGAAATTGTCGATCGGGTCTGTGACGGTCGAACGGACGGTCCGTCAAAGGAACTGATAGTCCACCAGATCGTCTAACACTCGAGTGCTAAAACTAGGACATTCTGCATTGAAGTGATGGTTGAAGTGATGATCCATCAGAAAATGATGGTCCACCAGATCATTCGTTACTCGGGAGCCAGAAATAGGACATTCTTCTTCGACTTGATGGTCTCCTTAATGGTCCATCAAATTTTTAGCGGCCCACCATTTTGGCAATTGCATGATGGCTTGGAAAAAGGGTTACTACCTTGGATTTCAGGTCTACCATTAGGCCTGGGCGATTCTGACATCGGTTAGTAAAACGGCCATAACTTCCTCGTCTGATGTCGGATTTCGATGAAATTGGTATTGATTGAAATCTTACTCAATGATCTACATAACAAAAAGTAGAAATTAGAGAAATAAAATAAAATATATACATCAATCACTTTGGAATCCACCCCTATCTACTTAAAAGACAAATTTAGACTTAAAGAACGATCGGGGTATTACAATATCTCCCGCTTGGAAACATTCGTCCTTGAATGTTGCCAGATAGGTCAAGAATAAGAGAAAATAAGGACACACAGCTCGAAACACCCACTCGAAGGGCTTACTTTACTCTAAACTTTTGAGTACTGCACGGAATGCACGAATCATAGAGAGAGAAACCATATAGCTTAATGTACAACTTAATTGTGGAAAAATAGTACCTTTAGATTGATCTGAACTCGTGGAGAAGAGGTGAGGGTAACTCACATGTATATCTATTTCTGCTTCCCAAGTAGCACCCTCGACTGATTGATTTCACCATAAAACTTTAACCAAGGAAACTTCCTTATTCCTTAGTCATCAGACTTGATAATCTAGGATCTCGACTAGAACTTCATCATAAGAAATACTATCTATAACATCAAAGCTATCTGATGGATCAACAATAACAGAATCACCAATGTGCTTCTTAAGCATAGAAACGTGAAAGATAGTGTGGACAGCTGACAACTCTGCAGGCAACTCAATCTCATAAGCTGTTTTCCCAACACGATTCACAACTCTATAAGGGCCAACATATCGGGGACTAAGCTTCCCTTTCTTTCCAAACCTTTTCACCCCTTTAATGGATGGAATTTTTAAGTACACCAAATCATTAACCTCAAACTCAAGAGCTCTTCTTCTCCCACCTGCATACGACTTCTGACGACTCTGGGTTGTCTTCAAACTCTCCCAAATCAATTTAACTTTCTCTATAGCCTCGAACACAGCATCAGGTCTAATCATAGCAGCCACACTCACTTTGAACTAACCTATAGGTGATCTACACCTTCTTCCATACAAAGCCTCAAATGGAGCCATTCCAATACTAGCATAAAAACTATTCTTATAAGTGAATTTAATTAATGGCAAATGTTCATCCCAACTTTCCTTTAAATTCAAGAACATATGCCCTCAATATATCCTCCAAGGTTTGGATGGTCCTCTCAGCCTGACCGTCTGTCTACGGATGAAATGCATAGCTAAGACAAACTTCGGTACCAAGACCCTTCTGAAAGGCTCTCCAAAACTAAGAAGTAAATTGAGTACCTCTATCGGAGATGATAGACAATGGAACTCCATGCAACATGACTAACTCTCAGATGTACAACTTAGTATAGTCCTCAGTGGTTAAAGATGTATGTACTAGCAGGAAATATGCTAACTTAGTCTACCTATCTACAATGAACCAAATAGAATCATGATGATGATGGGAGAGAGGTAAACTTATCACAAAATCCATGTTCACCACTTCCCACTTCCAAGTAGGAATGCTAAATTCTTGCATCATACCACCAATTCTCTGGTACTCTATCTTCACCTGTTGGCAAGTTGCACACTTTTCTACAAACTTTGCTATATCCTTTTTCATACCATTCCACTAATAAATTTCCTGTAAATCACAGTACATCTTGGTAGCACAGGGATGAGCAGAATATCGCATGCCATGTACTTCATCCATAATTCTCTACCTTAAATTGTCAACATCAGGAACACATAATCTATTTTGAAATCTCAATACACTATCTCCCCCTTGGGAGAAGACGTTCACCTTTTCGTCTTTAACTGACTCTTTCAATTCGATAAAACGAGAATCCATGTCCTGTTTCTCCTTCACTTTCAAAACTAGGGAAGATTCAGAACTACTCTGAACCCAAATATTACCCTCAGCTGAGTCAAGAAATCTAACACCTAACCTAGCCAAATGATGCACTTCATAGGATAACTCCTTATCTTTTTCTATATACGCTACACTTCCAATGGATGATCTGCTAAGGGTATCTGCCACTACATTGGCCTTGCTCGGGTGATACAGCATATCTATATCGTAGTCCTTTAGTAATTACAAACATTGCCTCTATCAAAGGTTAAAATCTCTCTGAGTAAACACATACTATAAAATCTTGTGATCCGTAAAGACATCAACATGAACACCATATAGGTAGTGTTTCCAAATTTTCAAGGAAAAAACCACTGCAGCGAACTCGAGTTCATGGGTCGGGTAATTCTTCTCATTCAACTTCAATTGCATGGAGGCATAGGCTATAACTTTACCCTTTTGCATTAATACGTAACCCAAACCAACTCTAGAAGCATCATAGTACACCACAAAGTCATAGACACCATTTGGAAGGGCCAATATAGGGGTTGAAGTGAGTCGAATATTCAACTCCTGAAAACTCTTCTCGCAAACATCAGACCATAGAAATTTAACTTTCTTTTGGGTCAACCGGGTTAAAGAAGAAGCAATGAAAGAGAAATGTTTGACAAAATGATGGTAGTATCCAACTAGGCCCAAGAAACTCCTAATATCATATGGGGAAATAGGTCTAGGCCATTTCATTACAGCTTCTATCTTTTGAGGATCAATTTGAACACCTTAAAAAGAAATAATATAACCCAAAAAGGCAACTGAACTTAGCCAAAATTCACACTTGCTAAATTTGGAAAACAACTGATAATCTCTAAGGGTTTATAAGACAATTTGGAGATAATCTGCATGATCAGTCTCATTTCGGGAGTACACAAGAATATCATCTATGAACACTATAACAAACATATCCAGGTACTGTCTAAACACCCAATTCATGAGGTCTATAAAAGATGTTGGGGCATTAGTTAGCCCAAACGACAAGATCAGGAATTCAAAATGACCATAACGGGTGCAGAAAGTTGTCTTTGGAATATTACACTCTCTGACTTTAAGTTGGTGATAATCGGATCTCAAATCTATTTTTGAGAAATAACTGCCACCTTGCAACTGATCAAACAGGTCATCAATCCTAGGAAGAGGGTACTTATTCTTGGCTGTGACCTTGTTGAGCTGACGATAGTCAATGGACATACGTAATGAACCATCTTTATTTCGCACGAATAGAATGGGTGCGCCCCACGGAGATATATTAGGCTTTATGAAACCCTTATCAAGAAGATCTTTGAGTTGGTCTTTCAACTCCTTAAGTTCTGCAGGGGCCAAACAATATAGGGGAATAGAAATAGGCTGCGTATCAGGAAGAAAATCAATCCTGAATTCTCTCTCTCTATCGAGAGGTACCCCTGGGAGATCTTTCAAGAAAACATCAAGAAATTCATTGACAACGCTAATAAACTGAATGGTCGCAGTCTCGAACTTAGTGTCTTTAACTCAAACCCAATGATGGACACTACCCTTAGATATTAATTTTCTATCTTTAATGTAGGATATAAAATGACTCTTGGGAGCTACAGAATTTTCGGACCACTCAAAACTGGATCGTTGGGAAAATAAAACTTAGCTACATGGGTACGATACTCTATAGATGCATAACAAGAGTTAAGCCAATCCATACCATGAATAATGTCAAAATTAACCATATCTAGCTCAATTATATCTGCAAACATGATTCTATTAAAGAAAGTGATAGGACACTTCTTATACACTTACTTAGAAACAACAAAGTCACCTAGTAGGGTTGAAACTAGAAAAGGCTCAGGAATCTTTTCTCCACTGATTTCAAAATTCACATCCGCCAACAGAGTCACATAAGAAAGACATACACATCAAAATGAAATACACGGAGCATACCAATAACAACATCTGGTGAATCCTCCTGCTCCTGGTGGGGTTGTATAGTATTAAAGTAATTCTGGCATTGACCACTTGCAGTACTAGACGAGGCATCTTGAGAAGGAGTAGGACGAGCTAAAGGAGCTGGAGCACTAATAGCCTAACTCTGGGGACGAACATCAAGACACCCCTGTCTAGTGTATGGATAATCTCTGAGTTTGTGCCCTACCTTTCCATAGCCAAAACAACCTCTCTGCTTAGCCATACACTTTTCGAGATGTGCCTTACCACACTTAGAACCTAGGGAATAGTGAGGTCTATTATTCACACTATCTTAAGACCTGGACACAGTAGGCCTATTACCCTACTCCTGTCTAATTCTAAATACGGGATCACTAGCAGATGAATGCGCTGGCATAATTGAGTGGTTCTGTGGCTGAGGGAGAATCCCTCCCAAAAATCTAGTGTTAGTACACCCCTACTGGTCTGATCTAACCCTCTTATTTGCCCTTACACTTTCTCTTTCCTTCACCTTGTCCGCTTCAATTTGCTGAGCATGTATCATTGGTCTTAAAAGTTCTATGTCCCTATTAAGAATAGCGGATCTACACTCTTTCACAATGTAACCAGATACACCATCCAAAAACGTACTTATACTAATTCTAGAATCATCCATCATACCGGGATCATACTTAGATAATTGGTTAAACTTATGACAATACTCCTTAACTGTCATGGGTCCCTGTCTTAAGTTCATAAATTCTTCTTTTTTTGTTTCCCTCATCTCTGGGGGAAAGAATCTGTCTAAAAACATGTCCTGGAACAACTACCAAGTCTTGGCAGCAGCATTCCCCCTACTCTTCCTCCACATCTCCACTCAATCATATCTGACATCTTTCATTCGATAGGCAACCAATTCAATACTTTCCTCCTTAGTAACGTACATAATTTGAGTGATATTTCTCACTTCATCCAAATATATTTGTGGTTCATTACCTACCTTTGACCCATAGAATTCAAGAAGATTCCTCTGCATAAATTCACGAACCTGAGCTACATCAAAATTACTTCCTTGTAGAGGTGGAATAGTATCCTGGGTGTTGGCTTGAGCATTGGCAGTAACTACCTGGGCTAGCGCCTGAAGAGCTGCTCAAAATTCTGCATGCGACACATGCTCGTTCAAAGGATCAACGGGTTAAGATCATTTGTTGTTTCTGCGAGCTCTATGAGGAGGCATTTTTTGTCGTATAAGAGCACGAATTAATAGCAGAAAGAAACAGTCCTAGGCATGATAGACTTTTGACAGACAGAAACACCTTTTCCTAAAACACCCCATAGCCTCTTGCTCATAGATGTGGCGCGCTATACACCGATGATCAAGACTCTACATAATGCGCCTTGTCAGATTCCCTAGGACTCTTTGAACCTTAGGCTCTGATACCAAGCTTCTAACGACCTAAGAACCTATCTCGAGACGTCACTTGGTGATTAAGGCCGCACGTGGCCCCAAGCTAACCCTCCCGACCAGTCATCACTTTTAGAACTCACTATGATAATAATCAAGATAAAAAAACAAAGAATAATCCTGTCATGAACATACTGGAATATGATGAAGTACTGGCATGTACAATAAAAATACATAAATTTCTGCACATAGTGGTACTCAAGTCTGACAAAAGCCTCTTCTACATAAGTCTGAGGAGCCATTGGGAAAGATCCCCAACTGACACATACTGAACTAAAAAGAAACGACCATCTACTAACAAGGCAAAATCAAGGACATAGGTCCTCAAACCATGAGGACTCACCAACTATAGTAATGTAGATAAAGGTACTCAAAGATCCCTGTCCCTGCTGAGACTGAGCACTCGAACCTACATCACGAGGAATTATAGAACACAAAAGTGTATGAAAATCAGTACTAGAGAATGTACTGAGTATGTGGGGGTGTATGGAACATTTTTAAATGATATAATAAATGTAAAATAAAATCATGCATGTTGACGATAATGACTCTCTTCTCTTGAATTTCCTAAAACATAATTTCCATAAATCATCAATAATAACACATGCTTCATAAATTTTTATAAACGACATAAACCATGTAAGCCGCATAGAGTCCAACGTTTTTTCCTCTTAAGGAAGGAACTCTACATTGGCGAGAGTGTTATACTCTTGCCAGAGAGTATAACCTCGAACTCATCTTTGTGATCACAAACTCAAAACTTTGGCCCTCAAATCTTAATCCTACGTGGCACATAGTTCTAGGGAAGTAGAATGTGTTGAACCCATACTTCTCACTCGGTGCTAAATACTTCTCCCAGACTCAGCTCAGAACGCATTAGGAAATCCACCTCAATCAACTCAAGGGTCTATCATGAAGACCAAAATATAAGTATATATCTCACTTATGAATCATAATCAACTTGTGGATTCCTAACTCGACTCAATTTCAAAATAATTTTCTCATCTTCAAATACACTTGCTTATAAAATCATATCAAGTATCAAAACTTCAAGAAAAAATCATAGAACTTGTTCTTGACCCTCAAGCTAAATATTAATATATATTCAATAGTCAAACTTCTCATGGAAAAACATAAATCATGACACTTATCTTAAATCACATAAAAATCATCATCTCATGATAATAATATACAACTCATGGCATAAATTCTCAATTTAAGAAATAAAACAATGAAATAGTCATATATATCAATCTTGAATAGCTCAATTCTCATAAAATAATTGGTAAAGTAATTTGGGTGTAAACCCACTTTGCAAAATAATACATTCAATAGCAGAAATTAAATCTGTGGGCACAAGAATGAAAGAAGTGTTCTTGTTCAAACCCCACATAATTTGGATTATGATTTTTAAGATGAACAAGCTTGATTGAAAACTCTTCTTTACACTTTTTAGCTAAGTTTCTTGATTCCTTTGCCTTGGAGAACTTAATTCTTGAACAAATTGGTGAAATCTTTGGAAAATTCTTGAATTTCTTGGAGAAGATTTGCTTTAGGATTTTGGAAGAAACCCTAGTTTCTAGAGGATTATGGAAAAGAAAGGAGAAAAAATGAACTTCTCTTCTCTACTTGGATATATATATATATACAAGACAAAAATGGGTCGAAATGACCAAAGTGCCCCTAAAAAATGATTTAAAGAAATTATCAATCGGGTTTATGACGATCGAACTGATGGTCCATCAGAGGAACTGACGGTCCACCAGATCGTCCGTCACTCGATTTTCAAAACAAGGTTATTCTACCTCGACGTTAAGGTCAAAGTGATGATCCATTAGGAAACTAATGGTCCACCAGATTGTCCATCACTCGGGGGATAGAAAAGGGACATTCTACCTCGACTTGACGGTCTGTCAAATTTTCGGCGGCCCATTATTTTGGTCGTTGCATGATGGCCAAAAAAAGGGGTTATTTTGATGAAATTGGTATCAATGGAAATCTTATTCAATGATCTACATAACAAAAAGTAGGAATTAGGGATATAAAACACAATATAAACATCAATCACTTTGGAAGCCACCCTTATCTACTCAAAAGATAGATTTAGGCTTATGGAACAATTAGAGTATTACAACTCTCAAGGTTAATAGCTTTCTCAGCAATCGCCTTCTCCAGATCATTAATTTTTATCATGTTAGGCTGTGGCATCTGTGGCTTAGGCAGATTAATAAGAAAGTCCAAAGAGATCTTTTGTGGTAGATATTCCATCACCCCACACTTATCCCCATCGATAACAGTAGTGATGCATAAATATTTTTAGTGGGATAGTGCGTTAAATGGATTTTACACTTTAAAAATTGCCTCTTTGTCATCCAACCTTTTTGTAAGTGTGCAATCTCTCACATCTATCAAAGCTCATCCCATCACTAAAAATGCATGTCCCAAGATGACTTATACTCTTTTATCTTCTTGAAAATCTAATACAATAAAGTTAGCAAAAATAATAAACTTACCAACCTTGATGGGAAGATCCTCTATGGCTCCTTCAGGAGGGGATATGGTCCCATTTTCCAGTTGTGATAATACAAAGCTCGATCTTGGCTTTACTAAGCCCAAAGTACTGAACAGTAAGAGAGGTATCAAGTTGATAATAACTCCTAAATCACTAAGTACGTGAACCACATCACTATTACCAATTTGAATAGGAAGAATGAACTTTCCAATGTCCTTGAGATTTTTGGGCAATTTTTATGTCACCATAGAGCTATACTCCTCAGTCAGTTCTACTGACTTTATATCCTGTATCTGAATTTTATTAGCAACCATACCCTTTACGTACCTAGCATACTTGGGCATTCCCTACAAAATATCTAAAATTTGTAAATTTATGTGAAACTCTATGAATGTGTCAAAAAACTTCTTAAAGAATGCATCCTCCTTTGGTATTAGCCTCTACAAGAAAGATGGTGGCATTTTCTTCTTCACCTTCTCAACAACTTTAGTTTTTGAGTACTCACACTTCCTCGAATTTTTAGAAGCCTAGACATAAACATGTTTAAGAACCTAATCAACATCTACCTCCTTAGTTTTCTTTAGAGGTTCTTTATTAAGCTCTTTACCACTCTTCAAAGTGATTTTCATGACTTGTTTAGGAGTTTTAGTAATACTTGGAAAACTACCTTGAGTCCTGGTATTTTATGTTGCTGTTATCTGACCTATCTGTATCTCCAAGTTCTTTGTAGACGCTTGTTGGATTTTCATCTATACCTTCTGAATTTTTATATCTTCTACCGATTGTGCTTGACCAGCTATAACTTGTTTCAACATCTATTCCATATTTCTTGTTGCCTAATTCACTTGAGCTTGTAGTTGTTGAAACTACTGTTGGTGGATGTTCCATTATTGATTTATTGGCTAAGTCTGCCACTTTATGCTATAAGCGTTCCCATAATTAGGCCTCTGAACATTGCCCATAAACATTATAGACACAGGATTTGCAGCACACATATATGCAGAATGAACACTACTTCCACACACCATGCACCTAGTGCTCATTTGCTAAATTGCATTTACTGTAGTTGCAGGCCGTGTAATACCTAATTTAATAATGCTTATCTGATTTTACTAAGAAGCAACTTGGGTGGATATAGAAGTAAATTGATCCACCTCCAACATACTAGAAACCTTTTTTTTTGCATTTATTTAGTTGAAATGCCATATAGGATTTCCTTGAGCAATCCAATTCAACAAAGTTTACAGCTCATCATATGTCATCTCTAAAGCTTAACCTCCTGCAGTTGAATCTAGAAAATTTTTTATTTTATGGTTAAGTGCCTCAACAAAAGTAAGATAATTCCTCATTTGATTGTTGATGGTATGGACAGTCCCAAAGAAGAGCTTTGAACTATGCCCAATCATGATATAAATTCTTATCTGGCTTCTATTTGAAGCACATAATCTAACTACGAGATCTCACCATCCTGCTAGATGGAGAGATCAGATGAGAAATCTCAGGGCTAAGTCATACCAGAGAGTGATTGAATTTTCCGCCTTCACATCCAACTACTTCTTTGCTTCCCTCAATAGTAAAACGGGAAATAATGTCATCCTAACATAGTTAGTTAACACACCCATAGGGATGAATATGTCATTGATCTCCATAAAGTTATTTAGATGGAATTGTGGAACTTCATGTGAAATTTCAGTAAATTCTCCACTACTAATCAAAAGTTGCACCATGTTTTTTTTTTCAATTAAAAATTATCTCTAGTTGTTGGTTTCTGGAAAGGGGAAGTGAAATTTGTTAAAAATAGGATTACCACTTCTCTTACTGTCCTATGGGTTTGTTGTACTTCATCCTTAAGAGCAGGATTATCTTGACCTTCTACAATTTGCGGGACACAAGGGAGAAGGATTTCTAATCTCCTTCATTGATGGAAGTGTTGCTCTGGTTCGAGACTTGGTTCAACCAATTCGTTATCCCTTGCTAGCTTACTAGTTTGAAAACCTGTTTCCTGTAAATAAAAAACCAAGACCAAGCGTAAAGTACCAAAGAAATCTAAAATGCGAACTAAAACAAAAATAGTTGCCAATTTATAATTCCCCGTTTTGTGCCAAACAGCACGCACAAGTGTACATGGCCTTACAAGTAGCAAAGTGTCCCTTTGACAAGACAAGTCTTGATCCAACAGGTACTAGTGTTAAGAAACTATCAAACTCAAGTTCATTTATTAAGATTAGAATGATGCAACGTAACCAAAAGATTTTGAAAATTCATAATCTAAAACTGAAGTATAAAGTGCGTAACCTAAAGACTTGAGAAAATCAATGGATAAAATCCCAAGGTTAAGGCACTTTAAACTATTATACTATGCTATTTAACTACATTCTTTAGATTTCTTATCTTGGTTATTGATTTGTAGGGTTAATCGCATGATTATTGTCTCTCGACCTCTAATCATCTACCTAACTTGGACATTACAACTACATCTTTGAGCGGGGATTCTAGGTACATCCCTATCCTATATGATAATTGAAATTCCTTATTTTATAAAAGAATAAGAACCTTACTCTACTTATCCCCATATTCTATCTTCCTATTCCCCCTCCTAAGATCAAAAGGTTCACAATATATGTATTCTAAGGGAGTGAAATAATTAAAATAGTTCAAAAAAGGACAAATAAACAACCAAATAGGATAATAAATCCAAATAAATTTAATTCATAACTATAGCAAACATGCTCTTGGCCTTAACCTAAAAAGGGGGCGTTTAGCCACTAATCGATATTATCTTCATCCAAGTACTTTAATACATGATTAAATCTATTAAAAATATAAAACAAAGAATAATAATACCTAATATTCATGCTCAGTAGCCTCCTCAATCTCCCAAGGACATCAAAAAGTGATTTGCAATACATGACAAGTCCTATTTATAGTAGAAGGCAATTTTGCCGTGTGTGGGAAGAGTGAAGGGCTTCATTGCTCAATAAAATATAGAGAGAAATGCACCATGTTGGTTAGTCAAGTCAATATATCAACGTTTCATATTGATTATCTCATTGAGGGAGTGGTGCATCTCACCTATTTTGCATTGGCTCAATGGAATCTGCCTCTTGACACCTTTATTCATCTAAATGTTTCTCCTTCCATCGCTTGCACTATGGTGTTGTTTCCACTAAATTTTCTAATTTTATAGCATCCAAATATAAACAAAATTAACTAAACAATCATCCTATATGATCAAACATAAAAGATTAGAGCTCAAAATAATAAAATGTCAAAAACGGTGAACTAGAAACACGAGCTAAGAGTAGGCTTTCCCATGTGAATCTTTACATCGTGTTTTGACTCTTGACAAGATGCAAGTGAACTTTGAACATTTTAAAAAAAATCTCTACATATAATCACAAAATAATACCATTAGGAACTCTTGTTCTGGTTGCATTTTATCTTGTATTCGTGCTAGGGTGCCCCTAATATCTCATTTTATGATAAATAGTCTTGGGATGTGGGGGTAATGTAAGGTTTGGGACTAAAATTTCTGAACTAAAATTAAACACTTCCTAATCAACCACACAAGCGATGAGTCATTACCACTCGTCACAAGTCGTACAGTACCATTCATTACCTAAGTAGTAAGGCTGCCCTATGTCATAACCGTGGTCACGACTGTCCCCCACGGGTCATAGGGTAAGGTCATGTATGAGTTGTGTTGATGGAATAGTGCACATAATAGTTTGAACACACAAAGTTTCTACTCAGGCCGCAAGTCAAGGCAATGACTAATGATCAGTCATCACAAGTGTTACCCCACCCATAACGACTGGGAGCCATTTCCTAATTACATTTTAAATTAAGGTTAATTTGGTCTTTTTTTCCTTTACACTTTACCGATAACCTTTAAAAATCTAAGGGGTCCTATAACACTAGTTAATAAAATCTAACACTACTCTCATAATCATAAATTGCCCAAAGCAAGAGAAAACTATGGATTTTAAGGAATTAAATCTTCAAGCTCTCAACTTTGGATATTCTTCCTATTATTGTGTGTTTCAGGAATGTCTCTCATCCCAAAACTTTTTTTTTCTTTGTGGCATGAATTTATTTAAAAATCATGTGGTGTAATTGTGGGCTTGAAAATTGGGTTAAGGAGTTTTAATTTGTAATGGTTTGGGGCTGAATTGTGACAACATGGTATGTTTGGAATGGGGGGCATGGGTTCTCCATAATTTATTGATTTTTTGGTATGAAATTATCACTAACCTCAACCTTTTTTGTAATTTTTTTTTGGAACATGAATATATGCATGTTTTAGCTTATTTTTGGAACATTGCATTATGTATAAATGCTAAATGGGTAAAAATGGATTCCAAATGCCTTGATGGCCATTGTTTTGGATTTTCAAAATAGATGTTAGGAGTCAAATTGGTTAATTAGATTGGAATGGCATAATTTGATAAACTTACAAGCATAAATTAGATGAAGATACCAACCAGTAAGTGCCTAAATAAATGACTCTTAGGTTAATGGTTTGGATTATGTGTAAATATTTTAGCTTGTGTTACAGTGGGTTGTGTGGCTCACTGTAATGTAGATGTTTTGAGGGACCAATACTAGAAACCACATTTTTCAGTGCGGGGATCTTTATGACCATGCACATAGATCACACATTATATATTTTGGGGATGGTTGGAGCCTTAGTGTCTTTTTCCCTCGCTTAGATCTCCTTGGTTTTTGTAACTAATAGGTGTTGAGGCCCTTTCAGTAGGGGGAGATGAACCCATATATCCTATGGGTTCCCTTAGTACGGATAGAGCTACAAAGTCCTGGTTAATAATTTTAAAACCTCATGTTTATGACCCTTATACCCTATCCTGACATCCTCTCTCTCTCTATATATATAATGTGTGTATTTGTCTTTGACTGACTTTGGACATGCCATTATTTATCCTTTTCCCTGAGTTACATAATGCTTATCCCACTGATCGTCCTTGGAAGTTGGATCATTTTATGATTTGGAGTCCTAGGATTCTTTGTTTACTCATGTGCAGTCTTAGGTGTAGTGGATATCATTTGAGTTATTGTGTACTGGTGAGCCTCCATCATGCAAAAATCTTTACCATTGCATTGTGTTTCTTTTCTTATTTTGGGAACAATTAGAATTCCATTTTTTATTCTCCTTTGGTTAAGGTCGGGGGCATGTCCCAACCCATTTGGTATTCTTATTTTTAGAGGCTTTTGTGGACATAAGTGGGTTGGATGTTGGTTATGATTCTTAGACTGTCTCTGTATTATCTACTTCTATTTCTATATATATGATGGTCTTCCACTTTTTATCTTTCTTATGTTCTTGATGTTAGGCTAAGGTGGTGGTATTCAACTCATAGTAGGCTAGATTTACCTGTCACAACTAGGCCTTGGTTCAGTCTATCACAATTATTGTATTGTTGTTATCTATTTTTTTGTTATTATTGTATATGTGTGGTTCGACTATGTTCTTGAAGCCTTACCTTTAGTTTGGGTGTTGATATTCTCTTTTCATATTAGTTTGGGTGACAGGCTTTGTTGTCAAGTCTTGTTGCGACAAGTGCCATCATGAACCTTAGTTTTTGGATCATGAAAAAATGGTACCAGAGCTCCCAGGTTCATTCGTCTCATCAATGAAGGAATAGAGTGTCTAGTAGAGTCTTGTGGATCAGTTCATAAACGCCCATATCTATCTTTGAGAGGATATAAGATATCTTGAGAAATATTTCCTAATTTTGTTCCTTATTATTCCAATTCATTCAAACCCTCTATATTCTAAATTAATTTTCACTTTTTTCTTCTCAGAAGGTAAGGATTAGATCACGCGAGGCTATACATGAAGAGCCATCATCCGAGGAGACAACCCAATCTTGGGGGCGAGTTACAGGTCATGTATGTGTTCAAGGTAAAGGAAGGGAACGAGGATATTCCCTATCCACAAGTAGTGCTAGAGGGCTCTCCTTTGTGACTCAGGTTGGGCATGTTGGAGATATAAGCCTGCTCAAGTTCCATAGAGTTCTTCTTCCCCATTCATTGAGGGGTTATTGATTTGCTTTCAAACTCCTATAGAAGGTGCTCATTTTAGTAAACTAACTGTCCCTTTAGATAGAGTAATGTAACCCTGTCTATTCTAGAGTATACCAATGGTGTTCCTTTGATATTGAGTATGGATCCTCAGTGGTACCATGAGCAGCTTGTGGTACTCCATAGACTCCTAGTGTTGTTCCTTTATATGTATCTTTATATGAGTATGGTATCCTCATATCAGTAGTTTAGCCATCATCTATGCTCCTCCCTCAGGTTGGATTTTAGTTATCAAGATTCACTATACCTCCTATTGTTTCACTGTTTAGGTCCCCCAGGTTAAGTGGTATTATGGGTAAGGATGACTATGAATTCTTGCTTGATTGTAAGCAAAAGTTGTATAGTTTTGGATTTCTCGATTCACAAGGGATTCCTTATACTACTTACCAGTTAAGAGATGTAGCTAGGGATTGGTGCATGTCACTTTTTAGTTGTGGACCTATTGGTTCACCTGAGATGACTTGGTGTCAATTTGTTGAGGCCTTTTAGGATAGGTTTGTGCCTTTTGTTCTAAGGGATGAGATGAAAGATAAGGTTGATCATTTTTAGAAGGGATCCATGACTCTTGCAAACTATGTGGCACTTTTCTTTATCCAGATATTCTTATACAAGTATTGCCACCAATTCAAAAAAGATTCAGAATTTCATAAAGCTATTGGATGTTTCTCTTCAGCTTACTACTGCCCAGATGGTAGTATCAAGGGAATCATTTTAGAGTATAGTGGATCATGAGAAGATGACTTAGTCTTTTATCAAGTGATAAAAGAGGCCCCAAGAAGATGCGGGCAAGATTAGGCATCAAACTTTTTGAGGTATAAATTATGGAGGATTTTTGGTATCAATACAAACATATGAAAAAAGCATTTAAGGATTCAGGTAATGGGTCTTTTGGTTCTGCAACTTTGGCTGGTCATTCTATCCAAACCATACATTCAAATATTTAGTCCGGCCATAGAGTTTGCTATATGTGTGACAAATTTGGCCAGCTGCCCAAAAATTTTACCTGTTGTTTTTCAGGCCTACTCTTTTAGCGATAGTAAGAGGTTACCATAAGAGAGGTAAAGATTCTTAAAGATATATGTGTGGGAGAAGTAGTGGTACCCGCAGGGGTGGTCATAGGTCTATTCTATAAGGATGGGGACATAGATAGTGATATGTTATATCAGAGGTGTATGATCTCTTTTTGCAAGTTCTAGGTTTACCAAATCCTTTATCATACTCGTGTGTGCTATGATCATCACTTCTACCGGTCAATCAACATTGCGAATCTCAGGCATTCCTGCCTCATCACATAATCTCTGGATCAAGAAACAAAACGGAAGAGAGGGAATGTCCCCAAATGCCCATTCATGCATCTCATATCCGATCAATGCTGGAAAATAACCCTCATATCCTGCCATCACACTTGCAATCAATATAGCTTGATCCCTTGTCAATGGACTTTCATATGTATTTGGACATAATAAAAAATGAATCACTATAAATAGAAACTTGGTGAAAAAATGAATAACCACCTTCTTAATCTCCTCTTCACCTAAATCCAGGAGGCATCATCACCAAGGTCTAAAATCTGGTTGCCAATCAACGTCATCAACCCCATCCTCTATTATTTGTATTCAGTATCTCTTATCGTGCGTCTATCTTATGCTAACCTCAATAGGAAATCATACTCTCTGTAGATGTTGGACCTACATAGACAGGCCTAAAGAAAATTTATAGATGGATGAAACTAAAATATAAACTTGAACTCCTTTCACAACTATATGATCTAACTAAGGATTATCTGTGCCTCTATCGAATCTAGTTGTGGTAAATTCAACTCTTGTGGTAGAGGAAGATAGAACTCTCTAACCAAGGTCTGGTTGTAGGAACCCTAGGGTTTAGTCATCCACCCTTATTCATATCACTCAAATATGTCCCTCAGGTCTGGTGCCCCTGCTAGCCCTGATAACTCAATCCTCCTATCATCCCAACTAGCCGTTGTAGGCCATCCTGGCTCATTAATAAACCTGTCCTACTTATAAATCAACAATATCCCCTCTATGCACCACTTAGGGTTTATCTCAATTATAGGTATAGTTGAGGTATGTGCATACTCTGATCCACCCTAAGTATAGTCTATGAAGTGAAAACTCACCCTAGGTATAGTGTACGAAGTGAAAATTCTAGTAAAACTTATGAGGTATGTATTTGTGTCAACAGTCAGCAAGCCACCAAACACAGCTTTTAGATTCAAACTCCATACCTAGGACAATGCAGGATGAATGACATCTCATGTCTCAATAGGCTGGAGGAACGATAACTCCTGTCTTGATAAGATAAGCATATCACAAGTCCTCATTTAAATTATCATGTGGTGGAAAGTACTGATAGGTTGACAGAAGTTGAAAATTATTCTTTCTACCTCTATCTAGATTTCTGTCAAATTACACTCGATGATATGCTCCTTGTCTCTACCTTTCCAGCTCTACATCCTGAGATATACGAAGGGCATCCATATCCCTTCTAGCATTATCAGTATATTATTATTCTAATAAATGTTCAGTGGTTTGATCAATTATCTCCTGAATAACACCAGGAGGAGTAGGATTCAAGCCAGTAGAATTATCCCGAAGCCCCTAAATATGACCTTCATGTTCGTATTTTGACATCTTATAATTTGATTGTAGGATTTTCTCTGGCTCTGAATTATGTGGTATTACAGGATTTCATTGACTCCTGGTGCTAGGAATGCATCGACATATTCCCGAAGAAGAATAAAAAATAAAAACTTAAAACCTCAATGACTTCAATCAATAACTCCATAACTGTATTCTCTGCCAACGACACTAAAATTTTCATGTCGCCTAAAACTACACCTACACGAAATATAATGTGGTCGATGTTAAAATATACTAATCCAACTAACTTAGGTCGAACCCATTGTGATTCAGCTAGAAATATCTCTTGAACTTGCTAAAATCATTGGGCAGTGTCGAAAATCAAATGAGGATTTAGCAGTAGTCAAGAAAAACTAAAAAAACTTGAATGCTTTCTGTTGTGATCAATCTGAGAAGAACACTAGGGCATTGTACCCCTGGCTTTAATCTCCATAGGTTTGTCATGATAAATCAACTATATCCCTGCTACACATGCAGAATCAGACAAGTTATGTATCACTAATTATATCTAGACACACCTTGGTGAATATCACTCAAATCCTCTCGATCTCAAAGTGTCGCATTACTAACCCTAGTCTTGGTTCCCAGAATAACTATCTCTTCTCAGTCTTAACATACTTAAATGAGGGTTGGTATCCTTGAATCACTATTGTGATTATATTTACCTAATATCTACCACTCTCTTAAGTTAGTTTTGAATACAAGATGATTTCTAATATTTGTAACTATTAAGAAAGCTATCAAAGAAACGAAAACACAATACACGTAGCAATAATGATCTAGAAGGAATCTCACAGTTTTCCTACTTCTTGATCTGCCATGGTTCCCATAACCCTAGCAAGGGAATTAGCCGCTCATAGTTGCAAAAAAATCAATGGAAATCAATCAAGAAGTCATTTGAATCATATCACAATAAAGGATGAAAAGTCCAAAGTCAGAAATCAATTGATCAACCAAAAACCAAGAACAAAAAAATACAAAAGATCAAAAGTCAATCATGGAATCAAAATATGTTTGGGAAAAGCATGAGCGCATAAAATGACTAAAAATATCATAAGAGTATTCATAGATTACATAAAAACCTTAAAAATTTAAACCAAAAAAACTGGGAAAGTTGGGTGGGTGGCCACCAACAATGCCACTTACGGGCCTTAAGTGGCACCTACACCACGTAAATGACCCCACACAGGTAACAAGAAATATTCTTCTATATTTTCTCTGAACTTTTGACACTCTGACACTTGTACAGGAACCTACGATACCATAGGTGGTACGTACATTCTATAGGTGACCCTTCGTAAGTAGAAGTATAAAGTCTTCAACTTTTAATTATCTGAATTTTAATTTTCGGCTACTTACTTTGTCACTTACATCAGATAGGTGCAACCTATGCCATGTTGTTTGCACCATAGGTTGCCAAACTTCATCTTTTAACTCCTTTATATTCTATTTAGCTCCCAAAACCTATTTCTCTTCTAATTAGACATAAAAACACAATATATCTACAAAAACAAACCTAAGTACTTACATATTTTTTGGGCTTAAGGATTGAAAGTAACTAGAAACCATGGTACATCAACACCCTCAACTTAGAATATTTGCATGTCCTCAAGAAACAAAAACACAACACGATGATAAACTAAGTGAAACCTAAGATATCTACTGTAATGCCCCAAATCTGGTACCCGAAATGCCATACAATGATGATAACCCCAAAGGATCATAAGATAAACCATGACTGATATCTATAAGTAAGCACTGCATAATATATTGTACAATTGCGGAATAAAAGCTTAAATGGCCATAAGGTTCAAAAATCTAAAAAAACATAACATCTAGAGATATAGTATATCAATACCAAAATTACTAAAATAAATATATGAATATGTAAGTCTAAAAACCTCTAAACTGTCTGAATAAGGAGTTGATGGGATATGTCCCTAACTAACTCAAACTGCTAAAATAAACTAAGTACTGAAAGAATGAAATAGTTAAATAATAATATCTTGAATAATGAGGACTCACTGCTAGTCTGTTAGCTGAACGACTTATCTACTAAGGATGCTCTGGAGCTTGTGCTTCTGAACTTATGGTATAAAACACCATAGCACAAATGTGTCAGTATAATTGAATGTACTAGTATGCAAGTGAGGTAGGTTGAATGGAAGGGGTTTATATGGATGAACAATACTAACTGATAGAATAACATGAATATGAGAATACATGCATCAATATGTGAACTGTGACTAATATCATGACATCACTGAATCTGAATAATGATAACATAAGTTTTGTATATTTGATGGAACTAGCTGAGTTCCGTACTAAACTGGGTGACTGTATCTAACTTTCCTTAATTTTGTAAAACTATCTGAGTTCTATTACTAAGACTATAACTATAGGAAGTAGTCATCGAACTGACATGCCCCAAATAAAGCATTATAGATGAGTTGGGGTCCAATCTGTAACCCTAAATGGAAGGGTGTAAATACCGCGCCACTGGTAAGGACAAGTTGTGAGTGATCTCTCCTCTAATAAGAACTCTAAGGAGAATAGTAGGACCTTCATCTAACAGGTTAAGCCACCTCATGAACCCTCATCTAACAGTTTAGATGTCTCAACCTAAGCTGGCTGCATAGTTCTGGAGCGCAAGGATTGCTTCTAAGCATCACACCCTCTACTCGTAGGTGAGTTCCCATCCTTGGGCCCACTCGGTGCTGAATCCTACTCCCATCTGATTAGATACTAAATTTATTAAACTAAACTAACTGGAATGATTTTACTGAGTTCCATTAACTAATGAAATATTACTAAGATCTGATAACTGACTGCGATTACTGAGATTATTAAGATTAGTGAGTTTTTCTTAGTCATGAGACTGACTGAATTCTACTAAACATGGCTTGACTGAGAGTATCTTGAAAAAATGACACTGGCTCTAGGCACACAACTAAATTGTAAGGTACAAGTACCCCCAGGACTCGATAGTATAAAACTGACAAGACAAGATACTTTCTGGACACACAACCATAATCAACAATCCATAATATAGTCATTTGGGAATTTCATGAGGAACTTGATTATCTTGGTTTGGTACATGAATAGGAAAGCATTTAAACATGTTATAATTTCATAGGATAATCTCATGAACTATCCATCAAACAATTTCAATGCATAACAATAACATGGAAGTTATATTGAACATAAGGGTAAAGCATTGGTTCATCAATTTAGTCATAATTGAGTCCTAAAGCATGATTCTTGTTCTTTGGGAATTTTATCAAACACATTGCATGAATAATCTTAGGATTAGGCATATACACTAGTTAATAGATCATGGTTACTTAAATCAACTCCATTTAAAATTTTCCAACTTATATACTAGCATAATTTCATGAAAAGTACATAAAAACTCTTACTTGGGATTCATACAACCACACCAACATTGAAATAACAATTCATGAGTTTAAAAATGGGATTATTGAGCTTCACGGGTGAAAGAAACCCATCAATCAACACTTTACATACCATAAAAGCTTGAATCTTAAAGGAGGTTAACTTTTCTTGAAGGTTCTTGAATGGTGACATTTTGATTCTTGAGTTTTCTTGGAGAAGGGTTTGAATCTTGTTCTTGGGTTTTGATATTGAATTAAAACCTAATTTAGATGTTATGGATGAATGAGGAGTTAGGTTCTTTGATTTGATGTAATTAGGGGTTAAAAAGGGTGGGAAAAGACCCCAAAAGCTTTTTAAAATGTTGTTTCAGTATTGTTTTAGACAAAATTGACGGTCTAGGTGATGGACCGTCACTCCAATCATCACTTTTCATCCATAAAATAGCCTTAATACCCCAGTTGCGATGGCCAAAGCGATGGTCCATAGCTGACTTGACAGTCCGTCAGCCTGCCTGTCGCTACTGGGAAGCTCGAATAGCTCTCAGTAATACGGTCGTAACTCTACTCCGATACCAGATTTTTTGAAAATTGGTATCATTGAAAATCTAATTCAATCATCTATATTTTAGTTGGTTATGACCTCAATAATTCATAGTAACACAAGATATTCTTATTTGAAATTGACTATGACAATATCCTTCTCAAGAATTCAATCGGTAAGGGATGTTTTGATTCATCTAATATCTAGGACATATTTGAGGCCTTAATATACATATACTTTATCATAAAACTACAAAATCACTATAATTTTTTTCTCATGAGATTGAAGCATGGTTCTACTATCGGTTGGGATTCTTGGGTTAATGTAATATCTCCCCCTTAGGAATATTCATCCTCGAATGGACTAGCTAAGCTGAGATTTCTATAGACTTAACTTACTTAAAGAACGAGAACATCTGAAACATGTCTATATGACTGAAATTATAAAGATTCATGATAATCATGCATATCTAATGCATAGTTTTATGAATGAGTTGATACATGAATGCATGACTGAGGGTACTGAAAAGCTGATCACGCATATTTGATGCGTGAATACATGAATGAACTGACTCATGAATATGCAAATGAACATGTAAGGGTAAAGATACCAAGTTTGAAATTAAAAGTAAGCATAGTTTGAAACTGAAATTTGAACCATAAGCTGAATGAACTTAAGGAAAGCTATTACCTTGGGTTGGGTCTGAATTAGCAGAGAAAAGGTGAGGATACTTGGTCCACATATCTGCTTCTATTTCCCAAGTAGCTCCTTAAACAGACTGATTCTGCCAAAGAACATTAACTAGAGGTATTTCTTTGATCCTCAGTCTGCGAATCTGATAGTCAAGAATTTCAACTAGAATTTTCTTATACGAGAGACTGTTCTATATATTTATGCCCTTAACATTGACTACAACTGCTGGATCACCTATGCACTTTTCTAGAAAGGGACATGAAATACTAGATGAACTGAAGATAGATCTAAAGGAAATTCAAGATCATAAGCTACTTTGCCTAAGCGACTGAGAATTTTGAAGGGACCGACATATCGGGACTGAGTTTTCCCTTCTTGCTGAATCTCATCACTCCCTTCATGGGAGAGATTTTCAAAATACTAAATTTTATTTGATCTCAACTCTAGATCCTTTACTAAACACGCATGCACAGGAACATAAGAACATAACTAAGTTTTGTAACGTGTGACATAGACTGACTATCGTGCACTGAACTAAGCCATTTAGTACATAGCTTAAGACTGAGATTGGAGATAGAGGGTCAACCTATGGGTACCCACTTCTTTAAAATGGGTTCATTATGTGAACAGAGAGTGGTATTTTTATGTCATGAAAGTTCGGGGGATTATAATGTATGTCCCCCTTGGGACACTATGTCCCTTAAAGAATGTTGGGCTAATTTTCCTTTCTTTTTAGCTATGAGAAAACTGAGGTGATGGACAAGGCAACTGTAAATTGAATCGTGACTGAATAACTGGATTTTGAAACTAAGGAATGATACATGAACTGAGCTGGACACACAACTACCTGGTAATAGTTACATTCATGAGACTTCAGATAGTTCGACTAGATTGAAAAATGGGAAGCCACACCATACAAACTTGTTCATCCGACTGCTAAACTGAATTGATGGCTTTGCGGACTATCTCATACTGAAAACTTATACTTGACTGGAGTATTTTTATGAAACTCTTTCTATAGTGTTGTTGTGACCTTAGAGAGAAAGGAAATCTTGGCCTAGTCTGAGCAGGATATCTGAATAGGGGATCACCACATGGCTGGGGTTCTTATACTAGGAGGCAATGCCTATGAAGCATCATCTAAAATAGAGTTTCTAAACCTTATGCACTGCATCTAAATTTTTCAAGCTTAGACATATCCCTCGAATACTCCTTCTACTATACTCTCTGCCTTAGTGCAACACATCACTTGAGACTACTGAAAATATTCACATGGGTTCTGAGCATGAATGCATAAACATACTAACTTATCAGATTAAATGCATGGCTGATAGTTGAATACTGGGTAGGTAAGAATGAAATATACTTAGTCTGAATAACTGACTGAAACTATAGAGCATTATGCATAGAAGGTAATGATTGACTGGGTAATATAAGAAAACTGAGCATGAATGAGTGAAAATTGTATAATCTTAAGGATGCAAGACCAAACGTATAACATGATTTGGAAACATTCTATAAACTGAGGTATTGAAATACTAATAACTGAATAGCTAATAATCATATGCTATGGTCAAGAAAACCTAAATCTGGACTAAGTTTCTGATCTAATTACTGAACTAGAGCTGACACTATAATTAAGACTGCAACTAGACTCATACTGGAACTAAATATTAGCTTCTTATAGCCGAATATCAATATATGAGGTTTAGACTAATACTAAATTTTGATGGCTAAGTAACTGATAGTTGAAAGCCATAGTTCTGCAGGACTATCTGAGTCCTTTACTGAATATTGATTACTGAATTGACATTGTAACTGAGGCCTGAGGGATAGAGCATCAACACCATAGATTTCATTGAGAGATCTAAACTGAGGGTATATGTGAATAATTTGAGTTTAGATAATCACTCAAAAGGGAGAATGATTCATGTGAGTTGACCATACTGTAAAGCATGACATAAGTGCATTAGTCATGAGTTGCATTACTTGAGTTTGAATTCTCTGTACTCATGGGACATGATTCATAACACAGAGTGAACTGGAACTCCTTATACTAGGAACTATGAGCGTATATGATTCTCACTAACGTGCAAAAATATAAGCGATGATCATAGAGATGATATGTAGGACATGAATAGATATCATGATAACTGATGGGTTTTGAGGTTCTGTAACACTTTTATGAGATGGTCTGCATGATCACGCTCACTGAGGAGTAGACAAGAATGTCACATATGAAAACTATCATGAATATGTCTAAGTACTGGTTGAATACATGGTAAATCGAGACCATGAAAGTTTTGGGGCATTGGTAACACCAAAGGACATGACTATGAATTCAAAATAACCATACCGTGTTTTGAAAGCTATTTTTGGAATATCATATTTGGTGAGTTCTGCTGATGCCATTTTGTATGGAAGAATAGATATGGGATAAGTATCTAAAGAAAGGTCAAGGCCGAAGTCTATTTCCCTCTACGGTAAGATCTTCGGGAAAGACATATAAATATTCACTCTCAACTGAAACTAACTCAAGACTGGGCATTTCAGAAGAAGAGTCCTTAACTCAAACAAGATGATAGACATATCCCTTATATATCATTTTCCTAGCCTATAGGTAGGAAATAAAATGACCTCTGAATACTGAAATACTACACTTCCACACAAGGACAGGTCCATTTGGAACTGAAACTGGACAACTTTATTTTTGCAGTTGACTATGGCATGGCAGGAATGAAGGCACTCCATGCTGAGAATGACATCAAAATTAGTCATCTTTAATTCGACTAAGTCTGTTGAAGTGACCTTCTGAGATACCATCACCAGATAGATCCTGTATACCTATCGAGCTATGATGGATTTACCCACTGAGGCAGATACTTAGAAGGTCTCGAATAGAATTTAGGGACTGACTCTGAAATCAACTACTATATAAGGATTAAAAAAAGACAAAAAAAAACCTCCTAGATCTACCAAAGCGTAAACACGCAAATGAAATATCTTTAACATACCAGTGACCACATCGGAATAATTTTTCATGATTTTATCGGGACTGAAGAGCATAAATTCAGTTTGGGTACTACCCACTGGTAGCACTGGAGGTGGCACCCTGCTGATTCGGACAACTGGACTAAGCTGAGGAATGATTATACTGACCCTAAAAATCTGACTAGGGATAATCTCTAACTCTGTGGACTAGCTTGCCACATCTGAAATAGACATTTTTGCAAGCTCTGCAAATACCCTGATGGTTCTTACCAGAAGTCTAACAAAGGGCATGGGTTCAGGTACTGCTCACATTGCCTTGAGGTTTAGGGCTTGGCACCCTTTCCCTATTGTCGTCTCTGAGTTTTGGCACTAGAGCACTGGTTGAAGAAGGGGCTAGGACAATATCCTGTTGATTTCTCTAAGCTACTACTGTGTAAGATAAAGTGAGGGAGTCCGTTCTGAATTCTCCATGAATGACATGCTCATCTAGGGAATCTACATAGAAGTCCTATGGTGCTGATTGATTCCCGGTTCTCCTTTCGTTAGCTCTTTTGGGAGGCATGATCTATAAATTAAATAGAGAAATGGATTAGACTAAAAGTTAGATTTAATGTAATGCTCACTAGCATAACATGAATACTGAAAGGAGGGAAACTATTCCAAAAACATTTAAAATCCTCTTGTACATAAATGTAGCGTGCAACATACCCATACATAAGACTCTACTAGATGTGGGTTTTTAGACTTACTAGGAAACTGTTGAACCTTAGGCTTTGATACCAAGTTTGTAACTTCCCAAATCTGGTACCTGGAACCCCACATGGTGCTTATGATTGTGAAGGACCATAAGCTAACCCATGACTGATATCTATTACTAAGTACTGCATAACATACTATATACTTGCAGAATAAATGGTTAAAAGGCCATAAGGTTTAAAAATCTGATAAAATATATCATCTGGAGATATGGTATATCAATACTAAAACAATTAAAACAACTGCTTGAACATGCAAGTCTAAAAGCCTCTAAATTGTATGAAAAGGGAGTTGATGGGACATGTCCCCAACTAAATCCAACAACTGAAATAAACTAAGTACTGAAAGAATGAAATAGTTAAATAATGACATCCTAAAAAATGTGGACTTACTGCTAGTCTATCTATTGAATGGATGATCTACTAAAGATGCTCTGGATCTCATGTTTCTGAAACTTTGATATAAAACACCATAGTGCAAATGCATCAGTATGATTGAATATATTGGTATGCAAGTTAGATAGGCTGAATGCAAGGGGTTTACATGCATAAATAATACTAACTGAATGAATTATATGAATGTGAGAATACATACATGAATACGTGAACTGTGAATGAGATCATGATATTACTGAATTTGAAACTTATAACATAAGTTTCATAAATCTTATATACTATTATCTTAATGACTATCTGATAGTCCTATTGCTGATGGAACTAGCTGAGTTCCATAGTAAATTGGGTTACTATATCTGACAGTCCTGAATTCTGTAGAACTATCTAAGTTCTATTAATGAGACTGAGACTAAGACTATAACTATAAGTAGTCATCTAACTGAACTTTCCCAAATAAAGTATTATAGCTAAGTTGGGGTCTAATCTATAACCCCAATTAGAAGGGTATCAATACCACACCACTGGTAAGGACAAGCTGTGAGTGATCCCTCATCTAACAAGTACTCTAAGTAAAATGGTGGGAACCTTATCTAATAGGTTAAGCCACTTCATCAAACCTTATCTAATAGGTTAGATGTCTTAAACTACGCTGGGTAAGTAGTTCTAGAGTGCAAGGATTGCTTCTAAGAATCATACGCTCTACTCGCAGGTGAGTTTCCATCCTTGGGCTCACTCGGTGCTCAATCCTACTTCCATCTAATTAGACACTGAATTAATTATACTGAACTAACTGGACTGAGTTTACTGAGTTTCATTAACTGACGAAATATTACTAAGATCTGATAACTGACTGAGATTACTAAAACTATAGAGTTTTTTAGAGCAATGAGACTGACTGAATTCTACTGAACATAGTTTGACTAAGAGTATCTTGAAAACATGACACTGGCTCTAGGCACACAGAAAAATTGTCAGGTACCAGTACCCCCAAGACTCGATAGCATGAAATTGATAATACATGACACTTCCTGGACTCACGACCATAATTTACAATCCATAAGACAATCATTGGGGAATTTCATGAGGCACTTGATTATCATGGTTTTGAACATGAATAGGAAACATATAAACATGTCATAATTTCATAGGCTAATCTATTGAATAATCCATCAAACAATTTCAATGCATAACAATAATATGGAAGTCATTTTGAACATAAGGGTAAAGCATTGGTTCATTAATTTGGTCATAATTGAGTCCTAAAGCAGGATTCTTGTTCTTTGGGCATTTTATCAAACACATTGCATGCATAACCTTAGGATTAGGCATATACACTACTTCATACATCATGGTTACTTTAATCAAGTCTATTTTAAAGTTTACAACCCATATACTAGCATAATTTCATGAAAAGTACATAAAGACTCCAACTTGGGATTCGTACAACCAAATCAACTTAATTAAAAACAATGCACCATATTGAAATCACAATTTATGAGTCTAAAAATTGGATTATTGAGATTCGTGGGTGAAATAAACCTATGAATCAACACTTTACATACCTCAAAAGCTTGAATCTTGAAGGAGGTTAACTTTTCTTGAAGGTTCTTGAATGGTGACATTTTGATTCTTGAGTTTTCGTAGAGAAGGGTTTGAATCTCATTCTTGGGTTTTGATCTTGAAATAAAACCTATTTTTTATGTTATGGATGAATGAGGTGTTATGTGCTTTGATTTGATGTAATTAGGGGTTAAAAAGGGTAGAAAAAAACCCAAAAATCCCTTTAAAATGTTGTTTCAGTGTTGTTTCAGACAAAATTGATGGTCTAGGTGATGGACCATCACTCTGGTGACTTACCTTTACTACAACCATCATTTTTGGGATATAAAACAGCCTTACTACCTCAGTTACAACAACCAAAGTGACGGTCCATCACTAACTTGATGGTCTGTTAGCTTGCCCGTTGCTCTTGGGCAGCTCAAATATCTCTCAGTAAAATTGCCATAACTTCTTACTCCAATACTAGATTTTGGCAAAATTCATATCAGTAGAATTTTAATTCATTTATCAATCTGTTGGTGGGTCATGTGCTCAACAATTCATAGTATAACAAAAGATATGCTTGTTTGAAGTTAACCAGGACAATATCCTTCTCAAGAATTCAATCGGTAAGGGATGTTTTGATTTGTCTAATAGCTAGGACATATTTGAGGCATTAATATACGTCTAAATTGATCATATAACTACCAAATAACTTTAATTTATTTCTCATGTGCTTGAATCATGGTTCTACTTTCGGTTTGGATTCTCGGGGTATTACACCTATGGTAGTCAATTTCAATTTAAGCTTAGAAACATCACCCTCTTCTATTTTAATATTTAAAGGCCAACTACATGGATATCACTGTAGCATAACAATGTGATATAAGGGAATCAAGTTATTGCATTACATTAGCAACATACAATCAGGCATATGTACAAGTTGCACTAGTTGAACAAATAAGCAGTTAGCAACACAACTGATGTACCCTCACACTAAAGAAATCCCTCTCACCCAAATAAATCATGTATTTTAATGTGGGGATGATCATGAGACATTTACACATACAAAGAAGTTATAATAATGTGCATAGAAAACCATTGGCTTGCCCTTATTTTCTTTACCTTAGTTTACAGACATTCGAACTAAGATCACTATAGGACTTTACTTGGCTTGTAATGTAGGCTTGGGGAAGGTATAGTACATTTGGGAATTTATTTACTAAGCTTCCTTGGAACTACACTTACATTTTGGGTTCCAATTATAAACCCACTTTTTCATTTATTCCACCCTTATTTCTCCCTTTTTATTCTTTTATTTCATATTCAGGTTGGGTGTGGTTTTTTTATTCATTCTTTTTCATTTTTTTCTCTTCTTTTTCTTTTTGATTTTTTTCATTTTTTTTTTATTTTTTATACCACACCCAATCCTACATTCTTTCTCCTATTTATACCAACTTTAAATCACGCAGCCATATGATAGCCACCCTCAACTTAGGTGTTTTGTTTGAGTTGAGGTGCACATTGTCCAATAAGGACCAGGGCAAAAACTAGTTCATTTTAATAAAAATGGGGAAGTGAATGGTGAAAACAAGAAAAATAGTCTATATAGGATAAAAATAGGGATTAAGGGATATTCACATTAGGAAGGTCATCTAGGCTAAAAGTGTACTAATTTCTAGAATGACTTATAATCCTTTCCTAAACGACAATCCTCCAACCTAGTGAGTACTAACGAAGAAAGTTCAGGATTTAAAACACAAAAAGAACAAATTAACCATCTCACACACATAGCACAGGGTTGCATCTTAAACTACAACCTATCTGATTCATGCAAATATTATCTATGATTATTATGTCCCTAATCCTAATTCCATGATGAATTTCACAATGGTTATATATATATATATACACACACACACATAACACAATTTAAAATTAATTTTTTGGAGGGGTATTATTTTTCTCAAAACCACTTTACGCATAAACAAACAAAACACATCAATTGCCTTAGGTAATCATTTTTTACCTAGTTAAATAAAACCAATAAAATTTGAAATAAAACACAATACAACACAATATTTGCTAGACTTGTTGATTCTATAATTATTCCACTGCTGACAGGAATAGAAGCACGATAATAAAAACTAGTTGTGGCTATAGTACACCCCACCCCCAACTCAAAGATTATGGATTATCCCTAGGTTGTGACTATTATATAAAGCAAAGTAATTAGGTCATAACTCGGATGCACTAGGTGGCCATTTCATGGTTTCCCTAAGTAGGGTCCTTTGGTATCTCAATAGGAAAAGGTGGTAGTGGTTGTTCAGCATTATTACAAGATGCCCCCACTGTAATCTTAGATTGTTGTACCTTATCATGAACACTTGACACCCTAAAATCATGGACAACCTTTTTTAGGGCTAATAAAAGGAAATGAAAGGGTACTATAAATTATCCAGCCTAGCTTTCTTGGTGCCAACCACTGGTATTGTCTCCTCCTCAGCAAATAAATCAACGAATCACAGGCCATGTAGAGGTATATTTTGAGTAAACATATAGATAATGAAAGGAATGGACAAAATATTGTTGTTAATGGAAGAGCATACCTTTACTCATAGAGTGGACACCTCCTTCAAAATCTTACCTAGATCAGGAGCCTATATTTCTCTATAATGAGCCAACACGCTCCCCTCAAAAGCATTAATATGGGCATGTAACTTACTTGTGAATTGTAACATCTCTGCCCAAAGTGAAGCCTATATATACTACCCTCAGTACTATCTAATGTATTCTAAACCAATGGCTGGATCTGTGCATATAATGACGCCATCTCAGATTAACATCATCTAGATGGGCAGTAGTAACATCTTCCCACTCCACTAGGTTGTGTAAGAAATCATGGGGTATTATAATGATTCCTATAACTATATTTATGGTAGTTGCAGTAGAGTAAGAATGCACAGTGGATAGCCCAACTGGTTTAGAAGTGGAGGCAAGGGCTAAAGTAAAAGTAGATAAGGCCTTTATACAACAATCTCAGGTGCATCTATACAATAAACTATATGTATTTCAAACTCAGTATCAATATCCATATCCATCCTATAAACATGCTTTACCAAAATAGAAGGCCCCTTAGACTGGGCTGGAATCACAGTCAGAGGTGCACAAGCTCTTCGCATGAGGATTGGGTTTGCTGGATCTTTGATCATACTTGTATGTCAAATGATCATCACCTATACAGATCGATCAATATTGGGAATCTCAGTCATACCTGTCTTGTCACATAACCTTTGGATCAGGCAAGGTAAGGGAAGAGTGGTTGTGTCCCTAAATGCCCACTCGCATATCTTATATATGATCAATATTGAAAAATAGACCTCATATCCTGACATTAGACTGGAAATCAATTTATATCAATCCAATGTCAATAAGTTGTCCAACAGAGTTGAATATAATTTGAAATAAATCATGTACAGTAAGACTTTGAAGCATAATAAAGCATTAATTTCCTAATCTCCCCCTTTACTCTCAATCCAGGGGGAATTTTCATCAAGTTCTAAAATTAGGTTGCCGATTAACCATGTCAACCCCATCCTCTATTGTCGTACACTGTATCTCTTAGCTCGTATTTGTCTTGCACTAGTCTCAACCAGAAATCACACTCTCTATAGATTTTACAGCTACATAGTCAAGCCTAAAGAGAACTTTGTGGATGGATTCCATAGAAATATCAAATTGAAATCCTCTTACTAATGTTTCCTCTAACAAGGGTTACTCTATGCCTCTACAGCCTCTACGTATAGTCAAATAAACGATGGAGGCATATTATGTGCAAAGCTCCCAAACCAAGGTCTGGTTGTAGGATCCCTTTGGTTTAGTCATCCACTCCAACTAATATCGCTCAAATGCGACCCTCAGGTCTGGTGCCCCTCATGATAAATTAATCCTTGTCTCATTCTAAATAACCCTATTTGTCCATCCTACCTCGGTAATAAATCTATTCTTCTCATAAATTAACTATATCACCTTTACACACCACCTCAGATTTATCTCAGCTATGGGTACAATTGAGGTGTGTAACTAAATTTGGTTCAACCTATGGTGTATTAGAAGGTTGAGGATCCTTTGCAGGGGACTCTGTGGCTGGTGCTAAAGATATGACACCTGATGTGGTACCTAAGTCATACCCTCCTCAAATTAAGGTATTAATAATAGTGACTCATCCTATGACCCCTCCTCAGAATCATTCTCAGACACCACCTCTCCCCTTTTACATTATAGAGAGTTCGGTGGTGAAGTCCTAATTGACTTTATCCTTAACCTTAAAACTAGTTTGGTTGCAACTATCTGTACACCGACCTAAGTAGATGAGGGATGATTTCTCTATTAAGATTGTGGTAGGATATAAACTCCCAAAGTAGCTACAATGATAGTTCCAGCTATATCTTATTTATAGTCTGGTCTTATTAGTCAGTCAGAGAAACCAAGAACTTTTCCATTGAGCCACTATGCTTAGGGGACTCATCCCAATGGTTCAATTGTCCTACTTTCTTTGGTGAAGCCTTTGGTACCATTGTACTTGATAAATCAGTTATTAATGCCCGAAGGATAAGAGTGGAGTAAAAATTTTGAAAAAAAAATCAAAAATCTCAGGAGGCTATTTATGATTGCCATCTATGGGTCGTAGTTGCCACCTATGCCCGTAAGTTGAATTTGTAGGTGAAAAAGCCCTGAAGTTTTAGGGCTTCTGATTTGACACATATAAAGGCACTTACCTCTTGTAAGCGCTACTTACTTGGCTTGTAGATTCTATTATAGGTACCCTTCTAAGGACACTTTAACAATTTTCTTGATTCTCCTAACCCTTTACCAACTTTGAAAACATATCCTCAATCCTTGATTCATTGTCATATCTTCCTGGTGTAACATATGCACAACCCTTCTCCTTATAATCATCCTTGCATCTCCAGTCACCATCTATTTCTCTATTGCACTCCTTGTACCTATCTCTATAGTAGTTCACACCTCAGTTTTTTTTCCTAGAGTTTTGATTGTCTTGAGCAGACTATTGTCCCTTGGCTTGGAGACTCTCCAACTCTCTATCTAGATATTTTTTCTCTTTATCCACATTGGAATCATATGATATTGAGGCCTTACCTTGTGTTCCCACTGTAATCACTTTCTCAGAATTGATCATTGCGAACTTCTTTGTTAATAACAAAACCTCCAAACTTAGCTAAGCAACCTCTTGAGACACTATGTAATTTGTAACTCTGTGCTCACTAGAATCCCCAATAGCATAATTTTGCATGCCACTGTCAGACTCTCGAGTATGCCACATATGGTTTGTAATAGAGATGTGATTAAATACCTTTAATGCTACCTCAAAACATAGGAATAATAATTCTCCTCCAGAAAGAGTATTTTCCATAGCTTTGGAACTGGTATTTAGGGCATGATTGAATATTTAAAGTAAGTTGGTAGCCGTAATTCTATGAATATACACCATTATAAACTTGTTCTTAAACCAAAACAATGCCTCATACATTGATTCAGAATGCAATTGCTTAAAATTATAGATCTCGTCCTTCGACTGTAGTATTATAGATAGAGGGATAAAATAGCTAAAAACTACTTCTGAAACTCATTCCAAGAAGTAATAGATCCACGAGGTTGTTCCCTTAATGATATCATTGCTTCCCCAATTAGAGAGAATGGAAACAACCTTAGTCTTAGAGCTTCCTAATCTACCCTAGGTATTTTGTATGAAGTTCAAATACCAATAAAAGTTATGAGGTGTATGTTTTCATCATTAGTATGCAAGCAAGAAATAGTTTTTTCAAATTCAACAACTGGATCATAGCAATAGTAATATCAAACTTTAAACCCAGGGGCAATGTTGGAGAAATAGTATCTCCTATCTTGGTAGGCTCAACATATCTCAAGTCACCTTTAGAATATCATAGGGAGGCAAGTACTAATAGGTTTCGCGTATTTAAGCTCTACCTCTTCTACCTGTAACTCGATTTCCATTGAGTTCTGCTCAATGGTTTGCTCCTTGTATCTACCTTGCCAAGTTTGCCTTCTAAGCATTACGATGGGCATTCGCATCCAACCTCACATTAGTATCATTTGCTTCAAATAATATATGATTAGTTATTCAATAAATTTTCTCATAAATTACACCACGAAGAGGTAGAGGCAAGCTAATACAATTATCCCAAACCCCTCAAGATAACCTTCACATTTGTTCTCTGACATTATATAAGTCGGTTGTAGCATTCTCTCTAGATTAAGGATCAAGTGGGAATAGAGGATTTCCTTGACTTCTAGTGCTAAGCTTACATTGTTGTATTCCCCAAGAATTAAAACAAAATAAAATCTAAGAACTTCAAAAACTTTAATCAATAACTCTACAACTTTATTGCGCGGCAACACCGACAAAATTTTTATTTCTCCCAAAATTGCACCTCCAAGAAGTATAAAGTAGTCAGTGTCAAAATATTGTAACCCGACTAGTTGGGGTGCAACACATAGGGAAAAGGACATAAATATCTCTCGAACTTGTTGAAATCAATGAGACGATAAAAAAACAAATTGGTGGTTTACAGTAATTGGTAAAAAGTAAAAAAAGTTGAATGCTTTTGGTTGTTATCAATTTTATATGAATAGTAGGACCGTGTTCCCCCTGGCTTCTAACTCGGTAGGTTTATTATGCTCAATCCAAGTATCTCACTGCTATGCATGAAGAATCTGTCAAGTTACGTATAACCTACCATCTCTCATTGGTGAATCTCACTCATCTCCTCTCCATCTCAATGTTTTAGATTACAAACCTATGTATTGGATCCTATATTTACTATCCCCTCTTGATCCCCAAGTTTATTTAATGAGGGTCGTAGCCTTGAATCACTATTATGATTTTTTTTAACATTCTCTACCTCTCTCTAGATTTAGTGTCAAATACATACAGGTTTCTAACCTTTGAAAACATTAAGAAGGAAATGAAAGCAAAGAAAATCACAATATATGCAGCAAGAATGATGTATACGAAATCTCACAGTTCCCCTACTTCGTTAATACACCAGGTTCCAACAACCCTAGATAACGGAATTAGCCACTCATCATTGTGAAATAATCCATAGATTCAATAAAGATAGCATATGAATAATCTCAAAACAATAAACATAGAAAACCCAAAGTCTCAAATCAA
This sequence comes from Capsicum baccatum var. pendulum, assembly GCA_030864225.1. Lineage (NCBI taxonomy): Eukaryota > Viridiplantae > Streptophyta > Magnoliopsida > Solanales > Solanaceae > Capsicum > Capsicum baccatum. Next base: position 166,142,472 of record CM061558.1, on the reverse strand, counting down.
TTAATAACCAAGAACAAAGAACACAAAAATTCCAAAGATCAAAAGCCAATCTTGGAATCAAAATATGTATGTGAATAGTAAGTGTACGTAAACTAACTAAAAATATCATAAGGTATTTATACATTATATAAAAACCTTAAAAATCCAAACCAAAATGAATTCAGAAACTTCGGTAGATTGCCACTTATGGCGCAACTTATAGATCATAGGTGGCACCTATGCCACATTGATCGCTCTATATAGGTAACAAGAAATTTTCTTCCATATCTTCTTTGAACTTTTGACATAGTGACACTTACACTGGCACCTAAGGCTCCATAGGTGGTACCTACGGGTCGTATATGGTTCCTATGGGCCATAGGTAACCCTTCCTAAGTAGCAGTACAAAGTTTTCAACTTTAGATTCTTTGAATTTCAACTGTCTTCTACTTACTCTGTCACTTATGCCCGGTAAGTGAAACCTACACCACGTAGGTTGCATCATAGGTAGCCATACTTTAGCTTGCAAATAATTTTTCTTGTATTTAGCTCCCAAAATCTAGTTCCATTCAAACTAAACACAAAAACACATTATATATTCCAAAACAAACCTAAGTACTTGCATTTTTTTTAAGCATCAAAATGTCATCAAACCATGGCCCATCAGTTATAAAGGCTTATTAGTTGGCTTCAGTCAACATTTATTGATTTGTACGTCAAATGGAAAAATAGACTGCGTCAGTAGATTTAGAATGTTGATTTCAGGTTGTTAACATAATTGGTGTGGTTTTATGTCTCTTATATCTCATGTTGACCTTTGGTTCAAAAATTTGTATAATTAGGTTTTGAGGGTCAACTTTGTGCAAACAACATTTCTTTGAAAATATGATATCACCATTGAGAATTTAGTCTTCTAGTATAGTTTATTTACGTACTCGGGATTCTGGATGAATCTCGATGAGTCCACAGAAACATGGAATTCTCCATGTCTGGGTGAATTATTTCCTGCATTTTTGCAAATTTTCACCATTTTCAAAACTTGGAGCTTGGGTATTTAAGTTTATGGGCAATTTCATCCATTCTTAGCTTTGATAAGCTCCAAAACTCCTATTTTGTTCCTTTTCTTTGATTCTTACCATTTAAATCCTTTTAAAACTTAAATTCAAAGATGGAAATTGGGAATTTTAGCTCGGGAGACCTAAATTAGTAATTTTGAAATTTTAGCCTTAATTTTAATCCATTTTCACTTGGGTTATCCTCTATAAGTTTCTTTAATCATGGGAAATGTTTTTTTATCTAAAAATCTTGTTTTACCCTTCTTTTAAAAAATCCATTTCGGGGGTCTATTTTGACCCTTAGCTAAAAATAGGCAATACGAGTATCATTACCTTTCTTTTGATGTATAGATTCTATATTTGTGTCTTTTAGTTAATTCCTAGTCCTTTTGTGAGGTTAAAGATTGTTGTTAAAGGCTTGATTGCACTAATTTTTAGTATTTGGGTAGGTTATGGCTTAACTTTCTTTAAATCGGGTTGGGTAGTTAATATTGATATAAAATCATGTTATGCGTGTAGGAAATAATCATGAAAATATCTATTAATAATGTGATATGCTAGTGTGGGGCCGATGTTATTGTTATTTTGTAGTATTGAGACATTATGTATTATATGTGATCATATGGGGTCTTGTATAATGTTGTTGGCCTTATGTATTTATATTAGTGGTATCATTTTGGTGAAAATCCTAAATTAGATTTTTTTGGTATCAATGGACTAGTGTTGTATACTTCGCCCTATTGGCATATGATTTAATTGGATTTGATGGATTGTTGACTTATTAAATGGATTTTGGCTCATGGTTGGAAATTCTCATTTTGGTTGGTTATGAGCAGTGCATACTTATATTATATATGATTATGAAACATTTGTACTATTATAGAAATACATGATACATTGGTATGTGAAATCTTTATAGTCCCTATGCAAGGGATGTATTAGAGAGGAGTCATGGATATGGTATTTGGTATTATATTGTCTATAAGTTACGAACCCCCATGGGTCCTATCTCAGGATTATAGATTAGTAGGAGTATACGGAGGTTATGCGACAACCTCGAGCATCACATCATCTTCTTCTTCTTTATCCATATCATATATATTGTGCTCATTCTATGTTTTATTATTGTCCTTAATGTGGTATCTATATATTTGTACTTATTTCTCATTCTTGTATTTGATATATAATTATACTTGATCTTCTTTCTCATATTTGTGTATGGTATACTATTTGGGAAATTTTGTAATTGTTGATGACGTGCCCAAAGTGTGTATTTTATTTGCTTTATTTTTTTACTTTTCTTTGTAAGCCTATGATACCTACTGGGTACATATTGATTGTACTCACCTCTACTATAATGTTTTGGAGGAGATCCAAGCACGAGTGCACAATACGGCAGCTGATTTAGGCAGTACTTGGAGTCTATTAAAAGTTGTTATTGACCTGTGCATTTATAATTAAAATTCTATCCTTTACTATCTAGACCATTTGTAATGTTTTTATTTAGAGCTAGATTTTGTTTCTTTTGGGAATATCATTGTATCTTTGACATTCAAGATATATTTTTTAGTTCTTATATTATGACCACATATTTTGGAATGTTGCATTGTATTTTTTGTTTTGTACTTCTATTATTTCTATATTATGTGGTTTGAATTCATTCTATAAGCCTTGGCTTTGTTTTGGTATTGATTTCTCATTTTAAATTAGCTTAGGTGATTGGATTACTTTATAAGGATTGTCGCGACAAGTTCCATCAGGACCCTTGTTTTAGAGTCTTGATATAGTGAGCTTCTTATTGTACCTTTCCATATTTCTACCCCTGCAGGAGATGTTTTAGATGTGGATCAACTATATTGACCTGTGTTGTGACTTTCGTTGGGGTGTGACACTTGGTTAGACTTGATCATTCTAGATATTGTAGCATTTGATCTCATCTTCATTAGGGAATGGATAGCTCCTTATCATGTTATTCTATACCTTCATGCTAAGACCATGACTTTATCTTCTTTAGGTGTGCCAAGGATAGCTTCAACGGATGTGCTTTATTTGGTTCCCAAGAGAGTTATACCCTTTCTTTGGGCTTATCATTTGGTTAAGAGAGGTTGTTTATCTTATTTGGCCCATATTCATGAGAGTAGTTTTATTTCACCATGTTCTTTAGATTTTGTTCATATTGTTCATCACTTCATAGATTTATTCCCTATGGACTTCCCTAATATTCCTCTGAATCATGATATTGACTTTGCCATTCATGTTGAGCTAAGCACCAAGCCATTTTTAATCCTTATACTAGGATGGCCCTAAAAATATTAAATGAAAAAAAGGATTAGTTGTAGGAGTTTTTGGAGTCATCTGACCTATGGTATCACCTTGGGGTGTACCTATCTTTTTTGTGAAGAAGAATAATGGGTATATGTAAATGTGTATTGATTATCGGTAGTTGAAAAGGCAATGATTAAGAATAAGTATCCTTTTCCTCATATTAATGATTTCTTTGATTTGCTTCAGGGTTCTTTGTTGTTTTCAAAGATTTAATTGAGGTCCTTGTATCACCAGTTGAGGATTAGAGCTTTTAATATTCAAAAGATTAATCTTTGGACTCGGAACAATCATTATGAGTTTATGGTCATATCCTTCCGATAGAAAAATCTCCTATAGCATTCATAATATAAATAAACTGGGTATTTTGAGCATATCTTAACACCTTTATTATTGTATTTATAGATGATATCTTGGTTTATTCCAAGATTGAGGTCGATCATGAGTAGTATTTGTGGATTGTACTCTTGAGATTGATGGATGAGAAGTTGTATGCTAAGTTCTCCAAGTGTGACTTTTTGTTTGAGTTTATTTCTTTCCTTAATCATGTGGTGACCAAGGATTGTATTTTGGTCGATTTGGCAAAATTCGCAGGGTCATTATTTGGCTAGGCATACTTTGCCTACCGAGATTCTTAGTTTTATTAGTTTGGCAGGTTACTTTCGGTATTTTGTTAAGGCTTTCTTTCATCTATGAAAGAAAATTTTCTTTCATAGGTCTAATGCTTATAAGGTGAGCTTTCAAAAGCTCATGGATTTGTTAACATCAGCTCCTATATTCACTTTGCCCAAGGATGGTGTAGTCTTTATCTTTTTATGATACTCTAGGTGTTAGGTTAGGTGTTATGTTGAGGCAGTAAGGTAAGGTGATTGTGTATGGTTTTTGTTAATTGAATCCCCATTAAAAGAATTACCCTATCCATAGTTTAGAATTGTTTGCGATCATTTTTGCTTTAAAGTTATAGAAGCACTACTTGTGTGGGCTGCATTGTGAGATCTTCTCAGATCACCATAGTCTTTAATATTTCTTCACTCGGTAAGATCTTAATATGAGGCAGAGTCATTGTCTTGAGTTGTGTAAGGATGATGACCTTACTATTCTCTATCATCTGGGTAAGGATAATGTAGTTACAGATGCCTTGATTAGAAATTTGAATAACATAGGTAGATTAGCATATCTATTGATCAAGGATAGGCCTTTGGCTTTAGAGGTTTAGTCTTTGGCTATCCAGATGGTTAGGCTTAATATTTAGACACTTGGGCGTATTTTGGCATTTATTGAGGCCAGGTGTTCGTTGATGAGGAAGATTTAAGCTTATTATTTTGATGATGATGATACATTGAGAGTGATTTAGGATAAGGTGTTTAGTGGTGAGACTAAGGAAACCTTGAGTAATTCATTTGGTGTTTTGATGATTGGAGGCCGAGTCTATGTGCTGAAAGTGGATGACTGGGAGAGATTTATTTTGGAGAAAGCTAATTGTTCAAGGTATTCCTTTCATTTGGGAGTGACTAATATGTATTGTGATTTGAGACATCACAACTAGTGGATTTCTATGAGAAAGGATCTAGCAGATTTAATAGCTTATTGCCTACTTTATTAGTAGGTGAAAGTCAAGCATTTGAGGCCTGGTGGTTTACTTGAGAGTTTACCCATTCTCTAGTAGAAATGGGGATAGATCACTATGGACTTTTGTATTTAGTTGCCTCATATTTCTCGAGGTTTTCATAGTGCTTGGGTCATCATGGATTGATTGACTAAATATGCTCATTTCATTCTAATCTGGGTTTCTCTTAGTGATAAGAGAGTGGTGTCTATCAATATTCATGAGATAGTTCATTTCTATGGAGTGCCAATGTCTACTATCTCAAATAGAGGTTTAGTGTTCACACCTTAATTTTTTAAGACTTTTCAGGAGAATTTATGTACTCAAGCTGATCTTAGCATATCTTTTCACCCCCAGACTGGTGGTTAGTTGGAGTGGACTATTCAGGTTTTGCAGGATATGCTCTGCACTTATGTCAGGGACTTTGAATATCAGTAGGAGAAGCATCTATATTTTGTGGAGTTTGTGTATTATAATAACTACTATTATAGAATTGTATTGTCGCTTTCCAGTTGGTTTATTTAAAGTTTCTGAGACTATAACTCGAGGTACAGACTTTCTTCGCAAGTCTTTTGGTAGAGTTTGGGTCATTCAGGATAGACTTTGAGTAGATCAAAGTCGGAAGAATTGTTATGTGGATTGTAGACTTCATGCCTTATGATTTGCAAATAATGATCGAGTTTTCCTTTATGAGCCGCCCATAATGAGCGTGATGGCATTTGGGAAGATGGGAAAGCTTAGCCCCAGTTATATTGGACCACTTTAGATTCTTCAAACTATTGGGGATGTGGCTTATGAGTTAGCATTTTCCCTAGATTTGTCAGTTGTTCATCTAATTTTTCATTTTCCATGATTTGGTGTTACATTCCAAATGATTCTTATGTTATTTATTGGGATTCAGTATAGTGACATAAGAGGTTATCTATCCATCCTAGCCAGGGATATTAGACAATTGAGTTCTAGAGATATTCTAGTGGTTAAGGTCTAGCAAAGGCATCGATCTGTAGAGAAGGTGACTTAGGAGGTTGATTCTAATATGCATGGTAGTTATCCCCACCTTTTCATTGATTCAGGTATCTTTCCTTGCTTTTAGTTTGAGGATGAACTTGATTTTTCATGGTGGATGATGTAATGACGTGATTTTTTGTGATTTTATAGAATTATTAATTTCTATGTGATTTGACCATTTTACCCTTCTTCATAGTTGCTTTGTAATATTTTCGAGGTGTGGGGATGATTTGCATGATTCTCAATGAATTTCGGCGTGATTTGTGCGATTTTATGGTTTTTGGTGGTTCAAAAGACTTCTAAGTTACACCAGTCAACATTTACTGTTATGTGCATTGGATGACAAAATAGACTGCACTAACAGATTAGGAATGTTGATTTTGGTTTGGTAACATAGTTGGTGTAGTATATCATTCTTACCTTTAGTTATAATTTTGTGAAATAGGGTCTCGGGGCTTAATTTTCTGAAAATGATGTTTATTGCAAATATAAAATAGTCATTGAGTCTGAAATGTCGAATTTAGTAGGGTCGCATAGTTCGTTTGTATTCACAGGATTTTTGATGAATCTAGAGGGTCCACAAAGACTTGGAAATTTTTTCAAGTTTAGCTGGTGCAACTGCAAAAGCGCCGTTTTGGCCGCTTTAGCGGTAGGTACTAAAGCGTCACTTGCACGTTTAAGCGTCTAGCTCCAACTAGGTAATGGACATTTAGCAGTGCGATAGTCTGCCTTAACGGAGGCTGCTAAAGAGGCATTTTTCTACATTAGCAAATTGGACTGCATGACTAAAGTGGTACTTAGCTGCTCTAATGGTGACCAACTAAAGAGTATTTAACTGCTCTAGTGTTCAACGCTGGTACCTTATATAAATTCTTTTCCTTAATTTTTTCCACCATTTTGAGACTTGGGTCTTTGGTTTTTAGAGTTTTTGAGTGATTTCTTCCCTTTTCAAACTTACATAAGCCTGAATCCCCATGTCTATTATTTTCTTCAATTCTTGTTTCAAAAGCTTGTTAAATCTCGATTTCAAAAGTGGAATTTGGGGATATTGGCCTAAAAGGCCTAAATTAATATTTCTATGATTTAAACCTCTATTTCAACCCATTTTCACTTGGGTTTCTTTAATCATGAATAATATATTTTTAAAGTAAAACTTTGGTTTTACCTTTTTTCGAAAACCCATTTCGGGGGGCTATTTTGATCCCGACTCAAAAATGGACAAAATTGGCATCGTTGGATTCCGTTCGACATGTACATTCTATATTCGCATATTTGAGATGACTTTGAGTCTGTTCATAATAGGTAACTTATGGCTTAACTTTCTTCAGACTAGGCTAGATTGTTAATACGAAAATAAGCATTTTATGGGTGCAGAAACAATAAAGTAGCAACAAGTCTGGATTGCTTTAATTAAAATCAATCTGAGATGAATATTAGGACTTTGTTCCCCCTAACCTCCAAACTCTGTAGACTTATCATGCTCAATCCAACTATCTCAATGTTCTGCATGTAGAATCTTACAAGTTATGTATCACAAAGAGTCTTGTGAATGCCTATGGTAAATTTCACACTTCACCTTGTGAGCCTCAAAGTGTTGCCTTACTAATCCTTGTTTTTGTTCCCAGTTCAGCTACCTCGTTTAAGGTTTCAAGTTGATTAGAAGAGGGTTTGTAGACTCGTCATACTATCGTAATCTTCTTTTCCTAATCACAACCTCTCTTGTGAAAATGATCTCAAATACAGACAAGTTCTTAACTCATGCAGTATTACAGAAAGCATACAAATCAAAGAAGATCATAATACATGCATAAAAACATATTTAGATGGATCCCACACTTTCTCTACTTCATTATTTTTTTTAGGTTCCCTCAACCCTCGCATGTTTGCATGAATATCCTTGGAATTCATAAAAGAAATCCCATGATGAATCTCACAATAACTTAAGTAGAAAATCCAAATTCTCCAATAAATAATCAAGAACAAAGGATTCCGAGATCAAAAGTTAAATTTAGAATCAATATATGTTTGTGAATGTAAAGAGTGTGCAAATTAATACAAGAATATCAAAAGGGTATTTATATTTTACATTAGAACTCAAAAATTTCTAACCAGAACAAACAAGGAAAATTGGGTCGGTGGTCACTTACGAACCCACTTACGAGTCGTAAGTGGTACTTACGGGCTCCTTAGTTGGTCGTAGGTAACATGCATCTTCATATTGTAGATTCTACCTTCGAAGATACTTACAGGGCTTAAGTGGGACTTACAACCCATAAGTATCCTCATCGTAACTATCAGGTACAAGCTTCATACTTTAGGTTCTCAGATATTTCTCTTCTGATACTTCCATGGCGACTTACGATAGACGTAAGTGGAACTTACATGGCATAGATAGATCTTCCTCAATGTATGTCTAAACTTCAATTTTCAGCTTCTCTGAACCACCATAACCTGATACTTACAAGGACACTTATGATGTCTGTAAGTGGTACTTATGACTCGTGGGTGGTCTCGTAAGTAGGGACTCCAGCAAAACTTTAACTTTTTCTGTGTTTAAGATCCAAAACCTAGTTTTCTCCAAAATAAACACAAAAACACATCATATCTAATAAAATGGACCTAAGTACTTGCATATTTTCCAATTTTAAGCATCAAAAGTTCCATGAAACCATGGCATATTAACACACTTAACTTAGATTGTTTGCATGTCCTCAGGCAACACATATAATAAAAACCACGAGACGATACTTAACCAAGAGAAAACAAAGGTACCTACGATAGTCAATTCAATTTCATCTCAAAACATCACCTCCCCCCCTTTCTTTTTTTAACTTTTCGAAACCAACTATGTGGATCTATATATCACAGCAGTGCAACACAAAAGAATCAAGCTATGGCATCACATATAAATAAGTAATCAAGCGGATATGAAAATTACACTACCAGAATAGATAAGAAGCTAGCAACATAACCCATGTACCCTCACAACAAAGAAGTCCCACTCTCACAGTATAATCATGTATTTCAATGCGCAGATGATAACGAGACACTCATACTCAAAAAAAATGTTCCAATAAATATGCATAGAATATCATAGGCTTGCCATTATTTTATTTACCTTAGTTTTTTCGGACAGTTGGACTAGGATCAGTATAGGACTTATTTTGTTTGTTACTTTGGCTTGAGGGATAGTATGGTACATTTGGGAATTAGTGACTAACCCTCTTTGACACTATAATTACATTTGGATTCCGCTTCTCAACCACAACATTTCTTTTGTTTCTCCCTTATTTCTCCATTTATTGATTATTCAGATTGGGTACAGTTTCTTTTATTCTTTCTTTTACTTTTTGGTTTTCATGTTTCTTTCATTTTATTTTCAATTTTTCAATTTTTTTCTTTTTTCCACACCCAAGCTTACTTTTTTCTCTTTTCCAAACCCTTCTTCGTACCAAATTTTAACAACGCACCCATAAGGTAGTGACCCTCAACATCGGTGATTTTCCTGAGTAAGGTGCATAATTTCAAAGGAGAGACCATGTGAAAACAGGTCATTGTAAATAGATTCGGAAGGTGAAAGGTTCAAACAAGAAAATAGGTCTATGCAGGCTCTAACAGGGATCTAAGGATACCCCTTTTCATTTGGATGATCATTTACACTAAGAGTGGACTAAATCAATAACAACCAATGATAATTTTGTAACCGAATACCCTACAACCAAGTCAAGACTAACTTGGAATGTTCTAGATTAAATCAAAAAAGGAATCTAGTTAAGCATCTTACAGACACATAGTACAGGGTTATATTACCAGCTACTACTTATCTATTTCATGCAAATACTAGATATGATTTTTTGGTACCTGAGTACTATTGCCAGAAAAATATTAAAAGCGATCACACATGTAAAACATCACACAGTTCCAAACAAACTTTTAAGAGAGTAATCATTTTCCTTAAAACACATAAATAAAAACAAAATACTTCAAAATCTAGCCTCAAAATCCAAAATTTCATACATGTCCACTATACTCAATTTGGGCTCAATATAAAGCCCTCTCTTTGGCCTCTTGGTGGTAGGGATGATATCACTATTACTCTTATAAAGTTCCTTCATCTCGGGGTACCCGCCTGGATAATGATAGGCAATAAAAGAGTCTCAATTTGTAGGGGCTGAGCTGGGGAGGAGGTTGGGTCTCAACCAGACTAATATTGTACTTATCATTCTCATCCTCCATATTTTCCTCATCATTTCCTAACCCCTCATTTTCATTGTCATTTTTTCTGACCCTTCATTTTTGGAACCACTATCCAAGACATCATCAGCTTGATCATTATTACACAGAGGTCTCCCTCGAACTCTCTTCCCTTTTCAGACTCGAAGGTGAATGTCATGGTAATTGACTAGAGTTCTTTAATCTAGGCCATGTCGAGGGAGGTGATTGACCTGAATAAGTATCCTGAGCACCCTAATGTAATAATTTCTTTAGTTCCCCAACCTTTTCTATGGGATACTCTTTTATGGAGCCCCTTGAATCCTCATCTATGGCCTCATCCCCTAGATGTCGAGTGGAGGGCTGGGTTGTGTCTTGGCATTTGCCTTGTAGAGTCAGATTTTGGTGCCATTGGTACTAGTTGAGACACACATATTAGTTAATCCTAAGAAAAACAAAGAAAAACAATCAAAAACCACAAGTATGACTCAGTGGTTGGGCATCTAATGAGTTAGGAAGACTGTTCACTGGTTATTCAATGAGTTGTTAGGTTGCCTAAATTTTTTAACTGAATCGTAGTCAAACCAAAATATATTTCTTCAGTTATTTCCCTTGCCCTATCACTATAAGTCCATACTATGAGTCGAGAGATGAGACAACGGCTCGTAGTGTGAGTTGGAGTGTTACAAAGAAATAATCACCCTTATCCACCCATGTTACATATGGCCATGAGTCACACAACGACTCTATAGGTGACCCTACAATATTTTATGAGCCCTATAGAGAGTATAACATAGGTGCATAGGGTAGTTGATTTTTGACTTCAAGTTCCCAAGGGGTACTCAGAATTTTAGGATATATTTAACATCCCAGTTGCAATTTTAATTCATCCCCTCCTAAATATTCAAGAACCAATTATGTCTACTAGCTGTCATGTAATATTCTAAAAATTTCTCAAGAACCACTTGGTAGATTGTTTCCTTAAGAATAAAATTTAACATGGAATCCAAGCATTTTACTCATGAATTAGCATGAACCCCAAACATATAACATTAGAGTAAAACACTTACTTAAGAATAGAGAACTATTTTCTTAGGTCCCTTAGAAATTTCTTTGTTGCCTTTGTTCTTGAGAATAAAACATTTGGAGACATTTATTTCTTGAATTTGATAATGGGGGATAAAATTTGGGTACATTTAAGGAGTTTTTAGATGGTTATGGGAATGAAGGGAGTCAAGCACATTTAAAATTATAGGTGGATCAATTATGGGGAATAAATCCCTGTTATTACGTGTTGATTGAGTTGGGTTGATCAGTTTGGTTTGCAATGGTGGGCCTGACTACAACTCATGATGATGAATCATAGTCAGTGGCTACGAGTCATAGACTCCCTTCGTTAAGAGTTAGAACGTTACCTGGGTCTCTATTTAAGAAGGCTCAAGGAGACGAGTCGTTGTTAGTAATAATTACTCATTATGAGAGTCGTCATGACTCCAGAGAACTTTTTCTAGGGAGAAGTCAGAGCTACAACTTTACACAACTCTGGTGATGAGTTGTAGGGTGTCCTTATTACTCGTAGGGTCCTCTATAGGGACATGATCACAAAAAATTTATTTGGTCTTTTTTTACAATTTCCAACCCTGCACACTGAATACACAGATTACCATGTAATGTAATAAGTGTTGCCTCCCATACAACGCTTGATTTAATATCGCGACACGACATGGTTAGGTTGAATACACTAGCGTCACTAACTAGCCCATAGGTGTCCTCACAAACAGCGTCAGATTTAATATCGCGGCACGACGTAGTTGTTTAGGTTACTCAGACTTCACCAAGGCCCATTTTAACGCAAATTTTCACTTCATCAATGTCTCCCATATAGTGCTTGACATGCTGCCCATTCACCTTGAACGGTGCTTCTCCATTACATTTTACCTCAATATCAACATGTGGGAACACTCTAACAATAGTGAATGGTCCATACCACCTAGAATTCATCTTGCAAGAAAACAAGTGAAGTCTTGAATTATATAGCAAGACCATATCACCAAGATCGAACACCTATTTATGAATCTTCTTGTCATTGTGCAACTTCATCTTCTCATTGTATAAAATTGAACTCTAATAAGCTCGAAGCAAAAACTCATCCAACTCATTCACCTTGCTTATCCTCAAATTAGCTACATTTGTCCACACCATATTGAGATTTTTAAGTACCCACAGTTCCATGGAAAGTGGCATGCCTTGCCATACACAATCTGATATGGAGAGGCACTTATGGTGCCTTAAAAGATCTTCGATAGGCCCAGGGGCTTCGTTTAACTTCCTTGACCAATCAGTCCTGTTGACATTCATAATCTTTACTAATATGGACTTGATCTAACGATTAGAGACCTTAACTTGCCCACTCATTTACGGATGGTAAGGTGTTTCTACCTTATAAGTCACACTATATATTTTAGTAGGGCCTTAAAAAAATGATTACAAAAGTGGTACCCACCATCATTAATAATAGAACGGGGAGGGCCAAATTGAGGAAAAAATATTCTTCAAAAATGCGATGACATTTCTATCCTTATTGTTGGGAAGCACAACCGCCTTTACTCATTTAGAAACATAGTCAACTACATCTAGAATATACGTTAAACCATAGGAGTTTACAAACAATCAATTCCCTACATATCAAACAACTCCAACTCCAAGATAGTTGTTATGGGGAGTTTATGTTTCCACGAAATATTACCTTTCCACTGCCTTTGATCATAGGCTTGAGCAAAATCTTGAGCATCCTTATAAATAGTCAACCAATAGTACCCATACTACAGAATGTTATGGCTTGTGTGGCTAGCATCATGATGACCCCCAACTGGTAATGAATGACAAGCCTTAAAGATTCTTATCATCTCCACCTCAGGAATGCATCTCAAAATAATTCCATATGCAAAAATCCAAGAAAGATAAGTCTCATCTTAGAAAAATTACTCCCCACATTCATAAATTGCTTACACTGCAGAAAGAATAAATCTTTAGAGATAAGATAACTTGCCAATAAGTTGGCAAACCCCGCAAACTAGCGGCTTGTGTATTGAGATATTGCCAAAACCCGCTCATCTAGAAAAGTATCATCCATATCTATCTCATCCCCTAATTTTAGCATTGCCTCCTTCTCAAGATGGGACAAGTGATCAGTAACTTATGTAAACCACCATAAGTAACTTATGTTTAGTGACCATATAACTTTTCTACATGGGGTATAATGCTTTGCTAGCATAGTAGATGGGATGAAGGATCTTCTCACATTGTTGGCTTAGGACTTCTTCCAAGACCACACCACTAGAATCGCACATCACCTAAAAAGGTAAGGACCAATCAGGGAATACAATAATAGGAGCCGAGATCAACCACTTCTTAGGCATTTAAAGACCTTGAGATGTATCATCAAACACAAAAATCATCTTCTTCTCTAAAAGCTTGTATAATGTATTAGCAATTTTGGAAAAGTCCTTGATGAATCTCCAATAAAACCCAGCATGACCCAAGAAAATTCAAATACCTTTGACTTAAATTAGAGGAGGTAATTTTTCAATCACCTCTATCTTTGCCCTGTCAACCTCAGTACCTTTTTTTGAAATCTTGTATTCGAGAATAATCCAAAACTTTTGATACCTTTTACTTAAACTAGAGGAGGTAATTTTTCAATCACCTCTATCTTTTACCTATCAACCTTAATACCCCTTTTTGACATCTTGTGTTCAAGAATAATCCCTTCTTTCACCATAAAGTGGCATTTTTTTCAATTCAAAACCAGGTTGCACTCCTCACATCTCTGAAGTGCATTGGCTAAATGGGCCAGATATTCATCAAAATAGTCCCCAACAATTGTAAGTTCATGAAGACCTCTATAGTGTAATTAACCAAATAAAAAAGTATCGGCATCATACAACGTTGCTAAAAGATGGCAGAAGCATTGCATAGTCTGAATGGCATCCTCTCTAATGCAAAATTACGATATACTCAAGTAAAGGTAGTTTTTTCCTCGCCTTTAAGAGCAATAGAAATCTTATTATACCCTAAATAACCATCGAAAAAACAATACCAACCTTTTCTTGCAAGCCTGTCTAGTATCTGATCTATGAACGACATAAGAAATTGGTTCTTTTTATGTTAAAGTGTTCAACTATATGTAGTCCATACACACTCTCCTTTAAGTAACTAGTCTCAAGGGCACTAATTCATTCATTGTGTTTAGGGATATAATGATCCCACCCTTCATAGGTACATAATAAAATGAGGTGACCCACTTGTTGTCAGCAATGGGGTAAAACCATGCCTGCATCTAACCACTTTATAATCTTTTTCATTACCACCTCTTGAATAGGTGGATTCAACAGATGTCCTTACTCAATGTTAGGAACATATTGAAGTTCAAGATGAATTTTATAAGTATAAATCTTGAGAGGAATCCCCCTAATGTCTCATTAGTCCATCAGATTGCCCTATTAAATCTCTGCAAGACTAATATCAATCTCTCAACCTATGAATCCAAGATTATATAAACAATATTGACCATCAAGGCATTGTCGACCCTCAAAAATAAATATCTCAATTAAGATAGGAGGGCTTTCAATTCCAAGACCGGTGGCTCCTTAATAGAAGGTCGAGCTGGTGGAGTAGCTTTATTCTTCAAGTCAAGATCTAAATTTTTTGGAGTATAAGAATAAGAACCTTTACCATACAGTGGGCTCACCATCTTATCATATTGATTGATACCATCACTATAAAAGTTCTTGATAACTAGAGCTAGTGCCTCAACCCTATGTCTCTCCTCAGTAGGGACAATTAATGCATCATTATCAATAGTATCTATCACAGACACCACTTGTGCTTCCTTTCGTTGCTACACTGACTGAAATATATTAAAAGTCACATGTTCGTCATTAAGTCTAAATTTTACATACCCCCATTCCATCTTAACCAATGCCCTACTGATAGCTATGAATGGAATTTCTAAGGTAATAGCAACTTTGATGGATCACAAAATTTGTTGGAAATATGAAGAAAGCCTCCTTCACCAACACATCACATAATATACAACCAGTTTCATCATAGTGCGGTCGGCCATCAATAACTTCATAGATATTTATTTTGGTGAGCCCAACCCACTGTTTGTTCACCACCAATAGCATCAGATTTATACTAGCTCCTAAATAACATAAAGCTTGGGAGAAGTTGAAGGTGTTATCCTCCTTTATTCAAGTTTGAATAATGAAAAAATAATGAGTGGACCTTTGTAGGATATTGGAAGATAAAAAGGTATCTCACCCAAAGATATAGAGAATAAATATAATGCCTTGAATCTGGTACCCAGAATCCTACACGGTGCTCATGACCCCGAAGGACCATAAGCTAACTCATGACTGATATCTATAACGGAGCACTTCATAATATACCCTATAAATACAGAATAAGAGGCTAAAAGGCCATAAGGTTTAAATATCTGATAAAAACTTAACATCTAGAAATATAGTATATCAATACCAAAACAACTAAAATAACTGTCTGAACATACTATAATCTGAAAGCCTCTGAACTGTCTGAATAAGGAGTTGATGGGACATGTCCCCAACTAACACCAACTACTGAAATAAACTAGGTACTGAAAGAATAGAATAATCAACAATAATATCCTTAAATAATGAGGACTCAGTGCTAGTTTATCTACTCAACTGCTGATCTACTAAGGATGCTCTAGAGCTCGTGCTTCTGAACCTATGAAATACCATAGCACAAAAGAAAAGTATGTGTTAGTATGTGAGAATTTACTGGTACACAAGTGAGGTAAGCTAAATGCAAGGGTTCATATACATGAACTATTCTAACTGAATGAGTAACACGAACGTGAAAATACATGTATGAATACATAACTATAACTAAAATCATGATACTACTAATTTTGACTATTGATAACCTGAGTTTCGTGTTAACTGAGTGACTGTGTATGACAGTCCTAATTCTAATGGAAATAGCTGAGTTCCATACTGAACTGGGTGACTGTATCTGATAGTCCTGAATCTAAAGAACTATTTGAGTTCTTTTACTGAGATTGAGACTAAGACTGTGGGAGTTAGTCATCTAACAGACATATCCTAAATAAGCTATTTTAGCTGAGTTGGGGTCGAATTTTTAAGCCCAATTGGAAAGGTATCAATACCGTGCCACTGCTAAGGATAAGCTGTGATTGATCCTTATCTGATAGTTACTCTAAGGAGAACAGTGGGACCCTCATCTAATAGGTTAAGCGACCTCATCAACCCTCATTTGATAGGTCTTAATGTCTCAACCTATGCTGGCTACATAGTCCTAGAATGGAAGGACTTCTCCTAAGAATCACACCCTCTACTGGTAGGTGAGTTCCCATCATTGGGTTTACTCGGTGCTGAATCCAACTCCCAACTGAATAGATACTGAGCTGATTATACTGAGATAAACTGGACTGAGTTCACTGAGTTTCATGGACTGATGGAATACTACTGAATTCTGTTAACTAACTAAGTTCATGAGGTTACTAAGTTTTCCTGAGTTCTGTAACTAATTGAATTCTAATGATCATGGCTTGACTGAGAGTATCGTAAAAATTGACTCTGGCTCTAGGCACATAGCTAAATTGTTGGGTACGAGTACCCCCAAGACTCGATAGCATGAAAATGACAATACATGACACTTTTGAACAATGACTATTATCACCATTTCATAATACAACCATTGAGGGATTTCATGAAGCATTTATCATTCATAATCTTGTATATAGATAGAAATACATATAAACATGCCATACTTTCATAACTTCTAATAGCATGAATAGTCCGTCAAGCAACTACAATGCACAATAATCGTAAGGAGGTCATATTTGAACATAAAGGTAAAATGAATTCTTTATTTAGGTTTTATTGAGTCATAACAAGTATTATTCTCTTAGGCATTTTATCAAACACCTAGTATGCATAACTTAGGGCTTAGGCATAATTTCAAATTAATACAATATGATTCCATACTTCAATTCAATTTCATGAATTTGAACCCCATACTAGCGTAGTTACATAACAACACATAAAGATTCCAACTTGGGAATCATACATGAATGACTACATGAACATAACCAATCCACAACATAAACATCATAATTCATAATTTAAAATTTGATTCTTGGGATTCATGGATGAAAGAAATCCATGAATAAACACTTGACATACCTTGATTATAATTTTTTTTGAAGATCTTGGAGAGATTCTTGGAATTGTCTTTGATTTCTTAAAAGCTAGAGTTTTGTTTCTTAGGAGAGAATGTTTTAGATTTTTGGGGGTGAATTGAATAATGAGTATCTAAGGATGTTTTTAGGGATTAAATCCCACATCTAGGTTGAATGAAATCATAGGAAAAAGACCCATTTAACCCTGGACGCGTCTTTTAATTTTTGTGAAAATTTCTCGATCTGGACCCCTGGCACGATGCGGTACAATCACGTTGCCACTTTGGACGCGACCTGGAATCTCACTGTGGCATGGTGGTATCATGTTGAAAACCTGGAAAAGGACAATTCAGAAATAGAGCCTTGGCATGAAGTGCAATATCGCGGAAGCTCACTGAATTTTGATGATTGCCATTTAAGCTAGCTCCGTGATATGCGGATGGCTCAGGCAGTACACTGTCTCATAAAAATGGCTCTAACTCTTCGCCTGGATGTCGGATTTCGGCAAACTTGGTTTTTATGGAAACATTACTCAATTTCCCACATAATAAAAAGTTAAAATCTTGAAAATTCCACATGTATAAAAGTGGATTCATCTTTTAAAGGAAGTCTTTACATTTTTGGGATAAAGGTGAGCTTGGTAGAAGTACGGGGTATTACAATATCTCTCCCTTGGAAACATTCATCCTTAATGAGACTTATTAAATGGGAGAAATGATAATCTAAAGTAGATATTGAACATGAACAACTAAAACATGACTACGTGATTTATATTACTAAGATTCATACTAAGCATGCATATCTGATACATGATTTTATGACTGAGCAGACACATGAATGCATGACTGAGAGTACTAATAGGATGATCACGCATATCTGATGCATGAATATGTGACTGATCTGATGTATGAACATATGATTGAATATGAAGTGATAAATGTATACCAAGTTTTAAAATGGGAGTCTAAGCATGAAACTGTTTTATAACTGGAATTTGAACATGAAACTGAATAAACTTTAAGGAAAGCTATTACCTTAGACTGAGTCTAAGTTGGCACAAAAGAGGTGAGGATACTTGGTCCACATATCTACTTCTTCTTCCCAAGTAGCTCCCTCAACGGACTAATTTTTCCAAAGAACTTTGACTAGAGGGACTTCTTTGTTCCTCAGTCAACGAGTCTGATAGTCAAGGATTTCAACTGGAATCTCTTCAAAAGAGAGGTTGTTCTGAATGTCTATGACCTCTATAGGGACTATAATTGCCGTGTCACCTATGCACCTCTTGAGCAAGGAGACATAAAATACTAGATGAAATGAGGCTAGATCTTAAGGCAATTCAAGCTTATAAGCTACCTTGCCAAAGCGACTGAGAATTTTGAAGGGACCGACATATCGGGGATTGAGCTTTCCCTTTTTGCCGAATCTCTTCACTCCCTTCATGGAGAAAATATTTATATAAACATAGTCACCAATCTCAAACTCAATATCCTTTCTGCGTACATCTTTATAAGACTTTAGTCAGCTCTGAGCAGCCCGAAGTCTTTCTCTGATCAATTGGAGCTTCTCTAACTCCTCGAATACCAAGTTAGGCCCTATAACTGCTGCCTCACTTACTTCAAACCAACCGACTAGAGATCTGCATCTCCTATCTTTGAGAGCTTCAAATGGACACATCTTAATATTTGAATTATAGTTGTTGTTGTATATAAACTCAATCAAAGGCAAATGGTCATCCCAACTACCCTTGAAATCAATTGAAAATGCCCTTAGCATATCTTCCAAGGTTTGAATGGTCCTTTCTTCTTGACCATCTATCTAAGGATAAAAGGCAGTATTGAGATGAATTTGGGTACCAAGAACCTTTTGGAATTGTTTCCCTAAATGAGAGGTAAACTGGGTACCTCGATATGAGATGATAGACAACAGAACACCGTGCAATCTGACCAACTCCCTTATATAGAGTTTGGTATAATCCTCGGTTGAATAAGAGGTATTGAATGGAAGGAAATGAGCTGATTTGGTCAAGCTATCTACGATGACCCAAACCAAATCATGTTGATGATGAGTATGAGGCAAACCTATCACAAAGTCCATGTTTACTTCTTCCCACTTCCAAGTGGGAATATTGAACTCCTGCATGGACCCACTAGGCTTCTGGTGCTCAACCTTAACCTGCTAACATGTAGAGCACTTAGCCATAAAATTTACAATATCTCTCTTCATACCACTCCACCAATAGACCTCCCGCAAGTCGTAATACATCTTATTGGCCCCGGGATAAATAGCATAGCATGCACCATACACTTATGCCAAAATTAGTTGCCTCAAGTCATCTACACCTGGCACACAGAGATGACCCTGACAATGCAATAAACCATTTCCCCCTTGGGAGTAAACATCAACCTTTTGATCTTTGACTGACTCTTTCAACTTAACAAGACTGGGATCTCTATCTTGCTTTTCCTTAACTTTGAAAACTAGAGATGATTTTGAACAACTCTGAACCCATATATTGCCCTCTATTAAATCAACTAGATGGCCACCTAGTCTGGAAAGTTGATGAACATCCTGAGCTAGTTTTTTCTTGTTGTCCTCAACATGAGAAACACTACCATATACAGTCTACTGAAAGCGTCGGCCACTATATTTTCCTTGCCTAGATGATAAAAGACACTTATTTTGTAGTCTTTTAAGAGGTCTAACCACCTTCTCTGATGAAGGTTAAGATATTTCTGAGAGAATAAAAACTAAAGGCTTTTATGATCTGTGAACAAATCGACATGAACACCATACAAGTAATGCCTCCAAATCTTTAAGCCAAAAAATATGGCTGCTAACTCAAGATCATGAGTTGGATAATTTATCTCATGGGGCTTAAGTTGTCTAGAGGCTTAGGCTATGACCTTACCATGTTGCATGAGGACACAACCCAAACCTACTTTTGATGCATCACAGTACACTATGAACCCATCTGAACCATTTGGAAGAGCTAAAACTGGGGCTAAGGTGAGTCGAGTCTTCAACTCCTAAAAAAGCTTCTCGCTAGGGTCTAACCACTAAAACTTGATTTTCTTCTTGTTAATCTGAACATAAGGGATGTAATAGAAAAAAATCCCCCAACAAACCATCTGTAATAGGCATTCAAACCCAAGAAACTCCTGAAATCTGATGGAGAGATAGTGCGAGGCCAGTTTCTTACCGCTTCAGTCTTTTGAGGATCAAATCTAATGCCATCACTGGAAAAGATATGACCAAGGAATGCTATTGACCTTAGCTAAAATTTGCACTTACTGAATTTGGCGAACAACTGATGATTTCTGAGAGTCTGAAGTACAATTCTGAGATGGTCTGCATGATTCTTTTTACAGTGAGAGTAAACAAGGATGTCATCTATAAAGACTATGACAAACATGTCCAAGTACTACTTGAACACATAATTTATCAAGTCCATGAAGGCTGTTGGGGCATTGGTAAGACCAAAGGACAAGACTAAGAATTTAAAGTAACCATACCAAGTACGAAAAGCTATTTTTGGAATATTATATTCTCTGACTCTGAGCTGATGATAGCCTGATCTGAGGTCTATCTTAGAGAAATAGATGGAACCCTAAAGTTGTTCAAATAATTCATCACTTTTGGGAAGTGAATACTTATTATTGACCATGACTTTATTGAGCTGGCGGTAGTCTATACACATCCACAGAGAACTATCTTTCTTGCGTATGAAGAAGACTGGTGCACCCCATCGAGAAACTCTAGGCCTAATGTATCATTTATCTAAGATATCCTTCAACTAATCTTTTAATTCTCAGAGTTTTTTTGGTTTTATTCGGTATGGTGGGATAGCTATAAGTTGAGTCTCTGGAAAAAGGTTAATGTCAAAGTCTATTTTCCTTTTGGGAGAAATTCTTGGAAAATCTTTGGGAAAGACATCTGAATATTCATCCACTACTAGGACTGATTCAAGAATGGGAGTTTCAGAACTAGTGTCCTTAACTCAAATAAGGTGATACACGCATCCCTTAGATATTATTTTCCTTGCCTAGAGATAGGAAACAAGCTGACCTATAAAAGTTGAAGTACTACCCTTACACTCTAGGATAGGTTTATTCGAAAAGTTAAACTGGATGATTCTAATTCTGCAGTCGACTATGGCATAGCAGGAGTAAAGCCAATCCATGCTAAGAATGACATCAAAATCAGTCATTTCTAATTTGACTAAGTCTACTGAAGTGACTTTATGAGATATCATAACTAGACAGTTCCTGTATACCCATCGAGCTATGATAGTTTTACCCATTGGGGTAGAGACTGAGAAGGGCTCTACTAAAATTTTTGGACTAACTCTGAAATCAACTGCTATGTAAGGGGTAACAAAAGACAAAGAAGCTCCTGGATCTAGCAAAGCATAAACATGTACATAAAAGATCTGTAACATACCAGTCACCACATCAGGATAATTTTCCTTATCTTGTGGGGACTGAAGAGCATAAAATTTATTTGGGTGTTGCCCACTAGTAGCACTGGAAGTGGTGCCCTGCTGATTCAGGCGACCGGACTATGTTGAGAAATGATTATGCTAACCCTTAATACCCGGCCAGGGATAATATCTAACTCTATGAGCAGGTTTGCCACATCTAAAACACACATCACTACCAGCTCTACAAATATCCTTGTAGTTCTTACCATATTTCTTGCAGAGAGGATTAGTTTGGGAACTGCCCTCTCTGCTTTTCACTGTATGAACTATGTGTAAGCCATATCCTGCAACGTATATGCAACTAGCTCATCACACTTAACAACTGACACTCCTATAGTATTTGTAACCTTCTAAACTTGATAAAGGAATTCTTGAGGTTCCTCGTCTGTCTTAGACCTATAAAAGGATGGAGGATTAATTCGGGTGAAGTCTCAAATCCTAGATACAGCAGTGTTGGCCACTGGATTCGTCGAAATGGAAATTGGCCATTCATTTTGAGAAGCAACTAAATTACCAAGAGTAGTGAATATAGCTCTGAACTTAGCATAAGATACATGTTCGTCCAAGGGATCGGCTTGGATGGGCTGAGGGGATGACTGATTTTCATTTCTTGGTTTGGGAGGCATATTCTGTAAACTTAAAGGGAGAAATAGATTAGACTGAGAGTTGAATTCAAGCTCATGCTCACTGGCATGACATGAATACTTGAAGGAAGGGAAACTATTCCTAAAACATCATATAGCCTTTACTACATAAATGCAGCGCACAACACACCCATGCATAAGACTACTAGATGTGGCTTTCAGACTTCCTAGGACTCTATTGAACCTTAGACTTTGACACCAAGTTTGTAACACCTCGAATCTGGTACCCGGATTGTTACACTATGCTCATGACCCTAAAGGACCATAAGCTAACCCATGACTGATATTTGTAACTGAGCACTGCATAATATACTGTATAAATGCAGAATAAGAGGCTGAAATGCCATAAGTTTCAAATATCTGATAAGAAAATAACATGTTGAAATACGGTATATCAATACAAAAATAACTAAAATAACTGTCTGAACATGCTATAATTTGAAAGACTCTGAACTGTCTGAATAAGGAGTTGATAGGATATGTCCCCAAGTAACTCTAACTACTGAAATAAATTAGGTATTAAAAGAATGAAATAATCAACAATAACATCCTCAAATGATGAGAACTCAATGCTAGTCTGTCTACTGAACAACTGTTCTACTAAGAATGCTCTGGAGCTCAAAAGAAAAGTATGCGCCAGTACGTATGAATGTACTGGTACACAAGTAAGGTAGTTGAATGAAATGGTTTATATCCATGAACTATACTAACTAAGTAACACGAACGTGGGAATACATGCATGAATATGTAACTGCAATTGAAATCTTGATACAACTAAATCTGAATACTGATAACCTGAATTTTGTGTTAACCAAATTAATGTGTCTAACAGTCCTTATACTAATGGAACTAGCTAAGTTTCGTACTGAACTGGGTGACCGTATCTGACAGTACTGAATTTAAAAAATTATCTGAGTTCTTTTATTAAAATTAAGACTGAGACTAAGAGAGATAGTCATATAAGCGATATGCCTCAAATAAGCTATTTTAGCTGAGTTGTGGTCCAATCTGTAACCCCAATTAGAAGGGTGTCAAAACTGCAACACTGGTAAGGAAAATCTGAAAATGACCCTCATCTGACAGGTACTCTAAGGAGAACGGTGGGAACCTTATCTGACAGGTTAAGACACTTCTTTAACCCTCATCTAGCAGGTTTTGATGTCTCAACCTACACTGGCTAGGTAGTTCTGGGACACAAGGACTGCTTCTAAGAATCACACCCTGTACTGCTGGTAAGTTCCCATTCTTGGGTTTACGCAGTTCTGAATCCTACTACCAACTGAATAGACACTAAACTAATTATACTAAGATGAACTGTACTGAGTTCACTAAGTTCCATGGACTAATGGAATACTACTGAATTCTATTAACTGACTGAGTTCATGAGGTTACTGAGTTTTCCTGAATTCTGTAACTGACTGAATTCTTGTGATCATGGCTTGACTGAGAGTATCATGAAAACTGACTCTGGCTCTAGGCACACAGCTAAATTTTCGGCTATGAGTACCCCTAGGACTCGATAGTATGAAACTGACAAGACATGACACTTTTTGAACACATGACTATTATCAACATTTCACTATACAACCATTGAGGGATTTACAACAACAATAACAACAACAAACCCAGTGTATTCCCACACAGTGAGGTCTAGGGAGGGTAAGATATACACAGTCCATATCTCTACCTCTAAAGAAGTAGAAAGGTTGTTTTCGATAAGATCCCTAGCTTGAGACACGGAACAAGCATGAAACAAGGTATCATAACAAGAATAATACCCCCACTAAGTAATAATGCACAAGTATTATTCTCTTAGGCATTTTATCAAACACCTAGTATGCAAAATTTAGTGCTTAGGCATGATATAAAATTAATACAACATGATCACATACTTAAATTCAATTTCATGAATTTCAACCCCATACTAGCATATTTGCATGAACAACACATAAAGATTCAAACTTGGGAATTATACATCAATGACTACATGAACATATTTAATCCAAAAAATAAATATCACAAGTCATAATTTAAAATTAGATTCTTGGTCTTCATGGCCGAAAGGAATCCAAGAATGAACACTTGACATACCTTGATTGTAAGTTTCTTGAAGTTCTTGGAGATATTCTTGGAATTGGTTTTGATTTCTTGAAAGCTAGGGTATTATTTCTTGGGAGAGAATGTTTTAAATTTTTGGGGGTGAATTGAATAATGAGTAGCTAAGGACGTTTTTAGGGATTAAATCCCACATCTAGGTGGAATGAAATCATGGGTAAAAGACCCATTTAACCCTGAATGCATCTTTCAAGTTTTGTAAAAATTTCCCTATCTGGACCCCTAGCGCGACGTGGTACAATCACATTGCCACTTTGGACGCGACCTAGAATCTCACTGCAGCGCGGTGGTATCGCATTGAAACACTCAAAAAGGGCAATTCTGAAATAGAGCCTTGGCGCGACACGCAAATATTGTGGAGGTTCACTGTATTTTGATGATTACCATTTAAGCTGGCTCAACGATGCGCTGATGGCTCAGGTGTTACACTGTCTCACTAAAAAGGCTCTAACTCTTCACCCCAATGTCGGATTTGGGTGAACATAGTATTGATGGAAAGCTTATTCAATTTCCCACATGATAAAAATTGAAAATCTTGAAAATTCCACATGTATAAATTGTATTCATTTTTTTAAACAAGTCTTTACATTTTTGGGATGAAGTTGAGCTTGGTAAAAGTATGGGGTATTACAATTAAAGAGACTAACTCAACATGGAAATTAAGAAAGAGAGCCAGATCTATAAATAGAAGAACTTCAAATCATGAAAAAGAGGATCATGGTATTCAAATAGTATGGAAAGAAAATCAATCAAATATATTTCAAATGGAAGAAGGATCACAACCCTAGAATCATTGCAAACCAAATCAATTAGAACATAAAGTAAAAGGAAGGAAGACCACAACAATTACATGGACATATATGATATGGAAATGTATTATTATGAAAACTACACCACGTATGGACATATTTGATATGAACATACATTATGGTACCATCCCTTAATCAAGGAATTAATCCAAATCCTTGATTGAGAAGAAATCTCTTGGGTTTCCTCACAAAGGTTAATGACAAGAAAAAGGTGGACACTATAAAAGAAGAGACAAAAGGCTGAAGCATGTGCGCAACTTCAAGAAGAAAAATTTAAAGCATCTAAATCTTAGTCTCATAAGGCTTTGTAATCATTAGCTTACAATTGTTATGCAAAGAATAGGATCGATTCAACTTTGTGATATAAACTGAAGTCGCGTATCAAGATTCAAGGAGTAAAATAAGTCTTCGGAACTTATTTATCATCATTGTACTCAAATTGACTATTGAAAGATCTACGAAAATGTTGAAACCCATGGAGACTAGAAGTAGGCACCACATTAGTGTTCCAAACCAGGATAATTCATAATGTCTTGACTTTATGTTTGATTACTTATTTCCTTAATTGTTTTAAATTTAATCTGACTTTTGAAGTATACTAATCTGAAGGTGAGTCATGTGTGAAGAGTCAACAATCGACTCACAAAAAATTTTCAATTCACCCCCTCTTGAATTTTGATTCTTGTCAGAGCAGGTCTAACCAACAGTGTTGCTTAATCGCAAGTGAGTAAAGATCAAATGGCAAGTTATCAAATCCACAGTTTTCTTATCCAAGATAGCCACTCCTCCACAAGACCACCATACTTTAATTGACAGCATTACTCCTACTAGAAAAATAGGTTTACAGTCTTTGTCCAATCAAATGACTTCTAAGCATGGGTTGTCACTATAAATGGTCAAAAGTCAATTCCAGGACATAAAAGAGAAGTCAAAGGACAAAGACAATTAATTTAGAAGTTTTGACATAGAAGACCTTAAAAGCTTCAAGGTCACCAAAGAACAACAAAAGGAAATTTAAACTAATGAACATGTTATAAGTCTTCTTCCTTGTGTTGTGAATGGAGAAGAATACAACAAATTATCAACTTGTGATATTGCAAAAAAAATGTGGGACAAATTTTTGTAACCTATAAAGGAACCACCAAAGTCAAGAAGTCAAAATCTGCAGCCCTAGTCAATGAATACGAGTTGTTTGATATAGAAAAGAATGGAAACATTGAAATAATGTTTGCTAGATTCTATAAGATCATATGCGAACTGAAATCACTGGGGACAATCTATCCATATAGCCTACAAGTTCAAAAGTTAGTCTGAAGTCTCACAAAGATTTGGGAAACCAAGGATTCTATTCTGGAATATGGAGATCTACACAACATGATGTATTGAACTACAAGGTAACCTTATTGCATATTAGAAAAATTTTATTAATAGGTACCACAAGGAGGAAATAGATAAACTAGTATCCTTCAATATTGCTCTAACTGAACAAGAGGACATTCTATAAAATGCTAATAGCAAAGGGATGGCCCATATAAACTGTGGAGCAAGGTAGATGATGAGATAGAGACAACAAAGATCCTAAGAAGCCAAAAATAGTGACTACACAAGAAACAATGATGTTGTTATCATTGTGGAAGGTCTAGCCACATAAAAAAATACCTAGAGTTGAGAAGATGATCATCTAGAAAGAATCAAGACTTTGGAGTCTGGAGCGGTGAAAATAAAACTTAAAAAGAAGTAGAGGTTGTCTATTTATGCTCCATGGAAACAGGTTGAATCTAACTTAGATATGATACCTGACGAGCTTCAAAAAGTTATAGATGAATATAACAAACTTTCTTAAGAGAAGAATAGTTGTGTAGCATAATTTAAATGAAAACTCAAAGAGGAACAAAGAAGTTATCAGATAGAAATTGATGCATATGAAATAAAAATTGACTTGCTTCATAAAGAACTTGATCATGAAAACCTTTAGTTAAACAACTCTACAAGCCATAATTTTATAAGATCAAATTCATTCAAAAACAATTTAAGCTCCTCATTAGGGTTATTTAAATTAGCTAAGGTCTTTTTTTCTCTTGAGGACCAATCTATTTTATCTTTGAAAAGAGAGGGCACAAATACTATAGCTGCAGCCATAAGCCTAAAAGTGTGAGGGTTTAGAAGCCCAAAGAAAGCACATCTAACCCATAAGAACACAAGACCACTTGGGTAACTAAGAAAAATAATTCTTCTTATTTTACAGGAATATGTACGCGAAAACCATAAAAAGAAAATATGGGCTCCTGATAGCGGTTGTTCCAAATACATGATCAAAAATAAAAAAAAATCTCTCTACTTTAAAGAATGGTGTAGTGGATCAAAAGAATCGGCCATTTTGTGAAATTACATTGATCTTTGGATTAGAACATAATCTCCCAGATCTCTATTGGGCAGAAACAATGTCTTGTCCATAACAATAGTAAGAATATATCCAAAAAACTTTAATCCACGAAGTTACAAAGTAATGTACAATCTGGAGGTAATGATCGTACTACCTCAAAACAATCTCAAAACAAAGTTGACTATACCCCTTTCAAAGTCCACTTCTACATCTAAAACAGCGATACTACCTGTTCTAAGAAACTATAAAAAAAATTCGCCAGCTCTTACCCTAAAAATCCCAAATATCTAGGTACATAGGAACATGGTATTGATCATAATAAAACCCTTGCCCTAGTGGCAATGTTAGAGTTAATTCTAGATATTAATGCTTTCAAATGATTTTATTCATATAAAATAAATGGCAAAATCACTAAAGTCTCAAACACACTCCAAAGGTTTTGCATGGGAGATTGAGTGCTTTCCTACTAAATAATGACTTTCAAGGAAATAACTTTGATATAACTCTAGTCTAACAAAAGGTTGTTTCAAACTTCCTTACTTTACAATTTTACATTAATTATATTATTCTTGATAATTCGAACCTTTCTTTGTTTGATAATTATTTTTTGCTAGCCTGGTGAAAGTTTTTTGGCCTTATGGTAAATATTCTAAGTCCTTGACACATCTTGAAGACAACTTTAGTTGACTCTCCAATAACTAGAGCGGTATAGACAGCCGATTGGGAGTTGTTGTACTTAAATTCTATGAATCATGCGTCAACTACTTAATTTTAATTTATATTTTAAATATGTTCCCATATTGTGAGATAATACTTGTGCCATTAGTCTATTTAAATATACTGTGCATCATTCTAGGGAAAAGTATATTGACATCAAGCTTCATATTATTCGTGATCATATTAAAAGTGGCAATTTTTTATTAAACTTTGTTGACTCCAAAAATCAACTGGCAGATAGGTTTACAAAACCATTGCTGGAATGAAGATTTTGTTTTCTCAGAAAAAGATTTGGCACTCTCAACGTTAATGATTTTTTAGTCATATTTTTGGACACAACTTTTTCTTAGTCATATTTTTTGACAGAAATTTCCTTTGTCCGATTTTAGCTATTATACTAAAAGAAAATTATTATTTTTTAAGGGAATTTATCATTAACTTTACCATTTCCCATGCCTCTTCTGCCGCATTTTCCCTTCCCCTTTCACTGTTCTTTCACCTCTATCAGTCCCCTTTCACTTCATGCCCCTTCACCAGCCCCCCATTATCTCTTCTGAAAAGTCACCTCATGCCCTCTTGCTTTTTGTCCTCTTCACATATTCTTCTACTACCTCTCTCATTTATTAAATCTCATCTTCTTTTTCACTCATAAAAAAGATTATATGTCTTTCACTCATACCCTTTCCACTTCATGGTCATTCTTCTTTTTGAGTCTTTCGACGAGTCCCCATCTCAATCCACTCTTGTCAAGAGATAACGACCCTCTTCCATCCCTATATCCTCTATCAAAAACCTTATCGAAACCCTTCTAACTCCTTTCCTCCAGAAGAGATACACCAATATGGACAAACTCTCATAAATAAAAATTCCACTCCGTTAAAAATGACATCATTGTAGTTGGTCGCATCATTAATCTTTATCAATTTAAAGATGCCTCTTATAATGTCAGTCACTTTTTCAAGTTTCAAGATCTGTCCTTGCTCTTCCGCCTCTATGGACTTAAAGTTTATGAAGACCCTTTCCATATAATTTATACTAATCTATGACTTTCCCAAGAGAGCGGTGAATTTGAGACTCTTGTGTTGGGCTCAAGAATTGTCTTGAATAAATTCCTACTTGAAAATATTTTTTATACTAAGTTTTTTAGTGTGGTCCCTCTTATAAATAGTAAATGGTCCAAGAACATTAAAGTAGGCTTTGAGGAAGCCAAGAAATTTCTCTCTCTATGTCTACCAACTTTGGTCCCCTATCATTATGTTTCAAATTTTGCATCATGGCCCATATTATAGCTATCACTCTGATTCCACTAAAAGAATCCCTAAGAAGCATCACTTGTTGTGATGTCTTTGTGTTGTACTATCTGGTCACAATGATTTAAATCAATTGGGCAACCTATATATGTGAGTACATGCTTGAGAGTGCAAGAGAAGTTCATGCCTTTGCTAGTTTGCCATACGGGCTTCTCATCAGCTGGATCTTTCTATTCTACTCTATCAATCTATCTCTTATCCCCCTGCAGAAGTTTCTAGAACTTATGATTCAAAATAGTTTGACAACTTGGGGTATATCCTGGTGGATAATGAATGGAATCTAAGGAGTCTGCCCATTCTAAGGCTGAACCTCCAAACGTAAGTAAATCTATTTCTAAACCCTCTACCTCTTTGTTGAAGAACTTGGAGAACTCAAGAAGCAGATCAAAGAAATTAAAGAAGGTGTCATGCAACTCCAGGAGATCACTACCACACTCCTAAACCTTGGGAAAAGTATAAGCTCTGATCTATATGTGGTCCAGCTGGCAGTCGATGGGCTCAAACAAGAAGGATTCAAGTTGTTATCTCGAGTGATCTCTCATATGGACTTATTTGAATCCCAAGTCTCTTCGTCAAATGTTGATCTAGTTGTCTCTATTCAAATCTCCTACTCCTTTTTTTCAAAAATATTGAAAAATCCAATGACAAGTTTTGTCATAATATGCATAACACCTTCACATACTTCCTGGCAAAGTTTGAATTGTTAATTTTTATTTAAAAGGGTTTCCTATCCCTTGTGTTGAAGGATTGTATGATAATATTTTCCATACCATCGGCCATAATTGATTTTGCTCTGCTTCTTTAATAGATTATGACTATCCATGTTTGTCTATTGCTTCTAGTTGTTGTTATGTCTATATATTTTGTTTTCTTG
Source organism: Capsicum baccatum var. pendulum (assembly GCA_030864225.1). Lineage (NCBI taxonomy): Eukaryota > Viridiplantae > Streptophyta > Magnoliopsida > Solanales > Solanaceae > Capsicum > Capsicum baccatum. The sequence goes on along the minus strand of CM061558.1, from coordinate 166,111,709 downwards.
CTGCAATTATTTTTTATTATGGAAAAAGAGGCTGAAAAAAAGGACTATTAAGAAATAAGGTAGCACCCATCAGTCAGGTAGAGCAATTTGACTTTCCTTACACAAAGACTAACTGATACAAAAGAAACATGGGATAGTAAAATGCTTACAAGTTGGGGGGAGAAAGTCGACTTTTGATACACAAAGGCTGATTGATACCCAAGAAACTTAGGATACTAGAGATGCTTACAAGTTAGGGGAGAAAGACGACTACTGTGATAGACAGGGATGTTAACTAATGTTTATTCTTATTTGTCATTATCAAAGTGGGAGCTATTGTTATCCTCCTGTATTCAAGTTTTAATAATGGTAAACTAATGAGTGGACCTTTGTAGTATTTTGGAAGATAGAAGGTTATCTCACATGAATATATGGGGGATCAAAAAGACTAACTCAATATAGAAATCAAGTAAGAGAGCCAGCTCTAAAAATAGAAGAACATCCAATCATGAAAAGAGAATCATTGAATTTAAATAGTATGGCAAGCAAATCGATCAAATGTCATGTAAATGGAAAAGGATCACAATCCTAGAATCACAACAAACCAAATCAATCAGGACATAAAACAAAAGGAAGAAAGGCCACAACCATTACATGGACATGTATCATTGTGGAAACTGCATCACGTATAGACATATCCAATATGAACATACATTATAGTCTCATCATTCAATCAAGGAATCAATCCAAACCCTTGATTGAGAAGAAATCTCTTAGGTTTCCTCTTAAAGGGTAACTCCAAGAAAAGGTGGACACTATAAAAGAAGAGACAAAAGGCTGAAGCACATGCACAACTTCAAGAAAAAAACTCAAAGTGTCTCAATATTAGTCTCATAAAGCTTTGTAATCTTTATCTTACAATCGTTATATAAAGAATAGGATTGATTCAACTTTGTGATATAAACTGAATCTATGTCACAAGATCCGAATAGTAAGATAAGTCTTCAGAACTTGTTTCTCATCATTATACTCAAGACCAATATTGAAAGATCTAAGGAAATGTTGAAAACCAAGGGGACTAGAAGTAGGCACCACATTGGTGTTCCGAACTAGGATAAATCTCGGTGTCTTTAATTTATTTTTTATTACTTATTCTAATCTATCTTGTGAAGTATATTGATCTGCAGCCGATTCAACTATGAATAGTCAATAGTCGACTCGCAAAAAATTTTTAATTCACCCTTCCTTTTGAATTTTTGAAGGACCAAATAGTATATGGAATAGTAATGTCTCCAGGGTCCTCCTTCTTATCTACTAAAGATCAAAAAGCAACAACACTATGATGGTGCATTTATCAGTGGGCTTAAAGGTCACCATATGCTTCTTAATAATAAAATCCTTCTTGAACATTGCATATTTGGTATATTCTATTATTCTTCCATAAGAGGATTATTAACATACAATTCATTCAACATCAACATGAACTGTTAATACTTCCCTTCCTCTTTCTTTTTCTTTAATCTCTAAGGAGAAGGTGAGGTAGGTCATAGAATAGTCTTCACTATAGGCTTTACTTCCTTACTTATTCCTTTATCCTTCACAATTATTTTATCAACACCCATCAATTTTTCCAATGACTCACCACAGTTACCAACTTTTCAAGTTCTACTTCAGGTGTATCGTCAATATCAGCAACATCAACCCAAACCTCATCAACTACAGACATAGAGGGATCAATGGTTGCCTTACCACTTCAAGTGGTGATGGTCAAACATTAACTATAATTCTTTGAGTGGTGATGGTCAAACTCGAAAGAGTGCCTGGTTAACATTGATTTAAGGTTGTCGATATCTAACCAAATTGTTGCTTTACTTGCTTATCAAAGTACAATGAGACTTTATATTCTGTCTCAAACCTAAAATATATACCTTAATATCCTTAAGGAAATACTCCTAATTCTTAGAACCCTTAAGCAAATTATAAGTAATGCCTCCAACCTCAAATTAGAATCCTAATTCCCTCGTGTAATATACGCACCACCCTTCTCCTTATAATTATACTTATGCCTCCAATAACCATCTCTCTTTGATTCCAACCCTATATATTTCTCTTTAATAGTTACAACCTTGATTCCCTTATCTTGCCTCGAGTTTCAAGTGTCTTGGATACTCTTTTGTCCCTTGGCTAGAAAACTCGACAAATCTCTATCTAGATACTTTACCTATTCTTTAATATCAAAATCATACAATCGGGGTAATTTACCTAGTCACCCAGAACATTCACCTTTTTGAAATTCATAGTTCTAAATTACTTAGTTAGTAACCCAATCTTTTTCCTCAGCTGTGCAACTTGTTAAGCAACAGTATCATTTGTGATTCCTTACTCGCTGGAATCCAAAATAGCATTAACTCTAATTCCTCTTTTTTATCTCGAGTATGCCACCCAAAGTTCATAAGAGCAACCCAATCTAAGATTTTTTATGCTACCTCCCAACGTAGGAACATGAAACTCCACCTATAATAGTATCTGCAAAAGCTTTAGAACTTGTATTTAGGGATAAATAAGAACGTTCAAAGAAATTTCTCCCATAGATTATGTGATTAGGCACCATCATTAAAATTTTCTAAAACCTAAATCATATCTCATAAAGTGGTTCAGAATGCAGTTTCCTAATATTATATATCTCGTCCTTCATTTGGAACATTTTTGTAGAATAGAAAAATTATTCTAAGAACTATTTATGTATCTCGTTCTAATTAATAATGGACCAACGAGGTAGTTCCTCTTACCATTATATCGTTTTACAAGATACAAAGAATGGGAACAACCTGAGTCTCAAGGCTTTCTAACTCACCCCGAGTATATTATAAGAGGTTCAAACCGAACAAAATTCATGATATGCATGTTTGTGTCATCAGTGGGCAAACCTGCAAACACACCTTTAAGATTTAGCAGCTGAATCATAGTAATGGTAATATCAAAATTCACCCCGAGGTAATTTTGAAGGAATAATAGCTCTTGTATCGTTAGACCTAACATACCCCGGGTCATCCTTTATATCATAATATACTGGGAAGTACTAATAAATTTAGATCATTAGAGCTATATCTCTTCTACCTCTGTTGAGTTTTGCTTAATGATTTATTTTATATCTCTGTGTTTTCTCTAAAGATTTACGACAATCAACCTTATTATCCCTCCTTACATTTTCATCCAATATTAAATGTGCATTGGTTTTGCATCTATATCTTGAACCCCATACGGTGGTCGAGAAGGCAAGTTAATTGGATCATCTTGAAACCCCTTGTAATGAGCTTCACAATCATGTTCTGACATACTACTATTTTGTCATAGGGATCTTTCAAGCTCTAAATAAAGTAGGATTAGTGGATTTCCTTTACTCCTAGTACCCGAGATACATCAATGTACCACCAATTAATAATAGTAAAGTAATACCCAACAAACTTTATCAATAAATCCATAACTATATTCCCTGACAATGGCACCAAAATACTATGTCTCCTAAACTACACCTCAAAGAAGTATAATGCGGTTGATGTCTAATATAGAACACAAAATAATTTGGGGTCGAACCCACAGGGAATAGGCCAAATATCTCTCCAGATGCTGAAGAAATCAAAAAATGTAGAAAAGTAAATAAGGGGTTTTGTTGTAAAAATTGTAAAGTAGAAACAAGTCTTGATTACTTTAGATTAAATCAATCTAAGATGAATAATAGGATTGTGTATCCCCTACCTTCTAACTCCGTATACTTATCATACTCAATTTGACTATCTCATTGCTCTATAGATAGAATCGAACAAGCTACGTATCATCAACCATCTTGTCGACACTTTTGATAAATTTTACTCTTTACCTTGTGAGTCTTAGACTATCGCCTTACTAACACTTATCTTTGCACCCAATTAAACTATATCTTTTTGGGTCTCAAGTTGATTAGAAGAGGGTTGGTAGCCTCGAATTACTATTATAATTTGCTATTCCTAATATGTACCTCTTTTGTGAAGATGATCTCGAATACAGGCAAGTTCTTAGTTTCTATAGTAGTTAAGAAAGAATACAAATCAAGGAAGATCATAATACATGCATAAAAACTAATTTAGATAGTTCTCACACTTTCTCTACTTTGTTATTCAGTAAAGGTTCCCACAATCCTAGTTAGCTGGTTTAGACCCTCACATTTGCAAATATATCCATAGAATTCATAATATGAATGTTACAATAATTTAAGAACAAAATCTAAATTCTCAAATAAATAATCAACCAAATAACCATGAACAAAGGATTCCAAGATCAAAATTTTAATCTTAGAATCAATATATATTTATTAATTTAAAAAGTGTGTAAACTAATACAAAAACATCAAAGGGTATTTATAGTTTACATCATAATCCTAAAAGTTCTAACCTAAATGAATAAGGAAAATTGGTCAGTGGTCACTTATGGACCCATTTATGGGTCGTAATTGGTACTTATGAGACCCTTAGTAGGTCGTAATTGATAATCTTTCTTCATGCTATAGAGTCTGTACCTACGAAGGTACATATGGGGCTTAAGTGGGACTTACATCCTATAAGTGGACTTGTCGTAACTACCAATTACAAGCGTCAGACTTTAAGTTCTTATATGTTTCACTTCTAATACTTGTGTGTCTATGTATGATGGATGTATGTGGCACTTATGTTGGGTAGATAGATCTTTATCAAGGTCAGGCCAAACTTTAAATTTCAGATTCTATGAATCATTTTTTTCGTATATGTATGAGGCCGCTTATTATGGCCATAAGTGGTACTTACGGCTGGTAGCATTGAGAAACTAAGCCCAAATAGAGACTGGGCTACCTGCTGGCCCACCACTAGCTAGGGTAGAGGAATCTCTGGTATGAGAGCAAGACTAGGGTTTGGTGAAGGCTCCCTATTCTAATCTCAAGCTGGGGTTATAGATCACATCTTTCCCTAACCTTTAGGTCATCCACATCCTATAATAGGATCTCTAGTCATGAACTCAGGGTCTTATTCTCTCATAGATAAAGCTTGCATCCTAGACATCTATAAAAGAGTAGAACTAAATAAATCTTAGAAACCAACAAACTCATAGAAGAAAATGAGTGAAGGATGTGAAGATCTCCTAAGAATGTCCTAAAGCCTCCTAAAAAATAGAAACTGGCATAATCATTCTAATCTGTAGGACTCTACTAGAGATTTTCTCTTATACCAATTATACCAGTGAACCTAGTCTCTAATAACAGTTTTTCGTGACCTAATTTCCCAAGTCGAGATGGAACCTACTTCATTCCACCAGAAGGTAAGTGTAATAACATTTTGGGGTGATTTTTGTGAATTATTTATTTCTATATGATTTGATTATTTTACCCTTCTTTGTGGTTGTTTTGTGGTATTTTTGAGGTACGGAGATGATTGGCATGATTTCCAATGTATTTTAGTATGATTTGTGCAAAATTATGGTTTTTGGTGGTTATAAAGGTTTAATTGTTGACTTTGATTAACATATATTGATCTGTGTGTCAGGTAACAAAATAGGCTATGCCAGGAAATCCATAATGTTGATTTAGGTTCGTAACATATTTGGTGTGGTTTTGTGGCTTTTATATCTCATTTTGACCCACGGTTCAGAATGTTGTGAAATTGTGTTTTGAGAATCAACTTTATGAAAATGATGTTTCTCTGATATCACATTAAGTCTAAAGCATAGAATTTAGACTAGTAGTATAGTTCTTTTGCATTCTCAAGATTTCGGATGAATCTCAAGGGGTCCATGGAGACTTTGAATTCTCCAACTCTCTAATTGGTGCACCAGGTGAGATGACCTTTGGTCACTTAATTCACATAGCATCCAGTTAGGTGTATCTCTTAAACAACTCCTCCATTTCTTAGGCACCTATTTCATAAGTAACAGACGCATGGCTTACACAACGAGGGGGGTACCGCTTAAGGAACACTTGGTCTCTTAAGTGACTCGATAGGTTCTTAAGTGGTGCTTGGTGGGATAAATTCCCTATTTTGTGATTTTTACCATTTTTAAGACTTGGAGCTTAATTTTAAATTTATGGGGTTTTCATTAATTTTTATGCTTGGGTAAGTTCCAAATTTCAATTTAAATCATTTTCATTTTATTCTTGCCATTTAAATCCTTGTAAAACTTGATTACTAACGTAGAATTTGGAGATTTTGGCACAGAAGGCCAAAAAGTTGTAATTCATTAATTTAAACCCTAATTTCAATTGTTTTCACTTTTGTTTTCTTTTATAAGTTCCTTTAATCATGAAAAATATATTTTTGACAAAAATTTGAGTTCACTCTTCTTTTTCAACAGCCTGTTTCAGGGGTCCTGTTCAGTTGATTTTGAGTCTATTCTAAGGAGAAATCTTTGTGATAAAGTCTTTTTGGAAAGGTTTTTTCAATTTGAGATAGGTTATGCATGAACTTTCTTCAGTCTGGGCTAAGTAGTAAATATTTGTAAAAAATCATGTTATGGGTATAGGAACTAATCATGGAAATGGCATAAATATTATTTTGTGCTCGCGTGGGGGCTTATGTTGTTATTATTTTATAGTTTTTAGACATTATCTACTATGTGTGACCATGGGGTCGTATATAATATTGTTAGCCTTACCATGTATATTTAGTGATATCTTTTCTAGTTAAAAGAACTAAATTGGAATTTATGTAGAATTAATAGCATATTTATGTGTCTAAAACTCTATTGGCATAGGGATAACATTGAATTCATGGATGGTTGATATATTGAGTGGATTTCTTGCTCACCTGGTTGGTATATTTGTCGGACTTTAAAATTCTCATTCTAGTTGATTATAAGCATTACACCTCATGTTATAGATACTTGCAAAACATTGGTACCATAATGGAAATTCTAGAACACTATCTTATGATATCTTTATAGGTCCTCTACCAATGTCTAGGCTAGATAGGATTCATGGATATTTTTATTGGATATAGGATTGCATATGGGTTGATGATCCCCTCGTGGGTCCTACCTAGGAGCATAGTTCGGTAGGTGTATATGGAGGTTTTGGGGAAACCTCGTGCATCACGTCACATAATCATCATTATCATCATCATCATAATCATCATCATTACATTTCATATATATGTGTATATTATGCTTATTTAGTTTGTATTATCATCTGTGATATGATATCTGTCTACTTGTACTTCCCTTTCACTCTTATATGTATGGTATGTGTATACCTATACTTCTTTATCATATTTGTGTGTGGTACATATGAATATTATAGAACCTTTCATGAAAATGGTGTGGGCTACCATTTGGGTCATTTTTAGATTTCCAGTGATAGGCCCATAGTGTGTATTTTATATACTTTATTTTCATCTTTTCACAGACAGCCTATGATTCCTTCTAAGTACAAGTGGATCATACTCACCCCTACTATATCTTTTTGACACAAATCTAGGTATAAGTGCATTACACATTAGCTAACTTAGGCGATATCTAGAATATATTTGAGGTAGTGATCAATCAATGTTTTCAGAGTTGTTGTACTTCCTCTTTCTATATATTTTATATATTGTTTTGTATTCTGAGATAGATTATGACCCTTTTTTTCTATTATTGCATCTTTGATATTCGATATGTATTTAGTAGTTCTTACACTGTGCAACAAGCTTTTGGGATAATTTATGGTCTATTTTGTTATGTATTTTTCTTCTTCTATTGTATTTGTGTGGTTTGGCTTCATTCTAAAAGCCCTAACTTGGGATTTGATGTTGTTTTTCTCTTTTCATATCAGTTTGGGTTATATGTAATTTTGTATCTTTCATAATATAGATGACTTTAACTATCTTTAAGAGGCTATAACATATCTTTAGGAAAATATCTCTTATTTTATTTTATATTATTTGTATAGAATAAAACCATCCCTTATTCCATGCTATATCATCCTTTATTTTATTCTATATCCCCTATTTAGTTTTTTTTACCCAGAATTGATTATTGTGCATATATTTGAGAGGATATAAGATATCTTTATGAAAACATCCCTGGTTTCATTCTATATCGTGTAGAACTTTCATACTTTATGTTCTAAATAGTGTTCAGTCTTTTCTAAACAGATGGTGAATACTAGATACCATAAGGCTAGAGATTTGGAACTATCATTTGAGGAAAGCTCAGTCTAAAATGGTGAGTTGCGAGCCATGGATGGGCCCGAGGTAATGGACAGGTATGTGGACCTACCCTATCTAGATGTAATACTATAGGACACTTCGATAAGCCTTGTGTTGAGCATGCTAGATATATGGGGCCTACTTTGATCCGATAGAGTATTTCTACCCTAGTCTTGGAAGGGTTTTTATTCTCTTTCTGAGCCATTTAGAAGTTGTCCCTTTGAGTGCATCTTATGTTCCTCTAGCTTTGAGTATTGTAGCTCTATCTGTGATAGGGTCTTCTTATGATGTTCCTATAGTTTTAAATGTTGATCTTCTAGTAGTACTGACATCTGCTTATGGTACTCCATAGGCTCCGAGTGTTATTTATCTTTTTGATACAATATTTGAGTATCGTATTTCGAGATTAGGAGTTCAACTTTTTTTGTTACATCCTCGAGTGGTATATCAGATAACTAGATCCACTAATCCTTCTATTATGGCGAGTATAGTTATGTCTTACAAGGAGTAGAAAAGGTTTGAAAGATTCACTCATTTGGGTCCTCCAAGGTTCAGTGGTGCTGTAGGCAAAGATGCCTATGAGGTCTTGATTGATTGTCATGATAAGTTGGACGAACTTGGTTTTTTAGATTTGAATAGGCTTGCTTGTACTACTTATAAATTGAGAGATATAGCCAGAGATTGGTAAAGGACACTTGTTTGTTACAGACCTCTTGATTCTCCAAAATAACTTGGGATTAGTTTGTTGAGGACTTTTTCGATAAGTTTGTGCATTTAAATTTGAGGTATTAAATGAGATATGAGTTTGATCACTTAGAACAGGGATCCATGGTTGTCACAAAGTTTAAGGCATGCTTCCATGCCTTGTCAAGATATTCTTATGCCAGCATTTCCACTGAGTCTGAAAAGATTCAAAAGATAGCAAAGGGGTAGGATGTGTCTTTATAGATTTATACGACTAAGATGGTAGTGTATAAGGAATTGTTTTTGAGTACAATGCATTATACTAGGATGACTTGGTCTATTCTTTGGCGGTTTTAGGGAGATGCTAAGAGGGTGTATCATTAGGGAGAGTTCAGAGGTCACACTACTCAAGGTAGAGATTTTAAAAGTTCTTTGGGTATCAAGGTAGACCAGTATAGGCAGCCTTGGAGGGTTCAAGTAGTTGTTTTTCTATTTCATTAGCTTTGGGTAGTCGTTCTAGCTCATTGTACTTTCTCCTATTGAGTCGGGTTACAGATATTGTTATGTGTGTGATGAGGTTGGCCATTTTTTAAAAGGACTGTCCCAGCTACATTTTCAAGGTTTCTCCTATGTCAACCATGAGAGGTAGAGGTTCTACTAGAGGTGCGCAAGGTTAAGATAGTGGTACCCGTAGGGATTGTCATAAGGCCACTCAGTAAGTTGGTAGACATGGACAGTTCTATGATATACCATTTAGACCAAAGGTAGAGGCTTTCAACCTGGAATCATAGGTATCATTCCTATTTATTTCAAATTTGCATTTGTGATTTGATCTGAGATTGACTTTCTCATATGTTTCTGCATATTTTGCATTGGGTTTGATTTTACATGTGTAATGCCTCATATTTCCCTAGCCTAGATTAACCCTCAGTACATGGGTTATCCTAAATAAAATTTTTGGAATGCTCGTTAATTTTTAGATTAGAGCCTACCACTGCATAGGAAATTCAATTAGCTTTCTAATGATATAAAATTCTACTAAATCTGATAATCGGGTGAGAAGTTATGGCAATTTTAAGTTTTAGTTGTTAAACATCGTCATTCCAGCCAGTAGCGCATCACGGAGTGTGTCAAAATAGCAATTGACAATTTCCAGTGTTGCTCTATGATATTGGCGCGTTGCGCCATAGACCCAATTCACTATTTTCAATTTCTAGTGTACCAATGCGATTCCACCACGTCGCGGTGCATTTCCAGCTCACAAACAAAGTGGAAAAGCTATACCACCATGTCGAGCAACCATGCAATTTCCCAATTGTCATTTTCCAATGACACGGTGCAATAGCTATGCTTCGCGCCAGGGGTCCAAATCAAAAAAATTTTAAAAAAAATTAAAGTTGTGCCCAGGGTTAAAACAGTTTTTCCCATGATTTTTATTCCGCCCAGATATGGGATTTAAGCCCTAAAAACATGTAAAACCCTTCATTATTCAGTTTCCCCAAAAATCAAAAGGTATTTCTCTCTCAAGAAAACAAACTCTAGCTCTCAAGAATCAAGGTCAATCCCAAGAATCTCTCCAAAAACTCCAAGAATCTCATGAACTAAGGTATGTTAGATGTTCATCCATGGATCCTTACCTTCCATGGAGCCCAAGAATCCTTTTTTCAAAATACAAGATTTATGATTTATGATTTCCATGTTTGAATTAGATTGAACTTATGTTCATGATGTTGTTTGAGTTTTAGTCCATGATTTAGATTACAAGTTCCAAGAATTGATTCTAGTATGTGTTGAATTACATGATATTCATGATAAACCCTTCAATTTGCAAGTTGATTGTTGTAGCCACGTTAACCCTATGTGTTTATGATTTAATTAACCAAGTATGCTTCTTATGTGTTTGATAAATTGTCTATGAGAACGAAATAATACCATTATAGCATGCTAACAGGTATTCCCCATCCATGTACAAGTTAATGCATTACAAGTGTTTGATGAAATGTCTCTATGATGACCAACTGAATATTGCTATGTTGTTCAAGATGATGCTTTACTTTACTTTTCATGATATCGAGTCCTGGGGGTGTTTAATACATAACAATCTAGTTGTTACTTAAAGCTAGTGTCAGTTAAAAAATAGTATCAGTCATGTCACGATCAGAAGTGCTCTCAGTCAATTATAGAACTTAGGAAAAACTAAGTAATCTCAGTATCAGTCCATTCCAGTTCAGTATACTCAGTTCAGTCTCTTTCAGTTGGGAGTTGAAACAAGAACCAAGCGAGTGTAGAAGTGATGACTCTCTCGTTAGAAAGTTAAAGTCGTTAGTAGCAATCTCATACTACAGAACTACGTAGCTAGCGTAGTATGTGTGGAGTCACCCTTTAGATTAAGGCTTGGATGCCTCCAAAGAGTCACCCATCAGATTAGGCTTAACTTCCTGTTCAGGGTCACCCGTTAGATAGGATTGACCAAAGTAGTGTCTTTACCCATGGCACGGTACCGTTACCCTTCCAACTAGGGTTACAGGTTGTACCCCACTCAACTTACTCAAGGGCATGTCGATTAAGTGAGAACTCCTATAGTTTCAGTTTCAGTTTTAGTCTGAGTCTTCAGAATAGAACTAAGTTCAGTTTTACAGAATCAGGACTGTCAGATACAGTCATTCAGTTAGCAGTAATTTAGATTATCAGTGATCTCAAATTATCAGTATATTCAATTATCAGTTATCAGATTTAGTTTTAGTATACTTAGTTATAATATGCATAGTATTTCATATCATAGGTTCGGACGCTCAAGTTTCTGACCGCACTTAGCCAGATTTAGCCAGCGGTAGTAGACTTAGTAATGAGTCCTCATATATAGAGAATATGCTTTTATTTTAGTACTTCAGCTTAGCAGTATATTAGTAGATGGAGATAGTTGGGGGAATGTCCCATTAACTCCACTTTTAGATAGTTTCAGTTAAAGGATTTTCAGACTTGATTTTCAAATAGTATTTCAGATTAAGAGGTTATTATTCATTATTGGTATTTTAGATGTTTTGACCCTTATCACATTTCAGCCTATTAGTCTATAATTTTTCAGTATTATTGTTTAGTGCGCACAGCAGATATCATTCATGGGTTACCTTGTGGTACTTTAGGGTCGTAAGAACCGTGTGACAACTAGGGGGTAGTCTCAGGTCATTACAAACTTGGTATCAAAGACTAAGATTTGATAGTGTCCTAGGGAGTCTGAAAAGACACATTGTGTAGAGTCTTGTGCATAGATGTGTAGCGCGCCATAATTATGGACAGGAGGCTATGAGATGTTTTAGGAACGGTTTCCCTTCTTTTAGTATACATATAGTGCGAGTGAGAATGAGTTTAAGTTAATATCCTAGTCTAATCTTCTTCTTCCTTTCATTTACAGAACATGCCTCCCAAAAGGACTAACAAAAGAAGAACCAAAAACTAGTTATCCCCTTAGCCCATTCAAGCAGATCCCCTGGACAAATATGTCTCTCACACAGAATTCAGAGTTTCATTCACTACTCTAGCAAATTCAGTTGTAGCTCAGAATAAAAGGACAGCTATTGTTTCGGCCAACCCAGTGACCAATACGGCTGCAACTAGAATTTGAGACTTCACCCAAATGAATCCTCCTTCATTTACAGGATCTAAGTCTGAAGAGGATCCAAAGGAGTTCCTCAATCAAGTTTAGAAATCACAAACATCATGGGAATGACTTCTAGTGAGAGTGCTGAGTTAGACGCATATCAGCTACAAGTCGTAGCCCATTCATGGTTTAAGCAGTAGAAGGCAGACAAAGGTATGGATACAGAGCCCATAGAGTGGGAACAGTTTGCTACTGCCTTCCTAGACAAATTATTTTCCTTAAAGATGAAAGAAGCCAAAGTGTTAGAGTTTATCAATCTCAGACAAAGTAGTATGAGTGTAAAAGAGTATTCCCTCAAGTTTACTCATTTAGATAGGTATGCTCCCCATGTAGTAGCAAACAATAGGTCCAAAATGAGCAAGTTCACATCTGGGGTGTCAGATAGTGTGGCTAAGGAGTGCAAAATAGTGATGTTGATTAAAGAGATAGACATATCTAGGCTTATGGTCTATGCTCAATAGATTGAAGAGCAAAAAATTAAGGAGAGGGAGAGAGAAAATAACAGGGTGAGCATAGGTAGATTTAATTTAAATTAGCCTAATTTAGATGGGGGTAACCGTTCCCAGTTTTGTCCAAAGTTTTTAGTTCCAGCTCTGTCCTCAGCCAGTGTACTGATGACCAAGGATAGTGTAAGCAATGGTCGTACTAATCTATTTTATGAAGAGTGTGGTAAAAACCATCAGGAAAAGTGTAGGGTTGGCAGTAATATTTGTTATGGCAGTGGAAAACCGGTCCATGGGCTCAGGGAGTGTCGATTAGTTTCTCAGAGATGTAGGGATATGCTCCATCAGGGTCAGTCTCATCAGTCACCAGTTCAGTCCAGTCGCCTAAATCAGCAAGTCTCTTCTTCCAATGCCACCCACGGTCAGCGTCTAAATAGATTTTATAAACTTCAGTACCGACAGGATTAGGAAAGTCCTCCTGATGTGGTCACTGAAAAGTTATAAATCTCCCACTTATATTTTTATGCCTTATTAGATCTATGAGCTTCTCTATCTTTCGTAATTTCTTACATAGCAGTCCATATCAAGGTTAAACCCTAAAACAGTAGTAGTGATATTGACTTAGTGACCCACAGACATATAATGATGACTTTAAGCTAAGGGGTAGATAGCAGTATAGTACAAGGTAGAAGACTATGCATGCTTACAGTTCCTAGTAAAAGGAGTTCCAGCTCACTCTGTAGTACCAATCGGGTTCCATAAGTTTAGAGATTCCAAATTCAGATCATGCAGTTTAAGACACACGTATTCATGTTTCCCAGTATGCTTAGTTCTCATGACTCATGTTACACTCTAAATGGTCCGAGAAGTTTAGTTTATGGCATGTGTTCCTCAGGCCTCAGTTGTGTGTAAAAATCATTCTGTCGTCCTTCAGTTAGATGGGGTCTCATACATCATCACTGTCCTTCTTAAACCTACTCAGTCATATATTTAGTATGGTAATGAACTTGGTATTTGTTACTATATAATATCATCCTCATGTCAGTCATGTATATTCATAAATTGATCCTAATCGTGTAATCATGCATCAGATATGCATGTTCTATATGTAAGTTTAGTCTATCAGACCAGACACATAATTATGCTTCAGTTGTGCATGACTAGTTTAGTATGAAAACTCAGTCTGTCCATAGTCTCTCAGCTTAACTAGCCACATTCGAGGATGAATGTTGACAAGGGGGAGATATTGTAGTACCCCGTACTTCCCTAGCCTCGATTAACCCTCAGTACATGGGTTATCCAAGATAAAATTCATGGAATACTCAATAATTTTAAGATTAAAGCCTTCCATTGCATAGGAAATTCAATTATCTTTCCAATGATATAATATTCTCCTAAATCTGACAATTGGGCAAGAAGTTATGGCGATTTTAAGTTTCAGTCATTAAACATCATCATTCAGTCCAGTAGCGCATCGTGGAGAGTGTCAGCATAGCAGTTGTTAATTTCTAGGGTTGCTCTGTTATATTGCTGCATCGCTCCATGAACCCATTTCACAATTGTCAATTTCTAATGTACCAATGCGATTCCACCATATCACGGTGAACTTCCAGTTCATAAACAAAGTGGCAACGCGCTACCACCGTGTCACGGCACCATGTAATTTCCTAGTTGTAACTTTTCGGTGACATGGTGCAGTAGCTCTGCATCGCACCAGGGATCCAGATCGGAAAAATTTCACAAAAAAATTAAAGTTACACCCAGGGTTAAAACAGTCTTTCCCATGATTTTTATTCCACCCAAATGTGGGATTTAAGCCCTAAAATGTGTAAAATCCTTCATTATTCACTTTCCCCAAAAATCAAAAGGTATTTCTCTCTCAAGAAAATAAACTCTATCTCTCAAGAATCAAGGTCAATCCCAAGAATCTCTCCAAAAACTCCAAGAATTGCACAAACTAAGGTATGTTAGATGTTCATCTATGGATCCTTACATTCCATGAAACCCAAGAATCCATTTAAAAATACAAGAGTTATGATTTATGATTTCCATGTTTGAATTACATTGAATTCATGTTCATGATGTTTTTTGAGTTTTAATCCATCATTTAGATTACAAGTTCTAAGAATTGATTCTAGTATGTGTTGAATTACATGATATTCATGATAAACCCTTAAATTTTCAAGTTGATTGTTATAGCCACGTTAACCCTATGTTTTTATGATTTAATGAACCAAGTATGATTCTTATGTGTTTGATAAATTATCTATGAGAATGAAATAATGCCATTATAGCATGCTAACATGTATTCCCCATCCATGTACAAGTTAATGCATTACAAGTGTTTGATGAAATGTCCCTATGAATAAATTATGACCAAGTGAACATTGTTATGATGTTCAAGATGACGCTTTGTTGTACTTCTTAAGCTATCGAATGTTGGGGGTATTTAATTCCCAATAATCTAGCAATTACTTAGAGCTAGTGTTAGTTAAAGAATAGTATCAGCCATGTCATGATCAGAAGTACTCTCAGTCATTTACCGAACTTAGGAAAAACTTGGTAATCTAAGTATTAGTCCAGTCCAATTCAGTATACTCAGATCAGTGTCTTTCAATTGGGAGTAGGAACTAGCATCGAGCGAGTGTAGAGGTGATGACTTCTCGAGTCCAGAAGGTAGAGTCATTAGTAGCAGTCTCACACTATAGAACTACGTAGCCAACGTAGGATATGAGGAGTCACCCATTATATGAAGGATTGGCTACCTCCTAGGAGTCACCCATCACATTAGGATTGACTTTCTATTCAGGTTCACCTGTCAGATAGGCTTGACCATAGCAGTGTCTTTACCCGTGGCACGGTACTGGTACCCTTCCAACTGGGGTTATAGGTTGGACCTCACTCACCTTACTCAGGGGCATGTCCGTTAATGAGAACTCCTACAATTTTAGTTTTATTCACAGTATTTAATGTAAGACTCAGTTTGGTTCTACAAAATCAGGACTGTTAGATACAGTCACTCAGTTATCAGTAATTTAGATTATCAGTGATCTCAGATTATTAGTATATTCTATTTTCAGTTATCAAATTTAGTTTTAGTATACTTAGTTATAGTATGCATAGTATATTTAGTAGTTACAGATCCTCCATGTATGCTAATCCAGCTCTTGCATATTATTCAGTTAGTTATTGTTTATGCATATGAACCTATGCATTCAGCCTTACCTCATTTATCATTCCAGTACATTCCTATGTACTTATCGCATACCCATTTTTTGTGCTATGATATTTCATATTATAGGTTCGGACTCTCAATTTCCTAACCGCGCTTAGCCATATTTAGCCAGTAGTAGAAGACTTAACAGTGAGTCCTCATCTATGAAGGATATGCTTTTATCTTACTACTTCATCTTAGTAGTAAGTTCATAGATGAAGATAGTTGGGGGAATGTCCCATCAACTCTATTTTCAGTTAGATTCAGCTGTATGCTTTTCAGACTAGATTTTCATACTGTATTTTAGATTTAGATGTTATTATTCATTATCGGTATCTTAGATTTTTTGAACCTTATGGTATTTCAGTCTATTATTCTATAATTATTTTAGTATTATTGTTCAGTGCTCACAACAAATATCATTCATGGGTTAGCTTATGGTCCTTTGGAGTCGCAAGCACCGTGTAACAACTAAGGGGTAGTATTGGTTCATTACAACTAATGAGACTCTTACCATGCCTATCGATATGTCTACTCGTGTAGCAGACCTTTTAGTGGTGGATCAGGTTCACCAATCTTGTGATGTAACTTTTGTTGGGTATGAGACATGGGTAGATCTCATTGTCCTAGATATATTTATTTTTATGTTATTTTGGCTATGGATTGGTCAGCTACTTATTATGTTGTCCTAGATTAATATTCTATAATAGTGACCTTAGCTTTGCTAAGTGTGCTCGGGGTAGCTTGGAAGGGTGTGTGTCATTCAAATTCCAAGAGAGTTATATCTTTTCTTTAGGCTCATCACTTAGTTGACAGGGAGTGTTTGCCTTATTTGTCTCATATTTGTGATACTAGTGCTACTTCACATCCTACTTTAGATTCTGTTTCCATTGTCCTTGAGTTAATGGATTTGTTACCTATGAACTTGCCTGATATTTTTCTGGATCATTATATAGACTTTCTTATTTATGTTGAGTCAAGCACTAAGCTCATTTCTATTCCTCCTTGTAGGGTGGCACCAGTAGAGTTGAAGAATCAGTTGCAAGAATTTTAGGATAAAGGAATTACTCAACCTAGTGTATCACCTTAAGGTGTGCCTATCATTTTTATGAAGGAAAAAGATGGTCTATTCGTATCTATATTGATTATCAAGATTTGGACAACAAAACAATTAACAATAAGTATCCTCTTGATCTTATTGATGATTTATTCTATCAGTTTCAGGGTACTTTGATGTTTTTGAAGATTTATTTTAGAATCGGGTACACTAATTTATGAATAGAGCTTTTGATATTCCAAAGACTATTTTTTGAACTCAATACGATCATTATGAGTTCTTGATCATGTCCTTCGGGTTGACTAATTCCCCAGCCTCGTTCATGGAGTTGATGGACAGGGTATTTTGATCATGTCTCAACTCTTTTATCATTATATTTGTAGATTATATCTTGGTTTATTCCAAGAGTAAGGCTGACTATGAGGAGCATTTACCAATTGTGCTTCCGAGATTGAGGGATGAAAAGTTGTATGCCAAGTTCTCCCACTGAGAATTTTGGTTGGTCTATTTCTTTATTGGTCCATATGGTGACCAAGGATGGTATTATGGTCGATTTGACAAATATTACAGTAGTTTGTGATTATGCTAGTCCTACTTATCCTCCTGAGATTTAGATTTTTGTGGTCTAAGAAGTTTACTAGCAATGTTTTGTTGAGGGTTTTTCATATATTACATCCCCATTAACCATGTTGACACAAAAAAATTCTATTTCAGTGGTTTGATTATGTGGAGGCGAGAGCATGGGTTTTACTATCTTTTGTGATGTTTTTGGAATTGGATTAGGTGTTATGCTGATGTAAGAGGGTAAGGTGATTGCCTATGCTTCTTTTTAGTTGAAGCCCCATGAATAGAATTAACCTACCCATGATTTGGAGTTGTGCGTGGTTGTTTATGCTTTTAAGTTATGGAGGTACTACTTGTATAGAGTTTGTTGTTATATTTTTTCAGATCATCATAGCCTTCAATAGTTCTTCACCCAGTGAGATCTTATTATGGGGCAGCATGATTGGCTTGATTTTCTCAAGGGTTATGATCTTACTATTCTCTATCCTCTGAACAAGGCTAATGTGGAGGCGGATACCTTGAGCTGGAAGTCGACTAAAATGGGTAGCTTGGTGCATCTTTTGATCCAGGAGAGACCTTTGTTCTTAGAGGTTCAGTTTTTGGCTAACCAGATAGTTAGGCTTGATATTTCAATGCCTGGATGTGATTTCTCATTTGTTGAGGCCAATTCTTCTATGATCGAGTAGAATTGGGCTCTTCAATTTGATAAAGTTAGATTGAGGGTAATTCGGTGACACGACCCAAAACTAGGACATGTCGTATGGTGTATCTCAATCTCAACTAGGACCAAAGATCGCCCTGTTGACCATACTTAACCATCACCTTAGACTATAGGTGTCGGATGAACTCCGAACACATACAAAGGAGCGGAAACAATACCAATGACATAGAAAAAAAAAGTCTAATCAAGTCATTTACATTAATATATTAACCCAATACACCCAAGTCCACAGTCATCACAAAGCCACTATGAATCCGATGTATAAAAACAAGTCGAGACATGCCCCCGACAATAGCCACCATCAAGTCTAAAATATAAGATAAAGACTATGAAATGTATGCCTTCTGGAGAATGGAAGATCACCACTTCAATGTCACCACACGATCTTTCCAAACACTTTGTCATTGCGTAGGAAGAGAAGAAGAAGATTCAGCCCCTATGTCATGTGGTGACATAGCGTCCGGAGATGGTTAGCTATTGGAGCGCTAGCATGTAACTCAAGGATAAGGATTAAATAATGTATTTGTTCAAATCCAAGTCAAACCATCATATGTGATCGTATTTACAATAGTATAGACTTATATTAAGATACATATACATATAGTTATATAGTATGCCAAATCATGGAACAAGTGATAACGTTTTCCCTTAAGGCATTCATTCATAAGACATGGAGTGAAGGATTTCCACCCTTATATTTAGAACATTGAACTTCTCTGTTTACATTAGACAAGAGGATCCAAACCTCATTCCATTATATCTTATAAGGTAAGTGGACCTAAACCACAAACCAACACATCTTATAGTGTAAGCAGACCCAAACCACAAACTGACACATTTCATTGGGTAAGTGGACCCAAACCATAAACTGACAAATCTCGAATGGTAAGTGGACTCGAACCATAAAGAGACACATCCCATATGGTAAGTGGACCCAAACAACAAACCAACACACCTTATATGGTAAGTTGACCTAAACCACAAACTGACATATCTCATAGGGTAAGTAGACCCGAACCACAAACCAACACATCTCAAAAGGTAAGTGGCTCCTAAACACAAACTGATACATGTCATATGGTAAGTGTCCCGAACAATAAACCAACGCATTGTACATGTCCAACAAGACCTTTACCAAAATTTTACCAAAAATTACATTCATGATAATAACATCTTATCTTATTTATATTCATTAGACCAATACCATAGTTCAATATACCATTAACAAATGACTAGTCAATTCTCTTAGACATTTTCACAAACACCTTGAGGACATACTTATATCAAGACCAAAACCAAGGTAGAAATCAATAAATTTAAGGTTAATAATGACCCATTTTTTAAACCACAATTAACAAGCACCCATATGTGCAAATCATCACCAAAAATATGCAATATCACAAGCTAAAGCAAGAGTAAACAATACCCAACATCATGCTTCTAAACCCTCAAAATTTGAATTTAAAAACACCATTTACAAGTCAATAAGGGGAGATATACATACCTTAAACAAAACGATTCACCAAAGTAACTTGACTCCTCTTTGACTCTTGATGAACCCTCTTCAAACCCTAGTCTCTAATCTTGTTAAAGAGGTTTAGAGAGTGTATTTGGTATGTTTAATCCACCAAATAAGTGTTATAAGAGGTAGGGATGACTTATATAGTGAGGGGCCTTTGGAGTTTTGGGGTGGAAAGTATCTATAAAGCCCTCATCTTAAAAACTGGAAATCTATATGTAGTAGGGTACAAATCCCTCACCAAACAATACCCTAGGGTATGAGTTTTACCCTAACTCATATACTAGGCCACACCAAGGACCACTATACATTTTAAGGTACTACCACTCACTAATGAATCTTACCCAAGGGTACAAATAGTACCCTAAACCATACCCTGACTCTTACCCAAGACAGTGCCTACAAGATCATGCTTAACACTCCATACGACTAGGATTAGCATGACTCATACCTAAAGGTATGACCATGGTGATTCTAAGTCATATCTAAGATAGTGTGTGACCCCCACCATATTTCCTAGAGTATACGAGGGGGTCACTAAGTCGTATCCATTGGGTACGACTAGTACCCTGAGTGGTATCATGGACAAAATATCCAAAGCTCAAAAAACTTTTCAAGGCCAAGATCTTGGATTTTTTATTCTAGATAAGGGATTTAGTAGAATAGTTGAGGAATCCTCACAATATCTAAATGGTGTTTTGAGGATTTTAGGGTGTGTTTTTGTACTAATAGTGGGTGATTAGATTAAATTGATTTTGCAGAAGGCTCATTTTTGTATTTATTTTATCCTTTTTAGAGTGCCTAAGATTTTTTATAATTTTTGACAACCCTACTGGTAGGGTGGTATAAGGAAAGATGTAGTGAGTTTTATAGCTCATCGCCTATGTAGCTAGTAGGTGAAGGTTGAGCATTTGAGACCTGGGGGTTTGGTTTAGAGGTTACCCAGAATTGAGTTATAATAGGAATAGATCGTTATGGATTTCGTGACTAGGTTTCCTCATACTTCTAAAGGTTTTGATATTGTTTGGGTCATTATGAATTTATTGACTAAATCTTCATATTTCATTCTTGTCCAGGTTTCTCTAAGTGCTGGGAGGTTAGTGTGCATCTATATTCATAAGATACTGTGGGTTTATGGCATGCTAGTGTCTATCATCTCATATTGAGGTTTAGTGTTCATATCTCACTTTTAGAAGACTTTTCAAGTGGATTTTGGCACCCAGGTTGATCTTAGCATAAATCTGCACCCCCCAGATGGACAGTCAGCTGGAATGGACTATTCGGGTTTTGAAGACAACCTTTATGAATTATTATGGTGATTATGAGTTCCTAGAGATGTATTTTTGATTGACTTATGCCCCGGTAGAATTCATGGATTTAATAAACTGTATGTTTAGGTCTTATTTAGATTCTTCTATTATTATGTTCATCAATAACATCCCTGTATATTCAAGGAGCATAAGAAAGCATATGCAACATTTCAAGACCTTGATTTATCATATTCTTTTTGCCATGTTCTCTAATTATGAGTTTTGTCTTGAGTTAGTGACATTAATTATACATGTGGTGTCTATGAGTGGGATTATAGACCCAACAAAGATTAAGGCTATTCCCAATTGGGCTAGACCTACATCTCCATCTATGATTCATAGCTTTATTGATTTGGCCGGTTATTACAAACTATTCATTGAAAGTTTTGCTACTATTGTGACATTGGTATATTAATTGACTCGAAAAGATATTCCCTTCTAATCGTTTAAGGAGGGTGAGTTGAGCTTTATAAATGTCAAGGTATTTCTCACTTCAGCTCCTATTTTAGGTATTCCCATTGAGAGTGAGGGATTTACCATATATAATGATTTTTTTGGTGTTAGTTTAGGCTTTGTATTATATCATAGGGTTGTGTTATTGATTATGTATTGAGGAAGTTGAAGGAGCATGAGTAAAACTACCCCACTATGATTAGGAGTTGGTGGCAATAGTATTCGAGCTTAAGATTTTGAGGCATTATCTTTATGGTGTGCATTATCAGATCTTCACGGATCATCATAGTCTTGAGCATCTCATAGCCCAAAGAGAGCTTAATTATAGGTAGCATAGATGGATAGAGTTTCTTAGCAATTATAATATCTCTATTGTGTATCATCAAAGCAAAACGAATGTGGTAGCAAACGCCTTGAATCAAAAGGCGATGAGTATGGATAGCTTGGCTTGTAATTCAGTTTCTCAGAGGATGTTGGCATAGGACATTCATTCCTTATCCAACTTAATGGTACAACTCGATATTTCAAACCCTAGGATGATTCTTACTAGTGGTGAGTCGAGGTCCTTTTTATTTGACAAGATTTAGGATAGCCAGTTTAAGGATAAGATACTTTGCATCCTTTATGATCAGGTATTGAGTTGTGAGTCTAAGAGGTCTACCATTGATTCTAAAGTTATTTTGAGATTTGATAATTGTATTTGTGTTTCAAGAGTTGACGACTTAATTTTGTTAATTTTATGTGAGGATCACAGCTCCTAGTATTTTATTAATCTAGGTACAATTAAAATGTATAAATATTTGAGATAGTATTAATGGTGGAGTTGTTTAAAGAGAGATGTGTCAGACTTTGTAGCTTTTTGCCTATGTTGTTAGTGGGTAAAGGCTAAGCATCAAAGACCTGGTGGCTAGATTCATATATTGCCTATTCCTGAGTAGAAATAGTAGTAGATTGCCATTGACTTTGTTAGCAGGTTGCCTCGTACTTCCCATGGTTCCAAAAGTATTTTGGGTCATTATGGATTGATTAACAAAGTCAACATATTTTATTCCTATCAGATGTCCTTCAGCACCGAGAGGTGAGCCTGTATTTATATTAATGAGGTAATTTGTTTACATGGTGTGCCAACTTCTATCATTTCAGGCCAAGGTTTGGGGTTTAATTCCAGCTTTTGGAGAATGTTTTAAGAAGAGTTGGGCACTCAGCTAGATCTTAGTATGGCCTTTCATCCTCAGACCAACAGACAGCTAGAACAGACTCTTCAGGTTCTTGAGGATATACCTCGTGCCTTTGTTGTAGATTTTGGAGGTCATTGGGAGAACCACTTAGCCTTGGCGGAGTTTGACTTTAATAATAGTTAGCATTCGAGTATTGAGATGGTGCCTTCTAAGGATTTATATAGTAGTAGATGTCATTCACCGATTGGATGGTTTGATATATTTTAGATTACGCTATGTGGTACTGACATGCTTTCGGGATTATTGAAAAGAGTCAGGGTGATTCAGGATAGGTTGAGGGTCGCGCAAAGTTGGAAGAAGGCTTATACAGATTATAGACTTTGTGCCTTGAGATTTAGAGTTGGTGATCGAGTATTTCTCTATGTATTGTCCATGAAAAATGTGATGAGGTTCAAAACAAAAGGAAAGCTCAACCTTAGATATATTAGACCTTTATAGATCCTTCACACAGTAAGTGAGGCGGCCTATGAGTTGGCCTTACTACTAGATTTTGTTGATGTCTAGCCGATTTTCCATGTTTCCATGTTACGGCTATATATTCCTAACCCGTCTCATGTGCTTAGATGGGACTCATTTCAATTGGATGAGGGGTTGACCTTATTGGACGAGCCTCTACCAATTTTTGCTACTGATGTCAGGAGGTTGTGCACTAGAGATATTCTAATGGTTAAGGTTTAGTGGAGGTACCGCCTAGTAGAGGAGGCATCTTAGGAGATCAACAGGGAGATGCAAACCCATTATCCTGGTCTATTTGAGACTTCAAGTACATCGTTAATCTTTACTTTTGCAGACTAAAGTTCTTTTAGTAGTGGATATTTTAATGACCCACTAGGTTATTTTCTATATTTCTACTCATTCTCTCCTTTATAGCTTTTCTATAGCTATCCTAAATCATTTATGACTTACTAGAACTGGCAGTTTGGTTATTGGTAGTTCATTTGATTTTTAGAGACGATTCTCTATTTTATAGTCTTCGTAGGTTCAAATGGGCTACCAAGCAAAAACATTAGTCAAACAACCTCATGTTCCAATTCTAACTATTCTAATATCTCTGGAACATTAATTTTAGGCTATAGGGCCCTTTGGTCTTGGTCCCAAGGCTCCTAGACTCATATTGGGCTATAAGTCAAAAGTTAAGAAAAATGGCAAATAGGTGTGGGACCCATATTTTGTCCAAGCAACCTTAGATGGAAATTTCAATTATGTCATAGTGACTAGAACATTGAATTTGATAGGGTAGCACATCTGTTTGCATATACGAGATTTTAGATGAAACTCGAGGGGTTGGCGGAGACTTGGAATTTCTCCAAGTATCAACTGGTACTGGTGCACCCCTTCAACAATGCCTTTGATTGCAAAAGAGATCTGTCGAACCACTACAAGTATCGATTAAGCGACATATTTTGTCTCTTATGTCAATGGCTTGATAGAGTGCGAACTATTGCATAATCGATACTTATGTCGTGTAAGCAATATTTGCTCAGGCACTAGATATTGTATAAGGGATCCACTAATCTCGTAGGTGACAGGTGTGGCAAAGCATAAAAATCGCTTAAGCGACCCGAAGTTCTCTTGAGTGATACCCGTACACCTGGGAAGCGTATAAATATCCACTTAGACCAATTATTCACCATTTTCATCCACTCTATAGAATTGTAAACACTAAAAAATGAGAAATCTTAAAGGAAGAATTTATGGCTGATTTTGGAGCTTCAGTGGGGATTATTTATGCATTTATTCTTTGAATTTGTGGTAAGCTTCCGTTAATTTCATTCTTAAATTCTCCATCTTTTGCAAAAGTCCCTACAATCTTGGTGGCGTGGTTTTAGCACCATTAGAGCTTGGACTTTACCTTTTTTAGGGTAAATGTTCCTTGAGCATAGAGAGACACTGTAATGGTTTCGTAAGTGAGACTCCGTAAACGGGAACCACATGGGATTTTTATGTAATTTTGGACCTGAAGAACAATAGTGCAACAAGGGTATCATAGTTCTTTTTTGACTAGTACATTATTATTTGGATAGAGTGGCACCTTGCAAAAGCTTCTTGGATAGGGAAATCTATTATTTAGAGAATTCTTTAAGCTTTTCGTCAGCGTCCAAGTAGCCTAGGTTTACCTTCTTCATAAACTGAGCTATGTCATAGTATGATTATGTTATCATGCTATATATAGGGTGGGATCTAGGTTTTAGAAGTATGAATGAGAATATTTGAAATATTTGAACCATTTAGGCTATCTTGAAGCCATAAATTAGGAAGCAATTAGCTTAGTATCTCATGTCTTAAGTGAACATGGCTTCGTGGTTCATGTTGAGAATGAGAATTCCTTAGTTACTCAAGCTAATAAAATTTTCTTAGTCATTCATGTTTAGGGTGGAATTGGTTATAGTTGCTTAAGTTCAGGGAATTTGACTTAGTTGCTAATTTAGGTGGAATTAACTTAGTTATTTATGTTTTGTAAGAATTGCTATCTTAGGGCTATTTATAGCTTACTCGACATCTAGAAATGAATTCAGATACCTTAACCTAGTCTAGGTAGAATCTATCTAAATGGAATATGAGGATTAGAAGCGGGGCCCTCCGGCCCATCTTATGCCAAGACTTGTGTTAGCCTGGTAGACTTATTGCGCATGATATACCCATATTGATGTTTGGTTTGGGACTTGAGAAGATTGAATACCTTGCATATTTATGTTAGTTAAATATTAAAAGATTGATACTAATTCCAGTCATTGCTAATGATAGGACTTATATAGATGTGATAACTAATATGGCTTCCAGATATGATTAATGATATGGCCTATAGACATGCTTGATGATATAGGTATCAATGTGATTAATGATTAATGGATTATAGATATGATTAATGCTTATAGATATGAATAATGAATTTTAGATATGGTGTATTTTATTAATGGATTATAGACATGATTGGAGGATTATAGATACGATTGTTGAAATAACTTATGATTATGACTATTGACATATCCTACGAGCATGGTTATTGACATGACTTAATAGATGCGGTATTGGTATAGTATATTAGGTTATTTTATTGGTATGGCTTATTGATATGGTTCATTGATACGGTGTATAAATATGAGTCTAATTCAAATTCAATAGTTGATAATGATCTTGATAGTATGAGTTCAGAATCAGGTTTGACAAATGATGATAATGATGTTGATACTATTAATTTTTTATTCAAGTATGGCATTAGGAACTTTATATGAGATGAAATATTTCACATGGATTCTTTGTCATGGCATGATAATTTAGTGATTTATGGCTATTTGGTTGCCTAAGTTCCTTGAGTATATCTTATAGGCTTATAAGGGCCTACATTAGGTTATTTACTTTTTCGCACTTATTGGCTTATGGGGGCCAATCTTGTAGTTATAGAGATGTGATCTTTGTCTTACCATTTTCTATGTATTTAATTATTTTTGTATAGTCGTGTTAATACTTATTTCTAGTGTTTCTCCTTTTACTTAGACTTGTTTATTTAATTTTGTATCTTAACGTATTTATATCATGATTTAGTTAGTAGGCTGATGATGCCTTTTGGTACTCACACTACAATTTTATACCTTTTTGGTGAAAATATGAGTACTAGTTGCTGCCTTTGATTTTACATTCGTGTAGGGTTGATTGTGGAGATTGGGTGATCTCTTGGAGTTGGAGTTACCCTTTTTCCTTCTATTTATCTCTGCATATTATTTCATCATCGAGATGGATTATTTTTGACTATTCAAAATTCATACTTTATTTGTAGTAGCAATTGTACCGGCATTATTGAGTTTTGGGATGTTTGTTGATTTCTATTTATCTATTAGACCTTTTTGATTGTATTATTGCCATTTAAGTCTTTAATTTTTAATTTTCAACTTTTAGGTCATTTTTCATCAAGTTAACCCATTGTATGTAACTTCTGGGTATGGTTTGGCTTACCTACTAGTAGAATAGCGTAGGTGCCATCATGACTCATAAAGTGGATCGTGACAGGTGGAGAGGATGAACAGGACCTTGATGAAAAGATTTAGGTGGTTCCTTTCAGAAGCAAAGTTGCCAAACTCCTTTTGAGGTGAGTCTCTATTGACCATTGTACATGTTATTAACTTATCTCCTCCTATTGCTTTGCAAAGTGATATACAAAATAAATTTCTGTATGGGAAGGATGGTTGCTATGAACACTTGAGAGTATTTGGTTGCAAAGATTTTTTACATGTGCCTAAAGACGAGACGTCAAAGTTAGATGCCAAGACAAAATAGTGCATATTCACTAGTTATGGCCTTAATGAGTTTGCTTACATGATATATGATCCAGTTGATAAGAAGTTTATGAGCAGTTATGATATTGTTTTCAGAGAGACTCAAGCCATTGAAGTTACTGAAAAATGGGAGAAGCTTGAATTATAATGTTCCGATCGTATGGTTAATCTTGGTAAGGTTCCTCCTATAAGTGTGCATGATGTTGATGGGCTTGATAATAATGGCGACGCCCAGAGCGATGTTTCAAATCAACATGTTGATGTTGATAATGACAATGATGTTGTTGTTGATGATGATTCTGTTCAAGAAGTTGTAGATGAGTCAAATGCTCCACTTAGAAGGTCTACAAGTAACACATTCCTTCTTTTTGTTATTCTCCAAATATGTGTTACTCACTGATGGGGGAGAACCTGAATGCTATGAGGAGTCCATGGAACATGAAAATAAGGATCAATAAATTGAATGTATGCAAGATAAGATGAAATCTCTGCATGAGAACCACAAATATGAGTTGGTATAATTGCTTAAGGGAATAAGG
Source organism: Capsicum baccatum var. pendulum (assembly GCA_030864225.1). Lineage (NCBI taxonomy): Eukaryota > Viridiplantae > Streptophyta > Magnoliopsida > Solanales > Solanaceae > Capsicum > Capsicum baccatum. The sequence continues at coordinate 166,083,873 of CM061558.1, read as the reverse complement.
ACTTTAAAGAATAAGCGGGTGTTCAATGTAAAATTTAAACAACATAGCTTGAAGGCCAGATATAAAGACAGATTAGTTGTTAAAGAATTGGGCCAAAGGAAGGGTATTGACTTTGATGAAATATTTTCTCTTGTCATCAAAATGACCTCTATTCATACAGTTAGGTTGCTAGTCTTGATTCGAAGATTGAGTAGATGGATGTGAAAATTGCTTTTCTTCATTGTGACCTCGGAGAGGTGATCTTTATGGAACAATCTGTGGTTTTCAGGTAAAAGGTAAAGAAAGTTATGTATGCAAACTTAAGAAGAGTCTCTATGGCTTAAAGCAAGCTCCTAGACGGTGGTATGAGAAGTTTGTATTTGTCATGAGGGAGTAAGGCTACAAGAAGACTTTTTTAGATCATTATGTATTTACAGAAAAAAATTGGTGATGATTTTGTCCTCATTTTTCTATATGTGGATGATATGTTGATTGTTGACAAGAATGTTTCCAGGATTGATGAGTTAAAAAAACAGTTGTGCAAGTCTTTTTCGATGAAAGAATTGTGTTATGCTAAGCAAGTTTTAGGCATGAGGATTACTTGTCTTAAAACTGAAAGAAAGCTTTACTTATCATAAGAGAAGTACATTGAACGTGTATTGGAGTGCTTCACATAAAGAATGTTAAGGTTGTTAACACACCCTTATTGGTCATATAAAGTTGAGCAATAAAATGTGTCCTACAATGAATGAGGAAAAAGAGAGCATCATTAAAGCTCCATATTCCTCTATTGTTGAAGTTTAATACATTCAATGGCTTGTACCAAACCCAATATTACTCGTGTAATTGGTGTTGCTAGTAGGCTTCTTGAAAATCCAGGAAAAGAGCATTCAAAAGCATTCAAATGGATATTAAGGTACCTACAAGGAACCTTAGGTGATTGTTTGTATCTTGGAGGATCTGATCCAATCTTGAAGGCCTATACATATGTCGATATGGAATGTGATCTTGATAATAGAAAATCTACTACTGAATTTTTTTTATATTTTTAGGGGGATTTATATCATGGCAGTTGAAGTTGTTGAAGTGCGTCGTACTATCTACAACTGAAGCTGAGTATATTGCGGCTACTGAAGCTGGCAAGTAAAAGATATGGCTCAAATAGTTCCTTCAAGAACTTGATTGAATCAAATAGAGTATGTTATCTATTGTGACAGTCAAAGTGCAATAGACTTGAGTAACAATTGCATGTACCATATAAGAACAAAATCCATTGATATGAGGTACCATTGGATTCGTGAACAAGTGGAGAACGAATTTTTCCATGTTAAGAAGATTCACACAAGTGTAAATACCACATATATTCTAACAAAAATTGTTCCCAAGGACAAGTTTGAATTGTGCAAAGAACTTGTTGGCATGAGCTCTCTCTAAGAAAACAAGGACACCTTCTTCAAATGTATGGGGCTGGAGGGGGAGATTTGTGGGGTCCAGCTTCATAAATAAAGTCTAAAAATCATTCCATGATTTTATGGAATCTGTTTTTCTTCCCATGGGTTACCAATTTCAAAGGTAGCAAGTTGTAAATGATGATTTGGTAGTTGGTCACATTACAAAAAAAGAGGTCTAGTTGTGGGGATTTATTTGTGGGGGTTATTTTAACCATTGCAAAATTATATTAAATGTCAGGATTAAACATCGCTAAAATTTGTAGGTTTGCAGGGGTTTTAACCCCCGCTATCCATTAAAAAAATAGCGAGACATCAATTTAGTGTTGCCTCCTTTTTACAATATATTTTCCCTCATTTTTTATTTGGTCCAAACCCATCTCTCTGATTTTCCCTAAAAATCCATCTCTTATTTTTCCCCCAAAACAAAATCAGCTCTCTCTCTATTTCATTTACCCAAATGGGTTAGCACAAAAATTGAAATTTCTAATGATTTCTTCTGTGTAACTTCTACAAATTTTATTTTGTTTTTGTTTCATCTTATAAGTGGATTCTAATTTTGATTCTTTCATCTTGCATGTGGAATCTACTTTCATTTCATTTTTGTTTCATTTTGTTTTTCGATCGATAGTATTCTCAAGTTTTATTATATATTTTAACTTAAATTTTTATTGAAAAGAAGCAAAGGGCTTAACAAAAATTAAGACATACTTCCATTTTTTGTTAATAGTTATTACCCCATTTGTCCGAAACTCCTTTGGGGGGTTCATTAGAGTTCATTGTTTTTCTCCTCAAACCCTAATAATTGATGCGAAATTCACCATAATTAATTCGTTTCTTCCATCATCCCATGTTAATAGAGGTTGACCCAACCTATTGTGGTCCAACTCTGTTGTACTATAATTTAAACAATGTATCTATTAATATTTGTATGGTTGTATTTGTGTTATCTGCTTACTTATCTTACTCTTTTCTTCTTACTAGTTATATGTTGTCTGTATTGCACAGTTTTGTTCAAAAGAAACAAGTAGCTACAAGTGATTTATGAGGATTACTCTTCTAGTCAGCTATGTGTTCTGAAGGTTGCTATAAGTTGTACTACTTCAATCTGATTATTGAGATTTTGTTTCCCGACTCTTTATTACTATGTGTTTTTAAAAAGAGATATTGAGCTAGATGGAGTGGTAATTACTTTTATCCATATCTAGTACCAGTATATTAGATGTTATTTTTTTTTTGGTTGATGGATCTAAAGCAGAACCATAGAAAATGTGGACTCGCCTTATATCCAATTTGTTTAAAATGTAAATAATGTCAAGGAACTACTAGGATATGGTTTACAATATCCTTTATGGTAATATAGATAGAAGCTTGGCAAAATTCCACTTTTTGTTTTATGCTTTTCTAAGTAAATAAGGGAGGACACCACTATTGAGGGAATTGGAGTTCAGTCATTAGCTAATATTGCCTAAGTAGATTAAAAATGAAGATTAGTACTAACAAAAGTAGAGTTGGTGTGAGATAAAGTTTTAGTTCATTCGATTTTATGCCTGACCGATTACCATTGATAATTCAATATCAATCTCTTTAGAGTTTTCAAATTTACACACCAAATCATTAATATCAAACTTCATGTATAACAAAATGGCTCAAGTTGCGCTATTGGACGGGTTTGATCATAAATTGTTTGTTGATTGTACAAATCAAGGACTATTTCTTATAACTGCTATCGTCTAAAACTACACCTCAACTAAAAGTATAATGCGGTCGATTGAAAATACAATAAACCAACAAGGTTGGGGGAAAATGTGAATAGTTGCTTGCCTTGATGTAATCCAAGAGTAGTACAGGAAAGTAAATGGGAGGGTTTTGTTATCAATCACAAATAGTAACCAATTATTGAGTGCAATTGAGTTGAAATCAATAATGCTAGGCCTATATTCCCCCTTGCTTCTCAACTCCATAAATATCTCGTGATCAACCCAACTATTCTATTGTTCTTCATGCAAAGCCTACAAGATAAGTATTTTAAACTGACGGCTAAGCTAGAAGATAAATTTCACTCTGTTTAGTCGGTTATCATATCAGAGTGTTGCCTTGTTTCCCCTTGCTACCGCCTCAGTTATACTTGTTGGGGTAGGATCAAGTGATAAGATGGAACTCTTAGTTATCACATCCCAAATCACTATCTTAATCTTTCTTTCCTAATCTTAATCTTCTTGGTTATCGAATGGATGTGAATACAGGAAATGTCAAGTGTCTGCAGCTGCTATAAGTTTAAATATTGCAAAGAAGAATTAAGATACATGTAGAAACCGTAGAAAAATTGAGTCTCACACTTCCTCTACGTAGCTAATCCTCCAGGGCTCCCACAACCTAGCTAAGGAGATTGGTTTCTTATGTTTGTGCAAGAAATGATGATTATTAATGAAGAACACATAAATCAATTCCACAAGAATAAGATGAATACACTCCAAAGTCTTTAATTGAATAAAACCCTAAAATCTCAAGAACAATTGTAAAAGCATGTAAAACAACGTTCTAGAGTGTTACCTGATAAAAGATAAAACCTAAGTTAATTATAGTATCTCAAAGTAACATAAAAATCCTATTAAAAATAGGAAAGGTAAAGTTAAGTTGGAAGTCGGTATGACTCGGTCTTCACTCATATCCTCATCTCAAGAGTTGTACCCTACCTTATTGTATCTGTTACAATATTTGATCCTCCCAAGGCTTCAACTCTCTATTCAGCATACGACTTTTGCTTACGAGTTGTACTTGAGTGTACAACTCATGTCCTTCATCTGTACGCACCTGAGACTTCTTCCTTTCTAAGTCTTGATCACTGGTTTATATATGACATACCTATATGAGTCGTACTAAGACTTTCTACTTGTATTCTTTTGACTCTTTCATTCCTGGATGGTATCTTAGGCTTTGTTATGCTCACGACTTCAGCGTATGACTCGTATCCTTCCTCACGGCTTGCATGCTTGAGTCCTATCTTCTTCATACTTGGCTTCTTGATTTGGATTTTGGTTTTGTTACTAATACGATTCAACATACGAGTCGTAGCTAATTCTTACGACTCAGGTGCTGACTCGTATACTGATCGAAGTTGGTCTTTTTCAGGTATTTTTTTCACTTTTTGTTCAAATACTGTTGTAGACTTGTTTTACTTGAACTTCACACTAAAGTACATCATATCCAACAATACAGCCTAAGTTCACCCATAAATTTGTAATTTTAAGCATCAAAAGTATCATTTTTACACGCCATATCAACACCCTCAACTTAGACTTTTGAATGTCCTCAAGCAAACAAAATCACATTACTATTTTCTAGCACAAATTTGATGCTTAAATAGGAAGATCTCAAGCAAACATATGGCAGTGATTTTGAATTAAATTTCAATCTCGTTGTTCCCCTCTTAATTTTTCAAATTTTCAACTCAATTTTGCGTATATCAATTTAGAACATGTAGAAACACTAAAGAATCTACTGATGGAATTACATTAGTAATAGACACTTTGGCATCAACATACTTTACATTCATCAAACAATCTAGCAACCTAGCCATGTAACCCATGCGCACTCACAGTCAAACAAATCCCATTCACTCTTTAGGGATATACTATGCTATTCAGTGATATGAAAAATGACTCTCTCCCACATAAAGAACTATCACCGGTGTGGACAAAATACCATAGGCTTTCCCTTATTGATGTGTGAGCCGATGCTAACAAATTTGAAGCTTTTAACTCTGAATAATTGTGAGGTCTTAAGTAAATTTTATTATTTTTGATTTCTTTTAATGTGTTAAAGTAGATACAAGTGATCGGGGAGGAAACCAAAGGAAATAAGAATAAATCAGCATAAATCTGGTGTAAATAAGCTGAAGTATAGCTGACGTCAATTCTGAAGGGCCGTCATACATGGGACAGGCTGTCAAAGTTGCTGTTAAGATTAGATAGAACCTGAGAAACTGAGATGAAATATGACGACGTTTAGGACGGTCCATCAAATATGTGACATGGCTTCAAAATCGTCATCAACCAGAAGCAGAGAATACTGATTTCCAGTGAAGTTGTGATGGCAGTTGTCACACACCATTAAGAATTTTGACACGCAGTCAGGTTTTCCGTCTAAAGAGTCAGAATATAACAATTCACTGGAACCTTTGATGATATCTCGCACACGTCGTCAGACATCTGACACGCCATCAAGATCATCGTCATCCAATCTGAAGAGAAAACTGAAACTTTAAATTTATTTTTTTATTTAGGTTTGACTATTTAAAGACTTATTTTTGGGTTTTTAGGGTCGATCATTAATTATCAGAGAAGAACTTATGAATAGAAGCACCTAACATTGCTTCATCTTTACCATCAAATATTTTTCTTATTTCTTTAAAAAAATAACTTTTCAACTACTTTTGGGTTTCTATCTCATGAGCAAATTGAAGAAACTACCTGTTGTTTTTCATCCATTCATAATTTTATCCTTATTATGATGAATTTAAATTTTTATTTCGTTCATCAAATCATGAGTGGCTAATTCTATTAACCGGATTAATGGTATCCATGGATTAGGGTCTGATAGGTTACTAGGCATTTAACAGATTCAAAGAGTAGTAGGACATCTTGAAATTCTGTTGTTTTGACTGAAATCTATTGGTTGCAAACATTAGATTATGCCTTAGGTTTTATTTGCTTCTAATGGAGAAATAAACTAGAGGACATGAATTATCAATAGGGACTCAGAACCTACCAACCTTCTGCTAAATGATTGATGCTGTAACTGGATTAATCTACCTGAGATAACATCCTATTAGAAATAGATAAGTCATCTAAGTTTGAGAGAATTAGATAATAAATTGTTTGGTGAGGTCGAGAGATAAGTCAGACAGTATCATAGTCAGGGATATTCTGTTGTTTCTACTTACTCCAAGAATCCCAAGCATTACCTAGTATTTGTTAAATCCCAATACCCATGGAGAACATAACTCTGGTTCTCATTTATATTGATTACAACACTAAAATATTAAAAGTGACAATTGAATTTCTGTGAAATTTAAACCCCCATCTTCGGAAATAGTAAACTACCAGTAAGGTATTTCATAAACAAATTAAAGTTCACTCCTTATTCCCTGTGGGATTCGACCCCAACCTAGTTGGGTTTTATATTGACAACGATTGCTTACACCCATTCAAGAGTGTAATTTGAGCGTTATCATTTATGCTCTTTTCCAAAGTTGTTTGACTGTCACAGTAGGATCACTATAGGACTTTATTTTACTTGTAACATAGGCTTAGGGATGGTATGATATCTGTTGAGATTCATTTAGTGACTAAGACTCCTGAACACTACGCTCTTCTCAGGGTCCACTACCTTTGACTTATTTTATTTCCACTCTTATGTATCCCTTTATTAGAACATTCCAATAGGATAAGGTGTGGCTTTCTAGCACCTATTTTTCTTATTTGTTTTCTTTTGCTATACATTGCATATTTCTTTGTTTTTTTTCATCACACCTGACCATGTTCCAACTATTTTTCTTCTACCCAATATCTTTAGACTTTTTTCCTCATAAAACCTTTATAATGTCCACCCTCAACATAGGAGATTTGCCTGAGTTGAGGCGCACAGTGTCCACAAGAGGACCAGGGCCAACACAGGTTCATTATAAGTCTAACGGGAAGGTGATAGGTGTAACAAGAAAAATTGGTCTATAAAGACTCAAATATTTAGATCAAGGGGATTTAGTCCTTTGGTTAAGGATTTTTAGTCTTAAGTGGACTCATGCAACAATGGCCTATGATCATTTACTACATAACCATCCTAGACCTAGGTAAATGCGATCGGGCAGGTTCTAGATTCTAGCACCATCGGGAACTCATTAAATTTGACAGACACGAGCACGGGGATACACTACTAGGTACTAGTTATCCAACGATGCAATTGTTTTATCATGAACTTTACTATCCCTAATCCTATTACCATTATTAGATACTCGATAGTTTCACACAAATTTGTAAATCAAGCACTTAAACAAAAATTTTGAGAGGGTTTAATATTTTCAACATTTATGATTCTTTTCAGCATAAAGTTAATGCCACTTTTCACAATAGCATTTCAAAAATCAGCAGTGTTTCATCAATCACAAAGTGAAAATCAAAACAGAATCAAAATCTTTCAATACATCAAAAAAAATTCAAAATCCATCGATCATTAAGAAGAGATAGCAGGAATACTTTCATAGCCTTTTGAGCGAAGAGGGGGACAGAGGCATTGAGTTAAGGGAACTGGAGCACTCAGAGAAGAGCCATGATTTTAGTTACTTTAGGAGTTTTAAGGTTGAGGAGGTCATAGAGGCATTTCATAGGATGCAGAGGGGTAGGACAATGGGGACTGACGAGATTACGATAGATATTTGGAAGTATGCTGGTGGGGAAGGTTTAAGGTGGTTGATTGATTTTCTTAATATAATTTTCAAGACTACGAGAATACCTGAGGCTTGGAGATGGAGTACGATAATTTTGTTATATAAAAATAAAGGTGACATTCAGAGTTGTAACAACTCTAAGGGTATTAAGCTGTTGAGTCACACTATGCAGACTTAGGAGAAAGTTGTTGAGTGGATATTGAGAAGGGTCGTGTCTATTTAAGAGAATCATTTTGGATTTATGCCTGGTCGCTCGAAGATGCAATCTACCAAGTGAAGAGATTGGTGGAACAGTATAGAAAAAGAAAGAGGGATATACACTTGGTGTTCATCGACCTAGAAAAGGCGTATGATAAAGTCCCAAGGGAGGTTATTTGGAGATGGTTAAAGGTTAGAGGGGTCCTGATGGCATACATTATAGCAACTAAGGACATCTGCGATAGAGAAAAGACCCGGGTGAGGACGGCAGGAGGAGACTCAGAGTATTTTTCGGTCAAGATAGGGTTTCATCAGGGAGCGACTCTTCGTTCATTCCTATTTATATTGGTGATGGACGTGTTGATGCAGAGTATTCAAGGCAAGATGCCTTGGTGTTTTTTATATACGGATGATGTTGTGTGATTGATGAGACGTAAGGGTGTGAATGGCAAATTGGAAGTTTGGAGGCAAACCCTTGAGTCTAAGGGGTTCAGGTTAAGTAGGTCAACGACAGCGTATTTGGAATGCAAGTTTAGTGACTTGAGGTAAGAGGACAAAGTGATGGTGAGGACTCCCAGGATGTTTATAAGAGGGATACTTTTAAGTATCTTGGGTCTATGATTCAGGGGAATAATGAGATTAATGAGGATCTCTCTAAACGTATTGGAGCAAGTTAGATGAAGTGGAGGCTCACCTCGGGAGTGTTGTGTGATAAGAATGTGCACCTTAATCATAAAGGCAAATTCTATAGAGTGGCAGTCCGTCTATCCATGTTGTATAGAATGGAGTATTGGCTAGTCAAACACTCTTACATCCAAAAATTAAAGGTGGCAAAAGTAAGAAAGTTACGTTGGATGTGTGGGATTACTAGAGGTGAAAGAGTTAGGAATGAGATTATTCGGGAGAAGGTGGGAGTGGCTTCGGTGGAGGATAATATGTGGAAAGAATGGCTGAGATAGTTTGGGCATTTGATAAGGAGGGGTGTGTATGCCCCAGTTCGTGGGTGTTAGAGGCTAGGTTTGTATAGATTTAGGAGGAGTAGAGGTAGGCCAAAGAAATATTGGAGGGAGGTAATTATACATGACATGGAGCAGCTTCAGCTTACTGAGGACATAACCCTAGATAAGAAGATGTGGAGGTCGCGAATAAGGGTAGAAGGTTAGTGTGAGTGCATGGTTTATAGCAGGCAGTCAGGAGAGATATTTTGTAGTGTGGTTCGTAATCCTAGAACGGTGTACGTGGGTGCATTTGTTATGTCAGGGTATGTTACTACTAGGTGGGGGTCCTATTTCTTATTTCTTAGTTCTTATTTTCTTATTTATTGTTTTCCTTATTTCTCGTATTTCGTATTTACTCTGGTTTCTATTCTACTATTTCTTTTTCCTAATTTTCTATATGTCATCCATCCCCTTGTTCACTATTCTTTATCTTGAGCCGTGGGTCTATCGAAAATAGTCTCTCTACTTCTTTATAGGTAGCAGTATGGATTGCGTACATCTTACCCTCTCGAGACCCCACTTTGTGGGAATACACAGGGTTTGTTGTTGTTGTTGTTGTTGTATAACAAAAAATGAAAAATCTATTGCCATAGGTGCGCTGATCAACTCCCTATCCTAGCTGCCTACATCAACCTTCAAATCACAATAGACTTCTAATCCTTGATACATCTGAAAATTTACAAACTGCTTCCCAAAGTTTTCGGAATAACCCCACCCCTAACTGAAGAACGTCGCATTGTCCCTAGTGCTACAAAAATAAAATAGAGTAAGGATAAGACTCATAACTAGGTTTTCAAGGCGCTAGAGAATCAACATCAAAATATGGGCACTCAGGTCAGGTCCCACTCTTATCAGCTACCGTTCCAATAATCGGTACTAAATCAACAGCAGTCAGGGGAACAACAGCAACCCCCTCTGTATTAGTAACTAGATGCTCTTGAGTCTGGCTTTCTTATCAACTACTTTAGCTTTTCCTTTTCTTTCTCTTCCTATCTTTTGTGGTCTTCTCAACCTGTACAACCGCCGGATCTGCCCAAATATTGGGCACCTTAACTTTGGGAATCACAATCTCCATAACTGGCTCAGCAACAATCGTCCTCTCATACAACTTGGTGACTATCTTTTTTATCTCAACAATCTCATCTGGGACATAAGAAATATTGGGCGTATGTCTAGTACCTAACTGCAAAGTAATCCTTAACTCAAATGCATCTAGGCACCCTTGGACTCACCTATCCTATGTTCTAAACTGATCCATCCAACTTCGTACTCCACCATCCATATAGCCTACCTTTGCAGTAAGCATATCCAGTTGGGTCACAACCTCTATCCAAGTAGCCTGAGAAATCATTATAACACCAGGAGGTATACCCCATGGCCTGGGTGGCACAGACTAGACTGGCGGTGAGGTACTAGAAGTACCCACTGCATCTGTAGGTACAGCCTCAGTATGTGCACCTACTTATGTAGCCTCAGCAATAGCAGGAGCCTCTAGTTGATCATCTTATGGGAATAATCCTGCCATAACATCTACTACCTTTCTCAAAAGTTAAGCCAGAGGGTTTGCCACATCACAAATCATCCTAATGTCAAACATCCTTCGGGCCTCAATTATTTCATCAATCCAAGGTATCTCTAAAACTCTCGCTACCAAGCAGATCTGAGTAATCATACAGGGGTAGGCCAACAATACCTTCTGAGCCCCAAAAACCCTATCTCCCATCTCTCAGGATTGGAACTCACCAACATTGAACGCATAGCCGGATGTAAAACTGGCTATCATAGTTTCTCAGACCGAGCTCAAGACATCATCTCCAGTAGTTGAACACAGCCTGTGTTGGGCTAGTGTCCATCAAGCTTTACCCTCAAAGTTGAGGGTACCCTTCTTGATCTGATATGGATCTCCGAAACCACTTTCCACCTAAGTAAACTACACGTCATTTGAAACTATCGACTCTTTCATCCATCTAAACATCTCCAACTTATCATTAGTACCCAGCGACCATTTAGTTATCTTTCTTATCTCTTCAATTCGATAGTCTATCTCATTGTATTAGTTGGGGCTTGATATTTGGGCCCATATATAAATCTTCTTATAGTTCTGGGAGAGATATCAAATGAAACTCCTCTAATCATGAGAGGTGTGATAGGCTCACCTCCTTACCTTATTTGGCCCTGTGGATATTGCCACTGAAGTTCTCCTTTGTATGCAGCATAAAACTTATGAACTAGTACCTCGCTTTATCTACCAGGTGCTTTCATAATCCAGTTAAAAACATAGTTTCAAAAGTATTATTCAAACTTGGGTAATTTATCCATCCCTATAGTGGTCATTCTCCTCTCCATATATAGCATCCTTTTTATCTTACCACTCAATAGATGAAGCAGCCCTATGCTAAATATTTCCTGCATACTGGGGTGACTCCATAGTTTAATGATTGGTACCAAAGTAGGATGTAATGCGACTAGAGGTCCTGCCGGTCTATCGGGGTAGCATCTACGTCGGGCCCCTGAGCTTCATCTGAAATTTCTTCTGCTAAACTAGATTAAGTTTCTTCATCATCATCGTCAATAGGATGAGGTACATGTGTAGGAGACACAGTCGTATTCTTTCTCCTCGACTCCTTTGGGGTTGGTGTTTCAGATTTTAGGAAAATGACCTTCTTCTCTTTTGCCTTAGCAGCTGCCTTTCCTTTACGAACAACTTTCATTGATGTGGTTCCATCATATTCTTTTCCACTGCTGTCCAACTAACTTTCGGAGAAGCTGGTTTCCTCACTTTCTATTGGTTTTTGTTTGGTCACTTTCTTAGAACTTGGTTTGGAGGATGAAGCATTCTTTGGAGACATTGTACCTGAAAATACACTATTAATAGTAACTAAGAAATGAAAAGAAATGAAAAATATAAAACTCAAGTTCAATGTGCTTAGTCTGAGTTGGGTACGAGTGGTGCGTACATATCATATCCACCGGATACGACTCGTATAACCAAGTCATATTTTAGACAGTGCATGACCTTTGTTCACTGGTCTTCTCAAGACTCCTCCTTACCAATCATACAAGATAGGTACAACACATGAACAACAATCGTAAGCAAGTAAAAAACATTAATTCTAAATTAATTTTTCCCAAGAGGGTACGATTAATGTATATGAATCGTATGGTTTGGATACGACTCGTATGGTTGAGTCGTATCCATTCCAGAACTTTGAATTTATTATACTTCTATGTTATCTGTGGGTATGAGTCTTATTATGACTCTCGTACCAGTGGGTACGAGTCGTAAGGAGTCTCGTATCTACTGCAGCATAGAAGTCCAACTTCAACATTTAACTCCAATGAAAATTCCCAAAGTACCCATGCCAAATTTTCAGCTATATCCAACACTTAAACACACATAGGCTTTAAAATCCTTTTCTAAACCCTAAGTTAATCCCTATTTCAAAATTTTATCACAAATAACACAAATAGGGTATCAACAAACCAAGAAATGTAGAAATTCTACTTAGATGATGTTTACAATAACACATACTACTCATTTCAACTTGCAAAATGGCAAAAAATAAATTGAGAAACTTATTTGGTCAGTGGAGTAGTAGGTTTTGATTTTGATCTTATTTGCCTCTAATTCTTGTTAATCCCACACCAAATGATAATTTTGAAGTTGTTAGTAGTTAATTCAAGTTGAAAAATAGTGGATTTTGTCAATTAAAGTTCAAAATTAGGGTGAATTTTATGCAGGTACGAGTTTAGAGCATCGGGTGCCCAATCGTGTATATTTGTCCTCTTTTAATCATAGGTCTAGGTTGGGTCACCCGACCTAGTATGCTTGCATACGAGTGGTACATACGACTCGTATCTAGGCTTATAGGTCAATTCTTTGACATGTATAGACTAGGGACTTACCTGTGTTCTGGAGTGGATACGATTCTCATTTACGAATTGTACCAAAAAGATATGACTCGTATTGGCAATCGTATTCATTCTAGACACTTATACCTACTTGTTATTTTTCTCCCAGGTCTATACAACTCCTACTCATGAGTCGTACCATATAGATATGACTCGTAAAGAGTCTGTATAACTTCTTTACTTCTATGGATTTTGTCTGGATTCTTTTAGTCCTGTACATTGAATAAACACATTACCCTATAACTAAAATAAGTACAAAAAAGTAGGTTGCCTCCCATTCAGCGCTTGATTTAACATCGTGGTATGACATGTCTAAGTTGGATACTTAGATTTCACTAACTAGCCTCATGGATTGCCTCCCATCCAGCACTTGATTTAACATCGCAGCATGACGCAATCTACTTGATTAAACTAACCTCATCAAGGTCAATAACAGCTACTTTTTTCACCTCTTCAATATTTCCAATATAGTACTTAACACATTGTCCATTTACCTTGAATGGCTTGCACAATCTGTCTTTATTTTTAAAGCACCATAAGGATACACCCATGTCACTGTGAATGGACCATGCTATATTGACTTTAGCTTACCTAGAAACAAATGAAGCCTGGAATTGTATAGTAACACATGGTGACCCTTTTTAAAATCCCTCTTCTCAATCTCGCGGTCGTGATGCAACTTTATTTTCTGTTTATAAATTGCTGAACTTTCATATGCCCAGAACCAGAATTCATCAAACTCATTGATGCTATTCAACATCAACTTAGCTACATCATTCCACTCTAAATTCAGCTTATTCAATGCCTATAGTGTCATATGCTCAAGCTCAATAGGTAAATTCCAAGCCTTTCCATACACCAGCTTATAAGGTAAAGCATCTATGCGGGTTTTGTAGGCTATGTAGTAGGCTCATAATGCGTCATCTAACTTTCTTGCCCAATCAGTCCTATTGTTAGTCACAGTCTTCGCTAATATAGACTTGATTTCTCTATTGGACACTTCAACTTGTCCACTAGTCTGTGGATGATAAGGTGTTACTTTATGCCACAAGAACTCACAAAAGGTCCCATGAAATCTATGCCTCATACATCAAACACTTCCAATTCTAAAAGAGGGATCATAGGTAATTCATGTCTTCTAGAAATAGTACCTTGTTGCTGGCATTGCTCATAAGCAGCAGCATGGTCATGAATATCTTTATATATGGTCAGCCAATAGTAGCCGTATTGCAAGATCTTATAAGCTGTGTGGGACCCTCCATGATGACCCCCAAGTGGCGATGAATGGCAGGCTTCAAGTATTCTCATCATCTCTACTTCAGGTATGTATTTGCGAATGGTTCCATCTGCACAAATTATAGAAATATAAGGTTCATCCTATAAAAATTTTCTTACCTCATGCATGAACTTCTTCCTTTGTTAATACGAAAGATCTTCTAGAACTAGATCACTTGCTAAGTAATTTGCATAATCTACAAACCATGGAATATGATCTTAGGAAGCTGCACATATCTGTTCATCTTGAAAAATATCATAAATCTCTAATACCTTAGCAATCTTCGACATAGCTTCCTCCTAATGTCTAGACAAGTGATCTACAACTTGATTATCAATGCCTTTTCTGTCTTTCACCTCAAAATCAAATTCTTGCAAAAGCAGCACCCAACGAATAAGCCTTGACTTTGCATCTTTCTTATCCATTAAGTACAACAATGCCTCATGGTTTATGTGCACAATCACCTTTGTCCCAATAAAGTAAGATTTAAACTTTTCAAAGGCAAAAACCACTGCCAATAACTCTTGCTCCATCACATTATAGTTCTTTTGAGCAGGATTTGGTGCCTTACTAGCATAGCAGGTGGGATGAAGAATCTTCTCTTTTCTTTTGCCTAGTACATTCCCTAAGGCCAATCCACTAGCATCACACATAATTTTGAAAGGTAAAGACCAATCAGGATACACAATTATTGGAGTAGACACCAACTTCTCTTTTAGGATTTCAAAAGCCTTCTTACATACATTATCAAAAATCAAATTTTACCTCCTTCTCAAGAAGCTTGAAAAGTGGACTAGCAATATTTGAGAAGTCCTTGATAAATCACCTATAGAAACCTGCATGCCCTAGAAAACTCTGAATTCCCTTTATAATAATTGGATAAGGTAATTTTTCAGTCACCTCAATCTTATCTTGATCAACCTCTATGCCTCTCTTTAAAATTTTATGCCCAACCACAATTCCTTCTTTTACCATAAAATGGACCTTCTCCAAATTAAGTACTAAGTTGCACTCCTCACACCTTTGTAGAGTCTTTGTTAAGTGCATAAGGCAGTCATCAAAAGAATCACCAACAACTAAAAAATCATCCATAAAAACTTCAATAGTGTCTTCGACCATATCAAAGAAAATGGACATCATAGATATCCGAAATATGGTTGGAGCATTGCATAGACAAAATGTCTTTCGTTTGAATGCAAAGGTACCATAAGTAAATGTAATAGTAGTCTTGTCTTGGTCCTCAGGTGCAATAGTGATTTGATTATAACCTGAGTATCTATCAAGAAAAGAGTACCATCCTCTGCCTTCTAACCGGTCCAGCATCTGAACCATGAACGGCATACTTAAATAGTCCTTCTGAGTCCATGCATTAATCTTCCTATAATCCATGAGCACTCTCCATCTAGTGACTGGTCTCATAGGAACTAGTTCATTCTTCTCATTAGGTATGACAGTTATTTTTCCCTTCTTTAGTACGCATTAAACCAGACTCACCCACTTACTATCAGCAATGGAATACACTACACCAGCATCCAACCACTTGATTATTTCATTATTATCTACCTCCTACAAAGGAGGATTGACTCAACTCATATGTTCAATAAATGGAACACAATCTGGCTCAAGCTGGATTTTATGAGTACACAAACCAAGCGAAATACCCACAATATAGTAATGGATGATCTAATGGCCCTCTTACAATTTTACAACACTAACAGTAATGCTTCTACCTCTTACTGGCTTAGATCAGCTATAATAATACTTAGTAAAGTGTTGTAGGCCCTCAAAAATGCATATTGTAAGTGAGATGGGAGGACCATCAACTATAAAAAAGGTGGTTCATTAATGGATTTGCGAGCAGGTAGAGTAGTTCAATTCTTTAAGTCTATATCAAGCTTCTTTGGTGAATAATTATAACCATCACCATGAAGTAGACCTACTAACTCCTCATACTCTTCGATGCCTTTAGAGTCAAAATCCATTAACATAGCAACAATAGCTTTGACACCTACCCTCTCTTCAACAGGACTAATCATATCAAAACCATCATCCCACAGAATAACTGCATCAACATCATGGAATAATTCTATCTCCTCATAATCTACATCAATCATAAATGCCACTCTTAATTCATCAGGCTGCTTCATAGATTTGCATACGTTAAATGTCACATATTCATTATTAAGTCGCAATATTAGATGTCCTTTCTCCAGATCAATCAGTGTCCTACTTGTAGCCAAATCCCAAAATAATTAGGACTAGAAAGTTCACTTAACAATTTTGTAAACAAAATTAGCAAGAAATATGAAAGAAGACACTGTTACCAAAATATCATAAAGGATACCAACAGGCTTCTTCACTGTCCTGTCTTCCATTACTAGTCATATGGTAGTTGGTTTGGGAGCTCCCAACCCCAACTATTTCAATACAGGGAAAGGAATGCGGTCCATAATATCCCCTAAATCACATAATGCTCGAGTGAAGTTGAAAGACCCAATAGTGCAAGGTATTATAAAAGCACCTGGGTCCTTTTTCTTCTTTACCAAAGATCTAGTGACTACAGCACTGCAATGATGAATATTTTCAACAGGTTCATAACTAATTGACCTTTTCTTGGTGATCAAATCCTTCATGAATTTTTCATATCCTGACATCTTCTCCAATGCCTCTACAGTGGTATGTTGATAGTAAACTTTTTTAACATAGATAAAAATTTCTAATACTTACCTTCTTCTTGCTTTTTTCTCAGTCAGTATGGATAAGGAGGAAGTAATCTTGGAATGGGCTTCCGCACAGGCTCTGTATCTTTTTCTTCTCCTTCCTTTGACTTGCTGCTACTCCTAATATCAATCGGCTCATTCTCACTACTCTGCTCATCAACAGTGGGTACAGGTGGATCTATAGTAACCTTACCACTCTAAGTGGTAATGGGATGGCATTGACTATCATTTTTAGGATTTACCACTGTATTACTTGGAAGAGTTCTAGGTTGTCTCTTATTTACTATGGATTTCATGTGACAAAATTGTTATTCCAACTTCTTGATTGTCGTAGCATGTGACTCAACTTTCTGGTTCAATCCTGATAGATCAGTTTTGATATCCTTCAAGCAATTTTCTTAACTTTCTTGCCCTTAGACAAGCTTGTCCAAAAGTTAACCTATTTTAGACTATATCTCAAATACCTGGTGGAATATATTTATCACTCTTCTTATAATAGTCATCCTTACACTACTAATCACCATCTCTGTCACTACTCCTATATTTGTATCAATCATTATAATAGTTCTGACCTTGATTCTCTTTCCCTTGGGATCAGAAATCCACCAATCTATGATCAAGATACTTTACCTATTCTTCAGATTTGATCTCAAATGGTTTTTAGGTAGACCCCAGTGCCACTACTACATTCACCTTCTCAGCACTCATTGATACAAAATATTTCATAAGCAACCTAATATCTATACGAAGTTGTGTAACCTCTTATGCTACCATGCCATTTGCTGCTCAATATGTATTTGTTGCACCAATATCATATGTACCACTACCATATTATAAATCTTGAGTATGCCATCCTCTGTTGGTAACCACAATATCATCTAGAATTTCCTATGTAGCTTCTCAGCGAAGACGCATAAAAGTCATCTTGAAATAATATCTATTATAACTCTTGAACTATTATGCAATGATCGATCGAATATCTCAGACAAGTTAGATCCTCTGATTTTGTTGTTTGGTACCATGCTAAGCTTTTTCTTGAATTCAAACTACACATCATACATAAACTCTGCAGGTAGTTGCCTGAAATTGTAAATTTTATCCTTTAACTGTAACATCCATGTATAAGGGAAGAATCTACTTAGAAACTCTATCTTTAACTCGTGCCAAGTAGTGATGGATCCTCTTGGAAGTTCCCCTAACCATAGAGATACTTATCTAGTTAAATAAAATGGGAACAACCTTAATCTTAATGCTTCTTGATTAACCACTGGAATATTATAATTTGTGCAGATCTCGAGAAAATTTGTAAGGTGCATGTTTGCGTCATCCTTAGAAGCTTCCAAAAATACACCCTTTAGATTCATCAATTGGATCATAGCACTATTAATATTGAACTTCACATTAGGGGCTAATGGAGGAGGAACAATTGCTCTAGACTTCGTAGGCTCAACAAAACCCAGATCTTTTTCATCTTCCCATATGGGTCTAAGTGTTGATATGCTAGAATAAATGGATACGTGCCTATCTACACTTGACGATCAACAACTTGTCTCGATCGTACTAGTTCTCCTTGCTAAGCTACTATCGCCTCTGCAGCAAGTTTGGGTTTTTCTGCTTCTCTATGTTCTTGCTTTAACAGTTGTTATGCTGTAGGTCTAGAATATTTTGTGGATCTAGAAGAGCACGTGGGATTTCCATATTTGGGTCCAAAGGTGGGGGATCTTGAACCTCTTCACAAACTTTTCGTGACATCCTTCTTAGTGTTTGAAGGATTCTCTCTAGTCCTGGATTAAATAGGATAAAAGATTGACTTTACTCTTCGTACTTGGCATACACCGGTGTATACCAAAGTAAATATGAAAATTAAAAACCCACAAACTTTACCAATTCAATTTACTAGTCAACTGTCTTCCCCAGCAATGACACCATAAATTTGATGTTGCCCAAAACTACACCTCAACAAAAAGTATAATATGGTCGATTCCAAATATAATAACACATCAAGGTTGGGGTCGATTCCACAGGGAAAAAATGAATAGTTGCTTGCCTTGATGTAATCCATGAGGAGTACAGGAAAGTAAATGGGGGGTTTTGTTATCAATCGCAAATAGTAACCAATTCTTGAGTGCTTTTGAGTTTAAATCAATATGAGATGAACACTAGTCCTGTGTTCCTCCTGGCTTCTCAACTCCATAAATTTCTCCTGATTAACCCAACTATTTTGTTGTTCTACATGCAAAGCCTATAAGATATGTATTATTAACTGTCGGGTAAGCTAAAAGATAAATTTTACCCTTTTACTTGGTTATCGTATAAAGGTGTTGTCGTTGCCTCTTTTTATGGCCTCAGTTACACTTATCGAGGCAGGATCAAATGATAAGATGGAATTCTTGGTTATCGTATCCGAAATCACTATCTTAATCTTCTTTTCCTAATCGCAAGCTTCTTGGATATCAAATGAAAGCGAGTATAGGAAATCTCAAGTGTCTACAACTACTATGAGCTTAATTATTTTGAAGAAGAATTAACATACATGCAAAAACCCTAGAATAATTAAGTCTCACACTTTCTCTACATAGCTAATCCGCTAGGGTTCCGACAACCCTAGGTAAGAAAATTTGCCGCTAGTGTTTGTGAAAGAAACCATGATTATCAATGAATAACATATAAAATAATTGCACAAGAATAAGATTAATAAACTCCAAAGTCTTTAATTGAATAAAACCCTAAAATCTCAAGAACAATTGTAAAAGCATATAATAAAACGTTCACAAGTGTAACCTAATAAAAGATAAAATCTAAGGTATTTATGGTATCTCAAAATAACATAAAAATCCTATGAAAAATGGCAAAGTTAAAGTTAAGTCGGCAGTCAGTACGAATCAGTCTTCACTCATATCCTCAAGTTACAAGTCGTACCCTACCTTGTTGTATCCATTCCAGTGTCTAATCCTCCCAAGGCTTCAACTCTCAGTTTAGTATACGACTTTCGCTTATGAGTCGTACCTAAGTGTACAACTTATGTCCTTCATCTATTTTCACCTAGGACTTATTCCTTTCTAAATGTCAAACACTGGTTTGTATATAATATACCTATACGAGTCATACTCAGACTTTCGACTCGTATACTTTTGACTCTTCAAATCCTGGATGGTAGCTTAGATTCTATTTTGTTCACAAATACAACATACGACTCGTATATTTCCTTACGGATTGGATGCTTGAGTTGTATGTTCTTCATACTTGGCTCCTTGATTTGGATTTTGGTTCTATTACTCCTACAATTCAGCATACGAGTCATATATAATGCTTACGACTCAGGTGCTGACTCATATACTGATCAAAGTTGGTATTTTTTTAGTTTTTTTCTTGTCTCTTTGTTTAAATACTATCGTAGACTTGTTTTACCTGTAATTCACACCAAAGTGCATCAATCCAACAAAACACCCTAAGTTCACACATAAATTTGCAATTTTAAGCATTGAAAGTGTCGTGTTTCCATTCCACATCAATCACATCAAGTTTAAATTGTCTTTCTCAGTTAAAAAAATCACATATTTATTTCTTTCATTTTTTCCTTTTCATGCAAAGCTATCTTCAACGCCCATGTCTTTTTTTTGAAATTTTTCAGAACCCCATTAATTTTTTCACTTAATTTGTACTTGATTAGTCATGTTTAGTTATACAAAACAACTCTTTGCTAGTGCTTTTTCTGTTTTTATTAATGTATATATTATCCTTCTGTCCCCTGGCTTTTTTTTTACTTTTCCTATATTGGTTCAGTTTATTTTACTTGGTTAATCATGTTTAACTGAAAACTTTTTATCTTTATTTTGGTTGTTGTAGAAATAGGATATATTGGACCTTAACTAGTTTGGGGTTGTAGAAATAGGATATATTGGACCTCAACTAGATGCAAGTATTTTCACACTTCTAGATGAAAGCCCGAGAAAGATAGCAATCTTGATCATGCTCTTACTACAAGTAAGAAATCAAAGAAGAAGCAAAATAAGGCTACAAAAGTTTATTCTACTTTCCATTAAAACCAAGATTATAAAGATTAATTATGATCTCTAAAATTACAGAGCATATGAGATGGAATACAGAGGATAGTAACAAAGATGGAACCTTAAGGCACCCTATATATGGTGAATCATGGAAAAGGCTTGATAAAAAAATTTCAAAATTTGTTTCTGATCCTCAAAATGTTCAATTAGAGACTAGATAGTGATGGTTTTAATCGTTTTGGAGTAATGAGTACTAACTATTGTATTTCGATAATGGTATTGGTTCCGTTCAATCTTCCTCTTTGGTTGTATATAAAGAAAAAAAATTCTTTCAATGATCATTCTAGGTCCACGTATAGTAGGGAATGACATAGATGTATATCTGCAACCACTTATTAAGGAGTTGAATAAGTTGTGGAGTTGATACAATCTAAATAACCTACGGGTTGCTAGAGAGGATGGTTATGGGTCAAGTGACACTTGATGACTTCTTTACGGCTATCAAAAGGTATCTATTCAATGATTACAATAATCATGGAGGCTCAAGTGATCTTAGAGAGGCCAAGGGAAGACAAAATAGGGCTAGAAAGCCCCCGGAAGAGGAAATGTGCCCAATCCGCTCTGGAGGCACGCCCAACCCACCCTAGATCCACTAGAATGGGTCAAAAAAAACCATTATATCCTTCAGGTGTGCCCAATATTCTCTACAAATTATCAAGCATGTGCTTAATAGTCTTTTATGTTTAGTATTTCCTAAATGGGTCACTTTTGGCTCATATGATGTAATAACTTAGCCTAGACAATAAATATGACTTATATTTCATTTAGTAGGTAGTTATTAATGATTTATGAATGTAAACACTTGTAAAAGTATGAGGCAATCTTGTATTAGCTTATGGCAAGCGTGGAATTTCTTGTGTTGATTTATCATTTAGAAACGTGGGTTGCTCAGGAATCCAATTCCTTTGAGGTCTACGTAGGAATTAGATGATTTATTTTACATTGAATAAAGGGTTAGGGGTTTTATACACCCTCAATTTTCTATTCATTCATCCGTTGTGTTTATCTATTTCTTGCTTTCTATCTATCTTTATATTTCGTATTTGTATCTTAGTTGTAGTTTTTGATTCCACACTGTTTTTGTATGTCATTTGATATCAAATCTGAGCTTGATTTCATTCCTACAAATTCAATCTTGGGTTTGTTATCTTGAAAATCCACAAAAAAAGAAGTGTCAAATTGAAAATCCCAAAAAAGTCACTATTCACATTTTTTTCCCTAGGTCAAAATTTGATTTTTTTATTTTGTGTTTTTCTTATGTTTCTAGGGTTAGAATTTTATTCTCTAAGACTATACGCGTCTATAAACAAATTTTGAGTCAAATCGAAGCTTATTTGTGTGTTCTATTCTTGTTGGAAGCTTGGGTTGAAGAAGTTTGATGTGAATTGAAAAAATATCAAATGCAAATTTCAAGCCTCCAAACTCAATTCAACACTTCAATTACTCATTTTTCTCAAGTTTTGATCTTTTTTTTCAATTTATTGATTTCTAATCACTTATGTTGATTCTTAAACTACTCATCAACTACTAATTCATCTACGAAGTTCACTGATTAGTTCTTGAATCCTTTTCTTTTATCGTCCTATTTCTTTCTAGCTTTTCTCTTTTTCAATTCGTTGCTAGTTCTTGATTCAAGTCCGCACACAATTTTTACTTGAGTCTTTAAAACAAGAATCAATTATTATCTCAAGCCACAATTGGTACCAAGCATTCTTATTAGAGTAAAAATGACTTATCAATGCTTGCGACACCTATTGAGAGATAAACTAAAGGCATGAACTTTGAGAGCTTGTGCGGTTGATTTCTTAACTTTAACCTGTTTGTTGTTTTTTTTTGTTTTTTTAGCAAATATTTGTTAGTTACAACAACTATGGAAGGATAAATTTTGCAACCTATGGATAACCACTCAACAAGTGCTATTTTTGCGGCCCTAGAAACTATCAATCGTAAAATTGATTCCATGGATGCTAAGTTAAATTTACTTAGTGGGAGGATATATAAAATGATACATCTTCTAAACTTTCCTAACCAAACTTTCAAGCTTACTTGAGTAGACATACTCAAAATACCTTCCTAAACTACCCCAAACTCTACTAAACCAAGGTCCACCTAAACAAGTTGAGGATGAAAAGGAAGTGGAAGCTAAGAATGGGGAGAAGAACTTATCTCAAGAAGGAGAGTTGTGTGATCCAAGGGTTGAATTAAATGATAGAGACATGGAACATGTAGTTGTAGAACTTGTCAAACCTAAGCCTTTATTACATGCTAACCATGGTACTAGTATTTTTCCTAGTACCAATACTTCTCTCTTACTAGTTCATAAGCTAATGCTTGCAAAGGAGGACTCAAAGAAGACCTCTCATGATCATTTGTTTGGAGGCCTAGGTAAGTTCTTATTCAAGGACTCCAAGGTTGATGGAGACTTGACTCTAAGAATGAACCTAAGAAAACTCCTATGGGTTGATGTGTACTTTATGAAAAGGAGTGAAGCGTCTAAACCCATGGCAAAAGGATCAAGACTATTGGTCCAAGTTAATACATGGAAGGAAATGTCCTCGTAAAGCACCTATGGAGGACAAGAGAACAAATTCAAGGCACTGCTTCCAAAGTATGTACCTACATCCTCCTATTCCTAGTGATCCTTGGATATATGATGATATTTTCCTTATATTGAATAGACCCTTAAAAATGATTGAAATTATGTCACACCATGAGAGTATTAGTGTCTTCACTATTCTTTTATGGTGTTTGCCTTTGGTTCTTGAATTGTGTGTATCTTACAATCTCAATGCCTAATCTATTTATAACCTTAAGAAGAGGCCTTGGTGTTTACTTTATGTACAAATTTGTCTTCCTAATCCTTGTAACACTTATGTGGTTGGACAAGTTAAACTAATAGGAAGGACTCTTAGGAGCATGCTAAGTGCCATGAAAAGAAGTCACCCAACTTTTTTCGTACACCGTTTGGGTTTGAGTGAATCAGTTTCTCATCAATTATCTAATACCTCCAATAGCATAATTCCATTGGTGAATGCACTTCTTGAGGAAAGTTTCTTGAAGAGAAAAGTTATAATGTGCTTCAAATGTCTTGTCTCATCTTATTGTGAACTCATATTTATGGGTAATGTTGATGAGAATGGTTTGCTTAACTCTTTTTTTTCTATCTTTTTTATTATGATAATAACCATGTTTGTATTGAATATGTATTTTGTGTGAAAATGGGTTGTCTTGGCAGGAAGGTTGATGTGCATCCTAGTGAATTAACTCATTCCTTCGTTATTCTAACTTCTATTGACTTGGTTACTAGATTTCTTGAGTATCTTACTACTTTTAAGTATGGAAACACCTTGAACGGGATTCATTATCTTCATACATTTCCTTACTACCTCTTTGTATTTGATGACATCCATATTAATGTTGGATTTATTTAAGATAGAGGTGGGAGTTCTTGGATATGGTCTTATGGTGAAATAATGAAACACTTGTGTCATACAACCTTGGTAGTTTCCTTGTTTCATAAGTCTTCTTATGACAAACACCTTTGTGTAGTGCATAATGAATTTATTTTATTGATAACAAAGGATTGTTGGTTTTATGTCAATTTTGTACCTCCTTTGCATAGATTTTTTATTTTAAACCCTGTGCAAAACCTCGTACCATGACGGTTAAATGTTGTTGATTTGAGGATGAATCTTCTTCAAGAATAAGAGGATAATACAATCCAAATAACCTATGGGTTGCTAGAGAGGATGCTTACGGGGAAAGTGACACTTGATGAATTATTGATGGATATCAAAAGAAGTCGATTGGATGATTATGGTGATCAATGAGGCTCAAGTGATGTTAGAGAGGCCAAAGGAAGACAAAATGGGGCTAGAAAGCCCCGGGAAGAGGAAATGTGCCCAATCCACTTTGGAGGTATGCCCAAACCACCCTAGATTCTCTAGAGCGGGTCAAAATAACCCACTATACCCTTGGGGTGCGCCCCATAAGCTATAAAAATGTTAAAGCATGTGCTCAATGGGTTTTTATGTTTAATCTTTCCTAAATGGGTCACTTTTAGGCCCATATAATATAATAAATTAGCCTAGACTATAAATAGGACTTCTGTTTCATTTAGTAGGTAGTCATTGATGAATTATGAATGTAAAAACTTGTAAAAGTATGAGGTAAGATTGTATTATCTTGTGGCAAGCGTGGAATCGCTTATGTTGATTTATCATTTAGAAACGTGAGTTTCTCGGGAATCCAATTCCCTTGAGCTCTGCGTAGGATTTAGGTGATTTGTTTGACATTGAATAGAGGGTTAGGGGTTTCATACACCATTAGTTTCCTATTCATTCATCCATTGTGTCTATCTATTTCTTACTTTTTATCTATCTTTATCTTTCGTATTTGTATCTTAGTTATAGTTTTTTATTCCACACTTTTTTTGTATATCATTGTTCTAAAGTAAAGGTGTGGATACTTTTGATTCATCAAATGATGAAATGTTTAAAATGCAAGCAGCTCTTATGTGGACAATTAGCAATTTTCCTGGACTTGATATCTTATTCGGTTGGAAAAGGCACATTTGTTTTGCATGTCCTTTTTGTAATTTTTATGCAGATCCTTGTCAAATTCGTCATAGTAGAAAGTGGTGTTTTATTGTCCACCATCGATTTTTGACAATAAATCATAAATTTTGAATTATGAAACATTACTGTGATGGAAATATGGAAGAGAGGAGCCCTCCAAAGAAGTTAGCTGGGTTACACATTGTGTAACAGGTGAAACATATTAATGTCACATTTGGAAGAAAATTAGAATTAAATAATAAAAAGAAATGAAATAGGAAAAAGCGTGTTGGGGAAGACGCAACTCAACAATAGAAGAATAAAAGCATATTCTTTGATCTTCCATATTGGGAGTTTATCCCATTTCCCCATAATTTAGATACAATTCATATTGAACAGAATGTGATTGACAAGGTCATACACACTCTGTTAAATGATAAAGAAAAATCAAAGGATCATGTCAAGGCCTTAATAGATCTACAAGATATGGACATGAGGTGTGACCTTTGGGTTGGTGAGAATGATAAGTGTAAACTTGTTGCATTTGAAATCCCAAAGAACAAGAAATTGGTCTTCCTCAAGACATCAAAGAATATCTCAGCGTCAGATGGTCATTTAAGTAATATATCTCATCGTATTTATTTGGATTCAAAAAAAAAATTGGATTAAAAATCCATTATTATCACATTCTTATAAAATAGTTGTTACCCATAGAAATTCACAATGTTCTTTCAAGATAGATTGTTGCTGCTTTGGTTGAGTTTTCTTTCTTTTTTAGGCAACTTTGTTTGAAAAGTTAAAGTCTCACAGACCTAGAAAAGTTACAAATCCAAATTGTGGAAACTCTCTGACATTTAGAGATTTTATTTCCTCTATCATTTTTTACTATAATGATTCATCTAACAATTTATCTAGTTGATGAGGAAAAAAGGTGGCTCGTACATTATCGCTGGATGTATTTTGTTGAAAGGTAAAATTTTCCTTATACAAAATTAATTTAGTTGATCTTGCAGTAGTATTTCAGTGTAAATGCTTCTTCTTACAAATTAATATTTTGGGTATAGATTGTTAGGTCATTTCAAGTCCCTTGTAGGTAACAAATCACAAGCAGAAGGTTCCATAGGTGAAGGTTTCATTGTTGAAGAATATCTTACTCTTTATTCCTGTTATTTTGTGGAAATTGAGTCAGGGTTAAATCGACCTAACTCTGTAAAGGATGAAACAAACTAAAATGAGGCTTTTGAAAAGTCAACTATGTTCCCTTAATAAGGTAAGCATGTTGGAGGCTTCATAATAGAACCACTGACTCATTTGGAGAAAACATATGTTCATTTATATGTGTTACTTAATTGTGCGGCTGTGAATCAATTTATTGAGTGATAAATTTACATTGATTTGATTTTTAAGATATGTTTTGAGTAATTGGAATAAAATTGATAATTATGATGCCTTTGTAGGGAATTTAGAGGCCAAAAACTTTTAGCAATAAAGGTAGAGAGAAGAATTAGGAATAAGTTCCCGGATTGGTTTCCTAAGCAAGTGAGTGAATGTTATTAGAATGTTTGTTTTCATATAATTTTCTTGTATTAATTTAGAATTTCTAATATAAGAGTTTTATATATTTAGAGTATCAATCTTTATATAGATGACACTCTCTCTGATTAGATGAATTTCTTAGTACAAGGTCCAACCCAAGATACAAGAAGATTCAGCGCTTATAACATTAATGGATTCAAATTTTCAACTTTGTCGAGAGAACAAGGATTAAAACCTCAAAATACTAGAGTTTTTCTTATCTCTAATACTTTTTGTGTTGCATCTAGTATAGATAGACATGTAACACAAGTATACTTGCCATATTAAAGGAAGTTCGAAGATATTATTAAGCTTAATAATTATGGCCAGTTCATATTATAGGAAGTTGGAAGATATTACGGAGCTTAACTATTATGGCTAGTTTAAGGTTGCTCTTTTCAAATGTCAGTTGGCTGACACTACTTAAAATAAATGGTTCAAAATAGATGTTTGAAAGTTTAATTGTGTGAACTTTTCCAAATTGATTAATATCGGTGATTATGTCAATGATTCTACATATATTGAAGCATCACAAGAAAATATGGTCTACTATGTTGATGCTGAAAATGATAAAGAATAGAATGTGGTTGTACATCTAAAACCAAGAGATTTTCTTGACATGGGAGAGATTGAGGAGGAGGAATATACGAGAATGAGCCTTACCAAAAGCAAGAATTTGGACAATTTTTTTAAGTTGATTATGTGAATGTGCAAATTGTAATAGAGGATCATATAACTGAATAGATATATCATTATTTTCTTAGGTTCCTCTGCCACTTTTTTTTCTCACTTGATTAGTGTTTTTTTCCAAAAACTTACTACCATTTGGGTAAGAAAGTTATCTTTGATATCTATATAATTCTTGATCTTTCTTGGTTACAACTAGATAATCTCCAGAGGTTTCATCTAGTTAGCAAATAATTTTCATGCAAGGAAAGTGCATAAAATAATAGCCATATATTCCTTCAATGTAATGTTACTAAACGAATATGGTGTATGGTCATCAACTTTCTTTGACTAAATTGGGTTATGTCAAGGTCCTTAGTAGATTTGTTTCTATGCTGGAATTGAGGTCTGCCTAAATATTTAAAGAAGGAATAGCATACCATTCCTATTGGCCCTTGGTAACCACTCTAAGGAAACAAACAAAAAATATTTTGACTAACAAAAGAGCTCAATCTGAAAATAAATTTGATTGTACAAAAAAGGGTCAGGCCTCAATAGACTGTGATGCAGGCAGTCTACCCCAACATAAGTTCAATGTCTTTTCATCTCTTGAGATTGAACATATATATGCCATTTTCATAAAAATCATTTTCTGATTTATGCTTTGTAGGATATAATTAATGCATAATATAGCAGCTCTTAGGATAGTCTTGATAATGAAAATGTAAACATATCATTGTTAAGTAAGTTGGGTTGGCTGCAAAGTATGTCAAGAATATAAATAGGGTAACTCTTATATAAATACTTATATATAGTTAGACTAAAGTAAGGAGCAAAAACAAAACTTTTAGTAAAATTATAACCGCAATTAGACTAAAAACTTTGTAAAATGCACCAAAAAAGTAATTAACGCCTATAAAACTAGTACTTGCAGGTAATTGCATCAATGTTATATTAGCCTGGAGATATTGGTGGTTAATGATATAAAGTAATATGTATTCTGCTGTCTAAGAACCTAAACAGTCCCCGAAGGAGTTAATGAGATAGAGTTACTAATGTTTGGCACAATTCTCACCAAACTAACCAGTCCCTATTTTTTTGTGTTGATACAAAACTAGGCATGACAGAATCCTTGGCTTCAGCTTTCTTCTTCTCCTCAAGAATATACAGTTGTCTCCTATGCTTTTTCCCTTTGAGGTGTAACATGAAACTTTCTCCATTCATGCATAGAACTTGACATACTTTGCACCATAATTGCTTCCCATTCTTATCTTTATTCTTTTCTCCATTTTCCATCTCATGTTGTTTAGCCTTGTGTTTGTGACCTTTAAGTTGTATCTCTAACAAAGTTTCATAATTTTTCACAAGTAATATCTTATAACTTGCTTGTTTTTTCCGTTGACAGTTGAATCTCCCAAGTATTGCAGTTGTTCCTTATGCTTGGTACCTCTCAAGTGCAGCTCATAACATAGATCTCCAGAGTAGAAAACTTCACAATCTTTATAATAGTGCATTATGTTTGATGTAATCTTCTATTGAGGTGACACAAGGACAGTGTTGTAGGATAGACTCTGCATTTTTGGAACAAGCTGATTACTAGGTACAAACAACCTGCTTCCTTTGTCACTATTTTTTGAAGAAGTTCAGCAAAGAACATGTGCAAGAGCTTGATAACAAAGTAAAATGTCAACTGTAGAAGAAACATTATTGTATGCTTATTAAATCTACTAATTTCTACTACAGGATTTAAGTTATTAAATTGCAGATATGCCAAGGTTCAACCACTTGCAAAAAAAGCAAAAACTAGATCAGTCAAAATCTACATCACAAGGTACTAAATTAGCACCTTGTTTTCTTCATTCAACACCATGCCTACCA
Organism: Capsicum baccatum var. pendulum; assembly: GCA_030864225.1. Lineage (NCBI taxonomy): Eukaryota > Viridiplantae > Streptophyta > Magnoliopsida > Solanales > Solanaceae > Capsicum > Capsicum baccatum. Next base: position 166,054,155 of record CM061558.1, on the reverse strand, counting down.
AAAAATTCAACCACATCATTGTTGGTTAAAACAAATTTGGCTCTGCCAATTCAGCCTACATCACAACCATCTCAACCAGTTTGATCAGCATCCCATCCGGCTACTATGGTTTAGGACAAATCATAGTTGGTGACAGGACCCGAACCAGGGCCTAGTCATATCAGGTGCCTCAAGTTCAACCAGGACCAGAGACCACCCCAATACCCAGCCATAATTGCTCGGTGCAAAATCCTACTTTCAACTGAACTAACACTGGTACAGAACTGAACTAAGTTTAACTAAATATTATTACAATACTGATAGTGTTCATCATGATCATAAATATCTGAGTAAATAGCAAGACTCGTGGTTTTACTGCATTATTTCTTGAAAGATCTGAAGCATAAGTAAACACATAGGTATCAGGTGTTCATAACCCATCAGCAATGAATAACCATAAAGCATGATGTCAACACTTAAAATTGTAGGATGGGAATCATGGTTCAAAGACCCAAAACATGAACATTCCACCAAACATATGAGAATCATGAACTTGAACATGGGAATGTGTTAAACATGAGAAATCAACATGATTACACGGCAAAATTCATAAATTGGGAGTTTAACATGAAATTCACTTGAATATGACAGGGGAATTGAAACTTGAAGCATGAGATAACATAACTTATGCATGGAATCATACTTGGACATGAATTGAGTTCAAATCACTAAGGAAAAGCATAAAATAAACTCATCTTGAACATATGCATCTTCATAATAAAAGAAAACTCATATTTTTAATCAAAAAAAGGTTTTTTTTTTGGGGGGGGGATCCATGGGTGAAAGGGACCCATGAATAAACTCCCACATACCTTAATTGAATGAATTCATGAAGGAATCTTGAAATTGAACCTTGAATCCTTGAAGAAAAACTTGAATTTGGAACTTGGATAGTTGAATTATGGGAGAGAAAGTTGAATATTTCGTTCTTAGGAAGAGGAGGTTTTTTGCGTGAGAAATTTTGAGGAAGATGGGCAAATAATGCCCTTTTGAGTGTTATAATTCATGCTTTGGACATTTGGGTTGAGGGAAAAGGACCAAAATTCCCCTTGACCCTTAAGGAGCTGAAACTTTGGGGTAATAAGCTCCACATTGTATCCCTTATCTTGGGGGAGATAAATCCACATAGAGACCCTTATTTCAAGTAAGAGAACTATGCACCGTGGCCATTTCGCGAGCCCTTATTTCCTTTCACGTAAAAGGCCATAATTGTATGCTCGGGTATCGAATTAAGGAAAAATTGGTATAGTTGGAAAGCTAACTCAATTATATATCATTTGGTGGGTATTGAGATGAAAATTTTCACATATATAAAAATTTATACACGTTCAAAATAGACCCTTGTAGAATCGAAGATAAAGATTTAGCCGAATCAAAAGCTCTTAGCTCAACTTTGTTTAAAGTGATTCCTATGAATATTTTTCACCTCGAAAGTAATTCACACACTAGGATAATAATCCTGACACATGTATTTACATAAAAATCATGGGATATAAGTTTTTACACGTAGGAATGATGATTCGAAGTCTATCCTAAAAATGTAGGATGTCACATATACGGGTCTAGTGTTCCCCCCTAAATGAGACCCAGTGCGTGTAGCCACATGAACCGGAGATATCATAGGGGCCAAGAATTCCCATGTACCCTTCTACCAATAAGATACATATATAAAAGTATGAACTTAGGGGATTCCCGCGTACCCACAAGTATATGGTTACTGTGACCAACCCTTATGTCAGCAAACATGAGTTTCCAGTGTCCATCCTTCGGACTCAAACCTTCACGATTAGCTATCAAAACCGGCCATTATTGCCAAATTAAAAACCTTTAACACATAATCAAAACACCAATTTCATAATTTAGTTACCAAGACATTATGAAGTGGTATCGCCATACCGACTACATCTTGCAAGTAATGTCATTAGCCAATACTTAGGGGATTCCCATGTATCCCACATGATTTCTAATTAAACCAAATCCATGTCCACCAATGTCTTTCCAATCCATCTAAAACCAACCAAACCAATTTTAGTTCCATTACTATATTATATAATGCAAAGATTTCAATAAAATTCAAACTATGTCACAAAATCATTCTCATTGGCATTTTATCAAACATGTTGAGGGATTATAGTTTCCAAAACCAAAACCAAGAACCAATTGACCATTTCCATGCAACTACATGTTTAAACAATAATTATGACATAAAAAATATAAGAAAACATGGGAAAGAATTATCTAACCATTAATAACCAAAACCCCCCAACATCTATTTCAAAACAATCAAAAACCCATAATAATACCATAAAAACCATTCATTAAAACATGTTTTTAGTTGATCAAACAATAAAGTAAGAGTAACATGCCTTATACACCAAGGAAGATGGAAGAAACCACTCTTTGAAATTCCTAATTGACCACCTTGGAAAAACCCTAGCCTTTTCTTAAACCAAGACCTTGAGAGAGATTTAAGAGTCTTTAGAGAGTGTTTAATTGAGAATATCAGGTTAAGGGATCCTCCAAAGGTGTTTTATGTCATGGGGTCAAAATCCATTAAGAGGGTAAATGTACAGAATACCCCCAACTTAAACTGTTAAAATTTCCTCAGGTGGGTACGATTGGAGCCCTCAACTCGTACCCACACCATACGAGTGGTACCCTCTAATCGTATGAAAGACAAAAAGTTGGACTCCATATTTTGTCCAACATACGGCTTCCTTGCCTAACTCGTATCATCACCATACAACTAGTACCCCTAAGTCGTACCCTAGAAAGAACAACAAAGGATAGTCACTAGACAGCATACAGTTGGGACCCTACCTCTCATCACATCAGCATATGACTCATATGTAGTCTTCTTGTACCTTGGACAAAACTTGGCCAATATCACACTGAACAACATAAGACTAGGGTTTCTAGACTCGTACCCATATCGTGCGACTAGTATCGTGAGTCGTATAATCAACAGAATTCTCAAAACTCAAGAAATTTTTAAGGACAAAAACCCAAGGTGTTTCTGTTAGATCCAAAAGTTTGACCTTAATCACAATCATCTCGATCAGTTCACTTGACATCAAATCCATCTCCGATTGGTTGGGGACATCTCGATTAGTTAATTGTACACCACCTACGACTGCGATAAATAAGGACTTATCACGGTTATCTTGATCAGTTCATTCTACATCACATTCAACTCCATAAACTAGGACTCGACATAACCAGCTCCAAGAGTTCAGGCTGCACACAAAAAACTTTCTAGACGTGAATTGAATATGCATTAGATCACAGACGTAGTATTCATTGGATCGCAGATCCAATAGGTAAATACTTCAGACTATCGATACATATTCAACAAACCGTTCTAAGACAATATAATGCCTCTCATAGCTTAAGATAATCTCTTTTATTATAGAAAATTGAAGAAATAATGTCAAGAAAATCAAAGTGAAAGCTAAGGAAGTGCTGAATTTAATAGTTAAAGAACATGTCATGGTTCATTTGATATTTATGATGACCCATTTGGTGAAACACGCAGCCTTTTTTCACCCTTTTGTGGAATTTTACTGTGTGAATTCTCTTTATTTTCAATCAACTTTGAGAAATGGTCAAATTTACTTATGCCATACTTCAACTGCGTCTTTTGATCATATTGTAAACGTATAACTCTAAATCTATACCACTATTTTTTTTTTGTGAGACAAAAATCTACATTTTTATTTTGTCTTTGAATTTTATATTTCATGTAATAGAAAAGCTAACCAAATTCTTCTTTGACATAGTCGAGTCAGTTGCTCAATGACATGTTTCTTTATCTATTGTAAAGAAATGGGCTGCAAATAAGATTAACATGTAGAATGAAGTTGATGGTTCACTTAAAAGTAAAGCTTGAATTATGAATAAGGTGTCGTATAGGATGCCACCAGATCAATGGATTTCTTTGTTGTATACAATTTTAAAGAATCAATAAAGGTATTTATGCAAATGAATGTATTTATAATTGTATAATTATTTTTGTCTAATTGAGGTTCAAATATATTTTTATAAGAAAATCCGTAAAAGAAATCATGAAAATAGAAAGAAATAGATAATTTCACACACTGGTGACTCCAAAGCCAATGCTACAAGAAGGGATGAAATAGTGAGTGAATTAGCCTCGAATGTAATTATTTCTAATCAGTAAATTATTTTTAAAATATTTTTTAATTTATTTATGGCTAAGACTGGACAGTGGCTTGGACGAGCACAAATGTACATTGCTACTCATAAGAATTAAGATAGAGTATATGATAATGAAGTGCAAAAGAAACATGTGTGAGTTTATATAGTTCACTTTTCATTGATAAATTCTTTAAATTTTTGAAGTACTTTATGAAATGTTGGGATGGTTGAAAACTAAAGGAGGAAGACAGGAAGTTGTTATTCACTATTCTAGCAAATAAATTTTGGGTGCCTTAACTAGAAAGAAACCATAAATGCTTTGACAGCAACATTGAACATGTCCCTAGGTTTAAACACAAGTTGAATTTCACAGTCCCTTACATCTATAAATGAATTCTAAGTACAGCAAAGACCTTTGACAAAGAAACTAATGTTGAACTATTTTGAAAGTTTAAGACTAAACAACACTGAACATGTCCCTATGTTTAAACATAAGTTGAATTCCTCAGCTCCCTACATTTATAAATGAATTCTAAGTACAGTAAGAACCCTTGACAAACAAACTAATGTTGAAACAGTTTGAAAGTTTAATACTAAATACAAAGTTTATTCCACCCCATGAACAATTTTATATTTGCTCAAGGAAGTAAAGAGAAACTTATGTAAGGAGGAACACAACAGAAAAATGGCATAAATTTTAAGTATATTATTTAGCTTTTTACTTTTTACCTTTCTGGTGGGAGGACTAAGCCACCACACCTATCAAAAATGTTAATAATTCAAGCACTAATACCCCACCATCAACATCAAAAATTTCCTCCAACAAGTTTACAAATATTGAAAGAAAAGGGAATTAGGGAACTTTGGACTTCTTGCTAATTGTATTCCAGATTAATGGGGGAAAGGATGATCAAATTGGTGTCATAATTTGAAGACTACCTAGGATATTTTTATCTTTATGAACAGGTCTCTAATAGTTATTAACAGTATTCTGTTGGCTGCTACCAAAGTGAGAGAATAGACTGAAAAAAATGACTTTTTATGGTTATCACATGAGATTATCATAGCCAGTATCCGTTTGAATACCTAATTTTTCAATTAGAGGTGGAGGTGCATATCTTGCATGTTGTCCATACTAACTCAAACAAATTACCCCTCAATGCCAAATATGTTGATCTTCTATCTCAAATTTATATAAAGGAGAAAAGTTGAAATAGGCTAAGATGCATCCATTTTAAAACTTGCAATAGGATTATTAGCTTTAGTTTTTGGAGGTTACTCTGTCAATATTTCCTTTTGGCTTGGTGGAACTATAAACAGAGATATTTCATCTTAGATATAGGTTGCTCCATGCTAAGTGGTCGACTGACATTAGAAATTAGAATGTAATGCTTTGGTAGCAGTATTGCATTGTACGAAAAACATATATTTGATTAGAAAAAGAGTTAAGTTGGAGTATTTATACAATAGAAACAAATTACTTTTATCAATTTTATGACTATGAGAAGAAAATTTGTCCCTAACTATTTATTTTATTTACAATCGATTATTTGTTACTTGCTTATATTTTATTCTTGTTATGTAAGTACTTGATATTATGGAAGCTTTTGGATCTCTAGAACACGACTAGCTGCTTCCTTTAGCTCATTCGACAAATATGAACGGTGAACCTAAATGATGTACAAAAAAAGACTAAGTTGACCAAAATATTAGACAAAAATAAGCTTATGAAAACTGCCTATATCACTACTAATTTAGTGCTCTATATTACTTTCATTGATGGACCTTTAGTGCTCTATGTGACTTCGATTGATAGAACAGGCCTTAACAGTCGTTAAAGTACATATATAACTTCTAAAACTGTAATGATTGGGGGAAAAGAGAGGATTATTTAAAGGTTAAAGATGCTTTATATAGGAAGAAGCATGTCCAAATAGGACTATATCATATAAAAAAATATCTGCAATCTCAAGTTTAGCTTTAACACTCAGAAATGAATATTGGTTTATTTTAACGGTAAATTTTTAATATGTAGAAAAAAATTGAGTCAACTTTAAGCCAAAGCACTATAGATGATTCTCAAGTTTTACCAAATGATGTCACTGGTAAGGTTGTAGGGCAAGATCACTCTGGAATGGTGAGATTCTTGGGATTAGGAGTTGCTCTTAGTAGAGTTTTTAAAACAAGTAAAAGCTCATTTTGGTTGTACAAGTGTATCAAGTAGTGGAGGTTCTTGTTTGTTTCACTGTCGAGAAAACTACAATCACATGATGAATTCTCACAATCAAATAATGAATGCTCAAAGGCATATATGATAATGAAAGAAAGAACTATACCAGAACAATTTGTGGGGCTCTTCGATTCTCCTTCAATGATTTCTCTATTTGAGGAATAAAGATTATATATTATATGTGATACTATAAATACAAATTTGGTTCAACATATTGGAACATACCTTTTTAATTTTTATCATTCTTTCCATAACAAACATAATTTGATTTAGTAAACTTCCTATTTGTCCAAGTAGATATGATAGTAAGATCAAATAATAGTCTAGATTAAATCTCTGATTTATGGTTTGGTTTGTAGTATTACATTTTTATCTGATAGAATTATAAATAAAACTACTATATCCATAGTTATTTATAGAGGACAGACAAATATGTACCATTGCATGACTAGTTATAGAGAGTCAAATCTTTGATTTCTACAACATGGGTGCACAACTAAAAAAAAAGGAAAAATGCATAAGTAGGAATTGATCTCTAACCCTCTAGGTAAATAACTCAACATCCATTCAGGTGCCCCATTTATCCTTCTCATAGCATGATTGCCAACAAATAATATTATTCTAACACGTGTATTCACCGCCTGTATCCGAGAGTATAAAAACAGTAATACTTAAAAATAGAATCTATATATTATCAGCTAGTATAGGTTAATCCCGATTCCTCATACTGCAAAAGTATTAATTTGGCCTTATGGCAAAACCATAGGCAATAGTAAAATAAGAAATACTAGGAATTTGATGTGAATTTAGTCTACAAATCACTAGAGAGGAAAATAAATGGCTTCCCTATGCATCAAAGTCAACTGAACATGTCTATCACAACTACCCTAAAAGATAGAATGCCTTAAAGCAATGAATAGTTAGTCTCTGGTGATTCACCAGAATATAGCATTTCTGTGTATGACTTAGCAATAGTATGTTAATATTTCAGTGGTGATTAATAAAATCTGTTAGTTGGAGAGGTTTATGTTGACTAATAATAAAAGATAAAATGTGTTCTCATCATTTGGAAGAAAAGTTCAACGCACTAAAGTTCCAACTAAGCATCGGGTCAAGGAAGAATATATATTATACTTAAAATATTAGTCAAAACTTATAAGAGTAACTTTATAGGTTACTCATCTTATTTTTCAAAGAAAAAGCGGAAAGAAGAATATTGAAAAATGGACTTATGTTGTTGTTGATTGATCTATTTTCATTTATCATAATGTTATTAGTTATACGTTGATATAAGTGTTTTATAATAAAGGTTAAAAGTTTAATTAATTGATTTTTATACTTTGCTTTTTTATGTAGCCAAATACTGCGACTGGTAAAATATTTCGCCCATGGATGAAAGGAGATCACGCGATGATAGTGATCATAATGACAACCATTGATTTCATTGAAAATTATCTTGAATATTTAATTATGACGATGTAATTGAGTGGTTGGAGTGAATCATAGAATATTGAAGGTTTTGTGTTTAAATTTTATTTTGGAGTTTGAAGATGCTGGTTAATGTTGAAAATTTAGAGTTTAAAGATGCTAGTTAATGTTAAAATTTAATTTCAAAGTTTAATGACTAATATATTTTTTATATTCTTGTGAATTACAGCTTAGTTAGTTATATTGTGTTAATGATATGTGAACTTAAAAAATAATGAATTGCCGGTTTGACTGACGGAACAATTAAATTTTAGCTTAAATTAGAATCTATAACAAAGATGTGTTACATAGGTTTTAAACTGCTGCAATTTGTTATTGAAAATTGAAGGGTCCCATTAAATAAAACTCATATAATGAATTAGTGAGGTTTTAAACCGCCGCATTTTTTAAGTGTAAATTTATTTCATAAAGAATTAGTTTTACATTAACAGAGGTCAATCGCTTCCAACTAACCGCAGCAAATTAATTATGACAGTCAATAGGAATAGATAAAAATAAGTGCAAATTATTCAGTAGCGGTAACAGATAAAAATATAGAGAAAACATTAGTATTATATTGGAAAATATCAGGAATAGAATTAACCCCAGGAAGTAAAATATTTACAGCAAGATGCAAAAATTTATATGTATTAACAACAAAACATAAAATAATAGGAAAAAATAAGATTAACAAAATACGAATAGAAAGTCCATTCGAACAAATTGTAAAAACAATAGATTATAATGATTATAGCTATAGAGACATAGATATAGAAGAAAATTTAGAAATAATAAATGATAGAATAAGTACAACGAAAAGAATAGTTGATGAAAAACCAAAATCATCAAGCTCATCAAAAAGAACAAGTTATGAAATAAATTCAACAAATAATTTAAACCAATATTACATAACAGGAAAGGTAAATGAAAAAGAATATTTAATACTCTTAAATACAGGACAAGAAGAAAATTATATAGCAAAATATCTAGTAAAAAATGAAAAAATAAAAACTAATAATGATATATGCCCAGATCTACCAAGAATTTAATAAATAGTAAAAATATAGCAGAAAAAGAAATAATAATAGGAATTAGAAAAATAAAAATAGAATTTGAAGTAAAGGAAGAAATGAAAAAAGCAGACATAATATTAGGAATAAAATGGCTAGAACAAGTAAAACCATATAATATAGAACATACACAATTAACCTTAACATATAACAGAGAGAAATTATTCTTAAAAAGAGCCTTAACATAAAATAAAAATATATGTATTAATGAAAGTAGTAGAAGGATATTACAGTAGATATTATACGCCTATGATAGATACAGGAGCAGAAGCTAATTTATGTAGATATAATTGCTTACCAGAAAGCAAATGGGATGAATTAAAAACACCAATAATAGTTAAAGGATTTAATAATGAAGGAAGCTTAATTACTTATAAAGCTAGGAATGTAAAAATACAAGTATGGGATAAGTTATTAACAATAGAAGAAATTTATAATTATGAACTAACATCAAAAGATATACTTTTAGGAATGCCGTTTTTAGATAAATTATACCCACATATAATAACTAGAACAGATTGGTGGTTTACAACACCATGTAAACAGAAAGTAAGAGCAAAAAGAGTTAATAATAAAATAAGAAAGAAAACTGATTGGATAAAAGAAAGTGAAAAAATTACACAAAAATTAAAAAATGTAAAAAATACTGAAGATACAATAGAACTAGTCGTATTTTCGATAAATAAAACAGAAATAACTATATTTTCAATAAATAAGATAGAAATAATTAAGAAAAAATTAGAACCATTATATAGTGAAGATCCATTAAAAGGATGGAAAAAACATAAAACTTCTATAAAAATTGAATTAATAGATAAAAATAGCATAATAACCCAGAAACCATTAACATATAATTTTGACGATTTAAAAGAATTTAAAATGCATATAGATGAATTATTAGAAAAACAATATATACAAAAAAGTAATAGTAAACATAATAGTCCAGCATTTATAGTAAATAAACATAGTGAACAAAAAAGAGGAAAAAGTAGAATGGTTATTGACTATAGAAATTTAAATGCAAAGACTATGACATATAATTATCCAATACCAAATAAGATATTAAAAATAAGACAAATACAGGGATATAATTATTTTAGTAAATTCTATTGTAAATCAGGATTTTACCATTTAAAGTTAGAAGAAAAATCTTAAGAATTAACCGCATTTACGGTACCACAAGGTTTTTGTGAATGGAACGTATTACCATTTGGATATAAAAATGCACCAGGTAGATATCAACGTTTTATGGATAGTTATTTTAAACATTTATCTTACTGTATAGTATACATAGATGATATATTATTATATACAAAAACTAAAGAAGAACATTTAAAATTATTAGGACAATTTACAGATATAATAGAAAAATAGGAAATAAGTCTAAGTGAAAAGAAAGCTGAAATTATGAAAAACCAGATAGAATTTTTAGGATTACAAATAGATAAGAGTGGAGTAAAAATGCAACAACATATAGTATAAAAAATAATAAATTCGAAAGAAGAATTAGATACAAAAAAGAAATTACAATCATTTTTAGGATTAGTAAACCAAGTAAGGGAATATATTCCAAAATTTGCAGAAACTTTAAAACCACTACAAAAAAAATTAAAAAAGGATGTAGAATATAACTATAATGAAGAAGATAAAAAACAAGTTCAGAAAATAAAATTACTTCATAAAGAATTACCAAAACTACAATTTCCAGATGAAAATAGAAAATTTATATATATAGTAGAAGCAGATGCTAGTGAATGTAGTATAGAGGAGTACTTAAATGCCGATATGAAGCAGAAAAATTAGAACACCATTGTAGATACTGCTCAGGTACGTTCAATGAAACAGAAATAAAATGGAAAATAAATAGGAAAGAATTATGTTCATTATATAAATGTTTGTTAGCATTTGAGCCATATATTGTATATAACAAGTTTTTTGTACGAACGGATAATATACAGGTACGCTGGTGGTTAACAAAGAAAATACAAAATTCAGTTACAACAAAAGAGATTTGAAGACTAGTCTTTTATAATTGAAGTAATTAGTACTAACAAAAATGTTATTGCAGATTACATATCAAGACAAAGCTACACAGACTGATATAATAGAAGAGGATACTTTAGAAAAAATATTCAACACCCTAACTACGCTTTCAAAGAAAGTGGACAGTATGGGTAATGAAATAGAAAATCTAAAGACTAATGAAGTTAAACTGAAGTCTATAGCTACAAATCAGCTAACTCAGCAGTGTGCAGAGCTATGTCGATCTGAAGACATTAAAGTTCCAGAGCTAGAAGGAGACGATGGGACACTCCATAAAACCCATAACGCTTATCAATCTACTTCTGTAGGTACAAGCAAAGGAGTTAGGAAAAATACAAATATGAACCTAAACAAGCTATTTGATAAACCATATATACCAAATACATCAAAAGATCCCATGTTTATACCCCCACAAATTACCACATACCGAGATAGTTTAAACCAAGACAAAAAGACTTAAAACTACACAGCCCGGACATATATAGAAAATATCTACAATGTACAAACCTTTTTAAATACTAACCCCAGAGCTATAAACATCCAAGAACCATATACAAACTATATAACCCAAAGATTGACCGGATATAATAAGCTAATTGTTTTACCTAAAACCAAAATCCCATATGGAGTTATTATTCAAGACATCATGTACTAATATATTCAAATTCAAAGGAATTATGAGAAACAGATATGGAAACTAATAGGAAATGGATTCTGACGTTGCTCAAACCAGAGACGGAACCTATTGCTAGAGCTATCAGAGAAAAATTTATTTCAGAAGAATTATTAACCAGATATTGCAAGACAATTAGACATAAATATCCAAATCATAAATGTTCAAAATGTAATGGATGAGATAATGATATCCCAGAAGTTCAGCTAGAATAGAAGAAAAATCAACCAAGTAGATAAGAACGCCAACTGGAAGATACAAGATAAGAAGCAATAATAGAGATATGAAAAAGCAGCAGATACAACAATAAGAAGATATCAGCGGAGTAATAATAGAAGAAAAGTTATTAAATTGTGAAAGCGACATGTAAACTTTCACAATTTTCTTTATGTAAAATATTGAAACCTTTTGTATAGGCTTTTGACTATTATTAGTCTAGGCATTAATAATTTTTGTCTTATTAGGAGACTTTTTGTAAAGTAGATTAGGTAGATAATTTTAGAAACGTGAATACTCTTGTGAAGATTTTAGAAATGTGAATACTCTTGTAAAGTTTCAGTCTATAAATAAGATGAACCGAAGGCATCGCAAAGCAAGCCTTCATGTGTTGAAGCAAAAACTCTCTCTTGTCCATAACAAATATTTTGCTTAGTTATTAAAAAATAAGTATATTTCAATGGAAAAAGCTATGGAGGAACAAACCTTAGAAATATCAAACCTACCCGAACAGGTATATTTATTTATGATTATGAATAGCTAAATTTATAATTTCCAACAATCATGGTATGATAAAATAAATTCATGTTAGTTACTTTATAGTAGAATTATTCAAAGAATAATATGTTAAGAAGTTTATTAGCAAAGTGGAAAAGGAGAAAAATTCCTAAGAACTATGTCATCCTAAAGGTGAAACCAATGAGGCAAGAAGCCCGGGTGGGGAGTAACCAGAGTAGAGGCACTGTTTAAGGGAAAAATATCCAGATTACCATGCTAATAGTGACCGAAGAACATGTTATTTAAGAATAATCTAATAAAAATATAAAAGAGTTAATAAGATTGAAACAAACAACTACAAAATATTATAATAAAATATTTAGTCAATTTTAAATGGTAGATAATCTTAAAGTCTTAATCTTATATATACTTAGAGATATAGAAATTATAGATATTAAGAGAATAATATTAGAAAAAGTATTAGACTATGAAATTGAAACTATAAATTGGATAGCACAGTTATATTACCCAGATGGATATTATTCAGAATAAATAAATGTTAGAATATATAAAAAAAAATTAGAGAAAGAAAAAATTGGATATATGAAGAAGTTAATTACAGAAATCAACTTGGAATAGAAAAAAGACAACTAGAAGAAAAATTACTTAAAATGAAATTAACCTTAGAAAAAGAAGATACAGATAATGATTTATTTAATATATATGAAAAATTATTTAATAAAGATGGAAAATTACCTATACATGAACAACAAATACTAGTTAATCAGATAAAGAACATAAACCTACTCATTGAATATAGCAAAGTTAGAATAAACTACTACACAGAAATTGCTAAAATTTCAATAGGATAAAATAATAAACTACACAAATTAATGAATACATCTTACGAAAAGAATAAATCATTAAAAGCTACTGAAACTAAACTATATAGTTTATACCTAGAATACAAAAGATTATATAATACTAATGAAGATCCTAAAACATTAGATAATTTAATTACGATAATATCTAATTTAGAATATGAATTAATAAAACATCTTAAGTCAAGAGGATAAAAATAAAAATTAAACCAACCAATAATATACATGAAATAATTTGCTCTTCGGCCACAACCACTTCGAGTTCTTCATCGTTCCTTTTCTTCTTTCACAGGTAAAAAATTATGGCCTTTTAGTTTTGAAGAAAAAAAGGAACTTGAGACAACTTCTCTACTAATATTGATTAACACTTTCAATATTTGTTGTTTTAATTTGAAATAAGGTCTGAATAAAATCCTAATTTTTGGTATTTTTTCTCTTCTTTATTCGGAGTGAAATATGTTTTTTTATTACTTGTAGCATTTTTTGAAGTTTTATTTTTGGTTTTTGTGTTTGTACAAACAAAACAAAGTTGTTGGTGTTTTTGGTGTTGTGCATTACTGGGTTGATTTGTTCTTATTCTTGGTAAAAATGGCAATATTGTTGTTGTTCTATTGAATAAAATCATGCGACTATTTTTTCTGCAATAGATTAACTTTCTGATGCAACAGATTAACCATATGATGCAACAGATTAACCATTTGATGCAACAAATTTACTATCTGATGCAACAGATTTATAATCTGATGCAACGGAGGAACCATTGGATTAAAAATTGAATGCAACAGATTAACCATTTGATGCAATAGATTTACCATTGGATTAAAAATCTGATGCTACAGATTAACGATATGATGCAATAGATTAACCATCTGATGCAATAAATTTACCATTGGATGTAACAAAGGGACCATCCGATTAAAAAAATATTATAACAGATTAACCATCTGATGCAATAGATTTACCATCGAATGCAACAGAGGAACCATCTGATTAATAAATTGATACAATGGATTAACAATCTGATCCAATAGATTTAAAATCTAATGTAATAGATTAATCATTTGATGCAACAGATGAACCTTCTGTTTGATAAAATCCTATCATTTATTGCAATAGTACATGTCCATGACTTAATTTTTCCAATCGATCATTCATCTATTACGACAGGCAACCCTTCTGTTGGAAGAAATCTAAACAATATTGATTGTTGATAACAGTTCCAATAGATTACTTATATGTTGCAACAGATGTGTGATCTGTTCCACAGACCAGTCATCTATTTCAATAGATGAGTGATCTATTTTTATTGTTGCAACAGATTATTCATCCATTACAATAAATTTGGTATATATTGCAACAAATAACATACCTGGTGCCATAGATGTGTAATCTATTGAAACTATTATTTTACCATTATAAGTGTTAGATATACTATTATCCCTTTTTAACGATGTATTGATTAAATATAATCTATTTTATGTTCCTTTTATTTTTAGATTATATGTCTCCCAAGAAAGAAAAAACTTAATCAAGTCCAAGTAAAGGAACAAGTGAAGCAGCAAGGCTACATCTACCACTCTATGAGTTTGCTTTACAAGTGTTATCTTAATCAGAAGCAGAAGATAATAAACATGGGGAAGAGGAATGTTTCGAAAGAGATGATCCAAATGCTAATAGCCCTTCCATCGAAGAGTTGGTCAGAACCTTCAGCATTGATAGTTATCCTGTGAGAATGTAGTGCGATGGTGCCACAGATTTAACGGGTGATTTCGTGGTTAATTCGACCATGGGAAAATATTTCGACACCTTCAGAAAAATACTTCGAGAACAAAATTTGGATGCTTATTTAAGGGACAACTGCTTTAGGCAATATCTTAATTTATCAGAGGACAACATTGCTCGTTTCCAAATAAAAATAGTATATGATCTTCTCAAGCATAGGTTTATGTATGAAAACAAAGATAAGATAGATGAGGTGTGGATAAATATCTGTGGCATGCCTGTTTGTTTTGGTTGGAAGTAGTTTGTCATTTTTACTGGACTAAAATGATATCCTCCCTCTCAATCTCAAGTTATATCTATTCTAATCAAAAAACATCCTGCACACCCAAAAAAGTCAAATACAACTCAAGTGATCGTGATGACCTAGTTTCCTTTATTGCTCATAGCTTCAAAAATAAAAATTTGATAAAAGCGTTGAAAGGTAAAATACTTTCAAAGAAGCACAAGCAATTGTTGTGCTTGATTTGGTTTGTATATAATATTATTTGAGCCAGAGACGTTAACAACAACATAACACTTGGTTTAATAAAGATTTTCAAGGATCTTGATGCATTTAACAGTTATCCTTGGGGTTATGAAATCTTTAAAATGACTGTCAAATATTTGTTGACTCTATAAACGCCAAAGACAGTCAACTTATATGGATGTCCATGGGCTTTCATGGTAAATATTTCTTTTATTATGATATGATTCATTTTTTTAATCAATATTACATTTGATTTATTGGGGTTGTTTTATAGGCTTGGGAATTTGAACTCATTCTTTATTTGAGATAATAAGTGAACTACCAAAAAAAATTTTCCTATCTAAGAATCTTGAGATGGTTGTCATAAAAAATTGATAAAAATGCCAAATTTCTTAATCACTTCAACCCCCCAAAAGATGCAGTAAGTCTAGTTCTAGTTAAGTTTTTATTTTAATTGTTGATTTTTTTGAATGATCTATTCATCATTCTAATATATGTACTGATTTATGTTAGATTGTGCATCCATCGCTTGTTTCAAACAATCTAGAGTTGAAGATACTATTTTTTCTTTCTTTACGGTCTGTACAAACTTTATCAGACCCTAAGGTCATTGACAAAACAAAAATAGAATTATTTAGAGCAAAATCCATCACAAGAATAACAAATTGTGGAGCGTGGGCATATTGTTGTTGATAGTGTTAGTGGTGATGGAGTTGTTGTTTGTGGTAGTGGTGCTTTTTTTGTGGCTAATAATTCTCCTCTTACAATTTAAAAAAAACTATTATGAGTATGATCATACTGCTTATACAAATTTTGCCCCTCCTAGCGAATGTTCTGCATGCAAATGTCAAGACTACAAGGCAAAACATGATGTACTGATTAATGTTATTAATTCATTAACTACTTATGTAAAGGAATTGACATCCAAGAGAGGTGTTATTCCATCAAAGAGGATTTCATATCCATCCACTCAATTAGAGATTAAGACTAAGAGGAGAAGGAATGTAATTTCCAAGGCATTATCATGCATCCAAAAAACAAAATTACAACTCCTATGTCTTTGTGTTGAACTATTGAGCAATGTACAAGGGCCATAGATGAGCAGCATGAGCTGAAGAAGGTGAATATATATCATTTGTTTCAACTAACAAATAGACATATATATATATATATATATATATATAGATAGATAGATAGATAGATAGATAGATAGATAGATAGATATTTCAATAGATGACACATCTTCTAAAAATTATCATATAGATATATACATTGTTGCAATAGTTGACTAACCTGTTGTATTAGATGCAGTATCTGTTGCAACAAATGTCTCATCTATTTTATAAAATCAAACAGATCTTTATACTATTTTTATTTGTACCAACAGATAACCTATCTGCTGTAACAGATGGGTCATCTGTTGGGATAAATTAAATTAAGACTTCCTACTATTTCAGTTTTTCCAAATAGATGAGTCATATGCTGCAACGGATGGTTCATCCATTGGAAATTATAATACAGGTCTTCCTCGTATTTTAATTTATTTCAATTGGTGATCCATCTGTCGCAACAGAAACATAATCAGTTTGCTAAAATAGATCAGTTATTTTTTTCACTTTTTTTTGTATCTATGTGATTAGCATTGGAAATTCTTGTTTTCCAAGTGGATGTCACAGTAGAAGCTACTACTTAACAACAATGAAAATATGCTACTTTTTTTTATAGAAATACAAAAAAGCGAAAGCGCAGAAACCGTACGCAAGCGACATTAATGATCCACGACGATCAAAGTTAAATTTCATATCACCGAATAAAGAACAACTTGTCCTTATTAAGTATATTTTTATAGCTTGCCTGTCAAAGTAATAATCTCCCCCCCCCCCCCCCCCCTCCAGGAATTGTTGGCATCAAAACTTAAGTTGTTGATTTATTTATTGAGATTTGTACTTATAACAATTTTTTTGCATTTTATTTATTTATTGATCTATTTCATGTAATTTCTGAAGGCTTCGATTTATTTTATGTTGTGTATAAATTTTATTTTACCCTTAGATTTGAACTTATTAATTGTAATGGAATACTAGATTCAAATATTACAACAGATAAGGTATCTGTTGCAACAGACGCCATATCTGTTGAAAAATATCAAACAAATTTAGACATATGTTGCAACATATAGGTCATCTGTTGGAAATTATCAAACAGGTCTTTCCACTATTGCAATAGATAGACCTAGATAGAAACATCGGCATAATACAACAGATGACCAACCTATTGCAATAGATAAACTATCTATCATAATAAAAAGAATATATGTTACAACAGATAGACAATTTGTTGCATTATAAAAAATTCAACTATCACTAGACATAAAAAAATTTTACTACATGTAAAGTGAAGTGACATGAAATAAAAAAAGGTGGAACCTATCGACAGGCACCTAAAGTTACAACGATCTTTTATTTTGGCACCTCAAGTAGACAGTATTCATTTTAAACCCCTAAAATAGGCATCAAATGTGTTAGTTTGGTACTTTTTTCCCTGTTGGCAACTTGCGTGCAATTCAGGCAGCTAAGGTGTGTTTAACCCCTATTTTTGCTGACTTGGCATTTGATTTGGCCCCCATGGTTATTTTCTCTCATTGTTTTATATATTCATCTTCTTCCTAAAATGTAACCCTGAATTCTAAAATCTTCTTCTTCATCATCTTTTTTCTCTATCCAAATTCTTTAAATTTTTGTATTTGGTTTTTCTTCATCTTTTTTTTTATTTTTTCAATGGAGCGAGACAATGTCTAGCTCATCTTCCACTGATTTTGTGATAAAAATCTTTGATATTGTAAGTGTGATCATGAAGCTCTATTAAAGACTTCTTGGACTCAACAAAATCTAAGTCTTAGATTTATTACTTGTAAGATTTCAAAGATAATATTATTTTTTTAATTAGTTTATTAATTATTGACTTGTAGTTATTTTGTAATTGTGGTCTTGTTTTTATTGAAATTGAATAAATGTTATTACTTTGATTGGTATAAAAGATGACACCATTCACAAGCAAATTGTGTAATCTTGGGTTTGTTGAAGAGAGTCAAGACTTTTGAAGAGAAACAAAATTGAGCAAGAAGATACTACATTGTTGGCGTTATTGCTACTGGTTTGGTATTTTTAGGCACATGGATATTCAAGCTTAATTGCTGAAATTTTCATGGTGGTGTATTTGCTACTGGATTGGCGTTATTGAGCACATGGATATTCAAGCGTAATTAATGAACTTTTTATGGTGTAATTGCTACTGGTGTGATGTACCAAAATTATTAGTTATCATGATGATTTAGTTGTACTATTTTGATGTGTATTTGGCCGCTATTCAGGTACATTTTTTGTGTAATGTTAGCCATGTAAATGTAACACTCCTTGTTTTTAATGAAATGAAAAGTTTATTTTGGCTTGGCCTTAAATATTTTTAGCAACAAAGTTTATTGCTGAACTTTTCATGGTGTAATTACTAATGGTACAATAAAAGGTGTTGCCTAAGTAGACAAGAAACACACCAAAGTTGCACTAAAATCACTTTCTTATACATGATTCACATTAATCTTAAACTAATATCTATACAGCTTAATAAAAATGCTTCAAATTGAGCCCAAACCTACAGAACAGTCAGCTTCATAAATATGCTATAAATTGACCTCAAAGTAACATCCAAAAAATAACTCCATATTGAGCTCAAAGTTTGCATAATTTTTATTAACAGACTTTAAAAATCTAAGCAACTAATTGTTACTGCTATTCATTACTATCAAATTTAAAGTAACAACTGAAACTAATTATTTGTTTGGTACTCCAAATTACAGAACAAAATGCAAACATAATCAACATGAGAAACTTCTTCTTGGCTACTACTTCTTCTTGTTATTGTTTGCCATCTGCTGCAACTGATTTATGGTGACTGCATCTCTATTTATCCATCTCAAGCCTCTTGGCTTATAACCAAGATCAACTTCTGCAAAACTTGCATCTTTGTAAGTTGCACCAGTTTGTAGGATCCTTTGGCTTGGTGTCCCTGACTATTTTTTAGAGAGAGAAAGAAGCAACATTTTAGTATATTTACTTAGCCATTTACTTTTTAAAAAAAAACAAAGTTGAATTAAACTTACATTCATTATTTGGGTGCCCTTTGCACTTGTGTAGATCCTAAATTCAGTATTCTTATCCCTTTTTGATCCGCCTTCTTCATCATCTTTCATACCTGCAACTCTTCACCTCTTCTATCCAATATTTTTAATTCTTTTATGAGGTAGTTGACTCTTGATTCCTTGTAAAATAAGGATTGTTGTATCACCACAAAAAGTTAATCCCGCAGCTTTCTTGAAGCTCCTAACTCTACTTGTATCAATACAAACAGTTGTTGAAGATGCTGCTTGGCTTGAATATGTTGGTACATATTTATTTGAACTTGATTGTGCTGATTTTTTTGTGGATGTTGGTGCAGGTTGGCTTGAGCTTACAAGATGGCTACTTCCTTGAGAACTTTGACCAGTAAACTTGGTCCCTTGTGAATTTTGATCAAAAACCTAAAAACTCCAACATAACAATTAATTTATGAAAAATGCAACATGAAAAATCAACTTTTAAAATGAAATGTAATGTAACTACTTTACTTTGCAATATCTTCTAGTGTGGCCTTGTTGATGGTACTTGGAACATGTTACTTTTACTCCTTGTTTGGACAACTTTCCATTTTTTTTCTTGAATCATTTTTTCCCCTTCTTCTATATTTTATAGTCCTACCAGGCATTTTCTTAGGTTCGAGAGGCTCAATCTTTGGATTATTTATTTCAGGCCACTTCTTCATATTGGAGATTGGTTGGATGAAGTGACTATAAGCCTTCATGAAAGTTTTCTTCTTATACCAATGCTCCATATAAGATTCAGGTTCCTCTTCAATATGACACAATACACAGATAGCATATTGGCAAGGAATGCCTGTCAACTGTAAAGTTCTATAGCTACAAGTCCTACTAGTCAAGTTCACTATAAGCCTATACTCCTCTTCTCTAATCTCAAATCCAACATCAGCATCTACAATATCCATGAATTAAAAGTCTCATACATGTTATTTTAAATAGCATCACACGTACAATCTTCTCTAAATAATTCCCTAACCCATGACTCCCTAGGATAATACAACAAATCATCATTAATATTCTTACCTGGCACACCAATTTTGCTTGTGTAATCAAGCTCCTCTTTGAACTTCACTTAAAAATTTGCCTTGGAACAACTTATACAATAGATGATTTTTCTGTCTCAACAGATGATTTATACGTGGCAACAGATTTAATATAAGTTGCATTAGATAACACATTTACTGCATAATTTACAATAGATGGGTAATTTGTTGAGTCAGGTTTAGAAAAACAAAGCAACATATAGGTAATCTATTACGAGATAAGAATCGTCTGCTACAATAGATTACCCATCTGTTGCGCTAGTTGCAGTAGACGGGTAATCTATTGCAATAGATGACCCATCTATCATAACAGATGGCACATCTGTTTTAATATCTTTCTTTAAGTCAAATTATTTTACTTAAAATAATACTTACTGCATCATCTAGAGGATTAAAGAGATCAACCTCCTTAATTCTTGAGTTGCTCTTTGTAGCCAACCACCTAAGGATCCTTGGATGAGAAACCTCATCCGGGTAATCCTTGATCTGCTTTCAGAGGGGAGGAATGACTTCAAATGCCCAAGCCTAAAAAATATAAATAGAAAGTAAGCAAAAAAATTCATAATAATTATTTAATGTAAATTAATGGAAGAGTAAGCAAATAGTGATTAAATTTACCATGAAATCCCAAGGAAAGTCGTATAATGTGATTGTCTTTAGGGATAGTATTAACAGTAAATATTTGACAGTGAACTTATAACTGTCATATCCCCAGGGATAATTGACTATCAGCATCGCAACTTGAAACCTGTCAATACTAATAGTTTTGACAGGCTCGTGCTAAGATTTCGATCTTAATTCATGCCCCATTGGTGATGTATTGTCATTATGTTGATCCTCATCCTCTTTATTACTTTATTCTTCCTCCTCCTCACTTTTATTTTTCTCATCACCTTCTACAGACCCTTCTCCACCTTTCTCAATGTTGTTTTCATATCTTTCATCAGATTCACTTTTTCCTAACTGAGTTTGTTTAGAAAGCTCTTCCTAATCCATCTGTACTCCAGAATTTTTGTTAGGTAGTCAGAAGTTGATCCACTTTCACTTTATTTTTTTGGGGGAGACATATTTTACCTACAAACACAGAAAAATAAAAAATACATTGCAATTGATGTCGCCAATGCCACCAATGCAATCAAAACTTAATTGAAATTTTATTAAAATAAATGTTTAGCCTTTTGCAATAGATGACTTATTTGTTGGAATTTATCAAATAGATAAATGAATCTGTTACAACAAATTACATATCTGTTGATAATTATAAAATAGACATTGCCATCTATTACGATAAATAACTGAGTTGTTGGAAATTTTCAAATAGATTGACATCTGTTGCAACAAATGACTTGAATGTTGTAAGATATTTTTTTATTTCAAAGCAATTTTCTATCCGAGATAAAAAGGATAAAATACTAAGGCAGTAAAAAATATTTCTTGGATAACTCAAAATATCCTCCTTCAGTAGTCTTATCTTATCTTTTCAATGTCCCCGTCTCCTCGCGTATCTTATCTTTTCAATATACCCATCTCCTCGCGCCCCTCAAAAGTTATTAATGAATAGTTAAAACCCATCTCTAGAATTCTCTCTCCTTCAGTCATAAATTAGTTCATCTCTATTCTTTCTTTTAGAATTGGAATTCTGTTTATTTCCTCTTTAGGGTAATTACAACCATCTCTCTTTTCTCTTTTTTATCTCCTTTTTCATGAGGATCCATTTGAATCTCAACCGATCTATATCTTTTCTTGGCTAAAATGGGTGTTCTGATCCCTTTGCTTTTTTATATTGCAAGTATGGTTTACTATTGCTCTTTTCTTCTCATCATCTTCTTCGTATGTTATTTAAATTAGATATTTACATCTATTATTGTTACGTATTTACCCATTGCAGTATCTTATTTATTGAGAAAATTGAAGGAAAAATTACTTTTAAGTCTTGAGTAAACGAACATGTGGATATTTGTGTTGTTGAAACATGTGGCGTTTGTGTTGTTGATGGTGTTAGAACATATGGTGTTTTTTCTTTATTGTTGATGTTGTTATTAATGTTGTTAGTATTGTTGGTGGTATTGCACCAGATTTCCCAGCTGTTGGAACATACGTAGCAACTACTGGAAGAAATCAAACCAATAGCAAGGTTGGATTGATTTATTCCAATAGATGATCCATCTATTGCAACATGTCACCCAACTGTTGCCCCAAATGCATTGCCTATTGCAACAGATGCCCATCTATTGTACAGATGGGGAAATTGTTGCAATAGATGGGTCATCTTTTGAAACTTTTGTTTTAATGTGTTGTATTCATTCAGTTTTTTGTTACCCTTTTTTACTATTATGCAGACATCAATATTAATGTTCTTTTTGTTCTTCTCTTGTTTGACATCAAATATTTTTCACTTGTTTGCAGATAAAAGCAAGTAAAAGTGGATCAATTTTTAACCGACCAGTATTAAAGGCTAGAGTAAAGATATGTTCAGAGGAATAAGCTTCTTGCAGATGGAACCACTTCATATGTGAGAGGTATGTATTACTGATTCACCTATCATGAAAACACATATGCAATACATTAATTTTGTGAATGTTGGTTATTTACCTATTAGGCATCAATCATTTAAACATGATATTGGATTTTATAGTTAAGATTGTTATGTTCAAACTAATAAGGCTGAGGAACCAAGTAGGTGTGTAGACACCCTGTTATGATTTAATAAAGATTTTGCTAATGCTTATGTGTCACGTTTGGAGAAGGGTTCAAGTTGTTGGTGGCAGTGTAAATGTTCAATAGTGATTGGATTGATTTTAAGGGTTTAATGGACTTTTGAAAGTCCTCTGAAGCCTCGCACTGCTTTAACCAAGAATGGAAATAAATATAGTTATTGCCCTGGGCCAAATTTATATAGATGGGTTGCTTGAGGAGACTATTACATAACAGAAGGTGCTTGGGAGAATACCTGTGTGGGAAAGGGCAGGTTGAGAAGATCATATATCAACTCAGATCTTATTAAAGAAGAAACACATGGTATGAAAGAACGTGTAGCGAATCTGGCCTATGAAATTAACATGAAAAATGAAAAAATCAAATGAGATACAAATGTGAAAGTATATCAAAAAATGAAAATTCACCAGTCAATTTTGAAAATAAAAATGTTGAAGTGGTCTAGAGCTGTGCACTTTGCTACGGAACTGCAACTAGCTAGCGTAGCCTGAGTGATGACCCACAAAGCGCAGGATCAAAACTCTAAGGTTGAAACTTTGTGAGAACCAATGGTGGTAAGATTATCGGTGAGAAACAAAACCTGCACCAAACACTTCTAAATTAAAAATAAAAGATTAAGCCAAGGTGGCAATTTCTGAAGTTAATCTTGCATCCTAGGCCTTCTGCTTGTGGTTATGGTCTAGTCAAAGGCAGTGGAAACAACAAGGCATGGGATTTCTGCCCAACAATAGGCTTTTTTGTTTGTACTACCGTTGACTAGATCAGAACCACAAACAGAAGGCATGGGATATAAGTTAGACTTCAAAAATTGATGCCTTGACTTCCTTTATTTTTACTTCAGGAGTTGTTGGTTTAGGTTTCATTCTTAACTAAAAATCTTACCAATCCTCTGTACTCACTAAGATACTTCCTTAGAGTTCTGATCCTGCGCTTTGTGAGTCTTCATTCAGGCCACGCTAGCTAGTCGTAGTCCCTAGCAAAGTGTCTAACTCTAGTCCTCTTTAGCATTTTTCTTTTCAAGAAAGACTGACGGATTATAATATTTAGATACACTTTTACATTTGTAGATCATCCAGTTCTTTCATCTTTCACGTCAATTTCATTGTTTAGATTGGCTAGAAGTTCCTTTCTTACTTCCCAATATTTCCTCATAAACAAGGCCTAAGATGTTATATACTCTTCTCCATCTCCCCTTTCCTGCACAAGTATTCTCCCAAGTACTTTTTACTATATAATAGTCTCCTCGAGCAACCCATCCATATAAATTTGAACCAGGGGAATTTCTATTAGTTTTTCATTCTTATTTGCTGTAGTGGAAGGCTTCGAAGACCATCTCAAAGTATTGCACCATTAAAATTGATCCAATCACTATTGAATATCTATAATGCTATCAAATATTGATCCCTTCTCAGAACTTGACATATAAACATAATCAAAATTGTTATTAACTTATAACAGGGTATCGACACCACCTTCTTAGAACCTTTTGGCCTTATTAGTTATCACCTATCAAACTAAACCGTAAAATGTGGGATCATGTTTGAAGGATCAATGTCTAATCAGTAAAAAAAAACATTCACAAAATTATTATACTTTATGTGTGTCTGTCATGATATCCTGATCAATAATACATAACTCCCATGCATGAAAGTGGATCCATCCATCAATGTCAGGCAATGTTTATTCTTACTTCTCATTGTTAAGTAGTGTACAAGACTCTGGAGGCTCAAAGGGTAACCATCTTTAATATCAGAGGACTACATGCCCGTAAAGAAAAATAAGTGCTACAAGTAGTGACTTTCACATTTTTTATTTCTAAATCTGTTTTTATTATATATAATAAAATAGTTGCCAATTTTGATTAATTAAGGTATATGATGATTATCAAAAAAGAGGTGAACAATCATGACTTTTTGTTGAACACATTCAAAATAGTTGGTGAATCAAATTACCCATCTGTTGCAACTGATGAATCAGCTATTAGAAAAAATCAAAACATCTCATCCAATAGATAGTCCATCTATCGCAACATATAATCTATATGTTACAACAGATGTCTTATCTGTTGTACATATAGACTATTTATTACAACAGATGGTAAATCTATTATGATAGATGGGTTATCTATTACGACAGCTCAATAATAACGGAAGAGAAAAATCATTTTGAAAAGATGAGAAGTTTGAATGTAAAACAAAAGGTCATGACTTTTAACAAAAAACAAAAAGTCAGCAGTTTGTAATTAATAAAATGGAGCTGAACAGTCATGCTTTTTTGCCTAACACATTCAAATTCAATCCTTTATAAATAAGTCTCTCCCTAATCTTAATTCTACTCCACTTTATTTATTTCTTGCATTTTATTTTTATGTATTACATCTTCAACCACTTGGTAGTATACGTTATATACATCAGTAAATCGACCAGTTGGTAGCATACGTTGCATTACATTTGGACTCTTTTCTTTACTTTTGTGTATACGTTTTTTGTAAATTCATACGTTTTCTAGATATGGCTAATCTTGTTTGGGACATTGTTATTCTGTGCGACACTACGCGGGAACTTCAGAGGCAGGTTAATGACCTATAGTGGGAGTTGATCGCTGTGAAAGCAAGGATGTTCGGAGAGATGTGCAGACTGAGGAGGACCCCGCTGCTGTCGGTTGATGATTGGCTGGCTGACAATAGTAATATTAGTAATAGTAATAATAATAATAATAATAATAATAATCAGGTGGTGTTTTTTTTCTATTAGCTTGTGTATTTTAACTTTTCTATATCAGATTTATACCTAATGTATTTTTTTTGTTTGATGAAAATTTTATTTTTGATCAACTTTGAATTTTAAATTATTAGTTAAATTTCATCTTTCTATTTCTTTTTCTCCACAAACATGTCAACGGTTGGATGTAAGGAGAAATTTTGAGTTTTGAATTCTTTCAATAAATGGACTATCTATTAAAACAGTTTGGTCATCAATTGAGTTTATGTCAGAAAATTATCCATATATTGCAATAGATTTGTCCTCTGTTGTAGGAACACATTCTAGTTAGATGAATTGTATTGTGTTCTTCTAGCAAATATCCATCTGTTGCAAGAGATGGGTAATCTGTTAAAAATAATTTTGTGGGCTGTTGTATTTAGTTCCTGCTTTGCCTATTTTTATTGATGCACAAGTTATTAAAAAGATATTGTATATAATAAATGATAATATTTACGTTCATAATACTGATTTAAATATATAAAAGTCCATAATAAATAATAACGTAAGTTTTTGCTATTACAACAATAATGGTGGATTACGATCCAGGCATGTAGTCTTTTTATAGACAGCGTTCTTACATACAAAGCACTTGTTTTCTTGATGAAAATGATTCTTCGACTCCACTCCTCCTCTTATATGGACTTCTTCGCAGTTTTATAGTGCTTGGGTCAATATATGGAGGAGGTATTAATCTCCCCAAAAGCTCTACAGGAACAACCTAAGATTCTTCGGGAGGTACCAAATTAATATTCCTACTATATTCCATTATATATATTTTTTACCGAATAATATAGAGAAGAGAACACATAAATTTTAGTTCCATATTATGCACCGTATTGAGCTCAAAGTGCTACCATAGCATGTGGATAGGGTATTTTGTCCAAGTCAAAAATTGTGCATGTACAAGATCTTGTTTGAAGATTGACCGTGTAAATATCATCATAATCATCAAAACTGAACTTGTAATCTGCTATTTGATGATTAAATAACCTATTTGTAATGCCCCAGTTTGCTAAATTGGAACTCTACATGGTGCTTATGACCCCGGAGGACCACAAGCTAAACCATGACTAATATTTGTACCTGTGAACTGCATAATATACATGTAAAATTCAGAAAAACATGAAAAATAGTCCATAAGGTTCAACTGACTAGAATATATAATAAACAATAACATCCATACAGGGTAACAAATACCCAAAACAACTGAAAGTTGAATCTAAAATCTGAAAGCCTCTAAGTACTATCTGAGTAGAGAGTTGAAGGAACATGTCTCCAACTAACTCCGTAAACTGAAAGCTAACTGAAATAATAAATAAAATCAAGTCATATCATCCTTGAATGAAGAGGACTCACTGCAACTCTATTTACTAAAATGCGATTGTTACTGCTGATCTGAAACTCGTGTCTCTATACCTATGGTGTAACATAAAAGAAAGCACCATAGCACAAATGCGTAAGTACAACTGAAAGTACTGAGTATACGAGTGAGGTAGGATAAATGCAAAAGGGCTTACATGTATGAGAAATGCTAACTGACTGACTAATTTGAACGTGAGAGTGCAAACATGCATACATAGTAACTGAGATCGTGAATCAGTGATATCTAGATCTATACGCTAATACATGGTTTACTGATATCTAACATGACTAATACTGAAATTCTGATAACATGGATGACTGTGTCTAATAGTACCGAATCTGATGGAACCATCTGAGTTCCGTACTGTAACTAAATTGACTGTATCTGACAGTCCTGGTACTAAAATCTAAAGAACTATCTAAGTTCTTTTACTGAGATCGAGAATGAAACTTTGGGAGGTAGTTGTTTAACCAACATGCCCTAAATATGCTATAATAGCTGAGCTGGGGTCTAATCTGTGCCCTGATTGGAAGGGTGTCAATACCGCGCCACTGGTAAGGAAAAGCTGTGAGTGACCCTCACTGGTAGGTACTCTAATGAGAACAGTGGGACCCTAATCTGACAGAATAAGCCACCTCATCTACCCTCAACTGATAGGTATTGATGACTTAACCTATGCTAGCAACATAGTTTTGAAACACAAGGATGACTGCTAAGAATCACACCCTCATTTGACAGTGTGTTCCCATCCTTAGATTCACTCAGTGCTAACTACTACTCCCATCTGAAGAGACTGAACATGATTAACTGAATATACATAGACTGAGTAACTGACTTCTGTTGACTAACAGAATAGTACTACTATCTGAGAATTAACTGAGATTATGAGATTTTTGATATTTTATGAGTGACGTGACTGACTGAGTTCTATAGATCATGGCTTGACTGAGAGTATCATGATAACATGACATGGCTCTAGGCAAACAACTATATTTTTTGGGTACAAGTACCCCCAGGACTCGATGGAAGGAAACTAACACACATGACTGACTTGATCATAAGAGTAGTGTCCACGATTTACAATACCATAAGTAGGGGATTTCACACTAAGCATAGTTCTCAACATCTTATACACAGAAAGGAATGAATATAACATGTATATACTTTCATAGCTTCAATACCTTGCTCAATCCATGTCACAACAACAACACATATCAATAACATGGAATTCATGTGGAATCATAAAGCATAGTGCATGGACTTGTCATTTAAGCACTATTAAATCATGGGATATAAATCCTATCATCCTAGGCATTTTATCAAACACTTTGAATACATTATTTTGGCTTAGGTGTGTTCATGAATCTTACCATATTAAACCACCCAAAATTCATGGGTTTCAACTAACAAACACATTTAGTTCATGAAAACACCTTTAGATATCATCTTGAAATTTAAACAAGAAATCATCAACATGTACATGTTCATATCACAACAAGACAATCACAAAATAATATTTAAAACATGGTTCTTGAACTCTATGAATGAAAGGGATCCATAGATAAATACTATGTATACCTTAATGGTGATGAAGTTGTTGAAAAATTGGACCTTCAAGCTTGATGGTGCAACCCTAGTTGTTTTTCTTCTATTATACTCTTAGATAATGAACTTAAGATATTAATAGAGTTGTAGTGTGATTAGGAGCTATAAATTTCATAAGGTTAAGTTTAGGGAAGTGTAAGGAGTGTCAAAAGACTTAGTTTCCCTCAAAACAACTCAAAAATAAAGTGTTTTCGTCACTGGAACCCTAAGTATGTGTCGCACACCTTATCACGTAAGCTAGGGTGTGTACCGTACATCTTATGGAACAAGCTAAGGTATGCGTCTCACACCTTATGGCATACTTTAGGGTGTGCGTCGCACAATCTATGGAATACCCATTCCAGTAGCCTTATGCGATTTGATAGGCAACGCACTCCACTTTGCAAAGACATAACTTCTTGCTCGGGTGTCGAATTTTGGTAAAATTGATATTGTTGGAAAGCTAATTCGATTATATACAATTTGGTGGGTCTAAATATACCAAAATACCACATATAAATTAAGTTATTCTTGTTCAAAGATTACTCTTACAAAATTGAGCACTGGAACTTGATGGATTCAAAAGCTCTTAGCTTGCTCTAGTCTAAGTAACTCATATGAACATGCTTAAGACATCATAAGCTATCTTGTCACTAGTATACTCATTGTAAGTCATGTACTCAAATATGAATCACAGGATAGGAGGTTTCATACATAGGAACAATGGTTCATTTCCTAGCTTAGAAACATATGGGGTATTACACTATTCCCTAGAATGATGTTTGTTGATATTTGTTTTTCTGCTGCTAGAACAAACTTGGTTCCTACGTTCTCAAACTGCACATGCCTTTCGTGAAATAATTTGCCCTACTTCTTATTTATTTCATCAAATAGCCTTGTGATGGAAAATTCTCTTTCAACGCTAAACGATGAATTCAATGATTCAACTATATCTGACGTCATAATATTATACCTATACAAAAGAATGTACCAATTTGCTAGACAAAATGCCTGGCTCCATCGCTCGAAACTGACAAGTATGAGATGTCGGCTGCCTTGGGATGTATATCTATTATTTGATTAAAATTTTCCAAAAACTCATCTCTATTATATGCTTTAGCTGCTCTATAAAAAAGGCTCACAACTCTTTCGTTGTGAAAGTTGTTTGGAATATTATCTCCAAGATGTCTCATGCAACAACTAAAGTGAGCTGAAGTGTAGAAAATCAAACCCTTCTTTGGGATACTAGGATGCCTTTTCAAAATAAAGTATAACTCTTTGGTAACTTTAACACACCTTTGTATTTGTTCAAAAAAATATCCAAACAAGGCATCATATTCCTCGTTCGCTACACAAAAATCGACAGAAAAGTTGTGCCTCACCGCATCTTGCACCACCGCCGCTAGCAAAACTCTATTATACCCTTCTCAAGAAGGTCCCGTCGATGGCTATAAATTTTCTCAAATGTTAAAAACCTTGAAACCAAAGGACCATAGGATACAGAAAAGTACTTGAACCTTTTATTTTCATCAACATGCAACATCATCTTACTTTTGGGATTTGTGGACTCAAGCATATAATGGTAGGCATCAAGGACTGCATATCTGTGCTTTTGTTTTCCCCTAACCATGTCCTTGGAAATCTCTATGGTCATATATATCTTCCAATAACTGACTATGACACCCAATTTCGTTAGGAATTAATTGACCATATCCCTTGTAGAAGGGCCTTTGCCAATGGGGAATCTATTCTTGAAATATTAACCAAGGACCTCTGCCGTGTCATGAGTATTTTGGCCCGTAATGTGATCTGAACCACATGTATGATACTTTTCATAAACATAAATGATGAATTTGTCAGAACTTAAGTACTTTATATCCCTCAACGACCACTAGCAATTCGGATTAGCACATCTGTACGAAAAGACTTTGCTTAAATTAATCACCTTTTTTACTCTAAAAATCTTTTTCAAGCAAGTAATAAACAAAGAAGTAGAAAGTTCTTTCTTATCGTTGAATAGCATTTCCTTATAAAAGTCGGTCTCATTATCTTGACAATTTCCAGACTGTGTCAATTGAGAAGAACTGTCCACCGTATTTCTTGTAGCAACAGGTATCGTATTGCTTGCAGCAATGGGCGTAGGTGTTTGATCATTATTTGGAATATTCATGTACAGATCATCCAACTTATCATTAAAGATATATTGTTATTCTTCTTCTTCTACATTCTGGATGTCAATCTCTCTCATCTTTTCAACCACGTATACCCTTAACACCGGCCTAACTGAATCACTAAGATAAGAACATAATCAAACCTCATCGGTTATCTTGAAAGATTGTACCCTATGATTTTTAAAGGAGTTGTGCATGTTGCTGATTATGAGTTCTTTCGGTTGATAATTCAATCCACAATAGCTAATGATTAAGTTCACAAAATTATCATGCAAAACATCAATTTGGACTGTCAAATTATCATGCAAAACATCAATTTGGACTGTCATAGCTATTGTCTCTAGCATTGTCATAGCTATTGTCTCTAACATTGTCATAGCTATTGTCAAATTGATATTAAATGTCATAAAAACAATGACATTTAATATCAAATGTCATAAAAATGATGACATTTAATATCAAATGTCGTAAAAATAACGACATTTGATCCAAAATGTCAATAAAATAAGGACATTTGTTGCAAATTTTGTTGATTTTAGCAATATTTATAAAAAAAATTAATAAAATGGTGACATTTGATACAAACATTGAATATATTTGACGTTTTCTATAAATGTCATTGATTTCAGTGACATTTTGGATAAATTAGATGTTTATTGTAAATGTCATTTTTCATGCCAATTGACAAAATTATTGTTAAAACATATTATTAATCGCTAATTACCGAAATCTAATCCAAATTTTGAAAATCTTTTTAAGTTATTCATCACTATTTATTAACAAAGGTTTTAATTTCTCTCCATAGTACAATACGATTTAAATCAAATTTATCTTATGATACCACCTTCCATAAAATAACTGGTATAGATAGTATGATCCTAGGACTATTATATGATCTCGAAATAATTTAATTATGTACCAAAGTAAATGTTGTTCTGTAATGCCCCTCATTTTGGGCTAGAATAAAAACCTTGATTTTGATGCGTTGCTAATTCCAAAGCCATAAAATCCTATGCCAATATGGCATATTAATTATTGTGTAGCATGTGAATCCGCTCAAGCTTGAATTTAGACCATAGAGGTCCTTAAACTCAAGGACGAGTTGAAACTATTTTGATCGACTAAGTTTTAGTAGATGTTGTAAAGTATGTCAGATTCCATCGACCATAACTCTCTGTGTATGTTGAATTAGGAAGCCTACTGTGAGTCAAATGATAGGTATTCGAGTTAGCTGTTCAACGATACCAATTTGGCTAAAATCCAACACTCGAGCAAGAAGTTATGGCCCTTCAAAGTGATAAGCGACGCCTAACCAATTTCGCCCTTGGCCTTTGGAAAGCATAGGCGGTGCCTATGTGAACATAGGCGATAGCCTAGGCGGAGCCTATGTAAACATAGGCAATATCCTAGGCAACGCCTATTTGAATATAGGCAATGGGATGGGCGGCGCCTATGTAAGGAATTCTGGTGAATTAAGCACTCCGTGTTAAGGATAAAATGGTCCTTTTCTACCCTTACTTATCCCTAAAACACGAGATTTAGTTCCAAGGACCCCAAAATACATATTCTTTCATCAAAAGTGCTCAAGATTCTCCTTAGGGTTTCAAAAATAAAAACCCAAATAGTTCAATACTTGACCGTAGGTTTTCAAAGATAATTACATATTTGGAATCACCAATCCGCAAGCTTCAAGAAATATCTATTATCCTTGAAAATAGAGGTACGTGGGTCTATCCAAAAGTTTCATGGATGTAGTTTTATGAACATGCATGCTTTTAAATAGGGGTTTTCAATCAAATGCTAATATCTTGTTTTTAATATGATTTCTAAGTCATTTTCTTTATGTCATGGGAATTGTTTGCCTATATGCTTCAACGGTTGAAACCATGCATATGTGATTTGAGATTTTCCATGGAAGTTTGATAAATATAAATGATGAATTGTTTTCAAATTCCCATGATAATGTTTCTATACTCCATATTGTATTGTGATCAACAAAAGAGAGCATGAATTTGAAATAAATATTTTTCACCACTTGTAAATGATGAAGCACCTTGGTTTTTACATGATTATGCATATGTGTATGTGATATTGATAACTTGAAAGTCTGGTATGACGATACCCTTCAAAATATGATAAGCGATTGAATAAAATGAAATTTGAATGCATTGATTTTACATGAGAAAGGTGGATGCCCGAAGAAGGGGTTTGAGACATAAGCGGCTCATCGCTGGAAAAATGTGTTTGCCGATATGGAATATTGGTACCATGATTCGTGGTCTTGCATACCTGATATTATATTATCTCAAATTGGGATTATGGTTAGGAGTCATGCTTTGTGGTCTTGTGCACTACCATATTTGATTTGGGTTGAGACACCATGCTTTGTGGTCTTGTGTCTCTCGCTTACTTATACTATAATATCGACGGCAATCGAGGTTTGACAGTTAGTGTAAATTATGTAGGGTATTCCACCAAGCTCAGTTGCATTTCATTATTGTTGAGAAAAACTATTGCATTACACCCATGTGTTTTTAAATGATTTGACACGAAATTGCTTTATAATGGCTCTCCACTATATTTTATAAAAATATTATGTTTTTCTTTGATATCTCTGCGTGCCAGTACTTTTGTGCTGACCCCCTCCCCTCTCTAACCTCTCAGGTTTAGAGGCCCAGTCTAGGCGTCAAGAGAATCGGTAGATCTTTCAGAGTTGCAAATACAAATGGTAAGCCTTTTATGTTTCAGAAGGTCTTATGCCCTGCAGTTCTTTTATCTTATATTCAGTTTTGGGGGTCTGCTGGGGGCCTTGTCCCAATTTTTAGATAGACATTGTTTTAGTCATGTAGTAGAGATTTCATAGACAGTTTTAGAGATGTTGATTTAGATTGTGGGACACTATTCCCCATTGTCGTTTTCATATGATTCTTGACCATGTTTCCGTTATATTGTGTTTCTTCCACATTACTTTGATCATATGAATTATGTGCATGATTATCAGACAGATAGGGGTGTTTCGAGCCTCCATGGTTTGAAATGCTCATCACGGCCAGGCCCTAGTTTAGGTTGTGACAAACTTGGTATCAAATCGAAGTTCATAATCCCAGGGTGTCTGCAAAATTGCATCAGGTAGAGTCTTGTTTATGGGTGTATAGCACGCAACACTTATAAGTAGGAGGCTGCTAGGAGTTTAGGAAATATTTCCCCTCTTTGTGATTTAGTTCGTGCTTCAGAGTCTGAATTGTCCCCTAATCAATGATCACTTGTGTTTCAGAAACACAGTTATGCCTCCATGTCGTATCGTTGATCAGAATGCTCAGGAAGATGAGGTCCATCCCACCCATGGGATGCGAACTCGTAATAGGGCTCACACTTCAGAATTTGTCCCAACTTCGGGAGTCCTTCCAGTCTTGACCAGTCTACCTCGAACTCCGCAGACTAATGCCAACCGTCCCCCAACTGCTCAGGGAGATATTTCAAATATAGAATTCAGACAGTCCATTCATATGCTGACACAGTTGGTAGCTAAGCAGGCTCAATGATCAAAAGATGTTGGGTCTGCATCTGTTATATCTGAGGCTACTAGAGTCGGACATTTCATGAAGATGAACCCACCTAAGTTCATGGCACTAAGGTAGAGGAAGATCCATAGAAGTTCATGGATGAGATGGAAAAGATCTTTAAGGTAATGCATATGGATAAGGTTGAAGGGGTGGAGCTAACAACCTATCAGCTCAAGGACGTTGTGAATCAGTGGTATGCCGACTGGGAAGATGAAAAAGGTAAAAGTGCTAGCCCACAGTTTGGGGAAAATTTGTGGAAGCTTTCCTTGATCGATTCTTTTCTCTAGAGTTAACGGAGGCCAAAGCAGAAGAGTTTATGAATCTGAAGCAGGGCAGTATGATTGTCCAGGAGTGCACTTTAAAGTTTAATAAACTAGCCCGCTATGCACTAGAGTTGACTAGTAATATGAGGGTCTGGATGAGGAAATATTCATTCGGCCTTACTGATGACCTAGTACTTAAGTGCCAGGGGGCTATGTTGAATAAAGAGTTAAACTTTTCTCGATTGACCGTTCATATGCATCAAGTGGAAGAGAAGAAGAAAAAGATTGTTGAATCTAAAGAGAAAGATAGACAAGGTAAAAGAGCTAGGTCTGCAGATCAGCACCAGAGACAGCCACAGAGTGGTAACTAGGGTAATAAGTGGTTGAAGAACAAGAAGTTTTGGAATAATGCACAGTCAGCAGCTAGCGCCCCATCACCCAGACCACCGACAGACAGACAAACTCAGAGTTTTTAGACTCCTCATGGGTCCAAA
The DNA here is from genome assembly GCA_030864225.1 of Capsicum baccatum var. pendulum. Lineage (NCBI taxonomy): Eukaryota > Viridiplantae > Streptophyta > Magnoliopsida > Solanales > Solanaceae > Capsicum > Capsicum baccatum. The sequence continues at coordinate 166,018,485 of CM061558.1, read as the reverse complement.
GCTCTAGGTACACAGTCTCAGGGCAGTGTGGCCCAGCAGCGGCGTACTTGTCTGCATTGTGAGGTTTGCAGAAGGAATTATCTAGGGAAGTGTTGGTTTGAGGGGAGAAACTGCTATTCTTGTGGCAAAGTGGGTCACCTTCAGAGAGATTGTCCATTTTTTGGAGTAAATACGGGGGAGGCTAAGTCCCAAGCCGCCTCTTCATCTCCTTTTCCTAAAGGTGGCCCTTCAGCTATCAGAAGCGGTCGCAACCGGTTATATTCTTTGACTAACTGCCAGGAGGCGGAAGCTTCACCAGATTTTCTCACCGGTATGTTACGAATCTTTTCTCGTGATGTTTATGTATTGCTTGATCCCGAGTCTAATTTATCCTATGTGACCCCTTATGTGGCTGTTGGTTTCGAGTTTGAGCCCGAAGTTATTGTAGATCCCTTCTTTATTTCTACTCCTGTAGGTGATTCTGTTGTTGCTAGAAGGGTATATAGAAATTGTGTCATGTCTGTTAATAGTATGAAAATTGTGGAAGACCTTATAGAACTGGATATGATAGATTTTGATACCATCCTTGTGATGGATTGGCTCCATTCGTATTATACCACCCTTGATTGCAAAACCCAAAAGGTCACTTTTTTTTCCCGAATAAGACACCAGTTATATGGGCAGGGAGTTTTGTGGAACCTAGAGGTCACTTTATCTCTTATCTTAGAGCCCAAAAGCTTATCTCCAAAGGTTGTATGTATCATCTAATCCGAGTAAAAGATTCAAAAGTTGGAAACCTTCCTCTGCAGTAAGTCCTTGTAGTGAATGAATTCCCAAAAGTCTTTCTCGAAGATCTCCCAGGGATACCCCTTGATAGAGAGATAGATTTTGCCATTGATGTGTTGCCAGACACTCGTCCTATTTCTATTCTGCCATATAGAATGGCTCCCACAAAACTAAAAGAGTTAAAGGAACAACTTGTAGACCTCTTAGATAAAGATTTTATTCATCCTAGTGTTTCCCCATGGGGTGCACCCGTGCTCTTCGAGCGAAAGAAGGATGGGACCCTTCGGATATGCATAGACTACCGTCAGTTGAATAAGGTCACAATTAAAAAAAATATCCTCTTCCTAGGATTGACGACCTTTTTGACCAGCTTCAGGGTGCCAAGTGTTTTTCAAAAATAGACCTTCGTTCGGGTTATCATCAGTTGAAAGTTAGGGAGTCAGACATACCCAAGACAGTCTTCCAAACCTGATATGGTCACTACAAATTTCTAGTCATGTCATTCGAGTTGACTAACGCCCCTGCAGCCTTCATGGATCTTATGAATAGAGTGTTCCATCAGTTTCTTGACTTGTTCGTCATTGTATTTATTGATGATATTTTGATCTATTCTAAGAGTAAAGAGTATCACTCCAATCACCACCGAATTATCCTTCAGACCCTTAAGGATCATTAGTTGTATGCCAAACTTTCCAAGTGTGAATTTTGGTTAGACGCTATTACCTTCCTGGGGCATATTATGTCCAGTGATGGGATAAGAGTGGATCCCCAAAAAGTTGAAGTAGTGATAAAATGGCCCAGACCCACGACTCCAACTGATATTCAGAGTTTCTTGGGTTTGGCAGGGTATTACAGAAGGTTCGTAGAGAGTTTTTCTTCCATAGATGCTCCGCTTACTAAACTGACCCAAAAAAAGATGAAGTTTATGTGGTCTGACTTGTGTGAAAAGAGCTTTGAGAAATTGAAGGACAAGCTGACTACTGCTTTCATTTTGACCCTTGCCGAGGGTGTAGATGATTTTTTGGTTTATCGTGATGCGTCCCGTGTAGGACTTGGTTGTGTGTTGATGCAGCGTGGTAAGGTGATAGCTTATGCATCTAGGCAGTTAAAGGTGCATGAGCGCAATTACCCCACTCATGACTTGAGTTAGCAGCTGTGGTGTTTGCACTTAAAATCTGGAGGCACTATCCCTATGGAGTGCATGTTGATATTTATACTGACCATAAGAGTTTACAGTATGTTTTCTCACAGAAAGAATTGAACCTCAGGCAGAAACGTTGGATGGAGCTTTTTAAAGACTATGATATGAGTATACATTACAATCCGAACAAGGCAAATGTTGTAGACGACGCCCTCAGTAGGTTGTCTATGGGTAGCCTTTCTCATGTAGAAGAAGGAAAGAAAGAGATGGTGAAGAATATTCACCGCCTTGCAAATCTGGGAGTATGACTCTTAGATTCCAACAATAGAGGGGTCATTGTTCATGAGTTAGCTAAGTCATCTCTTTGTGCTGAAGTTAAGGAGAAGCAGGTTGAAGATCCCATCTTGATGCAAATCAAGAAAAATGTGGGTCAACAAAAGGTTATGTCGTTTGAAATTGGTGGCGATGGTATTTTGAGATTTCAAGGTAGGTTGTGCATTTCGAATGTCGATGCTCTACGGGAAGGAATCCTTAATAAGGCGCACACTTTGAGGTATGTCATTCACCCAGGCTCTACTAAGATGTACCATGATCTGAAAACCTTGTATTGGTGGAATAATATGAAACGTGATGTAGCTGATTTTGTGTCCAAGTGTTTGAACTATCATCAAGTGAAGGTAGAACACATGAGTCCAGTTGGTACTTCCCAAGAGATAACCCTACCTTTATGGAAGTAGGAGATGATAAACATGGACTTTATTACAGGACTTCTGAGATCGCAAAACTAGTATGATTCTATATGGGTGATTGTAGATCGGTTGACCAATCCAACTCACTTTTTGCCTGTGAGGAATAATTATTCGGTTAAGGTTTATGCTAAGATTTACATTGAGGAGATAGTTTGATTGCATGGGGTACCAGTGTCCATTATATTCGATAGAGGTACGTAGTTTTCATCTCAGTTTTAGAGATCCTTTCAGAAGGGTTTAGGTATACAAGTGAATTTGAGCACATCTTTCCACACTCAGAAGGATGGGCAAGATGAGCGTACCATTCATAACCTCGAAGATATGTTGAGGAAATGCGTCATTGATTTTAAAGGTAGTTGGGTAGATCACCTACCACTGGTTGAATTCGCTTACAATAATAGCTACTATGCCAGCATCAAGATGTCTCCTTTTGAGGCTTTGTATGGGAGGAGATGTAGGTCTCCGATAGGATGGTATAAAGTGGGTAAGACTCAGTTGTATGGGCCAGATCTTATTCATCAGGCGATGGAGAAAGTGAAAATCATTAGAGAATGACTAAAGACTGCTCAGAGTCTTTAGAAGTCCTATGCCGATGTTTGGAGAAAAGAACTAGAGTTTGAAATTGGTGATTGGGCGTTTCTCAACGTTCCTCCTATGAAAAGAGTTATGCGGTTTGGAAAAAGGGTAAATTAAGCCCTCGTTATGTAGGGCCATATCAGATTTTGAAGAAGATTGGTACAGTTGCATATGAGTTAGAATTGTCTGCAAGTTTGGGTTCCGTTCATTCGGTATTCCATGTATCCATGTTGAAGAAATGCATTGGAGATCATTCTATGGTATAGCCATTAGAGGGTATCAAAGTGACAGACTCTTTGTCTTACGAAGAAAAGCCCATTAAAATTTTAGATTGCTAAGTTCGAAAGCTGAGGAGCAAGGAGATAGCCTCAGTAAAGGTACTGTGGAGGAATCAGAAAGTCGAAGAATCATCTTGGGAGTCAGAAGATGACACGAGAATTAGATATCCCAATTTTTTTGCTTCGATTGAGGAGGAGACAGAAGGTACTATTCCTATCTAATCTTTCCTAGTCTATTATTATTCTTGAAATCATGTCTGTCTGTGTCCCGCATCATCATACGGGGACGAATGATCCTAAGGGGTGGATAATGTAACGCCCTATATTTTGGGCTAGAATAATAACCATGATTTCGATGCGTTGCTAATCCCGAAGCCATAAAATCCTATGCCAATATGGCATGTTAATTATTGTGTAGCATGTGAATCCGCTCAAGCTTAAATTTAGACCATAGAGGTCCTTCAACTCAAGGACGAGTTGAAACTATTTCGATCGACTAAGTTTTAATAAATGTTGTAAAGTGTGTCAACTTTCATCGACTATAACTCTCTGCGTATGTTGAATTAGGAAGCCTACTATGTGTGAAATGATAGGTATTTGAGTTAGCTTTCCAACGATACCAATTTGGCTAAAATCCAACACTCGAGCAAGAAGTTATAGCCCTTCAATGTGATAAGCGACGCCTAACCAATAGCCCATGGCCACTGGAAAGCATAGGCGATAGCCTAGGCGGCGCCTATGTGAACATAGGCGATAGCCTTGGTGGCGCCTATGTAAAGATAGGCAATAGCCTAGGCGGCGCCTATGTAAAGATAGGCGATGGGATGGGCGGCGCCTATGTAAGGAATTCTAGTGAATTAAACACTCCGTGTTAAGGACAAAGTGGTCCTTTTCCACCCTTACTTAGCCCTAAAACACGAGATTTACTTCCAAAGACCCCAAAATACATATTGTTTCATCAAAAGTACCCAAGATTCTCCTTAGTGTTTCAAAAATAAAAACCCAAATAGTTCAAGACTTGACCGTAGGTTTTCAAAGATAATTACACATTTGGAATCACCAATCCGCAAGCTTCAAGAAACATCTATTATCCTTGGAAATAGAGGTACGTAGGGCTATCCAAAAATCTCATGGGTGTAGTTTTATGAACATGCACGCTTTTAAATGGGGGTTTACAATCAAATGCTAATATCTTGCTTTCAATATGATTTCTAAGTCATTTTCTTTATGTCATGGGAATTGTTTGCCTATATACTTCAATAGTTGAAACCATGCATATGTGATTTGAGATTTTCCATGGAAGTTTGATAAATATGAATGATGAATTGTTTTCAAATTCCCATGATAATGTTTCTATACTCCATATTGTATTGTGATCAACAAAAGAGAGCATGAATTTGAAATAAATATTGTTTACCACTTGTAAATGATGAAGTACCTTGGTTTTTACATGATTATGCATATGTGGATATGATATTGATGACTTGCAAGTCGGATATGACGATACCCTTCAAAATATGATATGCGATTAAATAAGATAAAATTTGAATACATTGATTTTACATGAGAAAGGTGGATGCCCGAAGAAGGCGTTTGAGACATAAGCGGCTCATCGCTGGAAGAACGTGTTTGACGACATGAAATATCAGTACCAAGCTTCGTGGTCTTGCGTACCTGATATTATATTATCCCAAATTGGGATTATGGTTAGGAGCTATGCTTTGTGGTCTTGTACACTACCATATTTGATTTGGGTTGAGACACCATGCTTTGTGGTCTTGTGTGTCTCTCTCTCACTTATACTCTAATCTCGGTGGCAACTGAGGTTTGACAGTTGGTGTAAATTATGTAGGGTATTCCACCTAGCTCAGTTGCATTTCATTATTGTTAAGAAAAACTATTGCATTACACCCATGTGTTTTCAAATGATTTGATACGAAATTGCTTTATAATGGCTCTCAACTATATTTTGTAAAAATATTATGTTTTTCTTTGATATCTCTGTGTTCCAGTACTTTTTTTTTTATCCCTTCCCATCTCCAACCTTTCAGGTTCAGAGACCCAGTCTAGGGGTTAAGAGAATTAGTAGATCTTTCAGACAGAGTTGCAAAGACAAATGGTAAGCCTTCTATGTTTCGGAAGGTCTTATGTCCTGCAGTTCTTTTATTTTATATTCAGTTTTGGGGGTCTGCTGGGGGCCTTGTCCCAGTTTTTAGATAGACATTGTTTCAGTCATGTAGTAGAGATTTCGCAGACAGTTTTAGAGATGTCGATTTAGATTGTGGGACACTATTCCCCATTGTCGTTTTCATATGATTCTTGACCATGTTTCCGTTATATTGTGTTTCTTCCACATTACTTTGATCATATGAATTATGTTCATGATTATCAGACAGATAAGGGTGTTTCGGCCTCCATGGTTTGAAATGCTCGTCACGGCCAGGTCCTGGTTCGGTTCGTGACTTGTTCAAGCAAAGTAATTTTAATGCTTACTAAAAAAGAAGGTTGTCAATGAGCAAGTTGAACGTTATTTGGATAAGATCAAAATCAATAAACACTACCTAATATTTGGCCAAATATTTGCTCGGATCGAGATGATTGGGCCAATTTCGACTAGAAAATAGGTAAAAGCTAATATGGCTAACTCAAAATAATAATTTATTTTTTAATAATATACTAGAATTAGTACTCGCTCGATGCGCGGTAAATATTAAATAAAACCAATCATAAAAAAATATTATCTTACTTATTTGATATAATAAAAAAATTATTCTACATCATTGATATATTTGAAACTAATAATTTATACAATATTAAAAATAACTATTAATAAATTGAACTTAATATGATTAATAACATGAAGCTTAAATATTTCTCTTTGAAAGTTAATTTCCTCACTGTATTCATCTATAAAATGTGTGGCAATGCCCCTTTTAAAAAAATCTAAGAAGATCATAAAGAGTTGCATATTCTAATTTTCAAATTTGAATGGTACATTTACTCTTTGTTTATATAAATTCTTTAAATATATATGTAGATGAAAGTTTTCATTTTTATGCATGTAAAATACTTTCTTGATTCACTTAATTATAGTGAAACATAAATAATTTTTTAAAAATAGTATTATTTATATTATTTAAATTAATTGTGTACATATTTGGTGATGACATATTTTTCATATTTTTAATTTTTAAATTATTCTTTGGATGTAATAATATTTTTCATATAAGTTGCATGATTGATTATTTACTAATTGGTCTTTCTCGTTGATTTTTCTTGTAATACATTTTTTATTTACTCAATTGCAAAGAAATGATAAATATTTATTTTTATAATATTATTATTTATATTATTTAAATTAATTGTTTACATATTTTAAGGGATACCATTTTTTTCATAATATTATTTTTCAAAATGACTCTTTGGTCATAACAAAAAAAATTTATACAAGTTTTTTGATTTTGTAATAAATTCATAAATACTTATTTTTATTTCATATTATTATTTGTTTTAGGGAAGATATGTTTTAGATGAGTATCCTACATTTGTTTTGATTTCCTCAATTATAGTGATCATAAATATTTATTTTTTATAATATTATTATTTATATTATTTGAATTAATTATTTAAATATTTTAGGAGATAACAACTTTTTCATAATAGTTTTTTCTTTATTTTGGAACTATGTTTTAGTTGAACTTAGTTATTTTTTACCTAAATATAAATTAATAAATAATATAAAAAATAAATTTATATTATAAAATGCTAGTTCTCAAGATGCCACACTTGGTACAACCTTATGCTAGACTATTATCCTTTATTATATATATAATTTCTTTTATGTAATTTCTACTATATGATAAAGGGCAAAGGGCACAATGAAGATGAGCCAAAGCAGACATGTTGATCTGCTGCCTGCTTTGGCACAATTTCATTCGTCTTTTATCCTTCTCTTTAATTTATTTATCTGTTTTTGTTAATGTATTATATATTTAAAAAAATACTATAAATCACAATAATTAACAACTTAAAGAATTTAAAATACATAAAATATTTGGACAAGAAGTTATACCAGTGCCACTTAGATTGAAATAGAAAGATTATTATAAATTACAATAATTAAAAAATTAAATTATTTTAAAAATTATAATTGACTATCAATACCATAAAAGTTTGAACAAGGAGAGTAACATTTATTATTTTAAAATTATAAGAGTTAACATATTAAAATATCTAAAAGATATAAAAGACAATTGTTTATCTAAATCATATTTGTGTTACATAAATAGAGCCAAAAAAAAACATATATTATAGGCACTACCCCCTCGATACCTAGTATTTGTATAATTGTTAAAGGAGACTTATCATTTTTTTAGTGATACTTTTGATACATACGGATGAAATTTGGTATGCCTAAACTATGACACGTCAATGAGTTACACATACCAAATCCAATTTGTCAAATTTGAGCAAACACAAGAAGACCCATTTGAGAGAATACCATAAGCAAGAACCAAATGTTGTCGAATTATCTCATTTGCTCATTTTTTCCTCAAATTCAGTCCATTTGTGTTAAAATTGGTCTAATCCACTTACTCATACATGTTTTTCATAACTCAAAGTTATCGATAAACATGGAATTGTGCAGATGTGGAGTGATAAAAATGGGAGTATTGCAAGTGTGGAGGAAAATGTAAATTGGCGGTAAAATTTTAGGGTTTCCCTCCTTTCAATTTAGGTTTTAAGGCTTCCCTCCTTTCAATTCCACCCATTACGATTTCCTTTATCAAGTATAACTCAGTTTCCTACATAATTTTTACTATTTTCTCCAAATCTCTTTTGGTTGTGGTTGAGGCGAACCTATTACTCTAATATAGGTCTTTACTAATCTACGATTTGTTAACAATCTATTGAACAAATAAAGATTGTTACAGAAAATCAATTTAGTGACATCCAGATAGATAGTTACACAAATTGTGCTTTAGAACAAGATTTGGAGTTTTTGAAGTACTTATGTTGTTTTTACAGATTATGTAGTTCCGCATGAATAACTGTCATCTATTTTATATATTTATCGATTTGCTATTGATTTGAAGTTTGGAGTATACAACAAAGGCAACAGTATTGGAAGAACATTGATTTGCAGGTTATTATGTGCTTTTTATTTCGTTTGATATTATAGAAGTCTAATTCTTTGTTGTGTAAGAATTATCAAAATTATTTTTTTAGTTCTTAGAATTGAACATGTACAACTATGTTAGTATAAAAAATAATCATATAGGCAGGTTTAACCAAGAAAAAATCACATTTTGTTGATTCTTTTTTGTTACATGTATAGATTATATACTTAAATGGATAAGAGCTGGATAAACTTATTGAATAGGCTTGATCTATTATATGAGAATGGAGCAAAAGAATTTCTTCATTTTGCGTCATTAGAGAGGCCAAATGCATCTTCAATCTTGCGTCCATGCCAAAAGTATCGTGATATAAAATTTGTCAAAAAAGATTTGATTGTTGAACATATTATGGTTGGTGGATTTCTAACTAGTTATACTAGCTGGATTTCTCATGGTGAGCAATGATATTGATACTTATCTATGACCCCTATTTGATGAGTTAAAAGAATTATGGATTGGTGTTGCCACTTATGATGCATCGAAGAATCATATGTTTCAAATGTGTGCGACATTTCTTTGGACAATAAGTAATTTTCTAGCACTAGGTAACTTATTAGGATATGGTGTGAAAACTAGGTATGCTTGTCCATGTTGTCTTACCAAGACTATAGCAAGAAGATTGAGGAATGGAAGAAAGTAATGTTTCATGTCTCATAGGCGATAATTATCTCATGGACATAAGTTTCAAAAAGATAAAGTTGCATTTGATGGCCTTGCGGAGTCAGAGGTAGCACCTAAATGGTTGATGGAAATTGAGATTCTTGAACAATTGGATAATATTAGAAATAAATTTGGAAAAAGTCCATTGGTCAAATCTTGTAAAAGAAAATTGGAGGATGGTGATAATTTATTACAAAATATATGGAACAAAAAGAGCATATTATTTTAGTTGGGTTACTGGAAAGACAATCTAATTCGTCATAATCTTGATGTGATGCATATCGAAAAGAACTTCTTCGATAACTTATTCTGGACGTTATTGAATGTTGATGGCAAAGGAAAAGATAATTTAAATTCTCATTTAGATTTACAAGAGATGGAAATCCGAAAAGCTTTGAATTCTAAGAAAAAGGCTAATGGAAAATATTATCTACCTCCAGCATGTTTCACACTGAGTAATTTACAAAAATATATGCTCTTGCAAGTTTTAAAAGAAGTGAAAGTTCCAGATGGATATGCTTCAAATATCTCAAGTTGCATTGATCTCAAATCAAAAGGGTCGTCGATCAAGTAGAGAAAAAGGATTTGAGCTTGATGACATAACACGTGCTCAAGCACTCAGATATGTTTTATTCAATTCTGCCTCCATAACTCCATATGTGAGTAAGTATTAAATCATAATTTATGCATAGTAATTCATTATCATGTAATTTTCATTCAAATTTCGTTTATTAATTTTTATGTATTTTACATCTATAGTGAACATATAAAAGAAATCAAGAAGAAAAATTCTCGTTTATCGAGACATGACGTGGACCGAATTCAAATGAAAGATTTCAAATGTGGTTTAGAAATCATGTAAGTATGAACCAACTTAAATATTTTCATATATATTACTATATAGTGATATCTTTTAATCACATCTTTACTTTTATATGGAATTGATTGTTTTTGTCTGACAAAATATTTCAAATGAAGAAAGGAAAAACATGTTCCTAGTAGATTGAATTTTGTCAGACAATGACCAAACAGGACTATCTATTAGCTTCGAGTTAAGATGGATATGTAATGTCTTAATGGGTTCTTTAGTGTGTGTAGGGATCAAATAAGGAATGTAGTGGAAGTGGCTACAGAGAACATAGTTGTGGCTATACTGGATAAGCTATAGTAGTTATAGAGTAAGGATGATTTGAATTATAGGTGATTTTACTATCAAACTAAGCATTACACAATTGTTTGTGCCTTCTTCTTTACTAAATCCCTTTGTAATAAACGAGCCTTGTAATTTTTATATACAATATGAATTGAGTTTAACTTGTAAATCCATTTAAAACCCATAAGATTTTTAGTACATGAGGAAGGTACCAAGAACCAAGTGCCATTTTGACTTAAGGTATTGTCTCCTCTTGCATAGCTTGTCTCTACTCAAAATGTTTATTAGCCTTGAGAAAAATAAGTGGGCTCAATAGTTATAGTAGTAGGAGCTAAATGATATTTGGTAAAAGAATTGGCTTAAAGGTTTGAGGATTTAGACTTCAATTTGGTTACATATGATGAGTAACAGAAGCTTTACAGTGAGATGAGTAGGAAGATGGTAAAGTAAAATCATTGAATTATGACAACAAACATGGTCAGGTCATTATGGGGTTAGTGTTAGGAAGAGAAGAGGAAGCCATCAAAATGGGTTGAGGTAATGAAGAAACTGGACGTTGAGGCAGTGTAATAGTAGTAATATGATATCTAGATTTATGTACAACGGGAATAGGTAGGATGCTAGGATGAATTGGAGTGAGGTATGAGTTATATTATCTAAAAGTGTTCCCAACATGCATATGTAAACCTAAACTTGGAGAACTCGAACCATACTTGAGAAGTATTGTACAGGAAAGAAAACAGTGTTGCATGGTACTACTTGAGTGAGATTAGGCAAAGCATGGGGACATGGAACAGTGGATGAAACTAGAGTAAGGTTGCAGATAGGAAGAGGTTCTCTTCAAGAAAAACATGATGGGACATGTATTTACAAATGGCATTGTAGTAAATAGTAGAACTAGTATTATAAAAAGTAGTAGGATTGAGATTCTGCACATTAATGCTTCTAACAGACATATTTTAATTCCTTTCAGTGCATAAAAGATCTTATAGAGATGCAGGAGCATCCCAAAAATACTTATAGAGGTATTTGCATCATTAGTACTAGCCATTGCCGCTAAACCATCAACTAACCTATTTTGTTCTCTGTAGACATAGGTCACTGTTGTCCTGTTTAGTCGCCAGAGAATGAACCTGCAATCATTTAGTAAATTAAAACCTAGACTGAATCTCTCATTATTCTGATCATTACAACCAAAATTAAAACCTAAACTTTGAGAATCTTCAGCATCTAAGTCTAAAACATTAATATGATCTGATGTAATATTTTAGGTGATATTGATGTCATAATTTTAGAGAATCAGAGAAGGTAGAGCATTGGTATCTACCAAAATATTAATAAAATTATTGGGTTGGGGTTGATGAAGCATTGACTCAATACCTGAGTTGTTTTTTTGCTTTCTTTCCTTGCCTATTTTGTATTTTTAAGGGATACACAGGGTATTGGACTTATAGTATCACCATGGGTATTTAGGGTTGGGAGCATCGATTCAATACTTGTTTGGTTGGTTTTCTATTATTTTTTATCCATGCATGTTGAGCCTTAGGATATATAGGCTTATATACTTGATTTTTAGGGGTTATTGCATTATTCCTGTGAGTATTGTGATTATACCTTTTAAAATTTCTATTTTTGTTTTTGCAATTATTTTTTTTTTTAGAATTTTGTTGTTGTTGTTTTTATTGTTGTTATATCTCTTTGGTAACTGAAAAAAGAGTGAAACATTAGTAGTAACAAGTTGATAGGAGACCTGATGATTTTCTTCTGGTATAAGTTTTTTCTTTTATTTATTTACAGCTTCAAGTGGCCTTGATATTAACAATAAGAACAAGAATCCAAAATACCTTCATACTGAATTTCATGCCACTTACCCATAGTTCTTATCAAACTCCATCCAGATATGAGGTCTTTTTTTAGTAATATCAGCATGCAGCCTCACTTTAGCCACACTACCTCTTGTTTTTTCAATAGAGGCAGTGTCTAAATTCAAGGTTTTACCAACAGGTGATAGTAAGGCAGTGAGAAACTCCTTCTTATAGAAATTTTCCATTAGATTTTACTGATTAGCATTTTAAGAGGGTTGCTGGTTGGAATCAGAAATTTTGGCATTTTTAGGATCAATGAAGGTGTTGTGCTTTTGGCTCTGGAACTGTACATGATTATTGTCTTTGGGATTATGCCTTTCAAATTTTGTATGAAACACTGGGGTATTAAAATTAGTGTGGTGTTATTTTCTGGTTTGAGTGGACTGATTAGTAGCAATAGAGGTGTTCATAGTGTTATCCTTAGGACTATTTTCAGTATGCTAAATGGTAGAGGTTAGTCCAGTAACATTTTTCTCAGTTACATAGGATTGCAATTGAGCACCCACATTATTCAACATATTAGTATCATTATAATTTGAACTAAACCATTTAGGATACTTACCTGGTGCTTCATTATGCATAGCTTTATTGTTTTCACCACCATTTTGAGCCTAGGAAGCTTATTGTTTTCTAGTCTTCGGGCTATGAAGATAATTTGCCCCCAATACCCTTCTTGTTAATATCAGTCACATGATCTTGTTCATCATTTTGTTTTTTTTCTCAAAGTATCATCACTGTGATCATCAAGACCTTAGAAATCCCCTCTATAGAATGCAATAGATACATGCAATTGCTTCTACTTTCAATCATTCCACTTCAGTTATGTTTTTTCAATGTTGATATTTAATTCTTTGAGTTCCATCTTATATGATGCACCACTACTTGTATATCGTGATGATATCATTTCTTTGGCTCTAATAGCTCGCCTTTTGAGTTCTCTTCTTCATCAGTCTCCTATTTCAACTTTGATACCATATAAGTTGCTACCTCATTGTTGAGATCTTATAAAAAAGACAAAGTAGTCGGTGTTCCTTGGCCTTTAGAAGTGCAGCATGTGCAACCTCCAAAGACTCCTTTGAAGTAATGAGCTCAACAGCTAAATTCTCCACTATCTTCTCATCATCGTTAGATACAGATACAATTTTTTCTACATTTTTCATATCAACATCTTTTTTGGATTCTAATAAATCATAATCCTTATGGAGAACTTTAAATTTAGAATTTACAGATTGTAGCTCTGAAACTGCAGCTTCAAGTCTGGCTCTGGCAACCTCAAGTTGAACTTTGTCTGTAATACTAGTGTCATCAGCAATCCCCTACTTTATCTCTTCGACCCTGAGCATGGCAAATTCTAAAACCTATCTTTCTTGTTTTTTTTTTCATTTGTGCTCTCTCTAGGTTGAGCTTCAACTTTTCTATGAGTCTATTAGTGCTATCTAGTTCTTTCAAAACTTTAAATTTTGCATCTTCCGCATCGTGACACTTTTTCTTATACAATGGGATCTCCTCCTGCACTTTTGCTAGTTCTTTATTGATAACATTTCATCTCTGCACAAACAAACAACAAAAAATGCAAACTTTTAAAGTCAAGAAAATAGCATGAAATAGTCTATTTGGCCAAGCTTCTGAGAAGAAAAATTTCTTATTTTAGAAAGCATACCTCCACTGTCAGTTGTCTATGAGCCTTCTAGTCGACAATCTCTCCAAACTTTAAAACTACCTATTTCACAAATTAGATTAGTGTTTCTGTGTCGATATTAACTCTATTTGCATCAAAGTTCTCAGGATGCTTACACTGAGCAGTTGGATATTTCACTTGGATTGTTATTTCTCTTTGTTTTCCATTGGCAATGCTGGAACCTTTTAACTAATCAAATTATATTATAAAATATATTATTTTATTATGTATTATTGTGTTAAAATTCTCTAGGAAAAGAGCAAGAGAAACAAAAAAAGTCAAAAAAAAGCTTACTATGCCACACACATCAGGAATAAAAAGTCATTCTCAAATTATAGATGAAGTATGACATAATCACACTCTTTATTCTATAATTTTTTTTATTAATTGATACATGTCTTGAATATTTTACGATATTCTCTTACTATTGAAATAGATGACAAAGAAGAATAATGGTGTAAAGCCAACTCGTATTGAGGTATTCAAAAAAACTCACACGAGAAATAATACACAACCAGTGAATGAGATTATTGGTGAAGTTATGGTAAACTTTGATACTTTATAAGTATTTTGGTACTTTTATTCTATTGACAATTTCTTTAACTTTTCATTGCTTGACTTTCATTTCAAATAGAAACAAATGGATGATATCGCTGAGGTGTATCCCGAGTTAAATGTCCCTAGAAGTGCTCCCAATAATGTGGACTCAAAAGTAATGGGACCAGGCACTCATGGGATTGTCCGAACTCTAGGAAAGAGAGCAGCTACAAGTTTAGTTTATGGTCCAGAATATAAGTGATCTCAAGTTGAAAAAAGGAATTTCGATACACGGGTTGAGTTGGAAGATAAAAAAGCTGCCTCGGCTATAAAAATTAAGATGGTGAAAAAGTTGGCTGAAGCACAACAAGAAATAAAAGCGATGGATAAAAATTTTTCTGAAGCAAAAGAAGAAGGAAAAGAGGATAAGAAAGCAATGGAGAGAAAATTATTGGAAGCAAAAATGGACATGAAAGTAATTATAGCAGATAAAGTAAAGGCAGGTGTACAAACATATCTAGAGTCTTTGGGTATCACTATTGATGCAAATACAAAATCAGGATAGGTAAATAATTGTGTTGTTCACAAAAATTACTTTTATTTCAATTTGTTTAAATCCTAATATTCATATGAATCCGGGATCAGTTGATTCCTTTTTCTTGTTTCTATTTGGGATTAATCGACCAACTGTTAATCACTATGTCATGTAAACTGTTGGTATTGAAGTTCAACCTTAGTGGTTTTGTAACTTATAGATAAACATAATAATTGAGTAATTAAGTTGCATTATAACTGATTTGCTTTTTGTGTATTTTAATATATGAATTTTCCATAATGTTATGCTATGTCATAGTTGTTCATTGATAATCTTGGTCAAGTATTTATTGTTGAAGCAATCTTATATATTTTTTTCCTTATGGGGCAAATAGGCGTACTATGTATTCTATGATTTGTTATGTTTTGAATTTTGTAAGTATTTAAGTAACCACTTTTATTTTTCTTCTCAGGCTAAGATGATCAAGAAGATCGGAGCTAGTATAGTTGACACAAATAAACAAAAGTGGGTAAGTTAGAAAAATTACACATCTTTTTTCTCTTTTTTTTAAAGAGAAAAAATAATCATCTCTAGTTGATGCTTTTGCATCAATTTTTTTATATGTTTGTCTTAAAAAACTCAATGTGCTTTTTTGATATCCCAATTTGTTCAAGTCATAGAGAAAATAATTTCATCATAGTTATAATTTTTTCTTTTATGCGAATTTCTTATGCAAAGCTTTTCAGGGAATTGAGGTCAATTACTAGCTATGAAATGAGCTCAACTTGTGGATTGGTGATTTCATAAAGCTTTATTGCATATTTTATTTAAGAATTTAACGAAACTGATTTGAATTATGCATTAAAGTTGGTTGCATGTTGAAACTATTATATTTATATTTCATTTTTGCTTAAATCATTTGATTTGATATCATTTAACTTTTATAGAACAATTATTATTTTGCTATTTTGTTCTTTGATTATAATATTAGAACACATTTACTTTACATATATTTCATGTTTATTATAAGAAGTTGTTATCTATGAATGTACAGATTAAATTAAATATAAGTATTTGTGTCATGAGAAAAATTAAGAGAATTTGTATTCATATTTAAAATAATTGATAGTGACATTAATCTAAACGTAATAATATTGATGGCAATTTTGGAATGTTCTAAATGAATGTCACTAAATTTTAGAACATTAATATTTTATTTATTGACATCAACTGAAACATCAGTAGTTTCAATACAACATTTTATAAAGGTCACAAGTAAGTATCACAAATAAAAATCTACCAACATTTAATCGAAATGTTAGAAATTAATTGACATTTCATAGAAATGTCATAAATTTCTTATTTACATTTACCTTAAGGTCGAAAGTAAAATGTCATATACCTTATCCTGACTTTTATCTAAATGTCAGAGAAAATATCATAAATTTCTTTCCAACATTTAGCTATATGTTGCAAATAAATGTCATAAAATTATTCTGACATTTACATAAATTTCCCGAAGTAAATGTCACAAATTCTTTTCAATATTTACCTAAATGTTGGAAACATTCTCGACACTAAAATTTATGACATTTGTTTCAAATGTAAATTTAAATTGGTAGAAAAATTTGTGACATTTAAACTCCTTAATACGACATCTATATAATGTCGTCATATCTCTACTTTCTTGTAGTGTTGTGAGACTAAGATTGAGACACTTTAAGATTCTTCTTGAAGTTGTATAACCATTGTCTATCTTTAGTCTTCTTTTTTTATGGTCTTTGGCTTCTACTCATCATAAGGAAACCCAAGAGATTTCTTCTTAATCAAAGATTTGAATTGATTCCTTGATTGAGGAATGTAGTCATATGATATGTCCATATTAGATATATCCATATCCGGTTTTTACTCATGTCCATATCACATTTGTTCGTTATCTTTTCTTACTTTTAGTCTTGTAGTGATTAATGCTTTTCTAAGTTTGTTTGTGATCTTTTCTTCCTTTTACTTCGTTGTGATTGATCCGATCTACTACAATTCTGAGATTGGGATTCTTCTTCCATTTGTTCTCATTTTAATTGAGTTGTTTGGATGCCACGAATCATAATTTGATGTCCTTCAATTCCTGGAATCGACTTTCTTACTTGCTTTCTTACTAGTCTTGGAATTCATTTGATTGGACAAACATTCTGAATATATTCTTCCAGTAAGAGTAGTGTTTTCCATTAAAGTATAGTAGCCTTGTGAAGGAGTGACCATTCCAAAGAAAAACACCGAGAATTTGATAATTTGTCATTTGAACTTTTCTCACTTGTGTTAAACAACACTATTGGTAAGATATTCATTAATACCAATTGAAATTCAAGAGGGGGTGAATTGAAAATTTTCTATTAGTTGACTAGTGTTTTCTCACAGTCGAATCTCCTGCAGATCAGTACACTTCACAAAATAGATTAGGTTCGAAATAATCAAGCAAATAAATAATTAAATTTAAGGTAAAGACACAAAGATTTATCTTGGTTCGAAACACCAATGTGGTGCCTACTTCCAGTCCCCTTGGGTTTCAATGTTTTCTTAGATCGTTCGATGTCGGGATCGATTACAATGATGGGAAACAAGTTTCAAAGACTTATTTTGTTCTTCAGATCTTGTGACACAGCTTTAGTTTGTGTTACAAAGTTGACTCGATCCTACTCTTTATGCAACAATTTTAAACTAAGAGTTACAAAGCTTCATGAGACTAAGATTGTGACACTTTGGGGTTCTTCTTGAAGTTTTGTAACCCTTGTTAATCTTTAGGCTTCTTCTTTTATAGTCTTTGGCTTCTACTCTTCATAAGAAAATCAAAGATATTTCTTCTCAATCAAGGATTTAAATTGATTCCTTGATTGTGGAATGTAGTCGTATGATATGTCCATATTAGATATGTCCATATACAACTTTTACTCACATCCATATCAGATATGTCCATGATCTTTTCTTTCTTTTGGTCTTGTAGTGATTAATGCTTTTACAAGTTTGTTTGTGATCTTTTCTTCCTTTTACTTCATTGTGAATGATCTAATCTACTGTGACTCTGGCACTGGGATTCTCCATCTATTTATTCTCATTTTTATTGATTTGCTTGGGTGCCGCGGATCATGATTTGATGTCCTTCCATTCTAGGAGCTGACTTCCTTGCTTACTTGCTTCATTGTTCCATCATTAACAGTCTTCCAATTTCCTGCAAAGATCCACTCATTAGTTTGTCATTATTAAAATGTAAATTTAGGAGGCTAACAACATTATCATCCTTAGCTATGTTCATTCTTACCAAACCTTGGTTAATATCCTTCCGTACATGATCAATTAGGATATGAAGCTATGTTTTGGTAAAATCCCTTTGTTCGATATTCATCTCCATCATGGCCATCTTTATTGTACTCCTCTACTCAATTTATAGTCACTGTTTATGGTGTACTTACCAACACTTGTAAGCTACTTATTCTGGTTATAACTAGCAGAATACGTGCCCTATAGGTGGCAGATTTTCTGTTAGCCCCCAAAGTCTATATTTTAATAATGACAAACTAACAAGTAGATCCTTGTAGGATATTAAAGATAAAGAAAGGCGACTCCATAAATGGAAAGACATCCAATCACAAGAAGATCATGGAACTCAAACAAGCATGGCAAGCAAATATCTTGGATGTGTAAGGATAATCATCATCCCAGATTCACGGCACTCAAACAAGCATGGCAAGCAAATATCATGGAAATGAAAGGAGAATCATCATCCCATATTCACAGTAAAATTGATCAACCTAGGAAATCTATCAAAATATAAGCAAAAAGAAGGAAAACCACAACCATCAATCTATACAAGACTTAAACAAAAGATATATCATGGACATATCTGATATGGACGTGATCCAAAGCCATATATAGACGTATCTGATATAGACATATCAAACAGCTATATTCCTCAATCAAGGAATCAATTTAAATCCTTGATTGAGAAGAAATCTCTTGGGTTTCCTTATGAAGAGTGGAAACCAAAGACTTTAAATAATGAAGACTGATGTCAGACACAAGTTATGCAACTTCAAGGAGAAAATTCAAAGTGCTTCATTCTTAGTCTTAGAAAGCTCTGTACCTTTAGCTTACAATTATTATATAAAGAATAGGATTAAGTCAACTTGGTAACATCAATTGAAGTTGTGTCACAAGATCTGAAGATCAAAATAATTCATTAGAACTTGTTTCCTATGATTGTACTCGAGCCAAACTTTCAACGATCTAAGGAAACTTTGAAACCCCAGGGGACTAGACGTAGGTATTATATTGGTGTGCCAAACTAGAATAAATCTGTGTTGTTACTTTATGTTTTCCTATTTATTTTCTTAACTGTTCTAAGATTAATCTGTATGTAAAGTGTTCTGATCTACAAGCGAGTTGACTGTGAGGAGTCAATAGTTGACTCATGGAAGAAAATTTTAATTTACCCCTACCTCTTTGAATTTCAATTGGTATCAGAGCAGGTCTCATAGATAGAATTTCTTAACCGTAAGTGAGCAAAGATCAAATGGCCAGTTATCAGATTTCCAGTACTCTCCTTCAGGATGGTCACTATTCCACAAGACCATCATACTTTAATGGGAAACATTACTCTTACTGGAAGAATAGGTTCAGGATCTTTGTCCAATCAAATGACTTTCAAGCCTGGGTTGTTATAAAGAAGGTTTCAAAGACGATACCAGGACTCAAGGAGAAGTCAAAGGTCACAGATAAGGAACCTAGCAGTTCTGATAGATAGGACCTTGAAAGTTTCGAGGTCACCAAAGAACATCAAGAGGTAATTCAAACTAATGCACATACCATAAGTTGGCTTTTATATGCAGTTATCAGAGAAGAATACGACAAGATTTCAACATGTGAAATAGCAAAATAAATGTGGGACAAACTGTAGGTAACCTATGAAGGAACCACTAAAGTCAAGAAGTCAAAAATTTCAACTCTGGTCAATGACTACGAGTTATTTAAAATAGAAGAAAATGAGAACATTAAACAATGTTTTCCAGATTCTAAAAATTTGTGTGCGAACTAAAATCACTAGGGAAGATCTATCCACATAGTCTGTAAGTCCAGAAGCTGGTCTGAAGTCTACCCAAAACTTGGGAAACTAAGTCTATCATTCTGGAAGGTGGATATCTTCACAACATGACATATATCAAACTATGAGGTAACCTCATCGCATATGAGAAAAATTATATCAACAGGTTTCACAAAGATTAAAAGAAGAAACTAGTACTACTTTAATTAGAGAGAAGAACATTCTAGAAGATGCTAATAGCAAAGGAATGTCCCTCACCAACCGTGGGGTAAGGCAGATCATGAGATAGAGACAGCAAAGATCCCAAGGAGGAAAAAATAATGACTCCACCAGAAACAATGATCTTTGTTACTACTGTGGAAGTCCTGGACATTTCAAACAAAACTATCCAAAATTTAGACGAAGATCATCTAGAAAAAATCAAAATTTTGGAGCTTGGAGCAATGAAGATGAAACTGAAGAAGAAATAGAGGCTGTCAATATGTGCTTTATGGCAATAGGCGAATCTAGCGAGGTAAGACTACACGATTATCATAATTGTAATACTCTTAAATCTAACTTAGATTTGATTACTGATGAATTTCAAAAAGTTATAGATGAGTATAGCAAACTCGCCCAAGAGAAAAAAAGTTGTGAATCATAATTTAAACAAAAGCTCGAAGAGAAACGACAAAACTGGCAAACAGAAATTGAATCATGTCAAATTGAAATTGACCTACTTCATGAAGAGATTGATAATACAAAAATAAAATTAAACAATTTTAAGGAATCTCCAAGGCACGGTTTTGTAAGATCAAACTCTTTTAAAAACTATTTAAGTTCCTTATCAGGATAGTTTAAATCAGCTAAGAACTATTTCTCCTATCGAGGGCCTATTTGTTTCATTTGTGGATAAAGAGGGCACAAATCCTACAACTGTAGGCATAAGACTAAAAGTATGTGGGTTTTAAAGCCAAAAGGAAGCACATCTAACCTGCAAGGACCCAAGACCGCTTGGATACCTAAGCAGAATTAATCTTCTTATTTTGCAGGAACATGTCCGCAAAATATAGAAAAATTAGTGATTGATCTTAGATGTTCCAAAACTATAGAAAAAAAAAGCAAAAGGGGGTCTCTTCTGTTTTAAATTACATTTTGATAGATTCAGTGACAACGCCAAAGGCAATGTCACCAGAGTCATCTATTAACCCCTTAGAGTCGACTCTTACATCTGAAACAGTAAAATAAAGATAAAGATAGATTCCCTCCAGAAGGATACTTACCTCAATAAAATCTTTTATTGGAAAGGTCAAAATTAGATATGAATTTTCCTTACCTATTGATACTCTCAAACTTTCTAAGTTGCTTCATTTTTTAACGAGCTCTAGAATTTGAAAACGTCTTTTATATTTTTAAACAAAAGAAGGGGCTATTTCTTTAAGTTTTTTTTGTAAATTATTATTATTGGTCTTACTACAAGATTTAACTTCCTGATAATTCTAACATTTTCTTATGAGTATTTTACCATTCTGATGAAAGCTTGGTCCCATGAGTAATGCCCAAAACTTTTGTTGACTCGCCATCAACCAAAGCAGTATACACAACCCTTGGAAGCTAGTGCTTTTAAAGTCTCTGAATCCTGCGTCAACTACTTGTTTATAATTTGTTTTGTGAGATTATTCCAAGAACGTGTGATAATGTTGTGCTGATGACCTATTTAATTGTTCTGTGTACTTAGGAAAAAATATGTTATTATGAACTTGAAGAAATTTGGTTCCTATCAAAAACGATTTTATTTCTCAATAAATTTGTTGTTAATTATTTGAGAGTCATATTTTTGGACGCAATTCATTTTACTTAGTTCAACTTTATATTTACTAGAAGAAAGATCTTCAAAAAGATTTTGCATTAATGACTTATAAGTCATACTTTTGGTCACAATTTTTTTTATTTTTACAAAAACTAAAATCCTCTTTTAAAAAGATTATCGTCATTATTTCACCATTTCCTATGCCTCATCTGTCGCCTCTCACTCTTCCATATGCTACGTCCTTTTACTTTCATCTATTCACTTTCACTTCACATCTCTTCACTTCTCTATTCCTATCCCTTCCAAATAGTAGCCTTCCCAGGTTCTCTTAACCGACTCTTTTTCTCCCCTCCCTCTCCTCTCTTAAATCTCTACTTTTTCTCTCTCATAAAAAGAACCAGTTTTATGGATAACTTCTCTAGACTTTTCTCTGATGGTCCTATTCCTTCTTTTGAATCCTCTAATGAGTCCTCCTCTCAGTCCATTCTCCTCAAGAGACAACGAGCCTCTCCCAGACCTGAAACCTCTGTAAAGGAACCCCATCATAATCCTTCTAACTCTTTCTCTCCCAAAGAAATGCACTAATTCTAGGCTAACCTTTATAAAGAAAAGTTCATCTCTTTTAAAAATCGCTCAATCATTTTTGGTCGTACTATCAATCTCAGTCAACTCAAAGATGCCTTTTACAATATTGGTCACTTTTTCAAATTCCAAGATCTATCCCTTGATCTTTCACCTTTGCGAACTTCTAGTGTATGAAGACCCTATCCATAAGTTTTACGCCAATCTCCGACTTTTCCCAGACAGTGAAAAATTTGAAACTCTTGTACTAGGCACAAGAATTGTCTTGAATAACTTTCTATTAGAAAATGTGTTTAACACTAAGTTCTCAGGTGTGGTACCCTTTATGAACAATAATTGGCCCGAGGAATTTGAAGTGGGCTTTGAGGAAGCCAAGAAGTTTCTGTCTGATTCTAACTCTGTGTCAACCAATTTTGGTCCCTTGTCTATATGCTTCAAATTTTGAATTATGGCCCATATTGTTGCCACCACTATGATTCTATGTAAATGATCCCTAAGAAACACCGCCTGTCATGATGTATTTGTGTTGTACTATCTGGTCAAAAGGATCAAAATAAATTGGGTTACTTGGATACGAGAGTACATGCTTGAGAGCGCAAGGGAAGCCAATGCATCTGCCATTTTACCGTACGGACTGCTTATTACCCGAATCCTCTTGTTTTACTCTATTGATCTGTCTACTTATCCCCCAATAGAAATTGCTGAAACTTATGATGCAGGAAGGAGTTCGCCCATGCTAAGGCTGAGCCTCCAAAGGTAAGTAAATTTGTTTCTAACCCCTATGTCTCTTTGATGAAAAAACTTAAAGAGCTTAAGTAACGATTCAAAGCCATCGAGGAAGGTATAATGCAAATTCAAGAGTCTACTACCAAACTCTTGGAACTTTGGAAAAGTACAAGCTCTAATATAAGTGTGGTCTGGTTGGGACTTGATGGACTTAAATAAGAAAGAGCTAAGTTGTTCTCTCGGGTGCTCTCTTGTATGGACTCTTTGAAATCCTAAGTATTATCTTCGAATAATGATCTGGTTGATTGTATTCAAAACTCCTACTTTTCCTTTGCCAAGAATGTTGAAAAATCCTATGTCAAGTTCTATCAAAATATGCATAACACTCTCACCTATTTTCTGGAAAAACGATGAATTATGAACTCTTTATTCAAAAGAGGTCCTATCCCTTACATTTATGGGTTGTAAAATAATTTTTAACTATCTGACAATTTCTTTTTCTATGCCTGGTTATGACTATTCTTGGTTATCTACTGCCTCTATTTATGTGTTTTGTGTGCTGCTCTGTCTGTACTATTTCCTTTCTATTGCTACTCTTTTTTTTGTATACCAAAAGGGGGAGAAAAAATAGGAATGGAAGAACCCATCAGTCAAGGAAAGCACTCATCAGTCAGGAGAAAAAGTTGACAAAAAGTCGACCCCTGTAACTTAGAACAACAAGATGCTCACGAAGTCAGGGGAGCAAAGTCGACTTTCAGTACACAAAAGTCGGCAAATGCCTACAAGTATGGGGGAGCAAGCTGACTGATAGGGAAGTTAACTGATGTTTGCTCATGTTTGTCATTATCAAAAAGGGGGAGATTTTCAGCCCCCAAAGTCTATATTTTAATAATGACAAACTAACAAGTCGATCTTTGCAGGATATTGAAGATAACGAAAGCCGACTCTATGAATGGAAAGACATCCAATTACAAGAAGATCACGGCACTCAAAAAGCATGGCAAGCTAATATCTTGGAAATGGAAAAATAATCATCATCCCACATTCACGGCACTCAAACAAGCATGGCAAAAGAATATCTTGGAAATGAAAGAGAATCATCATCCCAGATTCACAGAAAAATTGATCAACCTAGGAAATCAATCAAGATCTAAGAAAAAATAAGGAAGGCCACAACCATCAATCTATACAAGAATAAAAGGAAAGATAGATCACGGATATATCTGATATGGACGAGATCCAAAGCCATATATGGACATATCTAATATGGACATATCAAACAGCTACATTCCTCAATCAAGAAATCAATCTAAATCCTTGATTGAGAAGAAATCTCTTGGGTTTCCTTGTGAAGAGTAGCAGCCGAAGACTATAAATAATAAAGACTGAAGACAGACACAAGTTATGCAACTTCAAGGAGAAAATTCAAAGTGTCTCATTCTTAGTCTTACAAAGCTCTATAACTTTAGTTTTATATAAAAAGAGGGATCGAGTCAACTTTGTAACATCAACTAAAGCTGTGTCACAAGATCCGAAGAGCAAAATAAGTCTTCAGAACTTGTTTCCTATCATTTTACTTGAGCCAAACTTTCAATGATCTAAGGAAACTTCGAAACCCAAGGGGACAGGACGTAGGCATTGCATTGGTGTGCCGAACCAGGATAAATCTTTGTGCTGTTACTTTATATTTTGTTATTTACTTACTTAACTATTCTATGATTAATTTGTGTATGAAGTGTTCTGATATGCGGGCGAGTTGACTGTGAGGAGTCAGTAGTTGACTCACAGAAGAAAATTTCAATTCAACACCCCCTCTTGAATTTTATTTTCTTCCAGCACAAGTTAATATATTGAGGTACTTTATATCTCCACCATTCTTTTCCTTCGAGGTACACATTAACTATGCAGTTGACCCATAAATTGTCAGCCCTTTTAGCTAAATTCCACACATATTTTTCCACAACTGATCATTCCTATTTATGCATTTACACATCGTTAATCCTCATTCTATCTTGGTTTGCATACAAGATTCCATACTATTAAGGGGTTCTTGTTAGTGTATACTTATCCAGATCACAAGAAGTTCCTACCTACTATTGTAATCCTTTTAAGCAGCTATTTAGGCAGTGTGAATAAAGTGGACCATTAGATATGCACGTGTAGTAACACTGCATTGATAAGCATCTCTCTCCCTACATATGATAGATTTTATGATCCCCAACTCCTAATCCTTGCAACCAACTCGTCCATAAGTGTAAAAGGCTCCAGAGAATTTCAGGTCTTGCACTACACAAACATCAATACAGTGCCTAAATTTTCTAATTTCTGAGTGTCACTAGGCATATAATTCTTTCATTTCTATTAGCTATGTAGTTGAAGTCCCTAATTATCACCCAAGTACCAGGAATAGTGTTATAGATAGCTTCGAATTCCTTCTACAGATCCCTCCTAAGTTCTGGATCAGTATATCCATAGACTACAGTCACCCGAAATATACATTTTGTTCCCTTATGAATGATATCACAGTAGATGTTTTGTGTTGTCACATATACCACATTTATATCATATATGTAGGGTTTCCACAATATCTATATTCTACCTCCTGGATGCTCTAGGAGGTTTGTACAAAATGACCACCCCTACATAAGTTAAGAGAAGCTTGTTGAGCTTTATGACTCTTAACCTTGGTCTCCAGGAGTCCAAATAGTCCAGTTTTATTGTTGTGCAAGTAGAGATTCATCTCTTCCTAATTTCCTGGTCTGTTTATCCTCTTGGTGTTTCAAAAGCCAATACGATCCATCATGATAGGAGGCTTCCCCTTCCATTCGTTGCTTTGTTTCACCCCCACCTATTTTTTTTTTCAGTTGTTGTGTTTTTTAGCGTATTCAATCCTTCTCTATTAGCTTAAATGGTCTTCTCTCCAATATTCTTAGTGATGCTAGGTCCTTCTATATTCTCATCTCTAAATCGTTTAGTGCAGCATATGTATTCCTGATGGTTACTGTATTGTTTTTCATGTTATGCCACTGCCTGAGCCTTCTGCTTCTGATATGTTTTAGCCCTTGTCTTTTGATATTTCCCCTACTAGTACAAGTTTTTACAATGTGCACAAAGCACTGGCTTCCATTTATATTTGATTCTCTATTCAATAATATTACCCATCTCAATTTCAAACATTCCTTTAGTAGGAAATTGTTGTTTTAGTGATACATTTTATAGTACTTTAGCGTACATTATCTTCTCCTTCCTTATAGTTGCATCATTAGCTTTAATAGGTTTGCCTATGAACCCTGAAATTTTTGTAAGTGCACCCTTTCCCCAATATTTTAGATCCATTTTAGTTTTTTTTTTCGATGACGCTTTTCGTTGGGGTTCTTGGATTTTGACAAAAATTACACTGTTCTTCATTGAATTAGTCAAAATTTGAGTGTTTTTAGTTAACATTTTTGATTTTGCATGTTTAATCATGTTTAACTTTGGATAATGATTAGAATTTTTTTAAATTTTTATAGTTATATTGCGTATTGATTTTGAATTTTTTGTACTGAATTGGACCCATTTTAATGGTGTTCCTGTTGTTGTGAATTGCACTGCCAATATCTGGTGAAGTTGGAACTTGATTTGCATGTTTAATGTGAGGTGTTTTCCCATTTTTCTTAATAGACTAGTGGTCAATAGATTGACCACTGCAACTTTTTTTTTGCTGCACTTGTTCGTTTTTATTAATAGACCAGTGATCGACCATTACAGATTTGTTTTTTTGCTGTAAATCATAAATGGTGAGAAGAGTTCATAGAACAGTTAAAAGGTCTGTTTCCACTTCTGCTACCAGTAGGAAGTAAAAAGTCGAAGAAGTTTTGAAAACTTTCAACAGAAAAAAATCCGTAGTCGATAAATTAGAGTCGAAAACTGAATAAAAAATATTTGCCGATATTTTTGAATATGAAGAATATAGTGCATACGAGAGTGAGGATAGTTAAGGTAAAAGCGAGGAGGAAAGCGAAGAAGAAAGTGAAAGTGATAGCAGGAACGGTGAGGATAAGAGAGATAGCGGAGACGGGAAGGAAGGTCCCCAATCCTTGCCAATTTGTGTAAGAGATATCTCTGTTGAGTCGTACGACCTAACAACCTGAATGGATGATTTTGGTTCTTTTCCTGCAATGATTTCTGTGAGAGCAAGAATGACGGTGTATCGAGAGTTTAGACGAGTTCTTGTTGAACAAAAGTTGCATTGTGATTTTAAGAAGAAATGT
Source organism: Capsicum baccatum var. pendulum (assembly GCA_030864225.1). Classification (NCBI taxonomy): domain Eukaryota; kingdom Viridiplantae; phylum Streptophyta; class Magnoliopsida; order Solanales; family Solanaceae; genus Capsicum; species Capsicum baccatum. Next base: position 165,990,926 of record CM061558.1, on the reverse strand, counting down.
TTCGAACACTTGAGGCATATGCCGGAACATTTTAGGTTTAATGTATAGATGGTTCATTATATGTTGCTGCGACGTATAAAAAAATAAAAAAAAACTGCATGAAATTTGGTTTTTTGTGAACGGTAAGCCAGCTTGTTTCGGCTTAAACGAATTTGCTTTGATTACAGGGCTGAATTGTTCAGCATATCTCCGTGAATAAAAAATGAACAAAGTCCTTCAAAATGGAGAAAGCTCTTATTTTAAGGTGACGAAGAACAAGAGCATTACTGCTGTAAAGTTGATTAGCCTGATGAAAGGTAATAGGCTGAATAATCAACAAAAGTTGAAGTGTGCTTTGGTTTGGTTTGTGCACGTGATGCTGCTGGCAAAGGACCCGTCAAAGAAGGTGGATTTGGACCAATCAAGATGGCGGTTGATTTAGAATTCTTCGGGGGGTATCCATGGGGAAAATAGTCCTTTGAGATGACATTGAGCTATCTGAAAAAGAAGACTGATCTGACCAAGCAGAAAGAAGCTTTTGTCAAGAGGAATAATGCATCGTACGCGTTATTTGGCTTTCCCTGGGAGTTTCTGGTACTTATAATCTACCATCTTATTGATTTATTATAGAATCCTACATATTTATGCAATAATACATAGACACTGTAGACTTACTTGTGCTTCTATTGATTGCAGGTTTGGATATATGAGGCCTTTCCTCATCTGGGAAGGTACGCCGGCAAGTCGTTGGATTCTCTCCTGCCCATTCCCCATTTCTTCGATGGCATACGTTGAAGTGGGACAACATAATAGAAGGCGACTCATTTAAGTACAAAGGAAACAACACAAAGGTAAAATTATACTTATTATGACATGATACTAATATTATTATATAAGCGAATGTCGTGTAAATAATTTTTATTTTTTTATAGATTGTGCACTCGTACCTTACCCCTACTGTCCGTGAGATAGAGTAGAGATACATGAAACTTTTAACGCATACACGGACGAAGTTAAGGATATGTCCATCGATGCATTGAAGGCGCAACTAAAAGGCGTGATTGTCCTGACTTCATTATCGGAGGTCGCGGACGAAGACGAAGATTTGGGTGGCCACCATTATGTTCCAAGTCCACCACGCGCAAGTGATCATGCTGATTCAAGTGGACTCAAAACTTCACCAGACATTTCTAATGACGATGACCTATGCGAGCGCATTACTTTGCTCGAGAAAAGTCCACTAGATATTGCTTCTTTTGTTAGAGATGAGAGACTGAGTAGAATCGAGAAGAATAAGAAGAAGCAACAAGAAGAAGGTAAATTAATTTATTTTTTGCTTTTTCAATTTAATTTTCTTTCGAATATTTTGTTACTCTTTCAAAAAAATAGAGTGCACCTCGACAGTCCCCCTTGTAGTCGGCATCAAGTAAACCTCAAAGAACTTGCAGTCGCAGTGACGAACATTACTGTAGTAGATAAAAAAGGTGAAGAAGAAAAAATAAGGAGATGACAGCTGAAGCAGAAGAAGAAAATAAGGAGAAAACAAAAGAAGATGGTGAAAATAAATCAGAAAAAAAAGAAGACAAAAATGAGAACGCAGTTGAAGACGAATTAGTAATCAAACAAGAGGTTGAAAACACTGGAAAAAAAGAAGAAGAAATCATCATCAAAAGAAGAGGAGGTAAATAAGAAGAAAGAAGTTTAAGAAGAGGATAAAAAACATGAAGAAAAAGAAGTGGATGTGATGGCCATTGTTGTGGAACTCAATCAAGAAAACAAGTAGTTTTGTGGATTTGGAACTAACAATTTTCTTAATGTTTTTTTTAGTGATTTGTTCTTTATGGATAATTGAATTACATATATTTGGCATGTCAATGATGTCATTTACTGATAAAATAATGTTCAGTTATTCCATTGTCTCTTTAGATTAAATAGCTAGCTGCATTGCGTTACCAGTTTAGCTATTGTCCTAATTTATAGTGGTTGATTGGAAACATAATAGAAGTTGTTCTCTATCATTTATAGACTTAACAGACTATCGATTGCATAATTCATATATTTACTTATAGTAACTATCATGATTTATAGAGGTCGATGATAAAAGACATAGACATAATTCTCTATTAATTATAAATTACACCCAGGATTGATTTAAGAAACCTTACATCTATTTATTCAGTTTTCTATATCCCTATCACATCTTTCTAGTAAGCCAACAACAATAACAAATCATACGATAAATTTTTTAGGCCTTTCTCTTTTTTCTTGATCAAAATCAGCCTTTGCTTTACTTGATCCCTCTCCATTTCGACTTTTTTTAGTGATACTTTCAAGTAATCCCTTTGCTCTTCGGCTTATTTTAGCAATGTCATGAGTATATCTCTATTTTCTTCGGATTCCCGAAGCCTTTGGAGTATATGAAACTTGGAAGCGCCTCAAAAATTTGATGTCAATGGGCTGCTCATCGGTGAGTCTTCGTCAAGCCACTTAAAAAAAGAGCATCCGTTATTATCCTTTCCAACTGCACAATTAAAGAATTTTTGACCCATATTCCAATCAGTGTGTGACGTCCTAAAAATAGTTGGATTGCCACACTGACATATGTAGGACACTTTTGCATTTGATTTTTGGGATGCTTGAGACATTGTAGTTGTTAACAAAAATTAAAGCCAAAAAAAATGAGAGTGTTAACACAAAAATAGCCTTCCTTTTATAGAAGAAAAAAGTGAGATATTACTCTTGGGTGTTGATTTAACGTGTACTTTATTACCATTGTAAAAATCTGATATTTTTATTTTTTTAGCTGGTCTTATTTCATAGACCTTATTTATAATTGATGCCTTCTTGGGCTTTTGATAGATGATTCACTGAATAGATAGACAGTCTAGCATATAGTAAGAGTCAATTCCTTAATACCCGCACTAGACTATGCTACACATTCATAGACCATAAATAGCACATATGTTGAGAAGAATTTTTTAATCAATAAAATAATAAATGATTGAATTTTATCCAGTAAAAGGAGCTTAAATAAGTCATGTGATCATATGAGAGTCCACGTAAATTGGATAAGGTGATCAAGGATATGTGGGGATGGGTAGTGGATGAACAACAAACACACTTAGGGTAATGTTTATCCAAAGCACAACTATGTTGTGAAGAATTCATTTGTTCAACCACAACTCATCACCTCACATCTTTGATCACCACTTTCTATTTATTTGGACTCTCATACGAGCACATGACTTGTTTAGACTCATATAATTTCATAATATCCAATTATTGATTATCCTATTAATTAATTAATCCTTCTCAAAATATGTGCTAGTTACGGTCTATGAATAAATATCATAGTCGAGTTATTTATTTGTGGATGTAGTTTGAAGTCTATGCTAGACTATGTCTAGCATAGATTTTGTACAACTTCATTAATAAATGCACTAGACTATGACACATATTTATAGACCATGACAAGCATATTTTTTTACAAGGATTATTTAATTAATAAAATAATAAGTAATTGAATTTTATGCAATCGAATGAGCCTAAACAAGTCATGTGATCGTATGAGAGTCCACATAAATTGAAAGTGGTGATCAAAGATGTAAGGTGATAAGTTGTGGTTGAACAACCAACATCCTTAAGGGCAATGTTTACCAAAGCACAAGTATATTGTGAGGAATTCATTTGTTCATCCACTACCCATCCTCACACATCATTGATCACCTTATACAATTTACGTGGACTCACATACGATCACATGACTTGTTCAAGCTCCTTTAATTGCATAAAATCTAATTAATTATTATTTTATTAATTAATTATTTCTTTTTTTCCCAAATATGCTACTAAGGGCAATAAACCAATACGGTATATTATTGACAAGGCTTACAGTCTATGAAATTCACTGAACACAATTGATGAAGCGGTATTGTTGAACGCATCGATTAAGTATTTGTTTGAGCATAGATATTGAGATCCGTGTATAATACACTATGTCGACTTGGCATTTAATTTTGTATAAATCAACATAATAGAGGATAGGCCAAATTAGTTTTTCATTTGCATATATGAATTAATTTGACATCTCACAACTTTCTCGTTCATCTTCTAACATGGTAAATTACAAAAATTCAAAAAAAAAACAACTGTAAAATTATAGTGGAGACAAATGCAAGAAATAAAAATCAATTTTACTTTATCATATATGAATTAAGCCTTCTCACAACTGTTTGATTCATGTTCTAACAAAGGAAATTGCACAAAATTTCAAACAAGTCTAAAATTACAGAAAATTTTAAAGGAGACAGATATAGGAAAAATAACATATTTCATTCATTCATTCTTCATTACAATGGTAGAACCATATTTACAGCAAACCCCAAGCAAAAACTGCAAAATAAAGAAGCTTTCATATAACATGAACCTAACCATGAAAACTTCCCATTACAATGACATTAAAACAAAAAAAAACAACACACATAAAAACCTAAAACTAAGGGGATAGTGGGGGTGATCATCTCCTTTGGCTCTTTGTTGAGCCGCTCCACAATTGCCCATAAAAAATGGGCAATCCTCTGGAGTTCGCAGTGGAGGTGCTTCCTGTCCTGTCCCAGTCCATAAAACAGTCGGTTGAGGTTGTTGCGGAGAAAGAGAAGGTCGTAGTTACGGTGGATCCCTCTTCTGGGTCTCAAAGGAATGTCTGGAATCTTGTCGATTAAACATAATTTATTAGTTGATGAAAATGAATTTTGGGTATAGTAGATGGGTGTTTATATAGACCAAAATAGAACCCTTTAGTCTTCCCTCCCATAGGTTGGTAGACGTGTGAATGGTGGAAATCGAAGAGAGGTATCGTACACCTAATCGGTGCAACGTGTGAATGGAGTGCAATAACTTTTTTTATGTGTAATAATTGCTCAACTGTTCATATGTCCTTTGAATATTTACGGTTTTTAATATACCTTACATGGGATCAACAATAAACTATGTGTTAAATAAAGAATACAAGAAATAGACCTGACACACAATATATGCAATACCTTAAAAGGTCGATAATAGACACAGAGTAAAGTAGATAAGTATAGCATTAATCAGACCACTGAAGAGTTGTCAAAATGCATACACTTCCATGCCTTACAAAAACAAAAATTCATACAAGTCTAACTATAATTTGTTGTTGTTACAAGTGGTTCTCTTGTGTCCGGATCTGTTGCGCAGTGAACACTTATTCCTCCTCTTTGACTTGAAAGTCTCGCTCACGCCCTTAACACATTTTCTTTTCTTCCTTCCAAACTTGGTGACCACAAGAGGTGAAATAATGTTCACGTCTAGCAATTTTTGTGGCACGCATCATTCGGACTCCAAAGGGACAACATTAATTGATTTCGAATACGTAAGGAGGTACTCTTTCACTTTATACACGGACTAAGAGTAATCATAGACTCTCAAACCATAATCATCACCGTGCTTCAATCGCAAAGCGCCCATCACGTGATCACATGGTATTTTGACCAGGTTAAACTTCCTGCAAGAACACGACCTTTTCAGTAGGTCGACTTTGGTCGTACAGCCACTGCCGAACACGGTGAATTGCCTTTTGTTCCCGCTTATATTCTCCACATAGAAAGAGTTGCTCTTGATCATATTGTCCCTTAAGATCTTTTCGGCGGTGGGCACAAATTTATTATCCTTATAATGAGGACTAGCATGCCTCTCCCTTAATATTTCACCAAACTTCTTAGCAATTGAATTGAATATAGATACCACGGGGTACACTCTTTCGATAATCAACATAACATTTACCGAATCGGCAATATTTGTAGTCAGCATGTCAAACCTGTTGCCAGGGAAATATGCCCTACTCCATTTCTCAAAACTAAGCTCATGCTCGAGGAAAAAGGCTACCTCGAGATAGTAGTTCTTGAATTCCACAAAATGGTCGCTAAACTCCTCAGGAGAATATGCCTTTGCCGCATTGTAAAATAGATAGAGGTGTTCTCCACAGTGGTGATTTACCTAGAGATTTTCACCTAGGTGCCTCATGCAGTACCCGTGATGAGCATGGTTTTACGCCTTCGTGATGCCGTTGGCCATACTCTTGTGCCTATTAGAGATAAAGCACAAATCTGGTCCATCGACCATAATAGACTTCAGCTTCTCAAAGAAGAACGTCCAAGACGCATCGTTCTCCTTGTTAACGACGCAAAAAGCACTAGGATAAATATGGTTCTCCGTATCCTGTGCAATCGCTTTTAGCAGCACGCCCTCGTACTTGCCGTATAAATAAGTGTCGTCGACCGCAATAACCTTCCTCATATGGGCGAATCCCCTAATGCAAGGGCCCAACGATAAAAATTAGTACATAAACCTACAATTGACCTAGTTCACCATAATGGAATAGGTAGTGCCAACATTAAGAGTGTCGATCATGTATGAAAAAGAGAGCAAGCAGGAAAACCTAAGCTCTGCTATTCCTCGAACCATTTCCTTGGCAATCACACCCCTCAGCGAACATTTCCAATAGTTTGGTCTACTTTTCAAGTTCTTGAAAACGATATTTCGAATCTCGCTAGTTTCCGAACCCTTTTCTTCGCGATACATGTTTACACAGAGCGACGCAATGACTTTAGACGTGATTTTCCTATGGTAACGGGTGGCGTATTCGACGCTGCAACTGTGATCGCCGACGTATTTATAGATGACGAATCTGTCTTGCATTCATACTTCTTCGCCGGTAACATCCATGCGCAGCTAGGACAAACACATTTCACCTTGAGGAATTTGCTGCAGCTCTTCAATGTAGCATAATCAAAAAAAATTCTCACAGCTGCTACGTCCAACAATACTTTCAGCTTCTTTTTGCTGCTAAATGTTTGATTTACCTGAAAGTTAGTTCCGTCGAAGAAGGTGTGGTTGGTTTGTTCTCCCAATTCGCACTCTTCTCCCTCTTCTTCAGAGAAAACTGGATCTTCCAATTCCATTTAATGATCCTCCAAATCCATTGGATGAGCATCCAAACTCTCATCTTCAAATGAATCATGTTCATCGATTGTCGGCTGTGGTGGCGGGATTGTCGGAGACCCCGGGATGACATTTATCCTTAATATTAGCCTAGAGCCATCGGCAGCGACATCCAACATGTATAACGACACATGCCGATCATTATTTATGAACGTGGGATGTATTTTACCACGCCTATTCATTACATGCTAATCACAACGTTCTTTGGCTCGCATTCTAATTCTCCGCTCTCAATTACACTTCGAACCATGCCGTCGTACGATCCATTGCGATGCAGCGGGATGTGCACTGTCTCCTTGCTAGATGATTTCCACTTTCAATAATTGGGACCCTCCTTCCACACACCCATATAATTACCACCCACGATAACTACCTCGGCTACTATCATAATAGATCACACAAATCTATAATAGATTAAGGTATCGGTCTATAGCTGGTCGATCACTGGTATGAATATGTCCGTACAAAGACGTGAATCGACTGATTTTTTATATAATTGTTGCCCTCCTAGCTCTGGGATGAAAAAATGTATGTGTAGGACTTCTAAACTACTAAAATATATCCAATGATGAGGTATTGAGCGGATTTCGAAAGCTTTTAGAGCTAGTAGAAATGGTGAAAAAAATTGTATTTTTTTTTTTCAAAAAGGATGGAACAACAATGGAGGCAATGATGAAGAATGGAGATTTTCAGTTGTGATGAACAATTTTTCGTCAGAAAAGTGGCCGGAATCGGAAATTATTGGTGAAAAGGGGAGCTCCTATTGGTGACTTCTTGGACAATTTTCTAAATTAAAATAGGAAATATGAAAAAATGGTGGAAATATAAAAAAAAAGCTGGGAAATATTAATTATTAAATAGATGAGGTAGGGAACTAAAGTGTAAAGTTTAAAACTTGTGTGGTAGGTTTATATGTAAAAAGTGATGATGTCATAATAGTGTCTAAATGCCTAATTTTCCAAGACTTGTGTCTAAGTGTCAAAATAAATTTTGAAAGTGTCTAAATGTCAAACTATCCTGAGAAACCGCTGCCTATAGAGAGAAAACACATTTTCCTTTGACAAGAAGATTGAATTCTGATGGCCAATTTTGTTTTTCTAACCCGTATTTCATCTAGATATAAACTAAACTCTATATATTCATTTAGGTTCAAGATCCTCGGGGACTTTGAACAACAACATGCACAATATGGACAACTGCTTGGGTTGATCACATAATGTCAAAGATGCATAACATATGTTATAAATAACTTTTTATTATTTAATCATAGTTGAATAAATTTTTATTATTTGATTACAGTTAGTTAATTATAATCCCATTAAATTATTTAATCAAAATCAATTATTTTAATAGTCGTTGAATGCTAGTAAATATTTATTACAATCATAAAAAAGTATTTACCTTTTACAGTTATATATATGTGCGTGCGCGAGCGTATTTGCAGTCAATATAGTATAGTTAATACCTAAACATATTTTTAAACAATTTATATTTTGCAGTTAACACTTAAATTATGGATTTTTGTTTTTATCCCCCTAATTATAAAATTTTCTATGTAAAATTTTCATATGATGTAGTCACATCGAGAGTTATTTTACTTTTTTTTTAAGCATGTGAGAGCTAGAAAATAAGTGAAAGGAAAACATTGTCTGTAGCATTTTATATTATTTTTTAAAATGGATTATTGTTGTTTCTTATTTTCTTTTTAAGATCTTTCATCGTCAAAGCTCTACATTTTTTATTAAAAATAGTAATTAGTTGCTCATAACTTTAAAATGAACAAACATAAAGATAAAATTATTTTTTAAAAAAAAGGTTAAAAATCATGAATTGTTATAAATGTATTTACATTATAGTGAATGTCTATCAAGATTTAATAAGATCTAGTTGATATCTATCAGGATTTGATGTATTTGTCTTTTATTGTAAAACTAGGGGCAAATTCCCCCTATAAATAGAAGGGTTTCCTTCGTTGTAAATCATCCCTCAAGAGAATAAATAAGAATCATTCTCTCTATTCTCTCTATTCTTCTTCTTTATTATTTCTTATTTTATAACACGTTATCAGCATGAGACTCTAATCTCGAGGTCGTTCCTACTTTATCTATCTGCAAGGTCTAGTGTTGGTCACGATGAACTCATGGTTGTGGATAACTGATGGTTTGTTTACGGAAGTAAATTGGTAACCCGTTTAAATTAATTTTATTTTTAATGGTCTGCAAAACTTATCTTTATTATACATGATGTTACTGATTATCTAATCTATTACCGTTGCTTTTACTCAAATCAACCCCGGACCGACTGATACATACACTTCATATGAGTTATTAAATCTTATCTCTTGGGCATGGTAAAATAGCATGTAACACTGTTAAAAATAAAAAGGATTTCTTCTAATAGTCTTTAGTAGTAGTGTTTATGATGAAAATTCCTTTTAATAACCTGTATCATTTCATTTTGCTAGCATCTATACATGAAATTGCTACTAATATGATGATTAAGTTTCAGGAATGATGTTCGGCAAGGTCTAGGGTATTTTGCCCTTCTATGTCTGTAATACCCCGCATGTTTCTAAGCTAGGAAGTGAATAAGTATTCCTACGTATTAAATCTCCTATCCTACATACTTGAGTACATGACTTACCATGAATATCCTAGTGATACGATAGCTTATGATGCATTAAGCATGTTTATATGAGTCACTTAAGGTAATACAAGCTAAGAGTTTTTGAATCCATCAAGTTTTAGTGTCGATTTTACAAGGGTCATCTTTGAACGAGTATAACTCGATGCTAATGTGGTTTTTTGTCTGATTTAGACCCACCAAATTGTAGAGAATCAAATTAGCTTTTCAACAATACCAATTTCGGCTTAATCCAATACCCGAGCGAAAAGTTATGCCCATTTTCGTGAGAGACAGTAAGCATAGGCGATTGGTTAGACACCACCCAACCCAAGCATAGGCGATTGATTAGGAGCCCCCCAACCCAAGCATAGGCGATCACTTGGGTGCCACCTAAGTCAATTTCAGGTGTCAAAAACACTCCGTTTTGAGTTATTTTAAAGGTAATTAAGTCTTTAAATACTCCTTACACGTCCCTAAACCTAACCCTACGAATTATATAGCTTCTAAACCTATTACAACCCTATTTTTCATCTCAAATCTCATCATCCAAGAGCACTAAATGAGAAAAACAACTAGGGTTGCATAATTAAGCTTGAAGATCCGATTTCAAAGAAATTCCTCCGCCAATCATGAAGAATCTTCCTTCTACGGTATGGGTAGTGTTCATCCACAGATTCCTTTCGTCCGTGGAGTTCAAGAATCAATCTTTAAATTACAAAATCTTGGTTGATTGTGGTGATATGATCATACCCATGTTGATGCTTGTTTGTTTTGCTATATAATAGTATGCGTGAGTTGATTTATGGATCCCTTTCATCCATAAAGCTCAAAAATCCTCTTTTTCATTATAAAGTATGATTTCTATATTGTTGTGTATTGATGATCATATTGTTGATATTGGGTGATTACCAAGATGGAATCTTTATATGTTTTTTGAATTCATGATATCATATGAGTTGGAAACATGTAAATTTGGTTGTTCATGATGTATAATTTGATGATTTCACCTATTCTTAAGATGTGCATGTAAGGGGTTTGATAAAATGCCTAAGAAACTAGAAATCAAGCAATATAGCTAAATCGTGACTATGTGAAGGATTCATGATATGCCCTTACGTTCCAATGACTTCTATGTTGATAATGTTCTTTGTAAATGTTGTTGGAATACTCATGAACTATTCTTATGAGATTATGCTATGTTTACTTGAAAATCCTACTTATGAACAAGATGTATGATAACCATGCAATCCACATGAACTTTCATGCTATTGGTATGTGTTGCCAATATGATTATGCAATGAACATGATATTAAGATTGTGCAAGTACTTCCGTGTGATATGAAATCCTTTCCATGCAATACATTGTTGATAACCATGCTTAGTATGAGATCCCTACTTATGATATTATAAATTATGGACTCTACTCTTATGATCAAGTCAGTCATGTGTGTTAGTTTTCTTCCATCGAGTTCTGGGGGTACTTGTACCCGAAAACTATAGTTGTGTGCCTAGATCCATGTCATGTTTCACGATATTCGAACTTAACCTATGATTCCATGGACTTCAGTCAGTCATGTGACTCAGGAAAACCTCATGATCTTAGTCAGTTGTCAGATGTCAGTATCATTCCACCAGTCAACGGAATTCAGTAAGATTAAGTCATGCACAGTCAGTTATTCATGTCCAGTCCCTCCAGATGGGAGTAGAGGTTAGCACCGAGTGAACCCAAGGATGGGAACTCACCCGCCAGTTTAGGGTGTGATTCTTAGTAGTCATCCTTGTGTTCTAGAACTACGTTGCCAGCGTAGGTTGAGACATATTAAACCGTCAGATTAGGGTTGATGAGGTGGCTTAACCCGTCAGTTTAGGGTTCCCACCGTTCTCATTGTGTACCCGCCAGATAAGGGTCACTCATAGGCTGTCCTTATCCGTGGCACGGTATTGACACCCCTCCAGTCGGGGCAGAGATTGGACCCCAGCTTAGCCATAACGACTGGGGCATGTCGGTTAAACACTACTTCCCATAATTTCAGTATCAGTCTCAGTAAAAGAACTTAAGGCGTTCTTCAAATTTCAGTATATACAGGACTGTCAGATATAGTCGTCCATGTTATCAGTTTTAGTATCAGTCATGACAGTTATCAGTAAACTATGTATTAGCTTACAGGTCATGCTATCATGTATTCACGGTCCCAGTTTCTATATATGTGTGTTTGCACTCCCACGTTCATATTAGTCAGTCAGTGTTGTTCATGTATGAAACCCTATATGTTCAGTCTACCTTCCTCGTATACTCAGTACTCCAGTTATATTGACGCATTTGTGCTATGATGCTTTCTTTTCATGTTACATCATAAGTTTTGAGACACGAGCTCCAGCCCAGCAGTAGCGGTAGCATTCCAGTCGCAGAGACACAGTGAGTCCTCATTGATTCGAGGACAATATAATTTGATTCATTTATTTATTTCTTCAGTTTAGTTTTACGGAGTAAGTTGGAGACATGTTCCTTCAACTCCTTATTCAGATAGTTTAGAGGCTTTCACATTTATGTTCAAATTTACGTTCAGATCGAGTTGTTTTGGGTATTTTCACCCACATGGTTTTATTCAGTTGAACCTTATGGCCTTACAGTTCTATGTATTTCGCATTCTTATATCATGATTTGCAGTATACAGGTACAGATATCAGTCATGGGTTAGTGTGGTCCCTCGAGGTCATGAGAACCGTGTAGCATTCCTATTCAGCGAATCAGGGTGTTACAATGTCATTGGTCGTGGGCAAGACAATGGAATCAAATCTCATCGCACCAAAATATAAGACATCGAGTTGAAGTCCCGATGTACCATGATGATAAAATATTGGATTAAGTTCCATCGATTATGAGCCTAAGACGTCTTTATATGGATAAGACATTTAATTTGAATCTCAATGCACCATATTGATAATGGCTAAGGCAAAATAATGGGTATTTGGTGAAACATGTCCCATTAAATATGCTCCATTCCTTGAATTGAATGTGGTAGCAATAAATCATATGTATGCCTCAATTTGCTTTTGTAGTAGCTATCATAATTTGATACCCTTAAGGAATGATTATATTCCATTCCTGGGGAATAAGAAACTTATCAATGCAAACGTGTAATTTTGATGGTATTACAACTCACCTTCGAATGAGGCAGAATAACCGAGAAGAGTTATTTCGAAATCTACTTCTAAAGTAGTAAATCTGAAATTTACTAAAGAAAAAAGAAAATGTTATGGTAAACTTGGAATTTACTAGTATAAAAGTTTATAAATTGACATGAACGATTGCGACATCTTAAACATATGCATATTAAGTATTAAACATATATTGAAGAATTCAAAAATTCTTCATTAACTTTAATGTTGCTTGTTCTCATGATACGTTTGTTGGATCAACTAATTTTGGGATTAGATCCCTTAAAATCTAAAAAGTATAAAATGTGAATATGGGTCCGTTCACCTATCATGTGATATATTGAAAAGATGCATCAATAAGATGATCACATGTATATTTATTGTCAACCTGCAGTTTGACATTCATAAAGTTGCTTGGTCAATAAATTGAGTTAAGAACAAAATTTTTAGATTGTGCAATCAAGAAAGTTATCTTGATGATGATGGATTGGCATTGAATGCCTTCGATAAATATCTAAATCATCGCTAATGAGAACAAAGCTTCATGTGTTGGTCTGAAATATGATATGTTGAATACAATGACACTTGTATGCATTATACCAATAAATTATGATTATTTCTTCCCCCGCAATTGGTTCAAGGTCATGAACCAACTATTCTATCTAATAGTTTTGATGTGAGGTATACGACTAATGAATATACCATGATACACAAAGATGGATTCCTCAAAGAAGTAGAGGATGTATGTTAGTTTTCCTAACATAAAGGGGAGATTATAAGCGTTATGAAATATGTTAGGAATTATCACCATATCCTCATCCAAAAGATAATTCAAGTCAAATGCCGAAATATCTCATATTAAGCGCAAGTGCTCTTATTTTGTGTTCCTAAAGGACAAAGTCCATGCATGTGTGAAGCGTGGTAGACTAATCGGTTCCAAATGAAAGTACATAAAAAATAAGGAGCAAATAATCATAATAAGAAGACAATGATCTCTTGAAGAGCCTATGACATAACACTTCATTAAAAACCTTATAAGAGGTTCATGTACCAGAAAATAATAAATTGATGAGATCTCAAAATATTATGTCACACTATGAACCGATACAAAATAATATATCATCGGTAATATCTTAGATACAATATTGACGCAATATTGTAAAAGATTATGAGGATCTGAATTTTACGTTAATTTAAACATACTGACGTAAAAACATTTATTAAGTGACCTAAAAGAATGCATTTTGGTAAGCGTAAAACTTATTTGATTTGCAGTCCACACTCACACTTGACATATTGGATATTGTTACTTGACAAACATCCATATGAAAATTCCTAAAGGATTCAAAATGCCTGAAGCATATAATGTTTTTGGGAAACGTTTTATTATCCTCATAAGACTAGTGAACGGGCCCATATTCACCTTTTATACTTTTCAGATTTTAAAGAATTCAATAGCAATATTAGTTGGTTCAACCAACTTATTATGAGAACAAACAACATTAAAAGTAATGAATAATTTTCTAATTCTTCAATATATATTACATCCTCAGTATACACATCTTTGGAATATCACAATCATTCATATCAATTTATGAACTCTTATACTAGTAAAATCCAAGTTTACCATGACATGTTCCTTTTTTCTTTAGTAAATTTCAAATTTACTATTACAAGAATAAATTTCAGATTTACTATTTCAAAAGTAGATTTCAAAATAACTCTTTTCAATTATCCAGACTCCTCAATTATTCAGCCTCTTTTAGAAAGAGTTGTGATATCATCACAAACAAGTGCACATTTACATTAATAAGCTCCTCATTCCCCAGGCATAGAATATAATTGTGCCCTAAGTCAATCAAATTTTGATAGCTTATAACCTCTTTCATGATATTGCTACTTCAGTTGAAAATTGAGACATAAATATGATAGAGAGATTTTCTCTATATTACTACCACACTCACTTCAAGAATGAAGCAAATTGTCATCTTTCAAACTTATCATATATTGCTACCATATTTACTTTTTGGAATGGAGCATAGTCAATGATAAGTTTCATAACTTTTCATCAAAAACACATTATTTTACCTTAGCCATCATAATATCATCAATATGGTGCATTGAGATTCAAACTCAACGTCTTACCCATGTAAAGACGTCTTAGGCATAAATCAATGGGACTTGAACCCCAACATATTATCGTCTCTTTTGTTAATATTGTTCTTGAAGAATAAATTTAAAACATAAATGATTCCAAATCAATTATTTTTCTTCAAATCTAACAATAATTATATTATTAATAGCAAAAGACAGATAACATAAGAAATTACTAACCTTGAAATTACCTTTAGATTTATAATCTCACCTTATTTAGCAGAGTCTCGTGCTGAAATATAAAGCAAAGAATAAAAAGATGAGAGAGAATAGAGAATAATTCTTATTTCTCTTGAGGGATCATCAGATTGAGAATACAATGAACAAAACTCCTAGTTTCTGACTAAAAGACAAATATTTTAAATCATGATAGATATCAATTAGATATTGATTGATCTTATTAGATCTTGATATATCTTATCTATATTCTTGATAGACATTAGCTATAATGTAAATACATTCATAAAACAATCAATGATGTGTACATATAATAAGAAATTTAAAAGAAATTTAACTTTTATATTATTTATATCAAAAGAGGAGCCAACATTTGAAACTTGTCGGTATGAAATTTTAGTTGTTTTAAATTATTACTTTTTTAATTAATTATTTACACATATTAAGTAATTTTATTTTATGATATAATACAAACTTAAAAGAAATATTATAGGATTAACATATCTCTCGTGCAATGTTTTAGCTACACCTCTAACTAAAATATGTCTCAAATTACTTAAAAGATAATTATGTATAAAATTCAATAATAAAAATGAGATTCTTGACATGAACAAATAAGACTAATTATTGTTACCCATTTTATTCTAATTTATTGAACTTTTTTTTTTTTTTACTTTTTGAGATTTAAATTATATGTATTTCAATTAATATTTTAAAATTTATGTTTTTATCATACATGAGAATAATGACAACAAAGAGTTAATTGAATGGTAAACATCTTCATTTTTAATTCAAAGATTATAGATTCCAATTATCAAGACAGCAAAAAAGTGGAACCGTTAGGAAGGACTAAAAATAAAATAAAATAATTACATCTTATAGTATTTCACAATACCAGAAAAGGCTTTTAGCTATAATTCATTAATAATAGTAACTTAAACATTGAATTTAATATCAATTAACTAATATTAATAAAAGGTTTAACACTCTTTGTTAAATGTACATATTAATTGTCATTAAAAGCTTTTTTTTTATCAGTGCTTTGTATACTTTTAAAATTTTTTACTCTCTATGTTCATTTTTCTACTTTAAAATGACCATTAATACTTGTCCAATTTATAAAATTAATTGATGATTTATCTATTTTTATTCATTTTATTTTTATTATTAAATATGATTTATTATCTAACGTATTTTTTAAAACATTAAATTCATTATATTTAAATAATAATATGATAAAATTATTTTTATTATTTAGATCTTTTAATAAAAGAGTAGACAAATAAAGATAAATGGAGGGAGTGATTTTAAAATAACGACCGATCTCATCCAATCTCGCCCCCAAATTTAGTTAAATTTACTCCGAGAAATATCAGACAGTTGAGAGATAACATAATAAAACATACCAGTAAAGGAAACAATCCTTTTTTCTTTTCTTAAAAAAAATTGACAGTGCACGAGTTATATGTGTTTTGAAACGAAAAATTAATTAGCAAATCAGAGACAACTAGAAGCTCCACTTTTAATCGAAATTTAAGTTGAACCACAAAGGAGTAGTGTAGTATTGGAGATAGCATGCGTGAAATTAACACAGAACATCAGCAATTCGACATCATGCATTACCATCAAATGTTATGGTGGGCTGGTAACTTGTAATCCTTCATAACTAGAGATTTCAAGCTTGAACTTAAAAAGTGAAAGTATCTTTGATAAATAATGTGTTTTACCTTCAAAATGGGATATTCCTCGTGCAAATCCTGCTTCATCGTACCCTAAATTTGGATACCAAAGAAAATGCAATGCATAAAAAGAGAGCATGAAAAAGCTGTAAAACTCAAGATGGATAGCGCTAGAGATGTGCAAAGAGATCAAAGACAGCCTAAAACAATAGTGTAACTAAACTTATTCATCCATGGCGCTATCCCTCCTGAGCTTTACAGATTATCTAATGCATTTCCACCTGAAATTTATAAAAATCTTCACTATACCTTATGAAACGGAAAAAATAGATAGATAGGACAGCAGAAAAATGATAATGAATGGTTGGGGGAAATTTGAAGAAAAGGAAAAGC
Organism: Capsicum baccatum var. pendulum; assembly: GCA_030864225.1. Lineage (NCBI taxonomy): Eukaryota > Viridiplantae > Streptophyta > Magnoliopsida > Solanales > Solanaceae > Capsicum > Capsicum baccatum. The sequence goes on along the minus strand of CM061558.1, from coordinate 165,973,737 downwards.
CTATTTATAGTAGCAAGATATACATTGACCAAGTTTTTTAATTCTTCAACTTGTGTTGTATTTGTCACTATTATTGGTCAAGACTATTCATTGATTTTTTTCTTTTGATTATTATTACAATATATATATATATATATATATATATATATATATATATATATATTATGTCTTCACTAGTTCACTAACTCCTTTAAATGTTTCTGCCGACTACGTTACATCACCTCACCAATCTTGAAATTAGCTACAAAGGTACGGCTACGTAGATGCATCGTCTGGTGGTGCGTATACAAATTGTACGATATATATATATATTGATATTAATAAGTGGAAAAAAAAATTCAATTGAGTGTATTAGAATAAGAAGGATATTAATATTATTACATGCGTTACTACATAAAACGTACTACAGATATCATGCATAACTAACATATATAATTTCTTCGTTTCAAATTGATTGATCTATTTTAATTTTGATGGAGTTTAAAAAACGATAAAGAATACATTAAATTTTGTGATTTTAAATTATACATATGTCAAATATATCAAAATGTCCTTTAATCTTTTGATATTAAACATGTCATAGAAAAATTTGAAACTAAATAATTGCTAAAAGGAAATACATCATTTTTTTAAAAAAGGACCGAAAAGAAAATAGGTCAAATAGATTGAAATGAATAAAGTATTAATTATAAATAAGTTCAAATATGATCAAATAATAAGAAATTAAATAGTACTCCCGATGTCGCAATTTATATGACACTTTTTTTAGTTAGTCTCAAAAAAAATGACACGTTTTTAGTAAAAATTAATTTTAAAATATCAATTTTCCTTAATAAAATTATTTATATCCACACAAACATAATTATTATGACTTATTTTAAACTAAATATTTTATAAATCTTTCCATATTATTTAAATTTTATTTTCAGTCAAAAGTAAATCATATAAATTGAAACAGGAAGCGTACCAAAGTTAATATCAACATTATTATCTCTAATACCTCTAGTCAAAGTCAAACTACGTCTTTAATTAAGAAAACATATTTCGCTCTACAAATGGGTGTAGTATTGTTCATTATTACAACTGTCCCTGTAGGCACAATTTTTTCTCCTAGATCTTTTTTTCCTAATTTCTACGTCTGTATCATCATTTTCCTGTGAATTCTTCCACACATTTTTCAGCTTAATGATGACCAGTTTGATCTTTTCTGAGCACCAATTGCAAAGAGAGAAAAAAAGAGACTGAACCTTTACAGTGAAATCTTTTAATGTATTAGTAGTCGCAACGTTCAATCACATGGGACTGTCACGGAGACACGAAATCCTTCATTTGACATACATTTCTGGCAGACCTTACCCTGTACATATTGTGGGTGTAAATGAAGCGTTGAAGAGAGAGCATATTTAACATGGCCCACATATTAACTTAGTAGTTAATTGCATGATCTTCCATTTGAATATTAGTAAGATAATTTTAGGTCATTATGCAAAGCATCACTAGTTTTTTCATTTTATTAGTTGTCCATACAGTTCAGAGTAAGAAGACTAGTTGGTTTCTCTTGTTCGTTTGGCAATTGTTAAAGACCACTTATTAGTAATACATTCACTTGTATTATGAATATACACTTAATTATGGATATTCATATATTATATTCTCACGTCTTCTTGAAGAAGATTAGGGTCGTTAGACTGGAAAACAAGTTATGGTGAGATTAGTTATATTAGGATGAAATATACTAAGATTAATTGTTATGAGATTAGTTATTCTCGTATTATTTTTTAGTGATTGTTTGATTTGTGGTACTAAAAATAATATGCATTGCATCCTTTCTAAGAATAGATAGTTTGATTATAAAAATACCCTTCACCTTATTTTGTTAAAATTTCTTGTTAAATTACTTATTTTGTCCTAAATTCTATAAAATGTAGATAATCCCATTTTTTTTTTAAAAATATTCATCATCAAAAAATGTGAAAAGAATTACTCTCACTTTACATTATTTTGTATCATTAATATTTGGAAAGTTGAATTATATTTTCTTTAAAAAATTATAATTTTCAAATATATTTAAATATGTATAAAAAATAATATTTTACTTAATAATTAAACATGTACTAAGTTATAAAGGGATTGTTAAGACACTTTAATTACTTGTCCATGATAAATTTGTTAGGAAAAATAAAAATTTGAAATAAGATTAATAACTACAAAATAGAAAGACAATAAATCATTGGATCAATTTTGAATTTGATTGTACAAATAATTTTTATGGTGTCATTATCATTTTTTTAGGACCCACCATTTATGTAGCATTTATTAAGCCAATATAATTGTTCAAATTTATCAAAATGATTGAAAATTCATAGAGTAATTAAAATTTAAATTAGAGATAAAATTTACAAAAAAAAATGATGTGAGGACTATCAAAATTTTAGGTTCTCTTATATATAGTAATAAAATAATATATATATATATATATATATATATATATATATATATTTATATATATATGTATATACATGAAAAGTAATAATTAAAGAATTTGGAGGATAATTTTATCATTTTATGACTTTATTCCAAGGTAAATTATGGTGGGCATATTTAAATCCTTCTTGGGTGGGATAACTTATCCCGATACTATTCGTTAATCTCGGGATAAGTTATATCGAATTTGACAACCAAACATAACACCCAAAGTTTTATCCCAAAACTATTTGATTTAGTACCTTACACCAAACGACCCCTTACAATTATCAGCAGGGGAGGATCTAGGGGCCCGGGTGGGAGTTCCGGGGAACCAAATAATTTTCATGTGCATCTAGTATTTATATAGAGAAATCTAGTAAATATATAATAATTATAAGTTGAGAATCCATGAACAAATTGTACTGTTTTTCTAGTAAAGTAGAAAGACTTGTGAGTTTTATTGACCTCAGAGTTGTGGGTTCAAAATCCTTAGTTGCTATTTGATCTTATATTTTTATTACTAAAATTTACATATATACACAAGGTAAAGTTACCTTATTAAATTAAATATCAATTTGGTAAAGTATTTACACAAATTCCAAACTAATTACAAAAATCTCCTTTTTTGTATTTTCTTTCTCTTAAATATTATACATCTAAAATCATGTTATTTTCTTTCGATATTTGCTCCCAAGTGCTCCCATTACCCACCCATACTTTCCTCCATTTTTGAATCCCATAAATCATGGCAAAATACAAGTAACGTCTAATTAGAGGTTACCAATTTGTAAGTGTTTAAGCTTTAATTGATGTTTCTGATTTACTTCATTAATTTTTTGATTTTTTTTTTCAACTTTACCAATTCAGGAGTTTTTCCTTTTTTTTGATTGGTTGCATGTTTATTTTGTACGAAATTACCGTATTGTGCAATAATATTCAAGTTCAGTAGTTTGATTTTTTCATTTTTTTCATATACTACAAGTTAGATCTTTGATTTTCTTATTTTGTGCTTCGATTTAATACTAATGTTAAGTTAATATAGGGTAAAATTGGTAATAGATTATCCTCCTAGATTTAGTTTAGAAATTACTAAGTTAGATGCAAAAGATAAGAGTTGGATTTGTTCCTGGTACATTTGATTACGAGGATCTGAATTTCACAGAGAATCATTCAAAGTACCGAAACGATCCTGTTACAATGAAGAAATTGAAGGAAGTTTCCACTTCTACATCGAAGAAGTGATCAGGTTCAACAGCGGCAAGTAAAAAGAAGTTTGATGATTTCGGTCATCCACGTCTTCCGAAGGTATCGATTATAAGTTGATATATAAGCTGACATTTGTATGATATGACATTATACATTCTGGAAGTTTATATTGTAAAGTATAAGCTATAATATACAAGATATTATACATTAGTTATTTTGTCCCACTAATGTATAATATAGGTATTCTGAAATATATTTCAATAGGTTATACATTGGCAGTTATGAAAATTCAAACAGTTATAAAATATTAATATTGTATAAGGTGACATTATACATTCAGATAAGATTATAGGTCATACATATTTTAAGGTGAAAATATGTATTATGACATTATACATTATTGTAATTTATTTCTTAAATGTATAAGTTACCCACATACATGTCTAACTGTTGTTTAATTAGGGTCCGATTTTAATTTTGAGATGTATAAGATACCCTCATAAATTTGTTTAAGTTGTTTATTTAGGTTCCGATATAAATTATTATGTGTATAAGTAACCCTCATACATGTGTAATTGTTGTTTAATTAGGGTCTGAATTAAATTCGTAGATGTATAAGTTACCCTCATACAGGTGTAACTGTTGTTTATTTAGGATCTGATATAAATTGTTAGATGTATAAGTTACTTTTATACATGTGTAACTATTGTATAATTAGGGTCTGATTTTATTATACACTACTGAAGTTTATGTTTAAATGTTTAAGTTACCCTCATACAGGTCTAAATGTTGTTTAATGTGGGTATTATTTAATTTTTTGAATGTATCAGTGACCCTCATACAATGTATTACTGTTGGGTAATTAGGGTGTTTTTTTTTTCAGGGCATAAAATACCGCATTGACAAAGTCCCTGCTCACCCATTGCATATGGGGAGCTTATGTAACCGGGCTATCGGTAAAGACATAAAGAAATATTTTGGAGAGGATGTTTTAGGGGAATTTAGAAATATGATTTTTGGGGTATTTCTAGACTTTCCTCAATGCAACTGGATAGGCTAGATTTCGAAATATCTCCTTATGCTAGAAATCCAGTAGGATAATAAGGACGATATTCATGTTTGGGTACAAGAGGAAATCCTCAAATTTATAATGCTTGAATTTGTTATTATTACCGGTCTTAAGTGTACCTATAATATTGATGATTATATGTATACTTCATCATCAAAATCAGCTTTGATGTCGAAGTATTTTTCTGATGCTAAAGGAGGAATAACTAGGTCAAAACTGATAACACGTGTGATTATGAAAAACTTTGATAACTCTGAAGATGCTATGAACCTGGCGATATTGTTATTTGTTCATACATTCCTGTTTTCTCAGCATAAGGAAGCACCAATCAGTTTAGCTTACTTTCAGATGGTCGAGAATGATCGGTACATTCACTTTTCATGGGGGAAGATTATATTTGAAAAGTTGATGAGCTCCTGGCAGCAAGATTTCAATATCGCAAAGCAGTTATATTTATTGGGTGAAATTCCATACTTTCTAACTGTTTGGATGTTTGAGTGATGCTCTGAGGTGCAAACAAAAACTGTTGTCCGTCAGACAAATATAATCCCAAGAATACGAAACTGATCGGTGGAGTGTACCAGGCCTAAGTTTGACTATTTTATGTATGGCATGTTCAGTAAGGTAATTGTATAACGTTTTAATTATTTTGTTTTTTCAAGTCATTTTATTGATGTGCAATATTTCATTCTGAAATTCATTTATCCAACATTCGTACAAGAATATACAACCTACAAGCGAAGAAGTTCGTAGGTTTGATTTGTCTTTTTTTAAAGATTTTGAGATATTTGATCCAACATCTGCTGCTTCAACATTAGTTGTTGGAATGTTGTAAAGATCAGCCCATGAAGTTCAACCGCGTGTTAGTATTGTGACTGAAGAATTTGCTGATTTCAGCACTATACCACCGCGAAAAATCCTCATAAAGGTTGATTTAGATCTACCTATATCACCTGAACAACCATCAAAGAGAAGAAAGACTGTGATATTTTAGGAAGATATTCCAACAGTGACGGATGATGAAAAATCTACACGTGCTCGTCTAGTACATCATGTGTCTGGTTTGTATTCTGAAACGCAAAAGGATGCAACACATAAAAGAGAATTTAGTGTGTCTGGATTTGAAAATCGTCATCAAAGAGAAATGAGTGTATCTCCTGAGCGTGACCAACTCAATTCTGTTCCTTCATCTTCCACAGAGCCTAAAGGGACTTCTAAATTAAGTTTAGATAGTAATGAGATAAAGAATTACATCAACAAATGTGTAAGTGAACTCTCTTATTGATAAGTTTTGTTTTTGAAAAAGCATGAGGTATTTCTAATTATTATTTTTCTACACATTATAAGGTTGCTGAAAAGATGGTTGAGCTAGTTACACTAATATCCAAAATACATGCTGAGGTCGTTAAAGCATTGAAGAAAGAAGAAAATAAAGAATCGCAAGTATAAAATTTATTTTCATTTAATTTTCTATTACTTTAATGAAATGTTCATACATTCAGATTATTAATGTTATATAGGAGGAGAAAATTGTTGATCAACAACAAAGTCAAGAAGAAGGATCGAAAAAACACGCTAGTCCATATAAGAAGAATTTGCAGGTACTTTTTTGTTAATTATATTGCTGTGTTACTATAACTCTGTATAACTCCCATATGTAAAACAAATGTTGTTTAATTTTTATACAACATAAAGATTATGATAAGAGACCAGTCAACGATAAAGAAGAAAGTCGTGATGAAGAATTGAAAAAATGGCACATTCCTGATGTGCAAGAGTTTTCGGTAGTTTTTTGTCCCTAATATTGGTTATGTACTACATAATATGTCTATACACATGTAGAAACAGTTAAAATCTTTAAAGTTGGGCTGTTTTAACTTCATCATACATTAGCTCGAATGTATAATAATGTGTTATACATTAATCATCTTATTAGTTTCTTCAAAGGGAAATATGTTATTTATGTATATCTTCATACATATGTATGTTATTTATAATTAGTTATATAACATCATTCCTGATTCACCTAAAAAATATTTATGAATAACTGTTCACACACGCTGATTATTTTTTAATATAGGATGTGAATGTGGCCGATAAAGATGAAGGTCGTGATGAGGATTTAGAAAAAAAGCATGTTTCTGATTTGGAAGCTTTGCAGGTATTTTTTTATTCCTCATATTAATTTTTTACTACAAAATATAATTATATAAATATAACACCCTTTATTAAAAGAAAAAGGATCATAATGTTCTCGGCTGAATATGAATTTTTTGGGATCTTGATGCTTACATTATTTCTGACATTGTTGTAAAGTCGTCTTCTTAACTAGTAGTTTTTGTCTTGATGCAAATTGAGGATGATTATTATCCGTCAACTTGTAGGATGAGATTATGGCCTATGAAGAAGAAGGTAGTGATGATGAATTGAAAAAAAAGTGCATTACTAACATGGAAGATTTGTCGGTATTTTTTTGTCCCTACTATTGATTATTTACTACAACATATATCTCTAGACATGTAGCACCTGTTAACATCTTTAAATTGGGATACTTATATTTTCGCCATACATTCATTGGAATGTAAAATGATGTGTTAAACACTACTCATAGTATTAATTTTTTAAACATGAAGCATGTTATTTATGAATATCTTCATACATATTTATGTTATTTACAATTAGTAATATAACATCATTTGTGGATCACTTAAGACATATATACATGTTATATTTTTTTCAAATAGGGTTTGTAGTGTATGGTTGATTTGACCCATACATAGGATATGTATTTATAGATCTATACCTTCATATGCAACCATTACAGATAGAAAATTCTTATCACCGGTATAAAATTTTATTTCATTCAACTTTGTCTTACTTTGAATAACTGTTCACACATGATGATTGTTATTTAATATAGGATGTGGATAAGGCCGATAAAGAAGAAGGTCATGATGTGGATTTGAAAAAACAACACTAAGTTGATATAGAAGATATGCAGATGTTTTTGTCCCTAATATTGTTTTATTACTACAAAATATGTCTATATATATAGCACCTGTTCTAGGTAGAAAAAGGATCTTAATGTTTCTCTGGTAAATATCATTTTTTTGGGATCTTGATGCTTTCATGATTTCTGACATTGTTGTAAAGTCGTCTTCTTAACTTGTAATTTTTTACTTGATGCAAATTGGGTGATGATGATTTCCTGGTAACTTATATTTGTAATGATTCTGCATAGTCTTCTTGACATGAACTCACTGTTGATTATGAAAATTTAGTTATGAATTATCTACTACAAACTGCTCATTTTGTGAAAGGATATGAACTCACTGTACTAATTTTTTTTTGATATGTACTTGTGATTTTTATTCCAAGGATAAATGTTCTATATTACTGATTGTACTATATACATGAATGAATAACATTACAAATGTGGAATTATGTATAATGTACTATGTAATACTAAGTATCGTTCCATATGCGTGCATGTAGAATGATGTCGGTGGCACAGTAACTTATTCAATTCAGGTCGTTGTAGACACACTTTTATTTGATTTGTCAACACCTTCGACTAAAAAGTCATTGGATGTTGGTACTTTAAATAAAATGACCGAAAGTCAATGATTCCTTTCGGACAGTCAGTTTCCACCTAATTTTTCGGATGCTCAGGTTCGGGATCATGAAGCCACAAAAGCACCTGTCAAAAGGGAACGAAAGAAGTCTAGGATTTTGAAGTTACCGTACATCACAAAGTATGGTTCTATCTCTAAAAATGAGGGAAATTCTGATAATGAAGAGAAGAAGAAATATGCTTTTGATGGTTGCACCATTAACCAAGATTTTCCAAACCAATTTGATGATCGATTACTCTGAGTGGACTGTCTTAGGGTTACTGAAATATCATTCTGGGAAGTAAGTAATTTGAAATTTTTTTATTTTTGATAATACTATGGAAACATAAATCTTTGTGATTTATAATCCTTAATGATTTTTCAGGAAACAAACGGACAACTACTGTCGTGTAAATGCTTCAGGATTAGGTTATCCTCAGTTGAATTTTATCGTTGTACAACTACAGTCTAAGAATTAGTTCTACTTGATGTTGGAATGCAAGACATGTTGGAAAGATAAGGTAAATTAAACTAAATGTGGTCCACATCATAAATGTTTTTACTGATGGTTAGTTTACTATAATACCATATCATACATCTGACCATTAAAGGCTTGTATTAATTTTACAATCTGCTCTAAATACTTTTGAAGTCTAATTTTGAATTGTAATATGAAGTACTAATACTGAAAGTTGAATGTTGTATAACATTTAGTATAATGTAGCATATTGTAGTAAATATGTATAATACAGTCAACATGTTTCTCATACATTTAAACCTATGTATAATATGATATCATACATTTCGCATTTCTTATTATCATATATTCAACATTAATCAAAATGTTATCTCTAATACCATGTAACACCAGTTATTGTTAGAAACATAATATTAACACCATATCATGTATGTTTTAATTCGGAAAAAAATTATTTTTTTATTACATCCAACATTAGGATAAAACATCATACATATTTAAAGATTAATAATAATATATCATACATGTAGTGGCAGTCATTCATACATTAATTTGATTAACTAATACAGAATAAAAACTAATGAAGTTACTTTATTCTTTCACTTGTTTTCACCTTTTTACCCTGTTTGCACACATAGCATTTAGATGTGATCTTCTACCACTTGAGAAACAAATTGAAGCTGCAGCTGTGTGAAAATTATAGATATACTACGACCAGCTACTTTTTTAAAACATATATAGAGAAGACACATAGTTGATATTATCTAGTGGGTCCGGCAGTTGAGGTATCCACGCAAGAAGACTATGCAAAATCATTTTTTATGACTAAGAATGAAGATTCTATTACAAATATAATTAATGGATTCTGTATTCCTATTGGGTTGCCATGAAACATGGTAGATGAGGTATATGTTCCAGTTAACTATGGCAAAGAATTTCACTAGGTATTAGCTGTGATTGTGTTGAAGGATAGAGTGATACGTGTGTGACTCATTGTCAAGTAAAAAGAAAAGGGAACCACCAATTGAAATACAAAAGATGGTAGTGATGTTGCCTACTTACTTATTAAACAATGATTTTCTTTTTAAAAGACTGAGCAAAATGACTGGTCAACACTGAAAGCATACAAAGGAAAGGTTGTTCAGCAAACTAGTCTTATCAATCAAACCCCATTTTTTGTTGACTATGTTCAAAACATACCGCATCAAGCATCTGATAGTATGTAAATAAATTAGATTGTTTTCTTTTTATATGTATAACAATGTTATAATTATTGAACGTACTGTTACTTCATTATTTTTTTTAAATCAAGGATTATGTCATCTTTGTGTCTGCCTATGCAGAAATATTAAGTGAAGGGAAGCAAGTGCATTCATGTGGGTTTGATGCTGAAAGTCAACGTGGACGCTATGCTTCACTACTGTGGCATTACAGAGTGACAAAGGCAAAGGAAGGGTACACTAATGATAATGGCGATCCTCCTCAGCCTACTCCAAGAGCACTTATTCATAAACTGATTGCTGGTACAAATAACATAAAGAAATGTAACCAACGTTTATTGGAAAAAGCAACCCCAAAGATTTGGGATCAAAAGCGGTTAGCGGTGACCATTGAATAAGTTTCTTCGGCTTGAGTTGGGTTAATAGAACGAAATGTAGTTGCAACATCATCGTATTCAAATAAAGTATTTTCTATGGTAGCACCATGAATGGCGCATAACAAAGCAATGCCCAATACATTGACAACTCCCATTATATGAAAGGGGTTCAAGGTCCAATTATGAAACCTTTCAAAAAATAGGATGAATCAAAATATAGCTGCTACACCAAAACTACGTGCAAAGAACCAACCAGACTAACCAAGTGGATAAATCAGAAATACAAAAACAAAAATAGCAATTGGACCTTGATGAAAGTGCAATTGTTATTTTAGAGTAGCGTTATTTTATAATAGTCGACATTGAAACAACTAATTCTTAATTTTGTAGTTGATGTTAAACCGTTGCAATGTTACTTTCTGGATGTTAATTTACAATTTATGGATGTCCTTATCTTTTGAAAAAATATTTTGCAATTACTTGCACTATACTTTAATGTTACTAACATAGTTTGGTAGTTATTGAGTTTCCCTTTCATTTTTTATAACATATAAAACTAAATTATAAATTAATCTGTTATTGTATATCAACATTGTATTTTTACCAGTAGGTAAATTCCGTTAGAAGTTAATAATACATCGAACTAATGTATAATCCGATTAAACTTATGTATTACATAACATCATACATGTTTTTAAACATATATGACTTAATAGAAAATTGCAAAAATATTTTACATCACACATATTTAAAAAGTATTATACTACATCACACATTACCATACGTTGTGAACTTATCATATATTTACAGTAAAGTATTGATAACGCTCAATCTACAGCTCTCGTAGGAGTGTAAAGCGGTCGTTAGCAAATATAGAACCCAACCTGGGTTGGGTGTCGATCCCACAGGGAATAGCTTGGCCAACAAGTAAGTAAAATTACTAAACTTTTGGTGCAAGTCTCGTAAAAAGGGGGAATTCTTGTCTTGCAAGTAATGTAAACAAAGGCTGAAAATAATAAAGTAAAAAGAGAGAGATTGTTACGTGAGTTGTAAACAATGAGAATTGAAGCGTTGGGGTTATGTCCACCTTCTGAGGTATACGTCTCTATTGGCTATGAGTGTGTAGAATTCTGACATGCAATTGCTTATAGAGAATTGTAGTCGATGGTAAATCCAAGCGTCTCTCGACCTAAACAAGGACCATTTCACTTTAACTCTCTCGAGCTTAAAGCATGTCTAACGGTACGAATTCTTCAAGAGGTTAGTCCAGTTACGACACTAGCTTTTTAATAGGAAAGGGTGTCCTACTACCTTGACATTATCTCTTTTCCAGACAAATAACCTTTCTCTCGAACAAGTTAAATGTTAGACTGGCGTATTCTTGCGTTTGCAACCGCAAAGAATGTGGATTAAGATGAAGAGAATAATGATATAAGCAATATACGTGTCATGAACTCACAAACTCATAGCAATAGATAGTATCTCATTCGGCTTCCATAACCCCAACAGAGAAGTTTAGTTACCCATGAATGCGAAGGAAATCACGATTGACATTGTTATTATATCACAATATTGAGTAATGGCGTGTAGGTCAAGTGATAGGTGTGAGGCGTGTTTCCTTGGCTTGGTAACGATTCTCTTATTGTGGAATTTAAGAATAGAAGAGTAGAAGAAGAAAAATAGAATTAATGGAAAGATTAGAAGAGTTGTAATTGAGAAGTAGAATGTGTCTCTCCACTAAGGGAGGACTTCCTTTTTTTTTATTTTTAAAAATCTCTAGCATGATAGGGTATTTATAATACTCCTATCCTACTCCTACTATGCTAATAAAATAAATAACCAAATCCTACTAGACTAATGAAATGCTTAACGCAAATGTACTAGGTTAATGCAACATTATCATAATCCAAATAAACTAATGAAATACTTAACCCAATTGTACTAGGTTAATGTATCATTGTCCAAATCCAGCTTTGTGTCTGTAAGTCCCCAAAGTCTTCAGAATTGCTGTTTTAGCCCGGGACAGATTTTCCATGCAGCAGTTTTGGTCCTTTAGGCGTCCCACTTCCTTCTCCTTCGTTCGTGAGCTTTCTTTTGCGTCAAGTAAGCCATAAAATGCTGTATTTTGCATCATTTATACCTGAAACTTTACTAATCATGTTCGTTAGCTCATTTATAGGAAAAAGGACTAAAAGTGCATGAAATATATAATTTGTTCTCAAAACTAGGCTAAAATATGGGCAAAATATATTGATATAGGCATGTAAATTCGCCTATCATCAACACCCCACACTTAGATCTTTGTTCGTCCTCGAACAACATATCATGTCCTTCTAAACATCAACTTAGGGTTTTTACAACAACAACACAAAACATTTATCAAGACAAGCACAACGATTATCAACCAAGAGTAGCTTTTCGATTATAAGTAGAAACAATTTAACCTCAAGTATAGACTCGTGATGGTGTTCAACTCGCATGCAAACGTTAAAGTGCATAGAATCATATACAACTATCCAAAACTCATCAACCATGTGTGTCTCACAATATAGTAGCCATAATCACTCACAAATATATCATATTTTTCAAACATGGGTATCAACATATCCTTTCTCTCACTCTCACAAAGAATTCATATGTAGCAACTGATGACCATAGGCTTGCCCTTAGTGTACTACTTCCACTAAATGTCAGAATGTTAAGATTAGGATCAAGTAGGTCTTTTGATGGTTGTAATGTAGGCTAAGGGACGGGTAGGACTATTTTGGCCAAGAATAGTGACTAGGTGCCTAAGCGCTTTAATACATCACTTTGTATCATTGACACTTTTTTTCTTTCAACCTTTCTTCTTTCTTTTATTCTACCACCCTTGTTCTCCTCTTTTGTTTTTCAATTTTAAGCATAACTCACTTTTCAGCTTTCTTTTCCTTTTTCTTTTCATACCATACCTCTTATGATAGCACTTTCTTTTTCATAACACATTCAAGCACCATTACAATTTATAGCATTATACTCACCCAATTTCCTCTTATGTTGTCACATTACCTTTTCACTTTAAAGCACTTAGGAATTTGGATCAAATTACGGTCTTGAAAAAAATGGATTAGGTTTACATACAAGGTTGTCAAAGAAATAGGCTAAAGGCTCAAAAGGGTTTAACTAGGATGATGTTCATGGGTAGGTAAAACTGAAGGTAAACAAATATAGGTTGCCAAAGAAATGCCTAAATCATATCCTAAACTTACACTCCTTATTTTCGCTTTGCATACATACCAGGCAAGTTCTAGCATCAGTCACAAACATAGAATATACTATTATCTCACACACACAAGGTACATGGTCGACTTGATTGGAAGTAATATAGACTCTTGACCCAACAAGTGAAGGAATTGAACCACACAATATCACATAATGAGTCACAGATGGAGCCTAAACGTCTCAATAGTCCTAATTGTAGCACATACTCTTGTTATAATCTCATGCTGCCTATCAAAAATAGTTTCATGCGAAGCTAGAAAAAATTTACTCCTAAAAAAACTTAACTTAACTAACTAAAAAAAATCGAAAACACACAAAAAAAGTAAACAAACATAGATGTAAATAGAGAAGTATAGCATGCGATACCGCCACCCCACACTTAAACGGGACACTGTCCTCAGTGGTAAATAAATACGAAGAACCTGGTTAGTCGGACTCTTCCTCAATTTCGGGGGTCATACCCCCTTCGTCTGAATCATCATAAGAGTCATCGTCAGAGTTCTCCTCCTCGTCAGAATCAGGCAAGCGTCGATCGTCATCAGTTGGCACATCATCATCTAGAGGTTCCTCAAAGTATACGCACACTCCACACATCTCCCGTGCATGTATGTTCATTGGGTAGTCGTGGTTCAGCTGTTGGAGCTCTTCAGCAGTTGGAATACGTCCACCACTCATCATAGTAAATCGTGTCATGCCATAGAGATGACGGAAGAAACTCTCATCACGAGCATGTCTCTCCGCAGTAGTAAGGTTGACACCATGAGTTGTTTCAGCATCTTTGACCTTGGTGAGGTCAACCTTCTTTGGGTTATGTGGGAGTTTGTGGCCAGCTGGTTCCTCTTCGATATCCTCCTTCCGCAAGATTGCTGTCAACAAATTTCCAAATGTGAAGTGGGACCTTTTGTGGAGTCTGGCCTTCCTCATGGTAGAGCGAATTATTGCCCCAAAGTTGATAGGGACATTCGTCATCAAAGCATAGACCAAAAACACTCTATCTCTTGATATCTTGGTGTATTGAGTCCCAGGAATAAGGCATGAGTTGACAATGCGCATCCAGATTCTTGCTTCCCTATTTAGTGGAGCATAGGGGAAGGTGTTGTGTCGGCCTGTTTCTATATGTCTGCCCCACCTTGCCATCGATCTGCTTCCACAAAGTGTGTGTCGTATTGCTCTATAAGGAGGCCTGCTGTACAGCTCTTTGAATGGTGCTGTGTCGACCGAAGGTAAGCCAAAAAAAGAGTTGATCCAATCCGCGGTGAGCTGTAACACTTGGCCCCGAATTTTGACTTCATTGCCTGTTGTGTTCGACGACCAGTTGGCATAAAATTCTCTTGTTAAATCAAGGTTGCATTCTCCCATGTCGCGGAAGATGAAATCCAGCTTCAATGCCATTATTTTTGCCAACATACGCGGCTCCTTCTTTGATAAGGTCTCCTTGTTGATCAAGTCGACGTGCACATATTTTCTTTCTTTGTTATTGCTGTACCATGCTTTGGCTTCTTCCTCAAGAACCCATTTTATTCCAAACATTCTGCGGGGTAGTTGTGCTGAGGATGATTCTCCTTGGTCCTTTCGACCTCTCTTCTTGCCCTTTTGGGACGTGGTAGCCTTCTCCTTGCCTTGCCTTGCTTTAGGTGCCATTGTACCTGAGACTAGAATTAGTGTTAGTTGCAGCACAATCTCACTTGATACAATCTATAAGCAAGCAATAGGGGTACCACCCCACACTTAGTTTTGTTAACACAAATCAGTGAGGTGAAAGTAGTCGAGTTACTCAGATTTCGTCGACATACGTTTTAGGATTGTATTCCGACAAGAAAATCAGCAATGCATCACTTACTTGCAGCTATTGGACTACTTTCATGGTAGATATAGCAACACTACTACATAGGGGTTACCACATGGAATCGTTATTCATACAACAATCACAACCTCCTAAGTCGGTAGGCCCTATAAGTCTTATCCCGACGGCCGGGATAGTCTAACATGTAAGTATTCAAACAACAATCTTAAGCAATGTTCATAACCAAAGTAATTCCGTAAATATCATAACAATGCTATTGAAACCAAATTCAAGTCGGAAACAAGTCAAGATTTTCCTACGTATTTGTTCTCTCACATGATTTTATATCAACTATCCAAACACATAAACATCACCATCAATCTTATACGATTTAGCAATTCATAATAAACATAGCAACGTAGTACTTACGATAAATAAATGAATAATAAGAGAGTACTTACTTGCTTGAAACTTGTGGAGATGGTTTTGTGAATTGGAGGAGCAAAAGAAGAAAATTTTGAGAAGATTTGGAAGAGTATGCGGCGCCTTTAGGGTATATTCTAGTGTGGTTGTGTTATAAAACTAAGTCCCCTTTATATAGGAAGAGAATGGGTCGGGTTTTAACCCATTTACAATCGGTTTTGGAGTCAAAAATACCACATATGCGGCGCATAATGCTCGGCATATCAATGACATATGCGGCATATTGTCTATAGCATTTGTAGACATATGCGCCGCATAGTCTATGGCATATGAGATACTGAGACCAAATGCCATAGCATAGGCGGCGCATAGTCAAAAGCATACCTAGGAATAGGCGGCGCATAGTGTATAGCACACTAGATTCCGAGACCTTAGGCTATAGGATAGGTTGTGCATCGTTCGTGGCCTAGTTTTACCAAGGCCTAGCCTTCCTCAAAGCCTATTTTGGCGTGAGAAAGGCTCAATACATAGCCTTATGCATCACCGTTCCTAACTTACCAACTTTACCATACAATGCATCCAAATCGTCAGTTGAAATCAATCTCCCCGTTGAATACTTCTTGCACCTATTTTTGCTCAAAACAAATGAAAACGATTAGTACGATGGGTTGCCTCCCACCAAGCGCCTTAGTTTTGGTCATGGCACGACTCTTATTTTTGGATTTTCATTTATCAAAAACGAAACAAGTACCAAAACGACAAAACAATAAAATGATAAAACGATAAAACGATGGGTTGCCTCCCATCTAGCGCCTTATTTATTGTCGTGGCTCGACGTAATAATCTCGATTACTTAGACTTCATTGAGATAAGTGATGGCCATGTCATTCATCGAGTCAAGAGGACCGATATAAGGCTTAACACGTTGGCCATTCACTTTGAAAACAACACCCTTATTGCCTTCCAATTCGACTACTCCAGACGAGTAGACTTGGATGACTTTAAATGGACCAGACAACTTCGATTTTAACTTACCTGGGAAGAGCTTAAATCTGGAGTTAAAGAGTAGTACCACGTCACCTTTTTGGAAGTTTCGTCGAACAATCCGCTGATCATGATACTTCTTCATCCGCTCCTTATATAAATCCGATCGTTCATATGCATGGAGACGGAATTCATCTAGTTCGTTCAGCTGCTCCAACCTCATATTCTTCACATCATCCCAATTCAAGTTCAATTGCTTCAATGCCCACAATGCCTTGTGCTCGAGCTCAATGGGTAGATGACAAGCCTTCCCATAAACTAGCTGATAAGGTGACATACCAATAGGTGTCTTGAAAGCAGTCCTATACGCCCATAGTGCATCATCTAGCTTCCTAGACCAATCCTTCCTATTAGCATTAACCGTCTTTGCAAGGATTTGCTTGATCTCACGATTGAAAACCTCTACTTGTCCACTAGTTTGGGGATGATAAGGCGTAGCCACCTTATGTTGCTTGACACCATACTTAGCCAATACAGATTTGAATAGCTTGTTGCAAAAGTCAGATCCTCCATCACTTATGATAGTACGAGGTACTCCAAAGCGAGAGAAGATATTCTTCTTTAAGAACGCTACAACACGCTTTCCTTCGTTGTCGGCCAATGCTATAGCTTCAACCCATTTCGAAACATAATCCACCGCAACCAAGATGTATTTCATTCCAAACGAATTCACGAATAGACCCATGAAATCAATACCCCACACATCAAAGATTTCTACCTCCAGAATTTTGGGCAGGGGCATTTCATGGTGTTTTGAAATAGCACCTTGACGTTGGCATTGGTCACACCTTCTAACATAGTCGTATGCATCTCTGAATATCGAAGGCCAATAATAACCACTTTGCAATACTTTTCTTGCTGTTCGATTGCCTGCATGATGTCCTCCAACTTGCGAAGTGTGGCATGCTTCTAATATAGTGGGCACTTCTTCATGGGATATATATCGTCGAATGATACCATCCGCGCATCTTCGAAACAAATAAGGCTCATCCCAATAGTAGTGCTGAACGTCATGCATAAACTTCCTTGTTTGATGGTAGGATAAATTGGCAGGTAGCATATTACTCACCACGAAATTTGCAAAATCAGCATACCATGGTAATTTCTCCACTGTTATTGGTAATATCTCCTCGTCAGGGAATGCATCATCAATCTGAATTTCAGGTTGTGCCACATGTTCATTCTCAAGTCGAGATAGATGATCGGCCACTTGGTTCTCGCAACCTCTTCTATCTTTGACCTCAAAATTGAACTCTTGCAGTAGTAATACCCATCGAATCAACCTTGGTTTTGCATCCTTCTTCGTCATTAGATACCTAAGAGCTGCATGGTCTGTATGGATGATCACCTTAGTACCCAATAGGTAGGCACAAAACTTCTCAAATGCATACACAACCGCTAGGAGCTCTTGTTCAGTAACAGTGTAGTTCCTTTGGGCTTCATTTAGGACCTTACTCGCATAGTAGATAGGATGAAATATTTTCTCCTTTCTCTGTCCAAGAACAGTACCAACAGCTACACCACTAGCATCACACATGACTTCGAACGGGAGCGTCCAATCTGGTGCTACCATGATAGGGGCTTCAATGAGTTTTCCTTTAAGGCATTCGAATGCCTTTAAGCAATCTTCATTAAAGTCAAACTTTGCATCTTTCTCCAGTAGTTTGCACAATGGACTAGAAATTTCAGAAAAGTCTTTGATGAATCTACGATAGAACCCAGCATGGCCAAGAAAACTACGAACTCCCTTCACCGAAATTGGAGGCGGTAGCTTCTCAATAACCTCAATTTTTGCTCGATCAACCTCTATTCCTCTTTCGGAGATCTTGTGCCCAAGAACGATTCCTTCTTTTACCATGAAGTGGCACTTCTCCCAATTCAGCAAAAGGTTGAACTCTACACATCTTTGCAATGCCATGCTCAAGTTTGCCAAACACGCTTCAAAAGACTCACCAATAACTGAAAAGTCATCCATAAATACCTCCAAAGTGTCTTCAACCATATCAGAGAAAATAGACATCATACAACGTTGAAAGGTGGCTGGTGCGTTACATAACCCGAATGGCATACGTTTGAAGGCAAACGTACCATATGGGCATGTAAACGTTGTCTTCTCTTGGTCTTCGGGAGCAATACAAATCTGATTATAACCTGAATAACCATCCAAGAAGCAAAACCATCCTTTCCCCGCTAATCGATCTAGCATTTGGTCCATAAATGGCATGGGAAAGTGATCCTTGAGTGTCCAAGAATTCAGCTTGCGGTAGTCCATGCATACTCTCCATCCAGTAACGGGCCTGAGTGGAATAAGCTCATTCTTCGCATTTGCGACCACCGTCATACCTCCTTTCTTGGGAACACATTGCACAGGACTTACCAATGTGCTATCAGAGATAGGATATACAACTCCTGCATCTAACCACTTGATAATCTCCTTCTTCACCACTTCTTGCATAGGTGGGTTTAAACGCCTTTGATGTTCAATGGTGGGTGTGCACTTTTCTTGAAGCTGAATTTTATGTGTGCAAATCCCAGGTGGAATACCAATAATATCCGCAATGGTCCATCCAATGGCTCTAATATGCTTGCGTAAGATTGCAATAAGAGCTGCAACTTGTTTCTCACCCAAATCGGCTGCCACTATGACTGGAAGAGTGTTTTCGCTTCCTAGGAATGCATACTTTAAATGACTTGGCAGCTCCTTCAATTCTAACGTGGGTGGTTCTTCAATAGATGGCTTAGCTGGTGGTGTGGGTCGATTCTTGAGATCAAGATCCAGTTTCTTGGGAGTATAGCGATAGGTCCCTAATCCCGATAGAGCACAAATAGCTTCTACAGAAATTTCAGCATCCTCAATCTCTCCTTTCATGAGCAAAACCTCCAAAGGATCATCAAGAATTTGCTCTTGTTCAAGTCGTTATTTCTCATCATCAAGGACACCATCAGCCACAGAAAATACACTCAGATCTTTGGGTTGCTTCATTGATTTGCAAACATCAAAACGAACCACTTCGTCATTTATTCGGAATGAAAGCTCATTAGTTCTCAAATCAATGAGCACACTTCCTGTAGCAAGGAAAGGATGCCCCAAGATTATGGGAACCTCAGAATCTGCTTCACAATCCAAGATGACAAAGTCTGCTGGGAAGATAAATGAAGAAACCTTTACCAAGACATCACATAAAATACCATCAGGTCGTTTTACCGACCTATCCGCCTTGACAAACCTCATATTGGTTGGTGTAGGATCTCCTAACCCCAACTTCTTGTAGATCGATAATGGCATCAAGTTGATTCTGGCTCCTAAATCACATAATGCTTTGGCAAAGTTCAAAGATCCGACGGTGCAAGGAATAGTGAAAGCTCTGGGGTCGGCCTTCTTCTGAACTATCGATCGGGTAGCAATTGCACTACAATGATGCACATCATCCTTCAGCTCATAACTTGCTGCCCTCTTCTTAGTCAAAAGATCTTTCATAAACTTTGCATACCCAGGCATTTGTTCAAGTGCCTCTACCAGTGGAATATTAATGGTCAGCTGCTTCAACATAGTCATAAATTTGCTGAACTTAGTGTCATCCGCCACCTTCTTCAATCTTTGGGGAAAAGGTGGTGGTGGGTATGGAAGTGTTCTCTCTGTGGCTTTCTTCTCCTCTTGCTTCCGTTTTTCCCTTTTTTCAGGCTGCACGTCACTAGGTGTAACGTCCTTGACGTTGGAAGTAGTTATTGCGGCATCATCTCCCTTTGCAACGTCACTAGGTGTAACATCCATGTCCGCAATTTCGTCAACCACTTGCTTGCCTGTTTCTGAAGTTTCCAGCACCTTACCACTTCTGGTAGTGATGGCCATGCATGACCCATCATTTCTTGGGTTTTGCACCGTATCGCTCGGTAAGGTGCCAGCCTTTCTTTGATTGAATGTTGCTGAAAGTTGGCTTAATTGCTGCTCTATTTGCTTGATAGAAGTGGAATGAGAATCAACTATTTGCTTCATGGAGGACAAAACATTAATCACCTCCGTAACTCCCGCGCTCGTTGCTTCCACTCCTTTCAATAACTTAGCCATCATGTCTTCCATACTTCCAGAATTAGATGTGGTGGTGTCACGTCTACCAGGGGGAACGTACAAACCACTCTTTTCATTGTTTTTCTTCCAACTACCTTGGTCTTTGCTTCCAGATTTATCATAATAGTTCCGACCTTGGTTTCCTTGGGCATTCCCGCGGAAACCCCCCTGATTGTTCAAGTAGTTGGCCTCCTCTTCAGAATCAGATTCGTCTTTTCCTTTTAGCGCTACAACTTTCATTTTTTCGGTCTTCCCTGATAATAAATTCTTTGTCAGAAGATCCACTTGTGTGTTCATGTGCCCCATGTCTTGATCACGTTCTTCTTCTCTTCTTCTTTGGTCTGCAGTCATGCCAATAGATAAAGTGGGGCTTGCTACCTCAGAATCCCTGGTATGCCAAGCTCTACTTTGTTTCGTCATGCGATCTAGCATATTGCTTGCTTGACCAAAGGTGAGGTCCATAAAAGAACCTCCAGCTGCGTTGTGCACCACTGGTTTAGTTATTGAATTCAAGGCTCTATACAAGATCTCCATGAGGTAAACATTAGTCATGTGATAGTTTGGGCATCTCGCTAGCTTTGTCTTGAACCTCTCCCATGTTTCATGAAGAGCTTCAGAGGGAAGCTGACGAAAGTTGCTGATTTCATCTCTCAATTAAGCCCTTTTGGATGGCGGGAAGAATCTTTCTAGGAAAGCGTCTCTCAATTGCCTCCAATTTGTAATTGAATCAGGAGTCAGCCCATTCAACCATAGTGTTGCCTCCCCAGACAGAGACAATGGAAATAGACGTAATCGAATAGTATTCTGACCAACACCAGGATTGTCAAAGGACTTGCATGTAGAAATAAAGTTGATGAGATGCATATTCGGATCGTCGCCTGCTAGTCCACCAAATAATCCCTTGAGTTGCAATAACTGAATCATGGTGCTTGTGATGTTGAACTTGGCTCCGGGCGCTAATGGTGGTGGAATTATAGCTCCAGTGGCTCCGGCACCATCAAGATCATCATCATCATCATCGAAAGCTGGCTGCAAAGGTTGGCGATCATACCTATACCGAGCTTGTCGACCTCTTCTATTAGCAGGTGTTATAATTTCAGCATCACGCCTAGGGTTTAGTAACTCGTCATCTCCTAAATCCTCATCGTCAGGGTTTGTTGTTCGCCTAGGGTTATCAATATTTTGTTGTTGGACTTGAGCAGCAGCAAGGGCGGCTAATCTTGCTTGCTCGTGTTGAGCAGCCATCCTGTCAATTTCAGCTTGTGCTTCCATTCTTCTAATTCGTTGTGGTTCAGGATTGATTGGTAATAACGGTTGACCAGAACTTCTAGTATGGGGCATTCACTAAAGTAAAAACCTGCAGCAAACAAAAACAAAAACTAAAAGTAAAAGTACGAGAATCTTTGACCAAAGGGTCTAGTAATTATCACGAACTTGATTGACACTCGTATTCCCTGGCAATGGCGCCAATTTTTGATAACGCTCAATCTACAACTCTCGTAGGAGTGTAAAGCGATCGTTAGAAAATATAGAACCCAACCTGGGTTGGGTGTCGATCCCACAGGGAATAGCTTGACCAACAAGTAAGTAAAATTACTAAACGTTTGGTGCAAGTCTCATAAAAAGGGGGAATTCTTGTCTTGAAAGTAATGTAGACAAAGGCTGAAAATAATAAAGTAAAAAGAGAGAGATTGTTATGTGAGTTGTAAACAATGAGAATTGAAGCTTTGGGGTTATGTCCACCTTCTGAGGTATACGTCTCTATTGGCTATGAGTGTGTAGAATTCTGACATGCAATTGCTTATAGAGAATTGTAGTCGATGGTAAATCCAAGCGTCTCTCGACCTAAACAAGGACCATTTCACTTTAACTCTCTCGAGCTTAAAGCGTGTCTAACGGTACGAATTCTTCAAGAGGTTAGTCCAGTTACGGCACTAGCTTTTTAATAGGAAAGGGTGTCCTACTACCTTGACATTATCTCTTTTCCAGACAAATAACCTTTCTCTCGAACAAGTTAAACGTTAGACTAGCGTATTCTTGCGTTTGCAACCGCAAAGAATGTGGATTAAGATGAAGAGAATAATGATATAAGCAATATACGTGTCATGAACTCACAAACTCACAGCAATAGATAGTATCTCATTCGGCTTCCATAACCCCAACAGAGAAGTTTAGTTACCCATGAATGCGAAGGAGATCACGATTGACATTGTTATTATATCACAATATTGAGTAATGGCGTGTAGGTCAAGTGATAGGCGTGAGGCGTGTTTCCTTGGCTTGGTAACGATTCTCTTGTTGTGGAATTTAAGAATAGAAGAGTAGAAGAAGAAAAATAGAATTAATGGAAAGATTAGAAGAGTTGTAATTGAGAAGTAGAATGTGTCTCTCCACTAAGGGAGGACTTCCTTTTTTTAAAAAAAAATAAATCTCTAGCATGATAGGGTATTTATAATACTCCTATCCTACTCCTACTATGCTAATGAAATAAATAACCAAATCCTACTAGACTAATGAAATGCTTAACCCAAATGTACTAGGTTAATGCAACATTATCATAATCCAAATAAACTAATGAAATACTTAACCCAATTGTACTAGGTTAATGTATCATTGTCCAAATCCAGCTTTGTGTCTGTAAGTCCACAAAGTCTTCAGAATTGCTGTTTTAGCCCGGGACAAATTTTTCATGCAGCAGTTTTGGTCCTTTAGGCGTCCCACTTCCTTCTCCTTCGTTCGTGAGCTTTCTTTTGCGTCAAGTAAGCCATAAAATGTTGTATTTTGCATCATTTATACCTGAAACTTTACTAATCATGTTCGTTAGCTCATTTATAGGAAAAAGGACTAAAAGTGCATGAAATATATAATTTGTTCTCAAAACTAGGCTAAAATATGGGCAAAATAAATTGATATAGGCGTGTAAATTTGCCTATCATCAAGTATTATCAATAATCATACACATAAAACATAATGAAAAAAGACAACTTAAATATTCACGAATTATGTTACATGAGTCTGCCATTTATTATGTTGTTTAAGCAAAAAAATATGTACTCCGTTAAAAGTCATTGTTGTCAGTCTAACATTATACAAGTTATTAAAGTATAATAATATATCATACATTACTTATATATGAAATGTTACTGTATAACTGTGTAATACACATTAAAAATTGGTACAATCGGTCAGTTAACATTCACTAATTTTACTTTAACATCATACATTTTATTAAAGTATAATAGTAGATCATACACCAACTATATAATATATGTTTTTGGGTAACTGTGTAAAACACAGTATGTTACAACTATTTACTATAATAGTTTCCAAATTACATAGTATATACACACATATAACTACGTTATATTTATAAGTTATTAAGTAACAAAATTCGATCTTTGAAAACTGTACTAAATGGTTATGAAAATGTTATACATTGATTAATAATTAAACATCAGATAAAAATTAAAAATATCAATCAAAGATTCTTTCAGCATATCAACAAAAAGAAATTAAAATAATTATTCAATTACAACTAAACTAAGCATACGCATTTAGAACAATAGATTATCTTCTTCACAATTCCTTTGGAAGGAAATTACACATCCTACGGTTGTGGCCTGTACGTCTACATTTACCTCAATGATTAGAGCTTGCAGTAAGAGATTCACTAGATTTCAAATGCCTTATTTTCTTTGGCCTACCCGAAGGTCTTTTGTATTTGGGTGGCAGAACTTCTTCGTCATTAACAAATTGTGGAACATTCCAATCCTTCATGTCCGACATTGGAACTATCAGGAGTTCATATGTCTTGACAATGGTGCTTGGCCTATATAATTCTGAGTAGTAACGACCATACTCTTTAACATCAATATTTTTACTCTTTAAAATAGCAATTGGATATGGACATGGTATTTCTTCTGATATCGGTCACAGTTGCACATGCCACGATCAATATCAACAATGTACCTCCTTCCTGATTAATATACATAGTACAGATAACTACTAACTGCCTTAACCTGTTAGAAATGGATTATTTAATACACATAATAAAATAGAATTTATAACAAATAAAGATATTTAATTACACAATTATTCTGGTGCATATCGTTATCCGCAAAACTTTAACCCCACTATCAGTCAGAATTCTTGAAATCTTCTCCCAAATGTTGTGTTGGTCTAAGATGCAATTTGACTGTTCTTACAATTCAATACAACAAATAAAATTTTAACTTCCTCAAATAAACCTAAAAATGAAGTTCCCTAGCCTCTATCAAGCAACCTTTAATACATTCAACTATATTATAGGTCATCATTCTACCTCTATTAATAGGAGAGTGACATCGAGATCATTTTTCATGACCAACTTCTTCCAGAAATTCCTTAACACTGGGATCAACCTTACCAACCTTTGTCATAATGTAATCAAAATCTTCTATTCTATAAGCCTTAGCCATTGAATAATAAAGGTCACTAAGTCTATCTTTGTTTTTCCTAAAATATTTGCAAACATTTTTTCATAAATGCCAAATACAAACTAAATGAGAGACATTAGGATAAACAATGCTCACACCTTTGTTGATACTCCCATTTTGATCTGATGGAAAACACATATTATCCCGTTCCCCAAATGCTTCCCTAAATTAACGAAAAAAACAAGTCAAGAAATTATCATTCTCTGAATCCACAACACTGTAGGCTAATAGAAGAATAAATCCTAAAGAAAAAAATCCAAATATTATGTATAGGTCAATAATATATGTACTACATTGAACAGGTCTCTAATTGAAAACAACGAAAACATTTAACAACATACATATTTATAAAGTATAATACTACATCGTACCTTATAAACATAGTTTTAAGGAATTATACATTAAATGTTTGTAAATGTATAACCCATTAAATGTGTTACTGGTAAGAAAATATGAGTATTTATAATATCATACATACACTCTAACGTATAATCCATACTCATACACATAAAACACAATGGAAAGAAAACTTAAATTTTCACAAATTTTGTTTCATGAATGTGCCATTACTTACGTTGTTTAATCAAAAAACTGGTACCTCCTAATAAAAAAAAACCAACATAATATTTGTAGGTCAATAATATATGTACTGATTTTGCAAGTCCATATTTTATTATACATACAAGAGCAATGTATAAACATTACTAATAAATACAAAATGTACAATGAATACAGAAAAAAAGTTTAAAAGTTTTGTATAGTACTTGCACCATCAAGAGTGCTTGCCGATATGGATGTTCCTTGGTATGAACCACTTAAATGAGCACCATCTACAACTATAATAGGTCGGCGAAATTCGAAACTCCTTATCATAGGAAGTAAGGCAATAAACACGTATTTAAACTTGTTATCTAACGCTTTATGCATCGGAATGTATGATCCTGGATAAACCTGGTTCAATATAAAGATGTAACGGGGTATTTTTCGATATCCATCAGCTGGTCCACCTCTAAGCATCATAATTGCCTTCTCTTTTATCCGTCAATCCATCATGTAGTTAATATCAACACCGTAAACAACCTTTATCTCTTCAATTATGTCCACGGGTGTGTGCATTCTCTTGTAATTAACTAATTTTGGTGCTGTAAATTCACTGACAAAAGCTTTTGTCGTTAGTACTCTTTCACTCAGACTACATGCATGTTCTGAATCAAATCTGTTTATCACAAAGATTTTAGAATGATTCATAGAAGACGTCTTTAGGACCCATTTGCAGTCTTTATTATGATAGTGTAGTACATAGCTGCATATAATTTAAACATGTTGTTAATGTATTAATATACTTATAAAATTAATAATTTTTGAAAAAATACTAAAATTGCCCAGTTACTATTTTATTATACATTCGTTGGAATGTATAATGCCATAATATATATTGTTAATGAAATAGCTATTAAAAAAACCATCATCATCACATCAACCCCTTTAAAATAGCTATTACAAAATAAAACATCCATTAAAGCATCAACAAATAAATATTATTTTTTTGTTCATACCTTTATTTGTTATTTCATTTAGAAAAGGTGTTGAAGTCATTCGATATAACATATTTTGCATAACTGATACCAGCGTTTTCTTATCCTTATAAAGATGGTTAACCTTTATTTCAGTGTTCTTACAATCAGTAATGAAATTTTTTACTTAAAATTCTGGAACGTATAATGAATACCGATTCTGCGTTTCAACAACCGTTAAAGCAACAAAATTAGATTCACTACCTTCAATAGACAATACTGCCCCAATTTCACTATCAAACTCGATATTCTTATTTGATTTGTCAAAAGTTGATATACCTAGTGGAAAATTAACAATCCTCGTAAATTGTTTCTTCAACTCAATGTAAACCTTCACTCCATTATCATTTCTTATGATAATTAGAGAGGAATTACCATCAATGATGTATTTAACTTCAATTTTTTTCGTATATCGTCAACATTCAATTCCATCGCTATTGTCGTAATCAATTTTAGAAAGTTAATACTTTCAGAAATAATAATGGCATCACTTTTGTATGATTTATAACTGATTTACCACTCCCAGACACTGGAATGCTACAACAATATGGGGATGTTCATAATTTTTTTTAGAAATCAAGAAAAGAGCTGACTATTTTTTGTCTCAAAAACATATTTCAACAGTGATGAAAGAAAGAAGTCAATTTTTTTTCTTCTCAAAAATGTATTTCAATAGTGATGAATATTAACAGTATTGTTTAAGAGTTTTTTTGAAATTTAAATTTCAATTCCTATATTAACTCATACACGAATTAATTATAGGTATTTAATATCGTAATTTAAGGAATAGGGAGATATTTTCAGATTTCTCTTTCCTTAATTGTAGGCAAAATAATTTTATCATATATCACACCAATGTATAAAAAAGCCACAAATATATGAGTATATTTGGTAAAATAGGGAGAGAGAAAACCTAAAGAAATTTTCTGTAAATATTTTCATATTACATGGGATTTCTGTGGTTTATATTTTTTATTAACATGAAAAATTCATAAATTTTAAATCTTAGATCCATGTATGACAATTGGCTTTCCGTGACTTACAAGTAGCTTTACAAGTGGTTTTCTAAAGTAACTTACAAAACAGCGTGCAAATAGCTTTGAAAATAATTTTAGATTTGTAAGTAGTTTCAAAGCAGCTTGTACATATTATTTTATGAAGTGGGAGTCAAATCAATTCATTTTGTATATTAATTTCAAGAAAAATAAAGCCTCTCCTCCTAGCTTCTTTTTCTATATTTTGTTGCCTTGTATTTTTTTCACTATTTCATACAATGTTATCAGTACGAGACTTTATCAACTTGTACAAGATTACTTTTATTGTAGTCGTTGTAATCGGGGGTGAATTTACATACAAAAAATGGGGCAGGAAACTTGTGGTCTCTTTGTAAAATTAAGTATTTTATGTATCTATTTTCTAAAATTAGTATAATAATACCTGCTGGTGTATATATGATATAAGAAGTCTAATGGTGCATTTGATTAAAACATTATTTGCCTTGAGGACTAGAAATCAATTACCACTAAATACATTTTTCTTCTATTTTTCTAAAGGTGCACCCCTCTGGTTATGATATCAATGGTTATATTCTTTATGTAAGAAGTAAAATTTGTATTAGTATTTAATTAGGTTGGTTTCATTTGGTTCCCGGCGGAACCGAGATTACTGGTGGCTATGATAGAAGGAACAAAGTTGGCCAGGTGGTTACGCCAATCAAATGAAAATCCTCTCCATTGTATCGTTCTTACTTTATGCTCTCTTTATGTCTATTTCAATCAGTGTTCTCCCTATGTCTAATGGTTTTATAGGTAACACATTTTTCTAAGTCAAGAAAATAATAATTGAGATAGAAAAATTGCAGCAACAAAATATAATATTTAATTTTAAATGTAGTAAGTGTTACAATCTCTATGATAATCCTCTGATTCTTCAAAGTAATATGAACTTGGACTTGAACTTGATTTGAATTAAAGGGCTTGAGTAGCTTGATCTTGAATCTTCGCCTTCAGACTTAAATTTGGATGTTAATTCACCACAAACACTTGGGTGATTACCACGAATGATGAATATGAATAAGTAACTTGATCTTGAACAAAATTTCCTTCGTTATTGATCTTGAACTTGATCTTGAGCTTGATTGTTTGAAACTTATAACTTGCAGAGA
This sequence comes from Capsicum baccatum var. pendulum, assembly GCA_030864225.1. Classification (NCBI taxonomy): domain Eukaryota; kingdom Viridiplantae; phylum Streptophyta; class Magnoliopsida; order Solanales; family Solanaceae; genus Capsicum; species Capsicum baccatum. Next base: position 165,944,520 of record CM061558.1, on the reverse strand, counting down.
AATTATGGGTTTTGATCCACGAGCTCTCTTCTTGTTTTTTGTTTCTCCCCAAATCCTTCTTTGTGGGTTATGAGGACCCTTATTTATAGTTGAAGGGGCAAGAAAATTATGGGATTTGATTGGTTGGTTTGAAATTGACCAATCACATTCTTTTGGTGAAAAGCTCTAATTTGTTTGGCTAAAACATGTCACCTGCACACGTGGCATGATTTTAGTGGATCATTTCGATTAAGTTGGATTGCCACATAATATTAACACATGTCATGCTTTTAGTGGCTCATTTCATTTAACTTGGGTTGCCACATAATTTTGACACATGTAATGTTTTTAGTGGCTCATTTAATTTAATTTGGGTTGCCATATAAAATTGACACATGTCATGCTTTTAGTGGCTCATTTCATTTAACTTGGATTGCCACATAATATTGACACATATCTTGTTTTTAGTGGTTTATTTCATTTAACATGGATTGTCACCTTATATTAAATCAACCTCATGTATTTGAGATTAGATGATTAATCCAATTATATTAATCATATTATTTGGACCATTTTCTTGAATTTAATATAGTCTAAATAAATATATGAATTTAATTTTAATAAAATTTCAATACCCACAAATGCCCCTACTTCAAGACTTGAAAATTTTAATTTTTTTTTTAAATCGACAGACTAGAGTTGAAGTATAATTAAGACAACAAGTTTTTTTTTTGTCTTGTACATAGTAAATACTTGTTTCTTTGGTTTCAAGTAGCTACAAAAATTCACAAAGATGTATATATATTTTTTCTGAACTCCGTGTCCGATCAAAGTATGTCATAAAAATGAAACGAAGAGAGTAAATAAATATTCATATTGAAAAATTTTCACATACAAAAATTTCACTAGTAGTGAAATGATAATTTACTTGTTGCAAAGTGGGGTCCACATTTTTTTTTACCGTTATATTTAAAGCTTTTGATAAGCTTTAAGAGATTTTTTGATAGGAAAAAAAATATTTTTATCCTTATCCAAAAATATTTGCCTTATCATCATTGCGTTTGTGTTGAACTAGAATACTATTGAAACTCTCATTTTCTTTAACTATAAATAGTAGCTAGCCTCTTTGAAACTATTCAACAATTATGTGGAGAAACTTCTAATAATCAACCAGCAAGAACGTTATCGATCTTTACAGCCAAAGGGTAATATACATCCTTTCTTTTTAATAATCAATAACAATTCATCCTTCCCCCCCTTTTTTTTTTAACTAAAAACGATTATGTCCCTTTTTTTTCATTCTTTAACTGTAAACGTAAAATCAAATGGCACTTCTGCCCAAAAGATGGAAAATGACGTCATGTAGCAGCCTTTTTTTGTACCAAAAATGTGGCCTAGCCACTGTTTTACTTTTTGCTCCAAAAAAAAAAGTGGCCTAGCTATTGTTTTTGACTTTTCATAGTTTTTTTCTTTTTTAATAAAATAATATAAAAAAATAAAAAAAATTTCTTTTGTTACTTACTTTTCGTTTTTCATTTTTTTTGGACTTTTCAATAATTTTTTTTTTTAAAGAAAAGTAAACCAAAAAAAATAAAAATAAAAAAATACTTCTTTTGTTACTTCGGCAGCTCCCCCCCTCTTTTTTTTTTTTTGCTTTAACACCATAATTTCATTGCTTTAAGATATAGAATATATGAGCATAGGGCGTCGTAAGTGTCACTTTATTTGAGCCAAAGACTGTACACCATTTAAGGAAGAAACTTTACATAGCCTGCAGCTAAAACTTTTACACCGTTAGAGGGCGTCGTAAGTATCGCCTTATTTGAGCCAAAGACTGTACACCGTCTAAGATAGAAACTTTACTTAGTCTGTGGCTAAGGCTTTTACACCATCTGAGGGCATCGTAAGTATTGTCTTATTTAAGACAAAGACTGTACACCGCCTAAGGCAAAAAATTTACATAGTCTGCGGCTAAGACTTTTACACCATCTGAGCCAAAGTGTTGCATTGTCTGAGCCAAAGACTTTACACCATTAAGGTAGTGACTTTACATGGTCCAAAGTCGATATTCTTACACTGCTTAAGCCAAAGACCTTACATTATTTGAGGCAACCATTTTACACTGACTGAAAACATCACACAGTTCAATTCAATAACTCTATATGATCAATATTTAATTGAAGTTAATGATATTAGAATTTAGAGTTCATAATTGTTGAACTATCGAGTTATTGAAGGCAATTTCTAATGAAATACTCTTTTTTTGCAGTTTGAATCATGGTTTACTTTAGAGATTCAATATCTTCTTTATTCGAGCCACGTTATCTTATAATATCCAATCACAAGGATAGTGAGGTGAAGACTAAGTTACTCATTGGTATGCCATTGGCCGGACAATACGTTGCTCCGTGGTCGCCTTTGTAAAATCTACCTGGTTTAGACCAATGGACTCTTGAATTCCACAGTCGTCCACCTAGGACATGGATGATTTGCTCTTCCAATCATTAGACCAAGAATATTTCTAGTATGTTTCCATGCTTGGGATGATGAATTATAAATGGAAAGAATAGGTGGGATAAAACTTTTCATCTTAGTGACGAGTTCCACTACATTCCTGGCTATTGGGAATGGGCTGAAGATGTTCTTAGTAGGAGCTACCAAACTTTAAAGTATGCAAAGATTTACTATGTTGTATATGGGTCACTCTTTACTTATGACTATAATACAAATATCTTATAGGCCTTCTGTGAAGCTTGGTGTCCTATTACGAATACGTTGCTTACCTCAGTTGCAGAAATATCCCTGTCCCTTTGGGATTTACACGCCATTGGAGGTCTTCCAATAACAGGAAGTTGTGCCGGATGTTACAAAACTTATAGGCATTTATGATAAGGGGAAAATGTTTCTTCCCAAAACTTGTGAACAATTACTTGATGCCTTCCATCAGCTTTGTGAAGGAAATGGTGATAATCCGAGCGTTTCTATGAGAAAATGGATACAATTTTGGTGTAAGAAAGCTTTTAAATACGGTCCACCTCTGTGAAGAAGAGAAAAGTAATCCATTTGTATGAAATGATCTCATAATCCATCTGGAAAGCTCGATAAGGTAGTTAATTGGTCATCCGAAGAAAAGGCTTATTTCATAGTCTAGGAGATAAGAGTCACAAGAAGGACGATACATACTTAGCTGACTTTTTATCCTGCTGGTTGTGTGCATTTGTGTTTCCTACGATGGAAGGAGATGTTATCCGTCCAGGAGTTTTTAGAGTTGCTTGTCACTTAGCAAGTGGGTAAAGAGTTAGCCTTATGGTTCTGGTCTTAGCTAGTATTTATATGGGACTAAATGTAATTTCAGAATATCCACGGCTTGATCTTGTTCGGGTGTGCTTCCCATTTCATTATGTATACAGTTTGCTGGCCCGCTACTTTAATACTCATTCTTCTTTGAAAGATAGACCAAGCGATCCCGTCATGACCGGATATTCTGGCGAAGGTAATTCTAGGTACTACGGTATATAAGAATCAAGAAAACGTATACATCAAGGAGGAACCATTAATTGGGATGGAACATTGCTCGAGAGGCCTCAAGCCTGCCACTACTATGATTATGGAAATGACAAAGAATTTCAGTCGAATTTTTTCATGAGCCTTCTCTCAAACTATCTTGCTTTAAGGGATGGGAATGCCTTTATTATTGGGCCTTATAGTCCCCACAGATTTAGCCACCAATTTTTCCTTTTCCAAGATTCCCTTGGCTTACTAGACCAAGATTTTTGAGAGGCTTCGTTAGAAGATGGACTGAGACTTGCACGCATTTGTGTGTTTGATAAATCCATGGGAAAGGCGACATTTCCCCCAAATAATACTAACTTGAATACAGTCTCATCGTCCAATTATAAAGTTTGGTGGGAAAAGGTGCGTGGGAGTGTTCTAGAAGATCACATACGATTTTTAGTGAGTGTCGTAGGGCTTAGCATTGATTCCTTTCAAGAATGTGAGAAAAAAGCATTAGTTGTGCACAACCTCTTATTTTGTAGTCCAAGAAAGTCATAGAAGAGATTAAAGAACCTCTGCATGAAGAAGATCAAGAAGAACAAAGGGCGATCCCACCTCATCAAGTTCCCAACAAGTGGCTATCTGAAGATAAGAGTGCTAAAAGCCATGAAGACCGTTGTTGGAAAAAAATGAGACCATCCTTAGAAGAACCATAAAATGCTAATTTTCATATAGTAGAGATTTCTAGTGATAATATTAGTTCTTCAAGGACACCGACAGCTATCAAAGAGGTAATGGTTCAAGCTTTCTCCTCTATTCTATGGTTTATCCAATTATTTTACTAATTGTTTTTTTTCTTTTTTCCCTTTACAGCCAAAAGATGTCAACATACTAGATGCTCATCATTCAGGTAGGCCACAAGCCAGTGGCAAATTTGTTGCCGGACCAGACTCTATAAAAGCCCGTTCTGCCTCAAAATTTGAGGTAGAGGTCACTTCTTTCCCCATTGTGAAAGCTAAAGCAAGTGCAGACTTAGATTTCCACAAACAACCAGCAATATCCATGTCTGTTTTTGATGGAAGGAAGGTCATCTCGAAGCTGAAAAGGGAATTTTGTATGAAAGCTTGGTCTAGCATTCGCATAAAGTTAGAAAGTCTTACTGCAGATTGTGCTTCTTCTCTTGTAGATGAGGTCCAAGTAGTACTTAAGGACATGAGCAGAATGAGTGTAGATATTTCTCCTTTGTAGAATTTATTGGAGTATTTCTTTGAGATTGCCACTTCCTATGATCAAGAACGGTCGACCCTTATTGATAAGGCCGAAGAAATCGAAATGTCAGAGTCATATATAAAGGCCAAGGAGCATCTTGAAATTGTGATGAAGGAAAAAGATGAGAAATATAAAGAACTATCTGTTGCTTGCCAATATCTTGAGAAGGCAAGAAAGAAGGTAAAGAAGTTGAAGGATTTTCGAGATGCCGCCAAAAAAGAAGCTAAGGAAATTGAATCCAAAGTCTCCACTGTCGAAGAAGAGTTCACCAAGTATGCTGAAATTTTCTTGGCAGCTCAAAATGCCTCAAATGATGTTAAACAGAAGAAGCAAGTTTTAGAGGATTCTCTCCAGGATTTACTTAATTATAAGTTGTGTTTAGACTAGCTTTAGGATATGTCATTCATTGTTTTCAAACCTTTTTTATTTCTTTCCTGATGTTTTGTCTGATTAGTTGAATTTAGTAACATTAATAAACTCATTCCACTTGGCTTTATATTGAGTAATCTTTTCAATAATTTTTTAAATTTTTAGCTCCCAAAATCGTTTACTTATAATGCATCGATGATATTGTACTAAGCCTCAACTTGAGCCAAGTTTCGTTCTTCAACATCTTATGTTTTCAAGGTAGAAAATTCGTATTTGGAGACGAGAATACCAAAATTATGAGCTACTTGAATTTTTTTTCAAAAATCAGACTTCTTGATTAAAAACATACCCAAAATCCAGAATTTTAGAGTGTTTGGGTCGTTCCAAGTAATATCTTTTTTAGGTCAAGTTTAAATGCCGTCGGATAGACATTTTCAGATTTCCATGACTACACCAAAAATATTATATCTTGATGCAGAAGTACTGAAACCAAAATATGCTTCATCCCCTATAAAATAGACTTCTAAATCTAAAACATATCCAAAATTCAAGATTTTAGAGCATTTGGATTGTTCTAAAAAATATTTTGAATTCAAGTTTACATGCTGCCAGACAGACATTTTCAGATTTGCGCGACTACACCAAAAATATTACATCTTGATGTAGGAGTACCTAAATCAAAATTCTCTTAATACCACATAAACTAGACTTCCAAATCTAAAACATATCCAAAATTCAAATTCTTAGAGCATTTGAATTGTTCTAGATAATATTTTGAAGTCAGCTCAGGTTCTGTTTTTCTCGATTTTGAATGCTCGAACTATGAATTTTTTTTGAGACTAAACTTAGAATAAAACTCTAAGCGCCTACGTACCTCAGTGAAAAGGATCAAGTCATAACATAGTTATGACGGAGCAATAAATTTGCTTATTTATTATTTTTTTTTTGATTTTTTTTGTGTCCTAACTTTTGCCTAGGCTGCCTCTTTCGAGATTTTCAACCTAGCAGACTTTTTTTTTCTTTTGTGGGCCATACACAGTTTATACTCCTGTGGGCCAGGAGTAATATGCAATTTATGCTCGTGCCTTAAGGAGCATTCTTCTTTTCTTCAAGGATAGTATCTTTTTATGAACTTTCCATTGATGGGGCCAATATGCAAACCTTCAGAGTCAACAATTTTGTAAGCACCACTTGAGTATACTTTTTGTATGACATATGGACCATCCCACTTAGCTGAGAACTTGCTTCCATATCGACGAGAGGTGATAATGGGTCTTCTTACAATGACAACTTGGTCACCTACTTGAAAGCATCCAAGGCGGACCTTCTTATTAAATGATCGTAAGAGGCGGAATTGATAACATGCCAGGTTTTGTGTAGCATCTAGCCTCTTTTGATTCAAAGCCTCCAATTCTTCAAGGCATAATTGAGCATTCTCTTCATCAGTAAGTCCTTCTTGAATAGCAAGCCGTAATGATGGGATTTAATGCTCAAGTGTCAAAACTACTTCAACTCTATAAATAAGTGAATAAAGAGTTATCTGTGTCAGAGTACAATACGTTGTTCTATATTCCCAAAGAGATTCTTCCATCCTATCATGCTAATCTCTTTTAGATTTTGAAATGACCTTATTCACCAAGTTACAGAGTGTCTTGTTGAATGCTTCAGCAAGGCCATTGGCAGCAACATAATACATAAAGGAGTTGCGTTTCTTAAAGACAAAAAGATCACATATCTTGGTCATTAACTTACTATCAAATGGATTACCATTATCCATCAGTATATATCTCCGAATTCCAAAGCGATAGATAATATTGACTCAAATGAAGTTTGCCACATTTTCTTTCTTTACTTCTTTTAGAGAAATGGTTTCAACCCATTTTGAAAAATAATCAACTGTAGTTAGGATGTATAAATATCTACTTAAAAACTTTGATAATGGTCCAACAACATCCAATCCCCATGCCTCAAAAGGCCATGAAGCAATAGTTGGGTGTAATACATCTTCGGGTTAATGTATGAAATTTTCATGAAATTGACAAACTTTACACCTTCAAGCGTAATCTAAGAAATCTTTGACCATAGTCTTCCAATAGTAACCCATCTTTTTTATATGAAAATGAAGCTTAGGCACAGAATTATGACCCCATACACTCTATAATGAGCTTCTTGCATAGCTTGAACAAACTCATCTGTGCCCAAACAAGGTAAGAGTACTCTATCAAATGATCACCTATAGAGTGTACCCTATAGTAAAGAAAATGAGGGGCTCATCTTTGGATTTGTGTTCTATTTCAAGGGCTTTCTGGTAAAATTCTATAACACAAGTAATTAATTATTGGATGCAACCAGTCTTTAATATCGGCATAAGAAGCGGTGATAACTTATTCAAATTCCTCTACATTTTTATATGGTGGTACTACCCATCTTTGGCAAATGATGACTTGCATTTGATCAGGAGTTACCAATGTAGAAGCTAAAGTTGCCAATGTATCAACACTTTTGTTTTTTATCCTAGGGACATGATGAATGGTAACTTCTCCAAGCCAACTTATCAACTTGTGAGCGTCATCACAATAAGGAAGCAACTCAGGCTTCTTGATCTCATAATTACCCAAAACTTGATTGATCACTAACTTGGAATCTCCAAGGACTTGCAATTGTAATTGTTTTATAGAGACAACCATTTCGAGTCCAAGTATGAGCGTATGATATTCAGCGACATTATTAGAGCAACATTGTGTTAAAGTGAAGGAATATGGCAAAACTTCCTCATTTGGAGTGATAAACACTACTCTAGCACCATCTCCCTCACGATGTACAGTGCCATCAAAGTACATCTTCCAAGAAGATTGGATTTCTACAAACATAACAACTTCATTAGGTAGTTCATCAGATAAATTCCAAACATGTGGAATTAGATGGTCGGCTAAGAAATCTGCCAGAACTTGTCCTTTCACTACCTTTTGAGAGATATATACAATTTCAAATTGTTGTAATTGTAAGTACCACCTTGCTAGTCTATCACTTAAGACAGGCTTGGACATTAAAAACTTGATAGGATTCCCTTTTAAGACGAGTCGTACAACACGAGCTTGAAAGTAATGCTTTATTTTCTAAATTGAGAATACAAGTGCCAAACACATCTTCTCTATGGGCGAATACTTTATCTCATTTTGTGTCATCATCCTACTTAAGTAATAAAGGGCATTTTCTTTCCCTTCATGGTTTTCTTGTTCTATAAGTGCCCATACTTATCTTTCTTATTCTGCAATATATAATATCAATGCCTTTCCAGATATGGAAGCTACGAACGTAGGAGGCTTCATTAGATAAGACTTTATACTCTTAAAAGAATTGGTGTAGGCCTGGTCCCATTCAAAGGGGAAATCTTTCTTCATAAGACGACTGAATGGTTTACCCTCCTAGCCAGGTTTAAAGTGAACCTTGTAAGATATGCCAACTTCCCTTGCAAACTTTTCAGCTCGTGAATATCTTTAGGCTCAGGCATCTTCAAAATAGCATCTACCTTATCTTGATCAATTTCAATCCCTTGATGTCGAACAATAAAGACAAGGAACTTTCTAGAATCAACTCCAAAAGCACACTTCAGAGGGTTTATTTTGAGTTGGTGTCTTCAAAGTCATTTGAATACCATTCTCAGATCATGTAAGTGGTCATCTCTTTTTCTTAATTTCACCGCTAAGTCATCAACATAGCACTAAATATTCTTATGAAGCATATCATTGAAAATATTCTGCATATCTCACTGGTAAGTAGCACCAACATTCTTTATACCAAAAGGCATCACCTTGTAGCAATATATTACTTTAGGAGTGTGGAAGGCCATGAGTTCTTTATCTCTTAGTGTTATACGAATCTTATTATACCTAGATAAACCATCCATGAAAGACATTGCCTTATATCCAGTTGTGGCATCAATCATAAGCTCAGGTATTGGAAGAGGAAATTCATCTTTAGGACATGCATTATTAAGATCCCTAAAGTCAACACAAACTCGAATTTGACCATTCTTCTTTCTTACAGGTAATATGCTTGAAATCCACGTGGGATACTTGACTTCTCGGACAAAACCTGCTTCGATGAGCTTGTTAACTTTAGTTTCAATCAAAGGGACTAATTCAGGTCTAAATCGACGTTGAGCCTACTTAATAGGGCGAGCACCTATCTTCACAGCAAGGCAATGAACTATAATTTTAGGATCTAACCCTTGCATTTCTTTATAGCTCCAAGAAAATACATTTTTGTACTCCATAAGCAACTTAACATACTTGTTTTCTTCATCTTCATCTAGTAAGGTGCTTATATACGTAGGCCTTTGATATTCATGAGTCCTAAGATTGACTTTCTTCAATACATCGACAGTATTCTTTACCCCTTCCTCAAGTTCAGGTGGTGCGTCTTTAGCGTCTTCAACTTCTTGAGGATCACCATCATTGAAAGATATGTAATGACATATATTAATATTAATGAACTCATCTTCGATCTTCACATGTGGGAGTGTACCATTCTTTCTGAACATTGTGATGTGATATGATGATCCTACACTTTCTACATCTTTTTTATGCTCCTTAGTATGAACAATAGTATGAGGTCTTACTTTGAGGACATATACACATGAAACTAAGACTTTTTGTTTCTCATCTCATTCTAGAAGTAATCAAACTGGAGGAACTTTTGTGAAAATTAGGCTCTTTAGCATAAATATATTCTTCTATCCTTCTATCATTTTCTTGTACTTGGGTCAGTGAACCTATCAAACACACAAACCTTTTTGTTAGATGCTACAAAATCGTCCTTAGGGGTAATGTAGTTGATACACGCCCTATTTATAGATATAAAGATCGGTGATAGTTGTTTGTAACCCAAACCTTTACGCAATTGTTTGAGAGCATACCCTTTCTTTATCATTATTCTCTGAGTAGGATTTAGACCATGGTTTGGCCCTCCTTATGCTTCAGGTAGGAGCTTCCCTAGCTTAGAGGATTTATCAGGATTATATCCAGTATTTTCCAATAACTTATAGGTGTTTGGGTTAAAACCCTCATTTTTATGTTTTTCAAGAAATACTTTATGCTGATCAAGATTATATGACTTGACAAAACCTTCCCCCAATATTGAAGATGACTTGATTACATTAATTTTCTTAATAGGAAAGGTCAATCCTCCTAATGTATTTTGCTGTAATTCAAAGGATTGTACTTCAACCTTCTTTTCCTTTGGGACATAATGGATAATTGGAGCCACCTTCTTACTTAAAAATGCTGCATTGATCTCGAGTACTTTATTCACATAAAAAAATGTTAGACTCTTTTCAACCACCAATTTTTCTTTTTCGTTGCTTCATCATTCTTCTTTACAATGTCAAACTTCCTTATAGCAACCACATCACCAACATCTACCTTCTTTTCGATGTGTTTCTTCAAGTAAAATTTTACATCTACAAAATAGGCTTCTACTTCAGTAAAAGGCTCATCGTCAATAACTACTTTCTTTTGTACTCCATTTTTAAAGTACTTAAAGAATTAGTAGTAGGTGGACGTGATCACTTTGTTATCATGTATCCATAGACTTCCCAATAAGATGTTATATGAGGTCTTTGTGTTAATTACATACATCAATATACTTGAACACATATCTCCCATGTTGACTTCCAGTTTGATTAGACCTTTGGCTTTTTGCCCCTCTTGATTGAATCCCTGAATCATAAGATGACATTAAGATAATTCATCCATCAAGATTCCAAGCTTCTTTACAGTGTGAATTGGGAGAATATTTACTCAAGAATCATAATCAATCATAATTATTTTCACACTGTGCTCACACTCGTAGCCAGCCACATACAAGGGATGATTATGTGATATCTCACCCAACAAGAGGTCATCATCAATTAATGTGATCTTTGCATCACAAGTGTTCACTTATTCAGAAAGAGGCTTAACGGGTTCTTTATCTGAAAGGATTAGAGGAAATGATAAGTCTCTCGTTGTTGTCTCTTATTTATCAATATTGCAATATTAGGCCTTGATGCCAATAAAAGATATCTCTTTATGAAACCAACTCGGCAATAATTCCTCCAATGTGACTGGGTAACGGGGCTTCGAACAATAATTTTTCACAATTTTCATCTTTCTCACTTTCTTCTCTGCCATTTTCCTTTGGGTTTTTTTTGACTATCTTTCCTTTTGTTGCTTATTTGCTCGGCTTCATTCATGAGATCATCTTACAATGTCTCCGTCGAGTCATTAGGATCCATTCTTCATCATCAATGTGCTCAATAAGGGGTTTACTTTCTTCTAATGATTCCTCCTTCACTATTGCTTCATTCATCATAAGAAGATGCAATGTCCTAGTTACATCGATGGGTTCAAAGTCACCAAATTTAATCATTTTTTGTGGGTTAGGACATTATAACTTTCATGCACTTCAACTAAGTTTCAAAGAAATATGGGATCAAGTGAACCAAAAGTGACCGATACTTGATTTGAACATTCCTTCTTATCTTCGAGCAGTATCTTTCCTTCATGGGAAAAGTCCATGACCTTTTCCTTGAAGATAAGACACTTTTCTATGGGATGACCCAACAATCAACAATATTTATAGTAGTTTTGATCCATATTCCTTCCAGTTTTATCTAGACTTTTTATTTCAGGTAAATCAAAGAGTTTATATGAAAGGAGTTCTTCAAATACTGCTGGAACATCTGAGTCCAACAACGGATATTTTTTTTCTTGCATCTCTTTTAAGGTCAAATTTTTGTTGGTAATATTCTGGAAAGATATGGTTTTCACACTTTTCTGTTTACTTAGCTTTGTGGTGATCCTCAATGGTGTGGCATTAACATTCATCGCCTCTTTACTTTTAGATTTTGGCACAAAATTGCCCCCTTTCTTTGCTTTTAATTTGTCTTTTCCTTTTCAGGGCTCGTAAACAGGTGGTCCTTGATTTCCACTTGAGGACATGCTTAACTCTATATCATGAGCGCATGTAACAAGTTCTTCAAATGACTTGGGTTTGATGCCCTGCAGGATATAACGAAGTCCCCAATGCATTCCTTGAATTCATATTTCTATCCCAGAAGCCTCACTAAGTCTTTCTTTATAATTAAGACTCGCGTTCCTCCATGATTTATGAACTCAATGACGTATTCATCTTCTCATTGGCCCATATTAGTAAGTTCAACCATACTTACAATACATTTTGTGCTATGGAAATGATTGAGAAATTCATGTTTGAGTTGTTCCCAACTATCAATAGAACCAAACTCGAGGTCAGTATACCAATCAAATACATTTTCTTGTAAAGAGTGCACAAACTGTGTAACAAGATAATCTCCATAAGTTCCAGCATTGTTGCTTGTTTCAATAAAGTATGCAACATATTGCTTTGGGCTCCCTTTACCATCACTGTTGAAATTTTAGAGGTTGATAACCTGTAAGCATCTTCAATCCACCAATTTTTCTTTTTCGTTGCTTCATCATTCTTCTTTACAATGTCAAACTTCCTTATAGCAACCACATCACCAACATCTACCTTCTTTTCGATGTGTTTCTTCAAGTAAAATTTTGCATCTACAAAATAGGCTTCTACTTCAGTAAAAGGCTCATCATCAACAACTACTTTCTTTTGTACTCCATTTTCAAAGTACTTAAAGAATTAGTAGTAGGTGGACGTGATCACTTTGTTATCATGTATCCATGGCCTTCCCAATAAGATGTTATATGAGGTCTTTGTGTCAATCACATACATCAATATACTTGAACACATATCTCCCATGTTGACTTCCAGTTTGATAGAACCTATAGCTTTTTTCCCCTCTTGATTGAATCCCTGAATCATAAGATGACATTAAGATAATTCATCCATCAAGATTCCAAGCTTCTTTACAGTGTGAATTGGGAGAATATTTACTCCAGAATCATAATCAATCATAATTCTTTTCACACTGTGCTCACACTTGTAGCCAGCCATATACAAGGGATGATTATGTGATATCTCACCCAACAAGAGGTCATCATCAATTAATGTGATCTTTGCATCACAAGTGTTCACTTCTTCAGAAAGAGGCTTAACGGGTTCTTTATCTGAAAGGATTAGAGGAAATGATAAGTCTCCCATTGTTGTCTCTTATTTATCAATATTGCAATATTAGGCCTTGATGCCAATAAAAGATATCTCTTTGCGAAACCAACTAGGCAATAATTCCTCCAATGTGACTGGGTAACGGGGCTTCGAATGATAATTTTTCACAATTTTCATCTTTCTCACTTTCTTCTCTGCCATTTTCCTTTAGGATTTTTTGACTATCTTTCCTTTTGTTGCTTATTTGCTCGGCTTCATTCATGAGCTCATCTTACAATGTCTCCGTCGAGTCATTAGGATCCATTCTTCATCATCAATGTGCTCAATAAGGGGTTTACTTTCTTCTAATGATTCCTCCTTCACTATTGCTTCATTCATCATAAGAAGAGGCAATGGCCTAGTTACATCGATGGGTTCAAAGTCACCAAATTTAATCATTTTTTGTGGGTTAGAACATTATCACTTTGATGCACTTCAACTAAGTTTCAAAGAAATATGGGATCAAGTGAACCAAAAGTGACCGATACTTGATTTGAACTTTCCATCTTATCTTCTAGTAGTATCTTTCCTTCGTGGGAAAAGTCCATGACCTTTTCCTTGAAGATAAGACACTTTTCTATGGGATGACCCAACAATCAATAATATTTATAGTAGTTTTGATCCCTAGTCCTTCCAGTTTTATCTAGACTCTTTATTTCAGGTAAATCAAAGAGTTTATATGAAAGGAGTTCTTTAAATACTGCTGGGACATCTGAGTCCAACAACGGATATTTTTTCTCTTGCATCTCTTTTAAGGTCAAATTTTTGTTGGCAATATTCTGGAAAGATATGGTTTTCACACTTTTCTGTTTACTTAGCTTTGTGGTGATCCTCAATGGTGTGGCATTAACATTCATCGCCTCTTTACTTTTAGATTTTGGCACAAAATTGCCCCCTTTCTTCGCTTTTAATTTGTCTTTTCCTTTTTAGGGCTCGTAAACAGGTGGTTCTTGATTTCCACTTGAGGACATGCTTAACTCTATATCATGAGCGCATGTAACAAGTTCTTCAAATGACTTGGGTTTGATTCCCTGCAGGATATAACGAAGTCCCCAATGCATTCCTTGAATTCATATTTCTATCCTAGAAGCCTCACTAAGTCTTTCTTTATAATTAAGACTCGCGTTCCTCCATGATTTATGAACTCAATGACGTATTCATCTTCTCATTGGCCCATATTAGTAAGTTCAACCATACTTACAATACATCTTGTGCTATAGAAATGATTGAGAAATTCATGTTTGAGTTGTTCCCAACTATCAATAGAACCAAACTCGAGGTCAGTATACCAACCAAATACATTTTCTTGTAAAGAGTGCACAAACTGTGTAACAAGATAATCTCCATAAGTTCCAGCATTGTTGCTTGTTTCAATAAAGTATGCAACATATTGCTTTGGGCTCCCTTTACCATCACTGTTGAAATTTTAGAGGTTGATAACCTATAAGCATCTTCAATCCACCAATTCTTGAAGTATATGGCTTAGCATATGTGAGATATGGTTTGGAAGAAACATCGTACTTGTCTCTAATGATTCCAACAATCAAGTCCTTTTGTTGGTGAATTGGGATAACCCCTCAGTAGATAATTTAATTTGCAAAATGTTCTTCCACAGTTAAGGTGTTAGTCACCATTGCTTGTATAGCCACTGAAGCTAAAATATTAAAGCATGGATTTTCCCTCAAATTGAATTCTGAGCAAAATAGTTCACGCAGAGTAATTAGTGCAGACTTAGTGATCAAAGCGTAATCATCTTCATGCATGGTGTGGTCTTTAGTCTTAAATGGGCTGAGTCGTGCTAAAGTCTTCTCAACGATCTCAGCGATATTTTCCCCTTCATCCAACTCATTAGGAAAAAATTTTGCCATCTTTAAAGACTGAAGTTCAAATACAGGATATGATACAGACGATACTTCAAGTGTTTGTTGTCCTAGTAAGTTTGCTTTGTTCCTAGTAATGGGCCCCACATTTTCCATGGTAGCATCAAGTATGTTATCCATTTCCATGGTAAACTTGGAGTCGGTAGCCTTAGCAACAACAGATTTGGAGTAAAACTTCTTGGATACCATTTTAGTATTCTTAAATAGGATGATTAATGTGAAGAGATGAGAGGTAGAGAAGGTCCCATTAGGCGTGCAAAAATTTGTAGACGACAAACTTTTCTAAGTCAAGAGTATAATAATTGAGACAGAAAAATTACAGCAACAAAATGTAATATTTTATTTCAAATGAAGTAAGTGTTATAATCTCTATGATAATCCTATGATTCTTTAAAGTAATATGAACTTGGACTTGAACTTGATTTGAATTCAAGGGCTTGAGTAGCTTGATCTTGAATCTTTGTCTTCAGACTTAAATTTGGATGTTAATTCTCCACAAACACTTGGATGATTTCCACGAATGATGAATATGAACAAGTAACTTGATCATGAAAAAAATTTCCTTTGTTCTTAATCTTGAGCTTAATTTTTTAAAACTTATAACTTGCAGAGAAATTATGGATTTTAATCCAAGATCTCTCTTCTTGCTTTTTGTTTCTCCCAAAATCCTCCTTTGTGAGTTCTTAGGACCCCTATTTATAGTTGGAGGGGTAAGACAATTGTGTGATTTGATTGGTTGGTTTGAAATTGACCAATCACATTCTTTTGGTAAAAAGCTCTTATTTGATTGGCTAGAACATGTCACCTGCACCGTGGCATGATTTTAGTGGCTCATTTCATTTAACTTGGATTCCTACATAATATTGACACATGTCATGCTTTTAGTGGCTTATTTCATTTAACTTGGATTGCCACATAATATTGACATATGTCATGTTTTTAGTGGCTCATTTCATTTAACTTGGATTGCCACATAATATTGACACATATGATGATTTTAGTGGCTTATTTCATTTAACTTGGATTGCCACATAATATTGACACATTCTATGTTTTTAGTGGCTCATTTCATTTAACATGGATTTCCACCTCATATTAAATTAACCTTATGTATTTGAGATTAGATGATTAACCCAATTATACTAATCATATTATTTGGACCATTTTCTTGAATTTAATATAGTCCAAAGAAATAGTGTATGAATTTAAATTTAATAAAATTTCAATACCCACAGGTGTCTCTATTGATAAGGATGAGTCTAAGTCCTTCTTGGAAGATAAGTTCACCACATTTATGTATTTAATAATCCTTGTCTGTAAGGTTTGTATATTCTGCTAGTGCTCTCTTATCTGCAAGTTATATGATGATGCTCCCAAAACAAGGTCTTTGGCAAAGGGTGATCATGAGTGTTTGATATAATCAAGTTAGAAGGTATCATTCGTAAGAGGGTGACTAAATTTTTTCTTCAAGTATTTTCAATCATTCTATTCTATGCTAATGATCACCAATATTAGTTTTATTTAATGTCTAGTTAGGACTAAATTCAATTATGCTTAAAACCACAAAAAGTGGTTGTATTTTCATAGGTTTATTGAGATTACAACTGAAGATATGTTAGAGAAAAGAATTAGGAATAAAATTTCAATTATTCACAAAATGTCACGTGTATTCACATAAATGTTCATTATCTCAGTTATATGGGATCCCATTGTCCATTTACATAGTTAATTAATACACTAATTCTTCCAAATGTGTTGGAAAAAGTCTTAACTTGCTTTAAAAGAAGCCTAGCAAGTTACATTATGTATTTACTCTTCCCAAAGCTCCAAACGAGTCAAATCTTGTCAAATTGTAATCTACATATGCAAAAACATTCATAGACACCTGTGTTGCTATAGTTTTATTTCGAATCCAAGAAGTCAACCCCGAATCTCCAAGGACAAAATTTACATTTTAGTTGAAAAACATCTCACCTATAATGTAAGAAACTCAAATCTAAAATTTATTTATAAAAATGGAATCTCAAATCGACCTTCAAATCATCAAAATCCGGTCTCATAACTATAACTCAAAAATCACCATTTTCCCAATTTAAACATTTATGTAAAAGTTGAATAATAAATAAAGTATCAAAAATACATAAATAAAGGTTTAACTACATACATAATGAAGAAATCATGAAAATATCCTTTTGAATCCCTAAAATGTGAATCCAAGTTCTCCAAATTGAGTTATATAGCTTACGTTTGAAAATTAAAATTTTAAAAAAATTTCAGGAATTTATTCTTCGGGAACTCAATTGATCCCTATCCAAGTTTATCTAGAATGAAACCCAAGTCTCACATTGGTGAAGACCACCGACCCGACAAGAAACCTAATGCCCTTCACGAATGGAAGGGTCTATATTTTCCTTCTTCATGAATGTAATCGAGGCCTCGAGAACATGAGGAAGGAATTTGTTGTACCAGCTAGAAGTTGAACCAGTAGTAACCAAAGTCTCAAAATTATAATGAATCCTTAAAATTTGTTGGAATCTCTATAAAGATAAATCAGATATATTACTAGATCCAAACAACTTCTTGGATTTGTTGGACCATTAAAATACCAATCTAGGATCGTCTTTACTAAATGTTGATCGAGTCAACCCTTAACTCCTAAATATTTTAAATTTTCAACCAATGACATGAATCTTATCTGAATGTCTTGAGACCCAAACCAATTGTCAATCAATTAAAAAATCACCTTTAAAACCTAGTGCAACTGTCAAAATTTTACTCAAACATCATCTACATCAAATGTTGACTTTGGCCAAATTTTTAGCCTTCCATTCTTTCAAAAATAAAAGCTCATCTAAAACCCACCCAACCACCTCAGATCTATGCCACTCATCTTCGTAGGTAAAAATATCTTATAAAATCTACATAAAGGTGTAAAACAAGAAAAATATATAGAAAACAAAAATGATCATGAGGGTCATTACATCATCCACCACTAAAAACACGTTCTCCTCAAATATAAGAAGAAAAAAGATGTATAAACTATTAAAAAGTTAGGGATACCTGCTACGCAAGTCCAACTCGATCTCTGTAGTAGCCTCCTCTATCGATCAATGTCACCATTGAATTTTAACTGAAGCTATCTCTTTTTAACTTCCAAATATACCTATCTAAATATCATATGCTCCCCCTCAAAAGTTAAATTTTGATCTAGATCCATCGAGTCTCATCAAATCATATGAGAACCATTAGAATGATACTTCTTCAACATAGAGACAAGAAAAGTAGGATTTAAAGTAGAAAGACAGAGGTAAGCCAACTCATAAACCACCTACCCAATATACAGAAGAACCTGAAATGGATCAATAAACCCCCAAACTAAGATTGTACTTCTTCCCAACCTTGTAAGACCTTTCAAAAGTGATACTTTTAACAATACCTTCTCCCCAAAGAGGAAACTCATTTCGATCCACATAGCTCTTTGTCATACTTCATACTTTAGTAAGACTACACCGATTCACTTTCACCTTATTAGAAGAATCTCTTAATAAGTTTGTCCCTACGTCAAAAGGATCAAACCAACCAATAAAACACCTACACTTTTTACCATACAAAGTCTCAAATATAACTATCTGAATAATGGATTGGAAACTGTTGTGAAAGTCTGTCAAAGTCAAGAACTGGTCCGAAGAACATCCATAATTAATAATACATGCCTGAAACATATCTTATAACACATGAATACCCACTCAGGCTGATCATTTGTATGAGGATGATAGGCTATATTGAGCTCCACATGAGTGCCCAACTCTTATCATAAAGACTCTTATAAATGCATTGTTAACTGAATATCTTGATCTCAAATGATGAAAATAAGTATACTATGTAAATGAACAATCTCATGGATATAAATCTTAGCTAGTCACTCAGACTTGTAAGTTGTTCAAACCGACATAAAGTGTGTTGATTTTGTCAACCTATCCATAATGATAAATATAGAATCAAACTTCCCCAAATTTTGAGTCAACCAAACTACGAAATCCATAGAATTAAGCTCCCACATTCCACTCAAGTATAGGCATCCTCTAAGTCATACCACTTTGTCTCTAGTTCTCATTCTTTAAAATATCCATTTTCATATTTCACCACCAGTAATACTGCTTCAAATAATGATGCATCTTTGTTGCTCCCAGATCCACAAAGTATCTTGAATTGTGAGATTCCTCCGTGATCACTCAAATTAAATCCTCAGCTCTAGGAATACAAATACGACCTTTAATCCTCAAAATACCCTTTTGATATAAAATGACTTTAACTTTGCCTTTCAGCACCTTGTCCTAAATCAACCATAATTTTTCGTCCTCAAACTATTTGGCTTTAATCTAATCTATAAAAATGACAGATCTCAACATATGCAAGAACTATAAAAATGACTCCCATCTCAACACTAATCTGTAAGACTCTGCTATACATGGCCTGTAATTTAGATACCAATGAACCTAGTGCTTTGATTCAAAGTTATCACAATTCAAAAATTTGTAAAATAATGGATCCTATATAACTCATCAATAGGTAAGCCAACACAAATATATAAATGAATAATCCATTAGAAAATACAAAATATAGAACAAAAACTCCTCAAATTCTTATGTCAGTAGTACAAGCCTCTTTGAGTCTACATATAAGTTTAACTCTATAAAATCCAAAAGGGAAGTAATAAGGAAAACAAGTATAGAGAAAATCTAAGAGACTGCAAATTAGCCAAGCAGTTAACTCAAGATTTCAATGTAATGCTCAATTAATAGATTATAGGTGCTCGTACTCCGTTCAGAACCTACATAACAACCGTACAAAATATAGTAGGAGTGTGTACAATATCCTCATGTACTTTGCAGAATAGTCGACTAATCTAAATTTGAAGCGATAGTGAGGATTAGTCCTATTTTGATAATAATCATAAGCACACCTCATTTCTTATAAAGGTGTCTAGACTTGACTAGCTTGAATCTCAGCAATAAAATATATAAATTAAGTCTAGATTATTATAAATCATTGTCAAATAAGAGTAATAAGGTCACTTTTATAAGCATCGAATCAATGTTTACACCATGATAAAATCAAATAAAGAGAATGCATTAATAGATCCATATGCCCCCGATATTTCCAAAAACGTATATATACACGATTCTATAGTGTAGATAGAGGGGACCTATGAGAAACTTTCACGTTCTATATAACCATTATGAAACAAACAACCCTATGTCAAGAAATGTCCTGGATGATCAACATCATTGTAATGCCTTGAGAGTACCCCCGGGACGTCACATGGTGTTTAAGACTACAAATAGTCCTAAGCTAACTCATGATATCTACTCATCATTGAACTCTCATAAATGTACACTCAAAACAGAAACAAAACTTTAAGTGGAAACCCAAAAAAATGTATAATCTCAACAAAAACTTTGTAGCATAGAAATCTTCAAATTTTTGGGGAACTGAAAGAAACACCAGTCAACTAGTCTTGACAAGCCTCTATTCTGATGATTGAAGAGTCAGTGGGACAGACCCCAACTGACTCAGACTAAAAACTAATTAACTAGCATAACAGTATTGAACATATAAAAACATTATAAACTTGGCCCTCAAACTATGAGAACTCACCAACTGTCGGGATGTAAGAAATAGTGATCGGAGTCAATCGTGCTACTAGGGATGAACAGCAAACCCTACATTATGAAATAATGTAGCACATCAACATATATGTGGGTCAGTACTTCTGCTATGTACTGAGTATATGAGGGTGAATGCATAGGTTTAAATATTAATGTGAAATAAAAAAACATGCATGCTAAGTGTAGATAGACTCACATTTGTTATGATTAAAACTGGAAGCTGAAATACCATAAAAAATGAATAATAAAGCATGATCTAGTAAGCTTAGTGAGTCATTACACTTAGTTTCTAAAATCTTTACTCTGATCTTTCTTTGTGGGAGATTCTTCTTACTAACATAAACTATGTGAGCTATCATGGAGTCCAATGTATTACCCATATTGGGGAGAGTTGTTTTACCCTTGCCATCGGAATAGAAACTAAGATTAAAGTGATCACTATACTTAGCCATAGTGGGGTGAGGCGACACTCTCTAGCAAGGTCCGTTAAACCTAGTAAGGAACATAGTTTCTAGAAAATAGGATGAACTAAACCCATATTCCTTTCTCAATGCTAAATACTACCCCAAAAACATACACTTATATGCTCATACTTATGAAATCTACCTTAAAATAGCATATGGGTTAGTAAATTGAAAAATAAATATGTTTCTCTAACTTAAACCATATACATGAGGAAAGATTATAGATTTTGTGTCTTATATAAGATCACAAGATCAAAACTGAACTTTAATCATGTCGCAATACTCATAATCTGAACTTATAAGCTTAAACTTTTTGTAACTCAATAACTTATGCTTAATCTTGAAATTATTCATTATCTCATGGTAAATATCAAAATCCATACTCAGAATCATTTTCATTATTCAAAACATAAGTAAACATGAAATTATATGCAAAATAATATTGTATTCATGAGTAAGCATCAATATCTAAAAGCATAGGAAAATGGACATCAACCTTAGTAAATCACATTCTTCAAAATCTGATAAAAACCAATCTTTTGGGCACAAGGATGAAAGAGTATCCTTACTCAAACCCCACATACCTAAATTTCTTGACTTCTTGGAGAAAGGTTGAATTTGGAACTTTGGGAGGTGAATTCATAGAAAAAACCTTACCTCTTTATCTCTTGGGAGAAGAGAGAGGAATAGTTTGATAACTGACTAACAAAGGGGCAAATAAAGCCTATTTGATAATTGGAGTCATGATAGGGAGTTTAAAGAGAAGAAAAGACCAAAAATCCCTTAATTAAAACACACAGGAATTTTCTAGTACCAGTCATAACAACTCAAGCTATAACTCGTTATTTTTAGACCACGAGTCACGACCTAAAGTCATGACCTAAGGGTCCATGACCGGCTCCTTACCTGTTACGACAAAAGGTCTTCATAATGACTCGTGACACTGGCAACGAGTCATGATAAAGTGTCGTGGTCAGGGATTGAAATCTTGGGCAACCTTTTGTTGTCACAATGAGTCCCTCATATCGGCTCGTTATGTCACACAATAAGTCATACCTTGGAATTACTATCAATGGACCAAGTTTGGTTTCCTTAGTACCGTGATAACGAGTTCCTCTAATGACTCATTATGTCTGATAACAAATCGTTATCAGAAGTCATTCTCAGTGGTTAATTTTGACAATACTTTATTAATTTTCCCATAACATTTTACCCCGACCTCGGATGAGTGCGAGACTGGTGGCATTGGAAAGCTAACTCGATTATCTATCTTTTGGAGGGTATAGATCTCAAAAAATGGGATATTATGATCAAGTACAGACATCACTAAACTAGGAAATACTCTGCATGATCCTACATTAGAATTTATCCTTCCACGTTCTAATATCCATGTCCATGTGCATGAGATGTGCTAAAAATATAAATAGATCCTTTATCACATCCCATTCTCAACATAAATAACAAATAAACAGCTTAGAATAATCAATGGCATAGTAAAATCACTTTGGTACATATCAGCGAACAATATAGGCTTTTTACCGATGCTACTCATTGAAATCATGCTCACATACTAAGATAATTAACCAAATCATGAATAAAATTGCAATTACCCATAATATGTTACTGGTACCCGCATAAACATTTGTCATTATACAGTACCTTTATTAGCAAACACAAATTGATTAAGTCAAACAACATACTAACACTTCAAAAAGAGTCAATGGAAGTCTAAACTTAAGTTAAAAGATGCTCACAAATAAAATTATTGATTTCCCTTCCTCAAAGCCTCAAAATAAGCAAAATATAGTCAAATATAATTTTCTTTAAAAAACAAATATGTAGAAACTAATATTGTTACACTTCTATTCTAGGTCCAAAAGTTAGTTTCAATAGTTTACTAGGATCTACAAGGACAAAACTAAATATTTATGTGAAATTGGGTTACCCATAAAGTAAGATGCTCAAATATACAATTTCACAATAAATGAAGCTCAAATTGACATCATCGAAATTTGGTTTCACAACTTTATCATCAAAAACACCATTTTCCCCAAATTTGAAACATTGATTGAAAGGTAAATCATCAATAAAGTATCAGAGAATGTGTAAGTAATGGTTTAAAATTATATTTAACAATGAAATCATGAAAATTCCCTTTTGAATCACCCCAAAATGTGATTCCAAACTCCCAAAATCGAGTTATGAAATTTATGTTCAAAAATTAAGTTTCAAATTTGCCCAGATAAAATGCTCTTAATCATAAAGGGTTCATTCATAAATGTGAAGACTAATTTCAAACTCAAATTCGAACATAAATCCAACCAAATTACCTTTGAAATCGTAGGCCCTCTATCCAGTGATGACCGAACCGCCCCTTTATTGTTATCGTGATGAGGGCTCACGAATGCAAAGAACGAAATTCATATACCCTTAACTAAAGAGCTGTAAAGTGAATCAACTCCCAAGTCCTTGAATAGTCCTTCATAATTTGTATAGAACCTCGACAAATTAAATATGCTACTAGACTAAAAATGACATAATAGACAAACTGGGATCATGAAAACATCAATACGAGGTTATCTATACAAAGTATCCATCGAGGTTAACTCTTAATTTTTAAATTTATAGAAAAATAATCCAAATCATATATGAATATCTTGGGACTCAAAGTAATTGTCGAGCTAACTAAAAAATTAACTTTCCAGACCTATGAAACTATTCGAATTTCATTGCAAGCTCATCTTCATCAAATGATGGCTTTCGTTAAACTTTTCAACTACACCTTTTAAACACTCATCCATAACTCGTTCATCATATGAGGAGCCATTTCACATACTCCCATAAACTATAAATGTCATACTACAACTATGTGAAGAGGTAAAATATGTAAAATTCACAAAACAATCATAAAAATTATTACATTTTTTGATAAATTAATAATATGTGAAGCATATAAAAATTCTTATAAGACTTGTTTATAATTTTTGTAAGGATTAAATTAACCTTTATTGATATGTTATAATCTCTATACTGATATTTTATCGTTACCCAAAAATTGAGGTGTTGATGTCACTATCACGACCCAACATTGATAGTAAGCCAAACACCAGAATAAAAAAAGTAAAATGAAATAATACACAAAGTAAGATAAATAAAACTTCTAGAATGAAGTCAAGTCAACACATGTACAAAATAGAGGATGTTGAATAAAATACCATAAAACCCCAAAAATAATGTCACATATGTAAAAGAATCTAATACAACTCAGAATTTTGAAATAATACATAGTCTGTCTCCAAAATAGAAATAAAGAAAACTAATAGATAGATGAGTCAGGACTCGGCTTTGAAAGGCCTAGAGTAGGGCAGTACCTCGAGAAATCACCAACTCAACCTTACAAATCAACCTCTATGAGTCATACTTGTGCTAGAATCTGCACCAAAAGAGCACATTAGGAGTGAGTATGATGCGTTTGTTCTCAGTAGATATCATAGGAAGACTGAGCAAAGTAGAAAATAAGATAAGTGAAGAAAATACTGAGCATGTAACCCGCAAGTATAAAAGTTCTCAAATGATAGATCACACTATCTCACTAGTATATCTAATATATATATATATATATATATATATATAAGCAAGAGAACAAGCATATACATAAGCATATATAGAAGCAAAATACACAACAAATATAACATAAAAGCAACACATGATGCTAAAATGCAATGCATTGCAATGGATGATGAAGTGAATAATTGAAAGTCATTGCGTGATCTGTTATATACACCTATCGAGCCTCAATACTCTCAAAATAGGACCCATGGGGGGTTCGCATCTTGTATAATATCTCAAATTTTCACTAATCTTAATCTCATGTATCAATCTACCAAATTGAAACATTCCTGGGTCTAGGCATTTTCAAAAGTATCCTATTTTCTTTCAAAAATCAATATTCCTTAATGGTAAAGATATCTCATGAATGTGGATGTATGAAGAGAGGATCTAATGTCGACAATCAAATAATATAAAGATATCTAATCCATTCAATATGTGTACAGGTGAGCCCATAAATTAATTCAATAAGTCAATAATTCATGATATCAGTTCTAGTTGGGTACCATGGACATAAATATGTATGTAAGACATCATTAAAATCATATCAACCCATAACTAGGGCATTTCTATTATGCTAAAGGCAAACAATGTTCAATAAGACTTGTAATATCTATTCAAGCCCCTGCACAAGAATCACATCAAGAAATAAGGCAGTCAAATATACATATAAAGACAATGATGTTAAATAAAGCCCTCGCATGGGCAACATGCAGTATATAATATTATAATCCAATAATAACAAAAAACATAAGTCCCCCATACAGGCATCATACAAACATAAGCCCCCATTCAATAGTTATTTTTCCAATTCATAGCATGCTTTACGTATTCATTAACTACCCAGCCCAATCTGAAGAAAATTAAAGGCATAACCTACCTCAAAATGATAAAATTCAAGCCTAAAGTCTTTCAACATGGATCATTCCTCTTTCGAATGGCCATAGAATAAAATATAACATTCAAATATAACATCAACATTTTAAAAGACAGCTAATGATACTCATATTGCTTATATTTAACCAGGATAAAAAATGAGTTCACAAAGTGATTTTGAAAACAAAAGGGGCAAAGCTAAAATTTTATTTAAAGCTACATTCCTAAGTTTAAAGGAA
Organism: Capsicum baccatum var. pendulum; assembly: GCA_030864225.1. Classification (NCBI taxonomy): domain Eukaryota; kingdom Viridiplantae; phylum Streptophyta; class Magnoliopsida; order Solanales; family Solanaceae; genus Capsicum; species Capsicum baccatum. The sequence continues at coordinate 165,918,529 of CM061558.1, read as the reverse complement.
TCTACAGTTGAAACCAAAATGAAAATAAGTTAAAAATAATGTCTAATTTGAAGAAAACTATTTTTATGCTTTTCTAAAAAAAATCCTCAAAATCCCAAGCTGAAACCTAGATTAAAGAGTGTTTTGATGGATATAAATTAATGTAAAGTAATTAAATTAAGGTTTTGGAGCTTCCCCAAGCTCAAATAGTGATGAAAACCCTAAAAATTACCCAAACTCGAAGCTCAAAGTCCAAAAATAATGAAAAAGGCAAAATAAGATTTTTATATTGTGGTTGCCTCTTAAGTGACAACCAATTTAGCATCCTAGTACCGCTTAAAAGATTCCTGTTTGCTATAGCGGCTACCACTTCAACGGTCTTAGGATTTGAAGAATTCCTTGGCTGCTTAAGCGGTTAGACTAGATATCAACTAGTGTTGATTTTGATGTAAGCCAACAATGCTCCCAATGGACCCTCGATATTTAAATGGGACCCCATAGAATCAAATCATATATGCTATCAGGCTAATTTCAATTTTCCAAACTCAATGTCGATGTCAAAGTTTTGATAAAGGATCATTTTCAACAAATTAACCCCCCCGACCACTTTATGGCAAATTTCACTAGTTTTTCAGACAAAACTCAAAATGCAAACTTAAGGCTCCAGTGCTGAACTAACCCCGTTACTAACCTAAATTAGATATTTTGAATCTAATAAAACTGTAGAAATCCCCATCCAATACTTAGAGCAACAAATATTGAATGAAGTCAACGATATAGCTTTTAAAGCCTCTAAAAAGCAAACTCTTCCAAATCATTCTCGATTGCATTGGAAATCATGCTAACTATACTCTATCACGACTCAATTTATTAGTCATAATGATACCTACTAAATACCACTTGTAGGTAAGCGAAACCACAATCCAGAGCTAACACAATAAGTTAATTTGGTAGAAAATGCCTAACATAGGCCAAATTTAAGAAACTTAAGTTATACACAGACCAAGTGTTATCAATATATAAAATAGACGATACAAGATACCAATTCCATGACCTAGTAGAGCAAGTACAAGAGAATCTAATTGTACCAATACAAGTTAAAAGTCCAGAAAGGTCAATATATCTATCTCAAAATAAAAGACTAAACATAAAGATAGAGAGAAATGGTCCTCTCGAACTCTAAATGCTCACCCTATCTTCGAAAATCAGTCACTACATGAACAATGATTAACGGTGATAGCAAGTACTTCGATCTACACTAAAAAGGTATAGAAGTGTAGTATGAGTATAAAAATAATGGGTACTGACAGCGGCAAAGCGTACACGCAAGTATACGTGGTCTTATCAAGTAATATAGTGGCCTTCAAAAAGCCAAGTATCGATCCCACGGAGACTTTATTAAACAATGATTTGATTTTAGTTTACAGTTTAGATTAATTTAGTGCGAATGTGACCAACAAAAGTTTGAAGTTTGTAATTGCAAGTAAAGTAAACAGTACGGATATTAAAGGTGTTGAGACAATTAATAGGAGAAAATCCTAGGGTTAAAGCACTCCGAACAATCATAATATTTTATTGAATTTCATTCATTAATTTGCTTATCTTGGTTGTTGATTCGTAGGGTTAATTGCATGATCATGGTTTTCTAACCTCTAATATTTTACCTAATATGGACATTACAACTACATCGTTGAACGTGGATATAATAATCCAATTAAATGAATTCAAGCTATCATCCTACATTTGAATCAAGTAAGACACCTAAGTACATCCCTGTCCTAGACGCTAAGTTCAATTCTTTATTTTATAAGAAAATAAAGCCCAAAACTTTATTTATTCCCATGTTCTATCTCCCTATTTCCTCTTCCGGGATCAAAAGGTCGACAATATTTGTATTTTACGGGTTATCAATTCATAAAATAATTAAATCAATAATAAAAAAACAACTAAATATGATGAGCAAAAATTAGTAGAAATTAATCCAAACAATAATAATCATGTTCTTGGCTTTAACCTCGGAAAGAGGAGGTTTAGCCGATAATATTCATAATCATAATCCAAATAATTGAATGCATGATATAAAAAATTAAAGAATAATTAAAAAATAATAAAACTTAATAAACTGTATAGCAGTCTCCGTCTTTCTTTTCCAAACCGTGTCCAGGTTATTCTATAAAGTGTGTAATGTATTATATAGTGCCTAATACCTAACTTATCCTAATCCTTCTAGTAGTGTATAATATCACATTCCATTGCTGGTCAACCAATCACATGTTGAGTAGGAAAATATTCTTGTGCAAGTTACCCGTGAATTGAAGCATGCAACACATGATGTGGAGCACTAAAATGGAGGGTACGTCGCACGCATGGCTGCACCGAAATGAAGCATGTGTTGCATGCAAATTGCATGCATCAACTGGAATTTATCTTGTAAAATTTCTATAAGGAATGGAAGTACATAAATACAGCATGTGACGTACGCTCATCGTACGCACACACTGGATATTGCGTCCAAAATTTTTGTTAAGTCTTTATCGTCCCATCTTTCATTCCTTGTATCGTGGTGTATTTCCCATAGATTTTCAATCTTTATATCATCAATGTATCACCTATTCAGCTCACAAATCTTCCTACAATATCACACACCACTAATTAGAGATCATAACAACACAATTTTCTCCATGACAAATCAAAACAAGAGCTAAGATAAGGCAAATTCTCAATGGTATTCCACTTATTATTTTGACTCTTGACTTAATAAAATTGAGCTTTGCACTTTACAAACAAGTTATTCCACTCATAATTACACATTTAAACCATTTGAAACAAATTAAACACATTAGAATCCAACGAAGCCAACTAGATACAAACCTATCTCAAGCTACTAAAACTAGTTTTTTCGGGTTGAACTCTAAATGACTCAATTAAGCACAAACTTGTTTAAACAATACTTTGGACATTGTAAATACACACTTGTACACTTAAATGATTATTTATATCATATTAACACATAAAGAACACAAATTACTTTCAAAAAAAGGTGAAATAACATAGAATAATGACCCCGTAGTGCATAAAATAACCTCAGATCATCACCCCTCACTTTAACCCTTGTTCGTGCTTGAAAAACTCGTTATTCTAAGCATAAAAAGCTGAGGTGACGCTGCACTTCTACTAAAATAAAGATACTCAAGCTACTACTACAATGACTACATGAAATGCAAGTTTCTATACTAAGCATGTAATACAAAATTGAAAGCTCAAGAACACTACTCCAAAACATCCTAGCCTCAAGAATTGACTCACCTAAGTGGCAAAATCATGCATATTGCTCAATCCAGGACATCATACAAATCAACCACATTCATCCAACATATGTCCCTCACAATAAGAGAGTTACCCATAATCACTCATAATTAAGCAATTTATAACACGATTGGTACAAGAATCAAATTACGATCACTCTCATAAAGAATTCACAAGTTACACATAATGAACCATAGGCTTTACTTTAGTGTAATTCTCCATTAATAGTCGAATGTAAAGTTTAGGATCAATTAGGTCTTTTTTGGGTTGTAATGTAAGCTAAGAGATGGGTAGGAACCATTTGAGAATAGTGACTAACCTCACTAAGTGCTTTAATACACTATATTAAACATTTAGAAATGATCTCCAACAACCAACTTACCCTTTTTCATGCACCCATATCTTTTATTTTTGCCCCATTTCTTTCAAGCATTTTCACAAACACATGGTGGGCATATTGTTTATTCCTTCAAGATTTAATTTTTCTCATTCTCTACACTCATGATAATATTTCTAACATCATTTATATAACTCCTAACCACCACACATCAATTATACACCCCAATAACTCTTACCTTAGGGCATCAATTTCACCTTTTTCTTCTTTAATTTCTGAAACTCCTTTTTTAATTATTTCATTTAAGTAAAGCACTTAGGAGCTTTTGGACTTAAATTAGGTCTATCAAAGAAGAGGATTAGGCTACATATGAGGCTACCAAAGAAAAGGCTAAAGTCTCAATGGGGGTTAACTAGGATAATGGACAATGGGTATGACAAATAGAAGGTATAAAACAAGGCTATCAAAGAACTGCTTAAATCATCTCTTAAACCCACACTCTTTCTTTTGCGTCACACACACACCATGATAGTTCTAGATATCACATATAACGGGGAATATAAAAAATTCTCACACACATATGGCATATGCTCAACTCAATAGGATCATCATAGACTCTTAACCAAATAATAGCATGAATTCAAATTTAAGCCTACAAGTACTAGTGTAAAAAACTTAAGCCTAGGTGTCTCAACAGTAGTAATTCATCCAATCAACATGCTTTTACAAAAAAACCCACTTGCATCATTTAATAAAAAATAGCACCAACAAGAATTTCTTACACAAAAATTTTTTTAGTTGAGCTAAAAATTGGAAACTTCCCTACCCCACACTTAAAAATCTACTTTGTCCCTAAAGTGAACTTAAAAGTAAGAGATAAAAATACTTTCTGAGGCCTCTAGGCATAGCTACCATTATCTTTACACATAAATGAGATTCATGGGACCCCACACTCTATTTTTGCCATGCTCCTTAGGTCAAGTTCATGGTACTTATACTTTCCATTAGCCTGCAACTCAATTAAAAACAAAAACTACGTAAAATAGAAACTAAAAAAAACTGAAAAGTAAACATACCTAATTAACTTGGGTTACCTCCCAAGCAGTGCCTGATTTAATATCGCGGCACGACCCTGGTCAACTTAACCATATTCCTTCACCTTTTTACTCTCTTTTACGAGCCATTTTTTATTTCGTTTCTTACCTCTTAAGTTTGCACTCTCAAGGTCAATATCCTTTTCAACTTTGACCTTTCTCATATTAGGAAATTGTGGTTTCATCATAAGCTGCTCAATCATGTACTCCGAAGAGGTCTTTGGTGGATGAATCACCCCACACTTTTCCCCTCTAATAACATTAATTACACATAAATCTGTATATTAGGAATTTATGATAGGTGTTTTGTAGACATCAAATACCACCTCTTTATTATCTAACCTCATTTTAAGCATGCCTTCTCTAACATCAATCAAGGCCTCTCCAGTTGCTAAGAATGGACGCCTCAAGATGATTGGTACCTATACATCTACCTCAAAATCAAGAACAATAAAGTCAGCAGAAATAATGAATTTACTAACCTTTATGAGGACTTTCTCAATTATTCTATCCAGATGTATAAATGACCCATCTGGTAGCTGCAACACCATATTGGTCGGTCTTGGATCTCCCAAGCCTATTGTTTTAAACAACGATAGGGGCATCAAATTTATGCTTTCCCCTAATTCACTTAGTGCATGGACCGCTTGGATCCTAATTTGAATAGGGATAGTAATTCTCCCCTGATCTCTCAATTTCTTGGGGATTTTCTATGTCACCACTGTGCTACACTCTTCAGTAAGTGTTTAGCTCCCACATCCTACAATTTCACCTTTTTATCCACTACATCCCTTAAGTATTTTGTATAATTAGGCTTACTCTGCAAAATATCTAGCAAAGGTAAATTAATGTGAAACCCTCTGAATGTATCATAGAACTTCTTGAACATTTCATCCTTCCTCACTTTAATTTGCCTCTGAGGGAAGCGTAATGACAGTGTCTTCTTCACTTCTGGTTCGACAACCTTATCTTTTGAGTACTCAGACTTCCTCAATTTTTCAGCGACTTCTTCATTTACCTGTTAGATCACCATATCAGTATGTACCTCTATTGTTGCCTTGAGAGTTTCTCATTATACCTCCATATCACTCCTCAAGGTGACTACCAACACTTGTTTTGGATTTTCTATGTCACTTGGAAGACCACCATGAGGCTGGATATTTTATTCCTTTTGTAACTGCCCTAACTTTAGCTCCAAACTTCTCAATGCTATTTTTTAATTTTTTACATCTGCGGCTAGCTGTGTCTAATTACCTAGAACCTGCTTTATCATCTCTTCTAGGTTGTAAGTTGACTGATTTATTTGAGTTTGCGGTTGCTGAAATTATTGTTGTTGAGTGGACTATGGCTTATTTTGTGGCTGAGTCTGCCATTTCATGTTGTAGGCATTACCATAATTTGGTCTTTGACCATTGCCAATATACATCACTGATTCTGAATTAGAAGCACACATGGCCGCTGAATGGACATTAATTCCGCATACTTCACACCAACCTACAGCTTATTAGATAGCACTGACTGTGGCTGCAGGTTGTGCTGCTTCAAACATCATGCTGTTGAATTGATTGTTGATCAAATTCTGTAAGGTAGAAACCTGTGTTGATAAGGCTGTGAATTATTCCCCCTCCAATACACCCATAATTTATTTTATGGCACTTTTAGAATTTGAATACCACTCTAGATTTCCTTGTTCTATGTGGTTCAACATTGTGTACAGCTTATCATAAGTCAATTTCAGTGCTTGACCACCTATGGCTGGATCTAACAAAATCTTCGTATTGTGATCAAGAGCTTCTCCAAAAGTATTAGCAAGTACCTAATTGGATTGTTGGTGATGTAGAAAATCCCAAATCAGAGCCTTAAAGCATTTCCAAGCATGATAAAGATTTTCATCAGGCTTTTGTTTAAAGGTCACTATCTCACTACAAAGTCTAATAGTCTTGCCTGATTGAAAGAACTTGATGAGGAGTTTTCGGGCTATGTCGTACTATGTTGTGATTGAATTCACCGGCTCTGCATTCAACCACCTCTTTGCCTCAACTAATAATGAGTGGGGAGAGAGTGTTAGCCTTACATAATCTCTAGACACACCTGTTAGAATGGATGTGTCTGTAAGATCAATGAAATTCTACAAGTGAACTTGTGGATCCTCATACGAAAGACCTATAAACTGTCCATTGCTGATTGGAATCTGCGCTATGTTGTGGTTTAACTCAAAATTTCCTCTAACATCCGGTCTTTGAATAGGGGGTGTCAAGTTTGTCAGAAGTGGGACTGCCACTTCCCTAACTGTCCTGTGTCCTTGTTGTTCTGCATCCATTATAGCAGGATCTACTCGGTCTTCTTCTATCAGTGGAAATTGAAGGAGACGAATTGTATCTCACCTTCATTGATGGAAGTGTTGTTCGGGTTCGAGGCTTGGTGAAACCAAATCCTTATCCCTTGCCATCTTCCTAACCTTAATACTTGTTTTCTGCTATCAAAAAACCAAGACCAAGCAAAAAAAACACCAAATAAACCTAAAACTAAAACAAATATAAATAGTTGCCAAATAACAAGTCCCAACAATGAAACAAAAATTTTGACAGATCTTAAGTGCACATGCAAATGTACATGGTCTTATCAAGTAATATAGTGGCCTTCAAGAAGCCAAGTATCGATCCTACAGAGACTTGATTAAATAAAGATTTGATTTTAGTTTATAGTTTAGATTAATTTAGTGTGAAAGTAACCAAAAAAAGTTTGAAGTTTGTAATAGCAAGAAAGGTAAACAGGCAGAAATTAAAGGTCTTGAGACAATCAATGGGAGAAAATCCTAGGTTTAAAAGCACTCCGAACAATCATACTATATTATTGAATTTTATTCATTAATTTTCTTATCTTGTTTGTTGATTCATAGGGTTAATTGTATGATCATGGTTTCCCAACATGTAATCTTTTTACCTAATATGGACATTACAACCGCATCGTTGAGAGAGGATGTAATAATCTTATTAACTGAATTAAAGCTATCATCTTACGCTTGAATCAAGTAAGGCATCTAATTACATCCCCGTCCTAGATGCTAAGTTCAATTCTTTATTTTATAAAACAATAAAAATCCAAACTTTGTTTATTCCCATGTTATATCTCCCTATTTTCTCTTTAGAGATCAAAAGGTCGAAAATATATATATTTTATGGGTGATCAATCCATAAAATAATTAAATCAAGAATAAGCAAACAAGCAAATATAATATGCAAAAATTAATTGAAATTAATCTAAATAATAATATTAATCATGTTCTTGGCTTTAATCCCAGAAAGAGGGGGTTTAGCTGATAATATTGATAATCATGATCCAAATAATTGAATGCATTATATAAAAAATTGATGAATAATTAAAAAATAATAAAACCAAATAAACCATATAGCAGCCTCCATCTTTTTTGTCCAAACCATGTCCAGGTCATTCTCTAAAGTATGTAATGTATTATATAGTGCCTAATCCCTAACTTATCCTAATACTTCTAGGAGTGTATAACATCACATTCCATTACTGTTAAACCAATCACATGTTGAGTAGGACAAGATTCTTATGAAAGGTACCCGTGAATTGAAGCATACGACGCATGGTGTGGAGTACGCATGGTTGGACCGAAATGAAGCGTGCGTCACATTCAAATCACATGCAGCTACTGAAATTTATCTTCTAAAATTTATCTAAGGCACAGAAGCACTGAAATACAGCATGCAACGAACGCTTATCGCGCTCACACATTAGATATTGAGTCCAAAATTTTGGTTAAGTCTTTATCATCCCATCTTTCATTCCTTGTATCGTGGTATATTTTTTATGGATTTTCAACCTTTGTATCATCAATATATCATTGTATTCAGCTCAAAAAGCTTTCTATAACACCACACAGCACGAATTAGAGATCGTAACAATGCAATATTCTCAACGACAAATCAAAACAAGAGCTAAGATAAGGGAAATTCGCATGATCATAATCATAAGTAATATCATGAACACTGATTTATTAATAGACTAGGCAATGGACTATCATTAGCATAAAGTTAACTTATCAATAACTAATCCATGACATAATCTATAGCTTATTCATAGCATGGTCCATAACATAATTCATGGATTCGATAATATAATAATCAAGGGTCATTCATATTATATTCGGTAGCCCAATAATAGCCATAACAATAGAATATCAATAACTCACCATAAGATTTACCAATAATCATACATATGGGATAATTATTAGGCATTACTTCTAACGTCAGTCATTATAACCAACAAGTACCAAGGCCCCTTAATATTGCCTCACAAGGGCATTTTCTAAGCATATAATAAGCATACAAAGGTTTCAAGATAACTAACATCAATCTTGACTTAAGGTGGGTTAAAGAGACAACTTTTAAATCCCCGAACTTCATTCTAGGTCAAATTCAACCCCGGACAAGGTTAGGTATCTAAACACACTCTTAGATGTATATAAAGACACTATCAGTCCTAAGGTTATGGTTTTTGTCAAACACAACAGCTAAGCCAATATAGAAATAAAGGAAACTTTTCTTTGGTGTAAGAAACTAAGGCCAATTCACCCTAATCATGAGTAACTAGAGTATTTTACTTAATTTAGAGCATTCTAAGGCATTCTCATGCTAACATGAGTAACGAATCCTAATTCACTAAGGTTCAAGGTAGGAAAATAAACTTTTCAACGCTACGATTTTAATTTAGACTAAACGATCTAACTAAACCCAAGTTTTGTATTTCATCAATCTAACACCTAAAACCCATCTCAAATCCAATACTATTTTATAAAATACTACGATATTGGTCAATATAATAAATGATGTACTCTAATAATACATACGATTACTATATTTGATATATCTACCTCTAGGATTCTAAGAAATAAATAGCAATGAGAATGATCACTATCTACTTGAGTAACTCTTCTACCATAATATTTCGCTATCTGTGGTACACTTCTACCTGCTTGAAAACCACCATGATCCTTAGATAATGGTTCCACTAATCTCACTAAAACTTGAGAACTTTATTGTGAACCTCTTTGTCTCTTATGTGGGTAATTCCTCTTGAGATAATTGAGATCACCACAAATAAAGAAAAATCTAGGAACTCATAATTATTGTAAAGGACTTGAATACCCTAAATGGAAACCATAGTCCAAAGGCCTCTAAGAATAACCTCAGGAACTTTGACCCAGACTATAAGAGTCTCATCCAAAATAACCTCCCTTAGGTGCCTGACTAGTAGCATACACTGATATATTAATATAGAAATGTAAAATCCTTCTAAATTATAACCTACCTCTTGATAATGTACCATCAAAAGAATCAGAAGTATAGGACCTTTTATCCTTCAGATCCCCAAACTACTCATAATGCATATCTTAAGCTCATTAGTAAACTCTATCTAAAAAAAGCCCAATATAGATAAGCTTCTACATATTTAAGATACGCCAAACCTCTCTTAAATTACAAATACTTTCAGTATTATTTAGGAAGATCACTGAAGCATGACAAGACAAGGTATATAATCTTTGTTATACTCAATCACCAAAACATCCTGAGTCAAATGCTTAAATTAGTTCCTTATTTCATCTGTCCTAAAATCTATGAAGATTGAACCTCAGTAAGAAAAAATTATAAAACTTCTCCCAAGTCATAAAAGGATACCCTATTGATATAATATCAATAATAAGACTACCACCACTATTTGGTTACACCATGCATCTGAAAAGTAGTGTAATGTACCCTGTAGACTCTACTAACTCCATTATCTCTGACTTTTCATCGAATCTTATAAAAAAATCATAAGATTTATGCTCTCTCCACTATGAATCTAAGGTGGAATAGCCTTTCTAAAGCACTCAACATTTTTCTAATTATCATTAGACATAATTGGTCTAGACTTAATTGGCATACCAATACCTAAAATTGGCATATTAACAACTATAGAAGCCTATGTTGCTACTAGGTGGCCACTGAATAGGAGTTTAGCTCTCTGTACTAGTTTGAGAACCACCCAAAGTAATTGGTAAGACATTAGTTTGAGTTATACCTTTATGCAAGCCATATATACATACCAGAGTGTCTCGAAACACTATAATGACAAAAAATCTGAATGGTTCCTAAGATGAGCACACATTTTCCATTGGGACCTAATTTCCCTATGTGTCATACTCAACCATAGAGAATTCTAATTCAACTAGGACATGAGTAGCTTCTCATGATGTTTCCATATCTAACATAGTATAGGTAGTAGGTGTGGGTTCTAGAATAAGATATGGATCTATAACAATAATAACATGTATCCTTACCATCCACGAGAGAGTGAAACAAAGAACCTTAGTAACCTGATTGAAGAAATTACACACTATATGAAAGAAAGAATAAAATTTTCCTAAAATACTATAGCCTCTGGAAAATAGAGAACACATGTCTCTACACTAATCTGTAAGACTCTGCTATACATGGCCTGTAATGTAGATACCAATGAACCTAGTGCTTTGATTCCAAGTTATCACAATTCAAAAATTACTAAAATGATGGATCCTATATAACTCATCGATATGTAAGCAACCGCAAATATATAAATGCATAATCCATTGAAAATTACAAAAAATAGAACTATAACTCCTCAAATTCTTATGTTAGTAGTACAAGCCTCTTTAAGTCTACATATAAGTTTAACTCTATAAAATCCAAAAGGGAAGCAATAAGGAAAATAAGAACAGATAAAACCTAAGAGACTGCAAATTAGCCAAGCAGTTAACTCAAGATTTCAATGTAATGCTCAATTAATAGATTATAGGTGCTCGTACTCCGTTCAGAACCTACATAACAACCGTGCAAAATAAAGCAGGAGTGAGTACAATATCCTCATGTACTTTTCAGAATTGTCAACTGATCTAAATTTGAAGCGATAGTGAGGATTAGTCCTATTTTGATAATGATCATAAGTACACCTCATTTCTTATAAAGGTAGACTTGACTAGTTTGAATCTCAGTAATAAAATATATAAATTAAGTCTAGATTATTATAAATCATTGTCAAATAACAGTAATAAGGTCACTTTTATAGGCATCAAATCAATGTTTACACCATGATAAAATCAAATAAAGAGAATGGATTGATAGATCCATATGCCCCCTATATTTCCAGAAACTTATATATACGCGATTCTATAGTGTAGATAGAGGGGACCTATGAGAAACTTTCACGTTCTATATAACCATTATTAAACAAACAACCCTATGTCAAGAAATGTCCTGGATGATCAACATCATTGTAATGCCTCGAGAGTACCGCCGGGACATCACATGGTGTTTAAGACTACAAATAGTCCTAAGCTAATTCATAATATCTACTCATCCTTGAACTCTAATAAATGTACACTCAAAACAGAAACAAAACTTTAAGTGGAAACCCAAAAAAATGTATAATCTCAACAAAAACTTTGTAGCATAAAAATCTTCAAATTTTTGGAGAACTGAAAGAAACACCACTCAACTAGTCTTGACAAGCCTCTATTCTGATGATTGAAGAGTCAGTGGGATAGACCCCAACTGACTCAGACTAAAAACTAATTAACTAGCATAACAATATTGAACATATAAAAACATCATAAACTTGGCCCTCAAACTATGAGGACTCACCAACTGTCGGGATGTAAGAAATAGTGATCGAAGTCAATCGTGCTACTAGGGATGAACACCAAACCCTACATTATGAAATAATATAGCACATCAACAAATATGTGGGTCAGTACTTCTGCTATGTACTTAGTATATGAGGGTGAATGCATAGGTTTAAAGATTAATGTGAAATAAAAAAACATGCATGCTAAATGTAGATAGACTCACATTTGTTATGATTAAAACTGGAAGCTGAAATACCATAAAACATGAATAATAAAGCATGATCTAGTAACCTTAGTGAGTCATTAGACTTAGTTTCTAAAATCTTTACTCTGATCTTTCTTTATGGGAGATTCTTCTAACTAACATAAACTATGTGAGCTATCATGGAGTCCAATGTACTACCCATATTGGGAAGAGTTGTTTTACCCTTGCCATCAGAATAGAAACTTAGCTTAAAGTGATCACTATACTTAGCCAAAGTGGGGTGAGGCGACACTCTCTAGCAAGGTCCCTTAAACCTAGTGAGGAACATAGTTTCTATAAAATAGGATGAACAAAACCCATATTTCTTTCTCGGTGCTAAATACTACCCCAAAAACATACATTTATATGCTCATACTTATGAAATCTACCTTAAAATAGCATATGGGTTAGTAAATTGAAAAATAAATATGTTTCTCTAACTTAAACCATATACATGATGAAAGATTATAGATTTCGTGTCTTATATATGATCACAAGATCAAAACTGAACTTTAATCATGTCGCAATACTCATAATCTGAACTTATAAGCTTAAACTTTTTGTAACTCAATAACTTATGCTTAATCTTGAAATTATTCATTATCTCATGGTAAATATCAAAATGCATACTCAGGATCATTTTCATGTATTCAAAATATAAGTAAATATGAAATCATAAGCAAAATAATATTCTATTCATGAGTAAGCATCAATATCAGAAAACATAGGAAAATGGATATCAACCTTAGTAAATCACTTTCTTCAAAATCTGATAAAAACCAATCTTTTGGGCACAAGGATGAAAGAGTATCCTTACTCAAACCCCACATACCTAAATTTCTTGACTTCTTGGAGAAAGGTTGAATTTGGCGCCTTGGGAGGTAAATTCTTAGAAGAAACCTTACCTCTTTATCTCTTGGGAGCAGAGAGAGAAATAGTTTGATAACTGACTAAGAAAGGGAAAAATAAAGCCTATTTGATAATTGGAGTCATGATAGGGAGTTTAAAGAGAAGAAAATACCAAAAATCCCTTAATTAAAACAAGAGCTAAGATATGGAAAATTCTCAATGGTATTCCACTTATTATTTTGACTCTTGACTTAATCAAATTGAGCTTTGCACTTTACAAACAAGTTATTCCACTCATAATTACACATTAAAACCATTACAAAAAAATTAAACACATTAGAATCCAGCGAAGACAACTAGATACAAACCTATCTCAAGCTAGTAAAACTAGTTTTTCGGGTTGAACTCTAAATGACTCAATTAAGCACAAACTTGTTTAAACAATACTTTGGACATTGTAAATACACACTTGTACACTTAAATGCTTATTTATATCATATTAACACATAAAGAACACAAATTGCTTTCAAAAAAAGGTGAAATAAGATAGAATAATGATACCGAAGTGTATAAAATCACCTCAGATCATCACCCCATACTTTAACCGTTGTTCGTCCTTGAAAAACTCTTTATTCTAAGCATAAAAAGCTGAGGTAACGCTGTACTTCTACTAAAATACAGATACACAATATACTCCTACAATGACTACATGAAATGCAAGTTTCTACGCTATGCACGTTATACACAATTGAAAGCTCAAGAACAGTACTCCAAAACATCCTAACCTCAAGAATTGACTAACCTAAGTGGCAAAATTATGCATATTGCTCAATCCAGGACATCATACAAATCACCCACATTCATCAAACATATGTCCCTCACAACAAGAGAGTTACCCATAATCACTCATAATTAAGCAATTTATAACATGATAGGTACAAGAATCAAATAACGCTAACTCTCATAAAGAATTCACAAGTTACACATAATGAACCATAGGCTTTACCGTAGTGTAATTCTCCATTAATAGTCGAATGTAACGTTTAGGATCAATTAGGTCTTTTTTGGGTTGTAATGTAAGCTAAGAGATGGGTAGGAACTATTTGGGAATAGTAACTAACCTCACTAAGTGCTTTAATACACTATATTAAACATTTAAAACCGATCTCCAACAACCAACTTACCCTTTTTCATTCACCTATATCTTTTATTTTTGCCCCATCTCTTTCAAGCATTTTCATAAACACATGGTGGACATATTGTTTATTCCTTCAAGATTTAATTTTGCTCATTCTCTACACTCATGGTAATATTTCTAACATCATTTATATAACTCTTAACTACCACACATCAATTATACACCCCAATAACTCTTACCTTAGGGTATCAATTTTACCTTTTTCTTCTTTAATTTCTCAAACTCCTTTTTTAATTATTTCATTTAAGTAAAGCACTTAGGAGCTTTTGGACTCAAATTAAGGTCTATCAAAGAAGGGGATTAGACTACATATGAGGCTACCAAAGAAAAGGCTAAAGTCTCAATGGGGGTTAACTAGGATAATGGACAATGGGTATGACAAATAGAAGGTATAAAACAAGGCTATCAAAGAAATACCTAAATCATCTCCTAAACCCACACTCTTTATTTTGCTTCACACACACACCATGATAGTTCTAGATATCACATATAACAGAGAATATAAAAAATTCTCACACACATATGGCACATGCTCAACTCAATAGGATCATCATAGACTCATAACCAAATAATAGCATGAATTCAAATTTAAGCCAACAAGTACTAGAGTAAAAAACATAAGCCTAGGTGTCTCAATTGTAGTAATTCATCCAATCAACATGCTTTTACAAAAAAACTACTTGCATCATGTAATAAAAAATAGCACCAACAAGAATTTCTTACACAAAAATTTTTTTAGTTGAGCTAAAAATTGGAAACATCCCTACCCCGCACTTAAAAATCTACTTTGTCCATAAAGTTAACTTAAAAGTAAGAGATAAAATACTTTCTGAGGCCTCTATGCCTAGCTACCATTATCTTTACACATAAATGAGATTCATGGGACCCCACACTTTATTTTTGCCATGCTCCTTAGGTCAAGTTCATGGTACTTAGACTTCCCATTAGCCTGCAACTGAATCAAAAACAAAAACTACGTGAAATAGAAACTAAAAAAAACTCAAAAGAAAATATACCTAATTAACTTGGGTTATCTCCCTAGCAGTGCCTGATTTAGTATCGTGGCACGACCCAGGGCAACTTAACCTTATTCCTTCACCCTTTTACTCTTTTTTAGGAGAGCCATTTTTTTATTTTGTTTCTTACCTCTTGAGTTTGCACTCTCAAGGTCAATATCTTTTTCCACTTTTACCTTTCTCATATTGGGAAATTGTGGTTTCATCATAAGCTGCTCAATCATGTATTCCGAAGAGGTCTTTGGTGGATGAATCACCCCACACTTTTCCCCTTCAATAACATTAATTACATATAAATCTGTATATTAGGAATTTATGATAGGTGTTTTATAGACATCAAATACCACCTCTTTATAATCTAACCTTATTTTAAGCATGCCTTCTCTAACATCAATCAAGGCCTCTCCAGTTGCTCAAAGTGGACGCCCCCAGATGATTGGTACATATTCATCTACCTCAAACTCAAGAACAATAAAGTCAGCAGAAATAATGAATTTACCAACCTTTATGAGGACATTCTCAATTATTCTATACAGATGTATAAATGACCCATCTGCTAGCTGCAACACCACATTGGTCGGTCTCGGCTCTCCCAAGCCTAATGTTTTAAAAAGTGATAAGGGCATCAAATTTATGCTTGCCCCTAAGTTACTCAGTGCATGGACCGCTTGGTTCCTAATTTGAATAGGGATAGTAATTCTCCCTTGATCTATCAATTTCTTGGGGATTTTCTAAGTCATCACTGTGATACACTCTTTAGTAAGTGTTATAGCTCCCATATCCAGCAATTTTACCTTTTTATCCACTACATCCCTTAAGTATTTAGCGTAATTGGGCATACTCTACAAAATATTTAGCAAAGGAAAATTAATGTGAAGCCCTCTGAATGTATCTTAGAACTTCTTGAACATTTCATCCTTCTTCACTTTAATTTGCCTCTGAGGGGAGGGTAATGGTAGTGTCTTCTTTACTTCTAGTTCGACAACCTTATCTTTTGAGTACTCAAACTTCCTCAATTTTTTAGAAACTTCTTCATTTACCTGTTAGATCACCACATCAGCATGTACGTCTTTTGTTGCCTTGAGAGTTTCTCCTTATACCTCCTTATCAGTCCTCAAGGTGATTGCCATGACTTGTTTTGGATTTTCTATGTCACTTGGAAGACCACCTTGAGGCTTGATATTGTATTCCTTTTGTAACTGCCCTAACTTTAGCTCCAAACTTCTCAATTCTATTTTTTGATTTTTTACATCTGTGGTTAGCTGTGTCTGATTACCTATAACCTGCTTTATCATCTCTTCTAGGTTGCTAGTTGACTGATTTAGTTGAGTTTGCAGTTGCTGTAATTATTATTGTTGAGTGGACCATGGCATATTTTGTGGCTAAGTCTGCCACTTCATGTTGTAGTCATTACCATAATTTGGTCTTTAACCATTGCCAATAAAAATCACTGATTCTGAATTAGAAGCACACATGGACGCTGAATGGACATTAATTCCACATTCTTCACACCAACCTATAGCTTATTGGATAGCATTGACTGTGGCTAAAGGTTGTGCTACTTCAAACATCCTGCTGCCGAACTGAGTGTTGATCAAATTCTGTAAGGTAGAAACCTGTGTTGATAAGTCTGTGAATTAGTCCACCTCTGTTACACCCATAATTTTTTTTATAGCACTTCTAGAATCTGAATACCACTCTAGATTTACTTGTTCTATGTGGTTCAACATTGTGTATAGCTTATCATAAGTCAATTTTAGTGCTTGACCACCTATGGCTGGATCTAACAAAATCTTCGTATTGTGATCAAGCGCTTCTCCAAAAGTATTAGCAAGTACCTAATTGGATTGTTTGTGATGTGAAAAGTCCTAAAGCAGAGCCTTGAAACATTTACAATCATGATAAAGATTTTTATCAGGCTTTTGTTTAAAGCTCACTATCTCACTGCAAAGTCCCACAGTTTTGCCTGATTAAAAGAACCTGATGAGGAGTTTTCGGGCTATGTCGTACCTTGTTGTTATTGAATTCACCGGCTCTGTATTCAACCACCTCTTTGCCTCAACTAATAATGAGTGGGGAAAGAGTGTCAACCTTATATAATCTCTTGACACACCTGTCAGAATGGATGTATCTGTAAGATCAATGAAATTCTACAAGTGAACTTGTGGATCCTTATACGAAAGACCTACAAACTGTCCATTGCTGATTAAAAGCTGCACTATGTTGTGCTTTAACTCAAAATTTCCTCTAACATCCGGTCTTTGAATTGGGGAAGTCAAGTTTGTCAGAAGTGGGACTGCCACTTCCCTAACTGTCCTGTGCGCTTGTTGTTCTGCATCTATTATAAATGAAGAGTTGTTCGGGTTTGGGGCTTGGTTAAACTAAATCCCTATCCCTTGCCATCTTCCTAACCTTAAAACTTATTTTCTGCTATAAAAAAACCAAGACCAAGCAAAACAAACACCAAATAAACCTAAAACTAAAACAAATATAAATAGTTGCCAAATAACAAGTCCCAACAATGACACAAAAATTTTGATAGCTCCTAAGTGCACACGCAAATGTACATGATCTTATCAAGTAATATAGTGGCCTTCAAGAAGCCAAGTATCGATTCCACAGATACTTGATTAAATAAAGATTTGATTTTAGTTTATAGTTTAGATTAATTTAGTGTGAAAGTAACCAACAAAAGTTGAAGTTTGTAATTGCGAAAAAGGTAAACGGGCGGAAATTAAAGGCTTAAGACAATCAATGGGAGAAAATCCTAGGTTTAAAAGCACTCCGAACAATCATACTATATTATTGAATTTTATTCATTAATTTTCTTATCTTGGTTGTTGATTCATACGGTTAATTGTATGATCATGGTTTCCCAACATATAATATTTTTACCTAATGTGGACATTACAACCGCATTGTTGAGAGAGGATGTAATAATCTAATTAAGTGAATTAAATATATCATCTTACATTTGAATCAAGTAAGGCATCTAAGTACATCCCCGTCCTAGATCCTAAGTTCAATTCTTTATTTTATAAAACAATAAAAATCCAAACTTTGTTTATTCCCATGTTATATCTCCCTATTTCCTCTTTAGAGATCAAAAGGTCGAATATATATATATTTTATGGGTGATCAATCCATTAAATAATTGAATCAAGAATAAGCAAACAACCAAATATGATAAGCAAAAATTAATCGAAATTAATCTAAATAATAATAATAATCATGTTCTTGGCTTTAACCCCGGAAAGAGGGGGTTTAGATAATAACATTAATAATCATGATCCAAATAATTGAATACATGATATAAGAAATTAATGAGTAATTAAAAAATAATATAACTGAATAAATCGTATAGCAGCCTCCATCTTTTTTGTCCAAATCGTGTCCAAGTCATTCTCTAAAATGTGTAATGTATTATATAGTTACTAATCCCTAACTTATCCTAATCCTTCTAGGAGTGTCTAATATCACATTCCATTGCTGGTCAACAAATCACATGTTGAGTACGACAAGATTCTCATGCAAGTTACCCGTGAATTAAAGCATACGACGCATGGTGTGGAGCATTGAAATGGAGGGTGCGTCGCACGCATGGCTGCACCAAAATGAAGCATGCGTCACATTCAAATCACATGTAGCTACTGAAATTTATCTTCTAAAATTTATCTAAGGAATGGAATCACTGAAATACAGCATACAACGAACGCTTATCGCGCTCACACATTGGATATTGAGTCCAAAATTTTGGTTAAGTCTTTATCATCCCATCTTTCATTCCTTGTATCGTGGTATATTTTTCATGGATTTTCAACCTTTGTATCATCAATATATCATTGTATTCAGCTCAAAAAGCTTTCTATAACACCACACACCACGAATTAAAGATCATCACAACATAATATTCTCAACGACAAATCAAAACAAGAGCTAAGATAAGGCAAATTCGCATGATCATATCATAAGTAATATCATGAACACTGATTTATTAATAGACTATGCAATGGACTATCATTAGCATAAAGTTAGCTTATCAATAACTAATCCATGACATAATCTATAGCTTATTAATAGGATGGTCCATAACATAATTCATGGATTCGATAATATAATAATCAAGGGTCATTCAACATTATATTCGGTAGTCCAATAAATAGCCATAATAATAGAATATCAATAACTCACCATAATATTTACTAATAATCATACATATGGGATAATCATTAGGCATTACTTCTAACCCCAGTCATTATAACCAACAAGTACCAAGGCCCCTAAATATTGCCTCACAAGGGCATTTTCTAAGCATATTATAAGCATATAAAGGTTTCAAGATAACTAACATCAATCTTGACTTAAGGTGGGTTAAAGAGATAACTTCTAGGTCAAATTCAACCCCGGACTAGGATAGGTATCTAAATACACTCTTAGATGTATATAAAGCCACTATCAGTCTTAAGGTTATGGTTTTTCTCAAACACAACAGCTAAGCCAATATATAAATAAAGGAAACATTTCTTTGGTGTAAGCAACTAAGGCCAATTCACCCTAATCATGAGTAACTAGAGTATTTTACTAAATTTAGAGCATTCTAAGGCATTATCATGCTAACATGAGTAATGAATCCTTATTCACTAAGGTTCAAGGTAGCAAAATAAACTTTTCAAATCTACGATTTTAATTTATACTAAATGATCTAACTAAACCCAAGTCTTGTATTTCATCAATCTAGCACGTAAAAACCATCTCAAATCCAATACTATATTATAACATACTACGATATTGGTCAATATAATAAAGGATAAACCTAGCCTACCTCGACACTGAAGAAAGCTCAATGAACAACTATACTTTTACTTGTCCTTTCCGAGAAGCATCCTCAATATGCCAAGCTATCAAAATTACATTCTACACATCAATGCAAGAATAATGATCCCATGTTACACCATTGTGATTTGGGTCCAAAAATGACATCATAAACTTAAGTGGGTCTCACTTACGATAATCATATTTTTGAGGCCAACCCAATGTTTATACATGGCCAAGGAATCATAACCCTTAACAATGGGTTAAAAAAAAAAGCTAAATTGGGGCTAAAATGAAGCCCTCAAGCTATTGGGGTTTTCGTCAAGAAATTATTAAAATTCAGCAAAAAAGGATGGAATCCTACATTAATTTGGATGGTAATCACGAAAATCAATGTTAATCATACTCTAAAGTCACTCATAATTCTCATTTTTAGATATCACATTCTTTAGAGTTTTTGCTCTCAGGATATGGGTGAGAAATGAGCTAATTCATGACCTAAAGGTTCTATTTATTCTCTTTCCAGGTATCGAGTGTTGTAATCGCAACATGCCGGTGTGAAATCATGGAACATGGAATCAAAATCATGTGTTGTGATCATCAACCTCAGTCCAATTTCACTACCTCATCTACACACTAAGGTGCGATCACCATTCGAGTGGTGCGATCACAAAAGCCCCAGGTATTAGATAAAACTTAGAAATTTTCCAAGTTTTCACCAAGACCTTGTGATTAATTCAGAATCTAATATTACGTAAATAAACTATGTAACCACACTAAATTAGAGGTTTTATATGTGATGGCAAAGTTAAATTTTCCATTTGAGGTCGTTTAGACCAAAGAAGGGTCCCGCACTTATATTTCTAAATTTTTAACTTACCGACCAATAGTTCAAAATAAGCTTGGGTGCCTCAAGACCCAAAAAAAGGTCTACCTAGCATAAAATTGATATTACTAAGTTGCTGGTACAGTTGGAATTTGCATCTGAGATTGTTTTGCTAAACTTTTCACCCGGCGGCCATTTGGAACCACCAATGAAACACCTACGCTTGGACCCTTAGAAAATATCTCCTCAATTAAGCATTCTAACCATGGTATGATTTAGGCATGTCACTCGTATACTAGTCTATGAGTCGTACCCACTTTTCCCTCCCCTTCCATACTTTAAGTAGCCTATGAGGGTAGCATACTGTCCATTATAAGATTTGGCCTCCCTTAGTCGTAGACTAAGGTATGATACATACCTAGGTAAGTTGTTTGGTGTTTTGCACATGAGCAAGAGTGGACTATTTTTGGTACGAGATAGGGGTATGGTTAAGGGTTCCAGTCATCCCTTTTGGATATAAGTGTTTGAGTCCTAGGTGATGCCTAGGGTATAGGTTAGGGTACCACTCGTGCCCTAGGGTACGATTGACTTAAGTGAGTCGTACCCTCTTGGAAGGCCACTTTTCAGATTTTAACTCAAGGGATCTTTAATTATTTCCCACTCCAAAACCCTAAGTCCACTAACTATCTAAGTGTTGGTATCCTTCAAAACATCTATTTTTGATCGATGAAACACCATAAATACTCTCTTAAATTCATTTGTAAGTAATTGAAGGCTAGGGTTTCAAGGGTGATCTTCAAGAGGAAAAGTAAAGTCAAGACTCTTGCTGAATCAAGTTTTCTACGGCATGTAACTTTTCTCCTTGATAAATAACTCTAAACCCATGTATTTTACACTTGGATTAGTAAGTGTACATGGTGATTTTAAAATTCAATGAAAGGGGTTTTGTTGCGTAATGATGAATAATATTGACTTTTGCTTAGATTTTTGTTTATATATGTTATTGAAGATGATTTGCACAAGTGGATGCTTTTTGTATATGGTATAACATGTGGGTCCTGAGTAACAATAATTTTTATTATTTCTACCATGAATTTGGTCTTGATGAAGGTATGCACATAAGGTATTTGTGAAAAGGTCTAAATGAAATATCTAGTTACATTTAGATGATGTTGTGAACAAGTGAAATGGACCAATGAGTATGAATAGTTGATAAATGCTATGTTAAAGACAGTGTTAGTGATGTAATGTGTTAAATTCTAACCATGTTGGATTGATGGCTAAGAAAAGAATCCAAGTCCTTAAGTATGAACTTGAATTTTGTGTGGAACTAAAGTGTGGTATGGAAAGGCTAATGAATATTGAATGGCTTATAAGGGTCTTGGTGACTATAATTTGAATTAAATGATGATTTGAATTAAGGAATTTGTCTAATAAAATGGTTAATCAATGAATACTCCCATGATGATCGTATGACCCCATATAGTATTGATGTGGGTTAATGGTTCAATTCCTTATATGTGAAATAAATTTAATGGATGTTAATACATGAGCTAAAAAGGGTTAAGAGTTCAAATGTCATCTAATAATGGCAATGAAATTATTTATGGTCCGAGTCCCAAGTTTGATGAATGATTTGTGGTTTGAGTCCCTTTCCCAAGAAAACCAATAGTGGTTTGAGACCCTAGTCTAATGAATGGTTGTGGTTCGAGTCCCTTGTATAATGATATGGCTTATGCTTTGAGTCTCTCACCCATAAAATTACTAGTGGTTTGAGTCCCTAGTCCAAAGAAGGGTTTGTGGTTCGAGTCCCTTTCCTAATGAATTTTATTGTGGTTTGAGTCCATTGCCTAATGAATTTACTTGTGGTTTGAGTCATTTTCTTAATGAGAAATGTTGAGTCTATAAATATGGAAGGTCGGAGATAGGAATGAGTGAAATGAGAATTCTTGTTAAGTCTTGTTTCCTTGTGGAATAATACAAACATGTTGTGTATGCCCATATGTTTGAATATGTACTTAATAATATGATTGAAAATGATATAATGGCTTGGATTTAAATTATAATGTTATTGTATCATTATCCTTGAGTTATATGTTAGCACTCCAACCACTAACCGTCTTCAGACACTATGTCCCATATGACATAGGGGCTAGAGCCTCATCTTCTCTTCCTTCATAATAATTAGATGATCAATGAAGTTCGTGCATTGAATTTGGAGTGGTGAGCTTCCTTACTTAGGAAGACATTCATTCATGGTCTCCTATCTTTAGACTTAGTCTTATTTTATCTTGGTTTTGCTATTGTAGGGGGCTTGTCCCAAAATTTACATTTCTAAACATCAGTTTGTATAGATGTATTAAGGATGGCTGTGGAATTGGGTGTAATGGCTAGTTTGATGAATCTAATAAGGTGTTAGACATGTTTAATTTATGACTTATAGTATGTTTCTGCTATCTTATCTTATCGGTTGGATTCATCCAACCCTTATGATTTATATTGATGATTAGGTCAGGTTATCCAGGCGACCTCCAATTCAAGTGGGCTGGAGGTTCCTATACGAAATGGACTAGTTTTGGGTTGTATTAAGTTGGTATCAGAGCCTAAGTTCATGGCCAATTGGGTGTCCAAAATACCCCGTCAAGTAAAGTCTCTTTTATGGGTGTGAAGTACACCACACTTATAAAAGAAGGGATAAGAGACATCTTAGGAAATGTCTCCCTTTCTTGTGTTTCAATATCAAGCTGTAGGGTTTAAGCTTTGGATTTCTCTAATTTTTGTTTGCTATTTTCGATCATCCCTTAAAGGAGATTTGAATTTCAGGCAAACACTTTTGCCCTAATTAAGGGACCTAGGCTAGGGATGCAATATATGACCATCTTTGTGGGGTTCCACATATCCCCACAAACCTCAACTATGAGAATGACCCTTCTATTGTATCACCTCAAGGGGATGCTACTAATGCTAAGTTTCGTTGGTCTATAAAGCTCTTGACTCTATTGGTAGCTTCTCAATTGAAGTGTGGTGCTTTGACTACCATTTTTTAGGCCACAAGGATTTACTAATTCATGAGGTTGAGCCCTCCTATGTTTACGGGTATGAGGGTTAAGGAAGATCCTCAAGGTTTTATTGGTGAAATGGAGAAGATCTTCTGAATCATGCATACTTCGAAAGTTGAAGCCATTAAGTTTGCTTCCTACCAACTGAAATATATAGTGTACCAATGGTATGAAGGGTGGTAGTTGTCTAGAGGTTTTGACGCTAGTTCCATCATATCGGAGGATTTCTCCGAGGCTTTTTTAGACTGCTTCTTTCCTTAAGAGTTTAGGAAAGAGAAAGCCAAAGAGTTTCTGAACTTGAAGCAAGAGAGGATTTCTGTTCTATAGTATGCCTTGAAATTCCATCAATTGTCAAGGTATGCTCCTGGGGTGGTCTCTAGTAAGAGGGCTAAGATGCATTAGTTTGTCTTGGGATTATCCTATGAGTTAGTCCTTGAGAGAAAGGCGGCCTTGTTGATTGAAAACATGGACATCTCTAGGTTGATCGTGTATGTGCAAGAAGTGAAAGAAGACAAAAACAAGCAATTTGAGTTAGTTGAACGATAAGGGAAGAAGTTTAGGCCTTCTGAGTTTAGTTTTGGAAGTAGTGGTAAGTGGTCTAGAAGGAAGTGGGAGAGTTCAACTTCTTTTTCCTTAGTTAATGCTCCTTATCTGAGGTGATCGGGTGATCATCAGTCTTAGTTTAGTAGTGAGATCCGAGTATAGGGATCTCAATTCTAGGCTAGTGGTGCTTAGTCGGCTCCATCCTACCCTCCTTGCAGATTCTGTGCTCAGAGTCATCATAGTCAGTGTGAGAAGAGGTAGAATAGATGTTTTCGTTATGGTTAGATTAGGCACATGCAGTGTGAGTGCTCCTCTTGGGCAACTCTTTAGGCCAACAGAGCCCTTATTGCTTCTCCATCTAGTCCCAAACCAAAGGGTGGTATGTCTGTTTTTCTTTTATTTCTGCCACTGACACTGGCTAAAACCGCTTGTATGCTCTTCTACTTGCCAGGATTCTGACGCATCTACCGATGTTGTCATGGGTATGTTGAGACTTTTCTCCTAAGATGTATATTTTTTGCTTGATCCAGGGTCTACATATTCTTATTTGACCTCATATGTGGTCGTGCATCTTAATTGTGGTCCCGATAGTCTATCGGTTCCTTTTTTTATTTCTACCCCGATAAGAGACTATGATTGTTAGAAGGGTTTATAGGGGGTCCATAATATCTGTTAGCTATAGAGATACTCTTATAGACTTGATAGATTTGGACATGGTTAATTTTGATATCATTCTGGGGATGGATTGGATGCACTCATGTTATGGTTTCTTAGATTGTTAGACCGGTAGAGTCATGTTCAAATTCCCTAATAAGACAATCATTTTATGGGAAGGTGGTTCTTTAGTGCTTAAGGGAAGATTGATTTCTTATCTTATAGTCCAAAATTTGATTTCAAAGGGGTGTTTGTATCATTTGGTCTGAGTTAAAGATTCTAACTCAGAAGAGCCTTCTTTAGAATCTATTCTCGTGGTTAATGAGTTTCCCGAGGTATTTCCTGATGATCTTCTCAGTGTTCCTCCCAATAGGTAAATTGTTTTTGGGATTGATCTTGTTCTGGACACTTATCCGATTTCCATTCCTCATTATTAAATGGCTCCGGTGGAGCTAAAAGATCTTAAGGAGCAATTGAAAGATCTCCTAGATAAAGGTTTCATCTATCCTAGTGTGCCTCCTTGGGGATCTCCCATGTTGTTTTTGCGCAAAAGAATGGTTTTCTTCATATGTACATTACTTATCGTTAGTTGAACAAAGTGACCATAAAGAATATGTATCCTCTTCCTAGGAGAGATATTTTTTTGATAAACTGCAGGGTGCAAAGTATTTTTCTAAAATTAATCTTAGATCGGGTTATCATTAACTTAAGATTAGAGAAGCAAATATCCCTAAGACTGCCTTTAGAACCCGGTATGGTCACTATGAGTTTCTTGTCATGTCTTTTGGTTTGACCAATTCCCCAATGGGATTCATGGACCTGATATATAGGGTCTTCCATCTATTCATAGACATATTTGTTATTGTCTTTCTTGATGACATCTTATTCTATTCTAAGAGTGTGGCGGATTATGTCGATCATCTCTATGTTGTGTTTAAAACTTTGAACGATCATCGTTTGTATGCCAAGTTCTCCAAGTATAAGTTTTGGTTAAAAGACGTAGCTTTTCTTCGTCATGTTATCTCTAGTGAAGGGATCATAGTAGATCCTCAAAAAGTTACAGTGATTAAGAAGTAGCCTAGACCTATGACTCTAATCGATATTTGGAGCTTCTTGGGTCTAGATGGTTACTATAGAAGATTTGTAGAGATTTTCTCGACTATAGATGCCCCATTGACCAAGTTAACCCAGAAGAAGGTCAAGTGCTTATGGTCGGATCCATGTGAGGGTAGTTTTGAGAATTTGAAAGATAAATTAACTTTGGCTCTGATTTTGACCTTTCCCGAAGGTAATGATGGATTTATGGTGTATTATGAGTCTTCTCATATTGGTCTTGATTGAGTTTTGATGCAACATGGTAGGGTGATGGCCTATGCTTCTAGGAAATTGAAAGTTCACAAAACTAACTACCCTACTCATGACTTATAGTTATTTGCCGTGGTTATTACATAAATATTTGGCGGCATTATCTCTATGGTGTTTATGTTGACATCTTTTCCGATCATAAGAGTCTTCAGTATGTGTTTACTCAAAAAAAGTTGCCTCAAGAAAAGGAGGTGGCTTGAGTTGTTGAAAGACTATGATGTGAGTCTTCATTACCATCCCGAAAAAGCTAATTTAGTAGCTGATGCTCTCACTAAATTGTCCATAGAAAGTTTGGCCCTTGTAGATGAGGATAAACGGGAATTGGTGAAGGACATTCACCATTTGGATAGTCATGGAGTTCGTTTCTCAGACTCGAAGGATGGTGGTGTATTCATGCAGCTGGTATCTCAGTCGTCTCTTGTATTTGAGATTAAGGAAAAGTAAGTATTGGACCCCAACTTGATGAAGGTCAAGAGTAATGTGGGTCAACACAAAGTTGTAAACTTTGTGATTGGTGGTGATGGTATCTTGAGATACCAAGGTAGACTATGTGATCCCGATATTGATAGGATGAGATAAAGGGTCATAGCTGAGGCTCATGGATCCCATTATGCTATTCACCCCGGTTTCACCAAGATGTATCATGATCTTAGAGAGTTATATTAGTGGGGAAATATGAAACATGATGTGGCTAGTTATGTGGCCAAGTGTATGGTCTGCCAATAAGTGAAAGTTAAGCATATGAGGCCCTAGGTCTTGTATCTAGAAATTCCATTACCCGAATTGAAGTGGGAGAAAATTAATATGGATTTTGTTTTCGGCCTTCCTCGATCTCAGAGTCATTGCAATTCTGTTTGAGTCATTTTTGATAGAATGACCAAGTCCACTCACTTTTTGCCTGTGAGGATTAATTACTCGATGAAAGATTATGCTGATTGTTATCATGTGGAGATGATGAAGTTACACGGTGCTCTGGTTTCGATCATCTCAGTTGTGGTCCTCCATTTTTATCCCACTTTTAGAAGTCATTCGAAAAAGGTTTGGGTACTAGAGTATTCCTTAGTACCGCTTTTTACTCGTAAATAGATGGGCAAGCGGAGAGGACCATCCAAATATTATAGGATATGTTGTGGGCTTGGGTGATTAATTATGGTGGTAAATGGTATGACCACTTACCTTTGATTGCATTTGCTTATAATAATATTTACCACTCTAGCATTAGCAAGGCCCCTTTTGAGGAATTATGTTGTAGGTTTGTCGATTTCCTATTGGATGGTATGAGGTTAGTGAGGGAAAGTTACTTGGCCCCAATTCAGTTCACCAAAAATCCTATATGGATGTGAGTTGTAGGGACTTAGAGTTTAGTATTAGTGATTGGGTTTTCTTGAAAGTGTCTCCCTTTAAGGGAGTGATGCAGTTTGGTAAAAAAGGGAAGCTTAGTCCCTGGTATGTTGGTCCCTACTTGATTGTAAGGAACGCTGGAAATGTTGCCTATAAGTTGTAGTTGCCTTCTAGGATGAACTCCATTCACTCGATTTTCCACTTCTCTATGTTGCGGAAATATATGAGTGATCCTTCATTGGTTGTTTCCTTGAGGGATGTTGCTATCTCGAACACTTTGTCCTATGAGGAGATCCCAGTGAGGATCTTAGATAGGAAAGTTCACTGCTTGCGAACGAAAGAAGTGTTATCGGTGAAGGTCCTATGGAGGAACCAAAAGTTTGAGGAAGCTACTTGGGAGGCGGAAGAGGACATGAAATCCAAGTATCCTTATTTGTTTTCCATTTCAAAATCTCATGATGAGGTATGTGTTAATCTTTTTTATTTGATAATGTCAATGGTAGATAATGGGTTCGAATCCCTAAGCTTTGAAGAATCGAAGTGGCTTTGGTAAATGATGGGTTTGAACCCCTTGGTGAATTAAATGAATGGTCTACTAATAACGATTATGATGTGTGTTGCATCCTTGTTATATGCTTTGTTCTAAGTTTTTTAAATGTTGGTTTGATGTATGATAACATGTTAACTTGTGTTTATGCTTTCTTTACCCGTTATTTGAGGACCAATGTTCCTAGTGGGGGATAATTGAAACACCTAGGCATTGATCCTTAGAAAAGATCTCTTAAATTTGGCATTCTGACCATGGTACGATTTAGGCATGTCACTCATACACTAGTGTACCAGTCATACCCACTCTTTTCTCCCTTCTCATACCTTAAGAAGCCTAGGGTGGTAGCATACTGTCCACTATATGATTTGGCCTTCCCTTAGTCGTACACTAAGGTATGAGGTGTTCCTAGGTAAGTCGTATAGTGCTTGGCACTTGAACAAGAGTGGACTATTTTTGGTATGAGATAGGGGTACGATTAAGGGTGTAAGTCGTACCCTTTGGTATGAGTCTAGGTGGTATAATCATACCTTAGCCAGTGTATGAGTCCTAGGTGAGGCCTAGGGTATGCGTAAGGGTACCACTCATACCCTAGGGTACAATTGACTCAAGTGAGTCGTACCCACCTAGAAGGCCACTTTGCGCTCTTTAAGTCAAGGGCTCTATAGTCATTTCCCACCCCAAAACCCTATTCCCCTCACTATATAAGTGTTTGTAGCCTCCTAAACATCCCTTTTTGATGGATCAAACACCCTAAATACTCTCTCAAACTCATTTGTGAAGAATTGGAGGCTAGGGTTTTAAGGGTGATCTTTAAGAGGCAAAGTGAAGTGAAGACTCTTGGTGAATCAAGTTTTCTAAGGCATGTTACTCTAACCCTTGATAAATAACTCTAAACCCTTGTATTTTACACTTGGAATAGTAAGTGTACATGGTGATTTTGAAATCAAATGAAAAGGGTTTTGTTGCCTAATGATGAATAATGTTGACTTTTGCTTAGAATTGTTTTTATACATATTATTGATGATGATTTGCACATATGGGTTCTTGTTGTGTGTGGTATAATATTTCGGTCTTGAGTAACTCTAATCTTGATGATTTCTACCATGAATTTTGTCTTGATGACGGTATGCACATAAGCTGTTCGTGAAAATATCTAAATGAAATTTCTAGTTACATGTTGATGATGTTATGAACAAGGGAAATGGATCAATGAGTATTAATGGTTGATAAATTCTATGTTAGAGATATTGTTAACCATATAATATGTTAAATTATAACCATGTTGGGTTGATGGCTAAGAAAGGGGTCTAAGTGCTTAAGCATGAACTTGAATTATGTGTGGTACTAAAGTGTGGTATAGAAAGGCTAATGATGGATTGTAAGGAATTTGAATTGAATAATGATTTGCATGAATCCATTGGTCTAATAAAGTGGTTAATCGATGAATACTCCTATGAAGACCTTATGGGCCCATGTGGTGTTAATGTGGGTAAATGGTTCAAGTCCTTAAATGTGAAATGGATTGAATGGATGTTATTCATGAAATAAAAGGGGTTAAGAGTTCAAATGTCGTCTAATAATGGCAATGAAATGACTAGTGGTTCGAGTCCCTAGTCTGATGAATGTCTTGTGGTTTGAGTCCCTCGCCCAAAGAAATGACTAGTAGTTCGAGTCCCTAGTCAAATGAATGGCTTGTGGTTTGAGTCCCTTGTCTAATGATTGGCTTGTTTTTTGAGTCCCTCGCCCAATGAAATGACTAGTGGTTCAAGTCACTTGTCCAATGAGGGGCTTGTCGTTCGAGTCCCTTGCCTAATAAATTTGCTTGTGGTTCGAGTCCTTTGCCTAATGAACTTACTTGTGGGTTGAGTCCTTTTTTTAATGAGAAATATTGAGTCTATAAATGTGGAAGGTAAGAGTCATTCAGCTCGTGACATGGGAATGATTGAAATGAGAATGCGTGTTAAGTCTTGTTTCCTTGTGGCATAATATGGACATGTTGTGTATGTCTACATATATGATTATGTACTTAAGAATGTAATTGAAAATGATGTAATGTCTTGGATTCAAATGATAATGTTATTGCATAGTTATCCTTTAGTTACATGATAGCGCTCTAATTGCTAACCATCTTTTGACACTATATCCCCATGCGACATAGGGGCCGGAGCATCATCTTCTCTTCCTGCGTAGTGATTAGGTGACCGAAGTGGTTCGTGCATTGACTTTGGAGTGGTGAGATTCATTACTCCGAAAGATATTTATTCTTGGTCTCCTATCTTAAGACTTTGTCTTATTTTGTCTTGGTTTGGCTATTTCCGGGGGCTTGTCCCAACATATACATTTCTAAACATCGACTTTTATTGAGGTATTGTGGATGACTGTGAACTTGGGTGTAATGGCTAGTTTGATGAATCTAATAAAGTGTTAAACATTTTTAAGTTATGACTTACAGTATGTTTTTGCTATTTTATCTTATCGTTGGGATTCATCCGATCCTGGTGATTTATATTGATGCTTAGGTTAGGTTATTGGGGCAACCTCCGATTCATATGGTCTTGAGTTGCACATTTGACATGGACTGGTTTCAGGTCATGTCAATCAAAGATTTTAAAATAGGGAATTGACTCTAAAAACCAATCGAATTGTCTGGTAACTGAACTATAGTCTGAGAAAGTCATAAATGACTTAGGGCAGCTATGTAAAAGCTTTACTGAAAAAAATAAGCAAAAACATAGAAAATAACCTGAAGGGCCATTAGAATATCCACTACTAAAGGAAATTCCACCCCCTAACATTGAAGATTAGGATGTACCTGAAGTCTCGAATAGGTGCGGATACTGGGCTCGCATCTTTCTCTCGATCTCCCAAGTGGCCTCCTCTACTTGGCGGTACCTCCACTGAACCTTTACTACGGGAATATCTCTAGAGCTCACTCGCCTTACATCACTAGCAAATATATGCATAGGCTTCTCTATAAACGTCAAATACTCATTAAACTCGACTAAGTCCCATCTAAGCACATAAGACAGATCAGGAATGTATGGTCGAAACATAAAGACATAGAAAATTGGATGAACAAAGGCAAAATATGGAGGTAAAGATAACTCATAAGCTACCTCAGCAATTGTGGGAAAAAATTCAAAAGGTCCAATATATCTTGGACTAAGCTTTCCCTTCCTCCAAAACCTCATTACAAACTTGATGGGCGATATATGGAGGGATACCTGTTCACCAACTCCAAACCTCAAGGCATGAAACCTACGGTCTGCATAGGCCTTCTGCCTACTCTGAGCCACTCTCAATCTATCATGAATCACCCTGACTCTATTCGACAACTTTAGAAGCAAATCAGTACTATGGGGCCTTACCTTAAAAGTCTCAAACTATTTAACCGGAGAACAACAACTCCTACCATACAAAGCCTCAAAAGGTGCCATCTTATACTTGAATGATAGTTGTTATTATATGCAAACTCTACTAAGGACAAATGCTTTTC
Source organism: Capsicum baccatum var. pendulum (assembly GCA_030864225.1). Taxonomy (NCBI): domain Eukaryota; kingdom Viridiplantae; phylum Streptophyta; class Magnoliopsida; order Solanales; family Solanaceae; genus Capsicum; species Capsicum baccatum. The sequence goes on along the minus strand of CM061558.1, from coordinate 165,886,191 downwards.
TCACTGGCCTCCAAAATCTATAAATCACTCTCAGAGCATCTCCTCAAGAACCTGAATAGTCTGCTTGGACTGCCCATTGGTCTATGGATGAAAAATTGTACTCAAATCCACCAAACTTCCCAACTCCTCCTGAAATGCCCTCTAAAACCTCAAAGTGAACACTGAACCATATTATGAAATGATAGAAATGGGCACACTATGCAAATAAACTATATCCCAAACATAAATATGAGCTAACCTCTCAAAACTGAAGGATATCTAAATAGGAATGAAATGCATTGACTTGGTCAAATGATCCATAATGACCGAAATACCATCGGAACCACGAGAAGTGCGAGGAAAGCTACTAACAAAATCCATTGTAATCTATTCCTTTTTCCACTTGGGAATGGGAAGCCTCCAAGCCAATCTATTAGGACGCTGATGGTCGGCCTTTACCTGCTGACAACATAGGCAATAATCTACAAGTTTGCCACATCTATCTTCATACCATTCTACCAATAATGTTGTCTTAAATCTCTATATATCTTGGTTGTACCGGGGTGAATAAAATAGCTAGAGTTGTGAGCCTCCTGCAAAACCAACTAAATTAAGTCATCAATTAATGAAATACAAATACGGCTCTCAAATCTCAAAATACCCTCAGAATTAATGGTGTGCCTCTTGACTCACCACTTGACACCTGATCACGAAGGAAATAAAGCTTTATATCCTCAAACTGGGGATCCCAAATCCACTCAAATAATGAGGACCTCACCTTAAATATCAAGGAGAACAATCTCATTAAATAAGGACTGAATGTCCCATGCTAATAGTCTTTAAGAAATTGAAATACAAGCCAAACTACCTATACACACTGCTTTCCGACTCAAGGCATCTACTAATATATTTGCCTTTCCTGGATGATACAAAATGGAAATATCATAGTCCTTAAGTAACTCTATCTATCTACTTTATCAAGTATTTAGCTCCCATTGGGTCATACGATGTTGAAGGTGAAATACCCTGGGTTTCTGGACCTTACTAAATTTCCTAGATTTTTTGTCTTTAGATAGGAAACTTCTAGGGGAAAAGACCAACACACTAGGATACAAGTGGTATGGTTTTGTCATATGCTGACCAGTGCTGGTTGATGGGTTGGATTTAGTTTTTGGAATGGGTACGATTTGGGTGGTACGAGTGGTATCAGTGGACATGAATTATTTGGTTTGGGTCTTTTCTTTATTTAATCATAGACTTGGTATACTAAGTTGGATCTGAGTACGGGTGGCTCATCATGAGCCATAATCCAGGGTACGAGTCATACCATGGACTTGTATGGCGGGGAGTGTTCAATCCTCTTTAGATTCTATTTTTCCAGGGGTACAGATCATGGGTAAAATTCATATACAAGGATATAACATGGTTTAAGGTGATTCATACCTTGGACAGTGTTGGGTCAAAAGGAGATGGCCTTGGGTACGAGTGGTGAGTACCACTCGTATTGGAGGGTACAACTGGTATAGATAGTCGTATCCCTCTGACAGGATTTTGGTGCAATATAAGTGAGGTCAATCAAGACATTTCACAACTTAACCTAATAAGGCCCCACCACTTTTAACTCACTTGGGAGGTTATTTTCCCAGGTTATTTTCCCTATTATTCTATTTTTTAAAACTTAGAAAAATACTCTCTAATCCTCTCCAAAGTTCTTTGGCAAGGGAAGCTAGGGTTTCATATTATAGATTAATTAGGGGCTTGTGTTGGTTATTTCTCTCCATTATCTTCTTAGTTTAAGGTATGTTCTCTTCCCTCATTGTTAGTTGTAACTCAAGGCATGGTTTTATACAATATTTTCATGGCTTGATTATTGTATGGCTTTGTGTTTTCAAATATAATTTGGGGATTTTGGTTATAAATGCTTAGTTATGGTTTTACCTTGTTTTAATTATCCTTTTATATGCTTTAATGGTGGTTTTGGATAATTAGTTTCATGAAAATGGGTATTTGGTAATTGGCTTTGGTTTTTGAAATACTATGCCCCCAATGTGTTTGATAAAATGTCCATGGGAATGTTTTCACTACATTGTTGGATTTTTAATGGAACTTATGCATGGTTTAACTTGGTAATGAAACCCTAAATGGATAAATGGTTTGGAATGGTACAAATGGAATGGTTTTGGGTTTATCAAACATTTTTGTGGGGTATAATAGAATCCCCCAAGTAATCATAATAATGTAAAATTTTTGGGGTACATAGGATTCCCCCAAGTTAATTGGACAATGTGATCTATGGGTACATGGGAATCCCTTGATCTCTAAAAGGTTTGTCTAAGGAAAATACTTACATGTTATAGTAGGTATGACAATACTACTATGTATTGCATTGATTAATAAAAATGGTTTGGTTGGTTGGAAATGATTTAATTGCGTAATAAAGGTGGGGTGTGATAGCTAACCGTAAAGTTGAGAGTCCAACAGATGAACACTGTGAACGCATGTTTCCCGACATAAGGTATAGGTCATGGTGACCTTATATGATACTATGAGGTACATGAGAATCCTCTAAGTACACTATACATATGTGAAAGGTACTTGGAAATCCCTTACTCTTATGGTATCTTTGGTTCATTCAGCAACACACATCAGAGACCGTTTAGGGGGTTACACTAGACCCATATAGTTGTGGGTGGTTAAGGACGGTTAAGCTACACATACCCAGGTTGATGGTTCTAAATGCATATGCTAAACTCAGTTCCCTTTTCTGGCATGGATATATATATATGTATGGTTTGTGGTTGGTTTACTTGGTTTTATTAAATGGCATTATTTTATCCTTATAGGGGTATAAGCCAGTGAGTCACACTATGAAGATTTGGGAGAGGGTGGTTGAGCGGAGATTGAGAAGGGTCATGCTTGTTTTAGAGAATCAGTTTGGTTTTATGCCTGTTCCCTCGACGATAGAAGCAATGTACTTGGTAAGAAGATTGGTGTAGCAGTATAGGGAAAGGAAGAGGGATTTGCACTTGGTGTTTATCGACCTAGAGAAGGCGTATGACAAAGTCCCTAGGGAGGTTCTTTGGAGATGCTTGGAGGTGAGTAGAGTTTAGATGGTGTACATCAGAGCTACTAAGGATATGTACAATGGAGGGAAGACTTGAGTGAGGACGACGGGAGAAGACTCAGGGTATTTTCTAGTCGAGACAATATTGCATAAGGGATTGACTCTTAGCCCATTCTTTTTTGTGTTGGTGATGGACGTGTTGACGCAGAGCATTCAAGGGGAGGTGCCTTTGTGTATGTTATTTATGGATAATATAGTATTGATTGATGAGATGTGGGGAGGTGTGAAGGAGAAATTGGAGGTTTGGAGACAAACCCTTGAATCTAAGGGGTTCAGGTTGAGTAGGTCTAAGAAAGATTATTTGGAGTATAAGTTTAGTGACTCGAGTAAGGAGGACGAAGTGGTGGTAAGGTTAGATTCCTAGGATATTTGTAAGAGGAATAGTTTTAAGTATCTTGGGTCTATGATTCAGGGGATTGACAAAATTGACGAGGATGTATCTAAACATATTGGAGCAGGTTGGATGAAGTGAAGGCTCGCCTCGGAAGTGTTGTGTGATTAGAAGGTTCCCCTTAATCTTAAAGGCAAATTCTATGGAGTGGCAGTCTTCTGGCTATGCTATATGGAGCAGAGTGTTGTCAAGTCAAGAAATCCCACATTCAAAGATTGAAGGTGGCGGAAATGAGAATATTGAACTGGATGTGTGGACTTACTAGAGGGGATAGAGTTAGGAATGACACTATGTAGGAGAAGGTGGGAGTGGCTTCGGTGGAGGACAAGATGCTAGAAGGAAGGTTGAGATAGTTTGTTCAAGTTATAAGGAGGGGAATGGATGCCCTAGTTTGGAGGTATGAGAGGCTAGCTTTAGATGGATTTAGAAGCAGTAAAGGTCGGCCAAAGAAATACTGGAGGGAGGTCATTAGATATGACATGGATCAGCTACAACTTACTGAGGACATGACCCTAGACAGGAAGGTGTGGAGGTCATAGATTAGGGTAAAAGGCTAGTGTGAGTATATAGGTTATGGCAAGGTGGTAAGGAGAGCACTTGTGTAGCTGTGTGTCCTCTTTCTTATCTCTTATTTCGAATTGCTAGTATTTTCTCATATTTTGTATTTCTCTGATATTTATTTTTATTTTTATTTTATTATTTATTATTTCGTATTTCATTTATGTCATCCCTCCCATTTCATGTTTCATTACGACCTTGGTGTAATATTGTCTATCTTGAGCTGGGGGTCTATCGAAAATAGCCTCTCTACTTCTTCGGAGGTAGTGGTATGACTGCGTACATTTTACCCTCCCCAGACCTCACTTTGTGGGAATACACTGGGACAGTTGTTGTTGTTGCATTATTTTATCCTTATCCTAAGTTCATGCTATCATTCACCCGCTAACATATCTTTGGGCGGCTATATCCCCAAGTGAGATGAGAACCGACCATTATACTCCTCTTGCTTAGCGATCAAACTTTGGGATCAACTATTGGATTGAAGTGGTGAGCTTCCATCTTTTCGGAAGGCTCTATTTCATTTATGATATTTCATACTTTGATTTAACTATGGATATTGGTTTTGGATATGGTTGGGAGAATGTCCCAACTGAATTTTGGTATTTTTTTTGTTAGAGAAAATTGTGGAACTACTGTTGGAATGCGCGGGATCGGTAGGGGTGTCAGCCTTAGTATTGGTATTAGGGCTGATGCCGGTTCACTGTATTGTTGGTTGTTCCATCCTCTCTTATTTTGGGTTTATATAATTATTTTGGAACTCATATGGTTATGGTTTGGATTATGGTTTGTTTGGTATTGGTTATCGGTTGGGTTTCGGACGGTTGGACTAATTCGGGTAGTCATAAATATAGACCTATCCCATAGTCTTGGATCATTATATGCTATCTTCTTATATGTTCAAAATTCATCCGACTCAGGATACACGTAGGTCGGTTTGGTTGGATAACAGTGGTGGTCTCCATTACTAGTTGGACATGGGATACCCATTACAACAAGGCCCTGGTTCGGGTCGTGTCAGAAGGCTGTGATGACTAGTAAAAATCTCACAATGCATACCATAAAGATAATGTCTCTAAATCTCAAGCATGAAAACTACCTTGCCAACTCCAAATCATGAGTGGGGTAGTTACGCTCATGCACCTTAAGCTGTCTAGAAGCATAAGTAATAACATGACCCTATTACATCATTACACAATCTAAACCAACACCAGAAGCATTATAAAACACGATGAATTCCTCATCCTTCATAGGAAGAGCTAAAACAGGAGCCGAAGTGAGAAAATCGTTGATCTTTCCATAGATCAACTAACACTTCCTATTCCATAAAAAATGTATCTCCTTCCGAGTCAATCTGGTCATTGGGGATGAAATAGTAGTAAAACCCTTAGTGAAGCTTCTATAATAACTAACCAAACCAATGAAACTATGAACCTCAGTCGAAGATTTAGGTCTAGACCAATCATTACTTGTCTCTATCTTGGATAGGTCTACCATAATATCATTCTTAAACCCCACATATCTGAGGAATGTCACTAACTCAAGCCAAAACTCACACTTGGAGAACTTTGCAAAAAGCATGTGATATCTCATAGTCTAGAGAACGATCCTCAAATTTTGTAGATTACCTTCACTACTCCTCGAATACATACAGATTGCATCAATTAACAAAATCACAAAAGAGTCCAAATAAGGCTTGAATACTCAGTTCATCAAATTCATGAGCGCGGCTGGGGCATTAGTCAACCCAAATGCCATCACTAAGAACTCATAATGGCCATAATGGGTCCTAAAAGTTGTGTTCATGATATCCTCAGTCCGAATCCTAAACTGATGGTAACGAGATCTCTAATAAATCTTAGATAAAACTACCATACTTTAAAGCTGGTCAAACAAGTCATCAATGTGAGGCATAGGATAATGGTTCCTCACTGTTACCTTATTAACCTGCCTATAGTCAATACACATACGCATAGAACCATTTTTTTTCTTTATAAACAAAATAGGAGAACCCCTAGGAGACACACTCGGTCTAATAAAACCCTTACCTAGAAGATCCTGAAGTTGAGAATTTAGCTACTTAAGCTCAACATGAGCCATAAGGTATGGTGCCATAGAAATAGGTTGGGTGCCAGGATCAAGATCAATAGAAAACTCAATCTTACAAATAGTGGGAATACCAGGAAGGTTGGTAGGGAACACATTAGTAAATTGACAAACAAAAGAAACAAAGTCAAGAGATGGACTCTCCACACTAGTATCACAGATATAAGCAAGATAAGACTCGCAAAACTTCAAAATAAGTCTACTACCACACATATAAGAGATAATATTTGTTGGCTCATGGCTAAAAACTCTCTGCTATATGATTGGGGGTATGCCAGGCATGGCTAAGGTAACTGTCTTGGCAAAATAATCCAAGACCACAAGACAGTGAAATATCTAGTCCAATCCCAGAATCACATCAAAAGCCACCATATCCCAAATAATAAGATTAGCATAAGTATCAACATCACTAATTGTAACAACACATGATATGAAAACTCAATCCACTACTAAAGAATCACCCACGGGAGTAGATACACATAATGACACAAATAGAAAATCACTAGTCAACTAGAACCGTGGTGCATAATAATCATAAATATAAGAATAAGTGGATCCTAGATCAAATAAAGTAAGGGTTGGCTAGCGGCACACCTAAATTATACCTGTAACAACAACATCTGTAGTCTCAGCCACAAGTCTAGTAAGTATTGCATACGATAGACCACGCCCGCTAATAATGCTCAATTTACACTTTAATTTAAGTGCAAGGTGATCGTCGTCAATATATTTACCCAACTTTTGAGTCAGGGTTGAATCCACTAAGAACAATGTGAGTGGAAATCAAGTTAATTTGAAATAATGATTCTTTTTGGGTTTTTATAGTATAAAATCAGGGCTACGAATAATTAAAGTATAATCAATTAGGCACAGGTCATAGGATTATGCTTTACTAAGGAAAGATAATATATGGATGCTAATAGTCAACTTCATTTTAGTATATCAAGTATGGGTAGGTTCGTTTATAGATCTTGATGCTATTCTTTCAACAAAACACCAAACTATCACCCATTGATTCTTTCAAATACCAAATAGGTGTGTTCAACAATTGGTAACCAATCCGCAATTTAGGCATCCCTATTTCTAGGATGAATCCTATGGTATAGTTAACTTCACAATCACTCTTATGTCTAAGATAGTGATAATTTTGCAAACTATACTAATAATTGCCTACCATTTCTTTGTTCTCCGTATCCCTCTTTCAAGGATGATGCAGATTCCTAAAATTCATCCGAACCCTTCTTTCGAAGATGGCTTGAGCTTTCAAGAGTTTCAAATTTTCACTCTCAAACACATATGGGTATTTGGAGTTTTCACCTACAAATCCCAACCAATTTGGTTAAGCAATGATAAAAACCATTAACATGAACTACTAATAAAAGCTAACTATAACAACCCACACATACTTTAACCCCTATTCAAACATAACCCAAAGAGGGAGATCTAGCTACACATAAGATAAATAAGTAAAGACATACCCATAATATCCATTGATATGATTTATTGAAAACTTAGTAAATGTTACTCGAAACTTAGGACTCAAACAAATCTTCAATGAGAATTAGATAATCCTCCACTTGGAAGCTACTTCAATGTATTCTTCACCCAAAATGTATACAATATTATCTTCACCAAGAATAAAGGCTATGAACTCAAGAACAAATCCTTCAAGTTTAGGAAGTTGGAATATGATAGATTATTAGGGTTTGAGCCTTATTTTTGTCAACTTTGATCAGCCACGTGCATTTACATTTTTTCCATTGGGCTGCATTATTCTGCTATACCATAATCGCAAAGACTTAGCCGCTACCTTGATTACCTCATGTGACCGCGACAGGTTGACCTTATTGATTGAATTTGATCACAATCGATTGCAGTAAATGAGGACATGTCTGCTCCAGGTCTTCAGTTGCACTTTCTTTAAGTGAGGCCATGTCTGCTCCAGGTCTTTAGTTGCTCTTTCTTGCTTTATTTGATCATTTTTTTCTCCAACCCATATATTTCTATCTCATCAACTATGTACCTGTAAAATGTGGATATTAGTGCATTTAATCATAATTATGTCTCATTTATTCATTTTAAGCATCGTAATGTGCATGAATGTTGAGTGCAAATGAGTGGTAAAATCACCACTCATCAACACCCCTTACTTAAAGGTTTTCTTGTCCTCAAGCAACACTTCACCTTATCATAAGGCATTATACTTTTATGCCTAATTTTCATGCCTCAAAGATCACAATTTTCAAGCTTAGTCACTACCACAAGTAGCTCATTGTACATTGGCTAAGCTATTCTTACTACACCCCTCATGATAAAATGCAATATCTAAGGATGAAAAAGACTCTAAAGAGCAACCAAGTAACAACAACCAATACTCTAAAAGTGACTCACTTTTGATCAAAATTAAACTATACTCCATTTGCCTTATTTCTCTAAAGGTGACAAAATCACCCATCTCAACTCGTTCACATGCCTTCTCACAAGAAAGAAAATTCCACACACCAAGCTACCAAGTATGCAATAAGGAATTTAAGAGGAAAATCTCTCTCCCTCACAAAAGAACTCTTTATGTCAACAAATGTCAAACCATAGGCTTGCCCTATTTTCAATTGCCACTATAAAGAAAGTAAATGGTTGAAACTCTCAAAGGACTTTTTGAGCTTGTAACGTAGGTTAGAGTTAGGCTAAGATATAATTTTGGAAAAACATTACTAAACCCTTCCTTGAAAATCTACATCACTCTGTTTAATCCGCTTTTTTAACTATGGGCCACTCCTTTTTGATTTTTTACTTTTCCTATGCCTACATTTTGCTTCCTTTGTTCACCCATTTTCTTCTATTTCTTTTTCTTGTAATTTTCATGCAATTCTTTCTTTGTTTGACCCTTTTATTTTCTATTCATGTGATTTCAATGCTTGGGCACTTAGGAATTTTATAGAAAACTTTATGGCCCCAGACTTACTTCCATCAATCTTCACCACCCAATACTTAGGGTTTTAGCCTCAAGTTATATTTTCAAGTTCAAGGAGGATATGGTTCAAAAGAAGGATAAAAAGGACTGGTTCACGGCTTGTAATGTATTTGCCAAAGAAAGGTTTAAAGGCTCAAAGTGGGTAACTAGGGATTATATTTATGCATATGTAGGCTTCTAAGGCTAAAGTGGTTTTCCAATGTTACAAAGCTGGCATTACATCATTTCTCCAACCAATTACAATAAAAATTAGATTTGAAAAACTAACTAGGAAATTTCTAGATCACATAAGTATAAAAGAGATGAATACAATAAGCTCCCCACACATGGCATGAAAAACTCGCTAAGGAGCTTCAATTGCTCCTCTCGTTAGAGACAAAATTGGAGTATCTATCACTATGAATAAGCCAAACCTTTATGGATTCACAAAAAGAGAATGAGTTTTATTACAAGGTTGCTCACGACCATGGCCTTGATTTTTGAATTTTTTTAGGATGGAGGGGGTTGTTAGTTTTTCATTTACACCACGCTCAATTTGTTAACTTACGGCAACAACCAAAGATTTAGCCTTACATTTAATCTAAATATGGGAAAACCAACCATATGGCTACTTAGACTTCGCCAATGGTGCACAATGGGACCCCAAATTTACAATGCCATAGGTACTCAGACTTTCCTTGCATTAATGACTTAGAAGCCATGGGTACTCAGAATTCTCCTACATTTATGGCTTAAAACCCAAACATGGTGCTTTACCTATAAGAATCTCGTCACTCAATCTAGAATAAGGCAAGGCTCGTTATGCATCATCATAATAAAAATAAAACTAAAGTAAAAAGAAAAATTAAAGAAAAATCTACATAATAATCCCTGAAAAATGTGGGCTCCATCAGATTACCCAAATATAGCATCCGAAAACAAAATAAAATAGTGATCCAGAATGTCATCAAAGCCATAACCAAATATCCAAACTTATATCAAAATATAACAACTCCAGGTTAGGCATCCCCAACTGAAAGGCTTGCAATGTCCCCACTACATAATCAACCAAAGCATAAACATAGGTATAAGAGTCCTCCCAGAAGCTGCATCAAGGGATACTATCTCCTACTGACTCTTCACCATCACTACTAGCATCAAAATCTGACCACTCAGTAGGAGCCTCATCATCACTCTCGATCCTAGAAGAAGGCAATTTGTCATGAGGCTTTACTACCTTTCTCAGGCTCTTGACCACCTTCCATATATTACTAAAGAACTTGTCCCTCTTCTTCTCCCTTTTCTTTATGTTGTTGTGGGAGTCCACAAGGTCTCAGTGATACTCTGCCAGTGCTGAATATGCCCTCTCGAGATAGGCCATAGTGGCTCCTTGTGTCTCTTGCTCCTACTTGTGCTTCTAATAATCTGCAAGAGACACATAAGAGTGATGCCTAGTGGATGGCTCTCCCGAACCCTACGTCAAACCTGATACTAGCACTTTGATGGAACTAATGTCAAGACCAATGTCTTCCAGAGGCCCAACAACAGATGGTCTACAAGATTTGGGTTCCTTAGTTGTTGACTCGTCTGCATCAACTTTTCTATTCCTGCTATGCCCAGGTGCACCCTCATCCCTAATTTTGAGTGGAGTGATGTGGGGGTTTGGTTTCACCTAGGTATCTGTAGGATACTCTTCTACCACTTTTATTTTGCAATGTTCAGTAATAAGAGAAGAAAAGGGAAGAAGGGTACCACCCTGAATCTTATAGTATCTTAATTCTTCAAGCACAACCTGGCCCACGTTTAGAGTAATACCAGACATAAGTCAGGTTACCATGAGTGTTAGCAACTCTTTGACATAAGTCCACTGGGTACACGGTGAAACTCTGCTACAGATAATGTTCAACCAGATTCTTGTCTCTATTGGGAAGTCGTGCATGGAGATCCCTTTCTTAGTGACAGCCCAGGATATCTCTTTGTTAGGCATAGTATGCTATCCATCAAGGTTCCCAGATCATAGCCATTTTCCTGGAAGTCAGCCATGTCAACCTTCTGAAGCATATGCACATCATTCACCTGCTACACTCTAAAATACACATTTCTTTCCTAAATCTTCATCACTGGGTTTGAGAAAGAAACCTCGTTGAGATTCACATAAAACTCATGCAACCAGTGCTCATTTTATTCACAGGGACCTGGGACAAATCATATCTACCTGGAAGTAGCAAGCCTATCGAAGAATCCTTGGTACTACTCTGGTACCTTGTCCAAGCAAATTCCTCTCTCCAGAAGTAACTTGGCCCTTGGGAGGTCACTGTAGTACTGGCTGTGACATTCTAGAGCCATGAATGAGACGTGGTCATAGTCTCCTATGGTGAGTACTTATAGGCAACATAATCTGGATCATTATTAGTAATATCACACTAAAAATATGCTAGATTAATAAGATCTACTTATGTGGTAGTGTTTATAAAAGGTTTACGGGTGAGAAAAGTGTGTGCAAAAATTTAGGTTTCTGCAGACACTACCTTCAGGTATGGCGATTTCATAGCAATGACTGGGATCGCAATGCTGTGATTACAGTCATTGAGACTATGATCGTGGTACCTGAGATCATAGTCGCCAGTTCTGCACATTATTCAATGTGCAGGAACTTAACCATGAATTTGTGTTCCACTAGACACATAAGTAGTAGGATTAATATAAATTAAGCCTAGGTTGTACGATTATCCCCCAAACTCAAAGAAATTAACATTTGAACTCAATGGGACATTGAATCAAAAACTTGGTGTACAAATTAATTTCAACCATTTAAGTCCTATATTCCAGTACTCAATACTTCCCTGTTAGTGTGTACACTGACTCCAATAACGAACCACAACAATAATCATAAACATGCATGAATTTAGTATTGAAACTACTATTTTACACACTACTCTTAAAACCACGTTTCAAGCCTTAAGCACTCGCCAAAATAAGAGAGTTAGGATCACTTACCGAGTTGTACATAAACGGGAAATGCTCAACTTGGACACCTATAAATGCTTAAAATAGAGAGAATATTGAGAGAATTTGAAAAAATATTGTACATGGGAATAATGGCAGTCGGATGATGTTTTAAACAAAAATGACCGCGATTGCTATTCTAGTTTCGTGATTGTAGGAAAGTGACCACTGTGATTGTGGTGGCATAGGCTACGATCGCGGTAACTAAGACAAAAAATTAGGTCTCCTGCACTCCTCTATCCAATTCCAACATGCCAATTTCACACCTTCCTTTTTTCAAGTTTAATCAATATTATTAATAGCACCAACGATTTGTGGATTATGCATGAGCAAACAAAACAATAAAATCAACTCCATCATTTATAAATAAAATGATAAGATCCACTTTTTATGGCTTGATAGCGTGCCTCCTATCGAGCGCTTAGTTTAATGTCTTAGCATGACGCCTCCTCAACTCCCATTTGTGCTTATACTTAGAAGATTTGAATCTCCATCCCAACTTTCATTCATGATGCATTGAGCGACAGAGGGACCAAATATTCTGATCTTTCAAGATAAAACTTTGAATATGTGAGGAAATAACATGGGAGTTTCTATCTTACCATATTTGATGACTTGAACCTTTTACCTAATTTCATGTCAAATTTTCGGTTTGACTTTTTGGGAAACAGTGAGGACATCAATAGGGCACTAGCTGTACATCGAAAGCTGAATTCCATGGCCTTTGATAGAGGGGTTTCCATGTTCTCTTTTGGAAGTTCAAATCCCAGAATGGGGAATCGTACTTCTTCTCCCCATAATTCATCATTCATCTAGGTGGATGTATTCTCGTCACATTCTCTAGGGACAATGTTAAAAATGGTTTGAATGAGGTCTATCCCTAAATCCTTGAATTATTTCCTCATTAGAACTTTCCCCCCGAAATGGTCTAGAGTCATTTTAAGATATTCTCTTGTCTCCTTTTGTAGACTCTAGCACCATTTCCTTTATTTGGACATCTTCTACATCATTTGTTTCGGTTGATTGGGAAATCACCGAGGATTCTTCACCACCAAGCTCATCATCATATATTGGATTCTCTTATTAATTAACCTCTTTTTGGAAAATAGGCAAGGCAGTGGTATTTGCAAGTTTTGATTCTTTGCCCATTTCTTCTATTTTATTGATTTCCCTTCTGAATGCCTCGTTGGATTGATGTATGTCTTGAAAATTATCTCCCGTTGTAGTTACCTGATATAAAATAGTTTGAAGCGTTACCTTAAAAATATTAGATCGGGTATATTGCTCTTCCTTTATCTCATCATAAGACCTATCAAACTCATAAGAAGAACTAGAAACTCAGTTAGCATAATAAGGGGAGGAGGCATTTGGGAAATCACTCCAATGTCCATCTCAACCACCACACAAAGAACAATCATACTCCTAATAGGATCGAGATGGTGTTTCCATATCTCTCTACTGAGCATATGTGCAATCTCTTTCAAAGTGGGGTCTGTCATAATATGGATATGGATCGTCAAGATAGGAATTCCAACTACCAAAATATACCTAACGCATGAAACAAAAGAAAATCACAAACAAATATTTATAATTTTGAATTCAAGCAAGTAAGATAGAATTTCAAATTAATTTAATACGCCAAATTGTTCCCCAACAACAACGCCATTTTTGATATCTCTCAACTTACACGTCAATTTAGGTTCAAGGCATCCGTTGTCCATATATTTACCCAACTTTGGGTTTGGGGTCGAATCCACGAGGAACAATATGAGTGGAAATCAAATTAATTCAAAATAATGGATACTTGTTAAATTCAAACCGATATTACAAAAAGATAAAAATAGGGGGTGAGAGAGGTATCAACACTAGTGATTTTTTTTGGGTTTTTCTAGTATAAACTCAGGGCTACAAATAATTAGAGAATAATTAATTAGGCACATGTCTTAAGATTATTCCTTACTAAGTAAAGATAATATGTAAATACTAATAGTCAACTTCAGTTTAGTAGATCAAGTATGGGTAGGTTCGGTTATAGATTTAATGCTAGCCTTTTAACAAAACACCAAACTATGACCCATTTATTATTTCAAATACCAAATAGGTGCGTTGAATAATTGGTAACCAAACCTCAAATCAGGCATCCTTATTTCTAGGATAAAGCCTATGGTATAGTCGACTTCACAATCACTCTTATGTCTAAGATAGTGAGAATTTAGCAAAGTATACTATAATTATCTACCATTTCTTTGATCTCCATATCCCTCTTTAAAGGATGATGTAGATTCCTAAAATTCACCCAAACCCTTCTTTCAAAGATGGTTTGAGCTTTCAAGAGTTTTGGATTTTCACCCACAAACACATATGGATATTTGGAGATTTCACCCATAAATCCCAACAAATTTGGTAAAGTAATGATAAAAACCATTAACATGAACTACTAATAAAAGCTAACTATAACAACCCATACACACTTTAACCCCTATTCAAACATAACCCCAAGAGGGAGATCTTGCTACACATAAGATAAATAAGCAAAGATATACCCATAATCTCTATTGAAATGATTTATTGAAGACTTAGTGAATGTTACTTCAAACTTAGGACTCAAACAAATCTTTAATAAGAGTGAGCTAATCCTTCACTTGGAAGCTACTCCAATGTATTCTTCGCCAAAATTTATACAATATTCTCTTCTCTAAAAATGGAGGCTACGAAATTAAGAACAAAACCAAAAAATTGAGGAAGGTGGAATATGATAGATGATTAGGGTTTGAGACTTCTTTTTGTCAAATTTGGGAGCAGCCACGTGTATCTACATTTCTACCCTTGGGTTGCATTCTTTCGCTAGACCACGATTGTACAAAATTAGCCGCGACCATATCTCATGCGACCGTAATTAGATCACGTGACTGCGGTAGGTTGACCTTATTGACTGATCCCGGTCTCTGTCCTTAGACCGCGACTGTAGTAACTACGACTATGTCTGCTCCATGTTTTCAGTTACACTCTCTTTAACTGAGGCCATATCAACTCAAGGTCTTCAATTACACTTTCTTTCTTCATTATCCAACCCACATATTTCTATGTCATCAACGATGTACCTATAAAATATGGATATTAGTGCATTAGATCACAATTATGTCTCATTTATTCATTTAAAACATAGTAATGTGCATGAATGTTGAGTGCAAATATGTGGTAAAATTACCACTCATCACCCTCCACCTGGCTAAGAACCTGACCGACCTCCTATCCTACCTGTCTAAGAACCTCCTTGAGTACCCTAGATACTACCCATGTGAACATGAAAACTACCTCTAGATAAGGGATGGACTGCTCTAATAGGGGAATACTTAGTGCTAAAGCAATGATCGCCCCACAACTAGGGAAATCTCGCGAATAGTGACCAGGGAGTCCACTAATAACACAGGAAACATGAGTTGAACATGAACCAACAAATTTATTTGACCCAAAGTAACCACCATGACTTGAATAACCAGAAGATGAACCCTTTAAAGACTGACCACTGCCCATACAAGGGTAATCACTAGCACTTGATCGACCTCTGTAAATAATTTGAAGTGCTTCTTTAACCGGCCTACTATGCTATCTCTAAGTATGATAAGATGTGTATGGAGGATACCTACTCTAAGAATTGCCATATTTGGGTCGAGAACTATGACAAATCCTAGTGAATCTACCCTGAAACGTAGGCCTCTTACCATAACCCTCATGACCTTTATGATATATCTCTTTCATAACCCTAGCATGATCCAAAATCTCAACAAAAGACCTACCCATAATAGCTAAACTCTGAGTAGACATACGAATAGGAAGTATCAACCCTCTAACAAAGAAATGAACCCTCTTATACTTAATATCTAAGATAGTAGTCGCATGTCTAGCCAACTAATAAAAATGAGCCTCATAATTTGTAATTGTCATGGATCCCTACTCCAATCTAGAGAATTGATCTCTTAAAAGCTCTATAAGTTTGTGAGGCACATACTTCTCTAAAAACATCTTGCAAGACTAAGTCCATAAAAAGGAAGAAGATCCAGATGGCTTAGGATCCATATAACCTCTCCTCCAATGACGAGCAGACAAGTCCAACTAAAATATAGTGTAATCTATACCACGAGTCTCAATAATGCCCAAACCATGAAGCCTATCTTCGCAAGCAATCAGAAACTCAAATGCATCCTTTCTCGGTGCACCAAAAAACATATGTAGAGCCAATCTAAAGAATCTTTGTAGCATCTTATGCTCCTTAAAAGACATAGCAGGTAAAGCAACTATTGAAACCCTGAGGGTTGTACCATACAGTGAAGGACCAGGTACCTTAAAGTCAATCACAGGCAAAGTGCAGTAAAGTAACTAGGAATTAAGAGACAATTAAGAAAGAGTAAAAACACAAGATACATGGGAACCCCTTTGTTCAAGGAAGGAAAAAACCATAGCTTGCCCTCACAAGATCTCCAGAATCCACTATAATTAAACTCTTAATTACAACTTTTAATGAACCTAACTCTAGGTTCCTTTCTCTTGTAGTAACTCTACTACAAGCTCATCTTGACAACTCTGCCAAGGATCTTCTACATTGATTAACACTAATCAATATCAAAACTTAGGCAATTATACCTAAGCACTCTCTACTCAAAGAGAAAATATCATTACTCTTATTCATGAGTAATTCATTATAAATTAGAACTCACTCAAGAACAATTTCTACTTAAGCATACATAAACAATCAAGAATATAAGCAGTGTTGAAATAGGGTTTTTGCTGATTCTCTTCACTTTTTATGTTTTCCAAAACCCATTTAATGAAGAAGCCTCTTCTTTCTTTTATAGATGGGAGATGATTAGGGATGAAATATCATTTGACCAGGTTTCCTATTCAGTACAAGAAACACCTGCATGTTTGTTACATAAGAGGACAAAATTGTCCAGACACGCGTGCCAACTAAACTGTACCATGAACATCTAGGGACCTAGTCCTTTGTAGTTAGCTGCTCATCATCAAAGCTATATATACCAATTTTCTCCTTTTTTGATGATGACAAACAGACCATACAACTTTGAATACATCCATCATATTTATCAATGTGATTGCCACTTTGATGATGAATGTTCCCCCTATCATCATGCATCCACCATCATGCTGTTATCATTTGCAGCAAAAATTCTAAGCATATGTTTCCTTCCCCTTTTCACTTTGCCTTACCATACTTCTATTACTATGCCTACCATATTTTTCTCAATCAGCATCCACTACATGAGCCCATATACACACATCCTGGTACCTACACATCCTGGGTCTTACATATGAATTTAGTAACCCCTCTTTTTGGGATCATTAAAAAGGATTAACAGTAAACGAAGAGTAAAGATAAGTATAAACTTATTCACTCTTGGCCAGTGGGGCAACATTAAGAAGAAGAAAAACCTTAAATAAAGAAAACAAATGAGGCCCAAAAATAGAAATTCATTCCTGATTAATTAGGATAAGTACCATTAAAATATACCAAGAAAACTATAAAAGTACTATTTGCAAAGGCCAAAATAGAAACTGACATAGGAAGCTAACATACTAGGACTCAAGTAGAAGGAAACTTAGGGGAGAGAGATTTTAGAAACATGTCCATTCTAGCAGCCTTAGCAACATGAGTTTGTAATACCTATTTGGTAAGTTTTTTTACTTCTGCGTTTAGGTCTTGCACCTCACTAGTATGTTCTGCAACCTTGACCTTGATCTTGGCATTTTATGCAGCAAGTTCTTCAGAGACACCTAGTCCTCTAAGGATAGCCTTTGATTATGAAGTTTCAGATGATTCTAAAGTTTCAAATGCATTATTTCAGTGTCCTTTTCTACTAGCATAATCCTCAACTCCTCTATTTCTCTGGTTAACTTTTCTTGAGCAACCAACCATTTTGAAACTTGGGATATAGTTCTAACCTTCCCTTATATATATTCATTCTGTACCAATGTTGTCAAACTATACCTTTGTTTGATAGTCCTCAGGTCCCTTTATTTTCAACAACAAAATGTTGAAATATGTTATTCAGGAAATATCCATAAGACATCCTATTTTTCCTTCCATCTCATGAGTCTCCTTGTGCATATTCTCTATCATTAGAGAAGGTAGGTTTATCAACTCAAACTTAATCAAATATTTAATTAGAAATAGATCAACTGCAGAAGCTATAAATCTTTTTACTGACCTTGGCAAGATAACTTTATTTATGAACTCAAACACCAACTGGAACTCACTTGTGAGAATATTCATTCTCAAACACGCTAGAGAAGTCCCTCCTACCTTGGAAGCATTATCCATGACTTCAGTTGAGGGTTGATGGTTCTCAATAGTTTTTACCTAAATACCAGGCATATTTAAAATCTTTCCCAGTATTTCTCCATCCAGCTTAAGAAGTTTTCCTTGCACCTGTACAGTCAAACATAAACCATAATTTGAGAATTCCATGGAGTAGTAGAATTCTTTCACTTCACCTTCAAAGAAAATGGGAGTTGGTTCTTCTAATAGATGAGACCAACCCTGATGTCTCATATATTCAACCAGTTCTAGCATTTTGGGTTTCTCATAAATCTTTGGATAAAAAACTCTTCCTAATAGCACCTTCTGTGTATTTAGATTCTCATTCCTTTGTTCCATAGACACAACCTTCTTTTCTTCTTCTTTCTTTTGGCCTTTTGTATCATTGCTAAGTTTTTGTTCAAAACCTTTTCTTTTCTTAGGACTAGGTCCTTTAGAAACTTTCTTTCTTTTGATAGCAATATGTTTCTTTCTTCTCACACCATGACTCCTAGATTTCAGATTAGAGGACCTGGTCCTTTAATCACCATGAACTCCTATTATTTTCTTCTTAGATGCAATGACAATATTAGAATCATTTTCCTCACCTTCTGTCACCTCTATAACTTTAATATTTTTTTCTTCCTATGCAATAAATTTTTTGAGTAATAGCAGAGGACTTACTCTTCTTCATTGCATTTGCTCACAATTTTATCTCAGACCTTCTAGTGGAATAAGATCATATAAGTTCTATACCAAATACAATCAATTTATCCTTCCCTTTACTATCCTTCAATTTATTCACATTCCAAATAAAATATTATTCATCCTTATCTTTTTTATTTTCCTCATTTAGAGGTAATATGAGTTCCCCATCCTCTTTTAAGTTATCATCATTCCGTGTTATTTGATCCTCTATATAAGAAAAACTTTCCATGGGATCATGAGCCAGTAAGGGTTAATTCTCAGCTACCCAATTTATGTTGTTGAGAGAATCAGTCTTTTTTACTAGAATCTTTTGTTAACTAGATTAGCAAATATAGAATCTGACTCAACAAGGGTAGGAGAACCAGGTTCTTGTAAATTATCTGAAGTTTCAATAACTTTCAAATCCTTAGAGGGAACCTAGATTTGAGGGTCATTAAAGGATTTTAGTTTTTTTTAAGGAAAGAGGTCCTTTAGTTTGAAGATCTCTTATTCAATTGTAGACCTAAAATTTTTGTTTAGGTCATTTATTAGGACAAAAAATTCACTGGGGCTTAGAGTTACAACTAGAGCAGTTTCACTTAGGGTCTCAGGAGTTACAACTAGAGCAGTAAAACCCTTTGTGGCTCTTGAGAATAATTAAAAGATAACTCTTTCTTGGGGTTTGAAGAAGAGGGAATTTTAGACATTTTGTATTTTAAGAAAGGATGAAGAAGGACTAATTTTGATTGAAAAGGAAAATAATGTTCGGTGTTAATTGTGAAAAGAATGAAATATGAGGGTTTGAATTTATAATTAAAGAGAAGAACGTTGATATTTAAGATACTTTTTAAATGGAAACGTCTGATAACAACGTGTGTGACTCTTCATATTTGAACTAAGTTGGCAGTTTTTATTCATATAGGATTGTACATATGGCCTTTTTTAAATAGAATGTTTATGATGATTTAAGGTACATGATTTTGGTACTCACCTGAGAGATGAGAGCAACTCCTTATCTTTTTGAGTGAATTTTCAACTTGTTTTTTCTTTAATTGTTTCCTTCCAAAGTTATCCCCTTGGGTGTATACCTTTAAATGTATGATACTGAGTTAGATTAACATGCAACTAATTTATCGTGGATACCTATGTCCTTGACATAGCCAAATTTTTGAAGAGACACTAATTCACATGTTATTCATTCTACTGAAGCTTCTTCTTTTGAGATGAATTTCCTAGGGACCAGGTCCCTTGAAATCAACAATTTTAAAATATGAGACCTCTACCTTAGAGTGACCTTGAGAGAGAGAGAAAACAGTTAGATATACTAAAATTAAGCACCAAACACCCACTTTTAATGAACATTCTTGAATGCATTCTCCTTTCTCCAACCTGGAATCATGATCACTTGTTGGATTTAGGAATCCACTTGAGTTTTGATTTACCAGTAATAAGAGAATGGTGTGATCAAAACTTTATTGGTCCATTGAGGTGAAGTATTCTTTCTCACCTTTACAATGAATTGAACCCTTTATGCTATGTACTCTTCTGTTGATCATATATGAAATCATTCATTCAATATCTTATCCAACCCTAGCAATTATCTTTAGAGAGACCATCCTTTCCATAATGAGTACACATAGGATTGGGAGACTTGTTTCTAGCACCATTGGTAGTCTTCCTGTCCATCCAGTAGGTTGGAATTCTCCTTGATAGCACAGTCCTTTGACATCCTAACACCCTGTCTAATTAGATTAGAGAGGATATTTGAAGAAGTAGTCCATTCAAGAGATTTGCTCAACTCTTCTTTCAAGCAGGCCAGGTCCCTCTCTAACTTTTCATTCCTATGAAATGTAAATATAAGGTGCTAATGAGAATCCGACAACCTTTCTTTAAGATCAATTTGAATCCTTGAACCTTCTTTCTTTCATTTTCATTTGTCTCATTTTCCTTCTTCAGATTACTCAACAAACTCATATTTTGAAATTTTATTTTTTTAAACAACTCTTCAGTTTTAGAATTTTGTAAAGCTACAACAATTATCTCATGCTCTTGATTATCTACTTTTTCTTCAAAAGCATTCTACTCAATAGTTAGTTCATATACTGAGGCTATCAACACACTTGCAAGACTTTTAATCTTCCTAGCAGTGTAATTATTTAGATTTTCTTTAATATCATAAAGAGTTACCTCTTTTTTTGATCATCTGTGTTTTCCATGAATAAAAACAAGGAATCATAGATAATTGGACTATCTTCCACTACTAGCATAGAAACATCTCTAGGCTTCTCATCTTTTCTTAAATCATTGAAGAAGTCTCCTCGTGCTTCCAGAGCTTGCTTTACAGCATACTCAGCTGTTGCCTTAATTATGAATTTGTAGGGACCTGGTCCATATTCATCTCTTTGTCACCTCCAGTCTTGAGATACCATTGGTAATCTAATTTGTACCATAGGAAGTACTTAATAAAATGCTCAGGATATCCACAGTTATGAGATACTTCAAGGTTTCTTGCTCCCTTGATGGTGTTTTTTATTCTTTAGAATTGACCACCCTTCCTCATTGCCTTGACAATTCTCTTTCCCAACTAGGCAACATTGGTGTCTGAAACACCCTCAGATCCCCTACCAAGATTTTACAAGGTGCTTATGGACTCGAAGGACCACAAGCTAACTCTTTTCTGATATCTGTACCTGTACACTGCATAATATCTAAAATAAATGCGAAAACTTGCCATAAGGTTCAACATGTCTATACATCATACTCAAAACTGAAAACTGAATACTAATACATCCGTTTGAAAAGCCTCTAAATAGTCTAAACTATGGATTTGATGGGATAAGTCCCCAAATAACTTCGTAAATTGAAAATAAAAAAATCTAAAATAATAATAGCAAACTGAAAATACGTCCTCAAATGAAGAGGACTCACTGCTACTGCTGCTGATGGGGACTGAACTACTAAGGATAATCTGGATCCTGTTCCTCTGAACCTATGGTTTTAAATAAAATACCATAGCACAAATACGTCAGTAGAGGAATATACCCAGTATATAGACGAGGGAGGCTAATGCAAGGGCTCATACATGTACAGTATCTAAACTGAATAATCATGAAAGATGTCGCATGAGAACACATACATGAATACACAGAACATGAACACAATCATCGCAACTCTAGATATTGAAACTCACATACCACTTTACTGTAGACTGAACTTACTACTGACACTGAGATACGGAATCACTGACTCCTCGAATACTGATAACTGAGGATCTAGATATGCTTACATCAAGGACTGTACTCTGAGCTTACTACTTTTGACTGACAGAATAAGAGATCAACTTTTCTAATAGATTATTCTGGAAGAGATTACCAATGATAAGAAGTATGATTATATCTTAATCTGACGACAAGAATATTCAATAGAAATCTAATACTGTGATTAAGCCTGTCTAGCGGCATATCTCTGAAAATGATATCAATCAACTGCACATGTGACCAAGTCTATCTGTTGGGATGGTCCATGAATCAATAAAATTATCTGAATTCCTCATAAAGATAGATGATTGTATCAGACAGTCCTAATTTTTGAAGATTAATTCTGAAGTTGAGACTGAATCTAAAACTGAAACTATGGGAAGTAGTCACTTAACCAACATTCCCCAATCTACCATAGGTGGGGTCCAACCTGTACCCTCGGTTGGGAGGGTGCCAATACCATACCATGGGTAAAGACATTATCTTTATGTGCATTATCTTTAAGTGCCCCTCACTATCAGGTGCACAAACGAGAATGGTGGAGCCCTCATCTAATGGGTTAAGCCACCTCATCTACCCTCATCTAATAGGTATGAAGCCTCTCATCTACCCTCAACTAGTAGTGTGAGAAATCTCTATCATGCCAGTACGGTCCAAGTGGTGTGAGGAAGAATAAGGCAAGGTTGGGAAAGCGACATAGCAAGAAGGCTTAATATTTAGACTAGGAGAGGGGTAATAAAATTTATGTTAGAGATGTTGGATAGTAGTTTTAGCAAGGGAATACAGGGAGTTCCCATGTGGTTATTAGTGTCCCTTATCCTCAGTCTTCTGGTGGGTATTATTTTGGGGCTGATGGAGCTCAACCAACCCCACCTTATCCTTTCTGTAGATTTTGTGGCTGGTTCCACCGCAATTATTTCTATAAAGAGAGGTACCTGTGTTTTTATTTTGGTCTGTCGGGTCATATACAGTAGAAGTTTCCCTTGAGGGTTTCTACTTTCGTAAATAGGATACCGGTTATCACTTCTCTAGCTCTTGCACCAAGGGGTGCTACTTCTAGCTCTAGCACTGGTTGGGATCATCTCCATAACTTTACTATCCCTTAAAAATCTGAGGCATCTCCTGATACTGACACTAGTATGTTGGAAAACTCTTTTTCCACTGTGTATTGGTTATTTAGTATGGTGTCCACTTTCTCTTGTGTGTCCCCATTTGTGGCTGTGTATTTTGGTTTGCATCCCAAGGTTGTTTCTGATACTTTCTCTATTTCAACCTGATTGGTGACTTTATGATTACTAAAAGAGTCTATAGGGGTGTATGGTATCTTTTAGTAGTAAGAAGGGGGTTTTAGTGGATTTATTTGACTCGGATATGGTGGATTTTGATTTCATTTAGGGGATGGATTAGTTGCACTCATACTATGCATCCTTAGATTTTTAGACCCATAAGGTTGTATTTAGGATCCATGGTGAGTCAGTTATGGATGAGAGGGTTTTGTTCCTTAGATATTAAAGGGAAAGGTTACATATTAAGACCTTGGAGATTGTTCTCCAAGAAGTTTCTCTATCATTTGGTTAGGGTTAAAGGTTTTAACTTGGGAGGTCCTTCTTTGCATTTGATTTTAGTGGTGAGTAAATTTCTTGAGGTCCTTCCTGATGACCCCAGTGGTCTCTTTCTAATAGGAAGGTTGGTTTGGGATTGGTCTTATTTTAGACACTTGTCCTATTTTTATTCTTTCATTATAGAATGGTTCTGATTGAGTTAAAGAGGATCGAAGGGAAATTATGGGATCTCTTAGATAAGGTTACATCCATCTTAGTATTCTTTGTGGGGTGTTTTTATTTTTACATACATAAGGATAATGGCTCCTTAGAAATATATAGGTTGACGGTGGGTGAATAAGAAATTTAAGGTGTCCTCCTTGTAGGGTGGACAATATATGTATTTTCTATATGGGGTACTTTAGTGGTAGTGCATGGTGATTGATAGACACTAGTCCTGAATCTGGATGCTTGATCTTTGTAAAGGGAGTATGTTAGCTCCATAATAACAATATGAGAATCATGGAGGTAAATTTGTAGGTTTGATGAGGTATGTTGAAGATGTAAGGTTAACGACTTAAGGAATACAATAGTGGGAAAATTATGACTTATAGGCCGATGGTTCAGGTTGGACGGATGGATATAGATTGGGGGTCTAGTCATTGGATGGGTTAGAGCATAGAGTTTATATGACTATGCTGAACTCTAGGTATCATATGGATTAATAAGGTTTTGGGTATAGGAAACTAAGTGTCCTTAGTGTACAACCTTACTGATACTGATTAGATCCAAGTGTTGGGCTTATAGATGTCATGGGATGAAGGTCGAGGATTAATCTAAAACTTTTTCCTGGCAGTGGACTTCAAAGGAAGGTCAGGTTACATATTCTAATGATGTATTACTATCTCGATTAAGAGAGTACTCTACTAGTGTTGCATGCATTCTTATAGTGCTTATGCCCAAGGTTCGCATTTTGCATTCGCCTTGTTCCCTAGATATAAGTCTTGACTTTACATTACATTACCTATGGTATATGCAATTGTGTTTTTGTTAGTGTCCAGTCCTAAGGAGTCCTTTTATGGTATGGTTATGTCGGGATGGTTCTTCATTATGGTCTAGGAGGTTGCTATGAATTACTTAGTACCTATGATGTTGTGTCTTGTTTTGGTAGGGTGTGTCTTTCCTAAGGTGGCATATTTAATTCTTGTAATGTAGTTCCTTAATGACCCTTCTTATGATTAGGGTTGTAGTGGCTTGGAAAGCATGGTGATGTTTTATAAATGAGGAATGTAGAAGTCCCTAAGTGGGGGAGAGCCTAGGGTAACCACTAAAGTTAAGGTTTTGGAAGGAGAGGTAAGGTTGTTGTCATGAGAAATGGGTAGGAAAGGAATAAGTGGTGAAAACCTCTGTGAAAGTTATACTGGGTGCTAGATATTTTAAAGAATAGATCATACCGTGGGTATATAGGTGGTAGGCTAGAATGTTATGATTGGTAGATATACTTATAGTGGTGTTGGGTACTTAATAGGCTTGGGGGGGGGGGGAATGTTTTATGAATTGTTTTCATGGCATAAAGGTTGTATAGTTTTGGGTTTTCAACTATATGTCGGGGTTTTTGGTTATAATGGTTGTTTACGGTTTTCGCATATCTTTTACTTATGTTTTTCATATTATAATGGTGATGTAACAGAGCAGTGTTTCGGGATAGATATAAGGAGTAGATCCCGGTGGCCTAAGTAAACTTCTTTTGCTTTGGATAGGCTTGAATACGAAAGTGGTGTATGGTTAGACTCAAGCTCTCATAGTGATCAGTATTTGGGAAGTTGTACATGGAATTGGACTAGCTCTCTAGCTTAAGTTCCATTCATCCAGCATTCCATGTGTTGGTGATAAGGTAAAGTGTAGATGGTCCTTCGTCGATTGATTCCTTTGGGGCCGTATTGGTATCTCAGATTCTTTGTTTTGTAAGGAGGTCTCAATGAGGATTTTTGGTTGGCAAGTTCGCTGGTTGTGAGCAAAAGTTATGGCTTCGGTGAAGGTTCTATAGTGGAATCAAAAGGTACGAGGAAGCTATTTAGGATGCGGAAGTGGAAATAGAGTCCAAGTATCCACATTGGTTTTAAAATTTTGGAAATTCATGCGTAAGGTATGTGTTCTTTTACACTTTTTGGTTTTCTAACATAGTTAGAGGTCAGAGTAAATGTGTGTTGGGGTGTAAATTGTGCTTGGGATATGTGGTGATCTTCCTATCTTGGTTTATGACTTTGTGAAACACTTGGGGTTTCTGTCCCTTAGAAAATTTCCTAGATTTTTGGTCTCTGGACAGGATACGCCTAGGGGAAATGACTCATTTATTGGGATAAGAGTGGTATGGGTTAGTCATATGGTGACTAGTGTAGGTTAGTCGGTTGGATTTTATTTCAGGAATTGTTATGACTTGGGTGGTATGAGTTATATCAGTGGATACGGGTCATTTGGTTACTTCACTTAGTGATAGACTTGGTAGCTTAAGTTGGATTTGAGTACGAGTGGCTCAGCAATAGTCGTAAGCTAGGGTACGAGTTGTACCATGGACTTGTATAGTGGTCAGTGTTCAATCCTTTTAGGATTTTATTCTGTCAGGGGTATGGATCATGGGTACTAATTGTATACATGTATACGGCATGGTTTGGGGTGAGTTGTACCTTGGACAGTATTGGGTCCAAGGGAGATGGCCTTGGGTATTAGAGGGTAGGACTGGTATGGATAGTCGTACCCACCTGATGGGATTTCTAGGTGTTTAAGTGAGGGCAATCAAGATATTTCCCCACTTAAACAAATAAGGACCTGCTACTTATATTCCTATTGGGTGGTTATTTTCCCTATCATTCTATTCATTAACACCTAGAAACTTCTTTTAAACACTTTACAATTCACTCTAAGGATTTTGGGTAAAGAAAGGCCAGGGTTTCATCTTAAGGATTAATTTGGGGCTTGTGTTTGTGATTTCTCTTCATCATCTTCTTGGTTTACGGTATGTTATCTTCCCTCATTATTAGTTCTAACTAAATGCATGGTTTTATACTATATTTTCATGGTTTGATTATTGTATGGTTTTGGATTTTCAAATATAATTTGGGGTGATTGGTTATAAATGTTTGGTTATTGTTTTACCATGTTTTAATTATGCTTTTATATGCTTTAATGGTGGTTTTGGATAATTGGTTTCCTGGGAATGGTTATTTGATAATTGGCTTTGGTTTTGGAAAAACTATGCCCCCAATATGTTTGATAAAATGTTTATGAGAATGTTTTTACCACATTATTGGATTTTAATGGAACTATTGCATGGTTTAAACTTGGTAATGGAACCCTTAATGGCTAAATGGTTTGGAATGGTTTAAATGGAATGGTTTGGTGGCCATGGTTATGGTTAATTAAAGTCCTTGTAGGGTATATGTGACTCCCCCAAGAAACTTAATAATGGAAAACTTGTGGGGCACATGGAACTCCCTCAAGTTAACTTGGTAAATGGGTACATGAGAATCCCTTTACCTTTAAAGGTTTGGCTAAGGACAATACTTGCAAGTTATAGTCGGTATAACGATAACACTACTCATAACCTTGGTAAATAATAAATGGAATAATGTATTGGTTGGTTGGAATTGGTTTTAATTGGGTAATAATGACAGGGTGTGATAGCTAACCGTGAAAAGGGTAGATCCATGAACAAACACTTGAAATTCATGTTTGCCGACATAAGGGGTAGGGCATGGTGACCCTTTTATGATACTATAAGGTACATAGGAATCCTCTAAGTACATTGTTGTAACACTCCAAAAACCTATCCCGAGATGTCACTTGGTGCTCAAGGCCACCCGTGGCCTCAAATTAGCCCTCTAAGCTTCTCATCACTTTCAGAACTCATTATAGCGCAAATCATGCTAAGATAAAGAGGAATAACCATGTCATGAACATACTGACATACGAAGTAATACTGCCCTGTTCAAACAAAATACTAAAATCTTTGTACACGCTGGTACACTATTCTGACAAAGCCTCCACTGGATAGAACGGAAGAGCCATTGGGACAGATCCCCAACTGACTCATACTGAACTGAAAGTAAACAACCATCTATTAACAAGACAATATCAGAGACACAGGTCCTCGAACCATGAGGACTCACCAACCGCAGAAATGTAGATGAAGGTACTGAAAGATCACTGTCGCTGCTGAGACTGAGCACCTGAACCTATATCATAAGGAAATATAGAGTACAAAGAAGTATAGGAGTCAGTACTTGGGAATGTACTAAGTATGTAGGGGTGGATGCAACATTTTAAATAATATCATAAATGTATAAGAAAATCATACATGCTGACAATAATAACTCTCTTCGCTTGAATTATCTAAAACATCATTTCTGTAAGTCATTAGTAATAGCATATGCTTCATAAATCTCATAAATCATTTAACTCGACTTAAACTCTTTGACTCATGACTTAGAGTGACTCAGTAACTCATGGTACTTATATCATTATGGACGTGGGATTTTCTTATAACCGACATAACTACACCATGTGAGCCGCATGGAGTCCAATGTTTTGCACTCCTAAGGAGAGAACCCCACATTGGCGGGGGTGTTATACTCTTTCCAGGGAGTACAACCTCAATCTCGTTATCACAATACCATACTCGGCCTATGGCCCAAAATTATCAACATCAATCCTATGGTGGCACGTAGTTTTTAAAAAATACCACATTTCCCGCTCGGTGCTAAATACTCCACCCAGACTCAGCTCAGAACGCGTTAGGAAATCCACCTTAATCAATATCAAATCATGGGTGTATTTTAAAGACCAAAACATAAATATATATATATATATCATCTACAAATCATAAACATCTTGTGGATTCCTAACCCGACTCAACTCAACATAATCTTTCTCAACATCAAGTACATTTTCTTTTCGAATCATTTTCAAATATCAAAGCTTCAACAAAATATCATAGGACTAATTCTTGACTTTCAATCTAAAATATCGATATATATATTCACTAGTTAAAATTCTCATGGAAAGGCATAACTTATGACACTTGTCTTAAATCGCTTAGAAATCATCAATACGTAATGACAATATGCAACTCAAGGAATAAATTCTCAATTTAAGAAACATGATGGTGAAATAATCATAAATATCAAACTTATTCAACTAAAATTTCATAAATTATAAATAAATAAATTTGGGTGTAAACCCACTTGCCAAATCATGTAAATCAATAATAGAAAGTAAATCTTTAGGCATAAGAACGAAAGGAGTGTTCTTGTTCAAGCCCCATATACCTTGGATTGTAATTTTGGAGATGTAGAAACTTGTTTAGAACTTCTTCCTTATATTTTGAGCTAAGATCCTTGATGTGTTTGACTAGGGGAGCTTAATTCTTGGACAACTTGGAGAAATCTATGGAAGATCCTTGAATTTCTTAGAAGAAGATTGAATTTTTGGGTTTTGGAAGAAAGACTAATTTCTAGATGTTTCTTGGAAGGGGAAAGGAGAAAAATGAATGGCTACTCTCTACTAGGATATATATATATAAGACCATATGGGGCAAAAATGACCAAACTGTCTTTTTTGAAAAAGCTAAAATTCGTTGATCGAGGCCTGTGACGGTCGGTCAAGTCTTTTGATAGTCCACCAGATCGTCCATCACTCGAGTGCAAAAATTGGAATGTTCTACCTTGATGTGACGGTCGAAGTAATGGTCCGTCAGGAAACTGACGGTCTACCCACTCATCTATCACTCGAGGGACAGAAATGAGACATTCTATCTCGACCTGACGGACCCCTTAACGGTCCGTTAACTTTTTGACGGTCCACCATCTTGGCCGTCATACGATGACAAAGAAGAGGGGTCACTGCCTTGGCTTGACGGGACACTTGACGGTCTATCAAGGACTTGATAGACCGCCAGGTTGACCGTCAAACCTTGGTGATCCGATAACGTTTAGTAAAATGGCCATAACTCCCTCATCCGATGTTAGATTTTGATGAAATTAGTATCAATGGAAATATTATTCAATTATATACATGAAAAAAGTATAAATTCGAGAAATACAAGATGGTTTAAACATAAATCAATTTAGAAGTCATACATATCCACTCAAAAGATAGATTTAGGCTTAAGAAATGATCGGTGTATTACAATTGTACATATGTATCATGGAGAGTAAGGGTACTTATGAATCCCTTACTATAATGGTATCTCTAGTTCATGCGGCTACACTCATCGAGGCCCGTTCAGCAGGTTACACTGGAGCCATATATCTCATTGGTGGTTAAGGATGGTTAAGATTCACATACCCAGATTAATGGTATTAAATGCATGCTAAACCCAGTTCTCTTTCCCGATATGGTTATATGTATATATGTATGGTTTGCATGCATATGGTTAGTTTACTTGGTTTACATATTGACATTATTTTATCCTTATTTCGAGTTCATCCTAGCATCCACCCACTAACCCATCTTCAGGCAGCTGTATCCCCACGCGATGTAGGAACCGACCATTCTACTTCTCCTGTATAGCTATTAGACATATGGGATCAACTACTGGATTGAAGCGATGAGCTTCCATCTTTCCAGAAAGCTCCATTTCATGGATGTTATTTCATATTTTAGTTCATTTATGGATATTGGTTTTGGCAATGGTTGGGGACATATCCCAATTATATTTTGGTATTATTTTGGTTAGAGATTTTTGTAAAACTTCTATGGGTTAGTATGGGTGGGATTGTTATTGGTGTCAGCCTTGGAGTTGGCAGTGGTATTAGGGCTGATACTGAAGGACTAAATTTCTCGCTGTTCCATCCTCTTTTATTTTGGGATTATACTTAATTATTACAGAACTCATTTGTTTATGGTTTGGTTGGTTAGGCTATTGTTTGGGCTCAGACGATTGGACTCGATTGGGTTGGTCTCGGTAATAGACCTTTCCCTAAGTTTGTAAATTAGATAGTTATGTTATCTTGGTATATGCTTGAAATTCTGCCAACCCAAGGCAGGCTACTGGGCGTTGGGTTGGGTAACGCGGGTAGTCTCTGATCCCGACGGAACTTAGGATGCCTATTACAGCAAGGTTCTGGGTCAGGTCGTGTCACTTTGTTTTCTAATTTGGTTGGAGTGAAGTTTGATGGATGTTAATGTGTTCTATTGTTCTTGTTCTCACCCTTACCCGTCATTCAAGGATGAATGATCATAGTAGGGGAGTACCATTCTTACCCTAAGATATAGTTTTGTATGCCTTTCTTATATGTTAGGTAGTGGGTTATTGGTTGGGTTCTTCTAAAGGTATGAATCAACAACATACTAGTCGTATGGAAGGATACGAGGTATATGATGTTAAGTCATATGAAATTTATGGACTAGTCTAGGTGAATCTGTCCATGATACGGGTTGTGGGTACTTTTCATGCCCTATGATATGACTTAGGCATTGGTGGTCATATGATTGTCAGTACAGGGTACCATGGTGGGGTATAGGGTATGACTTAGGGTACTATTCTTACCTAGGGTACGACTAAGAGGGTTGGGTCGTACCCTCTTGGGACTTGGTTTTCAGGTTTTAAGCTGAGGGTAGTTCGGATATTTACCACCTCAAACCCTTATGTCCCCATTTTATATACCTCTTTGTGTCCTATTATAACACACTTGAAAAAAATATAAACACTTCAAAATACTCTCTCAAACTCACTCATGAAGATTGGAGGATAGAGTTTCTACAAGTGTTCTTCAAAGGGCTCAAGAGTTAAGTTTCTCTCCTGAATCTTGTTGTATAAGGCATGTACTCCTTCCCTAATTGTTAGTTGCAAATAAATGAATGATTTAATGTGTTTTAAACATTAACTTATGAATCATAAATGGTGGTTTTGGAAACATATGTTGAGGGTTTTGATGCATATTATTGAATGTTGGTTTAAATTGTGTTTTAATATGTTTTTTGGTGATGGTTTTCACATGTGGGTGTTTTTTTGTTATGGTTAAACAAATGGGTCATGGTTAACCCTTATTTTGATGGTTTATACTTTGGTTTTGGTCTTAGTAAAGGTATGCCCTCAACATGTTTGACAAAATATCTAAGAGAATGTTTTTACTCTATTGTTGAATTTTCATTGGAACTATTGCATGGTATGGTTTGGTAATGGAACCCTAAATATAATTGGATGGTTTTGCATTGGTTTAAATGTTTTGAATGGTATAATTGGTTTAAATATTTTGAATCGTTTTGAATTGTATGAATGGTTTGGATAGCATTTTAAACCCGGTTCCCTTTCCCGGCATGGTTATATATATATATATGTGTGTGTGTGTGTGTGTGTGTATATGTATGATTTTTATGCATATGGTTGGTTTACTTGGTTTTAAGGGTTGGGAATTATTTTTTCCTTTTACTGAGTTCATGCTAGCATTCATCGGCTAACTCGTCTCCGGGTGGCTGTATCCCCACGGGATGTAGGAACTAGCCATACTACTCCTTTTCTCATTGATCAAATTCGGTAACAGTCAGTGTTGGATTGAAGTACAGAGCTTTCATAGTTCTAAAGGCATTTATTTCATGTCATGGATTACTTTACGTACTTTTGTATTTACGTAGACTTTTGGTTTTTAGCTATGGTCGGGGAAATGTCCTGACTGAATACTCTTTGGTTCGGTTTAGAGGCTTTGTATGGACAACTGTGGACTTGGGTATGGATTGATTATGTTATATATACATTAGATTATTGTCTTGGTTTTAGGTTCTCGTTTTGGCTTGGTTATTGGTTGGATATTGGGTGGTTGGACTTTCTTGGGTTGGTCATGGTTGTGGACCTATCCCAAATTCCTGGATTGTGCATTATACTATCTTGTTATATATTTAGGATTCATCCGACTCTGGGTATATGTTGGTTAGGTTGGTTGGTTATTGGGGATGGTCTCCAGTCCTGGTTGGACTTGGGATTGCCCATTATGACAAGGCCCCGGTTTGGGTCGTGTCCAAAACCTACGCCCTCATTGACTAAGTCAAAATAAAGGCCGAAGTCAAAAATTCCTTGAGCTTTTAGAAGCACTTCTTACAAACATCTAACCATTAAAATACCATTTTTGAGTCTACTTGGTAAAAGAGTCATAATAGATGAGAAACATTCTATAAAAACACTAATAATAACCAACCAAATAAATAAAACTCCAAATCTTGATAGAAAAAGTAGGTATAGCCCAATCATGAATCGTAATATCATGTCCAAATAAACCATAATACCATCATTTGGCCCCACATGACCCCAAAAAGAGATAGAATCCAAGAAAATCTCACGTAGGGAAAACTTGGTATACAACTTATCAAGAAACTTCTAATGTAAAATCCTCAAGGGTCTCACATGGTCGAACTCGTTCTTGTAATAAACAAAGATGTTATCTATTAATATAATCAGAAAAGAGTTAAGATACGATTGAAACACCTAGTTCATCAACTTCATAAACACTATAGGGGAATTGGTAAACCCAAATGACATGATCAAGAACTCATAATGACCGTATCGAGTTTGAATAACTATCTTCGAAACATCAAAAGCTATAATCTTGAGCTGGTGATACTCGAATCTCAATTCAATTTCAGAAAAAATCGAAGCACCCTAAAGATGGTCAAAAGGACCATCAATGTGAGGAAGAGGATACTTGTTCATAACTGTCACTTTGATCAACTGGCTATAATCAATACACATGGATATTAAACTATCCTTTTTCTATATAAACAAGGCAAGAGAACCCTAAGGAGATAAACTAGGTCTAATGAACCCCTTACTTAACAAATTGTGCAACTGCTCCTTCAATTCTTTTAACTCAGTCTGAGACATCCCATAAGGAGGGATGGAAATAGGTTTTATGCTCGGTCCACATCAATATAAAAATCAATATCACAATCTAGAGGCATACCATGAAAATCTATGGAAAATACATCCATGAAGTTGCGAGAATACCATAAATAGAATCCATAGGCGGCGGTGCAACAACACTAGTATCAAGAACATGACCCAGATAAGACAAACAACCTTTGTTCACTATGCGGAGAGCATGTAGCAAAGATATAATTCCCTTCGAACCCAAATTAAGTGTACCCATCTAAGAAAACCTTGGAACACCTGGTGTAGCTAAGGTCGCAATCTTAGCATAATAG
The DNA here is from genome assembly GCA_030864225.1 of Capsicum baccatum var. pendulum. NCBI lineage: Eukaryota > Viridiplantae > Streptophyta > Magnoliopsida > Solanales > Solanaceae > Capsicum > Capsicum baccatum. Next base: position 165,852,088 of record CM061558.1, on the reverse strand, counting down.
TCCAAATGAGCATGATAAGGAGCTAACCAATCCTCACCCAAAATAACATCAGAACCAACCATACCTAGGATAATCTAGTCTTCCCAAGTCTCATGGCCTCCAATGGTAACCACATAAGATTGGTACACTCGATCCATCATTAAATAATTACTGATGGGGTTGGAAACGTAAAAAGGCATAGAAAAGGGCCACTTGAAACATCAAAACCAGAAGAAAAATATGTAGATAAATAGGTGAATATAGACCCAGGGTTAAATAAAATGAAAGTAAATCTATAGAAAACAAGCATGATGCCTGTAATAATTGCATCATGAGACTCTACATTGAGTTTCTTAGGTATAGTACATGTTGACCATATTTTCTCTCAGGCTGAGTAATCCCATGACAACCTCCACAAGCTCCCATACATTTACCTCTAACACTTATAACTCTACTAGAACTACCCTTACCACTATGTGATCCACCTCTCACTGTATAAATTAAAGTAGGGCAAAGCTAAAGCTGAGAAACTTTTTGAGTGGGTCCATACAAATATAGGGGATAATCCTTGGCTAGATGGCCAACCTTATCACATATAAAGCTCCCTTTATGGATTGACACTTTTGAGGGGGTACAAATGAACTAGGATGATATCCCTGACACAAAGATTTTAAAATTGAACCTCCACTAGCATGACATGATTCTCGGCTATCTAAAGCCACATAACCTAAAGTCCTATCACTCGATCCCTGCAACATGGGCTTAGTCATCTTACCATGATAACCACGAAAACCTCTACTTGAGAAATCTCTACGCCGCACCTCTTTAGTGCCTCCAGAAGTAGCCTAGGTAATAGACTCTATCAACTTGGCATTCTTAATAATGCACTAAAACAAAATTCCTAAAAAAAACATTTAGGCAGTAGACAACTAGTAAGGACCCTCTAATCCTTTCACTAACTTACAAATTCTCTCTAACTCAATTGAAATATTAGCAACTGAATACCTGAATATAGCATACAAATATGCCTCATACTCAGTAATAGACATGGAGCCCTACTCCAAATGATAAAACTATCACACATCTAATCTCTCAAGCTTTGTAAAAGTCTATAACTATATAAAGATCTCCACCAATACCTATCCACATCCATCAACTGATAGGTAGTATAAGAAACTCCATCAGACTTAAAGGGATCCAATTTTTTGTAACTTCTCCTAGTAGTCAATCAGAAACTTAAAGAAATCCTAGGTAATTGCTCCATAAAACATTAGAGGAGCTAAATGAATGAACCTCTCAAACTTCTTTTGATCACTAGAAGACATCATTATACCTAAAGCAACTAGAAGAATATTAAGTCTAACAAGAATTAAATCCATACATGGGGTACCTTAGATAATGGTTGTACGCCTAAACTAGGAATACCATTATCAGATGCGGGTAAAGATGTCGGTACACCACTTAGAGCCTAAGAAATACCAGTTATAGTAAATGGAACACCTCTAAGAACTTCAAAAGGTCAATCAATAAACTCTAAAGTAATGGGGTATCAACTAAACTCTGTGAAACCTGAGATGGCCCCACACCCTCTGTCTAATAATCATCTTAGTTATACAAAACATCAAGCTTGAGAGAGGCCTTCCTAGCATACTCTCTAGCTGGGTATCTCATCATAATTGTCCTCTACCTCTTGGTCAACCATGATCCATACCTTATCCTCTAACTAGGGCTCCGATATTAGATGTTGACTCAGTATCCCTAGCATCTCTAGGCTTAATCCTTACTATCTCTGAATAAAAGAATGGAATACAAGTTTAGAACATTAGATATGAACAACGTGCCTAATAATGAATAAGATTAAAGATATTTTTCCAAAATATATCTTAGATCCTCTCTAAGATAGATAAAAACATCTTCATACCGATTCGTAAGAATTTACTAGACATCTAACTCTTACACTTATGAGACTAATGAACCCAACACATTTATATCAATTTTTCATGACCCAAGAATTAAGAACATGATGGTGCAATTGTGGCCCAACCTTGATAGTAAGACAAATACCCCAAAAATAAAAAAAATAAAATAATACACAAAGTAAGATAAAATGAGATTTCTAGAATGAAATAAGGTTAAAACATGTATAATATAGAAGTTGTCTGAATAAAATACAGCAAAAGCCCTAAAAATAGAGTCACAAGTGAAAGAGCATCTAACAACACAAATTTATAAAATAATACAAAGTGTAGGTCCAAAATAGAAATAAAGACAACTAATAGTTAGATGAGGTCTACATTCAACTTTATAAAGTTTAGAGCATGCTAGTTTCTCAAGAAATCACTAACTCAATTGTATGAATCAACCTCTATGAGTCATACTCATGCTAGGATCTACATTGAATGGGCACAGTAGAAGTGAGTATAATCCATTTTTACCCAATAGGTATCATAGGCTGAATGAGAAAGGTAGAAAATAAGATAAATAATGTAAATACAATAAGCACACAATTACATCTAGAATGGGTCTCAAATAGAAGTGCACACCATCTCCATTTATAGTTTCAATATATATATATATATATATATATATATATATATATATATATATATATATGTTAAAGGACAAGCATATACACAAGTATAGACAAAAGCTAAATACACAACAAATAACATGTAAAAGCAACACATGATATGCAAATATAATGTAATGTAATGAATGGAGAAGTGAATATTGAAAGTCATCACATCACTTTTTGTATACACCTATCAAGCCCCAATGTTTCCAAAATAAGATACGGAAGGAGGGGGGGGTTCCCCAACCCGTATACTATCTCAAGTTTCTATTAATCTTAGTCTCATGTCTTAATCTATCTGGCAGAGACATCCCTCAGTCTAGGTGTAGTCAAAAGTGTTTCATTTTATTCAAAAATTAATTTTCCGCAATGGTACGGGTATCTTGTGAATGTCTATTATGCAATGAGGATAAAATGCTCATAACAAATAGTACAAAGATATCTAATCTATTCCATATGTTTATAGGTGAGCTTAAAAATAAACTCAATACATTAATAATTCATGCTTTCAGTTCTAGTTGGGAACCATAGGAATAAACATGCATATAAGACACCATTCATATCATATCAACCCATAACTCGAGCATTTATATCATGATAAATAAAAATAATGTGCAATAAGGTATATAATATCTATTAAACCCCATGTTGACATCACATCATTAAACAAGGAAGTTAAATTCATAAATAAAGCCAATAATGTTTAATAAAGCCACCATAGGGGCAACAAGAAGTAAATGATATCATAATCCAACAATGAAAAATCAAATAAGCCTCCACACGTGCATCACACATTATAATAACTCAAAAATCACATCCCATATTTTTTTTTCCAAGTCATAACATGCTTTATGTACTTATTAACTACCCAACCAAGTCTAAGAAAGTTAAGCCATAACCTACCTGGAAAAAATACAAGAATAAAGTCCTTTAATATAGAACATTTCAATGGCCTCAAAGTCAACTACAATATTCAAATATATCATCTACACATTAAAAGAAAGATAATGATATCCATATTACTCATATTTAAACCTAGTTCAAAATGGGTTCAAAAACAAAAGGGGTTAAGCTAGATTTTTATTTTAGAAATACATTCTCCAAGATTAAGGAAAATCTATAGTTGAAAACACAAGTGAAAATGAGTTAAAATGAGGTCCAAATTGAAGAAATCCATTTTAATGCTTTTCAAGAAAAATTCTCAAAATCTGAAGTTGAAACCAGGATTAAAGAGGGTTTTAATGGATATAATATAACATAAAGTAATGAAATTATAGTTTTGCAGCTTACCCAAGCTCAAATGGTGATGAGAATCCTAAAATTCTCTCAAACCCAAAACGTCTAAAATTGTTGAAAGGATATGAATGGGGTTTATATACATCAGTTGCCTAATAAGTGACTGAATGTCCGCTTATGCAGCTAGCGCTTAAGCCATACCCAACTGCTAAAGTGGCTAATTCTTAAGCATTTCTTAGATGCTATAAAGGCTACTGCTTAACCAATTTTTGGCTGCTTAAGCTTCTATACCAAATACAAATAAGTGCTAATTTTGGTGCAAGCCACCAATTCTCCGATCAAACTATTAGGATTTGATTGGTATCCCAGGAAAAAACTATATTGCTACCTGACTAATTTAATATTCTGGACTAATTGGATATGTCAAATCTTTGAAAAGGGGTTATATTTAGTAAATTAGCCTTTGGGACCCTTCTAAGGCAAAATTTAACTAGTTTTTCAAACGAAAGCTCAAAATGTAAACTAAACACTCTGAACCCAAACCAATCCCGCTACAAATTCAAATTCGACATTCCAATCCTAGTGAAATTATCAAAATCACCACCCAACACCCAAAACTATAAATATAGATCGAAGTCAACTATATTATTTTTAAAGCCTCTAAGAATCACAAACTCACCCAAATTAATTCTGATTTTATGAAAAATTATGCCAACTATACTCATACCCCAAAATCAACATACATCAACTATTGGAAAGGAAAAAGGGTTAAATTACATCAAAAGCAAAATTTCACAAATCAAGTCATTACATGCCCATTAAATTAGAACATATCATGTTTTTATGCTAGTTGATGACTTAAATATTATTGAAGCTCTTGAAGAGTTTTAAAAAGTTATACATTATCTACTTAAGGAAATTGAAATGAGAAACTTGAAACATTGAATTATATTTGAAGTACCATACTTTTCTGTAATTAATGCATTTGTATATCTCTATATAATTATAAGCATAATTTATTTTACTCCTACATGTAGATATTGAAATAAGATCAATTGCATATTGCAAATAAGAATATTAAGTACATTTATCCTAACAAATTCATCAAATTGATATAATTTTCAATATAGACATATTATCTAGTCCCATAAGGGGCTAGTATCCTACCTCATTGTTATGTATGATGCTCAAAATTATACAAAGATATATAATAATTTTTCAAAAGAAAGTTAGCAATGTACTTGACATGACTCCAACAATATTATATGATGATGATAAAATTCTATTAAGTAAGGAAATATATATGATCACTCAGTTCTCAAATAATATTTGACAGATTTAATCATAAAGTCAATGTTGACCTAGATACAAGATCATAGTACGTCATATTCAATAATTACATAATGCTTTAATTAAGGAAATAAAGTACACATTATAATCTATTATTTACCGAATTCTTTTCATTGTTTTCCTAGTAATATTTTGAATGTGGAAGTTGGTAATGTGTATTACTAGATATGTGTATGTATTTTCTTTGCTCAAATTTGTTCCTTCTCCAGGTCGTCTATTGAAACAATGAGTAAGAATCAAGTATAATGAGATATCTTTTTATTTAATAAACTGCATGATCGAGATGAAGAAGAGATTAGAAGTTCCATCAACTTAAGTTTGACTATACAACATCAAATCTTGAGGTTTAGCCATTGTTAGTGACTTCAAACTCTCTTATACATATGTGATGTCTTAAATTTTCCAAGTTTGAATTCCTTCATCTATGGATCAGATCATCAAAATATCAGTACTTCTAATAAATCCTTTTTATCTTCATAAACCTTTAGCTCTTTTACCTACTTCTTGGATTGTCTTTTTTACTTTGTCTTCCACTAAAACTATATTGTAGAATGAGCCTCTATAAGACTAATACAATCCATTAAGAATAAAGCAACAAATGAGGTGACCACAAAGAACAATGCGTATATAGTAGAAGTTCTTTTGAAGGTAAGAAACTTCAAACCTTTTCAGCACTATGAACTTAATCAAATGCCCTTCATTTAGAATGTTTATATCTAAGATTTGGTGTATTTTGTTAATCCATTAACATGAGTTTTTTTACTTAAATTAGTGTTTCTTGAAAATTGGTAAAATTGATTGTACCTACAAAAATGAATACCCAGATACTGAAAAATTTGTAACTTTTTTTCCCTCATGCATTACATGTGTAGTTTTAATATTTTCTTTTGTTGATTATTCTTAACTCCATACTAAAACTCCAAGGTATTCCCAATCACCTTTCAATACCTTTTTTGATTCAAGAACATCCATTTATCATAGTATTTCCTATGTAAACTTCTAAGCCATTTCCAAAAGCCACTACCTCTGCAATTAAATTTGTTATGTTTGTAATCCTACTGGCATTAGCATTAATAAATTTGCTTATTATCCCTTCTAATACAAAAATATTTTTGAACTAAATTTAGTGTTGCCATTAAATACTCTATCTGACTTGTATTTCAACCAACCTTGTGAAGAAAATCTTACCTCACAACTTTATAAATAAATTGAGGCCTGTAGATCTCAACATATAGAACCATATGACTCTAGCCTCTTGAAATGTCATGTAACCAGGATACGTCATTCTTTAATATATGTAAAAATTGAAATTAATATCTTGAATTTCTTTTTAACTTGACATGGAAACTTTATAATTCATAGTATTCCTCTTTTTCACTATGTCATAAAATGATATAAGGAGCAGCCTAAAATAACAGTTTAAGCTAGGTCCCACAATATACATTTCACTATTTTACCACAACTTGATTAACCTATATAAAGTTCCTAGGATGTCAACTACTTTTTCAAATTTGGGTTGGTAGCGGGATTGGTTTGGGTTCAGAGTCTTTAGTTTGCACTTTGACCTTTCATTTGAAAAACTAGTTAAATTTTCCTTACAAAGGTTCCAGGGGTTAATTTACTAAAAAATATCCTTTATCAAAGATCTGACATCTCCCTTAAGTCTATCATATTAAAATTAGTCAGGTAATATAAATGATTTGCTTTTGTGGAGTCCCACTTAAATCCCTAGGGTCCATTCGGAGCATTGGTGGCTTTCATCAAAATTAGCACTTGATATTTGGTGTAGCAGCTTAAGTGGTCAAGAATTAGTTAAGCCATATCGTCTTTATCCTCCATGAATCGATAAAGAAATAGCTACTATAGTGGCCTGGTACTGCTTAAATGGTTGCCACATAAGCGACTATTTAGTCGCTTAAGCGATAACCACTGTATATAAACCCCTTCATATTTTTTCACCAATTTTAGACTTTGAGATTTGGGATTGAGCAATATTTAGAGTTGTAATTACCACTTGAGCTTAGGTAAGCTCCAAAAATATAATTTCATACTAATTTATATCCATCAAAACACTCTTTAATCTTTGTTTTATCTTGGGATTTGGAGCATTTTTTGGAAAAGCATTAAAGTGGTTTTCTTCCATTTGGACCTTATCTCAACTCATTTTTTGCTTGTGTTTCAAATATTGATTTTCTTTCAACCTTGGAAAATGTCTTTCTAAAATAAAATTCTAGGTTTACCCTTTTTTATTTTTAAACCCATTTTGAACTAGGTTTAAATATAAGCAATATGCATATAATTAGGTTTCTTTTATTTTATTTCTACTAAAGTCACTCAAGAGGAAAATCTAAGTTAATGGCAGCTCTTACTTATTGAAACACCCTAATTTTAGGCCCTGCAAAATTTCTTGAGCTTTGAGCTCATTGCCTTAATTACGACTTAACCATACGAGTCGTAAGGTGTCTTAACATGTCACATGACCCTATATGTAAGGTGTCCAATGGATGGAGGTTGGGTTTTCTCTCTTGGATATGACTTGGTGATACGAGTTGTTAAGGGTGGTAATAAGTCGTTAGGACAAACCTTAACAAAATTTATAACTTAGTGGATTGACTTTGCTCTGAGTATTAGTGGCTTACTAGGAGCCATGAGGACAGGTTATAAGTTGTGAGGTAAAGTCATAGGCTGTACAGTATCTAACCTATTTGGGTATTGTGTAGGTTACTACTACACCCTATGAGTCATTAGGTTAAGTTACGAGTGGGATCATAGAGTCGTAAGGTGGACAGTGTATGGGTATCGAACTTACTATCTAGGATAAGTCTCTAGGCTACGAGTTATATGATGTGGTAACAATTCAATGGGTCAAATTGAAACCAAAGATGTTTTATTTATCTCTTAAGATGAGGGTACTCTGGACACTTCCCACTTTAATCCTCTTTGATACCATAACTTAAAACCTTCCTTAGGATTTTATTAACACATTATTCAAACTAAAACACTCCTAAATTCTCTCGCAAGCTCTCTATTCAAGCTAAGGCTAGGGTTTCAAAGGAAGTACTTATCTAGGGTTCTAGGGGTGTAATCTCTTCCAAATTCCTTGGTATTTCAGGTATGTTAATCCTTCTTCTTGAAGTGGTTATAACCCCAAAGTGCTTGGTTTGACTTATTTCTTTAAACTAATGCACGGTTTAAATGGTCAAATAGTTAAGGATGGTTTTGAAAACCTTGTGGGGTACATGGAATCCCTCAAGAGATTATACAATGGAAACCTTACAGAGTACACATAAATCTCCCAAGTAATTTTGATAATAAAGTGTACGGAGTACACAAGAATCCCCTAAGTGTTGGCTAATCATATTATTGTCAAGGTATAGTCAGTCAGACGGTGCCACTTTATAATGAATTAATAATTGACTCCTAGAATTGGTGGTTTGGTTAGGTGTACAATATTTTAATTTGGTAATAACAAGGGTTGTGATAGCTAACCGTAAATATGTGAGTTCGAAGGACGAATATTGAAAACTCATATTTGCTGACATGTTGGTTAGTCTTAGTGACCTTATGCTTGTGGATTACATGGGAATCTTCGACTTTCTATGATACCTCTGGTTCATATGGCTACAGGCACTAGGGCACATTCTGGGGCTAACACTAGACCTATATAGCCCATCTGTGGACTTATGATAGTAATTCTACACAACCTAGGTTAAGGATTTAAATGCATGATAAACCTTGTTCCTTATTCCGACACTATATATGTATGTATACATGTGATTGTATATGGTTATTTGACTTAGTTTTAAATTGATGGAATTATTTTATCTTTATCCTTAAGTTATATGGTAGAGTTCACTCTACTAACTATCTTCGGGTGATGTATCCCCATGTGATGCAGGAACTTGATGTACTTGTACTCCTTCTGCTTAATGACTTAGTGATCCGGGGACAACTTTAGAGTCAGACTAAAGTAGTGAGCTTTTATAATCTGGATGACCCCATTTCTATACCATTTTTATTTCTTTGGTTTTGGTTTTTCCTATGGTTAGGGGCATGCACTGAATTGATATTCATTGATTCTGGTTAGAGGCTTTGTTTGACTATTATAGGCATAGATGGTGTCGGTATTAGAGTTAGCATTAGTATTGGTATTGGTATTGGCATTGGGACTGGTATTGGATGGTTAATTAGTAGTGGATTTTGGTTTTAATTTTAGACTTATTATCATTTCTTTAATTTAATATTATCTTATCTTGTTATATATTTGAAATTCTTCCAACATGGGGTGTAGAGCGATTAATGGTTTAGTTATTATGGGTGGTCTATGGTCCTTTTTAGACTTAAGATACCAAACATGACTAGGGCCTAGTTTAAGTAATGTCAGATTGGGATTAGAGCCCTAGGTTCATGGTCAATTAGGTATAGACAAAGCCATTTTGAGTAAAGTCTCTTTTAAGATAGTGTAGTGCGCCACACTCACAAGTGAGAGGGTACAAGACATTTAGGAATGTTTCTCTTTCTTGTGTTATGTTTTTGAGCTATAGTCTAAGGTCATGAAATTTTCTCTAATTCTCTCTTGTTTTTTTTTCTGATCATGTCTCCCAGATGATTTGAAGCCCACAAAAACTCCTCTATCCCACCCGAGGACAACATTAATAGGGCACATCCTGCTTATGGGGTACAGACCCAATCTAGGGGTCTAGTTCTAAATTGACTATCTTTACTTGCCTCCGGTCCCCTCCAATCCTTCTCAAGCTCCTCAGTATGATATAAAAAATGCTGAGTTTCATCAGTCTATTCATATATTGGCTTAATTGATGGCTTCTTAGTCTGAATATGGTGCTTTTATTACTCCATCTTCTGAGGCCATAAGGATTGGCTAGTTTATGAGGTTGAATCTTCCAACCTTTACTGGTGTTAAGGTTGAGAAGGATCCTTAAACTTTTTTTGATAAGATGGAAAAGATCTTTTGTATGATGCATGTTACTAATGTGGAAGGTGAGGAGTTTATCACCTATTGATTAATGGATGTGGCTTATCAGTGGTACAAGGAATGAAACCAATTGAGGGGTGATAATGCAGAGTTAGCCCTATGGTATATTCTTCTAATGCTTTTCTAGATCGTTTCTTTCCTTAAGAGCTGAGAAAGGGAAAGGCAGAAGAGATTGTTAACCTAAAGCAAGGAAAGAAGTCAGTCAAGGAGTATGCCTTGAAGTTTCACCAGTTATATCAATATGCTCTAGATTTGGTTTCTAGAATAAGGGCTGGAATGAGGAAATTTATTTCTGAGTTATCCCGAGACTTGATTTTGGAGAGTAAGGATGCCTTGTTAAGCAAGGACATGAACATCTCTAGGCTTACTATGTATATGTTGTAGGTTGACGAAGATAAGAAAAAATAGTCAAAGATCGGGGAGAGATAGAACAAGAAGTTTAGATATTTTGAGCAGGGTGGGGGTCAACAATAAAGTTGTAGGGATAGTGGTAAGTGGTCCAAAAAAGTGAGAAAATTCAGGATCTTACTCAACGGCTAGTGCTTCCTACCCAAATTCATCTAGTGATAGTCATTTTTAGTGTGGTGATAATTATAGGGCACTAGGTACCTAATCCCAGGCTAGTGAGGCCCAATTAGCTCCATTATATCCTCCTTCAAGATTTTGTGGTTAATTGTATTGGGGTTTTTGTGATAAGGGAAGGGAAAAGTTCTTCAACTGTGGTCAGCCAGGGCATATACTTAGAAATTGTCCAGTGTCCAAGGTTGCTTCTGGGAAAAACAAGGTTCTGGTTGCCTCTTATTTAGCTCTGACATAAAAAGATGCACCACCTAGCTTTGGCACTGGTCGAAACCGACTCTATGCTTTTATTACCTAGGAGTCCGAGGCATTGGATGATGTCATTACTAGTATGTTGAAACTCTTTTTCCTTAATAAGTACTATTTACTTGATCTGGGGTCCGCTCTTTCTTATATGACCCCATTTGTATCTGTGCATTTAGGCTTTGATCCCGAGAGTATTTTGGACCCCTTTTCTATTTCTACCATAGTGGGTAACTTTGTGATTGCTAGAAGAGTCTATAGAGTTTTTGTGGTATCTATCGGTGGTCGAGAGAATTTGGTGTATCAGTTTGAATTAGACTTGGTTGATTTTGATGTCATATTAGGGATGGATTGATTGTGCTCGTGCTATGATTTTCTAGACTATCGAACACATAAGGTCATCTTTAAATTCTCTAATGAATTGGTCATTAAATGGGAGAGTGGTTCTCTAGCACCTAAGGGAAGGTTCATATCATATCCTAGAGCCGAGAGATTAATCTCCATGGGATGTTTTTAGCATTTGGTGTGAGTTAAATATTTTCACTTGAAGGGTCCTTCTTTACATTCCATCCCGGTGTTTAATGAATTTCCTGAGGTTTTCCTAAATGACCTACCTAGTGTCCCTCCCAATAGGGAGATTGATTTTGGGATTGATCTTTTTCCAGACACTAGTCCTATCTCTATTCCCCCTATAGAATGGCTCTAGCTGAGTTAAAAGAGCTTAAGGAGAAGTAAGAGGATCTTTTGGAAAAGGGTTTCATCTATCCTACTGTATCCTTGTGGGGTGCACCAGTGTTGTTCCTGAGAAAGAAAGGGGGTTCCCTTCAGATGTGCATTTATTATAGACAATTGAATAAGCTGAAAGCAAAGTATAAATACCCTCTTCCAAGGATAAATAATTTGATTGATCAGGTCCAAGGTTCTAAGTTCTTCTCCAAGATTGATCTTTGTTTCGGGTATCATCAATTAAAGATTAGGGAGTCGGATATCCCTAAGACTACCTTCCATACCTGATATAGGCATTTTGAGTTCCTGGTTATGTATTTTGGGTTGACTAATGCCCCAACGACACTTATAGACTTGATGAACAGGGTCTTCCATTAGATTTTGGATTTATCTTTCATCATATTCTTAAATAATATTCTGGTGTACGCAAATAGTAAGGTGGATCATACCGATCACCTACGCATTCTGTTGTAGAACCAGAAAGATCAACAGGTTTATGCCAAATTTTAAAAATATGAATTTTGGCTGAAGATTATCACTTTTTGGGTCATATCATTTCTATTGAAGGGATCATGGTGGATTAGTAGAAAGTCACAGTGGTTAAAAAGTCGCCTAGACCCATGACTCCAACTGATATTTGGAGCTTCTTGGGTTTAGCTGGTTACTACATGAGATTTATGGAGAGTTTTTAACTATATCTTCCCCATTGACCATGTTAACTCAGAAGAAGTAAACTTTTTATGGTTTGATGCTTGTGATGGTAGTTTTGATAAGCTGAAGGATAAGCCAATTTCGGCTTCGGTCGTAAATTGCCTAAAGGCTCTAATGGTTTAGTGTTCTATTGTGATGTGTCCTATGTGGGGTTTGGTTGTGTTTTGATGTAGCATGGGAAGGTGATAGGTTAGGCCTCTAGATAGTAGAAAGTACATGAGAAGAATTATCCTACCCATGACTTGGAATTAGGTATGGTGTTCGCGTTAAAAATATGGCATCACTATTTATATAGAGTGCATGTGGATATTTTTTCTGATTATAAGAGCCTACAATATGTGTTTACCCAGAAAGATTTTAATCTCAAGGAAAAAAGATGTCTTGAGCTGCTCAAAGATTATGACCTGAGTCTTCACTACCATCCAGGTAAAGCTAATGTTGTTGTTGATGCTCTTAGCATGTTATCTATGGGGATCTAGCTTGTATGGATAAGGAGATGTGAGAATTGGTGAGAGATGTTGATTGTTTGGCTAACCTTAGAGTTCGCCTTTTGGACTCAAAAGATGGTGGTGTGATTGTTCAGCAAGTTGCAAAGTCATCCCTTGGTGCATAGGTAAAAGAGAAGCAAGTGTTGGATACTATCTTGGCGCTACTCAAGGGTGATGTTGGTGGGCAGAAAGAAATGGCCTTTGAGGTTAGTGGTGATGGCACCTTATAGTACCAAGGGAGATTGTGCATTCACAATGTAGACAGGTTGTGAGATAGGATCTGGGTCAAGGCGCATGAGTCATGTTACACTATTCATCATGGTTCAACAAAAATGTATCATAACCTTAAGGAGATTATTAGTGGAATAATATGAAGTGGGATATAGCTAGCTTTGTGGCTAAGTGCCTGGAGTGTCAACTAGTGAATGTTAAACACTTAAGTCCTGAAGGATTATATCAAGAAATTGAGTTATCAGTGTGGAAGTGGGATGTGATCAATATGGATTTCGTTACCGATCTTTCTCAGCCTTGAAATCAATTTGATTTGATTTGGGTCATTGTGGATAGGATGACTAAGTTTGCTCAGTATTTATCGGTGAGGACCAATTTCTTGATAGAGGATTATGCCAAGTTATTTATTGAGGATATTGTGAAGTTGCATGGGGCTCCTGTTTTTATTATGTCAAATTGTGCTGCTTAGTTCTGATTACACTTTTGGCGGTCATTCCAGAAAGGTTAGGGGACTAAGATGAGTCTTAGTATAAATTTCCACTCTTAGTCGGATGAACAAACAGAAAGGACTATTCAGACATTGGAGGATATGCTTTGCGCTTGTGTGATTGATTATGGTGGTAGTTGGGTTGAGAATTTACCTCTTATAGATTTTACATATGATAATAGCTACCACTCTACTATTGGGATGGCTCTATTTAAGGCCTTGTATAGTAGGAGATGTAGGTCTCTTATTGGGTGGTTTGAGGTTGAAAAGGTAGAGATGTTTGGCCCGAATTTGGTTTACCAATCCATGAAGAAGGTGAAGGTGATTTGGGATAGGATCAAAGCCGCCCAAAGTCTCCAGAAGTCTTATGCAGATGAGAGACGTATAAATTTAAAGTTTGAGTTTATGGATAGGGTATTCTTGAAGGTATCTTATATAAAAGGGCTAATCCAGTTTATGAAGAAGGAGAAGCTCAGTACCCGGTATGTAAGCCCGTACTTGGTCTCAAAGAGGGTTGGTAATATTGCATATGAATTGGAGTTTCGTTCTAGTTTGAGCTTTATTCACCAAGTTTCCACATATCTATGTTGAGGAAAAGTGTGGGCGATCCATTCCAAATTGTGCCTATCAAGGATGTTGGTATTTCAAATTCCTTTTCTTATGAGGAAGTCGCTATTAAAATCTCTGTTTGGCAAATTAATCAGTTGTGGAAGTAGGACATAGCTTTGATGAAGGTTCTATGGAGGAACTAAATGGTTGAAGAGGCTACTTGGGTAGCCAAAGAGGACATCAAGTCCAAATATCCATTCTTGTTTTCTGCTCCAGAAATTTGTGCGTATGGTATGTGCTATTCTTAACATCTTTGTTTTCTGACTTTGTTAAAGAAAACATTAATTTCCTTTCCATCTTTGTTTTCTAACATAGTTAAAGGTAAGAGTAGAGATGTTTGGGGTTTAATTATGCTAGTAAATGCCTTGTCCTATCATTCGAGTTTGAATGATCCAAGTGGGGGACTATTTAAATACCCCATATTTTGGCCCTTCGAAATTTCTTGAGTTTTGAGCTCACTGCCTTGATTAAGACTTGCCCATACGAGTTGTATGGTGTCTTGACGGGTCAGGGGACCCTAGTCGTAGAGTATCTAGTGGATGGTGGTTGGGTTTTCTATCTTTGTTATGACTTAGTGATATGAGTTATTAAGGGTGGTGATGAGTCATTAGGAAAAACCTTAACCAAATCAATAACATGGTAGCTGGACGTTTCTCTGAGTATGTGTGGCACATTAGGAGCCATGAGGATATGTTTTGAGCTGTGAGGTAAAGTCGTGGTAGTCCAGTGTCTGACCTATTTGGGTATTGTGTTGGTTACGACTAGAACCTACAAGTCATTGGGTCAGGTTATTGATGATAGGCGTATTTACACGCCTAAAGTGCTATAATTTACCCATATTTTAGCTAGGTTTTGAGGACAAAATATATAACTCATGCATTTTTAGTCCTTTTTCCTGTAAGCGAGCTAACAAACATGATTAGCAAGTTTTCAGGTATAAATGATGAAGATTTCAGCATTTTATGGATAACTTGACGCCAAAGGAAGCTTCACGAAAGGAGGAAAGCAAAGCTTGGACGCCTAAGGACTAAAAGTGATGCATGGAAAACCTGTCCCGGGCAAAAACAACATTTCTCAAGACTTTGGGGATCAGCCATAACTTATTAGGATTAGGAAAATGATGCAGTAATCTATTAGGATTAGGATAAGTACGCAGTAGCCTAGTAGAAATAGGATATGGGTATTATAAATACCCTATTTTGCTGAAGCTTTTGATCATTCTCATTATTCTCACTATTCTCATCATTCACATTCTAATTCATTCATCTACAACTCTAAACAATTTGCTTTCAATTAATTCTTATTTACTTTTTCTTCATATATTTGACTAAAAATTTCCACAACAAGAGAGTCGCTACTTTCAAGGTCTTCACGCCACAAAGCCCTACCAACATATACTACACATGAGATCCTTACATTGGTAAGATGATAATGACTATTGTGATTCCCATTGCACCCATGAGTAGCTAAACTTCTCGGTTGGGGTTATGAAAGCCTTATGAGATACTATCTATTGCTATGAGTTTGTTAATTCTTGACACGTATGCTGCTTATATCATTATTCTCTTCATCTTAATTTAAATTCTTGTGGTTGCAAACATATAGAATACGCCAGTATAGCATTAACTTGTTCGAAAGAAAAGTTATATGTCTGGAAAAGAGATACTGTCAAGGTAATAGGGCACCAAACCCTGTTAAAAAGTTAGTGCTGTAACTGAATTAACCTCTTGGAGAATTTGTACTGTTAGATACGCTTTAAGCTCGAAAGAGTTAAAGTGAAATAATCCTTGATGGTTGAAAGACGCCTGGATTTACCATAGAATACAATTCTCTATAAGCACATGCATGTCTGAATTCCGCATATCTCATAGTCAATAGATACGTACAACTCAGAAGGTGGACATAACCCCAGCTCTCAATTCTCATTGATCAAAACCAACCAAACAATCCGTTTTACTCTTCTATTTTCTGTTCTTACGTTATTATTTTTTTACTCACGCAACAATCCCCCATCTTTACGAAACTTTCACCAAAAGTCTAATAATCTTTGCTTACTTAGTGACCAAGTATTCTCTGTGACAACAACCGCTTACACTCTTACGAGAGCTGTAGTTTGAGCATTATCAAATTTTAGCGCCGTTGCCGGGGAATACGGTTGTCAACTAAGTTTGTGATAATTACTAGACCCTTTGGTCAAAGATTCTCGTACTTTACTTTTAGTTGTTGTTTTGGTTTTCTGCAGGTTTTTATCCAGTGTATGCCCCATACTTGAAGTTCTGGTCAACCATTATTACCTTTCAATCCTGAACCACATCGTATTGGCAGAATGGAGACTCAACAGGAAATTGAAAGAAGGGCTGCTCAACAGGAACAAGCTGCTCTGGCCGCCGCTCTAGTGCATCAACGGAATATTGATAATCCTGGGTGAGCAACAAATCCTGATGATGAGGATCTAGGTGATGACGATTTACTAAACCCTAGGCGTGATGCTGAGATGGCGACACCAGCCAACAGAAGAGATCGTCAAGCTAGGTTCGGCCCTGAACACCGAGCCATACCATTTGATGATGATGATGATGATCTTGATGGAGCTGGTGCCACAGGAGCCATTATTCCTCCTCCATTGGCACCCGGAGCCAAGTTCAACATCACGAGCACCATGATTCAGTTATTGCAACTCAAGGGATTATTCGGTGGACTAGCAGGCGATGATCCGAATATGCATCTGATCAACTTTATTTCTACATGCAAGTTATTCAACAATCCTGGCGTTGGACAGAATGCAATTCAGTTGCACTTATTTCCATTGTCTCTATCTGGGGAGGCAACTTTATGGTTGAACGGGCCGACTCCTGATTCTATCACTAATTGGAGGCAATTGAAAGACGCTTTCCTAGAAAGATTCTTTCCGCCATCCAAGAGAGCACAATTGAGAGATGAAATCAGCAATTTTCGAAAGCTTCCAACTGAAGCCCTCTACGAAACATGGGAGAGATTTAAGAAGAAGCTTATGAGGTGCCCAAACCATCACATGACCAATGTTCACTTGATGGAGATACTATATAGATCCTTGAATTCAGTAACTCAACCTGTGGTGGATAATGCGGCTGGAGGATCATTTATGGACCTCACCTTTGTTCAGGCAAGTGATATGCTAGATCGGATGATGAAGCAAAGTAGGGCATGGCATACCAGAGATTCTGAGGTAGCAAGCCCCACTTTTTCTATAGGCATGACTGCAGAACAAAGGACAAGAGAAGAAGAACGTGATCAAGATTTGGCGCACATGAAAACACAAGTGGATCTTCTTACAAAGCATCTACTATCAGGGAAGACCGAAAAAGTCAAAGCAGTTGTGTCAAAAGGAAGAGATGAATCCGATTCTGAGGAAAAAGCCAATTACATGAACAATCAGGGGGGTTTCCGAGGCAATGCCCAAGGAAACCAAGGTTAGAACTATTATGATAATTCTGGAAACAAGGACCGGGATCAAGGTAGTTGGAAGAACAAGACTAACAGGAGTGGTGTGTATATTCCTCATGGACGATGAGAGGCCACTGCATCTGGTTTGGGAAATATTTCAATGGAAGATATGATGGCTAAGCTGTTGAAAGGAGTGGAAGCAACTAGCACGGGAGTAACTGAGGTAATAGATGACTTGGCCTTAATGAAGCAATTGGTTGACTCACATTCCACTTCAATAAGACAGCTGGAGCAACAATTGAGTCAAATTTTAGCCACATTAAATCAAAGAAAAGCTGGCACCCTACCGAGCGACACAGTGCAAAACCCAAGAAACGATGGAACATGCATGGCCGTTACTACCAGAAGTGGTAAGGTGCTGGAAAATTCGTCCCAAAGCAAGTAAGTGGCCGAAGATATCGTAGGTAATACAGAAGAAGATGACGCCGTCGAAACTGATGAAGACGTTCATGACGTCATTCCTTGACGTCCACAGCCTGAAAAGATCTCTGAACCTAAGCATGATGAAAACAAAGTCGTGGAGAAAACAATTCCCCTTCCACCACCTCTTTTTCCTCAAAGATTAAAAAAGAGAGCTGATGATACCAAGTTCAATAAATTCATGTCAATGTTAAAACAGCTGACCATTAATGTTCCCTTGGTTGAGGCACTAGAAAAAATGCCAGGCTACGCAAAATTTATGAAGGATCTTTTAACAAAGAAGCGAGCAGCAAGTGGTGAGTTGACAGATGTTGTTCATCATTGTAGTGCAATTGCTACCAAATCACTAGTTCAGAAGAAGGCATACCCAAGAGCCTTCACTATTCCTTGCACTATCGGATCTTTGAATTTTTCCAAGGCATTATGCGATTTAGGAGCCAGCATCAACTTGATGCCAATATCCTTTACAAAAAGTTGGGGTTGGGTGATCCTACTCCAACCAATATGAGGCTTGTGATGGCTGATAGGTCGGTAAAACGACCTGTTGGTATTTTATGTGATATATTGGTGAAGGTTTCTTCATTCATCTTTCCAGCGGACTTCGTTATTTTGGATTGTGAGGTAGACTCTGAAGTTCCCATAATCTTGGGGTGCCCTTTCCTTGCAACAGGAAGTGTGCTTATTGATTTAAGAGCTAATGACCTTCTATTCGGGATGAATGACGAAGCAGTCCGCTTTGATGTATGTAAATCAATGAATCAACCCAAATATCTAAACGTGTTCTCGATAGATAATGCTTATATTGATGATGAGAAAGAATTACCTGTAGAGGAGCAGCTTGTTGATGACCCATTGGCGGTTGTGCTTATGAATGTTGAGCATAAGAATGCTGAAAAGTATGAAGAAACTATTTGTGCTCTAACAGGATTAGGGACATTTCCTCATGCTCCCAAGAAGCTGGACCTTGATCTCAAAAATCGACCTACACCACCAGCTAAACCATCTATTGAGGAGCCACCCACGTTAGAATTGAAGGAGCTGCCTAGTCATCTAAAGTATGCATTCTTGGGAAGCGGTAACACACTCCCGATTATTGTGGCGGTAGATTTGGGTGAGCAACAAGTTGCAGCTCTCATCACGGTTCTACGAAAGTACATGAGAGCCATCGGTTGGACCATCGCTGATATCATCAGTATTCTGCCTGGGATTTGTACACACAAGATTCAGCTTGAAGAAAATTGCTTACCCACTATTGAGCATCAAAGGCATTTGAATCCACCTATGCAAGAGGTGGTGAAGAAAGAAATTATTAAATGGTTAGATGCAGGGGTTGTGTATCCAATCTCCGATAGTAAATGGGTAAGTCTGGTACAATGTGTACCAAAGAAAGGTGGCATGACGGTAGTTGCGAATGAAAAAAATGAGTTAATTCCACTCAGACCTATCACAGGGTGGAGAGTATGCATGGACTACATAAGCTGAATTCGTGGACCCTTAAAGATCACTTTCCAATGCCCTTTATTGACCAAATGCTTGATCGATTAGCAGGGAAAGGATGGTTTTGTTTCTTAGACGGTTATTCCGGCTATAATCTGATATGTATCACCCCCGAAGATCACGAGAAGACAATGTTTAAATGCCCCTATGGTACATTTGCCTTCAAACGTATGCCATTTGGGCTATGTAACGGACCCACCACTTTTCAGCGTTGTATGATGTCCATTTTTTCTGATATGGTGGAAGACACGCTGGAGGTATTCATGGGTGATTTTTCAGTTGTGGGTGAGTCGTTTGAATCGTGCTTGACAAATATAAGTATGGCATTGCAGAGATATGTTGAATTCAACCTAGTGCTAATTTGGCAAAGTGCCACTTTATGGTGAAAGAAGGTATTGTTCTTGGGCATAAAATCTCCAAAAGAGGAATTGAGGTGGATCGAGCTAAAATCGAAGTTATCGAGAAACTACCACCCCCAATTTTGATCAAAGGAGTTCGTAGTTTCCTCGGTCATGCAGGTTTCTACCGAAGGTTTATCAAAGACTTCTCCAAAATTGCTAGTCCATTATGCAAACTTTTGGAGAAAGATGCAAAGTTTGACTTCAATGAAAATTGTGTGAAGGCATTTGAATGCCTCAAAGAGAAGCTAATTGAAGCTCCTATCATGGTAGCACCATATTGGTCTTTACCGTTTGAAGTCATGTGTGATGCTAGCGGGGTAGCTTTGGGTGTTGTACTTGGCCAGAGATGAGAAAAGTTATTCCATCCAATCTACTATGCGAGTAAGGTCTTGAACGAAGTCCAGAAAAACTATACTATCACAGAACAAAAGCTTCTAGCAGTTGTGTATGCCTTCGAAAAGTTTCGTGCTTATTTGTTGGGAACCAAAGTGATAGTTCATACAGACCATGCAGCCCTTAGATATCTGATGACAAAGAAAGATGCAAAACCAAGGCTAATTCGATGGGTATTGTTGCTGTAAGAATTTGATTTCGAGGTAAAAGATAGAAGAGGTTGCGAAAACCAAGTGGCTGATCATCTATCTAGACTCGAGAATGAGCATATAGCACAACAAGATCTTGAGATTGATGATACCTTCCCTGATGAAGAGATTTTAGCCACAATGATGGACGACTTACCATAGTATGCAGATTTTGCAAACTTTGTGGTAAGCAATGTGATGCCTGCGAATCTATCATTTCATCAAAGAAGAAAGTTCATGCATGATGTAAGACACTACTTATAGGATGAGCCATATTTGTTTAGACTATGCGCGGATGGCATGATCAGGCGATGCATATCCCATGTTGAGGTGCCAAATATATTGGAAGCATGTCACACTTCCCAAGTTGGGGGACATCACGCAGGGAATTGGACAGCAAGGAAGGTATTGCAAAGTGGCTATTATTGGTCTTTGATATTTAAAGATGCCTCCGACTTTGTGAGAAGATGCGACCAATGTCAGAGGCAAGGTGCGATTTCGAAATACCATGAGATGCCCATGTCGAAAATTCTTGAAATCAAGCTCTTTGATGTATGTGATATCTATTTTATGGGTCCATTCGTGAATTCGTTTGGAATGAAATATATCCTAGTTGCTATAGATTATGTTTCAAAATGGGTCGAAGCAGTAGCATTGGCTGATAATGAAGGAAAACGTGTTGTTGCATTCTTGAAGAAAAACATCTTCTCTCGTTTTGGGGTACCACGTACTATCATAAGCGATGGAGGATCTCACTTTTGCAATAAACTGTTCAAATCCGTGTTGGCAAAATATGGTGTCAAGAAACATAAGGTAGCCACGCCTTATCACCCACAAACTAGTGGACAGGTAGAGGTTTCCAATCGAGAGATTAAGCAAATCCTTGCTAAGACTGTAAATGCGAATAGGAAAGATTGGCCTCGGAAGCTGGACGATGCACTATGGGCTTATAGGACTGCATTCAAAACGCCAATTGGCATGTCCCCGTACTAACTAGTTTATGGGAAAGCTTGTCATTTACCCATTGAGCTCAAGCACAAAGCATTGTGGGCGTTGAAGCAACTGAATTTGAATTGGGATGATGCTATGAACTTGAGGGTGGAACAGCTGAATGAGATGGATGAATTCCGTCTTCATGCATATGAAAGATCAGACCTCTACAAAGAGCGGACGAAAAAGTATCACGATCAGCGGATTGTTCAACGAAACTTTCAAAAGGGTGATATGGTACTTCTTTTAAATTCCAGACTAAAGCTATTCTCAGGTAAGTTAAGGTCCAAATGGTTTGGTCCGTACAAGATTAGCCAAGTCTACTCGTCTGGAGTAATTGAGCTAGAAGACAATAATGGTGTTGTCTTTAAGGTGAATGGCCAACGAGTAAAACCATATATCAGACCCCTTGACTCGATGAACTATATGTCCACCATCTATCTCGACGAAGTCTAACTACTCGAGGTAACTATGTCGTGCCGCAATAATAAATCAAGCGCTAGATGGGAGGCAACCCATCGTGATTTTTTCGTTTCCTTTGCATTTGTTTTTACTAAATAAAAATCCAAAAAGAAGAGTCGAGCCACGACCAAAACTAAGGCGCTTGATGGAAGGCAACCCATCGTTCTAATCATTTTTGTCGTTTTTGAGTGAATGCAGGTGCAAGAGGTGTAAAGGAGGAGATTGGTTTCAAATTTTGATTTGGAAGTATTGCATGTTGAAGGTGGTAAGTTAGGAATGAAGAATCAAAAGGCTATGGGTGAGGCATTGCTTATGAAAATATAGGCAAAGAACAAGGAAAGGCCTATGTAAATCTAGGCCACGAACAAGGCAAGGCCTATGCTATGGCCTAAGCTCTCGGATTCTAGAGTGTCATAGCATAGGCGCCGCCTATGCTCAACAATGCCATAGCATAGGCGCCGCCTATGCAAAAGACTTTTGTCTCTGAATCTCATATGCCATGGCATAGGCGCCGCCTATGCTCAACAATGCTTTGCAAAAGGCGCCGCCTATGCCAAGCATAGGCAAAGCATTAGGCGCCGCCTATGGTCACTTTTGGTCTCTAAATCTGATTCCAAATGGGTCAAAACCCGACCCAAGCTTGTCCTATAAATAGAACCTTAGTCTTAAATCAAAAACACATTGCAATTCACCCTAAAGCGCCGCCTACCTCTCCAAATTCTCCCAAAAAATTTCCTTTAGCTCTTTTACTTTGCAAGAACATCTTCCTAGGACATCAACCAAGTAAGTACTTCTTTGTTCTTCTTTTATGTTCCTTAAGTACTACACTACTACGTCTATAATGAATTGTTTAATATTGAAGTAGTATTGATTATTTGAATATGGTTGATTTGTTGTGGTGAAACTAAGTGAGTGAAAGAATACGTAAGGATGTTCTTGACTTGTTTCCAACTTGTATTTGATTTTGATACACTGTCATACTTTTGCGGAATTGACATAGTCTAGAACATTGCATAACCTTGAAACTTGAAAGCTTGCTTGAATGACTTGTTTATTGCGATGAAAATCATGGTTAACTACAAACATAAGATGTTGTGATTATTCCAAGCCATAAATTGATACAATATCTATGTAGTAGTTTTATTCAAAGTGATGCATTAGTCCAAAACATGAAAGCATTACCAAGATTACATGATCTAGAATTGAGAAAGGACAGTTAAGATGATACGAAAAGTATGATTGCACTGATTATATTGTTGGAACATAACACCTAAACGTATATCGATGAAATCTAAGTAATCGACATCGTTCACTTCACTAGTTCGTACAAACAAACTAAGTATGGGGTGGTGCCACTACTGCTTGTTTATTGATTGTATCCACCGAGATAAAGCTAACATGACTATTATTTTAATCTCAGGAACAATAGCACCAAAAGCAAGACAAGGGAAAGAAAAAGCAACCACTTCACAAACAGGCCAAAAAAGGGGACGAAAAGAGCAAGGAGAATCCTCCTCGCTGTAAATACCTCACCGCATGTTTGGAATTAAATGGGTCCTAGACGAGGAAGGAAAAGAGTGGTATAGGAACAGTAAAGAGAAAAAATATGTTCATGTGGAGTTGATACACAAGGAAAGCCTAGCAAAGAAAGAACCCCGTATGTTGGCTAAGATAATGGCATTACATCTTGATTTCATCCTTCGAGATATGGGAGAGTGAAATATTGATTTAACACGTGAATTCTATGCCAACTGGTCACCGAAAACTACAGGGAGTGAAGTAAAGATTTCGAGCCAAGTTCTACAACTAAATGCGGAGTTCTTCAACTCCTTTCTGGGTTTGCCATCTGTTGATCCATCACCACTCAAAGAGCTGTATAACAGACCTCCGACAGGCAAATTAGACACGCTTATGCGGAATAAGATCTATGGAACGATGAAGCAGACACAAGGACACCGGTCGGCACAACACCTTCCCATATGTTTCCTTGAATAGCAAAGCGCGGATATGGATGCGAATAGTCAACTCTTGTCTTATTCCAGGGACCCAGTACATGAATATTACACGAGATAGAGTGTGCTTGGTGTACGCGTTGATGACGAATATTCCTATCAATATTGGGGCAATTATTCGATCGATAATGCGTAAGGCTAGGTTGCACAAGAGGTCCCATTGGGGTGCTGGTATTTGCATGCTATCCTTCCTTATCTTCATTTGAATTTATGTATGTTAGTTTGTTTTGTTTTAGTGGTTAATTTTTTTTTTAATTTTTAACTTTGCATGAAATTGTTCTGATAGGCAGCATGGTATTACGACAAGAGTCTGTGATAAAATCATTACTATTGAGACGTTTAGGCTCTAATAGTGACTCATTATGTCATAATTATGTGCTTCAATTCCTTCATCTATTGGGTCAAGAGTCTATACTGCTTCCAATAAAGTCGACCATGTGCCTTGTGTGTGTGAAATGATAGTATATTCTATGTTTGTGGTTGATGCTAGAACTTGCCTGGTATGTATGTAAAGCGAAATAAAGAGTGTGAGTTTAGGAGATGATTTAGGCATTTCTTTGGCAACCTATGATTGTTTACCTTCATTTTATCTACCCATGGACATCATCCTAGATAACCCCCTTTGAGCTGTTAGCCTATTTTTCTTTGACAACCTCATATGTAAGCCTAATCCATTTTTTTCAAGACCATAATTTGTTCCAAATTCCTAAGTGCTTTAAATTGTAAAGTAATGTGACAAAATAAGAGGAAATTGGGTGAAAATAGTGCCTTAGAAAGTATTGGTGCTTGAATTTGTTATGAAAAATAATTGCTATCATAAGAGCGGTGTTATGAAAAGAAAAAGGAAAAGAAAAATAAAAATTTAATTCTGTTCAAAATTGAAAAACAAAAGAGGTGAGAAAGGGTGGTAGATTAAAAGAAAGTAGGAAGGTTGTTTGAAAGAAAGCATAAATGGCATAATGTGATGTATTAAAGCGCTTAGGAACATAGTCACTATTTCTGGCCAAAATAGTCCTACCCGTCCCTTAGCCTACATTACAACCTGTAAAAGACCTATTTGATCTTGAGCTTAGCATTCTGATATTTAGTGGAGCATTACGCTAAGGTCAAGCCTACGGTCATCAGTTGCAACATACGAATTCTTTGTGAGAGTGAGAGAAAGGATAATCTTATACCCATGTTCGAAATATATACAATACTTGTGAGTGATTATGGGTTATATTTTGTGAGACACACATGGTTGATGAGTTTTGGGTGGTTGTGTATGATTCTCTGTACGTTAACTTTTGAATACGAATTAACCATCATCACGAGTCTATATTAGAGGTTGAATTATTTCTAGAAGTGATCAGAAAACTACTCTTTGTTAATAATTGTCGTTCCTGTCTTGATGAATATTTTGTGTTGTTACTGTGAAACCCTAAGTTGATGTTTAGAAGGACATGATATTTTGTTCGAGGACGAACAAAGATTTAAGTGTGGGATGTTGATGATAGGCGTATTTACACGCCTAAAGTGCTATAATTTACCCATATTTTAGCTAGGTTTTAAGGACAAAATATATAACTCATGCACTTTTAGTCCTTTTTCCTGTAAACGAGCTAACAAACATGATTAGCAAGTTTTCAGGTATAAATGATGAATATTTCAGCATTTTATGGATAACTTGACGCCAAAGGAAGCTTCACGAAAGGAGGAAAGCAAAGCTTGGACGCCTAAGGACTAAAAGTGACGCATGGAAAACCTGTCCCGGGAAAAAACAACATTTCTCAAGACTTTTGGGATCAGCAGTAACTTATTAGGATTAGGATAATGATGCAGTAATCTGTTAGGATTAGGATAAGTACGCAGTAGCCTAGTAGGAATAGGATATGGGTATTATAAATACCCTATTTTACTGAAGCTTTTGATCATTCTCATTATTCTCATTATTCTCATCATTCACATTCTAATTCATTCATCTACAACTCTAAACAATTTGCTTTCAATTAATTCTTATTTACTTTTTCTTCATCTATTCGACTTAAAATTTCCACAACAAGAGAACCGTTACTTTCAAGGTCTTCACGCCACAAAGCCCTACCAACATATACTACACGTGAGATCCTTACATTGGTATGATGATAATGACTATTGTGATTCCCATTGCACCCATGAGTAGCTAAACTTCTCGGTTGGGGTTATGAAAGCCATATGAGATACTATCTATTGTTATCAGTTTGTGAATTCTTGACACGTATACTACTTATATCATTATTCTCTTCATCTTAATTTAAATTCTTGTGGTTGCAAACATATAGAATATGCCAGTATAGCATTAACTTGTTCGAAAGAAAAGTTATATGTCTGGAAAAGAGATAATGTCAAGGTAATAGGGCACCAAACCCTGTTAAAAAGTTAGTGCCGTAACTGAATTAACCTCTTGGAGAATTTGTACCGTTAGATACGCTTTAAGCTCGAAAGAGTTAAAGTAAAATAATCCTTAATGGTTGAAAGATGCCTGGATTTACCATAGAATACAATTCTCTATAAGCACATGCATATCTGAATTCCACATAACTCATAGTCAATAGATACGTACAACTCAGAAGGTGGACATAACCCCAGCTCTCAATTCTCATTGATCAAAACCAACCAAACAATCCGTTTTACTCTTCTATTTTTTGTTCTTACATTATTATTTTGTTACTCACGCAACAATCCCCCCTGTTTAAAAAACTTTCACCAAAAGTCTAATAATCTTTGCTTACTTAGTGACCAAGTATTCTCTCTGGGATTCGACACCCAACCCAGTTGGGTTCTATATTTGACAATGGTCGCTTACACTCTTACGAGAGCTGTAGTTTGAGCGTTATCAATTATGAGTAGGATCATGAAGTCGTAAGGTGGACAATGTATATATGTCCAGCTTATTGTCAAGGATACGACTCAGGGCTATGAGTTGTTTGATATAGTGATGAGTTAATGGGTCGACTTGTAACCAAAGAAAATTTTTTATAGCTCTTACATTGAGGGTGCTCTGGACATTTCCCACTTTAAGTACTCTTGATATCATGACTTAAAACCTTTCTTGGAACTTTATTAGCGCATCATTCCAATAAAACACTCCTAGTTTATCTCTCAAGCTCTTTGTTCAAGATAAGGCCAAGTTTAAAAGGAAGTGTACATTAAGAGTTCTATGTTGCAATCTCTTCCAAATTCCTTGGTATTTTAGGCCTGTTACTCCTCCATCATTTTTATTTTACTTAAAAAACATGATTAATGTATGACTTTCATAGTACCAATATGGTTTTGAAATAAAAGTTGGGAAGTATTTGTATTCTTAATGTTGAATGATGATTTCCTATGGTATAATTATGGTTTTCCATATTTTAATTATGGCTTTTAACATGTAGGTATATGGGTATGGTGGTGCAACTGGATAATGGTAAAATTTCTCTAAACTTGTGACATTTGAAGTGGTTATGATCCCAAAGTGCTTGGTTTGACTTATTTGTTGAAACTAATGCATGGTTTAAATGGTCAAATGGTTTAGGATGGTTTTGGAAACCTTGTGGGGTACACGGGAATCCCCCAAGCGATTATATAATGAAAACCTTGTAAGGTACACAGAAATCCCCCAAGTGATTTTAATAATGGATTCTGCGGGATATACGGGAATCTACTAAGTATTGGGTAATGACATTGATTGCAAGCTATTGTTGGTGTGATGATACCACTTTATAATGCCTTAATAATTGACTCCTTGAATTGGTGGTTTGGTTAGGTGTAAAATATTTTAATTAGATAATAACAAGTTATGATAGGTAGCCGTGAAGGTGTGAGTCTGAAGTACGAATACTGAAAACTCATATTTGCCGACATGAGGGTTGGTCTTAGTGATATTATGCTTGCGGGGTACATGGGAATCCCCCAAGTGTATACATGTATATATGTATCATGAAGGGTGAATGGTACATGAAATTCCTCGACTTTTTATGATACCTCCGATTTGTGCAGATACATGCACTGGGGCATGTTAAGAGGGTAACACTAGACCCATATAGCCCATGGGTGGACTTATGATGGTAAATATACACAACCTATGCTAAGGATTTAAATGCATGCTAAACCTTGTTCCCTATCCCGATACTATATATATGTATACATATGATTGCATATGGTTATTTTACTTGGTTTAAAATTAATGGCATTATCTTATCATTATCCCTGAGTTACATGCTAGCGTTCACCTAAATAACCATCTTCGGGAGTTGTATCCCCATGTGATGCAGGAACCAACCATACTTCCACTCCTCCTATTTAGTGACTTGGTTATTCAGGGATAACTTTTGAGTTAGACTGAAGTGGTGAGGTTCCATACTCTGGAAGACCCCATTTCATGCTACGGAGTTCTTTATATCACTTTTATTTTTTGGTTTTTGGTTTGGCTATGGTCAGGGGAAGGTCCTAATTTGATATTTATTGATTCTATTTAAAGGATTTTTTGGACCACTATAGGCTTGGGTGGTATCGGTATTAGGTATTAGGTATTGGCATTGGGACTGGTATTAGATGGTTAATTGCTAGTGGCTTTCAATTTTGATTTTAGACTTATTATCATGTCTTTAATTTAATATTATATTATCTTATTATATATTCAAAATTTATCTAACATGGGGTGTAGGGCGGTTAATGATTTGGGTATTGGGGGTGGTCTCTGATCCTGGTTGGACTTGAGACATCTGGCATGACTAGGCCCTAGTTCGGGTCATGTCAAATGAAAAGGTGAAGCAAATCATTTGCAAGTTGAAGGGTCAAGCGTTAGTGGGCTAGATGATCTAACCTGCAAATTCTTTTAGGTTAGCTGGTAAGTCATTAGACAAGATATTTCTAAGGTGGTAAAAGATTTTTTTTGATGGTGACACTCTCCCATAGTGTATAATACATACTAACCTAGTGCTTTTCCATACCTTTTCAAATCTTATACTCATAAGTCTAAGTAATTTCATAAATGAAATTATATTCATGGATGATTAGAAGAGATTTCCAGAATTGATCCCATGAAATAAACCAGGCTTTGTTCAAAGGAGATGAATTATTGAAAATGTTTTGCTTACTCTTGAGTTGGTGATTGATATAAGGAAAAAAGGAAAATCATCAAATGTGGTGATTAAGTTACACATTACTAAGGCCTATGATATTGTTTTTTGGTTATATCTAACTAGATTGTAAAGTAGTATGGGTTTTAATAAGATCTTGATTTGATGAGGTGTGGAGATGTTTTACTAAAAATTGGTATTCTATTTCGTTCAATGATCAAGGCCATGGCTTTTTCCAATTAACAAGTAAAATATGGCAGACCTTTATCTACTACATTATTTGATTATAGTTCTTTCAAGATCTCTAAATTCATTATATGATAATGGATTTTACAAAGGATATAGATTACCTACTGGAGTGAAAAATTTAAGCATCTACCTTATGCTGATAACACCATTATTTTCTCACCAGCGTACAACAATTCTATTAGCCTGGTTATGGAGACTTTAAAGAACTATAAAGAAATATCAATGAAGTTGATTAATATGAATAAAAATTCCTATAACATGTACCAAAAACTTCATTGAATATTATATAAGAGGTGGGACAAAACATAAGTATGGAGAGGCATACTTTTCTTTTCATCTGTTTTGTTTTCTATTCTAGAAAGAGAAAGGTATATTATAATGATCTCATTAAAAAGATTATAAACAAATTACAGAACTGGAAGGGCGAGTTCTTATCTTTTGGTGACAAGGCAGTGTTGATCAAGAATGTTCTCCAGAGTATGCATATATACCTTCTTTAAAATTTGGCTCCCAAAACGTACACTCTAAATTAAATCCACAGAATATATGCAAAATTCTTCTAGGATAACAAGATAGAAGAAACATTTAAATATTTTGTTGCTTGGTCCAAATTATGTTATTATAAACAGGACGGTGGACTTGTTCAAATCTCAATTTTTACATTTTAAAAGATTTATTTTCAAAGTTCTAGTTGAAATTCAAGACTACAAGCGTACTTTGGACCAATTTCATGTGGACAAAGTATTTTTAAAAATAGAATCCTGGTTTGGTTTAATGAAAAAGAGGGTTGTGGAAATTCATTTTGGAAGCTAGAAATTGAATTGAGAAGGACATCGGCTGGGAGTCTAGAAGTGGCAGCGTCAGTGTATGATATGATAATTAGACCTAGGGCCTCTGTTCCAATATTTTACCTTTTCATTTTAGATATGAGAAATGTATTAAGGAGTTGAGTTTCTTTATGCGGCATGGTGAATAGAATCAGAATTAATGCAACAACACTTTCCTTCAAATATTGTTTATTATGTCACAAGTAAAATCAAGTTACATGTTGAATTGGGTGAGATTAATTAGTCTTGTGGATATCAATAAATACTTGGAAGTTCACTATGAAAAGTGCTCGGAAAAAGTTAAGGCCTAAGAGGCAGATTATATGGTACATGAATAGATTATGGACCAATAGACTTCCATTCAAGAAATTTTTTTCTATGGAAGTTATGGAAACTTAAAATTCTAGTAGATGATATTGTAGCTACTTGGGGAACTCCTATTATATTAATTTGCATATGCTGTGATCAGCGCTAACAAGAGAATACCATTCATTTTTTTCTTATAGACTAGTTTACATAGGAGATATAGTATATATATTACATTCCAAACCTAGTAAAATTGTCTAAAACACCATCCAATACATAGAACTATGCAAACACAATGGCAAGACATTCTGTTACAACTGAACAATGTTCCTTAGCAGCTTGTATTTGTTAATAGAAAATGTAATAGATAGCAAAGTTTAGCAATAGATTGGTTTTGTTTCAATTTTGAGAGACAATAAGTCAACTCATACCTGGTTTTGTAAAAGACTCACTTTGGGAAGAAAAAAAATTAACTGAAGTCAACTATATTGCTTTTAAAGCCTCTAAAAATCACAAACTCTCTCAAATCAATTTGGTTGCATCGAAAATCATACCAACTATCCCCACACCCAAAAAATCAACATATATCAACTATGGGAAGAAAAAATGATCAAATTACATCAAAGTAAAATTTCAAATCAGGACATTACATACTTATAAAATCAGAACAGGTCATGTTATTATGCTAGTTGATGACTTAAATATTTTTAAATCTTTCGAAATTTTTTAAAAGCTATAGATTAACTAATGAAATAAATTGAAATGAGAAACTCGAAATATTGAATTCGACCAAAGTACCATACTTTTATGAAATATATGCAATTATATATCTCTATATAATTATAAACATGATTTATTTTACCCTTACATATAGATATTTAAATGAGATTGGTTGTATATTGTAAATTAATATATTAAATATATTTATCCTAATAGATGTTATCAATTTTATTAATTTAAAAAAGGTCATATAATTGTTATAATGTTCAATGTAGACATATTATCTTGTCCCACGTGGGGTTACTATCCTACCTCATTGTTATGTATAGTAACGTCCTGAGTATGGTACCCGAAATGCTACACGGTGCTCATGACCCCGAAGGAGCACAAGCTAACCCATGACTAATATCTGTACCTGAACACTACATCATAAACTGTATAAATGTTGAAATAAAGGCTGCAAGGCCATAGGATTCAATACTGATATGATAACAGATAAAACATAACATATAGATGAGGTACAAAATACCCAAACAACTGAAATAAACTGTCTGAACATGATAGTCTAAAAAGCCTCTAACTGACTGAACTAACTAAATAAGGAGTTCATGGGACTAACGAAATAAATTAATTAATGAGATAATAAAGTAATGGTCATGGCCTCAAAGGATGAGGACTCACTACTAACTCTAACTGCTAAGACAAGAATACTACTGCTGCTCTGGAGCTCATGCTTCTTAACCTATGGTATAAAACACCATAGCGTAAATGTATCAGTACGTTTGAATGTACTGTTATGCATGTGAGGTAGGATGAATACAAAAGGGTTCACATGCATGAAATATACTAACTTACTGCATAACATGAATGTGAGAATATATGAATGACTACATAATAACGATAACTGAGTTCGTGATAACATGATTACAGAGTCTGAGTACTGATAACATGAGATACTGATTTCTTTGTAAATAAAATAACTGATACTGAGCGACTGTATCTGGTAGTCTAGGTTCTAATGAAACTAGCCGAGTTTCATATTGTTCTGAGTTGACTGTATCTGCCAGTCCTAAATCCTGAAACTATCTGAGTTTTATTACTGAGACTAAATAAATGATTGTATGTAACAGTCCTAATTCTGTAACTGAAACTATGGGAAGTAGTACCTAACCGACATGACCCAAAATGTGCCTTAATAGCTAAACTGGGGTCAAATTTGTGACCTGATTGGAAGGGTATCAATACCGCACCACTAGTAAGGACAAGTTGTGGGTGACCCGTATCTGACAGTGTTCACAAAAGAGAATGGTGGGGCCCTTATCAGAAAGTGCTTATCCACCTCATCAACCCTTATCTGACAGTGCTGATGTCTCAACTATGCTGGTTACATAGTTCTGGAATGCAAGGATGACTTCTAAGAATCACACCCTTATCTGATAGCATGAGTTACCATACTTGGGTTCACTTGATGCTAATTCCTGCTCCCATCTGAATAGACATTGAACATGGATTACAGAACTGGACTGTACTAAGTTTCATTGTCTGATGGAATACTACTAAGATTACTGAATGTCTGAGATTGCTGAGATTACTGAGTTTTCTTGAGTCACATGACTGACTGAATTTCTATGAACATTGCTCTACTGAGAGTATCTTAAAAATAGGACACTGTCTCTAGGCACACTACTAAATTATCGAGTACTAGTACCTCCAGGACTCGATAGCATGAAACTGACAACGCATGACTTTCTTGAATACATACCAACATCATAATATATAATACAATGAGTTGGAGATTTCATGAAGTTAAAGTTCTAAAGCACCACAAGGGTTACACATGTATCCATAAATCACTGACTAAGACATTTCAACAAATATTTGACATGCATAAACTTGTACATGATTGGGATTTTCATATTATCATACTAGTATGACACTTTTCCTTTATATAGGCATTTAATCGAACGCATGAGGAGCATACTTTGGTTATACCATCATCAATTTATCTAATTGTCATGGTTGCATGAATAATTTTACAAGTTTGAAGGGTTTATCATGATTATTATGCAAATCATCACATACTAGGGTCAATCATTGGAGTATGTAATTTAAAACATGAATAAAAAACCCCCACAACATCATGAACGTGAATTTTAATTCAATTTAAATCATGAACATTCATACATACACAAATCTTGGATATTGAAAAGAGATTCTTGAGCTTCATGGGTGAAAGGGACCCATGAATCAATACATGACATACCTGGGTTGTGAGTTGCTTGAAATTGTTAGACTTGAAGAACTTGGAATCTCTTAGTATCTTGAAGAATGATTTGGATCTTGTTATTAGGGATTATCTTTGAGAGAAAACCCTAATTTGATGTTGTAGATGGATAATGAACTTATGATCCTTGATCTGATATAATTAGGGGTTAAAACTAGTAGAAAAAAACCCAAATACACTTTTAAAATGACTTTAAAATAACTGAATGAACTAGGGGTTCACTGCCTCTGCTGTGACGTCTTAGGCAATGGTCCATCACTATCTCAATGGTCCATTGGCCTGAGCCGTCTCCCTTAAATATAATATAGTCTCATTGCCTCCTCTGCGATGGCTTAGGCAACAGTCCGTCGGCCTTCATCATTGCACCTGGTAAGTTTTGACTGCTTTCTATATTTTGACCATAACTTTCTCTTCAGATGTCGAATTTTGATGGAATGGGTATCGATGGAAAGCTTATACAATTTTCCATATGAAAAAAAATTAAAATATTAAAAATTCCATGTATATAAATGTGGATTCATATTTCAAAGTAAGTTTCTAACATACTTGGGATGATTTCAAGCTAGGTAGAAGTATGGGGTATTATAATATCTCTCCCTTGAGAACATTCATCCTCGAATGAGATTGAGTGAGGGGGCAGAAGGTAAACTGACATACATACTGAACATGAATAACTGGAACATGATTTAATATCTGACATGACTGATAATTGAATATATCATACTGAACATGCATATCTGATGCATGAGAAACTGATTTATGACTGGATGACTGAGTGTTCTGATGAAATAATGTTCTCACAATGAGAATGCATATCTGATGCATGATTATATAACTGAACTAACATATGAATGCATGATTGAATATGCAATGGTACTTAATACCAAGTTCGTGATGGAATTTTGAACATGAAACTGAATAAGTTTAAGGAACACTGTTACCTTGAGCTTGATCTGAGTTGGCGGAGAAGAGGTAAGGATACTTGGTCCGCATGTCTGCTTCTACTTCCCAAGTATCTCCCTCAACTGACTGATTTCTCTAAAGAACTTTGACTAGAGGGACGTCTTTGTTCCTCAGTCTACGAGTCTAGTAGTCAAGAATTTTGACTGGAATCTCTTCATAAGAGAGGCTGTTCTAAATATCTATGCTCTAAATAGGGAATACAACAGCTAGTTCACCTATGCACTTCTTGAGAAAAGAGAAACGGAAGACTGGATGAATAGAGGCTAGATCTTAAGGCAATTTGAGGTCATAAGCTACCTTGCCAAAGCAACTGAGAATTTTGAAGGGACCGACATATCAGGGACTGAGCTTTTCCTTCTTGCCGAATCTTTTCACTCCCTTTATGGGAGATACCTTAAGATAGACACAATCACTAATCTCAAACTCGAGATCCTTTTTCCGCATATTTGCATGAGACATCTGTCAGCTCTAAGCAACCCAAAGTCTTTCTCTGGTCAACTGGACTTTTTCTAAGGAATTGAATACAAAGTCAGGCCCTATAACTGAGGCCTCAATAACTTTGAACCAACAAACTAGAGATCTATATCTCCTACCATAAAGAGCTTCGAATGGAGCCATCTTAATACTGTAATGATAGTTTTTGTTGTACGCAAACTCAATCAAAGGAAAGTGGTCATCCCAACTACCCTTGAAATCAATTATACACGCTCATAGCATATCTTCTGAAGTCTGAATGGTCTTTTTTGCTTGACCATCTGTCTGAGGATGAAAGGCGATACTGAGATGAACTTGCGTACCATGACCCTTTTGGAATGCTTTCCAAAAATGAAAGGTGAACTGGGTACCTCTGTCTGAGATAATAGATAATGGAACACCGTGCAATCTGACCAACTCTCTGATGTAGAGTTTTTTGTAATCCTTGGCTGAATAAGAGGTATGAAATGGAAGGAAATGAGCTTATTTGGTCATCCTATCTATAAAAATCTAAACTGAATTATGCTGGTGATGAGTATGAGGCAAACCCATACCAAAGTCCATGTTCACTTCTTCCCACTTCTAAGTAGGAATACTGAACTCCTACATGGACCCACTAGGCTTCTGATGCTCTATCTTAACGTGTTAATAAGTAGAGCACTTAGCCACAAACTCTGCAACATCTCACTTCATCCCGCTCCACTAATAGATTTCCCAAAAGTCGAGGTACATCTTAGTGGCCCCTGGATGAATAGAGTAGCGCGCACCATGCACTTCTGTAAGAATTTGTTATCTTAAGTCGTCTACACCTAGAACACACAAACAACCCTCACAACACAATACACCATCTCCCTCTTGGGAGAAAACCTCTACTTTCTGATCCTTGACTGACTCTTTTAACTTGAAAAGGTTGGGATCTCTATCTTTCTTTTCTTTCACATCAGATACTAGAGATGACTCCAAACTACTCTGAACCCATATGTCACCTTCCTTCGAATCGACTAAGAAAATGCCTAGTATGGCAAGTTGATGGATTTTTTGAGCTAGCTTCTTTTTACTATCCT
Organism: Capsicum baccatum var. pendulum; assembly: GCA_030864225.1. Lineage (NCBI taxonomy): Eukaryota > Viridiplantae > Streptophyta > Magnoliopsida > Solanales > Solanaceae > Capsicum > Capsicum baccatum. Next base: position 165,816,070 of record CM061558.1, on the reverse strand, counting down.
CAACATGACCAAAACTACCCATAGACAGTCTACTAAGAGCATCGACCACGACGTTGGCCTTGCTCAAATGATAAAGGACACTCATGTCATAATTTTGTAAGAGCTCTAACCACTTTCTCTGATGAAGATTGAGATATTTCTGAGAAAAGACATATTGAAGGCTCTTATGATCTGTGAAAGACATATTGAAGGCTCTTATGATCTGTGAACACATCTATATGAACTTCGTACAGATAAAGCCTCAAAATCTTCAAGGCAAAAACTATGGTTTCTAACTCAAGATCATGAGTAGGATAATTCTTTTCATGGGGTTTAAGCTGTTTGGAGGCATAGGCTATGACCTTACCATGATTTATGAGGACACAAACCAAACCTACTCTGGATGTATCACAATGCATTATGAAACCATCTGAACCCTCTAGAAGACCCAAAACTAGAGTTGACGTGAGTCGAGTCTTTAACACTTGAAAACTCTTCTCGTAAGGATCTGACTATTGAAATTTGACTTTCTTCTGAGTCAATTTGGACATAGGGGTTGCAATAGAAGAAAATACCTCAACAAATAGTCTATAATAGTCAGCCAAACCTAAGAAACTCTTGATATCTGATGGAGAGGAACGTCTGGGCCAATTTCTTACTGCTTCGGTCTTTTAAAGATCAAACCTAATGCCATCACCGGAAATGATATGACCAAGGAATGATATTGACCTTATCCAAAAGTCGCACTTACTAAATTTGGCGAATAACTGATGATTTGAAAGAGTATGCAATACTATTCTAAGATGATCTGCATTATCACACTCACTGTGGGAATAAACAAGGATGTCATCTATGAAGTTTATGACAAACATATCCAAGTACTACTTAAACACACGGTTCATCAAGTCTATGAAATTTGTTGGGGAATTGGTAAGAACAAAGTATATAACTAAGAATTCAAAGTGACCATACCGAGTACGAAAGGCTATTTTTGGAATGTCACATTCTCTGACTCTAAGATGATGATAGCCTGATCTAAGGTCTATCTTAGAAAAATAGCTGGCACCCTGAAGTTGGTCAAACAAGTCATTGATTCTAGGAAGAGGATACTTGTTCTTGACAATAAGTTTATTGAGCTAACGGTAATCAATGCACATTCTGAGAAAACCATTTTTCTTTCACATGAATAAGACTGGTGCGCCCCATGGGGACATGCTGAGTCTGATGAATCGCTTATCTAAGCTGAGTATCTAGAAGAAAATCAATGCTAAAGTCTATTTCCCTTTCGGGAGAAATTCCTGGAAAATCTTTGGGAAAGACATCTGAATATTCATTTATGACTAGGACTAATTCAAGACTGGAAGTTTTAGAACTAGTGTCCTTAACTAGAACAAGATGATAGACACATACTTTAGATATCATTTATTGTGCTCGAAGGTAGGAAATAAGTTGACCTCTTAACGCTGAAGTACTACCCTTCTACTCTAGGATAGGTTCATTCAGAAACTAAAACTGGACTATTTAGTTAATGTAGTCGACTATGGCATATCAGGAATAAAGCCAATCCATGCTAAGAATGACATCAAAATCAGTTATCTCTAATTCAACTAAATCTACTGAGGTGACTTTCTGAAATATCATAATCGGACAATTCCTGTATACCCATCGGGCTATGATAGTTTTACCTAATGGGGTCAAGACTGAGAAGGGCTCTGCTTGAATTTCAGGACTGACTCTGATATCAACTGCTATATAGGGAGTAATAAAAGACAAAGAAGCTCATAGATCTTGCAAAGCTTAAACATGCACATGAAAGATCTATAACATACTAGTAACCACATCAGGAGACTTTTCTTAATCTTGCCGAGACTGGAGAGCATAAAGTCGATTTCGGTGTTGCCCACTAGTAGCACTGGAGGTGGCACCCTGCTAATTTGGGTGACCAGACTTAGCTGGGGAACGGTTCTACTAACCCTGATAACCTGAATGGGGAAAATCTCTAACTCTGTGGATTGTCTTTCCATATCTGAAATAGACATCTCTACCAGCTCTGCAAGCACCCTTGTAGTTCTTACCACAAGTCTGACAAAGGGGATTAGTTCAGGCATTGCTGACACAGCCCTGAGACTTAGAGCCTAGCGCTCTATCTCTATTACCATCCCTGAACTTAGGAGTTGGAGCACTATCTTAAGAAGGATCTAGAACTTCTAACTTAGGACAAAATTGAGAATGGTTTCCTCCTTCTAATTTGGGCTGAGAAAAGTTGAAACTAGCTGTCCTTGCTCTCTTATTCTGCTTCACCCTCATCTAAATGTTTTGCTCCTCTATCTGCTGAGCATGAGTCATAAGCTTGGCTAAAGTCATGTCACTATTCAACATCACAGACCTACACTCGTTAACCACACTATCATTCACCCCAGAAACAAACTTACTTATCTTATCCCTGCTATCTGCAACCACATAAAGAGCATATCTGGCTGATTGAGTAAAATTAAGAAAATACTCTTTCACCATCATGTTGCCCTGCTTGAGGTTGATAAATTCCAATATCTTAGCTTCTCTCAACTCTAGGGAAAATAACCTATCTAAGAAGGTTGTAGCAAACTCTTCCCACTTAATAGGCCATGCATCTACATCCCTCTTTGACTTCCACTATTTGTACCAAGTGTGAGAAACATCACGCAACTGATATGCAGCTAGCTCTACCTCTCACTAGAAGTAACCATCATGATATCCGTGACCTTCTAAACCTGATCAAGGAATTCCTGAGGGTCCTCATCTGACTTAAAACTAAGAAAGGATAGAGGATTCATTCGGGTGAAGTCCCAAATCCTGGATATAGCTGAATTGGCCACTGCATTAGCCGGAACGACAGCTGGTAATTCATTTTGAGTAGCAACTGACTGAGCAATAGTAGTGAATACAACTCTAAACTCTACATAAGAAATATGTTCACCCAAAGGATCTTTAGATTGAGGGGCTAGCTGATTCTCGTTTCTTCTTTTGGGAGGCATGTTTTGTATAGTAAAGGGGGAAATGAATTAGACCAGAATGAGAGATTTACTAGAGATTATGCTCACTGGCATGACATAAATACTGAAAGAAGGGAAACTATTCCTAAAACATCTTATAGCCTCTTGCATATAAATGTGGCACGCAACACACCCATGAACAAGAATCTACTAGGTGTTGATTTCAAACCTCCTAGGACTCTATTGAACCTTAGGATCTAATACCAAGTTTGTAACACCTCGAATCTGTTACCCAAAATGCTACACAGTGCTCATGACCCAAAGGACCACAAGCTAACCCATGACTAATATCTTTACCTGAACACAACATAATATACTGTATGAATATAGAAATAATTGTTATAAGGCCATAAGGTTTAAAACTGATAAGATAACTGATAAAACATAACTTATGGATGGGTTATTAAATACCCAAAATAATTTAAATAAACTGTCTGAACATGATATTCTAAAAATCCTCTAACTGACTGAACTATCTGAATAAGGAGTTGATGGGATATGTCACCAACTAACTCCAACAACTAAAATAAATTAATTAGTGAGATAATTAAGTAATGGTCATGTCCTCGAAGGATGAGGACTCACTGCTAACTCTGACTGCTGAGACTGGAATGCTACTGATGCTTTGGAGCTCGTGCTTCTGAACCTATGGTTTAAAACACCATAGCATGAATATGTTAGTATGTTTAATTATACTGGTATGCATGTGAGGTAGGCTGTATGCATAGGGTTCACATACATAAACTATACTAACTGACTGCATAACATGAACGTGAGAATATATGCATGACTACATAATAACTATAACTGATTTCATGATAACATGATTACTGAGTCTGAGTATTGATAACATGAGAAATTTATAGATGTATAATTGAAATAACTAATATTGAGTAACTATATCTGACAGTCTAGGTTCTGATAGAACTCGCTGAGTTCCTGGTGTTCTTAGTTGACTATATCTTACAGTCCTAAATCCTGTAGAACTATATGAGTTCTATTACTGAGATTGAATGATTGTATTTGACAATCCTGATTCTATAACTAAAACTGTGGGAAGTAGTATCTAACCGACATGCCCCAAAATATGCCATAATAGCTGAGCTGGGGTCCAATCTGTGCCCTGATTGGAAGGGTGTCAATACCGCTCCACTGGTAAGGACAAGTTGTGGGTGACCCTCATCTGAAAGTGTCCCCAAAAAAAAGTGGTAGGGCCCGTATATGAGAGTGCTTATCCACCTCATCAACCCTTATTTGACAGTTTTGATGTCTCAACCTATGCTAGCTACATAGTTCTGGAACACAAAGATAACTTCTAAGAATCACATTCTCATCTGACAGCGTATGTTCCCATCATTGGGTTCACTCGGTGCTAATTCCTACACCTATTTGAATAGACACTGAACATGGATTACTGAATTGAAGTGGACTGTATTAATTGAGTTTCATTGACTGATGGAATACTACTAAGATTACTGAATTTCTATGATTTCTAAGATTACTGAGTTTTCCTGAGTCACATGACTGACTAAATTTCTATAAACATTGCTCGACTGAGAGTATCTTGAAAAAATGACGCTGGATCTAGGTACACAGCTAAATTATCAAGTATATGTACCCCAGGGCTCAATAACATGAAACTGAGAAAGTATGACTTTCTTGAATACATGACCAACATCACAATCCATAATACAATAAGTTGGATATTTCATGAAGTAGAAGTTCTAAAGTATCACAAGGGTTACACATGTATTCATAATTCATTGACTAAGACATTTCATCAAACATTTGACATGCATAAACTTGTACATCCTTGGGGATTTCATATTATCATACTAGTATGACACTTTTCCTTCACATAGGCATTTAATCAAACACATGAGGATCATACTTTGGTTATACCATCATTAATGCATCTAATTATCATGGTTGCTTGAATAATTTTGCAAGTTTGTAGGGTTTATCATGATTATTATGCAAATCATCACATACTAGGGTCAATTATTGGAATATGTAATTTAAAACATGAATGAAAAACCACACAACATCATGAACATACATTTCAATTAAATTTAAATTATGAACATTCATACATACACAAATCTTGGATTTTTAAAAGAGATTCTTGAGCTTTATGGGTGAAAGGGACCCATGAATCAACACATGACATACCTGGGTTGTGAGTTTCTTGATGTTATTGGACTAGAAGAACTTGGAATCTCTTAGTTTCTTGAAGAATGATTTAGATCTTATTGGGGGTTATCTTTAAGAGAAAACCCTAATTTGATGTTATAGATGGATAATGAACTTATGAGCCTTGATCTAATATAATTAGGGGGTAAAATGGATGGAAAAAAACCCAAATACCCTTTTAAAATGACTTTAAAATAATTGAACGAACTATGTGATGGTGGCTGCGATGGTCTGTCACTGGGTCGATGGTCTATCGGTCCTGACCGTTGTACTTGGGCAAAATAGGGGTTCATTATATCTGCTGCAACAGCTTGGGCGATGGTCCATTACTAGCTCGATGGTCCGTTGGCCTGAGCCATCACCCTTAGGAAGAATATGGTCTCACTTCCTCCGCTCCGACGACTTGGGTGACGATCCGTCGCTAGCTCGACAGTCCATTGATAGCTCAACGGTCTGTCAGCCTTCACCATCGCACCTGGTCAGTTTTGACTACTTTCTGTATTTCGGCAATAACTTTCTCTTCTGATGTCAAATTTTGATGGAATGAGTATTGATGGAAATCTTATTGAATTCTCATATGACAAAAAGTGAAAATATTGAAAATTCCATATATATAAAAGTGGATTCATCTTTCAAAGTAAGTTTCTAACATACTTGGGACGATTGATAACGCTTAAACTACAGCTCTCGTCAGAGTGTAAGCGGTCGTCGTCAAATATAGAACCCAACTGGGTTGGGTGTCGAATCCCACAGGGAATACTAGGTCACTAAGTAAGCAACGATTATTAGACTTTTGATGAAAGTTCTGCGACTAAAGGGGGGATTTTGTGCGTGCAAATGATGTAAACAAAATAGTAGAGTAAAAACGGAAAATAGAAGAGTAAAACAGAGTACTTGGTAGGTTTTAATCAATGAGAATTGAGAGTTAGGGTTATGTCCACCTTATGAGTTATACGTATCTAATGACTATGAGTTATGTGGAATTCATACATGCATGTGCTTATAGAGAATCGTATTCTATGGTAAATCCAGGCGTCTTTCGACCATCAAGGACTATTTCACTTTAAGGCTACAAAACAGAGAAAACACAACGAATATTCAAAACTTATCAATAAGATCCATCAAAAACAAGCAAAAAAAAGAGAAAGTAGAAGAACTCACTTGAGAGCTAAGAAGATGGATAGAAGAAGTAAAGTGAAGCAAACGAATGGTAAGTAGGAAAAATGAAAGAGCCATCACGTGGCAAATAAAAGAGACACATGGATATGTGTTGCACCAATATTATTGGTGCAATTTTAACCTACTTTAATTATGAATTTACCCTTCGTAGTACTTCAAACCTTCACTTATAATTAATAGAATAAATTTTTCTATTGACTTTAAAGTCAATTTTCAAGTTTTGAATTTATGAGTTTTCAATGCTAATAAAAATCAATTTTTCGAAAAAGATCCAATATGTCTTTAAAGAATCCAACATTAAAACAAATATGTCCTTTAAGAATTAAGTTCACATAAGTTCTTAGTGTTTAATAGATGGTTCATATAATCGTATCTACTCTTAATTTAAGTAAAGATCCAAATTAACCTAATTAGTTGATTAATAAGATAGAAAGGATCAAGTATATTCTCAAAATATGCAATATTGAGTAGATATTTCTTTCTTTAATAATACTCGTGAATTATACTCAATCAAATTAAATTTTTTGATTTAATTAAAATTAAAAATTATTTTTTTTGGCTAACAAACCCCTTCCAGTTCCATTGATTTTCTTTTATAATAGTATTTCTAAGTTGAGAAAATCGTCTTCTTGATTATGGATAGTTGTTACTCATAAATTATTGATTTAGACATTATAATTAAACTTTTAATACAAGAACCACTAATTTTTATATTAATATGATAGAAATTAGTTTGTCCTTAATTTATATATGCGAGTAATTAGAGAAGGGATGAATAGATAGTAAAAAAGTTCGAAAAACTTTAAAACAAAAATATATTTCCTTGTTATAACTTTCATCAATGAAGAGATAAGCGAACTTGTGTTATCAATATAAAATTCTTTCATCATTAGTATGAAAATAAAATATCAATATTAAATTAAGTTGAACTATTCACAGTCGAACTTAGAAATTAGTGTTTAGCCTTTTTTTTTCTTTTGGCCAAAAGAAGATATTTATTACTAATTAATATCCTCCATTACAACGTAGAAGGGCTGGAGCGAACTTGTAGTTACAAAAGTAGTAGTAGAACTAGAAAACTAGTAGCGTTATACACAACACGAAAGTACTAGTAGCATTGGTACCACACAACATAGGGGTTGTAGTAGTAGAGTTAGAACTAGAGTATAAATGGGTTGGCCGCTTAAGTCTAGTAGAAGTAATTTCTTTTTTTGTCTATGTCCAGAACTCGGTCAATAAACAAAGACAAAATTGCCTAATCCATAATATGGTCATAGTAAGTAGATAGCATTCCCTTCCTAGCTAGGACATCTACTGCTTGATTTGCATACTGATAGTTACGCTAAACAGGTGAATCCCTGGTGTGAGGATTATTTCCCTGCATTCATTTATAACATGAGTAGAAAAGAAATATTAAATTTGTACATGTTAGAGAAATGCTAAACTATTAACCAAGTGTATATCTGCTCGATTTAACATATCAGCTCAGTTTCACATACCTGAAGGACATAGTGTATGTTTTGCTTATTATTATTTAAGTAGGTCAATTGAGGATCCAATATAATTAAAGAGATATTTGGACAAATATTGAACTAAGGTCATATGTGAGCTAAATTACTAATGAAAGATATATTTATTCAATTTCGAATACATTAAGAGTACATTTGACTCTTTTTTCATAAATTATTTTTATATACTAGATAGATTTCAGAACAAAAATATAAAGTATTAACTGAAGCTATTAGATTTTACCGAACTTATAGCTAAAACTCTAGTTTCACAATGACTGATTGACCTTACATTTGTTAATAATCTAATTTTAAGAATATTAAAGAGGCATGAAACCAACTTTATAAATGTCAAAACGTCAGTATCACACCTAACCCTGATTGATTTACGTTGGGGACAATTGCAATGGCGACCGCAACGAGTGATAATGTGCAATTTCTAAGAACAGGGTGGGTCTGCAAATATTATCTGAAACAAAGAAACGAAAATTGACAAGTTAGGCTTAGGTTCTTGTACTTCCTAGCTATTGACTAGGGCTGGCAATTTCAGACCATATTTGTGAAAAGAGTCCATTTAATTCATATTTATTGAATTGGATCATTCATATTTCAAATGGGTAAATATGAAATTCAACTCATTTTAAAAGCTCATACAAATATGAACAAAATGGGTAAAATATGGGTACCCATTTAAACACAGAGATCACCCACCCATACTTAAAATTTCAAAACAAAAATTCTTTTCTAGTTTCTTTTTTTTTGTTTGTTTTTTCTTCCTTTTTCCCTTTAATTTACTTATTTGCTTTTTCTTTTTTAACTCGTTTCTCGTATTTTTTTTTCTTTCTCATTTTTTCATCTATTTTGTTTCATTTCTTTGTTTTTTTTTCGTTTCCCCTTTCTAATTCTTATTTGATCATTCATATTCGCTTGAGACCTACATGGGTTAATTAATTTAAGTTTCTAATTATTCCATTTAACCTATACAATTTATAGCATCTCTTATGAATTAAATATAAATCATAGTCTCACTCCTTTATTATTATTATTTTCTATCTTTTATTTCTCTTTCATTTCTTTTGTTTTCCAGATTTTTTTTTTCTTTTTTCTTTTTTTGTTTTTTTTCACTTATTTTTTACTCGTTTCTTACACTTTTTTCTTTCTTCTATTTCATCAATTAGGTGGAGTCCACTTGAGCTTACTTACACAAATTATAAATATTGGTCGAATATAAATCAATATGCGCTTAGGGTAATTTCGTTATCATAAAAAAAAATTAAAAATAGAAAAAAATCAAAAAAGAAAAAAAAAAAAGAGTGGTAGAAGTTAGAGATAGAAGAGAGAGAGAAAAAGCGTAAAGAAAGAATTAAAGAAAAAAATCAAAAAATCAAAAAGAAAAAAATAAATGGTAAATACAAATATACTGAGTGATTATGATATTTCAGTCATCATCCATAATGTGTACTCGACTTAATCATGTTCTTCGAAAAAAAAAAATATAAAATACAATCAATAAAGAAAAAAAAATGAGGAAGAAGTAAAAATAAAAAAAAATAAAAAATAGAAAAATATGAGACTAATAAGGAAAAGAAAAAAAAAGTAAAAAGAAAGAGAAGCAACGGGCAGAGATAGAAGAGAGAGAAAAAAATAAAAAAAAATAAAAAAATAAAAAAATAAAACTAGAGGCTACATATAGAAGAGAGAAAGAAAAGAAACTAAAAAGTCAAAAACTAAAATAAAAAACAAAAAAAAAGTTAAGTTAATATGATATAGAAGTTTTTAATTTTAGGAGTTAAAGTGGGTTAGAATCATTTTTACTCAATGCATATTTGACCTTCATATTTATCCATGTTTATATAGACGGATTACAATCCAAATTATTTTTCTTCGATTCATATTTAACCCGTTTAAATTCAATCCACCCGTTTGCCATCCCTACTATTGACCAATACCAAATTCTGGTTAAGGCCAACACGTTTAATGATGGGAAAGAAATTCAAGGCCATAGAAAACTAACAAAAGGCCTTGTTAGATTTCTGTCCGTTTTAATGTAGGAAACATGGACACTTGCATAATGGGGTTGATGCTCCGTTAACTACGCTACAATGTTCGGTTTTCCACTTTTGGTATGCTTGTTGACATGATGATTTGATGTGTTCCTTTATTAATCTTCCGATGGAAAGGATTTCTGACTGTTTTCAAATGGAACAGGGGAAATTGATATTTTATACTTCCGTCTTAATTTATATGATTTAGTTTGGCTTTATATGAAATATATATAAAATATATATATATATATATATATATATATATATATATGATCTAAAATAAGACATAAATATTTATGTGGCTGTAAATAATTTAATTAAGTATAAAATAAATATTTTAAAATAAAATAATTACAAAATATAAAGTGTGTTATTCCTTTGAAAAATGCTAAAAAGTGAGTCATATATATATTAAGAGATAAAAATATGTAAAAATAAGATCTTTTATGTGTATAAATGACTATCTCTCATAAATATTATAAAACTAAAAACAAATTTATATTACTACAAAGTTTTTTTTTTTTTTTATTAATCCGTGGCTTCTCAATCAAAATTAAAGGCCTGATTTTCAAGAAATCATTAGAATTTCTTCCATTTGTTTTGTAAATCATGAAAGAATGTATTATTCATTTTAAGGATAATTTTTAATCTTTAAGCAATTTAAATTATATAAAATTTGTATATTTGTTTTCTTTATATCATAATTATAATGATAAAACAAAATAAAAATGTTTGAAATACATATATATATATATATATGTATATATATATATATATATATATATATATATAAAAGAAGGTTGTTTATAGAAAATAAAAATATTTTGAAAGTTGCTATATGTCAATTTCACGAAGAGGCTGATAACACAATTAATCTAACCAACCATCTAGAATATACTAAGTTTGTCGTTAGTTTTGAGTAAGCAAATGGCGTTGAAAACTTTTGTGTAGGAAGGAATCCGACCTAACAAACCCAGCCATGTAGATGTTTGTTTCAACCTTCAGACCAAGTGCTGCCACTGCTACTGCATGATCAGCGAAGGAAAAAAATCTCTAGGATAGTAAATAGGTCTCTATGTAATAAGTTAACAAGTTGGGAAATATGTCTGTAATTTTAAGTGCTGAAGACACGCTATCTCCCATCTGTAACCACTTATATATATATATATATATATATATATATATATATATATATATATATATATATATATATATATATGCTTAAGACATCGACACACACTTAAAGCTGTCTCAAAATTTCACTTGAACCCTCCAACTACTGTCTGTACCTATTAGGCGCCTAAACTGCAAAAATCGATACCTATCAGACACAAAATATTGATTTGGTAGTAAAATAAATAATATTTTACTTTTTTTAATTTAAAAAATTATATTTAAATTATTTTATTAATATAATTTTTAATTATCCTAATTTCTTAATTTAAAAAAAAAAAAGGAAAAGCACCCCACCTCCCCATACATTGTCTTCTTCACAACACCCCCCCACCCCACCCCCCACCCCCGCGATTCATGATCATCTTCGTCACCCCTCCCCCAGTTCGTCGTCAACCCCCAACATATGATTGATTACAAATTTTGATTAATCTGTGTGTTTATGTATGATTAAGATTCTCATTTTTTTTCTCCTCCTGGAATGAAGATGCATTCGTCAAGAGAAACTAATCGAATTCATTCGAAATATTCAGAATTTAGATATTGAATATTTAATAGCTTTGCTATTCCTGTCCTCTCTGTTTTACTTCCCGCGATCTGAGAAGTATTGGACTAACTAATAACGTTGTAATAGGATTACAGTCGTTCTGAATGCAAATACTTGTATGAACTTTTTTTTTTTAAAAAAAGTTCAGCTTCTTGCAGAAAAAGGAGAAGAGAATGGAAGAGGGAGGTTCGGGGGAGGGTTTTAAGTTACTGCTTTTTTTTTTTTTAATTTTAAAATAATTTTCTTTTTCTATTATTGAGGAGTAATATATTTAAAATAATTTTTGGACCCACACGACAAGTATCATTATTTAATTGGATTTTTAACTTATAGTATTTTTTAAAAAAAATATTTTCCACGTGATTTTTTCTTATTGGTCATTTTGCCACATTAGGCGAGTGTGTTACACACACTCCATACTTTTGGTCGATTGTCCAAACAAGGCCTGATTGGATCAAAATTCGGGTAGGTTAGGGGTCTGATAGGTAAAGGCCTTAGTTGAGGGGTTTAAGTGAATTTTTAGAACAACTTTAAGTGTCTGTCGATGACTTAAACCATATATATATATATATATATATATATATATATATATATATATATATATATATATATATTAATCTCTAGTTTCCAAAATATAACAAACACGTGTCCTACAACAATAGGAGTAAATTATTCGCTCCTATAACTTTATAATATTAGTTAAAATTTCATAAAAAACGTCACATACATTACTAACTAGTCAAATTTTAAAAAATTTCATGTATCGATACTTATCATGTATCTATGCATCTGAGATTTATATTTCATGTATCTTTGTATCTGAGTTCTATAATTTATATATATATATATATATATATATATATATATATATATATATATATATATATATATATATATATATATATATATATATATATATATTATTTGGTTGTCTTCTACATATTCTAGATAATATATTATTATTTTCTATTTTATTCTCAGAAAAATTTATTCTTTGTCTTTCTTCTCCTTGTCTTTCGTTGTTTTCGATGGTTCTCCGTCTATTTGATAGAAAGTTCATTTTTGTGGTTTTTTAATTATTTTTTTCTTTCTTGTTTAGGAGTTAATTCAGTTCTTTTTAACTGATTAATAAGTTCTTCTATTTCAAGGTGGTTTTTTGGTGGTTCTTGAGCTTCTTTATTTTTTATTAGGATTATCTTTTTATGTAATTCGGGCAGTTCCAGTTCTTCAATTGGTTTTTGAGCTTCTTTGACTTTTATTAAACTGTCTTATTTAACATATAAGTCTAATAATAATGCTATTATAGTATTATTTTATTTTAGAATTATTTTTTCTGACTGACCTATTGGGAGGTGTACAGAAAGACCTGGTTCGTTATGAAATGTCTTTACTGCGTCTAAGACTTTTTTATAATTTATATCTCCTATATTCATGAGAGTGAAATTTCTTCTAATCTTTTTGTTATTACTTGTAAATCTCTGATTTCTGTTGTTATAATTTCTATTTGTTCTATTAGTTTAGATATTAGTTGAGTAGTTTTTACTTCTAATTCTTTAGGTTTTTCTATTATGGTTTTTACTAACTTTTCAATTTCTAATTTTGTAGGTATCTTTTCTAAATTGAATATGTGATTTAAATACTGAATTTTTTTGTCTATTTCTATTTTTTGTGACTTTAAATAATCTAAATTTTGTTCTATCTTATCTAGTATCTTTTTATGTTTATTTTGAGTAGCTTCTATTTCTTCTAAAATTCTTATTATACTATTATCTTTATCCTGAATTTTTTTGCTTGAATTTATTATAAATCCATTATTGTGTTATATTGTTTATCTTTTGAATGTAAAATATGTTCACCCTGGTTGAAATTACACCTTATAGTGGTGTTATCTTTTAACACTCTATATTTCTTTTCAGGTTGGAATCTAAGTTCTAAATATTCAAGGCGTTTTAAAGAATGGACTAAATGGTTAAATTAAGAGGTTAATATATATATATATATATATATATATATATATATATACACACATACACACACACATACATACATACATTGTATTTGAATTTTATAATTTCATGTATCTGCGTATCTGAATTTTATAATTTCATGTAAGTATTAGAAAGAAAAAGGAACGAATTGAGGGAAAATCACTTTTCATCCAGAATGAGGGAACGAAGAAAGGAGAAAACATAGGGGTATCATTGAAATATTAAAACAAAAAAAGGATGGAGATCGTTCGGTTAACTGATTTGTCAAAGCTTCAATTGTGGATTCTCTTATTGGAGAAGACAATGGATTTAGTGAGTTTGTAGGTAGAGTTGTGGTTTTTGTTGGTTAATAACGATGGAGAAGAGGAGGATAGTGTGATAACGACATTACGGTAGTGTATGGTTGAACGGGTTTCTGTGTGTGTTGTTGGGGTTTTTTGGAGGTGCATTACCGAAGAATGGTGGGATTCAATTGGAGAGGGGGAAAAGTGTGGTGAAGGAGTGTTTCAGCTGAATCCAGTTTGAAGGTGTCCAAAAAAAATGAAAGTGAGAAGGAGATCGGATGCTTTGGCTAAGAAAATATTTATGTTTGGTGGATTAGTGATGTATTACAATAAAAAAGAGAAAATTAAAATGTGGAAAGATTTATATTTGAACAAAAGATGTGAGAGAATATGTATTAATGGTATAGATGTTTGAGAATTTTGTAATTTATCCTTAAGCGTTCTTCTTTGGCTAAATGAGTTCCATTTAAGGTTTAGAATTGAATAATGTAAAGTAAAGAAGAGTAATATGCATAAAGGGTTATAGTTTGGAACATAATCATGATTTATAATTATAATTCGCCTAATTATAATTCAATTATATCCAAAATAGGCACATGACGATACTTGTCAAATCCACAGGGCAAGTAAGCTTAACCGATTTTGAAGAAACAAAATTTAAGTAGAATGAAGTGAAAATAGAAGAACGAGTAATTTCAAATATATTATATAAGGGGTGGGGTAGGGGGAGGAGGTGGGTGGGTGGGGTGGGTAGGTGGGTGTGCGAGAGAGAGAGATGAGTCTCAAATATATATCCCATGTCTAGTTGACATCAGTACAAGCCTCCAAATATATAATGATAACAATAGCTAAAGTATCTTAAATGCAGGTAAGCATAAGATAGATAAAGAGACATTCAGTTAAGCTTGGAATGTGCCAGCACTAATAGATCTCTGCAACATCGATACTGGAATAAAACAATCTATAAGTTGTTACTTGGTCCAATACCTTCATGAGGTGAAGAAAACAATTAAGGAAATGAGAAGCAAGAGTGAGTAGGAAATCACATGCAGTTACCAAGCATCAGCGATAATCGATCCTAATACAAAGTGATGGAAAGAACCACAAATCTAACTTCCCAAGACTTCCCAATCAATATATGTCTCGTAGTTATATCCTTTCATTCTATAAGGATAACCCAACGCAATGGTCAATAGATTCACTAAAAACAGGATAGGCATGCTAACCTAGGTGGGTTAATACTATTCATTTCAATATGAATAAAATAAGAAATGACATTTATGAAGAAGACTCACTATCATGATATAATAGGCTTAATCAATTATAATTAATCAAGTAATGTGGAATAAGAACAGAAAGAGAGTGCACATATATACAAGCGTATCTTATACTACAAATAGGGGTTCCGCATCTATCTCTCGCTATCAAGTCTCAATCATACCCTAAGTCTCATAATATTTCAACTTACAAAGTATATGGTGATATAAGATAATGTAATAAAGTGAAATAAATGCTTAAACATTATATCACAAAAAGATCCTAATACAAGTGTAAACACTAACACAATACCAAATCATACCAAGAATGGTAATCAATGCAATGCAATGTAGTGATTATGAAATATTTTTGAAAGTTATGACACAACATTTTCTTTACACCCATCGAGCTCGTAGCTACCAGGTAGGATCCATAGGAGATTCATAATCCATATACTTATATAATCTCAATCTCATCTCTTAAATAAACCTTATAGGCCCATCCTTCAATAAAGATGTTTTATAAGGTGTCTCATTTTCTTACAACAATCATAATGTCTCAGTGGTACCATTGTCTCAGGAATATACACGTGTGGTATGAGGATGTAATGCTCACAATCAATCATGAAGTTCAAAATTCATTAAATACATGTATAAGTGAGCTTAGAATCAACTCAATGTATCAATAATTCATGATATCAGTTTCCACATGGCACCACCAGAATAAATACTCATGTAGTCATCAATATTATCATTTTCAACCCCTCATTCAATGATCACTATAATGAATATGCAATTAAATGCTCATATAAGACCTACAATGCCAAGTGAAGCCTCCACTCGAATGACACAATAATAAATAAGACATTTAATACACAAAATATGACTAACAATATCAAGTCAAGCCTCCACTCGGACATCACAATGGTATATCCTCTTAAATAAAAAACAGTTGCATATAAACCGCCACTCGGACGCACGATCATAAAAAATTAGTCAAATCCATAATAAAGTTCACATACACCCACACAGACAACATGAATTTAACAACAATCTCAATAACAATAAAATACAGACTACCCAAACCTAACTTGATTCATTCATTAATTCTCATCGACTATGACATGGCTATTCATTCTTTGCTTATCTCCCAAAACCTCATCATTCCATCAACAATGACAATAATAACATAATTATCCCTAATAAGATAATAAACCACAATTGTCACAATAAATTCCACTAACAAGATTTAAGCTTTAAAAGACATTCAATATCAGTTATTCGAGAATCGCTAGGTTATCCATCAATATTCTACTCTAAGGATATTTATGAGTAATAATACTTGCTAATCAAAATAATAACCTAGCTACAGTCTATCAAAGACTCGTACCCACGAAGATGCTCACCATTTCACCTAAACGGGATCCCAAATCCTATGCAATATATAGAATACAGTAAAAAAACATATAACATATAAACACTTTAAAAAAAGTCAAGATACATATCAACTTGCCTTAAATAAAGATCTGCAAGCCCAAACATCATCCCAAGCCTCAATCGGAAACTCGACTCCCTCGAATCAACACCGAATGAGTTCAATCTAACCAAATAAGTTATCTAAAAGTCAAAATGAAGCTAATGATGCCTATATTGACCCTATTTAAGATGAGTTTAAAACGAGTTTGAAAATTCAGTTTAAAAATAAAGGGGTAAAACTCAAATTTTATTTAAAAATAATTTTCTCCACAATCATATGAGTCTATGGTTAAAAATCCATGCAAAAATGAGTTTAAACGAGGTCCAAATAAAAGAAAAGTCATTTTAAGAGAAAAATCTAAAATCTTCTTTTGAAATCAAGAATTTGAGAATGAATTTCTAAAGAAATCAATGATGAATTTCTAAAGAAATCAATGAAGAATGATAAAATAATGACTAAGGAACTTACCCTTGGAAGAATTGTCAAAAACCCATTAGGAAATCGCCTAAAATTAAGCCCCCAAAGGTGAAATATAGTGAAAATGAGGTGTTGGGTCGAGATAGGGATTAAGTTTTGTCCAGGTAGAAATGGGCTTTGAAAATGCGGACCCCCAGACCATGAATGTGGAGATCAATCCAACTCAAACCTCGTGTCGTGGACAAGATATCATGAACGCAATGAAGAAATGAATCTAGCCCACTTGTTGGTCGTTGTGATCGCGAAACTCACCATCGCGATCGTGAGAAAGGGGAAATTTGCTCTTCGTAAATGTACCATGATCATCTGACACAACTCGACTGGGGGCCTTCTCGTAATGGGTGTCCCAAGTCCGATCGGGATCGGACACCACCCCTATTACCCAACCCAACCTCTATCTGCCTGCCCTGAGTTGGTTGAATTTTGAGCATATAACAAAATAGTGTAACTGCTCACATGAAGACTCTTGGATAAGATCACAACTGTAACCGACCCGATCGAGTTCAACCATTTTATACTAACCACCAACCATACCAAACCAAACTAATATCGAAATAAAGGCCATAAACCAGTCCATAACCAAATAAGTTCCAAAATATAATATGATTAATCCCAACACTATCCAAGGTACGACTCATCCAAATCAAGTTGCATCCAAATATACGATCCATAACTTTCAACTGTATCCCTGGCAGAATTGAATCCTAAGAGGATTGAACACTGTCTACTATACGAGTCCTAGGTACGACTTATACCCTGGCTTACGGCTTATGGTGAGCCACTTGTATTCATATCCAACCTAGGTTACTAATTTAAAGTTTAAGTGAAGCGACCAATTGATCCGTATTCGACCATACGACTCATACTATATAAGACGTACCCATTCCAATGACCAAAATCCATCCCATCAACCAACACTGGTCAGCATACGATTGGACTATACTATTCGTACCCCAATATACAGCTCGTACCCATGATTTATATTAGGTTCAGAGACCAAAATTCTAGGAAATTTTCTAAGGTCTAGAAACCAGGGTGTTTCAATCTCCCCCATAAGAACATTCATCCCCGATGACGGACAAGGTAGGGGTAACGACATGCATGAGTCATTTACATTATCAAATATATTTCTGATCTTAAACAAATTTTGAAAACAAAAAGGAAAAAATATTAATCTTTTCTTTAACAAACTTAGAAAATAAAGATGTGTTGAAGACACACACCTTTCGCTCCTAGAAGAAGAAAACCGATGCGGATACTTGGAGTTCATGTCCTCCTCTGCCTCCTATGTAGCTTCTTCCATAATATGGTTTCGCTACAGAACCTTAACCGAAGTCACATCCTTAATTTGCAACCGATGAACCTGCCTATCTAAGATCTCAATCGGGACCTCTTCATAAGACAGAGAGTCCAAGATACCCAAACTCTCCAAAGGAAAAATTGAAGAAGGATCACCAAGACACTTCCTCAACATAGAGACATGAAATACTGGATGAATGGAGTTCAAATTAGAAGGCAACTCTAATTTATAAGCAATATTTTCAACCCTCCGCAAAATCATATAAGGACCAATATACCGAGGAATGAGCTTCCCCTTTTTGCCAAATCGAATTACTCCCTTCATGGGAGATACCTTGAGAAATACCTTATCCCCAACCTCAAACTCCAAGTCTCTACACCTTACATACGCATAGGACTTTTGGCGACTTTGGGAAGCCTTAAGCTTATCCCGAATAACCTTTACCTTTTCCATTGCCTAATAGACCAAATTTGAACCGAATATATCCGCCTCACTGAGTTTGAACCAGCCAATAGGAGATCTACATCTCCTACCATACAATGCCTCAAAAGGGTCCATGCCAATACTAGAATAATAGCTATTGTTATAAGAAAATTCCACCAAAGGTAGATGTTCAACCCAACTACCACCATAATCAACCACACATGCTCGAAGCATATCCTCTAATGTCTAAATAGTTCTTTTCTCTCTCCTATCTATCTGAGGATGAAAAACGGTACTCAAATTCATCTTAGTACCCAATCCCTTTTGAAAAAACCACTAGAAATGGGATGAGATTTGTGTACCACGATCATAGATAATCAAAATAGGTACTCCATGCAGCTTCATAATTTCATGGAGATGTAACTTTGCATAATCCTCCATCGAAAAGGTAGTCCTCACTAGGAAGAAGTGACCAGACTTTGTCATCCTATCTACGATGACCAAATTGAATTATATTAATTCCAAGGCCAAGGAAGACCGGTAGCATAGTCCATATTGATCGCATCCTATTTCCATTTTGGAAAAACAATCTCTTGAAACAATCTACCAGGTCTTATGTGCTCAACTTTAACTTATTGACACACCAAACACTTGGCCACAAAATTAGCCACGTCATTTTTCATACCATTCCACCTATATATCTCCTTGAGATCATGAAACATCTTTGTAGATTCGGGATGTACAACATAGTGTGATTCATATGCCTCAACCAAAATCCTTTTCCACAAACCGTTGATATCAGGAATGCAAAACCTTCCTTAGTACCGTAAAGTATCATCGCCACTAATTTCAAACACCATTACCTTCTGCATACCCATATTACTCTTGATTTTCATCAAGATAGGATCTAGCACTTGCTTTTTCTTAATTTCTGCACCAAGAGATGACCAAAACACTTCCTGTACCATCACCCCACCATCGTCGAAATGTATAAGATGAACTCTAAGATTTTCTAAGCGGTGAATATCTTTCACCAATTCCCACTTTCCTTCCTCTACATGATCCAAACTCTCGATGGATAACCTACAATGAACATTATCAACCACGTTAGTGTTACCTGGGTGATAGTGAAGACTCATGTCGTAGTCTTTGAGAAACTCCAACCATCTCATTTGTAGACTTTTATGATAAAAAAATGTCTACGTTCACTCCATACAGATAATGCCGCCTGATTTTCAAGGCAAAAACCATCACCAACACCTCTAAATCATGAGTAGGATAATTCATCTCATGTACCTTTAACTGCCTGGAATCATAGGTAATTACCGTCCCATGCTGCATTAAAACACAACTAAGTCCCACCCTTGATGCATCATAATAAACCATAAATCCCTCACTGCCCTCAGGCAATGTCAAAATTAGAGCCAAAGTTAGCTTATCTTTCAACTTCTTGAAATTCCCCTCACAAGCATCTGACTAAGAAAACATTGCCTTTTTCTGAGTCAACTTAGTCAAAGGAGCAGCTATCATCAAAAAGCTCTCCACAAACTATCGATAATACCAAGATAAACCTAAGAAGCTTTGAATATCATTTGAAGTTGTGGGTCTAGGCCACTTTTTAACCATAACTACCTTTTGCGGATCCACCATGATCCCTTCGCTAGAAATAATATGACCAAGAAAAGTCACAACGTTCAACCAAAACTCACACTTAGAGAACATAGCATACAACTTCTGTTCCGTCAAGGTCTGCAATACCACACAGAGGTGATTGGAATGATACACCTCACTTTTGGAATAAACTAGAATGTCATCAATGAACACAATGATAAAGAGATCTAAGAACTGCCTCATAAATGTTGCCAGGGCATTCGTCAATCCAAATGACAACACCAAGAATTCAAAGTGCCCATACCGAGTACGAAAAAACATATTAGGGATATCCTCCTCCCTAATCTTAAGCTAATGATACCTAGACCAGAGGTCTATCTTAGAAAAGAACTCGGCACCTTGCAACTAATCAAACAAGTCATCTATCCTCGGAAGATGATACTTGTTCTTTACTGTTACCTTATTCAACTGTCGATAGTCAATGCACATCAGAAGAGAACCATCCTTCTTGCACACGAACAACACTGGTGGACCCTCGGAGATACACTAGGATGAATAAAACCCTTATCCAGAAGATCCTTAAGTTACTCCTTGAGTTTTCTCAACTCAGCCGGAGCCATTCTTTAAGGAGGAATAAATATGGGACGAGTGTTCGGAACCAAGTCAATACCAAACTCTATTTTTCTATCTAGAGGAACACCAGGAAGATCATCCGGAAAGACCTCAGAAAAATCATTTACTATCAGAACCAAATGAAATGATGGACCCTCTGAGTTAAAATATTTAACTCGAACAAAGTTAAAGACAATCTCTAGAGATTAACCTCCAATCTTTAAGACAAAAAAATAAACCTCTCCCTAGGAGATAAGGAACCACCTTCCTACTATATAATTAATTCACCAGGGAACCTAAAGACAACCTTACGGGTCCGACAATCCAAGGATGCATAGTAAGATTGTAACCAATCCATCCCCAGAATAACATCAAAATCCACCATATCAAGTACAAAAAAATCCACCAAAGTCTTCCTACCATCAACAGATACCACACACCCCCTATAGACACTCTTAGCAATAACCGAGTCACCTATCGGGTAGAAACAGAAAAAGAATTCGAAATAACCTAAAGATCAAAACTAATACGTACAGCCATAAGAGGATACAACCTATTCCAACCAATGTTGGTACCGAAAGTTGGATTAGATACTGAAGGTGCACCACTAGGCGTAGGAGAAAAAGATGAAGCACCCAAAGCTTTGACCCCTCCCAAAGATCCCTTACCAACCAGAAAATTCTTAAGCATATGGCCCGGCTGGCCATATTTAAAACATTTGTCCCTTCCTTAGTCATAATAACCCCAATGAAGACGACTACAGAATTGATAAAGGGGGAATTAAAAACCGACTGACCCCCACTCGCCTAAGATTGGGAATCCTGTGTCTAAAAATTATCACCACCTTACTGACTCTTATAACCCGACTACCTCGGGTAAGAAGCGCCAGCAGTAGAGAAGGAACAAAACTTCCCTACTTTTTTTTAGCTATTTACCTCTATCTTGACTACCTTACGATTGAGCACCTCCCTAATTAAAAAACATGCTCCTCTTACCCTGCCTATCTCAAAATTCCTCCTGTTTTCTCTTCTCATTCTCCCCCTGTTGCATGTGGACAACTAACCTTGAAATATCCATATCCTTGGTCAGCAAAATGTTCTTGCTTTCTAAGATCAAATCCCAATTCAATACAGAAGGGAACTATCTCATCCCTTCTCTCATGTCAACCACCAAATTAGGAGCATACCTTTGGAGCTGATGAAAATTCAATGTATATTCCTTGACAGACATTCTCCCTTGATTAATATTCACAAACTCCCCCATCTTTGCTTCTCTCAGCCCTTGATAAAAGAAATGATTAGAAAAGCTCCAGAACAAGCATCCCATAAAGGTGACTCCTCCACATCTCCTCTATCCCCTTCCATATTAGTGGCCTGCATTACCTTGAATATCTTATCTATTTCATCCAAGAAACCCTAAGGATTCTCTTCCACCTTCACACCAATAAAAGTAGGAGGATTCAGTTTCATAAACTGGCCAACCCTTGTGTCCTTAGCAGACAACCCACTAAATGAATCTCGCTCCTCCTAAAAAGCAACTAATTGAGCAATAGTATGAATAGACTGGAAAAATTTTGCATTAGTCACCTCACCTTGAGGAGGACTAGTAAATACCAGTGAAACTCTAGAATTATCTGGGATAGGACCCTGAGATCAAAGAAGCACTCCAGACGTAGGATGTACCCCATCAACATTGTCCCCAGATAGGACTGAAGAATTTTCTTGTGCTCTAGATCATCGAGGCATGATCTGAAAAGCGAACAACCAAGGATTAGAGTAGAACCCCATCAACATTGTCCCCAAATAGGACTGAAGAATTTCCTTGTGTTCTAGATCGTCGTGGCATGATCTAAAAAGCGAACAACCCAGGACTAGAGAAGAATTCTAGGATTTAGAGTCAAATCTTGAAAATAGAATACAAAGAAAGTTTAAAATTCCAAAATGCCTTGTAGCCTCTCTTTTATGAGTGTGGCACACTACATATCCCAAAAAGAGACTCTACTAGACACGACTTTGTCAACTCCCAATTGACCATAAACCTAAATCTTGGATACCAACTTGACACGACCCAACCCAACCGGGGGCTTTGTTGTAATGAGTATCCCAAGTTCGACCAGCATCGAAGACCACCCCCATTACCCAACCAAACTTCCAGCCACCTACCTTGAGTTGGATGAATTTCAAGCATATAACAAGATAGTGTAAAAACTCACACGAAGACTCTGGGATAGGATCATAACCGTGACTGACCCAATCGAGTCCAACCATCCCATATCAACTTTCCAACCATACCAAACCAAACCAATATCAAAACAAGAGCCATAAACGAGGACATAACAAAATAAGTTCCAAAATATAATATGATTAATCCTAAATGAAATATGATGGAACAATGAGAAATTATGTCCAGTGATGTCAGCCTCAATACCAATGCCAATATTAAGGCCTGTACCAATTCCAATCCCACCCATTCCAACCCATAGCACTACCACAAAGCCTATAACCAAATGAGTAAGAATATCTGGTTGGGATATGTCCCCAACTATAGTTAAAACCAATATCTATAAATAAATCATAATGTCTAAAAATATCCATAACATGAAATAAAGCCTTCCAAAAAGATGGAAGCTCACCACTTTTGTCCAACAACTATCCCTGAGTCAATCACTATGTAAGAGAAGTAGAACAGCTGATTCCTGCATAGCATGGGTGTACAGCTGCTCGAAGACGGGTTAGCAAGTGATCGCTAGCATGAACTCAGGATAAGGATAAAATAATGCAAATTATAAAACCAAGTAAAAAACCATAGATATGCACATAACCATATATATATATATATATGTAACCATTCCAGGAAAGGGGACCTGGTTTATCATTCCATTAAAACCTTTACTTGGGATGTGTTGCTTTACTGTCCTAAACCACACACGGGCTCTATGCGTTCAGCTCCCCTGATGAACGGGCCCCGGTGTGTGAAGCCACACGACCAGGGAAAAAAACCTAAGATGACTAGTACATCCCCCAAAATATAGTGTGACATTATGCATACAGTTACTTGGACCAAACCTCACATTGACAAATATGATTTTCAAGTTTAGATCCCCTCGGGACCACCACATTTAGCTTTGCTACACCTCCCTCCTTTAAGCCCAATTAAAACTATTTTCCATCCAAACCATTATTCTAGTATTATTATTAACTGAGGCTATTAGTAGTGGTATTGTCATACAAGCAATAACTTGCAAGTATTATCCTTAACCAAACCTTAGGGGATTATATGTAACTTATATGATTTCCAATTAATCAAAACCATGGCCACAAAGGCCTTTCCAATCCATTTAAAACCATTTAAACCATTCCTACCCTTTAGGGTTCAGTTACAAAGTTTAAACCAAGCATAAGTTCCATTGAAAACCAATAATATAATGAAAACATTGTTAAAGGTATTTGATCAAACACGTTGGGGGCATAGTATTTTCAAAACCAAAGTCCAATACCAAAGAACCTTTCCTATGCAACCAATTATCCAAATCAACTGTTAATGTATATAAAATTATAATTAAAACATAGGAAAACCATAACCAAGCATTTATAATCAAACCTCTCCAAATCATATTTGAAAACCCAAAATCATACAATATTCAAATCATGAAAAAATTGTATTAAACTATGCCTTTAGTTGGAACTAACAATGAGGGAAGAAAACATGTCTTAATTGACAATGTAGGCAGAGAGAAACCACCAACAAGATCCCCAAATTAGTTTTCTAGTTGAAACCATAGCTATCTTGCCCAAAAACTTTTGAGAGAATTTTAAAGTGTTTAGGCAAAGTTTCTATGTGTTAATGAATAGAATAATAGGGTAAATATATAAGTCGTGGGACTTTATTAGGACATATGGGAAAATGTCCATACTGCCCCCACTTAAGTTTCACAAAAATCCCATCATATGGATGCGACTGACACTTATGAGTCATATCCTTCCTGTACGAGGGATACCCTTGACCTTCCCCATGGACCAAACACTATCCAAGGTACAAATTATCCAACTCAAGTCGTATCCAAATATAAGATCCGTAGCCTTCAGCCGTATCCCTGGAAGAATAGATTCCAAAGAGGATTGAACACTGTCTGCAATAAAAGTCCTAGGTATGACTTGTACCCTGGATTACAACTCGCGGTGAGCCACTCATACTCATATCCAACCTAGGTTACCAAGTTTAAGGTTAAGTGAATAAACCAAATGATCCATATTCGACCATACGACTCTTACCATACAAGTCGTACTCATTTCAATGACCAAAATCCATCCCACCAACCAATAATGGTCAGCATACGACTGGACCATATCGTTTGTACCCTAACATATAGCTCGTACCCATTAATCGTATTGGGTTCAGAGACTAGAATTTTAGGAATTTTTTTAAGGTCCAAAAACTAGGGTGTTTCATCATCGCAAATACAAAAGGTAGGAAAACACTGCTTCACAAACGCGACACAGAAGGTTACGAACACAAAGGGAAAGGCTCATGTACCAATAACTGTAGTATCAACAAAATGCAAGGGTTGAAATCTTCTGAATAGACCCTCAAAATTCATTCAGGACCGAACCAAAATAACTTAATAATGCGACTAGGTTTTCGATGACCTCGAATCAATAAGAACATCATATTTTTTTAAAAAAGAATTATTTAAAATAAATTAACCCTGGAGACCCCCTTAAGGCCAAATTTAACTAGTTTTTAATGTAAGGATCGAATCACAAAAAAAGTTTTAGAATCTAAATTAACTATACTATTAATCTAAGATAGAAATTCTAGAGCTAATGAAAATGTTAGAATCATAATCTGAGGCTTGAAACACAAAATGTTGGTGTCACGATCCAAACCAGACTCTGGCCCTGACTAATATCTCAAGTCCACAGAGGACCAGAGACCGCCACTTTGCCTAGTCAACCAGAATACATTAATATATAACAGTGGAACTCCAAATGTAAAATAGGTAGATAAATATGACTCAAAAGAAGTCTAAGAATTCAATAACCAAACCCATGTCCACAATAATGTATATCAAAACCTCTAACAAAGCCAATGATAGTAACATACCTCCGACCATAGTCAAAAATAACCCCAAAATAAAGAGTTAAAACATAAGCAAACCAAAAATAAAAATGGGTTCTTCTGAAGAAACAAAGCTCACCACTTCAGTCTGACTCACGAGTTGTTCCATGATTACCTAGTCACTGCTTAGAAGGAGTAGAAGTATGGCTAGGTCCTGCAATGTGGGAGGATACTGTCATGACCCAAACTATGGCCTAGATATGATGGGAATACCAAGTCCATTAATGACCAGAGACCAATCCCTGAGCCTATTCCAATGCAACTAAGAATATGTAGCAGTAGACGAAGACCAATGAAAGATAAGATGTTATAAGAAATCCAAAAAGGATCTATATCGAATCAACATCCAAAAACTATTAACAAAACCCAACTTCACAGTGTCAACAACGCCTCTAATAAAAAACAAGTACCAATAAATTTTAGAGACATGCCCCCAACCATAGCCAAAACAAATATGAAATAAAGTATATGACATAAGAAACCAAGCATAAAATGAAGTCTTCCGAAGAATGAAAGCTCACCACTTTAAGTCAACTCACGAACCTCTGATCATTGTGCATGAGGAGTAGAAGTATGGCCAGTTCCTATATTGATAGTGCTCAAATTACACGTCAAATTAAGTGCAAGGCGGTCGTTGTCAATATAAACCCAATAAGAGTCGAGGTTGAATCCATGAGGAACAATGTAAATGGTGATCGAGTAAATTCAAAAGAAAGGTTTCTTTCTTAATTCAAACCTAAGGTATAAATATTTTGGGGGATTTTAAATATTTTTTAAAAGATAACAAATTATGGCTTCTAAAGGACTAACTCACGGCTAAGAATAATTAGAGCATGATCAATTACAAATAGATCTTGGGGATATGATTTACTAAAGGAAACTAATGTGTGGGTACATGTAAATCAACTTCAAATCTTTGTTAAATCATGCATGGGTAGGCTCAGTTAGGGATTTCAATACTAGCCTTTCAACAAAGTACAAAACTATCACCCACGAATTCTTCAAGTACCTCATGGGTATGGTCAACTTATCATTACAAAGCCTCAATTTTGCATCTCTATTTCTAGGATAATGCCCACGATATAGCAATTCCATAATTTATCCTTATTTCTAAGACAATAAAAAGGGAATAACTATTATCTATCTTATTGTTCACAAATTCTCATGTCATCTACATCCCTCTTTCAAGGATGATGTATGATCTAAAATACCCACATCCCTCTTTCAAGGATGATGTAGGGCTTAGGGAAATTTAGGCTTTCACCAGTAAATTCCATTTTAAAATCAAACATTTGTGAAACCCAACAACATGAACTAAAAATTAAAGCAAAGAATTATAATGCGCACACACTTGCACCCTACTCAAATATATCCCCAAGAGAAAGAACTAACAACTCATATAGATAATAAATATAAATATGCCAAAATGTCCATTAATTTGATTCATGAAGAATTAAGAGAATGCACCCCGCACTTTAAATTCTAATGAATCCTTAATTGGTTTTGGTAATTCTTCACTAAGAAGTCACTCTAAGGTCTTCTTATCTCAAGATTAGTATAAATTTTGCTCTAAGATCAAAATGATAAAACCCTAGAAAACTAAGATAAGATGAAGGATAAATTATGATGGTGGTCAATGTGCAAGTGTTTTGAGCTTTTTGAGAATTTAGGGCCTGCTCTCTGAAATTACACTTCTTCCCTTGGGCTATAATCCACTCTATCACGATCGCTATTACTTTACCATAATCACGACACCCTCGATCATGGTGAATCAATCACAATTGCTACTCTGACTATTTTGACCTTCCACGATTGCGACCCTCATCCCGTTATCGCAGTAACTAAGGGTCGATTTCTGCTCCTTAATTTCAGCTTTTGCATCAGTTCTTTCCTTTTGGTTCCTTTTCAGCTAAGATCCATATCTTTCTTTCTTATCACCTGCATGCTTGTAAAATGTGGAAATCTTTCTTTCTTGTCCAAGACCCCTAACTTAAACCTTTACTTGTCCTCAAGTAACAATACCTCTTACTCAATGAGACAATTTAAATTTAAGCCCATTTCTGCAACCCAATGATTACAATGACTTCAAACTTGATTACTACCACAAGTAGCTCTTTAAACATGGCAAATCTAATCTCACGACACCCCTCAAAATAAAATTCAATTTCAAAGATGCAAAGTACTTTAAAGAAAAACCAATCAGCAATCACTAACACTATAGAAGTAACTCTGTTTTTATATCAACTCCACTATACCCCCTTTTTTGTTCTCATTTTTTAGAAGATGACAATATCACCCACCGTAAATTGTTTATATGCCTCCTCACAAGAAGGATATCCCACACACACCAAATTATCAAATATACAATAAGGGATTTAAATGCAAAACTCTCTCTCACACAAAGGCTCTTGATGTTATAAAGTACCATACCATAGAATTACCCTTATTTTTAATAGCCATTATAATGAATACACTTGGTTGGAGATATCGAAGCTAAACTCTTCTTGAACATCTACATCATACTATTTCATACAACTTTTAACCATGGACCACTTATTTTATTTCCACACTTTGCACATGCTTATTTTAGCTACCTAGATTTACCCATCTTTTTTAAGGCATCTTTCATTCACTTATTTCATTTGCAATCTATGCCTCATTCTTCTTTTCAAGATTCCTTTATTTGTCACTTTTTCATTTCTTAGCTCATAGGCATCCACTTATAATACCTTGGCCTAAGGTCATATCTTTCAACTTTACCACCCTCAACTTAGGTATTTTGCCTAAATTTTTATTTTTTATGTTCAAGAGAGGAAAAAACTTTGAATGGTTCAAGGCTTGTAATGTGGTTGCTAAAGAAAGTCTTGAAGGCTCAAATTTGATGACTAAGGGAACTATTTTACGTATGGGTAGGCTATTTAGGCTAAAGTGGGTTCCTAAGCTCGCAAAGATGGCCTAGGATCATTTCACCAACCAAGCATAATAAAAAATAGCCTTGAGAGACTAACGGGGAAAGTTCTAGATGGTACAAGAATGCATGATATTTAGACAAATATGATCACCTTACATGGCATGCAAACTCTTCAAGGGGGCTCAACTGCCCTTCTCACTAGAGATAAAAAAGGGTATTTACAACTTTCTACAAGCTAAAAATTTAGAGTCACCAAAAGAGGTAAAGTATTATTACAAGGTCACACACGTTCGTGCCCTTAATTTTTGAAAATTTGTTTTGGATAGAGGGGGTGTTTGCTTTACATTTGCACCACACACAATTTGCTATTTATGGCACCAAACAAACTTGGTGTCTCACATTTTGGCTTTCATACTGGTAAACCATATGGCTACTCCGACTTCTCTATAGGTATAAATATGATCCCAAATCAAAAATACTATAGGTACTTCAATTTCCCTTGCATTTATAACTCCGATGCTACGAGTACTCAGACTTTCCTTACATCCATGGCTCAAAACCCAATCACGATAATTTTTTCATAAGAATTTCATCACTCAATCTATTATAGGAAAAGTCTCATCCGATGTCAACATGTAAAAAAAAGATAAAGTAAAAATCTAAAAATGAAACAAATAACTAATCTATGAAATGTAGGCACCATCAGAGTGCCCGAATATTACAACCCCTAAAAATAAAAATAATCCAAAATGTCATACAAATATTTCAATATCACAAGACCAATTTAATAAATAAGGAGATAGGCACCTCCAACTAAAAAGCTTGTAGTGACCTCACTGCATAAGCAATAAAGCATAAAGAGAGAAAAGGGTGCTCCCTGAAACCATATCAAGAGCTACTCTCGCCCTCAGACTATGCATCATCTACATCATCATATGAACTGAATCAATCAGTTGGGTCCTTATCAACACTCTCAACTCGATAGGAAGGAAGTCTAGCTTTGGATTTTAGGACCTTTCAAAGGCCCTTCACCCTATTCTATATCTTGTTGAAGAACTTGTCCCTCTTCTTCTCCCTCTTCTTCATCTTTTTATATGAGTCCCAAGGCTCCATGTAAGACTTTTACAAGGATGAATAGTCCCTCTCATTCCTATAAATGGTGGCTCCCTGTGTTCGATGATCCTCTAAGTACCTCTATAGTTAGACTGAGCCACATCTGTATAGCTGGTAGTGGATATATCTCCGGGCCCATAAGGTAACCCTGCTACGATCTCCTTGATCACCCTCAAATCAACAGTGATCTTATCAAAGGACCCAACTATGGATGGCCTTCAAGACTCTAGCTCCTTAAATTTTGACTTTCCCAAGTCAATCTTTATCTTCTTGCTCTTTCCCGATGCCCCCTCTCCCTAAATTTTAAGAAGATAGCTGGGGGTGGCAGGGTGTACCTAAGTGTATCTAGGGTATACCTTAACCTTTTATCTCTTTCATATCTCAGTAATTAAAAAAGGGAATAAGAGATATTTACCACTATGACTCAGCCATCCATCTTTCCAGTTCACACCCTTTTACCTCAAATTAGGCCATATCTACTATTGGGAGCCCATATAGGTCATGAATTTTCTTCTCCCCAAAGTGCACATTCTTTTCTCGGATCTTGATGACTAGGTCAGAGATAGATACTATTTTAAGATTAGTTTAGAACTCCCTTACCCACTGCTCATTTGCCTTGCACGGGTCCAGGGTAAAATATCTCCACCCATTGGCAATCAATCATGTAAATAAAAAAGTTTTTCCATCATCTTGTCCAAAAAAAATGCCCCTCTTTGAAAGTAGCTTTGTCTTTGGAAGATCACTTTAGTATATATTGTGGCATTCAGGTGTCATGAACCTTACTTGATCATAATTAACTATGATGTAAACCTATAAAACATGAGAACAACACAACAATATTCATCATTAAAAATTTTAGGCAAAAACTATGCTATGTTATCCAATTAAGTTCATGGGATGGCTACTTGGTGGCTTTTGGACAGGAATTAAAAGTGCAGGATTTTTAGCCTAAGATGAAATTCAGCCTTAGATATGGCGATCCTGGGCTACTGAGCCACCATTGTGGTGCCATGATCATAATATAATGACCACGATTGAGGTACCTGAGGCCATACCGGGTTAGATTTTTTAACAGTTCAAAATTCTAATTTCAGAGCTAAATCATGTTCCAAAAGAGAAACTTTTTACTAAGAACATTGAATAAGATTTCTAAGAACTCAATCATGCCCCGAGAATGTGCAATCAACTAGCTATGAATTCGTTTGGGGATTTGATCAAGCATTTGGTGTACACGTTGATGAGTGGAGAGTTTACTACTCATTTGCATTCAATATTCATGCACACTACTATATTTAAATATAATAGTGAGACATATTTGTGGTTAAATGTACTATTTCCCATATTTTGCAGGAATCTAAGTACTGAGAAGTAAAAAAGCAACCTTAAGCTTAAAAAGATCTAAAAGGGAATAGAAGTACAAGAGCTGCACAAGCTGAAGTAGGAGTAGGAACTGGGTATAAATTACCGTAATCGTAGTATGAGGCCACGATTGTGGCCAGTCAAGTCAGGTCAAAGGATCACAATCATAGTGATCTTAATGTGATCGCAGTGACCACGATCGCACTCAAGGCTCCACGATCACATGAGAGCGGAAAATGACCCAGGGGAAAAAACATCAATTGGCCAACCGACCCCAACTCCCATTTAAGGATAAATACCCATTCATTCTAGAGAATCATCATTCCATAAATCTACCTCACATCCTTAGTTTAGGGTTTTTGTAATTTCTTGGAGCTTGGAGCCAAATTTGTACTAATGTTGAGCTAAGAAGGAATTAGAGTGACTTTTAAGTATAGCTTTGGCATCACCCATTGAAGATTCATTGGATTTCAAAGTGTGGTTTGCCCTCTCTTTAATTTCTTATGGATACCTTTAATGGAAATATTAGTTTATTTGTGTTTATTATTATTATGATTTGCTAGATCTACTTCTTTGGATTATGCTTAATTAGGGTACATTTATGTGCAGGTTGTGATTCATTTATGTATATGATCATGTGTTGGTGTTGGGTTCTACTATTGCTTGACTAAATGGATTGTGATTTATGGGTGAAAGATCTAAATACCCAACATGGGTTTGTGGGTAAAAACCCCAAGCTAATGAAAGCCTTAACCATTCTTGAAAGAGGGGTTTGGGTGAACTTTAGGAACCCTCATCATCCTTGAAACAGGAATGTGGGAACCAAGATAATAGTGGATAAATATTAGGCTTAGTTTACTATTTTTTACCATCTTAGGCATAAGGGTGATTATGAGGTTGACTATTCCTTGGGTACCATCCTTGAAATAAGGGTGCCTAATTGAGTTATTGGGTGACTTTAATTAACACACTTGTTAGGTACTCGAAAGGGTCAATGAGTGACATCTTTGAGGTTTTGTTGAAGAAATAGACTAAGGACTTTAAATCTAGCCTACTGCATCATCAATGATTGGAATTTGTATCAAATCATCACGTACCCATGCTTAACTTGCCCCTAGTATAGTGTAATCCCAAGATCCCTACCTAATTAATTAAAATATAATTATTCTTAGTACCAAATTAGTCCCTTAGAATCCCAAGAATTACTTTCACATTAGAAAACATTGAAAACCCCCAAACCATCTGGTACCATAAGTTTGAACTTAGCAAGCAACTTTTATTTTGAACTTACTCAATCACAACTCATATTGTTCCCCAGCAACGACGCCCTTGAAAATTGTATTTTAAGTTAAGAGGTGTCGTAAGAATAGTTTTACCCATGAGCGAAGAGCTTTTTATGGTAGTAACCAAGTTGAAGTCATCATGATTATTTTGGTCATGTAATTTGGGCATAAATGTACATTGTCTGATGGTAAGGGTTAGTGTTGTTAAGGATAAGCAAATTTTTAAGTCGGGGTGTTGATGAGTCATGAGTTTACCACTCATTTGCATTCAACATTCGTGTACACTACTATGATTTAAATATAATAGTGAGACATATTTGTGGTTAAATGCCCTAATTCCCCTATTTTGCAGGTATACAAATGCTGAGAAGAAAAGAATCAACCTTGAGCTAAAAAAGATCCAAAAGGGAATAGAAGTTCAAGATTTAGACAAGTTGAAGTAGGAGTAGGATCTGGGTCTCAGTTACTGCAATTGCGGTCTAAGGGCCGCGATCATGACCAGTCAAGTCAGGTCAAAGGATCTCAATCATAGTGATCTTAATACATTCACATTCACCATGGTTGTGCTCAAGGCTCTATGATTATGTGACAACAAAACATGATCCAGTGGTAAAAACATTAATTAGCCAACCAACCCTAACTCCTATTTAAGGATAAATACCTATTCATTCTAGAGAATAATCATCCCACAACCCTACCTCCCATTCTTAGTTAGGGTTTTTGTAATTTCTTGGACCTTGGAGACAAATTTGTGCTAATCTTGAGCTAAAAAGACATTAGAGTGACTTTTAAGAGTAGATTTGGCATCAACCATTAAAGATTCATTAGATTCTAAAGTGTGGTTTTCCCTCTCTTTATTTTCTTATGGACAACTTTGATGGAGATATTGGTTTATTTGTGTTTATCATCATTATGATTTACTAGATCTACCTCTTGGGATCATTCTTGATTAGAGTGCATTTATGTATGGGTTGTGATTCATTTGTGTATATGCTAATGTGTTTGTATTGGGTTCTACTATTACTTGAGTAAACTGATTGGAATTTATGGGTGAAAGCTCTAAATATCCAAAATGGGTTTGTGGGTGAAAACCCCAAGCTCTTGAAAAACTAAACCATCCTTGAAATAGGGGTTTGGGTGAATTTTAGGAACCCTCATTATCCTTGAAAGAGGGATATGGGAACCAAGGCAATAGTGGATAATTATTGTGCTTAGTTTGCTAATTTTCACCATATTAGACATAAGGGTGATTATGAGGTTGACTATCCCTTGGGTACCATCCTAGAAATAGGGGTGCCTAATTGAGGTATTGGGTGGATTTACTTGACATACTCATTAGGTACTCAAAAGGGTCAATGAGTGACATCTTTGAGGTTTTGTTAAAGAACTAGCCTCAAGGACTTTAAACTTAGTCTACCATATCATCAGTGATTAGAATTTGCATCGAATCATCACGTACCCATGCTTAACTTTCCCCAAGGATAGTATAATCCTAAGATCCGTGTCTAATTAATTACACTCTAATTATTCATAGTCTCGAATTAGTCCCTTAGACGCCCAAGAATTAATTTTACATTAGAAAACATTGAAAAACCCCAAACCATCTTGTACCATAGGTTTGAACTTAGCAAGAAACTTTTATTTCAAACTTAATAAATCGCCACTCACATTTTTCCTTGTGGATTCTACCCCGACTCTGAGTTGGGTAATTATATTGACAACGACCGCCTTACATTTAAATTGACGTGTAAATTGAGCGTTATCACACGTTACTTTTTTCTCAATTTCAGACACAATTTGGGTACTTAAGGCTTCTCCACATGCATGCACACATTCACAACAAACCACCATACAAGTACAAACAGACCACAATTTAAAAATAAAAAATGCAATTTTTAGGCCAACCTTATTTCATGCATTCTACGGCCTATATAAGAAATTAAAGAAAGAATTTAAAGCACATACCAAAGTGATGATGCAAGATGGATGCTAAAATGCTTTTGGATGCACAAGTTATGACAAAAAATGAGTACACTTTGAAAGAATTTGTTGAGGGAGTGAGAACAAATTGGAAGTCGGATGGTTATTTAAATTGCTTTGACTGCGATCATGGTCCAAGGTCCGCAATCGTGAACAAACGGGAATCGTGATCGTGGAGGAATAGTCTAACATGCATTCAGATCATTTGGGAGGCATGATCTGAAAGCGAATAAATGGGAGTTATAGGAATTCGAGACCTTAGACTCTAAATCCTAAAAATAAGACAAAAAGAAAGGGAAATATTCCTAATTGTCTCATAGACTCTCCCTTATAAGTGTGGCATGCTACACACCCATAAAAGAGACTCTTCTTGATATGGATTTATGGAAACCCAATTGATCCCGAAGCTAGGCTCTGATACCAACTTTTTCACGATTAAAACTAGGGTCTGCCCGTGATGGGTATCTCAAATCCACCGAGGACCGAAGATCACCCCCTTTTCCTAGTCAACCTAAACACGTTAATATCTAACAGTAGAATTCCAAACGTAAAAATGGATAGGTAAATATG
Source organism: Capsicum baccatum var. pendulum (assembly GCA_030864225.1). Lineage (NCBI taxonomy): Eukaryota > Viridiplantae > Streptophyta > Magnoliopsida > Solanales > Solanaceae > Capsicum > Capsicum baccatum. The sequence continues at coordinate 165,780,652 of CM061558.1, read as the reverse complement.
ACTCAAAAAAAGTCTAAGAATTCAATAACCAAACCCATGTTCACAGTAATGTCCAATAAAACCTCTAACAAAACCAAAGATAGTCTGGTCGGGACATACCCCCGACCATAGCCAAAAATAACCCCAAAAGAAATATTAAAAACATAAGGAAACACAAAATAAGAAATGGGGTCTTTTGAAGGATAGAATCTTACCACTTCAGTTTAACTCATGAGTTATCCCCTAATCACCTAGTCACTGCGCAGGAGGAGTAGAAGTATAGCAAGTTCTTGCATCGCGTGCGGATACAACGTTTAAAGACGACTAGCAGTTGGAGCTCTAGCATGTAACTCAAGGTTAAAGGATAAAATAATGTCATGATCCATAATGCAGAAACTATTAAAACAAGTGCACAACGCCATATGTAATACATGTATATATACATATATATCACATGCCAGGAAAGGAAACATGGCTTAGCATGAACTTTAAAACCTTAACTTGGATTGTGTAGCTTGACCATCCTAAAAATGTACCCACGGGCTATATGAGTTCAGCTTCCCCTGTTGAAAGGGCCCTAATGTTTGTTAGCCACACGAAACAAAGAAAGAATCCAAGGAAAAGCCAAAGCCTTTTAACGAAACTAGCCTTCCCAAAATGTATATATCAGGTGTGACCCATGTACATGGTAATCAAGACCATTCCTCATATCGGCATACATGATTTTTCAGTATCAATCCTTTAAACTAACACCTTCACGATAAGATAACACAGCTCCCATTAAGCCCAAGTTAAAATATTTATCACAAACACTGCATCCACCAATTTAAGGGGATAATTATTACAAGCAATGTCATTAGCCAACCCTTTGGGGATTCCTTCATACCTCGTAAACTCCATTATTAAAATCTCTAGGGGGATTTCCTCATGAAGAGTCTTGGAGGTTAAATTATCTTTCCCAATGAAAATGATCGAGGTTAAATTCCCTTGCTTGAAGAGATATCTTGAGGTTAGAGAACCTAGCTAAATGAAATGACTTATAGTTAACATCCAAGTATGGCATGTGGTTGGAGTCCCTTTCCTAATGTGGGAGCATGAGGTTAAAATTCTATGCCCATTTGAATATGTTGATATGTAGTTGAGATCCCATGTCCAATTGGATGTATGTATGGCTAGAGCCCTTTGTTTGAATGATTCTGTATGTGGTTAAAGTTCTTGGCTAATGAATGAGTAAGAATGGTTGAATTCCTTTATGTAAGTGTATGGGATTATGGTTGAAGTTCTATACTTTGTGTGAATTGTTGAATCTATAAGTGTGGAAGGGTTGGAGTCCCCCATTTCATGCCTAATGAAAGAATGTTTGAGAATGCTTATGAGTCTTGGTATCTTGAATGGTATATGGTATACACATATGTATGGATAAGTGCATGAATGCGATAAAATGTGATATATTAACTTCTTGTTGATTGATGATATTATCTTATCACTTATCCTTGAGTTACATACTAACATTCCAATCGCTAACTATCTTCAGTCGCTACGTCCCCATGCGACGTAGGTCCCGAAGCATCTTCTTCTTTTCCTATGTTGTGATTATATGATCAAGCGGTTCGTGCATTGACTTAAAGGGGTGAGCTTTCTTACATTCGGAGGACATTCATCTTTTATTCCTTATCTTTAGGCTTAGTCTCTTTAAGACTTGTTTTGGCTATAACTGGGGGCTTGTCCCGACATATTCATTAATTGACTTTGACTTATGATGTTACTCTATGATCTTAGCTTGTGAATTAGAGTTCCTTCGACTCCTATAACTTAATGAGGTATTAAGATTGGAATATGGGGTGACCTTTGATACATGTATGCTTGAGGTGCCCATACAACATGGCCTAAAGTTTGGGGATTGTCAAGTTTGTCTCAGAGTCTAGGTTAATGGTCAGTTGGGTGATCATAATGCCATATCGGGTAAAGTTTTTTATGGGTATGAAGTGCACCATACTCATAAAAGGGGGGCTACAAGACATTTTAGGAAATGTTTCCCTTTCTTGTATTTCAATCTCAAGCTATAAAGTCTAAGGTCTTCAATTCCTCTGATTTCATTTGCAATCTTTTATACCATGCCTTAAAAGAGATCCGACACTCAGGTAAACACTACTGAGGGTCCTATAGATGAAACTCATCCAACTTTTAGAGTTCATACTCGGGCTAGGGGTGCGATATCTGGCCATCCTCATGGGGTTCCACCCGCTAACCCTGACTCATCCCCTTATAGGGATGCTACTAATGTGGAGTTTTGTTGTTCCATCAACCTCTTGACTTAATTAGTAGCCTCTTAAAATTAATGTGATGCTCTGACTATCGAATTTTTTTAGGCCACAAGAATTGGCCAATTTATATGGTTGAGCCCTCCTATTTTCTTTGGTACAAAAGAAGATCCTCCAAATAATGCATGCTTCATAAATATAGGTTGTTTATATTGCTTCCTACCAATTAAAAGATATAGCATACCAGTGGTATGAAGGTGGGTGTTGTCTAGGGGTATTGATGCTAGTCTGGCTTCTTTGGTGGATTTCTCTGAGGCTTTCCTGTACCACTTCTTTCCTCAAGAGTTGAAAAAGGAAAAGGTAGAATAAATTGTGAACTTTAAGTAAGGAAGGATGTCAGTTCAAGCGTATGCCTTAAAATTCCATCAATTGTCAAGGTATGCTCCCGAGAGAGACTCTACCATGAGGCCTAGAATGTCCAAGTTTGTCTTGGAATTATCTCGAGAGTTAGTTATCAAAAGAAGGTAGCTTTGTTAATTGAAAACATAGATATCTCTAGATTGATTGTGTATATGCAACAAGTAGAAGATGAGAAGAAAAATTGAGTTGATTTGAGTAAAAATCAAGGAAGTTTAGGACTTTCGAGAGTAGTGTGGAGATGGTGGCAAATGGTCATGAAAGAAGTGAGGCATTTCAGGTTTGTTCTCCTCGGCTAGTGTTTACTCTCCTTACCCAAAGTTTTTGGGTGGTCGTCACTCCCAGTTTAGTGGTGGGTATCGATCATAGGGTGCCTAATTTTAGACTAGTGGTGCCCAGTCGTCTCTACCCAACCCTTATTGCAAATTTTGTGGTTAGAGTCATTGTGGTCAGTGTAAGGAAGGGAAAAATAAATGCTTTCATTATGGTTATGTTGGTCACATACAACGTGAATTCCCCATTCTAGATGCTTCTTAGGCCAACAGGGCCTTTGTTGCTACTCCGTTTGCTCCTACACCAAAGGGTGCTATGTCTGTTGCTGCTTCTACTCGCCAAAATTTTGAGGCATCTCCTGATGTTGTCATGGCTATATTGAGACTTTTCTCCCGTGATGTGTATTGCTTGCTTGATCCAGTGTCTATCCTTTCCTATGTGACCTCGTATGTGGCTGTGCATAGTGATTGTGGTCCTGAGAGTCTCTTGGTTACTTTTTTAGTTTCTACCCTAATGGGACACTCTGTGATTATTGAGAGAGTCTATAGGGTGTCTGTGATATCTATTGGCGGTAGAGATACTCTTGTTGACTTGATAGAGTTAGACATGGCTATTTTAATGTTATCTTACGAATTGATTGGTTTTATTTGTTTTATGCTTCTTTTGATTTTCGAACCCATAAGGTCATGTTCAAATTCCCTAATGAGTCAGTCATTGTATGGTAAGGGTGTTCCTTAGTGCCTAAGAAAAGGTTTGTTTCTTATCTTAAAGCTCGAAAGTTGGTTTCAAAGGGGTTTTTGTATCATTTAGTCTAAGTTAATGATTCTAACTCGAAAGATCCTTCTCTAAAATCCATCCCTGTGGTAAATGAGTTTCCCGATGTGTTTCCCAATGATCTTCCTGGTGTTCCTCCCAATAGTGAAATTGATTTTGGGATTGATCTTGATTCAAACACTCGTTCGATCTCTATTACTCCTTATTGGATGGCCCCAATAGAGTTGAAACAACATAAGGAACAATTGAAAGACCTCTTAGATAAGGGTTTTATCCAACCCAGTGTGTCTCCTTGAGGTGCCCCCATATTGTTCGTGTGCAAGAAGGATGGTTCGCTTCGTATGTGCATTGATTATTGTTAGTTGAATAAAGTGACCGTAAAGAATAAGTATCCCCTTCCTAGGATCAATGATTTGTTTGATCAACTTTAGGGTGCAAAATATTTCTTTAAGATTGATCTTAGATTTGGCTATCATCAACTTAAAATTAGGGAAGTGGATATCCCTAAGACTGCATTTAGAACTCGGTATGGTCACTATGAGTTTCTTGTCATGTCCTTTGGGTTGACCAATCCCCAATGACATTTATGGATTTGATGAATAGGCTTTTTTGTCTGTTCTTAGACATATTTGTCATTCTCTTCATTGATGATATCTTATTATACACTAAGAGTGAGGTGGATCATCTAGATCACCTCCATGCCATAGTACAAACATTGAAGGATCATCATTTGTATGCCAAGTTCACCAATTTGGTTAAAAGCCGTGTCTTTTCTTCGTCATGTCATCTCTAGTGAAGGTATCATGGTGGATCCCTCAAAGATTGTAGAGGTTAATAAGTAGCCTAGACCTACGACTCAAACTGATATTCAGAGCTTCTTGGGTCTAGCTGGTTATTATTGATGGTTTGTGGAGAGGTTTTCCACTATAGCTACCCCATTGACGAAATTGACCTTAAAGAAGGTCAAGTTTTTGTGGTTCGATATGTGTGAGGGTAGTTTTGAGAGGTTGAAAGATAAATTGATTTTGGCTCTCGTTTTAACCTTATCCGAAGGTAGTTATGGTTTTGTGGGATATTGTGACACTTTTCCTATCGGTCTTAGTTTCGTGTTGATGGAATATGGTAGGGTGGTGGTCTATGCTTTTAGGCAATTGAAAGTTCATGAGAAGAACTACCCTACTGATGACTTAGAATTATTAGACATGGTTTTTGCTTTGAAAATTAGGCAGCAATATCTCTATGATGTTCATGTTGATATATTTTTCGATCATAAGAGCCTTCAATATGTGTTTACCCAAAAAGAGTTGAATCTCCAGAAAATAAGGTGGCTTGAGCTATTGAAATACAATGATATGAGTCTTTATTACCATCCCCGTAAGGTTAATGTAGTCGCTGATGCTCTTAGTAGGTTGTCCATGTTGATAAGGATAAGCAGGAATTGGTGAGAGAGGTTCACCAATTGTCTAGTCTTAGAGTTTGACTTGTGGACTCTGAGGATGGTGGTTTGATAACGATCAATCTACAGCTCTCGTAGGAGTGTAAAGCGGTCGTTAGAAAATATAGAACCTAACAGGGTTGGGTATCGATCCCACAGAGAATAGCTTGGTCAACAAGTAGGCAACGATTACTAGACTTTTAGTGCAAGTCTCGTAAGAAGGGGGGATTGTAATGTGTAATCAAAATATTAAAGTAAAAACTGAAAATAGCAAAGTAAACAGAAAGAATGTTTAGTATGTTGTAAAACAATGAGAATTGAAGCGTTGGGGTTATGTCCACCTTCTGAGTTATACGTCTCTATTGGCTATGAGTGTGTTGAATTCCAACATGCATGTGCTTATAGAGAATTGTATTCGATGGTAAATCTAGGCGTCTTTCGACCTATTCGAGGATTATTTCACTTTAACTCTTTCGAGCTTAAAGCGTATCTAACGGTACGAATTCTCCAAGAGGTTAATCCAGTTACGACACTAACTGTTTAATAGGGGATGGGAGCCTACTACCTTGACACTATCTCTTTTCTAGACAAATAACCTTTCTTTCGAACAAGTTAAATGTTATACTGGCGTATTCTTGTGTTTGCAACCACAAAAAATTTAGATTAAGATGAAGAGAATAATGATATAAGCAGCATACGTGTCACGAATTCACAAACTCATAGTAATATATGGTACCTCATTCGGCTTCCATAACCCCAACAGAGAAGTTTAGTTACCCATGAATGCGAAGGAGATCACGATTGACGTTGTTATTATACCACAATAATGATTAATTTCGTGTAGCTCAAGTGGTAGGCGTTTAGGCGTGAATTCCTAGGCAAAGTAACGATTCTCTTGTTGCGGAGATTAAGAATAGATGAATAGAAGAAGAAAAATAGAATTAATGGAAAGATTAGAAGAGTTGTAGAATTGTTTGTAGAATAGAAGGATGGCAAGATGATTGTAAGAATCTGAATGAATAAACATCTCTAGCATGATAGGGTATTTATAATACCCATATCCTAATCCTACTAAGCTAATGAAATACTTAACCAAATCCTACTAAGCTAATGAAATACTTAACCCAATTGTACTAGGTTAATGTAACATTATCCAAATCCAAATAAACTAATGAAATACTTAACCCAATTGTACTAGGTTAATGTATTATTATCCTAATCCAAATAAGTTACTGCAAGTCCCCAAAGTCTTCAGAAATGTTGTTTTAGCCCGGGACAGATTTTTCATGCATCACTTTTGGTCCTTAGGCGTCCAAGCTTCCTTTTCTCCTTCCGTGAAGCTTTCTTTGGCATCAAGTAATCCATAAAATGCTGAATTCTGCATCATTTATGCCTGAAACTTTGCTAATCATGTTTGTTAGCTCACTTACAGGAAAAAGGGCTAAAAGTGCATGAAATATATACTTTGTCCTCAAAACATGGCACAAATATGGGCAAAATTTATTGATATAGGCGCGTAATATCGCCTATCATCAACACCCCACACTTAACGCTTTGTTTGTCCTCGAACAAAATATCATGTCCGTCTAAACATCAACTTAGGGTTTCACAGTATCAACATAAAATATTCGTCAAGACACGCACAACAATTACCAACAAAGAGTAGTTTTCCGATCATTAGTAGAAACAGGTTAACCTCTAGTATAGACTCGTGATGGTGGTCAACTCATATTCAAAAGTTAAGGTACAAAGAATCATACACAACTACCCAAAACTCATCAACCATGTGTGTCTCACAATATATTACCCATAATCACTCACAAGTATAGCATCTTTTTCAAACATGGGTATAAAAATATCCTTGCTCTTGCTCTCACAAAGAATTCATATGCAGCAACTGATGACCATAGGCTTGCCCTTAGTGTAATACTCCACTAAATGTCATAATGCTAAGCTTAGGATCAAGTAGGTCTTTTGATGGTTGTAATGTAGGCTAAGGGACGGGTAGGACTATTTTGGCCAGAAATAGTGACTAAGTTCCTAAGCACTTTAATACATCACATTAAGTCATTAACAGTTTTCTTTCAAACAACCTTTCTACATTTTTTTTTTCTACCACCCTTATTCTCCTCTTTTGTTTTTCAATTTTTAAGCATAACTCACTTTTCAGTTTTCTTTTCCTTTTTCTTTTCATAACATACCTCTTATGATAGCACTTCTTTTTCATTGCAATTTCAAGTACCAATGCCTTCTAAAGCATCATACTCACCCAATTTCCTCTTATTTTGTCACATGACTTTATACGTTAAAGTACTTAGGAATTTGGATCAAATTATGGTCTTGAAAAAATGGGTTAGGCTTACATACGAGGTTGTCAAAGAAATAGGCTAAAGGCTCAAAAGGGTTTAACTAGGATGATGTCCATGGGTAGGTAAAACGAAGGTAAACATGTATAGGTTGCCAAAGAAATGCCTAAATCATCTCTTAAACTTACACTCCTTATTTTCGCTTTGCATACATACCAGGCAAGTTCTAGCATCAGCCACAAACATAAAATATACTATTAATCTCACACACACAAGGCACATGGTCAACTTTATTGGAAGTAGTATAGACTCTCGTCCTAACAGATGAGGGAATTGAACCACACAATATCACATAGTGAGTCACAATTAGAGCCTACACGTCTCAATAGTCATGATTTTAGCACCTACTCTTGTTATGATCTCATGCTTCCTATTGGAATAATTTCATGCGAAGCTAAGTAAAAAACATTATTACTAAAAAAACTTAACTTAAACTAAAAAATGAAACAGAAACAAAACAAAGTAAACAAACATAGATGCGAATAGAGAAGTATAGCATGCAATACCGCCACCCCACACTTAAACGGGACACTGCCCTCAGTGGAAAATAAATACGAAGAACCTGGTCAGTCGGACTCTTCCTCATGTCGGGGGTCATACCCCCTTCGTCGGAATCATCATAAGAGTCATCATCAGAGTTCTCCTCTACGTCGGAATCTGGCAAGCGTCGATCATCATCGGTCGGCACATCATTGTCTAGAGGTTCCTCAAAGTATGTGCCTACTCCACACATCTCCCGTGTATGCATATTCATTGGATAGTCATGGTCCAGCTGTTGGAGCTCTGCAGCAGTTGGAACATGACCTCCACTCATCATTGTGAACCGTGTCATGCCATAAAGATGACGGAAGAAACTCTCATCACGAGCATGTCTCTCCGCAGTAGTAAGGTTGACACCATGTGTTGATTCAGCATCTTTGACCTTTATGAGTTCAACCTTCTTCGGGTTATATGGGAGTTTGTGATCAGCTGGTTCCTCTTCGATATCCTCCTTCCACAAAATTGTTGTCAACAGATTACCAAAAGTGAAGTGGGACCTCTTGTGTAGTCTGGCCTTCCGCATTGTAGAGCGAATGATTGCTCCAATGTTGATAGGGACATTCGTCATCAAAGCATAGACCAAACACACTCTATCTCTTGATATTTTGATGTACTGAGTCCCAGGAATAAGGCATGAGTTGACAATACGCAACCAGATTCTTGCTTCCCGATTCAATGGAGCATAGGGGAAGGTGTTGTGTCGTCCGGTGCCTTTTTGTTTGCTCCACCTTGCCATGGATCTACTTCCACAAAGTGTGTATCGTATTGATCTATAAGGAGGTCTGCTGTACAGCTCTTTGAATGGTGCTGGATCGACCGAAGGTAAGCCAAGAAAGGAGTTGATCCATTCTGCGTTGAGCTATAAAACTTGGCCCCGAATCTTAACTTTGCTGCCCGTGGTTTTCGGCGACCAGTTGGCGTAAAATTCTCTTGTCAAATCAACATTACATTCTCCCATGTCGCGGAAGATAAAATCCAGATTCAAGGCCATGATTTTTGCCAACATACGCGGCTCCTTCTTCGCTAGGGTGTCCTTGTTGATCAAGTCGACATGAACATATTTGCTTTCCTTGTTGTTCCTATACCATTCTTTGGATTCCTCCTTAAGAACCCATTTTATTCCACACATTCGGCGGGGTAATTGCATTGAGTATGATTCTCCTTGGTCCTTGCGACCTCTCTTCTTGCCCTTGTGGGATGTGGTAGCCTTATCTTGTCTTGCTTTAGGTGCCATTGTTCCTGAGATTTAAATGATATTTCATGTTAGCATCAACTCAATGGAAACAATCTATAAACAAGACATCGGGGTACCACCCCACACTTAGGTTTGTTGATACAAATAAGTGAAGTGAAGGTTGTCGACTATTTAGACTTCGTCGACATAAGTTTTAGGAGCAATATTCCGACAAGAAAATCTGCGATGTATCACGTCTTGCAACCATTGTACTACTTTCATGTTAGGTATAACAATACTACTACATAGGGGTTACATCATGGTATAGTTTCTTTCAACAAGCACAACCTCCTATGTCGGTAGGCAACTATAAGTCTTATCCCGATGAACGGGATAGTCTAACATGTAAGTATCCAAGTAACAAGCTTAAGCAATGTTCATAACCATAGCAATTCCGCAAATAGTATAACAATGCTATTGAAACCACATTCAAGTCGGAAACAAGTCAAGATTATCCTAACGTATATGTTCACTCACATGGTTTTGTATCCACAATCCAAACATATTAACATCACCAATAATCTTTCAAGATGTAGCAATTCATAATAGACATAGAAACGTAGTACTTGTGAGAAATAGATGAAGAATAAAAGAGTACTTACGTGATTGAAGCCTTTGGAGATGTTCTTGTGAATTGGAAGAGCAAAAAAGAAAAATTTTGAGATGAGTTGGGTTGATGTGCGGCGCCTTTAGGTCAGGTTTCAATATGGTTATGTTTCAAGACCAAGTCCCCTTTATATAGAAAAAGAATGGGTTGGGTTTTGACCCATTTAAAAATGGTTTTAGAGACAAAAAGGGTCCATATGCGGTGCATAGTGCTTTGCATAAGCATGGTATATGCGGCGCCTAATGCAAAGCATAAGCTAGCATAGGCGGCGCATAGTGTAATGCATTTAGGGGACATATGCGGCGCATAGTGTATAGCATATGAGATACTGAGACCAAATGCTATAGCATAGGCGGCGCCTATGCTATAGCATACTTAAGCATGGGCGGCGCCTATGTCTTTGCACACTAGATTCCGAGACCTTGGGCTATAGGATAGGTTTTGCATTGTTCATGGCCTAGTTTTACCTAGGCCTAGCCTTCCTCGATGCCGATTTTGGCATGAGCAATGCTCAATCCATAGCCTTATGCATCACTATTCCTAACTTACCACCTTTACCATACAATACGTCCAAATCGTCGTTGGAAACCAATCTCTTCGTTGAATACCTCTTGCACCTATATTTGCTCAAAACCAATGAAACGATTAGTACGATGGGTTGACTCCCACCAAGCACCTTAGTTTTGGTCGTGGCACGACTCGTATTTTTGGATTTTCATTTATCAAAAGCAAAACAAGTACTAGAACGAAAGAAAGACAAAACGATAAACCATAAACCATAAAATAATACAATGATGGGTTACCTCCTATCTAGCGCCTTATTTATTGTCGTGGCTCGACATAGTTACCTCGAGTACTTAGACGTCGTCGAGATAAGTGATGGCCATATAATTCATCGAATCAAGAGGACCGATATAAGGTTTAACACGTTGGCCATTCACTTTGAAGACAACACCATTATTGTCTTCCAATTCGAATACTCCAGACGAGTAGACTTGGATAACTTTGTATGCACCAGACCACTTAGACTTTAACTTACCTGGGAAGAGCTTCAATCTGGAGTTGAAGAGAAGTACCATATCATCCTTTTGGAAGTTTCAACGAACAATCCGCTGATCATGATACTTTTTTATCCGCTCCTTGTATAGGTCTGACCTTTCATATGCATGGAGATGGAATTCATCTAATTCGTTCAGCTGCTCTAACCTCAGATTCATCGCATCATCCCAATTCAAATTCAATTGCTTCAATGCCCACAATGCCTTATGCTCGAGCTCGATGGGTAAATGACAAGCCTTCCCATACACTAGTTGATAAGGGGACATGTCGATGGGTGTTTTGAATGCAGTCCTATATGCCCATAGTTCATCATCTAGCTTCCGAGACCAATCCTTCGTATTAGCATTGACCTTCTTTGCAAGGATTTGCTTGATCTCCCAGTTGGAAACCTCTACTTGTCCACTAGTTTGTGGGTTATAAGGCGTGGCTACCTTATGTTGCTTGACACCATACTTGGCCAATACGGATTTGAATAGCTTGTTGCAGAAGTGAGATCCTCCATCACTTATGATAGTACGTGGTACTCCAAAGCGAGAGAAGATATTCTTCTTTAAGAACGCTATAACATGCTTTCCTTTGTTGTCAGCCAACGCTACAGCTTCAAGCCATTTCGAGACATAATCTACAGCAACTAAGATGTACTTCATTCCAAACGAATTCACGAATGGACCCATGAAATCGATATCCCATACATCAAAGAGTTCTACCTCAAGAATTTTAGACATGGGCATCTCATGGTGTTTCGAAATAGCACCTTGACACTGACATTGGTCGCACCTTCTAACATAGTCATAGGCATCTCTAAATATCAAAGGCCAATAGTAACCACTTTGCAATACTTTTCTTGCCGTCCGATTGCCTGCATGATGTCCTCCAACTTGGGAAGTGTGGCATGCTTCCAAAATATTAGGCACCTCTACATGGGATATACATCGTCGAATAATACCATCCGCACATCGTCGAAACAAATATGGCTCATCCCAATAGTAGTGTTGTACGTCATGCATAAACTTCCTCCTTTGGTGGTGAGATAAATTGGCAGGTATCACATTAATCACCACGAAATTTGCAAAGTCGGCATACCATGATAATTTTTCCATTGTTGTCGCTCATATCTCCTCGTCAGGGAATGCATCATCAATCTGAATTTCAGGTTGCGCCACATGCTCATTCTCGAGTCTAGATAGGTGGTCGGCCACTTGGTTCTCGCAACCTCTTCTATCTTTGACCTCGAAATCAAACTCTTGCAGCAGCAATACCCATCGAATTAATCTTGATTTTGCATCCTTCTTTGTCATTAGATACCTAAGAGCTGTATGGTCTGTATGAACGATCACCTTAGTACCCAATAGATAGGCACGAAACTTCTCAAACGCATACACAACTGCTAGGAGCTCTTGTTCTATCACAGTGTAGTTCCTTTGGGCTTCATTTAGGACCTTACTCGCATAGTAGATAGGATGAAATAACTTCTCCTTTCTCTGACCAAGCACAGCTCCAATGGCTACACCACTAGCATCACACATGACTTCGAACGGGAGAGACCAATCTGGTGCTACCATGATAAGGGCTTCAATGAGTTTTCCTTCGAGGCATTCGAATGCCTTTAAGAAATCTTCATTGAAGTCAAACTTCGCATCTTTCTCCAAGAGTTTGCACAATGGACTAGCAATTTTGGAGAAGTCTTTGATGAACCGACAATAGAAACCTGCATGGCCGAGAAAACTACGAACTCCCTTCACCGAAATTGGAGGCGGTAGCTTCTCAATAACCTCTATTTTCGCTCGATCAACCTCAATCCCTCTTTCAGAGATCTTGTGCCCAAGAACGATACCTTCTTTTACCATGAAGTGGCACTTCTCCCAATTCAGCACTAGGTTGAATTCTACACATCTTTGCAATGCCATGCTTAAGTTTGCCAAGCATGCTTCAAAAGATTCACCAACAACTGAAAAATCGTCCATAAATACCTCCAAAGTGTCTTCAACCATATCAGAAAAAATAGACATCATACAGCGTTGAAAGGTGGCTGGTGCATTACATAACCTGAATGGCATACATTTGAAGGCAAACGTACCTTATGGGCATGTAAACATTGTCTTCTCTTGGCCTTCGGGTGCAATACAAATCTGATTGTAGCCTGAATAACCGTCCAAGAAACAAAACCATCCTTTCGCCGCTAATCGATCTAGCATTTGGTCTATAAATGGCATTGGGAAGTGATCTTTGAGTGTCCAAGAATTCAGCTTTCGGTAGTCCATGCATACTCTCCATCCAGTGACAGGTCTGAGTGGAATAAGCTCATTCTTCGCATTCGCGACCACCGTCATGCCTCCTTTCTTAGGAACACATTGTACCGGGCTTACCCATGTACTATCAGAGATTGGATATACAACTCCTGTGTCTAACCACTTGATAATTTCTTTCTTCACCACTTCTTATATAGGTGGGTTTAGACGCCTTTGATGCTCAATGGTGGGTGTGCAATTTTCTTCGAGCTGAATCTTGTGTGTACAAATCCCAGGTGGAATACCAATAATATCCGCAATGGTCCATCCAATGGCTCTAATATACTTCCGTAGAATAGCAATGAGAGATGCAACTTGTTGCTCACCCAAATTGGCTGCCACAATGACTGGAAGTGTGTTTCCGCTTCCTAAGAATGCATACTTTAGATGACTTGGCAGCTCCTTCAATTCTAACGTGGGTGGCTCTTCAATAGACGGCTTAGCTGGTGGTGTGGGTCAATTCTTGAGATCAAGGTCCAGCTTCTTGGGAGCATAGCAATATGTCCCTAATCCTGATAGAGCACAAATAGCTTCTTCACAATTTTCAGCATCCTCTTTCTCTCCATTCATGAGCACAACCGCTAAAGGGTCATCAATAATCTGCACCTCTTCAAGTAATTCTTTCTCATCATCAAAGAAAACATCAGCCACCGAAAATACACTCAGATCTTTGGGTTTCTTCATTGATTTGCACACATCAAAGCGAACCACTTCATCATTTATTTAGAATGAAAGCTCATTAGCTCTCAAATCAATGAGCACACTTCCTGTAGCAAGGAAAGGGCGTCCCAAGATTTTGGGAACTTCTGAGTCTGCCTCACAATCCAAAATAACAAAGTCTGCCAGAAAGATGAATGAAGAAACCTTTACCAATACATCACATAGAATACCAACAGGTCGTTCTACCGACCTATCCGCCATGACAAGCCTCATGTTGGTTGGAGTAGGATCACCCAAACCCAACTTCTTATAGATTGATAATGGTATAAAATTGATGCTGGCTCCTAAATCACATAATTCTTAGGCAAAATTCAAAGATCCAACGGTGCAAGGAATAGTGAAAGCTTCGGGGTCGGCTTTCTTCTGAACTATCGTTCGGGTAGCGATTGTGCTACAATGATGCACATCTTCTTTCAGCTCATAGCTTGCTGCCCGCTTCTTTGTCAAAAGATCCTTCATAAATTTTGCATACCCAGGCATTTGTTCAAGTGCCTCCACCAATGGAACATTAATGGTCAGCTGCTTTAACATAGTTATGAATTTGCTGAACTTCGTGTCATCCACCACCTTCTTCAATCTTTGGGGAAAAGGTGGTGGTGGGTATGGAATTGTTCTCTCCACGGCTTTCTTCTCCTCTTGCTTCCGTTTTTCCACTTTTTTAGGCTGCACGTCGCTGGGTGTGACGTCCTTGACGTCTTCCGCGGACTCCTCTCCTATTGCATTTTCATCCAAGTCCGCGGCTTCGTCAACCACTTGCTTGCCTTTTGCTGAAGTTTTCACACCTTACCACTTCTGGTAGTGATGGCCATGCATGACCCATCATTCCTTGGGTTTTGCACAGTATCGCTAGGTAGAGTGCCGGCCTTTCTTTGATTGAGTGCTTCTGAAAGTTGGCTCAGTTGCTGCTCTATTTGCTTGATTGAAGTGGAATGTGAATTAACTAATTGTTTCATGGAGGACAAATCATTAATTACCTATGTTACTCCCGCGCTCGTTGCTTTCACTCCTTTCAACAATTTAGCCATCATGTCTTCCATACTTCCAGAATTAGATGTGGTGGTGTCACGTCTACCAGGTGGAACGTACAAACCACTCTTTTCATTATTGTTCCGCCAACTACCTTGGTCCTTGTTTCTAGTTTTATCATAATAGTTCCAACCTTGGTTTCCTTGGGTATTCCCACGGAAACCCCCCTGATTGTTCAAGTAGTTGGCCTCCTCTTCCGAATCAGATTTGTCTCTTCCTTTTGACACAATAGCTTTCACTTTTTCGGTCTTCCCTAATAATAAATGCTTTGTAAGAAGATCCATTTGTGTTTTCAAATGCGCCATATCTTGATCATGTTCTTCTTTTCTTCTTCTTTGGTCTGCAGTCATGCCAATAGATAAAGTCGGGCTTGCTACCTCGGAATCCCAGGTATGCCAAGCTCTACTTTGTTTCGTCATACGATCTAGCATATTGCTTGCTTGACCAAAGGAGAGGTCCATAAAAGATCCTCCATCTG
Source organism: Capsicum baccatum var. pendulum (assembly GCA_030864225.1). Classification (NCBI taxonomy): domain Eukaryota; kingdom Viridiplantae; phylum Streptophyta; class Magnoliopsida; order Solanales; family Solanaceae; genus Capsicum; species Capsicum baccatum. The sequence goes on along the minus strand of CM061558.1, from coordinate 165,765,195 downwards.
CATTATCCACCACTGGTTTAGTTATTTAATTCAAGGCTCTGTATAATATCTCCATTAGGTGAACATTAGTCATATGATGGTTTGGGCATCTCGCTAGCTTTGTCTTGAACCTCTCCCATGTTTCGTGAAGAGCTTCAGTGGGAAGCTGACGAAAGTTGCTGATTTCATCTCTCAATTGTGCTCTTTTGGATGGCGGAAAAAATCTTTCTAGGAAAGCGTCTCTCAATTGCCTCCAATTTGTAATTGAATCAGGAGTCAGCCCATTCAACCATAGTGTTGCCTCCCCAGACAGAGACAATGGAAATAGACGTAATCAAATTGCATTCTGACCAACACCAGGATTGTCAAACGACTTGCATGTAGAAATAAAGTTGATAAGATGCATATTCGGATCATCGCCTACTAGTCCACCAAATAATCCCTTGAGTTGCAATAACTGAATCATGGTGCTTGTGATGTTGAACTTGGCTCCGGGCGCTAATGGTGGAGGAATAATGGCTCCTGTAGCTCCGGCTCCATCAAGATCATCATCATCGTCGTCAAAAGCTGGTTGCATGGGTTGGCGATCATACCTAAACCGAGCTTGACGACCTCTTCTGTTGGCAGGGGTTATGATTTCAGCATCACGCCTATGGTTTAGTAACTCGTCATCACCTAAATCCTTATCGTCAGGATTTGTTGCTCACCCAGGGTTATCAATGTTTTGTTGGTGTACTTGGGCGGCGGCAAGAGCAGCTAATCTCGCTTGCTCCTGTTGAGCAGCCATCCTTTTGATTTCTGCTTGTGCTTCCATTCTGCCAATACATTGTGGTTCAGGATTGATAGGTAATAATGGTTGACCAGAACTTCGAGTATAGGGCATGCACTAAATAAAAACCTGCAGTAAACAAAAACAACAACTAAAAGTAAAAGTACGAGAATCTTTGACCAAAGGGTCTAGTAATTATCACAAACTTAATTGACACTTGTATTCCCCGGCAACGGCGCTAATTTTTTATAACGCTCAATCTACAGCTCTCGTAGGAGTGTAAAGCGGTCGTTAGAAAATATAGAACCCAACAGGGTTGGGTATCGATCCCACAGAGAATATCTTGGTCAACAAGTAGGCAACGATTACTAGACTTTTAGTGCAAGTCTCGTAAGAAGGGGGGATTGTAATGTGTAATCAAAATATTAAAGTAAAAACTGAAAATAACAAAGTAAACAGAAAGAATGTTTAGTATGTTGTAAAACAATGAGAATTGAAGCGTTGGGGTTATGTCCACCTTCTGAGTTATACGTCTCTATTGGCTATGAGTGTGTTGAATTCCAACATGCATGTGCTTATAGAGAATTGTATTCGATGGTATATCCAGGCGTCTTTCGACCTATTCGAGGATTATTTCACTTTAACTCTTTCGAGCTTAAAGCGTATCTAACGGTACGAATTCTCTAAGAGGTTAATCCAGTTACGGCACTAACTATTTAATAGGGGATGAGAGCCTACTACCTTGACATTATCTCTTTTCCAGACAAATAACCTTTCTTTAAAACAAGTTAAATGTAATACTGGCGTATTCTTGTGTTTGCAACCACAAAGAATTTAGATTAAGATGAAGAGAATAATGATATAAGCAGCATACGTGTCACGAATTCACAAACTCATAGTAATAGATAGTACCTCATTCGGCTTCCATAACCCCAACAGAGAAGTTTAGTTACCCATGAATGCGAAGGAGATCACGATTGACATTGTTATTATACCACAATAATGATTAATTTCGTGTAGCTCAAGTGGTAGGCATTTAGGCGTGAATTCCTAGGCAAAGTAACGATTCTCTTGTTGCGGAGATTAAGAATAGATGAATAGAAGAAGAAAAATAGAATTAATGAAAAGATTAGAAGAGTTGTAGAATTGTTTGTAGAATAGAAGGATGGAAAGATGATTGTAAGAATCTGAATGAATAAAAATCTCTAGCATGATAGGGTATTTATAATACCCATATCCTAATCCTACTAAGCTAATGAAATACTTAACCAAATCCTACTAAGCTAATGAAATACTTAACCCAATTGTACTAGGTTAATGTAACATTATCCAAATCCAAATAAACTAATGAAATACTTAACCCAATTGTACTAGGTTAATGTATTATTATCCTAATCCAAATAAGTTACTGCAAGTCCCCAAAGTCTTCAGAAATGATGTTTTAGCCCGGGACAGATTTTCCATGCATCACTTTTGGTCCTTAGGCGTCCAAGCTTCCTTTTCTCCTTCCGTGAAGCTCTCTTTGGCATCAAGTAATCCATAAAATGCTGAATTCTGCATCATTTATGCCTGAAACTTTGCTAATCATGTTTGTTAGCTCACTTACAGGAAAAAGGACTAAAAGTGCATGAAATATATACTTTGTCCTCAAAACATGGCACAAATATGGGCAAAATATATTGATATAGGCGCGTAATATCGCCTATCATCATGGTTCATTTATGCATTTGTTATCTCAATCATCTCTTGTTGTTGAGATAAACGCAAAGCAAGTCTTGGACCCTTACTTAATGAAGATCAAGAGTAATATGGGTCAACTCAAGGTCGCGGACTTTGTGATTGGTGATGATAGGTATCTTAAGGTACCAAGGTAGGCTATGCATTCCCAACGTTGATGGATTGAGGAAAAGGGTCATGGCCGAGGCTTATAGGGCCCGTTATGCTATTCATCCCAATTCCAGCAAAATGTATCATGACCTTAGAGAGTTCTATTGGTGGAATAATATGAAGTGTAATGTTTCTAGCTATGTGTCTAAGTATATGGTGTGCCAATAAGAAAAGGTTGAGCACTTGAGGCCGGAGGCCTATACTAAGAGAATGTGTTGCCTGAGTGAAAGTAGGGGCAATTAATATGGATTTTGTTATCGTTCATCCTAGATCCTGAAATCAATGTGATTCTATTTCAGTCATTATTGATATAATAACTAAGTCCTCCCATTTCTTGCCCGTGAGGAAAAATTTCTCGATGGAGGATTATGCTAAGTTATATCTTACGGAGATCGTGAATTTGCATGGTGCTCCAGTTTCTGTTATCTTGGATCATGGTCTAAAATTTTCATCCTACTTTTGGAATTCCTTCCAAAAGGGTTTGGGTACTATAGTGTGCCTTAGTACCGCTTTCCACCCATAAATGGATGGGCAAGTGGAAAGAACTATCCAAATATTGAAGGATATGTTGAGGGCTTATGCAATAGATTATGTTGGTAGTTGTTATGAACAATTTCCCTTGATTTAATTCACCTATAATAATAGCTACCACTCTACCATTGTCATGGCGCTTTCTAAGGCATTATATTGTAAGAGATGTTGATCTCATATCGGGTGGTACGAAGTTGGCGAGGGTAAGTTGCTTGGCCCTGATTTAGTTCACCAAGCCTTAGAGAAGGTAAAGGTGATTCATGATAGATTGAAAACCGCTCAAAGTTACCAAAATTCCTATGTGGATATGAGGCGTAGGTACTTAGAGTTTTGTGTTGGAGATTGGGCATTCTTAAAAGTGTCTCCTATAAGGGGAGTGATACGGTTTGGTATAAAGGGGAAGCTTAGTCCCTGATATGTTTTTCCCTACTTGATTTCGAAGAGGTTTGTCAATGTTGCCTATGAGTTGGAGTTTCCTCCTAATATGAACTCTATTCACATGGTTTTCCATATGTCTATGTTGCGGAAATGTGTGGGTGAACCTTCCTTGGTTATTCCCTCAAAAGATGTTTGTATCATAGACTCCTTGTCATATTAGGAGATCCCGATGAGGATCTTGGATCAGCAAGTTCGCTGGTTGTGAGCCAAATAAGTGGCTTCAGTAAAAGTTCTATGGAGGAACCAAAAGTCGGAGAAAGCTACTTAGGAGGAGGAAGAGGACATGAAGTCCAAATATCTGCATTTATTTCCTATTTTTAAAGCTTGTGATGGGTTGAATTCCCTAAGCTTTGAATTGATTTAAGTCTTTTTTGGACAATGATTTAAAGTTCCCAATGTGTGAATTGAATTATGTCTTGTTGGACCATGGGTTTAAGACCATAATGCTTTGAAATTATGTGTGTCTTGTTGTGATTGGTTTAACTCTAATACTTTGAGTTGATTCATGTTCTAGGTAGATAAAAGGGTAAAGTCCCCAATGCTTTGAGTTGCTCTATATCTTTGATGAGTTGATTGGTTGAAATCCCTAATTAGTGAAATGACTAAGTGTTGGATAAGTAATGGGTTGGCTTCCCAAGACCAATGAACTAAAATGGTTAATTGATGATGATCATGATATGTGTTGTATTGCATTCTTTTTTTGTTTTGGTTTCTAACTTGTGTAAAGGTTGGGTTAAGGCATGTTGATGTGTTAGCTTGTGTTATTCTTGTCTTATCCTTCATTTGCGGACGAATAATCCCAGTTGGGGGAGAATTGAAACACCTAGGCTTTAAGCCACTGAAAAACAACAAGTTTTGGTATCTTTAAGTTGGGTACGACTTGGAGATTGAGTTGTACCCTTGTTCATGATTTGTACCCTTCTCCCCCTCCCATTTTGTACCTTTATAAGTATTTTAAGGTAGCATACTGTATCCTATACAACAAGGCCATCTCTTACTCGTAACCATGCATACGGGTCGTACACTACAAGGTCATATGGAGTGAAAACCTAACCTAGGGTGGACTATTTTTGTTACGGGTAAAGCTCATGATTAGGACATGAATCGTATCCTTTAGTTATGACTAAAAGGTAACCTCTCATACCCACAATAGTGTGGTTGAGCTAGGACAAGCCTAGGGTACGAGTTAGGGTACCACTCTTACCCTAGGTCACGATTGCCATAGGAACCGTGAGGGGGAGTCGTACCCCTACATGAGTAGACTTTCCAGCTTTTAAACAAGGACCTTTTGGTCATTTCCCATGTCTAAAACCCTAAACCTTCTCTCTATATATTTGGCATTGTATCCTCCTAAGTCTTCATTTATAAGACTTAAACATTCCGAAACACTCGAAAGGCTTCTTTAAGTAAGATTGAAGGCTAGGGTTTAGAGGTGTTCATCTAGTGGCAAGAAAGAGTCAAGATTGTTGGTGTGTCATCATGTTTAAGGCATTTATCTCTTCCCCTATTTAAATACGTCTAAATCCATGTATTTCACACTTGAATTAGGAAGTGTACATGGTGGTTTTGAATCAAATAAAAATGGTTTTGTTACCTAACAATAAATAATGATGATTCTTCCTTATACTTGTGTTGTTATATGTTATTGATGGTAGATTGTATACGTGGGTGCTTGTTATATGGTTTTTAACAAGAGGGTCTTGAGTAACCTTAATCTTGATTATATCCACCATGAAAATAGCCTTGTTGAAGGTACACACATAAGGTGTTTGTGAAAATGTTTAAGTGAGTTATCTAGTAATATGTTATTGGTGTATTGAGCTAGAGAAATGGCCTAATGAGTATAAATAATTGATAATGATGTTGTTAAAGGTGTTGTAAGCCATGTCAGGTGTGATGATAACCTTGTTAAGTTAATGACCAATAAGAGGTTGAAGTCCCTCAACATGAAATATGAACTTGAATGGTGTATTAAACTAAAGTATGGTATAAGAATGCTAGTGAAATATAAATGTCTTGTGAGGGTCTTGATGACCATAAAATGAATTTGGTGATTATTTGAATTAAGGCATTGGCCTATTTAAATGGATAAGAAATGAAGGCTCCCATAAGGACTATGTGGTCATGAATAATGTTTAATTGGTTAAAATGGATAAAGTCCTTGAAATGTTGTATTGAATGGATGATGATGCATGGGCATACGGTAAAGTCCCAAATGTTAACTAACAATGGTTGTGATGGCTTGAGGTAAATTTCCCTTGCCTTATAAATGGCTTAGGGTCAAATTCCCTTCCCTTATGAAGAGGCTTGGAGGTCAAAGTCCCTTGCCCAGTGAAAATGCTTGACATTAAAGTCCCTTGCTTAAATAAATCTCTTGAGGTTAGAGAACCTTGCTGAATAGAACAGCTTGTGGTTAAAGTCAAAGTATGTCATAAGGTTTGAGTACCTTGCCTAATATAAGAGCATGAGGTGAAAGTCCCATTCCCATTTCAATGTGTGGACATGTGGTTGAGATCCCTTGTCCAATTGGATGTGTGTTTCGCTAGAGCCCTTTGTTTGAATGATTGTGTATGTGGTTAAAGTCCTTTGATAATGAATGAGAAAGCATGGTTAAAGTCCTTTGTCTAAGTATATGTGGTTGTGGTTGAAGTTCTATTCTTAGTGTAAATTGTTGAATCTACAAGTGTGGAAGGGCTAGAGACCCCAATTTCATTCCTAATGAATGAATGTTTAAGAATGTTGACGAGCCTTGATATCTTGAATGGTATATGGTATATGCATATGTGATACAAGCATAAAGAGCACAAGTGTTACAAAGCTTTCTCAAAAGACCGAGATTGGATTGGCAAAGCGGTTGAAGACCTTTTGGAACCATTTCAAAGCCTTGTTCAAGTTGAAGATAGGAGAAAGATTTCTTACACTCAAGGGGCGCCTATTCATTAAGGGTATGGTAGTCTTTAGACTCCAAAAGGCTACACTCAAGAGTCCCTTCCTCCTAAGCCCTCATTAAGGGCATTTTAGTCATTGTCTTGTAATAACTATAAATAGACACTTATCTTCTAATTTTCATTAGTTTTTGATGAATTGATTAAATACACTTAAACTGTAGTCTTCTTCTTCTCCTTAAAAGAGAATTCAAAACTAGTGTTAATACTAAGTGATGGTTTTCACTTGAGGATATTGAATCCCTTTGTGCCTACCTAAGAGTGTGGTGTTACCTTCATTGGTTGTGTGTTTCTTGGTGTTTGATACACACCTTGGTGCTATCCATTGGTGAAGGTCTATGTCTCACTGTCTATCCATTGGTGAAGGTCTATGTCTCACTATCTATCTTTTTGCTTTGAATGTATGTCTTCTACTTCATCTCCCTTCTATTTAGTTGCTGATTTTTGGTTTATTAGGTTAGATATTGTATCATTTGGTATCGAGAGCCACGTTATAGGGTTTTTTATTCAACTCTAAGTCTTGGTTTACTGTTATCATTAGAAAATCTCCACAAAAAAAGAGTCTAGAGTCAAGAAAAATCATAAAAAAGTTGTATTTCATGTCTAAGTTATAGATACGAAAGTTAAAGGTTAGATCTACACAAATTTAGCTTGTTTTGATAGTTTCTAGTGCTAGATCCTTTATCTCTAGCACTAAAGGAGTGTAGATCTAAGTTTGGAGCAAGATCCAATTGTATTTGTACATTCCACCATTGTTGAAAACATGTTTGAAGCTTTTAGAGGTGGCAGCTTATGTGTCATGTGATATTTGGGACGTTTTGTGATTGATTTATTGTTGGTTGTTCTTGGCTTGGCGAATGGAACCTAGATCTAAAAGAAAAATTGAATTTAGGGTTCATTTACCTTGGGGTCAAACTTGGTCAACTCTTAAATATTCATCTTGTTCTTCCATCATCTTCAAATCCTGTTGAAGAAGAATATTCTAAGACCTTGCTTGATCCAAAAAGAGGGAAGAAAGAGAGTGTACTAGTTTTTTGTACAAGAATATTCCCTAGCATATCCTAATTCATCCAAAAGAAGAAAGAGACAAAGGGAATAAACAAGTATAGTTGAAAGAACGGGGGAGGGGGGGTGACCAATCCATTTCAAATTCAAGTTGAAGCTTGAAAAGGCTCTAAACTTGCATTTTCCCCCTCAAATCATCACACTCCTTCCCCAAGGTGTTTTTTGGTCTAGACAAGAAAATTGAGGATTGAAATTTTTGAAAAGTGACGTCCAATCACATAGTTCCACATCATCACTTGTATAAACAACTGAATTAAGCTTTAATTTAGATCTCTAAGTTTCAATTTGTTGTTTTTAGTTTTTTTTGTGTTGATTCTATCACTAATTAGCAAACTAATAACTATATACTAGGTTGATAATTAGTTTAGAGTCCTTTTGTTTTAGGTCATCATTCTTTGTGTGCTTTTATTGTTTTGTAATTCGTAGTATCTTGTTGGTTCAAATACGAAAACTATTTTTCTTTGAGTGTTCTCAAATAAAAATCAATTCCGGGCCAAAGTAGACTCATCCCTCAATCACTTACTAAGTACAATCCAAAGTTTCAACACTTGTGAGACCAAGTGAGAGGTAAGAATCCAAGAGTGAGAGAGTTGGTGAGGCTATTTGAACTAAATTGTTTGTTCATTTTGTAGGGTTTCTTGTTTCTTTTAGGTACTTGAGCAATGGAATCCCAGGGTATCACTTCTCAAGTCTTGGAAAATGATGTTGGTGGGGCTATATTGGCTCGTCTTAAGGCTCTTGTCATGGAACTAAAGATGATATGAATGGATATGGACTCAATGAAGGGTGATTTGGGATAAATGAAGGGTGATTTGGGATCGTTGAAAGGTGAGGTGTCCACCATGAGTGGAAGGCTTAATCAAGTTGAGAGTCAAACGAAATCACAACCGTCTACTCCTCATCCCTACCATGCGTCTTCTAGTGTGAAAGACAATAACTCCTCAATGACTATTACACCCTAGACCCTCCACCAAATTCTTTACCCTCCACAACCTCCATAAAACCAAGTCCAAACACCACTAAACTGAAACCTACAAAGACCTTTGCACCCTCAAATGAACCAAGTCTAACAAGAAGGACTTGGAAACCAAACTCCACTACCGAATTCGAACCATCAAATTCCAAATCCACTTGACCAAAGGCTGCCATTCCACCCATAAAACCAAATACCTCTACAAAATGCAACTACAAATCTCCAAATCCAATGGAACAAAGACATTACCCTCCATAAAACCCAATCCCTCTAATCCAAGTACCAAATAACCAAATACCTTACCCTTCTCTCCAAATGCCATAAAATTGAAACCATCCAATCCACATTGAATACTATGGTAGAGTGGTACAAGAGGGTTATGGTATTCCTAATGATGACTATTTGATTAAAGAAGAGATGTGGGCTAGGAATGATTAAAGAGTGCCTCGTGGTAGAAACCTAGGGCATGAAATAAGGCATGGAAACCGTGAGGTAGGCATAAATTCAATAAAGGTTGGCATTACAATTTTCAAAGGTGAGAGTGATCCAGAAGTGTACATTTATTAGGAGTCTTCTTGTGAAAAACTTTTTCAAGTGAATGATCTTTCAGAAGAAAAGAAAAGTTACTATGATATTGGTCACTTTGAAGGATATGCAAACACTTGGCAGGATTACACAAAGAGGTTTGACAATATGTTGATTGATGGCCAACCATCTCCTTGTGAGATGTTGAAGAGTCTAATGAGAGAAAGATTTGTACCGGAGCATTATAGACATGAGCTCCTTGCCAAAATATACAACTTGAGGCAAGGTATCATGAGTGTCATGGAATATTATGATGAGTTTCAACAACTAATTTGGAAGCTTGTCCATCAGAATGAACAAGTCCAACATGATTTCATACACTTTAAAGTTGGGTTAAACAAGGACATATCTTCACGCTTAACTCTCCATAAGTTTGAAACAATTGATAATATTTTCCAAGCCACCCTAGAAGTTGAGAAAGAGATCCATGACAAGGCTGCCCAAAGGTCCAAAACTCATCCATCAACCTCGAGTTGGTCTAAAGACAAAGAATTGACTCAATTTAATGCTAAAGGACCCGACCGAAGAGATACCCCAAAGAATCATCCAAAGCATGAAGGTAATAATCTTTCTTCTTCCATTTCTAAGGGTTTTTAATTTTTTAAGTGTCAAGGGTGGTGGTGCAAGGCTAGTGAGTTCCCAAACCAGAGAACAGTGATTCTAAGGGAGGGAAAATTATACTTTCTTAGAGAAGAGGTAGGAATTGAACACGATGAGAATGTTGAAAACTCTCAAGATAGAGAGAAAATAATTGATGAATTGCAAAATGAAGAAGATGAAAAAGAGGTTTTGTCATGTGAGGGTGAATGTCAAATCCCTAGTTATGTGGTTAGAAGAACCATATTTAGTAAGGCCTTGGATGATTCAAGTCAAAGAGAAAATCTTTGTCACACCAAGTGCCTTATTAAAGGGGGTGTATGTTCAATGATTATCGATAGTGGGAGTTGTGTTAACATTCCTAGTGTCACCATGGTTGACTACTTGAAACTTCCTAACAGACCTTTCCAAATTCGTACAAGCTATAATGGTTGAATGAATATGTGGAATTGAAGGTGATTCTACAATGCTTCATTCAATTCCAAGTGGGAAATTAAAGGATAAAGTGTTATGTGATGTAACTCTGATGCAAACATGCCATTTATTGTTGGGTAGAGCTTGGCAAGTTGATCGGTCCACTAAACATGATGGAAGGGTTAGTAGGTATACTCTTGAGCATGGTGGCCGAAAGTTTACTCTTTTCCCTCTTCCACCATCTAGTCTGAATGAAATATATGAGAAATTCAAGGAGTTTAGGAAGAAAGAAAAAGGGGAATGGAAAAGGAGGTCTTGGGTAGTGAGGATGAAAAGGGAAAGAAATACATGATTGTGGGTCTTTTCCATAAAGGGCCCTTGTTACTCACTAACCCAAATACTAGCATTTTGCCTAGCATTGATTCTTCTTATGTGCAGGTACAAGATGATATATTTCCAAAGGAGAATCCAAAATAAGTCCCTCCCAAACATGTTGGTGTTCCAATTGCACCTTTGGCGAAGAGTTCAAGGCAAGTGGGTTGCCCTAGTACAAACCAAGGTAAATATGGTACACTCTACACTCTCTTATGTTTAAAATATTATGATGTGGCTGTTAGTATCCAAGGTGATGTGGTTTCGGGTATATCTAGTGTAGAAGTACATGCTTCCTTCCTTGATAGTACTTTGAGTGTGTATAATGATAAATTTTCTCCTAAGAATCGCTCACTACTTGAACAAGTGAATGGTATGATTGAAATTTCTCAGGTTAGTGTTCAATCTTGTAATGTTGTCCATGATATTGGATATGACCCTTTGAGCTTATATGATAAAAAACCGTGCCACTAGTTTTTCTGATAGTGGTTATGTGTTTGGAACACTTGTGAATAAAGGTGTGCTTGTTTTTGGGAGAGGACTTTTAGGGAACAAACCTTTAGTCTTGAATGATAGCCTTCACTTAAAGGTGATTTTCTTGGGTAACTGTGAGTATGATAGTCTAGTGAAAGGAATGGCTAACCTCATCTTAGATCCTTGTCTAGGGCTTCCATTTGATCCCAGTACCCTATTAAGGTGCGGAAGGGTTAGTCTCGTATTGCACTCCTCTCTTCTTGATGTTTACCTTAGCTATGTCCTTTGTGTTGCTCGTAGTAAGTGTTTCATGATCATAACAAAGGATGTTTTGTTGTATTCTAAAGGTGTACCCCCTTGGCGTGATTATATAAATTATGGTACTAATGCTAACCCTCATACCATGAGGATTGTGTGCTTGTTTTCCCTCTCTTTAGTTTTGCAAGGTGTGAATTTGAGGTCAAATTCCTTTCAAGATAGAGAGGATGATACAAGTGAAAAGAGCACAAGGATTACAACACTTTCTCAAAATACCAAGATTGGATTGGCAAAGCAGTTGAAGACCTTTTGGAACCATTTCAAAGCCTTATTCAAGTTGAAGGGAGGAGTAGGGGTTCTTACACTCAAGGGGAGACTATTCATTAAGGGCATGGTGGTCTTTACACTCCAAAAGGCTACACTTAAGAGGATCCTTCTCCTAAGCCCTCATTAAGGGCATTTTAGTCTTTGTCTTGTAGTAACTATAAATAGACACTTAGCTTCTAATTTTTCATTAGTTTTTGATGAATTGATTGAATACACTTAAGTTGTAGTCTTCTTCTTCTCCTTAAGAGAGAGAATCTAAAACTAGTGTTAATACTAAGTGTTGATTTTCACTTGTGTTGACATTTTTGCAAGAAAGGTGGGTGCTTGAGGATATTGAATCCCTTTGTGTCTACCTAAGAGTGTGGTGTTACCTTCATTGGTTGTGTGTGTCTTGGTGTTTGATGCACACCTTAGTGCTATGCATTGGTGAAGGTATATGTCTCACTATGTATCTTTATGTTTAATGCAATTTTCTTTTGTTTTTCTTTGAATTTGTGTCTCTACTTCATCTCTCTTCTATTTAGTTGCTGATTTTTGGTTTATTAGGTTACATATTTTATCACTATGTATGGATAAGTGTATCAGTGCAATAAAATGTAATATATTGACTTGTTGTTGATTGATGATGTTGCCTTATCACTTATCCTTGTGTTACAAGCTAGCATTCCAATCGCTAACCGTCTCCGGATGCTACGTCCCTATGCAACGTAGGGCCCGGAGCAGCTTCTTCTTTTCCTCTGCAGTGATTAGACGATCAAGCGGTTTATGTATTGACTTGAAGGTGTGAGCTTCCTTAAATTCGGAAGACATTCATCTCTTAATCCTTATATTTAGGCTTAGTATCTTTAATACTTGGTTTGGCTATAGTCAGCGACATGTCTCGATATATACATTTATTGACTTTGGTTTTGTATAGAGGTATAGTGATAAACTGTGAACTTGGGCATGAGTAGTTATTACAATAAAACTAATGTTGACTGATGATATTATTCTGTGATCTTAACTTGTGAATTGGAGTTCCTTAGACTCCTATTACTTGAGGAGGTGTTTACGTTGGGTTACGGGGTGACCTTCAGTATATGTGTGCTTGAGGTGCCCATACGACATGGCCCAAAGTTCGGAGCAAGTCAGCCAATGCAAAACATAATTAAAGAGGACATCTGAAGAAGTAATATAAAATCCCAAAACCTATTGCAACAAACATAAGAGCATCTAATTCATCAAATAATCTGAAACTAGTCTATCTCTAAAAATAACATAAAGACGTAAATAAAGATAGAATGAGGTCCCAGAAATGGAACTCTGAACTTTAGAGTGCTCTAGTACCTCAAAAAGTCACCAACTCAATAGCTCAAACTCAAACTCCTTGTGTCGTACTTGATCTAGGATTTGCACCAAAAGGGCACAGTAGGAGTGAGTACAGTCCACTTAGACTCAGTAGGTTCCATAGGTCAACCGAGCAAAGCTAAAATAATATAAATAAAGAAAGATATGTGCACATCACCTGCAAATAGAAAATTTACCAAACGGTAGTTCACACCATCTCCACTAACAATTCTAATTCAAATATTGAAATAAAATAACACAAATATACATGAAAAATATGCGTAAGCTAAGTATAGGTCAAGAAAAACTAAATAAATCAAGAAAGATGCATATGCAATGCAATGCAATGATGATGAGATGAATAGTAAAAGTCATCATATGACTTTTTGTATACACCTATTGAGCTTACAACTCCCAAGGTCGGATCCATTAGGGGTTTCTTAACCCATATACAATATCTCGTATCTTAAATCTCAACCCACCTCTTTGACCTATGTTAACGAAGAGGATTTTTATAAACATGTCTCATTTTATTTCAATAGTAGTGTTCCTTAATGATACCAGTGTCTCATGGATTTATATGTATGGAATGAAAATGCAATGCTCACAATCAAATTAGTATGAAGTTATCTGATTCATTCAATACATATATAATTCAGTTTAGAAATCGACTCAATATGTCTAAAATTTATAATTATTAGCTTTAATTAGTCACCTTCAGTATAAATATGCATATAGGACATGATTAATATCATACCAATACCTAACTTGGGCATTTTATCATGATAAAGACAATCAATGCTCAATTAGGCCTATAATAACAATGCAAGTCCCGCAAGGTCATTTTATCTAGAATAAAGGATTTAAGTGCACAGATAAGGCTAATAATTTCAAATAAATCCCCCAGACGAGCAATATATAATATCAGATATCCCAAGTCAACAACAATAAAATATAAGCCCTCACTCGAGCACACACAGTAATAATAATCTCAAAATATAAACCCTATAGTTATTTTCCCCAATTCATAACATTCGTTACTTATACATTAATTATCCAACTCAATTTGAAAGAAGTTACGTCATAACCTATCATAAAACAATGAAATCCACGCCTAAAGTGCTTTTATATGAAGCTTTCCCCTTTTAAATTGCCTCGGAATTAACTTCAACATTCAAATATTTCATGAAATATAATGATACTCATAGTGCCCATATTTGAGTCGGATCCGAATGAGGTCAAAAACTAGTTTGTAAACAAAAGAGGTAAAATCAAATTTTTATTTTAGAAATATATTCTCCAAGGATAAAGAAATCTTAAAATAAAATCCCATGCGAAAATTATTTAAAATGAGGTATAAATCAAAGAAAAACTATTTTAATTTTTTTTTTAGAAAATATTCAAAATCCCATTTTAAAACAAACAAAAGAGTGTTTTGATGATATAAATTAATGAAAAGTAATGGAATTAAGGTTTTGTAGCTTTCCCAAGATTAGATGGTTATGGAAACCCTAAAAATTACCCAAACCCAAACCCCAAAATCCAAAAATATTAAAAAATTAAGAAAAGGAGTAATATACAATGATTATCGCTTAAGAAGCTAAATGGCCGCTTAAGTGGCTACCACTAAAGCAACTAAATAGTCACTTAAGCGGCTACTGCTAAAGTGACTACCACTTAAGTGTTGCCTGGCTACAAAAGTGGCTCCCGCTTAAGTGGTATGGGCTGCTAAAGAGGTTGCCGCTATAGTGGACCATGGTTGCTTAAGCAGCTGCACCAGATATCAACAAATATTGATTTAGGTGCAAGCCAATAAAGCTCTAAATAGATCCTCGAGGTTTGATTTGGACCTCACTGACACAACCATATATGCTACCAATCTAATTTTGAAGTTTTTCACTCAATGATGATGCCCAATTTTCTAAAAGAATATTGTTTTCAACAAATTAACCCCCAGGGCCTATTTAATCCATATTTTACTAGTTTTTAAATGGATGATAAAAATGTAACCTAAAGGATTTTAACTCTAACTAAATCTCCATCTGACAATCAAAACATCAAATATTGATCGAAGTCAACTATAAAATTTTTAAAGCCTCTATAAAACCACAAATTCTCCCAAATCAGTTCCGATCACATCAAGAACTGTGTCAACCATTCCCAACACAAAAATCAACATGTAGAAACAAGGGGTAGGAAACAATTAGTCAAATAAAATAAATCCAAGATTTCACACTTCAGGTTATTACATACTTGGCAAAAAAAGGGCATCCCGATGCAGTAAAACTCCCACTATATGCAGGGTTTGGGAAAGGGTCAAACCATAAGAATCTATTGTACATAGACTTACCTTGGTCAAAAATCAAGGATTGAACCCATGGACCTCTTGGTCACATGGCAATAACTTTACCAAATTACTTGGCATATTTGCTAAAAGGTTGTCACAAAATAGTTGGCTTTCTTAAGAATTCAAGAGATAATTAACCACTTTTTTTTTAATTATGCCCGTATTAATTGAAGAATATTAATTGAATCGAGATTAAATAAGGTCATATTTATCAATATGAACTCCTTATTAATTTCTCCTTAAGAGTTGTGCAAAAATTAATCACGCCAAGTAATTTGAGATGGAAATAGTATACATGAATTTTGTATGTAATTAAATACTTTGATAAGTTATTTGGTTTATTTATATTTTCTTATCCATTCTAAATTGAGAACCTTTTTAAAATCCATACCAACGTATCAAATAATGTGATATTAAAATTACGGTATTAATTAATTTAATTTTTCTATGATAATTCGGTATTTATCAAAGTATGCACACCCCTATTTATTCGTATAATTTATTAATAAAAAGGTCTAACTGAATACTCTGTAACAGAGACTGTATCAAAGGCTTGAACCCATGATCTCTTAATCACATGACATCAACTTTACTCATTTCAAATTACTTGGCATATTTGCTAAAAGTTGTATCAAAATAGTTTGTATATTAAAGAATTCAAGAGATAATTAACCATTTTTTTCAACAATATCTATATAAACTGAAGAATATACATCAAATCAATATTAAATAAGGTCATATTAGTCAATTTATATCCCTTATTAATTTTTACTTAAGATTTGTACAAAAACTAAATATGCCAAGTATTTTGAGACCGAAAAGAGTATATATGAATTATGTATGTAATTAAATACTTTGATACGCTATTTGGTATATTGATATTTTCTAACCATACTAGATATCAAACTTTTTAAAATCCATACCAACGTATAAAAAAATGCGATGTTAAAATTATGGTATTAAATAATTTAATTTTACTATGATAATTTGGCATTTATTAGAGTATGCACACTCCTATATAGAGGGGTGCAAAGTATTCAATTAGATTGTAATGCCCCGAGTCTGTACCCCAGACGCTACACAGTGCTCATAATCCCAAAGGACCACAAGTTAACCCATGACTGGTACCTGCCATAATAAATGATAACAATACTGTAATTATGCAGAAATTAGGAAGAAATCTTACATAAGGTTCAAATATGAAGTAAATACTGAATATCAATACTGAGAACTGAATACTGATACATCTATCTTAAATACTCTAGTCTGAAAAGCTGCTACTGTCTGAAGAGGAGCTGATGGGACAAGTCCCCAACTAACTCCGACTACTGAAGTAAACTAAGTACTGATATAACTGAAATGATAAATCTATCCTCGAATGATGAGGACTTATGACTAACTCTGTTGTTGATGGATTGGGGTGCTTTGTACAGCCGAGAGTCATGCGTTTGAACCTATGATATAACACATCATAGGACAAGATAAAAGTACTTTGAATGTACTGGTATGCTAAGTGGGGTAGGATGATGTGCATGGGTTCATATGCATGAATAATAACTGACTGAATAACATGAACATAACTGAATGAGAGTACAAGCATGAATTCTTAAACTGTAACTAAGATCATGGTAACATTGAATACTGAGTTTTGAATTACTAGTTAACTAATATCTGAGTTTACTGATACTGTATTACTGATAATTAAGTGACTATATCTGACAGTCCTAATTTTTGTAGAACTGAACTGAGTTTTGTACTAAGACTGGAACTAAAACTGAGACTGTGGGAGGTATCATCTAACCGACAAACCCTTTCTCTGAATTGATTTGGGGTCCAACCTGTAACCCCAGTTGGAAGGGTGTCAGTACCATGCCATGGGTAAAGACAAATGTTGAGTCACCCTCATCTGGCAGGTGCTCTAAATGATAATGGTGGTACCCTCAACTGGCAGGTAAGACACCTCATCAACCCTCAACTGGCAGGTTGATGTCTCAACCTATACTGGTCACGTAGTTCTAGAATGCAAGGAATGCTTCTAAGGATCACACCCTCTACTGACTAGGTGAGTCCCCATCCTTGGCTTTACTCGGTGACTTGAAGACACTGAACTGATCTACTGAACTGAAATGGACTGATACTAAGTTTACTAAGTTTTCCTAAGTTTTGTAATTGATTGAGTTCTATTAATTTTCGTAATTGCCTAAGAGTACTACTGATCATGGCATGACTGATACTATTTTTTAACTGACACTGGCTCTAGGTAAACATCTAAATTTCTGGGTATTAAATACCCCCAAGACTCGATAGCACAGATAATACTAAGACATGGAAATTCTTGATAACATGAAAATAGTCAACTATTCATAATGCAGTCACTGAGATATTTTGCCATATATTTGGACTTGTACATGAATGGAAACGCCTGCTAGCATATTATAATTTCACTATTCAATTCTCATGGACATTCCATCAATCACTTACAAAGTATAGCTTTAACATGGGAGCAAATTTGGAACATGTAGTTCTAGCATGAATTCATCATAAGGTCACCAATGGACCACAATGCATAATTTATTCACTTAGGCATTTTGTCAAACACATGAGAGGCATAACCTTATACGTGGGCATGAACAACATACTAATGCATCATGACTACCATAATAAATTTACACATTCAAAGGTTTAACATGGATTCAAACATGGAACTTGAAACTTGTAATAAAACATGGATTAGGACCCCAACTAGCCATTATAATCAAACCCAACATGGAATTCATGAAATCAATACACTTGAAGTTTTTAAAATAGTTTCTTGAACTCCATGGGTGGAAGGAACCCTTGAATGAACACTTCACATACCTTAATTGCTTACTTCGTGGAGATTGAGGTGAATTATTGAGGTTTGTTTCTTGAACTTGATGAATCTAGGGCTTGTTCTTAAGAGGATTTTGAGAAAATAATAAGTGATTTTTATATTTGGGGCTTTAATCCCGTGTTATAGAGCTGTGGGGTGAAGGAAAATGACCCATTTGCCCTTTAAAATGCAGAACAACACTGCAAAAAATATACGGGCCGAACTAGCCAGGGCACTGCGGGCTCTGGAGCTCCGCTCTGGGTGAGGCACCTTGGTCTCCATCGCGGGTTTCACCTAGAATCAGATTGAGAGAGGCGCCGCGGGCTAATCACCTTGAGTTTCTATTTTCAAGTTTCAAACACGCCCTTACGCTTGTTCAAAAATTTCAAAACTCACCCGAAATGTACTTTTGACTCCCATGATCATGAATCAACTTAAAAACTAACTTTCAGAGGTCAGGAAGGTAGTAAATAAATTCATCAAAGTTTGAGGGCTTTATAAAAGACAAAGTTCTAACACCTAGTTGAAAGTTTCGAAGTCTGGGACCCTTCATCAAGCTCTAAGGGACTGAGTTTCACTTAGGATTTTTTTGAGATCTTACATAGACCTTTTTTGTTCATAAATTATACTAATAATAGAAAAAAATAATATTTACGCAATATCAATTATTAAATCCATTTGATATATATATATGGTAAGATTCAAGTTAGACAAATTTTTATGTCTTTTTATTCTTTATGCTTAATAAAGATAAAACATTTAGCATCGTGGGTCTAAACCTATCAAGGTGTTCGACCAACTTCATCTCTCTCCCCCAAGTACTCTGACTATTTGCACATCACTGGACCGCCTTCTATCTCTTTCTAGCACGTGACCTAGATAGTTGGTGACCTTAAAATTTTGGCTAACAGGTAAGTATCAAATTTTATCTTACTCCCTCAGTCTCTTTCTACCCTATCTCTTTCTCTTCTTTGTCTATTTTTTTCTCCTCTTTCATCTCTGGGAAATATCCAATTATTGTTCACCCTATTTTTCATAAAAGTAAGGTTGGTCTAGCCTAAAACAGATTTGGTTAAGACCATATAGGACCATAGTAGACCAGAAACCTCCCAACGGGTTTGACTGATCAATCAACGACATACCTCTGACGGTGGCTATATTATTTCATAGCTAATGGAGTCTCACCTCACCGACAACAAAACATATATAATTCAAACGTACCCTTTCAGATCCTTGGAGCCAACAATATTCTAGTGACCACTTTCTACACCACTATAATGACCCTCTTTAGCATTTTTTATATTTCTGTACTATTTTGCTATTTAGAGCATTCCCTTAGCTGCCCAAGCCAGTTATGACTTGGTGGAGCTGGCAGTTCAATTACCAGGTTGCTTCTTTGGTTCTTAGAGGCAATTTCCTATTTTGAAGTTATCATTGTTGATAATTGGGTATTGGGCTTAAACTTCAGGTTAATGGCCTTGTATGCTAATATTAGTAGTTTCATCAAATCCGAAACATTTATTTTAGTCTAGGAGAATCATTGGTTTGAGTCCTGAGGATTACAAATTAATTTTGAGCTATTGGGTGGATTTTTGTTTAAACGATCATTGGGTGTGGGATCCATATTTTATTGAAACAACTCCAGATAGAAATTTTGATGGTGTCTTTGAGTTTGGAGTACAAAATTTTGTAGGGTAGTATATTTTATTTGCGTTCACAAAATTTAAAATGGGTCTCATGGATCCAATTGGAGATTTAACACTTAGCTAAATCTGCTAGTGAAGGCCAAGAATGGACTTTGCATTCACGAGGCCCTTGGATACATTCTATAAGTCCAAGGTAATTTGTTATCTTGATTGCTATGACCTTGGACACATTCATAAAGATCAAGTTTATTGGCTATCGCAATTGTGTGATGGACTTTTTATTTGCGATAAGGCTTCTCCAGATTGAACCTGACTTTATCCTTCGCGATCATAGCGGAGTAGACATGTTCGTATATGGCTAGCCAAGATTTGATCTACATTTGTGATGGGGTCCTCGTGATCATGAAGAAAGGACCCATGGTAGCATTAATAGATGTAAAACCTGATCCTTCTTTATTTATTTTCTTTTCCAAGTCTATAAATCCTTAGAAGGCTTAGATAATTGTCGAGTTTGATCATTGGGTATTCGGGATAATTGCAGAGTGTGTTGGGGGCATTTTCTTATCTAAATTTCCATGATTTTTGCTTAATTTTTTCTTCATTACTTCTTTGATGGAAAACCAAAATACTAGATACTTTGCGGACTGATTTTGAGGGAGTATTCATGCTCGAATTTCACCTATTTTTATGATAAATTAACCTTGATCTTAGAGGGATGTTTTTGGGGTTTCAAAATGGTGTTTAGCAAGCCGGTCCTCACGTGGGATTTTTATCTCGATTTTGGACCCAAAGCATTTATATGCAATATAAGTATTGCTATTCTCATATTAGTGTATAGATCATTATTTTTATAGCGTAGCATTGCGAGATGTGTCTCAAAAGGGAAAATCTTCAATTTAGTGGACTTTCTCTGGATTCATCGGCATCCAGGTTAGCTAGTCTTACTTTCATCATATATTAAGCTTTATTATGGTATTAGAATTTATGGTTTGGTTGCATGCTTGGTGAAATTTGGAACATTTAGTAGGTTAGAGAGTCGTTTTGGGTAGAATTGACCCCTTTACTCCATTCCTTGAGTTAAATTATGCCTTAGGACTTATTTAGACTTATTTAACATCTTTTAGTTGAACTTGGAAGCCTTAGACTAGCTTTTAGGTAGAACTTGCCTTAATATGGACTTTTAGGGTTAATAGTGTACCCACTAACCCTCTTTTATGCCAAATATCCCAATTAGCTCCATGTAGACCTAGCAGGACTAATGTTGCCTTACATAAATTCTTGAGACTTAGGATGATATAGATATCTTTCCAACTCTTGACAAAACTCGCTACCTTGTATTTACTTCAAATACTAGTTTGAGTCCAACACTAACTATTCACTTATGATACTAAATTCCTAGTTTGAGCCCGGTATATATAATATTAGAGTCTAGTTTGATTTCAAAATTTATTCTTCTCTTATGATGTTAAGGATCTAGTTCAATTTTGATGGTTATGGCATGAAAAATATTCATAGGTATGATTTTGATTGTTAATTACTTTATAATCTTTACTATTTTTGGTGTTGTACAATCCGAGGCTACCCCCTAGTCGCGACAATGGTGCTTACAGTCACAAGTGACCACAAGCTAACCCATGAGCTGGTACCTATTGTGAGCACTAAATATAATAATACTTATATAATGTATGTATAAGATAAGCTGATAAAATACATTAAAACTGGATACTGAAATATGAATCAAAACATGTATTAAATATCTGATAATAATTCATAATATTGAAATAACTGATTGACTGTCTAACTAAGTGTCTGAAAGCCTCTAAACTAACTGAGGATTTAATGGGACAAGCCCCCCAACAAAATCTAACTGACTGATCATATGAAAATACTAAAGTAATTGAAGTAAGAAAATCATGTCCTCGGTGGATGAGGACTCACCACTATTTCTACTGAATACGCTAAGTTATCTAAGAGCGGTCGGGAAATTGAGAGTAAAAACATATATTATAAGAAAACATAGCATAGAGAAAAGTATGTGATCAGTAATTTGAATATACTGGTACGTGAGATAAGGACTTACTGAAATGTATGAGATAACTGAGCATAAATTCATGAACATATAAGAATCAGAGAATGCAAGACCTAGTATAAATATGTTACTGAGATCATTTGTAATCTGAAAGACTAAAATCTGTATAACTGAATAACTGAAAATCTATACACTTGGTCAAAAAAACCTAAACTAAAACACACTGATTACTGTAGTGAGACTGTGGGGGTATCATATAACTTACATGCCCCAATCTGAGCTAATTAGGGTCCAACCTATAACCCCAGTTGGAAGGGTGCTAGTACCGTGACACAGGTACCAACACTAGCTGTGTGGATATACTAAACTGGTGTCCTAAAGGACCAGGGTGTCAATCCTAAACTGGCGAGTGACCCCTAAGAGGAAGTCAAGCTAAGCTAATGGGTAAAATCTCATATCCTACGCTAGCTATGTAGTTTTGGAATACAAGGACTGCTACTAACGACTATGACTAACTGACAGGGAAATCACCATCCCTACATTTGCTAGGTGCTAAATCCTACTCCTAACTGAACAGACACTGGTACTGACTGAACTAAATTTAACTGAATATTTTTTTTATAACTGATAGTGGTCATCATGATTATGAATATCTGAGTAAATAACAAAAACCATGGTTTCACTAAATTATTACTATAAAATCTAAAATCATGTAAAACACGTAGGTATCGGGTGGTTATAACCCGCCAACACTAAATGACCATAAATCACAACAATAAGCTTTTTAAAATGATAATATTGGATCATGGTTCAAACCCAAAAGCATATAAATTTCATAAAACATGTGAAAATCATGAACTGGGATATGAGAATGTCTTAAACATGAGGAAATAATATGATTACATGGCTAAATTCATAATTTAGGGGTTTAACATTAAATTCACTTGAACATGACATGGGAATTGCAACACTCAAAACATGATATGACTCATTCCACTTGAAAACATAACTTGTAATTGGATTAATAAGAGATTCATGGATTTATTTAATCTTGAACATGAATAAATTCATAAATTAAACCAAAGAAAGTTTATGGGCTCCATGGGTGAAAGGAACCCATGGATTAACATCCTACATACCTCACTAGATGAAATCTTGATGATTCCTTGAGGATGTCATGGGATTGAAGCTTGAATTCCTTGATTATTGGAGTGGAGTTTTGGGATTTGTTCTTGGGGAAAGGGAGGGTTTCTTGAGAGCAATTTGTGAATAAAAGGACATATAATGCCTCTTAAAAGCCCCAATTTTATGGTATGGACAAATTAGGTGAAAGAAACTGACCTAAATACCCTTAAAATTTCAAGAACACAAGATCTAGAGCGACGGACTAGGTCGAGTGGTACCCGTCTTAGAGTGGTGGACTGGAGGGGCGGTGCCTGCCTTGCCTAGGTGAACTGGAGGGGGCGGTACCCGCTTATCCCGGTGGGTCTAGTAGTTTGGTTTTTGAAACACGTCCCTACTCTCATCCAAAAATTTTGAAACTCACCCGAAGCATGATTTTAACAACCCGTTCATGAATCAACTCAAAAAGCGATGTCTCGAGGTCGAAAAGATTGAAAATATAATCATTAAAGTTTAGAGGTCTTAAAAATGACTAAGTCCTCAACACTTAGTGAAAAATCCAAGTCTTGGACCCCTTAACATGCAACTGTGAGCTGAATCGAGCTAAGATTAAAATAGGGTATTACAATCTCTCCCTTTGGGAATATTCATCCTCGAATGAGGCTGGTTAGACTAAGAGTACTTACTAAGGTAACTGGGATCACATAATGATCATGAATGACTTGGAATATGATTATACAACTGAGTCTGAAACATGATATATTTATTAAACTAATTTCGTGAATGCATGTAATGACATGGGAATGATTACATAGTTGAAACTGAGAACGAAAAAGAGTCAATCTAAAGAAAATCATCACCTCAAGATGAATTTGAATTTTTGGAGAAACAATGAGATTACTTGGTTCATATATCTGCCTCTTCCTCCCAAGTAGCTCCCTCAACAGACCGGTTCGGCCAAAGGACGTTAACTAAGGGAAATTCTTTATTTCTTAGCCTATGAATATTAGAATCAAGGATCTTAACTGGGACTTGTTCGTAGTAAGGATGACCTTAACATCCATATATTCTAGAGGAACAACTACAGCTGAATCACCAATACACTTCTTTAGCAAAGAGACATGAAACACTGGATGTACTGATGCCAAATCTGTAGGCAACTCTAGCTCATAATCTAGTTTCCCAAATAAACTCAAGATCCTATATGGGCCAACATAGCAGTGACTGAGCTTCCCCTTCTTGCCAAATATCTTCACTCCTTTCATAGGAAAAATTTTCAAATAGACCAAATCACTAACCTTAAACTCAAGATCTCTTCTCCTAACATCTGCATAAGATTTCTGATGGCTTTTGGCTGTCTTCAGCCTCTCCTGAATCAACAGAACCTCTTTATCTCCTCGAAAACTGAATCTATCCCTATCACTGCAGCCTCACCTACTTCAAACTAACCAGTAGGAGATCTATATTTCCTTCTATATAGAGCCTCAAACAGATCCATCTAACTATTAGAGTGTTAACTGTTGTTGTAAGCAAACTCAATCAAAGGTAAGTGGTCATCCCAACTACCTTTAAAGTCAATAACATATTCTCTTAGCATGTCCTCTAAGGTATGAATGGTCCTCTCTTCCTGACCATCTATCTAAGGATCAAAATTTGTACTAAGATAAACTTGGGTATCGAGACCCTTTTGAAAAGCCTTCTAAAGTGAGAGGTAAACTGAATATCTCTATCTAAAATGATAGATAATGAAATCCCGTGCAATTTAACTAAATCTCTGATTAGGTTTTAGCATAATCCTTGACTGAATACAACATATGACTAGCAAGAAATGAGCTGACTTTGTCATCTATGTACAACAGCCCAAACTGAATCATGTAGACAATGCATACGAGGCAACCCTATTACAAAATCCATGTTCACTACTTCCCACTTCCAATTGGGGATGCTAAACTCCTGCAATGCACCACTAGGCCTTTGGTGCTCAACCTTGACATGCTGACAATTTAGAAACTTAGCCACAAACTCTGCAATATCCTTTTTTATACCACTCCACCAATGGATTTCCTGCAAATCACGGTATATCTGAGTGGATCCTGGAAGGATCAAGTATCATGTACCATGCGCTCCTACAAGTATTCATTGTCTCAAATCATCAATACATGAAACACATAACCTATCCTAATGATAACGCATAACTTATATGTTAATTTAAGTGTAAGGCGGTTATCATCAGTATATTTACCGAACTTTAGAATTGGGGTCGAATCCACGAGGAACAATGTGAGTGGTGACTAAATTAGTTTGGAATGATAGATACAAAATAAATTTCAAACCAATAATATAAAAATATAAAAATGGGGGGTTTAAAAGATATCACACATAATATTTCTTTTTGATATTTTCTAGTATTAATTTAGGGCTATGAATAATTAGAGTCTAGAAAATTAGGAACGGATCTTGAGATTATACTTTCCTAGGGGCGACATATGCATGAATGTATGATAGCTTGATGCAAATTCTAAGTGTTGGCGATGTGGTAGGCAAGAGTAGAAATCCTAGAGGATAGTTTGTCAACAAAACCTCTAGGGTGTCACTCATTGACCCATTCGAGTACCTAATGAGTGATTCAATCAAAACCACCTAGTATCTCAATTATACACCCTTATTTCTAGGATGGTGCCCTAAGTATAGTCAACTTCACAATCACCCCTATGTATAAGATAGTGAAAACTAGTCAACCATGATCATAAATTGTCTATTATTGCCTTGGTTCCCACGTCCCTCTTTCAAGGATGATGTGGGTTCCTAAAGCTCACCCAAACCCCTTTTTCAAGGATGGTTTGATATTTCAAGAGCTTGGAATTTTCATCCATCAAACCCATTTGGGTATGTTGGGCTTACACCCACAAATCCCAACCAAATTACTCAGGAAATAGTAGAATCCAACATCACAAACTACTAAATGTACAAACAAATCACATCCAACACAGATTTACACTCTATTCTAGCATAATCCTAAGAGGAAAAAACTATCTACTTATAAGATAAATAAGTCAAGATTTCACCCAAAATCTCCATTGATTTTATTTGATAAAATCCAAGTGAATGTTACTTCAAACTATGAGATCCAACAAATCTTCAATGTGAGTTCACTTATTCTTCACTAGGAAGTGACGTCAAAATATTCTTCACACAAAATTTATACAATATTGTCTTCTCCAAAAATGGAGGCGACAAACCCTAGAACTTCTAAAATTAGGAAAGATGGAATATGATGAATGATTAGGGTTTGACTCTTCCTTTTATCAAATTTGGTATAAGCCACGTGCATTTACATTTTAGCCCTTGGGCTGCATTTTTTCCACTAGACCACAATTGCATAGGCTTTGCCACAATCGTGGATACAATGATCATGATTAGCTCCCACGACCGCGGTATGCTGACCTTATTGACTGACCGCAATTGCGGTCCTCAGACCGCAACCGTAGTAACTAAGGCCATGTCTGCTCCAGGTATTTAGTTTTACTTTCTTGCTTCCTTTTGATCCTTTTTAGCTACAATCTGCATATTTCTATCTTATCAATAATATGCCTGCAAAATGCGGATATTAGTGCATTTAATCACAATTATGTCTTATTTATTCATTCAAAACATGGTAATGTGCATGAATTTTAAGTAAAAATAAGTGGTCAAATCACAACTCATCAACACCCCAACTTAAAGATTTGCTTGTCCTCAAGCACCACTACCCCTTATCATGAGACATTACATTTTTATGCCCATTTCGCATGCCTCAAAGATCACAATGACTTCAAGCTTAGTCACTACAATTAGTAGCTCATTGCACATGGCTAATCTATTCTTACTAAACCCTTCATCATAAAATATAATATCTAAGGATACACAAGACTTTAAGTAGAAACCTAGCAACAACAACCAATACTCTAAAAGTAACTCACTTTTGATATAAACATAGCTATGATCCATTTACATCATTGCCTAGAAGATGACAAAATCACCAACCTCAACTCGTTCACATGCCTTCTTACAAAAAAGAAAATTCCACACACCAAACTACCAAATATGAAATAAGAAATTTAGGGGAAAAAACTCTCTCCCTCACAAAAGAACTCTCTATGTTAACAAGTGTCATACCATAGGCTTGTCCCTATTATCAATTGCCACTACAAAGAAAGTAATTAATTTAAGATCTCAAAGAACTTTTTGAGCTTGTAATGTAGGGTTGGGTTAGGGTAGGATACCATTTGGGAACTATATGGCTACACCCTTCCTTGAACATCTACATCACACTATTTAATTCGTCTTTTTAACTATGGGCCAATCCTCTTTAATATTTTCTATTTTCATATGCCTAATTTTTGCTTTCTTTATTCACCCATTTTCTTTGATTTTTCTTCATACAAAGTTCACACAGTTCTTTCCTTTGTTTTACCCTTTCTTTTTTTTTTCATTTGTTTTCAATGCTTGGTCACTTAGGCATTTTACTTAGGGCATGCTTGAAAGCCCAAAACAATAGATACACCAGGATAAGGCTGCAGTGCGCCATCCAGTGCACTACTAGGGGTGCCTATAGCAGACCCCGTAGCGCAGGCCTTAAACCACCGATCCATAGCCTGCGGCACCTGGCTCATTGCCCACCCCTAATTTTTTCAGCTTCTGTTTCCATTTTTACAAGGCCAATTGGTTCTTTTTCCCTTCACCTATTTGGTCCATAACATGGTATTTAGGGTCCCAAAAGCATAATTTACTATCCTATTTACGCAAAATTCTCTCAAAATAAGGCATCCTCACTCAAGAACAAACCCTAGCCTCTTCATAAAAATCAATGGATTTAAGCTTAATTTCCAAGAAAATCATCAAGAACTTTCACAAATTCATCAATTAAGGTATGTGTGGTATGTTTATTCATGGATCCTTTTTCACCCATGGAGTCCAAGGATCCATTTTCATGTTTAAAGTTATAATTTTTACTTATGTTATAAATTATCTGCATAAAGCTATTATGAATTTTGATTCCAAATTATGTTTACCATGTGTTTTCGTTGGAATTTTTTTATGACACGTTTGAATGGTGATTTTTGCATGTTACATCCTTAAACCATAATTTTAGTTTTGTAATTATGTTAGTAGCATATGATTTAACTATTCTCGTTCTTTAACTTATGACCCTCATGTGTTTGATGAAATGCCTAAGTGATGAATATTGAACAAGGATTCCCCTCTATGGTTTCAAAATTTTCATGTGGTCCTATTGTTATTGCTATTGAGTCCTGGAAGTTGTGAATACCCAAAATTTAGTTATTTACTTAGTCTCAGAAATTTTAGAATGGTTTCAGACACGTATGAGCATTATCAGTTCAGTCAGTTAACATGTTAGTCAAACTTAGATCAGTTCAGTAATTCAAGTCAGTTATTTCTTCAGTTAAACTTAGTTCAGTCCCATAATCAGTATCAGTGTAGTTAGGAGTAGGATTCAGCACCGAACGAATCTAGGGATGGAGGCATTCCTATTAGTAAAGGGTTTAACCCTTAGTAGCCATCCCTGAGTTATAGAACTATGTAGCTAGCATAGGTTTGAGATATCTTCCTGCTAGTTTAGGGTGGTTGACACATATTTCATGAGTCTTCCTATTAGTTTAGGGTTAATAAGATGTCTTCCTGCTAGTTTAGGGTTGACACAACCATTGTTAGTACTCGTGGTACGGTACTAGCACCTTTCTAACTTGAGCCATATGTTGGACCCCTATTAGCTAGATTTGGGGCATGTCGATTAGATGATACCTCCTACAGCTTCAGTTTCAGTACTTAGTATAGAATTTAGTTTAGTTTATTCGACCATAGCATACAGTTTATCAGTATTCAGTACCAGATTTTAGTATGTCAATTTTTACAGATTATTTCAGATATATTATATGCTTGGTCTTACCTTCTCAGTATTTTAGTCTCTCATGTACTTATATTTAGTTACCTCATATCATTCAGTTAGTTACTATCTCATGAACATGAGCCCATGAATTTCAGCCTAACCTTATCTCATATATTAATACATTCAAAATATTGACCACATACTTGTTTCTTGTGCTATGATGTCTAATAGCATAGGATCAGATGCACAGTTCCCTGATTACACTTAGATAGTTCATCTTATCAGTAACAATAAAGCGGTGAGTCCTCATGTTTTGAGGTCCTATTATATTTCGTTTAGTATTTATTTTTAGTTAGCTAGTCACAGTTAGTTGGGGGCTTGTACCATCAACTCCTCAGTTAGTTTAGAGTCTTTCAGACACTTCAAATAGTCAGTTAGTTTGTCAGTACTATCAGTCAGATTTCAGTATTTCCACATATATTTCAGTTTTGTGGATTCAGTTATACTGTTTTCCAAACATAAAAACTTATGGTATCTTTCTATTAATTTCCACACATGTCATTATTATCAATTTTATTTAGAGCTCACAGTAGGTACCAGCTCATGATTTAACTTGTGGTCACTTGTGATTGTAAGCACCGTATGGCATGTAGGGTTTACTCCCGGGGTATTACAAACTTAGTATCAGAGCATAAGGTCTTATTGTGTCCTAGGGAGTCTGAAAGCTACATTGAGTAGAGTCTTGTGCATGTGTGTAAAGCCCACCACACTTATGGACAAGAGGTTGCAAGACATTTTAGTTAAAGTTTCCCTTCTTTCAGTATTCATGTCATGTGAATAATCATGAGCTCTATTTAAACTCTTTTCCTAATTCACTCTTTATTTTGTGTACAAAAAATGCCTTCTAAAAATAAAAATAAAAAGAGGAGTGGGAATCATCCTACACCTCTGCCTGTTTAGAAAGATCCCCTCGATGAGCATGTGTCTCACACCGAATTTAGAGTTGATTTCATTACCTTAGCTTATTTAGTAGCTGCTCAGAACTATCAGTAGGCTATTGTCCTATCTAGACTTATGGCTTATGCTCAATGAATTAAAGGGGAGGAACATAGAGAGAAAGAGATAGAGAGTAAGAGGGTAGAATAGGTACTTTTATGCCAAGGTTATAGGGTGGCTACCATTCCTAGTTCTATAAAATATTCTCAGCCCTAGATCTGTCTCTAGTTAGTGCGATATGGTAGGAATCATAAGGGTGTGTGTAAAGACAATAGTGATTGTGTTGGTGTGGCGAGCCAGGACACAAAGTCAGAGATTTCCTAATGAGTAGTCAGTAGGGTCAGTCCAACCGTCCTTCAATTCTATCCAGTCAACCGACTCATCAAGGCGCTGCTTCCAGTGCCACCAGTGGTCAGCACCAAAATAAATTGTATGCCCTACAGACCCATTATAATTAGGAAATTTTTCCTAATATGGTTATGGGTACGTTATAAGTCTTTCATTTACATATTTATGATTTGTTAAATCCCGAGGCTTTACTCTCTTTTGTAACCCCTTATATAGTTGTCAATTTCAAAGTTAGTTCTGAAACCTTAGTAGAACCCTTCTAAGTATCTACCCCAATAGATGTCTCTATTGCATCTAGATGGGTATATAGAGATTTCCCAATTACCATACCCTATAAAATCACTCTAGTTGATTGCAGAATTGGAGTCGTTCTATTTTATTTTCCTAATGAACCAGCCATTGAATAGAGGGGTAGTACTTCAGTGCTTAGGAGTCAGATATGCTTTTAGATCTTCTCTCGAAATACTTTGACTGTATATAACCTAGAGTTAGAAATATAAGCCTAGAAGTTTAGCAGTAGTAAAGTGGGGATAGTATTATCTAGATTTAGTAAATTTTGTATCCATGGGGCTAGTTGTATGAGGTGAATCAGTAGGCTTAAAATAGTGCATGCAAGAATTTAAGTTGTTGATTCAAAATATAAGTATAAAGATGTGATATTATTAGGATATAAGCAAAGTTAGTATGGTACATTAAGAGTTTGAGAATTTGCATGTTAAGTGTTAGAATCTAAGCTTGAATTTTTGAAGGTTGAGCTAGTAAAAAGTAGAATTGAAGCACTACATGGTTAGAACTCGTGGTATGGTTCCACTCTTGAAAATTCTAAGTTAGTTAGTATTTAAGTTGTTGCATAATGATTGTTGGGGTTATAGAAAGCATGAAATTTCTATATCAGAAAGAAGTACCCACAGTGAGTCTTACATTATTAGTCATAGTCTCTCAGAGTGAGTTATTATTTAAGTGCCTTATTATACCTCAGACTCTAGTGTGAATTAGTGATAATTCATTTTAGAGCTTATGCCTACAAACTTAGGATAATGCCCTTACACTGATGGTGGAGATGATGGGATCGGTAACCAAGTTAGGCTCTTACGTTCTAGTAGTGATATCAGGGTGATGTAGAACAACACTAGGTAGGAAGATGACCAACCCATTCCGATCTCCGTGCAAAGTTTTGTACTTCAGCCATCACGATATCTACTCAAGCCTTACATGTTAGCTCCATGATCATAACTTATATTTGTGCACCTTATGGAAAATCATGTACTCTCCCAGTTCCTAATATGGGTAGTTCCAATCCATTCAGTAGTGCAAATCATGTTCCATGAATTCAGGTACTCTAAACTCAGGTTATGCAGTTCATGACTCATGTACTCATGCTTTATAGTATGTTCAGCTCCAGTACTCATGTTGCACTCTTAATGATCAGTGAACTTCAGACAATGTCATGTATATCCTCAGTTTTATCTATGTAATGAATCTATAATGTTTATACTCTATTCCTCAGGCCTCAGTAAAGTGTAGAGCCATGCATAGTATCCTTTCATGTTTCAGGTCCTCGTGGTCTAACCTTTCAGTGACTTTTCTATACGTCAAGCTAGCAATGATGAATAGTTGTTTAAATGGGAGAGAGTGAATATTTCTTATTGATGAAAGATTTTTGTATGCTTATTTTAGCTAAGTCTATAAGTGTGAAGAAAGATTGAGGCCATGTTTTTTATGTATGTCATAGTTAGTTGAAATTTTATATGTGTTTACTTGGGGCATTGCATGGAAGTTGTCAATAATAGAGGTTTGTAGGATATGAGAAAGATATTTTTATGGGTATTTGTTTAGAAGGGTATATGTGGTTATGATGATAGGCTTGAATGTCATGTTTGCATATATATGGATGAATGCACTGTGGGATAGTGAATATGTAGTAAGAGGTTAAATATAGTTACTGAAGTGATAATAAGAATTATTCATGAGATGAGGAGTTGTGAAAATGTGAGGTGTGTTGAATTCATGATTCGGGCTAGTTATATAGTGTTATGTGAGCAGTTTATAGATTCGAGTAGGCTTGAACATAGTGAGAGAATTCAGTTCAGCTCAGACTTTAGTAGATATATTTATCAGTGCCTATATGAATATTTTCAGTAGCCTCAAGTGAAGTGCAGTTTTGAAGTGGAATATTGAGTTGAGTATAAGCAATCAGTATAATTCAGTCTGTTTAGGAAGTAGTTTAGTTAGTAGTTAGTTGAGTATAAGTTTTCAGTATAATTCAGTCTGTTTAGGCAGCTGTTCAGTTAGTAGTCAGATAGACAAGTTCCTATGGTTGTCCATCTTCTGATCTAGTTTTACTATCTGATGCATCATGAGTATGGCCTTTCCAAGAGATAGTTTATCCATATCCACGTAAATTGTGAATCCAGTTCAATCCATGCATCATGTTTCAGCTTTCAGATATTCAGATCGTAAGTTCCCCATGCATCATCTTAGTCTTTCCTTAGTATTTCAGCCAAGTTAGTATCATTCGAGGGACGAACTATCCCAAGGGGGAGATGTTCTAACACCCCAAGTTTACATGTAATAAACCTCTTGAACTTTCTCCATGAAACAAGATCCAGCTTGAAGTAATGGGTAATCATAAGTTGACTCTCTCATTTTATCTCAGCCTTATAACCATTCTCATATCCTTGTATGTATTCATAAAATCAGTTCATCCATATATCATGTTTCAGACTCAGTCGTGTAATCATGTTTCAAGTCATGCAGGTTCAGTATATAATCTCAGTTCCTTTAGTACTCTCAGCTTAACTAGTCTCATTTAAGGATGAATGTTCCCAAGAGAGAGATATTATAAGACCTCGTAAGATCTTAGCTCAATCCATCTTACTAATGTATGTTTTCAGACGAGCATAAAGACATATTTAGAAGTCCAAAATAGTAGCTACACCAGGATAAAACTGCAGTGTACCCTCCAGTGCACTGGTAGGGGGTGCCCGTGGCAGAGCCCGTAGCATAGGGCTTAGATCGCCGGTCCAGATCCCACGGCGCCCGACTCATCGCCCGCCCCTTATTGTTTCAAATTCTGTTTTTATTTTTGCAAGAGCAATTGGATCTTATCCTTCATCCATTTGGTCCACAACATGGGATTTAGGGGTCCCAAAAGCATAATTTTCTATCCTCTTTTCACAAAATCCTCTCAAAAGAAAGCATTCTGTCTCAAGAACAAACATTAGCCTCTTCAAAAAAATCAAGGGATTTAATCTTAATTTCCAAGAATATCATCAAGAACTTTCACAAATTCATCAATTAAGGTATGTGTGGTGTTCGTTCATGGGTCCTTTTTCACCCATGGAGTCCAAGAATGCTTTATCAAGTTTAATGTTATGATTTTTACATGTGTTATGAATTATCTGCATAAACCTATTATGAACTTTGATTTCAAATTATGTTTAGCACATGTTTTCATTGGAATTTATCCGTGACATATTTGAATGGTGATTTTTGTATATTACATCCTTAAACCATGATTTTAGTTTTGCAATTATGTTAGTTGCACATGCTTTAACTTTTTCCATGCTTTACCATATGACCCTAATATGTTTGATGAAATGCCTAAGTGATGAATGTTGAACAAGGATTTCCCTCTATGGTTTCAAAGTTTACATGTGCTCCTATTGTTAGTGCTATTGAGTCCTGGGGGTTATGAATACCCGAAATTTAGTTGTTAGTCTCAGTATTTTCGGAATGGTTTTAGACATGTCGTATGAGCATTATCAGTTCAGTCAATTATCACGTCAGTTAAACTTAGATCCGTTCAGTAATCTGAGTCAATTCCTTCTTCAGTTAAAATTAGTTCAATCCCATAATCCGTGTCAATTAAGTTAGGAGTAGGATTAAGCACTGAGCAAATCCAAGGATGGGGGCATTCTTGTTAGTAAAGGGTTTGACCCTTAGTAGCAATCCCTGAGTTACAAAACTATGTAGCTAGCATAGGTTTGACATGATGTGTTCCTGCTAGCTTACGGTTGACACAACCATTGTTAGTACCCATGGCACGGCACTATCACCCTTCTAGTTGGGGTCACGGGTTAGACCTCTATCAGCTCAGATTTTGTGCATGTTGGTTATATTATACCTCCCACAGTTTTAGTTTCAGTACTCAGTACAGAATTTAGTTCAGTTTATTAGACCATAGCATATGGTTTATCAGTATTCAATTACCAGATTTTAGCATTTCAATTTTATAGATTATTTCAGATATATTATATTCGTGGTCTTGAATTCTCAGTATTTTAGTTTCTCATGTACACATATTTAGTTACCTCATGTCATTCAGTTAGTTACTATCTTATGCACATGAACCCATGCATTTTAGCCTACCCTTATCTCATATACCAATATATTCAAAGTACTTACTGCATACTCGTTTCTTGCGCTATGATGTTTAATATCATAGGTTCAGATGCACATTACCCTGATCGTGCTTAGACAGTTCATCTTACCAGTAGCAGCAGCAGTGGTGAGTCCTCAT
Organism: Capsicum baccatum var. pendulum; assembly: GCA_030864225.1. Classification (NCBI taxonomy): domain Eukaryota; kingdom Viridiplantae; phylum Streptophyta; class Magnoliopsida; order Solanales; family Solanaceae; genus Capsicum; species Capsicum baccatum. The sequence goes on along the minus strand of CM061558.1, from coordinate 165,730,504 downwards.
GTTTCGAGGACCTATTATGTTTCTTTCAGTATTAGTCGGTCGGAGTTAGTTGAGGGCTTGTCCCATCATCTCCTCAGTCAGTTTAGAGGCTATCAGATGCTTCAAACAGTTAGTTTGCTAGTCCTATCAGTTAGATTTCAATATATTTCAACATATGTTTCAGTTTTGTGGATTCAGTTTTATTATTTTCAGAACATAAAATCGTATGGAATTTTTAGTTAACTTTTGCATATGTCATTATTATTAATTTTATTCAGTGCTCACAGTAAGTACCAGCTCATGGGTTAGCTTATGGTCACTTGTGACCATAAGCATCGTGTGGTGTCTAGGGTGTACTCCAGGGCATTACACTTATGCATGCAACTAAAAGTTGAACCGAGCTAAGAAAAGTATGGGGTATTACACTATTATTCATATACATAATTTTACCTCCATATTTATAGATTTTTTACCTTACAAAATGCCTCAAATCAAGGAATCTCTATTAAGGTGCAAATTACCTAATATATTATTTTAAATTGGTATTTGTTTCTAATATATCTATGGTACCTAACTTTCTCTTTTCTATTCAATTTATGATTCATTATACTATTTATTTAACTGTTGGGTTTCTTTTTCTTCTTCTACTTTTTCATCCTTCATTTCGTCTTCTTCAAGAAAAGAAGGGTAAAGGAAAAAAGATGTAGGCTTAGGAATGAAAGAATTGGAGAAATTTGCAGAAGATGATTGAGAGAATGGTATAAAGGATATGCGATTTTTGCATATTTAAAAAGGGTGGTGAAGAGCATAAGAATAGTGATTGGACATTAATGTATATGAGGTAGAAGACAGAATAAAGGATTTTTTGAGTGCCATTTCCAAAAGGCCTTGTGAGCTTCACTGGAATTTGGATTGCCTTTAAGAGGAGCCCTTTTCTTCCAATTACACTAGAAAATACAAGATTGTTAACAACAATTTTTATGCGTGCAGACCAAAATTCTTTTCTTCTATAAACAACAAACACACAAATCTTACTTTGTTTTACAGATGGTAAGATGCACGAGAAAGTTTGAATCGATGTTGCTGATATCATTCTTATTGAAAAAGGAGAAAAAAAGGAAGAAAAAAAGGTATATATATGTATGAAATTTGACATTGCAGAAAGTTTTTATGTCACACCATATACATATGTATGAAATATATTGTTACTTCATGTCATATACATAACATTATTATCTATTTTAGCTCATTTAATTGAATTTGTTATGTATATATGGTGAAACAAATACTGATGGGTTGCTTATTTCAAAACATATGCATTACAAAGTTATGTATACGTTATGCATTAATATTGTTATACATAGCACAGTTATGTATATCAACTCATATAGGTTATTTTGTTATGTATATGTGTTGAAACAGTCACTTTTAGACTCTTGTATTTTCATAACAAAAATATTATAGAGTGTATATGTTATGCATTAACAGTGTTACACATAATACATTTATGTATATGACTCTATTAAACAAGTTGATGTGTGTTTATTTTAGCATGTATGCATTGCATTGTTATGTATATGAAAGAATATTAGGCATGGATATTAAGCATATTTTTATGTTTTCTAGTTTTCAAAATATTTTGTTTAAGTTTTGTTGCATATTAAATTAATATTGATTTGCAATTTATACTATTACAGGGGATGTAATTCAGGTACAAATGCCCAAATCAATCACAAAATTCCTCAATCTCTAATTATGATCGTTGAAATTATTTCGGTGTTTCAAAATTTTGAAATTGAAAAGTTGTTACTGAATTTAAGGAATTCATTAATCACAACTCCATAAATATAGAGTTAATTACTATGTATTTAATGCAAATATTTTATTTTCTTAATTATAGTTAAATTAGTTAGTTCAGATACATAAGTAGTAATGTATAAGAATAGTTACGTAAGCAGTAATGTATAAGAATAGTTAAAGTCAGAGAGAGAAATTTTAATTGAAAAAAAAAAGAGAGAAAGGGTAATTATATTTTAAAATATTGAGATTTATGTTATTTAAATTTTATCATCACTTATTCCTTCCTTTTTTTCTGATATGGAGAAATTCAAAAGCTTTAAATGTCATAATTCGAACCAATATTCCAAATCGAAATATTTAACTTGTTCCTCTTAACTATGTAAGGAAAAAATAATAATTATAGTAGAAAGAATTAAAAGTCAAAGTGAAAAGTGGTACCACCAAAGTATGTGGTGCAGTGGATGAGACTATTTCTCTTTAATTAAAAGGTCTCAAGTTTGAGTCATGTGTATGAAAAATGTAAATTGAGAGTTCTTTTCCCTAATGGACCCTACACAGTGTAATTCGGATATCAATAGAATTCCAGTGGGATTATATGAGTTACCGAATGAAAATCTAAATAAAAAAAGTGAAAAGTGGTTAACAGGGGTGTGGAATATAAGTGGTAGGTCCAAATTTGATTGTAGAGAAATTATGAGTAGATTTTAAGACCGGGAGGTTGTTGTGAATTGTGATGATAAAAAAGCAGCTAACGGGAGATCTGGATCAGGAACCACCTGCCATAAGTCAATAGAGGACAATTTCACGGCCGAGTCGAGGGCCACCCTGCTTCCTTCCCCATCATTTAATGGATCCCTACTTACCACACCACTATTATTCATGCACAAAACTCAGTCATAAAGAATACTACACTTGATTTACAATGCTCGAAAAGTATGCAATTTATATATATATATATATACACACACACACGCACACATACATGATTCTAGTGATGCATAGCGTATTCAAGAATTTGTCAACACTAGTATTATTTTTTCAAATTTGTTCTTAATTCTAACGCAAGATACTTGATGTTAGATATTGTTCTTGTTAGGAAGATGCATAGGAGAGAGATTATAATTGCATTTCTCCTTTATTTTCTAGAAAACACTCCTTAAGCATGATGATAAAAAACATTTCACCTAACAAATTTGAGAATGAGTTGCAAGGAAATAAGATGACTAGGTGTCTTGAACAACCTAATTTTCTTGATATTTGTCTTGTGTCTACAAATTGTTGGTTTTGAACTCTTCTGATTCATGGACTAGAACTTGTGCTTTATATGTATTGGTAATGATTTTTCCTCCTGTTGTGGTATGATGAGAATAATTTTACAGCTTCATGATTAGAAACTAGATTAATTAAATAATTAGAAAACAAATAAAGACACCACTAAAGTTTTTAAAATTTGTACAAATATAATTAAATTTTGTGGGAGCTTATGACTCCTTTGAACAATTTTATATTGATATTAATATGTCATTTATAGGCACCTGACATGGTGAGTGTAGCTTACTCTTTCTCAAGGATGTGTGAGAGAGATGAACAAAAAAATAAAATATTTTATGTTTATTAAACTTATTTTCAACCTTTTCCCCTTTTCTTTCTATTTTTTATTTCATTTTTTTCAATTTTTATTGTCTATTTAGTTTTTTTCTTTCTCCTATCTTTTTATCAAGCAAATTCTTATTCTCTTCTCTGTTCAAAAGTTCCTCTACCCTTTTGTCCACCATATCTGTCAATGCATCCTTCAAATTTTTTTATATATTATTTTTTATTTATACTGCAACTTATGATTAGGATTTCGCTAATTAAAAATGGAGCAGAATTTAAAAAAAATTAATCGGGAAAATACTCTTCTTTTATTGAAGAGGAGGATTTTTTGGTATAGATGTATCAGGAAATGACAATGGTCCTCATAGTGTTATCATGAGCCATCGATGAAGAATGTGTTTCATTGTCGATGTTTGATTGTTTCAATGGAGATTATAATGAAGATAAAATAAGAAATGAAAAAAAATAATAGAGGGAAATGGTCAATGGTCATCACCATTTTTATCAAACAAAAAAATATTTTTCAGTGATAAAATCCACCTTTGTGGCCTGCTTTATTACCTGTTTTGTTCATATATTATTAGTTGGTGGGAACTTTAAATATTGGCAACTGAATTTTTCAACAACAACACAATTTGAGGCAATGACCTATTATTTCTCCATTCTCAGCAACTTTATTATGGTAAAGATAAACGGAAAGGGGAGAAGTAGGGTAGGGGGAGGTTTGAAAAGTTTGTTATTATTATTTATTAAAAATAATCTCTCGGTCTCTGTCTTATAATTTATGCATTTTAACACATGACAATCAGAGATTGGTGCGTGCCAATTACTTTTTTTCCTTAACATTGGAATTGACTGAAATAAGAGGTAATAATATTATATCAAAATTCTTTGGCGGTTGGGGGGTTGGTTGGGGGGGAGTCATAGAACCCTCGCAAAATTTGAGCATATCTATTACAAATTTAGGACAACATTAATGATGACTTTATGTGTTTTCTCTTAAATAATCAACCATTTGATTTCATTCTATTAACACATGTACTACAAAGACTTTCTTGCCCCTCTTGATTTGTTAATGTCCTTAACCAACATTTCTAAGCTCCATGGGACATCCGGTTTCTATTATTGATAACTAATTTTTTTTCCTCCATAATTTAGATTCATTTTTTAGCCTCTTCATTTTTAAATAAAATTAAAAAATTATTTCTTTATCAGAATAAATAATTTTCTCAAATAAATTCTTGGTTAATTCTGTTATTCTGGATAATAAATTATACATTTTCGTTTTAAATTACAAGAGATCTTATGATTTTATTATTGATATATATATATATATATTACCAAAATGGACATTTGATTGAAATTTGTTCTGAAATATAGATTCAATTAAGAATAATTTGTTTTAAATATAATTTGACTTGAAATAAATCATTTCGTAGAAGATGATTACTTAGATTTTACTAAATCAAGAAGCTCAGAATTAAATTGAATATCAATTCATTACAATTTTTTTATTAAATTAAGTCAATTGTTGAATGTAGTCGTTTTTGTATCATGATTTAAACCACAACTATAATATCATTGACAACTTTTGAAATGGATTTGGCTATTTCTTAAATGGATTAATACCAACCTCTACATCCTAATTCCTACTCGCCTACCCAGGCCCAAACCTAATCTGACCCGCTCAAAGCCCAACCCCATTTAAGTCTCCTTCAACAAAACACACAAAAGCAATACATGAAAAATCAACAAAAAAGTGACAACAACACATAAAACGACCGTGCAATTCTTTCAAACAATACCCAAAATCTTTGAATCCCATCTCACTACCCTTTAATTCAAAAATGTGCAAATGATTTGCATGCAAAATCATACCAACAAGTTTTAAGTTGTTCTCTTTTGAGCCTAGGTGGCTCCTCTAATATTCCATTCTCGCTAATTCAAAAAGAATTCGTACTAATTCATACCAGTGGTGTGTAATTCCCATAGGTGGAAGAGGAATTCATCCTTCCCTCCCCCTCTCCCCTCCAAAGTCAATTGAACTATTCCTCTTTCGTAATCAGATTCAAAGGGGTAAAGCCCTGAATCCTATATGATTTTTGAAATGCAAATCAACCGTATCCTTAATTTGATTTTTCTTAGTGAAATTTCCTAAAATCCCCTTAAATTCCATCATCCCACATTGCCTCTCACACCAAAATTTCCACCAAAATTGACCCTATATATACTCCTCACTATTAATTAGTGAAGCGAGAGGTTGTAGGATCCTGAATTCAAAGAATGATCTTGCAAATTTTAAATTTTCAAAGCATTAAAATGTTGGATAAGCAAGAAACTAAATAAAAAGGATTTTGCTAAGTTTCTAGGTTAAGAATTTTCACGACCTTATTTATGATTCATGATGACATCTACTGTAATGCCCTAAATCTAGTACCCGGAATGCTACACGGTGCTCATGACACCACAAGACCACAAGCTAACCCATGATTGATATTCGTACTTGTACACTGCATAATATATCATAAAGATATGAAAACATGTACTGAAAGGCCATAAGGTTCAAAACTAAATAAAACATCTAATAAAATAATATCTAAGAAATTGTAAAATCAATACCAAAATAAATCTGAAGTAACTGTCTGACATGCCATAAGTTTGAAAACCTCTAAACTTTCTGAATAAGGAGTTGATGGGATATGTCCCCAAATAACTCCATCTACTAAAATAAATATGTACTGAAAGATTAAAATAATCAAATAATAACATCCTCGAGTGATGAGGACTCACTGCTTACTGACTATTGAGATCTAGAATCTACTAATGCTCTGGAGCTCGTGTCTCTAAACCTATGTATAAGACACCATAGCGCAAATGTGTCAGTACTTTGAATGTACTAGTATACAAATGAGGTAGGTTGAATGCAAGGGGTTCATATGCATGAACAATACTAATTGACTAACTAACATGAACGTGAGAATACATACATCCATACATAATTGAATCTGACATCGTGATAGGACTAAATACTGAGTTCTAACTATTGAGCCTACTGATAACATGGATTTACTGATATCTGAGTACATGACTACTAGGATACTGAATAACTGAGTCTATTGATATTGATATTTGGGTCACTAATAAGTGAGAAATTGATACTGCGTTACTGAATACTGAGGTACTGACACTATGTTACTGATATATGTGTAACTATTTTTGACAGTTCTGATTTATGAAGAATTGGTCAGGTTGACTGTATCTGACAGTCCTGAAGCTGAATACTGATAACATGAGTGACTATATCTGACTGTCCTGAATCTAATAGAACTAAATGAGTTCCGTACTGTATCTGAGTTGACTGTATCTGACAGTCTATATTCTGATGAACTATCTAAGTTCTATTACTAAGATTGAAACTGGACTGAGACTGTGGGAAGTAATCATCTAACCGACATGCCCTGGAACAGAACTGGTGGGGTCCAACCTATAACCCCAGCTAGAAGGGTGTCAATACCGTGCCACGGGTAAAGACAAACTATGAGTATACGCTCGCTGACAGGGAGCTCTTCCGTCAACCCCTTCTGATAGAAAACTCAAATGAGATGTATAGATCCCTAAATGCGTACGGTGCATCTCTCCCTACGCTGGTTATGTTGTTCTGGAATGAAGGGATTGCTACTAAGGATCGCACCCTCTACTGGCTGACAGTGTGTATCCTCATCCTTTGGTTCACTCGGTGCTGAATTCTACTCCCAACTGAATAAACACTAAACTGATTAACTGAACTGAATTGATACTGATGGTATTGCTTACCTGAGCTGAGCTGAGTTCACTAAGTTTCATTGACTGATCGAATACCATTGAGATCTGAGTACTGACTGAGAGTACTAAAGTTATTGAGATTATGAGTACTGAGATCATTAAGATTACTAAACTACTTAGATTACTGAGATTTTTGAGATTTCTAGGCCTTCTTGAGTCATATGACTAACTGATTTCTATTGATCATGGTTTGACAGAGAGTATCATGGAAACATGACATGGCTCTAGGCACACAACTAAATTATCGAGTACAAGTACCCCCAACACTCGATAGAATGAAACTAACAAGACACGACACTTTTTGAACACATGACAAACTCAACAATTAAAAATACAATAGTTAGGATTATTTCATGAGGCACTTGATTGTCATAATCTTATACATGGATAAGGTAAAAAATAATCATGGCTTAATTACATACTTCTAACATCATGAACACTTTATCAAGCAAGCATAATGCATAATCAATTATAAGGGAGTCATATTGAAAATGAGTAAGTGGCATGCATTTATCATGTAAACCACAATTGAGTCATTATTCATGATTTCTACTATACTAGGCATTTTATCAAACACCTTTCATGCACAATTTAAGGCATAAGTATGATCATCAATTTAATACAATATGATTCCACCATTTAACTCCATTGCATGGATTTCAACCCTATACTAACATAGTTTCATGAAAACATGGTAAAGATTCAATCTTCGTAGTCATACAACCATAACAACATGAACAAAATCAATTCACCACACAAATATCATGATATAAAATTTAAAAGAGGGTTCTTGGCCTTCATGGATGAAAGGGATCCATGAATGAATACTATGCATACCTTATCTTGTGATTCTAAAAAGATTGACGGAGAAATTTTTGAAATTTGATGGTGAATTCCCTTGGAATTGAACCTTCTATGAAAATCCTAGGCCTTGTTCTTGGGAGAAATTGTGAAAAAAGAGTATAATTTGGTATTTTTGAGCCTTAATCCCGTGTTTTTGATATATATATATATAGGGGTGGGAAAATGACCAAATTAACCCCAAGACACGGAAGTGTAATGCTGAAAACTGGGTGCAAAGGCTACACAAAGGGCGGCGCCTTTGGTAGAACCTTTTGTACCCTGGGTGGTGCCTTTGGTAGTGCCTTATGGAACTTAGGCGACGCCTTTGGTGTTGAATTGACCACAAAGTTTATGCCATGGGTGGCACCCCTTCATAGCCTTTGGCTACTGGTTCAAAATCCAAACGAGGCCTAAACGAATTCTGAAAATTCTGAAACTCACTTGAAATGTACCATTGCCTTGCCCCATCTCAACACAACATGAAAATTATAAAATGGAGGTCAGGAAGGTTGTCAAATAAATCTCCAAAGTTTGGAGGCTTAAAATGAGACTAAGTGTTGAACACTTATCCAAATTTTCTAAGTGTTGGATCTTTTAAAGAGCTTCAAGGAACTAAACGAGTTGAATTCAAATGCAAAATTTTGTGGGGTCTTACAATATCGCCCCCTTGGGAACATTCGTCCTCGAATGAGGCTGACTGAGACTGGAGAAAAGATCAATTGAAGTACGTATAGAACATACACAACTAAAAACATGAGATCATGACTGATATAACTAAAGAGCTGAATATAACATACAAAATATGCACTTCTGATGCATGACTGATAATCTGAATTCATGCATATCTGATGCATGGATACATGACTGACACGATATATGAATACATGACTGAAAGTATTAATAAGCTGATCACGCATATCTGATGCGTGAATATATAATTGAACTAGCCTATGAACATGCGACTAAACATGCAATGGTAAGGATACTAAGTTCGAACCGAAAACTGAGCATGGAACTGAATGCTAAGTTGGTAATGGAACAGAACATGATAATTGAGTTTTCTCCAAATTATAATGCATATCTGATGCATAATTACCTGACTGAATTGATATATGAATGTAGGATTGAATGTGCAATAGTGATTGACACCAAGCTTGTAATGGGAATCTGATATCAAGTTCTTAATGGTAGTTTGAATCATAGAAGTGAGAAGGTTTAAGAAAATTGTTATGGAAACTGAAAAGTACTGATGAACCCATGATTATGCTATAAGTATGCATGTACGGGCATATGAGGACATGACTGATACTGGAACATGATTCATAAATTCCGTGAATTGAACTTAGTCTTGAATGCATGGTGTACAACTAAAGTTGGGGCTTGAGGTCGACTTATGAGTACCCCTTACTCCAAACTAGATTCTCTACATAAAGAGAGAATAGGATGATTATGTTATGAAAGTTTGAGGGAATTATAGCATATCTCCTCCTTAGGACACTATGTCCCTTGAGGAATGCTGACCTTACTGAGATATTGAAGAAAGACTAAAGCGATGCATAAGGTACCTAGGAGCTGAATCATGACTGGTTATTTGAGACCTAAAACTAAGGCATGATACATAAACTAAGTTGAGCTTGCATCTACATGATTGGTTCATCTTAGAATAGTTTCATTCATGAGATTTCGGATAGTACGAATAGATGGAAAGATGGGAAACTAAATTGTACGAACTTGTCTGACTGACTGCTAGACTGAAGTACTGGCTGTTTAAACTAATTCCTGCTGATTGACTAATATGATCTATTGATTGATTAATGGTTAGGTACTGATCATGTAAGATTGAATGATATTTACTCTAAATAACTGGGCTAAGGATATGGAGTTTTTCTTATGAACATGAGAAAGGGACTAACTGAGTAATGTGAGATAGCTAAGCATGAATTCGTGCAATACTGAATTATACGAGGACGCAAGGCCAGGTGGATAACATAGTTCAAAAATATTCTGTAAGCTGAGGTACTGAAACACTGAGGACATGCATAAATGATAACTACACGCTATGGTCAAGCAACACCTAAATTTAGACTATGGTACTGATCTAATTTCTGAATTGAGGTTGACACTATATATAAGACTATAGTAGAAACTATAATTGGGACTCATACAGGAACTGAATGTTAGTTTCTGATAATTGAGGTTTAGACTGATATTGAGGTACTGAGACTGGATATTGATAAATACTTGAGAAAGATTGACATATACAAGGATCCGATGCTCAAAAAAATATTATATCAAACTCCACACTAGACTAAGGCCTGACGAACAAAATATAAACATCATGGATTTATGAAGAGATTCAAACTAAGGGTATACATGATAAAATCTGAGCTTGACTAATCACTGGGAGTAGAGAATGAGTTATATGGACTGAACCTATGGTAAAACATGACATGAGTGCCTTAATTATGAGCTGCATGACCTGAGTCTGAAATTTTTATGTTTATGGAACATGATTCGTAACACTAAGCAAACTGAAGCTCCTAAACCTGAAGAAACATGAACATACAAATAGGGGATCTATAACTTACCAGTGACTACATCAGGAGGACTTTCCTGATTCTGTCGTGATTGAAGTGTATAAAGTCTGTTTGCGCATTGCCCACTGATAGCGCTGGAATTGGCTCCGTGCTGATTTAGGTGATCGGACTGAGCTAAAAAATGACCATGCTGACTTCGAGGAATGGGTTTAGGACAATCTCAGACTTGTGACTAACTCACCACATTTAAAACATACACCACTGCCTGCTCTACACACACCCTTATAATGCTTACCACGCTCTTCGTAAAGCAGATAAGTAAGAATCCTGTTCTCATTACCCTGGGCCTTGGGGCTTGATGCCCCATCTCTACGATTATTTCTAAACTTCAGTACTGGTGCACTAGCTAAAAAGTGAACTAGGGATGAACATTTTTGATACAGCCAAAAATAATTACCACCCTGCCTCCCTGACTAAGCAAAACTATAACTACATATTCTGGCTCTCTTATTTTCTTTCTCCTTCTTTTTAAGCTTTTTCTCCTCGATCTGTTGGGCATAGATCATAATCCTAGATATGTCCATATCGCTAATTAACATCGCAATCTTCCACTCCTTAAACAATCTACCTGATACCCCTGACACAAACTTACTCATTCTGGATCTACAGCCTGCTACTACATGGGTAGTGTACTTGGCTAACTGAATGAACTTAACAAAGTATTCTTTTATGCTCGTGGAACTTTGTATGAGATTGATTAACTCTAAAACTTTGGCTTCTTTTTGCTCTAGGGGAAGAATATATCTAAAAAGGTTGTAGAAAACTCTTCCCACTCTATGGGTTCTGTCTCTGTACCCCTTTCTACCTTTCACTATTTATACCACGTATGGGCTACATCTTGTAGCTGATAAGTGGCTAACTCTACGCTCTCACTAGAAGTCACTCCCATGATGTCTGTGACTTTCTGAACTTGGTTGAGGAACTCCTGTGGATCCTCTTCGAACTTAGAACCGATGAATAAGGGAGGATTTATTCGAGTAAAGTCCCGAATCCTGGCTGCAGCAACATTGGCAACTGAGTTGACCAAAACAGTAGTTGGCTGTTCATTTTGAGCTATGACTGAACTGTCTAGAGTAGTGAATGCGTTCCTAAATTCTACATGAGAAATATGTTCATCCAGAAAATCTGTCTGAATGGGCTAAGGTGATGACTGATTTTTGGTTGCCATTTCATTAGCCCTTTTGGGAGGTATGTTTTGTAAATGAAAGGAAGAATTGGATTAGAATGAGAGTTAAAATCGAGCTCATGCTCACTGGCACGACATGAATATTGAAAGAAAGGAAACTATTCCTAAATTATCTCATAGCCTCCTGTACATAAGTGTGGTGCACAACGCACCCATGTACAAGACTCTACTAGATGTGGCTTTCATACTTCCTAGGACACTGTTGAACCTTAGGCTCTGATACCAAGTTTGTTACACCCCGAATCTGCTACCCGAAATGTTACTCGATGCTCATTACCCCGCCGGACCACAAGCTAATCCATAACTGATATTTGTACCTGTACACTACATAATATACCATATAGATGCATAAATATGTACTGAAAGGACATAAGGTTCAAAACTAAATAAAACATCTGATAAAATAATGTCTGAAAAATGGTACAATCAATACCAAAATAAATCTTAAGTAACTATCTGATATGCAATAGTCTGAAAGCCTCTAAACTATCTGAATAAGGAGTTGATGGGACATGTCCCCAACTAACTCCATCTACTAAAATAAATAAGTACTAAAAGATTGACATAATTAAATAATAACATCCTTAAATGATGAGGACTCACTTCTAACTGACTGCTAATATCTAGAATTTAATGATGCTCTGGAGCTCGTGTCTCTGAACCTATGGTATGAGAGTGAGGTATGCTAAATACAAGGGTTTCATATGCATGAACAATACTAATTGACTAACTAACATAAATGTGAGAATGTATAAATGCATACGTAACTGAATCTGACATTGTGATAGGACTGAATACTGAGTTCTGACTATTGAGTCTACTGATAACATAGATTTACTAATATTTGAGTATGTGAATACTGGGATACTGAATAATTTATTCTATTGATATTGATATCTGGGTCACTAATAAGTGAGAAATTGATACTACATTATTGAATACCGAGGTACTAATATTATGTTACTGATATATGAGTAACTATTTTTTACAGTTCTGATTTATAAAGAACTGGTCTGGTTGGTTGTATCTTACATTCCTGAAGCTGAATACTGATAACATGAGTGACTGTATCTGACAGTCCTAAATCTAATAGAACTAACTAAGTTCCATACTGTATCTAAGTTGACTGTATCTGATAGTCTATATTTTGATTAACTATCTGAGTTCTATTACTAAGACTGAGACTAAGACTGAACTGAGATTATGTGAAGTAATCATCTAACCGATATGCCTCAAAACAGAACTGGTGGGGTACAACCTGTAACCCTAGCTAGAAGGGTGTCAATTACGTGCTACGGGTAATAACAAACTGTGAGTATACCCTCACTGATAGGGAGCTCTTCCATCAACCCCTCCTGATAGGAAACTCAAATGAGATGTATAGATCTCTAAACGCGCAGGGTACATCTCTCCCTAAGCTGGCTATGTAGTTTTGGAATGTAGGGATTTCTACTAAGGATCACACCCTCTACTGACTGACAGTGTGTATCCTCATCCCTGGGTTCACTCGGTGCTGAATCCTACTCCCAACTGAATAGACACTAAACTGATTAACTAAACTAAACTGATACTTATAGTATTTCTTAGCTGAACTGAGCTGAGTTCACTGAGCTCTGTTGACTGACGGAATACCACTAAGATCTAAGGACAAACTAAGAGTACTGAAGTTACTGAGATTATAAGTACTGGGATCATTGAGATTAATGAAATACTAAGATTACTGAAATTTTTGAGATTTCTAGGTCTTCCTGAGTCACATGACTGACTGAGTTCTATTGATCATGGCTTGACTAAGAGTATCATGAAAACATGACATGGATCTAGGCACACAGCTAAATTATTGGGTACAAGTATCCCCAGGACTCGGTAGAATAAAACTGACAAGACATGACACTTCTTGAATACATGAACAATCTCAACAATTAATAATACAATAGTTGGAATTATTTCATGAGGCACTTGATTGTCATAATCTTATACATGGATAAGGGAATAAATAATCATGGCTTAATTACATACTTCTAACATCATGAACACTTTATCAAGCAAGCATAATGCATAATCAATTATAGGGGAGCCATATTAAAAATCAATAATTGGCATGCATTTATCATGTAAACGACAATTGAGTCATTATTCATGATTTGTACTATACTAGGCATTTCATCAAACACCTTTCATGTACAATTTAGGGCATAAGTATGATCATCAATTAAATACAATATGATTCCACCATTTAACTCCATTACATGGATTTCAACGCTATACTAACATGGTTTCATGAAAACATGGTAAAGATTCAATCTTGGTAGTCATACAACCATAACAACATGAAAAAAATCAATTCACCACATAAATATCATGATATAAAATTTAAAAGGGGGTTCTTGGGTTTCATGGATGAAAAGGATCCATGAATGAACACTATGCATACCTTATCTTGTGATTCTACGAAGATTGACGGAGAGATTCTTGAAATTTGATGGTGAATTCCCTTGGAATCGAACCTTCTATGAAAATCCTAGGGCTTGTTCTTGGGAGAAATTATGAAAAATGAGTATAATTTGGTGTTTCTGAGCCTTAATCCCGTGATTTTGATATATATATATATAGGGGTGGGAAAAAGACCAAATTAACCCCCAAGACACAAAAGTGTAATGCTGAAAACTGGGCACCTTTGGTAGAGCCTTTTGTACCCTGGGCGGCGCCTTTGGTAGAGCCTTGTGGAACCTGGGCGGCGCTTTTGGTGTTGAATTGACCACAAGGGCTATACCATGGGCGGTGCCCCTTCATAGCCTTTGGCTACTGATTCGAAATCCAAACGAGGCCTAAACAGATTTTGAAAATTTTGAAACTGACCCTGAATGTACCATTGCCTTGCCCCATCGTAATGCAACTTGAAAATCGCAAAACGGAGGTCAGAAAGGTTGTCAAATAAATCCCCGAAGTTCGGAACCTTAAAATGAGATTAAGTGTTGAACTCTTATCAAAATTTTCTAAGTGTTGGATCTTTTAAAAAGATTCAAGGAGCTAAAAAAACTAAGTTCAAACGCAAGATTTTGCGGAGACTTACACCTACTTTATTTCGTCAGTAAGTAAGTCAAACCGTAGCCCAGAGCTATACACAATGGGCTAACTTGGTGGAAAATGACCTAAAAGTCGAAAATCAACATTTAAAGAGTTATAACAACAATAAAGTAGTCATAAATGTCTAATAGATAAATTAAAGAGCAACAACCATCCCAAGATTCAGTAATGTCGGTACAAGAGCTACTACAAATGAACCATATGTACTGAATGGTCAAATATAATCTTTCCCAAAAATGAAACACTAGACATAAATAAAAAGAAGGAAAAAGGAAAAAATTTAACTCCAAGATCTCACCCAATCTCTAAAATCAACCTTACATAATCGCCGAATCAGCGGCGGCAACTAGCACTCGAATCTGTACCAAAAAGGTGCAACAGTGTAGTATGAGTACCAAAGTCACAGGTACTCAGTAGGCATCATCAGTCCACTGAACTAAATCATGGTATAAATACGATATGATACAAGGTAAAAACAAGCTAAGTTAATGTTAATTAGGCAAACCTGGAATTGAGTTTCAACATTTCTGTACATTAATAAACAAATGCATACAAAATAATAATGCAATGATCACACAATTATAACTATAAGATTAGCTACCATAAGCCAATAAGTGTGGAAGAGTAAATAACCTACCACAAGCCTCCATAAGCCTGAAGGGTGAAATCAAGGAGAGCAAATATCCCAATAACCATAAATTACCAATTACCATGCCATACCTAAGAACCATATCATATCATAATAACTCCCAAAATGTCAGACTTGAGCTAGAGCTCAATAGTATCATCATCTTTACCATTATTTCTCGGATTTGACCCAAAACTCATATCATCATCATCATCATCAAATGTCGGACTTAAACCAAAACTCGTATATATAGAATTATCATCATTAATTGTCTTACTTGAACTGAAACTCAATATTATTAGACCATATCAATAGACCATGTAAATAAATCATAATCATAACCGTATCACTAAATCACAATAATTATCCATCGAAACTTACTCAAATTAGCACTAACTCTCAACTATAGAACTAGAATAATCAATAAGTATTTAATCTCTTCACATCCCAAAATAAGCATCAATGAGGGTATATCATGCATAAATAAGTCTATAAAAGCTAACTCAAGTCTTGGCCTAAGGTAGGTTGGAGGGGCCCACTTCTAATCTCCGAAATTCATTTTAGGCAAAATCTACACCGAACTAGGCTAAGGTATCTAAACTCACTTCTAGATGTTAAATAAATCATAAGTAGCCCTAAGATAGAAATTTATCCTAAAATAAGAACAACTAAGTCAATTACACCTAAATTATGATTTCAAGATAGCCTAATTAGTCCAACTAAATCAAATATTTCAATCAAACCTCCAACACCTAAATCCCACCCCACATCTAGCATAATATCATAATCATACTTCGAAATAGCTCAATCTATGAAGAGGGTAAACCTAGCCTACCTGAATGTTGAATAATACGCTAAACCACCAATTTCTCTTTTTAAGAAGCTTCTGCAAGGTGCCACACTATCAAAATCACATTCTATCCATCAAAATAAGAATAATGATACCCATATTTCACTATAGTGCTTTGGATCCAAAATTACATAAAAAATCTCATGTAGGGCCCATTTATAGAATCACACTTTCTAAACAAACACAATGCCCCTCTATGTTCAAGGAACATTTGCCCTAAAAAGGAGGGAATTCCGAGCTCTAATGGTGTTATAATTAAGCTACAAAGATTCAAGGGATTTTAGAAAAATATTAAGGAATTAACCATGAAATTAGTGGAATCTTACCACAAATTCCATGAAGAATCGCATAAATTAACTATACCAAAGCTCCACAATCACCCATAATTGATTCTTCCAAGAATTCCCACTTTTCAAGGTTTAATATTCTAGAGATTGGTTGACTAATGGTAAAAATTGGGCTAAGTGGGGTATTTATACCCTTTCCAGGTACGTGATTGCCGCTTAAGCGGACACTAGACTACTTTAGCGGTAGGCGCTAAAGCAGTACCTTGCATACCTAGCAAGCTGCCAAGGTGGGCGCTTGCTGCTAAAATGGCTAGCACTTTAGTGACCAACTAACCTCTTAAGTGGTTCTTGCTGATTTGTTTCGGGCCGCTAAAGTTCCCTTCGCAAAAGCGCAAAAGGAAGTTATAGCGGTTGCACCAGATTTTCTTGCAGCAACTTATCACGACTCGAACCCAATCCTAGTTATGATGGGCAGTCTTAAACCCACCATGGGCCAAATACAATCCCTTAACCTTACCTCAAAAGCACATAAATATAAATAGTGGAAGCCAACCAACTAGTAATAAGAAGGATAGATAGTCATACATAAATTCTAAGAATCAAAGAAAGCAACCAACCCGCACTTGTCCATAAAAGCCTTTAATATAAGAATACTAAACTAAGTAGAGATGTGCCCCTGACTATGATAAAATAAATCCAAAAATGAAAAACTAGGACAATAAAAAATCCAACAAAATTACAGGGTCTTTCATTCACAACTTCGTAGCAAATTCATAGGAATATCGAATAACCTAATGCTGCATACGAGCAACAGAAAACTCATCAGACCCTACATCATGAAATGACGTAGAATCCAAGGATGGTCAGTGGGGATATCAATGGCATGTAACTTAAGAAAAGAGATAAAATAATGTCATTTATCAAAATCAGTCAAAACCACATGCACAACATTTGTACATACATATATAGGATGTCGGGATAGGGACAAGGGTCATGAATATGAGAGTTTAAAGTATAAACCTAAACTATGCAACATGCTCAATTCTAAAGACACTCATGGGCTATATAGATCCAGCTCCCCCTGATGGAAGAGCCCTAGTGCGTGTTAGCCGCATGAACTGAGGAAAACCGAGGAAAGGCTAAGACACCACGACTATAGCTCTCCTAATATATATATATATATATATATATATATATATATATATATATATATATATATTATTCACTAAGCACACGGTCACATGGACCCCAGAAACCGGTAAACATGATTTTCAGTGTTGATCTCTGAGACCTACACCTTGACAGTGAGCTACACAATTTCCTTTAAATCCAAATTAAAATACTTTGCAGATAAACCAACCACTAACCTAGGAGTCATTCATTAAGGCATTTACCAACTTGGAATCATCATACAATATACTTACAAGGTAATATATTTATGTTAAACCAATTTGTATAACCATTAGACTCCCAAGTTTCCTTTAAAATTCAAAACCATGGCCGCCAAGGCTTTCCAAAATCATATTTATCCATTTGTCCTATAATGAAATGCAATGGGTTCAAAATACAAGTTAAACCATGCAAATATTCATATTCAAATCACGTTTACAAAGTGGGCTGAGGTTAATGCCATTGTTAAGCCAAATTTTCCATCAATTAGGGAAAACCCATGTCCCCCATTCCAATCACTAAAAGAATGAACCAATTTAGTCCCACAAATCATAAGTTAAAGCATGAATAAATAATTTAATACATGAGAAAAGTAATTCAAGTAATAATCATTAAAACACCTTGACCCAAGTTCAAATCCACAATTTAAATCACATGAATATCCACTAAATTTATGCCATAATGTAAAGTTAAAGTTAGGGAAAGCGGAACTTGCCTGAGAAATGGAACAATTTGAAGAGGATTCAAAGTTTGAAGCTTGAATAGAGAATTCCTTGTAAAACCCTAGAGCTTTCTTGGGTCTTGAGTTAAAGAGGAAAAATGGTTTTGGTCTTTGAAAACTGAATGGAAAGGGGTTATTTTATGTTTAAAAGTCGTTCAAGGAGTATAAGGATCAAAAATCCCTCACCCCAAGTGAAAAAAACAAAAACTGGAAATTTTTAACATAGTAGCATGGAAAACCAATATTGTATAGGCTAGCCACCATGCCACACTACTATCGCTAAGCTCCAGTGGTGTGACACACCACTATCGCAGAGGCACACTACCTTGAAGTTCCAAAATAGCCTCGAACCCTTCCAAAAATTTTGAAACATACCCAAAACACACTTTTAACATCCCTAAACATAATTCAAGTCAAAAATCAATGTTACGTATGTGGGAGGGTCAAAAATAAAATTATTGAAATTTTACAATGTCTTACATTATCCCCCCTTTGTATTATTCATCCCCGAATGAGGAGTTAGGATATTTTTGGCATGATAATAACAAGAATACATCATAATCAAATAAAAAAATTGAAATACGATAAGAGGGAAAACGAAATTCATACCTTAAGTATTTTCATCCAATGTTAGGAATAAGAATGGTACTTGGTTTTCATATCTTCCTCTGATTCCCATGTAGCTTCTTCCTCCTTTTGATTTCTCTAGAGGACCTTCACTGAAGCTATATCGTTGGTCCTCAATCTACGGACATGCCTATCCAATATCTCTATCGGGACTTCCTCATAAGATAGCGAATTTGACATACCAACTTCCTCAGCTAGCACTATCAAAGAGGGATCACGCACACATTTTTCAGCATAGACACATGAAAAACAAGATGAATCAAAGCCAAAATCACTGGTAAATCTAACTCATACGTTACATTCTTACTTTTCCTCACAATTTGATACTGACCAATGTAACGAGGACTGATTTTCCCCTTCTTCCAAAAACTCATGACTCCTTTTATAGGAGAAACCCATAAGAACACCCAATTACCAACCTCAAACTCTAACTCCCTCTGCCTCACATCTACATAAGAATTTTGGAGACTTTGATTAGTTTTAAGTCTTTCTCTAATCATTATACCTTCTCCGTGGATTGGTGAACCAATCCAAGACAACAAAAACCTAGTCTCACCACCTCAAACCATCTAATAAAAAACCTGCACCTTCTACCATAAAGAGCCTCAAAATGAGCCATTTGAATACTAAAATGATAAGTGTTGTTGTACCCAAACTCTATAAGAGGCAAATGATCAACCAAACTACCCTTAAAGTGAATCACATAGGCCCTTAGCATATCCTCCAAAGTTTGAATAGTATGCGCCGCTTGTACATCTATCTGAGGGTGGAAAGCAGTGCTAAGGTTCACCTGAGTACTTAAACCTTTCTGAAACAAATGCCAGAATTGAGAAGAAAACTGAGTAAATCGATCTGAAATGATAGACATTGGCACTCCATGCAATTTAACTATCTCTAAAATGAACAACTTAGCATAGTCCTCACCTAAGTAGTTACTCCTCATAGGTTAAAAGTGAGAAGATTTAGTCATTATATCCACAATGACCCAAATACAATTATACTGATTACGAGACCGCAGAACACCCATTATAGAGTACATATTGATTATCTACACTTCCACATGGGTAACTCTATCTCTTAAGACATGCAACCAAGCCTCAAATTCTCAGCCTTTACTTACTAAAAAGTAATACACTTTGCCAAAAATTTATCCACATCTCTCTTCATATTATTCCACCAGTACATTTCCTTTAAGTCATGACATATTTTAGTTAAACATGGATGAAATGTATATCTAGACTTATGAGCCTTAGTCAAAAAAATTTCCCACAACTCATTAATATCAGGAATATACAACTTTCCTTGATACCTCAAGATGTCATCTCCCCCAATCTCAAAATCCATAACCTCTTATTGACCCACATCATCCTTAATCTGCATAAGTATGGGGTCTATAACTTATTTCTTCTTCACCTCAGCACCAAGAGATGACTTAAACACTTCCTGAATAGTCACTTCTCCATCCGCAGAGTACAAGAGATGAACTCCCAAGTTAGACAACCTATAAATATCCTTCACCAACCCTCTTTTCTCTTCATCAATGTGAGATATGCTTCCCATGGACAACCTTCTAATAGTATCAACAACTATATTAGTTTTACCTGCATGGAGTGAAGGCTCAAATCATATTGCTTAAGAAATTTGAGCCACCGCCTCTGCCTGAGATTCAATTACTTTTGCATAAACATATACTGCAAGCTCTTATGATTTGAATAAATATCCATATACACCCCATACAGATAATGGTGCTAGATTTTCAAAGTAAAAACCACAACTGCCAACTCTAGATCATAAGTAGGGTAATTTCTCTTATGAACCTTAAGCTTCCTAGAAGAATGAGCCACAACCTTACCATGCTGCATCAAAACACAACCTATTCCCACACGGGATGCATCACAGTATACAACAAATCCCTCAGTACCCTCGGGTAGGGTCAAAACAGGCACAAAAGTCAACTTATTCTTCAACTTATCAAAACTACTCTCACAAGAATTAGACCATAAAAACTTAACCTATTTTGTAGTTAACTTTATCAGCGGGACAACAATAGATGAAAAACTCTCCACAAACCTTCTATAATACCAGCCAAGCCCAAGAAGCTCTTAATATCGGTTGGAGTCATGGGTCTAGTCCACTTCTTAATTGCCTAAACTTTATATGGATCTACCTTGATCCCCTCACTAGAAACAACATTCTTGAGAAAGGTCACAATACTTATCCAAAATTCATACTTAGAAAACTTCGCATACAATTTTGGTCCGTAAGAGTCAGTAATACAATTAAAAGGTGATTGGAATAATCCTTCTCACTCTTAGAGTATACCAAGATGTCATTAATAAAGACTATAACAAACAAATCCAAAAACTACCTAATCACCCGACTTATAAGATCTATGAAAGTAACCAGAGCATTAGTCAACCCAAAGGACATAACCAAAAACTCATAATGGTCGTACCGGGTATGAAAATCAATCTTGGGAATATCAACCTTTCTAATTTTCACCCACCAGAGTAGATACAAAAAAGGGGTCAAAAATATTTTTAGGACCAAAACCAAAGTGTACAGCCATATAAGAGGTCACATAAGATAGGGTAGAACTCCGATCAATAAGGTAATAAACATCACGAGAAAAGAGTTATAACATACCAATTACAACATCTGGAGATGCCTCAGATTCTTGACAAGTAGCAAGTGCATAGAGATGTGTAACGGCCCAAAAAAACTCCCTTATCTCCATATAGTGCTTACAGTCCCAAAAGGCCACAAGCTAACCCATGATCTGGCACTTGTTATAAGTACTGAATAAAACTGATAGCATAAGACATGTGCAGAAATTTTACTAAAAATGCCATAAGGTTTTAACATACTGAATCATGAATCTGAATGCCTAATGACATACAGAAAAGATTGTTTAAAAAAACTGATAAATCAACTAACTATATGTATGTTCAAAAGCCTCTATAACTAACTGACTGTAGAGTTGATAGGAAAAAACCCCAACTAACTCCAACTGAATAGAAAAATTGAACTACTAAGATAAACTGAAATAAAGAAATCATGTCCTCAAAATATAAGGACTCACCACTGCTGCTGTTGATAATCTAATTTATTTATGCACGGTTAGAAAACTAAGCGTTCAAACCTATGATATAAGACATCATAGCAAAAAGAAAATATATGTGGTCAGTACTTTAAATATACTAGTACGAGTGACAAGGTTAGGCTGATATGCATGGTTTATGTACATAAAGTAAAGTAAAGACAGATTAAAAATCATGAGATAACTGAATAATTGATATAAATACGTGAATACTGTAAAATCTAAGAATGCATTACTAAGCATATAACATAATTCTAAAAATTATCTATAAATTAAAATACTACAATTTGGTAATTGAATACTGATAAAACTATATGCTATGGTCAAGCAAAACTAAACTAAATTCTGTACTGAATACTGAAACTAAAACTGTGGGAGGTATCATCTAACCGACATGCACAGTCTGAGCTGATCGAGGTCCAACCTGTGACCCCAGTTGGAAGGGTGCTAGTACCACTGGTACTAATAATGGTTGTGGTGTCAGTCCTAATCTAGCGGGTGACCCCTGAGAGCAGTTCTAAACTGGCGGGTGATTCCTGGGAGTGTTAGTCCTAAACTGACGAGTGACATCTCCTAACCTACACTGGTTACGTAGTTCTAGAACTTAGGGATTAATTCTAAGACCTAGTCCTAGATTATGGGTAGGCCCTTATCCCTAGGTTTGTTTGGTCCTGAATCCTACTCCCAACTGAACTGACACTGATTACAGGACTGAACTAAGCTTAACTAAACAAGGAAATAATCATGATAACTACTGAATGATACTGCTGATGGTTTATTTAAAACCATTCTAAAACTAATGAAATTATATAAACAACAAAGTTTTTGGGTATTCATAACCCCCAAGACTCGATAACAATAACAATTAGAACACATGAGAGCATTTGAAACCATAATAAGTAAGCATTACTCCAAAATCATTACTTAGACATTTCATCAAATATTTGAGGGTCATGAATTAAAGCACAGGAATAGTTAAATCAAGTGATAATAACATAGTTGCAACATTAAAACATGGGTTAAGGATTCAAGATATGAATAATCATCATTCAAAAGTCTCAAGGGTGAATTGCAACGAAAACACATGGTAAACATGATTTGAATCAAAGTTCAAATAAGCTTCATGAATATAATTTATAATAACATGTAAAAACCATAATTTAAAACTTAAAATGGATTCTTGGACTCCATGGGTGAAAAGAGTCCATGGATGAACATCAAACATACCTTAAAGCTTTGATCTTGAAAATGAATTAAATTTTCTTGGCCATTCTTGGATTGGGAACCTTAAATTCTTGATTATCTTGTAGAGAATATAATGGAGTCTTGAAGTTCTTGGGGAATCACCTTAAGAAGAAACCTTAATCTTGTTCTTGGGAATAAAGAGGGTTAATGGATTTTAAAACTGATTGATAATGGCTACGTGAGTTTATTTGGTAATTTATATCGTGGGGGGAGGGGGAGGGTTTGAGGGAAGGAAAAGACCAATATACGTCTACAAAGCTGAATAAGAATTGCTAAAAAATTTTAGTTAATGACTTAAGTATCTAACTTATCAACTAGTTGATGGCTTATCAACTCAAGTCGTCACTTTTGTAGTTGAGATGGTTATGGGTGATGACTTGGTTGATAATTCATCACTTAGTTGATAAATTATCACCTCAAGTCATCACATTTTATATGAAGTTGATAACATTCTAGTTAATGCTAATGACTTATTTGATAATTCATCACTTAGTTGACGGCTTATCACCGCAAGTCATCACCTTGATTACAGACGGACATACTAAGGTAAAATGAGCATAACTTCCACTCGGATATCTTATTAAGGTGAAACCAAATGCGTTGGAAAGAAGGTTCAAAGTTCTTTATTTTGGTACATAGTAGGACACCTGAATCGACATATGCTGGGAGATACACTGGTTTAAAGTTGACCCTAGCTAGAGCATTTGTCAAAACTCTATCGATAGAAAAGTCCTCAACTCATCTTTGAGTTAGGAGGGTATTATGACCTAGATCAATATACAAATATATTCACACATCATATATTTTCTAATCACACATGTATATACATAGAATAATTGAGTTCAAGTATGTACGCATAGTAAAAATGATTTAAATTCTAGCCTAAAAATGTGGGGTGTTACAAGATGATTCCAGCCAGTGGTAGTACCGAAGTGGTGCCTTTAGGTACAGGAGCCAAAAAAGTAGAGACCAGAACCTAATTAGATCTAATGGAAACCCTAACTAAAGGAAAATCTTATTGCATATGACCAAGCTAACCATAATTATAGCATTGATTTCTTCTTTCCTCACAGTATCCACAATGAAGTTGCCTACAAAATCGACAAAAAGGACAAAGTGGGGCTAACTGAGATCCACTAGCCTGAGACTAGGCACCCTGTTCCTTAGGATCACTGGTAGTCTAAAAACGATGATCAGCGAACGGCTTAGCTATTGAATATGAATTTCCCAGTTCTTATTCTTAGAATACTATCTACTAGCACTCCCACTGTTCTGCTAATTTGCACTCTACTATTAATATCTAAACTTTTTGTTCTACTTCTCTCCAGTCTATACCTTCTTCTTTTTTCTCATCATCCATCTACTGCATATAAACTGCCAGCCTGGAGATGTCTATATCATTATTCAACATAGCCATCTTACATTCTAACACCAAGTCATGGGACAAGCCAGAAGCAAATTCCTCATCTTGGAACTTATATTAGACACCAACTCTAGAGCATAACGGGCCAAGTACTGAATCTTTAGGGCACACTCCTTAACACTCATATCACCCTACTTCATGTTCACAAACTCTTCAGGCTTAGCTTTCTTCAACTTCTGAGGAAAGAAATGATTAAGAAAAGCACCTGAAAACTCATCCCATACCGCATGTTCAATATTATCACTCCTCATCACTTCCCAGTCCTCATACCACTAGTAAGCCATGTCCTTCAATTGATAGGAAGAAAACTCTACACCTTCAAAATCAATAGCATGCATCACCCTAAAAATCTTCTCCATCTCATCAGTGAACCCTTGAACGATCCTCCTCAACCTTAGAGCCTGTAATGATTGAGGGATTCAGCCTCATCAACTGGCCAACCCAAGTGAACTCAGATGAACTAACAGCGGAACAAACATAATCAAATCAATGAGACTGCGATGCCACCAATTGAGCAAGCGTATGAATAGACTGATAGAACTCCACATTTGAGATATTTCCCAGAGTGACTGAGCATGAGTATCACCATCACAGAAAGCCTGAAGAGAACTAGTAGAGGTAGGTGGAACCCCACGTGGAGTAGTACAGTCAGGAGCAAGGATAGTAGACTTGGTCCGTACTCCATAAACATGGTGAGTTCCCTTTATATTTTCCACAGGTAGGATAGAGGATCCATAGGAATTTCTACGACCGTAAGATCATTAGGAAGGCATGATCTGAAATGAGAGTAAGCCAGGAGTTAGAGAAGTTCTCAAGATAGCTAGACTCTATAACCCAAAATAGAAAACAACAAAGAGAAGCATTCATACATGCCTTGTAGCCTCTTCTTTATAAGTTTGGTACACTAAACACCCATAAAAGGGAATCTACACGATATGACTTTGTAAACACCAAACGACCCTAAATCATGCTCAGATACCAAGTTTGTCATGACCCAAACCCAAGCTTGGCCTTAACAATCAATCATAAACCCACCATGGGCTAGAGAAAACCCCCTTATCCTACCATTAAAAGTAAATAAATATAAATAGTAAAATCCAACCAACTATAGATAAGAAGGATAGATAGTCAAATGTTACTTCTACGAAACAAAGCAAACAACTAACCCTATCCCAAAAAGCCTCTAAAACCAAAATACTAAACTACGTCGGGACATACCCCAGACAATGTCAAAAAGAATCTAAAAATAAAATACTAGGAAAATAAAGAAACATACAAAGGATAGGGCCTTTTGAAAGATGGAGGCTCATCATTTCACATTAGATCCATAGGAATAACAAATCACCTAACACTGCATAAGAGCAACAGAAAACCCTTTGGACCATACATCATGAAATGATGTAGCGTCTAGGAATGATCAGTGGGGCGAGCACTGATATGTAACTCAAGAAAGGGGATAAAATACTGGTATTTATTAAAACCAGTCAAAACCACATACATAACATTTGTATATACATATATAGCATGTCGAGATAGGGACAAAGGTCATGAACATGAAATTTTAAAATATTAATTTTAACTATGTATCTCGCTCCGTCCTAAAGGTACATATGGGTTATATGGGTCCAGCTCCCCCTACTGGAAGGCCCTAGTGCGTGTTAGATGCATGAACTGAGGAAAAACAAGGAAAGTCTAAAGATACCAAGGCTATAGCCCTACCAATATATATATATAATCTGTTCACCAAGCATGTGATCACATGGACCTCTAATGCTAGCAAATGTGGTTTCCAGTATTGATCCCCTCGAAACCTAAACCTTCACGATGAGCTTTATAATCCCCATTAATCCCTGAACTTTAATAAATAATATGGATATACCATCCATCATACTTTAGGTATATCTGTACCATTTATTAATGTTCAGGGGTATATATATACCTTTTTATTAATGGCAAAGGTATATTTTACCTAAAGTATGACGGAGGGAAAATCTATAACATTTATCAAAGTTCAAGGGTATATTCTTACCTTTTCCAAAATTAAAATACTTTGCACATAAACCAACCATTAACCCAGAAGTCATTCATTAAGGCATTTACCACCTTGATATCATCATACAATATGATTGCAAGCTAATATATTTATGCGAAACCAATCTATATAACCATTAGACTCCCAAGTTCCATTTAAAATATAAAATTATGGCTATCAAGGCCTTCCAAAATCATAGTTATCCATTTGTCCTTTAACACAATACAATGGGTTCAAAATATAAGTTAGACCATGCAATTATCCATATTCAAAATCAAGTTTACAATGTAGGTTGAGGTTAATTCCATTATCAAGCCAAAAGTTTTATCAATTTGGGGAAACTCATGTCCCCTATTTCAACCACTGAAACAATTGATGTGCAATAGAAATATAGCTTTTGATGCTTAAAATGAGGAAAATATGCAAGTTTCTAAGGCCTTTTTGAAAGATATAATCTGTTGTGTATGTTTTATAGGAAATCGTGTTTTGGATGATAAGTTTGTGAAAAAAGGTGTTTTGGCCACTTTTGGAGAGATTATGGATGTTTGGGATATTTTCTAGCTTGATTGTGATTAATGCATGTTCGAGAGTCGAAGAAGAGCTAATAAACTAATTTTTAGCACCTACTAAGTCAACCTATGGGCCACATGTAGACCAATGGACCACATGTAGACCAATGGACCACATGTAGATAAAGCGGGTGACAGAAACCCAAAATCTCAAGATCTAACTTGCAAAAAAATTATCCATCTAGTACCTGCGCCCTGTGCCAGACCACAGGTACTACCTGTGCTCTGTGCCAGACCGTAGGTATAGGGAGCAGGTGTCCACCAACCCAATTTTCTCCTATTTTGTTTCATATTTGCTTTTAGAGTTTTCTCATGTACTATAAATACTTGTTATGTACTTTTTAGTAGAAAAACACACTTTTAACACTCAGAAATATATTTTGATTTTAAGATCCATCTTTGATCTTGGGATTTCCTTGTATTGACTTTGATTAATTGTTTAGTTGGTTGTGGGATTTCATTTATCTTGTCATTGTGATTTCATCCTTGCTTTCCAACTGAATGTTATTGATTTCTTCACAATCATGAGTGGCTAAAATCCATAGCTAGGGTTGTGGAAACCCTTGCGAATTGACAAAGTGGGGGAAGTGCAATTATTTGTATGAACTAATACCCATGTCATATATTGCTTTATCTTTGTTATGATTGATTTCTTAATGGGTGCACATATTAGGATCCCGTCTAAATATTGCTACTTACTCCAAAAGAGAATTAGTGACTAGAAAAAGATAAAGATAACAATAATTTGAGAGTTAATTATCGATCCATTGCCCATAATGGAATACAGTGAATGACTGTTAGCTTTTATATAATAACTAGAGACTCAAAAGTTAAGAGTTAATTGGGATAAATATAAGGGTTAGTAACTCAAAACCCTCAGAATCAAAAGGTAAAGGGTGAAATCCTTCTACTCGTCCAAAAAATTATAGGAGGTACATAACTTATTGATTCTGCATGCAAGGTATTAGGTTGGTTCAACAATACACGATAACCCTATGGAGTTGAAACGCCAGGGGGAACATAATACTAGTGTTCACTTACAACTGATTTTCAACCAAGTTAATACTGTTCATTGCTTGAGACTACTACAAACAAATCCCCCCATTTAATTTTCCTATTTTGCCTATAGACTTTAACCAGTGAGATCTGCTAAGCCATGTGTTCCCTTAGGATTTGACCCCAACCTTAGTTAGGTTACTATATCTTGACAGTGACTATACCATCATCTAAAAGGAGGTGTTGCTTGGACATCATCAGAAAATTAGCTTCGTTGTTGGGGAATACGATGTTGATTAGTGATTTATAGTTTTGCAGTTTTTGGGTTTTTAGTTTCTCTTTTGGTTCTTAGTTGGGCATACACCGGCGTATACCTAGCATACAGAGTAGAGTCAATCCCTTACTACTAGTGAATCTAAATTCAGAGAGGATCCAACAAATACAAAGTAGGATGTCTGAGCCAAAAAGAATTGATAATCCTGAAAGGGTTCATCATATTATACCTCTTGCCAAAAGAGTACAAGTTATTATTGATCACCAGACATGTGAGCTATTAGCTTAAGCTGAAGTAGAGAAAAGGGCAATGGAGAAAGCTAAGAGAGTAGCTATAGAGACATTGATTGCTGAGCAGATACCGGTAACAGACCACCGAGCAGTAGTCAGTGGAAACTACAACAGAGCTAGAGGTGCTCGTGTTCAAGTAATCCTTGTATAAAAAAATGACAAATAAGATTTGGGATATGTTGAGTTGACCGAGATTGGAGCTATAGTTCCTCCTATTTTCCCCCCAGGCATAAAGTTCGACATCATGATGCAATGAACCAACTTCTAAATTTAAAAGGTATGTTTGAAGGTCTTCCTACAGATGATGCAAATATACACCTAGTTAATCTTCTCGAGATCTGTAGTTCGTATACAAATCCAGGGGTAAACCAGGAAGCACTTAGACTGAAGCTTTTCCCCATCGCACTTATGGGAGAAGTATCTTTATGGTTAGGGGAATTTCCAAGAGGCTCTATCACGACTTGGAATTACCCGCGCAGACAATTCTTAAATAGGCTCTTTCCTCCATCAAGGATGTTATAGCTCAAGGATGAGATCTATAATTTTAGGCAGTTGTAGTTAGAGTCCATGTACGAGGCTTGGTTCAGGTTTAAGAAGAAGCTGAGCATAGTATCAAATCATCAGTTATCAGGGATGAGCTTATTAGAGATATTCTGCAGAGCCCTAACCATCAGCTCCAGAGCCATGGAAGACATGAGATATCGTATCTGGAGGATATTTTATGAGATTAAGATGGGAGGAAACATCGGATATTTTAGGCTAGATCTTACTCACTAACCGAGGGTGGCAAACACGAGAGACTGAGAGTGGATCTGGTACATATGCAATTAGTGCTTCCTATGACTAGAGAGCAACTAATAATATAGTAGCATAAGAAATTGCATTACCAAGGATTGATTTAGGGGTGCTAGAAAAGCAGTTTGCAGCAGCTAATTTTGAGAATGTGAATGCAATAACAGCACATAGGTCATCTTCCAAAGCGAATGAGTTAGAATTAGAAGAGGAAGCTAATTATTTGGATTGTCAAATGGAATATTTCCAAGCCCAAGGATAAGGGAACAAAAGTCAGAACTATTATAATAGATAAAGAGACCATAGAAGAGAGTGAGATAGTAATTGAGGGATAAGAATAGCTACAGAGAAAAGGGAGAATGGTATATTCCACCTAGTAGACACGATGTAGAATCCAAAATGGAGGAGATGCTGGATAAGCTGGTGAAGGGTTAAGAAAGTCAGGAGGCCAGCCTTAAGGAGATTAAGGCTGATATTACAGGGTTGACCCAGAAGATCAAGTCATATACCACTGCTATCATGCAATTGGAGCACTAGTTTGGAAAGATGTCAGCAACTCTAAACCAGGGGCAGGAAGGAACTATTCCAAGCAATACAATGCAAAATCTAAGAAATGATGGTCACATACTTGCTATTACCACGAGGAGTGGTACACTACTATGGAGCCCCCACTACCTATTAATGATGAGACACCTGTTGCTGAGTCTGAGTAGGTAACAAGTGATAAAGGTACAGTTATTGAAGAAAAAAGTAAAGATCCAGTCATTAAGCCAGAAGTTTGATAGATTCCGACAACACCCCCATCTTTTTCTCAATAATTGAGGAAAAAGAAAGAGAAAGAAAAGTTCAAGCAGTTCATTGAGATGCTAAGAGAATTGAGCTTGAACATACCTCTTTTTGAAGCATTAGAGAAGATGCCTGGATACGCCAAGTTCATGAAATAGTTGGACACAAGGAAGAAAAAAGAGACTTTTAAGGACGTTGATGGTGTGCACCACTGTAGTGCAGTCACGCCTGGGTCCTTTGCATAGAAAAAGGGTGATCCCAGTGCATTCACCATACCATTCATGATTGGGTCATCTCGATTCGCCCGAGCCTTATATGATTTAGGGGCCATTATTAATTTGATGCCTCTAGCCATATTCAAGCAATTGAGCTTGAACCCTTCAGAACCGACTTTGATGCGACTATTGATGGTTTACCACATAGTAAAGAAGCCTATGGGAATCTCATTTGATATGATCGTAAGGGTGGATGACTTTATCTTTCCTACTGTCTTTGTCATCTTATACTATAAGGTTGACACCGAGATGCCTAGTATTATAAAAAGACCATTCATGGCCACAAGCAGAGCTATGGTTGACATGGAAAAAAGTAAGATACAATTTAGAGTCAACAGTGAGGAGACAATATTCAACATCTGAAAGTCTATAAAGCATCTAATCGACATAAGGGTAGTTTCGGTAATTGATTGTATTGATGACCAGGAAGGATATTCCTATAGGTATCTTGATGAATTCTGAGTATTCAAGATTCTTATACCGTGTTGCGTCGTTAAATCAAGAACTACATGGAAGGCAAATCATGGGTTTATTGGTGAAGTCTGAGTAACCAATATAGCCACGTCATGCCGCAATGTTAAATCAAGCACTGAGTTGGAGGCAACCCACTATTTTAGTGTTCATGTTTATGTTGTTTTGTTTTTTTGTAGGTTTTTAGCTTTTGAACCTTACGAAGAATATGGTAAAAATTGCTACATTCATCGATTTCTAAGTAAGGGGACTATGTGAGCAGTCCACCATGGTCATAAGTCCCACATGGTAAGTTGAGTAATAAGTTTAAAAGTTGAACTTTTGAGGCTGAAAAATAGTAAGTTACAGACTCTGGCATTTAATTTTACTTTTGGGACCTAAAACTTAGGTTGTGCGACCATAAGTATCTAGAGAAATGTTGAAAAACCAAATCCATATTGCTAAAAAAATGGGCCAAAATTTTTGGCTAGGTACCTGCGCCCAGTACATGCGAGCCACAAGTACTACCTGCACCCAAGGCCCGACTGCGGTACATGGTGCGGGTACGTGCCGCGGGTAGGTCAAATTTTGGGCCCATTTTTTATTTAAAATTTTGGGCCCTCCAACATTTAAATATGACCTAAAGCAGACCCCCACCTAGATAAAACATTATTACCTTTATTCTAACCCTCAAAACTTCACTTTTCTCTTTAAATTCAAACTTTCCACTTAAAACATAAACCAACCCCACACTTAAGTAAAGGCTAAATTGGCACTTGTTTGAGATACCAACTTATACCAACACGCTAAAAACAAGTTTCAACCTTGGTTTTGCTTAAGGTAGTCATTATTATCTTCCGGTTCTTCATATAAGAGGTAACTTTCTTGGCTTCTAATGGTTATATTTTGGTTTATCTATTGTTGAAAAAATTTGATATGTGTACTTCATTGAAAAATATATATACAATATCATGCTTGTAAGTGGAATCCTTAAAGTATCCTAAAATCATAAGATAGGTCTTTGTTTTGAACTAAAATCCTAAGTTTAGGCCCTGGCCGGAAGTTGAACTTAAATGAATAGAGTAATACCACGATTTGAACATGTTATTTTCTTTGAAATTTATGATTCTTTATTAGTGTGGATACATTTGACTTGTAGGGATTTCAAATAGGTTATAGGAGTGTGAAAATTGAGGAAAAATTTGAACTTTTAGAATTTTGAATTTTTCTTCAACTTTTGCTATCCCTCACTTTTGTTAGAAACTAATGACTGGTATTTTAGGTATACATAGAACCTAAATCAGTGGAAAAGGAAGAATGGTACTTTGAGGAGACAGGCAGAGTCTCCTAATCCTAACGGATCAATGAAGAAGTACTCGAGGTAACAATGTAGGGTAACACAGAGAGTCATATGAGGGCAAACTCGCTAGGCTACTCAATCTGTTGTAGCCTGGCCATACTCCTTCATCTCATGATCATAAGGAGGTGGAGACAGAGTTAGAGACTACTCCACATATTGCTGCTCAGGACCCCCAGTCTAAGGAGGGGTCCTAGGATTTATCTGATGAGGTTGCGCAGTAGCAGTCATCTATGGTGCCCCAGTCTAAAGATGGTATCACAACTCATGTATAGCAGATAGAGGTATACAATTTGATAAAGGTGCTGATTAGCCTTCCCACGATGCTTCAGTACAATAGAGTCTTGCTCCTGCACCTACCCTAGATGTACCTCTTGAGGAGGGACATCAAAGGCGGTGTGTGGAAGGGATGCAGGAGATTTATGATATTGATAGTCATGTTTAGGAGTTGGGCATGCCTATGAGATGTATTTCTGAGGAGCATCAGATTGACTTATTAGGGATATAGTGACTATCATAGCTACAGGAAATATTTAACAGATATTAGCTAGAGTGGATGACCAGACCACTCAGTTCCTACATATCAACTATAGTACATAAGTTTTATGTATCCTATAGAGCTACCATAGTCCATACTATGCACCATCATCCATGCTTTATCAAATTTACATGACAGCCACAACTTGATCACACACTAGTTAGAGGGATCAAAGTTGACATATTGATAGAGACTATCCACAGAGTCATATTTACCCCATATTACATCACTCTTGCATCTATATTTGAGTATGACCATAGACTAAGGATCAAACGAGATTGACATATCATACAGGATGCTGAGCACCAACTAGAGAGGGTTAAAATGGCTAGGTCTATAGCCAGTTATATTACACCACTCGGTGATGTGACCCTATGGATTGAGGGTCAGGCTATGATCAAGAAGGGCCTCTTGATAGTAGAGGCCAAGTTTTGGTGGTTACTGATTAGATACAAACTGATACCCACTATTTTACATAACACATTAATATAGGAAAGAGCAGCATTGGTTGTCTGTCTGATGGCCGGGGATGATGTTGATTTTACAGCTATTCTGAGACTGCGCTACATGACAGAGCCTTTGGTGAGCTTACTAATTTTCCATTTTCTTGCATGATCCAGAGGCTATGTGATAAGGTCGTAGTGCCTGGGTTACCAGGTATTGATGAGAGAGTACCTGCTACCACGACTGCACAGATGAGGATCATGAAAGGTTAGCACCTTTTGGTATATCTAGGAGATTAAGACAGGGGACAGCAGTACCACAGGCCCAGCCTGAGGGGCCAGCAATTTTTGTAGATCCTGATGAGTCAATACAAATCATGTGGGTGTTGGTATTGATATAGACATACAGAAGAAGAGAGATTCTCTAGATTTGAGAATCTAGGTATTGGTATTGACATAGATACACAGGGAGAGGGGATACAAGCCAATTCTTCTTTAGCCCTAGCTTTGAACTCAGATTCGGTTAGTACATCTATAGAGCCTACTCGCCCATCCACTATAGCTTTATGATAGGTATGATTACTATATCCATTAAGTCTATGTAGAGCTTAGTGAATGGCCAGAGGGATACAGCTACTTAGTTGAAGGTGGTTGAGACCGAGATGACTACCCTCTTTGGGCAGATGAAATCAAGGGCTAGGACTAGAGTTGAGCAAGTAGAGGCTAGATGGGAGGCTGCTCAGTGAGCCATACTGTCAGAGCTGTATCTAAGAGGGACTAGAGTTGAGCAGGTAGAGGCTAGATGAGAGGCTGCTCAGTGAGCCATACTGTTAGAGCTGTATGCTAATTCTTAGATACAGATCGATGAACTAGAGAGACGGGTTACATCCCGATATACAAATATAGGTACGCTAGATCTAGTTCAGCTGAGAGAGGATTATGATATCTAACTAGTAGAGGTATGCTCTCTTTCATAAAGTCGTGTAGCAGCTACTCCCTCGACTTTACCTTCTGTGATCTAGATATCATCTTTGCATGCGCCAAGATACTTTGACTTCTTTGCGAAGGATGAGGAGGAGGTCCCAGTACTTGGAACCAAGAGAGGTCACTTAGATAATTTTTAGGATACTGATATGATAGAGGAGGAGGCCATTAAAAAAGCCAGTCATAATTATTTAGAGATTGCATTCATCGACAGGAAGAGGCGTACATCTATAGCAGAGGGTTCATCCATTAGTAGTGCACCACCACTATCGCCTTCGCCAGCTTATATTCCCCCATCTAGGGATGCTCTTGACTCGAGCGCCTAGTACATCCCAGGTATGTTCTCACTTCCTTATGTTTTGAGTTATTTTAGTGCATTGAGGAAAGTACACAGTATTTTAGTTGGGGGTAGGCATACCATGCCACCGTAGGTTTTTTTCTGTGCTTCTTTTCCTATCGACCTTAGTATGATTGAAGAACTGGTAAGTCTAGGATAATTATGTGTCATATTGTGTTTTCCTTCATGTTGTGTTTTGTTTGTGTGTAATTAGAAGATTTTTGAGTATTTAGGGCAGTAGTCATATTTTTATTGATTTTTCATGCCCTCCAAAATTTAATATTTTAGAACTGTGTTGATGTATATATGTGTGAAGTTTGTGGATCTTGTTATGATATTAGTATTAGGGATATGATAATCACTTTAACAATTGCATGAACAGGATAGGTTGTAGTTAGTGACATTGACTCTATGTTATGCATGTGTGAGATACTACCTAGTTCCTTTTGTATGTCAAATTCATAACTTGTCTGGTTAGTCTTGCCTAGGTTGAAGGATATTCGGTTAGGAAAGGATCACAAGTCGTGTTTTATTTCAGTTCACTTTAGACTAAATGACCTTCCATGTGTGCATTATATCCTTTGATCCCTGCTTTGAGCCTTATAAACCTATTTTTTCTTGTTTTAACCATTTACCTTCCAATTTGTATTATAACTTACCTGTTTTGGCCCAAGTCCTCCTAGGACTTTGTGCACCTCAACACAAGTAAAATGCCTAAGTTGAAGGTGGCTATCATAGAGGTGCATAATATAAAATGGGTATGAAGAAGGGTAAAGAGAAAAAGTTAGTAGGGCTGGGTGTGGTAAAAAAAAAAGAGAAGGAAAAGAAAAAAATTGTGAAAAATAGAAAAGGAAAGAATAAAAGACCACACCCAACCTGAATGTGCATAAAATAATAAAGGGGAGAAATAAGGGTGGAATAAAGAGGAAATTGGCTAATAAGTGAGACCCCAAAGTTATTGTAGTGTCAAGGAGGCTTAGTCACTTCATATGTCCATATGTTCCATACTATCCCCCCAAGCCTACAAAGCCGATAAAAGTACTATAGTGATCCTAACTTGACTATCCGAATGTTAAGGTAAAGAAAATAAGGACAAGCCTATGGTATTTGACATGCATTGATTGGAACTTCTTTGTTGAGTGTGCGTGTCTCTTTACCATCCCTGCATTGACATGCATGATTTCATATGAGTAAGTGGGACATCTTTGTTGTGAAAGCACTTGAGTTATGTTGCTAGGTATTTACTTGTTTGGGTAGTGTAATTTTTATCTATGAGTGGTTGTCTATTGCTAATTTAATTTCCATGGATTAATTCCATTGTGTCATACTATTGTACTTTATGTTCATACATAGTTGGTTTTGAAAATTGAGATTGGAGGGGGATGTTGTTACTTGAACTTAATGTGATGACTGACTTCCTTGAATAACTTAGATTGTCCTAGTTAAGCATTATTTTTGTTTGTTGTGTTTTTGATGCCTGAGGACATGCAAACATTCTAAGTTGAGGGTGTTGATATGCTATAGAAATATAGCACTTTCAACGCTTAAAATAAGGAAAATATGCAAGTTTCTGAGGCCTTTTGTGAGATATCATCTATTTTAGGTATGTTTTGCAGGAAACCATATTTTGAGTGATAAGTTTGTGAAAAGGGTGAACAAAGGTGTTTTTGACCACATTTGGAGCTATTATGGATGTTTGAGATATTTTCCGACCTGATTGTGATCAATGTATGTTCGAGAGTCAAAGAAGAGCTGAAAAACTAATTCCCAGCACCTACTAAGTCAACGTACGGACATATGTAGACCTACGAACCACATGTAGACAAAGCGAGTGCCAAAAACCCAAAATCTTGAGAGCTAACTTGCAGGAAAATTGTCCATCTAGTACCTATGCCTTGCACCTGCGCCCTGTGCCAGACCGTAGGTACTACCTGCACCCTACCAGACTGCAGGTTCAGGGAGCAGGTGGCCACCGACCCAATTTTCTACTATTTTATTCGGGCTTTATTTTTAGGGTTTTCTTATGTGCTATAAATACTTTAAAGTACTTTTTAGTAGAAAAACACACTTTTAACACTCAAAATCATATTTTTATTTCAAGATCCATCTTTGGTCTTTAGATTTCCTTGTATTGACTTTGATTGATTATTCAGTTTACGATTGTGGGTTTTCATTCTTCTTGTCATTGTGATTTCATCTTTGCTTTCCAGTATGAATGTTATTTATTTCTTAAAAATCATGAGCGGCTAAAATCCATAGCTAGGGTTGTGGAAACCCTGGCGAATTGACGAAGTAGGGGAAGTTCAATTGTTGATATGAACCAATACCCATGGCATGCTTACAGCGCCCAAGCACACACGTAAGTATACATGGTCTACCAAGTTGTAAAGTGGACTTCAAGAAAACCGAGTTATCGATCCCACAGGGACTTGGTTTCGCCAACTATCCAATTCTATTTTAATGATTGAAAAAAAGTAAACAATAAAGTTTTGGAATTGTAAACTAAAAAGTAAACTAGACTAATGTGGAAAAGTAAATGACTTAGGACAATCAATGGATAGAGAACCAGGGTTAAGGCTTACGAACAATCATACTCCATTATTGAATTTCATTCATTAAATTACTTATCTTGGTTGTTGATTCGTAGGGTTAATTGCATGATCATAGTTATCCAACCTCTAATCCTTTACCTAAGTTGAACCTTACAACTACATCGTTGAGCAGGGATGTAATAATTCAATTAGGTTATTTAAGCTATCATCCTACGGGTAATCAAGTAAGGCTTCTAAGTACATCCTTGTCCTAGATGCTTATTCGAATTCCTTATTTTATAAAGAAATAAGAATCATACTTTATCTATTCCCACGTTCTATCTCTCTATTCCCTCCCCCGAGATCACAAGGTCAATAATACATGTATTCTAATGGTGATCAATCCTCAAAATAATTAAATCGAGAAACAAACAACCATAATGATAAGAAATTAACCAAAATTAATTCAAAAAGAAAGTAGTTATGATCTTGGCCTTAACCCCGGAAAAGGATTTTTATCCTTTAATGGACATATTCATCATCCAATCTCTTGGATTGATGATACAAACCATAAAGAAAACTAAAGTAAAGAGATATAAACCCTAAAAAAAGTGTTGAGTAGCCCCACAACTAGTCCAAGATGTCCAAAAGTATGTAAGAACGTGATATAACATGTATTTATATTATTGGAGCAAGCCAAGTCCGTGTTGGAGTTGGAAACGTTCAGTTATTGAGCCCGGGAGTGGAGAGGGCGCCGCCCTGGCTCTAGCCACGCTCCAGGCAAAATAGCGCCTTGGGTTGAGTGCCGCTCCAGGCAAGGCGTCGCCTCCATATTTCCTTGTTTCACTATTTTGGTGACTTCTGAACCATTTAGAGCACTGCACACGCCAAAAATCCTTGTTTCACTATTTCAGATGTCCAAATTTGCGTCAAGTTCTGTATTGTGCTTCCGCGATCCATTACAAGACATTTTGAGTTGTGTCCACTTAATTATAAGCTTGCATATATTTCATATATCATCATAATACATTCACCAAGAATCATATACCATTAAACACAACAATTTAAAGCTCAAAACAAAACAACATCCAACACGACGAACTAGAAACACGAGCTAAGACAAGGCTCCATTCACTTTGATCTTTAGCTTGACCATTGAACATTATAATCAAGTTTTTTAACATATAAATACACAATAACAACCTCAAGAACTCATTAATCACATAGAACCCAACACGATAGACTAGAAAAACACCTAGCTCAAGATAGTCACACTAGTTTTCTCGGTTGAATTCTAAATGATCAATTTGAATCAAAACTTGTTTGAAAACACCATTAAACACTGTAAACAAATAAATGGACACTTAGATGCACATTTATATCATTATAAACACACTAAGAACATGAATTATCCTCAAAATAAGGCTAAAAACACTAGAATAGCAAGGGTAGAATGCATAAATACACCCAACATCACCACCCCACACTTAAAGCCTTGTTCGTCCTGGAACAATTCTTAACTATAAGCATCATGAGCTGAAGATACTCCAAACTTTTACTACATGCAAGAAACTCAAGCTATTACTACAATGACTATATGGAATGCAAGTTTACAACATTACGCATGTTATACATAATTGAAAGCTCAAGAATCCTATTCCAAAATACCCTAGCCTCAAGAATCAATACATGGCAAACTCATGCATATTTCTCAATATAAAACATCATACAAATCACCCACATTCATTAAACATGTGCCCTGACAATAAAAGAGTTACCCATAAACACTCACAATAATGCAACTATCATAATGGGTAAACAAATCATACGCTCACTCTCACAAAGAATTCACAAATTACACATAATGAACCATAGGCTTGCCCTTAGTGTCATACTCCACTAATATTAGAAAGTGAAATTTAGGATCAAATAGGTCTTTTCCGGGTTGTAATGTAGGCTAAGGGATGGGTAGGAACTATTTTGTCCAAGAATAGTGGCTATCTTCACTAAGTGCTTTAATACATCACAATTTTTCATATAAAACCACCTTCAACAACCTATTCACACTTTTTCCATCTACCCATATCTTTTTGTTAAGAGCCATCTCTTTTAAGCATTTTTATAAACACATGGTGGGCGTTGTCTATTCCTTCAAGATTTATTTTTTTTTCTTTTTGACAACCATGGAAATATTTCTTACACCATTTACATCACTCCCAACCACCACACATCAAGTATAAACACCAATAACTATTATCTTGGGGCATCAATTTCACCTTTTTCTTCTTCAATTTCTCAAACTCCTTTCTCAAATTTGTTTTTTTCATTAAAGAACTTAGGAGCTTTTTGGATCAAATTAAGGTCTATCAAAGAAGGGATTGGGCTACTTATAGGATACCAAAGAAAAGTCTAAAGGCGCAATGGAGGTTAACAAGGATAATGCACAAAGAGTAGGACAAATAGAAAGTACAAAACAAGGCTATCAAAGAAATGCCTAAATCTTTTCTAAACCCACACTCTTTATTTTGCTTTGCACATACATTGGGCAAGTTCTAAACATCATATTCAACAAGGAATACACAAATATTTTACACACATGGCACATGTTCGATTCACATAGGATCATCATAGACTCCCAACCACATAATAGCATGAATTCAAATTTTAAGCCAACAAGTACAAGAGTCAAAACATGAGCCTTAGAGTCTCAAAAGTAGAAATTCCCTCAATCAACATGCTTTTATCAAACAAAACACTTGCACCATGCAATCAAAAATAGCACCAACTCAAATATCTCACTTATTCCTATCCTAAAAAAAAATTAAATAGAGCCAAAAATTAGGAATTTCCCAATTTTCCCACCCCATACTTAAAAATCTACTTTGTACCCAAAGTGAACTTTTAAAGTAAGAGATAAAAATACTCCTCGAGGCCTCTAGGCCAAGCTAGTAGCATCTTTAAATATCAAGAAGGTTCATGGACCCCACACTCAGTCTTCGCCATGCTTCAACCTCAGGTTTCCGGTACTCAGACTTCTTATCAACCTGCGAGTCAACCAAAAATAAAAACTACATGATATATAAAAAACTAAAAACTAAAAAGAAAACATACCTTATCTTGGGTTGCCTCCCAAGAAGCGCCTAATTTAGTGTCATGGCATGACCCAATCAACTTTTTCCTCCACTTTTAAGATATGAACTTCACCCCCAACTTCTCATCCATCTTTTTCCTTGCTCATAAGGTGATGGTACAAAGATTAAGGAACTGAGGAATAGATTATGCATGGTAACCCACTCGGCCTCAAAGTGAGGTGTGTTTTTATATTGTTTATCTGGTCTTGTTCCTCATCTTCACACTCTTCCACTATTTTAAATGATTCCACAGACAAGAAATCATCTAAACACAATGTAGAAAAGTGCTTTGAGTGAGGCCTAACCAATCCCACTTTAAAATTCACACTATCCACAACACCCTCACTCTTATTCACCTTCTCAATTTTAGTCTTAAGAAAAAAATGACAACTGAATGGTTGCGATTAATATGGTGATGGTAGTATCTCCTTAACCTTCAACAATTTTAGTTTTCGAGTAGTCAGACTTTCTCGAACTGTTAGCAACTTTGTCTTCAACAGGTTGGGAAGTCAACTCTACTTCTACCTCCTTAATTATCTTTGAAGCCTCCCGGTGGTTCTTCATGTCTGCTAACAACTGCTCTTGAGACACTAAAAGTTGTTTGAGCATCTATTCCAAGTTAATAGTTGCACTACCAGAAATTTGCTATTTTCCGACAGAAATTTCTGACTAAAAAAGTAGTCAGAAATTTCTGACTACTTCAGTTGGAAAATTTACTTTTTTTATTATTTTTTTTTATCAAATATTTTCCCTATAATATTTGTGACTACAACAGTCAGAATATTTGATGGTAAATTTTGGAAAATATATATTTCTACTGTTGTAGTCGGAAATATAAATAATTAAATAAAATATTAATAAATATATAATCAGTACAAATGTATTTTCGACCATTGTAGTCCAAAATATAAATAAGTAAATAAGTAAATTATTAAATATATATATATATATATATATATTACCACTGTAGTCGAAAATACTAATAGCTAAATAAATATATGACTAAATATATAATTATACTAAATTAAATAATTATTTAAATAAATTATTACCAATATATTTTCAACCACTGTAATCGAAAAAATAAATAATCAAATAAATAAATTATTAAATATATATTTCCAACCACTATAGCCAGAAATATAAATAATCATATAAATTAATTATTAAATATATGTTTTCGACCACTGTAGTCGAAAATATAAATAATCAAATGAATAAATTATTAAATATATATTTTCAACTACTATAGTCAGAAATATATTTAAATAAATTAATACCAATATATTTTCGACCACTTTAGTCGAGAAAATAATTAATCAAATAAATGAATTATTAAATATATATTTCCGACCACTATAGTCAAAAATATAAATAATCAAATAAATAAATTATTAAATTTATATTTCCAACCACTGTAGTTGAAAATATAAATAATCAAAAAAATAAATTATTAAATATATATTTCTGACTACTGTAGTCAGAAATACTAATAGCTAAATAAATATATGACTAAATATATAATTATATCCTTATTTAGAAATTAAATAATTATTTAAATAAATTATTACCATTGTATTTTCAACTATTTTAGTAAAAAATATAAATAATAAAAGAAATAAATTATTAAATATATATTTTCGACTACTGTAGTCGGAAATACTAATAGCTAAACAAATATCTATCATCTTTGGCATTCTAACATACCGGCATAGACTTTATCTTGCCAAAAAAAATCATTACACTAACATAAAGCCATTGTAGATCCTTTCACTAGTCAGGGACTACTTCTTATACTAAAAAACATTGTTTGCTTGAGAAAATAAGTAAAATAAATTATTACATATATTTTTTTGACTGTTATAGTCGGAAATATTAATAACTAAATAAATATATGACCTAATATATAATTATATCTTTATACAAAAAATTAATAATTAATTAAATATATTATTAATTAGATTTCTGACTACTTTAGTTGAGATATTTAATAATAAAATAAATATATTACAAAATACATTACAAAAAAGCTTCACTATAAATATATTAAATGTTTTCTACTACTGAAGTCAGAAATATTGTATAATTAAATATATTCAGCTTTATTTCCGACTGTAGTGGTCGAAAGATTATATTTATTAATCTGTAGAGGTTTTCCTTCCTTTTTCACTTCACTGCCTCTCTCTCCCTCTCTAAACTAAATTAGGGCAAAGTGTCTCTCCATTGAAACTATTAAAGCTGTAGTGGTTGCATTCCTCCATCGAAGCAGCTGTTGTTGCAGCATCAGTATGAACTCTCTCTCATACACACATTCACCATTTAGCTATAGTAAAAATTATTGTACTTCTTATTCTTTATTTTCTATTTTTCTTCGTATTACACTACTTTCACTCTCTGACTAACTTGTCTACGAGCCTATGAGTCAAGTTTGACGATTCTAAAATTTTAGTATGTCAAATCATAATAGGTCTTTTGCTATCTTTTGGGTTTTAATTTTCTCATCTTACCAAGATCTCTATTAAATGGAATTAGAAAGAAAGGTTTTCTTTTTCGGGCAAAATAAACCACCATTGTGGTAGGGCGTTAGGCCATCCCCTATCCTACATCTGTTAGCATTTAGCTAAAGTCTGGTGTTACAAGAGGGGGATTTACCCAGACCTCTGTCAATTTAAGAATAAAAAGTTCATCCTTAAACAAAATATGACCTATGTCTAGACTTAATCCTAGTAAAAATAATATAGAACCTCATGGCATAATGCATGAGTTTGAGGTTTTTTAGAAGTTGGACAGCAATAATACACCAAGTATAGATATTACAATCCACGAGCAAAAGTATAGTTATTCTTCTTTACTTTGATTCTGAAATTAGTAGTTCCATCATTGTCATTCTTCAATATAGCTTTGACTTGTCTTAGCAGAGAGATAGCTTCAGTTAAGACTTCTTCTTACTTCTTTTTAGTTTCTATGTTTGTTAATGCATCAGCCATACGGTTAGCTGTAACATTGGCTTAAAAAGAAGGGTTTAAACCATTAAGTTATGAACTTTTTAAAATGCTACCATGAACTTGTATGTTTACCTAGAAGAACAAATATGGAATTCATTTATTCAAATAAAGTTCCTTTGATGTATTTGCATCGAAGTATATTCTTTTACAAGTTTTTGACAAAGTTGTCAATCGAGATATCAGTTCACCCCCCCCCCCTTTGTTTTACAAGTGGTTTGACTTACCTATAATGGGTAGTTTTCTTAAATTACATTGTTTTTTCTCTCATCTTTGGATACTTTATGTTGAATCCTGCACTGGAAGCATATTCTATATTCTGAGTTAAATTTATCAGATAGAAAGTTTTGCATTTGAGTCTCTTAGTTACCACCATAAGTGGTATGCCCACAAATATCATCAGTTTCATTTCCAAGTAAGTGTTCTGATGTACTGTCAAACTTGGTTGGATTTGGTTGGGGAAGTTTTACACTCTGTCGAGTTTGGACTTTGGAGCATTTAGGATTTTAAATTTTCAAACTTAATCATTATTTAGATTCATATAAGAGTTATGTACACATTGAGTTTTAAGCTAGGGGTCTATCAGAAACAACCTCTCTATCTCACATTTGAGGTAGTGGTATGGATTATGTAAACTTACCCTCCCCAGACCCTACGTTTAGGGCATCCAGTAAGTGTTCTGCAAAGAATTTATGGGCCATTTATTGGACCTCCTAGATATTTTACTTTCTGGTCTTTTGTTGAATGTACAGTAC
Source organism: Capsicum baccatum var. pendulum (assembly GCA_030864225.1). NCBI lineage: Eukaryota > Viridiplantae > Streptophyta > Magnoliopsida > Solanales > Solanaceae > Capsicum > Capsicum baccatum. The sequence goes on along the minus strand of CM061558.1, from coordinate 165,686,001 downwards.
AACTGCTAGTGGGCATTCTTCTCTGCTTTCTGGTCTTTTGTTGAATGTGCAGTAAAAAATTTCTCTAAAGTGCTATCTATCAACTACTATATACTTAATAGCATATAAACATTTTTTGTGTATTTACTATGAGACATTTTCTGTCGACAATGATTTTCTTATTAATAGAAGATAAGTATATTAAATTGTTCAAATGGATGCCAGTTGTTATACATTCAATATGATAAGTAAATTAAAATGGTTTTTATGCTATACCGTACAATGCATAGAAGGATGCTATGCTAGAAAAAAAAGCTTGTTTGGTGAACTTGAAGGATATGGCATGTCTACTATGTAAAGCGAAGAAGAAAAACATTTTTACATGTTGTTCTAATGCTTGTTTGTGACAAGTATATGGAGAAAATTACTCAATTAGATAGGCATTGATAGACAGTTAGTTCACTAAAAAGTGAGGTTGACTAGATTGTGGCAAATACCAACAAAAAAACCAGTAAGCTAGAGGTGTTCAAAATGATACTTGTAACTTTAGATTCCAGCTATGTTGTTTCTTTTTAAATCTCTAATCTACTAAAACTAACTATTTAAAATTGAGATAAACTAGTGAAACTAAATATGCTGTAAAATCTTTTGCAACTTTTGCATTCATTATGAAGGTAATTTTATTTCATTTGGCATCTGAAGACAGGCACCAGTTCAACAACAGCATTCGTTGTAGCCAATTTGACTCTTGATGACCACCCATATATTGATTTAGCTATTGATGAAGATGAAGTCGACCCTAATTTTAATCTTATCAAGGGTTAAGGTGGGGCTTTATTGAGAGAGAAGATGGTTGAGGCTGCATTGGATAAGTTTGTTGTGGTGGTGGATGATTCGAAGCTCGTTTTGGGTTTAGGTAGATTCGGGTTGACTATGCAGGTTGAGGTGGTGCAGGTTGTTGGAAGTATAATTTTTTTAGGTTACAAGAGTTGTTTAATGAAGAGGAGGTTAATGGAAATTTTAGATTGGATGGTAATGGTAAGCCTTATGTGACCGATGAGTCAAATTATATTATGGATTTGTATTTCAAGACTCCTATTAAGGATTCTTCTGCTGCTGGTAAGGAGATTGTGGCATTTAAAGGAGTGGTAGAGCATGGATTGTTCTTGGATATGACTATTGTTGTTATTATTGTTGTTATTATTGCTGGCAAGGAAGGAGTCAAGGTCAAGAGCAAGTGAAACTTTAAATTTTTTGCTCTCACCTGGTGAGATCTGAACAACTTTAACTTCTGTTTTGAGTGGAATTTTTAGACTTCATTATCATTTCGAGGGAATAAGAGTTGGTTGTTATAACATTAATAAGTTTTTCGGCATTTTTTTGGAGATGTTTAGCAATAATACTCCCATCTAAATGTAATTTGTATATTAAAATGAAAAAGAAATATTTTTTGTTGATTTCTCTTTGTTGTTGAGCATATGGCTATTTGATCATTTGAATTCAATTTGCTTTTATAAATTAATTAATCATTTATTGAGATAAATGTAGTCGGTATTTTATAGGTGAATATTTATTTATTAAAATTCTGACTATAATAGTCAGAATAATTATAATTATTAAATAATTATTTATTAAATTTTCGACTACTGTAGTTCGAATAATCATAATTATTAAATTTTTTACTATAGTAGTCGGAATAATTATAATTATTAAATAATTATTTATTAAATTTTTGACTACCGTAGTCGGACGATTTATAATTATTAAATAATTATTTAGTAAATTTTCAACTAGAGTAGTCGGTATATTTATATTATTAAATAAATATTTATTAATTAGCGGACTACCTTTTCGACTACAGTAGTTGGAAATTTCTGACTAAATTAGTAGAAAATATTTTTCCGACAAGCTATATTCCGACTACTATGAAACAGTCGAAAAGTAGTTGGAAATACCTTATTTTCTGACTACATCAGCCGTCGGAAATTTGATATTTTCTAGTAGTGTTGACCGATTTGGTTGGGCCAGTTGAAACTGCTGCTACTAGTTGTTCCATGGTTGTATTTGTGGCTAAGTCTGCAATATTTGATTGTAGCTGTTTATATAATTTTGCCTTTGAGCATAGCCCAGAAACAATTCTGAATCGAGATTGACAGTACACAAGTTGTAGTGTGACCACTTTGACTACAAACCAAACACCAAGTTGCAGTCTGCAACACAGATAAAATAGTATTTGCATAATATTGTGAAGGTCTCTTACACGCACTTCGATCAAAATTTGGACAATAATCTTTATGATATGGTCCCCCACTAAAATAACAAGAATCGTCATCACTTAAAAACCATCTATTCCAGGATGACATATCAAGAAGTGCGATACAAAGAGAAATAAAAGAAACTAAACAAAAACTATTTACAACTCAATATAGAAAAACTAAAAATAAGATAGTTGTCATGTTACAAGTCCCCGGTAATGGTGCCAAAAATATGACAGTGCCCAAGCACACACGCAAGTGTACGTGGTCTACCAAGTAGTAAAGTGGCCTTCAAGAAAGTCGAGTTATCGATCCCACATGGACTTGGTTTTGCCAACTATCCAATTGTAGTTTAACGATTCAGAAAAGGTAAAGAATAAAGTTTTGGAATTGTAAACTAAAAAGTAAACTAAACTAATACGTAAAAGTAAATGACTTAGGACAATCAATGGATAGAGATCCAGGCTTAAGGCTTACGAATAATCATACTACGTTATCGAATTTCATTTATTAAATTGTCTATCTTGGTTGTTGATTTGTAGGGTTAATTGCATGATCATTATTTTCCAACCTTTAATCCTTTACCTAAATTGAACCTTATAGCTACATCGTTGAGCGGGAATTTAATAATCCAATTATATTATTTAAGCTATCATCCTACGAGTGAATTAAGTAAGGCTTCTAAGTACATCCATGTCCTAGAGGCTAATTCAAATTCCTTATTTTATAAAGAAATAAGAACCATACTTCTTCTATTCCCATATTCTATCTCCCTATTACCTCTCCCGAGATTATAAGGTCAATAATACATATATTCTAAGGGTGATCAATCCTCAAAATAATTAAATCAAGAATAAACAAACAACCATAGTGATAAGCAATTAATGGAGTATTGATCACCCTTAGAATATTCACCCCAGAAAGGGAGTTTTAGCCTTAATGGACATATTCATCATCCAATCCCTTGGATTGATGATACAAACCATAAAGAAAACTAAAGTAAAGAGATATAAACCCTAAAAGAAGTGTTGAGCAGCCCCACAACTAGTCCAAGACTTCCAAAAGTATGTAAAAATATGATAGAACATGTATTTATATTATAGGAGCAAGGTAAGTCCATGTTGGAGTTGGAAATGTTTAGTTATTAATCTCGGGAGTGGAGAGGGCGCCGCCCTGGCTATAGCCTTGCTCAAGGCAAGGTTGCACCCTGGATTGAGCGCCGCTCTAGGAAAGATGTCACCTATATATTGCCTTGGTTAACTATTTTGGTTCCTTCTGAACCGTTTGGAGTGTTTACATGTAATAAAGGATTCCCACGCGCCGTCACTTCCTTAGACATTTCAGGTGTCCAAATTTACGTCAAGTTACGTATTGTGCTTTCGTGATCCATTCAAAGACTTTTTGAGTTGTTTACACTTGATTTGAAGCTTGTATATCCTTCATATATCATCATAATACATTCAAAAAGCATCCTATATAATTAAACACAATAATTTAAATCTAAAAATGACACAACATCCAACACAACGAACTAGAAACACGAGCTAAGACTAGGCTTCATTCACTTCGATCTTTAGCTCATTATTTTGACTCTTGCTTTGATCCAATTATCCCTTGAACATTATAATCAAGTTGTTTAACATATAAATACATAATAACAACCTCAAGAACTCATTAATCACGTTAGAACCCAACACGATAGACTAGATAAACACCTAACTCAAGCTAGTCACACTAGTTTTCTCGGTTGAAATCTAAATAATCAATTTGAATCAAAACTTTTTTTGAAAACATCATTAAAATTGTAAATATATACATGGAAACTTATATGCACATTTATATCATTATCAACACACTAAGCACATGAATTATCCTTAAAACAAGGCAAAAAAGACTAGATAGCAAATCTAGAATGCATAAATACACCTAACATCACATACACTGCTTTATCTTTATTATGATTGATTTCTTAATGGGTGCAAACATTAGAATCCCGCCTGTGTATTTCTACGTACTCTAAAAGAGGAGTAGTGACTAGGAAAAGATAAAGATAATAGTAATTTGGGAGTTATTGTCGATTCATTGCTCACAATGGAATATAGTGAATGATCGTTACCTTTTATCTAATAACTAGAGACTAAAAAGGTAATAGGTAACTGGGATTAAGATAAGGATTATGTAACGCTCTGAATTTGGTACTCAAAATGTTACACGGTGCTCAAAACCCTGAAGGACCACAAGCTAACCCATGACTGATATCTGTACCTGACCACTACATAATATACTGTATGAATGTAGGAATAAAAGATGAAAGGCCATAAGGTTCAAAACTATAACATAACTGATAAAAATATAACATCTGGATAGGGTATGAAATACCCAAAACAACTGAAATAACTATCGGAACATGATAGTGTGAAAAGCCTCTAACTGACTGAACTGTTTGAATAAGGGGTTGATGGGACATGTCCCCAACTAAATCCAACTAATAAATTAATTAATAAGATAATAGAGTAATGGTCATGTCCTCAAAGGATGAGGTCTCACTGCTAACTCTGACTGCTGGGACTGGAATGTTACTGATGATCTGGAGCTCGTGCTTCTAAACCTATGGTATAAAACACCATAGTGCAAATATGTTACTACATTTGAATGTACTAGTATGCATATGAGGTAGGCTGAATGCAAAGGGTTCACATCCATGAACTTTACTAACTGACTGGGTAACATGAACGTAAGAATGCATGCATAAATACATAATAACTATAACTAAGTTCGTGAGATCATGATTACTGAACTTGAGTACCGATAACATGAGATACTGAAAACTGTATAACTAAAATAATTGATACCGAGCGACTGTATCTAACAGTCTAGATTTTGATGGAACTAGCTGAGTTTCGTACTATTCAGAGTTGCCTATATCTGACAATGCTGAATTCTGTAAAACTATCTGAGTTCTATTACTGAGATTGAATGACTGTATTTGACAGTCCTACTTCTGTAACTGAAACTATAGAAAGTAGTTATCTAACTGACATGCCCCTAATACGTCATTATGGCTGAGTTAGGGTCCAATCTGTAACCCCAATTAGAAGGGTGTCAATAGCGCGCCACCGGTAAGGACAAGCTGTGAGTAACACTCATCTGATAGTGTCCCCAAAAGAAAAAGGTGGGGCCCTTATCTGACAGTGCTTATCTACCTCATCAACCCTCATCTAATAGTGTTAATGTCTTAACCTATGCTAGCTACATAGTTCTGGAATGCAAGGATGACTTCTAAGAATCACACTCTCATCTGACAGTATGTGTTCCCATCCTTGGGTTCTCCCGATGCTAATCCCTACTTCCATCTGAATAGACACTGAACATGGATTACTGAACTGAACTAGACTGAATTAACTGAGTTCTATTGACTGATAGAATAGTACTGAGATTACTGTATTACTGAGCTTTCCTGAGTCACATGACTGACTGAGTTCTATGGATCGTGGCTTGATTGAGGATATCGTGAAATCATGACATACTCTAGGTATACAGCTATATTTTTCGGGTACAAGTACCCCCAGGACTCGATGGAAAGAAACTGACAAAAGCTTGACTTTCTTGAATACATGACCAACATCACAATCCTTAATTCATTTATTAAGGAATTTCATCAAACATTTGACATGCATAAACTTGTATATAAATGGGGATTTTATATTATCATACTAGTATGGCACTTTTCTTTCACATAGGCATTTAGTCAATCACATGGGGAGCATGTTTTAGTAATACAATCATCAACACATCTAATAATCATAGATACATCAATCAACTTGTAATTTGAAAGGGGATTTATCATGATTTTTATTCAAATCTTCATATACTAGGGTCAACTATTGAAATATGTAATTTAAAACATGAATCAAAACCCCACAACATCATGAACAAGAATTTCAATTAAATTTAAATCATGAACATTCATCAATACACAAATCTTGGATTTTAAAAAGAGATTCTTGAGCTTCATGGGTGAAATGGACCCATGAATCAACACATGACATACCTTGATAGTGAGTTTCTTGAAGTTCTTGGACTTGACGAACTTGAATTTCTTGATTTCTTGAAGAAGTATTTGGATCTTGATCTTGGAGATTATCTTTGAGAGAAAACCCTAATTTGATATTGTGAATGAATAATGATTTATGAGCCTTGGTCTGATATAGTTAGGGGTTAAAACGGGTGGAGAAAGACCCAAATACCCTTTTAAAATGACTTAAAATTTGCTGAACGGGACCTGCGATGGTCCATCATTGGTTCGACGATCCATCATTTCAACCATTGTGCGTGGACCAAAAAAAGACTCGCTACCTTATAGTGATGGCTTGGGCAACGATCCATCGCAAGTTTGATGGTCTGTCAACCTGTCTGTCGTTCCTTATCCAGAAGGTTGACTCACTGCCTTGGCTGTGATGGTCTAGTAGATGATCCATCACTAGATCGATGGTCCATCAACCTGGCCGTCGCATCTGGACGATTCTGACAGATCTGAGTAAAACGTCCATAACGTTTTACTCCGATATCAGATTTGGATGAAATTGGTATCGTTGGAAAGATAATTCAATTTTCCACATGATAAAAAGTGAAAATCTTAAAAATTCCACATGTATAAAAATGGATTCATATTTCAAAGTAAGTTTCTAACATTCTTAGGATGATTTCAAGCTAGGTAGAAGTACGGGGTATTATAGATTACTAACGCGACACCATAAGACTCAAAAGGTAAAGGGTGAAATCCTTCTACTCATCCAAAAGACTGTAGGAGGTACATAACTTATCGATTCTATATGCAAGGTATTGGGTTGGTTCAACAACACATAATAAGCCTATGGAGTTAAGACGCCAGTGGGAACATAATTCTAGTGTTCACTTACGACTGATTTTCAACCAAGTTAATATTATTCTTATCTCGACAGTACTACAAACTAATCCCCCCATTTACTTTTCCTGTTTTGACCATAGACATCAACCACTAAGATCTGTTAAGCCACGCGTTCCCTTGGGATTCGACCTCAACCTTAGTTGGGTTAGTATATTTTGACAGTGACCGTACCATCATCTAAAAGGAGGTGTTGCTTGGACATCATCAACAATAAACCAATCAGTCCCATAAATCATACGTTAAAGCATGAATAAAAAAATTTAAATATGATAAACGTAATTCTAGTAATAGCCAACCCCTCAATCCAAGTTCAAACACACAATTTAAATCACATGAATATCCATTCAATTTATGCCATAATGTAAAATAAAAGTTAGGGAAAGAGGAACATGCCTGAAATATAGAATAATTTGAAGAGAATTCAAAGTTTGGAGCTTAAATAGAGAATTCCTTGTAAAACCCTTGAGATTTCTTGGGTTTCGAGATAAAGAGAAAACAATGGTTTTGATCTTTGAAAACTAAAGTAAAGGGATAACTTTATTTTTAAAATCCGTGCAATGGGTAAAAAGACCAAAAACCCCTTACCCCAATATCGTGGATGCTAGCCTCCGTGACACACTGCTATTACAGAGCTCCAATGATGTGGCACACCACTATCGCAGAGGCACACTGTCTGAGATTTTCAAAATAGCCCTGAACCCCTTCCAAAAATTTTAAAACTTTCTCAAAACACCCTTTTAACATCTCTAAACATAATTCAAGTCAAAAATCAATGTTAAGCACATGGGACGGTCAAAAATAAAATCATTAAAATTTTGTCGGGTCTTACACAACTGGAGACTTGGAATATTTTTTAGTCTCTGCCACCCCCTCGGGATTTATTTGAAATCTCATATATGCAAACAAACTATACTATCCTATAAAATTCAATATGTCAGGCTCAATGGCACCATTAAAATTTCCATCTGAGGTCTTTTCGATGAAAAGTGGGTACCATACCCAATTGCCATATTCTTAACTTTTGGCCAATAGCCCAAAATAAGTTTTGGAGACTTGGGAACCAAACAAAGGATCCACCTAGACTAAAATCAATGTTTTGGACTTGTTGGAACAGTTAAAATTAACATGTAAAGTCGTTCGACTGAAGTTTTCATCCGGTAGTCAATTTAAAACAGCAGACTTCAAACTAGAAAATTAGCTTTAAAAATCAGATGAACTGCTCAGTTACAATTAGATTTAAAAATCAAACAAATTGCCCAGTAATTGAATTGTCAGTTCTAGAAAGTCATAAATGAATTGAGGCAGTTATAGGAAAGCTCTAAATGACGAATTAAGCGGAAACACAAAAAATACTTGGAGGGTCATTACAAGAATCTTTGTAAAGGTCCTTGAGTGTATGATCTTGATCAAGAAACGAGTGGTTTTTCCAGCATTTGCAAGGTAATTCTAGCGAGGCTTGTAGTTTCAGTTTTCTGCCCCACAAAAAGTAATTTGTCCTTCTCTTGACATTTTCTTTCTTTTAGTATTTTGTTTTGAGCGTCTTAAGTATTGGTTTCATCATGTATGCTTTTTTAGTAAATTTTCTCATTCACACGTTAATATTCACATAAGTGTTAAAGGTTTATTTTGGGAATTACTTAATTTTGTATATAATATTTGTTTTAGTTTAGGGGGTCGTTTCTTCTTTTGGTATTTGGGAATTGAAAAGTGTTTCTTGTTCATAGTCGAGACTTATTTTTCTTTCACTGTATATTCTTGTTTGGTACCTCCGTTGGACGAAACCAATCCCATTATAATTATGTTTATTCCTCTCATCCACTTTAATTGTTCGTTGTTTTGGATTTGTTTGATAAAGATGGCGTGATAAAGTTTGATGCCTACTAATCTGCTTCGCAATAGTAACCTTTGAGCATGTTATGGTGATCGATTATGATGTCTAATTAAAGCAGCTATGGTTGTTCACTTATTGAATTTCTTAAAATGAGAGAAGATTTCAAATATTACGGTTTTGGTTTGAAATTTGAGTGAATTTCTAGCAACTAGATGTGTTATCACTATATTCTGTTTGAGTGAACTTAGTATGAAACATCTTTTCTTACATCCTTCAGTATCACATATTCTTTCCAAATCGTATCGAAAAATTGAATTTTTCTAAGTTTTGAGTCAATGTATTTTCAGCATGTTTATCAAATAGAAATGGTAAAAGTAAAGCCTTTGAAATCGTGTTTGATTGCATCTTTGAATTTGGTGATTCTTTGAGTGTTGAGGTGTTAATATGTCAAGTACATGATAATCTGTCAATGGTTTTTGACCATCTATTAAATTGTAAAGAAGTTATCATTAGTGAATAATTGTTACTCAATTTCACCCCTTAGATTGAAAATTGCAATTTATAGCATAATTTTTATTTTTGTAAATTGTAGCAAATCTTATTAAAAAAAGTTTTTAAAAAAATGTTATTTTTCTAATAATATAAATAAAAAATACAAATTTTATGTATGAAAAAATATTTTTATACTGAAAAAAGGGGATGATAGTTATTGTCAAGGTATCTATCATCCCCTTAAATACTCTCCCTTAAATATCTCTAAAACCGGATTTACATATACTTAATTAACATCTAAAAACGTATTATCAAATGATCTATTCTCATAAATTCAAATTTCACTTTCTTTAAAATTTTCATCTCTTCTTAAAAAGAATGTGTTATAACTTTGTATTTGATCAATGTAATAGACAGTGAAAGGTTACATTCTTTGTTTGTAATGCATGGAAGAAGATAGAATTTTAACGGTATTTTATTTGTTTAAGTTCTTTAATCTATTTAGATTTTTTATATGTTGGAAAATATATATTTCATATGTCAAACGAATACGAAAACGCATAACAAAAACTGATATTATACATTGCTCGTTTTTTGCATAAATCTTATTCTGATTTGTTTGTTAATAAATAAATTTGATATAATATTTATTTTATTGAAGTGATTTATGTATTTTTTTAATATGTTAAAATTATGAAAGTATTGTAGAAAGTATGAATTTTCATATATAGAAATTATGAAAATTCATATAATTCGTGCTAATGAAATATGTATTGTTGAAAGTATGAAATTATGTATTTTTGTATATGGTGAAAGTATGAAAGCGAGTCATCTGGGAAAACACAAGCTTAACATGTCTTTCTTTATTTTTTCATATGTGAATATCTTTGTCGAGTTGGTTGGCATCATTCGCTCCTTTCTGCCTTTTCATTGTCTGCCCCTGCTTTTATAGAACAATATTATGGTAACGTAGACCTAAGTGGTCATATTGGATCCTTGGAAACCATCACAAGTACGGCTAGCTTGTATATAATTGAACAAAAATGTTGTGTCGTCTAGCAAAACCATATTGTTCAAAGTATGAATTGTCATATATAGAAATTATGAAAATTTGTATAATTCCTGCTAATGAATATGTATTGCTAAAAGTATGAATTTATGTATTTTTTACATGTTGAAAGTATGAATTTTCATATATAAAATTGTAAAAAATCATATAATTCCTGATAATGAAATATGTATTATGTTTATAGGCATACCTAGAGATTTTGTTGTAGATGGAATAATGTATGATGCAGATTCAAAGTATAAGGATTGGTTACTGGAATATCAAACAATTGAAGATTGATATTAATTCAATCAAAATTAAGATTAAGGTTGATATTTCAACCAACAAGTTCAATGTTTCCAACCAGCGTATGAGATATGGTATGTTACTTTGGGATTATGCTCAAAAAAATAAGATGATGGTGCAATAAGTGAAAGTGAGGTGACTGGCAATGTTACGAGCAACTCGGTGGCCCGAAGATTTTGAGAGACATTGTTAGTTCAAATGTACCTAAAAAAATAAGGCATACATAGACATGGATATTGTGTTTTAATATTTTTTTGGTGCTCATTATCGTTGTCTTTCTATGATTGTTGGTATGAACAAAGTTTAGTTTTGGTATTTAAGCAGTTTTTTATTCAATGTTATGCTAATTTAATAATTGTTTCGTATTTCACATCATTGAATGAAGTGGATATCAATTAAGTTGGTGTCATCCAGATGTACTATAATTTTTTCTTATAAATCTTGATTCTTTTTTTTCAATATGAAAGATGACAGTGTACATTAAATCTTAATTTAATACAAAGTAGATGAGATAGGACAAAAGGAATGAGTATTTAACAAAGAAATTGACAATACACCTTATATTTTTTGTTAAAGACCAAAAAAAATTAGAAGAAAGGGAATTTCTGATAAAGGAGAAGAAATCGTTGGTTGAATAATAATTTTTTTAATGAAGTATGTTTATAAACATCTATCACAACAAGACGTAGAAGAATAAAAAACTTTGTTGCGATTGAGTATGTCAATGGAGAATGAAAACCCCAATTAGATAAGAATGAAAAAAATGAGTAAATCCCAATTTTATTTTCTAGAAATAGCTCAAGTATGTCAATGGAGAAGAAACATACTTTGAGAATGAAAAAGTGTTTAAGTCAAAATAAAAGTCTTCTTTTAATAAAGTTGTTTCAGAAAAGTGTGCAACTTTTTGAAATAAAATATCATGATATATTCTTATCATAATTATCAATACACTATTTAAGGAGAAAATTGAACACTATCCTATAAATAGGGAACTAATTTTAATGTATAAAATAAAATACAGAATTTTTTAAATAAAATAAAAAATATATATATTTTAAAAAAGTTGCTATAACTTGCAATTAAAAAGTTGTTAGTAAAATTATCTAAAAGTATTGCTAAAATGCAATTTTCAATCTAATAATTATATATAAGGGATAATTTTATCTTCTTTTTTTTAACTCTTAACAATGGCTAGGCATGTCTTCTTTTGTGTTGTCTGCTTTGAGGATGTCGAGTTTATGAGCTCAAACCTTCAATGTTTTATGAGAACTTGTCATATATAACGACATGTTTACTAGTATTTATTAAAAATCCCATCTATTTCCAAAATCTCGTAAAATCCCAACTTTTGACCATTGAAAATACATGTTAATTAACTTAGATAAATACTACGGATACATATTTTAACTAAACTAACTAGCACATTTTAAGGGATGTAACGGATAACTTAGTATTAGAACAATAATTAATCTAACTAATTATGGTAAAAACGGAAAAAAATCCCACCATTTATGGTAATTAGTGTTATTCCGCCATTCTAATAAAAAACCTCTCACATAATATATTTTGAAATAGCAAAAACTTTCTACGGCTTGTTGAAAAGATTCGGACGACCATTTCTTTTTTTTTTAATTTGTTAATTTTATTTGTGTATTTGAAATGAATAGTTTAGTATTTTTACGTTATTTTGGTGTTTGGGTTGACGAAATCAACTATGTGGGATATAAGAGCGATGGAATCGTGATCAATGAACATGTAACTTGCGAAAGCCTGATTGCAATAATTGCCGGAGAGTTGGAAATAAACGAAATCAAGAAAAAAATTGAGGTTTGTTACATTGTTGAAGGAAATGTTTGTCCCTTGTTGATTCGTAACAAAATGAGTGTGAACCTGTATATCAAAATTAAGAACACTGAGCATGATTGTAGAACGGATCCATTCATCATCACTACGTTAGATAAGTTTCCAAGTGAAATGTTGTTTGATGAAAATGTTGGAGCCATAATGTGTTTGGAAAGTCCATTAGAAAAAGTTACGAAATTAATTAGTTACAAATCTAATTCTTCTGCTCCTTTACCTTTGTTGGATAGGAAGGGAAACAAGATCATTACTGACTGCAAACATAGTAATGTTAAGGTTAGGCAAATCTATAATGATAAGGGTACTCTGATTTTGGTTATGGCAAGGTTTGCAATTGAGTATTCCTTCAATTTCTACGCTAAAAGATCGGACAAAAAAAGGTATGTTATGTTTTTTATGTATCAGTTGTTGTTAATAATTTGTACTTTAATTTTATTTTGTATCTAACGTTTGTAGATTATTGTTTTACATAAATTTTTTGACAGCAGATTAATAAAGCCTAGATACATTTTTTGTGCTAAAGATACATTTTGCTCATCTTGTATCTCAGTTTATATATTTATGTTTAATTATGCATCTCATTGTGTTTTAGCTTAATCTATATCAACATACGGAACAAACATAACTGTTTTATTTTAGATACATGTTGTACAAGTTTGTGTGATTTATGTATCTATTAATTTTCTTTTTGGCAGGAAGTACAGGAAAAAATTTGAAGTTTTATTTTCAATGATTCAGCTATGTCCTACGATGCCATTCGGAGGACTGTGTTTGTATATTTAAAGCATCATGCCGGTGTGGGACTGAACTTTTTAAAGTTAGAACTTTTCAAAATGTCCATACATACCTATTGAAAGATCGAGTTTTTACTTAATTTCAAGCTACAGTTAGGTTTGTTAGTGGTTTTGCTGCTCCAAAACTTGTCAATTACAAGAGAATACATACTCTGAATGATATAATCAAAGATATTAAAAATTCTTTTAGTTTAGACATTAACTATCAGAAGGCTTGGAGGACTAAAGAACGTGTGATTGAGATGTTAGGGGGAAACCTGTTGATGGTTATCGACAAATGGCTAGATATATATACATGTTAAATTCTGTATATCCAAGTTCACATATTAGAATGCATAAAGCAGAGGATAATAAATTCATGTATTTGTTCGCTGCGTTGCAACCTTTGAAGAGTGGATTCGAGTATTACAGGCCTATAGTTGTGGTTGATGGTGCGCGTTTGAGTGGAGCATATAAAGGTACATTTATTTCCGTAAGAATGCTTGATGGAGCAGGTAATTAATATTTATTATGTATAGCTATTTTTTGATGTCATTTAGATCATAATTTGTATTATTTCATTTTTTTTGTTTGAGAAATTATTTACTTGTATTAGTGTCATTAGTTTTTTTATTATCAAAATTGTAGGATGCATTCTGCCGCTAGCATATGGTGTGGTTGACAGTGAAAATGAAAATTCATGGACTTGGTTTTTCAAAAATTTTGGAATTGCTTTAGAAGAGCGCAACAGTATTTGTGTTGTGTCTGACCATCATGAAAGTATAATAAAGGTTGTCAGCGTTATATATTTGAATGTGCCGTACCTTTTCTGCATTTGGCACCTGTGGAAAAATGTTTACACAAACTTCAGGAAGAGTAAAGATAGACTTAGCGATATTTACTATGCTATTTTTAAGGCATTCCATAAAGATGATTTTGATTTTTTTTAAAATCAAGTTGGGAAGATTGATCAGAGGGTAAAGTCTTATATTGAGGATGTTGGATTTAAAAAGTGGGCAGGCATGTATGTACCTGTTAACAAAGGTAGAATGATGACTTCAAATACAGCGGAGTGTATAAATGGTAAACTGAAGGTAGGACATGAGTTTTCGATAGTCGAATTTCTAGAACAAGCTAGAAAGTGGAACTGCAAGAATAGAGAAAGAGCATCTTATACAAACAGGTCACTGGGTAGTAGATTCGAAGGAATTCTTCAGCTAAATACTTCAAAATCTTCAAGGCTTAAGGTTAGTTTAGATGTTTACTTTTTTGACATATTATATAATGTTTGATTGATATTACAAGATAGTATTTGTTTTATACTTTTGTTTTGAAAAATGTTACGGTAAATGCATCAATTATTTTGTTTGAAGTGATACAAAAATATTATAAGGAAGATTGATATGTATTTATGTGTTAACATATTATGATTAATATTGTAGATTAGTCTTTCATCAACATATGTGTATTCGATTTACGATGACGGCAGGAAGTACATAGTATGTCTTAATAGGAGGACTTGCAGTTGCGGGAGATTCCAATTGGACGAGATAACTTGTGAACACGCGATTGTAGTTCTAAAAATCAAGCATGTAGTTGATATGAAGCCTTATTTCTCAGAGTTTTACTATTCTAAAACATTAAGGAAGACGTATCAAGAATCGATGTTTTCAATACCCGATAAGGAGGACTGAATTGTGTAAAAAGAAGTTATAGACGAAGTTGTGTTACCACCAAAATACAAACGTCCACCTGGAAGGCCAAAGAAAAACAGGCACAAGAAATCAAGTAAAACAATGACATCGAGTAGTAATTATTATGGGAGATGTGGTTATGAAGGTCACAACAGGCATACTTGCAACTTCTTTCCAAATAAGGAGTGACAATGTAGTTGTTTAATAAATAATGTTGAATAATTTCTTAGGTTGTTGTTGGAATTTTTTTATCTTTTTTATGCGACATTTTGATTGATGATATTGTTGCTTTTTAAAAAATTTAAGAATAATAGTTATCTAAATAAATAGTTGTTTTCGTTCCTTTGTTAATTATTTATATATGTTTTGAAGATGTAAATGACGTGACACATCATATAGAAATTAAGATATATGAACTGATAATGTTATTAAATTTTATATTAGTAGTTCTACTGTAGTAAATGATTGAAAAGAGATACATTTTTATAGGATGTATTTTCCATAAATTTATAGATACAAGCTTACAAAATTTGTATCAACTGTAAAATATAATTTGTCAATATTATTAAGATGTAGTACTATAAGTTCTGCTATAATTTGTTATACAGGTTAGAGCTAAACATGGATTCGATTAACAAAAAACAGTTATAGATACATAATAATGTAATATTTTGTTGGTTACTATTATTATATAGTAAAATATATTTCCTTGTACTTGATACATATAATTTAATAAGATGTATCTCATATAATTTTATAGATACAAGTTTAAATAATTTGTATCACTTGTAAAATCTAATATGTCAATAGTTTTAAGATATAGTACTATTAAGTTGTGCTATAATTTGTTATGCACTTTAGAGAGAACATATCTTAGTAGGAACAAAAAACTGTTATAGATACTAAATAATGTAATGTTGTGAATGTTACTACCATTATATTGTGATGTATGTTTCATTATTTTACATATATATTATTGTAAAATATGTATCTAATACAGTGTCTTTATAAAGTGTAAGAAAAATGTATATCGAAACATAAATATATCTTTAACGTATATCAAAATTTTCGGGAACGAAGTTTACAACTTTTTGAGATTCTTTGATACTTTCTAATTGAGAAAATCCAAGACTAAAAGAAGGTCTCGAATATTGATTCATATGGTAATTTAAACAATGGATCCTAAAAGAAGGATAATCGAAGAAATTGCTCAACCAAAACACTCAAATTTCACTTAGCTTTACTTACGCAAAATATTTTTTTTGAAAAAAAATGTAAAAAAGGATTAGAAGAAATTGAAGTTGATTTTAGGGGAGAAATTACATTAATTCAAAGTTTTGAATTAGATGGAGAAATTGGGTAGAAACCGCCTATGAAATTACGGCGTACAGAGAGGAGAAGTGGGTTATTTTTGGTACAGAGTCGGCTTCTTAGTAGGAGGTTAAAACTTGTATCTCAACTTTATCAAAAAAGTAATAAATGTTGGAATTTAAGTAATATTTTAGAAGTGGAGGGATTTTTAGTAGTTTAGAAACTTAATATGTCGATTTAGGTAATTTTTTCTTTTTACAATGGAAATGGTCATTTTGTGTTTAAAGAAGTTTCCTTCTGGGGTATTTCCATATTAAATGGGTTTAAAATTAGACCTTTACTATTCTATCATGTATGTGACTTAAGTTTGTCAAACGGGTCAGGTTGACCCAGCCCGAACTGGCCTGTTTACTAAAACCAGCCTATAGTTTGACCCGAGCCGGTTTAATTTTTTGGTTGGGCCCGATTAACCCAGCCCGGACCAAGCCCGGACCAGGCCCGCCCTGGCCCGGTTAGCCTTTTTTTAAAAATTTTGGAGATTTGGGCCAAACTAGCTGTTGGCCCAATGGCTATATAGCGGTTTTTGGGTCCAAACGGCTAGTTTGGGCCCTTTTAGTAAGAAAAAAAATTCATTTAAAATATTTTTTAATCCCAAAAAAAATTTCTATAAATACCCTACACCTTCAAATCATTTTTCACACAATTTTTCATTCTCTCAAATCTCAATTCTCAATTCTCAAATATTCTATATATTTAATTTCCTAAAGTGCTCACTTTAATTTTTTAATTTTGCGATTACAAAGTACGAGTGAAAGTTTCTAAAGTCGCAACCTTCGGATACTTCCAAAATTTGGTATTGTTGTTCTATCTCTTAAGTTTAATTTTTCTGTAGTGTATTAATTGTTGAATATTTAATTTTATTATATTGTGTATTTTAAATTTTTTTTAGTTTAATTTATATTATGGATAAATTAAGAAACTTCGCTACCAAAGGTGTTAAAATTTTTTGTCCCGGAAGCAGTAGTAGTAGTAAAAAGTGAATTACTAGCGGTAAAGGTACTTCAAGTAGTAGATATACCCGTGTGCCTTCACCTTCGGTACCTCTTGGTACACCTTTTGAGGAAGAAATAGGTATAAGTGCTCACGATATGGATTATGTAGAAGCTCAGGAAAATTACGGTATAGAAAAAGAAAATGAAGTATATGCGATTAATTTAGACAAAGATGATGAAAATATTGTGAGACACCCATACTAGAAAATGCTAACGTTAGATCTGAATTGGTTAATCTCCCTCTCCATCCTCCATGTGACCCAAGAGCTCGTAAAACAACTAGTATTGCATGACAATTTTTTGAACGTATATCAGATACTGAGGTGCAATGCAATATTTATCAACAAATATATAAGCATAAAAGCGGAGAAAAGCAAGGGGGTATGGGTACGTTAATGAGACATATAGGTGATGCTAACAAAAGAGAGTTAAATATTGCACGAGGTGGTGGGAATTTTGGTGGGCCAACGCAAACTAGAATGGACCCAGCAACCGGCCAGGTAATAAAGAAGTATAATAAATTGAGAGACCGAGAAGAAATAGCTAAAATAGTAGTTGTGGGTTGTTTGCCTTTTATTTTTCCTTCTTCTGATGCCTTTATTCATTATATAGAAATAATTTATAATCCTATGTTTAATGGTACTCCTAGAAGTACTTTCTGGTCTGATATTTTTAGACTTCATTCACAATATTATTTTTATTTATCAACATTGTTAAAAAATATTCAATGTAGATTGTCCCTAACTTTTGATCTTGGTCGTGCTGTAAATAAAAATGATTATTTAATTGTTACTTGTCATTGGATGGATAATAATTTTGTGATGCAAAAACGTATTCTTACTTTTTTATATGATGAAGATTGTAAACGTACTGGAGATTTTATTGTTGATTCTATTGTTAAAGTTGTTGAATTTTATGGTATTGAAAATAAAATCTTACGTATTATTTTTGATGATGCTTCTAACAACAAGACTGCTATAACAAAGTTAAAATCTAAGCTATCTCCGCCGTTACCTAAAATTTTTCATATTAAGTATGCATGTCATATATATAATTTAATTGTAAAAGATGGTCTTGAGTTTTTTGATCTTTATATTGAAAAAATCCATCTTGCTGTTGGTTTTATTCAAGGAAATAATCGAAGAAAAAGAATTAGAGAATTTAAAGTTAAATATCAAGAAAATGAACTTGCACCGATATTGATGCCTGAGTAAATTGATATTAGATGGAATTTTATGTATGATTTTTTAAAAACTTTTTATAATATAGAGTTCCTATTACACAAGCTTTTAACCAATATTGTGGTTCATTTGCTGATTCTGCTGATTGCATGCTACATGATTCTGATTGGGTTATAATTAATGATCTTGTTAAGTTTTTAGAAAAAATTTATGTAGCTACGGTTGAATTTTTCGATGCTTATTATCCTACTGTTTGTAATATTTTGGCATATATAGCCGATATTTCTGGTTTGCTCAAAGAATATAAAAATAAAAAAGGCTATAAAGAAGCTGTTGGTGTCATATTTACTAAATTTAAAAAATATTTTTTCACGATTCCCCCTATTTACTTGGTTGGTGCTATACTAAATCCGTGCATGAAATATAATACTATGTGCCACTTTAGTACTATTATTTATGCTAACTTAGAAATAAATACTAACAATAATTCTGAACAAGTACAACCTGATTTGTGGACGGCTATGGGTGATGCGAATGAATATATAAAAAAATTATATAATCACTATGCTGATTTAGTTGATTTAGCCGTACCTACAAATATCACTCCTATTGTCTCTCCTCATCCTCCCGAGGAGCCATTATCTTCTAAAAGGCCGGTACATAGTGGTTTTCCTGATTCTTTTTATGATTTACCTTGTTGGAACAGTGTTGATGAGAGAGCTTACACATCAACTTATCGGGAAGAGCTAAAATATTATCTTTCATCACCGCCAGAGGATCGCAGACGACGAATCAACACATTGGATTGGTGGAGGAGTAATGAAACACAATATCCTGTACTTTCAAGATTAACTAGAGATATCTTGAATGTTCCAATGTCAACCGTTACATCAAAAAGCGCCTTTAGTCAGGGACGATAGCAGCTTGGAGACAACCAACACTCATTGGGAAGTAATGCAATGAATGTTCTAGTTTGTCTCAGAGATTAGATTAGAGTGAAAAGAAGAAACCAAGAAATGGAACCAATAGTGTATATATATTGTTTAACGTATTTAAAATGTATATAGGTGGATATATATAGTGAATATTGAAAAAAGTTTTTATTTTTACCAGGGCTGGACCGAGTTTTAACTGGATTTGACCGGGTTAGGTTAAGTGGGCCGGGTTAGGGCTATTTTTGAAAATTTTACTATTGAACCCAGCCTAGCTCGGCCCACTTAACCCCAACCCGGTCCGGCTCACTTAACACCCTTATTGTGACTTGTATGAGTCATTTGATTACAGTATGATACTTAATTAGATAGCTCTTTCCACATACTAATTCTTTTCTTTTTCAATCGGATCCATCTAATGCATCAAATTCTTTGGGTCCATTGGACCCTATCTCCATGTATCTCATTAGGTCAAGCCCATCCTATCGAGTCAAGCCTCAATACTTTCAAAAATGAGCTGATTAAGTGAAGAAATAGTGATGTATACACTGATATACCACAATGATACAAGCTTTACTGGTTGAAGATGGCTGGTATACTCAAACATATGGTGTATTATGAAACTGGAAGCAAGGATATGGGTGCTGAATATACTGATATACAGTACATATACAAAATTGTGATGAAAAGGGTTGCTAGTATACAGAAGATATACATGGAAAATGTGGGCTAAATATTCGTGGAGTTTGAATCCAAAATCGGGAATGACCATAGCAACGGGCCAGAATGCCTAATCTCTCTCTCTCTCTCGCTATTTCTCTCTCTCTTATCTCTTTATTTATTACTCGTAGGGCTGACAATTTCAGCTCATATTTGTGAAAAGAGTCCATTTAATCCATATTTATTGAATTGGATTACTCATATTTCAAATGGGTAAATATGAACTTCAACTCATATTAAAAGTTCATACAAATATGGATAAAATGGGTTAAATATAGATACCCATTTAAACACAGAGATCACCCACCCATGCTTAAAAGTTTAGGATTTTTTTCTTTTCTAGTTTCTTTTTTACTTTTGTTTTTTCTTTCTTTTTTCCTTTAATTTACTTTTTTGCTTTTTCATTTTTTTCATTTTTTACTCGTTTCTCATGATTTTTTTTTCTTTCTCATTTTTTCATCTATTTTTTTTCTTTTTTCTTTGTATTTTTTTTTGTTTTCCCCTTTCTCATTCTTATTTGATCATTCATATTCGCTTGAGACCTACATGGGTTAATTAATTTAAGCTTCTAATTATTTCATTTAGCTTATATAATTTATAGCATCTCTTATCAATTAAATATAATCCATAGTCTCACTCGTTTATTATTTTTTTTATATCTTTTATTTCTCTTTCTTTCTTTTTCTTTTCCGGTTTTTTTTTATTTTTTTTCTGTCTTTTTCCTTTAATTTACTATTTTTTCTTTCTTTTTCCTTTAATTTACTTTTTTTCTTTTTCATTTTTTTATTTTTTTTCATTTATTTTTTACTCGTTTCTTACACTCTTTTCTTTCTTCAATTTCATCAATTAGGTAGAGTCCACTTAAGTGTACTTATACAAATTATAAATGCTGGGCGAATATAAATCAATATGCGCTTAGGGTAATTTCGTTATCATAAAAAAATAGAAAAAAACAAAAAAGAAAAAAAAAAAGAGGTAGAAGTTAGAGATAGAAGAGAGAGAAAAAAGCGTAAAGAAAGAATTGAAGAAAAAAATAAAAAAAATCAAAAAGAAAAAAATAATGAAAAAGGAGAAAAGGAAAAAGAAAAAAATAATGGTAAATACAAATATACTGAGTGGTTATGACATTTCAGTCATCATCCATAATTTGTACTCGACTTAATCATGTTCTTCGAAAATAAAAAAATATAGAACATAAAATACAATCAAAAAAGAAAAAAATGAGAAAGAAGTAAAAATAAAACAAAATAAAAAATAGAAACAAAGGAGACTAAAAAGGAAAAGAAAAAAAAAGTAAAAAGAAAGAGAAGCAAACGGTAGAAATAGAAGAGAGAGAAAAAATGAAAAAATGAAAAAATAAAAAAATAAAAAAATAAAACTAGAGGTTACATATAGAAGAGAGAAAGAAAAAAATTAAAAAGCAAAAAACTAAAAAAAAAAAAAAAGTCAATTTAATATGATATAGAAGTTTTAAGTTTTTGACTTTAGGAGTTAAGTAGGTTGAAACCATTTTTACCCAATCCATATTTGACCAAATTCATATTTACCCATATTTATATGGGCGAATTGCAATCCAAACCATTTTTGGTCGATTCATATTTAACCCGTCCAAATCCAATCCAATCCGCCCATTTGTCACCCCTAATTACTTGTTATTAACTACTCTCTCAGTTTCGTATTAGTTGATCTTCTTTCTAAGAATGTTTGTTTTAATTTAGTTGTCCCTTTTATAAAATCAAGATAATATTATTATGTTCTTCCGATACTACAGCTATCATTAGTGACTAAATAAAGTGTATAAACTTAAATTTATATTTTCAAAACATAATTAATAAATTTAATTTGGTAAAAATAGCCCCTAATAATTTTTTTCTTAATGAATGTGTGAAGTCTATAGGGGCCAACTAATATAAATGGAGGGAGTATTTAATACTAATTGTTATCCTTTGTTAGTAACCAACTCTTTTTAATCTGGTTGAAACTCCCCTTTAAGAGTTTGCTATAACAAGGATTTTCGTGGCATAATTTAATTCTAGTTGGGTCCTCCGTTCGAAAATAGTTAACATTGTTTTCGCAAGGAAAGATCAAATTTTATAAAGTTTTTACTTTTCATCGGATTTCTAATTCATCATGCATTTTCAATTCTAAATTGAGCCTCTCATAGAAATGAGAATTTCTTCTTTAAGTTAGTCAAGGTTAGTTCTAAATAGACTGGATAACTACAAGTAAATGAATATTCTTGGCGTCTTAACATCCTATCAAGAACATTAATATGCACTCTTACTCAGATTTCTAAAATTTATTTAAAAAAATTGTTTGAGGTCTTTAGAATTTTCAAAGTTTTTTCTTAATTTCTCGTATTTAAATTAAGTGGTGACTCTGTTTATGATAAAATCTGAAACTTTCTTTAAGTTTTCAATTTTAATCAAGTCGAAATTATTTTTTTCGCAAAACTGAAATGACAATTCTGCTAAAAAATTCAACTAGATTCTAACCAAATAATTGAACAGACTTTATTTGACTAACTATTTGAGTTTGTAAAATTTAAACTACATACTTGTTTAAATTCCTAACAATTATAATTGTTCTATCCATGACATACTGATTCCTCTGACTAACAATATTAAATTGCATTAGGATAAACAATTATGCATTTTTTGCGGTCATTCACACTATCAAAAAAAAACTAAATCCTCGAAATGATAAATAATTCATTGGTTCCGGATTGCCTGACACTTGTTATCATTTCAGCTTGTGATTGTCTGTCTAAGTTCCCGATCTTTTTTCAAAGAAAATCACTCTAGTCAAAACTAGAATGCAACCAAATCAAATCCCTTGAACTAGGCATGCTGGCCTAGGTAACCCAATACCCTAGGGGTATCAATCTTATTATGTATCTAATTGAAGGATGTCATGCCAATTTAAGCAGACCATTGTTCCATGGGGTTAGGAATTAATTGAATTGTCTGTTGATGTGGATATCTTCATTCCAAAGGCGTTTGAAATTAAAGAAATTCGAGAAGTTTGTGAATGAAAAAACTCCCACGGTGCGCTAGTTTAGGATTGTTCCCCTGAATGGGACTAATATTCATTTGTATACCCATTTGTATCCCCATTTGATATATTTGTATTAGTTTGTCTATAATATATTTTTGAGGGCAATGAAATATTTAACAAATGACACACAAATCCTTCAATTCATTAGACCAATCTTTGACATAAAAAGGTCACATATTTGCATAGGATGCTCCATAAATTGTTTATATATTGTGTAATATAACTGTATAGTGTTATTACCTAAATTAAAGGTTAATTGATCCTCTCCAATTTTGATGGTTTTTATAGTACCCATTAGGCAAAATAAGTAAGCTCATTATGCAAAAAATCAATCAAAATACATTGAATCTTCTAAGATTTTCTAGAAAAAATTTGCAAACTTCTTTCATAAAACCTCTAAAAGTTCAAATTACATAGAGTCTGACTTCTTCTTCCTGAGATATGTAGGCATCTTTTTAGGCCTTACCCCTATTCTTCAAAATTTTTATTTCTCCAATCTTGGAACATGGGTTATAAGGATTAGCAAGTAGAAGCATTAGAACAAGAAGACTTAGCAAAAGTCAACCTTCCTGACAAGCATATTTATCCAAAGCCAAATGAAAAATTCTATCTATTGGGATCCTTCGGTCTGTACTCATCTATGGATCAATTTATTTGCAATGAAAGCAACTTTATGTATTTACTTTCTATCAATAATCTTGTGGTATTTTTGACTAATGAGATGTAACATATTTGCATTTGAGTTGTCTTTTATTTAATAAGTAATGGAAATAGAAACTAATCTGTGTTGACCCAAGCTGGCTGGATATTAATTCTTCACCAAAATAAAATTTAATAAAAAATCCTCCTACAACCGCTGCTTATCTAAAGGCAAGGAAAAATGACTGATAGTGATAACGAGAATACATTGATTGAGATAACCATCAGACACAATATAATAACAGAATTGGCTAAGAAGCTTGAGAATCTCCAAAATGAGGCACAAAAAACCATATATATGGACCTATATGGTCATCACTCTAGTCTCGAATGACCTTAGGTTGTTGCTCCAGTTCCCTCCACTTTACTCTCTTAGAGTTGAAATTCATCTAAGAGATGTAACCTTGGCTTTTGTGGTGAGTCTTCCTATGAATCTTGATAATCTAATGTACTAAACTCACAATCCTCCAATCATAACACCAATCAAAACAACCATCTAAGTTCTTACTATCCTAAAAACCTTACTCTAAATAACCAAAAGACCCCTCTAAATGCTTTCGCTTCCCAAAATAGCCCTCTCATTCAATCCCAATGCCATTATTCCTCATAACTTCACTCCCACATGTCAAAAATCTATTCCAACTAACCAAATAATTCTGTCCACTATCACCTTCTATATCACTAAGACACCAAAGCCTTGTCCTGTTACTCCAGAAACACCTAAAACTAACTATTAAAATGAGAGGGAGAGGGAGTGGAAGACCATGAGAGGGAGAGGGAGTGGAAGACCATGACAGAGAAGCAAAAAAGTATATGTTATTGGTGAAATAGTAGACCGTTAGAATGAAGGAATCATGTGGTTCTCCTGATAATGTCTTATTTAGCTATTAGGATCTCTGCATCCATCCCAATTTAGAGTTTCCAGAAAGATACAAGGTCTCAAAGTTTGAGATGTTCCATGGGACCAAAAATCCTACGGTCCATTTAAGAAGTTATTGGGACAGGATGATCAGGATATGTAAAAATAAAATATTATTGATGAGGCTATTTAGTCGTAGCCTAAGTAATGAAGTCTTGAAATGATTCACCTCACAAGAATTAAAGAAGTGATCTGGCCAAAAAATTCGCTAAAAGGTTCACTTAAAATGTGGAGGTAGTCCCAAATTGTATCGCTTTGAATACATCAAGAAAAAGGTTAATGAGCACTTCCAGAAAAATGCTTATTGGTGGGGGAAGAAAGTTGTCAAGGTTCGGCCTCCCA
The DNA here is from genome assembly GCA_030864225.1 of Capsicum baccatum var. pendulum. NCBI lineage: Eukaryota > Viridiplantae > Streptophyta > Magnoliopsida > Solanales > Solanaceae > Capsicum > Capsicum baccatum. The sequence continues at coordinate 165,660,623 of CM061558.1, read as the reverse complement.
TGATAGAGGAAGAAATTGTGTCGGTATTTTCTCATGCTCAAGAAGGAAAATTCTCCAACAAAATGATATTGTCTGTTTTACGAGAAAAATGACTTTCAACATGATTAACCTTGAAAACTTAAAAAAAAAATTCAATTCTATCAAAAAAAGAGTCACCACTTAATCAAGGAAGATTTAGAAAACTTTTTCTGCATAAACTTTCAAGTCTTAAAATAGAAAAAGATTTTGAGATTTTTAAGAAAATTTGAGTAAAAGGGAGAAATGTCTTTAGAAAGGTATTAAGGTACCAAAAATATCCACTAACACAGTTATTCGATCCATTTGAAAATCATTTTTTTGATTAACTTTGATAAAAAAAAAATGAATTTATTTAAGAAAACTTATTTTGCAAAAATGTATTTCTTAAAAAACGTTAATCATATTTCAAATGTTAATTAATAAAACATAATATCCGGTTTCAAAGTATTCCAAAGACCTCATTTATGACAAAAATAGTTTTACTTAGGTAAAGTAAATTCTTGCAAAATAATGTTGGAAACTTCAACTATGTTCATAGTTTGTATAAAAATAATATTACAATAAGTAAAGAGTGAGGAAAGAAGTTGAATTTAGGCCTTCTAAGACTCAAACCGCTAAAATAGTCCAATTTGGACTTTAACTATCATTTGGGCTTGGCCCATTTATTCTTCTACATCTGTATTTGTCTGTTTGTGAGCCTTTAAGGGATCAAAAATATTTCCAGAGTACTTTTGAGTCTTGTAAAGACTGCTGGCTACTTCCAGACTCATGGGATATGGCCGATTTAATCCTCCAAAACTTGTATCATGCCTCCCTTTCACTTGCATAGTATTTGGGTCCATACACCAATTTTCCAAATTCTTTCGATGGTCTACTTTGGTCTTGGATGGTTATGGCTTAAAATGGTAACGGGCTTGGCCAACCTATCATGAATTATGTAAATAGAAGAATTGAGTCCATTAGGACTCGACATAGATTTTATGCATAAAAATGAAAGAATGAAAAAAAATTGCATCATATAAATGTAAAGACATCAAATTTTAAATAAACAAAAAAAGAATAAAGTAGTAAGATGAATAGTTAAATAACTTGAACAAGCACTATAATAAATTGCAAAATGTCCTAATATGTAGTCTAGACCCAAAATGACATATTCGCAATTCCCATCCACACTGGTAAATATACCAATCGTGAACTATTAAGGAAAAAAGACTCAAGTTGTACAAGAAGCAGAACTCAAACATGCTTGATTTGGAAAATCTTGACACTTTGATGTATAGAAAATAAAGCATATAAATGGAAAAAAATTCAAACTTTGTGAATATTCTAGTGAAATAAAGAACATAAAGTAATATAGCACCAGAATCTCATTAACAACAAGAAGGATGAGGTCAACAAATGCATCTTGATCAAACATATATGAAATAAAACACTTGAACCATAATTCTAACAAAAGTGAAACTGGAAGAGTTTTCTTGGAGTAAATCATGAAGTACCAATTTAAAAGTCCTAAGGGTGATTTGAAGAAGCCAAGTTTAGGAGCATATTAGGAAAGCCAAGTTGGTATACCCAAGGCTCTCTCTGGCTAGAGCTAGACTGTCCTCAATTTTTTCACTCATCCTTTTAAAGCTCAACCATTACAAGACAAGAAACGTTAGTCCAAAAATAAATTCCATAGTATATATTTGAAAGTATTTGGTTAATTTATTGATTATGACTTATTTGATAAAATTAGATATAGATATTCTCCAAAATATTATTTAGATGAATAACGTACAAAAATTATCAAAATATAAAAAATTAAAGCAAATAATATCTGAAAAACATAAAGAATTAAAAATAAGGATAGAAAGACTACAATATAACATAATTGCTGGAGTTAGTAAAAACTCGATAAATGCACAAAAAGAAGAAATATCAAATTTAGAATCAACAATACATAATCTAGAATATACATACCAACATGATCTATTAACAATTAAATAAAAAATGAACAAAGAACAATTTATAATAGATGAAAAAATATATGAAAACCATGAAGGATTAAAAATAAAAATAGTATTTTTAATCTAGGAAGAAGGTATAAGAGAATAGGTGAACATTTATATTTAATGTTAGAAAAGAAAGAATTAAAATTAGAAGATAAATTGACAGTTATGGTAAGAATAGAAAAAGAAAATGAAGAAATAGATAGAAAAAAGGAAATAGAAAAAATAAAACAACAAACTACAAAAGAAATACGAAAAATAGAAGAAACTAAAAATAGTAAGATTGCTGAATTAGAAAAAGAACTACAAATGTTAAAAGATCTGTATGAAAAAAGACAGAAAGAAAAAGAAGAGAAAGATAAAGAAAAAAATTATTAAACGAGATAAATCAATTTAAAGAAAAATTAGAAATAAACAATAAAGAAATAGAAACTAGAGAATTAGAAATAAATACAATAGATGTTGAAGAAAGAGATAATTATGATTCAGAAGATAGTGAAACATATATAGAAATCTTAACAAATACAAAAAATTTAGAAATTAATGAAAAACAAGAAGTAATGAATGAAGAAAACTTAGAAAGTAGAAACACAGAAATAAATATTCTTGATAAAAAAGAAGATGAAAATATAATACCAAGAACATTAGAAATAAGAAAACCTACATATTATAAGAATAAGTTTAAAAGATATAATCTAAAGGATGAATATGACAAATGGACACCAAAACAAATAGTTAATAAAAATTAGAACTTTTTAGACTTAGATTGTGTAATAAATACAGAAAAAACAATACAATTATGGATAGAATATATGAAAAAACAATTATTAGATAATAATATAAATGTAACAAATGCACCAGAATATATAGAAAGAACACTAATAGGAACAGTGAAATTATGATTTTCAAATCTAACTGAAAATAGTAAAAGGGTATTAAGAACTGACAAACCTACAGAAGAAACATCATCGATAACTACAACTAAATTAATACCTATAGAATTATTAAAAAAATATGAAACAACTATAAAAGACGAATTTAGCAGCATAACAACAACAGAAGAAGAACAAAATGAAGAGAAAGATACAAATAGAAATTTAATGTTAAAATTAGCAATATGTAATATGTGTTACATAGATGAATATACTTGCGCATTTAAAGAATATTATTATAAAGGAATATATAATACAGAAGAAAGTAAAGAAATAAGAAAATTATATTTTAGTAAATTACCTGAACCATTTAGTTCAAAAATAATAAAAAGTTGGGATGAAGCAAAAATAGTAGATACTCTAGGAGCAAGAATAAAATTTTTACAATAATGGTATAAAAACCTATGTGAAAAATATAGAGAAAAAAATAAAAATGAAAAAAAAATTAATAAGAAACTTAGCATGTTGTAAAGATAAAATAACACCTCAATTTGAATGCGAAGAAAGATATTAAAAGAAAAGAAAAACACATAAGAAATATAAGAAATACAAAAAATTAAAATATAAATATAAGAAACCAAGAAAAAGATATTATGTAAAAAATTATAAACATAAAAGACCATATAAGAAAAAGAAATCTATAAAAGAATGTACTTGTTATAATTGAGGAAAATTAGGACGTTTAGCTAGAGATTGTAAATTACCTAAAAACCCAAAAAATAAACAAATATCAAAAATAAAAATACAAAATACAAAATATATGCAGATAGATTATATAGATTACGAATTAGAAAGTAAAGATAGTATATATGAAATTTTAGAGAATGAAACAGATAATAAAATAGATAGTGAATTAGATGAATTAAATAATTGAAGAAGATATAAGAATAAACCAAATAACTGAAGAAGATATAAAAATAATAACAAAGGAAGAATATTTAAATGAAGAAGGAACAGATCAAAAAATAATATTTGATAGTGATATATTTGATGAAATAAAAGAAAAAAAAATTAGATTTAAGTGTAGAAAAAATACTTAAAATACCAACAATAAAAAATATATTTAGTAGAAGAAAAGAAGAATACTACGTAGTAAGCCAAAAAGAACATGTAATAGATTGTAGATATGCAAAAGAAAGAGCTAGTATACCACTAGTAACAAAAAGAATAATTAATAAAGAAATAAACGATATAAAAAGTAAAGACCCAATAAAATATGTACACCTTGGAGGAACAGAGATATTGATAAAAGCATGTTTTAGAGAAGGAATAGATACACCAATAGAATTATACCTAGCAGATGATAGAATTATAAAACCTATAGAAAAAAGTATAATAACTGCCATAAAAGGAAATTTAATATAACAAAAATTTAAATTTATAATAAGTGCGGATTATTTAGTAGCAATAACAGATAAAAATATAGATAAATCATTAGTATTATATTTGAAAATATCAGGAATAGAACTAACACCAGAAAATAAAATATTTATAGCAAGATGTAAAAATCAATATGTATTAACAATAAAATATAAAATAACGGGAAAAAATAAAATTAATAAAATACAAATAGAAAGTCCTTTCGAACAATTTGTAAAAACAATTGATAATAATGATTATAGTTATAGAGACATAGATATAGAAGAAAATTTATAAATAATAAATGATAGAATAAGTACAACAAAAAGAATAGCTTACGAAAAATCAGAATCATCAAGTTCATAAAAAAGAACAAGTTATGAAACAAGTTCAACAACTAATTTAAACCAATATTACATAACAGGAATAATAAATGAAAAAAAAATGTTTAATACTCTTAAATACAGGACAAGAAGAAAATTATATAGCAAGATATCGAGTAAAAAATGAGGAAATAAAATCTGACAACAATATATGCCCAGATCTACCAAAATGCTTAATAAACACTAAAAATATAACAGAAAAGGAAATAACAATAGGAGTTAGAAAAATAAAAATAGAATTTGAAATAAAGGATGAAATGCAAAAAACAGACATAATATTAGGAATAAAATGGCTAGAACGAGTAAAACCATATAATATAGAGCATACACAATTATCTATAGCATATAACAGAGAGAAATTATTCTTAAGAAGAGCTTTAACATGATATAAAAATATATGTATTAATGAAGATAGTAGTTGAAGGGTATTACAGTAGATATTATACGCCTACGATAGATACAGGAGCAGAAGCTAATATATGTAGATATAATTGTTTATCAGAAAGTAAATGGGATAAATTAAAAACACCAATAATAGTTAAAAGATTTAATAACGAAGGAAGCTTAATTACTTATAAAGCTAAGAATGTAAAAACACAAGTATGGGATAAAATATTAACAATAGAAGAAATCTATAATTACGAGCTAACATAAAAAAATATACATTTAGGAATGTCGTTTGTAGATAAATTATACCACATATAATAACTAGAACGGATTGGTGGTTTACAACACTATGTAAATAGAAAGTGAGAGCAAAAAGAGTTACTAATAAAATAAGAAAGAAAACTGATTGAATAGAAGGAAGTGAAAAAATTACACAAAAATTAGAAAATATAAAAAATACTGAAGATACAATAGAACTGGTCGTATTTTCAATAAATAAAAAGGAAATAACTATATTTTCAATAAATAAAATAGAAATAATTAAGAAAAAAAAAACAATTATATAGTGGAGATCCATTAAAAGGATGGAAAAAACATAAAACTACTATAAAAATTGAATTAATAGATAAAAATAGCATAATAACTCAAAAACTATTAACATATAATTTTGACAATTTGAAAAAATTTAAATGCATATAGATGAATTATTAGAAAAACAATATATACAAAAAAGTAATAGCAAACACAATAGTCCTGCATTTATAGTAAATAAATATTGTGAACAAAAAAGAGGAAAAAGTAGAATGGTTATTGATTATAGAAATTTAAATGCAAAAACTATGACATAAAATTGCCAAATACCAAATAAAATATTGAAAATAAGACAAATACAATGATATAATTACTGTAGTAATTTGATTGTAGATCAGGATTTACCATTTAAAGTTAGAAGAAGAGTCTAAGGAATTAACCACATTTACGGTACCACAAGGATTTTATGAATGAAATATACTACCATTTGGATATAAAAATGCACCAGGTAGATATCAATATTTTATGGATAGTTATTTTAAACAATTACCTATTTGTATAGTATATATAGATGATATACTATTATATACAAAAACCAAAGAAGAACATCTAAAATTATTAGAATAATTTACAGATATAATAGAAAAATCGAGAATAAGTTTAAGTGAAAAAAAAGCTGAAATTATGAAAAACCAGATAGAATTTTTAGGAATACAAATAGATAAAAGTGGAGTAAAAATGCAACAACATATAGCAAAAAAAATAATAAATTCGAAAGAATAATTAGATACAAAAAAAAATTACAATCATTTTTGAGATTTGTAAACCAAGCAAGGAAATATATACCAAAATTAGTAGAAAATCTAAAGTCTTTACAAAAAAAATTAAAAAAGGATGTAGAATATAATTATAACGAAGAAGATAAAAAACAAGTTCAAAAAATAAAAACACTTTGTAAAGAATTACCAAAATGACAATTTCAGACGAAAATAGAAAATTTATATATATAGTAGAAGCAAATATTAGTGAATATAGTTATGGAGGAGTACTTAAATATAGGTACGAAAATGAAAAAATAGAACATCATTGTAGATATTATTCAGGAACGTTTAATGAAACAGAAATAAAATGAGAAATAAATAGAAAAGAATTATGTTCATTATATAAATGTTTATTAACATTTGAGCCATATATTGTATATAACAAATTTATTGTGCGAACAGATAATATACAGGTATATTGGTGGCTAACAAAGAAAATACAAAATTCAGTTACAACAAATGAGATTCGGAGATTAGTATTGAATATATTAAAATGTACAATTGACGTAATTAGTACTAATAAAAACGTTATTGCAAATTACATATCAAGACAAAGCTACAGAGACTGATATAATAGAAGATGATGCTTTAGAAAAGATATTCAAAACCCTAACTACGCTTTCAATGAAAGTGGACAGTATGGGTAATGAAATAGAAAAGCTAAAGACTAATGAAGTTAAACTGAAGTCTGTAGCTACAAATCAGCTAACTCAGCAGTGTGCAGAGATATGTCGATCGGAAGACATTAAAATTCCAGAGCTAGAAGGAGACGTTGGGACACTCCGTAAAACCCATAACATTTATCAATCTATAATTGCAAGTACAAGCAAAGGAGTTATTGGACAAGCAGATATGGAAGATGTTAGACAATGAATAATGACATTACTTAACCCAGAAAAACAATCTACTGCAAGGGCAATTAAGAGAGGATATATTTTAGATGGATTATTGACAAGATATTGCAAAATAATTGGACAAAAATATCCAGACCATCAATGTTCGAGATGTAATGGAGAAGATAATATTTTCCCATATGTACAGCTAGACTGAAGATAAGCATGCCAGCTGAAAAGAAGATAAAAATGCAGCAGATATGACAGAAATAGCAACGAAGAAAAATCAACTACGGATGTAGAAAAGAAGACAAAAGTTTTCAAAGTCATAAAAGATATGAAAAGGACATATAACTTATAGTTTTCAACATGTGAATTATTATAGCTTTTGATTTCTTTTACGTAAAAGACATTGTATAGTTAGTCTTTACTAGGTTAGGTAGATACTATTATTAGCCTACTATAAACTTTTTGACTTTTTTAAGTTTATAAGACTTTATGTAAAAGATTAGTCTTTTCTAGGAATAATATGTAGATACGTGTAAAGTTTTAAGGAACGTGTTAAACATTAGTATGAAAAACTATGTAAATCATCCATTATAAATGAAGGCATCGAAGGCAGAAAGAAGCAAGCCTTTATGCGTTAAAGCAAGAAACTCTCTCTTGTCTACAACAAATAATTTGATTATTTAAAAAACAGGTATATTTCAATGGAAAAATCTATGGAGGAACAAAGCTTAGAATTATCAAACCTACCAGAATAGGTATATTTATGTACTATTATGAATAGCTAAATTCATAAATTCCTAAAAATCATAATATGATAAAATAAGTTCATGTTAGTTGATTTATAGTAGAATTATTCGAAAAATAGCATGTTAAGAAGTTTATTAGCAAAGTGGAAAAGGAGAAAAATCCCTAAGAACTATGACATCCTAAAGGTGAAACTGGTGAGGCGAAAAACCCGTGACAGAGGAGTAACCAGAGTACAGGCGCTGTTTAAGGGAAAAGTATCCAGATTACCATGCTAATAGTGACCGAAGAATATGTTATTTAAGAATAACCTAGTATATAGCAATCTAAAGTGATCATATTTTGTTATGTGCATAATTGAATGGAATATTTTGAAAATAGCAATTTTATGAAAAATGGATAATTATTTATATGATGCAATGGTAGATAAATTTAAAATACTTGTTTTATATGTATTTAAGGATATAGAAATTGTAGATATAAGAAAAATCATATTGAAAAAAAATATTTGATAAATATTTTATGACTAGAATAAATTATATACCACACTTACCTAACTACTCTTACAAATACCTACATACCAAACCTACATATCAACCATGATAAATTATATATATTTAGAATTTTAAAAAATGGATATGAAAAATATACAATCAACAGAAAAATAAATAAAAAAAAATTTAGATGAATATATGAGGACTAAAGATATAAAATGTATACAATTTCTTAGTGAAAATACAGAAGAATTAATGAGATTAAGAAAACAACTAAAAAATATTATAATAAAAGTATTTAATCAATTTTAAATGACAGATAATCTTAAAATATTAATCTTATATATACTTAGAGATATAGAAATTATAGATATTAAGAGAATAATATTAGAAAAAGTATTAAACTATGAAATTGAAACTATAAATTGGATAGAACAGTTATACCTGGATAATTACCCAGATGGATATTATTCAGATTAAGTGATGTTAGAATATATTAAAGAAACTAGAGAAAATCAAGATAATCTAAATGAAGAAATTAATTATAGAAACCGAATTAGAAAAATAATGGAGAATCTAAAAGAAAAATTAATATGGATAGAAGAAACCCTAGAAAATTTAGGAAAAAGTACATGTGATAGTTTATATAATTTAAAAAACTCGCTACGAGAAGAACAACACAAGATAATAAATAACATTGAAAATCTAGAATTAGATATACATTACAGTACAATTAGGATAAATTATTGTACAAAAATTTGTAAATCTACAATTACTACAGGATAAAATGATAGACTATGAATATTTAAAACATTGGAGAGAAAATATGGAAGAAATAATATTATTAGAAAAACTTATGAAAAACAATCTAATTGGATATTTTGAAACAAAAGATATAGAATATTTAGAATACTTTCAAAATAATGTAAAGAATTACAAAAACTAAGAGAAAAAAAATAAAGAATACTATAGTAAAGCATTTAATCAATTACCATATATCACCCCCAAGATATGAATATCGATAAAACTAATATAAATAAATTTAAAATAAAAATAAAAATAAAAATATTTAGAGAAGTTAAGAAATATCCACGCACAAATATATATTTTCTTTAGAGAAAATAGTTAACATGAAAGAATATTTAAAGCAAATATATAGTTATATGCATAAAAAAAGACAATGTAAAAGAAAACAATAATCGTAGAGCAGGAATTCAAGACATTTAAGGATAATCTATTAAACTAGATAAGAGCATAAATTCTAAATTCAGTTCAAGATTCAGTTATGACAAAATAAACACTTCAAATAAGAGGTTGAAAAAACAAATAGGTTACAGACAGATCATGAAATCAAAAGAGCTGTGAAGTCAAGAAATTTGAAAAGGAAAATGAAAACATAATTGAAATGGAAAAGAAACTAATACTAAACCGAACATGAGCAAAACTCAACTACATCTGGATCTGTACTTAATAACATAATTTCCTAAGGCATGGAATTATAAACACACTTGACAGGGTACTAATATCAAATAAAATTCAGATTTCAACTGCTCAAACAAAGATCAGATCTTAAAAATAATTGAGAAATTTGCTCAAATAGAAACAATGATAAAAAATGATGGTCGAATTTAAAAAAAAAAAGTGAAAAAATGTCTTACTCTTAATAAAAACTTGTAAAGGAAGACTATGAAAATTTGTTCGAGGGATTAAGACTAATTTATTTTAATGGAAACAAAATTATACACAAAAATAAGAGATAAAACTAGACCAAAAATAAAGAGAATAAGGGAACGAGGATTACCTTTTGTTGAGCAACCAACTAGAACTCGAGTTCCATCTAAATTTCTACTGCTATTGCTGAAAAGGGCACTATCGAATAGGATTTCAAGCTCAAAGTTGAGTCTTAGAGAACTCTTGGCACCAAAACTGTTTAGATAGAAAATCCAATGCTTTTTTGTGGTTCTTTGCTTATCCAATGCTTGAATGCTCTTGAAAACCTTAAACTACGAAAAGTTTTTCTTTCAATTTGAGATATTACCTTTTTCATCTCTAAAATGTTTTTGCCTTCTTACTAGGAAAAGTGGAATATTTATAGAGAGGGGTTTTTGGGATGAGATTCTGAGAATTTTTTATGTGGGATAAATGGGTGAATCCTAAATCATAGGGTTAACAAGAAATAACAAGAAATGGATGGCGATGGACACATCTCCTTTATTACTTGTATGATGAATGAATGAGAAAAGAGGGCATGGTAGATTCTAGAATCATTTGGGGATTTTTTTTTAGAGAATTTGCTGAGAAAATTTTAAATTGTTTTGAGGATAAGGTTTGAGATGACAAAAATCATAAGATTTTATATTGATTTGGGAATTTCAAAAGGGAAAAATTCAAAGTAAATGGAAAATTTTTGAAAAAATTGACCTAGAAGCTTCTAATCATACCATAATTCATGCTTGGCATATGTATATCTATGGAAACAAGCTAAAAATAGAGGGAAATTGGTCGATTTGAGAAGTTATTGGGTGTTTTTTGATTGGAGCTACTGGTGTTGTGATATTGTATTTCTGTTTTTTGTACTTAGGGTAAAAAATAAAGGGGATTAAAGGGTTAGGGGTATGGATTAGTTCAGGTTGCGGTTTGAGGTATGGACCGATTCAAGTCGCAGGTCAAGGGATGACTATGGTAGCTTGAGGTGACTAAAGAGATAGGAATTAGGACATTTAAGATATAGCCAAATCGTTTTAAGAACTAACCAAATCAATTTCTAAAGTAATCAGTTCCACTACGATTATTACCAAATCAAATTACAAAGACTGCCACATTTTGTAATTCACTTAATTTAATCAAAAATTTGAAATGAACTGATATTCAATTTAATTTCAAGATTCTTGATTTAATAAAATTCAAATAACTATCTTCTTAAAACTTATTAATTACATGACAAAATATATTCAAATCAAATTACCATTTATTAAGTCAATTTTTAAAGGTGAAACTCGATCAAAATACAATTTTGATAAAAATATATTTATTTAAATAAAAAAATCACACGATCCCTTATGTTTGAATACTTGAATATATAATTGTTATTTAGAATGAAAAAAATTAATGAAAAAATTATTTGAGAAAATTATTACTCTGATAAAGTAATTACTTTAATTTTATTTAGGATCGAAGAAACTTAAAAAATAAACTAAATTATGTAAAAAAGACTTATGTGTCAAAAATTGCCCCTACCTTTAGATAAGGTGAATGCAAGAAACTCTGGGCAAAGAGAGTTTAGCATTCCTAATTTTGTCCAAACATAAATTCATCTCTCAAATGAGAGTGATTTTTCATAATTTTCAAGGAATTATGGCAGAACCCCGATGTTATATTATATTATTTGAGACTTTAGGATAGTTGTAGTTCATACCACTCGATTTTAAGCATGGTTTTTACAAAATTCACAAACTATCACGGTTTCAAATTTTGGAGGGATTGAAAAGTTGGTGAATAAGGAGAATGGGGGAGTTTGGATGCAATTGAGTTTTTGACATAGATCCCAACCTATATATTACAATACTTAGGAAATCAAACTATTTGTAGTTCAACTCAATAAACGAAAAAGACAGTCTTTTATGATTAGACAACCTTTGGCTCAAAATAAGTGATGGACAATTGAGCTAGGGAGAAAGGCTTGTAATTATTTTAATTACAAAATATGGGGCCCTCCCACCTATAAATATGAGCCATAGAGACATAATTCTTGAAGAAAAAGGAAAATAGCCTCCTAGAAATACTTTAGATACAATATCAAAATAAAAAATATCCCAAAATACCCGCATGCGTTATGATAGGAGTGTGTTTGATAGCAGTGGAAGTCATCCTTTATTCTTTCCATCCAAAGGGTTTGATATTCTTAGTTTGCTACTAATAAAGTTTCACATTGTAACACATCCTTTTTGGAGTTGTTGCATCCGTGGCTTTTATTTGAGATTTTCATTCTTCTCGAATTCTCTCGATAACATCTTGAAATAAAATTATAAGTAGTAAAAATAATTCAACATGGAGAGATGATTTCTTTACCTCAACTCTCTTTCAAGGATGATGAAGGGTTTTTAGAGATTGGTGTTTTCACCCATCAAACCCATTTGGAGATTTAGGGTTTTCACCCATCAAATTCCAACTTATTAACCTAAGCAATGGTGGAATCCATACTCAACAACTAAAAATCAGACAAACACAACAACACTCATACACAATTACACTTTAGTTCAATATAATACCAAGACTAAATTACTTAACTACTCATGAAGACAGTAAAGAGAGATATACCATAAGGATTATCCAAAACATTCATTCTTCAAAAAATTACTAATAAATTAAGCCTCCAAGAGTAGTTACACATTTGCCCAATTAGGGATTCTTCTTTTCAGTTCAAAAATATCTATAAGGTACGCAATGCCCAAAGAAGGAAATGATTTTGATTATATATGGTTTGGAATTTGTCTATACAATATTACAAATTTGCCCTTAGGTATATTCCCGATGAACCGCGATTGCGTAGGTTTGACCGCGATCGTGGTCATGATAACTGAGGCTGAAATGATCCAGGTCTTCAGCCGCACTCTTTTTTTCTCTGTTTTTAATCATTTTAAGCCCCATTCCACATCTTTTCTCATTCTCAACTATATACCTGCAAATTGTGGAGACTAGTGCATTAAATAACAATTGTGTCTCATTTAACTTTACAAACATTGTAGTTCACATAAATAGTTAGTGTGAGTGAGTGGTAAAATCACCATACATCAATACCCCCAACATAGAATCTTGTTTATCTTCAAGCAGCACAACCCTTTATTACGAGACAACTACCCATGTATGCCCACATGTTAATTTCCAATGATCATGAAGACTCCAACTTGATTACAACCACAAAAAGCTCTTCAAACATGGATCAATGGATTTTTTTACGACTTTCCTCATCAAAAAATAGAACAACAAAGGATGCAATAGACTTCGAAGAGAAACCACGTAACAACTATTAGCACTCTAGAAATGACTCACTTGTTAACCACACCATGTTATACCTCCTTTTATCTTATCATACGGAAGATGACAACTTTACCCACCTCAACCTGTTCACATGCCCCCTCACAGGAAATAAGATTTCACACACCTAGTTACCAATAATGCAATAAGGAATTTTAAGTGTAAACGCTGACTCTCTCAAGAAATTCTCCATGTTAACAAGTACCATACCATAGGCTTGCCCCTAGTTTCAATCACCACTACAATGACTACACTTGGTTGGGAATCAGAAAGGGATTTTTGAGCTTGTAATATAGGTTTACGGTAGGGTAGGATATCAACTTAGGACAATAAGGCTAAACCCTCCTTGAACTTCTACATCATACTATTTTTATGCTTTTTTATTTGGAAATTTCTTTTCCCTTTACTATTTTGCCTAATTTGCCTCTTTTTGTTTACCTAATTTCCTTTCACCCTTTTTAAACTTCTTTTGCTTGCATTAAGATTCATGCAACTCTTTATTTTGATGGACTATCTCTTCATTCGAAGAAAAATGCTTACTTCTTTAAGCTAGTAGGCACTTTCTTATGACTTCGCGACTCAACTACACTTCTTTCTCTTTCCATCATGCCTAACTTTGGATTTTAGCCTCAAGCTGTATTCTTAAGTTCAAGGAGGATAGGGTTCAATAGAGGATGAATAGAAGGGTCACGACTTGTAATGCATTTTCCAAAGAAAAGTCCAAAGGCTCAAAGAGGGTGACTAGGGGTAACTCTTATGTATTGGTAGGCTTTTTAGGCTAAAGTGGGCTTCCAAAATTACAAGATGGCCTATGATAATTTTACCAACCAAGCACAATCAAAATTTAGCTTTGAAATACTAATGGGGCAAGTTCTAGATGGTACAAGTACACATGAGATATAGACAATTAAGATCACACACATGGCATGCGGATGTTGTTAAGGGGGTTCAATTGTTCTACCCGGTCGAGACAAAGATGGAGTATTTACTAATTTTTAGAAGTCAATTTTTGGATTCATAGAAAGAGGGAAAGTTTTATCACGAGGTTGTTCACATCCATGCCTTTGAATTTTGTAAAATTTTTAGACGGAAGGGGTTGTTTGCTTTTGTATCTGCACCACGCATAATTTGCTAATCATGGCGAAAATCCAAAATATAGTCTCACATTGCTAACTATAGTATAGGCGAACCACCCACATGGTTACTCAGTCTTCACCAATGGGTATGAATACAATCCCAAATCATCAATGCTACAGGTACTCATACTTCTCTTCTATTTTATGGCCTCAGTGTCACGGGTACTCAGACTTCCCCTACACCTATGGTTAGAACCCAATCACAACGAAAAAACTCATCTATTAAAACCAAAATAGAGAGACAAACTAAGAATAGAGTAACTAATCAATGCAAATGTGGGAACCATCAGAGTGCCCGAATATTACAACCCAAATAAGAATTTTCCAAAAGAGCAAAAAAGTATGCAAAAATGTCTATAATATAGGCCCAAATCAAATGAATAAGGAGACACTCTCAACTTAAAAGGTAGCAGTGTGCCTATTGCATAAATAATCAAGGATAAAAGAGATAGGGGTGCTCTCTAGAACCACATCAAAGGTTAAAATCACTCTTAAATTTTGCATCACCATCATTCCCCTTAAGGTTGGATTAATTCTGCAGTCGAAAACTTGAAAGGGGGTGTGCAAAAAATCAGGGGATAAGTGGTTAGATTAGTTCATGTATCATGTTTCAGACTCAGTTGTGTAATCATGTTTCCAGTCATGAATGTTCAATATGTGATCTCAGTTACCTTATTTTAGTACTCTCAGTCTAACCAGTCTCATAGGATGAATATTCCCAAGGGGGAGATATTGCAATACCCCGTATTATTCTTAGCTTAGTTCAGCTTATAGCTGCATGTATAAGGGGCTTAATGCCTAAAAATTTCACTAAGTGTTGGGGACTTAGTTATTTTTAAGGCTTCTAAACTTTGAGGATTTTTAACTTGGTCTTCTCGACCCCGAGATGTTGGTTTTTGAGTTAATTCATGTTCAAGGATGTAAGTAGCATGTCTCGGAGAAGTTTTGGATTTTTCAGTTAGGTCATGTTTGTATCACAACACCATAGGATTATCATGATAAGCTCGCGACGCGGTGTTATTCCTGTCTTCATGTAGACCACATCGTAGTGAGGGAAATGAGGTACTGCAATAAGGACACATCGTGGTAAACTTATTCTATCCAGTTTCAAATTTAAATGGGTGAGGGGAAATTAGGTCTTTTATCCTCAACCCAAATCTCCCATAACACGAATTGAGATATTATTTAGGGCATTATTTTCCCTTCTTCTCCAAATCCTTCTCAAGAAAACCCTCTCATTTTCCTAAGAACACAAATTCAATTCCTTTCTCCCAAAGAAATCAAGAATTCAAGTTCCCCAATTTCAAGAACCTTCAAGAAAGCATCAAGATTGGTGTTTCTCTTTCAAGTTAAAGGTTTAAGGTATGTGTGATGTTTATCCATGGATTCCTTTCACCCATGGAGTCCAAGAAGCCCTTTTTGGTTTCAAATTATGAGCTTTCATGTTTAAGTTGAAATATCTCAATGAATCTCTTGTGAATTCAATTAAAAGTTATGTTTATAAGTGTTTTTCAAGTGGGATGAGCCATTGCGTGTTTTAAATAGTGTAATCTTCACGTCAAATCCCTAAGTTATGATTTTAGTTTGTAATCATGTTATTATCGCATTCTTTACCCATTCCCATGCTTAAGTTCATAACGCTCATGTGTTTGATGAAATGCAAAAGTGTTGGGTTTTGAACAATGATCCCCTACTATGGTTTTAAAGATTTTATATGGAATTAGTTTTAATTCTATTTAGTGTTGGTAGGTTATGTACACCTGATACCTATGTGATTTACATAAATTCAGCCTTTTTCAAGTATACAGACAGTTAATCCATGAATCTTATATGTATACTTAGATATTCATATTCATGATAAGCACTATCAGTTATATAATAACATTCAATTGATTAAGAGATGTCAGCATAGGATTAAGAGATGTCCCTAAGTTAGAACTGGGTTTTTAGTAGCAGTCCCTAAGTTCTAGAACTACATAGGTAGCGTAGGATTAAGAGATGTCACCCTCCAGTTTAGGATGGACTCCCTAGTCCTTCGGGACACAAAATTAGTGGATCCACACGGCCAGTGTTAGTACCCGTGGCATGGTACTGATACCCTTCCAATTGGGGTTACAAGTTTGTCCCCAATTAGCTCACATTAGGGTATGTCGGTTAGATGATACCTCCCACAGTCTCAGTACAGTATTTTAATTTATTCTAAGTTCAGGTTTACTTGACCAAGTGTACAAACTTTTAGTTATACAGTTTACAGTCTTGAAGATTTCACTTATTTCATATTACAAATTTATGCTTAGTCTTGGATTCTTAGATGTCATAGTTTTCATGTATTTATGTTCAGTTATCTCATGCTATTCAGTTAGTCCTTATTTCATATGCACAGTACCCCATGTATCTCAGCCTAACCTCATCTAATATACTAGTACATTCCAAGTACTGACCGCATACTCTTCTTTGCGCTATGATGTCTTATATCATAGGTTCATACGCACAGTTTCCCGACCACAGTTAGAAAACTCAGCATATCCAGCGGTCATAGTGGTGATTTCTCATCCATCGAGGATATGTTATGATTATTTAGTTATTTCAGTATTTCATTTTATTCCGTTAGTCGAAGTTAGTTAGGGATCTGTTCCATCAACTCCTTAGTCAGTTTAGAGGCTTTCACACATTCAGACAAAATAGTTAGACAATCAGTTAGTTACTTTCAGTTCTTATCAGTTGTTTTAGACATTCAGTATTTCGTATTTCTGTATTCAGATATACATTACCTTCTCAGTTTATATTCCGCACATATGTTATGTTACTATTTTATTCAGTGCTCACAGTAGGTGCCAACTCATGGGTTAGCTTATGGGTCACTTATGATTGTAAGCACCATTGTTGCGACTAGGGGATAGCATCGGGCCGTAAGACTTAATCCCTCCTTGAACATTCAACTAATTTTGTGCTTTTGATATTTGTTATGCCTTTGACGCTAGATCCTCTTTGATGTCCCTTTCTTCTTATATAAAATCTTACAAATTTTGCTTACTTGAGCTTTTTCTCCTTTTATTTTGGGGAATCTTCCTCTTTATTTTGAGTTATTTTGTACTTTTTTGTTGGAGTATTTTCTTCTCCGTTTTTTTCATTGAGATTCTTTTATTCCTTGTGGGTGTTTTTGAATCTTCTTTATTTTATTTTGAAGTATTTTTTGCATTCCTGACTTCAAGGACTTTGTATTCTTTATCATGGTCAACTTCAAACTTGAAGTTAGTCTCCAATTTTCATAATTTTAGAATACTCAAGGAGGTTGGCCCAATAAAAGTAAGTGCATGTAAGCACTTACAAGGGTATAAGCTAAGATGTGTTGCAAAAAGAATAGGCTTAGGCTCAAAATGGGACATACTGAGAATTAACGTCATTTGATAGGCATTGAAAGGTACAATATGGTCAATGGAGAACTATGATACTTTCCTAAATCAAGCATTACCCTAGATTTCACCTTAAACAAACATTCATAAATAGTTATAGATCAACAATCCAATTCAATAAAATTAAATCAAAACTTTACCACACAATGGCCATAAAAAAATAAGGTTGGTTTCATTATTATCTATGATGCATGCCAGAAACATTTTCGAGTATCACAAAAGTATGATAAGAGGTACCAAAAGAATCTATGGTTCACCACGAAGTCAGTCCTCTCTATCAAATCAATTATTTTTTGTTTTTCCTTATACATGTTCCTAACCGTGTTAATACCAACCAAGTCAAAGATATGATGTTAAATAATTTGATTTATTATTGAATAAAAGGTAGATAAATTGAGGAAACTTGCCTACATAGCTCACGTCAAAGGATTAGAATCAGGTAGGCGTTGTTCATCCAAATATGATAAAACATATGCAGAGAATAATGCAAAGTTATAGACAAATGTTACGACCCAAAAACAAGGGCCATGATGGCACTTTTTACGGTAAACCTATCACCCAAACTGATATGAAATGAGGAATCAATATAAAAACCCAAGGAAAGACACCTAGAATAGAGTCGAACCACTTATATATACAGTAAAAGGGGAGAAACATAGTTAAGATACTATACAATACCTTAAAACCTGATGTCAGAGTGTAAGAACTACTAAATACATTTCGAATGCCAAAGATACAATAATTGTCCAAAAGGATTAAATCTATCCTTGAATACTAAATAAGACATAAAATAGATAGGAAGAGGTAGTAGAACAACTCCTAAAGCATAGGACGTCTGCTACCTTGAATATACTCCAAATGCCCCTGAATCAACTATCTATGTGGTGCACTTATACCTAGATATGTTCCGGAAGGGCATAGTAGGGATGAGTATGGTCCACTTTTACTCAGTAGATATTATAGGCCGAATTAGTAAAGTAGAAAGTAAAGCATATAAACACAAACTATGGGAACGTCAACTACATCAGATAGTGTCCCAAATGGTAGCTGACACCATCTCGACCAACGCTTTTGCTATATACTCATATAATAAATGTAGGTACATGAAAGAAGAACAAATATATACATACACCAAATACTAGTATAAGAAGATAGAAAAAATGGACAAATCTCAAGTCAAGCACAGAAATACAATCACGGAATAAGCATAATATATGAAATCCAATGAATATGATGATGATGTGATGCATGAGGTCATCACATAACCTTCACATACAACTACCAAGCTATGGTCCTGAGGTAGGATCCACGAGGGGTTCTTTAACCCATATACAACCAATATCTAATACCAATATCCATAACTCCTCTCCAGTATATACATTCGTAGAGAGTTTTTAAAAGTGTCACATTTTTTATCAAAAAAATCCAGTGTTTCCAATATTTCTATGGTGGAACTAATGTTTCATGAATGGATATGATATGAGGATGTAGTGCTCATAACCAATAAAAATGAGGCTATCCGATATCTAATGCAACCACATGAGTCAAAAATTCACTCAAGTCAACCAACCATACATGATCCAATATAATCCACAAACCATCAAGTGAAACATACAAGAAAAGTCATTGATACCATATAAATCCTAAAATCTAGGCCTTTTTCCACCAAAAAGAGTACAACCAAACATTCATATATCAACACTAGGCCAACAACATCATACAAGACCCCACATCGTCAAAAATAGCAAATAATGTCTTAAAATACCCAAATATTATCCACGTAGGCCCCCATATGGTCACATAAATCACCTCAACACATTTTAATGATACAACCCCATACCCATAGCGTGATTTTATATTATTAGTAACTACCCAACCCTGTCTAAAGAAAGTTAAGCCATCACCTACCTCAAATGCAAAAAAAAACAATCCAAAAAGCCTTTAATCCAAAGCTTTCCTCTTACAAACAGACTTAGAATCAACCAAAACATATGAATAACGAATCTACACATCAAAGAAAAGCTAACAATACTCATATTGCTTACTTGAATATTGGGGTAAACTATAATTTTTGTCTAAAAACATTCTTCCCAATATTAAAGGAACTTATAGGAGAAAAGCCAAGTGAAAAAGAAGTGATATTAGGGTTTGAATTAAAAAATGATAATTTAGGCTTTTCGGGTTAAAATCCCTAAATTCCACCTTTAAATACGAGTATGAACAAAATTTAAATAATAAAGTCAAAGAAAAGTAATTGTAATAGGGATTTGGAGCTTACCCAAGCTTAAAAATGGAAGAAATTGCTCAAAAACTCAAATCCTAAGCTCCAAGTGTCGAAAATGGTATAAAAATATTGAAAAAGGAAAAATAAACTAATCAGGAATCTCCTAAGAGATTACTGATCATTTAGGAGGCTATCGCTTAAGTGACCAAGCATTTCTTAAGCGAAGCTTTCCTCATCGCGTATACGACATGGCTGTCGCTAAAGCGAGAGGCGTATGGAATGCCAGTGTCGGTTAAATTTCCCGACCATCGCTTATGCTAGCCTAGTATTGCTTAGACAATATTTTGGATATCAGGCCAAGTAGCTTAAGCGACAAAGCATCACTTAAGTGAGTGCACCAGCTAGAGACTTTGGAGAATTCCAATTCTCTGTAGATCCCTTGGGATTCATCCAAAATATTGAGTACGCAAGTAAACTATGCCACCCCACCAAATTTGATGCTTCAGACTCGATGGAGTTATTTGATTTATTTTAAAAAAATTTATTTTCATAAAATTGATCCCAGAAACTCAATTTCATAATTTTCTGAATAGAGAATTGAAATAGATATAAAAGTCGTAAAACTATACCAATGATGTACCAATCTAAAATCGATGCTCTGGATTTATTGGATAGTCCATTTTTCCATCTGATGCATATATCAAAATATGTTGACCGAAGTCAACCAGTAAACCTTCAAGACCATCGAAAACCATAATCTCGCATAAACCATACCAAAAAATATTGGGAATTGTGCCAATCATCCTCACACCCTTGAAACACTACAATGCAACTGCGGGGAGGAGTAAAATCATCAAATCACATAGAAATAAATATTTCACACAAATCACCAAAAGTTGAGTCATTATAATAAACTCAGAGTGGTGCCTCCTAAGCTTGTTTTCTCTGTTAGAAGGTGTCTATCGGTCACCTACAAAGATTATTGTAGTCTCTCAATTATCTTATGGGGGATCATCTGCTCTTGTGATTATCACAAATTTTTGATCGATGACATTAAGTGGCCTTTCCATTATCTGTGAGGACACTTGTTGTTTTGTGTAATCGTGGTTCCATGACTGCTTATAAAAACCACTATTTATTTGTGTTTTCTCCCAGAATATTTTTGGAGATTATAGGGTTTCTCGAATATCTTCCAGAGCTATATATTATCATGACTATCCTTGACCCTTGGTGAGGATGGACCTCTTACAAAGAAACAAGAAATAGGTGAAAGTAGGGAATTTTTAAAAATAATAGAAATGGAAGGGTGTAGTCAAATAATGCCCTGATTTATCTTCTTGATTGGAAAATATCACCTCTCCCAAAGTATATGTATCACATCCTATAAAATTAAAAAGAAAAATATCAGAATCCTTCTAGGATCATAAAATTAAAAGGGAATAGAGTTAGTTTTTGGCCGAAAGATTCATCAAATAGGAAATCCTTATGATTCTCTCATGTGTTCCAAGGATGATGTTGTTTCTCCTATATCCAAAGAAAAGTTCTTAATACAGGGAAGGATTTTTTACTTCAATAGACATTGATCTATAAACTCTCTTTGTCTATGAAGTACCCTATAAAGAAAAAGATCGACTTTCACTAAACCTCCACTCATGTAAAAATTCTTAGTTTTGATAAGCTGATTGTGCTGGTTTGTCTTACTTTCCTGTTGCTCTTTCCAGTGCTTGTCTTGCAAATTCATCTGACCTTGAGTCATAATCTTGGTGGAATTTTTGAGTATCTTCCTAAACAATTCTAAGGACAAATTGGAAACTGTTGATTTTTATGGAACTTTTGATATCTTCTCATAAATTCTTCCTCTGTCCAATATTTAATAAGCTCTTGTATTCAACAATGTAGAAAATGTCGTTTGTTGTAGAATTTTTGAAATCTTCTCAAAATTCTACCAGTCACTATTTAAAAAGGGAAATGGAAATCTTATGAGGACTATGACCGAAGTCGACACAGGCCACCTATATATCTCATTCTTGAGAATTTAGGTCAAATATGATTTATGTTTGAATGTAAAAATAGAAATTATTACCTATGTATCCCTTTCTTGGGAATTTAGGTCAAATGAAGTTCATAAAAGTAAAAATACAATTTCAGGAAAATGAAACCATAATGTGTGATAACAAAGTAATGGAAATAATGAAGTGCAATTATATTGAAGTTAATAAAGTGCAATTACAAGGAAAGAAATCAATATTCTTAATATTAAAAGATGTCAAAAGAGTGAGTTCTAGAAAACTTTATTCTTCTTTGTAACGAGTTATACCAAAGACCTAATTTGGTGGTCATTATGTAGGCTTCTATTTAAACTTGGTGGAGTACCTACAAGAGGTGTCACGTTATTATCATTTAGGTCTTTCACTTTGGTCCTGAGGATGACATCCATTGGTATCATGCCCAATTACTCTTGAGTGATGGAACACTATTTGCTTGGATCATACCATTTGGCTGAAGTATTCATAGAATTTGCTTTTATGGGATGCAAGATCCCTACTACTTTTAACTTTTCATAAAGTTGATCCAATGGTTCTACTAATGGTGTGAAGGATTTTGGAGCCTTTCTATCAAAGCTAGGACGAGGCACATTATTTTGATGATTTTGTAGTGATCCTAGAGAGTGATACGCTAGATATGGGCTATAGATAGGCACATCACTTAGGGAGATTGAGGTTGACACAATGGAAAAGTAGGGCAATGATGCATGGAGAATATTGACCATACTGAACATTGGGCTTGTACTATGACGATTGTTGGTGATATGATGTACCTCTTCATGTCATCAATCCCATAATGTCTTCACCTTTTCCCTTTTTATTCTTGAGAGAGACAACTTGAAAGGCTTTTTTAGGGGGTTGTAATATTGCTAGAATTGTTATTTTTTTGGTCTATAGGGCATCTTCGATTCTTTTTTCGAACCTTGATAAACTCTGCACCTATTACAAACATTCATTCGTTGTAGTATGAGTTTTGTGCCTGAATAAAGTGAGTGTTGATCTCTTGTTCATCCATGAATAAGTGCACCTTATATGCTTCTTTCCTCGACCGTATAGTATATTCTCGAAAGAGTTCAAAGTCATTTTACTTTAGATTTCTGATGGAGGTTCTGTTATGTGTGATCTCAGCACAAAATCTTTATTGGTACATAAAAGCTTTGTCAAATTATCCTAGGCACGTCACTTGGTCACATCTTTCTGTTATATCATTATGGGATCAGTAGATCACACATAACAGACTTTCTAATTTGTATTTATTGAAAAATCCTCCAAAAATGATAAAGTACTAAAACTTATCGATCGAACAATCAGTCAACTGAACATGATACGATATTTGAAAGCATTGATGTGGTCAACGTCAATTGAATGATGACCCCTCTTCTTGAAAAGTCATGAATTAGAAATCAATTGATTTTGAACAAATTTGAAGATAAACTTTTGAAAAATGCTATAGGAAGACTCACATTTTCAGTTTATTTTTAAATATTTCAAACAAGTCACATTTAATAAAAACATATGCGTTAAACATGCAATTACACAAGGATGGATGAAGTAAATTATGCAACATAGAGTGTGAGTGTCAAGACGTTAGAGTAATTAATAAAGTTGCTGCCATGTGACAAGGATGTCACAAGTTCAAACCTTGGAGACAACACCTGAAAGAAATACAAAGTAAAGCTGCATACAATACACCCTTGTAGTGGGTCCCTTCATCGGACCCTACACATAATGGGAGCTTTAGCGCACTGGACTGCCCTTTTTTGAATATAAGTGTCAAGACCTAAAAATAGCCACGTGATCACACCTGTCACAACTACTAGACGAGTAGTCCAAACCCAACCCAAAGAACAAGGGTAAAAGGGGATTCAAAAGAATAAATAGAAGAAACAAAAAAATCCCAAATATATATATAAATGAGATACAAGTCTCAAAGATACATCCCGAGTCTAGTTGTTACTAGTACAAGCCTCTAATATAGATTCTACTAATAATAATCTTCAAAAATGTCTTGATTGTGAATAAAACATAAAGACGTAAATAGAGAAATCTGAGAAGTTCAGAAGTGCTTCAGCCACTACCTCAATCTCTAGGATGCCAATACTAAAGAAACACAATCTACAAGATGCTACTCATCCCAATACTTGCTTAGGGTGAAGAAAAATAAGAAAAAGAGAGAAAAGGCAAGGGTGAGTATGAAACCACGTGTATTCAGCAAGCCCTATCAATAACCCATCCTTATCCAAAGCAATGGAAAGAAAATCCATCCCAACTACCCAAGGATTCCCAAAAATCTAAAATCCAGTATGTACATCACTTTATCATAATCAGAGTAACCCAATGCAATAGTCAATAGGTGTATCAAATACAAGGTAGGAACATTGATCTAGGTGAGTCAACACTATTCATTCAATTACAACAAATAGGGGAAGTCAATTATGAAGAAGACTCACTAATACGATATATTAGGCTTAATCAATTATAATCAATCAACAGTATGGGATAGAAACAAGGAGAGTGTACATATATAAGAGTGTATGATATGCTACCAAGGGGGTGGTACATAACTATCTCTCCTAACCAAGCCACAACCATACCCCTTATCTCATAATACCTCAACCTCTCAGTTAATATAGCATGTTGTAAGATAACATAATGAAGTTAAATGAATGCTCAATAACAATCTCACAAAACAAGATTTTTTCATCGCAATACAATACAAAAGTAAATACTAATAAAGTATCAAACCAAACCAAAGAAAGTAATGAAATACAAATGACGTAATGCAGTGAAGTGATAATTAATCTTTAAAAGTTATCTCATAACTCGATACATTTAAGCTCGTAGATAGTTCATGTCTTATGAATGTGCATGAAATAAATAAGGATGTAATGCTTACAACCAACTAGTATGAAGATGATAATCCATTCAATACATGTAAAAGTAGGCTTATAATTAACTCAACGTGACAATGGTTCATGCTATAAGTCATCGTAGGGAACCATTGGTACAAATAGTCATGCATGACATTAATAATATCATTTAAAGTCCCTCTTTCGAGTATCATCGATATTGTAAAAACAATCTAATTCACTAACATGGCCAAAAAGTCAAACCCTTACTCATTGATACAACAACAAATATGGCAATTAGATGAACAATCATAGCCAATAATATCAACTCAAACCCTTACTCAAAAATCACAACAACATATACTCTCCAAATTAGAAACAATATGTACATAAGCCTTTACTCGGACAAACAATAATGAATAATTTCTCAAGTCAACAATAATGTTTGCATAATCCCTCACACAGGCAACACGAAAATAACAAAAATCCCGAATAACTATATATTGCTAAACTAATCGATCCTAGATTATCATACCATAAATCTCATCCATTTTTACAAGAATATTTTACTGTAAGTGTTTATTAAACCTCAACCATTCTGTAACCAGGTAAGAATAACCTAACTATCCTTTAGAAAGTTACCAAGTCTAATACGATCTAATAATATAGGTAATCCCTATCAATTATTAAACAACACCAAGTTATCCATTTGAAATCTTTTCTAGAGATACTTACAAGTAGCAAACTAACTACAATAAGCATTTATTTAAATATAATCCATTAAAGAGCTCTTGTACCGAAAGAGATGCTTGCCAAATAACCTAAGAGGGACCTCAAATCTTTAAAGAAACACAAAATACAAACAAACAAGCATACAACACATAAACACTTTGGAAAAAGTCAAGGTACATCTTAACTTGCCTTAACTGAAGACCCGCAAGTCCAAACATTATCTAAATCCTTAATCAAAAGTTTGACTTACTCGAATCAACACTAAACACATATAATTTACTCAAAAATTACAACTACAAGTAAAAATAAAAAGCAAATGATACCCATATTGACCATATTAAAGACAGATCCAAAATGCTTTCAAAAAATAAGTTCAAAAACAAAAGTGTTAAAAATGGATTTTTTTAGAAATACATTCTCCAAGATTATAAGAGTCTACAATTGAAGATTCATGTAAAAATGAGTTAAAAATAAGGTTCAAATAGAAGAAAAATTATTTTTAAGATTTTCCAAAAAATCCTCAAAACCAATTTTGAAACCATGATTAAAGAGTTGTTTTTGATGATAGAAATTAGTGAAAAGTAAAGAAATTAAGCTTTTAGAGTTAAATAAGCTCAAATGGCGAATAAATCCGTAAAATTGCCCAAACCCAAAGCTCAAAGTCAAAAATTGGTAAAAATTATAAAAGGGGCTTATATACGGCGGTTGCCGCTTTAGCGGCTGAATGGTCACTTAAGAAACAATCGCTAAAGAGGTAACATGCCATTAAAATGGATACCTCTTAAGTGAGGACTGGCCACTAAAACAGCTTCTAGTTATGCAAACTGGGCTGCCTAAGTGGTTGCACCAGATATCAGCAATTACTGATTTTGGTGCAAACCTACCAAGCTCTGAATGGACCCTTGAGATTTAATTGGGATCCTACAAAAACAAAGTATATATGCGACTAGGCTAATTTTGATATTCTGGGCTCAATGGCAATGTTGGATTTTCAAAAAATATCATTTTTTACAACGTAACCCTTAGGACCCCTTTATGCCAAATTTTAATAGTTTTTCAAATGGAGGGTCTAAATGCAAATAACTGCTCGGGGCCCAAACTAACAATACTACTAAGCCAAATAAATATTTCAAAGCTAGTGGAATTGTTAGAATAATCATCTAAGACTCAGATCACAAAGAGTTTACCAAAGTCAAATTAGCCCCTTTCAAGGGTGTTCAAAACCACAATCTCATTTAAAATACTTTTGTATGCATCAGGAAATGTTCCAATCATCCCAATGACTTGTAAATAAGATGAAGTAACCAGGGGGAAGGAGAAAATGGTTAAAATGCAGAATTTCTAAATTTTAATATGAGGGCCATTAAGGTATCCACAACTATGATTGACGTTCATCATCGAACGTTCAACCAGAAAAATACCAAAAATAGGTGTAGGATTGAAAATACCCTTGATAAGCATAAAAGAATCACTCCAATATGGATTCATTACCCTAGAACCACCAGCCTTACCATAGAACAAGAAATATATCACATACTGATTCCCTGGGTCACAACTGTAGCATCTAAGGCTGAATTCTCAATGAAGCAGAATTTCTTTATTTTTGAACTTTCTATATACACAAAACTGAGTCAAACACAATAGAAATTATAATTACACCTGGCTAAACTAAACTTGACCAAGGCACTACTAGACACTGGCTACACCCATAAGATCGAAAATCATCCTCAAACCCACTAAATGCCAAAGAACCCATAATTCTCATAACTAACCATAAAAATACAGAATTGACCTACCTAAGGTCAATGCTACCAATATCAAATCAAACAACACTATAGCCTCAGGCTAAAGATACTAGTCTAGAAGCCGATATCAAACTATATGAAACCTTAAAATTCATACTCAACACTCTAAATCATGATCCAATAGTCAAAACCTACAACTTAACCCTCTGAGAAAATTGATAATCCCCAAACACTCTATAAACAATAGACAAGAAATCTCTAAACCATATTGAATTCTCAAGCTATTTATCATGATAACACGTGCAACTCTTAATATCCAAAAACCATAAACAACCCATAGTCTTTAATACTCTGGTAGAATAAGAAGTCTGTCTGATCCTGCACACATATGCAACTATCATAACAACGAATGAAAGACCCATTGAAGAAGTGGAATAATTAGTATATCTCACTAGCAGATACCTAAATCACAAATCAAACTCAGAAAATCAATGCTAGACTCACCATGAACTACTAAGGAACCACACTATTCAGACTTTAAATTTTGAAATTAAACCCACAACTAAACTCTAAATACATCAAAACTCCTTATGTACAATTTATTTAACACTTTCCTTACTTAATTTTCCATTTAGTATTTCTTCAACAACCATGGAATAGTAACACATACTCTAAATCCTAAACTCATGAGCAAAAATAAATCATTATGTAACAAATTCCAATTACTAGGGAGTAACAATATGCAAGGTGTGAATGCTTGAAAATCTTCCCTTATTCGACTATAATATCGCGATGGCACTCCTTCCAAGTTGGTTGTATCAAGTACTAACCATCACAAGGTCTCCTTGATCAATCTACTAAGTACCACTAGTCATAAAACAAAGTTGATATCATCAACACGATATTAACCCAAACCACAAATACATTGAAGTTACCATTCTAAAATAACCATCTCATGTACACACACTATCGTTAAAACTTACAGGCAATTATACATAAGCCTTCCAGTTGTAACTTTCTTCACTCGTAACTTGCTATTCAAATAATTGAAATACTCTCTTAATCCTAACTAACCCATGACTTCCTAGAGAACCTCTAAATTACCTTTTATAATCTTACTACTATACTAGAAACTCTTGGCTCGTGTCCATCTTGTGGAACCTGATACTGATACCTATTATCTTTTAGGGCACCTGATGAGGCATCTCCAATTGATATTATAGGGAGTCCCTCTTATAGTGCCCAAGATCTTACATAATAAAAAACCCAAGAGAGATAGAGTTTGGTTAACTAGGCCTAAAGAACTTGAAAGAACACCATGATCTAACCCTCTCTAAGCATAAACCATAAAGATGCTGACCTAAATCATACATATCTCTATAATCATTAAATCCCTGGTACCTCTATCCCGCAAGCCTCTTATTTCTCTATATAGACTCCTCTAGAAAATCTTGAGCAAATTGATCTTATAAAAGAGGAAGTGATCGAGATGGTCTAATCTCTATAAAATTCCTCTACCACTTTTTATCTAGACTACAAAACTAAAAAAAGTGATGGCTAATCCATTAGTATAAACCAAACTCAACCTATGCAACCTCTCATATCAACCATACAAGAACATATAAGCAACAAACCTAGGATCTATATTGAAATGAGGGGGACCTGTCCTCAAGAACTCTACATACCTACTCTATCCTTCAATGGACATAAAGGGTAAAACCACTGGATATGGAGAAATCCCCGACATTACCTTATCTACACTAGGAAAAATAGTAGTAGTCATATGTGCATCTAAAGTCTGAAGCCTCAAAGTAGCTTACTAAAAATAAAATAGGAGCCACCCTCTGAAGGAAAACTAATACTCAAATCAAATAACTCTCAATCATAGGTATGATCACAAGTAGTATCTGTACTAGCCTTAACCCCTCTAACTCACTAGACCTACCATCACTAGCAACCCTAGGACCTAAAGAGACAACTTTACCCTGACCCCTAGCTATTCTAGAAATCCCAATTTCGCTTCTTCCTCGAACCCTACTCTTAGTGCATACCAAAGACATGGTCTCTAAATCTCTAGCTATGGAAGAACATAAGCTCACCTTTTGTAAGAGAGTGAATAAGAAGTTTTTAAGTTGTACACAACTTTGGAAACCTAAAATAGAATAAAAAATATAAATCTCCTAACAACATATAGCCTCTCAAAGATAGATAATAGATATCTCTGCATCGATCTGCAAGATTCTACTAGATTTGGCTTGTACTAACGAGAACAATAAACTTGGGGCTCTGATACCAATCTGTCGTGACCTAAAAAATAGACACCTAATGGAACTTATCACAAATATGGGACAAATAATCCAAACCCAACCCAAAGAACAAGAGTTAAAGCGGATTCAAGAACAGAAATAGAAAAATAGAAGAATCTCAAATATATACATAAATGAGATACAAGTCTAAAAGATATATCCGAGGTCTGGTTATCACTACTTCAAGCCTCTACTACATATTCAACTAATGATAATTGCCTACAATTTCTTAAATATGAATAAAATATAAGACATAAATAGAGAGATGTGAGAAGTATTAAAGACCATCAATCACTCCCTTGATCTCTGTGATGCCAGTACTAAAAAACAACACAATCTATAAGCTGCTACTCGACCCAATACCTACACAGGGTGTAAAAAAATAATAAAAAGGAAAGAAAAATCAAGGATGAGTATGAAACCATGTGTACTCAACAAGCATCATTGATAAATGACTTAATCCAAAGCGATGGTGAGAACCATTACTTGAACTACCCAAGGATTTCCAAAACTCTAAAATCTAGTATATATATCACTTTATCCTAATCAAGGTAACCCAACACAATGGTCAATAGATGTATCAAATATAGAATAGGCACATTGATTTAGGTTAGTCAACACTATTAATTTTAATACAAATAAATAGGGGAAGTCAATTATGAAGAAGACTCCCTAATACTATATATCAAGATTTATCAATTATAATCAACCAATAATATAAAATGGAAACAAGAAGAGTATGCATATATAAGAGTGTATCTCATCCTACCAAGGGGGTAAGACACAACAATCTTTCTTGACCAAGCCACAAACATACACCACATCTCATAATACCTTAACCTTTTAGTCAATATAAGATGATGTAAGATAATGTAATAAAGTAAAATGAATGATCCATTACATTATCACAAAATAAGGTTCTATGACAGCAATACAAAACAAAAGCAAAATACAAACACAATATCAAACCAAACTAAAGAAGAATGTACAATGTAAATGATGCAATGCTATAAAGTGATGATGGGGGTTTGGCAACCTATATACTTCACATAATCTCTAATACACCTCTTCATCTAGTGTTCACATATAATGGTTGTCATAATATCTCTAAAGAATATCTCATCAACCTGACTACACATCCCTCGATCTAGGCATTTTTAAAAGTGTTTTATTTTCTTATCTCTCTATGGTACCAATATCTCATACATGTAAGAAATAAGGATGTAATGCTCACAGCCAATCAGTATAAAGGTGATAGTCTATTCAATACATGTAAAAGTGAGTTCGTAATCAACTCAATATGACAATGTTTCATGAAGCCATTGTAGGCACCACTGGTATAAATAACCATGCATGACATCAATAATATCATTTAAAGTCCCTCTTTTGAGTTCATCAATATGGTAAAGGAAATATAATTCACTAACATGGTCTATGATAACAAATCAAGACCTTACTTAGTGACACAATAACAAATAGGACAATTAGATGCACAACCATTGCCAATAACATTAAACTATACCAAGCTATTCATTTGCAAACATTTCTAGAGATACTTACAAGTAGCAAAACTAACTAAAATAGGCATTTATCCAAATACAATCCATCACTTGTTACCCGCGCAGAGATGCTCACCATATAACCTAAGTGGGACCTTCAATAATTAACAAAACACAAAATACAAAAAAAAAAAAACAATACATAAGCACTTTGAAAAGAGTTAAAGTCCATCTTAACTTGTCCTAAATGAAGCTCGTTAAGTCCAAACACCATCCAAAGCCTTAACCGAAAGCTCAAATCCCTAGAATCCAAACTAAACACATCTAATTTACTCAAAAATGGCATCTACAACTCAAAATAAAGCTAATGATACCCATGTTGACCCTATTTAAGATGGGTCCAATATAATTTTGAAAAATTAGTTCAAAATAAAAGGGGTAAAATTGTTTTAGAAATGCATTCTCTAAGGATATAGGAGTCTATAGCTGAAAACTCATGAAAAAATAAGGTCTAAATCAAAGAAAAATCATTTTAATCTTATTTGAAAAAATCCTAAAACTCATTCTGAAACCAAGATTAAAGAGTGTTTTTGATGATATAACTCAATGAAAAGTAAAGGAATTAAGGTTTTGGAGCTTACCCAAGCTCAACTGGTGAAGAAACACTACAAATTGCCTAAACCCAAAGCACAGAGTCCAAAAATAGTGAAAAATATGAAAAGAGGCTTATATATATCAGTTGCCGCTTAAGCCACTAAATGGTCGCCTAAGTGGCTACAGCTAGAGGCTACCTCTTAAGTGAGGCCTAGATGCTAAACCAACTACCTCTTGAGATATTTTGGGCCACTTAAGTGGCTGCACCATATATCAACAATTGCTAATTTTAGGGCAAGCCTACCAAGCTTCGAACGTACCATTAATATTTTATTGGGACCCCACAAAAACAAACAATATATGATACCAAGATAATTTTGATATTTCAGACTCTGAAGATATTGGATTTTAAAAAAAATATTATTTTTAACAAATTAATCCTTGAGACCCCTTTAGGCCAAATTTTACTAGTTTTTCATATAAAGGGTCAGCAAAAATAAAGGCTTGAAACCCAAACTAGCCATGATACTAACTTAGAATCAACATTTTGGAGCTAAGGGAACTGTTAGAATTATCATCCAAGGACTGGATCCAAAAGCATTGACCAAAATCAAACTAGCCCCTTTCAAGGGTGTTCAAAACCACAATCTTATTTAAACAATTTTGAATGTATAAGGAAATGTGCCAACCATCCCCATGACTGATAAATGAGATGAGGAAACAACGAAAAAAGGGAAAAATGGTAAAATTATAGAAATTTATAAATTTTAATATTAGGGTCATTGCAATGAATAACATATAACACATCCTAGCATATATGTGATCTTTTAAGCGAAAGGTAAGCCTAGCGAATAAAGAATGCATATGTTGTTCGTGAAATATTCCATTGACCTAAACACATATATTCATACAAATTTATGAATAAACCAAATGGGGTTGCAAAATGAGAGAAAGGAATGTACAAATAAACATCAATTACACCCAGGGGTACAATTAGAAACGAGGACCCTGTGGAAAGTGCTACAATCACAGACTTTTGGGGCTTTTGGAAACTTATTAATGCCTTTTGGATAAGGATATACCTTTAAAAAAATATCTAATTATTGTTGAATACTGAGGGAAAATCGTTCGAATAATTTGGCATCACATTCTTCAATTCAACACATAAGAAATAATTTATCTTTTTAGATCGAGAACCCTTTTTGACATAAGGTGGTCTCACTAATGGTCCTAATATGCCTTCGTAATTGATGTTCCATGGTTTCATGGAACTTTTAATTCTAAAAACAAGGAAATTATGTAAGAACTTAGGTTTTCTTATTGGATATGATGTGTTTTTGTGTTGATTGTGTAGTAAAATGGGTTTCAAAGGAAAATCTATGAAAGAAGGATAAAAAGTTGCTGAGTTGGTGACCTACAAATTGATCCATAACTCATGGGTGGAACCTACGGCTCATGACCAAACCTTTAACTTGAGTTTTGAATCTGAAAAGTAAATTTTAATTCCTATAAAGGGACCCACGACTTGTGAATACAACCCATAATTCATGGGTGGCAAGTGTGAATAAAGTACTGAAGACTAAAGATAGATTTAATTTCCATGATTGAAAGCCACGAGTCATGGGTCTGATCTACCACTTAACCCATGAGTCATAGGATGTTGCTGACCTACTTTTCCTTCATAGTTAGGATATTATTTGTTTTATATCTATAAATACTCCATTGATATTTCATGATTAGTTTACACATTTTTACATTATTTTGAGGTTATGGGATACATTATTGATCTTGGAATAATTTTCATTGGTTATTAGGGTTGTTAATCAATTTGAGATTTCAATTTTCAATCTTATCCTTGTGAGTACACAATTATGGTTTCATCTATGAATTCTCTTACGTGCTTATAATAATGACTAGCTAAATCCCATAACTAGGGTTATGGGAACCATGATGAATTTACAAAGTAGGGTTAAGTTTGAAGTCAGCCTAGATCGATGTTCCTGCATGTATTGATATTTTCATTGATCTGATTGCTTTCTTGACAGTTGTAAATATTAGGAACTTGCCTATATTCTAGACTTTATCGATAGAGGTAGAGATTGGGAAAAGAAAATAATTATAAAAATTTAAAGCTATCAACATTCATATAATTTACTTAAACCTTAATTGGGATAGTTAATCTGAGATCATAAAACAAGTGATAGTAATACGACTCTCTAAGTCTGAGAGGAGATGAGTGAAATTAATATAACCAAGGTTGAGAGACAGTTAGGTCATACATATCTTGTTAAATTTTACATGATAGGCATTGGGATAATCGGTTAGCACAAACAACCTACATAGTTATGAAGCCACGGGTAACATAATTCTACTCCTCATCTCATATTTACCACAATCCAATTAACCAACAATCATTACTATTATAATTTACTTTTACAAAACCACCCTTTTATTTACTTAATTTCTAGTTACATAGACAAATTCTTGATAGAATTTTGGCTTATTCCTTATAGGATTGACCTCAATATTATTGGATTCTATATTTGATTCAGTGATGATTTCATACTTTTGAGAGGTGTAATTTAGGCAAAATCAAATTTTGTCTTCATTGCTGGAGAATACAGTTACAAATTTATAGATTGAGTTTGTTGAAGTTGTTGGTTTCTTTTTTTGATTTCTACTTTACTACTACTTCTAGGGCACACACTGGTGTATGCCAAATACTTTGTGTCAAGTCAATCCCCTAATTCCATTTGATCGTGAACTTGAGACAACTTCGAGACATAATTAAAATATAGATAGAAAAAGAGTTAATGATCAAGGATCCTTTATTGAAGGGGTTCTTGATGACCCAGTAACATTGAATTGGCCACTTCAGCATGATGTTCAAAAAACTATAGAGAAGGTTACTAATTGCTTAGTGTCGGAGAAAACTACTAGACAAGTTGCCGCCCTACGAGCATATAAGGAAGAAAGGGATAGACAGGAAGATGAAGACCATTACGCCGCATTTAAAATGGATAGAATGAATAAAAATATAGGACAACCATCCAATAATGTTTACCAATGTACGATAATCTAAAAGATATTTGGGGTATGCTGAGCCAATTGAAATAGGTGTAGTCATTTCTCCAGAACTACCCTAAGGTACTAAGTTTGATATTAAAAGTGTGATGATCTTGTAGCTGAATTTGAATAGGGTGTTTACAGGACAACTTACTAACAATTAGAACATCCATATCATGAATTTTATGGGGATACACAGTTCATAAAATCTGTTTGGGGTGTGTCAAGAGATATACAATGAGGTTATACCCATTCTCTGTAACAAGGAAAGTGACTTTATGGTTAGGTGAGTTGTCTCATGGATCTATCACAACTTGTAATGAGTTGTAGATACATTTCTTAGACTTATTTTTCTGACCCTCTAAAATATTGTAATTGAAGAATGGGATTTGTAATTTCAGGCAGATCCATTCAAAGGCATTATATGAGACATGGTTGAGGTTTAAGAAGAAGCCATAAAATATTCTAAATCACCGAATCACAGGTATAAACTTACTTGAGATATTGTACAAGGCCTTGAATGCTAATACAAAGTTATAGCAGATACTATCATAGGTGGAGCTTTGATGAGTCTTCACTGGGAATATACTTCTAAGATCTTCGATTGGATCACTAAAACCAACCAAGGGTGACATAATCGAGAGAAAGATAGGTCAGTAGACACTTATGCTATTAGTGTCTCTAGTGAGAAGAGAGCATTAGATAAGATAGTGGCTCAAGAGGTAGCATAACTAACGACTAAGATTATCTTAATTACGAAGTAATTTACAATAGTTAGAGAATAAAATATGAATGTAGTGGGTTCATGAGGTAAATCTTCTAGACATAAAGAGTCAGATTCTGAAAAAGAAACTAAGTATCTTGATAGAGAGATGGAGGGTTTCTGAGCCAAGGGTATAATCAAGATAATTAAAAATCGAGGCAAGTAAATCAAGGTCGAAACTATTATGGTTTCAGGTATAAGTACAGGAGTAAAGAGCATGATAGTGACTGGAGAACAAAAGATGACTACAATAAAAATGGTGGCCTTTATGTTCCATAAGGGAATTGGGATGCTGAGTTTGGGAGCTTGAGAATGGAAACATGTAATACCCCAAGTTTTGGACTCTAAAATTTTTGGAGTTTTATCAACACTTCCATGACTACGACTCAGGTGGTGAGTATGTATCACTCATCATAAGTCATAGGGTGGGACTTATTATCTTAACAGTAAGGTTGCCTGGGGTTTCTGCCTTGACCACGAGTTAACGTCATTAGTCGTAAAGTCTGGTAATGAGTTATGATGAGGTTTCTCATATTCTTAATAATGAGGTTTCAAGTTTTGGTCCCTCAAGTAACGAGTTCAAGCAATGACTCATGGTCAATCATCATGAGTCGTTACCTGAGTCGTAACTAGGGCCAGTTTTCCTGCATATTTTCACTAAGAACTTTTTGGTCATTTCATTCTTTCATACTTACTTAAAACGACCTAAAAAATACCAAAGGGACCCTACTATCCTAAATTACTCAACCCAGACTTTTCTCTCTTCATCTTAAACTCCCAAGTCAAGATAAAACTATAATTCATAAGAGATTCAAGCTTTAAGCTTCAAACTTCAGACTTTCTTTTAATTTCTTTGGTATTTCTGGCATGTCTCTCATTCCTAACATGAATTTTGTACTAGGATATATGTTTTAGTAATTTTTCATGCAATTTAATTATAGGTTTGAAATCAGATTGAGGGCTTTTGGTTGTTTACTATTGGAATTGTTTTCCCATGCTTTGATTATGTCATTCATGTTTGATAAATGGCTTTTAGGATGGAATAGGTGTACTTTTATAGGAATTTGCAATGGGGAACATGAGTTTTCCTAAATTGATGGATTTTGGCTTGGAAAATAGTATTAACATCAACCCACCTTTCATAACTTTGGTTTTAAATATGAAACTTGCATGGTTTAACCCACTTTTTAAACTATTGTATTACTTTAATGGATAAATGGATAAAAATATATTTGAAAGGCGGTGGACATGGTTTAGATTTAAAAATTGTAGGATTCAAATTGGTTAATTGGACTGGAATAACATAATAATTAGCTTGCAAGCATAATTGGTATAATGATACCAAGTGGTAAATGCCTTAATATAAGACTCCTTGGTTTATGATTAGGATTATGTGTAAAATAGTTTTAATTTGAGCTTAAAGAAGGTTGCTTTGCTCACTGTAAAGGTGGAGGTCCCGGGGGGACCAATACTAGAAACCACGTTTGCCAGTGTGGGGGTCTATATGAATATGTACTTAGTTCACATATTATATTATGCTTGGTTCACATATTATATTTTTGGAAAGGTAAGAGCTTTGGTGATTCTATCTCTCTTTTGAATTTCCTTGGTTCGTGCGGCTAACACGCCCTGGGGACCCTTCAGTAGAGGGAACTGAATCCATATAGCTCGTGGGTGCCCTTAGAATGGATAGAGCTACAAAATATAGGTTAATGGTTTTAAATACTCATTTTTGTGACCCTTTACCCTATACTAACATCCTATATATGTATATATGAATGTGTGCATATGTTTTGACTAATTTTGGATATGATATTATTTTATCATTTTCCCTGAGTTACATGCCATTGCTATCCCACTAACCATCCTAGGATGCTACATAATTTTATGATGTAGGGTACGATGACTTTTTTGTTACCCTTGTGCAGTGTTAGATGGTGCGATTGTCTATTGAGTTACTGTGAAGTGGTGAGCTTTCATATTTTGGAAAGCTTTGTCATGGTCGGGTAGATTTTAAGAATTGTGAACACTCTTATGCCATGGTCGGGGGCATATCCCTACCTAGATTGATATTATGGTGTTTAAAGGATTTTATGGACGAATGTGGATTGGATATTTTTTTTGACTCTTAGATTACTTTGGGATATCTATCCTTCTTATTACTATTTAGTTGGCTTTTGATGTTTATCTTTATAGTGCTATGGATGTTAGGCTAAGGGGATGGTCTCCAATTATGGTGGGCTTGAGATATCCATCACGACTAGGCCCTGGTCTGGGTCGTGAAAATCTTGGTATCAGAGCATAATTTAGGGTCATTGGGTGTCCACAAAGCTGTGTTGAGTAGAGTCCTTTTTATAGGTATATAGTATGCCACACTTATAAGGGAGATGCTAAAGGCATTTAGGAATGTTTCCCTTTCTTGTGTTTTATTTTGGGATATAGAGTCTAGTTGTCTAAAAACTTATCTAACTCCTGGCTTACTTGTATTTCAGATCATGCCTCCCCAAAGATCTGATGTTCGTAGATACTCTGTTGGACCCTCTGTCCCACCGAAGGAAAATATATAGGGAACTCGCCTTCTTACAGTGTACAAACCTGGTTTAAGGTTTCTGCTCCTGATTGTATTACTCTATGTGGGGTTCCATCAGTCCCTACAAGTCCTCATGGGGCTTCCTAAGATGATGGTACTCATGCCCAGATGCCTTAATGAGATATATCTAATGCGGAGCTCTGCCAGTCTATTCATCTGCTTACCCAACTAGTGGCATCTCAGTCTCACCAGTCTGGTCATGTTAGTTCTGCTTCTCCTTCATCTGAGGTCACTCGCGTTGGCCAGTTTATGATGTTGAATCCCCCAACCTTTACAGGCTCTAAAGTTGAGGAGGATCCACAAGGGTTTATTGATGATATGAAGATTATTTTTAGGGTAATGTATTGATGTTCTATAGAAATATAACACTTTCAATGCTTAAAATAAGGAAAATAAGCAAGCATCTGAGGCCTTTTTATTAGTTATGATTTGTTTTGGGTATGGTTTGTAGGAAACCATGAATTAAATAATAAGTTCCTGAAAATGGTTAAAAAAAAAGGTGTTTTGGCCACTTATGGAGTGATTATGGATGATTGGGATGTTTTTCGACTTGATCGTGATCAATGCATGTTTAAGATTCAAAGTAGAGCTGAAAAACTGACTCCCAACACCTTCTCAGTCAACCTATGGGCCACATATTGACCTACGGACCACAAGTAGACAAAGTGGGTACTAGAAAGTCCAAAATCCTGAGAGCTAACTTCCAGGAATCTCTCCATCCAGTACCTGCGGTTGGTACCTGTGCCCGGAGCAGACTGTAGGTACAACCTGCTGCTAGGACCAAACCATAGGTATAGGAAGAGGGTATCCTCCGACCCTATTTTTCCTATTTTGATTGTTCTTAGTTTTTAGGGTTTTCCCTAGTACTATAAATGCCCCTTATGTACTTTTTGGTAGAGGTTCGACACTTTTAACACTGAGAAATATATTTTAATTTCAAGATCCATCTTTGATCTTAGGATTCCATTGTATTGACTTTGATTGATTATTCAGTTTACGGTTATGAGTTTTTTTTCATATTATTATTGTGATTTCATCTTTCCTTTCCAACATGAATGTTATTGATTTCTTCACAATAATGAGTGGCTAAAACCCATACCTAGGGTTGTGGAAACCTTAGCAAATTGATGAAGTAGGGGAAGTGCGCTTGTTGACAGGAACCAATACCCATGGCATGCATTGTTTTATCTTGAATAAGAATGATTTCTTAATGGATGCAAATATTAGGATCCCACCCAGATATTACTACTTGCTCTAACAAAGGTTTAGTAAGTAGGAAAATATAAATGCAATAATAATTTAGGGAGTGAATAATCTATCCATTGTAGCACAATGGTGTATGTGAATGATTATTATCCTTCATTTAATAAATTGAGACTCAAAAGGTGATATTTAAATGAGAACAAGGTAAGGGTTAGTAATGCGACACTCTAAGACTCAATAGGTAAAAGGTGAAATCCTCTGCTCGTCCAAAAGACTGTAAGAGGTACATAACTTATCTGTTCTGCATGCAACGTATTGAGTTGGTTTAACAATTCACATACACCTACAGAGTTGAGATACCAGGGGGAATACAATCCTAGTGTTCACTTATGAATGATTTTTAACCAAGTTAATTTTGTTCTGTGTTCGAAACTACTACAAATAAATCCCCCTATTTACTTTCCTGTTTTGCCCATAGACTATAACTACTGAGATATGTCAAATCACGTGTTCCCTTGGGATTCGACCCCAAACTTAGTTGGTTTACTATATATTGACAGAGGCCGTACCATTATCTAAAAAGAGGTGTTGCTTGGAAATCATCAAGAAATTTGCGCCATTACCAAGGAACACAGTGTTAATTTGTGGATTGAGATTATTGCAGTTTTTTGGTTTATAGCTTTTCTTTTGTTATTAGTTGGGCATACGTCGATATATAACTAACACATGGAGTGGAGGCAATCCTTTAGAGAGGCTCCTATAAACACCTGGTAGGATGTTTGAGCCGAAGAGAGGTGATAATCCTGAAGAGGTTTATGATATTATGCCTCCTACCAAAAGGGTACAAGATATTGTGGATCATTAGACTAGTGAGCTTTTAGCTCAAACTGAAGCTGAAAGAAGAGCAGCAAAAGAATTTCAGAGGATAACTAGGGATACAGATCTAGTTAAATAGAGACAAGCAGCGGACCATCGAGCAATACTCGATGGGATTCAAAGTAGGGCTTGAGGTTGTCATGTTCAAGTTATCCCAGCATATAAGTATATACAACCATTTATAGATGATGAGGAAGATATGGGATATGTTGAGACGACAGAGAATGGAGACACAACACCTCCTATTTTGCCCCCAGTCATCAAATTTGACATTACGAGTGCCATGATCCAACTTTTAAATTTTAAGGGTGTGCTTCCAGGATTGCCTACCAATGATGCAAACTTGTACCATGAAAATTTCCTTGGCATCTATAACTCATATACCAATCCTGGGGTGAATCAGGAAGCACTTAGATTGAGGATTTTCCCCTTTTTACTTACAGGAGAAACTTCTTTATTGTTACGAGAATTGCCAAAAGGCACTATCATGACTTGGAACGAGTTGCGTAGGTAATTCTTAAACAGGTTCTTTCCTCCATCAAGGATGTTGTAGCTGAAGGGCAAGATCTATAATTTTGGGTAGAGACAGCCAAAACTTGGTACCTAATAATCAATATTATGGGAAAACTTATCAAAGATATTCTTTAGAGCCTTGAACATCAGCTCCAGAGCCATGACAGACAACATATCTGGAGGAGCTTTCATGAGACTACGTTGGGAGGCATCTTCGGAGATGTTAGATCATATCTCACTCACTAACTAAAGGTGCCAAACTCGGGAATCTGGGAGAGGATCTGGTATTTATGCTATTGGTTCCTCCTGTGACTAGAGACTAACTGATGATTTAGTAGCACAAGAAATTCCATTACTAAAGACTGATTTAGAGGTGCTAGTAAACAAGTTTGCAGTAATAAATTCTGATAAAACCAAATGCAGTAGTAGCATAGGGGTTAGCTTCCAAAGCATATGAGTCTAAATTAGAAGAGGAAACTAATTATTTGTTTCGTTAGATGGTGGATTTCCAAGCCCAAGGGCAAGGGAACCAAGGTCAGAACTATTATGATCAGTACAGAGACTATAGCAGATAGTGAGATGGTGATTGGAGGATGAAAGATGACTATATAGAGAGGGTAGATAGATACATTCCACTTAGTAGACGTGATGTAGAATATAGAATGGAGGAGATGTTGGCTAA
Organism: Capsicum baccatum var. pendulum; assembly: GCA_030864225.1. NCBI lineage: Eukaryota > Viridiplantae > Streptophyta > Magnoliopsida > Solanales > Solanaceae > Capsicum > Capsicum baccatum. The sequence goes on along the minus strand of CM061558.1, from coordinate 165,618,854 downwards.
ATTAGTGAAGGGTTAGGAAAATCAGGAGACCAACCTTAAGGAGATTAAGGCTAATATTTCAGGATTGACCGAGAAGGTCGAGTTGCATTCCATTGCTATCAAGTAGTTGGAGCACTAGTTTGGGCAGATGCCTTCAACACTAAACCAGAGGCATATAGGTACCCTTCCAAGCAACACAGTGAAAATTTTGAAAAATGATTGTCACGTACTTGCTATTACCACGAGGAGTGGTATCACTTCTATGGATCCCCTACTACCTGCTATAGAAGTTGTTGATGTTAAGACATATACTGTTGAGTATAAGAAGGTAAAAAATGATAGAGATACAGTTGCTACAGAAAAAGATAAGGGTCCAGTCGTTAATCCAAAGGTAAGACAAATTTCAAGACCACCCCCACCTTTTTCTCACTGACTGATGTAAAAGAAAGAGAAAGGTAAGATCAAGCAATTTATTGAGATGGTAAAAGAGTTGAGCCTGAACATACCTCTTCTTGAGGCAGTAGAGAATATGCCTACATACTCTAGGTTCATTGAAACGTTAGTCACAAGGAAGAAAGGAGTAACTTTTGAGGATGTTGAAGGAATGCACCATTGCAGTGCAGTCACGACTAGGTCCTTAGAGCAGAAAAATAGTGATCCTAGAGCGTTCACTATACCATGCACTATTGGTTTATCCAAATTTTCCCGAAACTTAAGTGATTTAGGGGACAACATTAATTTGTTACCACTAGCCATCTTCAAGCAACTAGGCTTGAACCCTACGAAACTGACTTTGATGTGGTTATTGATGGCTGACCGCACAGTGAAGAAGCCTATGGAAATCTTTTATGATGTCATCATTAGGGTGGATAAATTTATTTTCCCAGTTGACTTCGTCATCTTGGACTTTGAGGTTGAATCGAGATGCTTATTTTTTTAGAAAGATCATTCATAGCCATAGGCAGAGTTATGGTTGACATGGAGAAGGGTGAGCTAAAATTCTGAGTCAATGGTGAGGAGATGATATTCAATTTCCAAAAGTCTATAAAATAGCCAACCAACATAAGGGTAGTATCGGTGAGTGATTGTATTGATGACTCTAGAGGATATTCCTATGGGTATCTTGATGAATCTGACTAGTCAAGATAACCGCATCATATCGCGACATTAAATCAAGAACTGCATGGGAGGAAACCTATGGGAATATTGGTAAAGTATGAGTAACTAACATAGCCATGTCGTGTCGCGACATTAAATCAAGCGTTAAGTAGTAGGCAACCCATTATATTTTAGTGTTTACATTTTTGTTATTTTTGTTTTTGTAGGTTGTTAGTTTTTGGACCTACATGGAATACGGTAAACATTGCTACATTCATCAATTTCTAGGTAAAGGGACTGTGTGATCAGCTCATCATGGTCACAAGTCCCACATGGTAAATTGAGTAGAAAAATAAAAAGTTAAAATTGTTTGAGGATGAAAAATAGTAAGTTATAGACTTTGACACCTAATTTTGCTTTTGGAACCAAACACTTAGGTTACAGGACCATAAGTATCTAGAAAAATGTCAATACGCCAAGTCCAAGATGCAGAAAAGTGAGCCAAAAATTTTTGCCCAACACCTGCAGGCTACAGGTGCTACCTGTGCCCAGAACTCGATCGCAGGTACAGGGCGAAGGTAGGTTCTGCGGTTAGGTAAAATTTGGGACCACTTTTAAATTAAAATTTTAGGCCTACCAACATTTAAATATGACCTCATATAGCCCCCACCTATATAAAAACATTCTAACCCTCATTCTAACTCATTCTATTCCTCAAAACTTCAATTTTCTCTTTGAATTCAAAATTTTCACTTCAATGTAAACCAACCCCACACTTAAGAAAAGGCGAATGTGATATTGTTTGAGTTACCAATTTGTTCAAAAATGCTAGAAACAAGTTTCAACCTTGGTTTTGCTCAAGTTCTTTGTTATTCTCTTCTAAATTTTCATATAAGAGGTAACTTTCTTGCCTCCAAATGGTGATATAATGTTTTATATATTGTAGAAATAAGTTGATATATGTAGTTCATTGCTAAATATATTGAAACTATGATGCTTGTATTAGGGAGCCTTGAAATAGCCTAAAATCATAATGTAGGGCCTTGTTTTGAGGGAATATTCTAAGTTTAGGCCATAACCAGCAGTTGAACCTGAATGAATGAAAGTAATGCCATGAGTTGAACATGTTTCTGTACTTTAAAATTCTTGATTCTTGAGTAGCGTGTATACATTGGACTTGTTGGGATTTAAAATAGGTTATAGGGGTGTGAAAAGTGAGGATAAATTCAAACTTTTCAAATTTTGAGTTTTTCTTACACTTTTACTATCCCTCACTTTGTTGGAAGATAAAAACTTGTTTTTTGGGTATACATGGTTCATAAAAAAGCCAAGAAGAAAATAGTTAGTACTTTGAGAAGATAGGAAAATTCTCCTGAGCTTAGCAGTTTGGTGAAAGAGTATCCGAGACAACATCATATTGATGTTGTAGTTGCAGTGACATAGAGTCACATAAGTACAAACTCACCAGGTTACTTAGACAGTCATAGCCTAGACGAGGATGAAGTCTGCAAAGATATCACCACCACATACTCCTCCACTTGATGATGAGGAAGAGGATGAGGAGAAAAAGGCTGAGTCAACTCCACAGGCTGATGCACAGGACTCCCAGTCTGAGGAGGGGTCCTAGGATTATTCTGAGGGGGTTGAGTAGGAACAGTCATCAGTGGTACCCCAATCTGAGGAGGGTACCGCCACCTATACACAGTATAAGAAGTTACCATAGTCTGACGAAATTACAACACAAGTATCCCATACTGTACAGCAGGTACCCATACCCATGCATGCCCTAAATTCACCTCCTGAGAAGGGACATCTAACTGGTTGGTGAAAGGGATACGATATATATATGAGTTTGGTCACACTGTCTGGGATCTAAGCAGGCCTACACGATGTATTTATGAGGAGCACAGAATCGACTTATTGGGGCTGTAAAGGTTACCACAGCTGAGGGAAGTGTTTGACCAGTATTAGCTCGGGTGGATAACTAGGCCACTCGGCTCTTATAGCCTGTATATGGTGTGTGAGTTATGTGCATCTTACAGAGCCACCATAGTCTTTCTTATATGCCATTATCCAGGCTTTATCAGATTTGTATGATAGCCATAGCTTAATCACACACTAGTCAGAGGGGTCAAATTTGATGTCATAGAGGAGACTATTCACAGAGTCATATTTGGCCTAAATTACATTACACCCACGTCTAAAGCTGAGTGCGACCACAAATTTAGGATCGCATAGGATCATCATATTATGCAGGATACTGAGAATAGAGCTAAGGGGCTTGAGATGTCTAGGTGGATAGCTGGCTACATTTCACCATAGGGTGATGGGCCCCTATAGATTTATGGGCCAGTTATGATCAAGAAGGGCCTATTGACACTAGAGGTAAGATTTTGGTAGTTGCTAATTTGATATCGCCTATTTCCCACTACTTTAGATAATGCATTAATGTGGGAATGAGTTGCATTGGTTTCTTGATTGATGGATGGTTATGCTATTGATTTTGCTTCTATCCTTAGGTATGAGCTACAGATAGAGCCTTTGGTGAGCTGACTAACCTTTTATTTCCTTATATGATCTAAAGGCTATTAGATGAGGTAGGTGTGCCAAAGTTACCAGGTATTAATGCGAGGGTGGCTGCCAGTGCGATTGTGCAAATAAGGAACCTAAAGGTTCTAGCACATTTAGACTTTTCTATGAGATCTAAATAACAGGAACCTGGACCATAGGCCCAGGCCAAGGGCCCAATAGTTTTGCAATTCCTTATAAGGCAGATATAGATGATATAGGTATTGGTATAAACATAAAGATAGGGTAACAGAGAGGGGCTCCAAATTTGAGTACTTAGGTCAAGGGGACACAGACTACTTCTTTTTCAGCCCCGTTTTTTACCTCAAAACCGGTTGGTATATTTACAAAGCCTGCTCACCCATCTATTACAACTTCTACGATAGGTATGATTACTAAATCCAGTTAGTATTTGCTGAGCTTAGTGGATAGCTAGAGGTCTACAACCACTTGGTTGAAGGTTATCAAAACCGAGATGGCTACCCTTTTTGGGCAGATGAGATCAAGGATCAGGACTAGATTTGAGTAGATCGAGGCTAGCTGGAAAGCTTCTCAAAAAGCTACACTATTAGAGTTATGTTTCAATAGTTAGACATGGATTGATAAGCTGGAGAGATGGGTTATATCTCAATATACAGAGATATGTCCTTCAGATTTGATTCATATGAGCAAGGATTTTAATATCCTATGAGTATAGGTACACTCTCTTGTAGAGATCCGTGTTGCAGCTACTCCCTCTATGATACCCTCTGTAGCCTAGATATCACCTTTGTGTGTATTGAGATAGTTTGACTTCTTCTCTGAGGATGATGAGGAGGTCCTAATAGTTGGGACCAAGAGAGGTCACTTACATGATTTATAGTGGGTGCATTATCTAGTAGTGCACCACCACCACCACCGTCTCCGGTAGCTTTTATGCCCCCATCTGTGGAGGCTTCTGACTTAGGCGCTTAGTGCATCCCAAGTATTTACTCACTTCCCTTTATTTTAGTTTATTTTAGGGAATTGAAACAGTGTGTAGTTTTTTGTTGGGATCGGCATGTCTTACCGTCGTAGTTTTCTATTGTCGTGCTTCTTTTTTGTTGGTCGTAGTATGATTGTAGAATCGATATGTCTAGGATAATTATGTCGTATTATGTTTTTTTAGTATTGTGATGTTTTATGTAATCAAGATATTTTGAGTATTTAGGGCAATAGTCAGATTTTGACTAATTTTTGATAACCCTCCAAAAATTATTATGATTTAGAACAGTGTTGATGCACATTTGTATGAACTTTTTGGATCTTGTTATGGTATTAGTATTACAGACATGATAGCCATTTGCAAATAATTTCATAAACTTAATAGGTAGTAGTTGGTAATATTGGCTCTGTGGTATGTAAGTATGAGATGCTACCTAGTTCCCTTTGTATGTTAAATTTAGAACTTGCTCGGTTAGTCTTAACTAGGTTGAAGGATAGTTAGTTAGGAAAGAATCATAGGCCATTTTTTATTTTAGTCTACTTTTAGCCTAAATAATCTTTCATGTGCAAATTGTATCCCTTGATCCTTGTTTTGAGCCTTATAGCCTATTTTTTATGTGGCAATGAACCTGTTTTGGCCCTGGTCCTCCTTGGGCATTATGCACCTCAACATAGGCAAAAAGTTTAAGTTGAGGGTGGCTATCATGGGGGTGCGTAGTGTAAAATGGGTATGAAGAAGGGTAAAATAAGAGAAAAAGTTTGTAGGGCTAGGTGTGATAGAAAAAGAAAAAGAAAAGAAAAAGAAAAAGAAAAAGAAAAGAAAAAGAAAAAGAAAAAGAAAAAGAAAAAGAAAAAGAAAAAGAAAAAGAAAAAGAAAAAGAAAAAGAAAAAGAAAAAGAAAAAGAAAAAGAAAAAGAAAAAGAAAAAGAAAAAGAGATAGAAAACGAAAAAGAAAAAGAAAAAGAAAAAGAAAAATTGTGAAAAAGTGAAAAAAAAAAAGAATAAAAGACCACACCCAGCCTAAATGTGCATAAAAGAATAAAAGGGAGAAATAAGGGTGGAATAAAAGAAAATTGGCTAGTAAGTGAGACCCCATAATTAGTGTAGTGCCAAGAAGGCTTAGTCATTTTACATGTCCATACCTATCGTACCATCCCCCAAGCCTACATTACAAGCCGAGAAAAGTCCTATAGTGATCCTAACTTGACTATCTGAATGCTAAGGTAAGGAAAATAAAGGCAAGCCGATGGTATTTCACATGCATTTATTGGAATTTTTTTGTTGAGTGTGAGTTTCTCTTGACCGTCCCTACATTGACATACATGATTTCATATGAGTGATTCGGATATTCTTGTTGTGAGGGCACTTGAGTCATGTTGCTAGCTATCTGCTTATTTTGGGGAGCGTAATTTGTTCATATGAGTGGTTGTCTATTGCTAATGTAGTTGCCATACCTAGATTCCTTTGTCATATTGTTGTGCTTCACATGCATACACAGTTGATTTTGAAAAGAGATATAGGAGGGGATGTTGTGATTTGAACTAAATGTGATGACTGCCTGCCTTGTATATCTTAGGTTCTCTTAATTAAGTGTTGTTTTTGTTTTGCTGTCTTTTTGTTGTCCGCAGACATGCAAACATTCTAAGTTGAGAGTATTGAAATGCTATAGAAATATAGCACTTTATACTCTTAAAATAAGGAAAATATGTAAGTTTATGAGGCCTTTTTGTTAGTTAGGATTCGTTTGGGTATGTTTTGCAGAAAATCGTGATTTGAATGATAAGTGAGTAAAAATAGTGAAAAAGGTGTTTTTGTCCACTTTTGGAGTAATTATGGATGATTGAGATGTTTTCTAGCTTGATCGTGATTGATGATGGTTCAAGATTCAAAGTAGAGCAGAAAAACTGACTCCCGGCACCTACTAAGTCAACCTACTAACCACATGTTAACCTATGCACTGCAGGTAGACAAAGCGGGTACCAGAAAGTCCAAAATCCTAAGAGGTGACTTATAGGAATTTTCCTATCTGGTACCTATGATTGGTACCTGTGCATGGAGCAGACCACAGTTACAACCCACGGCTAGGACCAAACCGTAAGCACAAGAAGCGGGTAACCACCAACCCTGTTTTTACCTATTTTACTTAGGCTTAATTTTTAAGGTTTTCTCTTGTACTATAAATACCCCCTTATGTACTTTTTAGTAGAGATTCAACACTTTTAATACTTAGAAACATATTTTGATTTCAAGATCCATCTTTGATCTTGGGATTCCATTGTATTGACTTTGATTGATTATTCAGTTTATGGTTATGGGTCATATTTTATCTTATCATTGTGATTTCACTTTTTCTTTCCAACATGAATGTTATTGATTTCTTCACAATCATGAATGGCTAAAACATATAGCTAGGTTTGAGGAAACCCTAGCTAATTGACGAATTAGGGGAAGTGCGATTGTTAATAGGAACCAATACCTATGGAATGCATTGCTTTATATTCGATATAATTGATTTCATAATGGGTGAACACATTAATATCCCACCTACATATTACTACTTCCACTTACAAAGGGGTATTAACTAGGAAATGATAAAGATAACATTAATTTAGGGAGTTAATAGTCGACCCATTGTAGCACAATAGTATATAGGAATGATTATTTGCCTTTATCTAATAGCTTAAGACTCAAAAGGTGATATTTAATTGGGACCAGAGTAAGGGTTAGTAACGTGACACTCTGAGACTCAATAGGTAAAGGGTGCAAAACTTCTGCTCGTCTAAAAGACTGTAGGAGGTACATTTCTTTTTCATTCTAAATGCAAGTTATAGAGTTGGTTCAATAATGCACATAAACCTACAGAGTTGAGATACCAGGGGGAGCACAATTCAAGTGTTCACTTACGAATGATTTTCAACCAAGTTAATACTATTCTATGTTCAAGACTACTACATACAAATCCCCTTATTTACTTTCGTGTCTTGTCCATAGATTGTAACCACTGAGATCTGTCAAAGCATGTATTCCATTGGGATTGTACAAAACCTTAGTTGCGTTACTATATATTGACAACAGTCATACCATCATCTAAAATAAGGAGTTGTTTGGATATCATCATGCATGTTACTGATTTTGAAGGTGTAGAGTTTGCTGCATATAAATTGACAAATGTAGCTTATTAGTGGTATGAGGTGTGTGAGCAATTTAAAGGTGATAATGCTGAGCCAGTAGGGCGGGATGACTTTTTAGGTGCTTTTCTTAATTATTTCTTTCCTTAATATTTGAGGAAAGCAAAAGCGAAGAAGTTTGCAAACCTGAAGTAGGACAAGATATATGTGAAAGAGTACACCCTAAAATTTCAGTAGTTGTCTTATCATGCCCCTGAGTTGGTGTCTAACATGAGATCTATGATGAGGAAATTTGCTTCTGGTTTGTCTCGTGACTTAGTACTGGAGTGTAAGGCTATGATGTTGAACAATGATTTGGACATCACCAAGCTAGTGGTTTATATGCAGCAGGTGGAGGATGAAAAGAAAAAATAAGTAGAGATAGGAGAGAGGTAGAATAAGAAGTTCAAGTACTCAAAGTAGGGTGTAGGGCAGATGAATTGTGGGAGAGGTGGTAGGTAGTGGACCAAGAAGAAGACTTATGGAAATTCTAGTTCATATTCGTCGGTGAGTCCTCATTATCCTAAGCTATCTGGTGGTCGTTGTTTTCAGGCTAGCAGTGGTTCTATGGCACAAGGTGCCCAGTCTCAAGCCAGTGGAGCTCAGTCAGCCCCACCTTATCCTCTTTGTCATTTTTTTGGGTAGCTTCACCATCGTTATAGTGAGGAGGGGAGAAATCAGTGCTTTAATTGTGGTCAACTTGGTCATATGCAGTGAGATTGTTGACCTGAGGTGGATTTATGCACCTTAGTATTGCTATTCGATCTTATTTAGCCTTGTTTTCAGGACTAATTGCATGCTTAATGAGTGAATAATGGTATGAATGAGAAACTAAATGTTAAATTAATTGATTAAAATGTTTAAGGTGTATTCCAAATAAGTTTGGATTTAGAGTGGTCACTTAAAGTGAAAACGAGAAAATAGTGTTTCTAGCTTGAGCTAGGTGCTGCTCTTATTGATCTCAATGAATTCTAGTGTGTGTAATGAGTTCCTAATGGTATTATTGTTTAATTTTGTTTGTAAGAAGTTTTTATAGTTTTTGAGGTTCAATTGAATCGAGCCAAGAGGCAAAACACTAAACTAAAGATTAAAAGGGCACAACTAATTCTTAACTGAAATTTCTAGTTACCGTCATGGATTGTGTATTATTTTGAGCTCTAATTTATGGTTTGTAATGATATATTATGCTTGGTGAGTTGCTAATGATGATATATGAATGATATAAAAGTTATAAATAAAGTGTAAACAACACAAAAAGGCTTGGAATGGATCAACAAAAGCACAAGACTCGACATAAAATGGACACTTTGGATGTCCATGGTGCGTCGAGTACTAAAGACATGGCTATGGGGAGTGTTCCACACATAGGGAGATTACTATGGGACCCAAAACAGCGTGTCTCCATTATGAGGGTGCGTCGTGCACCCTATTTCATGCGATAAAAGGGGCGACGCGGATTCATGTCAATTTCAACATATTTTGTCCTCCTATAAATAGGACACTTGAACTTGATGTAAAACACATTGGACGGCTTTGAAACATTGAGAGGGGTTGGAAAACACTTCAAATAGGGTTTTTTATTTTATCATGTATTCATCTATGGTGATTATGACTATGTCCATCAGCGGCTAAAAGCCCCCTTTCTGGGGTTAAGGCCAAGAACATGATTAGTATTTCTGTAAATTGATTGGGTTTTGGTTACTTATCATATTTGATTGTTTATTTATCCGTGTTATAATTATTTAAAGGATTTGCAACCCTTAGAATACATCCATTTTCGCCTTTGTGAGCTTGAGAGGGGGAATAAGAGGATAGAATGTATGGGTATATAGAGTAGGATTATAAGATTCTACAGAATGAAGTTGTAATTTTCATGTAGGATAGAGATATACCTATGTGACCTATTTGATTCACTATGGGATTAAAAAAAATCCATTTAGCTTAGTTCTAACATCTCTGCTCAATGATGTAGTTGTAGATCTAAGTTAGATAGGTGATTAGAGGATGGAGGGACCATGATCATAATATCAACCTTGTGAATCAACAACCAAGATAAGTAACTTAACCAACGGAGTTTAATAGATTTGTATGATTGTTCGTAGACCTTAACCCTGGGTTTCTCCTTATTGATTGTCCAAGAAATTTATTTTTACGCATTGTCTACTTTGCTTTTAGTCTACAACTCTAAAACTCTATTAGTTACTTTTACATTAAATAAAAAAAGTGAACTAAAATTAGATAGTTGTTAAAATAATTCCCTGTGGGATCGATACTTGGCTTCTAAAGGGCCACTTTACTACTTGGTGAGACCATGTACATTTGCGTGTGTGCTTGGGCACAATAATTATCCCTCAGCTAAAGTTGCCACTAGAGTTAATAAGTTCCCAGTTACCACTTCTTCAGCCCTTGCACCAAAGGGTGCCACTTTAGGTAATGGCACTATCTGGAATTGTCTCTATGCACTTACTACTTACTAAGAATCTGAGGTTTTCCCCCATGTTATCACTGGTATGTTATAGCTCTTCTCTCGTGATGTTTACTATTTTCTTGATTTGGGTTCTACCCTATCTTATGTGACCCCTTATATGGCTGTATATTTTGGTTTTAGTCCCAAAAATATTTTAGGCCCCTTTTCTAGTGTTTACTTTGGTGGGTGACTCTATTATGGCTAGAAAAATCTATTGGGGTTGTGTGATGTCTATCATTTAATAGAAAGACATTGGTGGATTTGATAGAGTTAAATATAGTGGATTTCAATGTTATCTTGGGGATGGATTGGTTTCATTCATATTATGGTTCTCTAGATTGTAAGACCTAAAAGGTCAGTTTCTATTTCCCATATAAATCGGTGATTGAATAGGAGAGAAGATCCTTAATGCCCAAAGAGAGATTTATTTCCTATCTTAGAGCTCGAAGGTTGATATCCAAAGTGTGTCTGACGTAGTTTGGGTTGAGGATCCTAATTTTGAGGGTCCCTTTTTGTAGTATGTCCCTATAGTGAACGAATTTCTCAAAGTCTTTCCCAATGATCTTTCTAGAATTTCTCCTGATAGGGAGATAGATTTTGGGATTGATCTTTTATTGAATACCTGACCCATTTTCATTCCTCCGCATAGAATAGCTCTAGCTGAATTAAAGGATCTATATGAGCATTGAAAGATCTTTGTGATAAAGGGTTCATTCACTCTAGTATTTCTCCATGGGGTGCTCTTGTACTTTTTGTGTAAAAAAAAGATGGGTCTCTTTGGATGTGCATAGACTGTTGAAAGCTGAATAAGGTTATAATAAAGAATAAATAACCTCCTCCTAAGATTAATGACCTATTCAACCAACTTCATAGTGCTAGGTGTTTCTCTCTTTGTTTGGGCTATCATCAGTTGAAAATTTGGGAGGTTGATATTTCCAGGAAAGCATTCCAAGCCCGGTATGGTCATTATGATTTTTTAGTTATGTTATTTGGGTTGACTAATGATCTGGTTGCTTTTATGGATCTTATGAATTGGGTATTCAAGCAGTTTTTGAGTTTGTTTGTTATAGTCTTCATTTATGACATCTTGGTGTACTTTAAGAGTAAGGAGGATCAACGTAATTACCTCTGGATTGTATTGTAGACTCTTAAGGATCAGAAGTTATATGTGAGTTTCCTAAGTATGTGTTTTGGCTGAATGTTGTGACTTTTCTCGAGCATGTTAATTCTAGTGAGAGGATCAAGGTGGATCCATAGAAAGTTGAGGCATTTATGAAGTGGACTAAACCCATGACTCCAATTGACATTAGGAGCTTCTTGAGCTTGGTCGGGTATTATAGGAGGTTTGTGGAGAGTTTTTCTTCTATTGTTGCTCCGCTGATGAAGTTAACTCAGAAAAAGGTTAAGTTCTTATGGTCAGATACTTGAAAGGGAAGCTTTGAGAAGTTGAAAGATAAATTGACTTTTTCACCAGTATTGACCCTACCCAAAGGTACTGATAGTTTTGTTATGTTTTATGATGCATTCCTTATGAGACTGGGTTATGTCTTAATGAAATATGGTAAGGTTGTGTGGGCTATGCTTCTAGGAAACTTAAGGTTCATAAGAGGAATTATCCAAATGATCTAGAGTTGGTGACTATGGTTTTTCCTTTAAAAATATGGCGTCATTATTTGTATGGGGTACATGTAGATATCTATTCAGACTATAGAGTTTACAATATATGTTTACTCAAAAAGAGTTGAACCTTAGGCAGAGAAGGTGGCTTAAATTGCTTAAGGATTAGCACATGAGGCTTCACTATTACCCAGGTAAAGATAATATGGTTGATAATGATCTTAACTGGTTTTTTATGAAAAGGTTATCAAGTTTATGAGGAAAAAAGAGGACGAGTGAAGGATATTAACTGATTCGCAGTACGTCTCTTGGACTCTGAGGATGGAGGAGTTATTGTTTAGGAAGTGGTTAAATCATCTCTTGGTATTGAGGTGAAGGAAAAATAGTCTCTGGAACCCATACTTATTGAAATTAAGGATGATAAGGGTCAACAAAAGTTTATGCCATACGAGATTAAGGGAGATGACATCTTAAGATATCAAGGTAGGTTGTGTGCTCCTAATGTTAATGGGTTAAGGGAAGGATTTTTACTGAGGCTCATGAGTTCAGATATAAAGTTCATCAAGGTTAAGAGATAGAGTTGAACACTTAAGGACTGGTGGCATATCTTAAGAGATAAAGTTTCCTATGCGGAAGTAGAAGATGGCCAATATGGATTTCATTATGGGTCTGTCATGGTCTCGAAACTAGTATGATTCGATTTAGGTTACTAAGGATAGGATGACTAAGTCTGCTCACTTCTTGTCTGTGAGGACTAACTACTCTGAAGAAGATTGTGTTAAGTTGTTTATTCAGAAGATTGTCAAGTTTCATGGAGCTCCTGTGTTCATTATTCTAGACTGAGGTATGGAATTTTCTTATTACTTTCGGCGTTTGTGTCAGAAAGGTTTGGGTACTAAGGTGAACCTTAGCACCATTTTCCACCCTTAATTGGATGGATAAGCAAAATAGACTATTCAAACTTTGGAGGATATGCTAAGGGCCTGTATGATTGATTTTAGAGGTACTTGGGTTGATCATTTTCCTCTTATTGAGTTTGTGTACAATAATAGTTACTATTTAAGTATTCAGATGGCTCTTTTTGAGGCTCTAAATGATATGAGGTATAAGTTTACTATTAAATAGTTTGAGGTTGGTAAGATTAGGTTATTTGGTCCTGACTTGGTTTACCAAGCCATGCAGAAGGTGAATATGATTATAGAAAGACTTAAGACTGTGCAGATTCACCAAAAGTCTCATGGTGATGTGAGGTGAAGGGAGATGGAGTTTGAAGTAGGTGATTGGGTGTTTTTGAAGGTTTATCCTATGAAAAGAGTTATGAGGTTTCAGGAAGAAGAGAAGCTCAGTCCCTATTATATTGGTCCATATCAGATTATGAGAAGAGTTGGGAATGTTGCTTATATGTTGGAGTTGCCAGTGAGTTTGGCTTCTATTTAGCTTGTTTTCCATGTGTCATGCTGAAAAAGTGTGCGGGTGATCCTTCTTTGATTGTTCCTGTGGAGAATATTGTATTTCAGATTTTTTGTCTTACGAGGAAGTCCCGGTGGAGATATTGGATAGGCAAGTTTGTAGATTGAAGGCTAAGGATGTAGCTTTGGTAAAAGTTCTTTGGAGAAACCAAAAGATAGAGAAAGCCACATGGGAAGATGAAGAAGACATGAAGGACAAATACTTATTCTTGTTTTCTTGGTTGGACGAAGATGTTTAAGGTATGAGTTTCTTTCTTCCTTATTGCTTTTTGAATTTGATCTTAGTTCCCAGCTATGTTCTCTCTTTTATCGTGCTAATGGGTGCCCTAGCTTCTCATTCGGGGATTAATGGTCCTAGAGTGGATAATGTAATACCCCAAGTTTTGGACTCTGAAATTTTTGGAGTATTATCAGCACTGCCATGAGTATGACTCAGGTGATAAGTCGTTATCACTCGTCATGAGTCATAGGGTGGGACTTGTCTCAATAGTAAAGTTGCTTGAGGTTCTGCCTTGACCCTGAGTATACATCATGAGCCATGACATCTGGTAATAAGATGGGGAACTTGTGGTCATAAAAATGAGGTGACAACTTTTTGTTCCTCAAGTAATGACTCGTGGTCAGTCATCACGAGTCATTACTTGAGTAATAATGACTGGGGCCAGTTTTATTGCACATTTTCATTAAGGACTTTTTGGTCATTTTCTTTTTTTGCACTTATTTCGCATAACCTAAAAGCACCAAAGGGACCCTATTATCCTAAATTACTCAACTAAAACTTTTCTTTCTTCATCTTAAACTCCTAAGTCAAGAGAAAACTTGGGTTCATAAGGGATTCAATCTTCAAGCTTCAAACTCCGAATTTTCTTTCAATTTTTTCATATTTCAGGTATGTCTCCCATCCCAAACATGAATTTTGTACTGACATATGTTTTAATCATTGTTCATATGATTTAATTGTGGGTTTGAATCAAATTGAGGGCTTTTGGTTATTTACTGTTGGAATTGTTTTCCCATGCTTTGGTTATAGCATTCATACTTGATAAATGGTTTATGGGATGAAATGGGGGCACTTTTATGGAAATTTGGAATGGAGAAACATGGGTTTTCCCAAATTCATGGATTTTGTCTTTGAAAATAGTATAAAGCTCAACCGACCTTTCATAACTTTGGTTTTAAATATGGAACTTGCATGGTTTAACCCACTTTTGAAACTATTACATTACATTAATGCATAAATGAATAAAAATGGATTTGAAAGGCCTTGGTGGCCATGGTTTGAATTTAAAAATAGAATTTGAGAGTCAAATTGATTAACTGGACTGGAATGGATTAACTGGACTGGAATGGCATAATTGGATTAGCTTGTAAGCACAATTGGTATGACGATACCAAGTGGTAAATGCCTAAATATAAGAATCCTTGGTTTATGGTTGGGATTATGTGCAAAATTGTTTTTATTTGGGCTTAAAAGGGGTTATGTAGCTCATCGCAAAGGTGGAGGTCCCGAGGGGACCAATATTGGAAACCACATTTGTTGGTGTGGGGGTCTATATGACCATGTGCTTGGTTCACACATTATATTTTTGGAAAAGTTGAGGCCTTTGTTTCTCTATATCTCTTTCATATTTCCTTGGTTCATGCAGCTAACATGCACTAGGGCCCTTTTAGTAGGGAAAGTTAAACCCATATAGTCCGTGGGTGCCCTTAGGACTAATAGTGATACACAGTCCAGGTTAATAGTTTTAAAATGTCATGTTCATGACCCTATAGCTTATATCGACATACTATATATGTATTTATGAATGTGTGCATGTGATTTTGACTAATTTTGGCAATGGCATTATTTTATCATTTTCCCTGAGTTACATTCTAGTGCTTATCCCACTGATCGTCTAAGGACGATACATCATTTTATGATGTAGGTCCAAAGACTTTTCTATTACCCTTATCCAGTGTTATATAGTGTGGTTATCTGTTGAGTTGCTGTGAAGTGGTGAGCTTCTATCTTTTGGAAAGCCTTGTCATTTCATTTGGTTTTTTTCAGATTTTGTGAATTTTGAACTCTCTTATGTCATGGTCCTGGCCATGTCTTGACCTAGATTGATATTCTGTTTTTTAGAGGCTTTTAAGGACAAATGTGGTTTGGAATATTTATTTTTCACTCTTAGTTTACTTTTAACTACCTATCCTTCTTATTACTATTCGGTTGGCTTCTGTTGTTTATATTTAGTATGATCTGGATGTTAGTCTAAAGAGTGGTCTATGGATCATGGTGGGCTTGAGATATCCATCATGACTAGGCCCTAGTCCTAGTCGTGAAAAAAATTGCTTGTAAAGTTGTGAAGGGTTCAGAAATCCAAGAGAGTTGCCTTAAGGAAAGTACAATAGATATTTTAAGGTTAATCTAGATGTAGAGTCACATGCAATAGCTATTAAACAGTTTGAGAAACAATTTAGGAAAAGGTCTACCAGTTTGAACCAGAGTCAGCCATGCACTCTTCCTAGCAACACTATTAGAATTAAATAAATGGAAGTCATTGCCTTGATATTACTACTCGGAGCAGTATGTCCACTATTAGCCCATATATTCCTGTGGTTGATGACATGAGGAATAACCCTGTGGACATTAATGATGTAGATGAAGATGAAATGGGAAAGTTGGTGATAAATAATGTGGTATCTCAGAAGCCTATAGTTGTAGAAAAAAAGTTGACATAGACCAAGGAAAGGGAAGGAGGTCACACCAATATTAAAGCCCATTCCCCAACCTCCTCCACTCCTTCCCAAAATATTAATGAAGAAAACTAAAGAAGGGAAGTATGTGAAGTTTATTTCTATGCTAAAAGAGTTGTATGTGAACATCCCTCTTGTGGAAGCTCTGGACCAGATGCCTAGATATGTGAATTTCATGACAAAGTTGGTCACAAAGAAGAGAATTATCAGTTATGAGTCTGTTGGTGATTTACACCATTTTAGTGTAATTACATATCAGTCCCTTGTGCAAAAGAAATATGACCCCAGTGCCTTCACAATTCCTTCCACGATTGGGCCATCTAATTTTGCCAAAGCTTTGTGTGACCTGAGTGCAAGCATTAACTTGATACCACTGGTAGTGCTTAGACAATTGTGTTGAGCACCCCCAAACTAATAAAGATGTAGTTATTGATGGAAGAACATACGACCAAGAAGCCTGTGGGAATATTATTTGATGTTGAACTCAATATAGTTAGAGATTACAGGAGATAGACTTTCTTTCTATTGTATGAGTGGAAAAAGTTGACTAAAATCTCAAATATAATTGACTTCTTACTAAAGAACGGTAAAGGAAGAGATGATTTTGAGAAGAATTCATTCCTCTCTTAGAAATGATGTGCCATATCCTAGAAAGATGGCTTTATCGTCCGAGATGAAAAACTATTACCTTGGCCTAGTAAGTAGTTGTCTATTTTGCGTGCCCTTTTTGTACTAACTTATTGTATTCTGCTGATAGAGCCCAGATCATTACACCATTCACGTGGGATCAAAAATGTGTTTAATTAGAGGTATAAGGTACTTGTTCTTGATGGTCACTTTGTTCAACGCTCTATAATGCAAAGATGTGGGTTATTTCCCTCTCAACTTTGAATCATAAAGCCCAAAAAGTCGGCTTGTACAAATGATCTAGGCTTGTATTTGGAAAGACTTTAGAATCTTGAATTCTCTAGCTTTACCTGTCGGAAATCATAGTAGTGAATTCATGGAGATTATTTGGAATGAAAATGTGCCTGGGGTTAAGAACAATGAGACAACTGTCTTCTATATATTGTCTCGGAATATATAGTTAGGGATTGTTTTATGCTAGGAAAACCCGGTCTACACTCTCTATCCCATTTTTAGGGTCCCTTCAAGAGTTTCATGTAAAAAGGCATTACAGAGTTCCAGCAGCTTAAGGTTTATTCACCGACTAGGCCTACTACGAACATTGATGCCAAGACTCTTTATTTGCTTTAATTTACAAAAGCCCCCCAAAAATATAAAGAATAGTAAGAATATAGTTTCTTAAGTATAAATCTCCAAATTAAGCAAATGGAACAAGAGCAGGTTTCTCAACTGGAAGTTATGTCCTCAGCTAGCGAAGAAATGTAACTATCCTTCGACTTCTTCACTTGATTCATTCCTTCTTTATGGGAAGTTCTCATTCAAGGATTTAAGAGTATTCTTATTCGTTTTTAATCATCAAAATAAAGAGTACAATAGGTCTCACCCGGCGGACCAGCGCAGTGCACTTGGTGCAAATGGATTTCTTTTTTCATGATATACCAATATTACCTCTCCTTCCTCGTAACATAGCCGAAAGGGATAATGTATCCATAGAAGAGAGAGTCCACTCCTTTGTTAAAGGTATAAAACTTCATCTTTCTTGTCTACTTTATTATCTTGGATTTCAGAGTCAATTTTAAGATACCCATAATTTTGGGGTGACCCTTTTTATCCACCGGTAGAGCATTGGTGGCTATGAAGAGGGGTAAGCTAAAGTTCAGGATGAATAATGAGCATGTCATGTTCATAGAACTACGAATAAGACAATAAATATGTGGGTGGTTACGGTAATAAATAGTTAAAATAACTCTAGTTAGCCACCACCACCTCCTGGCACTGCATCCAATATGCCTCCTAACGACTCAGCTGGGGGAGAGTCCACATCCAGCGCCTACAACATCTTACGTATGTATCCACTCCTATAGTTTACTTCTTTTCTTATTTATACATCAGGGACAGTGCATCATATTTTAGTTGGTGTGGGGGTGTACTTCACTCGAGGTTTCTATTATTGTGTCTCTTTTCCCTAGACTGTGCTATCATAGTAAAGCCGACATATATAAAATATTTTGTTGTCAGTTGTTTGTGTTATGTTTGATTAGGAGAAAAATAAGAAACCTTAGTGCAGTAGATTTTTTTGTTTTCCTATGATGAATAAAATGATACCTCTCCTATTTTTGTTATGAATTGTGTGTTATGAAGATATGAGATTGTGACAATTGTTGGATCTTGTTATGGCATTAGTATTAGGTATATAATAACTATAGCCTATTATTGCATGAACCAAATAGGTAGTAGTTGATAATATAACTATGCACTATATGAGTGTGAGGTATTTACTGAGTTCACTTTGTGTGTGCGATCTAGAATTTGCCCGATTAGTGTTTCCTAGGTCTCTGGATATCTTATGTGACATCACTGCTAATGATGATCAACAAATTACCTGCTCAATTACTCATAGTACTCTTGCCCAAACATATATAATGACCTTTGTTTATGCCAAGTGCAAAGAGACTCTAAGAAGACCACTATGGGAAAAACTGGTGCAACAGTCTGCAACAACTCTACCTTGGTGCACAATTGGTGGCTTCAATGTGATTATTGAAGTTGATAAAAAACTGGGAGGCATTCCTTATGATATGAGAGTAGGGGACTTGTTTGATGTGATGGTACATGGGCTGCATCGTTAGTTGCTTAGTTGTAAATTTAGATATTAGGTACACCATATGATACATACTCAACATTCTCCACACTTTGCAACTCAAGAATTTTAAACTAGACAAACACACGCGCGCGCACACACACATAATTTTAGGATCTAAGAATATCATGTAACAATATACTATCTAGGTATACAAGTTTCTTTCTAACACTCAAGGATCTTTTCCTTTATCTAAGGACTTAGCTTTCATTCACTTATTCAATAGGATCTCACATAATTATATTGTTCATGATTACACCTTTACTTTTGTCATAAGTCATCAACTTATGTTCCAGCATATGGTATTATCCTACTAGAACAATTTCACTAAGATAGCATTATCACCCTCATACTATTATTTCTCTTACCACTGTGGTCATCTTCTCAAAATCTCACCCAAAGATGTTGAGTTGGAATCCCATTCTAACTAAGGATTTTTCTCGATTGTCTATTTAGGGTTCTAAACTCAACAATGCCAACAAAAAATAAGGGTTGCGCATAGTTAGTAATAGATCTCCCCTTATTTTGGGAAAGCTGGTGGATGAAGAGCTAATGAAAAACACCATTGAGAGTCATTGAAGAACAATAAATCTTAATCACACAATTTACATGATTGCAAACTATAATGACATTCTCTTTTCATATGTTACAATTCCTATGTATTCGTTATACCTCTTATTCTAAAACTAGATCTATAACTTGTAGTTATCATGGTTCCTCTCTTCAAAATTACAAAATATACCCTAAATTTGTCAGCTCTAACTATGTTATCTTCCCTTTTACATTCTATACTTGATAATTACTAATACAATAATTGGCTATCATGAATTCTTCCTTAGTTCAAGTCCAGACTTCTAAATCATCTTAACCACACAACCCCTTCTTAATGTACTACAATGAAGTCACACAATCTCATTATGCCTTTGCCAACACCTAAGGACATGTTACATAACTCTAGCTACTTACTTCAATCAGTTATTATATCAACTTTTAGGGTACTATACTTCTTACTTCATATTCCTAGAAAAAATCTCTCCCTATAGAGAGAAATAATAAACTATTACCATACACTTTATGTTACATTCCAAACATTGTTAGGCCCTAAATTCTGATATGCATCAAATCTATATAAAGATCTCCATTACATATTACATATATTGATCCAGAAAACTTACTTTAAGTCAACCATTCTACTCCTATTTAAATTGATGTCAAGCTATGTCATAGAGGTTCACATTGCTTGCCCGATTGATAAACATTTTTTAAGCATCAATCTTAACCACACAACCCTTTATGAATGTCCTACCATAAAGTCTACACAATGGCATTATGCCTTAGTCAAAACCCAAGTACATGGTCACATTATTATTCACCTAATGGATACATCACTCTAGCTACTTACTTCAATCAATTACTATCTCCACTTTTAGGATACTACACTTCTTATTTTATATTTCTAGAAGAAATCTCTCCCTACAGGGAGAAGGGGAATAAACTATTATTGTTCAACTTCTGTGATAGTACACACACTGTCAATCCCCAATTCTGTTAAGCAACAATCTAGAACAAGATCTCTATTATGTCTGATATATCAATGTGGAAAAGGAAAAGACATCAAAACCACCTTAAATTATATTTGAAAAGTCAAAGACACACCTAAACTATTGAAGTGACCTATTAAACCCTTATACATATTAAAGGTAAATTTAATACCACCCTAAAATTTATAAACCACTCTCACAATATGTGATATTTTACACTCACCCGCCATATCAACACCACGTCAGTGCCATATAAAAAATTATAACTATTATATCTTTTTTCTTTTATTTTATTTTTTTATTAACTTTTTTGTAAAGGGGAGCCTTGGAGTGACCGATAAAGTTGCTTTCATATAATTAGGAGGTCATGGGTTCAAGCCTTAGAAACAGCCTCTAACAGAAATGCAAGGTAAGGCTGCGTATAATACAACCTTGTGGTGGCACCCTTCCCCGAACACCACACATAACGGTAGCTTTAGTGCACCAGATTGCCCTTTTTTATATTTTACACTACTTAATACCTAATTAATCATTAAAAACTACATTAATCTTCATCGCCAACCCATCCACTCCAATCTCATCTCACCAAAAAATATGTGTCCAGCCATTATAACCATCATTTATTTTCTTTTCACCATCACAGTATCACATTCAATTCTTCTTCTTCTTCTTCATGTTCTTCTTCTTCGTCTTCTTATTCGCCATATACCACCGTTATCGCCATCAATTTCTTCTTCCCCACCACTTTAAATTCTTTCTTCTTCTCCATCCATCACCTAAAAAACTCACCACATCAATCAAAGTTAAAATTCTTACAATATACAAAAACATTAAATCAAAATAAATATTAATTCTTACAACCCAAACAAGAAAATTCAACATTAATCAGAGAACTCAAAAATTCCATTTTTAGTATTATTTATATTCAAAGTTCTAAAACACCTGTTGGCAGTCCCATCAAAACATATATATATATATATATATATGTTTGAATCCATAGGAAAAGAACAACATTTACCCAAAAAGTAATTATCAAATCGGAAAAAGATCAATGAAATTTTTTTAGATTTTAGACCATTGAATTAGTTACTTTGTCGAATTGGATTTTCTGAAAAATAAAAATTTTCAATTAAAAAGTATTGAAAATATTGTAATTTCCTCTAAAAAGTTACATTTTCTTAACTTGTGGCTCGCTAATTATTTTAGCTTTCATTGATTATGTTAGTTTTTCCATATTCTTTTAATGGAATAGGTGTATGATTTTCTTTGAGAAAAGAAAGAATGAAGATGTAACTATTAATGATAAAATACAAATGATGGTTTAAATGATATTGAAGAGAAAGAGCGTGGAAGAGATAAATTTTCTTTGAATATAATGTCAAATGGTGGTTTAATGTGGGTGTTGGAAAACAGAAAGAAAAATGATGATGAATTTGCAACAAAGATAGAAAGAAGAATATAAAAAAGTGAGAAAATCAAGAAAAAAAGTGGAAAACGTAAATAAATTTCAGAAACACGCCTTATTTATTTATTTTTATTTTTTGTTCCATGTCAACTTTTAGGGTGAAAATAAATTCACTTTTAAATAGTACAGGTGTGTATTAGGTTACTTCAATAGTTTAGGTGTCTTCGACTTTTCATATGTAGTTTGAGGTCGTTTTGATGTCTTTTCTGATCCAAAAGACTTAGATTATTTTTATTCATCCATTATACTCCTATCTAAAGTAATGCTAGGCTACTTCATGGAGCTATACTTTGCTCGACCACTTGATGAACATGTTTTAATCACCAATCACACTATCTCTTGGTTGAAAACACTACCCAATCATAGAGATATAAAGTTTCTCACTTAAAGGTGGCATTCGTATCAAGGTTTTGGAAGAGTCTAAAAGAGCATCATACTATAGTCTCAAACACACAATTTAGATAAATAACAGTGCATTTTTTTGAATGAATAAACTCAAATATACAAATAAGATCCTCTCAATCCCATGTGCTGTCTCTTAATTTTTTAGTAGCTATTTTAAGGAGTACGTCATCAATAAGAATCTAAGATTTATAGCTTCTATCACATTGAAGATGTGTCATATTTGAGTGAATTAGAGAAATAAATAGATCTGGATAAGTTTTTTATGGCATAACTCTATTGAATGATATATGTAGAGTATGAAATGATAGAAAACAAATTTCTTAAATATTAGTAGTCCCTCATTTATAGAAGTGGGGACCTCATAATAATAAATGATATTCTACTGATATAGCTTCATAGACTCCAAAGGATATTTTAACCTTATGCTCTTGTACTAAGTTTGCAATGCTTTGAGCCTACACCTTGGGCGTGGCCTGCAATCGATGCCATTTCTGATCTAACTGTACCCTTGATCTGGCATGCTACTAGAACTTTCCCTAAAGAATAAGTAGAATCTCTGCAAATATTTAATAATAATTAATCTGTAAATATCAAATCAAAAATACACTTTTATAATTGAGACCTAAAGTCAATTGAAAATTGAATACAACTAAACTTACAGATCAACTAACTATTTATGAAGTCTCTAGTCATATATGAGTACTGTCTAATAGGACAAGGACTTAGTCTTCCTTTATTTAGTAAAATTAAATTGATGAACTTATCTATTGACTAAACCTTTTGAGAGTAAATAGGGTCCATCCATAGCTAAGGGGATAGAGCCTACTAAAGTGTCTATTACGAATCTGAGTATATGAATCTACATCATAACATGATGTATCACCAAATAGCATAAGTACTTAAAATGCAAGGTTTGTAATAATGCTAAAGTGAGCAACCTGATATCTTAACTTAATAATATGACATGAGTATAACATATACATCAAGGTCCTGAATAAATAAACAAATAAAAGAATAAACATACTCATTAGCTGAATTATAAGGAAGTTGAATATCTATCCCATGATGCAAAATGAATATCTAAAGCATAGCATAAACTGTATGACTAACTTATAATGCAAAATAGATACCTCACTATCTAAGTTAAGAGGTTAAACTATATTACTAAATCTTGGACTAAACTGAACAACTGAATTATGGACTAGGCTTTTCAAAGTCATAAAGAATATTAAGGTCTAAAGTACGAATACAACTGAAATTAAATAAGTAGGTTGTATGCACATTATTATAAAACATATTTTGAAACTGGTGGTTTGGTGATAATACTTCTATAAAACTATTGAGATTTTTGATTGGAGAGTTTCTTACAATCAACAAATATCACATGAACTCATGATGTCCAACCTCTGTCCCATTTGGAAAAGTTGTCCTATACCTTATCAAAAAATCAAATATAATTGAACTATGAATCAAATCGAGACCTTACCAGGGGCTTAAAGATGAGCCACTCGAACCAATGACATGATCCTACATAATACTAGAATACACAGTTTGTGGTATATGTTATCTAAACCAATACCATTCTTTATGTAATAATCCTACCAAAATAGATATATTCTCATATTTTAACATATTTAAGAAACCAATAATCATATTGTGGAGCTTTGGATCAATTTCAAATCATGAAAGTGCATTGTTGGTGAGACTTTACATAAAATCATATCATGAAAATATATTATTTCCGAACCTTATCTCATAATCATAATATGAAGATATACTATCGGTGAACCCTTTGAAATATCCTAAGTTTGACCCTTGAAAATTTCCTGGGATTCAAACTCTCTAGCCATTATACGACTTGCGCTTATTAGTCACATAATATGGGTAAAACTTAAGAGACCAAGTCATATGGTAAACAGTGTGTCCTATGTTACTTACTATCCAAGGTATGACTAGACTCCAAACAAGTCGTATGGAGATTGTACGAGAAAAGTAGGGCAATAGTGTGATTAATAGTGTCAAGCCCTTGTGGTACTGTCTAGGGTACGAGTTACGGGTACCACTCATATGATTGGGTACAAGTGAGGTGCCCAAATCGTACCCACCTGCGTTCATTTTTCAACTTTTCAGCTGAGGGTATTCCAGATATTTCCCACCCTAAAAATCTTAAGACCCTATATCTTATAGTACTTTGTGGCCTCTCGTAACTCACTTGGAAAGATAAAAACACTCCTAAATCTCTCTCTAAACTCTCTCAAGAAGATTGGGCTAGGGTTTTCTTCAAGTGTTCGTCTAGAGGCTCAAAAGTCAAGTTCTTTCTGTGAATCTTCGTGAATAAGGCATGTTACTCCTCCCTCATTATTTGTTCAACTAAATTCATGTTTTAATGAATAGTTTCCATGATTTAATTATGGGTATTGTTTGGTTTTTAATTATATGTTGGGGATTTTGTTGTAGATTGTTGGATATTATTTGCCCATGCTTTACTTATGGTTTTTCATATTATAATTGTGGTTTGAACATGTGGTTTCATGGGAATGGTCAATTTGTTCTTGGTTTTGGTTTTGGTTTTGGAAACTATATGCCCTTAACATGTTTTTTCAAATTCCTATAAGAATGGTTTTGTCGCATAGTTTGATGATGTTGGGTGTATTTATGAACTTTAGTGTTACTATTCTAGCATTTTTGGCCTTGTTTTGAGGATGATTCTTATGCTATATGTGTTTATAATGAAATAAATGAGAATTTATGTGTTCAAGTATGTGCATACAATGTTTAATAATGTTTTCAAATGAGTTTCGATTCATTTTGAGCATTTAGAGTTCAACCTAGAAAACTAGTGTTACTAATTTGAGCTAGGCGTTTGTCTAGTCTCTCGTGTTGGGTTCTAATGTGTTTAATGAGTTACTAAAGTTTTTATTTTATATTTATAAGTGAAAAAACTTGTTTATAATTTTCAAGGGTCAATTGGATCAAGACAAGAGTCGAAGCAATGAGTTAAAGATCAAAGTGAAATTAACCTATGCTTAGCTCGTGTTTCTAGTCCACCGTTGAGGATGTTGCGTTGTTTTGAGCTATAAATTGTTGTGTTTAATGTTATAGGATGCTTGGTGAATATATTATAATGAGATATGAAGGATACAAAAGCTTCAAATCAAGTTGAAACAACTCAATAAGGCTCGGAATGGCTCAATGAAAGCACAATAAAAAAATTGATACAATTTGGACCCCTAAACTGTATTGGTTGCGTGTGGACAGTAGGAGTGGCCAATGGATGCGTGAAAAATACCAATGGATTAAGATTAGGCCCAAATTAGTGATCCACATGCGCATGTAGGTCCTAATGGAGATTAAGGAGGCTCCGTGACATGGTGAAATCACGATGAGATATTGGATTTTGACAGATTTTTGACAATTGTGAACTGGTATGTCACCACGACACGGTGATGCCCAAAATCGGGATAATTGTGCCCAGCTGAAGAAAAACAATGTGGAAACCTAATCCAAGAGGGGTTAGGACTTGTATACTATAAATATAATGTCCCAAACTCCGTTTTAAACATCTTGGAACCCCTAGATCTCTTGAAAAAATATTGGAGGCTACCACAACTTCTTTTTAGTTTTTTATTTCTTTAATTTAGCTTTATTTATGGTTTTAATCATGCATACAATTATTTGGATATTGATTATGATTGTGAGTGGCTAAAACCCTCTTTCAAGGTTTAAAGACAAGAACATGAGTACTATTGTTTTGAATTAAGTTCGTTTGATTTGCTTATCATTATTGATTATTTGATTATTTATGTTATAACGATTTTAAGGATTCGTGACCCTTAGAATACATAAATTGTCTACCTTTTGATCTCTAAAGACAGAATAGGGAGATAGAACATAGGAATAAACAAATAATTATTTTTATTTTTTTATGAAATAAAGAATTTGAATTAGCGTCTAGGATAGGGATGTACTTAGATGCCTTACTTGATTCAAACGTAGGATGATAGCTTTCAAACACTTAATTGGTTTGTTACATCCCCACTCAATGATGTAGTTGTAATGTCCAAATTAGGTAAATGATTAGAGGTCGGGAGACCATGATCATGCAATTAACCCTATGAATCAACAACCAAGATAAGCAAGTTAAAGAATGAAATTCAATAGACTAGTATAATTATTCAAAGCACTTTAGCCCTGGGTTTTCTCCTATTGATTGTTCCAAGACTTTTATTTACGCATTATTTACTTTAATTCTAAGTTACAATTTCAAAACTCTCTTTTTGGTTATGCTTGCATCAATTGAATCTAAATTGTGAACTAGAATAGAATAGTTGTTAGATCAGGTCTCTGTGGGATCGATACTTGGCTTTCATTAGTCCATTTTACTAATTCATAAGACCACGTACACTTGAGTGTGTGCTTGGACTCTGTCCTGTTTTTGGCTTCATTGCTGGAGACTTGTAACTAGGCAACTATCTTATTTTTAGTTTTTCTATATTGAGTTGTAAATAATTTTTATTTTTTTTAGTTTCTTTTTATTTTCCTTTATTTTTATTTTTCTCACATTATTTTTGAGATGTCAGCTTGGGATTGTTGGTTTTCGAGTGATGATGATTCTTGTTGTTTCTGTGGGAGACCACATCATGAGGCTTATTGTCCAGATTTTGATAGAAGTGCGTGGATGGGACCTTCACAATATGGTACGGATATTGTTCTATCTGTGGAGCATACTGTGACTTGGTGTTTGGTTTGTAGTCAAAGTGGTCATACTGCTTCTATGTGTACTGTCAATCCCGATTAAGAATTGTTTATGGGCTATGCTAAAAGGCAAAATTATATAAACAAATACCATCAAACGATGCAGAATCATCCACAAATTCAATCATGGAACAACCAACAGCAGTTTCAACAGCAATAACCAAACATGCATACCACAACTCAAACTAGCAATTAGGAAAAGATGATGAAACAACTTTTAGTGTCTCAAGTATAGTTATTGGCAGACCTGAAGAACTGTAGGGAGGCTGCAAAGCAATTGTATAATCAGTTCAAGGTAGATGCAGAGTTGACTCCCTAACCGGTTGTAGACAAAGTTTCTGATAATTTGAGAAAGTCTGAGTACTCAAAAACAAAATTTGTTGAACAGGTTGAGGAGATACCACTGCCACCATATCTATAGATGCTAAGAAAAGAAAAATATGAGGAGGATACTAGCCAATTTATGGAGCAAACACAAGAATCACAGCCACTCGATTGTTATTTTTCATTTGAGACTGAAATTGAAAAAGTGAATATAAATGAGGGTGTTGAGGATAGTGTAAATTTTGAAATGGGATTGGTTGGGCCTCACTCAAAGCACTTTTCTACATTATATTTAGATGATGTATTGTCTATGAAATCCTTTAAAATAGTGGAAGAGTGTGAATATGAGGAACAAGAATCCTATATTCTTACCATGCATGGTTTACCATGCATCATCCATTACTCGATTCTTTATTTTTTGTACCACCACGCTATGAGCGAGGCAAAAAGATGGATGCGAAATTGAGGATGAAATTTATATCCTCAAGGTGGAGGAAAAAGTTGATATGGGTTGTGCCGCCACATTAAATTAGGCGCTTCTTAGAAGGCAACCCAAGATAAGGTATATTTTCTTTTTAGTTTTTAGTTTTTTATTTCACGTAATTTTTGTTTGTGTTGAGTTGCAGGTTGATGGGAAGTCTGAGTACCAGAAACTTGAGCTAAGGAGCATGACGAAGACTAAGTGTGGGGTCCCTTAGACCCTCTTTATGTAAAAAGATTCTACTAGCTAGGCGTAGAGGCCTCAGTGAGTATTTCTATCTCTTACTTTTAAGTTCACTTTGGGGACAAAGTAGATTTTTAAGTGTAGGGGGGGGGGATTCTCAATTTTAGGCTCAATTTAAAATTTTTTGTGTAAGATATTCTTGTTGGTGCTAGTTTTGATTGCATGATGCAAGTGCTTTTAGTTATATGAGCATGTTGATTTGTGGAATTACTACTTTGAGACTCTTAGGCTCATGTTATGACTCTTGTACTTGTTGGATTAAATTTGAATCCATGATATTGTTGGTTGGGAGTCTATGATGATCCTATGTGAATTGAGAATGTGTCATGTGTGATGTGAGTTTTTGTATATTACTTGTAGCATATGATGTCTAGAACTTGCCCAGTGTGTGTGTAAAGCGAAATAAAGAATGGGAGTTAAGGAGATAATTTAGGCATTTCTTTGATAGTCTTGTTTTATACCTTCTATTTGTTCTATGCTTTGTGTATTATCCTAGTTAACCCTCATTGAGACGTTAGCCTTTTCTTTGGTAGACAAATAAGTAGCCTAATGCCTTCTTTTATAGGCCTTAATTAGATCCAAAAACTCCTAGCCACATTAATAAAAAAATTGATTTAGCAAGGAGTTTGAGAAATTATAGAAGAAAAAGGTGAAATTGATGCCCAAGGTAATAGTTGTTGGTGTTTACATTTGATGTGTGGTGGTTGGGAGTGATATAAATGATGTTAAAAATATTCCCATGATTATAGAAAATAAGAAAAATTGAATCTTGAAGGAATAAACAATACGCTCACCATGTGTTTGTGAAAATGCCTAAAAGAGATGGGGTAAAACAAGAGAACAGGGTAGTCAAAATGGTGTAATTTAGTTGTTGGAGATTGGTTTTAAATGTATAATGTAATGTATTAAAGCCCTTAGAGAGGTGAGTCACTATTCCCAAATAGTTCCTACCCATCCCTTAGCCTACATTACAACCCGAAAAAGATCTAATTGATCCTATACTTGACATTCTAATATTAGTAGAGCACTACACTAAGGTATTATGTGTAACTTATGAATTCTTTGTGAGAGTAACTTGATTTGTATACCCATTATGATAATTTGCATTATTATGAGTGATTATAGGTAACTCTCTTGTGGTGAGGGGCACATATTTGATGAATATGGGTGATTCTTGTGATTTCCTTTATTGAGAAATATGCATGATTTTTCCACTTATGGAGTCCATTCTTGAGGCTAGGATGTTTTTTTAAAGTAGGATTCATGAGCTTTCAATTGCGTATAACATGGTTAGTATTATAAATTTACATTCCGTCTAATCTTTGTAGTGCTAGCTTGAAGTTATTGCATGTAGTAGAAGTTTGGAGCCTCTTAATCTCATGATGTTTATAGTTAAGAGTTGTTCTAGGACGAACAGGGCTTTAAGTGTGGGGTGGTGATGTTGGGTGTATTTATGCACTCTAGCATTACTATTCTATCCTTTTTAGCCTTGTTTTGAGGATGCTTCTTATGTTATATGTGTTTATAATGAAATAAATGAGAATTTATGTGTCCAAGTATGTGTTTACAATGTTTAATGGTGTTTTCACAAGAGTTTTGATTCAATTTGAGCATTTAGAGTTCAACCGAGAAAACTAGTGTTACTAGCTTGAGCCAGGTGTTTGTCTATTCTAGCGTGTTAGGTTCTAATGTGTTTAATGAGTTACTAAGATTTTTATTGTGTATTTATATGTTAAAAAACTTGTTTATAATGTTAAAGGGTCAATTAGATCAAGACAAGAGTCGAACCAATGAGTTACAGATCAAAGTGAAATTAGCCTATGCTTAGCTCGAGTTTCCAGTCCATCATTGAGGATGTTGTGTTGTTTCGAGCTCTAAATTATTGTGTTTAAGGTTATACGATTCTTGGTGAATCTATTATGATGATATATGAAGGACATACAAGCTTCAAATCAAGTGTAAACAACTTAATAAGGCTTGGAATGGCTCAACGAAAGCACAATACAAAAATTGATGCAATTTGGACCCCTGAAATGTATTGGGCATGTGTGGTCTGTAAAATTGGAAAATGGACGTGTTCATAACTTCATTGGATTTTTAGGATTCCCAAATTGGTGACCCACTGGAGCGTGTAGGTCCTAGTAGGGTTTAAGGAGTCTTGGTAATGCGGTGAAATCGCGACGAGATACTGGATTTTGATATAGTTTTCACAATTATGAACTGGCGTGTCACCGCAATGCGGTGATGCCCAAAATCAGGATAATTCTATCCAGATGAAGGAAAATGATTTGGAAACTTAATCCTAGTGGGGTTATAACTTGTATACTATAAATATAATGTCCCAAACTCCATTTTAAACATCTTGGAACCCCTAGATCGCTTGGAACAACATTGGAGACTACCATAACTTCTTTATAGGTTTTTATTTCTTTAATTTAGATTTAATTATGATTTTAATCATTCATATAATTATTTGGATGTTGATACTATGAATGGCTAAAAACCCTCTTTCCGGTGTAAAAGCCAAGAATATGAGTACTATTATTTTGAATTAAGTTCGTTTGATTTGCTTATCATTATTGGTTGTTTGTTTATTCTTGTTATAACTATTTTAAGGATTCGTGACCCTTAGAATACATCAATTGTGAATCTTTTGATCTAAGAAGACGGAATAGGGAGATAAAACATAGGAATAAACAAAGTATGATTTTTATTCTTTTATGAAATAAAGAATTTGAATTAGCCTCTAGGATAGGGATGTACTTAGATACCATACTTGATTCAAATATAGGATGATAGCTTTCAAACACTTAATTGGATTATTACATCCCCGCTCAATGATGTAGTTGTAATGTCTAAATTAGGTAAACGATTAGAGGTCAGGAGACCATGATTATGCAATTAACCCTATGAATCAACAACCAAGATAAGCAAGATAACAAATGAAATTCAACAGCATAGTATGATTGTTCGAAGTGCTTTAATCCTTGGTTTTCTCCTATTGATTGTTCCAATACTTTTATTTACGCATTAGTTACTTTAATTCTAAGTTACAATTTCAAAACTCTTTTTTTGGTTATGCTTGCATCAATTGAATCTAAATTGTGAACTAGAATAGAATAGTTATTAGATCTTATCTCTGTGGGATTGATACTTGGCTTTCATTAGGACATTTTACTACTTCATAAGACCACGTACACTTGCGTGTGTGCTTGGGCGCTGTCATTTGACTTTTATTAAAACTATTGCATTGCATAATATGGTTATGAAGCCTAAATTGGTTTAAACAGTTTTAAATGATTTGGTAAGGACTTGGTGGCTATGGTTTTGGTAAATTTGTAATCATGTGGGGTAAATGGGAATCTCCTAAGTGTTGCATAATGACATTTCTTGCAATATATAGTCGGTATGACGATACCACTAACTAATGCCTTAACAATTAACTTCTGGAATTAGTGGTTTGGTTATGTATTAAATATTTTTAGTTGGGAAATAATGATAGGTTATGATAACTAGACGTGAAGGTATGAGTCCAAAAGGTTGACACTGAAAACTCATGTTTACGGACATGAGGATTGGTCTTGATGACAACGTACTTGTGGGGTACAAGGGAATCCCCCAAGTATATATGTGTACATATGTATCATAGAAGGCGAAGGGTACAAGGGAATCCCCGGCCACCTATGGTATCTCTAATTCATGTGGCTACACGCACTGGGTCCCATTAAGGTGGTAACACTAGACCCATATAGCCTATGGATGGATCATGACGGTAAATCTATGCAACCCATGTTAAAGATTCATAATGCATACTAAACTCGGTTCCCCCGGCATAGTGTATATACATGTGATTGCATATGGTTATTTACTTTGGTTTTGAATAATGGAATTAGTTATCCTTATTCCTGAGTACATGCTAGTGTTCACCCACCAACCCATCTTCAAGCATTGTATCCCCACGTGATGCAGGAACCGGCTATACTATCATACCTCCTACTCAATGACTTGGTAATTCGAGGTAAGCTTGAGTCAGACTGAAGTGGTGAGCTTCCATTCTTTAGTATGCCCAATTCATGCTATGGTTTATCTTATACTTTTACTATTCCCTTGACATTTGTTTTTGGCTATGGTCGGGGGCATGCCCCAACTAGATATTTATGGACATTGTTTAAAGTCTTTGTGTGGACAACTGTGGACTTGGGTATGGGATTATTGTGATATGGATTTAGGTTATTATTTTGGTTGATTTTCTATTAGGTAGATTGACTTGGTTGGGTTGGTCTCTATTGTAGACTTATCCTAAAGTCATTACATTTTAAAATACTCTATTTTGTTGTATGTTTGGAATTTATCTGACTCAGGGTATATGTTGGTTGGATTGGATATCGGGGGTGGTCTTTGGTCCTGGTTGGACTTGAGATTCCCATTACGACAAGGCCCTAGTTTGGATTGTGTCACCATTTCTCATAATCATATCATAAAAATATACTATTTGTGAGCCTTCGCTCAAGATCATCTGATAACATGCTAGTTTGAGATATTAAGATAAAACAACATTTTATTTCAAAATATGCCAACATAAGATGAGAGGTTTGAAAAGTTTCATAAAGTAGATTTTCAAAATCTTAAACTGATTTTCACAGAAAATATGAGCTAACTTATGTAAAACATGTGATAAACCTCAGAAACTTGAGACAAATTCATATAATTCGTAATACACTCCATACAAGAATTAGGATACAAAAATCAAGATATGAATTAAACTTCTAAGATTGTTTTCTTTGATTCTCATGGAGGATTCAAGGATTCTCATCAACAGATAAGAAACTAAGCTTGTAGGATTTGATTCAAAATCCTAACTTGATTCATGAACAAAACTAAATATTAAAAATGTTCTTATGAGGAAGAACAACATTTTCACAATGAAGATTATCCCTACATAACTTTAATTGCTTCAAATATAAAAGAAAAATATGATCTTGGAAGGAGAAGCATCACAAGAACCCTTCTTGAACCTTGGAGATGAGTTTTCTTAAAAACATTAGATTTTGATTGTAGATTCTTGCTTAGGATGCATAATGGTTTAAGATTACATAGAAATCATGAGAGTATGATTACCTTGATGTGTAAGGGAATATAATCTCTTTGATTGATGATAGGTCTTGCTCAAAATTAAGTCTTAAACCCTAGAAGTAAGTTCTTAATTTAACTGTAGATAAAAGGACGATTTGGTGTTAGTATCTTGTAAAAATTCATCAATTTATGTCGTAAGATCATGGAGAATACTTACCTAGATTTAGAAGGATAAAAAGTAGCTCTTGGGGGTCTTTGGGGTCAGCTAAAGTGAGAAAAATTAGAAAAGATACTCAAAATCACGTTTTAATAAAATTAGGAAATTTGATATACATATCATATACATGATATATCAATAGTAGACTAGTATATGAACCATAAAATTGAAGTATGATCCATAATCTGAGTCTTACTACACCATGTAAACATTCCACTCACTACCTAAGAAGTATGGTCCATCCTATGGTCCTTCAAATTCTCTTACAAACCATCAACTGGACCGTAAGTTCACTTACAGTCCAATTCAATCATGACTATTCGATAGTGCTTCACTAACATGACCATAGCTTCTTGCTTGAGACTCAGAATGATGAACGGTCAATAGTGTTGGAAACTAGACTCAAAAAGGTTCAATTTGGAAGTTAATGGGCCATGTAACTCTTTATAATCTAGGATTAATTCTTGTTTGAAGTTGACCCTAATAAAAACTTATACGAAAACTTAATTGGTAGGGAGGCTTTCAACTTAATTTTGTGGTAGAGGTTTCTTATGATATTCATTAACATCAAATATACTTCCCACGTGTAAGAATTAATCCTTACATCTAGGTACCTATAAAAACTCATCCGGTTCGATTCTAAGTACATTCCTAGAATGATTCAAATATTAACCAAAAAGTGTAAGGTAGTATAGTTTTATTTCCAAATGTCCAGATCATTCTTGAAATTTTTGATACATTAGAATTCTCTGTAATCTCTTGAAGAGACACTCATCATCAGGTTTGTCATTTAACTAGGTGCATGGGCATCTTTTGAAGTTAATTTTATTCAAGTCACGAGAGTTTATGCAAGATACAGAGTCTTCAAATTTTGGTGGATAAGTTGGTAACTCGCCAATCTTTCTCTTTCATATTCAGAATCACATTGAAGGCCCTTCCTACCAGCCGGGGTTGGTTCATGTTGCAAGCTAACTAATATATATTGTCCGAGAGTTTCACTCTAGTGCATCACACTTGGTGTATAACATGGTGGCTATTAAAGATTTGCCACTATTTAGAATGGTCAACTAAATAGTGATCTGTTGGTTAGTGTCTAGTAGAAGTTATACCTACAAATAATCGTCAATAAGGAACCATATCTTCCATTCTAACTAAAATAAAAAAATTCATTCCTGGTTATTTTATACTTCTGAATATACTTAGAATCTTAAAACAATTCCCTTAGACCAATGATTATGAACTTACGATGTGGTTGGTTTTTAGCTTTGAAATTAGAGAAATAATAGAGAAAGAGTTGGAGAGAACAAAATACTGCAATTGTTTTGTCGAAGGGAATTATTTTATTAATAACTCAAAATATATATTTATAGCAAAATTTCTAACTACACTTCAATTTAAATAAGGATAACTAATTCCTAAGTCTAAGCCACATAGGATTCTAATAGTTTAAAACTACTAAAATTATCTACTACTACTTTATTTTCGAGACATATCTTCAACACTCCTCCTTGGACGAGAAATTGTAGATTGCAGTCCCAGCTTCGGATCAGAAATTATAGATTGTAGTCTCAGCTTTGGCTGAATTTGACCTCTTGAATAAATCTGTCAATTCATCTTTATTTTTGCAAGGCTTTTATGCATCTTTTGTTGGATTAAGTAAGAAACTTTTGTCTCTCATATCAACTTGTAAGATGTCATGATTAGTGGAATCAAAGATTCAACAATATTTATCTCTAAATAATAATTTAAATCTCTCTTCCATTATCTGGCCAACACTTAACAAACCTTTATCAATATCGGGCACATAAAAGACATTTGAACTTATTTTTATACCTGAAATTATTTTGATTGCAACATTCCCTTTTCCTTTTGCAGGAATATAGTCACCATTTCCAATTCTAACTTTCTTATTTTTCAAAGGCATAAAATCTTTAAAAAGAGTTTTGTCATATTTCATGTGGTTTGTAGTTTTGTCATATTTCATGTGGTTTGTACAACCACTGTCAATCATCTAAAAATTAGATTTCTTGGTTGAAGAATATGTTGCCACAAATAAGTGATCTTCTTCTTCTTCTTTGATGACTTGGACATCTGCTTCATATTTTTGAGATTTGTTTTTGCAAATCACAGCTTCATGGCCAAGTTGATTGCAGATCTTGTATAGTGCACTTGGTCTTTTCCAATATTTAAATGGAGGATGACCTATTTTTCCACAGTGTTGGCAAGGTGGGTAGTTTTTTCTTGAATTATTATCCTTTCTTTGAGTCTTATGGTTGGCTACCAAAGATCCTTCAACCATACCATCTTGTCTCATAAGTTTCCTTTGCGCTTGTGTCTGCATTGTATTTAACAATTCTGCCAAGGTAATCTTGGATAGATCTTTTGTTTTTTCCAAGGTAGTAATTGATAGTTCATATCTTTCAGGCACAGTGACAAGAATTTTTTCAACTATTCTTGAATCTTTAAATTTTGTGCCAAGCAATCGTACATTGTTAACAATGCTAAGAAGTCAGTCTAAGTACTTTTTGACAGTTTCAGATTCCTTGATCTTTTGCAATTCAAATTTTCTTATTAGATTCAACATCTTTATGACTCGTATTCTTTCATCTCCTATATATTCTTCCTTTAGATAAATTCAAATTTCTTTTGCTGATTTAAAGGACATAATTCCCATGAATATTGTTGAAAAAACACTAGAAAACAAAGTTGTTTTGCCTTTGATTTTTTGATTTTCTTTTTCTTATGACTTTTGATCTGGTCTACCGTGGGACTATCAGGTAGAGGAAGAACATTGTTATCCTCCTCCTCAGCCTCTCAAAGATCTAAAGCCTCAAGATAAGTCTCCATTATTACTACCCAAAGATAGTAATTCTCACCATCAAAGACAGAAGAAGCTATTTGAGAAAAGTTTTTTTCAGAATTCATCTCTCACAGATCCCTCAA
The DNA here is from genome assembly GCA_030864225.1 of Capsicum baccatum var. pendulum. NCBI lineage: Eukaryota > Viridiplantae > Streptophyta > Magnoliopsida > Solanales > Solanaceae > Capsicum > Capsicum baccatum. The sequence goes on along the minus strand of CM061558.1, from coordinate 165,582,576 downwards.
GAAACCTGGCTCTAATACCAATTGTTATTTTTAGCTTTAAAATTAGAGAAATAACAGATAAAGAGTTAGAGAGAAGAAAATACCATAATTGTATTGTAAAAGGGAATTGTTTCATTAATAACTCAAAACATATATTTATAGATAAATTTTTACCTACACTTCAATTTAAATAATGATAACTAATTTCAAATTCAAATAACAAAGGGATAACTAATTCCTAAGTCTAAGCCACATAGAATTCTAATAATTTAAAACTACTAAAATTATCTACTCCTACTTATTTCTGAGACATATCTTCACAAATGCCTATAAGCATTTGAAACTTTTGTAAACCTAATGGGTGTTAACTTATTTGATGTTCTAAAAGGGGTTTTGATAATCATTTCAGAGCTGATCTATTAAAACCTCTCTTTGTGAAAATTCTGGTTGGTATGATTTGGTCAGATTAACCATTTTCTTATTCATCTTGGAACTTTTGGCTAGACTTAGGAGATCGTCCAGTGTCTATAGCTATCTAATCAAAGTTGTGGGCATTGTCTTCTCTTCTTGTTTTCTATTAAATTCTCTATTAGAGCTGTAGGGTTTTTCTTCAAGTTCATGGCATATAATTATTAGATAGTATATCATAAATGTATTTGATTCTTTAAGTTGGCTTTGTACATAGAGATTTGTTGGCTAGATTTTTTCACAATGATAGCTTAGTCACTTGTCTCTGCATATGATTTCCTTCCTTCAATGGATAATATGTTTCTATGGAATCTAACATATCCTCCCTATCTTCATGCGACTCTATTTCAATCTTGTCCTTGATCTTCCCTTAATCATACTCTACATTAATTGCATTGTCCTCTTCACATCTTTTATCATTAACCTCAACTTGGTCTATGGGGATATCTATTGAATAATCTTCCTTCAAGGATGGTTTAGTGAGGTTATCATTATATACTTACTTCTCTGCATCATCATCATCATCATTTATACCTTATTTTTTCCTCACTCGTCTACTTTCATATATGTTCTAGCTCTTCAAGATTGACATTTTTAGTAAAAAAGTATTATATCACTACTTTTTATATTTTCTTCTTGTTTTTCATCCAAATTTTATCATTATATTACTGGATCTTACTTTTGTTTTATGTTTTTCCTTTTATTATCTGCTATGATGATTCCATGGTCTATGAACTCTATTGATTGTAGTTCGTGTTGTTTATCGAGGAAGGAATAACTAGTAAGAAGAATAAAAGTGTAATTGTACAAGCAATTAAATAATTATTTAAGTCAACTTAGTTAGGGTTAATAGTGATTTAGTTAGGCCTATTGGGTCTCTATATAAGCATTGATCAACTCATTTGATCATTTGGTTATTGAGAATTCTCTTCTTCAATCATAATTCTCTCCTCTCTCTAAATCTTCTCCAGAACCCAATATAGTATGATAGCACAAGGGCACAAAATCGTAGCTCTCTTATTGAATCTGGAATTCGTTCTTCTTCTTTTTATTTCCTTTTGTTTATTTTTGCTATAATAGTTTGAAATTTATCCAGTGATCTAAGAAATGAGAATAGTGTATCTATTCTTAAATCAATCAATTCTTGAAACTTGAAGATGGAAAATAATGGAGTCCCTTGATCTAGAGCAACGGTAGGGGAGACACAAATTGATTAAAGTTTGGGACAAGGTATTACAATTGATGCTACTCATCCACTTTATCTTGCTACTAGAGACATAAGTCGTATTTCTTTAATCTTTTTTCAGCTCATTGGCACTGATAATGAGAATGTCTATGGATTCATTTTATGCTAAATGTACGTCTTAGTAAAAATAAGTGGGAAATGGTGGATGGTTCTTGGATGAATAAAAAGTTTCACGAGAAGTACTGGTATCAATGGGAAACTTGTAATGCCGTTGTATTTTGTGGCTTATGAATTCTCTGTCTCGAGATTTGATTAGTGGAATTGCATATGCTTCAAAGATTTTTGATGTGTGGACTGATCTTAAAGAACGTTTTGATAAAGTAAATGGCTCTAGGGAATTCAATTTACATAGGGAAATTGCAACCACTAGTCAAGGGACCTCTTTAATCTCTACTTACTACTCTAAGTTGAATGAACTGTGGAAAAACTCTAAAACTATAGCGTCTCTACCTGGTTTTAGTTTTGAAGAATCAAAAGAATTTATGGTTCACCTTTAGAGGCAAAAGTTGTGCCAATTCTTGATGGGGTTAAGTGACTCATATGTTAAATCTAGGAGGCAGATCTTGTTAATGACCCCTATGCCTTCTGTGGATCAAGCTTATTCTATGCTAATGAGTGATGAAAGTCAAAGGGCTATGTCTATCTCTATCAGTATACTTAGAGTTCCTCTTATGGCTTTTGGAGGAAACTACAAGTCCACTGCATTGTACAATTCAAAGCCTAGTGTTTCTCAGTATCAGAAAGATCAACAATTTGTTCTGTGATTATTATAAGCTCAAAAATCATGTCACGACCCAAAATCCAAGGGTCATGACAGCAATTTTCACAGTAACCTTGACAAGTAAGCCTAGCATCCAAACCGACACACAAGGGGGAAAAGATAAAAAATAATCCTAGGGTAAGGCTTCTAGAATGAAGACGACCCATACAATTATAACAAATATGTAAAAAAAATACTCAATAATACCAAATCCCAAAACTCGGTGTCACAGTGTAAGAACATACTTAGTACAACTCGAAGTAAAAAACAAATGACATCTAAAACAGGATATAACATTGTCTCTGAAATAGAATAAAGACATAGTCTAATAAGGAAAGATAGAAGTAGATTACGGGTGCTTGAAATTAACTACTACCTTAAAAAGCTCTAAATGACGTCCGAAATCAAACATCATGAAATGCACCCAAACTTGAATCAGCACCGAAAGAGTACAGTAGGAGTGAGTACGGTCCACTTGTCTCAGTAGGTATCATAGACCGACTGAGCAAAGTAGAAAATAAAACATACAAAATAAACACTACGAGCACGTCACAATGTCCCATAATGGTAACCCACACCGCTTGTACTAATAGTTCTATAATCTCTATATATAACACAACAAAACACCAGTATACATTTATACCACATATAAGCAAGGAAAAGAGACAACATATAGGGAAACAAAAGTACAAGTAAGGAAAAGAGAACAATGGATAGTAACGAATCAAAGAAATTGTACAATCATATCACAATCATAATAAAGTAAAACCAATAAAAATGATGATGATGATGATTATATAATGCACGAGGTTGACACACAACCTTCGAGACCATTGCACAATCTTTGTATACACCGACAGAGCTAAAGCTATAAGATGTAGGACCCAAGGAGGGTTCGTCAACTCATATACAATCCACATATATCCATATCTCCTCCCCAGTACATCCCTTGGGAGGATTTTATAAGATGCCATATTTTTTATTAGAAAAAGGTGTTGCCAGTGTTACTCAGTATTTCCACGGTGGTACCAATGTTTCATGAGTGAGTATGAGGATGTAATGCTCATCACAAACCACAATGAGTATTTCCACAACCAACCAATATACCATCACGTGAGCCAAATGTCCACTCATTATTTTCAACCATCAATTAAATCCAACATGATTCATATACCAATAGAGTATGAATATATCACAAAACACAATTGGTACCACAACACAATATTTTATCAAACAAGATACAATTATCATCATATATACAAGGCTATCAATATCCTATAAGATCTCACACGGTCATACATAGCGTATAATATTCCAAAACCACCACATAATATCACATATAGGCCCTAACAGGGGAACAACACTTTAAGATAGCCATTTTATGATTATTTTCTACAGCGTTAACAAGCTTTTGTATGAATATTAACTACTCAGGCCGGTTTGAAAGAAGCTAAGCCATAACCTACCTCGAAGGCCAAAAACTAATCTCCAATACATTAATCCCAAAGCCTTACTCCTCACGAACGGCCCGAAATCAACTGAAACATGGAAATTTAGAATGTATGTGTCAAAAGAAGCGAGCGATGCCCATATGGTATTTTCAAGTTGGGGTCGAAATGGACCCCCAAAATAGATTTTTGAAAAGACGGAAAATTATAACTTTATTTCAAAAATATGTTCATCATATTTTTTGGAGTCTACAGCTCAAAACTCAAGCAAAGTGAGTTTAAAATAAGGTTCAAATCAAAGAAAAATAATTTTTAAACTTTACCAGGTAAAATACCCAAAGTCCATTTTAAATTAAAGAACCGAAGTTGTTTTGAAGATGAAATTAAGGAAAAACTGATAATTATGAGGTTAGAAACTCATCCAAGTGAAAAAAGTTTGAAATTGGGGTTTAAATTGGAGAAATACAATTTTCGGACCTTACGGGCTAAAATTCCAAAAATCCATTCTTTAGTCCAAGTTTTTAATAAGAAATAAATGATAAAGATTAAAAATAATAATTGAAATAGGTGTTATAGAGCTTACCCAATCTCAAAAGTGGAAGAAATAGCTCAAAATCCTGAAACCTTAAGCTCCAAGTCTAGAAAATAGTGAAAATGGCAAAAAGCAAGTATTTATATACCCAGGCATCGTGATTGCGGACCAATTGTTGTATCACGGTACTTAGATGTCAAGTGCATCATGATCACGGACAAGTATCATGATCGCGACTTATGCCTGCAGGCCCTAATCGTGATTGCAATAAGAGCATCACGATCGAGGGTGCACCAGCTGAGTGGTGCACCAACTGGCGACTTGGTGCATTCCAATTCTCTACGGGCCCCTCAGAATTCATATGGAATCCCGTGAATACAGATGAACTATGCTCCCCTTTCAAATTTGACACTCCAGGCTCAATAGAGATACCAAATTTTTGGCAAAACATTGCTTTCATAGAGTTGACCACTAAAATCCAAAATCACAACTTTTCAAATCGAGAGTTGAAATGACTTTTGAAACCCATAAAACCACACAAACCATGTTAACACCCTTAAATCGATGTTTCTGATATACTGGCATAGTCCATTCTGCCATCCATAACACAGATCAAAAGATGTTGACTGAAGTCAACTATGAGGCTCTCGAAACCACCAAAAACTATAATATAACATAAATCACACTAAAATACCTTAGAAATCATGATGATCAGCCACACACTCCAGAAATACCATAATGCAACCATGAGTAGGGGTAAAATGGTCAAATTACACAGAAACACATATTTCTGCAAAATTTAGGTCATTATATCATCCACCACTAAGAATCTATTCATCGTCGAACTAAGGAAAAAGGAAATTCCTGAATCACCAAAATATTGGGGATAAGAACTACGTGTATCAGACTCGACCTCTCAAGTATCCTAATCTACAAGTCGATGCCTCCACAGGACCATAACCACAAGAATATCTCTAGACCGCAACCGTCTAATATCCCTAGCCAATAAGGAGACCATCTCCTCAACAAAAGATAACCTCTTATCTAACTAAACCGAGTCCTAACGAATGACATGAGACTTATCCAAAATGTAACGGTGAAGCATGGGAACATGAAAAACTAGATGAACAGATTATAAAATTGGGGCAAAGCTAACTTATAAGACACATCACCAATAGTCTAAAGAATCTCAAATGGGCCAATATACCTAGGGCTAAATTTTCCTTTCTTCCCAAACCTCATCATACCCTTTATGGTTGAAACTCAAAGGAAAACACAATCATCAACACTAAATCTCAAGAAATGAAGTCTAAGATCCGTATATCACTTCTACCTACTTTGAGCTGCTCGTAGCCTATCTTAAATAATCCTAACTCTATCTAAAGACTCACAAAGCAAGTCTGTACCTAGAGGTCTAACCTTAGAAACCTAAAACCAATCAATTAGAGAGAAAAAACACCAACCTTGCAAGCCTTAAAAGGAGCCATATTGATACTAGAATGGTTGTTATAATTATACGCAAACTTTGCCAAGGCTAAATATCTCTCCCACTGACCACCAAAATCCATCACACAAGCGCAGACATATCCTCTAAATACTGGATAGTCCACTCTGCCTGACCATCAGTCTGGGGGTGAAAAGTTATGCTAAGATCAACTCGAGTACCCAAATCATCCTGAAAAGTCTTTCAAAAGTGAGATGTGAACACAAAACCTCAATCTAAGATGATAGACATTGACACCATATATAGACACATAATCTCATGAATGTAGATACGAACCAACCTCTCAACACTAAAAGAGACTAGCACCAAAATGAAATAAGCAGACATGGTCAATCGATCCACGATGAACCAAACACTATAAGTTATATGAAGTGCGAGGTATGCCGATCTGACAGTCTGTAGTGATGCATTCCCATTTCCACTCGAGAATGGGTAACCTCTAAGCAGTCCACCAAGTCTAAATGCTCGACCTTCACCGACTGGCAACATTAGAAATAAGCTACAACAACCACTATATCCTTACTCATACTACCCTACCAACAATGTTGCCTCAAATTACGATACATCTTAGGTACTTCCAAATAGATGGAATAACTGGAACAATAGGCCTCCTCCAAATTAATCTAATCTAATCACTCACTCTCGACACACAAACTCATCCCCCAATCCTTAAAACACCATCAGAATTTAATGAGGGTTCCTTAGCCTCACTACTCAACACCTTGTCCTAAGTCAAACTTAATCCCGCATCAACAAACTGTTGAGCTTAAATCTGCTCCCTCAAAGAAGACCTAGACTCCATAAATGCCAAAACACACCTAAGTGTCAAAATATCAAACCTAACCATATGGTTAGCTAAAGACTAAACCTCTAAGGCCAAAGGCCTATCCTGGGTCAAAAGATGTTCCAAGCTACCCATGCTAGTCGACTTTTTGCTCAAGGCATCTGCAACCATATTAACCTTGCCTAGATGATAGAGAATAGTTAAGTCATAATCATTAAGCAAATAAAGCCAATGATGCTACCTCATATTGATATCTTGTTGAGTGAAAACGTACTGAAGGCTACGGTGATTTGAGAAAATCTTACAAAGGACTCAATATAAGTAGTGCCTCCAAAACATTAAAGAAAAAACAACCGCACATAACTCCAAATCATGGGTAGGGTAATTCTTCTCATAGGGTTTAAACTAAAAGGAAGCATACACAATCACCTTAATCTCCTACATCAACACAACACAATACCTAACCCAATATTTAAAGTATCACAAAAAAAGGTAAAACCCGTGCTCTCCCTGGGACACGTTAAGATAGGAGCTAAAGTCGATAAATACTTGAGCTTTTGGAAGCCCGCCTCACAAGCGTTGTACCACTAAAAGGAAATCTTCTTCTAAGTCAAAAGAGCTGCAATAGATGAAAAACCCTTAATAAAATGCCGATAATAACCTGCTAAGCCAAAAAACTCTGAATCTCGATGGGTAAAATGGGCCTAGCCCAATCACAAACTACTGCAATCTTGGCTGGATCAACTATGATACCCTTCATAGTTACCACATAACCCAAGAAAGAAATAGACTCCACCAAAACTCATACTTAGAGAACTTGGCATACAACTTTTCACCCGTTAATCTCTAAAGCATAATCCGTAAATGCTCCTCATGACCAGCCTCACTCATAGAATAAACTGAGATATCATCTATAAAAATAATAACAAAGGAGTTAAGATACTATTATAACACCTGGTTCATCAACTCTATGAATGTGGATGGGGCATTAATCAACCCAAAAGACATGACCAAGAACTCATAATGACCATATCGAGTCTGAAAAGCTATTTTTGGAATATCTAATACTCTAATCCCCAACTGGTGACACCCAAATCTCAAATCAATCTTTAAAAGCATCATGGCATACTGAAGTTGATCAAAGAAATTATCAATACGAGAAAGAGGATACTTATTCTTAACCATCACCTTATTTAACTGCCAATAATCAATACATATATTCATAGACCCATCCTTTTTTTTCACAAACATGATAGGTAAACCCAAGGTGATACACTAGGTCGAATAAATCCTTTATCCAAAAAATCTTACAACTGATCCTTCAATTCTTTCAACTCAGCTGGAACAATTCTATAGGAAGAAATAGAGATGGGCTTAGTGATTGGATCAACATCAATAGAAAAATCAATATCATGATTCGGAGGCATACCAGGCAAATTCGTAAGAAACACATCCATGAACTCACGGACAACACAAACAGAATCAAAAGAAAGAGGTGACACAATACTACTATTATGAATATGAGTCAACTAAGACAAACATCCCCTCTCAACCAATTAATGAGCCTAAACATAAGATATAACCCTCTTATGACCTGAATAAAGTGCATCCTTCTAAGCTTTCTGAGGAGTGGTGATTTTACCACTCATTTGAACTAAACATTCATGCATATTACCTTATTTTTAATGAATAAATAAGATATAATTATGATTAAATACACTAATATCCACATTTTCCAAGCACAGAGTTGATGAGATAGAAAGACGTGGATTGGGGCTAAAAATAATCAAAAGAAAGCAAGAAATTATAGCTGAAGCCTCATACACAAATGACCTCAGTTATCGCGGTCATGGTCTGAAGCTCGTGATTGTGGTCAGTCAAGCAAGTCAACCAGCAGCGATCGTGGGAGCTAACTTTGATCGTGGTAACATGGAGGTAGAAAAGCCTATCCGATCGTGGACTAGCGAAAAATTGTAGCCAAAAAGCAGAAATGAAAATGCATATGGTTGATCCAAAATTGGACAAAAGGCAAACTCAAACCCTATTATTGAATATATTACATCTTCCATAAATATTAGAGATTGTTCTAGGGTTTGTAGCCTTCATTTTTACAGAAGAAAATATTGTATAAATTTGGGGTGAGGAATATTTTGGAGTACTTCCAAGTGAAGAATTAGTGAACTTCCATTGAAGACTTGTTGGATCTCTTAGTTTAAAGTAACGCTTACTTAAGATTTTCTCATAAAATCAATGGAGATTTTGGGTAAAATTTTTACTTATTTATCTTATGAGTAGCTAGGTTTTCCTCTTGGTATTATGCTAGAATATGGTGTGAATATGTGTAGGATGTGATTTGTTTGTGCATTTACTAGTTTATGGTGTTGGATTCTACTATTACTTGAGTAAATCAATTGGATTTTATGGGTGAAAGCCCCAAATACCCAAATGTATTTGATGGATGAAAATCCCAAGCTCTTGAAAGCTCAAACCATCCTTAAAAGAGGGATTTGGGTAAACTTTAGGAACCCACATCATCCTTAAAAGAGGAACGTAGGAACCAAGGGAATAATAGATGATGTATGAGCATGGTTGACTAGTTTTCACTATCTTAGACATAAGGGTGATTGTGAAGTTGACTATACTTAGGGAACTATCCTAGAAATAGGGGTGTCTAATTGAGCTACTAGGTGGTATTGATTGAAGCACTCATTAGGTACTCGAAAGGGTCAATGAGTGAAACCCTTGAGATTTTGTTGACGAACTAGCCTCAAGGATTTCTAACATAGCCTACCATACCACCAAAACTTAAAATTTGCATCAAATTATCACACACTCATACCTAAGTTTCCCCTAGAAAAACATAATCCCAAGATCCATGCCTAATTGCCTAGACTCCAAATATTCGTAGACTTGAATTTATACTAGAAAATCCCAAAAAGAAATATTAATTGTGATATCTTTCAAACCCCTCATTTTTATCCTTTTGTACTATTGGATTGAATTTAGCTAGTATCTATAGTTCTAAACTAATTTAGTCTCCACTTACATTGTTCCTCGTAGATTCAATTCCAACTACAAAGTTAGGTAAATATATTGACAACAACTGCCTTGCACTTAAATTAACATGTAAGTTGAGCGTTATCAAAAATAGCACCATTATCGGGGAACAATTTGGTGTATTGATTTAGTTTGAAATTTTAGCTTACTTGATTTTGTTTAAACTTGTAAATAGTGGTTTGAGATTTTGTTTTGTTTCTTTTGTTAGGTAGATTTTTATTTTTGTTTAGTGGTCACTATGGGATCTTGGGATAAATATGATTTTGGTAGTTGGAAATCTTATTTGTATGATCCATATCCATATTGTGACGGACCCAACTTTCTATGAGATTGTAGATATGCACTTGAAAAGAGATATGTTCACCATCTCGATCCTATTTGGAGTATGATTGTTCTTTGTGTGGTGGTCGGGATGGAAATTAGAGTAATTTTCTAAATGCCTCATCCCCTCGTTATACTAACCCAAATGCTAGTTCTTCTTATGAGCTTAATAGGTCTCATGATGCATCAAAGGAAGAAAAATATGTTGAATATAATGTTGTTGAAGCAATGCTTTAATTTATCTTGGATTGGGTGGAGACAATAGGGTATAGCATACATTGCACGCAACAAGTCGTGGGGGCATGTAAAGAGGAAATCAGAATGATAGAAAAAGTGGGTATGGAGGCTAATTTTTTAAATACCATAGATATACCCAGTCTTCCAAATGAGATCAATATTGAAGAATCCTTAATAATTTCCCAGCTAATCGAACCACGTATTATTGAAGATGCCAAAATTGAGGAAATCGTACTATAGTCAAAAGAAGATGTCAAGCAAATCTATTCACTCGAACCATTTTTCAGCATTGTACTTGGGGGAGTTGATGAAAGGCATTCAACCTAAGAAAATGATAAATCTCGGAGAGAAGGAGAAACTTTCCTATATCTTGGAGTTTGACTTCCCAAAAGAGCCTACCGAAGCTCCAAACTCAAAGGCCAAGGAGCTCAACTTCCATTGTCCAGCAACTGGCCAATTGATGTTCTCACTTTTACCTAAGAATCCAACTCAAAAATTCGATACAAAGTTGGGTAAAAGGTTCAAGTCTTCAAAGTGGCGTGATAGAACATGTGTTATCATGCCCCTACTTTTACCCAAAGAGCATCGAAGATAGAATGATCAAAAGTTGGGCAAAATGTTTAAATCTTTTAAGTGAAGACACAAATGAGGATTAAAGATGCATCGTGCTATGATGTTAAATTAAGCACTTGATGGGAGGAAACCTATCATTTTCATGTTTACATTATATATTTTTGAATAAGTCATCAATTTTAATGCTTTGTAGGGGTGTGAGGCAGATTGGAAGTCAATAATAGAGGAAAATCGAGCTTAGAAGTGTAGCAGCCATGCCAAAAAATAGGGCAAAATAGATGAGCAGATGGCCTCAGTTAATGCGATTGCGGTACCACAATCGTGCCAATCAGGTTGCGATTATACCCCTATGTTAAGCCTTCAACATAGTTATCAATACAGTTTCAGGGAGTCCTTTAGACTCTTCATATGCTTTCATATTATGTAGTGAGGTCACTACCATCCTTTTTAAGTTAGGGTGTGCGGCCCTGCCCTTGAGTGAGTACACATTGGCTTGCATTACTTAAACTTATTTGTCGTGAAGCATGGAAATTTTGTGAAGTCAATTGTTTTCATTTTTAGATTTTTATTTCTTTTTGTAATAATGTTGGATGAGCCTTTCCCTATGATAGATTCAGTGATGTCATTATTAAGGGAAATTCGTTGTGTTTTGGGTTTAGAGCCATAGATATAGGGGAATTATAAGTACCCGTGGAATCTAAGTTATTAATGTAAGAGAAGTCTAAGTACCTGTGGCATTATAAATTTGGGGTCCCATTGTGCACCATTAGCAAACTCTGAGTAGCCATATGGTTGGTTTTCCCATATTGAGCCAAAAATGTGAGGCTAAGGATTTGGTTGTAACCATAAGTTGGCAAATTGAGCAAGGTTCTAATGCAAAAGAAACAACCCTCTCCATCTAAAATTTTTCAAAAACTCAAGGGGCATGGACGTGAGCAGCTTTGTAGAAAAACTTGTTCTCTTTTTTGTGGCCCCAAAATTTTTGACTTGTAAATAGTGATAGATACTCTAATTTTATCTCTAATGGGAGGGGAAATTGAGACTCTTTGGCGAATTTTGCATACCATGTGAGGTGAGTAAATTGTCTTCATCTCTTGTGTACTTGTGTTATCTAGAACTTGCCCATTAGTCTTTCAAAGCTAGTTTTGATTGTATTTGGTTGGAGAAATAATATTAGGCCATTTTTTATATTTTGGAAACCACTTTATCCTAAAAATCCTACCCATGCATAAATACAATCCCTAGTTACCCACCTTGAGCCTTTGGATCTTTTTTTAGCAAACACACTACAAGTCGTTAACCATTCTTTTATTACCTCTTTTGAACTGTATCCTCCCTGAACTTGAAAGTGAAACATAAGGCTAAAAGCTTAAGTTTGGGGTGGTAAAGATTTATGGAAGTATGTTTGGGGTGACGAAGTTGTTACTGAAGTGCCTAAAATGCCTAAGCATTGTAAATAAGTGAATAGAAAAAGAAAGGGTCAAACAAAGAAAATAAATACATGAAAATTACAAGAAAAAGAAATCAAAGAAAATGGGTGAACAAAGGAAGCAAAAAGGCGTATTAGATAGTGTGATGGAAATGTTCAAGGAAGAGGGTAGCCATGTCGTTCTCAAATGATATTCTACCCTAAGCCAAACCTATGTTACAAGCTCAAAAAGTCCGTTGAGATCTTCAAACAATTACTTTCTTTGTAGTGGCGATTGAAAATAAAGGCAAGCCTATGGTATGACACTTTTTCACATAGAGAGTTCTTTTGTGAGGGAGAGAATTTTTTTACCTAAATTTCTTGCTGCCTATTGAGTAGCTTGGTGTGTGGAATTTTCTTTCTTGTGATGAGGCATGTGGACGAGTTAAGGTAGGTGATTTTTTCATCTCCCTATCAATGAGGAAACTGGAGTATAACTTCGTTTTCATAAAAAAAAATGAGTCACTTTTAGAGTATTGGTTGTTGTTGCTTGGTTGCTCCTGAAAGTCTTGTACATCCTTAGATATTGTATTTTATGATGAGGGGTATAGAAAAAATAGCTTATCCCATGTGCAATGAGATACTTTTGGTAGTGACTAAGCTTGAAGTCATTGTAATCTTTGAGGCATAAAAATTGGGCATATATAATTGTTGTCTTATGGTAAAAACTAGTGTTTCTTGAGGACAAGCAAAAGCTTTAAGTTGGGGGTATTGGTGAGTGGTGATATTACCACTCATTTGCACTCAACTTTTGTGCACATTACCTTGTTTTGAATGAATAAATGAGACATAATTATGATTAAATGCAATAATATTCATGTTTTGTAGGCACAGAGTTGATGAGATAGAAAGATGTGGATTGGGGTTGAAAATAATCAAAAAAAGCAAGAAAGTGAAGTTGAAGGCCAGGAGAAGAAATGGCCTCAGTTACCACGGTCATGGTCTGAGGACCGTGATCGTGGTTAGTCAAGCAGGTCAACAAACAGTGATTGCGAGATTCGATCATGGTCGCGGTAATACGGTCGCAGCAGAGCCTATACGATCGTGGACTGGTGAAAAATTGCAGTGCAGGGGCAGAAATGGAAATGCACATGGCTGATCACAAATTGGACAAAAAGAAGACCCAAACCCTATTGGTTAATATATTCCATCTTCCCTAATTTATAGAGATTGTTCTAGGGTTTGTAGCCTCCATTCTTGGAGAAGAAAATATTTTATAAATTTTGGGTGAGGAATATTTTGGAGTCGCTTCCAAGTGAAGAATTAGTGAACTCCCATTGAAGATTTGTTGGATCTCATTGTTTGAAGTAACATTCACTTAAGACTTTCTCAAATCAAATCAATTGAGATTTTGGGTAAAATCTTTACTTATTTATCTTATGAGTAGCTAGTTTTTCCTCTTGGGATTATGCTAGAATAGGGTGTAAATATGTATGGGATATGATTTGCTTGTGCATTTACTAGTTTGTGTTGTTGGATTCTACTATTGCTTAAGTAAATCGATTGAGATTTGTGGGTGAAATTCCCTAATATCCAAAGGGGTTTGATGGATGAAAATCCCAAGCTCTTGAAAGCTCAAACCATCCTTTAAAGAGGGGTTTGGGTGAACTTTAGGAACCCACATCACCCTTGAAAGAGGGATGTGGGAACCAAGGAAAGAATAGATAATTTATGAGCAAGGTTGACTAATTTTCACTAACGTAGAAGTAAGGGTGATTGTGAAGTTGACTATACTTAGGGCACCATCCTAGAAATAGGGGTGTCAAAATGAGGTAATAGGTGGGTTTGATTGAAGAACTCATTAGGTAGTTGAAAGGGTCAATGAGTGACATCCTTGGGGTTTTGTTGAAGAACTAGCCTCAAGGATTTCTAACCTTGCCTACCAAACCACCAACACTTAGATTTGTCCTCAAATAATCACACACTCATATATATGTTGCCCCTAGGAAAGCATAATCCCAAGATTTGTACCTAATTGCCTAGACTCTAATTATTTGTAGCCCCAAATTTATACTTGAAAATCCCAAAAAGAAATATTAAGTGGGATATCTTTCAAACACCCCATGTTTTCCTTTTGTACTATTGGTTTGAATTTAGCCAGTATCTATAATTTCAAACTAATTTAGTCGCCACTTACATTGTTCCTTATGAATTCAACCCTAACTCCAAAGTTAGGTAAATATATTGACAATGACCGTCTTGCACTTAAATTGATGTGTAAGTTGAGCATTATCACTATATTTGGCACACCCAGTGAATCTAAAGTCACAGTCTTAGTATAATAATCTAGAACCACATGGTGTAAATCCAACCAATCCATACCCAAGATAAAATCAAAATTAACCATATCGAACATAAGCAAGTTGTAACACCCCACATTTTTTTGCTAGAAATTGAACTATCGTTCCTACGCGTGTAAACTCTAATCACTTAATTTATAATTTAAATATATACGTCATGATCATTATCCTAGTGTGTGGGGCGATTATGAGGTAAAAAATGTTCATAGGAATCACTTAGAGCAAGGTGGAACTAAGAGCTTTTGATTCGGCCAAATTTTGGTATTCAATTCTACTAGGGTCAACTTTGAACATAACTAACATTTTACAAGGGTGGAATTTTTCAGCTCAAAACCCACCAAATTTTAAATAATTGGAGTATTTTTCCAATGATATCAACTTTGCCTTAATCCAATACCCGAGCGAAAAGTTATGGCCATCAAAAAGGTCGTTCATCGCATGACAAGTTGCAAAGGGACACTGGAAAGGATGTGCAATTGACCATGCGACTCCCACTTAAGGGCTGTGCGACTGGCCATGCATCACCCACCTTGGCTTCGGTTATTGGTTGTGTGTCACATGGGTGATTACACAGTGCTAAAAGTGCTCCGTTTTGACTTAATCAAGGGCGTTGAAGTCTTTTCATACCCCTAAACCATCCCTAATCACTCCTAATCATTATAAGGGATTTTTAAACATATTATTTCCACTCCCCATGCCCCAAATCACTCAAGTCATAATTCAAAATCCTTCTCCTTTCCTAAGAATCAGATTCAAGACCTTTTCTCTAGAAACTAAGGAATTCAAGCTTCAAGTTCAAGGAATCTTCAAGAATTCATCTAGTGAGGTATGTGGGGTATTAGTCAATGGGTCCTTTCACCCATTGATCCCAAAACCCTCCTTTTTGAGTAAAGTATATGTTTGATATGAGTTAAATTCATGATCTTCCTTAGTATTTTGAACTCAATTCATGTCCAAGTATGATTCCATGAAAAGTTAGGTTATCTCATGATTAAAATTTCAATCTCCCATGTCGCATTCAAGTGAATTTCATGTTATAATGTCAAGTTATGATCTTATCCATGTATCATATTGATTTCCCATGTTTAAAATATTTCCATGTTCAAGTTCATAACACTCATGTGTTTGATGAAATGTCTATGCGTTTGGGTTTTGAACCATGATTCCCATACTAAAGTTTTTAAGTGTTAAGATCATGCTTTGTGGTCATTCAGTGATGTCGGGTTATGAACACCCAATACCTATATGTTTTTACATATTTTTGTTTTCAAGTAACAAGCCATTTAGAATCATGATTTTATTCCCATATTCAGATTATCATTTTTATAACGAACTCGCCAGTTTTAATTCATGTTAAATACATCAGTTTACATGTTCATGGTTACTTTAGATTATGCATGCACTGTCAATTTTTAGAATACTATGTTTAAGTATATCAGTCATCAATGCATGCACCAGTTCATGATTACAGTGTCAATTCAGTAGGGAGTAGGATTTAGCATCGAGCAAACCTAGGGATGGGGGATCACCTACAAGTAGAGGGTATGACCTTTAGTAGCAGTCCCTGAGTTCCAGAACTACGTAGCCAGCATATGTTTCAGATGTCTACCTGCCATTTGAGGGTGACACATATCTCATTAGAGCACCTTCCAGTTGAGGGTGACTTATTAGTCCTCCAGGACGTCAGATTAGTGGATCCACATAGCCAGTGTTAGTACCCGTGGCACGGTACTGACACCCTTCCAACTAGAGTTACAAATTGGACCTGATTAGCTTAGATTGGTGCATGTTGGTTATATGAAACCTCCCATAGTTTCAATATAGTTATTCAAACTAAGTACAGTTCAGTATTATATGATCAGTGTTAAGATATTGGTTAAGCAGTATTTAGTTATTAGTTAATCAGTATACAAATATCAGTTAATTTGTATACAGATATCAATTAATCAGTATTCAGATTTTAGCTATTCAGTATTCAGTCATAAGCTATTCATGGATATTAATTAGTCCATATTCATGTATCATATACTCAGTATATAGACATTAGTTATCCGTTTTACTTAGATTTCAATAATTCAGTCACTCAGGTACCAATTATTCAGTTAATAGATCAGCACAGTACATGTTATGTTTGGTTTTATATGTTCATGCATTCATGCTTAGTATATTGGTATATTCAGATCCGCGAGTTATGTCAGTTTCCATCCTATAGTTTCAGACCCATAATTCATACATGATCCTTAGTATAATTTTACAACATATTTAGCTTTACAAGAGATGTACATATAGTATTCATGTTTTACCATTTCCCAGCTTAAGTTCTACTCATTCTAGAAAAGTAAATATTTTAAGAAACTAAGTGTAGTGATTCACCAGCTCAAATTATGTTTGTTACTCATGTTTTAAGATACTTCAGCTTTCAGAACATTTCAGTCTCTTAGTGAGTCTACTTTCACTTAGTATGCATGTTTGAAGATCATGTATCTATTTAGTTTTACTTAATGCATTCACCCCCACTTACTCAGTACATTCTAAAGTACTGATCCACATATATGTCTATGGGCTACATTGTCTCATAATATAGGTGCCAGTTGTAGCCTAGACATCAGAATCAGACAGTTACAGCTTCCAGCCGATAGGTGATAAGTTCTCCTATTTCGGAGACTCCAGTTGTAGTACATTTACTTTATTTTAATTATTCATATGTATTGATTTGTGGCAGTTGGAGGCGTGTCCCATCTATCTATATTCAGTATAATAGAGGCTTCATAGATAGTCAGTCAGGGTCATGAAATGTAAATTTCAGTTCTCTCTTCAGTTTTATCAGATTATAAACTTTATCTGTTACCTACTTATTCAGATTTCATTATGATTATGCTTCCACACAACAAAACTAGATATTTAATATATTCTAAATTAGTTGCTCAAGTATCATGCCAGTTCATGGGTTAGCTTGGGGTCACTTCTGGTTCCAAGTACCGTGTTATGACTAGGGAGTAGTCTCAGGTCGTGACACAAGTCTACCAAAGTCTCACACCTAAAAAAAGTCACAATAGAGGATCGGTAAACCCGATCCACCATTATAGAATCCTCTACTGGGGTAGATAAACGAATACGCATAGCAAGAGGCTCACTAATAATATCAATACCAGAAGCAAAATATGTAGATACATAGAAGACAGTCGTTCCTAGATCAAATAACACAGATGCAGATCTGAAACAAATGGGGATAATACCTATGATCACAGCATCAGAAGCCTCTACCTATGGTCTGGCAGGTATAGTATAGTACTATCCATGAACACTAACTAGCTGAGTAGCCCCAGCATCACCACCATGAGCTTTACTACCTCTTTCTCTTGCACCTTTAGTAGAACCACTACCTCTCAAATCTGAAATAGGAGTAGCTCTAATCACACGATTGGGATAGTCCTTGGCAAAATGGCAAATCTCATCACACATAAAGCAACCTCTATGGCCCAACTCAATAGGAAAAGGCACCATTGGGCCTAAACGGCCATCCTGAACTGTTGGATTAGAAGATCCACTACCCGACTCTAGAAGGCCGCTTGAATTGGTTACCATGATACCTACGAGAACCTATGAAATATCTTCCTTATGAAGTCTGGCCTCTAAAATCACCAAATTAGCGCAGCTTCTTGGCACCTTTCTAAGATGCTCGCAGAATACTCTCAGCCATCTTAACGTGATCCACTATATTCCAAAAGAACGCTTCATATACAATCATCTGAGATGTAGACAACTGAAGAGAAATATCCAAACCCTTCAAGAACTTTCAAATCTTCTCAAAATTGATGGAAATACTTGCATAAGAATATCTGGACAAGTCATAAAAGTGTGCCTCATACTCTAAAACAGTCATGGAGCCCTGCTCCAGGAGATTAAACTCATCCCTTATCCAATCCCTCATTGTAAGGCACTAATCTCTTAAAAAAATCTTCGATAATTTGATACCAAGTCATCTCAGAGAATCAAGAGGTCTAAAACTAACAAGTGATATCCACCAATCTCTAGAAGCATCTCTCAACTGATAAGTAGTATAAGCCACCCCATTCGACTGAAGCAAACCCAAATAAAAGCAACTTCTCTCAATTATCAATCAAGAACTCATAGGCATCTTCTCCCACTGCACCACTGAATCTAGGATGACCCAAATGAGTAAATCTCTTAAACCTATTCTGATCCTCAAAAGACATAATTGTACTCACAGCAAGAGGAGGCATGGTAAATTTAGCGGGCTGAGATTCCACCTGAGGAGTTAATATAGATGAAGGTTGAACTCCTGATCTCGGAATACCATACTTAAATATCGGTGCTGAAGGAGGAGTAACACTCAGGGTTTGAGAAGTACCAATTGTAGAAGCATGTGCAACTAGAGGATCCATGCTCGAGACTGGAGAAACACTAAGCATGCTCAATGGAGCATGCTCTAAATAGGTGAACAAGCAACCCTTCAACACCGGGGTGGAAGAACTCAGTGGAACTAAAGTAGAACCCATACCTCTAACATGCTCAATACGAAGCTTAGGGGAAAGAACCCTAGCACCATTTCTACACGAGGTAGATCCACGTGCTTGTTCACTACCTCGAGTCCATCCACGACTTGTAACTTACCCTCTATACTGGGCTCTCTTCGTAAATGAAGACTCTGTATCTCTATCCTCATGAGATCTAGTCATTACCATTTGTATAGAAAAGAGTGAAATTTGACTTAAAACATAAGGTATGAAGGAAATTCACATGATAAGGAATAAAATGAGGGAAATTTCTTACAGAGATCCTATAGCCTCTCAAAGGTAGGTACAAACGTCTATGTAACGATCCGCGAGACTCTATTAGACATCCCCTTCTTACAGCATTAAGACCAATGAACTTGGATGCTCTAATACTAATTTGTCATGACCAAAAATCTAAGCGTCATGCTGTCAGTTGTCCCAGCAAACCATAACAAGTAATTCTATCATCTACGTCGATAGACAAGGGGGAAAAGACAAAAAAATAATCCCCGATCAAGGCTTCTAAAATGAAGCCAAACTATACAGTTATAACAAATATGGAAAGAAACATACTCATTAATACCAAACCCCAAAACCTGGTGTTACAGTGTAAGAACATAATTAGTACAAAGAGACATACTTAATAATACCAAAGCCCAAGAACTGGTGTTATAGTGTAAGAACATAATTAGTACAACTCGATGTAAAGAAAAGACATCTAAAGCACGATATAACTCTATCTCTGAAATACAATAAAGATATAGTACAATAAGAAAAGATAGAAATATACTCCAGACGCCTAAAATCAACCACCAACTTGTAAAGCTCTAATTGACACTCGAAACCAAATACCGTGAGACATACCCAAACCTGAATTTGTACCAAAAGGGTATAGTAAAAGTGAGTATGGTCACTTGTAAATAGTAATTACCATAGGCCGATCAAGCAAAGTAGAAAATAAAACATATAAAATACATATTAAGGGCACGGCACCTGCAGTCAGAAAATGTCCCACAATGGTGGCCCATACCGCTTACACTAACAGTTCTATAATATCCATAAATAACACAGCAAAATACCAAAAAGGAATACAAGTATATATTTATACCATATATAAGCAAGGAAAAGAGACAACATATACGGGAACATCAAGTACGAGTAAGGGAAGATAGAATAATGGATAGGTAACTAGTCAAACAGAATATACAATCACATTAACAGCATAATAAAGTAATTACAATAAGAATAATAATGATGATGATGATGACGATAATGTGATATAGAAGGTTGTCGCAAAACCTTCGAGACCATCGCACAACCTTTTAGACTATTGCACAGTCTCCATATTTACCTATGGAGCAAAGTTACAAGATATAGGACCCATGAGAGGTTCATAAACTTGTATAAAATCAACATATAACCATTTCTCCTTCCTGTCACATCCCTTGGGGAGGGTTTTATAAGATGCTATTTTTTTGTTAGAAAAAAAGTGTCTCTAGTGTTTCAAAGTATTTCCACGATGGTACTGTTATTTCACAAATAAGTATGAGAATATAATCCTCACAACCAACCACAATGACTATTTCTACAACCAACTATAATAAGTATTTCCACAACCAACTAATATACCATCACGTGATCTAAATGTCCACTTATTATTTTTATCTAAATGTCCACTTATTATTTTCATCCATTCATGAAATCCAACATGATTCATATGCCAATAGAGTATGAATATATCACAACACATAATTGGTGCCATAACATACTTTTTCATAAAAAAAGATACAAGTATCATCATATATACAAGGCTATCAATATCATATAAGACCCCACACAGTAGCACATAGCACATAATGTTCCAAAACCACCACATAACATTACATATAGGCCCCCACATGGATATAACACATTATGATATACATTTTCATAATTAGTTCCCACACCCATAACATGATTTTGTATCAACATTAACTACCCAGCCCAGTCTGAAAGAAGTTAAGCCATAACTTACTTTGAAGGTCAAAAAATGGTCTGTAATACTTTAATCCCAGTGCCTTACTCCTCGCGAATGGACTCGAAATCAACTAAAATATGAAAATATAGAATTTACACGTCAAAATAAAGCCAACGATACCCATATTACCTAATTTTGAGGTCAGAACAGACCCTCAAAATGAGATTTTGAAATAAAGGCAAAATTGTAACTTTGTTTTAAAAATATGTTCCACATATTTTTAAGAAAACCCACGAAAAAATAAGTTAAAAATGAGGTTGAACTTGAAGAAAAACTATTTTTAAAGTTTTTCAAGTAAAATCCTCAAAATACATTTTAATACCAAGAATCGAAGTTATTTGGAAGAAAAACTGATAATTATAAGGTTAGAAACTCATCCAAGTTAACAAGGTTTGAAATTGGGGTTTAAATTGGAGAAATACAATTTTAGGCCTTACAGGCCAAAATTTTCAAATTCTATTATTTAATACAAGTTTAAAATAAGAAATAAATGAAAAAATTAAATCAAATAATTGGAATAGGTGTTATAGAGCTTACCCAAGATTAGAAGTGGAAGAAATACTCAAAAATATGAAACCCTAGGCTCTAAGACTCAAAAATGGTGAAAATAGCAAAAATCGGGTATGTATATACCCAGGAATCGTGATCTTGGACTAGTTGTTGCAATAATAGTACCTGGCATGACAAGGGTATCACGATTGTGGACAAGTGTTGCGATTGATACATATATAGACAAGACCAAATCATGATCACGCTAGGAGCATCACAATCGTGGGAACACCAACTAAATGGTGCACCAGTTGGGACTTGATGCATCCAAGTCTTTGCAGGCCCCTCAAAATTCATCAAGAATCCTATGAATGAAAATGAACTATTCTAACCTATCAATTTTGATGCTCTAGACTCAGTAGATATATTAGGTTTTAGAAAAAACATTATTTTCATAGAGTTGACCCCAACACCCAAAATCACAACTTTCCAAATTGAGGGTAACAATGAGATTTAAAAGCCAAAAAATGGCACCAACCATATTACTAACGTAAAATAGACATTCTAGATCTACTAGCACAGTACATTCTATCATCCATCATACAGATCAACAGATGTTGACTAAAGTCAATTATAAGGATCTCAAAGCCACTGAAAATCATAAATCACATTGAATGCACCAGGAACCATACAGATCATCACCACACCTCAAAAATATCATAATGCATAATGAAGAGGGGTAAAATGGTCAAATAATGTAGAAACACATATTTTACATATTTTATCAAAATTCAGGTCATTAAAAATCATACCATTGAAAAATATTATAAGCTCATTGGATATCCATCAAATAAGTTTAGGAAAAAAGGGAGAGTATCATTCTCTACTCCACACAATTCAGTTGCTATTAATCAGGATCAAGATTAACAAATAACATATTAAACATTTGCTTCTCAAGTAGAATATTTTGCAGTTTTAATACAAAATAGTGTTGTAACGATCGATTCTGATGTTATCACAAATATCTATGGTAAAGGCATATAAATCTTATATATCACATGTTAGGATCAATTCTTTAGTACGGGAGTGCATTTGATATGTACTAAGCCCATACAATACTCCTAGCACAAAGTTAAGTTGAAAGTATCCTTACCTATTTAGTTTTGGGATAAGTTTAAAATAGGGTCAACTTCAAGATAGTATTAATTCTAGAATATAAGGAGTTACGAGCCTAGTACCCACCAAATTAAAGATCTCTGAGTCTTAATTTTAATTCTACCGATTTTTCATTAATCAAATTTCTAAGTAAAGTATAATGACCAGTTTAGTGAAGACTATCTGAGCAAAAAAAATTGAGGATGTCATAGCAGGTCAGGGTGCTATAGCAGCCCCGCTAGAGCGGATAAAGTCGGTATAGTGGCACAAACAATAGTTTATAATTGATTTTGAGGTGATTTTTTCTCTTGGTTGGGTGAAAATTCTTTGTTGAGGTAAGTTTCTTCCATCATTTTCTTCATTTTTCAATTTTTTTAACATTCTAGAACAATTATAACAACAGAAAAGGGACAAATATACCCCTGAATATGATAAATGATACATATATACCCTTCATTATATTTTGGGTACACATATTTCCCTAACATCAATAAAGTGATATGTTTATACCCCTCACACTAACGTAAGGGAAAATGTGTTTCCAAAATATGATAGAGGGTATATACATACCACTTATCATAATTCAAGGGTAAATTTTTCTTTTTACCATTTTAGTTTTTTGATCCTAAATAATTAACCCTATTCCACTACCTGACCAAATAAACTGACTACTCGACCCGATCAAAATTATAAACCAAGAGACGCCTCTTCTAAATCTCCATTGACAACACCAACAAAAATACACCAGCAATAACAATAATACAATGAACAATAATTAGCTAGACCATCTCCACCATTTCAATTGAAAAAATACACCCACGAACTCCACACCACTACTATAAATTTTTTTTGGAAAAGCAATTAATCCATAACATCCAAATAATTCATCAAATAAATTGAACCCCTCATGTTTCAATTTCTATCAAAATTCCATCCAAAAAATACTATGCACCATCGGTCAAAACTACATAGCCATCGTCTTTGTCGAATCGAAAATAACCTACCATCGAACCATCACTACACCCTTAGCTTTGACAATCTCCAACCTGATCTCCACTCCCTACAACCAGTAAATATCAACTAGCAGTAATAATTAATAACTGCAATTTGATTAGGGTTCATGTTTAAGAGAAAAATAGCAGAAGTATCAGGTTTAGAAAAAAATTAAGGTCAGGTTGAGTTGGTTTGAAATCAGGTATGATGGAATTATTAGGTTGGGTTAATTATTTGGGATAAACAACTAAAATGGAAAAGAGGTAAATATACCCCTGAATTATGATAAATGGTACATATATGCCCTCCATCATACTTTAGGTACAAATATGCCGATACCGTTAGTATGAGGGGCATATATGTACCAAAAGTATGAGGGGATATACGTATATTTACCATAGTTTGGGGGTATATTTGTACCTTTTCCATTAGAACATTATTTAATGGTGAACTTTTTGGGGATTCGAACCCTAAGTCCCTGATATTTTGGGAAAAATTTATGGGTTGTATTAATATCACCAAAAACTACTTCTGAATTGTTCATTAACGACTCCTAAAATGAATTGGGATTTCAAAACATGAAAATTGATAGTTGGGGACCTTGAATTAAATAAAGGTAGAACCTTTAGACTAAAAACTCCATTAATGGCATTGAGTTGAGCTTTAAGAAAATATTTTGATGACTAATTGACCCTTGGGTAATGTTGTAGACTATAAATAAGTATTGAACTAGTGAGATTGAATTTTTAATTAACTTTTTGAAGCGTAATTTATTAACTATTATTTTATTACTGTTGTTTGTTAGATGATTAGCTTTCGGAAATATAAAGAAAAAGGAAGTTCATCCATGATAGAGCTTACATATGGCAGCAGTTTGACGCCTACAATGGTTTATGAGAACTAGGTTATGGTTAATAATCACAGTAATAATTAGATTTTATAAGATGAATAATGCTTAGGCCAGCGATCATGGAGTTTGGGTGGATAAAACATGTATTTATTATAATAAAGATGTAATTACGTGTTGAAATGTCAATGTATGAAATCTTGATGGACGCTTTGTGTTTGTATGACTCTATGGTGGATTATGATGTGAATTATAAGAATACAGATGATAATGATATTGTGTGAGCTCACACTATAGTTATTTAGTCTAATACCATAAATGGGGTAAACTTGGTATTATGTGTGGTTAGGATATGGGATAATTTTGCTCAAGGTTATTACTGAGGACTGATTATAGTACAAGGAGGTGGTGACTTAACTTAAGATACTGAGGTTAAGTTAGTCTAAGATTTAAGAAGTACAATATATAAATATGTATGACTAAAGCTAAATTATGCTCGTAGGAAAAAGAGGCCTTCATTTGCTCCTATTGGTGGGATATAAGTTGATTAATTGGTTAATAGAGTAGGTCTTGAACCTAGTAATGAGTTGAATATAAGACTTGCTAGATATTAGAAGAATTCTTAATTTTGGTATAAATAAAAGAGTATGGGATTAGTAAATGAACTTATGAACATTGAACTAGAGTTTAGACTCCTTTAGTTGAATGTGTTCTCTTAAAATAAGTATATGGATTTAACAAATATGTCTTGACAATGCTTACATAAATAAGTAATGGATTGTTCATATGACATGCTATAATTAATGAATATGAATTGATAAGGCCAAAATTATGAGTTGTTGTCTGGCTTTTGGGAATACTTGTAATTTCATATGTTAAAGGATAATTATGGTTTACTTGAAATTATAAGGTTGAGTTTGACCAATTGATTGGAGTGTTTGCCTCCTTTTTACAATATATGTTCAAGCAAGTAAATTTTTGAATGATATACAAAGTGTTAATCACATGTAATGCAGTTATACAGTTATATTCAAAGCTTGTTGACTATACAAGTGTGGTTGTTTATTCTCATCGTGGTTGTGATTATTTTCATATCTATTGCTTATAGTGGAATGTGTAGGTATTTGAAAATTATTATTTGGACATCTTCACGATATTTGGTGGAATAAGGTTGGCAGATCTAAGTTTTGTACAAGACAAAGCTCGTCCCTTGAAGGTCATGACTAGAAGATGGTTATAATACCATTAGTATGCATGTACAAGGTTCAAGTGAGTTTAATGGTTCCTTGATTAGACTATGTATATGACTAATATTGTTGACGTTGGTTATATTGATCCTATGAGTGGAAAAAGTTGTGATACGGTTATTGTGGAGGTTGAACCAGATTATGATGTCGCTTGATATATTTTGGATTCTTGTGTAGTTCAGTTAATTGCAATACATTTTGGGATTCTTGTTGTTAGAATAACGGTTTATTGACTAAGATTTATTAGAGTCAGGGTTGTTCACTTGGTCATGTTTGACTGAATTTGTAGAGTTACTTAAAAAGGCTAAGTGTCATAAACTTTAGGTATTATCATAATGTGTGTTCATAGTTGCACTTGTTAAAAGGTGATGATTATTGGCTTTTATTTATCATTAAGGTTAATTGAGGCGTAAGTAAAATAAATTAATCATAATATTTTTTGTGGCTAAACTCTAAAAGTTATGATGGATGACACTTGATGTGAAGGTGATGAATGATCAGTGGAAATAAGAATGGAATACTCATAGGTAACACGCATATATGAAAGTAATGTAAAGTAAATTGTTGCATAAGTTGTCATATTTTCTTTTTGTTATTTCTATATTGTGTTAATGTGATCTAACCCTGGTCAGCTGATGATACTGACCAATACTTATTGTTTGTACTGATACTTCTCTTGTTATACCTTATTTAGGTTATAGCCTTTTGTATGAATCATTATTGGTTTCATGATTTATGCAGAAGTGATCCTCCGATAGCTTCTTCTTACCTCACTCATGATGAAATTTGTGTCTAGTTGATTCTCTTACTTAGAAGCTCTTGTACCTATTTAGACTAGGTTCTATGGGTACATTTCATTCCATGCTTATTATTTATAAAAACAAGTTGAAATAAGGTTTGGTATTTTATTATTTATTAAAGACTTCTGCATGTTATATTTAATGGATGGTGAGGGGTTCTCCTATCTAGGCAGATTACAGTAGGCACCCTCATAATTGAATAGGTTGGGTCGTAGCAATTTGGTATTAGAGCCTAGGTTACTGGTCTCCTAGTATAAAAGAATATGTCTGAGTAGAGTCCTGTAGATTGGTGTGTTGACGTCCATATCTAATCTTCTAGAAGCTATGAGGACACTTTTATCTTTCTTCTCATGCAATTATATAGTTGTTTGTATGGGTTGAACCCAGTTGTATTTCCTAATTCCAATTGGTATCTCTAAAATTATAATTGGAATCTAATTGATTCTAATTGTTATCTTGAGGAGTTCGTAATTGGTACCTAATTGTTTCTAATTGCTATCTATCTGTAAGGGATGAAAATTATGATTTTCATGTGAATTATGATGAAATTGACCAGTTATGACTTTGTTGGTGTAATATATAATGGTTTTGTGATTTTTATTTGCTTGATTAGCTCTAAATATGTGATAGGTGAATTTTACAAGTTTTCATGTATTGTATTGTGCATGATAAAATTTGACTACGATTGTTGCTTGTCTTATTCGCAGCAACATAATGTTTTAAATTAGTACATAATGTTAATGCCTTGGTAGTTATGTAAACCATAGTTGGTTGAATTATTGTAAATTCTATGAATTGTGAATGATCATAACTTGGTTATGTATAATATTAAAGAAAACTATTTTTATGTGATTTAAGTGGAGAATGGTATGCTAAATGATGGGCATGGTCTTATCATTGGTAAAATAGTACAAAATTATAAAACTCTTGTTACAAATAGTGGGTACATGAATAAGTACCATTGTAATGGACTATTGTTTCTTGACAGTGGGAATTACCGTAAGGAAATTTTTGTGGTGATTCATGATTATGACAAAAGGGAAATTTGTCTTGGTTTTGAATTTTTGGTGATCACTTAAAGGTTTAATTGATGACTAGATTGTCGGTCAAGTAAATTAAAGGGTGGATATGATAGCCCTAACAGTTAAATGTTTGATATAAGTATTATTATATGTTTGAAGTAACACATATATTTGAAGATCAGACTTTATTTGACTCGGTGGTTTTTATTGTTGATTGAGTAATTACTTGGATTGTGATGTTAATTTATAGTTGATAAGGAAATCATGAAATTATGATAGAACTAAGTTTTGAGGTAATAGTGAAATTATGGTTGTCTATTGGTAGAAATAGACACCCATGTATTGATTACTAAAATGACTATTCATTGACTATTTATTGTTTGACATTGCTCAAATGCTTATTATATGACAATAATTATTGATTAATAGTATTTCTTGGGATGGTATAATTGAATTGCTAGGGTCTTTACAATGAGATAGCATGATTATGCTTGATGATCCTTAGTTGTAAGGTTGGAAAGGAAGTGTAGTTAATAGATATGTTCTTAAATATCCATATCCCCCTCATTGATCATGGTAATACTTAGTTATTAGTGCTCCTGATTATTGAGGTATATTGGGTGATAACTTAATTAGTTGTAAGCTAGTTGTGAGGCTAAATAAGTATTGCTTGTCCTCAGGTGACAACTAAAAAATTAATTAGTTATAAGTGGTTGATTGTTGAGGGTTGAGTAGACTAACATAAGTGGTCGGTTTGTTAGTGTTGTACTCTAGATGATCTATTCATATGTCTTGATCATGGAAGGTTTAAAAAGAGTTATAAGGTATATGTCACAAAGGGAAGGAAGGGTGTAATTTGGTGGTGTTATGTCTGTTATATCATTCTTATGGGTGTAATTGTAAGGGTTAAGATTTTCTTCAGGTTAGGAGTTAGAATTTTAAGGCTAGGCTAGTCTTGGATGAAATTTGAACAAAGTATGATATAGGGCAATCCAAGAATGTATTGGGTATATATAATAGAGTTTATCTTGATTTTATGTTAGCCAAGATAATAAGAAACCTGTAGGACCTTTCGAAATAGAGTTCGGGTTAGTAGAACCCTGATATAGTTTTTAACTTAAAAGGGTTAGTTTGGGATTTCAAAAATAATGAGTATTATATGGTGAAAAAGGAAAAAATGGGAGGGTTCCCTAGTTTCTGCCTCGCATACGCCGCTATAGCAATGTGCATATTGTGACAGTGATGTTGTAATAGCAGAATAATTTCCTCTATAGCAGTATTAGGATGCTATAGTGAGATCAATGTATAAATTGTTCAGTTTTTTCGAGCTTAGATATTACCTCATCATACACTCTCAAGACGTCATTATTAGACCTATGAGCAAAATAACCAACTTGTGCTTCTCTTCACCCAATATACGTTCAGGAATGAATAGATGGTAAATTGATATGTGTTGTAATGATTGATTTTATCGTTATTGAAAATATTTATGGTAAAGGTGTATGAATCTCATAATTCACATATTTAAGGATCAATTATTTAGTATAGGTATGTGTTCGATCCAAGTTTAAAATAGAATCAACTTCAAACTAGCAGTACTCTGAGAATATACGGAGTTAGTAGGCCTAAAACCATCTAATTAAATTTCTCTGAGTCTTCTTTCTAGTGCAACCAATAACTCATTAATCTGATTTTTGAGTAAAATGTTATGACCATTTTACTGAAGACTATCTGAGTTGAAAAAGTTGAGGGCGTTGTAGCGGGTTAGGGTGCTATAGTTGTGGCTGCCATAGAGGCATAAACAACATTTTATAAATGATTTTTTACGGGTTTCAGCCCCCAACCCTAAAGTTTTATTCCAAAGCGCTAAAGGGACAATTTTCTTTTAGTATGGGTGGAAATTCTTTGTTTAGGTAAGTTTCTTTCATCATCTTCTTTATTTTTCAATCTTTTCAACATCCTAAAATCAATAAAACAACCTTTAATGGTGAAATTCTTGGGGATTTGAACCCTAAGTTTATGATATTTTGAAAAAAAATTATGAGTTGGATAATATCACCAGATTACTTCTAAATTGTTAATTGATGATTCCTAGCATGAATTAGTGATCCTAAAACATGAAAATTGATAGCTGGGAACCTTGAATTCAATAAAGGTGGAACCGTTATCCTAAAAACTCCAATAATAGGGTTGGGTTGAGCTTTAAGAACTATTTTGATGACTAATTTACCTTTGAATAATGTTGTAGACTATAAATGAAGATGGAACCAGTGAATTGAATTTCTAAATAATTTGTTTGAAGAGTTGTTTATTAATTATCCTTATAATTATTATTTGTTAGATGATTAGCCTTTGGAAACTTAAAGAAGAAAGAAGATCATCCATGACATAGCTTACTTGTTGTAATAACTTGGAACCCAGGTATGTTATGATTTATCAGTAGTAGATTGTAGTTATAATCATATCCATAATGTATATTTGATGGGAGAAATCATGCTTAGGCTTGTGGCCATGGATTTAGAGTGGATAAAACAAGAATTTAATATAATAAGGACCTAATTATGTGTTGAAATGTCAATGTATGAATCCTTGATGGATGTTTTGTGTTTGTATGACTCTATGGTGGATTGTAATGTGAATTACGTGAATATAGATGACAATGAGATTGTGTGAGCTCATAATATAATTATTAAGCCTAATTACCATCAAAATGGTGAACTTAGAATTAAGTGTGGTTTAAATATGGGATAATCCTTCTTAAGTTTAGTGACAAGGACTAATTTTGATAAAAGGAGGTGGTGACTTAAGGACGTGAGGTCAAGTTAGAGTAAGGGTTAGAAAGTAAAAGGTAAAAAGGTGTATGACTAAAGCTAGATTATAAGTTGAATTATAGAGTTCAATGATTTGTTAATAGAGTAGGTCTTGACCCTTGTAATGATTTGAAACTAGAGGTTGTTGGATATTAGTGAAATCCCCAGGTTTGATACAAATAAAGGAGGATAGAATTAGTGAATGAACTTATGAATGTTGTACTAGAGTTTAGACTCCTTGGGGTTGAATGTCCATTCTTAAAATAAATACTTGGATTTAATGAATATGGCTTGACAATGCTTGCTTGGATAAGTCGTGAAATAATCATGGGGATGCAGAGCATACTTGCGATTTCATGTATTAAAGGATAATTATTGTTTACATGAAATGATTAACTTCAGTTTGACCAAGTATTTAGAGTTTTCTATTTTTTTTACAATTCATATTCAAGAAAGTACATTGTTGAATGATATCCTAAGTGTTAATCACACGTAATAAGGTTATATTAAAAGTTTGTTGATTTATACAAGTGTAGTTATTTATTGTCATTATGGTTGTGATTCTATTACTTATTATGGGATGTAACAGTATTTTGATATCCTTATGAGATTTATACTAATAATTGTGGGATGCACCGGTATTTGGATATCTTCATGGGATTTGGTGGAATAAGGTTGCTAGACATTTGATGCCTGGGTTTTGGTACATGGATAGAGCTAGTTCCTTGAAGGTCATGACTAGAGGGTAGTTATAATACCCTTAGCATGTATTTACAAGGTTCAAGTGAGTTTGACAGTTCCTTGAGTGGACTGGCTATAAAATTAATGCTATTGTTGTTATTTATATTGATTCCATAAGTGGACCAAATTATATTATGATTATTGTGGTGGGTTTCTTCAGTGAACCAGATTATGATGTTGCTTGATATATTTGAGATTCTAATATGTTCTGGTTACTTGTCATATATTTTGAGATTCTTGGCGTTACAGTTATGATTTGCTTACTTGGATTGTTAGAGTCAAGGTTGTTGACTTGGTCATATTTAATTTGACTTGTTGTCTCTTGACTTATACTTTACTAAAGCTGTAGAGTTACTTGAAAAGGCTAAGCGTCATAAACTTGAGGTATCATAATGTGTGTTCATAGTTTTACTTGTGACAAGGTGATGATTATTGGCTCTCATTTATCATTAATTTTTATTGAGTTATAAGTGAATAATTTGACTCATATAACTATTGTGGTTAAACTCTGAAAGTTAGGACGAATGACACTTGATGTGAAGCTTATGAATGATCAACGGGAATAAAAACGAAATACTCTTAGGTAAAACACATATATGAAAGTGGTGTGAATTAAATTATTATATAAGTTGTCATGTTTTCTTTTTATGATCTCTATATTATGTTTACGTGATCTAACCCTGGTCGGATAGTGATACCTAATAGTACATGTTATTTGTAATGATATTACTGTTGTTATACCCTTTTTGGGGTATAGTCTTTTGCAGGAATCAGTATTGGTTTCATGATTGATGCGGATAGTGATCCTCCAGCAACTTATGCTTGCATCACTCATGGTAAAAGTTGTGTAAAGTTGATTTACTTACATAGAAGCTCTTGTACCTATTTTGACTAGGTACTAGGGTAGATTTCATTCTACACTTATTATATGTAAATACAATTGTAATAAGGTTTGGTTTTTTATTATTTAATAAATACTACTGCATATTATGTTGAATTGATGGTAAGGAGTTATTCTATCTATATGTATTAGATTAGGAGCCCTCATGATCTGGTATGTTGAGTTGTGATGGATGGTTTAGGTGCATAACTTGTGCCACCATGCTCCTTATTCAAAGAAGAATATCATTAAGTCATTTAGATGTGGAATAGGACACAAGTCTCTGTCATGGCTAATTTAGTAGGTCATGTTGCAGGTATTGATATTGCTTCAGTAGTTGTTAATAGTTTATTGATTCTAAGTTTTTAATTAACTCCAATAAAATAGGACTAAACAATTCAAGAGAAGTCTCTCTACTTACTAGAGATGCAGCATTTGTCACACATATAGGTTCTAGTATTATCACAAATGGACAAAAGCTTGGCAATGTTTTACACATTTCAAAATTTCAGATTTTGGCTTTTATCTGTTTCTTACGTCATTAACTCTTTATAGAGTTCGGTTTCCTTTTATCCAGACTTTTTCATATTTTGCGGTCTCTTCAATGGGAAAGTGAAAACGATTGGTTCACTAAAGGGTGGAGTATAGTTGCTACTTTCAATATATACAGACCAATGCACGGTGAAGACTCTTACTATTCTTCACTTTCTTATAATATTGGCTCTATGTTAAGACTTATGATGATATAAAATTGTGTCACAAGAATTAGGACATCCATCTTCTTGATTACTAGATAGAATTTTTTCAATTTCTTTAGAAAATTATACTTCTGAGGATAAAAGTTGTACTGTCACGACCCTCACCAGGGCCTGACTGTGATGGGTATCTCAAGTCTTCCATGGATCATAAACCACCCCCATCACCTAACGTCATGAGCAAAAAATAATAATAATGACAATGAGGAATCCAATTAAACAATAATGAATGATAGATAAATGAACCAAGGTAGGGTTCTAAGGGTTCAACAATTCCCAATTCATAGTTGTCCACAAAAAGCCTCTAACAAAAATGGACAGCATCTAGGTCGGGACATGCCCCTGACTATAACCAAAAAGGGACCCAAAATATGGTCTAAAATATAAGAGAAACAAACTATGAAATGACGGGACTTACGGAGAATGGAAGCTCACCACTTAAAAAAACTCGACAGGTGTGCTAATCCACCTAATGCTGCACAGGGGAAAAAATAAGTGTCTTCGGACCCTACATTGTGAAACAATGTAGCATCCTAAGACAGTTAGCGGGAAGAGCGATAGCATGTAACTTAGGGATAAGGGGTAAAATAATAACATGATCAAATCAGTTCAAAATCATTCAAAACCATATGCCCACATTTATGTACATATATATATATATAAGATGTCAGGATAGGGAACAAGGCTTAATCATCAGATTTAAAATCATTAACCTAGACTGTATAGCTTTAACTGTCATAAAGGCACCCACAGGCAATATGGGTCCGTCTTCCCCTACCGAAAGGGCCGCAGTGCGTGTTAACATCATGAACCATAGAAAAATATGGGAAACCTAAAGCCAACAGGGGAACTAATCGTCCCCCAATATATATATATGTCAAATGTAACATATGCAAACGGTTATTAATACACCCATGACAGTAAATATAGTTTCCATTATTGGTCCCTTCAGGACCTCTACTTTTACGGCAAGCTACACCACCCCTTTTAAGCCCAATTAAAGAATTTACACATATTCCAACCCATTAAGCAAAGAGTCATCCATTAAGTCATTTACCGAATGGTATCATCATACCAAATAAACAAGCTTCCAAGCTAATGTCATTATGCCAAACCAAGTTGTTCAGTCAATTAGGACTCTAACACATCAGCTAATAGGACCCCTACCCATTTAGTCAACTGGGACTCTAACCAATTAGCCAATAAGTCTCCAATCCATTTAGCCAACTGGGACTCTAACCCATTAGCCAATAGGACTCCAACCTATTTAGCCAACTGGATCCAAAGTTTCAATTCAAAATCAATCCACGGCCACACAGGCCTTTCAAAAGTCAATTTATGTTCCATTAACCTTTTATTGCAATGTAAGGTTTCACAAGTGAAGAAATTTATGTATATATCCATGTCTCAAATAAAATTTTACAAATTGGGTTGAGGTTAAAGCCAATTCCATACGATTAAACCATCAATTTTTGGTAACCTTATCTTTCCCATTCCAAGTCCACACCCATGCATTTAACTAGTTTAAATTCATGATAATATAGCATAAACAACAAATTCAAAATCATAGAATTCAATTCATGCAATAACCATTCCAAACCCCTCAACTCGCATTCAAAATTCAACAATTAAAACACATAAATAACAATTTAAATTCAAGATTTTTTTTATAAAATCTATGTAGGGAAGAGATGCATACCTTAAATAGATAAGAATTTGAGAGCAAATTTGGAGCTTGAAACCCAGATGATGAATCCTCTATGAAATCCTTGAGTTTTTCTTTGGTTTTGAGTTTGAGAGTGAAAGGGAGCAATTGATCTTTGAAATACTAATGGAAATAAGTCTATTTTATGTTTAAGGATCGTAGACGAGTGAAAATACACAAAATTACCTCCCTCGCCCTAAGTGAATAAAATAAATTGGCAAAAATTTGGTCTTGGAGTGGCGTGCCAATATCGTGGAGACTATCCTCTGTGCCACACCAATATCACTGAGGATAGCCTCCATGACATAGCAATATCGTAAAGGCTTACTTCCTCATAATTCCAAAATGACCCTAAAACCTTTTTGAAAATTCCAAAGCTCTTTCGAGAAATCCCTATTAATACCCCTAAACACAATTTAAGTCAAAAATTGATGATTTGGACATGGGAAGGTCAAAAATCATCAAAGTTTCAAGGGTTTTACATTACCCCCCTACCCCAAGATCATTCATCCCCAAAGGATGAGCTAGGATATTTTTAGCACGAGAATAGCAAGAATACATTAAAATCAAATGATAAACTCAAAAACTATGAGAAAAAACATAACTCACACCTTAAGCACCTTCATTTGACATGGGGAACACGAACGGATACTTAGCTTTCATATCTTCTTAAGCTTGCCAAGTAGCTTCTTGTACCTTTAGGTTACTCCAAAAAACCTTCACTAAAGCTACTTCCTTTCTTCTTAATCTCTGAATTTACCTATCCAATATCTCAACCAATACTCCCTCATAAGACAAGGTATCAAAAATACCAATACCCTTAACAGACACTATCAAAGAAAGGTCACCCATACAATTATTCAATATTGAAACATGAAATGCGAGGTTAATGGAACAAAAAGTCGCAAGTAAATCCAACTTCTAGGAAATATTCTCAACTCTTCTCAAGATTTGATATTGTCCAACTTAATAGGGACCAAGCTTCCCCTTCTTCCCAAACCTCATCACTCACTTCATAGAAGCGGCTTTCTGTAATACCTCAAGTTTTGATCCCTGATAATTTTTAGATTTTCAGATCACCACCCAGGGTACAACTTTGGTAATGATTCATGAAAACTCTATATAAGTTGTATAGTGTCATCCATAGAAAAACAAGTATAGGTTTCCTAAGATTCTGTCCTGATCACGATATGTACCTGACGAGTTGTAATGACTTATTATGAACTGTAGGGGAAAGTTGTAGGCAATCTAGTATAAGTTTCCAAAGCTACTGTTTGGATGATGACATGACTCTACGAGTCATAGGGACGGGTCGTAAGTCATACGGTGTGCCTCATGACCAAACTATTGAGGGGTCTTTAAGCTACTGCTGGAACTACAACTGGTCATTATGAGTCGTAATGACTAAGTACAAGTCATGAGGTATGACTCGTAACCAAATCAATATGTATGCCCCTTATCTCTGCCAAAAATACGATTCATTGTGACTACTCGTAACCATACGTTATGAATCATTAGATAACCCATAATGGCTGGGCGTCTTTTTCTGCACTTTTAAGTGAGGGCATTCTTGTTATTTCCCTCTATCCCAAATAAGACTCACGACCATAAAACACCTAAAGAGGATTATTTTAATCAATTTAAATACCATAAACTACTCTCTACTCTCTCAAATTTTCCAAGTCAAGAACAACTAGGGTTTCTCAAGGTTGATCATCTAAGGCTGTAAGATTGGTTTCTTCTCCATAACTCTCGAAATCTCAAGCATGTATCTCTTCCCTACAACTTGTTTTGTTAAAATCATGTGCTTAAATTCTAATTTATGTGATTAATTGATGGTTTTGGAAATTGGGTTGAGGGTCCTTAATTGTTATTGATGGAATTGCTTTTCCCATGACTTTTATGAATTATTCATGATTTGGATTGATAGTTTTGAAACTAATTGTGTACATGGGTATGGGAATTGGATAGGGGTCGTAGATTCCCCTAATTAAATAACTTTTAGAATTGGAATTGGTAATAACCACAACCCAACCTTATGAAATTGGTGTTGAAACATGAGTATATGCATATTGAAACTACTTTTAGAAATATTGCATGATATAGAAGGTTAATGAAACATAATATTTTCAAACTGAACCTTGGGGGTCGTGGATTCCCCCAATCTAATGAATAATTAAACCTACGGGGTCATGGATTTCCCCATATAGATGAATGATTGAAGCTTATATGGTTGTGAATTCCTGCAAGTGATGATAATTGGAATGGCATGTTGATAATAGCCTACAAGCGTAGTTAGTATAATGATACCAAAGGGTTATGCCTTAATGGATTATCATTAGTTCAATGAATGTAAATATGTTAATTAGGCTTAAAGGGGGTTGTGAAGCTAAGCCGTGAAAGTGGAGGTCTCAAGGGAATGATACTGGGAACCCACATTTACCGGTATGGGAGTTGATCTTGATGATCTTGTGCTTGTGCCATACTTTATATATTGGTATCTTGGATTGGCGAAGAGTCGTGGATTCTTCGACCTTTATTAATACCCCGATTCATGTGGTTAACATGCACTGGGACCCTTTCAACAAGGTGAGAGCTGAACCCATATAGCTCATAGGTATACTGACAATTTGAGCTATATAGTCCAGGTTAAACTTTTAACTCTCATGGTAAAACTTGTTCCCTATCTCAGTATTTTATGTATGTATATATATATATACTGCAAAGGTGGTATTCAGTATTGGACCCTCCGGGACCTTGACCTTCCACAGCGAGCTACACAACCCCCTTTAAGCCCAATTAAAATATTTTACACGCATTTCTAAAATCAAGGGGTCACCCATTAAAGCATTTACTAAATGGTATCGTCATACCAAATAAACAATCTTTCAAGCCAATGTCATCACGCCAAACCAAGCTATTTAGCCAATTGGAACTCTAACCCATCAGCCAATAGGATTCCAACCCATTTAGCCAATAGGGACTCTAACCCATCACCAATAGGACTCAAACCCATTTAGACAACTAGGACTCTAACTCATCATCTAATAGGACTTCGACCTATTTAGCTAACTAGAACTCTAAACCATCAGCTAATGGGACTTCAAAATATTTAGCCAATTGGGACTCAAACCCATTTAGCCAACTAGACTCCAAAGTTCCACTTCAAAATCAATCCATGGCCACCAACACCTTTGATAATCCAATTTATGCTCCATTAACCTTTTATGGAATGAAAGGTTTCACAAGTGAAGATATTTATGCATATATCCATGTCTCAAATCAAATTTGACCAATTGGGTAGAGGTTAAATTATCCAATCCCAAACCATTAAACCATCAAGTTTTGGGAAACTCGTGTTCTCTATTCTAATTCCCACACCCATGCATTTAAATAGTTTAAATTCATGATAATATCACATAAATAATCAACTCAAAACTAGGGAAATTGTATTCATGCAATAACCATTCAAAACCTCGTAACCGGCATTCAAAATCAACAATTAAACCATATGGATAATAATTTAATTTCATGATTTTAGATAAAATTAACTTAGAGAAGAGATACATGCCTTAAATGCACAAGAATTTTGAAAGCAAATTTGGAGCTTGGAACCTGGATGATGAATCCTCTATGAAACTCTTGAGTTTTTCTAGGTTTTTGAGTATGAGAGTGAAAAGGATCAAATAATCTTTGAAAGACTAATGGAAATAAGTATATTTTATGTTTAAGGATCGTACATGGGTGAAAAAACTCAAAAGCCCCTCACCCCAAGTGAATAAAACAAACTGCACAAAAATTTGGCCTTGGCATGGCACGGCAATATCTTAGAGACGATCCTTCGTGACATGCCAATATTGCGAAGGATAGCCTACGTGACACGGTGATATCGCAGAGGCTTACTGCCTTTAAATTCTAAAACGATCCCGAACCCTTTTCAAAAATTCCAAAACACTTTCGAGACACTTTATTAACATACCTAAGAACAAATTAAGTCAAAAATCAATGTTTTGAACACGAAAAGGTCAAAAATAAAATATTTGAAGTATCAAGGGTCTTACATACTGTTTATCCTTGTGCAAAACAAGTGAGATTGTACTTTAATGCTAATGAAATAAAGAGTGTTTCTTTACTTTATTTTCTTCATCATGATGTTTGGGGACCAAATAAAGTAGTTATTGATGATGGAAATAAATACTTCTTAATTGTAGTAAATTATTTTTCTAGGATGACATGGTTTTTTTGTTAAATTTAGGTCTGGTGTATGTAAAATAATAAAACATTTCTTAATTTTTTGTCTATACTCATTTTCATAAAAGAGTGAAGCGTATAAGGAATGATAATAGAGTTGAGTTTGTAAACTCAGCCTATGATCAATTGTTTAAGTCTCTTAGAATTATGCATCAGACTACATGTACTTATACTCATCAGCAAAGGGGAGTAGCTAACAGAAAGCATAAGCACATCTTAGAAGTTTGTAGAGCTATAAGATTCTAAGGTCATATTCCCCTTAAGTTCTAGGTCATTATGTTTTAGCCATAATTTGTTTGGTTAATAGGCTACCTTCATCAGTTTTATGTGGTTATAAATTTCCTTATGAGATGTTGTATCAGACTAAGACAACTGTAAAACATCTAACAGTATTAAGTTTTTGATGTTTTTCTAAAGTACAATCTGAGTTTGATAAGTTAAAGCCTAGAGCAATACATGTTGTACTCATGGGGTATTCTAATACTCAAAAAGGATATGTCTTGTATGACTTCACTAACAATATGTTCTCGGTCTAC
Source organism: Capsicum baccatum var. pendulum (assembly GCA_030864225.1). Classification (NCBI taxonomy): domain Eukaryota; kingdom Viridiplantae; phylum Streptophyta; class Magnoliopsida; order Solanales; family Solanaceae; genus Capsicum; species Capsicum baccatum. The sequence continues at coordinate 165,543,134 of CM061558.1, read as the reverse complement.
ATAAATGTTGAGTTCAAGGAATCCAATTTTTTTTCAAACAATTAAACAAAAAGAACAAGCTCTATTTATTGATAAATTTTCGTATCAATGGTTTTTGTACTTTCAGAGCAGTAGTCAGCCAAATACAAGTCTTGGAGAAGTATCTAATGTTCCACAAGTCCCTGATAATCCACTTAATATTAGACAACCTACTCAGTGAGTATTATAAGACCCCCAAAGAAGGTCTTCTAGACATAAGACAACGCCTATTTGGTAAAATATCTTTGCACAACCAAGAAGTCTGGTTCAACCATACCTCATGGTATTTCCAACAATAGTTATAATCAACTTTCAACAGCATATCAAGATTTTGTTGCTACTAATCCAAAATAATTAGAGCCATTTTACAAAGAGGTTATCTCAGATCTAAGATGATTGATGCAACAAAAATAAAAATAGTTGCTTTAGAAGGAAATAAGACATGGATGGTGGACTATAATTAAAGGCAGGAGAGCAATTGGTTGTAAGTGGGTGTATAAGATCAACTATAAATATATAGATGAAGTTGGGAGGCCTAAGGCTAGATTAATAACTAAAGGATACAACCAATAGAAAAGGATTGACTATCAGGAAAAATTTTCTCCTATAGTCAAGATGGTTTCTATTAGCTATATACTTGTTATTGCATCCATCAGACATTGGTACATATATCAAATTGATGTGTACAATGCTTTCTTGAATGGAGATTTTCATGATGAAATTTATGTTGACATATCTCAAGGTTTTATGAACTAGGGGAGCCTTAAGGTTTTAAGATCCAGGTGGAGCCTTAAGGTTTTAAGAGATAGGGGAGACAAAATAGGTATGCAGGCTTCTTAAATCCTTGTTTGGCCAAAAGCAGGCTCCAAGGCAATGGAATATAAAGTTACTTGAAATAATTCTACATCTTGATTTTGTTAAGATTCAAGATGATTACAAATTGCTTTTAAGAACAATTGGAAATGATTTGGTAGTCATATTAATCTATGTGGATGATATGCTTATCACAGGCAGCAGTTTAGAACTTATCAAAAAAATAAATACAACACTACAATAAGCATTCTAGATGAAAGACTTTAGTTACCTAAGGTATTTTTCGGGTATTGAATTTGCAAGATCAGAAGCTGGAATACAAACGCATCAAATAAAATATACATTAGAGCAAGTATCTGAGGTTGGCTTAGGTGTTGCAAAGTATATAACTACACTACTTAAGAAAAATATCAAGTTAACTATAGTGCAAATAAACAAGCTACTAAACAAGACAAGTAAAGAAGTGAATAATCTTCCAACAGATGTAACAAACTATTACAAAATTATTGGAAATTTGTTGTATCTATCCTTAACTAGTCTAAATAAAGCATTCAGTGTTTAGACTATTACTCATTTCCTACATCAACCAAAATAATCTTAATTGGAAGCAGCTATGAGGATTATAAAATATGTCAAGAACCATCTTAGACAAGTAATACTTCTTTCAAGCACAAGCCAAGAGCAATTATCAGCATTTTATGATGTTGATTGGGCAGCCTGTCCAAATGCTAGGAAGTCTATAATAGGTTCTTTATTATGTTAGGTGACTCTCTAATCTCTTTGAAGTCAAATAAACAAAGTATAATTTCTAGAGCTCAACACAAGCTGAATACAGGGGTGCCTATAGAATAGCTAAATTAACATAGATTATAGGACTGTTTAAGGAGATTGGAATATAAGATAACTTACCTATTCAAGTTTATATTAATAGTAAAGAAGCAATGCAAATAGCTGCAAATTCAGTTTTTCATGAAAGGATAAAGAATATAGAAATGAATTGTCACTTTGTTTGGGGAAAGTTCAACAAGAGATCAACAGGCTAATATTTTGAAAAAAAAAAGGCCTGAATAAACTGCAGCATAGATATCCATGTTCCAAGATAAGAATGCTCAATGTATTTGCACCATCAAGCTTGAGGGGAGTATTGAGGTAGGAATAATTAGTTAGAAGAATAAATAAGTAATTGTACATGTTAGCTAATTAGTAATTACATAAGGTTAGTTAGGCTTAATAGTGAATTAGCTAAGCCTGTTATGTTTTTCTATAAACATTGATCAATAATGTCACCCAAATTACACACCTAAACAAAACATAAAACGGTTGTTGACCAAATATAGAACCCAACTAGGCTGGGATCAATCTAATAGAAAATAGGAAGAAATATCAATCAAGATTTCTATCAAGGAAAATCAATAACAATTTTCGGTAAGAAGAGGGTTTTGTGAATCTAAACAACAATTATTATGTCAATGGATGTGAGATACCAGGACTGTGTTCCCCATGATTTTATAACTGCGCAGGTTGTTTGTACTTAGCAATATATTCTAATGTATTTCATGCAAAATCTAACAAGATTGGTTTATTAATTCTTCTAACCCTAATCAGATGATACCACCCACCACCTCTCAGTCTCTGAATGTTTTACTTCTAACCTTTTTTTATTTTAGATTAACTCTCTCTACTAAGGCTCGTGCTATTATATAAAGGTTAAAAGCTTCAAATATCTATCATTATTTTCTTTTATTAATTTCACTTGCGAGTTCTTAATGTTTGCAATCATTAGAAAGCAATCATAACAAAGAAAATAACAATACATGCATGCACTTCGGTCTAGATTTACTTAGCACTTAGACTTGTTTTGCTAATTTATAATGGTTCCCACAACCCTATTAGTGATATTTAAATACTAATAATTGTGGTGATCATATCCATATTCAATAAAGAATTCATGATGAAAACACTTACAATAATAAAGTAATTTATTATTAGAAGGATTGTGGACGAATAATGGAATGAAGAACAAATTGAGTTATGGAATTAGTATAAAAAGTATGATAAAGTACGTTCAAAGTATGATGGAATAATACCCAAAATGTATCTCATAAATAAAACCCTACATGATGTAATTGTAGGCATAAAAAATCCTATCCTAAACTAACTAGGACAACTGGATCGGGACATGTCTACATGGCCAATATGATAACCATACAACTCGTATGAACACTCATATGGATAATATCCACCAAAACTCTATATATTTCTCCATGAATGGACATACGGCTAGCGTGTACTGCATACGATTCATGTGTAATCCATCAGCTTGCTTGCTCTCCAAATTGCTCATATGGGTGTTTGTGTTGATGAATCTTCAAGTAACCCCTCGTACGATAGGAATACGACTCGTGTATCCTTCACACACCTCATATGAGAGTTGTTATGTCTTTACTTAGTATATTTCTCAACTTTCCAATCACATGGCGCCAGAGCCTAGTGTCCTGCAAAACTAACAAAAGCACATCATATTAAAATAAAAGTACCTTCGTACTTGCAAATATTCATAGTCTTAAACTGTAAAAGTGTTGTAAGTTCATGCATATCTATACCCTCAACTTAGAACATTTTCATGTCCTAGTGTAAGCAAAATACAACTATATTACTATGATACTTAACTAAGAGAAAACCAAGAGTACTACGACTGAGAGATTCTTACAAAACCAATTTGAGCATGAAAGTACCCAAAACATATGTCCAACACCCTTTAATACCATCAAAATTTCTACAAATGTTGTCTGTAGATAAAACACACACCATAACGCAAAGAGATCAATACATTGTATTATATTATCCATGCAACCCAACACTCAAACCAATGACACTACTTGAAGAAGCAACAACAATAACACAACTCATATGCTCGCACAATAAAGAAGTCCCTAGTACTCAAAATATGGGATAAATATTAAAATAAGGATTGAAAAGAATCATTCGCTCTCATAAATAAATCAGCAGACAGTGTGTGTTTGATACCATAAGCATGCCCTTATTTTCTATATCTTAGTTTTTACATAATCTTTTAGGATCACTATAGGACTTTTATTGGCTTGTAATATAGGCTTGATGATGGGTATGGTACTTATGGATAAAGTGACTCATTCCTCCTTGACACTACAGTACTTTTGACTCTACTTTACTATTTTCATTATTTTTGTCCCTTTTTTCAACTTTTTGAACTTCGAGTACAGTTTTCTTTTCACAACTTCTTTTTTCCTTTTTTCTTTTCTTTTTATTTTTTTCTTTTGTTTCTTTTCTTCTCTTTTTTCCACACAATACTAGAATCATTTTTTCATTTTATTTACTTGTTCTTTATGGACAATTTTTTTATGCACCCCTACAATATCCATCCTCAACTTAAGTAATTTAACTGAGTTGAGGTGCATAGTGTCCAAGAAGGGACCTAGGCCAACACATGTTCATTGTAAGAATTTGGAAAAGTGAATAGGCTAATTTGAAGAAATGTTCTATTTAGGCTCAAATTTTGGGATCAAAGAATATCACATTCATTTGGAAGACTTTTATTCTTTTTAGTATACTAAATCAAGAATGGCCTATGATCCTTTCCAAACCTCTTATCCTATGACTTTAGTGAGATTGACCAGACTAGTTTTAGATCGTATGCATACACTAGCTCGCTAAGACCTCACATATACTTGACTCAAAGCTATATATTTAGTCACTACCAATTTGGTTCATGCAAGTTAGTCTATGTCTATCAGGTTGATAATCCTAATGCCATTATGAGATCCAAACATTGGTCACAGTTCAGGTAAGCACAAAACACATCACAAAACATAAAAACTTTATAAGAGTCTCAATTAACCATAAAACTCAATCAGAATCAATTGCAAGCTCTTTTTTACTGCACTAAGTTTTCTTACTTATTCCTTGTTTACACAAATTACACAAAAACATAGCAAAATGTATAAATAAACTTCTAATCATGTTGATTCTACTAGGATAATGCACTTAAGGTAAAAGAAACATGGGTAGAAAAACCCCTAAGAGGACATATAGACTCATAAGTATCTTCGACCCCATCATATAAGCATGTTTTATCCCCCAACACATTGTACGAAAGTAAAATAAGAGAGTTAGGAACATACCTATGGCACCCTAGGTGCACAGGTCTAATGTCAATCAAAGTAACAAGAATCAAAATAAATGTAGGAATAAGACACTTTGGGTTGCCTCCCAAGCAATATCTCATTTAACGTAGCGGTACAATGCAGGTGTATTGATTACACAAACTTAATCAAGATATAACCTGAGATGGTTTCTAGGGATATCAAATTTATATATCATCGAAACCACTCTCATATCTTTTGGTTTATACATAGTTTTACAAATATTGTATGTGACTTCCTTATTATTCAGCCTATTTTAGCTCACCCTGCTCTAATCCACCAATGCTCTACTGATGGCTAAAAATAGTTTCCCCAAATTATGGGCATCTAAAAATCGACCTCGCAATCTAAGACAATAAAGTCAGCCTTGACTAAACATCAGACAATATGGCCACTGTCTTCTTGACCGTATGATCTGCCATTATAACCATATCTTAGTTAGTTTGGGGGTTCCCAAGTCTAATTTGGTGAACACTGCCAGCGACATCAAGTTAATTCCTACACCAAGGTCACGTAAGGCCTTAGCAAAGTTATGTGACCCCATTATTCAAGGAATTATGAATGCATCGAGATCATCTTTCTTTTGCACAAGAGAATGGGATATAATTGCACTACAGTGGTGCAAATTACCAACAGACTCATAAATGATAGTTCTCTTTTTTATGACCAACTTTTTCATGAATGTAGCATATTTTGGCATTTGTTCAGGAACTTCTACCAATTGGATATTTATTGAAAGTTGCTTTACTATAGATATAACCTTATGAAATTTTCCATCTTCTTCAAATGTTGGGGAATGGAGGTAAAGGTGTAGGAATGGGAGTTAGTATCTGTAGGACTTTCTCTTCCTTGCCTATTTCAATATTTATCTCATTTTTATCGATCGAGGGCTTTTCAACATCCTTCAGACACTCTCCATTAATAGTTTTATTTTCAACTATTTTTTTATTGAGATATTTCGAGAATTGTGGAGGAAGTTTTGGGAATGCAACATTCTTTCTTAGACCTTTCTTTACATTTTTTGTGACATTCATTCATTTTTCTAGTGTAGCATGAACACCATCAACTTTTTTGGGTGCCTCAATAAGAGGCTTCTCACTTCTAGCTGTGATAGACATACAATGAGCATAATATTTGGGGTTCTAGATGGTGTTTCTTGAAAGTGTACCTTATTGACGTTGATTTAATATAACGGATCTCTGACCAAACTATTGCTAAAGTTTATTAATGGAAATATCATATGATTTGACCTTTTAGCTCACCCCAAAATATCTGCTCTAATCTTCTTGAGGAAGTCTTCCATATTCTCTACCCCTTTAACAAATTATACAAACATATCTTTTATCCTCAAATTGCTCAAACCAGCATCTAGATTCTCAACTGGATCATAGCGGCCACTTCTATCTTTTTAGTAATCTTTTTTCTTCCAATTACCATCTCACTCTTTACACCTATCTCTGTACCCAAAACTATTGTAATTATGGTCTCCGTAGTAGTTCCAACCTTATTTCCTTGCCTAGAGTTGGAATATCCTTGGTTAGACCCTTGACTCTTGGCTTAAAAACTCGCCTTGGTTAGATATTTTGCCTTCTCCTTAGTATCAGACTCATCATGCCTTGGTTTCATACCTTTAAAACCATTTACATTTACCTTTTTTGTGCCCGCTACTGAAAATTGCTTAGACAAAAGACCAATCTCAATTCTCAGATGTGCCATTTCTTGAGCTACTAACTCATCTAATGCTTTCTACTTTATGGATGCTCCAATTATGTAAGTCTATGTTGGTCTGTTTACACCTCTAGTATGCTAATCTTAAATAGTTTTCATGATCTGATTTAGAATCTTAGAAGCATGCAACCAATATAGACTCATGAACGCCCACTAGTGATATTATCTATTATAGCCTTGGTGTTTGAATTAAAGGCTTTTGTATAATATCTCAAGCAAGTTTCTACTAGTCATCCTATGATTTGAAACATTCTAAAACTTTTTCTTGAACTTCAACAAAGTCTCATATAACGTCTCTAAAGGTAGTTGCCCAAAGTTTACATCTCATCTTTCAATTGTGGCATTCTATAAGGTGGGAAAAATTTATCCATGAACTGAGTCCTTAACTCATTCCAATTGGTGATTAATCTACCTAGTAATTCTGTCAACCATAAAGTATCCTCTCTTAACCGTAGTCTAATCGTCTGTTGGTTCACTCCGAGAAGATTATAGGACATACAAATTCCTACAAAGTTTTTCACATGGATATTTACATCATTAGTATGAAGGCCCAAGAACACCCCCTTCAAGTTCAGCAAATGTATCATAGCACTAGTGATGTTAAACTTAATTTTGGTAGAATAATAGCACCTATTTCAACTGGCTCTAAATAATCTAGATCTTTTTCACATCCTCATGATGAGAAGATACTATTGTAGAGGTTGTTTACCCCTATGCCTTCTCTACCTCTCTCGCTCATCAATTATAACTAGATGATTTGTTTCATCTTGTATAACCCTTTCTTCGCTGGCTGTCCACCAGCAGCTTTTTACCTAGCATTCTCTTTATCCATCAGTCGAGTAGTGATCTACTCTGTTATTTTCTGACTATCATGCTGATATGCTGGCTTATTCAAGATTATAGCATCGTCATGAATGCCCTTAAGTAGGTCTCCGTGATTATGAACTTCTTTGTTCACCATTCTTCTATTAGCTCTCAGAGTCCTCTCAATTTCTGTATCAAGTGGAATTAGAGGATTTTCTTAACTTCGGGTATTGGGAATACACCAGTGTGCACCCAAAAACCAATAAAAAGTAAAATTAGGAAACAACAACCAACAACCCAACAAACATAATCAATCAACTCTATAACTACATTTTGCGGTAGCGGTGATAAATTTGGTGTTGCCCAATTACACATCTAAACAAAGGATAAAGTGGTCGTTGATTAAATATAGATTGATCCTACATGAAATAGGTCAAAATATCAATCATGATGTTTGTCGAGACAAATCAATAACAAATTTCAGTAAGAAAGGTGGGTTTTATGAATCAAAACTTCAATAGTAACAATTGTTGATGTCTTTAGATTTGTAATCAATGGATCTGAGACACTAGGATTGTGTTTACCATGACTTCATAACTACGTAGGTTTTTTGTACTTAGCAATCTATTGTGATGTGTTGCATGCAAAATTTAACAAGATAGGTTAATCTAAACGTCTCTTAACCCAAATTATATGAATATCACCTTTTTCTCTCGTTCTTTGAGTATTTTCCTTATAACCCTTATTTTCGATCTCAAATTAACTCTCTTTGCTAAGGTTGAAGTTATTAGATAAAGTTTGATGGATTTAGGTATTTGTTGTTATTTTCTTTTCCTAATCTCCACTTTTATCTCGACCAAGTTTAGAATTCAGGCGGGTTCTTAGTATTTGCAATCACTAGAAAGTAATCAAAATAAAGAAACCAACAAGACATGTATGCACAACAATCTAGAATTACTAAGCACTTAGCCTTTGCTGCTAGTTTATCATGGTTTCCACAATACTAGTTGTGATGTTTAGCTACTCATAATTATGATGATCTATCCATATTCAATACAGAATTATGATGAAATCGATCACTTACAATTATCAAGTAACTAATTGGAAGGATTGTGGACGAACAATGGAATGAAGAACAAATCGAATTATGCAATTACTAGAAAAAGTATGGTAAAGTACGTTCAAAGTATGTTGGAATAATACCCAAAATGTATCTCATAAATAAAAACCTATATGATGTATTAATAGACATAAGTAATCTCGTCCTAAACTAACTAGGAGAACTGTGTCGGCACATGTCCATACGTTCCGTGTGAAGACCACGCGGGCTAATCTCCACCAAAACTCCATGTTTTTCCCCATGAATATATTGTCATACAGCTCGTGTGTACTACATATGGTTCGCGTGTAATCCATACGGCTCGTATGCTCTCCATATGGCTCATGTGGCTGAATCTTTAAGTATCCTTCAATCTTCGAGTTACCCCTCATACGACTAGGCATAAGGCTCAGTGTACCCCTCACACGGTTTGTATGGGAGCTCGTATGTCTTTACTTAGTATATTTCTCAATGTTTGTGAATTTACTAATGTTTTTTTCACATGTGCCTCCGGACTTTAGTTTCCTGCAAACTAACAAAAACACATTATATCCAAATAAAAATACCTTCGTACTTGGACAAATTCATAGTTTTAAGCGTCGAATGTGTCGTAAGTTCACAGCATATCAATCAGTACATTTGATCATTCAGTTAATGAGAATTCTCTTCTTCAATTCATTTTTCTCTCCTCTCTCTTAATCTTCTCCAAAACTCAACACTTCTTATCGATCAGTAGGTTGAGTTCTCTCAATCTCCTTCTATTTGTCTACCTGAATGGCTACATCCTTATCACTTATGTTGGTGATGTCTTCTACGATCCTTTATTCTACACCTATATTTCTGTCAGTATATTCCTTTCCTTTACTTTCTTCTTGGTTCTCTACTTCCTCTCCTATAATTATCATCTCTTTGGTTTTCTTCTCCTTTTCTTGCTAGTTTGTCCTGATCCTCCTATTGCCCCCCCCCTCCCCAGTACCATAATTTTCCTTTGTCCCCCTCATTTGTAAGTGCCACAAATTTGTTTCGAGTAGAGACTTTGCTTTGTTTCCCCTTTTGTTGTTGTGTGGCCCCGTTATCTTTAGTGCCTGATTGTTATTCTCCTTTGTGTGACCCTTCTATCCCTTTACTGCATTAATTCCAATGTTTTGGATTTCCCACTATCTTTTCACTTGTCCGTCTCCTTGAGAAAGATTTAAGTGCTTAGCGTAGTAAACCATTATCTCCAAAATTGTTGGTTATTTGTTGAGTAATTTAAGCAATAATTCAAATTAGAGAATTAATTTGACAAGTATCTCTGGATACGATACTTGGACTTAACCGCCTATATTACCTGTACGCCTGTGTATACTTGTGTATGTATTAGTGGCAACACAACATAAATCCAAACTGAAACCTAAATAAATGAAGAGTTTATCATTTTCTCAAATTCAACATATTAAATCAATTGTCAGATTGTCGCTTATATACAATTGCTAAATAGACCACTTACAATTTTAGATTTCAACAAAAATCAAAAAGGGAAATAAAAAATGAAAAGCCTGCCCCACATACATCAGTTTGGTCCAGGTTTAAGTCATGTGGGGCTTTAGGCTAAATGAAGAAACATTTTTGATTGTTTTCAAAAAATGGCAAATCATAAAAAACTTTACAAAACCAAAGTTTCCATTAATTCTCAGTATTTATTAAAGAAGTATGCATAAAGAAGCTCATTCCAAACATCAGGGACTCCAGGAAGACACCAATGTATACAATCTGCATAACTACTTGGATTTGCAATCTGTTCTTCAGTAAGAGAGTCCCATTGTTTCCTATAGATTGAAGGGTGGCCGTCTTTTCTGTACTCTGATAGCTGTGTTATGTTGAGTAAGTGCACATTTAATCCTCTATGTTTGAGTTCATGCATAGTTGATTCCACTATTTTCATCATCTTTGGATCTGATCCATTTCCTTGGTATCCCTCTTCTTGTATTAACTCCTTTTCACTGTAACAATTTTCCCCTTTTGCTTTGCCCCATTCTTCAGCCCTGTAATATGAACAAACACTTGAGAAAAGGACTGATGCGGGCGTTGATTCAACAAAATAGATCAGAGCTAAGAGTGTTCGAGTGTACCTTTCATGAACTGGTGACATGCTCATGAAGAACAATTGCGTTTTGGTGCGATTGACATGGATTTCCAACCAATCAGCCCATGCCTTTAAGGCCATTTCGTAGCTCCGTAACATTTTTACTTCTTTGTAAATTCCATCAGACTTCTCAAATGAACTCCACCTGGCATGAATAATGATGGATTATAAAATGCAAGTAAATTTTATCATTAACTGCTAAATGAGATGAACAGTTTTATACACTAGCGGTGCGGTAATATTTTTACATTAACGAGTCTTAGTAAACATATGGATTGATAAGGCCTATCTAGGAAAAATGCATGGTAAGTTACTTGATAAAATAACATTTACATTATCAGTACATTTAACAATAATGCTTGCAAAATTTTGCATAATATATATTATACTCACAAGACTTTGATGTGGGGACGTCTCCACCAAAGGTAACTATTGAAGACAATAAAATCAGCATTGGTCCAACGGCTACCATGCTTTTCAATGGAATTGGCTCTAACAATTCGCTCGGGAAGACGATGGTGCACTGGGTCATCTGAGTTTGATTCCACCAACAATGGCTCCCAGTAGAATTCTATTGTTGCATTATAATCCTGCATTTCCATTGATCATTTCCAACCATAGATTCCATTGAATTAAGAGCACCTCATATAAAATATATGACTTATAAACGTCATGAGTGCTTTAAAGGTCTTATCCATAAAAAACGGTGGATAGCTTCTGCACGTGAACCGTATATAATCATCCGAGATTCTTAAAGATTCTTACATTGTCAATATATTTTGCTCTGTTTTAAATAAGTTCTGTTTTCTTCATCTTTTCAGTTTACTCATCCCAATCATTGTGGATGGCCGCGTATAATTAGCAGTACTACCCACTATCGTAAATTGGTTATAATAATATTTTCTAAAAGACAATTTGACTCATTTTCAAAGCTTAATTGAATTAGATCAACTTAATATTTTAGATTCAAAAGTTAGATATTCAAAAACTATTCAATAAAATACTAGATGTTAAACTTTTCTCATGTTAATTTGATGAGAATTTGTGTATTTTAAAATGTCAATTAAAGTTCATATATTTTGATTTTCTAGAAGCCATACAAGACAACTAATATGTAATAGCCGGGTATCTGTTATATATGTTGTGATAATATAAATATTTATTCGGAAAAGCGCCTAAAATATATTTCAATTATGTGAAATTATGCAAAAATATCATTCATCCACATATTAGACCTTAAATGCCCTTCTTGTCTATTTTTGGGGCCTAAAATATCTTTTCCATCTTCTCGTCTACCTATTAGAGATGTTTTGCCCTTTCATTTAACAGATCAACTTGACACCACTTCATTAAGGACGTGTCTCTTTTTTTTGGCCAACTAAATATTAACATAATTAATTTCCCATATAAAACTCCAACCTTCCCAAATCTAATAACCTGATCCACTATCCGCTTTATTCTTACTGCTTACAAGTTAATAATTTTATCAAAGAAACGAAAAATATGACAATTTGCTAATGTATTTGATAAAAGTATAACTCGCTGGCTGGCCTTTGCTCCAAGTTTTTCAAGTTCTCGTGTATTTATTGCTAATAAGCAACAACAAATGAATCAATATAAGATATTTTTCTTATTAAGTTATTTTTAATTTTCTATTTATCATGATATTATCACGAATTTTAAGTGTAAACTGACTATTCTGAAAGAAGGATGCATTTTTTTTAAAACAAAATACTTGAAATTGTTGTTATTATGATAATAAACAAGTAAATAAATCAAATTAACACATAATAGATTAACCTTTTAAGAAACAAATGAAGAAATTCAAAAGAAGTGGTTGCACCTAGATAATAATTAGGTAACAAATGTAATTGGATCAAAACAAAGAGAGTTCGTTCTATTCTTAATAGTGCAATAACATTTTTTATCCCTCCAAAAAAACATGCTACTACTTCATGAACAAGAAAAAGAAAATAAAAATAAAAACATGCTTACTTAGTAGTTAATAATGATTTGATATTAGTGGATCCGATTATTAAGTTTGGGCAGATTGGAATTTTACATGAAAATTTAATTATGTTAATTAATAATAAGTTGACCAATAAGAAAAAGACACATCATTAATAAAGTGGGGTCAAGATGATCTGTTAAATGAAAGGGAAAAACAACCACAATAAGTAGACGGAAATGACATTTCAGGTTCAATAGGCAGACGAAAAGGATATTTTAGGTTCAATAGGTGGATTAAGAGATTTTTTATACCATTTTATATAGTTAAAAGACATTTTAGACCATTTTTCAATATTTATTTACAAACTCCATATATAGATATAGAAGTTACGCTCAAAACATAAATTCATAAATTAATAAGGTGAATATTGACCGTGCAAATCAATGGGAGACGAATTTTGAGTGTGATTATACAACTATACCTCAAATTAATACTCCCAGCGTTTTAAAAAGAATGATCTACTTTGACTTAACACGAAGTTTAAAAAAATAAATAAGATTTTTTAATTTTGTGGTCCTAAATTAAAATTATGACAAATGTATCAAAATGTCCTTTAATTTTATTGTATTAAATATGGCAAGTGAAAAGTTAAAATTAAAATAGTGTTAAAAAAGGAAAGAAATAATTCTTTTTATGGGGGGAGTAATATTCAAAGTTGCCCTTACATCAAACTATGAGATCTGAATAATCTGATTATTAAACTACTCTTTATGATATCTCGTCTTGAAACTTAAATCATTCGATAGGACTTCTATCCTAATTGAATGAGAGGGAACATTTATCATCTAAGGTTAAATACTGATGAACCAACTGAATTGGTCAGGCCATCAAATTTAACATATGGACAAGCAAAAATATAGCAAGTATTAATCTTAAGATTGTTTTCCTAGGGCAAAATATAAAGGTGATTTATAGAATTGTCTGATAAATTTCACTATCATTCTTATAAATTTCAACTTTTGTCCTTGAGGGACTAGTATGTTGACTGCTGACAGTTAAAAGGATGTTATTGACAGACCAAAATACATCAAATATGAGTCAGTATTAACCTAACATAACAACAAAGTGAAACTTTGGGCAGTTTCTTTTGTAGTTAAGAATTAGAGAAGAATGAAAATTTTATTTTCACTTACTTTAACTTTGAAAATGATCAAGGAAGCATTGTATCTGTAGTGCATGGATTTAAGGGAAGATTGAACTGCTGTATCTATCAAGCAAACCATGGAAACCCACTGGCCTCTATTTAGTGAATCCCCCACGAACACAAGCCTTTTATTTCTCAGTTTCTCCAGCAATGCTGTGGCATTGAACCTTTTTAAAGACGAAAAACATTCCACCCAAAGCTCAAAAATACTATATCCAAAAGTACCAAAGAGAAAAACGAATACATATCATGATCACTTGCTTATATATTTCAAAGATACCAAACTAAACATAAAATTAGAAATATAGCTCGTCTACTTTAAAGGCTTATATATAAAAGTCATAATACTTGGTGCCACTCCCAAATGTTTTCCCTATTTCTCAACTATTACTTCTATACACAAAATATAAGAATTTTAACACTGTCATGTCCTAAAAGATCACTAGCCAATACCATCCATAAAGACTATGAGTAGTAACCTGAATAATAAGGCAGATTACATGCAACAACCGGTAAAAGTACATTAATATATATTGTGAAAATTCTTATACAAAAAATTAGTAGGGATCGATTATACAATTTCTCACTTTATAATTTATGTAATTTATGATTTTATCCTGACCTATCATCATATCGTAATCCTCCTTTATTTATATTTCAGAATTGTTATACTGGCAGATTATGTAATAACATAAATAAAGAGCAAAGTAATAATTTGGTACAGAAAAATTAAAGGATTGAGGAAGGAATTAAGTGGGAAAAACCTTGCGATATCACACTGATGAGGTTGCCATCTCCAATGTTGGTAGTTCAAGTCCTTTCTTCCAAACTTCTGGCAAGCTAACTGATCAGACATGAACTTGCAATCTTTCTCCTTGTACAGAGGATAGGACTTGTTATCGAAGGCCCATCTCCCAGAAAACAAATTACACTTATTATTTGAATATGACAATGACGACTCATTTTCCTTTCCCCTACCCATATTACTATTACTATTACTATTATCTTCGAATAAGAACCGGCCACTCTCTCCGGTCAAGTAAACCACTCCTGCCACAAGGGAAACAATTAAAAGAACAATAAGGGAATGGAAACTACATTTGATATCCCAAACGGGAGAACTTCCTGCTGGAACTGAAACTAGTAACTGGTGACTTTTAGCCATGAAGTTACTAATTTTTTCTTCAATATTGTGGTGTAAGGAGTCTATGTTCATTGGTGGTTTTATGCTCTATAGTGATATTTATTTTTCATTTTTTTATTTTTTTTTTTGAGTTGAGGATTAACAGAAGTGCGTTTGGTGAGAAAGAGCTTTCAAGGTTTGTTAAATGATGAACAATTGGGATATGGAGTAAGTGGAACTGCATTCTTGGTAGTTCAGCGAAAGCAAGCTGGTCAAGTTACTTCAAAGTCATGCTTTTTCCAAATTTACTAAATTGTCCATGTAAATTATTAGATTAAAAGTGCATAATTTGAAGAAACCTATATTCTTAACCGATGTATAAAGCTATGAAATTCATATAATAATGGGTATAAATCCAAAAAGGGTGATCAAGGTTGTGTCCTTCCAATACTAAAAAATAATTTGAGATAGATCAATTTTGGGTATAAATCAATTTTGTTCTTGTTGTTTGTTGAGATAGATCTAAGTTTAAAATTGCTCGATCTGGAGTAGATATCAGGCATATAAGCTGATCCACGCCAGATGGGCTATGCTCGGTGCTGCTGGATTTATTATCCCTAAAGCCTTCAACAAATTTTGTGTCAACTATGATCCTAAGGTTGTTTGGTTCAAGGTATATATCACCATTATATCAATTGCACCTATCTTGATTATTTAAATGTGAGAGAAGTCTTGAATATAAAATCTTGTCTCATGTGTAGACTGGAGTTTTACTACGTGGGAATACGCTGGGTTTGTTGTTGTTGTTGTTGTGTAGACTGGAGTTCTACTTCTAGATGGAAACACGTTGAACTACTTCAAAAAGAACATTTTCATCAGTCTTGTTCTAACTGTTGTCGTCGAGGTTGTTTTTGTTGGTGGTGCTTAGTACTACAAAATTATTAATGGCGTGGTGAGCCCTCCTATTATTACCATAACAATATTACTTCTTAAGGTAGAAAGTTAGTGGGTAGGAGTACATCCGTAATAGTAGGAAATGGGAAGAGTGAAAGAATAGTTTCATTGAAATCGCACTTATTGTATGGAAGTTTGCAACCAGAGTTGCTGGTTCAGTCCTCGCAATTTTAGCACTAATCATTGGAAAGGTTAAGACTACGGATAGTAGACTCTTGTGATCTAAACTATTCTCGAACCTACGGTAATAACAATAGACTCTTGTCATGAGAGAAAAGAGAGTGTTTTCTTAACTATTGTTAAGTTATTTGGTTAATAAAGTAAATCTAGTCTATTAAAATTTTAAAGTGACAGTTAATTAGGGAGCCACTGAAGAAATTGGACTGTCCAAATCCTGTATAGCAACATTTGATATGCTAGCAACATTAGATTTGCTGGGACTATCCAAATCCTGTATAGCAACATTAGAAACTACCCAAATCCTGTATAGCAAACTTGTATTTCGGAAATAACATCTCTCTACTTCTCACTTTTAAAGGTAGAGATAAAAATTTTGTACATTCTACTTTCCTTAGATTTCACGTTGTGGATTGCTGGGTATATTATTATTGTATTCACAAATTTAAATATTTTATTGGCATAACATTCAAAAGAAAGAAATTAAATGCACATTGCATCTATATAAGTATAACAAATTATAATGAAAATAATATCAAAAAATAATTTTACTATTTCCAACACAAAAATTATGGTGAAATCGATAGGATCCCATCACTCTTTAACTAGAGGTCTCGATTATGAACTCCGAGTATAGAAACAAATCCTTTTGAACCACTGTCTCCTTAAATGGGACTTTTGCTACTGGAATCCTAATTACTCGGAGAATATGGATGTCTTTGCGCTACCTGTTTCAGTTCCATATGACAACTTTTTGTAGGTCGCTGAAAACTAAAGAGGTCATCATTTTAAGATATTAAGAGGTAGGCAAAGTTTGGAGAATCTCTCTTTTATTTAAATATTGCTTCATTTTGCTGCCAATAATTTTCTGATTGTAAGCAATTTTGAGATCTGCATACTATGGTACGGAAACATATTCTGATATCTTGAAACAATTTTGAGATTTGTCTATGACCGAAGTGCTTCGTCTTCTTGAAATACGGAAGAAAATAAATTTGGCATAGAGTGATGTTTCTAGCTTTTGCTTAGATACTTGTTAAAAGAATTAAATTAATTACTCAATTAATCAGTAAACTAATATAGCATAGCAGTGAGATTGAATAAAAGGGAATTGTTTAAGTTGCATAGAATTTTAAAAGGAAAAACACAATAATTCATATATCCCTAGAGCATGATTAACTTTAAAGTCATCAAGAAAGAACCAGATCTAAACTCATGTGCATAATGTCTTCGATTTTCTTTCTCTTTATTTAAGGGACAACTTTCTTCTTAGTCTTTGGATCACTTCTTACTCTTTTCCTATTTTGAGAAAGCGCTTCTTGTAATCTTGATAATGGGACATACTGTTCTCCCATTTTTTTTTATGGTAAGTGGCGTTGTATCTTCTCTGGAGTGCTCACCAATTTCTTTTAAAATAATTGTAGAACTTCTCGATTGTTCTTGAGGTACCCTTTCCTGATTAAGTTGTTTGACCTAAAAGATACAGAAGAGAATAAGTTAGTTAAGGTCCAATATAGACAACAAGTGTAGAAAAAAAGAAAGGTAATTACAGTTTGCTTCGTCACAAATGAAGAACTAGATTGCACTGATGCCATATTGCCAGTACTAGTGTTTGAAACCTACAATAAAATAACATTTTACTATTATTGCTCTTGCTGATGGATATGTTGATGTTGATCCTTAGATTGGTTTCTTGCCATAAGAACGAGGCAGTTTCTACTATTATGCCCTAAAGTTCCGCATGATCCGCACTTCTTTTTCCTACCCTTACTTGATGCTTTTAACAAAGTGAGCTTTTCAGAATCTGATTCTTTTTGAGTTGTCTCATCAATTCCTCTCTTTCTTGATTTTTTTGGTCTCCCTGGTTGTGCTTGGTATATGGGCGATAGTGGTGGTTCTAGCCCCGTCTTAGGCCATTGATCAATACTAACAATTGCCAAGATTGAAAGATCATAACTCTTTAAGTACTGATTAACTGTGTAGCATTCATGAACATAGATTTCAGGCTCATCCTTCTTAACCCATATCGCTGCAATAGCATGATTATAAGGAATTCTTGTCAACTCCCATCTCCTACAGGAACAAATTTTCTCCTTAAGATCAACAGAGAATAGTCTAAGATAGATGTCCTTAATTTGATAGTGAAATTGATCAGATTTAGTGACAATACATTCAGCAGCTTTAGCCTTATTTTTATCTAGCTTCACTACAATCCTCGGACAGATTCTCCGACAATACTTCATCATCTTATCTCTATTTTTTTAAAGTCTGGACATTATAATAAATCTATTTTATAATATAGTTATCCGCACCCCCTACAAATGATATCAGAGCCCAGTAATTTAAAAAGTACAGCAGTGAGATATATGTTAGAATTATTTATGTTAGAGTTATTAGAATTTATATATATTTATTGAATTAATTATGAGAAGACCATTTAAAAATAGAGAAGCTTTTAGAAAAATTAAAGAATCTTTAGTTAGTAATTATTCAGAATATATAAGTCTAAATAAAACAAAAGAAAATCCACAAAGATTAACCTATCTAATTACATTAATATCTAGTATTGAAGCAAAATTAATAATCCATTTAAAATCTAGAAGAATGAGACACATACCACCTAATTATGATAAAATTAGATTTAGATATCCGTCAAGATATTATAAAAATAATTTAAATGAATAAAGAACAAAAATACAAAGAATTAAAATAATTTATTTCTGAAAAACGTAAAGAATTAAAAATAAGAATAGAAAGACTACATTATAATATATTTGCCGGAGTTAGTAAAAACTCAATAAATACAGAAAAAGATGAAATATAAAAATTAGAATCACAAATAGATAGTTTAGAATATATATATCAACATGAACTATTCACAATAAAATGAACAAAGAAGAATTTATAATAGATGAAAAAATATATGAAAATCACGAAAGACTAAAAATAAAAATAATATTTTCTAATCTAGAAAGAAGATATAAAAAAAATAGGAGAACATTTATATCTAATGTTAGAAAAAGAAGAATTAAAATTAGAAGATAAATTGACAACAATGGTAAAAATAGAAAAAGAAAATGAAGAAATAGATAGAAAAAATTAAACAACAAACTACGGAAGAAATACGAAAAATAGAAGAAACTAAAAATAGTAGAATTGGTGAATTAGAAAAAGAACTACAAATGTTAAAAGAATTGTACGAACAAAGACAAAAGGAAAATGAAGAAAAAGATAGAGAACAAAAATTACTGAACGAGATAAATCAATTTAAAGAAAAATTAGAAATAAATAATATAGATGTTGAAGAGACAGATAATTATGACTCAGAAGATAGTGAAACATATACAGAAATAAGAAAACCTATATATTATAAAAGTAAATTTAAAAGACACAATGAATATGATAAATGGACACAAAAACAAATAGTTAATAAAAATTATAACTTTTTAGACCTAGACTGTGTAATAGATACAGAAAAAACAATACAATTATGGATAGGATAGATGACAAAACAATTATTAGATAATAATATAAACATAACAGATGCACCATAATATATAGAAAGAACACTAATAGGATCAGTAAAACTATGGTTTTTAAATTTAACTGAAAATAGTAAGAAAGTATTAAGAGCTAATAAACTTATGGAAGGAACATCATCAACAACAACTAGACTAACACTTATAGAATTATTGAAAAAATATGAAACAGCTATAAAAGATGAATTTGGTAGTATGACAACAATAGAAGAAGAACAAGATGAAGAAAGAGATACAAATAGGAATTTAATGTTAAAATTAACAATATGTAATATGTGTTATATAGACGAATGATTAAATTTTTGGGCAAACATTGCCACACTTAAAATAGTTTTGAAAGACTTATTAAATTCTCTCTCCCTCTCCCTCTCCCTACCTTCTCTCTTCTCGGCCCCGGGCCCCGTCGCTGACCTTCGGAGCCGACCTCCGGTCGACCGTCGTCGTTGACCCGACCCGATCTCCGGCTCCGGTCGCCGGCCACCGGCGCGACCACCGGCGCGACCTTCGGCGTCAGCCCGCCGACCCCTCCCTCCCTCCCCCATCGCCGAATCCGGCGAGATCCACCCCCCAACCCCCCCTCGGTCTCCAGCAGCCGCTGACCGACCCCCTCCCCCCAGCAGCCGCCGATCGACCGACCCCCCCTCCAGCAGCCGCCGATCGACCGACCCCCCCTCCAGTAGCCGCCGATCGACCGACCCCCCCCTAAGCAGCCGCAGCTCGGCCTCAGCCAGCCGCCGCCGCCGCAGCTCCGCCTTCACCCGCCAGCTGCTCGGTCGCCAACAGCTGCAGCACCCGGACGCCGACCAGACGCCGCCGACCAGTTCAGCCGGCCTCCAGCAGCCGCAGCTTCATCTCAGCACCGAAACTCACCGGAACCCGGTCAACGCTGGGTTCGGGTTTTCCGGCTTGGTCTACAAGCGTGATCCGGTGATCTCTAACCTTTGATATTTCATTTCTCGCTATTTCATTTTATTCCCCGTTTCCTGCTAGTTTTATTTGATTTGCAGTTGATTTACTGATATTGTCCGTATCTGTTGTTGCTGTTGCTGTTGCTGTGGCTGTGGTTGTTTTCTTGCACTGCTTTTGTTTGGGTATCTGCTTGTGATTTGTGGATATTATCTGTTGTTTACTGTTGCTATTGTCTGTTGTTTGTTGTTGCTGTGACTGTTGTCTGTTGTTGCTGTTGTTGTGGTCGTTTCTTGCCTTTGAGTATATTTTCTTATATTTTCCTATATAGTGGCTGTGAGCGGTAATGGTTGGATAGGGTCATGTCTGAGGGGGTTGGGGTGTGGGGCAGTTGTGGGGGCGGGGGATGCGGTAAGGGCGGGAGTGGGAGGGAGGCCAAGGTATGGCTGCGGGGGCGGTAGGGGAGGGCGGGGGGATAGTGTTGGTAGGCTGAGGGTTGGTTCTTGGAATATAGGGACCCTTCAGGGTAAGTCTATAGAGCTTGTGAAGATTCTTAAGAAAAGGAGGATCAATATCGCGTGTATTCAAGAGACCAAGTGGGTAGGGTCTAAGGCTAGGGATGTGGATGGTTACAAGCTGTGGTACTCTGGGAGCGAGAGGCGGAGGAATGGAGTTGACATCTTAGTAGATGAAGAGCTTAGAGGCCAGGTAGTAGAGGTTAAGAGGATCAACGATAGGTTGATGACTATTAAGTTGGTCATTCGGGGGTTTACCCTGAATGTGTGTAGCGCTTATGCGCCGCAAGTAGGCTCGGAGGGGGAGGAGAAGTTGCGGTTTTGGGAGGCTTTGGAGGAGGTGCTGAGAGGCGTGCCTAGCTCGGAGAAGATTTTTGTAGCAGGAGATTTCAACGGGCACATCGGCGCGTTACCGGGAGGCTTTGGTGATGTGCATGGTGGTTTTGGTTTTGGGGTGAGAAATGAAGAGGGGGCTACCCTTTTGGAGTTCGCAAGGTCCTTTGGGCTGGTGGTGGTGAACTCGGGCTTCCCGAAGAAGGACGATCACCTCATCACCTTTCGAAGCGCGATGGCCAGGACCCAGATTGACTTTATGTTGATCAGGAAAGGGGATAGGGTGTTGTGTAGGGACTGTAAGGTCATCCCGAGTGAGAACCTTTCGACCCAGCATAGGCTCTTGGTCATGGACTTGGGTATAAAGACGAATAGTAAGAGGAGGAGTAAGGAGTGTAGACCTAGAATTAAGTGGGGCGGTTTAACGCCAGTGAATGCGTGAGAGATAGGGGAGAAGTTGGCGGGAATGGGGGTGTGGGAGTGTAGGGGGGACGTGGATAGTATGTGGGATAGGGCGGCTAGGTGCATCAGGGGGAAGGCAAGTGAGGTGTTGGGTGTTTCTAGGGGCCGGGCCGGGCACCATCAGGGGGATTGGTGGTGGAATGAAGAGGTGGAGAAGAAAGTACGGTCCAAGAAAGAGGCGTATGCTAAGTTGGTGGAGAGCAGGGACGAAGAAGAGAAGCGGGTAAACAGGAAAGAGTACAAGCTAGCTCGGAAGGAGGCTAAGTCAGCAGTCACGGTAGCTAAGACGGCCGCGTTTGAGAGCCTGTATGCGGGGTTACAGGGGAAAGGAGGGGAGAAAAAGTTGTTTAGACTTGCTAAGGCTAGGGAGAGGAAGGGCCGTGACCTCGATCAGGTGAGGTGCATTAAGGGGGAGGATGACAGAGTGTTGATGGAGGACAGACATATTAAGAATAGATGGAAGTCGTACTTTCATAGGCTCTTGAATGACGAAGGGGATAGAGCTATTGTGTTAGGGGAACTGGAGCATTCAGAGGAGTGTCGGGAGTTTAGTTATTGTAGACGTTTTAGGGTAGAAGAGGTTAGAGAGGCTGTTCGCAGCGGAGGGGTAGGGCGACGGGGCCGGATGAGATACCGGTGGAGTTTTGGAAGTACGTTGGAGAGGATGGGGTAAGGTGGTTGACTGGTCTGTTTAACGAAATCTTCAAGACGGCAAAGATGCCCGAGGCTTGGAGGTGGAGTACCATGATCCCTCTTTATAAAAATAAGGGTGACATCCAGTGTTGCAATAACTATAGGGAGATTAAGTTATTGAGTCACTCTATGAAGATTTGGGAGAGAGTGGTCGAGGGGAGGCTGAGACGGATAGTGTCTATTTCAGAAAATCAGTTTGGATTTATGCCTGGGCGCTCGACGACGGAGGCAATTCACCTGGTACGGAGGTTGGTGGAACAGTATAGGGAAAGGAAGAAGGATCTGCACATGGTGTTTATCGACCTAGAGAAGGCTTACGACAAAGTTCCCAGGGAGGTGCTTTGGAGATGCTTGGAGATGAGTCGAGTCCCGATGGCTTATATCAGAGCAGTTAAAGATATGTATGATGGAGCGAAAACTCAGGTAAGGACGGCGGGAGGAGACTCAGAGCATTTCATTGTCTTGACAGGATTGCATCAGGGATCTACTCTTAGTCCTTTTTTGTTTGCTTTGGTGATGGATGTATTGACGCGGCGTATTCAAGGGGAGGTGCCTTGGTGTATGCTTTTTGCAGACGATGTAGTTCTGATTGACGAGACCCGAAAGGGTGTGAATGACAAATTAGAGGTGTGGAGACAAACTCTTGAGTCTAAAGGGTTCAGGTTGAGCAGAAGCAAGACAGAGTATTTGGAATGCAAGTTTAATGACGTGAGGTTGGAGGACGAGGTGGCCGTGAAGCTGGATTCGCAGGAGGTATGTAAGAGGGATAGTTTCAAGTATCTCGGGTCCGTGATACAGGGTAACGGTGAGATTGACGAGGATGTCTCGCACCGTATCGGGGCGGGATGGTTGAAGTGGAAGCTCGCGTCGGGGGTGTTGTGTGATAAGAAGGTGCCGCCCAAGCTTAAAGGCAAATTCTACAGGATGATAGTCCATCCGGCCATGTTGTATGGAGCGGAGTGTTGGCCAGTTAAGAACTCTCACATCCAAAAAATGAAGGTGGCGGAAATGCGGATGTTGCGCTGGATGTGTGGGATGACTCGAGGGGATAGAGTTAGGAATAAGACTATCAGGGAGAAGGTTGGTGTGGCTCCAGTGGAGTGCAAGATGCGGGAAGTCCGATTGAGTTGGTTTGGACATGTGAAGAGGAGGGACACGGATGCCCCGGTCCGTAGGTGTGAGAGGCTAGCGTTGGATGGTTTTAGGCGGGGGAGGGGGAGGCCGAAGAAGTACTGGGGTGAGGTGATTAGGCGGGATATGGAGCAGCTACAACTCACCGAGGACATGACCGTAGATAGGAAGGTCTGGAGGGCGCGAATTAGGGTGGAAAACTAGGGTCAGTTTGGGGCGTTAGGGTAGGGAAGTATTTGGTGGGTGTTTTATTCCTGTTATTCTTCCTATTCTTTTTTATTCCTATTTTCTATTCTTCTTCTTGTTATGCTTTCGGTGTTCCATGTTCTATTACGAATCTGGGTGTTTTCCGATGTTTCCTACTACTTATGGGTGCCGTATTTACGTTATGAAATCCTGTTCTGTGCGTTACTTTATATTTGTGTGGTGTCTCGTGTCTTGAGCCGGGGGTCTATCGGAAACAACCTTTCTACTTCTTCAGAGGTAGAGGTATGGACTGCGTACATCTTACCCCCCCAGACCCCACTAGGTGGGAATACACTGGGTTTGTTGTTGTTGTTGTTGTTGTTGTTATATAGACGAATATACTTGCGCATTTAAAGAATATTATTATAAAGGAGCATATAGTATAGAAGAAAGTAAGAAAATTATATTTTAATAAATTATCCGAACCATTTAGTTCAAAGATAATAAAAAGTTGGGAAGAAGTAAAAATAGTAGATATGTTAGGAGCAAGAATAAAATTTTTACAACAATGGTATAGAAACTTATGTGAAAAATATAGAGAAGAATTAAAAATGGAAAAAACATTAATAAAAAATTTAGCATGTTGCAAAAATAAAATAGCACCCCAATTTGGATGTGAAGAAAGATATTATAAGAAGAGAAAAAGACACAAGAAATATAAGAAATATAAAAAATCAAAATATAAATACAAGAAACCAAGAAAAAGATATTATGTAAAAAATTATAAATACAAAAGACCATATAGAAAGAAGAAATCTATAAAAGAATGTACTTTTATAATTGTGGAAAGTTAGGACATTTAGCTAGAGATTGTAAATTACCTAAAAATCCAAAAAATAAACAAATATCAGAAATAAAAATAGATAATACAGAATATATGCAGATAGATTATATAGATTATGAATTAGAAAGTGAGAATAGTATATATAAAATTTTAGAAAACGAAACAAATACTGAAATAGATAGTGAAATAGATGAATCAAATGACTGAAGAAGATATAAAAATAATAACAAAGGATGAATATTATGTATATGCCAAAAAGAACATGTAATAGACTGTAGATATGCAAAAGGTAAAGCTAGTATACCACTAGTAACGAAAAGAATAATTAATAAAGAGATAAATGATATAAAAAGTAAAGGAGATCCAATAAAATATGTACACCTTGGAGGTACAGAAATATTAATAAAAACATGTTTTAGAGAATGAATAGATACACCAATAGAATTATATTTAGCAGATGATAGAATTATAAAACCTATAGAAAAAAGCATAATAACTGCCGTAAAAGGAAATTTAATATATCAAAAATTTAAATTTATAATAAGTGCAAATTATTCAGTAGCGGTAACAGATAGGAGTATAGATAAATCACTAGTATTATATTGGAAAATATCAGGAATAGAATTAACTCCAGGAAGTAAAATATTTATAGCAAGATGCAAAAATTTATATGTATTAACAACAAAACATAAAATAGCAGGAAAAAATAAGATTAACAAGATACGAATAGAAAGCCCATTTGAACAAATTGTAAAAACAATAGATTATAATGATTATAGCTATAGAGACATAGATATAGAAGAAAATTTAGAAATAGTAAATGATAGAATAAGTACAACAAAAAGAATAGTTCCAAGAATATATAAGAACCCTAAAAGAGAGATTTGTTGCTTTTCCGCCGCTCTGTGCTTTCCAAAGTGTCTTAATTATATTTCCCTTGTTGGCTTTTATACTAGGCCAATTTATGCTTGGGTGGAGTGGAGCCCGCAACAGTACCCCGCTTTATGCGAGGTGCCGCCTGATTTGTTGCGTCGCTCTAAGTGAGGCGCCGCCTGGTCTGTTGCGCCACTCCAGGTGAGGCGCCGTGGGCTAATCGCGCTGGTCCACTGGAAATTGCCTTGAAAAATTCCACGAAGGCATGGAGGCACGATTTTGGAGCATGCGTCATAGGCTAATCACCCTGGTCCACTGGAATTTATTTTCCACTATTTTTTTTTTAGGTATAGCACTTTTTCCTTTCAGCTCATTGCTCCGCTACCTGATCCAACCTTCCCAGCTTGTTTTCCAACTCCTTCCGGTGTCTGCGATACTCCATATAATCAACTCACAACATCAATTATCACTTGCTTCATAATATACATCCAATTTTGTCCAAATCTATTAGAAATTTACCCTGCATCACTAATCACGTCGATGAGATACGGAACACAATTAAGTCTTAAATGTAATAAGAATGGCATATTTTGACTCTCAGAACAAGTCCAAATATGAGTGAATATCGGTGATTGGACATATAAATACGTCCAAAATTACCACCCCACACTTAAAACCTTGTTCATTCTCGAACAAGCAACAACACAATACCTAATTAAGCTCCGTATCATAACCTAAGAGTAATTCTTGCGTTGGGCACTTACAATTTATAATAATGACTTTTCATCTCAAAACATTTCTAAAATACTTTTATGCACATGGACAATTTCTTTCAAACCTCATTATCTCAACAATGGTATCTAATTTGTTGGTAAACTTAATCAAATCACTCAATCTAACAACACAATAAGTAATCCAGACTTTCTTCCGCATGCACCCTCACAACAAGAAGGTTTCCCCATACTACTCAAATTTTTTCATAACATTACATAAGGGGAATGTCAAATTTATATCACTCACTCTAAACAAAGAATTCATACATGATAGAAAATGAACCATAAGCTTGCCGTAGTGTACTACTACACTAATAGTCGGATGTTAGGATGAAGGATAAACTAGGTTTTTATGGTTGTAATGTAGGCTAAGGGACGGATAGAAACTATTTAGGAAATAGTGACTAATCTCCCCAAGTGCTTTAATACATGTCAATATACAATCAAAATCACACTCTAACAACCCAATTTCTACTTTATTACCTTTACATATCATTTGCTTCACCCCAATCTCATTAAGCACATTAACATCCACTATGGCGGGAGTATTTTTCTCTTACATCATGATTCAATTTTTCGTTTTTCTTCACACCCATTTACTGTTACGCACCCCTCTAATAGCCAGCCTCAACTAAAGCTATTCGCCTTGGTTGAGGTGCACAATGTCCAAGGCGGACCGGGCCAAAACAGGTTCATTGTAAACAAACCAGACTACAAAAACTGAAATTTCTTTCAAATTTTCTATGACTCCCAACCATCACAATTAAACAAACAAATAATTATTTCTTTAGGGCTTCACTTTCACCTCTCCTTCTTCAATTTCACACTCTTTGCTCATTTAATCATCTATACTAAAATGCTTAGGAGCTTTGGATCGAATAAAGGTCTATCAAAGAAAGAAATAGCCTACATGAGGCTACCAAAGAAATCAGTTTATAAGATCAACAGGGCTAGGGATATGCACAAGAGTAGGTAAATAAGGTCTCAAAATTTTGGCTATCAAAGAAATGCCTACATCATTTCCTATAACTAACACCCTTTATTTCCCTTTGTAAACACACCAGGCAAGTTCTAGACATTCCTATACATGTAGAGTACAAACAAAAACTCTCA
This sequence comes from Capsicum baccatum var. pendulum, assembly GCA_030864225.1. Classification (NCBI taxonomy): domain Eukaryota; kingdom Viridiplantae; phylum Streptophyta; class Magnoliopsida; order Solanales; family Solanaceae; genus Capsicum; species Capsicum baccatum. The sequence goes on along the minus strand of CM061558.1, from coordinate 165,515,589 downwards.
CTCTCTTGGTGCATTCTAGGAATCAAGTCGGATCCTTATGGTTCCCGATCTTGTTCTTTGTCTAACTCAAATTAAGCGAACAAAGCATTTACAATTAACTTCTTTTTAATTTAAGACATTAAAACCAATTCATTCCAAGTCACTGTACCAATGTCCCAGCACAAAGCACTACTCCACAAGTCGTGATTGAGTTCTCATCAATTTTGATCTTCAAAAGACTACCCCTTAAGACGATCGTCATCCATCTATCATATGGGAGGGTAACTAGCTATGATTGTTTATCTCGAATTACCTTAAGGGAACAAATGAGAATTGCCATTGGGGGAAAAAATTAATACTTTAAACTAAAACAATACGCGAAAATTGCCTTAAGGACAAATTGCAGCAATCCAAACTTTGAACTTACTAACTATTATAGACATAGTGTTCTAAATAGTTAGAAATACCAAGTTTAACATCCAAACACAAAAGTAAAATCATCCCAAAATAGAAATAAAGATAATTTTTTCCAACTAACTTAAACCAAAGAAAAAAGAATAAGTAATGAGAATTCCACTAACCCCCCCGTAAAAAGAAACACTGTCCCAATGCTTGCAAAATAAGCATAGTATGAGGTAGCAATGGACTCCCTGATCACATGTCAACATCTAATTCTGGGTAATAGTCTGCTACCTCCAAGTCCGGATCATCATCATCTGCATCTTCCTCCTCTGACTTTGAATCGAAAGCACGTAGTCGATGCTCCTAGTCAGTAGGAACATCGTCATCAACTGGCTCTCTAAAATCAGGGCTTATCCGTAGCATGGTCCTTGTAGAATAACTAAGAATATAGTCCAACTCTACAACTCTAATCTTCTGCTGGGTAGCTGGGTGCCCACTAACCCATAATTAAAGCATCTGTAGCCTGTACATTCAGGTAGTGATCTCAACGTTCTGAGCCTGATGCTCGAGCAAAGTCAATGCAACACCATAAGCAGGACCCCCCTTAGTACGGGATACATCAACAGGGCTAGTGATTACAGGCAGCCTATAGTCCAGGTCCTCCTCATCTACCCCCTGATCTCACAAAAATTTTGTAAGTAAACCCTCAAAGCCATACCTGCTATCCGAATGAAGACTCGCCTTTTTCATAGCCAAGAAAATCACTGCACCTACATTCACATCAACATCGTCAAATCAAGCAACGATTGTTAACAGTAATGATGAGAATTCCAGGGTTGAGGCACCTCTGACAATCTTACAGATTTCTATTCTTATCGTATTTTAGTTGGTTCTCAGGTTGTTGATTCGCAGGGTTTATAACACGATCATGGTCTCCCGACCTATAATCTTATACCTACATGAACTTTGCAACTACATCATTGAGCAAGGTTGCAATAATCCATTTAGATGTATATGGCTATCTTCCAACGATTGAACTAAACAAGGGTTCTAGGTATATCCCTATCCTAGATACTAATTCAAATCCTTTATTTTATAAAAGGATGAGAACCTTGCTCCTTAATTTCTCCGTTCTATCCTACGATTCTCCTTTCGGATGCACATAGAAATATCGATTAATTCTAATGGTGGCCACTAATAAAAATAGTAAGTACAAGAAATTAAGAATATCCTATATGATAATCCAACAAGAACTAGATAAAGAATATCAAAGAGTAATCATACTCTTGGCCTCAACCCCAGAACAAGGGTGTTTAGCCACTCATGTCTGAATTCACCATTAACAAATAAATAATTAATCATATCAAAAATTAATCTTGAAGTAAAGAAGTTTCAAGAATATCTAAGAACCCTAAAAGAGAGATTTTTTTTTTTTTGCCGCTCTGTGCTTTCCAAAGTGTCTTAATTATGTGTCCTGTGCTATCTTTTATACTGGGCCAATTTATGCGTGGATGGAGTGGAGCCTGGATCGTGGGCATCAAAGCGCCTCTCTATGCAAGGCGGCGCCTGAGCTGTTGCACCACTCCAAGTGAGGCACTACCTGGTCTGTTGCACCACTCCAGGTGAGGCACCACGGGCTAATCACCCTGGTTCACTGGAAATTACCTTGAAAATTCCACTAAGGCATGAAGGCACAGTTTTGGAGCCTGCATCGTGGGTTAATCTCCCTAGTCCACTAGAAATTATTTTCCACTATTTTTTTAGGCACAACACTTTTTCCTTTCATCTCATTGTTCCGCTACCTGATCCAACCTTTCCATCTTGATTTCCAAATTCTTCCAGTGTCCGCGATCCTCTATAAAATCAACTCACGACATCAATCATCACTTGTTTCATAATATGCATCCAATTTTGTTCAAATCCATTAGAAATTTACCCTGCATCACTAATCACGTCGGTTAGATATGGAACACAATTAAGGCTTAAATTCAATAAGAATAGCATAGTTTGGCTCTCAGAACAAGTCTAAATATGAGTGAATATTGATGATTAGACATATAAATACGCCCAAAAGCAGTGAACACATTGTATGTTTGACATCGAGATTTATGTGGGTTAAATAAATACTCAACATCAATATAATCAATAAGATTGGGACTGGAATCTTTAGAATAAAATATGATCATATGTTTGATCCCATTTCGATGTTTCCTAGTAGGAGCAGAACTATACCTTGCTAATAAATTAATCGAAAAGGCTATCTCGGGCCTTGTAGTATTTGCAAGATATATGAGTGCACCAATTGCACTAAGCTGTGATACTTCATAACCAATCCAAATTGGTATATTTATCATTTCAGCAAATAATCTATTGCTTTTGAAAACTCTCGAAGAGTTCTAATATTTTTCAAGGTATAAGCTTATACAATATAAGGATTATATATAAGTTTCCCAGAAACTTTTATATGCTTCAAACATTTGGAATCCTCAAAAAAGTGTTCATACAAATTTTGTCGAGTGACAATATTCAACATTTCATGAGTGACATCTTCAAGTATCTAGACTTTAAATCAAATAAGTTTTATGCTTACCAAAATGCATCCTTTCACGTTACTTGATAAATGTTTCTACGTTAGCATGCTTAAATATGTACAGAATTTGGATCCTCGTAATCTTTCACAATATTGCACCAACATTGTATCAAAAATATTGATGATATATCCTTTCTTATCGGTTCACAGTGTGACATAACATTTTGAGATCTCATCACTTCATTATTTTTAGGTACTTGAACCTCTGATCAGGTTTCATGAAGTGTAATATCTAGGCTCTTTAAGAGCACATTGCCTTATTATTATGATTATTTTCTCCTTATCCTTTTCAAGGATTATTTCATCTGGAATCGATTGGTCTACCATGCATCACACATGCATAGACTTTGTCCTTTAGGGACATAACATAGGAACACTTGCATCTTAAATATGAGATGCTTCGGCATTTGACTTGAATTATCTTTGGAATGAGGATCTAGTGATAATTCCTAATATATTTCATAGCTTGCTTCTAATCTCCCCTTATGTTAAGAAAACTAGCATACATCCTCCATCCGTTTTAAGGAATCCATCTTTGTGCATCATGGTATATTCATTAATCTTATACCTCACATCAAAATTATTAGATGGAATAGTTGGTTCCTGACCTTGAACCAACTGAAAGGGAAGAAATAATCATAATTTATTGGTCTAATGCATACAAGTGTTATTGTATGCAACATATCATATTTCAGATCAACACATGAAACTTTGTTCTCATTAGCAATGGTTTAGCTATTTATCAAAGGCATTCAATGCCAAACCATCATCATTAAGATGAATTGTCTTGATTGGACAATCTAAAAATTATAGTCTTAACTCAATTTATATTGTGCAAGTAACTTTATGAATGTCAAGGTGCAGGTTGACAATAAATGTACAAGTGATCATCTTATATCGATGCATCTTAATAGATCACATGACTGGTGAACGGGCCTATATTCACCTTTTATACTTTTTAGATTTTGAGAGATCAAATCCCAACATTAGTTGGTCCAACCAGCTTATAATGAGAACAAGAACCATTAAAAGTTCATGAAGAATTTCTAGTTCTTCAATATATGTTTAATACTCACTATGCACATCTTTGGGATGTTGCAATCGTTCATGTCAATTAATGAACTTATTTATAGTAGTAAACTTCAAGTTTACCATGACATGTGCTTTTTGATTTAGTAAATTTCAGATTTACTACTTCAGAAGTAGATTTCAAAATAACTCTTCTCAGTTATTTAGCCTTTTTTGGAGGTGAGTTGTGATATCTTCACAACTAAAAGCACGTTTGAATTTATATGCAGTCATATTCACCCAGGGTATAAATCTATATTTATAATAATCAAAATTCTCATTCCTCAGGAATGGAATATAATCGTGCCTTAAGAATATCAAATTATGGTAACTTAGAACATCTTTCAAGATCAAGATATGCAAGTCTGTGAAAATATTATTATTTTTTGTCACTTTTTCACATTTATGTGCATTCATTCGATCACTTGTCTTCTTTCAGACATGTTATGTACTGTTGCCACATTCACTTCAGGAATGGAGCATATTTAATAGGACATGTTTCATGATTTTTCATCAAAAAACACATTTAGATGCTTGTTTACACCCATAAATAGATTTCTTCAATAAAAACTAAACATGATTTAGAGAGGGCGGTGTAACACTCGGTAAAATTTTATATAAACTTCTTCATAGATATCACCATGAAGAAAAGTATTATTAACATCTAAATGAAAAACTTCTCAGTTATTCTTCAATGCAATGGCTAAAATACATCTGATAGTAGTCATCTTGACTATTAAGAGAAAGTTTTATTATAATCAATACCTTCTCTCTATACATCACTTCTAATCACCAATCAAGCTGTTAGTCTTTTAATGGTTTCATCAGAGTTCTGTTTGACTTTATAGAACCATTTAAAGGAAGTATTTTTTTCAACAAGAAGAATAATAACACTCATGCGTTGTTTAACTATAAAGCCACAAGTTCTTTATTCATGGATTTTTGCCAACCTAGATGATTTGCTGCTTGAATATAGTTAACATATTCTTATATATTTGTAATAGAGTTGACCATGAATTAATTATTAGAAGACAAAGCATTAAAAAAACAAGGAACTTAAGAGTAATGGGACTGAGAAAATCGGTAGTAGTCATATTTGTAAGGTGAAGAGCATTACAAATATAATCTTTTAAATAATCAAGCTTCTTATGAGTCTTAGAAAATTTTCTTGGCATAGTATAAACAATAGGTAATTGACAAAAACTTAGAGTCATATCAGAAGTGGAGCTAGTGGGTGACTCATCACTGAAAGTTGATGGAAGTTGAAGTCTAGTAGTAGTCATATTTGTAAGGTGAAGAGCATTACAAGTATAATATTCCAAATGATCAGCCTTCTTATGAGTCTTAGAAGATTTTCTTAGCATAGTATGAACAATAGGTAATTGAGGAGAACTTTGAGTCATATCAGAAGTTGAGGCATAGTAGTGGATAAAACTACTGGATCATGAATAGATTCATAATCAGTAGAGTAATCTAATAAAGGAATGAAAGATTGTGATAGAGAAGTTGAAGAATCTGACACATCAGAAGAAAATATAGTAAAAGAAAAGGCAGATTGTGACATAAAAGAAAAATATTCTTCATGAAAACTAACATTCCTGAAAATTATATTTTTCTTAATTTGTTTAATACTTTATATCTCTTCTTTTCATATGAATATCTTATAAAAACACAAGGTGTTGCTTTAGGATCAAATTTAGTTCTATTTATAGATAGAGTAGATACAAAACATAAGCACCCAAAATATTTTAGATGATCATAGGATGATTTATTCTTGAATAAAACTTCAAAAAAGTTTTTGGATTCAAAACAGTTGAGGAACATCTGTTATGGAATAAGTTGTAGTTAAAAGACATTTCCTCAATAACTAATAGGAAGATGAGATTGAAATAAAAGAGTTCTTGATGTTTTCAATAAATGCTTGTATTTTCTCTCCACTACTTCATTTTGTTGTGAAGTATAAACACACGTTATTTGATGAATAATTCTCTTGAAAAGAAAGAAATCAGATTGTACTTTCTATTTTCTAACCCAAAAGCATTATCAGTTCTTAAAATTTTAACTTTAAAATTGAGCTGTCTTTCTACCATACAAAGAAAACATTGAAGGATGAAAAAAGTATGTAATCAAAAGATCTTTCCAAGAAGCTCTATTAAAGTCATCAACAATTATAAGAAAGTATTTAAAATTATCATGTGTAGTAGATTTGTATGGTCCCCAAGTATCAACATGCATTAGATCAAAAATAGATTTAGTGAAAACAACACTAAAAGATAAAGATAGCTTAGATTGTCTTGATATGCTACAAATAACACAAGAAAAAGAAAAATTTAAACAAGATACAAAATTTGAAAAAATAAATTATATTATTTCTTGGGATATGTCCTAATCTGTAGTGCCATAGTTTTTCTTTTACATTGGAATCAAAATAACTTGAACAAGAAGTAAATTTATCTCCTAAAAATTAGAAAAGAATAGACTATGAAGATTAAAACTAGGTAGGCTCTGTGTAGAAACCTTTGAATGACTTTAATTTGAGATTATATAGACCTTCTTGCTCTCTACCAAGCACCTGAGGGCTCTTTAGTAAAGAGCTCTACAACATGAAACAAGTGTTAAAGGTGAAAAGAATAAATTTCTGAAGTTATTTACTCAATTTATGAATAAAAATTAGATTGAACCTAAAAAATGAAATATATAAAAATTTTTTTAGTGTTACATTATGTAGGAAAGAAACAGATTCTGAATGAATAACTTTGACCTTGTAGGAGTTAGGAGTAGTTATCGTCATAGATTTAGGAAGAAGGTTAAAACTTTTAAAATATTTTATCAAAAGTCATGTGCTCAGATGCTCCACTATCTAATATTCAAGAATCACTGTCAATTATAAACAAGCAAGCTTAATAATTAAAGAACTTAGACATACCAACACATGTTATGTTTGCAAATGCATCTACATTTTCTGCATCTCTGGGATCCAACTTTTGCAAAAGTTACAAGAGTTGTGTAATATTATCTTAGCTTAAAGAGTTCAGATTTGTGACATTCTCTATAGTCTGTTGAGATCCTTCTCCTGTGTTAAAAACATTATCAGCAACATGTTTCTTTTAATATTTTTTAGATTTAGTGAATTTAAAATCAATGAAAAAATAATGAATTTTATAACAGCGGTCAACGCCATGTCCTATTTTCTTGCAATAATTATACACCGGAGAACTATTCTTAATAGAATTTTCATCTTGAGTTTGATACTCATTGAATTTTTTTCCCTATTATTATCAATAAAGAAAGAGGTTGATTCTCCTGGATTAGCAGGAGTAGTATGAATTTTTCTTTGCTTTTCATCTTGAATAACAAGGGAGTAAGCCTGATCAATAATGGGTAGAGGGGAAGACAACAAAATATTAATCCTAACACCTATGAAAGTGACATTAAGCCCCATGAGAAAATGAAGAAGTCTCTCGTCTTGACGAGCCTTCTTATCTTTTTCTTTTGCTCTACATTCACACTCACATGTATATTCATACAATGTATTTAGTGCATCTAACTTATTCCATAAACTCTAATTTTGTAAAATAAGTAGGGATACTAAAATTTCCTTGAAATGCTGCATTTAAATCTGGTTGAAGTTGAAAAAGTTTAGCACCCTGACCAAATCTATCTTCTAGGTTAGACCACGATCATATCATTGCATCTTGACCAAGCTCCTTGAAATCTTGTATTAGCATTAGGACAAACTAGGAATCCATTAATGAATCCTAGCTTGTTCTTTGCTGAGAGAGTTATAATAATTGTCCTTTTCCATCCACCATAGTTTCTCCCATCAAAGATGGTGGAAGCTAGGTTCATACCTGGATAATCAAAAGGGTGAATGTGGAAAGCGCGTGAAGAGTCCCCTATATTAATTGCAGGGACACTATCACTTCTTTTAGACTGTGAAGTGTTAATAACAGAAGGTTATTTTGAGGGAGATACATCAGCCATCTTTAAAAATGATAAAAATGAAGTCAGAATTAAGGTCTGAAATTAAAAAATCTGCACTTGATACCATGAAAAAAAATAAACAAAGCAAAGCATAAAATTTTCCTTCAACATCCTTTATTTATTGAGTCTAAAGTTAATATATAAATAGTACAAGGAATTTTTTGTTTAGTCCCTTTGTCCATTTTTATTTGAAAATTAACTGTCTAACATTACTCATTCAGATTGAAAAATTAAGAAATAATTTACCTTTTTGTGTCTACTTTACTGTTGTTATAAATACCATTCACTTTCCACCATTTCAAACTTATGATTAACATGGTGATGTAGTAAATTTATATTATTATTTATTAATTATTTCTTCAAGTCAAATATGAATAAATAAAAATGAAGAGATAAAGTATTACATACTAATCATAACAAATATTTTCTCTCTTTGTAAGAAATTCTTCCGCGATATGCACAATTCTAATGTGTGTTGTGGCCAAAATGCCTAGAGGGCAACCAAACAGTTTAAAATGATAGCTAATCAGAGTGATATGGAGATAATAAACAAAGCTTTATAATAGCTAGTCAAAGTGACATGGATATAATAAACAAAGCGTTATATGCATAGGAGTATCATGATTCAGACATGGAGAAGTGTGAATGATTAACAAAGAAAGTATTGATGAATCCTTATAAGATGTTTCTATTAATCTCGATGATCATTTCTAGCGAGCTAAATACTTGTGCCAACACCAATGTCCACTTCTATTGAGACGGTTGAAAACATATCCATATGACTAGAAAAGCGAGCAACCTAGAGAAGACCTCGATGAGAACCCCTACCAATAGAACAATAATTTTAGGTGAAGGAATATTCTCAATCTAAATCTATCATTAAATATGTACAAACCCCAAAATAAACTAGATCTAACTCATGCAATAAAAGAACAAGAGAAATGGGTTGCATTGTTCATGGGGAACAAATTTGTTTCAAAGGTTATGGAACTCAACTACATTCTCCAAAATAGTTGAGGGTGAAATGATCGTGCAATTGCAACGAGCTAAAATGGATATAGGGAAACTAAAAATGGAAGCATGTCTTATCTTATAGGTGGCAGGTAACTCACCTTCCATATATTAGGCCATAGAAAGGTTTATTTCAATAACAAGATCTATATATCAAATCCAATGTTTATTATTATAACCAAGATTATTTTAGTAAAGTTTGTAACATAAAGGATAGGGATCAAGTGCTATACTTAAGACATTGCACAATGAATAGAAGACCAGTAATTGTAAAGGTGTGATGTTGTCTTGATTACAAGGAAGTTTCCAGAGTGATTCTCTTTTGAATTAAATTATCCAACTTACCACTCAATTATTAAAATAAGGTTCATTAAAGCCGATTGAATATGTATCAGGAAGACATGTTTATGTTGATGAATGTACTTCAAAGAGAATAAAATATATCATTTGCAAGAATGCTAATAGAGTTGGATGTCACTAAGTTAATGTTTGTATCTATTAAAGAAAAGAATTCTAATAGCAAAGTATTAATTTCATCAAAAGACGATCTATGAATGAAAAATGATCTATTATGAAACTTGTCTATAAATAAATTATAATTGTAACACCAACCACAAATGAAGCTAGATACTCCTACTCAAAGAAATGGTGTCAAACATAAAACTATTTGGTGTAAAACAGTGGGTCTAATGAAAACTAATATTGAAAAGAATAAAATTTGGAATATCCTAATAAGTCTAAGGGTTGTGCAAATAGCACCTAATTAGGATGTTAACCGGAAGGATGTCAAAGGGAGGTCAACAACCAAACAATGCAAACTAAACCTAATGAGAGTAACTGGATTACTAAGAATGAATGTGACTCACTAAACGATAATGAATGGAAACAATACTTTTTTTAACCATCAAGCGGTATAAGACAAGGAGACAAAATCCATCTTTATATCTCATCATCTCTATGAAAATGTTTTCTAGAAGGATTGATAATAAGGTTAATCTCCTCAACTGGTCACCTATCTCCATCAACAGAAGCAAATGAAAAATAATTTCACCTCTTCTTTATTGATGATCTATCATGTTTGCTAGAGCTGACACCAAAAGGTATAGTATTGCCAATAACATTATAAACAAATTTAGCAATTTCTTTGGTCAAAAGATCACTAAAGCCATTTCCATGATTTTTTTCATCAAGAACTATAATAGGGGAGACAGATAAACTCTCACCAACTATTTTGACAAAACCTAACAATAATTTAGGTAAGTATTTTTGCTTAGCCATTTTCTTCAAGAAACCCACCAATAGGATTTTTCAATTCACTATTGATAATTTCAACACTCGATTAGCAAGATAAAATGCTAAATTTCTCAATATGTCTAAAAGAACCATCATGGATAAATCTACCCTCAATAGTATCCTCAATCATATAATGCAATAAATTAACCTCTCTATCAAGATCCTAGGTCACATTGATAGAGCTAAAAGAAAGCTCATTTGGGTAGTACTGGCTGAAAAAGGAAAATGGATATGACAGGCTGAAAAACATTTATCATTCCTAAGCCTAAAATGAGTTAGATTAGGAATACAAAATGCTGATATCAAAAATAAAATTATGCAGTCCAACCTAGCTTAGAGAGTGGCCAGTAGATTCATCATTTTATGGGATAGAATCCTCATTGACAATAATTGTAGGAATGGTTCCATTCTAAAATCTTGCATTTTTTAGGACTTAGAAATGTGTCGGGAATAATTGAGCTTGTTATAATGAAGTCTCATCATATGGGAGATACAAAAGGGGATAGAATAAACTTTTGGATGTTTGGATAAGTGGCTCCCTAACGAAGCCCCTCTTAAAGACATTATTCATAGTCCAATCCAAATATAAAATATAAATATCAAGCTCTTTAATAACTGAGAATATAGGAGGTGACATTTTAATAACCTCAATTTTGATCTTCCTACAACCATAATCTAGAGAATTAAAAGCTTCTTTTGTGCCAATAGGAATGGCACTAAGGATACTCTTATATTGAGACTGACTGAAATGGTCTCTTCTATAATAAGACTGACTTAACTTTATTCATTAAAAATAATCCAACTATTACTTCCTCATATAAAAGCTTTTTGTGGATTTAGAGCCTAGTGGCCCTAATAAAATGAAATTCTTTCTATAGATTACTCTCACAATAGGCTCTCCTAAAACAAGACCCTTCACTCCATAAGTGTGAATATTGATCCTTGTTGCAAATAGTTAAACTATTCTATGAAGGACATGGCCATATTTTATGGGGGTGCAACTTAAAGCACACCCTATATAATAATCTCATTAAAAAATCTGCATTCCTTATACCATTGGTACCTAATACCATCAAATATAATAACTGAACTGACCTTTGGGTAAAATTGAGAACCAGAATTATAATAAAATTTTCACCTGAGATACTCTCATTCATTTCTTCCTCTGCTATACTAACAGAAATCACAACTTTCTCAATAACAAAAAGATGAAGCGCTCTTTGAATGAGGTTACAATGAAGTTGTTGAATTCACTTTATGCGGGTAAGATAACCTACATCCCCACCATGACCATTAGTATAAAGCGCAACCCATAATTGGTCGCTTCAAACTCAACACTAATGGCTCCTTCTTTGGTAACCCAGGGTAAGAGGGATTGGTGGTGTCATCAGAAACAATATTGGTGACAGGGTCTTGTGCTTCATCAAAAGGATCCCTACAACTACTCCAAATACGAGTGGCAAATGGGTAGTCGGATATGGATGAGTCAAAAATGAAATAGTTTTAAATGGATAAAATATTTGATCTAATTCATATTTGATATGGATAAAAATGGGTCAACCCAATGAATAATATGAATATTTGTATTACTCACTGCATAGTATTATGTAAAGAAAAAATACTTCTATTATTTTTTCCTTTTATGATGTGTTTGGTATGCAAAATAAATTGTTGTGTTTTTCTAGAAAATATTTTTCTGAAAAATAAATGATCTTGAGTTGGGTCGGGTCCCCAATTTCGAATCAAAGTCAAAATATGAATCTCGGGTCGAGTCATAAGTCTGATATCAATCTCGGATCCATTCATAGGTTGAGTTTGAGATTTGGATCTTGAGTCCTGGAGCAGTATCGAGATTTGGGTCTCGAGTTGATTTTGAGAGTTAGGTTTCGAGATGGATTCGAGAGTTTGGTCTCGAATCAAGAGTCTGGGTCGTCGTCATGTCTTGAATTGGGTTCGTAGTCAAGAGTTGAGTTCTTGATCGAGTTTATAGTCGGATCTTAGGTTGGGATCGAACGTCAGGTTCTGGATCTTGGGTCAGAAAAGGTCTCAGGTCTGGACTCATTTTGGTTCTCTGATAAAAATATAAAAGAAATAAAATTAAAACTAAAATATACAAAGTTTAAAAAATATTAAAATTTAAAAATAAAACAAAGTGAAAAAAATGGAAAATATGTTTCAAATATATTTTCAATTTGTTTTAAAAAAACATTTTTCAAAAATATGTTTTCATTCCAAACACACCCTTAATAAGTGTATTTTATAGGTTACTAAAATTTCACATTAAGGAGAATGTAATTGGTGGATACCCAAGGGTTATCCATCTTTTATGATGGATAATATGGGCTAATACATATTTGATCTACTTTTAAATAGTTAGATATCCAACTCATTTAAAATAGGTTGGATCAGGCCGACAACCATAAATTTTATCTATTTTTTCACCCCTGACTACAATCATGTAAAACTCATGGCTCTCAGCTAAAAGGGGCTCAATGTTGTCATATTAATATTGATTATAAAGTGATTATTTCCATGATTAACAATGGCAAACGAAGGAAGAAATAGAGAGTCCACTGATCGTCCACAACTATAGAGAACCAAACAAGGATATTAAGTGTACTGGCAAAAGAAGGGACCAAGATGAAAGCTTTTGAAGATACCCAATTGTTTTTGTAGTTCCTCCTCTGTGCAACCAATATTTTATAGGTAGACATCCTACGAACTAGTTTTGAAAGAATTGTCAAGCAACATAATAGCAGTGCAAATGGGTCAAACTCAGTAGCCATGACTATTAAGCTAGACTAGGATGTATATATATATATATATATATATATACTAAATGTTGAAGCACTGGTCAGCATGAGCCTAATTTATGTGACACAGAAGAAATTAAATTTGAAATATCAATCAAATTTTTTGTATGATATTTAAATATTTTAAGTTATTAATTATTGATTTACAGTACTGTTACATAATTTTTAGATACTATTGATGTGTGTGGAAACATGACACTTTCAATGCTTAAAACAATGAAATTATGCTTGTACTTAGGTTATTTTAGATGATATACTGTGGTTTGTTGCTTGTTGCAGGTGAAATAGGTCTATAATAGTGCTAGAATGAAACTGAAAGAAAAATACCTAAAAGAGACTACCACTATACGAGTCGTCAACTCATCATACAATTCGTAGGGTGGCCCGTAAACACAATAGAAGCAAAATCCAAACTGAGAAGCTAAGTATAGAGAAGATACGACTGGAGCATCCGAGTCATAGGATAAGGATACGGGTCATATCATAAAATCATAAAGAGAACAGAAACCAAGGAAGCAATTCAGAGTTGAAGTCTCAGAAGAATATGAGTTAGAAGTTTGAGTACGACTTGTATGATCTAATAGTAAGCAAACCAGTGTCCAAGCTTGGAAAGATAGAAGTCCCAGGTGGATACGAGTAAAGTCCACGAGTCGTATGGTCAAGGTACGACTCGTGAGTAGGAGTCGTAAGAAGTATAGAAAGTTGAAGCCTGGAAGATCAGACACTGGAGTGGATGCAAGAGGCACAGTACGACTCATAAGAAGACCTTATGAGTGGATGAACGAGTCGTACCCTATGTTGATATAACTTTTTATTTTTTATTTTTATTAGGATTTTTAGGTTATTTTGTGATACTATAAATGCCCTAGGGTTTATCTTTTATTAGGTTACACAATTTAACATTATTCTTACTACTTTTACATACTTTTCAATTATTCTTGAGATTTTTGGGTTATTATTCAATTGAAGACTTTGGATTTTATTCATATTATTGTTATGCAATTAATTACATGAATTCTTTATTTATTATCAAGGGTTCTTGCATAAACATGAGCGGCTATTTTCCTTGACTAGGGTTGTGGTAACCCTGGTGAATTAGCTACGTAAAAAAGTGGGATAGTCATCTATTCTAGGGTTTATGCATGTATATTAATATTCTTCACCATAATTGACCTCAGAGCTATTGCAGAATCTTGGGGATAGCCTATTTTCATAAACGTCCTGACAAGGGTGTTTGTGATTAGGAAAAGAGAATTAACATTATAGTTTGAGATTCACATCCATTTTATTATTTCATCATCTCATCTAATCAACTTAAGACTCAAAAGGTGAAAGCTGAATTAAAGTTATAGACAAGGAGCAATAAGATGATTCCCTGAGACTCACAAGGTAAAGGGTGAGATTTATCAACACGTTTACAAGATGGTTGATGATACATGTCTTGTTGACTTTATATGCAGAACAACAAAATAGTTGGAGTGAACATGAGAAGTTTTCGGAGTTGAGAAGCCAGGGGGAATACAAGATTAGTGTTTGTCTTCTATTATTTATAACTCAAAACATTCAAGATTCGGTTACTAGATACTGATAATTCCAAAATTTCTCCATTTACTTTCCCGCACTGTTTGTGAATTATATTAAGTTAAGCAATTGTTCAACGTTTTTCCTGTGGGATCGGCCCTAACCTAGTTGGGTTACTATGTTTGGCATCGACCACAACATACTTCTTTTGAAGGTTAGTTTTGGGCGACATCAAATTTAGGCGCCATTATCGGGGAAGACAGTTTGAGTAGTTAATTGAATTGGTGAAGTTTGTGAGTTTTATTTTTTATTTTTGATTTGGCATATGTCGTTGTATGTCAAACACGAGGAGAAGAGGTAATCCCTTACCCCCTTTTGATCTAGATCCTGAAATAATCCCTCAAACACTAAAAAGATGTCAGGTCAAGTTAGTGATGGTGTTCCAATTGGGGTTTAAGACCCCCTCCACCTGCTGATTCCAACATGGCACTCCCATATATTCCAAGTGAACCACAGAATGTTGCAGATTTACAGACATAATAGTTAATAGTTGCTACTGAGGAAGAGAGAAGAGCAACTAAAGAGGCCCAATTAGATAAAGAGGCTGGGTTAGTTTAGCAAGAAGGACTAACCATACCACGTCCAGTAGCTGAGCATACAGACAGAGTTCAGAGTGACAAAGATCTATTGATTTCTTCTTATTAATACTTACGCTCATATAAAGATGAAGAGGATATGGTTTATGTTGAACCTGCTGAAACAGGAGCCATCATTCTTCTTGCGTTACCCCCCAATGTGAAATTTGATATTACTAGCGCTATGATCTAATTATTAAATTTGAAGGGTGTGTTTTTGGGATCAGCTACTGATGATGAAAACATGCATATTTTTAATTTTACTGGGATCTATACATCATACACTATTCCAGGGGTAGATCAGAAAACTTTAAGAACGAGGTTGTTCCTATTTTCATTAACAGGTAAAGCACCACTATGGTTAGGGGAACTTCCAAGAGGTTCAATTCACTACTTGGCATGAGTTGTGTAAATAGTTTCTGAATAAATTTTTTCCACCTGCAAGAATACTACAGTTGAAAGATAAAATTTATAACTTCAGATAGTTACCTGAAGAATCTTTGTATGAAGAGTAGTTTAGGTTTAAGATAAAGCTGAGCATGGTACCTAATCACAAAATCAGAAGGTTAAATTTGTTGGAAATCTTCTACAGATTATTGAATTTCAATTTTAGAGCAATGACAGATATGATTTTGGGAGGTGCATTCATGCGTCTTTGATGGGATGCTGCACATGATATGATTGATGATATTTTGGTGATCATTAAAGGTTGGCATACTAGAAATACTGAGCATGGTCACCATGCAAAAGTCATGTTGTCTTATTTTATTTCTCTTAGGATGAGGGGTAATGAGGTCTTTTCACCTATGAACAACCTTTAAACATTATATGAACCTATTCCCATTAGTTTTCACAAAATAAAAAGTTATTATATTACTCTTAAACTCAAAACCCGAAGAAAGCATAAGGATTTCATCGTACGTTTATCTTTCAAGCTCCAAGTTCCCAATTTCCCACAAATCCTTGTGTGTCTAAGGCATCTTACTCTAAGTTTATTTTATTTAAAGCATATGCTTAAAGTGTTACCATATGAATTTAATTGTGGTTTATGAATATGGATTTGAGTGTTTTGGAATGATTGTTGCTTCAATTGCTTACCATAGCTTTAACAAAATTATTCATGTTTTATTATGTGTTTTGAAACTCGTTGGGGTGCATAGAGATGGTTAATGGGAAGGGGGTTGATATATTCCCCCAATTTGATGATTTTGGTATTAAAATTGGTTTGGAAATTGTGTTCTCTCAACCCATTTATAATTGGTTTTTAAATATGGATTTGTCATATGGTTTGACTTGCTTATCTATACTATTGCATTGCATAAATGGTTAAAAGATCAAACATGGACTTTGAAGGCCTTGTTGCTCGCGTTTAGACTGAAATTATAACATTGGGGTCGAGGCATTCCCTCGAGTGGATTTGATAAACGAAAAAGGGGGTTGAGGCATTCCCCCAAGTTATTGAAATTGTAATGGCATAATTATATAATTATAAGCGAATGGTATGATGATACCTGTGGCGTGCCTTAATGTATAATTTTCTAGTTCATAAATGGATTATGTGAAACTTGTTTTAATTATGCTTAATAGGGGTTACATAACTAAGTTTTGAAGGTGTGGGTCTCAGATAACTTATACTAGAAACTCACGTTTGCTGACGTGAGGGTTGGACTTGATGATCGTATGCATGGTTCACACTATTGATATATTTTATATCTAGGAATGATGTGGGATCTGGGCATTCCCTAGTCTTCCCTTATACCTTCGATTTATTGGCTAACATGCACTGGGGCCCGTTCAGCTCATAGGTTCCTTTTATGAAGGTTGAGCTACATAGTCTAGGTTAATGTTTCAAAGTGAATGCTAAGCCTTGTTCCCTATCCTAGCATATGATATATGTTTGTATATGCATTTGATTATGCGCATTGGATTTAAACGGTTTTGAACTATTGATCATGGCATTATTTTATCCCTTCCCTGAGTTACATGCTTGTGCTTATTCCACTAGCCATCTCTTGACGTTGTATCTCGATGTGATGGAAATTTCAAAGGCACTTGTATTTTTCTTGCACAGTGAAAGATTTCTAAGTTGTTAGTTATCCGCTTTGAAGTGGTGAGCTTCTATTATTTGGAAGGGTTATCATTTTAAAGTCATGTTTTTTTTGTTCTAGTCTACCATTTGGTTTCTAATTGGTCATCACCGAGGGTATGTCCCGACTTAGAATTACTTGGTTCTGGGTAGAGGCTTTGTGGATTAATGTGGACTTGGGATTGGTTATTGAATTCTTAGACTTCTTTTGAGTCACACATCTATCTTGTTATATATTAGAATTCCGATTCTATATGTATATTCTATTCCGTTTGACTAGGCAAAGGGGGGGTTGTCCCCGATCCTTGTTGGACTAGATATACCCGTCATAACCAGACCCTTGTTTGTGTCATGAAATCTATCCTTCTTATTATTGTTTGGTTGGCTTCCAGTGTATTCTGTTATTGTGTTCTGGATATTAGGCTAAAGGGGTGGTCCCCGATTCACGGTGGTCTTGAGAGACTCATCACAACTAGGCCCTAGTTTGGAATGTGCCAAGCTTAGTATCATAGCATAGTTCAGGGTCCTTGGGTATCCACAAAGCCGTGTCGAGTAGAGTCTCTTTTATGGCTGTTGTAGTACCCCAAAAAATTCAACTCAATATTAGCTCCATGTTTCAAGCTCATGAATAGTACATCATGGTTCCTTGATAGTTTCATGATCAAGGTTGATGTGAATTAAGGTCTCAAATATGTTCTAGCTATTGTGTGAATCAAAATATTCCTTACCGATTGAATTCTCGAGAAGGATATTGGTATCATCAAATTCAAATGAGCATATCTCTCATTATACTATGAATTTTTTATCCCATTACCTACCAACGGATAGATAATTTAATAAGCTTTCTGTCAATACCAAATTCGCCTAAAATGGACACCCGGTGAAGAAGTTATGGCTGTTTTAAGTTTCTACTGTAAGACAAATGCCATTTCAGTGCATGGCGCGTCGCACCGGAGGCTAAAATGGCACTCGTCAATTTCTAGAAAGCCTCCGTGATAGCCCTGCTTCGCGCCAAGCTTCCAGGTCGCAATAATTGATATTTTACCAAGACCCGTGTCGCGTCGGAGCCCTAAATCGGGATAAATTTTGCGTAGTTTTCAGTTTTCGTTTTAAAATCCTCAAGGGCAATATGGTAACTTTCCAAAACCTTATAAATATTCTTTAAACATGGGATTGAAGCCCCAAAGCAGCCTTTTACATTAATTTTATCAAAATTCATTCAAGAACAGTCGAGAACAAGTTTAGGTTTCCATTGGGGTTTCAATCTTCAAGCAAATTCAACCGTAGATTCCACGAATTCTTAATCTAAGGTATGCTTAGTGTTCATCTATGGATCCAATCCATTCATAGAGCTCAAGAACCATGTTTTTAAATGTTATTTTGTAAACTTTTTGTGGTGATATAAGCATGTACATATTGATGATTGTTGTTTAAGTTTCAAAATGATATCTAAAGATGTTTTCATGAAATATATGTGGTTGTTAGTTGAAAAACATGAACTTTTGGTGGTTCGATGTGATGCAAGTGTGAAATCCACCTATGCTTTAAAGAATGCATGCAAGGTGTTTGATAAAATACCTAGGATGCTAGAAACCCATAATTACATGATTCCATGATATCTAAATAACAAGTCAATATTAGCTATACACTTCCATATAAATTTCCATGCTATTTATGTGTTGTTGTTGTGGCATGAAGCATGTGTGATAATGGAAATATGAATTATATACACGAAATGTATCCATGCTCTTCCTACCATGTTGAGATATGAATAAATACATAAAGTATACTATTCCCTACTTATAATATTGTGAATTGTGGACTTTAATCTTGTGATCAAGTCATGTCATGTGTGCCAGTTTCCTTCTATCGAGTCTTGGGGGTATTCGTACCCGAAAAATATAGCTGTGTGCCTAGAGTCATGTCATGTTCCACGATAAATCTCAGTCAAGCTATACTCTATAGAACTCAATCAGTCATGTGACTCAGGAAACATCAGAAATCTCATGGTCTCAGTTAACTCTCAGATAATAGTACTACTCCGTCAGTCAACGGATGTCAGTTATTCAGTCCATGTACAGCCAGTTGAATCATGCTTAGTTCCTTTAGATGGGAGTAGAAGTTAGCGCCGAGTGAACCAAAGGATGGGAACTCACTTGCCAGGTCAGGGTGTGATTCTTAGCAGTCATCCTTATGTTCCAGAACTTTCTAGCCAGCATAGGTTGAGACATCTTAACCTGTCAGATTAGGGTTGATGATGTAGCTTAACCTATCAGTTTAGGGTACCATCATTCTCACTTTGAGTACCTGCCAGACAAGGGTCATTTGTCCTTACCAGTGGCACGGTATTGACACCTCTCCAGTCAGGACAGAGATTGGGTCCCACCTTATCCATAATAGTATACATGGGGCATGTCGGTTAAACAACTACCTGCCATAGTTTCAGTATTAGTCTCAGTAAAAGAAATCAGATAGTTCTTCAGATATCAGTGTACCAGGACTGTTAGATACAGTCAAATTTAGTTATAGCATGGGACTCAGAGAGTTCTACTAGATTCAGGACTGTTAGACACAATCGATCATGTATCAAAACTATAGTTCCACTCATGTATTAGCGTACAGATTTAGCTACCACATACTCTCGATCTCAGTTACTATGTATGTGTGTTTGTACTCTTATGTTCATATCAGTCAGTCAGTTAGCATTCTTCATGAATGTAAACCCTTTGCATTAGCCTACCTCACTCGTATACTCAGTACTCCAGTTGTACTGATGCATTTGCGCTATGGTGCTTTCTTTTCATGTTACACCATAGATCCAGAGCCATGAGTTCCAGACTAGTAGTAGATTTTCAGTCGCAGTGTTGTAGTGAGTCCTCATCTATTCGAGGATAATATGATTTGATTTATTCATTTATTACTTCAGTTTAGTTTTATGGAGTTAGTTGGAGACATGTTCCTTCAACTCCTTATTCAGATAGTACTTATAGGCTTTCAGATTTAGTTAGATTTAGCTATTAGATTCAGTATTTAGTTTTATATTCAGTTGTTTTGGGTATTCATTACCCCATGGATGTTACTATATCTCTTCAGTTGAACCTTATGGCCTACATGTTCAGGTTTTTTGGGTATTATATGTATATTATGCAGTGTACAGGTACAGATATCAGTCATGGGTTAGCTTGTGGTCCCTCGGGGTCATGAGCATCGTGTAGCATTCCGATTCAGAAAATTGGGGCGTTACAGGTGTGTAGTGTGCCACTTATAAACGGGAGGCTACGAGACATTAAAGAATATTTCCCTTTCTTCCATTCTATTTTAGGCTACAGAGTCTAGTTGTCTTGAAACTTCTCTGACTCCTGGCTTACTAGTGTTTAATGTCATGCCTCCCCGAAGATATGATGTTAGTAAAAACTCTATTGGGACCTTTGTCCCACCTGATGA
Organism: Capsicum baccatum var. pendulum; assembly: GCA_030864225.1. Classification (NCBI taxonomy): domain Eukaryota; kingdom Viridiplantae; phylum Streptophyta; class Magnoliopsida; order Solanales; family Solanaceae; genus Capsicum; species Capsicum baccatum. The sequence continues at coordinate 165,494,763 of CM061558.1, read as the reverse complement.
AAATATAGAGGAAACTCATCTTACTTACGGAGTACAGACCCAGTTTAGGGTCCCTTCTCTTGATTCTATTACTTTATATGAGGTCCCATCGGTCCCTGCTAGTCCTCTTCAAGCTTTCTGAGATGGTGATATATAACGCCCCATACTTCTACCTAGCTTAAATTCGTCCCTAAAATTCCAAAGACTTGATTTAAAGATGAATACACTTTTATACATGTGGAATTTTCAAGATTTTGACTTTTTTGTTATGTGGGAAATTGAATAAGCTTTCCACCGATATAAAATTTGCACAAATCCGATACCCGGGCGAAGTGTTAGAGCCATTTTAGTAAGACGGTATACCACCTGGTACTTTAGCGCATCGTGGAGTCAGCCAAAATGTCATTTGTCAAAAATCAGTGAGTCTCTGCGATATTGGCGCATCGCGCCAAGGTTCAATTTCAGAATTATCAATTTCTAGTGCACCAATGTGATTCCACTGCATCACGGTGCCCTTCCAATTTTTATCCAAGGTGGCAACGCGATACCACTGCGTCGCGCCACAGAGCAGTTTCCCAGTGGTCCACTTTTTAGTGAACTAGTGTGATTTCACCGCATTGCGCCAGCATGTAAAATCAGGATTTTTTTGTTCAGGTTCTGTTATTTAATTTTAGGGGCTATTTGGTATTTTCCCAAAGCCCCTAATCAGCCTAAATACGGGATTTATACCCTCAATAGCAAAAATTGCTCATTATGTTCACTATTCCTCAAGAACAAAAGCACTCTCTCAAATTAGCAAATTTTAGTCTCAAGAAATCACGGTCAATCCCAAGAATCTCTCCAAGGACTCCAAGAAACTCACGAATTAAGGTATGTTAGATGTTTATTCATGGGTCTCTTCCAGCCATGAAGCCTACAACTCTCTTTTCTAAGTACAAGAGTGTGTATTTATGAGTTTTCCATGATTTACCTGAGTTAATGCTCAAGTTTATGTTGTTGTTTGGTGTTGATTTATGTTTTAGATTTCACGTTCAAAGATTTGATCCTAGTATGTGATGATTTGCATGATGTTCATAATAAACCCTTCAAGTTGCAAGTTTATTGATGTAGCCATAATACTTAGATGTAGTAATTATTGTATAACTAAGGCATGTTCCCCATATGTTTGATAAAAGGCCTATGTGAATGAATAAGTGCCATTATGGCATGTCAACATGAGATTCCCATTTATGTACAAGTCAATGCATGCTAAGTGTTTGAAGAAATGCCTCATTGATTGTATTGTGAATAATAGACTAATGTCATGTTATTCCATAAATTGTCATGCTTTATATTATCCATGCTATCGAGTCCTGGGGGTATTTAATACCTGACAGTTTAGTTGTTTGCCTAGAGCCAGAGTCAGTTACAGAACAGTCTTAGTCATGTCATGCTCAGTAGTACTCTCAGTCAGTTTCAGAACTTAGTAGAATTCAGTCAGTTATTGTGAAGTGGTGATCCTCCATCTTTTGGAAAGCCCCGCCATTTGCATATGTTTCTTATCAGATTTTATGAATTGTGTACTCCCTTTGTCATAGTCAGGGGCATGTCCTGTCCTAATTTGGTATTATGGTTTAGAGGCTTTTGTGGACAAGTGTGTGCTGGATTTTTGTTTGATTCATAGAGTTTACATATGATTATCTATTATACCGCCCCATATTCTAGGCTAGAATTCGAACCGTTATTCCTACAAGTATTAACTTGAATCCAATGATTCTATGTAAATATGAGTTTCATTCTAATTTACCTAGTGTGTAAAGTGTTTTTGAGGTGGAGAATATTCATAGAAAATACTTAAAGCAAAGTTAAGTTAAGAGCTTTTGATTTGACCGAATATTGGTATTTGATACTATAAGAGTCAATTTTGAATGTGTAACTTCTGAAATATATGGAATTTTTGGTCCCAATAGCCACCAAATAAAATATCATTGAGTCCTCTTTCCAACGCATTAAATTTTGCCTTAATCTGATATCCGAGCAAGAAGTTATGAGTTATTTCATAAGGAACCAGTGAGGGGTCTGCGATTTCACTGTGTCACAGAGGATAATCTCAGTGATAAGCAGCGTGGAACAGAGGTTAGCCTTCGTGATAAGGTTCGTGCCATGCTGTAATGTAAAAGTCATACTGTCTTATTTTATTTCCCTTAGAATGTGGGTTTATGAGGTCTTTTCACCTATGAACGACCTTTAAACATTATATGAACCTATTTCCATTATTTTTCATGAAACAAAAAGATATTATATAACTCTCACACTCAAAACCCCAAGAAAGCATAAGGATTTCATCGTATGTTCATCATCCGGGCTCTAAGTTTCCAATTGTCCACAAATCCTTGTGTGTCTAACGCATGTTAATCTTCCCCAAAGTTTATTTTATTAAAAGTATATGTTTAAAGTGTTACCATGTAAATTTAATTATGGTTACGAATATATGTTTGAGGGTTTTGGAATGCTTGTTGCTTAAATTATTTTACCATGTCTTTAATGAAATTGTTCATGCTTTGTTTTGTTTTTTAAAACCCGTTGGGGTTCATCGGGATAGTTAATAGGAACAGGGACAAGGTATTCCCCCAATTTGATGATTTTGCTAAAAATTTGTTTTGAAAATTGTGTTCCCTTAACCCGTTTGTGTAATTGGTTTTGAAATATGAATTTGTCATATGGTTTGACTTGCCTATCTATACTACTGCATTGCATAAATGGTTAAAAGATTAATCATGGATTTTGAAGGCTTTAATGGCCGTGTTTTGACTAAAATTGAATCCTCGGGGGTTGAGGCACTCCCCCTAGTATATTTGACAAACAAAATAGGGGTTGAAGCATTCCCCCAAGTTAATGTAATTGTAATGGCATAAGTATAAGCTTGCAAGAAAACTATATTATGATACTTGTGGTTTGTGTAAATGTATAATTTTGTAGTTAATGACTGGGTTATGTGAAACTTTTTTTAATTGATCTTAATAGGGGTTATGTAGCTAAGTCATGAAGGTGTGGGTCTCAGATAACTTATATTGGACACTCATGTTTGTCGATGTAAGGGTTGGTCTAGATGACTATGTGCATAGTTCACACTATTGATATAGTTTGTATCTAGGATTGAAGAGGGGTTGGGTCTTTCCCTAACATAAAAAACACATGGATAACAATTTAAAACACGTGCTTTTATGAAGTAATAGTTGGGAAAGAGTAACATGCCTAAAATATCAAGAGTTATGGAGATAATTTGGCCTTGGGAGCTCTAATTGATCAAATTATTGAAATCCATAAGTATCTTGACCTTGGAGAATTGAAAGTGTTTTAGAGATTATTTTAATTCAGCTAACATACACTGGGACCTTTCACTAGGGGGAGCTGAAACTACACACCCCATGGGTGTCTTTTATCATGGTTGAGCTACATAGTCTAGGTTAATGATTTAAAGTGCATGCTAATCCTTGTTCCTATCCCAACATGTGATATATGTATGTATATGCATCTGATTATGTGTATTGGATTTGAATGATTTTGATCTATTGATGGTGGAATTATTTTATCCCTTTCTTGAGTTACATACTAGTGTTCATCTTGCTAACCATCTCCGGATGTTGTATCCCTATGCGATGAGGGTTTCGAAATCATTTTTATTTTTCCTGAGCAATGATAGATTTCTAAGTTATCAGCTATTAGCTTTGATGTGGTAAGCTTCCATTCTCCAAAAGGGTTATCATTTTAAAGTCATGTTTCTTTGTGTCATAGACTACTGTTTGGTTTCTTTTTGGCTATCATCGGGGGTATGTCCTGACTTAGATTGACTTGGTTTTGGTTAGAAGATTTATGGATTACTATAGACTTGGGATTGGTTGTTGAATTCTTAGACTTTTTTTAAGTCACACTTATCTATATTGTTATATGTTGGAATTCTATTGCTATATGTATATTATGTTTCATTTGACTAGGTAAATGGGGTGGTCTCCAGTCCTAGTTGGACTTGAGATACCCATCACGGCTAGGCGCTGATTTTTGTCGTGACAAAGCTGGTAATATAGCCTAGGTTTGGTGTCATTGGGCATCTACAAAGCTATGTCAAGTAAAGTCTCTTTTATGGGTGTGTAGCACACCACACTTATAAAGGAGAGGTTAGGAGGCACTTAGGGAATTTTTCTCATTCCTTTATACTCTAGATTGTGCAATTGCATTGTCCATATGAAAGTTTTCCAACTTCCTTCATTTTTCCAATTTATGGGCTATATCTCATTCTTAAGGTGATACAAGTGTGAATAGCTTATCTTCTCAACAGTGTGGTCCTTTTTGAAAGTGTTATCTAAAGTAATAGACTGGCTCAAGGACTTTAAAAAAGTCTATTAGTGTATCAAGGTGTATTGAAGTGTTATATTTGAGAGTCGAAGTGAGGGTAACTTTTAGTGAAAAGAGTGATAGTTATAATTCCATGACTTTCATCTGAAGTGTCGGGGTTGGTATGCTCTTATGGTGTTAGTTAAGTAATATGCTCTTATGGTAGTTGGTAAAAGAGAGTGGTTAGTTACAACGTTTGCATCTTTAGTTAAAATAACAAAGGAATTCATGAGGACTAGATATCATAGTAGTGAAATAAATTATAGGTTGTGAATGGAAAGATTGATCAACTAATAATTTATGAATTTAGTGTTCACTGGGGGAGATCATAGAAAGAGGGGACTCGGTGGTGTTTATATAATATTGAATATAGTTGGGGTGTATGCTTGGGTAAGCGAATGTAATGTAAGGAGGTGAATGTTCTATAGACCACAATGGGTTAGGTAATAAGACTAAGATCGACTATCCTTATCAGGTAGTTTTAATACACTAAGGGTTCCTTGATTTTTATCTAGTAGTTATAAGTTGGTTTAGTAGGTGAGAAGATATGTAGGGTTTAGTAGGTGAGAAGATATGTAGTAAATTTTAAAGTGTAGTAGTAACATGGTGAAGAAGAATGTGCTTGTGGGCCGTAGTTAAGTTAAATAAGGTATTTAGGTGGATTTCTCTATTTGGTGAACTAGTATATTATGCGGGATATTTGTTGGTGGTACATGATTGTTGCTAGACACTAATTTTGAACTTTAGATGTAAATTATGGTGATAAAAATGTTAGCTCGAGGATAGTGATGCAAGATTTGTGTGAGTGAATTAGTTGGTTTGATATAATGTGTGAAAGGGCTTAGGTTGATGACTTGTGAAATATTAGAGTAGGTAATTTTGATATATGCATGAGGTCTAGTATTGAAGTAGAAATGGTGGCTAAATTATTAGATAGATAAGAGCCTTAGGATATAAGAATAGAGTGTACTCAGTCTTGAGTTGTGAGTGCAATATATGCTTAGCTTATGTCCTTAAATTTATAGAATGGAGAAGTTTAGGGAGTTGTTATAAGGTGTTATGTAGAGCTAAATAAAGGGAGAAATAGATAGACTACGTGAACTCTTAGTATAGTTTTAAAACTTTTGTTAAGTTATGAGGTTATAATATTGGAGGTGTAATACTAGTATTCTAAGGAGTTGAAAATGGAGTGTTAAGTGTTTAGGAGCACAAATGTCTATGCCTATGAAAATGTTAGTTATAAGGCAATGACTTTGGAGGTTTGAGGGAGTTAAGATTAATATACCTAAAGGAGGTGTCCTAGAAAGAATTTAGTGTTATCATATTAAAGTTGTTGAGAGGTGTTTGTGTTCTTGTGCATAGTGATACCACACATTTTGTGGAGTGTTGTGCATATAGATTTAATAAAGGGATATACCTTCAAGATTGGGATAGTGACCTTTGAGCTAATACTCTAGCAAATTCCTCCTATTATGATTTAAGAGAATGTTCTACCAACATCCTACGTATTGAAATTATGTCTATGCCTAAGTTCTAGTTCTCTATACAATCTATATCCATATTTCGACCCTCTAATTATGATCTACGTGTTTTGATGTGTGAAGCCCTTCATGCTTATTGGATCATATCTTATGTCACAAGCCCCATATTGAGTAGTGCAGTAAATATATGTTGTAATTGAATATTGTCACTCCTATTTCAAAAACATGTACTCTATTTCCTCGGTTACTCTTCTTGTGTTAGTGTGATAGTGGTTACAAAAGCATAGTAGTATTTTAGATTAGAGAGTGGATTATCTTTATTGTAAAATTTTGGTGTGCTCGCTTGAACTAAGGTTATAGATAAAGTGGGAGGAGTGAGATGAAACTTTTGTTATGTGAAATAGTTTGGAGGGGAATATATGGTGAAAATATTTATGAAGGAGATAGAGTTTGTTGGGTTTTTAATAGGGAGATCCATAAAGGAGTGTAGTAAATATAGGCTTGAATATTGTGATTGGTAGATTCACAAACCATTGAGTTATGTTGCTAGTACTCTTGATTAAGGAATGATGTCATTTGATTATAGTAATAATATTGAGTAGTATTTGTTGATGGATGTAAGGTATAGAGACCTGTAGCTTAAGTTAGCACCTTTTAACTCTAGGTTAGGCTCTAATATAGAAGCAATAGATAGTTAGATTCAAGCTCTTATGGTGATGTGTTTTATGGAGAAATTGTAAGATTGAAATGTCGAAGTATGGTATTCATAATTGAATTCATAGTTGAAGAGTATTGCTATATGTGAGGGCTATTAAACATAACATTGGAGGTGGAGAATGTTTCTATTCTTATGTCCCGCTGAATCTTATTTCATATCTTGTATCAATATTATCCTTTGAGGATTCCTGGAATAATTTCATGCCTTATGTTGTTATGATCATGTTTCATATAGCTCATGCCCATTTGGGATGTTAAAAGTGTGTCTTGGAATAATTTCAAAATTTTTGGAATGGATTCAGAGCTATTTTTGGATTCTGAGGTAGTGAGCCTCCACGATAACACCATGTTATGGCGGGTACTCTTCGTGATAAGTTGTGTAGAATGGAGGTTAGCCTCTGCGATAGGCAGCACTCTACACTGAGCTGTAAAATTTCATCCAATTTTGATTTTGTCACTTGGGGTAAGGGGCTTTGGGTCTTTTACACCTTGTACAACCTTAGTCTCGTTGTCTCATGATTTGTACTTTCATAATTTACTTGGTGATGCCATGAAGACCTTTTCTTTTGATTCCTATATGTGTTTTGTTAATGTAGAATTCTTAATGTGAAGTTACATACTTTGTTCCATACTTCTAAAGCTTCAAAAGATTCCAATCTATCATTCAAGGACAAATGATTCCAAAGGGGAGATAATGTCATTCACCACATTTTTGGGCTAGAATTCAGATCGTTATTCCTACATGTATAAACACAAATTCAATGATTCCTATGTAAATATGAGTGGCATGATCATTTACCGAGTGTGTAAAGTGTTTTGAGGTGAACAATGTTCATTGAAAACACTTAGAACAAAGTTGAGTTAAGAGCTTTTGATTCGACCAAATTTTTGTATTAAATCCTGCAAGGGTCAACTTTGAACGTGTATAACTTCTGAAATATATGAAATTTTTTGTCTTAGTACAAACCAAATTAAAGATAATTATGACCTCTTTCCAATACATCTGATTTGTCCTTAATCAGATACCTGAGCGAAAAGTTATAATCATTTTCGTGGGGAAACATTGAGGATCTACGATTTTGCCTTGTCACGGAGGATAATATACGTGATAAGTAGCATGGCACAGAGGTTATCCTCTGCGATAAGGTTTATGCCATGCTCAACCATTAAGCACACATTACATGTCCTTCGAGGGACCTCGTTATGAATTCGATTTTGGGATTCCATTAGCATGCCCTACGAGTCTATTTTTTTATCTGATTTTAGGTCCAAATTTTAATATTGCATATGAATATCATTTTACTCATACTAATACATATATTATGATTTTTATAGTATGATGATATTTTATGATTATGGAGCAAAAATGAGTGGTTAGTGGACAGTTTGGGAATATGGTTTGGCATCGAGGTAGGCTTCGATCTACTTTTCTCTATGAGGTTGTGTATTGTTTAGATTTCATGCTCTATAGGGATTATATGATAGGTTTATAGCTAGTAATATCATGACTTGTTGTTTCTACGAGATTTTGAATAAAATTGTGACCCAAACTTTAGCCTAAGATCACTCGTTATGGTTGTAGGATCCTATTACACCGGATTATGAACTTGATGACCATATATTTACATGAAGGACCCCTTTTTGTCTGAGAATTATCATTACTTAGTGAATTGGATGGTATTCTCAAATTTGATACTTTTAGTAGCTTTATGCCCTTATTTACCTTAGCTTTTGGATTACGGCGTAAACATATGTTAATTTATATATATTCTTGGTGTTGATTCCATGGTTATGATGCCAGTTTGATACTAGGTTAGTACTATCCATAGAAAGGATGTGGTTAGAGTTATGGATGCATTGACTCTTATGGATGTATTACTTGAATATTGGTGATGGCTTGCATACATTTAGACAAATTTATGCTTTTTAGTGGTACGATTCCATTTAAAACTATTCTTTCACTACTATTTTTTAAAAAGGGATTATTACTACATTTATTAACTTTAGTGTTGATTATTTGGAAATGGAAGTCGTACCATCTTTATTATGGAATAGTGTCATTTTAAACAAAACATATTACATTGGAAATTAGACTGAGGTTGATTCCAGATGATTATTGATCCACTTATTTTACTACAACTTATTCACTTTGGTCGAGGGAAATTTTGGCTCTTTTTACATTATCATATTGTTTAGTCTCATATTTGATCTCGTAATGGATTTCCATATATACACTTATTCATTTTTTGATCAAGTTTGGAATCTCCTAACATAATTTACACATCTCCACGATACTAGATGGGAAAAATTTGTTATGATGATTAATGGAAGTCCTATTTTTGGACCAGGCAGTGTATACAGATATTTTGAGTCTCCTATAGGCTTCTTCATTCGATAAGCCACACTACTTGAGAAGGATGGTCGTCGTAGGTCCTTCATCTGCGAGCTACAAAGATGGAAGAAGTATATACACTTGGTAAATTATGGCACTTAGGTTGGATAGAGTACTTGGTTCATCTTGCATCGCTTGGTTTACTTAATGTCTATCATTTATTCATATGCATCACCTATCACCAGTATAATTGTTTGGCACTTGTCTTTAATGGCCTTATAGGGTTTGTATAGATAGAAGTTATGGTAGTTGTTTGTGCCTCTGTGAACTTATAGGGCCTCGGTTGGGGTTCGTGGTTGTTCGATGATACAAGACAAAAATACAAAAATGACAACAATACAAAAACAAAGGAAACAATGGAAAACAAGACAATAAAGTAAAGGATAGATAGAATGACACAAGGGAAGGAATGTAGGCAAACCATAATATACTAAAATGAGGCCCTCAAGTGTAATCCAGCTACAAGCACTAATTCTCTTATGAAGATCGAGAGGGACGTTGAACCGTCACAACCCACGTTTCCAAACAACCAATAAGCTCCAAACAAGCTTAACATAAAAATATTCACAAGTGTATACAAACATATCCAAAATCAACCAACTGTAAAATTAAACGTGTCCTAGCTATTTATAGGCCAAAAGGCCTTTCTTGCAACTTGGGACCAAAAGTGACCCTAAATGTAACTTGGGCCCAAAAGTGAGCCAAGAGCCAAAACAATCTCTCTCAAAGCCCAAGCTATCATCCAAATGCAGTGTTGCCCATTCCTTCATCAGAGGATATCATAAAATATAGCTTCTTTCCAAGATATCCTTGATCATGTATTTGATCCCCTAAAATAACAAAGTCTTGGATTCGTAGATGTGATCCTTGAAGCATCGATCCCAAAGTAGTAGAGCCTAATGAGCTTGTATCATCCTCCATTTCTTGAAGAGGATTCATCCTCGAATCCAACTCCTTTATCAACTTGTGGTTGCACCTTTCAAGTTTGGAATCCTTTGGTAAAATTCCGTTAGGCCTTTAAGCTTATTTTCATAAGGCATTTTCCTTGCATCCTCCTTTGAGATTGTTTCATGAACCTGCAGAAATGAAGGAGTGATGCTAGGTAGCATCATGGTTACCAAGTAACAAAGGATCCATGTTGGAATTATCTTTTTCAATTTGGGAAGACTCATTGCGTAATTGGACATGGTCTTGAGGTCTTGGGGTACAATTTTGATGGTTGAACCCCGGTGTTTTGTTAATGAGTCGTTTCTCTATGTTTCCTAATGTATCTTCAATTCGTTTCATGGATCCATTTATTTTGCCCATCATTTATTGCATCCCCATGAGAGCTTCCATAAGGGTATCAATGGTTTCTCCACCCATAGATTCTTAGTACAATTGAGAAAAGAGAGGAAACAACTATTGATGACTCATTTGAAAGATAAAGGTAAGGACTTTGAATTCAAGAATCAAAATAAGAAAGGAACAAATCAAAATGGCAAAACAAACAAGAAATATAACACGAGAGACTTGAATTCAAGAGTTAAACTAAGAAATCAAATATGAAATAAAGAAAAGCACAAGGTATTAAGGCACAAAACAAAGAACAAACAAGAACTAATTAAACAACTAAGTTGGTTATGGTTTAGTTGTTAATTAGTATCAAGATTCAAAGAAATGAAAGGAAGAATTAAGAGATGAAATTAATGGAATAAAACCTGAAAAAATGGATTTTTTTAATTTGATTTATTTTCACAAGGTTTGGAGATTCATTGGAGATGTGTTAGGGCTACCTAGGCGCACCTTGGGGGCATAGCAAATGCGGGGTGGACTGTTTTGAGGTGTAGGAGTAGGTTGGACAAAGGTTGAGGGAAGTTTGGTTACATGAGGGTGTTCCTTTACTAGGTGGACCTGATTTGGATGTGTGGAAGCATCCCAAACACAGGTCCAAGGTAGTCCAAACACAGGTCTGCCACTAGCTCACTTAAAGTACCATTTTTGTCCTCTTGTGGTCCCCCTTTGTCCTCTTCTTTGGAATATTCTATTGATCTTCAAAAAGGTGCTTGTAAAAACACTTTTTTACACCTTTTTATTTACTTTTGAGGGTCAAACAACCAACTTTTTCCAACAATTCCTTTGGAAGAATTAAATTTCTCCAAGAACACCAAAACTTCAAAAATCTCTATATCTTAAACCATTGATCGGAATGCCATGAAATTTTGATCCAAGTCAGTTTTTTAACCTTATAAACACATTCCACATATCATTTTGTTCAAATTCACAACCAAAAATTTCATATTTTTAATTCCACCTTCAACCATTAAACTTGAGCTCCCAACAATGGTAGACCCTCTGATTCACCTCCGATTGAGCTCAAATTCAAGGGTTAGACTCTAATAGTGTTAGATAACAAGAATATAATACTAAAACAAAAGAAAAACAACAAAATCAAAGACTCAAAATTTGACCTAAAGACAAAAAGTGAATAGTAAAATTTTTTTGGGGATTTTTTATTTTTTAACACAACGAGACCCAAGATTGACTTTGTGGAAACGAAATCAAGCTCGGATCTGATACTGAAATGATACAAGATGAAAATAAAGAAACAAAAACAATATGAAAATAAGGGAAATAATGGAAATGAGACAATAAACTAAGGTATAGATAGAATGACACAAGAGAAGGAACATAGGTAAACCACAATATACTAAATTGAGGCCCTTAAACATTATCCAACTACAGGCACCAATTCTCTTTTGAAGACCGACAGAGACATTGAACCCTCACAACCCATATTTATAAACAACTAATAATCTCCCAACAAGCTTAACATAAAAATACTTGCAAGTGTATACAAATATATCCAAAATACACTTGCAAGTGTATACAAATGTATCCAAAATCAACCAACCCTAAAATGAAAAGGGTAATAGCTATTTATAGGCCAAAATGCCTTTATTACGACTTGGGCCCAAAAGTGAACCTAAATGCAACTTGGGCCCAAAGTGACCCTAGAGCTGAAATAATACAATGGGTGCCCATACTCTCTCGAAGCCCTAGATATCATCTAAATGTGGTGTCTCCCATTCCTTCCTAGGATGATATCACCAAATATAGCTTCTTTCCAAGCTATCCTCCATTCACTTATTTGATCCCCTAAAACGATCAAGTCTTGGATCCGTAGATGTGATCCTTTAATCATCAATACCAAAGGAGTTGAGCCCATTGAGCTTATATCATTCGGGCAAGCTAGTTACATCATTGATGTATATTACTATATAGCTCATGACAGGATGGTTATGGGCTGGTATCTGTAGTTTTTAATACATTTTTGATTCACTTCTATGTTATAGTAAGATACATTATTGTCATCTCATGGTTAGTCAAACTTTGGTTAGGGGCTTTGAATATGCTAGTACTAGCTTCCTTATTTGTATATGATCCTCGAGATATTGGCTTCCTCTAGCTAGCAACTTGAGTTCAGTTATACGTGTATATATATTTCTATGTATATATGGAATTACTATATATCCCTCCCATTCCTTATCTATTTATATATATATATATAAATTCTTTGGCCTTATACTATTACTATATATCATTCTTCCTCTCTTCATTTATGTATGAACTAGTGATATACGGTATTGCACTTCATTCCTAAATTATTGGTAGAATTTGGAGTTTATCCTTATTATTTCATTGGAGTTATTATGTTTAATTTCTTGGATAATTTCTTGTATTTTATATTCCTGCTTTACGTGTTATTTAGACTTGCATCTTGTTTAGAGCTTAGTCAGTTGGTGCCTACTAAGTACCACGTATTGGTACTCATACTACACTTTTGTAGCCTGCCAATCATTGATGTGTGCATCGTGTAGAGTAGTCATTGATCAGAGATTTAGGGTGAGATCCTGACATTTGAAGTATTCTTGCTCCATCTCTTAATGTTAGAATGATCTACATTTGGTATTTCATATACGGCTTTGTATATATTTATTTTGTATTTCACTTTGTACTCCTATTATATTATAAGCTCTTGTACAGACTTACACTTGTTTTGGGGATATATTTACATTCTTTTTGTCTTCTTCTTAAATTATTACTCTTGGCTTCCTTCGTACATGTTAGTTCATTACTTGTTGTTTTGAACTATGGGGTAGCTTACCTACTAGTGGGTTATGTAGGTGATATCATTGAGAAATCAGGTCATGACATAAATATATAAGAATAAATCCAACCAAATTCAAGGTATTTCCTTAAGGAAATTATTACCGCAAGTACCCAAATTTAATAGAATATATCCTTCCAAGATAGAATGATCCACTTTAGTAGAAAAGCGGTACCTCAAATTTGATGAAACTTCGAACTCACTCAATGGTAGTAAATCACACAAGAATATTTTAAAAGTGCAAGAAAAATAAAAGAAGAAATTCTTAAAATTTCTATGGAAAATTTGAGGATTCAACATGTATATATAGCCATCAAGTTATTGCTTAAGAAGAGAAGAAATGGTACAGAAAGATGCAACTCTTTGAAAAATTCACAACCCATTGTAAATATTATAACATCCAAAGTAAAAAGGTGTCCTTTCAAATTGCATCCTATCTCTTGGTGTCATTTTGAAAAAACACCTATTCATATACCATTCACACCTCTAAAAAAACTAAAACATTTTAACAACATTATTTGTCTGTTGATATTTAATTATAGGCTAACAAAGAAAATAAATTTTGATCGCAAAAAGATTCATTGTTTTATGTTGAATCAAGTCAAAGAAAAAGTTTTTCCAACTTTTGATAAAAGATTCATCTTTGAGTGAAGCTTATTTTCTTTTTCTTTTCTTTTTCTATTTATTTGGAATCAGTGAGTAGTCTTTTGTCAATAAACTTTTGAAGTCACTTTTGATATGAAATTTGATCTTTTTTATAATTTGAACTTCTTCTAAGTCAGTATAGACATGGGATAGGCTATATAAATTCTTCAAGAAACCATCTATGGTAACCAGTTAAATCCAAGCAACTCCTAATATTTGATGGAGAGATGAGTTTAGGCCAATTCCTTACTGCTTCGGTTTTGAGAATCAACTCAAATGCCTTCACTAAAAATATATGATCAAGGAAAGCTACTAATTTCAACCATAATTCACACTTATTAAACTTAGCGAATAACTGATATGATCTTTGAGAGTCTGTAAAATAATTCATAAATAGTCTGTATGCTCACCCTTACTACTAGAATAAACAAAAATATCATTTATGAAGACTATTACGAACATGTCCAAGTACTACTTGAACACTCTATTCATCAAGTCCAAAAAAGCTATAGGAGTATTTGTTAATCCAAAAGACATAACTACAAATTTAAAGTGACCATACTGAGTTCTTAAGGCTATCTTCGGAATCTCTAACTCTGAGCTAATGATAGCCTGATCTAAGGTCTATCTTAGGAAAACAATTTTCACCCTGAAGTTGGTCGAACAAGTCATCAATCCTGGGGATGTGATACTTATTCTTGATTGTGACTCTTTTCAACTGATGATAGTCGATGCACATTCTAAGAGGACCATCTTTCTTGTAAATGAAAAGAATTGGAGCACCCCATGGAGAGACACTAGGCCTGATAAAACCCTTATATAGAAGGCCTTTCAACTATTTTTTAAAATCCTTAAGCTCAGTTGGAGCTATTTTGTAAGATGGAATTGATACAGGCTGGGTACCTAGGAAAAGATCTATTCCAACATCAATTTCCCTCATGGGGGGACTTCGAGAAGATCATCAGGAAATAACTCAGGAAATTTATTCACTACGGGAATCGAATTGAGACTCGAGATTTCAGAACCTGAGTCCTTGACTCAAAAAAAATGATAGATTCACCCTTTGGAAATCATTTTCCTCACCTTAAGAAAGGAGACAAACCGACCTATAGGTATTAAGGTGCTGCACCTTCCATTCTACGACTGGATCATTAGGAAACTGAAACTCTGAAACTAGACAACTTTGTTCCTATAGTAAACTGTGGAATAACATGGGTGGGGCTAATCCATGCCAAGAATAACATCAAAGTTAGTCATCTCTAACTCAACAAAATTGACTATGTTGACTTTCTAGGATACTATGAATGGGCAATTTTTGTATACCCGTTAGGCTAAAATAGAACTATCGACTGCAGTAGAAATTGAGAAGGGTTATGCTAAAATTTTGGAACCGACGCCAAAATATACTATTATATAAGAAGTCACAAAAGAAAGTATAGCTCTGGGATCTCATAATTCATAAACATGAAGGTGAAAGACTTGCAACTTACTAGTAACCATATAAGGGGAATCCTCTTGATCTTATCGAGTTTAAAGGGCATAAATTCAATTCTGATGCTATCCACTAGCTGTAAAAGAAGTGGCACCTTACTAAGTTAGGAGACCTACTGAAACTAATGAGGAGTTAGTCTGGCCCTACTGACTATCATTTATACCGCTCCACATACCCGTTGGGCAATTCCTTATCCTGTGGCCTATTTTTCCACACACCCAACACAAACATCACTACCTTCCATACACTAACCTTTGTGGTTGTTACCATATCTCTTGCAAACTGGGTTGTCGCAACTACTATTCATGTTGTCCTGAGATGTAGAGCTTGGTGCTCTATCACTAGTATCCTGGCTGAACTTAGGCACTGGATGGTGCTGGGGTTGTAGATTTCGAGCAGAATTGAGAATGATTTCCACCCTCTGACCTTTGCTGAGAGAAATTAAAACTCTCGGTCCTGGCCTTATTATTTTTTATTTTCTTCTCCTTGATCTTATCTTTTTAAATCGGTTGAGCATAAACCATCAACATAGAGAGGTCCATATCCTTAATCAACATAGCCATCCTACACTTCTTAACTATGTCCTTAGAAAGACTAGATACAAATTCGCTCATTCAGGCCCTAGAATTAGCCGTCATATTCAAAGCATACCTCTCCAACTGAGTAAACTTGAGGGAATACTTCTTCACACTCATACTTCCCTACTCCAAGTTAATGAATGCTTACACTTTGGCTTCCCTTAACTCACGTGGGTAGAACCTATCATAAAAAGTAGTAACAAACTCATCCCCTTCCAAAGGCCTTGTATCGACACCTCTATCCTCCTTCTACTACTTAACATAGGTGTGAGACACCCCTTATAATTGGTAAGCATCTAAGTCAGCATTTTAACTCAAGGTGACATCCAAATCTCAGTCACCTTCTACACACTATCCAAAACTTCCTATAGACCCTCCTCAGTCTTGGATCCAAGGAACACCGGGGGATTCATCTGAGTAAAGTCTCAATCCAAGTTATTGTCATATTCACTAGTAGGTTGGCTGGGGAAATAACTTAATAATTATTATAAGCATTCATAGCTCGGGCTAATGTTGTAATGCTTCCCTGAATTCAACATAAGAGACCTACTCATTCAGAGGGTCGTCTTGAACTGGCAGGGGTGTTGGTTGATCCCTATTCCTCTTTGTTTTAGCCTTTCTGGGAGGCATTTTCTATAAACGGGTAGAGAATTGAGTTAGAAGAAGTTTAATAGAGCTTACACTCTATCATACGACATAAATAATAAAAGAAGTGAGACTTTACTAAAATGTTCTGTAGTCTCTCATCCATAAGTGTGGCACGTTTCACACCTATGAACAAGACTCTACTTAATGCAGCTTTCAGACACCCTATGACACTTTGAACCTTGTTCTCTGATACCAATTTTGTCGACGTCACAGACTACTCCCTAGTCGTAACATAGTGCTTAGAGTCATAAGTGACCCCAAGCTAACTTTTGGCCTCGCATGACATAACAATTTCTAAAAATAAGAGTATATTAGCTGAAAGATGAAATTAAAATAACTTATGAAATAATAATAATAAAATATACGACACTATCCAAAGTTGGAAATAACCATGTCTGACTCAAATAATTACTAAAAATCTAGACACATGTCTGACTATCTAAAAGCCTCTAACTCATAGTGAGTTGTTAGGACAAGCCTCCAACTAACTCTAACTAACTGAAAAAATGAAGTACTAAAAATAAACAATTGATAACTAGTCCTCAACTGATGAGGACTCACCAAGACTACAACTGAGTGACGCATGGATATACTAAGAGTGGTCCAAGTACTGAATGTCCGAACCTATATAATAAGAAAATATAGCATAAAGAAGTATGTGATCTGCACTTTAAATGTACTAAACATGTGAGATAGGAAAGCTCTAATATATATACAACAAATATGAATGGATAAACATGTAAAGTGAATGTAAGACCAAGTATAAACATGTGCTGAATAAACTGAATAAATAGGTAACTGGACATTTGGTCAAGCAAACCTAGATGGAACATAAACTAAAATTGAACTGAGGACTGTGGGAACTAACAATAGCCGACATACCCCAACCTGAGCAAATTAGGGTCCAACCTATAACCTTAGTTGGAAGGGTGTAATACCTTGCCAAGGGTACATACATTGGCTGGCGTAGATCCTCTAAACTGATGTCTCAAAGGACAAGGGTGTCATGCCTCTACTAATGACAGACCCCTTATAACCTACAATGGCATTGTAGTTGTAGAACTTAAGGACTGCTACTAACGGTCTCATGTCAAACTGATGGAGCTGTTATCTCTACATTTACTTGGTGCTAAGTATTACAACTAACTGAATGGCACTAAAGCATAAACTAAAAACATGAGCTGGTAACTAATATGGTCAAGTCATGGTATTCTGAAAATAATAATCTATGTATAATATAGAATGCTCTAGAATTTGTAAACTGGTAATCTTTAAACTCCTAGGTATCATGTGTTCATAACCCACCAGCTTTGACCAATGCAATTGAACATGATAACAATTACAAAGAATAATAAGGAGATTTCACAATTTAAAGCTAACAAACTCAACAACTTGTCATGATGGGGAAATTCATGATTTTGAACATGGAGAATCACTGATCTAGGGGAAAGTACATATTCAAGGTTTGATTACACACATAAAATGGTGCGAGCAAGGAAACTTATATTTGACCTGGAACCCAATTCAAGGTAAAGGGAATTTTTGCTTAAAATTTAAAAGTTCTTGGGACCTTCTCCTTGATGAAATCCCACATGCTTGAAGTGAATTCCTTAGGGAATTTCTTGAAACTTGTACTTGGACTTGAAGACCCTTAGTTTGTTTTGGAGAAGAAGAGAGTCACAGTCACTTTATTTTTTTCTAAGTGTAATGATTTTGGAGTTTATGGAGAGTTAAGGTAACTTCAATCCCTTAAAAACTGAAGTTGGAGTGTCCAAACAATGTGGGTTTGGGGTTAAAGGGATGGGAAATTACCAAAAGCCCCTTTCAAAATCATGCAGAGATTTTTGGTTCCAGTCATCATGACTCACCTAACTACAGGTTATGACTGGTCACTAGTCGTGGTCTGAGTCATGACGTGAGGTCTTGAGTTTTAAGCCCTCACTACTAATAAAATGACTCCCCCCCTTAACAGCTCATTAGGTCTGATAATGAGATGTCATGAGTAGTCGTGGTCTGAAACTTAATTTTTTGGATTTTTACTAGTGTAGCAATGGGTCCATGCAATGACTCATTATGTATCATAATCAATCATGAGATGGACTCGTTGCCACTAGGCCAAAATTTGTAAAACACCCTAAATTTTGGCCCTTGGAAATTTCTTGAGCCTTGAGCTCACAGCTTTGGTTAGGACTGGACCCCCTGAGTCGTAAGATATCTTGACGACTCATTGGGATGAGTCATAACCAAATCAATAAGTAGGTCTCTTGACAGTAATCTGAGTACGATTGGCTCACTAAGAGCCATAAGGATATGTTATGAGTTATTAGGTGCAATCATAGGGTGTCAAGTGTATATCCCAATTTGTGTTTTGTGTTGACTATGATTGGACCCTACGATTTGCAAGGGTCTCATTACGAATGGGTTGGTCGAGTCATAATGTCGATAATGTGGGGTTCTTGGTCACTGTCTTAGTTATGATTCATGGTAACGAATTTTAAGGTATGGTTATGAGTCGATAATTGACTCGTAGTCAAAGGTAACACTTTTTTAGTTTTTAAGTTGAGGGTACTCTGGACATTTCCCACTTTAAGCTCTTGGACCCCATAACATAAAACCGTCTTTGGAACTTCGTTATCATGTCATTCCCAATAAACACTCCTAAATTCTGTAATACCCTATATTTCTCAAGCTTAATTTAGCTCTAAGTACAAGAGTATTCCTCCCTAAACTTTTTAAAATACTCACTATTTTTCAGTTTTGAGCTTACCTATGCGTAAAAAATTCAGTCAGCTTCCCAATGATATAAAATTTGCCCAAATTCCATACTCAGGTGAAATGTTAGAGCCATTTTTGTAAAGAAGTGTACTAACTGGCACTTCAGCGCATCGCGGAGACCAGCCAAATGGTAATGGTCATTTTCCAGTAAGCCAATGTGATACCACCGCATTGCACCACTAGCTAAATTCCCAATCGTTATTTTCTAGTGTTCCCTCGCAATCAAAGCGGATTGAGCCAAGAGGTAAATTTCGATGCAATGAGCTGGCGTGATGGCACCGCGTCGCACCAAACTTCCAATTCCTAGTAATCTAATTTCCAGTGAGCTGGCGCGATTCCACCACGTCATGCCAGCATAAAAAAGTAGGATTTTTAAATTCTGTGATTTTAATTTAGGGGTTGTTTGGTCAGTTCCTAAAATCCCTAGTCATCTTAAACACGAGATTAAAGACCTAAATAGCCTATTATCTCATTATTTGTTCACTTCTCTCAAGAAATAAATCATTCTCTCTCAAGAGGCAAAAATCATAGCTTCAAGAATTAAGGCTAACTTTCAAGAATTTCTTCAAGAACCTTCAAGAATTAACATTCCAAGGTATGTTAGGTGTTCATCTATAGGTTCCTTTCACCCATAGAGTCCAAGAATCCCTTTTTGAATTTACAAGATCTCAGAATTAAGAATTCTATGCTTGAAATTGGATTGTATTCATGTTCATAACATTAATTGAGTTTTAATCCATGATTAATTGTGGTTGCCATGAAATTGAAATAGCATGTATATTGAATTGTGTAATTTCAATGTTACAATCCTTGAATTTTTCAGTTTGGACATTGTAGTTAAAATGTTTATATGACATCCATGATTATGTGCATTAAGTTGTGCTCCTCAAGTGTTTGATAAAATGTCCATGTGAATTAGATTGTGAAATCATGACATGCTAGTATATGTACAAGCTTATGCTTTACATATGTTTGATAAAATGTCTCTATGAATGAATTATGGACAAATGTACATTGTTATATTTCTTAAGATAATGTTATGCTCTACTTTTCATGCTATCGAGTCCTGGGGGTATTTAATACCCAAAAATCTAACTGTTTACCTAGAGCTACAGTAGTTATAGAATAGTATCGTCATGTCACTATAAGTAGGACTCAGTTAGTTATAGAACTCAGTAGTACTTAGTCAGTGATAGAACTCAGTAAAACTTAGTATCAGTCCAGTCTAGTTCAGTATAATAAGTTCAGGGTCTATTCAGTTGGGAGTAGTATTCAACACCGAGTGAACCCAAGGATGGAGGCTCACCTGCCAGTAGAGGGTGTGGTCCTTAGAAATAGTCCTTGCATCCCAGAACTACATAGCCAACATAGGTTAAGAGATCAACCTGCCTGTTGAGGGTTGATGAGGTGTTCTAACCTGCCAGTTGAGTGTTCCAATATTCTCATTAGAGTACCTACCAGATGAGGGTAACTCTTCAGCTTGTCTTTACCCGTGGCACGGTACTGACACCCTTCCAGTTGGGGTTACAGGTTGGATCCTAAATCTATTCAGAAAAGGGGCATGTCGGTTAGATGATTACTTTCCACAGTTCTAGTTTCAATTTTAGTCTCAGTATAGAACTCTATTCAGTTATACAAAATCAAGACTGTCAGACATAGTCAACCAGTATTAGTAACTCAGTTATAAGTAATCTCAGATATCAGTTATATAGTTATCAGAACTCAGTACTCATCTTTAGTAAAAGCTCAGATACATATACATACACATATATGCATAATATTGCATAATCAGTATTTACAGCAGTTTCAATTATCTATGTATTCTCACTCAGTTATCCCATATCTTTTAGTCAGTTATTGTTAATGTATATGAACCCTTGTATTCAACATTACCTCATCTATCATACCAGTACATTCTATGTACTGACACATACTCTTTCTTTATGCTATGATGTCTCATATCATAGGTTTTGACACTCAGGTTCCTGACCGCGTATAGATAAACTCAGTTATCAGCATCAGTTTTAGTAGTGAGTCTTCATCTATTGAGGACATGATTTTATTTCAGTATTTCAATTTATTAGTATTACAACAGTTGGAGTTAGTTGGGGGCTTGTCCTATCAACTCCAAATATAGACAGTTCAGTTAGAGGCTTTTCAGACTAGATTATCAGAGAGTATTCAGTTTTGCAAATTATTATTACAGTTGATATTCTTTATCAGTGTTTTCATATTTGAACCTTATGGCAATTCAACCTATTTTCTACACTATTTTTAATATTATTATTTAGTGCTCACAACAAATATCATTTATGGTTTAGTTTGTGGTCCTTCAGGGTCGTAAGCACCGTGTAGCATTCGGGGTACATACTCAGGGTGTTACAAACTTAGTATCAGAGCCTAAGGTTCAACAGAGTCCTAGGGAGTTTGAAATACACATCAAGTAGAGTCTTGTGCATAGGTGTTTAGCGCACCACACTTATGGGCAAGAGGCTATGAGATGTTTTTGGAAAAGTTTTCCTTCTTTCAGTATTCATGTCATGCGAGTGAGCATGATCTCAAGTTAATTATTTCTTCCTTTCATTTATAGAGCGTGCCTCCCAAAAATACTAATGGAAGAAAGATCAGAAATCAGTCAGCACCTCATCCCATTTAGGTAGATCCCCTAGACGAGCATGTCTCCCATGTAGAATTCAAAGCTGCATTCACTACTCTAGAAAATTCCGTTATAGCTTAGAATAAATAGACAACTGCTGTTCAGGCCAACCCAGTGGCCAATACTGCTGTAGCCAAGATTTAGGACTTCACCTGAGTGAATCCTCCCCTATTCTCATGATTTAAGTTAGAAGAAGATCCCCAGGAGTTCCTCAAGCAGGTTCAAAAAGTCACTGATATAATGGGGTGACCTCTATTGAGAGTGTTGAGTTAGCTGCCTACCAGCTACAAGATATAGCTCATATGTGTTTTAAGCAGTAGAAGGTAGACAGGGGCACAAATGCAAAGCCCATAGAGTGGGAAGAGTTTCCTACTACTTTTCTAGATAGATTCTTTCCCTTAGAGTTGAGAGAAGCCAAGGTGTTAGAGTTCATCAATCTTATACTGGGCAGTATGAGTGGGAAAAAGTATTCCCTTAAGTTTAATTAGTTAGCAAGGTATGCTCCCTATGTAGTAGCAAACAGTAGGTCCAAAATGAGCAAGTTCATGTCTGGAGTGTCAGATAGTATGGTTAAGGAGTGCAGAACTATGATGTTGAATAAGGATATGGAATTATCCAGGATCATGGTCCATGCTCAATAAATATAAGAGGCTAAGAATAGAGAAAGAGAGTTAGAACAAGAGAGCTAGAATAGGTAGCTTCAATATCAATTAGTCTAAGTCAAAGGGCAATAATCGTTCCCAGCTTCGTCCAAAGTCTTTGGTTCTAGCTCTGTCTTCAGCCAGTGCTCCAGTACCTAAGTTCAAAAATAGTAACAAAGATAGGGCACCAGGATCTAAATCTAAGGGTAGTGTCAGCAATGCTCGAACAAATCCTCTCTGTCAGACATATGGTAGAAACCGTCAGGGTGTCATCAGAGCTGGCAGTGATGTTTCTTTTAGGTGTGGCAAGCCAGACCATAGAGTCAGAGATTGTCCTCAGTCAGGTTCTCAGGGTCAGTATAATCATCCTTCAGCTTAGTCAGACCACCCGGATCAGCAGGGTACCACTTCTAGTGCCACCAGTGGGCAATGCCTAAATAGGTTTTATGCACTTCAGTCCAGACAAGATCAGAAAAATTCTCTTGATATAGTTACTGGTATATTACATATCTTCTATTTACATGTTTATGTCTTGCTAGATCCAAGAGATTCTTTATTTTTCACAACTCCTTATATAGCCATTAACTTTGGAGTTAGTCCAGAAATCCTAGTAGAGCCTTTCTCAATTTCTACCCTAGTTGGTAAATCTATCATAGCCCGACGGGTATATAGGAACTGTCCGATTATGATATCTCAGAAAATCACTTCAGCAGACTTAGTATAATTAGAGATGATAGATTTTGACGTTATTTTTTACATAGATTGGCTCCATTTATGCTATGCCTCAGTTGATTGTAGAAATAGAATAGTTCATTTTTTATTTCCAAATAAACCAGTCCTTTTATGAAGATGTAGTACTACAGTGCTTAAGGGTCAGTTGATTTCATACCTTAGAGCGAGAAAATTGATATCCAAGGGATGTGTCTATCATGTTGTATGAGTCAAAGACTCTAGTTCAGAGACTCCTAGTCATGAGTCAGTTCCAGTAGTAAATGAATTCACTGTATATTTCCTGAAGATCATCCCGGAGTTCCTCCTATAAGAGAAATAGACTTCAGAATAGACCTTCTTCCAGACACTCATCCTATATCTATTCTGCTATACTGGCTCCAGTAGAACTTAAAGAGTTAAAAAAATAGTTAAAGGACCTTTAGATAAGGGGTTCATTAGACCCAACATTTCCCCGTGGGGTGCACCAGTCTTATTTATGTGTAAGAAAGACAGTTCATTTAGAATGTGTATAGACTACCGTCAGTTGAACAGAGTCACAATCAAGAATAAATATCCATTTCCCAGAATTTATGAATTGTTTGACCAACTTCAGGGTGCTATTTACTTTTCTAAGATAGACCTCAGGACAAGCTATCATCAGCTCAGAGTTAGGGAATACGACATTCCAAAAATAGCTTTCCCAACCCAGTATGTTCACTTCAAGTTTCTAGTCATATCCTTTGGTCTAACAAATTCCCCAGCAGCTTTCATGGACTTAATGAATCGCGTGTTCAAGCAGTACTTGGAAATATTTATTATAGTCTTCATCGATGACATTCTTGTCTATTCATGTAGTGAGAATGATTATGCAGATCACCTCAAAATCGTACTTCCGACTCTCAGAACTCATCAGTTGTTCGCCAAATTCTATAAGTGCAAATTTTGGCTAAAGTCTGTAGCATTCCTTGGTCATATTATTTTTGGTGATGGCATTAGATTTGATCCTCAAAATATTAGGGTAGTGAGAAACTGATCTAGACCCATCTCTCTATTATATATCTAGAGATTCTTGGGTTTAGCTAGATATTACCGTCGGTTTGTTGAAGGGTTTTCATCTATTGCATCCCCCGTGTCCAAATTGACTCCGAAAAAAGTCTAGTTTTAGTGGTCAGATTCCTGCGAGAGGAGTTTTTAGAAGACTCAACTTACCTCAGCACCAGTCTCGACTCTACCAGATGGTTCAATGGGTTTGTTGTGTATTGTGATGCGTCCAGAGTAGGTTTAGGTTGTGTCCTCATGCAAAAAGGTAAGGTCATATCCTATTCCTCCAGACAGCTTAAGGCCCATGAGAAGAATTACTCGACTCATGATCTTGAGTTAGCAGCTATGGTGTTTGCCTTAAAGATTAGGAGAAGGTTCAGTTGATCAGAGAAAGGCTCAGGGAATCCCAGAGATGACAGAAATCATATGTAGATGTGAGAAGAAAGGATCTCGAGTTTGAGATCGGTGATTTTGTATTCTTGAAAATATCTCCCATGAATGGGGTAAAGAGGTTTGGTAAGAAGGGAATGCTTAGTCTCTGATATGTCTAACTTTATAGAGTTCTCAGTTGTTTTGAAAATGTAGCTTATGATCTCGAGTTTCCTTCAAATCTAGCTTCAGTACATCGAGTGTTCCACATCTCCTTGCTACAGAAATTCATTAGTGACCCAGTAGTCATAATTCTCTTAGAGGGCATAGATATTCAGAATAATCTCTCTTTCGAAGAGGTTCCAGTCTAGATCTTCGATTATCAGATTTGAAGACTGAGGACCAAAGAAGTTTCCTTGGTCAAAGTTCTTTGGCGGAATCAGTTCGTTGAGGGAGCTACTTGGGAAGCAGAAGCAGATATACGGACTAAGTATCCTAACCTCTTCTGCGCAAACTTAGAGTCGGTTTAAGGTAATAGTCTTCCTAAACTCTACTCAGTTCCATGTTCTGTTACAATTATAAACTTGGTATTCTTTACCGTTGCATATCCAATCATGCATTCACGAATCAGTTCAGTCATGTACTCTGCATCAGATATTCATGTTTAGTATGAAAACTCAGCTTGTCAGTAGCCATGCATCAGATATGCATGTTCAGTATGAAAACTCACCTTGTCAGTAGTTTCAGTCATATACCCATGCCTCAGATATGCATGTTTAGTGGGTAACCTCAATCTATCAGTGTTTCTCAGCTTAATCAGTCTCATTCGAGGATGAATATTCTTAAGCGAGATATATTGTAATACCCCGTATTACTCAAGCTTAATTTAGCTCTAAGTGCATGAGTATTCCTATCTAAAAACTTTAAAATACTTAGTATTTTCAATTTAGAGCTTACCAATGCATATGAAATTTAGTCAGCTTTCCAATGATATAAAATTCTCCCAAATCTGATACTCGGGTGAAGAGTTACAACCATTTTTATAAAGCAGTGTGCCAACTGTCACTTTAGCGCATCGCAGAGACCAGCCAAATGGCAATGGTTATTTTCCAGTAAGACAACACGAAACCACTGCCTCGCGCCACCAGCCAAATTCCCAATCATCATTTTCCAATGTTCATCTATTGGTTTCTTTCACCCATAGTGTCTAAGAATCCCTTTTTGAACTTACAAGATCACAGAATTATGAATTACATGCTTGAAATTGGATTGTATTCATGTTCATGACATTAATTGAATTTCAATCCATGATTAATTATGGTTTCCATGTTATTGAAATAACATGTATATTGAATTGTGTAATTTCCATGTTACAATCCTTGAATTTGGATGTTTGGACATTGTAGTTAAAATGTTTATATAATATCCATGATAATGTGCATTAAGTTGTGCTCCCTAAGTGTTTGATAGAATGTCTATGTGAATTAAATGGTGAAATCATGACATGCTAGTATATGTATAAGCTTATGCTCTACATGTGTTTGATAAAATGTCTCTATGAATAAATTATAGACAAATATACATTGTTATGTTTCTCAAGATCATGCTATGCTCTACTTTTCATGCTATTGAGTCCTAGGGGGTATTTCATACCCAAAAATCTAGTTGCTTACCTAGAGCTACAGTATTTGCAGAATAGTATTAGTAGAACTCAGTTAGTTACAAAACTCAGTAGTACTCGATCAGCGATAGAAATCAGTAAAACTCAGTATTAGACCAGTCTAGTTCATTATAATCCATTCAAGGTCTATTCTGTTAGGAGTAGGATTTAGCACTGAGTAAACGCAAGGATGGGGGATCACCTGCCAGTAGAGGGTGTGATCCTTAGAATCAATCCTTGCATTCCAAAACTACGTAGCCAGCGTAGGTTGAGACATCAACCTACTAGTTAAGGGTTGATAAGGTGTTTTAACCTGCCAGTTGAGGGTTCCACCATTCTCATTAGAGTACCTGCCAGATGAGGGTAACTCTTTAGCTTGTCTTTACCTGTGAAACGGTACTGACACCCTTCCAGCTGGGTTTATAGGTTGGACCTCAAATCTATTCAAGAAAGGGGCATGTCGGTTAGATGATTACTTCCCACAATTTTAGTTTCAGTCTCAGTATAGAACTTAGTTCAGTTCTACAGAATTAGGACTGTCAGACACAGTGAATCAGTATCAGTAACTCAATTATCAACAATTATAGATATCAGTTATACAGTTATCAGAAATCATTACTCAGTTTCAGTAAAAGCTCAGATACAGTATACATACACGTATATGCACAGTATTGGATACTCAGAATTTATAGTAGTTTCAATTATCCATGTATTTTTACTCAGCTATCCCATATCATTCAGTTATTTATTGTTCATGTATATGAACCCTTGCATTCAGCCTTACCTCATCTAGCATACCAGTACATTTCACGTACTGACACATACTCTTTCTTTATACTATGATGTCTCATATCATAGATTCAAACGCTCAAGTTCTTGATTGCGCATATATAGATTTAGTTATCAGCAGCAATTTCAGTAGTGAGTCCTCATATATCGAGGGTATGCTTTTATTTTAGTATTTTAGTTTATCAGTAGTACAGTTGTCAGAGTTAGTTGAGAGTTTGTCCCCTCAACTCCACATGCAGATAGTTCAGTTAGAGGCTTTTTAGACTAGATTATCATACAGTAATTAGTTTTGCGGATTATTATTACAGTTGATATTCTTTATCAGTGTTTTTAGATTTGAACCTTATGGTAATTCAACATATTTTCTGCATTATTTTTAGTATTATTATTCAGCGTTCATAGCAGATATCAGTTATGGGTTAGCTTGTGGTCCTTCGGCGTTGTAAGCATCGTGTAGTATCTGGGGTACAGACTCGGGACATTACAAATTCTCTCTCAAACTCTATTAAAGTTAAGGCTAGGGGTTTAAATAAAGTAGTCATCTAGGGTTCTAAGGGTGCTATCTCATCCAAATTTCTTGGTATTTCAGGCATGTTACGCTTCCTTCATTGCCAATTTTGTAAAAGCATGTGATTTAAATTATTGTTTATGAGATATTAATGTTGGGTTTTTAACTATGGGTTGAGGGTTATTAATATAAATTTCTTAAATGCTTTTTCTATGATATTTATGAAACTATTATGCCTAAATTGATGGTTGGTAAATGCTTTTGGGAGCAAGGGAATGGTTGATGGAAATAGGGGTACAAATAAATCTCCAAACTGATTGTTTGGTATGGAAATCAGTAATAATCTCAACTCGCTTGTATAAAAGATTTTGGTTTATGCATCACCACTTAGCTTGGCTTGTTTCTTGAAACTAATACATGGTAAAATGGCTAAATAGTTAGGGAATAACTATGAAAACCTTGCGGGGTACACAGGAATCCCCCAAGATATTTTAATAATGGAGTCTGCGGGGTACTTGGGAATCTCCTAAGTGTGGGATAATGAAACTGCTTGCAAGCTATGGTCAGTATAACGATACCACTTAACAATGCCTTAATATTTGACTCCTGAAATTAGTGGTTGAATTATGTGTTAAATATTTTAATTGGAAAATAATGGGAGTTGTGTTAGCTAGTCATAAAGGTGTGAGTTCGAAGGGCTGATATGGGGAATTCATGTTTTTCGACCTAAGGGTTGTCTTGATGACCATGTACTTATGGGTTACAAGGGAATCCCCTAAGTGCTCATACATACATATATATATATATATGTATCATGGAGGGTGAAGGGTACAAGGGAATCCTCGGTTATCTATGATAACTCCGGTTCGTGCAGCTAACACACATTGGGGCCCGTGCAGGGGATAATAATGGATCCATATAGTCCGTGGGTGGAACTATGATAGTACAGCTACACAAACTCAGGTTAAGGTTTTAAAAGTTCATGATAAGCTCATTTTTTATCCCAGCATTATATATATGTATATACATGGATATGCATAGATGTGTACATGTGCTTTGGTTTGACTTGGTTTTGAATTAACGGTATTATTTTATCCTTATCCCTAAGCTACATGCTAGCATTTACTCTGCTAACCGTCTTCGGTCGCTGTATCCTTACGCGATGTAGAAACTATCCATACTTCTACTTCTCCTGCATATTGGCTAGGATTCAAGATCAGCTCGTGAGTAAGACTGAAGTGGCGATCTTTGATACTTTTAAATACCCCATTTCATGTTTTGTATTTTTTTATGTCTTTAATATTCCTTTTGGTTTTGACTTTGGCTATGGTCGAGGTCATGTCCCGACTAGATATTCTTTAGTTTTAATTAGAGTCTTTGTCAGAATATGTTGCTTTCAAATGCACATGCAAGTGCATGTGATCGTACAACTAATATAGTGACTTAGACAGTCAGATATCATTCCCACGAGGACTAAGCAACTAGAAATTTAACCAACTTTTAGTTTTAGACAATAAGGTATTAAGTGTTGTAAGATATCAAGATGATTGTAAAATTGTGAATAAGAATGTAAATTAATAAATAAGAAATAATAATTTGTGACAATAGCAAAGCAAGCAACGATTGTAAACAGTAACGATGAGAATTCTAAGGTTGAGGAAAATCTAGCGATCATACAATTCTATCTTTTTATCGCATTCTAGTTGGTTATTGGGTTATTGATTTGCAAGGTTAATGGTATGATCTTGGTCTCCCCACCTCAAATTTTCTATCTATCTAAATATTGCAACTAAAATTCCCACAGAGATGAACCAATTCATCTAGATGCATATATTTATCTTCTTGCAATTAAACCAAACAAGGCTCCTAGGTATATCCTATCATAGGTGCTAATTCAAATCCTCTATTTAATGAAAGGATGAGAACCTTACTCCATAATTTCTTCATTCTATTCCACGATTCTCCTCCTAGATTCGCATTGAAATATAGATTTATTCTAATGGAGGCCACTCATCAAAATAGTAAGCTCAAGAAATTAAGAATAACCCATCTAATAATCCAACAAGTAACTACGATAAATAAAATCAAAGAGTAATCATGTTCTTGACCTCAACCCTAGAACAAGGGTGTTTAGCCACTCATGTTTGAATTCAACATCCAAAAAAAGCAATTATTCATACCTAAAACTAATCTTGAAGTGAAGAGGTTCAAAAGATATTCTAAGAACCCTAAAAGAGAGATTTTTGTGCTTTTCTGCCACTACTGTGTTTACCAAATGTGTCTGAATTATGTTCACATTTTCCTTATATACTAGGACAAAACTAGCCTGCATAGGAATAATCGATGCATCGCGTCGCTTATCACGTCGCTGACACCAACACATCGTGTCATGTATCGTGTTGATAAGCCCAAAGTGTCGCTTTGTCTGACATGTTGAGGAGCAATGCGATGCATCTCTATCGCGTCGACTCTCTAGAACTTCACTTCAAAATTTCTGCTAAGGCATGGTCCTTTTCTTCTACACTTGCTTTAGCTCTTTTCTGAATTCTTTTTGACCTACTAAAAATGCCTTTCCTCATTAATATAACCAATTCCACAGCATCAATCATTATCCACAGCATCAATCATCAGTTTCTCCATATCATGTCCCCAATTTAGTCCAAATCCATTAGAAATTCACCCTGTATCACTAATCACGTTGGTTAGATACAAAACACAATTAGGGCTCAAGTGTAATAACAATAACACTTTTTAGCTCTTAAAATAAGTCCAAATATAGGCGAATATGTCCGACATCACCACCCCACACTTACAACCTTGTTTGTCCTCCAACAATCACAAACATAATACTTAAATAAGCTTCTCATCACAACCTAAGAGTTATATTTGCATTGGGCCCCTACAATTTATAACAATGACTTTTCATCTCAAAATATGTCAAAAATACTTTATGCACATGAACAATTTATTTCAAACCTCATCATCTCAACAATGACATCCGATTTATTGGCAAACTTAATCAAATCACTGAATCAAACCACACAATAAGTAATCTCGACTTTCATCCGTATGTACCCTCACAACAAGAAAGTTTTCCCATACCACTCATAATTTTTCAATATTTCTTATGAGTAAAATATCAAAATTCAATCACTCACTCTCAACAAAGAATTCACACATGATAGATAATGAACCATAACCTTGCCCTTAGTTTACTACTCCACTAATAGTCGGATGTTGAAATATAGGATCAATTAGGTCTTCCATGGTTGCAATGTAGGCTAAGGGATGGGTAGAAACTATTTAGGAAATAGTGATGAATCTCCCTAAGCACTTTAATACACGTCAATCTTCAATCGAAAACATATTCTATCAACCCAATTTTCACTTTATTACCTTTACACATTATTTGTTTCACCCAATCTCATTAAGCACATTAACATAAACTATGGTGGGACATTTTTCCTTTACATCATGATTCAATTTTCAGTTCTCCTTCACACAAACCTTTTACTGTTACGCACCCCTATAATAGCCACCCTCAACTAAAGCTATTCACCTTGGTTGAGGTACACAATGTCCAAAATGGACCTGAGCCAAAATAGGTTCATTGTAACCCAACTAGGCAATGAAAAAAACTGAACTTCCTTTAGAACAATTACTTTAATCTCCCAACCATAACTTAAAATTTAGGGGCCTCACTTTTACCTTTTTCCTACTTTAATTTCGCACTCCTTACTCACTTATTTTTTAATACTAAAGAACTTAGGAGATTTGGATCAAATTAAGGTCTATCAAAGAAAGGATTAGGCGAAGTACAAGGATACGAAAAAAATCAAGCTATAGGCTCAAAGGGGTTTACTATGGACATACATAAGGGTAGGTAAATAAAGTCCTTACAACTCGGCTAACAAGGAAATGCCTAAATCACTTCCTACTCTCGACACCCTTTATTTTGTTTTGTAAACACACCGGACAAGTTCTAGACATTCTTATACATATAGAATATAAAAAAACACTTACACTCTCAGTGCATGTAGGAATCGAGTCGGATCCTTAAGGTTCCAGATCTTGTTCTATGTCAAATTCAACACTAAGCCAACAAATCGTATTACACCTATTGAGATTTAGGATACAAAATTTAATTCATTTTTGTTTTTGTTTAAAAACAAATTCATTTAAAGTCACTATAAAAATGGTCTAACACAAAGCATTTCTCAAAAGTCGTAATTGGGTTCTTATCAATTCTCAGCCTCTAAGGACTAACTCCCTTAAGACGGTCACCATCTATTTATCATAGGGGAGGGCAACTAACTATGACGATTTATATCACATCACCTTGAGCGAAAAAATTAGAATTACCATTGAGGGCAAAAATTAATACGTTAAACTGAAGCAATACACAAAAAGTGCCATAAGGGCAAATTGCAGCAACACTTTCAACTTACTAACTATTACAGACGTAGTGTTTCGAATAGTTAGATTAACATCCAAACACAAAATAAACAAAGAAAAATAAATATAAAATTGTCCAACCAACAAAAGCAATAAAAACATAAGGAAAAAAAAAGGAATGAGAATTCCACCACCCCACACTTAAAAGGAAGAACTGTCCCAGTGCTTGCAAAATAAGCATAGTATGAAGTGGTGAGGGACTTCTTGAACAAATTTCATCCACATCATCCATTTCGACATCAGACTCCCCAGCTCTCGAGTCTATATCATCACTAGTATCATCCTCCTCTGACTCATTATCTGAACAATGCAGTCGACATTCCTCGTCAGTGGGAACATCATCATCAATCGACTCTACAAAATTAGGGCCTATCCTCAGTATGGTCTGGGTATGATACCCAAGTAGATAGTCTGAATCTACAACTCGAATGTCATACTGGGTAGCAGAACGCCCACCAATCCACAACTTTAGCACCTGAAGCCCAAACATCCGTGTAGTGATCTCATCGTTCTGAGCCTGGTGCTCGAGAATAGTCAATGTAGTACCATAAGGTGTACTCCCATTAGTACGGGATGAGTCTAATGATCTAGTGTTTACCGCTGATGTATAATCCACATCCTCCTCCTCAACACCATGCTACCACAAAAATCATGTCAACAGTCCACCAAAACCATACCAACGAGTTCCTTGGAATCATGCTTTTCTCATAGCGGATAATATGACTGCACCTGTATTCACATCAAAATCATCATGCATAAGGGCTTAAATGAGACACACGTTGTTGTATGTCACTTTAGTCAAATATGTCCCGTGGATATGGCAAACATAGATAATCTTGGCCCATAAGGGGGCCTCCTTATTTAGGAGAACAAAGGGAAGTGAGACATGAGTTTCGTTCTTCCTATGGCATTTCCATCGGGCAGTCGAACGGGTGCCGTACAATAAATATCGAATGTCTACAGAGGGTGGCTCAACATTCATCAACTTCAGTGGTTCAACATCAACTTTAGGCATTCCTAAGAGAATATTCAAAGTGTTAGAAGTAAAAGTGACCACCTTACCCCTTATCTTAACTTCCGAATCCCTGCAGTGTGGGTCTCAGTTTGCATAAAATTCGCATATAAGGATTAGATTGCATTCAGTGGGATGCTCGAATAAGAAGTGCATACGTAGTGCCTCTATTCTGCGCACCATGCTTGGGAATTCTTTCATCAAGCTGATTTGGTCAATGAATTAGTTTGTTGAATATTTTGACTCCTTGTGTAATGAATACCATTTCTTTCATGTTTCCAAGATCCCTTTCTTTCCATACCTCCTAAACTACCCATGTGGGATAGGTTGGGATTGAGACACATAAGTAGTCGGCCTGCTCCTTTTGTGTCCTGACTCAGAGGATCCAGCCATAGCCTTACCTTTTCGATTTTTGACTAGACATTTCTCCTGTTAAACACAGCAGTCAACTAACACATCAAAAATGGCACCTTGGTTGAACTAGCAAACACTGAGTATGAAATCCACCCTACACTTAGTTGATAGCATAGGTGCACAAGTAAGTGAACCAGAGTACTCAGACTTACCCTGTTCAACATACAATTAGCACAGTCGTTCACTTTGCAATATCAACTAAGCATGAGTTTTAGCTAACATTTCCTCACAGGACATAGACAACCCTTCACACTTCATGAAATAACTCTTGGTACAGGTTGTAGAAGAATTTAAATCTAATCAAATCAACATGCAGTTATATACAATCCCAAATCTGCATCAGTACTTAAATTGACACATAATAACTAGCAATGCAACACAGCCATAGTAATAGACCACTATTTTGAACCATAAGTTGCAACAACTACACACCATCCACACTTACTTATTCCCATAATAGTATAACAAATTACACAACCCATCAATACTAATTTGCAAGCATACACTCTCCTCAAATGCATAAAAATTCACTTAACCACCCACTACATTAAACCATCTCCTCACAATAGAACAACCAAAGCAATAGTAGTATTATAGGAAACTTTAATTAGAACAATCATCCTTCATAAATTTAATTTATCTCACTAAGTAACAAATTAAGCATTTACAAACTTCAAAAATGCCTATTAATACTACACTAGTTGAACTTAAATCAAATGAGGAATAATAAATTAGTAAACTTACCTTAGAGATTTTGAATTGTTGTTTGAGAAATTTGAAAGAGAGAATTTTTCGTCTAAGGGAGAAGGGGGCGGCAGATAGGGTTAAAATTTGGAGAAGAATGAGGGCGTTAAGTCATATTTATAGAGGTTACTAGCCTGGGACCGTCGATGCATTGCGTTAGTAGATGCGTTGGGCAGCGAAACTATGCGATAAAATTGCATCAATCAATAGGATTTTTTGCCCCTTGAATTTTTTCTAAGTGTTCGGAATTGTTCTGGTGACGTGACACATTGATGAACGCGATGGACGGCGATGCAATGCAATGAAATCACGTCGATCCACTGGAATTTTTTTGCCCTCTTTAATTTTTTCTAAGCATTGGACTCTGTTCTAGTGATGCGATGCGTTGGGATATAGAAATTTGCCCATAAAAAATTTTAAAAGGCAAAATTTTCATCAGTTGGGGGAATAATTCATTCCCTCTTACCTTTTTCACCTCATAGTACTTATGTCACGTTTTCCAGGGCTCTCAATTAAAATCGTCCACCATCAAATTTCTCATTCCTGCATGTCAACAAAAATAATAAATACTTAAGAAAAAGTGAGTTTTCTCCCACTCAGCGCCTTATTTTTGGTCGTGGCAGAATTTATTTTTTGTATTTTTGCTTTATTTTTTTTCCTACAACTAAAAACATAAAGGAACTACGCTCTCACATTACATTTGTGGGTTGCCTCCCATGCATCGCCTTAGTTTACGTCATGGCATGACTCAGCTCAGTCTCACTCATCAACAATGGTGATGGACACATTGTGCTTATCTCTATGATCAACCCGATAATTTTTCACACATCGTCCATTCACCAAGAACTTCTCAATTTTTTCTTAATTCCACAATTCAACTGCACCATGAGGCGTCATTCGCACTACCTCAAAATGCCCAGACTACTTTGACTGCAACTTACTCGGAAATAACTTTAGCCTTGAATTGAATAGCAAAATAAATTATCCGAGCTCAAATACTATATCCTGAATATGTCTGTCATGCCATCTCTTGGTCTTTTCCTTGTACAGTTTGGCATTCTGATAAGCATGGAGATGAAACTCGTCAAGTTCAGCCAGCTGCAACAACCTCTTCTCACCAGCTGCCTTTATCTCAAGATTCAACTTTTTAACTGCCCAATAAGCTTGACGTTCCAGCTCTACAGGCAAATGGCATACTTTCCCATAAACCAAGTGATATGGAGAGATTCCTATAGGCATCTTATAACTTGTCCTATAAGCCCACAGTGCATCATCTACTTTTTAGCCCAAATCCTTCCACTGACCATTGCCAATATTTTACAGTATCTATTTTATCTCTCGATTAGATACCTCAACTTGACCATTTTTTTGTGGATGGTACGCAGTGGACACCTTGTGCCTAACACCATATTTAGCTACCAGATTCTTAAACCAAGTGTTAATAAAATGCATACCTCCATTAATGATTATAGCTCTGGGAGTGCAAAATTGGGAGAATATGTGCTTCTTCACAAATTTCAATACCACTCTCGCATCATTCGTGGGACAAGCTATAGCTTTCACCCATGTAACAACCTGATTTACTAAAACAGAATGCTACACGATACTTATGACCCCGAAGGAACACAAGCTAATCCATGACTGATATCTGTACATGTATATTGCATAAGATAACATAATAATGCAAAAACATGCACTGAAAGGCCATAAGACTCGATCATGAACATAACTGAATAATGTAACATTTGTGTGGGGTAATAGAATACCCAAAACAAAACTGAAGTCTCAAACATGATAGTCTATATCTAGTCTACATCTTGTCTAGAAGAATTTGAATAAGGAGTTGATGGGATATGTCCCCAACTAACTCCAAATAATAAGCTAATTAATGAGATACTAGAAAATCATTATGTCCTTGAAGGATGAGGACTCACTTCTAATCTGACTGCAAAATCTGGAATCTACTGCTGATCCAAAACTCGTGTCTCTGAACCTATGGTGTAACATAAAAAGAAAGCACCATAGCGCGAATGTGTCAGTACATATGTACCAAGTATACATGTGAGGTAGGTTATATGAAAGGGTTTGCATGCATGAATAATGCTAACTAACTGTCTAACATGAACGTGAGAATACATGCATAAATACGTAACTATAACTGACAACATGATTTTGTGATTTCTAAGTGTGTATACTAATAATGTGACATACTAGTAACTGAAATAACTGATAACATGAAGGACTATATCTGAATAATGTTGATAACATAGGTGACTATAGCTGACAACCTGAATCTGATGGAACTATCTGAGTTCCATACAATATCTGAGTTGACTGTGTCTAACAGTCCTAAAATCTGAAGAACTATCAGAGTTCTATTACTGAGACTGATTGACTGTATCTGATAGTCCTGATTCTGTAACATAAAACTATGGGAAGAAGTATCCAACTGATATGCCCCAAAGGTGCTATGATAGATGAGCTAGGGTCCAATTTATGCCCTGATTGGAAGGGTCTCAATACCGCGCCACTGGTAAGGACCACATGTGAATAACCCTCTTATAATAGGTAAATCTAGAGAGAATGGTGGGAACCCTCACATAACAAGTTAAGCTACCTAATCTACCCTCATATAGCAAGCTACGATGTCTTAACCTATGCTGGCTACATAGTTCTGGAATGCAAGCATTGCTTTTAAGAATCACACCCTCGTATAACTGGTGAGTCCCTATCCTTGGGCTCACTCGGAGCTAATTTCTACTCCCATCTGAATGGACACTGAATAAGATTTACTAAACTGAACTGAGCATGGACTGAGTTACTAAATTTCCGTGGTTGACGGAATACTACTGATATCTGACAACTGACTGAGTTATGAGATCATGGAGATTTTTCCTGAGTCATAAGACTATCTAAAGTCTAAGAGTTCATAGCTTGACTGAGAGTATCATGAAAAACATAATATGGCTCTAGGCATACAGCTAATATTTCGGGTATAAGTACCCCCAGGACTCGATAGAAGAAAACTGACATAGTAGGATTTACTTGAAGACTTGACTAATATCATAATGCATACTACATTCATAGGAGTGTTTCATCAAACATGTAATAGGCATGAACTTGTACATAATGGGGATTTCATGATATCATGATAGTTAGACAATATTCCTTTATCTAGGCATTTTATCAAACATATGACATACATAGTACATGTAAACACATTACACAACAATTAAACAACATGCTTCACTACCAATTCCATCATACAACGTTTTAGTCATGAGATTTCGTATATCTTTATCTATAATAATCAACCCACATGTAATTTATCATCAAATCATGGAATAGAAATCAATTCCTTATTTATCAACATGAAAGAGAACATACAAAGCATGAAA
Organism: Capsicum baccatum var. pendulum; assembly: GCA_030864225.1. Classification (NCBI taxonomy): domain Eukaryota; kingdom Viridiplantae; phylum Streptophyta; class Magnoliopsida; order Solanales; family Solanaceae; genus Capsicum; species Capsicum baccatum. Next base: position 165,457,137 of record CM061558.1, on the reverse strand, counting down.
ACATGAAGAAAATCCATAACTTGTAGTGTAAATGGATTCTTGGACTTCATGGATAAAAAGAGTCTACGAATGAACACTATGCATACCTTAGTTCATGATTTCGTGAAGATTGATGGTGAAACCTTCCTGAATTTGAATTCCCAATAGAAACCCTAGTTTGTTCTTGAGATAAACCTGAGAGAAACTAATATGTTTTGGGTGAAAAGTGGCCGAATCACGTGTTAAAGGGATTGTATAGGGGCATAAAGTTGATAATTTTAACCCTGGACACATCATTAAATTTTCAGTAAAATTTCTCGAGTTGGGCCCTTGGCGCGACGCGGTGTTATCGCGCCGTGTGATTGAAAATTGACAATTGGGAAATTATATGGTGGCGCGACATGGAGCTATCGCGTTGCCATCTTATCTACAACCTAAAAGTTTGGTGCAACGTACCAATATCATGGAGCAACACTGGAATTTGATAATTGTCATTTGAGCTATCTCCACGACGCACTGAAGGCTCAGGTCAAATATTGTTTCACTAAAAAGGCTCTAACTCTTCGCCCGGATGTCGAATTTGGGTGAATTATATATCGATGGAAAGCTTATTCAATTTCCCATGTGATATAAAGTGACAATTATGGAAATACTACATGTATAGGAATTAATTATTATTTCAAATAAAGTTCTTATATCCTTATGATGATTTTCAAGCTAAGAAAAAACACAGGTATTACAATATCTCCCCCTTGAGAATATTCATCCTTGAATGAGACTGACTGAGAGGGGAAACAATGACCTAAACATGAAAAATTGGAACATGATCTCATGATGGACGTGATTGACAAGCTGAACATAACATACTGAACGCATATCTAATGCATGCGTAACTGATTCATAAATGTATAACTAAAAGTTCTAAAGAACTAAGTTTTCTCACAATGAGAAATCATGTCTGATGCATAACAATATAACTGATCTAATACATGAATGTATGACTGAATATGCGGTGGCACTTGATACCAATTTTATCATAGGAACATGAACATGAGACTAAATACTATGTTAGTGATGTACACTAATCATGAAACTGGGTAAGCTTAAGGAGAACTATTACCTTGAGCTTGATCTGAGTTGGTGGGGAAGAGGTGAGGATACTTGGTAAGCATATCTTCTTCTATTTCCCAAGTAGCTCCCTCGACGGACTAATTTCACCAAAGAACTTTAACTAGAGGGACTTCTTTGTTCCTCAACCTACAAATATGATAGTCTAGGATTTCGACTGGAATCTCTTAATAAGAGAGGCAGTTCTGAACATCTATGCTCTGAATAGGGACTACGTCTGATGGGTCACCTATACACTTCTTGAACAAAGAGATACAAATGACTGGATGAACTGAGGCTAGATCTGAAGGTAATTCGAGCTCATAATTTACCTTGCCAAATGGACTGAGAATCTTGAAGGGACCGATATATCGGGGACTGAGCTTTCCCTTCTTGCCGAATCTCTTCACTCCCTTCATAGGAGAGATATTGAGGTAGACATGATCACCAATCTCAAACTCGAGTTCCTTTTTACGAACATCTGCATAAGACTTCTGTCAGCTCTGTGTAGCTCAGAGTCTTTCTCTAATTAACTAAAATTTCTCTATGGCATTGAATACTAAGTCAGGACATATAACTGAGGCCACACTAACTTCTAACCAACCGATTGGAGATCTACATCTCCTACTATAGAGAGCTTCTAATGGATCCATCTGAATACTGGAATGATATCTATTGTTGTAGTCAAACTCAATCAAAGGCAAGTGGTCATCCCAAATACCTTTGAAATCAATTACATACGCCCTTAGCATATTCTCTAAAGTCTGAATGGTCCTTTCTACTTGACCATCTGTCTGAGGATGAAAGGCTGTACTGAGATGAACTTGGGTACCAAGACCTTTTTAGAATGCTTTCCACAAATGAGAGGTGAACTGGGTACCTCTGTCTGAGATAATAGTTAATGGAACACCATGAAATCTGACAAGCTCCTTAATGTAGAGCTTGGTGTAATCCTAGGCTTAATAAGAGGTATGAACTGGAAGAAAAAAAGTTGATTTGGTCAATCTATCTATAATGACCCAGACTGAATCATGCTGATGAAGAGTTTGAGGCAAACCCGTCACGAAGTCCATGTTCACAACTTCCCACTTCCAAGTAGGAATACTGAACTCCTGCATAGGACCACTAGGATTCCGATGCTCTATCTTAACTTTCTAACATATAGAGCAGTTAGCCACAAACTCTGCAACATCTTTTTTCATCCCACTCCACCAATAGATTTCCCACAAGTCGCGGTATATCTTTTTGGACACTGGATGAATAGAGTAGCGCACACCTTGCGCTTTTGCAAGAATTCGCTGCCTTATGTCATCTACATCTGGAACACAAAAAAGACCCTGACAACAAAGAATATCATCTCTCCCTTAAGAGAAAACCTCTATTTTCTGATTCTGAACTGACTCTTTTAGCTTGACAAGGCTAGGATCCTTATCTTGCTTTTCTTTCACCTTGAAAACTAGAGATGATTCTAAACTACTCTGAATACATACACCACCCTCTGAAGAGTCGACTAAGAGAATGCCTAGTCTGGTAATATGGTGGAATTCCTAGACAAAATTCTTCTTACTATCATCAACACGAGAAATACTACCCATGGACAACCAACTGAGTGCGTCGGTCACTATGTTGGCCTTGCCTGGATGATAGAGGACACTCATGTCATAATCTTTTAAGAGCTATAACCACCTTCTCTGATGAAGATTGAGTTCTTTTTTAGAAAAGACATACTAAAGGATCTTATGATCTATGAAGACGTCTACATAAACTTCGTAGCGATAATGCCTCCAAATCTTTAAGGAAAATACTACGACTTCTAGCTCAAGATCATGAGTAGGATAATTCTTTTCATGGGCTTTAAGCTATCTGGAGGTGTAGGCTATGACCTTACCATGCTACATGAGGACATAACCTAAACCCACTATGGATGCATTACAATAAACTATAAAATCGTCTGAACTATCTGGAAGAGCTAGAACTGGAGCTGAGGTGAATCGAGTCTTCAATTCCTGAAAACTCTTCTCGCATGAATTTGACCACTGAAACTTGACCTTTTTCTGAGTCAATCTGGACATAGAAGATGCAATAGAATAAAATCCCTCAACAAACCATCTGTAATAGCTAACCAAACCCAAGAAACTCCTGATAACTGATGGAGAAATAGGGCAAGGCCAGTTTCTTACTGCTTTGGTCTTTTGAGGATCTACTCTAATGTCATCACCAAAAATAATATAGCCATGGAATGTTACGAATCTTAGCCAAAATTTGCACTTACTAAATTTGGTGAATAACTGATGATCTCTGAGAGTCTGAAGTACTGTTCTGAGATAGTCTGCATGATCGCGCTCAGTACGGGAATAGACCAGAATATCATCTATAAGGACTATGATGAATATATCCAAGTACTACTCTGACACACGGTTCATCAAGTCCGTGAAAGAGGCTGGGGCATTGGTAAGACCAAATGACATGACTAGAAATTTGAAGTGACCATACCGCGTTCGAAAAGCTATATTCAGGATGTCAAATTCTCTAACTCTGAGCTGATGATAGCCGGATCCGAGGTCTATCTTAGAGAAATAACTGGCACCCTGAAGTTGGTCAAATAAGTCATTTATTTTGGGAAGAGGATACTTGTTCTTGATTATAACCTTATTGAGTTGGCGGTAATCAATGCACATTTTGAGTGAACCATCTTTATTGCACATTAATAAGATTGGTGTGCCCCATGGGGAAATGTTGGGTCTAATGAATCCCTTATCTAAGAGATCCTTCAATTGTTCTTTCAGTTCCTTGAGTTCTGCTGGTGCCATTCTGTATGGCAGAATAGAGATAGGTTGAGTGTCTGAAAGAAGATCAATACCAAAGTCTATTTCCCTTTTGGGAGAAATTCCTAGATGATCTTCGGGAAAGACATCTGAATATTCATTCACCACTGGAACTGATTCAAGACTGGGTGCCTCAGAACTGGAATCTCTAACATGAACTAGATGATAAACACATCTCTTAGATATCAATTTCCTTGCCCAAAGTTAGGAAACAAGTTGACCCCTGAAAGCGGATACGCAACCCTTTCCACTTTAGGACTGGCTTATTTGGGAACTGAAACTGAACTATTCTATTTCTGCAGCCGACTGTGGCATAGTAGGAATGAAGCCAATTCATACCGATAATGACATCAAAATTAGTCATTTGTAATTTGACTAAGTCTGCTAAAGTGACTTTCTGAAATATCATAACCGGGCAGTTCATGTATACCCGCTGGGCTATGATGGTTTTACCCACTGGGGTAGAGACTGAGAAAGGCTTGGCTAGAATTTTGGGACTTATTCTAAAATCAACTGCTATATAAGGAGTAACAAAAGATAAGGAAACTCCTAGATTTTGCAAAGCATAAATATGCATATGAAAGATCTGTAATGTACCAGTAACTATATCAGGAGAACTTTCCTGATCTTGTCGAGTTTGAAGAGAATAGAGACGATTTGAGCATTGCCCGCTAGTAGCACTGGAAGTGGCACCCTACTGATTTGGGCGATCGAACTAAGCTGAAGAGCGATTCTATTGACCCTGAGGATTTGGATGCGAACAGTCTCTAACTCTAAGGCCAGGCTTGCCATAACAAAAAAAAATGTCACTACCTGCTCTACACACACCCTAATGGTGCTTACCGCAAGTTTGGCAAAGAGGATAGTGCGGGCACCGCCAATACTGCCCTGGGTCTTAGAGCCTGGCGCTCTATCTTTGTTACCCTCTCTGAACTTAGGAACTGGAGCACTGGCTATAGAAGGAGATGGATCTAATGACTTAGGATGAAACTGAGAATGGTTTCCTCCTTCTAATTTAGGTTAAGCAAAGTTGAAACTACCTGTCTTCTCTTTCTTATTCTATTTCTCTCTCTTTTTAATCTTCTGCTCCTCTATCTGCTGAGCATGGGTCATAAGTCTAGCTAAGGTCATGTTACTGTTCAACATGGTGGATCTGCACTCGTTAACCATGCTGTCGTTCACCTCTAAAGCAAACTTACTTATCTTGGATCTACTTTCTGCAACCACATGAGAGGCATACCTGGCTAATTGAGTAAACTTAAAAGAATACTCTTTCACTGTCATATTGCTCTGCCTGAGGTTGATGAACTCTAGCACCATGGATTTTCTAAGCTCTTGGGGAAAGAATCTGTCTAAGAATGCAGTGACAAACTCCTCCCACTCTATAGGACCTGCATCATCTGATCTTTCAGACTTCCACTATTTGAACCAAGCATAAGCCACATCCTACAACTGGTATGCAGCTATCTCAGCACTCTCAATAGTAGTCACCTCCATGGCGTCTTTCACTTTTTGAACTTGATCTAAGAATTCCTGAGGGTCTTTATCTACCTTAGACCCGAGGAAGGATAGAGAATTCATTTGGGTGAAGTCTCAAATCCTCGCTGCAGCTGAGTTGGCCATTGGGTTAGCCAAAATAACTTTTAGCCATTTATTATAAGTAACGACTGATTGAGCAAGAGTGGTAAATGCAGTCCTGAACTCCGCATGAGAAACATGATCGCCGAAAGGTTCTTCGGGATGACGGGCTGATTGATTTCTTCTCTTAGGAGGCATGTTCTGAAATAAAGAGAAAAAATGGATTAGACTGAGAGACTGACTTGTAATTATGCTCACAGGCACGACATGAATACTAAAAGAAGAGAAACTATTCTTAAACATCTCATAGCCTCTTTCACATAAATGTGGCGTACAACACACCCATGTACAAGACTCTATTAGATGCGACTTTCAGACTTGCTCAGACTCTACTGAACCTTAGGCTTTGATACCAAGTTTATAACGACTCGATTTGCTGAACCGGAATGCTACACGGTGCTCATGACCCCGAAGGACCATAAGCTAACCCATGACTAATATCTGTACTTGTATACTGCATAAGATAACATAATAATGTAGAAACATGCACTGAAAGGCCATAAGGTTCAATCATGAACATAACTAAATAACATAACATTTGTGTGGGGTAATACAATACCCAAGACAAAACTGAAATCTCAAACATGATAGTCGATATCTAGTCTTCATCTTGTCTAGAAGCCTCTACTGTTTGAAGAATCTGAATATGGAGTTGATGGGACATGTCCCCAACTAACTCCAACTAATAAGCTAATCAATGAGATACTAGAAAAACATTATATCCTCAAAGGATGAGGACTCACTTCTACTCTCATTGCTAAATCTAGAATCTACTGTTGATCTGGAACTCATGTCTATGAACCCATGGTGTAACATAAAAATAAAGTACCATAGCACAAATGTGTTAGTACATATATACCGAGTATACATGTGAGGTAGGATATATGCAAGGGTTTGCATGCACGAATAATGCTAATTGATTGTCTAACATGAACATGAGAATACATGCATAAATACATAACTATAACTGACAACGTGATTTTGTGATTTCTGAGTCTGTATACTAATAAAGTGACATGCTAGTAACTGATATGACTTATAACATGAAGGACTATATCTGAATAATGCTGATAATATGGGTGGCTATATCTGAGTATAACAAATAACATGGATGACTGTAGCGGACAGTTCTGAATCTGATGGAACTATCTGAGTTTCGTACTGTATCTGAGTTGACTGTGTCTAACAGTCCTAAAATATGAAGAACTATTTGAGTTCTATTATTGAGACTGATTGACTATATCTGACAGTCCTGATTCTATAACATCAAACTGTGGGAAGTAGTATCTAACCGACATGCCCTAAAGGTGCTATGATAGCTGACCTGGGGTTTAATTTATGTCCTGATTGGAAGGGTGTCAATACTACGCCAATGGTAAGGACAACATATGAGTAACCCTTATATAATAGGTAACAATAGCGAGAACGGTGGGAACCCTCACATAACAGGTTAAGCCACCTCATCTACCCTCATATAGCAAGCTACGATGTCTCAACTTATGCTGGCTATATAGTTCTGGAACGCAAGCATTGCTTCAAAAAATCACACCTTCGTATAACAAGTGAGTCCCCATCCTTGGGTTCACTCGGTGATAATTCCTTCTCTCATCTGAATGGACACTAAACATGATTTATTGAACTGAACTGAGCACGGACTGAGTTACTGAATTTCTATGGCTGATGGAATACTACTGATATCTGACAACTGACTGAGTCACGAGATCATGAAGATTTTTCCTGAGCTGTAAGACTATCTAAAGTTTAAGATTTCATAGCTTTACTGAGAGTATCATGAAAAACATGACATGGCTTTAGCCACACAGCTAATATTTCAGGTACAAGTACCCCAGGACTCGACAGAAGGAAACTAACATAGCATGATTTACTTGAAGACTTGACTAACATCATAATACATACTACATTCATAGGAGTATTTCATCAAACATATAATGGGAATGAACTTGTACATACATAGGGATTTCATGATATCATTTAGTTAGACAATATTCCTTTTTCTAGGCATTTTATCAAACATATGGCAGACATAGTACATGTAAACACATTATACAACAATTAAACATTATGCTTCAATTCCAATTCTATCATACAATATTTTAGTCATGAGATTTTGTAAATCTTTATCTATACTAATCAACCCACATGTAATTTATCTTCAAATCATGGAATAGAAATCAATTCCTCATTAATCAACATAAAAGAGAATATACAAAGCATGAAAACATAAAGAAAATCCATAAGTTGTAGTTTAAAAGGATTCTTGAACTTTATAGATGAAAAGAGTCTATGAATGAACACTATGCATACCTTAGTTCGTGATTTCGTGAAGATTAATGGTGAAACCTTCCTGAATTTGAATCCCCAATAGAAACCCCAGTTTGTTCTTGAATAAACTTGAGAGAAACTAATATGTTTTGGGTGAAAAATGGTTAAATCATGTGTTAAAGGGATTATATAGGGATAGAAAGTTGACCCTTTTAACCCTGGACACGTCATTAAATTTTTAGTAAAATTTCCCAAGTTGGGCCCTTGCCCTTGGCGTGATACGGTGTTATCGCACCGTGTTACTGGAAATTGACAATTGGGAAATTGCATAGTGGCGCGATGCGGAGCTATTGCATTGCTACCTTGTCTACAACCTGGAAGTTTGGCGCGATGTGCCAGTATTGCGAAGCAACACTGGAACTTGACAATTGAGATTTGATCTATCTCTACGACACGCTGAAGGCTCAGGTCAAACACTATTTCACTAAAAAGGCTCTAACTCTTCACTCGGACGTTGGATTTGGGCAAATTATATATTGATGGAAATCTTATTCAATTTCCCACGTGATAGGAAGTGAAAATTATGGAAATACCATGTGTATAAGATTGAATTCTTATTTCAAAGCAAGTTCTAATATCCTTGAGATGATTTTCAAGCTAAGAAAAAATACGGGTATTACAACCCACTTGGATACATAATCAACTTCCACTAAGATGTACAAGTTACCATTGGATGGTGGGAATGGTCCTATAAAATCTATCCCTTAAACATGGAATACTTCAATATCAATAATGTTGTTTAGGGGCATCTCATGATGCCCTTATATGGTACCCAGTCTCTAACACTGATCATAACTCTTCACAAAAGCAATTGCATACTTAAACAAGGTAGGCCAAAAGAATTCTAATTGCAACACTTTTCTGGCTATTCTTTCACCCCTATGATGGCCACCATAAGGAGATGAATGGCATTTTTGTTGCACTTATGTGAATTTAACTTTTGGAACACATCTGCATATAATTCCATCGGGACCCTACTTGAAAAGATACAACTTATCCCTTATGTAAGCATGAGAATTATAAAGCAGTTTCTTTGTTTGTTGAGTGTTAGCTTCGGGAGGGTACACTGCACATGCTATCAAGTTCACAATATTGGCATATAACAAAAGCTCACACGTATCTAGAGCCAATAATTTTTCATCTGAAAACTCTTCTTAAATGCAAAGAGAGTCATCAATAATATGTTCATGAGTGTTTAGCCGTGACAAATGGTTTGCAACTTGATTCTCTACTCCTTTTTTATCACGAACCTCAAGGTCAAATTCTTGCAGTAATAAAATCCACCTGATTAATCAAGGCTTTGCATCTTTTTTGTTGAAGAGATACTTGATGGTAGCATGGTCAGCATGAACAATAACCTTGGTTCCTACCAAGTATGATCTAAATTTGTTGAATGCATAAACCAACGCTAACATCTCTTTTTCCATAACTATGTAATTTATTTAGGTATCATTCAAGACCTTGATAGTACAGTAAATAAAATAAAATACATTATCTTTTATTTGCCCCAAAACCGCTCCCACAGCTACGTCACTGGCATCATACATCAATTCAAATGGTAACTCCTAATGTGGGGAAATCAAGATGGGTGCTTCAGTCAGTTTTTTCTTTAGCTTCTCAAATGCTTCTTGACAATCAGCCCCAAAATCAAATTTAACTTTTTTTTCTAACAATTTACACATAGGGCTAGTAATCTTGGAAATATCTTGAATGAACCGCCAGTAGAAACCGGTATGTCCTAAGAAACTTTGCACTCCCTTTACTGTTAACGGATGTGGAAGCTTTTCAATTGCTTCAATTTTGGATCTACCTACTTCAAGTCCTCTACATGACACTTTATAGCTAAGGACTATTTCTTCCTTGACCAAAAAATGGCATTTTTTCCAATTCAGCACCAGATTTGTCTTTTAACAATGAGCTAGAACTCGATCTAGATTCTGCAAGCATACATTAAAATAATTACCATAAACAGGGAAGTCATTCATTAATACCTTGACAAATTCTTCAACCATGTCGTAGAAAATTAGCATTATGCATCTCTGAAATGTTGCAGGTGCATTGCAGAGGCCAAAAAGCATGCGTCTGAATGCATATGTTCCATATGGGCAAGTAAATGTGGTCTTTACTTGGTCCTCTTGTGCAATGGTGATCTGATTATATCCCCAGTAACCATCAAGAAAATAGTAGTACTCTTGCCCTGCCAACCTATCCAATATCTGATCAATGAACGGAATAGGATAGTGGTTATTTCTTGCGGCTTAATTTAGCATTTTGTAGTCAATACATATTCTCCATCCAATTACCAGGCAAGTGGGAATCAACTCATTAGCTTCATTGGTAACCACAGACATCCCACCTTTTTTTAGGATGCAGTGTATTGGGCTTACCCACTTGATGTCTGAAATTGGATAAACAATCCTATTATTGAGCCACTTGATGACCTCTTTTTGCACCACGTCCTTCATCACCGGATTCAATCTACATTGTTGTTGCACCTTTGGTTTGAAACATTCTTCCATGTATATCTTGTGCATGCAAAAACTAGATTTATCCGTGTAATGTCAGATATCTGCTAACTAATTACCTTTCTTCTTTTTTTAAGACTGTCATTGCTTCCCTTACCAGCACATCAGATAAACCTACAGACAAAATAATAGGCAAGGTATTATTGTCACCAAGGTAAAACATATTTTAAGTGAGGAGGAAGAACCTTAATCTCTAATTTTAGAACTTCATCAATTAAAGCTTTGAGAGATGGGCCAATTGGCCTATTCAATGGCTCAAAAGACAAATTTCTCATTTCAACCACTTCCAAATTCATGACTTAGACCAATTTCAATACCTCCACATCTCCATAAAGATCATAACCTATCAAAGCTCGCTCTAGTAGATCATCAAACAATAATAGATACAGCTCAAATACATGGCCAATAACTGATATAGAAGACAATTCTTCATATATAGCCAAAAATTTTAGTGCCTTGTATACATCAAAAACTTCCACTTTATCATGTGCTATCATTATCATCTTCCCTGCTGCTACATCAATTAGTAACTGCCCTGGTTCTAGGAATAGCCGTCCTAAAATAAATGGAACAATTGGATTAGCTTTAAAATCAAGAATCACAAAGTCTACAGGAAAGATCATTGATCCCACTTGCATAAAGACATCTTCAATAATTCCATCCGACCTAGCAAGGGACCTATCAGCCAACTACAAAATAATGGTTTTGGGTTTGGGACTCCAAAGACCCATCTTTTGGTACCAAGATATGGGTATAAGATTTATGCTAGCCCCCAAATCACACAATCCACGAGCACTGATGGTCTACCGAATAATGATCTGCAAAGTAAAACTACCTGAATCCTTCAGATTCGTGTGCAGTTTGTTTTGTATCTTGGATATGAACTCATCGGTAAGTGCAACTGTAGCATACTCTGTCAACCTATTTTTGTTTTCCACTATGTCATTCATAAACTTTACATATTTTGGAACACTCTATAGGATATCAACAAGAGGAAGATTTATATGAACCTACTTTAGAAGATCCAAAAACTTCTTGTAACTAGCCTCCTCTTGGTGCTTCCTTTTCTTTTGAGGGAATGGTAAAGGTAGAGTCTTCTTCTCCACTTGAATTTTATCAGTTGTAGCTTTTTATTTGAACAGTTTCTCCTTATTAGCCTTAGGATCATCATCAGTAGCTGTGGGACTAGCCTGCTCAGGTACCGCCTTCTTTAATTGCAAGCCACTCCTTATTGTAATTGTATTTACCTGCTTTGGATTTGCCTCTGTATCACTAGGTAAGCCTCCTTGATGTCTTGTGTTTTCTTCTTCTGCAATCTGACCGAGTTACAACCCTAAATTCCTAGTGATCAACTGTTGACTCTTTAAATCTACTGCAAACTGTGCTTGATTTGCTAAAAACTGCACTATCATCTCCTCTATATTATTTATTTGAGTAGTATTCTATTATTTTGAACCTTCTATTGATTCTATTGCACTGTCCCTTTATACTGACTATTATTCTATGCCTGATTTCCACCCTATGAGAAATTAGGATGATTTCTCTAGCTGGGATTATATGTGTTACCATAGTTCTGTTGTCCTGGACGATTAGCATTTCCCATATAATTGACAAAATTTGGATTAATCGCACAAGCATCTGCCGCGTGTTCACTACTTCCATAAACCTCACACTAAGAATTCGCCTGTTGGACTACTTGGTTATAGTTGCTGCTTACGGAACCCCCCAACTTTATGTTGTTCAACTGAGTAAGCATCTGATTTTGCATTGCTGCAAGTTGGGTTAATAATGTTGTGAACTGATCTACCTCTAACATACTAGCAACTTTCTTAGGAGCACTCCTCAAATCAGCATGCCATTCAAGATTCCCTTATGAAATCCAATTTAGCAGTGTGTACAATTTGTCATAAGTCTTCTTAAAAGCTTTCCTACCTACTGCTGAATCCAAGAGAATCTTGGTGTTTGGCTCTAGCCCCTCAATGAAAGTATGAACAAGGATTTCATTAGACTGATGATGGTAAGAACAATTTTTTAGCATACTTTTAAATCTCTCCCAAGCTTGGTAGATATTTTCTCCTTCTTTTTGTCTGAAATTCAAAATCACACTTCTCAAATATGCAGTCTTTCCAGATGGAAAGAATCGAATAAGGAACTTCTGAGCTAGATCTTCTCAAGAAGTGATGGAGAGTGGTGGATCAGTATGTAACCACCTTTTCTTTTACCTAATTAAAGAAAAAGGGAAGAGTGTCAGTCTGACAAAATCAGTATTCGTCCCTGCAGAAATGTAAGTATCACTTATATCTAGGAAGGTCTATTTGTGCTGCTGCAGGTCTTCATGTGAAAGGATAGAAAATTGCCCAGCCGAATTCAGTAACTGCACCACATTCTGCTTTATCATTGACAATCCATTTTTTTTAAAAAAAAATTGTTACATAAAAGTCATTTAACTTAAAAAACTACTACAGAAGTGTTCTATCTTTAAAACTTATCACCCAAAAATTATTTCATAATTTACTCTACTAATGCGTATATTAATGTTAAGAAATAGTCAAATTATATTTTCTTTGATATTAATGATATTACATTGAACTTATTTAAAGAAATCAAATTAAAGAAATCAAATTAAGGAAAGCAACGGTCATATGCCCCAACAAGTTGTTTGTTAAGAAGAAAAATATAAGGAATATTTCTAATATCATCCTAAATGCCACAAGTTTTATTGAACGTCTTTTTATATTTTCAATACCATTTGGAGGGGGATGCGGATACCTAACTATAACACCCCGTAAATTTTTTCGTACACTTATCGCGATTATATGGAGTCCTAAAGGCTTGCGTATGAGTTAAAATAAGTTTATGGTGTTCGGAAGTATCCCGTTAATAGTTGTATGTGTAGGTATTGGAATAAGCTTTCCAACGATATAAAGTTTTCCCAAAACAGAGGAGTATTTCATATAAGCGAGCACATTCGAAATTTCAAAACGGTGGCCGGGAAACCTGTGAACAGTAAATCTGCAGGAAAATTACTGCAGCTAGGCAATTATTTTTTTGGATCAACTTTAGATGATCATAACTCCTTGTACAAAAAGAACTGTGTGAGATGCTATATATCGATGAAAATATCCGAGAGTCTTCTTTCCGATGAAATTGGTTTCATCCAAATCCAATGTCTGAGTAAGGAGCTATACCCGTTTTACTACAGCCTATCAAAAAATAAAACAGAATTGTGGGACAGATTTTTGGATCAACTTTAAACGACCATAACTCCTTGTACAGGAAGAACTGGGTGGTATACTTTATATGAAAATGAAATCCCTTTGAATTATCTTTCCAATGCAATTGGTTTCACCCGAATCCGATACCGGAGAAAAGAGTTATGATCGATTTACTTCAGCCTGTCAAAACTGTCCACTGGGGACAGATTCGGATTTATTTAAATTTTTAGGGCAAAATGGTCATTTTCTATTACCTCTTGGACGGAAATGGGTCTTTATAAACCTACACTTAGCCTCATATATGTCATATACCATCCAATTATTAAGAGAAGGTGAAAACCTAGCCTAATTTCAACTTCAAATATTTTGTGATTCAACCGTAGAAAATTCGAATTGGTTCCGTAGTTGTGTTCACCATCTCGAAAGCTTCGAGAAGCACCCCATGGTTATGTAAGGAGGATTCTAAATACAAGAGTTCATTGTTAAGGTATGAATATTGTTTATTCTTGATTCTTATCCATGAATAAGTATTGATAAAGGATTATGAGTATTGTCTTGATGTTGGAAGATAACTAGAAACATAGTTATGAATTGTTTTGTATAAATTGTTAGTAGTAAATTATGGAAGTTGTTGTATTGGATTATGGAGGATGAATTGTGGTGATATATCATTATATTAGTGGTTATGTATGCCTAGTGATCATGTTGGTATTGGATGGTGATTAAGAAGGGAAATAAAGGCTAAGAGTGATGTTGAGGGATATTTCATGAAAATGCATGATATGTGAATGTAATAAGAGTATAAGAGGATGTATGTAGCACTCTTATTGATGAGTTAAAGGATTACTTCATAGACATTATTTGGTGAAGTTAATACCTAAATGGTAAGGTTTGGTTGCTAATACTAGTTGCCACAAATGACTTATTGTAGATAAGTGTTCGAAGAGTACGGGAAGTCAAGTTGGACTTGTATTGAAGTGGTTATATCAAGGTATGTAAGACATACTCTATCTAATCTTTGGCATGGATAATGACCCATGGCACTCTCAAGTAAGCTTCCAACATTGTCCTAAGACACATGACACATAATAACATCATATGATCTTCGACACTACCAATTGAACTTGTTTTCACTTTTAAGATGTCCGGCTAGTCAAAAAATGTCCATATACTATTGTTGACTCCGAAATGGTTTAATGAGGTATCCATGATTCTCTACTTCATTTTCATGATATTGATTACCTATTTACATGTTTTCCTATTGAGGTATCATGGTTTCAAGTTCCATAAGGTGTGACCACAAAGTAACCAATCTCAAAGATTAATTGAATTAAGAAATGGAATGTCTGTATTTTAAATTGATGATATGATGTATTGTATTAGTACCACTGATCAGTTGACCATTGTATTATAAAGTTTATGTATATATGCTATTCCAGGGGTGGTCCCTGATGTATTGTATTAGTACCACTAATCAGTTGGCCATTGTATGACATATGTTATGTATTGATAAGGATTACGGGAAGTAATGATATGAAAGTAATGTGCAGGTATCCCATCAGCTCTTTTAAGTGTGGTCTACTCATACTGTTTATTCACTGGTATCTGGGTTCTGTTGATCTTTTGTATCTCATCTTGATACTCACTGCCTTACATACTCAGTATATATTTCCGTACTGGCGTCCCTCACGGGGGACCTGTATTCATGCCTGCAGGAATAGGTACTTCAGGTCGTACATCTCCGCAGTAAGAGCCAGGACATTCTGTTGTTAGTGGTGAGCTCCAGTTGTTTTGCGGCATCCCAAGTCGTTTCTATATGTATTTTTAGTATTTGTATAAAAGTCTTTTGTGGGCGGGAGATTGTCCCGACCCTAACTCAGTTGTGTATCTATGTAGAGGCTTTTGTAGACATATTGTACAACCATAGGAGTGTTTGGTTGATAGACGTGATGGCTCTGACGGCCAATTACTGTTTATATATATATTTATGCGTGTCTGCTGGGCTGATACAGGTACTGTTTTCTTCTATTTACAATGAAGTGCTGCCCAACTTTCTAATTTCATAAGTAATGTAAATGTGAAAGTATAGGTTATGAACGGTTTCTCCCGGGCCTCCTCGGCTACGGGTGCCAGTCCGCTCCAATAGAATTCGGGGTATGACAGAAGTGGTATCAGAGAAGTTCGTCCTAGTGAGTCTACAAAGCCGTGTCTACGTAGAATCTCATTTATCGGTGTATTGTGCACCACATCTATAAACAGGAGGCTATTGGACATTTAGGGATTGTTTCCACTCTCCATTTCTTAGATCGTGCAATAGAGCCCACATTAGAGACAAAGTCATAATAGATTGCTTAATCCAATTGTTTTTTTTATTATAGTAACGATACCGGTTACAAGGAGAAAGAATAAGTGGAAGCGAGTGGATGTAGTGGCCGGAGAAGGTACTAGTAAGTCACCACCGGCACAAGCTGAACAAAGTGAGTCTCAAGCTGAGCATATATCAGGAGCTTCTTCTCCTCCGGAAGGGCCATCTATTAATGCTGTTGATCGAGATTTGAGGGATGCAGTACAACTTCTGACGCGTATAGTTGCCGGTCAAGTTCAAGGGCAAGCTATTCCTACCACGGGTTCTAGTGGTACGGATAGAGCAGCTATCCTTCGGACACAGGATTTTCTGAAACTGGATCCTCCTACTTTTACCGGATCAGATATTAACAAAGACCCGCAGGACTTTGTCGATCAAACCCAAAGGGCTCTAGATGTTATGCACATATCCGGTAAAGAGATGGTTGAGCTAGAAGCATATAGACTGAAAGGAGAGACTATATTGTGGTATGAGGATTGAAAACGATCTAGGGGTATTGATGCACCTCCAACTACGTGGGGAGAGTTCAAAGATGCATTTATTGATCATTATCTTCCATTTGAGACTCGTCAGGCCCGTGCAGATCAATTCTTAAATCTTCGTCAAGGTAATATGAGTGTAAGGGAGTATAGTCTTCGATTTAACTCCTTGTCTCGATATGTTTCTAATGTGGTAGCTACTATGGATGACAGAGTTCATCACTATGTGGATAGATTGGAACCATACTTGGTTAGAGATTGTACCATTGCTGCTTTGAACAAGGACATGGATATAGCAAGGATACAAGCTTTTGCTCAGAAGATGGAAGATCAATGGCAAAGAAGAAGAACCCAGGAATCAGAAAAAGGATATTCTAAGCGGGCCAGAGCTATAGGGCAGTTTATGGCATCTCAGGGAGGTTTTAGGCCTTCGTTCTCTCATAGATTGCCTAACCCGTTATCTTCTTATTCGGCAATTAGTGCTCCACCGCAATTTCAAAGGTTCAGAGGTAATCAGTTCGAGCAAAGCAGTGAAAATCAGAGTTCGCGAACAGTGGGGTATCAAGGGGAGTATGAGTCAATTGAGACCTCCACGACACCCGTGCCCCATATGTAGAAGATTTCACTTTGGCGAATGTCGGCTTGGAACGAACAATTGCTTTTGGTGCGGTAGGCTGGGGCATATGGCTAGGGATTGCCCACGCAGGACCACAGGTGGTATAACACGACCTACCGGATCAGCTGTTTCGTCCTCATCGGTGCCTCCTTTGAGTAGGGGTGCACAACCTATGGGTCACGGTAGAGGTGATAAAGGAGCAGCTAGTTCTAGCGGAGCTCAGAACCATGTGTATACCCTAGCAGATCGGCAGAATTTAGAGGCTTCTCTAGACGTGGTTACAGGTACGTTGTCCATCTTTGCATTTGATGTGTATGCCTGAATTGATCCTGGTTCTACAATATCGTACGCTACTCCTTTGGTTGCAGGAAGTTTCGGGAGAACACCCGAATTATTAGCCAAGCCATTTGAAGTATCAACGCTAGTGGGAGAATCTCTTATAGCTAGGAATGTTTATCGAAAATATGTTGTGAATATTTGTGGTCGTGATACGATGGCCGATCTTGTTGAGTTAGAAATGGTAGATTTTGATGTTATTATGGGCATGGATTGGTTAGCGTCTTGTTATGCTATAATAGATTGCCATTCTAAGAAGGTGTATTTCCATTTCCCAAATGATGCAGTCCTTGAATGGAAGGGTAATGTTGGCGTTCCTCCTTATAGAATGGCACCAGCAGAGTTGCGAGAATTGAAAGAGCAACTGAAAGACTTGCTAGAGAATGGATTCATCAGGCCTAGTATGTCCCCTTGGGGAGCACCAGTATTGTTTGTGCGTAAGAAAGATGGTTCGCTGAGGATGTGTATTGACTATCGACAATTGAATAAGGTGACTATCAAGAATAAATACCCTCTCCCCCGAATTGATGATTTATTTGACCAGTTGCAGGGTGCCCAGTGTTTTTCCAAGATTGACTTGAGATCAGGATATCATCAAGTGAGAGTCAAGGATAAAGATATACCCAAGACAGCTTTCCGAACACGGTATGGTCATTATGAATTCCTGGTTATGTCATTCGGGATGACAAATGCACCCGCAGTTTTTATGGATCTGATGAATAGGCTGTTTAAGCCGTTTCTAGATGTGTTCGTGATAGTTTTCATAGATGATATTCTGGTCTACTCTAGATCAGAAGAGGACCATGTTAATCACTTGAGGCAGGCATTGCAGATTCTTTGTGATCGTAAGCTGTATGTGAAGTTTTCTAAATGTGAGTTTTGGCTCAAGTCAGTGGCATTTTTGGGCCATATTGTATCCAGTGAAGGCATAAAAGTTGACACTCAGAAGATTGAGGCTGTGAAGAATTGGCCAAGACCCATGACGCCTAAGGAGATTCATAGTTTCCTCGGGTTGGCAGGTTATTATAGAAGGTTTGTTGAAGGTTTTTCTTCTATTTCTGCACCCTTGACTAAGTTGACGCATAAAGCCTCCAAGTTTCAATGGAATGATGCCTGTAAAAAGAGTTTCCAAGATCTGAAGAGCAAGTTGACTTCTACACTGGTATTGGTACTTCCTGAAGGCACAGAAGGGTATGCAGTGTACTGTGATCCTTCGAGAAGTGGCTTAGGATGCTTTGAGAAGTGGCTTGTACGTAATGCAGTGGAATATTCATTGATAGCTGAAGTGAAAGAGAAGCAGTATGCAAATCTAATTTTATTGCAGCTTAAGGAGGATGTGTAGAGTGGCACGACAAAGGCATTTGAGCTTACGTGAGAAGGAGTGCTTCAGTGTCAGAATCGTTTATGTGTACCTGATGTAGTTGAGCTAAGAAAGAGAATTATGACAGAAGCACACTGTTCAAGGTATTCCATCCATCCAGGGTCGACTAAGATTTATCAAGATTTGAAAACAATATATTGGTGGAATGACATGAAGAAGAATATTGCCGAATTTGTAGCTGAATGTCCGAATTGTCAAAGAGTCAAAGTAGAACACCAGAAACCCGGTGGTTACATGCAATGTATAGATCTTCCAGTCTGGAAGTGGTACAAGATCAATATGGATTTCATCACGGGTTTGCCTCGTACATATCAGAAGTTTGATTCCATATGGGTGATCATTGATAGGCTTACCAAATCTGTGCACTTCTTACCAGTTAAGACAACTTATACGATAGAAGAGTATGCGAAGTTGTATATTAAGGAGATCGTTCGGTTACATGGAGTTCCAATTTCCATTATATCCGATCGAGGAGCCCAATTTACCGCGAATTTCTGGAAGTCTTTTCAAAGGAGTTTGGGGACACAAGTAAATCTAAGTACGACTTTTCATCCTCAAACGGACGGACAAGCGAAACGTACCATCCAGACACTTGAAGATATGCTACGAGCATGTGTATTAGATTTCAAAGGCAACTGGGATGATCACCTACCTCTTATCGAGTTTGCCTACAATAATAACTATCATTCAAGTATCAAAATGGCACCATATGAAGCATTGTATGGAAGAAAGTGTAGATCGCCAATAGGATGGTTTGAAGCAGGTGATGCGGTCTGGTTTGGACCGAATCTTGTTTATCAAGCAATGGAGAAGGTTAAAGTGATCCCACAATGGCTTGAAACAGCTCAAAGTCGACACAAATCTTATGCGGATGTTAGAAGAAGAGGACTTGAGTTTTCTATGGACGATTGGGTATTCTTGAAAGTATCACCAATGAAAGGAGTGATGAGGTTTGACAAGAAAGGAAAGTTAAGTCCACGATACATAGGTCTGTACAAGATCATTCAAAGATTTGGACAAGTTTCTTATGAGTTAGAGCTACCTCAAGAGCTCTCAGCAGTTCATCCCGTATTTCATGTTTCGATGCTTCGAAAGTACATCGGAGATCCATCGCACATCACTACTACGGAAGATGTACAAGTTACAGAAGATCTCACTTTTGAAGAAATGCCTATTGCTATTCTTGATCGCCAAATTAAAAAGATAAGGAATAAAGAGATAGCATCGGTAAAAGTACTTTGGAGGAATCCACAAGTTGAGGAGATCACATGGGAAGCCGAGGAAGCGATGAAGATTAAGTACCCTTACCTATTCAACGATGAGGAGGAAGTTCATGAGACAGAAGAAGAACAATAACAAGTAAGTGTTTATTTTTATGCAAGTATGTTATGATGATGAATATGTTAATTGTAAGCTTGGAAATGTATTAATTGAGTAACTATGCTAACATTCGAGGACGAATGTTCTTAATGGGGGGAGAATGTAACACCCCATAAATTTTTTCGTACACTTATCGCGATTATATGGAGTCCTAAAGGCTTGCGTATGGGTTAAATTAAGTTTATGATGTTCGGAAGTATCCCGTTAATAGTTGTATGTGTAGGTATTGGAATAATCTCTCCAACGATATAAAGTTTGCCCAAAACAGAGGAGTATTTCATATAAGCGAGCACATTCGAAATTTCAAAACGGTGGCCGGGAAGCCTGTGAACAGTAAATCTGCAGGAAAATTACTGCAGCTAGGCAATTATTTTTTTGGATCAAATTTAGACGATCATAACTCCTTGAACAAAAAAACTGTGTGAGATGCTATATATCAACGAAAAGCTCCGAGAGTCTTCTTTCCGATGAAATTGGTTTCATCCAAATCCAATATCTGAGTAAGGAGCTATACCCGTTTTACTACAGCCTATCAAAAAAAAAACAGAATTGTGGGATAGATTTTTGGGTCAACTTTAAACGACCATAACTCCTTGTACAGGAAGAACTGGGTGGTATACTTTATATGAAAATGAAATCCCTTTGAATTATCTTTCCAATGCAATTGGTTTCACCCGAATCCGATACCGGAGAAAAGAGTTATGATCGATTTACTTCAGCCTGTCAAAACTGTCCATTGGGGACATATTCGGATTTATTTAAATTTTTAGGGAAAAATGGTCATTTTCTATTACCTCTTGGACGAAAATGGGTCTTTATAAACCTACACTTAGCCTCATATATATCATATACCATCCAATTATTAAGAGAAGGTGAAAACCTAGCCTAATTTCAACTTCAAATATTTTGTGATTCAACCGTAGAAAATTCGAATTGGTTCCGTAGTTGTGTTCACCGTCTCGAAAGCTTCGAGAAGCACCCCATGGTTATGTAAGGAGGATTCTAAATACAAGAGTTCATTGTTAAGGTATGAATATTGTTTATTCTTGATTCTTATCCATGAATAAGTATTGATAAAGGATTATGAGTATTGTCTTGATGTTGGAAGATAACTAGAAACATAGTTATGAATTGTTTTGTATAAATTGTTAGTAGTAAATTATGGAAGTTGTTGTATTGGATTATGGAGGATGAATTGTGGTGATATATCATTATATTAGTGGTTATGTATGCCTAGTGATCATGTTGGTATTGGATGGTGATTAAGAAGGGAGATAAAGGCTAAGAGTGATGTTGAGGGATATTTCATGAAAATGCATGATATGTGAATGTAATAAGAGTATAAGAGGATGTATGTAGCACTCTTATTGATGAGTTAAAGGATTACTTCATAGACATTATTTGGTGAAGTTAATACCTAAATGGTAAGGTTTGGTTGCTAATACTAGTTGCCACAAATGACTTATTGTAGATAAGTGTTCGAAGAGTACGGGAGGTCAAGTTGGACTTGTATTGAAGTGGTTATATCAAGGTATGTAAGACATACTCTATCTAATCTTTGGCATGGATAATGACCCATGGCACTCTCAAGTAAGCTTCCAACATTGTCCTACGAGTCATGACACATAATAACATCATATGATCTTCGACACTACCAATTGAACTTGTTTTCACTTTTAAGATGTCCGGCTAGTCAAAAAATGTCCATATACTATTGTTGACTCCGAAATGGTTTAATGAGGTATCCATGATTCTCTACTTCATTTTCATGATATTGATTACCTATTTACATGTTTTCCTATTGAGGTATCATGGTTTCAAGTTCCATAAGGTGTGACCACAAAGTAACCAATCTCAAAGATTAATTGAATTAAGAAATGGAATGTCTGTATTTTAAATTGATGATATGATGTATTGTATTAGTACCATTGATCAGTTGGCCATTGTATTATAAAGTTTATGTATATATGCTATTCCAGGGGTGGTCCCTGATGTATTGTATTAGTACCACTAATCAGTTGGCCATTGTATGACATATGTTATGTATTGATAAGGATTACGGGAAGTAATGATATGAAAGTAATGTGCAGGTATCCCATCAGCTCTTTTAAGTGTGGTCTACTCATACTGTTTATTCACTGGTATCTGGGTTCTGTTGATCTTTTGTATCTCATCTTGATACTCACTGCCTTACATACTCAGTATATATTTCCGTACTGATGTCCCTCACGGGGGACCCGTATTCATGCCTGCAGGAATAGGTACTTCAGGTCGTACACCTCCGCAGTAAGAGCCAGGATATTCTATTGTTAGTGGTGAGCTCCAGTTGTTTTGGGGCATCCCAAGTCGTTTCTATATGTATTTTTGGTATTTGTATAAAAGTCTTTTGTGGGCGGGAGATTGTCCCGACCCTAACTCAGTTGTGTATCTATGTAGAGGCTTTTGTAGACATATTGTACAACCATAGGAGTGTTTGGTTGATAGACGTGATGGCTCTGACGGCCAATTACTGTTTATATATATATATTTATGCGTGTCTGCTGGGCTGATACAGGTACTGTTTTCTTCTATTTACAATGAAGTGCTGCCCAAATTTCTAATTTTCATAAGTAATGTAAATGTGAAAGTATATGTTATGAACGGTTTCTCCCGAGCCTCCTCGGCTACGGGTGCCAGTCCGCTCCAATGGGATTTGGGGTATGACAGAAGTGGTATCAGAGAAGTTCGTCCTAGTGAGTCTACAAAGCCGTGTCTACGTAGAATCTCGTTTATCGGTGTGTTGTGCACCACATCTATAAACAGGAGGCTATTGAACATTTAGAGATTGTTTCCACTCTCCATTTCTTTGATCGTGCAATAGAGCCCATATTAGAGACAAAGTCATAATAGATTGCTTAATCCAATTGTTTTTTTTATTATAGTAACGATACCGGTTACAAGGAGAAAGAATAAGTGGAAGCGAGTGGATGTAGTGGCCGGAGAAGGTACTAGTAAGTCACCACCGGCACAAGCTGAACAGAGTGAGTCTCAAGCTGAGCATATATCAGGAGCTTCTTCTCCTCCGGAAGGGCCATCTATTAATGCTGTTGATCGAGATTTGAGGGATGCAGTACAACTTCTGACGCGTATAGTTGCCGGTCAAGTTCAAGGGAAAGCTATTCCTACCACGGGTTCTAGTGGTACGGATAGAGCAGCTAGCCTTCGGACACAGGATTTTTTGAAACTGGATCCTCCTACTTTTACCGGATCAGATATTAACGAAGACCCACAGGACTTTGTTGATCAAACCTAAAGGGCTCTAGATGTTATGCACATATCCGGTAAAGAGATGGTTGAGCTATCAGGATATAGACTGAAAGGAGAGGCTATATTGTGGTACAAGGATTGGAAACGATCTAGGGGTATTGATGCACCTCCAACTACGTGGGGAGAGTTCAAAGATGAATTTATTGATCATTATCTTCCATTTGAGACTCGTCAGGCCCGTGAAGATCAATTCTTAAATCTTTGTCAGGGTAATATGAGTGTAAGGGAGTATAGTCTTCGATTTAACTCCTTGTCTCGATATTTTTCTAATGTGGTAGCTACTATGGATGACAGAGTTCATCACTATGTGGATAGATTGGAACCATACTTGGTTAGAGATTGTACCATTGCTGCTTTGAACAAGGACATGGATATAGCGAGGATACAAGCATTCGCTCAGAAGATGGAAGATCAGAGGCAAAGAAGAAGAAATCAGAAAAAGGATATTCTAAGCGGGCCATAGCTATAGGGCAGTTTATGGCATCTCAGGGAGGTTTTACGCCTTCGTTCTCTCATAGATTGCCAAGCCCGTTATCTTCTTATTCGGCAATTAGTGCTCCACCGCAATTTCAAAGGTTCAGAGGTAATCAGTTCGGGCAAAGCAGTGAAAATCAGAGTTCGCGAACAGTGGGGTATCAAGGGCAAGGGAGTATGAGTCAATTGAGACCTCCACGACACTCGTGCCCTATATGTAGAAGATTTCACTCTGGCGAATGTCGGCTTGGAATGAACAATTGGTTTTGGTGCGGTAGGCCGGGGCATATGGCTAGGGATTGCCCACGCAGGACCACAGGTGGTATAACACGACCTATCGGATCAGCTGTTTCGTCCTCATCGGTGCCTCCTTTGAGTAGGGGTACACAACCTATTGGTAATGGTAGAGGTGATAGAGGAGCAGCTAGTTCTAGCGGAGCTCAGAACCGTGTGTATGCCCTAGCAGATCGGCAGAATTTAGAGGCTTCTCTAGACGTAGTTACAGGTACGTTGTCCATCTTTGCATTTGATGTGTATGCCTTAATTGATCCTGGTTCTACATTATCGTACGCTACTCCTTTGGTTGCGGGAAGGTTTGGGAGAATACCCGAATTATTAGCCAATCCATTTGAAGTATCAACGCTAGTGGGGGAATCTCTTATAGCTAGGAATGTTTATCAAAAATGTGTTGTGAATATTTGTGGTCGTGATACGATGGCTGATCTTGTTGAGTTAGAAATGGTAGATTTTGATGTTATTATGGGCATGGATTGGTTAGCGTCTTGTTATGCTACAGTAGATTGCCGTTCTAAGAAGGTGTATTTCCATTTCCCAAATGAGGCAGTCCTTGAATGGAAGGGTAATGTTGGCGCGCCGAGAGGTAGATTTATTTCTTACTTTAAGGCAAGAAAAATGATTTCCAAGGGGTACATATACCATTTGGTTAGAGTAAGGGATACAGAGGCAGAGCCACCAACTTTTCAGACCGTTCCGGTTGTGAATGAATTTCCTGATGTATTTCCTGAAGAACTACCAGGTTTACCTCCTGAACGAGAAGTGGAGTTTGGTATTGATATGTTTCCAGATACACAACCAATCTTAATTCCTCCTTATAGAATGGCACCAGCAGAGTTGCGAGAATTGAAAGAGCAACTGAAAGACTTGCTAGAGAAGGGATTCATCAGGCCTAGTATGTCCCCTTGGGGAGCACCAGTATTGTTTATGCGTAAGAAAGATGGTTCGCTGAGGATGTGTATTGACTATCGGCAATTGAATAAGGTGACTATCAAGAATAAATACCCTCTCCCCCGAATTGATGATTTATTTGACCAGTTGCAGGGTGCCCAGTGTTTTTCCAAGATTGACTTGAGATCAGGCTATCATCAAGTGAGAGTCAAGGATAAATATATACCCAAGACAGCTTTCCGAACATGGTATGGTCATTATGAATTCCTGGTTATGTCATTCGGGATGACAAATGCACCCGCAGTTTTTATGGATCTGATGAACAGGCTGTTTAAGCCGTTTTTAGATGTGTTCGTGATAGTTTTCATAGATGATATTCTGGTCTACTCTAAATCAGAAGAGGACCATGTTAATCACTTGAGACAGGCATTGCAGATTCTTTGTGATCGTAAGCTGTATGCGAAGTTTTCTAAATGTGAGTTTTGGCTCAAGTCAGTGGCATTTTTGGGCCATATTGTATCCAGTGAAGGCATAAAAGTTGACACTCAGAAGATTGAGGCTGTGAAGAATTGGCCAAGACCCATGACGCCTACGGAGATTCATAGTTTCCTCGAGTTGGCAGGTTATTATAGAAGGTTTGTTGAAGGTTTTTCTTCTATTTCTGCACCCTTGACTAAGTTGACGCATAAAGCCTCCAAGTTTCAATGGAATGATGCCTGTGAAAAGAGTTTCCAAGATCTGAAGAGCAAGTTGACTTCTACACCGGTATTGGTACTTCCTGAAGGCACAGAAGGGTATGCAGTGTACTGTGATGCTTCGAGAAGTGGCTTAGGATGCGTATTAATGCAACATGGTAGAGTAATAGCCTATGTCTCTAGACAGTTACGACCACATGAGAGGAATTATCCCACACATGATCTTGAGCTAGCTGCAGTTGTATTTGCTTTGAAGATATGGCGCCACTACTTATATGGGGTTCATGTTGACATATATACCGATCATAAGAGCCTGCAATATATCTTCAGTCAGAAAGATCTAAACATGAGGCAGCGGAGATGGCTTGAATTGTTGAAAGATTACGATGTTGATATCTTGTATCATCCAGGGAAAGCGAATGTGGTAGCGGATGCACTGAGTCGTAAGTCTAAAATGGCATCTATAAAAAAGCAGGGGATGATTAAGGATCTTCACCAACTAGCTAATTTGGGAGTTCGACTTCTCGAAACTCCAGATGAAGAGGTTATTGTACGTAATGCAGCGGAATCTTCATTGATAGCTGAAGTGAAAGAGAAGCAGTATGCAGATCCAATTTCATCATCCGACACTAAAAAAGATCTGGAGCAATTTCAATATATTATTATTATTGATTTCAAGCAAAATTAAAAGAGGATTTATTAAAAGATTGAACTTTGAGCAAAACCCATAAACTTTTACAAAGAAAGAACAGAAACACGAAAATAAATTAAAAAATTAATGTTCAACTTGATGAGTTTAATGGTGGGAGTAATAAGATTTTATCAATTTCAAACATCTCATTGGAAAATTTTTTGATTGGCGACGATTTCACCCCTCAATCTTTTCTAAATTTCTCTTTGAAAACTACCATGAAAAAATTATTTCCATCAACCATAGCAAGGGAGGAGTGATTGTGATAAAAGAAGAAGAAGAAGAAGAAGAAGAAGAAGAAGAAGAAGAAGAAGAAGAAGAAGAAGAAGAAAGAAAGAAAGAATGAAAGATGGAGAGAAACTAGAGAAATATTAAAAATGGAGTGAGGGAGAGAGAGAGTTGTGACAGGGGTGGGGGTGGGGTAGGGAGTTTTAAAGAGTATTTTTGCCTTTTTTATGTTAGAAACGTTTTTTTTAATTTATTTAATATCATTTCCACGTCAAATTTAGGGTGGAGTTAAATTCACTTTTAATAAGAATAGGTGTGTAATAGGCCGCCACATTAGTTTAAGTGTGTAAGTGACTTTTCGAGTATAGTTTAAGGTGATTTTGATGACTTTTTCCTAATTTTTATGGTATAAATATATCATGTATTTTTATTATAGAAATATAATTTGTATAATATATAAATATACCATAATTTTTTATGATATAAATGTACTATATATTTTTTTGGAGGCATTGCGAAAGCATGCAATAAAAATAAAAAAATATAAAATTTTGATATAGTATATAAAAAATGAATGAACAAAGGCTTCCATAAAAATAGGCAATAAATCAGAAATATAAAAATTTAATATATAATTATTTTTTTATATATTAGAATCTGTTATAAAAGTAAATATTTTACTCCCTCCGTTTAAAAAAGAATGACCAACTTTGACTTGGCACATAGTTTAAGAAAATAAAAAAGACTTTTGAATCTTGTGACCTTAAATTAAAGTTGTATCAAATGTACCAAAATACCCTTTAATGTTGTGGTCCTAAACATGCCATGTGGAAAGTTGAAATTAAAGTACTGTCAAAAAGGGAAAGGGATCATTCTTTTTGAAATGGACTAAAAAGGAAAGTAGGTCATTCTTTTTTAAACGGAGGGAGTATATGTTATATCTGACAATTAACTAATACGGCTATGTATATGCAATAATTTTTTTAAAATGACTATTTATATTATTTTTATTTTTATTTATCAGATTAATTTAGAATGACAAAAAATTGATATTATGTACTATTTATTTGGTTTATATTAATAAAAATGATAAAAATGTTATGTAGTTTAATAAAAATATGCTATCATATAATTTTTTTTCTTAATAAAAGGACAAAATAGCCCCAATAGGTAGACCGAAAGGATATTTCAGGCTCAATAAGTTGACAGAAATGATATTTTAGGCCTAATAGGTAGACGGGGGACATTTTTGCATCAGTTTGCATAGTTGAATGGCATTTTAGGCCCTTTTCCGTTCTAAATTTAAAAGTCAAAACTTTATGTTGGATGAATCATAATCATAATTATCATTAATGGAGTTATTAAATCTATCTATCTGTCTGTCTGTCTGTCTGTCTTTCTGTCTGTCTGTCTGTCCGTCCGTCCATTCATCTGTCCGTCCGTCCGTCCGTCCCTCCCTCCCTCCCTCCCTCCCTCCATCCATCCATCCATCCATCCATCTATCTATCTATCTATCTATCATAGGCCAAGAAAAATATTTATCCTTTTTCTCCTATTTTTGTGTTTTTATTTCAATGTTTTCCAAGTCATTGTATTTATGAAAAAAAAATGCACATTGAATAAGAAAAATGAATGGCTATTAAGTGGGCAATTTATTTTTTCCTATTCATACTCTATTTTCCATACTATATATAATCTTCTCATTTTTGGGGAGGGTCTTGTGGTCTGTTTTTTCTCTTCTTCTTTATTTTTTTCTTTCTTTTTTATTTTAATTTTGTTTTATATCTTTGATTTTAATATATATTATCATCATCTTATAAAAAGGATGGTGAAGATGAAGAAGTTCGATATGAAGAGGTATGCCAATAATTTATTTTATCAATATCATTGTCATTTAAATTTTTGTAAGATTTATTTTAATTTTCATGATTCAACAACAACAACACCCAATGTATTCCTACAGTGTGGGGTCTAGGGAGGGTAAGATGTATGCAGTCCATACCGCTACCTTCGAAAAAGTAGAAAGGTTGTTTTCAATTCAAGTTTTCGTGATTCAAGTTTTAATTTGTTTGGAATTGTTAAACTTTGAGAGGGTGTCACGATATATTTTTCTTTTTCAAAATATTTTGTCCATTTTTTTTTATTTTCCCCTTTATTTATTTATTTATGTTATTTTAATTAGGCCAAAAATGTGTAGATTCAAATAGTCAACTTTCACCTTTCTGTTTCCTTTCTGTTTTCTTTTTCTTTTACTTATGGCTGCCGTATTTATGTCGTATTTATGTTATGCATGTTATGTTATGTAATCTTGTAACCTTGTTCGGTGCTTTACTTTGTATTTGTGTGGTATCTTGTGTCTTGAGCCGGGGGTCTATCGGAAACAGCCTTTCTACTTCCTTAGAGGTAGAGGTATGGACTGCGTACATCTTACCCCCCCCCCCAGACCCCACCAGGTGGGAATACACTGGGTTTGTTGTTGTTGTTGTAATTAGGCCAAAAATGTGTAGATTCAAATAGTCAACTTTCACCTTCCATTCTAATTATCTTCTTAATTGAATATCATAATATGTATTCATGTATAACCTTTTGATGTCCTTTTCTATCTCTTTATTACATCATCATAAACATATAGCATTTCATAATATTGTCATATGTATACGAATGTGTAGATTCAATTAATGAACTTTTACCTTTCATTATAATTATCTTCTTAATTAAATATATTAAAATGTATTCATGTATGACCTTTTGATGTCTTTTTCTATCTCTTTATAACATCATCATAAACATATAACATTTCACAGTATTGTCATATGTATACAAATGTGTGGCTTAAATCTCATTTTTGATATGTTTAGTATTTTTGTTGGCATATTTTATTTTTGATTGACTTTGATTCTATCAATATTTAAATTATAATGAAAACTTTAGATATTAATCACAAAGATCTAATCTTTCCCTCTTTTTGTATATTACCTATTGTCAAAATAATAATTTATTTTTAAGTTGGAACTGCTTATCCAATGAAAGGTTTGGTAATGCAAATACAATTTATTCGGTTAAACATTAAATTTTTCATTTGTTCACAAGTTCAAATTTGTTGTTGGAGGGTCTACTCCTTAATAAGACTCTATTTTGAGCTCTTAGTGTAGAAAAATCATTAGTAGGAGCGATATCTTCGAATGGAGGTTTCAACTAATGGATGAGAAACTTAAAAAAAAAACCTTATCCCGGGAGGTTTTTAGATCAAATGGGTTCGTTACTATCGAATATTGAGATGGTACATACTTTTCAATTTTTAGAGAACTCAAATGAAATATAATAGAAATATTAACTTATCAAATTATTAAATGCTTGATAGTATATTCTTTATCAATAAGTTAAAATATATTCTCTAATAACAATTTTATTTCATTTCTATTTCACATTCAATGAAGTTGAGATTTTAATCTGAAATAAATTTTTTTTCAATCAAAAAGCATGAAAAAATTAAATCAAGTAGATCCTTGTGTAAATACCCATAATTTCTCTGCACCGCACCGAATTATCAATAAAATTCAAAATTTTCTCTATCATTTCATAACTTCCTTATTCATATGTTTTTGAAGTGTACAATATTATACCTTACCAGATTAACTAACTATGCACGACTTTTTATATAGAATTGAAATATTGTATATGATGATCCTTAATTAACCATGCACAACTCTTAATTTTCTTAAGTAATGAAGATTATTAAGAGCATGAGTCATAAAGATGGTAATATGTGAGTTAAAGGTACAAAATTAATATATATTATTAGAATAGAAGTCATGAGAATGTGAAGTGGTATAAGTTATGAAAATGACTTATTAAATAAATTATTTAAGAAAATAAAAATACTTTAAAATAGATTATTATGTTATCATTATATAGTGAAATAGAGACAACAATATCAAAAAATTAAGAAAAAAGATAGATACAATTGGAGGCCATACAGAATTACCACATCACCTTTTATATATATCTTTTTTAAAATTTTAAGCGTTTCCAAAAATGGCATAAAGAAGAATGCTATAAAATAATGTAAGCAGTATATGCCCATCATAGCAAGCTAATGAATTGTAATAATAATTAAACAAG
This sequence comes from Capsicum baccatum var. pendulum, assembly GCA_030864225.1. Lineage (NCBI taxonomy): Eukaryota > Viridiplantae > Streptophyta > Magnoliopsida > Solanales > Solanaceae > Capsicum > Capsicum baccatum. The sequence goes on along the minus strand of CM061558.1, from coordinate 165,426,247 downwards.
ACTAAAGTCTAACCCTATAATGTATATATTGGAACAAAGATGGAGAAGATCTTTTTCTTTATAAAGAGAGACTGTTGAGATGCCTAGCATAAAGTAAAAGCTATGGAGATATTAAATTATTAAATTTTATTTTCTTTTATGAACCGAAAACATTCTTCATAATATAATTATAACAAATTATAATATTACAATTAAAAATCTAAAGTGAATATAAAATTAATCGAAGAAAATAATTGATTTTTTAACACCACGTGAAATGCGGCTAATTTCCCTAGTTGATTATATAAAGTGAGTTCTAACACATCATCTCATTTAACTTCTATTTTTGTTTCCTTATCTCCTATTTCGTTTTTTCCCTCTTAAAAATCAAATTTTAAGAATAGTTCTATTATATAGCCACAAAAATTTATTAAGACTTTTTTTTATTGTTATCTAATTTTGTATTATCATAGAACTTTTTAATTATTATTTAAATATCTTTTAATCATAAAATTTGTTGTAAAATTTTTATTTTTATTATTATTATTATTATTATTATTATCTTTAACCTGAATGTCATTCAACTTTAAAATTTATTACATAAAAATCAATTTTGTTAAATTTTTATCACTTAAAAGTCATTCAATTTTGATCAAGTTATATATTTCAACAAACTTTCACCATAAAAGTTACAAAAAAGCAAATTCCACCTTAATTTAGATATTTCAAATTGAAAATTTGACAAAACATCAAAAATAAATTAGTTACATTCAGGATAATTGTCACGACCCAAACCAGGGCCTGACCGTGATGGGTATCTCAAGTCCCACATGGAATGGAGATCACCCTCTGTAACTAACCTAGTTAGATCAACAACTTTGAGAGTCGGATGAATTTTCAAACATATAACAAGATAGTGTAAAATAACACTAATCATAACTCATGAAAAGTCTAAATCAATCCACCAAAACAACACACCCAAGTCCACAGTAATCTAATAAAGCCTCTATAAATCCGAAGTCAATAAAAAGTCATGACATGCCCCAGCCAGTAGTAAAAAATAAAGACTAAGAAAGTCTGAGGCATAGAATATAAAGACCATGAAATAAAGTCTTCTGGAGTATAGAAGCTCACCACTTAAATGTCAACTCACTAACCCCTCGAACACCTAATCACTACGCAGGAAAAGCAGAAGAAGTTCTGGCGCCTACATCGTATGGGGATGGTCAACGGTTGGAGCGCTAGTGTTGACACCTAATTTTTGCCCTCCACGACTAAATTTAATCTCGAGTTTCTTCAGTTTTTTAAAAAATTAAAATATTTATTTCATCCGAATAAAAACTTTTCAAAATATTTTTGTACGTAATTTTATCACTTTAAGAAGCGGTTATATATTATCGTGTTCAGTTATACGAGATTATATAATTTGATTACTTAAATATTTATTCTATGAGATATTGAATTTTAACTAAGGATTATTTTGAAAATAAATATCATGATTAAAATCTTGATTTTAATATAATTTATTATCAAAGTAATTTAGTTGGATAAATATGCATTTAATTTTATTAAATCAAGAAGCTCGGGATTAAATTAAGTATTGATTCGTATTGAATTTCAATTTAATTTAGCCAATCTATTAGATTTGACCATAATTGAAATCAAATTAGCCATAATTGCAATGTAATTCGTCTATTGATTTTTAATTTGGTCAAAATTAAATGAATATGACTAAATTTTAAATCTCAATTAGGGTTATATTTTAAATAACCCCAAAATTCCCAAAAAACTCTCATAACTTCTACCCAATTTCCACCAAAAAATGACTTTAAATTGTACTATTTCCCCCCAACTTTGTCCTTTCCTAATTTTGAAATTCAAAAATTATACTACATTGTACAATTCACCTCCACATTATCTTCCACCTCACCTTATTTTTAATTTTTAAATTCCAAAAATACCCCTAAATGACTTTTCTCCCACATTGGTGGATGACAAGAAATAAATCATCATCCTTTCCTATAAATACTTTTCTCCCACATGGTGGAGGAAAGGAAAAAAAAACTTCATTCTCTCCTATAAGTACTACCACTACTTTTGTATAAATAGGCGTTGAAAAGAAAAAAAAAAGAGGCTAGGAAGGTGAAAAAAATTGTTATACCCCGCAAAGTCCTCTTCTAGTCTGAACCTTAGAGCGTATTCAGTTAAGCAGAAATTTGAGTCTGAAAGTTTCAGAAATATCTTCCTAAGTATGAAATACTTTGAATCGTGTGGAATTTTTCAAATTTCTACTTTTTTCCATGTAGAGCATTGAATAAGCTTTCCATCGATATAAAATTTGCCCAAATCGGACACTCGAGTGAAGAGTTAGAGCCATTTTAGTGAGACAATGTGCCACCTGGTACCTTAGCTCAACGCGGAGCCAGCCAAAATGGTAATTGTGAAATTTCAGTGAAACTCTGCGATTCCACCATGTCACGGTATAGTTTCAGTTCGTAATCAAGATGGCAACGCAATTTCCACCGCGTCGCGCCATCATACAGTTTCTCAATTGTCCAAATTCCAGTGAACTAGCGTGATTATGACGCGTCGCGCCATCAAGTTAAATCGGAGAATTTTTAGTTTAATTCCAAGGGCTTTTTGGTCTCTTTGGTCTTTTCCCCTTTTCCCTAGCCTCTATAAATACCCGGTTAAGGGATCTCAGACTCATTTTTCTCTTCCACTCCAAAAACTAGGGTTTCCAAAAAAAATTAAATTCTCTTTTATTCTTCAACAAAAATCAAGGGAGAAATCAAGAGGAAATCAAGAATCTTTCCAAAGGCTTTCAAGAAAGAGTTTCCCCAGGTATGTAGATGTTGATTCTTGGATCTCTTTCATCTAAGAAGCTTAAGAACCCTTTTCAAAACTTAAAGATTTGTATGTTTGTGAGATTCCATGAATTGTATGAGTTTAAATTGATGTTCCATGTGTTGTTGAGTTTTGATTCATGTTTGTTTACAAGATTCATGAGCTTTGACCCTAGTATGTGGAATCCATGTGATGTTTGTGATGAAACTTCCTTATGTTGTTTTCTATGTGATGTGTTCATGACATTTGGGTGTAGAAATGGTGGAATAAGTAAAGTATGTCCCCCATAAGTTTGATAAAGAGCTTAAGTGAAGCATAAGGTCCATTATAGTATCTTGAACAGGTAACTTCCAAATTGGGAGCTAGTCCATGCATACCTAGTGTTTGATAAAATGCCTTAGTGAATAAATTATTCCATGATGATTGGAAATCCCCAAATAAGTGTCAAATCGTGCATGTCTAGTGTTTGTTGAAGGACTTTAGTGAACAAGTGAAGATGCATAATAGTAAATTCCCCAATTATGTGCTCCTTGATATATGCTAAGCTTTTAATACGTGCCAAGTGATTAGCAAGTAAGTTTTGACGTGATAGTATAAAGTTTCCCCGAACCATGTGATATCCCAATACATGTCAAGATCGATATAAGTATGAAGTACCGGGGTAAGAGTTTGTTGAATTGAGTATGAACTAGTAGCATGTTTCCCCTACGTTATTATGTGATCATGATTCCAAAATACTTTAAGTGACCCTTTGGCGACTATGATAATGAACAGATGTTTTTTATCCTTAAATGCTTGAGGTAATGTCTTAATGATTGTAGGAATAAACATATGACATGATTCCTAATTACTTGAAGAGATGCTTTAATGATTATGAGATGCTTTAATGATTGTGAACATGCCCTAATGGTTGTGATGATACATGAATGATTGTGATGATGAACGAATGCTTGTGATAATCAATGAATGATTGTGGTGATGACTAGTCAAGAATGATTATGCTTTATTTTATGTTATCGAGTCCTAGGGGTATTTATACCCGATAACTTAGCTACTGTCTAGATCCCGTGTTAGTTTCACGATAATTCCAATCGAGCCATGATTCTCAGAACTCAGTGAACTATAGAACTCTGTATCCTTAGACAATTGTAGAACTTAAGAAAGCTCAGTAATCTCAGTTATCTTTGTAATCTCCGTATCGCTAGTGATCTAGCTTCAGTCCTGTACTCAGCTCAGATCTAATAGTATGGAAGTGTTCAATTCTAATCTCATAAGTGACTGAATAATCTATTCAAGCTCTGTATCGTCAATCAGATACCATGGTTCAATACCATTTCCATCAAATACGGAGCTAAGTGATCTCATCGTAGCCCAGTCAGATCATTTGATAAACATGATTAGTATCTGATTCAGTTCAATTGTATTCAGTTAAGAATTCAGTCAGAGTCTTTCAGTTGGGAGTAGAAACTAGCACCGAGCGATAAAAAGGATGGCGTCTCCTCCCATCAGAGAAAGAGAGAGGCCGGAGTCGTTAGTAGCAATCACTAACCTCCAGAACTATGTAGCCAGCGCAAAATACAGGAGTCACCATCAGGAAAAGGCTGTTACCTCCAGAGAGAGAGAGTAGTTGACTATTATATTGCCTTAGGTTGACTGCCTGGTAAGGGTCATCCATTAGAGAGGATTGGCCAGAGAGAGGTATTTACCCGTGGCACAGTATTGACACCCTTCCAGCTGGGGTTACAGGTTGGAACCCACCTGTGGTAGGTTGGGGCATGTCAGTTAAGTAACTACTTCCCACAGTTGTAGTTACAATTTCAGTTTCAGTATTAATCTTCAGAAATCAGGATTGTCAAATATAGTCATCTATCTTTATGAGGAACTCAGATAGTTCCATTGATTCATGGACCATCGCGTCGGATAGGCTTGGTCTCATGTATAGTTATTTGATATCATATTCAGAGATGTGCCACCAGACAGGCTTGATTCACAGTCTCAGATTTTATTGAGTATCCTTATTGTCAGATTCTGATATATTCATATTTCTTATCATTGATAATATTTTCTGAAATCATCCGTTAGAGAGGTTGATCTCTAATCCTCTCAGTCGAAAGCATTAAAGGGGAGAATTCAATCCTTGATCTAAATGTATCCAGATCCTCAGTTATCAGTATTAGATAAGTTAGTGATTCAGTAGCTCAGTGTCAGTAGTGAGTTCAGTCTACAGTAAAATAGTATTCGAGTTCAATATTTAGAGTTGTGATGATTGTGATTATGGTCTATGCATTCCTGTATGTGTTCTCGTGTGACATTTTTATGATCATTCAGTTTAGATATTATGCATGCATGAGCCTTTGCATTTAGCCTTACCTCATTTACATACTCAGTACATTCCTGTACTGACGCATTTGCACTATGGTATTTTATTTGGCACCATAGGTTCAGAGGCACAGGACCCAGAGTTTCCTCAGCAGTTCAGTCCCAGTCAGCAGCAGTAGTCATAGCAGTGAGTCCTCTTGTTTTGAGGACAAATCTCAATTTACTAATATTGCATCAGACTTTATTTATGTTTTTAGTAGACGGAGTTAGTTGGGGACCTGTCCCATCAACTCCAAAGTTCAGACAATTTAGAGGCTTTTCAGACAGATGTATTAGTATTTAGTTTTCAGTTTTGAGTATGTATAGATGTGTTGAACCTTATGGCCAGTTTCTGCATTTATTTCAAATATTAAGTAGTGTACAGGTACAAATATCAGAAGAGGGTTAGCTTGTGGTCCTTCGGGGTCATAAGCACCAAGTGACATCTCGGGATGGGATCTCGGGGCGTTACAAAAATCCTTTTGAGCAAAATAGTTATTTTTATTTAGTAAAAATTTTTGTTTCATAGAGTTGGTTGGCTAATAAAAAATTTTAAGTTGCTGGCGACGTTTTTCGGTGATGGTTGATTTCAACGAAGCTCGTAGTCTCATTTTGTTGTCCCCAAAACGGTGAACACACCTTTTTTTTAGTTTTATTATCATTTTCTTCTTTATTTTTTTCTTCGTAGTTTGTATTTATAATTTTGTTTGCTGTAGACGGCCTTGAAGGCCATAGGACGCTATGGTATCGATCGATATTATGGTTATTTTAATGTTCACGGTATAAAAATGAGCTAGCAATAATTGTACATGTTTTTTTGATTTTGTTCTTTGATTATTATAAATAAAGTTTCACTCTTTTAAAAATGCACTTATGCTTTGTTTAAATTCATTGTTGATGGATATATTTATTCTTAGGATGTAAAATTATTTCCATTATGTTGAAAAGAATAGTTAATATTGATTGTTCCTTTTTTTTTAATTCTTTGATTATTATAGATAAAGTTTCAATCTTTGCTTATAAGATGTACTCATGTCTTGTCTAAACGCATTGTTGGTGAATATGTTTGTTTTTAGCATGTAAAGTTATTTCCTTTATGTTGAAAAGAATAGTTAATATTGATTGTTTTGCCTTTTAGCTTCATTCTTTTATTATTATGTATAAATTTTTGATCTTTGCTCAAAAAATGTATTCATGCCATAGTTAAATTTATTGTTAGCAGATATGTTTGTTATTAGCATGTAAAGTTGTTTCTTTTATGTTCAAAAAATAGTTACTATTGTTTGTTTCACCTTAATAAAAATAATAATTGATTAAGTCAAGAATTTGTCATTTGTTTGCTAATTATTTTAATGAATTTCAAAATCCTCATATAAGAGATGAGTACTAACTTTATTTTCCATCCAAGATATTTATTCGTCTTTTCTTTTTCTTCTTTTCTTTTTTTCGCATGTTGTTAATTTGTCAAAATAATGAGAAAGGTCATATTTTTGTGGCTAAATAGAATTATTTAGATATTCTCAAGTCATGCATAATATGATTGTTGAACGATATTTCACTTTTAGAGGTGCGAAACTTTTATTCTAATTTTCTTACTCTATTTGGATTGTTATACGTGTTCTTTGTGTGTGTAAAGACTTGATTCATGTCTCTCTTTGAGTAATAATGTCAAAAGATAATCAACGATGTCTTAGAACAATAAATCATAGGTCATTACATGTTTTTCCTAAAGTTGGCCATGACTTAGATGTATGAATCTTCGTTAATTTCTCCTTAATTGAAATTTAAAGATTCACTTTCTTGAAAAGTTAGCCTTTATTTTCTTTTGTTCTATGGATTAGTTTCTATGTTTGTTCAATTTTAGAAGTTATGAGTATTTTTCTTATCGCCTCATCCATTTACTCTCGCAAGCTTATGTTGTTTGTTTCTCGAACTAATTCATTGAATATGACCTTCTTCCTTTTACCTTTATTCATTCTTAATATGAACATAAGTCATGAGGCATGAAGTGTATGTCTTTGATTTGCATTTTATCTATTGACTCTTACTCTTATTATACGTGTGCAAGTGTGCATATCATTGTAATTCAAAAATTGATTCTTGATTTTTCTTTTGCTTTGAAATATGTAACTATTATGCCTTGAATGTATATTAATTTCTTTATCTTTTCGTTGCATGCAAAAAATATCTCAAGTCCAAATAGACTCCTTTCCTCTTGTATTTTGTAATGGTCAATGAGGATCACCTCTTCGAGTCAAGTCCAAAGTTTAAACCCAAAGTCCACTACATGGCGTGCGGGTGCTAGAAGATAGACGAACAAGAAAAATGGGTCAAAACCCATTGATGAGGTCACTAAGAGACTTGAAAAGTCTTGATTTTTTTATTATTGTCTTCATTTTATTTATTCATTTATCTATTCATTCATTTGGGACTCGAAGTCAAAGTTGTATTTTAATATAGGTGAGGTGGATTTTGGGCCTCAAAGGTTTGAAAATGTAATACCCCATACTTTTCCCATCTTGAAAAGTTTCCCAAGAATGTTAGAAACTTTCTTTGAAAAATGAATCCACTTTTGTACATATTGTATTTTCAAGATTTTCACTTTTTATCATGTGGGGAATCGAATAAGCTTTCCATCGATACCAAATTTTCCCAAATTTGACACCTGGGCGAAGAGTTAGAGCCTTTTTAGTGAGACAATATATCACCTAAGCCATCAGCGCATCGCGGAGCCAGCTTAAATGGCAATTGCCAATTTCCAGTGTTGCTTCACGATAGTGGCGCGTCGCGCCAAACTTCTAGGTCTCAAATAAGGTGGCAACGCGATAGCTCTGCGTTGCGCCACTATGAAGATTCCCAATTGTCCAGTTCCAGTGACTTGGTGGGACAGTGGTACATCACACAAAGGATGAAAATTGGGAAATTTTTTTAGAAATTAAAAATGCGTCCAAGGTTAAAAGGGTCAATTTTCTACCCCTATTTAAACCCAATAACACGTGATTTAGCCATTTTTCACCCAAAATATACTAGTTTCTCTCAAGTTTCTCTTAAGAACAAGCTAGGGTTTCAATTGGGGATTCAAATTCAAGAATTTTTCACCGTCAATCTTCAAGAAATCACATCCCAGGTATGCATTGTGTTCATTCATGGACTTCTTTCATCCATGAAGTCCAAGAATCTCTTTTCAAATTCAAGTGTATGGATTTTTGTATGAATTTTATATTGGGTTTGTGTTGCTCATGTTGGTAATGACCAATTGAGTTTTAATCCGTGTTTGGTTATAAATTTCATGTTGAATTGACTAGTAAAGATGTTGATTCATGTAAACCTAGGATTAAAAACCTTGGATGATGAAATTAGATATGAATCATGATGTTTGATTGTTGTATAATGTTGTCTACATATATTATACCTACCAAGTGTTTGATTAAGTGCCTATATGAAGGAAAAGTTCCTAACTAGCAAGATATTATGAAATCCCCATTTATGTACAAGTTTATGCATATAACATGTTTGATGGAGTGTTTCAACATATGAATTATGAATTGTGTTGTTGGTCATATGTTCAAGTAAGCCTTGCTATGTTAGTTTCTTCTCATCGAGTCCTGGGGATACTTGTACCTGAACATTTAGTTGTGTGCCTAGAGCCATGTCATGTTTTCATAATCTCCTCAGTCAAACTATGATCCATAGAACTCAGTTGGTCATGTGACTCAGGATATCTCAATAACCTCAGTATTGCCAATCAATCTCAGTAACTTCAGTATTCTCAGTCAGTCCTCAAAACTCAGTACATTCCGTCAGTCAACAAAACTCAGTAAATTCAGTTTAGCTACGCTAAACAATACCACTAGTATTAGTTCAGTTCAGCTAATCAGTTTAGTTCAGTTAATCAGCTCAGTTTATTTAATCAGTTCAGTCTCTTTCAGGTGGGAGTAGGACTGAGATCCCTAGAAGCAATCCCTAAGTTCTAGAACTATGTATCCAATGTAGGTACGAGATGTCAGCCATTAGATAGGACTGAAATTCTCAGGGATCACCTGCTAGCGCATTTAAATGTATAGGATTGGTCCCAGGGGTCACCCGCTAGATTAGGACTGACTCCACAGAAGTTGTCTTTACCAGTGGTGCGGTACTGACACCCTTACAAATAGGGTTACAGGTTGGACCCCAGTTATCTTAGTATGGGGCATGTCGGTTAGATGAATACATCCCACGATTTTAGTTACAGAATCAGGACTATCAGATATAGTCAATTCAGCTCAGTAGTATAAATTTAGGACTGTCGGATACAATTAATCCTTATCATTATAAATAGACCCCGGGATCACCCACTAGATAGGAATGATCTCAACTATGGTCAATCAGTATCAGTATCATCAGATGTTGAGATCACCTGCTAGATAGGACTGATATCGGATTCAGTTACTCAGATACAATACAGAACTCAGCTAGTTCCATCAGATTCAGGACTGCCAGATACAGTCTCTCATATTATTAGTTTTATCAGTTATCAGAACTCATGTTATCAGTATTCAGCTTCAGGACTATCAGATATAGTCAACCAGAACAGTTCTTCATAATCAAAACTGTCAAACACAGTTATCCATGTATCTGTAACATAGTAGCAGTCCCTCAGTATTCAGTAATATAGTATTAGTTTCTCACTCATCAGTAACTCAGATGTCAATGTTAGTAGACTCAGTAGTCAGAAATCAGTATTCAGTCCTATCATGATCTCAGTTACAGTTACGTATGCATGCATGTATTCTTACATTCATGTTAGTCAGTAAGTTAGTATTGTTCATGCATATGAACCTATTGCATTCAGCCTACCTCACTTTCATACCATTACATTCAAAGTACTGACGTATTTGTGCTATGGTGTCTTATAACAGAGGTTTAGAAGCACGAGCTCCAGAGAGCCAGTAGCATCCCAGTTCAGCGATTAGAGTTAGCAGTGAGTCATAATCCTTCGAGGACATGATGATCACATTACTATTTTAGTTTTCAGTTTATTTCAGTAGTTGGAGTTAGTTGGGGACATGTCCCATCAACTCCTTATTCAGACAGTTTAGAGGCTTTTAGACTACAGTATGTTCAGACAATTATCTCAGTTGTTTTGGTATTGTTATACCATATTTTTTTAGTTATGTACTAGTATTAAACCTTATGGCCTTTCAGTTTATGTTTTTGCGTTTATGATATTATTACTATTATTCAGTGCTCAGTTTATAGATATCAGTCATGGGTTAGCTTGTGGTCCTTCGGGGTCACGGGCACCGTGTAGCACTTCGGGTACTAGATTCGGGACGTTACAGAAAACTAGTTGGGATAGGTTGTGGGATAAAAGCCCAATATTTAGATTAGGACAGGTGCAAGTGGGCCAAAAGTACAATTAGATTAGGACAGGGTCTATTGATTTGGGCCTAATAACCTAAGTCTTTTATTTTCTCCCCTTCCCCTTTTACATGCTTTGTTATTAATTTGTTTAGACTTAGTTAAAATCCCTACAAAGTCGTCCAAATCTATTTTACCTGTGTCTTTTCCTAAAATCAATTACTTTTCAACAATCAATCTTTCTTTTTGAAGTTAGTCAAAAGATATTTTCAAACAGTCCGGATAACTGCAAGTTAGCGGATACCCTTGGTGCCTTAACAACCTTCTAAGAGTATTAATAGAAATCATTTAGTCAGTATCTTCAAACTTAAAAGATTTTTTTGTTTTGGATCGTTTAAGTAACTTTCAAAGGTTTTCTTAATTCATTTTCAAATAAATTAAGTGGCGACTCTAAAAACGTCAAAATTTCCGCAAAACAGCTAGCATGTAACTTAGGGATAGAGGAATAAAATAATGTCATCATCTAAAACCAAGTCAAATCATCATATGCAATCGCATATATATATGAAGGTGCATTACAACCCTTTTTTGGCTGATGTGGCACCCAAGTTGGCCCACCAATAATATATTAATTCACCTCTGTTAATTTATATCTTTTTTGTATCCATTATTTTTGTCAATCTTAAGCTTATTTAACGGTAAAAAGTACTGGAAGATATTTTAAAATTAGATACACATTTACGAGTTCGTCTTGCCACAAATAGTATATTAACTCATCCCAAAAATTTATACTTCTTTTCATATTTTTATCCACCATTTTTGTCAATCTTAAATTTATTTAACGATAAAAATTATTGAGAGAAATTTATATACTCATTTAGGGATTTGTGAAGATTAGCTAATAAACATCATTTTTTTAATCAGTAAGGGAAAAATTGAAGCAGAAAAACTAAAAATCAAGCAATATCAATGAAGAAAAGCTGAAAATCGAATAAAACTGATGTAGAAAAATTAAAAAATAAAGCTAAATCCATGAAGAAAAATTGAAATCAAACAAAATCAATAAAAAAAATTAAAAATCGAAGCATAAAAATCAAGAAAAGTCAGTGAAGAAAAATTGAAAATCGAAGCAAATCAATGAAAAAAATTAAAAACTAAACCTAAATCCGTGAAGAAATATTAAAATCAAACAGAATCAATAAAAAAATTAAAAATTGAAGCAAGATCAATGAAGAAAATAGAAAAAATAAAGATAAATTCAAGAAGAAAATCTAAAAATCAAGCAAATCAGTGAAGAAAAATTGAAAATCAAAGCAAAATTGATGAAAAATTTAAAAAATAAAGCTAAATCTGTGAGGAAAATTAAAATAAAACAAAATTAATTTAAAAAACTAAAAATTGAAGAAAAATAGATGAAACATATCTGAAAAAATGAAGCTAAATTCATGAAGAAAATCTAAAAACCAAGCAAAATCAGTGAAGAAAAATTAAAAAGCAAAGAAAAATCGATAAAAAAATTGAAGATGATTGGGGTGCGGGGGTGGGGAAGGGGTGTAGGGTCTTTGAAGAAGATAAAGAGGGGAAGAAGACTGGCGGGTGGGGGTAGTGGGATGGGTGGTCTTTTTGACAAAAAGACTGGCGTGGTCGGGTGGGGTGGGGTAAGGGGTGGCGGGTTGGGAGAGGGGTATTTAAAGAAGAAGAATGGTGGGGTGGGTGGGGTGGGGTGGCGGATGGATGGGTTGTCTGAAGAGGAAGACTAGTGGGGTGGGTAGGTTACGGGAAGGGGTATTTTTTTATTTAAATTAATTATTTATAAATTATTTGGATAAAAATGACACATGTACGTATTTTATTCGTCACTTTCCACCTCATTAGAGGGTGTAGCACACTCACATAATATTGTTTTGCTGATTCAGCAAAATTTCCCAAAGTGACACACTTGAAGGCCGGTTGAGGTACAAAAAAGAAATAATGTCCACTTGAGGTGCCTAAGTGAAAGATGGCGCCAAGTTGAGGGTCCTGGCGATGTATTCTGCCTATATATATACATACACATATATATACATACATATCTATATACATACATACCTATATACATACATATATATATACATATATATATATATACATACATATATATATATATATATATAGTACTGGGATAGGGAACAAGGCTTAGCATGAATTTTGAAAACCTTAACCTGAACTGTGTAGCATAACCATCATAAAACAAGGCACCTAAGGGCTATATGCGCCCAGACCCCCCCCAGATGGAAGGGCCATAGTGCGTGTAGCCGCACGAACCAGAGAATATCCATATCTATATATGTCTTTATTAGGGACTCGAACCTCCCGGTATAGTCAAGGTGACTTAAGCACCAATGTATACAATATGGAGAACTCGAACCTCCCATTCATATGTTCAGTTGGGGGACTCGAACCTCTCGGTCATATAGACACCCGCACCGGCTAGCACAGTTTTCAGTGTTAGTCCTTCGCACTCCACTTTCACTGCCCGGCTACACATCTTGATTTAAAACCTAATTAAAATATTTATTATACATATACATAATCATTAATCCAATTACTTACCAAAGTTATCCGTTGGTATCGTCATACCAATCTCACTTGTAAGCGTACAACATGCCATAACCATTATCAATCAACTTTGGGACTCAAACCTATTTTCTAAACCAAGACATCAATTCAATTCAACATTTAGGGACTCGAACCCATTGAGTCAATTAAACCACCAAGGTTACAATTCAAATCTATTTATGGCCAACAAGGCCTTCATAAAATTATTTACCAATCATCAACATTCATAGGACAATGCCTTAGTTCAAAACAATTCAAATGTGACAAGATTCTTCTCATTGATATTTCCCCAATCAGGTTGAGGGCATCCCATTATCAAACTATTATTCAAAGACAAAATCCATCAAGTCTAGTGTTAAACATGACCCATTCATTAAACCATAATTTCCATGCACCCACTTGTGCAAAACCGTTACCAAAACATGTTGTGACCCGTAACCACACCATACGAATTATGGTGTGAGTCATATAATGATCAAAAGGTTCAAGACTTAAGAATATTTGCTAGGGCCAAAGTTTAGAGTGTTTTAGTCTCTCCCTTAGGATCATTCCTCCTCGAATGATGGGACAAGGCATTGATAGCATGATTTAAACCCCAAATGTCTTTACTCTCACCTTTAAGACAGAAAATAACATACCAAGGAATTCTTCAATCTACCGTTTACAAAGACAGAAAATAAAGATATTAATAACAACACATACCTCAAGCATGATTTTCTAGAATTGGAAATAGGAACGGATACGTGGACTTTATGTCCTCCTTGACTTCCCTAGTATCTTCCTCGAACTTTTAATTCTGCCATAGAATATTTACTGAAGTCACGTCTTTTGTTTACAACCGACGAACTTGACGATCGAAGATCCTTACTGAGACCTCCTCAAAGAAAAAAGATTTTGAAATACCAATGTTTTCCAAGGGAACAACCAACGAAGGATCACCCACACATTTTTGCAACTTGGACACATGGAATACCCCAACCCTTCTCAAAACCAAATATGAGCTAACATACCGGGGACTAAACTTTCCCTTATTTTCAAACTGTATTACTCTCTTCATGGAAGACACCTTCAAGAACACCCAATCTCCAACCTTAAACTCTAAATCCCTTCTCCTCACATTCGCATAGGACTTTTGGAGACTTTGGACGGTATTAATCCTATTCTAAATTACTTTTACCTTCTCCATAGCTTGGTGAACTAAATCCAAGCCAAACATCTCCGCTTTACTTACCTCGAACCACCCAATAGGAGATCTATATCTCCTTTCACACAATGCCTAAAACGGAGCCATACCAATGCTAGAATGGTAACTATTACTATAAGAAAATTCAATGAGAGGCAAATGGTCGAACCAACTACCACCAAAGTCAATCACACAGGATCACAACATCTTCCAAAGTCTTAATAGTCTTTTTAGCTTGCCCATCTGACTGCGGGTGAAAAGTCATACTAAGACTTACTTTAGTCCCAAAACCATGCAATAAAAGCCAAAAATGTGGCGAGAACTGAGTAATACAATCCAAAATAATCGAGACAGGCGCACCATCAACTTTACCACTTCTTGAAGGAACAACTTTCCATAGTACTCGATAGAATAAGTAGTCCTCACTGGCAAGAAGTGAGCGAACTTAGTCATTCTATCCGCAATGACCCAAATTGAGTTACACTAATTTTGTGACCACGGAAGGCTGGTAACGAAATCCATATTAATTACTTCCCTCTTCCACACTTTTGGTTTAATTACTTGGATTAGCCTACCAGGTCTCACGTGCTCCACCTTCACTTGCTGACACACAATACGCTTAGCCATAAAGTTGGCTATATCCCATTTCATGTTATTCCACCAATATATCTCACTAAGATCATGATACATCTTTATTGAATTGGTATGAATCGTATACCGCAATTCATGAGCCTCGGCTCAAATCCTGCCTCATAATCCTTCCTTATCAGGAACACACAACCTTCCTTGGTACCTCAAGATACCATCACCAACGATCTCAAAAGCCATCACCTTATATTTACCCACGTCATCCTTGATCTTCATCAAAAGAGGATATAATACCCATTTCTCTTTTATTTCCAAACAAAGAGATGATTGTGCCACCTATTTCACAAACACACCACTATCCTCAGAGTCCAAGAGATGACCTCCAAGGTTAGCCAAATGGTGAATATCTTTAACCAATTCTCTCTTATCCTTATCTACATACGATACGTTTTCCATGGACAATCGGTAAAGAGCATCAAAAATAACATTAGCCTTACTTGAATGGCAGTGAAGACTTGTATCATAGTCCTTTAGCAACTCAAGCCACCTCCTTTACAAGAGATTAAGCTCCTTTGAGTAAACACGTACTGCAGGCTCTTATGATAAGAAAAGATATCAACATGGACCCCATATAGATAGTGATGCCAAATTTCAACGCCAATACCACAACTTTGTCATGGATCGAACAGTTCTTCTCATGAACCTTTAACTTTCTAGAGGCATATGCAACTACCTTACCATGCTGCATCAACACACAACCCAAACCAACATGAGACGTATCACAATAGACCACAAATCCCTCTGTACCCTCAGGTAGAGTCAAGATCAGAGCTGAATTCAACTTATCTTTTAGCTTCTCAAAGATACCCTCGCAAGTATCAGACCACAAAAACTTCACCTTCTTCTGAGTCAACTTAGTTAATGGAGAATCAATAGAAGAAAAGCTTTCCATAAACCTTCTATAGTAACTATCTAAACACAAGAAGCTCCAAATATTGGTTGGAGCTGTGGGTCTAGGCCACTTCTCAACCACAAAAACTTTTTAAGGATCCACCATAATCCCCTTACTAGACACGACACGACCTAGATAAGTTATGGTATTCAACCAAAATTCACACTTAGAGAATTTAACATACAACTGCTGATCTTTCAAGGTATGCAACACGAGGCAGAAGTGATCGACATGATCCTTCTTACTCTTAGAGTACACCAAAATTTCATTGATGAAGACAATCATGAATAGATCTAGAAACTAATGGAAGGCCCTATTCTTCAAATCCATGAATGTCGTTGGGGCATTGGTCAAGCCAAATAATATCACCAAGAGCTTAAAATGCCTATACTGAGTATGAGAAGTTGTCTTAGGGATATCCATTCCCCTAATCTTTAATTAATGACACCCAAATCAAAGATCGATCTTAGAGAAAAATTTGACACCCTAAAGATGATCAAAGAGATCATCAATTCTCAAAAGGGGATACTTATTCCTTATCATCACCTTACTCGACTGCCAGTAATCAATATACATACGAAGGGATCCATCCTTCTTACACACGAATAACGCCGGTGTACCCCACGAGGACACACTAGGATGAATGAAGCCTTTGTCTAAAAGATCCTTTAATTTCTCCTTAAGCTCTTTCAACTCAACTAAAGCCATTCTATATGGGGGAATGGAAATTGGACGAGTATTTGGAACAAGATAAATACCAAAATCAATCTCCCTACTTGGAGGGATACTAGGTAAGTAATCCGGGAAGACTTAAAGAAACTCATTTACCACAAGAACACAATGTAAGGAAAGCCCCTCCAAGTTAAAACCCTTAACCTGGACCAGATGATAAAGACAACCTTTGGAAATTAATTTCCAAGCTCTAAGATATGATATGAACTTTCCCGTAGGAGCTAGGGAACCACACTTACACTCAATAACTGACTCATTTGAGAATTTAAACATGACCTTATGGGCCCGACAGTCTAAAAAAGCATAGCACGAGTGCAACTAGTCCATTCCCAGAATAACATCAAAGTCAACTATGTCTAACTCTATCAAATTTACTAGAGTTTCTCTACTACTAACAAATACTTTATAGACTCTTCTGACAACCACAGAGTCTCCCATCGAGGTAGAAATAGAAAAAGGATCTGACAGACACTCAGGATCAAAACCAAAATGCACAGTCACAAATGGGATCACATAAGAGAAAATGGACCCCGAATTAAGTAAAAAGTACACATCATGGGAAAATAGTTTCAACATACCAGTAATGGCATCTGGAGATGCCTCAGACTCCTTATGAGTAGTGAGTGCATAAATATAGTTTCGACCAATGCCGGAGACAAAAGCAAAAGCAACACCCTTTGGTGTATAAGCTGATGAGGAGAAAATAGGAACCTTATTTTCCCTAGAAGCAACTCTAGAGGGATAATCCCACTGTATATGCCCAATCTTACCACACATAAAACATTGGTTACTCTTCTTCTCACGCTAACCATGATGATGCTTGACCATAGAATCTACAGGGATAATAGGATGGTGCTAGATGGGCCCTACTAGCCTGAGATTGGGCACCCTATGCCCTAGAAGCATCACCACCCTAAAAATATCGGTCACAGATAGCTTTAAGTAGGGAGCACTAGCTGTTGAATAGGAGTTAGGACTCTTCCATCTCTTCTTCTTAGACTACTTACCACTCCGTTATTGGCCTCTACCCTATTTCGAATATTAGAATTTCTTAATCTGCCTCGCACCAATCTCAGCCTACTTCTTTTTCTCTTCTTTGACCTACTGTATATACATAACTAATCTGGAGATATCTATGTCCTTATTTAACAAGGCAGCCTTACTCCTAAGAATCAACTCACGAGATAATTCAAAAGAAAACTTTCTCATTTGGGCCCTCATATTAGATACCAATTCAGGAGCATACCTGGATAACTGATGAAATTTCAAAGCATACTTTTTAACTGTCATTCTTCCATTTTCACCTCCCTTAAATCCTAAGGAAATAAGAGATCCAAAAATGTACTAGAGAAATCATTCCACAAGGCAGAACCAATATCCTCGCCTCTTAACTGTTCCCACTCTTTGTACCACTGGTATGCCACATTCTTCAGATGATAGGCAATAAAATCTAAACATTTAACCTTTAAAGCATGCATAACCTAGAAGATCTTTTCCATCTCATCAATAAAACTTTAAGGATCCTCCTCAACCCTTATACCAATAAATATTGGAGGATACAACCTTATAAATTGGCCAACTCTAGTGGCCTCAGACGAACCCATAGCAGCAGCAGAACTCGACTGTTGTGATTAAGATGTCACCAAACAAGTCAATAGGTTAATAGAGCGACAAAACTCAACATTGGTAACCTCCCTGAAAGATGACTGAGTATGGGTATCACCCTCGGTGACTCTTGACCGGGTCTGGACTCCAGAAGTTAGACGAGTTCCATCCACATTGTCCTCAGACGGGATAGAAGAGTTCACACAGATGTCAGATCTTCTTGGAGGCATGATCTGAAAGACAAGAAAACAAAAATAACAAGGATTCAAGACCATAGACTCTAAAACATTCCTAAATGTCTTAAAGCCCTTCTCTTATAAGTGTGGTGCACTACATACCCATAAAAGAGACTTTACTTGACACGGCTTTGTAGACACTTAATTAATCATGAACTTGTCTCTGATACTAGCTTTGTCATGAGCCAAATAAGGGCCTGGCCATAATGGGTATCTCAAGTCCCACATGCATCGGAGATCACCTCTTCACTTAATCTAGTCAGCTCAACAATCATAAGAGTCAGATAAATTTTTGAATATATAAAAAGATAGTGTTAAATAAGACTAATCATAACACATGAAATGTCTAAACCAATCCACCAAATAAAAATCCAAACCAGTATTAGCTCCATGTTTCAAGCTCATGCATAGTACATCATGATTTTTTTTATAGTTTTACGAGCAATTTAGATGTATATTAAGTCTTCAAATAACTCCTAGCTATCAGACGAATCAAAACATTCCTTACCGATTGAATTCTTGGGAAGGATATTGCTATAGTCAACTTCAAATGAGCATATCTCTCGTTATATTATGAATTTTTAAGCTCATGACCTACCTAAATATAGATAATTGAATTATATTTCCAACGATGCCAATTTTGCCTAAATATGATATCAAAGCAAGGGTTATGCCCATCTTACTCCAGCATGTCAGGCTGGGAAACTGAGTGACGACATTCATGATAAGTTGTCACAAGCGTGGCAAATTATCACCAATGTTGTCAGCCCTAGAGAAATTTTCATCCCCAGTGACAACATTTTGGGACAAGCCATCACGCCCATGATGGCCTATCACCAATGTCGTTAACCTTAACCATAAAACCAAGATTTCACCTTTTGGTGACGACAATTCATGACAACCTATCACCAGTATGACGGCTTGTCACGAATGTCGTTAGCTATTTTTTCCATAAATTGAGGGACATTTTTGCAAGGGTATTTTGGTCTATTTCTTCACTTTCCATGACTTATTACCCTCAAGAAGTGTATTATGTTTCACTCACTATAGTTAAATATCTCAAAAAACTCTCTCATACACTCTCAACCATAAGATTAGGGTTTTCTCTCAAGATAATCTCCTCAAGAACAAGAACATTCTCTCCCAAAGGGGTTAAACCCTAGTCAAGAAAAATCAAGAACAAGCCTAAGAATTTCTTCAAGAACCTTCAAGAAATATTAGTTCTCTATCAAGATCAAGCTTTAAGGTATGCATAGTGTTCATCCATGGATCCCTTTCATCTATGGAGCTTAAGAATCATATTTTAAATTATAAATTATGATTTGTTGTTGTGTTATGGCTATAATCATGTTGATGATTGTTGTTTGGATTCAAGGTTGTATCTTGATGTGTTTTTCATGAAGCATGTGAGTAGGTTAGTTGAAAAATATGAATTTTGGATGGATTAAGATTGTCAAATTGATAAGTACACCTATGCCCAAAGTTGTGCATGTAAGGTGTTTGATAAAATGCCAAGAATGAAAGAATCTATGTTTTTATGGCTTAATAGTGCTTAAATGACAAGCCCATGTTCTATTCTTTATGATTCCACATGAAGTCAACATTATTGTTGTGTGTTATTATTATGCAATGGAATGAGAATGATACTAAAGCAACGTGAGTATATACATGTTGTGCGCATCCCCTTCCATGTATAAGATATTGAGAACTAAGGGTAGTATGAAATCCCCTACTTATGATATTGTGAATTGTGGACTCTATTCTTATGATCAAGTCAGTCATGTGTGTCAGTTTCCTTCCATCGAGTCCTTGGGGTACTTGTACCATGAGCTGTGTGCCTAGTGCCATGTTATGTTATCATGATACTCCCAGTCAAGCCATGGTCTATAGAATTTAGTTAGTCATGTGACTCAAGAAAACTCAGAAATCTCAACAGTCTTAGTAGTTTAGTAACCTCAGTACTCTGTAATCTCAGTGATCTCAGTAACAGTAGTATTCCTAGTGATCTCAATAATTTTAGTACTCTTAGTCAGTCCTCAGAACTCAGTACGTTCCTTCAGTCAAGGGTACTCAGTAAACTTGGTTTAGCTCAGCTAAACAATACCGCTTGTATCAGTTCAGTTAAACAGTATTAGTTCAACTAATCAGTTCAGTTCAGTTATTCAGTTTAGCTCAGTTATCCAATTCAGTGTCTTTCAGATGGGAGTAGGATTCAGCATAGAGTGAGCCTAGGGATGGGGACTCACCTGCTAGAAAGAACAGAAATCCTTAGAAGCAATCCCTAAGTTTCAGAACTACATAGCCAGTGTAGGTAGGAGATGTCACTTGTTAGATAGGACTGGCATACTCAGGGGTCTCCCGTTAGCATATTTATATGTATAGGACTGGTCTCAGGAGTCACCCGCTATATTAGGACTGACTCCACAACAATTGTCTTTACTGGTGGCGTGATACTGACATCCTTCCTGTCAGGGTAGAGATTGGACCCCAATCCGCTTAGCAGGGGCATGTCGGTTAGATGAATACATTCCAAAGTTTTAGTTAAAGATTCAGGACTCTCAGATACATTCAACTCAATTCAGTAATACAGATTCAGTACTGTTAGAGACAGTTAATCCTTATCATTATAAATAGAC
This sequence comes from Capsicum baccatum var. pendulum, assembly GCA_030864225.1. Lineage (NCBI taxonomy): Eukaryota > Viridiplantae > Streptophyta > Magnoliopsida > Solanales > Solanaceae > Capsicum > Capsicum baccatum. The sequence continues at coordinate 165,405,193 of CM061558.1, read as the reverse complement.
TTCAATATTACCAATTAAACAGGACTGATCTCAAATATAGTTAATCAGTATCAGAATCATCAGATTTAAGGATCACCTACTAGATAGGACTAATCTTAAATTCAGTTACTCCATATATAAAGAAGCTCAGATATTTCCATTAGAACTCGTACTGTTAAATGTAGTTGCTTAGTATCAGTTACATCAGTCTTGTTGATCATCACATTTATATCAGTTATGTTAGTTGTCATATCTTATCTTATCAATATTTAGTTTTAGAACTGTTAGACACAGTCAATCACACCAGTTCTTCATAATTTGAACTGTCAAAAATAGTCATTCATCTATTTAGTATCTCAGTATCAGTAAAGTCATGTTGTTAGTATTCAAATTCAATAGTCAGTATCACCATGAGTTCAGTTATAGTTGCTTATGCTTGTATGTATTCTCACATTCATATTAGTCAGCATTGTTCATGCATATAAACCTTTGCATTTAGCCTACCTCTCTTGTATACTCAGTACATTTAGACGTACTGATGTATATGCACTATGGTGCTTTCTCTTATATTACACCATAGGTTCAGAAGCACGTATTCCATTTCAGCAATAGCATTCTAGTTGCAGAGTTGCAGTGAGTCCTCATCTATTCGAGGATGATATTATTTTTTTATTTATTATTTCAGTTCAATTTTGCTAGATGAAGTTAGCTGGAGACATGTTCCTTTAACTCCTTACTCAGATAGTATTTAGAGGCTTTCAAATTTAGTTCAGATTTGATTCATACTTCAATTGTTTTTAGGGATTTGCCCCCATATGGATATTACGTTTGTCAGATATTTTATTCAGTTGAACTTTATGGCCTATTGTTCATGTTTTTCTACATTATTATGTCATATATTATAGTGTACAGGTACAGATATCAGTCATGGGTTGGCTTGTGTTCCTTCTGGGTCATAAGCACCGTGTAATATTTCGGTTCAGAAAATTAGGGTGTTACAAACTTGGTATCAGAGCCCAAGGTTTATTAGAGTCCTAGAAAGTCTGAAAGCCGCATCTATTAGAGTCTTATACATGCGTGTGTTGTGCACCACACTTATGTGCAGGAGGAAGATGTTTTAGGAACAATTTCCCTTCTTTCAGTATTTATGTCGTGCCAGTAAGCATAATCTCATGTCACTCTCAGTCTAATCCATTTCTCCCTTTCTTCTACAGAACATGCCTCTTAAAAAAGAAATGGGAATTAGTCAACCCCTCAACCCAAAGACTCTTTAGGCAATCATGTTTCTCATGCAGAGTTCAGGAATGTATTCACCACTCTTACTCAGTCAGTTGCTACCCAGAATGAATGACCAGCTATCATTCTAGCCAATCCAGTGGCCAATTCTGCTGTAGCTAGAATTTAGGAATTTACCCGAATGAATCCTTCATCTTTCACGAGGTCTAAGTTGGATGAGGATCCACAGGAATTCTTAGATCAGATTTAGAAAGTGATAGATATTATTGGGGTAACTACTATGGACAGTGCTAAGTTAGCTATATATCAGTTGCAGGATATGGATTATACTTGTTACAAATAGTGAAAGTTGGAAAGGTTAGATAATGCAGGTTCTATAGAGTGGGAGAAATTTGCCTCTACTTTCTGTGATAGATTTTTCCTACTAGAGTTTAGAGAAGCTAAGGTGCTAGAGTTCATCAACCTCAGGCAGGGTAGTATGACAGTGAAAGAGTATTCTCTTAGGTTTACTCAATTATTCAGATATGCTCCTCATGTGTTTGGAGAAAGTAGAGCCAAGATGAGTAAGTTCGTGTCAGGGGTGAACGATAGCATGGTAAACGTGTGTAGATCTTCCATGTTGAATAGTGATATAACTTTAGCCATACTTATGACTTATACTCAGCAGATAGAGGAATAAAAGATTAGAATGAGGGAGAAATAGAGTAAGAGAGAAAGTACAGGTAGTTTCAGCTTTGCTCAGCCTAAGTCACACAGTGGTAACCGTTCTCAACATAGTCAGAAATTTTCACCCCTATATTCATCCTCAGCTAGTGCACCAGCACCTATATCTAAAAATGACCGTCATGATAGAGTAATAGGCTCCGAGGCCCAGGGTAGTGAGAATAGAAGTCTAACTTATCCGCTTTGCAAAGAGTATGGTAAGAATCACCTAGGTGCATGTAGGGCAAGTAGTGATGTATGCTTTGGGTGTGGAAAGACAGGCCACAACATGCGAGAGTGTAAAGTTCTAGCACAGAGGGGAAAAGAGTTGCGTTAGTAAGGCACCAAGAGTGGTCAGCCTCAGAATAGACTTTTTGCACTCCAGACCCTTCATAATCCAAAAAGTTTCCCTGACCTAGATTCGGGTACGTTACCAGTCTTTCATGTTTATGGTATGCATTATTAGATCTCTTTCTCTAATTTAGACATATGTTTCGGCATGAGTTAGTTAGTAAAGCCAGCAAGTCGATTTAGCAATTGAGTAGTCAGATTTGTATAGTTTGTTTTCTCATCCCTGCATCTATTCATGCTATCAAAGATCTCAGGGAATGTAGCTATTCCAAGTAGAACCTTCTAGTAGTTGCAAGTTCAGTTCAGTTGATGCATCACGTATTAGTCCCAGACTCTCGAGGTTCAGTTATAATCTAGTTTGTAGATGCCTTGTTCATCGCCTCAACTTTCTAATTATCTCAGCAACGTCAGTCCAACATTCTTTGAGGGACATAGTATCCCAAGGGGGAGATACATTATAGCCAGCAAACTTTAATGATTTAAACATATCATTTTCTTTGATGAATCAATATTGGAGGAAGTGTTACTTATAAGCTAACCCTCTAGATCCAAAATTCAGTAGTAAGCAGTGTACTCAATGGCTCAGTTTACTCCATAAAATAATACTCTATTCACGTCATGCATTTCAGACTCAGTTCAGTTCATGTATCACGTTCCAGACTCAGTTATATTCTTATGTTTCTGCTAATGCCTATTGAGTGATTAATCTCAGACTCATCGATATTTTCAGTTCAAGGTGACAGTCTTCTTTGATCTTACTCGTTTCCATGTTCAAATTTTAGTACCAACTTTTTATTCAATTCCATGCTTATTTTTCAGTTCAAACTTGCTACCTTTACCATTGCAACATGAGCCCGTTCAGTCATATATTCATGCATCAGATATGCGTGATCAGCTTATCAGTACTTTTTGTCATACATTCATGTATCATGCCAGTTGTAAAATTATGCATTAGATATGCATAGATTCATCTCATCAATTAGGAATTACATATGTATTCTTATTATAAGAAACTCAGTTCATTAGAACACTAAGTCGTGAATTCATAAATCAAAGACTCATGCATCAGATATGCATGTTAAGTATGATGTATTCAGCTTATCAGTCATGTAAGTCCTGAAACCATGTTTCAGTAGTGTATGTATTTTACGTACTTCAGTTGATCGTTTCTTCCACCTCAATCATTATCATTCGAGGACGAATGTTCCCAAAGGGGAGATATTGTAATACCCTAAAAAAATAAAATCAAAACCAATATTAATGCCATGTTTCAATCTCATGCATAGTACATCATGGTTATTTTATAGTTTTATGAGCAAGTTAGATATATATTAAGTCTTCAAATAACTCTCAGCTATCAGAAGAATCAAAACATCCCTTACCAATTGAATTCTTAGGAAGGATATTTCTATAGTCAACTTCAAATAAGTATATCTCTCGTTAAACTATGAATTTTTGATCTCATGACCAACCAAAATATAGATAATTGAATTATATTTCCAACGATATTAATTTTTCCTAAATCCAATATTGGAGCAAGGAGTTTTGCCAATTTTACTCCAGCATGTCAGGATAGAAAGCTGAGTGACGACATTCATGATAAGCTGTCACAAGCGTGATGACTTATCACCAATGTCGTCATCCTTGTGAAGATTTTCACCCCCAGTGATGAAATTATGTGACAATCCATTTTGATCATGACGGTTTATCACCAATGTCGTCAACCTTAACCAGAAAACCTAGATTTCACCTTTTTGTGATGACAATTCGTGACAACCTATCACTAGTATGAAAGCTTGTCATAAATGTCGTCAGTTATTTTTTTCAACAATTGAGGGACATTTTTACAAGGGTATTTTGGTATTTTTCTTCACTTCCCATGACTTATAACCCTCTAGGAGCGTATTATCTTTCATTCTCTTTAGTTAAACATCTCAGAAAGCTCTATCTTACACTCTTAACCATAAGATTAGGGTTTTCTCTTAAGATCATCTCCTCAAGAACAAGAACATTCTCTCCTAAAGGTGTTAAACCCTAGTTAAGAAAAATCAAGAACAAGCCTAAGGATTTTTTCAAGAACCTTCAAGAAACATTAGATCTCTTTCAAGATCAAGCTTTAAGGTATGCATAGTGTTCATCCATGGATCCCTTTCATCCATGGAGCTCAAGAATCATGTTTTAAATTATAAATTGTGATTTCCTTGTTGTGTTATGTCTATAATCATGTTGATGATTGTTGTTTGGATTCAAGGTTGTAGCTTGATGTGTTTTTCATGAAGCATGTGAGTAGGTTAGTTGAAAAATATAAATTTGGATGGATTAAGATTGTCAAATTGATAAGTACACCTATGCCCAAAGTTGTGCATGTAAGGTGTTTGATAAAATGCCAAGAATGAAAGAATCTATGTTTTTATGACTTAATAGCACTTAAATGACAAGCCCATGTTCTATTCTTTATGATTCTACATGAACTCCACGTTATTGTTATGTGTTATTATTGTGATATGGAATGAGCATGATATTGAAGCAACGCGAGTATATATATGTTGTGCGCATCCCCTTCCATGTATAACATATTGAGAACCAAGTGTAGTATGAAATCCCCTACTTATGATATTGTGAATTGTGGACTCTTTTCTTATGATCAAGTCAGCCATGTGTGTCAGTTTCCTTCCATCGAGTCCTGGGGTTACTTGTACCTGAAATAATATAGTTGTGTTCCTAGTGCCATATCATGTTATCTGATACTCTCAGTCAAGCCATGGTCTATAGAATTTAGATAGTCATGTGACTCAGGAAAACTCAAATATGTCAGCAATCTCAGTTGTTCTGTAACCTCAGTACTCAGTAATCTTAATAACAATAGTATTCCTAGCGATCTCAGTAATTTCTGTACTCTCAGTCAGTCCTCAAAACTCAGTACGTTCCTTCAGTCAAGGAAACTCAGTAAACTTAGTTTATTTCCGCTAAACAATACAACTAGTATCAGTTCAGTTCAACAGTATCAGTTCAGATAATCAGTTTAGTTTAATTATTAAGTTTAGCTCAGTTATCCAGTTTAGTGTCTTTCAGATGAGAGTAGGATTTAGCACCGAGTGAGCGTAGGTATGGGGACTCACCCGCTAGAAAGGATGGAGATTCTTAGAAGTAATCCCTAAGTTCCAGAACTACGTAGCCAGCGTAGGTACGAGATTTCACCCATTAGATAGGACTGGCTGCATATTTATAGGACTAATCCCAGGATCACCTGCTAGATTAGGTCTGACTCCATAACAATTGTCTTCACTGGTGGTGCGGTACTAACACCCTTCTAGTCAGGGCAGAGATTGGACCCCAATCAGCTTAGCATAGGGCATGTCGGTTAGATGGATACATCCCATAGTTTCAATTACAGATTTAGGACTATCAGATATAGTCAACTCAGTTTAGTAGTACAGATTCAGTACTGTTAGAGATAGTCAATCCTTCTCATTATATATAGATTTTAAGATCACCCATTAGAGAGGACTGATCTCAACTATAGTTAATCAGTATCAGAATCATCAGATTTAAAGATTACCCGCTAGATAGAACTGATCTCAAATTCAGTTACTCCATATAGAAAGAAACTCAGATAGTTCTATTAGAATTCATACTGTTAAATATAGTTGCTCAGTATCAGTTACATCAGCCTTGTTGATCATAACAATTATATCAGTTATGTCAGTTGTCATAGCTTATCTTATCAGTATTTAGTTGTAAGACTGTTAGACATAGTCAATCAGAACAGTTCTTCATAATTCAAACTGTCAGAAATATTCATTTATCTATTCAGTATCTCAGTATCAGTAAAGTCATGTCATCAGTATTCAGACTCAATAGTCAGTATCACCACGAGTTCAGTTATAGTTTCTTATGAATGTATGTATTGTCACGTTCATATTAGTCAGCATTGTTCATGCATATAACCCTTTGCATTTAGCCTACCTCACTCGTATACTCAGTGCATTCAGAAGTACTGACGCATTTGCACTATGGTGCTTTCTCTTATGTTACACCATAGGTTCAAAGGTACGTGTTCCAGATTAGTAGTAGCATTCCTGTCGTAGAGTTGCAGTGTGTCCTCATCCATTCGAGGATGATATTATGTTATTTTATTTATTATTTCAGTTTATTTTTTGCCAGATAGAGTTAGTTGGAGACATGTTCCTTCAACTCCTTACTCAGACAGTATTTAGAGGCTTTCAGATTTAGTTCAGATTTGATTCAGACTTTATTTGTTTTTTGGTATTTGCCACCCATATGGATATTACGTTTGTCAGATATTTTATTCAGTTGAACCTTATAGCCTATTGTTCATGTTTTTCTGCATTATTGCGTCATATATTGTAGTGTATAGGTACAAATATCAGTTATGGGTTAGCTTGTGGTCCTTCGGGGTCTAAGCACCGTGTAGCATTCTGGTTCAGAAAATCGGGATGTTACACTTTGATTGTTTGAAAAGTAAGATCTACTCTAGTCTATTTATCGATAAAAAAGTGGCCTCAGATAAGTACTACATGGCATGTCCCATACATAATAAAATTTATTATAGCAATAATAACCTTTTAGCCACTATAAATTATTTGAAATAAAATGTTATAGCTAAATAAATATGTATGCTTCCAATATTAGAGAATTATTGCAATAGTAAATAACATATCCACAATTTCTTTTCTTGCCATAATAAAGTGTATGGTTGATCATAAATGTATGTCTTGTGATATATGTTAATTTAACAATTATAACTTTTTAGTCACAATAAATTATTTTTGCTAAAAATTTTAGTCAAAGCAACGTTTGCTTGAAGTTATAAAAATAAATTATAGCAATAGTTAAATAATATTACTTTGAATACTAAAAAGCTATGAATATAGTTATCTTAATAGATATAACTATCTAAATAATATGCTTATGATATACTATTAATTAAATTCAATTAATTAATAATTCTTACAAATATAATTATCATTAGTTGAACCTGGGATTAATAATTGAATATAATTATTATAAAAATATATTTATACCATAATTTATATCTAATAAATTTATGATTAAATTGAATTATCTTATACTAACTAATTATAATGAATTAAAACAAATTAGCTTCACTAGATTTTACTTTTGACTTATTTTAGTGAAATAATGTTTTTATCGTTCTAGTATAACTAGAGTTGTTGATAAAGTGATTCAATCTTATAGCTTGTAAGTTTTAAATATAGTTTAAGAAAATAAGTGATTATATTAAATTTGATTAACGAAGTATATCATATTGAAATAAAATTTCAATGTGTAGAACACAAATTTTATCCTGATTAACTATTTTGAGAATTATTATTTGAGTAGAGTTATTCATCTTATGGCACAATTTAATTTATGGGATCTTACTTGTACGTCAGTATCAAATATAACTTATTGTAATACCCCGTATTTCCCCATTACAAATTAAATCTCAGTATGTGAGTATCCGTATATAAAATTACCAAAATACTCATTATTTCTTATTTAAGAGCCCACTAAGTTGTGGGAAATTGAACTAACTTTTCAATGATATAAGATTTGCCTTAATCTGATAATCGAGTAAGAAGTTATGACAATTTTAAGTTTCAGTCATAAAATAACCGTGATTTGGGCCAGTGGCGCATTGCGGAGAAGTGTAAAATCATAATTGTTAAATTCCAGTGAGACTCTAGAATTCCACCGCATCGCGGTGATGTCCCATCTCATAATTATCCCTTTCTAGTGAATCTCTGCGATCATGGCACGCCGTAGAGGAGCCCCATTTCACATTTGGAAATTTTCAGTGAGCCTCTGCGATAATGGCGCATCGCAGAGGTGGCCAAAATGGCATTCCAAAGGCTTACCGCTATTTCACCACATCGCTCCAAACTTCTAGGCCCCAGTTGTCAATTTTTAGTGGCCCGATGAGATAGCACCGTATCGTGCCGGAGCCAAAAGTCAGGATTTTCAGCTTTCAGTTTTGAGTTTTTAAATTCCTTTAAGGGTATTTGGGTCTTTTTTCACGGCCCTAGTCAGCCTAAAACATGAGATTTAACCCATTAGTGACCTAAATAATCATCATTATTCAATTCTCTTAAATTGAAGATCTTTTCTCAAGAACAAAAACCCTAGTTCTCAAATTCAAGGCCAAATCTCAAGAACTCTCCATCAATCCTCTCAAATTCATTAACTCAGATATGTTAAATGTTCATCCATGGGTTCCTTTCACCCATGGAGTCCAAGTATCCATTTTAACTTACAAAATTATGATCTTTTCAAGTTATTTTTATTTTAAATTAAACTTTCATCCACGAATCTCCATGAACTATGAATTTACACCATGTATAAATGAAATTATTATTGTCATTCAATTCTCCATTTTTTAAAGTTATCATTCATTGAATTAAATCATGATTTAGTGCTATTCATGTTGAATCCATGCTATTTCTACAAGTTCCATAACATTCCTATGATTTGATTAAACTATGAACTACTTGATAAAATGCCTACAAGAATGACTAGTTGATAAAGGTTTTCCTGCTAAGTCCTCTAAGTTTAATATTATGTTACTATTTTTACTTTTGAGTCCTGGGGGTATTAAATACCCAAAAATCATAGATGTTTACTTAGTCTTGTCTCAGTATTTTCAGAATAATTTCAGAATACGTCATGAGCATTACTAGATCAGTTAGTTAAACTCAAATAGTTAGTAATTCAGTGTCATTCAGTTGGAAGTAGGATTTGGCACCGAGAAAGTGTAGGGATGGCGACTTCCCTATCCGATAGGCAAATTCATTAGTAGCAGTCTCTATACTCTAGAACTACATAGTTGGTTTAGGATATAAGAAGTCACCCGTCAGTTTAGGCTTGACTATCTCGCAGGGGTCACCCGTCAGATTAGGCTTGACACCCTTCATCCTTGGGGATAATACAGTGTACCAGAATAGTGGATCCAGATAGCAGTGTTAGTACCTGTGGCACGGTATTAACACCCTTCCAACTGGGGTACAGGTTGGACCACGATTAGCTCAGATTGGGGCATGTTGGTTAGATGATAGCTTCAACAGTCTCAGTCCAATAATCAGACCACTAGTTTAGTCTTAGTGTTGTTTGACCAAGGCATATAGATATTAGTTATTTTAGTATTTCAGTTTACTGACTTTTATTCAGTTCATGTTATATTCTTGGTCATGCATCCCTGTATTTACAAATTTCACGTACCTTCAGTATTTACAGACTTTTATGCATACTCAGTATTTATAGATTTCACATACTTTCAGTATCTACAGATTTCATGCTATTTATTCATTACTCCATGTTTTACATGTATACTTAGATAGTTGTTTTTCCTGTTCATGAAACCATGCATGTCAGCCTTCCTCATTGAGCATATCAGTACATTTAAAGTACAGATTACATGCCTTTCTTTTGCGCTATGGTGTATTATATTATAGGTTCTAATGCTCAGTTCCCGGATCGCTCTTAGACTTCTTAGACCTTCTCCAGTAGCAGCAGTGAGTCCTCATATTTTGAGGAAATTTTTTTTTCTTCATTTCTCTATTTCAGTAGTTAGTGGAGTTAGTTGGGACCTGTCCTATTAACTTTAAATTAGTCAGTTCAGAGGTTTTTCAGACACTACAGTCAGTTATTCCATATTAAGACTCCAGTTGATAAATCAGCTAGTTATTCAGTTTATTAGTATTTTATCAGATTCAAATTCATACAATTGTTTTTCAATTTTATGATTTAGTTTTGATTTCAGATATTAAAACCTTATGGCTTATCAATTATTCTTCCACATTTATGATTGTAATATTCAACTCATGGGTTAGCTTATGGTCCCTCGGGATTATAAACAATGTATGATGCCCAAGGTGTACTTTCGGGGCATTACAAACTTGGTATCAGAGGCTAAGGTTTTATAAAGTCCTAGGAAGTCCGAAAGCCGCGTCAAGTAGAGTCTTGTACATCGGTATGTAGCGCGCCAGACTTATGGGCAAGAGGCTACAAGGAATTTAGGAAAAAGTTTCCCTTCTTTTAGTATTTATGTCGTGCGACTGGGCATGAGCTCATGTTAAACTCTCTGTCTAATCTAATCTTCTTTTCATTTATAGAACATGCCTCCCAAAAAAATAACAGGAGAGAAACATAAAACCAGCCAGAACCTCTGCCCGTCCAGGCAGATTCTCTGGACAAGCATGTCTCTCACGTAGAATATAATGCCCCGCAAAATTCTCTTCCAGTCTGAGCCATAGAGCGTATTTAGTAAAGCAAAAAATTAGAGCCTAAATATTTTAGAACTATCTTCCTAAGTATGAAATACTTTGAATCGTGTGGGAATCTATTTGATCATGAATTAAGATCATAGAGGTCCCCTAACTCCAGGCGAGTTGAAAACTTTCTTATCATTCAAGTTTTAGTGAGCGTTAAGATTTGGGTCAACTTCAATCAACCATAACTCCATATATATATCGAATTAGAGGACCTATTATATATCAAATGAAATATCTTTGAATAATATTTCCAACGATACAAATTTAATCAAACACCGATATCGGAGCAAATATTTATTCCTATTTTACTCCAGCATATCTGGCTGGAAAAATGGTGACGACAATTGTGATAAGCTGTCACACCCGTGATGGCCTATCATCAATGTCGCCAACCTTAACCAGAAACTCAAAATTTCACCCTTTTGTGACAACAATTCATGATGGCCTATCACTAACTTGATGGCTTGTCACAGATGTCGTCAACTATTTTTTCCAGCAATTCAAGGACATTTTTGCAAGGGTATTTTGGTCTTTTCCCATATTTTGGAGGTCTCTATAAATATGAAGAACCCTATCCAAACCATAATTTCATCATTTACTCTTCCAATTCTCTTAAGAGAAAATATCTAGGGTTTCAATTTAAGAACCCTAATCTTCTAAAAATTAATGCATAATTCTTCAAGATTTCTTCAAGAATTAAGTTCCTCATAGTGTGGGCTTTGAGAATTATTTATTACAAGTACGGATAGAGTCTGAAGCATTAGAATTCATTCTATTTAAGAGATTAAGGTATTTAGATGTTGATTCTTGGGTCCCTTTCATCCAAGAAGCTCAAGAACCCTTTTCAAAACTCAAAGATTTTTATGTTTATGAGTTTTTAATTATTTGTATGAGTTGAAATTGATGTTCAGTGTGTTGTTGAGTTTTGATTCATGTTTGTTTAAAAGATTCATAAGCCTTAACCTTAGTAGGTAGAATCCATGTGATATTTGTGATGAATGTTCCTTATGTTGCTTTCTATGTGATGTGTTCATGCCAAATGGGTGTAGAAATGGTTGTATAAGCCAAGCATGTTCCCCCTAGGTTTGATAAAGAGCTTAGGTAAATCATAAGGGCTATTGTAGCATGTTGAAGATGAAACCCCAAATTGTGAGTTAGTGTATGCATGCCTAGTATTTGATAAAATGCCCAAGTGAATGAATTATTCCATGGTTGTAAGAAATCCCCAAATAAGTGTGAACCTATGCATGTATAGTCTTGGTTGAAGGAACTTAGTGAATAAGTGGAAATGTGATAGTAGTAATTTCCCTAATTATGTGCTCTTGATATATGTTAAGTTTTTAATACATGCCAAGTAGCTAGCACGTAAGTTATGACATGATAGTATGAAGTTTGCCCAAGCCATGTGATATCCTAACACATGTCAAATCTGATTTAGGTATGAAATAGTTGAGGTAAAACCTTGTTGAATGGAGTACGATCTAGTAGCATGTTTCCCCTATATTATTATATGATTGTAATTCAGAGATGCTTAAAGTGACCCCTGGGCGATTGTGATGATGAATAGATGTTTGTGATCCTTAAATGCTTGAGGTGATGTCTTAATGACTATGAGATGATTTAATGATTATGATGATAAACGGCTAGTTATGATGATGAATGAATAATTATGGTGATGACTAGTCTAGAATAATTATGCTTTACCTTGATGTTATCGAGTGCTGGGGGTATTTATACCTGACAGTAGAGATGTGGTCTAGAGCCCATATCAGTTTCTCATTAATTTCAGTCAAGCCATGATTCTCAGAACTCAGTGAACTATAGAACTCTGGATCCTTAGACAAGTCCAACTATAGAACTCTGGATCCTTAGACAAGTCCAGAACTTAAGAAATCTAAGTAATCTCAGTTATCTCTGTAATCTCTGTATCGCTAGTAATCTAGCCTCAGTCCTGTAATTACCTTAGATCTAATAGTATTCAAGTGATTCAATTCTAATCTCAGAAGCAATTCGAGTAATCTATTCTATCTCTGTATCGTCAGTTAGATACCATGATTCGATACTTTTTCCATCAGATACAGAACTAAGTAATCTCAGCGTAACTCAGTCAGATTTTTCAAGAAAAATGATCAGTATCAAATTCAGTTCAGTTATGTTCAGTTGAGAATTTAATTCAGAGTCTTTCAATTGGGAGTAAAAGCTAGCACCGAGCGAGGAAAGAGATGGCGGCTCTTCCATCAGAGAGGCTGAGTCACTAGGGGTAATGCCTGAACTCCAGAACTATATAGCCAGTGCAAGATGTAGGAGTCCCCATCAGTAGAGGTTTTCAACTTCTGAGAGGTTTGACTATTATATTGCCTCAGGCCGACTTCCCATGAGGGTCATCCCATCAGAGAGGCATAACCAGAGAGGTCTTTACCCATGGTATTGTATTGACACCCTTCCAGCTAGAGTTATAGGTTAGACCCCACCTATGGTAGCTTTGGGCATTTCGGTTAAGTAACTACTTTCCACAGTTGTAGTTTCAGTATCAATTCTCAGAAATTAGGACTGTGTGGTACAGTCGTATATCTCCGTGAGGAACTCAGATAGTTCCATTGATTCATGGATCATCCCATCAAATAGGCTTGGTCTTATATACAGATTCTTATTATCATATCTAGAGATCTTCCATCAGAGAGGCTTGATCTCAATCTCAGACCATGTTGAGTATTCTTATTATCATATCTAGAGATCTCCTGTCACATAGGCTTGATCTCCATCTCAGATTTTGTTGAGTATTCTTGTTGTCAGGTTCGGATATGATCATACTTCTTATCATTGATAATCACTTTTGGAATAATCTGTTAGTAAATTTGATCTTTAATTCTGTCAGTCGAAATCAATAATCTCAGAATTTAGTCCTTGATAAGAGTATGTCCAGACTCTCAATTATCAGTATCAGATGAGTCAGTGATTCAGTATCTCAGTGTTAGTAGTGTGTTTAGTTTGCAGTAAAGTGGTATCCATGTTTCAGTATCTAGATTTGCAATGATTATGTTTATGGTTTATGCATTCATATATGTGTTCTCATGCGGCATCTTTATGGTTATCACTTTAGATATTGTGCATGCATGAGCCCTTGTATTAGCCTACCTCGTCTACATACTTGGTACATTCCTATATTGACGCATTTGCGCTATGGTGTTTTATTTGACACCATAGGCTCAGTAGCACACAGCAGTTCAGTCCCAGTCAATAGCACTAGTAGTGAGTCCTCTTCTTTTGAGGATGAATCTCAGTTTACTATTATTACATCAGGCTTTATTTATGTTCAGTTGAGGGAGTTAGTTGGGGACCTGTCCCATCAACTCTGCAGTTCAGATAGTTTAGAGGCTTTTCAAACGGATGTATTAGTATTCAGTTTTTATGTATTATGAGTATTAATAGATGTTTTGAATCTTATATCTAATTACTACATTTATTTTAGATATTATGCAGTGTACAGGTACAAATATCAGTAAAGGGTTAGCTTGGGGTTCTTTGGGGTCATAAGCACCGTATGACATCTCGGGATGGGATCTCGGGGCGTTACAAACTTGGTAACAGAGCCTAAGGTTCAAGAGTGTCCTAGGGAGTCTAAAAAGATGTATCTAGTAGAGTCTTGTGCATGGGTATGTAGCGCGCCACATTTATGTACAAGAGGCTACAGGATGTTCTTAGGAGCAATTTCCCTTCTTTCAGTGATCATTTCATGCGAGTGAGCATGAGCTCAAGTTGGTTCTTAGTCTAATCCACTTGTTTCTTCCAACTACAGAGTATGCCTTCTCACAGAGATTTTGTCCTTGGGGTGAATGACCAGCCCCCATAGCCAGTAGATCTTGTGAATGAGAGTGTGTCACATACAGAGTTTTGAGTAGCTTTTCAGGCGCTAGCCTAAGCAGAGACTAATGTTCGGGGGAACCGTCAGGTTGTATCCCCACCTCAGCAAAATGGGGAGTCAGCCGCAACCAGAATCAGAAGTTTCATAAAAATGAACCCGCCAGAATTCTTTGGTTCAGTAGTTAGTGAGGACCCATAGCTTTATCTAAAGGAGGTAAAGATTATCCCCTAGATTATGCATTTTTCTAAGAAGGAGAGTGTTGAGTTAGCATCTTATAGGTTAAAGGATATTGTTCATGATTGGGTAGTGATGTGGGAAAAGAGTAGAGGGGAGAATGCAGTTCTTGTGACTTATCTAGAGTTTCAAAGTGCCTTTCTAGATAGGTTTTTCTCACTAGAGATGCAAGAGGCTAAGGTAGAAGAGTTCATGAACCTAAGGCAAGGTTCCCTGGCCGTGAAAGAGTATTGTCTTAAGTTTAACCAATTAGCTAAGTATGCTTCTGACTTGATAGCTGACCCTAGAGCGAGTATGAGTAAGTTTGTGACTGGTGTATCAGGTTTATTATTGAAAGAGTGTAAGAATGATATGTTTCATAGATATATGAACCTTGATAGACTGATGATGCATGCAAAACAAATTGAGGCAGATAATATAAAAGAGAGAGAGAGTATGATTAAGAGAGCCAAGACAGGTAGTCATGGTTTCTCACAGTCAGGGTATCAAGGTGGTAGTTGTTCTTAGTATGGTCGAAGATTTTTAGTTCTAGCTCCATATTCAGATAGTGTACCCACACCTGTGTTTGGTGGTGTTAGATCTGAGAGAGCGCCAAGCTCTAAAGCCTAGAGTACTACTAGTGGTGTTCGTACCCATCCACATTGTGGAGAGTGTGGCAGGCGCCACCAAGGTGTGTGTAGAGCCAGTACTGATGTGTGTTTATGTTATGGTTAGCCAGGCCATAGAATACAAGAATGTATGGTGCTAACTCAAAGGGTTAGACTCCATGTGTTTCAGGCTCACCTTGATCGAGAAGGATTCCCTAAAATAGACCCGGGTATGGTATGAGCCCTTCATATTTATGATGTACATTGTTAGATTCGTTGCTTTCATTTTGAGATTTCATGTAGCATGAGTCATGCATGAGATTTAGATCTTGATCGGTCAATCATGACCTAGTTTGTTGGTGCCCTGCGGACCACCTTAGTAATTCAGCGAAGAATGTTTAGAAGGACATAGAGTCACAAGGGGGACATACCCCATAGTATTACGATGTTGCATGCCATTAGATTCATCTGTATGCATGTTCATATTTTCTTTATGACGTTAGCATCATTCGTTATTGCATTGTCAAGTCGTGCTTTCGAAAGTCAGCTTATCCAGACATTCATGCACTAGATATGCGCATTTAGTAGAAATGAGTTCAGCTTGTCAGTGTGTGATCAGTCATGCATTCTTGAGATCAGCCCAATTATTAGTCCATGCATCAGATATGCATGACTGTTATGAGAATTCAGCTATGAGTAGATTCAGTTGAGTATTCCATGCATCAGATATGCATGCCCAGTGTGAGATCTCTATATGTCAGTGGTTCCAGTTACGTAAGCATGCCTTGAAATGTTTCCATTTCTTGAGTAGGCTCTGTTGATCCATATTTTCAGTCTATCAAGTGAAATTCAAGGATTAATGTTCCCAAGGGGGAGATAATGTAATGCCCTGCAAAATCCACTTCTAGTCTGAGCCTTAGAGCATATTTGGTAAAGCGAAAAATCCGATTCTAAATGTTTCAGAAATATCTTCCCAAGTATGTAATAATTTGAATCATGTGGGAATATATTTTAGCATGAATTAAGATCATAGAGGTCCCCAAACTCTAGGATGAGTTGAAAGCTTTCCTAATATTCAAGTTTTAGTGAGCGTCAAAATTTGGGTCAACTTCAATCGACCATAAGTCCTTGTATATATTGAATTAGAGGACCTACAATATATCAAATGAAAGCTATTTGAATTATCTTTCTAATGATTCCAATTTTACCAAATACTGATATTTTGTAACAAGCAATCATGCCCGTGATGGCCTATCACCAATGTCGTCAACCTTAACCAAAAACTCAAAATTTCACCCTTTTGTGATGACAATTCATGATGGCCTATCACTAACTTGATGGCTTGTCACGGATGTCGTCAACTATTTTTTCCAGCAATTCAAGGACATTTTTGCAAGGGTATTTTGGTCTTTTCCCATATTTTGGTGGTCTCTATAAATGTGAAGAACCCTATCCAAACCATAATTTCATCATTTACTCTTCCAATTCTCTTAAGAGAAAATATCTAGGGTTTCAATTCAAGAACCCTAATGTTTCAAAAATTCATCCAGAATTCTTCAAGATTTCTTCAAGGATTAAGTTCCTCATAGTGTGGGCTTTGATAATTATTTATTACAAGTGCGAATAGAGTCTCAAGCATTAGAATTCATTTAATTTCAAAGATTAAGGTATGTAGATGTTGATTCTTGAGTCCCTTTCATCCAAGAAGCTCAAGAACCCTTTTCAAAATCCAAAGATTTTTATGTTTATGAGTTGTTAATGATTTGTATGATTTGAAATTGATGTTCAATGTGTTTTTGAGTTTTGATTTATGTTTGTTTACAAGATTCATGAGCCTTAACCCTAGTAGGTGGAATCCATGTGATATTTGTGATGAATCTTCCTTATGTTGCTTTCTATATGATGTGTTCATGTCAAATGGGTGTAGAAATTGTTGAATAAGTGAAGCATGTTCCCTTAGGTTTGATAAAGATCTTAGGTGAAGCATAAGGGCCATTGTAGCATGTTGAAGATGAAACCCCAAATTATGAGTTAGTTTATGCATGCCTAGTGTTTGATAAAATGCCCAAGTGAATGAATTATTCCATGGTAGTAATAAATCCCCAAATAAGTGTGAACCCATGCATGTCTAGTCTTGGTTGAAGTACCTTAGCATAAGTGGAAATGTGATACTAGTAAATTCCCCAAATATGTGCTCTTGATATATGCTAAGTTTTTAATGCATGTCAAATGGTTAACAACTAAGTTATGACATGATCGTATGAAGTTTCCCCAAGATATGTGTTATCTAAACACATGTCAAAACTGATTTAGGTGTGAAATCATTTAGGTAAAAGCTTGTTGAATGGAATACGATCTAGTAGCATGTTTCCCCTATGTTATTATATGATTGAGATTCAGAGATACTTAAAGTGACCCCTTGGCAATTATGATGATGAATAGATGCTTGTGATCCTTAAATGCTTGAGGTGATGTCTTAATGACTGTGAGATGCTTTAATGATTGTGATGATAAACGAATGCTTATGGTGATGAACGAATGCTTGTGATAATGAATGAATGATTGTGGTGATGACTAGTCAAGAATGATTATGCTTTACTTTTATGTTATTGAGTCCTGGGGGTATTTATACCCAAAAATAGAGCTGTGGTCTAGAGCCCGTGTCAGTTTCTTGATAATTTTAGTTGAGCCATGATTCTTAGAACTCAGTGAACTATAGAACTCTGGATCCTCAGACAAGTGCAGAACTTAAGAAAGCTCAGTAATCTTAGTTATCTCTGTAATCTCTATATTGTTAGTAATCTATCCTCAGTCCTGTAATCAGCTCATATCTAATAGTATTCAAGTGATTCAATCCTAATCTCAGAAATGATTTGAGTAATCTATTCCAGCTCTGTATCATCAGTTAGATACCCGATTTGATACCTTTTTTGTCAGATACAAAACTAAGTAATCTCAACGTAACTAAATCAGATCTTTCGAGAAACATGATCAGTATCAGATTCAGTTCAGTTGTCTTCAGTTGAGAATTCAATTTAGAGTATTTCAATCTAGAGTAGAACCTAGCACCGAGCGAGGGAAGGGATAGTGGCTCTCCCGTTAGAGAGGCTGAGTCATTAGGAGCAATCCCTGAACTCCAGAGCTGCATCGACAGTGCAGCATGCAAGAGTCCCCGTTAGTAAAAGTTCTGACCGTCTGAGAGGTTTGACTATTATATTGCCTCAGGCCGACTTCCTGCGAGGGTCATCCCGTTAGAGAGGCATGACCAAAGAGGTCTTTACCTGTGGCACGGTATTGACACCCTTCCAGCTGGGGTTACAGGTTGGACCCCCACCTATGGTAGGTTGGGGTATGTCGATTAAGTAACTACTTCCCACCGTTAAAGTTTTAGTATCAATCCTCAAAAATTAGGACTGTGTGGTACAGTTATCTATCTTAGTGAGGAACTAAGATAGTTCTATTGATTCATGTACCATCCCATTAGATAGGCTTGGTCTCATATACAGATTCTTATTATCATATCTAGAGATCTCCCGTTAAAGAGGCTTGATCTCAGTCTCAGACCAAATTGAGTATTCTTATTATCATATCTAGAGATCTCACATCAGATAGTCTTGATCTCCATCTTAGATTCTGCTGAGTATTTTTGTTGTTAGATTTGGACATGATCATACTTCTTATCATTGATAATCTCTTCCGAAATAATCTGTTAGAAAAGTTGATTTCAAATTCTGTCAGTCAAAATCAGTAAGCTCAGAATTTATTCCTTGATGTGAGTATGTCCAGAATCTCAGTTATCAGTATCAGATGAGTTAGTGATTCAGTATTTCAGTGTCAGTAGTGAGTTTAGTCTGCAGTAAAGTGGTATCCAAGTTTCAGTATCTAGAGTTGCAATGATTATGGTCATGGTTTGTGTATTAATATATGTGTTCTCATACGGCATCTTTATGATTATTCAGTATAGATATTGTGCTTGCATAAGCCCTTGCATTAGCCTACCTCGTCTACATACTTGGTACATTCCTTTGCAGACGTATTTGCGCTATGGTGTTTTATTTGACACCATAGGTTCAAAGGCATAGGATCCAGAGTATCCTCAACAGTTTAGTCCCAGTCAGCAACATTAGCAGTGAGTCCTCTTCTTCTGAGGAAAAATCTCAGTTTACAATTATTGTTTCAGACATTGTTTATTTTCATTTGATGGAGTTAGTTGGGGACCTATCCCTTCAACTCTATTGTTCCAATAGTTTAGAGGCTTTTCAAACGGATGTATTAGTATTTAGTTTTTATGTATTATGAGTATTCATAGATATGTTAAACCATATGGCTAATTTTGGTATTTATTTTAGATATTATGCAGTGTGCAGGTACAAATATCTATAAAGGGTTAGCTTGTGGTCCTTCGGGGTCATAAGTATTGTGTGACATCTCGGGATGGGATCTCGGGGCGTTACAAACTTGGTATCAAGCCTAAGGTTCAAGAGTGTCCCAGAGAGTCTGAAAAGCCGCATCTAGTAGTGTCTTGTGCATAGGAGCAGTTTCCCTTCTTTCAGTGATCATTTTGTGCAAGTGAGCATGAGCTCAAGTTGGTTCTTAGTCTAATCCACTTGTTTCTTCCAATTACAGAGTATGCCTCCTCGCGGAGATTTTGTCCATGGGGTGGATGACCATCCCCTACAGCCAGTAGATCCTGAGAATAAGAGTGTGTCACATGTGGAGTTTCGGGTAGTTTTTCAGGCGCTAGCCTAAGCTGTGACTAATGTTCAGGGGAACCGTCAGGCTGCAACCCCACCTCAGCAAAATGGGGACTGAGCTACAGCCAGAATCAGAAGTTTCATGAGAATGAACCCACAAAAATTCTTTAGATCAGTAGTAGGAGAGACCCACAGCTTTAGCTAGAGGAGGTGAAGAAGATCCCCCCAGATTATGCATGTTTCTGAGAAAGAAAGTGTTGAGTTAGAATCTTATAGGTTGGAGGATATTGCTCATAATTGGGTAATGATGTGGGAAAAGAGTAGAGGA
This sequence comes from Capsicum baccatum var. pendulum, assembly GCA_030864225.1. Taxonomy (NCBI): domain Eukaryota; kingdom Viridiplantae; phylum Streptophyta; class Magnoliopsida; order Solanales; family Solanaceae; genus Capsicum; species Capsicum baccatum. The sequence continues at coordinate 165,384,929 of CM061558.1, read as the reverse complement.
GAGAATGCAGCTCCTGTGACTTGAAAAGAGTTTCAGAGTGCCTTTCTAGATAGGTTTTTCTAACTAGATATAAGAGTGGCTACGGTAGAAGAGTTCATGAACCTAAGGCAAGGTTCCATGACCGTGAAACAGTATTGTCTTAAATTTAACCAATTAGCTAAGTATGCTTTTGACTTGATAGCTGAGCCTAGAGTGAGTATGAGTAAGTTTGTAACTGGTGTATCTGGGTTAGTGTTGAAAGAGTGTAGGATTGCTATGCTTCATAGAGATTTGGAACTTGCTAGACTGATGATACATACGCAACAGATTGAGGCAGATAAGATGAAGGAGAGAGAGAGTGAGTGAGTAAGAGAGCCAAGATAGGTAGTCGTGGTTTCTCGCAGTCAGGGTCTCAAGGTGGTAGTAGTTCTCAATATGGTTGGAGATTTTTGGTTCCAGCTCCATCTTCAGCTAGTGTACCCATAGCTGTGTTTGGGGGTGTCATATCTGAGGAGCACTAAACTCTAAAGCCCAGAGTAGTACGAGTGGTGTTCATACCCATCCGTGTTGTGGAGAGTGTGGCAGGCGCCACCAAGGTATGTGTAGAGCTGGTAGTGATGTGTTTTTTTGTTATGGTGATCCAGGCCATAGAATACGATAATGTAGGGTGCTGACTTAAAAGGTTAGACTTCGTGCGTTTTATGCTCACCTTGATCGGGAAGGATTCCCTAAAATAGACCCGAGTATGTTATGAACTCTTCATCTTTTTGATATGCTTTTTTAGTTCCGTTTCTTCCATTTTGAGCTTGCATGTAGCATGAGTCATGTATGAGTTTCAGATCTTGGTCGGTCAATCATGACCCAGTCTGTAGGTGCCCCGCGCACTACCCCAGTATTTCAGTGAAGTGTGTTTAGAAGGACATAGAGTCCCAAGGAAGAGATACCCTATAGTATTATGATGTTGCATACCATTAGATTCATCCCTATGCGCGTTTTGATTTGCTTTATGAAGTTAGCGTCAACCGTTATTGCATTGTCAAGTCATGCTTTCAAAAGTAAGCTTAGCCGGACATTCCTGCATTTGATATGCACATTTAGTAGAAATGAGTTTAGGTTGTCAGTGTGTGATTAGTCATGAATTCTTGAGATCAGCCTAATTATGAGTCCATGCATCATATATGCATGAATGTTATGAGAATTCAGCTATGAGTAGATTCAGTCGAGTATTCCATGCATCAGATATCATGCCCAGTGTGAGAACTCTTTATGTCAATGGTTCCAGTTGCGTAAGCATGCCTTAAAATGTTTCCATTCTTGAGTAGGTTCTGTTGATCCATATTTTCAGTCTATCAAGCGACATTCAAGGACGAATGTTCCCAATGGGGAGATAATGTAATGCCCCACAAAATCCTCTTTCAGTCTGAGCCTTAGAGCATATTTGGTAAAGCGAAAAATCTAAGTCTAAATATTTCAGAAATATATTTTGAAGTATGAAATATTTTAAATCATGTGGGAATATATTTTTTCATGAATTAAGATAATAGAGGTCCCCTAACTCCAGGACTACTTGAAAGCTTTCCTATCGTTCAAGTTTTAGTGAGCGTCAAAATTTGGGTCAACTTCAAACAACCATAAGTCCTTGTATATATTGAATTAGAGGACCTATTTTGTATCAAATAAAATCTCTTTGAATTATCTTTCGAACGATACTAAATTCATCAAAGACCGATATTGGAGCAAAGATTTATGCCCATTTTACTCTATCATGTCTGGCTAGGAAACTGGTGACGACAATTGTGATAAGCCGTCACGCCCGTGATGGCCTATCACCAATTTCGTCAGACTTGGGCAGATTTTGACCCTAGTGATGACATTTTGTGACAAGCCACATGCCCTGATGGCCTATCACCAGTTTCGTCAACCTTAATGAGAAACTCAAAATTTCACCCTTTTGTGACGATAATTCATAACGGCCTATCACCAACTTGATGGCTTGTCACAGATGTCGTCAACTATTTTTTTCCAGCAATTCAATGATATTTTTTTAAGGGTATTTTAGTTTTTTCTCATCTTTTGGAGGTCTTTATAAATATGAGGAACCCCATCCAAATCCTAATTTCATTATTTACTCTTCTAATTTCCTTAAGAGAAAATATTTAGGATTTCAATTCAAGAACCCTAATCTTCCAAAAATTCATACATAATTCTTCAAGATTTCTTCAAGAATCAAGTTCCTCTTAGTGTGGGCTTCGAGAATTATTTATTACAAGTGCGGATAGAGTGTCAAGGATTAGAATTCATTCAATTTCAAAGATTAAGGTATGTAGATGTTGAATCTTGGGCCCTTTTCATCCAAGAAGCTCAATAACCCTTTTCAAAACTCAACGATTTTTATGTTTATGAGTTGTTAATGATTTGTATGATTTTAAATTGACGTTTAATGTTTTGTTGATTTTTGATTCATGTTTGTTTACAAGATTCATGAGCCTTAACCCTAGTAGGTGGAATCCATGTGATATTTTTCCTGAATCTTCCTTATGTTGCTTTCTATGTGATGTGTTTATGTCAAATGGGTGTAGAAATGGTTGAATAAGTGAAGCACATTCCCCCTAGGTTTGATAAAGAGCTTAGGTGAAGCATAAGGGACATTGTAGTATGTTGAAGATGAAACCCCAAATTGTGAGTTAGTTTATGCATGCTTAGTGTTTGATAAAATGCCCAAGTGAATGAATTATTCCATGGTAGTAAGAAATCCCTGAATAAGTGTGAACCCATGCATGTCTAGTGTTGGTTGAAGGACCTTAGTAAATAAGTGGAAATGTGATAGTAGTAAATTCTCCAATTATGTGCTCTTGATATATGCTAAATTTTTAATACATGCCAAGTGGTTAGAAAGTAAGTTATGACATGATAGTATGAAATTTCCCCAAGCCATGTGATATCCAAACACATGTCAAAACTGATTTACGTATGTAATAGTTGAGGTAAAACCTTGTTGAATGGAGTACGATCTAGTAGCATGTTTCCCCTACGTTATTATATGATTTTCATTCAGAGATGCTTAATGTGATCCCTTGGTGATTGTGATGATGAATAGATGTTTGTGATCCTTAAATGCTTGAGGTAATGTCTTAATGACTATGAGATGCTTTAATGATTGTGATGATAAACGAATGCTTATGATGATGAATGAATGTTCGTGATGATGAATGAATGATTGTGTTGATAACTAGTCAAGAATGATTATGCTTTACTTTGATGTTATCGAGTCCTGGGGGTATTTATACCCGAAAATAGAGCTATGGTCTAGACAAACACATATTTGTGGTCTATTTTACGATACACACCTAATTCCATCATCCAAATAAACCCCCAACATATCCCATAACATCTAAACATGGTTTACCATTGAAATGGTGGTCCTTAAGGTGATTTTTAAGGCATTGCTAGAGCGTTAAATGCACAGGGTGTAACACTTACTATTCCTCACAAAAATGGTCATGAATTTTTGGTTGGATATCGAATTAAGGCAAAATTTTTATTTTTGAAAAGCTAATTAAATTATCTATAATTTTATGGGCCTTGATATGAAAAATTTCACATATCTTAAATGTTATAAATGTTCAAAGTTTACCCTTGTAGGATTGAATACCAAAATGTGGCCAAATCAAAGGCTCTTAGCTCAACATTTCTCTAAGTGATTCTTATGAACTTTTTCTACCTCATAAGAACTCTTCACACTAGGCTAATGAGTATAACACATTTATTTAAATATACATCATGGGATTTGAGTTTATACACATAGGAATGATGGTTTGATTTCTAGCTCAAAAATGCAGGGTGTTATAGTATCTCCCCCTTGGAATCATTAGTCCTTGAATAATGGGTAGGAACTTATTGAAACTTTTGATGTATGGAATAAGTTACACATGACATGTTTGCCAATGAAGAATGTAGCTAAGATGAAATATTAAAACATTCATGATGAAACTTATTTTTGAGGTTACTAGACTATATTGATTATAAGGAGCTTATTCATATTGAGAGTCTAGAAACTACTTGAAATGTTCAAGATATGATCATACATATAGAACTGTGAGGTTATAACTATAGAAACAAAACCCCAAGAGTTACTGAGGATGGAATAAAGTACATAGCTTCTCATTAGGAATTATCCCTCAACAATACATGTATAGGAATGAAAAAAAGGGCTTCATGGAATCACCAAGTACATTATATAACAATGAATCATAAGATAATGAGACTAAGGTCGTACAATAAGTATTACATTGTCTGAGCTAGAATACTTGGAAAAATGAGATCATTCACTGAACACTTTTGAACTGAATTAAGACTAGATATCTAAATCAAAGACATGATACATGGACTACATTGAATTCACAACTTGAATGGACATGAATGAATTACCTCTTAAAATACCTATATTTATTAAACTGCGGATAGTAAGACGAGATAAAAATATGGAAATCTATAGGAGCTTATCTGTCTGATTGCTAAACTAAATTAATGGTTATACAGACTAATTCATGCAGAAAGTTCATACTCAAGTAGATTATCTCGTCAACACTCTTGCTAAGAAGTTATAATAACATTAGGGAGCAAAGAATTCTTTGGCATAATCTAAATAGGATATCATAATAAGGAGTCGCAACATGGCTACAACTCTCTAACATAGAATACAGGACTATTAAACACAAGCTAGGATAGAATTACTAGGACCTAGACAATGCAACTGCTAACTTTCCAGCTTAGTCACACATCTCAAATACTCCCTTAACTATGCTTTTTCCCTTAAATAACATGCTCATTTGATTCAATATATAATTGTTTTATTGGCATAGATAACTACTTCAACACAAGTCTGAGTTGAACTACATACTCTTGCCTTGTTCAAGCCTATCTCAAAATCACAAAGTGCCTTACACAACACTGTACTACTAGCCTGAGCGGTGAATTCAATACCCCATGCGTGATTAACAACTCTTATTCTTACCACTTCAACAACAAAATTCAACCCCTTACTAGGAATTCACTAGCGCAAAATGCAACTATCCACTTATATACTAACATGACGTTCAATCCAATAATTATAACTACATATGAACTTTTAGGAAAACAATCCACTAAAGCGTCTTTCCTGTATTCTCTAATAACTCTATCAATAACAACTTCCAGGTACTATCCCCAAAGAAAACACACACGACATTTAAATTAACCAAGACATATATCCAAAGAACTACCTCAATATTCCTTCAAACTTATTGACATACATAGAACAAGCATACAACAATCGTTTCCTAATATGGAATATTTACTCTCTTCTATATAAATAATTGTTCATTACCACAATATTGACATAAGGAGAGACCACTAAAAGGTTAAAACCTGAGGACCTAAAGCATGAAATAATACTATGCATAACTTGGACACTTAACTAAAGCCTGAGGAATAGAGTATCCATGGTATGGATTTATTAAAGAGATATAAACCGATGACATACATGACATAATCTGAATTTTGCTAATCATTAAGGGTGTAACATGAGTACATAGAATAGAACATACTGTAAATCATGGGATACATGAGTCTTGAGTCGCATGAACTGAGTATGGAGTTCATAAATTCATGGGATATGATCTGTACTTTTGAGTGAACTGGAACTTCTCATACTAGGAACTGGACACATACATAATTTCATGGAAAGTGCATGATATGATTTATGATCATGGAGCTGACGTATAAAGCAAAAGTAGATGTCATGATGACTGAATTAAAAAATTTACACTGAGGTACGAATGTGTTGGGTATCTTCCTACTGTACTATTTTTCTAGGACTCACTAGCATTACTACTATAATCTGAGAGTCTGACTTGGTTCCTTATTCTATAAGCTCCCCATTTAGCATTAAGCCATAATATAATAATTTGAACGCTTACTAATTTACAATATTCATGAGTATCACTATACCTTGACTTCACACCATCTAGAATTTCGGCTCTTCTTTATATTATCTCAACTATCCACAATTAAAACATAGATTCTAACACTGAACATGGATATTCCCAAACTTTTAATGAACTAAACTAACTTTATTCTTGAACACTCTCTTATAATATACTATCCTTAACTTTCTTTAGCTTCAGCAATCATCATTACATACACCCTTCTAGACAATATTCTTGCCTTAATAAACACATAATATGCCTTTTTTCCTTCATAACCTAGTGATACCATATCTCTAAACTTATATTTTTCCATAAACCATGAGAATTATCTTTACATCAATATACCCAACATGATCAACCTATAACCCATAACCTAGCTGGTAAGAACATCATATACTACATAATTATCCTCATTCATACTTAGCAACTCTAGGGTACTATCTAAGAAAACACACTGTAAAAAATAGAAATAATACAATCTAATATCACCTTAGGTATACCTCAAGATCATACCCATATCATCATACTTATTTTTTAATTAATAAACCTAAATTCGTGCATACGTTGTTTCAAGACTATCCATTTACCTTTCATACAACTAGCCCTATGTATACATAACCTACTACATCCAGATAAACACTATCCCCACTTTTATAATACTAAGCTTTTGGGTTCATGCTTCAAACTCTAGATCATATGCCATCATAGGATTCTTAGAAGGGATTTGAAAGAATATCTAACGTCAGCTCAATGCACGCTTTTTCATGATAATTAATGAAATCTTTCTTACTTTGGAATGTAAGGGCACTGGTGGGATTCTTTTTGAGCACATATACAATCCAAAAACTATCTGTGGGGGTCTAAGAAAAACTCTATCTATAGGAATTTAAGCTTGACTATTTCTATTACCTAGAAAAAAGGTAGACTTGGCATGAATGAAGTAATGCAAGAATATTTATAAGGTTCTTAAAGAACATCTCTACGGTATGATCAGTGATATGAAAGAAGGGATACATTTCCTATATGCCATGTATCCTCTCAAAGAAAACTACAGATATCTCCACACCATTCTGCATGACTCTACTAAACACCGATTCTTAGACACCCTAGGACACATGAACCTTGTGCTTTGATACCTAGTTTTGTCATAACCTGAGACTACCCCCTAGTCGTAACACGGTGCTTAGAACCACAAGTGATCTAAAGCTAAGCCATGAACTGGCTTGATACTTGAGCAACTGATTTAAAATTTATATATAAGCTAAATTTTTTTAGCGAAAGCATAATCATGAGAAAATTTGAATGAATGCAATACTGATAAAGTTTACAACATGGTAAAACTGAAGAAAGATTGGAATTACATATCATGACTATCTATGAAGCCTCTACTATACTGATAATTGATAGATGGGACATGACTCCAACTACCACAAATCAATACATAAAAATAATAACAATATAGAACATGAACTATAAATAACTGGAGTTCCCAAAGTAAGAGAACTCATCGCCTACTGGCTTAATGCTGAGAACTGTCTGAACATATTGCATGGACTACATCTGGTACCTACATCATGAAGGAATTTAGCTACAACACATATATGGGGTCAGTACTTTGGAATGAACTAATTATATAAAAACCTGCACTAAATTATGGAAATGTTTAAAACATACTTTACAAGTGAGGTATAAGTTATTTACCAAAATATGAATTTAAATCATGGTTGTACATGAAAATCGTAAGTCATAGTAAAATTTATAAGTTCATAAGATGAATATAATTCTATAAGCTTAGGAGTGGTATAACTATGAATATTGTATGTAAATCTCATGTAAAGCTTAACATGCTATAAAGCTGAACTAAGGCTCATGTATGGATTCTTAGCATGAAAACATGAACATGTAAAACTAAGAATGCACGACTAAGTATAATATGAATTATAATGATCTGAATTACTTAATGACTGGTATCTAAATTACTGAGAATCTGATTACTTAGTCAAGCAAACATGAACTGATATAGACCGAATACTAACTGAAATGATGGGAGGTATCATTTAACCGACATTCCCCAATATGAGAAAATCAGGGTCCAGCCTGTAACCGAGTTTGAAGGGTGTCAGTAGATTACCAAGGGTACTGACATTGGCTGACGATGTGGATCCACAAGTTTGATGTCCTAAAGGACTAGGGAGTCAGGCCTAAACTGGAGAGTGTCCCCTAAGAGTGTATCAGTCCTAAAGTGGTAGGTGATATCTTAGAATCTTACGCTGGCTGCATAGTTCTGGAACTTAGGGACTTCTACTAAGGACTCAGTCCTAATTGGCAGGTGAACCCCCATCCCTAAGTTCACTAGGTACTAAATCCTACTCCCAACTGAAATACACTATTATTATTATGGGTATGACATAATGTGGTACTGTACTGATAAGTGCTCAACATGAACATGATTTTTTGAATGTAGTAATAAAATCATGGTCTAACTGACTTGTAACTTAAAAATAAAAGCATGTATAAACAGATAGGTATCGGGTGTTCATAACCCTCCTACATAGATGATTACAAAAATAAGATAACAATATTTAAAATAGAGATTTAAGTCATAATTCAAAGACCCAAAACATGAGACATTTCTATAACCTAATAAACTAAATGAATGTAAACGAGTGAGTTAACCTTGGGATAATATCATTTTTTTACAATTTAGAACACAAATTCATAAATTGGATATGATGCCAACTGAATAGGATTTAGGGTATTGAACCTTAAAACTAGGAGCATAATTCACATATGATAAAACTGTTAGCTTGGCTTGAATGTAAAACTAACGAGCAAACATGGATAAATTTCATAGTTTACATGGAAAATGATCATAATTATAGTAAAATTCATACTCAAATAAAAATGAGGTTTTTTGGGCTCAATGGGTGAAAGTAACCCATTGATGAATATCCCACATACCTCAATAAGATGACTTCTAGAAGAAATCTTGAAATTGGAACTTGAATTCATGAATTCTTGAGGAAAGAAACTTGAATTTTGTTCTTGGGAAGAGGGGACGGGTTTTGAGTCATGTAATGAACTTTTTGGGCTAAGTGAGTGGAAATAACATGTTTTAAGACCCCTTAATTCGTTTAAGAATGATTAGAAATGGTTTAAGGGTGTGAAAAGACCTCAATGCCTTTAAACTAAGTCAAAATAGTGCAATTTTGTGACTTGGCTTTTGCTGGGCGGTGCACAACAAAAGCACACCTGAGGCTGGGTGGCGCATGCCAAAAGCACACTTGAGGGTGGGCAGTGCACAAAAGATGCACACCCCATTTAGTGGCTTGTGGAATTTTTCATGAGACGCACGGCCTTAGTGGAGGATCTATTTGGCGACAAAAACCTAAATCAAAATTTCAAAACACCCCCAACACAACCCATAACATCTAAACATGGTTTACCATTGAAATGATGATCCTAAAGGTTATTTTAAAGGTGTTAATAGAGCGTTAAAAGAACGGGGTGTTACCCTTAATGTTCCATACAAAAATGGTCATAACTTTTTGCTCGAATATCGAATTAAGGTGAATTTGGTATCGTTGGAAAGCTAATTAAATTATCTATAATTTTGTGGCTTTGATATGTAAAATTTGACATTTGTAAAAAGTTATACACGTTAAAATTTGACCCTTATAGAATTGAATACCATTTGTCGAATCAAAGGCTCTTAGCTCAACTTTTCTCTAAGTGATTCCTATAAATATTTTTTTCACCTTATAAGCACTCTTCACACTAGGACAATGATCATGACACATGTATTAAAATATTAATCATAGGATTTTAGTTTATACATGTAGGAATGATGGTTCGATTTCTAGCAAAAAAATTTAGGGTGCTACACTATATTCCCGAGGTAGGACCCAAGGGGGTTTGGTCAGTCCATATACAATCAATATCCAATAGCATATCCATAACTCCTCTCCAACACATCCATAAATGAAGGGTATTAAAGATGTCCCATTTTCTGTCAAAAAAAGCTAATGTTTCTAGTATATCCACAGTGGTACCTATGTTTCATGAGTGTATATGATACAAGGATGTAAATGCCCACAACCAGCTCAAAAGAGAATATCCAATGTCCAACCAATATACAAACCAAGTTATCCAAAATCCACTCAAATCAACCATCCATCCATGACCCAATAATTCTAGAAACATCAAGTGAAACATGATAGAAAATGCCATAGAGACCACATAAATTCCAAAATCTAGGCTTTCTCCCACCAAAAAGAGTACAACCAAACATATCTATATCAACACTAGGGTACAACAACATATAAGACCCAACACGGTCACTCATAGCAAATAATGTCTCAAAAACACACAATATTAACCATATAGGCCCCATACGGGCACATAAATCACCTAACACAATTCCATGATACAACGCCACACCTATAGCATGCGTTTACATTATTATTAACCACCTAACCCAATTTGAAGAAAGTTGTCATAGCATACCACAAATGTAAAAAGCCAATCCCAAAATCCCTCAATCAAGAGCTTTCCCCTTAGGAACAGATTCAGAACCAACTAAAATATACAAATATAGAGTCGATGCATCAAAAACTAACCAACTACACCCTAATTTCCAACTTTTGAATCGGGCTCAAAATGGACCCCCGAAATGTGTTTTTGAAAACAAAGGGAAAATTGGACTTTTGTCAAAAAATATATTTAGCATGATTAAAAGAGCACAAAGAGAAAACCTAATTAAAATGGATTGGAATTGGGTTCTAAGTTTAAAAATACTATTTTCAGACCTTTGGGGCCGAAATCCCCAAATTTTACCTTTAAGTCCAAGTTTTAACGAAGTTTCGATGGAAAAATTTAAAAAATAATAATAGAAATAGGGATTTGGAGCTTATCTAGCTTAAAAATGGAAGAAAATTCTCAAAAACTCAATAATAGTGAAGAATCGCGAAAAAAAGTATTTAAATATACCAGGTGTAGCTAAAGCGGACATGGCCAATTTTAGCAGTCAATGCTAAAGTGCCCAGGGGCTGCTAAAGGAGTACCCACGCAAGGGTGTCAAGCCCCTAAAATGCACCTTGTGCAACTTTAGCGGTAGGAACTAAAGCGCCCAGGTTACCGCATTCAAAGTGCCCAGGGCCGCTTTAGCGCCAATGGGACGCTAAAGTAACCTCCACTAAAGTGCCTAAAGGTTCGCTTTTGTAGTCACACTAGTAATTATGCACCAGCTGTAGACTTGGATAATATCAAGTCTTCGCGGACCTTTCAGGATTCATTTGAAATCCCAAGAATGCAAATAATCTATGCTACCCGATCTAATTCGATGCTTCAGATCAATGGCAATATTAGAATGTTGAAAAAACATCATTTTCACAATGTTGACCCCCCAAATCTAATTTCACAGCATTTTGAATTTAGGGCCAAAATGAGTTATAAAATCCCTAAAATCACACCAACATTGCTACTAACCTTTACTTGATGTTCTGAATTTGTTGGCGCAGTTCATTTTTCAAAGAATTGCACATATTAAAAGATGTTGGTCAAAGTCAACTAATAAGCCTTTAAGACTACCAAAAACCACAATCACTAACCAATCACATCAAAATGCATTGGGAATCATGTCAATCATCCTCACACCACAAAAATACCATAATGTAACAACAAAGAGGGGTAAAATGGTTAAATCAAACAAAAATAAATATGCCACACAAATCACCAAAAGTGGGGTCATTACATCATCCATCACTAAGAATCTAGTTTATCTTCAAACTAAAGACCAGAGAAATACACGCACACACAAAAAGGCTAGGGATAAATACTACTAATATCAGATTCGAACTCCCAAGTAGCCTCATCTATAGGTCAATGTCTGTACTAGACCTTAACGACTAGATTATTTATAAAATGCAATCATCTAGCATCCCTGGCTAAAACGGAGACCATCTCCTAAACAAAAGATAACCATTCATCTAAATGGACGAATCCCAATGAATGACATTAGAATTATCTAGAATGTAATGTTGAAAATGGAGAAATAAAAAACTAGGATAACAACTGACAAATCTAGGGGCAACTCTTCCTCACAGCAACATCCCCAGTAGTTTGAAGAATCTCAAACGACCCAATATACTTGGGCTAAGATTGCCCTAATCCCAAACCTCAACACACCCTTCATGGGTGAAACACGAAGGAAGATAAGATAACCAACACTAAATCTCAAGGCATAAAGTCTATGATCAGCATAGCAATTCTGCCTACTCTGAGACGCTTGAAGTCTATCCTGAATGGCCCAAACCCTATCCAAGGATTGACGAAAAAAGTCTATACCTTGAGGCCTTATATCTAAAATATTTACCAACCAACTGGATAGAGACAATGCCTACCATAAATAGACTAGAAAGGAATTATCTCAATACTAGAGTTGTATCTATTATTATACGCAAATTCTACCATGGATAGATGTTGCTCCCATTATCCTCTAATGACTATCACACAAGCATAAAGCATATCCTTCGAAACCTTAATAGTCCGCTCAGATTGACTATCCATTTGGGGATGAAAATCCATAGTAAGATCAACTTGGGTACCCAAATCCTCCTAAAAGCTCTTCCAAAAGTACAATGTGAATACTCAACCTCGATTTGAGATGATAGATACTAGTACACCATGCAAATGCATTATCTAATCAATGTAGATAAGAGCCAACCTCAGTACTGAAGAAAAATTGTACGAGAATGAAATAAATTGATTTGGTCAATCAATCCACGATGACCAAAATAATACTTGATCCATGAGAAGTATGAGGAAACAAAACCACGAAGTCCATATTGATTTGTTCTAATTTCCACCTGGGAATGGGTAACTTTTGAAGCAAACCACCAGGTCTTAAATGCTCAGCCTTCACCTTCTGGCAACATAGGCAATGAGCTACAAAATCTACTATATCCTTTCGCATATCACCCCTCCTCCTATCTCAAATAATGATGCTTCTTAATCACTCCTAGATGGATGTAATACCTAGAACAATGAGCCACCTCTAAAATCAATTAAATCCAATCACCCACTTTTGGCACATAAACTCATCCTCCAATCCTTAAAACACCATTAGAATCAAGTGAGGATTCCTTAGTCTTATATCTCAACACTTTATCCTGATCAATCATAATCTAACATCGTCAAACTAATGAGACAAAATATTCTCCATCAAGGAAAACCTAGCTTCCATGAATTCTAAAATGCACCTAGCTGTCAGAACATCAAGCCTAACTATCTGGTTAGACAAAGACTAAACCTCTAAGTCCAAAGGCCTCTCCTAGGTCAAAAGATGTGCCAAGATACCCATGTTAGTTGAGTTCTTGATCAAGGCATCTACAACCATATAAGCCTTATTTGAATGATAAAGAACTGTCAAGTCAAAATGCTTAAGAAACTCAATCCAATGGCGTTACCTTATATTAAGATCTCCCTTAGAGAAGAAATGTTGAATGCTATGATAATCTGAGAAATTCTCACAATGACTCCATAAATGTAGTGCCTTCACAACTTCAAAGCAAAAAACATTACGCACAACTCTAAATCATTGGTAGGGTAATTCCCCTGATAGGAATTTAGATAATGAGAAGCATATGCAATCACCTTACCCTTCCACAACAATAAAACAACTAACCCAATACACAAAGCATAAAAAAAGATGGAAAAAACCATTCCCTCCTTTGGCAAAGTCATGATAGGAGCTGAAGTCTACAAATCATTAAGCTTTTGAAAGGTAGCCTACTGAAAAAAAATCTTCTTCTAAGTCAACTTGGTTAATAAAGCTGCAATAGATAAAAAAACCCTTATCAAAACACCGATAATAACCTTCTTCCAATAAAACACTAAATCTCGACAAGACTAGTAGACCTATCCCAATCACGAAGCGATGCAGTCTTGGCCAGATCAACCAAAATATCATCCTTGGTCACCATGTAGGATCCCACACGGGTACATAAATCAGCTAGAACATTTTCCATGATACAACCCCATATCCATAGCATGTTTTTACATTATTATTAACTACCGAACCCCTTTTGAGAAAAGTTAAGCTATAACCTACCACAAATGCCAAAAATTAGTCTAAAAAGCCTTCAATTAGAAGCTTTCCTCTAACAAATGTACTCAGAACTATCTAAAACATACAAGTATAGAATCTATGCATCAAAAGAAAATCAACAACTCCTATATTCCCCAATTCTATCAAGGTCAAAAATGACCCCCAAAATGGGTTTTTAAAAAGAAAGGGTAAAACTACAATTTTTGTCCAAAATCATATTTTTCCAAGATTAAAGGAACTAATAGGATAAAACCCAAGAAAAAATGGGTCAAAATTAGGTTTAAATTAAAGAAATACTATTTTGAGGCCTTCCAAGTCAAAATCCCAAAATTTCACCTTTCAATCCAAGTATTAACAAAATGTAGGAGATAAAAGTCAAAAAATAGTTATTGCAATAGGGATTTGGAGCTTACACAAACAAGCTTAGAAATGGACGAAAATGCTCAAAAACTTAAATCCCAAGCTTCAAGTCTCGAAAATATTGATAAATAATGCAAAAAGAGTGTCTAGATATACTAGGTGCAGCTAAAGCGGACCATGGGACACTGAGTAATCAATGCTAAACCTCCAAAGTGCCATTAATATGGTACCTACATGAGGGTGACAACCTCCTGAAATAGACCTTGGGCAGCTTTAGCGGTTGGTGCTAAAGCACCCAGGTCTGCTTTAGCATCAAAGAGCCATAAAATCACCCTCTGCTAAAGTGTCCATAGTCACACCAGTAGTTGAGCACCAGTTATTGACTTTGAATTCTCTAAGTATCTGCGGACCCCTTGAGATTCATTCAAAATCCCAAGTACATAAACAAGCTATGCTATCCTAAAAAATTTGATGCTCCAAACTCTATCGCACTATTAAATTTTTGAAAAAGAATAGTTCTCATAAAGTTGACCCTCAAAACTCAACTTCACAACTTTCTAAACCGAGGGTCAAAATGAGATATAAAGGCGTAAAACCACACAAACCATGCTACTAAGCTAAAATTGACATTCCAAATTTTTTAGTACAATCCGTTTTGCCATCCAATACACTTATCAAAAGATATTGACCAAAGTCAACTAATGATCCTTTAAGACCCCAAAACTACAACCTCACCCATATCACATTAAAAGATATTGGGAACCATACCAATCATCCCCTCTCTCCAGAAATACCATAATACAACCACGTGGATAGATAAAATGGTCAAATCACATAAAAAGAAATATCCCACACAAATTACCAAATGACTGGTCATTATAATGTTTGCCCCAGACTATAGGCATAACAATCGGTACAAGCACTTTTATGGGCGTGGTTGTTATAGATCTAGGGGAAAAAGTATTCACCATCTAAATGTAAGAGTGAATGAGTTAGATATTAATGTGGATGAGCATATATCAATTAGAATCAAGCAACAACATGAATAGAAGAAGGAAATAAATTATTTTCCTAAATCCTTTAGCCTCTCAGAAAAAATACCATGTCATGACCTGACCCTGAGCCTAGTTGTGATGGGTATCTCAAGCCCACCAAGGGCTGAATACCACCCCCTTTACATAGTCACCTTTGAATAATAAATATATTAGAAGAAGCACACCAAACATAAGGTGAAAGATAGATAGATAACTAAAAGATACTAAGAGTCAATAAACAGAACCACCCATACTTTCTCCACAAAAGCCTCTAACAAAATTGAAAATCAACCTAGGTCGGGATATGCCCCCGACTATAGCCAGAAAAAATAATCCAAAAGTGATAGTACAAAATAATAAAACCAAGAAGTAACAGGCCTTTCAAAAGAAAGTAGACCACCGCTTCAAGCTAACCAATAAACAAATAAGAACCATCTAACTCTACACAAAATAACAAAATAACCCCTATAACCCTACATTATGAAATAAAGAAACGTCCAGGAATGGTTAGTGGGTAACCACAAGCATGTAACTCAGGAAAGGGATAAAATAATATTATAATCAAATCAGTCCAAAACCATTCAAAAACCATGTACACATATTCATATATGCCAATATATATAAGATACCAGATAGGAAATAAGTTTTAAACGTAGGATTTAAAATCATTAGCCTAGACTGTGTATCTCTAACCATTCTAAGGGCAACCACAGGCAATACGGTTCAACCCCTTGTTGAAAGTGTCCCAGCACGTGTTAGCCATACAAAATAGGAAAATTTGAGGAGGTTCCAGGGAATTAATTATCCTAGACATTCTAAAATACATGTATAAAGTGTAAACTATGCACACGGTTATAAAGACCCCCACGTCGGCAAATGTTGTTTCCAATATTGGTCCCCTTAGGACATCCACCTCACGACAAGATACACAACTTATTTTAATCCTAATTAAAATCAATAGAACATAATCTCAACCATAACCAAGGAGTATTTTAATTTGGCACTACCGTTGGTATCATCAAACCAAATAAACTTAAGCTCTCAAGCCAATTCCATTATGCCATTCTAAAAGCTATTAGCCAAATTAGCTCTAAAGTTTCAAATTTAAAACCAATCCATGGCCACCATGGCCTTTCAAAACCATACTACTAGAAAATATAGATATGGCAATGCTAATTGGCGAGGATTGTACAACAATTGTTATAAAGTACTCTTTGGTAATGGTAATAACCGTCGTCTGGCGATGTATAACCTATTAGGAAAATTAAAAGAAATAACTATCCTATAAAATAAATAACTATTCCAATAGAGTCATATATAGTGACGGTTTATCTAACTGTCACCATAAATAATCTATAGCCACGATTAGTTTTGCTAAGAAATAACATTACCTAAGAAATTTCCTTTCACCATATATTTTATCTGCTTTTTAATAATATTTATTAATAAATTAATTAAAAAATATATTATCTCATATTTAGAAGAATTAACCCTAGAATCCCAATTTCACTCCTTAGCTTTGCCACCAAATACCTAAAGAAAATTTCCTCAATTTTTGTTAATTTGCCGCAAAATATTCTCAAGAATTTGGTGAAAAATTATATTCTCATAATTTCCCTAAGAATTTGCATTTTTTTCCTTAAGGTTCTGAATTTGCTTTCATGGTTTAGGCTAATTTCCCTATTTTGCTCTCTTTGTACACCCCATTTTTGGATAATTACTTTCATATTTGTGGTTCAGAGATAATTTCTTTCGATCCTGCATTTTTGGCTTCAGTAGAAGGATTTGTGCTTTAGTGGAGGTATTGTTCATTTTCTCTTATGTGCTAATGTTATTTTCATCGATTTTTGCTATTTTCATTGGAGAAAGAAATAAAATTAAGTGTGTCTTCTTCTCTGTTGTTCTTCTACTATTTTAGTGGATTTTATTTACTGAAAAGGTTTGCATATAATAATTAATGAACCTACTATCTCTAATTTGTGTTGTATGTGCTTTGGTGGTTTGATTTTAGGGTAGTTTATTAGATTTTGGGGTCTAATTTGTGGATTTCGTGTTGTCTAATTTATGGATTTTAGGGTATGGTATTTATTTGGATTTTGTGGTATGTAGTTGTAATTGTATCAGATTTTATAATTGTTACTGATTTGTGGTATGCTTACTGCAATTGGTATACTTTAAGGGAGCTTTAAATTGCTATGGATTTTTTGGTCATGAAAATGTTATTGGTAGGGGAGAATATAAAAATGTGTTGTTGTTAAGAGTTTTCTTAACAATAGTTGAGGCATTTTTTCCTTTACCCAGATTTTGCATGTATTATTGTGCAAGTTATTTTTTGGCACTGAGGTGTAGTTGGCTTTGCATAATCGTGATTTCTCATTTTAATTTTTCTAGTATTTGAACCATATAGAGTGAGGTTATTTCTTGAACTTTTCTACTATTAGACAACCTCAATTATGGTTGCCACTATTCAAGTTATTATATGTTGATCAATATCGATGAATAGTTTTTCTATTTCAAAGTGCGTGCGAATTTGTAACACCCCAAATCTGGTACCCGGAATGCTACATGGTGCTTATGACCTCGAAGGACCACAAGCTAAGCCATGACTGATATTTATACTAAAACACTACATAATATATTGTATAAATGTAGAAATAAAGGCCGAAAGGCAATACGGTTCGAAACTGAAATATAATATCTGATAAAATATAACATCTGGATGGGGTATAAAATACCTAAAACAACTGAAATAAACTGTCTGAACATGATAGTCTGAAAAGCCTCTAATTGTCTAAACTATCTGAATAAGGAGTTGATGGGACAGTCCCCAACTAACTCAAACTAATAAATTAATTAATGAGATAAATCAGTAATGATCATGTCCTCAAAAGATGAGGAGTCACTGCTAACTCTGAATGCTGAGATTGGAATACTACTGATGCTTTGGTGCTTGTGCTTCTGAACCTATGGTATAAAACACCATAGCATAAATGCGTCAGTATTTTGAATGTACTGGCATACATGAGAGGTAGTTTGAATGCAAAGGGATGATATGCATGAACTATACTAACTAGATGGACAACATAAACGTGAGAATACATGCATGAATACGTAATAAATGTAACTTAGTTCATAATAATATGATTACTGGGTCTGAATACTGATAACATGAGATACTAATAACTGTATAACTGAAATAACTGATACTGAGCGACTGTATCTGACAGTTTGGATTCTGATGGAACTAGCTGAGTTCCGTACTATACTAAGTAGATTGTATCTGACAGTCCTAAATCTGAAGAACTATCTGAGTTCTTCTATTGAGACAGAGACTGAGATTGAAACTATAACTGTGGGAGGTAATTATCTAACCGACATGCCCCGAAACTGAATTGGTGGGTCCAACCTATAACCATATCTGGAAGGGTATTAATATCGTGCCACGAGTAAAGACTAGTTGTTAGTATACCCTCTTTGACAGGGAGCTCTTCCATCAACCCCTCCTGGTAGGTAACCAAAATGAGATGTATAAATCCCTAAACGGTAGGGTGCATCTCAACCTACATTGGCTACATAGTTTTGGAACACAAGGATTGCCTCTAAGGATCACACCCTCCACTGATTAACAGGTGAGTCCCCATCCTTGGGTTCCCTCGGTGCTGAATCCTACTTCCAACTAAATAGACACTAA
Organism: Capsicum baccatum var. pendulum; assembly: GCA_030864225.1. Taxonomy (NCBI): domain Eukaryota; kingdom Viridiplantae; phylum Streptophyta; class Magnoliopsida; order Solanales; family Solanaceae; genus Capsicum; species Capsicum baccatum. Next base: position 165,365,792 of record CM061558.1, on the reverse strand, counting down.
ACAGATTAACTAAACTGAATTGATACTAATGGTATTATTTAGTGTACGTAAATTGAGTTCACTGAGTTTCGTTAACTGACGAAATGCTACTGAGATCTGAGGACTGACTGAGTGTACTGAAGTTATTAACATTTACTAGGAATACTGAGGTTACCAAGATTACTGAGCACTGAGATCACTGAGATTACTGAACTAATGAGATTACTGAGCTTTATTAGATTTTGGGGTTTTCCTGAGCGACATAACTGACTAGGTTCTATAGATCATGGCTTGACTAAAAGTATCGTGAAATCATGACACTGACTCTAGGCACACAACTATGTTTTTTGGGTACAAGTACCCCCAGGACTCCATGGAAAGAAACTGACAAAGCATGACTTTCTTGAATACATAACTAACATCAACAATCCATAATTCATTGAGTAAGACATTTCATCAAAACTTTGACATGAAAAAACTTGTACATGAATGGGGATTCCATATTATCATACTAGTATGGCACTTTTCTTTCACATCGGCATTTAATCAAACATATGGGGAGTATGCTTTGGTTATAAAATCATCAACACATCTGATAATCATGGATACAACGATCAACTTGTAATTTAAAGGGAGTTTATCATGGTTATTATGCAAATCATAACATACTAGGGTCAATCATTGGAACATGTAATTTAAAACATGAATCAAAACTAGACAGCATCATGAACATGAATTTCAATTCAATTTAAGTCATGAACATTCACAAATACCTAAATCTTAGATTTTAAAGGAGATTTTTGAGCTTCATGGGTGAAAGGGACCCATGAATAAACACATGACATACCTGGGTTATGATTGCTTTAAGATTGATGAAGCAAAACTTAAATTTTTGACTTGGAATTAAACACCTAGGGTTTTCTTGTTCTTGAGGATAGATCATTGAGAGAACACCCTAATTTGATATTGTGAATAAATAATGAACTTATGAGCCTTGGTCTGATATAATTAGGGGTTAAAACGGGCGGAGAAAAACCGAATACCCTTTAAAATGAATTAATATAACTGAATGGTATCTGCAATGGTCCTTCGCTGGCTCGACGGTCTATCGTTTTGACCATCGTTCGTGAACCAACAAATGGACTCACTACCTAAATAGTGATGGCTTGGGCGATGGTCCATCACAAGTTCGATAGTCTCTCAACCTATTCATCGCACCTTATCATGAAGGTTGACTCACTGCCTTGGCTGCGATGGTCCATCGCTAGATTGACGGTCCGTCAACCTGGCCATCACACCTGGGTTATTCTGACAGCTCTGAGTAAAATGTCCATAACTTTTTACTTTGATACCAGAATAGGACAAAATTGGTATCGTTGAAAAGATAATTCAATTTACCACATGATAAAAATTGAAAATCTTAAAAATTTCACATATAATAAAATGGATTCAGATTTCATAGTAAGTTTCTAACATTCTTAGGACAATTTCAAGCGAGGTAGAATTACAGGGTATTATAATATCTCCCTCATGAGACTATTCATCCTTGAATGAGATTGAGTGAGAGGGGAGAAAATAAACTAACGTAAATACTGAACATAATTTATTGGAACATGATCTTATGACTGACATGACTGGTAACTGAATATATCATACCGAACAAGAAAATCTAATTCATGTGTAACTGATTCATGAATGCATGACTGAGTGTCATGATCAATTGAGTTTTTCTCAAAATGAGAATCCATATTTGATGCATAATTACATGACTGAACTGATATATAAATGCTTGATTGAATATAAAAGTTTGTAATGGAGATCTGAGCATGAACTGAATACTAAGTTTGTAATGGTAATTTGAGCATGGAACTGAGTAAGTTCAAGAAAACTATTATGTAAACTAAAAAGTACTGATGAACCCATGATTATGATAGAAGTACGCATGAACAGGAACGTAAGAACATGGCTGAGACTGAAACATGATATATAGACTAAATTTTATGAACTAAATTTAGCCCCTAATTATATGGCTCACGACTGAGATTGGAACTTGGGAGTCAATTTATAAGTACCCACTACTCCAATCTGGATCCATTTCGAGTAAAGGGAGTGGGATGTTTAAGTCACAAAAGTTTGGGGGATTATAGTGTATCTTCCCCTTGGGACACTAGGTCTCTCTAGGATACTGACTTGGCTGAGCTACTGAGGGAAACTGAGGCGGTGCACAAGGCACCGAGGAACTGATTCTTAACTGATTATCTGAGATCTAAAATTGAGGTCGGATACATGAACTGAGCTGATCTTGCATCTACATGATTGGTTCTTTGTAGAATAGTTTCATTCATGAGATTTTGGCTAGAGAGAATAAATGGAAAGATAGGAAACCAAACTATACAAACTTGTCTATCTAAGACTAACACATGCTAAAAATGTTTAGTAGACTAGATCCTTTCCTTAACACTCTTTCTATAGAGCTCTAATGTCTTTAGGGAACAAAGAAATCTTGGCATGGTCTGAACAAGACAACTGAATAGGAAAAATCATTGCCTGGCTAAAATTTGGTAAGATAGGTTAAGACCTATTTCAGATGAAATGACTAAGATTCTTGCACTGCAACTGAGATTACTAAAAAGATTCACATGCATATTGAACATGAATGCACAAACATACTGACTTGTCTGATTAACTGAATAATTGATAGCTAAATACTGAGAATGTGAGACTGGTCTGTACTTAGTCTAAATAACTGGACTGAGGCTATATAATATTATACATAGGAGGTAATGATTGACTGGATAACATGAGGTAACTGAGCATGAATGAGCTAAAACTGTATCACTTCAAGAATTCAAGGCTAGGCGTCTAACATGATTTAGATATATTTTGTAGACTAACGTACTAAAATACTACTGACTGAGTAACTGATAGTTGTAGCATTGGTCAAGTAAGTCTGGAACTGAACTTAGTTTCTGATCTGATTATTGAATTGAAGCTGGCATTATAACTAAAACTGTAATAGAGACTGTAACTAAGTATGTAATTGAGACTCATACAGTTACCGAATGCTAGTAACTGAGGCTGATACTGATATTAAAGTACTGGATCATAATGGCTAAGTAACTAAAAACAGATAGCCATTGTCCCATAGAAATATCTGAATCCTTTATAGAATATCAATTACTAAACTGATGTTGTAACTTAGGACTGAGGTACAGAACATCCACATCACAGATTTATCGAGGAATCTAAAATAAGAGTATACAAGGCATAAGCTGAGTTTGGCTAATCACTAGGGGAGGAGCATGAGTCATGTGGGCTGGACATATTGTAAAACATGACATGAGTACATAATTTATGAGCTACATGACCTGAGTCTGGAACTTCTGTGTTCATAGGACATGATTCGTAACACAGAGTGAACTGGAATTCCTTATACTAGGAACTTGAAATACACACTATTCTATGAGAAGTGTGCATATACAAGCTGTATTCATGGAACTGAAAAAGGTAGAATGCGTAAATATCGTGATGACTATAGTACGAAACTTTGCACTAAGACACGAATGGGTTGGAAATTATCTTCCCTTGCTAATTATCTACACATACTGGAACTATAAGTAGAATCTACAAGCTTGATTTTTTGACCCCAAAGTTTAACTGCTATGCAAGGTTTTAAAAGAAAAGAAACTCATAGATATGAATAAGTGTGAACATGTAAATAAGATATCTATAACATAAAAGTAACTGGATAAAGAGGACTTTCCTGATTCTACCGGGATCAAAGTGCATAGAGTCTGTTTGGGCGTTGCCCACTGATAGCGCTGGAATTGGCACCCTTCTATTTTGGGCGACTGGACTGAGCTGAAGAATTACCATGCTGACTTCGAGGACCGAGTTTAGGGCAATCTCGGACTATGTGACCTACTTTTCCATATCTGAAACACACATTACTACTGGCTCTACACACCCTTTTATGATACTTACCACACTCTTTGCAAAATAGATGAGTAAAAAACCTGATCTCACTACCCTAGGCCTGGGATCCTGGTGTACTAGCTGAAGGGGAAACTGGGACTAAAAACTTCTAACTATGTTGAGAACAGTTACCACCCTGCAACCCTGGCTGAGAAAAACTATAACTACCTATTCTGGCCCTTTTATTTTCTCTCTCCTTCTTCTTAAGCTTTTGTTCCTTCATCTATTGGGCATAGACGATAATACTATATATGTTTATATCACTAATAAACATTTTAGTCCTTCACTCCTTAACCTCTCTACTTGATACCTCTGACACAAACTTACTCATTCTGGATCTGCTATCTGCTACTATATGGGGAGAATACCTGGATAATTGAGTGAACTTAAGGGATTATTCTTTCATACTCATGGTGCCTTGTCTGATATTTATGAACTCTAACACTTTGCCTTCTTTTTTCTCTAGGGGAAATAGTCTATCTAAGAGGTTATAGCAAACTCTTCCTACTCTATGGGCTCTGTATCTTTACCTCTGTCTACCTTCCACTACTTATACTATATATAGGCTATGTCTTGTATTTAATTAGTGGAAAACTCTACACTCTCACTTGAAGTCACTCCCGTGATGTCTGTGACTTTCTGAACCTAGTCTAGGAACTCCTGTAGATGCTCTTTAGACTTAGAACCAATGAATAAGAGAGGATTCATTTGGGTAAAGTCCCAAATCCTGGCTGCAGTAGCATTGGCCCCTGGGTTGGCTAGAATGGTGGATGACTGTTCATTTAGAGTTTTGACTGAATGAGCTAGGGTAGTGAATGCAGTCCTGATTTCTGAAAGATGAGGACTCACTGCTAACTCTAAATACTAAAAATAAAATTCTACTGATGCTCTGGTACTCGTGCTTCTAAACCTATGGTATAAAACACCATAGCATAAATGCATCAGTACGTTGAATGTATGGGTATGTATAGGAGGTAGGTTAAATACAAAGGGTTCATATGCAGGAACTATACTAACTGACTGGACAACATGAACGTGAGAATGCATACATGAATACATAATAACTGTAACTGAGTTTGTGATAACATGATTACTAAGTTTGAGTACAGATAACATGAGATACTAATAACTATATAACTAAAATAACGGTTACTGAGCGACTGTATCTGACAGTCTATATTTTGATGGAACTAGCTGAATTTCATAATGTACTATTTAACTGTATTTGACAGTCCTGAATTTAAGAACTATCTAAGTTTTTTTACTGAGACTGAGACTGAGATTGAGACTGAAACTATAATATTAGGAGGTAATTATCTAAACGACATTCCCCAAAACTTAACTGGTGTGGTTCAACCTATAACCTCAGCTGGAAGGGTGACAATACTCTGCTACGGGTAAAGACTAGCTGTGAGTATACCCTCTCTGATAGGGATCTCTTCCTTAAACCCCTCCTGGAAGGTAACCCAAATAAGGTGTATGAATCCCTAAACGCGTAGGGTGCATCTCAACCTATACTGGATATGTAGTTCTGGAACACAAGTATTGATTCTAAGGATCACACCCTCCACTGAATAACAGGTGAGTCCCCATCCTTAGTTCACTCGGTGCTAAATCCTACTCCCAACTGAATAGACACTGAACAAGTTACCTGAACAGAAATGATATAAATGGTATTGTTTAGCTGAGCTAAATTGAGTTCAATTAGTTCCGTTGACTGACGAAATGCTACTGAGATCTGAGGACTGACTGAGAGCACTGAGGTTACTAAGATTTACTGGGAATACTGAGGTTACTAAGATTACTGAGTACTGAGATCACTTAGATTACTAAACTACTGATATTACTAAGATTTTTGATATTTCTGGGTTTTCTTGAGTCACATGACTGACTGGGTTCTATGGATCATGGCCTGACTGAGTGTATCATGAAAACATGACACCGATTGTAGTCATACAACTATGTTTTTTTGGTACAAGTACCCCCAGGACTTTATGGAAAAATACTGACAAAGGATGACTTTCTTGAATACATGACTAACATTAACAATCCATAATTCATTGAGTAAGACATTTCATCAAATATTTGACATGCATAAACTTGTACATGAACGGAGATTCCATATTATCATACTAGTATGACACTTTTCTTTCATATAGGCATTTAATCAAACACATTGGGAGCATGCTTTCATTATTAAATCTTCAACATATCTAATAATCATGGATACATCAATCAACTTGTAATTTGAAGGGGATTTATCATGATTATTATGCAAATCATCACATACTAGGGTCAATCATTGGAATATCTAATTTAAAACTTGAATTAAAACCACACAACATCATGATCATGAATTTCAGTTTAATTTAAATCATAAATATTTACAAATACCCAAATCTTGGATTTTAAAAGAGATTTTTCAGCTTCATGGGTGAAAAGGACACATGAATCAACACATGACATACGTGGGTTGTAATTTCTTGTAGATTGATAGAGAAAAACTTGAATTCTTGACTTAGAATTAAACACCTGGGGTTTTTTTGTTCTTGACCATAGATCTGTGAAATAAAACCCTAATTTGATTTTGTTAATTAATAATGAAGTTATGAGCCTTGGTTTGTGTAATACCCCGAGAAATTTTTCATTGAAATTTTGTGCGTAAACGTGTTGGGTTCTATCTTCGAGAATGAATTATAAATTTTCCATGTGGAATGTCTTAGATTATGAGCCACCATTGCGTAGAGTATCGAATAAGCTTTCCAATGATATGTGGATCATCCAAAAAGAACACTCGTGCGACGATTTATGAACATTCCGATCGAACCGTGTATAGTAGTGAATAGTAAAACGTGCAGGAAAAAGTACTGAGGCTTGGCGTATTTTTGCTCCAATTTTAAATGACCATAACTCCTTGTACATAATGATCTGGTTGATCTACTATATATCAACAAAAATCTCTGCGAGTCCTCTTTCCAATGAAATTGGTTTCATACAATTTGTCTATCAGAGTAAAAAGTTATGGTCGATCTACTTCAGCCTATCAAAAGTAAATTTTTAGGTCAACTTCAAATGATCATAAATCCTTGTACACAATGATCTGGGTGGGATACTATATATCAATGGAAAGATATGAGAGTCCTCTTTCTAATGAAATTGGTTTCATGTAATTTACATATCAGAGTAAAACATTTTGGTTGATCTACTTCAAACTATCAAAACAATCTACCAAAGGACAGATTCGAGAATTATTTGGTTTTTAGGGGCATTTTGGTCATTCCCCCTCACCCAAAATCCATCCAAACCCTATATTAAAGTCTATTAGAAGCATTATATGTTATATTTCATCAAATTTTCTCAAAAACAAAAGCCCTAGGCTCCTACATCCAACTTCAAGAACCTCCAAAGTTCACCATTAATTCTGTAAATTTATTCAAGATTCTAAGTTCCTAGTTCAAGAAATCCAAGAACCATCATTCAAAGGCATGATTAACATCTCAAAAATAAATATTGATCTAAAGTTCATCATTCAAGGTATGTGGGGTTTTTTAACAACAACTCTCTTTCGTTCTTGTGCCCAAAAGTAATTTTCTTTACAAGGGCATGATTTTAATTTATTTTTATGAATTTGAAGCATAAACCCATATCTTAGGATGATTATTATGAAATTTTGATGTTTATGATTTTAAAAGATTAATTTACATAGGTGGAGATATAAAACATAAATCTTGAACGATATTTATCATGATTTTGATATTTGGGTCATGAATGCCCATTGGAATTTGTGTTTTTTGAGAAAGTGTGTGTTATAAGCACGTTAATGTTGAATATTTGAGATATTTTGAATGATTTGACCTTTTGGTCTTAATGGAGTTGTTTTAAACTCAATTGTGAAAGAAATCCACAATGTGGGTGATTTTGATAGATGGGAAGCATGATGGCTCCCGATGTATATTTATATATGAATAAAAATGTTTTATTGTGGATTGTCTTTGAAATGATCTGAGCTAAGTCTGAGAGAAATCTTTAGCATCGAGTGGGAGGTATAAAGCGACCTTACTTCCCTAGAACTATATGCCCTCATAGGAGTGAGCCTGAGGGTGATTTATTTAGTGATCACTAGTTTGCGTGGATTTGATATCAATAGTCCTACTCCAATGGCAAGGATAGGACGGCTCTCCCCAACGTGGCTTGTACGTTGGACTCCATATAGCTCACATAGTTTATATCGGTTGTAGGATCTTCCAGTTTGTGTGTGTTTCCTTGTGTCTATGGTGAATGGTGAAGTGATTTGAAAGTGGAATTGTGAAAGTTATTCTTTTGAAAGATTTAAATGATATTTATATTATGAGAATTGATATTCTTGATGAACTAAAAGTGATTGACAAATTATATAATGACTCACATATGTTATTGTACTTATTTAATCCTCTCATGATTATGATGATTTTCTTCGGGCTATGTGAGTCTTTCATACATCTTGCATATTTCTTAGAGGCTTGTTAGACTAGTATAGATGTTGGGAGTTGACTAATAAGTCATATTTTGTTATCTTTCTGAAATTCTTTTATTCTTGGAAGATGATTACTCTGTTGATATTTGAGGGTTATTTATTGAAACCCCATTGATTTGTGTTAAACTGAATGAAAATGGCTCAAAGGGTTTGCTTGGGGCTACTCGTGGCCTCAAGCATCGTGTGACACTTCGGGACCCATTTTCTGGGGCGTTACAAACTTGGTATCAGAGCTTATGGTTTTAAGGTGTCCTTGGGAGTCTGACAAGCCAAGTTAAGCATAGTCTTGATCATTAGTGTGTGGCACACCACATCTATGAGCAAGAGTCTATAAGACGTTTTAGGAAAAAGTGTGATTCTTTCTTTCAGAAGTCTATCGTGCTTAAAGTGTCTCTCTCTGCTATTGATTCATGCTCTTCTCTATTAGAAATATGCCTCCACATCGAGTAAGAAGAAATAATGATGGTCAGCAACCTCAACCTGCTGACCCATTGAATGAAAATGTGTCTCATTCTAAATTTCGAACAAACTTTTAGGCGCTGGCCCAAGCTGTTACTCTAAATGTTCAAGCCAACCTGGCCTCAGCTCCACAGCAGCAGGGAGCTGATTCGGCTACTGCCAGGATTCATGACTTTATGCGGATGAATCCGCCAGAATTCTATGGGTCCAAGTATAATGAGGATCCATGGTTGTTTTTAGAAGAGGGGTGAAAGATTACTCTGGCAATGCATGTATTTGAGGAACATAGTGTGAAGTTGGCTGCGTATATGTTAAAAGACCTTGCTTATGACTGGGTTTTTGCTTGGAGGAAAGGTAGAGGTGAGGGAGTTGTCCCTACAATTTGGCAAGAGTTCCAGGATGCATTCTTGGATAAGTTTTTCCTTTTAGAGATGAGGGAGGTAAAGGTGGAAGAGTTTATGAACCTACGACAGTGCTCTATGACTGTTAGGGAGTACTGTCTAAAGTTCAATCAGTTGGCCAAGTATGCTCCTGACTTAGTGGCTGATAATCGGACTAGTATGAGTAAGTTTATGACTGGAGTGTCTAGTTATGTGAATAGTTAGATGAATCTTTCTAGGCTAATGACTCATGCCCAACAGATTGAGGCAGACAAGATTAAGGAGAGAGATAGAATGAGAGAGAATAAGAGAGCTAGGTCTGAGCAGCACGGATAGGGTCAGACTATATCGCAGGCAAGGAGTCGCCCTCAGTATCAAGATCATCGTCTATGCCAGCACCGTCATCTGCTAGTGCTCCCATGCCTAGAGGTAGGCTGGAGCAAGGTAGCAGGTCATATGCATCCAAGTCCCAGTACAGTGCTGGCAATAAGCCAAATCATCCCCTGTGTCCTAAGTATGGTAGGGCTTGTTCGGGTGAGTGTTGGGGTGAGAAGAGGGGTTGTTTCCAGTATGGTGACATAGGTCACCGAGTTAAAGACTGTCCACAGGATGGACAAGGGCATCATAACTATCGCCCTCAGACCTAGAATCAGATTGTTAGTGCTTCAGTTCCAGCGACTCGCCCAGCCCCAGCTCAAGGCACCTCTTCTAGCAATGTTGGCGGGCAGTGCCAGAATAGATTCTATGCTTTATCGTCTCGCCAGGAACAGGAGGACTCTCCCAATGTTGGCTTCATATATTTCAGTTTGATGTGTATGCTTTGTTGGATCCTTGATCCAGTTTCTCATATGTTACACCCTTAATTGCTGTGAATTTTGAAATGAGTCCTGAGATTATTCCTGAGCCTATCCTAGTTTCTACCCCAGTGGATGATTCAATTGTTGTCTAGAAATTGTATAAAAAGTGTCCTGTTACTGTTCTTCATAAAGTCTTATTGGCTGATCTGATTGAGTTAGACATGGTAGATTTTGATGTGATTGTGGGTATGCACTGGCTGTATTCTTCTTATACCTTTATTGATTGTCGAACCTGAGTAGTCAAGTTTCAGCTTCTGGGTGCATCCGTGTTTGGGTGGTTTGGGAATTCTGTGTCACCCAAGAGTCATTTTATCTCTTACCTCAAAGCTATAAAGCTTATTTCCAAGGGCTGTATTTACCATTTGGTAAGAGTCAAAGACACTAAGTCTGAGACTCCAACTCTCCAGTCTATTAACGTCGTCAATGAGTTTTCTGATGTCTTTTTGGATGATCTCCCAAGGATACCTTCTGATAGAGAGATAGAGTTTAGGATTGATCTTTTTCCTGATATTTAACCCATTTCTATTTCTCCTTATCATATGGCCCCTGCAGAACTTAAAGAGTTGAAAGAGCAACTCAAAGATCTACTAGATAAGGGTTTCATAAGGCTGATTATTTGTCCTTGGGGTGCTCCTGTATTGTTTGTGAGAAATAAAGATGGCACTTTGCGTATGTGCATTGATTACCGCCAATTAAATAAAGTCACCATAAAAAATAAGTACCCTCTTCCGAGAATAGATGATTTGTTTGATCAATTGCAAGGTGTAAGTTATTTCTCAAAGATAGACCTTCATTCCGGCTATCATCAACTCAAAGTTAGGGAGTGTGACATCCTAAAAACCACTTTCTGAACTTGTTATGGCCATTTTGAGTTTTTTGTTATGTCTTTTGGGTTAACTAATGCCCCAACAGCTTTCATGGATCTCATGAATTGAGTGTTCAGACCATATCCGTATATGTTTATCATAGTGTTCATCGATGATATACTGGTGTACTCCCATAGTGAGGATGAGCATTCTGATCATCTCCGAACTGTCTTACAAAGCCTTAGAGATCACAAGTTGTTTGCCAAGTTCAGTAAGTGTGAGTTTTGGCTAAGGTCAGTTGCTTTTCTGGGTCTTATCATTTCTTTTGAGGGTATTAGAGTTGATCCACAACATTTGTAGCTAAGTTTGCAACATGCCAATAGGTTAAGGTTGAACACCTAAGACCTGGTGGTATGATGCAAGAGTTTAGTATTCCCTCCTGGAAGTGGGAAGAGATAAATATGAACTTCGTGATTGGTTTTCCTCCTTCCCGATGCCATCATGATTCTATCTGGGTTGCGGTTGATAGGTTGACTAAGTCTGCTCATTTCTTGCTTGTTCATACTTCATATACTACTGAGGATTACACTAGATTGTATATCCGAGAGCTAGTCAGTCTGCATGGAGTTCCCTTGTCTATCATTTTGGATAGGGTTACTCAGTTCACCTCGTAATTTTGGAAATCTTTTCAGAAAGGTCTTGGTACCCAAGTACTTTTGAGTTCTGCTTTTCATCCGCAGACTAATGGTCAGGCTGAGTGGACCATCCAGACCTTAGATGATATATTGAGAGCTTGTGCCCTTGACTTTAAGGGAAGTTGGGATGATCACTTACCGTTGATAGAGTTTGCTTACAATAATAGTTTCCACTCTAGTATTGGCATGGCTCCATTTGAAGCCTTATATGGGAGGAAGTGTAGATCACCCATAGGTTGGTTCGAGGTAGGTGAAGAGGCTGTGAGTGGTCCTGATTTTGTATTTGAGGCTATGGAAAAAGTTAGGTTGATAAGGGAGAGGTTAAAAACTGCGCAGAGTCGTCAGAAGTCTTATGCGGATATTAAAAGGAGAGACCTTGAGGTTGAAGTTGGTGACCTATTGTATCTGAAAATTTCACCCATGAGGGGGGTGAAGAGATTCGTAAAGAAGGGGAAGCTTAGTCCCCGTTGTGTTGGTCCTTACAAAATTATTAGCCGTGTTGGTAAGGTAGCTTATGAGGCCGAGTTGCCTTCCGAGTTGTCCTTTGTTCAACCAATATTCCATGTCTCTATGCTTAGAAAGCATATTAGCGATGTTGTGGTAGTGGATTCCTCTGTGAGTGCTAACATTCAAGAAAATCTTTCTTTTCATGAGATTCCTGTTGAGATTCTTGATTTCAATGTCCGAAGACTAAGGAACAAAGAAGTTCCCTTGGTCAAGGTGTTGTGGCGAAACCAATTTGTTGAGGGTGCAACTTGAGAAGCTGAGGCGGATATGCTATCCAAGTACCCGCACCTATTTTTTGCAAACTCCGATCAAGCCTAAGGTACCGTTCTTTCCTAAATCATGCACTTTTGATAAAAGTTGCAGCAGTTCAGCTGTTATTTATTATGTATTCAGCTGTAGTTTCTTGAATTTATGCATTCTATGTTGCATTCGGAGTGAGAAACGATGTGGTGATGAGTCTAACAAATGGTTTCATCTGTATGCTCTATTCCCTATCTAATCTTGGCATGTCTAGCGTCATTCTAGGATGAATGTTTCCAAGGGGGGATGATGTAATACCCCGGGAAATTTTTCATTGAAATTTTGTGTGTATACGTGTTGGGTTCTATTTTTTAGAATGAATTATAAATTTTCCATGTGGAATGTCTTAGATTATGAGCCACCATTGCGTAGAGTATCGAATAAGATTTCCAATGATATGTGGATCATCTAAACGGACACCCGAACGACGAGTTATGAACATTCCGATCGAACCGTGAATAGTAGTGAACAGTAAAACATGCAGGAAAAAGTACTGAGGCCTGTCGTATTTTTTCTCCAAATTTAAACGATCATTACTCCTTGTACATAATAATCTGGGTAATCTACTATATATCAACAAAAAGCTCTGTGAGTCCTCTTTCCAATGAAATTGGTTTCATCCAATTTGTCTATCGGAGCAAAAAGTTATGGTCGATCTACTTCAGCCTATCAAAAGCAAATTTTTGGGTCAACCTCAAACGATCATAACTCCTCGTACACAATGATCTGGGTGAGATACTATATATCAATGGAAATATATGAGAGTTATATTTCTAATGAAATTAGTTTCATCCAATTTAGATGTCGGAGTAAAACGTTATGGTTGATCTACTTCAGACTATCAAAACAGTTCACCAAAGAACAGATTCTAGAATTATTTGATTTTTAGGGGTATTTTGGTCATTCCCCCTCACCCAAAATCCATCCAAACCCTATATTAAAGCCTATTAGAAGCATTATATGTTATATTTCATTAAATTTCCTCAAAAAGAAAACCCTAAGCTCCTACATCCAACTTCAAGAACCTCCAAAGTTCATTAATTCTGCAAATTTATTCAAGATTCCAAGTTTCTATTTCAAGAACTCCAAGAACCATCATTCAAAGGCACAATTAACATCTCAAAAATGAGTATCGATCTAAAGTTCATCATTTAAGGTATGTGGGGTTTTTCAACAAGAACTCTCTTTCGTTCTTTTGCCCAAAAGTAATTTTCTTTACAAAGGCATGATTTTTATTTGATTTTTATGAATTTGAAGCATGAACCCATATCTTATGTTGATTATTATGAAATCTTGATGTTTATAATTTTGAAAGATGAATTTACATGTTTGGAGATATAAAGCATGAATCTTGAACGATATTTAGCATGATTTTGATATTTGGGTCGTGAATCCCCATTGAAAATTATGTTTTTTTGAGAAAGTGTGTGTTATAACCACGTTGATATTGAATATTTGAGATATTTTGAATGATTTGACCTTTTGGTCTTAATGGAGTTGTTTTAAACTAGAGTGTGAAAGAAATTCACAATGTGGTTGTTTTTGATAGATGGGAAGCATGATGGCTCGCGATGTATATTTATATATTACTGAAGTTGTTTTGTTATGGATTGTCTTTGAAATGATCTGAGCTAAGTCCGGGAGAAATCTTTAGCACCGAGTGGGAGGTATAAAGAGACCATACTTCCCTAGAAGTACGTGCCCCCGTAGGACTGAGCCTGAGGCTGATTTATATAGTGATCACTAGTTTGTGTGGATTTGATATCGATAGTCCTACTCCGATGGGAAGGATAGGATGGCTCTCCCCAACTTGGGTTGTACGTTGGACTCCATGTAGCTCACATAGTTTATGTCGGTTATAGGATCTCCCAGTGTGTTTGTATTTCCTTGTGTCTATGGTGAATGGTGAAGTGATTGAAAGTGGAATTGTGAAAGTTATTCTTTCGAAAGATTTAAATGATATTTACATTATGAGAATTGATATTCTTGATGAACTGAAAGTGATTGACAAATTATATGATGACTCACATGTGTTATTGTACTTATTTCATCCTCTCATGATTATGATGATTTTCTTCGGGCTATGTGAGTCTTTCATACATCCTTTATATTTGGATGATGATGTTTATACAATTGCATATACCCCTCCTTTCCATGGCACTGACCCACATCTTCGGATGTGGGCTTTATTTTCTCGGAATGTAGGTTCAGGTGCTCAGTTCCAGGTTCGACAGTGATTCTTCGGGCACACTGTTCTATATCCTCTATTGTGGTGAGTCTTAATGTTCGGAGGATGTGATGTCTGATATTGGTTTCACGGAATTACTTACATTTGATAACTGAGTATGAGTCAGTTGGGGCATATCTCAATGGCTCGATGGTTTTATTGATTTTGTTAGAGGCTTTTCAGACTAGTATAGATGTTGGGAGTTGACTAATAATTCGTATTTTGTTATCTTTCTGAAATTCTTTTAATCTTGGATGATGATTACTCTGTTGATATTTGAGGGTTATTTATGGATACCCCATTGATTTGTATTGAACTGAATGAAAATGGCTCAAAGGGTTAGCTTGGGGCTACTCGTAGCCTCAAGCACCGTGTGATGCTTCGGGACCCATTTTTCGTAGCGTTACAGTCTGATATAGTTAGGGGTTAAAATGGGTGGAAAAAGACCCAAATACCCTTTAAACATGACGTAAAATAACTGAATGAGATCTGCAATAGCTAGTGCAATGGTCCATCGCGGTCTCGAAAGTCCGTCATTTCGATCATCGTACGTGGATCAAGAAAGGGACTCGCTGCCTAAGTAGTGACGGCTTGGGCGACGATCCATCACAAGTTCGACGGTCTGTTAACATGCCCATCAAACCTTATCTAGAAGGTTGACTCACTACCTTGACTTTTATGGTCCATCGCTAGATCGATGGTCCGTCAACCTGGATGTCGTACCTGGGTGATTCTGACAGCTCTGAGCAAAACGTCCCTAACTTTTTACTCCAATACCGGACTTGGAAAAAATTGGTATAGTTGGAAAGATAATTCAATTTTTCACATGATGAAAAGTGAAAATATTAAAAATTCCATGTGTAAAATATGGATTCATATTTCAAAGTAAGTTTCTAACATTCTTGGGATGATTTTAAGCTAGGTAGAAGTATGAGGTATTGCAATATCTCCCCCTTGAGAACATTCATCCTTGAATGAGGCTGAGTGAGAGGGGAGAAAATAAACTGATGTACATACTGAACATGAATGAATGGAACATAATCTCATGACTGACATGAGAGGTTTTTAAATATATCATACCGAACATGCATATCTGATGCATTTATAACTGATTCATAAATGAATGATTGGGTGTCATAATGAACTGAGTTTTTCTCATGAGAATCCATCTCTGATAGATAATTACATGACCGAACTGATATATTAATGCATGACTAAATATACAAGTTTGTAATGGAGATCTGAGCATGAATCGAATACCATGTTTGTAATGGTAATTTGAACATGGAACTAAGTAAGTTTAAGAAAATAGTTACGTAAACTAAAAAGTACTGATGAACCCATGATTATGATAGAAGTATTCATGAACAAGAACTTAAGAACATGGCTGAGACTGAAATATGATATATAAATTAAATTTCATAAACTAAACTAAACCCCTAAATACATGGCTCACGACTGAGATTGGAACTTGGGAGTCAAGTTATAAGTACCCACTACTCCAATCTGGATCCATTTTCAGAAAGGGAGTGGGTTATTTAAGTTATGAATGTTCGGGGTATTATAGCGTATCTCCCCCTTGGGACACTAGGTTCCTCTAGGAATACTGACTTGGCTGAGCTACTGAGGTAAACTGAGGCGATACGTAAAGAACCTAGGAACTAATTCTTGATTGATTATCTGAGATCTAAAAGTGAGGCCTGAGACATGAACTGAGTTGAGCTTGCATCTTCATGATTAGTTCTTCTTAGAATAGTTTCATTCATGAGATTTTGGCTAGAGAGAATAGATGGAAAGATAGGAAATCAAAATGTATGAACTTGTCTGTCTGAGACTAACACATGCTAAAAACCTATAGTCGACTGGAGCCTTTCCTTAACACTATTTCTATAGAGCTCTAATGGCTTTAGGGCACAAAGAAATCTTGGCGTGGTCTGAACAAGACAGCTGCTTAGGAAAAATCATTGCCTAGATAAAATTCGGTAAGATAGGTTAAGAAATATTTAAGATGAAATGACTAAGATTCTTGCATTGCAACTAAGATTACTGAAAAGATTCACATAGGTGTTGAACATGAATGCACAAGCATACTGACTTATCTGATTAACTGATAGCTGAATACTGGGCATGTGAGACTGGTCTGTACTTAGTCCAAATAACTAGACTGAGGCTATAAAATATTATGTCTAGGAGGTACTGATTGACTGGATAACATGAGGTAACTGAGCATGAATTAGCAAAAACTATATCACCTCAAGAATGCAAGGCTATGGCTCTAGCATGATTTGGATATATTCTGTAGACTGATGAACTAAAATACTACTGACTGAGTAACTGATAGTTGCAGCGTTGGTCAAGCAAGTCTGGAAATGAATTGAGTTTCTGATCTGATTACTAAACTGAAGCTGGCATTATAACTAAGACTGTAGTAGACACTATAACTAAGTATGTTATTGAGACTCATAGAGGTACCTAATGCTAGTAACTAATACTAATACTGATACTAAGGTACTAAATACTAATGGCTAAGTAATTGAAAATGGATAGCCATAGTCTCGTAGGAATATCTGAGTCCTTTATAGAATATCAATTACTAAAATGATGTTATAACTGAGGACTGAGGGACAGAACATCCATGTCACAAATTTATCAAGGAATCTAAGACAGGAATGGGTCGGAAATCGTCTTTCCTTACTGATTATCTACACATACTGGAACTATAACTAGAATCTGAAGACTTGACTTTCTGACCCCAAAGTTTAACTTCTATGTAAGGTTTTAAAAGAAAAGAAATTCATGAATCTTTAGAAGCATGAACATGTAAATGAGAGATCTATAACATACTAGTAACTACATTAAGAGGACTTTCCTAATTCTGCCAGGACCAAAGTGCGTAGAGTCTATTTGGGCGTTGCCCACTGATAGCGCTGGAATTGGCACCCTGCTATTTTGGGAGACTGGACTGAGCTAAAGAACGACCATGCTGACTTTAAGGATTAGTTTTAGGACAATCTTGGACTTTGTGGCCGATTTCACCACATCCAAAACACATATTACTGTTGGCTCTACACATCCCCTTATGATACTTACCAAAATCTTTGAAATACGGAGATGTAAAAACCTTGATCTCACTACCCTAGGACTTGGAGCCTGGTGGTTGAAGGGGACACTGGGACTGAAAACTTCTGATATGATGAGTACGGTTACCACCTTGCAACCCTGGCTGAGAAAAACTATAACTACCTGTTCTGGCCCTCTTATTTTCTCTCTCCTTCTTCTTAAGCTTTTGTTCCTCTATCTGTTGGGTATAGACCATAATCCTAGATATGTCCATATTGCTAATATACATCACAGTCCTACACTCCTTAACCACTCTACCTGATACCCCTGACACTAACTTACTCATTCTGGATCTATTATCTTCTACTACATAGGGAGCATACCTATTTAACTGAGTGAACTTAAGGGAGTATTCTTTTACACTCATAGTGCCTTGTCTAAGATTTATGAACTCTAAAACTTTGGCTTCTTTCTGCTCTAGGGGAAATAATCTATCAAAGAAGGTCGTAGAAAATTCTTCCCACTCTATGGGCTCTATATTTGTAACCTTGTCTACCTTTCACTACTTATACCATGTATAGGCTACGTCTTGTAGTGGATAGGTGGCTAACTCTATGCTCTCACTAGAAGTCACTCCCATGATGTCTGTAAATTTTTTAACCTGGTCAAGGAACTCCTGCGGATCTTCTTCAGACGTAGAATCGGTGAATAAGGAAAGATTCACTCAGATAAAGTCCCGAATCCTGGCTGTAATAGCATTAGCCCTTGGGTTGGATGGAATAGTGGTTGGCTATTCATTCTGATTTATGACTGAATGAGCTAGAGTAGTGAATGCAGTCCTAAATTCTATTTGAGAGACGTGCTCATCCAGAGGATATGGATGGACAGGCTGAGGTGCTGAATGATTTCCATTTCCCTTTTTGCTAGCCCTTTTGGGAGGCATGATCTGTAAACCAAGGGAAAAATGGATTAGATTGAGAGTTTAACTGGAGATTATAATCACTGGCACAACATGAATTCTAAAATAAGAGAAACTATTCCTAAAACATCTCATTGCCTCCTGCACATAAGTGTGGTGCACAACACACCCATGCACAAGACTCTACCAGATACGACTTTCAGACTTCCTAGGACACTATTGAACCTTAGGCTCTGATACCAAGTTTGCAACACCCTGAATCTAGTAACTAGAATGCTACATAGTGCTTATGACCCTGAAGGACCACAAGCTAACCCATGACTGATAGCTATATCTAAACACTGCTTAGTATACTGTATAAATGCGGGAATAAAGGATCAAAGGCCATAAAGATCAAAACTAAAACATAATATCTAATAAAATATAACATCTAGATGGCTTATGAAATTCCCTAAACAACTAAAATAAACTATCTAAACATGATAGCCTGAAAAACCTCTAACTGTCTGAACTATCTGAATAAGGAGTTGATGGGACATGTCCCTAATTAACTCCAACTAATAAATTAATTAATGAGATAAAGAAGTAATGATCATGTCCTCGAAAGAGTAGGACTCATTGCTAACTCTGAATGCTGAGACTTGAATGCTACTGACGCTTTGGTGCTCGTTCTTCTGAACCTATGGTATAAAACACCATAGCATAAATGCGTCAGTACTTTGAATGTACTGGTATGCATGGGAGGTAGGTCGAATGCAAAGGGTTTAATGCATGAACTATACTAACTGACTAGACAACATAAACGTAAGAATGCATGCATAAATACATAATAACTGTAACTGAGTTCTTGATAACATGATTACTGAGTCTGAGTACTAATAACATGAGATACTGATAACAGTATAACTAAAATAGCTAATACTGAGCGACTGTATTTGACAGTCTAGATTCTGATGGAACTAGCTGAGTTCTGTACTGTACTGAGTTAACTGTATCTGCCAGTCCTGAATCTGAAGAACTATTTGAGTTCTTTTACTGAGATTGAAATTGTAACAGTGGGAGGTAATCATCTAACCAAAATGCCCTAAAACTAAACTGGTGGGGCCAACCTGTAACCTTGGCTGGAAGGGTGTCAATACCATGCCACGAGTAAAAACTAGCTGCGAGTATACCCTCTCTGACAAAGAGCTCTTTTGTCAACCCCTCCTGGTAGGTAACCCATATGAGATGTATAAATCTATAAACGCATAGTTTGCATCTCAACCTACGCTGGCAATGTAGTTTTGGAACACAAGGATTGCTTCTTAAGATCACACCCTCCACTGAATAATAGGTGAGTCCCCATCCTTGGGTTCATTCAGTGTTGAATCCTACTCTCAACTGAATAAAAACTGAACTAATTATCATAACTAAACTGATACTAATGGTATTGTTTAATGGAGCTAAACTGAGTTCACATAGTTTCGTTGACTGACGGAATGCTACTGAGATCTGAGGACAGACTGAGATTACTGAAGTTACTGAGATTTACTGGGAATACTAAGGTTACCGAGATTATTGAGTACTCAGATCACTGAGATTACTAAACTACTGAGATTACTGAGATTTCTAAGATTTTTGGATGTTCCAGAGTCAGATAACTGACTGGGCTTCTATGGATCATGACTTGACTGAGAGTATTGTGAAAACATGACACCGACTCTAGGCATACAACTATGTTTTTCTGGTACAAGTACCCCTAGGACTCCATGTAAAGAAACTGACAAAGGATGACTTATTGAATACATGACTAACATCAACAATCCATAATTCATTGAGTAAGACATTTAATCAAATATTTGAAATGCATAAACTTCTACATGATTGGGGATTCCATATTATCATACTAGTATGACACTTTTATTTCACATAGGAATTTAATCAAACATATGGGGAGCATGCTTTGGTTATAAAATCATCAACACATTTACTAATCATGGATATATCTATCAATTTGTAATTTGAAGGTGGTTTATCATGGTTATTATGCAAATCATCACATACTAGGGTCAATCATTAAAATATCTAATTTAAAACATGAATCAAAACCACACAACATCATAAACATGAATTTTAATTCATTGGTGAAAGGGACCCATGAATCAACACATGACATACCTGTGTTGTGATTTCTTGAAGATTGATTGAGGAAAACTTGAATTCTTGAATTGGAATTAAACACCTATGGTTTTTTTTGTTCTTGAGGATAGATCTTTGAGAGAAAACCCTAATTTGATGTTGTGAATGAATAATGAACTTATGAGCCTTGGTCTGATATAATTAGGGGTTAAAATGGATGGAAAAAGACCCAAATACCCTTTAAAATGACTTAAAATAACTGAATGGGATCTACGATTGCTCGTGCGATAGTTCGTCGCTGGCTCGATGGTCCGTCGTTTCAACTGTCATATGTTGACCAAGAAAAGAACTCACTGCCTAAGTAGGGACGACTTGGGCGATGGTCCATCACAAGTTCGATGGTCTGTCAACCTATCCATTGCACCTTATCCAGAAGGTTGACGCACTACCTTAGCTACGATGGTCCATCGCTAGATCGACGGTCCGTTAACCTAGCCGTCGCACCTGGGCGATTCTGACAGCTCTGAGTAAAATGTCCATAACTTTTTACTCCGATACCAGATTTGGACAAAATTGGTATCGTTGGAAATCTAATTCAATTTCCCACATGAAAAAGTAAAAATCTTAAAAATTTGATGTATAAAAAAATAGATTCATATTTCAAAGTAAGTTTCTAACATTCTTAGGATGATTTTAAGCTAGGTAGAAGTATGGGGTATTACAAAATTAGGAACTATTTTAGGAATTTTAATGTGATTTCAAGTGTCATCCCAGATATTTAGCAAACTATCTCATGTTTTACTATGATTATATTCTTGTATGTTGTAGGCGATCCCTAAATCTGCAACAATAATGGACTAATTGAGTTTGACCAATTCATTTTATTTCACAAAAGTTCCATTTTAGGTGCTTAAGTATGACATTATGAGCAGCATAGATACTAACATATAGGTTTCTAAAATTCTACAAATGTTTTGGACAAAATATTTGTCGTAGTGTCATTTGAACTTAAAAGAACTTCAAAGAATGTAGATTCTAGTTGAAAACAAAGGATGTTGTCTATATAGGTCTTACTATCGATGCGTAAGTATCATGATTCATGAAACAAGTCTCATGATGAAAATTGTTCAATTACTTTCTAAATTCTTAGTTCATTTCTATTTTGTATCAAAAGGGCCACTACACTACTCTAGTTGAAATGTGTCCTTCTCTTAGAACATCACTACTCTACCTAATGGTTTTATATCATCACTATTGTCTTAACAATTCTGGGAAATTGGAAGTTCATTAAAGTATGAGTTCCAGTAATATTACAGAACTATTTTCAAGCCACTATATTCTATAAATGATGATTTTACAATGCGACTAAACATAATTTTAAGATATTCTTCATTCTATTCACCGTTCTTTCATAAAGCTATAATCGTAAAGAAAATTATTCAAGATATAATGGCTTAATTAGGTAGTCAGAGACATGCAACCAATGCTAAATACATGTTGTTGTTAAAGTTTTTTATTTGTGCTTATTGTGTATGCATAGTTTACGAGGCCATGTTGTTGTTATAAAATATGCATCCTATCTTATTCTTCTCAATTTCTCTAGATATACTTTTTTTATCTGAACTGCTATAAATCTGTTGATATATACTGACCAACTTTCCAAATAAACCAGCATTGTTTTAATCTGTATTGTATTAGGTAACTTTATGCCATCAGTAAGAGATATGATTAACAAAAAAATCTTGTCAAACGTTATCTTTTGACATCCTGGTAATCAATATCATTCTCCATCTCTACATTGAAAGGTATATTGATTTTATTTTTAACCTAAATGAAGAATTTTGTTTTTGTAAATTAATGTTTCTCGAAGACTTTAATTTTTTTCTATTAGAGAATCAAAACAGAGACATGTGTCTCCGAGATTAATGCTTCTCTTATCTTTAAATTAAATTTTATAGACTGATTATTTGGTTAACGAATATCATTTTTATTTGATGGTGATATGTAATGTATTGATTAATACAAGTATTCGTCCTCTCTATGGCTTTGCATTTATTTCCAGACTATCTTTCCACTTTTTTTAAATAGTACCTACTTGCAATTATTAGAGGTAACTATAGTGTTTAACATTCTAGTTTTACTTATTAGTTAGGACCTGAAATTGTGAAAAAAAAAATATTCTCATGCCTATATATCTTCTATCTAGTGAAGAATTGGGTTTTGAATTTTGACTTTATATGGTTGGATGTTTACCCTTGAGTGTTGCGTGTCATTGGAAGTGGTTGGTCTCTATCTATTTAATATTTATTATTCCGTAACATATACTTTACGTAATCTGTTTGATTAGTTTTATGGTTTGATTCTTATTGTTGGTTCTGTTCGATTAGTCTTTTTAATTAAACTTAGTTGTGTAAGTTATCTATTAGAGTTTGGGGATATGTTGGTGTTCATTGATTGTGTGCTAATAAATGATCTCTTTTTTATGACGAAATTAGATAGTGCTAATATTTATGAGGTAAATTGATTGAAATTATATGTATATTGGGGCTAAGCAATCATTTTCTAATTAAAAATTTATCGATGGACTTTTTTTAATAGCCATTGATAAGTGTTTATGAACATATAGTCTGGAACAACACACACTCTAAAATTATCTTATATAAGAGGGCTAGGGCAAAATATTTAAAAAATGGGAATTATCTTTGTTTAATTCATTATTAAATATATGTTATACAAATTATTTCCCATACCTAATGATACTGTTTGTACATTGTTATTGGTTGCACTCATGATTTTGTTTCTTCAATAGTTGAATGTTTACATAAGCTATTTAATGGATATTGGAGATAAAAGTTGGATGTATCTCTCAAGATCCGCCAATGAGTATGAAAATGAAGTCAAAGATTTTCTCAATAAGGCATTTGAACGAGCTTCTCTAGGAAATAAAATATTATGCCCTTGTAGATTGTGCTTTAATCGTTATTTGGATTATCGAGATGTGGTGGAGGATCACTTATTTGGTCATAGATTTTCTCTTAGTAACACTCAGTGGGTTTTCCATGGAGAAGGAGTTTCATCAACAAATATTCTACATCCAAGGAATGAAGGGCATAAAGGAGTAAGACAAGGATTATCTGATGACCAACATGACGATACTAATAAACTACTTCGTGATACTTTTAGAAATATAGAAGATGAGCAGAGGCATGAAGGGCATGATGGAGTAAAGAGGGATTATCTGAAGATGTTAAGAGATTTTTTAAATTATTAGAGAAAGGAAAACAAGATTTATATCCAAGGTGTAAGAGTTTTTCTAGGCTGAGTTTCACCATCCGATTCTACTTGTTTAAATCCGTTCGCAGGATGAATAATGTAGCTTTCTCAAACTTGATAGACTTGATAAAAAAAGGCTTTTGCATTCGCTGAGATTCTTGAGTTTTTCCACCAAACAAGAAAGGTGATAAGATTCGGGTCTCAATTATGAAAAAAATTCATGCATGGCCTAATGATTGCATGTTATTCTAGAATGACAATGCAAATTTCGATAATTGTGTTGTATGTGGGTCTTATAGATAGAAGAATGTTAATGTTGAGTTGACTAATAAGAAAACTAAAGTTCCTGCAAAGGTCTTAAGGTACTTTCCTTTAAATCCTAGGCTTTAGACGATATTTATGTGTTTTGAAACATCTATGGCTATGAGATGGCATGCTACTGAACGACCTAAAGATGGAAATTTAAGACATTCGACCGATGGGGAAGCTTGGAAACATTTTGATTCCTTGTACCCCAACTTTGCCAAAGATATTTGTAATATTTTATTGGGTTTTTCAAGTGATGGTTTCAATTCATTTAGAACAATGAGCATTTCTCATAGCACATGGCCGGTTATGATAATGAACTATAACTTATCACCATGGATATGTATAAAGCCAGAGTATATTATGTTATGAATGATTATTCCAGGTCCTTCATCTCCTGGAAATGATATCGATGTATACTTGCAACCACTAATTACAGAGTTGAATGTACTATGGAAGGTGGGAGTGGAAACTTTTGATGCTAAGAATAACAAAACATTTAATATGCGTGCAACTTTATTGTGGACAGTTAGTGATTATCTAGAAATAGCAATGCTTTCTTGATGGAGCACCAAGGGGAGAAGGGCATGCCCCACTTATAATCATAGTACTCACTCCCAATATCTCAAGTACAGTCATAAGATGTGTTACTTGGGTCATCGAACAGTTTATCCCTCTGATCATCCATATCAAAGAGATAAAAGATCATTAAATGGTAAAGAGGAGCATAAAGCAGCACCTACTCCCTTATCTGGTGAAGAAGTCTTTGAAGAACTACGTGAATTCAATAATGTTTTCGAAAAGGGGCCAAAAAAAGAAAGAAAAACAGTGATGGTCCCTGGAAAAAAAGATCCATATTTTCTAAATTATCGTATAGGCCAAAAAATAAATTGTGGCACAACCTTGACCCAATGCACATAGAGAAGATTTTTTGTGATAGTTTTCTTGGTAAGTTTTTGGATATAGCTGAAAAGTACAAAGATCATGTACATTATCGCTATGACTTGCATGAGATGGGGATACTCAAAGAGCTTTAATTAGTAAAAAATGATAATAGTGGAAAGGTTCATCTGGATAAAGCTTGTTTCTCTATGAAATTAGAGGAGAAAAGGTTATTCTGCACTAATTTAAAAGATGCCAAATTACCAAAAGGGTTTGCCTCTAATATGTCAAGTTGAGTGCAAATAGATGAGATGAAAGTTTCAGGATACAAAAGTCATGATGCTCATTTCATAATGCATCACTTGCTCCAGGTTACAATTGGGAAAGTGTTACCCAATAATGTGTCTTTGGCCTTGATTAGATTGGGGAATTATTTTAGAGACATATATAGTAAGGTTATCAAAAAAAGTGATCTTGATAAAATGAAGGATAAAATCATAGATATAGAATGTAAGCTTGAAAAGATTTTACCTCTAATTTTTTTTAGATATAATAACATATTTTCCTATATATTTATTAGATGAAATTAAGCTTGGGGTCCTGACTCATTTGCACCATATGTATCCTGTTGAAAGAAATCTGTGAAACCTTAAGGGATTTGTTCGCAATCGAAATACCCTTGAAGCATCAATAGTAGAGGGTTTCTTGGCTGATGAATGTTTAAACATTTGTATGAGATACCTAGATTATAGGGTGAATACAAAATTTAGCAGGTATCTAACAAAGGATTATAAGGACATTAAAATAGAGGGAGATGGTTTTCACCTATATTTCCTAAGAAAGGTCATCTAATCAGAAGTAATAAGAAAAAAAAAGGCAAGACTTTTGATCTGGATAATCATTAGTGGTTTGAAGCATATCTGTATGCTTTTTATTTAATACAGGAGATGAACAAGTAGAGATATTTATCAAGTAAGATTAAATAGTTATTAGTATTTTAACGTCCTTTATATAATATCATAATGTTCACCCCGAGTCTACACCCTGGACATCACACGGTGCTTACGACCCTAAAGGATCACAAGCTAACCCATGACTGGTACCTTCTGTGAGCAATGAATAATAATACTCAAAATCATATGCAAAAGTATAACTAAAAATGCGATAAGGTTCTCAAAATACTAAAGTAATAACTGAATGTACTGATAATAACATCTGAAAAACTGAATATCTATCTATGCTAGTCTGAAAGCCTCTAATTGTCTGAATATGGAGTTAATGGAACAATTCCCCAACTAACTCTAACAATTGAACTAATTAAAATATTGAGATAAATAAACTCTATCCACAAAGACTCACCACTATATCTGTTACTGATAGTCTGAGCTGCTAAGTACGGTCAGGACCCTGAACATCCAAACCTATGATATGAGACATCATAGCTCAAGAAAGAGTATGCATTAGTATGTGGAATGTACTAGTATTCTAAGTGAGGTAGGATGATATACATGGGGTCATATGCATGAGATAATAACTAACAGAATGAATATCATGAAGTAACTGAATGAGAGTACATGCAAAACTAAAACTACTTAACATGCTGAATATGCAATACTTGTGCATATAATGTCTGTCTGAATTAGACTGAATCTAAAGCTTAGAGTTCTGATAACTGATAGTTTAGATTAATACTAAAATACTAAATTCTGATAGGTAAATAACTGATAACTAATAGTCATGGTTCTGTAGAATTATATGAATTTTTTACTGAATACTAAGACTAAAACTATAACTGTATGAGTGTTCATCTAACTGTCATACCCTAATTATAAACTGAGTTGGGGTCCAATCTATGACCCCATTTAGAAAGGTGTTAGCACTTTTCCAAGGGACACAAATAATGTTGGGTCGACCATAATCAGGCGGGAAGACTCATAAATTATATATATGGTTGCGTCAAACCTAGTCTGGCAGGAGGACGTCTTACCCTATGCTGGCTACGTAGTTCTATAACACAGGGATTGCTAATAAGGGTCACACCATTTACTGGAAGGAATGTACCGATCCCTGGGTTGGCTCGGTGCTAAATCCTACTCCCAACTGAATAGAAACTGAACTGATCACTAGACTGTACTAGGCTTGATTGAACTATTATGGATCATGTGGACTAAATGAATTGGATTGAGTTCACTGAGTTCTGTAACTGACTAAGTACTACTATTCATAAAGTTACTGAGACTATTTTTTAGCTACTATAATTCTAAGTAAACAACTAGATTGTCGGGTGGTGAATACCCCCAGGACTCGATAACATCAATAGTAAAATATGGCAAAATATTAAAGGCATTACATTAGTTACGTGTACTCCATGTATTCATTTAGACATTTTGTCAAACATTTGAGAGGCATGAACTTGTACATCCATGTAACCACATAATAACATGTCATGAATTCACTACTCAATTTACATAGGCATTCTATCAAACACTTGGGGAGCATAACAAATAAGCATAGAAATCATCAAGATGCAAACATCATGGCTATAACATTCAACTTGCAAATCAAGGGTTTAACATGAGGATCATACGATTCTACGTAATTTCTAATTAATTCACTTGAAACTTATGAATTTGGATTTGAAAAATGTACAACAATACATACATGAACACAATCCGATTCAAATATGTAAATCATGAAATAAATAAAATTATAGTTTTTAAAATGGTTCTTAAACTCCAAGGGTGGAAGGAAACCCAAGGATAAACACCTAACATACCTAAATGACAAAATTCGTGATGATTGTTTGGAATTTCTTGGAACTTTATCTTGATCCTTATGAGATAGGGTTTCTTTCTTGAGAGGATTTTGTGAATAAAGAATGGATTTTTCTTTTTAGGATATTGAATTTCATGTTAAGGCTGAATTATTTAAGGGGAAAATAACCCATTTCCCCCCCACAAACCAGGATAGAATTTGCTAGATAGGGTCCCTATCACAATGCAACCTTTGCTTGGGTTAAGCTACCATCGCGATGCGACCCCTGCTCGGGTCAAGCAGACCTCATGGAGCGGACCTGAGTCTTGGTTAACTGTCCCCCGTAGAAAGGCCCTATCATGATCCTTTACTATTTTGGACATCCAAACTCACCCTTACGCTAGTGTAAAAAATCCAAAACTTGCCTGAGATGACCTACATGTAACCCTGATCATGAATCAACTTTAAAATCAACATACTAAGGTCGGAAAGTTAGAAAATAAGATCCTCCAATTTTGAAGGATAAAATGATTCTAAGTCCTGACACTTAGCTGAAATTTTCTAATTCTGGGACCACTTTTGCCATATTGTATAGGACTGAAATGACTAGGATTTTTTGGAGTCTTACAATATCTCCCCCTTGGGAATATTCATCCTCAAATGAGACTGACTGAATTGAGAGTAACTGAGGAACTATACTTACACTGACATGTATAACTAAAGAATGACTGAATTCTGGAGACATGATACATGAATGAGTTATTTCATGAATGCATGAGTGATATGAGAATGCTATGTAGCTTTAACTGAACATAAAATAGAGTAAATCTATACCGTTACCTTAGGCTGAGTCTGAGTTTGCGAAGAAGAGGTGAGGATACTTGGTTTGCATATTTACTTCTGCTTCCCAAGTAGCTCCCTCAACTAACTGATTTCGCCAAACAACTTTGACCAAAGGAAATTCTTTGTTCCTTTGTCTGTGAATCTAACGATCAAGAATTTCGACTGGGATTTCCTCATAAGAGAGACTTCTCTAAATGTCTACACTCTTTATAGGGACTACAACTGTTGGATCACCAATGTACTTCTTTAGCAAGGAGACATGAAACACTAAGTGCATTGATGCTAAGTCTGTAGGAAACTCAAGCTCATAAGCTACCTTACCAAAACGACTGAGAATCCTATAAGGACCAACATATTGGGGACTAAGCTTCCCCTTCTTGCCAAATCTCTTCACTCCCTTCATAGGAGAGATCTTCAAATACACAAAGTCTCTAATCTCAAACTTGAGATCTTTTCTTCTCACATCTACATAGGATTTCTATCGGCTCTGAGTTGTCTTAAGCCTCTTTTTGATCAAATGCACCTTCTCTAAGGCATCAAACACCAAGTCAGGCCCTTTTAATACAGCCTCTCCTACTTTGAACTAACCAATGGGAGGTCTATATCTCCTTTTATAAAGAGCCTCAAATAGAGCCATCTGAATACTGGAATGATAGTTGTTATTATACGTGAACTCAATCAAGGTAAGTGGTCATCCCAACTGCCCTTAAAGTCAAAAATACACGCTCTCAACATATATTCTAAAGTTTGAATGGTCTTTTTTGCTAGACCATCTGTCTGAGGGTGAAAGGTTATACTGAGGTAAACTTGGGTAACAAGACCCTTTTGGAAGGCTTTCCAAAAATGAGAGTTGAACTATGTACCCCTATCTAAAATGATGGACAATGGGACACCGTGCAATCTGACCAACTCTCTAACATAGAGCTTAGAATAATCCTTGGCTGAGTAAGAGGTATGTACTAGTAAAAAATGAGATGATTTGGTCATCTTGTTCACAATAACTCAAATCAAATCATGCTGACAACAAGTATGAGAAAAACCCGTCACAAAGTGCATGTTCACTTCCTCCCACTTCCAAGTGGG
The DNA here is from genome assembly GCA_030864225.1 of Capsicum baccatum var. pendulum. NCBI lineage: Eukaryota > Viridiplantae > Streptophyta > Magnoliopsida > Solanales > Solanaceae > Capsicum > Capsicum baccatum. The sequence continues at coordinate 165,335,856 of CM061558.1, read as the reverse complement.
GATACTAAATTTCTGCATAGACCCACTAGGCTTTTCATGCTCAATCTTTATCTGCTGACATGTAGAGCACTTAGCCACAAACTCTAAAACATCTCTTTTCATCCTACTCCACCAATAGACTTCCCGCAAGTTGTGGTACATCTTAGAGGTCCTTGGATGAATTGGGTAATGTACACTATGTGCTTCTGCAAGAATTAGCTTCCTCACACCATCCACAGATGGCATACATTATCTACCATAGAAACATACCATCTCCCCCTTGGGAGAAAACCTCTACTTTCTAATCTCTAACTAAATCTTTCAGCTTAACTAAATTGGGATCTCTATCCTAGTTTTCTTTTACCTCAAAACTAAAGATGATTTTAAACTATTCTACACCCAAACACTACTCTCAGCAGAATCAACCAAACAGATACCTAGTCTAGCAAGTTGATGAACTTCCTGAACTAAATTTTTCTTACCATCCTCAGTATGAGAAACACTACCCATGAAAAATCTACTGAGAGAATCTTCTACTACATTGGCCTTGCCTGGATGATATAGAACACTTATGTCATAATCTATCAACAACTCTAACCACCTTTTCTGATGCAGGTTTATGTCTTTCAAAGAAAATACATACTGCAGGCTTTTGTGGTCTATGAACACATCAACATGCACCCAATAGAAATAGTTCCTCCAAATCTTTAATTAAAAAACAACAGATTCTAACTCAAGATCACGGGTGGGATAATTCTTTTTATGGGGCTTATGATGTCTAGAGACATAGGTCACAACCTTACCCTTCTGCATCTAAATACACCATAAACTAACTCTTGAAATATCACAAAAACATAACAAACATGTCTGAACCATTGGACAAAGTCAGAACTGGGGTTATAGTGAGTCGAGTCTTCAACTCCTAAAAACTCTTCTCACAAGAATATGACCACTAAAATTTGACTTTCTTCTAAGTCGGTTTGGACATGGGGGATGCCACTGATGAAAATCCTTTAACAAACCATCGCTAATAACCATAAAAACCCAATAAACTCTTGATATTTGATAAAGAGATGGGTCTAGGACAATTTCTCACTTCGTTGGTCTTTTAAGGATCAACTCTAATTCCTTCATCGAAAACTATATGACTAAGGAAAGCTACTGACCATAGCTAAAAATTGTATTTAATGAATTTAGAAAACAACTGATGGGCTTTGAGAGTCTGTAATACTATTCTGATATGGTCTACGTGATCATGTTCACCGTGGGAGTAGAAAAGAATGTCATCAATTAAGACTATGACAAACATGTCCAAGTACTGCTTGAACACTCTGTTCATCAAGTCCATGAAAGTTGTTAGGTCATTGGAAAGACCAAATGACATGACTAGAAATTCAAAGTGACCATACTAAGTTTTGAAGGCTATTTTTGGAATGTCACATTATCTGACTCTGAGCTGATGATAGCCTGATCTGAGGTCTATCTTAGAAAAGTAAATAACACCCTGAAGTTGGTCAAACAATTCATTGACTTTGGGAAATGGATACTTGTTCTTGACTATGACTTTATTCAACTGACGGTAGTCAATACATATTCTGAGAGAACCATCTTTCTTTCACAAGAATAGAACTGGTGCGCCCCACTGGGAGGCACTAGGCCTGATGAATCCCTTATCTAGGAAATCCTTCAACTATTCTTTTAGATCTTTGATTTTAGCTGGAGCCATTCTGTATGGCGAAATAAAGATGGGCTGAGTATCAAAAAGAAGGAAAATTCCAAAGTCAATTTCCCTTTCGGGAGGAATTCCCAAAAGATCTTTGAGAAACACATCTGGAAATTCACTTGAAATTGGAACTGACTCAAGATTAGGAGTCTAGGAACTAGAATCTTTAACTTGAACAAGACAATGGTCACACCCCTTGGATATTATTTTTCTCTCTCTAAGGTATGAAATAATCTGACCCCTAAGTGATGAAGTACTGCCCCTCCATTCTAGGGAAGGTTCATTTAGGAATTCAAAAATAGACAACTCAGTTTCTATAGTCAACTAAAGCATAGCATGAATGGATCCATCTATGCCAAGAATGGTATCAAAATCTGTCATATCTAACTCTACTAAGACTGCTGAAGTGACTTTCTGAGATACCATAACCGAGTAGTTCCTGTATACGCACTGGGCTATGATAGACTTACCCACTGAGGTAGAGAATAAGAAGTGTTGTGCTAGGATTTCAGGACTAACTCCAAAGTCAACAACTATATAACGAGTTACAATGAATAAAGAAGCTCTTGGATCTAACAAACCATTAACATATAAATGGTAAACCTGTAACGTACCAGTGACCGCATCTGGAGAACTTTCCTAATCCTGTCGGGGCTGAAGTTCATAGAGCCTGTTTAGTCATTGCTCACTGCTAGCACTAAAAGTAGCAACCTACTGAGATGAGTGACCTAACTAATTTGCGGGACGATTATGATAACTCTATGAACCCACCCGAGAATACTCTTTGACCCTATGGTCTGGCTTTCCATACTAGAAACATATATCACTGCCAGCTCTGCAGATACCCTGATGGTTTCTACCATACTTCTGGCAAAGAGGATTTGTTTGAGCACTGCTAACACTACCTTGAGACTTAGAGCCTGGCGCCCTATCCTTATTACAATTCATGAATTTAGGAAATGGAGAACTGGTTGAGGACGAAGCTAATACTGAAGATTTTGGGAGAAACTAAGAACGATTACCATCCTCTAACCTAGGCTGAGTGAAGATGAAATTACCTTTTCTAGCCCTTTCTCTCTCCCTCTCTTTATCCTTAGTCTTATTTTTCTCTATCTATTGTTCATAGTCGATTAACCTAGCCATGTCCATCTCTTTAATCAGCATTGTGGTCCTACACATATTGACCACTCTGTTAGACACACCAAACATAAACTTAATCACCTTAGATCTGCTATCAGCTACCACACGAGGATCATATTTGGCTAATTGAGTAAACTTAAGAGAATAATACTTCACTGTCCTGCTGCCCTACTTCAGGTTAATAAACTCTAAAACCTTAGCCTCCCTCAATTCCAATGGGAAAAACCTATCTAGAAAGGCAGTAACAAATTCTTCCCATTCTATAGGCCATATATATGTGGCCCTATCTGCCTTTCACTGCTTAAACCATGCATGAGCTATATCATGTAATTAATATGTAGCCAACTCAACACTCTCACTAGTGGTTACCCCTATAATATTTTTTACCTTTTGCACTATGTCAAGGAATTCCTATGGGTCCTCTTCAGACTTAGACCCTAAAAATGATGGAGGATTCAATCGGGTGAAGTCCTGAATTCAAGCCACAGCAGTATTGTCCATTGGGTTTCCTTAACAACAATTGGGCATTCATTTTGGGTTGCCACAGAATGAGCTAGAGTGGTAAATATTGCTCTAAATTTTGTGTGAAAGACATGCTCGTTTAGGGGATCTTCCCGAATGGGCGGAGGTGCTGGCTGGTTTCCAATTCTTCTTCCATTAGTGTTTTAGGAAGGCAACTTCTATAAATGAAAAGGAAAATTGGATTAAACAGAGAGTTTAACTTAAGCTCATGCTCATTCCCATGACATAAATACTGAAAGAAGGGATTTTATTTCCTAAAAATGTCTCATAGCCTCTTGTCCATATGTGTGGTGCACTATATACCCATGCATAAGACTTTACTTCATGCGGCTTTCAGACTCCCTAGGACTCTGTTAAACTTTAATGCCGCATAGCCTCTTGTCTATATGTGTGGCGTACTATATACCCATGCACAAGACTCTACTTCACGCGTCCTTCAGACTCCCTAGGACTCTGTTGAACCTTAGGCTTTTATACTAAGTTTCTAATGCCTCGAGTCTACACCTGAATATCACACAATGCTTACGACCCAAAATATCACAAGCTAACCCATGACTGGTACCTGGTGTGAGCACTGAATAATAATACTGAATACCATATCCAAAAGTATAATTGAAAATGCTATAAGGTTGGTACTAATAATAACATCTGAAAAATAGAATATCTATCTCTGCTAGTCTGAAAGCCTCTCACTGTTTGAATATGAAGTTGTTGGGAAAAGTCCCCAACTAACTACGTCTATTATACTAACTAAAATACTGAGATAAATAAACTCTATCCTCAAAATATAAGGACTCACCACTGTATCTACTGTTGATAATCTGAGTTGTTAAGTACGGTCAGGACCCTGAGCATCCAAACCTATGATATGGATATCATAGAGCAAGAAAAAGTATGCGTCAGTACATGGAATGTACGGGTATGCTAAGTGAGGTAAGATGATATACATAGGTTCATATACATGAGATGATAATTGATTGAATGAACATCATGAAGTAATTAAATGAGAATATATGCAAAACTATAACTACTGAACATGTTAAATATGAAATACTTGTGCATATAACATCTGTCTGAATCAGACTAAAATTAAAGCTCCGAGTTCTGATAACTAAAAACTAATAACCAATAGTTTAAACTGATTCTGAAGTATTGAATTCTAATGGCTAAATAACTACTAACTGATAGCCATGGTTCTGTAGAACTATCTAAGTTCTTTATTGAATACTAAGACTAAAACTGTAACTGTAGAAGTGTTCATCTAACCGACATACCCCGATTATAAACTGAGTTGGGGTCTAACTTGTGACCCTAGTTGGAATGGTCTTAACACATTGCCAAAGGACACTAACTATGCTGGGTTAACCCTAATTTGGTAGAAAGACTCATAATTATATATATGGTTGCATCAAACCTAGTCTAGCAGGAGGACATCTTACCCTATGCTGGATACGTAGTATTGTAATACAGAGAGTGCTACTAAGGGTCAAACCCTCCGCTGGAAGGAATGCCCCCATCCCTGGGTTTGCTCGGTGTTGAATCCTACTCCCAACTTAATAAACACTGAAATGATCACCAAACTGTACTAGGCTTGATTGAACAGTTACTGATTATGTGGACTGACTAAACTAGATTGATTTCACTGAGTTCTGTAACTGACTAAGTACTACTATTTATAATGTTACTGAGACTATTCTGTAACTATTATGATTCTAGGTAAACATCTAGATTGTCGAGTATTGAATGCCTCCAAGACACAATAGCATCAATAGTAAAACATGGAAAAGTCTTGAAGGAATTACATTAGTTAATTGTCCACCATGCATTCATTTAGATATTTTTTCAAACATTTGAGAGGCATGAACTTGTACATGAATGGAACCACATGATAACATGTCATGAATTCACTACTCAATTTATATAGGCATTCAATCAAATAATTAGGGAGCATAATTAATGTGCATAGAAATCATCATGATATAAACATCATGGCTACCACATTCAACTTGTAAATTCAAGGGTTTAACATTAGGATCGCATGATTCGAAATACTTCCTAATTAATTCACTTGAAACTTGTACGAATCTTGATTTGAAAACCATACAATAATACATACATGAACACAATCCAATTCAAATATATAAATTATGAAATCAATAAACTTGTAATTTTAAAAAGGGTTGTTAAACTCCAAGGGTGGAGGAAACCCAAGAAAGAACACCTAACATACCTGAATGATGACATTTGTGAAGATTGTTGGGGATTTCTTGGAACGTGATCTTGAGAAGATAGGGTTTCTTTCATGAGAGGATTTTGTAAATAAATAATGAATTTTTTCCTTTAGGATATAAATTTCGTGTTAAGGATGAATAATGTAAGAGAAAAATGGCCCATTTTCCCTCACAAACTAGATAGAATTTACTAGATAAGGTCCCCATCGCATCATGACCCATGCTTGGGTCAAGCGACCATCGCGACATGACCCCTGCTCAGGTCAATAAAACCTCACAATGCGACCCTAAGTCTAGGTCAAATGTCCCTCGCGGCACGGACCTATCACAACCCCTTGTTATTTTGACATCCAAACTCACCCTCACGCTAGTCTGAAAAATTTGAAACTTGCTTGAGATGACCTACATGTGACCCTGATCATGAAAATACTTGAAAATCAACATATATGTTCAAAAAGGTTGAAAATGAGATCCTCCAATTTCAAAGGCTAAAGTGATTCTAAGTCTTGACACTTAGCTGAAACTTTCTATGTCTGGACCTCTTTTGGCATGTTGTATAGGACTAAAATGACTAGGATTTTGTGAGGTCTTACACATAATATGTTTAAATTTCATTGATCTACATCATTATTCATTTAATTTGTAATACATACTAGCAGGGAACAAAAGGATTTTGTTGATAATAAGTGTTGAGGAAATGCATGGGTAAAAGCATAGATTCATAGTCGAGAATTTGGTGATTGGTTTAAGAAAAAAGTTAAAAATATTGAAGTTCCAAATATTTTAAGATGGCTAGTTGTAGGGCCTAATTTTATGGATAAAATATATACTGGATATTTCATTAATGGATATCAATTCCATACAATTACATGAAACGTCTCAGGCAAGACTCAAAATAGTGGAGTAACTTTGTCAGCAACAACATATAGGTTTACTAGTGTTAGAGACTCGAATCATGTTGATGGAATGGTTATCTATTATGGAATTATTTAAGATATCATTGAGATAGATTATTGTGGTTGCTTTAGTGTTTTACTATTTAGATATGATCGGTTTCACAATAAAGTAGATGAATATGGGTTGACTCACATAAATTTTAATTGAAAGTACAGCATAGATGACCCTTTTGTATTAGCATCATAAGTACATCAAGTGTTTTATGAGGAAGATCTAATTGAGAAGGGGATTTATTATGCAAAAAATAAAGTCCCTATATATTTATATGATTTGGAGGAAGAAAGTTATCCCAATATTGAAGAAATATTTTGGAGGGAGCCTGATGACATTGGTTCATTGAAAAGACTACTCGATGTTGATATTAGATGGTTCAGAGATGATCTCCCTGTTGATATCATTGATGTGAATCCCTTTGCACAATATTCAAAAGATGTAGTGGAAACATCAGAAGAGGAAGATGACATTGACGATACCGATTGGGATTGGATGGAAGTCGATGACTTGCAGTATTAAGATATTTTGAACTTAATTTCTATGTAATGGTAAGTAGATAATTTCCTTTCGAGTTTGATCTGATTTGTTGTGAATGTATATTAGATTGTATTTGCTATCTTTTATTTTGTTTCTTGTATGTTGGTAATTGTTAAAATATCTTAAATTAGTGGAACTTAACAGATACACATGTGCTAAGAGTTGTTAGACATATTGTGAAGTCCTTATTCCTGGTATCTCTTTCTTTTTTGGGGATTTATGGTTTGCTAAGTCTTTTTATATCTTCTTTAATTTTAGTATTCATCTTTCTACATTGTGTCTAAGTAATCTATAACTTCAAATTATGGCAAAAAGAATCCAGGTTCTAATTTCTCTCTCGCTCTTTTCCTCTATCTCAATCTCTCTTCTTAATAGTTAATAACTTTTGGTTAAAGTATATAAGCAGTGTATATGAGTAGTTTAACAAACCTGTCTTTTTTGTTTCTTTTCTTGAATATGGTGTAGTTGATTTGAAGTCTAATAATACACAGTGAAAGTGTGGTGTATTCATTCATTTTGGCTCTTTTGCTGACTTGGTTGCTACTAGTTCTCTTTATTTGGGGTCTGCAACACACTAAAAGTGTAGTGTAGCTAGCTAGATAGCTACTTGGTTAACTGCAATGGCAGTTGTTATGCAGATTAGGGGAGTTTTTATTGTTGTTTTGATGTTGTGGGCTTGTTATATTTCATTTTCTTTTACTGATACTACACTATCTATTTCAGGATAGTAGAACGAATCCTCTACATTGTCTTGTAATTGCTAGTTTGGAAAGTGTATGATTGCATAGTTGTAGCTCATTTTTATGTGAGATTATGCATATTTTAGAAGTAGTTTTTGTTGTTCATCAGCTGATGGTAGGGATGGAGTAGGCACATTATTATTTTTGAGAAAACCAGGTGTATATACTGTTGGGGCTGGAGTAGGCACAACACACTATTTTATTGTTTAAGGTTTTAGGTTTTGTGTTGCATCTTATGTTTGTAATGTAGCTTATGTACTTTGTATTGCATCCTTGAACTTCGTATAATCTATGAAGTTTGTTGAGTTCATCAAAATAATTGTACATGTTTTTGCAAGAAAATATTGTGTTGTTGGTTGACTAATTTTTCTTATTTCTTACTGCAGTTAAGTTGTTGTTGGTTGATTGGTTAATTCATACAGGTTTGTATAAAAATAAATCAACTACGGCATTTAAAAAATAACAAATGAACAATAAACAAGACATATAGTAAACCTAGATCATTATAAGCCATGACAAACAGAAAACAACATATGCTGAGAACAAATGAAACTGTTCAAGCTATACGATCTGAGAAAGAGAATCTTCTAAAGATAATTGAACAAGATCAGCCACCAGTAGCTCCACCAGCAACACTATTTACTGATATTGAACAAACTGTAGGGGACCACCACACAGATGATGAGCAACATGTAGATAATCAAGTCCAATTCAAGACAGATTTAGCCACTCCTACAAGAGATAAACATTTTGAACAACAAGGTAACCTATAGCTTAGAAACTTATAGAATTCATTCATGACCACTAATTTTACCTATTTTCTTATAGTTTAAGGGCCTTTCACTAGGAAAACAAGAGGCAAAACACAAATGCACAATGTACATGGCCGACAATAGAGAAAAGTAATCACAGTAAATTACAATAACCAACCTGTTTGACCTACCAATGAAGTTGTAATTGAGTTGGGCAGCTTCCTAGGCACATTGGACAGGAATTCAACCCTTTGCCCATTGGATATTTTTTATTGGAGGCATATGGAAACTAAATAGGATTTATGAGATTTTACCCAGGTTTATGTTTTCAATATTTGATATATTTTTAATTAACTGGTTCATTATATATTCGATATATTTTCATCTAAGTGGTTTTGATGTTTATGAATGTGGTGGCTATATTCTTTAGCTTTATCAGCGATGTTGCTTGCATTTGTTCAGTAATAAGTTCTTGATTGATGATTTTGTGTCTTCTTAATTCTTTGGTTATAGAATTAGAAATGTAGAATTAGGTGAGTAAAGTTTAATTATCTTGCTATATTTTTTATGTGTTGTTGTTGTTGACCTTTGAATATCATATTATCTACATATAAATATAGGTTTGATAAGGATTTTTGATAGTTGTATATGTTCTGCTATAGGCACATCTACTATATGTTTGGTATATGTATATGTTCTGTAACAAGTAGAAAGATGAGGGGATTCATCTAATTTTTCATCAAATTTCAAAGAGTTAGAAAATCACTAAACAACAAAAATAATATAACCTGCTTGGACTCTCCAAAATGTTGTCAAATCCATATTGGATCCTTCAAGAATACACCATTTTTTGATGATCCAACACACTCGTAGACATTTTTGAAGAGTACGACCAATATAGAAAATAATGATATGTAACTTCAGAGTCAGATCAGTAAATAATTGATTTAATCAACTTTCAAATAAGGAAAAAATTAATATGAATAGTAATAAGGGAAAAAATAGATTAAAAAAAATAAGTAATATTACTTGAAGTGATATGGAATATTCTTGATCATTGCTGTAGTAATACTAGTATTGTTCTTATGTCTCCAATTTATAGGTATCACATCGTGTTTCTTCAACCCATTGAACCTTGGCCACTCCTCCTAATAAGCATCATATCTATCATCAGCTACCATTGACCTCCTCCTAACGGTTCCCTCACTTGAGAAACTTTCTCTTTCAAAACCACCTCTATTTATGTTGTTCGTTCAATAAAAATATCATCCGCCACATAATTTTTCTTACACTATAGAAGCCACACAATTCTCCCATTTTGATGCAGTAGCTCCTACTTTCTACTCTAAGAATATAAGCTGATTATGCTTGGTTGTTATTGTTATAAAAAGAATTTTTTTTATGCCTACAAAGTGTAGACAGTGCAGTAAACAATTTGTTCCATTATTTAAATTCCTTCTTTCACTTCCACTGTCTCTTTCATTTTTCTATTCAAATATCTATCTCATATTTAAAAAAGAATAATAAAACACTTTTTGAAAATCAATACAACTTTATCAATTGTACTATCATCGATAAACTTTATCACTACAACTTTATCAAATGATATTGTATAATTGATAAACTTTATCAACTTTATCAAACAATAATATAAAGTTTATCAATATAATTTATCAAACACTTTGTGAGAGTACATTGATAAACTTTATGTGACAGAACAATTGATAAACTTTATCAACTTCATCAAACACCGATAAAGTAGAATTAATAAAGTTTAACAATATAACTTTATCAATCACTATGTGAGAGTTTTACTTGATAAACTTTATCACTGAAAGTCAATCAAATGTAAAGTATAATTGATAAACTTTATAAACTATATCAGACATTGATTAAGCAAAATTGATAAAGTTTATCAATTGACTTTATAAAATACTTTGAGAGAGTAAAATTGATAAACTTTACTTGAGACTACATAACAATGAAATAGACAGTGACAGTGAAAGAAGGAAATGAAATCTAAGGAACAAATTGTGTACTACACTGTCTACTCTTTGTAGGCACCAAAAATTCTCTTTTAAAAGCAACAAAACCCTAGAAAAATTACCTTATTTAAATAGAGATGAAATGTATAAGATATTACATTAGAATAGGAGAACTGTGTAGCTACAATCACTTAAGAAAAATTATGAAGAGGACAAGGTTTATGTTGGGAGAACAATGTAAATAGAGATGGTTTTGAAAGTGGAAGTTGTTCAAGTGAGGGATTAGTTAGGTGGAGATTAGTGAAAATTGATGAAAGACGTGTTGCTTGTTAGGAGGAGTGGTCAAGGTTCAACGGGTTGAAGTAACATGATGTGATACTGATAAATTAGAGACATAAGAACAATGCTAGTACTACTACTATAATGATCAAGAATATTCCATAACACTACAAGTAATTTTACGAATTTTTTAATCCATTTTTTTGCTTTTTTTTATTCATAATATCTTTTTCTTATTTGAAAGTTGATTAAATCAATTGTTTAATGATCTAACTCTCAAGTTAAATATCATTATTTCTTTCATTATAATGATTTGATAATTCTTTGTAATTTGATGATGAATTAACAAGTAGAAGGACAATGAGATTATCGAAACTTCTACCCTTTTCATTTCTTTAATTAAAAGTGCAATTTTTTGTTGTTGCTCTAACTAAATGGAATTAACTTTTAGTCAAAATATGATATTTTTCAGGCCGTAAAATATTGGATTTTGGAAAGAATTCTAGAGTCCTGGAGAAAGAATAGAGCTGATTTGAAGAGAGATCATTACGGTCCATATGAAAATGATAAAGTTCGAATGAGCGAAAGGCCTGACAAAGTTCCAGAATGTCAATTTAACGAGCTCCTTCTATATTGGAAGTTAAAAAAATTCCAGATAAAACGTATTTTACTATATACGATAATACTATTGTTAGTGCTACAGATGGAGACCTTTATTACTATAGTTAATTTTATTGATTCATTTTTCAAAAATTTCCAAAACAAATATTGAGAATCGGAAGAAGCTGATGAATCCACACACTACTGGGAAGAAGAGTTTTACTTTAGTTCGCAATAACTTGGTGCATTCTAGTGTGTATTATTGAGTTTTAACCTGTAATTTAAATAATTTTAAATATTCATTAATTATGATATGAATAGGAAAATGAGAAAGGGGGAACTTTGTAGCTAAAGAAGATATTTGTGGCCATAAGAGCAAGGAAACCTGATCATACATACAAGGCATCAAATAAAGGCACCACTAGTAAAATTGTATGAAACTTACTTTTTCAAGTTTATGCTGACATAAATGATCAATTCGTATTTTTTAATTACTTGAATGTGCTTTTGAATATGATTATTAGAATCAAATGGAGAAATTGAGACATAACAAGGGGTCGATGATCAGCCCATTGAGGCATTTTTAGTTGTCATTGGTGCTGAACATCCGAGTCGTATAAGACTATTTCGAGAGGGGTTTCAAAGACTTCTCTAAAAAGGTTAAATGGCATATCATATTCAACTTTACATGCCATAAATGGTGTCGTGCAACAAATAAAAGAAAGGATATGAAAGTGGAGGATTAAATCGAGGAGAAAAAGAGGACCATTCTACAAGAAGTTGTTGTAGATGTAATTACTCAACTTCAGAATACAGGCTTAGTTGATACTAAGATACCATCAGCATTGTCCATTCCTTCACTAATAAAATCGACTTCTACACTACTAGCTACTAGGATAAATAATCAAAATAGTCAAGGTTAGTATTTGAAATAATAATTTAAATTACTTTTGTTACTAAGAATTGTACTCCAATTCATATAGTGGTTGATATAGTTGTTGTTGGAATCTATTGGATTGTTAGTATGGTACCTTTTGGGCAATAGGTTGATGTCCTATTGAAGTTCTTAATAAAAAATTGAGATTTTTAGCTTCTTTAAGGAAATGGGTGTTGTTGATTTGTGGATCCTAAGTTCCCTTTTTATTTTTCATTAAGTTCTTAAATATTGGTGTATCATTATTTATGGGGTTTGGATTGTCTTTGGTGCTATGTCTACACTTTAGCGATGAGATTTGAGTTATTGCTCTCTTATTGTAAAACTTTTTTGGGTACCTGTGCGGTCTGTCTAGTTAACCATGATTTTTCATGTGCTGTTGTTATTGGTTAGCAACAACAACCTTTAGCTATGTGTTGTTGTTGTAGGTTTGTTGCTACAAGTTTGTTGTGGTTAAGATTTTTAGAAAAGATACTCTAAGTTTCTTTTTTAGTTTGTTGTTGCTATGTTCATATCCAGGTTGTTGTTGGAGTATTTTGGTTGGTTAGTGTTGTTGTTGTTGGACTGATTTATAAAGTTGTTGTTGGAGTGATTTATAAGGTTGTTGGACTAATTTACTGCTATTGTATGACTAATTTACAAGTTTGTTTTGGATAGTTACTATTTTAACTAAGGTTTATTGTTGTTGCACTAATTTAGTGTTGTTGTTGTTGATAATGAATTTAGTGTGTTTACCTATTTGAGTGGTGATAGTACTTTCAAATGTTAGTTACAATAACTTTATTTTGGATGTTGTTTGCGGCTGTAAGTTTTTGCTACGTTCAATGTTTTCGAGTGTTAAAGAGTGAATGTTGGAAACTTAATATGCGCTCTAAATATCTGTTTTGTTTTGAAATTTTTGGATGCTACTATTTCAAGATTTAATGTTGTTTTGGATGGTTGCAATATTTTTCCAGGTTGTTGTTGCTATATATGTTCATACCTAGGTTGTTGTTGGACTGTTTTGGTTAGTTAGTATTATTTCTATACTGATTTACTAAGGTTGTTGTTGGAGTGGTTTACTAAGGTTGTTGTTAGACTGGTTTAGTGTAATTTGACTGATTTACTGTTCTTGATGGACTGATTTACTAAGTTAATTTATTTTGGATGGTTACAATTTTGACTAAGGTTAAGTATTGTTGGACTGATTTAATGTTGTTGTTGATACATTCTAATAATGACCCTTTTGTTTCTCTTATTGTTGTAGGTGATCATGACATAGAAAATGGTGGGAAAGAAATTGATTATCACGACACGAATTCAGAGTAATGATGGCACCTACCACATCCCACCGGTCGGTAACTTGATAACTTAACTTAGAGCTAATGCAATGGGTTACCTCGGTAGAAATATCCAACACAGACCCTATATATTAATACAATATAAAAAATAGCATTTCACAACTAAAGACTACAAGTTTTTACACTATAAAAAATATAAAAAATAACATTTCTAGCTTATTGATAAACTCCACATTTTAGTCTATTGAAGTTTACCTCCATTTCTATAAGCCACTAGACTATAAGTCTTATTGTTACTAGTCATTAATTAAGGAACGGCTACAAATTACCCATACTATTCGTTATTCACCTATCAGACATTTTCTAGTTAGCACTCTCATTATAGAAGTCATCAACTAAGCCTCTACGACATTACATATTAGAAGTCAACCTAGTTATTCATCATGTAATACTAAGCCCATCATCATTAGGCATGTCACAACCTTAAGGATAAGTTTCCATAATTTAGTCAAGTAAGGTACACTAACTAATTTACGAAACTTCTAGTATTCAAGTCATAGTTTTTTATAAGAAATGACTAGTTGTCACATAAGCCACTTTACTAGGGAAAATTCCATAACATAATCCTTATTCCAAGTCGAATAGATTTTCTAGGTAACCCATTGTTCCAACACAAGGTTTCATATGCCAATCTACCTTAACCCATTAATAGACATAAGTTACTTCTAGTTACCAATTAGGGTAAACAAGGATCACACCTCTCATTTAGTGAATAAGGGAAAGAATGAATAACCATTTACCAAAGAAGACATCTGTAACGCCCCGCATTTAGGGCTACAATATAGACCATGACTCTGATGCGTTGATAATCCAGAATCCATAAATCCTATGCCAATTTGTCATGTTAATCAATGTTGTAGTATGTGAATCCATTTGAGCACGAATTTAGACCATAGAAGTCCTTCAACTCAAGGACGACTTAAAACCATTTCGATCGATTAAGTTTTAGTGGATGTTGTAATTTGTGTCAAATTCTATTGACCATAACTCATTGTATATGATGAACTGGGTGGCCTACTATATACCAAATTGTAGATAATTGAATAATCCTTCCAACGATATCAAATTCTCCTAAAACGGACACCCGGCGAAGAAGTTATGACCTTTCAAAGTTGAGTATGTCGCATACGCACATATAGGCGATGCATAGTGCGGCGCCTATGCAAATATATGCGATGCATAGGGCGGCACATATGCAAAATTATGCGATGAATAGGGTGACGCATATGCTAAATTAGGCGATGCAAAGGGCGGCGCCTATCCTAGTCTATGCGATGCAAAGGGCGGCGCATACTTATGGTTTTAGGTGACGAAAACACTCCGTTTCTTTCAGATTTTCAAGGTCCACTTCAAACGATCATAACTCTTTGAATATAATTAACCGGGAGACCTGCGACCTATCAAATGAAAGCTCTTCGAGTTTCCTTTCCAATGCAACTGGTTTCATCCAAATCCAACATCTGAGTAAGGAGTTATATCCGTTTTACTTCAGCTTATTAGTTTGTCAACTGAGGGATAGTTTCGACTTTTCTTGTTTTCTTAGGGGCATTTTAGTCATTTCACCTCACCCTAATTCGGCTATAACACCAGATCTAGCTCCCCATTTCAGCAAAATATATCCTTTTCTCTAATTTTCTCTCAAGAACACCCTTTAGGGTTTCAAATAAAATCCCAAATAACTCAAGATTCAACCATTGGTTTCGGAAGATAATTCCAGATCTGGAATCCTCTCGACGTAGGCTTTGATAAACACCCAAAATTCGTGGAGAACAAGGTACGCGGGGTTTTCCTAAATTCTCATGGCCATAGAAATCATGTTTTAAGAAAGGGTTTTTTGAATTCAAGTACATATTCATGTTTTAGAAGCTTTATATGATATTGTTTTAGCCTTTTGGCTTTCCCCCAAAGTGACTTAAAAATGATATGTATATGTAGATATGTGTTTTGCCTTGAAATATGAATTGAGAGAACAATTTACATGAAATTCCTCTCTTGATGTAATTTTCCCATGTTTCACATGATATAGATTGTTTTGAAATAAGTCTTGAAAAATCATGATATGAAATGCTTTGGCTTTGCTATGTTTCAAATACGATTTTGAACATGAAAGAGAGGGTTGTAAATGTTGAATATACATATAATGCAAGACTGCATGATTTTGCCAAAAGCACATGACCACCATATGTTTGATGAAAGTTTTTGCATGGTTTTGACTTGAGTTTCGGAACATGAACTCTTTTATGCAAATTACATGTTTGGGTGGTCTGAAACTACACTTTTATGAAAGATCATGCTTAATGCATTATGGATCAGAAATAGAACCTGCAGGTCTTGGTATGACGATACCAACTCAGATAAATGCCATATCAGACTCAGACTAACAGACTTTTCAGACTAGTTCAGAAAATCAGACTTTCATGATTTTAGACATTCAGAATGTTGCATGTACAGAAAAGGTTAAAAATGGGCATACAGAGATGTTAGGTGGTTACCCGAAGAGGGCTTGAGTTCAGACAACTCTTTGCCTAAAATCGTGGTTTGCCAACCCGGGTATATTATTATACGCTGACTTAAATGTCCTGTGGCGTATCAGAATCAGAAACTCCAACTCTTGCGGCACACTTGGGTTGGGGGCTTCCCCGCCGATTCAATGGCGGATTTCATACAGCCCGTGGAATTTTCAGAAATGTAGGGGATACCACCTAACTCAGAAGTAAAACACAGATCATGATTTGAAATGAATAGACAGGTTGCATGTTTTCAGAAAGTGCCCATGCATTTTTCAGAAACAGTTTTACACAGGATGTCTTGATGAAAATTGCTTTCACTTATATATATGTATGTATGTTCCATTATACTATTTTTGGAGTGCTTTGCGTGCCAGTACTTTTGTGCTGACCCCCCCTCCTTCCAGGTTTTGAGGCACAGTCTAGTTGTCCAGCTACTCAGTATACATTCTCGGGCTTGCAGACTTGATTTCACAGTGGTGAGCCTTCTACTATCCAGAAGGCCTAATTATGTCAGACATTATTTTATTTATTATGTTTTGGTCTACTGGGGGCCTTGTCCCGGTTTCTTTTCAGACAAATATTTATATTCTTAGTAGAGATTTCGCAGACTGATGTCAGATAGTATATTTCAGAAATGTTGCAGAACTTGACCATGTTTTCCGTACTCAGTTTCAATTCCGCATTTTATTATGATTATGAATATTGTGCATGATAACCAGACAGAGAATGGGTGCTCCGGGCCTTCATGGTTCGGGATGCTCGTCACGGCTAGGGCCTAGGCTCGGGTCGTGACAACATCATGTCCGAAGTACATAAGTAGTTTGACCCCACACCGCCTATCCTCACAAGTATCAATGCATTTATATAAATTTGCCCCACACGGCATCATAACATCTTTACCTCTTCCAGATTCACCAGGTATCTATATAATATCAAAATATCCTCTGGATTCACCCGAAAACATCATAACATCAACATATCCTTCGAATTCACCGGGCAACATCATAATATCAACATATCCTCTAAATTCACAAGGCAACTTTATAACATCAAGATATCCTATGTATTAACCGGGCAACATCATACATCATTACCTTTTCCAGATTCACCGGTATTATCATCACATTAACACGTCTTCCAGATTCACCGAGCATCATTATGCCATTTCACATTTCTCAAGGCAACAACATAAATACACATACATAAAAAAATCAATAAGCAAATACAAATGTGCAATAATGGTGGTGCGGATCTATGCGGATCTCTAACTTATGAAATAGGTGTATTATATGTATAATGAATCTATTTTTCTTTGTGCGTGGATATTTCTTAAATTTTGTTTCAATATCTTTTAATGATTTATTCTTTTCGTAAGATGTATTCATTAATTTGTGTGGTTTATTATTTTATCCTGTAGTAATTGCAGAGTTACAAATTTTTGTATAATAATTTATCCTAATTGTACTGTGATGTATATCAAATTCTAGATTTTCAATGTTATTTATTATCTTGTGTTGTTCTTCTCGTAGCGAGTTTTTTAAATTATATAAACTATCACATGTACTTTTCTCTAAATTTTCTAAGGTTTCTTCTATCCATATTAATTTTTCTATTAGATTCTCCATTATTTTTCTAATTCGGTTTCTATAATTAATTTCTTTATTTAGATTATCTTGATTTTCTATAGTTTTTCTAATATATTCTAACATCTCTTAATCTGAATAATATCCTTCTGGGTAATTATCCAGGTATAACTGTGCTATCCAATTTATAGTTTCAATTTCATAGTCTAATACTTTTTCTAATATTATTTTCTTAATATCTATAATTTCTATATCTCTAAGTATATATAAGATTAAGACTTTAAGATTATCTATCATTTAAAATTGACTAAATATTTTATTATAATATTTTGTAGTTGTTTGTTTTAGTCTTAGTAGTTCTTGCATATTTTCATTAAGAAATTCTATATATTTTATGTCTTTAGTTTCCATGTATTTGTCTATATTTACTTTCATCTATTTTTCTATTAACTGTATGTTTCTCCTATCTTTTTCAAAAATTTCTAGATATATGTAATTTATCATAATAAGAATTTGTAAGAGTAGTTAGGTAGGTATGGTATGTAATTTATTCTAGTCATATAATATTTACCAAATGTTTTTTCTAATATGATTTTTCTTATATCTACTACTTTTATATCCTTAAGTACATACAAAATAAGTATTTTAAATTTATCTACCATCATATCAGATAAATAATTATTCATTTTCATAAAATTACTATTTTTAAAATATTCCTTCCAATCATATACATAACAAAATATGGTCATCTTAGATTACTATATACTAGATTATTCTTAAATAGCATGTTCTTCGGCCACTATTAGTATGGTAATTTGGATACTTTTCCCTTAAACAGCGCCTCTACTCTGGTTACTCCTCATCACGGCTTCTTGCCTCATTGGTTTCACCTTTAGGATGGCATAGTTCTTAGGGATTTTTCTCCGTTTCCACTTTGCTAATAAACTTCTTAACATATTATTCTTCGAATAATTCTACTATAAAGTAACTAACATGAATTTATTTTATCATACCATGATTGTTGGAAATTATGAATTTAGCTATTCATAATCATAAATAAATATACCTTTTCGGGTAGGTTTGATATTTCTGAGGTTTGTTCCTCCATAGCTTTTTCCATTGAAATATATCTGTTTTTTAATTAACTAAGCAAAATATTTATTGCGGGCAGGAGAGAGTATTTGTGCTTCAACACATGAAGGCTTGCTTTGCAATGCCTTCAGTTCCTCTTATTTATAGAATGAATCTTTACAAAAGTATTTACATTTCTTGCACGTTTTCTAAAATTCTAAAAAAAAAGTCGCCTAATGAGACAAGAATTATTAGTGCTATAGCCGAAAAAGTCTAAAAGGCTAAAAAAGGCTAAAAATCTAGCCTATACAACAACTTTACGTAAAATGAATTTAATATCTTGTCTTCTATTATTACTCCGTTGATATCTTCTCGTTGTCGTATTTGCTGCTTTTCCATATCTCCATTATTGTTTCTTATCTTGTATCTTTCAGCTGGCATGCTTATCTTCTTAATTCTTTTATTCTAGGTGGACTTTTGGGATAATATTATCTTCTCCATTATATCTTGAACATTGATGGTCTGGATATTTGTGTCCAATTATCTTGCAATATCTTGTCAATAATCCGTCTAAAATAAATCCTCTCTTAATTGCTCTTGCAGTAGATTGTTTTTCTGGGTTAAATAATTTCATTATCCATTGCCTAACATCTTCCATATCTGCTTGTCGTAGTTCTTTTGAATTTGAATAAATCATCTGATGGTCTCTTGAATAATAGCTCCATATTGGATTTCCATTGGTATAATTATTTGCTAATTCTTAAATAATTGTAGCTAGTCCAATGAGTCATTCATTTGCGTAGAAATCAGGTATCTCAATTCTGGGTATCTCTGGCTGTTGCATAATATCTTCCAGTATAATCATATCTCTGGTTAATCCTATTTTTACAACTTGTATAACTGGTTTTATTTCGTCGTATAATATCTCTGCTAGTGCAGTATAACACTTTATATAAAATAGATTTCCTTTGGTTATTCTTTTATAGGTGGTGAATATTTTATGTAATTCTTCCATAGCTGTTAGTTCTTCTCCGTCTTGGGTGTATATGGTATTTAATAATCCATAGTCAAAACAAGTTTTTATTATGCTTGGGTTGGTTTTGGGTAGTGCAATTAGCTTGTTGTAACCTTGTAATTTTTGGGTTATATAATTTGTGTTTGTTTCTTTGATATTTGTAGCTCTGGGGTTAAGGTTTAGGAAAGTTTACACTCTGTAGATATTTTCTATGTATTTTTGGGTTGTATAGTTGTAAACTTTTTTATCTTGGTTCAGACTATCTCGGTACGTGGTAATTTGTGGGGGTATGAACAAGGGGTCTTTTTGTGTTTTTGGTA
This sequence comes from Capsicum baccatum var. pendulum, assembly GCA_030864225.1. NCBI lineage: Eukaryota > Viridiplantae > Streptophyta > Magnoliopsida > Solanales > Solanaceae > Capsicum > Capsicum baccatum. Next base: position 165,315,644 of record CM061558.1, on the reverse strand, counting down.
TAAATGGTTTCTCAAATATCTTATTGATATTCATGTTCTGATATCTTTGTCTCCTAACTCCTCTGCTTATACCTGCAGAAGTAGATTGATAAGCGTTATGGGTTTTATGGAGTGTCCCATCGTCTCCTTCTAGCTCTGGAACTTTAATGTCTTCCGATCGACATAGCTCTGCACACTGCTGAGTTAGATGATTTGTAGCTATAGACTTTAGTTTATCTTCATTAGTCTTTAGCTTTTCTATCTCATTACCCATACTGTCCACTTTCATTGAAAGCGTAGTTAAGGTGTTGAGTATTTTTTCTAGAGTATCTTCTTCTATTATATCAGTCTGTGTAGCTTTGTCTTGATATGTAATCTGCAATAACATTTTTGTTAGTACTAATTACTTCAATTATAAATGTGAAGTTTAATATATTCAAGACTAGTCTCTGAATCTCTTTTGTTGTAACTGAATTTTGTATTTTCTTTGCTAACCACCAGCGTACCTGTGTATTCTCTGTTCGTACAATAAATTTGTTATATACAATATATCGCTCAAATGCTAACAAACATTTATATAATGAACATAATTCTTTCCTATTTATTTCCCATTTCATTTCTGTTTCATTGAACGTACCTGAGTAGTATCTACAATGGTGTTCTAATTTTTCTGCTTCATATTGGTATTTAAGTACTCCTCCATAACTACATTCACTAGCATCTGCTTCTGCTATATATATAAATTTTCTATTTTCATCTGGAAATTGTAGTTTTGGTAATTCTTTACAAAGTAATTTTATTTTCTGAACTTGTGTTTTATCTTCTTCATTATAGTTATATTCTACATCCTTTTTTAATTTTTCTATAGTGGTTTTAAAGTTTCTGCTAATTTTGGAATATATTCTCTTACTTGGTTTACTAATCCTAAAAATGATTGTAATTTCTTTTTTTGTATCTAATTCTTCTTTTGAATTTATTATTTTTTGTACTATATGTTGTTGCATTTTTACACCACTCTTATCTATTTGTATTCCTAAAAATTCTATCTGATTTTTCATAATTTCAGCTTTCTTTTCGCTTAGACTTATTCCCGATTTTTCTATTATATCTGTAAATTGTCCTAATAATTTTAAATGTTCTTCTTTAGTTTTTGTATATAATAATATATCATCTATGTATACTATACAATTAGATAATTATTTAAAATAACTATCCATAAAATGTTGATATCTACCTGGTGCATTTTTATATCCAAATGGTAATACGTTCCATTCATAAAATCCTTGTGGTACCGTAAATGCGGTTAATTCTTTAGATTCTTCTTCTAACTTTAAATGGTAAAATCCTGATTTACAATCGAATTTGCTAAAATAATTATATCCCTGTATTTGTCTTATTTTTAATATCTTATTTGGTATTGGATAATTATATGTCATAGTTTTTGCATTTAAATTTCTATTGTCAATAACCATTCTACTTTTTCTCTTTTTTGTTCACTATGTTTATTTACTATAAATGCTAGACTATTATGTTTACTATTACTTTTTTGTATATATTATTTTTCTAATAATTTATCTATATGCATTTTAAATTCTTTTAAATCGTCAAAATTATATGTTAATGATTTCTGGGTGATTATGCTATTTTTATCTATTAATTCAATTTTTATAGTAGTTTTATGTTTTTTCTATCCTTTTAATGGATCTTCACTATATAATTGTTCTATTTTTTTCTTAATTATTTCTATCTTATTTATTGAAAATATAGTTATTTCTGTTTTATTTATTGAAAATACAACTAGTTCTATTGTATCTTAAGTATTTTTTATATTTTCTAACTTTTGTGTAATTTTTTCACTTCCTTTTATCCAATCAGTTTTCTTTCTTATTTTTTTATTAACTCTTTTTGCTCTCACTTTCTGTTTACATGGTGTTGTAAACCTCCAGTCTGTTCTAGTTATTATATGTGGGTATAATTTATCTAAAAACGGCATTCCTAAAAGTATATCTATTGATGTTAGTTCATAATTATAAATTTCTTCTATTGTTAATATCTTATCCCATACTTGTATTTTTACATTCCTAGCTTTATAAGTAATTAAACTTCCTTCATTATTAAATCCTTTAACTATTATTGGTGTTTCTAATTTATCTCATTTACTTTCTGATAAGCAATTATATCTACATAAATTAGTTTCTTCTCCTGTATCTATTATAGGCGTATAATATCTACTGTAATATCTTTCTACTACTATTTTCATTAATACATATATTTTCATTTTATGTTAATGCTCTTCTTAAGAATAATTTCTCTCTGTTATATGTTAAGGTTAATTGTGTATGTTCTATATTATATGGTTTTACTTGTTCTAGCCATTTTATTCCTAATATTATATCTGCTTTTTGCATTTCTTCCTTTACTTCAAATTCTATTTTTATTTTTCTAATTCCTATTATTATTTCTTTTTCTGCTATATTTTTACTATTTATTAAACTTCTTGGTAGATCTGGGCACATATCATTATCAGTTTTTATTTCTTTATTTTTTACTAGATATTTTGCTATATAATTTTCTTCTTGTCCTGTATTTAAGAGTATTAAATATTCTTTTTCATTTATTTTTTCTGTTATGTAATATTGGTTTAAATTACTTGTTTAATTTATTTCATAACTTGTTCTTTTTTATGAGCTTGATGATTCTGGTTTTTCATCAGCTATTCTTTTTGTTGTACTTATTCTATCATTTACTATTTCTAAATTTTCTTCTATATCTATGTCTCTATAGCTATAATCATTATAATCTATTTTTTTTACAATTTGTTCGAATGGACTTTTTGTTCGTATTTTGTTAATCTTATTTTTTCCAGTTATTTTATGTTTTGTTGTTAATATATATAAATTTTTGCATCTTGCTGTAAATATTTTACTTCCTGGGGTTAATTCTATTCCTGATATTTTTCAATATGATACTAATGATTTATCTATATTTTTATCTATTACCGCTACTGAATAATTTGCACTTATTATAAATTTAAATTTTTGGTATATTAGATTTTCTTTTATGGCAGTTATTATGCTTTTTTCTATAGGTTTTATAATTCTATCATCTGCTAAATATAATTCTATTGCTGTATCTATTCCTTCTCTAAAATATACTTTTATTAATATCTCTGTACCTCCAAGGTGTACATATTTTATTAGGTCTCCTCTACTCTTTATATCATTTATCTCTTTATTAATTATTCTTTTTGTTACTAGTGGTATACTAGCTTTACATTTTGCATATCTACAGTCTATTACATGTTCCTTTTGGCATACTACATAATATTCGTCTTTTTTCCTAGTAAAAATATTTTTTATTGTTGGTATTTTAAATATTTTTTCTACACTTAAGTCTAATTTTTTTCCTTTTATTTCATCAAATATGTTATTGTCAAATATTATTTTTTGTTTTGTTCCTTCATCATTTAAATATTCTTCCTTTGTTATTATTTTTATATATCTTCTTCAGTCATTTGATTCATCTATTTCACTATCTATTTCATTATCTGTTTCATTTTCTGAATTTTCATATATACTATCCTCACTTTCTAATTCATAATCTATAGAATATATCTGCATATATTCTGTATTATCTATTTTTATTTGTGATATTTGTTTATTTTTTGGATTTTTAGGTAATTTACAATCTCTAGCTAAATGGCCTAATTTTCCACAATTATAATAAGTACATTCTTTTATAGATTTCTTCTTTCTATATGGTCTTTTGTATTTATAATTTTTTACATAATATCTTTTTCTTGGTTTCTTGTATTTATATTTTGATTTTTTATATTTCTTATATTTCTTATGTCTTTTTCTTTTCTTATAATATCTTTCTTCACATTCGAATTGGGGTGCTATTTTATTTTTGCAACATGCTAAATTTCTTATTAATGTTTTTTCCATTTTTAATTCTTCTCTATATTTTTCACATAAGTTTCTATACCATTGTTGTAAAAATTTTATTCTTGCTCCTAAAGTATCTACTATTTTTGCTTCTTCCCAACTCTTTATTATCTTTGAACTAAATGGTTCGGGTAATTTATTAAATATAATTTTCTTATCTCCTTACTTTCTTCTATATTATATGCTCCTTTATAATAATATTCTTTAAATGCGCAAGTATATTCATCTATATAACACATATTACATATTGCTAATTTTAGCATTAAATTCCTATTTGTATCTTTTTCTTCATCTTGTTCTTCTTCTATTGTTGTCATACTACTAAATTCATCTTTTATAGCTGTTTCATATTTTTTTAATAATTCTATAGGTGTTAGTTTAGTTGTTGTTGATGATGTTCCTTCTATAGGTTTATTAGTTCTTAATTACTTCTTGTTATTTTCAATTAAATTTGAAAACCATAATTTCACTATTCCTATTAGTGTTCTTTTTATATATTCTGGTGCATCTGCTATGTTTATATTATTATCTAATAATTATTTTGTCATATATCCTATCTATAATTGTATTATTTTTTCTGTATCTATTACACAGTCTAAGTCTAAAAAGTTATAATTTTTATTAATTATTTGTTTTGGTGTCCATTTGTCATATTCATTCTTTAGATTATATCTTTCAAACTTATTCTTATAATATGTAGGTTTTCTTATTTCTGATGTTCTAGATATTATGTTTTGATCTTCTTTTTTATCAAGAGTATTTATTTTTGTGATGATATTTTCTAAGTTTTCTTCATTAACTACTTCTTGGTTTTCGTTGATTTCTAAATTTTTTATATTTTCTAATATTTCTGTATATGTTTCACTATTTTCTAAATCATAATTATCTGTCACTTCAACATGTATATTATTTATTTCTAATTTTTCTTTAAATTGATTTATCTCGTTTAGTAATTTTTGTTCTTTATATTTTTCTTCCTTTTCTTTTTGTCTTTGTTCATACAAATCTTTTAACATTTGTAGTTCTTTTTCTAATTCAGCAATCCTACTATTTTTAGTTTCTTCTATTTTTTGTATTTCTTCTGTAGTTTGTTGTTTTATTTTTTCTATTTCCTTTTTCCTATCTATTTCTTCATTTTCTCTTTCTATTTTTACCATAGCTGTCAATTTATCTTCTAATTTTAATTATTCTTTTTCTAACATTAGATATAAATCTTCACCTATTTTCTTATATCTTCTTCGTAGATTAGAAAATACTATTTTTATTTTTAATCCTTCGTGATTTTCATATATTTTTTCATCTATTATAAATTCTTCTTTGTTCATTTTATTGTGAATAGTTTATGTTGATATATATATTCTAAACTATCTATTTGTGATTCTAATTTTGATATTTCATCTTTCTGTGTATTTATTGAGTTTTCACTAACTCCGGCAAATATATAATAATGTAGTCTTTCTATTTTTATTTTTAATTCTTTACGTTTTTCAGAAATAATTTGTTTTAATTCTTTGTATTTTTGTACTTTATTCATTTAAACCATATTTATAATATCTTGGTGGATATCTAAATCTAATTTTATCATAATTAGGTGGTATGTGTCTCATTCTTCTAGATTTTAAATGGATTATTAATTTTGCTTCAATACTAGATATTAAGGTAATTAGGTAGGCTAATCTTTGTGGGTTTTCTTTTGTTTTATTTAGACTTATATATTCTGAATAATTACTAATTAAGGATTCTTTAATTTTTCTAAAAACTTCTCTATTTTTAAATGGTCTTCTCATAACTAATTCAATCCAATCTAAATCCAAACATAAATTCAAACATATATACTACTGGTGTATGTTTTAAATAACTGTGCTCTGATACCATTTGTAGGGGGGTGCGGATCTATGCGGATAACTAACTTATGAAATAGATTCATTATATAATACAGATGTAAGAGAATGTGTATCACCCTACCTTATTATTAAGCATTACTACATAATATGAGCATAAACATGAGCACGAGTATTCATATGGTATAAACCCAATCCTCACTTTCCCAAGGCTATCATATCATGAATATAAGATAATCCATCAAGTATACATATTAACCAACCATCGAACACATATATAATCTAACAACTGGGTTTAACTATCAACAATCTCCACGACATAATTTAGACACTCACCTAGCATCTAGGTCTCTAAGGAATTTCATAGGTCAAGCTTAAGGTGGGTCAAGTCCCACTCCTATATTTCAAGAATTCCAAAGTCCACCATCTCAAGGCTAACTCTACCCGGATTAGCTAAGTTATATAAATCACATCATAAGGGCATATTAATACTTGCTAAGCCTATCGGGAAAACTTTCTTCAAGTATTCCTCATAAGTCAATCCAACACCAAGGCCGTTGCCTCACTAAGGCACTAGCAAGGTCAACATAATCCTAACTTTAGGGAGAAACACCATTCTCATTTATTAGACAAACTAGAGTATCATCATATTATTCATGAAACTACAAGTAGACTATCCAAGGTTCTAGGCTAAGGGTCAAGCATATCAACTTGCGAATTCAATAACCTATAAGTACCAAGTACTCCTAATTATCACCATTCAACAATTTATTATCTAAACCATGCCTGATATCATAATATATCAACAATTATACTACAATCAAGCTTAATCTAACTACAAGTAAGCCTAACCTATCTTGAGTCCAAGCAACTCACGAGCCAACAAGCTTTCCCTTTCCTTTTGTTGAAGCTCCTTCCTCCACGAGCAAAGCTATTAATAATACAATCTAAGCATTACAGCAAGAATAACCATACCCATTATGGCACCATTGGGCCACGGGTTCAAAAGGACACCAAACCCCCAAGTGGGTTACACCTTTGGAAAAACAATTTCCAAGACCAACCCATTGTTCAACTATCCTTAGGGAGTTATAATCCTCCAGAAATTTGAGTCAATAAATCAAATTTGGGGCTACATTTGAGCCTTGATAATTTAGGGGTTTTGAGTCAAGAAATCATGAAATCAATACTCAACAAGAATAGATTTTACCTTAGATTGTAGCAAGATTCAATTTCATAAGTTGTTTAAGCTCCAACTCAACCCACAAGACTTGCTTAGAAGATTTCACACTCCATTAGGGTTTAAGGTTTAAGAAGGAGGTACAAAAGACCAAATTTTCATCCTAGACAATACTTGAATATGCTTTGCTCAGGGCTCGGGTCGCCTAGATGAGGTCGCAGCACCGCGGTCACGCTGTGACCATTGCGGTCGTGGAATCTTGATCAACACTAGGCATGGCTGAAGCTTGGAACTTGGTTCTGAGCTTAGGTCAATGCCTCGAGATCCATCCGAGGTCCGTTTCGAACAAATAAGATATGCAACTCCATAGTTTTCAACGTTCCAGATGTGTTGGCTAAGTTGAATTTTGCATATGAGGCTATTTTACAAAAGTTTTTACTTAGTGGTCAGTTAGGACCAACAAAGACTTCCAATTAAGAAAGTGGTTTGAGGAACCAGACAAAACCTCCAGGTAATTGAATTATTGGTCCCCACAAGTCACTAGTGACTTAGGACGGCTATTGTGAAGTGTTATTGACGAAAATAGGCAAGAATAGGGATAATGACCTGAAGGGTCATTACAATATCCACCACTAAGGAACTTTCATCCTCGGAAGTTAATGTCAAGAATGTACCTGAAGTCTCGAACAAGTGAGGATACTAGGCCCGTATCTCACTCTTTATCTCCCAAGTAGCTTTCGCTACTGGCGATGCCTCTACTAGACCTTAACTAACAGAATCTCCCTGGTATGTAATCGCCTTATATCTCTAGCCAAAACAAACACGAGCTCCTTTATAAAGGTCAAATGCTCGTACAACAGGACCGATCCTATCTAAGCATATGAGAAGGATCACGAATATATTTTCGCAACATAATGACATAGAAAATTAGATGAACAACAACAAAGTCTAGAGGTAAGGCTACCTCACCAACTACTCAAAGAATCTCAAAAGGGAAAAAATAGCAATGGCTAAGATTACCCTTCCTTCCAAATCACATCACACCTCTCATAGGTAAAACACGAAGGAACATACGGTCACCAAATGTGAATGTCAAGGAATAGAGTCTATGATCGGTATAGGCCTTCTGCCACCTCTGGACTGCTCTTAGCCTATCCTGAATCACCATGACTCTATCAAACGAGTCCTGAAGTAAGTATGTACCATTGGGTCTAACCATGGAAGTCTCAATCCATCTAATGAATGAATGACACCGCCTTCCATACAACGCTTCATGAGGTTTCATCTCAATACTTGAATGATAACTGTTGTTTTAGGAGAACTCTGTCAATGCTAAGTGTTGATTCCATTGAACTACAAAATCCAAAGCACAAACTAGGAGCATATCCTCAAGCACCTAAATATTCTGCTTGTATTGACCATTCATTTGCAAATGAAAGGTTGTACTCAAATCCACTCTAGTACCCAACTTCCATTGAAATGCTATCCAAAACCTCGAAGTAAACATAGAGCCATGATCTGATAAGATAGACACAGGGACCCTATGTAAACAAACTAGCTCCCTTACATAAATCTAGGCTAATCTCTCAACACTGAAGGTCATCTTAATAGGTATGAAGAGTGCCGACCTAGTTAAGCAATGCACAATAACCCAAATACTATAGTGACTATGGGAAGTATGAGGCAACCCACTAGTGAAGTCTATGGTGATCCTTTTTTATTTCCACTCGAGAATGGGAAATCTCTCAGTCAATCCACCTGGTCGATGATGCTCGACCTTAACCTACTGAATCTTTCTTCATATCATCCCATCAGTACAACTACCTTAAATCTCTATACATCTTGGTTGTACTGGGATAAATAGAATATCTAGAACTATAATCCTCGTGCAAAATTGACAGAATCAAATCATTGAGTCATGGAACACAAATACTACCCTAAAATCTCAAGATACCCTCAGAATCCATGGTGTGTCTCCAAGACTCACCACTTACTACTCGATCATGGAGAAGGCACAATTTACTATCCTCAAACTAACGGTCATGAATTTACTCAAACACAGAGAACCTCGCCTCTACACAAGCCAATACCCTCGCAGAATCTGAAATAACAAGGCAAACCATTACATTGGCCAAGGACTGGATGTCCCATGACAAGGGATTGTGAGAAATTGAAATAAAAGCCAAACTACCTATGTTTATCACCTTACCACTCAAGGCATCCACCACCACATTAGCCATATCTGGATGATACAAGATAGATATATCATAATCCTTTAGCAACTCCATCCACCTATGCTGGCGAACATTAAGATCTCGCTCGGTCATAAGATGCTTAAGACTACATTGATCGGTGAAAATCTCGCAACACATATATACAAGTAATGCCTTTAAATCTTGAGTGCAGAAACTGCCACTGGCAACTTCAAATCATGAGTGGGGTAGTTGCGCTCATGCATCTTAAGTTGTCTAAAAGCATAGGCAATGACACAACTCCTTACATCAAAACACACTAAAGACCAATACCAAAAGCATAAAAAAACATAGTAAATCCCTCACCCTCAATTGGAAGAGCTAACATCGGGGTTGAGGTGAGACAAAGCTTGAACTTTTCGTAGCTCAACTCAAATTCTTTGAGACTATCGGAAAGGAACTTCCTTCCAGGTCAATCTAGTTATAGGCACTGATAATGTAGCAAAGTTCTCAACAAAATGCCTATAATAATTGGCCAACCCAATAAAACTATGAAGCTTAGTAAGAGAAGTAGGCCTAGCCCAATCATGAATTGCCAAAATCTTAGCCAGGTATACCATAATACCTTCTTTTGACACCACGTGTCCAAGAAAAGACACGGAAATAAGACAAAATTGACACTTGGAGAACATGGAAAAAAGCACATGCTCTTGCAATACCTGGAGCACAATTCTCAAATGTTGTGTGTGCTCCTTATTACTTCTCAAATACACAAGGATATCATTAATGAACATAATAACAAAGGAGTCTAGATAAGGTTTGAACACATGGTTCATCAAGTCCATTAATGCATCTTGGGTATTAGTCAGCCCAAAAGATGACATTACCAAAAACTCATAATGACCATAACGGGTTCTGAAGGCTGTCTTTGGGATATCCTCAGGCTGAATCCTCAACTGATGATAACCAAATATCAAATCTACCTTAGAAAAAACAGCTGCACCCTGAAACTGGTCAAATGACTTATCAATACGAGGCATAGGATAATGGTTCTTTGTCATCACCTTATTAAGCATCCTATAATCAATACACATCTATGTCAAGCCATATTTCTTCTTTACAAACAAAAGAAGGGATCCCTAAGGGGAGATAGTAGGTCTAATGAACTCTTTGCAAAAAAAATCCTGGAGCTGAGAGTTCAGCTTCTTAAGCTCTGTGGGAACCATACGATAAGGTGCCATAGAAATAGGTCGGGTACCAGGCTCAAGGTTAATAGCAAAGTCATTCTTACAGTCAGGAGGGATACCAGGAAGATCATCTGGAAACACATAAGGAAACTCACGCACAATAGGAAAAGAGTCAAGTGTCGAACTCACTTCATGGGTATCACACATATAGGCAAGATAAGACTCACAACCCATCGACATAAGTCTTCTTGCACAAACATAAGAAATAATCCCTATTATCTCATGACTAATTGCTCCCTGCCATAAGACTAGGAGTATGCCGGGCATGGCTAACGTAACGATCTTGGCAAAACAATCCATGACCGCATGATAGTGGAATAACCAGTCCATGCCCAAAATCATATCAAATTCCAACACATCCAAAATAATAAGATTAGAATAAGTATCGACGTCACTAACAGTCATAAAACATGATATAAATACCCAATCCACTACTAAAGCATCAACTATGGGAGAAAATACACGCAATGGTACAAATTAAAAATCACTAGTCAACTCTAATCGTGGTGCATAATAAGTATATATATAAGAATAAGTGGATCAAAGATACAATATACCAAGAGCCAACTTATCGCATACAAGAATTATACCTGGACTGCAATATCTAAAGTCTCAGCCTCGGGCATAGAAGGTACTGCATATAACTAATCATGCCAGCCACCTGGTTGGGCACCTGAACGACCACCTGCCCTACCCTGAGAACTACTTGGAGCACCCTTGTAACCACTTCTACGACCTCGCGTACTAACCATACCTTAGGGATGAACCGCTATAATGGAATTAGCTTTCTAGGCTGAAACAACCATAGCCTCATGACTAGGTCATACTCTAGAGAAATAACTAGAAAGTCCACAAGTAAAACAAGACTCATGATAAGAACAAGAACTCATATATCCGACTGATCTGACATAGCTACCACACCTAGCATAGCTCATAAATGAACCTCTCGTAGACTAATCACCGACCTTACTAGGGCATCTACTAAAAATAAACTGATCCTTATCTGCAGTCTGAAGAGTTTCTTGAATTGGTCGACTCTAAGGCTAGAGAGATGGATACGAAGGATGTCCAGCATAAGAAATACCACCTCTGAGTTGGGAACTACTACAAATCTCTCCAAATATGCCCTAAAACTTGGGCATCTTATAACGTCCCTCTCGCTACATGTCCTCAATCACCCTAGCATGATCCGCAACCTCAGCAAAGGTCCTACTTTTAGCAACCAAACTCTGAGTAGACATCCAAATAGGAAGTTTAAGTCCTCTCATAAAGCAGAAAACTCTCTCATACTCAGTATCTAATATAGAAGCCGTATGTCTATCTAACTCATGGAAACAAGCCTCATACTTAGTGACTGTCATAAATCCCTACTACAATCTAGAGAACAGATCTCTCAAATAATCTATAAGGCTACGCGATATGAACTTCACCAAGAATATTTTGGTGAACTGAGCCTAGAGAGAAAGGAAGATCAATTGGTCTTTAACTCATAAAACCCTTTCACCAGTGTCTAGCAGACAAGTTTAATAGAAATGTGGTGTAGTCCACGCCATGGGTCTCAAAAAGGCCTAAGGCCTATCCTTACAAGCAGTCAGAAAGTCAAATACATCCTCTCAAGGAGAACCACCAAATCTAGGTAGATCCAACCTCAAGAACCTACCCAGCTTCTTCTGCTTCTCAGCAGACATAGAAGGTTGGGTCACAACTGGTTAAACAATTGTCAGCTGAGCTACAACAGGAATAGAAGGAACCTCAGCTCTAGGATCTGCAGCTGCAGGCTGCACTCCTGCTCTGGTAGATGGTGAACTATCAACAATACCAAATAGTTGAACCAAACCATACCTAAGGAAAGAAGAGGGGATGAATACTGGTGGTGCCTGGGCTGGTCCCTAGCCCACCGCTGGCTAAGTTAGAGTAGTCTCTGGCGCGGGTGCAGGAATATGATCCAGAGGAGGTACAACCTGATCCCTAACTAGGGATAAATCATGAGTTTGGGTCTCATGACCCTCCTCATATATCACTGAAGCACGTGTCCTGGGTATCTGTGAAAGAGTAAATTCAATTGAGTATCCTACAAACCAACTCAGACTCTTAGCAAGATAAGAATAAAACAAGGACTCCTAAGAATTTTCCATAGCCTCCCGTAGATAGGAACAGGACGTCAATGTTCCAATCTGCAAGACTCTATTAGAAACTTTCTCTTGTACTAATTATCGGTGAAACCTAGGCTCTGACATAAATTTGTCACGACTAAAATTTTGAGTCATGATGGCACCTACCATATCCCATTGCTAGGTAAGCCTATACCATAACTCAAAGCTAATATAATGGGTTACCTCAATAGAAATGTCTAACACGGACCTTGTAAATGAATACAATATAAAAAATAGCATTTCACAACTAAAGACCACCAATAATCAAAACCAATCCCATGACCTAATAGTGTTAATACAAGAGCTTCTAAACATGACAATACGAATTCACAATCTCTAAGTCTAAACTATCTTAGATAGTCTAATACATTTGTCTTAAAAACAAAATACAAATACAGATAGAGAGGAAAGAGGGCAACTCAAACTCCAAGAGCTTACCCTATCTATAGTTAGCCAATGTGGCACAAACTAGCTCAATAACGGCAACTAGAACCTGTGTCAGCACCAAAAAGGTACAAAAGTGTAGTATGAGTACCAAACATGGGTACTCAGTAGGAATCATCGGCTGACTGAGCTAAATAGTAATATAAAGACTATATAAAGTAAGACAATAACTTAAAGTCAAGGTATAGGATTGAACTTGAATCTTCTCCTCTATCAATGTAACAATATCTATACTACTAAGACAATAGCACGATATACTATATCAATAAATTTCATAGCTGCAATATCAAATAAGTATCATTTTGGATGCATAACGTCACATACCCAATATCAATCATGTCATTTCATATTCAATAGAAAAACATTACTAAAGTAATAAACACAAGACTTACCGTGATATTTCATACCGCCGGGAAGTACACGCAAAAGAACACAACCAAGAACTCACTACAGTGTCCCATACCACCAGAGAGTACACCAAAAGAATACAATAAAAAGACCTCATCACGGCATCCCATACCACCAGAATGTACACCAAAAGATCAACCACTAATATAATAAAGCACAACTACTCCACAATTGCTAAAGCTGGGGGTAGCATAACCCTGCCATGGCTTATCACCAAGAACCACCTCCAATATATATACAGTAATTTAATTACAGCGAAACCAATATTGTTATAGCATAGTTATATAGTTACTAAATCTCTAGATCATTGATAAACTCTATGTTTTAGTCTATTGAAGTTAACCTCCATTCCCATAAGCCACTAGACTACAAGTCTTATAGTTACTACTCATCAATTAAGGAATGGCTACAAATTACCCATACTGTTTGTTATTCACCTCCCATACAACCATTTTCTAGTTAGCACTTTTATTATAGAATTCATCAACTAAGCCACCACGACATTATATATTAGAAGTCAACCTAGTTATTCATCATGCAATACTAAGCCCATCATCATTATGCATGTCACAACCTTAAGGACTAGTTTCCATATTTTAGGCAAGTAAGGTCCACCAACTAATTCACTAGACTTCTAATATTCAAGTCATTGTTATTTATTAGAAATAACTAGTTGTCACATAAGCCACTTTACTAGGTGAAATTCTATAACATAACCATTATTCCAAGTCAAATAGATTTGCTTGATAAGCCTTTGGTCCTACAAAATGTTTCATATACCAATTAGCCTTAACCCATTAATCGACATAAGTTACTTCTAGTTACCAATTAGGGTCAGCAAGGATCACATCTCTCATTTATTGAATAAGGATAAGGAATGAATAACTATTTACCAAAGAAGACATCATGTCACAAGTACATAAGCGGTTTGACCCCATACAGCCTAACCTCACAAGTATCAATGAATTTATAGAAATTTTCCCCACATGGCATCATAATATCTTTACCTCTTCTAGATTCACTAGGTATCAATATAACATCAACATATCCTCCGAATTCATTGACCAACATCTTAACTTTAACATAAACTCCAGATTCACCGAGCAATATCATAACATCAACATATCTTTCAAATTCATCAGGCAATATCATAATATTAAGAAATCCTCTGGATTCACTGGGCAACATCATACATCATTTCCTCATATGGATTCACCTGTATTTTCATCAAATTAACATGACTTCGGATTCACCAGGCATGATTATGCCATTTCAATTTTTTCAAAGTAATAACATAAATACACGTACATAGCCAAATCAATAAGAATATACAAACCTATTATAATAGGGTAATAAGGATGTAACAAAATGTATATCACCCTACCTTACTATTTAGCATTACTAAATAACATAAGCATGAGTATTCATATAGTATATACACAACCACCACTTTCCCAAGGCTATCAAATCATGACTACAAGATAATCCATCAAGTATACATATTAACCAACCATCGAATACATATATAATCTAAAACCCGAGGTTTAACCATCAAAAATCTTCACAACATAATTCTAACACTCACCTAGCATCTAGGTCACTAAGGAATTTCATAGTTCAAGCTTAAGGTGATTCAAGTCGCACTCCTATATTCAAAGAATGTCAAAGTCCACCATCACAAGGCTAACAGCTACCTGGATTAGGCTAGGTTATCTAAATCACATCATAAGGGCTGTTAAATCCCTTCTAAGCCTAATGGGAACCCTTCTTCAAGTATTCCACCTAAGTCAATAAAACACCATGGTCGTTTCCTAACTAAGCACTACCAAAGTCAATATATTCCAAAGGTTAGGGAGCAACACCATTCTTATCTATTAGTGCAACTAGATTATCATCATAGTATTCATGAAACAATACCTAGACTATCCAAGGTTATAGGCTAAGACTCAACCATATCACCTTGAAAATTCAATAACCTATAAGAACAATCAATCCTAATTATCACCATTCAACAAGTTATTATATAAAACCCGCCTAATCTCATAAGATATGAATAGTTATACTACAATCAAGATCAATCTAATTACAAGTAAGCCTAACCTACCTTGAGTCCAAGCAACTCATGAGCCAACAAGCTTTTTGTTTCCATTTGTTGAAGCTCCTTCCTCCACTAGCAAAGCTATCAACAATACAATCCAAGAACTTTAACAAAAATAACCATGCCTATTATGGAACCATTATTCCATGGGTTCAAAAGGACACCAAACCCCCAAGTAGGTTTCACCTTTGGAAAAAGAGTTTCCAAGACCAACCCATTGTTCAACTATCTTTAGGGACTTACAACCCTCAAGAAATTTTAGTCAATCACTCAAATTTTTGGCTATAATTGCGCCTCAATGATTTAGGATTTTTGAGTCAAGAAATCATTAAATCAATATTAAATAAGAAGAGATTTTACCTTAGATTGTAGCAAGATTCAATTTCACAAGTTGTTCAAGGTCCAATTCAACCCACTAGACTTAGAAGATTTCAAACTCCATTAGTGTTTAACATTTAAGAAAGAGGCACAAAAGATCATAATCTCATCCAAGACAACACTTAAATAGACTTCTCTCAGGCCACGCATAGTGCGGTCGCGCCCTCTTCCTAGCCGCTATTACAGTACTACGGTCGGGCCTTAACTATTGTGGTCACACCATTCTGTCAACTCTAGGTATGGCTGAAGCTTAGAACTTTGTTATAGCATCGGTCAATGCCTTGAGATACATCCAGAGTCTATTCAAACAAATAAGATATTCAACCATATAGTTTTTGGCGTTCGAAATGCATTTGCTAAGTTGAATTTTACATACAAGCCATTTTACTAAAGTTTTTGCTTAGTGGTCAATTGGGACCAACAAAGACTTCCAATTGAGAAAGTGGTTCGAGGAACAAAATGAACCATTAGGTAACTGAACTATCATTCCCCACAAGTCAGTAGTGACTTGGGACGACTATAGAGAAGCTCTATCGGCAGAAATAGGCAAGAATATCCTCTACAAAGGAACTTTTATCCCCGAACAAGTGAGGATACTAGGTCCACATCTCACTCTCAATCTCCTAAGTAGCTTTCTCTACTGGTGATACCTCCACTAGACCTTGACTATGGAATCTCCCTGGTACACAGTCATCTTGCATCACTAGACAAAATAAACAAGGCCTCCTCCACAAAGGTCAACTGCTCGTCCAAACTGACTGAGTCCCATCTAAGAATATGAGAAGGATTAGGAATATATTTCCTCAACATAGAGACATGGAAAATTAGATGAACAGTTCCAAAGACTGGAGGTAAGGCCAACTCATAGGCCACCTCACCAACTACTCAAAGAGTCTCAAAAGGTCTAAAATAGCGAGGGCTAAGCTTACCCTTCTTGCCAAATCTCATCACACCTCTAAGAGGTGATACACGAAGGAACACGTGGTCTTCAACTTTAAATCTCAAGGCATAGAGTCTATGGTCGGCATAGGTCTTTTACCTACCTTGGGTTGCTCTTAGCCTATCCTGAATCACCCTGACTCTATGCAATGAGTCCTAAAGCATGTCTGTACCATAGGGTCTAACCTTGAAAGTGTCAAACCATCTAATGGGGGAACGACACCACTTACCATACAATGCCTCATAAGGTTCCATCTCAATACTTGAATGATAACTGTTGTTGTAGGTAAACTCTGCCAATGCTAGGTGTTGATCCCACAGACCTCCAGAGTCCAAAACATAAGCTCGAAGCAAATCCTCACGCACCCGAATAGTTTGTTTAGATGGACCATCCATCTATGGATGAAAGGCTGTACTCAAATCTACTTGAGTACCCAACTCCCCCTGAAATGCTCTCCAAAACCTTTAAGTAAAGACAAAACCACAATCTGATATGATAGACACAGGGATTCTATGCAAATGAACTATCTCCCATACATAAATCTGGGCTAATCTCTCAGCACTGAAGGTCATCTTAATTGGATTTAAGTATGCCGACCTGGTCAAGCAAACCAAAATAACCCAAATACCATAGTGACCACGGAAAGTACGAGGCAACCCACTAATGAAGTCTATGGTGATCTTTTTCTATTTCCACTCGAGAATGGTCAATCTCTGAGTCAATCCACCCGATCACTGATGCTCGACCTTAACCTGCTGACAACATAGGCAATGAGCCATAAAGAATGCCATATTTTTTTCATACCATTTCACCAGTACAAATGCCTCAAATCTCTATGCATCTTGGTTATACCAAAATGAATAGAATATCTAGAACTGTGAGACTCATGTAGAATTTATGGAATCAAATCATAGAGTCGGGGAACACAAATACGACCCTGAAATCTCAAGATACCCTCAGAATCCACGGTGTGTCTCCCAGACTCACCACTTACTACTCAATCACGGAGAAGGCACTATTTACTATCCTCAAACTGATGGTCACAAATGTGTTAAAAAGGAGGACATTGCCTCCACACAAGCCAATATCCTTACATTATCTAAAATATCAAGGCAAACCATCAAATTGGCCAAGGACTAGATGTCCCATGCCAAGGGCCTCTGAGAACCTAAAAAACAAGCCAAACTACCCATGCTTTTGCAACTCAAAGCATATGCCACCACATCAGCCTTACCCAGATGATAAAAGATAGACATATCATAATCCTTTAGCAAATCTATCCACCTACACCGGCAAGCATTCAGCTTTTGTTGGGTCATAAGATGCTAAAGACTATGCTGTTTTGTGAAAATATTGCAATGCACACCATACAAGTAATGCCTCCAAATCTTAAGTGCAAAAACTACTGTTGCCAACTCAAAATCATGAGTAGGGTAGTTGCACTCATGCATCTTACGTTGTCTAGAATCATAGGACATGATACGACCCTACTGTATCAAAACACACCCAAGACCAACACAGAATTATCACAAAACCCAGTTAATTTTTCTCCCTCAACTAGAAGAGCTAATATCGAGGATGAGGTGAGACAATCCTTGAGCTTTTCAAAGCTCAACTCACGCACTTTGAACTATCGGAAGGGAACTTCCTTTAGGTCCAAACTAGTCTTAGGGGCTGATAAGGAAGCAAAGCTTTCAACAAAATGCCTATTATAACTAGCCAACCCCATAAAACTATGAATTGAAGTCAAAGACGTAGGCTTAGCCCAATCACGAATCACCAAAATCTTAGTTGGATCTACCATAATACCAGCCTTGGACACCACGTGTCCAATCAAAGACAATAACTCAAGCCAAAACTGATACTTGGAGAACATGGAAAAAAGCACATGATCTCGCAAAATTAGGAGCACAATCCTCAAATATTGCACGTGTTCCTCACTATTCCATGAATAGATAAGGATATCATCAATAAGCATAATAAAAAAAGGAGTTTAGATAAGGTCTGAACACATGGATCATTAAGTCCATAAATGTAGCTAGGGCATTAGTCAGCCAAAAAGACATTACCAAAAACTCATAATTACAATAACGGGTCCTGAAGGCTGTCTTAGGGATATCCTCTGCCCGAATCCTTAATTGCTGATAACCCAACCTCAAATTTATCTTAGAAATACTACTATGCTCTGAAGCTAGTCAAATAAATCATCGATTTTAGGCATAAGATAATGGTTCTTCACCGTTACCTTATTAAGCTGCCTATAATCAATACACTTCTGCATCAAGCCGTCTTTCTTATTTACTAAAAAAATATGGGATCCTTATGGGGACACACTCGATCTAATGAACCCTTTTAAAAGAAGATCCTAGAGCTGAGAGTTAAGCTCCTTAAGCTCTGCGGGAGCCATACGATAAGGTTCCATAGAAATAGGTAGGGTGCTAAGATCAAGGTCAATAGCACAATCAATCTCATGGTTAGGAGGAATACCAAGAAAATCATCAGGAAACATATCAAGAAACTCACACACAATAAGAAAAATGTCAAGCATCAGACTCTCTACAAGGGTATCACACTCATCGGCAAGATAAGACTCACAACCCCTCAACATAAGTCGTCTAGCACAAACATAAGAAATAATCCCTATCGTCCCATGACTAATCGCTCCCTGCCACAGGACTAGGGGTATGTCGGGCACGGCTAAAGTAACGATCATGGCAAAATAATCCATGACCGCATGATAGTGGGATAACTAGTCCATGACTAGAATCACATTAAAATCCAACTTATCCAGAATAATAAGATCAGCATAAGTATCAACATCACTATCTCTCACAACACATAATTTGACTAACTGATCCACTACTTAAGAATCATATACGGGAGTAGATACATGCAATAGCACAGATAATAAATCCAGGATCAAATAATGCAAGAGACACTTAAGGCATACCAGAATTGCACCTATGACTATAGCATCCCAAGTCTCAACCTCGGGCCTAGAAGGTACTGCATACAACTGACCACTCCCTCCATCTAGTTGTGCACCTGAACGACCACCTGCCCTTCCTGCCTAAGTACAACCTCGAGCACCATGGTAACCTCCTTTACCTAGCGCACCACCCGTACCTGAGGGATGAATTGCTCTAATAGGAGTAGCTCCCTAGGCTGAAACAACCACCGCCCCATGACTAGGGCACTCTCTATAGAAATGACTAAGAAGTCCACAAGAAAAATAAAACTCACGAGAAGAACAAGAACTCATATATCTGACTGATCTGACATAGATACCATGCCTAGCATGACCCATAGATAAACCTCTCATAGATTGATCACCGCCCTTACTAGGGCGTCCATTGGAAATAAAATGATCCCTATCATTGGTCGAAAGGGCTACTTGAACTGGTCAACTATTAGGATGGAGAGATGGATGTGGAGGATGTCTAGTATATGAAATACCTTCTTTGAATCGGGAACTACTACGACTCCCTCAGACTCTGCCTTGAAACTTTGGCCTTTTATCACGGCCCTCTTTCTGCATGTCCTCCATCACCATAGCATGATGCGCAACCTCACCAAAAGTCCTATCAATAACAACTAAACTCTAAGTAGCCATTCCAAATAGGAAGTCTCAATTCTCTTAGAAAGCATCAAACTCTCCCGTACTTAGTATCCAATAAAGAAGTTGCATGTCTAACCAACTCATGAAAATGATCCTCATATTCAGTGACTATCATAGAACCCTGCTCTAACATAGAAAATAGGTCTCTCAAATTATTTCTTAGGCTACGTGGATTGAACTTCACTAAGAATATTTTGGAGAACTGAGCATAAGAGAGAGAGAAAGATCCAACTAGTCTAGAACTCATAAAACCCTTCCACCAGTGTCTAGAAGACAAGTCTAATAGAAATATTGTGCAATCCATGCCATGGGTCACAACAAGGCCTAAGCCATGAAGCCTATCCTCACAAGCAGTCAAAAACTGAATTGCAACCTCAATAGGAGAACTAGCAAATTTAGGTGGAGCCAACCTCAAGAACCTACCTAACGTCTTCTACTTGTCAGTAGATAGAGTAGGCTGGGTCACAACTAGCTGAATAATTATTGGCTGAACAACAGCTGAAATGGGAGGAACCTCAACTCCAGGAGCTGCTGCTGTAAGATGCACTCCTACTTTGGAAGAATGTGAACTATAAACAATACCTAATAGATAAAATAAAGCATCCCTAAGAAAATAAGAGGGAATGAATCCTTGTGGAGCCTAGGCTGGTACTTGGCCCACCGTTAGCTGTGGTAGAGGAGTC
This sequence comes from Capsicum baccatum var. pendulum, assembly GCA_030864225.1. NCBI lineage: Eukaryota > Viridiplantae > Streptophyta > Magnoliopsida > Solanales > Solanaceae > Capsicum > Capsicum baccatum. The sequence goes on along the minus strand of CM061558.1, from coordinate 165,294,535 downwards.
ACTGGCTCAGATGCAGGAATATGATCTTGAGGATGTATACCTTGATCCCTAATTGGGTATAAATCATGATTCTGGGTCTCAGGACCCTCCTTACATATAATTGAAACAAGTGTCCTGGGCATTTGGGAAAGAGTAAAGTCAACAGAGTATCCTACAAACCAACTCAGACTCTTTGCAAGATAAGAATGAAATAAGTGAAGAACTCCTAAGAATATCCCATAGCCTCCCAAAGATAGAAAACAGACATCAACATTCCAATCCGTTCCGATCTGCAGTACTCTAAACTTGACAATGGGAATTTATAATATGTAAGTCTAAACTGTCTTAGATAGACTCATATATTTGTCTCAAAAGAACGAGTCAAATAAAGATATAGGGGAAAGAGGGAAACTCAAACTCCAAGAGCTCACTTTGTCTTCATATAGTAAATGGGACATGAACTAGTTTAACGACAGAAACATGAACTTGGGTCTGCATAAAAATGTACAAAAGTGTAGTATGAGTACCAAACACGGGTACTCTATAGGCATAATTGGATGACTGAGCTAAATTATAATAGAAAGATGATATAAAGTAAGACAATAACTTAAACTCAAGGTATAGGATCGAACCTGAATCTTTTCCTCTATCACTGTAACAATATCTGTACTACTAAGGTAATATCAAGATATACTATATCAATAGACTTTATAGTTTTCATATCAAATAAGTATCATTTTGGAAGCGTAAAGTCACATACGTAATATTAATCATGTCATCTCAAATTCAACACATAAACATCACTAAAGTAGTAAACATAAGACTTACCATAACGTCCCATACTATCGAGAAATACATGCAAAAGAACATAACCAAGAACTCATCACGGCGTCCCATATCACCAGAGAGTACACCAAAAGAATACAATAAAAAAAATTCATCACGACATCTCATACCAATGGAGAGTACACAAAAATATCAACCAATAATACAATAAAGCACAACTACTCCACACTTGTCGAAGCCACGGGTAGCAGAACCCCGACATGGCTTATTATCGAGAACCACCTCTAATATCTATACCGTAATTTAATAACAACAAAACCAATATTGTTATAGCATAGTTATATATTTACTAAATCTCAAGATCATTGATAAACTTGGTGTTTTAGTCTATTAAAGTTAACCTTCATTCCCATAAGCCACTAGATGAAAAGTCTTATAGTTATTAGTCATAAATTAAGGAACGACTACAAATTACACATACTATTCATTATTCACCTATCATAAGGACATTTTCTAGCAGGCACTCTCATTACAGAAGTCATCAACTAAGCCATCACGACATCACATATTAGAAGTCAACCTTGTTATTCATCATGCAATACTAAGCCCATCACAACCTGAAGGACTAGTTTCCATATTTTAGACAAGTAAGGTCCACCTACTAATTTACTAGACTTCTAGTAGTCAAGTCATAGTTATTCATTAGAAATGAATAGTTGTCATATAAGCCACTTTACTAGGCAAAATTCCATAACATTAACATTATTCCAAGTCGAATAAATTTGCTAGGTAAGCCCTTGGTCCTACACAAGGTTTCATATACCAATTAGCCTTAACCACTAATAGACATAATTTACTTGTAGTTACCAATTAGGGTCAACAAGGAAAAAATCTCTCATTTAGTGAATAAGGACAAGGAATGAATAACAATTTACCAAAGAATACATCATGTCCAAAGTACATAAGCTGTTTGGTCCCATAAGGCCTAACATCTCAAGTATAAATGCATTTATGTAAATTTGCCCCACACGGCATCATAACTCTTTACCTTTTCCAGATTCACCGAGTATCGACATAACATCAATATATCCTCAAGATTCACCGGGCAACATCATAACATCAACATATGTTTCAATTCACCAGGAAACAACATAACATCAACATATCCTCCGAATTCACCGGATAACATCATAACATAAAGATATCCTCCAAATTCACTGAGCAACATCATACATTATTACCTCATATGGAATCATCGGGTATTATCATCACATTAACATGTCTTCTAGATTTACCGAGCATTATTATGCCATTTCATATTTCTCAAGGCAAAAACATATATACACGTACATAGCCAAATCAATAAGAAAATACAAGCCCACAATAAAAAGGGAATAATGATATAAGACAATGTGTATCACCCTAGCTTACTATTAAGCATTACTACATAACAAGAGCATAAATATAAGCATGAGTATGCATATGGTACATACACAATCATCACTTTCCCAAGGTTATCCATATCATGAATACAAGGTAATCAATCTAGTATACGAATTAACAAACCATCAAACACATATATAATTCATTAACCTAGGTTAACCATCAATAATTTCCATTACATAATTGAGACACTCACCTAGCATCTAGGTCTCTAATGAATTTCATAGTTCAAGCTTAAGATGGGTCAAGTCTCACTCTTATATACCAAAAATGCTAAAGTCCACCATCATTACGCTAACATCTACCCGGATTAGGCTAAATTATTTAAATCACACCATAAGTGCTTATCAATCCTTGCTAAGCCTATTGGGTAAACCTTCTTCAAGTATTCCTCCTAAGTCAATCCAACACCAAGATCATTTTCTAACTAACCACTAGCAAGGCCAACATAATACTAAGGTTAGGAGCAACACCATTCTCATCTATAAGAGTAGCTAGAGTATCATCATAATATTCATGAAACTACAAGTAGACTATCCAAGGTTCTAAGCTGAGGGTCAAGCATATCACCTTGCAAATTCAATAACCTATAAGAACCAACTAATCCCAATTATCACTATTCAATAATTTACTATCTAAACCCCACCCAATTTCACAAGATATCAACGATCATACTACAATCAAGATCAATCTAACTTCAAGTAAGCCTAACCTACCTTGAGTCCAAGCATCTCACGAGCTAACAAGATTTTCCTTTTATTGAAGCTCTTTCTTCCATGAGCAAATCTATCAACATTACAATCTAAGAATTACAAGAAGAATAACCATTCCCATTATGGCACTATTATGCCATGGGTTCAAAAGGATACCAAACCCCCAAGTGGGTTTCATCTTTGGAAAAAGAGTTTTCAAGACCAACCCATTGTTCAACTACCTTTAGGGAGTTATAACTATTAAGAAATTTGAGTCAATCAATTAGATTTTGGGCTACAATTGAGTCACAATGATTTGAGGGTTTTGAGTCAAGAAATCATGAAATCAATACTAAACGAGAAGATATTTTTCCTTAGATTGTAGCAAGATTCAATGTCACAAGTTGTTTAAGCTACAATTCAACCCACAAGACTTACATAGAAAATTTCACACTCCATTAGGGTTTTAGGTTTAAGAAGGAGGCACAAAAGACCAAAATCTCATCCAAGACAACACTTAAATAGGCTTTGCTCAGGCCTCGGGTAGTGCCGTCATGCCCTCCACCTAGCTGCAGTGACGGTACCACAGTCACTTCTTGACCATAACGGTCTCTGTATCTTAGGCAACACTAGGTATGGCTAAAGGTTGGAACTTGGTTTCTAGCTTTGGTCAATGCCTCAAGATGCATCAGGGCCCTTTATGAACAAATAAGATATGGAACCTCATAGTTTTTGACATTCCGAATGCGTTGGCTAAGTTGTATTTTGCATACGAGGTTCTTTTACCAAATTTTTTGCTTAGTCGCCAATTAGAACCAATGAATACATCCAATTGAGAAAGTGGTTCGAGGAACCAAACAAATTTCCAGGTAACCATACTATCAGTCCCCACAAGTCACTAGTGACTTAGGATGGCTATAGAGAAGCCATATCAGTAGAAATAAGTAATAATACGGATAATAACCTGAAGGGTCATTACATTGATGAACTAGACATGACCTAAGAGATCAATCACATAATAGGCTTCATGTTACATAAGCTATTTTTGAAAAAATTTGACCAAGTTTCTCATAGTGAATATTCAAAACTTGTACATTTTATTTTTTTTGAATGGTCACAAAAATATTTGGTTTCTTGAATGTGATCATTTTGGGAATATATTGTTACTGTTACTTTTGTTACTTTTGGTGATTAATATGATGTACATTTTATATGTTATGCTAGCTTTATAAAATCATTGTAATAGCATACTATAATATTTTTAAATAGCCTAAAATAACTATCCCAATAGCCTTAAAAACATTCTTGTAGCCTATGTTTAAGTTTTGCAATACCAACAAATAACTTTCCTATAAAGATTATAAAACGGTTTACAGCCATCTCAACAAATAAACTACCGTCTCAATAGAATAATATATATTATGAACTGTTATTAGGACAGTTCTCACTAATCGTCGTAATAGAATATATAACCATCCCAATACATTCTATACGGATGGTTTGAAACCATCCCAACATAATCTTAACTGTCGCTACAGACTATACATAACCGTAACAAAACATAATATAGGAAGGGTGGGTAGCTGTTTATACATAATAAAAACCGTCTCCATAGAGACTACATAACAGTCCTAGTACGTTATATAGGAATGGTTAGTAGCCATTCCAACAGACTTATAACCGTCATAATATCCTATTTATAATGGTCCTAAAATGTATATATAAGGATGGTTTGGAACCATCCCAACATAAAAAAATCATCGTTATTTATTCAATAAAATAATTGTCGTTATAGATGTATGTATAGCGACGGTGTAGGTAACTGGTGCGGAGTACTATCGCGGTAGAGCTAACGTAACGCCATAAATTGTATTGGTTGTTCTAACAATTGCCATAGATCTATGGAGATGATTTTCTTATCTATAAGGATAATATATGGGCCGTCGTCATATCCCCTTTTTTAGTAGTTCGAGTTTACTTTCCATTAACCTTTTATGCAATGCAAGGTTTCAAAAGCAAAGTATATTATATATATCAATGTTTCGAAACTAATTTCACTAGTTGGATAGAGGTTAAAGACAATTCCAAACCACTAAACCATAAAATTTTTGGAAACCCATGTTCCCCTTCAAATTCCCACACCCATGCATTTATCTAATACGAAAACCAAAATTTAAAGCATGAATATCACAATCAAAACATGGTAAAAATGTTCATGTAATATCAAATGTTCATGTAATATCCACTCCTAATCCCTTAAACCATATTCAAAACCCAATAATTAAATCGAGTGGACAATAAAAAAAACACATGTTTTTGTATAAAATTAATTTAGGAAAGAAATACATGTCTGGATACCAAAGAAATTGTGAAATAAAACCACCGATTGAACGCTAAATACTTAATCCTTTGACACCTAGCATTTTGCTTGCTTTAGAAGTTTGAGAAGATAGAATGATGTATATGATTGAGTAATTAAGAATTATGGGCTCTTTTAGGGTGTTTAAAGTCGTGGAAAATAACGAGGTAGAACGAAAAGACAAAAATAACCCCACATAAAATCTACAGAAAACTATCGCTAGTTGTTATTGGTCATGCAAAGACTCATGGTCACTGGTCATGAGTCGTCGGCATGACTCATAGTCCAGGAAAAAACTCAGGTCCACCTCACTCGAATGGTACAATTTAAGTCCTATGACTCATTACCAGACCTTATGACTCGTGAGGACCAAGTAATGACCCAAATAGACACATTAGTCCACCTCATTGGTTTGTCTACAATTAGAACTACATACGACTCATAACCTAAGCCATAATTTGGACAGTGAACACAATCACACAGATAATTTCAGAGTACAAATCCTGAGGTATTACATTACTCCCCCTAGGATCATTCATCCCCAAATGAGAAGGCAAGGCACCCATTAGCAAGATAATAAGAAAGAATGCACACATACACAAACGACAAATTAGAAAGGCCATAAGAAAGAGAATATAAATGATACCTCAAGCATTTTCATTCAATGCGGGGAATAAGAATGAATATTTAGAATTCATGTCCTCTTCATCTTCCCAAGTAGCTTCTTCCACCGTTTGATTCTTCCAAAGGACTTTCACCGAAGCTACATCCTTAGTCATCACCTACTGACTTACTTATCCAAGTTCTCAATCAGGACTTTTTTAAAAGACAGGGAATTTGAAATATCAACATTCTCCACAAGGATAATCAAAGAAGGATCACCCACACACTTTTTCACCATTGACACATAGAAAATCAAATGAATGGAACCCAAATTCGAAGGCAAATCCAACTCATAAGCAACATTCCAAGCTATTCTAAAAATCATATAAGGACCAACATAATGCTGACTAAGCTTTCTTTTCTTGACAAACCTCATCACTCCTTTATAGAAAAAACCTTAAAGAACACATAATCACCTACTTCAAACTCCAATTTTTTTCTCCCCACATATGCATAAGACTTTGGCTACTCTGAGTAGTCTTAAGCCTCTCACAAATCACTTTCATCTTCTCCATGGATTGGTGAACTAAGTTAAGACCAAATTATATAGTCTCACCAACCTCAAACCAACCAATATGAGACCTACACCTTCTACCATAAAGATTCTTAAATGAAGCCATTTGAATACTCGAATGATAATTGTTATTATATGAAAACTCAATACGAGGTATGTTATCCACCTAACTACCTCAAAAATCAAAGACACAGGAACTTAGAATATCTTTCAAAGTCCGAATAGTCCGCTTTGCTTGTCCATCATTTGAGAATGGAAAGTGGTACTAAGGTTCACCTTAGTTCCCAAAACTCTCTAAGACAAATGCCAAAAGTGAGAAGTAAATTATGTGCCTTGGTATAAAATGATGGAAATTAGTGCTCCATGCCGCATGTCAATCTCCAAAATAAATAGCTTAGCATAATCATCTAGAATAGTTAGTCCTCATAGGCAATTGTGAGCAGACTTAGTCATCCTATCCATAATGACCCAAGTTAAATCATACTTATTGTAAGACCATAAAAGACCTGTAATGAAATCCATGTTTGATCATCTCCCACTTCCATATAGGCAACTCTATCTTTTCAGAAATCCCATCAGGCCTCAAGTGTTTAACCTTCTCCTGCTGACAAACCTTACACTTGGGCATAAAATTTTCCAAATCCTTCTTTATATTGCTCTAACAATAGATTTCCTTCAAGTGATGGTATATATTTTTTAAACCCAGATGAACATTATACATAGACTTATGAGCCTCAGCCAAAATCTTTTCTCGTAGCCCCTCAATGTTAGGAACACACAACCTACCTTGAGACCTCAAAATACTATCTCTCCGAATCTCAAATGCCAAGACCATTTGCTGACCCACATAATCCTTAATCTACATTAAAGTTGAATCCAAATCCTATTTTTCCTTCACTTCAGTATCAAGAGATAACTTAACAACCTTTTTAATAATTACTTCTCCCTAATCGGGGTTTGATAACACTAAATCTACAGCTCTCGTAGGAGTGTAAAGCGGTCGTAGTCAAATATAAAACCCAACTGGGTTGGGTATCGATCCCTCAGGGAATAGCTTGGTCAACAAGTAAGCAACGATTACTAGACTTTTAGTGCAAGTCTCGTAAAAAGGAGGGATTGTAAGGTGTAACCAAAATATTAAAGTAAAAACTGAAAAAAGCAAAGTAAAAAGAAAGAATGTTTAGTAGGTTGTAAAACAATGAGAATTGAAGAGTTGGGGTTATGTCCACCTTCTGAGTTTACATCTCTATTAGCTATGAGTTATGCGGAATTCAGACATGCATGTGCTTATAGAGAATTGTATTCGATGGTAAATCCAGGCGTCTTTCGACCTATTCGAGGATTATTTCACTTTAACTCTTTCGAGCTTAAAGCGTATCTAACGGTACAAATTCTCCAAGAGGTTAATCCAGTTACGGCACTAACTTTTTAATAGGGGATGGGACCCTACTACCTTGACATTATCTCTTTTCCAGACATATAACTTTTCTTTCGAACAAGTTAATGGTATACTGGCGTATTCTTGCGTTTGCAACCACAAAGAATTTAGATTAAGATGAAGAGAATAATGATATAAGCAGCATACGTGTCACAAACTCACAAACTCATAGCAATAGATAGTATCTCATACGGCTTCCATAACCCCAACAGAGAGGTTTAGTTACCCATGAGTGTGAAGGAAATCACAATAGACATTGTTATTATACCACAATAAAGATTTCGTGTAGTAGTAGTGTGGTAGGCGTTAGGCGTGAATTCCTAGCAAAGTAACGTTTCTCTTGTTGCGGAAATTAAGAATTGAATAGATGAATAGAAGAAGAATAAAAAGTAGAATTAAAAGTAGTAGTGAATGAATTGTAAGGTAAGATGAGAGTTGTTGATAAGTAGAATTAATAAAAATCTCTAGCAAAATAGGGTATTTATAATACCCATATCCTATTCCTACTAAGCTAATGAAATACTTAACCAAATCCTACTAAGCTAATGAAATACTTAACCCAATTGTACTAGGTTAATGTATCATTATCCTAATCCTAATAAATTACTGCTAGTCCCTAAAATCTTCAGAATTGTTGTTTTAGCCTGGGATAGATTTTCCATGCGCCACTTTTGGTCCTTGGCGTCCAAGACTCCCTTTTCTCCTTTCATGAAGCTTTCTTTGGCATCAATTTATCCATAAAATACTGAATTCTGCATCATTTATACCTGAAACTTTGCTAATCATGTTCGTTAGCTCACTTACAGGAAAAAGGACTAAAAGTGCATGAAATATATAATTTGTTCTCAAAACATTGCTAAAATATGGGTAAAATATAGCACTATAGGCGTGTAAATTCTCCTATCATCAACACCCCACACTTGAAGCTTTGTTCGTCCTCGAACAAACTATCATGTCCATCTAAACATCAACTTAGGGTTTCACAGTATCAACACAAAATATTCTTCAAGACAAGCACAACAATTATCAACAAAGAGTAGTTTTCTGATCATTAGTAGAAACAACTCAACCTCCAACATAGACTCGTGATGGTAGTTAATTCATATCCAAAAGTTAAGGTACAAAGAGTTATACACAACTACCCAAAACTCATCAACCATGTGTGTCTCATAATATATTACCCATAATCACTCACAAGTATAGCATATTTTTCAAACATGGGTATAGAAATATCCTTGCTCTCGCTCTGACAAAGAATTCATATGCAGCAACTGATGACCATAGGCTTTCCCTTAGTGTAATGCTCCACTAAATGTCAGAATGCTAAGCTTAGGATCAACTAGGTCTTTTACGGGTTGTAATGTAGGCTAAGGGACAGGTAGGACTATTTTGGCCAGAAATAGTGACTATGTTCCTAAGAGCTTTAATACATCACATTGTATCATTAACACTTTTCTTTCGAACAACCTTTCTACCTTCTTTTATTCTACCACCCTTTTTCTCCTCTTTTGTTTTTCAATTTTAAACAACTTTTCAGCTTTCCTTTCCTTTTTCTTTTCATAACATACCTCTTATGATAGCAATTCTTTTTCATAACAACTTCAAGAACCATTACATTCTAAAGCATCATACTTACCCAACTTCCTCTTATTTTGTCACATGACTTTACACTTTAAAGCACTTAGGAATTTGGATCAAATTATGGTCTTGAAAAAAATGGATTAGGCTTATATATGAGGCTGTCAAAGAACATAGGCTAAAGGCTCAAAAGGGTTTAACTAGGATGATGTCCATGGGTATGTTAGAATGAGGGTATACAATTACAGGTTGCCAAAGAAATGCCTAAATCATCTCCTAAACTTGCACTCTTTATTTTCGCTTTACATACATACCAGGCAAGTTCTAGCATCAGCCACAAACATAGAATATACAATATCCTCACACACACAAGACACATGGTCGACTTTATTGGGAGTAGTATAGACTCTTGACCTAACAACTGAAGGAATTATACCACACAATATCACATAGTGAGTCACAATTAGAGCCTAAACGTCTCAATAGTCATGATTTTAGCACAAACTCTTGTTATAATCTCATGCTGCCTATTAGAATAATTTCATGCGAAGCTAAGTAAAAAAATTTAACTACAAAAAAATGAAAAATGAAAAAAAACTCAAACAAACAAACATAAATAAATGAAAATGCGGATAAAGGAGTATAGCATGCAAATACCTCCACACTTAGATGGGACACTGCCCTCAGTGGAAAATAAATACGAAGAACCTGGTCAGTCGGACTCCTCCTCTATGTCGGGGGTCATACCCCCTTCGTCGGAATCATCATAGGAGTCGTCGTCATCAGAATTCTCCTCCACGTCGGAGTTTGGCATTCGTCGCTCATCATCGGTCGGCACATCGTCATCAAGAGGTTCCTCAAAGTATGTACCCAATCCACACATCTCCCTTGCATGCACATTCATTGGATAGTCATGATCCAGCTGTTGGAGCTCTGAAGCAGTTGGAACACGTCCACCACTCATCATTGTGAACCGAGTCATGCCATAAAGATAGAAAAAGAAACTCTCATCCCGAGCATGTCTCTCTGTCGTAGTAAGGTTGACGCCATGTGTGGTTTCAGCATCTTTAACCTTTGTGAGGTCAACCTTCTTTGGATTGTGTGGAAGTCTATGATCAGCCGGTTCCTCTTCGATGTCTTCCTTCCTCAAGATTGCAGTCAACAAGTTGCCAAAACTTAAATGGGACCGCTTGTGTAGCCTGGCTTTCCGCATGGTGGATCGAATAATTGCCCCAAAGTTGATAGGGGCATTCGTCATCAGCACGTATATCAAGCACACTCTATCTCTTGTTATCTTGGTGTAATGGGTCCCTGGTATGAGGCAAGAGTTGACAATACGCAACCATATCATTGCTTCCCTATTCAAAGGAGCATATGGGAAGGGGTTGTGTCGTCCGGTGTATTTTTGTCTGCTCCACCTTGCCATGGATCTACTTCCACAAAGTGTGTGTCGAATTGCTCTATATGGAGGTCTACTGTACAGCTCTTTGAATGGTGATGGATCGACTGAAGGCAAGCCAAGAAAGGAATTGAAGAAATCCGCATTGAGTTGTAAAACTTGGCCCCGAATCTTGACCTCGCTGCCTGTGGTTTTCGGCGACCAGTTGGCATAAAATTCTCTTGTCAAATCAAGATTACATTCTCCCATGTCTGGAAAGAATAAATCAAGATGTAATGCCATGATCTTGGCCAACATGCGCGGCTCCTTCTTCGCTAGGCTTTCCTTGTTTATCAAGTCCACATGAACATATTTTCTTTCCTTGTTGTTCCTATACCATTCCTTCGCTTCCTCCTCAAGAACCCATTTTATTCCAAACATGCGGCGTGGTAATTGCATTGAGGATGATTCTCCTTGCTCTTTGCGGCCTCTTTTCTTGCCTTTTTGGGAAGTGGTAGCCTTATCTTTGCCTTGTCTTGCTTTGGGTGCCATTGTACCTGAGACTTAGAACAATGTTCATGTTAGCATCATCTCAATGGATACAATATATACACAAGCAATAGGGGTACCACCCCACACTTAGATTGTTGATACAAATTAGTGAAGTAAAAGTGGTCGATTACTTAGACTTCATCGACATACATTTTAGGTGATATATTCCAACAATCAAATCAGAGATGTCACCCTTCTTGTAATCTTTGCAATACTTTCATGATGGATATAGCAAGACTACTACATAGGGATTACATGAAGGTATAATATCTAACAATAATCACAACCTCCTATGTTGGCAGGCCACTATAAGTCCCATTCCAATGAACAAGTCATTCCAACATTTAAGTATTCAAGTGACAAGATTATGCAATGTTAATGACTATGGCAATTCCGTAAGTAGTATAACAATGCATCAAAATAAAATTCAAGTTGGAAACAAGTTAAGATTATCCCAACGTATATGTTCACTCACTTGGTTGTGTATCAACAATTCAAACACATTCTTATCACCAATATTTCTTCAAGATTTAGCAATTCATAACAGGCATGATAATGTAGTACTTACGAAAAATAAATGAAGAACAAAGAAGTACTTACTTGATTAATGCCTTTGGTTGATGTTCTTGTGAAGAATTAGAGCAAAAGGAAAATTTTTGAGATGATTTGGAGAGTATGTGCGGCGCCCAGTTAGGTTTTTCAATGTGTTTGTGTTTCAAGACTAAGTCTACTATTTATAGAAAAAGGTTGGGTCGGGTTTTGACCCATTTAAAATCGGTTTTGGAGACAAAGAGTGACCATAGGCGGCGCCTTTAGCTTTGCCTATGCTTGGCATAGGCGGCGCCTTTTGCTTTGCCTTTGGTGAGCATAGGCGGCGCCTAGTGCAAAGCCTTTAGTGACCATAGGCGGTGCCTTTCACTTTGAATTTGAGATTCAGAGACAAAAGGCTTTATCATAGGCGGTGCCTATGCTATGGCATGCTTGAGCATGGGCGGCGCCTATGCTATGGCACACTAGATTCCGAGACCTTAGGCCATAGTATAGGCCTTGCCTTGTTCGTGGCCTAGTTTTACCTAGGCCTAGCCTTGTTTGATGCCTATATTTTCATGAGCAATGCTCAATCCATGGCCTTTTGCATCTTCATTCCTAACTTACCACCTTTACCATGCAATCCGTCCAAATCGAAATTTGAAACCGATCTCCTCGTTGTATACCTCTTGCACCTACATTTGCTCAAAACCAATGAAAATGATTAGTACGATGGGTTGCCTCCTACCAAGCGCCTTAGTTTTGGTCGTGGCACGACTCTTCTTTTTGGATTTTTATTAATCAAAAGCAAAACACATACTAGAACAAAAAAAATGAAAAACGATAAACGATGGGTTGCCTCCCATCTAGCGTCTTATTTATTATCACGGCACGACATAGTTACCTCGAGTACTTAGACTTCGTCGAGATAAGTGATGGCCATATAATTTATCGAATCAAGAGGACCGATATAGGGTTTAACTCGTTGGCCATTCACTTTGAAGAGAACACCATTGGTGTCTTCCAACTCAACTACTCCAGACGAGTAGACTTGGATAACTTTGTATGGACCAGACCACTTGGACTTTAACTTACCTGAGAATATCTTCAATCTGGAGTTGAAGAGAAGCACCATATCATCCTTTTGAAAGTTTCGTCGAACAATCCGCTGATCATGATACTTCTTCATCCGCTCCTTGTATAGGTCCGATCTCTCATTAGCATGTAGACGGAATTCATCCATCTCGTTCAGTTGCTCCAATCTCAGATTCATTGCATCATCCCAATTCAGATTCAATCGCTTTAATGCCCACAATGCCTTATGCTCAAGCTCAATGGGTAAGTGACAAGCCTTCCCATAAACTAGTTGATAAGGGGACATGCCAATTGGTGTTTTGAATGCAGTCCTATAGGCGCATAGTGCATCGTCCAGCTTCCGAGACCAATCTGTCCTATTAGCATTTACTGTTTTAGCAAGGATTTGCTTGATCTCTCAGTTGGAAACCTCTACCTGGCCGCTAGCTTGTGGGTGATAAGGCGTGGCTACCTTATGTTGCTTGACACCATATTTTGCCAACACGGATTTGAATAGCTTGTTGCAAAATTGAGATCCTCCATCTCTTATAATAGTACGTGGTACTCCAAAGCGAGAGAAGATATTTCTCTTTAAGAATGCTACAACACGCTTTCCCTCATTGTCGGCCAACGCTACAGCTTCAACCCATTTTGAGACATAATCTACAGCAACTAGGATGTACTTCATTCCAAACAAATTTACGAATGGACCCATGAAATCAATACCCCAAACGTCAAAGAGCTCTACTTCAAGGATTTTTGACATGGGCATCTCATGGTGTTTCGAAATAGCACCTTGTCTTTGGCATTGGTCGCATCTTCTAACAAAGTCGTAGGCATCTCTGAATATCGAAGGCCAATAATATCCACTTTGCAATACCTTTCTTTCTGTCTGATTACCTGTGTGATGTCCACCAACTTGGGAAGTGTGGCATGTTTCCAATATATTAGGCACCTCTACATGGGATATACATCGTCGAATAACACCATCCGCACATCGTCGAAACAAATATGGCTCATCCCAAAAGTAGTGTTGTACATCATGCATAAACTTCCTCTTTTGATGGTAAGATAAGTTTGCAGGTATCACATTACTCACCACAAAATTTGCAAAGTCAGAATACCATGGTAATCCTTCCATTGGTGCTGCTAAGATCTCCTCATCAGGTAATGCATCATCAATCTCGATTTCAAGCTGCGCCACATGCTCGTTCTCGAGTCTAGATAGATGGTCAGCCACTTGGTTCTCACAACCTCTTCTATCTTTAACCTCGAAATCAAATTCTTGCAGCAGCAAAACCCATCGAATTAGTCTTGGTTTTGCATCCTTCTTTGTCATTAGATACCTTAGAGCTGCATGGTCTGTATGAACTATCACTTTGGTACCCAACAAATAAGCTCGGAACTTCTCAAACGCATACACAACCACTAGGAGCTCTTGTTCTGTGACAGTGTAGTTCTTTTGGGCTTCGTTCAGGACCTTACTCGCATAGTAGATAGGATGAAATAGCTTCTCCTTTCTTTGTCCAAGTACAGCACCAACGGCTACCCCACTAGCATCACACATGACTTCGAACGGGAGACACCAATCTGGTGCTACCATGATAGGGGGTTCAATTAGTTTTTCTTTGAGGCATTCGAATTCCTTCACACAATCTTCATTGAAGTCAAACTTTGCATCTTTCTCCAAGAGTTTGCACAATGGACTAGAAATTTTGGAGAAGTCTTTGATAAACCGTCGATAGAAACCTGCGTGACCGAGGAAACTACGAACACCTTTCACAGAGATTGGGGGTGGCAGCTTCTCAATAACTTCAATTTTCGCTCGATCCACCTCAATTCCTCTTTCGGAGATTTTATGCCCAAGAACGATACCTTCTTTTACCATAAAGTGATACTTCTCCCAATTCAGCACTAGGTTGAACTCTACACATCTTATTAATGCCATGCTTAGGTTTGACAAGCACGCTTCAAAAGACTCACCAACAATTGAAAAATCATCCATAAATACCTCCAAAGTGTCTTCAACCATATCAGAAAAAATGGACATCATACATCGCTGAAAGGTGGCTGGTGCGTTACATAGCCCGAATGGCATACGTTTGAAGGCAAACGTACCATATGGGCATGTGAACGTTGTCTTCTCTTAGTCTTCGGGAGAAATACAAATCTGATTATAGACGGAATAACCATCTAAGAAACAAAACCATCCTTTCCCCGCTAATCGATCTAGCATTTGGTCCATAAATGGCATTGGAAAGTGATCTTTGAGTGTCCATGAATTTAGCTTTCGGTAGTCCATGCATACCCTCCATCCGGTGACGGGTCTAAGTGGAATAAGCTCATTCTTTTCATTCGCGACCACCGTCATGCCTACTTTCTTGGGAACACATTGTACCGGGCTTACCCTTGTACTATCAGAGATTGGATACACAACTCCTGCATCTAACCACTTAATTATTTCTTCTTCACCATTTCTTGCATAGGTGGGTTTAGACGCCTTTGATGCTCAATGTTGGGTGTGCAATTCTCTTCAAGCTGAATCTTGTGTGTACAAATCCCAGGTGGAATACCAATAATATCCGCAATGGTCCATCCAATGGCTCTTATATACTTCCGTAGAATAGCAATGAGAGCTGCAACTTGTTGCTCACCCAAATCTGTCACCACAATGACTGGAAGTGTATTTCCGCTTCCTAAGAATGCGTACTTTAAATGACTTGGCAGCTCCTTCAATTCTAACATGGGTGGCTCTTCAATAGATGGCTTAGCTGGTGGTGTGGGTCAATTTTTGAGATCAAGGTCCAGCTTCCTGGGAGCATGGCGATATGTCCCTAATCCTGATAGAGCACAAATAGCTTCTTAACAATTTTCAGCATCCTTACTCTCACCATTCAAAGTCGCCAATGGGTCATCAATCAGTTGTTCCTCTTCAAGTAATTCTTTCTCATCATCAAAGTAAGCATCAGTCACCGAGAATACATTCAGCTCTTTGGGTTGCTTCATTGATTTGCAAACATCAAAGCGAACTACTTCGTCATTTATTCGGAATGAAAGCTCATTAGCTAAGCACACTTCCCGTAGCAAGGAAAGGGCGTCCCAAGATTATGGGAATTTCTGAATCTGCCTCACAATCCAAAATAACAAAGTCTGCTGGAAAGATGAATGAAGAAACCTTTACCAATACATCACATAGAATACCAACAGGTCGTTTTACCGACCTATCCGCCATTACGAGACTCATATTGGTTGGAGTAGGATCACCCAACCCCAACTTTGTATAGATAGATAGTGGCATCAAATTAATGCTGGCTCCTAAATCACATAATGCCTTGGAAAAATTTAAAGATCCAACGGTGCAAGGAATAGTGAAAGCACTGGGGTCAGCCTTCTTCTGAACTATTGATCGGGTCGCGATTGCGCTGCAGTGATGAACATCATCTTTCAACTCATAACTTGCTGCCCGCTTCTTTGTCAGAAGATCCTTCATAAATTTCGCATACCCAGGCATTTGTTCAAGTGCCTCCACCAATGGAACATTAATGGTCAGCTGCTTTAACATAGTCATGAATTTGCTGAACTTCGTGTCATCCGCCACATTCTTCAATCTTTGAGGGAAAGGTGGTGGTGGGTATGGAATTGTTCTCTCTACGGCTTTCTTCTCCTCTTGCTTCTGTTTTTCAGATTTTTCAGGTTGCAAATCATTGGGGTTGACGTCATGGACGTCGTGGCCTTGTTCTGCGGATGCTTCTCCTTTCGCTTTATCATCAATATCCGCTGCTTCGTCAACCACTTGCTTGCTTTTTGCTGAAGTTTCCAGCACCTTACCACTTCGAGTAGTAATGGCCATGCATAACCCATCATTCCTTGGGTTTTGCACAGTATCGCTAGGTAAAGTGCCAGCCTTTCTTTGATTGAGTGTTGCTGAAAGTTGGCTCAATTGCTGCTCTATTTTCTTGATTGAAGTGGAATGAGAATCAACTATTTGTTTCATAGAGGACAAATCATTAACTACCTCCGTTACTCCCGCGCTTGTTGCTTCCACTCCTTTCAATATTTTAGCCAGCATGTCTTCCATACTTCCAGAATTAGATGTGGTGGCATCACGTCTTCCAGGGGGAACGTACAAACCACTCTTTTCATTCTTGTTCTTCCAACTTCCTTGGTCCTTGTTTCCAGATTTATCATAGTAGTTCCGAACTTGGTTTCCTTGGGTATTCCCTCAGAAACCCCCCTAATTGTTCAAGTAGTTGGCCTCTTCTTCCAAATCAGATTCGTCTCTTCCTTTTGACGCAATAGCTTTGACTTTTCGGTCTTCCCTGATAATAAATGCTTTGTAAGAAGATCCATTTGTGTTTTCATGTGCGCCATATCTTGATCACGTTCTTCTTCTCTTCTTCTTTGGTCTGCAGTCATGCCAATAGATAAAGTGGGGTTTGCTACCTCAGAATCCCTGGTATTCGAAGATCTACTTTGCTTAGTCATACGGTCTAGCATATTGTTTACTTGACCAAAGGTGAGGTCCATAAAAGATCCTCCAACCGCATTATCCACCACTGGTTTAGTTATTGAATTCAAGGCTCTGTATAATATCTTCATTAGGTGAACATTAGTCATGTGATGGTTTGGGCATCTCGCTAGCTTTGTCTTGAACCTCTCCCATGTTTCATGAAGGGCTTCAGTTGGAAGCTGACGAAAGTTGCTGATTTCATCTCTCAATTGTGCTCTTTTGGATGGCGAAAAGAATCTTTCTAGTAAAGCGTCTCTCAATTGCCTCCAATTTGTAATAGAATCAGGAGTCCGCCCATTCAACCATAGAGTTGCCTCCCCAGACAGAGACAATGGAAATAGACATAATCGAATTGCATTCTGACCAACACCAGGATTGTCAAACAACTTGCATGTAGAAATAAAGTTGATGAGATGCATATTCGGATCATCGCCTGCTAGTCCACCAAATAATCCCTTGAGTTGCAATAACTGAATCATGGTGCTTGTGATGTTGAACTTGGCTCCGGGCGCTAATGGTGGAGGAATAATGGCTCCTGTGGCTCCGGCTCCATCAAGATCATCATCATCGTCATCAAAAGCTGGTTGCATGGGTTGGCGATCATACCTAAACCGAGTTTGATGACCTCTTCTGTTGGCAGGTGTTGCGATTTCAGCATCATGCCTTGGGTTTAGTAACTCGTCATCACCTAAATACTCATCATCAGGATTTGTTGCTCGCCCAGGGTTATCAATGTTTTGTTGGTGTACTTGGGCGGCGGCAAGAGCAGCTAATCTTGCCTGCTCCTGTTGAGCAGCCATCCTTTCGATTTCCGTTTGTGCCTCCATTCTGCCAATTCGTTGTGGTTCAGGATTGATAGGTAATAACGGTTGACCAGAACTTTGAGTATGGGGCATGCACTGAAAAAAAACCTGCAGTAAACAAAAACAAAAACTAAAAGTAAAAGTACAAGAATCTTTTACCAAAGGGTCTAGTAATTATCACAAACTTAATTGACACTCGTATTCCCCGGCAACGGCGCCAATTTTTGATAACGCTCAATCTACAGCTCTCGTAGGAGTGTAAAGCAGTCGTAGTCAAATACAGAACCCAACTGGGTTGGGTATCGATCCCTCAGGGAATAGCTTGGTCAACAAGTAAGCAACGATTACTAGACTTTTAGTGCAAGTCTCGTAAAAAGGGGGGATTGTAATGTGTAACCAAAATATTAAAGTAAAAACTGAAAATAGCAAAATAAAAAGAAAGAATGTTTAGTAGGTTGTAAAACAATGAGAATTGAAGAGTTGGGGATATGTCCACCTTCTGAGTTTACGTCTCTATTAGCTATGAGTTATGCGGAATTCAGACATGCATGTGCTTATAGAGAATTGTATTCGATGGTAAATCCAGGCATCTTTCGACCTATTCGAGGATTATTTCACTTTAACTCTTTTGAGCTTAAAGCGTATCTAACGGTACAAATTCTCCAAGAGGTTAATCCAGTTACGGCACTAACTTTTTAATAGGGGATGGGACCCTACTACCTTGACATTATCTCTTTTCCAGACATATAACTTTTCTTTCGAACAAGTTAATGCTATACTGGCGTATTCTTGCATTTGCAACCACAAAGAATTTAGATTAAGATGAAGAGAATAATGATATAAGCAGCATACGTGTCACAAACTCACAAACTCATAGCAATAGATAGTATCTCATACGGCTTCCATAACCCCAACAGAGAGGTTTAGTTACCCATGAGTGCGAAGGAAATCACAATAGACATTGTTATTATACCACAATAAAGATTTCGTGTAGTAGTAGTGTGGTAGGCGTTAGGCGTGAATTCCTAGCAAAGTAACGTTTCTCTTGTTGCGGAAATTAAGAATTGAATAGATGAATATAAGACTTAACTCCTTCTGAGTAAATACATATTTCAAACTTTTATGGTATAAAATTGATGTCTACATAAACCCCATATAGATAATGGCAGTATATCATGAAATCATAAACCATCGTCGGTTACTCTAAATCATAAGTGGGATAATTTCTCTCATGAACCTTAAGATATCTAGAAATATATGCCAACACCTAACTATTATGCATCAATACACAACCCAGTCCCACACGGGACCCATCATAATATACAAAAAGACTACCAGTTCCCTTAGATAGGGTAAAAACCAGATCAGAGGTCAACTTATCATTAAAATTTTGAAACTACCCTCACAAGAATCATACCACAAAAAATTCGCCTTTTTCTGAGTAAATCTTATCAACGGAGCAGCAATAGAAGAGAAGCTCTTCACAAAAATACCTAGCAAATCCCAGGAAGCTGCAAATGTAGATTGGAGTCATGGGTCTTGACCATTTATTAATCGCCTCCACTTTCTATGTATCCACCTTGATTCCCACACTAGAAAAAATATGTCTAAGAAAAGTCACAACATTCAACCAAAACTCACACATAATGAGTTTAGCATACAACCTTTGATTCTTAAGAATTCGCAACACAATATTTAGCATACAATCTTTGATCCTTAAGAGTTACAACACAATTAAGAGGTAATTAGATCCTCCTCACTCATAGAATACACCAAGATATAACCAATAAACACTATCACTAACAGATCTAAAAACTATCTAAATACCCAATTCATGAGATCTGTAAAAGCAACCAAAGCATTATTCAACCCATATAACATAAACAGGAATTCATAATGACCATACTGGGTTGGGAAAGCAGTGTTGGGAATATCAATTTCCTGAATCTTCAATTGATGATAACCCAAATAAAGGTCAATCTTAGAAAAACATCTAGCACCTTGAAGATTGTCAAAAAGATCATCAATCCTAGGACGAGGGTACATATTCTTCACTATAACCTTATTCAAATATCGATAATCAATACATATCTAAAGAGACCCATCTTTCTTATTCACGAAAATCATGGGAGCACCCCATAGAAAGATAATAGAATGACTAAATCCCTTATTGAGGAGATTCTTTAACTGCTCTTTTAGCTTTTTTAATTTAGCCAGAGCTATTCTATATTAAGGAATAGAGATAGGATGGCTATTTGATAGAAGATCAATCCCAAAGTATATTTCCTTATCGGGAGGATTGGTAGAAAGATCCTTGGGATACACTTTAGAAAATTCACTAACCATCGGGATAGATTGCAAAGAGGGACCCTCAAAACTAGAATCCTTGAACCAAGCTTAATGATAAAGACACCCTCTGGAAATAATTTCCCGGATCAAGGATAAAAATGAACCACCCTTTAGGCACTAAAAAAATTCCATCCTATTCAATTACTGGTTTATTAAGAAATTGTTAACTGACCTTTTTTGTCCTACAATCCATAGAAGCATAGCACGATTGAAACCAATCCATCCCTAAGATTATACTGAAATCTACCGTATCAAGCTATACCAAATGTATGTCTTCCTATGAAAGATATACATGACATATCCCCAAGAGATCCTTTTAGAAACTATAAAATCACCCACCAGAGTAGACAAAAAAAGGGTTGAAAATACTTTTAGGACCAAAACCAAAATACACAACCACATAAGAGGTCATATAAGAAAGGGTAGACCCATATCAAGCAAACAATAAATATCTCGAGAGAAAAGTTAAAATATATTGATAACAATATTAGAAGATGCCTTAAATTCCTAAAAGCTAGCAAGAGAATAGAGATAATTCCCGCCAGTGTTGTACTTAAAATAGCACCCTTTGGCTCTAAAGCCAAAGAAGTGGAAGCCAGAATCTTATTAGCTCTAGTGGCTACCTTAGCTGCAAGATAGTTCTTTTACATATATCCAGGTTGACAACAATGGAATCAAAAGTTTATTCCCTCATTACTATAACCATGATGAAGTTGTCCACAAAATCTACTATGAGGATATAGTCGGGTTGACTGAGCTCTACTAGCTTGAGACTAGGCACACTGTACCTTAGGACCATTACTAGTCTGAAAACAATGATCAACAGACTACATAGGATAGGGTACACAAGCCAAAGAATATTAACCATAAGCTCCCTAAGTCTTTTTCTTGCTCCACTGTCTACCATATCTTCGACTACTCTACTGACCTTTACCCTACACTGAATACCTGAACTTATTTTTTGTCTCTACCCTATCTTCTCTTGTATCTTCTATTCATACTATATCTGCTGTATATAAACTACAAGCTTGTACATATCTATGTAATTATTCAACATAGCAGTGTTACACTCTAATACTAAGTCATGAGACAACCCAAAAGAAAATTTTCTTATCTTTGTCATCATAGAAGACACCAACTCAGTAGCATAATGAGGGAATTACTTACAAAAAATCATAAAAGTCTCCTTATCTTAAATATTGTAGCTTGAGTGACCTTAGACAGAGGAGAAACAAAACAAACATGATTAAACTCAATACACTAAGATGTCCAACTGGGTAAGCAAGTGAATGGACTGATGGAACTCCACATTAGAGATGTCCCCTTAAGATGGTTGATCATAAGCATCACAAGACAAAAATCATGAGGAGGACTAGTGTGGACAGATGAAACTCCATGTGGGGTAGTACTATCAAGAGCAAGAACCCTAGAACGGTTCTGCACTTTATAAGCAGCGCGAGTTCCATCTACATTATCCTCAAGTAGGATAAATGTTTTAGAGGAGTTTCTATGAGCATCTTATCTTTGGGAAGGCAAGATCTGAAATGCGAGTAAGTCAGAGATTAGAGAAATTTTAAGACACCAGACTCTGTAGCTCAAAATATAATGCAAGAAAGGAAAACATTCCTAAATGCCTCGTAGACTCCTCCTTATAAGTATAATACACTACACACCCATAAAAATAACTCTACTAAACATAGCTTATGACACCCAAAGAACCTGGACCTATGCTCTTATACAAGGTTGTCATGATCAAACCCGAGCCTACTCACGATGGGCATCTCCGGTCCACCGAGGGTTGGAGACCACCCTTTTTCTTAGTTTTATGAGCATAAAAAAGATATTAGCCGAAGCAATCCAAATATATTATGAAAGATAGATGAATAACTTAATAGGAACTATAAGTCTATTTTCCATAAAAGTTTTTAACAAAATCGAACATCAACCTAGGTCGGGATATGCCCCCGACTATAGCCAAGAAAAAAAGAATCAAATTTTGATTTTCTAGGATAACATAATGAAACTAATAGGTAATAGTCCATCTGGAAGAAAGAGGCTCTATACATTAAGATGACCAACGGATGAACTAGAACCACCTAACTCTATATAAAGTAACTAAAGAACCCCTAAGACTACATCATAAAATGGTGCAGGTTCTAGGGACAGTTAGTGGGATGAGCACTAATATGTAACTCGATAAAGAGATAAAATAAGGGCATAATCAAATCAGTTCAAAATGATTCAAAAATTATATGCACACATTCATATATACATATATATATAAGATGTTGGGATAGGGAACAAGGTTTAAACATGAGGTTTAAAATTATTATCCTTGAATGTTTAGCTATAACCCTCCTATGCACACCCACGGGCTTTATGGGTTCAACTCTCTCTACTAAAAGGGGTCCCATTGGGTTTTAGTCACATAAACCAGGAAAAAGAGCCCCCCTAGAAAAAGTGGTTTCCAGTATTGGTCCCCCAGGACATCCAACTTCACAATAAGCTACACAACCCAAGTTAAGACTAATTAAAATTATTTAACACATAATCCCAACCATAAACAAGGAGTCTTTTAATAACTCATTTAACATTGGTATTGTTATACGAAAATAAAGATAATGTTGTAAGATAATTTCATTATCCCACTCCAAAATCAATTAGCCAAACTGAATCCAAAGTTTCCAATTTAAAACCAATACATGGCCACTGATACAAGTGTGACTAAGAAGATAAACGTGTATACAAATGCAGCAAAGGATCATCCTAGGAAGTACAATGTTGAGACGTGATAAGGATCAAAGACACACCAATGCTGCCCTATTTGCTTATTTGTTACACTAGAGGGGCGCCCCCTTTTCATTAAGGGTCTTTTGGGCATTTTATCTTTTATGTAACAAGGAGACTATATATAGTTTAGTAGTAGGGATTTTCATTAGTTAGTTGATTATTGTTGTAAGTCTTGACATTTGAAACACTAAAGTCCTCTCTCTACTTGAGGCAAACCGAAACTTATAACTAGGATAGCAATTCAAGGGTGGAATCTCTTGTGATTACTTTTTTTTGAGAAACCTTTGTGCTTGAGTGGTGCAATCCGATCTTGTGTCATCGTAAAATTTAGGTTATCGTGTGTGAAGGTGTTAGGGGTCTTAGAGTTTAATGTACTCTTTGGTTACTAGGATTTACACCACATTTGTCTAACTATCTATCCCTTTGCTTTTGTTTTCATCTTGTAGTAGTTGTGTCTTGTCCTCTAATAATTGTTGGTTGTTATTATTGTAAGCTTATTGTTCATAATATTAATGTAGTGTTGTTTCAATATTGGTTTGGTTATACACGTTATTATCTCACCATTGTTGAAGCATTCTCGGATTTTTTTTTCATAGTTGTGTTGTCATTCTTGGCTGAGACTTGGTTCCTTGGGCTCTTAGGTTGTGGTGTATTTTGTGACATTTTAGGGCCTGTTTAGTGTCTTGTTGGGTTTTCAAGGTATCATTTTGTATCAAATCTAAGGCTGGTTGTGTTCCTACGCTACAAATCTTGGGCTCTCTTAGTCGAAAAAAATCAAAAAAATAGATTGAAGTTTTCTTGTTGTTGGCCGAGTGTTTTTTGTTGTTGTTGTATTTGGTTGAGATTTGTGTCTAGGTTTGATGGTGTTTTGTTGTATTAGTTTGTTTCTACTGTTGGTTCTATTTATCCTCAACACTTGTTGAGTCTACCAACCAAATTCTTGAGCAACATTCGAGTTGTGTTGTAGTTTTAAGTAGACGATTTCTTATCGTTGTTGTTAATGTTCATGTTGGGTTCTTATGTAGTGTTGAAGAATTTGTTGTTTGATCTTGAAGAGAGAAAAGAACTATAATACTTTGTGTTTGTGTTGAAAATAATTTCAGGACAACACCAACGTATAAATAAAGAAAAAGAGCCCTCCAAAAAGCAAGTTACCAAAAAAAAGTAAGACACTTTTCAAACTTAGACAAAAGAGGAAAGAGACAAGAGTACCCCAAAAAGTTGTCTTCCCAAAAGAGTGCAACTTGGTAGAAAGTTTGTGAAAAGTTTTTTTGACTCTTGAAAAGAGAGTCTTAAGTCTTGTAAGCCTATACCATAGCTGAAATATATTCCTCAAAGGTGTAGTATTGAACATCAAAGTCTTGGAACAAATTCTCTTCAACAACAACGTGTGTTTTTGTCTTGTAAACTTGTTTAGTTTTCTTGTTGTCGTTTTTGTGGTGGTGTTGCTTGTGGTTCAAAGACTTGAACCTTTTTTGGTGCTTTTTGTGAGACATTATGGTCTGTTTTTTGTTCCATGGAATCCGAGACCTCACACTCTCAACCCACTGGGGAACACAATGCTACTAGTATCATTTTGGCTCGCCTTGAAGCTATGTCTCGAGACATGGCTAGGATGACCGCAGATATAGAAAAACTAGATTCGGATGTGGTATAAATGAAGGGTGAAGTTTCAATTATGGGTGGGAGATTGGAGAGAGTAGAAATCCAAAGAATCTGACCTTCTACCTCTCAACACATTTTCCAACTAGTACACCTGAGGCCATGCACCAAATGCTATATCCACCTATTGCCACAAATCAAACCAACCCTTACTCCCAAAACCAAGATCATGATAGACCAAGCCACCCTTCACTTCACCAAGTCCAATAAGAAGGACTTGGTACCCAAATACCACCACCAAACCTGATCCTTCCTATCCAAAATCCACTTGACCAAAGACCTCATTATACAAATCAAATCCCGCTGCTACAAGCTCCACTTAACGCAAATAGACCCGTCCATGTTAAGGGGTATGGTAGAAGAGAACAAAATGCTGGTTATGGACCATATGATGATGTTTACATAAGAAGGGAGGAGCTGAGGGGTAGGCAATGTGTTCCAAGGGAAGTTTGTAGCCGAGAAAGAAGAGTTGGTCTTTGGAGCCAACAAGGGAACCAAAACCATGATGTAGGGCTAAATACCATCAAGGTGGGGCTTCCAACCTTCAAAGGTGAGAGTGATACAGAAGAGTTTCTAGCTTGGTAGTCCGCTTATGAGAGAATCTTCCAAGTTAATGACCTTACCGAGGATAAAAAGAGTTGTTATGTGATTGCACATTTTGAGGGCTATGCTACTATGTGGTGGGAGTATATGAAGCAATTTGGCAATGTTTTCATTGAGGGGCAGCCCCCTACTTGGTTTATGTTAAGGTATCTCATGAGACCAAGGTACTTACCCGAGAGTTACCATCAAGATCTACTTGATAAGTTGTATAACTTGAGGCAAGGGAACAAAAGCGTCATGGCTTACTATGATGAGTTCCAACAACTCATTTTGAAACTTGATCACTGAGGGGAGAAAGTGAGCCATGACATTATGGATTCAAGGTTGGGTTGAATAGGGACATTGCCTTATGGTTGACACTTCACAAGTTTGACACTATTGATGCCATCTTCCAAGCTGCCTTAGATGTTGAGAAGGAATTACAGGAGCAACCGAGTGTCAAGCTCAAAGGGAAATATCCCTCGGGTTGGAACAAGGACAAAAATGACCCATATAATATGGAGAAACCTAAGGAAAAGGCTGCCAAAGACAAGAACAAGGCTCACCAATGGTACCCTCCGATAAATGAAGGTAAACCATATTTCTCTTCTAGTTCTAAGGGCTTTCAATGTTTTAAATTCCAAGGCTTGGGACACAAGGATAACGAGTTTCCAAATAGGAGAAATGTTATCCTAAGGGAGGGAAAATTATACTTTATTAGGGAGGAGCTGGTACTTGAACCAAAGGATATTCATGATCAATCTCAAGATGGAAAGAAGGTAGAACCCCAGGAGCCAAAGGAGGGGGATGAGAAAGATGTTTGGTCGTGTGAAGGTGAGATTGTACTGCCTATGTATATGGAAAGGAATGTCATTCTTAGTGAGGGTATGGAATAAGAATCCAAGAGTGAGGAGGATGAAGAAGAAGAGAATCCGAGAGTTGGGATTGTGGGATTTACCCACAAGGACTCTTTGTTGATTACTAACCAAGATACTAGCACTTTGCCTAGAATCAAATCTTCTTATGTGATGGTTGTAGAACATACAAGTCCAAGGAGGATGCTTGATGATCTCATGGGACCCTGTATTGAACATACCAACCTTAGGAAGAGCAATGAAGAGATGATGCAAAGAAGAGAGCTTGCCAGTGATGATTACTTAAATTTGAGGGAAAATTTCTCTCAAGATGGAGAGGATGATACAAGTGTGACTAAGAAGATACACATGTGTACAAGTGAATAAATGGATCATACTAGGAAGTACAATGTTGAGACGTGGTAAGGATCAAAGACACACCAATGTAGCCCTATTTTCTCATTTGTTATACTAGAGGGGCACCCCCTTTTCATTAAGGGTCTTTTGGGCATTTCATTTTTTATGTGATAAGGAGACTATATATAGTTTAGTATTAGGGATTTTCATTAGTTAGTTGATTATTGTTGTAAGTCTTGACATTTGAAACACCAAAGTCCTCTCTCTACTTGAGGCAAACCGAAACTTGTAACTAGGATAGCAATTCAAGGGTGGAATCTCTTGTGATTGCTTGTTTTTGAGAAACCTTGGTTCTTGAGTGGTGGAATCCACTCTTGTTTTATCATAAGAGTTAGGTGATCGTGTGTGGAGGTGTTAGGGGTATTAAAGTTTAATGTACTCTTTGGTTTCTAGGATTTACACCACCTTTGTCTAACTATCTATCCCTTTACTTTTGTTTTCATCTTCTAGTAGTTGTGTCTTGTCCTCTTATAATCGTTGGTTGTTTTATTGTAAGATTGTTGTTCATCTCATTAATGTTGTGTAGTTGCAATTTTGGTTTGGTTATTCACGTTATTATCTTACCATTGTTGAAGCATTCTAAAATTTTCTCTTCATTTTTGTGTTGTCATTCTTGGCCGAGACTTGGTTCCTTGGGCTCTCAGTTTGTGGTGTGTTTTGTGACGTTTTTGGGGGGCTGTTTTGTGTCTTCTTGGGGTTGCAAGGTATCATCCACCAAGGCCTTTCAAAACCAGTTTATGTTCCCATATAGGATTGATGTTAAAGCCAATTCTCTACTAATAATCCATAAAATTTTGGGAATGCCATATTACCCTTCCAATTCCCACACCTATGAATTTATCAAATCCAAAACCATTATTTAAAGCATGAATATCATAATCAAAACATGGGAAAAATGTCCATGTAATAAATATTCTAAATCTCTCAACCTATATTCAAAACCCAATAATCAAACTACATGTACAGTAAGTAAACACATGCTTTTGTACAAACTAAATTTAGGAAAGAGATACATGTTTGGATACCGAAGAAATTGGGAGAGAAAACCACTGATGAACCCTAGGTTCTTATTTCTTAGAAATCCTAGCCATTCCCTTGGTTTATAAGTTTAAGAAGTGAGAATTATGTTTATGATTGAGTAGTGTAGAATAATAAGGTCCTCTAGGGTATTTTAATCATGGGAAATAATGGGGTGGAAGGAAAAGAGAAAAATAACCCCACTTAAAACATGAAAAAAATCATTACCATTTGCTATGGGTCAGGTAATGACTCATCGTCATTGATCACTTGTCTCTACCACTACTTATAGCAGAGTAGAAGCTCAGGGCCACCCCGTTGGAATGGTCATGACTTACACCTTATGACTCATAACCAGACCTTATCAATCAGGAGATCCAAGTCATGATACAAATAGAAACGTTAGGCCACCTCACTATTTTGGCTATGATTGTAACTATACCACTTGTGAAAAGGGCCTATGATTCATCACCTGAGCCGTACTCTAAATAGTAAGCACAATCACATAAAAAATTTTAGAGTCCAAAACCTGGAGTATTACATACCAATATCTTTGTACCATTCTCATGACTCTACTAGACCAAATCTTGTATGATGAGATGAACGAATCAAGTTCTCTAATACTATCTTTGTCACAATAGAACCGGTCATAATTAGAATCCACCCTAATCTATAGTAAGAGAACCATACTAATCTCAACTCTCACTAACTCAGTGTTTCTTTCATATTCACCTTATATTAATCCTCAATTCAAACAAGCGTAAAAGAGATTTCATTAAATAATTTAAACTAACTTTAAAACTGATATCAGAATCCAAAAGTAAAAGAGTAAAAGAGCTTCTATTTAATACATTCCTAGGAAATGAAGTCACAGTACAAACAAAAAATTATGTCTAAATAGATAGATAATAGAATATATAAACAGGGAAATGTCTTAGTCACAAAGAAAAGGGATATAAATAGAGATAAAGAGATCCAAACATTACTCGAACACAGTGCTCACCCTTGAAAATAATTTTAGAAATGCTAGCTAAAGTTGAGGTATTGTCTTAAATGTTGTAACACCCTCATCAATCAACAAAAAGAAGAGCACGGGTAGTATCAGTACATCAATTAGCATTGGTAGGCATCATAGCTCAACTCAACCCAATGCCACAAAAATAAGTAAATTATATAGATGCAAAGTGATCATCACAAAAATTATAATCAAAGAGAGTCATGCATTAATGCAATTTACTTTAGAGAGAATATAAGCCTATCATGTATATTTATACATAGTCAAATTTTCAATAAGTTTTGTCACAACATAAGATCATAACTAAACATTCAAATCATCTGAACAAATGTATGAATGCAAGATATGTAAATCTTCTCTTTTTTCTCTATCTTATCAACATCATCAACAACCTTCATGAATATCACAATTTACCACATCATCACCACCACCACCATCATTATTATCATTTCACCACATTCTCCACACTAACGTATATGAACATAAAATGCAGTCATTTATCATAAGAAGTTCTTGTAAGTCTTTACAAATATGTAATTCACATATAAGAAAGAGTCAAACAAGTCTAATTGCTACAATAAATTGTAACCTACCTCATTTCTTTGCTCAAGTCCACTTCTAAGCCATAAGTTTATCTTTTCTTTCCCTTTCAACTTCTTTATGATATAAAATAACAAGACAATATATTATTCAATCAATTCTTCCATTTTCAACCACCATGGATGCATTATTAAAAACATTTTACCACAATTTACCTTAATTCACTATATTAGGATTTTCTACCTCTTAAACATCATGAACATAATTTGAATTGGAATGAAAAATTATAATTCTACACCCATTAGTATTTTCTAATACCTAAGGATCATTATCTGCTAATTTTATACTCATTTCAACCAATTTTCATTAATTTCATGAACTAGGTCTTGACCCCAAATTCCACCATAAATTCTTTTCTAAGGATTTGTAGAGATTATAAGAGTAATATCAAGTTTAGAATGTAATAACTTACCTCAAAAGATGAAAAAATCCTAAATTCTATAGAAAATCACGTCTCCTAGAGCTCTATCATGTTTTTTAAATGTAGAGAATGAAAAATATTTTGGGTTTGTAAAACTGCTAAATTCTGTGTATTACTGCTACAACAATACCACTATAGTGGTAACATGATAAAGTGTAGGCTACTATTGTAGTGGTATGAGGCAGAAACTTGGGACCTCTCTTCATCCCTGTTTATTTCACATCACACTTTATTAAATATGGAATCATGAAATAACTGCTCTATGTTATACACTATAATCGGAGTTCAATTACTATGTTGTGAGTGCTAGAAGTTGGTATGGCCTCTTAATCTTATTTACTATCAAAAACATGGGATAAATACAACCATCGATATACATAATAGTACAAAATTTCTATAGACTAACATACCCTTAAAAATGGATCAATCTTAAACTAGCCCTAAATTTCTCAAAATGTCTTATAAAAGGACTAAGTGTCAATTATACCATTTAATTAAGCATAATGATGATTTAAGTCATTATAGTGTCAACTTAAACCGAGCTTAAAAAAAGAAGAGGCTATCTTGATGAAGAAAAAATATGCCTGGACAATGTGACTTGGCGACAAAGATTATAATAGATTTCTATACTAACCCTCTTAATCATTATAGAGTAGTTAGGTCCTAAGTTACCCATTTAGCTAATAAAATTTCTAGGTGGTGGTTTAAAACTGAAAAAGTTGTGTTCTGCTTTTTAGTTTTGTGTTCTTTCCAGAGTGACCTAGTGACCTACACTTCTGCATAAGATCATGAGATTACAAGTAAAGTCATAGCATGTGGTTTTAGTTGTTACCATATTAGGATTGCTTGGTGTAGCTTTTCTTAAAAAATTTAGAATTGGAATAGGGATAGAGTTTAGTTTTCTTGAGCTACTGGTTAATGACCATTGTAGTGTTGTGATTGTTATTGCAATGAGACCTTCTTACCAGTCCTAGCCCCACTATAGCATATCTAGGTAGAATTTCCAAGGATGCCATAGCGAATCTTATTTTCCATATTTGATCTTCTATAGTGAGAAAAGATCTGTTGTAGCAAAGGCATAATGCCTATTTAAGTAACTTATTCTGAGTGTCAAATTATAAACTCCAAAATATTATTCCAAAGCTCTAAAGAGATGATTTTCTCAATGCTAGGGTTAATTTTCTTGTTAAGGTACACCTAGTAATTCATTAACATAATAAATTTGGTATGGAGATTGTAATGGGTAATTATAGGTTAGAACCTTAGGTTCATGAAATGTGTAGGAAAACCTAAGTATGGGTGTAATAAACATCTAGAATGCTTCTAGGTTATAAACAGACACTTCCTAGCATGAATTTATTATTTTTAAACATAAAATGTGGTGCTTGGAAACCTCAAATCTAACTAAAATAGGATATTTTGAATAAAAAATGCTTAAAGGGGGTAATTGGAGTAGAAACTCTATGAATTAAGATAATGAGAGTATTGTAAACTAGTTGATGATTTATTTACCCTTGAGTTATATTATAGACAATGATTAAGGGTATAATAAGTGGTTGAATTCATAAAGTGCATATTTAAGAGTAGATAATAAATTAGTTTTATAATTATTTGTTTTATACTTTGAACATTTTGAATCCTTAAGGAGAAGAAAAGCTAATGTGATTTAGCTTGCTTGATTTGGGTTCTTTGGTTGATGCAGGTTATAATTTATGACCACTTAACTTAGTCTCTTCTATGTGTTTTGAATTGATAAGAATGTTGTTTTGTCTTTGTACATACAAATATCGTTAATTATTTGAAGTGCACTTGTTATATTTCACGTAATTATTATAATATCTTGAGAGATAGCTGAATATGATAACATTCTAAGATATGTTAAAAGAGGTTGAGAATATACATACTATTCTATAGTTGAGTAGCTCGAGTTTGATGCGAGCCTATAGACAAGTGGTTGTATTATAGAGTAGGTATCATAATAGTACAATAGATAAACTCTTGGTTGTACATTTTGATCATGACTAGTTGAGAAATAATAAGATCTTTTAATATGTGTGTATAGATGATAGATTCTTGTATTTTTTGATATGAAATAGAAACTATGCAAATGTAAAAAATCAATATGGATACTAATTCATGTTTGTGATCAGCTCGAGAAGAGTGTGATTTATTTAGGATGTTCTCTAAGTGAATCTTTCAATTTTCTATGGTATTGAGACTGAGAATGCTTGTGAGTTTATTATTGATTCTCATGAGAGGTTTCATAATATGGGATAAGTAGAGAAATATGGGTTATATTTTGTTACTTTTTAGTTGCATAGGGATGCAAAGGTATGGTGGATGGCTTCTATGGAATGTAGTTCAGTTGGATCACCTATGTTGAATTTGACATAGTTTTACTCTATCTTTTTATGGAAGTACGTTCCTTGTACTTTGTAACATAAGAGGCAGGATAACTTTACTAGTATTGAATTGGGTAGTTATCTATTAAATCCTATGAGGCCAAATTGTACTCACTCTCTAGGCATTTATTGCATTTATTTCATACAATGGAAGAAAGGACACATATTGGTTCATGAAAGAGTTAAACATGAGACTTCAACAATTAATAATTCAGATTGTGTCTCCTTATAAGATATTTTAGTAACTTATTATGTTAGGTATGTAGAAGTGGTGAAACAGGATGGTTACACAAAGTTTATAAAAAAAATACTCAAAAAAATAGTAGCTATAATGGCTCTTTCATTATGGGTCCTATTTTAGAATAAAATTTTGGGCACCCCATCTAGTTAGCCATGTAGGTATCAACTAGGGCTTTACAGAGCCTAGACATCCTTTTTCAAATTATAGTGAGTGTATACATCATTTCTTGGCTTCTTTGGATAGGGCATGTTATATGTGAGGTGAGGTTTGGCATATTCAGAGATAGTGTACTAGATTTAGAGAGCTTGGTTAGTGATCTCAATAGTATACTGGTAGAAATTATTCTGAAGATAGGAAAAGTGGCCAAGTGGTATGTAGAGGTGGCATCAAGCATAGCAAAGGTAGTGGACATAATAGTGAGGTGGTACTCATCCCAACACAGGCAGTGAATAGGTAGATGGTCAGACTATTTTCTTGGTTTCCTTAGGCATACCTACAGTAAAGGCATTTGATATACATATTACAATTATTATTCTAATTTGTAACTATATGAATACATTTTTATTTTATCAAGGCTCAATATTTTTATGTATCTACTTATTTTGCAATGGACTATATATGATGTGATATTTTCTTAGTGTTTTTATCCATGTTTCCACCGCTATTGGTGATCCTATTATTGTAGGTAGCGTTTTTCATTCTTGTCTTATCATATTAATGGGGTATAACACCTAGATAGGCCTAGTGATTCTTGCCATGGTTAACTTTGATGCCATCTTGGGGATGAGTTAGTTTTCTACTAACCATATGATAATAGATTGTAATGATTAGATAGTGATTGTGATGATACTAGGCATATCTAGGGTTGAGTAAAATGGTGATTATAGCTCTATTCCAAAAATATTTATATCATTTTTATCTAAGATGTTAGTAGAGAGGGGTTGTTTGGTACTAACGCAAAGGTATCCCTTATTGGGTCCATTTCTTTAACAACTCAAATTATCATTATGCTGAATTAAGAGGTAAAATTTGAACCTAGTCCTCCCTTAAGTAATTTGTGAGAAATTATGGGCTAGTCTAGGGTTGGATAAATTTTGAGGATTTACTGCTTTAGGAAAATTTGGTACTAATATAATATTATTGGTGATGTTTGACTTGATTTTTATATTGGGAAAGAGATTAGAAAGTCATTAAAACTTTTGATACCTACAATGGAGTTGTAGAACTATGGTTATAGATGTTATAATTTTAATAGTCGGTTTGTGATGTCATAATTCATAGAATGTGTTGTAGAATAGACATAACTGAATTGGGATCCTGAGTTTCTACCTTGAAATGCTGCAAGGGTACCACTGTAGTGTAAAAAGGTACCGCACAGTGGATACCCTTTTAAATCATGAACCACTGCATTTGTAACACAAAATAACTAAGAGCTTTAAACCAAAAAATCACTTTTCATTCCACATTTTCTGTAAAATGCAAAGAAGTTTTGGGGAAGGTTTCCATAGAAATTAGAAGTTTCTCATCTTTAGATGTAAGCTATTATATTCTAAACTTGAATTACCTCTCATAATCTCTAAAATTCATTAGAAAATAGGTTTATGGTGGATTTTAGGGCTTAGCCCTAATTCATTAAATTAGAGTATGGTTGTAGAAATGAGTACAAAATCAACTGAAAGCAATCCTAGGGTATTTAAAATCATGAAAAAGTGTAGAATTATGATTGTGCATGCTAATTCAAGTAAGATGCATGAAGTTTAAGGGGTAAAAACTCTATGAAGATTAAATAAGGAGAATTTATGGTTAAAATCAATGGATTTTAATACCTAGTAGTATATAGGGGTTGAATTATTGAAATATTTATGTAATTTTATTGTTATAGATAAGGAACGAGTTGAAAGTGAAAGAAAAGGCAAATGTGTGGCTTAAAGGTTTCTTTGAGGAAGGATTTGAGGTAGATTATGATTTATTTTATCTTTTAGACTTGCTTGTCTCTATGCTTATATGTGAGTTGAATGATTGTCATGGCTTTCAATTTCTAATGTGATTAAAGACTACATTACCTATCTATACATACTGATGTTGTTGATTTGATGATTATGATGATGATGTTGATAAACAACTCATGATGTTAATAGGGATGGTGATGATTATAATGTTGTTAAATAGTGGTGATGTTGATGAGAATGATATGAGAAAGGTATGATGTGCAAATCTTGCATCATATCTTCATTCATCTGATTTAATGTTTGGTTATAATTATATTTTTTTGGTGCAAATTATTGCGGAAGTTGATTAAGTGTAAATACATATATGAGTATGAGTTTGTATTCCCTCTAAATGAAATGCCAAAATTGTGTGTTGTCTTCGATTATAAATTCTATGATGATCTCTTTTCATCTATTTGATTTACTTATTTGTATAATGTCGGGGTGAGTCAACCTATATTGCCTGTTAGTACTTATTAATGCACTGATTCTACCTATGCTCTTCTTTTATTTAGTGCAGAGTGTGTCTCCACATTTTAAAGGAGATTTTGACTTTTGCTAGCTATTCCAGACTCAAATTCTAGGGTGAGCACCTTGACCGAGAAACCTTTGGATCTCTATATTATCATTCATATCCTTTGTTTTGGGACTAAGACATATTTTTATTATTTCTACGTTTTTGGATGTTTTCCTAGTTATTGAGCTAATTATTTTTAGATGTACATTTATGCTAACTTCAGTTCCTAGGATGTAATATATAAAGGTTTTTGTGCTCTATTAGTTCATGCATGCTGATGTCGATTTTAGAGTATAATTATATATTTATTGAACAAAGCCTATTTAGGGCTTATTTTAATATGAGGTTAATATAAGTTAAATGTAAAAGCAACACTTGTAGGTTGGGTTAGAATAGTTATCCCACCATATGTAGCCTGGGTGCAAATGAGGACCGGTTGGATCATAACAAAGATGGTATCAAATAACTCGGTTCATAGATCTCATCGTTCTAGAATAGGTCTAGTAGAGTCATGTTGAATGGTATAGAGATGTTTGTGCTTTTCTTTGATAGGATATAGGGCTTCAGGAAATGAATTCTTTTCTTTCTTCCATTCATTTCATTAATTGATTCCAATTGGTATCTAGCTCATTCACTATTATTCACAGATGGTGAATACTCATTCCACAAGAGCTGCAACAGTTGCACTTACAGCAGTACCCACCGAAAGTTAGGCCCATAGTTTGAGGCAGACCTCATATTTGGGGTCAAGCAAGTATAGGAGGACAGAGGGTATCACCTATTAGGGATAGAACCCAGTCAGTTAGAGGACTAAATAGAGAGAGATCACTATACCCTCCCCTATAGTAGGATGCCCCTAAACTTTCTCAGAATGAAGAAGTGGTAGTTGAGGACGGTGAAATCATAGCTCTAAAAAATTGTATGCTAACTCCAAATGGTGCACACCCAGTGCCTTTGTCTACTGAAGTGATTTTGCAAGTGTTGATATTTTATCGTAAATTTGCGGGAACTAGACACACTCCAGTTGTTCCTTCTTTTATATCCCCAACTTTAGAACATGTCACTATTGTAGCACCAACAATTGATAAACACAATGAAACAAGGTTGTATCCCCAATAGGTTCTTGGTTTTGTGATGACTAATGATGAACATGGAGTATTCTGCAAGTTCATGAAGATGAAGACCCTAGTATTCTATAGTACAGAGTATGAGGATACAAATGAATTCTTGATAGATTGTCATGAACATCAGCATAAGATAGGTATTTTTCAAATGTATAATGTGGATTTTGTTTCTTTTCAATTGTAGGATGAAGACAAGAAATGGTGGTGGTATTTCTTAGAGTGCAGGGTCTCCTTACCTCCACTTACTTAGGCATAATTTTAGAATGTATTCCTTGAGAAATATATTCTCGGTACTTATTGTAATTAGAAGAAGAATGAGTTTTTGAGGTTCGACCAAGGTAACATATATGTGACTGCCTATGAGGCTAAGTTTAATGCCTTGTACCCCTACACACTATAATTTATCACCTTAGAGGTGTAACAAATTAGGTAATTTTCAAAGGGTTTGAACTTTGGGGCTCAGTTTGCAACCATATCTATGGTTGTGTATGGAAAGTCCTTTTAGGAGGTAGTTAAGTACTTGAGAAATAGGGAGAGGTAAAGGTAGATGAGAACAAATCTAGACCTTTTTCTAGTTCAGTGATACTTTCTCAAAGGGAGTAGTAAGACTTATAATTTAGCCATGCCAATATCTATAAGAGGACAATCTGAGGTCAATTATCGGCCTTCACACATTGCCAATAGCGACCCAAAGTGTCATTATGCTGAATTATAAAGTAAATATTTTCACCTAGACCTTCCTTCATAAATTTTTGAGATATTCAAGGCTTGTCTAGTGTAATACCCCATATTTTTACCTAGCTTAAAATTGTCACGAGTATGTTAGAAACTTCCTTCGAAAGATGAATCCATTTTTGTACACGTGGAATTTTAAAGATTTTTACTTTTTTCATGTGGGAAATTGAATTAGATTTCCAACGA
Source organism: Capsicum baccatum var. pendulum (assembly GCA_030864225.1). Classification (NCBI taxonomy): domain Eukaryota; kingdom Viridiplantae; phylum Streptophyta; class Magnoliopsida; order Solanales; family Solanaceae; genus Capsicum; species Capsicum baccatum. The sequence continues at coordinate 165,257,338 of CM061558.1, read as the reverse complement.
TACCAATTTCGTCCAAATTCGGTACCGGTGTAGAAAGTTATGGCCGTTTTACAGAAAGTAGTCAAAACTGCCCAGGTGCAATGATGAGGGCCGATGGACCATTGAGATAGACATGAACCGTCGCCCAAACCATTGCAGCAGAGGCAGTGAGACCATATTCTTCCTAAGGGTGATGGCTCAAGCTGACGAAATGTTGAGCTAGCTATGGACCATCACCCAAGCCATCGCAGCAGAGACAATGAACCCCTATTCCGCCCAAGTGCGAGGATCAGGACCGACGGACCATCGACCCAGTGATTAACTGTCGCACCCACCATCGCACATCCCATTTAGTTATTTTAATGCCATTTTTATAGGGTATTTGGGTCTTTTTCCACCCGATTTAAACCCTAATTACACCCGACCATAGCTCATAACTTCATTATTCTTCTACAACAACAAAGTAGGGTTTCTCTCAAAGATCAATCCCCAAGAACAAGAAACCCTAGGTGCTTGATTCCAAGATAAGGATTCAAGTTTTCCTCCATCAATCTTTAGGAAATCATCCATGCAGGTATGTCATGTGTTGATTCATGGATCTCTTTCACCCATGAAGCTCAAGAATCTCTTTTCAAAATCCAAGATTTTTGTATTTATGAATGTTCATGATTTAAATTGAATTGAGATTCGTTTTCATGATGTTGTGGGGTTTTGATTCATGTTTTAAATTACATATTCCAATGATTGACCCTAGTATATGAATATTTACATAATAATCATGATAAACCCCCTTTAAATTGAAGTTGATGATTGTATAACCAAAGAATGCTTTCTATGTGTTTGATCAAATTCCTATGTGAAGGAAAAGTGTCATTCTAGTATGATAATATGAAATTCCCATTCATGTACAAGTTCATGCATGTTAAGTGTTTGATGAAATGTCTTAGTCAATGAATTATGGATATATCTGTAGCTATTGTGGTGCTTTAGAACTTGTACTTTATGAATTCTCACAAGAGTTACCTATTATATGAAGGTTACTCACAGATTGTCCCTACCAGTGGCGCAGTATTGACACCCTTACAATTGGGGTTATAGATTAGACCCTAACTCAGCCATAATGGCGTATTAGGGGCATATCGGTTAGATGACTACTTCTCATAATTTCAGTACAGAATTAGGACTATCAGATATAGTCATTCATTCTTAGTAATAGAACTCAGATAGTTCTACGATATTCAAGACTGTCAGATACAGTCAACTCAGAACAGTACGAAACTCAAATAGCTCCATCAGAACCTAGACTGTCAGATGGAGTCGCTCAGTATCAGTTATTTCAGTTATACAGATATCAGTATCTCATGTTATTAGAACTCAAACTCAGTAATCATGTTATCACAAACTCAGGTATGGTCATTATGTATTCATGCATGTATGATCACGTGTATGTTATCCAGTTAGTTAATATAGTTTATGCATGTGAACCCTTCGCATTCAGCCTACCTCACATGCTTACCTGTACATTCAAACGTACTGATGTATTTGAACTATGGTGTTTTATACCATAGGTTCAGAAGCACGAGCTCCAGAGTATCAGTAGTATTTCAGTCTCAACAGTCAAAGTTAGCAGTGAGTCCTCTTCCTTCGAGGACATGACCATTACTTTATTATCTCATTAATTAATTTAATAGTTGGAGATAGTTGGGGACATGTCCTATCAACTCCTTATTCAGAAAGTTCAGTGAGTTAGAGGCTTTTTAGACTAGCATGTTCAGATAGTTATTTCAGTTGTTTTAGGTATTTCATACCCCCTCTAGATGTTATGTTTTATTAGTTAAGTTAACCATATGGACTTTCAGCCTTTATTTCTAGATTTTTACAGTATATTAGCAGTGTTCAGGTGCAGATATCAATCATGGGTTAGCTTGTAGTCGTTTGGGGTCATGATCATCGTGTAACATTTCAGTACCAGATTCAGGGCATTAAAAACTTGGTATCAGAGCCTAAGGTTCAATAGTGTCCTAGGAAGTCTAAAAGTCGTATCTAGTAGAGTTTTGTGCATGGGTGTGTTGCGCGCCACATTTATGTACAAGAGGCTATAAGATGTTTTATGAACAGTTTTCCTTCTTTCAGTATTCATGTTATGGTAATAAGCATAATCTCTAGTAAATCTCTCATTCTGGTCTAACCCGTTTCTCCCTTTCTGCTACAGAATATGCCTCTTAAAAGAAGAAACAGAAATCAGTCAGCCCCTCATCCCGAAAAACCTTTGCGCAAACATATTTCTCATGCAGAGTTCAGAGCTGCATTCACTACTCTTGCTCAGTCAGTTGCTTCTCAGAATGAATGACCAACTGTTGTTCCAGCCAACTTAGTGGCCAATTCAGCTACAGCTAGGATTCGGGACTTTACCCGAATGAATCATCCATCCTTTATCGAGTCTAAGTCAGACAAGGACCCTCAGGAATTTCTTGATCAAGTTTAAAAGGTTAAAGATATCATGGGGTTACTTCTAGTGAGAGTACGGAGCTAGCTACATATCATTTGCAGGATGTTGCTCACACTTGGTACAAATAGTGGAAGTTAGAGAGGGTTGTAGATGCAGGGCCTATTGAGTGGGAGGAGTTTCCTACTGCATTCTTAGATAGATTCTTTCCTCTAAAGATGAAAGAAGCTAAAGTGTTAGAATTTATCAACCTCAGGCAGGGCAACATGAAAGTGAAGGAGAATTCTCTTAAGTTTACTCAATTAGCCAGATATCTCCTCATGTGGTTACAGATAGCAGGGATAAGATGAGTAAGTTTATTTCTGGGGTGAATGATAGTATAGTATATAAGTGCAGGTCCATGATGTTGAACAGTGACATGAACATAGCCAAGCTTATACCCTATGCTCAGCAGATAGAAGAGCAAAACATTAAGATGAGGGAGAAGCAGAATAAGAGAGCAAGGACAGGTAGTTTCAACTTTACTCAACCCAAATCAGAAGGAGGAAACTATTCTCAGTTTTGACCTAAGTCAGCAATTCCAGATCCTTCTTCAGCTAGTGCTCCAACCCCTAAGTTCAGGGATGGTAATAGAGATAGAGCGCCAGGCTCTAAGTCTTAGGGCAGTGTTAGTAGTACCCGTACCTATACTCTTTGCCAGACTTATGGAAAGCACTATCAGGGTATTTGCAAAGTTAGCAGTGGAATTTATTTTAGATGTGGCAAGCCAGGCCATAGAGTCAGAGACTGTCCTCATCCAGGTCCTCATGGTCAGCAGAACCGTACCTTAGCTCAGTCCGGTCACCCAAACCAGTAGGGTGCCACCTCCAATGCTACTATTGGGCAACTTCCAAATCGACTTTATGCTCTCTAGTCCAGGAAAGATCAGGAAAATTCTCCTGATGTGGTTACTGGTACGTTATAAATCTTTCATGTGCATATTTGTGCTTTGCTAGATCCAGGAACTTCTTTGTCTTTTGTTACTCCCTATATAGCAGGCAATTTTGGAACCAGTCCTGAAATTCTAGTAGAGCCTTTTTCAGTCTCTACCACAGTGGGTAAAACCATCATAGCTCGGCGGGTATACAGGAACTGCCCGATTATGATATTTTAGAAAGTCACTTCAGCAGACTTAGTCGAATTAGATATGACTAATTTTGATGTCATTGTCGGTATGGATTGGCTTCATTCCTACTATGCCATAGACAACTGTAGAAATAGAATTATCCAATTCCAGTTTCTAAATAAACCTGTCCTAGAGTGGAAGGGTAGTGTATCCGCTTTCAGAGGTCAACTTATTTCCTACCTTCGAGAAAGGAAAATAATATCTAAGGGATGTGTCTATCATCTTATTTGAGTTAAGGACACTAGTTCTGCAACTCCCAGTCTTGAATCAGTCCTAATAGTGAATGATTATTCAAATATCCTTCCCAAAGATTTTCTAGGAATTCTTTCCGAAAGGGAAATAAACTTTGGCATTGATTTTCTTCCAGATACTCATCCTATATTTATTCCGCCATATAGAATGTCACCAGCAGAACTTAGAGAATTGAAATAATAGTTGAAATATCTCTTAGATAAGGGATTCATTATCTCAGAATGTGTATTGATTACCATCAGCTCAATAAATTCACGGTCAAGAACAAGTATCTTCTACCCAGAATTGATGACTTATTTGACCAACTTCAGGGTGCCATCTATTTCTCTAAGATAGAACATAGATCCGGCTATCATCAGCTCAGAGTTAGAGAATGTGACATTCCAAAAACTGTCTTTCGTACTCAGTATGGTTACTTTGAGTTTCAGGTTATGTCCTTTGGTCTTACCAATGCTCCAGCAACTTTAATGGACTTGATGAATCGTGTGTTCAAGTAGTACTTGGACATATTCATCATAATCTTCATAGATGATATTCTAGTCTATTCTCGCAGTGAGTGTGATCATGCAGACCATCTCAAAATTGTACTTCAGACTCTCATAGATCATTAGTTGTTCGCCAAATTCAGTAAGAGCAAATTTTGGCTAAGGTTAGTTACGCATGAATCAGTTACGCGTGCTTCAGATATGCATGTTCAGTATGATAAGTTCAGTTATCAGTTAGGCCAGTCATGTTCCAATTGTTCATGTTCAGTATGTATGTCAGTTTATATTCTCCCCTCTTTCTCAATCTCATTACAGGATGAATGTTCTCAAATGGGAGATATTGTAATACCCCATACTTTTTCCTAGCTTGGAATTGTCTCAAAAATATTAGAAACTTTCTTCAAAATATGAATCTATTTTCGTACATATGGAATTGTTAAGATTTTCACTTGTTATCATGTGGTAAATTGAATTATCTTTCCAACTATACCAATTTTGTCTAAATCTGGTAGCGGAGTTAAAAGTTATGGACATTTTATCGAGAGCTGTCAGAACCGCCCAGGTGTGACGGCCAGGTTAACGGACCATCGATCTAGCGATGGACCATCGCCTTGACCATCGCAGCCAAGGCAGTATCATAACCTTTTGGATAAGGTGCAATGGACAGGTTGATGGACCGTCGAACTTGCGACGGACCATCGCCCAAGCCGTTACTACTTAGGCAGTGAGTCCCTATCCTGGTCCACCTACGACGGTCAAAACGATAGACCGTTGATCCAGCGATGGGACGTCACATGAGCCATCGCATATCCCATTCAGTTATTTTTTAAGTCATTTTTAATGGGGCTTTTTGTTCTTTTACCACCCATTTATATATCTAGTAATATCCAACCAAAGCTCATAATTTCATTATTCTTACACAATATTAAAATTAGGGTTTCCTCTCTAAGAGCAATCCTTAAGAAACCAAATCCAAACCTTCTTCAAGAACTAAGAGATTCAAATTCTTCAAGTTCAAGAACTTCAAGAAACTCACTACCAGGTATGCATAGTGTTTATTCATGTACTCATTTTGTCCATGAAGCCCAAGAATCTCTTTTTAAAGTTCAAGTGTACGGATTTCTTTATGAATTTCATGTTAGGTTTGCTTTTGTTCATGTTGATAATGACCAATTGAATTCTAATCCATGTAGGGTGATCAATTTTATGTGGAATTGATTAGTATAGGTGTAGATTCAAGTGAACCTATGATTAAACCCTTGGATGATGAAATTGGAGTTGAATCATGATGTTTATTTGTTGTATAATGTTGTCTCCATATACTATGCTTACCATATGTTTGATTAAATTCCTATGCAAAAGAAAAGTACCCAACTAGTATGATATTATGCAATCCTCATGTATGTACAAGTTTATGCATATCACATATTTGATGAAAGGCCTTAATAAATGAATTATGGATTATGATGTTGGTCATGTATTCAAAAAAGTCATACTGTCAGTTTCTTTCCATCGATTCATGGGGTTACTTGTACCCGATAATTAGCTGTGTGCCTAGAGCCTATGTTATATTCTCAAGATACTCTCAGTCAAGCAATGTTCAGTAGAATTCAGTCGGTTTCATGACTTAGGAAAACTCAGTAACTTTAGTAAATCTCAGTCAGTTATTAGACCGTAGTAATATTCTGTTAGTCAATGGAACACAGTTAACTCAATCCAGTTAATTCACTTAATCATGTTCAGTGTCTATTCAGATGGGAGCAAAAATTAGCACCAAGTGAACCCAAGGATGGGAACTCATCTGTTATCTGAGGGTGTGATTCTTAGAAACAATCCTTGCATTCCAAAACTATGTAGGCGACATAGGTTGAGACATCATAGCCTGCTATATGAGGTTAAATGAGGTGGCTTAACCTGTTATATAAGGGTTCCCACCTTTCTTACTAGAGTTACCTATTATATGAGGGTTACTCACAGATTGTACTTACCAGTGGTGCGGTATTAACACCCTTCTAATTGGGGTTACAGATTGGACCCCAACTCAGCCACAATGGCATATTAAGGGTATGTCAGTTAGGTAACTACGTCCCACAGTTTCAGTATTAGTATTAGTAAAAGCACTCAGATAGTTATACAGAATTTAGGACTATCAGGTACAGTCAACTCAGATATAGTACAGAGCTCAGCTAGTTCCATCAGATTTAGGACTGTCAAATACAGTCACTCATGTTATCAGTTATATCAGTCATCGAAACTTAGTTACCAATCATGTTATTTATCAATAAATTCATGTTATCATGATCTTAGTTATAGTTACTATGTATTTATGCATGCATTCTTACATTTATATTAGTCAATATTGTTCATGCATTTAAACCCCATGCATTTATCCTACCTCACATGCATACCAGTACATTCAAAAGTACAGATGTATTTGTCCAATGGTGTCTTATACCATAGCTTCAGAGACACGAACTCCAGAGCATCAGTAGCATTCCAGTCTCAGCAGTCAGAGATAGCAGTGAGTCATAATCTTTCATGGACATGACCATTTCTTTATTATCTCATTAATTAATTTATTAGTTGGAGTTAGTTGGGGACATTTCCCATCAAATGCTTATTCAAACAGTCATATTTTAGAGGCTTTTCAGACTATAGTATGTGCAGATAGTTTATTTAAGTTAGTTTTGGGTATTTCATACCCCACCCAGATATTATATTTTATCAGATATTATGTCTAAGTTTTGAAACTTATGGCCTTTTAGTTCATATTTTTGCATTATACATTATATTATGCAGTATATAGGTACAGATATCAGTCTTGGGTTAGCTTGTGGTCCTTCGAGGTCATGAGCACCGTGTAGAATTTCGAGTAACACGCTTTACAAACTAAGTATCAATGTCAGGTTTTCAATAGTGTCCTAGGGATTCTAAAAGTCACATCAAGTAGAGTCTTATACAGGGGCGTGTTGTGCGCCACATTTATGTGTAGGAGGCTATAAGATGTTTTAGGAATAGTTTCCCTTCTTTCAGTATTCATGTTATGCTAGTGAGCATAATCTTAAGTCAATCTCTCAGTCTAATCTATCTCTCCCTTTCTTCTACAGAACATGTCTCCAAAAAAAAGAAATGGGAATCAGTCAGTCCCTCAGCCCGAAATACCTTTGTGCGAACATGTTTCTCATGCAGAGTTCAAAGTTGCATTCACTACTCTTGCCCAGTCAGTTGCTACTCAGAATGAATGACCAACTGTTATTTTGGCCAACCTAGTGGCTAATTCAGTTGCAGCCAGGATTTGGGACTTCACCCAAATAAATCCTCCATCCTTTCTCGGGTGTAAGTCAGATGAGGACCCTTAGGAATTCACTGATTAGGTTCAGAAGGTTACTAACATTATGTGGGTGTCAACTATTAAGAGTGCTAAGCTAGCTTCATATCAGTTGTAGGATATTTCTCACACATGGTAAAAGCAGTGGAAGTCAAAAAGGCCAGATAATGCAGGGCCTATTGAGTGGGACGAGTTTGTCACTGCATTCTTAGAGAGATTTTTTCCCCTAAAGCTGAGAGAAATTAAGGTGTTAGAATTTATCAACCTCTGGTAGGGAAATATGATGGTGAAAGAGTATTCTCTTAAGTTTACTTAATTATCTAGATATTACCCTCATGTTGTTGCAGACAGTAGGGCCAAGATGAGTAAGTTTGTGTCTGGGTTGAATGATAGTATGGTCAGCGAGTGTAGATTTATAATGTTGAATGGTGACATAACTTTAGCCAGGCTTATGAATCATACTCGCAGATAGAAGATCAAAAGATTAAGATGAAGGTGAAGTAGAATAAGAGAGCAAGGACAGCTAGTTTCAGCTTTGTTCAGCCCAAATCAGAAGGAGGAAACCGTTCTTAATTTCGGCCTAAGTGATCAGTTCCAGATCCTTCTTCAGCTAGTGCTCCAGCGACTAAGTTTAAGGAGGGTAACAAAGATAAAACGCCAGGCTCTAAATCTCAGGGCAGTATTAGCAGTACCTACACCTATCCTCCTTGCCAACTTGTTGCAAGCACCATCAGGGTATATACAGAGTTAGTAGTGGTATTTGTTTCAGGTGTGGCAAGCCAGGCCACAGAGTCAAAGAATGTCCTCATCCAGGTCCTCAGGGTCAGTGGAACTTTTCCCCAGCTTAGTACGGTCGCCCAAACTAGCAGGGTTCCACCTCCAGCGCTACTAGTGGGCAACGCCCAAATAAACTTTATGTTACTTAGTACCGGTAATATTAGGAAAATTCTCCTAATATGATTACTGGTATATTACAAATCTTTCATGTTCATATTTACGCTTTGCTAGATCCAAGAGCTTCTTTGTCTTTTGTTACTCCCTATATAGCAGTTGATTTCGGAGTCAGTCCCAAAATTCTAGTAGAGCCCTTTTCAGTCTCTACCCCAGTGGGAAAACCATCATAGATCGGCAGGTATACAGAAACTCCCCGATTATGATATTTTAGAAAATCACTTCAGCAGACTTAGTTGAATTAGAGATGACTAATTTTGATGTCATTCTTGGCATGGATTGGCTTCATTCCTGCTATGCCACAGTTGACTGTAGAAACAGAATAGTCCAGATCCAGTTTCCAAATGAACCAGTCCTAGAGTGGAAGGGTAGTGTATCTACTTTTAAAGTTTAGCTTATTTCCTATCTTCAGTCAAGGAAAATGATATTTAAGGGATGTGTCTATCATCTTATTCAAGTTAAAAACACTAGTTCTGCAACCCCCAGTCTTGAACTAGTCCCAGTAGTGAATGAATATTCAGATGTCTTTCCCTAAGATCTTCCAGGAATTTCTCTCGAAAGGGAAATAGACTTAAACATTGATCTTTTTCCAGATACTTAGCCTATATCTATTCTGCCATATAGAATGTCACCAGCAGAACTCAGAGAATTGAAAGAACGGTTGAAAGATCTCTTAGATAAGGGATTCATCAGGACTAGTATGTCCTCGTGGGGTACACCTATCTTATTCGTACGAAATAAATATGGTTCTTTCAGAATATGTATTGATTACCGTCAGCTCAATAAAGTCATAGTCAAGAACAAGTATTCTCTTACTAGAATTAATGACTTGTTTGACCAACTTTAGGGTGCCAGCTATTTCTCTAAGATAGACCTCAGATCCGACTATCATCAACTCAGAGTTAGAGAATGTAACATTCTAAAAACTGCCTTTAATACTTGGTATGGTCACTTCAAGTTTCTGGTTATGTCCTTTGGTCTTATCAATGCCCCAGCAGCTTTTAGGGACTTGATGAACCGTGTGTTCAAGCAGTACTTGGACATGTTCATCATAGTCTTCATAGATTAAATTCTGGTCTATTCCCGCAGTGAGATGATCATGCAGACCATCTTAGAATCATACTTCAAACTCTCAAAAATCATCAGTTGTTCACCAAATTCATTAAGTGGGAATTTAGGCTATGGTCAGTAGCATTCCTTGTCCATATCGTTCCAATTGATGGCATTAAATTAGATCCTCAAAAGACCAAAGCGGTAACAAACTGGCCCAGACCTATCTCTACATTAGATATGAGGAGTTTCTTAGGTTTGCCTGGCTATTACAGGTAGTTTGTTGAAGGATTTTCTTTTATTACATCCCTTATGTCCAGATTGACTCAGAAGAAAGTCAAGTTTCAGTGGTCAGATCCTTGCGAGAAGAGTTTTCAGGAGTTAAAGACTTGACTTACCTCAGCTTTAGTTCTACCTCTTCCAGATGGTTTATATGGTTTCATGTATTATGATGCATCCAGAGTAGGTTTGGGTTGTGTCCTTATGCAGCATGGTAAGGTCATAGCCTACTCCTCCAGACAGTTTAAACCTCATGAGAAGAATTATCCTACTCATGATCTTGAGTTAGTTGCGGTAGCTTTTTTCTTATAGATTTGGAGGCATTATCCATACGATTTTCATTTAGATGTGCTCCCAGATCAAAAGAGCCTCAAGTATGTCTTTTTGTAGAAAGATCTCAATATTCGTCAGAGAAGGTGGTTAGAGCTCTTGAAAGATTATGACATGAGTGTCCTTTATCATCCGAGCAAGGCCAACATTGTGGCCGATGCTCTCAGTAGACTGTCTATGGGTAGTGTTGCTCATGTTAAGGATAGTAAGAAGAAGTTAAATCAAGAAATGCATCAGCTTTCCAGACTAGGTGTTCTCTTAGTCGATACAGAAGAGGGTGACATATGGGTTCAGAGTAGTTCAAAATCATCTCTAGTTTCTGAGGTGAAAGAAAAGCAAGATAGAGACCCCAGTTCAGTCAAGTTGAAAGAGTCAGTCAAGGATCATAAAGTAGAGGTTTTCTCCCAAGGGGGAGATGATTTTCTGCATTGTCAGGGTTATCTTTTTATTCCAGGTGTAGATGACTTAAGGCATCGAATTCTTGCAGAAGTGCATGGTGCGCACTACTCTATTCATACAGGGGCCACAAAGATGTACCGCAACTTATGGGAAATGTATTGGTGGAGTGGGATGAGGAAAGATATTACAGAGTTTGTGGATAAGTACTATACATGTCAACAAGTTAAGATAGATCATCAGAAGCCTAGTGGTTCCATCCAGGATTTTAGTATTCCTACTTGGAGGTTGGAATTTGTAAACAAGGACTTCATGATGGGTTTGCCTCATACCCATCATCAGCATGATTCATTTTGGGTCATTATAGACAGGATGACCAAATCAACTCATTTCCTTCCAGTCCATACCTCTTATTTAGTTGAGGATTATGCAAAACTATACATCAGAGAGTTGGTTAGATTGCACGATATTCTGTTATCTATTATCTCAGAAAGAGGTACCCAGTTCACCTTTCATTTATGAAAAGCATTCTAAAAGGGTCTAGGTACCCAATTTTATCTCAGTACAGCTTTTCAATTGATTTCAACGGTAGTTGTGATGACCACATGTCTTTGGTTGAGTTTGCATACAACAATAGCTATCACTCCAGCATTAAGATGGCACTATTCAAATCTCTTTATGGTAGGAAATGCAGATCTCCAATCAATTGGTTTGAATTTAGTGAGGCCTCGGTCATAGGGCCTGACTTAGTATATGATACCTTAGAGAAAGTCCAGTTGATCAAACATAGACTCTGGGCTGCTCAGAGCTGACAGAAGTCTTATGCAAATATGCGTAGAAAGGATCTCAAGTTTGAGATTGGTGACTATGTCTATCTAAAGATCTCTCTCATGAAGGGAGTGAAGATATTCGGCAAGAAGGGAAAGCTCAGTTCCCGATATATCGGTCCCTTCAAAATTCTTAGTCGTCTTGTCAAGGTAGCCTATGAGCTAGAATTACCTTCAGATCTAGCCTCAGTTCATCCAGTCTTCCATGTCTCTTTGCTCAAGAAATGCATAGGTGATCCAGTATTTGTAGTCCCTATTCAGAGCATAGATGTTCAGAATAGCCTCTCTTATAAAGAGATTCCAGTCAAAATCTTAGACTATCATACTCGTAGACTGAGGAATAAAGAAGTCCTTTTAGTCAAAGTTCTTTGGCAAAATCAATCCGTTGAGGGAGCTACTTGGGAAGCAGAAGCAGATATACAAATCAAGTATCCTCACCTCTTCTCTTCCAACTCAGGTCAAGGTAACAGTTCTCCTTAAGCTTTTCATTTTCATGTTCAGACTTCAGTTACAAGCTTCGTATACAGTTCATGTTCAGGATTTCATTACAAATTTGGCATTAAATACCATTGCATATTCAGTCATGTATTTCTGTATCAATTTAGTTATATAAGTATTCATCAGGCATGCATTCTCATTGTGAGAAATTCAGTTCATCAGAACACTCAGTCATACATTTATGAATCAGTTACACATGCATCAGATTTGCATGTTCAGTATGATATGTTCAGTTATCAATTATGTCAGTCATGTTCCAATTGTTCATGTTCAGTATGTACATCAGTTTATCTTCTTCTCTCTCTCTCTCAGAGTCTTATTCGAGGACGAATGTTCTAAAGAGGGAAATATTGTAATATCCCATACTTTTTCTAGTTTGGAATTGAACTAAGAATGTTAGAAACTTGCTTTGAAATAGGATCCATTTTTTTACACATGGAATTTTTAATATTTTCACTTTTTATCATATGGAAAATTGAATTATCTTTCCAACGATACCAATTTCATCTAAATTTGGTATCGGAGTGAAAAGTTATGAATGTCTTATCGAGAGCTATTAGAATTTCCCAAGTGCGACGGCTAGGTTGATGGACTGTCGATCTAGCGATGGACCATCATCTTGATCGTTTTAGCCAAGGTAGTATGGAAACCTTCTAGATAAGGTGCGATGGAAAGGTTGACGGTCCATCAAACATGCAACGCACCGTCGCCCAAGCCGTCGCTACTTAGGCAGTGAGTCCCTATCTTGGTCCACTTATGATGGACCATCGATCCAGCGATGGGCCTTCGCACGAGCAGTCGCATATCCCGTTCAGTTATTTTTTAAGTCATTTTTAAAGGAGATTTTGTTCTTTTACCATCTGTTTATATACCTAGTAATATCCTACCAAGGCTCATAATTTCATTATTCTTCCACAATATTAAATTTAGGGTTTCATCCCTAAGAGCAATTCTTAAGCAACAACATCCAAATCTTCTTCAAGAACTAAGAGATTCAAATTCTTCAAGTTCAAAAATTTCAAGAAACTTACCACCAGGTATGCATAGGGCTTATTCATGGACTCCTTTGGTCCATGAAGCCCAAGAATCTCTTTTCAAAGTTCAAGTGTATGGATTTCATTATGAATTTCATGTTGGTTTTACTTTTGTTCATGTTGATAATGACCAATTAAATTCTAATCCATATTGGGTAATCAATTTTATGTGGAATTGATTAGTATAGGTGTAGATTCATGTGAACCTATTATTAAACCCTTCGATGATGAAATTGGAGTTGAATCATAATGTTTATTTGTTGTATAATATTGTCTCCATATACTATGCTTACCATATGTTTGATTAAATGCCTATGCGAAGGAAAAGTACCTAACTACTATGATATTATGCAATCCTCATGTATGTACAGGTTTATGCATATCACATGTTTCATGAAATGCCTTAATAAATGAACTATGAATTGTGATGTTGGTCATGTATTCAAGAAAGGCATTCTTTGTCAGTTTCTTTCCATCGAGTCCTAGGGGTACTTGTACCTAACAAGTAGTTGTGTGCCTAGAGCCTATGTCATGTTCTCAAGATTCTGTCAGTCAAGCTATGTTCAGTAGAATTCAGTCAGTTTCATGACTTAGGAAAACTCAGTAACTTCAGTAAATATCAGTTAATTATCAGACCTCAGTAATATTTCATCAGTCAACGAAACTTAGTTAACCCAGTCCAGTTAGTTTAGCTAATCATGTTTAGTGTCTATTCCGATGGGAGTAGAAATTAGCACCGAGTGAACCCAAGGATGGGAACTCACCTGTTATATGAGGGTGTAATTCTTAGAAGCAATCCTTACATTCCAGAACTATGTATCTAGCATAGGTTGAGACATCATAGCCTGCTATATGAGGGTAGATGATGTGGCTTAACATGTTAGATGAGGGTTCCCACCATTCTCACTAGAGTTACCTGTTATATGAGTGTTACTCACATATTGTCCTTACCAGTGGCGTGCTATTGACACCCTTCTAATTGGGGTTATAGATTGGACTCCAACTCATCCATAATGGAGTATTTGGGGAATGTCAGTTAGGTAACTACTTCCCATAGTTTCAGTTTCAGTATCAGTAAAAGAACTCAGATATTTCTGTAGAATTTAGGACTGTTAGATATAGTCAACTCAGATATAGTATGGAGCTCATCTAGTTTTATCAGATTCAGGACTATCAGATACAGTCACTTTTGTTATTAGTTATATCAGTCATCAAAACTCAATTACCAGTCATGTTAGTTATCAGTAAATTCTTATTATCACGATCTCAGTTATAGTTACTATATATTCATGCATGCATTCTAACATTCATATTAGTCAGTTAGTCAATATTGTTCATGCATATGAACCCCATGCATTTAAACTACCTCACATCCATACTAGTACATTCAAAGTACTAACGCATTTGCTCTATGGTGTCTTATACTATAGGTTCAGAGCCACGAGCTCCAGAGTATCAGCAGCATTCCAGTCTCAACAATCAGAGTTAGTAGTGAGTCCTCATATTTCAAGGACATGACCATTTCTTTATTATCTCATTAATTAATTTATTATTTGGAGTTAGTTGGGGATATGTCCCATCAACTCCTTATTCAGACAGCCATGTTTTAGAGGCTTTTCATACTACAGTATGTGTAGATAGTTTATTTCAGTTAGTTTTGGGTATTTCATACCCCACCCAGATGTTACGTTTTATCAGATATTATGTCTCAGTTTTGAACCTTATGGCCTTTCAGTTCATATTTTTGCATTATACAGTATATTATGCATTATACAGGTACAGATATCAGTCATGGGTTAGCTTGTGGTTCTTCAGGGTCATGAGCACCGTGTAGCATTCCGGGTACCAGATTCGGCGCGTTACAGGTAAGTGTGTGAATTGGTGATTGATTAAAGATCTATAACTAAGAGAGACAACAATGAATGTATAAGTCTTCAAAGTTTTTATATCTCAAATGAGAAACAGAAAGAGTATGAAAAATAGGCTAACATGTATCTCTATATTTTAAAATGGTCAAAAAATATAAAATAGGCGAACCCTTTGTTTTATATTAATATCTCAAATACTCAAAACTGGAGGTAAAAAAAATCAAATGAAATGAAAATAACACCTTTAAAAAAATTATATTTCTTGACAGAAGAACTATTGTCTATTTCCCTATTTTATCTTTTGAATTTGAAGTGCAGTAGTGATTGTAATAATTTGGGTGAGTATAGTAGCATGTCTTATTTGTCCAGATGATTGTATGGGTAAGGAAATAAGAACGAAGCATGAGTGATGGAGTGTTCAATTGCATAGAATATTAGCGCTGGCTATATGGGTAAGTGAATAACATTTGAGAGAGATTGCATAGGAATTTGGTTGTGCCTTTTGGTGAGGTGACGATTTAGGTAGGTTTTATTGTTACAACCACGTATTGTATAAGAATTTGGTTGTGTCTTTTGGTGAGGTGATGCTTTAGGTAGGTTTTTTTGTTACAACCACAAACTGCATAGGTAAAAAGGGGAAAAAGATAGGAATGTACTATAAAAAGAACAATGGTATATATAAGCTCTATATATTGTTTATAAATCTTCTAGAGTTCAATTAAGAATTCAATTTGTGTAACAAATAAGGAGTGTTAATGACAAAGTAAACTGATATTACAGTATTTTAAAATAATCAAAGGATGTAAAATAGGCATTCATAGTTCTCACTATTAAAATCTCAAATGCTCTAAACTAGGGGCAAAAAAATGAAATGACACAAAATAATACCTGCAAGAATTCTAACTCTTGACATATGAACTAATGTCTATTTCTCTATTTTATCTTTCGTATTTGAAGTGCAGTGGTTGCTATGATAGTTTGGGTGAGTAAGGATAAGTAGTGTACCTTATTTGGTCGGATAGTTGTATGGCTAAGTGAAGAATAATAAAGTGTAAGTGATGTGAGTGTTGAATTGCAGTGGATATTACCGTTGGTTGTATAGTTAAGTGAACAAAATTTGAGAGAAAAGTTGTCTAGGAATTCGGTCGTGCCTTTTAGTGAGGTGACGCTTCAAGTAGAATATTTTTCAAAGCTACATATTGTATGGACAAAAGAACAAAAATTGTAGGAATGCTTGTAAAAAGGGCTATGGCCCTTATATATATATATAACCAAACAGTCACAATCAAGTGTCCAACCAATACAAAATCCAATGCCAATACCAATATGAATGTTAACATTAATAACAACACCACTCATACCCATAGTAGTCTAACAAAGCCTCTAACCAGAATCAAATTATATCCATTCGGAACATGCCCCAGACAATAGCCAAAACCAAAACCAAATAAATAAAAATTATAAAAAGTTCATAGCATTAAATGGGTTCTTTCGGAGTATGGAAGCTCACTACTTCAATCTGACTCAAAAATTGCCCCTAAATCACTAAGTCACTGAGCAGGGGGAGTGAAAGTATGGTTGATTCCTGCATCACGTGGATATACAATGTCCGAAGATGGTTAGCAAAGTGAACGCTAGCATGTAACTCATGGATAAAGATAAAATAGTGCCATCAATCAAACCAAATCAAACAACCATATGCAATGACATACAAAAATATATATATCGTGTTGGGATAGGGAACAAGGTTTAGCATTCATTTAAAAACTTTACCTGAATTTTATTGCTTTGCCAGTATAAATTCATCCACGGGCTATATGGGTCCAGTGTTACCCTCTGAATAAGCCCTAGTGTGTATAGTCGCACAAATCGGAGATATCACAGAAGGCTGGGGATTCTCATGTACCCTTCGCCCTCCATGATACATATAAACAAATATAGACTTGGGGGATTATCGTGTACCATACAAGCATATGGTCACCAAGACCAAGCCTCATATCGGCAAACATGAGTTTTCAGTGTCCGTCCTTCGGACTCACACCTTCACGGCTAGCTATCATAACCCCCATTATTACCTAATTAAAATATTTTGCACATAACCAAACCACCAATTTCAAGAGAAAATAATTAAGTCATTATAAAGTGGTATTGTCATACTGACTATAGCTTGCAAGCAATGTCATTAGACAACACTTAGTGGATTTCCATGTACACCGCAGACTCTATTATTAAAATCACTTGGGAGATTCTCGTGTACCCCACAAGGTTTTCATTATAAGTTCACTTGGAGGATTATCGTGTACCTCACAAGGTTTTCAAAATCATCCTTAACCATTTAATCAATTATACCATACATTAGTTTCAAAAGTAAGTTAAACAGAACTCTTTGGGGATTCCATTATACCCCTAGTTCAAATTCACACCTTTCTCATAACTTCTAACCAGTTTTACAATACAAGGTTGGGGTCATAACCACTTCAAAAGCCATAAGTTTAGAGAAAGTTATCATTATCTAGTTCAATCACCATACCCATGCAACCACATGTTCAAAACCATAATAAAAACCTTAAAAACCATAATTAAACCATGGGAAAACATTATTCAACAACGAACATCCAAAACCGCCCAACCTTTATTTCAAAACCATAACAATACCATAAAAACATACATTAAAACATATGTTTTTAGCAAAATAAAAATGAAGGAGTAGTAATATGTCTAAATTACAAAGATTCACGAAGAGAATTTGGCTCTTAAACCCTGAGATAGCCACTTAGGAGACACCCTAGCCAATATTTCATGAGAGGATTTTAAGAGGATAAAGTGGATGTTTAATCTTGTAAAGTGTGGAATAAATACCCCCAAAAGTGTTTTAGGGACGTGGGGTCTTAAGGGTTTTAAGTGGGAAATGTCAAAAGTTCCTAAACTGAAAAGTTGTAAAAAGAGTCGTCCTTGGTTACGAGCCGACCCATTGACTCATCCCCACATTATACACCTCGTAGCCATGGGTCGTATCCTAGACAGTGAGTTGGACACCCATACATTTCCATCCTTACGACTCCTTGACCCCACTCATGACCTGATCATACAACTCATATGGTATAGTCGTATCCAAGATGGAACCCAAGGGATTAGATACTGGACAACATACGACTCAACCCTACCACTCATAATCTATCCTCACGGCTCTTAGTAAGCCACTCGTAGTCAGAGCAGAGTCAAGTCACTAAGTTATTGATTTGGTTGAGGCTTATCCTAATGAATCCTCACCACCCCTAATGACTCATTTCACAAGGTCATAACTAAGACAAAAAATCCAACCGCCATCCATAGGACACCTTAAGACTAGGGTGACCTAACCCATAACCACAGCATACGACTCGTGTAATTGGTTGCTACTAGGACAGTGAGCTTAAAGCTTTGGAATTTTCCAAGGGCTAAACCCCATGGTGTTTCAATTCTCCCCCATTGGATCATTCATCCTCAAATGATGAAACAAGGCATTGACTAGTACGATTAAACCCCAAACATCTCTACTTTTACCTTTAGCTAAGTTAGAAAAAAAACATGCCGAGGAAATCAATCTTTCCGTTAACAAAGTTAGAAAACAAAGATAGTAAGATCAACACATACCTTAAGAACAATTTTCTGAAATGGGGACTTCAGCTTCCCAAGTAGCCTCTTCGGCCTTGTGGTTCCTCCATAGAACCTTTATCGAAGCTACGTCCTTGGTTCACAACCGACGAACCTGTCGATCCAAAATTTCAATCAGGGCCTCCTCATAAGACAAGGAATCTGAAATACAAATATCCTTGATAGGCACAATATGCGATATATCACCCGTATACTTCCTCAACATAGATACGTGGAACACCGGTGAACGGAGCTCAAACTAGAGCGCATCTCCAATTCGTACGCAACATTGCCAACCCTTCCTAAAGCCACGTACGGGCCAACATATCAGGGACTGATCTTCCATTTCTTTCCAAACTGCATCACCCTCTTCATGGGAGATATCTTCAAGAACCCTCTATCATCAACCATCGCCTCACGTCCACATAGCACTTTTGGGAAATTTAAGCAGCCTTAAGTCTATCCTAAATCACCTTCACCTTCTCCATGGCTTGGTGAATCAAATCTGTGCCAAATATTTCGGCCTCACCAAACTCGAACCACCCAATAGGACACCTACACCTTCTAAAATACAAAGCCTCAAATGGGGCCATCCCAATGCTAGAGTGGTAGTTGTTATTATACACAAACTCTATAAAAGGCAAATGATAAACCCAACTACCATGATAGTCAATCACACAAGCTCAAAGCATATCTTCTAATGTCTGAATAGTCCTTTCTGCCTGCACAACCAACTGCGGGTGAAAGCGGTACTAAGACTCACTTTAGTCCCCAAGCCTTCCTAAAATAACGCCAAAAATGCAATAAAAACTGCGTACCACGATCTGAGATGATAGAAATAGGTACGCCATGCAAAATCACAATCTCTTGGAGGTACAACCTTGCATAATCCTCTGCCGAGAAATTTGACCTAGCTGGCACAAAATGAGCAGACTTTGTCATCTTGTCCACGATGACCCAAACCGAATCAAACTGATTTCGAGATTGAGGAAGGCCGGTAACAAAATCCATATTGATCATTTCCCACTTCCACACAAGTAACTCAATCTCTTGATACAATTTCCTAGGCCCCAAGTGTTCAACTTTCACTTGTTGGCATACCATGTACTTAGCCATAAAACTAGCCATATCTCACTTTATATTGTTCCACCAATACATCTTCTTAAGGTCATGATACATTTTCATTGAACCAGGATGAATGGCATAACGCGACTCATGCTCCTCAGCCAAGATCCTCTATTACAATCCATCTATGTCGGGAACACATAATCTCTCTTGGTACTGCAAGGTACCATCAATACTAATCTCAAAGGCCACAACCTTCTTCCCACCTACTTTACCCTAGAGTTGTACTAAGATAGGATCTAACACTTATTTCTCTTTCACCTCAGTACCAAGAGATGACTACGCCACCTTTTGCATAAACATGCCACCATCCTCAGAGTCCACCTCCTGCTTCCCTTCATCCATATGAGCCAGACTCCCCATGGATAACCTACTAAGAGAATCAGTAACCACGTTAGCATTACCTAGATGGTAGTGAAGACTCATGCCATAATCCTTGAGCAGCTTAAGCCATCTCCTTTGCCTGAGCTTAAGCTCTTTTTGGGTAAACACATCTTGCAGGCTCTTATGATCAGAAAAGATATCAATATGAAATCCATATGAATAGTGATGCTAGATTTTCAGCACGAACACCACAGCTAATAACTCTAAGTCATGAGTTAGATAATTCTTTTCATGCACCTTCAACTCTCTAGAGGCATAAGCTATCACCTTGACATGCTATATCAAAATTCAACCAAGCCCCACATGGGGCGCATCACAATAGACGACAAAACTATTAGTGCCTTCAGGCAAAGTTAAGACTGGAAACAAAGTCAACTTATCCTTCAGCTTCTCAAAACTACCCTCACAAGTATCAGACCATAAGAACTTCACCTTCTTCTGAGTCAACTTAGTCAATAGAGAAGATATAGTAAAAACCTTTCCAAAAACCTCCTGTAAAAACCGAATAAATCTAAGAATCTTTGAATATCAGTTGGAGTCATTGATCTAGGACACATCTTAACTACTGCAACTTTCTGCGAATCCACAATGAAGCTTACACTAGAAATGACATGACCTAAAAAAGTGACAGCATTCAACCATAATTCATATTTTGAAAATTTAGCATACAACTGTTGATCCTTCAAGATCTTCAATACAATACGAAGGCGATCGGTATGATCCATCTTGCTCTTAGAGTACACCAGAAAATTATCTGTGAACATAATGACAAACAAATCTAGAAACTGACTAAAGACCCTATTCATCAAATCCATGAATATAATCGAGGCATTAGTCAATCCAAAAGACATAACCAGGAACTCAAAATGCCAATATCGAGTATGGCAGGCAAAAACTTATTGTGCACACGCAAGTGTATGTGGCCTTACAATTAGTAAAGTAGCCCTTTACAAGACAAGTATCGATCCCATAGGGACTAGTGTTAAAAATCTATCCAATTCTAGTTTAACTATTAAGATTCACTAGTGCAAACATAACCAAAAGAGTTTTGAAGGTTTGTAAATTAAAAGTAAACTAAAACAATGAATGAAAGTAAAGACGGGGTTAAAGCATACGAACAATCATACTATGCTAATGAACTTCAACGGTTAGGTAACTTATCTTGGTTGTTGATTCACAGTGTTGATTTTATGATCATGGTCTCCCGACCTTTAACCACCTATCTAACTTAAAGCCACAACTACATCATTGAGTAGGGATGTGAAAACTAAGCTAAACACATTTATATTTCATCCCATAGTGAACCAAGTAAGGGTTCTAGGTATATCCCTATCCTAGATTCTAATTCAAATCCCCTATTTTATAAAGGAATAAGAACCCTACTCTATTTACCCTCACATTCTATCTTTTTATTCCCCCTTCCGAGATCACAAGGTCAATAATATATGTACTCTAAAGGTCACAAATACTTAAAATAATTATATCAAGGTTGAACAAACAACCAAATATGATAAATAAAAAAAAATCAATACATAGCAATCGTAGTCATGTTCTTGGCTTTTACCCCGGAAAGGGAGCTTTTAGCCTCTAATAGACATACCCGTTATAAAAGTAATTGAATACATGATTAAATACATAAAAAAACCTAAATTAGATAGAAATAAACCCTAATTAAAGTGTGTAGCATCTTCTCCTTAATGGCCCAAGACGTCCAAAAGTAATTACAATGTGTTCAAAGTTTCATATATATAGTATGCAAGGTTTGGTCGTGTGGGAATTGGCCAAGCGTCGCGGGATATAGCCCACCGGAATGGAAGGAGAGATGTGAGCCTTAGTCCACTGGTCTAAATGGGGTGTCGCAGGCCTTAGTCCCATGGAGTGAAGGGGGCGCCTCCTCTATATTGCCTGGGCACACTGGAATTGTCCACTTGCGTCTAAACTTGTCTCAAGTCTTTCTCCTTCCGTCCTAAGCATCATGGTATTGTTTCCACTTGTGTATCATACAAATATCATCCAAATCAGCTCACCAAGAATCCTATAACATTAAACCATTGATTAGAGCTCAAAACATCACAAACGTCTAACTAGAAACTCAAGCTAAGAACTAGTTTCACTCATTTAAATCTTAAACTTAGCCTTGACTTTTGGCTTGATTCAACTAAGTCTTGACTTTTGGCTTGATTCAATTACACTTTAAACATCATAAACAAGTTGTTCCACACAATATTACACATTCAAACCATAAGGAACTCATCATATGCATTAGAATTTATCGATACTAACTAGAAATAACACTAGTTTTCTTGTCTAAACTCTAAGTGATTAATTTAAATCTAAACTTGCTTGAAAACACCTTTAAAGATTGTAATCATGTGTGTAAACACTTAGATGCTTATTTATATCATTATTAACACATAAAGAAGTACAATTGTCCTCAAAATAAGGCTAAATAAGCTAGGATAACAACACTAAAGTGCATAAATCCACCTCAGATCACAGTCTGAGGGATATCCACCTCCCTAATCTTTAGCTGATGATACCCAGACAGAAGATCAATCTTTGAGAAAAACTTAGCACCCTAAAGCTAATAAAATAAATCATCTATCCTTGAAAGAGGGTACTTATTCTTTACTGTCACCTTATTAAATTGTCGGTAGTCAATACACATACGGAAGGAACCATCCTTCTTATGTACGAATAAAACAGGTGCACCCTACAGGGATATACTAAGACGGAGAAACCCTTGTCGAAAAGATCCTTTAGTTGCTCCGTGAGCTCCTTTAATTAAGCTGGAGCCATTCTATTCGGGGGAATATAGGACATGTGTCTGGAAAAAGATCAATCCCAAAATCAATCTCCCTATTAGGAGGGATACCAGGAAGGTCATCAAGGAAAACCTCAGGAAATTCGTTCACCACCTAGATGGAATGTAAAGAAGGACACTCTGAATTAGAATCTTTAACCCAGACCAAGTGATAGAGACACCGCTTAGAGATTAATATCTGAGCTCTAAGATATGATATGAACCTTCCCTTAGGATCTAGGGAATTACCCTCCCACTCAATAACCGACTCAATAGGAAATTTAAAGACAACCTTACGGGTTCAATAATCTAGAGAAGAATAGCACGAGTGCAACCAGTCTATTCTTAAGATCACATCAAAATCCACCATGACAAATTCAAACACTGATACCATACAACCCTTATAGACTCTTTTAGACACCATAGAGTCACCCACTAGGGTAAAGATAGAAAAAACTCTTAAATATACTCGGGATCAAAACCAAAATGCACTGCCACAAATAGGGTTACATAAGAGAGAGTGGACCCCAGATTAAGTAAATAGTATACATCATGGGAAAAGAGTTTCAACATACCAGTAAAGTCATCAAGCAATGCCTCAAACTCCTAATGGGTAGTGAGAGCATAGAGTTGGTTTAAATCAGTATCGAAGCCAGATGGTGTTGTCATGACCCGAACCATGGTTTGTCCATGATGGGTATCTCAAGTCCCTCATGGACCGAAGATCAGCCTCTTTACCTAACCTAAAAAACATATCAACCACAAACGTTGGATGAATTTTGAACATATAACAAGATCTACTAAATAAGACTAACAATAGCTTATGACATGTCTTAACCATTCATCATCAGCACAACATACTAAACCAACACACACAAGTCCACAGTAATCCACAAAGCCTCTACAATCTAAAGTCGATAAAATACCAAGACATGCCCCCGACAATATCTAAAAACCTAGTCTAACAAAGTCTAAGACAGAATATAAAGACGATGAAATAAATGCCTTTTGAAGTATGGAAACTCCCTATTTCAATGTCAACTCACGAACACCTGGTCACTGTACAGGAAAAAAAAAAGTTTTGATCCCTGTATCACGTGGGTATACAATGTTTGGAGAAGGTTAGTGGTTGGAGCTCTAGCAAGTAACTCAGGGCTAGAGGAATAAAATAATGCTCCATTATAAAAACTAAGTCAAATCATCATATGCAATCACATGTATACATACATATATATATATATATCATGTCGGGATAAAGGGCAAAGCTTAGTATGAACTTTAAAAACATTAACCTTTGTTTTGTAGCATAACCATCATATAACAAGGCACCCACAAACTATATCGGTCCAGTTCTCCCCTAGTTAGAAGGACTCCAGTACGTGTAGACGCATGAACTAGAGAATATCCATAACTGTATATGCCTTTATGGGGGACTCGAACCTCCCGACATAATCAAGGTGACTTGGCACCAATGTATATAATATAAGGGACTCAAACCTCCCATTCATTTATTCTTTTGGTGAACTCAAACCACCCGATCATAAAGACACCTGCACCAACTAGCGTGGTTTTCAGTGTTAGTCCTTCGTACACCACTTTTACGGCCCGACTACACACCCACTTTAAAGCTCATTTAAAATATTCTTTACATATACAAACAACCAATAGTCTACTTATTTACCAAAGGCATCCCATTGGTATCGTCATACAAACCCTACTTGTAAGCGTACAACATGCCATAACCATTATCATTCAACATTTGGACTCGAACTCATTGTCTATACAAAGACATCACTTAAATTAAATATTTAGGGACTCGGACCCATTTAGCCATTTAAACCACCAAGGTTACAATTCAAATTAACTTATGGCCAACAAGGCCTTTATGAAACCCTTTACCAACCGTTTACATTATTAGGCCAATGCCTTAGTTCAAATAATAATTCAATTTATTTTATGGCCATCAAGACGATTACAAAACCATTCATCCTTCATTAGTATTCTTATGCCAAGCATTAGTTTGAAACACAATTCATCATGTGACAAGATTCTTCTCATAGACATTTTTACAAACAAGTTGAGGGCATACCATTATTAAACCATTATCAAGTCAAAAACCATCATGTTAGGGTTACCCATTACCTATTCATTAAACCACAATTCCCATACACCTAAATATACAAAACAATTATCAAACTATGTATGAACACAAGTGAAATCATGAGAACAATACTCAACATTATACATTAAAACCCTCAATCATGGATTTCAAAACCACTATTTATGATTCAAGAACAATGTTTAAAACACATGATTTTATGAACAAGAAATGAAGGAAGAGTTATATGACTGAGTCACAAAGATTCATGGAGAGATTTTGATCCTTAAGCCTCTAGATAGCCACCTTGATGAAACCCTAGACCAAGCTTCTTGAGAGGTTTTTAGAGTGTTTTGATCTTCTAAAGTGAGGAATGGGGGACTAAATAGTGTTATAGGACATGGGGTCTTAAGGGCTTGGGGTGGGTAATATCTAAAATATCCTCAGCTTAAAATCTATAAAAAACTCACAAGAGGGTAGGGTTGTACCCCTCCACTCATACCCATATCATACGAGTGGTATCTTCTACTCGTACCTTGATCAGAAAGTTGGAAATCACATTCTATCCAACATAAGAGTCCATAGCCTAACTCATACCGTAACCATACGACTAGTACCCTTCAAGTCATACTCTAAGAAGAATGTTAAGGCTATAACTAAACAATATATAGTTTGGAACTATACTTCTTGTAACATGTATATACGACTCGTATGGAGTCTTCTTGTACCAACAACAGAGCTTGGCCAATGTGACACTAACCAATATACGACTAGAGTCCTAGAACCGTACCCAACACATACCACAAGCATGATTTTCCGAAATTAAGAATAGGAATGGATACTTGAACTTCATGTCCTCCTCGACTTTCCAAGTAGCTTCCTCAAACTTTTGGTTCTGCCATAGAACCTTCACCGAAGCCACATCTTTCGTTCACAACCAGCAAACCAGACGATCCAAGATCCTCAATGGGACCTCATCATAGGATAAAGAATCCGAACTACTAATGGCCTCCAAAGGGACAACCAACGAAGAATCACCCACACATTTCCGCAACATAGACACATGGAATACCGGATGAATGGAACTCATGCTAGGGGCAAATCCAACTCATATGCAACACTACCAACCCTTTTCAAAACCACATATGAGCCAACATACCAGGGACTGAGCTTCCCCTTTTTCCTAAACTGTATCACTCTCTTCATGGGAGATACCTTCAAGAATACCAAATCTCCAGCCCCAAACTCTAAATCCCTTCACCTCACATCCACATAAGACTTTTGGTGACTATGGGCGGTCTTAAGCCTATTCTGAATTACCTTCACCTTTTCCATAGCTTGGTGAACCAAATTTGAGCTAAGTATTTCTGCTTCACCAACCTCAAAGCACCTAATAAGAGACTTACACTTCCTACTATATAATGCTTCAAACAAGGTCATACCAATTCTAGAATGGTAACTATTGTTATAAGCAAATTCAATCAAAGGAAAATGGTCAAACCAGCTACTACCAAAATCAATCAAACAGGCTCACAACATATCCTCCAAAGACTAAATAGTCTTTTTGGCTTGCCCATCCGACTGTGGGTAAAAAGTCTAACTAAGACTCAACTTGGTCCCCAAACCATATAGAAAAGAGCATCAAAAATAAGATGAGAATTGGGTACCATGATCCAAAATAATTAAGACTGGCTCACTATGCAACTTTATAACTTCTTGAAAAAACAACTTCGCATAATCCTCGATAGAATAAGTCATCCTCATTGGCAAGAAGTGAGTGGACTTACTCATCCTATCCATGATGACCAAAATAGAGTTAAACTGGTTCCTCGACTGTGGAAGGCCAATAACAAAATCCATATTAATAATCTCCCATTTCTACACCGGTAATTTAATCTCTTAAAGTAGCCCACCTGGCCTTAGGTTCTCCATCATCACTTGCTGATATACCCTACACTTAGCCACGAATTCGGCTATATACCATTTCATATTATTCCACTAATACATTTCCTTAAGATTATGATACATTATTCGGCTACATTTTTGTTAAACTGGGATGAAACTTATACCATGACTCATGAGTCTCGGCTAAAATCCTTCCTCATAATCCATCCATGTCGGGAAAATACAACCTTTCTTGGTACCTCAAGATACCATCACCACTTATCTCAAAGGTCATCACCTTCTGTTCACCCATATCATCCTTGATCTTTATCCAAACAGGATCTAACACATGTTTCTTCTTTATTTCCAAACCAAGATATGATTGTGCCACCTATTGCATAAACATACCACCACTCTTGGAGTCCAAGAGACAAACTCCAAAGTTAGAAAAATAGTGAATATCCTTCACCAATTCTCGCTTATCCTTATCTATATGTGACAAGCTTCCCATGGACAACAAGCTAAGAGCATCAGCAACTTTATTAACTTTACCTGGATGGTAGTGAATACTCATGTCGTAGTTCTTCAGCAACTCAAGCTATCTTCTTTGCTTGAGATTAAGATCTTTCTGGGTAAACACATATTGTAGACTTTTATGATCAGAAAATATATCAACATGCACCCTATACAGATAGTGACACCAAATTTTCAATGCAAATACCACAGCTAACAATTCTAAATCATGATTTAGATAGTTTCTCTTGTGAACTTTAAATTATGTAGAGGCATAAGCAACTGCCTTACCTTGTTGCATCAACACAGCCCAAGACAACCCGAGACACATCACAATAGAGCATGAATCCCTCTGTACCCTCATGTAGAGTCAAGACAGAAGATGAGGTCAACTTATCCTTCAACTTCTCAAAGCTACCCTCATATGCATCAGACCATAAGAACTTAACCTTCTTATGAGTCAATTTCGTCAATAGAGCAGCAATAGAAGAAAACCTCTCCACGAACCTTCTATAATACTTGGCTAAACCCAAAAAGCTCTGAATATCGGTTGGATTCATGGGTCTAGGCTACTTCTTAACCATAACAACTTCTTAAAGATCTACCATAATCCCCACACTAGATACGACATGACCCAAAAAAGTTATGGCATTCAACCAGATTCATATTTGTAGAACTTAGCATACAATTGTTGATCTTTCAAGGTATGTAACACAATGCGGAGGTGGTTGGCATGATCCACCTTACTATTAGAGTATACTAAGATGCCATCAATGAAGACAATAATGAACAAATCCAAAAACTAATGAAAAACCCTATTCATTAAATCCATGAATACTGCAAGGGCATTAGTCAAGCCAAACAACATCGCCAAGAACTCAAAATGCCCATATTAGGCATGAAAAGTTGTCTTAGAGATATCCACTTCCCTAATCTTTAATTGATGCTACTCGGATCGAAGATCGATCTTAGAGAAGAATTTGGCACCCTGAAGTTGATCAAAGAGGTCATCAATCCTTGGAAGAGGGTATTTTTTATTTACTATCACCTTGTTCAACTGATGGTAATTAATACACATCCTAAGGGAACCATCCTTCTTTTGCATGAGCAAGACAGTTGCACCTCACAGGGACACACTAGGATGGATGAAACCTTTGTCTAAAAGATCCTTCAATTGTTTCTTAAGTTCCTTCAACTTAGCTGGAGGCATTCTATATGGGGGAATAGATATAGGACGAGTGTACGAAATAAGATTAATACAAAAATCAATCTCCCGATCGGGAGGGACTCTAGGAAGGTCATTAGGGAAGACTTAGGAAAACTCATTCACCACAAAAATAGAATACAAAGAGGGACTGATGATAGGCGAATTTACACGCCTATATCAATATATTTTGCCCATATTTTAGCCTAGTTTTGAGAACAAATTATATATTTCATGCACTTTTAGTCCTTTTTCCTGTAAATGAGCTAACGAACATGATTAGGAAAGTTTCAGGTATAAATGATGCAAAATACAGCATTTTATGGCTTACTTGACGTAAAAGAAAGCTCACAAAGGAAGGGAAGGAAGTCTACACGCCTAAGGACCAAAACTGCTGCATGGAAAATCTGTCCCGGGCTAAAACAGCATTTCTAAAGACTTTGGGGACTTACAGATACAAAGATGGATTTTGACAATGATACATTAACCTAGTACAATTGGGTTATGTATTTCATTAGTTTATTTGGATTAGGAGAATGTTACATTAACCTAGTACAAATAGGTTAAGTATTTCCTTAGTTTAGTAGGATTTGGTTATTTATTTCATTAGCATAGTAGGAGTAGGATAGGGGTATTATAAATACCCTATCATGCTAGAGATTTTTAATTAAGTCCTCCCTTAGTGGAGAGGAAAGTCCTCCCTTAGTGGAGAGGCAAGTCCTCCCTTAGTGGAGAGACACATTCTACTTCTCAATTACAACTCTTCTAATCTTTCCATTAATTCTATTCTTAAATTCCACAACAAGAGAATCGTTACTTGCTAAGGAATCACGCCACACGCCTATCACCTAATCCACACGCCATTACTCAACAATAACAATGCAAATCGTGATCTCCTTCGCACTCATGGGTAACTAAACTTCTCTCTTGGGGTTATGGAAGCCGAATGAGATACTATCTATTGCTGTGAGTTTGTGAGTTCGAGACACGTATATTGCTTATATCATTATTCTCTTCATCTTAATGCAAATCCTTGTGGCTGCAGACGTATAGAATAACGCTAGTCTAACATTTAACTTGTTCGAGAGAAAGGTTATTTGTCTGGAAAAGAGATAATGTCAAGGTAGTAGGACACCCTTTCCTATTAAAAAGCTAGTGCCATAACTGGACTAACCTCTTGGAGAATTCGTACCGTTAGACACGCTTTAAGCTCGAGAGAGTTAAAGTGAAATAGTCCTTGTTCAGGTCGAGAGACGCTTGGATTTACCATCGACTACAAGTCTCTATAAGCAATTGCATGTCAAGACTCTACACACTCATAGCCGATAGAGACGTATACCTCAGAAGGTGGACATAACCCCAACGCTTCAATTCTCATTGCTTACAACTTACGTAACAATCTTTCTCTCTTTACTTTGCTATTTTCAGCCTTTACACATTACAATCCCCCCTTCTTACGAGACTTGCACCAAAAGTTTAGTAATTTTGCTTACTTGTTGGCCAAGCTATTCCCTGTGGGATCGACACCCAACCTAGGTTGGGTTCTATATTTGCTAACGACCGCTTTACACTCATAAGAGCTGTAGATTGAGCGTTATCAAAAATGGGCGTCGTTGCCGGGGAATACGAGTGTCAATTAAGTTTGTGATAATTACTAGACCCTTTGGTCAAAGATTCTCATACTTTTACTTTTAGTTTTTGTTTTTGTTTTCTTCAGGTTTGTTCAGTGCATCAATGGATGCACAACGTGAAATTGAAAGGATGGCTGCTCAAGTGCATCAACAGAATATTGATAATCCAGGTCGGGCAACAAATCCTAACGATGAGGATCTAGGCGATGAAGAGCTACTAAACCCACGGCATACTGCTGAGATGGCGGAACCCATGCAGAGGAGAGATCGTCAAGCGCGATTGAGACCTGATCGTAAACTGTGCAAATTCCTTTTGATGATGATGATCACCATTTGGATGAAGCTGGTGCCATAGGAGCCATTGTTCTGCCACCCTTGGCACCTGGAGCAAAGTTCAATATCACTAGCGCCATGATTCAGCTTTTGCAACTCAAGGGATTATTGGGTGGACTAGCAGGCGATGATCCGAATATGCATCTGATCAACTTTATTTCTACATGCAAGTCATTCGACAATCCTGGCGTTGGACAAAATGCAATTCGACTACGCTTATTTCCATTGTCTCTGTCTGGGGAGGCAACTCTATGGTTGAATGGGCTGACTCCTGATTCGATTACTAATTGGAGGCAATTGAAAGACGCTTTCCTAGAAAGATTCTTTCCGCCATCCAAAAGAGCACAGTTGAGAGATGAGATCACCAATTTTCGACAGCTTCCAACTGAAGCTCTCCACGTTACATGGGAGAGGTTCAAGACGAAGCTAATGCAGTGCCCAAACCATCATATGACCAATGTCCACTTGATGGAGATATTATACAGAGCTTTGAATTCGGGGACTAAGCCAGTGGTTGATAATGCGGCTGGAGGATCATTTATGGACCTCACCTTTGTTCAGGCAAGCAATATGCTAGACCGGATGACAAAACAAAGTAGATCTTGGCATACCAGGGATTCTGAGGTAGCAAACCCCACTTTATCTATTGGCATGTCTGCAGACCAAAGAAGAAGAGAAGAAGAACGTAAGCAAGACATGGCGCACATGAAAACACAACTGGATCTTCTGACAAAGCACTTATTATCAGGGAAGACCGAAAAAGTGAAAGTTGTAGCGCCAAAAGAAAGAGACGAATCTGATTCTGAAGAGGAGGCCAACTACTTGAACAATCAGGGGGGTTTCCGTGGGAATGCCCAAGGAAACCAAGGTCGGAACTATTATGATAAATCTAGAAGCAAAGACCAAGGTAGTTGGAAGAAAAAAAATGAAAAGAGTGGTTTGTACATTCCCCCTGGTAGACGTGATACCACCACATCTAATTCTGGGAGTATGGAAGACATGATGGCTAAGTTATTGAAAGGAGTGGAAGCAACGAGCGCAGGAGTTAAGGAGGTGATTGATGATTTGTCCTCCATGAAGCAACTAGTTGATTCTCATTCCACTTCTATCAGGCAAATAGAGCAGCAATTGAGCCAACTTTCAGCAGCATTCAATCAAAGAAAGGCTGGCACCTTACCAAGTGATACTGTGCAAAACCCAAAGAATGATGGGTCATGCATGGCCATCACTACCAGAAGTGGTAAGGTGCTGGAAACTTCAGCAAAAGGCAAGCAAGTGGTTGACGAAGTTGCAGACATGGACATTACACCTAGTGACGTTACAAAAGGAGAAGAAGCCGCAACAACTACTCCCAACGTCAGGGACGTTTCACCTAGTGACGTGCAGCCTGAAAAAGTGGAAAAACAGAAGCAAGAGGAGAAACAAAACCGTGGAGAGAACACTTCCATACCCACCACCACCTTTTCCCCAAAGATTGAAGAAGGTGGCGGATGACACAAAGTTCAGCAAATTCATGAATATGTTAAAGCAGCTCACCATTAATGTTCCATTGGTGGAGGCACTTGAACAAATGCCTGGGTATGCGAAATTTATGAAGGATCTCTTGACAAATAAGCGGGCAGCAAGTTATGACTTGGCGGATAATGTTCATCATTGTAGTGCAATCGCTACAAGATCGCTAGTTCAAAAGAAGACAGATCCTGGAGCTTTCACTATTCCTTGCACAATTGGATCGTTGGATTTTGCTAAGGCACTGTGCGATTTGGGAGCTAGCATAAATTTGATGCCACTATCTATCTACAGAAAGTTGGGGTTGGGAGACCCTACACCAACCAATATGAGGCTCGTGATGGCTGATAGGTCGGTAAAACGACCTGTGGGTATCTTGAATGATGTGCCGGTGAAGGTTTCTTCATTCATCTTTCCTGCAGACTTCGTTATTCTGGATTGTAAGGAGGATTCTGAAGTTCCCATCATCTTGGGACGTCCCTTCCTTGCAACTGGAAGTGTGCTTATTGACATGAAAGATAATGAGCTTTTGTTTCGAATTAATGACGAAGTGGTACGGTTTGATATATGCAAAACAATGAAGCAGCCCAGCGATATGAATGAGTTATATGTTTATCATGAGGATACGAAAGAATTATCTATAGAGAAACAGCCTACTGTTGAGCCATTGTCTGTTGTGCCACTGAAAGTTGAGCATGAAGATAATGAAGGTTATGAAGAACTTATGAGTTCTCTAACAGAAATAGAGCCTTATACTCCTAAGCAACCAGATTGTGATCTCAAGAATCAACCAACAGCGAAGACTCCCATTGACGAGCCACCAATGCTAGAATCGCAAGAGCTTCCCGATTATCTAAGGTATGTGTTCTTGGAAAGTGGAAGTATACTTCCGATAAGTGTGGTGGATGATTTAAGTGAACAGCACGTGGAGGCTCTCATCTCTGCTCTGATGAGGTATAAGAGAGCTATGGGTTGGACTATTGATGATATAATTGGTGACTCTCTAGAGAAACGTAGGAGCCATATCGAAGAAGATCGCATGCCTACAGGTAAGCCTCATTGCCGTCTAAATCCTTTGAGAAAACGACCCACCATTTACCTCGACGAAGTCTGAGTACTCGAGGTAACCATGTCGTGCCACGACAATAAATAAGGCGCTAGATGGGAGGCAACCCATCGTTTTATTGTTTTATCATTTTATCATTTTTCTTTCATTCTAGTACTTGATAAATGAAAATCCAAAAATAAGAGTCGTTCCACGACCAAAACTAAGGTGCTTGGTGGGAGGCAACCCATCGTACTAATCATTTTCATTTGTTTTGAGCAAATATAGGTGCAAGAAGTAGTCAACGAGGAGATTGATTTCAATTGACGATTTAGACGCATTGGATGGTAAAGTTGGTAAGTTAGGAATGGTGATGCATAAGGCTATGGATTGAGCATTTCTCACGCCAAAATAGGCATCGAGGAAGGCTAGGCCTTGATAAAACTAGGCCACGAACGATGCACTACCTATCCTATAGCCTAAGGTCTCGGAATCTAGTGTGCTATACACTATGCGCCGCCTATTCCTAGGTATGCTTTTGACTATGCGCCGCCTATGCTATGGCATTTGGTCTCAGTATCTCATATGCCATAGACTATGTGGCGCATATGTCTACAAATGCCATAGACTATGCGGCGCATATGTCCCACTATGCTATAGACAATGCGCCGCATATGTCATGTCTATGCTAAGCATTATGCGCCGCATATGTGGGAATTTTGTCTCCAAAACCGATTGTAAATGGGTCATAACCAGACCCATACTCTTCCTATATAAAGGGGACTTAGTTTTACAACACAACCACACTAAAAATTGACCTAAGGGAGCCGCATATACATCCAAATCCTCTCAAAATCTTCTTCTTTTGCTCTTCCAATTCACAAAACCATCTCCACAAGCTTCAAGCAAGTAAGTACTCTCTTATTCTTCATTTATTTCTCGTAAGTACTACGTTGCTATGTCTATTATGAATTGCTAAATAGTATAAGATTGTTGGTGATGTTCATGTGTTTGGATTGTTGATACAAAATCATGTGAGTGAACATATACGTAGGAAAATCTTGACTTGTTTCCGACTTGAAATTGGTTTTAATAGCATTGTTATGGTATTTACGAAATTACTATGGCTATGAATAGTGCTTAAGATTGTTGTTTGCATACTTACATGTTAGACTATCCCGGCCATCGGGATAAGACTTATAGTGCCTACCGACATAAGAGGTTGTGATTGTTGTAAGAATAACTATTCCATATGGTCACCCCTATGTAGTAGTGTTGCTATAGCTACCATGAAAGTAGTCCAATGGCTGCAAGTAAGTAATGCATTGCTGATTTTCTTGTCGGAATACAATCCTAAAACGTATGTCGATGAATTCTGAGTAATCGATCACTTTCACCTCACTAGTTGGTGCCAACAACCTAAGTGTGGGGTGGTACCCCTACTGTCTGTGTATAGATTGTATCCATTGAGATTGTGCTACCACTAACACTATTTCAAGTCTCAGGTACAATGGCACCTAAAGAGAGACAAGGCAAGGAGAAGGCTACCACTTCCTAAAAGGGCAAGAAAAGAGGCCGCAAGGAGCAAGGAGAACCCTCCTCGATACAAACACCTTGACTCACGCTTGGAATTAAGTGGGATACTTATGAGGAACTTCTAAGGATGACGACTCTGATGATGATTCCAATGCAAGGGGTATGACCCCAGACATAGAGGATAAGTCCGACCAACCAGGTTCCTCGTATTTATTTTCCACTGAGGACAGTGTCCCGACTAAGTGTGGGGTGGTGGTATTGTATGCTATACTTCTCTATTCGCATCTATGTTTGTTTGCTTTTGTTTCATTTTTTTTTCGTTTTGTTTTTTTAGTAGTAAAATTTTTTTTTTCTAGCTTCGCATGAAACTATTTTTGATAGGCAGCATGAGATTATAACAAGAGTATGTGTTACAATTGTGACTATTGAGACGTTTAGGCTCTAGTTGTGACTCATTATGTGATATTATGTGATTAAATTCCTTCACTTGTTGGGTCGAGAGTCTATATTACTTCCAATCAAGTCGACCATGTGCCTTATGTGTGTGAGATAATAGTATATTCTATGTTTGTGGCTGATGCTAGAACTTGCCCGGTATGTATGCAAAGCGAAAATAAGGAGTGTGAGTTTAGGAGATGATTTAGGCATTTCTTTGGCAACCTATACATGTTTACCTTTGTCTTACCTACCCATGGACATCATCCCTAGTTAAACCCTTTTGAGCCTTTAGCCTATTTCTTTGACAACCTTGTATGTAAGCCTAATCCATTATTTTTCAAGACCGTAATTTGATCCAAATTCCTAAGTGCTTTAAAGTGAAAAAGTCATGTGACAACATAAGAGGAAATTGGGTGAGTATGATGCTTTAAATTGTAATGGTGCTTGAATGTGTTATGAAAAAGAAAGTGCTATCATAAGAGGTATGTTGTGAAAAGAAAAAGGAAAAGAAAATTGAAAAGTGAGTTGTGCTTAAAATTGAAAAACAAAAGATGAGAACAAGGGTGGAAGAATAAAATAAAGAAAGGTTCAAAGAAAAAAGTGTCAATGATACAATGTGAGGTATTAAAGTGCTTAGGAACTTAGTCACTATTTCTCGCCAAAATAGCTGATCCTACCCGTCCCTTAGCCTACATTACAACCATCAAAAGACCTACTTGATCCTCAGCTTAGCATTCTGACATTTAGTAGAGTACTATATTAAGGGCAAGCCTATGGTCATCAGTTGCTACATATGAATTCTTTGTGAGAGTGAGAACAAGGACATTTTGATACCCATGTTTGAAAAATATGCTATATTTGTGAGTAATTATGGGTACTATATTGTGAGACACACATGGTTGATGAGCTTTGGATAGTTGTATATGATTCTATGTACCTTAACGTTTGCATGCGAGTTGATCACCATCACTAGTCTACGCTAGAGGTTAAACTGTTTCTACTTACAATCGGGAAGCTACTCTTTGTTGATAATTTTTGTGCTTGTCTTGAAGAATGTTTTGTGTTGTTGCTGTAAAAACCCTAAGTTGATGCTTAGAAGGACATGATATTTTGTTCGAGTATGAACAAAGCTGCAAGTGTGGGGTGTTGATGATAGGCGAATTTACTCGCCTATATCAATATATTTTGCCCATATTTTAGCCTAGTTTTGAGAACAAATTATATATTTCATGCACTTTTAGTCCTTTTTCCTGTAAATGAGCTAACGAACATGATTAGGAAAGTTTCAGGTATAAATGATTCAAAATACAGCATTTTATGGCTTACTTGACGCAAAAGAAAGCTCACAAAGGAAGGGAAGGAAGTCTACATGCCTAAGGACCAAAACTGCTGCATGGAAAATCTGTCCCGGGCTAAAATAGCATTTCTAAAGACTTTGGGGACTTACAGATACAAAGATGGATTTTGACAATGATACATTAACCTAGTACAATTGGGTTATATATTTCATTAGTTTATTTGGATTAGGAGAATGTTACATTAACCTAGTACAAATGGGTTAAGTATTTCCTTAGTTTAGTAGGATTTGGTTATTTATTTCATTAGCATAGTAGGAGTAGGATAGGAGTATTATAAATACCCTATCATGCTAGATATTTTTAATTAAGTCCTCCCTTAGTGGAGAGGAAAGTCCTCCCTTAGTGGAGAGGCAAGTCCTCCCTTAGTGGAGAGACACATTCTACTTCTCAATTACAACTCTTCTAATCTTTCCATTAATTCTATTCTTAAATTCCACAACAAGAGAATCGTTACTTGCTAAGGAATCACGCCACACGCCTATCACCTAATCCACACGCCATTACTCAACAATAACAATGCAAATCGTGATCTCCTTCGCACTCATGGGTAACTAAACTTCTCTGTTGGGGTTATGGAAGCCGAATGAGATACTATCTATTGCTGTGAGTTTGTGAGTTCGAGACATGTATATTGCTTATATCATTATTCTCTTCATCTTAATACAAATTCTTGTGGCTGCAGACGCATAGAATAACTCCAGTCTAACATTTAACTTGTTCGAGAGAAAGGTTATTTGTCTGGAAAAGAGATAATGTCAAGGTAGTAGGACACCCTTTCCTATTAAAAAGTTAGTGCCGTAACTGGACTAACCTCTTGGAGAATTCGTACCGTTAGACATGCTTTAAGCTCGAGAGAGTTAAAGTGAAATAGTCCTTGTTCAGGTCGAGAGACGCTTGGATTTACTATCGACTACAAGTCTCTATAAGCAATTGCATGTCAAGACTCTACACACTCATAGCCGATAGAGACGTATACCTCAGAAGGTGGACATAACCCCAACGCTTCAATTCTCATTGTTTACAACTTACGTAATAATCTTTCTCTCTTTACTTTGCTATTTTCAGCCTTTACACATTACAATCCCCCCTTCTTACGAGACTTGCACCAAAAGTTTAGTAATTTTGCTTACTTGTTGGCCAAGCTATTCCC
This sequence comes from Capsicum baccatum var. pendulum, assembly GCA_030864225.1. Taxonomy (NCBI): domain Eukaryota; kingdom Viridiplantae; phylum Streptophyta; class Magnoliopsida; order Solanales; family Solanaceae; genus Capsicum; species Capsicum baccatum. Next base: position 165,219,806 of record CM061558.1, on the reverse strand, counting down.
TGTGGGATCGACACCCAACCCAGGTTGGGTTCTATATTTGCTAACGACCGCTTTACACTCACAAGAGTTGTAGATTGAGCGTTATCAGGACCTTCTAAGTTAGAATATTTAACCCAGACCAGATAATAGAGAAAACCTTTGGAAATTAACTTTTGGGCTCTAAAATATGATATAAACCTTTCCTTAGGAGCTAGGGAACCACCCTCCTACTCAATAATTAGTTCATTGGGGAATTTAAATACGACCTTATAGGTACGACAATCTAAGAAAGCATAGCAAGAGTGCAACCATTCCATTCCCAGAATAACATCAAAATCAACTATATCCGGTTCGACCTATCCAAAAAAATTATCTGCCAACGAATATGGTTTCGATCCTTCTAGTGATGCCAAAAGTTATTTTGATATAAAATTTTATCTTGTTTCCAATTTATTATTCCTGATCTAGAAGTAACCTTTTTATTTCCTTAGGCAGTACTTCCCAACAAGATTGATCTATTTGGATCTTGGTCCATGATGGCCTTTTTATTAATTTTGATAATTGGATCTCTCTATAAATGGAAAAGTGGTGCTTCAAATTGAGAGTAACCACTAGTAATAGAGCAAAAATATACTAGAGTTTCCCTACTACAAACAGATACCACACATCCCCTATAGACTCTTCTGATAACAACAGAGTCTCTTACCGGGGTAGAAATAGAAAAAGGGTCTAACAGACACTGGTGACCAAAACCAAAATTCACAGCCACAAAAAGGGTTATATAAGAGAAAGAGGACCCCAAATTAAGTAAACAGTACACATTACGGGAAAAATGTTTCAACATACTAGTAACAGCATCCGGAGATGCCTCAGACTCCTGGCGAGTAGTGAGAGCATAAAGGTGATTCTTACCAGTACCAGAGCCAGAAGTAGCACCCTTCGATACAGGAGACGATGAAGAGTCAACATGAACCCTGTTTGCCCGAGAAGCAATTCTAAAGGAATATCCCGCTACATATAACCAATATGCCAACACAATAAACATTGGTTCTTCCTCTTTTTATACTGACCACTATAATGCTAATCACAGAATCTACAATGAGGGTAGAATGGTGTAGACTGGGCCCACTAGCCTCAGAATAGGCACCCTATTCCCTGAAGCATCACCACTCTGAAAATAATTATCTCCCAACAGCTTTGGGTAGGGGCACTAGCCGTAGAATAGGAGTTAGGACTCCCCCAGCTCTTTCTCTTAGGCCACTTTACACTTTGTTGTTGGCTCCAACTCTATTCTAAAAACTGAGACCTCTAAAAACTGAGACCTCTTACTTTGCCTCTCACCAATCACAGTTTATTTCTTTTTCTCCTCTTTGACCTATCACATATACATAACTAATCTAGAGATGTCCATGTCCTTGATAAACAAAGCAGCCCTAATCTTAAGAATCAACTCATGAGATGATCTCAAAGCCAACTTTCCCATTCGATCCCTCATATTATATACCAATTCAGAAGTATACTGGGACAACTGATGAAATTTCAAAGCATACTCCTTGACTGTCATCTTTCCTTATTTTAAGTTAACAAATTCTTCTGGTTTAGTTTCCGTCAACTTTTGAGAAAAGAAGATATCCATAAATGTACTATTGAAATCATCCCACACGACATAACTACCATCCTCATCTCTCGACTATTCCCATTTTTTATACCATTTGTACGCCATATCTTTTAATTAGTAAGTTGCAAACTCAACACCTTTAAACTCTGAAGTATACATAACTCAAAAGATCTTCTCCATCTTATCAATAAAGCTTTAAGGATCCTCTTCAACCTTTGTACCAGTAAACATCAGAGGATATAACCTTATAAATTGGCCAACTCTAGTAACCTCAGATAAATCCATAGCTGCACCAGCAGAACCAGACTGTTGTGACTGAGACGTCACCAATTGTGTCAATGGGGTAATGGAGCGAAGAAACTTATAATTAGTCGCCTTCCCAAGTATGAGTATCACCCTTAGGAGTAGGATTAATGGGAATAGGTAGAACCCCATGAGGATAGTCAGATGCAACGACCCTTCACCAGGTCTAGACACCAGAATTCGTCTATATTGGCCTCGGATAGGACAACGAAGTTTGCATAAATATCCGATCTTCTCTGAGGCATGATCTGAAAGACTAGCAAACAGAAATTAGAAGAATCCGAGACCTTAGACTCAATAGCTCAAAACTAAAATAATAAAAAAGGGAAACATTCCTAAATATCTCATAGCCTCTCTCTTATAAGTGTGGAGCACTACACACCCATAAAAAACACTGTACTTGACATGACTTTGTGGACACCTAATTGACCATAAACCTAGGCTATGATACAAACTTCTTCATGACTCAAACTACGGTATGGCTATGACAGGTATCTCAAGCCCCATATGGACTGGAGATCACCCTCTTCACCTAACCTAACTAACTTATCAACCATAAATGTCGGATAAATTCTAAACATATAATGAGATATATGAAATAAGACTAATAATAGCTTATAAAATGTCTAAATCATTCATCACCATAACACACTACACCAACACACCTAAGTCCACAGTAATCCACAAAGCCTCTATAATCTGAAGTCCATAAAATGTCGGGACATGCCCCAACAATAGCCAAAAACCCAAGTCTAACAAAGTCTAAGACATGGAATATAAAGACCATGAAATAAATACCTTTCAAATTGTGGAAGCTCACCACTTCAATGCCAACTCATGAACTAAACAAACACATGGTTATTGTATAGAAAAAAAAGTTTCAGTCCCTGAATCTCGTGGGGATACAACATTCAAAGGCGGTTAGTGGTTAGAGCACTAGCATGTAACTCAGGATAGAGGAATAAAATAATAGCATCATTAATACCAGGTCAAATCATCATATGGAATTACATGTATACAATATATATATATATATATTGTGTCGAGATAGGGGACAAGTCTTAGTACGAACTTTACAAATATTAACCTGGGCTATGTAGCATAACTTACATATAACAAGGCACCCTGAGCTATATGGGCCCAGCTCTTCCCTAGATGGAAGGGCCCTAGCACGTATAGTCATACAAACTAGAGAATATCCATAACTATATATGCCTTTAGGGGGAATCAAACCTCATGGCATAATCAAGGTGACTTAGCACCAATGTATATAATCTGGGGACTCAAATATCCCATTTATATATCTATTTGGGGGACTTAAACCTCCTACTCATATAGACACCAGCACTGGCTAGCGCGGTTTCTAGTGTTAGTCCTTTGGACTTCACTTTGATGGCTCGGCTGCACATCCCATTTTAAAGCCTATTTAAAATATTCTTTACATATACACACAACCATTAGTCCACTTACTTACCAAAGGCATCCTGTTGGTATCATTATACCAACTCCACTTGCAAGTGTACAATATGTCATAACCATTATCATTCAACATTGGGACTTGAACCCATTGTCTATATAAAGACATCACTTCAATTCAATATTTAGGGACACGAACCCATTTAGCTATTTAAATTACCAAGGTTACAATTCAAATCAACTTATGGCCAACAAGGCCTTCATGAAACCATTTACCAACCATTTACATTATTAGACCAATGCCATAGTTCAAATCATAATTCAATTAATTTTATGTCCATCAAGACCTTTACAAAAACATTCATCCTTCATTAACATTCTTATGTCAAGCAATAGTTTGAAACACAATTAATAATATGACAATATTAGCCCACCTTCGTCTTCAGTTCTCAAATGTTTCTACTGCTACACATCCACCCCCTGTTGGGAAAATTGAATACCAACAGAATCGTCAAAGTACAAAGGGGAAATTCCTTGCTTATGTTGCTCCTAACACTGAGGATGGAAAGAAATATGTCAAAATTGAAGATGGAGATCTCAAAGCACAGAAGGCATACTGGAAGACTGCTTTAATAGAGTATGTGTTGGGGGATACCCCGTACCTTAAGAGAATGGAAGGCTATATCTCTACAGTATGGCAAGGGGTTAAAAAAATACAAATTCTAGCTCATGATAAGGGGTATTTTATATTCCGATTTGAAACCCAGGAGGCCTGTGATAGTATCTTAAATGAGGGACTGTACACCTTCTACAATAAGCCATTTATTATATGAGAATAGGAACTGAATTTCGAGTTTCAACAAGATTGCCTAACCAGGATTCCGTTATGGGTAACATTGCCTGGGTTACCTGTGGGTTACTGGTCCACAGAAGCTTTGAGCAAAACTACAAGTGTTGTAGGGAGGCCTTTATACACGAAAGGGATCATGGCGGGAATGCAACAAATCTATTATACAAGAATCTTGGTAGAGGTAGATGTCTCAGAGCCTCTTTTTGAAATAGTGACCCTGAATATACTTGTGGGTGAATTTCAACAATGGGTTGACTATGAATGGAAACCCTGCTATTGCTACTATTATATGAAATTTGGGCATGTTGAGGAGCATTGTCGTATTAAAGAAGAACAAGATCCAAAGGAGCAAGAGATCCTGGATAGACCTCGAAGAAGAAGAAGAAATCGTAGACCTAAAAGGCATCAGGAACTCCCACGCTAAGACTGGATGCCTAAAGGCTTGGATGAGAAGAGGATTGAACAACTAACGCAGCATAAAGGTGAGCCTTCCCTTAATGCACAAGCTGAATTTCAAAGAGTTAGTGATAGCCCTGGCAAATCTAAGACTATGAATATGAGAATAAGTAGTGTGCCAACTGGAAATCAATTTGAGTCCCTCTGCGACCCTATTAGCCAAACTGATAAAGGTCATGGGGGTGATCCTGAGGGCAGTCACAACCCCCCATGATTATTGCTACTTGGAACATTAGGGGCTTAAATCAACCCCTAAAGCAAAAAGAGGTGTGACTCTTTTTGCAAAAGTATGGTAGAGGGTTTTGGTTGTCTTGAAACTAGAGTAAAGAAACATAAATCCAAGGGCATTATACAAGAAATGGTGCAAGGGTGGAGTTATAGCTGTAACTACCCTATGGATGCAAATAGAAAATATGGCTACTATGGAAAGGAAATATTAAATTACAGGTCATTGAAATTAGAGAACAATTTGTGCACTATCATGTTGAGGACTCCACAGGCAACTTTGCAAAATTTCTAACAATAGTTTATGCTAGGAATGAACCCCAGCAGAGCGTATTATTATGGAATGACCTAAAAATATTAGGCAGAGCTATGCAGGGGGCTTGGTTACTAAGTGGGGATTCAACAGTGTGCTCTCTACAAATGACAGAATTGGTTCTCTAGTGACACCTAGAGAAATTCAAGTTTTTTAAGAATGTATAGATGATCTACAACTTACCTCTCTAAGGGGAAAAGGCTGGCGTTACACTTTCTGTAATAGGCAAGAAGGTACTACCAGGGTTTATTTAAAAATTGACTGGGCTTTTGGTAATTTCCAGTAGTTGCAGAGATACAGCTAGGTGGAGGCAGAATACTTGAACCATGGAGTCTCATATCATACCCCAATTCTAATTGAATATAAAGAGGTTGATAACAAAAATCCCAAGACATTCAAGTTGTTTAAGACGGTGATGAAACATCCTGAGTTCCCTGGCCTAGTAAAAAAAACTTAGGTAAAACCATGTAATGGCACCCATATAGATAGATTATAGAGGAAGTTAAAGTTGCTTAAGATGGGAGTTAAGAATATAAACTCCTATATTTCATCTTATAAGCAAAGACTGAAAGCTGCCAGGGAAAAGCTCAATATAGTGCAAAGCCAGCTACTTAGAAATCCTCAATATCAAACTTTGATAGAGAAAGAGAAGTTAATACAGAAGGATGTGATCAAATGGAGCAGTGTTGAGAAGCAAGATCTGAGGTTGAAATCTAGAGCAACATAGATAAAATTTGGAGATTCCAACACTAGATATTTCCATGCTCAATACAAATTAAGGATTCACTGGAATGTTATCTCAGCAATCTACAATGACCAGGGCATAAAACTTACTGAACCAGATTTGATTGAAAAGGAATTTATTTCTATCTTTATCAACTAGATGGGTATAGCTGCAAATGAACTCCCATGCCCAGATGCAAACATTATTAGAAGAGGATCTTACTTGGCACATCATTAGAAATGCTCCCTGATTAGACCTGTATCACTAGAGAAAATTCAAACTGTATTGAAAGAGATGCTAGTTGAAAAATCTCCTAGAATTGATGAATTTCTTGTAGAATTCTTCACTCATCAATGGGATATGATAAAGGATGATGTGAGGAAAGTTGCTGAATTCTAAAGTTGTTGCTGAATTCTTTTCCTCTGGTAAACTTCTTAAAACCTTCAGCTGTACATCCCTTACATTAATCCCTAAAGTTAAATCCGCTACTTATGTCAAAGATTATAGACCCATAGCTTATTGTACCACCTTCTATAAAATAATCACAAAGATCCTCACTAGTAGAAGCAAGAATATGATTAATACTATAATCAGCCCCTTCATAATCAGCATTTATAGAAGGAAGAATCATTACAAATAACATATTATTTATCCATGAACTACTCAAATGGTACACTAGAAAAGAGCTATCCCTAAGGTGTGTAATAAAGGTAGATTTAAGAAAGGCCTATGACTCAATAGAGTGGGAATTTATGGAAAACATGCTTGGTTATCTGGGGTTTCCTTTCAAGTTTATTCAATGGGTTATGAAATGCATTTCCACTATATTTTATTCCTTAGTCATTAATACTGGGCTTACTAAACCTTTTCAAGGTAAGCAGGGTATTATGCAAAATGTCACCCTACCTATTTATAATTATAATTGAGTATTTACAAAGAGAACTGAATGTGATAGCTGACCGCCCTCGATTTAAACTCCATCTTAGATGCAAGAAGTTGGGTGTTATGCATATATGTTTTGCAGATGATTTGTTGATGTTTTGCTAAGTAGATATTCCCTCTATGAAGTTAATCATGGAAGCCTTTACAAAGATCTAAAAAGTAATAAGCCTGCAGACCAATATTGACAAAATCTCCATATACATAAGTGGGGTCCAAAACCAAGTGAAATAGGCAATCTTACAGGAACTAGGCTTTGTAGAAGGCTCTTTACCTTTCAGGTATTTAGGGGTACCAATATCATCAAAAAAACTGATAATAGGCTAGTGTATGCCTCTTGTTGATAAGATTGTTGAGACAATTACTTGCTGGATAGCTAAGCTTCGTACCTTTGCAGGAAGATTACAGCTCATTAAAGCTATAATATTTGGTCTCCAAACTTATTGGGCACAAATCTTTGGGCTCCCTAAGAGAATCTTAAAACTCATTGAAACAGATTGTAGAACTTTTTTTTGGACAAGTTCAGTGGAGGTATCAAAGAGGGCCCTGGTTTCTCGGGAGAAAATATGTCAGCCAAGGGCAGCAGGAGGCCTAAATGTCTTGAATAAGTACAGATGGAACAAAGCTATTGTAATGAAGTAGCTTTGGGCCCTAGCAACCAAGAAAGATTGCTTATGGGTTAAATGGGTACATATATATTATATAAAACATGAAACAATTGATAACTGTTAGGTTCCTCAGAATTCTACATGGGTCATCAGGAAAGTATTTAAAGCTAGGAAAATCCTTAACACTTTGAGTACCCTGAATGGTGGATTTGTTACCAGGTTGCAAACAATGGTAAGTAGAGATAGATTCCTGATAAAAAAGATGTAAAATACACAAACACCAACATTTCCTAAAGCAAGCTAGAAGAGTTTGATAGAGCAACCGACAATACATCCTCAACATAAATTTTTTTTATGGCTAGCATTGTAGAAGAGACTTCCCACAATTGAGAGGTTATTGAAGATTGGTGTAGTAGTTCCTCCTACTTATGTATTTTGTAAGTCTACTGTTGAGACTAGAGAGCCTTTAATCTTTGAATATAGTATCACCTATCAGCTATGGAAAAGAATTCTAAGATGGATAGGCGAGCACAAAACAATTGGACAATGGCAAACTGAAATTGAATGGGTTACTAGTTGGGCAAAAAAGAAAAATAGCAGGGGAGGTATTATAAGTTGTCTATTTTCTATGGTAATCCATGTGATATGGAGGAAATGTAATATGATAAGATTCCACCAAGGACAATATGACCTTGATATAGTATGGAAAGAAATTGTGGTTTTCATCCATACTAAAGGTGGTGACATCAAGCAGTGGCAATCGATTTTGCAGCAACTGAACATGACTCTATGAGGATCTGCAACACCTGGACATTCACTAGAATTACTGTAGGAGCTTTTGTAATTAACTTTCTTAATGTAAGTGAATTCGTAGTATTAGTAGATCTAGTGTAGTGAAATAATTGTATAAGAGTTAGGAGGTTTGCTCCTAGATGGCAACATGTACGAGTACTTTGGTATTAAATAAAACCTATTTAATTACAAAAAAAATGAAAGAAGAGTCACGTGCCTAAGTTATGAAGATTCACAGAGAGATTTTGATCCTTAAGCCTCTAGATGGCCATGATAGTGCTTAAGCACAAACGCAAGTGTACGTGGTCTATTAAGTAGTAAAGTGGCCTTAAAGAAAGCTATGTATCGATCCCACAGGGACTTGATTCAACAAAGATTCTATTCTAGTCCACAATTTAGATTCAATTGAAGAAAGTGTAACCAAAAAGAGAGTTTGGAAATTGTAACTTGGAATTAAAGTAAATATTGCGTAAATAAGAGTCTTGAAACAATCAATGGAGTAAAGCCAGGGTTAAAGCACTTTGTACAATCATACATGTTATTGAACTTCATTCGTTAACTTGCTTATCTTGGTTGTTGATTGCATGATCGTGGTCTCCCAACCTCTAACCGTTTACCTAATTTGGACATTACAACTACATCATTGAGTGGGGATGTAATAATCCAATTAAGTATTTTAAAGTTATCATCCTACGTTTGAATCAAGTAAGGCATATAAGTACATCTCTGTCCTATATGCTAATTCAAATTCCTTATTTTATAAAGAAATAGGAACCATACTTTGTTCATTCCCATGTTCTATCTCCATATTCCCTCTCCTAAGAACACATGGATGACAATAGATATATTTTCTAGGTGGTCAATCCATCAAATAGTTAAATCAAGAATAAACAAACAACCAATAATGATAAGCAAATTAAATGAATTTAATTCAAAATAATAGTACTCATGTTTTTGGATTTAACCCCAAAAAGGCAATTTTTAGCCACTCATAGCCATAATCAACATCAAAATAATTGTATGAAGAATTAAAACCATAAAAGAAGCTAAATTAAATAATAAAACCTAAAAAGAAGTTTTGGTAGCCTCTAATGTTGTTCCAATCGATCTAGGGGTTCCAAGATGTCCAAACTATTTTTTAAGATGTTATATTTATAGTAGACAAGTCATATATCGAATAGGATTAGGTTTCCACGTTCTTATTTTCCAGCTGGGAAAAATTATTCTGCTTTTGCGCATCGTGGTAAGGTTATCATCACTATTAGCTCGCGAAGCAATGTAATTGCATTGAGATTCTAGAATTTGATAACTCTCGATTAGCTCATTACAATGATATGGTGCCTCCTTCATCGCTATTAGGACCATAGCGCGGTAGTGGTTCACTATTTTGGGACCCTTATGAATACAATAGTGTGTAGCACATTCCAATAGGACACTCCCACAGTCCTCATGCGCCCTGGACATTCCAGGTATCCAAACTGCATCAAGTTGCGTATTGTGCTTTCGTTGAACCATTCCAAGCCTTTTTTTAGTTGTTTCCACTTGATTTGAAGCTTTTATATCATAAATATATCATCATAATCCATTTAACAAGAATCCTATATCATTGAAAACAACAATTTAGAGCTCAAACCAACACAACATCCAAGACGGTGAACTAGAAACACGATCTAAGACTAGGGTTTCCTCCATTGATTTTAAGCTTGTTGTTCTGACTCTTGTTTTAATCCAATTGACCTTTGAACATTATAACCAAGTTGTTTCACATATAAGTACATAATAACAACCTTATGAACTCATTAAACATGTTAGAACCTAACACGATATAGACTAGACAAATACCTAGCTCAAGCTAGTTATACTAGTTTTCTCGGTTGAATTCCAAATGATCAATTTGAATCAAAACTTGTGTGAAAACACCATTAAACATTGTAAGAACATACATGGACACTTTGATTGATATTTATCTAATTATCAACATATTAAGCACATGAATCATCGCCAAAACAAGGCTAAAAAGTCTAGAATAGTAACGTTAGAATGCATAAATACACCCAATATCAGGCCACCTTAATGAAACCCTAGCCCAAGCTTCTTGAGAGATTTTTAGAGATTTTTTTAGAGTGTTTTGATCTTATAAAGTGAGGAATGAGGGACAAATTAGTGTTATAGGATGTGGGGTCTTAAGGGCTTAGGGTGGGAAATGTCTAAAATACCCTCAGCTTAAAAGCTATAAAAGACTCGCAGGAGGGTAAAGTTGGACCCCTCTACTCGTACCCACATCATACGAGTGGTACCTTCCACTCATACCTTGATCAGAAAGTTGGACATCACATTTTGTCCAACATACAACTTTATAGCCTAACTCGTACCCTAACCATATGACTAGTACTTTTTAAGTCGTACCCTAAGCAGAATGTCAAAGCTAGACAATGAACAACATACGGTTTAGCACTATACTTCTCGTACCATGTACATATAAATCGTATGGAGTCTGCTCGTACCAAGAATATAACTTGGCCAATATGACACTGACAAATATACGACTAGGGTCCTAGACCCGTACCCATACCATACGACTAGTATGGTGAGTCGTATGATACACAGAAGGTTCAAGACTCCAGAAATTTTGTAAGGGCCAAAGTTCGAGGTATTTCAAGTGCACGCTTTGGTATCGAAGCTGATGAAGAGGAAACAGAAACCTTGTTTTCCCCAGAAGCAACCTTGGCAACTGGGCAATTTCTAAGCATATGCCCTAGCTGATCACAGTTAAAGCACTTGTCCCTTTTCTCATCACAGAATCCCCGATGTAGTTGACCATAAAATCTATAAGGAGGATATGATAGAGCTGATTGGGTCCCACTAGCCTGATATTGGGCACCCTGTGTCCTTAAATTATTACCACCCTGGAAATGTCTGTCACCAGATGAATTTGGGTAGAGAGCACTAGCCATCGAGTAAGACCCAAAATTGTCCCACCTCTTCTTGGACCACTATCCACCTTCCTTGCCACTCTATTGTTGGCCACCTCCCTGATCAGAGAATTTAAACTTCTTGTTCTACCTCTCCCCTATCTCTGCCTGCTTCTTCTTCTATTTCCCAACCTGTTGTATAAACACAGTCAGCCTGGAGATGTCTATGTCTTTGTTAAACAAGGCAGCCTTACTCTAAAAAATCAAGTCTCGGGACAACCCGAAAGCAAACTTCCTCATTTTAATCCACATACTAGAAGCCAACTCAAAAGTATACCAAAATAACTGGTGAAACTTCAAGGCATACTCCTTAACTGACATCTTGCCTTGCTTCAGGTTAATAAAATTTTCCGTCTTCGCCTCCCTCAACTCTTGAGGAAAGAAGCAGTCCAAGAAAGCATTATAAAAATCATCCCACAGGGTTGACTCAGCATTGTCATCCTTTGACTGGTCCCATTCCTCGTACCACTGATAAGCCACATTTATTAATTGGTAAGCGACAAACTCCACTCCCTCAACATTATCACAAGAAAGATCATTTTTATCTCATTAAGGAAACCCTGAGGATCCTCTTCAACCATAATACCTGATCAACTAGAAGAGATGAAGCGAGTGCACCTGATCAAAAGAAAAAAATAGAAAAACATAGGAATTAAAAAAATTATATAAACAAAAAAAAGTTGAAAATCATTTGTCGTTATATATGCGGAGTAAATCAGACGTCTATCTAGAATTTCTGAACAAGTGGCTTTTATATTATATAGAAAGGTGAGTTGGAGAACGATCAATGGGAAAGCTATAATTAAGTTTCTATACAAGGTTAAATAATAAATATGTTGAATTCTTGATTATTCTTAAGTCTTTACAATGGTCTCTCATGTTCTTTTATCTCCAATTTTTCAAACCATTTCCACTAGCTTTCAAAATTCAAGAAGAGTTTTTCGAATCTATTATATTTTATATTATAGAATATTATATTATAGAAGAGTGAGTTTGTAATACCCCTATTTGCTGAACCGGAATGTTACACGGTGCTCATGACCCCGAAGTACCACAAGCTAACACATGACTGATATCTGTACCTATATACTGCATAAAATACTGAATAATGTGGAAACATGCACCGAAAGGCCATAAGGTTCAATACTGAACATAACATGGATGAGATAACATCTGAGGGGTAATACAATACCCAAAACAAAATTGTAAATACTAAAGTCTGAAACATAACAATCTGCATCTAGTCTAAAAGCCTCTACTGTCTGAATAATCTAAATAAGGAGTTGATGGGACATGTCCCCAACTAACTCCAACTAATAACTAATCAATGAAATAGTGGAGAAATAATCATGTCCTCGAAGGATGAGGACTCACTTCTATTCTGACTGTTGGGACTGGAATGTACTGCTGATTTGGAACTCGTATCTCTGAACGTATGGTGTAATATAAAAGAAAGCACCATAGCGCAAATGCGTCAGTACAATAGAATGTAATGAGTATACATGTGAGGTAGGATAATGCAAGGGTTAACATGCATGAATAATACTAATTGACTATCTAACATGAATGCGAGAATCCATACATAAATACATAATTATAACTGACACTGTGATATTGTGATTACTGAATCTACTGAATCTGAATACTGATGACATGACATACTAAGAACTGATAGCATAAATAGTTATATCTGAATGTAACTGATAATATGGGTGATTAAATCTGACAGAACTATCTGAGTTCCTTAATGTATTTGGGTCGACTGTATCTGACAGTCTTAAATTTGAAGAACTATCTGAGTTCTTTTACTGAGACTGGTATCAAAATTATGGGAGGTAGTATTTAACCAACATACCGCTGATACGCCATTATAGCTGAGTTGGGTCCAATCTGTAACCCCAATTGGAAGGGTATCAATACCGCACCACTGGTAAGGACAAGCTGTGGGCGACCCTTATCTGATAGTGTCCCTAAAAGAGAACGGTGGGGCCCTTATCTGACAGTGCTTATCCACCTCATCAACCCTCATCAGATAGTGTTGATGTCTCAACCTATACTGGCTACATAGTTCTGGAATACAAGGATGACTTCTAAGGATCACACCCCCATCTGATAGTGTGTGGCCCCATCCTTGGGTTCACTTGGTGCTAATTCCTACTCCCATCTAAATGGACACTGAACATGATTTACTGAATTGAACATGAGCTGAGTTACTAAGTTTCGTTGACTGATGGAATACTACTGATATCTGACAACTGACTGAGTCATGAGATCATGGAGATTTTTCCTGAGTCATAAAGCTATCTGAAGTCTAAGGATTCATAGCTTAACTAAGAGTATCGTGAAAACATGACATGACTCTAGGTACACAGCTAATGTTTCGAGTACAAGTACCCCCAGGACTCAATGGAAGGAAACTGAAAAAGCATAACTTACTTGAATACATAATAATCATCATAATACATTTACTGAAGCATTTCAACAAACATGTGATAGGCATAAGCTTGTACGTACATGGGGATTTCATAATATCATGCTAATTAGACACTTTTCCTTCATCTAGGCATTCAACTAAACACACAGTAGGCATAGAATGTGTAAACAACATCATACAACAATTAACTGTCATGGTTCAATTCCAATTTAATCATTCAAGGGTTTAGTCCTAGGGTTTCATGAATCTATACCGATACAAATCAACCCATATGGAATCTAACACTCATTCATGGAATACAATTCAATTATCATTATCAATATGAACAAAAGCAACCCAATCATGAAATTCATAAGAAAATCCATAACTTGAATTTAGAAAAGGGATTCTTGGGCTTCATGGACAAAAGGAGTCCATGAATGAACACTATGTATATCTTAGTTCGTGATTTTGTAAATATTGATGGTGAAACCTTCTTGAATTTGAATCCCAATAGAAACTCTAGCTTGTTCTTGAAAGGTTTTTGAGAGAAGAGAGTGTATTGTTGGGTAAAAATGGTTGAATAACGTGTTAAAGGGCTTAAATAGGGGTAGGAAATTGACCCTTTTAACCCTAGACGCGTCTTTCAGTAAAATTTTTTCGAATTGGGCCCCTGACGCGACGCGGCATTATCGCGTTGTGTCGCTGGAAATTAATAGTTGGGAAATTGAGGGATAGCCCAATGCGGAGCCATTGCGTTGCCCCTTCCTTCGTGACCTGACACTTCGGCGCGACGCAGGAAAAATTGCGTTGAGACACTAGAAAAAAGACAATTCTGAATTTGAGTGCTGGTGCGACGCGCCATAATCGCGGACACCTACTGAAAATTGCCAAATGACATTTTCTCTTGTGGAGCGGCGTGCCACTGACTAATATGGCGCTGTTTTACGATGGAAACTTGAAATAGTCATAACTTCTTACCCGGTTATCGGATTTAAGCGAATCATATATCGATGGAAAGCTTATTGAATTTTCCACATGACAAAAAGTGAAAATCTTAAAAATTCCTCATGAAATAATTATCCTTCACTTTAGAAGATAATACTAGGCATTCTTGGGACGAAATTTGCTAGAAAAAGTACGGGGTATTACAGAGTTGGCAGACGATCAAGGACAAAATTGTCATTTCACACAAAATTTAGAATATTTATTTATATGATATAACTTCAAAGCTGATATTTAAAAGATAATTTTTTAAAAAAAAAGATTGAAGTACGTTAAATAGTTAGTGTAAAGAACTTTTGCTATATTATATAACTATATTTATATGTAAATTTTCATAAAAATTGAGATTTGTAATCTTAAAAATAAGATATATAATACTCCATTCATTTCTTTTTATTTGCTTTATTTGGATTGTGCTCATATTTCTAAACATTTGTTCCTTTAATCTTTCAAGAATAATTTGAACAAAATCTTCCTATCATGCACTTGTTCAATAAATGTAATCATTATTGATTTGAAAAGAGATATCAAATTCATGTAAAGGTATATTATTAAAATTAATTTTAATATTATAGGAGCAAGAGATTAAGGTGCGTGTCTAATCCAAATAAAACAAATGAAAGAGAATGAAGAGGGTACTATATAATAGATAAATTAACCTACATGTAAAATAACTTTAAACTAACATTAAATAACATATATTTTTTAATCCCTTTAATAAAAAAATTTAACTCCAGCAATATTAGTTTGATTTGTGCTCTATTTTTTGTAGAAAATTTTCAACCATCAATAACGTATCTTTATCATTTTTATATTATTTCATTATGAAAATGAATGTATGATATATTTATATAGATAAGAATAATCTCTTATCTGCTAAATATAAATACACTAGCTACTTTTATTTATATAGTATATCGGGTAAAAAGACCATATTTAAGAAAATATTACTTGTAAGATTTTGTAAAAATGTTAATATACCAACACTTATAATTTCAATTTATCCTCTTGTATAATTTTTAAATAAAATAAAAATATTAAAATTAGTTACTTAATTTAAGAAAATGTGTTTGATCTAGTGTTAGAATAAACATTGAAGCATATTATATTTTAATTTTAATGAGGGCGATTTAAATAAGCTGTAAACTATTATTTGATTTTATAGAAATAAAAAAGATTAGTTTTTTTTTAAAAATTGAGGGTAGGGGAATAGGGAGGAGATTAGAATGTGGGGAATCGAACCCCCACTAATAAGGTGAAAGTTCATATAACTAACCAATTAAGCTATTAAAATTTTTCATAAAAAAATTAGCTTGTTTAAAGTGTTATGTCTATTATCATTTTCTATCATATTTATTTTAAAATATTAATTTAACCTTTTTTTATAAATTAAGTAAATAGATAAATATATTTAAAACTCTAATATTGGGTCGGTAAAAGGGCCTTCATTAAACCATTTTGGTACGTAAGCGAAAATAGCCGTGGCTGTGTCTGAATCGTCCAAAATTAATGTCCCCCATGTCACGGCCATGTTTATACCTTCACTAATCACTGTATTTCTGCCGGAATAAGGTTGCTCAGCCATGTCTAGGGCGGCGCAATTCTGCTATATTACTCTCAACTTCCATCTTACACCTAAACCGTCCGCATTTTCCCGCCAATTTAATGTGAATGGCAGTGGCAAATTCTACTCCGGCTTCGCTGACATCACCCATCTCAGACGTAAACAAAAATTGCTGTCCGTAGTTTGTAATAATTCTGCTCCTCCTCCTTCTTCTTCTTCTTCGTCTGATATAAGGTATCATCCATTTCAACTCGTCTTTGCAGTATAGATGCTTCTGTACGGGGCTTAATTTTACTTTTGTTACAATAAGGGTGAATTGAAGAGGAGCTTTGGCGTAATTGGTAGAGTTGTTGTCATGTGACCTAGGTCACGGGTTCAACCTCCTGTAGAAATGCACAATAGACCCTTCCCCGAACCCTGCATATAGCAGGAGCCATAGTGCAACGGCCTGCCCTTTTTTTCATAAAAGGGGAGAATTGTAATGTGATAAATTGCCAACGTAAGCCTAAAAGAGGAGACTTAAGTTTTAACTTCTCATACACCATGAGAAGTTAAAACTTAAAGTTATTTTCATTGTTCCATATTTTATGAAGCTTTCTAATAGAATATTAATGTTAACTACAAAGGAGAGAGAACGTGCTTGTAAGGGAGGGGTTACTGACAGTTGGATATAAACTTTTTATTGATAAGGAACTCCTATTTCCGATGAAGGGTGGTTGCACGACTTTGCTTAACATAGTAAAGTGTTCTAAGCTAGCTATATGTAAAGTTATGGCAGAATCAAAAGGTTATTACAATTAGCGTGTGTTCTGAATTGGGAGGATATGTTTTGAGATACATATCAAACTCTCTATTCTCCCTTTGTTCCTATAAGTGGTGTTTTTAGCTTGAGCACACCCTCCAAGAAACCAATGAGTGTTTTCACTAACTTACCCCTAATAAGTACCTTGAAAAAGATACAACTCTTTAGTAATTTCTTGGTTATGTAGAACTCTCTTTAATTAAGGAAGGGTAAAATTGGACGAACATCATTAGAGTTATCTTGATTATCTAAAACACCACTTATTAAGGAACGGGGCGAGTACATCTTTTCTCTCCACGGACACATATATATGTATTTATGTGCTTATGCTTTGACCTGGAAGCCGTAGGCATAGCCTAACCTATACAACCTATTCATGCTACTGTATGCTCCTTTAGTTACAAGGAATCACTAGGAAGAATATGACATAGATTAAATACCTTATCTCCTTTCTTGAAACAAAAGTTTTAATACTAATATTCCTTATTAACTTCGTCAGTTACTAGTAACCTGCTCCTCTGGATGTGTGTATCATATCACTGTTGAATGGACTAGACTAGATTGAGCTTCTTTTGTAATACTTATAGTAGACGTCTCCACTCATTGCTCATCATTTGCTAGATTGTCAAGAGGAATTTGGTACGAGTCTAGTCATTAATTAGAGGGAATGAGTATTTTGCAATTTCCAAATTCTCGGTAGCTAGAATATTCCCTTCAATATGCATGAATCTTACCTCATAATAATTTGGCTTGTAGACTAAATCCATCCCCAAAAAAATCATGTGGTGATCTATTTAGACAAGAAAATACACGCAACTGAAATCTTTAACTTATATAGTCCATTAAGTTTTGAAGATAGGTATATTTTGGTCCATATTGGGTAATGATTATGAATTTATGTATTATAGGTTGAGTAGGCTGACGTGTATTATTGCTAGCCTGATGAAGCATCAAGTTAGAGTATGACTTGTTTTATTACTTCTTCACTTCTTGGTTGAGATGGAGTTTACTGGTTTGCTTATTGTGTATTTCCAATATCATTGACTTACTTGTGGCGTCTCTTGAGACTTTATTTGGTTAAAACAGAAATAAGCTGCTAACAAACCAGCGCGTAATATATGAAACATTCATGGGAATTACTAAGACTATTTTTGGTTGGGGGAGGGTGAGAGAAAGGAGTTTAAACCATTAGTTTATTAAGTACAAAACCATATATCCTCTTCGGGACCTTTAATTAAGTTACTTTGCCTATCAAAAAGGGGAGAAAATTGCATGTGTGTTGACCACATATACTTTCCTTTATTGGGGATTCTTCGCCTATTCATAAGTTTCCCTCTTTATGTCCTACTGAATGAGTGAAAATGGAATTCCTTTGGAGAAAGTTTTTACAAATAACATGTTCACCTCTGTAGCAGAATGGGTTTGAAGTTTACTCGTTAAAGGTTATAATCAAGCGTTGATTATTGATGGATCGACATCTAAGAACTTACTGCTGCAGAAAAGCATCAACATTGCATGTTGATGTGTGAATATTTAAGACTTGATTTTGTAGGATCTTAGTTGACCCACGTTCTAAAAAATGTGTTTTTGTTGGCTATGCCCCTAGTCAAAAGGATTACAAGTGTTATGACCCAATTACCAAGAAGGTTATTGTCACAATGAATGTCACTTTTTTTGAATCACAATTGTTTTTTGAAACTCATCTTTAGAAACATAGTGAAGATTCGAGGGATGATAAAGATCTTCTTGACCTCACATGTGAGAAACAAAAGGATCCTGGTTTTATGATAGATACAGGAAATACTCCCTTTGTTTCGAAAAGAACAACCCCTTTCCTTTTTCGGCAATACTTTAATTTCAACTTTCCACATGGTATGTTTAGGACCACAAGATTAAAGGGCATTTTGGTACATTTGACACTACTTTAATTTAAGGCCACAAGATTCAAGTCTTTTTTATTTTCTTAAACTTTGTGCTAAGTCAAAGTAGGTCATTCTTTTTGAAATAGAGGGAGTAGTTCTTTTGGTAATAACAACCTACATAAGGTAAAGAGATCCTAACTTAAATAATAAAAATAAGGATACTGAGACAATATAGCATTTTCATGGTACAATTAATGACAAGAGCAGGGAACAAACAAAGGAATTATATGTTTACATGAGAAGAAATCGGAACCAAAAAAAAGAGATCAAGGACTCTCATCAGAACCAAATGTCCGCCTCGCAAGATCTCACTAATACACAAGGTAATTCTCCTGAACCTAATTATTGTTTACCCCTTGTTAGTTTAAACCTTGATCTTCCAATTGCCAAACATAAAGAGGTAAGAAAAGTCACCAACTATCCCATGTCAAATTTCATTTCATATAAAAACTTGTCCCCTTCCTATGTAGCTTTCCTTTCTCAATTATGTGGAATGGAGATACTGAGAAATGTGCAGGATGTTTTGAACCTTCCTGTGGGGAAGGAGGCAATTCTAGAGGAGATGAATGCTATGGAGAGAAATGAAACTTGGAAATGGTGGAACCTATCACGTGGAAAGAAAAAAATGGGTTGCAAGTGGTTGTTCAACATTAAATTTAAATTAGATGGGTCCCTAGAGAGATATAAGGCACGTTTGGTAGCAAAAGGATTCACTCAGACTTACGGGATTGACTATCTTGAGACATTTGCTCCAATTGCCAAGTTGGATTCAATAAAGGTTCTTCAGACTATTGGTGCCAACCTTGATTAGCCCCTCCAACAACTATACATGACGAGTGTATTCTTGAAACAAAAACTCGAAGAAGAAGCCTACATGGACTCTCCTCCAGGATTTAAAGAAAGGCATGGAACTAAAGTGTGCAAGCTAAAGAAATCTCTCTACTGGCTCAAACAATCTCTAAAAGCTTGGTTTGAGAGGTTTACTCAGTTTGTGAAAAAACAAGGGTACACTCAAGGGCAAGCGGATCATACCATATTCATTCGACATTCTCTTGATCGATTAATAACTATCCTGATAGTGTATGTTGATGATATTATACTTACAGGAAGTGACTTGTCTAAGATAAGGAATTTAAGGAAACCGTTGGCCCTGGAGTTTGAGATTAAAGATTTGGGCCAGTTGAAATATTTTCTTGGCACGAAAGTAGTGAGATTACAAGAAGGCGTTATAGTGTCACAAAGGAAGTATGTACTAGATCTTCTAAAAGAGACAGGGATGAGTGGCTGTCGTCCAGCTGAAACACCTATTGATCTGAATATAAAATTCGGAAAATAGCGAAGGAAATTTAGTTGACCACAGTCAATATCAAAGACTAGTAGGGAAGTTGATCTACTTGTCACATACTCGGTCTGATATCGCTTTTACTATAAACTTAGTCAGTCAATTTATACACACTCCAAAGAAAGAGCACTAAGAAGTGCTGTCTATCGGTCTACAGTATCCCAAGATATGTTAAAAGTTCTCCAGGGAAAGGATTGTTTTCTAGAAAAAGTCAACATGGAGGCATTGAAAGCTTTACAGATGCAGACTGGATAGGTTCTACTACTGATAGGAGGTCTACATCGTGATATTGTACATTTATCTGGGGACATTTTGTGACCTAGAGGAGTAAAAAGCAGAATGTTGTAGCCCGCAGCAGTGCTGAAGCTTGATATCGATCTATGGCCCATGGAATTTGTGAAATGATTTGGCTCATGCTGGAAGAACTCTAAAAACCGTTTGGTTTACCAATGAAATTGTACTGTGACAATAAGCGATCATAAATATTGTTCACAATCCAGAGAAATATTTTTCACAATCCAGTTCAACATGATAGAACAAAACATGTTGAAGTGGATAGACACTTCATAAAAGAGAAGATTGAAGAAGGAAGTGTGTGCATGCCTTTCGTCCTAACTAATTAGCAAATCGCAGATATTTTCACAAAAGGCTTGTTTAAACCAAAATTTGAAATTCTTGTAAGCAAGTTAGGAATGACAGGGGGGATGGCCTTGGCTCAGTGGTAAGCTTGCTTACCGTGGTGTGCTAGGGTCGGGGGTTCGAAACGCCCCTCCAGCGAAGCTGGGGTGAGGGCGCGTAGGTCAGGTCCGGAGTGGTCCCCCCTCCCCGACACCTACGGAGTAGGTATGAACCGGGTCGTCCCTCCCTTTAAGTTAGGAATGACAGATATTTACATGGCAACATGAGGGCGAGTGTTAATTTGTGAATGTGTAAGATTTGATTTTGTAGGATCTTAATTGATCTGATAAAACCAAATCTGATTTGCTATAGATAGTTTAGGTAATTAGATCAAATAAGATCATATCTTGATTTTCATATCTGCTAGAATCAAGCGATTTGATTCTCTGTGCTTGCTTTCTTGTACTATAAATTTGTATCTCTCAGATGAATAAAATGTACACTTTTGGTAACAATCTCACATTACACCTCAATTTTGTGTATAATCATTATTTCTAGACATAATTTTGTGTGCATTAAGGTCCTTGTATTGCACATTTAGCCAACAAGTCTACTCCTTTGTTTGTGATTGCTTGTTATGAAATTACAAAATTTAACTTAACTTTTAGCATGGATGTGTTTTTTGAATATGTACCCCAGTTTCAGTACGCATCTAATTGGATAGTTTTTATCAAAATATTTTTCTACCAGTTTTCTTTAAATAGAACAACAGTTTGATCTTCATTTTATTGGTTATTTAGTTCTGTGGCCAAGATAAGAAGTGAAGTTCTTTCTCCCTTTCGGTCTGTTCGGATGTTCTTCTATCTTGCTTTTATTGCAAGCGGTGGTCTTGGAGGACTTATTGCCTCTACACGACTAATTGCTGCATTAGCCAATTCATCAGGAACTACTGAAGTTCCGGAGATCCTAAAAGGCCTCGCCATAGACCTAGGCGCAGTCTCCATATTTGCATTTCTGTATTATAGAGAGAATATAGCGAAAAATGCTCAGGTGGCAAGATTAGCAAGAGAGGAAAATCTCTCAAATCTTAAGCTTCGTGTGGACGAGAAAAAAATTGTTCCTATTAGTGCTTTCAGAGGAATTGCTCGTTTGGTCATCCTTGCTGGCCCTTCGGCTTTCATTTCAGAATGTTTCAAACTCAGTGCACCATTTACTGATGGCCTTCTTGAAAGAGGGGTGCTTGTGATCCCTTTTGCAACAGATGGAATTTCTCCTAATTTTGAGTTTGAAGAGAATGAAGAACTTGAGGAGAAAATTTCCAGAAGAAAAAAGCTATGGCAGCTTGCTCCTATTTATGCCACTGAGTGGACCAAGTGAGTGAGCTACCAACAACATGAAACTTTGTCTAATTCGAAACTGTTTCTTCTCACGTTTGCTGCCTGATATTAACGATGGTCACACTGACATCGAGAAGCAAAAACAAAGATTCTCATATTTGACTCATTCGTGTAGGTGGATAGATGAACAAATGAAACTAGCCAGCGTCTCTCCTGAATCTCCAGTGTAAGTATTCTACAACTTTTGTGGTATATACAATTTTTCTAAAAGAAAGGTCGGTTAATTGACTTCTTTGTGGAACATGTCAAACATAACAGCAATGTAAGAATTATCGAGTTCAGAAAAATGGACCTTTATCATGGTTTACGTGATCTTTAAACAAATCTTGAAATGCTAGACAACATTATAAAAGAGTTACTAACTTTAAGCAATTGAATGATGTTTTTGCCATTTTAATCATGTGTAGGTATTTATCTCTACGCCTGGATGGTCGTGTGCGTGGCAGTGGTGTTGGTTATCCTCCTTGGAATGCTTTCGTAGTGCAATTGCCACCAGTAAAGGGCATTTGGTCTGGTCTTCTTGATGGCATGGATGGAAGAGTGCTTTAAGAATTGAGATCAGATATTCTCTTCTTTTCTCTTTTTAGTTTTTGAAGAACTATATTATATTATGTTGACAATATACTTCTTTTTTCCTCTTCAATATACAATCGCAGCATTCACCAAATTTTCTTTTGCCTCGTTTCCTCTGCTCTCACCCCCCCCCCCCCCCCCGCCCGCCCTCCCTTTTCTTTGTTGGTGAGGTCAACTTCACATGTGTCCAGGCCAGGGTGTTTCCGAGAGTTGAAGCAGCAGGGGATGGGAGCCAGTGCATGTTGCTCAAGTATGTACGTATCCTCCTGTAATTACATGGATCAAGTTTTAATTAGCCCATGATTGAAAAATGAGAATATGATATTAATGAGGGAAAAATACATAAAGTAGCATACTTAAGTATTAAATTACAAAAAATAGCAACACTTTTATCAAATTACATTTTGTAGCATATGTATTTGTATTTTTGTAGCAACAGTTTACAAAATACAAAATCATATGTATTTGTATTTTTGTAGCAAAAGTTTGCAAAAATACAAAATATAATTTGCTATATTATGTAATTATGAAACTCATAATTAAGGAGATAAGTATGTTATTTCTGAATTTTGCTATTGTAGTTTCCGGAATTTAGTTTATTTGATAGCAAAGATGTTTATTTACATGATAAATCTAATTCCTCAAAATTTTCATATTTCCATAGATCATTACCATCGTCTATAATCAACATTTGATAAAAAATACCCCTTTTACTTTAATTTTTTGTCTAAATTTGCCCCTACTCGTATTATGGGGCTGTTAGCAAAGTTAACAAAAACACCCCTCCATTTAACACCTCTCCACCATGGCAATTTAAAACTCCACATGGTTAAACATTTGGGTGAGGTGGACGTCACGTGGCACACCACCTCACCACCAGGTGTTTTTTTAATTTTCTTTTTTTCCTTTGCTCTTTTTTTGGGTTTCCCATCCGGTGTTCGATGTCCACATTGGAGCCCTGATTAATCCAGATCGCGCGTTGTATGACTCATTATGGGGGTAATGCTCCCAACAGGATTTTCTCTATATCCAGGGCTTGAACTCGAAATCTTTGATTAATGGTGGAGCAATCTCACCACTGCACCAAAATTCATTATCTCAAAATAAATTCAACTTCATAGCCTTCTTTTTATTTCTTTCCTCAAATCAAAAAGTCCCCCATTTTATCTCTTTTTTTGTAGATATGTTACGGTATTTGTAACAGATTTCTTTGAAGAAGTGAATAATTGTGTCAGTAGTTTCTTTAATCGAGTAATTGTCTTCATTTGTGTTAATTAATTTGCTTAATTGATATCATTTTCCTTAATTTGGCTAGTTGTTATCCAATTTTTGCCATTAGCAGCTCAGAAAATTTAGTGTAATTTGCAGTGGTGGATATTGTTTCATGGGGTTTTCTGCAAGTTCCATGAGGACTATTTTTGTTGTTAACAATTGTATATTTTTTAAGCGACATTCAGGTGGACGTAGGCGAAGAATTGATATTTTAAATTATTTTTTATTTAAATCGAGTTTGGCCAAAAGAGAAAAAGGATGGAAATTTCATTTAAAAATCAGCATGTGCATTCTTGACATATCTATATTCTATATATCTATATATTAGAAGAGGTGCCTTCCAACATGGCTGCTTAATGTGATTAGAGAAAAGATTAAGGGCATTATGGTCTTTCAAAAATTTTGCAAGATAAGGCCGGGAAAGTAGAGTTGTCTTTGTGTTTTCTTATTTGCACTTCAACAACAATTTCAAGAAAAAATCAATCTTTCTCACTAAATTACAAATAATTTCCTAATAAATGTCCACCATTTTTATTAAATTACGGATCATACCCTTATAAAATATCAATGAATGCAAACTTATAGAAGAGTTGCCTTTAACATGGCAGCTTAATGTGATTAGAAAAAAGATTGAGGGTATTATGGTCCTTAAAAACTTTTACAAGATAAGGCTTACAAAGTAGAATTGTTCTTTGTGTTTCCTTATTCGGACTTCAGCAACAATTTCAAGAAAAAATTAGTCTTTCTCATTAAATTACAAATAATGTCCTAATAAAATGTCCATCCTTTCTCATTAAATTACAAATGCTACCCTTATAGAATATCAATAATGCAGTGGGGCCCATTAAACTTTTAGAAGAGCTGCCTTCAACACAGCAACTTAATGTGATTAGAGAAAAGATTGAGGGTATTATTGTCTTTAAAAAAGTTTACAAGATAAGGCTGGCAAAGTATAGTTGTTATTTGTGTTTCCTTATGTGGACCGTAGCAACAATTTCAAGAAAAAATGAGTCTTTCTCATTAAATTACAAATAATGTCCTAATAAAATGTCCATCCTTTTCCCATTAAGGGAAAATCACATAAATATATAATTTTAGAGTCTATATTACAAAATCTGTTAATATTATTTTTTATTTATAAAATATAATTTTTATTTACAAAATCTACCAATTATTCAATTTTTATTTTTTTTCTATAAAAAAAATTCAATTAAAAGCATGCCATTTATGTGATTTTCCCATATAATCAACTCACAACCAAACTCAAATATGAAATCCTACTTTTATTTTCTTTTTTGCTTTTATTTATCCCTAAACTCACATATGAAACCAATTAAATATCTTGTTTGCTTGATTTGTTTTTTATTTTTTTCATTGTATAAACCCAAGGCAGAGGATGGCGTTTTCATAGTTGATGCAGCGATTTTGAAACTTCGGGGATTTCGATGATTTTTGAAGTTGTCAACAATGGTTGAACTTCTTATTTTTCGGGAAGTTTGGGTGTGCGTTTTTTTGTGGACTTTAAGGAGGTTATTTTGGATTGTCGGTTTTGAGCTTACTGATGACTTTGTGATTTTTGGCGAAGATGTCGTGAAGCTGGCGACAAAGGGAAGAGGAAGAAGAAGACATGTGAAGCGGCGTTAAGTTGGAATAAATTTTGATCTCGTTTTTCTGTTTGTGTGTATATCTATGTGCGAAGAGGCTTTTCTACGTCAAGAAGGCTTTGTTCTACCATTTTCAATTGATAAGTTGGTGAATTTCCATTCTTAAGTTCATATATTGCCGTTGATGTGTGATTTTGTGATTTATGGCGAAGATGTCATTAAGCCGGCGGTAAAGAAAAGATGAAGAAGACGACATGTGAAGCAATGTTAAATTGGAATATAAATTTCGATAGTTTCGACGAGTTTTGAGAATTGTCCGATGACATCGACAGAGAAGGCTATCAATGATTTTATGGTGCATGAATTGTATAGAAAATAGTGTATTTATAATTTTATGGTCCATGGATTGTATAGAAATTGGTGTATCAACAGTTTTATGATATCCAAAATAGTTTTATGGTGCATGAATTGTATAGAAATTGATGTATCTATAATTTTATGGTTAATGAATTGTATAGAAATTGGTGTATCAACAGTTTATGGTGTCTGAAATAGTTAGAAATTGATGTATCAATAATAATAATTTTATGGTGTTTGAACTATCTATAAATTAGTGTATCAATAATAATAATTTTATGGTGTCTGAAATATATAGAAATTGGTTATCAATAATAATAATTTTATGGTGTCTAAAATATATAGAAATTGATGTGTCAATAATTTTATGGTGCCTAAAATGTATAGAAATAGGTTTATCAACAATTTTATGGTATTTAAAAATATATAGAAATTGATGTAACTATATATTCTTTCCAGATCTTTCTTCAAAGAAAAATCATAAAAATTCAATCTGGGTAACTATATATTCTCCTTGTGATAACCAAGAACACATGGAGAAAATAAAATAAAAATAAAAATGAGGCAAATAATTAATAATAAAGAAGAAAAGATAGGAAAAAGAAAAAAAAAATTTCAATACAAAAGAGAGGGGAAAGAATAAAAAGAAGAAATCGGTGAATGAAAGGAAGAGTATAATAGAACAAGTTCCTCTTGTTGATTTCAAGTTTTCTATTCTTTCGGTGTGTGTATGTTAATTGTATAGTAATTTTAAAGTTTTTCCAAAATAATCTTGTTTCTTTTTAAAAGAAATGGAATTGGTTATGAGATTGAAAACATATTAGGAGAAATTATAGGAAAGAATATCAATTATTCCTTATTCAATTTTGATATTTTTAACTTTTTTTTTTTTTCCTTTTTTACCTTATTTGATAATTTTTGTTAGTTTTCTATTGGTATATTTTAAAAATTTGAAACTATTGATAGATTTTGTAATATTGACTCTTATATTATATATTTATGTGATTTACCCTTTCATTAAATTACCGATCATGCCCTTATAGAATATCAATGAATGCAGAGGGACCTATTAAACTTTTCTAAATTTAGATACTAAGAAATGATTAAATAATTTTTAAAAAAATGTGATTTAGTAAAATAAATTTAATATACATACTTTTTAGAACCCATGTCAAATCAACATGAATCAAGTAAAAAAAATAAAATAATATATAAAATACTAATAGTAAAATTTATATTTTTAAAATATATTAATAAAATTAATTACTAAGATAAATTCATAAAGAAATATTTTCTTAGAATCTGTGTCAATTCAATGTGGGATTAGTTAAAATAAAATTGAAGAAATTATCTATTAAGTCGACGTAAATACCTAATAAGAAGAAAAAGTTTTGTATTATTATGTTTGGGTCCATAATTATAAGTTTCAATGTACAATATCTTGATAAAAATAAAATGTTGAAAATTACTTTTTTCTTTTAAATATAAATAATAGACCTTTTTAAATTTATAAATATTATAATTTAATATAAAAGAAAATGAAAATTTCAATTTTTTTGGGCCATATGATAAGATTGAAAACATCTACCCCTTGTTATGTATTTTGATAATTGAAAGTTTTAGAGTTTAATTGAATATCAATAGATTGTGTATATTAATTGAAAATTTAGAATTTAATTGAATACTAAAAGATTGTGTATATTTTAATCCTGATATTTATTATTTTAATAAAGATATATTAATAGTTTTACTTTGTATAATATTGGATTTGTGCTAACACAGACCATTCTCTCTAATACTTACAAGAGGGAGTTTCAATGCTAAAGCAGATAATAGGTCGACATGTCTGCCTGTGGTGTCTATTTCAGTCACTTCAATCGTGATTTTGATGTATCACTCTTAATTAATTATTATAAATTATTTACGTATTAGAAAATTAATAATATTTAATAAAAACAAGTAAAATAGACATTTCTGACATGAAAGCTTCAGCTGCTTCAATTGTAATTTTATTATATCACCCCTAATTAATTATTACTAGTATAAGTCATCTAAATATTAAAAAATTAATAATATTCAATTAAAAAAAGTAAAATAGACATAAATTAACACTTGATGTTTAAATTAACTGGATGTCTTATATGAAGCCCACTTAATTTATTTTCCACAAATACATTTTATAGTAGTTTTGCTATATCACTTCTAATTAGTTACTATAAGTCATTTAAGACATGTCTGTTTTGCTGTTTCAATCGTGATTTAATTAATTATTATGGTCATCTAAGCATTAAAAATTAACAAAATTTTATATAAAAAGGTAAAATAGAACAAAATAATATATCTACATAAAAAAATTTGATTAACTATCGACATTATATTAGTGTCATTTAAATTGGGATGAGACAGAAGAAGACATAAAATAACATATATTATTTGAAAACAAGATAAAAAGTATTGTAGATTACAATAATTAAGAACTTTATATATATATATATATATAGGTGGGAATACACTGGGTTTGTTGTTGTTGTTGTATATATATATATATATATATATTTGATTAAATGTCGAAATTTTATCTATGCCACATAAATTAGGACGGAGAGATTTTTCATATCTCACTTAAAAATTATATAAAAAATATTATAAATCACATAATTAACAACTTAATAAATCTAAAAGATATAAAATATTTGGCTGACTCTTGAAATTATATCAATCACTTAAATTGAAATAGAAGAGAAAATATTATAAATCACAATAATTAAAAATTTAAAATTATTTTATGATTGATTATTTAAATTCTATTTGTGTCACATAAATTTATACAAAAAATTAACATATGGTCATTGTTACCTAGTATATCTACAAAAGAAGGGATAATGAAAATGAGGGTATTTCTTTTGAGATTATGGGTTTTGAATATGGAAAATGAGAAAAGGAAAAAGAAGAAAGAAAATAATAAAATTTTGGTGGTATGTGGCATGCTGTGTGGCGCCCAATGTTTGACCATGCGGAGCTTTAAATTTTCATAGTAGATATTTTTGTTAACTTTGCTAATGACAAGAGTATATTTAGCTCCATAGTATGAATAGGGGTAAATTTTGCCAATAAACTAAAATAGAGAGATATTTTTTAACCTTTTTTCCTTAATTTAATCTCTATCTTCTCACAATGAAATGTAAACGAGAGAGATCAATTTTAGTGTAAGCCAAAAGATAGGGATGAAAAGGTGAATAAATTTGTTATCATAAACAGAATGCAAGTTAGAATTCAAAAGTTAGTTAAGTACAGTGTTGCTACAATAGTCGGGTTTCAGAAATTAGTTAAAGTGTAGTTAGCCGAGTGTGTTAGTTGCAACTATTACAATTAGTTAGAATAGCTTGATCAACTTATATTTTCTATTAGTAGGGCATGTAATCATTTAGTTACAATCATGATATGAAATAAACTCAATTCCTTCTCTCTCAATTCTCTCTCTCTCTCTTCTCCTCTTCAGAGATTGTATCCTCGAGTTAACTCCTGGGCAATTAACTCGATCATCAAATGCTTGTGGTTCCTACAATCGAGTAACATTTGGTATTAGAGTAACACATCATCCTCTTTGTCCATCGTTCCTGGGATGGTAATGCCAGTATAGCAGTGTTCGACCGTGGTTAATAATGTTTAGCTCAAAGCTATAAGAAGGCTACCTGGGAAAGAGCCACCTACAAAAGTAAAGTGAAAGCTATATAAAGTACTAGAACCGTTGAGGACGACGGATGTGGAGCGTGGTAATTTATTATGATCCGCTACAAAAAGTCCCATATTGATACTATAAATTATTGGTGTGGATTATTTATAGCCTTGAGCTTTTCCACCTTAATATCTAGCTTTTGGGGTATGGTTCTCCTAAGGTTGTAACAGAATTATGTACACTGTTATTGCAGTGAGGTAAGACTCTTTCTATTCTTCGAGTTTTGAACCATGATTTAATTTGTGTTGTTTTACCTATATAATTGTTATTTGAACAAGGTAGCATTGAGGGTGAAATTTACTTTTCTATTTGGTAATTTGGCTAAATCCTTTATCATATTTTGGGATCAAATATACCCTTGTTGTTATACTTTGGGGTCAAATTAACCCCTTGACTTTGAAAAATTGGTGAAATATACCATTTATCATATTTTGAGATCAAATTTGCCTTCGATGTCATACTTTGGGATCAAATTTATCCTCGTTGTTAAGAAACTTTCATATGTGTCCTTTTTTTAACATAAAAAATCAAATCAACGTTAAATGACTCTTTTTTAAAAAATAAAACACACCCTAATTTAATCTATGCGATTCGACCCACAAAAAATACACAAATAAATATAACTCAACTTCAGTTCTGTTGGTCGAATTTTTTAAATGAACAAATATACTTTTCTGTCAATGCGCAACATTGAGAGGTTATTTATAAATGAACAAAATTAAAAGAGAATGAGATAATGCAAATGCATGGTACTAGAGAAAATGTCTATTACAAACTCTGTTCATGTTTTAGTTATATTCAAAATTTGGTATAAACTTGTATGTGCATCTAAATTCTAGAATTAGTGGATAATTTTTCTAAGCAAATGACATGATGAAAGATTTGTGTAGATCCAACCTCCCCTCTCTCTCTCTCTCTCTCTCTATCTATCTATCTATCTATCTATCTATCTATCTATCTATATATATATATATATATATAAAAGATACATTAGAGGTTGCTGTTGTGGCATGCCTAAGAATCAATGCATGTTATTTATCTTTTTTTATGTTTTTTTTAATTTCTTCTTTTTTATAAATTTATAAAATACTATCAAATAATGACACTAAATATCTTATAGAATATATTAAAGGTAATCAACTTTAATTCTGTTCATCATCAATGCTATTTATAACACCTCGCACTTTCGAGCTAAAGTTGAACCATCTTTCTGATGTATATAGATACGAATCCAATGGTTTCTAGTCAGAAATAAGTGTGATTAATATTTTCTTAGTGTGACAACATCCTTGGAGATGAAAATACACCATAAGAATCTCCAAGATCAAAAGTTTAGTTGAGAACTTCCCTATCGATTGACTTTTAGTTAACGATTTTACTTGGGTTAATTTCCATTGACTATTTATCCAAGTATATAAAGGTTCATGTGGCCTACTATATGTAAAATTAAAGCCCTTTGAGTCTTATTTTCAACGCCACCAACCAATCGTCAATCTGAGTTCGGAGTAAAAAGTTATGAGTGTTTGAATGGGGCACTGTCGAGGCTGTGTGATGGGGCATGCAATGCTCACTTAAGGTCTATGCCATAGGCAGGGCGTCAAACACCTTGGTCTGTGCGCCGCATGGCTAAGGTATGGCAGTGCTAATGCTCTGGTTTTGTGTTATTTCAAGGGCAAAAAGGTCCTTTCACATCCCGCAACCGTCCCTAAACATCGATTGACAAAATTAAGGTGATTATTTATTTTTTATCACTGACAAAAATACCTAGTTCATCTTCCTTAAGCACAAGAAGGGAAAACAACCTAGGGTTGAGAGATTAAGCCTCAAGAGTCAAAGTTTATCAATGTTTTCATCAATCTAAGGTACGAGGGACTATCCTAAACCTTATGGGCATATTGCAATTGTTTTAACTAGTTTTAAAGGCGTGAAATTTTGTATATAAAAAGGGTTTGAAATCATTTCAAAGAATATGCATTATGAAATCATTTTGATGAGATAATTATGAAGTTCTTTCATAGTTTGAACTATATTCATGTGTTTTTAAATGTTATATGATTTCAAAGGTTAATATGAGAGCATGATTCATAAGACGTCCCTCTCCACTTGGAATTGGTTCAAATTTGCATGTTGCGGGTTATTAAGTTGCATGTTCTAAAGTATGATTTAAATATTTTACCATCATTCATGAACTTGATGTGGACTATGAAATAAAGAGAGGGTGTCTTTTTGTTATATATGTACTCTTTGTGTCTAATGAAAGAATTGCACATGATTTATTAAAGAGTTGTCCACTATATATTGAAAGCTTGAAACATGATATTTTGCATAAGTTTTTCATGTTCTACTGGAATAAGAGTTATTATTCATTGGTTAAAACTTTCGGGTGGCCATTCATATGTTTGTTGAGTAAAAAGGGGCTATGGCTATGTTATGATACGATTCGACTTGCAAGTCTAGGTATGAAGATACCTATCACGAGATTCCCTTAATACAAAAGAGATAAATGTTTTGAAAGCATGAAGCATGGTTTTAAAGGACTAAAATTGGGCTTAAGAAGAGCTAGTTGGTTACCCGAAGAAGGTTTGAGTTCAAAAGACTTATAGCCCAAAATTATGGTTTGGCGATATGGGTTTATTGTGTCCCAAAAATCCTACAGTGTACGTTTTATTAGCCTACAATCTACAAGGATTCTCATGATTTTGCACAGGCCTATAACCAATGTCAGTTTCAAGGCAATGTTTCTTGACGCCATGAACTCCCCATGACACCTATTTTAGATTTGAAGTTGTTTGATGTGTGGGGATTGATTTCATGGGTCCATTCATAAGATCCTATGGAATGAGATAAATTCTAGAAGTGGTTGACTATGTGTAGATATGGGTGGAGGCAGTTGCACTTCCAGACAATGAAGGTATAAGCGTCACTGCTTTTTTAAAGATAAATATCTTTTCTTAATTTGGAACTTCCCGTGTAATTATTAGTGATGGTGGGTCTCACTTCTATAACTTTTTGTTCAAATCCCCCTTTTAAAGATATGGTGTAAGGCATAAGGTGGCGACATCTTACCATTCCCAGATAAGTGGGCAAGTGGAAGTCTCCAATAGAGAAATAAAGTCCATTTTGGAAAAGATTGTGAATGCCAACAATACTGATTGGTCTAAAAAGTTAGATGATAAATTGTGTGCCTATTGAACAACTTATAAGATCCCTATAGAGAATCCCCATATCAGCTTGTGTATGTCAAAGCATGCCACTTATAGGTTGAGCTTGAGCATAAGGCACTATGTGGGTTGAAATCGCTAAATTTTGAGTGGCGTGATGCAGCAAACTTGAGGTTGAGAAAGGTGAATGAGTTGGATGAATTCCAACTACGTTTTTATGGGAGCTCGGCCATATACAAAGAAAAAATAAAGTTGTATCATGACAAGAAGATTGAGAAAAGAATATTCAAACTTGGGTGATTTGGTCATGTTATACAATTCACAACTATGTTTGTTTCCTGGCAAGCTGAAATCAAGATGAATTGGATTATTCACTGTGGTTAAGGTGTTCCTATATGGTGCTAATGAGATAAATCATAATGGTGATATCTATTTTAACGTGAACAGATAGCGAGTAAAACACAACAAGGAAAACTTAGAAGAAGTAAGAGTTTGTGCGAAGATAGACCTTGGCAAAGTCTGAGTAGCCAAGGGAACTGAGTTATACCGGATAGTAAATTAGGCACTTCTTGGGAGGAAACCCAAGGTACATAGATACCTAGTTCATCCTAAGTATGTTCTCATTTCCCTCTGTTATACTTTATTTAAGAACATTTAGGACCGTGCCCAATTTTTAGTTGGGGATGGGCATACCATGTCGCCGTGGGTTTTTGTTGTCGTGCTTCTTTTTCTGTCGGTTGAGGTATGGTTATAGAACCGGTATGTCTAGGATAAATTTATGACGTATTGTGTTTTGTTTAATATTGTGTTGTGTTTTTGTGTGATTAGGAGATTTTTAAGTATTTAGGCCAGTAGTCATATTTTGATTGATTTTTGATACCCTTCCTAAATTTTATATTTAAGAATTGTGTGGATATATATATGTGTAAACATTATGGATTTTGTTATAGCATTAGGATTAGGGACATGATAATCACTTGCTAACAA
Organism: Capsicum baccatum var. pendulum; assembly: GCA_030864225.1. Classification (NCBI taxonomy): domain Eukaryota; kingdom Viridiplantae; phylum Streptophyta; class Magnoliopsida; order Solanales; family Solanaceae; genus Capsicum; species Capsicum baccatum. The sequence continues at coordinate 165,185,858 of CM061558.1, read as the reverse complement.
TTACATGAACCGAATAGGTAGTAGTTGGTAATATTGACTCTGTGGCATGTGTGTGTGAGGTACTACCTTATTCCCTTTATGTCTTGAATTCAGAACTTGCCTGGTTAGTCTTGCCTAGGTTGAAGGATAGTCGGTTGGAAAATATCATAGGTTATTTTTTGATTTTAGTCCTCTTTTATCCTAAATGATCTTCCATGTGCAAATTATATCCCTTGCTCCCTGTATTAAGCCTTGTATGCCTATTTTTCTTGTTTCACCATTCACCTTTCCATTTGTATTACAATGAACCTATTTTGTTTCTGGTCCTCCCTAAACATTGCGCACCTCAACGCAGACAAGTTAAGAGTAGCTATCATAGGGGTGCATAATGTAAAGTGGGTATGTATAAGGGTAAAATAAGAGAAAAAGTTAGTAGGACTGGGTGTGGTAGAAAAATAAAAGAAAAATAAAGAATAAAAGACCACGCCCAACTTGAATGTGCAATAAAGAATAAAAATGGGAGAAATAAGGGTGGAATAAAAAGGAAATTGGCGAGTAAGTGAGACCCCAAGGTTAGTGTAGTGCCAAGGAGTCTTAGTCACTTGATATATACATATGTACCATACAACCCCTAAGCCTATATTACAAGTCGAGAAAAGTCCTATAGTGATCTTTGCTTGACTGTCTGAATACTAAGGTAATGAAAATAAGGATAAGACTATGGTATTAAATGCACATTGATTGGAACTTATCATATGAGAGTGAGTGTCTCTTGACCGTCCCTGCATTTACATGTATTATTTCATATGATTGAGTAGGACATATTTGCTGTGAGGGCACTTGAGTTTTATTTCTAGCTATTTGCTTATCTCGGGTAGTGTAATTTGTACATATGTTTTGTTGTCTGTTACTAATGTAATTCCATGTCTTGATCCTATCGTGTCACATTGTTGTGCTTCATATTCATACACAGTTGGTTTGAAAGGTGAGATTAGAGGGGTTGTTATGTTTTAAGCTTAAAGTGTTGAAATATCCTGGGTTTTGACCCTTAGAAAATTTCCTAGTATTCCATTCTCTGGAGCCAATAAACGCATGGGTACGAGACATATGTTAGGCTACGAGTGGTATGGTCCTGTCGTATGCTGACTAGTGTTAGTTGGTCGGGATGGTTTTGGTCACTGGAATAGGTACGACTTAAGGGTATGAGTCATAAGGCTTGGTACGAGTTGTATCAGGGACTCGTATGGTTGGCAATGTTTGATCCTCTTGGTATTTCATTCTATCAGGGATACAGGTTATGGGTACGGATCGTATGCTGTGGTTATGGCTTGGTTCGATGAGTCATACTGGACAATATCTGATCCAAAGGTTGAGTCTTGGATATGAGTGGAGAGTACAGATTATATTGGGAGGGTATGACTCGTATGGGTCAGTCATATCCATGTGATGAGTTTTGAATAGATTTAAGTGGGGGTATTCTGGAAATTTCCCTATGTACCCTAATTAGAACCCATGAATTCTAATACACTCAGGAGGTTATTTACCCTATTATTCTATTCATTAATACTTAGAAACTATTTTAAAATACTTTATAATTCTCTCAAGAGCTTTTGGGGAAAGAAGGCTAGGGTTTCATCTTGAGGATTGCTTTGGGGCTTACTTTGGTAATTTCTTTCCTTCAGTTCTTCGGTATAAGGCATGATTCTCCCCCCAGTTTAATTTCAACTAAAGGCATGGTTTATATGATTGACTTTATGGTTTTACTATTTCATAATTACAGTTTCTAACTATTATTTGGGGGTTTTGATGTTAAATGCTTGGTTATGGTTTCCTATGGTTTTAATTATGCTTTTATATGAATTAATAGTGGTTTTGGACAATTGGATTGCATGGTAATGGTTTAATGGTATTTGGAATTGGTTTTGGTTATATTATGCCCCCAAGGTGTTTGATAAAATACTTATAAAAATATGTTCATTGCATTGACTTCTTTTAATGGGACTCTTGCATGTTTTAAATTTAGTAAAGGAACTATACCTATTTTAAATAATTTGAAAAGGCTAAAGGAAAAATGGTTATCCTTAAGGAGAACATGGAAGTCTCCCAAGGGGTTTAATATGGTATACAGAAAGGGCATTTGAAAGTCCCATTAACCTAAATGGTTTGGCTATGGATATTACTTGCAAGTAAGGTGTGGTATGACGATACCCCTAATATTGGACTTGGTTAATAAAATGGTAAATGGATTTGGTTGGTTATTTGGAAATGGTTTTAATTGGGCATTAATGACGGGGTGTGTAGCTAAGCCGTGGAAGGTAGTGGTCTCGGGGGGGACCAAAACTGGACACTCATATTTGCCGATATGAGGATTGGTCTTGGTGGACCGTGTGAATGATTTAACACTATTGAGGGATATAATAGTCATCCTATAGGATAATTCCCCGGTCATATGGCTACACGCACTGGGGCCCTTTCAGCAGGGGAAGCTGAACCTATATTGCTTGTGGGTAATTTAGGACGGCTAAGAGACACAACCCAGGTAAAGGTTTTCAATGAATTCTTAACCCGGTTCCTATTCCTGGCACTTATATATGTATGGTTGTATGCATTATGGATGGTTTTACTTGGTTTTATATCTGGTATTATTTTATCCTTATCCTAAGATTCATGCTAGCAGTCACTCGCTAACCCCATTTACTAGCGGTTGTATACCCACGCTATGCAGGAACCGACCATTCTACTCCTTCAATTTAGCATACAGATTCGGTATCAGCATTTAGACTGAATTGGTGAGCTTCAATCCTTTTGGAAGGCATCATTTTATGTTATGGATTACTTTAGACACTTTTATTTTATTTTGGATGTTGTTTTTAGCCATGGTTGGGGGCATGTCCCAACTAGATTTATTTACTCTTTTGGATAGAGACTTTGTGGTACTTCTGGGGGTCGGTATGGGTGGGATCGCTATTGGTGTTTGCCTTGACATCGATATTGGCGTTGAGGCTTACACCATTGTATGATATTATTGGTTGTTCCGTCTTATTGCAATTTGGGATTGATTATCATATTATGTTTTGGTATTCTCTTTAGTCATGGCCTATGGTTTGATTTGGTATGGTTAGGAGGTTGGTGTGGTACTGTTGGACTCGATTAGGTCGGTCATGGTTGTGACCCTATCCTCGAGTCTTAATGAGAACATTTACACTATCTTTTTATATGTTCAAAAGTTCGCCCATGAAAGGTTAGATATAGGTGGTTAGGTTAGGTAATAGGGCATAATAGGGGGCAATCCCTGGTCCTGGTTGGACTTGGGATGCCCATTACAACAAGGCCCAGGGTTGGGTCGTGTCAAGTGTTAACTGACTACCTTGAATAGCGTAGAATCTCCTAGTTAAGCATCATTTTTGTCTTGTTGTGTTTTGTTGTCCGAGGACATTCAAACGTTTTAAGTTGAGGGTGTTAATGATCTATAGAAATATAACACTTTTGATTCTTAAAACGAAGAAAATATGCAAGTTTCTGAGGTTATTTTGTTAGATATGATGCATTTTTGGTATGTTTTGTAGGAAATCATGTTTTGGATGCCAAGTTCATGAAAAAAATGGTTTTGGCTACTTATTGGAGCAATTATGGATGTTCGAGATACGTTTTGTCTTGTTTGTGATCAAAACATGTTTGGGAATTGAATAAGAGATGAAAAGATGACTCCTTACACTTACTAAGTCAACATGTGGACAACAAGTAGGACTTGTGGACTGCAAGTGGACAAAGCAAGTGGCAGAAGTCTAAAATACCAAGAGCTGACCTATAGGATTTTTGGGTCCTAGCACTTGCTCCCATTACTTGCGCCCACCCTGCAGGTCACAAGTGCTACCTGCGCCTAGGGTCAAGGCGCAAATAGACTATAAGTAGCCACCAACCCTTTTTTATCCTATTTCATTCGAGGTTGATTTTAGGGTTTCCTCATGTACCATAAATACCCTTTATGTGTTTTTTAGTAGGAGTTATACAATTCTTGATATTCACAAACATATTTTGATTTCAAGATTCGATTTTGATCTTGGGATTCCCTTATATTGACTTCAGTTGATTAATTCAGTTATGATTTTGGATTTTTAAACTTCTTATCATTGTGATTTCATCTATGCTTTCAATTATAAACATGATTGATTTCTTCACAAGCATGAGCACTAAAAACCGATAGCTAGGCTTGTGGAAACCCTGGCAGATTGATAAAGAAAGGGAAGTGCTATTGTTGATCTGAACTAATACCTACACATTCATTGTATTATCTTTACTTTAACTATTATCATAGCAGTTGCAAATGTTAGGATCCTGCCTAGATTATTACTACTTACTCCAAAAAAGGAGTTGTGACTAGGAAAATATAATGACAATAGTAATTTGTGATTTAACCATTGATCCACGCTACTAGGTAATATCAAAGTAAGATGGTTATCTTTCATCTAATAACTAGAGACTCAAAAGGTAATAGTTAATAGGGATCAAGATAAGGGTTAGTAAGGAGACATCCTAAAACTCAAAAGGTAAAGGGTGAAATCTATCTGCTCATCCAAAATACTATAGAAGATACCTAACTTATTAATTCTGCATGCAAAGTATCGGGTAGGTTCATCAACGCACGATAAGCCTATGGAGTTGAGAAGCTAGAGGGAGCACAATCCTAGTGTTCACCTATGACAGATTATAACCAAAGTTGATATTAGTTACTTGCTCGAGATTACTACACAAATCCCCCCATTTACTTTTCCAGTTTTGCCCGTTGACTATAACTGCAAAGAGCCACGATTCCACGTATTTATTTAGGATTTAATGCCAACATTTATTGTATTACTATATTTGACAGTGATCGTTTCATTTTTTGAAAGAAGGTGTAGCTTGGACGTCATCAACAGGCAGTCCAAACATGTTATAAATGACTTAAGGCAGCTATGGTGAAGCTTAAATAGTGGAGATAAGTAAAAATATAAGAAATTACTAAAAGGGTAATTACAATATCCACTACTAAAAGGAATTTCATCCTCAATAGTCAACAGATAGAAAAAATCTCAAAAGCTTGAAGGGATAGGGTACTGGGCCAGCATGCTCCGAGCATGACTTCCCAGATAACCTCCCTGAAGAGAGAAAATTTTTAAGGGATTTTACCACTGGTATCCGTTTTCCAACCAGCACTCCCACTTCACTTACAAATAGTTAAAACTCAACTTCAACAACTAAGTGGCCTCCAACTAAACCTAAAAGGCTAATGCATGCAAATCTGAATCACAAAACATCGATACCATCTTGCTAACCACACAAATCAACAAAGGCTTTTCCAAGCCAAAAAATAACCTAAGACATGTGTAATACTCTAGAAGATCCAAGGCAATCTTCCAGTTATTCGTCGCATGTTTAAAGGTCGCAAAGCAATTATTACATACTACGTACAAGTGACATGGCTATTTTAACACCCCAAGATTTTGAACATTTTTTTTGCCCTTCTCGAGATTGAAATGTTGAATTTTGAGTTGAAACATGTTTAGGAATGTTAAAAGGGTCATCCGAAAAAGTTTCAGAACTTTTGAAAGAGGTTATGAGTGATTTTGGACTATGGAGGCAGTAAGCCTCTGCAATTTCAGCATGTCATAGAGGATAGTCTCTGTGATACACAGTGTGTCATAGAGATTTGCTTCTACAATAAGAATCGTGTCATGGAGGCTAGCCTCCATAATTGATACCGTGCCACACTGTAGTGTAAACTCGTGTAGCCTTCATTAAGGGGTGAGGGGATTTTTGGTATTTTTGATCTTCCTAAACGCTCAATCTACAACTTAAAATCAAAGAGAGTCCTTATTTTCCCCATTCGTCATCATTTAACGGCATTCCATCTCCTCCCATTCTCAAGAACACAAAGAAATCAAAAGTTTCCTCTAAGAATTCACCCATCCAAGATTTCTTTAAGAATTCAAGTAAAACTCAGGTATGTGGGATATACATCAATGGGTTCCTTCTACCCATTGAGTCCTAAGAATCCCGTATTTTTCAAATATAAGCCCTATTCCCCCTCTTTATAAAAATTAAATGCCAAGTATGAATTTACTACATTTTCTCTTAATAGTTTTGAATACAAACCATGACAATATATTTTCCTATGTGAAATATGTTCTTACATGCTTTATAATCGTGTTCCCCCATATTATGTTCAATTGACACCATGTTAATTATCTAATATTAATTGAACTGTGTGAGCATGTTGTCCTCATAAGTTTAATATCTTTCCATACTAATAAGCATAGATTTCATCAGTTTAGTGAGTTATACTATGTTTTGAGTCTACGAATCATGAATTTAGTTACAGTATTATGATGATGTTATTGCATTTAATTTATTATTCAGTACTGGTGGGTTATAAACACCCGGTATTTATATGCTTATGCATGTTTTCAATTTCAAACAACAAGTCAGTCAAATCATGCTTTTATCATCATATTCAGATTATCCTATTCAAGTTGAGCATTTATCAGTTATGAGTCCTGTTAACTTTAACTAGTACCAGTGTCAGTTTAGTTGTGTGTTTTAGATGTGGCATGCTAGGCCACAAGGTCATGGATTGTCCTGTGGTTACCCACAAGGGAAAGGATTTTCATCATCAAGGTCAGTCTAATTTCTCATCAATTGTAGTAGGTTGCCCAACTCATCAGGGTGTCACCATCAGTTCCACCAGTGGGCAGTGTCAGAACTAACTTTATGCTCTCTAGACCCAGCAGGATTAGGAAAGGTCTCCTGATGTGGTTATGAGTACATTACAAGTCTTCCACCTTCACGTTTATGCATAGTTAAACCCCACAGATTCACTTTCTTTTGTGACTCCATATATTACTGTAGATTTTGATGTCATTCCCAACATATTAGCAGAGCCCTTCCCAGTGTCTACCCCACTGGGTAATTTTATTATAGCCAGATGGGTACTCAGGAATTGCTCGGTCATAGTGTCTCAGAAAATAGCTTTAGTTGACCTTGTAGAGTTAGAGATGACTAATTTTGATGTAATTCTCAGCATAGATTGGCTCCACTCGTGATACGCCTCAGTTGACTATAGAAAAATAATAGTTAAGTTCTAGTTTCCTAATGATCCTGTTATTGAATGGAGGGTTAGTACTTCAGTTCCTATGGGTCGATTTGTCTCATATCTTAAAGCAAGAAAGATGATATCCAAGGGATGTATTTACGATCTCATTCGAGTCAAGGACTCAAATTCTAAAACTCCAAGTCTTGAGTTAGTTCCAGTAGTGAATGAGTTTCTTTAAGTATTCCTTGAAGATTTCCCCGGAGTTCTTCCCAAGAGGTATGAACCAACATGTTAGAAGCTGAAGATAAATTAATTCATATCTTAACTGATAGTCTTTAACTTGGAAATCCTTAAACAACTCCTTAAACTTTAAACATAAACAATCTGATAAGCCTCTATTAATAACTAGAGAGCCACTGGGACAGACCCCAGCTGACCCGAACATAACTAGAAATCACATAACTAAAACACTTCAATATTGAACAAATATCTGAGGCACTGGGTCCTCGGACTATAAGGACTCACCAAAATTCAAGATGTAGGTGATGATGCCCATAGTCAATCGTGCTGCTGGAAACGAGCACCAGAACCTAGTTTATAAGACAATGTAGTACATAGACATATATGTGGGTCAGTACTTCTAGAATATACTAAGTACGTCGGGGTGAATGCATAAGTAAAACAATAGCTAAATATACATATAGACTCTTAAATGATGCATACTAAGTGTTAATGACTCACCTTGAACTTGTATAAAATAAAGATTGCAAGATCATAAACATGAATAAAGAAGCATAAGAATAAACTTTGTGAGCCATGACAATTAGTTCTAAAAGCTTTACATTTATTCTTTATTTTAGGATATTCTTCTAATCGACATAAACCATGTGACAAACCATGGAGTCCAGTATCTTACCCATGTTAGGGAGAGATATTCTATCCTTGCCATCAGAATAAAATCATAATCTTAAGTGATCAATGAACTTCATCCATATTGAGAAAAATCTAAACCTACAGTGGCTCGTAGTTTCTAGGAATTTAGGATACACTCATTCGCATTCCTGTCTCAATGCTAAATACTACTCCCAGAATACTTATATGCTCATACTTTAGGAAATCCACCTTAAAATAGCATAAACTAGCTATGCTTCTTCCTTCTTTAAATCATAATCAAGATGAACAAATTCGATTTTATATCTTATATTATGGTCAAAAGATCAATCTTTACTTGAAATCATATCATAAAACTTATCAATGGAGCTTGAGAGCATAATTGTTTTGTAAACTCAATACTTGTACTTAGGACTTATAATATATGCTTAAATTCTTAGAAATTCATAACAAAACTTCATGCTAAATAATCATCTTGAAATACTTCAACAATTCCAGACAAGATAATAAAATTTAAATCACAATATGGATCTTATATATCAAAGGATGAATATATGTAAATCTTGATGAACTTAAAGCCTTTAATTTCATGGTAATATGATAATTCAAGAATATGGATATTTGGGTATGACCCCTAATTCAGGATAAAGAAATTCAATCTTAAAAATCATGTATTTTGGGCACAAGGATGAAAGAATAACCTTGTTCATAAACCTCACAAGCCTTAAGTTTCTTGACTTGTGAATAAAGGTTGAATCTTGAGACTTAAAGGATAAACTTGTAAGGGAACCTTAATATTGATGTTTCTTGATATTTTTGATAATGAGAGGAGGAAAACATTAGTATTTGATAGTAAAGAGTAGGGAAATAATGCCTCTTTGAGGATTATAAGTCATGGATGGGAAGTTATAAGGAAGGAAAAGACAAAAGAGACCTCAACTAAACTTCACATAAAAAGCTCACCAGTCCTTACTGGTCTACCATAAGACTCGTATGGTAGGGTACGGCGTAGGTCCTCCACTCATAAGCATAGTAGACTCAAAGGGGTACTTAATGATCAATATACGAGTTCCACTTATGACTAGTATCCTTTTATACAACCTTAGACCATATATTTGTACCTTGGACAAAAGTTTAGGAAGACTTCACTGAAGATCTTATGATCTAACATCATACGATTCCTACCCTACTTGACAATTTCTAGGGGGTCAAGTCATATCCTCAGGAGAAATTTTACCCTACCACACTGTATTGCATATGAGCATAACATACCACTCGTATGGTTGGGTACAACTCAAGAGAAAAGTAATATGATACACAAAAACTCCCAGACACGGGGTATTACAATATCTTCCCATTGGAAATATTCATCCTCAAATGTGATGCATCTAGGATCAGGATTAGGAAAAGAATCAACACCTCCACACTAAATTTACAACCAAATTTACCACTACTACAAGTATTCAATATTCTCACAACATAAGATATGATATAGAAACACCTAAATAGACTTAAGGAGAAAAAATTTCCTGGAAACAACACTTAACCATAGGTAGGAGCTTAATTGTAGGAAAAGAGAGGAGGATACTTGGTCAGTATGTCTTCTTTAGCTTCCTAAGTAGCCCCTTCAATTAATTGGATTCTCTAAAGAACTTTTACTGATTCTACTTCCTTATTCCTTAGCCTTCAGACCTGCCTATCATGTATCTTAATCAAAATCTCCTCATATGAAAAGTTATCTTTGACTCTAATACTCTCTAGGGAAACTAATAATGATGGATTTTCGATATAATTTTTAAGCATTGAAATATAGAACACAGGATAGACGACAACTAACTTTGATGAAAGATTCTATTCATAAGCAACCTCTCCTACACGCTTCACTATCTCATAGGGACCTATTAATTATGGGCCCAACTATCCTTTTATTCTAAATATTATTATCCCCTTTATAGGAGACACCTTCAGGAATAACCAATTACCTACTTCAAACTTGAGCTTTCTCCTCCTTACATCAGCATACGATTTTCGATGGCTTTGTGCAATTTTCAATCTCTCAAGAATCAACTGAACCTTTTCCATAGCTTCAAAAATATAGTCTGGCCCAATTAAAGTCACTTCACTAACCTCAAACAATCCTATAGGTGACCTACACCAATGCCCGTACAACGCTTCAAATGGAGCTATCTAAATGCTAGTATGATAACTATTATTGTAAGCAAACTCAATCAATGATAAATAGTCATCCCATCTTTCTTTAAAATATAAAACAAATGCCCTCAACATTTCTTCTAATATCTGAATTATACACTCAGCCTGACCATCTATATGAGGATAAAATACAGTACTAAGCTTAACCTTTATATCAAGGCCCTCCTAAAAGACTGCCAAAACTATGAAGTAAACTGGGTGCCTCTGTCTGAAATGATGGATAAGGGTATCCCATGATGCCTTACTAACTCCTAGACATACATCTTGGTATAATGCTCTACGGTATCCAAAGTCTTGATCGGTAGTAAATGGGTGGACTTAGTCATTCGATCAACTATATCCCAAATCGAGCCATGCTAATATCTTGTATGAGGTAACACTATGATGAAATCCATGATCACTACTTCCCACTTCTAAGTAGGGATACTAATCCCTTGCAACATACCACCTAGTCTTTGGTGCTTAACTTTAACTTATTAACAATTGGGACACTTAGCCACAAACTCAGCTATGTCCCTCTTAATACCATTCCACCAATAGATCTCCCATAATTTGCGGTACATTTTTGTAGCACTCGGATGAATGTAATACCTCAAACCATAAGCCTTAGCTTGTATCCTTTCCCTAAACCTATCTACATTTAGAATACAAAGTCTACCTTGATAACAAAGTACACTATTTGCCTCTTGAGAGAAAACCTCAACCTTCTGCTGCTAAACTATGTCTAATATCTGGCTAATTATGGGATCATTTTACTATTTCTTCTTTACTTCCACCACCAAAGATAATTCTGAACCATTCTGAAATACCACTACCTCTCATCAGTGTTGAGCAAATAGATTCCCAAATAAGACAACCTATGCACTTCTTTAGCCAACTCTCGTTCTTCCTTCTCTACATGAGACACAATACCCATTGACAACCTACTTAGCATGTATGCCACTACATCGGCCTTACCTAGATAATAAAGAACATTTGTGTCATAGTCTTTTAACAACTCCAACCACCTTCTCTAACAAAGATTCAACTTCTTTTGAGAAAATACATACTGAAGACTCTTATGGTCAATGAAAACATCTACATGCACACCATAAAGGTAGTGCATCTAGATTTTCAAGGCAAATACTACCGCATCTAAATCCAAGTCGTGTGTTAGGTAATTCTTTTCATGATCTTTAATTCTATTTAGGAATATTAAAAGAGTCATTCGGGAGAGTTTTAGAATTTTCAAAAGAGGTTCAGAGTGATTTTGTACCACAAAGGTAGTAAGCCTCTACGATTTTAGCGTGTCTCATCAGTTGGAAATAATCAAACTGATATATGCATTTGTTACAATAGATGACCCTTCTATTGCAACATATTTATGATCTATCAGAATAAATCTATGCAGTAGCAACAACTATTTTGATTTCTTTCAACAAATAAATCACTTGTTACAACAAATGCATTATCTGTATGAAGAGATCAAAATAGGTCTTTAGAAGGTTTAATTTCTTCCAATAATGAGTCACCTATTGCAACAAATGGGTTATCCATTGGAAGAGATCAAAATAGATGTTCAAGTGGTTTGATTTCTTCTAATAGATGACCCATCTATTGCAACAGATGGGTCATCAGTTCGAAGAACTCAATCTAGTAGCTAGAACTATTTTGATTTCTTCCAACAGATAGATCACCTATTGCAATAGATGGGTCATCTGTTAGAAGTATTATTATATTTTGTTATATTTATTTAATTTCCTATTGTCAATTTTTTAATTGATGCATAGGTTAATTATTGGACCATGAATAAAAATATATTTGACATAATAAATAAAATACATTACCAACAATGAGTTAAAATTATCAAGTTCATAACTAAAGCAACAACAAGACTATTTACCATTATAATAATTAAAGTGCATTTCGATCTGGGAATGTAGTTCTTTTCTGGCCAATCGTCTAACATATGGAGAACTTATTTTTCTTATTGAAAATTATTCTCGGACTCCACACCTCCTCTTCACTCGCCTTATTCCTGGTTTAATTGGGTCAACATATGAAGGAGGTATTTCTCTCTCCATAATCTCTACAGGAACAATCTAAGAATTTTTTGAAGGCACCAAATCAAAATCTTCACAATATGCCATTATGTATTTTTCGATAGAATAATATGAAGATGAGTACTCATAAATTTTATTTACAAATTGTGCATCATGTTGGGCTCGGATCGTTACCATCACATGTGAATAAGGTATTTTGTCCAAGTTAAAAACTCTACATGTATAAGTTCTTCTTTGAAGATTGACCATGGAAACATCACCATAACCGTTGATACTAAACTTGTAATTGGCTATTTGATGGGCCAATAACTTATTCTCTGAATTGATGTACTTTGATATTTGTTTTTCCATTGAAGGAACAAGTTTGTTTGGTGAATTGACAAACTCCATATGCCTCTCATGAAATAATTTTACAATCCTCAAGTTTGTTTCATCAATCAGAGCGACAATGGGAAATTATCTTTCAATGTCAAACATTGTATTCATTGATTCAACTATGTTTAATGTCATAATATTATACCTATATAAAAAAATCACTTAGTATGACATAGTATTACAATAAACTCAAACAAGATATTAAATTTAAAATCATGCACCTATTTTCTAGACAAAATGCCTGGCTCTATCTATTGAATATAACACATTTGAGATTTTCTGCTGCCTTAGGTATCATATCCCTTATTTTGATTGAAATGGTCAAAGAACTCAACTCTATAACATTCTTTAGTTGCTTTATAAAAATGAGACATGACCTTTGAATTATGATAGTTGTTTTGAATATTTTCCCCAAGGTGCCTTATGCAACAACCATAGTGAGCTAAAGGGTAGACAATTAAAATCAACTTTCGAATACCTAGATGCCTATTAGAAATTATACATAACTTATCGGTATCATCTACATAGATTCTCATTTATTCAAAAAGCATTGATATGAGGCATCACATTCCTTGTCCACTACTAAAAGCCACAGAAAAGGTGTGATTCTCTGATCTTGTGTCACTGCTGATAATAAAACTCCTTTATACTTGCTCCTCAAGATTGTCTCGTTGATGGCTATGAATTTTATCATTTGTTGAAAACCAAGAATCCAAGCTGCATAGGCAGCAAAAAAGTACCTGAACCTTTCATTTCCAACAACATGCAATTGTGTTTCACTTCCTGAATTTATGGAATTAAGCTTATAGTAGTACGCTTCAAGCACTGCATATCCGTGCTCATGTGTTCCCCTAAACAAAGACTTTGCAATCTCCATGCCCTTGTAAATCTTCTGATAACTCACCTTATAAACTAATTCTATACGAAGTTATTTAGCTATATCTCTTGTAGATGGGCCTTTTCTATTGAGAAATCTATTTTAAAAGTATTTAGCAATGATCTTCGCCGTGGCGTGCAAATTATGGTTCAAAATATGCTTTGAACCACATGTGTGATACTTTTCATAAGTTATAATGCATAATCTGTTAGAAATTATGAATTTTACAACCCTAAACCACCACTTGCACTCCGAGTGTGCACATCTAAAATAATACAGACTATGCAAATTAATCACCTTTTCGAGTCTAAAATCTTTTTTCAAGCAAGCAATATGCAATGAAGTGATTAGTTCTTCCTTTTTATTGAATGTCATTCCCTCGTAAAATATTGTTCATTATCTTAAAGATTGTCGTACTGTGTTGATTGAGAACTGCACACTGTATTGCTCGCAACAGTGGGCACACGTGTTTGATCCATATTTACCTTGACTTTCTTCTTCACTATCATCATTATCTGAAATATTCATGTCCATATCATCCAATTTATCATTAAACATATCTTGTTGTTCTTATTCTATATTTTGATTCTCTATCAGGTTTTAAACTAATCACACCCCTAAATTTGACCTAGCTACATCACTCAGATAAGCATGCAAATGAGCCTGCTCAATTATCTTAAAAGGTAGGACCCTCTGATTTTCAAAAAAGTTGTGCATGTAACTGAGATCAAGATCTTTCGATTGATAATTGAGTCCACAATAGCTGTTGATTAAGTTTACAAAATTATCATACAAAATATCTCTTTGGACTGTTATCTCTATGGTCTCTAATACTTTACTAGCCTTCCAATACCAAAGATATCGATTGTTCATCTCAATCCATTCACATGACAATCAACCCCTATTGTTATTGATTCCTCCATTAATGGTACCTAAGAAATTTGTTTAAAATATTGATAATGATATTATATTAAAATTAATAATGATAGTATAGTATATACAACAAAAATATTATATGAACTATTATTATCAATGTCCCTACAGATGAGTTATCTGTTGAAAAAATGTCTAATATGTTGGATTCAGCTTCAGGTTTTGTCCCAGTACTGTAACATAAATTCCAACAGATGAGTCATCTATTGTAATAGATTACTCATTTGTTACAACAAATGAGTCATCTGTGTTGCAACAAATGTCTAGTCTATTGGATTCAACTTTAGGTTCTATCTTAGTATTGTAATATGAATCTAATAGATGATTCATTTGTTGCAGCAGATCATTCATATGGTGAAATAGATTTGTCATCTATTTTAACAAATGACTCATCTATTGGAATTCAAATTCAGGTTTTATCTTAGTGCTGTAACATGAATCCAATAGATGAATTATTTATTGCAATAGGTGAGTCATCTCATCTGTTGGACTCAGTTGTTGATTCTATCTAATGTTGAATCCAATAGATTACTCACCTATTGCAATAGATGATTCATCTATTGGATTTATGTTACAACACTGTGATAGAAACTAAATCTAAATTCCAACACATGAGTTATCTGTTGTAATAGATGAGTCACTATTGTAACAGATAACAAATCTATTACAACATATGACTGATTTGCTATAGTAAATGTGTCATTTATTGAATTCAGCTTTTGGTTCTATCTTAGTGTTGTAAAATGAATCTAGTAGATGAGTCATCTTTTTCAATAAATAACTGATCTGTTGGAATTTAGCTTCAGGTTCTATCCAGTGCTATACATGAATCCAATAGATAAATCATCTATTGGATTCAACTTCAAGTTCTATCCAGTGTTGAATCCAACAGATGAGTCACCTGTTGCAATAGATGACTCATCTGTTGGATTCATGTAACATAACAAATAGCTAAGTCTAACAGGTAGGTCATCGTTTACAATAGATGACCTAATTGTTGAAACTACTTAAATATAATGGAAACTATCTAACATATGTTATAAATGCATACAACAACTGTTGGATAATCAGTATTGTTGAAAAAACAATAATAGCAGATATACCTAGATGAGAAATTGGACTAAGAATCATAATTTTACTTATAAATCACCTATGAAGTAATGCCCAGTGATATATGAACCAAATTTGACCTAAAAATTTTGTCCAATAGCAGTAGTAGCTGCAACAACAACAATGGTACAAGAAATGAAGAAGAAGAAGAATAAAATGATAATGAACAAGAAAAGATGATAATGAAAAATAAGATGATGATAATGAAGAATAAGAAGAAGAAAGAAACAACAACAACAATCCAAACGAAAAGAGAGAAAATAAGAGCAGCAACCGTGGTCCCGCATTTTCCCCTCCATTTGTAATTAGTTTTATATTAGGTCAAAGTCTAGAATAAAAATCTTGAGTGCAATATTCTCAACTTTCTTAATCCATCATTTAATAATTGTCACACGTACTCAATAATTAAGACTTGAGTCACCTACACAAAATTTTAAAGATTTATGGTCAGTCTTAATTCATTCTCCCATGAGTTTAATTGAAAGACGGTATATATATGGGTATCTAACGAGCTGGACTGGTACAAAAAATTTAGGTTGTGGCTTAGTGTCTTTCCTTCTAGATAGATACAAAAATATGACTCTATCCATCCCTTTTATCTTGAATTCAGTTATAAAAATGGATGTCATGTGCTATATATGTGTGAATGTCATTAATGATAAATAATAGTTAGTAACCAAATTGAACTTGAACACCCAGAATTATTTATTTAAATTGGATTTGAATATCAAAGCTAGTTGTTCAAATTTGATTTGAACACCAAAATTTGTTGGTCAAATTGTCAACTTGATGTCAAGCTTAATAAGTTAGGAAGCAAGTTTGTTGTTTTATAATAGCCACCTTTTGTACATTTATATATATGACAAGCTTAACAAGCTTAGGGAGAAACTTGGGTGGTTTATAAATAGCTACCTAGCCGCCTTTCGTACACACACACACACACACACATATATATATACATATGCCAAGCTTAACAAGCTTAGGGAGCAAGTTTGGTGGTTTATAAATAGCCACCATTTTATATATTTTTATATATAGACCCAAGTAGTAAACAAAAGTACTACTAAAATTCTCTATAGTTGTTTCCCTTTTTTAAGCTTGATATTGATATTTTGTCCTTATTTTAAAACACGTTATCAGCATGAGACTCTATCGTATCAAAATTTGAAGGCTAAAAAAAGAAAATTGAATTGGAAGGTGGAGAAGGCAAGACCACAAGAACTATGCGGATCATCACAATTTGGATTTCATCTTTCTACTCTTTATGATAAGTATATTATTAGCTCACGTTCTTTAAGTTTGAAAAGAGTGATAATCACAAAGTGGTGATAAAATTTATAAATATGAATCTGGGCATTGCAAAGGACAAATCCTTTTGTTACATTATATGTACACCTCGATTTGCACATGACGGAGAAATATTTTGTAAGAGATTCTAGGTTATCATAATTTGATAGTCTTAAGGCGCGACTATATTTTATTCCTAGGGACTGAGACTTTTGATTGTTAAAACTACAGATCCATTCCATGGGGTGAATGTGATAGGAGTAATACCTCCAGAATATGTAGAATAATTGAGAAGAAATATTATGAAAATACTTCAAAATAGTAAATCTAAATATTTATTCATTTTATAGTAAATCTGAAATTTTCTTAGTAAAAAAAAAATCTGAAATTTACTAAGTAAAAATCATATGTCATGCTACACTTGAAATTTACTAGTACAAATAAGTTCATTAGTGGGCATGAACAATTTTTCCACCCTGAAGATTTATATTGAAGAAATAGAAAGTTCTTCACAAATTCTCTTGTGCTGTTTGTTCTCACAATAAAATCATAGTACCAGTTAAGGTCAGGATTGTATTTTCTAAATTTTTGATACATATAAAAAGGTGAATATGGGTCTGTTTGTTTTTCATGTTGACAGATTACTATTATAGAGTTTAATAGATACAGTTATGAGATAGTGCACTCGTACCTAGATCTACAACGAAAAGGCACAATATAGATAAATAAGTCCACTTGTACTCAGTAGGTATTATAGGTCGTCTGAGCAAAGTACAAAATAAGGTGTATAAATACACACTATGAGCATGTCACCTGCAAGCAGAAAATATCTCAAATGGTAGCTCACACCGTCTGCTCTAACAGTTCTAGGTATAACACATAAGCAGGAAATAGGTACATAAAAGAATCAGAACAGTCATGCATTAGGTAAAATAGAGAAACACAATATTGAAGATGCATAAATGAATAAAATGCAATGCGGATGATAATAATAATAATGATATGATATGATCAAGGCAATCACATAACCTCCGTATACACCTACTGAGTATCATGCTTCCAGGTAGGACCCATTGGGGGTTCGCAACCTATATACAATCTCAATACTCAATTCCAGTTTAAATATCCATATCTCCTCTCTGACCCGTGGGCTACAATGAAGAGTTTTGTAAAAATTTCTTCTTTTTGTCAAAAATCAGTATTTCCGCCATGGTACCAATATGTCATGAATGTATGTATAATATGAGGATGTAATGCTCACAACTAAACCAGTATGAAGGTTCCAAATCAAGTAACTATACATGAGCGTGTGAGCTCAAAATCCACTCTATATATCAAACATCCATGGTTCAATATAAGCCATGTACCATGTAGAGCAAAATATGTGACTAGGACATTATTGATATCACATTAACACCAACTAGGAGTTTTCTATCATTAAGAAAGCAACCAAAGGTATACACAAGGCCAACAATACCAGATAAGGCCCCCACATGGGACCACATAGAAAATCTCCTCAAATTACCAATAATAACAATGTAAGCCCTACACGAGCACAAATCAGTAAAACCATTATTTTCATGACTATTAGCCATATCCATAGCATACTTTTATACAAATATTAACCACCCAACCCAGTCTGAAAAAATTTAAGCCATAACCTATATTGTGATGCTGAAATCCAAGACATAAACCCTTCACATGGAGCTTTTCCTTTTCGAACGGCCCCAAAATCAGCTAAAATATAAAAATATAGAATCTACGCGTCAAAAGAAAGCCAATGATATCCTTATTACCTTTTTAAAAATTGAGATCAAAACGGACCCCCAAAATGAGTTTTTGAGAAGAAATGATAAAATTAGATTTTTTTGATCATTAACACATTACCCATGATTGCAGGAAGACATAGAAGAATACCCAAGTGAAAATGGGTTAAATTGAAGAAAAACCACTTTTAGGCCCTTCGATCCAAAATCCCTTAATTTCACTTTTGAAATTACATTTTAACAATTTTTAGATGACAAGAATCAACATAAAATAGTTGAAATAGTGATTTGGAGCTTAGCCAAGTTAGAAAATAGAAGAAATCATCCAAAAACCTCTTCAGCCGAAGCTCAAAGTCTCAAAAAGGGATAAAAATGAGAAAAAAAATCTTTTATACTTTATCAGGTGTGACCTCTTAAGCGACCAATTGTCACCACTAAAGCGGCTGTGCTGCACAGTCCACTTAAGTGGAAAAGGGGAGGATTAAACGACCTCTACTTAAGAGGACAGGGCTCTGCTTTTGCGCCCTTAGATTGTAAGCTAATCGCTTAAGAGACTAGTTGGCCACTTAAGCGACCTCTGCTAAAGCGGCCAAAGTGTAACTTTAGTGGTTGCAGTAACTTGGGGGGAGGGTACACCAGCCGGAATTTGGAAGTTTCAAAGTCTCCACCAACACTTCGAGATTCATTCGGAATCCTAAGAATCCAAATTAACTATGCTACCCTATTAAATTTGACGTCCAAACTCAACGCCGACATCAAATTTTTGAAAAGATATTGTTTTCACAAAATTGACTCACGAGGCCCAATTTTATAATTTTCCAAATAGAGGATCGAAATGAGATTTAAAAAACCATAAAATCAGACCAACCACACTACCAACCCAAAATTAATGTTCCAGATCTACTGGTGCAGTGCATTTTTTCATCTGACATAGATCAATAAATGTTGACCAAAGTTAACTATAAACCCTTTTTAACCATCAAAAACCACAAACTCTAACAAATCACACGATAATGCATTGAGAATCATGACAACCATTCCCACACCCTAGAAACATCATGTAGCAACCATGGGGAGGATTAAAATTGTCAAAAATCATAAAAGGAGAAATTCACAGAATCAAGCCCTTACAATATCCACCACTAATAATCTAGTTTATCCTCAAACTAAAGGCAAAGAAAATACCTAAATCAATGAAAAACTGGGGATGATTACTATGCATGTCGAATTCAACCTCCCAAGTAGCCTCATCTATAGGATGGTGTCTGCACTAGACCTTAACCATAAAAATGTCTTTAAAGTGTAAACATCCCTAGCTAAGATGGAGAGTGGGTCCTCAACAAAGGTCAATCTCTCATCAAAATGCAGTGAGTTGCAACGAATGACATGAGATACATCCAAAATATAACATTGTAGAATGGCTACATGAAAAATTGGGTGAATAGTTTATAAATCATGGGGTAATGCTAACTTATACGCTACATCCCCAATTGTCTAAAGAATCTCAAATGGCCCAATATACCTGGGGTTAAGCTTGACCCTCTTCAAAAACCTCATCACTCCCTTCATGGGAAAAATATGAAGGAAGACTCGATCTCCAACACTCAATGTCAAGGCACGAAGTCTATCATCCATATAACACTTTTGTCTACTCTTAGAGACTTGAAGCCTATCCCAAATGACCCAAACTCTATCCAGAGACTCCCAAAGAAAGTGTGTACCTCAGGTATAATCTCAAAACCTCAAATCAATTAATTGGAGAGTGACAATGCCTACCATATAAAGCCTCAAAAGGTGCCATCTCAATTTTGGAGTGATAGCTATTATTATACACAAACTCTATCAAGGCTAAACATTACTCCTACTGAAATCCAAAGTTTATAATACAATTGTGGTGCATGTCCTACAAAACCTGAATAGACCACTCCAACAGAACACCAGTGTAGGGTGAAAAGTTATGCTAAGATCACCCAGAGTACCCAACTATGCCTAAAATACCTTCTAGATGTAAGAAGTGAAGACTAAACCTCTATATGAGATAATAAACACTAGTACCTTATGAAGATGAACTATCTTATGAACATAGATACGGGCCAACCTCCTAGCACTAAAGAAAACCTAAATAAGGATGAAATAAAAAGATTTGGTCAATTGATCCAAGATGACCCAAGAATTGTCAGAACTAAAAGAAGTATGAGGTAACATAGTCTTGAAATTCATAGTGACCAGTCTCATTTCCTCTCGAGAATGGGCAACATCTGAAGCAAACCACTAGGACTCTAATGTATGGCCTTCACCTACTAGCAACATAGGCAATAAGTTAAAAAGTCTGCTCCATCCTTTCTTATACCACCCTACTGGTAGTGCTATCTTAAATTAGGATACATATTAGTCACTCCCGAATAAATGTAGTACTTAGAACAATGAGCCTCCTCCAAAATCAAGCTCACCCAATCACCACTCTAGGCATATAAGCTCGACTCCCGATCATCAAAACACTATCAAAGTTAAGTGAGGCTTCTTTAGCCTCACCACTAAACACATTATCTTGAATCACTCTCCACCCAACATCATCAAAACTAATAAGCTCGAATCTACCATATTAAAGAAAATTTAGCCTCCACAAATTCCAAAATAAACCTAGGTGTTGAAATATCAAACCTAACCATTTGATTAGCCAAAGATTGAACTCCAACACCAAAGGCCTCTCTTGGGCCAAAAGATGTGCTACCCATGCTAGTCGATTGCTAGCTCAAGGCATTCATATCCATATTAGCCTTGCCCAGATGATAGAGAATATCAAATCATAATAATTAATCAACTCAAGATAATGACGTAGCCTCATATTAAGATAGCGCTAGGTGAAGAAATACTGAAGGCTAAGATGATCTAAGAAAAGCTCACAACAGACTCTATACAAGTAGTGCCTCCACACAAAATAAATACAACTAGGTATAACTCCAAATCATGGGTAGGGTAATTCCTCTCATAGGGCTTTAACTAAAGAGAAGCATATACAATCACCTTACCCTCCCGCATCAACACAACACCTGAACATACACCAGATGTATCGTAAAAGATAGTAAAAACCATACCCTCCTTGGTCAATGTCAAGGTAAGAGCTGATGTCAATATATCCTTGAGCTTTTAAAAGCTTGATTCTCAAGCAATGGACCACTGAAAGGACATATTCTTCTTAGTCAACTTGGTCAAAGGATTTGTAATAGATGAAAAATCCTCTACAATGCGCTGATAGTAGCCTACTAAACCAATAAAACTATGAATCTCGGTGGGAGAAGTAGGCCTAGACCAATCAAGAACTGCTTCAATCTTATCCAGTTTGACCATGATACCATCTTTGGTCACAATATAATGCTGGAAAGAGACAGACTCCAACCAAAATACGCACTTGGAGAACTTAGCATACAACATCTTATCTCTTAATCTCTGAAGTACAATCCTTAATGCTTCTCATGGTAGACCTTACACCTAGACTAAACCAAGATATCATCTACAAATACAATAACAAAAGAGTTAAGATACGATCGAAACACCTAATTCATCAACTCCATGAAAGTGGATGGGGCATTGGTCAACCCAAAGGACATGACCAAGAACTCATAATGACCGTACCTAGTCTGGAAGGTTTTCTTAAAAATATCCACAACACTAATCCTAAACTAGTGATACACTGACCTCAAATCAATTTTTAAAAACACAAAAGCACCTGAAGATGATCAAACAAATCATTAATATGGGGAAGATTATACTTACGATTAACCATTATATTGTTCAGCTGCTGATGATCAATACATATATACATGGACCCATTCTTTTTTCTTCACAAATAAGACAAGGACACCCGAAGGTAATACACTAGGTCAGATAAATCCCTTATCCAATAACTCATGCAATTGATCCTTGAACTTCGTCAACTCCTCCAAGGCCATCCAATAAGGAGGAATAAAAATCTTGACTCAACATTAATATTAAATTCAATATCATGATCTGAAGGCATACCGAGAAAATACATAAAAAAGATATCCATAAACTCACAGACAATATGAATAAAATATAATGGAGATGGGAAACAACACTAATATTATGAATATGGTCTAAGTAAGACAAACAATCCCTCTCTACCAAATTATCTTGGGACTCGAGTAAAGAGTACCCTTTTAATCTATCCTTGGTACACCCAATGAATCTTAAGTCATGGTCTTAACATATTAGTCTAGAACAATATAATATGGAGATAAACAATTAATAACTAAGATGACATTAAAATCTACCATATCTACGATAATTAGATCTGCCCAAGTCTCACAACTAATAAAAGTTACTACACAAGATTGGTGCACCCGATCCACCACTAAAGAGTCTCATACAGGTGTAGATACACGGATAGGCATTGGAAAAGGCTCACTAGTAAAATCAAGACCTAAAGAAAAATATACAAATGCATAGGATAAAGTCAATCCCAAATCAAACAACATAAATTCAGATCTAAAACAAGAAGGGATGATACTTATGATAACAACATTAGAAGCCTCTACCTCAGGTCTGAGAGGTATAGTATATCACTCCAACGTCTATGACTAGATTAAGTAGACCCAGGACCACCACCACAAGTTCCACTACCTTTTCCTTGTAGACCTATAGTAGCACCTATACCACCTTGAGGATCATCTCTAACTATTGATATAGAAGTAGGACTAAAAATATAGTAAGGGTAATCCTTGGTCACATGGACAAAATCATCATATACATAACAACCTCTATGGCCCAGCTTAATCTGAAGAGGAATGAATGAGATAGAATGACCAACTTAGGATGATGCTCGGCTACCCGTAGATACTAAATTGGATGAACTACTACTTGAACCATGTAAGTCTGCCCGCACTAGTTTACCATGGTACCAACGAGAACCTTTAAAATCTCTACCTCGAGGAGTGTGAACACTAAACTCTCCCTAATAGAACACCCTCTTGGCACATCCTTGAGATACTTAAAGAATAGACCTGGTCATCTTAGAGTGATACACTTTACTTAGAAATGATGCTCCTAACAAAACCATTTGGGCATTAGCCAACTGAAGTAAAATATCCAATCCTTTTAAGAACTTTTGAATCTTCTCATACAGTGGCAATACTGGCAATAAAATATTTAGACAAGGCATAAAAGTATGCCTCATACTCGACAACAATCATGAGGCCC
The DNA here is from genome assembly GCA_030864225.1 of Capsicum baccatum var. pendulum. Taxonomy (NCBI): domain Eukaryota; kingdom Viridiplantae; phylum Streptophyta; class Magnoliopsida; order Solanales; family Solanaceae; genus Capsicum; species Capsicum baccatum. Next base: position 165,162,101 of record CM061558.1, on the reverse strand, counting down.
TACTTCAGGTGGTCAAACCTGTATCTCATCTAATCTTTCAAACTGAATGGCACAAACCTGTCTAAAAAGGCCTTAGCAAACTGATCCCAAGTCATCTCAAGTGAACCAAGAGGTTTACAACTAATAAGTAACCTTCAAGAATCTCTGGATATATCTCTCAGCTGGTAGGTAGTGTAAGCAACTCTATACAACTTAAGCAATCCAATGTTATACAACTTCTCCTATCAATCAATCAAGAACTCATAAGCGTCTTCGTCCATAACACCATTAAACTTGGGTGAACCAAATGAGTAAATCACTTAAAATATTTTGATCCTCGAAAGAGATACAAAGTCTCAAGATAGCATGAGGCATAATAAATTTGGCAGGTTATGATCCAACCTAAGGAGGTAACATAGATGAAAGCTGAATCCATGGACTGGGAATACCATACTTAGATGTTGACATAGAAGTAGGAATAATATTCAAAGCCTGTGGAATACCATAAGTAGATGTTGGTACTGATAAAGGAACCACACTTGGAATCAGAGGAACACCATAAGAAGGTTGTGGTATAGATGAAGGTGCAACACAAAAGCTGAAGAAATACCAGGTGCACTAAAAGGAACACCATCTAAATGAGTTAAGAAATGAATTAAAAAACCCTCCAACACTGGAGTGGAAGAACTATGTGCAACCTGAATGAGACCCATATTGCTAGCATGCTTAACCTTTGACTTAGGGGAGATCCCCTAGTACTACCTCTAACCGAAAAAGATCCTTGTGCCCGTTGTTGATAGCTAATTTTTGCCCTAGATGACAAAATTTAATCCTGAGTTTCTTGAATTCTCAATAAAATTAAAATATTTATTTCATTCGGATAAATATGCTCTAAAATTCTTATTTGGGTTAAATTTGTCATTTAAATAATGATATACATTTTGCATTTACATATATGAGATTGTAAAAATTTGGTTACTTAAATGAACATTTTTATCAAAATTTGACTATTATCAAGTATTATCTTGAAGATTAATTTGAATGGTTAATCTCTTGATTTAAATATAGTTTGATCTCAAAAATAATTTATTTGGAAAAATATTTATTTAGTTTTATTAAATCATGAAGCTCGAGATTAAATGAAGTATTAATTCGTATCAAATTTTAATTTAATTTGGTCAATCTATTAGCTATCGCCATAATTGAAATCAAATTGGCCACAATTACAATGCAATTGGCCAAATTCTTAAAATTCCTACAAAATCCTAAATCTCTAATTCCACCTCAACCTTGTCCTATTTCCATTTTGAAATTCAAAACTTGTTCTAGATTGTACAGTTCCCCCTCAACCTTGTCCTTTTTTCATTTTGAAATTCAAAACTTTTAATAGATTGTACAATTTCTCCTCAACATTGTCCTTTTTTTCATTTTTGAAAATAAAAATTTGTACTAGATTGTACACTTCCCCCTCAACCTTGTCCTTTTTCTATTTTTGAAATTTAAATTTGTATTAGATTGTACAATTCCACCTCACCTTATCCTCCAACAAACCTTTTCCTCAATTTCAAATTCCCAAAAAACCTCTAAATTCTTTCTCCCACATTAGTGGATTAAAATAATTGAATATCCATCCTTTTATATAAATAATACAACCATTTTGGTAGAAAACCAAGTCTCAAGGATTCAAAAAAACTTTTGAGCAAAGAGTTAGATTTTTCATTTACTAAAAGTTTTCAAGTGGTAGTCTAATCGGGGTTCTCGAAAGAATGTTATTCGGTGGTGATCAAGACTCTGAAGAATTCTTGAAGTCCCATTTTTCTACTCCAAAAAAGGTAAACAAACCTTTCCTATTTAGTTTTTTTATCATTTTCTTCTTCATCTTTATGTTCGTCGTTTCGTAGTAGTAATTTTGTTTTCTGGAATTGTTTGCTGTAGATGACCTTGAAGGACATAGGATGTTGTGATATCACTATTATGGCTATTTTTATGTTCATTGTGTAAAATTATCTACCAATAGATGAATGTGTTTCTTTGACGTTTTTTTTTCTTAGGATTAGATGGATATAGTTTTGACCTTTAGTTGATTAAGTATGTACTCATGCCTTGTTTAAATTCGTTATTGATGGATATGTTTTCTTTTAGCATGTAAAGTTGTTTTCTTTATGTCAAAAAGAATATTCACTATTTTTTCTTTCGCCATAATAAATTAGATGGATAAAGTTTCAATCTTTGCTTGATTAAAATATGTACTTATGTCTTGTTTAAATAATTATTGATGGATATGTTCTCTTTTAGCATGTAAAGTTGTTTCCTTTATGTTGAAAAAAGAATAGTTACTATTGTTTATTTTGACTTAATAAATTAGATGGATAAAATTTTAATCTTTGCTTAATTAAAATATGTACTGTTGCATTGTTTAAATTCGTTATCAGTTGATATGCTCGCTTTTAGCATGTAAAGTTTTTTTCTTATGTCGAAAATTTATAGTTACTATTTTTAAGGGTCTTGAAATTGTTTCTCAATTTGAAGTAGTGATTTACTTGTATCTAGAGATTTGGTATTATTTTTGAAAAGCATATCATAGTGTGCAATGTTTGTGGCCTAGAGATTTGCAAAATCACCGCTTAAGATTGAAGATGACCACTTTGACATACACATGATAGTTGGCTCATTCACATGAAAAATTTATAATTTAAGTGCTACTTTTAAGATCTAACTCCTTTATCGATCCTTGATTCTTTTGATTAAACAATTATTTTTCTCTATGATTATATTTCATGATGAAATGCTAAGTTCTTTTGATATATGTTTGCAGTCGCGATTTAATCGTGGTTAAAACTGTCTTTGATTTTCTCTTGTTTAGATTGAAAATTTGTTAGGATTTTAGATTTTGTTGAAATGGTGTAGAACAAAAGTAGGAGTTGGCATAATTGGACACTTTCTTTTAGGATTAATCTTTTACTATTTTTCCTATCTTGTCTTTGAATGTAATTTTCAAACATATTTAGTAAATGCTATTTGCTTCACCTCGCTTCTTGATTTATTACTTGAATTATTTTTGTGAATTTAGATGTCCTATTTTTATTCATGTGCTACCATGAAATTTCTCTTCAAATCTGCTTATTGACTCCATTAGGTATTGAAAAGTGCTGTTGCATTAGTACGTCTTGTATTTCCTATTTGAGATGTCACATAAAAATTTTCTCATATAAGCTCATTCCCCTTTTTTTTCATAAATAATAGCATGCCTTAGACTATATCATATCATAGTATTTGGTGCAAATATGTGTCAATCTATATGGAATATGTACCTAAATTTTAAGCAACTATGCTTGTGGATCAATGTCTTGTTTTTTGATGATATTGTGCTAGGTTCAATTTTGTAAGATTGTTTAATAGGTTAATTTCCTTTTCGTTGGATAATTTGATTTATTTTTTATATCCTAGTATACTATTTCTTTATTATTGAGAATACTATTTTTCAACTTACCATTTATCTATCAAGTCTAGAAGTTTTGATCATGTATTAACCCAAAGTCGATTATATGGCGTGCGGGTACAAGAAGATAGAATAAGAAGGAAATCGGTCAAAACCCATTGATGCGGTTGCTAAGAGACTTGAAAAGTCTCGATATTTATTATTTCTTATTCTTTTTTTCTTTATTTATATTTTTGTTCATTCATTTGGGCATCAAAGCCAAAGTCTTAATTTAATACAGGTGAAGTAGATTTTGGGCCTCAACAGTCCAAAAACTAGCTTAGGACAGGTTATGGGCCAAAAGTCCAACTATTTAGATTAGGACAAGTAAAGATGAGCCAAATACACAAATTAGCTTAGTATAGGGTTTATGGATTTGAGTCGAATGGCCAAAGTCATTTAGTTTCCCCCTTTTTCCTTTATATACTAATTGTTCTTAGTTTTCTTAAATCTATGCATTAAGCTGTTGCATTTCTTAGTATACTTCCCATTTGAAATATATAAACTTTTTTGGGATTTCGTGGATGTCTCGCCCCTATTGTTCAATTCTAAATAAAGTGTTAGAAATACAACAGTATATTGACACGCTAGGCATTCAATGGCTATTTTATTTTCAAACCCAAGTTGTCCACTTCAGAACCTTTTTGAAGCCTACTCTAGATACCTAGGATAGATGTCACGATCTGAGGCTACCCCCAAGTCAAGACAATTGTGCTTACAACTACAAGTGACCACAAGCTAACAAATGAACAGGTACTTGCAGTAAGCACTAAGTAAAATAGTAATAAAACACATGTGCGAAAGATATAATAATAAGATAATGCAAATCTGAATACTGGAATATGCAACAATGACAAGCCTGAAATATTTGATAAAATACTGGAAACTAAATCGTCTGTCTGAAAACAATTGATAAATACGGAAAGAAATGACTCACAACCTAATTGATTGTCTGAAAGCCTATAAACATCATGAGGAGTTAATTGGATAAACCCCCAACTAACTCCAACTGACAGAAAATAAGAAAATACTAAAATAACTGTAAAATAAAATAATATCCTCGATGGATTAGGACTGACCACTACTATTTTTGGGTAATGCTGAGCTGTCTAAGAATGGTTGGAAAACTGAGCGTCTGAACCTATGTTATAAGACAACAGAGCACAAAGGAAAAATATGCGGTCAATACTTTGAATGTATTGGTATATGAGATAAGGACTGGCTGAAATGCATGAAATAGCTGAGCATGAATGCATAAGGATGTAATATCTGAGAATGCAAGACCAAGCAAAAATATGTTGTTGAGATAATATGTAATCCGAAAGACTAAAATCTTCATAATTAGATAACCGATAATTTGTACACTTGGTCAAGAAAACTTGAGTTGAAATATACTAAAATACTGGCTGAATTTGTGGGAGGTATCATGTTACCGAAGACAACTACAACTTAACACTTAGTGAAAAGTTCATGCCATGGAAGACAACTACAACTGAACTGAGCTTAGGATCTTATGGGGTATTATAATATCTCCCTCTCGGGAGCATTTGTCCCGGAATGAGACTAGTTATACTGAGAATAATAAGGCAACTGAGATCATATACTGAACATACATGACTTGGAATGTGATTACATAACTGAGTTTGAAGCATGATACATGAACTGAACTATTCCGTGTATGCATGCAATGAAATGAGAATGGTTACATAACTAAAATAGAGAATGGAAGGAGTCAATCTAAGGAATATAGTTACCTCATGTTGAATATAAGTTTGTGAAGAAAAGATAAGGGTACTTGGTTCGTATATCTACTTTTTCTTCCCAAGTAGCTCCATTAACAGACTGATTTTTCCATAGAACTTTAACCAAGGGAACTTCTTTATTCCTTAGCCTAAAAATTCGACGATCAAGGATCTCAATGGGAACTCTAGGAAAGACTATTCTAAACATCAACACATTCTAATGGAATAACAAAAAACTGAATCACGAATGCATTTCTTTAACAAGGTAATATAAAGCACCAGATGTGCTGATGCCAAATCTACAGGCAACTCAAGTTCATAAGATATCTTTCCCAAATGGTTTAAGATTCTAATGGGCCAACATAGCAGGGAATGAGTCTCCCTTTCTTTCAAAATATCTTCACTCCCTTCATAGGAAAAATCTTTAAATAAACCAAATCACCAACCTCAAACTCAAGATCCCTTCTCCTCACATCTGTATAAACTTCTGATGGCTTTTGGCTGTCTTCAACATTTCTCAAATAAACTAAACTTTCTCAATTTCCTCAAACACTGAATCTGGCCCTATTAAAGCAGCCTTACCTATCTCAAACTAACCAATAGGATATCTACATCTCCTTCCATAGAGAGCCTTAAATGGAGCCATCTGAATATTTGAGTGATTGTTATAAGCATACTCAATAAAAGGTAAGTGGTCATCCCAACTACCTTTAAAGTCAATAACATAGGCCTTCAACATGTCCTCTAAAGTCTAAATGGCCCGTTCTGCCTGACCATTATCTGAGGATGAAAAGCTCTACTTAGATGAACTTGGGTACCAAGATCTTTCTGAAAAGCCTTCCAAAAGTAAGAGGTAAATTGAGTAACTCTATCTGAAATGATAAATAACAGAATTCCATGTAACTTAACTAACTCTCTAAGATAGAGTATAGCATAATCCTAAGCTGAATTTGACATATGAACTGGTAGAGAAATAAGTTGATTTGGTTATTCTATCTACAATAACCTAAATCGAATCATGCTGATGACTCATACAAGGCAACCCTATCACAAAATTCATGTTCACCGTTTCCCACTTCCAAGTGGGAATGCTAAACTTCTGTAATGTACCACTAGGACTTCGGTGCTCAAGTTTGACCTGCTGAAAGTTCGAACACTTAGCTAGAAATTCTGTAATATCTTTCATAATACCACTTCACCAATATATTTCCTGCTAGTCACAGTACATCTTAGTGGTCCAAGAATGAATGAAGTACCACACACCATGCATTTTTCCTAAAATTTGCTGTCTCAGACCATCAACACACGAAACACATAACCTGCCTCGACAATGGAGCACACTATCTCCCCCTTGGGAGAAAAATTCTACCTTTTGATCTCTAACCACCTTTTTTCAACTTAGATAAATTAGGATCCCTATCTTGATTTTTCTTTACCTGGCAATCAACAAAAATTTTGATCCATTCTGAACCCATATACTACCTTCGGCTAAATCAACCAACCGAATTCCCAACCTAGCTAGCTGATGAAACTCATGGACTAACTCCTTATTAACACTTTCTACTTGGGCAATGCTACCCATATACAATATACTAAGGGCATCTGCCACTACATTATCCTTGCTCGAATGATATAACACACTCATATCATAATTTTTTAACCACTCAGGCCACCTTCTCTGATGAAGATTCAAATCTTTTTGCGTAAACACATACTGCAAACTTTTATGATCTGTGAGCATATCAACATAAGCCCCATAAATATAATTCCTCCAAATTTCAAGGAGAATACAACAGCTGCCAACTCAAGATAATGGGTTAGATAATTCTTTTTATGGGATTTAAGTTATCTAGAGGTATAGGCTATGACATTGCCTCTCTGCATCAATACATAACCAAGAAAACCTTTGGAAGAATCATAATAAACTACAAATCCATCTGAACCATCTAGATAATTCAAGTCTGGGGCAGAAGTGAGTCAAGTCTTCAACTTCTAAAAACTTTTCTTGCATGAGTTTGACCACTAAAACTTGACCTTCTTCTAAGTCAATCGATATATTGGGGAAGCAATAAAAGAAAACCCTTTAACAAACCTTCTGTAATAGACAACCAAATCCAAGAAACTCCTAATATCTAATGGGGAGATAGGTCTAGGATAGTTTCTCACTGCTTTGGTCTTTTAAGGGTCAACTTAGATGCTATCACCGAAAACTATATGGCAAAAAAAAGTTACTGATGTTAGCCAAATTCAAACCTATTGAACTTAGCGAGCAATAGATCATCTAACGGTCTTTAACACAACCCTCAAATGATTCGCATGATCATTCCCTTTATGAGAATATATAAGGATATCATAAATGAAGACTCTAACGAATATGTCCACGTAATTCTTGAACACCCTACATCAAGTCCATGAAATCTGCAGGGGTATTTGTTAGTATAAAAGACAAAACTAGAAATTCAAAGTGTCCATACCGAATTTGAAAGTATTTTTTTGGAATGTAACATCCTTTGACTCTAAGCTGATGATAGTCAGATCTGAGGTCTATCTTAGAGAAATAACTGGCACACTGCAGTTGGTAGAACAAGACTTTAATTATGGTGAGTGGATACTTATTCTTGATTATGGCTTTATTCCACTGATGGTAGTCAATGTACATTCTGAGAGAACCATGTTTCTTATGCATGAACAGGATTGGAGCACCCCATGGAGAAACACTAAGCCAGATAAAACCCTTATCTAAGAGATATTATAATTGTTTCTTTAATTTCTTAAGATTAGATAGAGCTATTCCATAAAAATGAATAGAGATAGGCTTGGTAGCTGGAAGGAGATCTATTCTGAAGTTGATTTCCCTCTCGGGAGAAACTCCAGGAAGATCTTCAGGGAACACCTCTGAAAATTCATTTACGACTGGAACTGACTCAAGTCTCAGAGTCTCAAAATTTGAGTCTTTAACTTGAATGAGATGGTAAATACACCCCTTGATATCATCTTTCTTGTTCTAAGATAGAAAACAAACTAACATTTAGGTATTGAAGTACTACCACTCCATTCAAAAATTGGTTCATTAGGAAATTAAAATTGAACGACTCTATTTCTATAGTCAACTAAGGCATAGCATGAGTGGAGCCAATCCTTGTCGAGAATGAAATCAAAATCAGTCATCTCAAACTCCACAAGATCAGCTAAAGTAGTTTTCTGAGATACTGTGATGGGGCAATTTCTGTATACCCATCTGGATATGATAGATTTACCCACTAGGATAGATACTGAGAATGGTTCTACTAATATTTTGAGATTGACACCAAAGTTGGCGGCTATATAAAGAGTCATAAAAGAAAGTGAAGCTTCGAGATATAATAATGCATAAACATAAAGATGGAATACTTGTAAAGTACCCATAACCACATCAGGAAAACTTCCCTAATCATGCCAAGTCTGCAAGCATACAATCTATTATGGCACTACCCACTGATTTCATTAGAAGTGGTACCCTATTGAGCCTGACGACCTGCAGATGCTGCTGAAGAATTAGTCTGGCCCTGCTGACAATTACTTCTGCCCATCTAAGAAACCACCTGAAACTCCCAGGTCCTATGGCTTAGATTACCACATTAAAAACACACATCACTACCCGCTTTACACTTACCCTAATGATTCCTACCATATTTCCTACAGAGCAGATTTGTATGACTACTATTCATATACCCTGGTACTTAGAAACTGGTGCTTTATCCTAACTGTCTTACTTGAACTTGGGCACTGGTGCACTAGCTGAAGATGGAGCTAGGGCTAAAATGTTTTGATAAAATTGAAAATGATTACCGCCTTCTGACCTTAGTTAAGAAAAGTTGAAACTACCTATTCTGGCCTTCTTATTCTCTCTCTCTCTGTTTATGCTTCTCTTCCTCAATCTGATAAGTATGATCCATGAGTCTAGATAAGTCCATCTCCTAAATCAACATGGCAGTCCTACATTTCTTAAATACACTATCAGCTACACCAGATACAATCTTACTTATTCTAGACCTGTTATTCTCAACCATAGTAGGAGTATACCTCTCCAATTAGGTGAACTTAAGTGAGTACTTTACGCTTATATTACGCTTCTTCAAATTGGTAAACTCCTGAACATTAGTTTCCCTTAACTCTAGGTTAAAGAGCCTATCTAATAAAGCTGTGGCAAACTTCTCCCACTTTACCGTCCATACATCAACACCTCGGCCCTCCTTTCACTATTTAAACCAAGTGTGACCTATATCCTATAATTGATATGTAGACACCTCTACACTCTCACTTGAAGTGACACCCATGATATCTCTCACTTTTTTTACCATGTCTAGAAAGTCTTGCGGATCTTCTTTAGACTTTGCTCCAAAAAATATAGGGGGATTAATATGAGTAAAATCCTGAATCCTAACTCCAATTGTATTGCTATTGGATTGGCTAGAGAAACAACTTGCTAGTTGTTATGAGCAGTTATAGAATAGTCTAGGGTAGTGAAAGAAACCCTGAATTTAGTGTAAGAGATATGATCATTTAAAGGATCCTCCTGAACCGGTGGTGCGGGCTGATCCCCATTTCTAGTTCTGTTGTTTCTTCTAGGAGGTGTTATCTGTAAATGAGATTAAAGATGGATTATAATGAGGAATTAAACAGTGATCATTATCTTTCTCATAACATGAACATTGAAAGAAGGAAAACTTTCCTAAATTATTACCTAGCCTCTTGCCCATAAGTGTGGCGTACTTCTGACCCATGTATAAGACTATACTCAATGCGGCTTTTATAAACCCTAGGACACTTTAAAACTTTTGGTTCTAATATCAAGTTTTGTCACGACCTAAGGCTATCCCAAGTCGAGACAATAGTTCTTACAACCACAAGTGACTACAAGTTAACCCATGAACTAGTACCTGCTGTGAGCACTGAGTAAAATAGAAATATAACACATGTGTAGAAGATAAACTGATATGATACTACAAATCTGAATACTTGAATATGAAGCAATGACTTGTCTAAAATATTTGAAAAAATACTAGAAACTAAATCGTCTATCTGAAAATAACTGATAAATACTGAAAGAACAGACTACCTACTTAACTAATTGTCTGAAAGTTTCTAAACATCATGAGGAGTTGATGGGACAACCCTCTAACTAACTCCTACTGGCTAAAATAAGAAAATGCTGAAATAGCTATAAAAGAAAATCATGTACTCAATGGATGAAGACTCACCACTACTGTTGTTGGGTAATGCTGAGCTATCTAACAATGATCGAGAAACTGAGGGTCCGAACATATGTTATATGATAACAAAGAATAAGGAAAAATATACAGTTAGTACTTTTAATGTACTGGTATGTGAGATAAGGATTGATTGAAATCCATGAAATAACTAAGTATGAATGCATAACCTTGTAATATCTGAGAATGCAAGACCAAGCACAAAAATATTTTTGAGATAATCAGTAATCTGAAAGGAAAAAATCTGTATAACTGGATAATTGACAATCTGTACACTTGGTCAAGCAAACTTGAGCTGAGATATACTGATTAAAATTATGGGATGTATTATGTTACTAACATGCCCCAATCTGAGCTAATTGGGATCCAACCGGTAACCCAATTGAAAGGATGTTAGTACTGTGCCACGGGAACTAATACTGGTTGTATGGATCCACTAATCTGGTATCCTGAAGTACCAGGGAGTCAAGCCTAAACTGAAAGGTGACCCCTAAGAGGAAGTCAAGCCTAAACTAGCGGGTGACCCCTCATATCCTATGCAGGCTACGTAGTTCTGGAATCTAGGGATTTCTACTAATGACTATGCCTAAACTGATGGGCGAGTCGCTATCCCTATGTTTTCTTGGTGCTAAGTCCTACTCTTAACTGAACTAAAACTGGTACTGAACTGAACTAAGTTTAATTGGACATTATTTTTGATAGTGCTTATTATGATCATAAATATCTGAGTATAATGATAAGGTTCATGACTTAACTGGCTTATTACTTGAACATCTAAAATCATGTAAAACGTATAGGTATCGGGTGTTCATAACCCTCCAACACTAAATAATCATAAAATACGATATCAAAGGTTTAAACTGTTGTATGGAATTATGGTTCAAAGACCTAAAACATGAACATTTCACCAAAAGAGTGGGAATCATGAACTTGAATATGAGAATGCATTAAACATGAATAAAACAACATGGTTACTTGGATAAATTTGTAATTCAGGGATTAACATGAAATCAACAGATTATGGCAAGGAAACTTGCAATTCAAAACCTGAAATAACATAATTCACTTGAAAACACTTGTAGACATAACTTTTAATCAATTCATCATGAAATTCATTGACTAATTTCATAAAGTTGGAAAAGATTTATAATTTTAAGTAAAAATAGGGTTATTTGGATCAATGGATGAAAGAGACTTGTTGATGAAGGCCCACATACCTCAATAGATAGTTTCTTGAAGATTTCTTGAGGGTTTCTTGAACTTGGAAACTTGAACTCTTGATTCCTTGAAGGAAGAGCTTGGGTTTTGTTCTTGGGAGAAACAAAGATTTCTTAAGAGTAATTTTCAAGTGAAAGGTGTAAAGAATGCCTATTTGGAAGTCCCAAATAGTGTTAAGGCCAAATTGGGTTGAGGGAAATAACCCAAATACCCCTTAGTTTAATGACCAAGGATCTGGATAGAATAGCACAGGCGCACCGCCACCCCCAGTCTAGTAAAGAAAGCCCCGCATTGCGGATTTCAGTCTAGTGGAGCAAGTCCCACACCGCGACACCTAGTCCAGCAGAGCAAGCCCTACGTCGAGGTCTTATTGTGGGAGGTGTTCTACTTCCATTTCCCAAATATGCTCATACGCCCATGTAAAAATCCCAAAACTCCCTTGAGACATACCTTTAACAAACCTGAACATTAATCAAATAAAAAATCAATGTCTCAAGGTTGGGAATGCAAAAATAAAAATCATAAAAGTTTAGGGGTCTTGAAAATTACTAAGTCCTTAACACTTTGTAAAATTTTCTAGCCTTGGACCCTTAATAGAAAAATATAATTGGACCGGGATTAGGATCTTATGAGGTATTACAATAGAACAATACCAAATCCCTCTTTTTAGGCATGAACCTAAGGTGACCCAATACCCGAAAGGGAATTGGGCCCATTAGATAGCCTGCCTTATGTCTATTTGACAATGAATCATAACAGATGATCATTCTTTATGAGTTAAATTGAAGGATATAATGTCAGATTATATGGACCTTTGTCCTTTGGGTTTGAGGGTTTTATTTAGATAGTTTTGTTTAATCATAATAAGGTTTTCATCAAAAGGATATGCAGTTATTTGAAGTAGTTCAAAGATCAAAGGTCTTCCAAGGAGGTTTAGTTTAGATTTGCTCCCCTGCATGGGATTGATATAATGTATTTCACTTTTCTCTTATTTTGTATCCCCATTTAATTTATTAATTAAGTTTATATAATGTTTTGGGAAAAATGGAACATCTTGAAAACGACATATATATCCTTCAAATGTTAGGCTTACCTTTATCTTGTAAGGTGCCATGTATGCTAGGACGCATTAAAAATTGTTTATGTGCTACTGTTTGACTATTTTTCTTTATCTATATTTGTTTGATTTGTCTCATATATTACTTTCGTCAATTTTGAGGAAGATCCTCAAAAATTCCATAAAAGACTACACTTCAAGATTGCAAATCAATGGCCAACAAGGTGCATCAGGAGAGAAAGGCAATACCAACATCTTCAATCTCTTAAAACTAAGAATTTTTTCTTTGGAAGTAGGAAAATCAAAGTCGCAATGTAGACAATGTTAAGCATGACAAAAGGCATTATCAAATCCATCGTGCCCTACTATGATAATCTAGACAACTTCTTTTTTCCATTTTCCATTTAATTGATGTGTCTATTACTTCCTTATGATATCTAACACTTTATCTGATTTTATAGTAAAATGATTGAGCATAATAATTAAGATACGGGGATATTATTCAAAATACTATCTCCAAATCATTATGAGTCAAACAACTTTATTTTCTATTAAACTCTTGACATAGTTACAATAAATTATTATGTTATTAATAAGTGGTGTTTGATTTATGTAGGTGAAATTATGCAAGACCACATCTAATAACTAACACAAATTAATCCTCTCAAAGTTTGAGGATTCAATCCAAAAGCTTAGGACATGCACAAGTCCTTTTGAGGAATTTTGATTCAATGGATAAAGTTCAACAAATAAACTTCCACTTTTCTTATATATTAGGGTTTTCTACCCTCCAAGAAACTTATTAGATTGTTATCCCATTTGAGGTGGAATATCTTATTATATTTGGGTCATCCACCCCTTCAAAAGGACATATATTATTATATTGGATTTTCCATTCTTTAAGAGGAAGCATAAGACCATTACTTTATTTGTCATATGTTATTATGTTATGAACCGTAACCTGCTTAAGAGTGAAAAGTTATTGAGTTATAGACCGTCACTTCTTTTAGCATGACATGTTATTCAGTTATGGACCGTTACCTCCTTTAGTGATATGTTATTAAGTTATGGACCGTCACCTCCCTCAACATGACATGTTATTATGTTATGGATCATCACCTCCTTCAGAGTGATATGTTATTATGTTATGGACTAACACCTCGTTATGGAGTTACCTTCTTCAGAATGATCTATTATTATGTTATGGATCATCACCTCTTCCAGAGTAACCTGTTATTTTGTTATGGACCGTCACCTCCTTTAGAGTGACATGTTATCATGTTATGGACCGTCACCTCCTTCATAGTGACATATTACTATTTTATGGACTGTTACCTCCTTCAATGTGACATATTATTTATGATATGGACCGTTACCTCCTTTAGAGTAATGTATCATTATGTTATGAATCGTCACCTCTTTCAGCGTGACATATTGTTTATGTTATGGACCGTCACCTCCTTCAAAGTGACCTATCATTATGGTATGGACCATTACCTCCTTCAAAGTAACATATTATTATGTTATGGACCATCGCCTCCTTCAGTATGACATATTATTTATGTTATGGAGTCACCTACTTCAGTGTGATTTATTATTATGTTATGGACAGTCAGTTCCATCAGAGTGACATTATTATTTTATGAACCATCACCTCCTTCAGAGTGATATATTATTATGTTAAGGTCCATTACCTCCTTTAGAGTGATATGTTATTATGTTATGGACTGTCACCTCATTTCAGAGTGACATGTTGTTATGTTATGGACTATCACCCCCTTTAGAGTGGCATGTTATATGTTATGGATCGTCACCTACTTTAACGTAATATATTATGTAGTGTGACCTCTTTCAGTGTGGCATACTAAAACAAGGTATGCACGATTGCCCTTATATTGCATTTGATACTAATAAGTTTAGTGCAGGTGATTAATAGACCCATTGGACCGTCACTCTATTAAAAGTGACATGTTACATTTAAATTAGGTCATTTGAACTTTAATGAGACACGTTGGACCATCAGTCCATTCAAAGTAGCACGTTACATTTAAATAGGGTCGTCTGCCCTTCAATGAGACATATTGGACCGTCACTCCATTCAAAGTGGCATGTTATATTTAAATTTGGTTGTCCAACCTTCAATGAGACGTGTGGGGCCATAACTCCATTCAAAATGACATTTTACATTTAAATTGGGTCGTCCATCCTTCAATGAGACACGTCGGACCGTTACTCTATTCAAAGTGGTATGTTACATTCAAAATAGGTTGTCTGCCTTTAAATGAGACACTTTAGACCAATACTCCATAGAAAGTGAAATTTTATATTCAAAATAAGTCATTCACCATTTACTGGTATAGTTGGGTTATCACCTTATTCAAAATAGCATAACATTCTTAGGACAAGTTGTGCAAATTGCTTCATCAACTATTTTAGACAATATGTTCAAACAGGTTTGCAAAAAATTACATTAGTGTAATGCTATATTTATAACTAATAAATTTTTTGAGATATTTTTGAGAACATCTAAAAGGATGAAATCTCAAATGAAAATCATAGGTGCGAACGACTCCGAAAAGGACACAACAAAACGTGGAATATTTTCTTAGTTGCAAAATCGCACATAGTCTAGATAGGGACGTCAAACTCTTTGGACGCGAGCTAAAGGATGAATGCCACCAATATTGAACCACACCCCTGTTAGAAGGCATGTGGTTACTTGGGATATTTCAATTTCATCTTCACTTTTGAAATATTTCTATACTTATACCAAGGGTAACCTTCTCTTTCCTTCAAATTTGACTGATAGGATACCTTGAGCTGTGGAAATTATATCCGGGTAAATTCTTACCTATGGTTATGAAGATCTCCGCATTCATGGTTAATAGGTTACAAGCCTCTTTTTTTGTAACTCAATCAACTTATCACTCATCTCGAGCCCAAAATCATCGAAAATAAAAGACTATCTTTTCTGCCGATCGAATTAAACTACAAGTAGTCTGTTTTTTTGAGTCTCAGAGATATTTTGGCTGAGCTGTATGTTGAAAATTTCACTGCATTCCAACCTCCCCAAAATTCCCTTATTCACCAGCTTTTTAGTTTCATTAAAAATTCAAAAACTGGAATAAGTTGTGAATTTATTTGAAAATCGTGCTTAAAAATCAAGCGTTATGAACTACAACTGAGTTCTCATGTAACCTGATATATGTAGGAACCCTGATACCAGGGTTCATCCATGACTCCATGAGACTTATGGGAAAACCAATCTCTTTCAGAAATGAATTTATGGTCAGACAAAAATTAGAAATATCAAACTCTCTCTGCCCAGGGTTACTTGCATCCACCCTATTCAAAGGGAGGGGGCAGATGTTGACACCTAATATTTATCCTCCACAGCTAGATTTAATTTTGAGTTTCTTCGATTCTCAATAAAATTAAATTATTTATTTCATCAAATAAATGCGCTCTAAAATATTTATTTGTGTCAATTTTGTTATTTAAATAAAGATTATACATTTTCATATTTACATATACAAGATTGTATAAATGTTTTTACTTAGATGAACATTTTTATCAAAATTGAACTATTATCAATTAATATCTTGAATATTGATTCAAATGGTTAATCTCCTAATTTAAATATAGTTTGGTCTAAAAAATAATTTATTTGGAGAAATATTTATTTGGTTTTATTAAATCAAGAAGATCGGGATTAAATGAGGTATAAATTCATATCAAATTTTGATTTAATTTTTTCAATCAATTAGCTATGCCCATAATTAAAATCAAATTGGCAACAATTGTAATGCAATTGGCCAATTAATTTTCAATGTGGCCAAAACATAAAAAGAATTGTCCAAATTCCTAAAATTCCTACAAAATCCTAAATCCCCAATTTCACCTCAATTTTTTCCTTTTTTCATTTTAAAATTTAAAATTTGTACTAGATTTTATCATTCCCCCTTAACCTTGTCCTTTTTTCATTTTGAAATTCAAAATTTGTACTAGATTGGTAATTTCCCCTCAAATTGTCCTTTTTTCATTTTGAAATTCAAAATTTGTACTAGATTGTACAATTCCCCCTCAGCCTTGTCTTTTTTCTCTTTTTGAAATTCAAATTTATACTAGATTGGATAATTTCATCTTATCTATCCTCCAACAAACCTTTTCCTCAATTTTAAATTCTCAAAACACCACTAAATTCTTTCTTCCATATTGGTGGATGAAAAAAATTAAATCCCCATCATTTCCTATAAATACTACCACCATTTTGGTAGAAACCCAAGTCTCAAGGAGTGGAAAAAACTTTTGCTCAAAGATATACATTTTTCTTTTATTAGAAATTTTCAAGCGGTAGTCTAATTGGGGTTATCGAAAGATTGATCTCTGGTGGTGATCAAGACTCCGAAGAAAGCTTGAAGTCCCATTTTTCTGCTCCAAAAAAGGTAAATTCACCTTTCCCCTTTAGTTTTGTTATCATTTTGTTCTTCATCATTTCGTAATTGTAATTTTATTTTCTGAAATTATTTGATGTAGACGGCCTTGAAGGCCATAGAATATTGTGATATTAATATTATGGATATTTTTATTTTCATTGTGTAGATGAGCTAGCAATAGTTGAATGTGTTTCTTTGACTTTTTCTTTAATTATTATGATTAGATGGATAAAGTTTCGACCTTTAATTGATTAATTATGTACTCATGTCTTGTTTAAAATCGTTATTGATTGATATATTTTCTTTTAGCAGGTAAAGTTATTTTCTTTATGCAAAAAAAGAATAGTCACAATTGTTTGTTTCGCCTTAATAAATTAGATGGATAAACTTTTGATCTTTGCTTGATTAAAATATGTACTCATGTCTTGTTTAAATTCGTTATTGATGGATATATTTGCTTTTAGCATGTAAAGTTGTTTCCTTTATGCAGAAAAAAGAATAGTCACTATTTTTTTTTGCCTTAGTAAATTATATGTATAAAATTTTGATCTTTACTTGATTAAACTATGTACTCATACATTGTTTAAATTTGTTATCGGTGGATATGTTCACTTTTAGCATGTAAATTTGTTTCCTTTATGTCGGAAAAGAATAGTTACTATTGTTAAGGGTCTTGAAATTATTTCTCAATTGCAAGTAGCGAGTTACTTGTATCTAGTGATTCAGTGTTATTTTTAAAAGACATATCATAGTGTGCTATGTTTGTGGCCCATCGATTTACAAAATCACCGCTTAAGGTTTAAGTTGACCACTTTGGCATACATATGATAGTTGGCTCATTCACATACAAAATTTGTAATTTAAGTGCTACTTTTAAGATCTAACTCTTTTATCGATCCTTGATTCTTTTGATTAAAAAGTTATTTTTCTCCATGATTATATACCACAATCAAATGCTAAGTTTTCTTGATAGCTATTTGCAGTAATGATTTACTCATTTTCGTGGTCAAAACTGTCTTTAATTTTCTCTTGTTTAGATTGAAAAGTTGTTAGGGTTATAGATTTTGTTGAAATAGTGTAGAACTAAAATAGGAGTTGGCATAATTGGAAACTTTCTCATAGAATTAATCTTTTACTATTTTTCCTATCTTGTCTTTGAGTATAGTTTCTGAAATATGTTTAATATATGTTATTTTCTTCACCTCTCTTATTGATTTATTTCTTGTAGTATTTTTGTACATTTAGATGTCCTATTGTTATTCATATACTACCATGAAATTTCTCTTCAAATCTGTTGGTTGACTCTATTTAGTATTGAAAAGTGTTGTTGCATTAGTACGTCTTGTATTTCATATTTGAGATTTCACAAAAAGATTTCCTCATCTTATGCTTATTCCCCTTTTCTTTCTTTAATGAAAACATACCTTAAACTATATCATATCATATTATTTGGCGCAAATATGTGTTAATCTATTGGGAATATTTTTCTAAATTGTAAGAAACTATGCTTGTGGGTCAATGTCTTCTTTTCAAAAATTAGTTGATTATATTGTGCTAGGTTCAATTTTTGTAATATTGTTTAATAGGTTAATTTCCTTTTCGTAGGATAATTTGATTTATTTTTGACATCATAGTATACTATTCATTTATGCTTGAGACTATTTTTTCATCTCATCATTTATCTATCAAGTGTAGAATTTTTGAACATATATTAATTTTTTGTTTTTATCTTTTTCTTTGCATGAATCTATTTTGGAAGACTCCTTTCCTCTTGCATTTTGTAATGGGCCAATGAGGCCAACCTCTTCGAGTTAATTCCGAAGTTTTAACTCAAAGGTGATTATATAGCCTGCGGGTGCAAGAAGATAGAAGAAGAAGGAAATGCGTCAAAACCCATTGATGAGGTCGTTACGGGTTTTGAAAAGTCTCAATTTTTATTATTGTCTTATTCTTTATTTATTTATATATTTATCTATTTATTCATTCATTTTAATCTCAAAGCCAAAGTTGTAATTTAATATAGGTGAAGCAAATTTTGTGCCTCAAAGATCCAAAAACTTAGCTTAGGACA
Organism: Capsicum baccatum var. pendulum; assembly: GCA_030864225.1. Taxonomy (NCBI): domain Eukaryota; kingdom Viridiplantae; phylum Streptophyta; class Magnoliopsida; order Solanales; family Solanaceae; genus Capsicum; species Capsicum baccatum. Next base: position 165,142,871 of record CM061558.1, on the reverse strand, counting down.
GGTTACAGGCCGAAAGCCCAAGTATTTATATCAGGACAGGTGAAGATGGGGCAAAATTCCAAATTAGCTTAGGAAAGAGTTTATGGATTTGGGTCTAATGACCTAATTTATTTAGTTTCCCCCTTTTCTCATTATATGATCATTGTTCTTAGTTTTGTAAGACGTAGTTAAAAGTCTCCGCTAAGTCATGAAAATTTATTTTGCCTAAATCTTGAAGATAATTTTTTCTTTAATTGTTTTCTTTTTTAAAAACAATTTTCCTTTCTAAAGTTAGTCAAATAAGTTATTTTCAAATAGTCTGGATAACTGCAAGTTAGCGGATACTCTTGGTGCCTTAACAACCTTCCAAGAGTATTAATAGGAATCACTTACTCGAAATTTCTAAACTTAAGAGATTTTTTCTATTTTGAATCTTTTAAGTAATATTTTTAGTTTTTCTTGATATTTTCTCAAAATCAAGTGGCAACTCTGTAATTTCTTAAATTATTTCTAAGTTTTCTTTAAAGTTTTGAAATAGTTTAAAAGGTCAAAAATAATGTTTTCCAAACCCTTTGAAATCGAAAAAGGGGCAAAACACTCGTCTTCTACCTCAAGCCCATTCGCAACCCTTGCCTCATCTCTAAGGCTAGGTCCTTTACTCTAGTGTCAACCCCATATCCCTAGTCTCATTCGATCTAGTCCTCACCATCTGTGCAGATAAGAGTGAAAGCCAGTTTAGAATATAGGGTATACAAAACTTGCACAATAAGGAACAAAATAAGGAAGTTTTCTAAAAATATCTTTTAGCCGCTCGAAGATAGATACAAATGTCTACATCCCAATCCATGAGACTTTACTAGACACCCTGTTCTTACAATGATAAGATTAATGAATCTGGATGTTCTGATAACAATTTATTATGACCCTAAAACTTAGGTCATAATCGCACTTAATCATAACCAAACCTTGCTAAGTAAGCTAATCACCCTATCTGATATATAAATGAAATCACAACATAAATTCCAAGGAGAGACTCCTAGAACAAAGTCAAACCATATATGCATAAAGATAATAGAAGTCTAAATCACAATATTACCATAACCAATCCTAAAACTTGGTGTCACAGTATAAGAACAAATCCAGTTACAACTCAAAATACCAAATCACCGCCCAAACACAATTTCCACGTGATGCACTCGTACTTGGATCTTTATCAAAAGGGAACAATAGGGATAAGTACGGTCCATTTTACTTAATAGGTATCATAGGATGATTGTGCAAGGTAGAAAATAAGGTATATTAATACACACTATGAGTACGTCACCTGCAATGTAGAAAATATCCCAAATGGTAGTTCACAACATCTCCACTAACAGTTCTTGATATAGTACATAAGTAGGATATAGGTACGTAAAATAATTAGAATAGACACACATCAGGTAAAATACAGAAACACAATACTGAAGATGTATAAATGAATAGATTGAAATGAGTATGATAATGATAATGATATAATATGACTGAGGCTATCACATAACCTCCATATACAACTATCGAGCATCAAGCTTCTAGGTAAGACCATATACAATCTCAATACTCAATCCTAGTCTCAATATCCATATCTTCCCTCCAAATCGTAGGCTATGACAAAGGTATGTAATGATATAAGTCCTTAAAAGTGTCTCATTTTTGTCAAAAAATAGTATTTCCATGATGGTACCAATATCTCAATGTGTGTATGATATGAGGGTGTAATGATTACAAGAAAACCAGTATGAAGGTCCTAAATCTAGTCAATATACATTTGCAAGAGCTTAAAATCAACTCAATATGTCAATTATCCATGATTCAATATAGGCCACATACCATATAGAGAGAAATATGCAACTAGGACATTATTGATATCACATTAATCCCAACTAGGCATTTTTTATCATGAAGAAAGCAACCATTGTACATAAGGCCAACAATGCTATATAAGGCCCTCGCATGAGCCATACATAGCTTCTATAGTTTCAGATTACCAATAATAATAATGAAAGCTCCTACACGAGCACACAATAATAAAATCACCATTTTCATGAATATTACCTGTAACCATAACATGATTTTATATATATATTACTACCCATCCCAGTCTAAAGAAAGTTAAGCCATAACCTACCTCGTGATATGAAAATTCAAGCCAAAAATCCTTCATATGGAGCTTTTACCTTTTGAATGACCCAAGAATCAACTAAAACATACAATATAGAATCTATGCATTAAAAAGAAGCCAACAATCCCTATACTTTCTATTTTCAAATTGTGGTCAAGACAGACCCCCTAAATGGGTTTTTTAAAAGAAGGAATAAAACTAGATTTTTTGATTGTAAATACATTACGCATGATTACATGAAGCCAAATAAGAAAATTCAAACAAAAATAAGTTAAAATCGAGGTTAAAATTGAAGAAAACCCATTTTGGGCTCTTGGGCAAAAATCCCCAAATTTTACTTTTGAAATTAAATTTTAACAATTTTTAAATGACAAAATGAAGTGAATAATTAAAATAGTGATATTGAGCTTACCTAAGCTTGACAATGAAAAAATTGTCCAAAAACCTCTTAACCCAAAGCTTAAAACCTCAAAAATGGGAGAAAAATGAGAAATGATCTTTTATGCTATACCAGGTATGACTGAGCAGTCACCGCTAATGATGAAAAGTGTCACTTAAGAGGTGTTCACCAGTCTTTTAAATGGACAAGGTTTTACTTTAGCAGCCTCAGTTGGTGAGCCAGGTTGCTTAAGTAACTAGCTAGTTGCTTAAACGACCTTTACTAAAGCGACCCAAGTGTCGCTTTAGCAGTTGTACCTGCTGGGTGGTGTACCAACTAGGACTTGGAAAATTTCCAAGTCTACACCAAACTCTAGGGATTCATCTGAAACCTCGAGAACACATATGAATAATGCTACTCTATTAAATTTGACATTTTGGACAAATCGATGACATTAAATTTTTGAATAGAGGTTGTTTTCACAAAATTGACCCGTAAGACCCAATTTTATAATTTCCCAAATCGATGATCAAAATGATATTTAAAAGCCATAAATTCACACCAACCGTGCTTCTAACCACAAATCGATGTTCTAGATCTGCTGGCTTAGTTTATTTTTCCATTCGACATATATAATAATGAATGTTGACTAAAGTCAACTATAAACCCTTTTTAATCTCCAAAACTACAAACTCACACAAATCACAGTAAAATGCATTGGTGACCATGCTAATCATCCCCACAGCCCAAAAATATCATGTAGCAACCACAGGGAGGGGTAAAATGGTCAAAACATATAAAAATAAGAAATTTATAGAATCAAGCCCTTATATTTATTAACTTGCAATTTGATTTTGCAAAGTTGTTTGGTTGAATTGTTAAATAAAGAGAAAAATTCTAAACTATAATTTATGTTGATAATACGAGTTGATTTATCATACATTGTATGGCTCCAATTAATGCTAAATCATTGATTATGAGAACAAATATTCCAAAAGAAATTTAGTATGACATGTGCTATTTAAAATAGCAGCATTCATATGCTTCAAGCCATCAAGGCTCCCCTATCACTATTAGTTCAAGGTCAGAAGCCAAATAATTCTTACCTAAAATTTAAATGTGCGGTATATAATTCAATTTCTCTACCACAATGCATAAAGATAGATCCATAAATATGATTGGAATAAATGTTAGATTTTAACATTAGGGGGAGAGATGATTAACAACTAAAATTTATGTATGAAACAAATTGTCTAGGTCCTCAGTAAAAATATATATGTGAACTTGAATTTCAAGAAATAATTCATTTGCAAAATATTTCAAACTAATTGTCAGATGTGTTTACTGATATGCTCCAATAAAAAGTCCTACATCATTCAAAAAGGTGCCTTTTGGACAATTTCCGTACTATTAACTCCTAACCCACATAGTTTAGGCTTCCCCAAGAGTGGTATAAAAGTCTAAAATTTCCCAAATTCACCATTTAATCATAAAATCAATCCACAAAAAGAAACAAAGGTGATTTTTTCATCGCCAAAAAAAAAAATTAGGGTTTCTCTATATCAAGTCTAATTTCAAGGATTTCTCCAAGGCTTCCTCCTTCAGGTATATGGGGTTTAATCAATGGGTCCCTTTCACCCATTGAGTCCTAAAAAACTTTTAACTCTCAAGTTTACTTTCCCCTTAAGTTGGGTTCCAGGTAAAATATTGAGTTTTCTTTAATTTACTCAATTTTCTTTGTAATCCTACGATAAATATATTTCCTCCCATGCAAGTGTCATCTTCCATGTTGAAAAACCATGAATTTTATTATTATTGATAATTTATTATTTTGGGGTATGTTTTGAAAAATGCTCTACTATGATTAGCTTTAAATTATCATCATGCTCAATTGCATTAGACAAAGTCAGAGGGTTGTGAATACCCGATACTTAAGAATTCAGGCATACATCAGCTTACATAATTATGAGTATTTTAGTTATGCATGCATTTCTATTTTCATAATGATATCATGATAAATAATTCAGTTTATGCTCTAGTGTCATTAAATTAGGAGTCATACGTACCATCGAGTGAATGCAGAGATAATGACTTTCTCATCAGTTAGACAGAGACCGTTAGTAGGAGTACCTAAGTTCCAGAACTATGAAGCCACTATAGGTTAAAAAGGTTCCCTTATTAGTTGAGGCATGACTCCCTAGTCCATTGGGATATCAGTTTAATGGATCCACGCCAACCAGAGTTGATACCCTTGGTAAGGTACTAACATTATTCAAACTAAGTTACATCTTGGACCCTGATTTGCTTCGATTAGGGTATGTCAATTATTATTAGGTCCAACAGTCCTTAGTTTATGCTTTAATTTATGTTTAATTTATGTTTGCATTGACATTGTATTCAGTTATTTATATATTTAGTTTTTAGTTTGTAAATGATAACACTTGGTCCTACTAGTGTTCATGTTCATGCATTCATGATTAGCTTATACCAGTTAGCTTCCCATATCACATACTTAATACATTCAAAGTACTGATCACATACTTTTTGATCTATATTATCTCATAATATAGGTTCAAATGTTCAGTACCCAAATTGCTTTTAGCATGTTCCCATACTACTCAACAGTAATTATTGGTGAGTCCTCATTAAACTAGGGCTAACTATAATTTATTTATTTTATTTTAATATATTTCATTTCAGTAAGTTAGAGTTAGTTGGGGGCTTGCCCCAATAGCTCATTATGTTTTGAGGCTTTCAGACAGAAGTTTTGATTTCCAGCTAATTGAGTTATCAAATAGTTTTATTTACATCTTTGATTGATATTTTGTTTTACATTGTTAAGATGATTACCATTTATTTTTAGTTATATTCCACCTAGTATTTTGATAATTTCTTTAGTATCCAAGTACATTCCAGGCCATGGGTTATTTTAGGGTCACTCATGATCTTAGGCACCGTGTTATGACTAGGAGTAGTCTCGAGTCATGACAAACTTTGTATCAGAGTAGCAGGTTTAAAGTTTCCTAGGGTGTCTAAAAGTCGAGTTATGTAGAGTCTTGTACATGGGTGTGAAGTGCGCCACACTTATAGGCGAGAGGCTACAAAATATTTTAGGAAAGTCTCACTTTTTTCATAATTCATGTCGTGTGACAGAGTGTGAACTCTATTAAGATTATTCTTCTAACTCGTACTCTATTAATTTACAAAAAATGCCTCCAAAGTGAACCAACGAAAGAAGGAATAGGGACCAACAAGCACTACCGATAGTTTCTAAAGATCCTTAAAATGAGCAAGTCTTTCATATCGAGTTCATGGATTTTTTCATAGTGCTAGCCCAATTTATTACTGTATAGAATAAATATCAATCTGTTGCCCCAGCCAACCTATTAGTGAATATGGTAGCAGCTAGGATCTAGGATTTCACTCAAATAAATCCACCAGAATTCTTTCGATCTAAGTAAGAGAATTATCCTTAGGAGTTCTTAGACAATATTAGGAAAGTGACTGGGATTGTGGGTATCACTTTGAGTAAAAGTAATGATTTGGATGCTTACCAACTATAAGGATTACTCATACTTAGTTCAAGTAGTGGAAGAAAGATAAGGTCATAGAGGTAGGGCCAGTAGAGTGGGATGAGTTTACTATTGTATTTTTTGACTAGTCATTCCTTCTTGAGTTGAGGAATGCCAAAGTTCTAGATTTCATCAATTTAAAGCAGGGCAGTATGAGTGTTAAGAAGTATGCACTCAAGTTTACTTAGTTTGATAGGTATGCTTCAACTATGGTGGCTGATTCTAGAGCCTAAATAAGTAAGTTTGTGTCTGGTGTGTCTGAGGATATGGTTAAAGAGTGTAGCACAACCATATTGATTAAGGAGATGGACATCTCTAGGTTGATGGTCCATGCTCAGTATATTGAAAAGAAGAAGCTCAATGATAAGGAAAGGGATAGCAAGAATGCCAAAACTGGTAGCTTAAACTTCTGTCAGCTGAGGTTAGAGGGTGGGAATCATTCTCAGTTCTAGTAGAAATATTTAATCCCAGCCCCATATTCCACCAGTTCTCTAGTGCCCAAATTCATATAGGAAACTCATTATAAGGCACCAGGATTGAAGTCCCAGGATAGAATAAATAATGGCTGCACCAACCTAAGTTGCAAGAGATGTGGTAAGAACCATAAATGTGAGTGCATGGCCAGTAGAGATGCTTGTTTTTGGTATGGAAAGTTAGGGCATAGAATAAGGTATTGCCCAACGATTATGCAAAGAGGAAGGAATGATCGACAATAGGGCTAGACAAATCACCTAACTCTGTAGGGTACCACCTCTAGTGCAACCAGTCGACAATATTAGAATAGTCTCTATGCCTCTTTGGCCTAACAAGATCAGGTGGGTTATCCTGATGTGCTCACTGGTATGTTATAAGTCTTCACCTTTATGTGTATGGATTATTAGATCCTAGAGCCACACTCTTCTTCATGACTCCTTTTATAGCAGTAGATTTTGCTGTCATCCCTGAAATCCTTACAGAATCCTTCTTAGTTTCAACCCCAATCGGTAGTTTAGTTATAGACAGATGGTTATAGAGAAATTTCCTTGTCACTGTATATCAAAAAGTCACTTTAGTCGATCTGGTAGAGTTAGCATTACTGATTTTAATGTTATACTTGGAATGGATTGGCTTCACTCTTGCTATGACTCTATTGATTATAGAAAAAATATAGTCTAGTTTCAGTTACCAAATGATCCAGTCTTAGAATGAAAGGGTCGTACCTCAGTGCATATTATTCGGTTTATCTCATTTCTCAAGACAAGAAAATTGATCTCCAGAGGGTACATATATTATCTTGTTTGAGTTGAAGACTAAAATTCTGAAATCTCGAGTCTTAAGTTAGTTCAAGTAATAAATGAATTTCAAAAAGTGTTTCTTTGCATCTTCCCAGAGTTCCTCCTGAGAGGAAATTGACTTTGGAATAGATCTCTGTAATACCTCACATGTTTCTAAGCTAGGAAGTGAATAAGTATTCCTATGCATGAAATATCCTATCCTATGATTCATACTTGAGTACATGACTTACAATGAATATCCCAGTGATAGGATAGCTTATGATGCATTAAGCATGTTCATATGAGTCACTTAAGGTAATACAAGCTAAGAGTTTTTGAATCCATCAAGTTTTAGTGTTCGATTTTGCAAGGGTCATCTTTGAACAAGCATAACTCGATGTTAATATAGTATTTTGGCTGATTTCCCACCAAATTGTAGAGAATCGAATTAGCATTCCAACGATACCAATTTCTCCCTAATCCAATACCCGAACAAAAAGTTATGCCTATTTTCGTGAGAGATAGTAAGGACAGGCGATTCGTTAGGCGCCGCCCAAACCAAACATAGGCGATTGGTTAGGCGTCGCCCAACCTAGCTTAGGAAATCACTTGGGCGCCGCCTAAGTCAGTTCCAGGTGCAAAAAACACTCTATTTTGAGTTATTTTAAGGGTAATTAAGTCCTTTAACACTCCTTACATGTCCCTAAACTGAACCCTACGCAATATATAGCTTCTAAACATATTAAAACCCTATTATCATCTAAAAGCTCATCATCCAAGAGCACTGAAAGAGAAAAACAACTAGGGTTGCATAACTAAGCTTGAAGATCTAATTTCAAGGAAATTCCTCTATCAATCATCAAGAATTATCCTTCTAAGGTATGTGTGAGTTGATTTATGGATCCCTTTCATCCATAAAGCTCAAAAATCCTCTTTTTCATTATAAAGTATGATTTCTATAATGTTGGGTGTTGATTATCATGTTGTTGATATTGGGTGTTTCCCAAGATGGAATCTTTATATGTTTTTTTTGAATTTTATGATATCATATAAGTTGGAAACATGTATATTTGGTTGTTCATTAGGTATAATTTGATGATTTCACCTATGATTAAGATGTGCATGTAAGGAGTTCGATAAAATGCCTAAGAAACTAGAAATCATTTAATATAGCTAAATTGTGACTAAGTGAAGGATTCATGATATGACCTTACGTTCCAATGACTTCTATGTTGATAATGTGCCCTGTAAATGTTGTTGGAATACTCATGAACTATTCTTATGAGATTATGCCATGTTTACTTGCAAATCCTACTTATGAACAAGATGTATGATAGCCATGCAATCCACATAAACTTCCATGCTATTGGTATGTGTTGCCAATATGATTATGCAATGAACATGATATTAAGATTGTGCAACTACTTCCATGTGATATGAGATCCTTTCCATGCAATACATTGTTGATAACCATGCTTAGTATGAGATCCCTACTTATGATATTATAAATTATGGACTCTACTCTTATGATCAAATTAGTCAGGCGTGTCAGTTTCCTTCTATCGAGTCCTGGGGGTACTTGTACCCAAAAACTATAGCTGTGTGCCTAGATCCATGTCATGTTTCACGATATCCGATCTCCAGCTATGATTTCATAGACTTCAGTCAGTCATGTGACTCAGGAAAACCTCATGATCTTAGTCAGTTGTCAGATATCAGTAATATTCCACCAGCCAAGGGAATTCATTATGATTAAGTCATACAAGGTTAGTTATTCATGTCCAGTCCCTCCAGATGGGAGTAGAGGTTAGCACCGAGTGAACCCAAGGATGGGAACTCACCGCCAGTTCAGGGTGTGATTCTTAGTAGTCATCCTTGTGTTACAGAACTACGTAGCCAGCATAGGTTGAGACATCTTAACCCATCAGATTAGGGTTGATGAGGTGGCTTAACCCGTTAGTTTTGGGTTCCCACCATTCTCATTGAGTACCCACCAGATAAGGGTCACTCACAGCTGTCCTTACCCGTGGCATGATATTAAGACCCCTCCAGTCGGGGTAGAGATTGGACCCCAGCTTAGCCATAATGTCATACATGGGGTATACCGGTTAAACACTACTTCCCATAGTTTCAGTATCAGTCTCAAAAAAGAACTGAGGGCATTCTTTAGATTTTAGTAAATATAGGACTGTTAGATACAGTCATCTAGGTTATCATTTTCAGTATCAGTCATGACAGTTATCATTAAACCATGCATTAGCTTACAGGTCATGCTATCATGTATTCACGGTCCCAGTTTTTATATATGTGTGTTTGTACTCCCACGTTCATATTAGTCAGTCAGTGTTGTTCATGCATGAAACCCTTTATGTTTAGCCTACCTTCCTCGTACACTGAGTAATCCAGTTGTACTGACACATTTGTGCTACGGTGCTTTCTTTTCATGTTACACCATAGGTTATGAGCGACGAGCTCCAGCCCAGCAGTAGCGGTAGCATTCCAGTCGTAGAGACATAATGAGTCCTCATTGATTCGAGGATAATATGATTTTATACATTTATTTATTTCTTCAGTTTAGTTTTACGGAGTTAGTTGGAGACATGTTCCTTCAACTTCTTATTTAGATAGTTTAGAGGCTTTCAGATTTACGTTCAGATTGAGTTGTTTTGGGTATTTTCACCCACATGATTGTATTCAGTTGAACCTTATGGCCTTATAGTTCTATGTATTCCATATTATTATATCATGATTTGCAGTATACAGGTAAAGATATCAGTCATGGGTTAGCCTGTGGTCCCTTGGAGTCATGAGCACCGTGTAGCATTCCGATTCAGTGAATCGTGGTGTTACAAACTTGGTATCAGAGCCTAAGATTCAATAGAGTCCTAGGAAGTCGGAAAGCCGTATCTAGTAGAGTCTGATACATGGTTGTGTTTCTCACCATATTTATGTGCGGGAGGCTATAAGATGTTTTAGGAACAGTACCCTTTCTTCATTATTTATGTCATGCTTGTGAGCATAATCACAAGTTAAACTCTCAGTATAATCCATTCTTTTCTTATTCCAGACCATGGACCCAAAGAGAAGAAACCAGCCAGCTCCTCAGCCCGAAGATCCTTTGGGCGAACATGTTTCCCATGCCGAGTTTTGACCCGCATTTACCACACTTGCTTAGTCCATGGCTGCATAGACTGAATGACCACGAGTTAGTCCGGCTAATCCATTGGCTAATCCCAAAGTATCTAGGGTTCGGGACTTCACCCGGATGAACCCCCCAACTTTCCATGGGTCTAAGTTTGATGAGGATCCTCAGGAGTTCATTGACCAAGTCCATAAGGTCATTGACATCATGGGTGTTACTTCTATTGAGAGTGATAATTTAGCCGCCTACCAGTTAAAGGATGTTGTTCATGATTGCTACAAATAGTGGAAGTCTGAGAGGTTAGATGATACAGGCCCTATCTAGTGGGCGGAATTTGTCACAACCTTCTTAGACAGATTTTTTCCCCAAGAGCTAAGGGAAGCCAAAGTTCTTGAGTTCATCATCCTCAGGTAGGGGAATATGATGGTTAGGGAATATTCTCTCAGATTTACTCAGCTAGCTAGGTATGCTCCTTATGTGGTTGAAGACAATAGAGCTAAGATGAGCAAGTTCATGTCAGGGGTCAACGATAGCGTGGTAAATGAGTGTAGGTCTGCGATGCTGATCGGTGATATGACCTTAGCTAGACTCATGACCCATGCCCAGCAAGTAGAAGAGAAGATGTTTAAGACTAGGGAGAGGCAGAACAATAGAGCAAGGTCAGGTAATTTCAACTTTGCTCACCCCAAGTCAGACGGAGGAAACCGTTTATAGTTTCGCTCCAAGTCAGCCATTCCAGCTCCTTTCTCTGCCAGCACTCTAGTGCTGAAGTTCAGAGATGGCAATAGAGACAATGTACCAGGCTCTAAATCTCAGGGTAGTGTTAGCAGTGCTCGAATGAATCCCCTTTGTCAGACTTGTAATTAGAACTACAAGGGCATTTGCAGAGCCGGTAGTGATGTCTATTTTGGTTATGGCAAGCCAGGCCACAGGATTAGGGATTGTCTGCAGTCAAGTCTTCAGGGTCAGCAAAATCATTCTACAACTCAGTCCAGTCTCCCAAACCAGCAGGGTGCCATTTCCAGTGCTACCAGTGGGCAACGCCCATACAAACTCTATGCTCTTCAGTCTCGGCAGGATCAGGAAAATTCTCCTGATGTCGTTACTGGCACATTATAGATTTTCCATGTTTATGTTTATGCTTTGCTAGACCTAGGTGCATCTTTGTCTTTTGTTACTCCATACATAGCAGTGCCCTTCTCAGTCTCTACCCCAGTGGGTAAAACCATCATAGCTTGGTGGGTATATAGAAACTGCCCGGTTATGATATCTTAGAAATCCACGTTAGCAGATTTAGTGGAGTTAGAGATGATTGATTTTGATGTCATTATCGGCATGGATTGGCTTCATTCCTTCTATGCCAGAGTCGACTGCAGAAATAGGATAGTTTTGTTTTAGTTCCCAAATGAGCTCGTCCTAGAGTGGAAGGGTAGCATTTCAGCGTTCAGGGGTCAACTTGTTTCCTACCTTCGGTCAAGGAAAATGATTTCTAAGGGGTGTGTGTATTATCTCGTACATGTTAAAGATTCCAGTTCTGAATATCCTAGCCTCGAAACAGTCCTTGTTGTTAATGAATACTCAGATGGCTTTCCCGAAGATCTTCCAAGCATTTCTCCCAAAAGGGAAATAGACTTCGGCGTTGACCTTCTTCTGGATACTCAACCTATTTCTATTATGCCATACAGAATGACACCGGCAGAAATCAAGGAATTGAAAGATCAGTTGAAGGATCTCTTAGATAAGGGATTCATCAGACCCAACGTTTCCCCATAGGGTGCGCCGATATTATTCGTGCGCAAGAAAGATGGTTCTCTCAGGATGTTTATTGATTATCGTTAATTGAATAAGGTCACGGTCAAGAACAAATATCCTCTTCCCAGGATTGATGATCTATTCGACCAGCTTCAGGGTGCCAGTTACTTCTCCAAGATAGACCTCAGATCAGGCTATCATCAGCTCAGAGTTAGAGAAAGTGAAATTCTGAAGACAGCTTTTCTTACCAATGCCCCTACAACATTTATGGATTTGATGAACCGTGTGTTCAAACAGTACTTGGACATATTTTTTATAGTATTCATAGATGATATTCTGGTCTATTCTCGCACAGAGCGTGATCATGCAGACTATCTTAGGATTGTTCTTCAGACTCTCAGGGATCACCCATTATTCTCTAAGTTCAAAAAGTGTGAATTTTGGCTAAGATCAGTAGAATTCCTTGGCCATATTGTTTCCGGTGATGGCATTAGAGTAGATACTCAGAAAACTGAGGCAGTAAGAAACTGGCCCAGACCCGTATCTCCATCAGATATTTGGAGTTTCTTGGGTTTGGATGGCTATTACAGATGGTTTGTCGAGGGATTTTCTTCTATTACATCTCCCATGTATAGATTGACTCAAAAGAAGATTAAGTTTCAGTGGTCAGATTCATGCGAGAAGAGCTTTCAAGAGTTGAAGACTCGACTTACCTCTGCTCCAGTTCTAGCTATTCCAGATGGTTTAGACAGTTTTATAGTCTATTATGATATATCCAGAGTGGTTTTAGGTTGTGTACTCATGCAGCATGGTAAGGTCATAGCCTACGCCTCCAGCCAGTTTAAGCTATATGAGAATAATTATCCTATTCACGATCTTGACTTAGAATTTGGAGGCATTATCTTTATGGAGTTCATGTAGATGTCTTCACAGACCATAAAAGCCTCTAGTATGTCTTTTCTCAGAAAGATCTCAATCTTCGCCAGAGAAAATGGTTAGAGCTCTTGAAGGATTACGACATGAGTGTTCTTTAACATTCGGGCAAGGCCAATGTTGTGGCCAATGCTCTCAGTCGACTCTCCATGGGTAGTATTTCTCACATTGAGGATAGTAAGAAAAATATGGCTTAAGAGATCCATCAGCTTGCCAGACTAGGCGTTCGCTTAGTCAATTCTTTAGAGGGTGGTGTATGCGTTCATAGTAGTTCAGAGTCATCTCTAGTTTTTGAGGTGAAAGAGAAACAAGATAGGGATCCTAGCTTTGTCAACCTCAAAGAGTCAATTCAAAATCAAAAAGTTGAGGTTTTCTCCCAATGGAGAGATGGTATTCTTTGTTGTCAGGGTCGTCTATGTGTTCTAGGTGTAGATGAATTGAGGCAGGGAATACCTGCAGAAGCACATGGTGCGCGATACTCTATTCATCCAGGGGACATTAAGATGCACCGCGACATCCGGGAGATCTATTGGTGGAGTGGGATGAAGAGAGATATTGTAGAGTTTGTGGCTAAGTGCTCTACATATCAGCAGGTTAAGATAGAGCATCAGAAACCTAGAGGTTCCATGCAAGAGTTTACCATTCCTACTTGGAAGTGGGAAGAAGTTAACATGGACTTCGTGACGGGTTTGCCTAGAACTCATAATCAGCATGATTCAGTCTGGGTTAATATAGATAGAATGACCAAGTCAGCTCATTTTCTTCCTGTTCGTACTTCTTATCCACCGAGGATTATGCCAAACTCTATATCAGGGATTTAGTCGGGTTACACGGTGTTCCACTATCTATCATCTCAGACAGAGGTACCCAGTTCACTTCTCACTTTTGGAAAGCATTCCAAAAGGGTCTCGGTACCCAAGTCCATCTCAGCACAACATTTTATCCTCAGACAGATGGTCAAGTAGAGAGGACCATTCAGACTCTTGAAGATATGCTAAGGGCGTGTGCAATTGACTTCAAGGGAAGTTGGGATGACCACTTCCCTTTGATTGAGTTTGTATATAACAATAGCTATCATTCTAGTATTCAGATAGCTCCATTTGAAGCTTTCTATGGTAGGAGATATAGATCTTTGGTTGGTTGGTTCTAAATTAGTGAGGCCTCAATCATAGGTCCTGACTTAGTATTCGACGCCTTAAAGAAAGTTCAATTGATCAGAGAGAGACTCTGGGCTGCTCAGAGCTGACAGAAGTCCTATGCAGATATTCATAGAAAGGATGTCGAGTTTGAGGTCAATGACTATGTCTATCTTAAGATCTCTTCGATGAAGGGAGTGAAGAGGTTCGGCAAGAAAGGGAAACTCAGTCCCCGGTATGTCGATCCCTTTAGAATTCTTTATCACTTCCGCAAGGTAGCTTATGATCTTGAGTTACCTTCAGATCTAGCCTCAGTCCATCCAGTCTTCCATGTCTCTTTTCTAAAGAAGTGCATAGGTGACCCAGTAGTTATTGTCCCTATTTAGAGCATCAATATTCAGAATAGCCTCTCCTAAGAAGAGATTCCAGTCGAAATCTTAGATTATCAGACTCGTAGATTGAGGAACAAAGAAGTCCCTCTAGTCAAGGTTCTTTGGCAAAATCAGTCTCATGAGGGAGCTACTTGGGAAGCAGAAGTAGATATGCGTACCAAGTATCCTCACCTCTTCCCCGCCAAGGTTCTAAGATGACCCTTTAACATTCATGTTTCTAGTATAAACTTGGTACCTATTAACCATTTTATACCCAGTCATGCATTCATGTGTCAGTTGTTCGTGCATCAGATATACACGAGTTCAGTATGTTTAGTATGTTAGTCATGAGATCACGTTTCAGGTCTTCATGTTCAATTTAGGTTTTATTTCCTGTATCCCTTCTCAGTAAATTCTCATTCGAGGACGAATATTCCCAAGGGGGAGATATTATAATACCCCGCATGTTTCTAAGCTAGGAAGTGAATAAGTATTCCTACGTATGAAATCTCCTATACTGTCATTCAAACTTAAGTACATGACTTACAATGAATATCCTAGTGATAGGATAGCTTATGATGCATTAAGCATGTTCATATGAGTCACTTAAGGCAATACAAGCTAAGAGTTTTTGAATCCATCAAGTTTTAGTGTTCGATTTTGCAAGGATCATCTTTGAACGATCATAACTCAATGTTAATATGGTATTTTGGCTGATTTAGACCCTCCAAATTGTATAGAATTGAATTAGCTTTCCAACGATACCAATTTTTCCTTAATCCAATACCCGAGCAAGAAGTTATGCCCATTTTCGTGAGAGATAGTAAGGATAGGCGATTGGTTAGGCGCCTCCCAACCCAAACATAGGCGATTGGTTAGGCGCCTCCTAACCTAGCTTAGGCAATCACTTGGGCACTGCCTAAGTCAGTTTCAGGTGCCAAAAACACTCTGTTTTGAGTTATTTTAAGGGTAATTAAGTCTTTTAACACTCCTTACACATCCCTAAACTTAACCCTACGAAATATATAGCTTCTAAACATATTGCAACCCTATTATAATATAAAAGCTCATCATCCAAGAGCACTAAAAGGGAAAAACAACTAGGGTTGCATAACTAAGCTTGAAGATCTGATTTTAAGGAAATTCCTCCGTCAATCATCAAGAATCTTCCTTCTAAGGTATGCGTGAGTTGATTTATGGATCCCTTCCGTCCATAAAGATCAAAAACCCTCTTTTTCATTATAAAGTATGATTTTTATATTGTTGGGTGTTGATGATCATGTTGTTGATATTGGGTGATTCCCAAGATGGAATCTTTATATGTTTTTTTTGAATTTCATTATATCATATGAGTTGGAAATATGTAAATTTGGTTGTTCATGATGTATAATTTGATGATTTCACCTATGCTTAAGATGTGCATGTAAGGTTTTCGATAAAATTCCTAAGAAACTAGAAATCATGCAATATAGCTAAATTGTGACTAAGTGAGGATTCATGATGTGCCCTTATGTTCCAATGACTTCTATGTTGATAATGTGCCTTGTAAATGTTGTTAGAATACTCATGAACTATTCTTATGAGATTATGCTATGTTTACTTGCAAATCCTACTTATGAACAAGATGTATGATAACCATGCAATCCACATAAACTTACATGCTATTGGTATATGTTGCCAATATTATTATGCAATGAACATGATATTAAGATTGTGCAAGTACTTCCATGTGATATGAAATCCTTTCCATGCAATACATTGTTGAAAACCATGCTTAGTATGAGATCCCTACTTATGATATTATAAATTATGGACTCTACTCTTATGATCAAATTAGTCAGGCATGTCAGTTTCCTTCTATCGAGTCCTAGGGGTACTTGTACCCAAAAACTATAGCTGTGTGCCTAGATCCATGTCATATTTCACAATATCCGATCTCCAGCTATGATTTCATAGTCTTCAGTCAGTCATTTGACTTAGGAAATCCTCATGATCTTAGTCAGTTGTCAGATATTAGTAACATTCCACCAGTCAATGGAATTCATTAAGATTAAGTCATGCAAAGTCAGTTATTCATGTCCAGTACCTCCAGATGGTAGTAGAGGTTAGCACCGAGTGAACCCAAGGATGGGAACTCATCCGCCAGTTCAGGGTGTGATTCTTAGTAGTCATCCTTGTGTTATAGAACTACGTTGCCAGCATAGGTTGAGACATATTAACCCATCATATTAGGGTTGATGAGGTGGCTTAACCCGTCAGTTTCGGGTTCCCACCGTTCTCATTGAGTACCCTCTAGATAAGGGTCACTCACAACTGTCCTTACCCATGGCATGATATTACGACCCCTCCAGTCGGGGTAGAGATTGGACCCCAGCTTAGACATAACAGTATACATGGGGTATACCGGTTAAACACTACTTCCCACAGTTTCAGTATCAGTCTCAATAAAAGAACTCAGGGCATTCTTCAGATTTTAGTATATACAGGACTGTTAGATACAGTCGTCTAGGTTATCAGTTTCAGTATCAGTCATGACAGTTATCAGTAAACCATGCATTAGCTTACAGGTCATGCTATCACGTATTCACGGTCCCAGTTTCTATATATGTGTGTTTGCACTCCCACATTCATATTAGTCAGTCAGTGTTATTCATGCATGAAACCCTGTATGTTTAGCCTACCTTCCTTGTATACTCAGTAATCCAGTTGTACTGACGCATTTGCGCTATGGTGCTTTCTTTTCATGTTACACCATAGGTTACGAGCGACGAGCTCCAGCCCAGCAGTAGCGGTAGCATTCCAGTCGTAGAGACACAATGAGTCCTCATTGATTCGAGGATAATATGATTTTATACATTTATTTATTTCTTCAGTTCAGTTTTACGGAGTTAGTTGGAGACATGTTCCTTCAACTCCTTATTTAGATAGTATAGAGGCTTTCAGATTTATGTTCAGATTTACGTTCAGATTGAGTTGTTTTGGGTATTTTCACCCACATGATTGTATTCAGTTGAACCTTATGGCCTTACAGTTCGATGTATTCCATATTATTATATCATGATTTGCAGTATACATGTAAAGATATCAGTCATGGGTTAGCCTGTGCTCCCTTGGAGTCATGAGCACCGTGTAGCATTTCGATTCAGCAAATTGGGGTGTTACAATCTCCTTCCTGATACCCAGCCTATCTCAATTCTATCTTACAAAATGGCTCTAACCAAACTTAGGGAATTGAAAGAGAAATTGAAGGATCTCTTAGAGAAAGGTTTCATCTAGTTGAGTATCTCTCTATACGGTGCTTTAGTTTTATTAACGTGCAAGAAAGATGGTTATCTTAAAATATGAATTGACTATC
This sequence comes from Capsicum baccatum var. pendulum, assembly GCA_030864225.1. NCBI lineage: Eukaryota > Viridiplantae > Streptophyta > Magnoliopsida > Solanales > Solanaceae > Capsicum > Capsicum baccatum. The sequence continues at coordinate 165,124,841 of CM061558.1, read as the reverse complement.
ATCAGTTGAACAAAGTGACAACCAAGAATATGTTTCCCATCCCCAGTACTGATGACTTGTTCGACCAAATTTAGGGTGCACACTATTTATCTAAGATAGATCTCAAATTCAGCTATCATCAACTCTGAGTCAAAGATTGTGACATTCTAAAGATGACCTTCAAAACTCGATATGGTCACTAAGAATTTGTTGTTTTGTCTTTTGGACTAATGAGTGCCCCTAAAAATTTTATGTACTTGATGAAAAGGGTGTTCAAGCAGTACTTAGACATGTTCATTATAGTTTTCATAGATGATATCCTCATTTATTTTGGAAGTGAGAGTTAACATGCGAATCACTTAAGGATTATCTTGTAGACTCGTAAAGATCACTAGTTAACCGATAAGTTCAAGAAGTGTGAGTTCTAGTTAAAATCAATATCATTCCTTGGTAATATCATTTTCGGTGAAAGCATTCGAGTTGATCCTCAAAAGACCAAAGAAATAAGGAATTGGCCTGGACTCATATCTCCATCAAATATCAGGAGTTTCTTAGATTTATCCTGATACTACAAGTGGTTTGTAGAAGGATTTTCCTCAATTACCTTTTCTATTTCCCGACTGACTCAGAACAAAGTCAAATTCCAGTGGTGCAATTCTTGCAAGAAGAGTTTTCAGGAGTTGAAAACTTGACTCACCTCCACACCAGTTTTAACTCTACTAGATAGTTCAAATGGTTTTGTGGTATATTATGATGCTTCTAGAATTTGCCTTTGTTGTGTATTGATGCAACAGGAAAGGTTATAGAATATGCTTCTAGACAACTCAAACCTCATTAGAAGAACTACCCGACTCATGATATTGAGTTGGCAGCAGTCGCATTTGCCTTAAGGAATTAGAGGAATTACCTTTATGGGGTTCTTGTTGAAGTGTTCACCGATCACATAAGTCTCCAGTATGTTTTTATCCAGAAACATCTAAATATTCATTATAGAAGATGGCTAGAGTTGTTCAAGGATTATGATATGATCATGTTGTATCATCCGGGAGGTTCAGCAAGCTCATTCTAAAGTTTAGCTGGTTGATTTGGCCAAAGGTAGTGTTTGGGTTTAAAATGGTTCAGAATCTTCTTCAGTTGCTGAGGTAAATAAAAAGTAGGACAGAGATCCTACTTTGCTTAAGTTGAAGGAGGTGGTTCAAAATCAGAAGGTTGAGGTTTTATCCCAATGTGAGAGGTATTCTTTGCTATCACGGTAGATTATATGTTACGAATATAGATTATTTGAGGCACGAAATATTAGAACAGGCTCTTGGTTGTCGATATTCTATTATCATAGGAACCACAAAGATGTACCATGACTTGCTGGAAGTCTATTGGTTGAATGGTATGACGAAGGATATTACAAAATTTGTGGCCAAGTGTCCAAATTTCCAAAAAGTTAAGGTTGAGCACAAGAGGCCTGGTTAGGGGTGGATATACAGGCTTATTTGGGGGTTCCCGGGAACCAAGTAAATTTCATGCGGATGTTGTCTTTGTATTAAGAAATCTAGTAAATATATAGATAAAAAATAAGTTGGGAATCCAGAATGAAGTATGATATTGGTCTAGTGGTAAGAAAGATGCTTGTTGGAGCACTATTGCCCTCTTGGTTGTGGGTTCTAGCACCATCAATGAACATTTTTTTTTGAATATTTTTTCTTAAGGAACCCACAAACGTAAAATCCTAGATCCCCCTCTAGCGCCTAGTGGTATGCTTCATTAATTCAGCATCCCCAATTGGAAATGGGAAGTGGTGAATAAGGACTTTTCCACAGGGTTGCCTCATACTCATTGTCAACATGATTTTGTTTGAGTTATCATAGACTAAATGACTAAGTAAGATCATTTATCACCAGTTAACCCTTTAGACTCAACCGAAGATTATGCTAGGCTCTATTTTAGGGAGCATCTAAATTTTGAAGGAGTCCCTTTGACTATTATTTCAGATAGAGGTACCTAATTTACCTCTTATTTTTGGAAGGATTTTCAGAAGGGTCTTGGTACCCAAGTTTATCTCAGTACAACTTTTCACCCGCAGAAAGATGGTTAGGCAGAGAGGACCATCTAGACCTTAGAGGATATGTTGAGGGCCTTTGTGACTGATTTAAAGGGTAGTTGGGATGACCACTTGCCATTGATTGAATTTGCTTATAATAACAACTAGCACTCTTGTATTCAGATGGCCCCGTTTGATTCTCTTTATGGTAGAAGGTGTAGATCTCTTTATGCTGAAGAAATTTTATTTTTTGAGGAAATTCATAGCCCCCTTGTTCCAATTATACATTAGTTTAGGGAATCACCTAACCTCATAAGGTGCAATTTCAAAATCATTACGCTTTATTTACTTTTCACATTATGCAACAATTCAAGAGTAGCTCAATACACAAACTTTTCATATTCAAAACCAATTTCACAATATGAGGTTGAGGTCATAACCACTTCAAAAGTCATAAGTTTGGGGAAATCACAATCCCTTAATTTATTCACTATTCCCATGCATTGTATTGATTTTAAAACCTCCATTTAAACATAACCAATGCAGCGACAAACATGGAATATCACATAAGCAACAATTATTCAAGACCCTTAACCCATGTTTCAAAACCAACTTCAATACCATATGAGCAACACTTTTAACAAATTAACAATAAGGAAAGAGTAACATGCCTGAAATACCCAAGTTTATATTGAGAATTCCACCCTTGAGTCCTTAGGTGATCTACCTCTTGGAAACCCTAAGTATGGCTGCTTGAGAGACTTAAGAGAGTTTTTGGAAGTGTTTGATTATGCTATGAATAGGAAGACCCCTCTTATGTTCTTTATAAATGTGGGGTTTTAATTGAGTAAGGAGGGAATTGTCCAAAGTTCCCTCAAATTAAAGGCTGAAATTTAGTCTTTAGTGACTACAGGTCACTGTAAGACTCATAAGGCTTCATTACTACTCACTACCATGAGTCGTAACCAAGATAGTTTCCAGGGCACACACTGTTGACCCTACGAATCGACTGATACGACTCGTAATGGGACCCTATATTAGTAGGGTCCAGTCATAGTTGACATAGTACCCATTTGGGGTAAACACTGGACATCCTACAATTTGCACCCAATGACTCGTAATGACACCTTACGACTATTAGTGAGCCACTCATACTCAGATCAGAACTTAGTCACCTACTATTTAGGCTACGATTGGGTGCCTAGGACCCTGCAAGACTCCCTATGACTCAAAGAGTAAGTACTAATCAGGACATCAAGGATAAACTTTCACAAATTATCAAGGACCAAAAACTTGTTAAGTTACATATTCCCCATCTTAGGATCATTTGTCCTCAAATGATAGGACAAGGCATTTATTAGCACGATTTGACCCCAATATGATCACACTTAAATTTAACAAAGATAAAAAATAATGACACCAAGGAAATCATAATTTCCCTCAACAAAGTCAGAAAACAAGGATGTTAAGGATTACACATACCTCAAGCACAATTTTCTGAAATGGAGAACAAGAATGGATACTTGAACTTTATGTCCTCCTCAGCTTCCCACATAGCTTTGTCGACCTTTTTGTTCCTCCAAAGAACCTTTACCAAAGCCACATACTTGGTCCATAACCAACAAACTTGCTGATCTAAAATCTCAATCGAGACTTCCTCATAGGACAAGGAATCTAAAATACCCACCTCCTCCAATGTAAAAACCATCGAAGTATCACCCATGCAGTTTCTCAACATCAAAACATGAAACACCGGATGAATGAAGCTCAAACTAGAAGGCAACCACAATTCTTGTGCAGCATTACCAAAGCTCTTGAAAACTAAGTACAAACCAACATAATAGGGACTGAGTTTCCCCTTCTTACCAAACTGTATCAGTCTCCTCATGGGAGACACCTTTAAGAAAACCAAATCACCAACAACGAACTCCAATTCCTTTTACCTTACATCCACATAGGACTTTTAGCGGCAATGGGAGGCCTTAAGTCTATCCTAAATTACCTTCACCTTCTACATGGCCTAATGAACCAAATTTGGGCCAAATAACTTATTTTCACCAACCTCAAACCACCCAATATGATACCTACACTTTCTATTATATAAAGCCTCAAACGGGAACATACCAATGCTAAAGTGATAATGTTGTTGTAGGCAAATTCTATAAGAGGTAAGTGGTCAACCCAACTTCCACAAAAATCAAATACACAAGCCCGAAGCATATATTCCAAGGCCTAAATTGTCCTTTTTTCTTGCCTAACCATCTGCGGGTGGAAAGCGGTACGAAGGGTTACGTTAATCCCCAAACCTCTTTGAAAAAACCTCCAGAAGTGAGATAAGAACTGAGTACCTTAATCAAATATGATGGACACTGGATCACCACAAAACTTCACAATCTCCTCAATGAAAACCTTGGCATACTCCTCTGAAGATACATTAGTTCTCACCGGCAAGAAATGAGCAGACTTAGTTATTTTATCCATGATGACCTAAATCGAATTGAATTATTGGCGAGATCAAGGAAGTTCAGTAACAAAATTCATATTAAATATTTCCTATTTCCATACCAGCAGATCAGTCTCTTGAGTCAACCCATTAGGTCTCAAGTGCTCCACCATCTCTTACTAACACGACATATATTTATCCACAAAATTGGACTCATTTTGGTTCATATTATTCCACCAATAAATCTCCTTAAGATTATGATACATTTTCATCAAACCAGGATAATCTGTATAACATGGCTCATGAGTGATACGCCCCAATTAAAACTCTTATTAGAAAGTGTAAGCGGTCGCTGTCAAATATAGAACCCAACTAGGTTAGGAGTCGAATCCCACAGGGAATACTTTGGTCACTAAGTGTTGCGATTATTAGTAGACTGTTGGTCGAAAATTCTAAGGAAAAGGGGGTTTGGTTTTGGCGTGAACTAATATTGTCAAAGCAATGATGGAATGTTATGTTTAGTAAGATTTAATCACAGAGAATGATAAGTTAGGGTTATGTCCACCTTGTAGTTTCTACTTCTCTATTAACTATGAGTAATGCAGAATTTAGACATTCATGCACTTATAGAGATTCGTATTCTAATTCTAAATCCAAGTGTTTTTCAACCATCAAGGATTATTTCACCTTAGCTCTGTCGAACCTAAAGTGTGTAACAATTGGTACGAATTCTCCAAGACTATTAATCCTGCTAAGGAATTAACGTGTAAATTGAGGTTGAAAACCCTATTTTCATGTCACACTCTCTTTTCCAAACATGTAACTTTTCTGTCGAACAAGTTAATGTTATATTGGCACATTCCTTATGTTTGCAACCATGATAATTCAATTAAAATGAAGAGAGTAATGATATAAGTAGCATAACACATCAAGAATTCACAAACTCATAGCAATAGATAGTATCTTACAAGGTTTCCATAACCCTAACAGATAAGTTTAGCTACTCATAGTACAACGGAAATCACAATAGACATAATCATTATACCACAACTTAGAATAATCTTAGCGATGGAGATGAATAGCGACGGTGACGGAGGAACGTCGTTCTCCCTTTATCCGATGCTCAAGCCTTAGCCGTTTTTCTCTGTTCCAAAATATTACAGAATCTGAAAACTGAATAATGAATAGTAGTTGAATGATGCTGAAATTTCAGCAATAAGGTTTTTAATAATATCCTTGTCCAATAAGTTGCTGCTGCATCCTTAAGTCTTTAAAAATATTGGGTTTGCCCGGGAAAAAGTTCTCATGCATCACTTTCAGTCCAAAAGCTGCCTTCCCTCTTATGTGAAGTTTTCCTTTGCTGCCCACAGGTCCACAAAGTGCTGAAATCTTCATCATTAGTACCTGAAAACATGCTAATCACATAGGTCAGCTCTCTACAAGGCAAATGGACTAAAAGTGCAGGAATTATATATTTGATCCTCAAAACTTAGCTAAAACATGGGTAAATCAGGAAATGCATCATCAATATCAAGGTCGGGTTGCATTATGTGCTCACTCTCAAGTCTAGATAAATGATCAGCTACTTGGTTTTCGCAACCTTTTCTATCCTTTACCTCGAAATCAAATTCTTGAAGCAGTAACACCCACCTAATTAGCCTCGGCTTTGCATCCTTCTTTGCCATTAGATATCTTAGAGCCACATGATCTATATGAACCACTACTTTAGTTCCCAACAAGTAAGCACGGAACTTTTCTAAAGCATAAACAACTGCTAGAAGCTCTTGTTCAGTGATGGTATAGTTCTTCTGTGCTCCATTCAAGGCCTTGCTCGCATAGTAGATTAGATGAAATAGCGTTTCTCTTTTCTGACCAAGTACAGCACCCAAGGCTACCCCCCTTGCATCACACATAACTTCAAAAGGTAGAGACCAATCGGGTGCTACAATAATAGGAGCTTCAACTAGCTTTCCTTTGACGTATTCAAATGCCTTCAAGCAATCTTCACTAAAGTCAAATTTTGCATCCATCTCCAAAAGTTTGCATAATGGGCTAGAAATCTTGGAGAAGTCTTTAATAAACCTCCGATAAAAACCTGCATGACCAAGAAAACTATGAACTCCCTTTACAGAAATTGGAGGTGGAAGCTTCTCGATAACTTCAATCTTGGCTCGATCAACCTCGATTCCCCTTTCAGAGAATTTATGCCCTAGAACAATGCCTTCCTTAACCATAAAGTGACTCTTCTCCCAATTTAGTACCAAGTTGAATTCAACACATCTCTGCAAAGCCATACTCAGATTTGCCAGGCATGATTCAAATGACTCACCAACAACCGAAAAGTCACCCATAAACACCTCCAAGGTGTCTTCGACCATATCAGAAAAAATGGACATCATACAACGCTGAAAAGTGGTAGGTGCATTACATAGCCTAAATGGCATCCGTTTGAAAGCAAACGTACCATACAGACATGTAAAGGTGTTCTTCTCCTGATCTTCAGGAGCAATGCAAATCTGATTATATCCAGAATAACCATCTAAGAAACAGAACCAACCCTTCCTTGCCAATCGATCAAGCATTTGATCTATGAATGGCATTGGGAAGTGATCCTTTAACGTCCACGAATTCAGCTTTCGGTAGTCCATGCATACTCTCCACCCTGTGACAGGTCTGAGTGGAATTAGCTCATTCTTTTCATTTGCAACTACTGTCATGCCCCTTTTCTTGGGCACACATTGTACCGGACTCACCCATTTACTGTCTGAGATTGGATACACCACCCCTGCATCTAACCATTTAATAATTTCTTTCTTCACCACTTCTTGCATAGGTGGATTCAAACAACGTTGATGCTCAATAGTGGGCACGCAATCTTCCTCGAGCTGAATCTTGTGCATACATATCTCAGGAGGGATACCAATTATATCAGCAATAGTCCAACTAATGGCTCTCTTGTACCTCTTCAGAACAGTGATGAGAGCCTTTACTTGTTGATCGCCTAAATCAGCAGCAACAATAACTTGAAGTGTATCACCACTTCCCAAAAATGCATACTTTAGGTGACTGGGTAGCTCTTTCAGTTCTAGCACCACTGGCTCTTCAATGGATGGCTTCGCAGGTGGTGAAGGTCGATTCTTAAGGTCAAGGTACAGCTTCTTAGGGGCATGAGAATTGGACCCCATTCCTATTAAAGCACAAATAGTTTCTTCATACTCTTCAACATCCTCACGCTCAAAATTCAAAAGCACAACAACCAATGGCTCAACATTAAACTGCTTCTCTACCGATAATTTTTTCTCATCCTCATAATAAACATCAGCTACAGAGAACACATTCATATCTTTAGGCTGCTTCATTGATTTGCATACATCAAAATGGACCACTTCGTCATTCATCCGAAATAAAAGCTCATTGGCTCGTAAATCAATAAGCACACTTCCTGTTGCGAGGAAAGGACGACCCAAGATTATGGGAACATCAGAATCCACCTCACAATTAAAAATAACAAAGTCTGCAGGAAAAATAAAGGTAGAAACCTTCACCAGTACATCATATAAGATACTAACAGGTCATTTTACTGACCTATCCTCCATCACGAGCTGCATATTGGCTGGTGTAGGATCGCCCAACCCCAACTGTCTGTAAATGGATAGCGGCATCAAATTGATGCTAGCCCCAAAATCGCACAATGCCTTAGAAAAATCCAAAGATCCAACCGTGCAAGGAATAGTGAAAGCACTAGGATCTGCCTTTTTCTGTAGTAAAGATCTCATGGCAATCGCACTGCAATGATGAACATTATCTGTTAGTTCATAGCTTGCTGCCCTTTTCTTCGTCAACAGGTCCTTCATGAATTTGGCGTACCCTGGCATCTGCTCTAGTTCCTTCACCAAAGGCACATTAATAGTCAACTGCTTCAACATGGTCATGAATTTACTGAACCTGGTGTCATCAGCCTTCTTTTTCAGTCTCTGACGAAAAGGTGGTGATGGATTTGGAATAGTTTTCTCCACCACTTCCTTTTTATTTTAATTCCCATTCTTGATCTTTTCGGACTGCTGACATGTAGGTGTAGTATCAAGAACGTTCTCATTCTGATTTTCAGCTTCTACAGAATCATCACAATCTACTTCAATAACATTCTCTTCTATATTGTCAACCCCCTGCTTGCCTTTGGATGGATTTTCCAACACTTTACCACTCCTGGTAGTTATAGCCATACCTGATCCATCATTCCTTGGATTTTGCACAGTGTCACTCAGTAAAGTGCCAGCCTTTCTCTGATTGAATACCGCCGAAAGTTGACTCAGTTGTTGTTCTAGCTATTTTATTGCAGTGGAATGCGAGTCAACCAATTGATGTATTGAGGACAAATCATTCTTTACCTCAGTTACTCCCGTGTTGGTTGCCTCCACTCCTTTCAATAGCTTAGCCATCATATCTTCCATGGACATTTTCCCAGAGCCAGACGCCACAACCTCACAATTTCCAGGAGGAACGTACAAACCACTCCTGTCAGTCTTATTCTTACAACTCCCTTGATCACGGTCCTTGTATCTAGATTTATCATAATAGTTCCAAACTTGGTTTCCTTGGGCATTGCCTCGGAAACCCCCCTGATTATTCAAGTAATTTGCTTCCTCCTCAGAATCAGAGTCATCTCTTCCCAGTGATACAATAGCCTTAACCTTTCCTGTCTTCCCTGATAATAAATGCTTGGTAAGAAGATCCATCTGCGTTTTCATGTGAGCCATATCCTGGTCACGTTCCTCTTCTCTTCGCCTCTATTCTGCAGTCATGCTAATAGATACAGTAGAGCTTGCTACCTCAGAATCCCTGGTATGCCAAGCTCTACTTTGCTTTGTCATACGATCTAGCATATCACTTGCCTTAATAAAAGTAAGGTTCATGAATGACCCACCTGCACCATTCTCAACCACTGGATTAGTCACCGAGTTCAAAGCCCTATATAATATTTCCATCAAATGGATATTAGTCATCTGATGATTTGGGCACCGCATAAGCTTCTTCTTGAACCTCTCCCATGTTTCGTGGAGAGCTTTAGTTGGAAGCTGTCGAAAATTGCTGATCTCATCTCTTAATTGTGCTCTCTTGGATAGCGGAAAGAATCTTTCTAGGAAAGCATCTTTCAGTTGCCTCCAATTAGTAATAGAGACAGGAGTTAGCCCGTTCAACCATAGAGTTACCTCTCCAGATAGAGACAATGGAAATAAGCGCAGCCGAATTGCATTCTTTCCAACTCCTAGATTGTCAATCGACTTGCATGTTGAGATAAAATTGATCAGATGCATATTCGGATCATCGCCTGCAAGTCCACCAAATAACCCCTTGAGCTGCAATAGCTGAATCATGGTGCTAGTGATATTGAACTTGGCTCCAGGTGCCAAGGGTGCAGGAATAATAGCCCCTGTGGCACCAGCCCCATCCAGATCGTCATCATCATCATCTAAAGGAGCCTGCACAGCTAGGCGTTCAGGTCTCATTCTAGCTTGACGATCTCTCCTGTTCACAGATGCCGCCACCTCATCTACACGCCTGGGATTTAGTAACTCATCATCACCCAGGTCCTTATCATCAGGATTTTTTGCCCGACCTGGGTTATCAATATTCTGTTGATGCACTTGAGCAGCTGCCAATGCAGCTAATCTAGCCTGCTCCTATTGAGCAACCATCCATTCAAGGTTTCGTTGTGCATCCATTCTGCCAATAAGATGTGGTTCAGGATTTATAGGCAATAATGGATGACCAGAACTTCGTGTATTTAGCATACACTCTACCAAACCTGAACAAAACAAAAACAACAAACAAAAAGTAAAATTCGAGAATCTTTGACCAAAGGGTCTATTAACTATCACAATCTTAGTTGACAATCGTATTCCCCGGCAACGACGCCAAAATATGATACGCTCAAATTACAACTCTTGTTAGAAAGTGTAAGCGGTCGCTGTCAAATATAGAACCCAACTAGGTTGGGTGTCGAATCCCACAGGGAATACTCTGGTCACTAAGTGTTGCGATTATTACTAGACTGTTGGTCGAAAATTCGAAGGAAAAAGGGGGTTTGGTTTAGGCGTGAACTAATATTGTCAAAGCAACATGGAATGTTATGTTTGGTAAGATTTAATCACAAAGATTGATAAGTTAGGGTTATGTCCACCTTGTAGTTTCTACTTCTCTATTAACTATGAGTAATGCGGAATTTAGACATGCATGCACTTATAGAGATTCGTATTCTAATTCTAAATCAAAGAGTTTTTCAACCATCAAGGATTATTTCACCTTAGCTCTATCGAACCTAAAGTGTGTAACAATTGGTACGAATTCTCCAAGACTGTTAATCCTGCTAAGGCATTAACGTTTAAATAGAGGTTGAAAACCCTATTTTCTTGTCACAGTCTCTTTTCCAAACATGTAACTTTTTTGTCGAACAAGTTAATGTTATACTGGCACATTCCCTATGTTTGCAACCATGAGAATTCAATTAAAACGAAGAGAGTAATGATATAAGTAACATAACACATCAAGAATTCACAAACTCATAGCAATAGATAGTATCTTACAAGGTTTCCATAACCCTAACAGATAAGTTTAGCTACTCATAGTACAACGGAAATCACAATAGACATAATCATTATACCACAACTTAGAATAATCTTAGCGATGGAGATGAATAGCGACGGTGACGGAGGAACGTCGTTCTCCCTTTATCCGATGCTCAAGCCTTAGCCGTTTTTCTCTGTTCCAAAATATTACAGAATCTGAAAACTGAATAATGAATAGTAGTCGAATGATGCTGAAATTTCAGCACTAAGGTTTTTAATAATATCCTTGTCCAATAAGTTGCTAATGCATCCTTAAGTCTTTAAAAATACTGGGTTTGCCAGGGAAAAAGTTCCCATGCATCACTTTCAGTCCAAAAGCTGCCTTCCCTCATATGTGAAGTTTTCCTTTGCTGCCCACAGGTCCACAAAGTGCTGAAATCTTCATCATTAGTACCTGAAAACATGCTAATCACATAGGTCAACTCTCTACAAGGAAAATGGACTAAAAGTGCAAGAATTATATATTTGATCCTCAAAACTTAGCTAAAACATGGGTAAATTATGGTGCTTAGACGTATAAATACGCCCAACATCAATGAGCTTAGGCCATAATTCTTTCCTGCAACCCATCAATATCGGGAACACATAATCTACCTTGGTATCTCAAGATACCATCACCACCAATCTTAAAAACCATCACTCTTTGCCCTCCTACATCATTCTTGATTTATATCAAGGTAGGGTCCAACACTTCCTTCTCCTTTACCTGTACTCCAAGAGATGACTTCACTACTTCTTGAACGATCACACCACCATCCTCAGAATCCAAGAGACTGACTCTAAGATTAGCTAAATGGTGAATACCTTTCACCAAATCCCACTTATCCTCATTCTCATGAGATAACCTTCCTATGGACAACCTACTAAAAGCATCAGCAACCATGCTAGCTTTATCTAGATAATAGTGAAGACTTATTTCATAGTCCTTGAGAAACTCAAGCTATCTCTTTTGCATGAGGATTATCTTCTTCTGAGTGAATGCATATCGCAGGCTCGTATGATCAAAATAAATATAAACATGGATCCATTCAAATAATTTGGCCATATCTTCAATGCAAACACTACAAATAATAATTCCACATAATTTGTTGGGTAATTCTTCTCAAGAACTTTGAATTGTCTAAAAGCATAAGCAACCGCCTTGCCATGTTGTATCAGCACACAACTCAATCCTGCCCGAGACACATCACCATAGACAACAAAACCTTCAGCTCCCTCAGGTAGATTCAAGACGAGAGCCAAAGTTAACTTATACTTTATATCCTTCAACTTCTCAAAACTACCCTCTCAAGTGTCAGAACATAAGAACTTCACCATCTTTTGAGTCAACTTAGTTAATGGGGCAACAATAGAAGAAAACTTTCTGCAAACCTTATATAATAACTGACTAAACCTAAAAAGCTCTAAATGTCAGTTGGAGTTGTAGGTCTAGAGCATTTCTTAACCATGATAACTTTTTGGGGATCCACCATGATCCCTTCACAAGAAATAACATAACCTACATAAGTCACAACATTCAACTAAAACTCACACTTAGAGAATTTAGCATACAACTGCTCCTCCTTAAGGGTCTGCAACACTAAACGAATATGATCAACATGATCTACCTTGCTCTTAGAATACACCAAAATATCATCAATAAAGACAATCATAAACAAGTCTAAAAATTGATGAAAAACCCAATTCATAAGATCCATAAATACTGCTGGGGCATTGATCAAAACAAATAACATCACCAAAAACTAAAACTGACTATACCAGGTTTGAAAAGCATTTTTTGGGATACACACCTCCCTCATCTTCAACTGATGGTAACCTGACCAAAGATCAATCTTTGAAAAGAACTTAGCACACTGAAGTTGGTCGAATAGATCATCAATCCTCGAAAGAGGATACTTATTCTTCATAGTTACCTTATTTAATTGACAATAATCAATACATATCCAAAAGGAACCATTCTTTTTATGCACGAAAAGAATAGGAGCACCCCATAGAGGCACACTAGGATGGATAAAACTCTTATCCAGAAGATCTTACAACTGCTCCTTAAATTCTTTTAACTTAATCGGAGCCATTCTGTAAGTGGGATATAAATAGGATGAGTGTTTGGAAGAAGATAAATCTCCAAATCAATTTACCTATCGGGAGGAACACCAGAATGATCATCAAGAAACACCTCGATAAATTCACAGACCACAAGGACAGTCTACTACGAAGGACCTTCAGATCTATAATCTTTAACATAAACTAGGTGATAGAGGCACCTAATCAATATTCGAGCTCTAAGATAAAAGATAAACCTTCCTTTAGTTACTATGGAACTACCTTCCCATTCAATCACTGGCTCATTAGGGCAATGTAAATCGACCCTTTTATAATCAAGAGATGCATAGCATGAATAAAACCAATCTATAACCCAAAATAACATGAAAATCTACCATGTCAAATCCTATCAGATTCACTAAGGTCTCCCTACCATTGATCGGCATCACAAATAGACTGTTATAGCCACAATGGAGTCACCCACTGAGGTGGACATAGAGAAGGGATCCAAAATACACTAAGTGTCTAAACCAAAATGAATAGCCATATAAGAGGTCAAGTAAGAGAGGGTAGACCTGAGATTAAGTAGATAATATACCTCATGAGAGAAGAGTTAGAGCGTGCTAATGACAATATTAAGGGATGCTTCAAAATCCTGGTAGGTGGCAAGAACATACAGATGATTTTATATAGTGCTGAAGCCAAAAGAAGAAGTAGCATGCTTTGGTAAAGGAGCTGATGAAGTAGCAACAAGAATCTTATTTTTCGAGAAGCAACCCTAGAAGGACAATCCCTCTGCATATGAACAATCTGCCCATATTTCAAATATTTTTTCCTCTCTTCTTCACAAACACCACGATGCACCTAACCACAGAATCTGTATGGGGGATATGATAGAGCTGATTGAGCCCCAATATCATACTAAGAATAATGATCACCTGATGTCTTTGGATAAGGAGAACTAGTCATAGAGTAAGAACCAAAATTTCCCCACTATTCTTAGACTATTTTCCACTATTATTACCATTTTCAACTGACCTCCACCCTAATCTGAATATCGAAACCTCTTACTTTACCTTTTACTCATCTGCGCTTCCCTTTTCTTTTCCTCTTTCACTTGGTAAATATATATCACCAGTCTAAAGATGTCCATATCATTGTTAAAAAAGGCAACCTTGATCTCTAAGATAAACTCACAAGATAACCAGAGAAAAACTTTAACATTCTAGCCCTCATACTAGACACCAACTCAGGAGCATAACATGGTAGCTGATGAAATTTAAGGCATGCTCCTTTTCTATCATCCTTCCTTTCTTCAAATTCACAAATTCCTCAGCCTTCACTTCTCTTAACTCCTGAGGAAAGAAGCGATCAAGAAATGCACTAGAGAAATCATACCACAAATAAGACTTAACATCCTCACACCTAAGCTACTCCCACTCTTTATACTATTTGTATGCTATATCCCTTAACTTTTAAGCTATAAACTCTACACTCTCTACAATAGTAGTATGCATCACACGGAAGGTATTTTCTATCTCATCAATGAAAATTTGAGGATGTTCCTCAACTTTAGAAGAAGTGATAAAAGAGGTCTCAACCTCATAAATTGTCCAAGTCTAGTGGCCTCAGAGGATGGAGCAACAGAAACAACCCGCTTAGTCTAGAAGGACACTAATTGGGTAAGCAAATGAATTAATTGGCAAAACTCAGTATTTATCATGCTAGATTGAGGTTCCTAAGGAGGGATAAGGGGAATTGGTAGATATCCACTGGGGCAATCATAAGCAGTGACCCTAAACCAGGATTGAACTCCTAGAGTAGGATGAGCTCCATCCAGATCATCCTTAGATGAAAGAGAAGAGTTTCCACGAGTATCAGATCTTCTGGGAGGCATAATCTGAAAAGTGAAAAAATATGAAATAGAGGATATTTAAAAACTTAAACTCTATAGCTTGAAATAGAACAACAAGAAAGGGAAACATTCCTAAATCCCTTATAGTCTCTCCCTTTGGCGTGCTACACACCCATAAAAGAGACTATACTTTATACGGCTTTGTGGAACACCTAATGACACCAAACCTAGATCTGATTCCATTTTTGTCATGACCTAAACTAGGGCCTGGCCATGACGGGTATCTAAAGTCCATCGAGGACTAGAGAACACCCCCTTGTACCTAACCAAACGATATGTTATCCCTAATACCAAATGAATTCCGAATATATAACAAGATACCACAAGGTAAGATTATAGATTACAAGATAAGTTTGTGATAGATAACTAGTAACCGGCCAAAATAACCAACTAACATCACCCAAGTCCACAGTAATCCAACAAGGCCTTCTATACAAAGAACCAAAAAGTAGTCTTGGATGGGACATGTCCTCGACTCTTGAATATGACAATGACAATGATAACATTAATGATAATAGAAACTCTCTATTTAAATCTATAATAATAATTGATAAAATGTCTAAGTCTTTCGGAGAATGAAAGCT
Source organism: Capsicum baccatum var. pendulum (assembly GCA_030864225.1). Classification (NCBI taxonomy): domain Eukaryota; kingdom Viridiplantae; phylum Streptophyta; class Magnoliopsida; order Solanales; family Solanaceae; genus Capsicum; species Capsicum baccatum. Next base: position 165,109,216 of record CM061558.1, on the reverse strand, counting down.
CAGCAATTCACTACAACGAACAAACAAATCGGGATGATCCATCTAATTCTGCATAGAAAAAGTAGAGGTATTTCTAGTACCTAAATTGAATTGGGATACAATATCCGCAGACAATTAGTGGTTGGAGCACTAACATGTAAATCAAGGATACAGGATAAAATAATGCCATAAATATCAATTTAAACCATTTCAAAATCCAATACACATAATTATATGCATATATATACATATATATATCACGTGCCGGGGTGGGGAACAAGGCTTAACATGCACTTTAAAACTTTAGCCTAAATTGTGTAGCTCAATCGTCATAATAGAAAAAGGCACCCACGGGCTATATGGGCCCAACTCTTCTCTAGATGGAAGGGCCTTAGAGCATGTGGCTCCACAAACTAAAGGGTATGCATATGCACTATAGAGGAATCAAACCTCCAGACATATCAAGGTGACTTAAGCACCTAATTATGTAATATAGTATGGGGGACTCAAACCTCCCAATCATATGATAATAATAAGGAGGACTTGAACTACCCGGTCATTTAGACCCTCGTGTTGGCAACCGTGGTATCCAGTAGAGATCCCTCAGGACCACCACTTTTACAACTCAGGTACACAACCCTCATTAAAGCCTAATTAAAACAATTATCATTCCTTCCCATTTATTGAAACATAATACACATTTAGGGATACATTGTTGGTATCGTCATACCAACTACACTTGCTAGGTAATATCAACATACCAAAATTATTTCATTATTTGAGGAAATTCATAGCCCCCTTGGTTCAATTATATATTAGTTTGGGGAATCCAACGACCTCATATGGTCCAATTTTGAAATCATTATGCTTGATTATCATACTATGCAATTGTTCAAGAGTAGTTCAATATGCATACTTTTCATATTCAAAACTATTTTCACAATATGGGGTTGAGGTCATAACCACTTCAAAACTCATAAGTTTGGGGAAATCACAATTTTATTTATCATTCCCATGAATTGTATTGATTTTAAAACCACCATTTAAACAAAACCCATGAAGGGACAATATGAAACATCACATAAACAACTGTTTATTCCATACCCTCAACCTATGTTTCAAAACCAACATCAATACTGTATGAACAATACTTTTAGAACTTATGATTTTAACAAATTTGCTATTAGGGAGGAGTAACATGCCTGAAATACTCAAGTTTCTAGAGAGAATTCCACCCTTGAGTCTTTAGGTGATCTATCTCTTGGTAATCCTAAGTATAGATGCTTGAGAGACTTGAGAGACTTTTTGGAAGTTTCAGATTATTCTATAAATGGGAAATAACCCCTCTTAAGTGTTTCATGAATGTAGGGTTTTAATTCGGTAAGGAGGGAATTTTCTAAATTGCCCATAAATTAAAAGCTGAAATTTAGTTTTTAGTGACTATGGGTCACTATATGACTCATAAGGTTCAATATGAATCGTTACCATGCGTTGTAGCCATGACAATTTCCAGGGTACCCACACATTGTTGACCCTATAACTCAACTGATACAACTCGTAATAGGACCCTATGACTCGTAGGCTCCAGTTGTAGTCAATACAGAACCCATTTGGGGTAAATACTGGACATCCTATGATTTGTACGCAATATCTCGTAATGACTCCTTATCACTCTTAGCAAGAGACTCATACTTAGAGAATAACTTAGTCACACACTTATTGTTTAGGCTATGATTAGGTCCCTAGGACCCGTCACGAATCTTTATGACTCATAGGGTAAGTCATAATAAGGATAACAAGGATAAAATTTTAGAAATTTTCAAGGACCCAAAATACAGAGTGTTATAGGAAACCTTCCTTAGAATACGTTAGAGCTTAAGAAGAAAGGAAATAGTGTATTTTGAGTTATTAGATGGGGAAAAACTTTTATTACTAGTTGTAGGATCAATTAGGACGTAAAATACTAATTTACCGTAAAAAATTAAAGAAAAATTAGGATTTTGTCGTCGCCACGACCACTGGCATTGCACACCCTTATTGTGCCAAGCTAGTGGCATGGCATGTCTTTATCATGCTAACTAGTAGGTGTGGCATACCCTTATTGCATCAGACCACTAAATTTTATTTTAGGGTGTGCCTTGCCTCTGTGGTACAACCTAAATGTGGTCCCTTATTGTTTTGGAGAGTTTTTAGGCCCCCAAACTCATTTTGAAAATTGTAAATAAATCCTAATGGTCATGTTAACATTTCTAATCATCATTCAACCTGATGTATTAAAACATGTGAGAGATATAAAAATAAAATCATTGAACTTATGGGGAAAACATCTAGCCACTAAGGGATTGTCAACATCAATATTTGAGAAAATAAGAGATAAGATGGAGCGTGCTGACAGTTCCCAAGCATACACACAAGTGTAAGTGGTATACCAAGTAATATAGTGGCCTTAAAAAAGCCAAATATCGATCCTATAGAGACTTGTTCTAACAACTATTCAATTCTAGCTCACTAATTAGATTTATATAATGCAAAAGTAACCAAAAGTGTTTTGGAATGTGTAAAACTAAACGTAAAGTAAATAGTGCACAAAATGAAGGATTTAAGACAATCCATAGAGTAATACCAGGGTTAAATCACTTCAAACAATCATACTACACTATTGTACTTCATTCGTTAAATCGCTTATCTTGGTTGTTGATTCATAAGGTTTATCGCATGATCATGCTCTCCTGACCTCTAATCATCTACGTAACTTAGACATTATAACTACATCATTGAGCAGGGATCTAATAATTAAATTAAGTTCTTAAAGCTATTATCCTACCTGTGAACCAAGAAAGGATTCTAGGTACATCCCTATCCTAGATGATAATTCATATTCCTTATTTCATGAAGGAATAAGAACCTTACTTTAATTAGCCCCATATTTTATCTTCCAATTCCCCCTCCCAAGATCAAAGGGTCTACAATAAATATATTATAAGGTCCATGAATCCTTAAATAGTTAAAAAAAGGATAAGAAAACAACCAAATATGATAAGTAAATCAAACAAAATCAATTCAAACGATAGTAATCATGTTCCTGGCTTTAACCCCGGAAAGGGGGCATTTAGCCATTAATTGACATAATCATGATCCAACTAATTGAATACATAACCAAATCTATTAAGAAGATAAAGTTTAAGAATAAAAACCCAAAATAGAGTATTTATCAGCCCCTCAAAATGGTATAAGATGTCCAAAGATCATGTACAAAGTGTTTAAGTGTCGTAGTTATAATAAAACAAAGCATGAGTCGTGTAGGATTTGGAGGCGGCGCGTCCATGAGAGCACTAGGTTGCCTGGGACATCGTGGGCACCGCTCCAAGGTAGGCTTATAAGGCACCATTACAGTGCTATGTGTGGGATGATGTGAGTATATCATATACATACACTGGAATCGGCCAATTGCTTCAATATTTGTCTAAGTGTTCCACCGCTTCTCCTCTTGCCTTGTGGTGGTATTTTCCCATGGTTTTCATCTTGTATATCATCTAAATATTATAAAATCAACTCCTCAAGCATACTAAATGATCAAACACCATATATTAGAGTTAAACACAACTCAATGTTAAAACTATGAGCTAGAAACTCAAACTAAGACTAAGCTTGCCCGCTTTGATTTTTGACTTATCGTATTGACTCTTGGCTTGTTCCAATTGCACTTTCCAAATTACAAAAAAGTTGTTCCACATAATATTAAACATTAAAATCATTAGGAACTCATTTGAAACCTTAGAATCCATCAGGATTGAAAACAACAACACCTAGCTCAAGCTAGTAAAACTAGTTTTCTTATCTAGACTCTAATTGAACTATTTATGTGCATACTTGTTTGAAAACACCTTTAAACACTTGCTTGAACACTTAAATTATCATTTATATAATCATCAACACATAAGGAACATGAATGGTCCTCAAAACAAGGCTAAATAGACTAGGATAACAACATTATAGTGTATAAACACACCCCACACTTAAAGCCTTATTCATCCTCGAACAACTCTTAAATCTAAGCATCATAAGCTGAGGAGACTCGACACTTTACTACATGAAAGACACTCAAGCTATTACTGCAATGACTATATGGAACGCAAGTTGCTATACTAAGTATGTTATGTACACAATTGACAGTTCAAGAACCCTATTTCAAAACATCCTAACCTTAAGAATTGACTCACTAAGTTGGAAAAATCATGCATATTGTTCAATAAAAGATATCATACAAATCACCCACATTCATCAAAATATGCCCTCACAATAAGAGAGTTACCCATGATCACTTATATAAATGAACTTTGTAACACAATGGGTACAAGAATCAAGTTACACTCAATCTTACAAGGAATTCACAAGTTACACAAATGAACCATAGGCTTGCCCTTAGTGTAGCACTCTACTAATATCAGAATGTTAAGGCTAAAGATCACATAGGTCTTCAGTGGTTGTAATGTAGGCTAAGGGACAGGTAGGAACTATTCTATCCAGTAATAGTGACTATTTTCCCTAAGTGCTTTAATACATCACATTATACAATTAACTCACCTTTCACAACTAATTCCACCACTTCTGTCTATCCATATCGTTTTTTATTTATCCCATTTCCTTAATCTTACTCACATACACTATCGTGGGAATGTGAAATGTACATACCATTCAATATTACCCTTTTTTACATCAAATTTATTTTACGCTCCCCTATGATAGCCACCCTTAACTTAAGCGATTTGCCTTAATTGAGGTGCACAATATCCAAGGAGGACAAGGGCCAAAATAGGTTCATTGTAACACAACTAGGCTAAAAATAGGAACTTTTCAAGCATAAATTTCTCTAACTCCTAACCATAACACATAAAAATTGCACACACCAATAACTATCACTTTAGGGCTTCAATTTCACCTTTATCCCTCTTGAATTTTAAACTACTTACTTGATTAGATTTTTACAAAAACACTTAGGATATTTGGATAAAATTAAGGTCAATCAAGGAAGGGAATTAGGTTACACATGAGGCTTCCAAAAAAAAAAAAAAGCTAAATGCTCAATGAAGCTTACTAGGATTATGCACAAGGGTAGGTCAAAAGAGAGTATGAAACATAGCTATCAAAGAAATTCCTATAACATCTCCTAAATCCACATTCTTTATTTTACTTTGTACACACACTAGGAAAGTTCTAGACATCATATGAAACAAGGAATATACAAATACCTCACATGCACATGGAACATATTTGATTCACGTAGGATCCTCATAGACTCTTAACCACACAATAGCATGAATTTCAAATATGCCAACAAATACAAGAGTCATAATCATGAGATTAGGAGTCTTAAAAGTAGTAATTCACACAATCAATATGCTTTTAACAATAAAACACTTGCATCATGTGGTCAAATATAGCACCAACAAAAAAATCTCACACTTATTCCTAACCTAAAATTTTAAATTTACCTTTAAAAATGGGAATTCTTCTACCCACAGTTAAAAATCTACTTTGTTCCCAAAGTATACTTTAAAAGTAGAGATAGAAATATTCCTTGAGGCGTCTAGGCCTAGCTAGTAGAATCTTCATACATCAAGGGGGTTTGGGGACCCCACACTTAGTCTTTTCCATGCTTCTTAGATCAGGTTTTCCAGTACTCAGACTTCCCATCAACTTGTGACTCAACAAAAACAAAAACTAGTGAAGTAAAAACTAAAAATACTAAAAATAAAACATACATACTTAACTTAGGTTGCCTCCAAAACAACGCCTGATTTAGTGTCGCGACTTGACCCGTCTATGACTTAACCATATTCCTTCATCCTTTATCTTACACTTGGAGGCCATCTTCTTATTTATTTTTGACCTCTTGAGTATGAACTCTCAAGGTCAACCAATTTTTCACAAATAGCATTTTTAGGCACATCAATTTGCATCATGTCAGTCTTAGATGGTTGTGACTTAGGCTGCTCAATGAGGAAGTACGAAGAGTTCTTTTGTGGAACAGGCTCTACCACCCCACACCTATCCCCTTTAATCACAGTAATCATGCATAGGTCTTTGTAATGAGATTGTTTGTTAAGCAGTTTGTATACTTTAAAAATTGCCTCTTCATTCTCCAACCTCATTGTGAGCATGCCCTCTCTCACGTCTATTAAAGCTCCTCCCATTGCCAAGAATAGACGTCCTAATATAACTGGTACTCTTTTATTTGCTTGAAAATCTAAAACAATAAAGTTAGTAGGAATAATAAATTTACCAAACTTTATGAGAACATCCTCTATGACTCTTTTAAGATGGGATATAGTCCCATTTTGCCAGCTGCAGTAGCACTAAGCTTGGTCTAGGATTTCCTAATCCCAAATACTGAATAGAGAGAGGAGCATCAAGTTGATACTTTCCCCTAAATCACTAAATATGTGGACTGCCTCACTATTAGAAATTTGAATAGGGAGAGTAAACTTCTCAGGGTCCTTAAGATTTTTTGGCATCTTTTGAGTCACCACAAAGCTACACTCCTCAGTGAGTTCTACTATCAAAGTATCCTACAACTTAACTTTATTAGCAACCACAACCTTCAAGTACTTAGCTTAGTTGGGAATTCCCTACGAAACATCTAAATGATCTAAATTAATGTGAACTCAGTGAACATGTCAAAGAACTTCTTAAAGCATGCATCATCCTTTGCCTTTATATGATTTTTTAGGAAAGGTAGTGGTGGAATCGTCTTCACTTCTTCAGTAACTTTTTCTTTTGAGTACTCAGACTTCTTTGAATTTTCAATAACTTCTCTAGATACCTTTAGGGGAATCAACTCTACATTAACCTCCTTAGTTTTCTTTGGAGGTTCTTTATTAAGCTCTTTAACACTCCTCAAAGTGATTGACATGGTTTGTTTATGAGGTTTAGTATCACTTGGAATACCACCTTGAGGCCTGCTATTTAGTGCCTACTGTAGCTGTCCCAACTACAACTCTAAATTTCTTGTAGTCGCCTGCTGAGTCTTCATATCTTCCCACTGACTCTTTATATCCTCTTCTAATTGTCTTTGACAAGGTATAAGTTGTTTAAACATTTTTTTATATTGCTTGTGGCCTGATTCCCATGAACCTGTGGTTGTTGAAGGTACTGTTGTTGCACATTCCATGGTTGATTTAGTGGCTGAGTTTGCCACTTTAGATTGTAGGCGTTCCCATAAATTTAAATTTGAGCATTGCTTACATATATAACAGACTCAGGATTTACAACACACGTAAATATAGAATGGCCAATGTTACCACAAACTTCACACCAACCTTCAGCTTGTTCAATTGCATTAACTGTGGTTGTAGTCCTTAACTCCCAACTTCATGTTGCTTATCTAATTTTGCAGTTCCAAAATTTGGGTGGATATAGTAGTAAATTGGTACACTTTCAACATACTTGCAATCTTCTTTATAGAATTCCTTGAGTGTGAATGCCACTCAAGATTCCCTTGATCAATGCGGTTCAACAATGTAGATAACTCATCATACATTAGCTCCAAAGCTTGACCACCTGCAGCTGAATCTAGCAAAATTTTTGTGTTATTTTGTCAAGTTCCTCTACAAAAGTTTGATCTAATACCTCATTGGACTATTGATGGTGTGGGCAGTCCCAAAAACGTCCCTTAAACTACTCTTATACATGATATAAATTCTCATATGACTTCTATTTGACGCACACAATCTCACTATAAAGTCTCCCAGTCTTGCCAGATAGAAAGAATCGGATGAGGAACTTCCGGGCTAAGTTATCCCATGTTGTGATTGAATTTTTTGGCTCAACATTCAACCACTTCTTCACTACCCCAATAGTGCAAAGTGGAATAGTTCTAGCCTCACGTAATTAGTTGACACACTCATAGGGATGAATATGTCACTGATCTCTAGAAAGTTTCATAGGTGGACTTGTGTATCTTTTTGTGAAATCCCTGTGAATTGTCCACTGCTGAACAAAAGCTGCACCATATTCTGTTTGAGCTCAAAATTACCTCAAATAGTTGATTTCTAAAAAGGGGAGGTCAAATTTGTCAGAAATAGGATTACCACTTCACTAACTGTCATGCGGTCTGCTTGTTCTTCAATAATAAGAGCATGATTATCTTGATCTTTTTTTATTTACAGAGTATGTGGGTAAGGATTTATTTTCTCCATAGCTGATAGAAGCGTTGCTCGGGTCTAGGGCTTGGTTCAACTAATTTCATATTCCTCGCCAGCTTACTAGCCTGAAAAACTATTTCATGCAAATACAAAACCAAAACCAAGCATAAAGAACCAAATAAATCTAAAAAACTAAAACTAAAACTAAAATAGTTTCCAAATTATAGGTCCCTAACAACGGTGCTAAAAACTTGAAAGCGCCTAAGCATACATGCAAGTGTACATGGTCTACCAAGTAATATATTAGCCTTAAAGAAAGCCGAATATCGATCCCACAAAGACTTGTTCTAACAACTATTAAATTCTAGCTCACTATTTAGATTAATCTAGTGTAAGTTTAACCGAAAGAGTTTTTGAATGTGTAAAACTAAGCATAAAGTAAACAATGCATAAAATAAAGGACTTAAGACAATGAATAGAGTAAAGCCTAGGGTTAAATCACTTCAAACAGTCATACTACGTTATTGAACTTCATTCATTAAATTGCTTATCTTGGTTGTTGATTCATAGGATTTATCACATGATCATGGTGTCCCGACCTCTAATCATCTACCTAACTTGGATATTACAACTGCAACATTGAGCGGGGATGTAATAATCTAATTAAGTTCTTAAGACTATCATCCTACATGTGAACCAAGAAAGGATTCTAGGTAAATCCCTATCCTAGATGTTAATTCAAATTCCTTATTTCATAAAGGAATAAGAATCTTACTTTGTTTATCCCCACGTTCTATCTTCCAATTCCCCATCCCGAGATCACAAAGATGACAATGAATGTATTTGAAGGCCCATGAATCCTTAAAAAAGTTAAAACAGGCATAAATAAATAATCAAATATAATAAGCAAATCAAACAAAATTAATTCAAAATGATAGTAGTCCTGTTCTTGGCTTTAACCCTGGAAAGGGAGCGTTTAGCCACTAATTGACATAATCATGATCCAACTACTTGAATACATAGTAAAATCTATGAAAATTCTAAATTTTGAAAAAAAAAACATAAATAATGTGTTTATCAGCCCCTCACAATACTCCAAGATGTCCAAATATCGTGTACAAAGTGTTTAAGTGTCCTATTTATATTAAAACAAAGCCTTATCCGTGTAGAATTTTGAGGTATCACCTCTATTTCACCGCTCAAAGGTAGGATTTGTAGGAACCATTTCACCACTATGGATGGAGCAATGTGGGCATATCGCACACATACACTGGAATTGGGCAATTACTCCAATATTTGTCTAAGTGTTCCACTGCTTCTCCTCTTTCCTTGTGGTGTTGTTTAGCCTTTGTTTTTAGCTTATATATCATCAAAATATCATACAAGTCAAATCCTCAAGAATCTTACATGATAAAACACCACATATTAGAGTTCAACACAACTCAACGTTAACACTACGAGCTAGAAACTTGAGCTAAGACTACGCTTGCCCGCTTTAATCTCTGACTTATTGTATTGACTATTTGATTGTTCCAATTACACTTTGAACATTAAAAAGAAGTTGTTCCATATAATATTACACATTAAAAACATTAGGATTTTATTTTACGCCTTAGAATCCATCATGATACCATAGAACAACACCTAGCTCAAGCTAGTAAAACTAGTTTTCTTGTCTTGACTCTAATTGAACGATTTAAGTCCAACCTTGTTTGAAAATACCTTTAAAAATTGTAATCACTTGATTGAACAATTAAATACTCATTTATAATATCATTAACATATAAAGTACACGAATTTCGCTCAAACAAGGCTAAATAGACTAGGATAACAACACTAAAGTGCATAAATACACCCCACATTATGCGCCATCTACGAATATCAGATAAATTTTTCATCAGGGGGAGTAAAATATGTGTTGTGATATTTTTCATTAATTAAGGTTTTTTCCAATCGATTTTTCCTAATAAGCTTTATAATAGGGCCACACTAACTGTGTCTTACAAGATGTGTGTACTCTTGTTTCTTTACTGGGCTTATTTCCACATGATTTTACTAGCAACGTTTAATGAGGCACATTATCTATTAAGGAAAATATAAGAGAGAGTGTTATATAATAGGGATTCCATGTGACATATATATGTGTGAATGTTATTAATGAGAAATAATAGTTAGTAGCCAAATTGAACTTGAACTACAAGAATTACTTACTCAAATTAGATTTGAATACCAAAGTTACTTATTTAAATTGAGTTTGAATATTAAAGTTAGTTGGCAAAATTGACAAATTGATGTTAAGCTTGACAGACTAGGGAGAAAGTTTGGTGGCATATAAATAGCCACCCTTTTGTACTTTTATATATATATATATATATGTCAAGATTAAGAAGCTTAGGGAGCAAGTTTGTGTCTTATTAATAGCCACCCTTTTCTACATTTTTATATATAGGCCCAAGTAGTAAACAAAAGTACTACTAAAATTCTATAAAGTTGCATCCTTTTTTTTTTAAGTTTGATAGTGATATTTTATCTTTATTTTATAACAAATTCTAGATTTTCAAGAAAATTTTAAATTTTTTTCATAAAATATATAGATAAATTCCATCAAAATATATAACTTGCATGCAATTTTATACAAAATATTTTTTCTTATATAAATCAAATCAAACAATACAACTTGTATGCAAAAAATATTATTGTATACAAATCTAATAAAACGTAATTTACTTAGGTTCTAATTTAAAAGCCTCACTTGCTAATTTGTATTAGAGCACTGTCCCTTTTGCCAGGCAAAGAACTCAACCAAAATTCACCTTTGATAACTTAGCATACAACTTCTCCTCCCTCAACCTCTGAAGTACAATTCTCAAATGCTTCACATATCTATCTCACTCTTTAAAAACACCAAAATGTCATTGATGAACACTATCATAAAGGAATAAAGATAAAAATAGAATGCTTTATTTATCAACTATAACACCCCATTCATTTGTATGTCTCTTTAGAGTGTAAAAATGAGCCAATATGACCTTTAGGATGAGTATAAATCATTTGGTGTGAGTTTGAGTATGTCTTGAAAGTTTGTATGTCAAAAAGAGACCATTTGTCACGCCAAGAGACCCTCAGATTTGAGGTTCGCACCATGCCACAAGTTGGGAGGAGATACTAAAATTATTTTTCCCTAGATAGTGCACCACGTGGGCATATGCTCCACTATGGGGGGCACGCCGCGCAGCCCTCTTACTAATGGGATTTCATTTTCGTTCGTTATTTTAAGGGCCTCTTGGTATTTTCCATAGTTAAAAACCATCTCCCGCCTATACTAAATGATCCCAAACACTTAATTTCACAGTTTATTACACCGAAACACATTCCATCCTTCCCCAAAGAACAAATAGAAAATTCACCTAGGGTTCAAGCTTCAAGGCTAAGGATTAAACTTTTCTCAACCTCTTTCCATCAAAAAGGCATGTTGAACACTCTCTACTTCAATTACTTTTATAAAGTGTGAATTAAATTACTATTTATTTATATTTTGTTGATAGTTTGAAGCTAGGGTTGAGGATTTTTTTATTGAAAAACTTGCTATAACATTTCTCTTCTTTATGAATGGATGATTGATCAACACCTAAACTACACCTCCAAATGAAGGGTACAATGGTCGCTATCAAGTAAATTAACCTATCTCGGTTGGGGTCGAACTTATAGGGAATACACAAATTTGTATCTCTAGCTTGCTGAACTCAACGGGCTAAACATAAAGTAAAAGGGGGGGGGGGGGGAAGGGGTTTAGTAATAATATCAAACAAGTAGCCGAATTCAACTTTGGTTGTAATCAGTCCGAGAAGAACACTACAATTATGTCCCCCTGGCTTATCAACTCTGTAGGCTTATCTTGCTTAATTGAACTGACCCACTATCTTGCATACAAAATCTGATAAATTACATACCATTAACTATCTTTTGGACTCATTGACAGATTTTATCCTTTACCTTTTGAGTCTTAGGATGTCCCACTACTCACCCTTATCCTAGATCCTTGTTAACTATTACTTTTTGAGTCTCAAGTTATTAGATTATAGATAACCATCTTATAAAGATGATACTGATTAGCCTAGACCGATAATTAATCTTCAAATTACTATTGTAATTATATTTTCCTAGTCACTACTTCTCTTGTGGAGTAAGCAGTGATATTCTAGGTAGGAATAACCATTTGCAATAACTAAGATATCTATCAAACTGGAGATAATACAATATATGCAAAGATATTAGTTTAGGACAATTTAGCACTTCTCCTACTCATCAATATGCCAAGGTTCCTCAATTGTATCAAAGGATTTTAACTGCTAGTGCTAGTGAAATGATCCATAGAATTCATAATGAAAAGTGTTAAACAATATCACAATATCAACAAGTAAAAAACCGAAGCCAAAAATTGAATTATCAGCCAAAATCAAGAACAAAGTAATACCAAAATCAAATTCAAATATAAGTTTGATAGTGTTAAGAGTGCGTACTATCTACCAAACGTCTAAAGGATATTTATAGGATACAAAGAAACCCTAAAAATCAAAACCCAAACAAAAAAGGAAAATAGAGGTCGATGGTCACTTACTTAGGCTACCTACGGACTGTATATACTACATATAGACCATATGTGGCCCTAAGTAAGTGTCAGACCTTCTGCACAGTTCCTGCAACTCTTTGGACATGGAACTGTGTCACTTACTTTGATCACCTATGGACCATATATGCTACATAAAGATTATATGTGCCCTTAGTAAGTGATAGAGTCTTCTTTTTCCTACTTCTGATCCTTTGGGCTTCAAGTTCTGACACCTACTTTGGTCACCTATGCCCGGGAAGTGGCATATATGCCCAAAAATTCGTAAGTAAGTATCCCAATACTTGAATTTTCTTCTTTTTCAACAGTTTAGCATCCAAAACCTGATTTCCTACAAAACATACCCAAAACACATCATATCTAACAAAACAACCTAAGAAACTTGCATATTTTCATCACTTTAAGCATCAAAAGTTCTATAAATCCATAGCACATCAATAGCCTTATATTAGAATATTTTCATGTACTCATGAAACATAACAAAATTAAAAAAAACACGACACTTAACTAGGAGAATCTAGGCTATATAAGGTAGTCATCGTTACTTTAAGCTCAAACATATTACCCATTCCAATATAAATAATTCAAAACCAACTATGTGTAAACTTGAAGCACCACAGTATGACATAAAGGAATCAAGGTATGTCAGTTACATTAGCAACAAATCAACATGCATATATACAAGTTACACTGCTCAAATAAGTAAACAACTATCAATACAACCCATATGACCTTACAACAAATAAGGCCCACTTACTCATGTGGAATAATGCATGTTAATGCAGGGATGGTTAAGATACACACGCTCAACAGATAAGTTCAAGCAATATGCATTAAATAGTATAGGCTTTCCCTTATTTTATTTACCTTATATTTTAGAGATTCATGTTAGTATCAATATAGGGATTTATTCGAATTGTAATGTAAGATAGGGGGAATGGTATGGTACATATAGATATATCAAGTTACAAAGTGTCCTTAAAAGTACACTAACTTTAGGGTTGACAATTTAACCAATTTCTTTTATTCCATATTTATTTCTCCTTGTTGTTGTTTAATGCACATTTAGGCTGTGTGTGGTTTCTTTTATTCTTTCTTCTTTTTTTTTCTTATTTATTTTATTTTTTTATTTTTCTACCACACCCAACCTTACATATTTTCTCATATTTTAAATTTTTTCATACCCACTTTACATTATGCACCCTTGTGATAGCCACCCTCAACTTAGGAGGTTTGCTTGAGTTGAGGTACACAATATCCAAGAAGGACTAGGGCCAAAATAGATTCATTGTAACACAAATAAGAAGATGGAAGATGTAAAAAGAAAAATAGGATATAAGGATAAAAAATTGGGATCAAGGTATTTTATTTAAAACATGGAAGGTCATTTAGACCAAAAATGGCCTAATATAAAAAATGACCTATGATCTTTCCTAACACACTATCCTACAACCTAGGCAAGACTAATATGGCATTGTTCTAGATTTAGCACACAAAGGGAACTAAGTAAAATCTCACACACACATTGCATAGAGTCACATCACAAAGTACTATCTATTCGATTCATGCAAAAGTTATCTATGATTATTTTGTCCCTAATCTAGTGCTATAACAAGATTCACAATAGTCACATATATATACATTTACATAGTTCTTAGAACAACAATGTTTGAGGGGTATAATTTTTATCAAAATAAACAAAAACATAACAACTGCCATAAATAATAAAAAATCTCCTAATTACATAAAAAATACAATACGAAACAAAACACATCACGACATAAATTTTAACCTAGATATGTTGGTTCTACAACTATATCGCGATCGATAAGAAATAAACACGGCAAAAAAAGATATAGTGGATATGTTATACCCGACCCCTAACTAAAAGACTGCACTCTGTCCCAAATGCATAAAAATAATGTAAAGCAAAGGAATAAGGACAAACCTAGGATACAATCGGCGTTCGTGTCATGATTTTCCTTCGATGAGCAAATCTAGACTGACCGAGCTGGTGGTGGTAGTGCAATACTAGAATATGCAGTTGTAACTAAATCAGCATTCCTCTTCCTATCAACAACCTCACTCTTCCTCAAATCTCATCTAGCCTATTTCAGGGCTATGTCAAATAGTATACTAGGATTCTATAGTTCCCCCTCTTAGCCTCTCTTTGTCCCAGCTATGAGGACCAACTCATTATTCTCCATGAATAACTCAAATCATTTGGGCATAATTACAGGTATCGGTTGAATAAATTGGGGCACAATAGGAGGAATGGCTGACATATGGCTCTCAGTAAGAGAGTATACCTCTGCTTTAAGTACCTCTACCTCCTTCCTAATATCTTATCTCTGTTATTGAACTAAGCCGATATTTAACCCTTAAAAGATTCTATCAATGTATACAATTCATCTCGTAGTGTCGATATCATAGCCTAGTATGCAAACTCTAGTCTAGCCTCAATCATCTCTAGTGTAGTGTAAACCCATGTCCGAATCTATCCATATAAAATCTTCCACCTCGGCCTCGATATTTTGTAGTTAAGTGTAGGTTACACTCTGACTGTTCACTAACTTAACAAAAACTAAAAAAAAACTAGCATCATACTTGAGCCAGAAACTAAAGTGGATAGGTGAGGAAGCACTGAAGATACACTTATCAGCTCTGAAGTAGAATTCAGAGATGATGTAGATATAGCTGGGTGCACTCACCATGCGTACTCAACTTGGGGGAATCTCTTTGATCCCCCATCACAAACTCCATACTAACTCCCACATCACCACTTTGTGTATCAATAAGCTCTCTAGGAACTGATGGGCCCTCCAATGAGGCTAGAGACACTATAGTAGGTGTACAAGGTCTCATGTGTAGGTCAAGGTATGCCAAATTCTTTATCATCTTAGTCTTTGCCATTACTATTACCTATACTCTCTTATCAAAACCTGATGCCTTGAGAACACCTACCTTATCACATAACCTTTGGATAAGATATAGGAATGGTATTATTATTACTTCACCAAAAGCTCTCTCATGAAGCTCATGTCAAATAATAGTTGCAAAGTCAATATCATATTCAACCATCATGGTAGCAATCAAACAATCTCCATCCTATGTTAATACATTATCCATAATAGTCGAACATAATCTATATTGAACAAGCATCCACCAAAATTTCATGAAAAAATTTAGTGCTGCCTTTTCTATAATAACCTGCCCATTGATCCAAGGTTTATCATCACCCAGAGGTGAGATATAAATGGTGGTCCATTGTGCCATCTCAAATCTCTCTTTCTTATGCTCAGCATCACACATAATATGACTGTCTCGTGCAACTCTCAATCTATAATAACACTCTACTATGGATGCTATAGCAACATAATCTAGCCTAAAGAGAACTCGACATATGGCCATCACTGAAATGTTAACCATAAACCCTCTCACAAGTGTCTACTAAAGCTAGGGCTTCTTGGCATACATCAAAAGACCCATATATCTAGGTGCAGTCAAAGCTACGGCGACATGATATAAGGCATATAATTTTTGCACCATTACTGAGTTGTATGAACCTAGAGGTTAAGTCATCAACCCCAATTGATGCCCGTAAAATACATCCTACAATAATGGCTTTCTAGCTAACCCAGATAAGTATATATATCTATCCTAAGAAATAGCCCTCTTACCCTGGCCGATCTCTATAATAAAGCTATCTCTTTCATATTGCATTAAAAGCCTGTTCACACACCATCTTGGGTTTACCTCCTTAATAGGTTATGCTAAGAAATATGTGGGTTCGGACATCTAACTATGCTAAGCTGGTGCTTGTAAAATAGGAGATGGCACCTGGTGTGAAGACTGATCTGTACCCTCCTCAGACTGTGGTACAACTGATGGTTTCTCCTGAACTACGGTAACCTCCTCAAATCGGGGTATAATTGATAAGTCCTCCAGAATAGCAGCATCAAACTTATTCTATGACTCCTCCTCAAACTAAGGGTCCTGTGTATCTACCTTTAGTGTTGGCTCTAACTATGCCTCATTAAAATCATCATCATTACCATCCTTAATAGGCTAGGGAGAGTGTGGTAGTGATCTTCAAGCCCACTTCATACCTACCTTAGATATGAACTGGATAGCCCCAGTCTGGGTCCTAGGATAAGTAAAAGCTGGTTGTTTGCTCACTATGATTACTCTACAAATTGTACAACTAATTTTACCATAATAATTGCCTCAACTGCAATATGCTTTTGTTCCCTAGTCATTGACCCTATTACACTGGCTGGGACTACTCTAGATTGGTTAGGCGGGTACTCTTACTTTGAGCTACTACTCTAAAAAAAGTCATCCTGTCACCTAGAAGGTGCAACCTTCTTCTTAGGTGAAATATGTACCTGAAAAATCAAGTGTTAGCATCTAACAAACAACCAACGATTGCAAAATTTGAAGAAAAAATCCAAATTTGTAAACTTCAAATTCTTCCTCTATTTTTGTACACCTATCACTTATTATTAGTCTTAACAAGTTCAATATGCATATATTAAACTAGAATCAAAATTTCAGCATAAACTAGCATTCAAAACTTTTTGTATTCATCTACCTTTTCAAATTCAACTTCTATTTAGGCCATGATCTTAAGGTATAATTAGAGAATAATGCCCCACACTAAGATTTTAGTATAATTCAAGGATCCTATATAAACGCATGATGGTTTCTACATATTTTTCATGAAAATAGACATGCCAACTTACTTAATTCATGTTTAGCACAAGATACTACTATGAGGAGCCAAGAATATTACCTTTTTATTTGAAGAACTGGAGAAGAACTATAACATACTGAAGCAAAACCAAATCTTGAACATGTACTTAGTTCTTTTGGACAAGTTTGTACCAAGAACAAGTACCTTTTTAGCCTTTTCTCAAGTGTAGTAAAGTGGGGTAGTTTGAATTTTAAGAAGTAAGAAGGATTTTTGAGGATTTATGAGTTTAAAATGGGTTATGGGGTCTTAAATAGTGATAATGGTTTAGTTTAGGGTTAATATAGGTTGAGGTGGTCCCAAAATGTGCCACTTACAGTTGCCACATACAGGCCATATATTGTACATATAGTTTGTATGTGCCCACTATGAGTGGGCATAAATTTTTGGCAAAATTTCATACTCTCTAGGCTTTGCATTATGATATTTACTTTGCTTCTTATGAGGTCATAAGCAGTATATATGACCTTATAACTAAGTTCGTAGGTTAAAGTCCAAAAATTCCACAAAAAATCATCAAAATTTCATCTTCTCAGTTAATACACAACTTACTTAGCCCACGTGGGACTTATGACCTTTGTGAATTGGTCACAAAGTCCCCTTACCTGGAAGATTATGAATAAATTTTTATCGCATTCCAGGAATTTCCTTTTTCTATTTTACCTTTAAAAAAATAAACATGAATAATAAAATAGTGGGTTTCCTCCAACAAACGCTTGATTTAATGTCATAGTACGACATTAATAATAAAATAGTGGGTTTCCTCATATGCATTGCTCTGTTTAACATCGCAGCACGACGTGGATACCTTAAATACTCAGAATTCATCAAGGTACCCGAAATAATACCCTTCATGATCATCAATACAATCGATAACCAACACAACCCTCATGTTGGTAGTTTTCTTTATAGTTCTTTAGACGTTGAAGGTGACTTTTTAATTATTGACTCTAAACCTGAGCTCCCTTTTTCCATATTGACCATTGTAATACCCATGGCCATAAATTGTCTTCCTACAATGATGGCCATCTCAAAGTAAACTTCACAATCCAGAATGATAAAGTCAACCGGATATATGAAGTTATCAACTTTTACCAACATATCAAACAAAATTCCTATGGGTTTTTTAACTATGCAATCAACCATCAACAACTGCATAGCAGTCAGAGCAGAAGGGCTTAAGCCCAATGCTTCAATACGACAAGTGATATCAAATTAATGCTAGCCCATAGGTCACATAAAGCTCTAGAGAATCTGGATGTCACAATAGTACATGGGATCATGAATGCATAAGGATCACCCTTTTTCTAACTAGAGAATTGGAAGTGACTGAACTATAATGGTGCAATCCACCAACATCTTCAAGAATAGCTGCCCACTTTTTTGTCACCAATTCTTACATAAACCTGGTATATCCATTCATATACTCCAAATCTTTAAGTAGAGAGATATTAAAGCTAAGATCTTTAAGTATCTCAATGAATCTCTTAGAGTTTTTTCCTCTTTCTTTTATTTTAGTCTTTGAGGAAAAGGTGAGGGCGGCTTTGGAATTTGCCTTAATATAGGCTCATTGACCTTGACCTTACCAGTATCCTCACCAACACAACCCTTAAAACCTATCTCCTTATCATCTTCTATGGCAGATGTCTCATCAACCATAGTACTAATATTCTTCAGTATCTTATCAGTAGGTAATGAGGGATCAACAATAGGTAAAACAATTTAGGTGGTGATAGCAAGACATTAACCATCATTCTTTAGATTCTGGACTATGTTACTCATAAGGGTACTTGGCTATCTTTGATTCAAAGTAGCAGACATTGGCCCAAACTATGTCTCTAACTACTTGATTACAATCATATGAGTGAACCTTTTGTTTTAAAAGTGAGAGATCAGCCTTGATCTCCCTAAATGTATCCTCCCGAATCACTTGTCCCTTTACCAGTCTTGTCAGCATTGTTTTTATTCTCGAGGTAACATGACTTTTAGGCAAAATATATATGTATCCCTTCTCCTTATAGTCTTTTTATCATCTCCCGTCACCATCATGATCCCTACTGAAATATTTGTATCTATTTATATACTAGTTTTGACCTTGGTTTCCTTGCTCTTTGGCATAGAAACCTACCAATTCTCAATCAAGACACTTAGCTTCCTTCTCCAAGCTTAACTCATATACTCTGGAGGATGAAACCTATGCAGGTACTGCATTTACCTTCTCAAAATTTACTATTGAAAATTTTTTATCAAGAAACCAAATATCAGTCCTCAGCTGCACAATCTCTTGCGCCATAGAATCATCAACAATTCATTGGTTTCCGGAAGCTCCAATGGCCTAAGTTCCAAGACCTCTATTATATTTTTGAGTATGCCACTCTCGATTAGTGAGAAAGACCTATTCTAGAACCTTAGAAGCTGCTTCCCAATGTAATCTCATAAATGCTCCTCCACTAATTGTGTCTTCCATAGCTTTGGAGCTAATGTTCAGGTCTCTGTAAAATATGTCCAACATGTTCGTTCCTAAAATCTTATGATTGGGTACCATGCTCAACTTATTCATAAAACTAAACAAAGCCTTATACATAGACTCTAAATATAGCTATTTGAAATTATATATCTCTACTTTAAGTTGCAACATCCCGGACAGAGGAAAGAAATAATTCAAGAATTGCATGTGCAACTCATTCTATGTGGTGATCAAATATCAAAGGTTCCCCCAACCATAAAGAAGCTTCTCCAGTCAACAAGAAAGAGAACAACCTCAATCTGAGTGCCTCTTGGTCCACCCCTGGATAGTATAAGAAGTGAAAATCCCAATATAATAAGCAAGATGCATATTTTTATTGTCAATATTTTAGGGTTGCCACAACCACAGCTAAGGATTTTAGCCGCTCATGCTAGTTAAATGATCAATGAATCTCAGAATGAAAATCAATAAACAATTTCACAATGATCAATAAGAAAAAACCAAAGACAAAAATTGAATTATCAACCAAAATTAAGAACAAAATAACCCTAAAATGAAATTCAAATCTTGGAATCAAATATAAGTTTGTAAGTGTTAAGAGTGTGTACCCTAACTACAAAATGTTAAAATGGTATTTATAGGATATAAGGAAACTCTAAAAATCAAAACCCAAATAAAAAAATTGAGGTTGGTGGCCACTTACTTAGGCTATGTACAGACTATATATGTTGTCTACAGACCCTATGTGGTCCTAAGTAAGTGCCAAACCTCCTGCATAGCTCCTGTAAAACTTTGGAATTTGACCTGTATCACTTGATTTGGTCTCCTACAGACTGTATGTGCTATATATGGATTGTAGGTGCCCTTAGTAAGTGATAGAATCTTAGTTTTCCTTTTTCCAAACCTCTAGACTTCAAGTTCTAACACCTACTTTGCTCACCTACACTCGATAAGTGGCACGTATGCCCAAAAATGTCTAAGTAACTCGCCCAAAACTTTAATTTTCATTTTTTCTTGTGTTTCACATCCAAAACCTTATTTCATGTAAAACATATCCAAAACACATCATATCTCATAGAACAGCCTAAGAAACTTGCATATTTTTATCATTCTAAGTTTTGAAAGTGCTATAAATCCATAGGACATCAATGATTAAATCTTTATTTGGGTTTTTTTTAGATTAAATGGCTACTCAAAAGTGATGAATCTTTATTTATTTAAATTTGAATTTTAAATGGATGAATATTTAACCCACGATTTTAAGTCTCTTGAAAGCTTGAGTTTCATAAGAAAGATCAATGTTTTTCCTGTTCTTTCTATCCTTGAATGATGATAGTATGAGAATGTTTTGAAATAGTTATGGGAAACTCAATAGTGGTTATGCTCATGATTTTGAAGGTGGGATTTTGGAATCTACAATTTTTAATAATAATAATTTTTGCATGATATGGGTGACTTGTAAGTCATGGTATGATAGTAACAAATTTGAATGACATAATGAAAGATTCCACATGTAAAGGTTAAGAAAACTGTTTTTATTTTAGCTTAAAGTGAATTATTTAGTTCACCAAGAAGGTGTTGTCCTTATGACAAACATTGGGAACCACATTTGATAATGTGGGGGAGTTCTTTCCCTAAAATATGGATGACCATTACATGCTTGCTTCACGCAATATTATTATAGTTTGTGTTATTGAATAGATGGCTAATTATATTATCTCAACCCATGCGACAAATATGGATTGATATCATGCCAGGTGGGCTTGAACTGGACCCGTATAGCCTATAGGTTACTAGATGTCGGTAGAAACTACATTATTCAAAATATAAAGTTTTCAGGTGACTACTTTTCTTACATTCTTTAAGTCACTTACTTCTTATTATCTTTACAACGAGCTTATAATTTGACTCTTACAAACTATTTTATAAATTGTTTTGGTTCCCTTTTCCTGGGTTATATGCTTGTTTTTGTCAAACTGACCATCTTCGAATGCTACATTCTTGCATTATGTAGGTTTCAAAATTCATCCCTTTGATTTGATTTAGCATTAAAATTTTACTTGGGAAGACAACTAGCACGTGGTGAGCCACTTATATTTCAGAGGGATATGTTTATTTCTTTCAGTTAGACTTGGTTTATTTAAGTTTTATATTATTTTTCTAGTTCCATGATTCAACTTAGGATATTTACTCATGTAGTTAGAGGCTCCGTCCAACTATTTTATTTCATATTTTAAGAATTGGGTTTAAAATCATTTTTGTTATAGAAATTCATATTTTATGGACGTAATTCTACCTTTTATTTATGACTATGATATTGATGAAATACTACGATATTATCTTAGGCCTCCACTATTTTAGGATCCCGCATGGACAGGTTCAAGTCCTGACTTGATCTTAGGTGTATTTATGCACCTAAGTGTCATTATCTATATATTTTAGCTTTGTTTTAAGGAGTTATTGATATGTTAGTGAGTTATTTAGGGTGTGATTATGTGTTAAAGTACATGTTTAGTGTCTTTGAGGTCTAACCAAAACAAGTTATGAATCAAATTGATCACAAAAGTTTAGACGATAAAAATAGTGTTATTAGCTTGAGTTATGTGTTGGTCTAGTATATCTCGGTGGACTCTATTGTGTTCTATGCACTATATCATGGCTTTTGATGTTATAGGAGATGATGCAAGCTGTTAGGAGAAATTCTTGTTATCAAAACAAGTTATATCCAATTGGAAAGACATTCACAAAGTGCGAAACTAAAGGTATGCCATACCCTTAAAGCTTTCAGATAAGGATGTTCCACACTCTGAGACACAAAGTAACTGGCTGATTCTAGTAAGCATCCATATTAAGGGCATGTCATACCCCAAATCACATATGAAAAAGGGCGTTCCACGCCTAAGGGTTAAAAATAACCAACTCATTCCATAGTTAGGAGACTTAGCTCTTATTATAAACATCTTGGAGGACTTTTGGGGGTGAAAAATATATGAGAAAGGCTACAATTAGGTTTATTATCCTTTACCTTTGTTTAATTTTTGTTTTATGTATGAATTCCTTCATTGTAATTTATTGTAAGCGTATGAGTGACTAAATACCCTCATTCTAGGGTTAAGTCTACAAACATGAATACTTGGCTTGTAATTGAGTTGGTTTAATATTTATTATCATGCTTGGTGGTTCATGTATTACTATTCTATGAATTTTTTACCCTTAGGATAAACTTTCATTTCTATTGTATTCCAAAAAAGAGAAGCACTAGATTAGATCATGGGATTTATGAAGTGGGTTCTTATACTTTATATAAATTTAAGATAGGATTCACATTTAGGATAGGAATATACCTAATTTTACCAAATACGTTTAGGTTAGTTCTCACATCTCTATGCAATGATGTTGTAGTAGGTCTAATCTAAGTACATGATTAGAGATCGAAATACCATAATCATGTTCTCAACCCCGTGAATCAATAATCAATGTAACTAACTAAACCAATAAGATTATATAGCTCAGTAGGATTGTTCATAGTGCATTGACCCTTGATTTCTCATAATCACCGTGTCCAACACTTTATACTATCACATTGTTTGTTTTAGAATTCTAAAAACTTAAACTTTCTCTGTGGTTATAATTTATACTAGTTCAATCTTTTTAGTAATTCTAGAATTGGATTGTAAGTAAACATAAGTCCCTGTGTGTTCAATATCTGGCTAAAAAGGGACACTTTATTACTTGCATGACCACTTAAACTTTTGCGTATGGTTGGACCGCAACTTGTTTTTGATGTCGTTAATAGGAATGTTAAAATTGGCAGCTTTCTTTCTTTTAGGTTTGCTATTTTTTTTAAGTGTTAGCAATTTAGTCTTAGCTTTTGAATTTGCAGGTGCAAGTCTACAACTCAAGTAAGATGGCAAGGGAAAGCCATTTGGTTGACCTAATCTTGAACCTAAGTAACACTTACAACAATTAAGGAGAGAAACAATCCTTCTCTAGTGCATCCCTTAAGTTCATCAGGAAAGAGCTAATGCTGCATTCATGGTTGAAAAACAATGAACTCACAGGATAGTTTGCAAAGTGTCAATCACACTCGCAATCAATGTTTCCTTCACCATCCACAAATAAAAATATAGATGTAGATTTGAGCTCAAACAGAATGTGTTGTAATTATTACACAATATTTGGTAATTCACAGTCCTATCACATGAGGATCTAATGGTCCATCTATAAAATGTTTTAGAGATTAGTGACACCTTCATTCCCGCTGAAGTCTCCATAGTATATGTGAGACTCACACTATTTCGATATCACTATAGAGGAAGAAAGAAATGGTTGAAGGGAGAACCTTTAAACTCCATCACTATATGGGATGGTCTTGCAAAAACGTTCCTTATACGCTTCTTTTCGTCTATGCAAACATGTATAGCAGAAGCATCAGTCTTAAATGATTGGGTTTTGACTCCTATTTCTAGTATTGAGAAAGATTGAATTTGATTTAATTCATTTAAGTATTTTAGTAGAGCTTGTATTCAATATATTTTGTTTAGGTTTGACTGGTTTTTAGTCTTTACTAGAATGGAATTGATGTCTTTATTGAATTACATCAATTCTTTTGGAATGAAGTTATGGGGAGCGAAAATTCATGGTTACAAATGAGATACTGAGTTTTAAGCAGAATCCAGATGATAACTTATATCTTGCATGGGAGAGTTTCAAGTCTCTTCTTAGAGATTGTCTGCACCACTAGCAGACAAATGAGGTATTAGCTCATACTTTTGTTTGAAGCTCTTAACCAAACCACAAAAATTTTCCTATATTAAGTTATAGGTGGTCAATCTCGGGAAAAAAACTTATGATGAGATATACACCTCTTT
Source organism: Capsicum baccatum var. pendulum (assembly GCA_030864225.1). Taxonomy (NCBI): domain Eukaryota; kingdom Viridiplantae; phylum Streptophyta; class Magnoliopsida; order Solanales; family Solanaceae; genus Capsicum; species Capsicum baccatum. The sequence goes on along the minus strand of CM061558.1, from coordinate 165,084,375 downwards.
GAACCAAATTTCTCAAGGTTATCCTGAATGGAAAGGTGATACACCAAGAAGTGCAACAAAAAAGACTACCAGGATAATTAGAGTGGATAGTGCCTCATCCCTAGCTGCTTAGTTGGCATCTTTTCAAAAAAAATAATGACATAGTTTAGCAAGTTGAGTGTGAATTAGCCTTAGGCCCAAGTAAATACAGTTCAGCAGGCCCTGTATTGATGTGAAATTTGTGATATTAGTTGTCACTCTACAGACTCATGTGGAGAAAATCCAGAATCAATTAATTTTATGGGTAATGCACAAAAAGGTAATAAGAATTTTGGTAATGCTTAAAATCTCAATCGGTAGAGTCATCCCAATTATTCATGGGGAAACAATTAGGCTCAGACTTAATAGTTCTAGCCGTATTAAAACATGAAAAATCACTCTCAGGCTAGTAAAATTGAAGAAACTTTAAAAAAGATCCTGACCAATCAAGAACAAATAGATACAGAGATAAAAAATCAACAACTTGATTCGAAGAATTTTGAGACATAGTTGGGGCAGTTAGCTCAAACTCAGAACACAGGTCCTCAAGAGGGTTCACCAAGTGACATAGAGAATCTAAAAAAAGCTAATGGAAATCAATCTCAAGAGTGGTAGAGACTTGATTGATAGACCTCTTAAGTAAAATCAGGAGGTACAACTAGAGTTAGTCTCATAGCGAACAGGGAAGAAGCAAGCAGTAAGTAAAGATGCCAAAAAATTAGGGAATTCTAAATACCTAAATACAAAGATAGTCAAGCGTATATAAGAAATACCACCACCACCACCATTTCCTCTAAAGTTGAAAAAGGCTAAAGAGGATGCATGCTTTAAGATATTCTTTGACAGGTTCAAATAACTTCACATTAAATTCCTATATTAGATGTTTTGTTGGGTATTCCTAACTATCCTAAGTACTTAAAGGATGTAGTGACCAATAAGATGATGTTGGGTGACATCGAGATGGTGGGACTTATAGAGGAGTACAGTTCAGTTGTAATGAGCAAGATGCTATAAAACCTGAAGGACCCAAGGATCTTTACCCACGTTATACAAATTAGTGAAAGTGACATGGTCCATGCTTTGAGTGAGTTCAAGGCAAGCATAAATATAATGCCTCTATCTATGTTTGACACTCTTGGATTGGGGAATCTACGACTAGGTTCTATGGTACTCCAAATTGAGGAAAGAAAATTAGTAATGCTTGAAATAATCACTAAAGATATTCTCATAAGGATTGGTAGGTTCATTATTTCTACTGATTTTATTGTTCTTGATTATTATGAAAATGATAGGGTAACTAAAACATCCCAAGTTTTGGTCCTTGAAAATTTCCTTGAGCTTTGAGCTCATTGCTCTATTGACAGCACATCATATGGGTCATATGGTATAATTATAGGCCTAGGGACCCAAGTCATAACCAAACTAGTGTGTAATTAGATAAGTTCTTCTTTAACTACAAGTGTCTTACTAAGAGTTGTAAGACTATGTTATGAGTGGTAGGGTTGAATCATATGTTGTCCAGTGTCTGATCTATTTGGGTTCTGTCTTGGAAATAACTAGACCATACAAGTCGTATGGTCAGGTCACAAGTGGGGATCATGGAGTCATGAGATAGACAGTGTATGGGTATCCAAATCACTATTTAGGAATATGATTTATGGCTACAAGTCATATGATGTGGTGATGAGTTGATGGGTCGACTCTTAACCTAGGATAGCCTTTTTATAGTTTTTAGTTAGGGGTACTTTGGACATTTCCCACTTAAAACTCTTCATGCTCGACATCCCTGAAACACTTTGGGTTATTTATTCTACATTTTACAAGATCAAAACATCCTTTTTACTTTCTCAAAATCCTCTCAAGCAAACATTGGCTAGGGTTTCTACAAAGTTGCCATCTAAGGGTTCAAGAATAAATTTCTCTCAGAGAGGCTAGGGTTCAATAGTCAATTTGAGGCATGTGGCTCTTCTCTCAATTTTAGTTTACTAAAATAATATTCTTAAAGCATTGTTCATGAATCATTAATGGTAGTCTTAAAACCAAGGTTGAAGGATTGAATGCATATCATTAAATATTGTTTTATTTGGTTTAAACAGTGACTATGCAAGTTTTAATTATGTTTTTGCATATGTTGGCACATAGGAATGGTGATTTAATTGAGGGTTCATGGTTGAACCCAAAGTTTGATAATTTTGGATTTGATAATGGCATGTCCTCAACTTGTTTGTGAAATTATTAACGAGAATGATATAGTCACAAGTTGAATTGTGTTTTGAACTAAGGTTTGGCATAACCATGATAATGATTGATAAAGGAATTTGTAAAGGCTTTGATGTCCATAAATTTAATTGAATTGAACCTTAGGGGTTTTGTTAGCTCAGGGGTTCGAGTCCCAAAGGGCCAAATTTATTTATGTTCCTTTTTAAACTTTTGTTTCGAGCCCTAAACTAATGTAATAATTGTATTGGCATATTATGCGCTTGTAAGTGGGATTGATATGACGATACCAATGGGATTCCTTGGTAAGTAACTAGATTGATGATTATGATTGTGTAATAAATTTTTAAATTAGGCTTTAATGCGGGATGTGAAAGTGGAGGTCATGAAGGACTAACACTAGAAACTATGCTAGTCGGTGCGGGTGTCTAAATGATGGGAGATTTGAGTTCCCTATAATGCTTATAGTAATGGGAGGTTAGAGTCCCCATATTGTATACATTGGTGTGTAAGTCACCTTGATTATCCTGGGAGGTTCTAGTCACCCATAAAGGCATATATGGATATGGATATTCTCTAGTTCATGTAGCTAAATGCACTGAGGCCCTTCTAGCTATAGGAAAGTTGGGCCCATTTAGCCCGTAGGTGCCTTGTTTTATGATCGCTATGCTACACAACCCAGGTTAAGGTTTTTGAAGTTCATGCTAATCCTTGCTCCCTACTCTAACACGTGGTATTATATATGATACATAATTAAAATGATATTATGAATTGAATGTTGTATTGGTTTTAAGTTGTTATCATGGCATTATTTTATGCCTCTACTCCTGATTTACATACTAGCGCTCTAATCTCTAACCGTCTTCAGATGTTGTATCCCCACATGATATAGGAACTAGCGATACTTCCAAACCTCTTACTCAGTGACTTAGATTAGTGCTCAGCAAGAGAGTTAGATTGAAGTGGTGAGCTTACATCTTTCAGAAGACCTCAGTTCATATTGTAGTTTTTTTTTATCAGTTGATTTTCTTTGGGATATTGATTTTGGCTATTGTCGGGGGCATGACCTGACATTTTATAGACCTCCAATTTTGTAGAGGCTTTATTAAATTACTGTGGACTTAGGTGGGTTAGTTGATTGTTTTGGTAATGGATGGTTATCCTATTATTGGTGCTTGGTATAGACATATAATGGATTACCATTAGTTTTATTATGCACTATCTTGTTATATGTTTGGAATTCATCTGACACTTAAGGATGTTGTATTGGTTTGGTTAGGTGATTGGGGTGATCTATGTTCCACGTGAAACTTGAGATACCCATCACAGCCAAGCCTGGTTCAGGTCATGAAAAAGGTTGTATTAGACCCTAGGTTCATGGTTAATTGGGTATCCATAAAGCTGTATTAAGTAGAGTCTCTTTTATGGGTGTTTAAAGTACCACACTTCTACGAGAGCGGCTATGATACATTTAAGAATATTTCTCTTTCTTCTTATCTTAATTTTTATCTATTCATCTTTCAAGTCATGCCACCAAGAAGATATGATGCCCGTAGAACTTTTTCTTTCCCATCTTAGGACAATATGTGTGATGATTATCCAACTTCTGGGGTCTAAACTTGGTCAAAGGTTGCTGCATCTGACTGTCCTTATGGGGTCTGACTTATCCCTATTTATAATACACTTGAGGGTGACACTTTAACTCAGTCACATCAAGGGAAGGTTAATATGCTGAGTTCCATCTCTCCATTAAGCTACTGACCCAGTTGGTGACATCTCAGTCACAACATTTGGGTTCTACTGGTGCTACTATGGGTTCGTCTGAGGTCACTAGAGTTGGCCAATTTATGAGGTTGCATCCTTCGATGTTTACCGGTAATAAGGTCAAGAAGGATCCTTAAAGTCTTATTAATGAGATGGAGAAGATTTTCTGAGGTATGCATGCTTTGGAGGTAGAAGGTGTATAATTTTCTTCCTATCAATTGAAGGATGTTTCATACCTATGGTACAAAGAGTAGGAACAGTTGAGAGGCGAAGATGCCGGTTCTTCCTTGAGAGATAACTTCTATAGTGCGTTTCTAGACAAATTCTTTACTCATGAGTTGAAGGAGGCAAAGACAAAGGAGTTTGTTAACTTGTAACAAGAAAGAATGACAATCAAGGAGTATGCCTTGAAATTTCATCAGTTGTCTGGATATGCTCCCGAGTTGGTGTCTAGCATGAGGGCTAGAATGTATAAGTTAGCTTCTGGATTATCATGATAATTGATTCTTAAGAATAAGGCTGTCTTGTTGAATAAGGAAATAGATATTTCCAGGATTGTTAAGTATATACAACAAGTTGAGGAATTAAATAATAAATAGGTGGAGATAGGGGAGAGGTAGCGTAAGAAATTTTAGTTTTCAAAATAGGGTGGAAGCCAACAAAAGAGTATAAAATGGTCTAAGAAAAATAGTTGGGGGAGTCCTAACTTCTATTCGACGGCTAGTGCTCCTTACCCAAAGCCATATGGTGAGCGACGTTTTTAGGGTAGTGATGTTTTTAGGGAACAAGGTGCCTAATCTCAGGCTAGTGGGGCCTAATAAACACCATCTTAGCTTCTATGCAGATTCTGTGGTCAGAACCACCATGGTCAGTATGAGAGGGGGAGAAATTGATGTTTTATGTGTGGTCAAATATGATGCAATGGGATTGTACCTCTAGAGTTTCTTTTGGGGAAAACACGGTTCTTCTTGTGTCTTAGTCATCTCCTGCACTAAAAGACGCCACTTCTGGCTCTGGCACTGGTCAGAACTATTTTTATGCTCTTACTACTCGCCAGGAGTTTGAGGCATCTCCAGATATTTTTACTTGTATTTTGAAACTCTTTTCACATTATGTGTATTGTTTACTTGATTCGGGGTCCACTCTCTCTTATGTGACCCCATTTATGGCTGTACATTTTTGTCTGGTTCCAGAGTGTATTTTAGACCCCCTTTCTGTTTCTAACTCGATGGGTGACTCTGTGGTTGCTAGAAGGGTCTATAGGGGTTGTATGGTATATATTGGTAATAGAGAAACTCTGGTGGACTTGATAGTGTTAGACATGGTTGACTTTGATGTTATTTGGGGATGGACTGGCTGCACTCGTGCTATGCTTCTCTAGACTGTCAGAACTGTAAGGTCATATTTAAATTCCATAATGATCCAATTGTTGAATGGGAGGGAAGTTCCCTATAGCCTAAGGGAAAGTTCATATCATATCATAGAGCCAGGAGATTAATCTCCAAGGGGTGTCTTTATCATCTGGTTCAAGTTAAAGACTCTAACTCAGAGGGCCCTTCCTTACTTTCTGTTCCTGTGGTAAATGATTTTCTTAAACTCTTCCTAGATGATCTATGTGGTGTCCCTCCAGTTAGGGATATAGATTTTGGTATTGATATTGTATATAACTACCACATACATCAGACTCAACCTCCCAAGTAGCCTCATCTATAGGTCATGTCACAAGAGGACCTTAACCAGTGGCATATATACAGAACACAACCGCCTATCATCCCTTGCTATAATGGAGATGTAATCCTCAATAAAAGATAGCCTCTTATATTACCGGACTAAATCCTAACGAATGACATGATACTCATCTAGAATGTAATGTCGAAGCTTGGAAACATGAAAAAAATGAACAACTAATAAAACTGGGGGTAATGCTAACTCATAAGCCACATATCGAGTAGTCTGAAGAATCTGTAAAGGTCCAATTTACCTTGGGCAGAGCTTTTCCCTCTTCCTAAATCTCATTGAACCCTTCATGGGAGACACATAAAGAAACATATGATCACTAACACTAAATCTCAAGGCACAAAATCTACGATCCACGTAGCACTTTTGCCTACTTTAAGCCGCTCGAAGTTTATCTTGAATGATCCAAACTCTATCTAATGACTTAAGAAGAAAGTTCATACCTCGAGGTCTAATATCAGAAACCTCAAATAAACCAATTGGAGAGTGACAATGCCTGCCATACAAAGCCTTAAAAGGAGCCATCTCAATACTGGAATGTTAGCCATTATTATATGCAAATTTTCCCAAAGCTAGATGTTTCTCCCTTTGACCTCCATAGTCCATCACAAAAGTATAGAGCATATCCTCCAAGACCTGAATAGTCCGCTTTGACTACCCATAGGTATAGGGGTGAAAAGATGTACTAAGGTCAACCCAGGTACCCAACTCCTCCTAAAATGTCTTCTAAAAGTGAGATGTGAACACTGAACCTCGATCTAAAATGATAGACACTAGAACACTATGAAGATGAGCTATCTCGCAAATATAGATATGGGCCAACCTCTTAGCACTAAAGGAAACCTGGATAGAAATAAAATAAGAAAATTAGGTTAATCAATCCATGATGACCCAAAAACTATTAGGATCAGAAGAAGTACGAGGCAATCCATTTATGAAGTGCCTAGTGATCCATTCCTCATTTCCCCTTGGGAATGGGTAACATCTGAAGGAAACCACCAGGCCTCAAATGCTTGGCCTTCACCTGTTGGCAACATAGGAAATGAGCTACAAAATATTATGTTTCATTCTCATACTACCTCACCAATAATGCTGTCTTAGATCATGAAATATCTTAGTCACTCTTGGATGGATGGAATATCTAGAATAATGAGCCTCTTTTTAAATCAATCTAGTCTAATCACCCACTCTAGGCATACAAACTCAACCACCAATCCTCAAGACACTATCTAAATCAATCGATGCTTTCTTTAGCTTTCCACTCAACACCTTATCCTAAATCACTCTCAATCCAACATCATCAAATTGATGACCCCAAATTTGCTCCATCAAGGATGACCTAGCTTCCACAAATTCTAAAACACATCCAGGTGTCAAAATATCAAGTCTAACAATTTGGTTAGCCAAATATTGAACCTCTAAGGCCAAAGGCCACTCCTGGATCAAAAGATACACCAAGCTACCAATGCTAGCCGACTTTTGGCTCAAGGCATTCGTAACCTCAATAGCCTATCCCGAGTGATAGAGAATAATCAGGCCATAATACTTAAGCAACTCAAGATAATAATGTCACCTCATATTAAAATCTCACTAGGTGAAAAATATGGAAGGCTATGATGATCCGAGAAAATCTCACAACAGACACCATACATGTAGTTCCACCAAAACAAAGCAAATACAATCGCACATAACTCCAAATCATGGGTAAGGAAGATTCTCTCATAGGGCTTCAACTGATGGGAAGCTTACATAATCACCATACCCTCCTACATCAATATAAAACCTAACCATCACTGGAAGTATCACAAAAGACGGTCAACGCCACCCCCTTCTTATGCAAAATCAAGATAGGAGCTGAAGTTATTAAATCCTTGAGCTTTTGAAAGCTCATCTCACAAGTATTGGACCACTTAAATGAAATATTCTTCTATGTCTACTTAGTGAATGGAGTTGCAATAGATGAAAAACCCTAAAAAACATACAGATAGTAACCTTCCAAACTAATAAAACTCCAAATCTGAGTAGGTGAAATAGGCCTAACCCAATCACAAACCACTTCAATCTTGGTTGGATAGACCATAATACCATTTTTGGTCATCTAATGACCTAAGATATAGATAGAATCCAACAAAAACTCACACTTGGGGAGCTTAGCATACAACTTCTCATCCCTTGTTCTCTGAAGCACAATCTGCAAATGCTCCTTATTATTAGCCTTACTTTTTTATAAACAAAGATATCATCAATAAATACAATGAAAAAAGAGTTGAGGCACGGTCTATATAGCAAGTTCATTAATTCTATGAACGCAGTTGGGGTATTGGTCAACCCAAAGGACATGAACAAGAACTCATAATGATGGTATCGAGTCCGACAAGCTATCTTGAAAATATCTTAAGCTCTAATTCTCACCTATGATATGCAAACCTTAAATCAATCTTCAGAAACACCAAAGCACCTTGAAAATGACCGAACAAACCATCAATATGTGGAACACAATACTTTTTCTTAATCAACACCTTAAAATTATCTATAATTAATATACATACGCATAGACCCAATATTTTTTCTTCACAAACATGATAGGCACACTCCTAGGTAATACACTAGGTCAGATAAATCCTTTATCCGAAAAATCTTATAATTGATTCTTTAATTCCTTTAACTCTACTGGGTCCATCCTATACGGAGAAGCAGAAATAGGTTTGGTGCCTAACTCGACATCAATGGTGAGGTCAATATCACAGTCTGGAGGCAAACCAAGCAAATCCATAGGAAAAACAGCTATGAACTCACGAATAATATGCATAGATGATGAATGCCTAAACTACACCTCCATATAAGAATAAAGAGATCATAGTCAAAATATAGTAACCTAACTTGGTTGGGGTCAAACCCACAGGGAATACGTGGAACTATCTCTTAATCTTGCTAAATTCAACATGTAATATAGAAAGTAAATGGGGGGGGGGGTTGCTTTTAATAGTAATACATAACAAAACTCAAAAACTTTTGGTTGTAAGCAATTTGAATTAAAAAATAGGAATATGTTCCCCTAACTTTCTAACTCTGTTGGTTTATCATGCCCCGTTGAACTAGCTCAATATCTTGCATGCAAAATCTGATAAGTTATGTATCACTAATCGTACTGTGAATGCCTTGGTGAATTTTACTATGTACCTTTTGAGTCCCAGAGTGTCACCTTTCTAACCTTTATCCTAGATTCCAGATTAGCTATTACCTTTTCAATCTCTAGTTAATTAGATAAAGATAATTAGCTGAAGTAGATAAAGATGATTAACTTATATCTATAATCAACTTCAAATTACTGTTGTGATATTTTTTTCCTAATATTTACCTCTCTTTTAAAACAAGTAATGAATACAATGCATGTTTTTAATGTTTTGAACCGCTAAGAAATCTATTAACTACAGATGATTATAGTACTTACAAGGATATGGGTTTGGAAGAATGTTACACTTCCTCTGCTTTGTTATCCAGCCAAGGTTCCCATCGTAGGTGACAAGGTCAAATTTTCTTGCTTCTAAATCTCTATTTCTCAACTCTCTGACACTTATTCTGGCACTTAAGCCATGTAGGTAGTACCTACGGGTCATAGGTTCCTACGTAGGTGGTTCAAAGCTTTAATTTTCACTTTTTTTCTCCAGTTTAGCTGCCAAAACCCAATTTCCTACAAAACACAATCCAAAACATGTTATATATAACAAAACAACCTAAGTAACAACATATTTTCATATTTTGAAGCATCAAAAGTTCTATGAAACTATAGCTCACCAACAACCTTAACTTAGGACATTAGCATGTCCTCAACCAACATAACATAACTAAATAGCACAACGATGCTTAACCAGGAGAAACCTAAGATACCTATGGCAGCCAATCATCAACATTAATCTAAAAAACATTAACCTCTCCAATTTTAACATTTAAAACCGTGTATATCAATGTTGCACAAAAATGTGACATAATGGAATCAAGATATGGATTACATTAGCAACAAACAGTTATCTATATATCCAAGTTACACTACCCAAACAAATAAGCAGCTAGCAACATAACCCATGTACCTGCACAACAACAAAGTCCCAATCACTCATATGAAATCATGCATGTTAATGTAGGGAAGATCAAGAGATACTCACATTCACAAAGAATTTCCAAGAATGTGCACAAAATATCATAGGCTTGCTCTTATTTTCTTTACCTTAGTTATTAGAAAGTCGGGTTAGGATCACTGTAGGATTATACTTAGCTTGTAATGTAGGCTTGGGGGCTTGTTGTACATATGGGAAATTAGTGACTAAGCTTCCTTAGCACTACACTTACTTTTGGGGTCCTCTTATCAACCAACTTTCTTTTATTCCACCCACATTTCTCTCTTTTCATTCTCTTATTGCATATTCAGGTTCGGTGTGGTTTTTTTATTCTTTCTTTTTCTTTTTATGAATGTTTCTTTTCCTTTTTGGGTTTTTCTTTTCCTCCAACACCCAGCCCTACTTTTTTTCTCATATTTACCCTTCTTCATACATACTTCACAGTATGTACCCCTATGATAGCCAACCTTAAATTAAGGGAATTGCTTGAGTTGAGGTGCATAATGTCCAAGGAGGACCAGGGCCAAAATTGGTTCATTGTAACACGAATGGGAAGGTTAGGGTTGAAATAACAAAATAGTCTATACAGGATCAAAATAGAGATGAAGGGATACTTATTTACAATGGAAGGTCATTTAGGCTAAGGGTGGACTTATTTAAAAAATGACCTAAGATCCTTTACTAAATGACTATCCTACAACCTAGATAAGACTAACTGGGCAAATTATTAATTCAATATACAAAGAGAGCTAAGTAAGCAACTCACACACATGACATAGGGTTGCATCAAGAGCTACCACCTATCCAATTCATGCAACTACTATCTATGATTATTATGTCCCTAATCCTAATGCCATTACGAGATTCACAATGGTCAAACATATATATATATATATATATCATAGGTCAAGAACAATTTTTCAGAGAGGTATCATTTTATCAAAAATAAAAACAAAGTACATCAGCTACCTTAGATACATATTTTCCTCCCATTTACACTAAAACACAACATAATATAAAACAAAATGCAATACATCTTAAACTTATCAGCACCACTAAGAACAAATTCCAAGGAATAGAGACATGACAACAAAAATCCCAAGAGGACATATAGACTCATGAGTATCCCTACCCTTAACTTACAAACATACATTACCCTAATATATCATACCACTAATCAGACTAACATGAATGAACAAATTACACAATATCTTTGATTGCCTCCCAATTAGTGGTTGATTTAGGATTGTTGTATGATGTGCCTCTATTGGTTCCTCAGAATTAACCAATAAACCCATGGATTGTTTCCTATGCATCGCCTGATTTAAAACTATAGCACAACATGGGTACCTTATTACTTAGACTTCATTAAGGTAGCCAAAGAATTTGCCTCCAGTTCTTTTCTTTCTACCTTGAACTTATGAATTGCACCCCTAAGTTTTTCTCCAATTTTCTACTATGCTCAAAGGGGTGGTGGTATGAAAACTAAGGAACCAAGAAATAGATGGGGAATATTGTAACTCTTGGCCTTTAAATAAGGAATATAGTTCCTTGGTTTTTACACAACAAATTCAAGAATATAGACATATACTTCCTCCTTTTCACACTCTTCCATAGGCTCAGATGGCTCGATTAATATCTTACGATCCAAACATAATATGAAAAAATGCTTAGAATGAGGTCCAATATGTCCCAACACATGAACTGCATTTTTGTTTACATCCTCACATAAATATATAGCACCATTTTGAATAGTGACCATATCTATAAAAGTATGATCAAGTGTTGAATCCTCTAATTTTAGCTCCTCAATTTTGCTTATAAGAATATTTTCAGCCTTACACAACTCATAACTAAATTTTTGGACATTATATACATCAACCTTTGCATCTTAATCTCCTTTTAAGTTATGAATATCAAAGAAAAACCTTTAACCTTTTGACTGAACTCCTTTTTTTCTTTTGACATAAGCATCAACGTGTCTAGCATGCTCTCATTAGGATCCCACAATATATCTATCACGCTCCTCCAATAATGCTCTATATCAAAAGGATAAAGATTAATAAATAAAGAGTCCTCATCACTCTACCCTTCCACTTGTATATATGTCATATCCAGAAGAGTAGCAAAATATAAGAAAATAAAACCTTAAAACTTCAACAACTCCAATCAATAAATCCACAATCGTATTCCCCAATAATGCTGCAAAAATTTTGATGAACACCTAAACTACACCTCTTTATGAGGATAAAGTAGTCGTTGTCAAAATATGATAACCCTATTAGGTTGGAGTCAAACCCATAAGTAATACATGGAACTATCTCTCAAACATGCTAAAATCACTCGACAATGCAAAAGGTAAATGGGGGCATTTTTCGTTTTACTATAAGACATAAGAAACTCGAATGATTTTGGTCATAAACAATCTAAAATAAACACTAGGATTGAGTTACCCTGGCTTTCTAACTCCCCAGGTTTATCATGCTTAGTTGAACTAACCTAATATCTTGCATGTAGAATCTGATAAGTTATGTATCACTAACCGTCTTGTGAACACCTTATTGAATTTCACTATTTATCTTTTGAGTCTTAGATTGTTGACTTACTAAACCTTATCCTAGATCCCATATTAACTATTACCTTTTAAGTCTCTAGTCGATTAGATGAAGATAATAGGCTTAACTAGATGAAGATGATTAGCTTATATCGATAATTAACTTTAAATTATTGTCATGATCTTCTTTTTAAAATCTCAACATCTCTTTTTAAGCAAGTAGATAATACAAGTCGGGTTCTTAATATTTGCACCCACTAAGTAATCTATTAAACAGAAGATGTTCATAATACATGCAAGAATATGGGTTGAGAATAACGTTGTACTTTCACTGCTTTGTTATCCAGCCAGGGTTCCCATAACCCTAGCTAAGGGATTTAATCACTCATCATTGTGAAACAATTAATGAAATTAATAATGGAAAGCATTAAATCAATCTCACAATAATTTATGATGTAAACCTATAGTTTCCAACTGAATAATAAACCAAAATCCAAGAACACAATCCGAAGATCAAAATCAAATCTTGGAATCAAAATATATGTTTGTGAATGATAAGAGGACTTAAACTAACTAAAAAATGTCAAAAGGATATTTATAGAATACATGGAAACCATAGGAAACTAATCCAAAACAAAAGAGAAAAACTGGAGTCGTGTCCACCTATGGAGCCACTTACGGGCCGTAGGTTGCATCTACGGTTGTAGGTGTCCCTACATAGGTTCTAGACTGCCAAACACCTGCAGCATATCTGAAACTTCAACCTTTTAGAACATTTACTAGATCCTATGGGCCATGGGTGCCCATCATAGGTTACAAGGTCAAATTTTCTAGCTTTTGAATCTTTATTTCTCATCTCTCTAACACTTGTTCTAGTACCTACACCACATAGGTAGTATCTTCAGGCCGTAGGTTCCCTCTTAGGTGGTCCAAATCATCAATTATCACTTTTTTTTCTAGTTTAACTTTCAAAACTTAATTTCTAGTAAAGCACAACACAAAACACATCATATCTAACAAAACAACCTATGTAACTACATATTTTTACAGTTTTAAGCATCGAAAATGCTATGAAATCATAGCACATCAATAGAATCCAAAAAAAGAGGTGAAGCAACACTAATATCACAAATATGAGCTAGATAAGACAAATATCACCTCTAAATCAAGCGACGATCCTGAAGGAAAGATACAACTCTCTTGGGACCCAAATAAAGCACAACCTTACAAGCTATCCTCAGCACACCAGACAAATCTAATGTTATGGTATTAGCATAACCGTCTAGGACAGCATGATAAGAAGCTAGCCAATACATACCCAAGGTAACATTAAAATCTACCATATCAAGGATAAGCTGATATACCCAAGTCTCACGCTCAATAATGGTCACAACACAAGATTAGTACACCTGATCTACTACTAAAGAGTCTCCTATAGGGGTAGATATATGATAGGCCTCAAGGAATGAAGTCTAAAATCCACATAAGCCTTCTATCTATTATGAGCTGCCCTTAGCATATGTCGAATTACCTAAACTCTATCAAACAACTCTCAAAGTAAGTAAGTACCACATGGACTAACCTCAGAGGTCTCAAACTACCTTATTAGATATCAACAACACCTATGATATAATGCCTTAAATGGTGCCATTTACAACGCGTGAATGGTAGCTATTATTATAGGCAAACTACACGAATGCTATGTGTTTCTTTTACTGACCTCTAAAGTCCATAACACAAGGGCAAAGCTTATCCTCAAGATTCTAAATAGTCTACTCTGATTGTTTATGGTCTGAAGTGAATAAAAAATAGTATTAAGGTCCACCTGAGTGTCCAACTCCTCTTAAGAAGTTATCCATAAACTATAAGTGAATATCGATCCCCTATTTCAAATAATAGATATGGGCAATCTATATAGGCAAACTATCTCATAAACATGGATATGGGTAAACCACTTAGCATTTAAGGACATTTAAATAGGAAGAAAATGTACAAATTTAGTCAGCCAATCTACAATGATCTAAATATTTTCAAAACTATGGGAGATGCAGGGCAACCCACTAATGAAATCTATAGTGATCCTCTCCCAGTTCCACTTGGGAATGGATGTCTGAATCCATAAGGCCTTTGATGCTGGTTATTTATCTACTGACAACATAGGCAACGAGCTACAAAGTATGCCATATCTCTCTTTATGCCAATCAATTAGTAGTGCTACATCAAATCTCTATAAATCTTCGATGTCCTAGGGTGAATAAAGTATCTAGAGATTTAGGCCTTGTGCAATATAAACTAAATCAAGTCTCTAATGATCAAACATAAATACATCTATTATATCTCAGAATACCCTTAGAATCAATGCATCCCTCCTAGAATCAACACTTAGAAGTTGATCATGGATGCTAAAAAATCTACTATTCATAGACTGATGCCTCAAAATCTGCTCAAAGAAAGTAGACCAAGCCTCAAAACTAGCAAGGATCCTTCTGGAGTCTGAAAGATCAATTCTAACCATAAAGTTGTCTAAGGTACAGATGTCCCACTTCATTAGCTTCTCAAAAACTAAGATAAAAAAAAGCTACCCATACTTAGTGCCTCCCGACTCAAGGCGTCTGTTACCATATTTGCCTTGCTCAAGTGGTATAAAATAGATATATCATAATCCTTCAACAAGTCTATCAATATGCGTTGTCTTGAATTAAGATATCTTTGAGTTATAAAGTGTTAAGCACATGATGATTCGTGTATATCTTGCAATCAATGCCATACAAGAAATGCTTCTAAATTTTAAGCACAAAAACTAGTGCTACCAACTCTAACTCATTAGTAGGGTAGTTGCTCTCTTAACCCTTCATCTTTCTCGATGCATAAGCAATAACTCATCCTTGGATATTTAAACACAACTTAAAACAACACTAGGATCACCACAATACATGGTAAACCCTTTGCCCTCTGTAAAAATAGTCAGTAGAGAAGCTAGAGTGAGAAAATGCTTGTGTTAGACCATTGAAAAGCAACCTCCTTCTTGTTCAGTCTAGTCATCAGCACTATAATAGCGATGAATACCACAATGAACCCACCTATATGGAGATGTAGGTCTTGCTCAATCACAAAAAGCCCCAATCTTTGCTAGATCAATCATAGTATCATCCTTGGACACCACATGACCAAGGAATAAAATAGACTTGATCCAAAACTTACACATTGAGAATTTAACAAAAAGCCTATGATTTATCAAAGTCTGGAGCACAATACTCAAATATTACTATTGTGCCTAAGCACACACACAAGTGTACGTGGTCTCACCTAGTAATACAGTGTCCTTAAATAAAGCCCAATATTGATCCCTTAGAGACTTGTGTTAAGAAACTATCCAATTCCAATTTAACTATTGAGATTAACTGGTATAACAAAACCAAAAGAGTTTTGAAATTTATAAGCTAAAAGTAAACTAAAATAATACGGTAAAGTAATGACTTTGGACAATCAATGAATGAAAGCCCGGGTTAAAGTACTATGAAAAATTATAATACGCTATTGAACTTTATTCATTAGATTACTTATATTGGTTGATGATTTGTAGGTTTTATCATATGATCATGGTCTCTCGACCTCTAACCTTCTACCTAACTATATATTACAACTACATCATTGAGTGGGGATGTAATAATCCATTTAGATGCATTAAGATGTAATCCTAAAAGTGAACCAAGCAAGGATTATAGGTATATCCATATCCTAGTCTCTAATTGAAATTCCTTATTTCATAAAGAAATAAGAACATTACTCTATCTATCCCTATGTTCTATCTTCCTATTCCGTCTCTCGAGTTCACATGGTCGACAATATATATACTCTAAGGGATGAGAATCCTTAAAATAGTTAAATAAAGGATAAAAAACCATATATGATAATAAATCCAAAAGAGTTCAATTCATAATAAAAGTAAACATGTTCTTGGCCTTAACATCGGAGATGGGGTGTTTAGCCACTAATAGACATAACCGTAATCAATCTAATTGAATACATTAAAAAGAAGAATTAAAGAGATATAAACCCTCAAATAAGTGTTTAGAATCCCCTCTCCAACACGCTCCAAGGTGTCAAGGGTGAATACAACAAGTACAAGTGTTGTATTTATAGTACGAGGTTTTTGCTGTGTACGGAGTAAGGGCCCCCCTGCGATAGCTGCTCAACTTTACTATGGGTAGTGGAACAATATGTAGGTAAATTTTGTATGTTTGTATTACAATGGATTCTAAAGTCAAATAGAGGTCGCGACGCACCTCTATCGCGAGGCCTCACTCGAAAGTCTCAATTTGACGTCTAAACTTGTTTGTGCACTTTCCCTTCAATCCTAAGCCTTGTGGTGTCATTTACCTTTGATTTTCAGCTTGTATATCCTATGTATATCACCATAATAATATTACAAAGTATCTTAAATTATCATACACTATGGATTATTGCTCAGAACAACACAATATCAAGAACAGTGAACTAGAAACCCAAGCTAAGACTAGGCTTGCCTATGTTAACTTAATTTTTGGACTCTCGGATTGATTCAAATAAACCTTAATCATTATAAATAAGTTTTTACACACATATTTACATAATGGAAACATTAGTAACTCATTAAACACATTATAATCCATTAAGATCACTAGAATAATACCTAGCTCAAGCTAGTAAAACTAGTTTTCATGTATGAACTCTAAGTGACCAAATTATGTACGAACTTGTTTGAAAGACACCATGAACATTGTAATAACATGATTAAACAATTATATTCTAAATTATATCATCATTAACACAATAAGAACTCAATAAGTCCTCAAAATAAGGCTAAATAAGCTTGGATAACATCACTAAAGTGCATAAAACCACCTTAGATCACCACCCCACACATAAAGCCTTGTTCATCCTTGAATAGTTCTTTACTATAAGCATCATAAGATGAGGTGACTCCAAAATTATACTACAAGAAAGATACTAGAGACACTCAATCTAGTACTACAATGACTACACAAAATGCAAGTTTCTACACTATGCATATTATGTACACAACTAAAAGTTCAAGAATACTACTTTTAAACAGCCTATCCTTAAGAATTGACTCACCTAGTTGGCAAACTCATACATATTGTTCAATCAAAGGCTTCATACAATTCATCCAATCATCATTAAACTTGTGCCCTCACAATAAGAGAGTTACTCATAATTACTCACACAAAAGTAAATTATCACATAATGGGTACAAGAATAGAATTGCACTCACTCTCACAAAGAATTCAAAAGTTGCATAAAATTAACCATAGGCTTGCCATTAGTGTAGTACTTCACTAGTACTATAATATTAAAGCTAAGGATCAAGTAGGTTTTTAAGGGTTGTACTGAAGGCTAAGGGATAGGTAGGAACTATTCTGTCCATTAATAGGGACTATCTTCCCTAAGCACTTTAATACATCACACTTATACAATTAATACCAATCTCCAACAATCTACTTATACCACTTCTATCTACATATACTTTTTCCCCATATCATTAAGCTCATTCACATGCAATATGGTGGGAGTGTGATATGTAAAAATTAGTCACTTTTAAACTTCTTCATACTGACTTCATGTTATTTACTAATGTTGGGTGTATTTATGCATTCTAGAGATACTATTCTAGCCTATTTAGCCTTGTTTTGAGGATAATTCATGTGATTAATGGGTTAAGAATGATATAAATGAGTATTTATGTGTCCAAGTATATGTTTACAATGTTTAATGGTGGTTTCACATGATTTTTGATGAGTTTCTAAGTTTATTATTATGTATTTATGTGTAAAAAGTTATTTATAATTTTCAAGGGTCAATTGGATCAAGAAAAGAGTCAAAACAATAAGTTAAAGCTCAATATAAATTTAGCCAATGCTTAGCTCGTGATTCTAGTTCATTATTGAGGATGTTGTGCTATTTTGAGCTTTAAATTATTGTGTTTAATGTTATAGGATGATTGGTTAATGGAATATTATTATATATGAAGGATTTAAAAGCTTCAAATAAAGTGTAAACAGCTCAAAAAGGCTTTAAATGGATCACTGAAGCACAAAACACAGCTTGATGCAAATTTTGACACCTAAAAAGTATTGGTAGAGTGTGGGAGTGTGAAATAGAGTCTAGGCGCATGAGACACATTAATGGATTCATAAGGAACCTATAACAGTGACCTAATGAGAGTTATTCACTATGCCACGCCCTCTAACACGTTAATCGCTAGGTTCTTAGACGACCAAAAATTATTTCCTAGTTAAACAAGGCATGGACTATTTCTTATACTATAAATAGGATCTTATACATGTTTTTACTTACTTTCGGATGTATTGTAGGATTAAGGAGGATACCACAACTTATTTTTAGGGTTTATATCTCTTTAATTTAGTTTTTTTCATGGTTTATATCATCAATCTAAGGGATTGGATGATCACTATTTCCATTAAAGGCTAAAACTCCTTTTCTGGGGTTAAGGCTAAGATCATAAATACTTTTGTTTTGAATTAAGTTTGTTAAATTGATTATCATTATTGGTTGTTTATTTATTCTTGTTTTAACTATTTAAAGGATTAGCTACCCATAGAATACATATATTGTCATCCTTGTGAACTTGGGAGAGGGAATATGGTGATAGAATATGGGGATAAGCAGGGTATAGTTTATGTTTATTTATGAATTAAGGAATTCAAATTAGTATCTGGGAAAGGGATGTACTTAGATACCTTACTTGATTCTTATGTAGGATGATATTCGTAAATAACTTTAGTGAAATATTACATCCCAGCTAATGTGTGAGCAATTGCTAACACATTTAAGACCTTTAACCAAGAATAATTGCAAACTCTTAAGCAAATTTTGTCATTTTTTATTTGTTTATGT
This sequence comes from Capsicum baccatum var. pendulum, assembly GCA_030864225.1. Taxonomy (NCBI): domain Eukaryota; kingdom Viridiplantae; phylum Streptophyta; class Magnoliopsida; order Solanales; family Solanaceae; genus Capsicum; species Capsicum baccatum. Next base: position 165,065,052 of record CM061558.1, on the reverse strand, counting down.
CTAATTTTATAGTTTAAGTGGATGGGATATAGAACAAACAAGAATGGAAGAAAAGAAGTTAAAATCTGGAGAAATCTGAAGAGAAGTTTGGCTGACGACATCTGTGATAAGTCATCATCCCTGTGATAGGCTATCACAGTTGTTGTCAGACTTAAGCATGAGTTGGAGCCTTTGACGACATCTGGTGATATGATGTTAAAGTGTGATACGTCATCATGAATGTCATTATCGTTAAACAGAGAATGGGATTTGAAGACATTTTTGTGACGACATTCGTGATAAGCGGTTAGGTTGGTGATAAGGTGTTAACGTCATTGTCAGCCTTAGACAGTAGAGACAAAAGTGCAGAGGAGCTGACGACATCCGTGATAAGTAGTCAGACTCCTAATAAGCTATCACGGATGTCGTCATCTATTTTGAGAAAAATCTGGAACTTTAATTTTATTTCCTTATTTGGGTTGAACTATTTAAAGCTTTGTTTTAGGGTTTTCTTGAGGCATTCATTCATCATCATCATTATTCTAAAGAGAGTTTGATACTTTGAGTCTTGGAGAATATTTTCTGATATTTCTTGCTCTATCTTTTTGGAATGGAACAATACAACTATTTTGGGGATTTTTCTTTGTGATCTAATCTATGATTCACTAATTATTATTCATATCTGTAAGTTAATATTCTCAATTATGAATTCAATTATGTTCTTCGTTCTTTTCATCATGAGTGTTTAAACTCCGTTAACCTAAATTATGGGATCTAAGGTTAGGTCATGATGATGTGCTAAACACTCAAGATATAATAGGTGTTATGATTTCTTAATAATTCTGAGATTTTAATTAACGTATGTTGGTTGCAAACAGTAGACACACCTACTTTGATTTGCTTGAGAAAGAAATCATATATAGTAGGAAGTGAATTATCAATAAGGACTCAAAAATACTTTGTTTAATAATCAGTGCTGTAACAAGGTTGATTAACCTGAGGTAAAATCTGGGCAATTAATAGCGATTTTCTAAGTTTGAGAGGATTAGGAACTTAGATGCTTAAATAGGTCAAGAGTCATTTGAGCATATTATCAATAAAGATAGCTTGTTATCTTAACCACCGTGAGAATCTTAAGTCACCTTTAGCATCTGATATGTACCGTAAGCCCTAGTGAACATAATTTTGGTTATTTCTTAAAATCTTGATTACAAACATCGAAATTAAAGTGACAAAAAATTATTTGTGAAACTTCAACCCCCATTTCAGGAAACGTTAAACTATCAGTGAATTATATCGCAAATGACTTGAGTTCACAACATATTCCCTGTGGGATTCGACCCCAACCGGGTTGGGTTTTATATTGATAATGATCGCTTCCACCCATTCAAGAGTGTAGTTTAAGCGTTATCAAAAATGGCACTGTTGTTGGTAAATATAGCTGTAAACTAAATGTTGTGTGCGCTAATTGACTGCTCTTTAGGTTTCCTAGATTTACATTTATTTGTTGTTTTTGTTTTTTGCAGGTTCCTTGTTGTTTATGCCAAAAATAAGAAGTTCTGAAGAACCTTTATTACTAATTAATCTAGAACCTCAGCTGATCGGGAGAATGGAAGAACAGCAAGAGGCTGACAGACTAGCAGCCTTGGCCAGGACTCAGGTAAACGTACAAAACAAGGGTCAACAAGTACATCATCCGAACCCTGACGATGAAGACTTGGGTGATGAGGAATTAATGAATCCTCAAAACCCAAGGAGAGTTGAGCAAATTACTGCACAAGTGTAGTAAAATTTCAACAGAAACCATCCAGTCAGATGAAGGTATGGTCAACATCCTGTCCATTATGAGGTTGATGACGATGACGAAGGAATGGATGAAGCAGGTGCAATGGGTGCTATCATTTTTCCACCGTTGGTACCTGGTGCGAAATTCAACATAACAAGTACTATGATTCAACTCCTGAATCAAAACAGGTTGTTCGGAGGCTTTCCTAGTGATGATCCAAACATGCACTTGGTGAACTTTTTCACCATTTACAAAACTTTTTATAATCTAGGAGTGAGCCAGAATGCGATCCGGTTGAGATTGTTTCTATTGTCTCTGTCTGGGGAGGCATTAATGTGGTTAGATGAGATAGAGCCTGATTCTATAATAAACTAGATATAGTTGAAAGAGGCGTTCTTAGAATGGTTATTTCCTCCCTCCAGGAAGGTATAGTTGAGGGACGAAATCAGTAACTTCATGTAGCTCCTGGCTGAAGCATTACATCAAACTTGGAAGAGATTTAAGAAGGAGATGTCACAATTTCCGAACGACAACATTATGGACTTGCACTTGATGGAGACTTTGTACAGAGCTTTTAACTCTGTTACAAAGCCAATTGTAGATAATGTTACAGGTGGTTCGTTCATTGACCTTTCTTTTCAAGATGCTTTAGACATGCTGAATAGAATGACCAAACAGATTCGGGCTTGGCATAGCAGGGATTCTGTGGTAGCTAGCCCAACTATTTCTGGTGGTATGACTACGGAGCAGCACAGAAAGAATGAGTAGTGAGACCAATACATAGCCCACTTAAAAACTCAGATAGACTTGCTGAACAGGCATTTGCTGTTAGGCAAGACTAAAAAGGTTAAGGCTTTGGAATCTCAGTGCACTGTTGCTATTGATGAAGAAGAGGAGGAAAATTATGTTAATAATCAGGGGGGTTTCTGAGGCAATAGCCAAGGGAATCAAGGTCAGAACTATTATGACAAGCCTAATTATAAAGATAGGGAGCAAGGAAACTGGAGAAGTAATAATGATAGGAGTGGTTTGTATGTTCCTCCTAGAAGTCGAGATGTTGTACTAACTAGATCTTGCAAGATGTCCATGGAGGACATGATGGAAAAATTATTGAAGGGAGTTGAGGCTACCAACTCAGGGGTAACCACTATGAAGAGTTAATTCTCTACCCTGAGTCAGTTGGTTAGTTCATACTCTACTTCTATCAAGCAGTTAGAGCAGCAGATGAACCAATTTTCTGAAACACTTAACCAAAGAAAAAGTGGTACTTTACCTAGTGATACAGTTCAAAATCTGTGGAATGATGGCTCATGTATGGAAATTACCACTACGAGTGGTAAGATCTTACCTGGCCCTTCTGTGGGCAAATCTGTAGATGGTGAGGTAGTTGTTGATGAATCCAAAGAAAGAAAACCAGTGGAGTTTGAGAAGCTGGATAGTTCTATTGATGCTTTTGAGAAAGAAAAAGAGAAGGAAGAGGAAGTGGTGTTGAAATCTATCCCAAGACCACCACCTCCCTTTCCTCAATGATTGAAGAAAAAGGCTGATGATGCAAAATTCAGCAAGTTCATGGGCATACTCAAGCAATTGACAATAAATGTGCCTCTGGTTGAAGCACTTAAGCAAATGCTAGGATATACGAAATTCATGAAGGACCTTGTGACTAAGAAACAAGTGGTGAGCTGCGAATTAGAGGTAGATCTCCACCTTTGTAGTGTTATTTCTACAAGGACCTTAGTACATAAGAAGCCATACCCATATGCATTCACTATTCCCTACACAATTGGGACTATGGAATTCACCAAAGCACTATGTGATCTGGGAGCAAGCGTTAATTTGATGCCACTGACTATTTTTAGAAACTTGGGTTTGGGAAATCCCACACCCACCAACATGAGACTCGTGATGGTAGATAGGGTAGTAAAGTGACCTGTTGGCATTCTATATGATGTGTTGGTGAAGGTGTCCAACTTTATATTACTTGCAGACTTTATCATTCTAGATTTCTAGGTGGACTTCGAGGTGTCCATAATCTTAGGTTGACCTTTTCTCGCAACTGAAAGTGTGCTGATTGATTTGAGAGCGTATAAGCTCTTATTCAGGATGAATGATAAAGTGGTATAGTTTGATGTGGGAAAATCAATGAAGCAGCATGAAGAAATGGATGTGTTCTTAGTAGTTGATCTATATTATAAGGACGAACATGAGGTGCCCATAGCTAAGAAACTTATTATCGAACCTTTATCCGTGGTCATGATGAATTATGATAGTGAAGGATTTGGGGAGTCTGAAGAGACCGTTTGTTCCTTGACAGGCATCAGTTCATATCCTTATTCTCCTAAAAAGCTAGATCTTGACCTGGCTAAACGACCAAGACCACCAGCCAAGCATCTATTGAGGAGCCTTCGATGTTACAATTGAAGGAATTGCCTGAGCACTTATGGTACGTGTTTTTAGGAAATAGGAACATGCTACCTATTATTATTACAGCTGATTTAGGTGAACAACAGGTTAATGCACTTATTTCATTACTTTAGAGGCACAAGAGAGCTATAGGGTGAACCATCACAGATATTATTGGCATTCCCCTGGGCATCTTCACGCATAAAATTCAACTTTAGGAGGATTATATTCTATCCGTAGAGCATCAGTGCCGTTTTAATCCACCAATGCAAGAGGTGGTTAGGAAGGAGATTATTAATTGGTTGGATGTAGGAGTGGTTTACTCTATTTTTGATAGTGAGTGGGTGAGCCCAGTTTAATACGTACCAAAAAGGGGGGTATAACGGTGGTTGCTAATAAAAAGAATGAGTTGATTCCACTCAGGATGTAATTGGGTGGAGAGTTTGTATGGACTACCACAAGCTAAATCTTTGGACTCTGAAAGACCACTTTCCAATACCCTTTATGGACTAAATGCTTGATCGATTAGCTAGCAGGGGGTGGTATTGCTTCTTGGATGGTTATTCTGGATACAACCAAATATGTATTATTCCTGATGACCAGGAGAAGACGACGTTCACATGCCAATATGATGCCATTTGGGCTATGTAATGCACCCACCACTTTTCAATGGTGTATGATGTATATCTTCTCTTACTTGGTGGAGGATACCATAGAGGTATTCATGGATGATTTCTCTGTGGTGGGTGATTCATTTGAGATGTGTTTGGAAAATCTGAATGTAGCCTTGCAAAGATGTGTTGAATTTAATTTAGTGCTTAACTGAGAAAAATGCTATTTCATGGTCAAGGAGGGCATCGTTCTCGGCCACAAAAATTTCCAAAAAGAGGATAAAAGTTAATTGAGCAAAGGTGGAAGTTATTGAGAAACTAACACCTCCCATTTTAGTGAATGGAGTTCGTAGTTTTCTTGGACATTGTGGCTTTTATCGGAGATTTATAAAAGACTTCTCAAAGATTACAAATCCACTTTGCAAACTTTTGGAGAAGGAGGTGAAATTTTCCTTCGATGACAAGTGCTTGAAGGTATTTGAATGCCTTAAAAAGAAACTGATTGAGGCCCCTATTGTTATTGCACCTGACTGGGCAAAACCATTTGAGCAAAAAGAGGGACAAACTATTTCATTCAATATATTACACCAACAAAGCAATGAATGGAGCAAACAAGAATCACACCATCACTGAACAGGAACTTCTGGCTGTAGTGTATGCTTTTGAGAAGTTCAGAGCTTATCTACTTGGGACCAAAGTAGTGGTCCACACCGACCATGCTTCCTTGAGGTATTTGATGGCTAAGAAGGATGCTAAACCAAGGCTGATTAGATGGGTATTGCTGCTGCAAGAATTTGACTTTGAGGTAGAGGATAGGAAAGGTTGTGAAAATCAGGTTGTAGACCATCTATCTAGAATGGAAGGTGAACAGGAAAGTATTGATGATATGAAGATAAATGATGCATTCCCTGATGAGGAGATCCTGGCTGTCGCTATGGAAAAATTGCCTTGGCATGCAGATTATGCAAATTATGTGACACATTACTTCTGGAATGAGCCGTATCTTTTTCGGCAATGTGTAGACAATATTATAAGGAGATGCGTGCTGGAAGTAGATGTATTATGCATATTGGAAGCATTTCATGCTTTCCCAGTTGAGGGTAACCATGCAGGTGACCGAGCAGCTAGGAAGGTGTTGCAGAGTGGCTATTATTTGCCAATATTGTTCGAGGATGCCCACGAGTTTTTTCTAAAATGTGACCAATTCCAGAGGCAGGGGTTAGTCTCTAAAAGACATGATATTCCCTTGGCTAAGATACTTGAAGTGGAATTATTTGATGTCTGGGGCATTGATTTCGTGGGTCTTGTTGTAAGATCGTATGGGATGAGATATATTTTGGTTTCTATTGACTACGTCTGAAAATAGGTTGAAGCCATGACCTTGTCTGATAATGAAGTGAAGAGGGTTATTGTTTTTCTCAAGAAAAACATCTTCACTTGCTTTAAAGTACCACGTATTATCATAAGTGATAGAGGATCTCATTTTTACAACAAAATATTTTGAGCAACTTCGGTAAAATATAGGGTGAAACAGTGAGATTAAAGCCATCCTAGCCAAAATGGTGAATGCTAGCCGAAAAGATTGGTCTCAAAAGGTTGATGATGCCTTATGGGCATATCGAAATGCTTTCAAGACACCCATTGGTCATTTAGTCTATGTAAAAGCTTGCCACCTACCAATAGAGCTGGAGCACAAGGCCTTATGGGCACTTAAAAGGTTAAATCTTAATTGGAAGGAAGCAACAGAGCTGAGACTAGGGCAATTGAATGAGATGGATGAATTCTATCTCAGGGCATATGAATGAGAAGATCTGTATAAAGAAAAGATAAAAAAGTACCATGATTAGAGAATAGAGAAATGAGTATTCCAAAAGGGTGACTTGGTGCTTCTTTTCAATTCCAGACTCAAATTGTTTCCAGGTAATCTTAAATCTAAGTGGTCAGGCCCTTTTAAAGTTAGTCAAGTCCACTCATCTGGAGTAGTGGAACTCGAAAATGAAGACGGCAGTACCTTCAAGGTAAATAGGTAATGTGTCAAGCTTTACATTGTCCCAAAAGAATCAGTGAAAAGTATCACCATTATCTGTCTCGATGAATTCTGAAGTAATCGAGATACTTGAGTCGTACAATGATGTTTAATCAGGCACTACAAGGGAGGTAACCCATGATCCCCGAGATTGATCCATTCCAGGTATACTCTAACCCTTAGTTTAGTTTTGCTTTTATATTGAGTTGAGGGTGTGGGGTAGTCTGTTGTTGTAATATATTTTATGGTAACTAGAAGAAATACAAGTACAAAAAGTAGTTTACATATTTTTGATTAATTTTTAAACACCTCTCCAAAGTTTTGTTTGCAAAGACTATGTGAATTACATTTACATATGACCATTGTGAATCTTGTTGTGGCATTAGTTCTAGCTGCTTGATGATCATTGCTGAACTATTGCATTAACTAGATAAGTGGTGTCCTGCGATATACTTGTGTGCCATGTGTGTGTGAGGAACTACGTAATTCCCTCTGTATGCTAAAGCCAGAACTTTCCTCGTTAGTCTTACCATGGTTAAAGGATAGGGGTTATGAAAGAATCATAGGTCATTTTGTTGATTAAGCCACTTTTAGCCTAAATAGCCTTCCCTATGTGCATCATACCCCTTGATCCCTGTTTTGAGCCTAATTAGCTTATTTCTTTCTTATGACACCTTTCACCTTCCCATTTATACCATAATGAACCTGTTTTGGCCCTGATCCTCCTTGGACACTATGCACCTTGACCTAGGCAAAGAACCTAAGTTGAGGGTGGCTATCATAGGGGTGCATGGTGTAAGATGAGTATGAAAAAGGGTAGAATAAAGGAAAAAGAATAAAAGTTGGGTACAATTCTAAAAAAAAAGAGAGGCACCCAACTTGAATATATGTGATCAATAGAAAATAAAATGAAAAAGAGGTTAGTAAGTGAGCCCTAAGAGAGTAGCGTATTGTTAGGGAGGCATAGTCACTTTAAATGCCCTTGGATATCATACCATCCCAAGCCTACATTATAAGCTTAAAAGAAGTACTATAGTGATCCTAGCTGGCCTATCTGAAGGTTTTGGTAATGAAAATATGGGCAAGCCTATGGTACTTGACATAAACTGATTAGAACTTTGTTTTGAGAGTGAGAGTCTTTTGATGATCACCACGTTTACATTTTTGGTTTATTATATGCGAGGAGGGGGACTTCTTTATTTTGAGGGCACAATGTTATTATTGTTAGCTACTTGCTTGTTTAGATAGTGCATCATTGGTATTGGAATAGTTGTTGTGGCTAAGATTAATGCCATTGCTTAAGTCCTTTATGTTACATTATTGTTCTTCAATGTCATACACAGTTGGTTTTAATTGGATTGCACTTGGAGGTGGTAACTATGTTTTGAGCTTAAAAGAGAAAATTGGCTACTGAATGTGCTATGTATTCTCTTAGTTGGGCTGAGTTGCATGAGGACAAGAAATTATTTTAAGTTGAGGTTGTTGATGTGTGAGCAATTGCTAACACTTTAAGACTTTTAACCAAGAATAATTGCAAAGTCTTAAGCAACTTTTGTCATTTTTGAATTTTTTATGTCTGATTTTATAATTTAAGTTGATGGGATAAAGAACCAACAAGAATGGAAGAAAAGAAGTTGAAATCTGGAGGAATATGAAGAGATTTGAGGCTGATGAAATCTGTGATAAGTCACAGCCCTATGATAGGCTATCACAGTTTTCATCAGACTTAAGCATGAGTTGAAGCCTGTGATGACATCTGGTGATATGACGTCAAAAGTGTGATACGCCGTCATGAATGTTGTCATCCTTAAATAGAGAATAAGAGTTAAAGGCATTTTTGTGACGACGTTCATGATAAGCCATCAGGTTGGTGATAAGGAGTCAACGTCATTGTCAGCCTTAGACAACAGAAGCCAAAAGTGCAAAGGAGCTGACGACATCTGTGATAAGCCGTCAGACTCCTGATAAGCTGTCACAGATGTCGTCATCTATTTCAAGAAAAAGCTTCTACTTTAATTTTATTTCCTTATTTAGGTTGAACTATTTAATGCTTAGTTTTAGGGTTTTCTTGAGGAATTCACTCATCATCATCATTATTCTAAAGAGAGTTTGATACTTTGAGTCTCGGAGAATATTTTTCGATATTTCTTTCTCTATCTTTTTGAATTCAAATAATACAACTATTTTGGGGATTTTCCTTTGTGATATAATCTACGATTCACTAATTATTATTCATCTCTGTAAGTTAATATTCTCAATTATGAATTTAATTATGTGTTTCATTCTTTACATCATGAGTGGCTAAACTCCGTTAACCTGAATTATGCGATCTAGGGTTAGGTCATGATGATGTGCTAAACACTCATGATTTAATAGGTGTTAGGATTTATTCACAATTCTGAGATTTTAATTAATGTCTATTGATTGCAAACAGTAGACACACCTACTTTGATTTACTTGAGAAAGAAATCATATACAGTAGGAAGTGAATTATCAACAGGGACTGAGAAATACTTCGTTTAATAATCAGCATTGTAACAAGGTCGATTAACCTGAGGTAAAATCTGGGCAGTGAATAGCAATTTCCTAAGTCCAAGAGGATAAGAAAATTCGATGCTTAAATAGGTCGAGAGACATTGGAGCATATCATCAATAAAGATAGCTTGTTATCCTAACCACCGTGAGAATTTTGAGTCACCTTTAGCATCATTCATGTACCGTAAGCCCTAATGAACATAATTTTGGTTATTTAATAAAATCTTGATTACAAACCTCGAAATTAAAGTGACAAACAATTATTTGTGAAACTTCCCCCATTTCAGGAAACGTTAAACTATCAGTGAATTAAATCGCAAACGACTTGAGTTCACACCATATTCCTTGTGGGATTTGACCCCAACCTACTTGGGTTTTATTTTGACAACGATTGCTTGCACCCATTCAAAAGTGTAGTTTGAGCATTATCACCCGCTCAACGATGTATTTGTAAGGTTTAACTTGGGTAAAAGATTAGAGATTGGGAAATTATTATCATGCAATTAACCCCACGAATCAACAACAAAGATAAGTGATTTACCGAATGAAGTGCAACAAAGTAGTATGATTATTCGTAAGTCGTAACCCTGGGCTTCTATCTATAGATTGTACTAATTCATCACATTTATGCATTAGTTTAGTTTATTTTTAGTTTACAATTCTTAAACCTTCTTATTTACTTTTTCTCAATCATTGAACTAGAATTGAATAAGCGGCGAATGCAAGTCCCTGTGAGATCAATACTTGGGCTTTCATGAGGCCACTTTACTACTTGATAAGACCACGTACACTTGCGTGTGCACTTGGGAGCTCTCATGTACCCCTATGATAGGCACCCTCAACTTAAGAGATTTGCCTTTTTTGACGTGCACAATGTCTAAGAAGGACCAGGGACAAAACAGGTTCATTGTAACACTTGGGCTAACAACTGGAATTTCTTTAGCATAAATTTCTCTATCTCCCATCCACAACACATCAATTGCACACACACCAATAACTACTACTTTAGGGCCTCACTTTCACCTTTCTCCTACTAGAATTCCAAACTCCTTACTCAATTAATTTTATACTAAAGCACTTAAGAGCTTTCGATCTAATTAAGGTATATTAAAGAAGGGGATTTAGGATACAAATAAGGCTTTTAAAGAAAAATCTAAAGTCTTAGCGAGGCTTACTAGGATTATGCACAAGGGTAGATCAAAAGAAGGTATGAAACAAGGCTATCGAAGAAAGGCCTATATCGACTTCTAAACCCACACTCTTCATTTCACTTTGTAAACACACTAGCTAAGTTCTAGCATCAAATGCAACAATGAATATAGAAACACCTCACATGCACATCGTACATGCTTAAATCAAGTAGGATCATTATAGACTCTCAACCAAACAATCACGTGAATTCAACATTAAGTCAACAAGTACAAGAGTCATATTCATGAGCCTAGGATGCTCAAAAGTAGTAATTCATACAATCAACAAGCTCTTTACAACCCAAACACTTGCATCATATAGTCAAATATAGAACCAATAAGAATTCTTATTTATTCCTAACATAAAATATTAAAATTACCACTAAAAATGGGAATTTCCCCACCCCACATTTAAATATCTACTTTGTCCCCAAAGTATACTTTAAAAGTAGAGATAGAAATACTCCCTGAGGCCTCTAGGCCCAGCTAGTAGCATATTTAAATATCAAGCGGGTCTGACGACCCCTCACTTAGTCTTCATGATGCTCTTTAACTGAGATTTTCCAGTACTTAGACTTCCCATCAACCTGTGACTCGACAAAAACAAAAACTTGTGAAGTAACAATTAAAATGTACTAAAAATAAAACATACCTAAACTTGGGTTCCCTCCCAAGCATCGCCTAATTTAGTGTCACGGAATGACCCACATTATTCTTAGCCATATTCCATCATCTTCTTTCTCCTACTTGGAGTCCATCCTATATTTTATTTTAGACCTCTTGAGTGTGCACTCTTAAGGCTAACAGATTTATCAACAATAGCCTTTTCAGGCACATCAATTTGCATCATTTCGGTTTGGGGTGGTTGTTGCTTGGACAGCTCAATGAAGAAGTCCAAAGAGGTCGTTGGTGGACTTAACTTTACCACTCACACTTATCTGATTCAATAATGGTAATTATGCATAAATTATTATAATGGAATAGTGTTTTGAACACTTTGTACACTTGAAAAACAACCTCTTCAACATCCAGCCTCATTGTGAGTGTGCCCTCATATAATAGGTAGCTATAGTGAGAACGTTGGAAACCCTCATATAAAGGGTTAATCCACCTCATCTACCTTCATATAACAGGCTATGATGTCTCAACCTATGCTGGCTACGTAGTTTTGGAATGCAAAGATTGCTTCTAAGAATCACACCCTCATATAACAGGTGGGTTCCTATCTTGGGTTCACTTGGTGCTAATTTCTATTCCTATCTGAATAGACACTGAACATGATTAACTGAACTGAACTGGACTGAGTTAACTGAGTTTTATTGACTGACAGAATACTACTAAGATTATTAAGTTTTCCTGAGTCACGAGACTGACTAAATTCTATGGATCATGGCTTGACTGAGAGTATCTTAAAAATATGACATTGGCTCTAGGTATACAACTAAATTGTTAGGTACAAGTACCCCCTGGACTCGATAGCATGAAACTGACAAAGCATGACTTTTTTGAATACATGACCAACACCACAATCGGTAATACAATAAGTTGGAGATTTCATGAAGTAGAAGTTCTAAAGCACCACAAGGGTTACACATGTATCCTTAATTCACTGACTAAGACATTTCATCAAACATTTGACATGCATAAACTTGTACATAAATGGGGATTTCATATTATCATACTAGTATGGAACTTTTCCTTCACATAGGTATTTAATCGAACACATGGGAAGCATGCTTTTTTTATACAATCACCAACACATTTAATAATCATGGATACATCAATCAACGCGTAAATTTAAGGGTTTCTCATGATTATTATACAAATCACCCACATCCTAGAGTAAATCATTGGAATATATAATTTCAAACATGAATCAAAATCCCACAGCATCATGAACATGAATTTTAATTCAATTTAAATCATGAACATTCATAAATACAGAAATCCTTGATTTTGAAAAGAGATTCTTGAGCTTCATGGGTGAAAGGGACCCATGAATCAAAGCATGATATACCTGGGTTGTGAGTTTCATAAAGTTCTTGGACTTCAAGAACTTGAATTTATTAGTTTTCTGAAGAAGGATTTGGATCTTGTTCTTGGGGATTATCTTTGAGAGAAACCCTAATTTGATGTTGTAGATGGATAATGAACTCATGTGCCTTGATTTGATATAATTAGAGGTTAAAATGGGTGGGAAAAGACCTAAATTCCCTTTTAAAAATAACTTTTAAATAACTGAATGAACTATGCAATGGTGGGTGCGATGGTCCATCGTGGGTCGATGGTTCATCGGTCCTGACCGTCGCACCTGGGAATAATAGGGGTTCACTACCTCTCCTACAATGGCTTGGGCGATAGTCCATTGGCCTGAGCCATCAACCTTGGGAATAATGTGGTCTCACTACCTCTGCTGTGATGGGTTGGGCGACGATCCGTTGCTAGCTCGACGGTCCATCGGCTCTCACCATTGTACCTGAGCAGTTTCGACTGCTTTTTGTATTTCGGTCATAACTTTCTACCTCGATACCAAATTTAGATGAAATTGGTATTGTTGAAAAGCTAATGAAATTTCCCACTCAACAAAAAGTCAAAATATTAAAAATTCCATGCGTAAAAAAATGGATTTATCTTTTAAAGTAAGCTTCTAACATTCTTGGGATAATTTCAAGCTAGATAGAAGTACAGGGTATTACAATATCTCTTACTTGGAAACATTCATACTCGAATGAGACTTATTAACATGGGAGAAAGGATAAGATAAAGTACATACTGAACATAAACAACTGAAACATGACTTCATGACAGACATGACTGATAACTGAATATATCATACTGAATATGCATAGCTGATGCATGTGTAACTGACTCATAAATGCATGACTGAGTATTCTGAGGAACTAAGTTTCTCATAATGAGAATGCATATCTGATGCATGATTATATAATTGAACTGGTGTGTGAATGCATGACTGAATATGCAATGGTGTTTAATACCAAGTTTCTAATGGAGTTCTAAACATCAAATGGATACCAATCGAGTCACTGAAATCTGAACATGAAACTAAAAAAAATAAGGAGAACTATTACCTTGAGCTTGATGCAGAGAAGAGGTGAGGGTACTTGGTTCACATATCTGCTTCTGCTTCCCAAGTAGCTCTCTCAAGGGACTGATTCTACCAAAGAACTTTGACTAGAGGGACATCTTTGCTCCTCTGTTTGCGAGTCTGCTAGTCAAGAATTTTGACTAGAATCTCTTTATAAGAGAGGCTATTTTGAATATCTATGCTCTGAATAGGGACTATGACTGTTGGGTCTCCTATGCATTTCTTGAGAAAAGAAACATAAAAGACTGGATGAACTGAGGCTAGATCTGAAGGTAATTTGAGCTCATAACCTACCTTGCCGAATTGACTATGAATTTTGAAGGGACCGACATATCAGGGACTAAGCTTTCCCTTCTTGCCGAATTTCTTCACTCTCTTAATGGGAGAGATATTTAGATAGACATAATCTCCAATCTCAAACTTGAGATCCTTTCTGCGTATATCTAAATAAGACTTCTCTTGGTTCTGAGCAGCCCAGAGTTTTTTTCTAATCAACTAAAATTTTCTAAGGCATCGAATACTAAGTTTGGCCCTATAACTAAGGCCTCACTAACTTCAAACCAACCGACTGGAGATCTGCATCTCCTGCCATAAAGAGATTTGAATAAAGCCGTCTTAATACCGGAATGATATCTGTTGTTGTATGCAAACTCAATCAAAGGCAAGTGGTCATCCTAACTACCCTTGAAATCAATTGTTCACACTCACAATATATTTTCTAAATTTTGAATGGTCCTTTCTTCTTGACCATCTATCTGAGGATCAAAGGCAGTACGGAGATAATCTTGGTTACCAAGACCTTTTTGGAATGCTTTCTAGAAATAAAAGGTGAACTAGGTACCTATGTATGAGATAATACATAAAAGAACACCATACAGTGTAACCAATTCTTTGATGTAGAGTTTGGCGTAATCCTCGGCTGAATAAGAGGTATTAACTTAAAGGAAATGAGTTGATAAACTGAATCATGTTGGCGATGAGTATGAGGCAAACCCATCACAAAGTCTATGTTCACTTCTTCCCACTTCCAAGTAGGAATACTGAACCCCTGCATGGGCCCTCTAGGCTTCTAATGCTCTATCTTAACCTACTGACATGTAGAGCACTTAGCCACAAACTCTGGAATATCTCTTTTCATCCCACTCCACTAATAGATTTCTCACAAGTTGCGGTTCATCTATATGGCCCCTAGATGAATAGAGTAGCGCACCATCTGCTTCTGTGAGAAATTGCTGACTTAAGTTGTCTACACCTAGAATACACAGACAACCATAACAACACTATACACTATCTCCCCCTTGGGAGAAAACCTCTACTTTCTGATCCTTGACTGACTTTTTTAACTTAAAAAGGTTGGGATCTGTATCTTGCTTTTCTTTCACCTAAAAAACTAGAGATTATTCTAAACTACTCTAAACCCATATGTTACCCTCCTCTAAATCGACTAAGCAAATGCCTAGTTTGGAAAATTGATGGACTTCCTGAGCTAGCTTCTTCTTACTTCCCTTAAAATGAGCAATACTACCCATAGACAGTCTACTGAGAGTGTCATCCATAATGTTGGCCTTGCCCAAATGATAAAGTATAATTTGACAAATATTGAGATCTTTCTGACAAAATACATACTGAAGGCTCTTATGATCTGTGAACACATCTACATGAACTCCATAAAGATAATGCCTCCAAATCTTCAAGACAAAAACTATGACTGCTAACTTAAGATCATGAGTAGGATAATTATTTTTATGGGGTTTAAGCTGTCTAGAGGCATAGGCTATGACCTTACCATGTTTTACGAGTAAACAACCCAAACCTACTCTGGATGCATCATAATACACTACGAACCCATCTGGACCTTTTGGTAGACCTACGACTGGAGCTCAGGTGAGTCGAGTCTTTAACTCCTAAAAACTCTTCTCGTAAGGATCTGACCACTGAATCTTGACTTTCTTCTGAGTCAATATGGATATAGGGGATGCAATAGAAGAAAATTCCTCAACAAACCATCTGTAATAGCCATCCAAACCTAAGAAACTCCTGATATCTGATGGAGAGATAGGTCTAGTACAATTTTTTACCTCTTTGGTCTTTTAAGGATCAACCCTAAGGTCATCATCGGAAATTATATGACCAAGTAATGCCATTGACATTATCCAAAATTTGCACGTACTAAATTTGGCAAAAAAACTGATGATTTGTAAGAGTCTACAATACTATTCTAAGATGGTCTGCATGATCACGCTCACTGCGGGAATAAAAAAAGATGTCATCTATGAAAACTATGATGAACATATCCAAGTACTTCTTAAAAACATAGTTCATCAAGTCCATGAAAGCTACTGGGGCATTAATAAGACCAAAGGACATAACTAATAATTCAAAGTGACCATACTAAGTACAGAAAGCTATTTTTTGAATGTCACATTCTCTGACTCTGAGCTGATGGTAGCCAGATCTAAGGTCTATCTTAGAGAAATAACTAGCACCCTAAAGTTAATCGAACAAGTCATTGATTTTTGGAAGAGAATACTTGTTCTTGACTGTGACATTAGTGAGCTGATGGTAATTAATACACATTTTGAAACAACCGTCCTTCTTGCTCATGAATTAGACTAGTGCTCCCGACGGGGACACGCTGGGTCTGATGAATGCCTTATCTAAAAGATCCTTCAACTATTATTTTAGTTCTTTGAGTTCTGCTATTGCCATTATGTATGGCAAAATAGATATAGGTTGAGTATCTGGAAGAAGATCAATGCTGAAGTCTATTTCCCTTTTGGGAGGAATTCTTTGAAGATCTTCGGGAAAGACATCTGAATATTCATTTACGACTAGGACTGATTCGAGACTGGGAGTTTTAGAACTAGTTTCCTTAACTCGAATAAGATGATAGACACATGCTTTATATATTATTTTTTGTGCCCAAAGGTAGGAAATAAGTTTACCTCTGTAAGCTGAAGTACTACCTCTCCACTCTAAGATGGTTTATTTGGAAACTGGAACTGGACTATTCTATTTCTGCAGTCGACAGTAGCATAGTAGAAATAAAGACAATCCATGCCGAGAATGACATCAAAATTAGTCATCTCTAATTCAATTAAGTCTGCTAAAGTGAGTCTTTGAAATATCATAATCGGGCAGTTCTTGTATACCCGTCGGGCTATGATGGTTTTACCCACTGGGGTAGAGACTGAAAAGGGCTCTGCTAAAATTTTTGTACTGACTTCAAAATCAACTACTATATAGGGAGTAAGAAAATACAGAGAAGCTCCTAGATCTAGCAAAGCATAAACATGAACATAAAAAATCTATAACGTACCAGTAATCATATTAGGATAATTTTCCTGATCTTACTGGGACTGGACAACATAAAGTCAATTTGGACGTTTCCCATAAGTAGTACTAGAGGTGGCACCCTACTGATTTAGGTGAACAAACTGAGTTGGGGAATAGTTTTGCTAACATTGAGGACCTGGCTAAGGATAGTCTCTGTCTTTGTGGCCTAGCTTGCCACATCTGAAACAAATACCACTTCCAGCTTTGGAAATACCTTGATGGTGCTTGCCACAAGTCTGGCAAAGAGGATAAGAGAGGGCACTACTAACACCACCTTGAGACTTAGAGCCTGACGCTCTATCTCTATTACCGTATCTGAATCTAGGATCTTGAGCACTAGCTGAAGAAGGAGCTAGAAATGATGACTTATGATGAAACTGATAATGGTTTCCTCCTTCTTATTTGGGCTGAGAAAAGTTGAAACTACCTGTCCTTACTCTCTTATTTTGCTTCTCTCTCATCTTACTCTTTTGCTCCTCTATCTGCTAAGCATAAGTGATAAGCCTAGCTATGTTAATGCCACTATTCAACATTGTAGACCTACACTCATTGACCATATTATCATTCACGACAGAAATAAACTTATTCATCCTGGCCCTGCTATCTGCAACCACATGAGAAACATATATAGCTAGTTGAGTAAACTTAAGAGAATACTCTTTCACCATCATGTTGCCCTGCCTGAGTTGGATAAGTTCCAACACCTTAGCATCTCTCATCTCTAGGTGAATGAACCTATCTAAGAATATGGTGACAAAACCCTCCCACTCAATAGGCCCTGCATCAACTGACCTTTCTGACTTCCACTATTTAAACCAATATGAGAAACATCCAATAATTGATATATAGCTAGCTTAATGCTATCACTAGATGTAACCCCCATGATGTATGTAAACTTCTAAACCTGATTGATGAATTCCTGAGAGGCCTCATCTAACTTAGACCCGAGAAAGGATAGAGGATTTATTCAGGTGAAGTCCCAAATCTGGCTTCAGTAGAATTGGCCACTGGATTGGCCAAATTGATAGTTGGTCGTTCATTCTTAGTAGAAAATGACTAAGCAAGAGTAGTTAATAAAGATCTGAACTCCGCATGTGAAATATGTTTTCCTAAAGGATCTTCAGGCTGAGGGCCTAGTTGATTCTTGTTTCTTCTTTTGGGAGGCATGTTCTATAGAAGAAAGGGGGAAACAAATTAGAGCAGACTAAGAGATTTGCTGGAAATTATGCTCGCTAGCATGACATGAATACTGAAAGAAGGGAAACTATTCCTAAAACATCTTATAGCCTCCTATACATAAATGTGGCGTGCCACACACCCATGCACACCAGGATTCTGAGGTGTCCCATAATGTTATTACTGGTATGCTCAAACTCTACTCATGATGTATATTGTCTACTTGATCTTAGGTCTACTCTTTCTTATGTGTTCCTTTATATGTCTATTCACTTTGATTTAAATCCTAAACATATTTTGGACCCCCTTTTAGTGTCCACCTCGGTGGGTAAATCCATTATCGCTAGAAGGCTCGATAGTAATTTTCTGATGTCGGTCTATGGTAGAGAGTCCTTGGTGGATATGATAGAGTTGTACATGTGGGACTTTGATGTGATTTTTGTAATGGATTACCTGCATTCGTGCTATGTCTCTTGATTGTCGGACCCGAAGTGTTAGTTTCTATTGCCATAATAAGTTAGTAATTGAATGGTAAGGTATTTCCCTAGTACCTAAGGAAAGATTCATTTCTTATCTTAGAACCCAGAAATTGGTTTCTAAAGGGTGCCTCTATCACTTAGTAAATGCTAAGGATTGTTGATCCAAAGGTCTTTCTATCCAGACTGTCCTGGTGGGCTGTGAATTTCCTAGGGTGTTTCTTGATGTTCTTGTTGATATTCCTCCTGATAAAGAAATCAATTTTGGGATTAATTTTCTTTCAAAAACTCATCCTATTTCTATCCCTTCTTACAGAGTAGCTTCAACTGAGTTGAAAGAAATCAAGAAGTAGTTGAAAAATCTTCTTTACAAGGGTTTTATTCATACTAGTATGTCTCCATCGGGTAATCCTATTATTTTTGTGTGCGACAAGGATGGGTAGCTTCAGATGTGTATTGAATACCGCTAATTGAATAAGTTTATCGTAAAGAATAAGTGTACTTTTCCGAGGATTGATGATCTGTTCGATCAACTCAAGGGTGCTAAGTTCCTTTCTAAGATTGATCTTCGATTGGGTTATCATCAGCTAAAGATTAGGGAGATGGATATCCCTAAGACTTCTTTCCAAGAATAGTATGGTCAATTTGAGTTTTTGGTGATATCCTTCAGTTTGGCCAAATCCTCAACAACATTTATAAATCATATGAATCAGGTTTTACGTTAGTTTTTAGATTTTTTGTGATTTTT
This sequence comes from Capsicum baccatum var. pendulum, assembly GCA_030864225.1. NCBI lineage: Eukaryota > Viridiplantae > Streptophyta > Magnoliopsida > Solanales > Solanaceae > Capsicum > Capsicum baccatum. The sequence continues at coordinate 165,045,680 of CM061558.1, read as the reverse complement.
TTATGAACAAAATTTAGGTGTATTCAAAGAGTGAGGTAGATCATTTTGATCACCTCTGCCTTCTGTGGTAGACCTTTAAAAAGCTGAAGTTGTATACAAAATTTTCTATGTTTGAGTTCTGGTTAAATGTTGTGACTTAACTAGATCATGTTGATTCCTGTGAAAAGATTATGGTGGATCCCCAAAAGGTTGTGGTGGTTAAGAAGTGTCCTAGACATATGACTCCAACCGACTTTCGTAGCTTCTTGGGTTTAGGCGACTATTATAGAAGGTTTTTAGAGAGTTTTTCTTCTATTTCTACCCCATTGACTAAGTTAACAGAGAAAAAGGTTAAATTCTTGTGGTCTGGTGCTTGTTAGGGTAGTTTCAAGAAGCTGAAGGATAAGTTGGTTGAAGGATAAGTTAACTTTGGCTTTGGTATTCACACTACCTGAGGGCACTGAAGGTTTTTTTGTCTAATGTGAAGCATCCTAGGTGGGACTAGGTTGTTTGTTGATGCAACATGGAAAGGTGGTTACTTATTCCCCTTGAAAATTAAAAGTACATGAGAAGAATTACCAGACCTATGATTTTGAATTATTTGATGTGGTGTTTGAATTAAAGATTTAGGGACATTATTTGTATGAAGTCCATGTTGATATCTATTTTGATCATAAGTGCCTGCAATACGTGTTCACTAAGAAAGAGCTAAATCTCAAGCAAATGAGATGCCTTGAGTTGCTCAATGACTATGACATGAGTCTTTACTATCATCCATGAAAAGTTAATGTTGTTGCCGATGCTCTTATGTTACGCCCCAAGAGCACCCCCTGGACATCACATGATGCTCAGGACTATGAATATCCCCCAAGCTAACCCATGATATCAATTCAACATAGAACTCTCACGAAAAGTGAACTATTAGTTATAAAAACTGAAGGTAAAAAATTCCAAATCTTAATGTAAATCTTTAACATGGAAAACCTTAAACAAACTCTTTGAACTTAGAACATACGCAATCTGACAAGTCTCTACTGCTAACTAGTGAACCACTGGATAGACCCCATATGACTCGAACATAAATGGAAATCAAAGATCTATAACTTTCAACAATAAACATGAGTCATATAAACTGGGTCCTCAGACTATGAGGATTTACGAAAAGTTGAGATGTAGGAGATGATACCTCTGATTAATCGTACTACTAGAAATGAGCACCAGAACCTACAAAATAAGACAATATAGCACATAGACATATATGCAGGTCAGTACTTCTAGAATGTGTTGAGTATGTGGGGATGAATTCATAAGTAAAACAAAAATTTAATATATATGTACTTTAAATAATGGATGCTACGCGTGAGTGACTCACCTTGGACTTGAGTAAAACTGAAGACTACAAGAACATAAAACATTGATATTGAAGCATGTGAATAAGCTTAGTGATCCATAAAACTTAGTTTATAAAATCCTTACTTTTATTATTTCTTATGGGCGATTATTCTAACTGACATAAACTGTGTGAGCTACCATGGAGTCAACCATCTTACCCATATTGGGGAGAGTTGTTCTACTATTTTCATCAAAAGAGAACCTTAACTTAAGTGATCACTATACTTCTTCCATTTTGGGAAATGTAGACACTCATTGACAAGGTCTTCTAAAACCTATGATGGCTCGTAGTTTCTAGGAATTAAGGATACGCTTATCCCTATTCCCTTCTCGGTGCTAAATACTACACCCAAGACATATATATAGGCTCATACTAAAGAAATCCACCGAAAAATAGTATAAAGGTGAATAAATTGAGAACTAGTTTTTCTTCTCTTTACTTTAAATAATAATCATGATAAACACTTGTGGATTCATGTCTTATCTTAAGATAAAAGGATCAAGCTTTCTTGCATTATACTATATTTCATCTGAATGGAGCTTAAAAGCTTAAACATTCTTGTAAACTTAATACTTCTTCTTAAATATTGAAATTATTACTTTATTTCATAGCACTTATAATAAAATATCAGGCTCAATACCCATATAGAAATCTTTCATCAGAATCCAAATCAAAGTAATGAAATTCAAATCACAATTTCAATCTTCAAGCTCAAAACATTAATAAATGTAACCTTTATGCATCTTTAGCCTTTAAATAACAAGATAAGGTTACACTTCAATATATGAGGATTTGGGGAATGAACCCTAATGTAAAACATGTAAATTCAATCTTATAAATCATGTTTTTTGGGCACAAGGGATGAAGATTAACCTTGTCCAAAACCCCACATACCTAGAATTACTTGACTTGTGAAGAGGACTTAAACTATGAGACTAGAAAGATGACTTGGTGAGAAAAAGCCTGTTCTTATTGTTCTTGAATATGGAAGGAGAATAGATTTTGTTAATTGACTAAAAGATAGAGGAAAATAACACCTCTCTTAGGTTATAAGTCCTAGGTTAGGAGTTATAAGAGGGGGAAAAAACAAAAGGTCCTTTAACTAAACTTATATAAATTTGACCACCAGTCCTCATAAGTCAACTTATAACCCATAATATGAGGTTACAACATGGAGTAGAAACTCGTAAGATTGGTAGGGGAGAGGATGGCACACACTGGTCAACATATGAGTTATATAATATGACTCATGACATCTTCATACAACTTGTATCATCCTCTCATAACTTGGACAAAGACTTAGGGGACCTATACTATTGATAGTATGACATTAATTCGAAGGACTCATAACTTTCTTGAAGAATCCTAGGGTCAAATCGTAACTACAATAGACTCCAACTGCTCCACTCTGCCATTACTATGAATTACAACTTACAACTCATAATATCTATAAATAACTTAAGGATATGAGCCGTAAGTTGCACAGTGTCTTTCAGACATAGGGTATAACAATGTCTCCCCATTGGAAACATTCATCCTAAAATGAGATCCATCTAGTATTTGGAAAAGAACCAACACCTCTATACCAAACTTAAAACCAAGCATATATATATATCAGAAATATCAAATTACTCACAACATAAGATATGACTTAATAATGCTTAAATGGACATAAAGAGATAGAGTTTTGGCTGAAAATAACTATTTACCTTTGGTAAGAACTGAGTTGGAAGAAAAGAGATGAGGATACTTGGTCATCATATCTGTTTCTGCTTCCTAAGTGGAACCTTCAACCAATTGGATTCTCCAAAGAACCTTTACTGATGCTACTTCCTTATTTCTTAACCTTCAGAACTGCCTATCAAGTATCTCCACAGGAATCTCCTCATACGAGAAGTTATCTTTATCCCTAATCCCCTACTTCCAACTTGAGCTCTCTTTTATTTATATCAGTATATGACTTTAGATGACTAGGAGCAGTCTTCAATCTATCACAAATTAACTAAAACTTTTCCATAACTTCAAGAATAGAATCTGGCCCAATCAGCGTTGCTTCACCAACCTCAAACCATCCTATGGGTGATCTTTACCTACACCCATAAAATGTTTTAAATAGAGCCATTTGAATGCTCACATTGTACTATTGTTGTATATGAACTCAATAAAAGGTAAGTGGTTATTAAAACTTCCTTTAGAGTCTAAAACACACACTCTCAACATGTCTTCCATTAACTAGATTGTGCGCTCAAGAAACACCCTAAATTTTGGCCTTTGCAAAATTTACTAAGACTTAAATATTTTGTGCATCATATGACTACATCATGCCACTCGTATGGAGTGGATATGATTTGAAGTCCTCAGTTGTATGTTTATTTATGTCACACTGTCAAAGTTTTATTATTGGTATGAGATGGTATCATACTAGTCATTGTTAGGGTATGAGTAGTAAGGTCCAAATCATATGTTGTTCAGTCTCTAGCCTTGACATTGTGACTAGGGTATGATTTGAGTGGGTAATAGTCCTATGTTATGGTATGATTCATGCTAAGGAATCATATGTTTGAGTGATTATGTTGTCTAATATTCTGATCAACATACGTGTGAAGGGTACCACTCATATGATGTGGGTACGAGTGGAAGAGGCAAACTATACCCTCCTGTACATATTTTTTAACTTTTAAGTTAAAGACATTTAATACATTTACCACCACAAAAACCTCAATACCCTATTGATTATGATTCATTGATGGAGGTTTTGAAAACCAATGTTGAGGGTTTTGTCGCATATGATTGAGTATTGTTTACTCTTGATTTAAATTGTCTTTATATATGTTTAGTTTTGGTCTTGATAAGGGTATGCCCTCAACATGTTTTTGAAAATGTCTAAGACAAAAAATTAGTCATATGTTAAATGATATTGGAAGCTAAGACATTGGCCTAAAGATTGTGAATCCTTGGTAATTGGTTTTGTGATGGCCTTGTTGTCTATACGCTTATTTGAACTGTAATGGTGATGATTTAATTGACTAAATGGGTTAGAGTCCTAGATAAATAATTGATAAAAATAGTTATGGCATGTCGTACGCTTGCAAGTGGGGTTTGTATGATGATACCTACGGGATGCCTTTGGTAAGTAATTAGACTAGTGGTTTTATGTATGTGTAAATAATGTTTTCATTATACTTTAAGGAGAGATGTGTATCTTATCCATGAACGTAGAGTTTGAAGAACTAACGCTAAAAACTGTGCTAGCCGGTACAGGAGTCTATATGGCTAGGATTTTTGAGTGCTTCGAATAGATATATAAATAGGAGGTTTGAGTCCCCCATGTTGTATACATTGGTACTTGAGTCACATTCATTATATTAAGAGGTTTGAGTCCCCCATTATGGACTATACATATCTGGATATTCTGTGGTTCGTACAGCTACATGCCCCGGGGCCCTTCTAACTAGAGGAGTGCTGGACCCATATAGACCATGGATGCCTTATTTTATGGTGGTTATGCTACACATCCGAGGTTAATTTTTTCAAAGTTCATTCTAAACCTTGTTACCTACCCCTACATGATATATATATAAGTATACATGTGATTACATATGATGATTTTACTTGGTTATATTGATGGTATTATTTTATTTCTTTGTCCTTGAGTTACATACTATAGCTCCAACTGCTAACCATCTCCGAATGTTGTATCCCTATGTAATATAAGGATTTAAGCTTTTTCTTTTTTTTTCGCTTAGTGACCAGGTGTTTGAGTGGTTCGTGAGTTGACATTAAAGTGGTGAGCTTCCATAGTTTGAAATGAATCATTTCATGATCTTTTAACTCTTTGTCATGGGTTCATGACTTTGGATTGGAAAGAATTTATGGATTACTGTGGAATTGGGTGTGATGGTTTAGTATATTGTTTGGTGGATTGACTTAAATAATTTATGAGTTATTATTAGACTTACTTTCCGCTAACTTTCTATATGTTCAAAATTCATTTGACACTTATGGTTGATATGTTATTTATGTTAGGTGAAGAGGGTGATCTCTGGTCTATGTGGGACTTGTGATACCCGTAATGGAAAATCCTTAGTATGAGTCATGGCAAAGTTGGTTTCTGAGGAAGGTTCATGGTCATTTGGGTGATCACAAAGTCATACAAAGTAGAGTCTCTTCTAAGGGTATGTAGTATGCCACATTTATAAGAGAGAGGCTATGAGAAATTTAGGAATGTTTTTCTTTCTTGCTGTCTTATTTTTGAGCTATAGTGTCTAAGGTCTTTGATTCCTCTAATTTTCATTTGCTCTTTTATCAGATCTTGCCTCCAAGAAGGTATTATGTTCATTCAAACTCTTCTATCCCATCGGAGGATAATACAAATAGAGCTTATCTAACTTTTAGGGTCTAGACCCAATCAAAGTTCACTGCATCTGACTATCCTCGTGTGTTTCCACCTACCCTTACAAATCCTTCTCTTAAGGGTTACACCCATAGTCAGTCACCTCCCAGGGAGGTTACTAAAGAAGAGTTCCATCGCCCCATTACCCTATTGACTCAGTTGGTGACATCTCACTCATAAAAATTCTTGTTCCACTAGTGTTTCTAAGGGTTCATCAGAGGCAACTAGAGTTGGCAAATTCATAAGGTTGCATCCTCTAATGTTTATGGGTACAATGGTTGAGGAGGATCCTCGAAGCTTCATTAATGAGATGGAGAAGATCTTCCGAGTTATCACTACTTAAAAAGTGAAAGGTGTTAGTTTGTTGCCTACCTATTGAAAGATGTGGCGTACCAATGGTACAAGGAGTGGGAGTAGTTGAGAGGTGAAGATGCTAGTTTGGCCATATAGGATAATTTTTCTAGTACATTTTTGGACCACTTCTTTCCTTATAAGTTGTAGGAAGCTGAAGAAGAAGAATTTGATAACTTAAAGTAAGAAAGGATGATAGTCAAGGATTATGTGTTGAAATTCCATCAATTGTCCTGATATGCTCCTGAATTGGTATCTAATATGAGGGCCCAGATAAGGAGATTTGCTTTAGATTATCTCATGAGTTGATCTTTGAAAGTAAGGTTTCCTTATTAATCAAGGACATAGACATCTCCAGATTGGCTATGTATATACAACAGGTCAAAGAGAACAACAAGAAACTAGATGAGATTATTGAGAGGTAGGGACCCTATTTTTAGAATAGAGTGGGGACCATCAACTAAGTGGAAAGTGGCCTAAGAGTTAACAGTTTGGGGAGTTCCAACTCCTATTCTATGACTACTGATCCTTACCAAAAGCTATTAGGAGATAGGTATTTCTAGGGTAGCAATTCTTCTAGGGAACAAGGTGCCTAATCTCAGGCCAGTGGGGACCAATCAACACCATCCTACCCTCCTTGGAATTCTGTGGTCAACATTATTATGGTCAGTGTGAGCAAAGGAGGAACCAATGTTTCATGTATGGTCAGATTGGTCATATGCAGTAGGATTGTCCCTCTTGAGTTTATTCTTGGTTCAACAAGGTTCTTTTTGCCTCTTCTTCATCTCTTGAACTGAATTATCCTGCCTTTAGCCTAGGCACTGGTCAAAATTTCCTTTATGATCTAACTATTAGTTAGGTGTTTGAGGCATCTTTGAATATTCTTACTGGTATGTTGAAACTCTTTTCCCATGATGTGTACTATTAACTAGATCTGGGGTCCTTTCTTTTATGTGACTCCATTTTTGGTTATGCATTTGAGTTTTGGTCCTAAGTATTTTTTGGACCCTTTTTCTATTTCAACCCTAGTAGTAGACTATGTGGTTGTCAGAAGAGTCTATAGGGGATGTGTGGTAAATGTTGTTAGTAGAGAAACTCTAGTAGACTCGACAGAATTGGACATGGTTGATTTTGATATTTTTCTAGGGATGGATTGGCTGCACTCATTGTATACTATATTAGATTGTTGGACTCATAAGGTCGTGTTTAATTTCCCTAATAAGGTAATTTTAGAGTGGGAAGGTGGTTCCCTATCTCCTAAAGGAAGGTTTATATGATATCTTAGAGCTCAGAGATTAATTTCCAAGGGGTGTCTCTATCATCATGTTTAGGTTAATGATTTTAACTTAGAAGGTCCATCCTTACATTCAATTTCTATGATAAATAAGTTAATCGAGGTCTTTCTTGATGATCTTCCTGGTATTCCTCCCAATAGGGAGATTAATTGTAGTATTGATCTTTTTTTGGACTCTCTTCCAATTTTTATTTCCTCATATAAAATAGCTCTGGCCTAGTTGAAAAAACTCAAGAAGCAAGTAAAGAATCTCTTAAACAAGGGTGTCATCCATCGTAGTGTGTCCCCATAGGATGCACGTGTGTTGTTCATGTGTAAGAAGGATGGTTTCCTTAGGATGTGTTTTGATTATCGACAATTGAACACAGTGATGGAAAAGAACAAGTATCCCCTTTTGAGAATCGATGATCTCTTCAATCAGATTCAGGGTGTTGAATTTCTTTCTAAGATAAATCTTCAGTTCGGGTATCATCAGTTAAAGGTCAGGGAGGTATATATCACTAAGATAGCTTTCCAAACTTGGTATGGGCATTTTGAGTTCTTAGTGATGTCATTTTGTTTGACCAATGCCATTGCAACATTCATAGATTTTATGAATAGTGTCTTCCATTACTTTTTAGATTTGTTTGTCATTGTCTTTATTGATGACATCTTGGTGTACTCTACGAGCATGGTGGATCATTCCAACAACCTTCATTTTGTGTTGCAAACCTTGAATGATTAGTAGTGGGATTATAAGTTCTCTAAATATGAGTTCTTGTTAAATACCATAAATTTTCTGGGTTATGTTATGTCTAGGGAGGGTACTCAGAAAGTTGTTGTAGTTAAGAAGAGGCCTAGGCCTAAGACTCCAACTAATATTTGGAGTTTTTTGGGTTTAGACGGGTATTATAAAAGGCTCATGGGGAGTTATTCTTCTATTATTTCTTCATTGATCAAATTCACTTAGAAAAAAATGAAATTCATATGGTCTGATACTTGTGAAGGTAGTTTTGAGCAGCTAAATGATAAGTTGACTTCCTCTTCGGTCTTGACTCTAACTGAGGTTAATGAGATTTTTATTGTCGATTGTGATGCATCCCATATTGGTTTGGACTGTGTGTTGATGCAGCATGGTAAGATAGTTGCCTATGCCTCTAGACAATTGAAGGTTCATAAGAGAAACTATCTAACTCATGATTTGAAATTGTTAGTTGTGGTGTTCACATTGAAAATTTGGAGTTACTATCTTTAGAAGGTGCATATTGACATTTTTTCCAATCATAAAAGCCTACAGTATGTGTTCACTAAGAAAAACTTAACCTTAGGCAAAGTATATGGATTGAGCTTCTTAAGGACTATGATATGAGTCTTTAATATATCCAGGTAAAGCTAACATGGTTGTTAATGCTCTTTGCCAGTTGTCCATGGGTAGCTTATCGCATGTGGAAAAGGATAAATGAGAGTTGGTGTAGGATATTTACCCTTTGGCTAACCTTGGAGTTCAGCTTTTGGACTATGAGGATGGTGGTATGTTAGTGCAACATGTAGCGTAGTCATATCTTGGTTTGGATAGAAAAGAAAAACAAGTGTTAGATCCTCTTTGATAAAAATCAAGGATGATGTGGGTAGGCAAAAGGTGATGGTCTTTGACCTTGGTGGAGATGGCATCTTGAGGTACCAAGGGAGTTTGTTTATTCTGGATGTAGATGGGTTGTGAGGCCTTATTTGTGCCAAGGCCCCTGAGTCATGATATATGGTTCATCCTGGTTCAATAAAGATATATCATGTTCTCATGGAGATGTATTGGTAAAACAACATGAAACTGGATGTATCCAACTTTGAGGCTAAGTGAATGTGGTATGTCAATAAGTAGAGGTAGAGCACATGAGGCCCAGTGAGTTTCTTTAAGAGATTGAATTACCTATGTGGAAATTCAAGATAATTAATTTGGAATTTATTACCATCCTTCTACGATCACAGAATAAGTGTGATTCTATTTGGGTCATCGTGGATAGGGTGACTAAGTCTGCTCACTTTCTACATGTGAGGACTATTTTTTCTTCCAAGGATTATCCAATGTTTTATCTTAAAGGTTGTAAAGTTTTAGGGTGCACCTATCTTGATTATATCTGATCGTGGTACCCAAATCTCATCATATTTCTAGTGTTCTTTTCAGCGTGGTTTTTGGACCAAAGTGAGTCTTAGTATCATTTTCCACTCGCAATCGGATGGGCAGGCCAAAAGGACTATTCAGAATTTGAAGGATATATTGCGACACTGAGTAATTTACTATAATGGTAGTTGGTATGACCATTTTCCTTTGATAGAATTTGCTTATAATAATATTTACCATTCTAGCACTGGTATGACCATATTTGAGGAATTTTATTGTAGGAGATGTAGGTCTCTTATTGGATGGTTCGAGGTTGGTGAAGTGGAAATGTTTGGCCTAGATTTGGTTCACCAAGCTATGAAAAAGTCAAAACTAATTTGGGATAGGATTAGGAAATCCCATAGTTGTAAAAAGTTCTATATGGACCTGAGGCAAAGAGATTTGGAGTTTGATGCTGGAGATTGGTTATTCTTAAAGGTATCTCCTATGAAAGGAGTGATTCATTTTGGGTAAAAGGGAAAGCTTAGTCCCTCATATGTGGGCTCGTATATGGTTTTGAGTCGGATTAGTAGTGTTGCGTACGAGTTGGATTTGCCCTCTAGCAAGAGTTCCATTCATTAGGTATTCCATGTGTGTATGTTGCGGAATTATGTGGGTGATCCTTCGTTGATTGTCCCTTTGGAGGACTTTGGTATTTCAAATTTTTTTCCTATACTGAGGTCCAGATGAGGATCTATGATCGGCATGTTTACTGGTTGCAAATGAAAAATGTGGCTTCGGTGAAGGTTCTAGGGAAGAACCAAAAGTCCAAGGAGGCTACTTGGGAAGCTCAGGAGGACATGAAGTTAAATTATCCATTCCTATTCCCAATCCCAAAAAATTGTTCTTGTGGTAAGTGTTGTTCTCAACATCTTTGCTTTATGGTCTTGTTAATGATAGGTTGCAGATTCCTTGATGTTTTGTTTTCTTTCTTTAAGGTAAGAGTAGAGGTGTTTGGAGTTCACTCCTGTTTGTAGTAATTCATCCCATCATTCGAGGACGAATGATCCTAAGGGGGGAGAATGAAACACCCTAAACTTTAGCCCCTGCAAATTTTTTTAAGCCTTAAACATTCTGTCCATCATATGACTACATTATACCACTCATATGGAGTAGACACGGTTTGAAATCCATGGTCGTATGTTTGTTAGTGTCACATTGGCCAAGTTCTCTTGTTGGTAAGAGAAGGCATCATACTACTCATATGTTAGGGTATGAGTAGTAAGGTCCAAACAGTATGTTGTTTAGTATCTTGCCTTAACATTCAACCTAGTGTATGATTTGAGTGCGTACTAGTTGTATGGTACGGTACGATTCATGCTAAGGATCTCCAATGAAATTCTTAAGCATCAAAACATAGAACACTTGGTGAACCGCAACTAATTCTAAATGATGGTCCAATTCATAGGCCACCTCTCCTACACGCCTCACTATCTCATAAAAACCAACAAATCGAGGACTCAACTTTTTTTTCTTACCAAATATAATTATTCTCTTTAATAGGAAATACCTTCAAGTATACCCAATCCCTAAATTCAAACTTAAGCTCTCTCCTCCTTACATCTATCTGCATTAATTTTAATGACTCTGAGCAGTATTCAATCTTTCATGAACCAACTGAACCTTTACCATAGCTTCAAGAATATAATCTATCCCAATCAGCGCTATTTTACCAACCTTAAACCATCCTATGGGTGATCTGCACCTACACTCATATAATACTTCAAATAGAGCCATCTGAATGCTAACATTGTAACTATTAGTATATGTGAACTCAATCAAAGGTAGATGGTCATCCAAAATTTCTTTAAAGTTTAAAACACACGCTCTCATCATTTCTTCCAATATCTCGATTGTGCATTCATGATACACCCTGAACTTTGGTCTTTGTAAAATTTTTTGAGCCTTAAACATTTTGCACATTATATAACTACATCATACCGCTCGTATGGAGTGGATATGATTTAAAGTCGTTAGCTGTATGTTGGTTTTTGTCATATTAACTAAGTTCAATATTTGGTAAGAGAAGGCATCATACTAGTCATATGTTAGGGTATGAGTAGTAAGGTCCAAATCATATATTGTTCAGTGTCTAGCCTTGACATTATTCCTAGGGTGTGATTTAAGTGGGTACTAGTCATATGGTAGGGTATGATTCGTGCTAAGGAGCCATATATTTGACATATTATGGTGCCTAATATTTTGATCAATATAAGAGTGAAGGGTACTACTCGTATGATGTGGGTACGAGTAGAAGGGGCAAATTGTTCCCTCCTACATACATTTTTAAGCTTTTCATATGAGGACATTTTAGACATTTCCCAGCCTAAAACCTTTAACACCCTACGTCTTAAAACAATTCTAGCCTCTAATGACATACTTTAATGGATCAGAGCACTCTCAAAATCCTCTCTAAACTCTCTCTTAAAAATTGTACTAGGGTCTCGACAAGGTGTCCATCTACAGACTAAAGTGTCAAGTTCTTTTTGTGAATCTTTGTGAATAAGGAATATGACTCTTCCCTCATTGTTAGTTCCCAAATGTCATTTGTTATAAGCATCGATTATGATTTATTAATGGTGATTTTGAAAACCAATGTTGAGTGTTTTGTTGCATTTAATTTAGTATTATTTACTTTTGGTTTAAATATTTTTATACATGTTTTTGGTGATGGTTTGCATATGTGGGTGCTTGGTAATTGTGGTTTAAAAAATGGGTCATAGGTAACCTTAAACTTGATGGGTTTTGCCTTGGTTTTGGACTTGATAATGGTATTCCCTCAACATGTTTGTGAAAATTCATAAGAGAATAAACGCCCTCAACATGTTTATGAAAATATCTTAGAGAATAAACTAGTCACATGTTAAATGATGTTTTGAACAAAGGCATTGGCCTAAAGATTGTGAATCTGTAGTAATTGATTTTATGAAGTCCTTTTTGGATATAGATTTATTTGAATTGTAATCTTGGTGGTTTAATTGACTAAATGAGTTCGAGTCCCAAATGAACAATTGGTAAAAATTGTCATGGCATATTGTGTGCATGTAAGTAGGGTTGGTATGATGATACCAATGGGATGCTTTGTTATGTAATTAGAATATTTGTTGTGTGTATGTGTAAAGAATGTTTTAATTGGGCCTTAAATCAGGATGTGTAGTTGGTCCATGGATGTAGAGTCCGAAGGACTAACACTAAAAACTGCGTTAGCTGGTAGGGGTGTCTACATGACTGGGAAGTTTGAGTCCCCCGAATAGATATATAAATAGGAGGTTTGAGTCCCTATATTGAATACATTGGTTCTTGTGTCAGCTTGATTATGTTGGGAGGTTTGAGTCCCCCATATGGCATATACAGATATGGATATTTTCTAGTTAGTCTGGCTACATGCACTGGGGCCCTTCTATCTATGGGAGTTCTGGACCCATATAGTCTGTGGGTGCCTTATTTTAAGACGATTATGCTATGCATCCTAGGTTAGTATTTTCAAAGATCATGCTAAGCCATGTTCCCTACCTCGACATGATATATATATGTATATATATATATGCATACATATGATTGCATATGATAATTTGACTTGGTATTGTTGATAGCATTATTTTATTCCGTTATTCTTGAGTTACATGCTAGTGCTTCAACTGTTAACCATATCCAAATGTTGTATCCCAACGTGATACAATGACTGGATCTCTTTCTTTTTTCTTACACAATGTCTAGGTGTTCGAGTAGTTCGTGAGTTGACATTAAAGTGGTGAGCTTTCATTGTTCGGAAGACATTCATTGCATGATCTTTTTTCTCTATATCATAGATTTTGTTATACATAGATTTACTCTATTATTTGGGGCATGTCCCAATATTTTATTGACCATGGATTTTAGAGTCTTTGTAAATTACTGCGGACTTGGGCGTGGTGGTTTAGTATGTTGTTTGCTGAATTGACTTAGATAATTTATGAGTTATTATTTGGCTTACTTTCATCTATCTTTTTATATGTTTAGAATTCATCCAAAGTTTATGGTTGATATACTGGTTAGGTTAGGTAAATGGGGTAATCTTTGATCTATATGGGACTTGGGATACTCATCACAACCATGCCCTAGTTTGGGTCATGAAAAAGTTCGTATCAGATCTAGGTTTATGATCGTTTGGGTATCCATAAAGGTGTTTCAATTAGTGTCTCTTTTATGGGTGTATAGCGCACCACGGTTATAAGAGAGAGGCTATAAGATATTTGGGAATTTTTCAATTTCTTGTTTTCTTATTGTCTAGCTATAGAGTCTAATATCTTGGATTCTTCTAATTTCTATTTTCTTGTCTTTCAGATCATGCCTCTAAGAAGATCTGATGTTTACGCAAAATCTTTTCTCCTATCGGAGGACTATGCGGATGAAGCACATCCAACATCTGTGGTACAAACTCGATGAAGGGTCACTGTATCTGACCATCCTCATGAGGTTCTACCTGACCCACAAATCTTGCTCCTAAGGGTGATACCCATACTCAATCTCCTCCCAAGGAGGTTACTATAGCTATTTTCCATAGCTCTATTACCCTGCTTACTTAGTTGGTGACATCTTATTCATAATAGTCTTGTTCTGTTGGTGTTGCTATCAGTTTATCTAAGGCCACTAGAGTTGGCTAATTCATGGTGTTGCATCCCTCAATGTTTTTAGGTACAATGGTTGAGGTGGATCCTCAAATCTTCATTAATTAGATAGAGAAGATCATTCGAGTTATGCATGCTTTAGAGGTGGAAAGTATTGAGTTTGCATCCTACTAATTGAAAAATATGGCATACCAATGGTACGAGGAAAGGTAGTAGTTAAGAGATAAGGATACTAGTTAGGCCATATCAGATGATGTTTCTAGTTCATTTGTAGACTGCTTCTTTCCTTAGGGGTTGAGGGAAGCTAAAGTAGAAGAATTTGTTAAAGTAACGAAGGATGATAGACAAAGAGTATGCCTTTAAATTCCATCAATTGTCCTAATATTCTCATGAATTGGCATCTAATATGATGGCCTAAATGAGGAAGTTTGTTTTAAGATTGTCTCATGAGTTAATCCTTGAGAGTAAGGATGCCCTGTTGATCAAGGACATTGACATCTCCAGATTGGTTGTGTATATGTAACAAGTCAAAGATGAGAAGAAGAAATAGGTTGAGATTGGTGAGTGGTAGAGTAAGAGGTCTTGGTTTTTAGAATAGAGTAAGGGTCATAAACTAAGTGGAAAGTTGCCTAAGAAGATATATTGGGGGATTCCAAACTCTTATTCTACAACTAGTGCTCCTTACCAAAAACCATTAGGAGATAGATGTTTTCAGGGGAGTGATGCTTCTAAGGCATAAGGTGCCAAAGCTCAGGCTAGTAGGGCCTAATTATCATTGTCCTACCCCTTTTGCAGATTCAATGGTCAGCATTATCCTGGTCAGTGTGAGAAAGGGAGGAACCAATGTTTCATGTGTGGTAAGACTGCTCATAGGCAGTTGGATTGTCCTTCTAGAGTTTCTTCTAAGGCAAATAATATTCCTGTTGCCTCTTCTTCAGCTCCTACACCAAATTCTGCTACCTCTGGCTCTGGTATTAGTCAGAACTGCCTTTATGTTCTCACTACTTATCAGGAGTTTAAGGCATCTCAAGATGTTGTTACTGGTATGTTGAAACTCTTTTCCCATAATGTGTACTATTTACTAGATTTGGGGTCCTCTCTCTCTTATGTGACCTCATTTGTAGCTATGTATTTTGGTTTTGGTCCTGAGTGTCTTTCGAACCCTTTTTCTCTTTCAACCCTGTAGGAGACTCTATGGTTGTCAAAAGAGTCTATAGGGGGTGTGTAGTACTTGTTGGTAGTAGAGAAACTCTGGTAGACTTGATAGAGTTAGACATGGTTTATTTTGATATTATTTTGGGGATAGAATGGTTGTACTCGTGCTATGCTATCTTAGATTGTCTAACCCATAAGGTCATGTTTAATTTACCTAGTGAGCTAATTATTGAGTGGCATGGTGGTTCCCTAGCTCCTACGAAAAGGTTCATATTATATCTTAGAGCTCATAGATTAATTTCCAAGGGCTGTCTCTATTATCTGGTCCAGGTTAAAAATTCTAACTTAAAAAGTCCTTTTTTGCATTTGGTTCCTGTGGTAAATGAGTTTCCCAAGGTCATCCCTAATGACCTTCTTAGTATCCCTCCTGATAGGAGATTGATTTTGGTATTGATCCACTTCCGAACAGTCGTCTAATTTTTATTCCACCATATAGAATGGCTCCAAATGAGTTGAAAAAACTCAAGGAATAAATAAAGGATTTCTTATGCAAGGGTTTCATCTATCCGACTATTTCCCCGTGGGGTACACAGGTGTTGTTTGTTCGTAAGAAGGATGGTTCCTTTCAGATGTGTATTGATTACCGACAATTGAGTAAGGTGATGGTAAAGAACAAGTATCCTATTCCTAGAATTGGTGATCTTTTTGATTAGCTTCAAGGTGCCAAATTATTTTCTAAGATTGATCTTCAGTCCGGGTATCATCAGTTAAAGATAAGGGAGGTATATATCCCTAAGACAGCTTCTCATACCAAATATTGGCATTTTGAGGTCCTAGTGATGTCGTTTGGTTAGACCAATGCCCTTTTGAGATTTTTGGATTTGATAAATAGGGTCTTCCATTAGTTTCTAGATTTTTTCATTAAGTTCTTCATTGATTACATCTTGGTGTAATCTAAGAGCGAGGTGGATAATGTCAATCACCTCCGTCTTGTGTTGCAAACATTGAATAATCAACAATTGTATTCTAGGTTCTCTAAATATGATTTTTGGTTGAATGTCGTAGATTTTATACATTATGTTGTGTCTAGTAAGGGGATTATGGTGGATCCTCAAAAAGTTGTTGTGGTTATGAAGTGGCTTAGGCCTATGACTCCTACCGACATTCAGAGCTTTTTAGGTTTTGCCAGGTATTATAGGAGGTTCTTTGAGAGTTTTTCTTCTATTATTGCTCTATTGATAAAATTAACTTAGATAAAAGTTAAATTGTTATGGTCTGATGCTTGTGAAGGTAGTTTTGAGCAGCTAAAGGATAAGTTAACTTCTACTCCTTTCTTGACTCTACCTGAGGGTACTAAGGGTTTTGTGGTCTATTGTGATGCATCTTGAGTTTGTTTGGGTTGTGTGTTGAAACAACATGGTAAGGTGGTTGCATAAGCCTTTAGACAGTTGAAGTTTTATGAGAAGAACTATCCAACACATGATTTGACATTGTTAGTTATGGTGTTTGCATTAAAACATTTGCGTCACTATCTTTGTGAGGTGCATATTGACATATTTTCCGATCATAAGAGCCTACATTATGTGATCACTTAGAAAGAGCTTAACCTTAGGCAAAGGATATGGCTTGAGCTTCTCAAGAACTATTATATGAGTCTTCACTACCATCCAGGTAAAGCTAACATAATTGTTGATGCTCTAGGCAAGTTGTCCATGGGTAGCTTGTCGCATGTGGAAAAAGATAAGCGGGAGTTGGAGGAGGATATTCACCATTTGGCTGACCTTGGAGTTCATCTCTTAGACTCTGAGAAAGGTGGTGTGTTAGTGCAATAAGTAGCAAAGTCATCTATTGGTTTGGAAATAAAAGAGAAGGAAGTGTTAGATCCTCTTTTGATGAAAATGAAAGATGATGTGGGTAGGTAAAATTTGATGGTTTTTGACATTGGTGAAAATGGTCTCTTGAGGTACAAAAAGAGGTTGAGTGTTCCGAATATGAATGAGTTGCGAGGTAGGATTTTGGAAAATGACCATGAGTCACAATATATGGTTCATCCTAATTCAACAAAGATGTATCATGATCTCAAGGAGATGTTTCGGTGGAATAACATGAAATGTAATGTGGCCGACTTTGTGGCTATGTGTATCGTATGTCAACAAGTAAAGGTGGATCACTTGAGGTCTACTTGGTTGCTTTAAGGGAATGAACTACCAGTGTTGAAATAGGAGATAATTAATATGGATTTTTTTAGCAACCTTCCGCGCTCGCAAAATCAGTGTGACTCCATTAGGCTTATTGTGGATTGGATGACTAAGTGTGCTCGCCATAAAAAGTAGTCCTTATGGGCAAAAAGCGATTGAGTATGGTGAGTCTTATTATGGTTTTCACCCACAGTTTAATGAGTAAGCTGACAGGACAATTCCGATGTTGGAATATATGTTTTGAGCCAATGTGATTGACTATGGTAGTAGTTGGTATGAATATTTGCCTTTGATTGAACTTGGTTTTAATAATAGCAACCATTCTAGCATTGGTATGGCCCCATTTGAGGTGTTGTATTATAGGAGGCATAGGTCTCCTATTGAGTTGTTTGATGTCGGTGAAGCGAAAATTTGTTGCCCAAATTTGGTCCACCAAGATATGGAAAAGGTAAAGGTAATTTGGTATAGGCTGATGATCGCCCATAGTCGTCAAAAGTCCTATGCGGACATTAGGCGAAGAGATTTGGAATTTGATGTTTGAGATTGGGTTTTCTTGAAGGTATCTCCTATGAAGGGAGTGGTATGGTTTGGTAAGAAGGGGAAGCTTAGTCCCCGGTATGTTGGCCCTCCCCGGTATGTTGGCCCAGATCTGGTTTTGAGATGGATTGGTAGTGTTGCAGACGAGTTAGATTTTCCTCTAGCATGATTTCTATTCATCCTCTGTTCCATGTGTCTATGTTGTGAAAATGTGTAGGTGATCCTTCATTGATTGTATCTTTGGAGGACATTGTTATTTAAAATTCTTTGTCCTAAGAGGAGGTCCCAGTGAGGACCTTAGATCAGGAAGTTCGCCGCTTGGGAACGAAAGGTGTTTCTTCAGTAAAGGTTCTTTGGCGGAACCCAAAAGTTAGATAAAGGTACTTGGGAAGCTGAGGTGGACATGAAGTCTAAGTATCCATTCTTATTCCCAATCCTGGTAAATCGTGCTTGAGGTATGTATTGTTCTCGACATCTTTGCTTTATGTCTTATGAAAGATAGATTAGATTCCTTGATGTTTTGTTTCTGTCTTAAAGGAAAGTGTAGAGATGTTTTGAGAATAATCATGTTTGTAGTGCCTCTTCCGATCATTCAAGGTCAAATTTTCCTTAGGGGGGTAGAATGAAACACCCTAAACTTTGGCCCTTGAAAATATTTCTAAGCCTAGAACATTTTGTACATCATATGACTACATCATACCACTTGTATGGAGTGGATACGATTTGAAGTCCTTAGTCATATGTTGGTCAGTGTCACATTGGCTAAGTTTTGTTGTTGGCACGAAAAGGCATCATACTAGTCGTATGTTAGGGTACGAGTAGTAAGGTCCTAATCGTATGTTGTTCAGTGTCTATCCTTGACATTCTGCCTAGGGTACAATTTGAGTTGGTACTAGTCGTTTGTTTAGGTATGATTCATGCTAAGGAGTAGTAGGTTGGACAGATTATGGTGTCCAACATTCTGATCAACATACGAGTGTAGGGTACAACTCGTATGATGTAGGAACAAGTGGAAGGGGCAAACCGTACCCTCCTACATTTATTTTTTAGCTTTTAAGCTGAGGACAGTTTTTACATTTCCCACCCCAAAACCTTTAAGACCCAACGTCTTAAAAGACATTTTAGCCTCTCATAACACACTTTAAATGATCAAATACTCTTAAAATCCTCTCTAAACTATCTCTTGAATATTCGGATAGCGTTTCTATAAGGAGTCCATCTAGAGGCTCAAGAGTTAAGTTATTTTCGTGAATAAGGCATGTGAAACTTCCCTCATTGTTAGTGCTCAGATATCATTTGTTTTAAACATTGGTTATGATTCATTGCTAGTGGTTTTGAAAACTAATGTTGAGGGTTTTGTTGCATATGGTTGAGTATTGTTTAATCTTTGTTTAAATTGTGTTTATACATGTTTTTGGTGATGGTTTGCACATATAGGCGCTTGGTAATTGTGGTTTAACAAATGGGTCATAGGTAACCCTAAACTTGGAAGGTTTTTACCATGGTTTTGGTCTTGATAATGGTATTCCCTCAATATTTTTGTGAAAATGTCTTAGAGAATAAACTAGTCACCTGTTAAATGATGTTTTGAACTAAGGGTTTCGCCTAAAGAATGTGAATCATTGGTAATTGGTTTTACAAAGGCCTTATTGGCTATAAATTGATTTTAATTGTAATCATGATGGTTTTATTGACTAAATGGGTTTGAGTGCCAGATGAACAATTGATAAAAATAGTCATGGCATGTTGTGCGCTTGCAAGTGGGGTTGTATGATGATACCAACGAGATGCATTTGGTAAGTAATTAGAATAATGGTTGTGTGTATGTGTCAATAATATTTTAATTGGGATGAAAAGTTGGATGTGTAGCTGGGCCATGAAAGTGGAGTTTGATGGACTAACACTGGAAGCTGCGCTAGCCACTGTAGGTGTCTATATGATCCGGAGGTTTGATTCCCCCAAATGGATATATGAATGGTAGGTTTGACTCCCCCATATTGTAAACATTGGTACTTTTGTAACCTTGATTATGATGGGAGGTTTGAGTCCCCCATAATGGCATAAAGGGATATGGATATTCTCTGGTTTGTGTAGATACATGCACTAGGCCCTTCAAGCTAGAGGAGAGCTGGACCTATATAGCCTGTGGGTGCCTTGTTTTATGACAATTGTGCTACCCAACCTAGGTTAACGCATTCAAAGTTTATGCTAAGCCTTGTTCCCTACCCCGACACAATATATATGTATATATATACATATTTGTATACAGGTGATTACATTTTTTTTATTGATGACATTATTTTATTCCTCTATCCCTGAGTTATATACTAGCACTCCAACCTCTAATCGACTCCAAATGTTGTATCCCCATGCGATACATGGACAAAAGCTTTTTTTTTGTACAGTGACTAGCGGTTCAAGTCATTCGCGAGTTGACATTGAAGTGGTGATCTTCCACAGTTCGTAGGCCATTCATTTCATAATATTTGTACTCTATTCCATAGACTTTTTTAGACTTGGATTTTAGCTATTGTTGGGGGCTTGTCCCGACATTTTATTCACTTTTGATTGTATAGGATTTGTAGATTACTGTGGACTTGGGTGTGACGGTTTAGTATGTTGTTTGGTGGATTGACTTAGATACTTTGTGAGTTATTACTAGACTAAGTTTCCGCTATCTTGCTATATTTTCAAAATTAATCCGATGCTTGTTGTTGATATGTTGGTTAGGTTAGCTGAAGGGGGTGATCTTCTGTCCATGTGGGACTTGAGATGTTTACTGCGGGAAGGCCCTGTTTCAGGTCATGATTGTTGAGCCTGACCATTGGTCTGCTTATGAAAAGCAGTACTAAGATTAACCTTTGTACCAAGGCATTTCTTAAATGACTGCCAAAACTATGAAGTGAATTGTGTACATCTATCTAAAATGTTGACAAGGGTATCCCCTTACTTAGTTGCAAATATATATACTGGCATAATCTTCCACTGTATCTGAAGTCTTGACAGGTAGGAAATGGGTATATTTAGTCATTCGATCTACTATGACCCAAATTAAATCATGTTTTTATCTTGTATGAGACAACCTTGTGATGAAATCCATATTCACTACTTACCGCTTTCCAGTAGAGATGTTGATCTCGTGTAGCGTACTATCCAGTCTCTAGTATTAAACTTTAACTTGCTGGTAGTTGGGATACTTGGCTACAAACTCTGCTATGTCCCTCTTAATACTATTCAACCAACAAATTTCCCACAAATCACGGTACATATTTGTAGCACCAGAATGAATAAAATACTACAAATCATGAGTCTCGGCTAGTATCCTTTTCCTCAGCTCATCTACATTAGGAATACAAAGCCTACCTTGTTAACGTAGTACACCATTTCCCCCTTGGGAGAAAACCTTAACTTTTTGTTGCTGGACTACTTCCAATATTTGTTTAAGTGTGGGATCGTCACACTGCTTTTCTGTCTCTTCCACTACCAAAGATGATTTCGAACCGTTCTAAACTACCACTCTCCCGTCATTAGTGTAGAGCAAACAAACTCCTAAATGGGATATTCTACACACTTCTTTGGCCATTTTCTATTCTTTCTCTTTCCAATGTGACAAACTACCCATAGACAGCCAACTTAGTGCGTCTGCCACCACATTAGCCTTACCCAGATGATAGAGTACATTCATGTCATATTCTTTTAATAACTCCAACCAGGTTCTTTGATGAAGATTAAACTTCTGCTGAAAAAAATACATACCAAAGACTCAGGGAAAATATCAACATGAATGCCACAGAAGTAGTGCATCCAAATTGTCAAGGGAAATACCATGACAACTAACTCAAAGTCGTGAGTTGGGTAATTCTTTTCATGATCCATAAGGTTTCCTCGAGGAATAGACTATCCATCTACCATTTAGCATCAATATACAACCTACCCCAACTCTGGAAGCATCATAATACACTACAAATCCATCTAACCCTTCTGGTAGAGCTAACACTGGTACTGAAGTCAACCTATCCTTCAACTCTTGGAAACTCTTCTCACAATTATCCGACCATATAAACTTCACTTCTTTTTGAGTCACCTTAGTCAATGGTGCATCAATACAGGATAACCCTTCAACAAATCTTATATCATACCCAGCCAAACACAAAAAGCTCTAGATATTGGATGGAGTGATAGGTCTAGGCTAGTGCTTCACTGTATCAGTCTTCTGAGGATCTATATGAATATTAAACCCTGAAATGACATATCCCAAGAAGGTAACAGATTCCAACCAAAATTCACATTTACAAAACTTCGCATATAATTATCGATCCTTGGAGGTCTACAACACTATTCTCAAATGGTCTATATGTTCCTTATCATTCAGTGAATACACCAGTATTCATCTATAAAGATAATGAAAAAAGTGTCCTTCTTAAGAACCTTGTTCAGCAAATTCACAAAGGCTACAGGAGCATTTTTCAGTCCAAACAAGATAGCCACGAACTAAAAATAGTGATACCCTATTAAAAAATTTGTTTTTAGAATGTATTGCTCCCTAAATTTCAACTTATGCTATCGCGACCTAAGGTCAATTTCGGAAACCAGGCACCCTGAAGCTGATTGAAAAAATCATTGATTCTAGTAATGGGATACTTATTCTTGATTGTAACATTGTTTAGCTACCTATAATACATACACATTATAAGAGATCCCTCTTTCTTGCACATAAAAAGGATTGTAGCACCCCACAGAAACATTGGGTCTGATAAAATCTTTATCTAGTAGATGCTTAAGCTTTTCCTTTAACTCTTTAAGTTCGGCCGAAGACATGTGATATGACGGGATACAAATGGGTTGAGTATGAGAAAAAAGATCAATACCAAAATCTATTTCTCTATCTGGACGTACCTTTAGCAGATCTTCGGGGAAAACCTTAGGAAACTGATTGACTACATGGACTGATTAAAATATTGGGGCTTCAAACCTGGTATCTTTGGCTCAAGCTAAATGGTAGATACACCCATTAGATATAAACTAACTGGTCATAAGATAAGAGATAAAGCGACCTTTGGGAGACACAGAACTACCTCCATTCAAAAACTGCCTGTAACACCCCGAATCTAGTACCTAAAATGCCATACAGTACTCATGACCCCGAAGGACCACAAGCTAACCCATGACTAATATCTGTAACTGAGCACTGCATAACATACTGTATAAATGCAAAATTAAAGGATGAAAGGCCATAAGGTAAAAAAATCAGATAAAACATAACATTTGGAGATATGGTATACCAATACCAAAACAACTAAAATAACTGTCTGATCATGCTAGTCTGAAAGACTCTATACTATCGAACAACTATAGAGTTGATGGGATATGTCCCTAATAACTTTAGACTACTGAAATAATGAAGTAATAAAAGAATCATACTATCCTTGAATGATGAGGACTCCCTGCTAGTCTAGCTGCTGAACGTCTGATCTACTAAGGATGCTCTGGAGCTCATGCTTCTGAACCTATGGTATAAAATAGCAAAGCACAAATGTGTTAGTACGATTGAATATGCTGGTATGCTAGTGAGGTAGGCTGAATGCAAGGGGTTTATATGCATGAACAATACTAACTGATTGAATAAGATGAATGTGAGAATACATGCATGAATACGTGAACTATGATTGAGATCATGACATCACTAAATCTGAATACAGATAACATAAGTTTCATATAACTGATATACTATTTTCAGAATGACTGTGTCTGACAGTTCTATTTCTGACAGAACTAGCTGAGTTCCATATTAAACTGGGTGACTGTATCTAACAGTCCTAAATTCTGTAGAACTATCTGAGTTATATTACTGAGACTGAGACTGTAACTATGGGAAGTATTTATCTAACTGAAATATCCCAAATGAGATAATATAATTATGTTGGGGTCCAATCTGTAACCCTAATTGGAAGGGTGTCAATACCGCACCATTGGTAAGGTCTGTGAGTAATCCCCCATCTAACAGGTAGTCTAAGAAGAATGGTGGGACCCTCATATAACAAGTTAAGCCACCCCATCTACCCTCAACTGGCAGGTTTGATGTCTCAACCTATGCAGGATACATAGTTTTAGAGAGAAAGGATTGCTTGTAAGAATCACACCATCTAATAACAGGTGATTTCCCATTCTTGGGCTCATTCGGTGCTGAATCCTACTCACATCTGAATATACACTGAACATGATTAACTGAACTGAACTGGACTGTGCTCATTGAGTTTTGCTGACTGATGGAATACTATGGAGATTACTGAATTTCTTAGATTTCTGAGATTTTTAAGTTTACTGAATTTTCCTGAGTCAACAGACTGACTGAATTCTACTGAATATGGCTTGACTGAGAGTATATTGAAAACTGACATTGTCTCTAGGCCCACACCTAAATTGTTAGGTGTAAGTACCCCCAGGACTCGATAGAATGAAACTGAGAAGACATGATACTTCCTGGACTCACAACCATAATCAACAATCCATAATACAATTATTGAGGAATTTCATGGGGCACTTGATTATCATGGTTTGGTACATGAGTAGGAATGCATACAAACATTTCATAATTTCATAGGCTAATCTCATGAAAAATCCTTCAAATACTTCCAATGCATAACAATAACATGGAAGTCATTTTGAACATAAGGGTACATCATGGGTTCATCAATATGGTCATAATTGAGTCTTAAAGCATGAATCTTGTTCTCTTGGGCATTTTATCAAACACATTGCTGGCATTACCTTAGGCTTAGGCATATACTCTAGTTCATACATCATGGTTACTTTAATAAACTCCATTTAGGAGTTTCCAACTCACATACTAGCATAATTTCATGAAAAGTACATAAAGACTCCAACTTGGGATTCATACAACCACATCAACATAATTAAAATCAACCCACTACATAAAAATAACAATTCATGAATTTAAAATGGGATTGTTGAGATTAATGGGTGAAAGAAACCCATGAATCAACACTTTACATACCTCAAAAGCTTGAATCTTGAAAGAGGTTAGCTTTTCTTGAAGGTTCTTGAATGATGATGTTTTGATTCTTAAGTTTTCTTGGAGAAGGTTTGAATCTTGTTCTTGGATTTTAATCTTGAAAGAAACCTTAATTTTGATGTTATGGAATAATAAGGAGTTATGTTCTTTGATTTGATGTAATTAAGGCTTAAAAAGGGTGGATAAAGACCCAAAAGCCCTTTAAAACGTCATTTCAGCTGTTTCGAACAAAGTTGATGCTATGGGTGATGGACCATCACTCTGGTGATTGACCGTCACTCCAACCATTAATTTTGGGCCATAAAATGGATTTAATGCCTCATTTGCGATGGCCAGAGTGACGGTCTGTCGCTGACTTGATGGTTCGTTAGCTTGTCTATCGCTCTTGGGCAGCTCGGACAGCACTCAGTACAATGGCCATAACATTTTACTCCGATACTGAATTTTGGTAAAATTGGTATTTTTTGAAAGATAAGTCAATTATATATCTATTGGTAGGTCATGAGACAAAAAATTCATAGTATAACAAAATATATCCTCATTTGAAGTTGACTATGACAATATCCTTCTCAAGAATTCAATCGGTAAGGGATGTTTTGATTTGCCTAATAGATAGGAAGTATTTGAGGCCTTAATATTCATATAAATTGATCATAAAACTACCAAACCACTATAATTTATTTCTCATGAGCTTCAAGAATGTTTTTACTATCTATTAGGATTCTTGGGGTATTATAATATCTCCCTCTTGGGAGCATTTGTCCTCAAATGGGACTGACTAAAAAGAAATTAATGTTTACCATGCATATCTGATGCATGGTTTTATGACTGATATGATACATGAATGCATGAATAAGAGTACTGATAAGCTGATCATGCATATCTGATGCGTGAATATACGACTGAACTGACTCAAGAACATGTAACTGAACATGTAAGGGTAAAGATACCAAGTTTGAAATGAAAACTAAGCATAGTTTATAACTGAAATTTGAACCATATGATAAATGAAATTAAGGAAAGCTATTACGTTGGGCTAGGAAAGAAGAGGTGAGGATACTTGGTTTGCATATATGCTTCTGCTTCCCAAGTAGCTCCCTCAAAGGACTGATTCTGCCAAAGAACTTTAACTAGAGGGACTTGTTTGTTCATCAGTCTGTGAATCTGATAGTCAAGAATTTCAACTAGAATTTTCTCATACGAGAGACTGTTCTGAATATCTACCCCCTCAAATGGTACCAGAACTACTAGATCACCTATGCGTTTCTTTATCAAGGTGACATGAAAGACAGGATGAACTGAAGCTAGATCTGAAGGAAATTCGAGCTCATAATCTACTTTGTCTAACCGACTTAGAATTTTGAAGGGAATGACATATCGGGGACTGAGTTTTCTCTTTTTGCTGAATGAATCTCTTCACTTTCTTCATGGGAGAGATTTTCAAAATACAATTTTTTTTCTAAACTCGAGATCCTTTACTGATCACGCATGAACAGGAACATGAGAACATGACTAATTCAGTAACATGTGATATGGACTAACTATCGTGAACTAAACTGAGCCATTTAATGCATATCTTACGACTGAGATTGGAGATAGAGAGTCAACCTATGTGTACCCACTACTCCAAAATAGGTTCGTTATGTGAAGAGAGAGTGGAATTTTTATGTCTTGAAAGTTTGGGGGATTATAGTGTATCTCCCCCTTAGGACTCTATGTCCCCTGAAGAATGCTGGGATGATTTTTTTTCCTGAGCTACAAGGAAACTAAGGTGATGCACAAGGCAACTACGAACTGAATCGTGAGTGAATATCTGGATTTTGAAACTAAGGCATGATACATGAACTAAACTGGACATGCAACTACCTGGTTGATCCATCTTTGAATAGTTATATTGATGAGATTTTGAATAGTATGACTAGATGGAAAAATGGGAAGCCACACCATACGAACTTGTTTGATTGACTGCTAAACTTAATCAATGGCTCTACGGACTAACTCATACTAAAAACTTATACTCTACTGGAGTATTTCTATGGCACTCTTTCTATAGTGTTCTAGTGATTGTAGGGAGAAAGGAAATCTTGGCCTAGTCTGAGCAGGACATCTGAATAGGGGATCACCACATGGCTGGGATTCTTGTATTAGGAGGCAATGCCTATGAAACATCATCTAAAATAGAGTGACTAAGCCTTATGCACTGCATCTAAAATTTTCAATCGTAGACATACCCCTCAAATACTCCTTCAACTATACTCTCTGCCTTAGTACAACATCACTTAATACTACTGAAAATATTCTCATGGTTGCTGAGCACGAATGCCTAAACATACTAACTTATCTGATTAACAGCCTGGCTAATAACTAAATACTAGGCTATTAAGACTGAACTGTACTTAGTCTAAATAACTATACTGAAACTATAGAGCATTATGCATAAAGGGTAATAATTGACTAGGTAACATGAGATAACTGAGCATGAATGAGTAAAAACTATAATATCTTAAGGATGCAAGACCAAACGTATAACATAATTCGGAAACATTCTATAAACTGAGGTACAAAAATACTAATAACTAAATAGCTAATAATCGTATGCTATGGTCAAGCAAATCAAGATCTGGACTGAGTTTCTAATCTAATTACTGAACCAGAGCTGACATTGTAACTAAGACTACAAATGGAGTCATACTGGAAATAAATACTGGATTCTTATAGTCGAATACCGATGACTGATGTTTAGACTGATACTGAATTCTGATGGTTAAGTAACTGATAATTAAAAGCCATGGTTCTGTAGGGTTGTCTAAGCCTTTTACTGAATATTGATTACTGAACTGACATCATAACTAAGGCTTGAGGAATAGATCATTAAAACCATAGATTTTACCGAGGGATCTAAATTGAAGGTATACGTACCATAATCTAAGTTTGGCTGATCATTTAGAGTGGAGCATGAGTCATGTGGGCTAAGAATACTATAAAGCATGACATGAGCACATGAGTCATAAGCTGCATTACTTGTGTCTGAAGTCTCTGTAGTCATGGGACATGATTCATAACACGGAGTGAACTAAAACTCCTTATAATAAGAATTGTGAGCATACGTGATTCTCTCTAACGTGCACGAATATGAGCAATGATCCTTGAGCTAACATGTAGAACATAAATAGATATTATGATAAATAATGGGTTTTAAGAGTCTGTAACACTTTTTTGAGATGGTCTGCATGATCACGCTCACTGCGGGAGTAGACAAGAATGTCATCTATGAAGACTATGATAAACATGTCTAAGTACTGGTTGAACACACGGTTCATCGAGTCTATGAGAGCTGTTGGGGCATTGGTAAAATGAAAGGACATGACTAAGAATTCAAAATGTCTATATCGAGTTCTAAAAGTTATTTTCAAAATATCATATTCGCTGAGTTCTGCTGATTCCATTTTGTATGGTGGAATAGATATGGGTTAAGAATCTTGAAGAAGGTCAATGCCAAAGTCTACTTTGCTCTAAGGAGGAACTCTGGGAAGATCTTTGGGAAAGATATCTAAATATTCACTCTTAACTGGAACTAACTCAAGATGGGGAGTTTTGGAACTAGAGTCCTTAACTCGAATAAGATGATAGACACATCCCTTAGATATAATTTTCCTAGCCTGTAAGTAGGAAACAAGATGACCTCTGAATGCTGAAATACTACCCTTCCACTCAAGGATAGGTCCATTCGAAACTGAAACTGGACAACTTTGTTTTGTAGTTGATTGTGGCATGGCAGGAAAGAAGTCACTCAATGCCGAGAATGACATCAAAATTAGTCATCTCTAATTCAACTAAGTCTGCTGAAGTGACCTTTTGAGATACCATCACCAAACAGTTCCCATATACCCATTGGGCTATGATAGATTTACCCACTAGGGTAGAGACTAATAAGGGCTCTATTAGAATTTTGAGATTGACACCAAAATCAACTACTATATAAGGAGTAACAAAAGACAAAGAAGCTCCTTGATCTAGAAAAGTGTAAACATGAAAGTGGAAGATCTGTAACGTACCAGTGACCACATCAGGAGAATTTTCCTGATCCTATTAGGAGTGAAGAGTGTAGAGTCTATTTGGATGCTGCCCACTGGTTACGCTGGAAATGGAACCCTGCTGATTCGGGCAATCGGACTGAGCTTAAGGATGATTATGTTGACCTCATAGACTAACATTAGTTCTTACCACAAGTTTGACAAAGAGGATTGGTTCAGGCACTGCTAACACTGCCCTGAGATCTAGGTCCTAGAGCCTTATATCTGAATTTAGGAACTGGAGTATTGGGTGAGGTAGGAGATGGAGTGGGTGACTTTGGATGGAGTTGAGAATGACTTCCACCCTCTGAATTAGGCGGAGCAAATTTAAAATTACCCTTTCTCTCTTTCTTATTTTCTCTCTTTCTTTCTACACTTTCCCACCTCAATATGTTGTGCATGACTCATATGCCTGGGTGGGACAACAACCAGCTGATTACTCTAAGCTACTATTGAGTAATATAATGTAAGGGAGTCGATTCTAAATTCTCAATATAAGACATGCTCATCCAGGGAATCTGCTTGAACGGGCGGAGGTGTCGACTGATTCTCAGTTCTATTTTTGTTACTCCTTTTGGAAGGGATGTTCTATTACAAGAAGGAGAAATATATTAGACTGATAGTTTAACTTGATATCATGCTCACTCGCATGACATGAATACTGAAAGAGGAGAAACTATTCCAAAAACATCTCATAGCCTCTTATCCATAAGTGTGGTGCGCAACACACCCATGCACAAGACTCTACTTGATACGGTTTTTCAAACTTCCTAGGACACTTTTGAACCTTAGGTTCTGATACCAAGTTTGTAACGCCCCAAATCTGGTACCCAAAATGTCACACAGTGCTCATTACCCCGAAGGACCATAAGCTAACCCATGACTCATATCTATAACTGAGCACTGCATAACATACTATATAAATGTGGAATAAAATGCTGAAAGGCAATAAGGTTCAAAAAAATGCAATAAAACATAACATCTGGAGATATGGTATGTCAATACCAAAACAACTAAAATAACTATCTAAATATGCTAGTCTGAAAGCCTCTATACTGTCTAACAACTATAGAATTGATGGGACATATCCCCAACTAACTCCGGACTACTAAAATAATAAAGTAATAAAATAATCATACTATACTAGAATGATGAGGACTCACTGCTAGTCTGGCTGTTGAATGTCTGTCGTACTAAGGATGCTCTGGAGCTCGTTCTTCTAAACCAATGATATAAAACATAATAGCACAAATCCGTCAGTATAATTGAATGTACTGGTATGCAATTTAGGTAGGATGAATGCAAGGGGTTTATATGCATGAGCAGTACTAACTGACTGAATAACATGAATGTGAGAACACATACATAAATATGTGAACTGTGACTGAGATCATGATATCATTGAATCTGAATACAGATAACATAAGTTTAGTAAAACAAATATATTATTATCTAAATGACTGTGTCTGATAGTCATATTTCTGATAGAACTAGATGAGTTTCGTACTGAACTGGTGACTATATCTAATAGTCCTAAATTCTGCAAAACTATCTGAGTTCTATTACTGATACTGAGACTGAGACTATACCTATGGGAAGTAGTTATCTAGTCGACATTACCCAAATGAGATAATATAATTGAGTTGGGGTTCAATCTATAACCCCAATTGGAAAGGTGTCAATTCCGCACCACTGGTAAGGACAAACTATGAGTAATCCCTCATCTAATAGGTACTCTAAGAAGAATGGTGGGACCCTCATATAACAGGTTAAGCCACCTCATCAACCCTTAACTATCAGATTTAATGTATCAACCTACGCTGGCTACGTAGTTCTAGAGCAGAAGGATTGCTTGTAAGAATCACACTCTTTAATAGCTGGTGAGTTCCTATCCATGGGCTCACTCGGGACTGAATCCTACTCCCATCTAAATAGACATGAAACATGATTAACTGAACTAAATTGGACTGTGCTCTTCGAGTTTGGTTGACTAATGGAATACTACTAAGATTATTAAATTTATAAGATTTCTAAGATTTTTGAGTTTACTAATTTTTCCTGAGTCGTGAGACAGACTAAATTCTACTGAACATGGCTTAACTGAGAGTATCTTAAAAAATGACACTGGCTCTAGGAACACAGCTAAATTATCGATTACAAGTACTCCCAGGACTCGATTACATAAAACTGACAAGACATGATACTTCCTAGACTCACGACCATAATCAACAATCCATAATACAATCATTGGGGAATTTCATGGGTCACTTGATTATCATGGTTTGGTACATGAATAAGAATGCATATAAACATGCCATAATTTCATAGGATAATCTCATGAACAATCCATCAAATAATTTCAATGAATCAAAATAACATGGAAGTCATTTTGAATATAAGGGTACAACATGGGTTCATCAATTCGGTCATAATTGAGTCCTAAAGCATGAATCCTGTTCTCTTTGGCATTTTATCAAACACGTTGCATACATAACCTTAAGTTTAGGCATATACACTAGTTCATACATTATGGTTATGTTAATAAACTCCATTTATGAGTTTCCAACCCACATACTAGCATAATTTCATGAAAAGTACATAAAGACTCCAACTTGGGATTCATACAACCACATCTACATAATTAAAATCAAACCACCATATGGAAATCACAATTCATGAGTTTAAAATGGGATTATTGATATTAATGGGTAAAATAAATCCATGAATAAATACTTTACATACCTCAAAATCTTGAATATTGACGGAGGTTAACTTTTCTTGAAGGTTCTTGAATGATGACATTTTGATTCTTGAGTTTTCTTGGAGAAGGGTTTGAATCTTGTTATTGGGTTTTAATCTTGAAATAAACCCTAATTTTGATGATATGGATGAATAATTTGTTGTGTGATTTGATTTGGTGTAATTAGGGGTTAAAAAGGGTGAAAAAATACCCAAAAAGCCCTTTAAAATGTCATTTTAGTGCTGTTTCGGACAAAGTTGACGATTTGGGTGACAGGCTGTCACTCTAGTGACTGACCGTCACTCCAACCAGCAGTTCTGTGCTAGAAAATGGACTTATTGCCTCAGTTGCAATGGCCAGAGCAATGGTCCATCGCTGACTTGATGGTCTGTCAGCTTTCCCGTCGCTCCGGGGCTGCTCGAACAACTCTCAATAAAATGGACATAAATTTTTACTCCAACACTGGATTTTGGAAAAATTGGTATCATTTGAAAGACAATTCAATTATCTATCTTTTGGTGGATTAGTATCTCAAAAATTCTTTTTATAACAAAATATATCCTTGTTTGAAGTAGACTATGATAATATCCTTCTCAAGAATTCAATCGGTAAGGGATGCTTTGATTCATCTAATAGCTAGGACATATTTGAGGTCTTAATATTCATAAAAATTGATCATAAAACTAGAAAACTTATATAATTTATTTCTTATAAGATTGAAGCATGGTTCTACTATCGGTTGGGATTCTTGAGGTATTACACTGCCTTATTAGGAAATAAAACTTTACCACACGGGCGCGACAATCTATTGATTCATAGCATGAATAGATCTAATAAATTCCCAGAATTACATCTAAATCTATCATCTCTAAAGTTATTAAGTCTCCTAGTTTTATCTTATGGAGGATGGTAATAGGATAGTTCCTATAGACTCTTCTAGCGATAACTAAATCATCTACTGAGGTAGAAACTACGAAGGGCTTAGGGAGATTTTCAATACCTACCCCAAAATTTATAGTGACCGATGGAGTTATATAAGAAAGATTTTATCTTAGGTCTAACAACATATATACATCAAGTTAAAAGGCACAAAGTATATTGGTGACAATATCTGGAAGACTCTTATACTCCTGATGGAATGGTAAAGCATAAAACCAACTATGACATTGACCACCACCGGTACTAGATGATGAGCCCTATGGAGAAAGTAGGGTAGCTAGCTGAGCTACTGGATTAGTAGACTGAGTCTGATGATGAGCATATCTACCTCTCTGCTTAGCATGCAGATGCTTCTTAATCCTGTGACCTATCTTACCATAACCATAGCAACCCTCTTTGTATATCATAAATTCACTCAGATGGGTTCTGCCACACTTTATATATGTCGGGTAACATGGCCACTCGACCACACTATTTTGAATCCTAGAATTGTAAGTCCCTCCCCATGGATCTTGCCTGATCCTAGGTGTGGGGGCACTGGCTAATGATGGCACACGTACTGATGAATGACATTAAAATTATGAATGTCTTTCCCCTCCAGACCTTGGCTGATTATACTCTAACTGTCCAATCCTACCTTTCTTGTTTCTCCTTGCTTTTCTTTAACTTCTTTGCATCAATCTATTGAGCATGAGTATGAAATTGAGCAACATTCCATGTCTCCAATTAGCATGGTAGTCTTATAGTCCTTGAACACCAAATCAAACACCCTAGTAACAAACTTAGTCATATGAGTTGTAGAGTCTGATAATAACTCTAGGTAATACTTAGCTAACTGAGTAATCTTAAGAAAATACTCCTTCACTGTCATAGAGACCCTCCTCAAGTTCATGAACTTCTGCACTTTATCCTTCCTCATATCATAAGGAAATAACCTGTAAAGAAAAGAATTGTGAAACACCTGCTTGCTTATAGGAGTTGCATTCTCACCCCTACCATACTTTGAAATAGTGACCCAATCATTAATAACATCCTTTAGCCTATACGATGCCAGCTCTACACCCTTCTCTTCAGTAAGATGCATGATATGAGTAATCTTTCCCATCTCATCAATAAAGAGTTGAGGATCACCATCTACATTTGACCCATGGAACTTAGGTAGATTCATTTTCATAAAGTCCCAAATTATGACTATATCTAAGTTACCATTTTGATGAAAGAGAGCTTCTTCCTATTGGTTACCCTGAACATTAGCATTCATAGCTTGGGCTAATGCTTTAAAGGCATGTCCAAATACAACATCAGAAATATTCTCATGCAGAGGGTTTACGTGCAGTTGTGGTTAATCACCATTTTTTCCTGTGTCATCTCGATGAGGAGGCATATTTTGTCATGTGAAAACATAAATTAGGATAGATACAGACAAATTTAAGAATGATAGATCATGAAAGACTGGATGATTCGTAACTCATTTCGTAGCCTTTTTCTTATAAATGTGGTGCGCTTCACATTCATGATCAAGACTCTACTTAACGCAGCTTATCTAACTCCCAAGGTCTCTTTAAAACCTTAGGCTCTTGTAACAAGTTTGCAAATCCTAGGAGAACCCCCTAGACATCACATGGTGCTCAGGACAAAAAATAGCTCTAAGATACTCCAAGATATCTATTCAACTTAGATCTCAAATGAAAAGTGAACTAACATGCATAAAAACTAAAGGTAAAATCTTCCATATCTTATTGTAGTTCTTTAAATTATAAAACCTTAAACAAACTCTTTTAATATAGAACCTACATAGTCTCATAAGCCTCTACTGCTAACTAGAGAGCCACCAGGACAGAACCCCAGCTGACTTAAACATAAATAGAAATCAAGGATCTATAATAAATTTCAATAATAAACATGATTTTAATAAACTTAGTCCTAGCAATATAAGGACTCATAAAAAATAAGGATGTCATCTGTGATGCTCATGACCAATTATGCTTCTTGAAACAAGCACCAAAACCTACATTATAATACAATGTAGAACATAAAATTATATGTGGCGTAGTACTTCTGGAATGTACTGAGTTTGTGGGGGCGAATGCATGCGTAAAACAAAAATTTAATATATATATATATATGTGTGTGTGTGTGTGTGTGCATGTACTTTCAAATAATACATGCTAAGAGTAAATGACTAACCTTGGACTTGAGTAAAACTGAAAGTTGCAAGATCATAAAATATGGCTATTGAAACATGTGAATAAGCTAAGTGAGACATAATACTTAGTTTATAAATTCCTTACTTTTATTCTTTCTTATGGGAGATTCTTCTAACTGACATAAATCATGTGAGCTACTATGGAGTCAAACATCTTACCCACGTTGGGGAGATATGTTCTACCCTTGCCATTAGAATAAAACCTTAAGCGATCACTATACTTCTTCCATATTGGGAAAAGTAGACACTCTCTAACAAGGTTTTCTTAAACCTACGGTGGCTCATAATTTCTAGGATATTAGGATACCCTTATCCCTATTTTGTTCTCAGAGCTAAATACTACTCCCAAGACATATATAGGCTCATACTTAATAAATCCACCTTAAAATAGCATAAGGGTGTATAGACTTAAAACTAGTTATGCTTCTCTTTAATTTAAATCATAATCAAGATGAAAACATGTAGATTTCATGTCTTATCTTTAGATATAAGGATCAAAATTTCTTGAATCATACTATAATGCATATGAATAGATCTTAAAAGCTTATACTTTCTTGTAAACTTAATTCTTCTTCTTAAATATTTAAACTCTTACTTTCTTTCATAGAAGTTATAAGAAAAATATTAGGCTCAATACTCATATATAAATCTTTCATCGAAATCCAAATCAAAGTAATAAATTTCAAATCACAATATCAATCTTAAAGTTCAAAACATTAATAGATTTAACCTTTATTAATCTTTAGCCTTTATATCATAAGATAAGGTTATACTTCAATATATGAGAATTTGGGGAATGAACCCTAATGTAAAACATATAAAATCAATCTTAGAAATCATGTTTTTGGGGCATGATAACGCTCAATCTACAGCTCTCGTACGAGTGTAAAGCGGTCGTTAGCAAATATAGAACCCAACCTGGGTTGGGTGTCGATCCCACAGGGAATAGCTTGGCCAACAAGTAAGCAAAATGACTAAACTTTTGGTGCAAGTCTCATAAGAGGGGGGAGTCTTGTCGTGCAAGTAATGTAAACAAAGGCTGAAAATAATAAAGTAAAAAGAGAGAGATTGTTACGTTGGTTGTAAACAATGAGAATTGAAGCGTTGGGGTTATGTCCACCTTCTGAGGTATACGTCTCTTTTGGCTATGAGTGTGTAGAATTCTGACATGCAATTGCTTATAGAGAATTGTAGTCGATGGTAAATCCAAGCGTCTCTCGACCTAAACAAGGACTATTTCACCTTAACTCTCTCGAGCTTAAAGCGTGTCTAACGGTACGAATTCTCCAAGAGGTTAGTCCAGTTACGGCACTAGCTTTTTAATAGGAAAGGGTGTCCTACTACCTTGACATTATCTCTTTTCCAGACAAATAACCTTTCTCTCGAATAAGTTAAATGTTAGACTGGCGTATTCTTGCATTTGCAACCGCAAAGAATATGGATTAAGATGAAGAGAATAATGATATAAGCAATATACGTGTCATGAACTCACAAACTCACAGCAATAGATAGTATCTCATTCGGCTTCCATAACCCCAACAGAGAGGTTTAGTTACCCATGAATGCGAAGGAGATCACGATTGACATTGTTATTATATCACAATATTGAGTAATGGCGTGTAGATCAAGTGATAGGCGTTAGGCGTGAATTCCTTAGCAAAGTAACGTTTCTCTTGTTGTGGAAATTAAGAATTGAATAGATGAATAGAAGAAGAAAAATAGAATTAATGGGAAGATTAGAAGAGTTGTAGAATTGTTGTGGTGGAAGAAGAAAGGGATGGAAGAATGTATTGTGGTGAGGGATGAATTCTCTCCACTAAGGGAGGAATGAATAAAAATCTCTAGCATGATAGGGTATTTATAATACCCATATCCTATTCCTACTAAGCTAATGAAATACTTAACCAAATCCTACTAAACTAAGGAAATACTTAACCCAATTGTACTAGGTTAATGTAACATTCTCCTAATCCAAATAAACTAATGAAATACTTAAACCAATTGTACTAGATTAATGTATCATTATCTAAATCCTAATTAGTTACTGCAGGTCCCCAAAGTCTTCAGAAATGCTGTTTTAGCCCGGGACAGATTTTCCATGCAGCAATTTTGGTCCAGGTCCCCAAAGTCTTCAGAAATGTTGTTTTAGCCCGGGACAGATTTTCCATGCAGCAGTTTTTGGTCCTTAGGCGTCCAAACTCCCTTTCCTTCCTTCGTGAGCTTTCTTTTGCGTCAAGTAAGCCATAAAATGCTGAATTCTGCATCATTTATACCTGAAACTTTACTAATCATGTTCGTTAGCTCATTTATAGGAAAAAGGACTAAAAGTGCATGAAATATATAGTTTGTTCTCAAAACTAGCCTAAAATATGGGCAAAATATATTGATATAGGCGTGTAAATTCGCCTATCATCAACACCCCACACTTGAAGCTTTGTTCGTCCTCGAACGAAATATCATGTCCTTCTAAGCGTCGACTTAAGGTTTTTACAGCAACAACACAAAACATTTATCAAGACAAGCACAACGATTATCAACCAAGAGTAGCTTTCCGATTATAAGTAGAAACAATTTAACCTCTAGTATAGACTCGTGATGGTGATCAACTCGCATGCAAACGTTAAAGTGCATAGAATCATATACAACTATCCAAAACACATCAACCATGTGTGTCTCACCATATAGTACCCATAATCACTCACAAATATAGCATATTTTTCAAACATGGGTATCAACAATATCCTTGCTCTCTCTCTCACAAAGAATTCATATGTAGCAACAGATGGCCATAGGCTTGCCCTTAGTGTAGTACTCCACTAAATGTCAGAATGTTAAGATTAGGATCAAGTAGGTCTTTTGATGGTTGTAATGTAGGCTAAGGGACGGGTAGGACTATTTTGGCCAGGAATAGTGACTAAGCTCCTAAGCGCTTTAATACATCACATTGTATCATTGACACTTTTTTCTTTCAACCTTTCTTCTTTCTTTTATTCTACCACCCTTGTTCTCCTCTTTTGTTTTTCAATTTTAAGAACAACTCACTTTTCAGCTTTCTTTTCCTTTTTCTTTTCACAACATACCTCTTATGATAGCACTTTCTTTTCCATAACACATTCAAGCACCATTTACAATTTAAAGCATCATACTTACCCAATTTCCTCTTATGTTGTCACATGACTTTTGTAATTTAAAGCACTTAGGAATTTGGATCAAATTACGATCTTGAAAAAAATGGATTAGGCTTACATACAAGGTTGTCAAAGAAATAGGCTAAAGGCTCAAAAGGGTTTAACTAGGGATGATGTCCATGGGTAGGTAAGACTAAAGGTAAACAAATATAGGTTGCCAAAGAAATGACTAAATCATATCCTAACTTACACTCCTTATTTTCGCTTTGCATACATACCAGGCAAGTTCTAGCATCAGCCACAAACATAGAAGATACTATTAATCTCACACACACAAGGCACATGGTCGACTTTATTGGAGGTAATATAGACTCTTGACCCAACAAGTGAAGGAATCGAACCACACAATATCACATAATGAGTCACAACTGGAGCCTAAACGTCTCAATAGTCACAATTGTAGCACATACTCTTGTTATAATCTCATGCTGCCTATCAAAATAATTTCATGCGAAGCTAAAAAAAATTTTAACTACTAAAAAAACAAAACGAAACAAAACGAAACAAAAATGAAACAAAAGCAAACAAACATAGATGCGAATAGAGAAGTATAGCATGCAATACCACCACCCCACACTTAGTCGGGATACTGTCCTCAGTGGAAAATAAATACGAGGAACCTGGTTAATCGGACTTATCCTCTATGTCTGGGGTCATACCCCTTGCATTGGAATCATCATCAGAGTCGTCATCCTTAGAAGTTCATCATAAGTATCCCACTTAATTCCAAGCGTGAGTCAAGGTGTTTGCAGCGGGGAGGGTTCTCCTTGCTCCTTGCGGCCTCTTTTCTTGCCCTTTTGGGAAGTGGTAGCCTTCTCCTTGCCTTGTCTCTCTTTAGGTGCCATTGTACCTGAGACTTGAAATAGTGTTAATGGTAGCACAATCTCAATGGATACAATCTATACATAAGCAGTAGGGGTACCACCCCACACTTAGTTTTGTTAACACAAATCAGTGAAGCGAAAGTGGTCGATTACTCAGATTTCGTCGACATACGTTTTAGGATTGTATTTCGACCAGAAAATCAGCAATGCATCACTTACTTGCAGCCATTGGACTACTTTCATGGTAGATATAGCAACACTACTACATAGGGGTTACCACATGGAATAGTTATTCTTACAACAATCACAACCTCTTATGTCGGTAGGCACTATAAGTCTTATCCCGATGGACGGGATAGTCTAACATGTAAGTATCCAAACAACAATCTTAAGCACTATTCATAGCCATAGTAATTCCGCAAATAGTATAACAATGCTATTAAAACCAATTTCAAGTCGGAAACAAGTCAAGATTTTCCTAC
The DNA here is from genome assembly GCA_030864225.1 of Capsicum baccatum var. pendulum. Lineage (NCBI taxonomy): Eukaryota > Viridiplantae > Streptophyta > Magnoliopsida > Solanales > Solanaceae > Capsicum > Capsicum baccatum. Next base: position 165,006,154 of record CM061558.1, on the reverse strand, counting down.
GTACATGTTCACTCACATGATTTTGTATCAACAATCCAAACACATGAACATCACCAACAATCTTATACGATTTAGCAATTCATAATAGACATAGCAACGTAGTACTTACGAGAAATAAATGAAGAATAAGAGAGTACTTACTTGCTTGAAGCTTGTGGAGATGGTTTTGTGAATTGGAAGAGCAAAAGAAGAAGATTTTGAGAGGATTTGGATGTATATGCGGCGCCCTTAGGTCAATTTTTAGTGTGGTTGTGTTGTAAAACTAAGTCCCCTTTATATAGGAAGATAATGGGTCGGGTTTTGACCCATTTACAATCGGTTTTGGAGACAAAAATACCACATATGCGGCGCATAATGCTCGGCATATCAATGACATATGCGGCGCATTGTCTATAGCATAATGGGACATATGCGCCGCATAGTCTATGGCATTTGTAGACATATGCGCTGCATAGTCTATGGCATATGAGATACTGAGACCAAATGCCATAGCATAGGCGGCGCATAGTCAAAAGCATACCAAGGAATAGGCGGCGCATAGTGTATAGCACACTAGATTCCGAGACCTTAGGCTATAGGATAGGTTGTGCATCGTTCGTGGCCTAGTTTTACCAAGGCCTAGCCTTTCTCGATGCCTATTTTGGCGTGAGAAATGCTCAATCCATAGCCTTGTGCATCACCATTCCTAACTTACCAACTTTACCATACAATGCGTCCAAATCGTCTATTGAAATCAATCTCCTCGTTGAATACTTCTTGCACCTATTTTTGCTCAAAACCAAACGAAAACGATTAGTACGATGGGTTGCCTCCCACCAAGTGCCTTAGTTTTGGTCGTGGCACGACTCTTATTTTTGTATTTTTCATTTAGCAAAACAAAACAAGTACTAGAATGAAAGGAAAAATGATAAACGATAAAACGATAAAACGATGGGTTGCCTCCCATCTAGCACCTTATTTATTATCGTGGCACGACATAGTTACCTCGAGTACTCAGACTTCGTCGAGGTAAATGGTGGATCATTTTCTGAAAGGATTTAGATGACAATGAGGTTTACCTGTAGGCATGCGATCTTTTTCGAGATGGCTCATACATTTCTCCGGAGAGTCACCAATTATATCATCAATAGTCCACCCCATAGCTCTCTTGTATCTCTTCAGAGCAAATATGAGAGCCTCTACGTGCTGTTCACTTAAATCATCTGCACTCTCTGGAAGTATATTTCTACTTTCCAAGAACACATACCTTAGATAATCGGGAAGCTCTTGCGATTCTAGCATTGGTGGCTCGTCAAAGAGAGTCTTCGCTTTTGGTTGATTCTTGAGATCACAATCTGGTTGCTTTGGAGTATAAGGCTCTATTTCTGTTAGAGCACTCATAAGTTCTTCATAACCTTCATTATCTTCATGCTCAACTTTCAGTGGCACAGCAGACAATGGCTCAACAGTAGGTTGTTTCTCTATAGATAATGCTTTCGTATCCTCATGATTAACATCAGCTACAGATAACTCATTCATATCGCTGGGCTGTTTCAATGTTTTGCATATATCAAATCGTACCACTTCGTCATTAATTCGAAACAAAAGCTCATTATCTTTCATGTCAATAAGCACACTTCCAGTTGCAAGGAAGGGACGTCCCAAGATGATGGGAACTTCAGAATCCTCCTTACAATCCAGAATAATGAAGTCTGTAGGAAAGATGAATGAAGAAACTTTCACCAACACATCATTCAAGATACCCACAGGTCGTTTTACCGACCTATCAGCCATCACGAGCCTCATATTGGTTGGTGTCGGATCACCTAGCCCCAACTTCTTGTAGATGGATAGTGGCATCAAATTGATGCTAGCACCTAGATCCCACAATGCCTTGGCAAAATCCAACGATCCAATTGTGCAAGGAATAGTGAAAGCTCCAGGATCTGCCTTCTTTTGAACTAACGACCTTGTAGCGATTGCACTACAATGATGAACATTATCCGCCAACTCATAACTTGCTGCCCGCTTCTTTGTCAATAGGTCCTTCATAAACTTCGCATATCCAAGCATTTGTTCAAGTGCCTCCACCAATGGAACATTAATGGTCAGCTGCTTGAGCATAGTCATAAATTTGCTAAACTTAGTGTCATCCGCCACCTTCTTCAATCTTTGGGGAAAAGGTGGTGGTGGGTATGGAAGTGTTCTCTCCGCGGTTTTCTTCTCCTCTTGCTTCCGTTTTCCCAATTTTTCAGGCTGCACAGTGCTGGATGTGGCGTTGTTGATGTCAGGAGTAGTAGCTGGGGCATCTTCTCCTTTTGCGTTGTCATCCATGTCCGCAACTTCGTCAATCACTTGCTTGCCTTTTTCTGGAGTTTCCAACACCTTACCACTTCTGGTAGTGATGGCCATGCATGACCCATCATTCCTTGGGTTTTGCACAGTATCGCTAGGTAAAGTGTCGGCCTTTCTTTGGTTGAGTGCTGCTGAAAGTTGACTGAATTGCTGCTCTAGTTGTCTAATTGAAGTGGAATGTGAATCTACTAATTGTTTCATGGTGGACAAATCATTAATTACCTCCGTAACTCCCGCGCTCGTTGCTTCCACTCCTTCAAATAATTAAGCCATCATGTCTTCCATACTGCCAGAATTAGATATGGTGGTATCACGTCTGCCAGGGGGAACGTACAAGCCACTCTTTTCATTCTTGTTCTTCCAACTACCTTGGTCTTTGTTTCCAGATTTATCATAATAGTCCCGACCTTGGTTTCCTTGGGTATTCCCTCGGAAACCCCCCTGATTGTTCAAGTAGTTGGCCTCCTCTTCAGATTCGTCTCTTCCTTTTGACGCAATCGCTTTCACTTTTTCAGTCTTCCCTAATAGATGCTTTGTAAGAAGATCCATTTGGGTTTTCATGTGTGCCATATCTTGATCACGTTCTTCTTCTCTTCTTCGTTGGTCTGCAGTCATGCCAATAGATAAAGTGGGGCTTGCTACCTCAGAATCCCTGGTATGCCAAGCTCTACTTTGTTTCATCATACGATCAAGCATATTGCTTGCTTGACCAAAGGTGAGGTCCATGAAAGAACATCCAGCTGCGTTGTCCACCACTGGTTTAGTTATTGAATTCAAGGCTCTATACAAGATCTCCATGAGGTGAACATTAGTCATGTGATGGTTTGGGCATCTCGCTAGCTTTGTCTTGAACCTCTCCAATGTTTCATGAAGAGCTTCAGAGGGAAGCTGACAAAAGTTGCTGATTTCATCTCTCAATTGAGCCCTTTTGGATGGCGGAAAGAATCTTTCTAGGAAAGCGTATCTCAATTGCCTCCAATTTGTAATTGAATCAGGAGTCAACCCATTCAACCATAGTGTTGCCTCCCCAGACAGAGACAATGGAAATAGACGTAATCGAATAGCATTCTGACCAACACCAGGATTGTCAAAGGACTTGCATGTAGAAATAAAGTTGATCAGATGCATATTCGGATCATCGCCTGCTAGTCCACCAAATAATCCCTTGAGTTGCAAAAGCTGAATCATGGCTCTAGTGATATTGAACTTTGCTCCAGGTGCCAAGGGTGGCAGAACAATGGCTCCTGTGGCACCAGCTTCATCCAAATCGTCATCATCATCATCAAAAGGAATTTGCACAGTTCGACGATCAGGTCTCAATCGCGCTTGATGATCTCTCATCTGCATGGGTTCCGCCATCTCAGCAGTATGCCGTGGGTTTAGTAGCTCTTCATCGCCCAGATCCTCATCGTCAGGATTTGTTGCTCGCCTACGGTTATCAATATTCTGTTGATGCACTTGAGCAGCCATCCTATCAATTTCACGTTGTGCATCCATTCTGTCAATAGAACCTGAATAAAACAAAAACAACAACTAAAAGTAAAAGTACAAGAATATTTGACCAAAGGGTCTAGCAACTATCACAAACTTAATTGACACTCATATTCCCCGGCAACGGCGCCAATTTTTTATAACGCTCAATCTACAGCTCTCGTAGGAGTGTAAAGCGGTCGTTAGCAAATATAGAACCCAACCTGGGTTGGGTGTCGATCCCACAGGGAATAGCTTGGCCAACAAGTAAGCAAAATTACTAAACTTTTGGTGCAAGTCTCGTAAGAGGGGGGAGTCTTGTCGTGCAAGTAATGTAAACAAAGGCTGAAAATAATAAAGTAAAAAGAGAGAGATTGTTACGTTGGTTGTAAACAATGAGAATTGAAGCGCTGGGGTTATGTCCACCTTCTGAGGTATACGTCTCTTTTGGCTATGAGTGTGTAGAATTCTGACATGCAATTGCTTATAGAGAATTGTAGTCGATGGTAAATCCAAGCATCTCTCGACCTAAACAAGGACTATTTCACTTTAACTCTCTCGAGCTTAAAGTGTGTCTAACGGTACGAATTCTCCAAGAGGTTAGTCCAGTTACGGCACTAGCTTTTTAATAGGAAAGGGTGTCCTACTACCTTGACATTATCTCTTTTCCAGACAAATAACCTTTCTCTCGAACAAGTTAAATGTTAGACTGGCGTATTCTTGCATTTGCAACCGCAAAGAATGTGGATTAAGATGAAGAGAATAATGATATAAGCAATATACGTGTCATGAACTCACAAACTCACAGCAATAGATAGTATCCCATTCGGCTTCCATAACCCCAACAGAGAGGTTTAGTTACCCATGAATGCGATGGAGATCACGATTGACATTGTTATTATATCACAATATTGAGTAATGGCGTGTAGATCAAGTGATAGGCGTTAGGCGTGAATTCCTTAGCAAAGTAACGTTTCTCTTGTTGTGGAAATTAAGAATTGAATAGATGAATAGAAGAAGAAAAATAGAATTAATGGGAAGATTAGAAGAGTTGTAGAATTGTTGTGGTGGAAGAAGAGAGGGATGGAAGAATGTATTGTGGTGAGGGATGAATTCTCTCCACTAAGGGAGGAATGAATAAAAATCTCTAGCATGATATGGTATTTATAATACCCATATCCTATTCCTACTAAGCGAATGAAATACTTAACCAAATCCTACTAAACTAAGGAAATACTTAACCCAATTGTACTAGGTTAATGTAACATTCTCCTAATCCAAATAAACTAATGAAATACTTAACCCAATTGTACTAGGTTAATGTATCATTATCTAAATCCTAATTAGTTACTGCAAGTCCCCAAAGTCTTCAAAAATGTTGTTTTAGCCCGGGACAGATTTTCCATGCAGCAATTTTGGTCCAGGTCCCCAAAGTCTTCAGAAATGTTGTTTTAGCCCGGGACAGATTTTCCATGCAGCCGTTTTTGATCCTTAGGTGTCCAAACTCCCTTTCCTTCCTTCGTGAGCTTTCTTTTGCGTCAAGTAATCCATAAAATGCTGAATTCTGCATCATTTATACCTAAAACTTTACTAATCATGTTCGTTAGCTCATTTATAGGAAAAAGGACTAAAAGTGCATGAAATATATAGTTTGTTCTCAAAACTAGGCTAAAATATGGGCAAAATATATTGATATAGGTGTGTAAATTCGCCTATCATCAGGGCACAAGGATGGAAGATTAGCCTTGTTCAAAACCCTGCATACCTAAAATTACTTGACTTGTGAAAAGATGACTTGGTGAGAGAAACCCTAATATTGTTGTTCTTGAAGATGGAAGTAGAAGAGATGTTGTTCATCAACTTAATGATTAAGAAAAATAATGCCTCTTGGGTTATAAGTCATGGGTAGGGAGTTATATAGTGGAAAAAACCAAAAGGTCCCTTAATTGAACTTACAGAAAGTTGACCGTTAGTCTTCACGAGTCAGCTAATGACTCATAAGATAAGGTTACTACTTGTCCTAGCAACTCGTGAGCTTAGAAATAGTAAGGAATGCACACAATGGTTAGCATACGAGTCATATCTTATGACTCACCACATATCCATACGACTTGTATCATTCTCTCATAACTTGGATGGGGAGTTAGGGGACATATACTTTTTAAACTTATGACTTTACTTTATACAACCCATAACATTCTATGAAAATTCCTAGGGTCAAATCATAACTACAAAAAACTCCAACTACTCTACACTACCATAGCTATGACTTAGAACTTACGATTTGCAAGGTGTATACATAACTTAAGAGGACGAGTCTTAATTTTCACAGTGGCTTTTAAACATGGAATATTTCATCATAGCAGGTTTTCCATAGAAATCTTATTTTATGTAGGTGCAAATAAGTAGAATTTGGGGAAGGATATTCACTATTTAGCTAATCTTGGAGGCCATCTCTTAGATTTTTAGGATGGTGGTGTGATTTTTAAAGAGGTGGCAAAGTCATCTCTTGGTGTTGAGGTAAAGGAGAAACATATATTGGATCCTATCTAGATGCAAATAATGAAGGATGTAGGAAAATAGAATGTGATGATTCTGATAGATCGGTGGTAATAGTATCCTGAGGTATCAAGGTAGATTATGTGTTCCCAATATTTATGAGTTGTGAGGGAAAAAAATTTTTGAAACACTTGAGTTCTATTATATTATACATCCTGGTTCAACAGAAATGTATCATGATCTTAAGGAGATTTATTTGTGGAGTCATATGAAGTAGGATGTCGATAATTTTATGGACAAGTAAATGGTGTATCGGTATGTAAAAGTGGAGCACTTGAGGACCGGTGGGTAGACTCAAGATATTGAGATTTTGATGTGGAAATGGGATATATTTATTATGGAATTAATTATTTGTCTTTTGCAGTCTCTCCAATAATTTAATTCAATTTCGCTCATCGTGGATAGGATGGCTAAGTCTGCTTATTTTTTTCCAGAGAGGACTACTTTCTCTTCGTATGATTATAACAATTTGTTCATCGAGAAGATTGTAAAGTTTTATGGTTCTCTAGTTTCAATCATATCTAATTAGGGTACTCAGTTCTCACCTTACTTTTGGAGGTTATTCTAGCGAGGTTTGGGGACTAAGGTGACCTTTCCACCCAAAGATGACTGGGCATCTAGAAAGGACAGTCAAGCCTTGGAAGATATTCTTTGGGCTTGTATTTTTTATTTTTGTGGTAGTTGGGTTGACTACCTGCATCTTATAGAATTTTCCTACAACAACAGTTATCACTCTAGCACTGGTATGGCTCAATTTGAGTCCTTCTATGGTTGGAGGTGTAGGTCTCTTATTGGATAGTTTGAGATCGATAAAAATAACTTATTTGGTCCTAATTTGGTTTACCAAGCCATGCATAAGGTGAAGCTGTGAAAATAAGTTATTTCGTCCTTGGTCATTTATGATGATTTATAATTACCTATGATGATTTTTGACGATATGATAATTTAGGATGATTTAGGATGATTTATCATAATTTATGATTTGTAATGATTTACATAGATTACGAGATTTTATTATATGAACTTTTTTTATGAAATTACGAAAAGTATGATTTGATATAACTCAAGCCAAGTGAGTCATCATTGTTCGTATGCATGTTTTCATGAAATTGATTATACTATTTATATTTTTCCATGCACCCCCACATACTCAGTACATTTCAAAGTGCTGACCCACATATTTCCATGGTCTACATTCTTACCAAAATGTAGGTACAAGTTGTAGCGCATATATCATGTTCAGTTGGGTCGCAGCTCTCGATAGGCAGGGTATTAGTCCTGAGTCACATGACTGACTGAGTTCTATGGAACATGGCTTGACTATGGATATCATGAAAACATGAAATGGCTCTAGGCACACAGCTATATTTTTTGGGTACAAGTACCCCTAGGACTCGATGGAAAGAAACTGACACACATGACTGACTTGTTCATAGGAATAGTATGTAGGGGATTCAATACTACACATGGTTCTCAACATTTCATACGTGGGAGGGGATACATTTAACATGGAAGTACTTTCTTAACTTCAACATCATATTCACTACATATCACCACCACAATATATCAATAACATGGAATTCATGTAGAATCATAAAGAATAGAGCATGGACTTGTTAATTGGTACTCTTAAGTCATAAAAACATGATTATTATTATTCTAGGTAATTCATCGAACACCTTGAATACACAATTAAGGCATAGGTGAAACCATAAGATTTTACATCATGAACAACCATGTTTTATATGTTTTCAACTCACATGGTGTCATAGATTCATAATAACACATAAAGATTCCAACTTGGGAATCATTCAACATCAACAAGTTGATTATCAACATCCAACAATATAGATATCATAAACAACTAATTTCATAGATTTCAACTTACATACTAACATAGCTTCATGAAAATGCATAAAAATCCCAACTTGAAACCATACAACAACCATCAACATGAACATAATCATACCACAACAAAGTATTCACAATACATAATTTAAAACTTGATTCTTGAGCTCCATGGATGAAAGGAATCCATGGATTAACACTACGTATACCTTAATTCTTAATTTTACGAAGATTGACAGAGAAAATTCTTGAATTTGGATCCTCAATTGAAAACCCCTCTTATTGTTCTTGAGAGAAATTAGAGAAAAAGGAGTATATTTTTCTGAAAATGAGGCTTAATTTGGTGTTAAGGGGTATACATAGGGGTGGAAGATGACCAAAATGCCCCTAAAGAAATAGAGAAAGACGCAGTTGTCCCACTGTTGACTGTCTGATAGGCTGAAGTAAATTGATCATAACTTTTTACTACTATGTTCAAATTGGATGAACTCAATTTCATTAGAAATAGGACTCAAAGATATTTCCATTGATATATAGCAGCTCTCACAGTTAAATATATACAGGAAGTTATGATTATTTGAAGTTAACCCTGAAATGCTGAAAAATTCTGGAGCATGCTATAGAGCATGCGACGCATACTAATTGCACCCAAACATGCCCTTACGCTACTCCAAAAATTTTGAAACTTACCTGGGATGTACTCTTGACTTCCCCAATCGCAACGTAACTTGAAAATCCAAAAACGGAGATCGGAAAGGTCATCAAATAAATTCCTGAAGTTCGGAGGCTTGAAATAGGCTAAGTATTGGAATACTTACCAAAATTTTCTAAGTGTTGAATCTTTTAAAGAGCTTTAATAGCTAAACGAGCTGAATTTCGGACTTAGGATTTTATGGGGTATTACAATATCTCCCCCTTGGGAACATTCATCCTCGAATGTGACTGACTGAGAGGGAAGAAAAGATAAGATGCTGCGTATACAGATTATACTCAACCGGCACATGATTTTTGAACTAACATGAATGCTAAACTGAATATAGCATAACTGAACATACATATCTAATGCATGACTGGCGAGCCAAATTCATGAATGCATGACTGATGCATGATTATCTGAATGAACTGATACATGAATGCATGTCTAAACTGACACATGGGCACATGACTAAATACGCAATACTAGCAGATACTAGGTTGGTAATGAAAACTTGAACATCAAACTGAGTAGGCTTAAGGAGAATCATTACCTTGAGTGGAATCTAAATTAGCGGAAAAGAGATGAGGGTACTTGGTTCACATGTCTGCTTCTGTTTCCCAAGTGGCTCCCTTAATGGACTGATTCCGCCAAAGAACTTTGACTAGAGGGACATCTTTGTTCCTCAATCTACGAGTCTGATAGTCTAGCATTTCAACTAGTATCTCCTCATAGGAGAGGTTGTTCTGAACATCTAAGCTCTGAATGGGAACTACAACTGATGGGTCACCTATGCACTTCTTGAGCAAACAAACATTGAAGACTGGATGAACTACAGATAAATCTGAAGGTAGTTCAAGCTCATAAGCTACTTTTCCAAAGCGACTAAGAATCTTGAAGGGACCGACATATCGGGGACTGAGCTTTCCCTTTTTGCTGAATCTCTTCACTCCTTTCATAGGAGAGATCTTGATATAGACAAAGTCACCAATCTCAAACTCAAGATCCTTTCTACAAATATCTGCATAAGACTTTTGTCGGCTCTGAGCAGCCTAGAGTCTTCCTCTAATCAACTGAACTTTCTCTAAGGCATCGAATACTAATTTAGGCCCTATGACTGAGGCCTCACTAACTTCGGACCAACCAATAGGAGATCTACATCTCCTACCGTAGAGAGCTTTGAATGGAGCCATGTGAATATTGGAGTGATAACTATTGTTGTATGCAAACTCAATCAAGGGAAAGTGGTCATCCCAACTTTCCTTGAAATCAATGGCACACACCCTTAGCATATCTTCTAGAGTTTGAATGGTCCTTTCTACTTGACCATCTTTCTAAGGATGAAACGTTGTATTGAGATGGACTTAGGTGCCAAGACCCTTTTGGAAAGCTTTCCAAAAGTGAGAGGTGAACTGGGTACCCCTGTCAGAGATAATAGATAAAGGATACTGTGTAACCTGACTAACTCTTTGATATAGAGTTTGGCATAATCCTCGGCTAAATATGAGGTGAGGACTGCAAGGAAATGAGCTAATTTGGTGATCCTGTCTACAATGACCCAAACTGAATCATGCTGACGACAAGTATGAGGCAAACCCATCACGAAGTACATGTTTACTTCTTCCCACTTCCAGGTAAGACTAATGAACTCCTGTATGGGACCACTAGGCTTCTGATGCTCTATCTTAACCTGCTGACATGTAGAGCACTTAGCCACAAACTCTGTATATATTTCTTCATCCCACTCCACTAATATATCTCCCGCAAGTCGGGATATATCTTAGTGGCCCCTAGATGAATAGAGTAGCATGTACCATGTGCTTCTGCAAGAATTCGCTGCCTCAAGTCATCTACACCTGGAACACAAAGATGACCCTAGCAATGAAGCACCTTATCTCCCCCTTAGGAGAAAACCTCTACTTTATGATCCTTGACTGACTCTTTTAACTTGACTAAGATGGAATCTCTATCTTACTTTTGTTTCACCTCAGAAGCTAGAGATGATTCTGAACTATGCTGGACACAAACACCACCTTCTAAAGAATCAACTAAGCAAACACCTAGTCTGGCAAGCTGATGGACTTCCTGAGCTAGATTTTTCTTACTATCCTGAACATGAGTAACACTACCCATAGACAGTCTACTGAGAGCGTCGTCCATAATATTGGCTTTGCCCAGATGGTAAAGAACACTTATGTCATATTCCTTCAAGAGCTCTAGCCACCTTCTCTGATGAAGATTGAGATTTTTTTGAGAAAAGACACACTAGAGGCTCTTATGATTTGTGGAGACATCTACATGAACTCCGTAGAGATAATGCCTCTAAATCTTCAGGACAAATACTACGGCTGCTAACTCAAGATCATGAATAGGATGATTCTTCTCATGGGGCTTTAACTGTCTGGAGGCATAAGCTATGACCTTACTATGCTGCATGAGGGCATAGCCCAAACCTACTTTGGATGCATCACAATATACTATGAACCCATCGGAACCATCGGGAAGTGCTAAAACTGGAGTTGAGGTGAGTCGAGTCTTCAACTCTTGAAAACTCTTCTCGTAGGAATCTGACCACTGGAACTTCACCTTTTTTTGTGTCAATCTGGACATAGAGGATGCAATAGAAGAAAATACTTCAACAAATTTTCTGTAATATCCATCCAAACCCAAAAAACGCCTGATATCTGATGGAGAGTCAGGGCAAGGCCAATATCTTACCGCTTTGATCTTTTGAGGATCTACTCTAATTCTATAACCCGAAATGATATGGCCAAGGAATTCTACTAACCTTAGCCAAAACTTACACTTACTAAATTTGGCGAATAGATGATGATATCTGAGAGCCTAAAGTACTATTCTGATAGGGTCTGCATGATCACGCTCAGTGCGGGAATAGACCAGAGTATCATCTATAAAGACTACGATGAACATGTCCAAGTACTGATTATACACACGGTTCATCAAGTCCATGAAAGATGCAGGGGCATTGGTAAGACCAAAAGACATAACTAGGAATTCAAAGTGACCATACCGAGTATGAAAAGCTATCTATGGGGTGTCACATTCCCTAACTCAGAACTGATGATATCCGAATCTGCGGTCTATCTTAGAGAAATAACTGGCACCCTAAAGTTGATTGAATAAGTCATCAATTCTGGGAAGAGGATACTTGTTCTTGACCATAACTTTGTTAAGATGACGATAATCTATGCACATTCTGAAAGAACCATCTTTCTTCCGCAAGAATAAGACTGGTGCACCCCACGGAGACACATTGGGTATGATGAATCCCTTGTCTAAGAAATCCTTCAACTGATTCTTTAACTCTCTGAGATCTGTTGGTGCCATTCTGTATGGCGAAATAGATATAGGCTGAGTATTTAGAAGAAGATCTATACCAAAGTCTATTTCTATTTTGGGAAGAATTCCTGGAAGATCTTCCGGAAAGACATCCAAATATTCATTCATGATAGGGACTGAATCAAGGCTGGGAGTCTCGGTACTAGAGTCCTTGACATGAACGAGATGATAAATACATCCCTTATATATCAGTTTCCTGGACCGAAGGTAAGAAATAAACTAACCCCTAAAAGATGAACTACTACCCTTCTATTCAAGGATGGGTTCATTCAGAAACTGGAACTGAACTATTCTTTTTCTGCAGTCGACTGTGTCATAGCATTAATGAAGCCAATATATGCCAAGAATGACATTGAAATCCGCCATCTCTAATTCAACTAAATCTGTTGAAGTGACCTTCTAAAATATCATAATCGAACAGTTCCTATATACCCGTCTGGCTATGATGGATTTACCCATTGGGGTGGAGACTGAGAATGGCTCTGCTAAAATCTTGGGACTGACTCCGAAATTGGCTACTATGTAAGGAGTGACAAAAGACAAAGAAGCTCCTAGATTTAGCAAAGCATAAACATGAACATGAAAGATCTGTAATGTACCAGTAACCACATTAGGAGAATTTTCCTAATTTTGTCAAGTCTGAAGAGCATAAAGACAATTTGGGCACTGCCCACTAGTAGCACTGGAGGTTGCACCCTGCTGGTTCGGGCGACCTGATTGAGCTGAATAATGAAGATGACTCTATTGACCTAACTGAGGACAATCCTTGACCCTGTGGCCTGGCTTACCACAACTAAAACAAATATCGCAACCAGCCCTACAAACACCCTTGTGGTTCTTACCACAAGTCTGACAATGGGGATTCGTTCGGTCACTGCTAATACTTCTCTATGCCTTAGATCCTGACGCTCTATCCCTATTTACCTCTCTAAACTTAGGAGCTGGAGCACTAGCTGAAGAAGGAACTGGAGCTGATGATTTAGTACAAAATTATGAACGATTTCCTCTTTCTGATTTGGGCTATCTAAAATTAAAAATACCTGTCCCAGCTTTCTTACTCTACTTCTCCCTCATCTTGATCTTATGCTCCTCGATCTGCTGAGCATGAGTCATGAGTATGGATATGTTCATGTCGCTATTCAGCATAGCAGACCTGCACTTATTCGTCAAATTATTGTTCACTCCTGTAATGAACTTACTCATTCTAGATCGGCTATCTGCCACCACATGAAGAGCGTATCTGGATAATTGAGTAAACTTTAGGGAATACTCTTTCACCGTCATGCTTCCCTACCTAAGATTGATGAACTTGAGAACTTTTACCTCCCTCAGCTCTAAGGGAAAGAATCTGTCTATGAAAGTCATGACTAATTCCTCCCACTCAATTGGACCTGCATCTCCTAACCTCTCAGACTTCCCCTATTTGTACCAAGTTTGAGCAATATCCTCTAACTGGTATTCGGCTAACTCGGCACTCTAATAATAAGTAACCCCCATGATATCCGTGACCTTCTGAACCTGGTCAAGGAATTTCTATGGATCGTCATCAGAATTAGACCCTGTGAAAAATGGAGGATTCATTTGGGTGAAGTCTCGATTCCTGGCTGTAGCAGAGTTAGACACAGGGTTGGCCTGAACGGTAGCTGGATGCTCATTCTGAGCAGCGACTGACTGCACAAGAGCAGTAAATGCAGTTCTGAACTCTGCATGGGAAACATGCTCTCCCAAAGGATTTTTGGGCTGAGGGGCTGTCTGATTCACACTCTTTTTTTTGGGAGGCATATTCTGAAAACAGGAAAGAAAAAGATTAAACTGAAAGTTCAAATTGAGATTATGTTCACTCGCATGACATGAATACTAAAAGAGGGGAAAACTGTTCCTAAAATATCTCATAGCCTTTTGCACATGAATGTGGCGCACAACATACCCTTGTACAAGACTCTATTAAATACGGCTTTCAAAATTTCTAGGACACTGTTGAACATTAGGCTCTGATGCCAAGTTTGTAATGCCTTGATTCTGGTAATCGAAACGTTACATGGTGCCCATGACTCTAAAGGACCATAAGCTAACCCATTACTGATATCTGTACCTGTACACTACATAATATAGAGCATAAATGCTAAATACGTAATATTGTAAGGCCATAAGGTTTAATACTGAATGAAACATAATATCTGAAAGGGGTATCACAATACCAAAACAATAAAAAATACTGAAGTCTAAATATGAAGATACTGTAATCGTCTGAAATCCTCTAACTGTCTGAATAAGGAGTATTATGGGACATGTCCCCAACAAACTTCATCTAGAAAATTGAAATTAAATAATAAAATAAAATTGAGTACTGAAATGACAAGCCAAAATATATCCTCGCATGATGAGGACTCACCACTGATGCTCAAAGCTGGAACTGGTCAACTACTACCGCTCTGAAGCTCATGCCTCTGAACCTATAGTGTAATATAAGAGAAAGCACCACAGCGCAAATGCGTCAGTACAACTGAATGTACTGAGTATACGAGTGAGGTAGGCTATATGCAAAGGGTTCATATACATGAACTATACTAACTGACTAATATGAACGTGAGAATACACACATGATTACGAGACTAAAACTGTCATAACATAATACTAATAACTGACAACATAAGTGACTGTAACTAAGAGTTTGATGCTGGTGGAACTAGCTGAGTTCTGTACTATAACTAAGTTGACTGTATCTGACAGTCCTAATATTCTGATAAACTATCTGAGTTCTTTTACTAATACTGATACTGAAACTATAACTGTGGGACAATACATCTAACCGACATACCCCGAATGTGCTTCAATAGATAAATCGGGGTCCAATCTGTACCTTGATTGGAAGGGTGCCAATACCGTGTCATGGGTAAAGATAAACTGTTAATGACCCTTAAATCTGGCAGTGTCCCCATACGAGAATGGTGGGTATCTGCCTCATCAACTCTAAAGTTAGTAGTGTTGATGTCTCAACCTATGCTGGCTATATAGTTCTGGAACTCAAAGATTGCTTCTAGGAATCTCACCCTCAATCTGGCATTATGGATTCCCATCCTGGGGTTCGTTTGGTGATGAATCCTACTACCATCTGAATAGACACTGACCATGAATACTAAGCTGAGTTACTGAGTACCGTTGACTGACGGAATACTACTTACAACTGACTGAGTTCATAAGATTTCTGAGAATACTAAGTTACTGCATTTTTCCTAAGTCACATGACTGACTAAGTTCTTTGGAACATGTCTTGACTATGGATATCATGAAAACTTGACATGGCTTTAGGCACACAGCTATATTTTTTGGGTACCAGTACCCCCAGGACTCAATGGAAAGAAACTGACACACATGACTGACTTGTTCATAGGAATAGAGTCCACAATTCACAATATCATAAGTTGGGGATTCAATACTAGACATGGTTCTCAACATTTCATACGTGGGAGGGGATATATTTAACATGGAAATACTTTTTTATCTACAACATCATGTTCACTACATATCACCACCACAATACATCAATAACATGGAATTCATGTAGAATCATAAAGAATAGAGGATGGACTTGTTACTTGGTACTCTTAAGTCATGAAAACATGATTATTATTATTCTAGGCATTTTATCGAACACCTTGCATGCACAATTTAGGCATAGGTGAAACCATAAGATTTTACATCATGAACAAACATGTTTTACATGTTTTAAACTCACATGGTGTCATAGATTCATAATAACACATAAAGATTCCAACTTGGGAATCACTCAATATCAACAACTTGATTATCAACATCCAACAATATAGATATCATAAATAACTAATTTCATTGATTTCAACTTACATACTAACGTAGCTTCATGAAAATACATAAAAATCT
Organism: Capsicum baccatum var. pendulum; assembly: GCA_030864225.1. Lineage (NCBI taxonomy): Eukaryota > Viridiplantae > Streptophyta > Magnoliopsida > Solanales > Solanaceae > Capsicum > Capsicum baccatum. Next base: position 164,989,989 of record CM061558.1, on the reverse strand, counting down.
CAACTTGAAACCATACAACAACCATCAACATGAACATAATCATACCACAACAATGTATTCACAATACATAATTTAAAACCTGATTCTTGAGCTCCATGGATGAATACTATGCATACCTTAATTCTTGATTTTACAAAGATTGACGGAGAAAATTTTTGAATTTGGATCCTCAATTGAAAACCCCTCTTATTACTCTTGAGAGAAATTAGAGAAAAGGAGTATATTTTTTTGAAAATGAGGCTTAATTCGGTGTTAAGGGGTATATATAGGGGTGGAATATGACCAAAATGCCCCTAAAAAAAGAGAGAAAGACGCAACTATCCCTCTAATGACTGTCTGATAGGCTAAAGTAAATTGATCATAACTTTTTACTACGATGTTCAAATTGGATGAAACCAATTTCATTGTAAAGAGGACTCAAAATATTTCCATTGATATATAGCAACTCTCACAGTTAAATATATACACGAAGTTATGATCGTTTAAAGTTGACCCTGAAATGCTGAAAATTTCTGGAGCATGCTATAGAGCATGCGACGCATGCTACTCGCATGGTGCCATTATTTTGGGCACCCAAACATGCCCTTACACTACTCCAAAAATTCCGAAACTTACCTGAGATGTACTCTTGACTTCCCCGATCACAACGCAACTTGAAAATCCAAAAACGGAGGTCGGAAAGATCGTCAAATAAGTCCCTGAAGTTCTGAGGCTTGAAATAGGCTAAGTGTTGGAATACTTGCCAAAATTTTCTAAGTGTCGAATCTTTTAAAGAGCTTTAAGAGCTAAACGAGCTGAATTTCGGACTTAGAATTTTATGGGGTATTACAAATAATGAAAGGTAAATTAAACGAATTTAATCCAAAATAATAGTACTCATGTTCTTGGCTTTAACCCCGGTAAGAGTGCGTTTAGCCAATAATATTCATAATCATGATCCAAATAATTGAATACATGATATGATATAATTAAAAGATAAATAAAAGAATGATAAAACCTAAAATGGCATGCAGCAACCTGCTTTTCTTCTCCACTATGTCCAAACTGTCCAAGATTCCCACAAAGTGTGCATATATCATTAAATAATCCTAAACCTTATAGGATTAAAATATTTCACATGATTTCCAAGATATTCCCACCAAACTCCTCAAAAGGTGTGCAATGTAATTTATTAATAATAAGACAAAGTCCAAGTCGTGTATAAATCGAATTGCATATTGGCCATGGTTGAACTATCCAACGCAAATCATTGATTATCTCATTTTTGTATCCGATGTGAGGCATTTATTATAGCATTTCTATAGTGGTGTGTCGCGTCCATATCGCATTAGCTCACTAGAATTAGCCTCCAAAATTAATTCTAAGTGTTGAACATCCTACCTTTTTCATATGCCTTTTGTAGTGTATTTTTAATGAATTCGATCTTTTATATCATCAATATATCACCATATTCAGCTCACAAAGCTTCCTACATAATCACACACCACATATTAGACACAATAAAAACGCAAGATCCATAACAATGAATCAAAACGCGAGCTTATATAAGGCTAGTTCCATCGATTTTCAACTTATTGCTCCGACTCTTTAACTTAATCCCATTGAACTTTTCCCTTTACAAACAAGTTATTCTATACATAATTACACATTAAAACCATTTGGAACTTCTTAAACACTTTAGAATCAAATGAAACCAACTAGACACACAACTAGCTTAAGCTAGTAAAACTAGTTTCCTCGATTGAACTCTAAATGAGTCAATTAAGTACAAACTTATTCAAAAACACTTTGAACCATTGTAATCACGTCGTTAAACACATATATGCTTATTTATATCACATTAACACATAAAGCACATGAATTATTCTCAAAACTAGGCTAAATAAGCTAGAATAGTAACATTAGAGTGCATAAATACACCCAACATCACTATCCATAAGAGCATGAGCAATTTTAGACTTCTCTTTTCTGAATTATTTTAGTCTTACACCACCCATAAATAGGTTGTTGGGTGTTACACGTAGCCTCTTTTGCATCCTATTCTAATTATAAGTGGTGAATATCCAAGCCAAACCTATCAACCTTTTGAACAAGCTCGTGTCTTCTTTTTTCCAAGAGTGCCAACACTTCAAGCATACTTTCATTATGTTATAATAATATATTTATCATACTCCTGTAGTAATGCATCTTATCAAAAGGATAAGGATCAATAAATAAGGAGTCATCTTTACTCCATACTTCCTCTGGCTAGCTTGTCATCTCAAGAAGAGTAAGCAACAAAACAAATAAAACAAAAGAAAATAAAACCCGATAAATCAAACAACCTTAATCAATAAATTCAAAACTGTATAGCTCGGCAATGGTGCCAACTTTTGATAACGCCCAAACTACTCCTCCTTAGAAGGATAAAACGGTCGCAGTCAAATATAGCAGCCTAACTAAGTTGGGGTTGATCCCATAGGAAATAGGCCAGAAATCCTTCTCGAGCTTGTTGAAGTCAATAGAAAGTGAGAGAAAGTAAAAGGGAGGATTTGTAGTAACTCGCTTAAAGTAACAAGGCTTGGTTGCTTTAGGTTGTAAAAAATCTAAGACGACCACTACGCTTGTGTTCCCCTTAGTTTCTCAACTCAGCAGATTTATGGTACATTGTCGAACTATTCTCATACCTTGCATGCTGAATCTAATAAGTTATGTACCATCAACCATCTTTTTGAGTCTTATGATGTCGCCTTACTAGCCCTTATCCTGGATCCCAGTTAACTATAACCTTTTGGGTATCTAGTTATTAGATGATAGTTAACAATCTTAATTAGATAATACCTATTAGTGTGGATCGACCGTTAATCTTCCAATTATTGTTGTGATCTTATTTTCCTAGTCACTACTCCTTTTTGGAGTGTGTAGTAATAATCTAGGCGGGATCTTAACGTTGGCCATCGCTAAGAAATTAATAAAAAAGAAGAAAACCCAATACATGTGAGAATCTTTATCTAAAGTGACTTTGCACATCCTCTACATCATTAATCTGCCAGGTTCCCATAACCCTAGCTAAGAAAATTAGTCGCTCATAATTATGAGATCAATCATGGAATCCACAGACAAAATTACAAATTCAATCTTGCAAAAATAAGAGAAGAAATCCCAAAGTCATAAATTGAATAACAAACCAAAAACAATAAGATGTTTGTGAACTTCAGCCTAAAAGGTCCTCCTTCTAAATCAATCAATGTGTGAATGTGTGAATTGAATTAACTAAACAAAACCTAAAGGGTATTTATAGATTACAAGAAACCATAGAAATCAAATCCTTATTAAAATAGAAAAACTTACCTAAATTTACATAATAAGACTTAGTTACATCATAGAAGTGTATTTGGGATACATGGAAACCCTAGGAAATGATTTCAGAATAATTCAGAAAAGTTGAGGTCAGTGACCACATGTAGGTGTCCACATATGGCCTGACCTTGGGCGCATGTTCCAAATGTGTCCTGAGGCTGGGTGCATGTAGACACCTACATGTGTAGGAAAAAAGTCTTGTATCTTTTGCTCTTAGGATTTTGGACTTCTGGTACTTACCTTACCCACATGCGGCCCATATGCATTATATGTGGTCCACATGTTAAAATAAATAAGTGCTAGAAGTTTGTTTTCAGCTATTTTACTTTGGGGATCTTAAATTTTGATACTTACCTTAGTCTTATACAGACCACATGTGCTACATGCGGTCCACATGTAGACATACGCAAGTGTCACGCCTTCCAATACTTGCAACCAAGCTTCAAATCTCTAACTTTCATCACATACTTTGGTCACATGCAATCCGAAATATGTCATGAATACCCAAATTGATCACTTAAGTAGCGTAAACATCATTTTTTATCTTTTCCTAAATCTTAGCATCCAAAATGTAATTTCCTGCAAAACACTTCAAAAAATAAAAAATCTAACAAAATAGCCTTAAGTACATACATATTCTCATAGTTTTAAGCATCGTAAGTGTGATATTTCTATAGAACATCAATACTCATATACTTATCCTCCCCTTAAGAGAGACACCTGTAACAAAGTTTTTGAAAAGCACAATTTACACATCTTACCTCAGGCTGAAAAGCATGATTTATAAAGTTTAAGGTATACGCTTAAATCAAAACACCTTGATGCACTAATGGAATCTTTTCAAGTCCTTGCACCATTCTTTTTATAGATTTTAATGACTCATTTAGAAAAGACCACACTATTAGAAAGCTTAGCCTTTGCACTAATATCGCCCCATTAATTAGATATAGCCCATAAATTAGAGCAAGTAAGAAAGTTGGATAACTTTCATAAAGACATCACAATTGCATGATCTAAAGTATAAAAGAATAAGAACTATTTTCTAAATGTGTCGTAGCCCCCTAATTATTAGTGCGATACACAACATACCTATAAGGAAGACTCTACTATACACGACTTTGTGAACACCCAACGACCCTGAACTGTGCTTTAATACCAAGCTTGTCACGGCCTAAACTAAGGTCTAGCCATGACGGGTATCTTAAGTCCACTAAGGACCAGATACCACCCCCTTTGACTAGTCAAATAGAACATAATACATATATGACAGTGAAATCAATCCACAAAAATATAAGTAAGATAAGCTAAACCAAGGCATGAGTTAAAAAATTCAACAAATATCCCAATCCACAGTAATCCACAAAGCCTCTAGATAGAACCAACCAAATATAAATAAGCATCGGGATGTGCCCCCAACCATAGCCAAAAATAAGTCCAAAGAAGTAATCTACTATATGATAGAAACAAGACTATGAAATGAAAAATCCTTCCAAGTAATGGAAGCTCACCACTTTAAAGCTAATCAATGAATAAGTTTGAATCATCTAGCTCTACACAATATAACCACATACCCCTAGGACTCTGCATCACTTAGGGATACAATATTCAGGGATGGTTAGTGGGATAAGTATTAGCATGTAACTCAGGGAAGGGATAAAATAATGCAAGTATAAATTAGTCCAAAACCATATACACACATTCATATTTACATACATATAACATGTTGGGATAGGGAATAAGGTTTAGCATGTAATTTTAAAACCATAACCTAGACTATGTAGCTTAAATATCATAATAGTACCTATGAGCTATATGGGCCCCAGTTCTCACCCCTTAATCAGACCACAATATGTGTAGTCTCACAAACCAAAGAATAATCATATATATATGCACGATGGACTCAAACCTCCTAATCATATACTAAGATTACCTAAGAACCCAATCATGTAATATGATATGGGGGACTCAAACATCCCAATCATATAATAAGGGGGACTTAAACCACCCGATCATTTAGACCGTCGCGTCGGTAAACACGATTCCTAGTGTTGATCTCTTTGGGACCTCTACCTTTATAGCCTTGCTACACAACCCTCTTTTAGCCTAATTAAAATATTTACACATTCCCATTCAGTAAGCAAAGAATCATTCTTTAGGGCATTATCAAGTGGTATTGTTATATCGACTATAGCTTGCAAGCGTGTGTTATTTAAATCTAACCATCTACCAAAGTGACTCTAACCCAATCAGCCAATGAGACTCCAAAGTTCTATGTAGGAATCAAACCACTTATCCAATGGGACTATAACCAAGTTAGACAATAGGAATCCAAAGTCCCAAGTAGGAACCAAATCATCTAGCCAATGGGACTCTAACCTATTTAGCCAATACGACTTCGAAGATTTCAATTTAAAACCATTTTTTATGTTTCATTAACCTTTTATACAATGCAATCTTTAAAAAAAAATAGTCCAATATGCATATTCTCATGTTCAAAGCATGTTTTACAAGGTTGTGTTGAGGTTATACCAATTTCCATATCAAAATCATTAGTTAAGAAGAATCCACGATGCCCATGCCAATTAACTATCCCCTGCAGCCCAATTAGTTCAAAACTACCAATTCAAATCATGAATGATGCACAAAAGCCATGGTAAAAGCAATTTGATTGAATATGTTCAAAAACCCTCAACACACATTCATAATCAGTAATTAAATCACATGAATTACAATTTAAATACATGTTTTAACAAAATAAGCTTTTAGCCTAGAGGTACATGCCTTTGATACATATGAATTTTGAAGTAATTGGGAACTTGGAACCCAAAAGATAAATGTTTGATGAAACCCTTAAGCTTTTCTTGGGTTTTGAGTTTGAGAGTGAAATAATAGCTTTTCTATTGTGAAACCTGATAGAAATAGGTTCATATAGTGTTTAAAGGTTGTTCATAGGTGAAAAGGCCCCAATACCCCTCATCCTAAGTAAACAAAACCAAAAACTACCTAAATTTAAACCATCACCATGGCACAAAGCTTATCGTAGAGATTATCCTCTGTGACACGCTGAAATTACAGACCATAACTGGTTCCTCACGAAAATGCTTATATCTTCTTACTCGGGTATAGGATTAAGGCAAAATCAGATGCGTTGGACGGAGGACATAACTACTAATAATTTCATAGGTCTTAAGCTCTAAATTTATATATCTTCCAGAAGTTATGCATATTCAAAGTTGACCCTTGTATAATAGAATTCCAAAAATTGGTCAAATTAAGAGTTCTTAACTTAACTCTATTGTAAGTGTTTCCTATGAACATTTTTTACCTCAATAGCACCTTACACACCAGTTAAATGATCCTGACACTTATATTCATGTAGTAATCATTGGATTTAAGTGTATACATGTAGGAATAACTGTTTAAATTCTAGCTCAAAAATGCACAGGGTGTTACAATGCATTCCATTCCTTATTTGTCTGAAATGTCTCATAGACAATCCTTTATTGCATTATATTTCCAATGGACAGACAACAAAAGTTGTCATTTCCTAATTATGTTATTCATTTTGCTGCCCCACTTTAACTTGTCTACATTTACATATAGGGACCCAAAAATACTCAGACACATAATGGGTTCAGATGTTTCCTTAACCTAGTGGATGATTTCACTAGAGTAACTTAGACCTATTTTCTTTCTTGTAAAATCAGTGCTACTCCTATCCTTAAGGCCTTCACTAAATTGGTACAAACCGAATTTCATTCTTCTATTCAAACCTTTATGTTTGATAATGCTTTTGAATTAGGTGGTAGTGTTATAGCTTCATCTTTTTTACTGAACATGGAATTGTTCATAAAACTACTAGCCCTCACACTCTTCAATAAAATAGAGTTGTAGAAAAAACACAAATATCTCTTAGAAGTGTCTATAGTATTTTTGTAAATATAATCTTCCCTTTAAATACTAGGGTGATTGTGTACTTACAACCACCTATTTGATTAACAGAAAGCCCCCTAGTGTTTTGTTGATTGTATCCCCTTATGAAAAATTTCATGGATCATCACATTCTTATGATCATCTTAAGTCATTTGGTTGTCTTTGGTTTACTAACTCTCCTAAAGTTAGTAGAGATAATTTTCAACATAAGTCTATTTCATGTGTTTTTCTTGGTTATCTTTGTTGGAAGAAAGATTATAAACTGCTTTCCCTTCCTAATTTTCTATATTTTCTCTAGGGGTGTGATTTTCTATGAACACGTTTTCATATATCAGTCTTCTTCTACTTCTATATTTTTCTACTACTGACCCTACTTTTGTTGACCTACCTCTTACTTCTTCTGTTCCTTTTTCATCCTTTTCTACCTTTACTTCTTCTCCTTCTGTACTACCCCTTATTTCTTTTGTTCCTCTTATGGATACTAAAAAGTCTTCTGTAATGCCCCAAGAGTACACCCAGGGTGTTATACGGTGCTTACAATCCCAATGGACCACAAGAAAACCCATAAGCTAATACCTGCTGAGAGCACTGAATAATATAATAACATATACAGAAGAACAACTGATAATCATAATGTTTTAGCAACTAAAATCTATATTAGATCATGAATCTAGAAACAACTATCTGAAACTAATAAAATAATAGCAAAACAGACTGACTATTTGTACTAGTCTGAAAAGCCACGACTGACTAACTGTGGAGATGATGGGACAAACCCCCAACTAACTCTGTTTGAATGGAAAATACTAAACTAATGAAATAACTGAAAAAAATACACCATGTCTTCAAAATATGAGGACTCACCACTGCTACGGCTGAAAATCTGGAATATCTATGCGCGATCTGAGAACTAAGCATCCAAACCTATGATACGATACATCATAGCACAAGAAATGAGTATGCAATCAGTACTTTGAATGTAATTGTATTCTAAATAAGGTAGGTTGATGTGCATAGCTTCATGTACAGGAGTAATAACTAACTGAACGAATAGCATGAAGTGCTGAATAGAATGCATGAATTCTATAAATACTGAGAGTGCATGACCAAGCATAAAGCATATTATGAATATAATATATAAACTAAAATACTGAAATCTGATAACTGAATAATTGATATCTATATGCTATGGTCAATATAAGCCTGAACTAAAGTATACAAAATACTGAACTGGGAATGTGGGGGCTATCATATAGACGACATACCCCAATGAGCAATTTGGGATCCAATCTGTGACCCCAGTTGAAAGGGTATCAGTACCGTGCCACTAGTACTAACACTGGTTGTGTGGATCTACTAAAGTATTGTTTCAAAGAACTAAGGGTGTCAAGCCTAAACTGACGGGTGACCCCTGGGAGGTAGTCAAGCCTGAACTGACGGATGACTCCTCAAATCCTATGTTGGCTACGTAGTTTTGGAATACAGGGACTACTACTAACGACTCTGCCTAACTGACGGGGAAGTCATAATCCCAGCACTCGTTTGGTGCTAAATCCTACTCCCAACTAAACTGAGTTGGACTACTGAACTATTCTAAGTTTAAATGATTATGATAACTTATTGAACTGATATAGCTCATAACATGTCTAAAACTAATCTAAAGATACTAAGGCTAAGTAACCAACTAAGTTTTTGGGTATTCATAACACCCAGGACTCGATAGCAATAATATCAAAACAGCACTAAACTTTGGAAACATAATATGTAAGCATTTATTCAAAATTCATTCTTGTATGCATTTCATTGTTACATGGAAATAGTTTAAAGCTTGTAGTAAAAGCATGATTTCAACATCAACATCACTAATTATGAATTGAATCATCAAATAACACTATTAAAACAGGTGGGGTTTAATAACAACAACCATTTCATGTAAACATGGTGTAGAATCAAGATTCATGGGGGGTCATGGTTAAAATCACAATTAAAATCACAATAACTTGTAAAGATCACAACTTTGAGTTTAAAATTGAATACTTGGATTCCATGGGTGAAAGGGACCCATGGATGAACATTTAACATACCTTGATTTTAGAATTTGTGAGAATTGATGGCAAATTCTTGAGATTTGATCTTGAATCTTGAAGGATTAGGGTTTGTTCTTGAAAGAGGGCTACTTTAATTTGAGAGGATTATGAAATAATGAGCAAATAATGCTCTTTTGAGAGTCAAATCCTGTGTTTTGACTGCATGGGGTGAAGGGAAAGGACTTAAATTCCCTAGGAAATTAAAAGCTCAGAACTGAACTGGAAATTCTGATTTTTTGCTCAGGCATAATGCGGTGCTATCAAAATGCGCCATTGGAAAACTGGCAATCCCCATTTTACCGTACGGTGAGATGCGGTGAAATCGCGTTGCGCCACTGGAACGAACAATCCCGATTTGGCACCTTGGTAGGATGTGGTGCCAATTGTGGTAAATAAAGAAAAAGTTCTCCTTGGTGCGATGTGGTGCTTACCGCAGTGATACACTAGAAAAATAATGAACATGATTGTGGCCATCACGGCGACGCATCCTTATCGCGTTGGGCTACTATTTTTCACTAAAAGTGCCATAACTTCTCACCCGAGTATCAGATTACGACAAAATTGGTAATGTTGGAAAGCTAATTCAATTTCCTATCATGTAGTGGGTCTTGATTTGGAAAATTCTAAATAGAGCCTAATATATGCTCGTTCAAAATTTACTAAAGCAATATTCTTTATGAAAACTCAATAAGTATGGAATATTTTTATTTGTCTATGTAAGACCCCAAAAAATTGTCTCATAGTCTGAGCCTTAAAGTGTGTTTAGTGAAGTGTTAATCAGGCCCTAAAAGGTTGAGAAGTGTCTTCCCAAGTAAGAAGTATTTTGAACCATATAGAATTTCCCCAATATCGACTTTTTGTCATATAGAGAATTGAATAATCATTCCGTCGATACTAAATTCGCCCAAATTCGATACTCGGCTAAAGAGTTAGAGCCATTTTAGTGAGACAGTGTGCCACCTGGAACTTTAGCGCATCCGGAGCCAGCCAAAATGGCAATCGTTAAAATCCAGTGAGCCTCCGCAATTTTGGCACGTCGCCCCAAGGATTAATTTCAGATTTTCTAATTTCCAATTCACCAACACGATTCCACCACATCGCGGTGCCTTTCCAGTTCGCAACCAAGGTGGCAACGCGATTTTCACCGCGTCGCACCATCAAGTAGTTTCCCAATTGTCCAATTTCCAGTGAGCTAGCGTGATTATGGCGCATCATGCCAGCATGAAAAATCAGGATTCTTCCAGTTTCAGATTTTTATTCCAAGGGCTTTTTGGTCTTTTCTCATTCTTTTTCAACCCCTATATATACCCGATAAAAGGCTCTCTCATTTCCCATCTTCAATATCAAAACTAGGTTTTTACAAAATCAAAACCCTTATTTCTTCTTCAAGCAAAATCAATAGAGATCAACAGAAATCAAGAAATCAAGAATCTCTCCAAGGGCTTTCAAGAAAAGAGTTTCCCCAAGGTATATAGATGTTGATTCTTGGGTCCCTTTCATCCAAGAAGCTCAAAAACCCTTTTTCTAAAATTCAACGATCTTGTGTTTATGGGTATTAATGATTCATATGAGTTAAAATTGATGTTCCTGCTATGATTTAGTTGTGATTCATGTTATTTACAAGGTTATCAAGCTTTGACCTTAGTATGTGATACTCATGTGATGTTCATGATAAATCCTCTTTAAGTTGTTTGTTAGATGATGTGTTCATGACAATTAAGTGTAGAAATAGTTGAATAAGCAAAGCATGCTCCCCATATGTTCGATAAAATATTTATGTGAAGAAATTAGGGTCATTATAGCATGTTGATTAGGAAACCCCCAATTGTGTGCAAGTCCACACATGCTTAGTGTTTGTTGAAAAGCCTTAGTGAATGAGTAGAGACATGATAGTATAAAATTCTCTAATTTCTTGCTCTTTGATATATGCTAAACCTCTAATATATGACAAGTGCTTGACGAGTAAATTATTACATGATAGTATGAAGTTTTCCTAATCATGTGTTATCCGATATATGCCAAGACTAACCTACGTTCGAAGTACTTAATGCAAGACCTTGTTGAATGAAGTATGATCCAATAGCATGTTAACCATATGCTATTACATGTTTATGATTCCTAAATGCTTGAAGAGATGTTTTAGTGATTGTGATGGTGAATGAATGACCATGGTTATGACTAGTCAAGAACGGTTATGTTTTACTTTTATGTTATCGAGTCCTGGGGGTATTTGTACCCGATAATTTAGCTGTTGTCTAGAGCCTGTGTTAGTTTTCATGATAATCCCAGTCGGGCCATGATTCTCAGAATTTAGTAAATTATAGAACTCTATATCCTCAGACAGATACAGGACTTAAGAAATCTCTGTAATCTTAGTAATCTCCATTATCTCAGTGTCGCTAGTAATCTAGCCTCAGTTCTGTACATAGCTCAGATCTAGTAGTAGTCAATTGTTTATTTCTAATCCCTATAGTAAATGAGTACTCTATTAAAACTTTGTATCATCAGTCAGATATCGTGATTTAGTATTATTCCATCAAATACGAAACCAAGTGAATTCAGCTTAACTTAGTCAGATCATTTGACAAACATGATCAGTATCAGATTTAGTTCAGTTTGTGTTTAGTTTAGAATTCAGCTCAGAGTCTTTCAGTTGGGAGTAGGAGCTAGCATCGAGTGAGGGAAAGGATTGCGGCTCCCCATCAGAATGAGAGGCAGAGTTGTTAGGACAAAATCCCTAGACTCCAGAACTGTATAGCCAGCGCAGGATGCAGGAGTCACCATCAGTAGAGGCTATCACCTATAGAGAGAGGTTTGACTATTATATTGTGTTAGGTTGACTTTCTGTGAGGGTCAACCACCAGAGAGGCTTGACCAGAGAGGTATTTACCTGTGGCACAATATTGACACCCTTCTAGCTGGGGTTGTAGGTTGGACCCCACTAGTGGGAGGTCGGGGCATGTCGGTTAAGTAACTACTTTCCACAGTTACAGTTTTAGTATCAATCTTCAAAAATTAGAACTGTCAGAAATAGTCATCTATCTCAGTGAGGAGCTCAGATAGTTCCATTAATTTATGGACCAGCCGTCATATAGGCTAGGTCTCATATATAGTTATTCAGTATCATATCCAAAGATCACCCAATAGATAAGCTTGATCTCAATTTCAGAATTAGTTGAGTAATTTAATTATCAGATCTAGAGATCACTCGATAGATGGGCTTGATCTCAGTCTCAGATTCTATTGAGTATTCTTGTGGTCAGGTTCGGACATGATCATTTTCTTATTATCAATAATAGATTCAAGAATCATCCATTAGAGAGGTTGATCTCTGATTGAGTCAGTCGAGACCAGTGAGCTCAGAATTCAGTCATTGATATAAGTATATTCAGTTAATCAGTTCCAGTATTCTCAGATTTCAAGATCACTCGCTAGATAAGACTGATCTCAACTTCAGTACTCAGTTATGAGTATCAGATAATTCAGTAATTCAATATCTCAGCGTTAGTAGTGAATTTAGATGACAGTAAAGTGGTACCTGAATTTCAGTATTTAGAGTTGTGATGATTGTGATTATGGCTTGTGCATTCATATATGTGTTCTCGTTCGGTACTCTCATGATTATTTAGTTAAGTAATTGTTCATGCATGAACCCCTGAATTTAGCCTTACCTCGTCTTCATACTTAGTACATTTTTGTACTGACGCATTTGTGCTATAGTGTTTTATTTGACATCAAAGTTTCAGAGGCACGAGATCCAGAGTACCCTTAGCAGTTTAGTCCCAGTCAGCAGCAGTAGACGTAGCAGTGAGTGCTCTTCATTCAAGGATGATCCTTTTATCATTTTTGTATTAAATTTTGTTTATTCTCAATAAACGGAGTTAGTTGGAGAGATGTCCCATCAACTCCACAGATCAGACAGTTTAGAGGTTTTTCGAATAGATGTATCAGTATTCAGTTATCAATTTTTGAGTATTTTTAGAAGTTTTGAACCTTATGGCCAGTTTCTGCATTTATTATCTATATTATGCAGTGTTCAGGTACAGATATTAGTAGAGGGTTGGCTTGTGGTCCTTCGAGATCATAAGCACCATGTGACGTTTCGATTCCATAAAATTGGGTCGTTACAGTCTAATAGCTGGGAGTTATTTGAGGCCTTAATATACATCAAACTTACTCATAAAACTACCAAGGAACTACAATGTACTATGCATGAGCTTGAAATATGGTTCTAACATTGGTTTGGATTTTTGGGGTATTACTATATCTCCCCTTTGGTATTATTCTTCCTCGAATGAGATTGGTTAAGCTAAAAGAATGAGGAATTTAGGTTTTATTCTGAATTTACGTGATGAAAACATGATTACATGACTGAGTCTGAAACATGACACATGACTGAATTGATTTTGTAAATGTATGACTGACATTAGAATGGTATGTAGCTGAAACTGAGCATGGAAAAAATAAATTCTAAGAAGATTATTACCTTAAGCTAAATCTGAGTTTATGGAGAAAAGATGAGGGTACTTGGTCCGCATGTGTCCCCAACAGACTAATTCTGCCAAAGAACCTTGACTGGGGGGAACTTCTTTGTTCCTTAGTCTACGAATATGTCGATCAAGGATCTCGACTAGAATTTCTTTATAAGAAAGGTTGTTCTGAACATCTACACCTTCTAAAGGAATAACTACAACTGGGTCACCAATACACTTCTTCAACAAAGAGATATGGAATACTGGGTGCACTGATGCTAAGTCTGCAGGCAACTCAAGCTCATAAGCCACTTTTTCTAAAATAGCTCAAAATTCTGTAAGGGCCAACATATCGGGGACTAACCTTCCCCTTCTTACCAAACCTCTTTACTCCCTTCATGGGAGATATCTTTAGATATACGGAAACTCTAATCTCAAACTCAAGATCCTTTCTCCTCACATCTATATAAGATTTCTATCGTCTTTGGACTGCCTTAAGCCTCTCCTGGATTAGCTGAACTTTCTCTACAGAATTAAACACTAAATTAGGCCCTATCAAAGTGGTTTCACTTTTCTCAAACCAACTAATTGGAGATCTACATTTCCCTCCATATAGAGCCTCAAACAGATTCATCTGAATACTGGAATGATAGTTGTTATTATACGCGAACTCAATCAAAGGCAAGTGTTCATCCCAACTTCCCTTAAAGTGAATGACACATGCACTCAACATATCCTCAAGGGTCTGAATGGTTCTCTCTGCCTGACCATCTTTCTGAGGGTGAAAGGATGTATTGAGGTGAACTTGGGTACCAAGACCCTTCTGAAAAAAGCTTTCCAAAAGTAAGAGGTAAACTAAGTACCTCTATCTACGATGATAAACAATGAAACACTGTGAAACCTAATCAACTATCTAATATGGAGCTTGGCATAGTCCTCAGTTGATTAAGAAGTATGGATGGGTAAGAAATGGGTTGATTTGGTCATCCTGCCCACAATAACCCAAATCGAATCATTCTTCTGATGAGTACGAGTCAAACCTGTCATAAATCTATGTTCACCACCTCCAACTTCCAAGTGGGAATACTAAACTCCTGCATAGACTCACTGGGTTTCTGATGCTCAATCTTAACCTGTTGACAAGTGGATCACTTAGCTACAAACTCTGCAATATCCCTCTTTCTCCCACTCCACTAAAAGATTTCCCACATATCGCAGTATATCTTCGTGGCCCCTGGATAAATCGAGTAACACACAGTATGCACTTATATGAGAAATCATTGTCTCAACTTATCAACACATGGCACACATAATCTATGCTAGAAATGTAACACATCATCTCCCCTTTGGGAGAAAAACTCTACTTTCCTATCTCTGATTACCTCCTTCAACTTCACCAGACTAGGATCCCTATCCTTCTTTTCTTTCACTTCCGTAACAAAAGAAAATTCCAAACTATTCTAAACCCAAATGCTACCCTTAGCTTAATAAACCAAACGAACACCTAATCTGTAAAGCTGATGAACTTCCTGAACTAACTTCGACTTGGAATACTAGGTGAACTGATGCTAAGTCTGTAGGCAACTCAAGCTCATAAGCCACTTTTCTAAAATAGCTCAAAATTTTGTAAGGGCCAACATATTGGGGACTAACCTTTCCCTTCTTACCAAACCTCTATACTCCCTTCATGGGAGACATCTTTGATATACGAAATCTCCAATATCAAACTCAAGATCCTTTCTCCTCACATTTATATAAGATTTCTGTCAGCTTTGGGCAACCTTAAGACTCTCCCGAATTAGTTGAACTTTCTCTAAAGCATTAAACACTAACTTAGGCCCAATCAAAGCGGTTTAACCTATCTCAAACCAACTAATCAGAGATATACATTTCCCTCCATATAGAGCCTCAAACAAAGTCATCTAAATACTGGAATGATAACTATTATTATACGCGAACTCAATCAAAGGCAAGTGTTCATCCCAACTGCTCTTAAAGTGAATGACACACGTACTCAACATATCCTCAAAAGTCTGAATGGTCCTCTCTGCCTGGCCATCTATCTGAGGGTGAAAGGTTGTATTGAGGTGAACTTGGGTACCAAGACCCTTCTGAAAAGCTTTCTAAAAGTAAGAGGTAAATTGAGTACCTCTATCTGCGATGATAGACAATGAAACACCATGAAACCTAACCAACTCTCTAATATAGATCTTAGCATAGTCCTAGGTTGAATAAGAAGTATGGACGGGTAAGAAATGGGTTGATCTGGTCATTCTTCCCACAATAACCCAAATCGAATCATTCTACTGATGAGCACGAGGCAAACCTATCACAAAATCCATGTTCACCAACTCTAACTTCCAAGTAGGAATACTAAACTCCTGCATAGACCCACTAGGCTTCTGATGCTCAATCTTAACGTATTGACAAGTGGATCACTTAGCTACAAACTCTGTAATATCCGTCTTCATCCCACTCCACCAAAAGATTTCCCACAGATCGCGGTATATCTTCATGGACCCTGGATGAATTGAGTAACATGCACCATGCGCTTATATGAGAACTCACTGTCTCAATTCATCAACACACGGCACACACAATCTATGTTGTCAATGTAACACACTATCTCCCCCTTGGGAGAAAAACTCTACTTTCTTATCTCTGACTAACTCCTTCAACTTCACCAGACTAGGATCCCTCCTACTTTTCTTTCACTTCGGCAACCAAAGAAGATTCCAAACTATTCTAAACCCAAATGCTACCCTTATCTGAATAAACCAAACAAACACCTAATCTGGTAAGCTGATGAACTTACTGAACTAACTTCTTCTTGTCATCCTCAACATGAGTAACACTACCCATAGACAATCTACTTAGGGCATCTTTTACTACATTGGCCTTGCCCGGATGATACAAAACACCCATATCATAATCTTTTAATAATTCTAACCATGTTCTTTAATACAGATTCAAACTCTTCTGCGGAAACACACACTGTAAGATTTTATGATCTATGAACACATCAACATGCACCCTATATAAATAGTGCCTCCAAATCTTTAAGGCAAACGCAACAGCTTCTAACTCCAGATCATTGGTTGGGTAATTATTTTCATGGGGCTAGGACACAACCTTACCCTTCTGCATCAAAACACACCCCAAACCAACTCTAGAAGCATCAAAGTACACAACAAACCCATCTAAACCATCTGGTAACATCAAAACTAAGGTTGTGGTGAGTCGAGTCTTTAACTCCTGAAAAACATTTCACAAGAATCTGACCAATGGAACTTGACTTTCTTCTAAGTTAATCTGGACATGGGGGATACAATAGATGAAAATACTTCAACAAACTGCCGGTAATAGCCAGCTAAGCCCAAGAAACTCCTGATATCTGATGGGGAAATGGGTTTGGGCTAGTTTCTCACCACTTTAAACTTTTGAGGATCAACTCTAATGTCATCACCAGAAATAATATAACCAAGGAAAGCTATTAATCTTAGATAAAACTTGCACTTACAAAATTTAGTAAACAACTGATGGGCTCTAAGAATTTGCAATACTATTTTGAGGTGGTCTACATGATCATTTTTCATTAGGGAATAGACAAAAATGTCATCAATGAAGAGTATGATGAACATGTCCAAGTACTGCTTGAACACTTGATTTATCAAGTCCATGAAGGATGCTGGGGCATTTATGATACAAAAAGACATGACTAGAAACTCAAAGTGACCTCTGAAAGCTATTTTCAGAATGTCACATTCTTTTACTCTGAGATGATAATAGTCGGATCTGAGGTTTATCTTAGAAAAATAAATGGCACCCTGAAGTTGGTCGAACAAGTCATCAATTTTAGGAAGTGGATATTTGTTCTTAATTATAACTTTGTTCAACTGATGGTAGTCCATACACATTCTACGAGAACTATTTTTCTTACGTACGAATAGGACTGGTGTGCCGCACGGGGAAATGCTAGACCTGATGAATCCCTTATATAGAAGATCTTTTAACTGTTCTTTCAACTCTTTGAGTTTGGCTGGAGCATTATGTATGGCGGAATAGAAATAGGTTGGGTATCTGGAAAAAAGTTTATTCCAAAGTCAATTTCCCTTTCAGAAGGAACTTTGGAAAGATCTTGAGGGAACACATCTAGAAATTCCCTCACTACTAAAACTAACTCAAGATTTGGAGTCTCAGAATTAGAGTATTTGACTCGAACAAGGTGATAAATACACCCCTTGGATATCATATTTCTTGCTCTAAGATACGAAACAAACTATCCCCTAAGCATTGTAGTACTACTCCTCCATCCAAGGACTGGTTCATCTGGAAACTAAAAATGAACTACTTTATTTGTATAATCAACTAAAGCATAATATGTGTGGAGCCAATCTATGCTGAGAATGACATCAAAATCCATCATCTTTAACTCCACGAGATCAACGGAAGTAACTTTTTGAGACACTATAATTAGTAAATTCCTGTATACCCACTGGGCTACGACAGAATTACCTATGGGGGTAAACATTGAGAAAGGCTCTACTAAGATTTTGGTACTGACTCTGAAATTAACGGCAATATAAAGGGTTACAAAAGTAAAACAAGCTTCAGGGTCTAGTAAAGCATAAACACATAAATGAAAAACTAGTAACGTACCAGTAAATACGTCAGAAGAACTTTCCTGACCTTGTCAGGACTGAAGTGCATAGAGCCTATTCTAAGCTGACCATTAGTAGCACTGGAGGCGGTGCCCTACTTAGTTGGGCGGCCGGCTGGAACTGATGATTGATGGGACTAGCCCTGTTGGCACAAATCCCTCTCTTTCTGAGCAACTACCCAACATACTCGAATTTGATGGCCTAGCTTACCACACCCGAAGCATACATCACTCCCAACTCTACACTCACCATTATGGTTTTTACTGCATTTCTGGCAAAGAGGATTTGTACGACCACTGCTTACACTACTTTGGGACTTAGATCCTGGCGGCCTATCCCAATTGTCATTCTTGAATTTAGGTACTGGGACACTAGCTGAAGATAGGTTGGGACTGAATATTCCTGATGGAACTGAGGACGATTACAACCTTCTAAATTTGGTTGAGTAAAATTAAAGCTACTTTTTCTAGTCGTCTTATTCTCTCTCTCCTTCTCCTAATTCTTCTACTTCTTAATTTGTTAAGCATGGACAATAAGCCTAGATATGTCTATCTCCTTAATTAACATCGCAGACCTACACTCTTTGACCACACTGTCGGATACCCCAGATATGAACTTTTTTATCCTAGACCTTCTATCAGCCACCACATGAGAAGCATACCTAGCTAGCTGAGTGAACTTAAGGGGATACTCTTTCACACTCATGTTGCCCTACCTCAAATTGATAAACTCTACGACTTTGGATTTCCTCATCTCCAATAGGAAGAATCTATCTAAAAAGGTTATAGCAAACTCATCCCATTCTAAAGGCCCTGCATCTGCACCTCTATCCCCTTTTCATTGCTTAAACCAAGTATGGGCTACATCCTGCAACTGGTAAGCAGCCAATTTACAACTCTCATTAGAAGTCACCCCCATATTGTCTGTTACCTTTTGGACCATGTCTAAGAATTCTTGTGGGTCTTCAGATTTAGATCCCAAGGACAGAGGAGGATTCATTGAGGTAAAGTCTCAAATCCTAGTTGTGGTAGTATTAGCCCTTGGGTTGTCCAGGACTGCGGCTGGATAAACATTCTGAGCTACTATAGAGTAAGCTAGAGTAATGAATACAACTTTAAACTCTACATAAGAAATATGGTGGAGGTGTTGGCTAGTTCATATTTCTTTTCCCATTTGTCTTTCTAGGAGGCATGTTCCATAAATAAAAGAGAGAATAGATTAGACAAAGAGTTTAATATGAGCTCATGCTCAGGTGCATGATATGAATGAAAAATACTGAAATAATAAAATAACTGACTGACTGACTGTGGAGATGATAGGACAAACCCTCAACTAATACGTCTGAATAGAAAATACTAAAGTAATGAAATAACTGAGATAAATAAACTATATCCTCAAAATATAAGGACTCACCACTACTATGGCTAAAAATCTAGAATGCCTATGCGCGATTCGAGAACTAAGCATCTGAACCTATGATATGATACATCATAGCGCAAGAAACGAGTATACGATCAGTACTTTGAATGTACTAGTATGCTAAATGAGGTAGGCTGATATGCATGGTTTCATGTACAGGAGTAATAATTGAATGAACGAATAGCATGAAGTACTGAATAGAATGCATGAATTCTGTAAATATTAAGAGTGTATGACCAAGCATAAAGCATATTATGAATATAATTTGTAAACTAAAATGCTGAAATCTGATAACTGAATAACTGATATATGTATGCTATGGTCAATACAAGTCTGAACTAAAGTATACAGAATACTGAACTGGGTATGTGGAAGCTATCATCTAGCTAATATACCCCAATGAGCTATTTGGGATCCAACCTGTGACCCCAGATGGAAGGGCGTCATTATCATGCCATGGGTACTAACACTGGCTATGTGGATCCACTAAAGTGTTGTTTCGAAGGACTAAGGGTGTCAAGCCTAAACTGACGGGTGACCCTTGGGAGGTAGTCAAGCCTGAACTGATGAGTCACTCCTCAAAACCTACGTTGACTACGTAGTTCTGGAATATAGTGACTACTACTAACGACTCTGCCTAACTGATAGAAAATTCATAATCCCAGCACTCACTCGATGCTAAATCCTACTCCCAACTAAGTCGAAATACTGAACTGTTCTAATTTTAAATGATCATGATAACTGACTAAGCTGATATTGCTCATAACATGTCTGAAACTAATCTCAAGATACTGAGGCTAAGTAAACATCTAAGTTTTTGGGTATTCATAACCCCCAGGACTCAATAGCAATAATAGCAAAATATTACTAAACTATGGAAACATATTATGGAATCATTTATTCAAAATTCATTCTTGTGTGCATTTCATCAAACACTTGATGTTGCATGGGAATAGTTTAAAACTTGTAGTAATAGCATGATTTCAACATCAAAATCACTAATTATGAATTTAATCAGTGAATAACATCATTAAAACACGTGGGATTTAATAACATCAACAATTTCATGTAAATATGGTGTAGAATCAAGATTCATGAGGGTTCATGGTTAAAATCATAATAACTTGTAAAGATCACAACTTTGATTTTAAAATTGAATACTTGGACTCCATGGGTGAAAGGGACCCATGGATGAACATTTAACATAACCTGATTTCTGAATTTGTAAGAATTAATGGTGAATTCTTGAGATTGGATCTTGAATCTTGAAGGACTAGGGTTTGTTCTTGAAAGAGGGCTACTTTAATTTGAGAGGATTGTGAAATAATAAGCAAATAATGCTCTCTTGGGAGTCAAATCCCATTTTTTTACTACATGGGGTGAAAGGAAAGGACTTAAATGCCTTTAGAAATTAAAAGCTCAAAACTGAGCAGGAAATCCCAATTTTTGGAAAATTGACAATCCCCATTTTACCCTACGGCGTGATGCGGTGTTATCACATTACGCCACTGGAATGGACAATCCTGATTTGGCACTTTGGCATGATGCGGTGCTAATCGCGGTGCCTCACTGGAAAGTGTCGAACGTGAAAATGCCCCTTGGTGCAACATAGTGCTTACCACAGTGACACATTGGAAAAAGGACAAATGTGATTTTGGCCATCACCGCGATGCGTCCTTATTGCATTGGGCTATTGTGTTTCACTAAAAGTGTCATAACTTCTCACCAGAGTATCGGATTAAGGCAAAATTGGTATCCTTTGAAAGCTGATTTAATTTTCTATCATTTGGTGGGTCTTGATCTGGAAAATTTTAAGTAGAGAAAAAGATATGCTCATTTTAAGTTGACTAAAGCAACATTATTCCCAAAAACTCAATTGATAAGGAATATTTTAATTCGTCTAATAGCTGGGAGATATTTGAGGCCTTAATATACATCAAACTCACTCATAAAACTACCAAGGAACTATAATGTACTTTGCATGATCTTGAAACATGGTTCTAACATTGGTTTGGATTTTTGGGGTACTACATCTTCTAAAATTACCACTTTCCCTGCTTACCTTTCTGATTCCATCTATTCTTCATTTTTTCCTCTTTTAAGACCCTTATTGTAGTACCTCAATTGCATAAACCTAAACACTACTAGTAGGTAATCACTAATCCTACTTGTCAAGAGGCTATGCTAAAGGAATTTAATATACTTGCTTCCAACCATACTTGGGAATCGTTCCCCTTCCTCCTCATAAGAAAGCTATCCCTTCTAAGTGGGTCTATAAGATTAAATACAAGGCTGATAGATCTATGGAAAGGTATAAAACAAGGTTTGTTATTCGAGGTGACACTCAACAGGAGTGCATTAACTTTACTAAGACTTTTCCCCAGTTGTTAAGCTTACCACTGTCAAATGCTTACTGACTCTTACTGTTAAGAGTGGATGGACTATTTTCCAACTAGATATTAACAATGCTTTCCTTCATGGTGATCACCAAAAAGAGGTTTAAATGAAAGTGCCTCTTGGTCTTGAATTCACTGCCTCTTCGCCTGCATCCTCTCCTCTGGTCTGCAGGTTGAGAAAGTCATTTAATGGCCTTAGAGAAGCTTCCAAACAATGGTTTTCCAAGTTGTTTGAAGGTTTGTTATCCAAAGGCTACATTTCAAGTAAAAATGATTATTTACTCTTCACCAAACACATTTCTGGTTCTCTTATGATTCTGGTGGTGTATGTGGATGACATATTGTTGGCTGGGGATAATCTTCCTGAAATGAATTCTTTCAAGTCCTTGGACTGTCAGTTCAAAATTAAGGATTTTGGGGAACATTCATTATTTTTTTGTTCTTTTGTGTCCTCTCATCCTAGGGGATTTAAAATCAACACAAGTTTACATCTGATCTTGTGGCTGAGTTTAATACTGATCACTTCTCTCCTATGATTACTCCCTTGGATGCCTCAATCAAACTCACCAGTGATATGGGTGACTATTTCCCTGATCATAGTTGTTATAGGAAGTTGATTACAAGCTTAATTTCTTGCAACAAACTCTCCCTGGCATTACTTTTGTTATCCATCATTTAAGACAGTTTTTGCAAAATCCTTAAACTTCTGATTTACTTGTTGGGTTACATGTACTTCTTCATCTCCTCAGCGTACCTACATAGTGCATTTTTCTCACTAAGGAGGCTAAATTTTCCTTTTGTGATTACTCTAATTCTTATTATGCTGGTTGTACCTCCTGGAGAAAATTCATTACTGGTTTTTTTATTACCCTAGGGGGTTGTCCTATGTCTTGGAAGAGCAAAAAATGGCCTACTAATTTCTTTCGCTAAGGCTGAATATTATGCACTGCTAAAAGTTGTTGCTGAAATCTTATAGTTTGTTGCATTCTTGGTGATATTGGCTTATCCATTACTCATCATGTTCCTCTTTATTGTGATAGCTAGGTTGTAAACCACATTTCTAGGAACCCGGTGTTTCATGAGAGAATGAAGTATATTAATGTGGACTATCATTATGTGTGTGACTGTCTTTTGGTAGGTATCATTTCCTTGCATTACATTTACTTGTCACACCAACTTGCAGACTTAATGACGAAGCATCTCCTTGGTCATCTCCATTACCATTGTTCTTTGCAAACTTGGTGTTTACTCATGCTCTGGGGATGTTAGGCTCACGAATGACAAAATAAACACAGGCCCATCTAGATAAGAAGGACCCGACCCCATTTCTCTATTTTACATTGTGGTTTCATTTATTTTAAAGTTGTACATATATATAGTCTTAGATATACTACAACAAAATTGGCTTAAAGCCACACTAATTCTAGACTACGCTTGAAAAGTGTTGTCAAAAGTATCTAAGAGCACGTTTTTAAGGTGTTGACCTTGAGCAAATCTATAGGCCACAGAAATTTCAGCAACACTTTTAAAGTGTGCTCGTTCAAATTTTTGGCTACGCATTATAATCACTACCAAATCACAAAATAATTGACGACTCTTATTTATACATATGACCACACTTTAAAATGTGCTATATTTTTTAATCCTAAAAACAATAATTTATAAGTGTGGCCTATTAGTTTTCATGAAATTTTTGGTAAAAATAATTTCCCTCCATATATTCATTTCCCCCTAATTCTAAAAGTAATAATGGATATATCCCTTAGGGGCTGTTTGGTTGGGAATGTAGTTATACTAGGATTAGTTATGTTGGGATAAGTGTAACACCCCGTACTTTTGGGCTAGAATTTAGACCATCATTCCTATGCGTATAGACCCAAACTAAATTATTCCTTGTTAACATATGTGTGGTGATCACTCCTATAGTGTGGAAAAACCTTTGGATACGAATTGAGGTCACATAAATCCCCTAACTCAAAGACGAGTTGAAAACAATTCTATCGATTAAGTTTTAGTGGACACTTCAAATTGGGTCAACTTTCATCGACCATAACTCCTGATATACAGGAAACTAGGTGGAATTCTATATATAGAATGAAAGTTTTTTGAGTCTTCTTTCCAACGCAACTAATTTCATCCAAATCCAACATTGGAGTAAGAAGTTATGCCCCATTTACTTCAGCCTATAACTGAGGGACATCTGCGACTTTGTTTGTTTCCTTAGGGGTATTTTAGTCGTTTCACTCAACCCCAATCCGTCTAAATACCTGATTTGAGCCTCTTACATGCATTTTATACTTATATTCACCAAAATTCCTCTCAATCAAAACCCTAAGCTCTAACATTCAAGCTCAAGAATTCAAGACTCTAAATTCAAGAATTCCAAGAAACTGATTAAGATTCGGATTCCATTCTTCTAACTACAAAATCTAAGGTACGTGGGGTTTTCCTAACCTACATGGGCTGGCTGAAAATACTTTGAATATGGTTTAAATTTTAGAAATCATGAATTTACAAAGGGGTTTGGAATTTACATTACAATTTTGCACTATAAATTGTTTAATGATATTATTGTTTTGGTCTTGAGGCCATTTCCCCCAAATTGATTTGTACTAGTATACATATGTGACACCCCAACTTAGGAAGGAGTCCCACATCGGCAAAACATAGGAGGGATGCTGGGTATATAAGTGAGAAAGCCTTACTCTCTAGTGATGTATTTTAAAGCCGTGCAGGCCTGGACCCAGAGCAGACAATATCACTAGTGGGTTGGGCAATGGTAGAGGTATCTCGAGCCTATGTAGTTTGGGATGCTCGTCGCGGCCAGGGCCTCGGGCCGGGTCATGACAGAATGGTATCAGAGCCGCTCTTGTGTTGTCCCTGTTGATGTGGGCCAAAGTTTAAACTGAGTGTAGGCGAATCCTGGTAAGGTAGGGAAAACCTCAGTCCTAAGTGTAGGAAAATCCCATTTGGTGGGGCAAACCTAAGCGAGGACACTGAGTCCGTAAAGGGGGTGTATGTGACACCCCAACTTAGGAAGAAGTCCCACATCGGCAAAACACAGGAGGGATGCTGGGTATATAAGTGAGAAAGCCTTACTCCCTAGTGACGCGTTTTAAAGCCATGTGGGCTGGACCCAGAGTGGATAATATCACTAGTGGGTTGAGGAGTGGTAGGGTCATCTCAAGCCTGTGTGGTTCGGGATGCCCGTCGCGGCTAGGGCCTCGGGCCGGATCATGACAATATGTAGGTATGAAATTGAGTTTGGAGATTTAATTGAGAGCATGAAAATATAGAATCCCTCTCTTGCTATGATTTCCATTGATTTCATACTATGGATTATTTCAAATGCACTTTTGAGAAGCATAACACAAATGTCTTGATTATTGTTTATAACTTGATTATGGTTTTGAATAAAAAAAGAGGGTGATTCTTGCTAATATAAATGAAAAGTGGTGATTCAAAAAGATTGCATGGTTTGTTATAAAATACTTGAATACCACATGTTGGTAAGTTCTAAATATATATATATATATATATATATATATATATATGAAAAGAATTTCATGGGTTGTTGAAATTTATGACCATTACATGTTTGTTGAAATGTTTGAAAGGAATGATTCTTGCATAGTTTGATAAATTTATTGAAGAATGAATCTTCTTGAACTGTTTGAAATATGGTGGTCTAAACTTTATGTTTTGAAAGAGAAGAATGTGATATGATATTTTTATGGCTCAAAACATGACTTTCAAGTCTTGGTATGACGATACCAAATAAGATAAGGCCATGATAAAACTCAGAAAATAATACAGATTTCATTTTAGATTTCAAATTTCGAATTTAGAAAGATGCATATTTAAAATGGGTTAAAACTGGGCACTAAGAGAGTTAGGTGGTTACCAGAAAAAGGCACGAGTCATATGATTCATTGCCCAAAACCATGTTTTGACGATATGGGTATATTATTATACGCTCTCCTAATGCCCTAGGGCGTATCAGATTCAGATACTTCAACCATTGCGGCAAACTTGGGTTGGGCGCTTGGCCGTCGAGTTAATGACGAATCCCATATTGTCGTGGGAAACTTTAAGATATATAGTGTGTACCACCTAGCTCAAAAGTAATACAAAGAATGAAATTGCATTGACAAGATTGTTTTAAGATCTTTTGACATGGCCTATGTATTTTAAACTATTTTATGCATAATGTTTTTAAGACTTGCTCTCACCTATGTTATATTTGTATAAATTCATTATTTTGGATTGCTCTGCATACCAGTATAATTGTATTGACCCCGCTCTCCCTACCTTCCAGGTTCTGAGGCATAGTCTAGGGGTCCTAATAAGCAGTAAAATTCTCAGATAGAGGTGCAAAGTCCAGTTGGTGAGCCTTCTATATTTCAGAAGGTCTATTCACTTTCAGACATTTATCATGAGATTGGTTTTGGTCTACTGAGGGCCTTGTCCCAGAATTCAGATAATTGTTATTTGATCATGTAATAGAGATTTTCGCAAACGATTTTCAGATGTTATTAGATGGCTTTGGGTTTCATTTTCCATTGTTGAATGTATATCAGACTTATGACCATGATTCCGTTTTGTTATACTTTTTTCCTTAAATTGTGTATGAATGGTGTATATGATTTCAAGTTAGAAAGGCGTACAGGCCTCCATGGTTTGGGATGCTCGTCATGGCCAGGGCTTTCGTTTGGGTCATGACAAACTTGGTATCAGAGCACGGGATCACAAAACCCCTAAATGACTCAACAGACCAAAGGGATCACAAAATAATAGCACCAAAACTAGCAACTTGGTCCTCGAACCACGACGACTCATAACTAAAGGAACATAGATGCGTCACTCGGATATCACTGTCGCGGCTGCGGCTGAGGCTGAGTACCCGAACCTACATCATAGTAAGAATGTAGCCCATAGAGAAATATATGGGTCGGCACAAGATATGTACTGAGTATGTGGGGGCGCATGCAAAATATAAATAATATCATAAATTTCATAAAAACGTACATACGGACCATAATGACACACCTGGATTGAGTGACATTGAATCATGCAACTCATAATATCATAGATAGGAAATGTAGGAGAAAACCCTCATAAATCATTATAGATCATCATAGGCAACTTGACTTACCATATCAAAACTCGGAGTGACTTGGTATTATAAACATGACTCTTATGGACAGGGGAGTTTCCTATAACCGACAACCCCACGTGAGCTACATGGAATACCAACGTTTGAAACCCCCGTTGGCAGGAGTGTCATACTCTTTGTTAAGGAGTACGACCTTAAAACTGCAATAATCACAATCAGGCTCTCTAGAAAATAATATCATCATCAAACAACCCTACGGTGGCACATTGGTTTGGGGAAATACCAAATTTTCCTCTCGGTGCTAAGTACTACTCCCCGAAAAGCTCAGAACGTGTTAGGAAATCCACCACAATATCACAAGGGTCTATCATAAAGACCAAATCAAATCTCTTTCTCATTTATCAAATCTTACCAATTTGTGGATTCCTAACTCAACACATTCTAGCTCAAAACATTTTAATCTTCCTCAACATCAACAAGGTATCAATGCATTGAACCATAACCGACTCGACATTTGGACAAGGATATGAAGACTCAATACATAATATTTTCAAGAATTTAACTCATCAAAATCATCTAAAAAATACCAAGACTCATTGTAACTTCAATATCAACATTTCTAAATTTGCCATCCAACTCTTATTTAAAGGTACTTGAGACATCAACCCATAGTAGGGATATAGAATTTCCAATATCAATTATAAATTCATAATAAGGAAATAGTGGAATGATAGTATAAATCATGGCTTAACAAATTAAATTATCATAGTCTCATAATCAAATATTTTTTGGACATAATTCTATCTCAACATCATACACATATCGGATGACATAATCCCATAGCTCATGGACAATAATATAAGATATAAAACCATATTTCCAATTCATGGTAAAACATGTAAAATCTCATGTCAATGTAATTCAACAAAAATATCAGGCACAAGATCGAAAGGATAATCTTGTTCAAAGCCCCACATACCTAAAAATGGAAGATGAATATGAAATTCCAACTCTGGAACTTTATTCACAAAAATAAAGGGTGCTTCTCGAAGCTCTTAACATGATAAACTCGAATCCCAAATCAATTTGAAATTTCTACGATTCAATCAAGAGACATAGAAGGATAAAATTTAGAGTAGTAGGGTTGGGGTTTGAGCCTTAGGAAATTTTGAAGAAAAATGAGCTATTGAATGCTCTTAATGGACTTAAATCCATGGTTTACTCGGATGGATTGGAGTGGGAATGACCAAAATACCCTTAAAAATTAAATAATGTCAAGTCTATCCTTTGGTGGACTATTTTGATAGGCAGAAGTAGATAGAGCATAATTTTTTGATCCGATAGCCAAATTGGATGAAACAAATTTCATTCGAAAGAGGACTTTCAGAGCTTTCTGTTGATATATAGTAGCTTACCTAGATTATTATGTACAAGGAGTTATGATAGTTTGAAGTTGACCCTAAAATTTGCCTGGCCTCAGTATTTTTTTCCTGCATATTTACTGTTCACCACTATTCACGGTTAGATCAGAATAATCATAACTCATCACTCGAGTGTCTGTTTTGGATGATCCATATATCATTGGAAAGCTTATTCGATGTTGTACGTGATGACGGATCACATATCCAGAAATTCCACACAGAAAAATTATTAATCACAATAAAGAACAGAATTCAACATATTTTCGTTCGAGATCTTAACGGAAAATTTTTCTAGGGCATCACATCATCTCCCCCTTGGAAACATTCATCCTCTAATTTGATAGGTAGGTCAAGAATACTATGAAATGAGTATATAGAGAAAAATCATCTTTCCCAAGCATATACTCCATTCTAGATTTTTTTGGATATCGTAGAAAACACACAAGCCAAGATAAACATCGCAATAAGGATTAAATCAAAAGAGAACGATACCTTTGACATGCTCAGGATTCGTAGGAAAGAGGTGGGGATATTTGTCACGCATATCCGCTTCGGCTTCCCAAGTAGCACTCTCCACGGATTGATTTCGCCAAAGCACTTTAACCAAAGGAACTTCTTTGTTTCTTAGCCTATGAACTTGAAAGTCAAAAACATCAACCGGAATCTCTTCATATGAAAGACTATCTTGAATACCCAAGCTTTCGGAAGGATCAATCACAACAGAATCACCAATAGACTTCTTAAGCATAGAAACATGGAAAACTGGATGGACGTTAGATAACTCCGCAGGCAATTCAACCTTATACGCTACCTTCCCAATGCAATCCATAATCTTAAGGGACCAATGTAACAGGGACTTAGTTTCTCTTTCTTCCCAAATCTCTTCACCCCTTTCATGGGTGAAACTTTCAAGTACACCAAATCACCAACATCAAATTCAAGGTCTTTCCTCCGTACATCTGCGTATGATTTTTGATGACTTTGGGCAGTTTTCAACCTTTTCCGAATTAACTTAACATCCTCCATGGCCTCAAACACCGCATCCGATCCAATTGTGGAAGCCTCACCAACTTCAAACCAACCAATTGGTAATTTACACCTTCTACCATACAACACTTCAAACGGGGCCATTCCAATAGTAGCATGAAAACTGTTATTATAAGCAAACTCGATTAATGCTAAGTACTCATCCCAACTACCTTTAAAATCAAGCACACAAGCTCTCAACATATCTTCTAAAGTCTGAATGGTCCGCTCGGCCTGGCCATCTGTTTGCAGATGGAAAGCAGAACTTAAACGAATTTGGGTACCGAGACCCTTCTGGAAAGATTTCCAAAACTAAGAGGTAAACTAAGTACCTCTGTCAGAAATAATAGCCAAAGGGATTCCATGAAGTCTGGCGAGTTCTCGAATACATATTCTAGCATAATCTTCAGTTGTATATGATGAATGCACAGGCAATAAATGAGCTGATTTCGTCAGCCGATCTACGACAACCCAAATCGAATCATGATAGCGACGAGAAGGAGGCAAACCAACTATGAAGTCCATATTCACTTCTTCCCACTTCTAAGTAGGAATGCTAAAATCTTGCATCACGCCACTGGGCCTTTAATGCTCTATTTTAACCTGTTGACACATGGAACACTTCGCCACAAATTCTGCTATGTTCTTCTTCATACCGTTCCACCAATAGATTTCTCACAAATCATGGTACATCTTGGTAGAACCAGGATGGATGGAGTATCGCGTACCATGCGCTTCCGCCATAATCCTCTACTTCAAGTTATCAATATTAAGAACACATAATCTTTCTCAAAGTCTCAAAATTCCATCTCCCCCTTGGGAGAAAACCTCCACCTTATGGTCTTTAACTGACTCTTTTAACCTGACCAAGGTAGGATCCCTGTCTTGCTTCTCCTTCACTTCCAAAAATAAAGAATATTCGAAACCTCTTTGCACTCCTATACTACCCTCAGCATCATCAAACAACCTAACCCCCAATCTAGCCAAAAGATGTACCTCACGGGCTAACTCCTTCTTACCAATATCCACATGTGCTACGCTACCTATGGACTTTCGACTAAAGGCATATGCTACTACATTGGCCTTGCCCGAATGATATAGCACGCTCATATCATAATCTTTCAACAGTTCTAACCATCGTCTCTACCTAAGATTCAAATCCTTTTGGGTGAATACATACTGCAAGCTCTTATGGTCCGTGAAGACGTCAACATGGACACCATACAAATAATGTCTCCAGATTTTCAAAGCAAAAACCACGGTAGCTAATTCAAGGTCATGCGTACGATAATTCTTCTCGTGAGGCTTTAGCTGCCTGGAAGCATAAGCTATAACCTTGCCCTTTTGTATCAATACATAACTTAAATCGACTCTGGAAGAATTGCAATACACCACAAAACCATCAACACTGTCAGGCAAAGTCAACATAGAGGCTGAAGTGAGTCGAGTCTTCAACTCCTGAAAACACTTCTCGCAAGATTCGGACCACAGGAACTTCACTTTCTTTTGGGTCAAACGGGTCATAGGAGATGCAATAGATGAAAACCCTTCAACAAAATGATGATAATAACCAGCTAGACCTAAGAAACTTCAGATATTAGAAGGAGAAATAGGTCTAGGCCAACTCTTTATAGCCTCTATCTTTTGAGGATCAACTCTAATACCTTCGAAAGAAACAAAATCACCTAAGAAGAATACAGAGTTCAGCCAGAACTCACATTTACTGAACTTAGCATACAATCGATGAGTTTGAAGAGTTTCCAACACGATTCAGAGATGATCCGCATGATCACCCTCACTTCGGGAGTAAATAAGAATATCATCAAGGAACACTATTACAAATAAATCCAGATATGGTCGGAATACACGGTTCATAAGATTCATGAAAGCCACTGGAGCATTAGTTAACCCAAAAGATGTCACTAGAAATTCAAAATGACAGTAACAGGTTCGGAAGACTGTCTTGGGGATATCAAATTCCCTAACCTTAAGTTGGTGATAACTGGATCTGAGGTCTATCTTTGAAAAGTAACTCGCACCTTGCAATTGATCAAATAAATCATCAATTCGAGGAAGCGGATATTTATTCTTGATAGTAACCCTATTAAGCTGTTGTTAATCAATACACATCCATAAAGAACCATCTTTCTTACGCACAAACAGGACAGGTGCACCCCACGGGGACACACTAGGTCTGATAAAGCTTTTGTCTAAAAGATCTTTCGATTGCTCCTTTAGCTCTTTAAGTTCCATGGGAGCCATGCGATACGGAGGAATGAAAATAGGCTGAGTATCGGGAAGAAGGTCAATCTTAAACTCTATCTCTCAATCAAGAGGTACTCTAGGGAGATCTTCCAGAAAGATATCAAGAAACTCATTAACAATATTAATTGATTGAATGGTCGGGGTTTCAGACTTAGTGTCTTTAACTCGAACCAAATGGTGGATGCAACCCTTGGAAATCAACTTCCTAGCTTTGAGATAGGATATAAAACGACCCTTAGGAATCACAGAAGTCCCAGACTATTAGAGGATAGGTTCATTAGGAAACTGAAACTTGACCACATGGGCACAACAATCAATAGACGCATAGCATGAGTGAAGTCAATCCATACCCAGAATGATATCAAAGTCAACCATATCTAGCTCAATTAAATCAGCATACATAACCCGATGAAAGACAGTAATAGGAAATTTCTTATACACCCGCTTAGCAATGACAGACTCTCCTACCGGAGTAGAAACCAAAATAGGCTCAGAAATTAGTTCAGGATCCATTTTAAAATTTACAGCAACCATAGGTGTCACATAAGAAAAACTCGAACCGAGGTCCATTAACATATAGACATCAAAATAGAAAACACGTAGCATACCAGTGATAATATCGGGAGAGTCGTCTTGCTCCTGACTATGTGGTATAGCATAAAAATGATTCTGGCATTGACTGCCAGCAGTATTAGATAAAGCCCCCTGAGGAGGAATTGGATGGGCTACGGGAGGCGGGGTACTGGTAGCCTAACTCTAGGGACGAGCATCACGACTCCGCTGTCTGGCATACGGGCAGTCTCTAAGTATGTGGCCCAACTTAACACAACCAAAACATCCCCGTTGCCCCTTAGAACACTTCTCAAAATGGTCTTTACCACACTTAGCACACAAAAGAGGATGAGGCCGGTTGCTTACACTATCCTGAGACCTGGAAGGTACCAACCCATTCCCGATCTCCTACCTACCTCGATATACGGAAGCACTAGTTGAGGAAGGCACGGGTATAAATAAACATCTCTAAAACGGAGGGCGACTCTCTTCGGAGAATCTAGTCTGACCAGACCCCTATTGCTCCGATCTGACTCTCTTAATCCCTCTTATTTTTTCTCTTTCCTTTCTCTTTCCTTTATCTTTTCTGACTCAATCTGTTGGGTGTGAATCATTAACCTAGGAAGATCAATCTCCCTGTTGATCATAGCAGATCTACATTCTTTCACCACATAACTCGATACCCCAGTTAGAAACTTGCTCATACTAGTCCTCGAGTTAGCCATCATATTGGAAGTGTACTTCGATAGCTGATTAAACTTAAGACAATACTCCTTAACCGATATGGAGCCTTGTCTCAAATTCATAAACTCCTCTATATTAGCTTCCCATAACTCAAGAGGAAAGAATCTATCCAAGAAAGCATCTTGGAACAATTTCCAAGTCACCAGAGCGGTATCTTCCTCTCTACCCTTATTCTACATCTGCACCCAGTCATAGGCAACATCCTTCAATTGATAAGAAGCCAGTTCCACACTTTCTTCCTTGGTCACGTGCATAATCTGTGTAATTTTCTTTATTTTATCAACATACATCTGCGGGTCCTCATCTGCTCTCGACCCATGAAACTCCGGCGGATTTATCCGTATAAAGTCACAAATTCATGCTGCCGCCGAATTAGTTTCCTATGAAGGTGGAGTGTTGGCCTGAGTATTGGCGGTAACTGCCTGGGCTAGCATCTGAAAAGTTTCCCAAAATTCGGCATGGGATACCGTCTCATGTAACGGATCAACGGGTTAAGGTTGGTTGTTGTTTTTGCGAGCTCGATATGGAGGCATTTTCTGTCATAAGAACGCATGAATTAATAGCAGAAGGAAACAGTTGTAAGCATGACAGACTTTTGTAGAAAGAAAGAAATGACTTTTCCTAGAATTCCCCGCAGCCTCTTGATCATAGGTGTGGCGCACTACATACCGATGCTCAAGACTTTATGTAACGCGGCTTGTCAGACTCCCTAGGACTCCTCATAACCTTAGGCTCTGATACCAAGTTTGTAACACCCCAAAATATCATCCCGAGATGCCACACGATGCCCAAGGCTACACGTAGCCTCAAGCTAACCCTTTAAGTCGAAACACTACCCTTGGGTTCCAACACAACAACATACACGCTACGCTAAGGATATATATATAAGTACATATCATATCGCATCGCACATGGCATGGAATATCGTTAGACTATACATATATGGAATGTTTATACACAAACCAACCCAAAAATACACTAGTCTGACATAGCCTCTATATAGCAAAATCAACGAGCCATTGGG
Source organism: Capsicum baccatum var. pendulum (assembly GCA_030864225.1). Lineage (NCBI taxonomy): Eukaryota > Viridiplantae > Streptophyta > Magnoliopsida > Solanales > Solanaceae > Capsicum > Capsicum baccatum. The sequence continues at coordinate 164,955,534 of CM061558.1, read as the reverse complement.
ACAAACCCCCAACTGACTCAACAGACCAAAGGGATCACAAAACAACAACACCAAAACTAGCAACTTGGTCCTTGAACCATGAGGACTCACCACTAAAGAAACGTAGATGCGACACTCGGATATCACTGTCGCGGCTGCGGCTGAGTAACTGAACCTACATCATGGTAAGAATGTAGCCCATAAAGAAATATGTGGGTCAGCACAAGATACGTACTGAGTATATGGGGGCGCATGTAAAATATAAATAATATCACAAATTTCGTAAAATCGTACATACGGACCATAATGACACACCTAGATTGAGTGACATTGAATCATGCAACTCATAACATCTTAGATAGGAAATATAGGAGAAAAACCTCATAGGCAACTTGACTTACCACATCAAAACTCGGAGTGACTCGGTATTTCAATAAACATGACTCTTATGGACAGGGGAGTTATCTATAACCAACAACCCCACGTGAGCTACGTGGAATACCAATATTTGAAACCCTCATTGGCGGGAGCGTCATACTCTTTGTTAGGGAGTACAACCTTAAAACTGTAATAATCACACTTGGGCTCTCTAGACAATAATATCATCATCAAACAACCCTACGGTTCACATAGGTTTGGAGAAATACCAAATTTCCCTCTCAGTGCTAAGTACTACTCCTCGACAAGCTCAGAACGCATTACAAAATCCACCACAACATAACAAGGGTCTATCATAAAGACCAAATCAAATCTCTTTCTCATTTATCAAATCATATAAATTTGTGGATTCCTAACTCAACACATTTTAGCTTAAAACATTTTAATCTTCCTCAACATCAACAAGGTATCAATGCATTGAACCATAATCGACTCAACATTTGGACAAGGATATGAAGACTCAATACATAATATTTTCAACAATTTAACTTATCAAAACCATCCGAAAAATACCAAGACTCATTACAACTTCAATATCAACATTTCTAAATTTGCCATCCAACTCTCATTTAAAGGTACTTGAGATATCAACCCATAGTAGGGATATAGAATTTCTAATATCAATTATAAACTCATAATAAGAAAATAATGGAATGATAGTATAAATCAAGGCTTAACAAATTAAATCATCATACTCTCATAATCAAATACTTTTTGGACATAATTCCATCTCAACATCATACACATATCGGATGACATAATCTCATAGCTCATGGACAATAATATAAGATATAAAACCATATTTCCAATTCATGGTAAAACATGTAAAATCTCATGTCAATGTAATTCAATAAAAATACCGGGCACAAGATCGAAAGGATAATCTTGTTCAAAGCCTCACATACCTAAAAATGGAAGATGAATATGAACTTCTAACTTCGGAACTTTATTCACAAAAATAAAGGGTTCTTCTCGAAGCCCTTAACATGATCAACTCAAATCCCAAATCAATTTGAAATTTCTACGGTTCAATCAAGAGACATAGAAGGATAAAATTTAGAGTAGTAGGGTTGGGGTTTGAGCCTCAGGAAATTTTGGAGAAAAATGATCTATTGAATGCTCTTAATGGACTTAAATCCATGGTTTACCCGGATGGATTAGAGTGGGAATGACCAAAATACCCTTAAAAATTAAATAATGTCAAGTCTATCCTTTGGTGGACTATTTTGATAGGCTGAAGTAGATCGACCATAACTTTTTTCTCCAATGGCCAAATTGGATGAAACCAATTTAATTAGAAAGAGGACTTTCAGAAATTTCTGTTGATATATAGTAGCTCACCCAGATCATTATGTACAAGGAGTTATGATCATTTAAAGTTGACCCTAAAATTTGCCTAGCCTCAGTGTTTTTTTCCTGCACATTTACTGTTCACCACTATTCATGGTTAGATCGGATCATAACTCATCACTTGAGTGTCCGTTTTGGATGATCCACATATCATTGGAAAGTTTATTCGATGATCTACGCGATGACAAGTCACATATCCAGAAATTCCATATAGAAAAATTATTAATCATGATAAAGAACAGAATTAAATACATTTTCGTCCGAGATCTTAACGAAAAAATTTTTGGGGGCATCACAATTTCCACCAGAGTAGTAGTATTTGTTAAAGTGTCATGACCTATTGGTAGTAAGATTGTCCAAGGAGTTGATGATAGTCACTAGGTTAGAAGTCAGAGTGTGGGTGACTTTTGTATAAATAAATAGTTTTAGTTGTTTAACCATTGATTGAGGGATAGTTCGCCATTTTATAGTGATAGACTAATGTGGTAGTAATAATTGATGATTTGGGACGAATGGTCTTATGAGAAAAAAATTTGATGAGTGTGAGTCAAGGTTTATTCAAGAGATTGTGAAAGTGGTTGCAGGAAACCTAAATCGTGTAGTTTTTAAGTGTTACTCTCCACCCTGTTGCAATAGATTCTTGAATTAAAGACATAAATATGTGGTTGCAGGATGGATCAACTAGTATTGATATTATGGCTATATATGGTATGGGGGGATAGGTAAATCTACACTAGCCAAGACAACTTCTTTCAAATGTTCTAAGGAAGAAGGTTGAAAATATATACAATGTCGACGGAGTCATCAAGATTCAAGAGGCCATCCAGTGCAAAATAATCCTTATTATCGATGATGTGGAAGATAGAGATCAGTTAAATGATGTTCTTGGGATGTGAGAATGGTTTTATCCAGGTAGTAAAATAATTATAACAACAAGAAATCAACACCTGTTTGATGCTAGTGTTATCTGCAGTTGTAAGATGTACAAGGTCATGCCATTGAATGCTCTAGAATCAATTCGACTCTTCAGTTGACATTGTTACAAGAGAATGTGCTCACCGGAATATGGTTAAACTAATTTGGGGTCCTCCAGGAACTGGAAAGACGAAAACAATTGTCTCTTTGCTTTATGTGTTGTTAAATACGAGATGCATAACTTTGATTTGTGCACCCATGAACATTGTTGTGTTGGGAATTACCAAGAGGCTGATGAATAATACAAAAAGTCATCTGTAATACGACAAGTATGGTTAAGGAGACATTGTCTTATTTGGTAACGGAGAGAGAATAAACATCGATGATCATGAAGATCTGTTTGATGTATTTCTTATAAACTGTGTTGATGTTCTTGCTAGTTGCTTGTCTCCGAATAATGGGTGGAGAATCGGTATGTTATCCATGATATGTTTTCTCAAGGATCCTGAAGAGGAATATCGTAAGTACCCAAAAAAACAAAAGAAGAAGGACAATGACAGTGATGATAATGAGGATATGGATGATGAAGAAGTGGAAAAAAAAAGAAACGATACTAGTCAAGAATCTAGCTCGAGTAATGATCTAGGACTCGACAAAAATAAGAAGAGTAATTTATGAAAAAAAAACCTCAAAAGCAGCTGACAAAGTGAACTAGGTCAAGAACGAAGGAGAGGCGAGCAGCAAAGAAGACATTGTGTGTACATATGATGATTTTGTCAACAAACGATTCAAATGGATCCGAAACCAATTAAAAATTTTCCTAACGAGCATGTACACGCATCTGCCTACTTTTGTCATTTCTCTCAAAATAGCTAAAGAAATGATCAGATTACTTGAGAGACTACAAACTATTTGTAAATTGTTTACGACTGTGGAACCTTCTAAAGAATTAAGAGAATTTTAAATATCCGTGCAAGTAAAACACAATGCATAATAGTATTGAAATTTCTTAACGAGAGTATCTCTAGTCTAAATTTCATTGAGGACTACCAAATTCGGAGTCTTTGTCTGAAAGGCGCATGCTTGACTTTCTACACAACTTCTAGCTTGATAAAGTTACATACGGAAGGGATGACACCTCTAGAGATAGTGGTGATTGATGAAGTTGCTCAGCTGAAAGAATGTTAATCCACTATTCCATTACAACTCCCTGGTCTCCACCATGTTATACTCATCAGAGATGAGCAACAATTGCCTGCTATGGTTCAGAGAAAGATCTGCGAGAAGGCTGAGCTCGTGAAGAGATTATTAGAGACTAGTAATTCTAGGACACAAGAAGCACATTCTTAATGTTCAATATCGAATTGCACCTGAAAATAAGTTTCTTCCCTAATAGCAAGTTCTATAACAAGAAAATTATAGATAGTCCTAATGTGAAAACAACAACGTATAAGAAGAGATTTGTTATGGGAGATAAGTTTGGCTCCTATTCGTTTATTAATGTAAGTAGTGGAAATGAGGTTCCAAGGTGGTTCAGTAATAAAAGTGAACAGAGGTTGTTGACATTGGATTCACTTCCTAATGTCAAGGTAATAGAACTGCTCAGTTACATCCTCCATGAACGTTCCATTCCTCGTATATATTTTTTTTGGTGACTGTAAATTTGGGAGTATGCATAAAATTGACATCAAGGTCCAAAACATTACAAAGGGTCTTTGTTGGATTTATGCCCCATCGTTCATTGGCATTCCAGGTGAGAACAATTTGACATTTTTATGCCACTAGAAGTTTGGCAAATATTTACAAACTGGTGATCAGATTAGTGTTTCATTGCCTTGTTGCAGTAAAACTTTTACGATGAAAGAGTTTGGAGTTACGCTTGCATATGACAAACTAGAACCGGACTAGTCTTTAGCATCAACTAGTGAAGCAAGAGTGTTTTCTACGCAACATATTCCAACTAGTCATGATTATCAATTAGAAGAAAGTGGCATGGAAGGATTTATGCCTTCATATTAGATGGCACTTCATCATTACTGCTTTTCTCACCCTGATTACTAAGTATTACACAATAACGCAGATTTTATTGTGATGTCAATCTTGAAGGAGAAATTGTTTTAGGATTATTATGTGTAGACTGCAGGTTCAGGGGCCGATCTAGAAGAAGTGGATAGCGGTGATAGCATCTTTGATTTTGATGGTGATGATGAATACAAAGAGTCTACACGGGTAGAGATAGAGGAACTATTTGAAAGATCTTGGTTAAAGACATGGAACAATGCTTCAGCAGTGTGTACACATTGACGAGCTAAAATGATTTGTTAAATTTGAAGGTGAACAAAAAATTAATGTGATTCTCGAACAAAGGTTATAGGTGAAAGGGAAAAGAAGGAGATGAACTATTGTTGTGTGGAATAACTAAGAAGGAGAAAGGTGGTGAAAATATTTTCAAAAGTGATCAAAAAATTTTAGTCTTAGTGGGGAGATCCATGTAGTGGGTGTAGTAATGATTAGCCTTGAATGTTGTGATTGTTGAAAATACAAACCAATGTGTTGTATGGTTAGTACTCAACTTGAGTGTGTTTGACATTAGTGATAAGGTGAAGTAACTATTCTTAAGGGGATGTAGAATATGAAGTCCAATAGCTTAAGCTAGCACCTCTTTTCTCCGAGTTAGGCTTCAACATAAGAGTATTATACAGTTGGACTCAAACTTGCGTGGTTAGATGGGTGTTGGGAGAATTGTAAGTTGGAAATGATGAAGCATGTAAATTATTGTTTGTGGTGTAGACGAGTAGTGTATCTAATGTTTAAGTTTTTTCATTGTATCTTGTAAGATGGAGAATGCTTTAATTTTTATGTCCTGCGAGAATCGCATCTCATGTCTTGTGCCAAAGTTAATCAGGCCAAGGATTCTTATAAAAATTCATATCTTACAATATTTTGATCATGTGCTATAAAACACATGCCAAGATTATGTCAACATCAAGTTTCATGCTTACGCGTTTTCCTAGGGGTTATCAAGCATCTCATTGACTGCCTTCACATATTTTATTGAGAAAAAATATTCAATGTGATTTTACTTTCTTTATTCTACACCATTAGAGCTTCAAAAGTTCCTACCCATCATTCAGGGACGAATGATCCCAAGGGGGATAATGTAACATCCCGTACTTTTACGCTAGAATTTAGACCATCGTTCCTATGCATATAGATCCGAACTAAATTATTCCTTGTTAACATATGTGTGGTGATCACTCCTATAGTGTGGAAAAACCTTTGGATACGAATTGAGGTAACATAAATCCCCTATCTCAAAGACGAGTTGAAAACAATTTTATCGATTAAGTTTTAGTGGACACTTCAAATTGGGTCAACTTTCATCGACCATAACTCCTGATATAAAAGAAACTGGGTGGACTTCTATATATAAAATGAAAGGTTTTTGAGTCTTCTTTCCAACACAACTGATTTCGTCCAAATCCAACATCGAAGTAAGAAGTTATGCCCCATTTACTTCAACCTATCAGACTGTCAACTGAGGGACATCTGCGACTTTGTTTGTTTCCTTAGGGGTATTTTAGTCGTTTCACTCAACCCCAATCCATATAAATACCTGATTTAAGCCTCTTACAAGCATTTTATGCTTATATTCAACAAAATTACTCTCAACCAAAACCCTAAGCTCCAACATTCAAGTTCAAGAATTCAAGCCTCTAAATTCAAGAATTTCAAGAAACTGATTAAGATTCGGATTCCATTCTTCTAACTACAAAATCTAAGGTACGTGGGTTTTTTCTAAACTACATGGGCTGGCTGAAAATACTTTGAATATGGTTTAAAGTTTAGAAATCATGAATTTACAAAGGGGTTTGGATTTTACATTACAATTTTGCACTATGAATTGTTTAATGATATTATTGTTTTGGTCTTGAGGCCTTTTCCCCCAAATTGATTTGTACTTGTATACATGTATGTATGAAATTGAGTTTGGAGATTTAATTGAGAGCATGAAAATATAGAATCCCTCTCTTGCTATGATTTCCATTGTTTTCATACGATATGGATTGTTTCAAATGCACTTTTGAGAAGCATGACACAAATGTCTTGATTATTGTTTATAACTTGATTATGATTTTGAATTAAAAAAAAGGGTGATTCTTGCTAATATAAATGAAAAGTGGTGATTCAAAAAGATTGCATGGTTTGTTATAAAATACTTGACCACCACAGGTTGGTAAGTACTGAAAATATATATATATATATATATATATATATATATATATATATATATATATATATATATATATATATATATATACATAAAGAATTTCATAGGTTGTAGAAATTTATGACCATTACATGTTTGTTGAAATGATTGAAAGGAATGATTCTTGCATAGTTTGATAAATGTATTGAAGAATGAATCTTCTTGAACTGTTTGAAATATGGTGGTCTGAACTTTATGTTTTGAAAGAGAAGACTGTGATATGATATTTTTATGGCTCAGAAACATGACTTTCAAGTCTTGGTATGACGATACCAAATCAGATAAGGCCATGATAAAACTCAAAAAAGAATACAGATTTCATTTTAGATTTCAAATTTTGAATTAAAAAAAATGCATGTTTATAATGGGTTAAAACTGGGCACTACGAGAGTTAGGTGGTTACCCGAAGAAGGCACGAGTCATATGATTCATTTCCCGAAACCGTATTTTGCCGATGCGGGTATATTATTATACGCTCGCCTAGTGTCCTGGGGCGTATCAGATTCAGATACTTCAACCCTTGCGGCAAACTTGGGTTGGGGGCTTGGCCGTCGAGTTAATGACGGATCCCATATTGCCGTGGGAAACTTTAAGATATGTAGGGTGTATGACCTAGCTCAGAAGTAATACAAAGAATGAAATTGCATTGACAAGATTGTTTTAAGATCTTTTGACATGGCCCATGTATTTTAAACTACTTTATGCATAACGTTTTTAAGACTTTCTCTCACCTATGTTATATATGTATAAATTCATTATTTTGGATTGCTCTGCGTACCAGTACAATTGTATTGACCCCGCTCCCCCTACCTTCCAGGTTCTGAGGCACAGTCTAGGGGTCCTAATAAGCAGTAAAATTCTCAGACAGAGGTGCAAAATCTAGTTGGTGAGCCTTCTATATTTCAGAAGGCCTATTCACTTTCAGATATTTATCATGAGATTGGTTTTGGTCTACTGGGGGCCTTGTCCCAGAATTCAGATAGTTGTTATTTGATCATGTAATAGAGATTTTCGCAGATGATTTTCAGATATTGTTAGATGGATTTGGGTTTCATTTTCCATTGTTGAATGTATATCAGATTTATGACCATGATTCCGTTTCGCTATACTTTTCCGCATTTTCTTTAAATTGTGTATGAATGGTGTATATGATTTCAAGTTAGAAGGGCGTACGAGCCTTCATGGTTCGGGATGCCCGTCACATCCAGGGCCTTGGTTCGGGTCGTGACAATAAGTTATGGTGAGATAAGTTATACTGGATTAGTTATGCTGAGAATATTTTTTATTGAGTGAGTGTTTTGTTTGCTGTATTCAAAGTAATATGCATGGTATAATTTTTAAGAATAAATTAATTGATTACTAAAATACACTCCATCTTATTTAACTTTTTTTCTATATATTTCTTTTCAAGCTTTAAATATTTATTCTTACAAATAAAACTTTCACTTTATTTAACTTAATTTTTTTGTGTGTGTGCATTTTCATGATTATATCGTGTATATTTTAAAAACAAAACCTTCATTTTATTTAGCTTTAATTTTTTTTGTGTCCCTTTCCATAATTATGCCGTGTGTGTTTAAAAAAATTCTTACTATATCTTATTTAGTTTGAAATAAAAACTTCCAACTTAGGTTTGTTAAAGTAAAATAGTATTTATTGTTTATGTCACTTCATTTAAACACATATCGTTCATATAATATAGAATATTAAAATTCATTTTAATTGATATATACAATATCAATTTTCAAGTGATTAAAAAATTATTTAATTTAAAATATGTAATTCAATAATGGAATCGACATTTTTATTATTTTTTTAAAAAATTAAAATATATAAATAAACGTAATAATTATTCAAATAATTTTAATGTATAATATATTCATAAATAAAAAATATTTATATGTGTGAAATGAGATGAAAATATGTTGAATTGAAATAATGCATTGATCTATCATTTCTTTCTTTAAACTGAAATATACTCGGACTGCAAACATACATACATACATACATACATATATATATATATATATATATATGGTGGAAATGAAAATCATAAGGTTTGAGGGTATTTTTATCATTTTATCATTTTATAATTTTATACCAAAGACAAATTGTGTTGGAATAGTAATACCATCATATGTGTGGATAACTTATCCCGGTACTATTTATTAGTTCCGAAATAAGTTATTCTGAATATTGACAATCAAATAACAGATTAAAATTTTTATTCTGGAATTATTATTTTATCCCAGATTATTTACTTTAATACCGCACACCAAACGACCCTTTAGTCTTTGCCCTAAATTTTATTTTTTTTGGGTTTCTCACTAAGGGCCCGTTTGGCCATGGAAAGTTTTTCCTTTTTTTCAAAAAAAAATTTCGGAGTTGAAAATTGTGGTGTTTGGCCATAAAATTTTGAAAAATAATTTTGAAATTTTTTTCTAAAATGGGAAAACAGGTTTTTGTTGTTTTCATAATTTTCCAACTCCAATTCCAACTTTTATTATTATTATTATTACATATAACCCCAATCTATTAAATTTTTACATAAAACTCTCCTTATAACATTACTTTTTCAATATTACGTATATAAAAGTTTTAAAGAATAAGATAATTATAATTTCAAACTTAATGTTATCCTAATTAATGTATATCTCTTTTTCTCTCTCATCATTATTTTTATTCCTTGTTTAATTTTCTCCCTTATTTAAGACATTATTTTACTGTTAATTTATATTTATACTCATAAATATATAAAGTATTATATTTATACCCATAAATATATAAAGTATTATATTTATACCCATAAATATATAAAGTATTATATTTATAATAGAAATATACAAAGTATGTTATATATAAAGTTTATACCATGTATATACCATATACACACATAGATAAATATACAAAGTATTAAGAAACATACTAAGCATATTTATAATATAAATATACAAAGTATGTTATATATTAACTTTACACCATGTATATACCATATACACACATATATAAAAATATAAAGTATAAATAAACATACTAAGCATATTTATATATTTATGGTATACGATATAATATATCATAAATATGCAAAACATGTTTTACATAGAAATAACTTATTCACACACAGTAAAATCTTTCATGTATAAGAAAATTAAAGAAATAAATTAGCGGCACCTTAAAATTTAATAACAATTCATCATTTCCTATTTTTTAGGAACGAAAAATGAAGGAAATAAATTAAATAATTCCTAAAAAAATAAATTTGTTTGAAAGATAATATTTGTTATCTAAAAAATAGGAAGCAACGATTTGTTAATATAGAATCCATATTTAAAATTTTCAAATATGAGAAAATGACTATTAATGTAAATATTATATATATCATAATTGAAATTCATTAAATATAGTCATGTATATATAATTATTTTTATAATAGTGGCTAATTATGTTTCTTTTTCCATTAATAGGTAAATTTTAATTGGATGATTTTGATTGTTTGTAAAAGTTAGGGTATAAAATTATATTTAAAGAAAAATTCAAAAGTAAAAAAAAATTAAAAAATAACATGAACAAACACAAACTTTAATAATTTTATGAAAATGAATGATAATTTATCTGATGTGATGGTAGATAAATTTAAGATACTTATTTTGTATGCACTTAGAGATATAAAAGTAGCAGATATAAGAAAAATTATATTAAAAAAAGTATTTAATAAATATTACACGACTAAAGTAAATTATATATCATGCCTACCTAACTACTCTTACTATTTGCTAATATTTTTTGTCGCAGGTGCCTAATTCTACCTTGAAAATGAGGAAAATTGTTTTGGAGACATTATCAACTCTACGGAGAATTAATTGTTGATAATTTTGAAACCCAATTTCTCAAGAAATTGGGAGGAGGCACCTGGAAGAATGGAGAAAAAGAAGAGGTTTGTAGATTGATGAACGAACTACCGTAGATTTATGAATGGACCACCATTGGCATTCGGTTCATGAAAAGGTATTTGATCATTCGCATTCACAAGAAACTTAAATCGTGAACTTTTAAAGAGAAGTATTGGTATATTTCTTCTCTTTGTGGTGGTAATGACTCATATATCAGTACTTGGATCTCTCTTCTATGATGAATGCTTGACTGTGAATAGTTTATCTGAGTTATTCAAAATGTTTTGCTTTTCTCTCTGTATATATTTTATCTGTTGCACTACCAAACCTTTCTCTACTCGAGTCTGCCTGAAGATAAACTGGTTCCTAGCCATCAGTTTTCCTGATTTAGCCTCGGCTAATTCGTATGTTTCATTGTATTCGCCTTTCATTAGAACTCTTGTTAAAGTCAGTATGCATTTTCCCACAAAATCCTGTGAAACAAAGTTGGAATAATTGGACATGAATCAATACAGAAGTTACGTAACAAGATATGACAAAGGTACTTTCCAGTATTTTATCTACTCACACCTATATGTACACGTAGCCTACATATCAATCGTTGCGCTCTTACCACAAGACCAAAATCGTGCAGACCTAGGATTTTCCTACATAGACTATACAATGGTTTATTGAGATATCTATCATGCATCAGATGGTTTACAACTTTACGTTATGCTGGATATATCCCTCACCCCCTTGTAGTTTGTCTTTTCTAATATATGAGGTGGATCAAGATCATATCACTAAGTATATTAGTTACGATATTTGGAAAACTACTATTTTAATGTATGAAAGATGGTCTTTTGTGCATATTATTCGAACATCAATATTATTAAGAAAAAAAATGAGTAATTCCAATTATCAATGATCAGAATATATACCAAGTAGATCATCACATCATTAAAGAATGATATGTTTGTTTCAAGTTTGTTCTTATTTAAAAAATAAAAATATTTTCTTCTCTCAAGCTAATGATATAAACCATGTGAAATGTTGATGGATATATATTCCATTTTCTGTCAGCTGTTAAGAATTCTATGCTAAAAATCATGGTACAATATTTGTTTGAAATTACAATGTCACTAACTATTTCTTTTTATTGCATCATGCATGCATCTTGATATTGACAATAAGGGAACCAGCTTGCTTGGTGGAATCTATAAAAGGTGTTTTGCTATTAGTATAATACATTATTGAGAACTAAAACTTTGTAGTTCCTCCATTTAAGGAAATAGGCAAAAAAGTTACAAGAAAACATATTACAGAAAAGTTTCTTAATATAGTAGCAGTAGTACTACTCCAAAGAAGGAAAATGAAAACTTGTTTGAAGTCTAAGTCAGCTCCAAAATTGGAAAGGAAATATGTGGAGAGAAAGAAGAGCAATGGGAGTTGGTTTTTGCCTAAACGTGCTACAAGTTTTGGAAAGCTATTATTTTAATATATGGAAGATTGTATTTTATGCATATTGCAATGGGAATTGGTTTTGGTCTACACGTGTTATGACATTTGGAAAGTGATGATTTTTTGTCCTCTCAACTATCTGATTTGTCTTTATAACAGGGGAAGTCAGTTGACATTCGGCAAGCAGCTGGGTTGCTACTGAAATATAACCTGAGAGCAGCATTCCAAAACATGCCTCCAGCTAACCAGCAGTGTATAAAATTGGAGTTGCTACCTTCTCTAGGAGCAGCAGATAGACACATTAGGTCTACAGTAGGAACCATCATAAGTTTTTTGTATGTTGTTGTTAATAGTTGATTTAAGGTGTGAACCAATTAGATTTCAAACTCATGAAGGATTATATCTTGGATCCTCCTGGAATATGTTGTTGCCTCTGGTAATAATTTGGTTTGCTCGGGTGAATTCTAGCATTTGATCAGTTACTGTATAGTTCACTTTTCCTTGGTGAGGCTCTTCCTCGATAAGAAGTTCGCTTTTCGAAACCTTAATATGCTTTGTCATTGTTGATTTCCTGGCAGATTTATGTCATGTTGTGTATTGATTATGGTCCTTGCGTGTCTGGTGTAGACAATTCCATTGTAACTGCAAGGGATGAAAGAGATCTAATTTCGTGCCTTGTTTCTGGTACGATGTTGCAGCTGGTAAGATTTAGAAAAAGAAATAAGGGTTTGGTTTTTTACTTTATAAGGAATATCTCTTATTCATTAGCTTGGACATGAATTTTTTTTTATGTTTGATTGATTAGTTTGGAAGGGTTACGAGTTCAATATATGGAATTTTGATACCCGATCCAAGGGCTTGGTCTGATTTGGGAAAATTAATATGTTGCAGGAGTAATTGTTGCTACATTTCTATGTCCTTAAGATGCGATTAAGACTAAGTTGGAGGTTCATGAACTACCGAAGCTAGGAAATTCTAACATTAGAGGTAATGCCTTTTTTTATTCCTATTGATCCATTTAAATGACTCTTGATGTAGTTGAGGTTCTCAAATCTTCTATCATCAAGTTACACTTGAAGTTATGTAAAGAAAAGTTGAGAAGCAAAAATTTATGAGGTGATATATTAGCGGTTGATTTTATTTCTTCTTCTAACAGGTAGTCTTATAGTTGGGCACTTGAAGAATATATTTCAAAGGGAGGAGTTCTCTGGAATGTATAGAGGCATTCTCCAATATTGCTAGCATTATATCAAATTCGGCGTTGAGTCAGGTTATTTTACAATTCTAAATTTTGCATCACACTAAATTCTGGTTAGGTAGTCTTTTTATTCCTTTATCCGGATAGAACAAGGTTGTTTACTATGTGGCTCATGCTAGAGAGTTTGGTTGTTATTGATAGCTACAATATAACCTGTACCCTATCAGAAAAATAAAATAATGGATAGCTACAAGGATGGGCAACTTAGAGTTTACAGATTAAATCACTTGAAAAAATTGATATTCAGTTGTTCCGTAAGCCCTATTCCATTCTAGATAATACGAGATTTTGAGTCAAAGTGTCAACATTTCACCACTAAGGCATCGTGAAAGTAAATCGTGTTGCTTAAACATGATATCTATCTTGTGTGGTGTATAAATTATATAAGACAAAAGCTTGAGATGACCCTTGACTTAATTGAAAAACAAGAGCAAATGATTTCTGTTAGAAAAGGTAAAGCTAGATCTTCAAGAAACATGTCCAACTTTATTCCTCTTGAATTATGGAATGATATTGAGCATTTTGCTCCACCATTCTGTAGATATGGAAACATGACCGAGGAATCAGCATCTCCTCTAACATCCACTATTCGTGGACTTTTGGATTGCAAGGTACTTACATGTTGTTTTCTGATTCTATTTGATATTGGGTTTCAAAATTATCAACTATTAATTCTCCGTATTTTTGGTAGTAGAATTCCATTGTTCTTTCAAGTTGGTTCTGTTTCAACTAGCCTTTCCAAAGTAGTTTATTATTTTCCTCCCAAAAAATAGAAAGTCGAATACAAGGCATTTAAATCTGGAAAATATTTGGAAGCTATTGAACATTACTGCTGCTATATCCTGTAGTGTTGAATCACATCTGTTTGGAATGAACTTTTTTCTGAAGGTTATATGGTTTAGGAGATCACATGGAATCAGTTATTTGTCGTAAACGAGATTCTTTGAAGTAAAAGGTAATATAAGTTTTAACTCTATAACTTTCTTTTGAAATAATCTATAATGACCATCATCAACCTTTTAATACCAACCATATTCATTTGAACTGACACATTAGAAATGACAACAACATACCCAGTGTTATCCCTCAAGTGGGACCTAGGAAGGGAGGGTGGTGTGTACACATCCTTAGACCTTGTGAAGGCACAGACGTCGTTTTAGGTAGACTCTTAACTCAAGTAAGCTATCACATTAAGGGGTTGTTTGGTTGGGAAACAAGTTATTACGGGATTAGCTATTCTGGTATTAATTATCTAACCCTCAAGAAGGGATAAAATTAACACTACAATCCCAGGATGAGTTATCCCAACCAAACATGGGATAAGTTCATCTTAAAATTAATCTCGGGATTAGTTAAACGACTCGTAAGTGGTATACAAAGAGTAACAATTGTATTGCTTTAGTTGATAATATTAAGGTACTTGACTTGATGTTAAGTTGTTAATCTGAGGACCTTCCAAAGACAGTTATGATGAGAAATCAAGAACTAGAAATGTTCTAGAACTTCAGAAGTAGATAATAACAGATTTCTCTTTTGGTGTGTTTCAAGATTATGGGAGTTGTCCAGTTAGTTATTTTGACTAAGAATACTGGTAAGGTGTTATTCCTCAAAGCATTGATCATGACGCAGGGATTGCAATGCTTCTGCATGGAGCATAAGATAAAATTATCTTAGGTATGTCTCAGATGCGCGATTTCAGTTTCAACGTACAAAAGTAATCGGTCGCTGATTTTTTTGGACATTATCAATCGATTTACAGGTAGACCACATATGTCTCACTCATGTCTGCTCAGAGACAGCAGGTGGACTTCCAGGTTTGCAGCTTCACCTTCGAGGAATAATGAACTACTTTTAAACCACAAAATAGTTTTGATTTTCTATGCGGTATAATATAATTTATTACAACCCCAAGAATCAAATCTCTCATGAAATCATTTTCGTCATGGTTCCTCCCTAATTCACTAAGTCTCAGGTTTGCTATTGACTTTGGCTGGCAGGAATAACGAAAGTCCTGAGTGCTGGGAAAGTGAGTACCTATCCAGTGCTTAATTCCCCTATTTTTCATATTATACTTAGATTTATTGGTTAATACAATGAAGACTTTTGTCCCTCATGTTGTCATGAAGAATAAGAATATCGTCCCACAAAGTGCATCTGCATTAGTTCTCTCATTACATGCAGAGGAGCTGCGAGCTGATGGAAAGTTCAAGGCAGTTAGTATATCAGCTATTCTCCTATCGCTGATTCATTTGGATGGATCTCATTTTGGTCCAAATGATATCTCCATTGTATATATTTGTAAACTACATGACATCAGGGGGAAAGTTGACACCAGAAAGGATGAAGCTTATGGAATCAAAGATAGGAGAAAGCTTGGACAATTGTAGAAGGGGTTCAGTGTGAAGTCAGATCTTCTGGATATCGAGGTATGAACTTTTTTTCTATAGTAGTTGTGCCTTTGAAGTTATTAAATTGCATCTGACTTTCATTTTGCCTCATTCAGGTCGATAATGTTATAGATCCACCTATTCCTGGTCCAATTGTACTAATCGTTTACTGTCCAACCAAAACTCATGCACAAGAATTACTCTCTTCACAAGCTCTTGAAGCCTATTATTTAGATTCCCAAAGCAACTCCCCAGAGACCACCAAGGTTGTGAACTGCATCATTCATAAGTCCTGCTATGTCATCAACAGTCCAGTTTATGAGAAATGGATGAGGAAATTTGATTCTGCGCAACATATTATGGCAAGAAATCCAAGGTCTATAACTCCTCTTAATGCTTATTTTAGATCTTTCCATATCAAGACTGGTTCATAGTCATTCTGTCACAGGAAGCATGAAACAACTCGAATTCTGGCATCTAGTGCTAAAATAATACAAGACTGCATTATTTGTGTCCTCAGCTTTTTCTAGCTACTGATACGCCCAAATTACAACTCTCGTTAGAAAGTGCAAGCGGTCGCTGTCAAATATAGAACCCAACTGGGTTGGGTGTCGAATCCCACAGGGAATACTATGATCACTAAGTATTGCGATTATTATTAGACTGTTGATCAAAGGTTCCAAGGTAAGGGGGGTTTCAGTTTAGGTGCACAATAATATTATCAGTGTAACGATGAGATGATATGTGTAATAATATTTGATCACAGAGAATGACAAATTAGGGTTATGTCCACCTGGTAGCTTCTACTTCTCTATTAACTATGAGTAATAAGGATTTTATACATGCATGCACTTATAGAGAGACGTATTCTAATTCTAAATCCAAGTGTTTCTCAACCATCAAGGATTTATTCACCTTAGTTCTCTTGAATCCAAAGTGTACAACCAATTGTACGAACTCTCCAAGAAGTTAATCCTGCTAAGGCATTAACGTGTAAAATAGAGGTTGGAAACCCTATTTTCTTGTCACACTCTCTTTTCCAAACAGTAGTTTTTCTATCGAACAAGTTATTGCTATAATGGCGCATTCCCTATGTTTGCAACCACGAGAATTCAATCAAAATGAAGAGAGTAATGATATAAGTGGATTAACACATCATAAATTCAAAAACCCATAGCAATAGAGGGTATACTACAAGGTTTTCATAACCCTAACAAATAAACTTAGCTACTAATGAATAAAACGGAAATCACAATAGAAATATTCATCATACCAAAACTTAGAACGATCTTGCTGGTAAAGATGAGCGAAAATAAGAGAGAAAAGCGTTTCTCTCTCTCCGTCCTCAAGCTAAGCCGTTTTCTCTTGTTTTCAAAATAATACAGAATGTGAATAATCCCTAAAATTTAGTCATAAGGCTTTTAATAACATTCTTCTTTAATAAATTGCTACTGCATTCTTAACTATTTAAAAATATTAAGTTTGCCCGGGAAAAAGTTCTCATACATCACATTCAGTCCAAAAGCTGCTTTCCTTTTTATGTGAAGTTTCCTTTGCTCTCCACAGGTCCCCAAAGTGTTGTAATCATCCTCATTAGTACCTGAAAGCATGCTAATCACATATGTCAGCTCACTTAACTAAAAATAGACTAAAAGTGCAAGAATTATGTATTTTATTCTCAAAACTTAGCTAAAACATGGGTACGTTATGGTGCTTAGACGTATAAATACGCCCAACATCAGCTTCTAGTCATCCTTCTGTTGGGGTACTTTGTGAGTATTGTCATTTGAGGCTATGTTGCTCGGACTCTTCAAAAATTTCATTGGGTGCGTGCCAGATCCTTCAAAATTAATGTATTTTTTGAGGATCTGACAGGTGTGATCATTTATTCAATATTTCTCGCCAAAAACAAATATGTTAATGATTCCATCGTTACTTCTCTTTCTACTATTTTGACTAGATCTTTTTGCTTTTCAGACTAAACTTCTGCATTGATTCAATTTGGATGGAGTGTAATGAGAGTTTCTCCAACAAGGGAAAAGAAGTTGACCTGAGATATTAATCATTCATAATTGTGTACAGAGAATGTTTGCCTCCCAGATTATCTAATAGAGTAGAAGAGATTAACTCTCTATCTTTAGCCTTAACTTGTTGATGTATGAGTAGTTATTTTTTTTGTTTGATCACTGAACTTGGAATTATGTCTAGGTTTCAGTTTTAGATTTAAGTCGTGTGTATATGTTCTATGTTCATGCGGAAAATTGGCAATCTCCTTATTCATTATGTTTAGACTATTATCCAACAAAGGATGAAAGCTCAAATCATTATATATAACCTTCTGATAAATAATACATGTTTAGTTAAAAAAAAATAATTCATTACAAATCTACATGTTTGAATTTTTATTGACTTTATTAGATGGCTCAATACTTTCTAAATAGGGTAATAATGTATAAAATAAATTATAACTTTTATAGTATTACTATGGCTACATTTCACAAATGTTGCTTTAGAGGAGGTAGCAACAGCCACACTTTTTAAGTGGTGTTGTAGAAAAGGTATAAAATTCTGCATTTTTAAAGCATGGCCAAAAATAAAATTAAGGTCACGCTTTTCAAGTGTAGAATTATCCAATAAAATTGTTGTCAATGAGATGTTACAAAGCGTGGCCTTTGTAACTCATAGGCCACACTTTTTATACATAGTTGATATGACAACACTTGAAAAGAGTGGTCTGGAGGCACAAGTTACGCATTTTTAAGCCACCCCAAAAAGTATTGCCTAAAGTTTAAAAGTGTAGCCTTTGATTAAAGGTCACACTTTTTACTACTTTAGGCCACACTTTACAAGGTGGCAGTAGCACTAAAATGTTGTAGTGATATTTTGTTAACTAGTGAAGAAAGAACACAGATGTAATAATAAGAAGCTTCTCGATTGGTTCAGCTTTCATTCTTCTCTCTCTACATTCAAACGGTTTTCTTTGCAAATTTCTAAAACGATCTCCATATTCACGAATCTTACAAGATGCAAGAGGATCACTAAAAGATGCTAATGAGTAGTAAATCCACTTGAAACTCCAACTTGCAACTAATTAATTAATCTTCTTAATATATTCAAAGTCCACAACGCAACAAAGAGTAACGAGGTGAGGTAATACCAGCAATATTAGTGCTTACAACTTGCATATCTCCCTTTATTAAAAAGCAGCAAACAAATGTTGAAACTATGCAACTTGCAAGTTCTTTGTCGATAGACATATATCAGCTAATTGGTCTCTCTTACAACAACACACAAAAAAAGAGATCTGTTCCAACCTTTTTTGGGGTTTCTCATTCGGTGTCGAGTTGATGCATTGGAGTCCGACTAATTCGTATTTGCATTGCGTAGGGCCAATTCAGGGAATCTCTTCCTACCAAGGATTTTCTCATACTCAGAACTCAAATCGAAGAACTCTGGTTAAGGGAGGAGCAGCTTCATCCGCTGCACCACATCTTTTGATATTTCGTTCCAACTTAGAGAAACCCCAAACTGTTTGATTCTCACCATGTTATCTTCTTATTTTATTTATACTACTATATTATAGTTCTTCAAATTAACTTATATACAATGTTAACATACAAAACTCAACGTATTATGATTTGATGTTTTAATGCCCCCTCCCCATGCATTATTCCTTGAATGCAAATTCTTAGGTTTCACATTAAATTTCCATCTTTTTATCTTTTTGAGGATTAATTCTTTGTTAAATGGCCTCTTCAAGTCTACTTTTTAATTAAATAAACTACAATTTTTTTTTTTTAAAAGAGAAATGGCCCACTTTTGAAATTTTAAATTTATTTGAGATTTTAATATTTATTTACAAGTTTTAAAATTTATAAATTAATCCACAAATCACAACTTACAAAATTTAAACAAAATAACCCCCCCCCCCCCCTCCCACACTAAAATCTTTTACACATTTTATAAACTAGCCCAAAACCTGATTTGTGATGGACAAGTCTATTATCAATCCGATCGATATATGGATAGATCGATTATTGATCCAGCAGATCGATTATCAATTTGACTGATATATGACAGATCAATTATTGATCCGACAGATCAATTATCGATCTGAACGATATATCGACAAATCTATTATTGATCCGACATATCGATTATCGATCCGATATATCGACAGATCGATTATCGATTCGAGCGATATATGGACAGATCGATTATCGATCCGAGTGATATATGGACAGATTGATTATCGATCCGATCAATATATGAATAAATCGATTATTGATCCGATCAATTACATATATATACACAAACCTTTTTTCTTTTGAAAAAATGGACTAAAACTAAAAGAGAGTAGAAAACTTACAAATTTACGAATAAAATACTAGTTTCAAGAAGGAAAAAATTGAAAAAATAATGATTTTTTAGTAAGAATAGAGGAGAAAAAGCTAGAAAGAGGGAAAAAAGTAACTTGAAGTTGAAAAAATGAGTTAGGATTTTATGTTTTAAATATATTTCTAAATAGTTTTCATAGTTTTTAATATGTTATTATGGTCTCCAATTCTTCCTTAAAAGTTACTTTTTTATTTTGTTTTTAAATAAAAAAAATAAAAGCAAATTATTTTGCTAATTAAAAACTTGAAGAGGCCAATTAACCAAATTTTCTCTGCTTTTTTTAGTGTACATCTCCTATTTGTTGTCACTATCTCACCAAGTCTCATATTTCGTATCTAACTTGCTTAGAAACTCGAATATGACAAGTAGTTGCTAACAGACGTTTTATGACTGATTTAGATAATAGGTAGTAAAAGTGTAACATATATCAATAATCGATAATCTATAATCTATATTTATAATCTATATTTATATATAAATCTATAATCTATAATTTATATCTGTAATCTATAAAATATTAAAAGTGTGAAGGGTCTTAGAAATGTCGTTTGAACATTTTGCACTTCATTAAAAGTTTTTGCTTTAGACAAAATCGTCTTTTCACTATTTTTTTCTAATATTTAAGAGTTAAAAATTAATTAAATATATTTATGATAAAATCTTTCTTTATTAGAAGTCATCAGAATTAATAACTAATATTTTTTTATTAGTTTAAGAATTGTAAATCAACTAAATTTGATTTTAAAAAGATTTAAAAAGTCTATAAATCTACATCTACAATATATTAAATCCATTAACTACTTGAAATTTATGGTGGTAAAAATATATATGTGCTTACAGTAAAATATATGTTTTAAACTTTTTGCACTTCATTAAAGACCTTTGTAATAAATTAAATCATCTAATTTTAAATAATCAAAAGTTACACGTGCAAGCACTACTAAAAAAAAACAGGAAGACCGAACACATAAACTGACCACATGTTATCATTTTTTTTGTATTTTCGACCACAAACTGATCAAAATGTGTGGTCGGTAAAAGCGTGGTAGCTTTTTTAAAACCGACCACGTGTGGTCGGTTGTTTGAAAAATATATATATGTTTTTAAAATTCGTTATTATTTTTTAAAAATAGAAAAAAAGATTTTAAAAATAAAAAAATTCAAAATAAACCGACCACGTGTGGTCGGTTTTCTTTTAAAATTTATTTATTTATTTATTTGTAATGGTCGGTTTTTCTGGAAATTTAAAAAAAATAAAAAACAACTAGCCAAACAAATGAAACAACCAACATACAATACAACAACAGCAACATACCAAGTGTATTCCCACACAACTAACGTACAATACAAGTCTAAAAATATACAAAAGTGTAAAAACTACAAGTCATCTTCAAATCCAAACTACAACACATATAAAGTAAAAAAACTACCACTCATCATCATCGTCATCGTCTTCGTCTTCTGCATTCTCAGCCACACACGCAGGATCTGATTCCTCATCTGTGCTGATATCATCCAGTGGGTCTGGACCTTTTGCAGCCCGAACTGCATCACCAGGACATGGAGGAAGAATCCCTGCAGATTGAATAAAAGAGTTGAACTACTCCTGTAGCATCCTGATTTGTGATGTTGTTTCCTCCTCCTTTTTCTGGGCCTTCTCTCTCTGTGCAGTAAGCTCTTCAGTGATTTTAGAAATTATATTGTTTAGTGATTCAACGGTTTCTCTATCAACTGATGAGATATAGGATGTAGGGCCAGACGAAGACCTAACATTCTCACCAAAATAATTTATGTGGTATCCATAGTAATAACCTCTAACTGCAAGACCCACAATTTCTTGTCATAACTCCTCCTCTACATGTTCAGGTATTGGGTCACTCTGACTTTCAGGAGGCTGAGTACTACAATATTCACTAACGAGCTGCATATATTTGTCCTATATTCAAAGTAAAGTTAAAATTAATAGTAAAAAAATATTAAAGTACTTGTACTTGAATAATATCAACTTTTAGAAAAAGATTCATAAATTCAAAATTTGATTCTTACATGGGCAGTTTTTGCACGAGGCTCAACCCATACATCTTCATCATTTGTTTTTTTTTTCTTCTTCACGTGCGTCTCCTCGAATAGCTCATCGTGTGTTACCTTCCTACCCTTTTGTTTTTCCTGCATATAAAAAAATTATTAATCTTTAAATAATTAAAAATTTAAATAGAAACAAATAATTAAAACTATAAAAGTTTCATACCATTTTTTCCTCCACAACAATCATACTAATTGCACCCGCAGTATGTAGAGAGTCACCCTTAGATGATGACCAGGCTTTCTTTCCTTTGTCACTCAACAATTGGTATTCTTAACTATTCCAATAGCGAATATACTCTTGGAATATGGGTTCGAATATAAAACCTGGTCGTACCCTGTTGGTTCTGGCATATTCTAACAAATTATTAAATCTGGATCTACCTCTTCTATAAAAATTCTTCCTTATAGCACATTCATTTCTGTCATCCCACTAGTAATATTTCTACAATAAAAACAATAATATAATATTCAATCTTTTGTTCTAACAATGTGTTAAGTAGTCGATAAGTTAAATCCATATATGAAATTCTTTAAACATTTGTTCTCTGTCTTTTTCTGGAACCTTTTGCCAACTGGTCCAATAGTCGTTGAAGTGCCGACAAATGCATTTACTCTTAATTTTTTCAAATCTAGCATCTGGCTTAATCCTACAACACAAGATCAAACAGTAATTTCATAGAATATAGTAATATATTAAATGAAAAATTAATAATGTTATTATATTTAGAAATCTTACTCTATTTCATATGGAATCTCTATCACCGGGCTGCGGAATAACTGATGGTGGATGCACTGGCGTTGGCGGATCTGAAGCACTGGATGGAGTGCCTCCAAGATGAAGACCCGTCAAACCAATAGATCCACCAGAATCACTGTGATAACGTGGGTGACTGCTATAGAAGGGTACTGCAGATGATGGTCGATGCCTAGATATGCCAACGGTCATCTGATAGTACTGTGATAGAGGTGGCACGGGGATGGAAGCAGAATAAGTCATTGTAGACCCAAGAAGTGGACCCACATGCTTAGGATGAGGAATTGAATGCTGTGATGACCTAGAATATGAGGGTCGTACCGGTGCGTCAGCAAACCGACCCTCAGATATATGATTACTTGTCGGTCATATATAAGGCAGAGGTTGTTTTTTCTTTTTTGTTTTTGTAGGATTAACTTTTTGTTTTTCTTTATCACCTCTACCTACCATCTAAATTATGTAAAGTTAATAAGTAGTTAGTCGTTACAAAATGAATATATAAGAAAATATTCCAAGTAACTAATTTCAAGTTACTAATTCACATTTCAAATCGCTCCAACAACACAACATAGACAAGAATAGTTCTATTACTACACAAATTATAGAAAAGTGAAAACAACAATCTTACACAGTATATTACATATCAATCTTAAACAAGAAACATAAAGGTAAATAGTACAAAGCATAAAGACATCAATACATAATAGATACAACCTACACAAACTAATCCTCCTCTCCTGAAGATTCTCTACTAAACCATTCACCATCTTCAAAAGCTTCCTCATCTTCTACATACTCAGCCTCTTCTTCTGCAATATTAACTTCTTCAAATATATTTTTCGGGGATTCAAACTATCTACAAAGTTAATGTCTACTAGCTGGTGATCAATATGCATTTCATTTTGATACACAGTCTCCAATACATTCTTAACTTCCACCCATCCTATAGGATTTGTTTTGATTACAACCCACCAATCAGACTTATCACTGTGCAACAGATAAGGATCATAATATACTTGTTTAGCATTTTACGCGAGAACAAAGGGATCGTAAATAGGATAGGCCTATTATGCTTCACTTCAATGATGTTATGCTCCTTATGTACTCTTATGGATCTTGTGCTAAGATCAAACCACTTACATTGAAAGAGGATAATTTTTTTATTGGGAAACCAGGATACTCCAGTTCTAAGATCTCTTGTATGATGCCAAAGTAATCAACATCATTATCACCCTTAACCCAAACACCACTATTGTTTGTTTTCCTTGTCCTAGAGTGTTATTTGGTGAAAAATTTTAACCCATTTACTATGTAATGGGACATTGTATGAGCTTCAACTATTCCCAAAGAAATATATCTCAAGAATTGATCGTATGCAACCGCATTGGTGACTGGTGTACCTAAATATATTATACATATACACATATATATGTTAGTTGAAGAATGTGTAAATGTTTAAAATTTTTATAAATATTAGTACACTTACGAACCTCATATGTAAACCATGTTGCAAAGAATTCATACACTTGATTTTCGTGGAATTGAGTCCTAAATGAACTGAAGATCTAACATGCGAAACACAATTAGTTTTCTTAAGGGAACTAGCAAATAAACAAGATACGTTAATTTTTAATCTCCTTACTTTAGAGAGGGCTCAACTTCTGGGCAATTCAGCAAGACATACAAAGTTGCTGATTTGTACTCCATTGTAGTGAGCCGGTGAAGTATGGTCTTTTTAGCCTTACAACCAGGTTGATTGAAAATTGATATCGGTTGTAAATGAGGCTCATTATCATCGTCTTGATGATGATTCGGTCTATTTCTTGAACAAACAACTTCATCACAAAAGTAGTATGAACAAAATAATGACATTTCTTTTGCAAGACATGCCTCTACTATAGAGCCTTCCACCTTATGTTTGTTTTTGGGACTCCTTTTTAATTTTTCAATTGCCCTGCAAAATCTTAAGATTAGATGTTTATTATATTAAAAAAAAGATATGTATGAATTTAAATATGTTGTAATTGCTTACCGTTCGAATAGATATATCCACCTAGTTTAAACTGGACCACCTAGTCGAGCTTCGTGCACAAGGTGAATGGGAAGATGTTACATCACATTTAAGAACCCCAACGTAAAAATCTTCTCCAACTTGTTGGTGATAACAACAATATTACTTTCCATTCATGCCAGATTTTCTTCTTTTAATGTGGTGGCACATAAGTCTTTGAAGAACAAACTAATCTCTGTTATTGGTTTCCATATGTTTTCAGGTAAACTAATAAAAACAATTAAAAGTAATTGTTCCATAAAAACATGACAATCATGACTTTTTATTTCATGAAAGATTCCTTGTCATATCAACCCTCTTTCCCAAATTTGAGGCATATCCATCGAGCATCTTTAAACTTTGGACCCACTCACATATTTGACATTTTTGGTCCAACTTAAATGTTGGGATTAAGAACATTTTCATTGGGCCCCTCCTATAAGTGTAATTCTCTGCACTTGCAATATTCTAGTAAGTCAAGTCTGGCTTTAGAATTATCCTTTGTCTTGCCGGTGACATCCATAACTATGTTGAACAAGTTGTCAAAATAGTTCTTCT
The DNA here is from genome assembly GCA_030864225.1 of Capsicum baccatum var. pendulum. NCBI lineage: Eukaryota > Viridiplantae > Streptophyta > Magnoliopsida > Solanales > Solanaceae > Capsicum > Capsicum baccatum. The sequence goes on along the minus strand of CM061558.1, from coordinate 164,929,759 downwards.
CAGTATGCATGACATCAACATTATTTCTAAGTAAATTATTTGGACAATATTTTAATTCCCAAAATATACTTTGCTTAGTTCAGTTATGAGAAACACCATATCCATCAAGCCTATACAATGGTTTCTTTCTAACTTTAAGCAAATCCTGAACTATCTCCCAGATGTCATGACCAGATAGCCTTGGAGGTGGACCATTATGTTCCCTTCTATTCCTTCTGAATGCATTCCTGAGTCTCCTAAATTCATGATAAGGTGGCAAGAAACAACGATGATAATCAAATCATGAATTTTTTCTATCATGTCTCAATGTGAAAGATTTGTTCTTTCTATGCAGTATGGACAAACCAACTTTCCAGCTGTCATCTACCTAGACAATATTCCATAAGTAGGAAAATTATTAACAGTCTACATTATATATGCACGCAGATTGAAATTCTATTTAAGTGAGATGTCCCAAGTTTCAACTCCTTCATGCCATAAAATTTGAAGTTCATCAATCAAAGGTTGCAAGTAGACATCTATTCCGCTTTTTGGATTAAGCAGGCCAGGAACAATACAATTTAGAAATATATAGGGACTAGTCATCAATATTTTAGGAGGAAGATTATACAGGGTGATAAATACAGGTCAACATGAATATGGCACAACACCAACTGAAAAAGGAGAGAAGCCATCCACACATAATCCCAAACAAATATTTCGTGGCCCAGCTACAAAATCTGGATAAGTTGCATCAAAATACTTCCAAGCATCTCCATCAGATGGATGACACATAATACCAGTGGGCCTTCTATTTTCACTGTGCCAAAGCATACAACCTATTCAACCTTGGTATTAGAGGTAAATAATGCATCGCCTTAATAACAATTTTATTTTCACTACAACCACGCTTATATCGAGGGTCCTGACAAAACTTATTGTACTTTAGGTTAGAATATCCCTTATAGTATAACATGCAGCCATTTTCACAACAATCAATTCTAACTGAAGAGAGACCCAACTTTGACACCAATGTTTTTGCCTTATAGAAAGAATCAGGAACCTCTAAACCGGAGTTAACTAACTCTTTAATAAGGTCTATCATTGAGTCCATTCCTCCTTCAACAATATTCTAGTCAGATTTTGATACTTAATAATCTAACAACAACAAACAAATGAGAGTGTGAGTGCCCATCAAACAAAGGATGACTAGCAGTATGAAGTTGTTCATAATAACGACCCGCTTCTCTATTGGGAACATCTTTGGCATTTTACCTAAAGTCTCCCCCGTGTTGCATCCCAAAAACATCGTGCACCATTTCTATTATCCTAGGATCTTGATATTCATTATGCCCTGTAGACCTACTAATTTCACCAACAAGAAAGTTATTTTGCTCAACATCACCATCAATAGTACACAATCTTAAAAGGTCCTGATGAAACCCCCTTCTATAAAGATGTTCCTTCACAACTTCTTCTTTTAAAAGATTTGCACCATTATATCTAACACAAGGACAATGAATAACCTAAAAATGTGACCAAGCATTAAGTGTCTTAGCATGTTCAACACATCGTCTGACACCTTCAACAAATTCTACCCTAAGACCCATTCTATTATCATTATTCCGTTGATATATCCAGCTATAATCAAGTTCCATTTACACAATCAATCAGATTCAAGTAATTAGTTTAAGTCACACAAAGTTCACATTTCCAAATTACCAAACTGCCTAAACTTAGTCACCACATAAATTTCAAATACCTACACTTAGTAAATTTCAAGTCACTAAGTCACCTCCCAAGTCACCAAACCAAAGTACATTCAATACAAAAATTCACCTTTAAAGTACCTACACTTAGTCAATTTCAATTGACTAAGTCACCTACCAAGTCACCAAACTTAACTACATTCAAAACAAAAATTCACCTTTAAAGTACCTACACTTAGTAAATTTCAAGTCACTAAGTCACCTCCCAAGTCACCAAACCAAAGTACATTCAATACAAAAATTCACCTTTCAAGTACCTACACTTAATCAATTTCAAGTGACTAAGTCACCTACCAAGTCACCAAACTTAACTACATTCAAAACAAAAATTCACCTTTAAAGTACCTACACTTAATCAATTTTAAGTCACTAAGTCACCTCCCAAGTCACCAAACCAAAGTACATTCAATTCAAAATATCCCATTTCAAGTATCTACACTTAATCAATTTCAAGTGACTAAGTTACCTACCAAGTCACCAAACTTAACTACATTCAAAACAAAAATTCACCTTTAAAGTACCTAAACTTAATCAATTTCAATTCACTAAGTCACCTCCCAAGTCACCAAACCAAATTACATTCAATACAAAAATTCACCTTTCAAGTACCTAAACTTCAACATTTTCAAGTCACTAAGTCACCTCTCAAAAAAACAAACTAAACTACCTTCAAAATGATAAATTCACCTTTCAAGTACCTACACATAATCAATTTAAAGTGACTAAGTCACCTCCCAAGTTACCAAACTAAACTACATTCAAAACAAAAATTCACCTTTCAACTACCTACACTTAATCAATTTCAAGTGACTAAGTCACCTTACATGTTACTAACCTAAACCACATTCAAAACAAAAATTCACATTTCAAGTACCTAAACTTCAATATTTTCAATTCACTAAGTCACCTCCCCCCAAAAAAAAAACTAAACTACCTTCAAAATGATAAATTCACCTTTCAAGCACCTACACATAATCAATTTCAAGTGACTAAATTACCTCCCAAGTTACCAAATTAAACTACATTCAAAACAAAAATTCACCTTTCAACTATTTACACTTAATTAATTTCAAGTGACTAAATCATCTCATATGTTAGTAGAATAAACCACTTTCAAAAAAAAATCACTTTTCAATTATCTACACTTAATCAATTTCATGTGACTAAGTCACCTCACATGTTACCAAAATCTATCACATTCAAAAAAAAAAAATTCACATTTCAAGTATCTACACTTAATGTATTTCAAGTGAATAAGTCACCTCACATGTTACCAAACTAAACCACATTCAAAACAAAAATTTACCTTTCAACTACCTACACTTAATCAATTTCAAGTGACTAAATCGTATCACAAGTTAGTAGAATAAACCACTTTCAAAACAAAAATTCACCTTTCAACTATCTACACTTTATCAATTTCATGTGACTAAGTCACCTCACATGTTACCAAATTGCATCTCATTCAAAATAAAAATTCACATTTCAAGTACCTACACTTAATCAATTTTAAGTGAATAAGTCACCTCACATGTTACCAAATTAAACCACATTGAAAAGAAAAATTCACCTTTCAACTATCTACACTTAGTCAATTTCAAGTGACTAAATCATCTCACATGTTAGTAGAATAAAGCACTTTCAAAACAAAAATTTACCTTTCTACTATCTACACTTAATCAATTTCATGTCACTAAGTCTCCTCACATGTTACCAAATTTCATCTCACTCAAAATAAAAATTCACATTTCAAGTACCTACACTTAATCAATTTCAAGTGAATAAGTCACCTCATATGTTACCAAACTAAACCACATTCAAAATAAAAATTCACCTTTCAACTATGTACACTTAATCCGTTTCAAGTGACTAAGTCACTTCACATGTTACCAAACTAAACCACATTCAAAACAAAAATTCACATTTCAAGTACCTAAACTTCAACATTTTCTAGTCACTAAGTCACCTCCTAAAACAACAAATTAAACTACCTTCAAAATGATAAATTCATATTTTAATTACCTACACAAAATCAATTTCAAGTGACTAAGTCACCACCCAAGTCGCCAAACTAAACCACATTTAAAATTAACAAGCATAGCAAAAATCACAACAAAAAGTTCACATTTCAAGTACCTACGCTTCAACAAAATTCAAATAAAAGTTCACCTTCAAGTAACTACACTTATTCACTTTCAAGTAACATATTCATTTATAGTATAATAAGTCAAACAATTGAACAAGTGTAACAAAGCAAATAAGTAGAGGCGTCACATGTCCCTCTCACATATAATCATCACAAAATTTCTATGTCTTTCAAAGCCTTCTACAGCGAACAATCCCAAACTAAACTACATTTAAAGACTTCATTATAAGAAAATAAAGAGAAATCAACTTATCTTTACTTGGCCTAAATTAAAGAGAAAGAGATAAGCAGTCACTTGTAATATAGCAAAGCAATTCTTTTCCCGAATTAGGATTCTGTCAAACAATAAAATTATTAGAAAGAATAATCTTTGGCTTAAACAATTGCAATAACAATTTAGTAAAAGATATCACATTTATGACTTCCATTTTCACTAACAACAACAATAACATACCCGGTAGAATCACACTCAATTTTTAACCTCAAACAAGTAAAAAAAACAAAAACAACAATTAAGAAGAAAGTAACTATCAAGTCATCACTTACCTTATCACTTAGATCCACAATCTTGGATCACAATGAGTAGAATTGCAACAACAATTAAGCTAAACTCCTTTAACAAAATAGCTAAAATACACTTAATTTTCACTTCAAGCAAGTCAAAAGACCCCAAATAAGCTCAAACCACACTTGATTTTTGAGCAAGCTTAACCAAAATTACTCAAAACCCATAAAACAAAACACCTACATGACCCAAAACAAGCTGAATCAAATAAAAAAGGCCCAAAAAACAACAATTAACTCACACCCACATTTCTAAAACTTCAAATTGCAACAAGGGTTGTGTGTCATTTAGTAACTAAGAGGGAAATGGGTAGTTAAGAGAAGAAGAGAACAATGTACTTGTGTGTGTGGAGTCGCAGGAGGCCAATTTGTCGTCGTTGTTGTGCATGTGTATGTCACAGTGTGTGTTGATATGTGTTTTGCGGTGTGTTTGTGTGAGAGACGCGATATGTTTGTGTGTGTTTTGTTGTGTTTGGGTGTAATATTTTGATAGGTATAGGGTTGGGTCGGGTTGAATACATCTAATAATTTTTTATATTTTCAAAAAACCAACCACATGTGGTCTGTTTTTACAAAATTATTTGCAGAATAAAATATGTGTTTGTTTTAGTTTTAAAAAAGTTACTATCAAAAAACTATCAATGCAAATAAATCAAAATTAATAAATTAAAATTAATTTTTACCAAATTAAAATATTTTGTTAATTAACTTTTAAATACGATATTATATGTATATATATACCTCGTAATACAGCGTGTTAATCAGATAAATTATCGATTACTTGTCTTACGTTATTACAACTTCAACAACATACGCGTGTATACATTGACACAAAATAGTATATCTATTTCCTCAATAGTATGATATCAACGTATTATTTAAAATATTTTGATATATCGATTCAGTTATCAATTAATTTGACTAGCTTACATTAATATCACATCAACGTACAGTATATTATTACTTCGATCATTTTAAATCAATCTATTCATTATTTTTTGGTAGATTCTACTAGCTTTTTACTACATCGTTCATCGATCGATCACTACATCATATATATATATATATATATATATATATATATATATATATATATATATATATATATATATATATATATATATATATATATAAATATCAACTCTCAAATACGTACTATATACATCACATACACAATTTTACTACCCCATAATAATATACAACGTATTTCACATATACTCGGATGAATTATCAATTAGTTTATCTTATGTCATTATACCTTCACTACATAATATGTATATATACTATATATATATATATACCTATACATACACACACATATATACACTATCAACTATATCAAGTTCTAAATACGTACTATATATATATCACATACGTACACGAGTATATTACCCCGTAATATAATGCGACGTATTTCGTATACATACTTTGATGAGTTATCTATTATTTTGACTAGCTTACATTAATATCACATCAACTTACAGTATATTATGACTGCGATCCTCAATAGTATGATATATATCAACGTATCATTCAAAATATTTTGATATATAGATTCAGTTATCTAGCTTTCGATTACTGCATACGTCACTACATGAAATATACGTATATATACATATATTCAATTGTCTATCAAGGTTCAAATACGTACTATAAACATCACATATTCGATTTTACGACCCCATAATAAACATCATCTTTCAAATAGGAGCTATAAACATCAGTTTTCAACTTTCAAATACGTACTATAAACATCAATTTTTAATTGTCTATCCCAACGGTATGATATATATATACACATATTCATTATACAAAGATTATGCATGTTTAACGTCATTTAACGTATATATAAAGAAAAATATTTATTTAATATATTGAAACATAAGTAAAAGATAAAGATAATGTTTAACGTAATTTGTATATAATATTTGATATATTTTTTAGTGTAGGTTTTTCACAAAATCTAGAATTGATTGATTTTTATTATTATTATATTGGTTATTGTCTACGTGCCATCAGTGTAATTTCAAAAAATAATATATTAGATTATATATATAATTATTTTTTAATAAAATCCGACCACAAGTGGTCGATATCCTAAAAAATATTTACTTTTTTTATTTTTTTTAATTTTAAAATCGACCACTATTGGTCGGTTTTTTAACATTATTTTCTTTTTATTTTAATTAAAAATCAATCACAAGTGGTCAGTTTTTTAAAATTAATTTCTTTTTTTAATTTCATTAAAAATCGACCACTTGGTTTATTAAAATTATTTTCTTTTTTTTTAATTAAAAACCGACCACTTGTGATCGGTATCCTAAAAATTATCTACTTTTTTTTTAATTTCAAAACCAACCACTTGTGGTTGTTTTTTTGAAATTATTTTCTTTTTTTAGTTTAATTAAAAATCAACCACAAGTAGTCAATTTTTTAAAATTATTTTCTTTTTATTTTAATTAAAAATCGACCACAAGATGACAGAAATGAAAATGTTGTGTTGGATATGTGGACTTACTAGAAGGGATAGAGTTAGGAATGTGACTATCAGAGAGAAGATGGGAGTGGCTTCGATGGAAGACAAGATGCGAGAAGAAAGGCTGAGATGGTTTGGGCATGTGACTGGGAGGGGCACGGATGCCCAGTTCGTAGGTATGAGAGGCTAGCTTTGGATGGCTTTAGGAGGAGTAGAGGTAGGCCGAAGAAATACTGGAGGGAGGTTATTAGACATGACATGGAGTAGCTACAGCTTACTGAGGACATGACCCTAGATAGGAAGGTGTGGAGGTCGCGGATAAGAGTAGAAGGCTAGTGTGAGTATGTGGGTTATAGCAAGGTGTTAGGAGAGCTCTTGTGTAGCCGGGTTAGTAATCCTAGGACTATTTCCATTAGTAGGAGCCTCTAGTCAGGAGAGTTTAGGTGTGGTGGGTGTCTTTGGTCTGTGAGTGTATGTTACTACAAGGTGGGTGTCCTATCTCTTATTTCTTATTTCGAATTGGTCGTATTTCTATTATTTTCTATTTCTCTGATATCTATTTTATTATTTCTTATTCCTTATCTCTATTATATCATCCATCCTACTTCATGTTTCACTACGACCTTGTGCACTATTCTCTATTCTAAGCCCGAGGTCTATTGAAAATAACCTCTCTACTTCTTCAGAGGTAGCGGTATGGACTACGTACATTTTATCCTCCCAGACCTCACTTTGTAGGATTACACTGGCTTTTTTGTTGTTGTTGTTGTAAAAATCGACTACAAATGGTCAGTTTTTTAAAAATAATTTCTTTTTTTAATTTCATTAAAAACCGACCACAATTGGTCGGTTTTTAAAAATTATTCTTTTTATTTTAATTAAAAAACGACCATAACTAGTCAGTTTATTAAAAGTATTTTTTTTTTTTAATTAAAAACTGACCACAAGTGGTCCATTTTTTTTTATATTTTCTAAATCTTTTATTTGTAAAATAAATAATAATTAATATAAAAATTATTGAAATGATTATTTTAAAATTTTAAAATATAAAACCGACCACTTGTGGTCACTTTTTAAAAAGAAAAAAATTAAACAAAAAATAAAAAACCAATCACATGTGGTCAATTTTTTCCGACCACAATCTGTAGTCAGTTTTTTGTGGTTGTAAATCTGTATTTTTTTTAGTAGTGAAGGAACGTATGGCTAGACTATATATATATAGTCTTTCCGACCACAACCACTCTTTATCAGGTTTGAGTGATGTCTAGATCGTTTTCTTAACAATCATTGTTAATTCCTCCCAGGAAATAAATTTCACTAATAAAATAGATGGACATATAAAAAAAACCATAGAAGAAGTTAGTAGGAGGGTTGTAGAATAAATGTGAATGGCTGATCTGAATGGAGCAAATAATTAAGGCCACCGTGATATATTAGTAATGCGAGCTAGCTAGCTTGAATATGTTACAAAGGGAACAATAATAATCTCCTATATCATTGTATTTTCTGACAAAAGTTTCTTTTACACTAACTTTCTACATATCTACAACAATTTTTTGGGTTAATCTACGTACATCTCCATTATTTTTCACTTTACTCTCTCACCAGCTCAATATTAAAGATAGAGTCACGATTTAAATTTGTTCATTTGAGTTAGTAAATTTGAAACAACTTATATTATTTATTGGATCCAAAAATAAATCATTTAAGCTTCTTAGTAATTTCTAAACAACAATTTAGCAAGAGTACCCACTTCTCAAACTATTTTGCCATTTACCCACTAAAATTATTTTTGATTTAATTTTTAGGGTTAGGGTATAAAAAGTTAAAATAGTGGGGCCCACAGGTGGACCAAGGGATCATTTCATCAATTTTAGAACTTTTCAAATTTAATATAATACACTAGCACCCTCCACTTATTCCAATATCCAAAAAAACTCTCTCTCTCTCTCTCCTCTTCAATTCTCTCAACTCCCGCTTAAGAAACCTTCATCCCAAAATTGTCATTTTCATTTCTTCTTCTTCTCCAACAGCTAAGGGGTCGTTATTGCTTCGTAAGATTAGTTAAAATCAAGTTGCGATCATTTCTAGATCCATTTAAATGGGTTTCTTTGCTAATTGATTCGTAGTGATGTAGAATTTTTTTTTTGAATTTGGTTGATTAAGGAGTTTGGTTTTGTTCTGATTTTGTTTAGCAAAAAAGTGTTGAATGGTGGGATAATCGTTATTTGAAGAGTTATTTTGACATTTTGATTTGAACAATGATCTGTTTCTGTTCGTAGACCCATGGTCTATGAAATCGACCCGTGGTCTATGAAATCAAAATGCCCTAAATTAAAATCAATTTTAGGCGTATGAAATTCTTTTAAAATATGGTTGCTGAAATAGTGGAAATTAAAAGATTAATAGCTAATTAGTTTGATTAGGTGCATTAGTTTAATTTTTAGAATTGTTGTGTTTTGATACTGAATGTTAGATTTTGGTTTCAGTTATTGATGTGTGTAGTGAACTGATTGATGGTGGAAGAGTTATTTTGGCATTTTGATTCGAACAGTGACCTGCTTTTGTCCGTAGACCTATGGTCTATGTAATCGATCCGTGGTCTATGAAATGAGAATGCCCTAGATTGGAATCAATTTTTAGACGTATAAAATTCATTTAAAATATGATGGATGAAATAGTGAAAATTAAAAGATTAATAGCTAATTAGTTTGATTAGGTGCACTAGTTTGATTTTGCAACTGCATATTAGATTTTGGTGGGGTATTTTTTAATTTTTTTTTTTTTTTGGGGGGGGGGGGGGGGTTGTTTCATTTGAGCATTGAGTTATTTTTGTTGATAGACTTGTGGTCTATGAACTGAAATGGGAGATTTGTTCTGTAGGTGTAGATTGTGTTGAAAATGGGTAAAAATACATCCTTTCTAAATGCAAAGCCAGTACTGTTTCTGATTCTGCTAGTAGCAGTAGAAAAAGAAAAGCTGAGGCAATTGGAAATGTCTCAAAGAGAAAGAAAAATATAGAGTTGGTATCCGAATCAGATTTGGACTTAAAGGAGATAAGCGACTAGGTCGATTTCTGTGATGATGTTGTCAAGCACAGTGCTAGTAGTGACAGTGAAGAGAGCGAAGATAGTGGAAGAAACAGTGATGATGGAGATAATGATCCCTTGTCTGTGCCATCTCTTTCAAGGTTCATTTTCGTGGAGCAGTATGACCTTCGAACGATAATGGACGAGGTCAAATCTTTCCCGATAAAGATATCAGTCAGATCAAGAATGGTTGCTTATCAAGAATTCCAGTAAGTTCTTGTCGACCAAGAGTTGAAGAAAAGATTCAAGCAGTCCTATTTTGGACACCTAAGAAACCTGCCAGAACATCTCAAGTTCAATGGGAAGTTGGTCTATTATTTGCTATTGCGACGCGTCAAGAATGATTTGATGCGTCACGAGATGTAGTTCTGCATTAACAACAAGCCTTCCTATTTTGGATTGAAAGAGTTTTGTTTGATCTCGGGGATGAACTGTTCATCATACCCCAGTGAATAAAAAATGAAGAAGGTGTTAGCAAAGGGGGAGAATTTTTGCTTTAAGGTGACGAAAAATAAAAATATTACGGCGGCCAACTTGCTACACCTAATCAGAGGGAATAATCTGAACGAGGACCAGAAATTTAAGTGTTGTTTACTGTGGTTCTTGCATACCAAGTTGCTTGCAAAAGATTCAACGAAGGTTGTCGACACGAAACTGATTCGAATGGTCGATTCTTTGGGTTTCTTTGAGAATTATCCATGGGGGAAAGAGACATTTCAACTGACCCTGGACTATCTAAAGAAGAAAAGTGACCTGAAGAAGCAGAGAGAAGCATTTGATGAGAAGCAGAAGGCGTCCTATGCTCTATTCGGATTTCCCTGGGCATTCATGGTATCTAACATAAACCCTTTAGTGAGTTTATAGTAGATTCTTATTTTAGTTTTACTATGTCATAGACTCTGAGTTCATTTTTCACTGATGTAATGCTTACAGGTTTGGATCTACGAGGCCTTTCCTCATCTTGAAAAAATTACTGGAAAATCAACGAATGAGCCCTTTCCCATTTCCCACATCCTCATATGGCACACTATAAAAAGTGACCAGATAATCGAAGGCGATCTGTTCAAGTACAAAGGAAAGGCTAACAAGGTATAACTTATTTTTTATCATGAAATAATAATACTACTGTTGTATCGAATGTTATGTAATTGTTAATTGATATTTTGTAGAACATGCACCCGTACATCATCCCTACTTTTCGTGAGATAAAGATGGATTACATAATTTTTTTTAGCCATATACGGATGAGGTGAAGAATAACGTTCTCGATGGCTTAAAGAAAGATTTGGAAGGGGAGACTATACTTATTTCAAATGAGTACAGTGATGATGATGGGGATTTTGGTAGTAACCTCATTGAAGTAGCGTTGGTGATGATGATACTCCAAGAACCTCTAAAGATGCAGCGAGCACCTCATCCCCCGGGGATCTTTATAAGCGTGTTGCTGTGCTCGAGGAAGCGGTGTTGGATATTGCTGCCTATGGTAGAGAGAAAAGACTAAAGAAAAAGGAACAATATGAGCGACAATACGAGCAAGATAAGTTCATTCAATCAATAATTGATGTTGTTAATGAATTTTCAGCTTTAAATATCAGTAACACTTTGTAATATGATGATACAGTAAATGTGTACCTTCGTGAATCAAAGAGGAATGAAGAAGGACAAAAAGGGAGGAAAATAGATAAGTTGGCCTCTGTTGTGGTGGGAGAGAAAAAATAAATAAAAAAAGGATGAAGAAGAAGAAATGAAAGAAGATATGTACCAAGAAGAAAGTCCAAAAGAAGCAGCTGCAAAAGCAGAAGAAGAAGCTGAAAAAGAAGCAGCAGCAGATGTTGAGAAAAAAAAGAAGAAGGTGAAGAAGCACCAGCCGAAGAAAGTCCAAAAAAAATAGCTGCAGAAGTAAAAGAAGAAACTGAAAAGAAGCAGGAACAGATGTTGAGAAAAAAGGAGAAGAAGGTGAAGAAGCACCAGCCGAAGAAGCACCAGCTACTGCAGATGCTGAAATAGAATGAGACGAAGGCGAGCATGAAGAAGCAGCTGCAGCTGCTAAGAAAAAAAGAGCTAAAGTTGACCAAAAAGATGTGGTCATGGATATCGTAGGTGAAATTAACCATAACATTTGTGTTGATGAGGAAGACAGGAAAAAAAACATTTGAATACTAATATTGTTAATGTGTTGTTGAATGATCAGTAGTTAGGATCGGACAATTTTTTTTTTATTCGACAAGTATGAAAGTTTAAGGATCTGTTGGTAGGATATTAGAAACATTCTTTTATTTTATAATAGTGGTTATGATTCTGCACTGAATCTGTCTCTATCAAACTGATTAGTGGAATGGACATTTGAATATGTAGTGTGTTGTCATAGTTGGTACAGTGTATGGTTGATGTCGTAGAATGCATACTTAATCTTTCATATACTGCATGTATTGTCTATTATTACATGCTGGTCGGTTTTTAAGTCGACGTGTTGTTTGATCTACCATGATTCTATCAAAAATAGTATTATCATTATAGAAAAATAGAAGTATTATTATTTATTCAATATCACTATATCCATGTTACATCTTTCCAAAGAACGAATACTAGCATTGTAGCACATAACATCATTTTAAGGCCATTCTCCCTTTCTTCAGCCAAAGTCAATTTTTGTTTTAGTTGATCCCTCTCTATTTTGGTGTCATGTAGCAACATTTTAAAGTGATCTCTCTATTCTTTGGCTTCTTTGAACAAAGTCATGAGAAAATCTTTATTTTCTTCGCATTGTTGGAGCCTTTGTAGTAGATTAAATTTTGCCAAGCCTTGAAAATTTGATGTCTCGGGTCCCAGACTCAACATTGATGGACTGGTTAGAGATGATAGCTTATCAAGACATTTAAAAAATGAGCATGCTCCATTATCCTAGAAAAAATAATAATTACATAACGACTAACTACTTTATAAAAAAGACACACAGAGCTCACCTTTGCAATTGCACAATTATAAAATTTGCGACCTGAATTTGAGTCTGTGCGTGACGTCCTCAGGACAGTCGCATTCCCACCATGAAAAATTAGAATATTTTTAGAATTAGATGTTTGAGAGGCTTGATACATTGTAGAATTTTTAAAAACAAAACAAATCAAATGAAATAAAATAATGAGGGATGACCGACCTTATATATGAAGTAAAAATGAAGTGTTGACACTAATGGATTATAAAAGTAGCCGTTTATTACCGTTGGAGCAGTAATTTTATTTTTTGAACTGGTGGTGGCACTTAATAGACCGTCGTAGATCATGACCTATGTTATCCATCAATTTGTCTAGTCTACCGTAGACTTATACCTTCTATAGTGCATCGATTGATCTTCTGATTACATAAGTATGCGTAATCATGTAAAAAATATACTTGTGGTTTTAGGGTCCATCAATTAGACTAGTCTACCATAGACTTATACCTTTAGATGTGCATAGATTGATATCATAAGTATGCATACACCATGTTGATTAATGTGCACTGCCATAGACCGTCACTTGGATGTAGTTAAAAAATGAATATATAAATTAAAAATAAATATAGTGTTGATTTCTACACATGTGAGTGAGTGTAAACAAGACACAATCATATTAGAGCTTGTACAAAGTGAATTAAGGAGTGTGTGGATAGGTAGTGCTTCAATGTTCAATATGCTAAGAGTAATGCTGTCAAAGCACAAGTATGTATTAAGGATATATATTGTATTGAGGATGATGATTGTTCAACCACTATCCATTCCACATACTATTTTGATTTAGGGGTGGTGATGGAAGGAGTATGCGGAATGTGTAGTCATCAAATACAATATATATCCTTAATACATACTTGTGCTTTGGCACACATTACTCTTAGCATATTGAACATTCAACCACTACTCATTCACACACTCCTTAATTCACTTTGTACAAGCTCTAATATGATTGTGTGTCTTATTTACACTCACTCACATATGTAGAAATCAACACTACATTTATTTTTAATTTATATATTCATTTTTAACTACATCCAAGTAATGGTGTATGGCAGTGCACATCGATCAATGTGGTCTACGCATACTTATGATATCAATCGATGCACATGTAAAGGTGTAAGTCTATGGTAGACCAGTCTAATCGATGGCTGACATAAGTCATGATCTACTACGGTCTATTAACTGTCACCACCAGTCTATAGACTAGACTAATTGATGGACCCTCAAGATTATCTATTTATTTTAATTATTTTGTTCCACCAGCCCCAAAATATTATTTGTTTAAATTATTTTTAATTTAATTATTTGTTCCACCAACCCCAAAATATGTTATTGTCTGTTTAAATTATTTTTATTTTAATTATTTTGTTCCATCAGCCCCAAAATATGTTGTTGCCTATTTAAATCATTTTTAATTTAATTATTTTCTTCCATCAGTCCCAAAATAAGTTATTGTCTATTTAAATTATTTTTAATTTAATTATTTTGTTCCACCAGTCCTAAAATATGTTATTGTCTGTTTAAATTATTTTTAATTTAATTATGTTATTTCATCAGCCCCAAAATATGTTATTATCTGTTTTAATTTAACTGGTGATGAATTAACTCACGTTGTCTATGATCGACTACTATACAAGGTCGATGAAAGACAGAATATATGATTCATGTTAGACTATATATCACTTTTTATAGAAACTTGAAATTAATCAAGTCAAACTACAGTACTGTTAATTGAACGAGACATACATATTTTAAATTTGTGTTTATACTGAAGAATAACCGCCACAAGAAAAAAATTCATAACAAATGTGGTAAACATAACGTTCAAACAAAAACTGAAACTTACATTAAACTTGTTCATGTTATTACTTGATAAAATTTACAGCAAAAGGAAAAAAATAGAAGAAGCTTTCTTCTAACAAAGTCCTACTAAGAAAGCTTCTTCAACAATGAACAAACCAACAAATACTTAACAACATAAACAAAAAAAATAGTAAACTAAATTATGGGGATGATGGGGGGTGATATAATCGTTGCCGTCCATTCCAAGATGCTTTAGAATTGCTTGGAGGAAATGAGCAATTCATCGGAGCTCACGCTCTAAGTAACGATGGTCTTCTCCCAGGCCGTAGAATAGCCGATCAAAATCATTTTGAAGTAGAACAAATCGTAGTGATGAGGGGGAACTTGTCTGATTGAGCGAAGGGCAATTCTGTGACCAGGCATGATTTCTGGTGTTTTGGGAAAAAAGAAGAGGGTTTATGATGTTTTGGGTTTAGGAACAAGTGAAGGGTTACATAGAAATAGGACCTGTACTTATAAACCTATAGATGACGTTTTTTCATATATTGAGCCAATGGTTAGTAGACGTGTGTGGGAATAGAAAATATTTGGTTTGCGTATACCGGCGGTTTTTCTTGAGAACAGACATGTTTGCATATTTTAATTAATTGGGAATAGGAAATAATGATTCAAAGTATCTATTAGAAAGATATGGTGGTATAAATACCTACATAGCGTGTTGGATGATTGATTATATAAAAAATATATATTATTTAATAGACCACATTAAATATATACCATAGAATGTATGTAGTCTATCGTAGATAAAGATTTAAGTCGATAACAAGTGAACGTTAAATTCTACTAAAATGCACATTTATACACCAAAATAGAAGTTTTACAACTGAAGAAAAATAAAGCCTATCTATGATTTATTGTCCATGATACACGTGGTTCTTTTGTGTCCAGATTTCTTGCACATTGAACACCTATTCCTCCTTTTGGACTTAAATATCTCACCGACGCCCTTAGTGCGTTTGACTTTCTTTCTTCCAAGTTTGGGATCGTAGGGGGTGGAGAAATTTTAGTGTCTAGCAATTCCTGTGGCACATTTCATTCGGCCTCTGGAGGGACAACATTAATTGCTTTTGAGTATGCGAGGAGGTAACTTGCAACTTTATAAATTGGTGAAGAGTACTCATAGATGGAGTTTCCATAATCTACACCATCATCATACTTTGCTCGCAAAGCTACCATCGCATGTTCTCACGGTATTTTCATCAAGTTAAATTTCCGACAAGAACAACTCCTCTCCAAGAGATTGAATTTGACAGTAACACCATTCCCGAACACCGTGTACTGGTCAAGAACCCCGTTTGGATTAGTCATAAATCAAGAATCGCTCGCACTCTTGTTATCCCTTAGGATTTTTTCCACACAAGGCACAAATATGTTCTTTTTACCATCGACATAGGCATACCACTCCCTAAATTTTTCACTAAATTTTTCAGTAATTGAATTAAATATGTACGACATGGGGTACTCTCATTCATCCATCAAAACTGAGTTGAGAGACTCGACAATGTTTGTGGTCATCACATCGTACCTATTACCCGAGAAATGGGCTTTACTCTATTTTTCAAAACCAAGTATATTTTCTAGGACATGTGCTACCTCGGGACAATTATACTTCAATTCCTCAAAATTCTCGCTAAACTCATCAAGGGAATACACCTTTGCCGCGGCGTATAATAGATAAAGATGTTCTCTACAGTGTTGATTTACACAGAGATTTTCAGCGAGCTACCTCATGCAAAGTCCGTGATGTGCACGCCTGTATACACGGGAGAAGGCATTAGCGATGCTAATATGCCTATCGGAGATGACACATAGATCTAGTTCATCTTCTATGATAGACTTCAACTTTTGGAAGAAGAAGGTCCAAGAAGCATCGTTCTCTTTATCGACGACACAAAAGACAATTAGAAATATGTGATTTTCAGTGTCTTGTGCAACTTCACTCAGCAACACGCTCCCATACTTTCCATACAAATGTATGCCATCAACAGCAATTACCTTTCTCATGTGGGCATATCCCCGTATGCAAGCTTCGAATGCTAAGAAGTAGTAAATAAACGATCCATCAATCTGATTTACCATGATAGAGTAGGAATACCCTGGATTTAACAACTCCACCATGTGGGAAAAAATAGGCAAGCAAGCATATCCATGCTCCGGTGTCCCGCAATGATATTCATTGCAATTACACTTCCTTTCCAATACATCCAGTAGCTTGCATGGAAATGCAACTCCTTAAACACAATTCTTTGAATTTCACTTATGCTTGGACCCTTTTCATCCCAAAAATAATTTATGCATAGTAAAACAATCATTTTGGATGACATTTTCTTGTGCTTGCGGGTGGCGTGTTCAATACCGTACGTGTGCACCCCGACATACTTGTATATGTGAAATCTGCTCGAGGTTTCGTACTTCTTTGCCCGCAACAACCAGCCACAACCGGGATACAGATATTTCGCCTTCAATAATTTGGTACAGCTCTTCTCCATACGATAATCAAAAGACTGCCTTACCGTTGCTTAATCTAGTAGCATTTTCATCTATTTCTTTTTGGCAAATATTTGATCACGATATAAATTGGTTCCGTCGGAGAAGGAATGTGCTGGTTGGGATCCCGTTCTACAGTCTTCTTCCGCATTTTATGAGTCCGATGAAACGTCTTCCATATGCACACAATCATCTTCCATATTTATGGGATGATCGCCACTGCTCTCGTAATTATTCAAATTATTATCGACTGTCTAGCACCGAGGCTAGGACGGTGATGAATTCATCGATCCTTCGAAGGACTTGTCGACTAGATTTATCCTTAAAATAGGCCTAAAGCCATTTGCATCAACATCCATCATGTAGAGGGACACATGTGCATTATTATTTATGATCGTAGGATTCACCTTTTCCCTCGAATGCATTAGATAACTAATCACCATATTGCTCGACGCGCAATCTAGATCCCCGCTCTGATTTATGCTTGCAACTAATTCATCGTATGAACTGTTGCGGTGAACAGCAATGGGCAGTGTCACCTTAATAAAAGATCTCAATTTCCAACCTCTGGGAGTATTCAACCATTCTCCCATGAAATCACCTGCAACCATAACAAATTCTACAACAGACATCCTAGAATTAACCTTTGGTCGACGGTAGATTAAGCTTAGGGTTTATGTCGGGATGTATGCACTGTCGATGAATTATGATGACGGGTCGATGACTGCACAGATATCCGTACAGAAACTTACAATTGTAAATATTGCTTCTAATCAACGGTCGTTGGGTTTATGGAATAGAGAAATGAACTTGGAGTCGCCTCAGTTATTGTAATGTACTTCTAAAGAATTTTTAACTGATGTGACTGATTTAAAGCTTTTTAACAATGGAGAAAAGTGTGTTTGAGAAAATAATAAACTAATGGGGTAAAATGGATGCAATGGACGAGCTTATGAGGTTTGTGGACTGATTTAG
Source organism: Capsicum baccatum var. pendulum (assembly GCA_030864225.1). Lineage (NCBI taxonomy): Eukaryota > Viridiplantae > Streptophyta > Magnoliopsida > Solanales > Solanaceae > Capsicum > Capsicum baccatum. The sequence goes on along the minus strand of CM061558.1, from coordinate 164,911,422 downwards.
AGCTGATCACCGAAAAATAACGCCGAAAAGGACGCCGGAATCAGAGCTTCTTTTGGAGGGAAAGAACCACCTTCTATTTTTAGCTTTTGGATTTTTTTTTTATATTTTTGGAAATCTAGATATTTTATAATGGTAGATGATAGAGTAGGTTGAAGTGTATTATTAAAAACTTGGGATGAATTTGTTAAGTTAGAAATATTGGGTTAAAGTGTAGTATTAAAAAGCTTGTAGGTGAATTTATTGAGTTGGATAAATTTATGGTGATGTGGATTAAATAGGGTATTTGGCAAATTTTTCATAACTTTTTAACAAACCACAAAATAATTTTCAAAAGAGCCTTTTTGGCATACTTCCCCGGGTGCTTACCCGTACATCCCTTCATAGGTTTTGGATAATTTTTTTTTAATTGAAATTTTTGGTTCATTACTGGACCATTTTATTTATATTTAAACATCCAAAATAGCAAGAGGTCCAAAATACAACATTGATCCGAGTCCAAAAAAATACCAGGTCCATACGTGGAATATAAAAAGTTTCTAAAAGTTGAAATATCATGCATCTCTTTGTTAGAGTACTCAGTATTCTTCAACATCCATCTCTGCCACCTCCTCTTCATGTTCTTCTCAGAAGTGAATTTGGAGTTTGTGTTGTACCTGCTATGGGTGATCTTCCAACTCGAGCCTGTCGTTGTTGCTGTCATGCTCTTTCTATCATCTTCACCTGGATCGATAGGTCCTTCATCTCCACTCTTCCTTGTTTGTTCCTTCTTAAGATGAGCTGATTTGTTGATATTGCAGGAGGTTGGGGTCCATCCCCATGGTATTGGAGGTATCTAGTTGAAATGCTCCTCTTCTCTTTGTAAGTATTCATTAGCTTTATTTTCTTCCATTAAGCTGACTACATTGACCGTATTGACCATGAAAATCTTCCTTTGCAGATGTTGCTATATCCTAGATGATGAGGAGATTAACTTGCTCTGAAGGGAAGATCCATATGCCTTTAATTTTTGTGAAGGTTTTTGGTAGCTAGAGCGTCTAGCTTGTGTTAGCATAGTAGCAAAGATAATGATGCTCAAACACTTCCTGTGCCCCTGTTTATATCCCGTGGGCTTGTAAAATTTGGGACCCCTTGCTTTTCCTTGCTTACCTTGTGACTGTTTTATGCTCTCCTGCTTGTTAATATTATGCATTGATCTTCCATGTTTTGATTCTCAAATTGGGGATTTGTGTTTTGTACATGTTTACAAGCTTTCTTATCCTTGCAGGTAGTTCATGGAAACTGTGAAAATCACTAACAGCTTGTGCATTTATCATTTCATTAGCTAAAATGTCTGCAACTGTATTTCCTTCTCTGAATGTATGTTGTAGTTGTTCTTGAATTGTAATGACCCTCTCTCTTATTTCTTTAATTTGTTCCACTAATCCCCAAGGTACTTTCCACTGTTTGTTTATCATTCTCATCAGTACTAAGGAATCAGTTTCTATTGTTACCTTCCTAATTGTCTTCTCTTGCATATAATGTGAAGCTTCTTTAATTAGGTTTTGGACAGAAATAGATACATGATTTAAAGTTTAAAGATTTCTAAGATCTACAATCATATACAAAAAAAATTACATTAAGGGGTCGTTTGGTAGAATGTATAAGAACAATGTTGAATAGCTTGTATTAGTAATGCTTGCATTAGTAATATTGATATTAGTTATACATTAGTTTTGCTGATATTATTTCTTATACAGTGTTTCGTTTGATGTATTAGAAATAATATATGTTAGTATAATTTTTATAAGAAAATATTTGTTGAAAAAAATACCCTTTATACTTTCTTTTTCTGTTCTTTTATTAACGCAGATCAACTAATTGGGTATTTTAAGCTTGTTCCCTCATCATTCAAACCCTCAAACCAGTTCCTCAAACAACTCAAAACATCAACCCCAAACCTTCCTTTCCCAGATTCATAACCTCAGAAATAAAGAATTCAATTTCAAATCCATTCCCAATAACTGAACATTCAATTCTAGTGAAGAAGAGTAATATCTTGTTGAGAGAAGCAAGAAGAAGATGCCGTTAATAATACCTTACTTTTCCATGGTTAATATAAAAATAAATAAAAAAGAGAGAGGTAAAGTATTGTAATACCCCGTATTCCCCTAGCCTAAATTTAACTCTTAGCACATGAGTTATTCCATATAAATTTTTAAAATACTCAATATTTTTTGGTTTAGAACTTACTATTGCATAGGAAATTCAGTCAGTTTTTTAATGATATAAAGTTTACACAAATTCGATACTCGGGTGAAGAGTTAGAGTCATTTTTGTAAGACAGTGTACCACCTGGAACATCTACGCGTCGTGGAGGCATGCCAAATGAAAATTGTCAAAATCCAATGCTCCATCGCGATCATGGCGCGTCGCGCCAAGCAACATTTTTAGAATTATCCTTTTCCAGTGAAACTCCACGATTTCACCGTGTTGCGCCAAGGGCCAAATTCCCATAGGCTCCGCGATTCCAACGCATCGCGCCAAGCTTCCGGGTCCCAGTTGTCTTTTTCCAGTGACACGGCGCGATAGCGCCGCATCATGTCAGCATGCCAAATTGAGATTTTTTCAGTCAGTTTCAAGTTTTAATTCCAAGGATTTTTAATTCATTTTCCCTCACCCCAGTCATCCCAAAACACGAAATTTAATCCCTAATAACCTAATTAGTGATTATTTTATTCAATTTTTTCCCTAAAATCAAGAACATTCTCTCAATTAGCAAAACTCTAACCTTCAAGAATTAAGGTCAAATCTCAAGAACTCACCCTCAATCCTCACGAATTCGTCCACCTAGGTATGTTAAATGTTCATCCATGGGTTCCTTTCACCCATGGCATCCAAGCATCAAATTTTAATTACAAAGTTATAATCTTTTCAAGTTGTTATGATTTTAAATTATGATTCTAACCATGAATCTCCATGAATCTTGATTTTATACCATGCTTTAATAAAATTATCATTGTTATCAATTCTCACATGTTTCGGTGTTGTCATTCTTCGAATTAAATCATGATTAAGTGTCATAGATGTTGAAATCATGCTATTACTTTAATTTTTATACTATTCTCATGATTTGCTTAACTAGGAACACTAAGTGTTTGATACAATGCTTACAAGAACGAATATTTGATAAAAGTTTTCATGCTATGTCCTTCAAGCTTGAGTACTATTTTACTATTATTGCTAATGAGTTTTGGGGGTTATGAATACTCGAAAACTTGGTTGTTTACTTAGTCTCATCGCAGTATCTTCAGAAAAATTTCAGAATGTATTATGAGCCTTATTAGATCAGTCAGTTAAACTCCGAATAGTTTAGTAACTCAGTGTCATTCAGTTAGGGGTAGGATTTAGCACCGACTGAGTACAGGGATGATGGCTTCCCCATCAGATAGGTAGAGTCATTAGTAACAGTCCATGTGCTCCAGAACTACGTGCCAGCGTAGGATATGATAAGTCACCCATCAATTTAGGCTTGACTACCTCGCAGGGATCACCCATCAGTTCAGGCTTGACACCCTTAGGGGTTGTTTGGTTTGCAGTACTAAAGTTAATTATCCCGGGATAAAGTAATAATCCCAGGATAAAAATTTGAACCACTCGTTTGGTTATAAATATTTGGGATAACTTATCCCGGGTCTAATAATTAGTCCCGGGATAAGTTATCCACCTAATTGGTGGGATAACAATCTCAAGACTATTTTTCTTTGGTATACAATTATACAATGACTAAATTACCCTCAAAACCTATGATTTCATTTCACACATCTCTCTCTCTCTATATATATATATATATATACATATATATATATATATATCAGTATTTTAATTATGAATTTTAATAAAATTTAAATACTCAATAATTTGACTTAAATTTTATATTTACATGAAAAACTTATGGGTAATATATAATAATTTATCATAAATTTAAATCTAAAATTCAAAATTCTTATTCCATCATCATCTCTAATTATCCGCTTTCATTGACCCGCCTCACATAAAAATATCAACACCATTGTTGAATTACATTTTTTAAATTAAATAGTTTTTTAATCACTTGAAAATTGATATGGTATATATAAAATGAATTTTAATATATTATATGAGTGATATGTGTTTAAATGAAATGAAATAAACAACAAATCCTCTTTTACTTTAACAAACTTAAGTTGGAAGTTTTTATTTCAAACTAAATAAGATGTAGTAAGACTTTTTTTAAATACATACGGCATAATCATGAAAAGGCACACACAAAAAGATTAAAGCTAAATAAGATGAAAGTTTTATTTTTAAAATGCACATGATATATCATAAAAATGCTCACACACAAAAAAATTAAGCTAAATAAGATGAAAGTTTTATTTTTAATAACAAATATTTAAAGCTTGAAAAGAAATTATATAAAAAAGAGTTAAATAAGATGGAGGGTATTTTTGTAATTACTTAATTTATTCTTAGAAATTATACCATGCATATCACTTTGAATACAACAAACCAAACACTCAATAAAAAATAATTCCAGCATAACTAATCTCAGTATAACTTATCACATCATAACGTATCCCATCATAACTTGTTTTCAAACCAAATGACCCCTTAGTCCTTTGGGACAGTATATCAGTGTAGAGGATTCACACAACTAACGTTAGTACCCATGGCATGGTATTAATACGCTTCCAACTGGGGTTACAGGTTAGACCCCAATTAGCTCATATTGGGGCATATTGGTTAGATGATACCTCCTACAGTCTCAGTTACAGTCTTATTTTAGTTATTCAGTTACAAGCTACTCTGAAGTTGAAAATGCATTGTAGTCTGGTAGGGTAGTCAAATCGAATTAAAAAATCGTGGCAGTTAGGCCATAATACAATCAGTTTCTATTTGACATATTTAGCAAGGTACAATAGTCATGGATAAAATTTAAATCATCTTTGCATATCTGTTAATAAATATCACGAAGTATTATTACTTAGAATACATATTTTATTTAACAAATACATTTTAATTCATCTGAGTTGAGTAGTTGATGATGACTAGGTGTATGTATTTTACAAGCTGGGATGAATTAAATTATTTTAAATTATTTTTCCTGTATTTAAATTTTTTAGCATAATATTTATATTCTAATCTTGTCACTACTGTAGAGGAGCTCGATAAACTAGACTTGCCTCCTTCAGTATTGCTTTGTTTGATCCTAATAGAGAGTATACCATTAATATCTTTGGGTAAAGAAAGGTGAATAAAGATGAAATTTATTAAAGAACCTATGACCATGGATCATCATGGTTTTGAGTATTTCATACTACACCTCGTGAGCATCTTTCTATTTCATTACCCATACTGTCCACTTTCATTGAAAACGTAGTTAGGGTTTTGAGTATCTTTTCTAAAACATCATCTTCTATTATATCAGTCTGTGTAGTTTTGTCTTGATATGTAATCTGCAATAACATTTTTGTTAGTACTAATTACTTCAATTGTAAATGTAAAATTTAATATATTCAATACTAGTCTCCGAATTTCTTTTGTTGTAACTGAATTTTGTATTTTCTTAGAAAATGTTATCTAAGTTCAAATTTTGAATTCCTTCTGGAAGAAAATCCCAAAATTATCCCTAGGAGGCCCTATTTTTGTTTCCATTGATTGAAACCCTAAAAAATGAACCCTAGCCCATTCTCTATATAAAAGGCTATTTTAGAAAGCTGGGAGGGGGCTTCTTCTCTTTTTGGGTAGGGAAAATCAGGTGGTGTTCGAAAATTTTGGGAGGTTCAGAAATTTTTCTTTCTTTTCTTTAAAGGGTTTGAAAGTTTAGGCTAAAAACTGGAGGGTTTGAAATTTCTTGAGTTCGAAGGTTCGAAGTAATTTTTTGTAAAACTGAAAGGAAATTCGAGAGTTCTAAATTCAAGTTGAATTTTTTAGTTGAAAGTGGTTTTCAAAATCTCTAAGAGGTAAAAGCAAAAGGACGCTCTGTTGGTGGTCAATGTTGTGAGATTCTAGTAGCAATAAGTTTGCTGATAGCTTGGGTCCCTGTTTTGCTGCACTGAAAGAGGTAAATACCTCGTCCCTTTTAGTTTCTCGATGTTTCTTTTTTCCCGTCGATGGTTAGTGTATTAGATGTATTCTTATCATAGTTGTAAAAATTCTAGAAGTTATAGAAATGCTAGAAATTGTTTGCTGGGATTTGAGTGTTGTAGAAGGCCTCAGAGTCCATAGGATTTTGATGCGATAACGTGAAACTGATTGTATTGTTGTGATGTCTCTCTGCCCGTCTCAATCGTTCTCTTGTTGAGTTCAGTTTTTTTCTCATGTTCTATATGAATTATTTGAATATAATCTTGTGTTCGGTTTAGTTCTTTCTGGTATCTATTTGAATATAAAAAGTTTTGTTAAATCTTTCTGTTATCTGTTTGAATAGGGTAATCCATACGTTGTAGTGTTATCAGATTCTTGTTGTTTGTTTATGCCCTCTCATATATGACTAAAAAGTGATTAATACGGACCCTTAGCTCACAAATTGCACTCTTTGATTATTGTTCTCAAATATTTCCGATTTACAGTGCCATTTAAGGGTTCTTGAACCATGTGCTTTGAAGTGGTTATATGTTGTCCTTGCCCAGGTCTCTTTTTTTTATGCTGTAACGAAATAGTAGTTTGGTTATTGTACTAAGTTTCATGTGGGATTCAACTAATGTATTAGCAATATTAGTTATGAAAGAAACAAGTGGTGTTTGTGTGGTTTCCTATTTTTGAGCCTCCACGACCCCAAGAGTATCTATTTACGAGTAAAGTTTGGATTTTTTTTAGGATAGTTCCACCTGCAAATAACTTCATTCGTTCAGAAACTTTATGCAAATCTCTTTAGCTATAGAAAATAATGTTCATGATTGATCATTACTTGATTCTTTACATCGTCCAAATTTTATGCAAATGTGTTAAAAACCTGAACCTTGTTGTTTAGAAATGGTTTTCTCTGTAAGTGGTTCTTCTTTTGAGTCGAGGTTAAGATTTTATTTAGGAGATTGTAGGAATAAACTGTTTGTTCCATCTGTTGTGTACATTATTTTTTTTAATAAAATTATGGTAATTCAATCTATGCAATGAATTTTATGTTTAATTTGTGAGGCTAGAACTACACCTTTCTCGATCTAATATGCTAGAAGTCATAATGCATTTTGTCGTTATAGTTTCCAACTTTGGTGCTACATGAAGGGTTGATTGATATTTTTACTAAAATTGCTCCAACATGGCTTGTTATTTAAATCCCAAGGTTGTTGTTTCATGTCTGGCTGTACTCATGACCATAATCTTCATCTTTTTAATCTTTATTTTTCTTGTCAGAAAAGTCAAGAACAGAAGTGAAAAATAATTGGGAATATGAGTTTCTATCTTTTCTTTCCCAATTCTGCTTTTCGCTAAGGACTTACTTTGAATGCAATTTTTTTTATCTATCATTGCAAACACTATTAGAATTTTAAATGTAATGTTGATAAAATTTAGGAAGAAATGAGAGTAATAGAAGCTTCTCCCATGACTATCCTTTCATTCTTTTCCGTAGTCCTTTGCGTCCAGAATTTACGTATTTAAGAAACATGTGAGCTTGAGAGAAGGTACCTATGTTCTTTCTATAAATACATTTGATAACTGAACAGAAGTTTAATGGTGAGTACCTTTCATGCTGCATTTGATTTTTGTGTTTTTAGGGTTCAGTCTTTACATTTTTACTAAAACATTTTCGTCTTAATGCATATTCCTTTTGCAAGTTAATTATTTACTCTTTTTTCCTTAATATTCCGGTTATTGAGGGGTAATCCAATCATCTAAGATACATTGAATTTGACTTGAGAAAATAGATAACTCTTTCATGATACCATAGCTTCTTAAGCCTACATCTGTATCCCAATTTCTTGCTGCATCTGTTTATTGATGATGCCAATCACTGGTGCCCAGAATTTTCCAGTAGATATTTTATTTGGCTAAGTATGGCTTAATCTTAGACATCGGGTGTAAAGGAATTGACTGTATGCTACTTTACCTACTGAAATTTAGACAAAATAAAGGATGGTTATCTTTTGCTAATGTTCACAGGGGAACAAATGTTTGTCTTAGTTGATTGAAGTTAATTGTCGCGGCCCTTCTTGGCCTTTCTTCTAAATTAGTGGCATGAAAAGTATTTTAATCAAAATTTAAAGTTTTCTTGTATTTTCCATTGTCGTTCCTTTATATTCATTTGATACACGTTTTCTTTGTTATCTTAGTTGCTTATTTTAACATAGTATTAATTCTTAATTCCTTCATCTTTTCTTTGCATGAACCCACCTTGGAGTCCAAATGGACTTTTTCTCCTTACATTTCATAATGGGCCAACATGGCTCACTTTCTCGAGTCAAGCCCGAAAGAGAATTCCAAATCGATTACCTAGTGCACGGATACAAAGAGTTGACAGAACCAGAATCGGTTACAGTCCCATCTTTGAAGTGGCCAAGAGACTTGAAAGTCTCGGTTTCAATTTCATTCATTTATTTAGTCATTTATTATCGTCGTCTTTATTTATTTAGTTATTTATTCATTCGGGCCTCGAAGCCAAAGTTGTATTTAATACAGGTGGAGGCAAAACTCGAGCTAAAGGCTTAAAAAACATAGAATTAGGATAGGTGAAAGGAGAAATGGGTTGAAAACCCAACTAGATTAGGACAGGTTTAGCGATTTGGGCTTCAAAGCCTAAATCACTACTTCTCCTCCCTTCCCCTTTCTTTTTGATTATTTGTTTTGCATGCCTTTTTGCGAACCTAGTCAAATCCCCTAATGAATTCGCTAAAAATTAACTTTTGCAAACTTTCAAAGTATTTCTAAAAGTCAACCATTTTTCAATAAATCAAATTTTAGAAAGTTAATCAAAGATGTTTTCGAACAGTTCGGATAACCGCAAGTTACCAGACGTTTTAGGTGCCTAACACCTTCCTAAAACGTTAATAGGAACCGCTTATCTAGAATCTCTAACTTAAAAATGATTTTTCTGTTTTGAATCATTTGAAGTATTTAAAAAGGTTTCTTAATTCCTTTTTAAAATTAAGTGGAGACTTTCTATCAAAAGTCAATATTTCTGCAAAACAAAGAGGTTCGGCAAGAAAGAGAAACTCAGTCCCTGATATATCGGTCCTTACAAAATTCTCAATCATTTTGGAAAGTTAGCTTATGAGCTAGAGTTATCTTCAGATCTAGCTTCAATACATCTTGTGTTCTATGTCTCGTTGCTGAAGAAGTGTATTAGTGGCCCAGCTGTAGTTATTCCCTTAAAAAGTGTAGATGTTCAGAATAGTTTTTCCTATGAGGAAGTTTCAGTAGAAATTCTTGATCATCAAGTTCGGAGACTAAGGAACAAAGAAGTTCCACTCTTCAAAGTTTTTTGGTGAAATCAGTCCTTTGAGGGAGCTACTTGGGAAGAAGAAGTAGATATGCGGACCAAGTATCCTCACCTCTTCTTCGTAAACTCAGATCCAGCTTGAGGTATCAGCCGTCCTTAGATTTACTCAGTTCCATGTTCAGTTACAATTACAAACTTCAGTTATCGTTGCATATCATTCCCATGTCAGTCATGGAATCATGAATCAACTTAACCATGTATTCATGCATCAGATATGCATGTTTAGTATGTAAACTCAATCTATCATCATTCCTTAGCTTAATTAGTCTTATTCGAGGACCAATGTTCCGAAGGGGGAGATATTGTAATACCCCGTATTTCCCTAGACTAAATTTAACTCTTAGCACATGAATTATTCCATATAAATTTTTAAAATACTCAGAATTTTTTAGTTTAGAGGTTACCATTGTGTAGAAAATTTAGTCAGCTTTCCAATGATATAAAGTTCACCCAAACCCGATACTCGGGTGAAGAGTTAGAGCCATTTTTGTAAGATAGTATAACACCTGGAACATCAACGCGTCACGACGGCATGCCAAATGGTAATTCTTAAAATCCAGTGCTCCATCGCGATCATGGTGCATCGCGCCAAGCAACATTTTCAGAATTGTCCTTTTCCAGTGAAGCTTCGTGATTTCACCGCGTCGCGCTAAGGGCCAAATTCCCATCAAGTGAGGCTCCACGATTTCACCACGTCGTGCCAAGCTTTTGGGTCCCAGTTGTCATTTTCTAATGACACGGAGCGATAGCACCGCGTCGAGCCAGCATGCCAAATTGGGATTTTTTCAGTCAGTTCTGTGTTTTAATTCTAAGGGCTTTTAAGTTCTTTTTCCTCACTCCAGTCAGCCCAAAATATGAAATTTAATCCCTAATAACCTAATTAGTCATTATTTTATTCAATTTTCACCAAAATTTAGAACATTCTCTCAATTAGCAAAACCCTGACTTTCAAAAATCAAGGTCAAATCTCAAGAACTCACCCTCAATCCTCACGAATTCATCCACCCAGGTATGTTAAATATTCATCCATGTGTTCCTTTCACCCATGGAGTCTAAGTATCAAATTTTAATTACAAAGTTATAATCTTTTCAAGTTATTACGATTTTAACCATGAATCTCCATGAATTTTGATTTTATACCATGCTTTAATGAAATTATCGTTGTTATCAATTCTCACATGTTTCAGTGTTGTCATTCTTCAAATTAAATTATGATTAAGTGTCATAGATGTTGAAATCATGCTATTACTTCAATATTTATACTATTACCATGATTTTCTTAAACTAGGAACACCAAGTGTTTGATAAAATGCTTACAAGAATTAATATTTGATAAAAGTTTTCATGCTATGTCCTTCAAGCTTGAGTACTATTTTACTATTATTGCTAATGAGTCCTGGGGTTATGAATACCCGAAAACTTAGTTGTTTACTTAGTCTCATCGCATATCTTCAGAATAACTTCAGAATGTATTATGAGCATTATTAGATCAGTCAGTTAAACTCCGAACAGTTTAGTAACTCAGTGTCTTTTAGTTGAGAGTAGGATTTAGCACCGAGCGAGTGTAGGGATGACGACTTCCCCGTCAAATAGACAGAGTCGTTAGTAGCAGTTCTTGTGCTCCACAACTACATAGCCAGCGTAGGATATGAGAAGTCACCCATCAGTTTAGGCTTGACTACCTCGCAGGGGTTACCCGTCAGTTTACGCTTGACACCCTTAGTCCTCTAGGACAGTACATCATTGTAGTGGATCCATACAGCCAGCGTTAGTACCCGTGGCACGGTATTAACACCCTTCCAACTAGGATTACAGGTTGGACCCCAATTAACTTAGATTGGTGCATGTCGGTTAGATGATACATCCCACAGTCTTAGTTCAGTTATTCAGTTTTAGTTGCTTGATCATAGTATACAGATATTAGACATTCAGTCATCAGAACATAATAATTTTAGTGTAATATATGAAATATTTGTTGGGAAGTTAGCAACAAAAAAACTGAATACAAAGTTATTCAAATAATAATTATGTCAAATACAAAATGTTTTACTCTTGGTTCCTTTTTATTTATTCATATTTGATTTGACATTCCTTTAAAAAATATTGTTGATATAAAACAATAAATTACTAGATCATCCTCTGATCATAGTAAATTCAATGATTGAGAAAATGACTTTAGTTGATTAGGATAAACTGAAAACTAAGTGAATAACTATTTTTTGATTTTTTAAACTAAATAAATAAAAATGGACATCTATTAATATAATAGACAAGTAATAATAGAGGATTAAGGCAGTATGTGACCACCTAATTCATGAGTTTCAATGTTTCATGTTACTTCCATTATTATCCCCATAGATTAGTAATATTCATTCCTAATGACGACGAATCTTCCGAATTCGAAATCACCTAATCTCAGTTGCTGTCCTAATTAATGTAACGTATAACCATTTATTCCTTCCACTGCTAATTCTAGCAAATACTCTTTAAGACAATATGCGTCTGCTGCACCAACAATCATTCAATTTCAAGTAAGTTGTAATTAAAACCGTATTTATATTAATTCTAAGGAGGTCCGTTTCATTTGTACATTGTTAACTACCTTTGACTTGCTAAATGAAGAGTCACTAGTATTACATTACGCATCAGAATGTTCCTAATTTATTTTTGACAGAATTTATTTAGACACCATTCATCCATAGTGTACTCAATATGATAACAACGCACCACCAAAGATGTAGTGCAGTGGATGGGACTGCTTCTTCCTTAACCAGAGGTCTCGGATTCGAGTCTTGGGTATGGAAAAATCCTTGGTAGGGAGCGTTTCCCCCGAATGGAGCCCTATACGGAGTGAATCCGGATTAGTCAGACTCCAATACGGGTACCGGACATCGGATGGGAAACCAAAAAAAAATGATAACAATGCTTAATAAATAAAACACAACACTTCGCTAATTCATTGCTCCATCAATTTTGAATCTCCCTTCAAAGATATAGATAAAACTTAAAACCAGCGATTAATTAATTGACGATATCTCCATAATTCGACCACCCGAGATATATATACGCCTTGAAATTGTAATTCATCGAATAAAATATGACAACTCAATGAAAAATTAATCAAACATAAAATAATTGCAATGAGATTGTCGTTTTCTCCTTAATTTTTTTGTTATGGTAGACAGTTTATTGCATATTGTGGTTGAATTTATACCACAAAAAAGAATAGACAAGGAAATGCAATAGTGAAGTTTTTTAAACCTATGGAATAAGGAAAAAAATGTGTGATGACCAACGGAGAAACAAATAAATTTCACGCATAACAAAGTTTATGATAATGAATATATTTTTTTATGACCATGAACTTATCTTCAACTAGTTATGACAACCTGGACATGAGATTAAAAACATATATATAGAAAAAAAAAACAGTTATTTTAAGATCATCGTACCCAGAGGAATCTTCCAATCAAAACAGCATCATCACAAGCATCATCCGTCCACCAGTTGTTTTAATGTGATCACGCTTTTTTTGCCCTCCATGGAGAAACCACCTTGCTATTGGGCAAAATCAATTCCCCAAATTCATCCAGGTTCAAACCAATTAGGTTATGATCAAGACTCGTTGTTTAACTCATCTTGACCAATTCATTTTGAATCCAAGTCTATAGAGGACAACTAATATGAAATGAAGGGAGTAAATATTTTAAAATTAAATATGAGATTCAAGAGCCTTGTATGTTAAAAAAGAAAATTTTCATAAAAGCACAACTTATGTATTGATAGTACTAAAAATCCCTTCACTTTTTAAAAATTACAAATATCCTTATTTTTATTATTATTAATTAAAAGTGGAGATACATCCTAAAAACACTCATTTTTTCAAATACAACTTTACCAACTGAAGCAATGGTTTCATCCTCCTTTAACGGTTGATTTGTAGGGGCAATTTCATCCCAAAATTATCTCTTCTTTTTCTTCTTCTTCTTCTTTAGATTTTTGAATTAAGGTATTTCCCCCCAAATTCATCTTCACTATCTTCTTATCATGTTCAACAGTTTTATCAAAAATCAAATTAATCTTCATCTTAAATTTTTTCTAAGGTTATTTCATTAACATTGTTGGATAAAGACTTAGTATATCAAAATTTTGAGCCTTTATCGGTTCAATTAACATAATAAATATAGATTTAGGAACATCTTTTAGTCTTGAAATCTCTCAAATAGACAACATCAAACAGTATAAAGATGTTGTTAATTTTGTTTCTGGTGTTTTTGACAAAGATTTTGATGATTTTCATGGAAATAGATCCAAACACCGAAATGATCCTGATGTCATGAAGAAATTGTGTGAAAAACATGCAAAAAAGGATAAGGAAAAAAATAGATGATTCTAAGAAAAGAGGATCTACCAGTTCAGAAGGTGTAGTTCTTGCAAAAAATAAAGAGTTGTTGAAGTTACAACTAGAGACACCCATCCAAAGATATTACATGTTTGTTAATGGGCCATAATTTAGGGGGAGATTCATACTTAGATACATCTAATACTTTTTCTTCACCTTGTATCTCTAGATATGTAACACGTAGTTGTATTTATCTCTCATTTTATTTACTTTTGTGTGAAATATATATATAAGACATACATATTAATGAAGTAAGAGATACATATCATGTTGTTATATGTATAGTATGTATATCTCATTATGTATTTTGAATGAATTATGTAAATGAAAGATACATATTATTATAGGAAGATATATATTTTAGATTGTTATATGTATAGTATGTATTTCTTACAAGCTATCTAATTGTATATGTTGTAGATACTTGTATATTTCAAAATAGTATGTATTTCTTGTAAAAGTACAGAGTAGTATTATGTGTCTGTTTTTAGTAATTTCAGATGTAGCACGCATCTCTTTCAAAATTAACTATTTTTTGTGTGTTATTTTTCAGGGTATGAGATATGTTATAAAGGAGATTCCACCACATCCTTTAAGATTTTAAAGTTCCTGTAGTGCTAAGTTCAAAAATGAGTTAAAAGAGGTTATCGAACAAGAAGTACTTGACTTGTTTGCTGAGATGATTTTTGGGTGTTATCTTAATATCCCACTGTCCAATTATATTGGACAAATTATAAAATATTTACTTATGCTTGAGATTCAGCAAAACAAAAGAGATGAGATACATGTCTTTGTCAAAGGCAAGGTTCTTAAATTTTTATCTTTGAATTTCCCTTACTCACTGGTTTGAAATGCACCGGCACTATAAAAGATTTCATATATCATAATTTATCTCCCAGTATTTTGATGTTGAAGTATTTCCCCTAGTCAACAAATGGTGTTGATTAGCAAATGTTTTCTCATGAGAAATTTTGACAGCAATCAAGATGCTCTCCAGATGGTCATTGTCTACTTAATCCACATATTTCTATTTTTCCAGTTAAAAGATGCACCTGTCCCAGCGACAGATTTTAAGATAGTTAAGATGGCAAGTATGAAGGTTATCTTTGGTATAAAATGACATTCTCCAAGTTGATGACTTCATTGAGACAATCCTATTTTATAGAGAAATAGTTATATAGGTTGTATGGAATGCCTCACATGCTTAATTTGTGGATGTTTGAAAGCTACTCTGAAGTTGAAAATGCATTGTAGTCTGGTAGGGTAGTCAAATCCAAAGAATTTTGAATTAAAAGATCGTGGCAGTTAGGCCATAATACAATCAGTTTCTGTTTGACATATTTAGCAAGATACAATAGTCATGGTTAAAATTTAAATCATCTTTGCATATCTGTTAATAAATATCATGAAGTATTATTACTTAGAATACATATTTCATTTAACAAATATATTTTAATTCATCTGAGTTGAGTAGATGATGATGACTAGGTGTATGTATTTTACAAGCTGGGATGAATTAAATTATTTTTCCTGTATTTAAATTTTTTTGCATAATATTTATATTCTAATCTTGTCACTACTGTAGAGGAGCTCGATAAACTAGACTTGCCTCCTTCAGTATTGCTTTGTTTGATCCTAATAGAGAGTATACCATTAATATCTTTGGGTAAAGAAAGGTGAATAAAGATGAAATTTATTAAAGAACCTATGACCATGGATCATCATGGTTTTGAGTATTTCATACTACACCTCGTGAGCATCTTTCTATTTCATTACCCATACTGTCCACTTTCATTGAAAACGTAGTTAGGGTTTTGAGTATCTTTTCTAAAACATCATCTTCTATTATATCAGTCTGTGTAGCTTTGTCTTGATATGTAATCTGCAATAACATTTTTGTTAGTACTAATTACTTCAATTGTAAATGTAAAATTTAATATATTCAATACTAGTCTCCGAATTTCTTTTGTCGTAACTGAATTTTGTATTTTCTTTTTTGTATTTAATTCTTCTTTTGAATTTATTATTTTTTGTACTATATGTTGTTGCATTTTTACTCCACTTTTATCTATTTGTATTCCTAAAAACTCTATATGGTTAATCATAATTTCGGCTTTCTTTTCACTTAAACTTAATCCTGATTTTTCTATTATATTTGTAAATTGTTCTAATAATTTTAAATGTTCCTTTTTAGTTTTTGTATATAGTAGTATATCATCTATGTATACTATACAATTAGGTAATTGTTTAAAATAACTATCCATAAAATGTTGATATCTACCTGGTGCATTTTTATATCCAAATGGAATACCATATATACCCATATATACCCAATATGGAGAAATATATACTACTATTCATAATCATAAATAAATATACCTGTTTTTTGAGTTATTATGCTATTTTTATCTATAATTCAGTTTTTATAGTAGTTTTATGTTTTTTCCCATCCTCTATAATAATTGGTATAACTATTGGTATCTATTTATTACCCAAGTTATCCGCACCCCCTACAATTGGTATCAGAGCCTATGCTAATTAAAGTTACGGAAGTAGTATATATTTGGATTTATTTGATTAATTTATTAGTTATGATAAAATTAAATTTAGATATCCACCAAAACAATATTTATAATATTTGTTTAAATGAATAATGTACATAAACCACAACAATATAAAGAATTAAAACAAATAATATCTGAAAAACGTAAAGAATTAAAAATAAGGATAGAAAGACTAAAGTATAACATAATTGCCGGAGTTAGTAAAAACTCAATAAATGCACAGAAAGAAAAAATATCAAATTTAGAATCAGCAATAGATAGACTAGAATATATATATCAACATAACCTATATACATTTAAATAAAATGAACAAAGAAGAATTTATAATAGATGAAAAAACATATGAAAATCACGAAGGACTAAAAATAAAAATAGTATTCTCTAATTTAGGAAGGAGATATAAGAAAATAGATGAACATTTATATTTAATGTTAGAAAAAGAAGAATTAAAATTAGAAGATAAGTTGACAGTCATGGTAAGAATAGAAAGAGAAAATGAAGAGATAGATAGAAAAAAAGAAATAGATAAAGTAAAACAACAAACCACAGAAGAAATACGAAAAATAGAAGAAATTAAACATAGTAGGATTGCTAAATTAGAAAAAGAACTACAAATGCTAAAAGATTTATTTGAAGAAAGACAGAAAGAAAAAGATAAAGAACAAGAATTATTAAACGAGATAAATCAATTTAAAGAAAAATTAGAAATAAAAAATAAAGAGCCAGAAACCAGTGAATTAGAAATAAATACAATAGATGCTGAAGAAACAGATAATTATGATTCGAAAGATAGTGAAACATAGACAAAAATTCTAGAAAATATAGGAAAACTAGAAATTAATGAAAAACAAGAAGTAATTAATAAAAAAATTCTAGAACTAATAAATACAGAAGTAAATACTCTAGATAAAAATATAATACCTAGTACATCAAAAATAAAAAAACCAACCTATAATTACAAAAATAAGTTTAAAAGATATAATCCAAAGGATGAATACAATAAATGGACATCAAAACAAATAATTAATTACAACTTTTTAGATTTAGACTGTGTAATAGATACAAATAAAATAATATAACTATGGGTAGAATACATGTCAAAACAATTATTAGATAATGAAATAGATACAAAACACACACTAGAATATATAAAAAAGGCATTAATAGGAATAGTAAAATTATGGTTTTTAAACCTAGCCGAAGCAAGTTAAAAAGTCCTAAGATCTGATAATAAAACAGAAGGAACATCAATACCTACTAAAATACTACCAATAGAAATATTGAAAAAATATAAAATAGTTATAAGAGAAGAATTTAGTAGTATAACAACAGAAGAAGAAGAGCAAAATAAAGAGAAAGATACGAATAAGAATTTAATGTTAAAATTAGCAATATGTAATATGTGCTATATAGATAAGTATACGTGCGCATTTAAAGAATATTATTATAAAGGAACATATAATGTAGAAGAAAGTACAGAAATAAGAAGATTATATTTTAGTAAGTTACCTGAACCATTTAGTTCAAAAATAATAAAGAGTTGGGATGAAGCAAAAATAGTAGATACCCTAGGAGCAAGAATAAAATTTTTACAACAATGGTATAGAAATCTATGTGAAAAATATAGAGAAGAAATAAAATGGAAAAAACATCAATAAGAAATTTAGCATGTTGCAAAGATAAAATAACACCTCAATCAAAACATTCCTTGCCAATTGAATTCTTGAGATGGATACTAGTATGATCAAATTTAAACAAGCATATCTCTCTATATACTTTGAATTTCTGAGCTCATGACCCACTAAAAGATAGATAATTGAATTATCTTTCCAACTATACCAATTTTTCCAAAATCTGTTATCAGAGCAAAGAGTTATGCCCATTTTATTTCAGCGTATCAGCCTGGAAATTTCGTGAAGAATTTAGTGACGACTTGTCACAAGCCTGACGGCTTGTCACAAATGTCGTCACCATAAGAACAAAGTCACAAAATCCAACATTTTGTGACAACATTTTATGACGACTTGTCACAAGTTTGATGGCTTGTAACAAAATGTCGTCAACCTTAAACTGAAAATCATAAAATCCACCCTTTTATGATGACATTTCGTGACGACTTGCCACAAGTCTGACAACTTGTCACGAATGTTGTCAGCTATTTTTTTCCAGCAATTTAATGATGTTTTTGCAAGGGTATTTTGATCTTTTTCCTGCACTTCTCATGACTTATAACCCTCAGAGAACGTATTTTCTTCTATTTCTCTTTAGTTAAAAATCTCAAAATTCTCTGCACACCTTCAACCACAAGGTTAGGGTTTCAACATAAAAACCCAATTATCTAGAGATTCAACAGTGAGAATTCAATAATTCTAGCATATTTGAATTCCCCGTTAAGAGGGCTACGAGGGACACCTAATAGTTTGTGAATAACCTTTCAAAATATTTGAAGTCATCCAAAAGCTCCAAGTTTAAGGTATGTGATTTTGAACAAGAACACCCTTTTGTTCTTGTGCCCAAAAGTTAAATATTTTCGTAAAGTATTTCGTAAAATTCATGGAGAAATCCTATCATGTTATTATATTGTGAGTTTTATGAAACTATGTCTTACCCAAGCTTTGAGTTGTAATATTATTATGCATATTAATGTTTTAAATTGTCAATTTATGGTTTAAGTTGCATAATTCAACGTCTATATCATGTTTTGAGAATTTCAAGTCCTATTGTTGTTAATTGAACCTTATGGTTATAGCATGAGTTTGAGAATGAGATGTTAGCAATTTTTAAAGAATATCAAGAAGTGAGCTTTGATTGTAAGTTAAGATAGAAATCCACATTCTTGAGTTTGAAGTAAAGGGGATTCATTTTGGCTCCCATTATATATATATATATATATATATATATATATATTGTTGAATTATTTTAAGGTGGATTTTCTAAAGTTCTGAGCTAAGTAAGGGAGTAGTATTTAGCACCGAGTTAGGCTTGATTCTGAGGTCTCATGCCCCAGAACTATGGTTTATGCCGGTTAAGAGAAACTCCCTAAGTTCCTAAAGTTCTCTAAGTCCTAAAGTCTTCCAAATTTCAAAGAGTTTTAGTCTTAAAGTTACAAAGTTTTGAAAGTATAAGTGTTTTTGAAAGCTATGGTCCTAATAATTTCAGGTGTCATGATAATTTGAGGTTTTAAGTAAAAGCATGATGATTTATGAGTCTTGTGGCATATATTTATTTCAAGCTATGTGAGTATGTTTTACACCATGCAGGTTTTCTATAAAAGCTTATGATATTGATTATTTTAATTGCACACTCCATATGCTTAGTACATTCCCAAAGTACTGACCTACATATTTTGTCTGTGTGCCATATATTCTCGTAATGTAGGTTCAGATGCTCAGTCTCAGCCTCACCAGTGATCCTTTCGAGCACTCCTATCTACATATCAGTTGAGGTGAGTCCTCATGTTTCGGGGATCGATTATTCTCAGACTTCTAGTTTTATTTAGTCGCTATTTAATTCTTGTCAGTTGAGTATGAGTCATTTGGGGACCTGTCATAATGGCTCTCTAGTTTTGAGTAGTAGAAGTTTATCAGACTAGTCATCATATTATCAGCACTTTGAGATTTTCTTTGAGTTGTAGTTTGTTCAGACCAAGTATTTCATTCATATTTCTCATTTTATGATATCACAGTGTTGAGTTCATGCTTTTTATCTTTAAGTAAGCTAATATATGAAGTAGAAGGCACAAAGGATTATCTTGGGGCTACTTGTAGCCTTAAACACCGTGTGACATTCTGGGACCCGGTTGCGGGGTGTTACACAATCTAAGGACGCATAATAAAAGAGTAACTAATCCATCCCCAGTATAACATCAAAATCCACCATATCTAGCTTAAGAAGATCTACCAAGGTTTACTTGCTACCAACAAATACCACACACCCCCTATAGACTCTTTTAGCAATAATCGATTCATTTATCGGGGCAAAAACATAAAAAGAATCCAAAATAACCTCAGGATCAAAACCAAAACATATAACCACATATGGGGTCACATAAGAAAAAGTGGACCCAAGATCAAGCAGACAATACACATCACGAGAAAAAAGTTGTAACGTACCAGTAACGACATCAAGTGATGCCTCAGATTCCTGCTGAAATGTAAGAGCATACAACCTATTCCGGCCAATATCGGTACTAGAAATAGGAGCACATACCAAAGCAGTACCACTAGGCGCAGGAGCAGAAGATAAAAAAAATGGAGCTTTGACTGCTCCCAAAGCACCCTTACCAACCAGACAGTTTTTGAGCATATGTCCTGGCTGACCATATTTAAAATACTTGTCCCTCCCTTCATCATAAAAGCCCCAATGACGACGACCACAGAATTGGAAAAGAGGGCATAAATAAGCCGATTGAGTCCCACTTATCTGAGATTGGGCACCATGTGGTTGGAAATTATCACCACCTTGCCGATGTCTATCACCTGACTGCTTCAAATAAGGAGAGCTAGAAGTAGAGAAGGAACCAGAACTCCACCACTTCTTCTTCGTCCATTTTCCACCATCCCAACCACCCTGTTGCTGAGCACCACCCTTCTCATAGAATCTATTTCTCTTACCCTACCTTTCCCCAAGCTCTGCTTGTTTCCTCTTTTCATCCTCCACTTCCTGTATGTGGACAACCAACCTTAAAATATCCATATCCTTAATCAGTAAAGCAGTCTTGCTTTCAAGGATTAAATCTTGAGATAGCCCAAAAGTAAAATTTCTCATCCTCACTTTCTTATCAAACATAAATTTTGGATCATACCTTGACAGCTGATAAAACTTCAAGGCATATTCATTGACAGACATTCTTCCCTTTTTAAGATTCACAAACTCCTCCATCTTCGCTTACCTCAGCTCCTGAGAAAAGAAGTGATCCAGAAAATTATTAGAAAAGGCCTCCCATAAGAATAACTCCTCAACATCACCTTTATCCCTATCCCACTCCTCGTACCATTGGTACACAATATCCTTGAGCTGATAAGCTGCAAAGCTTACCCCTTACACATTCGTGGCCTGCATCGTCCTGATGATTTTCTCCATTTTATCTAAGAAAGACTGAGGATCCTCCTCCACCTTTACTCCACCAAAATTAGGAGGATTCATCTTCATAAACTGGCCAACCCTTGTGGCCACACCATATAAAACACCAGATGCATCCCGCTCAGCCTGAGCAACCAACTGAGCAATAAAATAAATTAATTAGAGAAATTCTGCATTAGTCACCTCACATTGAGGAGGACTAGTACCAACCGGGGGAAATCTAGAACAATCAGGGATAGGACCCTGAGATCGAGTGCAAACTCCTGGTGTAGGACGTACCCTATTAACATCATCCCCAGATGGGATAGAAGAATTTTCTTGTGTTCCAAATCATCGAGTCATGATCTAAAAAGAGAACAAATAAGGATTATATGAAATTCCAGGACTTAGACTTCAAGCTTGAAAATTGAATACGAAGAAAGTAAAACATTCCTAAATGTCTTGTAGCCTCTATCTTATGAGTGTTGCATGCTACACACCCTAAAAGAGACTCCACTAGACAAGACTTTGTAGACTCTCAATTGACCATGAACCTAAAGCACTGATACCGACTTGACACAACCTAAACCAGAGACTTGTCGTAATGGGCATCCCAATTCCAACCAATACTGGAGACCACCTCCATTACCCAACCCAACCAACCTATGTACATGCTTAGTCAGATGAATTTCAAACATATAACAAGGTATCATTATTGCATAATCTAAGACTCTTAGATAAGTCTATATCCGTGACCACCTAAATGAGTCCAATTGCCCTATACCCAACCGATAACTAATACCAGCCAAACCATAACATTATGAGTTCCAGAATGATTACATATAGTCCCAAAATAAAAGAGGATGGAAAAGTGAGAAATTTAGTCCTACAGTATCAACCCCAATACCAAGGCTGACACTAAATTTTGTCCATACAAACCCATAGTAGTTCCACAAAAGCCTCTAACCAAAAGAATACCAAAATTTGGTTGGGACATACCCCCAACCATAGGCAAAACCAATATCCATAAATAAACCAAACTATGAAATAACATCCATGAAATGAAGCCTTTTAAAAAGATAAAAGCTCACCATTTTAATCCAATAGCTAATCTCGAAGTTCGATTGTTTCCTACATCACATGCGGATACAGTCGCCCGAATATGGGTTAGTAGGTGAACACTAGCATGAACTCAGGATAAGGATAAAATAATGCCTTTCAATAAAACTAAGTAAACCATCCATATGCATATAAATCATACATATATTTATATATAACTGTGTTGGAAAAGGGAACCTGGTTAGCATGCATTTAAAACCATTAACCTGGGTATATGTTTCTTAACCATCCTTAACCACCCATAGGAAATATGGGTTCAGTGTAACCTCCTGAACATGCCCTGATATGTGTAGCCATAAGAACCGGAGATACCATAAGAATAGGAGATTTCCAAGTACCCTTTACCTTTCATGATACATATGAACAGTGTTCTTAGAGGATTCCCGTGTATCATATAAGGTTTCCATAACCTACCCATCATATCGATAAATATCAGTTTCCAATGTCATTCGTTGGACTTCCACCTTCATGGTTAGCTATCACACCCCGCCTTTATTGCCCAATTAAAACTATTTTCAACCAACCAAACCATTGCTATTAACCGAGGCTATACATAGTGGTATCCTCATAGCAGCTATAAGTATTATCCTTAGCCAAACCTTTTAGAGTTCAAGGAATTCCCATGTACCCATAGATCACATTATCCAATTAACTTGGGGGAGTCCCATGTACCCTACAAGTGTTCCATTATTAAGATTACTTATGGGATTACATTGTACCCCACAAGAATGATAACCTAAAAATTCCGTTTAGTCAATATTTAGCCATTTAGGGTTCCATTACCAAGTTTAAACCATGCATAAGTTCCATTAAAAATCCAATAATGTAATGAAAACATTCTCATAGGCATTTTATCAAACATATTAGGGGCATAATATTTCTAAAACCCAAGTCCAATTACCAAATACCCATTCCCATAAAATGAATTATCCAAAACCACCATTAAAACATATAGAAGCATAATTAAAACATGGGAAAACCATAATCAAGCATTTATAACAAAAACACCCAAACTATATTTGAAAACCCAAAATAATACAATAATCAAACCATGAAAACATTGTATAAAATCATGCCTTTAGTTGGAACTAACAATGAGGGAAGAGAACATGCCTTAAACCAAGAAGATAATAGAGAGAAATCACCAAGACAAGCCCCAAATTAATCCTTAAGATGAAACCCTAGCTTTCCTTGCCCAAGAGCTTTAGAGAAGATTAGAGAGTGTTTTTCTAAGTGTTAAAATAATAGGGCAAATAAACTCCCAAGTGAATTAAAAGTCATGGGGCCTTATTAGGTTAAGTGAGGAAATGTACAAATTGCCCTCACTTAAATTGCACCAAAATACTATCAGAGGAGTAGGACTATCCATACCAGTCGTACCTTCTAATATGAGTGGTACCCACCACTCCTACCCAAGGCCATCTCCCTAGAACCCAATATTGTCTAATGTGTGAGCCTATGCTAACACATTTAAAGCTTTTAACTCTAAATAATTTCAAAGTCTTGAGCAACTTTAGTCATTTTTTATTAGTTTACTTTGATTTTGCAGTATAAGTAGAGAAGAAGGGGAACCATAAATAAAGAAAGCAAAAAGCATGAAATTGGAAGCAAATAAAGAACAAAATATGGCTGACGACATCCATGACACTTCGTCAGCGTGGTGATAGGCTATCAAGGATGCCGTCAACCTTAACCAGAGAATAAGATTTATTGTAACATTATGATGATATGTCGTGATAAGGCGTTAGAGTTGTGATAAGGCATCAGGATCACCGTCAAACTTAGGCAGAAATTCTTAAAGTAGAAGAGGAGATGCCAACATCCATGATGCACCGTCAGACTCCTGATAGGATGTCATTATCGTTGTCAGCCTGAGATAGTAAAAGCCAAACTTAAAGAGAATCTGATGACGTCCATGATAGGCCGTCAAACTTCTGATAGGCCGTCACGAGCACCGTCATCTATTCTGAAGAAAATCTAAACATTAATTTTATTTCCTTATTTAGGGTTAACTATTTAAAGCCTTGTTTTAGGTTTTTTTAATTTATTTGATCATTATCAATTGACATATCCCACAAGATAGAATATACAACTTTTTTCTCTCTCTATATATATACCAATATTTTAGTGTTTGCTTTGTGATTCAATTACAAGTTCACTTTTGATTTCCTTTATTATTGTAAGTTAATCTTCTCAATTATGAATTCAATTTGTGTGCTTATTTCTTGCATCACGGGTGGTTGAACACCCTTAACCTGGATTATGGGATCTAGGGTTAGGTCATGATAAGGTGGTAATTAATTACTCAATGTTTAATAGGTGTTAGGATTTCTTGGTAATTCTGAGATTAGAATTTATGTTTGTTGGTTGCAAAAAATAGGCGTACCTACTTTGGTTTGCTTGAGAAAGAAATCATAAACATTAGGAAGTGAATTATCAATAGGGACTCGAAAAGGCTTCGTGCAATATCTGTGCTGTAACAAGGTTGATTAACCTGAGGTAAAATTTAGGTAGGTCGAGAGATATTTGAGCATATCATCGATAAAATAGCTTGTCATCCTAACCACCGTGAGAACCTTGAGTTAATGGTAGCATCTGTTATGTTTCGTAAGCCCTAGTGAACATAATCCTGGTTATCTCATAAAATTTTGATTGGCAAACACTGAAATTAAAGTGACCAAAAATTATTTGCTAATCTCCAAAACCCCCATTTTATCTTTTTATATCGTTTGTTTGAATTTAACTTGTAGCTTTAGTTTCAAACTAGTTTAATTGCCACTCATATTATTTCCGGTGGGATTCGAACCCAACCTAGTTGGGTTTTATATTGACAATGATCACTTACACCTATTCAAGAGTGTAATTTAAGCATTATCAAAAATGGCGCCGTTTTTGGGGAATAATTTGGCGTATTGAGTTGGTTTGGAATTTTAGCCTACTAGATTGAATTCAAACTTGTAAATATTTGTTTTTAGTTTTCTTCTATTTCTTGTGTTATGTAGATTTTTATTTTTGTTTACTTATTACTATGGCATCGTAGAATGAACATGAGCTTGGTGGTTGGAAATCTTATCTTAATGATCCATGTCCATATTGTGATGGACCTCACTTTTGGCAAGATTATAGATATGCTCTCTAAAGAGAGATATGTGTACCATCTCCATCCTACCAGGAGAATGATTGTTCTTTATGTGGTGGTCGAGATGGACATAGGAGTGATTGCCCAAATGCCTCCTCCCCCTATTGCGCTAATATAAATTCTAGTTCTTCTTATGAGTTTGATAGGTATTATGGTCAAGAAAAGAAAGAACGAAGCACCGGTAAGAGTGGAATTGAAGCTATGTTTCAACGAATATTGGATCTCCAGAAAGAAACATATGATATCGTATGTGATATGCATCAAGATATGAAGCCGATCATTTATGAGGAGATGGATATAAAGATTAATTATTCAAAGCATTCTTCTGTATTATGTTTAGATGATATCTTGTCTGTGAAATCATTTAACATAATGGAAGATTGTGAAGATGAGAAGCAAGAATCCTATACTGATGATTAGCTTAATGTTGATCTTCCATTGGATATTTCCCAACCAACCGAACCATTCATGAACGAAGATGCCAAAGATGAGGAAATGGTACTATAATTGAAAAAAAAAATCAAGAACAATCCTTGTGAAGACTTTAGTCCATTTTGGGGTAAAGATACTAATAGAGACGCAACTCCAAAATTGAAAGTCAGTCCTCATTCGAACCACTTTTCAACATTATTCTTGGAGGCTGTGAAGAAAGTCTAACCACCCAAGCAAATGATAAATTTTGAAAATGAGGAGGAAAATTCTTACATTTTGGAGTTTATCTTTCCAAAAGGGTATACTACAACCCCAGTCTTGAAGGTGAAGAAGCTTAAAGATCGATATATATTTAGTGGATTTTTAAGATCCTCATCGTTTCCCAATGAGCCTACATGAAATTTTGATGCAAAATTGGGAAAGTGGTTCAAGTCTTCAAAGTGGCGTGATAGAACATTCCTTATCATGCCCTCACATTTGCCCAACTGACCTAAAAGATGTAAAGATAAAAAGATGGGTCGATAATTTAAATCATCAAACTGGAGGGATAAAGGATGACTGGATGTTATCGTACCGCGACACTAAATTAGGCGCTTCTTAGGAGGCAACCCAAGGTATTTTGTTGTTTGTATTCGTATTGTGTGATTGACATCAGATTTTTGCACCCATGGTGCCACAGGTATGTTTCTAACTCTCT
Organism: Capsicum baccatum var. pendulum; assembly: GCA_030864225.1. Lineage (NCBI taxonomy): Eukaryota > Viridiplantae > Streptophyta > Magnoliopsida > Solanales > Solanaceae > Capsicum > Capsicum baccatum. Next base: position 164,884,554 of record CM061558.1, on the reverse strand, counting down.
TGTTTCGTTTTGACGCATTGGAGACATTGCATGATTTTAAGTTGATGGTGTTGGGGCTACTTGTGGGTGTTGATGTCCTCTTGGGTTTTTGTTATCGTGCCTCTTTTCCCCGGAGTCTTGTTCCTAGTAGAGTCGGCATGTTTAGGCGTATTGCACTTGTTTTGTGATGTGTTGTAGTTGACTAGCAGAAATACAAGTAACTAAGGCAGTTAACTTACTTTTGTGATTTTTGAGCACCTCTCCATTATTATGATATATTACTATATGAATTGCATCCATTTGGGACCACGATGTATCTTTTTGTGGCATTAGTCTGGCAACTAAATAACCTTTGTTAAACAAGTTCATGAATTGGATAAGTAGTGATTTGCGATATATTTATGTGCCTTGTGTGTAAGGTCTTACTCAGTTCCCATTATGTGTTGAATCTATAGTTTGCCCTGTTAGTCTTACCATGGTCATAGGGTAGGAGTTAGGAAAGGATCATAGGCTATTTTTTTTTATTTTAGCCCATTTTAGCCAAAATGATCTTCCCTATGTGCATAATATCTCTTGATCCCTATTTTGAGCCTAATTAGCCTATTTCTTTCTATGAAACCTCTCGCCTTCCTGTTTACATCATAATGAACATGTTTTAGCCCTGGTCCTCCTTAGACACTGTGCAACTTGACTTAGGCAAACAACCTAATTTGAGGGTGGCTATCATAGGGGTGTGTGATATAGAGGAAGACTAAAAGAAAAGAATAAAAAGTTAGGTGCGGTGAAAAAGGAATAAGAACTAAAAAGTTGTGTAAAAGATGATAAAAAGATAATGTGATAATTGAAAAGACCGCATCCATCTTGAGCATGTGTGATCAATAAAAGAGAGGAAGAAAAGAAGGTTGGGAGTTGAAACCCAAAGAGTTTAGTGTAGTGTCAAGGAGGCATAGGCACTCTGAAATATCCATGAATATCATACCAGCCCCTAGCCTACGTTACAAGCTTAAGAAAAGCCCTATAGTAATCCTAACTGACCTGTCTGACAACTTGGGTACTGACTATAAGGGAAAGCCTATGGCATTTGATGGGCATTGTTGGAACTTCGTTCTGAGAGTGAGTTTTGTGTTTATCCCTGTGTTTATGTATGTAAATTCTGACATGAGTGAAAAAGGGATTTCTTTGTTGTGAGGGCACACTAGGTAAGTTGCTAATCACAGCCTTATTTGGATAGTGTGATTTGGGTATGTGCTGGGTTGTTATTGTTAAAATTCTCGCCATATCTTGATCCTCATGAGTTGAATGGGTGTTCAATAATAGACACAGTTGCTCTTAATTTGACTGACCTTGGAGATGGTGCATGTATTCTGAACTGATATGGGTAGTTAGCTTCGAACTTGTAGTTTGTATGCTCTTAGTTATATTCTGGTTGCTTGAGGACAAGCAATTGTTTAAGTTGAGGGTGTTGATATGTGAGCCTATGCTAACACATTTAAAGCTTTTAAAATAATTGCAAAGTCTTGAGAAACTTTAATCATTTTTTATTAGTTTACTTTGATTTTGCAGTATAAGTAGAGAAGAAGGGGAACCACAAATAAAGGAAGCAAAAAACATGAAATCGGAAGCAAATAAAGAAAAAAGTGTGGCTGACGACGCCATGACACATCGTCATCCTGGTGATAGGCTGTCAACCTTAACCAGAGAATGAGATTTGCTGTAACGTTGTCATGGTATGTCGTGATAAGGCGTCAGGATCACCGTCAACCTTAGGCAAAAATTCTCAAAATGGAAGAAGAGCTAATGACATCCATGACGCACTGTTAGACTCTTGATAGGACGACATTGTCATAGTCATCCTGAGACAGCAAAAGCTAAACTTAAAGAGAATCTGATGACATCCGTGATAGGCCATCAAACACCTGATAGGCCATCACGAGCGACGTCATCTATTCTGAAGAAAATCTAAACTTTAAATTTATTTCCTTATTTAGGGTTGACTATTTAAAGACTTGTTTTAGTTTTTTCTTTATTAATTCGATCATTATCGACTGACATATCCCACAAGATAAAATATACGACTTTTCTCTCTCTCTCTCTCTCTAAACTAATATTTCAGTGTTTGCTTTGTGATTCAATTACAAGTTCACTTTTGATTTCCTTTATTATTGTAAGTTAATCTTCTCAATTATGAATTTAATTTATGTGCTTATTTCTTGCATCATGAGTGGCTGAACACTCTTAACCTGGATTATGGGATCTAGGGTTAGGTCATGATAAGGTGGTAATAAATTACTCAAGGTTTAATAGGTTTTAGGATTTCTTGGTAATTCTGAGATTAGAATTTATGTCTGTTGGTTGTAAACAATAGTCGTACCTACTTTGGTTTGCTTGAGAAAGACATCATAAACAGTAGGAAGTGAATTATCAACAGGGACTCGGAAAGGCTTCATTTAATAATCAGCACTGTAACAAGGTTGATAAACCTGAGATAAAATCTGGGCAGTGAGTTGCAATTCCCTAAGTTCGAGAGGAATAGGAAATTATACGCTTGAATAGGTCGAGAGATATTTGAGCACATCATCGATAAAGATAACTTGTCATCCTAACCACCATGAGAACCTTAAGTTAATGGTAGCATCTGTCATGTTTCATAAGCCCTAGTGAACATAATCCTGGTTATCTCATAAAATCTTAATTGAAAAACACTGAAATTAAAGTGACCAAAAACTATTTGCTAATCTCCCAAACCCCCATTTTATCTTTTTATATCGTTTGTTTGAATTTAACTTGTAGCTTTAGTTTCAAACCTGTTTAATTTCCACTTACATTGTTCCCTATGGGATTCGACCCCAACCTAGTTGGGTTTTATATTGGGTTTAAGACTCACCCTAAAACATGTTGTACCCATGCATACAACTGGTACCCATGATTCGTCCCCTGAATAGAATCTAAAGAGGATTAAACACTGCCCACCGTACGAGTCCATAGTATGACTCGTACCCTGACTTACGACTCATGGTGAGTTACTCGTACTCAGATCCAACTTAGTCAACCAAGTCTATGATTAATTGAAGGAAAGACCCAAACCAAATGACCCGTGTCTACCCATACGACTCATACCACCCAAGTTGTATCCATTTCAGAAACCAAATCCAACTCCCCAACCAATAATGGTCAACATACGACTAACCTATACCACTCATATCCTAGTATATGAGTTATTTCCCCAAGTCGTATCCATTTTAAAGACCAAAAATCTAGAAAATTTTCTAAGGGACAGATACCCAGGGTGTTTCAATTTAAAGACTCTAACCCACTTAGCTAATTCAAGCTATCAAGGCTACAATTCAACACCATACATGACCATAAAGTCTTTATGAACTTTTTATTAATCACTCACTTTAATAGGACAATGCCTTAGTTTCAATCACTATTCAAGTCAAATTATGGTCATAAATACCTTTACCATTCATTAGCATTCTTACACCAAGCTTTAGTTCAAACACAATTCAATTGCATATTTAGGGATTCAAACTCTTTTAACCAATCAAACCACCAAAGTCACCAATTAACTCATACATGACCAGCAAGGCCTTTAATACACCATTTACCAACTATTCATGCTTTTAGGACATTTCCCTAGTTCAAAACACCATTAACATGTGACTAGTTATTTCTAATAGACATTTTCACAAACACCTTGAGGGCCTATTTTTACCAAGACCAAAATCAAAGTAGAAATCATCAAGCTTAGATTTAATCATGACCCATTTGTTAAACCATAATCAACAAGCACCCATATATGCAACCATCACCAAAAACAAGTATAAACTCAAGTTTAAACAAGAGTAAATAATACTCACCACTATGCATCAAAACCCTCAACATTTGTTTCAAAAACCACAATTTAAGAATCAAAATCAATGTTTAAAACACATGATATTTGATAAATAACAATGAGATAAGAGTCACATGCCTTATACAAGATGATTCACGGAAAGAACTTGACCCATTTAGCCTCTAGATGAAAAACTCTTGAAACCCTAGCCTCCAATCTTGTAGAAAAAGTTTAGAGAGGATTTTGGAGTGTTTTTTATCTTGTAAAGTAAAGAATGAAAAGACAAATAAAGTTATAAGTCATGGGTCATAAGGGTATAGGTGTGGGAAATGTCTAAAATGTCCCCAACTTAAAAGTTGAAAAATACACGCAAGAGGGTACGACTTCCACACCTAAATCATACCCCAGGTAATGAGTGGTAAACTACATCGTACCCTAGGCCTCACCGGACCTCCAAACTATCCAACATACAACTATAAGAGCCTAGGTCATATCTTATCATATGAGAAGTACCATGGGAACCGTACTTTGGTCAAAATCACCTAGATCAAACTTTAGGCATCATCGACTTGGCATCATACACCTCGTATCCTATCATATGGCTAGTGTGATGCTTAGTCATATGTTGGACAGAAATTAACCTAAACATACTGACTAACATACGAGAGAGGGTCCCTAACCCATGTCTAAACATATGACTAGTACCTTCTAGTCGTATGTTTTCCAGAAACTCCAACTTAGGAAATTTTTCTAAGGGACCAAAACTAATATGTTTCATTTAATTGGTGATCAAAATTATCAACACATTGTACAGTTTCTAATTAAAGGAATTTTTTTTTCACATGAAGTCTTTACAATGGGTTTCACTTCACTTTCCATTTGTAAACGTGTGCCAAGATATCTTTAAACTAATGCATTGATTGAGGCATGTGAGTTTTATGGCTTTCTAACTGACTTTGTTCTTTGTCCTCATCATGTTACCATTTTTATATATATCTGATACTGTGTCTAAGTTTGTGTTTTGGATTGCATTGGGATTTAGAACCTCATCGACATTCTAGATCCTGATAGCATTTTAGATTTCAACCAAACATTGTTAGTTAATGTTGGAGTCCCACATCGGTGGGTTAAAGGGTCCTTGGTCTCCTTATATGGTCTTAGGCAATCTTTCCCTCATGAGCTAGCTTTTGAGGTTATGTTAGGCTCAAGGTCTATTTCTTTATCACGGTATCAGCGCCAGACCCACCCAGTTTATTATTTCCGATGTTGGGCCCCCCGTCTTATACTGTCCACACTCCAGATGTCCAATTCTGGGCGTGCGGGAGGTGTTGGAGTCCCACATCGGTGGGTTAAAGGATCCTTGGTCTCCTTATATGGTCTTAGTCAATCCTCCCCTTATGAGCTAGCTTTAGAGGTTGAGTTAGGCCCAAGGTCCATTTCTTTATCAGTTAACTATTATACTTCACAATGCTAGCAAACACAAAATAAATGAAGGAATAGTAGTGCTTTGGATATTCACTATTACTATGACCCTAGTATGACCATCAATCATTTCGCCTAAATTTTGTTATTTGGTCAATTAGTTGAATTTGTTAGAATGAGGTCACCAACAACGTAATTAATCTAGATTGTATTAATGTTTTGATTATGTGAATAAAACATCAATGTGAAAATTGAAAGAACAAAGTAAGTAGTTGACAACAAATAATTAACAAAATAATAAAAGAGATTTTATAGTTTTTTTTTTAAAAAGGATGTGGCAACAAAAAAAATGGTTAAAATCACTCTTAATAAATTGAAATAGTTTTCAATAATTTTATTATAAACAATCCGCAATAGTTTGAATTTTGAAAAGGTCTAAAATAATAAACAACTAAACAACCTAATCTAAAATTCAAAATTTGAGTTCTAAAATTTATTAGCTAAAAGTTACAGCAATAACTATATCAAATTTCAACACTCCTTCTTTACTTTAATTTCTACCATTTTATAAGTTGCATCTCCTTAATTTTTGCTCTAGTAGTTGAGGCTGAATTTTTCCTAGTTATTTTTGAACATGCACATTTTCTGAATAATGACCTTTCTCTTCTTCTTTTTTTTTTGTTCTTTTTTTTGATTTTGTACTTAAAAAGAACACGCTCCATGACATTATCTTGTGTAGAAGCTCTTTTAAAAGTGTTTTTATTGGACAATTATTAAACTTGCACAGTGTTGTTGTAAGCATTTTTCTTCTATCACAACAACACATATGACATAGGTTATAAAATATGATTTTTTTCACTAACTAAATCTGATAGTTTTTGTCAATGAATTTTTTGGGGCATTCAAAGAGATAGTACTACTTGACATTGGTATTTTTTTGAAAATAATCCTACGCTTTAAAATATATATATGATTTGAAGTAGTCCTGATGGGTTGAAATGGGTGTCCCTAATAGGTTGAAAAGATAGCCCTTATGAGTTAAAAATGATATGGTAGTCCTTTGAACGAACTCCAGATCCTGTAAGATCAATGAAGCTCTTGATACTACTATTGATTTTTTTAAAAAAAAATAATACTGTAAAAAGGAGTTAAAATGACTCTCAATTGATTGAAATGACTTTCAAAAGTTTTCAATAATTTTATTGAGCACTAGGGGCTTTAGATAGCCACGTTACATTAAAATATCTAAAGAGTTTGAATTTCAAAAAAATCTAAAGTATCTCAAGAACTTAACAACATAATCTAAAATTTAAATTTCAAATTTTAATCAATTTATTAGATTAAAATAATACAGTAGCTAAATTAAATTTTAGCAGATTTTTATTAATATTCGTGGATCTGATGATGAATATCTCCAAAGAGCAGTAATGAACCGACATGCTTTTACAGAGAATCAACGTAAAGTTTACATTAATGAGTTAAAAAATTAGATAAAGTGGGGGACTTCATGCTAAGATCATGTCACTTAATAATATTAAATGGAATTCCTAGAATTTTGGAGTCTGGCCATTATTTAAGTTATCCATTATCCAGGTATTATGATCTTGTTCAGAATGTTGCTACGGATCTCCATGGTATGATATTCACCGAGCACGTTGGGAAGTAACTTGGGCAAAGCTCCCAAAAAGATATTTTTCAAAACTATTTTGTCATTTAGACAAAAATCTTGAAAATTTTGTCATATACCCACTTTAATCAACCTCATCATCCAATCTTTCCAACTTAACAAATCCCCCCACAAGTTTCTAACAATATACTTTAACCCACCATCCATCATCCATAATTATATATAAAATATATTGGATTTTCAAAAATAATTAAAAAAATCCAAAAGCTTAAAATAGAAGCTTCAATTTTCATCGAAAAAGATCAAATTCAGGTCCGATTCCAACTTTATTTTCTGGCGATCAGCTCTAAATCAGTCCACAAATATCATAAGCTTGTCCATTGCATCCATTGTTGCTCCGTTTATTTTCTATCTTCTCAAACACACTTTCCACCATTTTTAAAAAGCTTTAAATCACTCACATTACTCAAAACCTCTTTAGAAAGTACATTACAGTAGCTTGGGAAACCCCAAGTTCATTTCTCTGTTCCATAAACCCAACGGTTATTGAATAGAAGCAATATTTGCAATTTTAAGGATTTTGTACGAATAATTTCCCAGTCATCGACCATTTATTGTCAGTTATTGACCGTGCGTATATCCCAATATAGACCATCAGCATAATCGACTGTTGACCAAAGCTTAATTCTAGGATGTCTATTACAGAATTTTTTCTGGTTTTTGGTGATTTCATGGGCGAATGGGAAGAGACTCCCAAATGTTGAAAAGTGATATATTTTACCAAGGTGACACTGCCCATTGGTATTCGCCACAATGGTTCATACGACAACTTGGTTACAAGCATAATGGAGAGTGGGGATCTAGATTGTGCGTTGAGCGATACGGTGATTAGTTATGTAATACATTTATGGGAAAAGGTGCATCCTACAATCATAAATAATGATATATGCGTGTTGTTGTACATAATGGATGTTGATGTAAATGGATTTAGGCCTATTTTAATGATAAATATAGTTGAGAGGCCCTTTGAAGGACTGCTGAATTCATCACCACCCCTACCTTGATGCCCGACAGTCAATGATGATTTGAATGATTATGAGAACGATGGCGATCATCCAATTAATATGGAATATGATTCTATGAATATTGAAGACGTTTCATCAGACTCGCAAGATGCGAAAGAAGATAGTGGAATGAAATCACAACCAAGAGATTCCTTTGCTGATGGAACCAATTTTTATTATGATAAAACATTCACCAATAAGACAGAGATCAAAATGCTACTAGACGGAGCATTCGCCAATAAAAAAGAGCTCAAAATGCTACTAGACGGAGCAGCGGTGAGATAGTTTTTTAATTATTTTACGGTGAAGAGCTGCACCAAATTGTTGAAGGCAAAATGTGTTTCTCATAGTTATGGCTGGTTATTGTGGGCAATGAAGTACAAATCATCGTACGAATTTTGCATATACAAGTATGCTGGGTTCCACACTGCGGTGTTGAACATGCCACAGACGAGTATAAGAGAATCTCATCTGAATTGACTACTTTACTATACGTAAATTATTTTTGGGATGGTAAGGGTCCTAGCATAAGAGAAGTTTAGAGGATTGTGTTTAGGAAGCTACATTGCAATGCAAGCTATTGTATGTGTTGGAATGGAAGTATATTACGAAGAACATCATTTGTGGGACACCTGAGCACGGATATGCTTGCTTGCTAGCTTTTTCCTACATAGTAGAGTTATTGAATCCCAGGTCTTCCTACTCTATCACGGTAAACAAGATGGATGGATCGTTCATTTACTACTTTTTAGCATTCAGAGCTTGCATATGGTATTCCCACATGAGAAAGGTAATTGTCGTCAATGGCACATATTTATATGGCAAGTACAGGGGTGTATTGCTGAGTGCCATTGCACATGACACCAAAAATCATATCTTTCTAATTTTCTTTTATTCATGGATAAAGGGAACGATGTTTCTTGGACCTTCTTCTTTGAGAAGTTGAAGTCTACAGTAGAAGATAAACCAGATCTATATGTCATCTCCGATAGGTACATTAGCATTGCCTATGCCTTTTCTCATGTTTACAATCGTGCACATCATGGACTTTGCATGAGGTACCTCGCTGAAAATCTTCATGTAAATCAACACTGTGAAGAACATCTTTATCTATTCTACGCCATGGCAAAGGATTATTCTATTAATGAGTTTAGTGAGCATTTTGAGGAATTGAAGAATAATTACTCCGAGGCAGCATATGTCCTTGAAAATATGCTTGGTTTTAAGAAATGGAGTCGAGCATACTTCCCGGACAATAGGTACGATGTGATAACCATAAATATTATTGAGTCGCTTAACTCGGTATTGATGGATGAACGAGAGTACCCCATGTCATACAGATTCAATTCAATTACTAAAAAATTTGGTCAAAAGTTTAGGGAGCGGCATGCCTTTGTCGACAGTACAAACAACAAATTTGTGCCTTGTGCGGAAAAGATTCTACGGGATAGTAAGAGTGCGAGTGATTCCTTGTATGTGACTAATGCAGATTGAGATCTTGACCAATTCACCATGTTTGACAGCGGTGCTACTGGCAATGTCAATCTCTTGGAGAGGAGTTGTTCTTGTAGGAAATATGACTTGGTAAAAATGTCCTGCGAACATGCAATGGCCACTTTACGAGCAAAGTATGGAGATGGTGAAGTTTTTGATAACTCCATCTACAAGTACTCTTCGCCAATTTATAAAGTTGAAACTTACCTCCTTGCATAATCCGAAGCTATTAACGTTGTCCCTCTAGAGTCCGAATGGACTGTGCTACAGGAATTATAAGACACTAAGATTTCTCCACCTCCCTACGATCCTAAACTTGGAAGGAAAAAAGTCAAATATATTAAGGGTGTCGGTGAAATATTCACGTCGAAAAAGAGGAATAAACATTCAATATGCAATAAATCCGGGCACAAAAGAACCACATGTAGCATGACCAACAAATGTTAGATAGGTTTTTTTTATTTAGTTATAAAGATACTATTTGGGGGGATAAATGTGCATTTTTATAGAATTTAACGTTCAGTTGTAATTGACTATACGGTAGATAACATCAATCTATGATATATCCTTTACATGGTCTATTAAATAATTGTTAATGGTTATATGATTACTTATCAGACATGTTATATGGATCATTTAACCGCCATGTCTCTCCAATCGATGCATTGAATGATCGTTTCCTGTTCCTAATTAATTAAAAGATGCAAACATATCTATTCATATAAAAAATATGCAAGGTAATCCTTTTCTATTCCAACACGCGTCGACTGATCATTGGCTGGGAATATAAAACGATGCCTTCTATGAGTCTATAAGTAAAGTGACTATTTCTAAGTAAGCATTCAGTTCTACCTAAACCCAAAACTTTAGAAACCCTCTTCTTCTTCATCAAACTGAAATCATGCCTCCCAGAAGGATACCCCTATGCCCCATCAAACGAGTTCCCCCAATACACTATGATCTCCTACTACTAAGGAATGATTTTGACTATCTTTTCCATGGCCTGGGTCCAGACCGCATCTACTTAAAATGTGAACTCTGTCAAATTTTTCTTTTCCTTAAGGCAATTCTGGAAAGGCTAGGAATGGAAGGCCCTAACTACATCACCCCCAGTATACCCCAAAATTAATTTTTAAAGTTTTTATTATATATTATGTTTATAATTTTTTGTACATGTTCATTGCAGAAGAGGCTTTCTTGGTAGGATTGTTATTAGAAGAAAACTTCTTTTTTTTCCTTTTTTGCTTGTTTAGGCCGCTGATGACAATGTATAATTGTGCAATGAACAAATATTAATATAATTATTTCTGTTTCAAATTTTGTTTTCCTCTTTTTGGTTATTGTTGTTTTTTGTGTTTGCTTTATTCTTGTTCAATGAATGCATCTTTAGATTGACTTGATTAAATTCACGTAGAGTAAAAAACATTTGATAATAAATATAGATCACATATATAGTCTATCATCGATATTAGACTCAGTCACGCCTCGACCAAACATAGTAGTCGATCGTAGACCATATGAATCGATGGGCCATCAGTAGCTTGTAGTTTGAAAAAAAAAATTAAAAAGTTTAAATAGATAATCACATGATTTAGGGCTGGTGAAAGAAAATAATTAAATTATAAAAGATTTAAATAGATAACTCATGTGTTTTGGGGGCTAGTGAAAGAAAATAATTAAATTTAAAAAAGTTTAAGAACATAATCACATGATTTGGGGGTGGTGAAAGAAAATAATTAAATTAAAAAAGTTTTAAAAACATAATCACATGATTTGGGGGTAGTTGAACAAACAATCTTGAACTGTTTGGGATACTTAATAGACTGTCATCGATGTGACCCATGTCAAATCCATGTAAAAGTATACTTGTGCTTTAAGGGTCCATCGATTCGCTTGGTCTACCATAGACTTACACCATAAGGAGTGCATCGATTGATCTCCTGATTATTCGTTGACCACAAATATCTATGTACACTGGTAAAGACCATTACTTGGGTGTTGTTTAAAAATGAATAAATAAATTAAAAATAAATATAGTGTGGGTTTCTACACATATGAAGGAGTGTAAACAAGTCACATAATCATATTAGAGCTTATACAAATTAGGGATGGTGAATTAAGGAGTGTGTGGATGAGTAGTGGTTGAACAAACAATATTCTATGAGTAATGTTTGTCCAAGCACAAGTATATTTTGAGGATGTTGATTGTATTTGATGACTACTCATCCCACATACTCCTTCAATCACTACCCCCAAATCAAAAGAGTATGTGGAATGGATAGTAGTTGAGCAATCATCATCCTCAAAACATACTTGTGCTTTGACAAACATTACTCTTAGGATATTGTTTATTCAACCACTACTCATCCACATACTCCTTAATTCACCACCTCTTATTTGTATAAGTTCTAATATGATTATGTGACTTGTTTACACTCCTTCATATGTGTAGAAACATATACTATATTTATTTTTAATTTATTTATTCATTTTTAAACAACATCCAAGTAATGGTATTTACCAGTGTACATAGATTTATGCGATCTACGAATGATCCATAGATCAGTCGGTGCTCTACCTAAAATGTAGGTCTACGGTAGACCAATTGAATCGATGAACCCTCAAAGCACAAGTATATTTTTTACTGATTTTTTTAAAACATATTATTAAGGGTCCAATCGATTACGAGTGTCTACAGTAGACTTTAGTATCTCATTGATGACTGACATAGGTCATGATCTATGACAGCCTATTAGGTGTCACCAACAATGCAAAAAACACAATTACAGTTTCAATGGTAACAAACGGCTATTTTTGTACTCCTTTAGTGTTAACATTTTTTTTACTTCATATATAAAGTCCTCCATCCCTTATTATTTTATTTCATTCACTTTATTTTTATTTTAAAATTCTACAATGTCTCAAGCATCTCAAACATTCAATTCTAAAAAGACTCTAATTTGTCATTGTGAAAATGCGGCTGTCTTGAGGATGACTTAAATCCTGATCATAAATTTTATAAATATGCAATTGCGAAGGTGAGTCGTGTATATATTTTTTATAAAGTTAAGTAAATTGTTCTACAATCATTATTTTTTTCTAGGATAGTGGGGCATGCTCATTTTTTAAATGGCTTGATGTGGTATCACCTCCAAGCAGTCTATCAACGTTGAGTCCGAGATTCGAGACATCAAATTTTTATGGCTTGATAAAATTTATTCAACTACAAAGGCTCTGAGAATACGAAAAAATAGAGATTTTCTCATGACTTTGTTCAAAGAAATCGAAGATTAGAGGGATCACTTGAAAGTATTGCAACATGACACCCAAATAGAGAGGGATCAATTAAACTAAAAATTGATTTTGGCCGAAGAAATGGGGAATGGCCTAAAAATGATATTATGTGATATAGTGCTAGTATTCGTTCTTTGAAAAAGTGCAACATAGATGTAGTGATATTGAATAAATAAAAATACTTCTATTTTTCTATAATATTAATACTGTTTTTCATAGAATCATAGTTGATCAAACAACACATCAACTTAAAGTCGAGTAGCATGGTAATGATAGACTATGCAAGCAGTATGCGATAGATGAAATATGCATTCTATGATGTCAACTATACACACTATCAATTATGACAACACAATGCATATTCAAATTCTATTCAACAATACAGTTTGATAAAAGCAGACTCAGTGCAGAATAATTACAAATTTCATAAAATAAAAGAATGTTTGTCATGTCCTACCAACGGATCATTCAACTTTCATATTTGTCAAATAAAAAATATATTTGTCATATCCGAAAAGCTTATCATTCAACACATTAACACTATTAGCATTCAAATATCTTTTCCCCATTTTTCTCATCAACACAAATATTACTGTTAACTTTATCAACTAAATCCATGACCACATCATTTTGGTCTACTTATTCTTTTTCTTTTTTCTGTTCTCCTTCTTCTTTGTCTGTTGCTTCTTCCTTTCCATCTTCAACTTCATCTCTTTTTTTCAACATCTGCAGCTGCTCCTTCTTTCTTACCTTATTCTCCTTTTTTTTCAACATCTGCAGCAACAACAGTTTCTTTCTCAGATTCTTCTTTTCCTTCACCTGCAACAGTTGCTTCTTCCTCAGCTTCTTCTTTTTCTTCACCTGCTTCTTCTTTCTCAGCTTCTTTTTCTTCTTCATCAGCTTCTTGTTTTTCTTTGCCTTCTTATTCATTTGCTGCTTCTTGTTCTTCTTCTTCTTCTTCTTCTTCTTCTTCTTCTTCTTCTATAGCTGCTTCTTTTCCAGTTTCTTTTTGGCTCTTATTTTCTTCTATTTCTTCTTCTTCTTCTTCTTCTTCTTCTTCTTCTTCATTTATTTTTCTTCTTCTTTTTCCTCTTCTGCCATAATAGTGGTCAACTAATCCATTTTGCTTCTTTTTTCTCCTTCTTCATTCTTCTCAATTCACTAAGGTCTACATGCACTGTATCAATATATTACAAAGTGTTACTAATATTTAAAGATGAAAATTAATTAACTACATCAATTATTAAATTAAGTTACCTCGCTCGTGTTGTTGCTCTTCCTTTTTTTTTTTCTTCAGTCTTTTCTATTTGATATAGGCAACAATATCCAACACCGATTCCTCGAGCATAGCAGCATGCTTATGAAGATCCTCATCGACAGAGGTACCCACTGCATCTTTTGAGGTGCTCGGAGAAGCATCATTACCAATGCATACTCCAATGGGGTTACCACCAAAATCCCTGTCATCATCACTGTCCTCATTTGAAGTAAGGACAGTCACCCTTTGTAAATCTTTCTTCAAGCAATCGAGAACGTTATTCTTCACCTTGTCTGTATATGGCTTAAACGTAACTATGTAATCCATCTTCGTCTCACGAACAGTAGGGATGATATACGGGTGCACGTTCTATAAAAAATCAATTAACAATTACATAACATTCGATACAACAGTAGTATTATTGTGTAATAAAAAATAAGTTCATACCTCAATAACTTTTCCTTTATGCTTGAATGAGTCGCCTTCGATTATCTTGTCACTTTTTGTGGTATGCCATCTGAGGATGCGGGCAATAGGAAAGGGTTCATCCATTAATTTTTCTAGCAAATTTTTTAAGATGAGGAAAGGCCTCATAGATCCAAATCTGTAAGCAGTACAGTAGTGATAAAATGACTTAGAGTCTATGACAAACTATAAATAAAACAAGAAACTATGATAATCTCACTAAAGGGATGATGATAGATACTATGAATGCCCAGGGAAATCTGAATAGAGCATAGGATGCCTTCTACTTCTCATCAAATACTTTCTTTTGCTTCTTTAGGTCACTTTTCTTCTTCAGATAGTCCATGGTCAGTTGAAATATCTCTTTCCCCACGGATAACTCTTGAAGAAACTCAAAGAATCTACCATTCGAATCAGTTTTGTGTCGATAACCTTTATCGAATCTTTTGCAAGCAACATAATGTGCAAGAACCATAGTAAACAACACTTAAACTTCTGCTAGTCGTTCATCTTATTCCCTCTAATCAAATGTAACAAGTTGGTCGCTGTAATATTTTTATTTTTTGTCACATTAAAGAAAAAATGCTCCCCATTTGCTAACAACTTCTTTATTTTTTTATTCACTGGGGTATGATAAGCAATTCAACCCCAAGATCAAACAAAACACTTTCAAGTCAAAAGAAGCAGTCTTGTTGTTCACGAAGAACTACATCTCATGACACATCATATCTTTCTTGACATGTCGCAAAAGAAAATAATGGACCATCTGTCCATTAAATTTAAGATGTTCCGGCAGGTTTTTCAGGTTTCCAAAACAGGATCGCTTAAATCTTTTCTTCAAGTCCTGGTCGATAAGAACTTGCTTAAATTCTCGATAAGCAGTCATTCTTGATCTGACCGATATCTTTGTCGGGAAAGATCCAACCTCGTCTATTATCGTTCGAAGGTCATACCGTACCACGAAAATAAACCTAAAACAAAATGGCATGGACAAGGGATCATTATCCCCATCAGCACTGTTTCTTTCACTCCATCACTCTCTTCACTGCTATCACTAGCACTATGCTTGCCAACATCTTCACTAGAATCGACATATATACTTATCTACTTTAACTCCAAATCTAATTCGGACACTTCCTCTTCAATTTTCTTCCTTTTTGAGACATTTTCAACTAGATCAATTTTTCTTTTTCTACTGCTATTAGCAAAATCAGATGCGGTACTAGCTTTTTGTTTAACACCGAGTGTTTTTTTTACTCATTTTCAATAAAATCTACACCTACAGAATAAATCTGTCATTTTTAATTCATAGACCACAAATCTACTAACAAAAACAACTCAATTCCCAAATGAAAAATTAAAAAAAAAAAACTAAGAATTACCCCACCATTAAACAGTTCACTACACAAAATATCATAACTGAACCAAAATTCAGCATGCAGTATCAAAACTCAACTATTTCTAAAAATCAAACTATCGCTACAAATCAAACTATTTATCTATCAATCTTTCAATTTTCACCATTTAATCAATCATATTTTAAAAGAATTTCATGCGTCTAAAAATTAATTTCAATCTAGGGCATTCTTATTTCATAGATCACAAGTCTACGGACAGAAACAGGCCACTGTTTGAATCAAATTGCCAAAATAACTCTTAAAATAACAATTATCCCACCATTCAATACTTCATTGCTAAAAAAAGTCAGAACTAAATAAAAACTCCTAAACAAAAACTTTAAAATTCAACACCGTGATCAACGAAAAAATCTGTCAAAGCTGCCGAATCAAACCTCAACCATTACTTCTAAATCAAACTAATTACCTATAAAATTCTCATATTTTAACTATTTAATCAACCAAATTCGAAAAAAAAAAATTCCACATCACTACGAAATGAGTACCAGTGAAACCCATTTAAATTGATCTAAAAATAATCGAAACTTGATTTTAACTAACCTTACAAAGCAACGAGTCCGTAGCAGTTGGAGAAGAAGGAGAATCAAAAATGATGTTTGGGAGCAAAGGTTTAGGAATAGCGGGAGTTGGAGAAAATTGAAAAGGAGACAGAGAAGTTTTTCTTTTTTAATATTGGAAGAAGTGGAGGGTGTTAGATGTATTATTTTAAATTCTCAAAGTTGTAAAAATAATGAAATAGTCCCTTGACCCACGTGTGGACTCCACTTTTACAATTTTTCTGCACTTTTTTCACTCTAATCCTAAAAATTAAATGAAAAAGAAAATGAGTGGGTACATGAAAAAATAATTTTGAAAAGTGGGTATTATACCAATTTTTTCAGATGGTCTAACAATTTGTTGACTAAACTAGCTTTGACCCAATTCACCGGTTGACCATGGTCTTGTGTGTGCTGCACTTACAGTTTTTAAAGTGTGTTTTTATTCAAAAGTTTTAGTGAAAAGCAGTTTATTTTATCTAATAATTTTAACAAAATGCTTTTAAATAACAATTAATTTGGTCAATATTTTTTTAAAAAATTAAGATTATTTTTTTCTCAAATTTGCTTTTCTAAAAAGTATTTTTTTTAGTGTGTGAAAAACTATTTTTTTTTTACTTCTCAGAAACACTTGATTTTATCCATAAACATGGTAAAACATCTCAATCTTTTAAAATAAGAAGTTTGAAAAAACTAAGTGTTTTTGGGAAAAAATAAGTATCACCAATCAGGTTATTAGTAGTATAATTTTTACTTCCAATATAGTTTCATTAATACAATTGTTGCATGAGTCATCTGTAAATCATGCAATAAAAAATACTTTAGTTAGTGAAATCATTGTAGGATGAATTACAAAAATAGTATTAGGTAATAAGAAAAGAAATGCCATTATATTTTTATTTGTTAGTTTTTTGGGAACAAAAGACTCACATTTTTTGTAAAACTTCGATCTAATTTTCAAAAAATAATAAATATGAATCCTTGATTTCAGGACAATATTGAATATCATCGAACAATCATTTGAGTTCTTGACAAGCATATAAAGAGATCTTCATTAGTTCTACCTTGTTAATTCATGTGTTAATTAATAGGCAACTTCACATGTACTGCCTAATTATGAATCTAAACACTTGTCATTGTAAAAATTGGTTTCTTACTTAAAGACTTTATATATGCGTCAATTAATCATTTCTAAAATTAGAAATGAATCGACGAATATCGTTTACCTAAACCATGTTATCATGGACAATAACTCTCTTTTTTAGTTTGTCGTGTTTATAACAATTTAGTCAACTACCGACACTGTTTGCGCTTTTTATTGTATGGGAAAAACTTAAAACTACTGTAAATATTGAGGTAATAGATAAAAATAGTATAATAATTCAAAAATTATTAACATATAAATTTGACGATTTAAAAGAATTTATAATGCATATAGATGAATTATTAGAAAAACAATACATACAAAAAAGTAATAGCAAACATAATAGTGCAGCATTTAAATGGTCTTCTCATATTTAACAAATAAATAACAACAAGATAACGTTAACAATTAAATTAACATCTCTAACATTTCTCATAATTAACACATATCTACTTGTACATTTTTTAAATAACATAGCAATTGTAGGAGGGGGGGGGGGGGGTGCGGATATATAACAAAATAGTTATTAGATATGTGTTAAATATCCAAGTACAAGTTATTCACGCAAATTATCCGCACTCCCCCCCCCCCCCCCCCCCCCTACAATTGGTATCAGAGCTATGTTATTTAAAAAATGTACAAGTAGATATGTGTTAATTATGAGAAATGTTAGAGATGTTAATTTAATTGTTAATTATAAGCATTATCAATAACGTTATCTTGTTGTTATTTATTTGTTAAATATGAGAAGAACATTTAAAAATACACAAGCTTTTAGAGAAATTAAAAAATTTTTAACTAGTTACTACCTAGAATATAAGAAGTTAAATAAAACAAAACCCCCATAGATTAGCTTACTTAATTACCTTAATATCTAGCAATGAAGCAAAATTAATAATCCATTTAAAATCTAGAAGAATGAGATACATACCACCTAATTATGAGAAAATCAGATTTCTGTATCCACCAAAATATTATAAATATTGTACAAATGAATAACATAACAAAAACACAAAAATATAAAGAACTAAAACAAATAATATATGAAAAACTAAAAGAATTAAAAATAAGAAAAGAAAGACTACAATATAACATGATTGTTGGAGTATGCTAAAAGTCAATAAAAACACAAAAGGAAGAAATATCATATTTAGAATCACAAATTGATAATCTAGAATACATATATCAACATGATCTATACACTATCAAGTAGATAAAATGAACAAAGAAAAATTTATAATAGATGAAAAAACATATGAAAATCACGAAGGATTAAAACTAAGAATAGTATTTGCTAATTTAGGAAGAAGATGTAAGAAAATAGATGAACATTTATATTTAATGTTAGAAAAAGAAGAATTAAAATTAGAAAATAAATTAATAGCTATGGTAAGAATAGCAAAAGAAAATGAAGAAATAGATAGGAAAATAGAAATAGATACAATAAAACAACAGACTACAGAAGAAATACGAAAAATAGAAGAAACTAAAAATAATAGGATTGCAGAATTAGAAAAAGACTACAAATACTAAAAGAGCTATATGAAAAAAGATAGAAAGAAAAAGAAGAAAGAGGATAAAGAACAAAAATTATTAATTGAGATAAATCAATTTAAAGAAAAATTAGAAAATAAAGAATTAGAAACTAATGAAATAGAAATAAATACAATAGATGCTGAAGAAACACATAATTATGATTCAGAAGATAGTGAAACATATACAGATATCTTAACAAATATAGAAAAGCCAGAAATTAATGAAAAACAAGAAGTAATTAATAAAGAAAACTTAGAAAATACAACCACAGAAATAAACACTCTTGATAAAAAAGACGATGAAAAAATAATACCTAGTTTATCAGAAATAAGAAAACTTACATATTATTATAAAAATAAGTTTAAAAAATATAACGTAAGGGATGAATATATCAAATGGACACCAAAATAAATAATTAATAAAAATTATAACTTCTTAGACCTAGATTGTGTAATAGATGTAGATAAAACGACACAAGTATGGATAGGATATATAAAAAAATAGTAATTAGACAATGGTATAAATGCAATAGATACACCAGAATATATAGAAAAAAACACTAATAGAAACAGCAAAATTATGGTTTTTAAATTTAACTGAAAATAGTAAAAAGGTATTAAGAAATGATAAAGAAACAGAATGAACAACAGTAACTAAACTAACACCTATAGACATATTGAAAAAATATGAAATGACTATAAAAGATGAATTTAGCAGTATGGCAACAGAAGAAGAAGAACAAAACAAAGAAAAAGATACAAATAGGAATTTAATGTTAAAACTAGCAGCATGTAATATGTGTTATATAGATGAATATACATGCGTATTTAAAGAATACTATTATAAGGGAGCATATAATACAGAAGAAAGTAAAAAAGTTAGAAGATTATATTTTAGTAAATTACCTTAACCATTTAGTTTAAAAATAATAAAGAGGTGGGATGAAGCAAACATAGTAGATACTCTAGGAGCAAGAATAAAATTTCTACAATAATGACATAGAAATTTATGTGAAAAATACAGAGAAGAAATGAAAATGGAAAAAATATTAAAAAAAACATTTAGCATGTTGCAAAGATAAAATAGCACCTCAATTTGGATGTGAAGAAAAATATTATAAGAAAAGAAAAAGAAATAAGAAATATAAGAAATACAAAAAATCAAAATATAAGAAACCAAGAAAAAGATATTATGTAAAAAATTATATATATAAAAGACCATATAGGAGAAAAAAATCTATAAAAGAATGTACTTATTATAATTGTGGAAAACTAGGACATTTAGCTAGAGATTGTAAAATGCCTAAAGCCCAAAAAGAAACAAATATCAGAAATAAAGATAGAAAATAAAAAATATATGCAAATATATTATATAGATTACGAATTATAAAGTGAAGATAGTATATATGAAATTTCAGAAAATGAAACAGATAATGAAATAGATAGTGAATTAGATGAATCAAATGACTGAAGAAGATATAAAAATAATAACAAAGGAAGAATATTTAAATGAAGAAGGAACAGGTCAGAAAATAATATTGACAATAATATATTTGACGAGATGAAAGGAAAAGAATTAGATTTAAGTGTAGAATTTTTTTTTAAAATACCAACAATAAAAAGTATAATTAGTAGACGAAAAGAAGAATACTACGTAGTAAGCCAAAAAGAACATGTAATAGACTGTAGATATGCAAAAGGTAGAGCTAGCATATCACTAGTAACAAAAAGAATAATTAATAAAGAAATAAATGATATAAAAAGCAAAGACCCAATAAAATACGTACACCTTGGAGGAACAGAGATATTAATAAAAGCATATTTTAGAGAAGGAATAGATACACCAATAGAATTATATTTAGCAGATGATAGAATTATAAAACCTATAGAAAAAGTATAATTACCGCCAATAGAGGATATTTAATATACCAAAAATTTAAATTTATAATAAATGCGAATTATTCAGTGGCAATAACAAGTAAAATCATAGATAAATTATTAGTATTATATTGAAAAATATCAGGAATAGAACTAACCCCAGGAAGTAAATATTTACATCAAAATGTAAAAACCTATATGTATTAATAACAAAATATAAAATAACGGGAAAAAATAAAATTAATAAAATACAAATAGAAAGTCTTTTTGAACAATTTGTAAAAACAATTGATAAAAATGATTATAGTTACAAAGACATGGATATAGAAGAAGATTTAGAAATAATAAATAATAGAATAAGTACAACAAAAAGAATAGCTTTCGAAAAACCAGAATCATCAGGATCATCGAAAAGAACAAATTATGAAATAACTTCAACAATTAATTTAACTCAATATTATATAACGGGAACAATAAATAAAAAAAATATTTAATACTTCTAAATACAGGACAAGAAGAAAACTATATAGCAAAATATCTAGTGAAAAATGAAGAAATAAAATCTAATACTAATATATGCCCAGATCTACCAAAAAGTTTAATAACTACTAAAGATATAGCAGAAAAAGAAATAATAATAATAAGAGATAGAAAAATAAAAATAGACTTTGAAATAAAGGAAGATATGCAAAAAGCAAACATAATATTAGGAGTAAAATGGTAAGAACAAGTAAAACCCTACAATATAGAATATACACAAATAACCATAACCTCTAATAGAGAAAAATTATTATTAAAAAGAGCTTTGACATGATATGAAAATATATATACTTATGAAAATAATAGTATAAGGATATTATAATAGATATTATACAGCTATGATAGATACAGGAGCAGAAGCCAACTTACGTAGATATAATTGTTTACCAGAAGACAAATGGGATAAGCTAAAAACACCAATAGTAGTAAAAGGATTTAATAATGAAGGAAGTTTAATTACCTATAAAGCTAGAAATGTAAAAATACAAGTATGAGATAAGATATGAACAATAGAAAAGATCTATAATTATGAACTAACATAAAAAATATGCTTTTAGGAATGCCGTTTTTAGATAAACTATGCCCACATATAATAACTAAAACACACTAGTGGTTTACAACACCATATAAACAAAAGGTAAGAGAAAAAAGAGTTATTAATAAAATAAGAAAGAAAACTGACTGGATAAAAGAAAGTGAAAAAATCACACAAAAATTAAAAAATATAACAAATACTGAAGACACAATAGAACTAGTATATTTTCAATAAATAAATAAAAAATAACTATATTTTCAATAGATAAGGTAGAAATAATAAATAAAAAATTAAGACAACTAGACAGTGAAGATCATTAAAAGGATGGGAAAAATATAAAACTACTGTAAAAATTGAGCTAATAGATAAAAATAGTATAATAACCCAAAAACCATTAACATATAACTTTGATGATTTAAAAGAATTTAAAATGCATATAGATGAATTATTAGAAAAACAATACATACAAAAAAGCAATAGCAAACATAATAGTCCAGCATTTATAGTAAATAAACACAGTGAACAAAAAAGAGGAAAAAGTAGAATGGTTATTGATTATAGAAACCTAAATGCAAAAACTATGACATATAATTATCCAATACCAAATAAGATATTAAAAATAAGATAGATACAAGGATATAATTATTTTAGTAAGTTCGATTGTAAATAAGGATTTTACTATTAAAGCTAGAAAATGAATCTAAAAAATTAACTGCATTTACAGTACCACAAGGATTTTATGAATGGAATGTGTTACCATTTGGATATAAAAATGCACCAGGTAGATATGAACACTTTATGGATAGTTATTTTAAACAACTACCTAATTGTATAGTATACATAGATGATAGACTATTATATACAAAAACTAAAGAGGAACATTTAAAATTACTAGAACAATTTGCAAGTATAATAGAAAATTCAGGAATAAGTTTAAGTGAAAAGAAAGTCAAAAATATGAAAAATCAGATAGATTTTTAAGAATACAAATAGATAAAAGTGGAGTAAAAATGCAACAACATATAGTACAAAAAATAATAAATTCATAAGAAGAATTACATACAAAAAAGAATTTACAATAATTTTTAGGATTAGTAAACCAAGTAAGAGAATATATACCAAAATTAGCAGAAAACCTAAAGCCATTACAGAAAAAATTTAAAACGGATGTAGAATATAATTACAACGAAGAAAATAAAAAACAAGTTCAGAAAATGAAAATACTTTGTAAGGAATTACCAAAGTTACAATTTCCAGATGAAAATAAAATTTTTACATATATAGTAGAAGAAGACGCAAGTAAATATAATTACGGAGGAGTACTTAAATATAGATATGAAGAAGAAAAATTAGAACAGCATTGTAGATACTACTCAGGAACGTTTAATGAAGCAGGAATAAAATAGGAAATAAATAGAAAAGAATTATGCCCAATATATAAATGTTTATTAGAATTTGAGCCATATATTGTATATAACAAGTTTATTATACGAACAGATAATACGCTGGTACGTTGGTGGTTAACAAAGAAAATACAAAATTCAGCTACAACAAGGAAATTCGGAGACTAGTATTAAACATATTAAATTTTACATTTACAACTGAAGTAATTAAAACTAACAAGAATGTTATTGCAGATTACATATCAAGATAAAGCTACACAGACTGATATAATAGAAGATGATGCTTTAGAAAAGATACTCAAAACCCTAACTACACTTTCACTGAAAGTGGACAGTATGGGTAATTAAATAGAAAAACTAAAGACTAATGAAGTTAAACTAAAGTCTGCAGCTATAACTCGGATAACGCAGCAGTGTGCAGAGCTATGTCGATGGAAGACAATAAAATTCCAGAGCTAAAAGGAGACGTTGGGACACTCCATAAAACCCATAACATTCATCAATCTACAATTGCAGGTACAAGCAAAGGAGTTAGTGGACAAAGATACCAGAACATGAACATGAACAAGATATTTGAAAAACTATTTATACCAAAAACACAAAAAGATCCCTTGTTCATACCCCCACAAACTACCACATATCAAGAACATTTAAACCAAGATAGAAAAGCCTATAACCATATAACTCGAGCATCCATAGAAAATATTCACAAAATACAGTCTTATCTAAACCTTAACCCCAAAGCCACAAATATTCAAGAACCAAACACAAACTATATAACCCAAAAATTACAAGGTTACAACAAGTTAATCGCACTACCGAAAACCAACCCAAACTTAGTTAAAAATTGTTTTAGTTATGGATTATTAAATACCTTATATACCCAAGAATGATATTAACTAATAGCTATACCAGAATTATATAGAGCATTCGCCATCTATAAGAAAATAACCAAAGAAAATGTATTTTTTATAAAGTTTTATACCGCACCAGTAGAGATATTATATGACAAAATTAAATCAGTTATACAAGTTGTAAAAATAGGATTAACCAGAGATATGATTATACCGGAAGATATTGTTTAACAGCCAGAGATACCTAAAGTTGGGATACCTGATTTTTATGCAAATAAACGAATTATTAGAATATCTTCAATCGTTCAAGAATTAGCAAATAATTACCTAAATGGGAACCTAATATAAAGTTATTATTCAAGAGATCTTCAAATGATTTATTCAAATTCAAGGGAGCTACGACAGTCAGATATGGAAAAAGCTAGACAATGGATTTTGACACTACTCAATCCAGAAAAACAACCAACTGCAAGAGCAATTAAGAAGGGATTTATTTCAGAAGAATTATTAAAAAGATATTATAAAATGATAGGACACAAATATCTAGACTACCTATGCTCCAAATGCAATGGAGAAAATAACGTGATTCCAGAAGTCTAGCTCGACTAAAAGAAAAAATCAACCAATAAGATAAGAACGCCAGCTAGGAGATGAACAACAAAAGATATAAAACAGCACTGACCAATGAAGAAATAATAAAAGAAAAAAGACAAAGCATTGAAATATGAAAATGACATATGGAGAAAAAATATAACTTTGTGGAACATGAAATACATAAATTATGTAAACATTTAATAGCATTTATATTTCTAGAATAGCCTTTTTGACTTTTCTTGAATCATTTATTAGTTTTTTGGCACTTTCCATTATTTGCTTTTTACTTTTTTTGACAAATGTAAAGATAGGACAATTATTAGTCTTTTACTTTTTTAACAGATGTAAAGTTAGGAATAATGTTTTCTATCTTTTAGGATTATAAATATGTAAGCCATACGGCAATCTAAAGACAAGACTTTCATGTGTTGAAAGCAAACCTTCTTTCTTATACACAAAACTTTTGATAATTTAATAAAAACAGATATATTTCTGAGGAAAAGCTATGGATGAGCAAAGCACAGATTTATCAAATCTACCAGAATAGGTATTTTCATTTACAATTATGAATAGCTAAATTCGTAAATTCCTGATAATCGTGATATAATAAAATAAGCTCATGTTAGTTACTTTATAGTAGAATTATTCGAAGAATAGCATGTTAAGAAGCTTATTAGCAAAGTGGAAAAGAAGAAAAATTCCCAAAAACTATGTCATCCTAAAGGTGAAACTATGAGGCAAAGAAACCGTGATAGGGGAGTAACCCGAGTAGAGGCGCTGTTTAGGGAAAAAATATCCAGATTACATGGCTAATAGTGACTGAAGAACATGTTATTTAAGAATAATCTAGTATATAGTGATCTAAGATAATTATATTTTGTTATGTATATGGTTGAAAAGAATATTTTGAAAATAGCATCATATGAAATAAAATGACTACCTACTTATCTGATGGAATGATAGATAAATTTAAGATACTTGTTTTGTATGTACTTAAGGATATAGAAATAGTAGATATAAGGAAAATTATATACGAAAAGGTATTTCATTTTAATGAAAAGTTATTAAGTTCTATAGAAAACTTACACTTATATAATGGTAGCTACTGCTCATATTTAGATAGTTAATATTCAGATGGATATTATATAGATTAAAAATGTTAGAATATATAAGAAGAGTTAGAGAAAAACAAAGTTGGCTACACGAAGAAATTAATTATAGAAACCAGCTTAGAAGAGGAAGAAGATAATTAAAAGAAAGATTACTTTGAATAGATAAAACCTTGGAACAACTGAATTAAAAAATAGTTTAGATTATGATTTAGACATATAATTATTCATAGAAGCAAAAGATAAGATAATTAATGAAATAAATAACCTATAATTTAATATAAGATGTAGTACAATTAAAATAAATTATTATAAAGAAATTTGCAGTATTACAACTACTATAGGATAAAATGATAAATACGAATACTTAGAATATTGGAGATAAGATATGGAGAAAATAAGATTAATAGAAACACTTATGAAAAAGAATCTACTTGACTACATAAAAAATAGAAATATGGAACATATAGTATACCTTAAAAATAATATAAAAGAATTAATAAAGTTAAAACAAATAACAAATAAATGCTATGACATAGCATTTCAATTAACATGATAGAACTAGTAAGTACTAGTTATCTACTAATTATCCAAGTACAAGTTATCCACACAAATTACCTACACTATCCGCACCCCCTACTAGTATGTACTAGTTATCTACTAATTATCCAAGTACAAATTATCCACTCAAATTACCCGCACTATCCGCACCCCCTACAATTGGTATCAAAGCCATGTTATTTAAAAAATGTACAAGTAGATATGTGTTAATTATGAGAAATGTTAGAGATGTTAATTGTTTATCGTGAGACTATTATTAATTAAGTTATCTTGTTAACAATGTTGTTATTTATTTGTTGAATATGAGAAGACCATTTAAAAATACACAAGCTTTTAGAGATATTAAAAGAATTTTAATTAGTTACTACCCAGATTATAAGAAGTTAAATAAAATAAAAGAAAACCCCCATAGATTAGCTTACTTAATTACCTTAATATCCAGCAATGAGGTAAAATTAATAATTCATTTAAAATCTAGAAGAATGAGATACATATCACCTAATTATGATAAAATAAGATTTTGGTATCCACCAAAATATTATAAATATTGTACAGATGAATAACATAACAAAATCACAAATAGATAATTTAGAATACATATATCAACACACTATCAAATGGATAAAATGAACAAAGAAGAATTTATAATAGATTAAAAAACATATGAAAATAATGAAGGATTAAAACTAAGAATAGTAATTTCTAATTTAGGAAGAAGATATAAGAAAATAAGTGAACATTTATATTTAATGTTAGAAAAAGAAGAATTAAAATTAGAAGATAAATTAACAGCTATGGTAAGAATAGCAAAAGAAAATGAAGAAATAAATAGGAAAAAAGAAATAAATAAAATAAAACAACACACTACAGAAGAAATACAAAAAATAGAAAAAACTAACAATAATAGGATTGCTGAATTAGAAAAAGATCTACAAATACTAAAAGAGCTGCATGAAAAAAGACAGAAAGAAAAAGAAGAAAAGGACGGGACGACCCGGTTCATACCTACTCCGTAGGTGTCGAGGAGGGGGGGGACCACCTGGCCTGACCTACGCGTCCTCACCCCAGCTTTTCTGGAGGGACGTTTCGAACCCCCGACCTTGGCACACCATGGTAAGCAAGCTTGCCGCTGAGCCAGAGTCATCCCTCAAAAAGAAGAAAAGGATAAATAACAAAAACTATTAATTGAGATAAGTATATTTAGAGAAAAATTAGAAAATAAAGAATTAGAAACTAATGAAATAGAAATAAATACAATAGATGCTGAAGAAACAAATAATTATGATTCGGAAGATAGCGAAACATATTCAAAAATCTTAACAATTATAGAAAAGATAGAAATTTATGAAAAATAAGAAGCAATTAATAAAGAAAACTTAGAAAATACAAACACGAAAATAAACAGTCTTGATAAAAAAGATGATGAAAAAATAATACCTAGTACATCAGAAATAAGAAAACCTACATATTATTATAAAAATAAGTTTAAAAAATATAACCAAAGGGATGAATATAACAAATGTACACTAAAACAAATAATTAATAAAAATTATAACTTCTTAGACCTAGATTGTGTAATAGATGTAGATAAAACGATACAAGTAGGGATAGGATATATAACAAAACAGTTATTAGACAATGGTATAAATGCAATAGATACACCAGAATATATAGAAAAAACACTAATAGGAACAACCAAATTATGGTTTTTAAATTAACTAAAAATAGTAAAAAGGTATTAAGAAATGATAAAGAAACAAAAGGAACAACAGTAACTAAACTAACACCTATAGACATATTGAAAAAATATGAAATAGCTATAAGACATGAATTTAGCAGTATGGCAACAGAAGAAGAACAAAACAAAGAAAAAGATAAAATAGAAATTTAATGTCAAAACTAGCAATATGTAATATGTGTTATATAGATGAATATATGTGTACATTTAAAGAATACTATTATAAGGGAGCATATAATACAGAAGAAAGTAAAGAAGTTAGAATATTATATTTTAGTAAATTACCTTAACCATTTAGTTTAAAAATAATAAAGAGTTGGGATGAAGCAAACATAGTAGATACTCTAGGAGCAAGAATAAAATTTCTACAATAATGGTATAGGAATATATGTGAAAAATACAGAGAAGAAATGAAAATGGAAAAAACATTAATAAGAAATTTAACATGTTGCAAAGATAAAATAGCACCTCAATTTGGATGTGAAGAAAAATATTATAAGAAAAGAAAAAGACATAAGAAATATAAGAAGTACCAAAAATCAAAATATAAGTATAAGAAACCAAGAAAAAGATATTATGTAAAAAATTATATATATAAAAGACCATATAGGAGAAAGAAATTTGTAAAAGAATGTACTTGTTATAATTGTGAAAAACTAGGACATTTAGCTAGATATTGTAAAATGCCTAAAGACCCCCAAAAGAAACAAATATCATAAATAAAGATAGAAAATGTAGAATATATGCAAATAGATTCTATAGATTACGAATTAGAAAGTGAAGATAGTATAAATGAAATTTTAAAAAACGAAACAGATAATGAAATAGATAGTGAATTAGATGAATCAAATAACTGGAGAAGATATAAAAATAATAACAAAGGAAGACTATTTAAATAAAGAAGGAACATATTATAAAATAATATTTGATAATAATATATTTGACCAAATAAAAGGAAAAGAATTCAATTTAAGTGTAGAAAAAATATTTAAAATACCAACAATAAAAAATATATTTAGTAGACGAAAAGAAGAATACTATGTATAAAGCCAAAAAGAACATGTAATAGACTGTAGATATGCAAAAGGTAGAACTAGTATACCACTTGTAACAAAAAGAATAATTAATAAAGAAATAAATGATATAAAAACTAAAGACCCAATTAAATATGTACACCTTGGAGGAACAGAGATATTACTAAAAGCATATTTTAGAGAAGAAATAGATACACCAATAGAATTATATTTAGCGGATGATAGAATTATAAAACCTATAGAAGAAAGTATAATAACCTCCATAAGAGGAAATTTAATATACCAAAAATTTAAATTTATAATCAGTGTGAATTATTTAGTGGTAATAACAAATAAAAACATAGATAAATCATTAGTATTATATTGCAAAATATCAGGAATAGAACTAACCCAGGAAGTAAAATATTTACAGCAATATTTAAAATTCTATATGTATTAACAACAAAACATAAAATAATGGAAAAAATAAAATTAATAAAATACAAATAGAAATTCTTTTTGAACAATTTGTAAAAACAATTGATAACAATGATTATAGTTACAAAGACATGGATATAAAAGAGGATTTAGAAATAATAAATAATAGAATAAGTACAACAAAAACAATAGCTTTGATACCATTTATAGGGGGTGCAGATCTATGTGGATAACTAACTTATGAAATAGATCTATTATATGTATAATGAATCTATTTTTCTTTGTGCGTGGATATTTCTTAAATTTTGTTTCAATATCATTTAATGATTTATTCTTTTCGTAATATGTATTCATTAATTTGTGTGGTTTATTATTTTATCCTGTAGTAATTGCAGAGTTACAGATTTCTGTATAATAATTTATTCTAATTGTACTGTAATGTATATCTAATTGTAGATTTTCAATGTTATTTATTATCTTGTGTTGTTCTTCTCATAGCGAGTTTTTTAAATTATATAAACTATCACATGTACTTTTTTTAAAATTTTCTAAGGTTTCTTCTATCCATATTAATTTTTCTTTTAGATTCTCCATTATTTTTCTAATTCAGTTTCTATAATTAATTTCTTTATTTAGATTATTTTGATTTTCTCTAGTTTTTCTAATATATTCTAACATCTCTTAATCTGAATAATATCCTTCTGGGTAATTATCTAGGTATAACTATTCTATCCAATTTATGATTTCAATTTCATAGTCTAATACTTTTTCTAATATTATTTTCTTAATATCTATAATTTCTATGTCTCTAAGTATATATAAGATTAAGACTTTAAGATTATCTATCATTTAAAATTGACTAAGTATTTTATTATAATATTTTGTAGTTGTTTGTTTTAGCCTTAGTAGTTCTTGCATATTTTTATTAAGAAATTCTATATATTTTATAGCTTTAGTTGCCATGTATTTGTCTAAATTTAGTTTCATCTGTTTTTCTATTAATTGTATGTTTCTCATATCTTTTTCCAAAAATTCTATGTAATTTATCATGGTAAGTATTTGTAAGAGTAGTTAGGTAGGTATGGTATGTAATTTACTCTAGTCATATAATATTTACCAAATGCTTTTTCTAATATGATTTTTCTTATATCTACTACTTTTATATCCTTAAGTGCATACAAAATAAGTATTTTAAATTTATCTACCATCACATCAAATAAATAATTATTCATTTCATAAAATTGCTATTTTCAAAATATTCCCTTCAATCATGTAAATAACAAAATATGGTCATCTTAGATTACTATATACTAGATTATTCTTAAATAGCATGTTCTTCGGTCACTATTAGCATGGTAATTTGGATACTTTTCCCTTAAACAATGCCTCTACTCTGGTTACTCTCCACCACGGCTTCTTGTCTTATTGGTTTCACCTTTAGGATGGCATAGTTCTCAGGGATTTTTCTCCGTTTCCACTTTGCTAATAAACTTCTTAACATATTATTCTTCGAATAATTCTACTATAAAGTAACTAATATGAATTTATTTTATCATATCATGATTGTTGGGAATTATGAATTTAGCTATTCATAATCATAAATAAATATACCTGTTCGGGTAGTTTTGATATTTCTGAGGTTTGTTCCTCCATAACTTTTTCCATTGAAATATATATGTTTTTTAATTAACTAAGCAAAATATTTGTTGCGGACAAGAGAGAGTATTTGTGCTTCAACACATGAAGGCTTGCTTTGCAATACCTTCGGTTCCTCTCATTTATAGAATGAATTTTTTACAAAAGTCTTTACATTACTTACACGTTTTCTAAAAATCCTAAAAAGTCTCCTTATGGGACAAGAATAAGTGACATAGCCTAAAAGGCTAAAAGGCTAAAAAGGCTACAAGAATTAATGTTATAACCTTAAAAAGTCAAAAAGGCTAAAAAAAAGGCTAAAAATTTATACAATAATTTTACGTAAAATTTAATATCTTGTCTTCCATTATTACTTCGTTGATATCTTCTCGTTGTCGTAACTGTTGTTTTTCCATATCTCCATTATTGCTTCTTATCTTATCTTCCAGCCGGCATGCTTATCTTCTTGATTCTTTTATTCTAGGTGGACTTCTGGGATAATATTATCTTCTCCATTACATCTTGAACATTGATGGTCTGGATATTTATGTCCAATTATCTTGTAATATCTTGTCAATAATCCATCTGAAATAAATCCTTTCTTAATTGCTCTTGCAGTAGATTGTTTTTCTGGGTTAAGTAATGTCATTATCCATTGCCTAACATCTTCCATATCTGCTTGTCGTAGTTCTTTTGAATTTGAATAAATCATCTGATGGTCTCTCGAATAATAGCTCCATATTGGGTTTCCATTAGTATAATTATTTGCTAATTCTTGAATAATTGTAGCTAGTCTAATGAGTCATTTATTTGCGCAGAAATCTGGTATCTCAATTCTGGGTATCTCTGGCTCCTGTGTAATATCTTTCGGTATAATCATATCTCTGGTTAGTCCTATTTTTACAACTTGTATAACTGATTTTATTTCGTCGTATAATATCTCTGCTGGTGCAGTATAACACTTTATATAAAATAGATTTCCTTTTGTTATCCTTTTATAGGTGGTGAATATTTTATGTAATTCTTCCATAGCTATTTGTTCTTCTCCGTCTTGGGTGTATATGATATTTAATAATCCATAGTCAAAACAAGTTTTCACTAGGCTTGGGTTGGTTTTGAGTAGTGCAATTAACTTGTTGTAACCTTGTAGTTTTGGGGTTATATAATTTGTGTTTGGTTCTTTGATATTTGTAGCTCTGGGGTTAAGGTTTAGGAAAATTTGTACTCTATAGATATTTTCTATGTATTTTTGGGTTGTATAGTTGTAAACTTTTTTATCTTAGTTCAGACTATCTCGGTATGTGGTAATTTGTGGGGGTATGAACAAGGGATCTTTTTGTGTTTTTGGTATAAATGGTTTCTCAAATATCTTATTCATATTCATGTTCTGATATCTTTGTCTACTAACTCCTCTGCTTGTACCTGCAGAAGTAGATTGATAAACGTTATGGGTTTTATGGAGTGTCCCATCGTCTCCTACTAGCTCTGGAACTTTAATGTCTTCATTAGTCTTTAGCTTTTCTATCTCATTACCCATACCGTCCACTTTCATTGAAAGCGTAGTTACGGTGTTGAGTATTTTTTCTAGAGTATCTTCTTCTATTATATCAGTCTGTGTAGCTTTGTCTTGATATGTAGTCTACAATAACGTTTTTGTTAGTACTAATTACTTCAATTATTAATGTGAAATTTAATATATTCAAGACTAGTCTCCGAATCTCTTTTGTTGTAACTGAATTTTGTATTTTCTTTGTTAACCACCAGCGTACCTGTGTATTATCTGTTCGTACAATAAATTTGTTATATATAATATATGACTCAAATGCTAACAAACATTTATATAATGAACATAATTCTTTTCTATTTATTTCCTATTTTATTTCTGTTTCAATGAACGTTCTTGAGTAGTATCTATAATGGTGTTCTAATTTTTCTGCTTCATATCGGTATTTAAGTACTCCTCCATAACTACATTTACTAGCATCTACTTCTACTATATATATAAATTTTTTATTTTCATCTAGAAATTGTAGTTTTGGTAATTCTTTAAAAAGTAATTTTATTTTCTGAACTTGTTTTTTATCTTCTTCATTATAGTTATATTCTACATCCTTTTTTAATTTTTTCTGTAGTGGTTTTAAAGTTTCTGCTAATTTAGGAATATATTCTCTTACTTGGTTTACTAATCCTAAAAATGATTGTAATTTCTTTTTTGTATCTAATTCTTCTTTTGAATTTATTATGGTTTGTACTATATGTTGTTGCATTTTTACTCCACTCTTATCTATTTGTATTCCTAAAAGTTCTATCTGATTTTTCAGAATTTCAGCTTTCTTTTCACTTAGACTTATTCCCAATTTTTCTATTATTTCTGTAAACTGTCCCAATAATTTTAAAAGTTCTTCTTTAGTTTTTGTATATAATAATATATCATCTATGTATATTATACAATTAGATAATTGTTTAAAATAACTATCCATAAAATGTTGATATCTACATGGTGCATTTTTATATCCAAATGGTAATACGTTCTATTCATAAAATCCTTGTGGTACCGTAAATGCGGTTAATTCTTTAGATTCTTCTTCTAACTTTAAATGGTAAAATCCTGATTTACAATCGAATTTGCTAAAATAATTATATCCCTGTATTTGTCTTATTTTTAATATCTTATTTGGTATTGGATAATTATATGTCATAGTTTTTGCATTTAAATTTCTATAGTCAAAAACCATTCTACTTTTTTCTCTTTTTTGTTCACTATGTTTATTTACTATAAATGCTGGACTATTATGTTTACTATTATTTTTTTGTATATATTGTTTTTCTAATAATTCTTCTATATGCATTTTAAATTCTTTTAAATCGTAAAAATTATATGTTAATGGTTTCTGGGTTATTATGCTATTTTTATCTATTAATTCAATTTTTATAGTAGTTTTATGTTTTTCCCATCCTTTTAATGGATCTTCACTATATAATTGTTCTAATTTTTTCTTAATTATTTCTATCTTATTTATTGAAAATATAGTTATTTCTGTTTTATTTATTGAAAATACTACTAGTTCTATTGTATCTTCAGTATTTTTTATATTTTCTAACTTTTGTGTAATTTTTTCACTCCCTTTTATCCAATCAGTTTTCTTTCTTATTTTATTATTCACTCTTTTTGCTCTCACTTTCTGTTTACATGGTGATGTAAACCACCAGTCTGTTCTAGTTATTATATGTGGGTAATTTATCTAAAAACGGCATTCCTAAAAGTATATCTTTTGATGTTAGTTCATAATTATAAATTTCTTCTATTGTTAATATCTTATCCCATACTTGTATTTTTACATTCCTAGCTTTATAAGTAATTAAGCTTCCTTCATTATTAAATCCTTTAACTATTATTGGTGTTTTTAATTTATCCATTTACTTTCTGGTAAGCAATTATATCTACATAAATTAGCTTCTGCTCTTGTATCTATCATAGGCGTATAATATCTACTGTAATATCCTTCTACTACTATTTTCATTAATACATATATTTTCATTTTATGTTAAGGCTCTTCTTAAGAATAATTTCTCTTTGTTATGTTAAGGTTAATTGTGTATGTTCTATATTATATGGTTTTACTTGTTCTAGCCATTCTATTCCTAATATTATACCTGCTTTTGCATTTCTTCCTTTACTTCAAATTCTATTTTTATTTTTCTAATTCCCATTATTACTTCTTTTTCTGCTATATTTTTACTATTTATTAAACTTCTTGGTACATCTGGGCACATATCATTATCAGTTTTTATTTCTTCATTTTTTACTAGATATTTTGCTATATAATTTTCTTCTTGTCCTGTATTTAAGAGAATTAAATGTTCTTTTTCATTTATTTTTCCTGTTATGTAATATTGGTTTAAATTACTTGTTGAATTTATTTCATAACTTGTTCTTTTTGATGAGCTTGATGATTTTGGTTTTTCATCAGCTATTCTTTTCGTTGTACTTATTCTATCATTTACTATTTCTAATTTTTCTTCTATATCTATGTCTCTATAGCTATAATCATTATAATCTATTGTTTTTACAATTTGTTCGAATGAACTTTCTATTCGTATTTTGTTAATCTTATTTTTTCCTGTTATTTTATGTTTTGTTGTTAATATATATAAATTTTTGCATCTTGCTGTAAATATTTTACTTCCTGGGGTTAATTCTATTCCTGATATTTTCCAATATAATACTAATGATTTATCTATATTTTTATCTGTTACCGCTACTGAATAATTTGCACTTATTATAAATTTAAATTTTTGGTATATTAGATTTTCTTTTACGGCAGTTATTATGCTTTTTTCTATAGGTTTTATAATTCTATCATCTGCTAAATATAATTCTATTGGTGTATCTATTCCTTCTCTAAAACATGCTTTTATTAATATCTCTGTACCTCCAAGGTGTACATATTTTATTGGGTCTCCTTTACTTTTTATATCATTTGTCTCTTTATTAATTATTCTTTTTGTTACTAGTGGTATACTAGCTTTGCCTTTTGCATATCTACAGTCTATTACATGTTCCTTTTGGCATACTACATAATATTCGTCCTTTTTCCTAGTAAAAATATTTTTTATTGTTGGTATTTTAAATATTTTTTCTACACTTAAATCTAATTCTTTTCCTTTTATTTCATCAAATATGTTACTGTCAAATATTATTTTTTGTTCTGTTCCTTCATCATTTAAATATTCTTCCTTTGTTATTATTTTTATATCTTTTTCAATCATTTGATTCATCTATTTCACTATCTATTTCATTATCTGTTTCATTTTCTGAAATTTCATATATACTATCCTCACTTTCTAATTCATAATCTATATAATCCATCTGCATATATTCTGTATTATCTATTTTTATTTCTGATATTTGTTTATTTTTTGGATTTTTAGGTAATTTACAATCTCTAGCTAAATGGCCTAATTTTCCATAATTATAAGAAGTACATTCTTTTATAGATTTCTTCTTTCTATATGGTCTTTTGTATTTATAATTTTTTACATAATATCTTTTTCTTGGTTTCTTGCATTTGTATTTTTATTTTTTATACTTATTATATTTCTTATGTCTTTTTCTTTTCTTATAATATCTTTCTTCACATCCAAATTGGGGTGCTATTTTATTTTTGCAACATGCTAAATTTCTTATCAATGTTTTTTTCATTTTTAATTCTTCTCTATATTTTTCACATAAGTTTCTATACCATTTTTGTAAAAATTTTATTCTTTCTCCTAAAGTATCTACTATTTTTGTTTCTTCCCAACTTTTTATTATCTTTGAACTCAATGATTCGGGTAATTTATTAAAATATAATTTTCTTACCTCTTTACTTTCTTCTATATTATATGCTCCTTTATAATAATATTCTTTAAATGCGCAAGTATATTCATCTATATAACACATATTACATATTGCTAATTTTAACATTAAATTCCTATTTGTATCTTTTTCTTCATCTATTGTTGTCATACTACCAAATTCATCTTTTATAGTTGTTTCATAGTTTTTTAATAATTCTATAGGTGTTAGTTTAGTTGTTGTTGATGATGTTCCTTCTATAGGTTTATTAGTTCTTAATAACTTCTTGCTATTTTCAGTTAAATTTGAAAACCATAATTTCACTGTTCCTATTAGTGTTCTTTCTATATATTCTGGTGCATCTGTTATGCTTATATTATTATCTAATAATTGTTTTGTCATATATCCTATCCAGAATTGTATTATTT
Organism: Capsicum baccatum var. pendulum; assembly: GCA_030864225.1. NCBI lineage: Eukaryota > Viridiplantae > Streptophyta > Magnoliopsida > Solanales > Solanaceae > Capsicum > Capsicum baccatum. The sequence continues at coordinate 164,847,419 of CM061558.1, read as the reverse complement.
TTTCTGTATCTATTACACAGTCTAGGTCTAAAAAGTTATAATTTTTATTAACTATTTGTTTTGGTGTCCATTTGTCATATTCATTCTTTAGATTATATTTTTTAAACTTATTCTTATAATATGTAGGTTTTCTTATTTCTGATGTTCTAGGTATTATATTTTCATCTTCTTTTTTATCAAGAGTATTTATTTCTGTGTTGATATTTTCTGAGTTTTCTTCATTAATTACTTCTTGTTTTTCGTTGATTTCTAAATTTTTTGTATTTGTTAATATTTCTGTATATGTTTCACTATCTTTTGAATCATAATTATCTGTCTCTTCAGCATCTATATTATTTATTTCTAATTCCTTGTTTTTTATTTCTAATTTTTTCTTAAATTGATTTATCTCATTTAATAATTTTTGTTCTTTATCTTTATCTTCCTTTTCCTTTTGTCTTTGTTCATACAAATCTTTTAAAATTTGTAGTTCTTTTTCTAATTCAGCAATCCTACTATTTTAAGTTTCTTCTATTTTTCGTATTTCTTCTGTAGTTTATTGTTTAATTTTTTCTATTTCCTTTTTCCTATCTATTTCTTCATTTTCTTTTTCTATTCTTACCATAACTGTCAATTTATCTTCTAATTTTAATTCTTCTTTTTCTAACATTAGATATAAATGTTCACCTATTTTTTTATACCTTCTTCCTAGATTAGAAAATACTATTTTTATTTTTAATCCTTCGTGATTTTCATATATTTTTTCATCTATTATAAATTCTTCTTTGTTCATTTTATTGTGAATAGTTCATGTTGATACATATAAATTCTAAACTATCTATTTGTGATTCTAATTTTGATATTTCATCTTTTTGTGTATTTATTGAGTTTTCACTAACTCCGGCAAATATATTATAATGTAGTCTTTCTATTCTTATTTTTAATTCTTTATGTTTTTCAGAAATAATTTGTTTTAATTCTTTGTATTTTTGTACTTTATTCATTCAAACCATATTTATTATATCTTGATGGATATTTAAATCTAATTTTATCATAATTAGGTGGTATGTGTCTCATTCTTCTAGATTTTAAATGTATTATTAATTTTGCTTCAATACTAGATATTATGGTAATTAGGTAGAATAATCTTTGTGGGTTTTCTTTTGTTTTATTTAGACTTATATATTCTGAATAATTAATAATTGAAGATTCTTTAATTTTTCTAAAAGCTTCTCTGTTTTTAAATGGTCTTCTTAATTAATTCAATCCAACATTACTGCTGTATTTTTTAAATCATGAATAATAAAATATTTGAAATAAGTTGGTATCACAGTACCAAAATAAAACTGAAAATACTAAAGTCTAAATCTGAAAACTCTATAATCGTCTGAAAGCTTCTAAACTGTTTGAATAAGGAGTTGAAGGAACATGTCTCCAACTAACTCCCTAAATTGAAAATAAACTGAAATACTGGAATAATAAATGTGACGATCATGTCCTCTAAAGATGAGGAATCACTACTTACTGAAATGCTACTGCCGATCTGGAATCTGCACCTCAGAACCTATGGTGTAACATAAAAAGAAAGCACCATAGCGCAAATGCGTCAGTACAACTAAAGTACTAAGTATACGTAGGGGTAGGCTAAATGCATGGGGTTTATATGCATGAACATACTGACTAATATGAATGTAAGAATACATACATACATACATACATACATACATACGTAACAACTACTGAACTCATGGAGATACTGACTACTTGAGTTTAAACTCTGACAACATGAGTTTCATGATACTGAGATACTGAATGACTTATAACATGGATGACTGTATCTAACAGTCCTAATTCTGGGGAAAACTATCTGAGTTCCAAACTGTATCTGAACATCTAAGTCTGAGATCAGTCCTAGCTAACGAGTGATCTCTTAAACTGATAATGAGAATACTCAACTGAATTTGAGATTGAGATCAAGCCTATCTGCCGGGTGACCTCTAGATCTAATAATAAGCATTTGAATATGGGACCAAGCCTATCTGGGGGGATGGTCCAGGAATCAATGGAATTATCTGAGTTCCTTACTAAAATCGATGACTGTATCTGACAGTCCTGATTCCTGATTTCTACTCTGAAGACTGATATTAAAACTGTAATTGTAACTGTGACTGTGAGAGGTAGTAAACTAACCGACATGCCCCAATACTGTACTGGTAGGGTCCAATCTTTGCCCTGATTAGAAGGGTGTCAATACCGTGCCACGGGTAGAGACCTCTACTATGGTCAAGCCTCTCTGACGGGTGACCCTGAATAGAAAATTAAGCCTAAGGCAATATAATAGTCAAGTATAGCCTTAATCTGACGGGTGACTCTTGCCCTGCATTGGCTACGCAGTTCTGGAGTACAGGGATTGCTGCTAACGACTCTGCCTTTATAACAAGAAAATCGCCATCCCTGCACTCGCTCGGTGCTAGTCCCTACTCCTAACTGAAAGACTCTAAAAAGATTAATTGCACTGAACTGACTAACTGAACTTATTTATAACCTAATTAACTGAGCTGATAATATTTCCTTAGCTGAACTAAGCTGAATTCACTGAGTTCCATTGACTGACAGAAAAGCTACTTGAGATCTAAGGTCTGACTGAGAGTACTGAAACTACTAGGACTACTGAACTACTGAGATTTATGAGTTTTTCTGAGTCACATGACTAACTAAACTCTATGGAGCATAGATTGACTGAGGATGTCTTGAAACATGACACTAGCTTTAGGCACACAGCTATAGTTTTCGGGTATAAGTACCCCTAGGACATGATGGAAGGAAACTGACACACATGACTGACTTGATCATAAAAGTAGAGTCCACAATTCACAATATCATAAGTAAGGATTTCATAATAAGAATGATTCTCAACAAACTATCACATGATCGGGAATGCACACAACATGTATATACTTGCATAGCTTCAATAACATGGTCATTCCATATCACAACAATATCAGGAGCATCTCATACAACATCTTCAATTCAAGACAATAGCATGGGGATCATGTTGAACATAAACTTAGAACATTGAATAGTCATTTAGGACTTATTATGTCATAAAATCATGATTTCTATTCCCTTAGGTATTTTCATAAACACCTTACATGCACATCTTAGGCATAGGTGGATTCATAAAGATTAAAAATATTCAACCACCAATTTTACATATTTATACATTAAATACCATCATACCTCACACAAAACATACAAAGATCCTATCTTAGGCATCATCAAACTCCAACCACATGAACATCAACCACCAACAATAGAAACATCATAATACATAATTTAGAAGATGGTTCTTGAGCTTCATGGACAAAAGGAGTCCATGAATCAACTCACGCATACCTTAGAAGGAAGATTCTTGATGATTGACGAAGGAATTTCCCTGAAATTGGATCTTTAAGCTTAATTACGAAACCCTAGTTGTTTTTCTCTTTCAATGCTCTTGGATGATGAACTTAAAATTCTAGTAGGGTTGTAATGTAATTAGTAGCTATATATTTCATAGGGTTAGGTTTAGGGATGTGTAAGGAGTGTTAAAATACTTCATTACCCCCCAAATAACTCAAAATAGAGTGTTTAAGTCACTTAAAACCATAAGATATGTGCCGCATATGATATCGCATATATTTACATAGGTGCCGCATATGATATCGCCTATATCTACATAGGTACCGCATATGCTATCGCCTATATTTACATAGGCGCCGCATATACTATTGCATATGCTTTCCAGCGGCCATGTGCGATTGGTTAGGCGACACACTCTACTTCACAAAGCCATAGTTCCTAGCTCGGGTGTTGGATTTTGATAAAATTGGTATCGTTGGAAAGCTAATTAGATTCTCTATAATTTAGTGGGTAGAATTATGAAGAAATACCACATTAACATCGAGTTATACTCGTTCAAATATGACCCTTACGAAATCAAACACTAAAACTTGATGGATTCCAAAACTCTTAGCTTGTATTACCTTAAGTGACTCATATGAACATGCTTAACGAACCATAAGCTATATTATCGCTAGGATACTCATTGTAAGTAATGTACTCAAGTATGAATCACAGGATAGGAGATTTCATATGTAGGAAAAATGGTTTGTCTCTTAGCTTAGAAACATGCGGGGTATTACAGTATCTCCCCTTGGGAACATTAGTCCTCGAATGGAAATTAACTGAGGTGGGAGAGATGATAAGATAAAGTACGTACAAGACATACACTACTGAAACATGGGTTCATAACTGACATGACTAAAAGCTGAGTACAATATACTGAACATGCATATCTGATACATGGGAAGCTGATTCATGAATATAAGACTGAGGATTCTAATAAAGTGAGTTTTCTCAAAATGAGAATACATATCTGATGCACAACTAAAGGCTGAATCCATGCATATCTGATGTATGATTACATGACTGACATGATATGTAAATGTATGAGTGAAGATACTGATAAATAGTACTCTTGAAAGCTTGACTGATTATGCCATGGGACTTGATAACTAATTTATAACGGGAATATAAAAGCATCAAGAGAAGGTGGGGTATCTCCCCCTTGGGACACTATGTCCCTCTAGGAATGTTTACCTTGCTAAAATACTGGGGTGATGCATAGGGCATCTACGAACTAGATTATACCTAAACATTGGAGAGCTGAGACTAATGCATGATGCATGAACTGAACTAGACCTACTAATGTTATTGACTAACTCATGTGAAAACATAAGCTCAAACGAGTGCAAGATATCTAAAAATGCATACAATGATCATGAAAAACTTGTAACGTACCCGAATCTAGGTTGGGGAAAATTTCTGGATCATGGTGAGTCTGGAGTGAATAGAGTCTATTCTGACGCTGACCACTATTGGTGCTGGGATTTGAGACCTGCTCATGCGAATCTCTACCTTTCTGAGGTAACACTCTACACTCCCACATTCTGTGGCTTGGCTTACCACACCCAAAACATACCTAACTATTAGCTCTGCATGCGCCTAGATGATTCTTTCCACACTCTCCACAAAGCGGATAAGTACGCCCACTTCTAACACTACTCTGGGCTTTGGAGCCTGGCGCCCTACCATGACTAACATATCTAAAGTTAGGTGTGGGCACACTAGCTGAAGATGGGATAGGGGCTGAATTTTTTTGACTATGGTGAGAACAATTACCACCCTGTGACCCAGCCAAAGAAAAGCTGTAACTACCTGTTCTGAATCTCTTATTAGATCTCTCCCTCTCCTTAGACTTATTTGCCTCTATCTTCTGAGCATGCATCATTAACCTAGAAAGGTCCATTTCCCTATTAATCATAACTGTTCTATACTCTTTTAATACTAACCCAAACCCACCAGTCACAAACTTATTCATACTCGGTCTGGGGTTAGCTATCAAGTAAAGAGCATACTTAGCTAACTGGTTGAACTTAAGACAATACTCCTTCACTATCATAGAGCCTTTTCTAAGGTTCATAAACTCTTATACCTTACCTTCTCTCATCTCTAATGGGAAAAACTTATCTAAGAAGGTATCCTGAAATATTTGCCAAGTTATAGGAGTTGCATCTTCCCCTCTACTCTTCTTCCACAACACTACCCAATTATGAGCAATATCTTTCAGCCTATAAGACGCTAATTCCACACTCTCTTCCTCTGACACATGCATGATTTGGTTGATCTTCTTTACCTCTTCTAGGTACAGCTATGGGTCCTCACCTGTTACTGACCCAAAGAATTCTGGAGAGTTCATTCTCATAAAATTTCTAATTCTGGCTGCAACTGAATCCCCATCTTGATGAGGTGAGGCTGTAGTCTATCGATTTCCCTGAACACTAGTGATCACAGCCTGGGCTAGCACCTGAAAAGCTGCTCGAAATTCTACATGTGACACATTCTCATTCAAAGGATCTGCGGGCTGCGGGGCTGACTAATTCCTTATTCTCTTCCTGGGAGGCATGTTCTGCAAACAGAAGAGGAACAAGGATTAAACTGAGAGTTCAACTTGAGATTTTGCTCACTGGCACGATAAGAGTACTGAAAGACGGGAAACTATTCCTAAAACATCTTATAGCCTCCTGTACATAAATGTGATGTGCAACACACCCATGTACAAGACACTACTAGATGCGGCTTTCAGACTTCCTAGGACTCTATTGAACCTTAGGCTCTGATACCATGTTTGTAATGCCCCGATTTTCTATATCAGAATGCTACACGGTGTTCATGACACTGAAGGAACACAAGCTAATCCATGACTAATATCTGTACTTGTAACTGCATAATATACATATAAAATACGAAAACATAAACAAAGAGGGCGTAAGGTTCAATCTTGACTAATAAAATATCTGAAATAAGGTGGTATCACAGTACCAAAACAAAATTGAAAATACTAAAGTCTAAATCTAAAAACTCTATAATCGTCTGAAAGCCTCTAAACTATCTGAATAAGGAGTTAAAGGAACATGTCTCCAACTAACTCCCTAAACTGAAAATAAACTGAAATACTGGAATAATAAATGTAACGGTTATGTCCTCAAAATATGAGGAATCACTGCTTACTGAACTGCTACTGTTGATTTGGAATGTGCACCTTAGAACCTATGGTGTAATATAAAAAGAAAGCACCATAGCACAAATGCGTCAGTACAACTAAAGTACTAAGTCTACGTGGGGGTAGGATAAATGCATGGGGTTTATATGCATGAACATACTGACTTATATGAATATGAGAATACATACATACATACGTAACTTCACGGAACTCGTGGAGATACTGACTACTTGAGTTTGAACTCTGACAACATGAGTTTTGTGATACAGAGATACTGAATGTCTGATAACATGGATGACTATATCTAACAGTCCTAATTCTGGGGAAAACTATCTAAGTTCCAAACTGTGTCTGAACATCTAAGTCTTAGATCAGTCCTAGATAATGAGTGATCTCTGAAACTGATAATGAGAATACTCGACTGAATCTGAGATTGAGATCAAGCCTGTCTTCCGGGTGACCTCTAGATCTAATAATAAGCATCTGAATATGGGACCAAGACTATCTAATAGGATGGTCCAGGAATCAATGGAACTATCTGAGTTCCTTACTACGATCGATGACTGTATCTGACAGTCCTGATTCCTGATTTCTACTCTGAAGACTGATACTGAAATAGTAACTGTAACTGTGACTGTGGAAGGTTGTAACCTAATCGACATACCACGATACTGTACTGGTGGGGTCTAATCTTTTTCCTGATTGGAAGGGTGTCAATGCCGTACCACGGCTAGAGACCTCTAATATGGCCAAGCCTCTCTGACGGGTGACCCTAAATAGGAAATCAAGCCTAGGGCAATATAATTGTCAAGTATAGCCTTAATCTGACGGGAAACTCCTATCTTACGCTGGCTACGCAGTTCTAGAGTATAGGGATTGCTGCTAACGACTCTACCGTTATAACGAGAAAAACAACCATCCCTGCACTCACTTGGTGCTAGTCCCTACTCCCAACTAAAATACTCTAAAAAGATTAACTGTGCTGAACTGACTAACTGAACTGAACAGATTTATAAATTAATTAACTGAGTTGATAATATTTCCTTAGCTGAACTAAGCTGAATTCACTGAGTTTTGTTGACTGACGGAAAAACTACTTGAGATCTGAGGTCTGACTGAGAGTACTGAAACTACTAGGACTACTGAACTACTTAGATTTCTGAGTTTTTCTGAGTCACGTGACTAACTGAAATCTATGAGGCATAGCTTGACTGAGGATGTCTTGAAACATGACACTAGCTCTAGGCACATAGCTATAGTTCTCGGGTACAGGTACCCTCAGGACTCGATGGAAGGAAACTGACACACATGACTGACTTGATCATAAGAGTAAAGTCCACAATTAACAATATCATAAGTAAGGGTTTCATAATAAGAATGATGCTCATTAAACTATCACATGATCGGGAATGCACACAACATGAATATACTTGCATGGCTTCAATAACATGGTCATTCCATATCACACCAATTTCATGAGCATCTCATACAACATCTTTGATTCAAGACAATAGCATGGGGATCACGTTGAACATAAACTTAGAACATGGAATTGTCATTTAGGACTTATTATGTCATCAAAGCATGATTTCTATTCCCTTAGGTATTTTCACAAACACCTTATATGCACATCTTAGGCATAGATGGATTCATTAAGATTACAAATATTCAACCACAAATTTCACATATTTATACATTAAATACCACCATATCCTCACACAAAACATACAAAGATCCCATCTTAGGCATCATCAAACTCCAACCACATGACCATCAACCACCACCAACATAAACATCATAATACATAATTTAGAAGATGGTTCTTGAGCTTCATGGACGAAAGGAGTCCATGAATTAACTCACGCATACCTTAGAAGGAAGATTCTTGATGATTGACGGAGGAATTTCCTTGAAATTGGATCTTCAAGCTTAATTATGCAACCCTAGTTGTTTTTCTCTTTTAGTGCTCTTGGATGATGAACTTAAAATGCTAGTAAGGTTGTAATGTAATTAGGAGCTTTATATTTTGTAGGGTTAAGTTTAGGGACGTGTAAGGAGTGTTAAAATACTTAATTACCCTCAAAATAACTCAAAACGGAGTGTTTAAGTCATAAGATATGCGCCGCATATGATATCGCATATATTTACATAGGTGCCGCATATGATATCGCCTATATCTACATAGGCGCCGCATATGCTATCGCCTATATTTACATAGGCGCAGCATATGCTATCGCCTATATTTACATAGGATCCGCATATACTATCGCATATGCTTTCCAGTGGCCATGTGCGATTTGTTAGGCAATGCACTCTACTTCGCGAAGCCATAACTCCTAGCTCGGATGTCAAATTTTGATGAAATCGGTATCGTTGGAAAGCTAATTCGGTTCTCTATAATTTGGTGGGTACAAATATGCAGAAATACCACATTAACATTGAGTTATAGTCGTTCAAATATGACCCTTACAAAATCAAACACTAAAACTTGATGGATTCCAAAACTCTTAGATTGTATTACCTTAAGTGACTCATATGAACATGCTTAACGTATCATAAGCTATCTTATCGGTAGAATACTCATTGTAAGTCATGTACTCAAGTATGAATCACAGGATAGGAGATTTCATATGTAAGAAAAATGGTTCGTCTCCTAGCTTAGAAACATGTAGGGTATTACAGACAATTACAAGGATATAATTACTTTTGTAAATTTGAATGTAAATCAGGATTTTACCACCTAAAGTTAGAAGAAAATTCTAAAAAATTAATTGCATTTACGTTACCATAAGGATTTTATGAATGGAATGCGTTACCATTTGGATATAAAAATGCAGCAGGTAGATAACAACATTTTATGGATAATTATTTTAAACAATTACCTAATTGTATAGTATACATAGATGATATACTACTATATACAAAAACTAAAGAAGGACATTTAAAATTATTAGAACAATTTGCAGGTATAATTGAAAATTCAAGAATAAGTTTAAGTGAAAAGAAAGCTGAAATTATGAAAAATCAGATAGAGTTTTTAGGAATACAAATAGATAAAAGTGGAGTAAAAATGCAACAACATATTGTAAAAAAAATAATAAATTCAAGAGAAGAATTAGATACAAAAAAAAATTACAATCATTTTAGGATTCGTAAACCAAGTAAGAGAATATATACCAAAATTAGTAGAAAACCTAAAACCATTACAGAAAAAATTTAAAAAGGATGTATAATATAATTACAACGAAGAAGATAAAAAACAAGTATAGAAAATAAAAATACTTTGTAAAGAGTTACCAAAATTATAATTTCCAGACAAAAATAAAAAAAATTTAGAAGCAGATGCAAGTGAATATAATTATGGAGGAGTACTTAAATATAGATATGAAGAAGAACATTAGAACATCATTGTAGATACTACTCAGGAACGTTTAATGAAACAAAAATAAAATGGGAATTAAATAGAAAAGAATTATGTTCATTATACAAATATTTATTAACATTTGAGCCATATATTGTATATAACAAGTTTATTATACGAACAGATAATACACAGGTATGTTGGTGGTTAACAAAGAAAATACAAAATTCAGTTACAATGAAAGAAATTCGGAGACTAATATTAAATATATTAAATTTTACATTTACAATTGAAGTAATTAGTACTAACAAAAATATTATTGCAGATTACATATCAAGATAAAGCTACAGACTGATATAATAGAAGATGATGCTTTAGAAAAAATACTTAAAACTCTAACTACACTTTCACTGAAAGTGGACAATATGGGTAATGAAATAGAAAAGCTAAAGACTAATGAAGTTAAACTAAAGTCAGAAGCTATGACTCAGATAAATCAGCAGTATGCAGAGCTATGTCGATCGGAAGACAATAAAATTCCAGAGCTAAAAGGAGACGTTGGGACACTCCATAAAACCATAACGTTCATCAATCTACAATTGTAGGTACAATCAAATAGTTAGTGGACAGAGATACCAGAACATGAACATGAACAAGATATTTGAAAAACTATTTATACCAAAAACATAAAAACACCCCTTGTTCATACCCCCACAAACTACCACATATCGAGAACGTTTAAACCAAGATAGAAAAGCCTATAACCATATAACTCGAGCATACATAGAAAATATTCACAAAATACAGACTTATCTAAACCTTAACCCCAGAGCCACAAATATTCAAGAACCACACAAACTATATAACCCAAAAATTACAAGGTTACAACAAGTTAATCGCACTACCAAAAACCAATCCAAACTTAGTAAAAACTTGTTTTAGTTATGGTTTATTAAATACCGTATATACCCTAGAATAAGATGAGCTAACAACTATACCAGAATTATATAGAGCATTCGCCACCTATAAGAAAATAACCAAAGGAAATCTATTTTTTATAAAGTTTTATACCGCACCAGTAGAGATATTATATGACGAAATTAAACCAGTTATACAAGTTGTAAAAATAGGATTAACCAGAGATATGATTATACCAAAATTTATTAATCAACAGCCAGAAATACCTAAAGTTGAGATACCTGATTTTTATACAAATAAGCGAATTATAGGAATATCTACAATTATTCAGGAGTTAGCAAATAATTATCTCAATGAAAACCCTATGTGAAGCTACTATTCAAGAGACCATTTAATGATCTATTTAAATTCAAGAGAGCTACGACAGTCAAATATGGAAGAAGCTAGACAATGGATAATGACGTTGCTTAAACCAGATAAACAACCAACTACAAGGGCAATTAAAAAGAAATTTATTTCAGAAGAGTTATTGACCAGATTTTGCAAGTTAATTGGACACAAATATCCAGACCATCTATGTTCGAGATGTAATGGAGAAGATAATATTATCTCGAAAGTTCAACTAGAATAAAAGAAGATAAGGATGCCAGCTGAAAGATAGAAAAAAGATAAGAAGCAACGAAGTAATGAAGGAATAAAGACAAAGGACAAAGAGACAAGATAATAAAAACTAGAAAGTGACATGTATAGTTTTTTTGAATTTTTTTACGTAAATTATTTGTATAGTTTTTGACTTTTTGACAAAAGCCATTATTAGTCTAGTTTTAAGCATTAAATAGTTTTTGTCTTTTTATACTTTAAGTCCTTTTCTACTTTTGAAAAGAAAGACTTTTTGTAAAAGTAAGAATAGTATATAATTTACGTGTAAAGTAGGAATAGTAAATAGTTCATGCGTTTTCATCTTTTTAGAGATTATAAATATGTAAGCCATACGGCAATCTAAGGCAAGACTTTCATGTGTTGAAAGCAAGCCTTCTCTCTTGCATACAGAAAATTTTGAATATTTAATAAAGATAGGTATATTTTCATTTACAATTATGAATAGCTAATAAATTTTTGACAATCATGATATAATAAAATAAGCTCATGTTAGTTACTTTATAGTAAAATTATTCAAAGAATAGCATGTTAAGAAGTTTATTAGCCAAGTGGAAACGGAGAAAACTTCCCTAGAACTATGCCATCCTAAAGGTGAAATCGGTGAGGCAAAGAAGCCGTGATAGGGGAGTAACCAGGGTAGAGGTGCTGTTTAGGAAAAAAGTATCCAGATTACCATGCTAATAGTACCGAAGAACATGTTATTTAAGAATAATCTAGTATATAGTGATCTAAGATAATCATATTTTGTTATGTATATGGTTGAAAAGAATATTTTAAAAATAGCATCATATGAAATAAAATGACTACCTACTTATCTGATGGAATGATAGATAAATTTAAGATACTTTTCTTGTATGTACTTAAGGATACAGAAATAGTAAATATAAGAAAAATTATATACGAAAAGGTATTTTATTATAATGAAGAGTTATTCAATTCTATGGAAAACTTAAACTTATATAATGATAGCTACTGCTCATATTTAGATAGTTATTATTTAGATGAATATTATACAGATTAAAAATGTTAGAATATATAAGAAGAGTTAGAGAAAAATAAAGTTGGCTATACGAAGAAATTAATTATAGAAACTAGCTTAGAAGAGGAAGAAAACAATTAAAAGAAAGATTAATTTGGATAGATAAAACCTTGGAACAACTAGAATTAAAAGATAGTTTAGATTATGATTTAGACATAGAATTATTCATAGAAGAAAAAGACAGGATAATTAATGAAATAAATAACCTAGAATTTAATATCAGATATAGTACAATTAGAATAAATTATTACAGGGAAATTTGCAGTATTTCAACTACTATAGGATAAAATAATAAACTACGAATATTTAGAATATTGGAGACAAGATATAGAGCAAATAAGATTAATAGAAACACTTATGAAAAAGAATCTACTTGAATACATAAAAACTAAGAATATGGAACATATAGTATACCTTAAAAATAATATAGAAGAATTAATAAGGTTAAAACAAATAACTAAGGAATGCTATGACATAGCATTTCAATTAACATGATAGAACTAGTAAGTACTAGATATCTATGAGTTATTACTAGTTATCCAAATACAAGTTATCCACGCAAGTTACCCAAGTTATCCACACCCCCCTACAATTGGTATCAAAGCCATTATAGATAGGATATATAACAAAACAGTTATTAGACAATGGTATAAATTCAATAATAGAGAAGGAATAGATACACCAATAGAATTATACTTATAATAGAGAAAAATTATTGATAAAAAGAGCTTTGATATGATATGAAAATATATGTACTTATGAAAATAATAGTAGAAGGATATTATAATAGATATTATACACCAATGATAGATACAGGAGCAGAATTACCAGAAGACAAATGGGATAAGCTTAAAACACCAAAAGTAGTCAAAGGATTTAATAATGAAGGAAGCTTAATTACCTATAAAGCTAGAAATGTAAAAATACAAGTATGGGATAAGATATTAACAATAGAAGAGATCTATAATTATGAACTAACATCAAAAGATATGCTTTTAGGAATGCCATTTTTAGATAAATTATACCCACATATAATAACTAGAACACATCGGTGGTTTACAACCCCATGTAAACAAAAGGTAAGAGCAAAAAGAGTTATTAATAAAATAAGAAAGAAAACTGATTGGATAAAAGGAAGTTAAAAAATCACACAAAAATTAGAAATTATAAAAAATACTGAAGACACAATATAGCTAGTTATATTTTCAATAAATAAAGAAAAAATAACTATATTTTCAATAGATAAGGTAGAAATAATAAGGAGAAAATTAAGACAACTATACAGTGAAGATCCATTAAAAGGATTGGAAAAACATAAAACTACTGTAAAAATTGAGCTAATAGATAAAATAAAACAACAGCCTACAGAAGAAATACGAAAAATAGAAAAATAAATAATTATGATTCGGAAGATAGTGAAACATATACAGAAATCTTAACAAATATAGAAAAGCTAGAAATTAATGAAAGACAAGAAGTAATTAATAAAGAAAACTTAGAAGTTACAAACACGGAAATAAGCACTCTTGATAAAAAAGACGATGAAACAATAATACCTAGTACATCAGAAATAAGAAAACCTACATATTATTATAAAAATAAGTTTAAAAAATATAACCTAAGGGATGAATATCACAAATGGACACCAAAATAAATAATTAATAAAAATTATAACTTCTTAGACCTAGATTGTGTAATAGATGTAGATGAAACGATACAATTATGGATAGAATATATAACAAAACAGTTATTAGACAATGGTATAAATGCAATAGATTCACCAGAATATAGAGAAAAAACACTAATAGGAACATCAAAATTATGGTTTTTAAATTTAACTAAAAATAGTAAAAAGGTATTAAGAAATGATAAAGAAACAGAAGGAACAACAGTAACTAAACTAACACCTATAGACATTGAAAAAATATGAAATGGGTATAAGGGATGAATTTAGCAGTATAACAACAGAAGAAGACGAATAAAACAAAGAAAAAGATATAAATAGGAATTTAATGTTAAAACTAGCTATATGTAATATGTGCTATATAAATGAATATATGTGTGCATTTAAAGAATACTACTATAAGGGAGCATATAATATAGAAGAAAGTAAAGAAGTGAGAAGATTATATATTAGTAAATTACCACAATTGTCTTAAAAAATAATAAAAAGTTTGGGATGAAGCAAACATAGTAGATACTCTAGGAGCAAGAATAAAATTTCTAAAATAATGGTATAGGAATATATGTGAAAAATACAGAGAAGAAATGAAAATGGAAAAAACATTAATAAGAAATTTAGCATGTTGCAAGGTTAAAATAGCACCTCAATTTGGATATGAAGAAAAATATTATAAGAAAAGAAAAAGACATAAGAAATATAAGAAATACAAAAAATCAAAATATAAGTATAAGAAACGAAGAAAAAGATATTATGTAAAAAATTATAAATATAAAAGACCATATAGGAGAAAGAAATCTATAAAAGAATGTACTTGTTATAATTGTGAAAAACTAGGATATTTAGCTAAAGATTGTAAAATGCCTAAAGACACCAAAAAAGAAATAAATACCAGAAATAAAGATAGAAACTGCAGAATATATGCAAATAGATTTTATAGATTACAAATTATAAAGTGAAGATAGTATATATGAAATTTCGAAAAATGAAATAGATAATGAAATAGATAGTGAATTAGATGGATCAAATGACTGAAGAAGATATAAAAATAATAACAAAGGAAGAATATTTAAATGAAGAAGGAACAGAGATATTAATAAAAGCATGTTTTAGAGAAGGAAAAGATACACCAATAGAATTATATTTAGCAGGTGACAGAATTATAACCTATAGAAAAAAGTATAATAACTGCCATAAGAGGAAATTTAGTATACCAAAAATTTAAATTTATAATAAGTGTGAATTATTAAGTGGCAATAACAGATAAAAACATAGATAAATCATTAGTATTATATTGGAAAATATCAGAAATAAAACTAACCCCAAGAAGTAAAATATTAATAGCAAGATGTAAAAACCTATATGTATTAACAACAAAACATAAAATAACGGGAAAAAATAAAATTAATAAAATACTATAGAAAGTACTTTTGAACAAAAAATTTTTTATTACAATGATTATAGTTATAAAGACATGGATATAGAATATGATTTAGAAATAATATATGATAGAATAAGTACAACAAAAAGAATTGCTTTCGCAAAACTAGAATCATCAGGATCATCGAAAAGAACAAATTATGAAATAACTTCAACAGTTAATTTAACTCAATATTATATAACGGAAACAATAAATGAAAAAGAATATTTAATACTTCTAAATACAGGACAAGAAGAAAATTATATAGTAAAATATCTAGTGAAAAATGAAGAAATAAAATCTAATAGTAATATATGCCCAGATCTACCAAGAAGTTTAATAACTACTAAAGATACAGCAGAAAAAGAAATAATAATAGGAGTTAGAAAAATAAAAATAGAATTTGAAATAAAGGAAGATTCCCAAAAAACAGACATAATATTAGGAATAAAATGGTTAGAACAAGTAAATCCCTACAATTGGTGTGTCTTTTCTCTTGTACATAGAAAAGTTTGAATATTTAATAAAAACAGATATATTTCTAAGGAAAAGCTATGGATGAGCAAAACACAGATTTATCAAATCTACCAGAACAGGTATTTTTCATTTATAATTATGAATAGCTAAATTCATAAATTTCTGACAATCATGATATAATAAAATAAGCTCATGTTAGTTACTTTCTAGTAGAATTATTCAAAGAATAGCATGTTAAGAAGTTTATTAGCCAAGCGGAAAAGGAGAAAAATTCCCAAGAAATATGCCATCTTAAAGGTGAAACCGGTGAGGCAAAGAAACCGTGATAGGGGAGTAATCAGTGTAAAGGCGCTGTTTAGGGAAAAAGTATCCAGATTACCATGCTAATAGTGACCGAAGAACATGTTATTTAAGAATAATCTAGTATATAGTGATCTAAGATATTCATATTTTGTTATGTATATGGTTGAAATGAATATTTTGAAATAGCATCATATGAAAAAGAATGACTACCTACTTATCCGATGAAATGATAGATAAATTTAAGATACTTGTTTTGTATGTACTTAAGGATATAGAAATAGTAGATATAAGAAAGATCATATGGGAAAAAATATTTGATAAATATATCATAACTAGAATAAATTACATACCACACCTACCTACCTACTCCTACATATACCTACATGCCAAACCTATGCATCAACTATGATAAACTATGAATATTGGAAAATGGATATGAAAAATATACAATTAATGGAAAAACTAATGAAAACAAATTTAGAAGAATATATGAGAACTAAAAATATAAAATACATAGAATACCTTAATGAAAATATAGAAGAATTAATAAAATTAAAACAAACAACTAAAGAATATTATGAAAAAGCATTTAATCAAGCCTAAATGACAGATAATTTTAAAATATTTATCTTATAAATACTTAGAGATATACAAATCATAGACGTAAAGAAAATAATATGGGAAAAGATATGGAATTTTGAGGATGAAGATGAAGAGTTATCAAGTTCTATAGAAAAGCTACACTTATATAATGAAAGCTACTGTTCATATTTAGATAGTTATTATTCAGATGGATATTATACAGATTAAAAATGTTAGAATATATAAGAAGATTTAGAGAAAAATAAAGTTGGCTATACGAAGAAATTAATTATAGAAACTAGCTTAGAAAAGGAAGAAAAAAATTAAAAGAAAGATTAATTTGGATAGATAAAACCTTGGAACAACTAGAATTAAAAGATAGTTTAGATTATGATTTAGACATAGAATTATTCATGGAAGAAAAAGACAGGATAATTAACGAAATAAATAACCTAGAATTTAATATCAGATATAGTACAATTAGAATAAATTATTACAGAGAAATTTGTAGCATTACAACTACTATAGGATATAAAGATAAACTACGAATACTTAGAATATTAGAGACAAGATATAGAGCAAATAAGATTAATAGAAACACTTATGAAAAAGAATCTACTTGAATACATAAAAACTAAGAATATGGAACATATAGTATATCTTAAAAATAATATAGAAGAATTAATAAGGTTAAAACAAATAACTAAGGAATGCTATGACATAGCATTTCAATTAACATGATTGAACTAGTAAGTACTAGTTATCTACTAGTTATTACTAGTTATCCAAATACAAGTTATCCACGTAAGTTACCCAAGCTATCTGCACCCCCCTATGAGTTTGAGCATATCTTAGAATACAATACAAGGATAAAACTTGGATCCTTCACTAAAGGAGTGTTAGAAAATTATGATGTACAAACTAACACCCACACAATTAAAAAGAATTTGCTACAAATTGGCCTTGTTGTATTTGAGTCTACTGAAAGGCATTTGCTTTTTATCCAAATGAAAGACTCGTATTCCCTTAGGAGGCTGTTGGAAGGAGTCAAACACCTAGAAACTTTGATTTGTGTTAGCCATCTTTGTCAAGTCATTCACAACCTTGTTGGCCTCTATGAAGTAGTGGATGACTTTTAACATTAGCCTCTTTTATTGAATCTTCTCAGCATTGAAATTGAGCTTATAATCTTATTTCTTGTATCCTTTCATTATTTAAGAGACTGTCTTTGAATCAATTTCTAGTCAGAAGTGGCTAGTATTATTTTTTTTTAAAAAAAAGTAGTTAGCGCCCTAAAGCTCCCGCTATATGCAGGGTTTGGGGAAGGGCCCACCACAAGGGTGTATTATACTCAACTTTACCTTGCATTTCTACCAAACTGTTTTCAAGGCTTGAACCCGTGACTTGTTGGTCATGACAACAACTTTATATCACATAAAACAAGTCCTTCAAGGACTGTTCATGCTTCTTCCACGCAATAGGTGTATTTCAGAAGAGATGAAAAATCCATTACAAAGTCACATCTATCATTTCTCAATACAACTTTCATACCTGTATTGACAGTTGAGGAGCAAAAACTCTCATCTGTGTTCATCTTCAAAGCCTCACCCTCAATACTAGAAAATTGCCAAGAAATAGTGAGGCATCTTACCACTAGATTCAATTTGAGAAAATAGTCACAAAAGGTAAAACAGGGTAATTTCAAAGAAATTTTGGGGAGTTAATAACTCAAATGTTACACTTTTCTCTTAGAAAGCCACTCAATTTTTTTTCTTATTCCAAAGGTAACTCAACTTAGAATTCTTCTCTCAGAAAGTCACCCAACTTTAATTTTTACTTCAAAAGTCACTTAACTATGAAGATTTTACTTACAAAAGTCACTCAACCTATTTAATTAATTAACTATTAATTAAAATTTGTTAACATGAGATTTTATTTAAAATCAAAATTCTAAAAAAACTAAAAATTCATTTGAACAATATTATTACATATTCTCATGTTTAATCTATAACCATCTGAAATTTTAAAATATCATAAATAGTTTATATCAATTCACTTATAATGTTAATACTAATTTTAAAGATTTTTAGAATCATATTAATTTAGCTGATTAGATTTAATTAACTTTCAACGTGATACTTATTTATGAAATTGATTTTTCAATCATAATGTAATTTTTTGTAGTACCAATTGTATAATATACTGATGTATCAAATAAATACAATGAATTTCATTCCTAATAAGTTGACAAAAGGGAACGTTATAGATTTTAAACTAAAATGATATGATATAAAACATTAGCAAATGTTATTAAACATTAGTAACAGTATTATAATATATACACTACAACGAGGTAAAATTAACAGCAAAAATTGTACGATTAAATGATTGTGATTTTAGGATATTAATTGATGATTTGTATGATTAAGTATGAGAGAAGTATCTATTACCCTCCTGAACTTGTCACGTTTTATTCATGGTACACCTGAACTTTGACTTGTCCTAACACAACTAAAAAGAGGAAAAAACCGACCACAAAAACCGACCACAAGTGGTCGGTTTTCCCCAATTTCCGACCACCAAATCGACCAAATTGTGTGGTCGGTAAAGTAGTGGTAGTTTTTTAAAAAACGACCGCAAGTGGTCGTTTTTTTTTTAAAATATATATTTTTAAAATTCATTATTATTTTATTAAAATTGAAAAAGTAATTTTAGGAAGAAAAAAACCCGACCACAAATGGTCGGTTTAATATTAAAATTAATTATTCAAAAAATTAATTTTAGAAAAAAATTCAAAAATCGACCACCTGTGGTTAGTTTTTCTGGGAATATTAAAAAAAATCAAAACCCAAATACAACATGCTACAACAACAATGCAATACAACAGTAACCAAATGTAAATACAGCAGCAACAACAACAAAAAACCAAATGTAAATACTTTCAAAAGTGTACAACACATACAAAATGTCCAACAAAAGCGAGTATAAAAAAACTACAACAATAGTTTCAAACAACAAAATATCTAAATTCAAAGTACAACACATACAAAAATAAAAAAAACTAAAAGTCATCATCACCGAATTCGTCCTCGTCTTCCATATCTTCATCCATGCTGAAATCATCCAGGGGACTAGACCTTTTGCAGCCCGAACTATATCACCAGGACACGGAGAAATAACCCCTGCAGTCTGAATGATAGGGCTTAACTACTGCTGCAGCATCCTGATTTGTGATATTGTTGCCTCATCCGTCTTTTTCTACCTCTCTCTCTATGCAACAAGCTCTTTAGTGAGTTTCAAAACCGTATTTTCTAGTCTTTCAATGGTTTCTCTATCAACTGAAGAGCTTGAGTATGTAGCGCCGGATGAACACCTAGTATTATCGCCAAACAAACTTTTATGGTATTCGTAGAAATGACCTCTATTTGCAGACCCCACAACTTTTGCCCAGAACTCCTCCTCCACATGTTGGGGGATTAGGTCACCTTGACTTTTAGGAGGCTGACTACTACGATACTCACCAATAAGACGTGTATATTCGTCCAATATTCAAAGTAAATTTAATATTAAAAGTCAAAAAATATTAAAGTAGTTATAATTAAATAATATCAACTTTGAGAAAAAGATTCCTAAATTCAAAATTTGTTTCTTACGTGGACAACTTTTGCACGAGCTTCAACCCAGATATCTTCATTAGTCGGGTTCTTTTTTTTTTTCAGATGAGTCTCCTCAAATAGCTCATCAACTGGTATTTCCCTACCCTTTTATTTTTCCTGCATATGAAAAAATTATCAATCTTTAAATAATAAAAAAATTTAAATAGAAACAAATAATTTAAACTGTAAAAGTTACATACCATTTTTTCCAGCACAGCAAGAGTACTTCTGGCACCCGCAGTATGTAGGGAGCCACACTTGGATGATGCCCGGGCATTCTTTCCTTTTTTCCCTCTACAATTGGAAATCCTTGCTACTCCAATGGCGAAGATACTATTGCCATACGGCTTCAGGAATCCACTTAGGTTTTACCAATTTGGATCGGGCATAATCCAAGAGACCGTTAAATCTGGATCTACATCTTATGAAAATGTTCCTCTTTATAAGAAATGTTTTTGCATCATCCCACCAGTAAAATTTCTACAACAAAAATATAATATTCAATCTTTTTTTCTAATAAAGTGTTATTAAGTAGTCGATATGTTAAATCCTTAGCTTAAACTTTTCAAACAATTTTTCCCTGTCAATTTCTGGAACCTTTTGCCAGCTGGTCCAATAGCTGTTTAAGTGCCAAGAAATGCGTATTCGCGCCTTTTGTCCAACTCCATCATCCGGCCTAAACCTACAACACAAGATCAAATAGTAATTTCATAGAGCATAATAATATAGTAATGAAAAAATGAATAACGTTATTATATTTAGAAATCTTACCCTCTCGCAAATGGAACAAGATAAATCCTCCCAGAATCATCTCTGTCTCCTGGATGCCTAGTAAGTGATGGTGGATGCACTAGTGTGAGCGGATCTGAAGAACCAGATGGAGGAGGGTATTGATGATGGTAGATGTCTGGATGGTCCAGTGGTCGTCCTATAGTACTGTGCTGGTGGTGGCATGGTCATAGGAGCAGAATGAGTCAGTGTAGACTATGAAGTGGCCCCACATGTGTAGGAGTAGGTATCAAATCCTCGAACAACCTAGAATATGAGGGTCATGCTGTCGCGTCAGCAAACCAACCCTCAGATATATGAATACCTGTCAGTCATCTATAAGGCGGAGGTTGTCTTTTCTTTTTTGGTTCCATAGTATCAACTTTTTCCTTACCTTTGTCACCTCTGCCTGACATCTAAATTATGTTAACAAGTAGTTAGTTCCTACAAAATGAATATATAAGAAAACATTCCAAGTAACTAATTGCAAGTTACTAATTCACATTTCAAATCGCTCCAACAACACGGGATATAGACAAGAATATTTTTATTACTATATAAATCATGGACTCTAGGTTAGCATCTTTCTTATAGTATAACATGCAACCATTTTCACAACAATCAATTCTAACCGAAGAGAGACCTAACTTTGACACCAATCTTTTTGCCTTGTAGAAAGAATCAGGAACCTCCAAGCCGGGGTCAACTAACTCTTTAATAAGGTCTATCATTGAGTCCATTCCTCATTCAAAAATATTCCATTCATACTTAATACTTAATAATCTAACAGTAACAGACAAATGAGAGTGCGAACACCCGTCAAACAAAGGATGACTAGCAGCATATAATTGTTCATAGAATTTGTCCGCTTCACTATTAGGAACATCGTCGACATTTTCCTTAAAGTCGCCTCCGTGTTGCACCCCAAAACCATCGTTCACCATTTCTGTCATCCTAGTATCCTGATATTTATTTTGCGCTGCAGACCTACTACTTTCTCCAGCAACAAAGTTAGTTTGCACAACATCACCATGAGTACCACGCAATCTTAAAAAGTCCTCGTGAAACCCCTTTCTATAAAGATGTTCCTTTACAACTTCTTCACTTACAAGATTTATACCATCACATCTAACACAAGGACAACGAATAGCCATAAAATGTGTCCAAACATCAAGTGTCTTAGCATGTTCAACAAATCTTTTGACACCTTCAACAAATTCCTCCCTAATACCCATTCTATTATCATTGTTCTGTTGATATATCTAGCTATAATTAGGTTCCATCTACGCAATAAATCATATTCAACTAATTAGATCAAATCACAAAAATTCAATGAAGTCATCTTAATGATTTTCAAGAAACTAATACACTTACTACCAAAGCACATTCAAAACAAAAAAATCCCTTTTAAAGTTCCTACACTTAACCATTTTCAAGAAACTAATTCACAAACCAAACCACATTCAAAACAAAAAAATTCCCTTAAAAGTTCCTACGATTAACCATTTTCAAGCAACTAATTCACCTACCAAAGCATATTCAAAACAAAAAAAATTCCCTTAAAAGTCCCTACACTTAACCATTTTCAACCAACTAAGTCACATACCAAACCACATTCAAAATAAAAAATTATCCTTTAAAGTCCCTACACTTAACCATTTTCAACCAACTAAGTCACCTACCAAAGCACATTCAAAAAAAAAAAATCCCCTTTAAAGTCCCTACACTTAACCATTTTCAAGCAACTAATTCACCTACCAAACCACATTCAAAACAAAAAAGTCTCATTTAAAGTCCCTAAACTTAATCATTTTCAACCAACTAAGTCACCTCCCATATCACATTCAAAACAAAAAATTTTCATTTATAGTCCCTACACTTTACCATTTTCAACCAACTAATTCACCTACCAAAGCATATTCAAGACAAAAATATCTCCTTAAAAGTCCCTACACTTAACCATATTCAACCAACTAAGTCTCCTACCAAGCCACATTCAAAACAAAAAATTTCCTCTAAAAGTCCCTACACTTAACCATTTTCAAGCAACTAAGTCACCTACCAAAGCATATTCAAAGCAAACAAAAAATCACTTTCAAAGTCCCCACACTTAACCATTTTCGACCAACTAAGTTACCTACCAAAGCACATTCAAAACTAAAAAAATCCCCTTAAAAGTTCCTACACTTACCCATTTTCAACCAACTAAGTCACCTACCAAAGCACATTCAAAGCAAAAAAAATCTCCATAAAAGTTCTTACACTTAACCATTTTCAAGCAACTAATTCTCCTACCAAACCACATTCAAAATAAAAAAATTCCCTTTAAAGTCCCTACACTTAACCATTTTCAACCAACTAAGTCACCTACCAAACCACATTCAAAACAAAAAATTTCCCTTTAAAGTCCCTACACTTAACCATTTTCAACCAACTAAGTCACCAACCAAAGCACATTCAAAACAAAAACAATCCCCTTAAAAGTTCCTACACTTAAACATTTTTAAGCAACTAATTCACCTACCAAACCACATTCAAAACAAAAAAAAGTCCCTACACTTTACCATTTTCAAGCAACTAATTCACCTACCAAAGCACATTCAAAACAAAAAAATCCCCTTAAAAGTCCCTACACTTAACCATTTTCAACCAACCAAGTCACCTACTAAACCACATTAAAAACAAAAAATTCTCCTTAAAAGTCCTTACACTTAACTATTTTGAAGCAACTAAGTCACCTATCAAAGCACATTCAAAACAAAAAAATCTCCTTTAAAGTCCCTACGCTTAACCATTTTTAAGTGACCAAGTATCAAAATAAAACCACATTAAAAATATAAATCTCCTTTAAAGTCCCAACACTTAACCATTTTCAAGTGATTAAGTCACCAACCAAACCACATTGAAAATAAAAAATTTCTTTCAAAGTACCTACACTTAACCATTTTCAAGTAACTAAGTCACCAACCAAACCACATTAAAAAAAAATCCCCTTCAAAGTCCCTACACTTAACCATTTTCAAGTGACTAAGTCACCAAACAAACCACATTAAAAGAAAAACTCCTTCAAAGTCCCTACACTTTACCATTTTCAAGTAACTAAGTGACCAACCAAACCACATTACAAAAAAAATCCCCTTTAAAGTCCCTACACTTGACCATTTTTAAGTGACTAAGTCACCAAAAAAACAACAACAAGACCAACAAGATGTCAATAACAATGCTAGTGAATCAAACAAAGTCACACACGGCTTCACTAGACTTCAATATGAACAATAACAAGAAAATAACAACATTGCTAGTGAATCAAAGAAGGCCACACACGGCTTCACTAGACTTCAATATGAACAATAACAAGACTTAATTATAAGAAAATAGAGACAAATCAACTTACCTTTGCTAGGTATAAATTAAAGTGAAAGAGATAAGCGGTCACAAAAAAAAATAGCAAAGTAATCCTTTTATCGAATTTAAAATCTGTCAAATAGTAAAATTATTACAAAGAATACTCTTTCGCTTAAATAATTACAACAATTTAGTAAAATAAATATCCAAACCCTAGAACTCAAACCACAACCATTTAACGAAATTAACACTAAGATATTTATATGTAGACCTTTAACATTTTTAGATATTAAAAAATGAGTTAGTGGATACAAGAATAAGCTAAATTTAGTTAATAAAAGTTAATTGTTACCTTGCCCGAAATTGAAACTTAGGATGGAATAGTTCTTTGAAAATGGATTAAAGCCAAAATTGAAAGTTAGGATGGAGTAGAAACTTCCTTGAAAGAGATTGAACAATGGATATTTGGAGTTTATTGTTAAAGTGTGAGATTTGGAGGTTTTTGGAGTTTGGTTGTTGTTTTGGACGGGAAATGGGTGAGGTTTTGGAGTGATTTTGTGTTTTATTATGTATTACGGGTCGGGTCAGGTCGGATCGGGTTAAAGATTTATATTTTTTTTAATTATTAAGAAAACCTACCACATGTGGTCGGTTTTCGTAATAATTTTAAAAAATTATTTTTGTAATTAAAGTTTAATAAATTACAGTTAATAAATTAATAAATTACAAAAATAAGTTAATAATTAAAATTATTTTTTAACAAACTAAAATTTTAATAAATTCGATAATATTTATAACGACATTCAATTAATTTAAAACAATTCGTGTATATATAAATACACAGTACATACACTATGTAGGGTACCGGGACAACATCCAATTAATTTAATACAATTCGTACATATATAAATCAGATAAGTAGTTATTTTATCATCACATTAACACGAGTAGTATATTTTCTCAACCGTATAATAATATCAATGAATTTTGCAAATTACGATAATTTTTTGGTTAATTAGCTTTTAAATAAGATATTATATATATATATATATATATATATACACACACACACACATATATATACCTCGTAATACTATTTTTACGTTATTACAACTTCAACAACATACGCGTAACTACATTGACCCAAAGTAGTATATCTACTTCCTCAATAGTATAATATATATTAACGTATCATTCAAACTATTTTGATATGTAGATTCAGTTATCTATCTTTCGATTACTACATACATCACTAGACGAGATATACATATATATACATATATTCAATTTTCTATCAGGTTTCACATACGTACTATAAACATCACATACACGATTATACTACCCCATAATAATATACTACGTATTTCACAAATACTCAGATGAATTATAGATTGGATTATCATATGTCATTAATATACCTTCACTGTATAATATGTATACACTATATATATATATATATATATACATACACAAATATACACACAATCGACTATATCAAATTCTAATTAAATATGTACTATATATATCACATACGTACACAAGTATATTATCCAATAATATAATGTGATGTATTTATATATATAAACTCTTGAATGGGTATATATATATCTTATCCACAAGTATATTACCTTATAATAGAACACGTTCATTATATTCTGATGAATTATCGGTTATATATTACATTATTATGACTGAAACAGTAACATAATATCATTATCTCAATGGTATGATATATATATATATATACACATATTCATTATACAAAGATTATGCATGTTTAACGTCATTTAATGTATATACGAAGGAAAATATTTATTTTATATATTAAAATATAAGTAAAATATAAAGATTATGTTTAACTAAAGGCGGACCTACCTTGGCAGTAAAGGGTGCACGTGCACCCGCTAGCCTCGAGAAAAATTGTAATACCCCATACGTTTACCTAGCTTAAATTTGTTCTAAAAATGTCAAAGACTTTCTTTAAAGATGAATCCACTTTTATACATGTGGAATTTTAATATTTTGACTTTATATTATGTGGGAAATTGAATAAGATTTTCGTCGATACCAAATTTGCCCAAATCTGACACTCGGACGAAGAGTTAGAGCCATTTTAGTAAGACAGTGTACCACTTGGTAATTTAGTGCATCACGGAGTCAGCCAAAATGGAAATTGTCAAAAACCAGTGAGCCTCCGCGATATTGGTGCATCGCGCCAAGGCTCAATTTCAGATTGTCAATTTCTAGTGTACCAACGCGATTTCATCGTGTCGTGGTGCCATTTCAATTTGCAACCAAGGTGGAAACGCGATTTCCACTGTGTCGCGCCACCAACCAGTTTCCCAATTACCCAATTTCCAGTGAGCTGATGCAATTTCACCACGTACTGCTAGCATGAAAATTTGGGTTTTTTTTTCAAGTTCCGTTATTTAATTCCAGGGACTATTTGGTAATTCTCCAAACCCCAAATCAGCCTATACACGACATTAAACCCTTAAAAGACCTATTATCTTATTATTTACTCACATCTCTCAAGAAATAAATCACTCTCTGTCAAAGATAGTTAAAAAAACCTAGTCACAAGAAATCTAAGCAATCTCAAGAATCTCTCTAAGAGTCTCCAAGAACTTTAAGAATATAGATTTCTAGGTATGTTAGATGTTGATTCTTGGGTTCCTTCCACCTAAGAAATTCAAGAATCCTTTTCTAAATTCAAATATTATATATTTATGAGTTTTCATGATTCATGTGAATTGAAATTAAAGGTCATGTTGTGATTGAGTTTTAATTCATGTTTTGTTTACAAAGTTCTAAGCTTTGATCCTAGCATATGATATTTATGTGATGTTCATGATAAATCCCCTTCAAGATGCATGTTGATTGATGTAACTATATTAATTAGGTGTATTGAATAAAGTATGCTTCCCCTATGTTTGATAAAATGCTTATGTGAAGGAAATAGTCATTATAGCATGCTGACAAGAAATCTCCAATTGTGTATATGTTAATGCATGCCAAGTGTTTGTTGAAAGCCCTTAGTGAATGAATTATGATATGTTGCATCCATTCTTACTCATGTGCATTCCATATTGAATGAATTATGAGATAATAGTATGCATTCCCTATACATTTACATGTTTAAGACTTCCAAGTGATTGAAGAGATGCCTCATTGATTGTGTTGTGCATGATAGCCTATTGCCATGTTATGTGTGAGTTGTCCTATCTTGTATTATTTATGTTATTGAGTCCTGGGGGTATTTATACCCGACAAATTAGTTGCTTGTCTAGAGCCAGTGTTAGTTTCATAATAATCTCAGTCATGCCATGATTAGCAGTACTCTCAGTTAGTTACGAAACTCAAAACTCAGACAGTTATAGAACTTAGGAAATCCAAGTATTAGTAGCATTCCAACTTCAGTTCAGTAATTGATTTAGAACTCAGTAATATTCCGCCAGTCAACGAAACTTAGTGAATTCAGTTTATCTAAGTCAAGCAAGTATGATTAGTAGCAGTTCAGTCAAGCCTAGTATGAATTAGTAATCAGTTCAGTGTCTTTCAGTTAGGAGTAAGATTCAGCACCAAGCGAACCTAGGGATGGGTACTCACCTGCTAGATAGGACTGAGATTCCTAAAAGCAATCCCTAAGTTCTAGAATTACGCAGCCAGCGCAAGTATAAGATGTCACCCGTTAGATAGGACTGGCATACTTTGGGATAACCCGCTAGTACAGGAATGGTCTCACGGGTCACCTGCTAGATTAGGACTGACCCCATTGCAGTCGTCTTTACCTGTGGCACGGTACTGACACCCTTCTAGATAGGGTTACAGGTTGGACCACACTAGTTTAGATTTGAGGCATGTCGATTAGATGACTACCTCCCACAGTCTCAGCTTCAGAATTAGTCTTAGTAAAAGATGTCAGCTTAGTAGCATAGATTCAGGACTGGTAGATATAGTTACTCATTAGTATTATCAATGGATTTAGAGATCACCCGCTGGATAAGAATGATCTCAGATTTAGGCAAGTAGTATCAGTATCAGTACCAACATATTCAGAAATCACACGTTAGATAGGACTGATCTCAAATACAGTCAATTAGTATCAAGTACTATTAGATACAGAGATTACCCGCAAGATAGAACTGATCTCAGATTCAGTTAATCATCTTCATTATAAGTATATTCAGAGATCACCTACTAGATAGGATTGATCTCAACCTCAGTCAATCAGATATCAGTATCAGTAGACTCAGAAATAAAAAATCCAGTTATTAGAATTCGGTATTCAGTGTTCCTACGATTTTTGTTTTAGTTTGTGCTTTCATGCATGTATCCTCAATCAGTAAACTCAGATTATTTAGTCAATATAGTTCATGCATATGAACCCCTGCATTTAGACTTACCTCATCTAGCATAGCAGTACATTCTATCGTACTGACACATACTTTTCTCTTGCGCTATAGTATTTTATACCATAGGTTCAGAAGCGCGAGATCCCTAGCAACCTTAGTAGTTCAGGCTTAGCCAGCAGCAGTAGACTTAGCAGTGAGTCCTCATCATTCGAGGATGTTATATTATTTCATTATATTACTAGATTCAGTATTTTAGTAGATGGAGTTAGTTGGGGGATTGTCCCATCAACTCCACAGTTCAGACAATTTAGAGGTTTTCAGACTAGAGTATTTTCAGATAGTTGTTTTAGTTTTGGTATTATTATACTTTATTCAGTTTTATTTAAGTATTGAACCTTAAGGAAAGTTTTCTCCAGTTTTCCGCATTTATTACAGTATATTGTTCAGTGCTCAGTTACAGATATCAACCAAGGGTTAGCTTGTGGTCCTTCGGGGTCATGAGAACCATGTGACGTCTCGGGATGAGATTTTGGGGCGTTACAAAAACTCTGTATATATAGTTTGTATATCTGTATATATATTAGGGTGTTATGTAAAATATATGTTGTGCACCCCCAAAAACAATTGACTTGATTGGCAAGATGGTTGAACATGCCAATTAAAGCCTTTTTTTATTGCGTGATGACTCGGGTTCGAAGCCCAACAACACTATTTTTTTTATTGTTCCTTTTTCCAAATACACTATCTGTTTGTTGTTTTCTATTTGGAATTTTAAGTGCAAACACACGCACACACACACACACACACACACATATATATATATATATCAATTGATTAAAAACTACTTCTTTAGAGGTAGAGGTATGGACTGCGTACATCTTACCCCTCCCCCCCCCCCAGACCCCACCAGGTGGGAATACACTGGGTTTGTTGTTGTTGTTGTTGTTGTTGATTAAAAAAATTTCCAACTTAGTGATCATTTATTTTACACTTTTTCTTTTTTCTTTTGTGTATTGTGGACATTGTTAACATATTTTTCATTTTATTTTATTTCAAAATGCTAGCTCCTCTCCAACTTCAAAATGTAGATATTCTTCCCATGTTGCTCTGTAAATGTTTATTTCTTTTATCTTTTGATCATTAACTTATTTTTTAATTAAAAAATTAGTAATTTAAAGTTTGAGATAGGTTTAAACCAAATGTTTTCCATACAACCATCTAGCAAACAAATCTCTCGAATTTCATATTTTTCAATACCTTTTTATTATTATTTAAAATATAAAAGTGCATTGAATTCAAGTATGATGGATAACACACTTTTTCATATTAAATCTAATTAATGATATTCAATAATATTAAAAGTTTTCTTATAAAATACTATAATTAATAAGTTTTCAAAGAACTGCATGTCGAACTTTGACACTATTAATTACTATGTTAAATATAAAGGTGCACCCGTCAAGTTCAAATCCTGGGTTCGCCTCTGTGTTTAACATAATTTGTTTATTTTATTTGATATATTTTTAAGTGTAATTTTTTCAAAAAATTTAACAATGATTGATTTTTATTATTATTATTATGCTGATTATCGACTCCATGTGATAAGTGTAATTTCAAAAAATTATATATATATATATATATTTCATTATATATATAATTATTTTTAATGAAACTAATATATATATATTTGACTATATATACATAATTATTGATTACATATAAAGATTATGTTTAACGTAATTGTTTTTAAATTATTTTTTTATTTTAATTAAAAAATGACCATAAATGGTCGATTTTTTTAAAAGTACATTTTTTTCAAATTAAAAACTGACCACTAGTGGTCGGTTTTGTTAAAAATAAATTAAAAAAGAATCTTTAAAAACCGACCACAAGTGGTCAGTTTTTAAAAATATTTTTCAATTATTTTTTTTAAAAAACCGACCACTTGTGGTCGTTTTTTATTTCTTTTTGTAAAATAAATTATAATTAATATAAAAATTATTGAAATAATTATTTTGATTTTTTTAAAAAAAGACCACTTGTGGCCGGTTTTTTCCAATCACTATGTGTGGTTAGTTTTTTGTGGTCGTTTTTTTTTTTAAGTAGTGTAAGTACCCCCCCTCCCCCCCCCCCCCCCAAAAAAAAATTGTTGTTTTGAAACATCGCGTGATTCTTTTTTGCTGACATGGTAAAATGTTTGGTTTCACACTCCATCACGTGCGTGATGGAGTGATTTTTGGACAAAATCAGCCTTTTCAAGATCTTGGATAGACTCTTTTCTAGAACTGATGCAACATCTGTAAGTTGTGATCTTGTGAATCCCAATTCATGCTATTACTTCATCATAAGGAAAATTTTTTGGGTAAAAATTTTCAAACAAAAAATATAAATTTTAAAAGGAATTTTAGATTACATTTCTGTACAAAATTTTAATTTGTTGGTCAAAGTTTCTTGTCAGGTTCCAGGCTGGTTTATTGGAGAAATTCACGTCTTTTATATGGTCCCAATTACTTTTCCTTATTGATCTAACTAACCAATGTAACTAGTCTTCTTGTATTGATTACTAGTGCAAAGGATATTTTGCAGTTTGGTAATGTCTCAATATTTCTTGCAACAACATACCCAGTATATTCCCACCAAGTGGGGTCTGGGAAGGGTAAGTGTACGTAGTCCATACCGCTACCTCAAATACGAGATAGAGAGACTATTTTCGATAGACCCCCGACTCAAAATAGAACAATCTAATATAAGGAACAGTAATAGTAAGATTAGTAAAAGAACAAGATATAGGGATTTGCAAACTCAATAGTACCATAAACAAGATACTCCAAGTAATACACCAAAAGATACCATACCCTAAACTCAGACTAACCTTCTACCCTAATCCGCCTCCTCCACAAGTTCCTATCCAGGGTCATGTCCTCGGTAAGCTGGGCCTGCTCCATGTCATGTCTAATCACCTTTCTTTAATATTTCTTCGATCTACCTCTACCATGCTTGAAACTATCCCTAGACAACGCCTCACACCTTCGCACCGGGGCATCTGCGCTCTTCCTCATCACATAACTAAACCATCTCAACCTTGATTCCCTTATCTTGGCTTCCACCGAAGCCACACCCTCCCTATCTTGAATAACCTCATGTCTAATCCTATCTTTCCTATTATAACAACATATCTACCTAAGCATTCTTATTTTCTCCACCTTCATCTTCTGGATGTGGGCCTTCTTTACAGGCCAAAACTCTGCCCCATACAACAACGTTGGTCTAACAACCACTCTATAAAGCTTGCCTTTTAAGTTTGGGAGGTATCTTTTTATCACACAAGATTCCAGAGGCGAGCCTCCAATTTATCCATTCTACCCCAATCATATGAGTAACATCTTCATCAATCTCTCCATTCTCCTAAATCATAGACCCTAGATACTTGAAAATATCACTCTTACTTATAGAATGAGTATTAATCTTAACAACCACATCGAACTCATGAGACACCTCACTGAACTTACACTCCAAATATTCCATCTTCGAGCTACTTAACCTAAACCCTTTAGACTCAAGAGTTTGCCTCCAAACTTCCAATTTAGCACTAACTCCGCTATGTGTCTCATCAATCAAGACTACATCATCCACAAATAGCAAACAATAAGACACCTCACCTTGAATGTGCCGCATCAAAACATCCATTACCAAGGCAAAAAGAAATAAACTAAGCGTCAAACCTTGATGTAACCCCTTCAAGATGGGAAATTGCTTTGAGTCCCCTTCCCCAGTCCTAACTCGAGTCTTGGATCTATCGTAAATATCCTTAATTGCCCTAACATACACTATAGGTACACCTCTATCCTCCAAACACCTTCAAAGAACCTCATTGGGAACTCTATCACAAGCCTTCTCTAAGTCAACAAACACTATGTGCAAATCCTTCTTCCTATCCCTATACCACTCCACCAGTCTTCTGATGAGATGGATGGCTTCAGTAGTCAAGCGCCTTTTCATAAATCCAAACTGATTTTTAGAAATAGTAACAATCCTCTGCAACCTAAGCTCCACCACCCTCTCCTAAACCTTCATAGTATGACTTAACAACTTGATACCCCTATAATTATTGCAATCCTAAATGTCACCCTTATTCTTATACAATGGAATTAGCGTACTCCACCTCTAAGCCTCAGGCATCCTCGCCGTTTTAAAAATTATGTTAAACAACAGAGTCAACCTTTCCATACCTGCCCCTCCTATGTACTTCCAAAAATCCACTGGAATCTCATCTATCCCCTTCGCTCTACCTCTACGTATCCTATGAATAGCCTTCTAAACCTTAACACACCTACAATAACCATAATCATGAAACCTCTCGGAATGCTCTAAATCTTCCAATATAATGCTAGTATCCCTTCTTTCATTGAGGAGCTTATAAAAGTAAGACTGTTATCTCTTTCTAATACAACCCTCTTCCACCAGAACTTTGCCATCCACATCCTTAATACACTTCACTTGATCCAGGTCCAGAGCCCTCCTCTCCCTAATCTTGGTGAGCCTGTATAACTTTTTATCCCCACCTTTACTATCCAACGATGTGTATAAAATCTCGAAAGTAGCATACTTAGCCCTCGTGATCGCTAACTTTGCTTCTCGCTTAGCAATCTTATACTCCTCCCCATTCTTCCATTTATTTTCTTCATCCTTATTCTGAACCAACTTTGCATATGCTCTCTTCTTAATCTCCACCTCCCCATTCCACTACTAGTCCCCTTGGTGCTTTCCCGAGCGGCCTCTTGAGACCCCCAACACCTCTTTAGCTGTCTCCTTAATGCAGTTGACAGACTCATCCCACATACTATCAACATCCCCTCCACTCCTCCAAGCCTTAGTCATTATCAACTTATCCCCTATATCTAATGCACCAACCAAAGTCAGACTGCCCCATCTAATCCTCGATTGATCCTCTATCCCTCTCTTTCTTTGCTCCTTTCTAATCTCCAAGTCCATCACCAAAAGCTAATGTTGGGTCAAAAGACTCTTACTTGATAAGACCTTACAATCCTTACAAATACCCCTATCTCCTTTCTTGAGGAGGAAAAAGTCAATCTGAGTCTTGGACACTGAACTACAAAAGGTA
Source organism: Capsicum baccatum var. pendulum (assembly GCA_030864225.1). NCBI lineage: Eukaryota > Viridiplantae > Streptophyta > Magnoliopsida > Solanales > Solanaceae > Capsicum > Capsicum baccatum. Next base: position 164,813,149 of record CM061558.1, on the reverse strand, counting down.
ACCAAGTGCACCTCCCTCTTAGGAAAGTTCGAATTGACTACCACCAATCCAAATGCCCGAGTAGAATCCAGAAGTTCCACTCATTTAACATTTCTTACACCGAACACATAAGCCTCCATGCACATCATTATATCCTCTCGAAGGAGACCCTATGTGCCCTTTGAAATTGCCTCCTATGAAAAGTTTCTCATTACTAGGTACACCCCTCACCATCTCATCCAAATCCTCCCAAAATATCTTCTTCTCTTCAGCATCTAGGCCTACACGCAGTGCATACACACTAATAATATTCCAAGAATACCCTTCAATAACTAGCTTAATTGATATCAACCTATCATTGACCCTCTTAACCTCTACCACTTGCTTCCTAAGCTCGTCATCTACTAGAATACCTACACTATTTCTGTTCCTCAAGCTTCCCGAGTACCACAACTTATAAGTATCTACTACCCTCACCTTAGTACCTACCCATTTGGTTTCTTGGAGATACACTATATTAATTTGCCTTTTCCTAAGAATTTTCACTAGTTCTAATGACTTCTCTGATAAAGACCCTATGTTTCACGACCCTACTCTCAACCTATAGTCATCCTTAGCCTCTTTACCCTATCTACCCCCTACCCCTACCCCTACCCCCTCTAGTCCCCGCCCCCGCTCCCGCCCCTAATCCAAGCCCATCTGAAGACATGACCCTATCCCAACACCATCTACTACAGCCACCGAAGACAACACAAACCAATAACACTAAGAGAATAATTCTTAGACAACATAGAAAACCAAACAAGTACTATCAAGCCAACACTACCGAACTACTAAGAACAACAAAAATAGCTAAAATCAAGTAGAATAAACAAGTAAAACACTACTATGAAATACAAAAATAAACAAGTAAATCGTTACCCACAAATAAGATAGTCAACCAAGATGCGATAAAAATGGAATCAAAATAGGAATAGTAAACAAGACAGCCCATATCATCCATTAAAATCAAGAAAGCTATACACACGACTAGTAGAGATGGAGAGAGTGCACCTGATCAAAACTGGGTCCGATTACTTGGTTGAGTTGCTGGATTTCGACAATTTATGACTGAAATTGGTCGTCGAAATTATGTTGTTACCACCTGAGATGGTATGTCAAATTTGAACTTGTATTACCTGCAAGGGGTTATAAAAAAAAAGAGAAGAAAGAGATCACCAAAAATGGGTTGCTGGAGATATAGTGGTTCAAGAAGGAGTCGCCGATAGTCCACTAGAGAGGCCGGTTGTGAACAAGAGGTCGTCGGTCATTTGGGTCTAATCATAACCGAACGACGAAGCATTTGGGTTTGATCGAAATTTGTTTTGGTCTTGATTAGCAGATACCCACCATACGCCGGAGATTCACCAGAGACGGTGACAGAGAAAAAGATCAAAGGGTCGTCGGTCGCTTGGGTCTGACCAAAATTAGGATCCCGGCCAAAATAGTTCAAGAATGTGCGACAGATAAATGTAGTGCGTTAAAAAAACCGTATCATGAAATTGAGCCACAACTCAAGATTCAAGATGAGACCCAGCTACACATTGAATCTGAAGTCATAAACGATCATTTATCACCTCAATATTTATTGGTAATATGAAATTTCTTACAAGAGATTTGGTGTTCTTTCTAGCTCTAGAATATTAAATTTCTAGGGGCCCTATCCAATTCTAGTTATTCCATAATTATAAAAATAAATCTACCAAATCATGAGTTCCTAAACTCTATCCCTTAGCTTAGTCATGAAGTTTCATTTGTGAAAATTTCCTGATGCCCATTTGTAAGATAGTATAGTAATCTCTTTTACAATATGTCTGATTAAGGAAATCAATCCATAAAGAGAATTAAGATCTATATCTCTTCCATATTTTAATATCTAAGATTTCACTTTGTTCTTTGATACTTCTAACACCTATACCTCTTGATGATTCTGAAAAGTATGAATACCTCTACATACTCCAAGGACATTTGTTATGGCCAATATTAAAGACGTAAAGAAAATAAGAAAAGTATTTTTTAAGTAGTTTAAAAATACCTTTGCGAAGTGTTAAAGCATTAAGAATATAAATGGAAAGACGCTATAAAATATATTTAATCAAAACAACTATAGCTTCTTGAATAAGTAATTTACCTTGTCATCCCCCAAATTTCTTACAACTTTACTGATCATAACATCAAAGTATATAATTTTTCTTTTTTCCAACATATTAGGCATTCAAGATTATGTGAAGGAGATGTTCTTGACCATGAAGTCAAAATTATTTCTCATTTGTTTTATCCTACTTAGCAAATATCTTGGGAGCTAGCAAAAAAAACTTTTATCTCGATTAATTAGCTGACCAAGACTTTCTGATTATTATAACTATACTTCATTACAAGCTAGATAGTTTTGAGCATCCTACTATAAATGATCACAATATTATCTTCATAGGACAAATATTTTTGATTATGTTCCTGTAACTACAAAACAATATTTCACTGTAACCATCTGGACGTGATGTAGCTAGTTTAAGAACTGCCTCTTTGATCTCTTCATGTAAAAGAAAGACGGTAGAGTATTATAATGACCAGTGAAGAAAACGATTAGTTGCCCTCCTACTTTGGGATTCGGTCTCAAACAAACCTATACTGCAAGAAACTAAATAGAGCACTACGTAAAGGTAAATTGACAATGAACACAACAAATTTTATGTAGAAACTCCTAGCTTGCTCAAGGGAGAAAAACTACGACCTGACTCTAGGATTTCCAACAGCCCTACTAATGTTCAAGCAACCTTGAATATAGACTCCATGGCATCAAGGATTAAAATACTAATCCTTATTCAACTTGTAATAACTTTATTAAAATAAACTTAGTGCTGCAACTCTATTGCACACTGACCCACCTAACTCTAACTGAATCACAAAGCTAACTCTAGCTTTTGTCAACTAACTCTAAATGAAACTTTTACGAAGAGAACCAAAACAAGAGCACCTACTGGTAATGAACTTAGATTAGTAGGAAAAGTTTACAGACTCCAAACAAAAACACAAGACAACAAGAATTCTAGGACATAAGTAACAACTTAGCAGTTTCCTTGTTATTGAGAATCCTTTGAATTAGCAAAGCTTAAAGAGATTTGATGTGTTTTGGAATATGGAAGCCTTAGGTTTTCTTATTATTGAAATGAGCATATATAAGAGACAAGAAAGTCTAGAATGAATCTCATTGATTGAGACAAAAAGGGGACCGGGTTTTTCACCAGCTTTTCTATAGAGTAATAATATGTCTAGCTATAGTACTTATGCTGATAATGACGTTAATGTGGTCAAAAAGATGCCTAAGTAGTTGTAGATTTTGTTATCACACGATCTTCAGGAACCAGGTCCCAAAAGGATAATTTGTCAATCATCAAAACTAAGGACTAAACAATTTCTCCCTTTTTGATGATGACAAACTCATACATGGATTCAAGTTTTCACAACCTGTTTCCCCTGTGTCACTGACAACATCCTTGTATATTTTGACTACATGTTATTCTCTTAGAACTACACAATTTTAACTTGAATTCCCCCTGAGTGTTAGAACTTGGTTCCACACATAGAACACTATCATAACACAAACCACAAGACACTATCACACTATCCCTTCATTGTTTCCATTTTTGGCATCATTAAAGTGATAAAACAGTAAACCAAGTATAGATAAGCACACATGTTAAAACATGGTCATTGAGGCTACACTGACATGAGCAAAAAAGTCTAGAAAAAATAAGAGAGGTGATAGCACAAAGAAGATTTATTCATTGATCAAAGGGGATAATATCATACAATATCCAAAAAAATAGTAGCATTAAAAAACCAAATTCAGTAGTAGTGCCAGCACAACAGGAATCAATAATAACTTAAAAAGACTAGACTTAACGGGGCTTAAGTGGGAAACACAGATTAAGGAGCAGGTTGGGGAGACACCAAGAAGGAAGGACCAGAAAGAGTATGGGATAATTGGCCGAGAAGCATGATCATTCTCTTATTTTCTACAACGTAAGTCTTCAGGATTTGTTGAGTCAAATCATTGATCTTTACAGTCAAAACCTCAACTTTTGCCTCTAATTTATTTACCTTCTCATGTAATTTCATATTTTCAGCATTCAGATTCTTCATTAAACCTGGTCCCTCATCACCTCTTTCACTGATGCTTGTCAAATTATTCCCTCAAAATGGTTTGGATATTAATCAAATTAGCAACAATGAATTTGGACTTTGCACCACCTCTCCTAGAAATGTATTTATTATCTTTTAGAGTTGTCACATTGAATACATATTTCATAGAACCAGCTTTACCAGGGCCATATTCCATATTGAGGTATGCAAATATTTTGTTCAACCAAAATCCATAAGCTAATTCATGCTTTCTATCTTTGGCTGTTATCACTGTATTCATGTGCTCAATAATAATCACAAGAAAATTCACCTTCTGAAACTTACACAAGGCTTTTATTAGGAACAGTTTAGGGCCTGCCATAGTTGTTCTCTTTTTAGTGTGAGGGAGGAGTGCCTTGTTAGACAACTCAAAGAGAAGTTAATATTCTCCCTTCAGTTCCTTATTGTTCATATTTTTAATATTCATATCATCCAGCTTTCCCCAGATCTTCAAAAAAATTTTAGAACCTTTTTCATTTCTTAGGGACCTGGTCCTTTCAGTAGGTACACCAAGAATTTTGATAACACCCTTCATCAATCCCTATTCTCACCCCATTGACTTGAGTAGTCAAGTATGAAGCATCAGTAGAGAAAGTTATATTGTAATAAAATATTCTAACTTCCTTATCATATAGTGTAGGAACTGGTAACTAAAAAAGGCATTCCAACTTTGAAACTCTACCCAATCCACCAACTCAGCCAATCCTGGCATACTAGCAACATCAGGTTAAAAAACTTGACCTCTTAAAACCTTTTGGTTTTTGAGAACCTTCTATCTTGCTTGCCTTGAAAATCCATTTTCTTTTCCTTTGGAAGTTGAAGCTTTTCAAAGGGACCAGTTCCATTTGAAGAGACCCTACAGGCACTTGAGGTCTTGGCAGACTTTGAACTGGGACCTGATACCTTAGTGCTATACTTCTTACTATTTTTCTCTTACTTGTACTATTGGGAATATGCGTTTTGATTATTAATCCTATTGATTTCCCTTTGTTGAGGGAAATAATAACTTTTTATTTTTCCTTGGCTCTGGTGGTAGCCTCACTCCTCTCAGTATCAGAATCAACATCCATTGATAGATCATCATCCTCAAAGACACTCCTAAAAAGACTTTTAAAGTCACTATCAGAACTATCATTAAAATCACTCTTAGTCTCCTCATCAGATTTCTCTACTGCCACAACCTTATCTACTAAAGGTTCAACTATAGTCAGTCTTTGCTTTTTCATTGTCCTCCTTTTTAGTATTTCTTTTGCTTACTGCCAAGGATTTTTTCATCAAGTTTCTTAAAATCAACCTAGTCCCTAGAGTTTTAACAAATTTGGGTGGATCTTTGGTAGAGAAAGAGGATCCTTTCTTAGACATTTTCCAAGATAAAGATTGGTTGTCCTCACTCTCAATATCTTTTTTTTTATTCGCATTTCCACCAGACATGTCAAGAGCAGAGGGAAACACTAAGTTGTCATCCTCAATACTTTTAAGAGGATCATTTTTCCTCCTTGTGAACAATGTAGTAGGAGTTGTGTCCCACTTTGGTGAATCATGAGTACTAGGGTCTCTATGAGGCTCTCTACTAAGGGTAGTGAGACCTTGAACTTCAATTTCATCACTCATGACAGGATATTTGAAGAAGTTCCCTTAGATTCTTATAAAATTCCCCATCAAATATGTTTTCATCAATAGAGGAACTCCTAGACTTACTAGGTGACTCATCCTTATCAGGAGATAGGACTTTAGAAGGAGAGTCCAAAACTGACTCACGGAAGGAATAAGTTGATCTGGGACCGTAGGAATTTATTTAGAAATTTTATCTTTGGAAGGGTCTATTTTAGGGTGAGGGATGAAGGGTGTGTCTTAGTCAGTTTTCTCAGAGGATGGCACATCAGATAAATCTTTCTTTTTAAGCACTAGATTCTCTAGCAATTTTTAGAAGAGAGATTAGAGAGAATTTTACTATGGTTGAGTCATTTGGAGGGGTGGAGTTAGGATAAGCCATCTCCAATGGTGTTAAATTATCTTAAGGTGGAGTAGAAGAAGAGGAGTCTTACATTTAGGCTAGTGTTGAGTGACAAGTGGTTTTGAGAAGTATAAGCACAAGGAAGATTTATAAACTGGTAGGCTGTGAACTCAAGGGTTTTGAAAAAGGGTAGACAGAAAGATCAAATTAGGTTTAAATAGAGGGAAGGGAATAGTTAAAATTTAATGAATGTGTATAGGAGATATAGTAGATCTGCTCAGATAGACATGTCCTTTGAACTTACAGTGGGGGTTGCATCTTTTAAGAATAGGTAGAAGAGTGACATGGCACACCTGTTCATAAATTTTAAAAGCTAACATTTAATAATATGGTGTGATACCAACCTAATGAGGGACCCCTACATGACTTTCTGAACACAATGAGCTTTAAGCTGTCTTATCCTTTTTATTTTCTTCTCTCCTTTCCATAGGTGTATATCTATAGAAGATATGAGCCTAAATTAGACATGTGTGACATTATCTTACAAGTATACCTACTCATTAAATCATAGCCACTTTAGAGGATTAAGAGGAATGACATGTATTTAACTTGGTCTCATCAACCCCAGTTTTGTCATGTTCTTTTAAACTTGTTCCCTACCAAAATACTTGGTGAATATATCTAAAATTTGGTCTTCAGTACTGTAAAACACCATCTTGATTAAACCTTTCTCTACATTATCTCTGAGGAAGCAATGCCTGATGTCAATATGTTTGGTCCTTTTGTGTTGAACTGGATTCTTGGCCATATTCACAGCATTTGTGTTGTTACAAAATAGAGAAGCATAATTGAAGTAATGCCAAAATCTTCAAGTTATTACTTGATCCAAATTAACTGAGCACAATATGAGGCAACTTAAATATATTCAGCTTCAACAGTTGAGAGTGCCATTGGATTTTGTTTCTTAGTACCCTAGGAGATCTGAAATGATCTAATAAAACATGCCATTCCTGAGGTGATCTTCCTATAAACCAAGTACCCAACATAGTCAACATCACTATACTCAACCAAGTCAAAGTTATCACCAACAAGCTAGAAGAGGACCAGGCTGGGTGTTCCCTTAAGATATTTAAGAATCTTTTTTGTAACTTTAAAGTGGGATTCCTTAGGACTTTCTTGAAATCTAGCACACATGCCTGCACTGAACACAATGTCAAGTCTGCTAGCTATCAGATACAATAATGAATTAATGATTCCCTTATACATAATCTCATTGGCAGAGGGACCAGGTTCATCCAAGTCCAGTTTGGAGAAAGTTCAAATAAGACTATCAATAGGCTTTTCATTCTTTATGTGGAACCTTTTGAGTAGCTCATGAATATACTTATGATGACATACTGTAGTCCCAATTGAACTTTTCTTAATTTTTAGCCTTTGGAAAAAATTATGTTCTTTCATCATGCTCATCTAAAACTCACTACTCATTAACTTGGCAAACTCATCACACAGGCAACTAGTTGTAGCTTCAATGTGATTCATCAACATAAACTTGAACAGTGAGAAAGTTTCTTCCTCTAGCCTTTAGTAACAATGTGTTATCAATCTTTCCATTTTTGAATCCATTGTCAAGTAGAAATTTTGAGTGCCTCTTATACCAAGCTCTGGAAACTTACTTCAAACCATATAAAACTTTATCCAATTTGAACAAATAATTTAGAAAATCAATATTTTCAAACCCTAAAGGCTTCTTCACATATATTTCTTATTTGAGTAGTCTATTTAGAAAGAAATTCTTGACATCTACTTGGAATAGTTTGAATTCCATGTAATAGGCGAAAGTAATAAGGATCTGGATAGCCTCCATTCTAGCCAGTGGAGTGAATGTTTTATCATAGTCTATGTCTTCTTCCTGTTATAACCTTGTACAACCAACCTAGCTTTGTTCTTGATTGTATTTCCATGCTCATCAACTTTGTTCCTATAAACCCACCTTGTCCCTAGGGGACATAGAACTAGGTGTCATGCTTTTTTTCTTTCAAATTGATGTTGCTCTTTCTAAATGGCATTAATCTAATCTATATCTTTCAATGAATCCTTAAAATTCTTGGGCTTAATTTAAGACAAGAATGCAGAGAAGCCACATAGATTTCTTACTTTATTTTTAATCTGCATACCTGAATTTGATGGGGTAAGAAAGTTATTAGAGGATGTAAGGATTCGTGTTTCCATATGGATCTTTGAGAAGTAGGCCAACTAGAACTAGGACCAGTTCCTAAAGAGCTGTTACCCTTAGGAGGCTGGTGATCCACTAAGCTAGAGTGAAGATTAGTAACTTCATTGGGGGTTGAGCTAAACCAGGTTTCTAAGACTCTGAAAGATCATCATCATTGTCATGATCCAAAACTGGTCCTTGAGATTTCTCGTTATCTTTTATACCTTCTTTGTACTCATCATTATGATCTACTGACTTTTCAGGATTCTTGAGAAGTTCTTCAATATCAACATCATCACTAGCATTGCTTCTATTTATTCCACCGGTTTCATCAAACACCAAATAAACAATTTTCTCCATACATTTGGTTCTTTTGTTGAAGATTTTGTAGGTTTTTTTATTAAAGATCCAACAAAAATACCTTTATCACTCCTTGGATCAAATTTTCCATGGTCATTCTTACCATTGTTGAGCATAAAACACTTGCAGCTAAACAATTTGAAGTAGCTTACTTTAGGTTTCTTCCTGTTCAGGAGATCATAAGTAGTCTTATTCAAGATTGATATAATAAGGCACCTATTGATTACATAGCAGACTATATTCACTACTTTATCCTAGAATTTTGAGCTATGCTTGCCTCAAACAGTATAGTCCTAGCATTGTCCACTAATGCCCTATTTTTTATCTTTACAAGATTATTTTACTGTGGTGTTCTAGGTGTTGAGAAATTGTGATTAATTCTAAGTTCATTGTAGAACTGATTAAACCTTGAATTTTCAAATTTAGTACCATGATTTAATCTAATTTCAGCTATCTTCTCATTGTATTTAACCTGAACCTACTTTGCAAAGGCTTCAAACTCTAGAACGGTTTTTTCTTTAAATCTCAAGAAGAATGTCCAGGTGAATCTTGAGTAGTCATCAACTATTACTAAGATATACTTCTTTACTCCTCTACTTGTGACTTTTACAAGTCCACATAAATCCATATGAAGAGGTTGGAGTGGTCTGGAAGTGCCTCCTTCTTTCTTTGTCTTAATACAGGACATGGTTTGCTTGCCCTTCACATATGCATCACACACCTTGGAGCAAGAAAACTCAACAAAGGAAATACTCAAACCAGGTCCCTGCTAACCAACTTGTTTAGTAGGGAGCAACTCACATGACCCAATTTTTTTTGCCACAGATTAGCAACATCTTCTTGCAAACTCAAAATATATACAATTTTTAGCTTTCTTGACCAAAGATAAACTACATACATGTCCTTGTTTCTCAAGGTTATTAGAATAACTTACCATTCTTGAGTCTTATGACCACACAATTGTCTAACTTAAACCTCACTTTATTTCCCTTTTCACAATTCTATGACACACTAAATAGGCTAAACTTTAGACCATCCACAAAATGAACATCATCAATGGCTTTACCCAAACTACTCCCAACCTTGCCAATACCTATGATGTACCCTTTTTTGCCTTTACCAAAGGAGATACTGGCTCCTTTATGGGCCTTGAGCTAGAGAAAATATTGAATTCTACTAGTCATTTAGTTTTACCAAACACTATCCATATACCAGTGGTGGTTGCTTTTTCTTGCTTTGCCCTATATTTAAAATAATTTATTAGATTTGGGAACCCATTTTAGTTTGAGTTCTTAGTATGGTGACAAAGGAAAAATCAGGTTTTTCTTAGTCTATCTAGGTAAACCATCACCATTTCTTTTAGATTTAGAGACCATTTTTAAACTTTTCACAGTAGCTAGTCTAGAGGGTTAAGAATCCCTGGAATGGCCTTTTTTTGCTATAGTGAGTGCAAAAGAGATTGTACTTAACAAACATATTTACTAAAAGGATTATAGGGTGCAATTGAGCTATATAGCCTGGTCCCCTTCTGCTATTTGATCCTTGACTGGTAAGACTAGTCAGAATTTAAGAGGAGGTGGTTTATTTAAGATCTTTCTTGAGCTCAACACTAATTTAGACCAGGTCCTTTGCAAGTTCAGAGTTCCTATAAAGAGAAGCAGTCAAATCACCATTTACCTTAACCAACTTTTCTTCCAACTCAAACTGAATTTTTCTTCCTTCATCTTTTCTGTTTAGATTAGACTTAGAAATTTCATCGAGATTTCCATTTAAAATATCATTTTGAAGAGGGATTGGCATGTTTCTTGCAACTTAGCTATTTTCTTGACTAAATCCACCTTTTCAACTTTAAATTCATCAAGAATTTTATTTAGTGGCCCCTTTTCTTTTGTAAGCTCACAAACAATATCTATCAACACATTAACAAGAGACTTTAGTTCTTTAGGAGAGTAATCTTTGAGATTATATTCAATATGTAGAAGAGGACCTTTTTATCTTCATCCTCATATGACTTTTCCATTAGATAAAAAAGGGATTCATATATTTGGACTTCCTCCTCCACTACCAGGAGATATCACCTGGCTTTTCAGACTCACTAGAGAAGTCTCCCCAAGCAGCAAGGAACTGTTTCACAGATTTACCACAACAACTCTCTTACTATACTTAAGAGGCTCGGTCCTTCTTAATCTTTCTTTCACCAGCTTTCTTAATATAATCTTTGTAGTCCATTTTGTAGAGGGGAAAATCCTTGATGATGTGGACCATCTTTCCACATTTATGGAAAGTGTCATTTGCTTTAGCTTCCCTGTTGTTTCTGCTGGAATATCCTCTTATAGAAAAAGCACATGTACTTCTCATGATCTTGAGGAACCATGTAGTAATGTATCTTGTTTACTCATCATCACCACTGGAATCTTCCTTATTTGGCTTGAGCACAAGATTTTTTTTTTGCTCACCTGTGGCCTTGTCTTGTTGCTTCTTGAGCTCATAGGTCTTAAGATTATGTATCAACTCATCTATTATCTTTGTATTGAGATCCTTTGCTTGAGTGATAGAATTAGCTTTGCTCTCCCAAGACTTAGGTAGATTACTAAGCACCTTGCAAACCTGTTTTGAGGATCGAATATCCTCATCCAAATAGTGAATCTCATTTGTTATAGAAGTAAATTTGGTGTGAATTTCTTGGATTGTCTCTCCTTCCTTCATACTAAATTCTTAGTATTGAGTAGTCAACCTTTGTATTTTTCACTTGACTAGTTCTCTCATGTATTGTTTGTAAGCAATCCCAGATTTTTTTAGTGGTCTCACTTGCTGAGATCCTATTGTGCTCATTAGGACCTATACCATATACTAGAAGCTTCTTTCCCATAAAGTTTTTCTCAATGTTTCTCCTGTTAGCATCATTAAATTCCTTTTTTTTTGGGAACTTTGTTACTTCATCATCTTTAACAGGGTTGGTGGGAGAAAAAAGACCATCTTCAGTTACATCCCACAACTCACAATCTTCTTCCATGATGAAGTCATGTATTCACATTTGCACTACCTATAGTATTGTCCATTAAATATGGATGGTCGAGTAGTATATTGGCCTTCTTCAAGGTTTGGGAGGTCAACCATTGTCAAATATCCTTCTTCGGTGTTAATCATTTAGGAAATCCTTGCTCTGATATCAAATAGAGAAAATGACTGGTTACCCTCTAACTTTAGGACCCAGTCCTAAACTAACGTATACTGCAAAAAACTAAATAGTGGAAACTCTTTGCTAAAGGGAGAAAAACCATGACCTACCTCTAGAATTATCGATAGCTCTACTAATATTCAAGAAACCTTAAATACAAACTCCATGGCATCAAAGGTTAAACTCCTAATCATTCTTCAACTTGTAATAACTCTATTACAATGACCTCAGTGTAATAACTTTATTGTACACTGACCCAGCTAGGTATAACTAAATCACGAAGCTAAATCTTGCTTTTGTCAACTAACTCTAGATGACACTTTTACAAAGAGAACTAAAAGAAGAGCATCTACTAGTAATGAAATTAGAATAGTAGGCAACATTTACAGGAAAATAAAAGCTCAAGACAACAAGAATTCTAAGACATAAGTAATGACTGAGCAGGTTCCTTGTTGTTGATAAACCTTTGGATCAGCAAAGATTCAAGAGATTTGATGTGTTTTGTAATATGGAAGCCTTAGGTTTTCTTGTTGCTGAAATAAGCATATATAAGAAACAAGAAAACCTACGATGAATTGCCTTAGTTGAGATGAAAAAGAGACCAACTTTTTCACCAACTTTTCTGTAAAGTAGTACTATGCCAAATTGTAGTACTGGCTGGTGATAATGACATGAATGCGGTCAAATAGGTCCCTAAGCAGTTGTAGCTTTTGTTATCACATGATCTTCAGGAACCAGGTACCAAAAGGATAATTTGTCTATCATCAAAAGTAAGGACTTAACAACCAGTAATGATAGATAAAATTCCAAGATGAAAAGTAGAATCTGAGAGGTTAAATTTTTTTTCAATGTAATTCACTGCAGTCTTATCCATCAGTTCCTCCTCCTAGATACATCTACCTCTGTTGTTCTTGATTCTTTGATTTAAAGTTTTTTATTTTATCTTAAGTTATTATGGACGTGTTTGATATTTCTATCTCCATCCTCAAATAATTTAACCAAGAAATTTTAAATTAGAATAGAGTCTTACTTACCAAACAACTTCGTGTGTTCTTTTTATTTCTTCTCTTTCTGATTCTGCATTATAGAGGATGTCAGCTTCTTTAAAATATCAGACTTTTTGCTCTCATTTTGTAACCTAAATATGAATGTCATCAATATCATTTCTAGACTAGTGACTTACTTTTTTACCAAGAGTTGTGAGCTTAGTCATTAGTCTCCACATTGCATTATCTTAGATAACAGTAATTCAAACTTTATTAACATGCTTTTGAACTCTTTAAAGTTTTATACAAATATTGAGGAACCTAAAATAACTATAGTGATTTTGATTAAAATCTATGCATTTGATCCAGAGTGGTTTGTGATGTGAGTGTATCTTTACAAGATGTTTAATAGTAAAATTATGTAACCTTTGTACCCATAAATTATTAATAGAAACTCTATCAAACTTCTTAACTTCTATTAGTACCCAAGTGAATTTAGGACTTTTAAAACCAATGTTTATAGCTCTACAATCATTCATACAATTTATGAAACTCTTGCTTCCATGAATTTTGTATAGTTTACCACCAATTTTTTCATGAGGATCAGTGATGATATTAATATTACCACCTATACACTAAGGTTAATGATATTATTAGTATATTTAGATATTTTTTAAAGATCTAAACTTTGCATAAATAGTAGTGAGATCAAATATTACATTGGAGAAAGTCTCTTCCATCTGAATGGAAATCAAATGATCCTCATTAGTCATAATAAGAGCATTGTAAGTTTGCTTCAAAAATCACCAAATAAGACCATTTTATTTGATTTTCATATATGAAATTCAAAACTTTTTATAAAGTTATATCTTATTTTTGTCGATGAAAGGTTGAAAAACAACAATAAAATGGATTGTTGATTTAAATAGAACTTTTAAGACTTTGAATATATTTTCTTATTCTTTCTTGAAGAATAATGGAGGGATTTAGATCTCAACATTTTATTCTCATTAGTTTCTTGAATGTTTTTATGATAAGCAAAGTGTGTTCCAGGTACTTATTATGTCAAAGAGTGTGTGTGTCACGTGAGTGGAATCATGAAAAGTTTAAGGTCAAGGAAAACTTTATTTAAGGAAATAGAATCACATAAGGATTCTACTTGTTGAAACCTTGTCACAAAAGGAAGAGGAAAATCTTATGTGATAATTAGCATCTTGGGAGAAAGCCTAAAATTATCACTGTTATATAAGAAGAAGACCTAAAACCTGAGCGAACAACTATTGAATATGAAAAGAAGGCATTTCTCTCAAGGAGTAGCAAAACAGAGGCGAAACCATTGAAGCTTTAAGAACAACTCTGAGTTGATTGTTCTTGACATTGATCTTAGGAAGAAAGCATTGTTCGAGTTTATAACAACTTAGTTATTGAGTTATACCTATTCTATGGTGGAGGTTGTTTGTTAAATTTTGTGTAGCTTTGTAAGACCCCAAAAAATACTAAGCTTAACTCAGACCTTTAAAGCTTGTTAAGGGGTCCCAGACTTAGAAAATTTCAGCTAAGTATTCATACTTAGAGTTATTTTAGCTTTCATAAGTTGGCGATCCTTTTTCACGACCCTTATGACCTTCAAATATCAATTTTTAGGTTAATTCATGATCAAGAATGTCATTAGGTGTTCTCGGACAATTTTGGATTTTTCAAACTTCGTTTGACACACATTTGAAAACTCAAACCAGTGGATCGATGCGATCTCAATGTGCTGAGTCGCCCATCGCACCGATGAGTATTTTTCCCTAGCTCCCAGTGCTAGATCCTGAACCGATGTGGACTCAATGCGATGCATTGGCTATCTCGTCGATGCTAATGACGCAGTGCATCAGTCTGCGTATTGTTAAATCAATTTTCAGTAATTGAAAAAGCTGCATCCTCAAGGGTAATTGGGTTTTTTACCACCTTATGTTAGCCCCTAAAACACAAAATTAAGCCCATTTAGAGGAAAAATCCATTCATCTTTCTAAAAACTTCTCGAGAAGCAAACCCTAGGATCTCTAATTCAAGATTCAGCTTTCAAGAATACTCCATCATTCTTCGCAAATTTGAATACCAAGGTATGTGAAGTGTTCATCTAAGGGTTTCCTTCCACACTGGGTGTTTAATTTAGCTATATGCCTAGAGCTAGTGTCAATTACAGAATAGTATTCAGCCATATCACGATCAGTAGAATTTAGTCAGTTACAGAACTGAGGAAAACTCAGAAGTACTCAGTCAGTTAATAGAATCCAGTAGTATTCTGTCAGTCCATGAAACTCAGTGAACTCAGTAAATCTATTTAATAAATGATTGTAGCTTCTTAGAGCATTTAAAACTTTATTCTTCACAATGTCCCTGTCAAAGATACACCTTTTGTTGAATACTTCTCCATTATTGATTCAATTATTTTTGTCTTTGGTATTTGATACTTCCTTAAGGCAATAGTAGTTGGTTTATGTTTGACTGTGTTTTCCTTTTTGGTATCTTTCACTAAAACCAATTTATCATTAAAATTCAAACCTCAACACTACCAACTGATCAGAAGGTGCTTCACAAATAAGACTACCTATTTTCAATATCAAGTACTATGGATGGCGGAAGAATAGGATGATGGATCATCCTATTGGAGAAAGTCCTGATTTATGAAATGTTTTCTTGACGAACCTACCATACCTATAAAGAAATATAAAGAGGGTAAGACTAGGTTTCCTAAGGAAATAAGGGAATGGAGAAACTATCTAAGACATAGATGCAAGATTCACAACAATTCTCAATGATATCTACTCATTGAGAGAACTCATCCCTTTAGGAAAGGCTATTTTTAAACTCTTAATTGTGTTGTCTAAGTCATGGGAAAGTAAAGTAGAAGCTACTATTTAAGGTAGAGATCTTAGTGATCTAGATATGGATAAATTCATTGGTAACTTGACTTCCTATGAATATTCTATGACCCAAACGGTCGTGTGTGGCACCCACACTAACCCTTCGATGGAAGAATCATCTAACCCAAACTTTGCCATTTTAGTACATTAAATAGAAAAACTCAAACAAATGATTTAATATCTCCAAATAATTAATATATATATAATAGTGAAAAGAAATCAAACTACCTATTACAATTTTTAAGGACCCAAAAGTCATCAAACAAGAACTTCCAAACAAAATGGTGTCTACGAATAATATCCAAAGCTAATGAAATAATAAGTGTATCCTAGTCCAAATAAATGGACATGATCTACTAATTTTATCCACAACAACAATGAATATAAGTGCTCACCCTTGGATTGAAAACTATTAGTCACACACTGGAGGTGAGGTCCCATAAAAATCTGTGAAACACAACTTACACTCAATTAAAAAAAGCATAGGTAGTATTAGTACAAAACCCTATGTATTGGTAGATATTTTTGGCCAACTTAACTCAGAGCCACACATATACATAAATCAAACATATGTAAACTAGCATTTCAGTAAATAGCAACTAATCCCAACCGACCAACACCATACTTAAATATACAATGTAAAATAGCCAATATCCTCAACTAGATTAACCTTTACTCTATCAACTATTTAACAACCACAAGATCAATGTACCAATAATAGTAATCTATGTCCACTCTAAATACCACAAATGTAAAGTCAATACCGAATCAACAATACATTTAACAATCTCACAAGAGTAGTTTAATGCTACCTAGATCATTATAACACATCATATATGTTATATGTATGAATCAATAATCTCATGTCTCCAAAAAAAATGCATTAGAAGTATCATAATTATCAATTTGAATCTAAAAACAAATGCTAAGGGGTCTTATATATTGCCTATAGCCATGACCCATAGTGGACCAGCTTCATCTATGTACCATACCATTGTGGTACCTGATCCTATGAATTATTATAGTATAGTATCTGCACTGGCATGGCCCCCGACCCTTCAAATATCATAATATGATGATATGCAATCACTATCACTTTAGACATACCATAGTGGACCAATATTACAAGTATATAATTTAATAAACACTTAGTCAATTTCAATGCCATTTGTCTCATGCAGTCAATCAATATCAACTAAGCTAAAAAATTACAAGCCTACCCAAAGGCCAATTCATAAACATTCAACTTACGAGTAGGAATGATGTCCAAATCATGTCTGCAACAATAATTAAAAAAAACATACCCTACCTCAAAAAAGTCTAAAATACAACTAATCTGCAAGATTCTTGCCCTTCCTCGATGCTTAAGAGAGTTAGTAGTCTAAAAATAAAAAATGAGAAGTAATCAATAGCTGCTATTTAATCCCTGAAATTGGGGACTAAACCCTACTACTTTTACAGACGTTCATAGCCTAAAATACCAATTTTAGGGTTTTCATCTATCAATATGCTCTATTTCTCCTTAATCCCATTAAATGAAAGGAATTTTGTGCTAGGAAGTATAATCTAACAACCTAGAACTATTATCAAGTGATTTTTAGACTACCCATAAGTAATTTCCACCAATTCATCAACTTTGGGGCTAAAATAAAGAAATTGCAATATACCTTCATTATAGTAATTCTATAGTTTAAATAAACTAATGTATGTTAGAGTGCTAAAATAGTCTTAGCTCATTACTAAAAGTCACCCAAACTGGAAGAAAATTTCCTCCCTCAAGCCTTCAATGATAAATTTGGATTTTAGGGAGAAAATAATATCAAAATATGGGAAACAGGCGTATTAACATTCGATGACTGTTGTTGTAATCCTAATATTCTAGGAAGTAGCCCACTATAGAGGTCTCAAGAAATCCCTTGCCGATTGCTATAACAGAAAGGAGACTATTGCCACGTTGATTGGAAGAAACTTAAGGGAACATCTACCTTTCCCTATTTTACAATACACACCTAGATGTATGATGATCAAGAAACAGAGTTATATGAATTTAATTCTAATTCCAAAAGATTTTATGGATTGATATGTCCCTCAACTATCATGATACCACCATCAAACAAACAAATGCCATAGTGGAAGACACAAACGATCTCTAAACCATGCAATGCTGGATTTCTACTAAAAATCATCCTAGCTTGAGATTGTAACAACTCTCATCCTAGAGAAAACTTTACCTTGGCACTTATACTCTAAACAATGCTATAACGCTGGACTGGTCATTACATTAGATACTAAATAAACAACCATTTGTCCTTCAATGGACAATATGGAAAAAGGGAAAAAAAGCAAGAAGTTACCTTAATTGGCGAACAACTGTGGATATCAATTATGTATGTCCACTTTGTTCTCCTAAGTGTCCTTATTAATAGGAAGATTCCTCAATTGGACCTTTACAGAGGCAAATATCTTACTACTAAATTTCCAAACGGCTCGATCATGGATAGAGAAGACTCTTCCCCATAAGAATGGATTCAATCTAGAAAATTCAAATCCTTATGTATAATTTAGTCACTATCTCAATAAAACTTCTTCAGCATCAAAATATGGAACACGGGGTGAACACCCGACACTTGTGGAGGCAAGGAAAAACTATAAGCCACCAGACTCACACCTTTTATAATGTCAAATAGTCTAACATACCTTGGACTAAGTTTACGCTACTTCTTAAATTGCATAACATTTTTCATGGGAAAAATCTTGAGTAACATATGGTCACATTCAATGAAATAAATGTCTTACCATCCTATTCGCGTACTCCTTCTATGGACATTGAGTCACCATGACCTTATCTTTTATGAACCTCACCTTCTTCATAATTCCTTCAAAAAATAAATACTCTAAGGTCTCTCCTCGAAGGAATCAAACCACCCAATTGGAGATCTATACCTTCTCCCATAATGCAATGCCCCGAGTCTGCACCTAGGATGCTATACGGTGCTAATGACCCGGAAGGACCACAAGTTAACCCATGACTGACACCTGCTGTGAGCACTGAATAATAATACTAAAATAGTGCATCGAATAGGCTGAAATGCCATAAGGTTCATAATCAGAAAGAAAATATTGAATGATGATAAATAAATACTGAAAATTGAACATCTGTCTGAAATAATCTAGCCTAAAGCCTTTAACTATTTGAACATGGAGTTGATGGGACAAGTCCCTAAATAACTCCGACTACTGAATATACAAAACTACTAAAATACTGAAATGATAACTCTATCCTAGAATGATGAGGACTCACTACTAAAGCTATTGCGATAGGTTGGGCTGCTATGTATGGTCAGGATCCCGTGCATCTGAACCTATAATATAAGACATCATATCATAAAAAAAGAGTATGTGTCAGTACTTTGAATGTAATGGTATGCTAAGTGAGGTAAGATAATATGCAAGGGTTCATATGCATAAACAATAACGGCTGAGTAACATGAATATAATTAAATGAGAGTACATGTATATCTGATACTATTGTAAATACTGATTATGCAATGTCTTACGTGAATCTACTTTATTGCAACTGAGATCACTGATAATTAAATTATTGATAACTGAGTTACTGATAACTAGGTGACTATTTCTCACAGTCCTAATTCTATAGAACTAAATTGAGTTCTATACTGAGCCGAGTGATTGTGTTTGACAGTCTTGATTTTGAAAATTAATCTTAGGTTTTATACTGAGTCTGAAACCAAAATTGTAACTGTGGGAGTGTTTATGTAACCAACATACCCTAATAATAAACTGAGTTGGGGTCCAACTTGTGACCCTAGTTGGTAGGGTGTTAGCATCTTGCCAAGGGATTACCCCTATCTGGCAGAAATATTGTTTGTCAACCCTCACTGATAGGAAAACTCATACGAGATATATCAACCCTTATCTGGAAGAAAGATATGTCAACCTACACTGGCTACGTAGTTCTGTAACAAGTGATTGCTACTAAGGGTCAAACCCTTCACTGATAGGAATGACCCCATCCCTGGGTTCACTGGTGCGGATTCCTACTCCTAACTGACTAGACACTGAACTAATTTCTAGACTATACTAGTCTTGACTGAACTATTACTAATAGTGCTAACTGACTGAGCTAGACTGAATTCACTGAGTTCTGTTAACTGACTGAATACACTGAGTTTTGTAACTGACTGAGTACTACTGTACATGACATCACTGAGACTATTCTGAAGCTACTATAATTCTAGGAAAACAACTAGATTTTAGGTATTGGATACCCCAGGACTCGATAGCATTGAAAGTAAAACATTGCATGGTTATCATAGCACATCAATAGTAGTCTGTTAATAATGCTTCTATTTAGACATTTTGTCAAACACTTGAAAGACATGCTCTATGCTGTTAATAATAACCAACATGCAAGCTTCATGTTCACAATCCCAACTCATAATTTCAAGGGCTTTTAACATAAATCCACATAACCCTACACACATGTTAATTACTTTACATGAAACTTGTAATAAATCATGGACTAAAACTCAGATAACATCATAATCATGGATACAATCATCCAAGAACACATACTGATATTCCTAATCATGAATCAACCTGAAAATCAACATTTTAAGATCGTAAGGGTTGAAAATAAGTTCAACTATCGAGGCCAAAATAAGACTACGTGCCAATAATTAGATTAAAAGTTTCTAAGCTTGGGATCACTTTTCATGCTATAAAAGACTGAGTTAAGCTAGGATTCTATGGGGTCTTACAATATCTCCTCCTTAGGAACATTTATCCTCAAATGAGACAAACTAAGTTGAGAATACTGATAGATTGAGTTTAAATACTGAACATGCACAACTGAAGCATGATTACATGACTGAAACTACTGATATACTGAGTTTTCATATTAAACATGCATAACTGAAGCATGACTACATTTTGAAGACATAACACATGACTGAGTTATTTCATGATGGTATGTATGATATGAGAATGTTATGCAACTAAAACTGATACCGAGTTCGTGAAGGTAATCTGAGCAAGGAACTGAGTAAATTCAAGAAAACTATTACCTTAAGCTGATTCTAAGTTTGCAAAGAAGAGGTAAGGATACTTGGTCCGTATATCTGCTTCTGTTTGCCAAGTAGCTCCCTCAACGGACTAATTCCGCCAAAGAACTTTGACTAGAGTGACTTCTTTGTTCCTCAGTCTATGAACCTGATGATCAAGTATTTCGACTAGAACTTCTTCATAAGAGAGACTATTCTGAGCATCTATACCCTCTATAGGGATTACAACTGATGAGTCACCAATGTATTTCTTAAGCAAGGAGACGTAAAACACTGGGTGCACTGAAGGTAATGCATTTCTTAAGCAAGGAGACGTGAAACACTAGGTGCACTGAAGCTAAGTTTTAAGGCAACTCAAGCTCGTAAGCTACCTTTCCAAAATGGCTAAGAATTCAGTAAGGCCCGACATATCGGGGACTAAGTTTTCCCTTTTTTCCAAACCTCTTTACTCCTTTCATAGGAGAGATTTTTAAATACATATAATCACTAATCCCAAATTGAGATCCTTTCTTCGTACATCTGCATACGATTTTTGTCATCTTTGAGTTGTCTTAAGCCTTTCCCTGATCAACTGAACTTTTTCTAAGGTATTAAATACCAAGTCAGGCCCTACTACTATGGCCTCACCTACTTCAAACTAACCAATGGGAGATCTGTATCTCCTCTCATAGAGAGCCTTAAATGGAGCCATCTAAATGCTTGAACGATAGCTATTGTTATATGTAAACTCAATCAAAGGTAAGTGATCATCCCAACTAGCCTTAAAGTCAATGGCACACGATCTTAACATATATTCTAAAGTCTGAATTGTCCTTTCTACTTGACTATCTGTTTGAGGATAAAAGGATATACTGAGGAGAACTTGGGTACCAAGACCCTTCTGGAATGCTTTCTAGAAATAAGAAGTGAACTGCGTACCTTTATCAGAAATAATAGACAACAAAACTCCATATAATCTGACCAACTCTCTACATAGAGCTTGGTGTAATCCTCAGCTAAATAAGAGGTGTGAACTGGTAAGAAATGAAATAATTTGGTCATCCTATCCACAATGACCTAAATTGAATTTTGCTGATGACAAGTACGGGGCAAGCCCATCACAAAATCCATGTTCACCTCCTCCCACTACCAAGTGGGAATACTAAACTCCTGCATAGATCCACTAGGCTTTTGATGTTCGATGTTAACTTGCTGACATGTTGAGTACTTAGCTACAAACTCTGCAATGTATCTCTTTATCCCACTCCAGTAATAGACTTCCCGCAAGTCGTGGTAAACCTTGGTGGCCCCTAGGTAAATTGATTAGCGCGCACCATGCACTTCTTCAAGAATTTGCTTTCTCATGCCATTTGCATATAGCACACATAGTTGACCCTAGAAGCGTAACACACTATGTCCCCCTTAGGAGAAAACCTCTACTTTTTGATATCTAACTGACTCTTTTAGCTTAACTAGACTGTGACCTGTGTCCTTATTTTCTTTTACTTCAGAAACCAGAGATGATTCCGAACTATTCTGCACCCATATGCTACCCTCTGTTGAATCGACTAAGCGAACACCTAGTCGGGCAAGCTGAAGAACTTCCTGAACTAACTTCTTCTGACCATTCTTCATGTGAGTAACACTACCCATTGACATCCTACTGAGAGCATCAGCCACTACATTGGCCTTTCCTAAATGATACAGAACACTCATGTCATAGTCTTTCAATGACTCTAGCCACTTTCTCTGACGCAGGTTCAGGTCTTTCTGAGAAAACACATATTGCAAGTTTTTATGGTCTGTGAATACATCGACATGCACCCCATACAAATAATGCCTCCAAATATTTAAGTCAAACACTATCGCTGCTAACTCAAGATCATGAGTGATATAGTTCTTTTCCTGAGTCTTAAGCTGTCAAGAGGTATAGGCTATGAACTTACCTCTCTACATCAAAACACACCCCAGATCAACCCTGGAAGCATCACAATAAACCACAAACCCATCTCAACTATCTGGTAAAGTCAAAACAGAGGTTGTAGTGAGTCAAGTCTTCAACTTTTGAAAACATTTCTCACAAGAATCTGACCACTGGAACTTGACTTTCTTCTGAGTCAATATGGACATGGGGGACAAAATAGATGAAAATCCCTAAACAAACCATCGTTAATAGCCAGCCAAACCCAAGAAACTCCTGATATATGATAGAGAGATAGGTCTAGTCTAGTTTCTCACTTTTTTAGTCTTTTGAGGGTTAGCTCTAATGCCATTATTAGAAATAATATGACCAAGAAAAGCTACCGACCTTAGTTGAAATTCACATGTACTAAATTTGGCAAACAACTAATGGGCTCTGAGGGTATATAACACTATTCTTAGATGGTTCACATGATCATGTTCACTTCGGGAGTAGAAAAGAATGTATCAATTAAGACTATGATGGACATGTCCAAGTATTGCTTAAACACAAGGTTCATCAAGTCCATGAAAGCTGCTAAGCCATTGGTAAGACCAAATGACATGACTAGGAATTCAAAGTGACCATACCAGGTTCTGAAAGCTATTTTTGGAATGTCACATTCTGTAATGCCCCGAAAATGAGTCCCAAAGCGTCACATGGTGCTTAAGGCTACAATTATCCCCAAGCTAACCCTTTGAGCCTACTACTTCACATAAAAACTTTCTTAGAGATGAAATAGACAAATCACGGGCACAATTATATCAAATCATAAGAAATACTATGAAAATACTTTTTTCGAACAACTATAATACTGGAAATCTCGACATACTAATAATCTTACAACTAGTCTAACAAAGCCTCTACTACTCAAGAAATAGAGAGCCATTGGGACAGGTCCCCAACTGACTCATACTTAATTAAAAAGAGGAGAACAACTACTTGATAAACTGAATATCTAAAGATAACCGGTACTCAAACCATGAGGACTAACCACAGTGTAGATGTAGATAAAGGAACTCGGGGATCATTGACGAGGCTGGGACGGACAACCTGAACCTAAATTATGAGACAATGTAGCGCACAGATGTATATATGGATCAGTACTTTGGGAATGTACTGAGCATGTGTGGGTGTATTCAAATAAATAATCAGTATCACAAGTCTTAATAGAAAACATACATACTATAATAGATGACTTATATAGCTTAAATAAAATTCTCATAAGTCGTGGTTAGGAAATAGATAATAGAAATCACGTTAATCATTTTACTTTATTCTGGATTTGTACTCTTTCTTTGTTCACAACTTATAAATTAGATGAAATCTTAAAATATCAACTTTCAGGATATAAGCTATAATCTCATGAAAGCAAGAAGCTTCTTGGGAACTTAATAAACTTGACACTTGAAAACTTTAGGAATCGTAGGGTCATAGCCTTCAAAATCAATATACCTTCAAACTTACACTTTTAGCTTACGGATAGTAAAACTTCTTTAAAACTCAAGAACTTGATACTTTAGGAACTTTAAGACTTGAGACTCTAGAAAACTTAAGAGACTTTGGGACTATTGGGACGCGGGATTATATAATTTGGGAGTTTTTTCTAACCGATATAAACCATGTGAGCTACATGGAGTCCAATGTCTTGCCCACATTGGAGAGAGCTATTCTATCCTTGCCATCGGAGTAGAACCTTTAACATTTAGTGATCACTAGCTTAACCCACTTGGGGTAAATCATAAACCTACGGGGGCACGTAGTTCTGGGGCATGAGACCTTGGAATCAAGCCCAACCCGGTGCTAAATACTACTCACTTACTTAGCACAAAACTTTAAAAAAATTCACCTTAAACAATTCAACAATATGTAATGGGAGCTAATACGCTTCCCCTTTATCTCAAATCAAACAAATAATGTGGATTTCTTTCTTAGATTCGGATGATCAAAACTCAATTCTTTTCTTGAAATCTTGATAGAATTTTCATTAAAGTTTTAAAATCTCAACAACATGGAAATATAAGTGCAGTTCTTGAAGTATCAATAATTCATCCTCAAAGACTCACAATTTAACAATAAAGTTCAACTAATGACAACAACTCTTGGAAATTCTTGGAAACATGATATCAATATAGGAATGTGCAATTTATATTAAGAACTCTCAATTTAGATCATAATTGAACAAAATAATCATACAATTCAAGACTTGAACAATTCCATAATCTCATAAATTTGAAGTATAGAAAAATAATATGAATTCATCTTGGAAATGCAAAATTCTATAAGAAAATTTATAACTTTTGGGCACAAGAATGAAAGAGTTTTCTTGTTCAAACCCCACATACCTTCAAATTAAAAATTTGAGTGAGTTCTTGACTTTGGGTTGTTATTCCTTAAATTAATGGGTACTTCTTGTAGCCCTCGGAATGGGGATTCCAATTCTCAGAAAATTATTGAAAACAGATGGTTAACTTTTAAGCATTCTTGAAGTTTGTGTAGAAACCCTAAGCTATGTTCTTAGTGATTTTTGATGAAAGTATGAATAATATGGTATTTTTGGGGTGTAATCTCATGTTAAGTATGATAAAGGAGTGGGAAAATACCAACTTTACCCTTAATGAGATGGAGAAAAGAAGCTGGAAACTGGGCACAAAGGCTATATCTTGGGAGGCGCCTTGCCCAGAGCCTTTGCTAAGGTGGGTGACGCCTTTCCCAGCGCCTTAGCTAAGCTAGGCGATGCCCCTTAATAGCCTTTAGCTACTGGTTTGGCACCCCAAACATGATCTAAATAGATTCCAAAAATTCAAAAACTCACCCGAGATACCTTACGACCTTTCCCCATCGCAACGTAACAACAAAATCAAGAAATGGAGGTCGGGAAGGTCGCAAAATAATTCATCAAAGTTCGAGGGATCAAAAATGAACTAAGTGTTGGAACACTTAGCTAAAATTCTAAGTGTTAAGCTTCTTTTAACTTGATTCAAAGGCTTTGATGACGAGGAAACTTTACGGGGTCTTTCAATATCTCCCCCTTGGGAACATTCATCCTCGAATATAGATAGATATGTTCAGAACATGGAGAAAATTAAGGATGAACAGCTGAAATATTTGGCTAAACTGATTTTACTTCATTCTAAACCTTCGGATACTTCATAGACTACATAAGCTTATGTTAAGAATGGCTATACAGCTGTAACTTTGATTAGAGGGGGACCGAATTAAGAATGAATTGTACCTTCGGCTTGATCTAAACTTACGGATAAGAGATGTGGGTACTTGGATAGCGTATCTGCTTCTGCTTCCCAAGTAGCACCCTCAACTGACTTGTTCCGTCACAAAACTTTGACCAAGGGAACTTTTTTGTTCCTTAGTCTCCGGAATTGGTAGTCTAGGATTTCAACTACAACCTCATTAAAAGAAATACTGTCCCAAACATCAGTGCTTTCCGAAGGATCTATAACAACAGAATCACCAATACACTTCTTAATCATAGAGACATGGAAGATAGGATGAACAACTGACAGTTCTTTAGGCAACTCTACTTCATAAGCTACTTTCCCAACATGGTTAAGAACTCTGTAAGGGCCAATATACCGGGGACTAAGTTTCCCCTTTTTCCCAAGCCATTTCACCCCTTTTATGGGTGAAATTTTCAGATACACCAAATTATTAACTTCAAACTCAAGGTCTCTTCTCCTCACATCTACATATGACTTTTGATGACTCTGGGCTGTCTTCAACCTTTCTCTAATCAACTTTACCTTCTCCATATCCTCAAACACTGCATCAGGTCCAATCACAGAAGCTTCACCCACTTTAAACCAACCTATGGGTAACCTACACCTTCTACCATACAAAGCCTCAAATGGTACCATCCGGATGCTAGAGTGATAACTATTATTATGAGCAAACTCAATCAATGGTAGATGCTAATTCCAACTACCTTTGAAATCAAGAGCACATGCTCTTAAAATATTTTCTAAAGTTTGGATGGTTCTCTAAGACTGACCACCTTTTTGCAGATGAAAAGCAAAACTCAAATGTATTTGGGTACCAAGACCCCTCTGAAAATCTCTCCAAAACTACGAAGTGAACTGAGTACCCCTATCCAAAATAATAGACAAGGGAACTCCATGCAATCTGACAAACTCCCAAATATACAATCTAGCATAGTCCTCAGCTGCATAAGATGTGTGCACAAGCAAGAAATGCACTGACTTAGTCATCCTATCCACAATCACCCAAATAGAATCATGGTGATGACGCAAAAGAGGTAAACCAGTAACAAATTCCATATTTATCTCTTCCCACTTCCAAGTGAGGATACTAAACTCTTGCATCACACCACCAGGCCTTTAATGCTCTATTTTAACTTCTTGTCAAGTTTCACACTTCAACACAAACTCTGCTATATCCTTCTTCATACCACTCCACCAATAGATTTCCCGCAAGTCACAGTACATCTTAGTAGTGATGAGATAAATAGAATATCGTGCGCCATGCTCCTCTACCATGATCCTCTATCTTATATCATCAACACAAGGAACACACAATATACTCTGTAATCTCAACACACCATCTCTCCCTTGGGAGAAAACCTCTTCTCTTTGGTCCCTAATTGACTCCTTCAGTCTAACCAAACTACTCTGCACCAAGATATTTCCTCCAACGAAATCAAGCAATCTAACCCCAATCTTGACAAACGATGCACATCACGAGCTAACTCTTCTTTACCCTACTCTACATGAGCAACACTGCCCATAGACAACCTATTAAGGGCATCTGCCACTACATTGGCCTTGCTCGGAAGATACACCAGACTCATATCATAATCTTTTAGCAACTCTAATTATCACCTCTGCCTAAGATTCAACTCCCTTTGAGAAAACACATACTGCAGGATTTTTTGATCTGTAAACATATCAACTTGAACACCATACAAATAGTGTCTCCAGATGTTCAAATAGAAGACTACAACAGCTAATTCAAGATCATGTGTTGGGTAATTCGTTTCATGCAGTTTCAACTATCTAGAGGCATAGGCTATAACCTTACCTCTCTGCATCAATACATAACCCAAAGCCAACTCTAGAAGCATCACAATACACCACAAAACCATCAACAATATCAGGCAAAGTCAATAGAGGAACTGAGTTGAGTCGAGTTTTCAACTCCATAAAACACTTCTCATAGGAATCTGACCAAAGGAACTTAACTTTTTTTGGGTCAACCGGGTCATGCGAGATGCAATAGAAGAGAAACCCTTAATAAAACGGTGGTAAAAGCCAGCTAGACCCAAGAAACTCCTAATGTCAGATGGAGAGATAGGTCTAGGCTAATTTGTTACAGCTTCTATCTTTTGAGGATTAACTCTAATGCCTTCAGCTAAAATAATATGACCCAAAAAAGCTACGGACCTTATCCAGAACTCACACTTACTGAATTTGGCGAAAAACTAATGATCTCTAAGATTTTGCAAGACAATTCTAAGATGATCTACATGGTCAACCTCACTTCGAGAATACACAAGAATATCATCTATGAAAACAATGACAAACATATCAAGATACTACTTGAACATTCGATTCATGAGGTCCATAAAGGCTACAGGAGCATCGATTAGTTTGAAAGACCTGACAAGAAACTCAAAGTGACTATAACGGGTTCTAAAGGATATCTTAGGAATGTCACACTATCTTACTTTGAGTTGGTGTTAGCTGGATCTAAGGTCTATCTTGGAGAAATAACTTGCACCCTGGAGTTGGTCAAATAAGTCGTCAATTCGAGGAAGAGGGTACTTGTTCTTGACTGTGACTTTATTAAGATGAAGATAGTCAATGTACATATGCAAATAACTATCTTTCTTCTGCAGGAATAGGATGGGTGCGACCCAAAGAGATACACTGGGCCTTATGAAACCTTTGTTTAAAAGATCTTTGAGTTGTTCTTTCAGCTCCTTAAGCTCTGCAGGTGCCATATGGTAGGGAGGAATAGAAATAGGCTCAGTGTCAGGAACATGATTAATCCTAAATTCTATCTCTATATATGGAGGTACCCCTGGGAGATCTTCTGGAAAAACATCAGGAAACTCATTGACAATGTTGACTAACTAAATAGTAGAAATTTTGGACTTAATGTCTTTAACTCATACTAAATGATAGATGCAGCCTTTGGATATAAGCTTTCTGGCTTTGAGATAAGAAATAAAATGACTTTCAGTAGATACTAAGCTTTCGGACCACTCAAAGACTGGCTCATCAGGAAACTAAAACTTAACCACACGGGTACGACAGTCTATAGATGCATAACAAGAGTGAAGACAGTCCATACCTAGAATGAGATCAAAATCAACTATATCCAACTCTATCAGATCAGTAAATATAACTCTATGAAGGATAATAATAGGACACTTTTTATACACTTGCCTAGCAATAACGGACTCCCCTACTAGAGTAAAAACTAGAATAGGCTCAGGGATATTTTCAGGACTCATTTCAAAATTCAAAGCAACCAATGATGTCACATAATAAAAACTTGACCCGAGATCCAACAACACATAAATATCAAAGTGAAATATACAGAGCATACCAGTAAAAACATTGGGAGATACCTCCTGTTCATGATGGGAAGGTAAGGAATAGAATCTGTTTTGGCACTGACTGCCAGTAGTGCTAGAAGAAGCGGCCAATGAAGAAGTTGGATGGGTTATGGGAGATGGTGCACTGGTGGCCTACACCTGTGGTTGGGTATCTCTACTTCCCTGTCTGGCATATGGGCACTATCTAAGTCTGTGGCCCATCTTTCCATAACCAAAACATCCTCTCTGCTCAGCCAAACACTCACCAGGATGGGTCGTACCACACTTAGTAGAAGGAGGAAAATTAGGCCTGTTACTCATACTATTTTGAGATCTAGACACAACGCTTGCCTCTAGGTGTAGGAACACTAGCAGATGAAGGTGCTGTCATGGACGAATGGCTTTAGAACTGAGGATGGTTCCTTCCATAGGACCTAGTGTTACCATACTCACGTTGCTCAAATCTAGCTCTCTTATTTCCCCTTACCCTATCTCTTTCCCTTATCTTATCTGCCTCTATCTATTGTTTATGTATCATTAATCTAGATAGATCCATATCCCTATTTAACATAGCAGTCCTGCACTCTTTAAACACTAAACCAGAAATACCTATCACGAACTTGCTCAGGCTAGAGCAGACATCAGCAATCAAGTTAGGAGCATATTTTGCTAATTGGTTGAACTTCCGGCAGTACTTCTTAACAGTTATGGAGCCCTGCCTTAAGTTCATAAACTCCTCTACTTGCTCCTTCCTCATCTATAACAGAAAGAACTTATCCAAGAACACATCTTGGAATGCCTACCAAGTAATAGGGCCATCATCTTCTCCTCTACTCTTCTTCCATGTAACAACCCAATCATAAGCAATGTCCTTCAACCTGTAAGGCGCCAAATTTACACTTTATTACTCTATGCATCACCTATGTGATCTTTCTCACCTCTTAAAGATATAATTGTGGGTCCTCACCTGCCTTGCACCCATAGAACTCTGGAGGATTCATCCCCATGAAATCACTAATCCTAACAGTAGCTAAATCACCTCCCTGCTGCAGCCTGGTTATTGGCCTAAACATTCACAATGACGACTTGGGATAGCATCTGAAAAGCTGCCTAGAACTTGGCAGGGGACACATTTTCATTCAAGGGATCAGCAGGCTGAGGTTCTCATTGTTGTTTCTGCGGGCTCGACAAGGAGGTATTTTTTGAAATAAGAGAGCATGAATTAATAGCTGAGAGAGATATCTTTAATCATGATGGACTCTAAAAGAAAGAAATGACTTTTTCCTAAATATTTCTTAGCCCCTTGCTCATATATGTGGTGCACTACACATAGATGACCAAGACTCTACTTAACCCGGCTTGTCAGACTCCCGAGGACTCCTTAAACCTTAGGCTCTGATACCAAGTTTGTAATGCCCCAAAAATGGGTCACGAAGTATCACATGGTGCTTAAGGCTACAAGTAGCCCCAAGCTAACCCTTTGAGCCTGCTACTTCACATAATAACTTGCTTACAGATTAAATAGACAAATCATGGGCACTGTTACAGCAAATCATAAAAAATACTATGAAAATACATTGTCTGAACAACCATAATACTAGAAATCTAGACAGGCTAACAATCTGACAACTAGTCTAACAAATCCTCTACTACTCAAGAACTAGAGAACCATTGGGACAGGTCCCCAACTGACTCAAACTCAACAGAAAAGAACTGAACAACTATTAGATAAATTGAATATCTGAAGATGACCAGTCCTCGAACCATGAGGACTCACCACTATGGAGATGTAGATAAAAGCACTCGAGAATCACTGACAAGGCTGGGATGGAGCACCTAAACCTATATTATGAGACAATATAGCGCACAGATGTATATGTGGATCAGTACTTTAGGAATGTACAGAGTATTTGGGGGTGTATGCAAATAAATAATCAGTATCACAAGTCTTAATAGAAAACATGCATGGTATAGTAGATGACTTACATAGCTTGAATAAAATTCTCATAAGTTGTGGTTAGGAAATAGATAATAGAAATTACGTGAGTAATTTCACTTTATTCTAGATGTGTATTCTTTCTTTGTTCTCGACTTGTAAATTAGATGAAATCTTAAAATATCAACTTTCAAGACATAAACTATAATCTCATGAAAGAAAGAAACTTATTGGGAACTTAATAATCATGACACTTGAAAACTTTAGGAATTATAAGGTCATAGCCTTCAAAATCAATATACCTTCAAAAGTTCACTTTTAGCTTATGGATAGTAAAACTACTTTAAGACTCAAGAACTTGATACTTTAGGAACCTTAAGACTTGACACTCTAGAAAACTTGAGATACTTTGGGACTCTTGGGACTCGAGATTATAAAACTTTGGGATTTTTATCTAACCGACATAAACCATATGAGCTACATGGAGTCCTACATCTTGCCCACGTTAGGGAGAGCTGTTCTATCCTTTCCATTAGAGTAGAACCTTTAACATTTAGTGATCACTAGCTTAATCCACTTGGTGTAAATTAGAAACCTATGAGGGCATGTAGTTCTGGGGCATGAGACCTCGGAATGAAGCCCAACTCGGTGCTAAATACTACTCCCTTAATTAGCTTAGAACTTTAAGAAAATCCACCTTAAACAAACCAACAATATGTAATTGGAGCCAATATGCTTCCCCTTTATCTCAAATCAAACAAATAATGTGGATTTCTTTCTTAGATTCGGATGATCAAAAATCAATTCTTTTCTTGAAATCTTGATAGACTTTTCATCAAAGTTTTAAAATCTCAACAACATGGAAATATAAGTGCACTTTTTGGAGTATCAATAATTCATCCTCAAAGACTAACAATTTCATAATAAAGTTCAACTCATGACAACAACTCTTGGAAATTCTTAGAAACATGATATCAATTTAAGAATATGCAATTTATATCATGAACTCTCAATTTAGATCATAATTGAACAAAATAATCACGCAATTCATGACTTGAACAATTCCATAATCTCATAAATTTGAAATATAGAAAAATAATATGAATTCATCTTGGAAATACGAAATTCTTTAAGACAATCTAAAACTTTTGGGCACAAGAACGAAAGAGTGTTCTTGTTCAAACCCCACATACCTTGAAATTAAAACATTGAGTGAGTTCTTGACATTGGGTTGCTATTCTTGAAATTAATGGGTTCTTCTTATAGACCTCAGAATGGGGATTCCAATTCTCAGAAAATTATTGAAAACTGATGGTTAACTTTTGAGCTCTCTTGAAGTTTGTCTATAAACCCTAAGCTATGTTCTTGGTGGTTTTTGATGAAAGTATGAATAATATGGTATATTTGGGGTGTAATCTCATGTTAAGGATGATATAGGAGTGGGAAAATACCAATTTTACCCTTAATGAGATGGAGAAAAGAAGTTGAAAAATGGGCATAAAGGCTTTGGCTTGGGCGGCGCTTTGCCCAGAGCCTTTACTAAGGTGGGCGACGCCTTGCCAGAGCCTTAGCTAAGCTGGGCGGCACCCCTTAATCGACTTTAGCTACTAGTTTGGCTCCCCAAACATGCCCTAAATGGATTCCAAAAATTCTGAAACTACTCGAGATACCTTACGACCTTGCCCAATCACAACGCAACAACAAAATCAAGAAACGAAGGTCGGGATGGTCGCAAAATAATTCATCAAAGTTTGAGGGCTCAAAAATGAACTAAGTGTTGGAACAGTTAGCTAACATTCTAAGTGTTAAGCTTCTTTTAACTTTCTTTGAAGGCTTTGACGACAAGGAAACTTTACGGGGTCTTACACATTCTCTGACTCTGAGCCGATGATAGCCTGATCTGATGTTTATCTTAGAAAAGTAATTGCCACCCTGAAGTTGGTCAAATAAGTCATCGGTTATAGTAAGTGGATACTTGTTCTTGATCGTGACTTTGTTCAACGATGGTAGTCAATACATATTCTAAGAGAATCGTCTTTCTTTCGCACGAATAAGACTGGTGTACCCCATGGAGAAAAACTGGGTTGATGAATACCTTATCTAGAAGATCCTTTAACTGTTCTTTTAGATCTCTAAGTTCAAATAGTGCTATTCTATATGGCAGAATAGAGATAGGCTGAGTATCGGGAAGAACATTTATTCTGAAGTCAATTTCCTGCGCGTGGGGGACTCCAAGAAGATCTTCAGGAAACATATTTGGAAATTCACATGCTACTAGAACTGACTCAAGACTAGGAGTCGAGAAAATAGAATCTTTAACTCAAAAAAGATGGTAGACACACCCTTTAGATATCATTTTTCTCGCCCTTAGGTAAGAAATAAGCTGACCCCTAAGTGCTAAAATACTACCCGTCCATTTTAGGATAGGTTTATTTGCAAACTAAAAATAGACAATTCTATTTCTGCGATCAACTGAAGCATATCATGAATGGAGCCAATCCATGTCGAGAATGATGTCAAAATCTATTATCTCTAACTCTACTAAGTCTATTAAAGTAACTTTCTGAGATACCATAATCGGACAGTTCCTGTATACCCATTGGGCTATGATAGATTTACCCACTGGGGTAGAGACTGAGAAGGGATCTGCTAGGATTTTGAGATTTACTCCAAAGTCAACAGCTATATAAAGGGTTACAAAGGACAAAAAAGCTCCTAGATCTAACAAATCATAAATATATAAAT
Organism: Capsicum baccatum var. pendulum; assembly: GCA_030864225.1. Lineage (NCBI taxonomy): Eukaryota > Viridiplantae > Streptophyta > Magnoliopsida > Solanales > Solanaceae > Capsicum > Capsicum baccatum. The sequence continues at coordinate 164,779,066 of CM061558.1, read as the reverse complement.
GATAAACTTGCAATGTACTAGTGACCACATTAGGAGAACTTTCCTAATCCTGTCGGGACTGAAGTGCATAGATTCTATTTGGGCGTTGCCCATTGGTGGCACTAGAAGCGGCACCCTGCTAATTCGGGCGACCGAAATGAACTGGGGGACGATTACGCTGACTCTGAAAACCCACCTTGGGACAGGCTTGCCACACCTAAAACATACATCACTGCCAGCTCTGCAGACACCCTGGTAGTTCCTGCCACACTTCTAGCAAAGAGTATTTGTTTGGGCACTGCTAACACTACCCTGAGGTTTAGAGCTTGGCACTCTATCTTTGTTGCTATCTCTAAATTTTGGCACAGGAGCACTGGCTGAGGACGGTGCTAGAATTAAATATTTTAGGAGGAACTGAGAATAATTTCCACTTTCTGACTTACGTTGAGTGAAGTTGAAGCTACCTGTTCTATCCCTTTTGTTCTCCCTCTCCTTCTTCTTACTCTTATCCTTCTTTATCTGCTGAGCATGGACCTTGAGCCTGGATTGTCCATCTCCTTAATCAACATTGCGGTCCTACACTTTTTGACCATACTGTTAGACATACCCGACACAAACTTACTCATCTTAGATTTGTTATCTACTACTACACGAGGGGCATATCTAGCTAACTGAGTAAACTTGAGGGAATACTCTTTCACTATCATGTTGCCCTATTTTAGATTAATAAACTCCAAAACCTTAGCTTTCCTCAACTCTAGTGGGAAGAAACTATCAAGAAAAGCAGTAGCAAACTCCTCCCATTCTACGGGCCCTGCATTAGCACCCTTATCCACCTTCCACTACCTAAACCATGTGTGAGCCACATCCTGCAATTGATATGCAGCTAACTCAGCGCTCTTACTAGAAGTCACCCCTATGATATCTGTGACTTTCTGCACCATGTCAAGGAATTTTTGTGGGTCCTCCTCAGTCTTAAACCCCATAAATAATGGAGGATTTATTTAGGTGAAGACCTGAATTCTAGCTACAGCAGTACTGGCCACTAAGTTTGCCTGAACGGGAGTTGGGCATTTATTCTGGGCTGCCACAGAGTAAGTCAAAGTGGTGAAAGCTGCTTTAAATTCTGTATGGGAGACATGCTCGTTTAGGGGATCTACCTAAATAGGCGGGGGTACTGGCTGATTTCTAGTTTTTTCTACCGTTAGTCCTTTTTGGAGGTATATTCTATAAATGGAAGGAAATGTTAGATTAGACAGAGTGTTTAACTTGAGCTCATACTCACTCACACAATATGAACACTGAAAAAAGGGAACTTATTCCTAAAATGCCTCATAGCCTTTTGTCCATAAGTATGGCGTACTACACACCCATCCATAAGACTCTACTAGACGCGACTTTCAGACTCCCTAGGACACTGTTGAACCTTAGGCTCTGATACCAAGTTTGTAATGCCCCGAGTCTTCACCCCGGATGGCACATAGTGCTCATGACCCCGAAGGACCACAAGCTAACCCATAACTGGCACTTATTGTGAGCACTAAATAATAATACTAAAATAATATGGAAAATAGGCTAAAATGCCATAAGGTTCATAATCAAAAAACAAATATTGAATGCGGATAAATAAATATTGAAAACTGGATATTTATCTGAAATAATCTAGAATGAAAGCCTCTAACTATCTGAACATGGAGTTGATGGGAAAAGTACCCAACTAACTTTGACTATTGAATATACAGAACTACTTAAATACTGAAATAATAACTCTGTCCTCGAACGATGAGGACTCACCACTAAATTTGCTGCTGATAGGCTGGGCTGCTAAGTACGATCGGAGCCCATGCATTTGAGCCTATGATATAAAATATCATAGCATAAAAGAAAGAGTATGTGTTAGTACTTTGAATATACTGGTATACTAAGTGAGGTAGGCTGATATGCAAGGGTTCATATGCATGAACAATAACTGGCTAACATAAATATAACTGAATGAGAGTACATATATATCTGGTACTATTGCAAATACTGATTATGCAATATTTCATGTGAATCTAATCTACTGTAATTGAGATCACTGAAATTAAATTACTGATAACTGAGATACTAATAACTTGGTGAGTGTTTTTGACAGTCCTGATTTCGTAGGACTAAACTGAGTTCTATACTGAGCTGGGTGACTGTCTGACAATCCTGATTCTGAAAATTGATCTGAGATTTTATACTGAATCTAAAACCAAAACTGTAACTGTGAGAGTTTTTACATAACCAACATACCATAATTATAAAATGATTTGGAGTCCAACCTGTGACCCCAGTTAGAAGGGTGTTAGCACCTTGCCAAGGGATACTAATAATGGTTGTGAGTTAACTCTATATGCCAGGAAGACATTTCATCAACCCTCACTAGCAGAAAAACTTGTATGAGATGTATCAACCCTTATCTGGTAGGAAAATATCTCAACCTATGCTGACTATGTAGTTTTGTAACACAGGGATTGCTACTAAAGGTCAAACCCTTCACTGACAGGAATGCCCCAATCCCTGGGTTCATTCAGTGATGATTCCTACTCCCAACTGAATAGACACTAAATTGATTTCTAGACTGAATTCACTGAGTTCTGTTAACTGACTAAATACACTGAGTTCTGTAACTGACTGAGTACTACTGAATGTGACATCACTGAGACTATTCTGAATCTACTGTAATTCTAAGTAAATAGTTAGATTTTGGGTATTGGATACCGCCAGGACTCGAAAGCATTGAAAGTAAAACATGGAATGGTTACAATAACACATCAATAGTAGCTTGTTAATAATGCTTCCATTTAGACATTTTTTCAAACACTTCAGAGGCATGCTTTATGGTCATAATAATAACCAACATGCAAGCATCATGATCACAATTCCAACTCACAATTTTAAGGGCTTTTAATATAAATCTGTATAACCCTACACACATGTTAATTACTTCACATGAAACTTGTAATAAATCATGGATTAAAACTCAAATAACATCATAATCATTGATACAATCAAATTCAATATGAAATTCATGAAAACAATCAACTTGTAGTTTTAAAAGAGGTTATTGAACTCTAAAGGTGGTAGGAAACCCAAGGATGAACACCTAACATACCTTGATTGTTAATTCTCTGAAAGTTATGGTAAATTTCTTAGGACTTAAATCCTGAATTTGATAGGTTAGGGTTTGTTCTTGAGAGGTATTGTGAATAATGAGTGAATTTTGCCTTTAGAAAGGCTTAATCTCATATTTTAAGGCTGATATAAGGTAGAAAAATGACCCAATTACCACCTCTGGATGCGGATTTTAATTACTGAAAAACATGCCCAACGACGCGCAGACAAAAATGCCGCATCGATGGAGTCGACGCGATGTCCGACGCGAAGCGTCAAGATCGCGTCAGCTTAGTGGAATTTGCACTAGGAGCTGGCGAAAATATCTATCGATGTGATAGGCAATGCGATGCATCGACATCGCATCAATCCACTATTTTAGACTCCCAAACGTGCCTCAACCGATGTTCAAAAAATTTGAAACTCATCCAGGAACACAAACTGATATTCCTGATCATGAATCAACCTAAAAATTTACATTTTAACATCGTAAGGTTCTAAAATAAGTTCATGGAAATATCAAGGCCAAAATAAAACTAAGTGCCAATACTTAGCTTAAAATTGTCTAAGCCTGGACCTCTTTTCATGCTATAAAGGACTAAGTTAAGCTAGGATTCTACGGGGTCTTACATATAAGAAGCCTCTAAAGGAGCTAATTCACTGCAAATAGACATGGGACAACAGGGAACAGAGTGACACCACAAGTAATATTAACTAGGAGATACAATAGAACTCTAATCTTTCTAACATAATAGGCAGTTTCTAGACCATGTAAGTGGAACACCATACAAAATCAAAGCTCTAATCTACACCACAAACCATATACTCAAACCTTTGTAACATGATAGGCAGTTTCACATCCATATAAATAGCAAACCATACGAAATCAAAGCTTTTATCAACACACAATAGTTTTCTTACGACTGGGACTATGCATCCACTAATACCTAAAGGATGGTTTGCCACGAACAAAGACTTGTCAACCCTCAATGAGATAGATTTACTTTTCTATCCTTTGAACACAAAAAATTACTGGTAAACTAGTACAAATAAATTTTTTCCATATATGACATAAACAGGCTTTTTACTGCTCTTTTATGGCCTTTATCACCCTCAAGCATCTACGGAACAAAGGTGTACTATGACATACCTCAGATTTATATGTTTATAGAAAGAAAAGAAAGCAAATCAAAAAGCTATTATACAAACCAAGCCAATTCTATTTTATAAATATGGAAATGACTTATAAATTTATGTCGCATAGACAAGCCAATTTTATTTCATTATCATGGAAAGTAGTTTAGAGTTCTATGTTGCAATCATAATAAGTATACTTGCCTAAGTGTTTCCTTACCTCACTAATCCTACCTAAAGGATCAAAGTATCCATCCCTTTTGAAAGAGAGGAGAAAGTGAGAGAACTTAGCCAAAAAATATTTTTATTGATAGAGAGACTTCATAAGAGAGGATTTTAGATGGAGAGGCTGATCTAAGTAGAGAGTCTAATATCTAATTGAAGAGGATGATGATCTCCAACTAAAGGTGTATTCTTTATTTTATAAGAAAAAGAATCTCTACCTAATATTGAAGTACATATAAACTTGAAATAAATATCACATGTGTCCCACTATTATAAAAATAGTAAAGCCATGTCCTATCTTCTAAAAATAGATAAGACCTATCTTAGGCACACACTTCTATGAGATATATACAATTTACTTTATTCAAGCTGCGACCTACTAAAATGTATCAGAACATAATAAAACAAAACATAAATATGTTATTGGCATGTGACAACACGTGCAAGTAGGGGACTGAGAAACTTGTAGTTAACTTACAAGTAGACGGATCAACATCTTGTAAGATCCTTGCCAGCAGGTGGATAATCAGTTTGTAAGCTTCTTGCAAGCAGGTGCATAATCTCCTTACATGAGTCTACCAAGTAGCTAGATAAGTAGCTTGTAGGAAAACCCATTTGACGGGGGTAACCCACTTGAAAATTTTAAATAGGTAAAGTATAAACTTGAAGAATAAAAAACATAAAATAAAAAAAATTAGACATTAAATTAGTGGACACATATAATCAAGCAAAAGATGCTCAAGAAATTAAAATTAGTTTGTTGACATAGATGGTATCACAGATGTATTCGAGCTGAATAAACCTTAGCTTGACTTATTATGTTATCACCAAAAAATTAAAGAGGTGAAATTTCGTTGGCCTAAGATAGGACGAAGAAAGACTCAAGGCTCAAATAAAGCGTGTTTTTCTATTGGTTTCTATTGGTTAAGTTAAATATAATTGTAAGGCATCATACTACGCATGACAATATAATATATCAATATAATGTACATTAAGGAGTCTTTTGGTGTGAGATATAATGTATAATAATCACGAAATAAAGTAAAAAATTATTTTATTTTACATTAAGTTGAAAGTATTAGGTAGTTTCAGAATTATATATATGATAAGATTAAGGGTGGGCATTCTGTTTGTTTGATTTGCTTGTTTAATATCGGTTTATTTTTTGATTTTTAGATTGATAAAAATGACAACCATAATCAAACCAAAATAAATTTGATTTGGTTCGATTTCTATAAATTCGGTTCCGTTAATTCAAATTATTATTTCAATTTTGAAGATTAAAGTAGTAAGTCTTTTTTTGTCATGATCGGACATTTAAAATTGGTGATTTTTTTTAGAAAAAGATAATTTTTTTCAAATATATTTTTCATTTCTAAATACAAATAACTCAACGTGGATGAAATAAAATGAAATAACAAAAAAAAACATTATTTATACTGCATATATATATATATATTATAAATTTTATTTTATATATATAATAAAATATAGATATATTATTTATATAATTTTGTTTTTTCTATGCAACCAATTGTTTTAGAAAAATCAAAAACAAAATCGTTTTAATCGAATTTCTAAAATTTTAAACCAAAATCGATCTGAAAAATCAAAAAATCAAAACCAAAATTGAATTTTCTCTAAGAAGAAAAGGAGACGACCCGAAATCAAAGTTTCAATTATTTGAGAGATATTCGAAATCAAAGGTTAGTTTCTTTAGCTTCTACTGTAAACACTATACTTTTTTCATTTGCAAAGGTCCCCACTATATCATTTTGAAGTCAAAGGTTCTGGTTTTGTGTGTGTTGACACCCAATATTGAATGCTCGATACTCCTTTTAGGCCGTTGTTTAAAATCATGAATTTCAAATATTAATACAGTTTTTACACATTCTTCTTGTATCAGAAAAATTTGACATGTCACATTCATGAATTAAAAAATATACAAAGTATTTTATTACTTTTATTATTATTTTTTTGCAATTTATTAATTTAAATGTAATATTTTACGTAATTTGTTAATATTTTATTTAGTATTCACACTCGTAAATTACTAATACATTGTATATTATTATTATTATTATTATTATTATTATTATTATTATTATCAGAAATTTTAAATTTTGTATTCATAATTTATAGGTGTCTATTCAAATTATTGTTATCATTGATTTTAAAGTAATATATTATGTGTTGTATTTTTATATACACAATTTATTACTAACTAATTTGATAATAATTAAATTATTTATTTTTCTATTATTATTATTATTATTATTGTTGTTGTTGCTGTTGTTGTATTAATCCGCAACCTTAGTCAATTTATTTTTTTCCAATTTATTTATTTTCTAGCCTGATTTTTCCAATTTATAAAGATTTTAGCCTAATTTTATCCAATTTATTACAATCCCAGCCCAAATTGTGTCCAGTTAAACTCAATTTCAAATTTCATTCAAGTTTTTAAACCAAATTCTTAATCTTTAGATCTTAGTAGTTGATCAATATTGATCCAACGGATGGGTTCACATCCTTGCTTTCTTTCCTTTTGAAACACCAAAAAACAGAACCCTAATTCGTTCGAACAAAACTGTCGTATACCTCTAGCCTTGCTTTCTCTTTTCTCTCTCTTCCAACCACCGCCTACTACTATCGGTGGATCGATGACTAACGGTCAATCCCTTTCCCTCCTTCTTATCGACGTCAACGTGCTCTCCTTCCCTATTGGCTATCAAAATAGAGTCATATCTGACAGCCACAACCCTCACCCACTTCTCCACCGATAAAATATGTCGGCGAACCCCACTCATGCGGCTGCCGCTGTAGCCCCCAACCGTAATTTTTTATTAGTAATTTTTATATAATATTTGTATGTGGAATACGCGATTTATTTGTAAGAATAATAATTTTGATAATATTTATTTATTATTATTATATTTAAATAGCAGCCTAGGTCGATTCAATTATCTTCTCAATTTTATTTAAATTCTAGCCAACCTTAAATCTAATTGATGTCAATTTTAATCATTTTTTGAATTTACTCACTACTAAAAAAAGGTCATCGCTGCTCTTCTTCCACCGTTGCTATGATTGTGATTTCTCTTTCTTGCATTACTAAAAAAAATAGAAAAAGCGACCACCAAAAATCAATCACGGATGGTGGTAAGCGGCCATTTGTGGCTTTTTTTTCCTTTTTAAAAAATGAATTATTATTATTACTATTAAACTATTATTATTCATAATAATTTATTTTATAATACGTAACATTTATTTTACATGCGTAATTTACTTTTATATCGAGTCTTATTATTTTCATGGTTATTATTATTAGAGAAAAGTCATAAAAACACCCCTGAACTTGTCACCTCAACTCACTTTAGCACTTAAACTAAACTTCTATTTATTTACCCCCCTTAACATCTTTAAAGTGAATTAATTTCACCCTTAAAATCGTAATCCACACTCTCACTACGGAGAGTGCACTACACACGCGCCACATCTGTGCTACATAGTGCCAGGTTATTGGAACGTAAGAAAATAGAATTTTTAAAAAATATAATCTCATACACATATTATTTTTATATATTTAATATATATATATATATATATATATATATATATATATTTACTATTTTTATATATATAAAGCATATATATTTTTTTTGAAAGAAAAATAAAATATATGTATATATATGTATATATAAAATAAAAAAGAAAATCGCTTTCTTCTTCACACCTCCTCACCCACCCCAGCCCACCCCACCCCCTACTTCTTCAGATCACATCCCCTCGGTGCTCTTCCATCCCTTTCCCCCTCCTCCCGCCCTTCCAGCTCCTTCCCCCTTCCCCTGCGCTCTTCCAACCCCTCCCCCATGCCCCTCTCTTTCTCCCCTTCCAATTCCCACCCCTGCAATGCCTCTCCCTCTAATTTTTTTCATTTTCTCCATTACTAAAGAGGGAGTAGCTATTTGGTTTGTTAATTGTTGTTAAGAGCGAATTGCACAAATCATTACCACACCTCTGCAGAATTAACACCAGAAACACAAAGGGAATAACAAATAGGAAAATTACAACAATCTCCTGAGTGTTGTTGCTGACACAGAGAAAATTACAACAATCCTTGCAACCAAAAACATCTTGATAATGCCAAATTCATGACATTACTAAAGATCCATCTTTTATATATAACCAAGTCTCACAAAATCCAAAACACAATAACCAATAATTGAGTTAGAGAGAAACCAGCTCCGGCATCAGGTGCTGGTACCGAAGTCAAATCTTGAGCCGAAGTTGCAGCAACAACAGCAGAGAAAATCACAACAATCATTGCAACCAAAAACATCTTAATAATTCTAATTCGTTCAAAAAGAGAGACTTCCAATATAGATCTAGCTGAATCATAAGACAAAAAAGAAACAAACTCTCAACGCTAATAATAAAATGTAGATTTATTTATCATATATACTGCAAAAAGAATAATAATAATAGTAATACATATCAAACAAATAATCATAGACAACATCCTAAATCTCTAACAAATCAATCACTCTATCTCCATCTCTATGTATAACCAAATCTCTGCAAAATCAATAGTATTTATATTTAGTGCCTCATTAGAGAAACAACAGAGACAAGTAGAAAAGTAGCAACCAAAGCACCCGACTGCGCCAGAGAGAATACAGCTCCGGCATCAGTGGTGGTGTAAGATAATTAATGATGATGGTGGGGTGGGGTGGGGAGGGGAGGAGGTAATGGGAATGGGGGCGGGTAAAAGAAGAAGATGAAGTGGATTCTTAATATTTTTTAAAATTATATATATATATATATATATATATATATATATATATATATATATATATATATATATAATACTACTACTACTACTACTACTAATAATAATAATAAAGTGGGCCCTTTTTAAAAAAAATTCACTCGCTCCTTTTTTTGCCACGTTAGCTTTAGGGGTGAATTTAGTTCACTTTAAAGTTATTAAGGGGGTAAATAAATGGAAGTTAAGTGTAAGTGCTAAAGTGAGTTGAGCGGACAAGTTCAGGGGTTTTTTAATGACTTTTCTCTTATTATTATGTTATAATTACATTTATAGCCGTCCAAACTCAATTTGATTTTTCCAATTTTATTTAACTTCTAGTCATTCTGATATTTAATTTGTGTCAATTATAGTGTAAACTAGTTTCAATTTGATCAAATAGAAAATCTCCAATTCAAACTACCTGAATTTGACTATCTCTGTAATTTAGTCCCAACCATTGATCATATATGATCAATGATCAGAATTACATCAACTTCTTTCCCTTTTAATAACACCACCACCAAATCCCTAATTTTCCTAACACCAAAACAGTCGCCCAATTTAATTTTTATTTTTGTTTATTTTTATTAAAATCTACGGACAACGTCTCTATAATTTTTTATTTTTAAAATATTAATTCTAGAAAAGCGACGCTATCCTTTGCAATTTTTTTTTAATTTTTCTGTATTTTTTACAAAAAGCAATGGACTGTGTCGATATAATTTTTTATTTTCAAAATATTAATTCTAGAAAAGAGAATCTATCTATCACAATTTTAATTATTTTAATTTTTATGTACTTTTTACAAAAAGTGATGAACAATGTTGCTTTTGTTAAAAATAAATAAAAATCAACTTTATGAAAACGACACTGTCCGCCGATATTTAATATTTTTAATTTACTAATACATAAATAATTTTTATATTTTAAAAAATTAAATTAAATGTATAAAATTTTAAAGAGCGGTAGACAACGTCGATTTTGTACGTCGCTTTTTTAGTCAAAAACCAATTAGGGCAACACCCCAATTTATTATCTTTTAGTTTATATATATATATATATATATATATCTTGTAGTTATATACGCAACCAAAAGCTAACTAAATGTATTCAATTATATATTGAATACATTGATATTATACGATCGATTGATCAAGGCAATATATTGTTGAAGTTATAATATAATAATGTAAGCTAAATTAAATGATAGTTCATCAGAGTATATGTGAAATACGTTGTATTACGAGGTAATATACTGGTGTATGTGATATATATAACACATGTTACAAAGTTGATAGTCAATCAAATATATATATACACATAAATACGTATCTCTCGTATAGTGATGTACAAAGTAGTTAAAAGTTAGTTAACTGAATCTATATATCCAAATATTTTAAATAATACATTGACATGATATGATCGAGGTAATAATACTCTATTGAAGTTATAATAATGAAGCTAATTAGCCGATAATTTATCAGATTAATACGTTGTATTAACCCTATCAAAATATCAAATTCAATCATTTTCTAACCCAGTTTCAAATCCCAAATTGACTCATCTCCTTAATTTCAATCTCATCCGCTCATCATATTTGATCAATGACCAATATTAAATCAAATTTCACTATTTTTTTCTTAAAATTGGACTGCTTCAGCCTATTTTTCTTGAATTGAGGGTCTATTGGAAACAACCTATCTAACTTAGTGGTAAGGTTTGCATACACTGTGCCCTCCATAAACCCCAATTGTGGGACTAAATTGGGTTAGTTGTGTTGACACCCAATTTTAGCCTCACGATACCTCTCTTATGCTACTATTTTAGCAAAATTATTAATTTTACATGTTGATATTTTCTATGCATTATTTTGATATCAAATAAATATTAACATGTCGCATTCATGATTTGAAAATATATAATTTATTTTTATATTATTATTTTTACATTATAGAATATTTTACATAATTTTGCTAATATTTATTAAATCATTTCCACAATTATACATGCCCACAATTTACAAACATTGTCTATTATTATTATTATTATTATTATTATTATTACGTCTTTCCTACATTTATTAAATAGCAGCCTAAGTCAATTCAATTTGCCCAACTAATGTAAATTCTAATCTAATTCTTATTCAATTAATATCAATATTAGTCAGAATTGATATCAATTTTTACCCCAAATTAAAATTCAATTATTGACCTATTTTTAAATTACTATTACATTATTTTAATCTCTGTCGTTGATTAAAATTAATCCAACAGTTGAGATCAAGTCACTTTTTTCTTCCTTTCTTAAACAAAACAACCAACCCTAATCTCACATTTTTCACCCTACAAAAATAGCCACCTCCACAGCCCTCTCTTACCGAAAAATAACAACCACATCAAGCCGCCACCGCTTCCTACCAGTCGATGGAACCCCATCTCCCTTTTCTCCTTTCTTTTTCTTCGGCGACTTTACCAAATAATCGCCACTCAACCAACAAAACCCCACAATAGACACTGCTTCCACTGCCGGTGAATCCAAGCCAACCGCACCACTACCACACAATATCGGGGCTCCGTTGGCAAACTTAACACAAAATAGTTAAGCATAGTTATTGGAAAATGGTTAAGTATAGTGACTTGGAATGTGTACTAGTGACTTGAAAATGGTTAAGTGTAGTTACTTGAAATATGAATTTGTTACTTGAAAGTTGTTAAGTATAGTGACTTAAAATGAATGATTAAGTGTAGTGACTTGAAAATGATTAAGTATAGTTATTTGAAATGTTTCTAGTAATTTACGTGTGAATTATTTCCTGAGAATTTCCATGTGGATATACATGATAAATATTCATGAAAATTTTCTTGAGAAAATTTGTTCTTATGGATTTATTTGGAGAATTTCATACGAATTTTCTTGTGAAATATTTTCATAAATATCCGTAAGAAATTTTCTTTTGCTAATTAGGAATTTTCACCTCTAAACTTCCATTCGGTTTACTTGGGAATCTTCGTGGAGAATAATTTATGAATTTTTTCATGGAAATACACAGGTAAAATCCCCCTTTTATGTAATTTTACCAAATAATTCATGAAAATTTTTGATAGTTAATCTTAAATAAATCCACAAATAACATACCTACAGATTTATTTCTACAACTAAATTACCTAGGGATTATATAAATTCATATGTAATAATTACCTATGAAGGTATTTCCTTTGGATTCTAATTGGTAAAAAAATACGCAGGTAATCAAATTACTTGGGGATTTCACCACATTATCCCTATGAAAATCCCCAGGTAATAAGAACTTTTCTTGTAGTGTCTTTCATTGAACAGTGTTTGGAAGATAATTCCTCCAGCCTTGATAGGAAGTCTGTCATAATGTTCTCTTTTTCCTTTGTGTGTTTTACTTGTAATTTGTTGGGAGAAAACCATTGCGCCCATCAGAGAATCTGTGGATTTGGGATGACCTATGGATTTAGGTGGACCATTTTTGGGAAGGCCCTTATATCCATTTCAATTTGAAACTCACTATGAATAAGAAAGAAGTTACACTTGTTGATTTCATTCTTCACAACAAGAATTTCTTAGAAGGTGGAGTCGCAGTTCCGTTCTACTTATTTAAATCTCCCACTTGCATATCCACATATCTTTTGCTAGCCATCTTTCTATTCCAGTATAACTGCACTCCAATAATTATTGCTTGCTTCAGTTTGCAATATCATCTTTCCATATGGGTGTATATGAATTGTATTGACTTTCTTTGATATTCCCTTTATTTTTTGGACCATATAATTTTGTTCCTTTCCTTCGGCTGGAGCATTTTTTCTTAGCATTTTCTTGACTGTGTAGATGTATGTAGAGACATCAAGAATGAAATCTCTAACATATTTAATCACACCAAGGAACTACTGGAGTTGTTTAATCGAGAAGTTAGCATTTGGAAATTTAAGAAGTTCTTGGCATATGTGTGGTCCTGAAGTGTAAGACCATGGGCAAAGTTAATTCTCCAAAGGTTAATTTTATTTCGTAAAAGGGTCATTTTCTTTGCCGAGAGCATAACTTCATACTACTTCACCAGGCCAAAAAATAGGTGGAGGAGGTCGAGGTGTTCTTCCAAGGTATTGCTGAAGAGAAATATATAATCGATATAGCCTAGTAATAAATGGAGGATGGGCTGGAATATCCTGATCACAGCCTTTTAAAAAAGTGTAGGGTCAAGTTTGAGTCCAAACGATATAACCTTCCATTGGTAGTGGTGTTTGGGCAAGCAAAACGCCATTTTTCCTCTATACTTTGGGTGTATTCCCAACTACTAAAATATGAATTTGAGCTCATATTTGTTGAAGTGGTTTCTTTGGCTAGCTACAAGAATAGGGTTAGCTTGTTTGGCATTAGAGTTGAAAGATTTTAGACGTTCACTCGATATGGTGTAGCCAGATGAATATTTTTTATGATTCTTAGGAGGATACAAAGGATAGGAGATAGTGTGGTAAGGTGACTCTTTTGACATTTGCTCATCATCCCTTGGATCAACCTGATTAATGGTGACCAAATGAGCGAATTTGTCGTTGTCCACGGGATGGCATTATTTCAGAGAGACATATTCTTTGTTGTGGAGTTCATTATCAGGGATATACAAGGGATCATCTAAAGTGGTGGGATTTGGATCAGATTTTGTGACTTCATAATTAGAGATCATCATGTTTGCTTGTAATAACCCGAGACTCTAACCAATAGTGCAACCATGAATCAAGCTCATGAGAAATAAATTATAGTGTTTTGGTTGTTTTCTGGTCAAGGGTGATGTGTATTAAGGCTTTAAAGATGTCCTAACGATTGGGCGAATCAAAACATTCTTTACCGATTGAATTCTTGAGAAGGATTTTGGCATAGTCAAATTCAAATTAGCATATCTCCTGTTTTACTACGAATTATTGAGCTCATGACCTACCAAAATATAAATAATTGAATTATCTTTCCAAAGATACCCATTTTGTCAAAATCCGACATCGGAGAAAAGAGTTATGCTTATTTTAATCCAGCGTGTCAGCCTAGAAAATCCGTGATGACTTCTTGTGACGGCTCGTCACAAACTTGTCGGCCCGTCACAAAATGTCGTCACCTTAAGGCAAAAAGTCACAAAATCCACCATTTTTGTGACGACAATTAGTGACGACCTATCACGGGGCTGACGACTTGTCACGGATGTCGTCGGCTATTTTTTTCAGCAATTGATGGACGATTTTTGCAAGGGTATTTTGGTAATTTTTCATTTTTTGAGGTCTCTATATATATGAGAATCCTCATCCAAACCCTAATTCCATCATTTTCTCTTCCAATTCTCTTAAGATAATATATCTAGGGTTTTATCAAGAACATAAATCTTCCAAGAATCATCCATAAATTTACAAAATTTCTTCAAGAACCAAGTTCCTCATAGTGTGGGCTTCAAGAATTATTTATTTCAAGTGTGGATAAAGTCTCAAGCACTAAAGTTCGTCCAATTTCAAAGATTAAGCTGTGTGGGGCTTTGAACAAGAACACTTCTTTCGTTCTTCTGTCTAAAGATTTAATTTCTGTTGAATTTCAGGATTTTTTTTGCAAAGTGGGTTTACACCCAAATTAATTTATCAAGGATTTATGAGATTTGAGCTATACAAGATTGACATTTATGACTACTTCATTGTCTTTTTTCTTAAATTAAGAATTTATGCCCTGAGTTGTATGTTGTTATCATGAAATGATGATTTCTAAGTGATTTATGATAAGTTTCATGATTTTTGTTTTTTTTCCATGTGAAGTTTGTCTATTGAATATATATTGATATTGAGCTTTGGAGTCAAGAACGAATTCGATGATGTTTTCTTGAAGATTTTGATACTTGATATAATTTAACAAGTAAGTGTACTTGAAGATGAGAAAGATTATTTTATGATTGAGTGGAGTTAGGAATCCATAAGTTGATTATTATTTACAAATGAGATATATATTTATATTTTGGTCTTCATGATCAATCCTTGGGTTGATTAAGGTGGATTTCCTAACGCGTTCTGAGCTTAAGTTTGGGAGTAGTATTTAGCATCGTGCGGGAAGTGTGGGTTCAGTGCATCATACTTCCCCAAAACTACGTGCCACTGTAGTATTAAGATTAAGGGCCAAAGGCCAAGACATTAATCACTAAAGTTAAGGTTATACTCTGATGGTAAGGATAAAACAGCTCTCCCCAACTTGGGCAAGACGTTGGACTCCATGTAAGCTCACATGATTTATGTTGGTCATAAGAAACTCCCAAGTCCATAATAGTCCAAGTTCCATGAGTTACTAAGTCACTCTAAGTCATGAGTCAAAGAGTTTGAGTTGAGTCCAATGGTTTATGAGATTTATGAAGCATATGTTATTATTAATGATTTATGGAAAATATGTTTTGGGTAACTCAAGCGATGTGAGTCATTATTATCAGCATGTATGATTTTCTTATACATTTATGATATTATTAAAATGTTACCTGCACCCCCACATACTCAGTATATTCCCAAGTACTGATTCCCATAATCTTCTGTGTTCTATATTTTCTCATGACGTAGGTATAGGTGCTCAATCTCAGTAGCGATAGTGATCTTTGAGTACCTCCATCTACATTCGTACAGTTGGTGAGTCCTCATGGTTTGAGGACCTATGTTCCTAATTTTTGTCTTGATAGTAGATGGAGGTTTATTTCCAATTTAGTACGAGTCATTTGGGGATCTGTCCCAATGGCTTCTCAGTCTTATGTAGTAGAGGCTTTGTCAGACTAAAGTACCAGTATGTACAGAACTTCAGTATTTTGATTGTACAGGATAGTATTTCTTCATATTCTAGTATGTTCATGACATGATTATTCTTCCTTATTATAGCTTGATTATTGTCATAGTGAGTTATAGAAGTGATGACAGGCTCAGAGGGTTAGCTTGAGGCCGCGTGTGTCCTTAAGCAACGTGTGATGTCTTGGGATGGGATCTTGGGGTGTTACAAGCTTGGTATCAGAGCCTAAGGTTTAAAGAGTCCTAGGGAGTCTGACTAGTCGCATTACATAGAGTCTTGGTCATCGGTTTATAACGCGCCACATCTATGAGAAAGAGGCTACGGGACATTTTAGGAAAAGTCATTTCTTTTTTTCAAAAGTCTATCGTGCCTACGACAATTTCTCTCTGCTATTAATTTGTGCTCTCTTATGATAGAAAATGCCTCCTTGTAGAGCTTGCAGAAACAACAAACGACCTCAACTCGTTGATCCTTTAAATGAGATGGTGACTCATGCCAAATTTTAAGCAGCTTTTCAGACGCTAGCACAGGCAGTTGCCGCTAATGCTCAGGCTAATGTTCAGGCCGCAGTCCTACCTCCACAAAAAGGTAATTCAGCGATAGCTCGGATTTGTGATTTTATGTAGATGAATTCACCAGAGTTTTATGGGTCAAGGGTAGGTGAGGACCCATAGATGTATCTTGATGAGGTGAAAAAGATTACCTAAATTATGCATGTAACAGAGGAAGAAAATGTGGAGCTAGCTTCCTATTGGTTGAAAGATGTTGCTTATGATTGGGTGGAGATGTGGAGGAAGAGCAGAGGAGAGGATGCCGCTTCCATGACTTGGCATTTATTACAGGATGTATTCTTAGAATGATTCTTTCCCCCAGAGCTTAGAGAAGCAAAACTATAAGAATTTATGAACTTAAGACAAGGATCCATGATAGTTAAGAAGTATTGTCTTAAATTTAACCAGTTGTCTAAGTGTGCTCCCAGTATGATGGCTTATTCCAGGACCAGTATAAGTAAGTTTTTGACTAGAATATCGAGTTACATTGTGAAAGAGTGTAGGTCCGCTATGCTCAATAGGGATATGGATCTTTCTAGATTAATAATACATTGTCTTAAATTTAACCAGTTGTCTAAGTGTGCTCCTAGTATGATGGATGATTCCAGGACCAGCATAAGTAAGTTTTTGACTAGAATATCGAGTTACATTATGAAAGAGTGTAGGTCCGCTATGCTCAATAGGGACATGGATCTTTCTAGATTAATAATACATGCTCAATAAATTGAAGCAGACAAGGTGAAAGAGAGAAACAAAGATTGATAGGGAATAAAAGAGTTAGATCAGAGCAGCAGGGGTATAGTTAGAGTAGATTTTTTGGAGGGATCCGCCCTCAGTTTCAGAGCCATTCTTTTTGCCAGCACCATCATCAGCTTGTGTTTCCGCATCCAGAGTCAGATAGAAGCAGGGTAATAGACCTATTATGTCCAAGTCTAAGGACAGTGCGAGTAATAGATATAACTATCCCGCGTGTGCTAAGTGTGGTAGGACATATCCCAGAGAGAGTATAGCTGAGCAGAGAGGTTGTTTTGGTTGTTGCAAGTTGGTCCACAGACTCAGAGATTTTCTATATGCTAGACAGGGGATCCGTGATATTCATTCCCAGAGTCAGGATATTAGTGCTCTATACCCTTTAGTTTGTTGCACTCCTTCTCAGGGTGCCTCGTCTAGTACTATTGGTGGTCAGCGCCAAAATTACTTTTATTCTATACCACCTCACCAGGAGCAGTAGGATTCACCAGATATTATTATTGATCAGCTGCAAGGTGCCAACTATTTCTGAAAAATAGATTTGAGATTCGGTTATCACCAGCTTAAAGTTAGGGAGTGTGATATTCCAAAGACAGTGTTTCGCACCCAATATGGTGATTTTGAGTTCTTGGTCATGCCCTTCGGGATAACAAATGCCCCAACAGCTTTTATAGATCTCATGAATCGGGTGTTCAGATAGTACCTAGATATGTTTGTTATTGTGTTCATAGATGATATTCTTGTATACTACCGAAGTGAGAACGACCATGCAGATCATTTATGAGTAGTCTTGCAAACCCTTAGAGATCATTAACTATTTGCCGAATTTAGCAAGTGCGAATTTTGGCTAAGGTAGTTTTTTTCTGGGTCATATTATTCTTCTGAAGGTATTTGGTTTGATCATCAAAAGATAAAAGATGTGAAAAATTGGCCTAGACCTATTTCCCCATCTGATATTAGGAGTTTCTTGGGTCTAGCTGGTTACTACCGTTGTTTTATTAAGGGTTTTTCTTCTATTGAGTCTCCTTTGACTTGGTTGGCCCAAAAGAAAGTTAAATTCCTATGGTCTGATTCTTGTGAGAAGAGTTTTTAGGAGTCGAAGACTCGACTCACTTTGTCCTAGTATTGACCCTTCCAAATGGTGTAGATGATTTTGTGGTGTACTTTGAAGCTTCTAGAGTTGGGTTAGTTTGCGTGTTAATGTAGAAAGGTAAGGCTATAGCCTATGCCTCCAGAAAGTTAAAACCGCATGAGAATAACTAGCTGACCCATGACCTTGAGTTAGTTGTAGTGGTCTTTGCCTTGAAAATCTGGAGACACTATTTGTACGGTGTTCATGTTGATGTCTTTACGGACCACAAGAGTTTTTTGTGTGTGTTTACTCAAAGAGTGTTGAATCTTCATCAGAGGCGATGGTTAGAATTGTTAAAGGACTATGATATGAATGTACTGCATCACTCGGGCAAGGCCAATGCAGTGGAAGATGCCCTTAGAAGGTCGTCCATAGGTAGTGTAGCACATGTCGAGGAGGATAGGAAGGAGTTATCTTGTGAGGTACATCGGATGGCTAGGTTGGGAGTTAGATTGCTTGATTCAGCTGAGGATAATGTTTGGGTCCAGAGTAGCTCCGAGTTTTCCCTTGTTTTGGAAGTAAAGAAGAAGAAAGATATGGATCGTAGTTTGGTCAGACTGAAAGAGTTAGTTAAAGACCAAAAGGTGGAGGTTTTCTCCCAAGGGGGAGATGGTGTATGGAGATTTTAGAATAGATTATTTGTGCCTGATATTGAAGGTTTGTGGCAGAGAATTATAGTTGAAGTGCACGGCGTGCGATATTCTATTCATCACGGTGCTACCAATATGTATCGTGATTTGCAAGAAATCTATTGTGGAATGGTACGAAAAAGGATATAGAAAAATTCGTAGAGAAGTGTACAACCTGCCAACAGGTTAAGATAGAACACCAAAGACCCGGTGGAGTGATACAAGAATTCAGTATTCCTACTTGGAAGTGGGAGGAAGAGAATATGGATTTTGTGGCTGGTTTACCTCCTTTTCGATGTCATCATGATTCAATTTGGGTCATTGTAGACAGGTTGACAAAGTCCGCGCATTTCTTTCCAGTGCATACATATTTCACCACTAAGGACTATGCTATGTTGTACATTCGACAATTAGTCAGGTTACATGGAGTTCTTTTTTCTATTATCTCTGATAGGGGTACTCAATTTACTTCTCATTTTTGGAGCGCTTTTCAGAAGGGTCTTAGCACCCAAGTTCATATTAGCTCCGTTTTTCATCCGCAGACCGATGGTCAGGCTGATAGAACCATCTATACCTTGGAGGATATGTTGTGGGCATGTGTTCTTGATTTCAAAGGAAGTTGGGATGAATATTTTCCATTGATTGAATTTGCTTACAACAACAGTTTTCATGTTAGCATTGGAATGGCTCTATTTGAGGCTTTATACGAAAGGTGATGTAGATCACCCATAGGTTAGTTTGAAGTGGGTAAAGCCACTATGAATGGACCTGATGCTGTGTTTGAAGCTATGGAGAAAGTTAAGCTGATTTGGGAAAGGTTGAAGATAGCCCAGAGTCGTCAGAAGTCATTTGTAGATGTGAGAAGAAGAGCTCTTGAGTTTGAGGTTAACTATTTGGTGTACTTAAACATTTGGTAAGAAAGGGAAGCTTATTCCCCGATACGTTGGCCCTTATATATTTTTGAATCATGTTGGGAAAGCAACTTACGAGATTGATTTGCCTGCCGAGTTGTTAGCTGTCCATCCTTTCTTTCACATTTATATGCTCAAAAAGCACTTGGTGATTATGTTGTTGTTGATCCTTCAAAAAATTTTGATGTTCGGGATAGCCTTTTGTATGATGAAGTTCAGGTCAAAATCCTAGATTATCAAGTTCGTAGACTAAGAAATAAGGAAGCTCCCTTGGTTAAAGTTCTGTGGAGAAATCAATCAGTTGAGGGTGTTACTTGGGAAGCAGAAGTAGATATGCAAGCTAGATACCCTTATCTCTTCTCCGCGAGTTCAAATCAAGCCGAAAGTACTATTCTTCCCTAATTCAGTTTCCTTCTAATCTAGTGTATTCAGCTATATGGTTATTCTCTCTATGATTCATTAATTTTGTGAAGTACTTAAAAGTTTAGAGTGAAATAAGCTTCTTTTTGTGAGTCGATCCAGCTATACGTCCTCATTTTCTCTAGTTCTCGGCCTGTCTAGCAACATTCAAGGATGAATGTTTCCAAGGGGAAGATATTGTAATACACCGAGACTGTAACCAACAGTGCTACCATGAATCAATCTCATGAGAAATAAATTATATTGTTTTGGTTGTTTTCTTTTCAAGGGTGATGTGTATTAAGGCTTTAAAGATGTCCTAACTATTGGGTGAATCAAAACATTCTTTACCGATTGAATTCTTGAGAAGGATTTTGGTACAATCAATTTCAAATGAGCATATCTACTGTTGTACTACTAATAATTGATCTTATGACCTACCAAAATATAGATAATTGAATTAGCTTTCCAACGATACCCATTTCGTCAAAATACAATATCGGAGCAAAGAGTTATGCTTATTTTACTCCAGCGTGTCAGCCTAGAAAATCCGTGACGAACTTTTGTGACGACTCGTCACAAGCCTTATGGACCATCAAAAAATGTCCTTACCTTAAGGCTGAAAGTAACAAAATCCACCCTTTTTGTGAAGACAATTCGTGACGGCCTATCACGAGCCTGACGGCTCGTCACGGATGTCGTCAGCTATTTTTTTCAGCAATTGATGGACGATTTTTGCAAGGGTATTTTGATCATTTCCTACTTTTGGAGGCCTCTATATATATGGAATTCTCATCCAAACCCTAATTCCATCATTTTCTCTTCCAATTATCTTGAGATAATATATCTAGAGTTTTATCAAGAACATAAATCTTCCAAGAATTATCCATAAATCTTCAAAATTTCTTCAAGAACCAAGTTCCTCATAGTGTGGGCTTCAAGAATTATTTATTTCAAGTGTGGATAAAGTCTCAAGTACTAAAGTTCATCCAATTTCAAAGATTAAGGTATGTGGGGCTTTAAACAAGAACACTTCTTTCGTTCTTCTGTCCAAAGATTTAATTTCTATTGAATTTCATGATTTTTTTTGCAAAGTGGGTTTACACCCGAATTAATTTATCAAGGATTTATGAGATTTGAGCTATACAAGATTGACATAGATGATTACTTTATTGTCTTATTTCTTAAATTTAGAATTTATGCCATGAGTTGTATATTGTTATCATGAAATGATGATTTCTAAGTGATTTATGATAAGTGTCATGATTTATGTTTTTTTTTGCATGTGAAGTTTGTCTATTGAATATATATTGATATTGAGCTTGAGAGTCAAGAATGAGTTCTATGATGTTTTCTTAAAGATTTTGATACTTTATATGATTTGATAAGCAAGTGTATTTGATGATGAGTAAGATTATTTTGAGATTGAGTCGAGTTAGGAATCCACAAGTTGATTATGATTTACAAATGAGATATATATTTATATTTTGGTCTTCATGATAGACCCTTGAGTTGATTAAGGTGGATTTCCTAACGCATTCTGAGCTTAAGTTTGGGAGTAGTATTTAGTATCGAGTGGGAAGTGTAGGTTCAACGCATCCTACTTCCCCAGAACTACGTGCCACCGTAGGATTAATATTAAGGGCCAAAGGCCAAGACAGTGATCACTAAAGTTAAGGTTCTACTCCGATGGCAAGGATAGAATAAGTCTCCCTAACGTGGGTAAGACACTGGACTCCATGTAAGCTCACATGGTTTATGTCGGTTATAAGAAACTCCCAAGTCCATAATATTCCAAGTTCCAGGAGTTACTAAGTCACTCTAAGTCATGAGTCAAAGAGTTTGAGTTGAGTCCAATGGTTTATGAGATTTATGAAGCATGTGTTATTATTGATGATTTATGGAAAATATGCTTCGGGTAACTCAAGCGATGAGAGTCATTATTATCAGCATGCATGATTTCTTATACATTTATGATATTCTTTAAATATTGCCTGCACCCCCACATACTCAGTACATTCCCAAGTACTGCTTCCCATACTCTATTATGTTCTACATTTTCTCGTGATGTAGGTTCAGGTGCTCAGTCTCAGTCATGACAGTGATCTTTGAGTACCTCCATCCACATTCGTACAGTTGGTGAGTCCTCATGGTTCGAGGAACTATGTTCCTAATTTTTGTCCTGATAGTAGATGGAGGTTTATTTCCAATTCAGTATGAATCAGTTGGCAATCTATTCAAATGGCTCCTAAGTCTTATGTAGTAGAGGCTTTGTCAGACTAAAGTACCAGTATGTTCAAAACTTTTGTATTTGATTGTACAAGATAGTATTTCTTCATATTCTAGTATGTTCATGACATGATTATTCTTCCTTATTAAAGCTTGAGTATTTTCATAGTAAGTTATAGAAATGATGACAAGCTTAGAGGGTTAGCTTGAGGCCGCGTGTGGATAAAAGCACTGTGTGACATCTTGGGATGGGATCTTGGGGAATTACAAGCTTGGTATCAGAGCCTAAGGTTTAAAGTGTCCTAGGGAGTCTGACAAGCCGCGTTACATAGAGTCTTAATCATCGGTGCGTAGCGCGCCACATCTATGAGCAAGTGGCTATGAGACGTTTTAGGAAAGTCATTTCTTTCTTTAAAAAGTCTATCGTGCCTACGATAGTTTTTCTCTGCTATTAATTTGTGCTCTCTTATGATAGAAAATGCCTCCTCGTAGAGCTCGCAGAAATAACAAACGACCTCAACTCGTTGATCCCTTAAATGAGATGGTGACTCATGTCGAATTCCGGGCATCTTTTCTGATGCTAGCCTAGAAAGTTACCGTCAATGGTCAAGCCAATGTTCAGACCACAGTCCTTCCTCCACAAGAAGGTAATTCAGTGGAAGATCAGATTCGTGATTTTATGAAGATGAATCAACCAAAGTTTTATGGGTCAAGGGCGGGTGAGGACCCACAAATGTATCTTGATGAGGTGAAAAAGATTACCAAAATTATGCATGTAACAGAGGAAGAAAGTATGGAGCTAGATTCCTATCGCTTGAAAGATATTTCTTATGATTAGGTGGAGATGTAGAGAAAGAGCAGAGGGGAGGATGCCGCTCCCATAACTTGGCAGTTGTTCCAGGACGCGTTCTTAGATCGATTCTTTCCCCCGGAGCTGAGGGAAGCAAAACTAGAAGAATTTATGACTTGAGACAAGGCTCCATGACAGTTAAGAAGTATTGTCTTAAATTCAACCAGTTGTCTATGTATGATCTCAGTATGATGTCTGATTCTAGGACCCGTATGAGTAAGTT
This sequence comes from Capsicum baccatum var. pendulum, assembly GCA_030864225.1. Classification (NCBI taxonomy): domain Eukaryota; kingdom Viridiplantae; phylum Streptophyta; class Magnoliopsida; order Solanales; family Solanaceae; genus Capsicum; species Capsicum baccatum. The sequence continues at coordinate 164,755,305 of CM061558.1, read as the reverse complement.
TCTGACTGGCGTATCGAGTTACGTCATGAAAGAGTGTAGGTCCGCTAAGCTCAATAAGGACATGGATTATTCTAAATTAATGATACATGCTCAGTAGATTGAAGTAGACAAGGTGAAAGAGAGAGAGAGTGAGAGGGAATAAGAGAGTTAGATCAGAGCAGCAGGGGTATAGTCAAAGTAGATTTTCTGGAGGGATCCGCCCTCAGTTTCAGAGCCATTCTTTTATGCCAGCACCATCATCAGCTAGTGCTCCCACATCTAGAGTTAGACAGGAGTAGGGTAATAGACCTACTGTGTCCAGGTCTTAGGACAGTATGAGTAATAGACCTAACTATCCCCCATGTGCTAAGTGTGGTAGGACGCATCTCAGAGAGTGTACGGATGAGCAGAGAGGTTGTTTTGGTTGTGGCAAGTTAGGCCACAGACTCAGAGATTGTCCATATGCTAGACAGGGGAGCCGTGATGTTCATTCCCAGAGTCAGGCTATTAGTGCTCTAGTCCCTTTAGTTCATACTCCTCCTCCCCAAGGTGCCTTGTCTAGTACTCCTGATGGTCAATGGCAGAATTGCTTTTATACTACACCACCCCACTAAGAGCAGGAGTATTCACCAGATGTTTTTACTAGAATGCTTCATGTATTTCATTTTGATGTGTATATGTTGATGGACCCTGGGTCAAGTCTTTCTTATGTGACTCCGTTAGTGGCTGTGAATTTTGAGATCAATGCTGAAAAGATTCTTGAGACATTTATAGTTTCTACTCCAGTAGGTGAACATGTTGTTGCTAAGAAAGTATATAAAAAGTGTCCTATCATTGTCCTTCACAGAGCCATGTTTGTAGATTTAATTGAGCTAGACATGGTTGATTTCGACATTATTCTAGGTATGGATTGGCTTCACTCTTGTTATGCATCTATAGACCAACATAGTCGTGTAGTCAAGTTTCAGTTTCCGAAAGATCCAGCCTTTGTGTGGTCCACAAATTCTGTATCTTCCAAAAGTCATATCCTATCTTAAAGCTAGGAAATTGATATCCAAGGGTTGCATCTATCATTTGGTTCGAGTTAAAGATACTAAGTTTGAGACTCTAACCATTCAGTCAATTAGCATTGTTAATGAGTTTCATGATGTTTTTCTGGAAGATCTCCCAAGGGTACCTCCCGATAGAGAGATAGAATTCGAGATTGATCTTTTCCTTGATACGCAGTCTATTTCTATTCCTCCATATCGCATGCCCTCACAGAACTTAAGGAGTTGAAAGAGCAACTCAAAGATCTTCTAGAAAAGGGTTCCATAAGGCCTAGTGCATCTCCTTGGGGTGCACCCGTTCTGTTCATCCAAAATAAAGATGGTTCATTTTGGATGTGCATTGACTATCGTCAGCTTAACAAGGTCACAGTCAAGAACAAGTACCCTCTTCCTAGAATTGATGACTTGTTTGTTCAGCTGCAATGTGCTAACTATTTCTCAAAAATAGATTTGGGATTCGGTTATCACCAGCTTAAAGTTAGGGAGTGTGATATTCCAAAGACAGCGTTTCACACCCGATATGGTCATTTTGAGTTCCTCGTCATGTCCTTCGGCTAACAAATGACCCAACAGCTTTTATGGATCTTATGAATTGGGTATTCAGACAGTACCTGGATATGTTTGTTATTATGTTCATATATGATATTCTTGTATACTCCCAAAGTGAGAACGACCTTACAGATCATATCTGAATAGTCTTGCAAACCCTTAAAGATCATCAACTATTTTCCAAATTTATGTAGTGCAAATTTTGGCTAAGGTCAGTTCTTTTTTGGGTCATATTGTTTCTTCTGAAGGTATCTGGGTTGATCCTTAAATGATAAAAGCCGTGAAAAGTTGGCCTAGACCTATTTCGCCATCCGATATTAGGAGTTTCTTAGGTCTAGCTGGCTACTACCATCGTTTTGTTGAGGGATTGTCTTCCATTGCGTCTCCTTTGACTCAGTTGACCAAAAAGAAAGTTAAATTCCTGTGGTATGATTCTTGCGAGAAGAGTTTTAGGAGTTGAAGACTCAACTCACTTTGGCCCATACGTTGACCCTTCCAAATGGTGTAGATGATTTTGTGGTGTACTGTGATACTTCTAGAGTTGGGTTGGGTTGTATGTTGATGCAGAAAGGTAAGGTTATAGCCTATGCCTCCAGACAGTTGAAACCACATGAGAAAAACTACCCGACCTATGACCTCGAGTTAGCTGCAGTGGTCTTTGCCTTGTAAATCTGGAGACACTATTTGTACGGTGTTCATGTTGATGTATTTACGGACCACAAGAGTTGCAATATGTGTTTACTCAAAGAGAGTTGAATCTTCGTTAGAGACGATGGTTGGAATTATTAAAGGACTATGATAAGAATATGCTGTATCACCCGGGCATGACCAATGTAGTGGTAGATGCCCTTAGCAGGTCGTCCATGGGTAGTGTAGCACAAGTTGAAGAGGATAGGAAAGATTTAGCTCTTGAGGTGCATCATCTGGATAGGTTGGGTGTTAGATTGCTTGATTCAGCTGAGGGTAATTTTTGGGTCCAGAGTAGCTCCGAGTCTTCTCTAGTTTTGTAAGTAAAAGAGAAGAAAGATATGGATCCTAGTTTGGTCAGACTGGAGGATTCAGTTAAAGACCAAAAGGTGAAGGTTTTCTACCAAGGGGGAGATGGTGTATTGAGATTTTAGAATAGATTATTTGTGTCTGATGTTGAAGATTTGAGGCAGAGAATTATGCCTGAAACTCATGGCACGTGATATTCTTTTCATCCTGGTGCTACCAAGATGTATCGCGATTTGCAAGAAATCTATTGGTGGAATGGTATGAAAAAAGATATAGAAAAATTCGTATGGAAGTGTACAACTTGCTAATAGGTTAAGATAAAGCACCAAAGACCCAGTGGAATGATGCAAGAATTCAGTATTCCTACTAGAAAGTGGGAGGAAGTGAATATGGATTTTGTGACTAGTTTACGTCCTTCTCGACATCATCATGCTTCAATTTGGGTCTTTATAGATAGGTTTACTAAGTCCGCACATTTCTTACTAGTGCATACACCTTTCACCGCTAAGTAATATGCTAAGCTGTACATTCGAGAATTAGCCAGGTTATATGGAGTTCCTTTGTCTATTATCTTCGACAGGGTTACTCAATTTACTTCTCATTTTTGGAGCACTTTTCAGAAGGATCTCGGTACCTAAGTTCATGTTAGCTCAAGTTTTCATCCACAGACTGATGGTCAGGTTGAGAAGACCATCCAGACCTTGAAGGATATGTTGTGGGCATGTGTTCTTAATTTCAAAGGAAGTTGGGATGAACATTTTCCATTGATTGAATTTGCTTACAATAATAGTTTTCAAGCTAGCATTGGAATGGCTCAATTTGAGGATTTATATGGAAGGTGATGTAGATCACCCATAGGTTGGTTTAAAGTGGGTGAAGCCGTTGTGAGTGGAACTGATACTGTGTTTGAGGATATGGAGAAAGTTAAGCTGATTTGGGAAAGGTTGAAGATATCCCAGAGTCGTCAGAAGTCACATGCAGATGTGAGAAGAAGAGCACTTGAGTTTGAGGTTAACGATTTAGTGTACTTGAAGATTTCACCCATGAAGGGAGTAAAGAGATTTGGTAAGAAAGAGAAGCTGAGTCCCCGATACGTTGGCCCTTATAGAGTTTTGAATCGTGTTGGGAAAGTAACTTACGAGATTGAGTTGCCTGCCGAGTTATCAGTTTTCCATCCTGTCTTTCACATTTCTATGCTCATAAAGCATATTGGTGATTCTGTTGTTGTTGATCCGTAAAAAAATTTTGATGTTCAGGATGATGAAGTTACGGTTGAAATCCTAGATTATCCAGTTCGTAGAATAAGAAATAAGGAAGTTCCCTTGGTTAAATTTCTCTAGCAAAATCAACCAGTCGAGGGTGCTACTTGGGAAGCAGAAGCAGTTATGCGAGCCAGATACCCTTATCTCTTCTCTGTGAGTTCAAATCTAGCGGAAGGTACTATTCTTCCTTAATTCAGTTTCCTTCTAATCCAGTGTATTTAGCTATATGGTTATTCTCTCTATGATTCATGCATTTTGTGAAGTACTCGAAACTTTAGAGTGAAATAAGCCCCTTTTTGTGAGTCGTTCCAGTTATACGTCCTTATTTTCTCTTGTTCTTAGCCTATCTAGCAACATTCGAGGACGAATATTTCCAAGGGGGAGATATTGTAATACCCCAGACTCTAACCAATAGTGAAACCATGAATCAAGCTCGTGAGAAATAAATTATAGTGTTTTGGTTGTTTTCTGGTCAAGGGTGATGTGTATTAAGGCTTTAAAGATGTCCTAGCGATTGGGCTAATCAAGACATTCTTTACTGATTGAATTCTTGAGAAGGATTTTGGTATAGAAAACTTCAAATGAGTATATCTCTTGTTGTACTACGAATTATTGAGCTCATGACCTACCAAAAGATAGATAATTGAATTAACTTTCCAACGATACCTATTTCGTAAAAATCCGATATTAGAACAAAGATTTATGCTTATTTTACTCAAGCGTGTCAGCCTAGAAAATTCGTGACAACCTTTTGTGACGAATCCTCACAAGCCTGACGGCCTATCACAAAATGCTGTCACCTTAAGGAAGAAAGTCACAAAATCCATCCTTTTTGTGATGACAATTCGTGATGGCTTATCACGGGCCTGATGGCTTGTCACGGATGTCGTCAGCTATTTTTTTCAGCAATTGATCGACAATTTTTGCAAGGGTATTTTGGTCATTTCCCATTTTTGGAGGCCTGTATATATATTAGAATTCTCATCTAAACCCTAATTCCATCATTTTCTCTTCTAATTCTCTTGAGATAATATATCTAGGGTTTTATGAAGAACGTAAATCTTCTAAGAATCATCCATAAATCTTTAAAATTTCTTCAAGAACCAAGTTCCTCATAGTGTGGGCTTCGAGAATTATTTATTTTAAGTGTGGATAAAGTCTGAAGCACTAAAGTTCATCCAATTTTAAAGATTAAGGTATGTGGGACTTTAAACAAGAATACTTCTTTCGTTATTCTGTCCAAAGATTTAATTTCTATTGAATTTCATGATTTTTTTTTGCAAAGTGGGTTTACACCCAAATTAATTTATCAAGGATTGATTATATTTGAGCTATACAAGATTGACATATATGACCACTTCATTGTCTTATTTCTTAAATTAAGTATTTATGCCATGAGTTGTATATTGTTATCATGAAATGATGATTTCTAAGTGATTTATGATAAGTGTCATGATTTCTGTTTTTTTTTGCATGTGAAGTTTGTCTATTGAATATATATATTGATATTGAGCTTGAGAGTTAAGAATGAGTTCTATGATGTTTTCTTGAAGATTTTGATACTTGATATGATTTGATAAACAAGTGTACTTGAGCCTAGGCTTTCAATTATCATTAGGTACTATGGTTGCGGTCATAGGTACTGGTGGGTTGTTATGGCTTTTATGTTGTGATGGATACATCTATGAAGCTATAGGGAATAATATTGGATTTAACCTAATATTTTGAGTTTGTTGTGGTTTGAGGATACCATACTTCAGGTGTTGGATTTGGGGTTTTAGGAAAGCCGTCTTTTTCTTGCTTATGGCTTAGAAAGTAAAATAGTGAGGAGCCTGGTGGGCATATATTGTATTGTAGGTCTTTGAGTCAGTGTTCTAAAACTAGTTGGTGTTTTAAGACTCCAATAAGTCCATCATGAGGATATGGTCGGATAATATTCTTACTTGGAAATTTCAGAGCGTATCTTGGGTTATCCTTATAATGTTGTGGTTTGGCGGAAAAATATTTATGTTACTAGATCTAGAAGAGGACATCATGAGCATTTGAAGACTAGGATCTATTCGGGTATGTGTAGTCACGAATTTAGATTGGGTATGTTGTACATCATCCCCATTGCATATTTTATATTCACAACTATCCTTCCATGGGTTGTGTCCTGAAAGAGGGTAACTGAGCCACATCAAACTACGACGCTCATAATTGAAGTGTTTTATCAAATCATATTCTTTCATAAAGCCAGTAAGGAACCAGTAGATGGTTCTCAAGTTCGTTACATCTGGAAGGTTATCACTTGGTTTGTATATAGGGATGTAGAAGGTTATTCTATGTGGCTTCATAAGATGGTACATGTTAGAATCATCAATGGACTGGAGAGGTTGAGGATAATCTTTAAAATTCTCATATTTTTTAACCCATGAGGCTGAATAATGTTGACTAGTTCATCCATAGATATGTTTCTCATGATCTTGGTGCACTCATTGGTTCCATTGGTTGCAACTATGTTTAGGAATGTGAGCCAACAAGGATTATCTCTTATATGTATGCTAAGAGACTTATTTTGAGGGGTTGCGAGTTTTACCTCGCTTATATTTGTGATACTAGTATGGAGAATCCATCTCCAGACTCTATTTCTATTATTTGTGAGTTTCCTGATGTGTCATGCCGACCTGCCTGGTATTCTCTCTATCTATGAGATTGAGTTTCCTATTGATATCGAGACTGGCACCCGACCTATTTCTATGGCACCTTACTGTATATCTCCTGTTGAGCTTAAGGAGCTAAATCTCAGCTTCAGGATCTTCTTGGTAAGCGTTTTATTAGGCCAAGTATGTCCACTTGGGAACTCCTGTATTGTTTATGAAGAAGAAAAATGGTTCCATGCACACATGTATTGATTATAGGTAGCTTAATAAGGTGATGGTGAAGAATCGTTATCCTATGCCTTACATTGATGATTTGTTTGACCAACTTCAGGGTGTGGTGCTCTTTTCTAAGTTTGACTTGATATCTGGCTACCAGTTTTTGAGGATTTAGGCTGAGGATATCATGAAGACAACCTTAGGACTACTTTTGGTCAATATGATTTCTTAGTGATGTCATTTGGGTTGACTAATGCCCTGCCACATTCATGGATTTGCTGAATCAAGATTTTAAGCCTTATTTGAATTCCTTCGTGTTTGTGTTCATTGATGACCTCCTTGTCTATTAAAGGAGTAGAGAGGAGCACGCGCTGCATTTGAGGATCGTGCTCCAGACTTTTAGAGATCATGTGTTTTTGCCAAGTTCTCCAAGTGTGAGTTTTGGCTTGAGTTGATGACATTCCTTGGACATATGGTATCTAAGGTTGGTATTATGGTATGCCCGACTAAGATTGAGGTGATGAGATTAGGCTAGACCCACATTGTCATCCGAGGTTCACAACTTTATTGGTTTGGTCGGTTATTATAGACACTTCATCGAGGGTTTTGCTAAATCTCAGCACCAATGACCAAAATGACTCGAAAGGAGGTTCCTTTTTGTTTACTTCAGTTCTTATTTTTGCTCTTCCTATCGAGGGTGAGGGATTTACCATGTTTTTTGATTCTACGGGTGTTAGTTTGGGTTGTGTATTGATGCACCAAGGGCGTGTTATTGCTTATGCTTCTTGATAGATTATGGGGAAGGAGCGCAACTATCCCACTTATTATTTGGAGTTAGCGATGGTAGTTTTCACATTTAAGATTCGGAGGCATTATTTTTATGGTATGCATTGTAAGATATCACCGATCATCGTAGTCATCAATAACTTATGCCCTAGAGCGAGCTTAATGCTAGACGCTGTAGATAGATAGAGTTGCTTACAGATTATGATATTTCAATCTTGTTACATCTGCATAAGGCAAATATGGTAGTAGATGCCTTGAGTTGGAAGGTAGTGAGTATGGGTAGCTTGGCTTTATTTTAGTTTCTCAGAGACAGTTGGCACGGGACATTCAGTCCTTCGCCATAGATCTAGATATTCCATTCACCCCAACATATCAAATATGTATAGAGATTTGAGGCAACATTATTGATGGAATGGTATGAAGAGAGATGTGGCAAACTTTGTAGCTCGTTGCCTATTTGTCAGTAGGTGAAGGCCGAGCATGACCAAACAAGTGGTTTTACTCAGAGATTCACCATTCTCGATTGGAAATGGGAGTAGATTACATTGATTTTGTTAGTGGTTTGACTCACATTTCCCTTGGTTCTAATGGTATTTGGGTAATTGTATATCCTTTAACCAAATCAACACCTTTCATTCTTATTCAGATGTCCCTCACTACTGAGAGATTTTCCCATATCTATGTTTGGGAGTTAGTCCATTTGTATGGTGTTCCCATTTCTACCATTTTACACCGTGGTTCTATGTTAACTTTGATGATTTGGAGAGCATGCCAGGAAAAGTTGGGCACTCAGGTGGATCTCAATATAGCCTTTATTCGAAGATAAATTGTCACGCCTCAAATCCTATTGGGGCGAATTGACACTCGTAACCGAGGAGGCCCGGGAGAACCAACTTATAACCTTATACTTCCCATGCATACCTCTATGACAACCCGAAATTCGGACAGCATCATGTCGCATATAAAAGAAAATAATCACCTGTATAAGCTCGAGCACACATATATATGTATATACAATACTTGGCCATTGGAGCCATCACGTCTATTAACAAAACACCACCTTGACTGTACATTAGGTCTACAAAGCCTCTAGAAAATACACAGAGTTTAACTAAGGTCGGGACACACCCCGCCATATAACTAACTTCTATACAATACCAAAAGTGACTGGATATGACACATAAAGCCCCGAAGCAAACTGGAGCTCACCAAAAGCAGCTGGATATCCTGGCTCCTACTTGTGCGGTGTATGAGCTGAGGTACCTGTGCCTGCAGCATGAAATGCCGGTCCCCCATAGGGGACGTTAGTAAAAAATATGTACTGAGTATGTAAAGATGTAGATAATCACATATGACATAGGAGCTCAATAGAAATAAAAAACAAGTGAATAAATCGTAATAGGAGTGGACCACACTTACTAGAACTTGTGACAACCTGTACATTGTATTTATTCAATCACTTTACCTTCGTTCTTATCATCTTTGTAATCATTACTGTACTGTACTGTGACCATTAGGCTGCCTCCATTACATATCAACTGGGATCGACCTATGATAGGCTTATGCCCTTGGGATACCACCCATAAATACATAAATAGGGATCGACCCATGATAGGCTTATGCCCCTGAGATACCACCCGATAAGAGAGAACTTCCATCACTTAGTTCAATTAATCTTTGAGTTTGTTATTTTGGTCGCCACCGCATTTTTGATACTTTAAAACAATGATACATCAATAAGAGACATATAAATAGACCATCAATGGAATAACCATGAAGTAAGAACTCATTGGCACATCAATAAAGTGTTTTGGAGTCATCAATGCCATAACAATGAAGTAGGAACTTATTGGTATATCAATGAAACGTTTTGGAGTCATTAATAGCACATGGATCTTGTTTGAGTAACCGGATACCTTCTGACATTCATTAGTGAAATAAGCATGTAAGATTTGGAAAACAAGTAAGTATTGGAATGTCTTGACATCTTGTAGGGCGGAAACAAGTTCATTGGTAACGTAGGACATCATATAAAACCATTATGGATCACATGTTATTGAATAACTTTGGAAACTTTCTTAATATAACAATTGTTCACTTTCATGCCAAAGATATGGTATAGAGTATGCTTTACATATCTGACTGTCAACCTTCAATACTAGTCCCAAATGGAATCCCGTCTTTTCGGATGACTTATCTACAATGAACATATATAGCAATCTAGTATTGGCGACCAAACGTCACAATTCAATTATTTAAATTCACCAAACTAGTGGTTAAGTAGTAAGCCTTAATTACACCATAAAGGGTGTCACTTTAACCCTCTTATACTCCAATTACATTCACATACCATGCATATTCATACAACATCCTCCAATATCATGTTTGGATTCATTTATCCTTTCAACCAATCCATTAAACCAAATTGAGCAATAGACATAAATAATCATCAATTCAATAGTATATCACCATATCCACCTTCCATAACTCAATTACCATATCCACCTTCCACAATTCAATACAACCAAACCATGCAAAATAGTCCATAACCCTGTTTTCATCACCTTTCAATAACAACCAATACATATAATCCTCTATCACACATTTACATATGGAAAAGAACAAAGGCAAACAATATTCATACCTTAGAATTCACCTCTTGATTATCCAATCCTGTTTGCACAAACAATAGGTGCCGTTCGAAGCTCTCGAGATGACAAATGCAGTTATCGGATTACTTTGGAATTTCTACGGTTGAATCAAAAGTAATTTAAAGGTCAAATTTGGCTAGGGTTTGCTCTTTCTCAATTATTGATGATGAAAATGAGTTTTTGAACTCATATACATGTATATATACACATATTCCCGTCCATAATATAATAGGAAATGACCAAAATGCCTTTAAAATTTAAATAATGTCAAATCTGTCCTTTGGTGGACTGTTTTGATAAGCTAAAGTAGATCGACCATAACGCTTTGCTCTGATATCGTATTTGGATTAAATTGGTATCGTTGGAAGGATAATTCAAAGGGATTTCATTTTATATAAAGTAGGCCACCCAGTTCGTCTTGTACAAGGAGTTATGGTCGTTTGAAGTTGACCCTAAAAATCTATTTTGATAGGCTGAAGTAAAACGAGTATAACTCGTTACTCAGACGTTGGCTTTGGATGAAACCAATTGCATTGGAAATAAGACTCAAAGATATTTCTTTTCATAGGTGGCAACTCTCCCAGTTCATTATATTAAGGGAGTTATGATTGTTTGAATTTGACCCAAAAATTTGGGTGGCCTCAGTAGTTTGTGTGCAGGAAATTTTCCTGCACATTTACTATTCCCAAATATCCCGGACACCGTTTTATAGTTTCGAACGTGCTTGATTATATATGAAACCTATCCATTTTTGGAAATATTTATATCGTTGGAAAGCTTATTCAATAACCTTCGAATGGAACCATCAACGGGCAAATTCTGGTATTAATAAAATAAAAAAATTAATTCCATATAAATAAGACCAATACACGTACTTGAATACACCAATACACGTACTTGAATACGTGGTGTTACATAAATGGCCAGTCTGAGTGGACTATTTAGATTCTAGAGTATATGCTTTGATCCTGTGTTATGAATTTTTTAGACTTGGTAGAGTTCGCATATAGTAACAATTATCATTCAAGATTTTTTTAATGGCACATTTTGAGTATTTTTTTGTAGGATATATCATTCTCTAGTTAGATGGTTTGAGACTTCCAAGGTTAGGCCCCATAGTACTGATTTACTTCAAGAGTCAATGGATAGAGTAAGGGTGATTCAGGATAGGTTGAGAGCATTTTAGAGTAGGTAGAAGGCCTATGTAGACCTTACGCTTAGTGCCTTGAGATTTGGGATTGTTCATCATGTATTCCCCAGTGTATTGCCCATGAAGGGTATGATAAGGTTTGGGAGAAAGGGCAAGCTAAGTTCAAGATATATTAGACCCTTTTGGGATTCTTCGCACAGATGGTGGGGTATCGTATGACTTAGATTTACCTCCATATTTTGATACTGTCCATCCTATTTTCCATGTATCTATATTGTGGAAATATATTCTTGATCCTTCTCATATGCTTAGATGGGACTCAGTCGAGTTGGTTGAGCTTTTGACCTCTGTAGAAGAGCTGATGCTTATTTTGGCTAATGATGTCTGGCGGTCAGGCACTAGAGAGATTCATGTAGTTATGTTACAGTGGAGGCACCACCTAGTAGAGGAGGCCACTTGGCAGATCAAGAGCGAGATGCAGACTCAGTATCCTCACCTGTTCGAGAGTTCGGGTATATCCTAATCTTTATCTTTTTGGATATTATAATGACCCTTCAGGTCATTTTCCATATTTTTTCTTATTTTCATCTTTAGTATTTTTCTATAGTCTTCCCAAGTCATTTATGACTTATCAGGACTGACAGTTTTGTTACTGAGCAAATCATTTGATTTTTTTAGAGCTATTTCCTTATTTGGAAGTCTTCGCTGGTTACAAATGGAAACCAGGTGAAAACTTCAGTAAAATGATCTCATATGCAAATTCCAACTATTCCAGCAGCTTTAGAATGTCAATTTTGGGCTAGGTAGAGTTTTGGTTTGGGTCTTGAGGCACCTAGGCTCATTTTGACCTATTGGTCAAAAAGATATAAAAATAAAATACACGTGTGGGACCCATATTTGGTCGAAACAATCTCAGATGGAAATTTTGAGTGCGCCATCATGTATGGAATATCAAATTTAGTTTGGTTACATAGTTTGTTTTCATATATAAGGTTTTGAATGAATCCCGAGGGCTTGATAGTAAATTAAAAGAATTTCCAAGTTACAACTATCAACTAATACAACCACCATCACTATTCTTGGGCCTTGATCTCAGTGATGCGATCACACATATGTTTCGTGATCACGACAAGTGTTGCAGACCACAAGATGTTCTGATCGCATACCTATAGGTCATGATAGCGACTTTTGGGGACCTATACTGGGTATAAAAGGACCCCTTAGTCTGCGATTTTGCCCATTTTCACTCATGTCTTGAGAGCCAAAAACCCTAAAATAGTGTGTTGGCTTAAAATTGAGACTTGTAGGTGACTTGGAAGCTTGATTGATATCTATTTTTGTGATTATTATCTTATTAATGGTAAGAATTCACTCTTGATGAAATATCTTCATTAATTTCTCAAAACCCCCAAATCCTCATGGCTTGATTTTAGCCCTATTTTAGCTTGGGTTTTACCTATTTTTGATGGTTATGATTCCTTGAGGTTGATAGCATATTGGGTTGGTTTCGAAAATTCGATTTCCATAAATGGGACCCATATGGGGTTTTGAGGTGATTTTTGGACCCAAAGCACAATGGTGCAATATGGGTATCATTATTCTCGTATTGATGATTAGAATGTTTTTTGATAGCTTAGAATATCTAGGAAGCTTCTCGAAATGGAAAAGCAAATGGTTAGCAGTTCATTGAGCTTTCTTCGGTATCAAGGTAGGCTAGGTTTATTCCTTGCTAAATTGAGCTATGTCATAGTATATTTATGATATCTTGTTAGATTGGGATGATTTTTAGGTGTTGGATTGATTAAATGCAAGACTTGGGTTAGTTGAACATTTTAGGCTAAAATGAAACCTTAGAGTTGGAATGCTTGACTTGTTCCTAAGGCCTTAGGTGAATTGGACTTAATTGCTCATGTTTAGCATGAGAATGTCTTAGATTGCTCAAGATTAAGTATCTTTATCTAATTAATCATGATTAGGGTAATTTGGCCTTAGTTGCTTACACTAATGGAAGTTGCCTTAGTTGCGCTGCTAATTTAGTTGTTGTGCTTGGGAAGAACAGTTACCTTAGGACTAATTATGGCTTGCTATACATCTAAGAGTGGAATAAGATACTTTAGCCTAGTTTGGGGTAGAAATTGACTTAGAATGTATTTTTGATGAATTAAAAGTGGGCTCTTTGACCCACCTAAAGTCAAGATTGATGATAGTTCTCTTGAAACCCTTTGTATGTTTATTAAATTCCTAGAGAATGCCCGTTTTATGCAATATTGCAGGACCTTAGTTCTTGTTGGTTATGATGAATGGAGTTAGAAGTAGTGTCTAATGATTATGTCATATGTATGATCTATTGGTTAAACTTATGGTGAGCTATTGATTATGCTATTTTTGTGGCTATTGATTGGGCTACCAAATATACTAATGAATGATCCCTTGACCATGATATTGCCTAATCCGTAAATTATGTTATTGACTACACTGTGAATAAGCAATAGCTTATCTCATGGATTAGCTATTGCTCAAGCTATTGATAAACTATCTTTATGCGAATGATAGGACATTGAATAGTCTATTAATGAGTCATTACTTATGATATTGCTTATGATTATGATCATGCTAGAAAACATTTCTAATGATGATATTAGCAATTTTGGCATGAATTATATTAAAAGTCATGCTTATTGATTATATGAAAAATTATGCTATTAGTTATGGTTAAAATCCTGATGTTTGATTATATGAATACTCATGCTATTTATTTTGCCACCGATTATGATGGTTATTGATATCAGGCAAGGTTGGAGGATACTATGATGATATTTATGTACGACAAGTCCTGAGGATACTATGATGATATTGATGCCCAATAAGGCCGAAGAATACTATGATGATATTGATATCCGGCAAGGCCAAAGGATATTATGAAATATTGATACCCAAAAAGGCCAGAGGATACTATGATGACATTAATACTCGACAAGGCCAAAGGAAACTGTGATGATATATTTGTAGCCATCAAGGATGGAGGACATTGTGATTATATATTAATACCCGGCAAGTCAGGAAAATGATAATCGTGATGCATTGATTCCCTGCATGGCTGGAAGATGATTAACTGATGCGCCTATGATTACATCTACCAGTTCAACTCCGGCTATTCCCTATGTATATAAATAACTTATGTAAAATTTTGGTAGGTTGTTGATATTAGTGATGCCGGTTATAGTCCGTAAGAGATAAATGTTTATAAAATAATATAAATGATGGTTTGTGATAAATATGAATTAGTGGTGGATATTGTTTGAGTAACTAATAATGACTAGTTTTATAAATAAGGATTAGTTGGTAAATACTGATTAGTTAATAAATGATGTTAGTTGATAAAAGGTGGTAATTGATAAATGATGGTTATCTAATATATGTTGATTATTGGAATGTGGAGAATAGTTGTTAAGTGATGACTAAAGGCTAATTGATGACTAGTAATCAAAGGGATTAGTTAATAAGAGATGGTTAGCTCATAAAAGGTAACATGTGAGTATCAATGATGATTTTGTTAAATGATGGTATTATTATGGGATATGTGTATGCTGTCAAATGTTGGTAAATAGAATATTGATGATAAGTATGGAATGATGGTTTGATAATGATGAAAGTTAGCGATAATATTGATTGAATGCTCTATTCTTCTCTTGAGTGTACTCTCTACTCATATGGGATGATTTGATGAGTTAATTCATTTTTGCACTATTGGCGTATGAGAGCTAATTATGTAGTCTGTGGTTGCTTATGTTGATGATTTATGATATGTTATTATTCTGAATTGTTTAATTATTTTGTTCGAGTGGTGATTGGCATGTTGTGTGCCTTATGTTATATTGTTATTCCAGTTTAATTAGTTACAATGTATAGTGATGTTGGAGATTATTCAAGTTCATTTCTGTACCTTGAATTAGTTATGTTATCCTGCAATTTATCATACTTATATCATGATTTAGCTTAGTCGGTGGATGATGCCTACTGAGTACCTATCATTTTGGTACTCATACTATAGTTCTATACCTCTTTTTCACAAATTTGAGTACTAGTTGTTGCCATTGACCGTTGTTCGTACAGTGATTGATTTTCAAAGATAGGGTAAGCTCTTGGAGTTTGAGTCACCACTTTCTTCTATTCTTATTTTCTATCTTTTGTTTTGAGATAGATGTATTGACTATTCTAAAATTTGAGTTGTATTGATACTATTAGATGCTCTTGTACTGGCTCTACCAGGTTACGGAATTGGTATCTTGCATTGATTGTTTATTTTACCTTAAACCCTTGTCATTTATAAATCGAGTTCTTGAAATTTCGCCTATGTAAGGCATTTCCTACTTAATTAACACATTGCGTTAGCTCCGGGTTATGGTTTGGCTTACCTACTGGCAAGATTTAGTAGGTTCCATCATGACTCATAAATCTGGTTGTTATAACTCATCCCTAAAATAATGTTAAAATCCACCTGTCTAATTTCACCAAATCTATCCATGTATGATAAGTTTTTAACAAAATAGAACAAGCATGCTATACCTAATAAATAACAACCAAATCTCTAACAAGGGTGCATACAAATCCCCAACTAGAGTGCATACATGCATAATATTATCAAGTATATCACACACCATATCTAACCCCACAATAAAGAAATCTATGAGAATATAGAACTAGGATAAAACAAAATAGTGTCATCCAATCACAAGAAATTATAGTATATTTGATAACCGTAACAGACAATTCCCCCTCGACTTTACCTAGAAAATCATAATATTGGGCTTTATAACATGCCTATGTGTCGCCTCTATCGAGATGAGTACTGATGTACTATAGAAATATAACACTTTCGATGCTTAAAACTAGAAAAATATACAAGTTTTTGAGGCCTTTTTGTAAGACATGATCTGTTTTGGGTATGTCTTGCAGGAAATCATGTTTTGGATGATAAGTTCACAAAAAGGTGGAAAAAGGTGTTTTTAGCCACTTTTGAAGTGAGTATGGATGTTTGTGATTTTTTTGGCTTGATCGTGATCAATGCATGTTTAAGAGTCGAAGAAGAGCTAAAAATTGATTCCCGACACCTACTAAATCAACCTATGGACCACATGTAGACCTAAAGACCATATATAGACAAAGAGGGTACAAGAAAATCAAAATCCCAAGAATTGACTTGCAGGAAAATTATCAATCTTGTACCTGCGGCTTCCACCTGTGACCTGTACTAGACCGAAAGTACTACCTATGGCCTACTAGATGACAGGTACAGGGAGCAGGTGGCCACCGACCCGATTTTCTCCTATTTCATTCGGACTTTGTTTTTAGGGTTTTCACATGTACTATAAATACCCCTCATGTACTTTTTAGTAGAAAATGCACTTTTAACCCTCAGAAACATATTTTGATTTCAAGATCCATCTTTCATCTTGGGATTTCCTCGTATTGATTTGATTGATTATTCAATTTATGGTTGTGGGTTTTCATTCATCTTATCATTGTGATTTCATCTTCTCCTTCCAATATGAATGTTATTGATTTCTTCACAATCATGAGCGGCTAAAATGCATAGTTAGGGTTGTGGAAACCTCAGCGAATTAGCAAAGTAGGGGAAGTGTGATTGTTGATATGTATAAACACCCATGCCATACATTGCTTTATCTTTGTTATGATTTATTTCTTAATGTGTTCATATAATAGGATCCCACTTAGATATTGCTACTTACTTACAAAGAAGAGTAGTGACCAGAAAAAGATAAAGAGAACAATAATTTGGGAGTTAATTCTGATCCATTCCTTACAATGGAATATAGTGAATGACCGTTGTCTTTCATCTAATAAAAAGAGACTCAAAAGGTAATAGTTAATTGGGATCAATATAAGGGTTAGTAACGCAACACCCTAAGACACGAAAGGTAAAGGGTGAAATCCTTCTACTCATCCAAAAGACTGTAGGAGGTACATAACTTCTTGATTCTGCATGCAAGGTATTGGTTTGGTTCATTAACACATGATATGCCTATTGAGTTGAGACTCCGGGGGGAAAAAAATACTAGTGTTCACATAGGACTAATTTTCAATCGAGTTTACACTATTATTTTCTCGAGACTACTACAAACAAATCTCCCCATTAACTTCTCCTGTTTTGCCCATAGACTTTAACTATTGAGATCTTCTAAGCCATGTGTTTCTTTGGGATTAGACTCCAACCTTAGTTGGGTTACTATATCTTGACAGTGACCATACCATCATCTAAAAAGAGGTGTTGCTTGGACGTCATCAAGAAATTGGTGCCGTTGTTAGGGAACACACTGTGTTGATTAGTGATTTGCAGTTGTTGCATTTTTTTGGCTTTTAGTTTTTATTTTTGTTCTTAGTTAGGCATGCGCTGGTGTATTCTTAGCACATGCAGTAGAGGCAATCCCTTACTCTTAGTCAATCCAAATCCAGGGAGGATCCTACAAATAGCTGGTAGGATGTCTGAGCTGAAAAGAGTTGAAAATTCTATAGAGGTTCATGATGATGTGCCTCTACCCGAAGGAGTGAATGATATTGTTGATTGTTGAACATGTGAGTTCTTAGCCCAAGATGAAGTAGACAAAAGGGCAAAGAAAGATGATCAGAGATTAGCTAGAGATGCAAAGCTGAGATAGGAAGCAGACCGCCAAACAACACTCAATGGAAACCATAACAGAGCTAAAGTTGCCCGTGTTTAAGAAATCCCAACATATTAGTACATACAACCATACACAGATGATGAAAAAGATCTGGGATATGTTGAGCCGACTGAGACTTGAGCCATAGTTCCTCCTGTTTTGACCCTAGGCATAAATTTCGACATCACGAGTGCGATGATCCAATGTCTAAATTCGAAGGATGTGTTTGCAAGTCTGCCTACAGATGATGCAAATTGGCACCTTGCTAATTTCCTCAGGATTTGTAGTTTATATACTAATCCAGGGATAAATTAGGAAGAACTTTTACCGAGGTTTTGCCCCTTATCACTTACAAGAGAAACATCGTTATGGTTAGGGGAATTGCAAAGTGGCTCTATCACGACTTTGACGAGTTACTCTATCACGACTTTGATGAGTTACGCAAACAATACATAAATAGGTTTTTTCATCCATCAACAATGCTGTAGCTCAAGTGAGAGATCTATAATTTCAGGCAGCTGCAATTAGAGTCTATGTAGAAGGCTTGGCTTAGGTTTATGGAGAAGTTGAGCATGGTGCCAAATCATCAGTTATTAGGGACGAGCCTATCAGATATATCCTACAGAGCCCTAACCATCAGCTTCAGAGTAATGGCAGACACCATTTCTAGAGGAGATTTTATATGATTACGATGGAAGGCAGCTACGAAGATGTTAAATCAGAACTCACTCACTAATCGAGGGTGTCAAATTCTTGAGAATGAGAGGGGATCTGGTACTTTTCTATTGGAGCTTCTTTCGACTAGAGAGCAGCTGAGGATACAGTAGCCCAAGAAATTATGTTACTAAGTACTGATTTTAGGGTGATATCAAAGAAATTTGCAGAAGGTAATTCTAAGAAAGTAAATGTGGTAGCATCACAGGGGTCAGCTTCTAAAGCATACGAGTCAGAATTAGATAAGAAATCCAATTATCTGGATCGTCAGATAGCGGGTTTCTAAGACGAAGGGAAAGAACACCAAGATTATAAATATTATGATAGATACAGAGACCGTACCAAAGAGAAAGGAAACAGGTACATTCCACCTGGTAAACACGATGCAGAATCTAGAATAAAGAAGATACTGGCTAAGATGGTGAAGGGTAAAGAAAGTGAAAAGACCATCCTTAAGGAGATTAAGGCTAATATTTTAGGTTGGACCTAGAAAATTGAGTCATATGCCATTTCTATCAAGCAGTTGGAGAACCAGTTTGGGTAGATGACAACAATATTGAACCAGAGGCAGCCAGATACCCTTTCGAGCAACATATTGCAAAATCTATGAAATAATGGTCACGTACCATTAATAATACGAGGAGTGGTATCACTGCTATGGATTCCCCACTACCTGCTACTGAAGTTGTTGATGATGAGAAGCTTGCGTCTAGGTCTGAGAAGGTAACAAGTGATAAAGGTGCAGTTACTAAAGAAAAAGGTAATGGTGCAATCATTAAGATAGAAGTTAGATAGATTCTGAGACCACCCCCACCTTTTCCTCAGTGATTAAGGTAAAAGATAGAGGAAGGTAAGCTCAAGAGGTTCATTGAGATGTTGAGAGAATTGAGCTTCAACATACATTTTATTGAGGCATTAAAGTAGATGCCTGGATACGCTAGGTTAATGAAATAGTTGGTTATAAGGAAGAAATGAGAAACTTTTGAGGACATTAATAGTGTGCACCACCACAGTGCAGTCCTGAATAGGTCCTTGCACAGAAAAAAGGTGATCCTAGTGCATTAACTATATCGTATACCATTGATTCATCTGAATTTGCTCAAGCCTTGAGCGATTTATGGGCCAACATTTATTTAATGTCGCTGACCATATTCAAGAAATTCATCTTAAATCGTCCGTAACCGACTTCGACACGACTATTGATGGTTGATCGTACAATAAAAAACCTGTGGGAATCTCAAGTGGTGTGATCATGAGGGTGGATAACTTCATCTTTCCAGATAACTTTGTCATCTCGGACTATGAGGTTAACGTCGAGATGCCCATTATTTTGGGAAGACCATTCCTATCCACAGGCAGAGCCATGGTTGACATAAAAAAATTAAACTAAAATTCAGAGTCAAAAATAAGGAGGCGACATTCAACATCCAAAAGTCAATAAAGCAGCCAACCAATATGAGGGTAATGTCGATGATTGATTGTACTGATGGTCCTGGAGGATATTCCTATGAGTATCTTGATGAATTTTGAGAAGTCAAGATAACCGCATCATGAGGCGATATTATATCAACCGGTGTAAGAAAGGTAACCCATGGTCTTGTTGGAGAAGTCTGAGTAACCAACATAGCGATTTCGTACTGCTACATTAAATGAAGCATTCAGTGGGAGGCAACCCACTATTTTAGTGTTCATGATTTTGTTGATTTTTTCTTTTTGTAGGTTTTTAGCTTTCGGACCTTACTTGGAATATGATAAAAATTGCTATATTCATCGATTTCCAGGTAATGGAACTATGTTACCAGCCCATCATGGTCACAAGTCCCACACGGTAAGTTGAGTAATAAGTCAAAAAGTTGAACTTTTGAGATTAAAAAATGGTAAGTTACAGACTCTGGTATTTAATATTACTTTTAGGGCCTAAAACATGGTTGCGGGACCATCAGTATCTGGCAAAATATCAAAAAGCCTAGTCGAGGTTGCGGGACCACTACCTGTGGGCCGCAGGTACTACCTGCGCCCATGGCCTGATCGCTGGTATAGTATGTGGGTACATGCCACGGGTAGGTATACTTTTTTACCCACTTTTTATTTAAAATTTTGGTCCCACCAACATTTGAATATGACCTAAAGCGACCCCATCTATATAAAAACATTCTTACCCTCATTCTAACTCATTCTAATCCTTAAAACTTCACTTTTCTCTTTAAATTAAAACTTTACACTTAAAAAATAAACCAACCACAGAGTTAATTCAAGGATAAATGGGTACTTGTTTGATATATGAACTTGTCCCAACAGGATAAAAATAAGTTTCAACTTTGGTTTTGCTTGAGTCCTTCATTATTCTCTTCTGGATCTTTATATAAAAGGCAAATTTCTTGGCTTCTAATGGTTATATATTGGTTTATCTATTATTAAAATAAGTTGATATATGTAATTCATTACAAAATATGTAGAAACTATTGTGCTTGTGTATGGGAGCCTTGAAGCAGCCTAAAACCATAATGTAAGGCATTATTTTGAACTAAAATCCTAAGTTTAGGCCCTGATCGGAAGTTGAACTTGAATGAATAGAGTAATAACATGAGTTGAACATATTTGTTTGCTTTGAAATTCATGATTCCTTATTAGTGTGTATACATTGGATTTATTGACATTTTAAATAGGTTATAGGGGTGTGAAAAATGAGGAAAAATTTGAACTTTTTGAATGTTGAGTTTTTCTTCAATTTTTGCTATCCCTCATTTTTTTTGGAAACTAATAAATTTTTTTCAGGTACACATGACTCCTAAAGAGGTGAACAAGACAAAGGAAGGTACTTCAAGAAGATGTGCAGAGTCTCCCGAGCCTAGCGGATCAGTGGAGGAGTACCCAAGGCAGCAACGTAGAGACACTGCCGTTGGTGTGACATGCAGAGAAACAAGAGGACAAACTCTCCAAGATTCTCAGTCAGCTTCAGCCCGACCAAGGATGAAGTCTAAGACTACTACATATATTGCTGATTAGGACCCCAATCTAACGAGGGGTCCCAGGATTCAGCTGATGAGGTTGAGTTGGAGCAGTCATCTGCTATGCCCTAGTCTAAGAAGGGTACCACTAATTATGTACAATAGACAAAGGTACCCTAATCTAATAAGGGTGTCGAACAGCCTTCCCACAATGCTTTAGTACAATAGAGTCTCGCTCTTGTACTTGCCCTGGAGGTACCTCCCGAGGAGGGACATCAGAGGTAGTGTATGGAAGGGTTGCATGAGATTTATAATATCAATAGTGGTGTTTAGGAGCTGGGAAGGCCTACGAGATGTATTTATGAGGAGCATCGGATTAACTTATTGGGGCTAGATCATTACCACAGCTATGGGTAGCATTTAACAGAGATCAGCTAGAGTGGATGACCAGACTACTCGATTCCTCTAGCCTGGCTATGGTACGAGATTTTTATGCATCCTACAGAACTACCATAGTCAATCCCATGCACCATATCAAGTCTTTATCATATTTGTATGAAAGCCACAGCTTGATCACACATTGGTTTGAGGATTTAGAGTTGACATATCGACAGAGACTATTTGTTGAGTCATCTTTGGCCCAAATTACATCACTCTTGCATCTATAAATGAGTGCAAACATAGACTAAGGATCACACATGATTGATATATCATGAGGGATGTTGACCATCGACTAGAGAGACTTGAGATGGATAGGTGGATAGCCAGTTATATTTCACCTCTGGTGATGCAACCCCATGGATTGAGGGGTAGGTTATTATCAAAAAGGACCTCTTGACAGTAGAGGCCAGGTTTTGGTGGTTGTTGATTAGATACATACTGATACCAACTGATTCAGATAGCATATTAACATGACAGGGAGCAACATTGGTTGCTTGTCTGATGGCCGACTATGATGTTGATTTTGCTGCTATTTTGAGATATGACATGCATAATAGAGCCTTTGGTGAGCTTAATAATTTGCCATTTCCTTGCATGATCCAAAGGATATTTTATGAAGATGGAGTGCCTGAGTTACCAGGTATTGATTAGAGAGTACCTGCGATCACAACTGGACAAATGAGGGCCATAAAGGGTTTAGCACCTTCTAGTACATCTTAGAGATCGAGATAGTAGGAAGCAATACCACAAGCCCAGTTTAAGGGGCCAATATTTTTTTAAAACCCTGATAAGGCACATACATATGATGCAAGTGTTGGTATTGATATGGAGATAGGGGAGCAGAGAGATGCTTTGGATTCTAGTACATAGGGCAAGGGGACACAAACTACTTTTTCTTCAGCCCCAGCTTCGACCTTAGAGCCAGTTAGTGCATTTACAAAGCCTGTTGTCCCATCTACTACAGCTCCTACGACAGGTATAATTACTGTATCTAGTGAGTTTTTACAGAGAATAGTGGATGGACAGAGGGCCATAGCTACTCAATTAAAGGTGGTCGAGACTGAGATGACTACCCTCTTCAGGTAGATAAGATCAAGGGTTAGGACTAGATTTGAGTAGGCCAAGGCTGGATGGGAGGTTACTTAGAGAGTCTCACTATTAGAGTTTCGTGCTAATTTTCAAATAAAGATCGATGAACTAGAGAGACGGGTTACATTCCGATATACAGAGATAGGTACACTAGATTTAGTTCTGCTGGGGGTGGATTTGACATCCTACGAGCAGAGGTACGCTTTTTTGTAGAGAGTTGTGTAGTAGCTAATCCCTCGACTTTACCCCTATGGTCAAGTTATCACCTCCGCATATGCCGAGAACCTTAATATATTTGGAGAGGAATATAAGGTTGTCCCAGCAATTGGGATCAAGAGAGATCACTTAGACTATTTGAAAGATATTGATATGATAGAGGAGGAGGCCATTAAAAAAGGTAGGTACGATTCTTTAGAAACTGCATTCACGATTCTTTAGAGACTGCATTTGTTGATAGGCAGAGGTGTGCATCTATAGCAAAGGATGTATCCACTAGTAGTGCACCACCACAGCCATCTCTGCCAGCATATATGATCCTATATGGGGATACTCCTGACTCCGACGCCTATTGCATCCCAGGTATGTTCTCACTTCCCTATGTTTTGCTTTGTTTTAGCGCATTAAGTACAGTACATAATTTTTAGTTGGGGGTAGGATACCATGCCGCCACGGCTTTTTATTGTTGTGCTTCTTTTCATATCATATTGTATTTTTCACAGTGTTGTGTTATGTTTTTGTGTAATTAGGAGATTTTTGAGTATTTACGGCAGTAGTCATATTTTGACTGACTTTTTATACCCCTCTAAAGTTTTGTGTTTTAAAATCATGTTGATATATATATATGTGTGTGTGTGTGTGTGTGAATTTTATGGATCTTGTTATGGCATTAGTCACTACTAAAATAAAGAAAAAAACCGACCACAAAACCGTCCACCAGTGGTCGGTTTTCCTTAATTTCCGACAACAAAATCGACCAAAGTGCATGGTCGGTAAAACTGTGGTAGCTTTTTAAAAACCAACCACGTGTGGTCGTTTTTTTTTAAGAAATCTTTTTAATTCGTTATTATTTTATTAAAATAAAAAATAATTTTAATAATAAAAAAATTCAAAATAAACCGACCACAGGTGGTCGGTTTTATTTTAAAATTTATTAATTAATTTTATTAAAATCGACCACAAGTGGTCGGTTTTTAAAAAAAAATAAAAAAAAGGACCACTTGTGGTCGGTTTTTATAAATAATTTTTAATTAATTTTTTTTTACAAAAGCTACCACATGTGGTCGGTTTTTTTGATAATTTTGTAGAAAAAAATATTGAAAATTTTTAAAATACAAAAATTAAAAATCAAATTATTTACAATATAGCGCACCAATCATTTACAAACATTGATTATTATCTACAATACATCCCACCAATCATATATATGCAATCAACAAACCACCATAAGAATACAAACATTATTTAAAAAATTTATCGAGGTTCCAAATCCAAACTATAAAACATACAAAATACTAAAAACTACAACTCATCATCCGCATCTTCATTCTCAGCCTCATCCATTCAACTATCGATATTTCGTAGATATATCCAGCTATAATCAGATTCTATCTACACAATAAATCATATTCAAGTGATTAGTTCAAGTCATAAGAGTTCACATTTCAAATACCTACACCTAAACATTTTCAAGTAACTAATTCACTTCACACATTACCAAACTAAACTTAATTCAAAATGAAAAAACGTACCTACACTTAAACATTTTGAAGTTACTAATTCACTTCTCAAGTGACCACACTTTACTAAAATCAAAACGCAAGCTCACATTTCAAGTACCTAATTTCAAAACAAAAATCACTATTCCATACTTCGAGAAACGACACTTAAACATTTCAAGTCACAAAGTTACTTCACAAGTTACCTAACAAAACTAAATTCAAAATGAAAAGTTCACATTTCAAGTACCTACACCGAAATATTTTCAAGTCAGTAATTCACTTCGCAAATTACCAAACTAAACTAAATTTAAAATAAAAGGTTCACATTTCATGTACCTACACTTAAATACTCAAGTGACCACACTTAACTATATTCAAAACATGATATCAACCTTTCAAGTAACTACACTGAAACATTTTCGACACTAATGCACTTCTCAAGTAACCACACTTAACTAAATTAGAAAAACAAGTTAACATTTCAAGTACCTAAACTTAAACATTTTCAAGTCACTAACTCACTTCTCAAGTGACACACTTAACTATATTCAAAACACAAGTCCACCTTTCAAGTAACTACACTTAAACATGTTCGACTCACTAATGCACTTCTCAAGTGACTACACTTAACAATATTAAAAACACAAGTCCATATTTCAAGTAACTACACTTAAACATTTTCTACTCACTAATGCACTTCTCAAGTGACTGCACTTAACTCTATTTAAAACACAAGTCCACATTTCAAGTAACTACACTTAAATATGTTCAAGTCACTAGCTCACTTCTCAAGTGACCACACTTAACTATATTCTAAACATGATATCAACCTTTCAAGTAACTATACTTAAATATTTTCGACTTGCTAATGCACTTCTCAAGTGACCACACTTAACTAAATTCAAAACACAAGTTCACATTTCAAGTACCTACACTTAAACATTTTCAAGTCACTAACTCACTTCTCAAGTGACCACACTTAACTATATTCAAAACACAAGTCCACCTTTCAAGTAACTACACTTAAACATTTTCGACTCACTAATGCACTTTCTCAAGTGACCACACTATATCCAAAACACAAGTCCACATTTCAAGTACCAACACTTAAACATGTTTAAGTCACTAACTCACTTCTCAAGTGACCACACTTAACTATATTCAACACAGTTCATAATTCAAGTAACTACAGCTAAACATTCCAAGTCACTAATTCACTTCAAGTGACCAAACTTAACTAAATTAGAAACACAAGTCCATGTTTCAAGTACATTCACTTATTCATTTTCAAGTCACTAACTCACTACTCAAGGGGACACACTTGAGTAAATTCAAATACAAGTCCATATTTCAACTACGTACAGTTTAACATTTTCAAGTACTTATTCACTTCTCACGTGACCACACTTAACTAAATTCAAAATACAAGTCCACGTTTCAAGTACCTTCAAAAAATCCCCTTTAAAGTCCCTACACTTAACCATTTTCAAGTGACTAAGTCACCAACCAAACCACTTTCAAAATACAAAATCTTCTTTAAAATCCCTACACTTAACAATTTTCAAGTAACTACAATTAACCATTTTCAATTCATGTACTAGCATTTCAAGTCATTACACTTAGCTATTTTCAATTAACTAATTCACATTTTCAAGTCATTATACTTAACCATTTTCAAATAACTACACTTCTATATGTATCCATTTTCAAGTAACTAAACTTAACAATTTTCAAGTCAGTACTACACATTTTGATACAAGAAAGATCAACCACCAAGAACACACCAAAACATACATCTAAAATAGCCCACAAGTTCAAGAGAACCGAGATAACCACAATGGCTGAGCAGCGGCGGTGCTGCCATTGATGGTGAAGAGGTCTTAGAGGGAGAGAAGGGTAGAAAAAAGTACATTGAGAGGGAGGAGGCGGATGATATAAGGAGATTACTCCTTAATTTGCACACAATCAGGTTCAATATTATTCAAATAATTATGAACAACTCAACTAAGTACAAAAAATCACCTATACATGGAGAAATCAAGATTACACGTTGAACTAAATACTATTATAGTAACAGTTCACGAATCCACAAGTCATAGCTTAGGGCAAACAAAAATCATACAAAAATACAACTTTTACATATGTCAATATATGAATATAAACAAACATGAAATTAGAATAGGGGATTGACAATCAAAATCCAGTGGATTTGCTCATTTCAAAATAAGAGGGATGGAAACATATATTAGTTAATAGATATAAATAAACATGCATTCAAAACAATTTAGTCAAAATGATAGAGCAAGTGTCACGTATTTTTGAGATTTCTCCCACATTGCTAGTTTAGGCATATAACGACACACAAAAATTGGAGGATTTAACTCAAAACTCACAATTAGATCTTAATAGGATCGTTCACAAGAGAAAATAGATAAAGAAGTACGGTTTTGAATAGAATAGAAAACTTGAGACGGATTCTCTCAAAATCCATCATTTTCAATGAGGAAAGGGTTGTATGGTTGGTTCTCCATTGATAGAGGCACAGGGACAGAAAGAAAAAGCCACCGGCGGTGTTAGTTTGGCTCACCACTGATGATGGTGGTGGTTGTGGTACTGGAGGAGTGATGCCATGACTAGTGAGGTCTGGTCAGAGGTAGAGTAGTGCAGAGAAGAGAGAGGCGCTGGCGGAGGCTATTTTATTAGAATGGAAGGACGATGCCAGTGACGGTATTGGAGTAGAGAAAGAGGAGGACGTGGGAGGAGGGGGGAGGACCTTGTGGTGGTATTTATTGATAAAAGGAAGAGATTCTAGAGAGAAAGACCAAGGGAGGCAACCTTTTTTTTTTGTTTTTTTGGAAATTAGGGATTAGGGTTAGGTTGTTTTTAATAAGGAAAGAGGAAGATCAAACCTTATCCGTTAGATCAATTTTGATCAACAGCTAGGATTTTAAGATTATATG
The DNA here is from genome assembly GCA_030864225.1 of Capsicum baccatum var. pendulum. NCBI lineage: Eukaryota > Viridiplantae > Streptophyta > Magnoliopsida > Solanales > Solanaceae > Capsicum > Capsicum baccatum. Next base: position 164,727,475 of record CM061558.1, on the reverse strand, counting down.
AGGTTAGAATGTGGCTAGGATTGCAAGCAATTAGGCTAAGATTGTAACAAATGGCAAGAAATTCAAGAAATTGGATTAAAATTGTAATGGACTGAGTAGAGTAGGCTATAATTGCAAGAAATTGAATAAAATTGGATTAAAAGGTAAATGAAGTAGGCAAGGTAATTTTAATTAGGCTGTTATTTAAATATGTAATAATAATAGTAATAAATAATGATAATAATGATTAAATAACAATAATTTAAATAATAATAATAAAAATATAACTAATACATCATAACAATATATATGCTAATAAATAATAATATCAATAAATAGTATTAAATAATAGAAAACTGAAACAGTGAATTTGCAAAAAATGTGAGTTCGCACAATTACGTGAAAAAGTAATTTAATTAATAAAATTATGTAAAATGTTGTATTTGAATTAATAAATCGTAAAATGATATCAAAAATTAATAAAATAATTTTTATATATTTAAATCATGAATGTGACACGTCGACAATCTGTTTGATGCAAGAAAAAAATGTGCAAAAAATAATAATATTTTAAAAATTAGTAATTTTTTAAAAATAATAGCCTAAATGTAATATAGGGAGGTCAAAATTGGGTGTCAACAATGGTTGAGATCTAGAGGTTGAGAATTTAATTATGATTTGACTAAAATTTAAAAATTGAATTACATATTGACTATGATTGTAATAAATTGGCTAAAATTGTAATGAATTAAATAAAATAGGCTAAAGCTGTAAGAACTTGGATAATATAAAATAGTAAATAATATATAATAAATAATAAATATTAATAATGGCTGAGACCTAAATATTATGATTTTGATTAAAATTAAATGAAAAATTTAATTTAGTCTAATTAGATACAATTTGGCTAGAATTATAATAAATCAGATAAAATTAATTTAAATTTGTTATGAATTGGCACAATTGAGTTAGAAAATATCCAAATTTGAAAAATGCCCATTATTTCAATAATAATAGATAATGTATTTTGTATAATAATTGTTAATGTGTATGTTTACGAAAAATAATAAAATATTATATTTGAATTGATAAATTATAAAAAATGGTAAGCTTATAACTGTAAACCACTCTGATTACTTCCTATACCCTTATATATATATATATACCTCGTAATACAACGTGTTTTATATATATATATCGATTACTGCATACGTCACTACATGAGATATACGTATATACATATATTTAGTTGTCTATCAACTTTCAGATATGTACTATAAACATCAAATACACTATTTTACTACCCCATAATAATATACAACGTATTTTACAAATACTCAAATGAATTATCGATTACATTATCGTATGTCATTAATATACCTTCTTTGTATAATACGTGTATATATATATATATATATATATACCTATGCATACACACACATATACACACTATCGATTATATCAAGTTCTAAATACATACTATATCTATCAAATATGTACACAAGTATATTATCCAATAATATAATGAAATGTGCTTCTTATACTTACTCAGATCAGTGATCGATTAATTATATTTGATTATCTTAATACAATATTAGGTTTTGACTACATCATTCATCAATCGATCACTAGCTAATATATATATATATATATGTATGTATATATATATATATATATATATATATTTATGTCTATGAACGTTTGAATGAGTACTATATATATCACATCCACAATTATATTACCTTATAATAGACCGTTATCGACATCGTGTGATTAGCGTAATTTGAAAAAAATATAGATATAATTATTTCTAATGAATAATATATATATATATATATATATATATATATATATATATATATATATATATTTGATTACATATATATATATATAATTATTGCTCACTAAAAATTATTTATTTATTATTATTTTTTAGTTCAAAAACCGACCACAAGTGGTCTATTTTTAAAAATATTTTCTTTTTTTTTAAAATAAATTAAAAACTGACAACAAGTGGTCAGTTTTCAAAAAAAAAAATTAAAAGAATTTTTAAAACCGACAAATATTTAAAAAAAATAATAATTTAAAACTGACCACTAGTGGCTGGTTTTTTTAAATAAATTAAAAAAAATATAAAAATCGACCACAAGTGGTCGGTTTTTTAAAAGTATTTTTTTAATTTTTAATTTTTTTGAAAAACTGACCACAAGTGGTCGGTTTTCTTATTTTTTTAATCTTTATTTATAAACTAATTAATAATTAATATAAAAATTATTTAAAAAATTATTTTGAAATTTTAAAATACAAAAGCGACCACTTGTAGTCTCCTTTTTTCAAATTTTTTTTTTTAAAAAAACCGACCACACGTGGTCGGTTTTTTATTTTTTTTAGTAGTGAGTATTAGGGATATGATAACCACTTTAATAATTGCATGAATTGGATAAGTAGTAGTTGGCAACATTGACTCTATGTTATGTGTGAGTGAGATACTACCTAGTTCCCTTTGTATGTCGAATTCAGAACTCCCCTGGTTAGTCTTTCCTAGGTTAAAGGATAGTCTGTTAGGAAAGGATCATAGACCCTTTTTTATTTTAGTCCAGTTTAGCCTAAATGACCTTCCATGTGTTCATTATATCCCTTGATCTATGCTTTGAGCCTTGTAAGCCTATTTTTTCTTGTTTTCATGATTCACCTTCCCATTTGTATTACAATTTACCTGTTTTGGCCTAAGTTTTCCTTGGACATTATGCACCTCAACACAAGAAAAATACCTAAGTTGAGAGTGGCTATCATAGGGGTGCATAATGTAAAATAGGTATGAAAAAGGATAAAATAAGAGAAAAAGTTAGTAGGACTGGGTATGGTAGAAAAAGAAAAGAAAAAAGAAGAAGAAGAAAAGAAAAAATTATGAAAAAGAGAAAAAGAAAGAATAAAAGACCACAGCCAACCTGAATGTTTATGAAAGATTAAAAGAGAGAAATAAGGGTGGAATAAAGAGAAAATTGGCTAATAAGTGAGACCCCAATGTTAGTGTAGTGACAAGGAGGCTTAGTCACTTCATATATCCATATGTATCATATGAACCCCCCAAGCCTACATTACAAGCCAAGAAAAGTCCTATAGTGATCCTAACTTGACTATTTGAATGCTAAGGTGAAGAAAATAAGGGCAAGCCTATGGTATTTAACATGCATTGATTGACACTTCTTTGTTGAGTTTGAGTGTCTCTTGATCGTCCCTGTATTCAAACGAATGATTTCATATGAGTAAGTAAGACATCTTTGTTGTGAGAGAACTCGAGTCGTGTTGCTACAAATTTACTTGTTCAGGTAGTTTAATTTGTATATATGAGTAGTTTTCTGTTGCTAATGTAATTTTCATGGCATGATTCCATTGTGTCACACTGTTGTGCTTCATGTTCATACACAGTTGGTTTTGAAAATTAAGATTGGATGGGGATGTTGTGATTTGAACTTAATGTGATGCAGACTGCCTTGAATAGCTTAGATTCTCCTAGTTAAGCATCGTTTTTGTTTTGTTGTGTTTTTGTTTCCTGAGGAAATTCTAACATTCTAAGTTGAGAGTGTTTATGCGATATAGAATATAGCAATTTTGATGCCTCAAAAGAGGGAAATATGTAAGTTTCTGAGGACTTTTTGTGAGATATGATCTGTTTTGGGTATGATTTGCAGGAATCCATATTTTGGATGATAAGTTCATGACAATTGTGAAAAGGTATTTTTGGCTACTTTTGGAGTGATTATGGATGTTTCAAATGTTTTTCGGCTTGATTGTGATCAATGCATGTTCAAAAGTTGAAGAGGAGCTGAAAAACTAATTATCGGCACCTACTAAGTCAACCTATGGACTACATGTAGACCAACAGACCGCATGTAAACAAAGTGGGTTCCAGAAACCCAAAATATCGAGAGCTGACTTGCAGGAATATTCTCCATCTGGTACTTACAACTTGCACCTTCACCCTATACCAGACTGGAGGTACTACCTGCGCCTTGCCAGACCACAGGTACTGGAAACAGGTGAACACCGATACAGTTTTCTCTTATTTTATTCGGGCTTTGTTTTTAGGGTTTTATCATATACTATAATACCTCTTATGTACTTTTTAGTAGAAAAACACACTTTTAACACTCGAAAACATATTTTGATTTCACGATCCATCTTTGATTTTGGGATTTCCTTGTATTGACTTAGATTGATTATTCAATTTACGATTGTGGGTTTTCATTCATCTTATCACTTTGATTTCATCTTTGCTTTCCAATATGAATTTTATTGAATTCTTCACAATCATGAGTAGTCAAAACCCATAGCTAGGATTATGGAAACCTTGGCGATTTGACGAAGTAGGGGAAGTGCGATTGTTGATATGAACTAATACCCATGACATGCGTTGCTTTATATTTGTTATGGTTGATATCTTAATGGGTGCACACATTAGGATCTCGCCTAGATATTGCTACTTACTCCAAAAGAGTAGTAGTGACTGGGAAAAGATAAGGACAACATTAATTTGGGAGTTAATTATCAATCCATTGCTCACAATGAAATATAGTGAAAGACCATTAGCTTTCATCTAATAACTAGAGACTTAAAAGGTAATTGTTAAATGGGATCAAGACAAGGCTTAGTAATGTGACACCTTGAGACTTAAAAGGTAAAATGTGAAATCCTTCTACTCGTCCAAAAGACCGTAAGAGGTACATAAATTATTGATTCTACATGCAAGGTATTGGATTGGTTCAACAACGCACGATAATCCTATGGATTTTAGACACCAGGGGGAACACAATCCTTGCATTCACTTACGACTGATTTTTAACTAAGTTAATATTGTTCTTTGCTCAAGACTACTACAAATAAATCTCCGCATTTACTATTCCTATTTTTTCCCATAGACTTCAACCATTGAGATCTGCTAAGCCGTTTGCTCCCTTGGGATTCAACTCCAAAATTATTTGGGTTATTATATCTTGACAACAACCGTAATATCTTCTAAAAAGAGGTATTTCTTGGACGTTATGAAGTACCACCTCAATATATATGACCACCACCTCGATCTGCCTGCTTACCACCCCAACCTTCTTGGTGACCCCCACACCTACCATATAGATAAATTCTATAATTACCACCCCCTAATTTCCAGAGTTGGAACTTGGGGAGACTATTACTGGCTAGCTTGACCAGCTTGTCTATACCTCAGACAAAACCTATAAATATTCCCTACCTCACCACACTCATAACAAGATAATCGATAGAGAGGACCTGAGTTGGTGCTGATGAAATCAAATAACAAAAATATCAGTTCTAGATTGATTGGTCCTTAATTGAACCCCAACTAATACCTCCATCATAGATTGAATGGTCCGTGCAGCATATCCCTGAGAACTCTGACCCTGAGAATAAGAACAACTATAATTGCCTACCACCGAGCCTTTTTTCCTATTGACTAGGCATAACCTTCCTATCTTACACTCTCAACACTTTTAATAAACTTAATCACCTCTTAAAATAAATTCTCAGAGCATACCATCGGCATGGTTGGAAAATAAAGCTTGGCATTCAAACCCTTCATAAAGTAGTTCCTTTTCTAAATTAAGCAATTGCAAAGAATAATGCAAAGTGTGAGAAATTACACCTCATAGGTTGAAATTGATGAGCCCTCCTTCTTAATGCAATCAAAATCATCTCTTCTTTTATCCCCTAAACTACAAGGGAAATACTTTTCAATAGACATAGAGTAAAATTTATTCCATAAAATTAGAGAAGATTCTGTAGCCATACACTCAACATACTCCCTCTACTTTATACTGGCGTCGCCCTAAAACTGGAAAGTCACAAACTCATCCTCATATTACTAAAATACCCTCATCTTGTAGTCTCTTATGGAAGCCAATTATGAATTCATAAGCATCCTCAGATTCTATCCCATGAAATACTTGAAGCTTCATCTTTACAAACTTGGAAAATAAATTATTGTTATCTTTGGTCATCACTAGATCAACTACCTAACATAAAAAAGACACATATTTGATGCTTTATCCATTTTGGGAGCAACTATAGTAGCATGTTACACTGTTGGATATTGAATAATAGGCACTATAGGTGTATCCCTAGTACTGATCAATATGCTTAATAAATCCAATACCTGTTGATCAAGTCTTAATGCATCCAAATTGAAGTTGCACCTTCTTGAATGGCTGCAACATCACCTTGAAATGGTACTTCCTATTTCTCAACTCTATTAGGAATATACTCAAGCTAGGAAGGAGATTCTAAATTCTCTTTATTCGACTCTATGACGGCCTTAGCTCCACTACTAATGGGTGAAGACCTCAAGCTTCTTTATTTTTTACTTCTTCTTACCTTACATCGACCATAAACTGTAGCCCCGACAATCAATTTCGGTGTAACTACTCTAGCTTTTTTTTGTGCATCTTTTCACCCTCTATGAGAAAAAATAGTGAAAGGGCTAGGTAAAAATTTGGATCATCAGATGCCAATTTAAATTAAGAAATAACATGAAAGAAATAAAAATATAATGTTTTGTTATGTTGTGTAACCTCTTAAAGAAAACTATAGATATCTTTGTACCATTCATGAGGACTAGAATAGCTCGTTATCATATGGTGTGATCGAAAGCCCTAGGACTCCGATACCAACTTTATCACAACCAAAATGGTCATGAGAGACACTCACACTAACCTTCTATAGTAGAACTATATAACCGAAAACTTACCCAAAGACTTAGCCATTTTAAACATAAAATATACCAAAAGTCAATTTAAGGATTTAATATCTCCAAATAAGAACAAATATAACAGTGTAAAAGAATCAAAATATTTATTGCAATTTCCAAGGACCCAAAAGACATTGTTAAAAAACTTCTAAGCAAAACAATGTCTAAGAATAATATCCAAAGCTAATAAAATAACAAGAGTATCTCTTTCCAAATAAATAAACGTGATTTACTGAGATGATCTATGACAATATGTAGATAAGTGATCACTGTTAGATTATAAACTGCTTGTTATATGCTAGAGGTGAGGCCTTGTAGAAGTCTCTGAAACACAGCCCACACTCAATAAAAGAAGAGCACAAACATTATCAATACAGAAACCTATGTAGATGTAGATATCATAGGATGACTTAAATCAGACCTACATATATATATAAATCAAATATTAATAAACTGGCATTTCAGTATAAATAAAATAATCCCAACTAACTAATACGATCTATAAATATACCACAAAATGAAATAACAACCTAAACTAGATTACCTTTCACTCTATAAACTATATCAGAACGACAAGTACAATGTTCATGATAAAGGAATCTATTATAATAACCTGACTTCTGGTGATTTCTGTGGCATATTTTCTTTTATTCGATTTGACCATTTTACTCCCTCTCCTTGGTTGAATCATGGTATTTCTTAGGTGTGGGGATGATTAACACAGTTCTCAATGCATTCTGATGTGATTTATGCGAGTTTGTGATTTTTTGTGGCTTGAAAAGACTTATAGTTGACTTCAGTCATCATTTATTGATATGCCATCCGATGGAAAAATGGACTGCGCCAATAATTCCAAAATATAAATTTTAACTTGTAGCACAATTAGTGCAATTTTACGGCTTTTATATTTTATTTTGACCCTCAATTTGAAAAGTTGTGAAATTGGGTTTCGGGGCTCAACTTTGTGAAAATGAAATATTTTCAAAAGCCAGAGACTGGAGCATCGAATTTGATAGAGTATCATAGTTCATTTGCATTCTCAGAATTTTGGATGAACACCGAGGAGTCAACGGAGAATTGGAATTCTTTAAGTCTCCAGCTAGTGCATAGTTGTTGGTGTGACCACTAAAGAGGCCCTTTTGGATCTTTAGTAGCCCTAGGAGCCTTACAAGTACTGTTAAAGTGGTAACCTAGGAGCTTTAGCACCCACCTCTAAAGCGGTCCAAGGTTCACTTTAGCAGACTGTCACCCTCATATGGCTAATACTTTAGCGACACCTCTACGCTTTAGATCCGACCACTAAAGTGGCCCATGGTCCTCTTTAGTGACACCTTATATATTTAAATACACTTTTTTTTGGGATTATTCACCATTTTTGAGATTTGGAGCGTGGAGTACAAGTGTTTTAACATTTTCTCCCATTTCTAAACTTGGGTAAGCTTAAAATCCCTATTTTATTTAGTTTTCTTTAATTTTAATCATTTAAACTTCGTTAAAACATGGACTTAAAGGTGAAATAAGGGGATTTTGGATAGGGAGGCCTAAAAATAATATTTCTTTGATTAAATTCTAATTTCAACCTATTTTCACATAGGTTATCTCCTAAGTTCCTTTAATCTTAAAAAATATATTTTTTGACAAAAGTTTCAACTTTACCCTTCTTTTTCAAAAACCTATTACAGGAGTTCATTTTGACTCTAATTCAAAACTGGGAAATATGAGTGTCCTTGGGCTTCCTTTTGATGCATATATTTTAAATTTTTATAATTTAGTTGATTTCAGATCCAGTTGTGATGGAAAAGCTATTGTTTAAAGGATTTTGGACCAGTTTTTGATTTTTGAAGTAGGTTATGGGATAAAATTTCTTCATACTGGGTTGGATAGTTAATAATAATGTAAAATCATGCTATGTGTATGAGTTTATATCATAAAAAATATGTTAGGTGATTTATGTGCCTGTATGGGGACCTATAGTGATATTATTTGGTGATCTTGAGACACTATTTGCCATATGTGTGATCATGTGGGGTCTTATATGATGTTGTAGCCTAGTATTGTCATATGCATGTCTGATATTACTCCTTTTTAGGATAAAAGCCTTGATTTTGGGTTTTATGTGGTATCTATGATATTACCTTACATGTTTTATCGGATAGATTTTGGACTATATCAGATTATAGTTGGTTGGTATATTTGAATGGATTTTTAGTTCAATTGGTTTGTATACTGGTTAGATAATAGATATTCTCATTTTGGTTGATTGTGAGCATTATATCCTCATATCATATTCATTCATGAAACATTTGCACCAACATAGAAATCTGGCTTTTTCTGACAGAAAATGTGAAATCCTTAAAACCTCTACAAATGTATGTGTCGGAAAGAAGATATGGATATTTGTATTAGATATTTTTTGTATATGGTTTGATGAACCTCCATGTGTCCTACCTTTGAAGCACAACTCGGTTGGTGTATACAGAGGTTTTGCGATAAACTTATACATCACATCATATCATGAACATCATCTTCATTGCACTTCATATATTGTTCTTACTCGATGATTGTATTTTTGTATTTGACTTGATATCAGTCCAATTGTTCAATGTTTCTATACTTATATTTTACGTACGTGTACATTTGTTCTTCTTTTATCTACCTGTAAGTGTTATATGTATGCATATTAAAATTGTTAGTGGAGATGGTATGGCTACCATTTGGGATATTTTCTAATTGCAAGTGATGTGCCCATAGTTTGTGGTTATATGCTTTATTTTCTACTTTACTCATTCGGCCTATGATATCTACTGAGTACAAATGAACCATACTCATCCCTACTGTGAACTTTTTTAGTGTAGATCCAGGAACGAGTATGCCTCACGGCAGTTGATTCGGGCGATACTTGGAGCACCTTCGAGATAACAGTTACTCTATGCATCCAGAGTTGACTTGTACCTATTCTCATCTAGACTATGTCTTTATTTGTATTCAGAGATAGAGTTACTCATTTTGGCTGGCTTGTGTATTTTGACATTCGAGTTGTACTAGTTAGTTCATACATTATGACACCAGGTTCTGGGATGTTGTATGGTATCTTGACTGTATTTTCTCTTTTACTATACATTTGAGGTTCGACTCCGTTCAAGGGGTCTTTCCTTAGATTTTGGTAATTTCTCATTTCATATCACTTTGGGTGATAAGATTGCTTTTCAAGGCTTGCCGTGACAAGTGCCATCATGACCCTTGGTTTTTGGGTCATGACATCTATGTCCATTTTAAATACCATAAGTGTAAAGGAAACACCTTATTATCAATGAAGTTAAGGATCTCACAAGAGTAGTCTAATTCTACCTCGATCTACACAACACATCATGAATGTTATACAAATGATTTAATAGACTCATATATGTAAGAAATGCATCATAAGTATTAACCTTATAAACTCAAATATGTATACACTTGCTAATGGGACTAATTTATGTCTTACAGTTATGAACCAACTTTATCCATAAATTATATTGGTATGGTACCTAACCTCCAAAGTATCAAAATATAGTATTTGTACCTAAGTAGCACCCGACCCTTTAAATATAATTATACTATAGCATGTAATTACAATCACTGAAGATATATCATAGTGCATCAATATTGCAGGTACATAATTTAACAAGACACTTAGCCAATTTCAATGCCATTTATCTCAACATGTAAGCAATATCAACTAAGCTCAAAAAATAATAACTCTACGCTAAGATCAATTTAGAAACATTCAATTTATGAGTAGGCATGAAGTCTAAATCAAGTCTATAAGTATAATAGAAACCATAACCTCCCTCAAGAAAGAGTTAAAATGCAGATAATCTTCCTGATCCTTCACCTCCCTCAAATCTTCAAATCATTCTTGGTCTAAAAGCAACAAGTAAAAAGTAATCAAAACTTAATCTTCAATTCAAGGCACTAGGGAAAAAACACCACTAATTTTACCCTTAATCATATCCTAAACAAACAATTTCAGGGTTTTCAACAATTAATTTCCCTAATTCTCCACAATCCATTTTAAATAAAAGAAATTCTATGCTAGGAAGTATGAGATAATAATCTAGAACCATTATCAAGTGATTTTTGGACAACCCATAGGTAATTCCCACCAATTCATCAACTTAGGTCCTAAACCCATGAAATTTACCATAAATCATTGTTCTAGTGATTCTACAGATAAAATGAATTATAAGGCTGAAGTATTCTTACCTTAATGCTAAAAATCACCAATATTGGTAAGATATCCATCGCCTTTCTCAAGGATTATGTAAAAGAAAAATTAGGGAGAAAATAATGTCCAAAAAGGAGAAACATGCGTATTAACTGTCAATAACAACTTCAGTGGGCACTTGACCACTATAATGGTCCCATGTAGAAGGCAGTAAACCTATTAAGGTGATCATTTGAAAATTTTCACTGACTACTGACTGCTATAATAGTGGTTGTCCGCTATGGTGGTCTCGCTACAGTAATAAGGAGATCACTGTCACAGTTATTGTCAGAAACTCAGTGGAACATATAGTTTTTCCCTATTTCACAACACATACCTAGAAATATAGCAACCTTGATTTATCTGATCACAATAAATGACATAATTGAAGTTCTAGAAATTTGTTTCTAATTTCAAAAGCTTCTATAGACTGTTATGTCCCTCAATAAATGATACTACCACCAAACTATCAAAGCATAAAACATTATATTTCTATTAAACTACCTATTCTAATATTTTATCAACTCTTATCCTAGTAAAACTCTTTTTCGGCACTTACACTCTAAATAACGTAATAACGATGGAATGGATTGTTAGAAAATATAAGAAAAATCAAGATAAGTAAATTTGATCAAAAAAGAAAGAAAAAATTCTATCTTTAAAGGCTACCGAAACCACTGTTTATGAAGATAAGAACTTGGCCTTGGTAACTAGAAGATACCTTCGAATGTTCGAGAGGGGACAAAATTTTCAAACAATGTCTCAGCAAAACCTAGAGGACACTCATGAACAACTTTGTTTAAAGTGTGGTATTTCCAATTACTTTATAAAGTTCTGCCAGTTTTGTATTATGGTAAACATAAAAAAATGTTGTAGAAAAATCAAAAAGGGAAAGGAGGAATATAACTCTTCTATCTAATAAAAAGATGATAATGCAAGAGGCGAACATAGTTCTACAAAAGGCTTTAGTTGGAGAACACCTCTGATAAATCTGATAAAAAGGGTCCATCAAATTAATCTCTAATGAAAATAGTTGAATGTGATGATAAAGATGCTTTGCCACTCTTGACTATTAGTGACAATAAGGATGAATATGAAGAAGAAAGCTCAAAATGAGACCATCCTTGCACATATTGATGGATAAGACTCAAAGATTGATAATGACCAAGAAGATGTTGAGTTGTCCTTTCTTTATCTTAAACTTTATCTGAAAATATACTCCAAAAAATCCTCAAATCTCTCTTATTTTTCTTCACAAATGCTTATTACTCTACTTCTTCTAATAAATATTAATTGATGAATAATTATGCATCACTTAGGTTTGAATATAAAATAAGGAAATAATCTTTCTTTAAAAACGTTTTTGAAAGATTTTTTCATAAAGGAAATGGAAAAGTTACCACTATTCAGTAGAACTTGTAAGAAGGCATCAAGAATTAAATACTAGTCTCCAAGAAATATTTGGGAGGAACAATGTGCGTTTAAAGATCTTACAAAGGTAAACTTGAGTTGGAACACAATCAAAAGTAAACCAAGTCCTCATCTTTGTTATCCTATATTAAAAAAAGTCAATTAAACACTAAACATAGGCTAGGATTTAAACCTTAAAATCATAAGCCTCAATAGGTGAACTCTTCAATACTAATGTTGTGTATATCTTCTGGCAAGAAAGGACATCTCAAAAATCAATATCATGTTCAACTTAGAGATGAACAAAACTGTATAACTTTATCTATAGAATAAGATCTCAAAACCAATAAGATCTTCAAATTAAAATTAGAACCTCCCTTATTGTAATAAAAGAGATTTAATCAATCCTTTCACTCACAAAAGGGACCAAAGTTAGTTAAGCACCCAAAGCTTACCCCTGATCTATTGTATGAAGGTGAAGATGAGAGGAAGGACCAAATCATGGTATCTTGATAGTGCATACTCTAGACACATGACTGGGGACAAACAAAATATCCTCTCACTCACAAACTTTTAAGTTAGAAGTATGGTATTTGTAAATGGAAAAATCTAGAGAAGTTATTGGAATTGGAAAGATAGAAATAACCTATTCTCGAAAAATAAAGAATGTCTATTATGTAATAAGAATAAAGCACAGTCTATTGAGCATATCTCAAATGTTGGACAAAGGGAATGATATGTTGATCACCTTAGTTGACTGCAAACTAACAAATTCAAAGGATGGGAATTTAGTGCTTAGACGAAGAAGGCAAAAGAATATATACAAAGCAAACATCATGGATCCACAATAAGAAAAACTGAACTTTCACAGTCCATTGGTGAATAGCCTATTGCTCTAGCACAAAAGATTAGGTAATGCAAGTTTCTCATTGATCAACAAGTTGGTGTCAAAATATTTGATACTAAAGCTGCCTAAAACAAATCTAAATAATGATCTGGTGTGTGATGCCTATGCAATAAGGAAATAGGTTAGATCCTTCTTCAAGCCTAAGAAGATGTTGAGTACTTTTGGACCTCTAAAATTGCTCTACATGGATCTTTGTGGACCCGTGCGAGTGATCATCAAAGAAGAAATATGGTATAAATTTGTAATTGTTAAGGACTATTCTAGATTCACGTGGACAATCTTTCTTATCATTAAGGGTAAAACTTTTTGATATGTTCAATTTTTTTTAAAAACATATTCAAAAGAAGCTAAACACTAAGCTGATAGGTATCAGGTTTGACCATGGTGCTTAATTTTAAAATGTAAAATTCTTGACCTTCTGTGCAAAATCTAAAATAGGTCATAAATTTTTGGTCCATGAACTAATCAGCAGAGTGGATTGGTGGAAAAGTAAAATAGGTTCTTGAAATATGGCTAGTACCATGCTCATAGTTGCTGAGCTTTTGGGTAAAGGTTATAAATACAACCATCTTATTAATGGGTACATGATTAGACCACTACTTGAAAAAACTCCATATGAATTACTCAAGGATATAAAATCAAATTTTACTTATCTTAAACTATTTAGATGGTAATTCATTGTTCATAATAATGACAAAGATGCTCTAGGAAAATTTGTTGCAAAAAGTGATGAAACAATCTTTCTAGGTTACTCCTCACAAAAAAAGCCTACAAAGTCTTCTTTGAAGGAATATTTATAGGTTACGCCTCAAAAAGAAAAGCCTACAAAGTCCTTAAAAAAGAATAAATTATGTGGAAGACAGCATAAATGTAATCTTCGATAAAGCCAATTATCTGAGTAATGAGGAAAATGGATGACAACGAAGAAATTGAGTTAATGCTAGGCATTGATGATGAACATGAGTAGCATTTACCCAAATATGCTATTATTACAACTGACCAAGACCCCGTAGATGTAAAAGATGTATCCTCCTCAAAGGGAAGACACATGATGACTTAGCATCCTCTAAATTGAACAAATCTAGAACCTTTTTATAAGTCACATGGAAGAAATTAGAATAACATAAATTAAAAATATTATCTCTCTTATGGAGTCACAAATGTAGATAAAATATAAGTTAAGAAATTTATCCTTTCTTAGATTAATTGATCCCAAATATATCAAAAAGTACTGGTGGATATAGACTTGATGATGTCAATACAAAAAGAGTTAAATCAATTTGAAAGAAGCAACATGTGGCACCTTCGTGCCTAGACCAGCATATAGAATAACCATTAGAACTAGATGGGAAATTAGAAACAAACTAGATGATTAAGGAACAATCACCATGAACAAAGCAAGAGTTATAGTACATGGTTAAAATCAAGATCAAGGAATTAATTATGATAAGACCTTTTCTCTAGTGGATAGAATGGAAGTAATAAAGATGCAAATTGCTTTTGTATCTCACATGGAGTTTCAATTATATTAGATGGATCAAGAGTGTATTTTTGAATCAGAATCTGTCAGAAGAATTTAATATGAATCAAACTCCAATATTCGAAAGCTTTGAATTTTCTGATCATGTCTATAAACTCGACAAAACCTTATATGAAATAAAATAGGCCTAAAGAGAATGGTATGGCAAATTGTCCTCTTTTATTTTGGATTATGAATAACATAAAAAGAAGATTAGAAACACACTTTTCATAAATATAAGGGAATAATGCTTCTCATTGTTCAAATATATGTAGATGATATAACCTTTGAGGCAACTAATGATCTACTATGCTTTGAATTTGCTTCATTGATGGATAGTGAATTTGAAATGAATAGGATAAAGGAATTGAAATTTTTCTTAGGCGGCAAATAAAACAATCTTACACTAACACATCTATTCACCAACATAAATACATGAAAAAACTATTGAAGAAGTTTGGCTCCTACTGCCACAACTATCAAACTTAATCAAGGTAAGACAAGTGAATCAATAGTTGAGATCAAATATAGAAGAATGATTGGTTCAATGCTATATCTCACTGCGATCAAACCTAAAACTATTTATAGTGTTGGACTATGTGCTCATATTCAACCTTCTTCAAAGGAATCCGATCACAAAACTTTGAAGAGAATATTGAGATATCTCAAAAAAACTCAGAACCTAATTTTATAGTGTCCTGTATGAGACTCCATTGACTTGGTGGGATATGTTGGTGATGATTATGCTAGATTTTTAGTAAGAGAAAAAGTACATCTAGGATGATACATTTCTCGGTCCCTTGTATTATTCTCTTGGGTAACACAGAAACAAAACTTTATTGCACTCTCAATGGCTAAAGCTTACTATGTGGCTTTACAGAATGCTACTCTTAATGGCTCTAGATAAAGCAGTAGCTAAGTGAATATGGTATGAATATAGGGTGCATTAATATCATGTGTGATAACACTGTTGTAGAAAATATGGAAAAAATTCCAGTTCAGCATAAGATAACTAAACACATTAATTTGAGACATTAATATCTTACAAATTATAGGGGAAATGGGTTGATTAAAATTACTTCTTATGGTACTGCAAATAGAGAAAGTTAAGAAAAATAGATTAGTACTTGGTCACACAAATCAGATCTAAAATGTGTAGCATGGAGCTTCCCCCAATGACTGGCTTAGAAGACTTGAGGTAAAATAAGGTATTATCATTTCAAATAGACAAAATAAGTAACTAAGTCTTGTTCCTTTGCAAGATCACAACTACAGCTTGAGGAGACACTACTTGAATCTGATGATCTTACTCTTAGTTTCTTTACATCAATTTAGCCATTCACTTTTAGGTTAGCATTTAAGGACATGGTCCCTGTTCCGAAAGAATGCCATGTACGCACGTCATTTACAAAAATCATAAAAATTATTATAGGAAGAACCTTCACTGGTTTGGCATGAGAATTTGATCCTTCACTTTATCTTCCAATCAATAAGAAATATATATGGTAAGAGGGAACATAAAAACTGATATCATCTATTCATTTTTTACTCCCTAATAACTGCCATACATCACCTCAAACCTCTTTAACAGTAAAACTCTCAATCACCTCTCCTTAAACCATTTATCTTCCAAAGCCAAGAACTACCCCCTCTCTCTCTTCATCCATTATTATAGCCATCTCCATTGCATGATAAAACCACTCCACATTATATCATTTTCATTTTTTAAATGGTATATATCTCTCTTTTTCTCCATAATGTCTTGCAAAAATACTCTCTAGTAGAATACTCTGACGATAAGAACTCAATCTCGTTCATGTGGGTACCTACTCAAGGGGAATCTCACTATGAACTATGCATTCCTTCACCCCCCTTATCTTTTTCCAAAACAAAGGTCTCCATTACCAATTCTTCCATTTTCCAATGAACAAAACCCTTCACCAAAATACTTATCCTACAAGCCCAAAATTATGTTTCTTTGGTTTTTAGTTGGACCTCCTAAGAGAATGAAAATGGAAATTCTACAAAACCTGTAGATGAAGGTGAAAGTCCTACCTCCTCCACCTTTTATCCCTTGTAGATAGGGAAAGTGATAGTGAAGGTGACATTATTGTCACCCAGAAGTGTTATGTTGCATTCATCACCCCTGTCCTACAAGAAACGTGTTATGCATGTCGCTATTTACATTTTCATAAGGTGTAACTTTGGGTCTCTAATAATAATTAATTATTGTTTAAAAAATTAGAGTGCGCTACCTAATTTTAGGAAAAATAAGAAATCAATTAATCAAAATAAAAAAATAGCCTGCAAAATCAATTAAATCTAGGTAGAGTTCAAGTTATTTAAAAGGAAAGGTGTTAGGCAACCGTCACAATCCACAACATGGGGCCCGATTGAACTCATTTTTTCAATTGAGGAGGAGATAAATTAACTTTCACAAGTTTAATAAACATAATATATATATATAAAGAATGAAATAAAGCATGAATAATGAAAAATGACCTAATATGTGCCTATTATTAAAATAATAAATCAATAGACTAAATAATTCAAAATGATTCTTGGATTTGAATATCTTATTCGAAAAACAACTCTGTTCCACTAAACACACTCAGCAAAAGTATTAATAATGAATGAATATAAATAAAAAATAAATTAAAAAAATAATAGAATCAAAGCAAAACTCATATTATATACATGATGGGCTTCGGAAATCAATGAAAATTAATTTATTGGTCAAGTTTATTAATACTTAAAATAAAAGAATTGAATTCAAAATAAATCCTTCTTTTATAATAGAGAGGCCTAAAAAATTCAACGATTTTTTTTTATGATTGACCATTAATTTGATAATAATAGAGAGGCCTAAAAAATTCAACGAATTTTTTTTATGATTGACCATTAATTTGATAATTAAGTGTAACGATTCTATGAAAACACTAAAACAACCATCGACAAAGCAATAATAAGTAGTCAAAAACATATCAATAACAAGTATAATAAAAATAATAATGTAAACAAAGTAAAAATAATCAAACCAACATGGATAAAAAATAATAAAATAACAATATAAACATAAAAATAGAGAACATCAACAACTTCATAAGAGTAAACAAACAAGTAAAAAGAAATAAAAGATAACAACTTCAACAACATGATAAAAGCATATCGAACAACAGAAAAAAATAAAATTAAAGTCTATTGGAGTTCAAACTTCTCCAATCTGAATCAAAATGCATAGAATAACACAATAACATAATAAATATTACTAGAAAAACATAATAATTAGAGAAAATAGAGGGTCTACGGAGGTGTGTTATTCTAGCTAAATTTTGACGTGGCGGGCGGACTATCAGAGCTTGTGGTCATGCTTCACTGGATCACCGGAGTGAATTGATTTTGTGGTGCTGGTTGGAGTAGAGAATAGTGAGGTTCATGGATTATGGGTCATTTACTTATCTTGTGGTATTTGTTCGTCATTGGAGAAGCGAGTTCGGGTGGTGTTATTGTATTGTTAGTACTTTGCTGGAGTTGTCTTTATCATCCAGCTCCACTATCAATTTTTGTGGGAGCTTAGCGTTTTATATTAATAACGAAACTTGAGCAAAGAAGTGTGGTTTACGTGGCTGGACAATAATGGTGGGTTGGAGTTCGGTGGTTTTGTGGGAGAAGAGAGAATAAGAGAGGTTGTTAGCTTTAGTAGAGGCCTCTAAAAAGATTACTGAAAAATTAGTAGTGAAATTTAACATGAAATTGGTATTATGAGATATATCTTTAAGAGATATATGGACTTATGCAAATGGTGTGGGATGAATATGGCCGGAACTTGACATATCTGAGATAGAAAGTAGTTGTTGATGTTTTATTTTTCTTAGATATACCACATTTGGATAAGATATAGAAAATATGGATTATGGATTAGCATAGAGGAGCGTGAGGGGAGAAAATAGTTAAATTATGAAGTCATTTGGAGATGGCCAGTCGAAGGTCCAACGACAGTAGGTGCTAGTCCAATGGTATTTTCGCTAGAAAAGGAAAAAAGACAACTATTGTGAGAAAAATAAAAAGGGAAAGAGATTTTTGTTAAATTTGGAAATTTCTACCATTATTAATTGTAAGAGAGTGGATTAGTTTTATTGATAAAATAAAATCACCCAAGACCAAAATCGTGTACTCAATATCATTATTCTAAAAAATCATAAACTATCCAAAACCATGACTATTTGATTTTATTTTTATAAAATAAATCTTCTTTGGGTTTTATGAATTAACCGATTGTGAAAAAAATTAATTAATAAATGTATTTAATGCCATATAAGAATTTGGTTTGAGTTAAAAATAAAAATAAAAAGGGGAAAAAATAAAAATAACAAAATAGAGGTCAGATTGAGTTGGTTTGAAATTATGTTAGATGGTTTTATTAGGAATTTAGAATAAAAAAATTAAAATAGAAAAATATAAATATAACCTTGAATTATAATAAATAATACATATATATCATTTGGCATACTTTGGGTACACATATGCCCCCGTCGTAAGTGTGAGGGGCATATACATACCATTTCATAAATGATAAGGGCATATTTACACCTAAAGTATGACAGAGGGCATACATGTACCATTTAACATAGTTTAAGTGTATATTTTTCCTTTTTCTGAAATAAAGATTGTGTAAAAAATAAATGTGTCACGATCCGAGACTACCCCTAGTCATGACACGGTGCTTCAGGCCATAAGTGACTACAAGTTAACCCATAATCTGGCACTTGCTGTAAAGACTGAAACTAAATAACAAAATAATATGCGGAAGTTATTCATGAAAATTCTGAACGTCAAAACAATAACAAAGGTGATGAATAGTCATTACTGAAAACACACTAACTATCTGACTGTCTAAAAGCTTCTGAATATGATGAGTTATTGTGATAGGTATCCAACTAACTCTGAATACTGAAGTAAAATGAACTAAGGAACTATAAAGCATGATAAATAATATGAATAGTCCTCAACTTATGAGGACTCACCAAAGCTGCTGTTGAGTAGAATAGGGATAGACTACGTGCAACCTGATAACTAAGCGTCCAAACCTATATTGTGAAATCAATATAATGGAAAATTGAGTATGCAGTTAGTACTTTGAATTTACTGGTATGTGAGATGGGACTAACTAAAATACATATAAATGCTGAGCATTAATATATGAATATGTAAAATAAATGCCAGACCAAGTAATGTATATGCTGAAATAATCTATAAAATTAAATAACTGATAAATTGAATACTCAATAATAGAAAAATAAACCGATGTGATCTAAATACTAAACTAAGACTGTGGGAGCTAACATTTAGCCGACATTCCCTAATCAGAGCCAATTGGAGTCCAAACTGTAACCCTAGTTAGAAAGGTGTGGGTACCTTGCCATGGGGACCAACACTGGCTGTGTGGATCAACTAATTTATTGTCCTGGAGGACTAGGGTGTCAAGATTAAATTGATGGGTGAATCCTCATAACCTACATTTGTTATGTAGTTCTTAAACTTAGGGACTACTACTAACGACTATGCCTAACTAAAGGGGGAGCCACTATCTCTGCGTTTACTTGGTGCTAAGTTCTACTCCCAACTAAACTAAAACTGAAGTATAACTGGTACATAAACTAATAACTAATTATAGTGCCCCAATTTTCTAGAACCGAAAAGCCACACGATGCTCATGATCCCGAAGGACCACAAGCTAATCCTTTTTTGATATCTGTACCTGAGCCCTATATAATATATTGAAATAAATAGAAAAAACTAGCGGAAACTTTTCATAAGGTACAAATATCTAAAAATACTCAATACTAAAAACTGAATACTAATATATCTATCCGAAAATCCTCTAAACTTATCTGAACTGTGGAGTTGATGGGACATGTCCCAAACTAAGTCCATTTACTAAAAATAAACTGAGTCCAATGTTGTAATAAAATAAGGATCATCCTCGAATTAAGAGGACTCACTGCTATATCTACTGCTGCTGATTGAGTTTGGACTGCTAAGAGTGCTCTGGATTTCGTTCTTCGGAACCTATGGTATTAGACACCAAAGCGTAAGTGAAAAGTATATGTCAGTACTTTGAATATATTGGTATGCTAGATGAGGTAAGGCTAAATACAAGAACATAGCTTAACTAAATAACATAAGAGTACTGAATGAGGACATATGCATTAATACACAAACCAAAACTGGAATCATAGTAACACTGAATACAAACTCTAAATACTGGATTCTGAATACTGACTTATTGATGACTGAGTCTACTAGTACTAATGTATGAGTTTATTAATGCTGAGAGATAGCATAATTGAGTCCATTGAGACTGATGTCTAATCTTGCTGATACTGATTTATTATATCTGAGATCAAGCCTATATAACGGGTGACCTCTGAGTTTACTGATAATGATTCCTGATACTTGATAAATTGAATCTGATAACAAGCCTATATAATGGGTGACCTCTGAGTCTACTAATAATGAATATGATTGTCTAAATCTAAGATCAAGCCTATATAGTGGGTGATCTTTGAGAGGTAGTCAAGCCTAGTATAACGGGTGACTCCTCAGCTGAATTTTATTACTGAGATTGTATCTGAAACTGAGACTGTGGGAGGTAGTCATCTAACCGATATGCCCCTTCTAGCTTCTTTGGGGTCCAACCTGTAACCCTAGTTGGAAGGGTGTTAGTACCGTGCCATGGGTAAAGACACTTCTCTCTGAACCCAGGATACCATGCCTAATATAATGGGTGACACCTGGTTGGAGCCAAGACTAATATAACGGATGACTCCAGGGAGGTAGTAAAGCCTAATATGATGAGTGACTCCTCATCCTACGCTGGTTACACAGTTACAGAGTGCAGGGATTATTATTAATGACTCTACCTAAAATTACGAGGAGGCCATCATCCCTGTCCTCGCTCGGTGCTGAATCCTACTCCCAACTGAATAGTTACTGAACTGATTTGTAGACTGTTCTAGACTAAGCTGAATCTATTACTAGTCATCTTGATTGACTGAGATGATTGAATTTACTTGGTTCCATTATCTGACAAAATGCTGCTGAATTCTTATTATCTTACTGAGTTTCACTGAAGTCTGAACTGAATACTCGATATTACTGAAGACTATTGAATCAAAGCTAAATATTGAGTTGGATTAAACTGATACTAAGACCGAGTTGAACTAGTACTGAGATTACTGAATTTTCTTAAGTGCTATACTAGCTGAATTCTACTAATCATAGCATGACTGAAATTATCTTGAGACTGACTCGGCTCTAGACACGCACCTAAATTTTTGGGTATAAATACCCCCAGGGCTCGATAACATAAATAAATAAGATAGGACCATACTTGAGTATCATGACAATGGACTTTCATTCACAACACAATCAATACGATAACTAGTCAATCACTTAAATGTCATAAACATGTAAATGTATAGGGAATGCCTAGTAACACCTCATAGTTGTTCAATAAGGAATACACATGGATAAGAATGCATTCAACTTATCATAATACATTCACTAAGGCATTTCAACAAACGCTTGTCATGCACTAGTTATCACATAATTGGGAATTTCATGCTTAACATACTAAAGAGGGCACTATTTCCTTTACTTAAGTATTTTATCAAACATATGGGGAGCATGCTTTGGTTATATCAAAGATTCTATACTTAATTATCATGAATACATCAATATCATGCAACTTGAAGATGGTTTATCATGAACATCATACAATTCATCACATACTAGAATCAACTCTTGAAATTGGTAGTCTCATTGATGAATTAAAAATCAATAATAACATGAACTTCAATTTCAATTCACATGAATCATGAAAACTCATAAATATAAGATCTTTGAATTTAGAAAAGGATTCTTGAACTTCTTAGGTGGAAGGAACCCAAAAATCAACATCTACATACCTTAGAAGACTCTTTCTTGAAGGTTCTTGAAGAAAATCCTTAGTCTTGTTCTGGATTTCTTGGTTAGGATTTTGGCCCCTTTGAGAGAAAATATAATGTTCTTGAGAAAAGTGAGGAAAATAATGCAATAAGGGCTTATTGGGCATTTTATTTTGTGTTTAGGGTTGATAGGGGTCATGGGAAAAGTTTAAGATTCCCTTAGAATTAAATAACGGAATCTAAAAATCCCAATTTTTCATCCTGGCGTGTGTAATACCCCGATCGTTCCCTAAGCCTAAATTCATCTTTTGAGTGGATATATATGACTTCCAAAGTTATTGATGTTTAAACCATGTTGTATTTCTCTAACTTCTACTTTCTGTCATGTAGATCATTGAATAAGCTTTCTATCGATAATAGTTTCATTGAAATTCAACATCGGATGAGTGAATTATGGCCGTTTTACTGAATGCTATCGGATTGCCCAGGTTTGACGGTCGACCTGGTGGACCGTCAGGTCCTGGGTAGACAATCAAGTGTCCCGTCAAGCCAAGGAAATAGCTCCCTTTTTGGGATATATGACGGTCAGTGGTAGACCGTCACAAAGTTGATGGACGATCAAGGTGTCCATCAGACCGAGGCAGAATATCCCATTCTTGAGTCTCGAGTGACAGATGACATATGTGGGGTTTGAACAAAAACACTCCTTTCGTTCTTGTGCCTAAATATTTAATTTCTACTATTGATCTACACGATCTTTGCAAGTTGGGTTACACCCAAATTTCTTTAGTTATGATTTATGAGATTTAAGTTGAATAAGTTTGATATTTGTGATATATTTACCATCATATTTCTTGAATTGAGGATTTATGTTATGAGTTGAATATTCTTATTATGAATTGATGATTTTCGAATGATTTGAGATAAGTGTCATGATTTGAGCCTTCCATGAGAAGTTGATTATTGAATATATGTTGATATTGAACTTGAGAGTCAAGAATGAGTCCTATGATATTTCCTTGAAACTTTTGATATTTGAAATGATTTGATAAGCAAGTGTACCTTATATTGAGAAAGATTGTGTTGAGTTGAGTCTAGTTAGGAATCCACAAGATGTTTATGATTTATAGGCGAGATACATATTTATGTCTAGGTCCTTATAATAGACCCATGAGTAGATATTGATTATGGTGGATTTTCTAACACGTTCTGAGCTGAGTCTGAGAGAAGTATTTAGCACTGAGCAGGTAATTTTGTATTTCCTCGGAACTACATGCCACTGTAGGATTGATGTTGATGATTGTGGGCCAGAGGCTGAGTATGGGATTGGGATTTAGAAATTATGGTTGTACTCCTTGGCAAGAGTACGACACCCCTGCCAATGTGGGGTTCTCTCCTTAGACGGGCAAAATATTGGACTCCATGTGGCTTACATGGTGTAGTTATGTCGATTTTAAGAAACTCCCACGTCCATAATGATATAAGTCTCTTGAGTTACCGAGTCACTCTGAGTCACGAGTTAAAGAGTTTGAGTTGAGTTAAATGATTTATAAGATTTATGAAACACGTGTCATTACTTATGATTTATGGAAATAATGTTTCAGATAATTCTAGTAAAGATAGTTATTATTGTCTGCAGACATAATTTCTCATACATTTAAGATATTATTTAAAATGCTGCATCCACCCCCACATACTCAGTACATTCCCAAGTACTGATCCCATACTCTTTTGTATTCTATATTTTCTCATGACATTG
Source organism: Capsicum baccatum var. pendulum (assembly GCA_030864225.1). NCBI lineage: Eukaryota > Viridiplantae > Streptophyta > Magnoliopsida > Solanales > Solanaceae > Capsicum > Capsicum baccatum. Next base: position 164,702,946 of record CM061558.1, on the reverse strand, counting down.
GTTCAGGTGCTTAGTCTCAACAACGATAGTGATCTTTTAGTACTTTTCTCTACACTTCTGCAGTTGATGAGTCCTCATGGTTTGAGGACCTGTATTTCTAGTTTAGTCTTGTCAATAGATGGTTATTTATTTTTAGTTCAGTACGAGTTAGTTGGGGATCTGTCCTAATGGCTCATTAGACTTGTATAGTAGAGGCTTTGTCAAGATAGAGTACCAGTATGTACAGAACTTCAGTATTTTAATTATACAGAGCACTATTACTTCCTATCGCAGTATGTTCATGTCATGGTTATTCCTCTTTATCTTAGCATGGTTTGCATTATAGTGAGTTTTAAAAGTGATGACAGGCTTAGAGGGTTAGCTTGGGGCCACGTGTGACCTTAAGAACCGTGTGACAGCTCGGGATGGGTTCTTGGGGCATTACAAAATTGGTTTCAGATCCTAAGGTTTGAAGAGTCCTATGGAGTGCTAGTTCTATGAGCAAGAGGCTATGGGACGTTTTAGGAAAAGTTATTTCTTTCTTTAAGAGTTTATCATGCCTATGACTATTTCTCTCTACTGCTAATTTGTGCTCTCTTATGACAGAAAATGCCTCTTTGTAGAGCTTGCAAAAACAATGAACGATTTTAACCCGTTGATCCTTTAGGTGAGATGGTGTTCCATGTAGAATTTCGGGTAGCTTTCCAAGCTCTAGCCCTGGTGGTCACTGCCAATGATCCGGCCAACACCCTGGCTACTATTCCACCTCCGTAAGGGAATAATTCTACTGCAGCTTAGGTTTGTGACTTTATGCAAATGAATCCACTTGAGTTCGATGGGTCGAAAGTAGGTGGAGACCCACAAATGTATTTAGATAAAGTGAGAAAGATCACTCAGATTATGCATGTGACTGAGGAGGAGAGTGTTGAATTGGTTGCCTATTGAATGAAAGATGTTGCTTATGATTGGGTAGAGATGTGGCAGAAAAGTAGAAGGACGAATGATGCTCCTATGGCTTGGCAATTATTTAAGGATGCCTTCTTAGACAGATTCTTTCCCCCCAGAGATGAGAGAAGCAAAATTAAAAGAATTTATGAACTTGAGATAGGGCTCCATGACAGTTAAGGAGTATTGCCATAAGTTTAACTAGTTATCTAAATATGCTCCCAGTATGATGGTTCATTCTAGAACTAGTATGAGTAAGTTCTTGGCTGGTGTATCTAGTTATGTTGTGAAAGAATATAGATCCGCTATGCTTAATAGGGACATGGATCCCAAGACTAATGATTCATGCTCAGCAGATTGAAGCAGATAAAGTAAAGGAGAGAGAGAAAGAGTGAGAGGAAATAAGAAAGTTAGATCTGAGCAGCAAGGGTATAGTCAGACTAGATTTTCTAATGAAATTCGACCTCAGTTTTAGAGCCGTTCTCTTGTGCCAGCACCTTTATCAGCCAGTACTCCTACATTCAGAATGAGGCCGGAGCAGGGTAATAGGCCGACTATGTCCAGGTCCCAAAATAGTGTGAGTAACAGACTTCGTCCTCTTCCATGCCCGAAGTGTGGTAGGTACCATCTGGGTGAGTGCTTATTCAATCAGAGTGGTTGTTTTGGTTGCAGTAAGATGGGCCACAAGTTCAAGGATTGCCCGTATGCTAGATAAGGGAGTCGCGATGTTCGTCCTTAGAGTCAGACTATTAGTGCTCCAGCCCCTATAGTTTATCCTACTTCTCCTTAGGGTGCCTCGTATAGTACTGCCGGTGGTCGACGCCAGAATCGCTTTTATGCTATACCACCCTTCCAGGAGCAGGAGGATTCACCTGATGTTGTTACTGGTATGCTCTGTGTATTTTATTTCGATGTGTATGTATTGATGGACCCTGGGTCAAGTCTTTATTATGTGACTCCATTAGTGGTTTTGAATTTTGAAATTTGTGCTTAAAATATCCCCGAGCCTTTCCTAGTCTCTACACCTGTGGGTGAATCTGTTGTTGCCAAGAAAGTATATAAAAAGTGTCCTATCACTGTCCTTCATAGAGTCATGGTTGCAGATTTGATTGAGCTAGACATGGTTGATTTTGACATTATTTTGGGTATAGATTGGCTTCACTCTTGCTATGCGTCGATAGACTGTCGTACCTGTGTAGTCAAATTTCTATTTCCTAATGAGCTAGTCTTTGAGTGGTTCGGAAATTCTGTATCTCCTAAAATTCTTTTCATATCCTATCTAAAATCTAGAAAATTGATATCCAAGGGTTGTAGCTATCAATTAGTTTGAGTTAAGGACACTAAGTCTGAGACTCCAACTATTCAGTCTCTTAGTGTTGTCAATGAGTTTCCTGATGTTTTCCTGGAAGATCTCCCACGAGTACCTCCCGATAGAGAGATAAAATTTGGAATTGATCTTCTTCCTAATACACGGCCAATTTTTAGTCCTCAGTATCATATGACCCCAGCAGAACGTAAGGAGTTGAAAGAGCAACTCAAAGATCTTCTTGATAAGGATTTTATAAGGCCTAGTGTGTCTCCCTGGGGTGCACCCATTTTATTCGTGCCAAATAAATATGGTTCATTGCGCATGTGAATTGACTATCATCAGCTTAACAAGGTCACAGTCAAGAACAAGTATCCTCTTCCTAGAATTGATGACTTGTTTGATCAGCTGCAAGGTGCCAGTTATTTCTCAAAAATAGCTTTGAGATCCAATTATCGCAACTTAAAGTCAGAGAGTGTGATATTTCAAAGACAGCTTTTCATACTCGTTATAGTTATTTTAAATTTTTGGTCATGTCCTTCAGATTAACTAATAGCCCAACAACTTTTATAGACCTCATGAATCGGGTATTCAGACCATACCTGGATATGTTCGTTATTGTGTTCATAGATGATATTCTTGTGTACTCCCAAAGTGAGAACGACCATGAAAATCATCTTCAAATTGTTTTGCAGGCCCTTAGAAATCAGTGGTTGTTTGATAAATTTAACAAATGTGAATTTTGGCTTCGATTAGTTGCTTTCTTGGGTCATATTGTTTCTTCTGAAGGTATTCGAGTTGATCCTCAAAAGGTAGAAGCTGTGAAAAGTTGGCCTAGACCTATTTCCCTATCTGATATTAGGAGTTTCTTTGGTCTAGCTGGATACTAACGTCGTTTCGTTGAAGGTTTATCTTCCATTGCTGCTCCTTTGACCCGGTTAACCCAAACAAAGGTTAAATTCTAGTGGTAAGATTCTTGCGAGAAGATTTTTCAGGAGTTGAAGACTCAACTTACTTCAGCCCCTGTGATGACCCTTCCCAATGGTAAAGATGATTTTATGATGTATTGTAATGCTTCCAGAGTTAGTTTGGGTTGTGTGTTGATGCAAAAGGGTAAGGTTATAGCTTATGCTTCCCGACAGTTGAAACCGCATGAGAAGAATTATTCAACCCATGACCTCGAGTTAGCTGCAATGGTTTTTTCTTTAAAAATTTAGAGACACTACCTATACGGTGTTCATGTTGATGTCTTTACGGATCACAAGAAATTATAGTATGTGTTTACTCAGAGAGAATTGATTCTTCAGCAGAGGTGATGGTTAGAATTACTGAAGGACTATGATATGAGTGTGATATATAACTCGACCAAGGCCAATATAGTGGCGGATGCCCTTAGTAGATCGTCCATGGGTAGTGTAGCACATGTTGAGGAAGATAAGAGGGATTTGGTCCGCTAAGTGCACCGTTTGGCTAGGTTAGGTGTCAGATTTCTTGTTTGAGCTGAGGGTAGTATTTGGGTTCAGAGTAGCTCCGCATCTTCCCTAGTTTTGGAAGTGAAAGAGAAGCAGGATATGGATTCTCGTTTGGCTGAATTAAAAGCGTCCGTCAAAGACCAAAAGGTGAAGGTTTTCTCCCAAGGGGGAGATGGTGTATTAAGATTTCATAATAGGTTGTGTTTGCCTGATGTTGATGATCTGAGGTAGAGGATTATGGATGAGGTGCATGGCGCGTGGTATTCTATTCATCCCGGTGCTACTATGATGTACTGCGATTTGCGAGAGATTTACTGGTGGAATGGTATGAAAAAACGATATAGCAAAGTTCGTAGAGAAGTGTACAACTTGCCAGTAGGTAAAGATAGAGAACCAGTGACCCGGTGGTATGATGCAAGAATTTAGTATCCCTACTTGGAAGTGGGAGGAAGTGAATATGGATATTGTGATTGGTTTACCTCTTTCTCTCGGTCATCATGATTCGATTTAGGTTGTTGTAGACAGGTTGACTAAGTACGCATATTTCCTGCCAGTTTATACATCTTTCACCGCTGAGGACTATGCTAAGTTGTACATTCAAGAGTTAGTCAGGTTGCACGGAGTTCCATTGTCTATCACCTCTGATAGAGGTATTCAATTTGCTTCTCATTTTTAGAGGGCCTTCCAGAAGGGTCTTGGCACCCAAGTTCATCTTACTCCGCTTTTCATTCGCAGATAGATGATCAGGCTGAGAGGACTATTCAGACTTTTAAGGACATGTTGAGGGATTGTGTTCTTGATTTCAAGGGAAGTTGGGATGAACATTTGTCTTTGATTGAATTTGCCTACAACAATAGTTTTCATGCTAGTATTGGAATGGCTCCGTTTGAAGCTTTGTATGAGAGGAGATGTAGATCACCCATAGGTTGGTTAGAAGTGGGCGAAGCCACTATGATTGGACCCAATGTTGTGTTTGAGGCTATGGAGAAAGTTAAGTTAATTCAGGGGAGGTTGAAGATAGCCTAGAGCCGTCAGAAGTTGTATGCAGATTTGAGAAGAAGAGCCCTAGAATTTGAAGTTAGTGATTGGGCGTATTTGAAAATTTCACCCATGTAAGGGGTGAAAATATTTGGAAAGAAAAGGAAGCTTAGTCCTAGATACATTGACCCTTATAGAGTTTTGAATTATGTTGGGAAAGCAGCTTATGAGATTGAGTTGCCTACAGAGTTGTCAGCTGTCCATCTTGTATTTCACGTCTCTATGCTCAAGAAGCATATAGGAGACTCTGTTGTTGTTGATCCGTCAAAACATTGTGATGTACAGGATAGTCTTTCTTATGATGAAATTTCGGTCGAGATCCGAGACTATCAAGTTCATAGATTAAAAAATAAGAAAGTTCCCTTGGTTAAAGTTCTGTGGCGAAATCAATCAGTCGAGAGTGATACATAGGAAGCAAAAGCAGATATGCGAGTCAAGTACCCTCATTTTTTCTTGTGAGTTCAAATCAAGCTGAAGGTACTATTCTCTTTATTTAGTTTCCTCCTAATCTAATGTATTCAGTAATATGGTTATTCCATCTATGATTCGTGTATTTGGTGAAGTACTCAAAAGTTTAGAGAAAAGTGAACCCTTAGATGTGAGTCGTTCTAGCTATACGTCCTCATTTTCTCTTGTTCTTGGCCTATTTGGCAACATTCGAGGATGAATGTGTCCAAGGGGGAGATATTGTATTACCCCAATTGTTTCCTAAGCCTAAATCCATGTTTTGAGTGGATATATATGACTTCTAAAGTGATTGATGTTTAAAACATGTTGTATTTCTATAATTTCTACTTTTTTCATGTATAACATTGAATAAGATTTCCATCGATACCAATTTTCTCGAAATCCGACATTGGATGAGTGAGTTGTGGCCATTTTACTGAATGCTATCGGATCACCAAGGTTTGACGGTCGACTTGGTGGACCGTCAGGTCCTTGGTGGACCGTCAAGTGTCCCATCAAGCCAAGGTATTATCTACCTTTTTTGGGATGTCCTGTGATAGTCAAAGTGGTGGACCGTCACAAAGTTTACGGACCATCAAGGTGTCTATCAGACCGAGGCAGAAAATTCCATTCCTGAGCCCCGAGTGACAGACGACCTGATGGACCTTCATTCACTCTGACAGACCGTCACTTCGACCATCACTCCGAGGTAGAACATTCTAGTTTTGACACTTGAGTGACGGACGACCTGGTGGACCGTCAGCTAATCTGACGGACCATCAGATTGACCGTCACAGGCCCCGATCTGCAATTTTCAATTTTTTTTCAAAGAGGCATCTTAGTCATTTCTACTCCTTGTGGCCTTATTTATATATATATATATATATATCTGTGTAGAGAAGAGAAGATCATTTTCTCTCCATTTCTCTCCAAATTTCATTCAAGAATTTTCTGGAAACCTAGGGTTACTTCCAAACCCAAAAGTCAAATCATCTCCAAGAAATTCAAGAAATCTCCCATAAATTTCTTCAAGTTGTTCAAGAACTAAGTTCCTCAAGTCAAAGGAAACAAGGTCTTGGTCTAAAAGTGTGAGAAAAAAAGTTTCAAGCAAGTTTCTATATCTTTAAAATCAAAACCTAAGGTATGTGGGGTTTGAACAAGAACACTCCTGTTGTTCTTGTGCCTAAAGAATTAATTTCTGCTATTGATCTACATGATCTTTGCAAGTGGGGTTACACCCAAATTTCGTTAGTTATGATTTATGATATTTGAGTTGGATAAGTTTGATATTTATGATATATTTACCATCAAATTTCTTGAATTGAGGATTTATGCTATGAGTTGAATATTCTTATTATGAATTGATGATTTTCGAATGAGTTAAGATAAGTGTCATGATTTGAGCCTTCCATGATAAGGTGATTATTGAATACATATTGATATTGAACTTGAGAGTCAAGAATGAGTCCTATGATGTTTCCTTGAAACTTTTGATATTCGAAATGATTTGATAAGCAAATGTACTTGATATTGAGAAAGATTGTGTTGAGTTGAGTCGAGTTAGGAATCCACAAGATGTTTATGATTTACAGACGAGATACATATTTATGTTTTGGTCTTTATAATAGACCCATGATTTGATACTAATTAAGGTGGATTTCCTAATGCGTTTTGAGCTGAGTCTGGGAGGAGTATTTAGCACCAAGTGGGAAATTTGGTATTTCTCCAGAACTACATGCCACCATAGGATTGATGTTGATGATTGTGGTCTAGAGTCCGATTATGGGATTGTGATTGAGAAATTGAGGTTGTACTCCTTGGCAAGAGTACGACACCCCCGCCAATGTGGGGTTCTCTCCTTAGGAGGGCAAAACATTGGACTCCATGCATCTCACATGGTGTAGTTATGTCGGTTATAAGAAACTCCCACTTCCATAATGATATAAGTCTCTTGAGTTACCGAGTCACCCTGAGTCACGAGTTAAGTTAAATGATTTATGAGATTTATGAAACACGTGTCATTACTGATGATTTATGGAAATAATGTTTCAGATAATTCAAGCGAAGATAGTTATTATTGTCAGCATGCATGATTTCTCATACATTTATGATATTATTTAAAATGCTGTATCCAGCCCCACATACTCAGTACATTCCCAAGAACTGACCCCCATACGTTTTTGTATTCTATATTTCCTCGTGATATATGTTCAGGTGCTCAGTCTCAGCAGCGACAGTGATCTTTAAGTACCTTCCTCTACACTTCTGCAGTTGGTGAGTCCACATGGTTCGACGACCTATATTTCTGGTTTTGTCTTGTCAATAGATGGTTATTTATTTTAGTTTAGTATAAGTCAATTAGGGATCTGTTCCAAAGGCTCATCAGACTTGTATAGTAGAGGCTTTGTCAGGCTAGAGTGCTAGCATGTACATAACTTCAGTATTTTAATTGTACAGAGCACTATTACTTTGTATCGTAGTATGTTCATGATATGGTTATTCCTCTTTATCTTAGCATGATTTGCGTTATACTGAGTTCTGAAAGTGATGACAGGCTTAGAGGGTTGGCTTGGGGACATGTGTGACCTTAAGCATCGTGTGACATCTCGGGATGGGTTCTTGGGGCGTTACAGCGCGACGCTCCATAGTCGCGCCAGTTTACTGGAAATTGGACAATTGGAAAACTGCTTAATGGGGCGACGCAGTGGAAATAGAGTTGCCACCTTGGTTGAGAACTGGAAATACACTGCAATGCGGTGGAATTGTGGTGGCTCAGTGGATTTTGACGATTGCCATTTTGTCTGACTCCGCAATGTACCAAAGTACCAGGTGGTACACTGTCTCACTAAAATGGCCCTAACTCTTCGCCCGAGTGTTGTATTTTGGAGAATTTAGTATCGATGGAAAGTTTATTCAACTATCTACATGGAAAAAATTCGATATTAGGGAAATTCTACACGGTTTAAATTACTTTTCACTTAGGAAGTCAACCCTTACTCCCCTTAATAATGAAACTCAACTTAAAGAAAATTTGGGGTATTACACTAATATGCACAAGTCTTGGTATTCTTAAAGTAACAGTGCATGTATAATATAAAGTATTTAAAACCATGTAAATTGATCATAATAAGGGAATTTCATGAATAAATCCAAAAAATTCAATAACTAATAAATTCTCAACATGAATATGATAATTTGTATATAATGATTGAAACATGGTCTAAATGACGTGTAACTTGAAAATATAAAACATGCATGACTATCTAGGTATAGGTGTTCATAATCCGCCAGCACTGAAATACAGTTAAATACGATAATTTTAAAGTAATGACATGATAAGAAATTTCATGACTTAAACTCAAAAACCCAATAATTTAATCAATATAACAAGTTATCAAGATTAGGGTACATAAGAATACTTCAAATTATGAGGAAACAATTTTTCATGGTTGAATTCAAGAATTACAAGGAGAGATCATGGAATTTATGCTTTTCATGGAACCTTAGTTTATGGAATATATAAAAATTTGTGAATAAAAATAGTAATTTTGGGAATGAGGATGAAAGAAGATCCTCATTGAATACCCACATACCTGAATTCTTGTCCTCTTAAAGGAAACTTGGATTTGAGACCTTAGGGGGGAGGGTGAATTCTTGGAAGAAACCCTTGATTTTATTCTTAAGAGTTGGAGATGAATGAATGATATTAACTAATTGAAAAGAGGGAAAATTATGATTATTTGGGGTTCTTGGTCGTGAATTGGGGGTTTAAAGAAGTGGGAAAGACTAAAAAGCCCTTAGCCATTAAGAGACTACATAGATTTTACCTATCAGTGTGGCCGGGTGCCTAACGCAGATGCCAGTCTCCGTGACATACTGCCTATCATGGAGGGTAACCTCCATGACACGCCCCGTACCTTGGAGGCACACTGTCTCTATTCCATGCTACCTATAGAGGAAGGTAGCCTCTATGACACAGCGAAATCACGGAGGCACACTTCCTCCGTGGTCTAAAATTACTCGAACCTCCTCTAAAAATTCGAAAACTCTCCTAGATGACCATTTTAAAGATCTTGAATGCATTCCAACCTAAAAATCAATATCTCAAACATGGAAAGGTCTAAAATAAAATGCTCGTTATTTTAAGGGTGTCACAAAGGACATTACACGTGCCTCTAGTGTATAATAGTCTCTTTAGGTCCTTTAAATATGTAATGAATAGTTAGAAACTTGTCTAGGATCTTGTGAGGTATTATAATATCTCCCCCTTGTGATCATTCATCCCCAAATGAAACTGTCTAAGATAAGATACTAGAAAAACTGAGATCGTGCAATGAATACTTATGATTTGAATTGTAATTAAATAACTAAATTTGAAACATGATGCATGAACTGAACTGGACTCAAGAGTGCATGCTATGACATGAGGATTAATGGATAGATGAGATAGAAAATGAGAGAATCAATTTAAAGGAAACTATTACCTCAATTTGGATCTAAATTCTTATAGAAACGGTAGGGATACTTGGCTCGCTTATCTATTTATGCTAACCAAGTAGCTCCCTTAGCAGACTAGTTCCTCCACAAAATATTACTAAGGCAACTTCGTTATTCCTCAACCTACAGATCTGACAGTCAAGGATTTCAACCGGGACTTCGTGTAGGAAAGACTATCTTTCACGCCCACACTCTTTAAAGGAACGACAAAATCTGGGTCACCGATGCATTTCTTAAGCAAAGAGACATGAAACACTAGGTGTGTTAGACTCCTAATTTCACGTTTTAATAATGACAAACTAACGAATGGATCTTTGTGGGATAAAGAAAGCAAGATACTAGAAAACTGTTAATGATGAAAGGATAAAAGAAGTAAGTAAGCAAGAATGACATCAAATTAGGATCAGCGGCATCCAAGCGAATCAATCAAAATGAGAACAAAAGAAAGGAGAATCACAGCAAATCAGATCAATAACAAAAATATCAGTGTCAAGAATTGTAACAAATAAAAATCAATCATAACAAAGAAAAGATCATAGACATATTTGATGGGGACATGAGTAAAATCCATATATGGACATATCTGATATGGACATCGACACGACCCAAACTAGGGCCTTATCGTAATAGGCAATCCCAAGCCCAACCAGGATCAAGAATTGCCCCCATTTCCTAACCCAACCATCAAATGCATACATTGAGTCAACTATAGTCCAAGCATATAACAAGATAGTGTATCCAACCATGTGGTGACTTTGGGATAAGTCTATATCCGAGACCAACCCAACTAAGTCCAACCACCCAATAACTACCAAACTAATGCAAAAACCATGAACCAATACAATAATAATAAGCCAATGTATGCATGTACATATGAAAAAACAATCCATACCATACCCAAGTCCATAATTGTCCATACAAAACCTCTAGACCAACCAAAGAGTTTCTACTCGGGACATGCCCCCGATCATAGCCAAAACAACAGTCTATGAAAGACGAGAAATATGTAAAGTAAACCATGAAATGAAATAGATGCCTTCTAAAATATGGAAGCTCACCACTTTAATCCAACATCGACTATCCCCAAATTCGATCACCAAGCAGGAGAAGTAGAATGGCCGATCCCTACATAGCATAGGTATACAACCATCCGAAGATGGGTTAGTGGGTGAACACTAACATACACTCAAGATAAGGATAAAATAATTCCATTAAAAAGTCAAGTAAGACTATCCATAATGCATATAACCATACATGAATATATATAACCATGTCGGGAAAGGGAACCGGGTTTAGCATGCATTTAAAACCTTTACCTATGTTGTGCAACTTTGCTGTCCTAAGCCACCCACAGGCTATATGGGTTAAGCTTCCCTAGCTGAAATGGCCCCTGTATATGTAGTGGCACGACCAGGAAAGAAAACCTGGGATGACTAGTACATCCCCAAAATATAGTGTGACATCATACACATAGTTACCAAGACCAGCCTTACATCGGTAAATATGAGTTTCTAGTTTTTGTCCTCCTAGGACCTCCACCTTCCACGGCTTTGCTACACATCCCGACATTATTGCCCAATTAAAATCAATTTCCAACTAACCAAATCATATTCATTTATTAACCAAGGCCATTAATATTTGTATCATTATACCAATCCTAAGTTGCAAGTATTATCCATAGCCAACCATATAGAGGTTTAAGAAGACTATCAAGTGCCCTTCCATTTACCATATTAAAATACTTGGGGGATTCCATGTACCCCACAAGCATAACAATTTTCAAAGCCACCAAGGCTTTACCATTTAATCCTTCCAAACCATGTACATTATTTATACCATTCAAAACTATTTCCAAATCATTTTAGACCATGCCAAACATTTATAGCATTTATATCACTTAAACCATTTAATCTATGCAAAATCATCCAAATCTGTTTAAGGTTCCATTACGAAACTAAACCATGCAAGAGTTCCAATGAAAGTTCAACAATAGAGTGAAAACATTCTTTGAGGTATTTTATCAAATATGTTTTGGGCATACCTTTACCAAGACAAAAGCCAATACATAAACCACCATAATTAGGGTTACTCAAAACCTATTTGTTAAACCATGACCAACCAATAACCATATATGCAAACCATTACCAAAAATATGTAAAAACATAGTTTAAACCAATACTAAACCATTTGCATCAAGACCCTCACCATATATTTTGAAAACCATTATTCATGATCCATAAATCAATGTTTAAAACACAACTCATATGCCTTTAGTTGAAACAAACAATGAGTGAAGGAGTAAATTCCTTATACATGAAGATTGATGGAAGAAATTTTGATTGTTAAGCCCTTTGAAGAACATATGAAGAAAATCTAGCCTCCAATCTTCAATAGTGTGTTTGAGAGAGTATTTGGAGTTTTTTAATATTTTAACAAGTGTTATGGAAGGCCACCAAGGGTTATATACCATGAGGAAATAAGGGTTTTGAAGTAGAAAATATTTGGACTATCCATACTTAAAATAAAAATAAATAATGTCCAGGGGGTACGGCTCACCCTGACCATTCGTATCCTAGGGTACGATTGGTATCCCAACTCGTACCCAAGACCATGCCAAGAGCCTACCTAATAGTTCTAATATGACTCACACCTCACTAGTCATACCTTAAGGGTTTGAGTGACACCCCTAATCATATCTACCAACCGTATCTAGGGAAGACTCCTCAAGACCAAGATGGTCATGCACCGTACGAATTGCACTACACCACTCACATTCTCCTATAAAATTCATACCCTAGTGAGTTATATATTTGTTAGTAGCCAAGCCAACTATACTACCTAGGGTATGGGCGAACAGTCATGACAACCTTCGAGTTGTATTCAAGGGTATGATTGGTACCCTTGAGTCGTACCAAGTCAAAAAGGTTCAAAACTTAAGAAATTTTGCAAAGGTCGAATTCCTAGGGTGTTATAGACATAGTATATGGCAACATTTCTCACTCAAGTAATCTATTCAAATCCTTGATTAAGAAGAAATCTTTTGGGTTTCCTTATGAAAAGTATCAGTTGAAGACTATAAAATAAGAAGACTAAAGATCGACATGTGTTATGCAACTTCAAAAAGAATATCAAAGTATCTCAATCTTAGTATTAAGAAGCTTTGTAACCTTTGGTTTACAAATGTTGTATAAAGAGTAGGATCGAGTTAACTTTGTAACACCAATTGAAGCTATGTCACAAGATCTAAAGAGAAAAATAATTCTTCGAAACTTGTTTCTCATCATTGTACTCGAGCCCATCATTGAATGATCTAAAGAAACTTTGAAACCCAAGGGGACTGGAAGTAGGCACCACATTAGTGTTATGAACTAGGATAAATATTTGTGTGTTTACCTTACGTTTGGTTATTTATTCGCTTAATTATTTCTAGTCTAATAAGTTTTATGAAGAGTACTGATCTGCAGGCGAGTCAACTGTGAGGAGCCAGTAGTCGATTTATAGAAAATTTTCAATTCACCCTCTCTTTAATTTCAATTGGTATCAGAGTAGGTTTCACCAACAGTGTTACTTAACTGCAAGTGAGCAAATATCAAATATCAAATTATCAAATTCCTGGTGCTTTTCTCTAGGATGGCCAATCCTCTACAAGACCACCAAACTTTAATGGGAAACATTACTCTTACTGGAAAAATAGGTTCAAAATTTTTGTCCAATCAAATGACTTCCAAACATTGGTTGTCATCAATAAGGATCCAAAGTTAATTCTAGGACTTAAAGAGAAGCCAAAGAACAAAGACAAGGAATCTAGCAGTACTGACATAGAAGACCTTAAAAGATTTAAGGTCACCAAAGAACAACAATAGGTAGTCCAAACTAATGCACATGCTATAAGTTTACTTCTTTGTGCAGTTAGTAAAGAAGAATACGACTAGATATCAACTCATGAGACTGCAAAAGAAATGTGGGACAAGTTAGAGCTAACTTATGAAGAAACCACTAAAGTCAAAAAGTCAAAGATTCTGCCCAGGTCATTGAATATGAGCTATTCAAAATGGAATAGAATGAGAACATTGAAACAATGTTTGCCAGATTTAGTAAGATAGTTTGCAAACTAAAATCACTGGGGATGATCTATTCCCATAACATGCAAGTCCAGAAGCTGGTCCGAAGTCTTCCAAAAATTTGGGAAACCATGGCTGCCATTCTGGAAGATGGAGATCTTCACAACATGACATATGATAAATATGAGGTAATCTCATTGAATATGAATGAAATTATATCAAAAGTTACCACAAGGAGGAAAAGAAGAAACCAGTGGCCTTCATCGCTGCTCTAACTGAAGAAGAGGACATTTTGGAATATGCTAATAGTGAAGGAATGACCCTCATAAAATATGGAGTAAGGTAGATCATGAAATAGAGACAGCAAAGATCCCAGGGAGACAAAAATTATGTCTCCATTAGAAATAATGATCATTGCTAGTACTTTTGACAGCCTGGTCATTTCAAATAAAACAATCCATAATTAAGAAGAATAATATCCAGGAAGAATTAAAATTTTGGAGCCTAGAGTGTTGAAGCTGAAACCGAAGAGGAAATATAAGTCCCCAATATATGCTTTACGGCAATAGGTGAATCTAGAAAAGTAAGACTACATGATTGTCAAAACTATAATACTCTTGAATCTAATTTAGATATGATAATTGGAGAGCTTCAAAAACTTATAAATGAACATAACAAACTCGCTCAACAGAAGAAAAGATGTGAATCTTAATTTAATTGAAAACTCAAAAAGGAACAAAGAAGTTATCAAATAGAAATAGAAGCATGTCAAATCAAAATTGATTGTTTCACAACGAGTTTGATGATATAAATATTCAATCAAACAAATTTAGGAAATCTCTAAGTCAAAGTATTGTAAGATATAATTCTTTTAAAAATAACTCAAGTTCCTCATCAGGATCATTTAAATAAGATAGGACCTCTTTCTCCCCTCAAAGACCTATCTAGTTTATATATAGAAAGACAGGGCACAAATCCTACAGCTGCAGGCACCGACCTGGTAGCACGTGGGTTTGGAAACCTAAATAAAATTAATTTTTTTTTTAGGAACATGCCCGCAAGAAATATTAAAAGGGAATATAGGGGATTGATAGTGGATGTTCCAGATACATTAATGGAAAGAAAGAAACTTCTTCTGCTTTAAAAAATATAGATAGAGAATTAGTCATATTCAGTGATGATGCTAGAGACAATGTTATCAAAATTAGTTCAGTAAAGCTTACACATTCATGCAAATCGACTGAAGTATATCTGATAGATGGCCTCAAGTATAACTTCCTCAACATTAGTCAGCTATGTAACACTTGGTTTGGAATCTCTTCCAAATTTAAAGTTGGTCCTTCAAACATTAAAAAAATAATATCTCTCTTATCGGTGAAAGTCAATAATATTGTAGTGAAGAAAAAAAATCAATTATTTTAGGAAAATACCAAGACCTTTGGATTAGAACATAATCTCCCAGATGACAGTTGGGTAGAAGTAGTAAGGTCACATCATCAACAGAGGGGTGATCAAACTTATTCAAAAGGGATGCCTTATGAACTCTGGAGAGAAAATGTAAGATCCCGCAAAACTTCTAAGATTACTTCAGTCCTTTAAGCTGGTCAAAAGGGTACCAGACTTGGAAAATTCTAACCAAGTTCCTAGACATATTCTATTTTAGCCTTCAAAAGTTGGTAATCTCATCTCGCTATCTTAATATCCTTTAGTGGCCTGTATATACATTTATTCATGATTAGAAAGGTCAACTGATATTCCCAAAAAAGTTTTAGATTTTTGAAAACATATTTAGATCATGTTTGGAATCCTAAAATAGTGGACCAATGCGATCTTGGCACACTGCGTTACCAATTATGTTGGTCAATATTTGTGCAGTCTGCCGAAGCCAAAACTCTTGAGGCTCAACGCGATCATGGCATGATGTGTCAAGTATCACATCGTAGCCATCAACATGATGCATTGCTTGTAGTGGCGGCACCTAGTATTTTTTTCATTAAATGACCGCATCCTCAACGGCAAAAGGATCAATTTTCCACCCCTATATAAGTCAGAAACATGTAATTCAACCCTATTTCACAAAAATTATAGTGATTTCTCTCCATTACTCTCAAGAAAAAGTTAGGGTTTTCAATTAGGGATTTAATTTCAAGAATTTCACCGTTAGTTTTCAAGAATCTTCCATACAAGGTATGCATAGTGTTAATTTATGAATCCATAAAGCTCAAGAACCCTATTTGAAATTATAAATCATGATGTTTATGTCGTGGGTTGCTTTGTAACCATGTTTATCTTGTAGTACAATTCCCAAGTTGGAATCTTTATGTGTTTTTCATGAAACTATGTTAGCATACAATTTGAAATCCATGAATTGAGTTGTTTATGATGTGTAATTTGATTCTTATACCTATACCCAAAGTTGTGCATGCATGGTGTTTGATAAAATGCCTAAGGGGATAGAAATTGTGTATTGTAGCTCAATTATGACCTATATGATAAATGTATGTCTTACCTTTATGTTCAAATGACTCCCATGCTATTGTGGTGC
Source organism: Capsicum baccatum var. pendulum (assembly GCA_030864225.1). NCBI lineage: Eukaryota > Viridiplantae > Streptophyta > Magnoliopsida > Solanales > Solanaceae > Capsicum > Capsicum baccatum. The sequence continues at coordinate 164,686,656 of CM061558.1, read as the reverse complement.
AATGTAGATGTTTGTTGGAATGATCATGATCTTAGAGTATGAAATTATGAAATTGATTATATGCATTACTACCGTGTACATGATTATAATAACTATGTACTTCATAAAATCCCCAACTTTAATATTGTGGATTGTTGATGTTAGTCATGTATTCAAGAATGTCATGCCTTGTCAGTTTCCTTCTATCGAGTCCTCGGGGTACTTGTGCCCAAAAACTTAGCTGTATGCCTAGAGCCATTGTCATGTTTTCACTATACTCTCAGTCAAGCCATGGTCAATAGAACTTAGTCAGCCATGTGGCTTAGAAAAGCTCAGTAAATTCTTTCAGTCAATGGAACTCAGTTAACTCAGTCCAGTTTAGTTCAATTAATCATGTTTAGTGTCTATTCAGATGGGAGTATAATTTAGCATCGAGTGGACCCTAGGATGGTAACTCACTTGCTAGTAGAGAGTGTGATTTTTAGAAGTAATCCTTGTATTCCATAACTACATAGCCAGCGTAGGCTGAGACATCTAACCTGCTAGTTGAGAATTGATGAGGTAGCTTACCTGCTAGTTGAGAGTACCCACCATTCTCATTTGAGTACCCACCATTCTCATTTGAGTACCTGCCAATTAAGGGTCACTCACAGCTTATCCCTACTAGTGGCGCAGTATTGACACCTTTCCAATTGGGGTTACAGATTGGACCCCAACTCAGCTATATTGCTTTATTTGGGGCATGTTTGTTAGATGACTACTTCCCATAGTTACAATTTTAGTATCAGTCCCATGTTGGGGCGTGTGGTATTCCGGTTACTAGATTTGGGGCGTAACAAACTTGGTATTTGAGCCTAAGGTTCAATAGTGTCCTTGAAAGTCTGAAATCCACTTCTAGTAGAATCTTGTACATGGGTGTATTGCATGCCATATTTATGTGTAGGAGGCTATAAAACGTTTAGGAATAGTTTCCTATTTTTTTAGTATTCCTGTTGTGCCAGTGAGCATAATCTCAAGTTAATCTCTCAGTTTAATCCCTTTCTCTCTCATGTACAAAATATGCCTCCCAAGAAGATAACTAGGAATCAGTCAACCCCTCAGCCCAAAGATCCTTTGGGTGAGCATGTCTCTCATACAGAGTTCAGAGATACTTTCACTACTCTTGCTCAGTTAGTTGATGCACATAATAAACGACCAGCTATCGTTCTAGCCAACCCTGTGTCCAATATAGCCGCAGCCAGGATTTGAGACTTCACCCGAATGAATTCTCCATCTTTTTTTGGGTCTAAAATAGTCAAGGACCTTAGGAATTCCTCGACTAGGTTTAGAAGGTTACAAACATCATGGGGATATTAGCTGTTGAGAGTGCTGAGCTAGCTGTATAGTAGTTGCAAGATATTTCTCACACATAGTTCAAATAGTGGAAAGTAGAGAGGGCAGTATATGCAGGGCCCATTGAGTGGGAGGAGTTTGCCACCGCATTCTTAGATAGATTCTTTCCCTAAGAGTTGAGAGAAGCTAAGGTGTTAGAATTTATTAACCTCAGGAAGGGAAACATAATAGTGAAAGAGTATTCTCTTAATTTTACTCAACTAGCCAAATATGCTCCCCATGTAGTGGCAGATAGTAGGGCCAAGATGAGTAAGTTTATTTTAGGGGGGAATGATATTATGGTCAATGAGTGCAGCTTTGCGATGTTGAATAGTGACATGAACATAGCTAGGCTTATGACTCATGCTCAGCAGATAGGAGATCAAAAGATTAAGATAAGGGAGAAGCAGAATAAGAAAGCAAGGACAGGTAGTTTCAACTTTGCTCAGCCTAAGATAGAGGGAGGAAACCGTTCTCAGTTTCATCCTAAGTCATCAGTTCGAGCTCTGTAATACCACGAGAACTCTAACTAATAGTGCCACCATGACTCAAGCTCATGAGAAATAAATTATATTTCTTTGGTTTTTTCTAATCAAGGGTGATGTGTATTATGTCCTCAAAGACGTCCTAGCGATTAGGTGAATTAAAACATCCTTTACCGATTGAAATTTTGAGAAGGATTTTGGCATAGTCAAATTGAAATGAGCATATCTCTTGTTACACTAAGAAATTTTGAGCTCATAACCCACTAACAGATGTATAATTGAATTACCTTTCTAATGGTACCAATTTCACCCAAATCTGGTATCGAAGTAAAAAGTTAGGCCTATTTTACTCCAGCGTGTCAGCTTGGAAACTGTGTGACGACATTTTGTGATGACTTGTCAGAAGTCTGACGGCTTGTTACAAAATGTCATCACCTTAAGTAGAAAGTCATAAATTCCAACATTTTATGATGACATTTTGTGATGACTTGTCACAAGTCTGACGGCTTGTCACAAAATGTCGTCAACCTTAAGCAGAAAGGCATAAATTTCACCCTTTTGTGACGACATTTCCTAACAACTTGTCACAAGTCTGATGACTTGTCATAAATGTTGTCAGCTATTTTTTCAGCAATTAAAGGACATTTTTGCAAGGTTATTTTGATCTTTTCCCATCTTTTGGAGGCTCCTATATATATGAGAATCCCTATCCAAATCCTAATTTCTTAATTTTATCTTTCAATTCTCTTAAGAAAATATATCTACGGTTTCATTCAAGAACATTAATCTTCCAAAAATCATCCATAAATCTTCAAGATTTCTTCAAGAACCAAGTTCCTCATAGTGTGGGCTTCGAGAATCATTTATTACAAGTGCGGATAGAGTCTCAACCATAGAATTCATCTAATTTCAAATATTAAGATATATGGGGTTTTGAACAAGAGCAATCCTTTCGTTCTTGTGCCCAAAGCTTTGATTTCTATTATGGATTTATATGATTTTGAAAGTGGGTTTACACCCAAATTATTTCATCATGAGACTATGAGAATATAAGTTGTTCAATCTTTGTTATACATGATTATTTTACTATTCCTATGTTATGACTTGATATTTAATATTGTGAATTTCATATTTCTACCAAGAGTTAAAATTTCAAGTTCCTTCAAAATATGTGTAAAGCTTTAAGCTTCCTTAAGACAAATTGGACTATTGAGTATATTGATTCATGAGATTGAGTTGTTAGAATGAGTCTTGATATTTTCTCAAAGTTATTGATGTTATCATGATTTAATGAATTGATACATTTTGATATTGAGAAAGATTTATTTGATTTAAGTCGAGTTAGGAATCCACAAATTGATTATGATTTGATAAATGAGAAATATATTTGATTTGATATTCATGATAGACCCTTGTGATGTTTGTGGTGGATTTCCTAATGCGTTTTGAGCTTGTATCTGGGAGTAGTATTTAGCACTGAGCGGGAAATGTGGTATTTTCCCCGAAACTATGTGCCACCATAGGATTGGTATTGATATTTATTGGCTAGAGGCTGAGTATGAGATTATGATCACTAAATTAAGGTTGTGCTCCCTGAAAAGAGTACGACGCTCCTGCCAATGTGGGGTTCTCTCCTTAGGAGGGCAAAACATTGGACTCTATATAGCTCACATGGTTTATGTCGGTTATAAGAACCTCCCTTGTCCATAAGAGTTTAGTTTCTTGAATTACCGAGTCACTCCGAGTCTTGAGTTGAAGAGTTGAATTGTTTATGATGATTTATGAGGTTTTTATCATATGATTTATTTACTATGAGATCATGAAAAGTATGTTTTAATCTAACTCAAGCCAAGTGAGACATCATTGTACATATGTATATTTTCATGAAATTGATGATGATATTTACATTGTTGCATGCACCCCCATATACTCAGTACATTCCAAAGTGCTGACCCATATATTTTCCTATGGGATAAATTTTCTCATAATATAGGTTCAGGTACTCATCCGCAACCGCGTTAGCGATATTCGGGTGCCTTACTACGTTCCCTCAGTGGTGAGTCCTCATGGTTTAAGGACCGTGCCTATATTTTTGTGATATCATTTTGTTATTATGACTTTCAGTACTGTTGAGTCAGTTGGGGGTTTGTCCCAAAGGCTCCTTGATTTTGATGTATAGAGGCTTTGTCAGACTAGAGGAATGATATGTACAGACATTCAATATATATTTTGGTTGTACAGTTTAGTATTCTCTAGTATCTCTCTTGAACCTGATGTGATATATTTCTTTATTATTCATGATTATTGTTGAATTGGGTTCCTTGAGGTAGTGTCTGGCTCCAAGGTTTAGTTTGGGGCTACGTGTAGCCCTAGGCACCTTGTGATGTCTTGGGATAAAAATTTTAGGGTGTTACAAGCTCCTTCTTCAGCCAGTACTCCAACTCCTAAGTTTAGGGATAGTAATAGATATAGTGCGCTAGGATCTAAGTCTCTAGGTGCCATTATCAATGGTTAAAATAATCCTCTTTGTTAGACTTATGGAAAACACCATTAGGGTAGTATTAGAGCCGACAACGATATTTATTTTTAATGTGGCAAGCCAGGTCACAGAGTCAGAGACTGTCCTCAGACAGGTTTCTAGAGTTAGCAGAACCATTCCTCAGCTCAGTATGGTTTCCAAAATTAGCTGGGTGACACTACCAGTGCTACTAGTGGGCAACACCCAAATAGACTTTATGCTCTCCAGTCCCAGGAAGATCATAAAAATTCACCTGATGTGGTTATTGGTACGTTACAAATCTTTTACTTGCGTGTTTACGCTTTACTAGATCTAGGAGATTCCTTGTCTTTCGTTACTCCTTATATACAAGTTGATTTCGTAGTCTGTTCCAAAATTCTAGCAGAGCCCTTTTTAGTCTCTACCCAAGTGGGAAAAACCATCATAGCCCGGCAGGTATAAAGGAACTGTCCGATTATGATATTTAAGAAAGTCAGCTCAGCAGACTTAGTCAAATTTGAGATGACTGATTTTGATGTTATTCTCAACATGGATTTGCTTCATTCCTACTATGCCACAATCGAATGCAGAAATAAAATTGCCCAGTTTCAATTTTCAATGAACCCGTCCTAGAGTAGAGGGGGTAATACCTCAGCTTTTAGAGATCAGTTTTTTTTCTACCTTCAAGCATGGAAAATGATATCTAAGGGATGTGTTTATCACCTTGTTAATGTTAAGGACTCTAGTTCCGAAACTCCTCATCTTAAATTAGTGCAAGTCATGAATAAATATTCAAATGTCTTTCCCGAAGATCTTTCCAGAATTCCTCTCGAAAGGGAAATAGACTTCGGCGTCAATCTTCTTACAGATACTCAGCCTATATCTATTCTGCCATTTAGAATGGCACCAGAAAAAATCAAAGAATTGAAAAATAGCTAAAGGATATCCTGGATAAGGGATTCATCAGACCTAGAGTATCCCCGTGGGGCACACTAGTCTTATTCGTGAGAAAGAAAGACAATTCTCTCAAAATGTGCATTGATTACTGACAACTCAATAAAGTCATGGTCAAGAAAAGCATCCACTTCCCTGAATCGATGATTTGTTTAACCTACTTCAAGGTGCCATCTATTTGTCTAAGATAGACCTTAGATCAGGCTATCATCGCTTAGAGTCAGAGAATGTGACATTCCAAAAACAACCTTTCACACTTGGTATGGTCACTACGAATTCCTAGTCATGTCCTTTGGTCTTACCAATGCTCCAGCACATTTCATGGACTTGATGAACCATGTGTTCAAGCAGTACTTGGATATGTTTGTCATAGTCTTCATAGATAATATCCTCATCTATTCCCACAGTGAGTATGATCATGTAGACAGTCTCAGAATCGTGCTTCAGACTCTCAGAGATCATTAATTATTTTCCAAATTTAGTAAGTGCGAGTTTTGCCTAAGTTTGGTAGCATTCCTTGGTCATATCATTTTTGGCGATGACATTAGGGTTGATCCTCAAAAGACCGAAGCAGTAAGAAACTAGACTAGCCTGATGTCTCCATTAGATATCAGGAGTTTCTTGGGTTTGGATGGCTATTATAGATGGTCCATTGAGGGATTTTATTCTATTGCATCCCTTATGTCCAGATTGACTCATAAGAAATTCAAGTTTCAGTGGTCAGATCCTTGAGAGAAGAGTTTTAGGAGTTGAAAACTCGACTCACCTTAGCTCCATTCTTAGATCTTCCAAATGGTTCAGATGGGTTCATAGTGTATTATGCTGCGTCTAGAGTAGGCTTAAGTTGTGTGCTCATTCAACATGGTAAGGTCATAGACTATGCCTCCAGACAGCTTAAACCCTATGAGAAGAATTATCCTACTCATGATCTTGAGTTAGCAGCCATAGTTTTTGCCTTAAAGATTCAGAGACATTACTTTTACGGTGTTCATGTAGATGTGTTCACATATCATAAAAGGCTTCAGTACGTATTTTATTAGAAAGATCTCAATCTTTGTTAGAGAAGGTGGTCAGAGCTCTTGTAAGATTATGATATGAGTGTTCTTTATCATCTGGGCAAGGCCAATATAGTGGTCGATGCTCTCAGTAAACTATCTACGAGTAGTGTTGCTCAAGTTGAAGATAGTAAGAAGAAGCTAGCTCAAAAAGTCCATCAGCTTACCAGACTAGGTGTTCCCTTAGTCTATACAGAAGAGGGAGATATATGGGTTCAGAGTAGTGTAGAATTATCTCTAGTTTTTGAGGTGAAAGAAAAGCAAGGTAGAGATTCCAGTTTAGTCAGATTGAAAGAGGCAGTCAAGGATCAGAAAATAGAGGTTTTCTCCTAAGGATGAGATAGTGTATTGCGTTGTTAGGGTCGTCTTTATGTTCCTAGTGTAGATGACTTGACGCAATAAATTCTTGCAGAAGTGCATGGGGTTGCTCGGAGCCGACAGAATTCTTATGCTGATATGCACCAAAAGGATCTTGAGTTCAAGATTGGTCACTATGTCTATATAAAAATCTCTCCCGTGAAGTGAGTGAAGCGGTTCAACAAGAAGGGAAAATTTAGTCCCCGATATGTCGGTCCCTTTAAAATTCTCAATTATTTTGGTAAGGTAGCGTATGAGCTCGAGTTACCATCAGATCTAGCCGCAGTCTATCCAGTTTCGCATATCCCTTTTCTCAAGAAGTGCATAGGTAACACAACAGTTATAGTCCTAATTCAGAGCATAGATATTCAAAACAGATTTTCTTATGAAGAGATTTTAGTTGAAATTCTTGACTATCAGACTCGTAGACTGAGGAATAAAGAAGTCTTTCTAGTCAAAGTTCTTTGGTAGAATTAGTCCATTGAGGGAGCTACTTGGGAAGAAGAAGTAGACATGCGAACTAAGTATCCTCACCTCTTCTTTACTAACTCAGATCTAGCTCAAGGTAATAGTTCTCCTCAAGATTTTAAGTTTTATCTCCAGATCTCAGGTACAACTTGGTATCTAGTTCATATTCAGAATTCCATTATAATCTTGGTATTAAATACCATTGCATATTTAGTCATGCATTTATGTATAAGTTCAGTCATTAATCATGCATCAGATGTGCATTCTCATCGTGGGAAACTCAGTTTATCAGAACACTCAGTCATGCATTCATGAATCAGTTACACATGCATCAGATATGCATGCTCAGTACAGTGTATTCAGTTATCAGTCATGTCAGCCATAGAATTATGTTTTAGTTGCTCATGTTTAGTATGTATGTCAGTTATCCTTTCTCCCCTCTCAGTCAGTCTCATTTAAGGATGAATGTTTTAAGAGGTAGATATTGTAAGACCCCGCAAAACTTCTAAGCTTAATTCAGTCCTTTAAACTTGTCAAAGGGGTCCCAGACTTAGAAAATTCTAACCAAGTTCCCAGACTTAGCCCATTTTGGCCTTCAAAAGTTGTCAATCTCATCTCTCCATCTTAATTTCCTTTAGTTGAATGTATTTTTATTTATTTATTATTAGGAAGGTCAATAGGTATTTTCGGACAAGTTTTGGATTTTTTAGAACATGTTTAGATCATGTTCGGAGTCCCAAAATAGAGGACCAATGCGATCTTAGCGCGCCACATCTCCAATTGTATTTGTCAACATTTGTATAGGCTACCAAAGCCAAAACTCCTGAGTCTTGATGCGATCATGGCAAGAAGCATCGAGTATCACATCATAGCCATCAACGCACGGTGTCCCTTGTAGTGTTGGCACCCAGTTTTTTTCCAATAAATGACTGCGTCCTCAAGGGAAAAAGGGTCAATTTCTTACCTCTATATAAGTCACAAACACATAATTCAGCCCTATTTTACCCAAATTATAGTTGTTTCTCTCCATTAATCTCAATAGCAAGTTAGGGTTTTCAATTGGGGATTCAATTTCAAGAATTTCACCGTTAGTTTTCAAGAATCTTCCATTCAAGGTATGCATAGTGTTGATTTATTGATTCCTTTCATCCATAAAGTCCAAGAACCCTATTTCAAATTATAAATCATGATGTTTATGTTGTGGGTTGTTTTGTAACCATGTTTATCTAGTAGCACGATTCCCAAGTTTGAATCTTTACGTGTTTTTCATAAAACTATGTTAGCATATAAGTTAAAATTCATGAATTTAGTTGTTTATGATATGTAATTTGATGATTACACCTATGCCCTCAGTTGTGCATGTATGGTTCTTGATAAAATGCCTAAGAGGATGGAAATTAAGTATTCTTGCTCAATTGTGACCCATATGATAAATGTATGTCTTTTCCTTAAGTTCAAATGACTCCTACGCTATTGGGGTGCAATGTAGATGTTTTTTGGAATACTCATGATGTTAGAGTATGAAATTATGACATTGATTATATGCATTCCTACCATGTACAAGATTATAATAACCATGTATTTCATGAAATCCCCAACTTATTATATTATGGATTGTTGATGTTGGTTATATATTCAAGAACGTCATGCCTTGTCAGTTTCCTTCTATCGAGTCTTGGGGGTACTTATGCCCTACAAATTAGCTATACGCCTAGAGCCAGTGTCTTGTTTTCACAATACTCTCAGTCAATCCATGGTCAATAGAACTCAGTCAGTCATGTAACTCAGGAAAGCTCAGTAATTCAATAATCTTAGTAGCATTCCATCAGTCAAGGAAACTCAGTTAACTGAGTCCAGTTAATCATGTTCAATGTCTATTCATATGGGAGTAGACTTTAGCACTGAGGGAACCTAAGGATGGGAACTCACCTTCCAGTAGAGGGTGTGATTCTTAGAATAAATCCTTGCATTCTAGAACAATGTAGCCAGCGTAGGTTGAGACATCTAATCTACTAGTTGAGGGTTGATGAGGTGGCTTACCTACCAGAAGAGGTTTCCCACCATTCTCATTTGAGTACTTGCCAGTTGAGGGTCACTCATAGCTTATCCTTACTGGTGCTGCGGTATTGAAATCCTTCTATTTAGGTTTATAGATTGGACCTCAACTCAGCCATATTGCTTTATTTGGGCATGTTAGTTAGATGACTATTTCCCACAGTTGCCGTTTTAGTCTCAGTCTAAGTAATAAAACTCAGATAGTTCTACAAAAATTCAGGACTGCCCGATATAGTCAACTCAAAACAGTAATGAACTCAACTAGTTCCATCAGAACCTTGTCTGTTAGATACAGTCGCTCAGTATCAGTTATCAATAACTCATGTTATCATTATTTAGACTTAGTAGTCAGTATTATCACGAATTCAGTCACAGGCATTCATTCATGAGTATATTCCCATGTTCATGTTATATAGTCAATCAATATTGTTCATGTATTTGAACCCTTTGTATTCAACCTACCTCACATGCATACCAGTATATTCAATCGTACTGATTCCTTTGTGCTATGGTCTTTTATACTATAGGTTCAGAAGCACGAGCTTCAGAGCATCAGTAGCATTCCAGTCTCAGCAGTTAGAGTTAGCAGTGAGTCCTCATCCTTCAAGGACATGATCATTACCTTATTATTTAATTACTTAGTTTATATCAGTAGTTGGAGTTAGTTGGGAACATGTCCTATCAATTCCTTATGCAGATAGTTCAGTCCATTAGAGATTTTTCAGACTATAGTATGTTCAGACAGTTTATTTCAGTTCATATTTTGGTATTGATATACCATACTCTAAAATATTATGTTTTATCCGTTTTGAACCTAATGTCATGTTTCAGTCTATTATTTCCACATTTGACATGAGGTTATATAGTATATAGGTACAGATATCAATCATGGGTTAGCTTGTGGTCCTTCGGGGTCATGAGCACCATGTAGCATTCTGGGTACCAGATTCAGGGTGTTAAAGAAAATAAACCCAACATCAACTACACTCATCCTTGTGGATGCAAATGCCTTATCCACAATAATGGTAAGAATAATTTTGGAAAACTCAATCGACGAAGTGACGAAGGTATTTTCCTTGGGTATTCTCCCACTTTATGTGTTACAGAACCTATACATACTGTATTTGATGAATCTTATCACCCCTATATGTGTATTAATAATGATGAAGTATAGGTGAGTGATATACAATTTGAATAAAATGTTCGCACTACCTCTAAGCCATGACATGACAAAGTCGAGTATGCCCCCTCAAGAGTTGACTTCTCTATCAGAAATAGTGAAACTAAGTGTTCCAAGAAAATATTAAGCATTACCATCCTTCCAAATGAGTTCACCCTCAATAATATGGATGACGGGGTAGAAGCAAGAACATCATGAGAAAATAAGCACATATTGCCCTTATATCTCTAATTAAATAAAGATGGTATGACTATGATGAAACCTTTGCCACTATGACAAGGTTAGAATCAATTTAAATGTTATTATAAATTATTGATTTCAAATGTCTTAGGTCATTTCAAATGAATGTCAACAGTGCCTTCTTAAACAGTTTTATTCATGAGGATGTTTTCAACTTCCAGGATTTGAAAATCCGTCGTATTCAAAACTATGTTTTCAAACTATCAAAAGCACTCTACGGTCTCAAGCAAGCTCCAAAGTCTTGGAATGAGACATTGAGCATTTTCCTACTAAATAACAATTTTCAAGAAAATAAATTTGATAAAACTCTGGTCTGACAGAAGCTTGATTCAAATCTTCTTATTGTACAATCTTACATTGATGATATTATTCTAGATAGTTCTAACCTTTCTTTATGTGGGAATTTCGCTAGTCTCATGAAAGTTTTTTAGTCTAATGGGTACCCTAAGTTTTTAATACAACAAGAAGAAAACCTTAGTTGAATTTCCAACAACTGAAGCCAAATACACAACCGTTGGGAGTTGTTGTACTTAAATCATATGGATCATGCTTCAACTACATGATTTTAATATGTCACATGAATCTGTGCCTGCAATGTGTAACAACCCAGTGTTCTTTATCTATCTAAATATGTTATGCATCATTATATGGATAAGCACTTAGACGTCAAGCATATTTTATCTGTGATTGTGTAGTACGTGGTGATTTTATTTTGTTAACTCTAAAAATCAGCTTGATTCTAAAAATCAGCTTGATTTTTTTAATTTTTATGAGGAAAGATTTTTATTTCTACAAGAAAACCTTGGTACAATATATTTTGAAAGGTTTCTTTTTTGTCAAAGCTCAGAAAAATATATTTTGCTAAATCTCTAATGACTTCCAAAGATCCCTATTTTTAATACAAAAACTGTCGCCTACTCTCTAACCCCAGTCCTTTCCTTTTAAATCACCCCCTTTACACGCCACCTTTTTCTCTTGCATCATCATTATCATCTTTGTACCATCTCACTTCCCAACACTCCTCTTCCCTTTTATCTCCAACCCTAACCCCTGTACCTCCTCTTTAAGTTCTATCTCCTCACCTTTCTCCCCTTCTATACTCATCCATCCCTACCTTTTTACTATGAAAAATACCCGTTCAATGGCTAATCTCACCAAAACATATCGAAACTAAAATACCTGCAACTTCGACCCTATAATTCTCTTTGAATCCTCAAAAAAAGTCTCCTCTCACTCTCTCCAGTCAACTATGTCCAAAAAATGATCTTCTTCAAGTCCTATGGCATCCTCTAACAAATGACGATCCTCTAATCTAGAGTCTCTTTCTCCAAAGGACATGCATAAGTTCTGGACTCTTACTCACAAGGAAAAGTTTCTCACCTTCAAGAATCGGTCTATTGTTTCTGATAGAGTCATTAATCTCTCTCAACAAAAGAAGCCCCACCGCAATATTGGCCACTATCTCATAGATCAAGACTTGTTGATGATATTTTGCTTATGTGGCTTGCAAGTATTTGAAGACCCCATCCACATGTTTTACAGCAACTTCGTCTTTCCTTTGGCAGTGGGGAGTTAGAAACCCTGGTTCAAGGTACACATATTATTCTCAATGACTTTCTATTTGAGAAAATGGTTGCTACAAAATTCTCAAGTATTGTCCCATTTATGAACGGCACCTGGCCAGAGAATTTTGAAGTTAGTTTTGACAAAGCAAAGAAGGACGTCTCAGATCCTGACTCCAATAGCCCTACTTTTGGTCCTTTTTATGTCAGCTTTCAAAATAAAATCTTGGCCCATATCATTGCAACCACTTTGATTCCTCGAAAGAGATCTCCTAGTAATGTGATATACAGAGATGTATTTGTTCTGTATTTACTAATTAAGAAATACAAAATCAACTGGAGTACCTAGATTCATGAATATATGATAGAAAGTGCAACTAACTCCCATGCCTCAACAAGTTTGCCCTACTTTCTTTTCACTTAGATTCTTCATCACTATGGAGTTGACCTTTCATCCTGTCCAGTGGTAGAAGTCTCTTTCACTTATGACTTAAATACCTTTTTAAGCTTGGACTATGTTCTGATTAAAAAAAATGGTGTAAAAAGGAATCTGTCAAAAGTTGGCCTGACACATCCAGTATAAATAAATTTGTGCCTAATTCCATGTTCTGTGTAGATAATGAGATTGAAGAACTCAAAGGAAGGATCACCACCATTAAGGAAGGAATATCTAGCATCAAGGAGTCGATTGTCAAGCTGCTATAGCTGAACAAGGAGACCGGTACCAACATAGGCTAAGTGTGACTCTCCCTCAATGACTTCAAATAGGAAGGGGTGAAATTGTTTAATAGAATGTTCTCCCTGGTTTATTCCATCACGTCTGAATCCTCCTTGTCCTCCAATGAGATTGCAATCTTTGTTCAGAATTCTTACTCCAACTTCACCAAGAGTGTTGAGAAATCTTATGACCATTTTTGCTCTAAAATGCCCAACACCCTTACCTATTTCTTAGCCAAACAATGCTGAATTTTTTTATCTCATTCAAATCGGGGTCTGTCCCTTCTCATACATTGGGTCTGCTACTTCCTATCGTAACTTTTCATATCCCATATTCTATGTTTTGTTCTTGATTAGTTTCTACTCCTTGTTTTTTTGGTTGGTTTTTGCTTTGTTTTGTATTTGCTCTATCTTTTTTGATTATTTCAAAAGGGGGAGAATCCGTCAACAAGAAAGACGGAGATGGTTGACTATCACAACAAGAGAATTGACTATATCTACCAAGACAGAAAGATAGGAGCAGTAAGCCAACCATCTTAATAGGGAAGTTAACTAATATTTAAGTTTTTCATTATCAAAAGGGGGATATTGTTAGCCTCCTAAGTTCACATTTTAATAATGACAAACTAATGAATGGATCTTTGCAAGATAACAGAAGGAAGATACTGGAAGACTACTAATGATGAATGGATAAAAGAAGGAAGTAAGGAAGCTGACTTCAGGAATAGAAGGACATCAAATCAGGATTAGCAGCATCCAAGCAAATCAATCAAAATAAAGACAAATGAAAGGAGAATCTCAATCCCGAGAATCACAACAAATCAGATCAATCACAAAAATCTCAGTGCCTCAAATCATAGCAGAGCAAGATCAATCAAAACAAAGAAAAGATAACAGATATATCTGATATGGACATGACTAAAAGTCATAAATGGATATATCTGATAAGCAAATATCATACGACTATATTCCTCAATTAGGAAATTAATTCAAATACTTGGTTGAGAAGAAATCTCTTGGGTTGTCTTATGAAGAGTAGCAACTAAAGACTATAAAAGAAGTCTCATGAAGCTTTGTAAGATTTTAGTTTACAATTGTTGTATAAAGAGTATGATAGATTCAACTATTTTACACAAAGTGAAGCTGTGTCACAAGATCTGAAGAACAAAATAATTCTTTGGAACTTGTTTCCCATAATTGTACTCGAGCCCGACATTGAACTATCAAAGGAAACATTGAAACCTAAGGGGACTAGAAGTAGACACCATATTGGTGTTTCGAACTAGGATAAATTTCTATGTCTTTACCTTCCTTTTGATTATTTATTCGCTTAATTATTTCCAGTCTTATATATTTTGTAAAAAGTATTAATCTGCATGCGAGTTGACTGTGAGGACCAAGTAGTCAACTCACAGAAAATTTCCATTTCACCCCCTTTTGAATTTCAGGGTGCACTAATGCTAATTCTGCAGGCAATTCTAACTCATAGGCTACCTTGAAAAAAAGGCTAAAAATCCTATATGGGCGGACATAATGGAGAGTGAGTTTCCCCTTCTATCAAAATCTCTTCACCCCTTTTATGGGCGAAATTTTCAGATATGCAAAATCACCAACATCAAATTTAAGCTCTATTCTTCTCAAATCTACATAGGATTTCTGAAGACATTAGGCTATTTTTAGTCTTACTCGGATCAACTAAACTTTCTTCATTGCCTCATGTACTGCATTTAGCCCTACCAAAGCATCCTTACTAACCTCAAACCAACCAATCGGAGAACTATACCTCTTACTATAGAGAACCTCAAACACTGCCATCTAAATGTTGGAGTGATAACTATTATTGTAATAAAACTCAATAAAAGTCAAGTGGTCATCCCAACTACCCTTGAAATCGATAATACAAGTCCTTAACATATTGTCTAAAGTCAAAATAGTCCTCTCTTCCTAACCATCTATATGGGATAAAAAGTTATACAAAGATGGACTTAGATACTAAGACTTTTTCTGAAAATCCTTCCAAAAATAAAAGGTAAATTGAGTAACTCTATCTAAAATTATAGACAAAGGAACTCCATGCAACTTGTCCAGCTCCCTGAAATAGAGTCTAGAATAACCCTCTGATGAATTGAAGTATGGACTGGCAAGAAATGGGTTGACTTGTTCATTCCATCCACAATGAACCAAATTGAATCATGATGACGATGCATACGAGTTAATACTATGAAAAATCCATTTTCACTACCTCCCACTTCCAAGTGGGAATGATGAACTCTTGAAACGTACCGCTAGGACTTTGGTGCTCAACCTTCACATGCTGACAATTCAAACACTTAGCCATGAATTCCGCAATATCCTTTTTCATTCCATTCCACCAAAATAGACTTTCCATAAATCATGGTACATCTTAATGGCTCCCAGATGAATAGAATATCATGAACCATATGTTTTTTCTAATATTCACAGCCTTAAATCATCGAAACTCAGAACACATCACCTACCCTGACAAGGAAGCACACTATCTCTCCCTTGGGGGAGAACCTCAACTTTCTGATCTCGAACTGCCTCCTTCAACTTAACCAAGATAGGATCTATGTCTTGTTTTCCTTTACTTTAGAAACCTAAGATGATTTTGAACCATTCTTGACCCATATACTACCTTAAGCTGAATCAACTAACCTAAGACCCAATAGGAGAGCTGATGAACCTCTTGAACTATCTGTTACTTATATTCCTCCACATGAGAAACAATTCTTATAGACAGTCTACTAAGGGCATCGACCACCATATTGGCCTTACCCGGGTTATATATCGCACTCATATCATAGTATTTCAAAAATTCAAGCCACCTTCTCTGACAAAGATTTACATCCTTATGAGTGAGAACATACTATAAACTTTTATGATCTATGAACACATCAACATAAACCTCATAAAGGTAATTCCAAAAAATCTTTAAGACAAAAACAATTGCTGCCAACTCAAGATCATAAGTTGACTAATTCTTCTCATAGGATTTAAGCTGCCTAGAGACATAGCCTATAACCTTATCACACTGTATCAACAAAAAATCAAGATAAAATCTAGAAGAATCACAATAAACTATGAACCCATCTGAACCCTTTGGTAGAGTCAATACTGGATTGGAAGTTAGGTGAGTCTTCAACTCCTAAAAACTCTTCTCACATGAATCTGAACATTGAAACTTGACTCTCTTCTCAGTCTGTGTAGACATGGGAGAATCAATAGAAGAAAATCCATCAACAAACCATCGGTAGTAATTAGCTAAATTGAAGAAACTCCTAATATCTAACCGAGAGATGGGCATAGGACAGTTTCTTACAGCTTTGATCGTTTGAGGATTAACTTGAATGCCATCATCAAAAATTATATGACAAAAGACAACTATTAATCTCAACTAGAATTCAAACTTGCTAAATTTAACGAATAACTGGTGATCCTTAAGGGTCCGCAAAATAATTTTCAAATGGTTTGAATGATCACCTTTACTACGAGAATAGATGAGGATGTTATATATGAAGACTATGACGAACATGTCAAACTACTACTTGAACACCCTATTCATCAAGTCCATAAAAGCTAAGGGAGCATTTGTTAGTCCAAAAGACATAACTAAGAAATCAAAGTGACCATACCGAATTTTGAATATTGTTTTTGGGATGTCGCATTCTCTGACTCTAAGTTGATGATAGCCAGATCTGAGGTCTATCTTAGAAAAAAATATTTTTGCACCATATAGTTGGTCGAACAAGTTATCAATCCTAGGGAAAAGATACTTATTCTTAGTTATAATAATGTTCAATTGATGGTAGTTGATGAACATTTTGAGAGAACCATCTTTCTTGTGCAGGAAGAGAACTGGAGCACCCCATAGGGAAACACTGGGCCTGATAAAACCCTTATATAATAGATATTTCAACTATTCCTTCAATTAATTAAGCTCAGTTGGATCAATTCTATAAGGTAGAATTGAGATAGGCCGGGTATCTGAGAGGAGATCTATTCTGAAGTCAATTTTTCTCTTAGGAGGGACTCTGGGCAGATCTTCAAGAAATACTTTTGGAAACTCATTCACTATATGAACTGACTCAATACTCAAAATTCTGAAACTTGAGTCCTTGAATCGGATAAGACGGTAAATAAAACCCTTGGATATTATGTTTCTTTCCTTAAGATAGAAGAAAAATTGACCTATAGGCACTAAGGTACTACCCCTCTATTCTATGACAGGCTCATTAGGAAACTGGAAGTGGACTATTTTATTTCTACAGTCAACTAATTAATAACAAGAGTGGAGCCAATCTATGCAAAGAATGAGCATAAAAATTAGTTATCTCTAATTCAACAAGGTCAACTGAGCTATCTTTTTGAGACACTATAACTGGGCGATTTCTATATACCCATCTAGCTATAATAGAATTATCCACTTGGTAGACACTGAGAAGAGTTCTACTAAAATGTCATGACTGATGCCGC
Source organism: Capsicum baccatum var. pendulum (assembly GCA_030864225.1). NCBI lineage: Eukaryota > Viridiplantae > Streptophyta > Magnoliopsida > Solanales > Solanaceae > Capsicum > Capsicum baccatum. The sequence goes on along the minus strand of CM061558.1, from coordinate 164,669,242 downwards.
AGTCTATGGTAATATAAAGAGTCACAAAATAAAGTAAAGCTTTGGGGTCTAATAATGCATAAACATAAAGATGGAAAACTTGTAACGTACCCCTAACCACATCAGGAGAACTTTCCTAACCACTTTAAGTCTTGTGGGCAGTGAGTAGATTTTGACGCTACCAACTGGTGGAATTGGAGGTGGCGCCCTGTTGAAGATTATTTCTTCCTCGACGGGTAACTAAAATACATTTCCTTATTCTATAGCCTGGCTTGCCACACCTAAAACATGCATCACTGTATTCCCTACACTCACCCTGGTGTTTCTCGCCATACCTCTTACATACTGGGTTTCTCCAACCACTATTCATGATACCTTGGGACTTAGAGCTTGGCGCTCTATCTGGATTGTCATGTTTGATGTTAGGAACTACCACACTAGATGATGCTGCTGCTGGATCTAAAAACTTTTGGTAGAACTATGAATGATTCTCGCTATTTGACCTTTGCTATGAGATGTTGAAGCTATCGGTTCTAGACCTCTTATTTTCTCTTTTCTTCTTATAAAGATTCTCCTCCTCAATCTATTGAGCATGAACCATCAACGTAGAAAGGTCTATCTCCAAGATTAAACATCTTTTTCCTGTACTCCTGGACTATATCATCTGACACAACAGACACAAACATGCTTATTCTAGACCTAGAACCAGCCACTATAGATGAATCATACCTTGCCAACTAAGTAAACTTCAGTGATGACTCTTTCACACTTATGTTACCTTGCTTTAGATTTAAAAATGCCTGCACCTTGGCCTCTCTTAACTCAATTTGAAATAATCTATCTAAAAAAGTTATAGCAAACTCATCCCACCATACAGGCCCTGCCTCAATACTGTTGTCCTCCTTTCACTTCTTGAACTAAGTATTAGCCACTCCTTAAAGTCGGTAAGCATATAAGTCATCACTCTCACTAGCAGTAACACCCATGATATCTGTCAGTTTTTGGACACCATCAAGGAACTCTTGTGGATGCTCCTTACACTTAGATCCAAAGAAAAATAGAGGATTTATTTGAGTAAGGTCTCAGATCTAGCTACTGTTGTGATCACTAAAGGATTGGATGGTTCAACAAATGCTAGTTATTCTGAGAAGCCATAGTCTGGGATAAAATTGTGAAAGTGGTCCTAAATTCATCATGAGAGTCATATTCATTTAGAGGTTCTTCCTAAATAGGTGGTGGTGTGGGCTGATCCCCATTCCATATGGGACACATTTTCTGTAAATGCATAAAGGGCGAGTTAGAAAAAGGAAATGCAAAACAACATACACTCTTTTGCATGCTATCATCACTGAAAGAAGGGAAACTTTACTAAATGTCTCATAGCCTTTTTCCCATAAGTGTTGCATGCTTCACACCTATGCAAAAGAATCTACTTAATATCTTTCAGATACCCTAAGATACTTTAGATCTTGGGCTCTGATACCATTTTTGTCATGATCTGAGACTACCCCTAGTCGTTACATGGTGCTTAAGGCTACAAGTGACCCCAAGATAACCTATTATTTGGACCATGCTTTAAAGTCTGAATGGAAAGAAATACTACGCGGAAGTCATTGATGAAAATATCTAAACATCAAAACAATAAGTAAGGTGATGAATTGTCATTATTGAAAACACACTAACTGTCTAACTGTCTAAAAGCCTCTAAACATGATAAGTTGTTGGGACTAGTGACCAACTAACTTCGAATACTAAAGTAACATGAAACAAGGTACAAGAAATCATGAAAAATAATATGTATTATCCTTGAATGACGAGGACTCACCAAAGTTACAGCTAAGTGATATAGGGAAAACTACGTGTGATATGCTAATTGAACGTCTAAACATATATTGTGAAATCAATATAGCTCAAAAGAGCGTATGTGGTTAGTAATTTGAATGTAATGGAATGTGAGATGGGACAAACTAAAATACTTATAACTAGTGAGGATGAATGCATGAATATGCAAAACGAATGCAAGAGCAAGGGTGTCAAACCTAAACTGATGGGTGCCTTCTCATAACCTACACTGGCTATGTAGTTTTAGAACTTAAGGAATGATACTAATGACTCTTCATAACTGATAGGGGAGCCACCATCCCCGCATTCATTCGGTGCTAAGTTTTACTACCAAATGAACTAGCGCCAAAGCATAAACTGGTACGTGTACTCTAACTGATATCTCAAGTCATATTATTTTGAAAATAATAGTGCATGTATAATTGGAAGTATTTAAAACTATGTAAACTAATCATAATTAGGGAATTTTCATTAATAAAGACCAAAAATTCAACAACTGATAAATGCTCAACAAGAATATGATAATCTAAATATAAAGATACAAACATGATCTGAATGACTTGTAACATGAAAATATAAAAAAGGCATAAATATCTAGGTAGCGGGTAATCATAACACACAAACACTAATAATAAAGTTAAACATGATAATTTCAAAGCAATGACATGATAAGAAATTTCATGACTTAAACTCAAAAACCCAACAATTTCATTAATATAACAAGTTATCATGATTAGGGTATGATGAATACTTGAAATTATGAGGAAACACTTATTCATGGTCAAATTCAAGAATTACATGGAGAGATCATGGAATTTATGATTTTCATGGATCCCTAGTTTATGGAACTCATAAAAATATGTGAATAGAAATTGTAATTTTAGGCATGAGGATAAAAGAAGATCCTCATTTAAAAACCACATACCTGAATTCCTTGTCTTCTTGAAGGGAACTTGGATTTGAGACCTTGGGAGGGTAAATTCTTAAAAGCAGCCTTTGCTTTTATTCAAGAGAGTGGAAGAGGGATAAATGATGTTAACTGATTGAAGAGGGGGCAAATTATGCTTATTTGGGGTAATTGGGTGTTTAAAGAATAGGGAAAGACTAAAAATCCCTTACCTATTAAGTTACTGCATGACTTTTACCTATCAGTATGGCATGATGCCTATTGCAGAGGACGATCTCCGTAACATATTGCCTATCACGGAGGGTAACCTCCGTGACATGCTGCGCATCGTGGAGGCATGCTGCCTCCATACCATGCTGCCTGTCGTAGAAGATGGCTTTTATGAAATGGAAAAATTGTGGAGGCACACTGCCTCTATGGTCCAAAATTACCCAAACCTCCTCCAAAAATTTCAAAACTATCTTGGATGACCCTTTTAACAATCCTAAACACATTCCAACTTAAAAATCAATATTTTAAACATGGAAAGGCCAAAAATAAAATTCTCTTCATTTTGAGGGTGTCACAAAGGACTTGTCACTTACCTCTAATGTATAATAGTCTCTTTGGGGCCATTAAACATTTGATGAATAACTAAAAACTTGTATAAGATGTTGCGGGGTATTACACAATGATAGTCACTAATTAATTTAAAATAGTAATAAATTATAAATATCCAAATATTTTTACAAAAATGTATAATTACAAATAACTTGCGTTAAAATTGAATAAAACATGTAAGAAATAAATTTTTGACTTTTTAATAAGTAAAAAGCACAAAAATGTTTATTTTGAAAAATTATAAGGTCAAAATTGGGTGTCAACAACTGCTCCTTCTTCATTGGATGGCGATGAAAGAATCTATGAATGAAGAAGTTGACAAGTAGCCATTTTTGGCTAGATGTAGAAGGGAAAAAAATGACAAATGCACATAATAGTGTTAAATATTAGTAGATTTATGGAAATGCTCTCTTTCCGTTGGAATTGATGTACTGTCTTTGATAAAAGGTGAATGATTTTATGAGGCTAAAATATTCTCAGACCTTCTACTTTACTTTTGAAATTACCTTAGTGTCTAAAGTAGTAGACTCTGGGACTAAAGACTGTGTACCTGTTTAAACAAGGTAGTGGGTGAACTTGTCTCATTGAAGGGCGAAAACCCAACATGAACTTGATATATTATTTGAAAGGGTGACGACCCAATTTGTCTCATTGAAAGAAGAGCATCCTAACTCAAACATAATATGCTACATTGACTGAGGTGGTGACCTAACTTGTCTCATTGAATGGTGGACGACCTAGATTGATCTTGATATGACATTTGAACTAGTGGCAATATAACTTGTCCCATTGAAAGATAGACAACCCATATTGAATCGAATATGCTATTTGAATGGGTGAAAATAAAAATTTTCTTATTGAAAGACAAATGGCCTATATAAAACTTTATATGTCATCTGAATGAGTGAAAACCCAACTTTCCTCACTAAAAAGAAAACAACCATTTTTGAATTTAATATGTCAGTTGAATGGGTGACAACCCAACATGTTTCATTGAAAAAAAAACTCTTTCTTGAACATGATATGTCATTTGAATATGTGACAATCCAAGTTGTCTTGTTAAAAAATAGACGTCCCATTATAATATGCCTCTTTAAACTGGGTGACTTCCCAATATGTATCATAATCACCTGCTCTACACAAACAAATGAAATGTAAGTCCAATTAAGATAAATAATGAGATAACTTTTACAATTTATTTGTTTTTAATGCTTTCTAATTTATAAGAATTAGTCACTTCATTGGCCTTTAATGGTTATATGGGTACCCAAAGGACGAAGAGATGAACATTTGTTGTCACAACCATTCTTTTAGTCCTAAAATCTCGAAGAAAATGGATCATACCTTATGAAACATGCAACTTTGAATAGGATGACTTCCTAATATCTCTTAGCAAATGTAGTAAGTCACAACAAAAGAGGTGACGCTCCAACATAACATGTCTCAAACATATGAGTGTTGATCTAATGAAAAAGGTCACAAATATAGGAGTGAAAATCAAACATGTCATAAATATAAAAGTAATAATCCAATGAAACATGCCATGAATACAAGAGTGATGATCCAACATACATGTCACAAATATAGAAGTGACGATCCAACATAATATGTCACAAATATAGGAGTAACAATTTAACATGTCTCAAATTAGAGGTGACAATCTAATAAAGAATAACATATCACTTTGACAAATGAATGACCAGAATTAAGAAAACAAAACCTATCAAATAAAATCTGACTATTAAAAGACCAACGAGTCACTTAACTAGTTATTCAAAGGTGGTTCTTTCCCTAATTTCATTTTTGAAAAATGAGAGAAGAGAATCAAATCTCGACTACAATTACTAAAAACAATTCACATAGCATAGAAAATTCTCTTTTGTTCCTCTTTAAATTGAGTTCAACTTTGAGATATTTCCTACAGCTTTAAGTGGTACCTCAAATAAACCTAAGTGTCGACAAGTTTTGTTCATCTTGCTTCAAACAAAGGTTTTTAACTTGTATTATCCTCATGTCTTAAGTGTCCTCTCCACAAAGAAAGTCCTCATTTATGCACTTGCAAAATATTTTGATTTTAGGACATTATGATAATAATCTCACACTCAAAAGAATGTCCAAAGCATGATATTGTGATACTATAGGCTTGGCCCTCATATAAACCTATATTAATATGAGAATATTTGAAATGAGATCGTGTAGAGCTTTCTATTGGCTTGTAATATAGGCTTGGTGATAGGAAGGATATTCATTTGGAATAGAACTAACTTACTTCTTTCTTGAGCATCAAACTACACTTGTACCTTTGACAATTGCTTTACTCCTTCAGGGTTAGTGGTATAGATTGCGCACATTTTACCCTCTTCATAACCCACTATGTGGGAATATACTGGGTTTGTTGTTGTTGTTGTTGATATACTTTGTTGTCCCTTTTTTTTGACTTCTTTTGAACTTTCATTCGCTGTAGAATTCTCCTTTTATTCTGATGTTTTTTCTTTTGAATGTCTTCTTTTTATTTTTCTAAGAGTTTTCTCCCTTGTTTATTTGAGATTTCTCCTTATCTTGACTTTATGGGGGAGCTTTTGACTCTTCTTCTTTCTTTTGAAGTCTCTTTTACATTCTTTACTTTAAAGGACTTTGCGTCGCTTGGCAATTACATCGATAAATTTGAATCTTCTTCTGTAATTTGTATATCTTTAGAACATTCAAAAAGGTTGGTACAAGAGAGGAATAGTACTATAAGCACTTAGAAGGGTATAGAGTAGGATGTAGTTGTCCAAAAATGATGCTTCAAGATCAAAGAGGGACATACTAGAGATTAATTTCATTTAGTAGGCATTAAAAAACACAAATAGGTCAAAAAAGACCAACGATCCTTTCTCAAATCAAACGTTACTAAAAATTTTGCCTTAGCAAATGTTTAAACTAAGTTCTGGATCAATGGTGCAATGCATTTGAATGTAATCAAAAACTCACCACACAGAGCACATGAAACAATAAGTCTGGGTTCATTCTTACCTCAGATGTATGCCAGAGAACCTTTTTCATGTGGCACAAAAGTATGAATAAGAGGTAGAAAAAGAACCTAAGATTCACCACGAAATTGATCTTCTGAATCATATTAATTATTTGCACATTCTAGTTGTGTTGGCATCATCCAAGTCAAAGACTTGATTCTAAAAAAGTATAATTATTATTATCTTATTTTAAAAATAAGGAGTATCAAACCTGAGAAGGGACTTTTATATATCTCAGTACAAAGGATGATAATCAGGTATGCATAGTTCATGCAGATATGATATGTAATATCTGCACCAAAATAATGCAAAGGTATAGGCAAACTCGAAGTGGTGATTCATATGTCCATTGTTAGATGACATCTTTAGCTAGAGATTCTCTTAATTATCTATGAAAGAATTCATTACTTTGATCACCTCTCGTTGATTATAGAGATGACATATGTCATGGCCTATTGATTATTTAAGAGAACCTTTGTTTTTGTGTCCTCTTTCAAGATACTTTATAGAAATATGGGGTTTTGAGATTATCTATTGAAACTGCATAGTATTGTAACTATCATCGATCATTGATAGGTACAATTTTCCTACAATTATATGAAGGGAATAGTAAAAGGAAGGAATTCAAGAAAATATAATAAATGAGAGAGTGAATTAGATAGTAGAACACTCCCCTAATTTGCCTTCCACATTGGATATTGTGCTTCATGGAGTCTGAGGCCAAGTGTGGCTCAATACTTAATGTGCAAGATTGGTGGAGTTTTATCACAACCCAAACCAGGGCCTGACCGTGATGGGTATCTCAAGTACCATATTGATCGGAGATCACCCTTGCAACTAACAAACTAAACACAACATTCCCCAATGTCGGATGAATTTCGAACATATAACATTATAACACACAACAAGCTTAAATGAAATCAAAACAAGTCTATAACCGACAATAGATGATCGGCTAACTAACTGAACAATATTTCCCACTATCTAACGTAATCCAAACAAAGAACCATAACCAGTCTTGGTTAGGATATGTCCCCAACTATAACAAATAACAATGAGAATGAAAATTATAATGTTAATGATAATGAAAATAACTATCAACTCAAATATAAGAATTAAAACTGGTGAAATTCCTAAGCCTTCTGGGGAATGAAAGATCACCACTTCACCACAACAACACAAACCAATGGATCGATCTAATCGACCTAACTCTGCATAGGAAAAGTAGAAGAAGCTCTAGTACCTGTATCGCATAAGGATATAACGTTCGGAGATGGTTAATAGGGTGAACACTAGAATGTAACTCAGGGATAAGGATAACATAATGCCATGATCAATAGTTCAAATTCAATCAAAATCAATGCCCATAATCAAATGCATATACATATAGATATATCACATGCGCGGATAGGGAACAAGACATAACATACACTTTAAAACTTTAGCCTGGATTGTGTATCTCAACCGTTATAACATGTATCCACAAGCTATATGGGACCCATCTCTCACCCTTTGGTCGGGCCCTAACGTGTGTAGCCATACGAATCAAAGAGTAATCTCATATATATGCACGGGGGACTTAAACCTCGCAATCATATACTAAGGTGACTTAAGCAAGTTTACATAAGAACCCAATTATGTAACGATGTGTGGAGGACTCAAACTCCCTAATTATGTAATAATAATGGGGGGGACTCAAACCTCCCTTGTAGCTTTGACTCCCTTGTCGGAAAATATGATTTTCAGTATCAGTTACTCAGACCGCAGCTTTCACAATACAAATACACAATCCTTATTAAATCCCAATAAAAAACATTCATCACACATTTCTATTTATTGAACCATATTTAACATGACGACATACATTGTTAGTATTGTCATACCAACAACACTTATAAGGTAATAACAACGTGCAAAAATAATTACATCACTTAGGGAAATTCACGAACCCCTTGGTTCAATCATAAGAATTTCCACATTTCACACAATTCAAAAGCATATTTACAATATGGGGTTGGGGTCATAATCACTTCAAAAGTCACAGGTTTGCAAAAGTCATAATTTCCTAGTTCATTCACCATGCCCATGCACCCATAAGTTCAAAACCATAATTAAACCTTGAATAATCATACGTAATCCATGGGAAACATTGTTGAACAACAAACATTCACACGCCTTAAACCCTTGTTTTAAAATCAACATAAATATCTCATTAACCACACTTAAAACCTCTCCCCAGTAAGCGTTGCAAAAATGGGTGTGTGGGAGAACAAAATTGAGCATCAAGGTTAAAACACTTGCTTTTAACAAATTTAAAATGAGGGAAGAGTAACATTCCTAAAATAACAAGTTTCACGAAAAGAATTCAACCCTTAAGCCCTTGGATGACCGACTTTTTGGAAACCAAAAGTATGGCTACTTGAAGGATATGAAAAGAGCTTTTAGAAAGTGTTTTAGTGAGTTAACAATGATAATGGGATCTCCAAAGTGGTTTTAAGTCACAAGGTTACAATTGGGGTAGGGAAATTTCCAAAGTGCCCTTAATGGATAGACTAAAAAATTATCGCAAGTGACTACACATCACTAAATGCCTTGTATGGACACATTATGACTTACCACCCTAAGCCATAACCAAGAGAGTCTTTGGGAAACCTAAACACTATTGACCCTACAACTTAACTGGTACCACTCATCATTGGACCCTAGGACGCATAGTGTCAAGTTGTAATCAACATAGGACCCAATTGGGTAAGCATTGGACATCTATGATTTTCACCCAACAACTCATAACAAGTCCTTATGACTCATAGTGAGTGACTCGTACATAGGGCAAAACCTTGCCACTTAATTTCTGATTTAGTTATGATTCAATCCTAATGACTTGTTAAGGGTCTTTAAGACTAATGTACCCTAGTCGTACCTCAGATAGTAACTCAAACACCATTCACTGGACACCTTATGAATAGGGTCTCCTGACCCATCAAGACACCCTACGACATATAGGGTGAGTCATAGTTAGGATAGTGAGGATAAAATTGTATAAATTTTCAAGGACCAATAACATAGGCATTATATACACCCCCCTTAGGATCATTCATCCTCGAATGATAGAACAAGGAATTTATTATCACTATTTGACTTTCCATACCCCTACTCTTATCTTTAACAAATATGAAACAAATATGCCAAGGAAATCACCAATTTCTTTAACGAAGTCAGAAAATAAAGATGTTAAGGAATACACAAACCTCAAGCACGATTATTTGGAATGGGAATTAGGAATAGATACTTAGACTTCATCTCTTCTTTAGCTTCCAAAGTAGCTTCCCCAACCTTTCATTTCCTATAAAGAACCTTTACCAATGCCACCTTCTTGGTCCATAACCAACGAATTTTTGATCCAGAATCTCAACCGAGACCTCCCCATAGGAAAAAAAATCTGAAATACCTACCTCATCCAAAGAAACAACCATCGAAGGATCACCCACGCACTTTCTCAACATCTAAACATGAAACACCGGATGAATGAAGCTCAACCTAAAAAGAAACTCTATTTGATAAGTGACATTACTAAATTTTATTCAAACCAAGTACAAACCAACATAATAGGGATTGAGCTTCCCCTTCTTAACAACCTGCATCACTCTCTTCATAGGGGATACCTTCAAAAACATCCAAAAACTGACATGGAACTCCTACTCTCTACACCTTACATTTGCATAGGACTTTTGGTAACTTTAGTATTAACTATAAGTAGCCAGGACATAACCTCTAACTATCCCAAATCCATACAACTGAATAAAGAAAAAAAATAAGATACTACTAAAACAATATGACTGACTCGAGCCCTTGAATCAAGAGGACTCATCACCTGCTGACTGGAAGCTGGAAGCTATCTAAATATGGTATGCATGCTACAACTAATCTGATACCTACATTATGAGATAATATAGCACATAGATATATATATGTGGATCAGTACTTTGAGGATATACTGAGTATATGGGTGTGAATGCATAAGTAAAAACATCATCTCATCATCATAATTTGGAAAACAATGCATGCTAAAGGTAAATGACTTATATAAGCTAGAATATCTAAAATACTAAAAATAATAATCATAAGAAGCAAATCATGATTTATAAGTCTAGTGAGTCTTAACATTTAGTTCTAAAAGTTATGCTTGTATTCTCCCTTTAAATCATACTGTCTAAGTGTAGAAAGGACTCACTCTTAAATCTGGAATCTAAAAGCTGAAATCTGAAGCTAATATCCTTTTGTAAAGAATAATTTGAGTAAAACTGTGATCCTTTACACTTAGTTTTCTAAAAGCTTGTCGTTTCTTTCTTTTACTATTAAGGAGAATACTTTATCTTAAAAATCATTGCTATTAGGCTTTTGAACCTTTAGGGAGATTTTTCAAAGCTTTTATTTACTAGTTGGGAAAAATACTATAAAATTGTTCTAAAAATCTTTACTGTTAGGCCTTGAAACTTTAGGGAGCTTTAGAAATTTTGTAACTTAGGGACTTTGGGAGTTTCTTATAACCGACCTAAATCATGTGAGCTAAGATGGAGTCCAATGTATTGCCCACATTGGGGAGAGATATTCTATCCTTGCCATCAGAATATAAACTTCACTTAAGAGATTACTATCTTAGCCCACTATGGGTGGTTAAAATCTATGGTGGCTCATAGTTCTGGGTTATAAGACCTTGGAATCATATCCAACTCAGCGCTAAATACTAGTCCCAGACTTATTACTCAGAACTTTTAGGAAATCCTCCTTAAAATAGTATAAGGGTTAGTAATTAAAACCAAATATGCTTCTCTTTGTTTTAAATCATAAACCATAGGAATAATGTTGATTCCTATCTTAGCTTAGGATCAAAATATCAATCTTTACATTTGAAAGAAGTAATCACAACTTGTCAATAGGACTTGAGATTATAATCTCTTTATAAAATCATCAATAGTAATTAGATCTCAAAATATAAAGCTTTAATGCATCAATAATTACATCAATAATCAGATTTAAACTTCATGCTCAATAATCATATTTTTGTAGATGATGTATTTTTGATTGATGAGTCATGTCGAGGTGTTAATGATAAATTAGAAGTTTGGAGACAATCCCTAGAATCTAAAGGATTTAGATTGAGTAGGACCAAGACAGAGTAGTTGGAGTACAATTTTAGTGATTTGAGGTGAGAAGAAGAGGAGATAGTGAAGTTGGATATGCAAGTGGTTTGTAAGAAGGATAGTTTCAGGTATCTTGGGTCTATGATTTATGGGGATAGAGAGATTGATATGGATGTCTCTCACAGTATTGGGGTAGGTTGGATGAAATAGAGGCTTTTTTCAGAGATTTTATACAATAAGAAGGTGCCCCTCAAGCTCAAAAGAAAATTTTATAAAGCTACAATCCGACGACTATGTTGTATGGAGTGGAGTATTGGCCTGTTAAGAACTCTCATGTCTAAAAGTTAAAGGTGGTGAAAATAAAGATGTTGCATTGGATGTGTGGATTCACGAGGGCTGACAGGGTTAGGAATGAGATTAGTTAGGAGAAGGTGGGAATGGTATCGATGGAAGATATGATGCAGAAAGTAAGGTCGAGATACTTATGTCATGTGATGAGAAGGAGAACGGATGCCCCAATTCATAGGTGTGAGAGGTTAGCCTTGGATGGTTTTAACAGGGGGATGGGTATACCGAAGTACTAGAGAGAAGTAATTAGACATGACATGTAGCAGTTACAACTTTCTGAGGACATGACCCTTAATACAAAAGTATAGAGGAAGAGCACTAAGGTAGAAGGCTAAGGTGGGTGGTCGAGTTGTAGTCCGTAGTTAGAAGGGTTTGGTGTAGCTTGGTTGGTAGGTCTAGGGGTGGGGGAGGGGGGTCCATTGTCTTTTTGTGTACTTTATTATTGTGTTATTTTATTCCTGTTGCATGTTTTTGATGTTTTTGTCCTTTGTCGTTTTGTCTTGAGCCGAGGGTATATCCAAAAAAACCTCTCTACTTCCCAGAGGTAGTGGTATGGATTGTGTATATTTTACCCTTCCTAGATCCCACTAGGTGGGAATATACTCGCTTTGTTGTTGTTGTTTGTTTTACTCAATATTCATCTTAAAAGCTTTCAACAATCTCAGTCAAGATAATGGTATATAACTCATAATACGAATCTTATAATAGAAAACATTCATATATGAAATTTCTTGCAATTGGAACCTTAAATATCATAATAATGTCATAAACTAAAATAATGAGGATTTGGGTATCAACCCTAACTTAAATTTCATGGGAAATCATAGAATATTCAGAAAAATTGAAATCATAATTAAGTTTTGGGCACAAGGATGGAAGATTTATCCTTATTCCGAACCTGACATATCTTGGATGATAAAATTGATGAACAAGTTTATTTTTGGGATTCTATTTGTGCTCTTTAATGATGATTTTTGGTGTTCTTGAATTGGGAACTTTGAATCCTGAATTGATTTAGGAAAAGAATGGTAGAATCTTGGGGATTCTTGAAGTTGAATGATGAATCTTAGTGTTTTTTTGAGAGAAATTTTGTTGAACATAAGCATAGAAGGCTTGTAATAGGGTTAAATTGTGTGGTTGGACAGATTTGGGGGCTTCGGAATTAACCAAAACACCTCCTTGAGCTTTTAAACTATACTGGAAAAGAAGTAAAAATCCCAATTTGGCTGGCAATCGCGATGCTCCATAATCATAGTAGCTCACTGGAAAAAATATGAGTGGGAACTAGGCTTTCTCCATGATGCGAAGCTATCATGGTGCCCTATCGTTTTTCTATTTTATCCACTGGTGCGACGCGCTACAATCGCGTAGGCTTGCTGAAAATTGACAAATGTGAAATGGGACTTCTCTGCGATTTGATGGAATCGTGGAATATCACTTGAATTTGACAACTGCAAATTTGCTTAGCTCCACGATGCGCTGGGAGTCTAGGTGAAACACTGTCAACTTAAAAATCCCATAAATCCTTCACCGAGTGTCGAATTTGGGCGAATTTGTTATCGATGGAAAACTTATTCAAATTCCCATACCCATGCACCCACAAGTTCAAAACCATAATGAAAGCATGAATAATCATATGTAATCCATGGAAAACACTGTTCAACAACAAACATTTACAAACCTTAAACCCTTGTTTCAAAACCAACATAAATATCTCATGAACCATACTTAAAACCTCCCCCGGCTATCCTTGCAAAAATGGGTGTGTGGGAGAACAAAACTGAGCATCAAGGTTAAAACACATGCTTTTAACAAATTAAGAATGAGGGAAGAGTAACATGCCTAAAATAACAAGTACCCCAATTGAAAATTCCCCATGGAATAAATATTATTCATTTTTAAAGCTATCCCTTAACATTTTAGGAACAAATTTAATCTAGAAAAGTTTGGGGTATTACAGTACACCAATTAGATATGATGGAAACTGTAGTACCATGAAATTTTATGGTCTCCTTAGTGAACAACTTGGAATAATCCTCAGAAGAGAAATTATTCGTCATTGGCAATAAGTGAGCTGACTTAGTCACCCTATCCACAGTGACTCAAATCAAATCAAATTGCTAGGGAAACCGCGAAAGACCCATAACAAAATCCATATTATTTATCTCACATTTTAACACCGATAGTTCAATCTCCTGAGTCAACCTTCCAAGCCTTAAGTTCTTTACTTTCACTTGCAAGAAAACCTGACACTTAGCAATAAATTAGCCATATCCCGCTTCATATTATTACACCAATAAATATCCTTAAGATCAGGTTATATTTTTCTTGAACTAGGATGAATAGTATAATGCGACTCATGAGTTTCCACAAAATTCTTCCTCACAACCCATAAACATCGGAAACACATAATCTACCTTGGTACCTCATGATACCATAACCACCAATCAAAAAAACCATCTCTACCTACATCCTTCTTAATTTGCATTAAAATATGATCCAATAGTTGTTTCACCTTTACTTCAGCACCAAGAGATAACCTTTCCTCCTCTTGAACAATCATCCCACCATTCTTAGATCTAAGAGAAGAACTCTGAGATTAGCCACAAAATAAATATCCTTAACCAAATCCCTCTTCTCCTTATCCACACGAGACAAGCTTCCCATGGACAACCTGCTAAGCGCATCATCAACCACTTTAGCTTTACTTAGATGATAGTGAAGACTCATGTCATAGTCCTTGGGAAACTCAAGCTATCTGCTTTGCTTAACATTCTATTTCTTCTGGATGAACATATATTGTAGGCTTTATGATCAAAATAAATATCAACATAGACCCCATACAAATAATGTTGCTAAATCTTTAATGCAAAACACCAGTGCTAACAATTCTAAATAATAGGTTCGATACTTCTTATAATGAACTTTCAACTGTCTAGAAGCATAAGCAACCACTTTTTCATACTGCATCAACACACAACGCAGTCCCATCCAGGATGAATCGCAATAGACAACAAAACCATCAGTGCCCTCCGGTAGAGTTAATACTGGAGCCAAAGTCAACTTATCCTTCAGCTTCTCAAAACTACCTTTATAAGCATCACACCACAAGAATACCACCTATATTTGATTAAAACTAATCAATGGGGTAGCAATAAAAGAAAAAATTTCCACAAAACTTTTATAATAACTGGCTAAACCTAAGAAGCTTTGAATGTCGGATGGAGTCGTGGGTCTAGGCCACTTTTTAAAAATCTTAACCTTCTATGGATCCACCATGATCCCTTCACTAGAAGCAACATGAACCTAATAAGTCACAACATTCAGACAGAATTCACTCTTAGAGAACTTTGCATACAAATATTGATCTTTTAAGGTATACAATACAAGGCAGAGATGATCAGCATGATTCGCCTCACTCCTAGAATATATAAAAATATCATTAATAAAGACAATCACGAACAATTCTAAGACCTAACGAAAGCGCAATTCATAAGATCCATAAATGCTACTGGGGCATTAGTCAAACTGAAGGATATCACCAAATAATCAAAGTGACCATACTGTATTCGAAAAAAAGTCTTAGGGATATCCACCTTTCTAATCTTCAACTGATGGTAACCCGACCGAAGAGCAATCTTAGAAAAAAACTTGGAGTCATGGAGCTGATTAAAAAAATTATTAATCCTTGGAAGTGGGTACTTATTCTTCACGATCACCTTATTCAATTGGCGATAGTCAATACACATCCAAAGGGAACCATCCTTTTTATGCACGAAGAGAATAGGAGCATCCCACAGAGACACATTAGGGAGAATAAAACCCTTATCAAAAGATCTCTCAACTGTTCCTTGAGCTCCTTCAATTTAGTCGAAATCATGCTATAAGGAGGGATAGGAATAGAATGAGTGTCCTAAAGAAGATAAATCCCAAAATCAATTTTCCTATTAAAGGAACACCAAGAAGATTATTTAGGAATACCTTGGGAAATTTATAGACCACAGGGACAGTCTGTAAAGAAGGACCTTCAAATCCAGAATCCTTAACATGTACTAAGTAATAGAGTTACCCTTTAGAAACCAATTTCTAGGTTCAAAGATATGAAATGAACCTTTCCTTAGGTACTAGGGAACTACCTTACCCCTCAATTACTAGCTCATTTGGGAAATGAAAACTGACCCTTCGGGTTTGACAATCAAGAGATGCATAGCATGAATGCAACCAATAAATCTCAAAAATCATATCAAATTCTAACATATCCAACTCTATTAGATCCACTAAGGTTTCGCTACCATGGATTGACAACACATAACCTTGAGACCCTTTTAGCCACAATAGAGTCACCAATCGAGGTGGACATAGTAAAGGGATCCAAAATATACTCAGGGTCAAAACCAAAATGAATTTCCATGTAAGGGGACATATAAGAGAGAGTAGACCTAGGATCAAGTAGAAAATATACATAACGAGAAAAAAATTGAGTATACTAGTAGCAACATTGGGGGAAGCCTCAGACTACTAGCAAATGGCAAGAGCATACAGACAGTTCTGACAAGTGGCGTAGCCAGAAGAAAAAGTATACCTTTTAGTACTGGAGCTAATAAAGTAGCAAAAATAATCTTATTTTCCCCAAAAGAACTCAGAGAAGGACAATCCCTCCGAAGATGACCTGTCTGACAACATTTAAAGCACTTATTCCTCCCTTCATTGCAAAAACCATGATGCACTTTGCCACATAATCTACAAGGAGGATATGACGGAGAAGACTGAGCACTTCTAGCCTGAGGCTGGGCTCCTGGTGCTCTAAGCCCACTATTGTACTGAGAATCATGATCACTCGACAACTTTGAATAAGAAGCACTAGCTATAGAGTAGGAACCAGAATGTCCACTTTTCTACTTACTTCTACCTTAATCCAAATAGAAAAACATTTTATTCTACCTTTCAATTATTTTGACTTCCTTTGTCTTCTTCGCTTACACTTGATGCATATACACCATAAGTCTAGAGTTGTCCATATCCTTATTTAATAAGATAGCCTTTCTCTAAAAGATCATCTAACTGGACAACCTAGAGCCAAACGTTCTTATTTTATCCCTAATGCTGACACTAACTCAAATGCATAATGCGATAGATGATGAAACATCAAGGCATACTTCTTTATGGAAATCCTGCCTTTCTTTAATTCACAAAATCCTCAGCCTTTGCCTCTCTCAACACCTGAGGAAAGAAGCGATCAAGTAAAGTACTAGATAAATCATCCCACAAGGTGCGCTCAACATCATCACAAATAGAGTGGTGCTTCTCCTTATACCATTGGTATGCTACATCCTTTAAATGATAAGCATCAAATTCTATACCCTCTACATTAGTTATATGCATCCTATAAAAGATCTTTTCAATCTCATCAATAAATTTTCGAGGATCTTCCTAAAATTTAGAAATAGTGAAAATAAAAGGACTCATCCTCGTAAATTAGCCAACTCTAGTGGCCTTAGATGATAGAGCAACATAAGCAACACACTCAGTTTGAGAGGCCACCAATTAGGTAAGCAAATGAATTCACTGGTGAAACACTAAATTAGACACACTACCCTGGGGTTCCTGATAAGGGATAGGGGGAACCAGTTGAGCTCTTTCAGGGCAATAATAGCAGTGACCCTAGACCAAGTTTGAACTCTTGGAGTAGGATGATATTTCTCTATATTGTCCTTAGACAGGATATAAGATCTTCCTCAAGTATCATATATTTTAGGATAAATGATATGAAAATTAAACTCATGGAAATTAGAAGAGATTCAAGACCTTAGACTCTACATCTTAAAATAGAACAACAAAAATGGAAAACATTCCTAAATGCCTCGTAGCCTGTCCCTTATAAGTGTGGCATTCTACATATCCATAAATGAGACTCTACTTGACATAACACTGTTCGAAATCTAAGGACACCAAACCTAGGCTCTGATGCCATCTCGGTCATGACCCATAACAGGGCCTGGCTGTGATATCTCAAGTCCTAAGTGTACCAAATATCACCCTTTGCACCTGACATACCTAACACAGTATTCCCTAATGTTGGATAAATTCTGAATATATAATAAGATGACATGGAATAAGCATAAAGAAAATCAAAACATGTCTATAAAGGATAATTGTTGACCGACAAAACTAACCAACTAACATTGCCCACTATCCACAGTAATCCCAACAAAGCATTATGAACAAAGACCCAAACTAGTCTTGGTTGGGACATATCCCTGACTCTAACAAATGACAATGAGAATAAAAATGATAATGTTAATGATAGTAAAAATAACTATCAACTCAAATCTAAGAATAAAAATTGGTGAAATACCTACGACTTTTGGGGAATAGAAGATCAACACTTCACCAAAACATCACAAACTAACGGACCCAACCGATCGAGCTAACTCTAGGCAGGAAAAGTAGAAGAAGCTTCGGTGCCTGCATCGCATGGGGATACAACATTCGAAGAAGGTTAGTGGGGTGAAAACTAGCATGTAACTCAAGTATAAGGATAACATATTACAATGATAAATTGTTCACAATCAGTCAAAACCAATTCACATAATCACATGCATATACATATAGAAATATCACTTATCGAGATAGGGAATAAGGCTTAACATGCATTTTAAAACTTTTGCCTAGATTGTGTAGCTCAACTATCCTAACATTTATCTATGAGCTATAGGGACCCTGCACTCACCACGTAGTTGGGCTCCAACACGTGCAGCAAAATAAACTTAAGAATAATCTCATATATATGCAAAGGGGACTCAAACCTCCTAATCATATGCTAAGGTGAATTAAGCTACTGATCATGTAATGATGTGTGGGGGACTTGAACCTCCATAAACATGTAATAATAATTAGGGGGACTCAAACCTCCCTTGTCACTTTGACCCTCGTATCATAAAACATGGTTTCCAGTATCAACCACTCGGACCTCCATTTTCACAACTCAGATAAACAACCCTATTAAAGCCCCCAAAAAATATTCATCATATATTTCTATTCATTGAACCATATTTAACATGACATCATACATTGTTGGTATAGTCATACCAACAAAACTTCCAAGGTAATCGACATCATACCAAAACAAGTACATTAATTAGGGAAATTCACAACCCATGGGTTCAATTTTACAAATTCCCACATTTCTCATAATTAAAAAACACTTTCACAATATAAGGTTGAGGTCATAACCACTTCAAAAGACAAAAGTTTGGGAAAATAAAAGTTCCATAGTTCATTCACCATACCCATGCACCCATAAGTTAAAAACCATAATTAAATCATGAATAATCATATGTTAATCATGGGAAAACATTGTTCAACAGCAAGTATTCAAAAATCCTCAATCCTTGTATCAAAACCAACATAAATATATCATGAACCATACTTCAAAACACATGCTTTTAATAAATGAACAATGAGGGAAGAGTAAGTTGCTTGAAACAACAACTTTCATGGAAGAAATTCAACCCTTAAGTCCTTGGATGACCTACTTCTTGGAAACCTTAAATATGGCCGGTTGAGAGAATTGAAGAGAGCTTTTTGAAAGTGTTTTAGTAAGTTAACAATGCTAATGAGGTCTCAATAGGGTTTTAAGTGGTGGGTTAGATGTGGGGAAGAGGGGAAATTTCCAAAGTGCCTTTACTAAAAATATTGAAAAATTATTGCAAGTTACTATAGGTCACTATACGACTTGTATAAATACATTACGACTCAGCAACCTGAGTCGTAACCAAGATAGTCCTGGGACACCCATACACGATTGAACCTATGAATCAACTGGTACCATTCATAATAAGACCCTATGACTCATAGGGTCCAGTCGTAATCAACACAGAACCTAATTGGGTGAACACTGGACATCCTACAATTTTTAGCCAATGACTCATAACAAGTCCTTATGACTCATAGTAAGCCAATATTACTCAGAGTAGAACTTTTCCAATTATTTTATGATTTGATTAGGATTTGACCCCAATGACTCACCAGGGTCTTTGATGAGTGCTGAACTTACAACTCATTATCACTAAATATTCATGCACATTACCATTATTTAAATGTATAAGTGAGATAAATTTGTAATTAAATGCAGTAATTTCTACATTTTGTAGGCATATAGGTCATGAGATGGAAACATGTGGACTTGAGCTAAAAAGGATCAAAAGAGAAAAAAAGTGTATTTGGAAGAAATAGAGAAGAAACAAGCCTTAGTTACCATGATCGCACCCAGTTAATCAAGTCAAAAGGCTGCAATCACTGACAATCTTCTGCGATCACAGCTAAGTAGGAAGTTTGCGCAAGGGAGGTTTTGTCATTTCACCCAGCCGACCAAACTCCTCTTATAGGCTTAAACCCTTTTAATTTTGGGTATTGCACACTATTGAGATATTTTTGAAATTGAAATGTAAACCCTAAATTAGGCAAGTTTGTAATTGTATTTGGTAACTTTGATTTTATTATTTGTGAAGAATAGATACATTGAACAATCCTTATGGTATATGTTTCTTTCTTTTCTTCATGAGTAGCTAAATCTTTTAGTCTTGGGATTATGTTAAACTAAGTTGTAATTGTGTTTGGATGATGATGTTCTTGTATTATCCCTAGTTTTAGATTATGGATTTCACTATTGTTTGGTTTGTGACTCCAGTGGAGAATATGATGTGGGAGGTCCGATTGAGATGGTTTGGACACTTGAGAAGGAGGGGCATAGATACCAAGTTCATGGGTGTGAGATGATAGCTGTGGATGGTTTTAGGTAGGGTAGGGGTAAGCTAAAGAAGTACTGGGGAGAGGTGATTAGGTGGGATATGTAGCAGTTACAGCTCACTGAGGACATGACCCTAGATAGGAAGATCTGAAAGACGCGAATTAGGGCAAAAGTCTAGGTTCAGTTTGGGTTGCTAGTGTAGGGAATTAGTTGGTGGGCATATTATTCTTGTTATGATTCCTTGTTTCATGCTTTATTACGAATCTGTTTAGTTTTCTCTCTTTTCTATTACTTATGGGTGTCGTATTTATGTTATGTCATCTTGTTCCATGCTTTACTATGTATTTGTGTAGTATTTTGTGTCTCGAGCCAGGGGGTCTATCAGAAATAGCCTTTCTACTTCTTTAGAGGTAGAGGTATGGACTGCGTACATCTTACCCTCCCTAGACCTCACTATGTGGGAAAAAACTGGGTTTGTTATTGTAATATTATTTGGTTTGTATAGTTGGGATTTGTGGGTGATAACCCTAAATAACCAAAATGGGTTTGTTGGGTGAAAACCCCAAACTTGTAAAATCTCTCATCATCCTTGAAAGAGGAATGTGAATGAACTCTTGGGAACCTATTACATTCTTGAAAAAGGGATATAGGGGGCAAAAGCAATAGTTGACAATTGTGAATATAACTTACTTCCTTTTTCCATCTTAGAAATAAGGGTAGATGGAGAGTAGGCTATTTCATGGGCATCTTCCTATAAATAAGGATGTCCAATTGAGGATTTGGATGGCTTTAATTGTTATACACATTAGGTATTTTAAAGAGTCAAAGAGTGACATACTTGAGGCCTTCTTGACAAACTAGCCTCAAGGACTCTTAACCTAGCCTACCATGTTATCAACAATTAAAACCTATACCAAACCATTATGATCCTATGCACAACTTTACCTTAGGTATACACAATCCCAAGATCTCTCAAAAATTTTAATTCTAAGATGAATAGTGTTATCATAGGGTGATTTTTGGCTTGATATTGATAAGATTCTATTCAAAAAGACCCCCCACTTTTCTATATGTATTTTATTTTGTGTACACTTTGGGTATTTTTTTAGTAATTTTGACATGCATAAGAATCAAAATCTAAATCTCGCTCCTCTTGGATCCGACCATTTCAATGAAAGTTGAGCTATTGACGATGACTGTTCTCTACCACTTTATTTGGTATAGGTGAGCATTATTAAAATAGAGCCATTGTTAGGGAGTGAAATCTAGATTTCACTTGTGTAGTGTTGATTATTATTTAGGATATACTTGTAGTGTTTTTTTATTTATATTGGCTTTTGTTTTTGCTTTTGTGTAGGTGATCATAGTTTAAATAGAACAATGAGAGATAATACTAGTCACGTTGGGTCTTCTGATTGCCGTGTTGATGATGAGGGGCAACTCAATGAAGTTTGTCTTTAAAGTTCCATTTGTGTCCCACATACTCATGGGAACAGTGTCTTTCATATCATAAGCATCATGTTGCACATATTGCAAATGAAGGGACTTTTTATGGAGCAATCTTAGAAGGACCCCAACCTTTATTTGAAGAATTTTGTAGAGGTGTATGCACTATTTGATATTTCACACATAACCCAAGAATAGATCTATCCATACCTTTTCCCATTATATATAATAGGTGAGGTGTTATTATGGATCTGTTCTTTTCTAGGCCAGTTCAATTAATTCTTTGGATGAACTCATCGTGGCCTTCCTTGATCGGTATTTCCCACTGTCCAAAATTCTCCAATTGACGAATAAGATCATTAACTTTAGAAAATTAAATAGAGAGATTTTTTATAAAGTGTGGGAGAGGTTCAATGGAAAACTAACGTAATGACCAAACCATGAGGTCCCGAAGAAGAAAATAAAATCATGGTGTACAATGCAGCGAGGGGCTCCCTTGTGAAGTTGCTAGAATATGGTGTACAGGTCAGGGGAGATGTATTGAGTACCCAAATTGTGTGTAAAATTGATAAAAATAAAGAGTGCACATCAAGTGCTTGATATGTTGCCCAAATGAGTATTCATTAATGGTTTTTGAATTCTAGGGGCATAATTGAGTACCTAGTAGTCTTGTTCAATACTTTTAGTGTAAATCCTTCTTATAAAACATGCTCTGGGATTCAATTTGAATTTTTGGACATTGAAAAATTTGGTTGAACTTGATTTCAGATACTGCGATTATGACTCTATGGCCCATGATCGAGATAACTAAGGATGATTTTCTATCTATGCCAAAAATTCTAAACTTCTAATTTTGTCAAAACAGCACCAAGTAACCATCCAATGAGCTTTAGTGGACAAAATAACATAGCTTAAGCATGAATATGTCAAAGATTGATGATGTTGTGTAGTCTGTTGTTTTTTTAGAATAATCTCATTGAGAAATACAACCACATCTAATTCATGGTACTAGAGTGCCATACTCTTGACTATGGTAATGAGCCGAGAACAAAGTTATTCCTTGAGAGAGGAATATACTTGGAGAATTTGGCAAAAAAGCTTCCAGTATTTCATGATAGGCTTGTGGCCATAGGTTGATGGTTTTTTAGCTCGGATCCTTGCAAGGAAAATGAGAAATGGTTTCGTCAATTCTATACCAACTATAGTATAGTATATTTCTTGGATCTATCCAACATGACTATCATGATCCAGAGGAAAGAGGTGGTCTTCGAGCAGAGAAAATCAAATTATCTCTGACTCCCAAATACAAACATAGGTAAGTTTGAAGAAAAATGGTTTGATCTGGGAAGTTGGTTGGCAGAAAGACTTTGCCTTGAAAAGGAAGTCTCATGGGCGGGAACTAAGAGTAACATCCATACAAATGACTTCACTACCAAGGATTGGATTTGGTTGAACATCATATGTAGAAGAGTCTACCCTTGCACCCATATGACAACAATCCCATATTTATGGGCTCAGATTATTGCTTGTATTCTTAATGTCATTCCTTTGAATGTTGGACAGCTTATGGTTTTTGATATAAAATTCTTTAAGAAATAGGGTGGGATGCATCTCTTATTTCCCTCTTTGATTACTAAACTTTGTAGGAGGGATAGGGTTGAGGAATACTCTGGAGATACTTGGGTGCTCCCTGGCATTTCCATCTATTGGTTTAAAATTCAAGGAGAGGGTGCACCGGGCAAAAGCAAGAAGAGAAAGATCAATTTAGAAAAGTCAATATGTGAGAAGCCTGAGTCTTGTAGTCCCTTCACCACCAGGCCTCCTAAGGTTATTAGAGTTGATATTGCAGATATTAGGGAGCTTATGTTAGGTTTTCCCAGGAGTCGGGAGAGCCCTCCACCTTTTTCCATTTATATGTGTCCCAATATGATTATGGGGAGTATCAAGAGGACAAAAAGAAGAAGAGAGCTTCCATTTTGAGGCTTGAGAGAGACTACTCATCCTTGGTAGAGTCATATCGTGATCTTTGGGTTACACATGAGAAGATGGTAAAAGGGATATGAAGAGAGTTAAGTTCTTTAGCAAGATATAGAAGGGGTTGAAGGGCCTATGGAAGGTCCTAAAACCCTGTGATAGACTCTCTTTCTCCTAAGTAAAGAGTGAAGATGAGGCTCCAACTGAGTGGTCCAATCCTGAGGAGGCCGATAATGATGCAGAGACTGAGAGTGACAATAACTCTTGATGCATTTTTAGAGAGTACCATTATATTTCCTTATACTTGATTGTTTATGTAGTGAGGATACTACTATCTTTTCAATTGGGGGTGCCTGTATCCGCATTCATTCTATTTGGGCCTGTATTATTGATATATTTTCATTTTTTTATTCTTTTGGATGATTTTTATTTTTATTTGTATTGTAATATTCTAGCACTCTGATGGGCCCACATTTTTCATGAATTAGTTATTTTTTTCTCATATTTATAATTTTATTTTTATTTTACTAAATGCTGTATCGGATGAGATTTTTCCTGTGCTAGATTGAGTAACGACATTTTTATGGGAAATGTGTCGTGATTGGGTTTTGAGCCATGGATGTAAGGGAAGTCTGAGTACACATGTCATTGAGGTCATAAAAGCAAGGGAATCCTAAGTAGCTATGGCATTTAGAATTTAGGATTGAACATATACCTACGGCAAAGTCTAAGTATCCATATGGTTTGTCCATATGAAATCCAAAATATGAGACGAAGGCTTGGGTTACTTGGATATACAAGTAATGTCAGTCCCACTTTGAGCCTTTAGACCTTTCTTTGTCAATCAGATTACAAGTCCTGATCCTTTTAATTTTTATCCCTCTTTTGAGACCTACCCTCTTTGGACTTAAAATTACAACTTGAGGGAAAAATACTAAGTTGGGGTGGTGGTGATTGGAAAATGTAACTTTGGGCCACAAAGTTGTAAATGAGTTCCTATGGTCTTAAACATTGAGAATAATTGAATAAGAAAACGAAAGGGTCCAACGAAGGAAAGAGAAGCACAAAGGGTACAAGAAAAGAAAATGAAAAGAAAATGGGTGGACCAAGGAAATTAAAGTATGCACATATGTAAAAAAGTGAACAAAAAGAAGTGGTCCATGATCAAAAGTTGGATAGAATAGTGGGATGTAGATGTTCAAGTGGGTATAGCCATGTTGTTCCTAAATAATATCCTAACCTATCCCAAACCTACGTTACAAGCTCAAAAAACCCTACGTGATTTCCAACCAAGTATTTTCATTGTAGTGGCGATTGAAGGGGCAAGCCTATGGCATGGTACTTGTTAGCATTGAGAATTATTGAGAGAGAGAGTTTTTCACACTTAAATTCCTTGTGGCATATTAGATAACTTGGTGTGTAGAATTTTCTTTCTTGTGATGAGGTATGTGAACAAGTTAAGGTGGGTGATTTTTTCATCTCCCGAAACATGAGGCAAAAATGAGTATAGTGTAGTTGAGGTCAAAGGTGATTCATTTCTAGAGTATTAGTTATTATTGCATTGTCGCTCTTTGACGTCTTTTGCTTTTTTAAAAATTGTATTTTATTTTAAGGAGTGTTGCTAAAATGGATGTTCCCATGCGTGAAGAGCTATTTATGGTAGTACTCAAGTTGAAGTCATTATGATCATTAGGTAATAGAATTTGGATATACATGTGCATTATCTCATGGTAAGATGTAGAGTTTCTTCAGGACAAGGAAAGATTTAAGTTGGGGGGTGCAGATGAGTAGTGAACTTACTACTCATTTGCACTAAATATTTGTGCAAATTACCATGATTTAAATGTCTAAGGTAGACAAAGTTGTAACTAAATGCATTAATTTCAATATTTTTTAGGTAAATAGGTCATGAGATGGAAATATGTGGACTTGAGGTAAAAAGGATCACAAGAGATAAAAGAAGTGCATCAGGAAGACCCAGAGCAGAAACATGCCTCATTTATTGTGATCTCGGTCAGTCAATCTGGTCAAAAGGTTGGAATCGAAGTGTCCTTACTATGGTTGTGGTATCCGTGATCACTAGAAATTTTCTACGGTCGTGGTAGCCGTGATCGCTGACAATCATCTGTGATTGCGGCTAAGAAAATATTTTGCCCAAGGACTGTTTTGTCATTTCACCCAACCGAACCCAACTCCTCTTATTGTCTTAAACCCTTTCTCTTTTGGGTATTGCATACTATTGAGACATTTTTGAAATTGAAGTATAAACACTAAACTGGGCAAGTTATGTAATTTGATTTATAGACTTTTATTTTATTATTTGTGAAGAATGGATGCTTTGAACTGTCCTTATGGTATATGTTTCTTTCTTTTCTTCATTAGTAGTTAAATCTTTTAAAATTGGGATTATGTTGAACTAAGGTGCAATTGTGTTTGAGTGATGATGTGTTTGTATGATCCTTAGTTGTTGATTATAGATTCCACTATTTCTTGGTTTAAATAGTTGGATTTGTGGGTGAAAATCCCAAATACCCAAATGGTTTAATAGGTTAAAATGCGAAACTACTGAAAACTCTCATCATTCTTCAAAGAGGGATGTGGGTGAAGTCTTGGGAACCCATAGCTTCCTTCAAAGAGGGGTATATGGGGCTAAATCAATAGTGGACAATTGTGAATATATCTTACTTTCTTTTGCCATCTTAGAAATAAGGGTAGATGGAGAGTAGGTTATGTTATAGGCATCTTCCTAGAAATAGGGATTTCCAATTGAGGTTTTACGTGGCTTTAATTGATACACTCGTTAGGTACTCAAAAGAGTCATGGAGTGATTCCTTGAGGCCTTGTTGTCAAACTAGCTTCAAGGACTCTTAACCTAGCCTACCATATTATCAACAATTAGAACTTATACCAAACCATTATGATCCTATGCACAACTTGCCCTCAGGTAGACATAATCCCATGATCTCTTCAAAATTTTAATTCTAAGACAAAAAGTATTATCATCGTGTGTTGCTTGGCTTAATATTGATAAGCTTCTATTCCAAACTTGTAACTTCTACCTAGCTTGAAATTTTCCCAAGTATGTTAGAAACTTACTTTGAAAGATGAATCCACTATTATATATGTAGAATTTTTAAGATTTTCACTTTTTGTCATATCAGAAATTGAATAATCTTTCCATCGATACCCATTCTATCAAAATCCCACCTTGGAAGAGAAAGTTATGGCCGAAATACAGAAAGCAGTCAAAACTGCCCAATGGACCGTCGCCCAAGCCATCGTAGAAGAGGCAGTGAGACCACATTCTTCCTAAGAGTGACGACTCAGGCCGACAGACCATCGAGCATGCGATGGACTATCTCCCAAACCATTGCAGTAGAGCCAGTGAACCCTTATTCTCCCCCGGTGCGATGGTCAGGACCAACGGACCATCGACCCAGGAACGGACCATCGCACCCACCGTCGTATAGCTCGTTCATTTATTTTAAAGTTATTTTTAAAAGGGTATTTGGATACTTTTCGACCCGTTTTAACCCCGAATAATATCAAATCAAGGCTCATAAGTTCATTATCCATCTACAACATCGAATTAGGATTTTCTCTTAAAGATAATTCCCACGAATAAGATCCAAATTGTTCTTCAAGAAACTAAGAGATTCCAAGTTCTTCAAGTCCAAGAACTTCAAGAAAGTCACAGCCCAGGTATGTCATGTGTTGATTCATGGGTCCCTTTCACCCATGAAGCTCAAGAATCTCTTTTCAAAATCCAAGATTTGTGTATTTATGAATGTTCATGTTTTAAATTGAATTGAAATTCATGTTCATGATGTTGTAGGGGTTTGATTCGTGTTTGAAATTACATATTGCAATGATTGACCCTAGGATGTGGTGATTTGCATAATAATCATGATAAACCTCTAAATTTATACGTTGGTTGATGTATCCATGATTATTAGATGTGTTGTTGATTACATAACAAAACATGGCCCCTATGTGTTCGATTAAATACCTATGTGAAGGAAAAGTGTCCAACTAGTATGATATTATGAAATCCCCATTTATGTACAAGTTTATGCATGTCCAGTGTTTGATGAAATGTCTTTGTCAATGAATTATCGATATATATGTAGTTATTGTGGTGCTTTAGAACTCGTACTTCATGAAATCTCTAACTATTGTATTATGGATTGTGATGTTGGTCGTGCATTCATGAAAGTCATGCTTTGTCAGTTTATTCCCATCGAGTCCTAGGGGTACTTGTACCTGAAAATTTATCTGTGTGCCTAGAATCAGTGTCATATTTTCAATATACTCTCATTAAAGCCATGATCCATAGAATTCAGTCAGTCTCATGACTCAGGAAAACTCAGTAGTATTCCGTCAGTCTACAAAACTCAGTTAACTCAGTCCAATTAAGTTCAATTAATCATGTTCAATGTCTATTCAGATAGGAATACAAATTAGTACCGAGTGAACCCATGGATGGGAACCCACCTGTTATATGAGGGTATGATTCTTAGAAGTAATCCTTGCATTCAAGAACTACGTAGCTATCATAGGTTGAGACATCATAGCCTATTATATGAGGGTAGATGAGGTGTCTTAACCTATTATATGAGGGTTCCCACCATTATCACTAGAGTTACCTGTTATATGAGGGTTACTCACAGATTGTCCTTAATAGTGGCGCGGTATTGACACCCTTTCGATTGGGGTTACAGATTAGACCCTAACTCAGCTGTATTGTGTTATTTGGGGCATGTCGGTTAGATTACTACTTCCCACAGTTTTAGTTACAGATTAGGACTGTTAGATACAGTAATTAGTCTCAGTTTAAGAACTTAGACAGTTATTCAGATTTCAGGACTGTCAGATACAGTCAACTCAGAATAGTACAAAACTCAATTAGTTCCATCAGAACCTAGAATGTCAGATACAGTTGCTCAGTATCAGTTATTTCAGTTATACATCTATCAGTTTCTTATGTTATCAGTACTCAGACTCAGTAATCATGTTATCACGAACTTAGTTACAGTTACTATGTATTAATGCATGTATTCTCACATTCATGTTATCCAGACAGTTTCATGCATGTGAACCCTTTGAATTCAACCTACCTCACATGCATTCTAGCACATTGAAATGTACTGACGCATTTGTGCTATGGTGTTTTATACCATAGGTTCAGAAGCACAAGCTCCAGAGCATCAGTAACATTCTATTCTCAACTGTCAGAGTTAGCAGTGAGTCCTCATCCTTCGAAGAAATGACCATTACTTTATTATCTCATTAATTAATTTATTTCAGTAGTTGGAGTTAGTTGGGGACATTTCCCATCAACTCCTTATTCAAACAGTTTAGAGGCCTTCGGACTAGCATGTTTAAACGGTTATTTTAGTATAGGTGAGCGTTATTAGTGTTTATGACTCATATCCCCAAGTCGTACCTAGGACAGTAACTCAAACACTATTTAGTGGACTAAGACACCCTACGACTCATATTGGTAAGTGACATAACCCGAAACTGGGCCTAGTTGTATGGGCATCTTGATCCCAACAAGGATCGGAGATCGTCCCGTTAACCTAACCTACCAATTACATCAATCTATAAGAGTCGGATAAACTCCGAACATATAAGAAGATAGCAGAAACAAGACAAATAATCATAACTTAAGAATGTCTAATCATTCAATTAATGTCAACTTACTAAAACAACATACCCAAGTCCACAGTCATACACAAAGCCTCTCCCAATTCAAAGACAATAATATGTTGGGACATACCATCGACAGTAGCCAAAAACCAAGTCTAAAACAAGTTTATGACATAATATAGAAAGACCATGAAATGTATGCCATCTGATGTATGGAATTCACCACTTCAAAGTCAACACACGAACCACTCAAATGCCTAGTCACTGCGTAGGAAGAGAAGAAGAAGATTTGACCCCTGTGTCGCATGGGGACACAATGTCCAAAGACTGTTAGTTGTTTGATCACTAGCATATAACTCAAGGGTAAGGATAAAATAATGTCATTATTCAGAACCAAGTCAAGCCATCATAATAAAACACATTTACATACATAGGCATATATGTAGACACATATAGATTCATAAAGTGATGAAAAGGAAACAAGCCTTAGCCTGCATTTTGAAGAACCCAATCATGATATATAAAATAGAAGACTCTAACCTCCTACTTGCGTAGGTTAGGAAGTTTGAAATTTCCAGTTATATTAAGCATGAGGACTCTAACCTCAAGCTATCTTACTAAGCAAGTGGACTCTAACCACAAGCCGTCTTATTAAGTAAGTGGACTCTAACCACCAGACGATTGATTAGACATGTGGACTCAAACCACAAGCCATCTTTTTTAGCAAGTGGACAATAAACACAAGCCATCGCGTCCTTTAATATTTGACATTGGGGCTCAAACCCAACCACAAGCCATCTTTTTTAGCAAGCGGACTATAAACACAAGCCATCGCGTCCTTTAATATTTGACATTGGGGCTCAAACCCTTTATCCATGCATTCACATCCACTCAGTTCAACATTTAAGGACTCTAACCCACTTAGCCAATTGAAGCCATCAGGGCTACAATTCAACACCATACATGACCACATAGTATTTATGAATTATTTATCAATCAGTTATTTTAATAGGCCAATGCACTAGTTTCAACCACCATTAAAGTCAAACTGTGGTCATCAAGACCTCTACCAAAGCTTTCATTCTTCATTAGCATTCTTACACCAAGCTTTAGTTCTAACATAATTTGATTTCATGTTTCGGGACTCAAACATCTTTTAACTAATCAAACCACCAAGTACCAATTAATACATTACATGGGTAACAAGGCCTTTATAAAGTGATTTATCAGTCATTCTTACTCATTAAGACATTGCCTTAGTTTAAAACTCTATTAACATGTAACTAATTATTTCTCTTACACATTATCACAAACACCGTGTGGGCATACCTTTACGATGACCAAAACCAAAGTGAAAACCATCAATATTTGGTTACTCATGATCCATTTGTTTAACCACAATCTACAAGCACCAATAAGTTCAAACAATCACCAAAACATGTATAAACATAAGTTTAAACAAGAGTACACAATACTCATCACTATGTATCAAAACGCTCAACTTTTTTTTTCAAAAACCACCATTCAAGAATCAAAATGAATATTTAAAATACATGATATTTGAGAAATAAAAATGTGGGAAGTCACATTCCTTATATAAGATGATTCACGAAAAGAACTTGACCCCTTTATTCCCTGGATGAATACCTCTTTAAACCCTACCCTCTAATTTTGCTGAAGAAGTTGAAAGAGGATTTTTGAATGTTTTGATCTTGTCCAAGTAGAGAATGAAGGTCCCAACAATATTACAAGTCATGGGTCATAAGGTTTTAGGGGTGGGAAATGTCAAAAATGCCCTCATCTTAAAAACTAAAAATTGAACCCAGGAGGGAATGACTAAACTCCCCTAAATCGTACCTTAGGGTATGAGTGGTCCCTTACTCATACCCTAAACTTTCCCTTGGACCCCAAGATACTACCATAGAAGGCTAAGTCTTACCCAAAGGTACGAGAAGTACCCTACAACTCATACCCTAGGCAGAACGCACTAGGTCAAGCTCAAGACATCATACGACTTGCCAACTTATGACTAGTACCCAAACATATGACTAGGGTGAGGACAAACCATTCCTTGGACTGAATGTTATCAACCAACGTTGACCTACATACAAGAGGGTGGGAACTAGACCATAGCATATGATAGGTATTCTCAAATTGTACCTTAACCAAAATCTCAAACTTAGGAAATTCTCTAAGAGTCCAAAGCCTAGGTTTTTCAGTTCTCCCCCACTTAGATCATTTGTCCTTGAATGACGGGTAAGGCAGGCACAAGCACAAGTTAACACATTATCAAAAATCAAACTCACCTCTAACCAATTAAGAAAATAAAGACATACAAAAAAGATAAGAAAATCAGCACATACCTCAAGCATGAGTTTTTGAAGCGGAAAAAAAATACAGATACCTTGAATTCATGTCCTCTTTTGCCTCCCAAGTAGCTTCCTCGGACTTTTGCTTCCTCCATAGAACCTTCTCCAAAGTCACTTCTTTCGTTCGGAACTAGCGAACTTGTCGATCCAAGATCCTAACTGGGGACTCCTTATAGGATAAAGAGTCAAAAATACCAACATCCTCCTAAGGAACAACTAACGAAGGATCACCCATAGATTTCTGTAACATGGTCACATGGAATAACAGATGAATGGAGCTCAAACTAGAGGGCAACTCAAATTCATAGTCAATATTACCGACACTCTTCAAAATCAAATATGGAAAAACAACATAACAAGGACTAAGCTTCCCTTTCTTACCAAACCGCATCACTTCCTTCATGGGATATACCTTCAAGAATACCCAATCTCCAATATTAAACTCCAAATCCCTATGCCTCACATCCGTATAAGACTTATGGCGACTTTGAGCGACTTTCAACCTATCATGAATCACCTTCACCTTCTCCAAGTCTTGGTGAACCAAACCAGGGCCAAGAAACTTACACTCACCACTTCATACCACCCAATAGAAGAATGACACCTCCTACCATACAATGCCTCAAAAGAAGCCATACTAATGCTAAAGAGATAAATATTGTTATAGGTGAATTCAATCAAAGGAAAATGGTTATACCAAATACCAACATAATCAATCACAAACGCACACAATATATCTTCGAATGCTAGAATAGTCCTCTCCCCTTGTCTATCCATCTACAAATGAAAAGCGGTACTAAGGAATACCTTAGTTCCCAAGGCTTTCTGAAATAACTTTGGAAAGTGAGATGAGAATGGAGTACCATGATTTAAAAAGATAGAAACCAGAGCACCACACAACTTCATAAATTTTGTAAGATAAAACTTAGCATAATTCTCCCCTGCATAACTAGTCCTCGGCGATAAGAAATGAGCGGACTTGGTCATCCTATCCAAAATGACCCAGATATAATCACATTAGTTCTGAGACCAGGGAAGTCTGGTGATGAAATCCATATTGATTACCTCCCACTTTTATTCGGGCAACTCAATCTCTTAGTACAAACCTCCAGGTCTCAACTGCTCAACTTTTACTTGTTAACACACTTTACATTTAGCGACAAAGTTAGCGACATCTCATTTCATATTATTCCACCAATAAAACTACTTAAGATGATGATACATCTTCGTAGAACTGGGATGAATAGCATAATAGAACCCATGAGCTTTGGCCAAAATCCTTTCCCTCAATCCATCAATATTGGGAACACACATCCTACCTTGGTACCTCAAGAGATCATCACCACCAATCATAAAATTGTCAACCTTTTGTTGACCCACACTACTCTTAATCTTAATCAAATCAGGATCCAATATTTTCTTTTCCTTTATCTTTACAACAAGAGATGACTTCGATACCTGATGCACAAATACACCACAATCCTTAGAGTCCGTGAGACAAACTCTAAGGTTAGCCAAACGATAAATGTCATTCACCAAATCCCGCTTATCCTCATCCATATGAGCTAAAATCTCCATGGATAACCTACTAAGAGCATTAGCTACTACGTTAACTTTACCTTGATGGTAATGGAGGCTCATATCATAGTGCTTTAGCAACTCAAGCCATCTCCTTTGCTTGAGATTCAACTTACTCTGAGTAAACACATACTGAATCTCATATGATCAGAAAAGTTGTCAACAAAACCCTATAGAGATAGTGAAACCAAATATTCAATGCAAATTCCACGACTAACAATATTTCTTAACAACTTCAAGTAATAAGTAGGGTAGTTCTTCTCATGATCTTAACAACTCCATGTTGAATCAACACACAACTAAGACAAGTATGAGAAGAATCATAATACACTACAAAATCCTAATTAACCTCGGTCAAGGTCAACTAGAGCTGAAGTCAATTTATCTTTCAACTTCTCAAAAGTACCCTGACACATATCTGACAACAAGAACTTGACCTTTTTTGGGTCAACTTAGTCAATGGAGTAGCTATCACCAAAAGCCTCTCTATGAATCTCGTATAGTAATCGGCTAGACCCAAGAAACTTGAACACCGATTAGAGTCGCAGGTCTAGGCCACTTCTTAATCACCATAACCTTTTATGGATCCATCATATGGAGGGATGGAAATTAGAAGAGTGTCCAAAACTAGATCAATCCCATAACTGATTTTCCTATTGGGAGGAATACCAGGAAGGTCGTTGGGAAAGACCTTAAGAAATTTATTAACTGCAAGAACAAATTCTAGAGAAGGGCCTTTAGAATCTTTAACTTGAACCAAATGATAAAAATACCTTTTAGAAATCAACATTCGAGCTCTAATATATGAGATGAACCTCCCCTTAGGCATTAAAGAAACCCCTTCACATACAATGACCAGCTCATTTGGATATTTAAGTATGACCTTATAGGTCCGACAATCTAAGGAAGCATAGAACGAATGCAACCAATCCATCCCCAGAATAACGTATAAAATCAACCATATCTAACTTTATGAAGTCTACCAGTGTTTCTTTACTACCAACAACTACTAAAAACCCCTTATAGACTCTTTTAACGACCATATAGTCTCCTATCGGGGTTAAAACCAAAACAAACTGATAGACACTCAGGACTAAAATAAAAATGCAAAGCCACAAATGGGGTAACAAAAGAGAGAGACGACCCCTAGATCAAGTAAATAATACATATTATAGGATAAAAGTTTCAACATACTCGTAACAACATATGGTGATGCCTCGAACTCTTGGTGAGTAGCAAGTGGATATAATTAATTCAGGATAGTGCCAATTACAGAAATAAAAGTAGAAGCAGAAATAACACCCTTTGGTGCAAGAGCAGATAAAGTAGCAATAGCGACCCTATTGGCCCAAGAAGTTACTAGAGAGGGGCACTCTTGCTGCATGTGCCTATCTGACCACATCTAAAACATCTATTCCTCTTTTTCTCACACTGGCCATGATAATGTTGACCATAAAATCTACAAGGAGAGTAGGATGGAGCCAACTAAGCCCTACTATCCTGAGATTAGGAAACGTATGCCCAGAACCGACCATCAAACTAAGACCGACAGTCATCGAACGACTTTGGGTAAGGAACACTAGCTGAGAAGAAAGAACTAGAACTCCCCCACTTCTTTCTTAGACACTTACCTATCTCTACCACTATACTCAGAAGGCCTAAATTTTTTCCTTTGCTTCTTACTGAACTCAACCTATTTCTTTTTATCTTCCTCTACTAGTTCCATATACAAAACCAATCTAGAGATTTCTATATCTTTGATCAACAAGGCCACCTTACTCTCAAGGACCAACTCATGAGATAATGCCAAAGAAAACTTACACATCCTAGACCTTATGCTAGAAACCATTTTAGGAGCATACCTAGACAACTGGTGGAATTTTAATTAGACTCCTTGATAAATATCCTACCTTGCCTCAAATTAATAAAATTCTCTGCCTTTGCTTCCCTCAACTCATGAGGAAAGAAGCGGTCCAGAAATGCATCAGAGAAATCCTCCTATAAAATTAACTCATCATTATCAATCCTTGCCTGTTGCCATTCTTAGTACCATTATACGCCGCATCCTTCAGCTGATAGGCTAGAAATTCCACCCTTTCCACATTAGTGGCATGTATAACTCGAAAAATCATTGCTATCTTATCTAGAAAACATTGAGGGTTCTCCTCTACCTTAACATTGGTAAAGGTAAAAGGACTCAACCTCATCAACTAGACAATCCTTATGGCTTCAAAAGATGGAATAATAGATACACCATGTTGAGCCTGAGAAGACACCAACTGATCAATCATATGAATTGACTAATGAATCTCCGCATACATCACGTCAGCCTGAGGAAATAGAAGAGTACTAGAGGGAACTAGTGGAACTCCAGGACTATTGGGAACTGCACCTCTAGATCGGGTTTTGACTCCATAAGTTGGGTAAACTCCATCTTCATTATCCTCAGTCAGGACAAAAGGGTTTTCCTCAACATTAGATCTTCTTAGAGACATGATCTAAAAGGTAAGCAAACAAAAATTAGAGGAATCTTAGAATCTATAGCTCAAGATAGAACCACAAGAAATGGAAACATTCCTAAATGTCTCTTAGCCTCTCTATTATAAGTGTGGCGCACTACACACCCATAAAAGTCGGTCCTTGTCAATAAGTATCTCGACCCCAACAAAGACCGAAGATATCCCTATTAACCTAACCTAACAATCAAATTGATCCACATTGTCAGATAAACTCTGAACATATAACAAAATAGCAAAAAAGAAAACATATAATCATAATTTAAAAATGTCTAATCATTCCATTGATGTCAATATACTAAGACAACATACCCAAGTCCACAGTCATCCATAAATCCTCTACCAATCCATAGTCAATAATATGTCAGGACATTTCCCCAAAAATAGCAAAAAAACCAAGTCTAAAACAAGTCTATGACATAAGATAGAAAGACTATGAACTATATGCCTTCTGAAGTATGGAAGCTCACTACTTCAAAGTCAACACACGAATCGCTTGAAATCCTGGTCACTGCACAAGAAGAGAAGAAAAACATCAGGACCCTATATCGCATTGGGACACACCGTCCAGAGATGGTTAGGGGTTTGACCGCTAGCATGTAACTCAAGGGTAAGGATAAAATAATGTCATTATTAAGAACCATATCAAGCCATCATAAGAAACAACATTTATATACATAGGTATCTACGTAGATACATATAGATAAATATATTACCAAAAAGAAAAAAAGACTTATCATTCATTTTGCAGCACCCAATCATGATACATGAAGTAGAGGAATATAACCTCCCACTTGCATAGGTTAGGAAGTTTCAGCCTCCCGATTATATTAAGCATGAGGACTCTAACCTCAAGTCGTCTTACCAAGTAAGTGGACTCTAACCACAAGCTGTCTTATTAAGAAAGTGGACTCGAACCACAAACCATTTGATTTGGCAAGTAGACTATAACCACAAGCCATCAGTTTAAGCATGTAAACTCTAATCACAAGACACCGCATCCCTTTTTAGTCGACATTGGGACTCTTAACCTTTGTCCATGTATTCACATTGAATTAGTTCAATATTTAAGAACTCTAACCCACATAGCCAATTCAAGCCATTAAGGATACAATTCAACATCTTACATGACCACTGGGTCTTTATGAATAATTTTTCAATCAATCACTTTAATATGCCATAGTTTCAATTACTATTCAAGTTAAATTGTGGCCATCAAGACCTCTACCAAACCATTCATTTTTCATTAGCATTCTTATACCAAGATTTTGTTCAAACACTATTTAATGTCATGTTTAAGAACTCAAAACTATTTTAATAAATCAAACCACTATGGTTACCAATTAACTCATTACAAGGGAAAAATGGCCTTTATAATGTTATTTACAAATAATTCTTACTCATTAAGCCACTGCCTTAGTTCAAAACACTATTAACATGTAACAAGTTATTTCTCTTAGACATTCTCATAAACACGTTTAGGGCATACCTTTACCATGACAAAAATCCAAGTGAAAACTATTAATATTTGGGTTACTCATGAATCATTTGTTAAACCACAATTAACAAGCACCCACATATGTAAACCATCATTAAAAACATACATAAACACAAGTGTAAACAAGAGTACACAATACTCATCACTATGCATAAAAACCCTCAACATTTGTTTAAAAAGCCACCATTCAAGAATCAAAATCAATATTTAAAACACATGATATTTGAGAAATAACAATGATGGAAGAGTAGCATGCCTTATCCAAGATGATTCACAGAAAGTACGTGATCTCTTTAGCCCCTAGATGACTACCTCTTGAAACTATACCCTCCAATCTTATTAAAGAAGTTTTGAGAGGATTTTGGAATGTTTTGACCTTGTCGGTGATGAATGAAGGGAAAAAAAATATCATAAGTCATGGGTCATACGGGTTTTGGGGTGGGAAATATCTAAAATATCCTTATCTTAAAAGTTGAAAATTAAACCTTGGAGGGTAGTACTAACCTCCCCTAAACCATACCCTAGGGTATGAGTGGTACCCTTACTCATACCCTAAACTTCACCTTGGGCCTCCATACTGATCAACATATGACGATACAAGGGCAAGTTGTACCCTTAGGTAGGAGAAGTACCTATAACTCATACCCTAGGCAGAATGCACTAGGTCAAGCTTAAGACATCATACGACTTGCCAACTTATGACTAGTACCCTAACATACGACTAGGGAGAGGCCAAACCATACCTTGGTTAGAATGTTATCAACCTAAACTAATCATCATACTAGAGCGTGGGTATTAGACCATACCTTAGCATATGAGAGGTATGCTCAAATTGTACCCTACTCAGAATCTTAAACTTAGGTAATTATCTAATGGTTTAAATCTAAGGTGTTTTAGTGAGTCATAGTCAGGACAGAGATGAAAAAATTGTAGAAATTTTCAAGAACCAAAAACCTGGAGCATTACAAATTTTTTAGGTCCTTCCTGAAAAATTCTATCCAAGTTTAGAATACAAAGAACTTCTCTCACTTAATGTTTCTTTGTATCTAATTTTTAAGACCTTCTTAAAAATTCTATCCATGTTTTGGCTCTTATGTTTAACCTGTAAAGAAAGAGGAAAAGCTTAGGGGGAACCATAGTGGCACCTACGTATCCCATTCAGCAAAAAATCTAATCAAACATAGTTCAAAGACTTCTAAAATGAAATGATAGACAAATAATGCTTAAAACAAAACATGTATTAATAAAAAATTAAATAAATAAGGATGAAATAAATTAGATAGAATATAATGTATAAATAACGTAGAACGCATCCTAACATACATGTGACCTTTTTTAGCCAAAGATAAGCCTAATAATTGAAGTATATAAATGCCATTTGTGGAATGTTCTATCGCCTCCAAAAAAATATTGCATAGAAATTGAGATGAATAGATCAGACGGGGATACATAATAAGGGAAAAAGATATACAAGTAATGTCAGTCCTACGCATGAGAACAACACTAAACTAATCAGCCTTAAAAGTCCCATTCTCAAAATCTTTAGATTTCCTTGGGATTTCCAATACCTTTTGAATAAGAATCTTCAAGAAATTATTTGTAATAAATTCTCAACCCCAACATAAGTGGTTTGTACAATTCAACATCACATCCTTTAATTGAACACATAAGGGATGATTTAACCTTTTGAGATGATGATACTTTTATACACAAGGTGTATCAATACTGTGCCTAGTACGCCCTTGAATATCATATCACTTGAGGCCAATGACTATTCATGGGATTTGACTTTGCTCTAACCTTGTTGAAGTGTGGTTTGTTCAAATTGACCAGGAAATCATAATGGACTTTTAGGACTAGCATATCAAGTGACTATTGACCGACTCAAATCAACTACTTCACTTGGACGTTCAAGGAAATCAGGGTTCTATAATGAAGAACAGTTGTGAATACACAGATAACCACACTTTTTCCTAATGCATAATGTATTTCCAGAAAGGTGGAACATGCCGTGAAGATACAAGAGTTAAAAATATTGTAAAAATTAAACATGTAATTAACAAATGAATATGTACTATAAGCAATATACAAGACACAAATAGTCTACAAAATATATAAGGAAAAATAAAAATTGTAAAAAGTAAAAATTCCTCAATTGAAAATATAAATTCATAATGGTTAGAACCATGATATCTTCGCCAGCGTTGTTATTATATCGCTATTCCTATTTTCATAAGGCGCAAATTCGAGACTCTAAGAATAAATAATAATAGTTTGAAAAATTAAGTGAGTCACCACCTAATTTTAGATAAAATTTAGAAATCAAAAAATCAAATTAAATAAAAATAGGCTGTAAAACCTATTTGATTTCTAGGTAAGGTTTTAGGTTTCGAAAGGGAAGGTGTTAGGAACCCTTCAAAATCTACAAAGGTGGTGCCCAATTGAACTCATTTTTTTAATTCAGCGAGGAGACAAAATAACTTGTTCACATGTATAATAAAAATAAAATGTACATAAAGAATGAATTAAAGCATCACTAACGAAACAGACCAAATATTTGCCTATTGTTGATAATATGAATAAATAGAATAAATAATTCAAAATGATCCTTGAATTTTAATTCGAATATATTCTTCGAAAAATAACTCCATTTACCAATAAAAACACTTAGTAAAATTGTTAATAATAAATGAATATAAATAAAAAGTAATTTAAAGAAATAATAAATGCAAAGAAACAAACCTATCTTATATACACGAGAGGCCTTGAAAATCGATGAAAAATTCTTCATCGACCAAGTATATTAATACTTTAAATAAAATAATTGAACTCAAAATAAAATTAATTTTTTATGATAGGGAGGCCAAAAAAAATACGGCGGAGAAATTTTATCATTGGCCATTAAATTAATAATTAAGTGTAAAAATACTATAAAGACACTAATATCCATCGACAATATAATAGAGACTAATCAAAAACATATTAATAACAAGTACAACAAAAATAATAATGTAGACAAAGTAACAAAGAGAAATCAAAGCAACATTGTTAACAAATAATAAAATAACAATATCAATGTAATAACAGTAAACAAAGTACTTATGTGATAAAAGTAATGACATCAACAACTTGATAACATTAAACAATAAATTAAAAAATAATTAGAGACAACATCAACAACATGATAATAGCATATTGAACAATGGAAAAACATGAAATTAAATGCTAACGAAGTTCAAACTTCTGTGATCCAAATCAATATGCACAGAACAAAGCAATAGTATGGGAAAAAGATCACTGAAAAGGCATAATAATAAGATGATAATAATTCTAATCGGAGAAATAGAATCGAAATCAAAATGGGAAATTAAACAACACAAAACTAGAATAGACGAGAAATTAGAGAAAAGAAGTGAAGAAAGAAAGGCTCAATTAAACAAAAATTAAGTCCAGAGATAAAGAAAACTCAATCAAATGAACGAAAAATCAAATTGAATCTACATGATCAATCTAGTGATAGCGACGAAGATAACACAAACAATTCAAAAATCCACCATAATCACTCGATCTAAGTTAACAATTGGAATTGAAACTAATTACTATCCTAACCTAGAGTAACTAAATATCAAATCTATTCATGACAATTCAATCATCAAAATCTAAGTATTGAAAATGAATAAGGCAACTATTTATAGTAATTGCCTTTACAAAAAATAACCTATTACAAAAATAGACCAAAAATGACTACTTTACAAATACTGAAATTACATAAATATACATCTTAAGTTACAATTATTACATAATATTTCATATAATAAAACTAGTTACAAATATCCTATATTTTATACTTTCTCTCTCCAAAATACTCATACATATCAAATTCTTTTAGATCGACTAATGCACCATAATATATGCCTAAAATCAAGCAACCATTATTTGGCGGACTCAAAATTTTAAATTTCAAATGCTAAGTAATCAAATTGCTCAACTTGACCAACTTTTTCTATTTATTTTTGAGGTTTTCTTAATTTTCTATTTTTTCTCAACTTTACCAAATAAAAAATTTATGTGTTTCATTGTTGCATGTGGTTAGTTCTTAAAATTTCAACACTGAAATGGAGCCTGGTTCAAGATTTGTTTAATTTCTTAATTTTTTTCAACTTTACCAAATCAAAGATATGCGGTTTACTTTATTTCTTGCATTTATTTTTTAAAATTTAAGCATTGTAATGGAGGGTAATACCTCGTAAAATTCTCTTCCAGTCTGAGACTTAGAGCGTATTTGGTAAAGCGAAAATCTGAGTCAAAATATTTCGAAAATATCCCCCAAGTATGAAATAATTTGAATCATGTGAGAATCTATTTGAGCATGAATTAAGATCATAGAGGACCCCTAACTTATGGATAAGTTGAATACTTTCCTGTCATTCAAGTTTTAGTGATAGTCAAAATTTGGGTCAACTTCAATCAACCATAACTCAGTGTATATGATGAAATGGGTGGATTTATATATAAAATAAAAGATATTTTAATTAGATTTCCAATGATACCAATTTCGCCTAAATCCAATATCGGAGCAAAGAGTTATGCCTATTTTACTCCAGCATGTCAAGCTGGAAAATGATGATGACGTTTCTGACGGGCTATCACGTTTCTGACGACCTTTTTGACGACTTCATCAAATTTTGACGACATTTATGATGAAATGGTTAGCCCTAGGCAAAAAATCAAGAATTGAACCCCTTTTGTCACGACCATTCGTGATGGCCTATCACGGACCTGACAGCCTGTCACGGATGGCATCAAGAACATTTTTTCTAGCAATTCAAGGGCATTTTTGCAAGGGTATTTTGATCATTTTCAACTTTTTTGAGCCTCTATAAATATGAGGAACCCTCATTCAAACCCTAATTTCTCATTATCTTCCAATTCTCTAAAAAGAGAATATCTAGGGTTTCAATTCAAGAACCTTAATCCTAAAAAAATTCATTTATAAATCTTCAAGATTTCTTCAAGAATCAAGTTCCACATAGTGTGGGATTCAAGAATTTATTTAATTCAGATGTGGATAAAGTTTCAAGCACTAAAGTTCATCCAATTTCAAAGGTTAAGGTATGTAGATGTTGATTCTTGGGTCCCTTTCATCCAAGAAGCTCAAGAACCCTTTTTAAAACTAAAAGATTTTTATGTTTATGCGTTGTTAATGATTTGTATGAGTTGAAATGGATGTTTTATGTGTTGTTGAGTTTTGATTTATGTTTTCCTACAAAATTTATGAGCTTTGACCCTAGTATGTGGAATTCATGTGATGTTTATGAAAGACCCTCTTGAATTTGTTTTTCCATGTGATGTGTTCATGACTTTTGGGTGTAGAAATGGTTGAGTAAGTGAAGAACGTTCCGCATAGGTTTGATAAAGAGCTTAGGTGAAGCATAAGGGCTACTATAGTATGTTGAATAGGAAACTCCAAATTGTGAGCTAGTCCATGCAAGCCTTAGTGAGTGAAATATGCCAAGATAACATGAAATCCCCAAGTAAGTGTAAAATCGGTCGTGTCTAATGGTTGTTGAAAGACCCTAGTAAACAAGTCGAGATATAATGGTTGTAAATTCCCCAATTTTGTGCTCTTTGATATATGCTAAGCTTTTAATACATGTCAAGTAGTTAGCAAGGAAACTTTTGACGTGTTAGTATGAAGTTTTCCCCAAATCAAGTGATATCCAAATAAATGACAAGACCGATATAGGTATGAAGTACTTGATGTAGGATCTCATTAAATGGGGTATAATATAATAGCATGTCTTCCCTAGGCTAGTATATGATAGTTAATTGATGTTAATGATCCTTAAAGGTTTGGAGTGACCCTTTGGTGGTTGTGATGATGAATAGAGGTCTATGTTTCCTAAATGCTTAATGCGATGTCCTAAGGATCTTGAGAGGGAAAGTATGTTATGATGCCCAACTACTTGAAGTGATTCTTTAACGATTGTGATAACACATAAATGATTGTAATAATGAATGAATGCTTGTAATGATGAATAAATGATTGTAGTGATGAATGGATGACCATGATGATGCATGAATGATTTGTGATGAAGAATGATTATGTCTTACTTTTATGTTGTCAAGTCCTGGGGGTATTTATACCCGAAAATAGAGTTGTTGTCAAGAGCCCGTGTCGATGTCTGGATAATTCCAATCGAGCAATGATTCTCTGAACTCAGTGAACTATAAAACTCTGTATCCTCCGACAGGTGCGAAGCTTATTAAAGATTAATAATCTTAGTTATCTCTGTATCGCTAGTAATCTAGGCTCATACCCGTAATCAACTCAGTTCTAATAGTATTCAAGTCATTC
The DNA here is from genome assembly GCA_030864225.1 of Capsicum baccatum var. pendulum. Lineage (NCBI taxonomy): Eukaryota > Viridiplantae > Streptophyta > Magnoliopsida > Solanales > Solanaceae > Capsicum > Capsicum baccatum. The sequence continues at coordinate 164,625,271 of CM061558.1, read as the reverse complement.
AATACTAATATCAGAAGCGATTCAAGTAATATATTTAAGCTCTGTATCGTTAGTCAGATACCATAATTTGATATCTTTTCCGTAAGATATGAAACCAAGTGATCTCAGTGTAACTCAGTTAGACTTTTGAGTAGTATGATCTGTGTCAGATTCTGTTCAGCCAGTGTTTAGTTGAGAATTTAGTTCTGAGTCTTTCAGTTGGGATTAGGAACTAGCACCGAGCGAGCTCAAGGATGGGATCTCACCTACTAGTAGAGGGTGTGATTCTTAGAAGCAATCCTTATGCTCTAAAACTACGTAGCCAGCGTAGGTTGAGACATCACACGTGTTAGTTGAGGGTAGATGAGAGACATCATACCTTCTAGATGAGGGTAGATAAGATGGATTAACCAGCTAGATGAGGGCTCCACCGCTCTCGTTTGAGGACCTGCTAGATGAGGGTCATATAGAGTTATCTTTACCAGTGGCACGGTAATGACACCCTTCCAACTAGGGCTCAAGTTGGACCCCACCTGTGGTAGTTTAGGGCATGTCGGTTAAGTGACTACTTCTCATTGTTTCAGTTTCAGATTCAGTCTCAATTTCAGAATCAATCTTAAGAAATCAGGACTGTCAGATACAATCATCTATCATTGTGAGGAACTCAGATAGTTCTATTGATTTATGGACCATCCCATCAGATAGAATTGGTCTCACATATAGTTATTTGATATTATATTTAGATATATGCTGTCGAACAGGCTTGATCACAGTATCAGATTTGTATTAAGTATTCTTATTTTAATATTCAGATATAATCATATTTTTTTATCATTGATAAATCTTCCAAAATCATATTTTAGAAAGGTTGATCTCTAATCCTGTCATTAGAAAGCAGTAAGTCTCAGAATTTAGTCATTGATGTAAGCACATCCAGATCCTGAGTTATCATTATCAGATGAGTCAGTGATTTAGTATCTCAGTATCAGTAGTGAGTTCAGTCTGCAGTAAAGTGATATTTGATTTTTAGTAGCTAGAGTTGCGATAATTGTGGTCATGTTCTGTGAATTCATGTATGTGTTCTCATGCGGCATTTTCATGATTATTCAGTTTAGATATTGCACATGCATGAACCCTTGCATTAGCCTACCCCGTCTACATACTCGGTACATTTTTGTACTGAAGCATTTGTACTATGGTGTTTTATTTGACACCATAGGTTCAGAGGCACAGGATCCAATTTATCCTCAGCAGTTTGGTCCCAGTCAGCAATAGTAGCAGTGATTCCTCTTATTTTGAGGAAGAGTCTCAGTTTATTACTATTGTTTCAGACTTTGTTTATTTTCTATTAACAGAGTTAGTTGGGGACATGTCCCATCAACTCCACAGTTAAGATAGTTAGAGGCTTTTCAGGCGGATGTATTAGTATTCAGTTTTCAGCTTTACATATGTATAGATGTGTTGAACCTTATGGCAAGTGTTCGCATTTTTTCCAGATATTATGCAGTGTACAGGTAAATATATAAAAAATGGGTTAGCTTGTGGTTCTTCGGGTCCATAAGCACCATGTGATGTCTTGGGATGGGATCTGGGGACGTTACATTGAGTCGGATCCAAATTTTAGTTTAGGACTCAGTCAATTAGATTTTAAAGAATAAACAAATATCATTTTTGAATTTGTTCCTAGAACGTTTGATAACGAGGATCCTAATTTCATAAAAAAGGATCGAAACACCGAATGACCATGTCAAGATAAAGAAACTAAGGAAAACTGCTCGTCCAGTCTTTAAAAAGTTTGTTCCAAAATCTTAAACTAAGAAAAATGTTGAAGAATCAGGCCGACCATGTTTTTCAAAGGTATAACGATTTGATGTTTAATTTATTTATTTTTTGTTGAATTTACACATTCTTATACATTGTTATATATAGCTATGTAATGTATAGGGTTAAAGGCAATTTTTTAATCATATATTGTATTATTTCAACCCTCAAGCATGCCTATGCAATGTATAGGATTTTTCCTTAAGTATGATTACCTTATATATAAACATGTTATGTATAAGGCTAAGGTTACCTGCAGTTTTTGGTTACCTTATATATATCAGGTTAAGTATATTATAACAGGATATACAAGTAACCATGATTATGTTTACCTTATAGATAAACCTGGTTACCTTATGTATAAGATAATTGTTTAACTACAACTATAAACATGGTTATCTTATACATAAACATCACCTTATGTATAAGGTAATTAGTTAACTTCCATTATGTTTAACTTATACATTTCTGGTTATTTATATTATAGTCAAATTTACTTTTTGATGTACGTAATTTTACTTTTTAATACAAGTTGAATTTTTGGTGTTAGATTTTAATAAGGTTGGAATCAATGTTATTATTTCAGGGGATGAAATATCGTATTGACAAAGTTTCTGCTCTCCTATTACATATTGACAATTCATGTAATCGGGACTTTGGAGAAGATATAAAGAAATATTTGAGAGAAGAAATACTTGACATTTTTTTAAATACACTCTTTAGTGTATTCCTCGACATGCCTCAATGAAAATGGATAGGATAAATATCCAAATGCCTTTTGAAGAGATTTATGTTTATGTATAGGGTACTATTCTAAAATTTACTCTGGTTGAATATGCTATAACTACTGATCTAAAATACACTGGTAATATTGATTATTTTTTATATACTAACTCGCCTACATCTACCCTAATGTCTAAGTATTTTCCCAATGCAAAATCTTGAATATCAAAGTTCATATTGATTCAACAGGTCAAGATGTAAAATTTGATAACACTAGGGATCTGTTGAACATGGAAATATTGTACTTCATTCATACATTCTTGTTTTCTGAATCACATGATTCAACGATAAGTACAGCTCACGTCAATATGGTGGATGATGGACATTACAAACAATGCCCATAGGGAAAGATTTTTTTTAGAAGTTGATGACTACGCGGATACAAATTTTTTTATTGAGAAACAATTATTCTTATTGGGAGGAATGCCAAACATACTAAATGTGTGGATGTTCGAGTGGCGCTCTAAAGTTAATAAAATGATTGTTGTCCATCAAAACACCATCATTCCAAGGATTTTCAACATGTCTGTAGCAGGAGAGAGGGCTAAATATGAAAAGTATATCGATGGAATATTTAGTAAGGTAAATATCATATGCTATCTAATTTTACTCTACGATACATATGGCTTTAATATTGTTATATTTTTTATACTTTTATTGTTTATTTATAACAACTTCTGACACACACTTCAAGAAGTTTAGAGGCTTGATATGTCATTTAGGGAAAGTATTGGGATATATGATCCAGATCCCAATATCTATTTTGAGCACATCAACTACTTACTCGTAAGTTTAAAAGGATCGTCGAAGAAAAACACACATCCTTTCATTCTGTAGCGAAAGAATTTGATGATTACAGTATAATACCACCACTATAAATAATGATAAAGACAAGATTTTCTCTAGATTTTTCAGCTACACAAGTTTTAAAATGAAGGAAGACAATGATGTTTGATAAAAATATTTCTGAGGGGCAAGATCTTGAAAAACCTACCACAGATCAGTCAAGTGAATGTATTGGTGTGTTTCAAAACAACTTGATGCAACAATAGAACAAGGACCATTTTAGTTTCAATATGGTAAACAAGGACCTACAGTTGCATCACCGGAGTGCAAGGCAGATAAGTCATTTCATTCATCTTCCAACATTCCTCAAGGAAACTTTACACTGAAATACAACATAGATGAGATAAAGTCATATCTCCTCTCCTATGTAAGTATGATTTCATTTGAATTTTTTGTGTGCAATAGATAACATTGCTACTCAACTAATTTTGCTTATTTCTCAAGTTTGATAAAAAGATTGAAGAACTTCAAACATTACTATCAAATAAAATGCTAAAGTACTACAAGCTTTGAAGAATTAGGAAAATAAAGAACAAATGGTAGATAATATCTCAACTTCAACATTAAGAGTTATTAAACTATAAATTTTCTGATAATACAGTTCGTATAGATTACGAAAGGGCCTAATAATCCTGAACAAGATGATTCGAAGAAGAAAGGTGGCGCAGACGATACAAAAAAATGGACAATCTAATCCTATAGGAGTTTCAAGTATTTTTAATTATATTGTTTTAATTATATGTATTTGTTTTTACCGTATTTATATTTTTATTCGATAAATAGAAGGATGATGATAGGGGAATAGGTCCATTAGGATATCTCCCAATAGGTAAACTAGTTGATGTTCAACCTATCAAAATGGATTACTAAGGTTGTGCCAAAATAAATCCAAAACATACAGAAACAAAGTGAAGTACAAAGAGAAACGAAGATAAACTCAAATAGCTATGTATAAGTAAATATGATAGTAAATAGACACACATAAAGTAAAGAATGTAGATATTTGGCTAAGTATAATTCAAATGATAATTATGGTATTTTTAATGTGTACACAAAAGACAAAGATATGATAATAAGTTCAGTAGATAATTAACTAGCATTATTATTAGTAAATTGCCATATACTTTAATAGTTTTGTTTAAGAAGTATTGATATGCCTAACAGTATTTTCATCCTATACATTACATACTGTATCTAAAATATCACATGTTATGTATATGATAAAAGGACTGTTATGTATGAGAGTGGTCATCATAAGGAAAGGATAGAAATACATAAACGTATTTTTCATCTTACAGATAAGGTACTACATCTAGTACATCACATATTATTTATAATTCCAGTACTGTTATATATGAAAGTGTGCTTCATAATATATGATGAAAGGATTGTTATATATGATAGTGTGCTTCATAATATAAAATGAAAGGATTGTTATGTATGAGAGTGTTCTTCATAATTCAGGGACATATATACATAAAAAGTGTTCTTAATAATTAAAGGACAGATATACATAAAACTCTTTTTCATCATATACATAAGGTACTACATCTAATACATTACATGTTATGTATATGATGAAAACGCTGTTATGTTTAAGAGTGAGATATTGCTTCTATTTTTCGTACCTATTAACTAACTCGTTGTTAATCTTATTTTACATATCCTAACAAGTCATTGAAAACATAAATTTCATCAAACAATTTCATCTCGTAAGATGATTTCAATGGCACATTATCAAAATCAGTTCAAGATGCCATAGATGCACTGATATCTGGAGTATCAACCCCACTGATTGCAAAACCACTGAATGTTGTTTTTCTAAGTAAAATAACCGAGTGCCAGTGGATGATACCCGATAGTCAATTTCCACCTAATGTTCTAGATGCATAAGTTGATAATTGTGATGTCATGAAAATACTAGCTAAATGATTAAGACAGAAGTCAAGGATTTTCAAGTCACCCTACTTAATGAAATTTCAATAAAGTTCAAAAGGTGATAGGAGTTTCAATGTCAAAGAGCAGCAGAAGCATGCCTTTGATGGGTACTCCACCGAGTGTATTAATGTCGATATACTCAGAATGAATTGTGCAAGGTCTACTAAAATATCATACTGGAAAGTAAGAATATAATTCTATTTATTTAAAACCATTCGTATATTCACCTAATGTTAACTAACATTTCTTCACAATTAATTGCATAGAAAAATGAAGGATGATCACTACTGAGCTAAATGTTTTAGTCTTGACTTTGTGAAGCTTAATTTTGGAATTGCTCATCCAAAAGTTAAAAATTAATTCTACATGACGTCACAACTTAACACATGTTTGAACGATGAGGTGCATAACTCTGATTAGACATTCGTACTATTAATGTTAGTTTTATTATGTGAGGAACTGGTCTACTTATATAATTAATATAATAAAGATAGCTCATTTTTTTCAAAAATATTTATTAATGTTTTCGGTGTAATTTCATACCAAATAATACACTTTTAAGTTTACATATACAAATATATACATAAAAACACTTTTTATATGAACCTGTTGTCCATAAACATACAAAGTAATATATCTTGTACGAATACACTTTACATTAGGCATCATATGTATATTAATAGAATAACTGAAATATACATGTATGAGATTACCACACTATAAGTGTGCTATGTATTAGAATAATATAAATGTTTATATATTTTTTTGTCTTATACATTTGATTTTAAGTCTACTTACAATCAAATCATGCATTTCAAAGAAACTGTACAAAATTGTGTTTTTCTTAATATTATGTTTAACCTTATACTTTCTGACAATGTTGATGTTTTTCCTTCTATGTAGCAAATCAACGTTATCTTCTTCTATTTGCAAAAGAATTCAAAGCAACACTTTGGTTAGGAATATTGATACATAAAAATAGATTGCTTCTTCAAATCCTATATTGAGAAGATATATCATAGGTATTATTTGGATGGCTTATATAATGTGACTTCTACACAAATAAATTACATGACATCATGTATTATTGCAAGACATGAGGAATCAATAACTAACATAATAAGTAGACTCAGTATACATACGGGCTGGACTTGGCATATGGTTGATGAGGTGTAAGTTCTTGTTAATTGTGATAAAGAATTTCATTAGGTGTTGGTAGTTATTACAGTGAAGGAAAGAGTCATAGAGTTGTATGGCTGACTATCCACTCTCTGAAATAAGGACCAATTCCTTAAAATACACAAGTTGGTAGTAATGATGACAACTTAATAGTATGACAGCGAGTTTCTTGAAAAAAAGAACATACTGACTGGGCGAACCTGGATGCGTACAAGGATAAAATTGGTCAGCTCACTCATATTGTCAACCAACACCCATTTTATATTGAGTATGTGGAAAACATTACCCAACAAGATTATGTGTGTCTGTAAGTTCAGTTGCTATGAATTATATATGTATAATGTTTAGAAACTTTTCCAATTTTGTTAACTAATGAAACTTGTTTTACATTAAAATAATGTGGAATTTTTGTAGCCGGGTATGCAAAGTATTTAAGTAAAGGACTATAAGTACCTTCAGCTTGGTTTGACATACAAACTTATATTGTTCTATGATTCCTTACTATAAAATTACGGAGTGGTCAAGGCCAAGAAAAGATACATTATTGACAATGATGTTCCTCTGAGACCCAGGCCAAGCTATGTTTCACAACGATTGTTAGTTTAGAAAAGTTATAAATTTTACCTTCCATCTGAACATTTGTTTTTGTTTTTCAATGAATGTTAAAGACATGATCATTCCTAGTTTGTAGGTTTCAACAGTGTTTTGGCTTTCTACTTTATTTTTGTGTGTTGCAAGAATGGTTAACTATGTTTAATAATGAACTTCTTCTACTTTTGTTACATAAGTCTGTAGTGTTGCTAACTCTAAAATAATAAATAGTAAAGTTATGTATATGGTTAGAAAACCATTTTTTTGAGACATGTTGTCTTTCATACAACCCGTATATTAAAATGCAATGTATAATAGTTTATCATCTTTTTACACTACTGCATATCAGAGATACGTACAAGGGATTTAACTTTTGTCTTAATAGGTTTCATCTGTAATTAACCTAATAAATTGCATGCTACGTATATTACCAAAAATACAAAATTAAATTTTGTGTAATTTGATTTTACTAGCAGATAAGTATTAATCTTATATATTTTAGGTAATAATTCACATATATATAACATATTTATGTATATGTTAATATGTTTTATACAACAGACTTATCACTCAGTATATATATAAGAAATAACAATTCCTTACAGATTATTTTGTAATACATAGCATGTACTTTTAAACATGTGCATAACCCAGTTATATATATAATTAGGTGACCATTTTTTCGAGACATGTTGTTTCTAATACAATAGGTATGTCTTTACCTTATACATTAATATTATGTATTGTATACATGTAATACATTTTATGTATATTTGTTGTTAGTTATAAAAGTGACTTATTGGTGAGAATATGCGTACCATCAATATGAGTAACTCCCTTATACAAAACATCTAACATGTACAAGTAACACCTTATACAAAACATTCAAAATGAAACTTATTATTCAGTATTTTCAGTTATATGTTTCAAATCTAAGTGAACATCACCAGCGTATGGCATAACTTCCAACTATACGTATCTACTAAAAAATTTAATAAACGATTTTAAAGGCCTATAACATTCAAACATTCTTATAAAAGGTTAAATCAAATAGATTAACAAATAAACAGGAACTCCAATTAATCAAATAAGTAAAAAATATTAAAGATTCATTACATGATAATGAAAATTGATTATTGAATATTAAACATTGTTCAAACTAATCTAAGTGAAAAGAACAAGCCAATATCATTGGTTCATGATATGTATGAAAAAAATGCAATGTTAAGTCTCCTTTTGAATAAAGTCACAAGTGCTTCTATTGTGAACCTCACAACTATATCCACCGCAACAGTTTGAGCCTGATGCTAGAGATTCACTTGATTTATTATGCCTCTCTTTCTTTGGCCTTTCTGGTAGTCGTTTATATTTTGGCGGTAATACTTCTTCATCTTCAACATACTTAGTCACCTGTCAATCCTTCATATCTGGCATTGAAATTATTGAAACTTCATATGTCTTAACTATAGAATTGAACCTATAGTAATCATAGTAAGAAAAAAAGTTATCTACAGTTCTACTCCTCAAAACTGCAATTGCGTGAGGGCAAGAAATTTCATTAATTTGATACCATCCACAGTTGCACATTTCATGATCAAGATTAATAATGTTCATTCAATCAGATTCATATAAATAATCAAGATAGATTTTAGGAACCTTAACTGATTAACATATAAGCAACAATACATATGATAAATAAATTAAAACACAACTTCAAGTATGTTTTCTTAATAAAATAAAAATATTAATGAAAAAAATGTCTACATGTATATTTTATAACATACCGTCATCCGAGAAGCTTTCACATAGTAAAGAGTAAGAATTTCATCCAACCTTCTTTCTAATGTTGTCTTAGTATACGATGCAATTTCCCTGTTTTTAGAGTTCCTGCTCTAAGCAAATTCTTACTATTTTAGAAATCCTAAAATAAGCAGTTCATGGGCCTGTACCAAGCAACCGTTTATTCATTTAGCAATATTCGAAGTCATTATTCTACCTCTACTTACTGGTGAATTATATCGAGATCATCTTTCATAACTAATTTTTTCTTCGAAATTCTTAACCCTATGATCCACCTTATCAATGTTTTCCATAAAATAATCAAAATCTTGACTTTGCTTTTCCAAAAATGAGAGCAAATGTTCTTCCACAAGTGCCAAATATATGCTAGATGAGAGACATTAGGATACATAACACTCGCACCTTTTATGATGATTTTGTTGTGACCTGATACAACACATATGTTGTCTCGTTCCCCAAATGCATCCCTAAACTATTGAAAAAAACATATGCACAAACAATTATTTTTGGAATCTACAATCTCGTAAGCTATTATCAAAATACATCCTGATTCAAATAAAAAAAGAAAGTATCAATGCACATCATGCTCCCCAATATTATTATTGTATAAGATGTAATAAAAATAAGAACATACACACTACCTAAAGCATTAAATAATTTTTAAAGATATAATTAAAGTAATAAAAAGTCTAACTCGTAACTGCACCATCTAGTGTGCTTTTTGAAAGGAAAGTTTCTTGATACTGTCCACTCAAATGAGCACTGTCAATCACCAGCACAGGTCTGCAAAATCAAAAATCCCTTATCATGGGTGTAATGCTACAAGCAATTACTTACACTCATTATCCACTACATCTTTCGATATTTATCAATTGGACTACCTCTAAGCATCGCTATTGCCTGCTTTTAAGCTCACCATGCCTTCATGTAATTAATATTAACTCCATAAATGACTTTTATTTCTAAAATTATGTCATCCGATACGTGTATTATCTTATGATTAATTGACTTTAGCATTGTAAATTCACTCACAAAAGAAGTTCTAGACAATAATTTTTTAGAATGCTATCACTGACTCGACAAGTATGTTCAGAGTCAAATTATTAAATCATAAAAACATGTAATTTATGTAAAGAGGATTCCTTCAGGATCCATTTGTAATCTTCGCTACGACAATACAGCTCATAACAAAAGAAAATTTAGTCAGAATGTTTAGTTTCAGAATATATATATGTAACAACGACATTTTTAGGTTTGTTTCTTACTTAAGAATTTAAGTTAACAGGTTCCCATACATAACAACTTTATGTATAATATTTCTAACACATAATTGTCTTAAACCACTATAGTCATATACTTAATGTTTGATGTATAAGAAACTTTTAACACAAAGAACTCTATGTATATGGTTGATCAAAACATGCATCTATTGTCTCACGAATAACAATATCAAACAACTTAACATATTTGCACATCAACTTAATGTGTACTTAATAGATTTAATGAATATAAAAAATGAATATATGTCATGTTGCTAAGTAAAAAGTAAAAGTTCTGTATCATACTTCTCTTTATCAGATCATTCAGCTATGAAATTAAAGATATTCGCTAATGTGTATTTCACCATTACAACAATGAGAGTTGTTTTATCCTTATAAAGTTGATTAACCTTTATTTATGTATATTGCTATTAGTAATGAAATTTTTTTACTTCAAACTATGGTACATATAACGAGTACTTATTTTTTTATTCAACTACCAATGGACCAAGAGCATTAGTTTTCATTATTTCAACACAAACCACAACTCCAGTTCTATGGTCAAACTCTAACTCATCTTTTGACTTATTCGATGTTGTTACGCACAAAGGATAAGTAACAAATTCAAGAAAACATTTTTCCAACTCCAAATACACCGTCACACCATTATCATTCCTTATAATAATTGGTGAAGAATTGCCTTCCATTATATATCGAAAATTAATTTTTTCCTAGATTCTTCAATATCTAGTTCTGATGTAATTACTGAGATCAACCTAAAAAATAAGATGTTTTCCACAACATTGATGCCATTACTTTTGTAGCGTTCGTATACTATTTTGGATTTCCAAATATGACATGCCTTAATAGAATAGAGATGTTCATATTGGTTTTGGATTTTGATGGAAAAAAAGATTTAAGAACATGAATAAGAATTGATTGGGAAAACAGAGAAATTTTGATCAATGATATTGATGTACTGTTTCAAATATTTTTAAAATTGAATTGTTTATACTGATTTTAAGGTGCGATTAATAATAATTTAAATAAGTGGTATTAATTACATAACATAATAAAAGAGACTAATTTATTTTCCTTAAATAATGTTAAAATGGTTAACTCATATACATTAGTCGTAATTATAATAACTTAGAGACATGTATATGAATATTTAAAATCTGGAAAAGAGAAAAACTAAATAAAAAATCCAAGAGAGAAGGTAATTAACTAGCTAAAGTTTGAGATTTATGTTGGTTACAAAAAAGAAACCCACAAGGGACCTTCTTGATTACTCAAATGGCATCTTGATTGCTTGATTGCTTATGACCTTGTGTATTTGTTTCTTCATACCTCCCAATGGGCTCCAAGCTATCATTCAAATATGAAATCTCATCCTAATATACTTCAAGATATCTGTGCTCATATCATCCTCGCCTTTTTCAAAAGTATTCATCCTCAAATCTAAACCTTGCAAACATATAAGAAGGACAAACAATCAAACATTCCTCATAGTATGAGGTTAGAACAAGGGTTATTAATCACACCAACTTGCAAAAGAGGCACACATTTAGAATACAACCAACTATGCTTCATGGTGTATAAGATCTACTAATTATATAAGGTACAACTGAATTGGTTATAAGCAACATCACAAGTCAAAAAAACCACAAAGATGTTAATGGAATTAAGAATCCTAAAAAGTAATATCAATTATGATTTGAGATTCATAAGATACAATTGTTCAGCACCTCACAATAAGACCTTACAAAAAATAGTGTATTCACCCATAAGGTTTCATTCAAATCACAAAAGAAAAAAAAATCCACATATCTATACCTCCATACAATACAAATCTCAAAACATCATTGGTATCATCATAAGCAAAATGAGAAGAGACATTTTAAGAGTAAAATAACCCTTTATATTAACTAACTTCCCCAAAAAAGGAAGTGCACAAACAAAGTCATACTACTAGAATGGGTGAGGAATCTATTAGGAGTAAAATTAATTGATATCAAATAATACTCACAATGATTTGGAGTCCTCCTATCATAGTATCAAGGATTCTTTTAAGAGTCCCATTTGAAACGTCAATATGTCCAACCCTATGAAAGTAAAAAGGAATTTTCAATATCCATAGACTCTTCAAAAAATAAACAAGCAACTTAGTACCCACTATTTATGGTCCAAAGGGCTTAAGCACAAGTGTTTCAAAAAAGGATACAAGCATATCCAAACTCTAAATTTAGGCAATGACACATTTTACTTGGGGTTTAAAAATATGAGGCCATATTTGAGAAAGGGGTCATTATATGAAATCAAGTAGTAAGGAAAGGTTTTACTTAAATGAATTTCATCCAAGGTGTTCCCACATATATAATCCCCATTTGATCAATAGGCATTAAGGGTTTGATCAATATAGGGTCATAAAAGAACAAATGGATTAATTAAGAACATACACCCCGTTCTTTTTTAGCACTAACCCTGCAAAAAGCGTACTATCATATTTCAAGAAGAGAGTTCCATCTTTGCAAAGTCTGTCATCATACCATAATGGATTTACAATCACTTGGAAGCCTTTAAGCGGTGCTACACTTCTATTATGACAAGACATGCCACTATGCATTTATCTTTCATTAGTCATGTCAACCTCAAATAAGGGATTATCCTTAAAGACACATAACACTTCAAAATCCTTACTAGAAGAACAAATAATAGGATCATAATTTAAGGATTCATTATTTAGATGCAATGACTTCATAAGTATATCTGCATTACCAACTATATCACTGTCAACACAAAATTGATGCTCCTTAAGTTCATCATAAAAATTCTCATTTATTGGGTCATCCTTATACATGAGTAGATCAACATCAATATTAATTGATAATGAACTATTATTCAAAGCATATGTATCAATACTTAGAAGAATTAATTCAATCATTAATAGGATTAACTAGTGTATCCACATTCTCAACATGCATATTATAAAAACATAGAAAAGAATCACATGACAATGTACTATATTCGATCCACAAGTGTCATCACTAGGTGGACACAAATTGATCTTAAAGAAGAATCAATTCAGTAATAAATAGGATCAACTAGTATATGAAAACTCTCAATAAATACATTATCACTATGTGGAAAAGAATAATTAAGCTCACATTAAAATAAGCTACAACTTATACTTAATTAGCTACTAGTCATAAGATGATCTTTTACTTTTAAGAAAGTGAAAGGTTTAGCTTTGTTAGCTCGTAGGTCAAGCGAATTACTATAGTCATATTGATTTTAATCATTGGAGAATAAATGTTATTTTGGAAAACTTTTTAGAGCCTCATGATTCTTCATTAATCGAGGTGCCTCACTAGGCTTTCTTCCAAGGATACCTAAAAAGAAATCAAGACAAATAGAAAAGAAAGAGCGATACAAAAGTTAGTACAAGGTTTTGACAACCCTGTCACATCACTCCTCACAACCTTCTCCTTTTTCCATTCTAGAGTTGCCATGTATTACACCCTTGCTCCTCTGAATCTTTTGTCTCTCAATTTTATTGGAGTAGCTTACAAGTGCCAAAAATTTCTTGTCCTCTCAAGCACATTACCGTATGGAGTAGCTCGTTTTTATTTTGAGTCCTTGGAGACCATTTGATGGATCTTTTAAAAAGTTATTAGGATTAAAGCAAATAATTTGTTCATCCATAAAGCAATAGAATCCTCAATTAGGAATGGTTCATTTGTAACTTTTGTTTCATGAATCTGCCTCTAAGATGTTCAAATAAAACCAAAAGGAGGAGGAGGCATAATAATAAGATATTGAACCAAGAATTCCTTAGTGGTGATAATGTTATCCTCTTTAACTATAGGTTGAAATTATTTGCGGGAAAGCTTAAAACTAAGTAGTTAGGGACAATCATGGTCTGAAATGTCTATCCCAATGGAAAAATTAAATTAGAAGATCATGAAAAGATAAAGTTCATGGTGAATAGAAAAGGATCGAGGCATTACCACGTGGGTGGATTTGAAGCATCTACGATTGAGTCTCATCGATTCAAGGATCCAAATTGATGACCAATTGATGTCATACCACAACAATATCTAAGGAACTTCTTGTGAGGCCACCCAAGGATTATATTTTTTTCTTTATAGTGTTTTATCTTATAATTTAAACTTGTTTATGATGTTTGAAGGTGACAATATTAGTCAAAATTGGTGAAGAATGGTTCGAGGGCTCAAAACTATGCCCCAAGCCAATATTGTCTTAAAATCATGCTCTGAATTTGATTATTCCATCCTAGACCTGCATTGTACATGCTTGAGAAGTCAAGCATAGGTTAGGAGCAGCTTGAACGTAGTTGGCAGTAGCCTATACTACTAGGACATACAATGGACATACTAAAGCAGTCTAAGCCTAGGCCAGCAACATATGGCGTGCTGCTAGCAGCAGTAACACTGCCTAGACCTATGCTGGATAAGCCAGAGTAGCCTAAGGACAGGACAGGCGTATCTGAAGCGCTAGAAAGCCAAAAACTTATGAGGCAGTCCATTCTGATCTACACAGGACCTGCTTGAGCATCTAAGCATAGTTCTGACAGTAAGGTAAAACTTAACATGAAGGTTCTATTTTGACATATGTTGAACTTTCCTGAGTAGTACAGGAGTAGGTCAAGTTCATATTACATGAAATGTACTAGTTTGGATTCATTTGTCACTCTTCCACATCAAAAATTTTCTTTTCTACATAAGTTCAAAGTTCTTCAAACTTAGTTCAACATTTTTACTTATTGTAAATAGAATTAAGCTCCGAGTACTAAAATTTTACATTTATTTCATTTTTTGTTCCTCGCCAATCAAAGTAGGGGTATGCTATTTAATGGTCTTATCTTTGAATTCTCTTGAAAGTAGAAATAGCTATTCATAGTCTATGATTTTTTTTCATTTGAATTTTATTTATCTGAGCTTTGTTGGACGATTTATGCTTTTTGGAGACATTATTTTAGAATGGGTGCCTTATTTTACAATGTTTAATTGGTAATTCATCCAATTGAACTTTCTTATCTATTTAGTGTGGTGGGGACTCAACTAGTATAGAATGATCACCATGGTTTTGTTCAAAGATGTTTTAGGAAATGAGATTGCTCACATATGCTTCTATTCTCTTTTACCAAGCTCTTTGTTTGCATGCATGCCATGAATTTGTTGAAATTTTGATAAGATAGAAATGCCTTGACTGACTGTAATAGTTAATGGGATCTTTTCTGGGGCATGATTAGATCATTTTTGAAACATAATGTTGAGTCCAATTTATCCCAAATATTCAATAACCGGTAGTTATTGGTTGAAGTAGTTTGTTAAGAAATATGGCATCCATGGTATATGTTGATCAAAAAGCGCAAGATGAAACCCACTGGTTAATTCTAAGTAACCCGAGAGACATGAATGCTTTCCTTTCTCTATGATAGATTGGGTGTAACTATTCTTAAGGGTATTGGGTCATTATTGTTTCCATTAGGGGTTATGGATGTGCTTTGAGCTCGAATGGTGAAATTTGAAGAATGTGTGACCATGTAGAGTCCAAATAAGGACAAGGAACAAGATACAAAAAAAACAAGACAAAGAACCAGTTTCTAAAGTAACCCAATAAGACCTAAAAGTTCAAACCAAGATGAGTTGCCATTTGTAGAGGACCCTCTTGGACGAGTCTAGTCTAATAAGGCTCTGAGTAACACAGTACGATCTTCCATTGACATGGACCTGAGTGCCTAGTGTTCCATATGGAGTCTTCACCCTCCTCTAATCTCTATTTATATTTGCATTAGGGATAACACAATGTTTTTTATTGGGATAGGGCATCGTACTCTACATTTAATAGTCTGTACCTATTGAGTTTAATTGATGGCATTGTTTGGATTGCTTGTGGATATATACTCTAGTTTTTTATTCATTTTAATGCTTATGTACATTTTACTTTTTGTAATGTTTATTTACTTCAGCCTTTGCGGGGCTAGTTCGTTGATGCTTATTAATTTTATCCCTCAAGGTTCATGTTCCTCATAATCGGCATGGATTTGGATGAGACCTTATTGAGTATATTGATGATAATGACGGATGGTGAACTTTTTAGGCTTGTGTCATGTGCTTAATTTTAATGCAATTTCTTATGCACTGTTCTTGTCACCTTTTACATAAAGGTGTCCAATAAACATCAAGGGTTTTCTTCGAAACATAGTTCTTTTTTAAGGAGAAAAATTTAATTTTCTCTTTAATTTGATATTTTATTTTTATTTTACGTTTAGTTTCTTTTTTGAACCAGGAGATAGTTCACCTATGATGGATGATAAGACAACATCCTTAGGTGAAGTATTTAGTCTTTTAAATTGATTAGGAATAGGAAAATTTTTAGAAATACTGTGAAAATGTCATTGGCAAGGAATGAAATGATTTTGAAAACAACAAAAAATATAGCTTCTTTTTGAAAAAGTACAAGGATATTTATGAGCTTTCCCTTGAAATAGACCATTAAATTAAATTTTTGACTTTCTCTTTATAATGATGAGTCTTTCACTCGTAGTAACTTACTAAGCTCAAATTTCTCAAATGGGTTAGGAGACTAACTTTTTTCTCTATGAGTATGATGCCTTGTGTGGTGAGTTTTTGAATAATTCTTGTATATATGTGTAGTCTAGAACTTACGCCAAGTGTATTGAAAAAGAAATCCTAGGCAAGCTTGGTTTGGAGGATGATTTGAGTCCATTTTTGACCAATCGCATAGCCAAATTCCAATCTTAACACTGTTACCTAGTTAACCCCTTTAGCCTTTTGCCCATTTTTCTTTCTTTTTGTAATGATAACAATGATAAAACACCTAAATTATTTTGAAAATCTTTGTTTTGATACTTAGCCTCCCTTTATGCATCATATGATTCTAAATAATGAAATAGAGGTAAAGCCTATTCTTGGGGAGTTATGAATTGCTGGACTAATGTTAGGGATGTTCAAACTCCTAATTTGGGGATTCATTTGATATGCTAAAAGGAACTAAGAAAGGTGTATGTAAGGTTGTAAAATCATATGCTTAAGAGACAAAAGATATGCTTGATCATAAAGTTGAATAGCTTAGCCCATAAAATTGACAAATGAGGGGCCAAGAAGAGCATAAAGTTAGAAAATCTCTCTAAAAAGTTAAAGAAGCAAATAAAAAAAATGGTAAGTTGGCTTTGTTTTGTAAATGCTAAGCTAAGGGTTAAGGTGAGTAAAATAATTAATTTGAAGGTGAATAAGGTGGATAACTTGAAAAACTTGGGTTTGATAGGGATGAGCAATTTCGTTGTACGAGTTCTTTTAGTCACTCGGTCCATATATTCCTGTTGTACCTTAAACCTAAATGTAAACCCGAAAGACCTTTGTGATTTAAAGATAAGTAAGTCTCCATTAGTGGCGAAAAACACAATGGGAAAGCCTACAGTTGTACTCCTTGTACTTGAATTTCTTTGCGAGAGTGAGTCTAAATTTTCTCATTATTGAGCTCCATTAAGAATTGAATGTTTTTTTGTGTGGAGCTAACTCTTGCATGTGAGCAACTTTGATACTTTAGGGTAGAGGGTGAAGTTTTACTTTGAGTTTTTGTAAATGGGCAAGGTAAGTTGCATAGTGCAGATTTAGATGATCTTTGAAAATTTGTGTCGCCTCATGAGATGCTTTCCTGATTTGAAAGGTTCAGTTGATACAAACTTGCATCCTTGCTTTATAGATATGTGGTTACTGAAAAATTTTAATGTACTTGTTTCCCTGACATGTTTGATAAGTCTTTGTAGAGCTTTGTTAACCTAGATCTTTCTTATAGTTTGATTTTGAGTGGTTTTTAGTGGTAAATACACTATCTCATTAGATTATTCTTGGGTGCTTAAGAACAAACAATAGTTCAAGTTTTGAGGGGTTGATAAGTTGTCAATTTAATGACTTTTTACCACCATCTTAAGGTTTAATTATCACAGTTTTTTCATTTATTTGATGTTAATATAATGTACAATACGCTTTTGTATAGGTAAAGGATTGAGAATAAAGTTGAGCAAGCCATTCAATTCTATGAAAGGTTTAATATCAAAGATAAAGAGCTCAAATGGTCACATGGATGTTTCGGAAAGCCACTGTGCAAGGGAGTGGCCAAAATAGCCTCATGTGTGGCCCATCCTTTCCCAATCTACTCTCTATCTTCTATGGATCCTCTCCATATCTGCTTAAGTAGATTAATAGTATAGTGGCATTTTTGTAATATTTAGCAAACATGAATTTACGACTAAATTGAGGGTTTTCAGCCCATTTCCACATTATTGAACATTATTGTACTACTCTAGAGCTTAGAACACATTAGAGTGATCGTCAACTAGTTAATTAGGGATTTCTATTGAATATTTATTGAAATTAAGACTTGGATTTAACACTCTTTATTTTCTATAGATTAATTTGATGATATTTTTGGTATATCTCTACTTTCTGTCTCGATTAGTAGTTAATTCTTCTACATAGGGTTATGCTTGAAAAGGTTATTTTTAGACCAGGGTTTTATTTATTTGTCCTCCTAATTGGCTATTTTATATGAGGTTTGCATTTATACCATGTTTTAAAAAGGAATTGGGGGTTGTAAACCCTAATTTTCTTAGAACCCATATCATCCTTGAAGAGGGGATATGGGTGAGGAATGAGTGTGAAAAATAACTTAAATTATTTCATTTAATAGTATTTCTTAGACATAAGGATTTTAATTGAGGCCATATATTAGTAAAATCATTACACTAATGAGGTGTTTGAAAGAACCCATTTGTGATATTTGATGTCTTATTGTAAAACTAACACTAGTACCTCTAAATCCAGCCTATCCATATTTATTGCTAAATTTTGCAAATATTCAAATACCAATGCATGAACCCACACCTAAGAAGGCGTAAACCCAAGTCCCATAAACACTTGATTATCTCTAACTTCAAAATAGTAGTCTAAAAACAACAAAATTTATAAATTGGAAATCATTCAAATAAACCCCCCATTTTTACTTTCATGTTTGTTTGCCACACATTAAGAGTCAACTCTTAATTGACTTCTAACAC
Organism: Capsicum baccatum var. pendulum; assembly: GCA_030864225.1. Classification (NCBI taxonomy): domain Eukaryota; kingdom Viridiplantae; phylum Streptophyta; class Magnoliopsida; order Solanales; family Solanaceae; genus Capsicum; species Capsicum baccatum. Next base: position 164,605,969 of record CM061558.1, on the reverse strand, counting down.
GTTTGAGTATTAAAATCCTTTTCTTCACTCCTTTTGGATTCAACCCCAACCTTGGTTTGGTTAGTATATTGACAATGATCACTTAGACTTTAAGGGTGTAGTTTTAGCATGAGCAGATCATCAAAGTTAATTGATTTTGTAGTACTGGTCAGAGTAGAAATAGTGGGGTTCATGTCTTGAGGATCATTTATTACAATTGTCGTGTTCGCTGGTTGTTGGAAAAAAGAGTTCGAGAGGAATTATTGTATTATTAGTACTTCACCAGAGTTGGCTTTACAAAAATTATTTGCATTTGGTTTATGTAGGATTAAGATATTCTAATTAATAACAGATCTCGAGTAATGGAGTGTGGTTTGTGTTACCGAATAGTAGTGGTAGGTTGCAGTTTGGTGGTTTTGTGGAAGTGGAGTGAAAAAATAGAGGTTACCTGCTTTAATAGAGGTTGCTTAAAATTCACCAAAAAATTTATCGGTGAAATATCTGCATGAAATTAAAATCATAAGATAAATCTTGAAGAGAACAACAAACTTATGGAAATGGTGTGGGATATGAGATCGAACCTTGATGCATTTGAGAAAGAAAGTGGTTGTTGATGTTTTTTTTCCTTAAATCTAAAAAATTAGGTTAATATTTAGAAAAGATGTATTATGGATTCACGTAGAGGAGAGTGAGAGGAGGAAATGGTAAAATTTTAAAGCCATTTGGAGGTGGCTAGCTGGACGTCCTATAATTATGGGTGGTGGCCCGACAGTGGCTTCGCTGGAAAAGGAAAGGAGATAGTTATTGTGAGAAAAAATTAAAAGAAAAAAGAAATTCTTTTTAAAGTGTGGAAATTTCCACCCCCATTATTTATGAAAAGAGTGGATTCATTTTATAAACAAAATAAAACCACTCAAAAGAAAAACCGTGTGCTGAATGCCATGATGTTGTAAACCATGAGCTATCCAAAACCATGATAATTTAATCTTAGCTAAGTAAAAATTATCTTCTTCATATTTTTTGAATTAACGAACTGTGATACAAAATTAAATTAAGAAATGTATTTAATCCCATAATAAAATATGGTTTAACTTTTAAACAAAAATAATGATTTAACAAAACTCAAATACTATTTATTTATAAAATGACTATGCAAAAAATCTGTGTTAGTCTATATTTATTGAAACTGGTAATAAATTGATAAATGACCTAACATTTTAAAGAAAATAGATAATTATGTATAACTTTTATTAAAATTGAACCAAATATGTAAAAATTGAATTTTGTGCTCTTTAACAAATAAGAATCACAAAAGTGTGTATTTTGAGGAAATGACCGGCCAAAATAAAGTGTCAACAATGCACAAACTAAAACCCACTACTGATGATAGGCGAATTTACACGCCTAAAGTATTATATTTTACCCATATTTTAGCTAAGTTTTGAGGACAAAATATATAATTCATGCACTTTTAGTCCTTTTTCCTGTAAGTGAGCTAACAAACGTGATTAGCAAGTTTTCAGGTATAAATGATGCAGATTTCAGCATTTTATGGATAACTTGGCGCCAAAGGAAGCTTCACGAAAGAAGGGAAGGAGAGCTTGGACGCCTAGGACCAAAAGTGACGCATGGGAAACCTGTCCCGGGCAAAAACAACATTTTTCAAGACTTTGGGGATCAGCAGTAACCTATAAGGATTAGGATACTGATGCAGTAATTCATTAGGATTATGTTAATGATGCAGTAACCCAGTAGGAATGGTTTAAGTAATGTAGTAGCTTAGTAGGAATAGGATATGAGTGTTATAAATACCCTATTTTGCTAGAGATTTTAAGCATTCTTCAATTAGACATTTTACTTCCAATTCTTCCATTAATTCAACTTTTTATTCTTCTTCTATTCATCTATTCAATACTTAAATTCCACAACAAGAGAAACGCTACTTTGAAAGGGAGTTCAGGCCTAAAGCCATACTACACCATACTACACGTGATATCTTTATTGTGGTATAATAATAATGTCTATTGTGAGTTCCATCGCACTCATGAGTAGCTAAACTTCTCTGTTGGGGTTATGGAAGCCGTATGAGATACTATCTATTGCTATGAGTTTGTGAATTCGTGACACGTACGCTGCTTATATCATTATTCTCTTCATCTTAATACAAATTCTTGTGGTTGCAAATGCATAGAATACACCAGTATAACATTTACTTGTTCGAAAGAAAAGTTATATGTCTGGAAAAGAGATAATGTCAAGGTAATAGGGCACCAACTCCTGTTAAAAAGTTAGTGCCATAACTGGATTAACCTCTTGGAGAATTTGTACCGTTAGATACGCTTTAAGCTCGAAAGAGTTAAAGTGAAATAATCCTTGTTAGGTCGAAAGACGCTTGGATTTACCATAGAATACAATTCTCTATAAGCACATGCATGTCTGAATTCCGCATAATTCATAGCCAATAGAGACGTATAACTTATAAGGTGGACATAACCCCAACTCTCAATTCTCATTGATTAACATCTTACTAAACACTCCTTCTGTTTACTTTGCTATTTCTGTTTTTACTTTACTATTTTGTTTACATTACTTGAACGTTACAATCCCCCCTTTTACGAGACTTTCACCAAAAGTCTAATAATCTTTGCTTACTTATTGACCGGCTATTCCCTGTGGGATCGATACCCAACCCAGTTGGGTTATATATTTGACAGCGACCGCTTTACACTCTTACAAGAGCTGTAGATTGGGCGTTATCAAAAATTGGCGCCGTTGCCGGGGAATACGGTTCAGTTCCTTCATCTGTTGGGTCAAGAGTCTATATTGCTTCCAATAAAGTCGACCATGTGCCTTGTGTGTGTGAGATTGTAGCTGATGCTAGAATTTGCCTGGTATGTATGTAAAGAGAAATAAAGAGTGTGAGTTTAGGAGATGATTTAGGCATTTCTTTGGCAACCTATGATTGTTTAGCTTCATTTTATCTACCCATGGACATCATCCTAGATAACCCCTTTTGAGACCTTAGCCTATTTTCTTTGACAGCCTCATATATAAGCCAAATCCATTTTTTCAAGACCATAATTTGATCCAAATTCCTATGTGCTTTAAATTGTAAAGTAATGTGACAAAATAAGAGGAAATTGGGTGAGAATAGTGCCTTAGAATGTATTGGTACTTGAAGTTGTTATGAAAAATAATTGCTATCATAAGAGGTGTGTTATGAAAAGAAAAAGGAAAAGAGAAATAAAAATAAATTGAGAAACAAAAGAGGTGAGAAAGGGAGGTAGAATAAAAGAAAGTAGAAAGGTTGTTTGAAAGAAAGTGTTAATGACATAATGTGATGGATTAAAGCGCTTAGGAACATAGTCACTATTTCTGGCCAAAATAGTCCTACCCGTCCCTTAGCCTACATTACAACCTGTAAAATACCTATTTGATCCTAAGTTTAGCATTCTGATATTTAGTGGATCATTACATGAAGGGCAAACCTATGGTCATCAGTTGCAACATACGAATTCTTTGTGAGAGTGAGAGCAAGGATAATCTTATACCCATGTTTCGATAAATATACTATACTTGTGAGTGATTATGGGTAATATATTGTGAGAAACACATGGTTGATGAGTTTTGGGTAGTCGTATATGAATCTTTGTGCCTTAACGTTTGAATACTAATTAACCATCATCACGAGTCTATATCGGAGGTTAAAATTGTTTCTAGTAATGATCAGAAAACTACTCTTTGTTAATGATTGCTATGCCTGTCTTGATGACTATTTTGTGTTGTTACTGTGAAAACCTAAGTAGATGTTTAGATGGACATGATAGTTTGTTCGAGGACAAACAAAGCTTTAAGTGTGGGGTGTTGATGATAGGCGAATTTACATGCCTAAAGTATTATATTTTACCCATATTTTAGCTAAGTTTTGAGGACAAAATATATAATTCATGAACATTTAGTCCTTTTTCCTGTAAGTGAGCTAACAAACGTGATTAGCAAGTTTTCAGGTATAAATGATGCAGATTTCAGCATTTTATGGATAACTTGGCGCCAAAGGAAGCTTCACGAAAGAAGGGAAGGAGAGCTTGGACGCCTAGGACCAAAAGTGACGCATGGGAAACCTGTCCCGGGCAAAAACAACATTTTCCAAGACTTTGGGGATCAGCAGTAACCTATAAGGATTAGGATAATGATGCAGTAATTCATTAGGATTAGGATAATGATGCAGTAACCCAGTAGGAATGGGTTAAGTAATGTAGTAGCTTAGTAGGAATAGGATATGAGTGTTATAAATACCCTATTTTGCTAGAGATTTTGAGCATTCTTCAATTAGACATTAACTTCTAATTCTTCCATTAATTCTACTTTTTATTCTTCTTCTATTCATCTATTCAATACTTAAATTCCACAGTAAGAGAAACGCTACTTTGAAAGGGAGTTCAGGCCTAAAGCCATACTACACCATACTACACGTGATATCTTTATTGTGGTATAATAATAATGTCTATATTGAGTTCCATCGCACTCATGAGTAGCTAAACTTCTCTGTTGGGGTTATGGAAGCTGTATGAGATACTATCTATTGCTATGAGTTTGTGAATTCGTGACACGTATGCTGCTTATATCATTATTCTCTTCATCTTAATACAAATTCTTGTGGTTGCAAATGCATAGAATACACCAGTATAACATTAACTTGTTCGAAAGAAAAGTTATATGTCTCGAAAAGAGATAATGTCAACGTAATAGGGCACCAAATCCTGTTAAAAAGTTATTGCCGTAACTGGATTAACCTCTTGGAGAATTTGTACCGTTAGATACACTTTAAGATCGAAAGAGTTGAAGTGAAATAATCCTTGTTAGGTCAAAAGACGCTTGGATTTACCATAGAATACAATTCTCTATAAGCACATGCATGTCTAAATTCTGCATAATTCATAGCCAATAGAGACGTATAACTCATAAGGTGGAAATAACCCCAACTCTCAATTCTCATTGATTAACATCTTACTAAACACTCCTTATGTTTACTTTGCTATTTCTGTTTTTACTTTACTATTTTGTTTACATTACTTGCACGTTACAATCTCCCCTTTTACGAGACTTTCACCAAAATTCTAATAATCTTTGCTTACTTATTGACCGGCTATTCCCTGTGGGATCGATACCCAACCCAGTTGGGTTATATATTTGACAGCGACCGTTTTACACTCTTACAAGAGCTGTAGATTGAGCGTTATCAAAAATTGGCGCCGTTGCCGGGGAATACGGTTGTCAACTAAGTCTATGATAATTAGTAAACCCTTTGGTCAAAGATTCTCGTACTTTTACTTTTAGTTTTTGTTTTTGTTTTCTGTAGGTTTTTATTCAGTGCATGCCCATACTCGAAGTTCTGGTCAACCGTTATTACCTATCAATCCTGAACCACAACGTATTGGCAGAATGGAGGTACAACACGAAATTGACAGGATGGTTGCTCAACAGGAACAGGTGAGACTAGATGCTCTAGCATCCGCTCAAGTGCATCAACAGAATACTGATAACCCTGGGCGAGTAATAAATCCTGACGATGAGGTCCTAGGTAATGACGAGTTACTAAACCCTAGGCATGCTGCTGAGAATGCAACACCTACTAACAGAAGAGATCGTCAAGCTAGGTTTAGGCATGAACGCCAACCCGTGCAACCAGTATTCGACGATGATGATAATGATCTTGATGGATCCGGAGCCACAGTAGCCATTATTCCTCCACCATTGGCACCCGGAGCCAATTTTAACATCATAAGCACCATGATTCAGTTATTGCAACTAAAGGGATTATTTGGTGGACTAGCAGGCGATGATCCGAATATGCACCTGATCAACTTTATTTCTACATGCAAGTCGTTTGACAATCCTGGTGTTGGTCAGAATGCAATACGACTACGCTTATTTCCTTTGTCTCTTTCTGGGGAGGCAACTCTATGGTTGAATGGGCTGACTCCTGATTCTATTATAAATTGGAGGCAATTGAAAGACGCTTTCCTAGAAAGATTATTTCCGCCATCCAAAAGAGCAGAATTGAGAGATAAAATCAGCAATTTTTGGCAGCTTCCAACCGAAGCTCTTCATGAGACATGGGAGAGGTTCAAGACGAAGCTTATGCGGTGCCCAAATTATCATATGACCAATGTCCACCTAATGGAGATATTATACAGATCCTTGAATTCAATAACTAAACCAGTGGTGGATAATGCGGCTGGAGGATCATTTATGGATCTAACCTTTGGTCAGGGATTTTGAGGTAGCAAGCCCCACTTTATCTATTGGTATGACTGCAGACCAAAGGATAAGAGATGAAGAACGTGATCAAGATATAGCGCACCTGAAAACACAAGTGGATCTTCTTAAAAAACATCTATTATCAGGGAAGACCGAAAAAGTCAATGCTGTTGCGTCAAAAGGAAGAGACGAATCTGATTCGGAAGAAGAGGCCAACTAGTTAAATATTCAGGGGGGTTTCCAAGGTAATACCCAAGGAAACCAAGGTCGGAACTATTATGATAAATATGGAAACAAGGACCAAGGTAGTTGGAAGAACAAGAATGACAAGAGTGGTTTGTATGTTCCCCCAGGATGACGTGACGCCACTACATCTAGTTCTGGAAATATGGAAGATATGATGGCTAAACTGTTGAAAGGAGTGGAAGCAACCAGCGCGGGAGTAACGGAGGTAATAAATGATTTTTCCTCAATGAAGCAATTGGTTGACTCACATTCCACTTCAATAAAGCAAATAGAGCAGCAATTGAGCCAACTTTCCGTAGCACTCAATCAAAGAAAGGCTGGCACTTTACCTAGCGACACTGTGCAAAATCCAAGGAATGATGGATTATGCATGGCTATTACTACTCGAAGTGGTAAGGTGCTGGAAACCACATCCAAAGGAAAGCAAGTGGTCGACGATGTAGCGGACAACGATGATATGGCTAATGGAGAAAATGCAGTAGAAGCCAACCACGATGTCCATGACGTCACACCAAGTATATTGCAGCCTGAAAAGACTAAAATATGAAAGCACGAGAAGAAGAAAGCCATGGAGAAAACAATCCCACTTCCACCACCACCTTTTCCCCAAAGATTGAAGAAGATTGCGGATGATACAAGGTTCAGCAAATTCATGACGATGTTAAAGCAGCTGACCATTAATGTTCCGCTGGTTGAGGACGCTGGAACAAATGCCTGGGTATGCTAAATTGATGAAGGACCTTTTAATAAAGAAGCGGGCAGTAAGCTATGAGCCGACAGATAATATTCATCATTGCAGTGCAATTGCCACAAGGTCCTTAGTATAGAAAAAGGTAGACCCCGGTGCTTTCACTATTCCGTGCACTGTTGGATCTTTGAACTTTGCCAAGGCATTGTGCGATCTGGGTGCTAGCATTAATTTGATGCCACTATCCATCTACAGGAAGTTGGGGTTAGGCGATCTGACACCAACCAATATGAGGCTCGTGGTGGCTGATAGGTCGGTAAAACGACCTGTAGGTATCTTGAATGATGTGTTGGTGAAGGTTTCTTCATTCATCTTTCCTGCAGACTTCATTATTTTGGATTGTGAGGTGGACTCTGAAGTTCCCATAATCTTGGGACGCCCTTTCCTTGCAATAGGAAGTGTGCTTATTGACATGAGAGCTAATGAGCTTTTATTTTGGTTGAATGACGAAGTGGTCCATTTTGATATATGCAAAGCAATGAAGCAGCCCAACGATATGAATGTGTTCTCTGTAGCTGATGTTCATTATGAGGATAAGAAAGCATTATCTATAGCGAAACAGCTTACTGTTGAGCCATTGTCTGCTGCGCTACTGAATGTTGAGCATAAGGATGATGAAGATTATGAAGAAACTACATGTGCTCTAACAGAAATAGGTTCCAATTCTCGTACTCCTAAACAGCCGGACCTTGATCTTAAGAATCAACCATCACCAACAGCGAAGACTTCCATTGAAGAGCCACCAATGCTAAAATTGAAAGAGCTCCCCGATTATCTAAGGTATGTGTTCTTTGAAAGTGGAAATATACTTCCGTTAAGTATGGAGGATGATTTAAGTGAATAGCACGTAGAGGCTCTCATCTCTGCTCTGAAGAGATACAAGAGAGACATGGGTTGGACTATTGATGATATAATAGGTATCCCTCCCGGGATAGGCATGCACAAGGGTCATCTCGAAGAAGATTGCATGCCTACAAGTAAGCCTCATTGTCGTCTGAATCCATTAAGAAAATGATCCACCATCTATCTCTATGAAGTCTAAGTAATCGAGATAGCTATGTCGTGCCGCGACAATAAATCAAGCGCTTGGTGGGAGGCAACCCATCGTTTTTCATTTTTTTCTTTCTTTCGTTCTACTAATTGTTTGCTTTTGATAAATAAAAATCCAAAAAGAAGAGTCGTGCATGACCAAAACTAAGGCGCTTGATGGGAGGCAACCCATCGTTCTAATCGTTTTTGTTGTCTTTGAGCAAGTGTAGGTACAAGAGGTGTCAAAGAAGAGATTGGTTTCAAATTTTGAGTTGGAAGTATTGCATGTTGAAGGTGGTAAGTTAGGAATGAAGAAGCAAAAGGCTATGGATTGGGGATTGCTTATGAAAATATAGGCAAAGAACAAGGCAAGGCCTACGTAAATCTAGGCCACGAACAAGGCAAGGCCTATACTATGGCCTAAGCTCTCGGAATCTAGTGTGCCATAGCATAGGCGCCGCCCAAGCCTAAGAATGCCATAGCATAGGCGCCTCCTATGTCAATGCCTTTTGTCTCTGAATCTCATATGCCATGGCATAGGCGCCACCTATGCCTAACAATGCCATGGCATAGGCGCCACCTATGGTCAACAATGCTTTGCAAAAGGCACCGCCTATGGTCACTTTTAGTCTCCAAATCTGATTTTAATTAGGTAAAAACCTGACCCAAGCTTGCCCTATAAATAAGAGACTTAGTCTTAGACCAAAAATACATTGCAAACCTACCATAAGCGCCGCCTACCTCTCCAAATCCTCTCAAAAATTTTCTTTTTGCTCTTTTACTTTGTAAGAACATCATCCAAGGTCATCAACCAAGTAAGTACTTCTTTGTTCTTCATTTATATTCCGTAAGTACTACACTACTACGCATATTATAAATTGTTAAATCTTGAAGTAGTATTGGTGATTTTAATATGGTTGATGTGTTCTGATACAACTAAGTGAGTGAATGAATACGTAAGAATGAACTTAACATGTTTCCAACTTGAATCAGATTTTGATGCACTGTCATACTTTTGCGGAATTAACATGGTCAAGAAAATTGTATAATCTTGTCAACAAAAATCTTACATGTTGGAATGAATTGTTCATCGAGACAAGAATTATGGTTGACTACCAACATATGAGGTTGTGATTATTTCTAGATGCTATACCTTGATTCAATCACTATGTAGTAAGTCTTGATATATCAATCATGAAAGTGTTGCCGAGGTCACAAGAAGTATGACTGCACTAATTTTATTGCTAGAATTTAGCGCCTAAAACGTATATCGATGAAGTCTGAGTAATCGCCAACTTTTGCTTCACCAGTCTGTACCAACAAACTAAGTGTGGGGTGGTGCCACTACTACTTGATTGTTGATTGTATCCACCGAGATGATGCTAACTTGACTATCGTTATAATCTTAGGTACAATGGAACCCAAAGTAAGACAAGACAAAGATAAAGAAACCACTTCACAAAAAGGCAAGAAAAGAGGACGAAAAGAGTAAGGAGAATCATCCTCGATACAAGTACCACGCCGCATGTTCGGAATTAAATGGGTCCTCAAGGAGGAAGCAATGGAGTGGTATAGGAACAATAAAGAGAGAAAATATGTTCATGTGGACCTGATACACAAAGAAAGCCTAGCAAAGAAAGAACCGTGCATGTTGGCCAAGATAATGGCGTTACATCTTGATTTCATCTTCCATGATATGAGAGAGTGCAATCTTGATTTAACACGAGAATTCTATGTCAACTGGTCACCGAAAACCACAGGGAATGAAGTCAAGATTCGGGGCCAAGTTTTACAACTAAATGCGGATTTCTTCAACTCCTTTCTAGGTTTGCCTTCAGTTGATCCATCACCACTCAAGGAGCTGTACAATAGACCTCCATACAGGGCCATTCGACACACACTTTGTGGAAAAAAGATCCATGGCATGATGGAGTAGACACAAGGACACTGGTCGGCACAACACCTTCCCATATGCTCCTCTGAATAGGGAAGCAAGGCTATGGCTGCGAATAGTCAACTCTTGTCTAATTTCAGGGACCCAGTACACCAAGATAACACGAGATAGAGTGTTCTTGGTATACGCATTGATGACAAATGTCCCTATCAACATTGGGGAACTTATTCGATCTACAATGCGGAAAGCTAGGCTACACAAGAGGTCCCACTTCAGTTTTGGCAACCTGTTGACTGCAATATTGAGGAAGAAGGACATCGAAGAGGAACCTGCTGATCATAAACTCCCACACAACTCGAAGAAGGTTGACCTCACAAAGGTGAAAGATGTTGAATCCACACATGGCGTCAACCTTACTACTGCTGAGAGACATGCTCGGGATGAAAGTTTCTTTCGCTATCTTTATGGCATGACTCGGTTTACAATGATGAGCGGAGGTCGTGTTCCAACTGCTGCAGAGCTCCAACAGCTGGATTATGACTACCCAATGAATGAGTATGCAAGGCAAATGTGTCGAGTAGGTGTGTACTTTGAGGAACCTCTTGATGACGATGTGCCAACCGATGATGATCGATGAATGCCAGACTCCAACGTGGAGGAGAATTCTGATGAAGATGACTCCAGTGATGATTCCGACGAAGGGGGTATGACCCCAGACATAGAGGAGGATTCTGACTAACCAGGTTCTTCTTATTTATTTTCAACTGAGGACAGTGTGTCCCGTGTAAGTGTGGGGTGCTGGTATTTGCATGCTAACCTTCCTTATCTGCATTTGCTTATTTATGTGTTTTTTGCTTATTTATGTTTGTTTGTTTTAATTTTGTTTTTAGGAATTTTTTGTTTTCGTTACAAACTTTGCATAAAATTGTTCTAATAGGCAGCATGGTATTATGACAAGAGTCTGTGATAAAATCATTACTATTGAGATGTTTAGGCTCTAATTGTGACTCAATATGTGATAATTGTGTGGTTCAGTTCCTTCATCTGTTGGGTCAAGAGTCTATATTGCTTCCAATAAAGTCGACCATGTGCCTTGTGTGTGTGAGATGATAGTATATTCTATGTTTGTAGCTGATGCTAGAACTTGCCTGGTATGTATGTAAAGCGAAATAAAGAGTGTGAGTTTAGGAGATGATTTAGGTATTTCTTTGGAAAACTATGATTGTTTACCTTCATTTTATCTACCCATGGACATCATCCTAGATAGCCCTTTTTGAGCCCTTAGCCTATTTTCTTTGACAGCCTCATATGTAAGCCAAATCCATTTTTTCAAGACCATAATTTGATCCAAATTCCTATGTGCTTTAAATTGTAAAGTAATGTGACAAAATAAGAGGAAATTGGGTGAGAATAGTGCCTTAGAATGTATTGGTACTTGAAGTTGTTATGAAAAATAATTGCTATCATAAGAGGTGTGTTATGAAAAGAAAAAGGAAAAGAGAAATAAAAAGAAATTGAGAAACAAAAGAGGTGAGAAAGGGAGGTAAAATAAAAGAAAGTAGAAAGGTTGTTTGAAAAAAAGTGTTAATGGCATAATGTGATGGATTAAAGCGCTTAGGAACATAGTCACTATTTCTGGCCAAAATAGTCCTACCCGTCCCTTAGCCTACATTACAACCTGTAAAAGACCTATTTGATCCTAGGCTTAGCATTCTGATATTTAGTGGATCATTACATGAAGGGCAAGCCTATGGTCATCAGTTGCAACATACGAATTCTTTGTGAGAGTGAGAGCAAGGATAATCTTATACCTATGTTTTGATAAATATACTATACTTGTGAGTGATTATGGGTAATATATTGTGAGACACACATGGTTGATGAGTTTTGGGTAGTCGTATATGAATCTTTGTGCCTTAACTTTTGAATACTAATTAACCATCATCACGAGTCTATATCGGAGGTTAAAATTGTTTCTAGTAATGATCAGAAAATTACTCTTTGTTAATGATTGTTATGCCTGTCTTCATGACTATTTTTTGTTGTTACTGTGAAACCCTAAGTAGATGTTTAGATATACATGATAGTTTGTTCGAGGATGAACAAAGCTTTAAGTGTGGGGTGTTGATGATAGGCGAATTTACACGCCTAAAGTATTATATTTTACCCATATTTTAGCTAAGTTTCGAGGACAAAATATATAATTCATGCACTTTTAGTCCTTTTTCCTGTAAGTGAGCTAACAAACGTGATTAGCAAGTTTTCAGGTATAAATGATGCAGATTTCAGCATTTTATGGATAACTTGGCGCCAAAGGAAGCTTCACGAAAGAAGGGAAGGAGAGCTTTGACGCCTAGGACCAAAAGTGACGCATGGGAAACCTGTCCCGGGCAAAAAAAGCATTTTCCAAGACTTTGGGGATCAGCAGTAACCTATAAGGATTAGGATAATGATGCAGTAATTCATTAGGATTAGGATAATGATGCAGTAACCCAGTAGGAATGGGTTAAGTAATGTAGTAGCTTAGTAGGAATAGGATATGGGTGTTATAAATACCCTATTTTGCTAGAGATTTTGAGCATTCTTCAATTAGACATTCTACTTCTAATTCTTCCATTAATTCTACTTTTTATTCTTCTTCTATTCATTTATTCAATTCTTAAATTCCACAACAAGAGAAACGCTACTTTGAAAGGGAGTTCAGGCCTAAAGCCATACTACACCATACTACACGTGATATCTTTATTGTGGTATAATAATAATGTCTATTGTGAGTTCCATCGTACTCATGAGTAGCTAAACTTCTCTGTTGGGATTATGGAAGCCGTATGAGATACTATCTATTGCTATGAGTTTGTGAATTTGTGATACGTATGCTGCTTATATCATTATTCTCTTCATCTTAATACAAATTCTTGTGGTTGCAAATGCATAGAATACGCCAGTATAACATTAACTTGTTTGAAAGAAAAGTTATATGTCTGGAAAAGAGATAATGTCAAGGTAATAGGGCACCAACTCCTGTTAAAAAGTTAGTGCCGTAACTGGATTAACCTCTTGGAGAATTTGTACCGTTAGATACGCTTTAAGCTCGAAAGAGTTAAAGTGAAATAATCCTTGTTATGTCGAAAGACGCTTGGATTTACCATAGAATACAATTCTCTATAAGCACATGCATGTCTGAATTCCGCATAATTCATAGCCAATAGAAACGTATAACTCATAAGGTGGATATAACCCCAACTCTCAATTCTCATTGATTAACATCTTACTAAACACTCCTTCTGTTTACTTTGCTATTTCTATTTTTACTTTACTATTTTGTTTACATTACTTGAACGTTACAATCCCCCCTTTTACGAGACTTTCACCAAAATTCTAATAATCTTTGCTTACTTATTGACCGGCTATTCCCTGTGGGATCGATACCCAACCCAGTTGGGTTATATATTTGACAGCGACCGCTTTACACTCTTACAAGAGCTGTAGATTGAGCATTATCAACTACCCAATCAAAAAGTACTGCACCTTATCTTTCACATCTCGCATTCCTCAACTCGCATAAAGTCCATAAAACTTAAAGACATTGTTGAGTCTAGCAAGAGGGCTAGATTATCTAAGGGAAAGAAGAAGATTAGGTAAGATAATGATCCAACTCATATTTAATATGATCTAAAATATGAGGAATATGTCTCCCCACCCACCAAGAAGGAAAGTGTAGACAAGAATTATGAAATATCATTGTCTCTGGGAAAAAAAGCCTACGATGGCTCCAAAACTATCTTCAAGAAAGCGTATTTGATTATGAGGTAATGGATAATGCTTTAGTTCAAACTCTTAGACATGGTAAAACTTCTTTAGGATTGTAAAATATGTAGTCTATGAGAAAAAGGTTATTAAATTTTATGTTAACTTGAATATTATTGAGACATAGGTGGTAAGTTATAATGTTGGAGGGGTTGAGATTGTATTTGAGTTTGTCAAGTTTGTTGAGATCTTGTTGGTAATTGCTGAAGTATTGGAGGTAAATAACTGGGACACTAATTAGGATTGCATCTTATCTAGGAAATTCACTAGATGGATAGTTAAAAAAAAACTTGGAAGGTTCTAAAAGGCATGTTTCTTTATGGATCTCTAAATTCTCTATTCTCACACGATGTTCTCACCAACTTTCTCCAATTAACATGTCTTGATATTAATGGTCGGTAAACTATCTGTGTCTTCTAGATGCACCTCACCCTCATTCTCTCCCACCCTTTCTTTACCTCCATCCATCTATCATTTCCTTCAGAGAGATCAAGCAACCACAATCTCAGAATTAGACCGTTTTAGTGAATGCTAGTGATCTTATCTATGACAAAAACCAAGAGGAAGGTCCTTTAATTTTATATTTATTACGCGAACATGTACTTCTATACTTACATTCTCCGGTAGCCTTCCAGCATATCTTCAACGACAATATTCAAGCAATTAATTTTGATATAAACTTTTCCAAAATCCAACAAACCAGGGAAAAAACCATTATCACAACTGTTATGGCTTACCAACCAGGTTATATTATTCCTTCCCTTCTCGATTAGGTTTTATAATTTTGAAAGTATTTCTTGTCCATTTCTTTTATTTCATATTATGTTTCAATAATCTATCCCATTTTCATCTCTAAATCCTATAATATTCTATGTATGTGGTATATGAAACAAAAAAATATTTCATTACTAAATAACATCTCAATATTAGTGCAACAAATATTGTTGGGATTTCATTAGCAAACTTACACGGTGACACATGTATTAGAGTTTTGAAACTAAAAAAAGTTAGGTTGGGTTAATGTTATCCTATTATAGTATGATCAATTTTTCTATTGTAGTGCTGCTATAGCGACACACATTCCACTATCACAACATAATGCAAACTATAACACCCATTTAAGCGAGTTTACTTATTTTCTTCAATTGGGTTAATATAAATAATATGGGAGGCTACAAAACCCTTAGGGTTGTCTCTTATATCTTAGAACTATGGAAACATGAGAAGGGGGTGTTTATGGGTGCAAGCCCATGGATTTTTAAGAATTAATGTGTCTTTGATCATGGAAAGGTTAGATTTTAAATTCATTCATTCCTCCTACAAATTTTGTCATCCAGAAAACCAAGGTTAATCATAGAATAAGCTCTAGTTAAAGAACATGATTGTAACGTATAGGCCTTTAGCCATAAAGAAAGGATGGCTAAAATTTGTTACTGATTGGCTAATGTATAATTATTGGTTATCTATATACCTTATTATGGTATGCCATGCTTATGTCATAAATTATTAGTTCACTATTGTATGACCCATATTTAGGGTTTTAGGAAATAAGAATTATTGATTATTTGCTATAAGTGAGGCAAGTAATAATACCTTCTAGAGTGTGGGTGGGATTCAAAAATATCTAAGGTGGTAATCTTTATTGTCTTTTAAAAATAGAACATTAAGGTATGTGACATGATTAAGGTTATAGCCGGTAGTGCAGGTAATGGTGTTGTAGTTTAATCTCATTGGTGCTATATGTACATTTTGGATATTTTGTAGTTTTGCTTGTTAGGACATATTGTTTGGTATGGTCAATGTAAATAATTTTACATTATTTTATAATTTTGACCTACCTTATTGCTAAATGTGGAATGTTTTAGCATTTTGAATGTTCTCAAGAATTGTTGGTGAAATAAGGTTTGTAGACACTTGTGTCAAGGGATTTAGTACATTAACAAAAATTGTCCCCTGCAGGTCTAGCCTAGAGTATGGATATATTATCCATGACATGTATATACGGGGGTCTTGTGAGCTTAACGATTCAATCAGCAAATCGTGAATTATATTTAATTGCTTGATATATTTAGAGTTTTTGTGTGGTATGATTGCTTGTCATATTCTTTTGTACTTTTGTTATTAGAGTCATGGTTTGATTACTTAGATATTGTTAGAGTCTGCCTGGTTGACTTGGTCATGGTTTAACTTGACTTATTGTCTCTTTACTTATTTGAACTTTGCTTGGTTGAATTTGATTTGTTGATAACATGTTAACTAGTTGATTGAATATCATACCCTTCTTATTTAATACTTATTGTTCTAAGTGTAACTTTCTTGAGTATAAATTAACTTGTGTTACAATATTTTAGTTAAGTCTTGCCCACTTACAATTTGGCTGCTAATTTTTGTTGTGGCCTTACTTGTTATATTACCTCGAGTGTTCAAATGACTAATGAGGTTATGGTTGATCAAGGCGTTCTATGTTCGTTGGATTGGGAAAGAACTGGTGTAAGTTATGGATTATATCCAAGCTATTGTACTCAGGTGGATACGTCACACGTCCAAATGAGTCTTCTCCAATTATGCTAGGTGACTTATTTGGTTCTTGACGTAGGCTTAGGGCTTCCCTTATTGTATTTATCTTTAGAAGTTATATTTACCTTTGGTGGAAGGATAGACTTAGTGGTTCGAGAAGGTTGAATCATATAAAATAGGTGATATCTCAAAAATCATAATCAGAAGTTAGGAAGGAGTGGAAGGGAACGTTTGGGGGTTGATAATGATCCTAAAAGAATGTATGTTTTCTTTTGAATAATTATGTTATATTTGTGTAATTTGATTTAGGTCGGCCATTATGTAATACCCTGTATTTGTCTTTGCTCAATTCAGCCCATAGTGCATGTAAAAAGGGCTTTGACCTATATTAGCTCAACTGGTCTGTCACTATTCTACATTGGAAATTTTTCTTTTCTTGATAAGTTCAAAGTTCTTCTAACTCAATTCAACATTTTCACTTCTTGTAAATAGAATTAAGCTTCGAGTACTTAAATTCGACGTTCATTTTATTTTTTCCCTCTCCAATCAAATTAGTTGCATGATATTTAATGGTCTTATCTTTGAATTCTCTTGAAAGTAGAAATGGAGATTCATATTCTATGATTTTTCTCATTTGAATTTTATTTGTCTAAGGTTTGTTGGACGATTTATGCTTCTTGGAGTCATTATTTTAGAATGGGTGCCTAATTTTACAAAGTTTAATGGGTAATTCATCCAATTTAACTTTCTTATCTATTTAGTATAGTGGGTGACTCAACTAGGATAATATGAGCACCATGGATGTTTTGGAGATGTTTTGGGAAATGAGGTTGCTCGTATATTCTTCTATTCTTTTTTACCAATCACTTTGTTTGCATGTGTGCCATGTGTTTATTGAAATATTGATAAAATAGGAATGCCTTGAATGATTGTAATTTTTAATGGGATCTTTCATGGGGCATGATGAGATCATTTTGGAAGCGTAATGTTGAGTGCAATTTTTTTTCAAATATTGAATAACCGGTAGTTATTGTTTGAAGTAGTTTGTTAAGAAATATGGCATCCATGGTTTATGTTGATCAAAAAGCCTAACATGGAACCCACGGGTGAATTCTAAGTAATCTGAGAGATATGAATGCTTGCCTTTCCCTATGATAGATTGGGTGTTGCTATTCTTAAGGGTATTGGTTTATTCTTGTTTCCATTGGGGGTTATGGATGTGCTTTGAGCTCGAATAGTGAATTTTGAAGAATGTGTGACCATGCAGAGTCCAAAAGATTGATTGTTGTGATGAATGAATCCTATGAGTTGAAATGATGATTTACCTTACATCCACCTTCATTTTTCTTTAGATTTATTTACTTTCTTAATATTTGAAAATAAAAAAAATATGTTTTATCCTTTTACTTTTCCTTTGGTTTTGTCATTTCTTTTGTCATAGGTATATCTCCAAGGATGAATTTGCCACGGGATGCTAAGAATGTCACTACTCCAGGTATGGACAAGGCATAAGATACAACAAAAAAAAGACAAAAACCAGCCTCTAAAGTAATCCAATAAGACCCAAAAGTGCAAACCAAGATGAGTTGCCTTTTGTAGAGGACCCTATTAGAGGAGACTAGTCTAATGAGGCTCCTAGTAAGATAGTACGATATTCCATTGACATGGACCTGAGTTCATAGTGTGCCATATGGAGTCTTCACCCTCTTCTAATCTCTATTTATATTTGCTTTGGGGATAATAGAATAATTTTAGTGAGGTGGGGCATCGTATTCTATATTTAATAGTATGTAACTATTGTTTTTATTTGATGACATTGGCTGGATGGATTGTGGAGATATACTCTAGTTTATTCTTCCTTTTTATATTTATATACATTTTACTTTTTGTAATGTTAATTTACTTCAGCCCTCGTAGGGCTAGTTCATTGATGCTAATATACCTTATCCCTCTTGGTACGTGTTCCTCATAATCGACATGGATTTAGATGGACCCTTATTGAGTATATTGATGATAATGTCTGATGGTGACCTTTTTACGCTTGCATTATGCTCTTCATTTTAATGCAATTTCTTGCGTACTGTTCTTTTCACCTTTTGTTTATACGTGTCCAATAAACATCGATGGTTTTCTTCAAAACTCAGTTCTTTCCTAAGGAGAAAAATTTTGTTTTCTCTTTAATTTGATCTTTTGTTTTTATTTTACATTTAGTTTCTTCATTGAACCAAGTGATAGTTCACCCATGATGGATGATAAGGCAACATCTTTAGGTGAAGTATCTAGTTTTTTGAATTTATAAGGAATAGGAAACATTTTAGAAATACTGTCAAATTGTCATTGGTGAGGAATGAAATAATTTTTAGAACAACAAAAAATATAGCTTCTTTTTTACAAAGAACAAGGATGTCTATGAGCTTTCCCTTGAAAGAGACCATTCAATTCAATTTTTGGCTTTCTCCTTATAATTATGAGTCTTTCACTCGGAGTAACTTATTAAACTCAAATTGCTTAAATAGGTTAGGAGACTAACTTTTTGCTCTATGAGTATGATGCCTTGTGTGGTGAGTTTTTGAATAATTTTTGTACATATGTGTAGTCTAGAACATGCCCCGAGAGTATTCAAAGTGAAATCCTAGGCAAGCTTGGTTTGGAGGATGACTTGAGGCTATTTTTGAACAATCACATAGAAAAATTCCCACCTTAACACTATTTCAAAATTAACCCTTTTTAGCCTTTTCCCATTTTTCTGCCTTTTTGTAATGATAACAATGATAAAACACCTAAATGCTTTTGATACTTAGCCTCCCTTTATGCATCCCATGATTCTAAATAATGAAATAAAGATGAAAGCCTATGTTTGGGGAGTGGTGTAATTGTGGGATTGATGTCAGGGAGGTTCAAACTCCTAATTTGGGGAAGCATGTGATATGCTAAAAAGAACTAAGAAAGGTATATGTAAGGTTATAAAATCATATGCTTAAGAGACAAAAGATATACTTGATGATAAAGTTGAATAGCCTAGCCCATAAAATTGACAAGTTAGGGGATAAGAAGAGATTAAATTTAGAACATCTCTTGAAAAAGTCAAAGCAGCAAATAAAGAAAATAGTAGGTTGGCTTTGTTTAGTAAATGGTAAGATAAAGTTTAAGGGGAGAAAAATAATTTATTTGAATGTGAATAACTTAAAAAACATGGGTTAGAAAGGGATGAGCAATTGCGTTGAAGGAGGACTTTTAGTCACTTGATCCATATATTCCTTTTGCATCTTAAACCTTCATCTAAACACGAAATACCTTTGTGATTTAAAGATGGTAAGTCTCCATTAGTGGGTTAAAACACAAAGGGTAAGCCTAAGTTTCTACTCATTGTACTTGAATTTCTTTGCGAGAGTGAGTGTGACTTTATTCATTAGTTTAGCTCCTTTAAGAATTGAATGTCTTTTGTATGTGGAGCTAACTCTTGCATGTGAGCAGCAATGATACTTTGGGGTAGAGGGTGAGGTTTTACTCTGAGTTTGGGTAAATGGGCGAGGTAAGTTGCATTGTGAAGATTGAGATGATCTTTTAACATTTCGTGTTGCCTCATGAGATGCTTTTTTTGATTTGAAAGTTTTATTTGATACAAACTTGCATCCTTGCTTTATAAATATGTGCTTATTTAAAATTTGTAATGTACATGTTGCCATGATATGTTTGATAAGTCTTCATAGAGATTTGTTAGGCTAAATCTTTATTATAGTATGCTTTTGAGTGGTTTTTAGTTGTAGATACCCTATCTCATTGGATTATTCTTGGGTGATTAAGGACAAGCCATAGTTCAAGTTTTGAGGGGTTGATGTGTTCTCAATTTGATAACTTTTTACCACCATAATAAGGTTAAATTATCATGCTTTTCCATTGATTAGGTGTTAATCTAAGTACAATACTCATTTGTGCAGGTAAAGGATTGAGAATGAAATTGATCAAGCCATTCAATTCAATGAAAGGTCTAATATCAAAGAAAAAGATCCCAAAAGATCACATGGACGTTTCGGAAAGATACCATGCAAGAGAGTGGCCAAAATAGCCTTATGTTTGCCCCATCCGTGTCCAGTCTACTCTCTATCTTCTATGGATCCGCTCCACATCTGCTCAAACAGATTAATAGTATAGTGACACGTTTGTAATATTTGGTAAACATGAATTTGGGGCTAAATTGAGGGTTTTCAGCCCATTTCCACATTATTGAACATTATTGTACTACTCTTGAGATAAGAACACATTAGAGTGATCCACAACTGATGAATTAGGGATTACTATTGAAGATTTATTGAAATTAAATCTTGGATTTTACATTCTCTTTATATTCTTTGAATCAATTTGATGAAATTTTCTGAATATCTCTACTTTCTCTCTCGATGAGTAGTTAATTCTTCTTCATAGGGTTGTGCTTGAAAAGGTTATGTTTAGTGCAGGGTTTTGTTTATTTGTCATCCTAATTAGCTATTTAATATGGGTTTTACATTCATTCAATGTTTTAACTAAGAATTGGGGGTTGTAAACCCCAATTTCCTTAGAACCCATATCATCATTGAAAGACGGGATACGGGTGAGGAATGTGTGTGAGGTATAACTTATATTAATTTTTTAGTAGTGTTTGTTAGACATAAGGATTTTAATTGATGCCATCAATTAGTAAAATTATTACACTTATGAGGTGTTCAAAAGAACCAATTTGTGATATTTGATGTCTTATTGAAAAAATCAAACTAATACCTCTTGATCCAGCTTACCCATGTTTTTTGCTAAATTTGGAAAATATTCAAATACCCATACATGAACCCACACCTAGGAAGGCATAACCCTAAGTCCCTTAAACACTTGATTATCTCTGACTTCGAAATAGTAGCCTAAAAACTACAAAATTATTAAATTGGAAATAAGTCAAATAAACACCCCCCCCCATTTTCTTGTTTACCACACATTATGGGTTAACTCTTCATTGACTTCTAACACTCTCTAGTATTGAAATCTTTTTCTTCACTCCGTGTGGATTCAACCCCATCCTTGACTGAGTTACTATATTGATAATGATCGCTTAGACTTGTAGGGTGTAGTTTGAGCATCATCAGCTCATCAAAGTTAATTGATTTTTTTGTACTGGACGGAATACAAATAGGGGGGTTCATAGTTTGACGGTCATTTATTACAATTGTGTTGTTTGCTGGTTGTGGGAAAAGGGAGTTTAAATGGAATTATTGTATTATTAGTGCTTCACCAAGGTTTGCTTTGCTGAACCAATTTACATTTGGTTTATGTAGGATCTCAGATACTTTAGTAAATGGCTAATGTCGAGTAATAGAGCGTGGTATGTGTCCCTTGTAATACCCCGGAAAATTTTTCATTGAAATTTTGTGCGTAAAAGTATTGGGTTCTATGTTTTAGAATGAATTATCAATTTTTCTTGCGGAATGTCTTAGATTATGACCCATCATTGCGTACTGTATCGAATAATATTTCCAACGATATGTGGATCATCCAAAACGGACACCCGAGCGACGAGTTATGAACATTCTGATCGAACCGTAAATAGTAGTGAACAGTAAAACATGCAGGAAAATGTACTGAGGCCTGGCGTATTTTTGATCCAACTTTAAATGATCATAACTCCTTGTACATAATAATCTGGGTGATCTACTAAATATCAATGGAAAGGTCAGTATCGATGATATACTGGTGTACTCCCGTAGTAAGGATGAACATTCTAATTATCTCTGAACTGTCTTGCGAACCCTTAGAGATCACAAGTTGTTTGCCAAGTTCAGTAAGTGTGAGTTTTGCCTAAGGTCAGTTGCTTTTCTGGGTCATATCATTTCTTTTAAGGGTATTAGAGTTGATCCCGAAATGACTGAAGCTGTTAGAAATTGGCCTAGAACTATTTCTCCGACTGATATCTGAAGTTTCTCAGGTTTAATTGGATATTACCTCTATTTTGTCGAGTGTTTCTCCTCTATAGCATCTCCTATGACTCGGTTGACCCAAAAGAAAGTAAATTTCTTATGGTTCGAATCTTGTAAGAAGAGTTTTCAGGAGTTGAAGACTCGACTCACTTCAACCCCTATTTTTACTTTTCCTGATGGTGTTGATGGTTTTTTGGTGTACTGCGATGCTTCAAGTGTTGGTTTGGGTTGCATATTGATACAGAAGGATAAGGTGATAGCTTATGCTTCTAGACAGTTGAAACCCCATAAGAAAAATTATCCCACACGTGACGTTGAGTTGGCTGCTGTTGTGTTTTCTTTGAAAATCTAGAGACACTATTTGTATGGTGTCCATGTTTATGTTTTCACTGATCATAAGAGTCTGCAGTATGTGTTTACCCTGACAGAATTGAATCTTAGGCAGAGACGATGGTTAGAATTATTAAAGGACTATGATATGAATATGTTGTACCATCCAGGAAAGGCCAATGTTGTGGCGGATGCCCTAAGTAGAGTGTCCATGGGTAGCATTTCGCATGTGGTAGAAGGTAAGAAAGAGTTGGATCGTGATGTACATCGTTTGGCTAGATTGGGGGTTAGGTTGTTTGACTCTGCTGAAGGTAGTATAGGGGTTTAGAGTAGTTCCGAATCCTCCTTGGTTTCAGAAGTGAAGGAAAAGCAATACTTAGATGCTAGTTTAGTCAGACTAAAGGAGTCCGTCAAGGACCAAAATGTAGAGGTTTTCTCCCAAGGGGGAGATAGTGTGTTGAGATTGCAGGGTATATTGTGTGTCCCAAATATTGATGATCGGAGACCAAGATGTACCGAGACTTGCGGGAAATCTATTGGTGGAGTGGAATAAAGAAAGATACAACAACATTTGTAGATAAGTGTGCAACATGCCAATAGGTTAAGGTTGAACACCAAAGACCTGGTGGTATGATGCAAGAGTTTAGTATTCCCACCTGGAAATGAGAAGAGATAAATATGGACTTCATGATTGGTTTACCTCCTTCCCGACGCCATCATGATTCCATTTGGGTTATGGTTGATAGGTTGACTAAGTCTGCTTATTTCTTGCCTGTTAATACTTCATATACTGCTGAGGATTACACTAGATTGTATATTCGAGAGCTAGTTAGACTGCATGGAGTTCCCTTGTCTATCATTTCGGATAGGGGTACTTAGCTCACTTCGCAATTTTGGAAAGCTTTTCAGAAGGGTCTTGGTACCCAAGTGCTTTTGATTTCTGCTTTTCATCAGCAGACCGATGGTCAGGCTGAGCGGACCATCATGACCTTAGAGGATATGTTGAGAGCTTGTGCACTTGACTTTAAGGGAACTTGGGATGATCACTTACCGTTGATAGAGCTTGCTTACAATAACAGTTTCCACTCAAGTATTGGCATGGCTCCGTTTGAAGCCTTATATATGAGGAAGTATAGATCACCCATAGGTTGGTTCGAGGTGGGTGAAGCGGCTGTGAGTGGTCCTAATTCAGTATTTGAGGCTATGGAAAAACTTAAGTTGATTAGGGAAAGGTTGAAAACTATGCAGAGTCGTCAGAAGTCATATACGGATGTTAGAAGTAGAGACCTTGAGTTTGAAGTTGGTGACCTAGTGTATCTAAAAATTTCACCAATGAGGTGGGTGAAGAGATTCAGAATGAAGGGGAAGCTTAATACCCGTTAGGTTGGTCCTTACAAAATTCTTAGCCGTGTTGGAAAGGTAGCTTATGAGGTCGAGTTGCCTTCCTAGTTGTCCTCTGTTCATCCAACATTTCATGTCTCTATGCTTAGAAAGCATAATAGCGATGTTGTGGTAGTGGATTCCTCTGTGAGTGCTGATATTCAAGAAAATCTTTCTTTTGATGATATTCCTGTTGAGATTCTTGATTTCAGTGTCCAAAGACTAAGGAACAAAGAAGTTCCCTTGGTCAAGGAGTTGTGGCGAAACCAATCTGTTGAGGGTGCAACTTGGGAAGCTAAGGAGGATATGCGATCCAAGTACCCGCACCTATTTTCTGCAAACTTCGATCAAGCTAAAGGTACCGTTCTTTCCTAAATCATGCACTTTTGATAAACGTTGCAGCAGTTCAGCTGTCATTTATTATGTGTTCAACTGTAGTTTCTTGAATTTATGTATTCTATGTTGCATTCAGAGTGAGAAAAGATGTGGTGATGATTCTAGCGATTGGTTTCAACTGTATTCTCTATTCCCTATATAATCTTGTCATGTCTAGCGTCATTTGAGATTGAATGTTTCCAAGGGGGGACGATGTAATACCCCGGGAAATTTTTTGTTGAAATTTTGTGCGTAAACGTGTTGGGTTCTATCTACTAGAATGAATTATAAATTTTCCGTCCAGAATGTTTTAGATTATGACCCACCATTATGTAGAGTATCGAATAAGCTTTCAAACTATATGTGTATCATCTAAAACGGACACACGAGCGACGAGTTATGAACATTCCGATCGAATCGTGTATAGTAATGAACAGTAAAACGTGCAGGAAAATGTACTGAGGCCTGGTGTATTTTTTCTCCAAATTTAAACAATCATAACTCCTTTTACATAATGATCTGGGTGATCTACTATATATCAACAGAAAGCGCTGCAAGTCCTCTTTCTAATGAAATTAGTTTCATTGATGATAGGCGAATTTACGCGCCTATATCAATATATTTTGCCCATATTTTAGCCTAGTTTTGAGAACAAATTATATATTTCATGCACTTTTAGTCCTTTTTCCTATAAATGAGCTAACGAACATGATTAGTAAAGTTTCAGGTATAAATGATGCAAAATACAGCATTTTATGGCTTACTTGACGCAAAAGAAAGCTCACAAAGGAAGGGAAGAAAGTCTACACGCCTAAGGACCAAAACTGCTGCATGGAAAATCTGTCCCGGGCTAAAACAGCATTTCTGAAGACTTTGGGGACTTACAGACACAAAGCTGGATTTTGACAATGATACATTAACCTAGTTCAATTGTGTTATGTATTTCATTAGTTTATTTGGATTAGGAGAATGTTACATTAACCTAGTACAAATGGGTTAAGTAATTCCTTAGTTTAGTAGGATTTGGTTATTTATTTCATTAGCATAGTAGGAGTAGGATAGGAGTATTATAAATACCCTATCATGCTAGAGATTTTTAATTAAGTCCTCCCTTAGTGGAGAGGCACATTCTACTTCTCAATTACAACTCTTCTAATCTTTCCATTAATTCTATTTTTCTTCTTCTACTCTTCTATTCTTAAATTCCACAACAAGAGAATCGTTACCAAGCCAAGGAACCACACCACACGCCTATCACTTGATCTACACGCCATTACTCAATGTCAATCGTGATCTCCTTCGCATCCATGGGTAACTAAACTTCTCTGTTGGGGTTATGGAAGCCGAATGAGATACTATCTACTGCTGTGAGTTTGTGAGTTCGTGACACGTATATTGCTTATATCATTATTCTCTTCATCTTAATCTACATTCTTTGCGGTTTCAAACGCAAGAATACGCCAGTCTAACATTTAACTTGTTCGAGAGAAAGGTTATTTGTCTGGAAAAGAGATAGTGTCAAGGTAGTAGGACACCCTTTCCTATTAAAAAGCTAGTGCCATAACTGGACTAACCTCTTGGAGAATTCGTACCGTTAGACATGCTTTAAGCTCGAGAGAGTTAAAGTGAAATAGTCCTTGTTGAGGTCGAGAGACGCTTGGATTTACCATAGAATACAATTCTCTATAAGCACATGCATGTCACAATTCTACACACTCATAGTCAATAGAGACGTATACCTCAGAAGGTGGACATAACCCCAACGCTTCAATTCTCATTGTTTACAACTCACGTAACAATCTCTCTCTCTCTTTACTTTATTATTTTTAGCTTTTACTTTATTGTTTTGGTTACACATTACAATCCCCCCTTCTTACGAGACTTGCACCAAAAGTTTAGTAATTTTACTTACTTGTTGGCCAAGCTATTCCCTGTGGGATCAACACCCAACCCAGGTTGGGTTCTATATTTGCTAACGACCACTTTACACTCCTGCGAGAGCTGTAGATTGAGCGTTATCATTCATCCAATTTGTCTATCGGCAAAAAAAGTTATAGTCGATCTACTTCAGCCTATCAAAAGAGAATTTTTAGGTCAACTTCAAATGAGGATAACTCCTCGTACACAATGATTTGGGTGAGATACTATATATCAATGGAAATATATGAGATTCCTCTTTTTAATGAAATTGGTTTCATCCAATTTGTATGTCGGAGTAAAACGTTATGGTTGATCTACTTCAAACTATTAAAATAGTCCACCAAAGGACAGATTCGAGAATTATTTGATTTTTAGGGGCGTTTTGGTCATTCCTCCTCACCCAAAATCCATCCAAACCCTATATTAAAGCCTATTAGAAGCATTATATGTTATATTTCATCAAATTCCCTCAAAAAGAAAACCCTAAGCTCCTACATCCAACTTTAAGAACCTCCAAAGATCACCGTTAATTCTGCAAATTTATTCAAGATTCCAAGTTCCTGGTTCTAGAACTCCAAGAACCATCATTCAAAGGATCGATTAAAATCTCAAAAAATGAGTATCGATCTAAAGTTCATCATTCAAGGTATGTGAGGTTTTTCAACAAGAACTCTCTTTCATTCTTGTGCCCAAAAGTAAATTTCTTTACAAAGGCATGATTTTTATTTGATTTTTATGAATTTGAAGCATGAACCCATATCTTATGATGATTATTATGAAATATTGATGTTTATGATTTTGAAAGATAAATTTACATCTGTGGAGATATAAAGCATGAATCTTGAACGATATTTATCATGATTTTCATATTTGAGTTGAGAATCCCCATTGGAAATTGTTTTTTCTTGAGAAAGTGAGTTATAAGCACATTGATGTTGAATATTTGAGATATTTTAAATGATTTGACCTTTTGGTCTTAATGGAGTTGTTTTGAACTCGAGTGTGAAAGAAATCAACAACGTGGTTGATATTGATAGATGGGAAGCATGATGGCTCCCGATGTATATTTATATATTATTGAAATTATTTTGTTGTGAATTTTCTTTGAAATGATCTTAGATAAGTCCGGGAGAAATCTTTAGCACCGAGTAGGAGGTATAAAGCGACCTTACTTCCCTAGAACTACGTGCCCTCGTAGGAGTGAGCCTGAGGCTGATTTATATAGTGATCACTAGTTTGCGTGGATTTGACATCGATAGTCCTACTCCAATGGAAAGGATAGGACGGATCTCCCCAACGTGGGTTGTATGTTGGACTCCATGTAGCTCACATGGTTTATGTCGATTATAGGATCTCCTAGTGTGTGGGTGTTTCCTTGTGTCTATGGTGAACGGTGAAGTGATTTGAAAGTGGATTTGTGAAAGTTATTCATTCGAAAGATTTAAATGATATTTACATTATGAGAATTGATATTCTTGATGAACTAAAAGTGATTGACAAATTATATGATGACTAACATGTGTTATTATACTTATTTCATCCTCTCATGTTTATGATAATTTTTTTCGGGCTATGCGAGTTTTTCATACATCATACATATTTCTTATAAATATTTATGATGGTGATGTTTATACACCTGTATACACCCCCATATACTCTGTTCCTTTCCATGGTACTAACCCACATATTCGGATATGGGCTGCATTTTCTCAGAATGTAGGTTCAGGTGCTCAGTTCTAGGTTCGATAGTGATTCTTCGGGCACGCTGTTCTACATCCTCTGTTGTGATGAGTCCTCATATTCCGAGGACGTGATGTCTGATGTTGGTTTCACGGAATTGTTTACATTTGATAACCGAGTATGAGTCTATTGGGGCATGTCTCAATGGCTCGCTGGTTTTATTAATTTTCTTAGAGGCTTGTCGGACTAGTATAGATATTGGGAGTTGACTAATAAGTTGTATTTTGTTATCTTTCTGAAATTCTTTTATTCTTGGATGATGATTACTCTGTTGTTATTTGAGGGTTATTTATGGAACCTCCATTGATTTGTGTTGAACTGAATGAAAATGGCTCAAAGGGGTCCGTGTGATGCTCCGGGACCTGTTTTTCGGGGCATTACATTACTGGATAGTAGTGGTAGGTTATAGTTCGGTGGTTTTGTGAATGTAGAGAGAAAAAATAGAGTTTTCCCATTTTAGTAGAGGTTGTTGTAAATTTCACCAAAAAATTTGACAGTGAAATTTTGGCATGAAATTAGAATCATGAGATAGATCTTGAAGAGATCAACACACTTATGGAAATGGCGTGGGATATGTGATCGAACCTTGATGCATTTAAGAAAGAATGTGGTTGTTGATGTTTTGTTTTTCTTAAATCTACTGAATAAGGTTAAGATTTAGAAAAGATGGATTATGGATTCACATAGAGGAGAGTGACATGAGGAAATGGTAAAATTTTAAAGCCATTTATAGGTGGCAAGTTGGATGTTCGACAATAGTGGGTGGTGGTCCAACGGTGGCTTTGCTGGAAAAGGAAAAAAGACAATTATTGTGAGAAAAAATAAAAAGGAAAAAGAGACTTTTTTGTAATTGTGGAAATTTCCATATCTATTATTTGTGAAAAGAGTGAATTCATTTTATAAAAATAATAAAAGCACTCAAGAGCAAAATCGTGTGCTGAATGCCATGATGTTGGAAAACCATGGGCTATCCAAAAACATGACAATTTAATCTTTGTAAGTAAAAATTATCTTCTCCGTATTTTATGAATTAACGACCTGTGATAAAAAATAAATTCACAAATGTATTTAATGCCAAGATAAAATATGGTTTAAATATGATACAAAAATAATAACTTAACAAAACTCAAATAATATTTATTTATAAAATGACTATGCAAAAAATCAATGATAGTCTATATTTATTTAAACTTGTAATAAATTTATAAATAAACTAACATTTTAAAGAAAATAAATAATTATCTATAAGTTTTGTTAAAATTGAACAAAATATGTAAAAACTAAATTTTGTGCTCTTTAACAAATAAGAAGCACAAAAGTGTTTATTTTGAGAAAATGACCGGCTAAAATATAGTGTGAATGATGTACAAAATAAAGCCCACTCCCAAATACAAAATTAGTACTCCTCATACCTCACATCTCGAATTCCTCCACTCACATAAGGTCCGTAAAACTTAAAGACATTATTGAGTCTAGCAAAAGGGATAGATCATCTAAGGGAAAGAAGAAGATTAGGTCAGATAACGATCCAATTCATTTTGAAGATGATATAAAACAACAGGAATATGTCTCTCCTCCCACCAAGAAGGAAAGTGTAGACAAGAATTATGAAATATTGTTGGCTATGGGGAAAAAAAGCCTACTGTGGCTAAAAAAAAAGGTTCTTTGAATCTGACGTAATGGATAATCCTTTTTTCAAACGCTTAGACGAGGTAAAACTTCTTTAGGATTGTAAAATGTGTTGTCTATGAGAAGGAGGTTATGAATTTTATGTTACCTTGAATATTATTGAGACATAGGTGGTAAGTTCTAAGGTTGGAAGGGTTGAGATTGTATTTGACTTTGTCAAGTTTGTTGAGAACTTATTGGTCCGTGTTGAGAGATTGAAGGCATATGATTGGGATGCTAATAATGATTGCATTCTATCTGGGAAATTCACTATAGAGAGAGTAAAGAAATAGGTGTTTTAAATTTATCTTGACTAGAGAATTGATGAACTGGGTGTTTTAAATATATCTTGACTCCCTTATTATTGTATTTAAGGATGATATCTTGGTTTATTTTAAGAGTAAGACCACTCATGAGGAGCATTTGTGGAATGTGCTTTAGTGAATGAGTTATGAGTAGTTGTATTCCAAGTTCTCCAAGTGTGAGTTTTGGTTGGATTATGTTACTTTCTTAGGTCATGTGGTGACTAAGGAGGGTATTGTGGTGGATCTAGCCAAGATTACAACTTTTCGTGGTTGGGTTAGGCCTACTTCACCTATTAAGATTTGGAATTTTATTGGCTTAGTAGGTTATTATCAGCATTTTGCTGAAGGTTTCTCATCTATTGTAGCTCCGTTGACTAATTTGACTCAAAATAAGATTTTGTTCAGTATTCCAATGTTTGTGAGGCTATCTTCCAAAACCTCAAGTATTTTTTGAATTCAACTCCTATCTCCACTTTACCTAAGGAGGCCATGGTTTCAGCACCTTTTGTGATTCTTTAGGTGTTGGTTTAGGTGTTTTGCTAATGCAGGAGGGTAAGGTAATTATGAATACTTAATTTGAAGCACCGTGAGAAGAATTATCCTACCCATAATATAGAGTTGTACACATTAGTTTTTTCTTTGATGTTATGGAGGCACTACTTATATGAAGTCTTTTGTGAGATTTTATCAGATCAGTGTAGCCTTCAGTACTTCTTCACCTAATGAGATCTTAATATGGGGTAGCTTCCTTGGCTTGAGTTTTTTAAGGATTATGACTTGACTATTTTATATAATTCGGGCAAGGCTAATGTGGTTATAGATCCTTGAGCTGAAAGTCAACTAGCATGGGTAGCTTGTCGCATCTTATGACCTAAGAGAGACCTTTAGTCTTAGAGGTTCAGTGTTTACCTAATTTGATGGTTAGAATTCATATTTTTATACCTTGATGTGTTTTACCTTTCATGGAGTATAGGTCTTCTTTGATAGGACAGATTCTAGCGCATCAATTTAATGATTCGGGATAAGGTTAATTCAGGATAAGGTCTTCAGTGGTAAGTCTAAGGAAGACTTAGTTAATTTTGACGGTACTTTGAGGATTGGGGGCCGAGTTTTTTTGTTGAGAGTGGGTGATTGGATTAGATTAATTTTGAAGGAAGCCAATTATTCTAGGTATACAATCTATCCAGAAATAAGTAATTGTATTATGAATTGAGGCGACATTAATGATGGGGTGGTATGAGGAATGATATAGTGTAATTTGTCTCTCTTTGCCTATGTTTTCAGGTAGTGAGACCGTTTGAGACCTGGTAGACCACTTCAGAGGTTACCCATTCCTAAGTGGAAATGGGAACGGATCACTATGGTCTTTGTGACCATATTTTCTTTCACTTGTCATGGTTCTAATAGTTTTTGGTTAATCATGTATCAATTGACCAAGTATTCTTATTTCATTCTAGTGCAGGTCTCTTTTAGTCCTAAGAGGTTAGCCCATATCTAAATTTTTGAGATTATGTGTATTCATTTGGTGCCAGTGTCTATTATTTTAGATTAAGGTTTTATGTTCACGTCTCACTTTTGGAAGACTTTTTAGGATGAGGTGGGTACTTGAGTTGATCTTAGAATAACTTTTCACCCTTAGACTAATGGTTAGTAAGAGCAGACTATCCAGGTTTTGGAGGATATGCTCTGTACTTGTATGATGGATTTTAGTGTCAAATGGGAGCTCCATTTACCCTTGGTGGTGTTTGCGTATAATAATGGCTACCATTCCAGTATCGATAAGGATCTTTTTGAGCCTTTGTAAGATAGGCATTGTCTCTCTTAAAATTCCCCCCAGCAACCGGTCTTTGAATTGGGGAAGTCAAGTTCATTGGAAGTGCGATTGCCACTTCCCTAACTGTTCTACGAGCTGCTTGTTCCTCATCCATTAGAGCAGGAACTACTTGGTTTTCTTCTAACTGCAGAAATTAGAGACAGATTACGTCTCACCTTTGTTGATGGAAGTATTTTTCTGGTTCGGGTCTTGGTTCAACCAAATCCGTATCCCTTGCTAGCTTCCTAACCTTAAAACCTATTTCTTATAGTCACAAAACCAATACCAAACGTAAAAACACCAAATAAATCTAAAAGTAAAACTAAAATAAGAAGTTGCCAAATAACAAGTCCCCAAAAATGGCACAAAAAACTTGATAGCACCCAAGTGCACACAAAGTGTATGGGGTCTTATGAAGTAGTAAAGTGGCCTTCAAGAAGCCAAGTATCGATCCCATAGAGACTTGATTTAGCGATAATTCTATTTTAGTCCAAATTTTAGATTAAGTTGGTGCAAGATTAAGTTGGTGCAAGAGTAACCAAAGGAGAGTTTGAAAATGGTAATTCGCAATTAAATAAACAATGCAGAAGTAAAGATTTGAAGAAAATTAATAGGAGAAACCCAGGGTTAAAGCACTTCGACAATGATACTATGTAATTAGTTTCATTCATTAACTAACTTATCTAGGTTGTAGATTCGTAGGGTTAATTTCTCGATTGTGGTTTCCCAACCTCTAATCCTTTACCTAAATTGAACCTTACAACAACATCGTTGAGTGGGAATGTAATGATCCAATTAGGTTATTTAAGCTATCATCCTACATTTGAATCAAGTAAGTCTCCTAAATACATCGTTTTCCTAGGTGCTAAGTTCAATTATTTATTTTATAAAAGAATAAAAACCCAAACTTTGTTCATCTCCTTATTCTATCCCCTATTCCCTCCCCCGAGATCAAAAGGTAGACAATTGATGTATTCTAAAGATCACAAATTCTTAAAATAGTTAAATAAAAGATAAACACACAACCAATATTGATAAGAAAAGTTAATGAACTTAATTCAAAAGAAAAGTAATCATGTCTTTGGCTTTAACCCTAGAAAAGGATGTTTAGCCACGCATAGTCATAATCGTAATCACAAAATAGTAATTAACGACTAAAAACAAAAATGAACTAAATAAAAATAATAAAAACCTAATGAAGAAGTTGTAGTATCCCTTTTCTCCCCGGAATATGCTAAAATATGTGTAAAAATGTGATACAATATGTATTTATGGTATAGGAGTAAGCCCATTCTGTGTTGGATAAGAAAACCTTCAATTTTTGAGCCCCAGACTGGGTAGGCCATCACCCTGGGTTTATCACCACTACAGGAAAGGCGTCACTTTCAAATCACCCTAAGCCTCTGGAATTTGATTTTCAAAATTTTTCTAAGGTACGAAGCACCGAAATGACCCTGCATCGCAGGCAAATCATGGTTAGGACCAACACACATAAGTTGGTTACTATTTTAGGCATATTATGAATCTAGTGGTGTTTTGAACCCATCAATTGGACTCTCCTTCATTCTACATGCTCCTGAGAAATTTAAGGGGTCCAAAAGTGCATCAATCTGCGTATTGTGCATTTGTTGTGCCGTTTCGAGCCTTTTTGAGTTGTTGCCACTTGATTTGAAACTTTTATATCTTTAATATATCATAATAATACTTTGAAAAATCATCCTATATCATTAAAAATAGCAATTTAATTGTCAAAATAACATAACATCCAACACGACGAATTAGAAACACGAGCTAAGCATAGGCTAATTTAACTTTGTTCTTTAACTCATTGTTTTTACCCTTGGATTGATCCAATTGACCCTTGGGCATTATCAACAAGTTTTTTCACATATAAATACACATAAAAACCATTTTTAACACTTTAAATATAGTATAATCCACCGAAATCAACTAGATAAGCACCTAGCTCAAGTTAGTAACACTTGTTTTTCCGGTTGAACTCTAATGAATCGTTTAGGTACAAATTTTTTGAAACTCACTTTTAATATCATAAACACATGATTTAACACTTATATACACATTTATATAATTATCAACTCATATATTACACAAGTAATTCTCAAAACAAGGCTAAAAAGGCTAGAATAGTGACTCTAGAATGCATAAATACACCCAACATCAATTACCCAAGCTAATGTATAATTGATCCAAGGGGGTTGTGAAGTCACCTAAGTGATCATAATTTGTTTGGCATGTTGATGTTACCTTGAAAATATAGTTGGTATGACGATACCAACAATGTATGCTTAAATGTATATCATGGTTCAAAGAATAGGAATATGTGATAAATGATTTAATTGGGCTTTAATGAGGGTTGTTTATATTTTTTGTGAAAGTGGAGGTCCTAAGGGAAATATACTTGAAACTACAGTTGCCAATGTGGGGGTCTAAATGGCCAGGTGGTTAAGTCCCCCTTATTATATGATTAGGAGGTTTGAGTCCCCCATATTATATCATATGATTGGGTGCTTAACTCACTTTGATATGATGGGAGGTACGAGTCCCCCATGGTGTATATGTACAAACTCTATTTTGTGTGGCTATACAGACTGAGGTCCTTCCATCCAGAGAAGATTTGGACCCATGTATCCCGTGTGTGCCCTCTATATTATGATGGTTGATCGACATAATCTAGGATAAAGTGCATGCTAAGCCTTGATCCTTTCCCCAATATATTATTTATGTAAGTATCTAATGATGTTCAGATGGTTTGAACTGGATTGCACTTGGCTTTAGTTCCCATATCCTTGAGTTACATGCTAGTTCTTAACCCACTAACCATCTCTGAACTTTGTATCACCTCACAATACAGGAACCATATATACTTCCACTTTTCCAGATAAGAGTTAGGTGGATTGACTTAGTTCGTTGGTCATTGATGGTGAAGTAGAGACTTTCCATTTTCAGAAAACATGGACATGTCATCAATTTCCATTAATAGATTTGAATTGAATGTGTACATTATCATTAACATTGTCACTATCATTGTTAGAGTCGGGGGCATGTCCAGGAACTTTATTGATTCAGATTTTGTTAGAAGGATTTGTAGATTATTGTGGACTTGGGTGATGTTAATTGGTCATTTTCATTTGTTATCGGTTATAGAACTACAGATATGACTTAAATTCCTTGAGCTTAACTTAGGATATCTTGTTATTTGTTTATAATTCATCCAATGTTGGGGGTATTTTGTTCTTTTTTATTAGGTTCAAGGGGTGGTCTCTGGTCCTCATTGGACTTAAGATGCCCGTTATGGCCAGGTCCTTGTTCGGTTTGTGGCATATATGAATGATGATTCAACATTAGGACGATAAAGTATAGAAAACAAAAAATCTAGTTTAAATTAGAGGAGTTTGGTTTGGGTCCAATGGTTTTATCTCCCCCAAACAAAGTCTCAGGCTGGGTAAAAGAGTTCTATGCCATACTCCTTACCATGCGTTGGGATTTCTCAAACCCCAAATGGATGTCCTGAATGACTGTCGCACCATTATTGCATTATTAGGGTTCCCCACATCTTAAATGTTGAGTATATGGACAAGGCCTAGGAGATGGACATGATATGGCTGCCAGACACTCTAGTTCTTGATGATTTTATAAAACAGGTCTACTGGCCTTCCTCTAATGGTGTTACTAGTTCTTACTTTCAGCCGATTCTTTGAGATGGCTAAACCTAGTGGCCTAAAGATTCATCCATCAAAATATAATATCAAAATGACCTAACCTTAGGCTTTGGTGGTGGCCTATACTATTTGAGGAATCAGGTTGAATGTGGGGACCCAAATCATGATAGAGTGGAAGTACTTCTACCAGGGTACTAAGAAGGGTCCCTTTCTTTAGGGTTATTATTATAGTTCTGCAGGCAAGTTGGGGTACCATAGGAGCCCAATGAGATGGTGACAGATTTGGACATTCCCTTTCACCCTATTTTTGTGTGAGCACCATTATCCTAGTAGAGGAATAAGAGAAAAATAGGCGGGGAAGGGAGTAACAAAGCAGTAGAGGAGTCTCTTAAGGTAGACAAGATTGATGATGATGATGTCCCCCCTCCCACTTCCAGATATAATCCCTACCAGTCAGTTAGGGGCATATTTGGAAGTGGTTAGGAGGTCCATAGAGCAAGGCCCCTCTAGTTCCACTGCCTCTTCCACTTCTAAGGATATTTCAGCACTCCTTTTAGCCCGATAAGGAGTGGAAAAAGAGGTTCTCCTAGGATCACTTTCTTGCCCGAATATGGAAGACAAGGAAACCAACTAGTTTATTTATTCTCCTGCCCCTCTTATTTTATAATGATAATTAGTTTGCCCTCATTTGGGGTATGTACTAGACAATATTCTTTCCTTTCATTACTTTGACGCAAATGAATGCTTATTTCTCCTTCTCGAATTAATAATATAACCTGATTGTATGAAATTTATGTAATTTTTATATTCATGTAATGCTTGATAATCAAAATGTTGAAATAAATAAGTCAAGAGCAAGTGTCAAAAATAAAGGAAAATAGTGCACTGTCATTGGCTTGCCCATGTCACTATATCAGCCTGCATGTCGCTATAGCGACGTCACTATATCACAGGAAATCCCGCTATAGTGGCATGGTCTCCATAACAACCCTCATGTCGCTATAGGAGCAGAAACAGTGGTCACCCAAGTTTTTGTTATACCCAACACATTTTCTTCCCGAACCCCCTAATTACTAGTAATGCAGTTGTGGAAATGTTTATTCCTTGTTAATTTCTCAAAAATGAGTTCAATTGCTTTATAATACACCACTAACAACACTTTATTACATATAAAGTTTCAACTAAATGTAATTAAAAAAGTTCCTTTTTAAACTAACCCAGCTATTGCGTATTCCAACATTATTTTTCATTGCTGGTAAATTTAGCCTTGTCAACAACAAAAACAACCAAGAAAATTCTATGAGTTTTACTAGGCTTAGGACAGATTCCCCTATCTTCAGCGACAACTACAAGTCAAACCCTGTATAGTTGAACTTTTTCATAATTATTCAAACAAGTATGATTTCACACTAGTACCAAGACCTCTTATCCTTAAGCACAAATTTAAACCTTTAAATTACAACTATCCAATAGTACAGTTATAGTAAATTTTTACCTAACACCACACAATAGATGGCAACTCGTAACATTTACATATCATGAATTTATGCAAATCATGCAACTACAATCACATTATATGAAACTAGTGTAAAATCAAATGAATTATCATCTTTTATGTCTTATTAAGAACTTATTAATATGCTCGTATTGACCTAGAGTGAGCCATCTAGTATTCCTTACTTAGCCGTTTTGGCCAGATACCATTGAACCTTTCTGTTTAAATTTTCATTACTAGTATCCCTCCAAATGGAGCCAAGTGAAATCAACTTGCCTTGTTAAGATACCAATTAGACTCAACATATAAATCAACCACACACCTCATAAAAGGAAATAAGGAAATGGAACCATTTTCTAAAATGCCTCATAGCTCCCCAAAAATTAGATATGGGTGTAAACACACTAATACGTAGGACTCTACTCGATATTTTCTCTTGTACTGAGAGATAAATGACCTAGGCTCTAATACCAAATTATCATGACTCAAACTACCAAATCTAGAGGAAACCAATTCTAACCCACCAAGATAGGCGAACCTCTTACCACCCCTTTATGAAATCAAGCAGAAGTATTTAATTAAATAATGAAACTAATATTATTATAGAAAATCCTTGCAAAATAGTATAGAGTTATAACTACCCTAGGATCTAGTCTAAATAGGTACAAAAGCTGCTAAAATAAAATAAAATTTGACACAACATCTACCGTGAGTGAGAGAAGTTGGAGTTGCTAAAGAATTACTACCGCAACAGTCTAGAAACCACCATAGATTCCAATAAAAGAGTATACCCCAAAAAGGGTATAGCAAGAGTAACTACAAACAACATGTCAGTATTAACGTGTAACGCCCTGAGAGTACACTATGCTTATAGTCACAAGTCACCACAAGCTAACCCATGAGCTTGTACCTGCCATCTAGCGCCATCTCAAACTTCAGCATTCTTAAATTTGACCATAGTTCCCCAGCTTGGAGAGTCTTCATTAACTTGTGGCTCAGCAGAAGGGGATTCAGTTGATGGTTCCTTAGACTCATGCACCTCAGAATCAGGATGTTCTGAATCATGCTTTTCATATTCATCATGATTAGACTCATGTTGCGAAGAGACTGTCTGCTCAGAAGTTGTATGCTGGGATATTGTTGTCTCAGTGTAACTTTCTTCACTATCCTCCACCTCAACTGGTGGGTGTGGTGGAGTCTTTTTAGTGTTTTGCTTTTTCTTTTTCTTCCTGAGAAGAGGCTCTTTCTCTTCATAATTAGACTCTTCATTGAAGAGTCTCCGAGGTACACTTCCCTTGGTTACTTTCTTTGTGGATTTTGAGTTCTTTTCTTTGGGTGGCATTTCAAGACTCGTAGCAAGAGAAAAACCATCAGTTGATCCTAAGAGTATAAACACAAACACATTGATCATTGAAATTCCACACCCCTTAAAAGGGTTTAGTAATACTTTAGGTCCCAGGTATGATGGCATTTCTGATAAGCCATCACATTTGTGATAGCTTATCATGAAAGTCGTCAGCCCTTAACAGAACCCACAAAATTCTTATCGACTTCTTACGACATTTCTGACAAGCCATCACAGTTGTGATAGCTTATCACGAATGTCGTCAGCTATAAACAGAACCCTAACTTAATTTTAAGTCAATTTTTGGTCCCATTTGTTTCTTAAAATCCATTCAATTTTTGCTTTTGAGCTGAAATTTTAAATCTTAAACTTGCACAGCAAACCCTAGTTCCAGTTTTTAGCCATTTTTGCAACAAAAACTTGGTTCAAGTTGCTTCGAAACTTGGGTTTTCATAAATTTATCAAATACCACAAATAAGAGGAAATAAAAAGAGGTTCTTGATTTTGATTGCAAACCCACACATACAAGGAAACTTTCTTTTGTTTTAGTTGGATAGACTTTGAAGAGGGATAAAAATAAACCAAAGATGGAAAAAGAATAACTTAAAGAAAATAAAAACTAAGCAGGAAGGTGGTAAGGCCAAGATGCGGGCTGGGTTGGGTGTTTTTAATTTGACCCACAATTTCAGCTAATGCTGGGATTTTTGTGACGACATTTCTGATAAGCCATCATAATTTTCGTAGTTTATCACAAATGTCATCGGCCTTAATAGAAATTGCCTCAAATTTGTTATTTCTGATGACATAGCTAACTGCTTATCACAATTGTGACAGCCTATAAAAAATGTCTTCAGGAGCACTTGGTAAGATATATTGATTCCACTTTCTTTGAACTAGAACCTAACTACAAAAATAAATAATTTTCTAGAATATACAAATTTTGGGTTGCCTCCCAATAGCGCCTAATTTACTGTCGCAACACAACTTGGTTATCTTGACTACTCAGACTTTGCCAAGAAAACCTATTGATACCCCTTTACCGTCTTTATATAATACATCCACGATTGAGAAAACACCCATCTCCTTTGCCAATGTCATGGATGAGTGTCTTTTGAATCGTGTTTCCTTGTCATTAAACCTGAACTTCAGCTCATTCAGTTCCATATCCACTATCACTCTCCCAGTTACAAAGAATGGTATACCCAAAATGATTGGAACTTTAAAGTCCACCTCACAGTCCAGGACTACAAAATTAGCAAGCAGAATGGAGACAACCACCTTTACCAATACATCATGTAATATACCCACTGGCTGCTTTACAGACCTATCTGTCATCACCAGTCGTATGTTGGTAGGTGTGGGATTTCCCAGTCCCAAATTTTTATATACAGCGAGCAGCATTAAATTCATGTTTGCTCCCAGATCACATAATGCTTGGCGAATTTCATAGTCCTAATTGTACAGGGAATAGTGAATACGCCTAGGTCTGGCTTCTTCTGCACAAAGGTCCTTGTATAAATAGTGCTATAATGATGGATATATCCTCTAATTCATAGCTCACTGCTCTTTTCTTAGTCACAAGGTCCTTCATGACTTTAGCATATCTTGGCATTTGTTCGAGCGCCTCCACCAATGGCACCTTTATTGTCAACTGCTTGAGTATTGCCATGAATTTGCTGAATTTTGCATCATTAGTTTTCTCCTTCAACATTTGAGGAAAGGGAAGTGGTGGTCTTGGGATAGTTTTCAGCACTACCTCCTTCTCTTTTCCTTTTCCTTTTTCCAAAACATCATCAGAATTATCCATCTTTTCAGACTCCAATGGACTACTTTCTTCCAGTTCATTATCAACTACCTCATCACTTATAGGTTTGCCCATAGAAGGGATAGGTAATATCTTACCACTTCTAGTGGTAATATCCATGCATGATCTATCATTTCACAGATTTTGGACCGTATCACTTACTAACGTTCCGCTCTTCATCTAGTTAAATGTTGTGGATAGTTGGCTCTTCTGCTGCTCCGACTGTTTGATTGCGGTGGAATATGATTGCACCAACAAACTGATGGATGTCATATCTGTATTTATGGTGGTCACACCAGAGTTGGTATCTTCCACTCCCTTCAATAATTTAGCCATCATGTCCTCCATGGACATCTTTTCAAAACTTGTTGAAGCAGCCTCATGATTTCCAGGAGGAACATATAGCCTGCTCCTGTCATTGTTATTCCTCCAATTTCCTTGCTCTCTATTTTTATAACCACGCTTATCATAGTATGTCCGACCTTGATTACCTTGGCTATTTCCTCAGAAACCCCCTGATTATTAACATAGTAAGCCTCTTGATCTGCATCAGCCTCACTTCTATCCTGAGATCCTACAACTTTCACCATTTCAATCTTTCCTGATAGCAAGTTCTTGGTTAGTAAGTCCATCTATGTTTTAAGGTAAGCCATGTCTTGGTCACGCTCCTCTTATCTTTTGTGTTGTTCCACAGTAATTCCTACAGAAGCGGTAGGGCTGGCCACCACAGAGTCTCTGGTATGTCATGCCAGAATCTGTTTGTTCATTCTATCCAACATCTTTGAAGCCTCTAGGAATGTAAGATCAACAAATGAATCACCAGCACCATTTTCTCCAATTGGCTTTGTAACGGAGTTAAGAGCCCTGTACAAAGTCTGCATCAAATGTTTGAACGTTATGTTGTGGTTCAGACACTGTGTCAGCTTCTTGTTCAATCTTTCCCAGGTTTCATGCAAGGCTTCAGTCGGGAGCTGCCTAAAGTTGTGGATCTCATCCCTCAACTGTTCCCTCCTGGAAGGCAAAAAGAA
The DNA here is from genome assembly GCA_030864225.1 of Capsicum baccatum var. pendulum. Lineage (NCBI taxonomy): Eukaryota > Viridiplantae > Streptophyta > Magnoliopsida > Solanales > Solanaceae > Capsicum > Capsicum baccatum. The sequence goes on along the minus strand of CM061558.1, from coordinate 164,564,666 downwards.
CCTTTCTAGAAAAGCTCTTTTCAACTAACTCCAGTTAGTTATAGAATCGGGTGTCATCTCATTTAGCCACAATGTAGCCTCTCCAGACAAAGACAATGAAAAAAGTCTCAACTGGATAGCATTCTGGCCCACTCCTGGTGTATCTATCATTTGCAACTAATAGACAATAATTGATGATGATAGTCTCTTTAAAGTAACTGCTTTCTCAAGCCAAAAAAAGAGGGAGTAAAATATCAAAGTATCGTGTCTCAAAACTCAAAGTTTGGAACCCTTAAGGAAACCATAAACAAGGCTTTCAATAGTTCACCATTTTTATGGAAACAAAATAATAAAATTCAAAAATTTCTCGAATTAGGTAACGCCATTTATGATAGCCTATCAGGCAACTGATGACTTATCACAAATATCGTCAGCTTCCTTTATGATTTTGGCACTCGCTGCCTAAGACTGATGACAAACGGTGAAGCCCTATCAGCTCCTTGATGACCTATCACAAATGTCATCAAGGCTTTTCCTCAGCTCTTATATTCTGCCTTAGGCTAACGATAATCTTGACGATTTATCAGCTCCTTGACGTCCTATCACAAAATGTTGTCACAGTTTTCAACTTAGGCCAATTCTCTATCTACTACTGGCGATGAAACTGATAGCTTAACACAGGGTTGATGACTTATCACAAATGTCGTCAGCCACACTTTGCCTTTATTTACTTCAGATTTCAGCTCATTTGCTTCCATTCTTGTTGGTTCTCTAGCATCTTAGCTTGTACTTCAAAATCAAGCATAAAGCAATTAAAAATGATAAAAGTTGCTTAAGAAGACGCAATTATTCTTAGCTTGTACTTCAAAATCAACCATAAAGCAATCAAAAATGACAAAAATTGAATTTTATGTCTTCCTTGGCTTCTCACGTAGCTTCCTCAGCCTTTTGGTTCCTCCAAAGAACCTTTACTGAGGCAACATCCTTAGTCCATAAATAGCGCACTTGCCAATCTAAAATCTCGATCGGGACTTCCTTAAAGGACAAGGAACCCAAAATACCTACCTCCTCTAAAGAAACAGTTGGTGAAGGATCACTCATTCACTTTCTCAACATCAAAACATGAACACTGAATGAATGGAGCTCAAACTAGAAGGCAACTCCAATTGCTATGTAACATTACCAACCCTCTTCAAAACTAAGTATGGACCAACATAACATGGATTGAGCTTCCCATCTCACCAAAATACTTCACTCTCTTTAGGATAGATACTATCAAGAACACCCAATCACTAACACTGAACTCCAACTCCCTTTGCCTCACATCCACATAGGACTTTTGGCGAGTTTGTGAGGCCTTAAGTCTATCCCAAATCACCTTCACCTTCTCTATTGCTTGGTAAACCAAATCTTATCCAAATAATATATTTTCACCAACCTCAAACCACCCAATAGGTGACCTATACCTCCTACCATATAAAACCTTACACGAGGCCATACTAATGCTAGAGTGATAACTATTGTTGTAGGCAAATTCTATGAGAGGCAAGTGGTCAACCTAACTTCCACCAAAACAACATACACAAGCCCGAATCATAATTTTCAAGGCCTTAATTGTCCTTTCGACTTGCTCATCCGTTTGTGGGTGGAAAGCAGTACTAAAGGTTACCTTAGTCCCCACACCTCTCTAAAATAACCTCTAAAAGTGAGAGAACTGAGTACACCTAATCAGATAAGATGGAAACTAGAGTACCATGCACCTTCATGATCTCCTCCATGAACAACTCAACATAATCCTAGAAGAGAAATTAGTCCTCACTAGCATGATGTGAGTACACATAATCATCCCATCCATGAAGACCCAAATCAAATCGAATTGCTAGCGAGACTATGGAAGATAGGTAAAAAAATCCATATTCATTATCTCTCATTTCAACACCGGTGTTCAATTCCTTGGGTCAACCTAACAGGCCTCAAGTACTTCACGTTCACTTACTGACACACCATGCACTTAGCCACAAAATTTCCTCATCCCTTTTCATATTATTCCATAAATAAATCTCCTTAAGATCATGATACATTTTTTTCTAACTAAGATAATTAGTATAATGAAACTCATGAGCTTTGGCCAAAATTCTTCATCGCAACCCATCAACATCAAGAACACATAATATACATTAGTACATTAAGATATCATTGCCACTAATCTAAAATATCATCACCTTCTGCCTATCTACATCATACTTAATTTGAAATCAAAATAGTATACAACATTATCTTCTACTTTATCTCCGCACTAAGAGATTACTTCACTCCTCTTGGAAAATTACACCACCATCCTTATAGTCCAAGAGACAGACTCCCAGATTAGCTAAATGGTGAATATCCTTCACTAAATCCTTCTTATATTCATCCATATAAGGTAAGTTTTCCATAGACAACCTACTAAGAGCATCAGCATCAGCTGTATAGAATGGGCTTCTAGTACTGTGATTCCGGTGGTATTGCGAGCGCAGATTGGCCAGCGTGATCACAGTAAGTCAGGAAGTCAGTAGGCCTTGATCTCTTGAAGAATAGACTGATCGCAGAGTCGCGATCGCAGTAGATAAACATGGGATTGCAGGATAACGGGATTTTATGCCTGGGGTCAAATTGTAAAAGCATATAGTCGTCCCTAAATTCTCATAAAAAGAGCTAAAAATTGTAATTTTTAGGAATCATTCTATAACTCTACATCCTATCCGTAGTTTAGGGTTTTTAAATTTTTTGGAGCTTGGAGCATAAATTTATAGTAATTTGCGACAATATTAAATTAGAGGAGCTTTGAAATGTAGATTTGGCATTGTTTATTGAAGATTCATTTGTGTCTTAAGTGTGGTTTGTCCTCTCTTTATTTTCTTATGAATAACTTTGATGTATATCTTGGTATATTTTATTTCATTATCCTTCTGATGTTCTAGATCTACCTCTTGGGATTATGCTAGATTAAGGTATAAATATGTATGGGATTTTGTTTGTTTGTGCATTTACTAGTTTGTTATATGGGTTCTACTATTGCTTGATTAAATTGGTCAGTATTTATGGGTGAAAGATCTAAATACCCAAATGGGTTTTATGTATGAAAAGCTCAAGCTCTTTAAAGATCAAGCTATCCTTGAAAGTGGGGTTTGGGTGAACTTTAGGAACCCTCATCATCCTTGAAAGAAGGATATGGGAACCAAGGGAATAGTAGACTATTATGGGCTTAATTTGCTAATTTTTACCATCTTAGACATATGGGTGAATATGATGTTGAATATCCCTTGGGTACTATCATACAAATAGGGGTGCCTAATTGAGGTATTGGGTGTTTTTAATTGACACACTCGTTAGGCACTCTAATGAGTCAATGAGTGACATCTTTGAGGTTTTGTTGAAGAACTAGCCACAAGGACTTTTGACCTAGCCTACCACATTGTCAACAATTAGAATTTGCATCGAATTATTATGTTCCCATTTGTAACTTGCCCCTAGTAAAGAATAGTCCTAATATCTATTCTAACTGATTACACACTGGTTAATCATATTCTCAAATTTGTCCCTAAGAAGCCCAATAATTTCCTTTACATTCAACAAGATTGAAAACCCCCCAAACCATTTTGTACCATAGGTTTGAACTTATCAAGCTACTTTTATTTTATGCTTACTCAATCACGACTCACATTGTTCCCGGTGGATTTGACCCCGACACTTAGTTGGGTTAATATATTGACAATGACCACCTTGCACTCAAAGTTGATGTATAAGTTGAGCATTATCAAAAATGGAGTTTTTACCGGGGAATAATTTGACGTATTGAGTTAGTTTGAAATTTTAGTTTACTTGTTTTGATTCAAACTTGTGAATAGTTGTTTGGTAATTTATTTTATTTCTTTTGTTTGTTAGGTTTAAATTTTTTGTTTAGTTGCTAATATGGCATAGTGGAATGAATGTGAGTTTAGTTGTTGGAAATCCTACCTTGATGATCCATGTCCATATTATGGTGGACCCCACTGTTGGCAAGATTATAGATATGCTCCTTGAAAAGAGATGAGTGCACCATCTCAATCTTTTAGGAAGTATGGTTTTTCTATCCGTGGTGATCGAGGTGGACATTGGAGTCATTGTCCAAGTTCCTCTACCCCCATTATACTAACCCGATTGCTAGTTCTTCTAAAGAATTTTGTAGGTCTTATGATCAAGGAACGTAAGAATAAAGAGCCAAAAATAATGGTGTTGAAGCAATGCTTCAACTAATCTTGGATCGGGTGGAATCAAAGGAGGATAATGTACAAATCATGCATCAATTTGAGTATAATTGCTTTGAAGAAATTCTGCAAACTCTTTTGGTTCGAACAACTACATTGGAATAGGACGTGCATGACTTACATCAATACATAGTGGAATTTGGAAAGGTAAGTGAAAAGAAAGCAAATGTAGGTAAGAGCGCTGATCTTTAAAGTTAAATCCATATTCTCAATATTCGAAATAGATTTGTTAAAGAAAATATGCCAACCCACTTGGTTGATGGTGATATTGATATCGACGAATCTATGGTGATTTTCCAACTAACCAAACCAACAATAGTGAAGGATGTCGAAAAGAAGAAAATGGCACTAGAGTCAGAAGAAAAAGCTAAGATACTCCTTTGTAAAGACTCTAGCTCATCTGAAGATAAGAATATCAAGAAGTATGCGGCTCAAAAATTTAAGTAAAAACCTCACTCAACCTATTTTTTGACATTATGCTTGGGGAAGAGATTATAGTCAAACCACCCAAGCAAATACTGAAATATGAGGATGAGGAGCAAAATCCCGACATTTTGGAGTTTGTCATTCCAAAAAGGAAAAAAGAATCCCATCACTTGAAGGTCAACAAATACAAAATCGAAAGTGTGGAAAGTGGATTCTTGACGTTCTCACTAGTACCTAATGAGCCTACACAAAATCTTGATGTGAAGTTGGGTAAACTATTTATGTCCTCGAAGTGGCGTGATAGAATGTATGTCATCATTCCCTTATGTTTCCCAATGCACCACAAATATGGAATGATCAAAAGTTGGTCAAAAGGTTTAAATCCTCTAAGTGGAAAAACAAATGAGGATTAAAGAGGCATCGTACCGCGATGTTAAACCAAGTATTTGATGGGAAGGAACCAATTATTTTAATGTTTATGTTATTTATTCATAAATAAGTGACACAATATTGAAGTTTTGTAGGTGCTTTAGAAAGGATTGCAACCCTAAATAAGGGAAAACCAAATTTGAGAAGTGTTGTACCCTATAGAAAACATAGCAAAATAGGGGAGCAAAATACCTTAGATACCGTGATTGTGGCCTGGAGATCGCAATACTATGATCGTATCAACTATGCTGCATTCACGATGGTTTCTCCATCCTACTTGTACCATCTAGAACTTGTCCTATTAGTCTTTCAAAGATAATTTTTATTGTATTTGATTGGAGAAATGATCTTAGGCCATCTTTGTAACTTATGGATGCCTACTTTAGCCTAAAAAGACTACTTGTGCATAGATGTTATCCCTACGCTCATGGAAAACACATTACAAGCCATGAGCCTTTCAATTTTTATCCCTCTTTTGAACCATACCCTTCTTGAACTTAGAAATACAACTTGAGGCTAAACGCCTAAGTTAAGGGTGGTAAAGATTTAAGGAAAAAAATTTGGGCCATAAAGTGTTAGTGAATGTTGACGTGCTTAAGGATTGAAAAAAGTGAATAAGAAAAATAAAGGATCCAACAAAGAAAGGAATTGCATCAAATTTGGAAGTAAAGTAAATGAAAGAAAATGGGTGAAATAAGGAAGCAATAATAGGCACTTGTAAATATTGAAAACAAAGAAAAGTGGCCTATATTCAAAGGATTGATCGAATAATGTGATGTAGATGTTCAAGGAGGGTGTAAGCATGTTATTCCTAAATAATATCCTACCTTACTATGAACCTACATTACAAGCTCAAAAGCCATTTGAGATCTCCAACAACGTGCATTTATTGTAGTGGTCATTGAAAATAAGGGCAAGCCTATGGAATGGTACTTTTTTACATCGACAGTTCTTGAGAGAGAGATAGATTCATAATTAAATTCCTTGTTACATATTTGATAACTTCGTGCGTGGAATTTTCTTTCTTGTGAAGAGGCATGTTAACGGATTAAGGTAGGTGATTTTGTCATCTTCCGAGAAAAGAGGCAAAAAGGAGTATGGTTTGGTTGAGGCCAAAAAGTGAGTCACTTCTCAAGTATGGGTTGTTTTTGCATTTTTTCTTTTTGAAGTATTTTTCATCCTTATATTATTTATTTTTATGTTGAGGAGTAAAATGATAATGACTTGGACCATGTGCAAAAAGATACTTATGGTAATGACTAATTTAAGGTCAATGTTATCACTGGTTCATCTAATTAGGTCATAAATATGCATTGTCTCATGGTAAGAGGTAGTGTTGATTGAGGAGAAGAAATTTTTTAAGTTGGAGGTGTTGATGAGTGGTGAGTTTGCCACTTAGTTGCATTCAATATTTGTGCATGCTACTATTATTTCATTGTAATAGTGAGACATATTTGTGGATAAATGGACTTAATTCCATATTTTGTAGGTATACAAATGCTAAGAAGAAAAGTGGCAAAATGAACCGAAAGAGGATCAAAATTGAAAGAGAAGTGCAAAAGTGGAAAACATGTGCAGACTGGCCACAGGTACAGTGATCGAAATTGTCCATCACGATCATGGTATGTCAAAAAGTTAGTAGGCTGTGAATACTCGAAAAATTCAGCAATCGCAGAGTCATAATTGTGGCAGATACACACGTGATTACGGGATAGAGGGATTTTTAGTCAGGGGTAAAATTGTAGAAGCATATAGCTGACCCCAAACTCTCATAAAAAGAGCTCAAAATCTTTACTTTTGAAAATTATTCTACAACCTTCATCCCATCCTTAGTTTAGGCCTCTTTAATTTCATAGAGCTTGGAGCTTAAATTTATACTAATTTGAGAAAAGATTAATTGGAGAAGCTTTAAAGTATAGATTTGGCATTGTCTGTTAAATATTGATCTGAATCTAAAGTGGGGTTTTCCTCTCTTTGTTTTTGTATAAATAACTTTGATAGACATCTTGGTATATTACCATTCCTTATTCTTAAGATATGCTAGATTAACCTCTTGGGATTATTCTAGATTAGGGTGTAAATATGCATAGGATTTGATTTGTTTGTTCAATTACTAGATTGTGATGTGGGTTATACTATTACTTGAGTAAATTGGTTGGGATTTATGGGTTAAATCCCCAAATACACAAATGGGTTTGATGGATGAAAATCCTAAGCTCTTGAAAGCTCAAACCTTCCTTAAAAGAGACATTTGGGTGAAGTTTAGGAAACCTCATCATCCTTGAAAGAGAGACATGGGATCCATTGAAATAGTAGACAACTATTGGGAATAGTTTGCTAATTTTCATCATCATAGGTGAAACACCCAGGTCTTTAACTATGTAAGAACTACTTCATTTTGTGTCTCTGAGTTGGGTACGATAATAGACTTGAGTCGTATCCTTAGTCATGACTTGTAACCACCATGCCCTCTCCTCTCATATCCTAGTTAGTATGGTAAGGATCACTCACTTTCCTAGGTACGAGTGACCCCTCATCAATCATACCCTATGTATACCAGTCGTATCTAGGGCAATCATATAGTGTGAGACTTGAGCTTTAGTTAAAACTATCTTACATACAATTAAAGCTTATGAATAAGGGTGAGTCATACCCTTTGTATGCAACTCATGGGTATTTAATAGTGTTTGTCACCTAAGAGAATCCTATGGTACAAGTTAGGGTACCACTCATACCCTAGGGTACGATAATTAAGAGAATCGTATGAGGGAGTTGTACCTCTGTACAAGCTCACGTTTCATCTTCTAACTAAGGACATTTTGGTCATTTCCCATTCCTAAAACCCTAATACCTATAAATATTTAAGGCTTTATAGCCTCCTAAGTCTTCATTCTACAAGACTCAGACTCTCCTAAATACTCTAAAGGCTTCTTGAAGAAAGATTGGAGGCTAGGGTTTGGAGGAAGCTCATCTAGTGCTAAGAAGGAGCCAATATTATTAGTGTGTCACCTTTTTTAAATAATTTATCTCCTACCCTTTCTAAATATCTATAAACCCATGTATTTCATACTTTGATTAGTAATTGGACGTGGTAGTTTTGAAATCAAATGAAAAGGGTTTTGTTGTCTAATAATGTATGATGTTGAATCTTTCTTAGACTTATGTTTATATCTGATATTGAAGATGAATTGCATGTTTGGGTTCTTTTTGTGTATTGATTAACATGAGGGTCTTGAGTAGCTCTAATCTTGATAACATATACCATAGAAATGGCCTTGTTAAGGGTATGCACCAAATGTGTTTGTGAAAATATCTGAGTAAGTTTTCTAGTCATATGTTGTTGATGTATTGAACTAGGGAAATGTCCCAAATGAAAATGGATGAATGATAAATGGTGTGTTAAAGGAATTATGAACAATTTATGATGAAATTTATAACCTTAGTTGTTGGCTAATGAAGGGTAAAGTCCCTAGATATAAAGATAAACTTAATTTATGGGTTGAACCCAAGTTTGATGAGAATATGTCATAGAATTATTTGAACATTCTTAATGAAAATAACTTTCCTGGCATGCTGAATTAAATAAAGGCATAAGCCAAGTAAGATGGTTACGAAATTAAACATCGCATAAGGGCCATGTGGTAATGTATAGTGTTGAACTAGCTAAAGTGCTTTAAGTCCTTAAATTTTGTATTGAATATATGTTAATGCATGGGCAAAATGTTAAATTCCCAAATGCCAACCAAGGATAGTTATGATGGCTTGATGTCAAAGTTCCTTGCCTTATATGATGGCTTGAGGTTGAAGTTCCTTTCCCTTTGATTGGCTTGAGTTTGAAGCCCCTTGCCCTATGATATTACTCAAGGTTAAATTCCCTTGCTTAAAGAGATCACTTAAGGTTAGAGAATCTTGCCGAATGGAATGGCCTGCGGTTAGAGTCCTAGTGAGGTATGAGGTTAGAGTCCCTTGATAAATGTGCGAGCATGAGGTCAAAGTCCCATATCAAATTTAATGAGTTGATATGTAGTTGAAGTCCTATGTCCAATTAGAGTTGTGTATGCTTAGACACCCTTGATGGTTAATGTGTATGGCTAATAAATGTGTAAGCATGGTTGAAGTACCTTATCTAATTGCATGTGAATGCAGTTAAATTACTATGCATAATGTGAATTTTTGAGCCTATAAGTGGGGAGGGTTGGAGTCACCCACTTTATGTCTAATGAATGAATGCTTGAGAACAATGATGAGCCTTGATACCTTGATTAGCATATGATATATTTATATGTATAGATTACTGTCTGAATGAGATGAAATATGATATATTAACTTTATGTTGACTGATGATGATATTTCATTACTTATGCTTGTGTTATATGATAGTGTCCCAATCGCTAACTGTCTACAAATAATATGTCCCCACACGACATAGGTGCCGGAGCATCTTCTTCTCTTCCTGCTCTGTGATTAGTAGATCAAAGTATTTTGTGCATTGAATTGAAGTGGTGAGCTTCCTTAATTTTGTAGATCTTCATCTTTTGGTCTCTTATGTTTAGACTTAGTCTCATGTAGGCTTGGTCTGTCTATCGTCAGGGGTTTTTCACGACATATACATTTATTGACTTTGGTTTTGTATAGAGGTATTGTGAACAATTATGAACTTGGGTGCGAGTTAGTTATTATGAATCTAATGTTGACTTATCATATTACTTCTGCAAATCTTAACTTTAGAGTCGGAGTCCCTTGGACCCTTATTGTAAGATGAGATGTTTAGTTTGGGTTATTGGGGCGACCTCCATTTCATGTGAGTTTGGGTTCACCATATAACATGGACTGGGTTTCGGGTCATGTGAAGTTGGTATAAGAGTCTAGGTTCATGCTTTTTTTGGTGTTCACAATGTCGTGTCATGTAGAGTCTCTTTTATGGGTATAAAGTGTGCCATATTTATAAAAGAGGAGCTACGAGACATCTTAGGAATGTTTCCCTTTCTTGTGTTTCCATCTCAAGCTATAATCTCTAAAGTATTGAATTCCCCAAATTCTGTTTACTATCTTTCAGATCATGACCCTAAGGAAGTATGAAACTCAGCCAAACACTTAGGCCCAACTGAGGTCCAATGGATGAAGATCGTCCTACCCCTAGAGTTCAGACTCGGGCTAGGGCTGTGGCATCTGGCTATCCTTTTAGGGTTCCACCAAACAACCATACCAGTCCCCTCAAGAAATGCTTCAAAAGTAGAGTTTTATTGCTCTATCAACCTCTTCAGTCAATTGGTAGCCTCTCAATCAGGGCATGGTGCTCTGGCTACTATTTCTCCTGAGGCTAAAAGAATTGGCCAATTTATGAGGTTGAGCCCTCCTATGTTTACGGGTACGAAGTTTAAGGAAGATACTCAAAGATTTATCAATGAAATAAAGAAGATTTTCTGAATCATGAATGCTTTAGAAGTCGAGGGGGTTGAACTTGCTTCCTACCAACTGAAAGATGTAACATACCAATGGTACAAGGGTTGGGAGTTGTCTAAAGGTGTTGATGTTGGTTTGGCTTCATTGGCGGATTTCTGTAAGTATTTCTTAGATTGGTTATTTAATCAAGAGTTTAGAAAAGTAAAAGAAGAAAAGTTGGTGAACTTAAACCAAGGGAGGATGTCCTTTCAAGAGTATATCTTGAAATTCCATCAATTGTCAAGGCTCCTTAGATGGTTTCTAGCATGAGGGATAGAATGCGTAAGTTTGTCTCATGATTGTCCTTTGTGTTAATTATCTAGAGAAAGGGGCCTTGGTGATTGAGACCATGGATATTTGTAGGTTGATTGTATATTTGTAATAAGTCAAGGATGAGAAAATAAAGCAAGTTAATCTTAGTAAGAGGAAAGGAAAGAAGTTTAGGCCTTCAAAAAGTAATGGTGGAAAGTGGGTATGAAAAAAGTGGGGGAGTTTTGGTTCATTCTCCTCGGCTAGTGTTCACTCTCCTTACCCAAAGTTTTTGGGTAGTCATCGATTACCGTTCAGCGGTGGTTCTTTTTTCTATTTCTACCTCAGTAGGAGACTTTGGTGTTGTTACAAGAGTCTATAGCGGATGTGTGATATCTGTCGGTGGTAAAGACACTCTTGTTGACTTGATAGAGTTAGACATATTTAATTTTGATGTCATTTTGCGATTGGGTTAGTAGCACTCTTGCTATGCTTTCTTAGATTGTCGGACCCCGGGTTATGTTAAAGATTCCCTAATAAGCCGGTCATAATATGGGAAGGTGGTTGTCTAGTTCCTAAGGGAAGATTCATTTCTTATCTTAAAGCTCAAAAGTTTATTACAAAAGGGTGTTCACATCATTTAGTTTGAATTAAAGATTCTAACCCGAAAAAGAATTCCCTAGAATCCATTCACATGGTTAATGAATTTCCTTAGGTGTTTCCCGATGATCTTCCTAGTGATCTACCCGATAGGGAAATTGGCTTTGCCATTGATCTAGTTTTAGAAACACGTCTGATTTACATCCCTCCTTATAGAATGGCTCCGGTAGAGATAAAAAAGGATAAGGAACAATTGAAAGACCTTTTAGATAAAGGTTTTATCTACCCTAGTCTGTCTCTGTTGGGTGCTCCCGTGTTGTTCATGCGTAAGAAGGATAGTTCTCTATGTATGTTCATTGATTATCATCAGGTGAACAAAGTGACCATAAAGAATAAGTATTCTCTTCCTTGGATCGATGATTTGTTTGATCAACTTCAGGTTGCGAAGTGTTTCACTAAGATTGATCTTATATTGAGTTATTAACATCTTATGATTAGGGATGCAGATATCCTTATAACTGCCTTTAGAACCTAGTATGGTCACTATGATCTTCTTGTCATATCCTTTGGGTTGACCGGTCCCCCAAAGATATTCATGGATTAATGAATAGGGTCTTCCATCCGTTCTTGGACATATTTGTTATTCCCTTCATTGATGATATCTTAGTGTATTCTAAGAGTGAGGAAGATCATATATATCACCTCTGTGCGGTGTTGAAAACTTTAAAGGATCATCATTTGTATGCCAAGTTCTCCAAGTGTAAGTTTTGTTGCAAGTCGTATCTTTTCTTGGTCATGTGATCTCTAGTGAAGGGATTATGGTATATCCCTAAAACTTTGTGGAAGTTAAGAAGTGGCCTAGACCTACGACTCCATTCTATATTTGGAGCTTCTTGGGTCTAGCCTGTTATTATAGAATGTTTGAGGAATGTTTTTCTACTATAGCTATCCTTTTGACTAAGTTGACCCAAAAGAAGGTCAAGTTTTTGTGGTCCAATATGTTTGACAGTAGTTTTGAGAAGTTGAAAGATAAATTAACTTCGGCTCTAACTTTAACCTTGTCCGCAGGTAGTGATAGTTTTGTGGTGTATTGTTAAGTTTCTCGTGTTGGTCTTAGTTATGTGTGGATGCAACATAGTAGGGTGTTGGACTATTCTTTGAGCCAATTAAAAGTTCATGAGAATAACTACCCCACCCATAACTTAAAGTTATTAGCCATGGTATTTGCTTTGAAGATTTGGTGGCATTATGGTGTTCCTGTTTACATTTGTTTTATCATAACAACCTTTAATATGTATTTACTCAAAAAAAGTTAAATCTCTGGCAAAGAAGGTGGCTTGAGATATTGAAAGACCATGATATGAGTCTTCATTCTATCCTGTGTAAGGCGAATATAGTCACAGATGCACTTAGTAGATTGTCTATGGGATATTTGGATCATATAGATGAGGATAAGAAGGAATTCGTAAGGTATATTCACCATTTTGCAGGTCTTCCATTTTGACTTGTGAAATTCGAGGATGTTGGTGTATTTGTGCATCTGGTATCTTAGTCGTCTCATGTTGTTAAGATAAAGGAAAAGCAGGTATTGGACCCTGACTTTATGAAGATCAAGAGTAATGTGGGTCAACACAAATCTGTTGACTTTGTTATTGGTGGTAATGGTATCTTTAGATCCCAAGGTAGGTTATGTGTTCTCGATGTTGATGGATTGAGGGAAAGAGTCATGGTCGAGGCTCATGGAGACCGTTATGCTATGTATACTGGTCCCACCAAGATGTATAATGACCTTAGAGAGTTATATTGGTGGAATAATATGAAGTGTGATGTGGCTAGCTATGTGGCTAAATGTATGGTATGTCAACCAGTGAAAGTTCAACACATGAGGCTTGGTGGTTTATAACACGAAGCTATGTCGCCCGAGTGGAAGTGGGAGGCTATTAATATGGATTTCGTTACCGGTCATCCTAAATATTAGAATCAATATGATACTATTTGGATCATTATTGATATAATAAACAAGTCTGCCTATTTCTTACCTGTGAGAACTAATTTCTTTGAGGAGATTATGGTAAGTTTAATATTTCAAAGATTGTGAAGTTATATAGTTCTCCGGTGTCTATTATTTCAGAATGTGGTCCTCCATTTTCATCACACTTTTGGAAGACATCCCAAAGTGATTTGGGAGCTAAGGTATGCCTTAATACTATATTCCACCCACAAATGGATAGGCAAATGAACAGAACTATCCATACATTAGAGGATATGTTGTGGGCTTGTATTATTAATTATGGTGGTAGTTGGTATGACCACTTTTCTTTGATTGAGGTTGCCTATAATAATAGTTACCACTCTAGTATTGTCATGCCACCTTTTTGAAGCATTGTATGGTGGAAGATGTCGATCTTTGAGTGGTACAAAGTTTGCAAGGGTGAGTTTCTTCACCCCAATTTAGTTCACCAAGTTTTAGAGAAGGTGAATGTGATTGGCAAGAAAGTGAAAAATGCTCAAAGTCTCCAAAAGTCCTATGCGGATGTGGGGTGTAGGGACTTAGTGGTTAATGTGGGCAATTAGGTATTTTTGAAAGTATCTCCCATAAAGGAAGTGATGCGGTTTGGCAAAAAGGGGAAGTTTAGTCCCTATTATGTTTGTCCCCAATTGATTGTGAAGAGGTTTTGCAATGTTTCCTATGAGTTGGAGTTGCCTTATAGAATGGACTGTATTCACCCGTTTTTCCATGTGTCTATGTTGCAGAAATGTGTGGCTGACCCTCCTTGGTTGTTCCCTCAGAAGATGTTGATATCTCAGACTCTTTGTCCTATATGGAGGTCCTTATGAGAATCTTTGATAGGTAAGTTACCGGTTGTGAATGAAAGAGGTGGCTTTTATTAAGGTTTAATGGAGGAATCAAAAATCAGAGGAAGCTACTTGGGAGGCGGAAGAGGACATGAAGTCCAAGTAATCACATTTATTTCCCAATTTAGAAGCTTGTATTGGAGGTATGTGTTAATCTCCTTATTTGATATACGTCTTTGATAGAAAATGAGTTGAAGTCCCCAATCCTTGAGTTGATTTATGTCTTTGTTAGATAATGGATTAAAGTTCCCAATGTGAAAATGTAACACCCTAAAAATCTGCCTCGAGAAGTCACACGGTGCTTAGGACCACAAGTGATCCCAAGCTAACCCTTCTACCGGCATAACTCATAAGCAACTGAATGATATTGACAAATGACTGAGTTTACTATATAGAAACATAATAATGGTAGAATCTGAGAAAAATAAAATACTAATATAACTTTTACATTCTGGTAAAGTCTGAAAGAGGGACTGAAAATACATAACTAACTCTAACTAACATCTGTGAAGACTCTAATATACTGACTATAAATAGCTGGAACGTGACTCTAACTATCACTAATCAATACATGAGAGAATAAAATAAATAATTAACATCTCACGTAAGTCCCCGAAATATGAGGACTCATTATCTGCTAGATGGAATCTGCAAGCTGTCTGAATATGGTATACGTGCTATATCTGAACTAATACCTATATTATGAGACAATGTAGTACATAGACATATGTATGGATCAGTACTCTGAGGATATACTGAGTATATTGGGGTGAAATGGATAAGTAAAACACCATCTTATCATCATAACTTATAAAACAATACATGCTAAATGTAAATGACTCACATAAGCTGGAATATCTGAAATACTAAAAATAATGATCATGAGAAACAAATCATACTTATAAATCTAGTGAGACATAACATTTAGGTCTAAAAGTTGTGCTAATACTGTGTTTTTAATCATACTGTATAAGTGTAGAAAGGACTCACTTCTAAGTCTAAAATCTTAAAACTATAATTTGTATCTCTTATCTTTCTGTAAAGCATTATCAGAGTAAAACATGTGAGCCTTTACACTTAGTTTTTTAAAATCTAGAAAATACCTTATCTTAGGGCTTAAAATATTAAAACCATAACTTCCAAAACATTTGCTTTTATCTTAGATCTTTATATCAATAGATTGTCTCATAGTGGGGAACATTTGTTTGGGATGTTCTTCTAACCGACATACACCATGTGAGCATCCATGGTGTCCCACGACTGGCCCCCATTAGGTGGGGCTGTTCTACCCTTTCCATCAGAATAGAACTTCTATCTAATGTGATCACAATCTGAATCATCCACATAGAAGTGGGAATAATATGAATCCTACATTGACACGTAGTTTTGGGATATGAAACCGTAGAAACCTACCCATTTTGGTGCTAAATACTACTCCCATTCTTATGCTCAATATCTTAAAAAATCCACTTCAAAACTTGCACTAGGGTTTACAAGAAAACCAATTATGTTTTTCTTTGTTTAAATCTCAAGTTACCTGAACAAAGTGGATTTTTTATCTTAGCTTAGGACAAAAAGATCAAATCTTTATCAATAATCAGAGAATAATCTTATCTGAGGGTACTTATAGCACAAATAATCTTGAAATAGAAATATTAATTAGGGCATAGTGACCCATGCAACAATCTCAAGTTAAAACATCTAAAAATTCATGCTTGATGATGTAAACATTTATAATTCATCATAAATCTAGAAATTTCAACAATACACATGGAAATATTAATATAATCATGTAATTAAACTTCTAAATCATGTGAAATCTCATAATCTTGCAAATAATGATAATGGGTATAAACCCTAACTTTAATTTCATGGAAAATCATATAATTTGCAGTAAATTTGTAATTAAAATAAAGTTTTGCGCACAAGGATCTAATAATTATACTTGTTCAAACCCCACATACCTCGATTAAAGATTGGATGTAGAATCTTGAAATATTGTTTCCTAATTGAGTTCTTATAGATGAGTTCTTGACTATATTGTCTTGGGAATATTCAATCTAAAGCTTTCTTGGAGAATCTATGGTGGAATTTCATTTCCTGGAGAAGGGGCTTTTGCTTTTGATGAGAATAGTGAATAGTGAGCAAGAATCCTTGGAAATATGATTATTCTTACGTTTAAGATGGATTGTGGCCTTGGGAATTGACCAAAATACCCTCTTTAAACCCCCAAAGGAAACTGGAAAAATGACCAAAAATCTCAATTTGGCTGGCCGTCGCGACATACCACAATTGCGGTGGCTCACTGGAAAAGGATGAGTGGGAACTGGGCTTTCTTCATGATGTGAAGCTATTGCGGCGCCCAAAATTTTTGCCATTTTGTCCACTGTCGCGAAGTGCCACTATCGCGTAGGCTTGCTGAGAATTGACAAATATGAAATGGAACTCCTCCGTGATACAGTGGAATCGTGGAGTCTTACTGTAATTTGAAAACTGTCAATTTTCTTAGCTCCGCGATGCGCTGAGTCCAGGTAACACACTGTAAACTTAAAAATGCCATAACTCCTTCACTAAGAGTTGGATTAAGGAGAATTTGCTATTGATGGAAAGCTTATTTAATTTTGCACACAATGATATAAATTGTATTCATCCATGAAGTAAATTCTTGATATTCTAGAGACAAATTTAAGCTAGGAAAAGTATGGGCTATTACAGTAAAATGATTTGTGGCTTGATTAGACCGTGAGTTAAAGTACCTAGTGCATTAGATTAATTCGTGTTTTGATAGTTGATGGGTTAAAGTCCCTAATGCCTTGAGTTGGTTTATAAGTCTGAAAGTTGATGGGTTGAAGTCCCTAAGTTGTGAAATAAGTAAGTGTTAATAAGTAACGAGTAAGAGTCTTGAAGTCGATGAGAAGAATGATTGATTGATAATAAGAATGACGTGTGTTATATCCTTGGTGAATGCTTTTTTTAATATTGATTGAAGTTATATGTAATGATATGTTAGCCAGTGTACATTCTCCTCTTACCCTTCCTTCGCGGATGAATGATCCAAGTGAGGGAGAATTGAAATACCAAGGACTTGAACCATTGAAGAACAACTTTATTTTTATGTATTGGAGATGGTTACGACTAGAGAGATGAGTCGTAACCTTGGTCATGACTCCTACCCACATTGACCTCCCCTATCATATCCTAGGAAGTATCGTAAGGTTCACTCACCATCCTAGGAATGAGTGACCCGTTCTCAATCGTACCCTATGTATACAAGTCATATCTAGAGCAATCTTATAGAGTGAGACTTGAGATTAAGGAAAACTATCTTGCATACAGTTGAAGCTTATGACAAGGGGGTGTGTCATACCCTTTGGATATGACTCATGGGTGTGTTTTGATACCCTTAATAGTATGTGTCACCTAGGAGAATCCTAGGGTACGAGTTAGGGTACCACTTGTACCCTAGGGTACGATCACTAAGGGAATCGTATGGGCGAGTTGTACCCCTGCACGAGCTCACTTTTTAGATTTTAACTAAAGAAATTTTGGTAATTTCCATTGCCTAAAACCCTAACCACTCTCAATATACAAGGCATTGTAGCCTCCTAAGTCTTCATTATACAATAATCAAACACTCGTACACATACAAAAGGCTTCTTAGAGAAAAATTGGAGGCTAGGGTTTAGAGAGAGCTCCTTTAGTTGCAAGAAGGAGCCAAGATTATTGGTGTGCCATGTTTTTTAAGGAATTTATCTCTTCCCCTATTTAAATATATATATAGCCAAGTATTTCACACTTGGATTAGTATGTTTACATGTTGGTTTTGAATTCAAATGAAAAGGTTTTTTTGGCCTAATGATGTATGATGTGAATCTTGCTTAGACTTATGTTTATATGTGATATTGATGATGAATTGAAAGTGTGAGTTCTTGTTATGTGTGGATTAACATAAAGGTCTTGAGAAACCATAATCTTGATAATATATACCATGAAAACGGATATGTTGAGGGTATGCGACCAAGGTGTTTGTGAAAATGTCTGAGTGAGTTATCTAGTCATATGTTGTTGATGTATTGAACTAGGGCAATGGACCGAATTAAAATGGATGAACATTCATCCTCGAATGAGACTGATTAAGAGGGAAAACAATATGCTGAACATGAACTAAACATGAATAACTGGAACATGATCTCATGACTGACAAACTGAACATAACATACTGAACATGCATATCTGATGCATGTGTAACTTATTCATGAATGCATGACTAAATTTACCAAGGAACTAAGTTTCTCACAATGAGAATGCATTTCTGATGCATAATTATATAACTGAGCTGATACATGAATGCATGACTGAATATGCAAAGGTACTTGATACCAAGTTTATACTGGGAACATGAATATGAAACTGAATACCAAATTTGTGATGAACACTGATCATAAAATAGAGTAAGATTAAGGAGAACTGTTACCTTGAGCTTGATCTAAGTTGGTGGAGAATAGGTGAGGATACTTGGTATGTATGTCTACTTCTGCTTCATAAGTAGCTCCCTCGATTGACTTATTTCGCCAAAGAACTTTAATTAGAGAGACTTCTTTGATCCTCAATCTACGAGTCTGATAATCTAAGATTTCAAACGGAATATCATCATAAGAGAGACTATTCTTAACATCAATGCTCTGTATAAGGACTACGAATGGTGGATAACCTATACACTTCTTGAGAAAAGAGATAAGGAAGATTGGATGAACTGAGGCTAGATCTGAAGGTAATTCTAGCTCATAAGTTACCTTGTCAAAACGATTGAGAATCTTGAAGAGACAAAAATATCAGGGACTGAACTTTCTCTTCTTTCCAAATCTCTTCACTCCCTTCATGTGAGAGATATTTAGAGAGATATGATCACCAACCTCAAACTTGAGATCTTTTCTACGAACATTTGCATAAGACTTCTGTCGGCTCTGAGCAGCCCAGAGTCTTTCTATGATTAACTGGACTTTTTCTAAGGCATCGAATACATAGTCAGGACCTATGACTGAGACCTCACTAACTTCAAACCAACCAATTAGAGATCTATATGTCCTACCATAGAGAGCTTTGAATGGAGCCATTTGATACTGGAATGATAGTTGTTGTTGTATGCACACTCAATCAAAGGCTAGTGGTCATCCCAACTTTCCTTGAAGTCAATTGCACATGACCTTAGCATATCTTCTAAAGTATGAATGGTCCTTTATTCTTGACCATCTGTCTGAGGATGGAAGGTTGTACTAAGATGTACTTTGGTATCGAGACCCTTTTAGAATGCTTTCCAGAAATAAGAGGTGAACTGGGTACCTCTGTCTTAGATAATGGACAATGGAACATAGTCCAATCTGACAAAATCCTTGATATAGAGTTTGGCATAATCCTTGGCTGAATAAGAGGTATGAACCATGTGTGATGACATTGGCAACCTTGGTTATTTTCTAATGAAAAGGTAAAGTCCCTAGATATAAAAATAAAATAAAATTACGGTTTGAACCCAAGTATGGTGATAATGTGGCATTGAATTTTTGTAATGTTTTTTATGACCATATCTTTCCTTTTATATTGAATTAAATAAAGGAATTGGCCTATTATGATGCTTGAGCAGTTAAGGCTCCCATAAGGACCATGTGGTCATATATAGTTTTGAATTTGATAAAGTGGTTAAAGTCCTTAAATGTTTTATTTAATGTATGTTATGTATGGGAAATGGTTTAAAGTCCCTAATCCCAACTAAGGATAGTTGAGAAGGCATATGGTCAAAGTACCTTGCCTTATGTGATAGCTTGAGGTTGAAATTCCTTGCTCAATGAATGGCTCGAGGTTGAAGTCCCTTGCCCAATAATATATATATATCAATTGTTTAGTTTGTGAATATTATGAAATGTGATATATTGACTTGATATTTGTTGATGATGATCTTTTATCATGTATCATTGATTTACATTCTAGCTTTCCAACTGCTAACCATCTCCGGACGCTATGTCCCCATGCGACATAGGGGTCGGAGCATCTTCTTCTCTTTCTGCGCAGTGATTAGTAAATTGAAGTGGTTCTTGCATTGACTTTAAGTGGTGACCTTCCTTACTCCAGAAGATCTTCATTTCTTGGTCTCTTATGTTTAGACTTATTCTCATTTAGACTTGGTTTGGCTATCGTCGGGGACTTATCTTGACATATATATTTATTGACTTCGGTTTTGTATAGAATTATTGTGAACAATTGTGAACTTTGGTTTGAGTTAATTATCATGAATCTAGTGTTGACTTATGATATTTTTTCCACAAATCTTAACTTGTGTGTTGGATTCCCTTTGATTCATATGGTAGGATGAGATGTTTGGGTTGGGTGATTGGGGAAACCTCTGGTTCTTGTGAGCTTGGGGTGCCCATACGACATGGCCTTGGTTTTGGGTTATGTCATTAGAAATAAAGGTGAACTAAAGGTCTACTATTGCTTGGATACCATCCTAGAAATAGGGGTTCCTAATTAAGGTATTGGATGGATTTAATTGACAAACTCGATAGGTACTCGAAAGAGTCAATAGTGATATCTTTGAGGTTTTGTTGAAGAACTAGCCAGAAGGAACTTCAACCTAGCCTACCACACTATCAAAAATTAGAATTTGCGTCAAATTATCATGTTCCCATGCATTACTTGCCCCTCGGAAAGCATATTCCCAAGATCCATTCGAATTGATTACACTCTAGTTATTCTTAGTCTTTAATTAGGCACTTAGAAGCCCGAGAATTGTATTTACATTCAACAAGATTGAAAAACACCCAAACCATTTTGTACCATAGGTTTGAACTTATCAAGTAACTTTTATTTCAAACTTACTTAATTGCCACTCATATTGTTCCTCATGGATTCGATCCCGACTCTTAGTTGTGTAAATATATTGACAACAACCACCATACACCCAAAGTTGACGTGAAAGTTGAGTGTTATTAGGCGTCATAAAGAGAACTATAATTATAAGAAAGAATAGTGAGAGGAAATTTCTATGGAAATAGTTGATGCAACAAATGTAAAATAATTATCTTTGTAAAAGTTATTAGAAAGAACATTCAAACATGTAAAAAAACATACATTATTAGGAGCGCACTTTATTTGGATTTGTTCATTGGTGAAGTTCAAATTTACGATGCCCATGTTGAAAGAATTTACTGCATAATAATTGCAAAATTTCTACAGAAAAGAAATATCAAAGGAATGTTGCGTTGTAGTTGTAACAAGTCAACAGGGCTATGATCCCCTTTATAATATATATATATAAATATATTTATATATATATAAATTAAAAGGTTGAGTTGATTATTGTGCATTATTGGTCTTTTCATGATCATGCATACTCATTCATCTCTGATTTTCATGAAACTTGTACTATTGTTGAACTTGGATTCTTTGTGAAAGAAAATGAACTATTTTATAAAATGACTTAATGAAGGGTAGTTCCCACAAGATCAAATATTTAGGTTATGATTAGTATATGAGTGTCGAACCTCCAATGGGTTCTCTCCTAGAGAGTAGGCTCGAAAGGTATATATAAAAAGAGTACATTTGACCATTGCATCTATTCCATATCATCGTGCTGCATTGCATTGCAGTTATTTCTTTTTGGTGAAATTGTGTTTCTGATATATTCATCTGTGGTGTATATATGGTTATTATGTTTGATTATTAAATTATGTAATTGTGCGGCTTTATCCGTATATGACTTTTCTTCTTCTAGGGCATACTTTATCATAGTTTACTTAACTTGATTTAGTTGTCTACTCTATCTTCGTTGAACTATGATGTCTATTGAGTACATCTATATCATACTCGCTCCTACTTTTACCATTTTGGTACAAATCCTAGTATGAGGTCTACTTGCTGATAGTGATTGTGTAGTTCAGAGATTATCAGATTTGTAGTCAGCTCTTCGTGTGGAGTATCTTCCGGAATTCATCTACCCTATATATTCCCTTACTTTATTTTAGAGACAGACACTTTATGTATTAGTATTCAATCTTAGTTTTAGAGTCGCTCTTACTCATGATACTATGTCATAGGATTTTGTGATGCATTTCTAGGTATTGCATATATATTGTAGTTGGTTAGAATTTATTCCTAAGTTTTGAGTTCTTACTTCACTATTTTATCTTCATATCAATTTATTCTAACTTTGTGTTGGGCTTACCTACCAAGGTTAGGTTAGGGCAGGTGCTAGCATCAACTTGGGACTTTGGGTTGTGATAGCCCAAATAAATGGTCCCCTGGCTGAAAATCTACGTTTGGGAGCTACTAAACTGTCAAAATTTCCATCTAAGGTCGTTTACGAAGAATGTTGACTAAAGTCAAAAACTTCAAAAGCTCTAAAATAAGGAAATTGGTTTAAAACTAGGAAAACTCCCAGAGAATCAAACCACTAGTCCAGACAAGTCATAAATACCCTATTTTTACTATAGGAAAGCTTGAAATGAGAAAAATGTGCAATAAGTAAGAAATGACCTAGAGGCTCATTACAAAATATGTTAGTTTATTTAAGAACTTAGTAACAATGAAATGCTCATTGTCAGCAGTACAACTACTAGCGTAAAGGCATATTCTTTATTTCTATAGAAAGCTTGTGTAGATAGATATCTAGGGGTATAGCAAATTTCAGTTTAATGTTATGCCTTTTGAAGTTTTGCTTCTTTTGTCCACATTTTAATTATTGAATATTATTTAACTATCCTAAATTTTTTTTCTTTCTATAGTTAGCTCTCTTTCTTTAAGTATTGACCACAATGACCTTCATCACTTGGCATCCATCTCTATTTGTCGTGTCTTTTATATTCCCAAAATTTCACTTCAAGTATAAGAGTGGGATCATAGAGCTTGAGATATTAAACTTGGCTTGAAGGGTTAAAACAAGAGGGATAATGGCTCCAGTCTCTGCTAGCTTAACATATTTATGATCTTTTTCATCATATACATATGGCTACGCATTCTGATATGCTGAGATCATTTGAACACGGGTACCTCTAGCTCTGAACTAATTTCTACCGAGTGCTACTGATGGTTTGCTTCTTATCTTTTATTAGCTAGATCTACCTCCTTATCTACCCATTGTGCTTCTTAAATTTCCCTTCTCTTATTTTCAGCTTAAGCTAAAGCTCACTAGTCTATCGATAAACAACATCCTATACTCCTTCAAGAGGAGCAGGAGGCATATCATCAAGAACCCTTCAGGATAATCATCTCTTTTCTGTTTCATCATCTTACTAGGTATTTGTAGGATCCTCTCAGGATTTAGATTTTCTGGGAGTAAGGGATTGCCTATCCTTCATGTGTTAGGCATACACTAGTGTATACTCAACTAAGAACAAAAACAAAAGAAAACCCAGAAACTAAAACAACTTCAATTCATAAATCAACACCATATTCTCCAAAAATAGCACCAAAGGTTTTTTGATACCCAAGCTATACCTCCACTCTGAAGTTGATGCGGCTACTTCCAAATATAGTAACCCAATAAAGGTTGGGTTGAATCCAAAGGGAATACGTGGAATCATGGCTCTAAGTTATTGTAACCAATGGACAGAACTAGAAAAGTAAATGGGGGGTTTTGAGTAGCAATATCGAACAAGTGGCTACTATCAACTTGGGTTATAATCATCGTAGGTGAACACTAGGATTGTGTTCCCCTGGCTTCACAACTCAGTAGGCCTATCATGCTTTGTTGAACCAATCTGATACCTTTCTTGTAGAATCAATAAGTTATGTAACTTCGATAGTTTTTTGGATGAGCAGAAGGATTTTACCCTTTACCTTTTGAGTTACATGATGCTGCGTTACTAACCTTATCTTTACCCTAATTTACTATTACCTTTTGATTCTTTAATTATTAGATAAAATATAACCATCTTACGTAGATAATACCTAGTAGCATGGACTGATAGTTGAACTTCAAATTACTATTATCATTATCTTTTCCTAGTCACTACTTCTGTTTTGGAGTAAGTAGCAATAATCTAGGCGGGATCCTAATGTTTGAAACCTCTAAAATAACAATTAAAGTGAATATAATACAATTCATACATGGATATTGATTCAAAACAATAATAGCACTTCCTCTACTTCATCAATTCATAAGGGTTTCCGTCACCCTTGCTAAGGGTTTTTAGTTGCTCATTCTTGTGAAGTAATCAACAATATTCATGATTGAAAGAATAAGAAGAAATAACAATAATCATAAGTAAAACCCCAAAACCATAACTAAATTAATCAGTCAAAATCAACGCAAGAGAATTCCCAGACCAAAATCAAATCTCAAAATCAAAATATATTTGTAGATATTAAGAGTGACCCAAATAAAAAAGGACAAAAAAGGGTCGTTGACTACATGTGGTCTCCACATGAATCCTGGACTTGGGTGCATGTGGTAGATGCAAATTAATTTTGGGCGTATATAGTGGCTACATGTGCCTAGGCCAGAAATTCCTGCAAGTCTGCACTCGGGATTTTGGACTTCTTATACCTTCTTTTCCCATATGTAGCCTACATATGCTATATGTGGTCTGCATGTTGACTTAGCAAGTGCCAAAAGTTACTTTTTCAACTCTTTTAGTCTCTTGATCTTCAATTCTTCAATTCCAGCACTTACCCTAGTCTCATACAGACCACATATGCTATATATGGTCCACATGTGGACATAGGTAAGTGCTAGGAATTTCAACACTTGCAACCAAGCTTTAAATCTTTAATTTTCATTACATGCTTTTGTCATGAACAATCCAAAAAGTATCACGAACATCTAAAATTGATCATTTATGTAGCCAAAAACACATTTTCTTCCTTTTAATGAACTTAGCATACAAAACTTAGTTTCCTATAAAACATACCCAAAATGCATCATATCTGACAAAACAACCTAAGAAACTTATGTATTTTCATAGTTTTAAGTGTCAAAAGTATTATATTTCTATAGTACATCAAGCTTACTTGTCAAGGTTTACCGCAATAAATACCTTTATGACCATTAGATTTTTTGTTGTGATAAGTTGGTATCGTATCTAGGTTTATTGGCCTCTATGATGTAAGAATGATATTTCTAATAGAGTCTCACAGATTGGTACATACATATTTATACCTATATTCGAGAGGCTATAAGATGTCTTTAGAAATTTCTATGATTTTGTTCCTCATCGTGTGAATGTCTTTCATACTTTATGTTCTAAGTGATATTTTAATCTTTTCTATGCAGATGATGATAGGTAAATCTCATAAGGTTAGAGATGAAAAATATTTATTCGAGGAGAGAGCCCAGTTTAGAGAGTGAGTTAAGAGTCATGTACAGAATCTAGGTAATGGATGGACACGTTAGATCACCCCATCTAGGAGTAATGTTTAGGGACTTTCCCCTGAGACTCATGTTGAGCATATTAAAGGTAGGGGTCCTAATTATTTTTACCGTGTTCTTCCACCCCAGTGTTTGAGGGGTTATTGGTTCACTTGTTGGCCTATTTGGAGGGTGCTTCTCTTAGCGTGGTTGGTGTTACTCCAGTCCTGAGTGTGGATCCTTTTGTTGCATCTACTTCTACTCTTAGTACTTCTCAGGCCTCTAGTACCATTACCTTTTTAGCACCAGCCTCTGAGTATGGTACTTTGAAATTAGGAGTTTAACCTTTATCTATATTACCTCTCCATATGGGATCAAAGCCCACTAGATTTACCATACCTCTTATTGATATAAGTATAGTTATATATTTTAAGGATCAAAAGAGGTTGGAGAGATTTATTCATTTGGGTCCTTATAGATACACTGGTGTTATAGGCGAGGATGCCTATGAGTTCTTTGTTGATTATTGAGGGAAGTTGCATAATATGGTCTTGGTTGAGTTGTGTGGGGTTTCTTCAATTACTTATCAGTTAAGGGATTCTTCAAGTGATTGGTAGAGGTTGCTTTATAGTTATAGGCCTTTTGATTCTATAGAGATGAATTGGGATTAATTTTTTAATGCCTTTTTTGGAGAGATTTATGCCTTATAGTCAGAGGATCGAATAAGAGATAAGATTGATCGCCTGGAGAAGGGATCCATATTTAAAGCGAAGTATGAGTAATGCTTCTATGCCTTGTCTAAATATTATTATGCCACCACTTCCACGAAGTTTTAGAAGATTCAAAATTTTATGAAGGGTTTGGATGTCTCTCTTCAGTTGGATACATCTTAGATGGTTGTATTTTGAGAATTTTTTTGGACTGCAGTGGATCATGCTTAGATTACTGGGGGTAATATTTAAGCATCTCAGGGAGTAACCAAAAAAGTGCGTCATTTTTGTAAGTTTAGATGTTAGGCTTCTAGAGGTAGAGATTTTAATAGTTTTCATAGGTATCATAGTAGTCCTGTACAGGACCCCTTGCAGAGTTTGTGTAGTGGATCTTTTGGCCCAATATTTTAGGGTGGCTGTTCGATCCTAGTGGTGTCTTCTCCTATTTAGTCAGGCCTTAGAGGTTGCTTTTGTGAGGGATGAGATTTTCCATTTATCTAGCGAGTGTCCCAGTTGTATGATTAGAGCTACTTCTATATTTATAGTTAAAGGTAGGGGATCTACTTGAGGTGTAAGAGGTAGAGGTAGTAGAGCTTGTGGTGGTGGTCGCGGGGCTACTCATGCTATTGCTGATCGTGCACAATGCTATTCCATACCGACTAGAATAGAGGTAGGGGATTCTGATGCTGTGATCATAAGTATATCCCTATTTGTTTCAAATTTGTATTATTGTTATTTGATTTGGGATCGACTTTCTCTAATGTGTTTGCATACTTTGCTTTGGGTTTTGATTCTGTTAGTTATCCTCTTGCCATGCCTATTCATATATCTACCCTTATAGGAGATTCTTTAGTGGTGGATCAAGTGTACCAATCTTTTATTCTTATTTCTTTTGGGCATGAGAATTGGGTAAACTTTCTTGTGATATATATGGTTGATTTTGATGTTACCTTTGGTATAAATTGGTTGGCTCCTTACTATGCAGTTCTAGATTGTTATGCAAAGAACATGACTTTAGCTTCACCAGATGTAATGAGGATAGCTTGAAAGGGTGCACTTTATTCAAGTCCTAAGAGGGTTATATCTTAAGTTCAGGCTCATTGATTGGTTGAAAGGGGATCTTTGTCTTACTTTTCGAATATTCATGATACTAATATTGCTTTAATTCTTTCTTTAGACTCTATTTGTGTTGTTTGTAAGTTCATGGATATGTTCTCGATGGGTTTGCTTCGTATTCTTCTAGATCATGATATTGATTTTGCTATTAATGTTGAGACAGGCACCAAACTCATTTCTATTTCTTCTAATAGGATTGGCTTAATGAATTGCAGGATTAATTGTAAGAGTTGTTCGATAAGGCATTTATTCAACCTAGTATATCACCATAGGGTGCACTGGTCTTATTTGTAAAGAACAAGGATGGATCCATGCGTATATACATTGATTATTAGCAGAAAAATAAGGTGACAATTAAGAATAAGTATCTTCTTTCACGTATTGGTGATTTATTGGATCATGTTTAGGGTGACATGGTGTTTTCAATGATTGATTTAATGTTTGAGTATCACCAATTGAGGATTAGATCTTTAGATATTCTGAAGAATACTTTTTGGGCTAGATATAGTCACTATTAGTTCTTGGTCATGTCGTTTGGGTTGACCAATACCCCAGTCGCATTTATGGAGTTTATGAACCTAGTGTTTAAATTGTATCTCAACTCCTTTGTTATTGTATTTATAAAAGATATGTTGATTTTTTCCAAGAGTGAGACTGATCATGTAGATCATTTATGGATTATGCTTAAGAGATTGAGGAATAAGAAGTTGTATGCCAAGTTCTCCAAATGTGAGTTTTAGTTAGAGTCTGTTTCTTTGTTAGGTCATGTGGTGACTAAGGAGGCTATTATGGTTGATGCAACAATGATTGCAATAGTTCATGATTGGCCTATGCCTACTTCACCAACTATAATTTAAAGTTTTATTAGCTTGGCAGGTTATTATCGGTGATTTTATTGATGGTTTCTTATCTATTATAATTCCATTTACTAAGTTGACTCATAAGCAAATTTCCTATTTGTGGTCTGATGCTTGTGAAGCAAGCTTCTAAAAGCTCAAGAATTTGTTGACTTTAGCTCCTATCTTAACTTTGCCCAAGGAGGGCATAGGTTTCACCATCTTTTTTAATACTTTAGGTATTAGGTTAGGTGATGTATTAATGCAGGAGGGTAAGGTGATTGAGTATTCTTCTCGTTAGTTGAAGCACCATGAGAAGAGTTACCCTACCCATTATTTAAAGTTATGGTTGCTTTTACTTTAATGTTACGGAGGCACTACTTGTTTGGAGTTCATTGTTAGATTTACTCAGATCATCATAGCCTTCAATACTTCTTCACCTAATGAGATCATAATACGAGGCAACTTCATTGGCTTGAGTTGCTTAAGTATTATGACTTTACTATTCTCTATCATCTGAGCAAGGATAATGTGCTTGTAGATGCCTTGATCTAAAAGTGGACTAGCATGGGTAGATTGATGTATATTTTGACATGGGAGATGCCTTTTGCCTCAGAGGTTCACTTTTTAGCTAACTAGATAGTTAGGCTTGACATTTCAACACCGTGGTGTGTTTTGGCATTTATGGAGGCTAGGTCTTCTTTGATGGAACAAATTTGATCTCATTAGATTGATGATGATGGATTGAGGTTCATTTAGGATAAAGTGTTGTGTGGTGAGGATAAGGAATTCTCACTTGATTTTAATGGCATTTTAAGAATTAGGGCTCGAGTTTGCATAGTGAGAGAAGGTAGATTGATTTTTGAGGATGCCCATTATTCTAGGTATTCCATCCACCAAGAGTGAATAATATGTATCATGACTTACGGCAATATTACTGGTGGAGTGGTATGAAAAAGAATGTAGTTGATATTGTATCTCATTGCCTATGTTTCCAGCAGGTGAATATCGACCATTGGAGACATGATGGATTGCTTTAGATGTTACTCATTCTTGAGTAGAAATCAAAATGGATCATTATGGACTTCATAATGGAATTTCCTTGCACTTCTTATGGTTTTTATAGTGTTTGGTCATTATGGATCAGTTGACCAAGTATTCTTATTTCATTCCGATGTAGGTATCTTTCACTGTTGAGAACGTTGGCCCATATCTAAATTCATGAGATTGTGCATCTTTATGGGGTGCCAGTTTCTATCATTTCAGATTAAGGTTTTGTGTTCATATCTACTTTTTGGAAGACATTTTATGATGAGATAGGTAGTCGGGTTGGTCTTAGCATAACTTTTCATCCCCAGACTGATGGTCAGTCATAACATACTATCTAGGTTTTGGAGGATATGCTCCGCACTTGTGTGATGGATTTTGGTGGTTAGTGGGAGTAATATTAAGCCATGGTAAAGTTTTCATTTAATAATAGCTACCATTCCAGTATCGATATGG
The DNA here is from genome assembly GCA_030864225.1 of Capsicum baccatum var. pendulum. Classification (NCBI taxonomy): domain Eukaryota; kingdom Viridiplantae; phylum Streptophyta; class Magnoliopsida; order Solanales; family Solanaceae; genus Capsicum; species Capsicum baccatum. The sequence goes on along the minus strand of CM061558.1, from coordinate 164,534,896 downwards.
CTCATTTTAAGGCTTTGTATTGTAGGTGTTGTCTCTCTTCTTTTGGTTGGTTTGAGGTTTCTAAGGTTACACCTCGAGGTATGAATTGCTTCGTGAGTCTTAGGATAAAGTTTGGATTATTCAAGATAAGCTTCGAGTGGCTCAAAGTGGGTAGAGGTGCTATGCGGGTCGTAGACTTTGTGCCTTGGGTTTGTGTTGGTTGTCGTGTTTTCATTCAAATTTAACTCATAAAGGGTGTGATGAGGTTTGGGAAGAGGAACACACTTATCTCCAGGTATATTCACCCATTTGAAAATCAATTGACCTTTGGTGATATGGCTTATGAGTTAGCTTTGCTCCCAATTTTATCAATTGTTCATCTAGTTTTTCATGTTTTTTTCCTTAACTATTACATTTTGAATGAGTCTTATGTCATTTATTGGGAGACGGTTTAGTTAGATGAGAGGTTGTCTTTTATTTAGGAGACGGTCTCCATCTTGGTTTGGGATGTTAGACAGTTACGCTCAGGAGTTATTCCTATGGTTAAGGTCTAGGGAAGGCATTGACCTATAAATGAGCCTACTTGCGAGGTCAAGTATTATATGCATAGTTATTATCCCCATTATTTTGGTGATTTAGGTACTTCTCTTGCCTTTAGTTCAAGAACGACTAGAATTTTAGTAGCGGATGATGTAACGACCTAAATTTTGATGAAATATGTGTTTCTGTATTATTTGACTATTATACTTCTCTCCGTGGTTGCATTTTCGTATTTTTGTGGTGTAGGGATGAGTGGCCTGGTTCTCGGTGCATTTTGGGTGAAATTGATGTGATTTTGTGGGGTGTGGAGGCGTTGAGAGCCTTCTAATTGATTGTAATTGATCTCTTTTGATCTGTGTGACTGATGGTAAAACAAATTACCAGTAGATCCAGAACGTCGATTTTAGGGTGGTAACATGGTTTGTGTTCTTTCATGGATTTTAAATCTCATTTCGACCCTTGATTTGGAAAGTTGTGATTTTGGGTATCGAGGTTCAACTTTGTGAAAACAATGTCTTTAAAAATATTTGACATTGTCGTAGAGTCCATAGTATCAAATTTATAGGTTAGCATAGTTCGTTTGAATTTGCGCAATTTTGGATGAATTCGGAGGGTCCCGTAGACACTTGGAATGCACTAAGTCCCCAGCTGGTGCAGTTAGCTGGTGCACCCATGATCATGGTACCTTTTTTGCGATCGCGATACCCTTGATAGGCTAGGTACCATAATCTCAACCCTGGTCTGTGATCGTGATGCTTGGGTATATAAATACCTAGTTTTTGCCATTTTCACCATTTTTGAGACTTGGAGCTTACAGTTTCATAATTTTGAGCTATTTTTTCCACTTCTAAGCTTGGGTAAGCTCCATAACACACATTTTAATTATTTTCTTCAATCTGCAACATATAATTGTGGTTTAAACTTGAATTATGGAATTTAGGTGTTTTGGCTCATAATGCCTTAAAATTGTAATTTTCAAATTGAAACCCCAATTTCTACCCTTTTCACATGGATGATTTTCTATCTTCATAATTACTATTTTCCCCTCAATTTCATCTTCAAAAAAAACTTAATTCTTAATTATAAGGTGGATTTTTGGAATTTTACCCGGTAACATTTGCAAATGGTTTTCTTCTATTTAAACCTCATTAAAACTTCTTTTTCCTTGGGTTTTCATCTATAGACTCCTAAAAATATGAGGAACATGTTTTTGAAACAATGTTTTGATTTTACGTTTCTTTTTTAAAAACCCATTTTGAGGGTCTGTTTTGACCCTGACTTGAAAGTACGCAATATGAATATCGGTGGCTTTCTTTTGATATCCTGAGGTCCATTCATGAGGAGTAAGATAGTGGATTGAAGGTTTTTGTTTTAGCTTTCGGCATTTGAGGTAGGTTATGGCATAACTTCTTTTTGATTAAACTGGGTAGTTAATATTGATACAATAACATGATAAGGGCGTGGGAACTAATTATGAAAATGGCTATCTTAATGTGTTGTGCCTATATGGGGGCCTATATGTGATGTTATTTAGTGGTTTTGAACATTTTGTGCTATGTGTGACCGTGTGGGGTCCTATGTGATATTGATAGCCTTATATACATGATAATAGTTGTATCTTATTTGTTGAAAATGTGTTATGGTACAAATTGTGTGTTATAGTGTATTCATAATTTATTGGCGTATGAATCATGTTGGATTTCATAAATTATTAGAAATAATGAGTGGATATTTGTTTGTTGTGGAAATACTCATTGTGGTTGGTTGTGAGCATTACATCCCCATACTTACTCAAGAAACATTGGTACCACCATGGAAATATTGAGAAACACTGGCAACACTTTTCTCATACAAAAAATGTGGCATCTTATAAAACTCTCCCCGAGGAATGTGCAGGGAGAAGATATTGTCATGAGCCGAGGCTCATCCCTTGTCATGACAATAGTGCTTATACACATAAGTGACCACAAGCTAATCCATGATCTAGTTCCTATTGAGACCACTAATAATACAATATTGGAAATCACATATGCGGAAGAAAACTGATGAGATACTGTAATCAAAACACTGGAATGTAATCGAACATAGCTGAATTATCCAAAAAGACTAAAACTAAATGAATGTTATCTTGTCCGAAATAACAAATAAGAACTGAAAACTAACTGACTGTTTATCTATCTAAAAGCCTCTAAGAACCATAAGGAGTTGATGGGATAAACCCCAAACTAACTCCTACTGACTAAATATATATAGATGCTGAAATAATGGTAAAGCAAGTCATATACTCCACAGAAGAGGACTCCCCACAACTGCTGGTAGGTGGTACTGGACTTTCTAAGAATGGTAAAAAAACTGAGCATCCATAACTATGTTTTTTAATTTACTAGTATGGGTGATAAGGACTAATTAAAAAGCATAAGATAACTGAACATTGATGCATGGATATGTAACTAAGAATTCAAGACCAAGCATATATATATATATATATATATATATATATATATATATATTGAAATAATCTAACATCTGAATAACTTAAATCTGGATCTGTGCACTTGGTCGTGTAAACTTGAACTAATCTATCCTGAGGACTACACTGAGACTGTGGGAGCTGACTACAACCCCCTTGCCCCAATCTGAGCAATTGGGGTCCAACTTGCAACCCCACTTTGAAGGGTTTTGGTACCTTGCCAGGAGTACCAACATCTGACTGATGATGTGAATTGACTAGGCTAATGTATTGAAGGACGAGGGTATCATGCCTAACTGACGGGGGACCCTTCAAGATCTACGGTGGCACCGCAGGTCTGTAACTGAGGGACTGCTACTAACAAATCATGTCTAACTAATGTGGGATTCATCGTCCCTACATTCACTTGGTGGTAATGATTACTCCCCACTGAATTACACGGCTGTTATTAGTCATTTAACAAAACATTGTACTGTACTTATAAGTGTTTAATATCAACGTGATATTCTGAATATGATAATTTAAAAATCATGGTCTGACTGACTTATTACTCGAAAAAATAGAAATCATAGAAGGACAGCTCGGTATCAGGTGTTCATAACTTGCCAGCACTGAATGATTACAAAAATTACAGTAACAACATTTAAACAATGATATGAGATCATAATTAAAAGACTAAAAAAATATTAAATTCCAATAACTGTTGAAATGCAAGAATTTAAACATGGGTGTATGTTAAACATGGGAAGAAAACATATTTACATGGTTTAATTCATAAATTGATGACTCATTATGAAATCAAGGGTTAGGACATGGGAGACTAGAATTCAAAACATAAAATAACTTAAATAAAATGGAAACATACGTTGGCAAGGCTAGAATTCTATTTACCAAGAAATTCATAAATTTCATGGATAATTTCATAAAATAGGATAGAATACATGCTTTTAAACTAAGAGAGGGTTTTTGGGATCAATAGGTGGAAGAACCTCATTGATGAATAATATCCCACATACCTGTAGTTGAAGCTTTAGGGAAGAATCCTTGCAATTATTCTTGCCTCTAAGAAACTCTAATTGTTGTTCTTAAGTATGGGAGAGAAGATTAACATGTTCAGCGTTTGAGATTCGAGGGAAAATAAGCCTCCGGGAGGCTTACAGGTCATGGGTCGAAGTTATAAGAGGGAAAAAGACTAAAGGTCCATTTAACTGAACTTTCTAGAATTTGACCCAGTTCCTACGAGTTGCCCATACGATTCATATGATGAGGTACAACTAGGATTTATGACTCGTAAGATGGACAGAATCTAAGAAAGTATACACTGGTTACCATACGAGTGGTACTTAAGACTCGTATCATCTTAATACGACTTTAACACTATACTAATACCTTGGACAAAATCTTACCTCCCCTCACACTGACTTGGGTAGACCTTAATTCATACGAATCGTATGCTTCTTAATGACTTCCAGAGGTTGATTCATACCCTAAATAGAATGTCACCTATCAAGCATAGTCTTGGGTAGGAGTTCAACATACGAGTCGTATATTGTGCATATGAATCAAGGGTCTAGTCGTATGATGGACAAAGCTTCCAGATATGAGGTATTTTAATATCTCCCCCTTAGGAACATTTGTCCTTGAATTAGGTTAGTTAAGCTGAGATACTAAGGGAATTAAGGTTGTATACAAAACATTCATGAACTAAAAGGTGATTAAACAACTGCGTTTGTGACATGATACATGCAATGAACTAATTTCCTAAATGCATGCAATGACATGAGAATGGTTACATAGCTGACACCGAGATTGGGAAAGATCCAGTTTAATGAAAATCGTTACTCAAGCTGAGTCTGAATTTGTGGAGAAATGATTATGGTATTTGTCTCGCCTACCTGCTTTTTCTTCCCTAGTAGCTCCCCCAACAGACCGATTTTGCCATAAAACGTTTACCAAAGGAACCTCTTTGTTCCTCAACTTACTAATCTGACGGTCAAGGATCCCATCTAGAATCTCTTCTTAAAAGAGACTATCTCTCATATCCACACTCTCTAAAGGCACAATTACAGTTGTATCACCAATACACTTCGTTAATAAGGAGACATGAAATAATGGATGCAAGGCCACTCTCCCAAATCGGCTCTCAATCCTATATGGGCTAACATAGTGAGGAATGAGTTTCTCTTCTTGCCAAGCCTCATTACCCATTACATGGGTGAAATTGTCAAATACACATGGTCACCAACATAAAACTTAAGATCTCTTCTACTCACATTGGCATAAGATTTATGATGAAACTAAGCTATTTTTAGAGGTTCTCGAATTAACTGAACTTTCTGCATGGCCTCAAATACTAAATCTGGCACTATCAAAGCATCCTTACCTACTTCAAACTAACTAATAGTAGATTTACATCTCTTCCCATAGAGAGTTTAAAAATGAGTTATCTAACTACTGGAGTGATAAGTGTTATTTTAGGCAAAATCAATCAAAGGTAATTGGTTATCCCAACAACCCTTAAAGTTAATAACATAGGCTCTCAACGTGTCCTCTAAGGTTTGAATGGTCCTCTCTTCCTGACCATCCATCTGAGGATGAAATGTTGTACTGAGGTGAACTTAGGTACCAAGAGACTTCTGAAAAACTTTAAAAAAGTGAGATGTATACTGAGTACCCCTATCTGCGATGATAGACAATGGAACGCCATGCAATTTAACAAATTCTTGAAGATAGAGTCTAGCATAGTCCTCAGGCGAATACGAAGTATGAATTGGTGAGAAATGGGTAGACCTTGTCACTCTATCAACTATGATCCATATTGAGTTATGCTGGCGACTCGCCAAGGAGACCCTATCACAAAAACAATATTCACCTCCTCCCACTTCCAAGTGGGGATGCTAAACTCCTGAAGTGTACCACTAGACCTTTGGTGCTCAACCTTAACCTACTGGCAGTTCTAAGACTTAGCGACAAACTCCTTAATATCTTTCTTCATACCGCTCCACCAATAGATTCACGCAAATCACGAAACATCTTATTGGCTCCTAGGTGAATATAATACTGCATACCTTGAGCTTTCTCTAAGATTTGTTGTCTTATACCATCGACACATGTAAAAAATAATCTTCTCTAACAATGAAGCACACCATCTCCCCCTTGGAAGAAAACCTCTTCCTTTAACTTAACTAAACTAGGTTCCCTGTCTTTTTTTTTCACTTGGGCAACAAATGAAGATTCTAAACTATTCTTGACCTATACATTACATTCGACCAAATCAACTAGCCAAAATCCTAACCTATAAAGCTGGTGGATCTTGGAGGATAAATCTTTCTTATAACCCTTAACACAAGCAGCACTACACATAGATAAACTAGTAAGGGAATCCACCACTACATCTGCTTTGCCCAAATGATACAACACACTCACGTAATAATCTTTAAACAATTCAAGCCAGCTTCTATATTAAATATTCAAATCTTTTCATGTGAACACATATTGTAAACTCTTGTGATACGTAAACATAACAACATGAACCCCATAAACTTAATTCCTCCAAATATTTAAGGAAAGGACAACACCTGCCAACTCAAGATCATGGGTCGGATAATTCTTTTTATGGGGTTTATGCGGTCTAGAGGTGTAGGATATGACCTTAAATTTATGCGTTAACACACAGCCAAGAACAATCATAACGCTTAACTTACACTTCAATTTAGTGCAAGGCATTCATCGTCAATATATTTACCCATCTTTGGAGTTGGGGTCGAATCCACAGGGAATAATGTGAGTGGTGATTAAACTAGTTCGAACCTAAAGCTACAAGTCAAATTCAAACAACTGGCACGAAAAGATAAATGGGGCTTTTGAGTTTAACAAGTAACTGTCGGTCACCTTGGTTTTAGTTTGTAATCAAGAGTTTATGAAATAACCAGGATTATGTTCACTAGGGCTTACGCTACATGACAGATACTAAAATTTACTCAAGGTTCTCACGGTAGTTAGGATGATAAGCTATCTTTATCGATGATATGCTCAAATATCTCTCGACCTGTTCAAGTGTCTAATTCACTAATCCTCTCAGACTTAGAGAATAGCTTATCGCTACACAGATTTTACCTTAGGTTAATAAACCATTTTACAACACTGATTATTAAATGAAGCCTTTTGAGTCCCTATTGATAACTCACTTCCTACTGTTTATGATTTCTTTCTCAAGAAAACCAAAGTAGGCATGCCTATTTTTTGCAACCAACAAATATAAATTATAGTCTTAGAATTATAAAGAAATCCTAACACTTATTAAAACTTGAGTATTTAACACCTTATCATGTTCTAACCCTAGATCCCATAATCTAGGTTAATGGAATTTAGCCACTCATAATGTAACGAACGAAACACATAATTTGAAAGATATACTAACAGAGATGAATAATAACTAGTGAATCGCAGATTATATCACAAAGGAAATTCCAAAGTAATAATATTAATCTCTTCAAAGGATTTTATTCTTCATGCCAAGAAAATTAGAGAGAGAAAGTATCAATGTGTTGTCTTACCAAAAACTCAAGTGAGGCTCTCTCCCCTTCTGTGGAATAATAATCTTAGAAAACCCTCATACAGGTCTTTAAATAGTTAACCCTAGATAAGGAAAAAAATTAAAGTTTCAATTTTCTCCACGAACTGGACGACGACGATCTTGACAGCGTGTCAGATGTCTGATGACATGCGTGAGATGTCATCAAAGGTTCCAATGAATTGTTATCTTCTGACTAATCAGACGGAAAACCTGACAGCGTGTCAAAATTCTTGACAGTGCGTGACAACTGCAGTCACAACTTCACTGGAAATCAGTATTCTCAGTTTCTGGTTGACGGTAATTTTGATGCCACGTCACATATTTCACGGCCCTTCCTAACGTCGTCACATTTCATCATAGTTTCTCAGGTTCTATCAAATATTGACGACAACTTTAATAGCCTGTCCCATGTATGACGGCGCTTTACAATTGACATCAGCTATACTTCAGCTTATTTATGCCAGATTTTAGTTGATTTATTTTTCTTTTCTTAGGTTTCCTGCCCGATCACTTGTATCTGCATTAACATATTAAAAGTAATTGAAAACAACAAAAGTTTCTTAAGACCTCGCAATTATTTAGAGTGAAAAGCTTCAAATGTTTTAGCATCGGCTCACACATCAACACCCTCAACTTAAACAATTGCTTGTCCTCAAGCAGCAAAAACACAACACTACAACGCTTAACCAAGAAATACATAAGATACCCATGGTAGTTGATTTTGAATTATAGCTCAAAACACATGGCACTCTCTAAGTTTACTTACTTATAAATCCAATTTTTCATATCAATGAAGATTAACTATGTGACCCAAAGGAATCAAGATATGGAATGAATTCAGCAACAATAACCATACATATGTACAAGTTACACTACCCATACAAGTAAACAGCAAGCAATGCAACCGATGTTCCCTTACAACAAAGAAGTCCCTCCTTACTCATATATGAACTCAAGCATGTCAATACGGGGACGGTCAAGGGACACTCACTCTAAAAAAGAAATTCCAATCAATGCATGTCAAATGCCATATTCTTGCCCTTATTTTCATTACCAACATGTCCAGACAGGTAATTTAGGATCACTATAGGTCTTTTCTTTGGCTTGTAATATAGGCTAAGGGCTGGTATGATATTCAATGGCATTTAGAGTGACTAAGCCTCCTTGACACTACCTTAACTTTTGGGGTTCACTTATTAACCTTTTTATTTTTTTTCTCCTTTTATTCATCACACTTATTCAGGATAGATGTGGCTTTTCTTTTTCATTCATTTTCTTTTTCTATTCTTCTTCTACACCACCCATCTTTTTATTCTTCTTCACTTATTATTTTCCTTTTATTCTATCTTTCTTCATATTCGGTTTACATCACACACCCCTATGATAGACACCCTCAACTTATGTTGTTTACCTTAGTCAAGGTGCACAGTGTCCAAGGAGGATCAGAGCCAAAACAGGTTCATTATGATCTAAATGGGAAGGTGATAGGTGTCATAGAAAGAAATGGTCAATTCAAGCTCAAAAGAGGGATCAATAGAACTAATGCATACAGGGAAGGTCATTTAGGCCAAAAAGTGACTTAAAAATAAAAACATCCTATGATCCTTTCCTAACCCCTATCTTTTAACCAAGGTAGGACTAACCGAGCAAGTTCTAGATTCAACACACACAGGGAATTGAGTAAGACCTCACACACACATGGCACAATGGTACATCACAAGCTACTACCTATTCGATTCATGGAATTGTTAGTAGTGATTATCATGTCCCAAGTACAAATGCCATAAAAAGATACACAGTAGCCACATATAAATGCATATCACATAGTTATAGAAAAGACCAGTGGAGAGGTGTTTATCAGTCTTAAAAATCAATAAAAATATGTCAACTACTCAAGATACTTTTTTTTCTCAAGTTAACCACAATGCATCACAAAACAAACATAATACGTCTAAACATGCTGGCTCTACTAGGACCAAGACATCGGAGAAAATAGGCACGACAACAAAAAACCCTGGAGGACATCACACCCAGAAGTAGCCCCACCCTCAACTTAATATCATGCATTGTTCCCAACGTGTCAATCCAAAACAAGAGAGTTAGAAACATACCTGTGGCACCATGGGTGCAAAGATCTAATGTTAATCACACAATACAAATATAAACAAGAAAATACCTTGGGTTGCCACCCAAGAAGCACCTAATTTAGTGTCGCGGCATGACCCAACTAAACTTTTTCCTCCATCTTGAAGATATGGACTTCACCCCCCAACTTAGAGTCCATTTTCTTGCCTCACTCATAGGGAGGTGGTATAGAGATTAAGAAGCTGAGAAATGGATGATGCATGGTAAACAACTCAGCTTTAAATTGAATTGTGTTTTTGTGTTGCTTATCAAGTGTAAAATAAAGAATATAGGATTCTTGTTTCTCATCTTCATAGTCTTTCGCTATATTAGATGATTCCACAGACAAGATATCATCTAACCATAATGTAGAAAAGTTTTTTGGATGATTGACCTCAATATCCGTCTCTTCTATCCATTATTTTCCCTTGTTAAATACCCTATTGTCTTGAGGTATGTCACATATGGTATCAGTCATTGTGTCTATACGATCCAACATTAGTTGAAGTATAGCTTCAATGTCACTCTTTCCAGTGTTGCGTTCTTCCTTTTCTTGACCATAAGACCTGTCATACTCATAAGAAGAACTAGAACTTGGAATAGCATAATAGAGGGAGGGGGCATTTGGGAAATAAGTCCAATGTCCCTCTTTACCACCACTTAAAGAACAATTATACTCCCAGTAGGATAGAGATAGTGCACACGTCTCTCTCCGAGGAGCATATCTTCAATCTTCCCAAAAGTAGGGTCTATCACAATATGTCCATGAATCATCCAAATCCGATTTCCAACCATCAAACATACATTCATTCCATGAGCCATAGTAAGAAATCAACAAAAATAAAGAAAATCTACCTAAGACAAGAAACAAAGGAAATCACAAACAAATATTTACAGGTTTGAATTCAAGTAAGTAAGCTAATATTCAAAACCAACTTAATAAACCAAATTGTTCCCCGACAACGGCGTCATTTTTTATAACGCTCAACTTACACCTCAATTTAGTGCAAAGCGGTCATCGTTAATATATTTACCCAACTTTAGAGTTGGGGTCAAATCCACAGGGAACAATGTCAGTGGAGATTAAATGTGAGTTTTGAGTTTAACAACTAATTGTTGGTCACCTTAGTTTCAGTTTGTAATCAAGATTTTATGAAATAACTAGGATTATGTTCACTACGGCTTACGGTACATGACAAATACCAAAATTTACTCAAGGTTCTCATATTTGTTTGGATGACAAGCTATCATTATCCATTGTATGCTCAAATGTCTCTCGACCTATTCAAGCATCTAATTCCATAATCCTCTTGGACTTAGGGAATCACTTATCGCTACACAGATTTTAGCTCAGGTTAATAAACCTTGTTAGAATGCTGATTAGTAAACGAAGCCTTTTCGAGTCCCTGTTGATAACTTACTTTCTATTATTTATGATTTCTTTCTCAAACAAATCAAAGTAGGCATGCCTATTGTTTGCAACCAACAGACATAAATTATAGTCTCACAATTATCAAAAAATCCTAACACCTATTAAAACTTGAGTATTTAACACCTTATCATGACCTAACCCTAGATTCCATAATCCAAGAAAATTAGAGAAAGAAAGTATCAATGTGTTGTCTCACCAAAAACTCAAGTGAGGCTCTCTCCCCTTCTGTGGATAATAATCTTTGAAAACCCTCCGACAAGTCTTTAAATAGTCAACCCTAAATAAGGAAATAAAATTAAAGTTTCAATTTTCTATTTGGATTGGACGACGAAGATCATGACGGCTTGTCAAATGTCTGAGGACATGTGCGAGATGTCGTCAAAGGTTCCAATAAATTGTTATCTTCTGACTCTTCAGACAGGAAACCTAATGGCACGTCAAAATTCTTGATTGAGCGTGACAACTGCCATCACAACTTCACTGGAAATCAGTATTCTCTACTTATAGTTAACGAAAACTTTGACACGATGTCACATATTTGACGGCCCATCTTAAATATCATCAAATTTCATCTCAGTTTCTCAGGTTCTGTCCAAGCTTGACGACAACTTTGATAGCCTGTCCCATGTATGATGGTGCTTCATAATTGATGTTAGCTATTCTTCAGCTTATTTACACCAGATTTTAGCTGATTTATTCTTCTTTTATTTGGTTTACTCCCCGATCACTTGCATTTGTATTAACACATTAAAAGTAATATAAAACAATAAAAGTTGCTTAAGACCTCGCAATTATTAAGATTTAAAATCTTCAAACGTGTTAGCATCATCTCACACATCAAACAACTCTAGAAGCATCATAGTACACAACAAATCCATTTGAACCATCAGACAAAGTCAAGACTGGGGAAAAAATAAGTCAAGTCTTCAACTACCGAAAACTCTTCTGGCAGGAATCTGACCACTAAAATTTCACTTACTTTTGGGTTTGTCGAGACATGGGAGAAGCAATATAAGAGAATCCTTTAACAAACCTTCTATAATAGTCAACTAAACCCAAGAAGCTAATGATATCTGATGGTGATATGGGTTTAGGCTAGTTTCTCATTGCTTTGGTAACTTGAGGTTCAACTCAGATGCTATCACCAAAAACTATATGACTAAGGAAGCCTACTGATCTCAATGAAAATTTGCACTTATTGAATTTATAGAATAACTGGTAATCTCTAAGGGTCTGAAAAATAACTCTCAGATGGTTTGCATGATCAGTCTCACTATGGGAATACACAAGGATATCATCAATGAAAACCATGACAAACATGTCCAAGTACTGTTTGAACACTCTGTTCATCAAGTCCATCAAAGTTGTAGCAGAATTTGTTAGTCCAAAAGACATAACTAGGAAGTCGAAGTGGCCATATCGGGTTGTAAAAGCTATCTTTAGAATGCCATATTCTCTGATTCTAAGCTGATGATAGCCGGATCTGTGGTTTATCTTAGAGAAACAAATTGTACCCTAAAGTTGATCAAATAAGTCATCGATTCTGGGAATAGGATACTTACTCTTAATTGCAAATTTGTTCAACTAATGCTAGTCGATGCTCATCCTAAGATAACCATCTTTCTTTTGCACGAATAAAATTAGGGCACCCTATGGTGAAACACTAGACCTGATGAAACCCTTATCTAAAAGATCTTTAAAATAGTCTTTTAATTTCTTAAGCTCAGCTTTAGTCATTCTTTAAGGTGGGATAGAGATAGGCTGGGAATCTGGAAGAAGATCTTTTCCGAAGTTGATTTCCCTTTTTGGATGAACTCCGGAAAGGTCTTCAGGAAATATGTCTAGAAATTTATTTATTACCAGAACTGACTAAAGGCTTGGAGTTTAAAAATATGTATACTTGACTCAGACGAGATGATAAATACACCTCTTGGATGTCATTTTTCTTAACTTAAGATAGGAAACAAAATGACCCTTAAACATCGAATTACTATCCCTCCATTTAATAACAGGCTCATTAGAAAACTATAATTGGACAATTTTATTTCTACAATTGACTATGGAGTAACATGAGTGGATCCAATCCATGCCGAGAATGACATCAAAATAAGTCATCTCTAACTCTACAAGGTCAAATAAAGTAACTTTTCGAGGCACTAAGACCGAGCAATTTTTGTATACTCGTCTGGATAAAATGGACTTACTTACTGGGGTAAACACTGATAAAGGCTATACTAATGTTTTGGGACTGACACCAAAGCCTAAATCTACATAAAAAGTCCTTGAAGAAAGTAAAACTCTAGGGTATAACAAGGCATAAACATGAAGATGGAAAATTTTCAACATACCTGTAACAACATCAGGAGAACTGTCCTGCTCATCATGAGTTTGCAGAGTAGACAGTCTATTTTGGCACTGCTTACTGGTGGCACTAGAAGTGGCACCTTGCTAAATCGAGTGACTAGTTACTGCTGCTGAAGTATTATTCTAATCTTGTTGGCAATCATTTCTATTTCTCCATATATCCGCAGGGTACTCCCTTACCTTGTGGCCTAATATTCCATACCCCAAACACACATCACTACCTACACTGTACTCAGCCCAATGATTCTTACTGTAGTTCCTATAGAGCAAGTTGGTTGGTCCATTTTTTGCACTACCCTAGGATATAGAGCCTAGCGTTCTATCCTGATAGTCCTGCTTGAACTTTGGAACTAGTGCTCTAGCTGAACATGGAGCTAGGCCTGAAAAATTCTGACAAAACTATGATCGGTTACCGTCTTTCAACTTGGCTGAGAAAAATTGAAACTACCCATTCCAGCCCTATTATTATCTCTTCTTTTGCTTTAAGTTTCTCCTCCTCAAACTGCTGAGCATGAACCACAAGTCAAGACTGGTCCATCTCCTTAATCAACATGGTAGTCCTACACTCTTTGACCATACTATTAGATACACCAGATATGAACAACTTATCCTATTCCTATTGTCAGGCACCATAGTAGGAAAATACCTCGCCATTTGTTTGACCTTAAGAGAGTACTCTTTCAGGATCACACTACCCTTATTAAAGTTTCTAAACTCTTGAACCTTAGGTTCGCTCAAATCTAGTGGGAAGAACCTATCTAAGAAAGTTATGGCTAACTTTTCCCACTCTATAGGCTCAGCTTCTACACTCTTATCTTCCTTCAACTACTTAAACTAGGTATGAGGTACACATTATATGCATCCAAGTGTAAACTCTCACTCAAAGTGACACCCATGATGTCTGTCACGTTCTACAGTATATTTAGAAACTCTTGTGGATCCTCCTCAAACTTAGACCTAGTAAAAGAAGGGGGATTCATCTGAGCAAAATCCTAAATTCTAGATTCAGTTATTTTTTTCACCAAATTAGTTGGGGAAATAGCCTACAGGTTATTCTGAGAAGATATATAATAGGCTAAGGCCTTGAAAGTAACCCTAAACTTGGCATAAGAGTCATGATGGTACAGGGGATCATCCTGAACATGTGGGGGGGGGGGGTTTATGTCCGTTCCTCCTTTCATTGTTCCTTATGGAAGGCATTGTTTGTAAATTCAATGAAGGACGAGTTACAAGAAAGAATTCAACAGAGCTCATGCTCTTTCACACGATAGAATACTAAAAGAAAGAAAATTTTCCCAAATACATCTCATATCCTCTTGTCTATAAGTGTGGCGCAATTCACACCCATGTAGAAGAGTCTTCTCAACCTGGCTTTCAGACACACACTTTAAAACTGTAGGATCTGATACCAATTTTTGTCATGACCCAAGGGTACCTACTAGACGCGACAATGATGCTCATGGCCACAACTGACCTTAAGCTAACCCATGATATGGTACTTGTTGAGAGCACTAAATATAATACTGGAAACCACATATGTGGAAGAAAACTATTGAGATGATTTCTAAATTAACCAAATAGACTGAAACTCAACAAAAGTCTATCTGCTAGAAATAACTGATAAAAACTATAAAGTGACTAGTTGTCTAGCTGCTTGAAAGCCTCTAACACTCAAAAGGATTTGAAGGGAAAGACCTCCAACTAACATTCACTGGCTGAACATAAATAGATGCTAAAATAATGGTAATGCATGTCATATCCTTAATGGAAGAGGACTCACCACTACTACTGCTAGGCAGTGTTGGATTGTCTAAGAATGATCGGAAAACTGAGCTTCTAAACCTATGTTAAAAGCAAACATAGCGCAAGAGAAGAGTATGTGATCAATACTTTAAATGCATTCGTACATGATATTAGGACTAATTAAGAAACACAACATAACAAAACATGGATGCATGGACAAGTAACTGAGAATGCAAGACCACACACATACACACACACACGCACATATATATGTATATACTGTAATAATCTAAAATCTAAATGACTGAAATCTGGATCTTTACACTTAGTCGTGCAAACCTGAACTGATCTACCCTGAATATTAATTGAGAATTTTGGAGCAGACTATAATCGACATGCCTCAATCTGAGATATTGGGGTCCAACTTGTAACCCTTATTAGAAGGGTGTTTTTACCTTGCCAGAGATACCAACACATGACTAACGATATGGATCCACAAGGCTGATGTCCGGAATGACAAACATGTTATGCCTAACAAATGGGGGACCCCTCAAAATCTAAGGTGTTGCCGTAGGTTCGAAACTCAGGGACTGCTACTAATGACTCATGCCTAACTGACTGGGGAGTCATCATCCTTACATTCACTTAGTGATAAGTGTTACTCCTAAATTAATGATAATGGGTTATTAGTAATTTAACATGACATAGAAAAGTTCATGTAAGTGCTCAACATAAATGTGATGTTCTTATTATGATAGTAAAAAAATCATTATCAAACTGACTTATTACTTAAAAAATAGAAATAATATAAGGACACCTAGGTATTGGGTATTCATAATCCGCCAATACTGAATGATTATAAATAGTACAATACTAACATTTAAACAATGATAGGAGATAATAATTCAAAGACTTAAAAGATTGTAAATTCCAAGAACTGTTGAAATGCATAAATTTGAATACATGAGTATGTTAAACATGACAGAAGACAACATATTTATATAGATTAATTCATAAATTGATGACTAATAATGAAATAAAGGGTTAAGACATGGAATAATGGAATTTGAAACATAAAATAACTTAAATAACATACAAACACACGTTGGCATGGCAAGAATTTAGTTTACCAAGAAGTTTCTGAATTTACTTCATAAATTTCATGGATCATTTCATAAAATAGGATAGAATTCTATATTTTAAATTGAGAGAGGGTTTATGGTTTCAATGGGTGGAAGGAACCCATTGATGAATACCCCATATACCTGTAGTTGAAGCTTTAGGGAAGAATTCTTGTAATTATTCTTGCCTTTAAGAAACCCTAATTATTGTTCTTGAGTATGGAAGAGGAGATTAACATGTTAAGTCTTTGAAATTTGGGGTACTATAAGCCTCCTTAAGAGTAATAGGTCAAGGGTTGAAGAATAAAAGGAGAAAAAAACTAAAAAGCCCTTTAACTAAACTTTAAAGAATTTGTCGCCATACTATAAGAGTCGACGATACAACTCGTGTAATGAGGTACGACTGGGATTCTTGACTTATAAGCTGGACAGAATCTAACATAGTATACACTGGTCAACATACGAGTGGCACTTACGACTTGTATTATCTTCATACAACTCTTGACCCTATACGTGTACCTTGGATAGAATCTCACCTTTCCTCTCATAGACTTGGGTATGACTTAATTCATATGACTCATATGCTTCTTAACGACTTTAATAGGTTGAGTTTTACCCTAAACAAAATGTTACCCATCTTGCGCTATCTTGGGTACGAGTTTAATGTACAAGTCGTATGTTGTGCAAATGACTCAAGGGACTAAGTCGTATGATGGAAAGAAGCTTCTTAGATTAGGTACTTCAATATCTTCCCATTGGGAACCTTTGTCCTCGACTGATGCTAGCTAAGCTGAAATACTAAGGCAACTGAGGTCGTATACCAAACGTTCATAAACTGAAACGTAATTAAACAACTTAGTCTATGGTATGATACATGGACTGAACTGATTTCATAAATGCATGCAATGACATGAGAATGGTTACATTGCTGAAACAGAGACTCGCGAAGAGACTATTTAAAGAAAAATAGTTACCTCAAGATGAGGCTAAATTCATGGAGAAAAGATGAGGGTGTTTGGATCATATATCTGCTTGTTCTTCCCAAGTATCTCCCTCAACAAAGTGATTTCTCCTTAGAACTTTTACCAAGGGAACCTCATTGTCGATTAACTTACAAATCCAATGGTCAAGGATCCCATCAGGAATCTTTTCATAAGAGAGACAATCTCTCGCATCCATACTCTCTAAAGGCACAATTGAAGCTGAATCACTAATACACTTCTTTAAAAAGGAGACTTAAAATACTGGATGCACTGACGCCAAGTCTGCAGGAACTCTAGCTCATAGGCTACTATCCCAAAGTGGCTCATAATCCTATATGGGCCAACGTAGCAGGGACTAAGCTTTCCTTTCTGGCCAAACATCTTCACCTCTTTCATGGGTGAAATTTTCAAATACATAAGATTTCCAACATCAAATTGAAGAACTCTACACCTCACATTGGCATAAGAATTCTGATGACTATAAGCTATTTTCAGCCTCTCTCGAAATAACTGAACTTTCTCTATGGCCTCAAATAGTAAATCTGGCACCAATAAAGAAGCCTCACCTACTTCAAACTAATTAATAGAAAATATATATCTCCTCCCATAGAGAGTTTCAAAAGGATCCTTCTGAATACAGGAGTGATAACTATTATTGTAGGCAAACTCAATAAAATGTAAGTGGTCATTCCACCCTTAAAGTTAATAATATAAGATCTTAACATGTCCTCTAAGGTCTAAATGGTCCTTTCTACCTGACCATCCATCTTAGGATGAAAAGTTGTATTGAGATAAACTTGGATACCAAGACTCTCCTGAAAAACTTTGCAAAAGCGAGAGTTATACTGCGTACCCCTATCTAATATGATAGATAATGGAATCCAATGCAAGTTAACTAATTCTTTGAGATAAATTCTTGCATAATCTTCAGGTGAATACGAAGTATGAAGTAGCATGAAATGGGAGGAATTTGTATTTCTATCAACAATGATCCATAACGATTCATATTGGAGACGCGTGCGAGGCAACCCTGTGACAAAATCCATATTCACCACCTCCCACTTCCAAGTGGGGATGCTAAACTCCTAAAGTGTACCACTAGGCCTTTGGTTCTCAACCTTAACCTTCTAATAGTTTGAACCCTTATCCATGAACTCTCTAACATCTTTCTTCATACTGCTGCACCAATAGATTTCCCATAAATCATGTTACATATTAGAGGTTCCTAGATAAATATAATACCGTGTACCATGAGAATTTTCTAAGATTCATTGTCTTATACCATCGACACATTGAACACAAAATCTTCTCTGAAAATAAAGCACACCATCATTCCCTTGGGAGAAAACCTCATCCTTCAACTTAACCAAACTAGGGTCTCTGTCTTGCTTTTCTTTCACTTTGGAAACCAATGAAGATTCTGAACTATTCTTGACCCATGCATTACAGTTGGCTGAACTATTCTTGACCCATGCTTCCAAATATTTAAGGTAAAGGAGACAACTGCCAGCATAAGATCATAGATTGGATAATTCTTTTCATAGAGTTTAAGTTGTCTAGAGGCGTAGGCTATGACCTTACCTTTTTAAAATAACGCACAATGAAGACAAACTCTATAAGCATCACAATAAACTACAAATCCAACTGAATAATCAAGAAAATCCAATACTGGGGCAAAAGAAAGTTGAGTCTTCAACTCCTAAAAACTCTTCTCGCAGGAATATGACCAGTGAAATTTCACTTTCTTCTAGGTTATTTCAGATATGTGACACGTAATAGAGTTGAAACCTTTAACAAACTTTCTGTAATAGCTAGCTAAAACCAAGGAACTCCTGATATCTACAGTTTGTCACTAGATTGGTCTTTTGAGAGTCAACTCGAAATCCATCACTAGAATAATATGACAAACGAAGGCTACTAATCTCAACGAAAATGCGCATTTAATGAATTTATCAAATAACTGATGATCTCTAAAGGTCTGCTAAACAACTTTTAGATTGTTTGTATGATAAGTCTCACTATGGGAATAGACAAGAATGTCATCAATGAAAACTATGACGAACATGTCCTTGTACTGTATGAGCACTATATTCATCAAGTACATGAAAGCATCAAGGGCATTTGTTAGTCCAAAAGACATAACTAGGAATTCGAAGTGACCATACCGAGTTCTAAAGGATATCTTAAGAATGTTACTGTGTCTGACTCTAAGCTAATGATAGTCGGATCTAAGGTTTATCTTAGAGAAATAACTTGCACCCTGAAGTTGGTCAAATAAGTCATCAATTCTTAGAAGATGATACTTATTCTTAACTATGACTTACTTCAACTTATGGTTGTCGATGCACATTATGTGAGAACTATCTTTCTTGTGCATGAATTGAACTGGAGAACCCTATGGCGAAACACTAGGACTGATGAAACCCTTATCTAAGAGATCTTTAAACTTGTCCTTTAATTTATTAAGCTCAGCAAGAACCATTCGACAGAATAGAGATAGGTTGGGTATCTGAAAGCTGATCTATTCCAAAGTTGATTTCCCTTTCAGGAGAAACTCCAAGAAGGACTTTAGGAAACACATTTGGAAATTCATTAACTACAAGAACTGACTCAAGGATTGGAGTTTCAGAATTTCTGTCCTTAACACAGATGAGATGGTAAATTCACCCCTTGGATATCATCTTTCTTGACTTAAAATAGGAAACACAACTGACCCTTAAGAACTGAAGTACTAACTAGGAGCATACCTCACCATCTGGATGAACTTAAGTGAGTACTCTTTCATGCTCATACTACCCTTCTTCATGTTTATGAACTCTAGAACCTTATCTTCCCTCAACTTTAGTGGGAAGAACTTGTCTGAGAGAGTCGTGGCTAACTCCTCTTACATGATAGGATCTACTTTCACACCCCTATCTTTCTTTAACTACTTAAAATAGGTGTGAGCTAGACCCAATAATTGATATGTAACCAAATATGCACTCTCACTCAAAGTGACACTCATAATGTCTGTCACCTTTTGCATTATATTCACAAACTCTTGTGAATCCTCCCCAAAATTGGACCCCAAAAATGAAGGGGGATCCATCCGAGAAAAAAGATGAATTCTAATTGTAGCGTTATTTTCTACTAGATTTGCTAGGGAAACAACCTTCTGGTTTTTTTGAGCATCTATAGAATGGGATAAGGCCATTAAATTGGACCTAAACTGGGCTTGAGAGACATGATCGTCCAGGGGATCTTCCTAAACACATGGTTGTGTGGGTTGATCCCCATTCCTTCTTCCATTGTTCCTTCTGGGAGGCATTGTATGTAAATGGAATGAAGGACGGGTTAGAAGAAGACATTCAATAGAGCTCATGCTTTTTCAAATGATACGAATACTTAAAGAAAGAAAACTTTCAAAAAAAATTCTTGTAGTCTCTTGTCCATAAATGTGGCATTCTTCACACCCATTGACACAACCCAAAATCGATCTATGTCGATGGGCACCTCAAGCTCACATGAATTGGAGGTCACCCCGATAACCCAACCTAACTATCATCAAATCAACCATGTGGATAAGATAAATTCTTACCTTATACTAAGATAGCAGAAATATAAGGGTAATATTCAATACTCACATAATAACTAAAATTTCAATAATGTCATCTATTTAGCCAAAACTCCTAAGTCCTCAATCATCCACAAAACTCTACCAAACCTATGTCAATAAAATGTTGGGACATGCCCCCGACAATATTCAAGTACCAAATCTATACAAGTTTATGACATAGAATAACATAACTATGAAAGGTATGCCTTCTAGAGTATGGAAACTCGCCACTTTAAGTTCAATTCCCTTACCGCACAAACACCTGTTCACTACGTATAAGGAGAAGAAGATGCTCTGGCCCCTATATCGCATGAGGACATAGCTTCTAGAGACGGTTAGTGAATGGAATGCTAGCATGTAACTCAAGGGTAAGGATAAAATAAAATCATCATTTAACAATAAGTCAACATATTATAATCATTCATATTGATACACTTATCCTTACACATAGGAATTTCACATTCTAATCAAGAGACCAAGTCTTAACATCATTCTTGAACATACACTCATATACATAGATATACACAACATGATCATATTATGCGACAAGGGAAAACAACTTAGCATGGATTCTCAAATAATTCATTCATGAGATATGGAGTGAAAAACTTTCATCCAAGTTAGCTCATTAGAGCAATCTCATTGCCATTTCATTAGACTAGGAATTCCAATCACTAGTCATTTCATTGGTCTAGGAATTCAAATCACCAGCCGTTTTATTTCATTGGAGTAGGAACTCGGATCACTAGTTATATCACCAGTCTACGAACTCAAATCACTAGTCGTTTCATTTCATTAGACAAGAAACTCAAATAACTAGTCGTATCACCAATCTAGGAACTTGAATCACTAGCCTTGTCATTTTACTAGGTATAGTAACATCAAGAGATCTCTTTGGACTAGGAACTCAAATCATAAGTCATATCATAGATCTAGGAACTCGAATCACTAGTCATGTCACTAGATGAGGAACTCGAATCAACCATCGTTTTATGGGACTAGGAACCTGAATCACTCGTCATATCATTAGATGAGGAACCCAAATCACCCATCGTTATTTGTTGCCATTTGAACTCTTGACCAATTAATTCATGCATTTAATCTTATACAATTTATATCACATTTGAGGGCTTTGCCTCATTTAGCCAAATCAACATTATACATGACCACATAGTTCTCGTGGGAGACTTTATTACTCAACCACCTCTATAGGTCAATGCCTCCATTCAATTCAGCATACAATTCAATTTGTGGTCCTCAAGACCTATACAACATTCACATTTCATTAACAATATTATATCACATTTTTATCATATTTGGTTGAATACACAAATCGAGTTCATCTTTATGCCTAAGGCTTTACCCTCTCCTTAGCCATCAACCAATAAGGTAATTAATTTCTCAATACATGGATCATCCTGCCCTTACAATATCATTTATTATTTATTCGTATATAGTGGTCCATTTCCATAGTTTTAAACATCACCAACATGTGACTAGACAATTTACTTAGATATTTTAACAAATGCCTTATATGCTTACCTTCAACAAGGTTATTTTCATGGTGGAATTTATCAAGATTAGGGTTACTCATGAGACATATGTTAGACCACATATAACAATAATCCACATATGCAAATCAACATCAATAATATGGATAAACATAAGTCTAAGTAGGAATCATCATTGTTCATCATTTAGCAACAAAACCCTTTTCATTTGATTTCAAAACCACCACGTACACTTACTAATTCAAGCTTAAAATAAATGGGATTTAGCGTTATTTATGAAGGGGAAAAGATACATTCCTTAAGAAACTTGAATCACCAAGAATATGACTTCTTCTCCCTACTAGATAAGCTTTCTTGAAAGCCTAGCCTCCATTATTACAAGGATGAGCTTGAGAGAGTATGTAGGGTGTTTGATTTATCCAAATGGATGTTTAGGAGGCTGCACACACTTATATGGTAAGAGGGCTTAGGTTTTAGGGCATGGGAAATAACAAAAAGGACCTTAGTTAAAAGTTGTAGAATTACCCCGTCCAGGGGTATGACTCCCGCATGTGACTCCCTAAGTAGTTTTACCCTAGGGTATGAGTGGTACCCTAACTTGTACCCTAGTCTTTACCTAGGTCTCATAGACTGTTAGGGGTATAAATACACACTCATGAGTCATATCCAAAGTGTACGACTCAACCCCTAACTCATATAGACCAATCAAATAGAAAATAGTCCACTCAAGTTGAGACTTCACCCCAACAATTATGTAGGGAACGACTCGTATACATTGATTACGACTAAGGGGAGGTCAAGTCATATAGAATATTGTGAGCTACCTCATTAGGCAGCACTTCTACAAGTAGGGTAGGGGAGAGTGTATAAGGACCGTATTTAAGGGTACGATTGGCTTGTCCAATCATATCTTGGTCATCATGCTCGAAACCAAAATTTTCATGCAGGGCCACATTCTTGGGTGTTTCATTCTCCCCCACTTAGGATCATTCGTACCCGAATGATGGGCAAGGAAAGCATGAACGCAAATCATCACATTTGCACACACTGAAATAACCTTTAACAAATTAGGACCAAGGACACAACAAGGTTATAACACAACACATATCATGATCATGATCAATCATCTATTTTTATTTCATCGATCTTTAGAATTCAAACCCATCATTTATAAGAACACTTGATCAATCCAAAGCTTAGGGAGTAAAATCATGGAATTTCAAGGATATAAAGCAAATCAAGAATTGGGAATGCTAATCCCTAATCTAATAAGGACATGAATCAATTATAAGAATAGGGGTTTCACCCATCATCTATCAAAGACATAGACCACATTTCAAACACCAATGCATATCTCACGCATGAGTTTTTGGAATGCAAAACAATTACAGATACTTAGGCATCATGTCCCTGTCCACCTCTAAAGTAACTTCCTCGTACCATTGGTTCTCCCATGGAACATTCACCGAAGCCACTCCATTGGTCGAAACTGGTAAACCTACCATCCCAAGATCCTTACCGAGATCACCTCACAAGGTAAGGAAGTCAAAAAAAAATACCAACGCCCTCCAAGGGAAAACCTTCAACGAAGGTTCATTTACGCATTTTTCCAACATAGAGATATGGAAAAATGAGGGAAATGGAGTACAACCTAGAAGGCAACTCCAACTTATAGTCAACATTGGCAACCCCCTTCAAGACCAACTAGGGACTAACATAATGGGGACGAAGATTCCCCTTTTACTAAATCGTACCATAATGGAGACATCTCTAAGAATACTAATTTACCAATACCAAACCTTTAACTCCTAGACACACGTCTACCCCTTGATCTGTGACCTATTCAGAGCACTAAACAATATAATACTAGAAACAACATATGCAGAAGATAATTGATGAGTTGCTATAATAAAAACAATGGAATGTCGTCCAACATATCTACATTAACCAAATAGACTAAAACTAAATGAATGTCTATCTTGTCTGAAACGACTTATAAAAATCATAAATTGACTGACGTTCCAGCTTTCTAAAAGCCTATAAGAATCATAAGGAGTTGATGAGACAGACCCCCACTAACTTCGACAGACTTAACATAAATAGATGTTGAAATAACAAGAAATCATGTAATGTCCTCGATAGAAGAAGAGTCACCACTACAGCTGTTGGGTAGTGCTGGACTGTCTAAGAATGGTTGGTAAAATGAGCATCCAAACCTATGTTATATGACACATAGCAAAAGATAAGAGTATGCGATCAGTATTTTGAATGTACTGGCATGTAAGATAAACACTAATTAAAAAGCATAAGATAACTGAACATGGTTGCATAGACATGTAACTGACAATGCAAGACCAAGCATAAATATATATATGTATATATTGAACTAATTTGAAATCTGAATGACTTAAATATGGATGTATACACTTGGTCATACAAACCAGAACTGATCTACCCTGACGACAACACTGAGACTTTTGGAGCTGACTACAACCGATAAGCCCTGATCTAATTAATTAGGGTCCAACTTGTATCCCCAGTTTGAAGGGTGTTGGTACCTTTTCAATGGTACCAAAACATGACTGGCGATGTGGATTCACAAGGCTGATCTCCTAAAGGACGAGGGTATCATGCCTTATTGGCAGGGGACCCCTCATAATCTACGATGGATCCATAGGTCTGGAACTCAGGGAATGCTACTAACGACTTATGCCTAACAGATAGAGAAGTCGTCATCTCTGTATTCTCTCAGTGCAAAGTTGTCACGACCCAATTTGTCAAGTCATATGGCGCCTACCATTACCCATCAGTAGGAAAGACAACCCATAATCCGAAATGAGTAGTAACAGACTACTCAATAATATAAGGAAAAGAATGCAGAATATATTAAATAAAGATCAATATATAGAAGAATCCCAAAACTTGGTGGTATCAATACAAGATCTTCTAATATTAAAAGATTACAAAAGTTAAATATCAAGAGAAATACAATGATACAACTTATCTTTTAATACAACTTAAAGACAAGTCTAATACATAAGAGAGAGATAAGTAATGCTCCAAACATGAAGAGCTCAGTCTATGTCTCGAAACCAGGGATGCTCTACACAATGCACACATCAACGGCGATAACTCATACTATGATCTGCAGGCGGCAATAGTGTAGTATTAGTAGCAAACGAATGGTACTCAGTAGGCTACTGCCAACTAAGATCCAAAGATAAAACAGATTTATATAACATATAAGCAGAATGGAATCTACACCCAAGAGTCAAGAAATCATATGACAAGCCAATAAGATAATAAGGAACAAGTATCCTATTCATGTCCAAGATTCTACTATAATAAGACTAAGGAAGTATAAGGGTGAACTATCCTATTCCAACTACATTCAATATACGTCAATGCTATATTGTAAATCCATGGTCAATATACGAATAAAGAGTGAAAGAAAAATATATAGTAATATACTAGGCAAAGAAATAACTATACAATATGAACAATGATGGAAAGTATATACAGTAGTACCATAGCTTCATGTAGCTAGATATATATATATATATATATATGTATAGATATAAACAAGACATCATATCAAATCATAACCTATATCTTCATATTCTCCTTTAAGACGTCATTATAATACTTATCAGGATTTAAATACTATCACACTAGGGGTTTCTAATACACATGGCTAGACATGAAATAATGCAATCATAACATAGAAGAGGCCAAAAACATACCTTAAATCCTAATACCGGATCAATGACCAATCTGTCATAAGCTAGCCATAATAATGATCATAACAATGATAACAACAATATCAATAATGACGTGAATAATCGGCCACTTCGGAAAACCAAATAACTAGTCGAGCCTATGTGTACACCCACTGCCCCAGGCTTGGAAGGTTTAAACAACATACAATATCACAAGGCATATTCTTTATCCATATCTATGAAACTGTCCCATACCGGCTGATAGATATAGGTTCAGACTTGTGATACGCAATGCGCATGTAGGAATGAATGCAAAGTATACAATCAATATTACAACTCATCATAACTATCCTCATCAAGACCATCATTATTATAATCAACCTTTCGGTTTGCTGGATCTCAGTATATCATTAATATATCCTCCGGTCTTTTCGGGTATCAATATTATCGCAATAGTATCCTCCAGCCTTGCCACGTATCAACATCATCACAATAGTATCCTTCGGCCTTGCCGGGTATGAATATCATCACAATAGTATCCTCCGGCTTTGCCGCGTAGTAATATCATCATAATAGTGTCCTCCGACCTTTTCGATTATCGATATCATCACAATAGTATTGTCTAGCCTTGCTGAGTATCAATATTATCATAATAGTATCCTCTGGCCTTGTCGGGTATCAATATCATCATAATAGTATCCTCCGGCCTTGCCAGGTATTAATATCATCACAATTACCATTATCAAATAAGATACACTAAAATACTCATAAACATACATATATCATCAGAAAATATATATCTAGTCAATACTTCCCAACTACTAATTATTAGTTAACCAACACTTATTATAATAGAATCACTAGTTCACTAAACATTATCCTTCACATAATCCGTACTCACGAGATAGAAACTAACCACTAATTATTAAATAGACAATATATATCATCTAGTCAAGGTTTATCACTAGACCAAAACTGTCATTTATCCACCATTCATTATTATCAACTAATCATCCTACATCCATTAATCATTACTAGACAACACATTACTACTTGTCACCTAACCATCTTTTATTAACTAACACTATTCATTAACTAACCATCGTTAGCTACCATGTTTCAACTAAGCAAGATTCATTAACTAATACATTAGATTCCTACCCATCAGGTGCTATAGTCACCTAGTAGACAACTAGTTACCACATAACTTAACCATCTAACTAGAAGAGAAGTCATAAGATCACATCTAAGCTATAATCACATTATTTATAACGGTAACTAATCATGAATGTAACAAATCTATGCATGCCATCTCCAGTATTCAATTAGTGGAATAATAAGCATCATATTGCATATTCCTCCATCCCATACCAGAGAGATGTGTATGCAAACATATATATATTCATATTTATAAACTATAATCACATCATCTATAATGATAATTACTTATCAATATCATAACACAACCCTTGGCCTATTAATTTATCCAAAATAATCATAGCATCATATTACAACCTTAGTCCCATACACATATCCAGGACTCATATTAATAATTATATTTATAAACCGTAGCATATCTCTAATCATCTCACATAAAGGAGGCATAATATCAACAAGTATGTAATCATCTCCCAAACAAGAGATATCCCACATATAGGAGGCATAATATAGATAGACATGTAATCATCTCTCACACAAGAGGCATCTCATATCTAGGAGGCATAATATAGATAAACATATAATTATCTATTGTATATCATATATCAATAGGCCATACATCATGAAAATGAGGATATTACTTCTCTAGGTAATATTACATATCCAAGAGGAACATTCATTTACATAGTTCAAACAATCCTGACTAGAGGAAATAACACTAGGACAATTATCAAGTCTAAGGGAAAATAACATCTCTTTAAGACAATCATCAAGTATTAGAGGAAATAGCATCTCTATAGGCCACATAACTTTTCTAGGAGGAATATCATCTCTTAATGCCAAATATCACTTCCACAAGGAGTACCATTACCATAACTCGAAAGCCACAATCTGGGAACATCAATAAATGTTTTGAAATTATGAAGTAACCTTATTCTAAGGTTTACTAGCCTTATCTATGTCTAACATCCGCAACTAAGTCCAAAAGACTTAACACAATCTTAGGCTTTAGTGGGCCAAACTACCCTACTTTTAATCCACAATTTCATAATTAGTCATACTATGCCCCATACTAGGTTAAGGTATTTAGTTCATCTTCAAGATGTCATGTAAGTCATATTCAATCCTAAGATAGAAACTATGACTAGAAATAAGGGTACTCAAGTCAACTCTACACAACTTATGGTTTTAAAACTACCATACTTGCCTAATAAGGCTAAATATACAAATTATGCTTCAAATACTAAAACCATATTCCAAACATAACATTACACCATGTCTATGCTATAGCTAATCTAAACTAAAGAGGAAAGGTAATAGGATACAAAAGGGTTATAAACATGTCATCTTATAAGTCCAAAACCCTCATCTAATCCCCAAACATCAATATTTCAAAGACAAGTTAATGTACTCGTAATCAAGCCTAACATCCATATTCATACGCAATATATATCACACATCATATATGATGAAAATTAGACCGAAGCCTACCACAAGGCCAAACCGTAAAACTTCACTTCATGCACCACATGCTCATCTTCACTTTACAATCCTCAAAATGCTATCAAACTATTAAAATTATAATCCACTCATTAATACGAGTCTAATGTTACCCATTTTCCCTATTTTGCTTTGGGTCCAAAAATGACACAAAAACCCTAAGTGGGTCCTACATACGAAAAATGAGAATTCGAGACTAACCCAATGTTCACACAAGCATTAGGAATCCTAACCCTCAAAGAATAGGTGAAAACTAAGCATACTTTGGGCTAAAATCAAGCCCAAACCAAATTGGGGTTTTTGATCCAATCTAAGAAATTCATACCTCAATCTGGAAGATAATCGTGATACAAGATGATAATTAAGCTCCCAAGTTAAATCCCCATGACCTATTTTGAGTTATTACACTCATTTTGGGGTTTCTAGGTCTAAATGGTGAAGGGGAAATGCACCAAAAGCTCCTTGGGCGCTTTACATAGCCCCTGCTGCAAAAGAGATATCATACGGACTGTAATTGCGCTACCCGCGATCGCTAAACTCTTGGCTAAGATCGCGGGTGCACTAGGTAATAGCAAACTCAAAAGTATGTTTTTGACCCTCGAAACTCAACCGAAATCAAAAGAACATGATCCAATACTGAATTTTGAGAGTAAACCACATTTCAAATCCACTGGGATCATCAAAACTTTCATCAGAAATAATTTAGGCAAAAAGTGGGGCCTACACCTATAGTTTTATCACTTTTATAAAATCCCCTTAATAGCCCAAAATAAATCTAGGAGCATTGGGACCTAAACCAAGGGTCTCCCAAGCCTAAAATAGACATTCTGGATGTGATAGAGAAATCACATTTTTACTCTGAGGTTGTTTCAACCAAATGTGGGTCCCACACATATTCTTTCCAATTTTCAACTTTCCGACCAATAGGTCAAAATGAGCTCGGGTGCATTGGGACCCAAAGAAAAGGTGTACCTAGAATAAATTAGATAGTTTTTATCTGTAGCGCAGTTGAAATTTGCATCTGAGATTATTTCACTAAAGTTTTTTCTTGGTGCCATTTGGAACCAGCGAAGACTTCAAAACAGGGAGTTGACTCTAAAATCCAAATGAACTACCTGGTAACCAAACCATTGGTCCCATCAAGTCATTAATGACTTGGGGCAGCTATGGAGAAGCTTAAATGGTAAAGATAAGCATAAATATGTAAAATGACCTGAAGGGTCATTACAATATCCAATATCTACTACTAAAGGGACTTTCACCACTGAAAGTCAACGGACCAAAATAATCTTAAAAGCTCGAAAGGATGAGGTACTGGGCCCGCATGCTCAATGCATGACTTCTCATAAAACCTTAATGGAGAGAAAACATTTGCAAAAGATTTTACCACAAGTATTTCTTTTTCAATTAGCATTCTCATTCTACTTCCAAAATAGCCAACTCAATTAAAAGCTAACTAGCCTCCAACTGAACTGAAAAGGCTGATGCACACACATTTGAATTACATCATGATGATACTATCTCTTTATCCATATAAATCAACAAAGTCTCATCCAAGACAAAAGCAAACCAAGACAGGCTATAAAACTAACTCCAAATCCAAGAATAACCTTCATTTACATTTTTGTACCTATTATTTACTCCAAGAAAGGAGGAAAATCACTTTAGTCTCATCAACACAATTTCATCATGAAGAACTCAAATAACTGAAGCTGATCTGCAGAAAGTCTATAAGGCTAACATGAGAGTAAGCTCATAAGGCTCTATTTGGGCATACAAATCTAAGGTAAAACTACTCATCATTGAATATTCCACTCCAGAATATGTCATCCACTGAGAATGAAGACATAATGAATCTAACTCGAGTATCTAACTCCCTTTGAGTAAATCATCCAAAAGAGCTGAAACTTGAGGTCAAAACTGAAATAACCAATACAAAGGCTATCATCTGAACACTAATCAACTATAATCCAGCCAAAGTCTAGAAGACCGAATAGGAAAACACAGAGTAGGCTCAACCAACCTATAAATGAAATTCAAACTGAAACAAGTGCAAAATGAAGCCTGCACGACAGCTCTACAAGACCAAGCTAAAATCTCAATACAAAAACTGAACCACGCAATCTCAAATATCTAAATCAAAACTAAAAACAAGTAGGCATTAATGCTCCAAATCTATCATACTTCTAAATTGCCATTCCAAGGAGTCAAAATTAAAAATAGGGCCAATAAGGCTATATCAATGTCAACTATGTCAAATTGACTCTAAAATTCAAATCAGGCATAACCGAGATAAATCATACCAAGCCACAGTCTAGAAATATCTAGAGAGAAAAATCACCAAAGGGATGACCACTTACTAATAGCAAAAGCAACCCACTCTATATCAACTAAAGGGAAAGAAACACAGACAAAAAAATAGGAGTCATGCCAAAGGAAAAATCACTAGTTGAAAATGCATATAACTCATTCCATATCTGCTGGAGGGCATGAACTATCCAAATATATTCAAAACTTCTAAAGGCTAAAAACCACACCAGCGAAGGTAAACAATTTGGCTACTCAGAGAAATGAAACTTATACTGGGAACTAGCGAATGTAATACTCCATCTTGGCAAAGAAATAGCCACAAGCTCTTATAATTGAGGAGAATCACTCCACAAGCCTCGCTAGGCCAAATAAATATTGAAATGCGTATTTCCTGAATCCATCCAAGAACAACATCATCAAATAAGAAATACCAATCTCAAAACCAAGGTTAAGGTCGAGACCACCTCCATAATTCCAATAACTTGAGATAAAGAGTTTCTAATTTGCCAACTTTAGAAGTGATCACAGGAAATACCACCATTCTCTAACTTTCAAACTCCGCTAGACAAAACCATATCACAATGAAAAAGGAGTATTTAATCTCCACACTAACAATAAGGCAACTATCATGAGGGAACGATCCCAACATATCTATGAGATATTCATGAAATCTCAATATCAATCAAAATTGCTATTGAACGAAGAAATAGCCACCAATGAAGAATGAACCTCAAAATGACCAGTCTTATAAATTGGTTATATCGGAAAAGATAGCCAAAGCAAAAGATTTCACAACCCAGGAGACATATATAAGAATATTAAACTCAAAAATGAGCAACATAACTAAATTGCTGACTCAAAATCCATAAAAACCATGAAAGATCACTTACCTTTAAACCACACACCCCCTCCCTAAAATCAATCTAATATAGCTAAATAAGAGGGACTACAGTCAACCTCGTTGTGCTAGGGGAAAGAAATCATCAAATCGAGCTACATATACTTAAGCCACCAAATAATATGACAAGAAAATAAAATTCTAACTAGATAACACTAGTCTATATAGCTACCCAGCGAGAATCAAATTTATCGTGTAATAACATCAAGTAACAATATCAAGTAATATCAAAAACCTGACATAGTGGCAGCAATAGCAACAAAAATATCTCTATCAACATACTGAACAGGCGGTACCAAAATTAATATCAATATCATGTACCACTCAAGGGCCACAACAGGGCTAATGTACCAAGATAAATAAGACTCAAACCCAAAACCACACACATAGGTATAAAGTATCAATATATATCTACTCTATCCACTACTTAATGCAATAAACCATAGAGTTGTAACATAATCATGTATTCAACAATAAGACACATAATTATCGATATAAATTCATAAAGGCATACAATCATCAATGGGTATGAAAACCCCGATACACATAATAAATGATAAATGGGAGAAATAAAAACACATCAATTGTGGTAACATCTACAGTCACATGCTTGACGGGCATAGGGAAAATAAATCTTAATGGGTCTAAATTAGACCGACCGACTGAATTATCAATTGAGGCGCCAAGCGCATCATCTCTAACTAAAGATGTCATAATATCTCAAGCTAATCTAACTAAGATAAATAATTGGAATTTTATGTTAGGGGCATACCCTAGACTAGTAATCGATCTTTTTATAGCTGCAGTAATTCTTGAATCATCAAGATGGAGACAAGATAAACTGAGACCAAATGGCTGACCAATCGACGTTGAGATAAATTTACTAAATTATGTCCAAATTTCTGAAATCATAGCCTGTCTTAGGAATTTTAGGTTGGCGGGGATTATAGACTATTTTTAGTTGATAACTTAGCTCTACTAGGGGCATTCTCTGAGCCAGTGTCTCATCACAACATAACCAAACCATGATCCTAGAAAACTTTGAAATAGTGCCCCTCATAATCTAGAACTATCACCATGGCTTGAAGAACCATACGATACTCTACAAGTTTGATGGGGACTCTTCCCAAATCCCGTTGGTTGCCGCTGAGGATCTTTAGCATAGAATCTTTAAAATAGTTCTTGTATCTAAGAAACGTTAATTGGTGTTGTTGTGTTTGAGAGAGGAGATTAACGTGTAAAGTGTTTGAGATATATGGGAAAATAAACCTCCTTGAGGGTTATAGGTCATGGGTTAATGTTATAAGAGGGGAAAAGACTAAAAATCCCTTCAACTGAACTTTACAAAATGTATCACCAGTCTATATGAGTCAACCATATGACTCATATAATGAGGTACAATTTGGATTCTTGACTTGTAAGCTGCACAAAATCTAAAGAGTATCAATAGTCAACATACAAGTGGCACTTATGAATCATATCATCTTCATAAGACTCTTGACCCTATACTCGTACCTTGGATAGAATCTCACCTTTCCTCACACTGATTTAGGTATACCTTACTTTATATAACTCATATGCTTCTTAGTGACTACAAGACGTTGAGTATACCCTAAATAGAATGTCACCCATCTTACACTGTCTTGGGTATTAGTTTAATATACGAGCCATATATTATGCATACAACTGAAGGGTCTAGTCGTATAATGGATAGAAGCTTCCAGAGATGGGGTATTATGATATCTCCCCCTTGAGAACATTTGTCTTGAAATGAGGTTAGCTAAGCTGAGATACTAAGAAAACAAGTCATATACCAAATGCTCATGAACTTAAATATGATTAAACAACTTAGTTTGTGACATGATACCTAGATTGAACAAATTTTATGAATACAAGCAATGACATGAGAATGGTTACAAAGGTTAAACAAATATTGGGAAAGAGTCGATTTAAGAAAAAATTGCTACCTCAAGTTGAGTTTGAATTCATAAAGAAAATATGAGGGTATTTTGCTTGCATATTTGCTTCTTCTTTCCAAGTATCTCCCTTAGTAGACTGATTTCACCATAGAACTTTTAACAAGGGATCCTTTTTTTTCTTTAACTTATGAATCTTAAAGTCAAGGATTCTAATTGGAATCTCTTTATAACAGAGACTTTCTCTAGCATCCACAGTCTCTAAAGGCATAATTGAAGCTGAATCACCAATACACTTATTTATCAAAGAGACATAAAATAATAGATGCATTGATGCCAAGTCTGCAGGCAACTATAGGTCATAAACTACTCTTCCAAAGTGGCTCACAAGCTATATCGGCTAACATAGTGGGGATTGAACTTCCCCTTCTTGGCAAACCCCTTTACCCCTTTCATGGATGAAATTTCAAATACATAATGTCACCAACATCAAACTCAAGATCTCTTTTTCTCACATTGGTATAAAATTTCTAATGTCTCTGAGTTGTTTTAAACCTCTCTCAAATTAAAAAAACTTTCTCCATGCCCTCAACACTAAATATGGCCCCATTAATGCAGCCTCACTTACTTCAAACCAACTAATAGAAGATCTACATCTCCTCCCATAGAAAGATTTAAAAGGGTCCATCTGAACACTGGAGTGATGACTGTTGTTGTAGATAAACTCAATCAATGGTAAGTGGTTATCCCAGCTACCCTTAATGTCAACAACACAGGATTACAACAAGTCCTCTAAGGTATGTATGGTCCTCTCTGTCCGACCATCCATCTGAGGATGAAAAGATGTACTGAGGTGAACTCAAGTACCAAGACCCATCTGAAAAGCTTTCCAAAAGTTAGAGGTAAACTGAGTCCCCCTATCTAATCTAATAGATAGTGAAATCCCATGCAACTTAACCAACTCTTAATCCTATTCTAAATACAAAGTATGAAATAGCAAGAAATTAATGGAATTTTTCATTCTATCAATAATGACCTATATTGAGTCATGCTTGCAATGAGTGCAAGGCAACTCTGTCACAAAATCTATATTCACCACCTCCCACTTCCAAGTGGGGATGCTAAATGCCTGAAGTGTATAGATAAGCCTTTGGTTCCCAACCTTAACTTGCTGACAGTTTGAATACTTAGCCACAAACTCCACAATATCTTTCTTTATGTCGTTTCACTAATTGATTTCTCACAAAGCATAGTAAATGTTAGTGGCTTCATGCTGAAAAGAATACCGCGTACCATGCTCTTCTGCTAAAATTTATTATCTCAAATAATCGACATATGGAATATCTAATCTTTCCTGATAATGAAGCATACCATCTCTTACTTTGGAGAAAGCCTCTACCTTTAAATCTCTAATCACCTTCTTCAACTTGACCGATCTAGGGTCCCTATCTTGCTTTTATTTCACTTCAGCAACCAATGAAGATTCTAAAATATTCTGGACCCATAAATAACCTTTAGTCAAAATAAACCAATCGAACTCCTAACCTTGAAATCTGGTGGATCTCTCAGACTAGCTTATTTTTATCATCCTCAACATGGGAAACACTACCGAAAGATAATCTACTAAGGGCATCCGCCATTACATTGGCCTTGCCCGATTGATACAACACACCTACTGATTCAAATCTATTTGTGTGAACACATACTCTAACCTTTTTTCATCCGTGAACACATTAACATAAACTTCATAGATATAATGCCTTTAAATCTTTAAGGAAAAGACAACAGCTACCATGTTAAGATCAAGGGTCTGATAACTCTTTTTATGGGGTTTAAGTTGTCTAGAGGCATAGGTTATGGCCTTACCTTTCTGCATTAACACACAACTAAGACCAACTCTAAAATCATCATAGTATACTACAAATCCATTTGAACTATCTAGTAACATCAAGACTGGGGCTAAGTTAAGTCTTCAACTCCTAAAAACTCTTCTTGCAGGAACCTAACCACTAAATTTTCACTTTCTTTTAGGTTAATTGAGATATTGGAGAAGCAATAAAAGAGAACCATTCAATAAACCTTCTGTAATAGACAGCTAAACATAAGACATTCTTGATATCTAATAGAGATATGAGTCTATACCATTTTCTCGCTGCTTTGGTTATTTGATGGTCAAGTTGGATGTTATCACAAGAAAATATATGACCAAGGAAGGCTGATAATCTTAACTAAACTTCACACTTACTAAATTTAGTGCATAATTGATGATTTCTAAGGGTCTACAAAATAACACTTAGATGGTCTGCATGATCAGTCTTACTACGAGAATAGACAAGGATGCCATTAATTAAAACTATGATGAATATGTCTAACTATTATTTGAACACTCTATTAATCAAGTCCATGAAAGATGCAGGGGCACTTGTTAGTCCAACAAACATAACTAGGAATTTAAAGTTACCATATTGAGTTCTGAAGGCAATCTTTGGATTGTCACATTCTCTAAATTTAAGCTGATGATAGCTGGCCCTAAGTTCTTTTTTAGAGTAATAAATTGCACCCTAAAGTTGGTCAAAAAAGTCACTGATTCTAGGAAGAGGATACGTATTCTTAATTGTGACTTTGTTTAACTGATGGTAATCGATGCACATCCTAAAAGAACCATCTTTCTTGTGCATGACTAGAACTAGGGCACCCCATGGAGAAATATTAGGCTTGAAGAAACCTTGTCTTAGAGATCTTTCAACTGGTCTTTTAATTCCTTAATCTCTGATAGAGCCATTCTATAAGGTGAAATAGAGATAGGTTAGGGATCTAGGAAGAGATCTATTCCAAAGTCAATTTTCTTTCTAGGAGGAACTCTAGGAAGGTCTTTAGGAAACACGTCAGGAAATTTATTTACTACCAGAACTGACTCAACGATTAGAGTTTTGGAATTTGAGTCCTTGAAGTGGATGAGATGGTAAATACACCCCTTGGAGATCATCTTTCCAGACTTATAATAGGAAACCCTTAAGCACTGAAGTACTACCCTTCAATTCAATAACTGGATAATCAGGAAACTAGAACTGGATAATTCTATTTTTCCAATTCATTATGGTGTAGCATTAGTAGAGCCAATCCATGCTGAGAATGACATCAAAATCAATCATCTCTAACTTCACAAGGTCAACTAAAGTAACTCTTTGAGGCATTGACACCGAGAAATTTCTATATACCCATCTGCCTATAAGGGACTTACTCACTGGGGTAGACACTAAAAACTAATCTACTAATGTTTTATGACTGACACTAAAGTCTACAGTTATATAAGAAATCACAAAAGAAAGTGAAGCTCTAAGGTTTACCAAGTCATAAACTTGGATATGCAAAATTTGCAACATATAAGTAACCATATCAGGAGAAATATCCAGCTCATGATGAGTCTGGAGAGCATACATTCTATTTTAGCATTACCCACTAGTGGTAGTATAAGTGGCACTCTGCTGAATCGAGAGACCTTCTATTGTTACAAAAGAATTAATCTAGCCCTGCTAGCAATTATTTCTACCTCTCTATATGCCCATAAATAACTCTCTTACCCTGTGGCCTAATTTTCCATACCTAAAACATATATCACTGCCTACCCTACACTTTCACTGATGATTCTTACTAAATTTCTTGCAAAGCAGGTTAGTTCGTCCACTATTTACACTACCCTGGGACTTAAAGCCTGGCACTCTATCCCAGTTATCTTGCTTGAACTTTTGCAATGGCATAATTTTTGAAGATAGAGCTGGGGCTAAAGATTGTTGATAGAAGTAGGATTGGTTACAACTTTCAAACCTTGGCTATGAAAAATTAAAACTACCCATTCTAGCCCTCTTATTTTCTCTCTCTTTCTCTTTAAGTTTCTCTTCCTCAATCTGCTAAGCTTGAACTATAAGTTAAGACAGGTTCATCTCTTTAATCAATATGGAGGTCCTACACTCCTTGACCACACTATCAGATATACCAGATATGAACATACTCATCCTAGAACTATTGTCAGCCACCATAGTAGAAGCATACCTTGCCAACTAAGTAAAACTTAAGCAGGTAATCTTTCATGCTCTTACTACCCTTCTTCAAGTTTAGGAACTCTTGAACCTTATCTACCCTCTACTCTAAGGGAAAGAACCTATCAAAAGAAGTTGTGGTAAACACCTCTCACTCTATAGGCTTTTATTTTATACATTGTCTTTCTTCAACTATTTAAACCAGGTGTACGCTATACCCATAACTAATTTACAACTAAGTTTGCACTCCTACGAGTGAAATCCCAAATTCTAGTTGTAACTGTATTTTCTACTAGATTGGCTAGGCCAATAGCCTTCTAGTTGTTCTGAGTGTCTATATAATGGGCTAAGGTCATGAAAGTGGCCGTAAAATCTATGAATCTAAAGGATGAACTGACCTAGTTTTAAGTTCAAACATTTTGATCTTAAAATGGAACAAAATATTGAGATGCTTGCTTGACTTATTTTAAGCTAGTAGGTGAATCACCTACTTTGACCTTTTGACCAACTTAAAAAGTAAGTAGGTTCATCACCTATTAAGAATCCCTTGAACATCTTATTGGGACAAATACACTACCACCTACTCAAGTTAATTCTGGCCCAAATTAAATAACAGAAAAGGAGGACAATGGGCAGCCAAGGCCTAATAGTTTTAAATCCACAAAGGCCCAATATAATAGGCAAGTAGGTGCATCACCTACTTGATAAATTATGGCCCAAAAATGACAAAGAAATTCGTCCAAGAGAAGCACTTTTTAAAGGGATTAAAACCAGCCCTTATAGCTTATTTTAACTAGCAAAAAAAATAGCTGTCAAGATTATCTCTCTTGTTCTCTCTTAGCTATGCAGCATACCTAAAATTCCACTAGGTTTCCTTGGAAACCTTCCTTCCAAGTTAAAGGTAAGTGAAAAAATCATGAGCACATCTTAATAATATTATAAGGATTATGTTCTCTATGATTAAACTATAAGATATCCCTTTTTAAGTTAGGTAGTCCCTTTATCCTTGATTATTAAGAGATTTTTATCTTCACTTTTGGTTTATGAGCAAGGGGATCAAGCTATTGAAGAGATATACATTAAGGGAATAAACTATCACTGAAATTAAGGTATGGCTACTGTCCATTTTTTTCCTTTTTCTATATACGTGTGTTGGTTGAGGATTGTGTATCTGTTGTTGTTAAGAACTTAAGGAATGGTGAGTTCAATTTATGATTGCCATATTAAGGGGTATTTGGGGATGTTTGGGATCTATTTTATGCATGTATGTTGGGGTCTTCTTGGTTGACGTTGGGGGAATGGTGTGAATAATTTCCATTGAAAGGTGGAAAAAGAGTATAATGGTACACCACCAAATTGAATGTCGCATAAGTTTACTGCCCATATCACTTGATATACTATTTTGAGATTTCAATAAAGATGAAACTGTTAAGGGGATCTTATAAAAATTTACATCACGTGTGAATTTAATTGGAGAAGAACGAGGTTGAGAGAACACCCTTGGATTAGTTGATTGTGGATTACTGCTCGGTTACTATTTTAGTAAGTTTAAATGGAGTAAATATGTTAATTAGCTACTAATACTAGTCTTATTCTATTGTAGATTAGTAATCTAAAAGGAAAAACATTAAGTGAAATGGTGATCAGTTGTGCAGCAAGGTATATATGGTTCATCGATCCTACTCTTTGGCATGAATCTAACTCCTTTGTTACAAATTAAGCTTCCTAAGCATTCTTCCTTTCAAGTTATACATAACTACAACGTATAACCCCCAAGGTCGTTAACAACCTTATTCTAACTTCTTAGGTAGTTAAAGTACCTAAAGATGTGTCTATTACTAGATCTGTCCATTTCCTTTCTAAATACTAGTATGATATGGGTTCTTTTAGAAATAAGCCTTACGAGTTATTCTCTTAGTTAACATAACCCATGATGAAAGCTAAGATTCTATGTTTTATATTTTTATTATTGTTGTATTCGACCTCATTGCTACTGCATCTAGTGCATTTTTGCACACCTATTGCTACTGGTCCAAAGTTCTACATCTCATACATGACCACCCAAACAACAACTTTAAAGATGAAAAGAATAATCTGAAGTGAGTCTATATATTTTGGGTGGTATCCTAGGGGTGGAAGAAACTCCTAGCATAGGTCGATCCCAATATTACGGGTCATATCCCAGAGAAAAAAAACAAAGCCTAGCATAGGTCGATCCCGATTTGTGTACTTATGAGGAACATATCCTAGGGGTTAAAATGCCTAGCATGGTTCATCCTCTTTTACCACTGATCAGCTGGTCAGTTGTATTATACCTTATAATCTTATAAAGTAAAGAAGAATAAAGCAAAGTAAAGGATGTAATGTACATGATCCCATAAGCATAAGAAAAGTTAGTATTCTATACTTATCTTTATAGTTATATATTAATAACTGATTTTATGGAGATCTTGTCTTATTTATAGTCACCTCATGTCGTACATACTCAGTACACTCTTTGTGTTGACACCCTTTATAGGGGACGCTATGTTTCATGCTGCAGATACAGGTACTCTAGCTAGTAGACCACCCTAGTAGGAGCACAGCACATCCAGTTGCTATTGGTGAGCTCCAAGTTGACTTTGAGATTTTTGAGTCTGTTATATATTTTGGTATTGTGTAGTAGTTAGGAGCAAGTCGGGGGTTTGTCCCAACCTTAACTAAGTGTCCATGTGTTTTTTAGAGGCTTTCAAACTATGTGAAGTTAAGTGTGGTAGTATTGCGTTCTTTTAAAGTTGTGGCCCCAATGGCCAAGTCTTGTATATGTAGGTTTGTACTTTCTTACGTGGTTTGTTTTATCAATGCATCATATCCATACTAGAAGAAGCTTTGAATTCCATAATTACATGCATGAAAAGTACATGGTTAAGAGTTGGTTCTCCAAAAACGGATGCCTGTCTGCCCCAACGGAATTTAAGGCGTGACAAAACTGGTGAGAGACATGATCGTAAAGGGGATATTCTTGAACATGTGGTGGTGCGAGTGAATCCCTATTCCTACTTCTGTTGTTCCTTCTGGTAGCCATTATCTATAAATAGAATGAAGGACGAGCTAGAAAAAGGAATTCAATAGAGCTTATGCTCTTTTACATGATATAAATATTGAATGAAAAGAAACTTTCATAAAATATCTCATAGACTTTGGTCCATAAGTGTGGCGTGCTTCGCACCCATGCATAAGGTTCTACTCAACACTAATTTCAGACACCCTAGGATACTTTAAAACCTTATGCTCTAATACCAAGTTTTGTCCTGACCTAAGGTTACCCCTGATCTTAGTAAAGGTGCTTACGTCTATAAATGACCAGTATGTAAACTATGATCTGGTACCTGTTGAGAGAACTAAATAATATAATACTAAAAACCATATGTGCAGAACATAACTGATGAAATATTGTAATCAAAATATTTGAATGAATTCGAATGTATCTGAATTGACTAAATAAACTAAAACTGAATAAATGTCTATCTTGTCAAAAATAACTGATAAAAATTAAAAATAAACTGATTGTCTAGCCGTGTGAAAGACTCTAAGAATCATAAAGAGTTGATGGGGTAGACCCCCAACTAACTTCGATTGACTAAACTTAAATAGATACTGAAATAATGGTAAATCATGTCATCTCCTCGATGGAAGAAAACTCACCACTACTGTTGTTGGGTGGTGCTGGACTGTCTAAGAATGGTTGGGAAACTGAGCATCTGAAACTATGTCATAAGAAAACATAGCGCAAGAGAAGAGTATGCGATCAGTACTTTGAATGTATTAGTACGTGAGATAAGGAATAATTGAAAAACATAATATATATATGTATACTAAAACAATCTGAATTCTGGATCTATACACTTAGTCATCCAAACCTAAATTGATCTATACTAAAGAGTACACTAAGACTACGGGAGCTGACTACAATTGATATGTCCCAAATTGGGCTATTATTATTCAACTTATAACCTAGTTGGAAAGGTATTGGTACCTTTCCAGGGGTACCAACACATGACTAATGATATGGATCTATAAGGCTGATGTACCAAAGGACGAGGGTGTAAGCCTAACTGGCAGAGGACCCCTCATAATCTATGGTGGCACCGTATGTCTAGAACTTAGGGATTGCTACTAATGAATCATCTAACTAACACGGAAGTCATCATCCTTGCATTCACTCAGCTTTAAGTGTTACTCCTAACTGAATGACACTGGTGTTATTATTTGTTTAACATGACATGGTACTATACTGTAAGTGCTCACCATGAACATGATATTCTAAATTTGATTGTAAAAAACCTATGGTATCACTAACTTGTTACTTAAAAAACAAAAATCATAAAAGGACACCTAGGTATTGGGTGTTCGTAACCCGCCAACAATAAATGACTACAAAAAATTTAGTAATAACATTTAAACAATGATAAGAGATCATAATTAAAAGACTTAAAAGATAGTAAATTCCAATAACTGTTTAAATGGAAGTATTTTAAGCATGGGAAGACAACATATTTACATGGTTTAATTTATAAATTTATGAATTGTCATGAATTCAAGGATTAATACATGGAATACTGGAATTCAAAACATAAAATAACTTAAATAACAAGGAAACACATGTTGGCATGGCTAGAATTTAATTTACGAAGAAGTTCATGGATTAACTTCAAAAATTTCATGGATAATTTCATAAAATAGGATATAATTCAAGCTTTTAAACTAAGAGAGGATTTTTAGGATCAATGGGTGGAAGGAACCCATTAATGAATGCCCCACATACCTATAGTTGATGTTGTAGGAAAGAATCCTTATAATTGTTCTTTCCTCTAAGAAACCCTAATTATTTTTCTTGAGTATGTGAGAGGATATTAACATGTTAAGTGTTTGAGATTTAGGGGAAAATAATCCTCCTTCAGGGTTATAGGTCGTGGGTTGAAGTTATAAGAGGGGAAAATAACTAAAGAGCCTTTTAACTAAATTTTGCATAATTTGTCTTCAGTCCATATGAGTCAACCATATGAATATTATAATGAGGTATGACTGTCTTTTTTACTCATAAGTTGTATAGAATCTAAGAGAGTATACACTGGTCAACATACGAGTGGACTCACAACTCGTATCTTATTCATACGACTCTTGACCCTATACTTATACCTTGGATATAATCTTTTTTGTCCTCACACTAACTTGTTTACAACTTACTTCATATGACTCGTATGTTTTTTAATGATTTCAAGAGGTTGAGTCATACCCTAAACAAAACATCACCCATCTTGTACTATCTTGGGTACAAGTTTGATGCATTTGTTGTGAATATGACTCAAGGGTCTAGTCGTATGATGGAAAGAAGATTCCAAAGATGGGGTATTATAGATATGATATATATGGATTGTATACGGATTGAAGAACCCTCCATGATTCCTACGTCTTGTAGCTTTAGCTCCATAGGTGTATACGGAGACTGTGCAATGATCTCAGAGGTTATGCGACAATTCTTATGCTACATCATAGTCATCATTGTAATTATTATTGTATTAACTTTATTACACTTGTTATGTGATTTTATATTCTATTTGCATTGTTACCTACCAATTATTCTATCTTTCCTTACTTGTACTTGATGTTCCGTATATGTTTTCTTGTTTCATTACTTATATGTAGTATAAATGTATAGTTGTATTTTTTGAGGATCTTTTTCTGTGTTATATATGAATATTATAGAATCATTAGTGCCATCGGTATTGACAACCATTGTGGATACTTTTTAATTTGAGGTGACGTGCCCTTAGTTTATATTATTTATGTTTTATTTTCTGCTTTGCTCAGTTGGCCTACTGAGTACAAGTGAACCACACTCACTCCTACTG
Organism: Capsicum baccatum var. pendulum; assembly: GCA_030864225.1. Taxonomy (NCBI): domain Eukaryota; kingdom Viridiplantae; phylum Streptophyta; class Magnoliopsida; order Solanales; family Solanaceae; genus Capsicum; species Capsicum baccatum. Next base: position 164,491,029 of record CM061558.1, on the reverse strand, counting down.
TACCCTTTGGTAAAGATATAGGTTTGGGTGCACCTCACGATGTTTGATTTTAAGAGTCATTTGGAGCTTTTCAAGGTAGTAGTTGATTTTAGATATCCAAAATCTACTTGTATTTTTCCTTATTAGACTATGTCTTGATTGTGTTTTATAGATAGAGTGATATCTTATTTAGGATGTCTATTCTATTTGACTTTTAGTTTTATTAGTTGTGTTCTTCTACCATGACACCATGTTTTTGGAATTTTTATTATTGAGTATGTTTCTTTTCGTATTTGTTAGAATTGTATGGTTTGGCCTCATTCTTGAAGCCTTGCCTTGGGTTCATTTTTAACTTTTCCCCCTTATGTATTGGTTTGGATGAGGCTTACCTGTCAAGGTTTGTTGCGACAAGTGCCATTATAACCCTTGGATTTTTTGTCGTGACGTTCATAGATTCAGCTAATTCATACTATAACTGTGACATTATTATAGATATGGGATGAGATTTAGGAATTAGAGGTATGATTGGTATATTTAATATTATTTGGACTATTTAGGCTATATTAGAATTGTAAAATAGGTGCAATTGACTTAATTAGCTATGTTTTGGTAGAATGGCTATCTTAGGACCAATTACGTCTTATTTAACACCTAGAAGTGAATTTAGATATCTTAACCTAGTTTGTGGAAGAATATGCCTTAACATGGATTTTGAGGATTAAAAGTTGGCCCCTCCAGTCCTCCTTAGTCTAAGATGCATGTTAGGTCTTGTAGAATTCTATACACATATAGATTTGATACATGATATTAATGATTTTTTGGTACTTGTGTGTTGGTTCTAATTCCGAACAAAATCTAGTGGTTTATCATTTTTGAGTTTTGATTCAAGTTCGGCAATTGATGATGATATTGATGACATGAGTTTTGATTGAAGTCTCGCAAATGACGATGATGCTATTGAGTTTTGGTTTTAGTTCGGCAATGACATCAGTTTATATATCATATGAAATAGTATGGATTGATTCATGGTTATGGCTTGATATTTGGTAAATTTATGGAACTTTGGCATTTACTTTCCTTTGATTGAACCCTTCGAGCTTATGGGGGCCCACATTGGGTTATTTATTTTTCCATACTTATTGGCTTATGGGAGTTAGTATTATTGTATAAATTATGCTTTCTTCCATATTTTGTATGTTCTGATTATTTATTTACATTATCGGAGCTTATATCCAGGTTTTCCCTTTTACCTTGACTTAGCTTATTTATATTGTATCTTTATCATATTTAAATCATGATTTGGCTTAGGCAGATGATGATGCCTACTAAGTTCCCATGCTTTTGGTACTCATACTACACTTAACTTTTTGGTGTAGATCTGAGTACTAGTGGCCTCTACAGATGTGATGATTGTGATGAGTTGATTTGTAAGATAGGGTGAGATCTCAGATTTGGAGTTTCCCCTATTTCCTTCTATTATCTATTTCTAGTCTTTCATTATTCAAGATAGATTTGTATTTGAATATTTCAGTACTTATGTTCCTTTGTTAGTAGCTCTTGTAGTGATACTACTAAGTCATGGAATAATTATTGATATTTTATCTATCTTTAAGACTATCATTATTGACTTATTTTTTATAAATCTTAAATTTTTTATTTCCAGCTCTCTGGCCATTTTGCACCAAAATTAGCCCATTGCTTAAGTTTTGCGCTACAATTGGCTTACCTACTAGTGGGATAAAGTAGGTTCCATCATGATGCGTGAATCTGGCCATGACAAATTGGTATCAAGGCCCAGGTTTACCATTATTTTTGGTGAAAGAGAAAGTGTCAAGTAGAGTCCCACAAATTAGAGTAATGATATATGTTTCTTATCTTTTGAAGGCTATAGGATATTTTTTAGGAGTTCTTCACTTCTTTTACTGATTTCTTGCTGTGAGTCTGAGTTGGTTTCTATAGATTTCTTTTATTTTACTTTTTCACAGATGTCCTGGACACCTACACTAGATGAGGATCTTGAGTCTAAGCCTAGGGATCCTATTATTATTCGTAGATGACCTAGGGTTCGTGTATAACCTAATTATGTATCCCCAGCTAGGGACCAGGATAGAAGGCCTTCACCAAACCCTATTCCTAGTCCAAGCTAGAGATTCTTTTGCCCTAGGTAGCGGTAGGCCAGGGACTAACCCAGGATCAATCGGGGTTTATTTACTCTTTAGTTCTTAGGAAGTATTAGTTCATCTCTTGGGAATGGTTGGTGGTACACTTTATGATGGTAAACAGTCTATGGATTATTGTGGTGCTGAGGAGGGGGTGCATTCTATAGCTATAGCTCTAAAACTTAAGGTCCCTCTTGCACTGGTGGTTGATCTTCTAGTACTTTCCCATCCTAGTTTGTCTATTGAGGAGTAGAATATATTAGGTAGGTTTTTTAGATTGACTCCTCCTAGGTTTTTTTATACACCGAGTAAGGATTCTTATGAGTTCTTGATTGCTTGTGAGGATAGGCTCCATAATTTAGGCATAGTTAAGACTCGTGGTATGGATTACAATACTTTTTAGTTAGACCTGACAACTCGACATTAGTGAAGAGGTCATCCTGATTCCAGGCCAATTGGATCTCCCCTACAGACATGGACTGAATTCTATGAGATCTTTTTGGAGAAGTATATGTCTCATAGTCTGACGAATTGTTTAACGGAATATCTCTCATGGTTAGAGTAGGGCTCCATGACAATTGTGGAGTATGAGGCTTATGAGTTGACTAGGCATACTATTTCTATTCTTACTACTAATTATGAGAGGGTTCATTGTTTTGTTCAGAGATTGAGACTTTCTCTTTGCATGCTTATGCATAGGCTGGTTTCTATGGGTAGACCTTTTGCTAAGATTTATGATTATGCTTAGGATATAAAGGAAATGTATCATGAGGCCCAAGGGGCAACAATAAGAGTCTACGATATTAGCATAGTTTTAGTCAGAGCCGTAGTAGCTCAAGATTTAGAAGCAGTAATTCTCAAGGTAGGGGCCCTCTACCTTAGTTGTATCTATATTTGGGTTAGTCTAGTAGGCTTATTCAGGCTGTAATTTAGATTAAAAATAGGCCATCCTAGTTTCAAAAATCATCCTTCTATTATTGTAGTCATATTGGTTATGAGTCATATTGGAAATTTTAGGTTAGCCAGATCTTCTGGTTTCAGTAAAACACTTGAGTTATATTATTCTTGTTGGGCTTTTTTCCACTACTTGAGAGAATGCCAAGCTTGGAATGATAGTTCATTCAGCTCAGGGTTTTTCACTAATTAAGGCAGTGTATCCCCCATTTAGAGGTAGTATGCATGGTCATTAAGGTGATCCTCATAGTGCTCGTCGAGGTTCTCAAGCTGGTAGGATAGGATGTCAGTTAGGATCCCATCCAGATGACGAGCATGGTTAGTTGTGTGTTGTGCCTGCTAGTCCTAAGCCTGAATCTTTAGATTGATATTATTATTAGTATGATATTGGTGTTCCATTAGTTGTCTTTTGCTTTATTTTATCTGGGATCCACTAATTCTTATATGTCTTAATATAAGGCCCTGCGATTAAAGTTGTATTTGGATTCATTATTTGTGACATTTTGTGTATTGATTGTTGTGGGTGATTCTTTAGTAGTGCATTATATTTATAGATCATGTGTTGTGACTGTTTAGTTTGATGCTTAAACTTATCGTATTGGGTTAGACATGGTGGATTTTGATATGATTCTAAGCAAGGATTGGTTATCCCAGTATCATGCGGTCTTGAATTAGCTTGTAATGATAGTTACCCTAGCCATGCCAGACATACCCCCAGTTATGTGTAAGGGAGCTATTAGCTATAAATGAATTAGGATTACTTATTATATTTGGGATGGGAGACTTATTTCAAGGGTTTGTGAGTGTTATGTAGCTTATATTTGTGAGGTTAGTATAGAGAGTCCATCCCTTAACTCTGTTCTTGTAGTTCATGAGTTTCCTGAAATATTTTCTATCATTCTACCTAGTGTTTCTCATAAGAGCGATATTGATTTTGTTATTGATATTGAGTTTTGCACCATCCTAATTTCTATGGCACCTTACATTATGGATCCTACCGATCTTAGGGAGCTAAGTTCTAATCTTTAAGATCTTATTGGTACGGGTTTTATTTAATCTAGTATGTCTCCTTTGGGAGCTATTGTATTGTTCTTGAAGAAGAAGGATGGTTTCATGCATTTGTGTATTAATTAAGGCAGCTTAATAAGGTTACGATAAGGAACCGATATCCTATGCCTCACATTGATGATTTGTTTGATTAGATTTAGGGTGCAATAATGTTTTCTAATATTTACTTGAGTTTCTATTACGATCAATTGAGGATTCAATCTGAGGATATACCGAAGGTAGTTTTAAAGGCTTAAAAAGATCATATGAGTTCATAGTAATGTCTTTTGGGTTGACCAATGCCCTAGCTGCATTTATGCATTTTATGAACCCGATGTTCAGGACTTATTCGGATTCCTTCATGATTGGATTCATTGAAGACATCCCTATGTATTCGAGAAGTAGAGAGGAGCCTTTGCAACATCTGAGGATTGTGCTCCTGACTTTAAAAGATAATGGTCTTTTTCCCTACTTCTCACAGTGTGCATTTTGTCTTGAGTTAGTGACATTCCTTTGGCATGTGGTGTCTCTGAGGAGTGGGAGTTGAGCTATGGGACCCCAAAAGCTTTCATACTTTAGCTCTTATTTTGGCTCTTTCATTTGGGGCGAGGGATTCACTATATATTGTGATACTTTTGGTTTTGGTTTGGGATGGGTGTTGATGAAATGAGATCAAGTTATTGCTTATGTGTTGAGGCAGCTGAAGGTACACGACCACACTTTCCCCACTCAAGATCTAGAGTTTGCAGAGGTAGTTTTTGCCCTTAAGATTTTGTGACATTATCTTACTGGCATGCATTAGGGAATTTTCATAGTTCATGTAGTGTTAAGCATCTTATGACCTAGAGGGAGCTTAATTCCTGGCAATGTAGATGGATGGAGTTTCAGAAGGATTATTACGTCTCTATTTTATATAATTCGAGCAAGGCAAACATAGTAATAGACGCCTTAAGTCGGAAGATTGAGTATGGGTAGTTTGGCTTCTATCTTAGTTTCTCAGAGATTATTGGCAAGGAACGTCTAGTATTTTGCCAACTTGATGGTATGACTATATATTTTAGAGCCCAGGAGAATTCTTGTTAGTATCGAGAAGGGGCCTACTTTATTAGAATAGATTTCGAGTCGGCAGTTTGAGGATATGAGAATTGAATTATCCATGATCAGGTCTTTAGAGGTAAGTCCAAGAGGGCTACAATAGATTTTGAGGTTGTTTTAGGATTTGATAGCTATATTAGTGTTCCAAGGGTCAGACACTTGATTCAGACTATTCTACATTAGTCTCACACCTCTAGATATTCCATTCACCCAGGTACAACTAAGGTGTATAGAGATTTAAGGCAACATAATTAGTTGAGTAGTATAAAGAGAGATGTGGTGGACTTTGTAGATCATTACCTATGTTGTCATCTAGTGAAGTACGAGCATCAGAGACCAGGTGGCTTGATTTAGAGGTTGCCCATTCTCGAACGGATGTGTGAGAGGATTACCATGGACTTTTTAAGTGGTTTGCCTCGCACCTCCTTTGGTTCTTTGCGCCATTGTGAACTGATTGACCAAATCAACATATTTTATTCCTATTAAAATGTCCTTCAGTGTCGAGAGGTTAGCCTGTATATATGTTCATGAGATAGTCCATTTGCACAGTATTCTTGATGCACCGTGTAAACACGACACTTTTGATTCTTAAAATAATGAATTTATTCTTGGACTTAGGTTGTTTTAGTATATATGAGGTAGTTCTGTGGTTGTTATAGGTAGAACAGGAAAATAATAGGGTTGGAATGAAATTGGAAGAAAAAGACTTGAAAATATGAAGTTTGGAGATGATACGAGTCTTTTTACTAGTCATACGAAAATCATACGTTTCGTAGGATGAATCGTAAGCTCAGAAGAAAAAACATCCAAACAATAAAGATAAGTAAAGAAAAGATATGACTGGAGCATACGAGTCAAAAGATAAGAATACGGGTCGTGTCAAGAAACTATAAAGAGAACAAAACCTCAAGTTGCCATTCAGAGTTGAGGTCACAGAAGAAGACAAGTCAAAAGTCTGAGTTTAGAAGCCAGAAGGAACATAGTCCTAGTGATCGTCTTTTATTGTTTACAAACTCAATGTATTCCAGATTTGGTTACTATTTACTTATTACTTCCAAATTCCCCCATTTAGGTTTCGACACTATTCATGAATTTTGTCAAGTTAAGCCATTGTTCAACGTTTTCACTATGGGTTCGACCACAACCTAGTTGGTTCACTATATTTGGCATCAACCGCAACATACTTCTTTGGAGGTTAGTTTTGGGCAACAAAAAATTTTAGCTTCGTTTTCGGGGAAGACAATATAAGTAGTTAATTGAATTGGTGAAGTTTGTGGGTTTATGGTTATGTATGTCAAACACTAGGAGAAGAGGCAATCCTTTACTCCCTTTGATCCAGAGCCTGAAAGAATTTTTCAAACACCGCGAAGGATGTCAGGAGAAGTTCATAATGGTGTTCATGTTGGGGTTAAAGATCCCCATCTTGTGCCTCCTCGCCCACTTAATGATCCACAGAATGTTGTTAATAGATAGAGTGAGAAATTATTAGTTGTTGAAAAAGATAGAATGGCTGAGGAAGCAAGGTTATCTTAATAGGCTAGGGTATCCAAGAAAGCAGTGCTAGCCAGGTCTAGACAGGTGGCCGAGCCTCAAGATAGTGTTCAAAGAGGTAGATCTCTAATGATTTCTTCATATCAGCATGTTCAGCCATATGACAAAGATGAGGATTTGAGATATGTCGAACCTACTAAGACAGGAGCGTTCCTCCTACTCTACCCCCTAATGTTAAATTTGACATTAGTAGTGCAATGATCAAATTGCTAAACTTGAAGGGTGCCTTTTTGGGATAAATAACTAATGATGCAAAAGTGCATCTTGCTAATTTTACTGGGATCTACACATCGTATGCTATTCTTGGGATGAATCAGGAAGCTTTGAGATTAAGGTTGTTCCTATTTTCCCTAACTGGGGAAGCATCACTATGGTTAGGAGAACTTGTAAGAGGTTAAATCACTAAATGACATGAGTTATGGCGATAGTTTTTGACCAAGTTTCTCCCCACTACAAGGATGCTAAAGTTTAAAGATGAAATCTACAATTTCAGATAGTTACATGAAGAATCCATGTGTAAGGCATTGTTTAGATTCAAGAAAAAACTGAGCATGGTACGTAATAATAGAATCACAGGGTCCAACTTGTTAGAAATCTTCTACAAATCTATGAATATCATTTCTAGATCAATGGAAGATACAATTATGGGAGGTGCATTTATGCTTTTATGGTGGGATACTGTGCAGGATGTGCTTGATGATATTTCGGTGACTAATACAGATTGGCCTACTAGAGATGCTGAGCAGTGTGTAGGTATATATGCTATTAGAGTAGCTAATGATTATGGAGTTAGTCAATGATTTGGTAGTGCAAGAGGTTGCCCAACTTTGGACAGATATTGGTCTACTTAGAAAAGATTTTGCAATGATGAGACATGAAAAAATGAATGCAGTTGGGGCATAGGGATCTATTTCTAGGATTGTTAAGACTAAGTATGAAGAAGAACCTGGTGCAGAAATTCACCAAAATCCTCAGAGTTCGAGAGAAAAACTCCAAGATTAGACAAACGATGAATGTCTTTTACCATCTCCCACCTATCATCATCCACATGAGCTAAACGCCTAATGGACAACCTGTTAAGAGTATCAGAAACTATGTTAGCTTTAATTGGATGGTAATGGAGACTCATATTGTAGTCCTTCTGCAACTAGATTCATCTCCCCTACTAGAGATTCAACTCCTTTTTAGTAAACACATACTGAAGGCTCTTATGGTCAGAAAAGAAGTCAACATTAACTCCATAGAGATTGTGACGACAAACCTTCAATGCAAACACCACAACTAACAACTCTAAGCCATTAGTAAGGTAGTTCTTCTCATGAAATTTCAATTGCCTAGAAGCATAGGCCACCACCCTACCATGCTTCATTAATACACAACCAAGCCCAATGCGAGAAGCATCACAATACACTACAAAACCATCATTACCCTTAGGCATGGTCAAAACTTGAGCCGAAGTCAATTTATTATTCAACTTCTCAAAACTACCCTCACATGCATCCTACCACAAGAAGTTGACCTTCTTCTAGGCCAAGTTAGTCAACGGAGCAGCTATCATAAAAAAAAAATTAAACAAATATCCTATAGTAACCGTCTAGACCCAAGAAGCTCCGATAATTGGTTATAGTTACAGGTCTAGGACACTTCTTAACCGACACAACCTTCTGTGGATCTACCATGATCCATTCACTAGATATAACATGGCCAAGGAAAGTCATAGCCTTCAACCAAAACTCACACTTAGAGAACTTGGAATACAAAGGATGATCCTTAAAGGTTCCCAACACAGTATGGAGGTGATCGATATGATCTGCCTTACTCTTAGAATAGACGAAGATGTCATCAATGAAGTCAATAACAAATAAATCCAGGAATAGATGGAAGACCATATTCATCAAATCACTGAATTTTGCGGGGTTATTGGCTAACCCAAAGACATGACTAGGAAGACCATACCGAGCCCTAAAGGCAGTCTTAGGGGTATATATTTCCCTAATCTTGAGCTAATAATAAATCAGCCTAAGATCAATAATAGAGAAATACATCGCACTTTGAAGCTGATCAAACAAGTCATCGATCCTAGAAAGAGGATACTTATTTTTTATGGTAATCTTGTTCAACTGATGATAATCAATGCACATTTGAAGGGAACCATCCTTTTTACACACAAAACAACATGGAAGCACCCCAAGGAGACACACTATGATAGATAAAGCCTTTACCTAAGAGTTCCTACAATTGCTCCTGAAGATCGTTCAACTCCGTCGGAGCTATTCTATAAGTAGGGATGGAAATTGGATGAGTGTCTGAAACAAGATCAATCCAAAAATCAATTTCCCTATTTTGAAGAAAACCAGGAAAGTTATCAAGAAAGACCTCGGGAAACTCATTAACCATGGGAACAAACTCTAGAGAAGGACCTTCCTAGTTAGAATCCTTAACTCAGACCAAATGATACAAATACTCTTTAGAAATCATCTTTCGGGCACTAAGATTGAGATAAACCTCCCCATAGGCACTAAAGAACCCCTTCCCATATAATGACCGGCTCATTAGGGAATTTGAACATAACCTCATAGGTTCGGTAATCTAAGAAAGCATAGCACGAATGCAACCAATCCATCCCCTAAATAACATCAGAATAAACCATGTCCAATTCTATCAAATCTACAAGGATTTCTCTATAACTAACAGATACCACACACCCCTATAGACTCTTTTAACATCCACAGAGTCTCCTACCAAGATAGAAATAGATAAAGGAACCAATAGACACTCCGGATCAAAAACAAAATGCACAGCCATACATGGGGTCTCATAAGATAGAGAGGACCCTGGATATAGTAAATAATAGACATCACGGGAGGAAATTTTTAATGAACCCGTAACAACATCTTCAGATGCCTCGGTCTCCTGGCAAGTAGCAAGTGAATATAACCAATTTGGGATATTTTTGGTACTAGAAAAAAAGTACAAGTAGAAGCAGCACCCTTCATTGCAAGAGTAGATGAAATAGAAATAGGGGCCTTATTGGCCCAAGAAGCCACTAGACCGGGGCACTCTCACTGCCCGTGCCTAATCTAACTATATCTTAAACAATGGTTCCTCTCCTTTTCATACTAGCCACGATGATGCTAACTACAACAACTATAAGGAGCATAGGATGGACCCGAATAAGCCACACTAGCCTGAGATTGGTCCCCTTGTGCACAGAACCCACCATCAAATTGAGATCGACGATCATCTGATGGCTTCAGGTAAGGATTACTAGACGAGGAGCATAAATCAGAACTTCTCTACTTCTTTCTTAGCCACTTACTACTATTTGTACAACTTTGATCAAAAGGCATAAATTTTTTCCCATACCTTTCACTAAACTCAACTTGTTTTTTTTTCTATTCCTCTATTTTTGGCATATACAAAAATAATCTAGAGATGTCCATCTCTTTGATCAACAAAGTCTCTTTTCTCTCAAGGACTAACTCATGAGAAAATCTTGAAGCAAACTTATGCATTCTAGCCCTCATGATAGAAACCATCTCAGGAACATACCTAGACAACTGATAGGCCGCAAACTCCACCCCAAAGGAGTTCATAAATACACTAGAGAAATCATGCCCCAAAGATGACTTCTTAACATCATCTTTTGCCTATTTCCATTATTTGTACCATTAGTATGCCATGTTATTCAACTGATAGGCCGCAAACTCCACCCCTTCCATATTTGTGGCAGGCATCACTCTGAAAAACTTTTCCATCTTATATGGAAAACCTTGAGGATACACATCAACCTTAACACCGATAAAGGTTGGAGAACTCAACCTCATGAACTGGCCAGCCCTTGTGGCCTCAGAAGATGGAGTAAAAAAAGCACCATGCTCAGCCTAAGAAACTACCAACTGAGCAATCATATGAACCAACTAACGAAACTCAGCTTTCATCACGTCAGCTTGAGCAACTAGAGGAGGAGGAATAGAGAGAACCATTGGAACTCCAATACCTTCAAGAATCGAATAAAAAAACCGAGTATGGAATCCAAAAGTTGGATGAGCTCCATCCACATTGTCCTCAGTCGGAACAGAACGGTTTGCCTGGACATCAGATCTTCTTGGAGGAATGAACGAAATGGTAAGAAAATAGGAATCAGAAAAATCTGAGACCTTAGACTCTATAGCTAATGATAGAACCACAAGAAAGGAAAACATTCTTAAATGCCTCGTAGCCCCTTACTTATATGTGTGGCGTGCTACACACACATAAAATAGATTTTACTTGATATGGCTTTATAGACACCAACCTGACCATAAACAATGCTCTGATACCAACTTGGCATAAACCAAAATTGGACAATATCATATGGCCATCTTGATCCCATCAAGGACCGAAAATCACCATGTTAACCCACCTAACCATGACATCAATCCATAAGTGTTTGATGAACTCTGGATATATAGCAAGATAGCAAAAAAAACTGGCAATAATCACTTAAGAAGTGTCTAATCAATCTATTAATGTCAACATACTAACCAACATACCCAGGTCCGCAGTTATCCATAAATTCTCTACCAATCTGATGTCTAGGAAATGATAGGACATGCCCCAAACAATAGCTAAAACCCATGTCTAAAACATGTCTATGACATAAGATAAAAAGATCATGAAATGTATGCCATTCAAAGTGTGGAAGCTCACCACTTTAAAGTCAACATATGAACCACTTGAACACCTAATCACTACACAGGAAGAGAAGATAAAGCTCCGACCCCTGTGTCGCATAGGGATATATCGTTCGGAGATCGTTAGCAGTTGGAGCACTTCCATGTTACTCAAGGGTAAGGAAAAAATAGTGTCATTATTAAAAATCAATTCAAACTATCAAGAGAAACCATATTTATATACATAAGCATGTGTGTAGATATATAGATACCTCAAGTGTCTAAAAAAGAAAACAAGGCCATAACATGCATTTCGAAACATCCAATCATGATCATGGAATAGAGGACTATAACCTTCCACATACGTAGATTAGGAATTTTGAACTTCCTGGTTATATCAAGAAAGAGGACTCTAACCTTAACCAATCTTATGAAGTATGTTCACTATAATCACTGGCCATTCTATTAGAGAAGTGGACTCTAACTCCACGTTGTCTTATGAATAGATGGACTCCAACCACAAGTTGTCTTATAAAGAAAGTGGACCTTTACCACTGATTGTTCTATTGGGCAAGTGGACTCTAACCACAAGCCATCTTTTAAATAAAGTGGACTCCAAGAACATTCTATCACCTCCATTACTTGTCGATATTGGGACTCTAATCCATTAACTGGGAATTCAGATCCACTTAGTTCAACATTCATGTACTCTAACCTACATAGCTAATTCAATCCTTCAAGGCTACAATTCAAAACTATACATGACCACAATGTCTTTACGAACCATTTCTCAATCAATCACTTTAATAGGATAATGATTTAAATTATTGTCATCAAGATTTGTTAAACACCATTCATTTATTCATTAGCATTCATATACCAAACTTTAGTTCAAACAAAATTCAATTTCAAGTTTAGGGACTCAAACCCCATTTAATAAATAAAAGCACCAAGGTTACCAATTAACTTATTACATGGACAACCAGGCCTTTAAAAAGTCATTTACCAATCTTTCTTACACATTCAGCCATTGCCTTAATTCAAAGCACTATTAACATATAACTAGTTACTTGTCTTAGACATTTTCCCAAACACCTTGAGGGCATACCTTTGCCATGACAAAAACCCAAGTGAAAACCATAAATATTTGGGTTACTCATGACCGATTAGCTAAACCAAAATCAACAACCACCCACATGTGCAAACCATCACCAAAAATATGTATAGACACAAGTTTAAGCAAGAGTAAACATTACCCATAATTATGCATCAAAACCCTCAACATTTTGTTACAAACCCACCATTCAAGAATCAAAATCAATGTTTAAAATACATGATATTTGAGAAATAACAATAAGGGAATATTCACCCATCTTATACAAGATGATTAACGAAAAGAACATGGCCCCCTTTAGCCTCTAGAAGAACACCTCTCTAAACCCTAGCCTCAAATCTCGTTGAAGAAGTTTAATGAGTGTTTTGGAATAGTTTGATCTTATCCAAGTAAAGAATGAAGGGCCAAACAATGTTATAAGTCATGGGTCAAAAACGTTTAGAGGTGGGAAAAGTCTGAAATGTGCTCAGCTTAAAAGCTGAAAATTATACCCAGAAGGGTATGACTTCCACACCTAAACCCAATCATAAGGTATTAATGGTACCACAACTCATATCCTAGACCTCACCATGGATATCTAAACTGTCCAACATATGACTACACATGCATAACTCGTACTCTCAGGTATTAGTAGTACCCTACAACTCGTACCCTAGGTAGAATACACTAGGTTGATCTCTCAACATCATACAATAAGGTAGCTTACAAATCATACCCTAACATACAACTTGGGTATGGCTAAACCGTAACTTTGAAATAATACCATTAACCTACACTAATCATCATATGAGAGGGTGGGTAGTAGTCGTACCCTAGCATGTGAGTGGTATGTTTAAATCGTACCTTCTATAGAATCTCAAAACTTGGTGGAATTTTCTAAAGGTTCGAAGATAAGGTGTTTCAATTCTCCCCTACTTGGATCATTCATTCTCGAATAACGGGTAAGGCAAGCACAAGCATGAGTTAACACATTATTACACACCAGTCTAACCTTTAACCAAGTTAGAAAAATGAGGGCATGCAACAAATATAAGACACATACCATGATCATTATTAATCAGCCATTTGTTCAATTGACTTTAGGACTCGAACCCATTGTCTGTCAAAATACATGCTCAATTAATAGTTTAGGTACTTAAACCCATTACCTACCAAAGACAGAAATCATGTTAAGAAGATCAGCACATACCTTACGCATGAGTATTTGAAACGTGAAACAACTGCAGATACATGGACTTCATGTCCTTTTTCACCTCCCAAGTACCTTCCTCAGAATTTTGGTTCCTCTATAGAACATTCATCAAATCTACGTCTTTCGTTTGCAATCGGTGAACTTGACGATATAAGATCCTCACTGGGGCCTCTTCATAGGACAAAGAGTCTAAAATAACAACATCCTTCATGGGAAAAACCAATGAAGGATCACCCATATATTTTTGCAACATGGACACATGTAATACCGGATGGATGAAGGTCAAACTAGAGGGAAACTCAACTAATAAAAAACATTACTAACCCTCTTCAAAATCAGACAAGGACCAACATATCATGGATGAAGCTTTTATTTCTTACAAAATTGCATCACTCCCTTCACGAGAGATACCTTCAAGAATACCCATTCACCAATATTGAACCCTAAATCTCTATGTCTCACTTCTGTATAGGATAATTGTAAACTTTGAGTGGCTTTTAACCTACACAAATCACCTTTAGCTTCTCCAAGGCATGGTGAACTAAATCATGTCCAAGCAATTTACCCACACAAACTTTATACCACCCAATAGGAGAATCACACCTCCTACTATTCAACACCTAAAAAAGAGTCGTACAAATGCTAGAGTGGTAACTATTGTAATAGGTAAATTCAATCAAAGACAAATGGTCATACCACTACCACCATAATCAATCACACAAGTACGTAACATATCATCTATGTCTGAATGGTCCTCTCCACTTATTCATTTGTATATGGGTGGAAAGCGTTCAATAAGGCATACCATAGTTCCCAAACCTTTTGACAACAACTTCCAAAGGTTAGATGAGAATGGCATACCACAATCCAAAATGATAGAAAATGGAGCACCATGCTACTTCGCAATCTCCACAAGATATAACTTAGCATAATCCTCCGTTGAAAAACCAGTCCTCACTGGCAAGAAGTTAGCAGATTTGGTCATTCTATGAATAATCACCGAAATAGAGTAACATTGATTATATGAGATGGGGAGACTAGTGGCGAAACCCATATTAATTACTTCCCACTTTCTTTGGGAAATTCTATCTCTTTCTACAAACCCCCAAGTCTCGAGTGCTCAAATTTCACTTATCGAAACACTATACACTTAGTCACATAGCTAGCCACATTTCATTTCATATTATTTCACCAATTAAACTTCGTACAATCATGATATATATTCATAGAATTGAGATGAAAAGGATAATGAGATCCATGAGCCTCGGCTATAATCCTTTCCCTCAATCTATCAACATCAGAAACATGAAACCTACCTTACTAACTCAAGATACCATCACCATAAATTGCAAAATCAACCTTTTTTTGTTGACCCACATTACTCTTAATCTGCATCAAGTCAGGATCTAACATTTGTTTTTCCTTTATCTTAATGACAAGAGATGGTTATAGTACCTGATACACAAATACACCACCATCCTCAGAGTTTGTGATAAAATCTTTAAGATTAGACAAACTATGAATGTTCTTCTCATATTCCCACCTATCCTCATCCATATGAGCTAAACTCCCAATCGATAACCTATTAAGAGAATCAGCAACTATGTTAGCTTTACTTAGATGGTAATGGAAACTCATATCGTAGTCATTCAGTAACTTGATACATCTTTTCTGCCAAAGATTCAACTCTTTTTGAGTAAACACATACTTAAGGCTCTTATGATCAAAAAAGATGTCAACATGAACCCCATAGAGATTGTGATGCCAAATTTTCAATGCAAACACCATGTCTAACAACTCCAAGTAATTAGTAGGCTAGTTATTCTCATGAACTTTGAATTTCCTAAAAGAATAGGCCACCACCATACCATGTTGCATTAATGCATAACCAAGCCCCATGCGAGAAGCTTCACAATACACCAAACCCTCGTTACCCTTGAGCATGATAAAAACTGGAGATAAAGTCAATTTATTCTTCAACTTCTTAAAACTACCCTCACACACATCAGACCATAAGGACTTAACTTTCTTGTAGGTCAACTTACTCAATGGAGTAGCTATCGTCAAAAAACTTTTCACAAATCTTGTATAGTAACCGACTAAACCAAAGAAGCTCTGATTATTAGTTAGAGTCACAGGTCTAGGCCATTCTTAACCGCCATAACCTTTTATGGATCTGCTATAATCCCTTCACTAGAGATAACATAACCAAGGAACGTCATAGGTTTCAACCAAAACTCACACTTAGAGAACTTGCCATACAAACGATGATCCTTATAGGTTTGCCACATAGTATGGAGGTGATAGACTTGATCCACCTCACTCTTAGAATAGATCAAGATGTTGTCAATGAAGACAATGACAAACAAATCTAGGAATGAATGGAAGACCATATTCATCAAATCCATGAATGCCACGGGGGAATTAGACAACCCAAAAGATATGACTAGGAATGCCATACCAGGTCTGAAAGGCAGTCTTAGGGATATCCACTTCCCTAATCTTAAGCTGATAATAACCCAACCTAAGATCAGGCTTAGAGAAATACTTCGCACTCAAAGATAATAATATAGGTCATTGATCCTAGAAAGAGGATACTTATTCTTTAGTGTCATCTTGTTCAACTAAGATAATTAATGCATATTCAAAGGGAACCATCCTTCTTACGTACAAACAACATGTGAGCACCCCAATAAGACACACAAGGATGGATAAAGAATTTATCTAAGAGATTCTTAAATTACTCCTTAAGCTCTTTCAACTCCACCAGAGCCATTCTATAAGGACGGATATATATTAGACGAGGGTCCGAAATAAGATTAATCCCAAAATCAATTTCCCAATTTGGAGGAATATCAAGAAGGACATCGAGAAAGACCTCGAGAAACTTATTAAACATAGGAAAAAGCACTAAAGAAGCACCTTCCTAGTTAGAATCCTTAACTCAGACCAAATAATACAAACACCTTTTAGAAATCAACTTTCGGGCACTAAGATATGAGATAAACCTCCCCTTTGGCACTAAAGAACCCCCTTACCATTTAATGACCGGCTTATTTTGGAATTTTAACATGACATCAAGGGACCGACAATCTAAGGAAGCATAGCATGAATGCAATCAATCCATCCCTTAAATTACATCAAAATAAACCATGTCCAAATCTATAAAGTCTACAAGGATTTCACTACCACTAACATATACCAACACCACTATAGACTTTTAACTACCACATATTCTCCTACCAGGATAGAAATTGAAAAAGGAACCGACAGACACTCATAATCAAAATCAAAATGCACAGCCATAAATGGGGTTATATAAGAAAGGAAGGACCCAGGATCAAGTAAATATTACATATCACCAAAGAAAAGTTTCAACATAACCGTAACAACATTTGCAGATGCCTTCATATCCTAGCAAGTAGCAAGTGCATATAATTTATTTTTGCTAGTGTCTGCACGAAAAAAAAAAGTAGAAGCATCACCCTTTGCTACCAGAGAAGATAAAGAAGAAATAGGAACCCTGTTGTCCTAAGAAGCCTTTAAAATGGGGCACTCTTAATGCATGTGCCAAATCTAACCATATGTAAAACAATGATTCCTGTCCTTCTTACACTAGTAATGATGATGCTAGCCATAAAATCTACAAAGAGATAGGATGGAGTCGACTGAGACTTACTAGCCAGAGATTAGGCACTTTTTGCCCAGAACCCTCCGTTAAACCAAGATCAATGATCGCCCAATGGCTTCGGGTAAGAAGTACTAGCTGAGAAGAACTAACAAAAACACCCCACTTCTTTCTTGGCCACTTACCACTATCTCTACAACTTTTCTCAGAAGGCCTAAATTTCATCCCTTATATTTCACTAAACTCAACCTATTTCTTTTACTCTTCCTCCACTTGTTGCATATACACAAAAAATCTAGAGATGACTATGTCTTTGATCAATAAAGTTTCCTTTCTCTCAAGGACCAACACATGAGATAATCCTGAAGCAAACTTATGCTTTCTAGCCCTCATGCTAGAAACTATCTCAGGAGCATACCTAGACAATTGATGGAATTTTAAGTCATACTCTTTGATAGACATCCTTTCTTGCTTTATATTAACAAAATCTTCCATTTATTCCTCCCCCAACTCTTGAGGAAACAAGACGTCCATAAATGCATTCGAGAAATCATCCCACTCTTTTCACCATTGTTATGCCACGTCCTTTAATTGATAGGTCGCAAAATCCTCCCCTTCCATATTTGTTGAATGGATAACTCTGAAAATCTTTTCGATCACAAACATAAAACCTCAAGGATACTCATCCACCATAACACCAGTAAAGGTAGGAGGACTCAACATCATAAAGTGGTGAACCCTTGTGGGTTTAGAAAATGGAGTAACAAAAGCACCATGATCAGCCTGAGAAGCTACCAACTGAGCTATCATATAAATAAACTGATGAAACTCAGCATTCATCATGTTAGCCTGAGAAACTAGAGGAGGAGGTCTTGACTAAACTAGTAGAACTTTAAGACCATCAGGAACCGGACCACTAGACTGAGTGTAGACTGTATAAGTTAGATGAGCTCTATCCATATTGTCCTTAGTTGGGATAGAAGGGTTTACCTGAGCATCAGATTTTCTTAGATGCATGAACAAAAATGTAAGCAAATAGAAATCAAAAGAATCCAAGACCTTAGAGTCTATAGCTTGTGATAGAACCACAAGAAAAGAAAACATTCTTAAATCCCTCATAGCCCCTCTCTTATAAATATGGCACACTATACACACATATAAGAGACTCTACTTAACACGGCTTCATAGAAACCCAACTAACCATGAACCTAGGCTTTGAAACCAACTTGACATGACCTGAAAGCAGGCATTGTCATTTGGGCATCTTGATCCCATCATAGATTGAAGATTTCCTTTTTAACCAACCTAACCATCACATTAATCCATAAATCTTTGTTGAACACCAAATACATAATAGTATATCAAAAACAAGACTAACATCAACACTTAAGAACTGTCTAATCAATCCATTAATGTCAATATACTAAAAAACACACCCAAGTCCATAGTTATCCACAAAGCGTCTACCAATCTGATGTCTATAAAATATAAGGACATGCCCCCCAATGATAGCCAAAATTCATGTATAAAAAAAGTCTGTGACATTAGACCAAAATCATAAAGTGGTGCATTTTTAAAGAAATAAACTATATGATCATGCCCTGAATGGATGTTCAAAGTTGAAAGGTAAAGGAAACCGAAAAGTTTGCATGTTAATATGTATTGAAAAATTTAATTATAATAGTATGTTTGCATAGTGGCCATGTTTGGGCTGAGTATAAGTTATAAGGATGTAAATTTGAGGATAAATTTAAAATTTTTGAATATTGAATTTTTCTTCAATTTTTTCACTCGTTCACTATCTTTCATGTACTAACGCTTGGTGGTTTAGGTATACATGATATCAAAGGCTTCAAAGAATAAGGTTGTACCGTTAAGGCAAAGGGGCAACTCCTCTAAGAGTAGTGTCTCAGTTTAGGAGTACCTAGTTGCCCCCAATAGAGTTGCCACAACCCGAGTGATGCATCCATAGACTAGAAACCCAAAATATGTTGCAGTTGAGACTTTTATTAAATATTCCTTTGAAGTAACACTTGTAGGCCATTAACAGTGTGGCAGATAGCCTACTTAAACTTGTCTTGGAACTCAGCAAAAGATTAGTACACCAGTACCTAGGCTGAGGATGAAAATGTCTGGGATGTTACCTCCAGACTCTTAGGATGTTACCTTTATACTCTTACAAATTTGATAAGGTAGAGGATGATGTAGATGAGGAGGTAGAGTATGTGTCACTTCCAGCAGAAGCTACATAGGACCCTTATTCATATGAGGGGTCACAGGATGAGTTCGAGCGAGTATATAAGGAGCAGTCATCAATATTACCCTAGACTGAGGAGGGTACACATTAGACTTTACATAAGGTGCCACCACTAAGTATAGAGCCTTCAGCTTAGACAGATTAGTTCTTTGACCCTAATAATATCTTGGCTGAGCCTTTTGATAAGGTAAACTTCATAAAATATTTAGAAGGACTTCGGCTGCTTTATTAGAGAGATAACTTTATGATTGAGATAGGCTGACCAAAGAGGGGTATTGATCATGATAGATGGATTGAGTCAATTGGGTTGGTTAGAGTACCATTGTTTTAGGTTGCAATAGGTATCATTTTGTGTGGATGACAAGACCCCAGGATTCATAAAGCTAGGCATTGGTGTGAGACTTGTATGCTTCCTATTAGGCAACTATATATTTTAGTATGTTAAGAGGTGGTAGGTATGTAGAGCATCCCTGGTTAGAGCAGGTGCATATAAGAGGGGTCTAGGTTGATATTTCAGCAGCGACAATCCACCGAGTACTATTTGGCCTAGATTATGCAACACCTATATCAATAGCTGAGTGTGATCACTGATTGAGAATAACGCATAACAGATGCGCTATGCAAGAGACTAAGAATGGGGTTGATAGGTAGGTTTGGTAAGATGAATTTCTAGTTATATTTCCCTATTTGGTATGGATGCCCCTTCGCTTGAGGGTCAAGGTGTGATAGAGAAAACAACGCGGAACTTTTCCATAATATTTTGTTGTTTATTAGTGCTTTATCATTTATGTCTAACTACAGTGGACAAAATACTTTCTTGGGGTGGTGCAACATTGATTGCAAGCATAGACGTTGGTTATGATATTGACTTTGTGTCTATTATCAGATATAAGATACATAAGTAAGAATTTGGGGAGACGACCATACTACCCTTTCTATGTTTGGTACGGTTTCTATGTGATGAGGTAGTATGCTAGAGATTCCAAGTGTTGATGCGAGAATAGAAGCGACAGTCATAGCTTGGACTAGTATGATAAAAGTTCCAGCGAACTTTATCTTTGCACAAAAGTCTTGTATGCCTTGGATAGAGATTTCAGCCCAGTTTAAAGGTTGATCTATTCCTGTGGATCCTACTATACAGGGACTAAATGTTCGAGTTGGTATGGATTTTGAGATAGAGAAGCAGAGAGAGTCCCTTGAGATGAGCACACAAGGTGAGGGTACCCTAGACATATCCATTTTAGTTCCAGCTTCTACTACAACTACTGCTACAAGTATGGTTTATGTATCATATGAGTTTTTACAGATCTTAGTAGATATTTAGAGCATCACCACTAACTGACTAGTTAATATTAAGACCGAGATGGCATTATTGTATGGGCAGATCCAGCCTTAGGTTTGGATAACGTTTAAGGCAGTAGAGACTTGATTATAGGCTACACAGAGGGCTGAGATATTAGAGTTTTGAGTTGAGGTACATGCCCATATAGATGTTTTTTAAGCTTGGGTGTTAGTCCAATTCAGTTATATTGAGGCACACGGTATGGGTTTGATTTAAGATGAGGTGGACTACAGGCAGAGATATATTTTCTCACTAAGAGTAATATTTTGCCCCTCTCTCTAGTTATACCTTTAGTTTTTCAGTCGGCACCTCTGCATGGACCAAGATGCTTTGACTTGTTCACAAAGGATAATGAGATTATCCCCATAGTTGGGACTAAGAAAGGGAAGAAAGTGGAGTTTTGGGATCTCAATATACTATATAATTAGGCCGTGAGATAGGGCACATGTGATTTAAGGGTGACTGACTTTCCAACTAGGTAGAGACATTCAAAAATAGTTGTGGGTGCATTATCTAGTAGTGCACTTCCACCATCACTACCTCCGCTAGTCGAGATACCCCTACATATTGATGATCATGACAAATATGCTTAGTGCATCCTAGGTATGTCCTTGTTCCCTTACTCTATATTATTTTCATACACTAGGGATAGCGCTCAGCATTTTAGTTGGGGTAGGTTATACCATAGCTACCATTGGCTTTTATTGTCATACTACTTTTCCTATCGATTGTGGTATTTGTAGAACCGGCATCTCTAGGTTAATTTTATGCCATATTATGTACTGCTTTTTATTGTGTTGTATTTTTTGTAATCAGTAGATTGTTGAGTAGCTAGGGCAATTGACATATTTTTGTTGTTATTTTTTGAAACAAATTATACCCCTCCAAAAATTTGTGTTTCTACCTATGTGAATGTATATATGTGTGACCATTGTGGATCTTGTTATGGCATTAGGATTAGAAACATAATAATCATTGCTAAAAATTACATTAATTAGATAGGTAATAGATTGTGATATGACCCTATATAATGTATGTGTGAGATACTTTTTAGTTCTCTTTGTGTGTTACATCCAGTACTTGCCCAGTTAGGTTTACCTAGGTTACAGGATAGTCGAATAGTAAAGAATCATTGGCCATTCTTTATATTAGTCCACTTTTAGCCTAAACGACCTTCCATATATGAATGAATATCCCTTGAACCCAATTTTTGAGCCTTATAGCCTATTTTTCTTGTTATATCTTTCATCTTAGCATTTGTGTTACAATGAATCCGTTGTGGCCATGGTCCTCATTTGACATTATACATCTCAACTCAGGCTAATTGCCTAAGTTGGGGGTGGCTATCATAGGGGTGCATAATATAAAGTGGGTATAAAGAAGGGTAAGATAAGAGAATAAGATAATAGGGTTTGCTGTGGTAGGAAAAGAAAAAAAATGAATGAATAAAAGAAACCACACCTAATCTAAAAATTACAATAAAAAATATAAAAGGGAGTAATAAGGATGTAATAAAAATGTATTGATAAGCGGACCCCAAAGTAAGTGCAGTTCCAAAAAGGCTTAGTGACTAAATTTATATAGATGTAATATACCATCCCTCAAGCCTACATTAAAAGACAAATAAAGTCCAATAGTGATATGAGCATGACTGTCAGAAAAGTACAGGTAATGAAAATAAGGGAAAGCCAATGGTACTTAATATGCATTGGTGGAACTTCTCTTGTGAGTGTGAGTGTTTCTTTATGCTCCCTACATTGAAATGCATTATTCTATGAGTGAGTGGGACTTCTTTGTTGTGAATGTACATGAGTTATATTTCTAGCTATTTTCTTGTATGGATAGTGTAACTTATTTATATGCATGGTTTTCTATTGCTAATGTAATGTGATATCTTGATTCTCTAGTGTCATATTATTTGCTTTATGTCTACACACAATTAGTTTGAATTACTAAAATAGGAGATATAATGTTTTTTAGATTAAAATGTTAATTAACTACCTTAGATAGTTTAGAGTTATCCTAATTAAGCATCGTTGGTTTGTTGTATTGTGTTGTGTTGACTAAGGACATACAAATATTCTATGCTGAGGGTGTTGATCTGATATGGATTCATAGCACTTTTCATTCTTAAAACCATGAAAATATACCAGTTACGTAGGTTTTTTTATTAGGTATGATGGGTTGTGTTATATTTTATGGGAAATTAGGTTTACAATTCTGGTATAAAGGAGTGAAATTTAAAGTTTTGGTCCAATGAAGTGGGCACCGACAACCTGTATGTGCTACCGATGGTCCATAGGTTCCAAAGTACGTGTCAGAAATTGAGATCCAGAGACTCAAAAGTTTAGAAAAAAGACCTTGTTAGTTATAGAGGGAACCTACAGTCTGTAGTCACAACCTACTATTGTAGAAGAGTTAATTTGAGAGAGTTAAGATGCTTTTCAAGGAAGGGGGCACACCTATGTGGGACCTTCTATGGTCCATAGGTTCCATCTATAGTCTGTAGGTGGAAAAGTAAGTTGCCACTGACCTCAATTTTTCTACTTTTGTTCGAGAATGATTTCCTAGGGTTTCCTTGTACTTTATAAATATGCTATTGATGTTTTAGTCAGTATACCACTATATAAACTTAGAATCATATATTTGATTTTAGGATTTGATTTTGATCTTGGGGTTTCTTTGTATTGATTTTTGTTGTTTATTTAGTTAAAGACTTTGGGCTTTATTTGTTGATTATTGAGATATTGTTTGAATGTCTTCAATTATAAATTCTTTTGATGTATTCCCTTAGCTAGAGTTGAGGGAACCTGGGCTAAATAAAGAAGTTAGGGAAGTGTTCAATCTTTCTAGATAGTTGGTATTGCATGCAATATGGATTTATGCATACTTGTTTCTTTCTTAAAGGTTGCAAATGTTAGGATCCAGCTGAACACGAGAGAGAGGTAGAGATTGGGAAAGGCAGATCACATAAGTGATTTAGGGTTAATTGCCAAAGTAAGCTTACTTGTATTATCTACTAAAGATGATTAGCTTACATCTAATCAAATTGAGACCGAGAGAAGATAGTTGAAATTGGGGTCCAAGGTAAGTATTAGTAACGCAACGCTATAAGAACAAAAGGCGATGAGTGAAATTAACCAAAGTATGCTGAGAGGCAGTTGGTGATACCTAACTTACAAGATTCTATATGCACGGCAGTTTGATAGTTGGATTGACCACGAGAAGCCTACTGCGTTACAAGTCATGGGGGACACAATCCTAATATTGGTTTCTGACTATTTACAACCAAAGCTTTTGAGATTGGTTACTTGTTCAAGATTGCTACTACAAACCCTCATTTTACTTTTAGTACTTTCCATTGATTCCATCAAACTAGAGGAACTAGACCACTTTATCCTTATTGGATTGGGTTCCCTTACGTAACAACGACCACTTTATCCTTATTGGAGGTGTAGTTTAGGTGTTGATCAATAAGCGATTGCTTTATACTTTCTTGGAGGATTAATTTAGGCCACATCGAATTTTAGCATCATTGCATGAAATATGCTTTAGGGTTAGATCAATTGTGTTTATTTGACTATTAATTTTAATTATCTTATTATTATTATTATTTTTTTATTTTATTTTATTTTTTTATATATTTTACTACTATTCTTTATATGACATCTTTGTAAGTGAAAGTGTAGAGTGATGATGACTCATATTTTATTGATCCTTATCCTTTTGATATTGTGCATTATTGCAGGAGTGTGATACATATATAGTTCGATCGTAATGAGAACATGGTAGAAATGTTCACACTCTTTGCAAAATAAAAATATGAGTTCATTCAAAAGGTTGATAGGTTTGGCTTAGATATTCACAACCTGAAAGAAGATTTTTATTCAATGGTTAATTCACATAACGTCCAATAATTTAGTTATGAGTTGTATGAGACTGAGTGAATTCTTATAACCCAAATAAAAGAGCTAAAATCATAGGATCAAAAACTTGATCATACTTTTATTGGTGTTTTCACTTTTGAGAAGAGTACACTAGAGTTATATGGGGAGGTTAATAATAATGCAATTCATGAGTTGGGATGTTTTGGACCTCTATCAAAGTATTCTTTCACATTATGTTTGCATAGAACGATATTAATCGAGCCACTATAGACTATGGAAGAGTGTAAAGAGGCGAAAAAATATGCCTATATTCTTCAATTTATCGTACCAAAATAAAGAAGTAGCATTCCTTACTTAAGGGCCAAGAATTGCAATACACCACATCTGTTACTTGGTTTCTTTATCTTTTACCACTGCCCCGTATGCATAGTAGAAAATTAAAAAAGAAATAAGGTGCAATTCATAAGTTCAAAGTGGAATAAAAAATGGGAAGCAACTCAACTAGTAGTTTAACTTCATATTTTTTATTTATTTTATAATATCACATTTTGTTTTTTTTTGTTTTGTTTTATTTTGTTTTGGCAGATTTAAGGTAAGTCTGAGTACCAGAATTTAAAGCTAAGGATCATGTTTGAAGTTAAGTGAAAGGTGAGCAACCCTTAATTTAAATTGAAGAAACATGTTGATACCTAGGCCCTAGAACGTCTCGGGAAAAATCTTTTACCCTCGGTTTATTTTGTTTATTTCTTTGGGGACAACGCATGATTTTAAGTCTGGGGCGAGGTTTCTTTCAATATTTGTTAAGGGTAAAGTATTTTAGAGTTTTTATTTATTTGCTTGCTTATTTTTAGTTGAAAAAAAATGAGAAAAAGATTGAAAAGTTAAAAAAAAAATACAAAAAGATTTTACTTTTATTCATTAGCTTAAAATATTTTTTCTTGATTAATTTTTTTTCTTTAATAGGGCATACTTTTTCCACCCCCATGTTTTTCTTTTCTGTTCATTTATGTGGGGAATCCTTTGAACCATATTACTTTTTGAGGAATAATTTTTTTTTTTTATATTAGGACAAGTCTTTTTTTTTTGGAGACGAGAAAAGATTCTTTTTTTTTATACTAGCAATTTAGACCTAATTTTGAGTAGTACGTTTCTATGAATGTTTAGTGTAAATAAAATAATAGACTTTTAGACACCTAATCTCATGTTTGTAACTCTGTATATAACTTATTCTTATTTTTGTAGTTTGTTATGACCATATTTTCCTTAGAAGTGGTATTGCACAATCTTGATTGATACTTGTGTCATGTATGATGAGAATTTTTTTGAATTTATTTCATGTTTTGAATCTTAGTCTAGAACTTGTCCTGCATATAATTAAAGAGAAATAAAAATTATTACTTATCTTAGAATATGATAATAGGCTTTCTTTGATATGCCTTATAAATTTTATCCATCCAAAACATTATATCACTACTTAGTTCATCTAAGCTTGTAGCCTCTTATTTTCTAGCCATATTTTTATCTTTATTTCTTTATTTTAAATACCTAATTTTGCACCCTACATTCTTGAGAACTGTGACATAGAATATGTTGAAAGTTGGTAAATTTGAAGAATATGGATGGTTGAATGTAAACGATGATCAATGATAGCTACAAAGTGATGAAAAGGTGCGATATGAAAAAAGTGAAAGGAAGTCTTGACAAAAAATGACCAAAGTTTTCTTGATAAGATGAAAATTACTTGTTAAAATAGTTGATAAAGAGAGGGCTGAATAAAAAGAAGTGATGAGACAATGGGTGATAAAGTTTAAAAAGTGTAAAGTTCTTATAGAAGTGTAAGTCACTATTATGTAGTTGCCCTACCCATCCCCTAGCCGACATTGCAATCCTTTAAAGTCATATTTGATTCTATTCAAGAATTTTTAATTAGTGGAGAAGTACATAAAAATGAAAGTCTATGGTACTTTGTGCATATATATGAATTCTTTTGTGAGTGTGAGGGGTTTTATTTGATGTTATGGCCTTAATTTATATCCAATCTTTTGAGTTGAGTGTGTGGATCAGTTCTTCTTTTGAGGGCACTTGTTTCATGATAAATATGTGTTGTTATTGACTTTCTTTGACAAGAATTGGTAACCAACCTTAAATTTGATAAGTTAGAGTCTATCTTTGAGGTTAGGAAGTTATAGGTTTGTTGTTTGTTTGTACTTGCATAATGATAGGGAAGTGTTCTTGATGTTGTGAAATGATCATCTTATTGTTTGTATCAACCAAAGTGGTGGTGTTCCTAAATTTGATTAATTGAGAAGAGTTTTCATTCTTTCTCTGGGACGAACAATAGTCTAAGTGTGGGGTGTTGATGTTAGACCAAAATTACATATATTTAGACATTATTTATCTCATATTTAATATTTTTATTTATCACTTTTAAGAATTGATTTTATAAATTATGCTTAATATTATATTTTTATTTCTAAGATAAAACTGGTGTGAACATAAAGAAATTTGAAACAAAACAAAATTAAAATCAAGAAGCTACATAAGGAAATCAAGCAAAATGCTTAATGGATTGCATTGAATACAATAATATTATTTTCTAAAGAAAAGTGTAATTTATAATTACATAAATAATCCACCACAATGTGGCAGTGATTACCGCAACATTTAGGTGGTTTCCCAAGACTCAATCTAGTCAAATTTCGACTGAATTTTTATTTTTCAGTCTATTTTGGACACAATTATATTATTTTGAAATTTCTCTTACACCTATAAATATTCTGCAAAAATAGTTTTTATGTAACTTTTGATAATTATTAGAACAGTGAAACTTTGGTGAAGTAACTTGTAAAATTTTTATTTAGAGAAAGCTTGAAACCATCGTGGACACCGGAGAAAATTGGTTTATTCTTTTCTTCTCCATGTTTATTAATTATTCTTTGAGAATTCAAGATTGCAAATTTACTCTACTTAATTTGT
This sequence comes from Capsicum baccatum var. pendulum, assembly GCA_030864225.1. NCBI lineage: Eukaryota > Viridiplantae > Streptophyta > Magnoliopsida > Solanales > Solanaceae > Capsicum > Capsicum baccatum. Next base: position 164,463,193 of record CM061558.1, on the reverse strand, counting down.
AAATTCATTGCTATGATTTTATCTATGAAATCTATTTTTGGTTCTTACAATCATGAGTAGCTAAATTCCATAACTAGGATCGTGGGAACCCTGATAGATTAACAAAGAAGATGAAGTGCACGTTTATTCTAAAATGGTGTTTTTGCATATATTGGGGGTTCCTTCACTTTGATTGTTGTGTTGACGGTTGCAAACTATAGGAACTCGCTTGTATTCGACACTTGCTCAAGAAACAGGTATAGAATAGGAAAAGGAGATCACAACAGTAATTTGAATCTATCAACCTTCATCAAATTAACTTGAGACAGAGAGGAGATAGTTAACCTATGATCAAGAACAAGGATTAGTGTCACGACCCAACCGAGGCCCTGGCCGTGATGAGCATACTGAACCATAAAGGCCTATATGCCCTTCTAACTTGTAATCTTATACACCATTCATACCAAATTAAGAAAATACGAAAAAAAATATGTAGCAAAACGGAATCATGGTCATAAGTCTGATACAAGTTCAAAAATGGAAATGAAATCCAAAACAACATCAAAAAATTGTCTACAAAATCTCTACCACATGACTAATGATAAATTTATAGAAATAAATAGGCCTTCTGAAATATATAAGTCTCACCAACTAAACTCTGCACTTCTGTCTGAGGAACTCTATTACTTATCAGGACCCCTAGATTATGCATCAGAACTTGGAAGGTAGGGGGTTCAACACAGTTATACTGGTATGCGAATAAATCCAAAATAATGAATTTATAAATATAAAATAGATTAGATAAGATTACAAAATATCATGTATGATACGGTTCAAAACACTTGTGCATTTCTTGATTAATCATAAAACATTCTGTCAATGCAGTTTTCTTATCTTTGAATTATTTCTGAGTTAGGTGGCACTACCCTACAAATATAATATTCTACGGGCTATATGGAATCTATCATTGACTCGGCAGGGAAGCCCCCAACCCAAGTGTGCCGCAAGGGTTAGAGTGGTCTGAGTCTGATACACCACAGGGCACTAGGCATGCCTAATATAATATACCAGAATCGGCAAATCACGATTTTATGCAATGAGTTGTCTGAACTCATGCCTTCTTCGGAGAACCACCTAAAATCTCTTTAAGACCACTTTTATCCTTTTCTAAACATGTATCATTCTGAAGTCTAAATCATGAAAGTCTGATAAAGTCTGATTTCTATATTAGTCTGTGTCTGTTATGGAATTGTCTGAATCGGTATCATCATACCAAGACTTGCAAGTCATGTTTTTAGAGTCATAATGCAATAAAAATGATCTTTCATTAAAATATAGTTCAGACCACCCAAACATGCAATTTGTATAAGATATTTCATGTTTCCAAAACATATGTCAAAATTAGACCAAAAAATTCTGATTCTTTCAACAAACAAATGGTGGTCATGTAATCTTTAACAAACCATGCAACTCTTTTTACTATATGATTATGTTCAACATTTATCAACATAAACAACCCTCTCTTTTGAAATCAAAATCATAATCAAAATATAATATTACTCAAGACATTTCTTATCATGCTTTGCAAGATGGATTTAAAACAATTCATAGCATATCATAAGTAAAGGAAAATCATAACAAGAGAGGGATTTTTCATGGGTCATGCTCTCAAATCAAACAACAATCTTAAAACACATGATTACATATATATAATTTCAAATCAATTTAGGGAAATACCTAAAGGCCAAAACAATACCATGAATGCTTCTAAAACATGAATGTATTCATAAACCTAAAACTCCTTTCTAAAAATCATGATTTTTATTCCCATGAGATTATAGTAAAACCCCGCGTACCTCAAAGTAGGAAATTAGTGACTGATTCTTTTAGCCTACAATTTGAGAATTCCAAATCTTGAATCAATTATGAAAACCCATGGTTGAATCTTTAGTTATTTGGGTTTTTAGTTTGAAACCCTTGGGAGTGCCCTTCAGTAATTTTAAGAAAGATAGGCTTATGTTGCTAAAAAATGTCCTAAATCTCTTGTTTTCATGACTTTGTTTGTGGCCAAAACACTAGAATTCCTCTTTGGATTTTTAAAATTTGCAATAGGTACGCCATATAAGGCTTCACCGCGTCGCGACAATGGGTTCATCGCTATACCCATCGTGATGCGGTCTAATCGCGATGAGCTACTGGTTTTGACAATTGTGGATCTAGGTTTCACCGTGATGTGGTGCTATCATGGTGACCCTTTGGAAATTGACAATTGCAGATTACGGTCTTGGCACGATGCAATGGCTAGTCCATCGAGAATACTGAGTACTAAAATCGCTCTAACTTCTTCACCAAGTGTTCGTTTTGGAGGAATCTTATATCGACGGAAAGATCATTCAATTTCCCACATGATAAAAAGTCAAAATTAGGGAAATTATATGTGTAGTTTAAACTTTACTAACTTTGGAAGTCAAAATGATACTAAGTCTTTTTGAGACTAAAAAAAAATTTCTAGTCTTTAACTCTAAGATAATATTACTGAGAGCTAATGCATGGATGATTTTGTGGGGTGTTACATTATCCCCCATTGGGATCATTCATCCCTGAATGATGATGCAAAACACAGAAAAGCACGATTTAAAGTATACTAAGACCATAAAAGAATGAAGCAAGGATTGTACCTTTCATTTCGTCATTAACCGGTTCAAATAGATTTGGATGTCTATCTCGCATGTCATCTTATGATTCCCAAGTTGCTTCTTCAACTTTCTGATTTTTCCATAACACTTTAACCAAAGTTATCTCCTTACTCCTCAACTTTTTAACTTGACGATCTAATATTGCAATAGGTTCTTCTTCATAGGATAAGGAGTCTGTCACTTTGATGTCTTCTACAGGCTCTACTAAAGAATGGTCTCCAATACATTTCTTCAACATAACTATGTGAAATACCAAATAAATAAAACCCAGATCTGCAGGCAACTCTAACTCATATCCAACTGCACCTATCCTTTTCAAAATCACATATGATCAAATGTAGCGAGGACTCTGTTTACTTTTCTTCCTGAATCGCATGACTCTCTTTATAGGATAAACTTTGAGAAACACCTAATCATCAACATCAAATTCTAAATATCTTCTCCTAACATCAGCATAGGACTTCTGGCAACTCTGAGTTGTCTTAAGTCATTCTCTAATGATTTTTACATCGTCCATCACCTGCTGAACAAGATCAGGCCCAAACAACCACATCTCACCTACTTTATACCATCCTATCAGGGACCTACATATTCTCCCATACAATGCCTCAAATGGAGCAATCTTAATACTGGCATGGTATCTGTTTATTATAAGCAAACTCTATCAATGGCAAGTGATATACCCAACTACCCTTGAAGTCAATTATGCAGGCCCAGAACATATCCTCAAGGGTCTGAATGGTACGCTCAGCTTGCCCATCAGTCTGAGGATGGAATGCAGTACTTAGGTTCACTTGGGTACCTAAACCCCTTTGAAAAGACCTCTAAAAATGTAAAGAAAATTACGTACCTCGGTCAGATATTATGGATATAGGTTCTCCATGCAAATGAACTATTTTGTTAATGTAAATCTTGGAGTAATCGTCTCCAGAATAGTTACTTCTAACAGGCAGAAAATGTGCAGACTTAGTTATCTCCCACTTCCACAAGGGCAAGGCTATCACTTGGGAAGCACCACCTGGCCTCATATGCTCTACTTTAACTTGTTCGCAGTTCAAACACTTGGAAACAAAATTATCCACATCACGATTCATATTTTTCCACCAGTAGATAGTTTTTAGATCATGATACATCTTAGTAGAACCTGGGTGAACAACATACCTAAAAGTGTGAGCTTCATCATGGATTCTCTTTCACAACCCATCTACATCAGGTACACATACTCTCCCCTGGTATCTCAAAATCCCATCACCACTACTTTTAAAAGACATCACTTTCTGTTGACCCACATCTCTCTTGATCTGCATTAAGATGGGGTCTTCAACCTGCTTCTGTTTAACCACATCACAAAGGAAAGATTTAGCTACCTCATGAATAACCACTCCCCCATCTTCAGTAACCATGAGTTACACCCCTAGATTCGTAAGGTGATAAATATCCTTCACCATCTTTCTCTTCCTTTCTGCAATATGGGTAAGACTGCCCATGGATAACCTATTGAGAGCATCTTCTACTACATTCACCAAGCCCAGATAATAGTGCAGACTTATGTCATAATCCTTCAAAAATCTCTAACCAACGCCTTTGCCTGAGGTATAATTCTTTCTACGAGAAAACATACTATAAACTCTTGTGGTCAATAAATATATCAACATGCACCCCATGAAGAATATACTGCCAGATTTTAAGTGCAAACACCACAGTCGCTAGCTCCAAGTCATGGGTGGGGTTTTTCCACATGCACCTTCAATTTCCTAGATGTATAAACAGCTACCTTACCGTGTTGCATGAGAACACACCTAAGTCCCACTCGGGATGCATCATAGTACACAAAAAAACCTTCTATTCCTTCTGGAAGAGTCAAAACATGAGTTGGTGTCATCTTGTCTTTCAACTTCTCAAAACTATTCTCACAAGAGTCAGACCATACAAACTTTACCTTTTTATTAGCCAACTTTGTAAGTGGTGCAGCTATGGAATAAAAACTCTGTACAAACCTTCTGTAATATCGTGCGAAACCCAAGAAGCTCCAAATATCGATTGGGATCATTGGTCTGAGCCATTTTCTCACTGCCTCAATCTTTTAGGGATGAACCTTAATCCCGTCACTAAGAACAATATTCCATTAGAAAGCAATAAATTAAGCCAAAATTCGCACTTGGAAAATTTTGCATGCAAATTATGATCTTTGAGAGTCTGAAGGATGATTCGGAGGTTCTCGGCATGATCCTCCTTACACTTAGAATAAATAAAAATATCATCAATAAATACTATGACAAACAAGTCCAAAAACTAAAGGAATAACCTATTCATTTGATCTATGAAAGTTGCAGGGGCATTGGTTAACCCAAAGGACATGACTAAGCATTTGTAATGACTGTATCTGGTTCAGAAAGCTATTTTACGAATGACTGAATCTCTAACTTTTAACTGATGGTATCCCAAACGGACGTCTATCTTTGAAAAATATCTAGCACCCTAAATCTAGTCAAAGAGATTATCAATCCTAGGAAGAGGATATTTATTTTTAACAATGACTTTGTTCTGTTGGCGATAATCTATGCACATACGTAGGGAACCATCTTTATTTTGCATGAAAATTATAGGTGCACCCCATGGAGAAATACTAGGGCAACTAAAACCTTTGTCTAGCAAGTCTACAAGTTTTTCATTTAATTTTTTCAGTTCTGTAGGAGCCACTCTATAGGGCAGAATAGAGATAGGATAGGTGTCTAGGAACAAATCAATACCAAAATCTATCTCCCTATCAGGTGGTATTCCTGGGAGATCATCTGGAAAGACTTCTAGAAATTCATTTACCACGCGGACTGACTAGAGAGAACGACTTTTGGTATAAAAATCTTTAACCTCAATAAGATGGTACAAACAACCTTTGGAAATGAGTTTATGGGCTCTGAGGTAAGATATAAAGCTCCCTCTACGTACTAAAGAATGCCCCTCCCATTCTATTACTGGTTCATTCATAAAAGAAAAAATGACTCTTTGAGTTCTACGGTTTAATGTGGCATAGAACGAATGAAGCCAGTCCATCCCTTGAATAGCATCAAAATAAATCATATCAAGATCTATAAGGTCTTCCACAGTATCCCAACTAAAAATAAATACAACATAATTTTTATACACTCTCTTAGCCACAACCGAGTTACCCACAGGAGTGGAAACAGAGAGGTTCTAAAATTACATCAAGCTTAAACCCAAAACTGATGTGGCACCCATCTAAGGTGGTGGTGGTGCGTAAGAGTTTGCCTGAGACTTGGCACCCTAAACATTCTTTCTAGCAGAAGTACAATCACTTTTGAAGTAACCCGACTAACCATATGAATATCAAACCAATGAACCCAGCTGAGACCTCCCTGGATAATGCTTACCATAAGTCTCACACCACAAAAATGTTCGATGCTGCTGAGCTATACTGCCCTGTGACAGTGTGTCCTGTGCCCTGGATTTATGATTAGTTTTGAAATTGTAAGGTCATTGGTCTACTGGAGGTCTGGGCGCTAGGGCGCTGACTGCAGACTGAGCATCACCCCAATTCTTTTTCTTCTCCCATCTATTTTCCCAATTACCACTCTATGGATGACTATGGTTCTAATTCACTATTCATGCTCTCTTTACCTACCTGGCCTTCTCCCTAGATTCAGAAATCTTCTTTTTTTTCTCCTCTACCAGCTGCATGTTGATTGACAGTTTGGCAAAGTCCATGTCCCTATTTAACGTTGCTCCCTAACATTCAAGAACTAAGTCATCTGAAAGGCCGGATGCAAATTTCATTATTCGGGCTCTCATAGTGCCAGTCATCTTTGGTGCGTAAAGGGATAGTTGGTTGAACTCTAGAGTGTACTCCTAGACACTCATTTTTCCCTGATTTAGATTTATAAACTCCTTAGATTTGGCTTCCCTTAATTCTAGAGGAAAGAACCAATCAAGGAAGGCTTCGATGAAGTCGCCCCAAACTGTGGGCTCAACACTCTCACTCTTTGCATCCTTCCACTCGTTATACCATTGGTTCGCTACATCCTTAAGTTGGTATGATGCTAATTCAACCTCTTCCATAACGTCTACATTCATCACCTTGAAAATCATCTCCATTTCGTCCATAAACTCTTATGGATCCTCTTCTACCTTGGTGCCAGAAAATTTGGGCACGTTTATTCTCATGAACTGATCCACCCTAGTAGCCCAAATATAATAGGTTCAAACCCAACATCCTATAACTATTAAGTCTGGGTGGCTACCAAATCTGCAAGCATGTGAATAGACTACCTGAATTCTACATTAGACACCTCTCTCTCATGAGGCTGAGTGCAGTTAATATTTATTCGGGGAGCTCTGGGTGCCCTAGGTAGGCTGGTCTGAGTAGGTGGGACTCCTGGAGTATCATCAATATCCAAATTCTGATCTCCATTTTGGGTCCTCATCCCATGAATGTGATGGACCTCATCTGCATATGCATTTCGATTGATAGTGCGAGGGGATGCATGATTGTTTTTCTGAAACACAAGAGATCATTAATTAGAGGACAATTCAGACACTAAATCATGAACTAAACCACAAAGAAGAGAAACATTCCTAAATTTCTAGTAGCCTCCTACTTACAACTCTACTGCTTATTAGGACCCCTAGATTGCCCCTCAGAACCTGGAAGGTAGTGGGGTCAATACAGTTGTACTGGTTTGTGAAGAAATCCAAAATAATGAATTTACACATATAAAATAGATGAGAGAATGTTAAAAATATCATGTATGATATGGTTCAAAACATTTGGGCATTTCTAGAATAATCATAAAACTTTTTGTCAATGCAGTTTTCTGGTCTTTGAATTACTTCTGAGTTAGGTGGCACTCCCCCATAAAAATGATATTCCACGGTATATGTGGAATCCACATTGACTCAGCGGGGAATCCCCCAACCCAAGTGTTCCGCAAGTGTTGGAGTGTTCTGAGTCTGATACGCCGGAGGGCACTAGGCCAGCGTAATATAATATACCTGGATCGAAAAATCACAGTTTTGGGAAATGAGTTGTCTAAAATCGTACCTTCTTCTGGGAACCACCTAACATCTTTTTAAGCCCATTTTTATTCTTTTATTAACATGTATCATTCTAAAGTCCGAATCATAAAAGTCTTATAAAGTCTGATTTTTATATTAGTCTGTGTCTGTTATGGCATTGTCTGAATTGCTATAATCATACCAAGACTTGCAATTCATGTTTTTGGAGCCATAATGCAATAAGCATGATCTTTTATTAAAATATAGATCAGACCACCCACACATGCAATTTTCATAATAGATTTCATGTTCCGAAAACATAAGTCAAAACAATACAAAAAAATTCTTATTCTTTCAACAAACAAATGGTGGTCATGCAATCTTTAATAAACCATGCAACTATTTTCATTATTTGATTATGTTCAACATTCATCCACATAAATAACCCTTTCTTTTGAAATCAAAATTATAATCCAAATATAACATTCCTCAAGACATTTCATATCATGCTTTGCAAGATGCATCCAAAACAATTCATAGCATATCATAAGAAGGAAAATCATAACAAGAGAGGGATTTTTCATGGGTCATGCCCTCAATTAAATCATCAACCTTAAAACACATACTTGCATATATATATAATTTCAAATCAAATTGGGGGAAGGCTTCAAGGCCAAAACAATATCATTAATACTTCTAAAACATGAATGTCTTCATAAACCCAAAACCCCTTTCAAAAAATCATGATTTCTATGCCCATGAGATTTTAGAAAAACCCCGCATACCTCAAAGTAGGAAATTAGTGACTGATTCTTGAAGCTACAGTTTGGGAATTGGAAATGTTCAATTAATTTTGAAAATCCATTATTGAATCTTGAGTTATTTGGGTTTTTAGTGTGAAACCCTTGGGAGTGCTCTTGAGTAATTTGATGAAAGATAGGCTTATATTGCTCAAAAATACCCTAAATCTGTTGTTTTCACAACATTGTGTGTGGGCAAAAGACTAGACTACCCCTTTGGATTTTTAAAATTTGCAATAGTTACACCGTGTAAGGCTTTACTGCGTCGTGGTGATGGGTTCATCTCAATACCCATCGCGATGCGGTCTAATTGCAACGAGCTACTAGTTTTGACAAATGTGGATCTAGGGTTCACTGCAACGCGGTGCTATCGTGGTGACCTTCAGGAGATTGACAATTGCTGTTTAAGGGCTTGTCGCGGCGCGATGGCTTGTCCATCTAGAATACTGAGTACTAAAATCTCTCTAAATTCTTCACCGAGTGTCCGTTTTTGATGAATCTTATATCGACAGAAATCTTATTCAATTTCCCACGTGATAAAATGTTGAAATTAGGGAAATTATACATATATATATATATATATATATATATATATATATATATATATTTTAAAATTTACTCACTTGGGAAGTAAAATATGAGACTATGTTTCTTTGACACTAAAAAAAATTTCTAGTCTTTAACTCTAAAAGAGCATATTACCAAGAGCTAACGCATGGACGATTTTGTAGGGTGTTATAATTGGTAATATGATTCTCTGAGACCAGAGGAGATGAGTAAAATTCACCCAGACTAATGTTGAGAGATGGTTAGGTGATGCATAACTTGTTAGATTTTTCATACAAGGAACCAAAATAGATTGACGAGCATGAACAGTCTATGGAGTTATGAAGTCGGAGAAACATATTCCTCGTGATCATCTTATATTGATAACAACCCTATTTTCCTGGCATTGTTACTATTACAATTATTTTCACAAAACCCCTTATTTTACTTTCTACAATTTCTAATTACACCAGTAAGCTCGAGATGTATTCTTGACCTATTCCTCGTGGGATCGACCCCAATCTACTTGGATTTTAGATTTAATACGTAATAGTTTTATACGTTCTTGGATATGTAATTTAGGCCAAATCAAACCCCTAGGCCCCATCCAACGACTGGTCACCAATTATACCCAATAGCAGTAGTAAGGAATCTTAAAGGACTACCGAAGATATAAACCCAAATGGGGTTGGGGATGCTCTTTGACCCACCAATTTCTATGGTGGTAGATCCTACTGTGAAATCTCAGGTACAGGGTTAATGACCAATCTGGTGAAGGATCTTTGTCCTAGCCTAGACCTTGAGCTGCAGCTTTGGCCTTGCCTTCACTTTAGGGTCGATCTCTTCCTCTAAGAGATGCCTAAGTTGTAGGCTCGAGGACCCCATCCTTACTTATTACAACTCGAGTTTATGACATCTGCATAAGAGAGAACAAATGAGTATTTGGAAACCAATATAGAAACAACATATGCTAATGCATCAAAAAGATTATATTTTTTGTAGAATGTCTTGCAACCTTTCGAACATAGAATACAGACATCATCATACTAATCTGCGGGATGGACTCTATTAGACACTTGATCTTATACCGACAATACCGGTGAACCATATATTTAATATCAGACTATCACAACTCAAAATTTTGAGGTCATGATTGCACCTAATTTTACTCAGCATTAAGTAAACAAACCATAGCTAAAAACATCAAGTAACTTACAAACAAATAGAAGATATTAAAATAAGTGCACAATTGGAATTATAATCTCTCTATATATATACACACATACACAAAGCATACTATACAAGATATATGAGAGGATAAAATATCTAAAGAATTCTCTTAACACATGGTAAGGTTAGTAAAAGAGCCACTATAACAATAGAGTACTAGATAGTGACAAAATATACATCATAGTCTCTGAATATAGATATTAAGACTAATAGTCAATAGAAGGAGGAGGATCAACTCAAATAAATGGAAGCTCACCGAATCTCTAGTCACCAGCACAACTCAATGGTGTTGTTAATGGTGGTGACTCATACTCGAATCTAAATTAGAAAAACAAGCAAAAGTGTAGTTTGAGTACCAAGAAAATGGCTACTCAATAGAAACCATAGGTTGATGGAGCTTAGCAACAGTAAAAAAAACAAATAAAGTGTGATCATGTAAACTAAAGTCAATAATAAAGAAGCAGGAACATAAATAAAAGGCTATGCAAGGAAAATGTAGTAAATAAAAAACAGATAACTTAGAAGCAGAAAGAAAAACCTACTGATAATCTAACTGGGCCTCAATGATCCTAGAAAGCACACATAACATAAAATAAACTCAATTGGACCCCTATAAGTATGGTGGGTACAAGAAAAGTGAAATACTAAAGTGAGGAGAAGATATAACAACAACAAAAGTAAAACAAGCCAAAATGTGAGGTATGTGTACCTTATACTCCCTTTCTAGCTACAACCACCACTCTATACATTTTTATTGGTTTTTCAACCCAGATCAGCAATAGTAAATATAATAAGTGCCGAACTCAAACTAAAACTAGTAAATAATAACAACATAGCATATGCTATTCTAGAACTAAAATTAATAGATAATAAAAAAATAATATATAAATGTTGTACTCGAAATGGAACACATAAGCAATATTAATATATATATATATATGTTGAACTCAAATCAAATCTCATTATCAAAGGATTAGGTGGCAGTATCCTTGATTTTTAGCCAATCTCAAATCAATTTAGTCATGAATTTCAATATTTAGATAGCCCCGACTGTTATAGAAATGTAGATTCCAAAAAATAAGATAGAAAATGTGGTTTTAGGTCAAATACTACTCCGTTGGGGTAATGAAGCTAATTATATTTATAATAATGTGTAAATCAACCCAACCAAGGCAATAGCCTAAGGAAGATGTTATGTGATCATTTAGGTCTAAAAAAGTCTTATTCTACACATTCTGCTTAAAAAGAGGGATGGGATCCACCACCACAAGAATTCAATCAAAGGCAAAACCCTACCCTAACCTAAGATAAGGCTTGCTGACCTTATCCTTAGGCACTAAAAAGGTTAAGTACAGTCCTAAAGGATAATTATTAAATAATATAAGGGGAAATGGGGCCTAATTCTACCCGAAAAGGCCATGCCCGGTTAATCAAATAAATAAGTGGTAAAAGAGTATCTGTTCCATAAGAATCTACACTAATTTCTAAAGAAAGAAATATCTTGGAGAAAGATAAGCCTAGCATGAGAAACTTTTACAGTGGGGATTTTCCCTTTTTATAAGCCTTCAATTGCTTCCACACTATCAAAATAATATTATACATGTTAAGATGAAAAATTGACACCCATAATGCGAAATTATACCCTAGGTTAGAAGTAAGGTTAAAAATCTCCTGTGAGGCCCACTTCAAAAAATCACAAAATCAAAATCACCACAACATGCCTCACGGTACCATGAGCTTATGCTCATAGTTGAGCACCACCAAATCTATAAGTGAACCATAACAACACTGAACAAAATGACAAAAAAATAACAAATTTAACAAAGAATTAAAAGAACACAAGTCAAAAACTTACTAGATTAGGACAAGGATATGATCACTATAATGCCCACACCCTAATCCCAGCTCTAATTTGTCAATCCTTCACTATGAATTGAGTTCCCCAAGCTTAATTATGGTTTTTTACAATTAGTATTAGGTTGTAAATTGTAACTCCCTGAGTTTGTACCCTGGACACCACACGGTGCTTACGACCTGCTGCGTGCACTGTAAAAATAATATTGAAATAATGCTTAAATTAGGTTGAAATTCCATAAAGTTCATAATCTGAATATTGATAAATTTAGTACTAAAATAACATCTAAAAACTAAAGACTATCTAAACTAGTCTAATCTAAAAAGCATCTAACTGAACTGTCTGAAAGTGGAGTAGATGGGATAAGCCCCTAATAACTCTAACTACAGAAACACTGAAGCTAATAAAAATACAAAAAAAGCATATCCTCAATAGATAAGGACTCACTACTGAATCTTCTTGTAAGTCCCCAGAAAGTTCCCTCATAGTTTGAGCTATAGGGTGTGTCAAATGAGGCGTGATTTTGACCCTAAAAGATTAAGAAGTGGTTTCCTAAGTGAGTATCATGTTAACCATTTATAATTTCACTAATTTCAAATTTTATCACATGGAAATTTGATAAGCTTTTTGTTGATAAATGATTCGCCCAAATCTGATACCCGGTAAGAAGTTATGGCTAATTTAAGAACTAGTCATAAAACTGTGTCATTTTAGTGTTTGGCGCGTCACGAAGAGGGTCAATTTGACAATTGTCAAATTCCAGCGGAACTCCATGATATTGGCAAGTTGCACAGAGGTTCCAGGTCCTAACCAGTGGGAAAATACGATGGCTCCGCGTCGTGGTGACTCCCATATTGCCAATTGTTAATTTCCAGTGAGCTACTGCGATAAGTGGCGCGTCGCAGTGACCCCTTAAATCGGGTTCCCAATTCAATTTTTCCAACTTTGTACAGATGTTAAAAGGGGAATTTTGGACTTTTTCCAAGCATCTTAAACCATACAAACCTAAATCAAAGTCATTCGCAAGCATCCTATGATGTTTTTCTGAAGTTTTCTCCCAAAAAAAACACTAATTATCCAAAAACTCTTCCAAGAATCTCAAGAATCCAGCATGGATTTTCTAAATTGAGTCAAGATTCAAGGTTCCCAAGTCAAGGGCCTCAAGAACCCTCATTCAAGAGTACAAATAAATTTCCAAAAGCGATAGTTCATCCAAAGCTTCTAATTCAAGGAATGTGGGGTTTTGAACCAGAGTAACCCTTTCATTCTTGTTCCCAAAAGGATCATTTATATCATAAATTTCCTAAAATCTATGAGGTTTTTAAAATGGAGATTTTCATCCATTAGCATTACCTTAATATTTTCCATGAATTAAGTCAAATGGTGTGATTTCTTCATGCTTTATTGAGAATTTACAGCTGGTTATAAACCCCATGATTTACTCCTTGAGAAGCTAATACTTGAAATGTTTAGATATTAAAGCATATGACTATATTGACATTTTGAGATAAATTGCTGAAATTCCCAGATTTCCACATGATTTATGAATATATATGCTATATATTATGCTTTTGATGAGCTTTAACTTGAGATTGAACTACCCCTATTTGAGACTTGTGAAATTATGAACTCTTGTTCTATAAGCACCCATGATTTGAGTATTTTGAGATGATTGAGAAATGAATTGACCTAATGGTCTGAAAGCTTTGAAATCTACTTCATCATATGAGATTATTGATTTGATTATTGGGTTTGTGGTGAACCATGAGATTATTCTAAATGTGGATTTTTATGAGATGAGCGCAGATAATCTAAAGGGAGTAGTACTTAGCACCGAGTGAGTAAGTCACTAGTTTCTTACCCCAAAACTATGTTCCACCGTAGGTTGGGCCTAACACATCTATTCACCAACATAAATACATGAAAAAACTATTGAAGAAGTTTGGCTCCTACTGCCACAACTATCAAACTTAATCAAGGTAAGACAAGTGAATCAATAGTTGAGATCAAATATAGAAGAATGATTGGTTCAATGCTATATCTCACTGCGATCAAACCTAAAACTATTTATAGTGTTGGACTATGTGCTCATATTCAACCTTCTTCAAAGGAATCCGATCACAAAACTTTGAAGAGAATATTGAGATATCTCAAAAAAACTCAGAACCTAATTTTATAGTGTCCTGTATGAGACTCCATTGACTTGGTGGGATATGTTGGTGATGATTATGCTAGATTTTTAGTAAGAGAAAAAGTACATCTAGGATGATACATTTCTCGGTCCCTTGTATTATTCTCTTGGGTAACACAGAAACAAAACTTTATTGCACTCTCAATGGCTAAAGCTTACTATGTGGCTTTACAGAATGCTACTCTTAATGGCTCTAGATAAAGCAGTAGCTAAGTGAATATGGTATGAATATAGGGTGCATTAATATCATGTGTGATAACACTGTTGTAGAAAATATGGAAAAAATTCCAGTTCAGCATAAGATAACTAAACACATTAATTTGAGACATTAATATCTTACAAATTATAGGGGAAATGGGTTGATTAAAATTACTTCTTATGGTACTGCAAATAGAGAAAGTTAAGAAAAATAGATTAGTACTTGGTCACACAAATCAGATCTAAAATGTGTAGCATGGAGCTTCCCCCAATGACTGGCTTAGAAGACTTGAGGTAAAATAAGGTATTATCATTTCAAATAGACAAAATAAGTAACTAAGTCTTGTTCCTTTGCAAGATCACAACTACAGCTTGAGGAGACACTACTTGAATCTGATGATCTTACTCTTAGTTTCTTTACATCAATTTAGCCATTCACTTTTAGGTTAGCATTTAAGGACATGGTCCCTGTTCCGAAAGAATGCCATGTACGCACGTCATTTACAAAAATCATAAAAATTATTATAGGAAGAACCTTCACTGGTTTGGCATGAGAATTTGATCCTTCACTTTATCTTCCAATCAATAAGAAATATATATGGTAAGAGGGAACATAAAAACTGATATCATCTATTCATTTTTTACTCCCTAATAACTGCCATACATCACCTCAAACCTCTTTAACAGTAAAACTCTCAATCACCTCTCCTTAAACCATTTATCTTCCAAAGCCAAGAACTACCCCCTCTCTCTCTTCATCCATTATTATAGCCATCTCCATTGCATGATAAAACCACTCCACATTATATCATTTTCATTTTTTAAATGGTATATATCTCTCTTTTTCTCCATAATGTCTTGCAAAAATACTCTCTAGTAGAATACTCTGACGATAAGAACTCAATCTCGTTCATGTGGGTACCTACTCAAGGGGAATCTCACTATGAACTATGCATTCCTTCACCCCCCTTATCTTTTTCCAAAACAAAGGTCTCCATTACCAATTCTTCCATTTTCCAATGAACAAAACCCTTCACCAAAATACTTATCCTACAAGCCCAAAATTATGTTTCTTTGGTTTTTAGTTGGACCTCCTAAGAGAATGAAAATGGAAATTCTACAAAACCTGTAGATGAAGGTGAAAGTCCTACCTCCTCCACCTTTTATCCCTTGTAGATAGGGAAAGTGATAGTGAAGGTGACATTATTGTCACCCAGAAGTGTTATGTTGCATTCATCACCCCTGTCCTACAAGAAACGTGTTATGCATGTCGCTATTTACATTTTCATAAGGTGTAACTTTGGGTCTCTAATAATAATTAATTATTGTTTAAAAAATTAGAGTGCGCTACCTAATTTTAGGAAAAATAAGAAATCAATTAATCAAAATAAAAAAATAGCCTGCAAAATCAATTAAATCTAGGTAGAGTTCAAGTTATTTAAAAGGAAAGGTGTTAGGCAACCGTCACAATCCACAACATGGGGCCCGATTGAACTCATTTTTTCAATTGAGGAGGAGATAAATTAACTTTCACAAGTTTAATAAACATAATATATATATATAAAGAATGAAATAAAGCATGAATAATGAAAAATGACCTAATATGTGCCTATTATTAAAATAATAAATCAATAGACTAAATAATTCAAAATGATTCTTGGATTTGAATATCTTATTCGAAAAACAACTCTGTTCCACTAAACACACTCAGCAAAAGTATTAATAATGAATGAATATAAATAAAAAATAAATTAAAAAAATAATAGAATCAAAGCAAAACTCATATTATATACATGATGGGCTTCGGAAATCAATGAAAATTAATTTATTGGTCAAGTTTATTAATACTTAAAATAAAAGAATTGAATTCAAAATAAATCCTTCTTTTATAATAGAGAGGCCTAAAAAATTCAACGATTTTTTTTTATGATTGACCATTAATTTGATAATAATAGAGAGGCCTAAAAAATTCAACGAATTTTTTTTATGATTGACCATTAATTTGATAATTAAGTGTAACGATTCTATGAAAACACTAAAACAACCATCGACAAAGCAATAATAAGTAGTCAAAAACATATCAATAACAAGTATAATAAAAATAATAATGTAAACAAAGTAAAAATAATCAAACCAACATGGATAAAAAATAATAAAATAACAATATAAACATAAAAATAGAGAACATCAACAACTTCATAAGAGTAAACAAACAAGTAAAAAGAAATAAAAGATAACAACTTCAACAACATGATAAAAGCATATCGAACAACAGAAAAAAATAAAATTAAAGTCTATTGGAGTTCAAACTTCTCCAATCTGAATCAAAATGCATAGAATAACACAATAACATAATAAATATTACTAGAAAAACATAATAATTAGAGAAAATAGAGGGTCTACGGAGGTGTGTTATTCTAGCTAAATTTTGACGTGGCGGGCGGACTATCAGAGCTTGTGGTCATGCTTCACTGGATCACCGGAGTGAATTGATTTTGTGGTGCTGGTTGGAGTAGAGAATAGTGAGGTTCATGGATTATGGGTCATTTACTTATCTTGTGGTATTTGTTCGTCATTGGAGAAGCGAGTTCGGGTGGTGTTATTGTATTGTTAGTACTTTGCTGGAGTTGTCTTTATCATCCAGCTCCACTATCAATTTTTGTGGGAGCTTAGCGTTTTATATTAATAACGAAACTTGAGCAAAGAAGTGTGGTTTACGTGGCTGGACAATAATGGTGGGTTGGAGTTCGGTGGTTTTGTGGGAGAAGAGAGAATAAGAGAGGTTGTTAGCTTTAGTAGAGGCCTCTAAAAAGATTACTGAAAAATTAGTAGTGAAATTTAACATGAAATTGGTATTATGAGATATATCTTTAAGAGATATATGGACTTATGCAAATGGTGTGGGATGAATATGGCCGGAACTTGACATATCTGAGATAGAAAGTAGTTGTTGATGTTTTATTTTTCTTAGATATACCACATTTGGTTAAGATATAGAAAATATGGATTATGGATTAGCATAGAGGAGCGTGAGGGGAGAAAATAGTTAAATTATGAAGTCATTTGGAGATGGCCAGTCGAAGGTCCAACGACAGTAGGTGCTAGTCCAATGGTATTTTCGCTAGAAAAGGAAAAAAGACAACTATTGTGAGAAAAATAAAAAGGGAAAGAGATTTTTGTTAAATTTGGAAATTTCTACCATTATTAATTGTAAGAGAGTGGATTAGTTTTATTGATAAAATAAAATCACCCAAGACCAAAATCGTGTACTCAATATCATTATTCTAAAAAATCATAAACTATCCAAAACCATGACTATTTGATTTTATTTTTATAAAATAAATCTTCTTTGGGTTTTATGAATTAACCGATTGTGAAAAAAATTAATTAATAAATGTATTTAATGCCATATAAGAATTTGGTTTGAGTTAAAAATAAAAATAAAAAGGGGAAAAAATAAAAATAACAAAATAGAGGTCAGATTGAGTTGGTTTGAAATTATGTTAGATGGTTTTATTAGGAATTTAGAATAAAAAAATTAAAATAGAAAAATATAAATATAACCTTGAATTATAATAAATAATACATATATATCATTTGGCATACTTTGGGTACACATATGCCCCCGTCGTAAGTGTGAGGGGCATATACATACCATTTCATAAATGATAAGGGCATATTTACACCTAAAGTATGACAGAGGGCATACATGTACCATTTAACATAGTTTAAGTGTATATTTTTCCTTTTTCTGAAATAAAGATTGTGTAAAAAATAAATGTGTCACGATCCGAGACTACCCCTAGTCATGACACGGTGCTTCAGGCCATAAGTGACTACAAGTTAACCCATAATCTGGCACTTGCTGTAAAGACTGAAACTAAATAACAAAATAATATGCGGAAGTTATTCATGAAAATTCTGAACGTCAAAACAATAACAAAGGTGATGAATAGTCATTACTGAAAACACACTAACTATCTGACTGTCTAAAAGCTTCTGAATATGATGAGTTATTGTGATAGGTATCCAACTAACTCTGAATACTGAAGTAAAATGAACTAAGGAACTATAAAGCATGATAAATAATATGAATAGTCCTCAACTTATGAGGACTCACCAAAGCTGCTGTTGAGTAGAATAGGGATAGACTACGTGCAACCTGATAACTAAGCGTCCAAACCTATATTGTGAAATCAATATAATGGAAAATTGAGTATGCAGTTAGTACTTTGAATTTACTGGTATGTGAGATGGGACTAACTAAAATACATATAAATGCTGAGCATTAATATATGAATATGTAAAATAAATGCCAGACCAAGTAATGTATATGCTGAAATAATCTATAAAATTAAATAACTGATAAATTGAATACTCAATAATAGAAAAATAAACCGATGTGATCTAAATACTAAACTAAGACTGTGGGAGCTAACATTTAGCCGACATTCCCTAATCAGAGCCAATTGGAGTCCAAACTGTAACCCTAGTTAGAAAGGTGTGGGTACCTTGCCATGGGGACCAACACTGGCTGTGTGGATCAACTAATTTATTGTCCTGGAGGACTAGGGTGTCAAGATTAAATTGATGGGTGAATCCTCATAACCTACATTTGTTATGTAGTTCTTAAACTTAGGGACTACTACTAACGACTATGCCTAACTAAAGGGGGAGCCACTATCTCTGCGTTTACTTGGTGCTAAGTTCTACTCCCAACTAAACTAAAACTGAAGTATAACTGGTACATAAACTAATAACTAATTATAGTGCCCCAATTTTCTAGAACCGAAAAGCCACACGATGCTCATGATCCCGAAGGACCACAAGCTAATCCTTTTTTGATATCTGTACCTGAGCCCTATATAATATATTGAAATAAATAGAAAAAACTAGCGGAAACTTTTCATAAGGTACAAATATCTAAAAATACTCAATACTAAAAACTGAATACTAATATATCTATCCGAAAATCCTCTAAACTTATCTGAACTGTGGAGTTGATGGGACATGTCCCAAACTAAGTCCATTTACTAAAAATAAACTGAGTCCAATGTTGTAATAAAATAAGGATCATCCCCGAATTAAGAGGACTCACTGCTATATCTACTGCTGCTGATTGAGTTTGGACTGCTAAGAGTGCTCTGGATTTCGTTCTTCGGAACCTATGGTATTAGACACCAAAGCGTAAGTGAAAAGTATATGTCAGTACTTTGAATATATTGGTATGCTAGATGAGGTAAGGCTAAATACAAGAACATAGCTTAACTAAATAACATAAGAGTACTGAATGAGGACATATGCATTAATACACAAACCAAAACTGGAATCATAGTAACACTGAATACAAACTCTAAATACTGGATTCTGAATACTGACTTATTGATGACTGAGTCTACTAGTACTAATGTATGAGTTTATTAATGCTGAGAGATAGCATAATTGAGTCCATTGAGACTGATGTCTAATCTTGCTGATACTGATTTATGATATCTGAGATCAAGCCTATATAACGGGTGACCTCTGAGTTTACTGATAATGATTCCTGATACTTGATAAATTGAATCTGATAACAAGCCTATATAATGGGTGACCTCTGAGTCTACTAATAATGAATATGATTGTCTAAATCTAAGATCAAGCCTATATAGTGGGTGATCTTTGAGAGGTAGTCAAGCCTAGTATAACGGGTGACTCCTCAGCTGAATTTTATTACTGAGATTGTATCTGAAACTGAGACTGTGGGAGGTAGTCATCTAACCGATATGCCCCTTCTAGCTTCTTTGGGGTCCAACCTGTAACCCTAGTTGGAAGGGTGTTAGTACCGTGCCATGGGTAAAGACACTTCTCTCTGAACCCAGGATACCATGCCTAATATAATGGGTGACACCTGGTTGGAGCCAAGACTAATATAACGGATGACTCCAGGGAGGTAGTAAAGCCTAATATGATGAGTGACTCCTCATCCTACGCTGGTTACACAGTTACAGAGTGCAGGGATTATTATTAATGACTCTACCTAAAATTACGAGGAGGCCATCATCCCTGTCCTCGCTCGGTGCTGAATCCTACTCCCAACTGAATAGTTACTGAACTGATTTGTAGACTGTTCTAGACTAAGCTGAATCTATTACTAGTCATCTTGATTGACTGAGATGATTGAATTTACTTGGTTCCATTATCTGACAAAATGCTGCTGAATTCTTATTATCTTACTGAGTTTCACTGAAGTCTGAACTGAATACTCGATATTACTGAAGACTATTGAATCAAAGCTAAATATTGAGTTGGATTAAACTGATACTAAGACCGAGTTGAACTAGTACTGAGATTACTGAATTTTCTTAAGTGCTATACTAGCTGAATTCTACTAATCATAGCATGACTGAAATTATCTTGAGACTGACTCGGCTCTAGACACGCACCTAAATTTTTGGGTATAAATACCCCCAGGGCTCGATAACATAAATAAATAAGATAGGACCATACTTGAGTATCATGACAATGGACTTTCATTCACAACACAATCAATACGATAACTAGTCAATCACTTAAATGTCATAAACATGTAAATGTATAGGGAATGCCTAGTAACACCTCATAGTTGTTCAATAAGGAATACACATGGATAAGAATGCATTCAACTTATCATAATACATTCACTAAGGCATTTCAACAAACGCTTGTCATGCACTAGTTATCACATAATTGGGAATTTCATGCTTAACATACTAAAGAGGGCACTATTTCCTTTACTTAAGTATTTTATCAAACATATGGGGAGCATGCTTTGGTTATATCAAAGATTCTATACTTAATTATCATGAATACATCAATATCATGCAACTTGAAGATGGTTTATCATGAACATCATACAATTCATCACATACTAGAATCAACTCTTGAAATTGGTAGTCTCATTGATGAATTAAAAATCAATAATAACATGAACTTCAATTTCAATTCACATGAATCATGAAAACTCATAAATATAAGATCTTTGAATTTAGAAAAGGATTCTTGAACTTCTTAGGTGGAAGGAACCCAAAAATCAACATCTACATACCTTAGAAGACTCTTTCTTGAAGGTTCTTGAAGAAAATCCTTAGTCTTGTTCTGGATTTCTTGGTTAGGATTTTGGCCCCTTTGAGAGAAAATATAATGTTCTTGAGAAAAGTGAGGAAAATAATGCAATAAGGGCTTATTGGGCATTTTATTTTGTGTTTAGGGTTGATAGGGGTCATGGGAAAAGTTTAAGATTCCCTTAGAATTAAATAACGGAATCTAAAAATCCCAATTTTTCATCCTGGCGTGTGTAATACCCCGATCGTTCCCTAAGCCTAAATTCATCTTTTGAGTGGATATATATGACTTCCAAAGTTATTGATGTTTAAACCATGTTGTATTTCTCTAACTTCTACTTTCTGTCATGTAGATCATTGAATAAGCTTTCTATCGATAATAGTTTCATTGAAATTCAACATCGGATGAGTGAATTATGGCCGTTTTACTGAATGCTATCGGATTGCCCAGGTTTGACGGTCGACCTGGTGGACCGTCAGGTCCTGGGTAGACAATCAAGTGTCCCGTCAAGCCAAGGAAATAGCTCCCTTTTTGGGATATATGACGGTCAGTGGTAGACCGTCACAAAGTTGATGGACGATCAAGGTGTCCATCAGACCGAGGCAGAATATCCCATTCTTGAGTCTCGAGTGACAGATGACATATGTGGGGTTTGAACAAAAACACTCCTTTCGTTCTTGTGCCTAAATATTTAATTTCTACTATTGATCTACACGATCTTTGCAAGTTGGGTTACACCCAAATTTCTTTAGTTATGATTTATGAGATTTAAGTTGAATAAGTTTGATATTTGTGATATATTTACCATCATATTTCTTGAATTGAGGATTTATGTTATGAGTTGAATATTCTTATTATGAATTGATGATTTTCGAATGATTTGAGATAAGTGTCATGATTTGAGCCTTCCATGAGAAGTTGATTATTGAATATATGTTGATATTGAACTTGAGAGTCAAGAATGAGTCCTATGATATTTCCTTGAAACTTTTGATATTTGAAATGATTTGATAAGCAAGTGTACCTTATATTGAGAAAGATTGTGTTGAGTTGAGTCTAGTTAGGAATCCACAAGATGTTTATGATTTATAGGCGAGATACATATTTATGTCTAGGTCCTTATAATAGACCCATGAGTAGATATTGATTATGGTGGATTTTCTAACACGTTCTGAGCTGAGTCTGAGAGAAGTATTTAGCACTGAGCAGGTAATTTTGTATTTCCTCGGAACTACATGCCACTGTAGGATTGATGTTGATGATTGTGGGCCAGAGGCTGAGTATGGGATTGGGATTTAGAAATTATGGTTGTACTCCTTGGCAAGAGTACGACACCCCTGCCAATGTGGGGTTCTCTCCTTAGACGGGCAAAATATTGGACTCCATGTGGCTTACATGGTGTAGTTATGTCGATTTTAAGAAACTCCCACGTCCATAATGATATAAGTCTCTTGAGTTACCGAGTCACTCTGAGTCACGAGTTAAAGAGTTTGAGTTGAGTTAAATGATTTATAAGATTTATGAAACACGTGTCATTACTTATGATTTATGGAAATAATGTTTCAGATAATTCTAGTAAAGATAGTTATTATTGTCTGCAGACATAATTTCTCATACATTTAAGATATTATTTAAAATGCTGCATCCACCCCCACATACTCAGTACATTCCCAAGTACTGATCCCATACTCTTTTGTATTCTATATTTTCTCATGACATTGGTTCAGGTGCTTAGTCTCAACAACGATAGTGATCTTTTAGTACTTTTCTCTACACTTCTGCAGTTGATGAGTCCTCATGGTTTGAGGACCTGTATTTCTAGTTTAGTCTTGTCAATAGATGGTTATTTATTTTTAGTTCAGTACGAGTTAGTTGGGGATCTGTCCTAATGGCTCATTAGACTTGTATAGTAGAGGCTTTGTCAAGATAGAGTACCAGTATGTACAGAACTTCAGTATTTTAATTATACAGAGCACTATTACTTCCTATCGCAGTATGTTCATGTCATGGTTATTCCTCTTTATCTTAGCATGGTTTGCATTATAGTGAGTTTTAAAAGTGATGACAGGCTTAGAGGGTTAGCTTGGGGCCACGTGTGACCTTAAGAACCGTGTGACAGCTCGGGATGGGTTCTTGGGGCATTACAAAATTGGTTTCAGATCCTAAGGTTTGAAGAGTCCTATGGAGTGCTAGTTCTATGAGCAAGAGGCTATGGGACGTTTTAGGAAAAGTTATTTCTTTCTTTAAGAGTTTATCATGCCTATGACTATTTCTCTCTACTGCTAATTTGTGCTCTCTTATGACAGAAAATGCCTCTTTGTAGAGCTTGCAAAAACAATGAACGATTTTAACCCGTTGATCCTTTAGGTGAGATGGTGTTCCATGTAGAATTTCGGGTAGCTTTCCAAGCTCTAGCCCTGGTGGTCACTGCCAATGATCCGGCCAACACCCTGGCTACTATTCCACCTCCGTAAGGGAATAATTCTACTGCAGCTTAGGTTTGTGACTTTATGCAAATGAATCCACTTGAGTTCGATGGGTCGAAAGTAGGTGGAGACCCACAAATGTATTTAGATAAAGTGAGAAAGATCACTCAGATTATGCATGTGACTGAGGAGGAGAGTGTTGAATTGGTTGCCTATTGAATGAAAGATGTTGCTTATGATTGGGTAGAGATGTGGCAGAAAAGTAGAAGGACGAATGATGCTCCTATGGCTTGGCAATTATTTAAGGATGCCTTCTTAGACAGATTCTTTCCCCCCAGAGATGAGAGAAGCAAAATTAAAAGAATTTATGAACTTGAGATAGGGCTCCATGACAGTTAAGGAGTATTGCCATAAGTTTAACTAGTTATCTAAATATGCTCCCAGTATGATGGTTCATTCTAGAACTAGTATGAGTAAGTTCTTGGCTGGTGTATCTAGTTATGTTGTGAAAGAATATAGATCCGCTATGCTTAATAGGGACATGGATCCCAAGACTAATGATTCATGCTCAGCAGATTGAAGCAGATAAAGTAAAGGAGAGAGAGAAAGAGTGAGAGGAAATAAGAAAGTTAGATCTGAGCAGCAAGGGTATAGTCAGACTAGATTTTCTAATGAAATTCGACCTCAGTTTTAGAGCCGTTCTCTTGTGCCAGCACCTTTATCAGCCAGTACTCCTACATTCAGAATGAGGCCGGAGCAGGGTAATAGGCCGACTATGTCCAGGTCCCAAAATAGTGTGAGTAACAGACTTCGTCCTCTTCCATGCCCGAAGTGTGGTAGGTACCATCTGGGTGAGTGCTTATTCAATCAGAGTGGTTGTTTTGGTTGCAGTAAGATGGGCCACAAGTTCAAGGATTGCCCGTATGCTAGATAAGGGAGTCGCGATGTTCGTCCTTAGAGTCAGACTATTAGTGCTCCAGCCCCTATAGTTTATCCTACTTCTCCTTAGGGTGCCTCGTATAGTACTGCCGGTGGTCGACGCCAGAATCGCTTTTATGCTATACCACCCTTCCAGGAGCAGGAGGATTCACCTGATGTTGTTACTGGTATGCTCTGTGTATTTTATTTCGATGTGTATGTATTGATGGACCCTGGGTCAAGTCTTTATTATGTGACTCCATTAGTGGTTTTGAATTTTGAAATTTGTGCTTAAAATATCCCCGAGCCTTTCCTAGTCTCTACACCTGTGGGTGAATCTGTTGTTGCCAAGAAAGTATATAAAAAGTGTCCTATCACTGTCCTTCATAGAGTCATGGTTGCAGATTTGATTGAGCTAGACATGGTTGATTTTGACATTATTTTGGGTATAGATTGGCTTCACTCTTGCTATGCGTCGATAGACTGTCGTACCTGTGTAGTCAAATTTCTATTTCCTAATGAGCTAGTCTTTGAGTGGTTCGGAAATTCTGTATCTCCTAAAATTCTTTTCATATCCTATCTAAAATCTAGAAAATTGATATCCAAGGGTTGTAGCTATCAATTAGTTTGAGTTAAGGACACTAAGTCTGAGACTCCAACTATTCAGTCTCTTAGTGTTGTCAATGAGTTTCCTGATGTTTTCCTGGAAGATCTCCCACGAGTACCTCCCGATAGAGAGATAAAATTTGGAATTGATCTTCTTCCTAATACACGGCCAATTTTTAGTCCTCAGTATCATATGACCCCAGCAGAACGTAAGGAGTTGAAAGAGCAACTCAAAGATCTTCTTGATAAGGATTTTATAAGGCCTAGTGTGTCTCCCTGGGGTGCACCCATTTTATTCGTGCCAAATAAATATGGTTCATTGCGCATGTGAATTGACTATCATCAGCTTAACAAGGTCACAGTCAAGAACAAGTATCCTCTTCCTAGAATTGATGACTTGTTTGATCAGCTGCAAGGTGCCAGTTATTTCTCAAAAATAGCTTTGAGATCCAATTATCGCAACTTAAAGTCAGAGAGTGTGATATTTCAAAGACAGCTTTTCATACTCGTTATAGTTATTTTAAATTTTTGGTCATGTCCTTCAGATTAACTAATAGCCCAACAACTTTTATAGACCTCATGAATCGGGTATTCAGACCATACCTGGATATGTTCGTTATTGTGTTCATAGATGATATTCTTGTGTACTCCCAAAGTGAGAACGACCATGAAAATCATCTTCAAATTGTTTTGCAGGCCCTTAGAAATCAGTGGTTGTTTGATAAATTTAACAAATGTGAATTTTGGCTTCGATTAGTTGCTTTCTTGGGTCATATTGTTTCTTCTGAAGGTATTCGAGTTGATCCTCAAAAGGTAGAAGCTGTGAAAAGTTGGCCTAGACCTATTTCCCTATCTGATATTAGGAGTTTCTTTGGTCTAGCTGGATACTAACGTCGTTTCGTTGAAGGTTTATCTTCCATTGCTGCTCCTTTGACCCGGTTAACCCAAACAAAGGTTAAATTCTAGTGGTAAGATTCTTGCGAGAAGATTTTTCAGGAGTTGAAGACTCAACTTACTTCAGCCCCTGTGATGACCCTTCCCAATGGTAAAGATGATTTTATGATGTATTGTAATGCTTCCAGAGTTAGTTTGGGTTGTGTGTTGATGCAAAAGGGTAAGGTTATAGCTTATGCTTCCCGACAGTTGAAACCGCATGAGAAGAATTATTCAACCCATGACCTCGAGTTAGCTGCAATGGTTTTTTCTTTAAAAATTTAGAGACACTACCTATACGGTGTTCATGTTGATGTCTTTACGGATCACAAGAAATTATAGTATGTGTTTACTCAGAGAGAATTGATTCTTCAGCAGAGGTGATGGTTAGAATTACTGAAGGACTATGATATGAGTGTGATATATAACTCGACCAAGGCCAATATAGTGGCGGATGCCCTTAGTAGATCGTCCATGGGTAGTGTAGCACATGTTGAGGAAGATAAGAGGGATTTGGTCCGCTAAGTGCACCGTTTGGCTAGGTTAGGTGTCAGATTTCTTGTTTGAGCTGAGGGTAGTATTTGGGTTCAGAGTAGCTCCGCATCTTCCCTAGTTTTGGAAGTGAAAGAGAAGCAGGATATGGATTCTCGTTTGGCTGAATTAAAAGCGTCCGTCAAAGACCAAAAGGTGAAGGTTTTCTCCCAAGGGGGAGATGGTGTATTAAGATTTCATAATAGGTTGTGTTTGCCTGATGTTGATGATCTGAGGTAGAGGATTATGGATGAGGTGCATGGCGCGTGGTATTCTATTCATCCCGGTGCTACTATGATGTACTGCGATTTGCGAGAGATTTACTGGTGGAATGGTATGAAAAAACGATATAGCAAAGTTCGTAGAGAAGTGTACAACTTGCCAGTAGGTAAAGATAGAGAACCAGTGACCCGGTGGTATGATGCAAGAATTTAGTATCCCTACTTGGAAGTGGGAGGAAGTGAATATGGATATTGTGATTGGTTTACCTCTTTCTCTCGGTCATCATGATTCGATTTAGGTTGTTGTAGACAGGTTGACTAAGTACGCATATTTCCTGCCAGTTTATACATCTTTCACCGCTGAGGACTATGCTAAGTTGTACATTCAAGAGTTAGTCAGGTTGCACGGAGTTCCATTGTCTATCACCTCTGATAGAGGTATTCAATTTGCTTCTCATTTTTAGAGGGCCTTCCAGAAGGGTCTTGGCACCCAAGTTCATCTTACTCCGCTTTTCATTCGCAGATAGATGATCAGGCTGAGAGGACTATTCAGACTTTTAAGGACATGTTGAGGGATTGTGTTCTTGATTTCAAGGGAAGTTGGGATGAACATTTGTCTTTGATTGAATTTGCCTACAACAATAGTTTTCATGCTAGTATTGGAATGGCTCCGTTTGAAGCTTTGTATGAGAGGAGATGTAGATCACCCATAGGTTGGTTAGAAGTGGGCGAAGCCACTATGATTGGACCCAATGTTGTGTTTGAGGCTATGGAGAAAGTTAAGTTAATTCAGGGGAGGTTGAAGATAGCCTAGAGCCGTCAGAAGTTGTATGCAGATTTGAGAAGAAGAGCCCTAGAATTTGAAGTTAGTGATTGGGCGTATTTGAAAATTTCACCCATGTAAGGGGTGAAAATATTTGGAAAGAAAAGGAAGCTTAGTCCTAGATACATTGACCCTTATAGAGTTTTGAATTATGTTGGGAAAGCAGCTTATGAGATTGAGTTGCCTACAGAGTTGTCAGCTGTCCATCTTGTATTTCACGTCTCTATGCTCAAGAAGCATATAGGAGACTCTGTTGTTGTTGATCCGTCAAAACATTGTGATGTACAGGATAGTCTTTCTTATGATGAAATTTCGGTCGAGATCCGAGACTATCAAGTTCATAGATTAAAAAATAAGAAAGTTCCCTTGGTTAAAGTTCTGTGGCGAAATCAATCAGTCGAGAGTGATACATAGGAAGCAAAAGCAGATATGCGAGTCAAGTACCCTCATTTTTTCTCGTGAGTTCAAATCAAGCTGAAGGTACTATTCTCTTTATTTAGTTTCCTCCTAATCTAATGTATTCAGTAATATGGTTATTCCATCTATGATTCGTGTATTTGGTGAAGTACTCAAAAGTTTAGAGAAAAGTGAACCCTTAGATGTGAGTCGTTCTAGCTATACGTCCTCATTTTCTCTTGTTCTTGGCCTATTTGGCAACATTCGAGGATGAATGTGTCCAAGGGGGAGATGTTGTATTACCCCAATTGTTTCCTAAGCCTAAATCCATGTTTTGAGTGGATATATATGACTTCTAAAGTGATTGATGTTTAAAACATGTTGTATTTCTATAATTTCTACTTTTTTCATGTATAACATTGAATAAGATTTCCATCGATACCAATTTTCTCGAAATCCGACATTGGATGAGTGAGTTGTGGCCATTTTACTGAATGCTATCGGATCACCAAGGTTTGACGGTCGACTTGGTGGACCGTCAAGTGTCCCATCAAGCCAAGGTATTATCTACCTTTTTTGGGATGTCCTGTGATAGTCAAAGTGGTGGACCGTCACAAAGTTTACGGACCATCAAGGTGTCTATCAGACCGAGGCAGAAAATTCCATTCCTGAGCCCCGAGTGACAGACGACCTGATGGACCTTCATTCACTCTGACAGACCGTCACTTCGACCATCACTCCGAGGTAGAACATTCTAGTTTTGACACTTGAGTGACGGACGACCTGGTGGACCGTCAGCTAATCTGACGGACCATCAGATTGACCGTCACAGGCCCCGATCTGCAATTTTCAATTTTTTTTCAAAGAGGCATCTTAGTCATTTCTACTCCTTGTGGCCTTATATATATATATATATATATATCTGTGTAGAGAAGAGAAGATCATTTTCTCTCCATTTCTCTCCAAATTTCATTCAAGAATTTTCTGGAAACCTAGGGTTACTTCCAAACCCAAAAGTCAAATCATCTCCAAGAAATTCAAGAAATCTCCCATAAATTTCTTCAAGTTGTTCAAGAACTAAGTTCCTCAAGTCAAAGGAAACAAGGTCTTGGTCTAAAAGTGTGAGAAAAAAAGTTTCAAGCAAGTTTCTATATCTTTAAAATCAAAACCTAAGGTATGTGGGGTTTGAACAAGAACACTCCTGTTGTTCTTGTGCCTAAAGAATTAATTTCTGCTATTGATCTACATGATCTTTGCAAGTGGGGTTACACCCAAATTTCGTTAGTTATGATTTATGATATTTGAGTTGGATAAGTTTGATATTTATGATATATTTACCATCAAATTTCTTGAATTGAGGATTTATGCTATGAGTTGAATATTCTTATTATGAATTGATGATTTTCGAATGAGTTAAGATAAGTGTCATGATTTGAGCCTTCCATGATAAGGTGATTATTGAATACATATTGATATTGAACTTGAGAGTCAAGAATGAGTCCTATGATGTTTCCTTGAAACTTTTGATATTCGAAATGATTTGATAAGCAAATGTACTTGATATTGAGAAAGATTGTGTTGAGTTGAGTCGAGTTAGGAATCCACAAGATGTTTATGATTTACAGACGAGATACATATTTATGTTTTGGTCTTTATAATAGACCCATGATTTGATACTAATTAAGGTGGATTTCCTAATGCGTTTTGAGCTGAGTCTGGGAGGAGTATTTAGCACCAAGTGGGAAATTTGGTATTTCTCCAGAACTACATGCCACCATAGGATTGATGTTGATGATTGTGGTCTAGAGTCCGATTATGGGATTGTGATTGAGAAATTGAGGTTGTACTCCTTGGCAAGAGTACGACACCCCCGCCAATGTGGGGTTCTCTCCTTAGGAGGGCAAAACATTGGACTCCATGCATCTCACATGGTGTAGTTATGTCGGTTATAAGAAACTCCCACTTCCATAATGATATAAGTCTCTTGAGTTACCGAGTCACCCTGAGTCACGAGTTAAGTTAAATGATTTATGAGATTTATGAAACACGTGTCATTACTGATGATTTATGGAAATAATGTTTCAGATAATTCAAGCGAAGATAGTTATTATTGTCAGCATGCATGATTTCTCATACATTTATGATATTATTTAAAATGCTGTATCCAGCCCCACATACTCAGTACATTCCCAAGAACTGACCCCCATACGTTTTTGTATTCTATATTTCCTCGTGATATATGTTCAGGTGCTCAGTCTCAGCAGCGACAGTGATCTTTAAGTACCTTCCTCTACACTTCTGCAGTTGGTGAGTCCACATGGTTCGACGACCTATATTTCTGGTTTTGTCTTGTCAATAGATGGTTATTTATTTTAGTTTAGTATAAGTCAATTAGGGATCTGTTCCAAAGGCTCATCAGACTTGTATAGTAGAGGCTTTGTCAGGCTAGAGTGCTAGCATGTACATAACTTCAGTATTTTAATTGTACAGAGCACTATTACTTTGTATCGTAGTATGTTCATGATATGGTTATTCCTCTTTATCTTAGCATGATTTGCGTTATACTGAGTTCTGAAAGTGATGACAGGCTTAGAGGGTTGGCTTGGGGACATGTGTGACCTTAAGCATCGTGTGACATCTCGGGATGGGTTCTTGGGGCGTTACAGCGCGACGCTCCATAGTCGCGCCAGTTTACTGGAAATTGGACAATTGGAAAACTGCTTAATGGGGCGACGCAGTGGAAATAGAGTTGCCACCTTGGTTGAGAACTGGAAATACACTGCAATGCGGTGGAATTGTGGTGGCTCAGTGGATTTTGACGATTGCCATTTTGTCTGACTCCGCAATGTACCAAAGTACCAGGTGGTACACTGTCTCACTAAAATGGCCCTAACTCTTCGCCCGAGTGTTGTATTTTGGAGAATTTAGTATCGATGGAAAGTTTATTCAACTATCTACATGGAAAAAATTCGATATTAGGGAAATTCTACACGGTTTAAATTACTTTTCACTTAGGAAGTCAACCCTTACTCCCCTTAATAATGAAACTCAACTTAAAGAAAATTTGGGGTATTACACTAATATGCACAAGTCTTGGTATTCTTAAAGTAACAGTGCATGTATAATATAAAGTATTTAAAACCATGTAAATTGATCATAATAAGGGAATTTCATGAATAAATCCAAAAAATTCAATAACTAATAAATTCTCAACATGAATATGATAATTTGTATATAATGATTGAAACATGGTCTAAATGACGTGTAACTTGAAAATATAAAACATGCATGACTATCTAGGTATAGGTGTTCATAATCCGCCAGCACTGAAATACAGTTAAATACGATAATTTTAAAGTAATGACATGATAAGAAATTTCATGACTTAAACTCAAAAACCCAATAATTTAATCAATATAACAAGTTATCAAGATTAGGGTACATAAGAATACTTCAAATTATGAGGAAACAATTTTTCATGGTTGAATTCAAGAATTACAAGGAGAGATCATGGAATTTATGCTTTTCATGGAACCTTAGTTTATGGAATATATAAAAATTTGTGAATAAAAATAGTAATTTTGGGAATGAGGATGAAAGAAGATCCTCATTGAATACCCACATACCTGAATTCTTGTCCTCTTAAAGGAAACTTGGATTTGAGACCTTAGGGGGGAGGGTGAATTCTTGGAAGAAACCCTTGATTTTATTCTTAAGAGTTGGAGATGAATGAATGATATTAACTAATTGAAAAGAGGGAAAATTATGATTATTTGGGGTTCTTGGTCGTGAATTGGGGGTTTAAAGAAGTGGGAAAGACTAAAAAGCCCTTAGCCATTAAGAGACTACATAGATTTTACCTATCAGTGTGGCCGGGTGCCTAACGCAGATGCCAGTCTCCGTGACATACTGCCTATCATGGAGGGTAACCTCCATGACACGCCCCGTACCTTGGAGGCACACTGTCTCTATTCCATGCTACCTATAGAGGAAGGTAGCCTCTATGACACAGCGAAATCACGGAGGCACACTTCCTCCGTGGTCTAAAATTACTCGAACCTCCTCTAAAAATTCGAAAACTCTCCTAGATGACCATTTTAAAGATCTTGAATGCATTCCAACCTAAAAATCAATATCTCAAACATGGAAAGGTCTAAAATAAAATGCTCGTTATTTTAAGGGTGTCACAAAGGACATTACACGTGCCTCTAGTGTATAATAGTCTCTTTAGGTCCTTTAAATATGTAATGAATAGTTAGAAACTTGTCTAGGATCTTGTGAGGTATTATAATATCTCCCCCTTGTGATCATTCATCCCCAAATGAAACTGTCTAAGATAAGATACTAGAAAAACTGAGATCGTGCAATGAATACTTATGATTTGAATTGTAATTAAATAACTAAATTTGAAACATGATGCATGAACTGAACTGGACTCAAGAGTGCATGCTATGACATGAGGATTAATGGATAGATGAGATAGAAAATGAGAGAATCAATTTAAAGGAAACTATTACCTCAATTTGGATCTAAATTCTTATAGAAACGGTAGGGATACTTGGCTCGCTTATCTATTTATGCTAACCAAGTAGCTCCCTTAGCAGACTAGTTCCTCCACAAAATATTACTAAGGCAACTTCGTTATTCCTCAACCTACAGATCTGACAGTCAAGGATTTCAACCGGGACTTCGTGTAGGAAAGACTATCTTTCACGCCCACACTCTTTAAAGGAACGACAAAATCTGGGTCACCGATGCATTTCTTAAGCAAAGAGACATGAAACACTAGGTGTGTTAGACTCCTAATTTCACGTTTTAATAATGACAAACTAACGAATGGATCTTTGTGGGATAAAGAAAGCAAGATACTAGAAAACTGTTAATGATGAAAGGATAAAAGAAGTAAGTAAGCAAGAATGACATCAAATTAGGATCAGCGGCATCCAAGCGAATCAATCAAAATGAGAACAAAAGAAAGGAGAATCACAGCAAATCAGATCAATAACAAAAATATCAGTGTCAAGAATTGTAACAAATAAAAATCAATCATAACAAAGAAAAGATCATAGACATATTTGATGGGGACATGAGTAAAATCCATATATGGACATATCTGATATGGACATCGACACGACCCAAACTAGGGCCTTATCGTAATAGGCAATCCCAAGCCCAACCAGGATCAAGAATTGCCCCCATTTCCTAACCCAACCATCAAATGCATACATTGAGTCAACTATAGTCCAAGCATATAACAAGATAGTGTATCCAACCATGTGGTGACTTTGGGATAAGTCTATATCCGAGACCAACCCAACTAAGTCCAACCACCCAATAACTACCAAACTAATGCAAAAACCATGAACCAATACAATAATAATAAGCCAATGTATGCATGTACATATGAAAAAACAATCCATACCATACCCAAGTCCATAATTGTCCATACAAAACCTCTAGACCAACCAAAGAGTTTCTACTCGGGACATGCCCCCGATCATAGCCAAAACAACAGTCTATGAAAGACGAGAAATATGTAAAGTAAACCATGAAATGAAATAGATGCCTTCTAAAATATGGAAGCTCACCACTTTAATCCAACATCGACTATCCCCAAATTCGATCACCAAGCAGGAGAAGTAGAATGGCCGATCCCTACATAGCATAGGTATACAACCATCCGAAGATGGGTTAGTGGGTGAACACTAACATACACTCAAGATAAGGATAAAATAATTCCATTAAAAAGTCAAGTAAGACTATCCATAATGCATATAACCATACATGAATATATATAACCATGTCGGGAAAGGGAACCGGGTTTAGCATGCATTTAAAACCTTTACCTATGTTGTGCAGCTTTGCTGTCCTAAGCCACCCACAGGCTATATGGGTTAAGCTTCCCTAGCTGAAATGGCCCCTGTATATGTAGTGGCACGACCAGGAAAGAAAACCTGGGATGACTAGTACATCCCCAAAATATAGTGTGACATCATACACATAGTTACCAAGACCAGCCTTACATCGGTAAATATGAGTTTCTAGTTTTTGTCCTCCTAGGACCTCCACCTTCCACGGCTTTGCTACACATCCCGACATTATTGCCCAATTAAAATCAATTTCCAACTAACCAAATCATATTCATTTATTAACCAAGGCCATTAATATTTGTATCATTATACCAATCCTAAGTTGCAAGTATTATCCATAGCCAACCATATAGAGGTTTAAGAAGACTATCAAGTGCCCTTCCATTTACCATATTAAAATACTTGGGGGATTCCATGTACCCCACAAGCATAACAATTTTCAAAGCCACCAAGGCTTTACCATTTAATCCTTCCAAACCATGTACATTATTTATACCATTCAAAACTATTTCCAAATCATTTTAGACCATGCCAAACATTTATAGCATTTATATCACTTAAACCATTTAATCTATGCAAAATCATCCAAATCTGTTTAAGGTTCCATTACGAAACTAAACCATGCAAGAGTTCCAATGAAAGTTCAACAATAGAGTGAAAACATTCTTTGAGGTATTTTATCAAATATGTTTTGGGCATACCTTTACCAAGACAAAAGCCAATACATAAACCACCATAATTAGGGTTACTCAAAACCTATTTGTTAAACCATGACCAACCAATAACCATATATGCAAACCATTACCAAAAATATGTAAAAACATAGTTTAAACCAATACTAAACCATTTGCATCAAGACCCTCACCATATATTTTGAAAACCATTATTCATGATCCATAAATCAATGTTTAAAACACAACTCATATGCCTTTAGTTGAAACAAACAATGAGTGAAGGAGTAAATTCCTTATACATGAAGATTGATGGAAGAAATTTTGATTGTTAAGCCCTTTGAAGAACATATGAAGAAAATCTAGCCTCCAATCTTCAATAGTGTGTTTGAGAGAGTATTTGGAGTTTTTTAATATTTTAACAAGTGTTATGGAAGGCCACCAAGGGTTATATACCATGAGGAAATAAGGGTTTTGAAGTAGAAAATATTTGGACTATCCATACTTAAAATAAAAATAAATAATGTCCAGGGGGTACGGCTCACCCTGACCATTCGTATCCTAGGGTACGATTGGTATCCCAACTCGTACCCAAGACCATGCCAAGAGCCTACCTAATAGTTCTAATATGACTCACACCTCACTAGTCATACCTTAAGGGTTTGAGTGACACCCCTAATCATATCTACCAACCGTATCTAGGGAAGACTCCTCAAGACCAAGATGGTCATGCACCGTACGAATTGCACTACACCACTCACATTCTCCTATAAAATTCATACCCTAGTGAGTTATATATTTGTTAGTAGCCAAGCCAACTATACTACCTAGGGTATGGGCGAACAGTCATGACAACCTTCGAGTTGTATTCAAGGGTATGATTGGTACCCTTGAGTCGTACCAAGTCAAAAAGGTTCAAAACTTAAGAAATTTTGCAAAGGTCGAATTCCTAGGGTGTTATAGACATAGTATATGGCAACATTTCTCACTCAAGTAATCTATTCAAATCCTTGATTAAGAAGAAATCTTTTGGGTTTCCTTATGAAAAGTATCAGTTGAAGACTATAAAATAAGAAGACTAAAGATCGACATGTGTTATGCAACTTCAAAAAGAATATCAAAGTATCTCAATCTTAGTATTAAGAAGCTTTGTAACCTTTGGTTTACAAATGTTGTATAAAGAGTAGGATCGAGTTAACTTTGTAACACCAATTGAAGCTATGTCACAAGATCTAAAGAGAAAAATAATTCTTCGAAACTTGTTTCTCATCATTGTACTCGAGCCCATCATTGAATGATCTAAAGAAACTTTGAAACCCAAGGGGACTGGAAGTAGGCACCACATTAGTGTTATGAACTAGGATAAATATTTGTGTGTTTACCTTACGTTTGGTTATTTATTCGCTTAATTATTTATAGTCTAATAAGTTTTATGAAGAGTACTGATCTGCAGGCGAGTCAACTGTGAGGAGCCAGTAGTCGATTTATAGAAAATTTTCAATTCACCCTCTCTTTAATTTCAATTGGTATCAGAGTAGGTTTCACCAACAGTGTTACTTAACTGCAAGTGAGCAAATATCAAATATCAAATTATCAAATTCCTGGTGCTTTTCTCTAGGATGGCCAATCCTCTACAAGACCACCAAACTTTAATGGGAAACATTACTCTTACTGGAAAAATAGGTTCAAAATTTTTGTCCAATCAAATGACTTCCAAACATTGGTTGTCATCAATAAGGATCCAAAGTTAATTCTAGGACTTAAAGAGAAGCCAAAGAACAAAGACAAGGAATCTAGCAGTACTGACATAGAAGACCTTAAAAGATTTAAGGTCACCAAAGAACAACAATAGGTAGTCCAAACTAATGCACATGCTATAAGTTTACTTCTTTGTGCAGTTAGTAAAGAAGAATACGACTAGATATCAACTCATGAGACTGCAAAAGAAATGTGGGACAAGTTAGAGCTAACTTATGAAGAAACCACTAAAGTCAAAAAGTCAAAGATTCTGCCCAGGTCATTGAATATGAGCTATTCAAAATGGAATAGAATGAGAACATTGAAACAATGTTTGCCAGATTTAGTAAGATAGTTTGCAAACTAAAATCACTGGGGATGATCTATTCCCATAACATGCAAGTCCAGAAGCTGGTCCGAAGTCTTCCAAAAATTTGGGAAACCATGGCTGCCATTCTGGAAGATGGAGATCTTCACAACATGACATATGATAAATATGAGGTAATCTCATTGAATATGAATGAAATTATATCAAAAGTTACCACAAGGAGGAAAAGAAGAAACCAGTGGCCTTCATCGCTGCTCTAACTGAAGAAGAGGACATTTTGGAATATGCTAATAGTGAAGGAATGACCCTCATAAAATATGGAGTAAGGTAGATCATGAAATAGAGACAGCAAAGATCCCAGGGAGACAAAAATTATGTCTCCATTAGAAATAATGATCATTGCTAGTACTTTTGACAGCCTGGTCATTTCAAATAAAACAATCCATAATTAAGAAGAATAATATCCAGGAAGAATTAAAATTTTGGAGCCTAGAGTGTTGAAGCTGAAACCGAAGAGGAAATATAAGTCCCCAATATATGCTTTACGGCAATAGGTGAATCTAGAAAAGTAAGACTACATGATTGTCAAAACTATAATACTCTTGAATCTAATTTAGATATGATAATTGGAGAGCTTCAAAAACTTATAAATGAACATAACAAACTCGCTCAACAGAAGAAAAGATGTGAATCTTAATTTAATTGAAAACTCAAAAAGGAACAAAGAAGTTATCAAATAGAAATAGAAGCATGTCAAATCAAAATTGATTGTTTCACAACGAGTTTGATGATATAAATATTCAATCAAACAAATTTAGGAAATCTCTAAGTCAAAGTATTGTAAGATATAATTCTTTTAAAAATAACTCAAGTTCCTCATCAGGATCATTTAAATAAGATAGGACCTCTTTCTCCCCTCAAAGACCTATCTAGTTTATATATAGAAAGACAGGGCACAAATCCTACAGCTGCAGGCACCGACCTGGTAGCACGTGGGTTTGGAAACCTAAATAAAATTAATTTTTTTTTTAGGAACATGCCCGCAAGAAATATTAAAAGGGAATATAGGGGATTGATAGTGGATGTTCCAGATACATTAATGGAAAGAAAGAAACTTCTTCTGCTTTAAAAAATATAGATAGAGAATTAGTCATATTCAGTGATGATGCTAGAGACAATGTTATCAAAATTAGTTCAGTAAAGCTTACACATTCATGCAAATCGACTGAAGTATATCTGATAGATGGCCTCAAGTATAACTTCCTCAACATTAGTCAGCTATGTAACACTTGGTTTGGAATCTCTTCCAAATTTAAAGTTGGTCCTTCAAACATTAAAAAAATAATATCTCTCTTATCGGTGAAAGTCAATAATATTGTAGTGAAGAAAAAAAATCAATTATTTTAGGAAAATACCAAGACCTTTGGATTAGAACATAATCTCCCAGATGACAGTTGGGTAGAAGTAGTAAGGTCACATCATCAACAGAGGGGTGATCAAACTTATTCAAAAGGGATGCCTTATGAACTCTGGAGAGAAAATGTAAGATCCCGCAAAACTTCTAAGATTACTTCAGTCCTTTAAGCTGGTCAAAAGGGTACCAGACTTGGAAAATTCTAACCAAGTTCCTAGACATATTCTATTTTAGCCTTCAAAAGTTGGTAATCTCATCTCGCTATCTTAATATCCTTTAGTGGCCTGTATATACATTTATTCATGATTAGAAAGGTCAACTGATATTCCCAAAAAAGTTTTAGATTTTTGAAAACATATTTAGATCATGTTTGGAATCCTAAAATAGTGGACCAATGCGATCTTGGCACACTGCGTTACCAATTATGTTGGTCAATATTTGTGCAGTCTGCCGAAGCCAAAACTCTTGAGGCTCAACGCGATCATGGCATGATGTGTCAAGTATCACATCGTAGCCATCAACATGATGCATTGCTTGTAGTGGCGGCACCTAGTATTTTTTTCATTAAATGACCGCATCCTCAACGGCAAAAGGATCAATTTTCCACCCCTATATAAGTCAGAAACATGTAATTCAACCCTATTTCACAAAAATTATAGTGATTTCTCTCCATTACTCTCAAGAAAAAGTTAGGGTTTTCAATTAGGGATTTAATTTCAAGAATTTCACCGTTAGTTTTCAAGAATCTTCCATACAAGGTATGCATAGTGTTAATTTATGAATCCATAAAGCTCAAGAACCCTATTTGAAATTATAAATCATGATGTTTATGTCGTGGGTTGCTTTGTAACCATGTTTATCTTGTAGTACAATTCCCAAGTTGGAATCTTTATGTGTTTTTCATGAAACTATGTTAGCATACAATTTGAAATCCATGAATTGAGTTGTTTATGATGTGTAATTTGATTCTTATACCTATACCCAAAGTTGTGCATGCATGGTGTTTGATAAAATGCCTAAGGGGATAGAAATTGTGTATTGTAGCTCAATTATGACCTATATGATAAATGTATGTCTTACCTTTATGTTCAAATGACTCCCATGCTATTGTGGTGCAATGTAGATGTTTGTTGGAATGATCATGATCTTAGAGTATGAAATTATGAAATTGATTATATGCATTACTACCGTGTACATGATTATAATAACTATGTACTTCATAAAATCCCCAACTTTAATATTGTGGATTGTTGATGTTAGTCATGTATTCAAGAATGTCATGCCTTGTCAGTTTCCTTCTATCGAGTCCTCGGGGTACTTGTGCCCAAAAACTTAGCTGTATGCCTAGAGCCATTGTCATGTTTTCACTATACTCTCAGTCAAGCCATGGTCAATAGAACTTAGTCAGCCATGTGGCTTAGAAAAGCTCAGTAAATTCTTTCAGTCAATGGAACTCAGTTAACTCAGTCCAGTTTAGTTCAATTAATCATGTTTAGTGTCTATTCAGATGGGAGTATAATTTAGCATCGAGTGGACCCTAGGATGGTAACTCACTTGCTAGTAGAGAGTGTGATTTTTAGAAGTAATCCTTGTATTCCATAACTACATAGCCAGCGTAGGCTGAGACATCTAACCTGCTAGTTGAGAATTGATGAGGTAGCTTACCTGCTAGTTGAGAGTACCCACCATTCTCATTTGAGTACCCACCATTCTCATTTGAGTACCTGCCAATTAAGGGTCACTCACAGCTTATCCCTACTAGTGGCGCAGTATTGACACCTTTCCAATTGGGGTTACAGATTGGACCCCAACTCAGCTATATTGCTTTATTTGGGGCATGTTTGTTAGATGACTACTTCCCATAGTTACAATTTTAGTCTCAGTCCCATGTTGGGGCGTGTGGTATTCCGGTTACTAGATTTGGGGCGTAACAAACTTGGTATTTGAGCCTAAGGTTCAATAGTGTCCTTGAAAGTCTGAAATCCACTTCTAGTAGAATCTTGTACATGGGTGTATTGCATGCCACATTTATGTGTAGGAGGCTATAAAACGTTTAGGAATAGTTTCCTATTTTTTTAGTATTCCTGTTGTGCCAGTGAGCATAATCTCAAGTTAATCTCTCAGTTTAATCCCTTTCTCTCTCATGTACAAAATATGCCTCCCAAGAAGATAACTAGGAATCAGTCAACCCCTCAGCCCAAAGATCCTTTGGGTGAGCATGTCTCTCATACAGAGTTCAGAGATACTTTCACTACTCTTGCTCAGTTAGTTGATGCACATAATAAACGACCAGCTATCGTTCTAGCCAACCCTGTGTCCAATATAGCCGCAGCCAGGATTTGAGACTTCACCCGAATGAATTCTCCATCTTTTTTTGGGTCTAAAATAGTCAAGGACCTTAGGAATTCCTCGACTAGGTTTAGAAGGTTACAAACATCATGGGGATATTAGCTGTTGAGAGTGCTGAGCTAGCTGTATAGTAGTTGCAAGATATTTCTCACACATAGTTCAAATAGTGGAAAGTAGAGAGGGCAGTATATGCAGGGCCCATTGAGTGGGAGGAGTTTGCCACCGCATTCTTAGATAGATTCTTTCCCTAAGAGTTGAGAGAAGCTAAGGTGTTAGAATTTATTAACCTCAGGAAGGGAAACATAATAGTGAAAGAGTATTCTCTTAATTTTACTCAACTAGCCAAATATGCTCCCCATGTAGTGGCAGATAGTAGGGCCAAGATGAGTAAGTTTATTTTAGGGGGGAATGATATTATGGTCAATGAGTGCAGCTTTGCGATGTTGAATAGTGACATGAACATAGCTAGGCTTATGACTCATGCTCAGCAGATAGGAGATCAAAAGATTAAGATAAGGGAGAAGCAGAATAAGAAAGCAAGGACAGGTAGTTTCAACTTTGCTCAGCCTAAGATAGAGGGAGGAAACCGTTCTCAGTTTCATCCTAAGTCATCAGTTCGAGCTCTGTAATACCACGAGAACTCTAACTAATAGTGCCACCATGACTCAAGCTCATGAGAAATAAATTATATTTCTTTGGTTTTTTCTAATCAAGGGTGATGTGTATTATGGCCTCAAAGACGTCCTAGCGATTAGGTGAATTAAAACATCCTTTACCGATTGAAATTTTGAGAAGGATTTTGGCATAGTCAAATTGAAATGAGCATATCTCTTGTTACACTAAGAAATTTTGAGCTCATAACCCACTAACAGATGTATAATTGAATTACCTTTCTAATGGTACCAATTTCACCCAAATCTGGTATCGAAGTAAAAAGTTAGGCCTATTTTACTCCAGCGTGTCAGCTTGGAAACTGTGTGACGACATTTTGTGATGACTTGTCAGAAGTCTGACGGCTTGTTACAAAATGTCATCACCTTAAGTAGAAAGTCATAAATTCCAACATTTTATGATGACATTTTGTGATGACTTGTCACAAGTCTGACGGCTTGTCACAAAATGTCGTCAACCTTAAGCAGAAAGGCATAAATTTCACCCTTTTGTGACGACATTTCCTAACAACTTGTCACAAGTCTGATGACTTGTCATAAATGTTGTCAGCTATTTTTTCAGCAATTAAAGGACATTTTTGCAAGGTTATTTTGATCTTTTCCCATCTTTTGGAGGCTCCTATATATATGAGAATCCCTATCCAAATCCTAATTTCTTAATTTTATCTTTCAATTCTCTTAAGAAAATATATCTACGGTTTCATTCAAGAACATTAATCTTCCAAAAATCATCCATAAATCTTCAAGATTTCTTCAAGAACCAAGTTCCTCATAGTGTGGGCTTCGAGAATCATTTATTACAAGTGCGGATAGAGTCTCAACCATAGAATTCATCTAATTTCAAATATTAAGATATATGGGGTTTTGAACAAGAGCAATCCTTTCGTTCTTGTGCCCAAAGCTTTGATTTCTATTATGGATTTATATGATTTTGAAAGTGGGTTTACACCCAAATTATTTCATCATGAGACTATGAGAATATAAGTTGTTCAATCTTTGTTATACATGATTATTTTACTATTCCTATGTTATGACTTGATATTTAATATTGTGAATTTCATATTTCTACCAAGAGTTAAAATTTCAAGTTCCTTCAAAATATGTGTAAAGCTTTAAGCTTCCTTAAGACAAATTGGACTATTGAGTATATTGATTCATGAGATTGAGTTGTTAGAATGAGTCTTGATATTTTCTCAAAGTTATTGATGTTATCATGATTTAATGAATTGATACATTTTGATATTGAGAATGATTTATTTGATTTAAGTCGAGTTAGGAATCCACAAATTGATTATGATTTGATAAATGAGAAATATATTTGATTTGATATTCATGATAGACCCTTGTGATGTTTGTGGTGGATTTCCTAATGCGTTTTGAGCTTGTATCTGGGAGTAGTATTTAGCACTGAGCGGGAAATGTGGTATTTTCCCCGAAACTATGTGCCACCATAGGATTGGTATTGATATTTATTGGCTAGAGGCTGAGTATGAGATTATGATCACTAAATTAAGGTTGTGCTCCCTGAAAAGAGTACGACGCTCCTGCCAATGTGGGGTTCTCTCCTTAGGAGGGCAAAACATTGGACTCTATATAGCTCACATGGTTTATGTCGGTTATAAGAACCTCCCTTGTCCATAAGAGTTTAGTTTCTTGAATTACCGAGTCACTCCGAGTCTTGAGTTGAAGAGTTGAATTGTTTATGATGATTTATGAGGTTTTTATCATATGATTTATTTACTATGAGATCATGAAAAGTATGTTTTAATCTAACTCAAGCCAAGTGAGACATCATTGTACATATGTATATTTTCATGAAATTGATGATGATATTTACATTGTTGCATGCACCCCCATATACTCAGTACATTCCAAAGTGCTGACCCATATATTTTCCTATGGGATAAATTTTCTCATAATATAGGTTCAGGTACTCATCCGCAACCGCGTTAGCGATATTCGGGTGCCTTACTACATTCCCTCAGTGGTGAGTCCTCATGGTTTAAGGACCGTGCCTATATTTTTGTGATATCATTTTGTTATTATGACTTTCAGTACTGTTGAGTCAGTTGGGGGTTTGTCCCAAAGGCTCCTTGATTTTGATGTATAGAGGCTTTGTCAGACTAGAGGAATGATATGTACAGACATTCAATATATATTTTGGTTGTACAGTTTAGTATTCTCTAGTATCTCTCTTGAACCTGATGTGATATATTTCTTTATTATTCATGATTATTGTTGAATTGGGTTCCTTGAGGTAGTGTCTGGCTCCAAGGTTTAGTTTGGGGCTACGTGT
Organism: Capsicum baccatum var. pendulum; assembly: GCA_030864225.1. NCBI lineage: Eukaryota > Viridiplantae > Streptophyta > Magnoliopsida > Solanales > Solanaceae > Capsicum > Capsicum baccatum. The sequence continues at coordinate 164,419,415 of CM061558.1, read as the reverse complement.
AGCCCTAGGCACCTTGTGATGTCTTGGGATAAAAATTTTAGGGTGTTACAAGCTCCTTCTTCAGCCAGTACTCCAACTCCTAAGTTTAGGGATAGTAATAGATATAGTGCGCTAGGATCTAAGTCTCTAGGTGCCATTATCAATGGTTAAAATAATCCTCTTTGTTAGACTTATGGAAAACACCATTAGGGTAGTATTAGAGCCGACAACGATATTTATTTTTAATGTGGCAAGCCAGGTCACAGAGTCAGAGACTGTCCTCAGACAGGTTTCTAGAGTTAGCAGAACCATTCCTCAGCTCAGTATGGTTTCCAAAATTAGCTGGGTGACACTACCAGTGCTACTAGTGGGCAACACCCAAATAGACTTTATGCTCTCCAGTCCCAGGAAGATCATAAAAATTCACCTGATGTGGTTATTGGTACGTTACAAATCTTTTACTTGCGTGTTTACGCTTTACTAGATCTAGGAGATTCCTTGTCTTTCGTTACTCCTTATATACAAGTTGATTTCGTAGTCTGTTCCAAAATTCTAGCAGAGCCCTTTTTAGTCTCTACCCAAGTGGGAAAAACCATCATAGCCCGGCAGGTATAAAGGAACTGTCCGATTATGATATTTAAGAAAGTCAGCTCAGCAGACTTAGTCAAATTTGAGATGACTGATTTTGATGTTATTCTCAACATGGATTTGCTTCATTCCTACTATGCCACAATCGAATGCAGAAATAAAATTGCCCAGTTTCAATTTTCAATGAACCCGTCCTAGAGTAGAGGGGTAATACCTCAGCTTTTAGAGATCAGTTTTTTTTCTACCTTCAAGCATGGAAAATGATATCTAAGGGATGTGTTTATCACCTTGTTAATGTTAAGGACTCTAGTTCCGAAACTCCTCATCTTAAATTAGTGCAAGTCATGAATAAATATTCAAATGTCTTTCCCGAAGATCTTTCCAGAATTCCTCTCGAAAGGGAAATAGACTTCGGCGTCAATCTTCTTACAGATACTCAGCCTATATCTATTCTGCCATTTAGAATGGCACCAGAAAAAATCAAAGAATTGAAAAATAGCTAAAGGATATCCTGGATAAGGGATTCATCAGACCTAGAGTATCCCCGTGGGGCACACTAGTCTTATTCGTGAGAAAGAAAGACAATTCTCTCAAAATGTGCATTGATTACTGACAACTCAATAAAGTCATGGTCAAGAAAAGCATCCACTTCCCTGAATCGATGATTTGTTTAACCTACTTCAAGGTGCCATCTATTTGTCTAAGATAGACCTTAGATCAGGCTATCATCGCTTAGAGTCAGAGAATGTGACATTCCAAAAACAACCTTTCACACTTGGTATGGTCACTACGAATTCCTAGTCATGTCCTTTGGTCTTACCAATGCTCCAGCACATTTCATGGACTTGATGAACCATGTGTTCAAGCAGTACTTGGATATGTTTGTCATAGTCTTCATAGATAATATCCTCATCTATTCCCACAGTGAGTATGATCATGTAGACAGTCTCAGAATCGTGCTTCAGACTCTCAGAGATCATTAATTATTTTCCAAATTTAGTAAGTGCGAGTTTTGCCTAAGTTTGGTAGCATTCCTTGGTCATATCATTTTTGGCGATGACATTAGGGTTGATCCTCAAAAGACCGAAGCAGTAAGAAACTAGACTAGCCTGATGTCTCCATTAGATATCAGGAGTTTCTTGGGTTTGGATGGCTATTATAGATGGTCCATTGAGGGATTTTATTCTATTGCATCCCTTATGTCCAGATTGACTCATAAGAAATTCAAGTTTCAGTGGTCAGATCCTTGAGAGAAGAGTTTTAGGAGTTGAAAACTCGACTCACCTTAGCTCCATTCTTAGATCTTCCAAATGGTTCAGATGGGTTCATAGTGTATTATGCTGCGTCTAGAGTAGGCTTAAGTTGTGTGCTCATTCAACATGGTAAGGTCATAGACTATGCCTCCAGACAGCTTAAACCCTATGAGAAGAATTATCCTACTCATGATCTTGAGTTAGCAGCCATAGTTTTTGCCTTAAAGATTCAGAGACATTACTTTTACGGTGTTCATGTAGATGTGTTCACATATCATAAAAGGCTTCAGTACGTATTTTATTAGAAAGATCTCAATCTTTGTTAGAGAAGGTGGTCAGAGCTCTTGTAAGATTATGATATGAGTGTTCTTTATCATCTGGGCAAGGCCAATATAGTGGTCGATGCTCTCAGTAAACTATCTACGAGTAGTGTTGCTCAAGTTGAAGATAGTAAGAAGAAGCTAGCTCAAAAAGTCCATCAGCTTACCAGACTAGGTGTTCCCTTAGTCTATACAGAAGAGGGAGATATATGGGTTCAGAGTAGTGTAGAATTATCTCTAGTTTTTGAGGTGAAAGAAAAGCAAGGTAGAGATTCCAGTTTAGTCAGATTGAAAGAGGCAAGTCAAGGATCAGAAAATAGAGGTTTTCTCCTAAGGATGAGATAGTGTATTGCGTTGTTAGGGTCGTCTTTATGTTCCTAGTGTAGATGACTTGACGCAATAAATTCTTGCAGAAGTGCATGGGGTTGCTCGGAGCCGACAGAATTCTTATGCTGATATGCACCAAAAGGATCTTGAGTTCAAGATTGGTCACTATGTCTATATAAAAATCTCTCCCGTGAAGTGAGTGAAGCGGTTCAACAAGAAGGGAAAATTTAGTCCCCGATATGTCGGTCCCTTTAAAATTCTCAATTATTTTGGTAAGGTAGCGTATGAGCTCGAGTTACCATCAGATCTAGCCGCAGTCTATCCAGTTTCGCATATCCCTTTTCTCAAGAAGTGCATAGGTAACACAACAGTTATAGTCCTAATTCAGAGCATAGATATTCAAAACAGATTTTCTTATGAAGAGATTTTAGTTGAAATTCTTGACTATCAGACTCGTAGACTGAGGAATAAAGAAGTCTTTCTAGTCAAAGTTCTTTGGTAGAATTAGTCCATTGAGGGAGCTACTTGGGAAGAAGAAGTAGACATGCGAACTAAGTATCCTCACCTCTTCTTTACTAACTCAGATCTAGCTCAAGGTAATAGTTCTCCTCAAGATTTTAAGTTTTATCTCCAGATCTCAGGTACAACTTGGTATCTAGTTCATATTCAGAATTCCATTATAATCTTGGTATTAAATACCATTGCATATTTAGTCATGCATTTATGTATAAGTTTAGTCATTAATCATGCATCAGATGTGCATTCTCATCGTGGGAAAACTCAGTTTATCAGAACACTCAGTCATGCATTCATGAATCAGTTACACATGCATCAGATATGCATGCTCAGTACAGTGTATTCAGTTATCAGTCATGTCAGCCATAGAATTATGTTTTAGTTGCTCATGTTTAGTATGTATGTCAGTTATCCTTTCTCCCCTCTCAGTCAGTCTCATTTAAGGATGAATGTTTTAAGAGGTAGATATTGTAAGACCCCGCAAAACTTCTAAGCTTAATTCAGTCCTTTAAACTTGTCAAAGGGGTCCCAGACTTAGAAAATTCTAACCAAGTTCCCAGACTTAGCCCATTTTGGCCTTCAAAAGTTGTCAATCTCATCTCTCCATCTTAATTTCCTTTAGTTTGAATGTATTTTTATTTATTTATTATTAGGAAGGTCAATAGGTATTTTCGGACAAGTTTTGGATTTTTTAGAACATGTTTAGATCATGTTCGGAGTCCCAAAATAGAGGACCAATGCGATCTTAGCGCGCCACATCTCCAATTGTATTTGTCAACATTTGTATAGGCTACCAAAGCCAAAACTCCTGAGTCTTGATGCGATCATGGCATGAAGCATCGAGTATCACATCATAGCCATCAACGCACGGTGTCCCTTGTAGTGTTGGCACCCAGTTTTTTTCCAATAAATGACTGCGTCCTCAAGGGAAAAAGGGTCAATTTCTTACCTCTATATAAGTCACAAACACATAATTCAGCCCTATTTTACCCAAAATTATAGTTGTTTCTCTCCATTAATCTCAATAGCAAGTTAGGGTTTTCAATTGGGGATTCAATTTCAAGAATTTCACCGTTAGTTTTCAAGAATCTTCCATTCAAGGTATGCATAGTGTTGATTTATTGATTCCTTTCATCCATAAAGTCCAAGAACCCTATTTCAAATTATAAATCATGATGTTTATGTTGTGGGTTGTTTTGTAACCATGTTTATCTAGTAGCACGATTCCCAAGTTTGAATCTTTACGTGTTTTTCATAAAACTATGTTAGCATATAAGTTAAAATTCATGAATTTAGTTGTTTATGATATGTAATTTGATGATTACACCTATGCCCTCAGTTGTGCATGTATGGTTCTTGATAAAATGCCTAAGAGGATGGAAATTAAGTATTCTTGCTCAATTGTGACCCATATGATAAATGTATGTCTTTTCCTTAAGTTCAAATGACTCCTACGCTATTGGGGTGCAATGTAGATGTTTTTTGGAATACTCATGATGTTAGAGTATGAAATTATGACATTGATTATATGCATTCCTACCATGTACAAGATTATAATAACCATGTATTTCATGAAATCCCCAACTTATTATATTATGGATTGTTGATGTTGGTTATATATTCAAGAACGTCATGCCTTGTCAGTTTCCTTCTATCGAGTCTTGGGGGGTACTTATGCCCTACAAATTAGCTATACGCCTAGAGCCAGTGTCTTGTTTTCACAATACTCTCAGTCAATCCATGGTCAATAGAACTCAGTCAGTCATGTAACTCAGGAAAGCTCAGTAATTCAATAATCTTAGTAGCATTCCATCAGTCAAGGAAACTCAGTTAACTGAGTCCAGTTAATCATGTTCAATGTCTATTCATATGGAGTAGACTTTAGCACTGAGGGAACCTAAGGATGGGAACTCACCTTCCAGTAGAGGGGTGTGATTCTTAGAATAAATCCTTGCATTCTAGAACAATGTAGCCAGCGTAGGTTGAGGACATCTAATCTACTAGTTGAGGGTTGATGAGGTGGCTTACCTACCAGAAGAGGTTTCCCACCATTCTCATTTGAGTACTTGCCAGTTGAGGGTCACTCATAGCTTATCCTTACTGGTGCTGCGGTATTGAAATCCTTCTATTTAGGTTTATAGATTGGACCTCAACTCAGCCATATTGCTTTATTTGGGCATGTTAGTTAGATGACTATTTCCCACAGTTGCCGTTTTAGTCTCAGTCTAAGTAATAAAACTCAGATAGTTCTACAAAAATTCAGGACTGCCCGATATAGTCAACTCAAAACAGTAATGAACTCAACTAGTTCCATCAGAACCTTGTCTGTTAGATACAGTCGCTCAGTATCAGTTATCAATAACTCATGTTATCATTATTTAGACTTAGTAGTCAGTATTATCACGAATTCAGTCACAGGCATTCATTCATGAGTATATTCCCATGTTCATGTTATATAGTCAATCAATATTGTTCATGTATTTGAACCCTTTGTATTCAACCTACCTCACATGCATACCAGTATATTCAATCGTACTGATTCCTTTGTGCTATGGTCTTTTATACTATAGGTTCAGAAGCACGAGCTTCAGAGCATCAGTAGCATTCCAGTCTCAGCAGTTAGAGTTAGCAGTGAGTCCTCATCCTTCAAGGACATGATCATTACCTTATTATTTAATTACTTAGTTTATATCAGTAGTTGGAGTTAGTTGGGAACATGTCCTATCAATTCCTTATGCAGATAGTTCAGTCCATTAGAGATTTTTCAGACTATAGTATGTTCAGACAGTTTATTTCAGTTCATATTTTGGTATTGATATACCATACTCTAAAATATTATGTTTTATCCGTTTTTGAACCTAATGTCATGTTTTCAGTCTATTATTTCCACATTTGACATGAGGTTATATAGTATATAGGTACAGATATCAATCATGGGTTAGCTTGTGGTCCTTCGGGGGTCATGAGCACCATGTAGCATTCTGGGTACCAGATTCAGGGTGTTAAAGAAAATAAACCCAACATCAACTACACTCATCCTTGTGGATGCAAATGCCTTATCCACAATAATGGTAAGAATAATTTTGGAAAACTCAATCGACGAAGTGACGAAGGTATTTTCCTTGGGTATTCTCCCACTTTATGTGTTACAGAACCTATACATACTGTATTTGATGAATCTTATCACCCCTATATGTGTATTAATAATGATGAAGTATAGGTGAGTGATATACAATTTGAATAAAATGTTCGCACTACCTCTAAGCCATGACATGACAAAGTCGAGTATGCCCCCCTCAAGAGTTGACTTCTCTATCAGAAATAGTGAAACTAAGTGTTCCAAGAAAATATTAAGCATTACCATCCTTCCAAATGAGTTCACCCTCAATAATATGGATGACGGGGTAGAAGCAAGACATCATGAGAAAATAAGCACATATTGCCCTTATATCTCTAATTAAATAAAGATGGTAATGACTATGATGAAACCTTTGCCACTATGACAAGGTTAGAATCAATTTAAATGTTATTATAAATTATATGATTTCAAATGTCTTAGGTCATTTCAAAATGAATGTCAACAGTGCCTTCTTAAACAGTTTTATTCATGAGGATGTTTTCAACTTCCAGGATTTGAAAATCCGTCGTATTCAAAACTATGTTTTCAAACTATCAAAAGCACTCTACGGTCTCAAGCAAGCTCCAAAGTCTTGGAATGAGACATTGAGCATTTTCCTACTAAATAACAATTTTCAAGAAAATAAATTTGATAAAAACTCTGGTCTGACAGAAGCTTGATTCAAATCATTCTTATTGTACAAATCTACATTGATGATATTATTCTAGATAGTTCTAACCTTTCTTTATGTGGAATTTCGCTAGTCTCATGAAAGTTTTTTAGTCTAATGGGTACCCTAAGTTTTTAATACAACAAGAAGAAAACCTTAGTTGAATTTCCAACAACTGAAGCCAAATACACAACCGTTGGGAGTTGTTGTACTTAAATCATATGGATCATGCTTCAACTACATGATTTTAATATGTCACATGAATCTGTGCCTGCAATGTGTAACAACCCAGTGTTCTTTATCTATCTAAATATGTTATGCATCATTATATGGATAAGCACTTAGACGTCAAGCATATTTTATCTGTGATTGTGTAGTACGTGGTGATTTTATTTTGTTAACTCTAAAAATCAGCTTGATTCTAAAAATCAGCTTGATTTTTTTAATTTTTATGAGGAAAGATTTTTATTTCTACAAGAAAACCTTGGTACAATATATTTTGAAAGGTTTCTTTTTTCGTCAAAGCTCAGAAAAATATATTTTGCTAAATCTCTAATGACTTCCAAAGATCCCTATTTTTAATACAAAAACTGTCGCCTTACTCTCTAACCCCAGTCCTTTCCTTTTAAATCACCCCCTTTACACGCCACCTTTTTCTCTTGCATCATCATTATCATCTTTGTACCATCTCACTTCCCAACACTCCTCTTCCCTTTTATCTCCAACCCTAACCCCTGTACCTCCCTCTTTAAGTTCTATCTCCTCACCTTTCTCCCCTTCTATACTCATCCATCCCTACCTTTTTACTATGAAAAATACCCGTTCAATGGCTAATCTCACCAAAACATATCGAAACTAAAATACCTGCAACTTCGACCCTATAATTCTCTTTGAATCCTCAAAAAAAAGTCTCCTCTCACTCTCTCCAGTCAACTATGTCCAAAAAATGATCTTCTTCAAGTCCTATGGCATCCTCTAACAAATGACGATCCTCTAATCTAGAGTCTCTTTCTCCAAAGGACATGCATAAGTTCTGGACTCTTACTCACAAGGAAAAGTTTCTCACCTTCAAGAATCGGGTCTATTGTTTCTGATAGAGTCATTAATCTCTCTCAACAAAAGAAGCCCCACCCGCAATATTGGCCACTATCTCATAGATCAAGACTTGTTGATGATATTTTGCTTATGTGGCTTGCAAGTATTTGAAGACCCCATCCAACATGTTTTACAGCAACTTCGTCTTTCCTTTGGCAGAGTGGGGAGTTAGAAACCCTGGTTCAAGGTACACATATTATTCTCAATGACTTTCTATTTGAGAAAATGGTTGCTACAAAATTCTCAAGTATTGTCCCATTTATGAACGGCACCTGGCCAGAGAATTTTGAAGTTAGTTTTGACAAAGCAAAGAAGGACGTCTCAGATCCTGACTCCAATAGCCCTACTTTTGGTCCTTTTTATGTCAGCTTTCAAAATAAAATCTTGGCCCATATCATTGCAACCACTTTGATTCCTCGAAAGAGATCCTCCTAGTAATGTGATATACAGAGATGTATTTGTTCTGTATTTACTAATTAAGAAATACAAAATCAACTGGAGTACCTAGATTCATGAATATATGATAGAAAGTGCAACTAACTCCCATGCCTCAACAAGTTTGCCCCTACTTTCTTTTCACTTAGATTCTTCATCACTATGGAGTTGACCTTTCATCCTGTCCAGTGGTAGAAGTCTCTTTCACTTATGACTTAAATACCTTCTTAAGCTTGGACTATGTTTCTGATTAAAAAAAATGGTGTAAAAAGGAATCTGTCAAAAGTTGGCCTGACACATCCAGTATAAATAAATTTGTGCCTAATTCCATGTTCTGTGTAGATAATGAGATTGAAGAACTCAAAGGAAGGATCACCACCATTAAGGAAGGAATATCTAGCATCAAGGAGTCGATTGTCAAGCTGCTATAGCTGAACAAGGAGACCGGTACCAACATAGGCTAAGTGTGACTCTCCCTCAATGACTTCAAATAGGAAGGGGTGAAATTGTTTAATAGAATGTTCTCCCTGGTTTATTCCATCACGTCTGAATCCTCCTTGTCCTCCAATGAGATTGCAATCTTTGTTCAGAATTCTTACTCCAACTTCACCAAGAGTGTTGAGAAATCTTATGACCATTTTGCTCTAAAATGCCCAACACCCTTACCTATTTCTTAGCCAAACAATGCTGAATTTTTTTTATCTCATTCAAATCGGGGTCTGTCCCTTCTCATACATTGGGTCTGCTACTTCCTATCGTAACTTTTCATATCCCATATTCTATGTTTTGTTCTTGATTAGTTTCTACTCCTTGTTTTTTTTGGTTGGTTTTTGCTTTGTTTTGTATTTGCTCTATCTTTTTTGATTATTTCAAAAGGGGGAGAATCCCGTCAACAAGAAAAGACGGAGATGGTTGACTATCACAACAAGAGAATTGACTATATCTACCAAGACAGAAGATAGGAGCAGTAAGCCAACCATCTTAATAGGGAAGTTAACTAATATTTAAGTTTTTCATTATCAAAAGGGGGATATTGTTAGCCTCCTAAGTTCACATTTTAATAATGACAAACTAATGAATGGATCTTTGCAAGATAACAGAAGGAAGATACTGGAAGACTACTAATGATGAATGGATAAAAGAAGGAAGTAAGGAAGCTGACTTCAGGAATAGAAGGACATCAAATCAGGATTAGCAGCATCCAAGCAAATCAATCAAAATAAAGACAAATGAAAGGAGAATCTCAATCCCCGGAGAATCACAACAAATCAGATCAATCACAAAAATCTCAGTGCCTCAAATCATAGCAGAGCAAGATCAATCAAAACAAAGAAAAGATAACAGATATATCTGATATGGACATGACTAAAAGTCATAAATGGATATATCTGATAAGCAAATATCATACGACTATATTCCTCAATTAGGAAATTAATTCAAATACTTGGTTGAGAAGAAATCTCTTGGGTTGTCTTATGAAGAGTAGCAACTAAAGACTATAAAAGAAGTCTCATGAAGCTTTGTAAGATTTTAGTTTACAATTGTTGTATAAAGAGTATGATAGAATTCAACTATTTTACACAAAGTGAAGCTGTGTCACAAGATCTGAAGAACAAAATAATTCTTTGGAACTTGTTTCCCATAATTGTACTCGAGCCCGACATTGAACTATCAAAGGAAACATTGAAACCTAAGGGGACTAGAAGTAGACACCATATTGGTGTTTCGAACTAGGATAAATTTCTATGTCTTTACCTTCCTTTTGATTATTTATTCGCTTAATTATTTCCAGTCTTATATATTTTGTAAAAAGTATTAATCTGCATGCGAGTTGACTGTGAGGACCAAGTAGTCAACTCACAGAAAATTTCCATTTCACCCCCTTTTGAATTTCAGGGTGCACTAATGCTAATTCTGCAGGCAATTCTAACTCATAGGCTACCTTGAAAAAAAGGCTAAAAATCCTATATGGGCGGACATAATGGAGAGTGAGTTTCCCCTTCTATCAAAATCTCTTCACCCCTTTTATGGGCGAAATTTTCAGATATGCAAAATCACCAACATCAAATTTAAGCTCTATTCTTCTCAAATCTACATAGGATTTCTGAAGACATTAGGCTATTTTTAGTCTTACTCGGATCAACTAAACTTTCTTCATTGCCCTCATGTACTGCATTTAGCCCTACCAAAGCATCCTTACTAACCTCAAACCAACCAATCGGAGAACTATACCTCTTACTATAGAGAACCTCAAACACTGCCATCTAAATGTTGGAGTGATAACTATTATTGTAATAAAACTCAATAAAAGTCAAGTGGTCATCCCAACTACCCTTGAAATCGATAATACAAGTCCTTAACATATTGTCTAAAGTCAAAATAGTCCTCTCTTCCTAACCATCTATATGGGATAAAAAGTTATACAAAGATGGACTTAGATACTAAGACTTTTTCTGAAAATCCTTCCAAAAATAAAAGGTAAATTGAGTAAACTCTATCTAAAAATTATAGACAAAGGAACTCCATGCAACTTGTCCAGCTCCCTGAAATAGAGTCTAGAATAACCTCTGATGAATTGAAGTATGGACTGGCAAGAAATGGGTTGACTTGTTCATTCCATCCACAATGAACCAATTGAATCATGATGACGATGCATACGAGTTAATACTATGAAAAATCCATTTCACTAACTCCCACTTCCAAGTGGGAATGATGAACTCTTTGAAACGTACCGCTAGGACTTTGGGTGCTCAACCTTCACATGCTGACAAACTTCAAACACTTAGCCATGAATTCCGCAATCAATCCTTTCTTCATTACATTCCACCAAAATAGACTTTCCATAAATCATGGTACATCTTAATGGCTCCCAGATGAATAGAATATCATGAACCATATGTTTTTTCTAATATTCACAGCCTTAAATCATCGAAACTCAGAAACACATCACCTACCTGACAAGGAAGCACACTATCTCTCCCTTGGGGGAGACCTCAAACTTTCTGATCTCGAACTGCCTCCTTCAACTTAACCCAAGATAGGATCTATGTCTTGTTTTCCTTTACTTTAGAAACCTAAGATGATTTTGAACCATTCTCTGACCCATATACTACCTTAAGCTGAATCAACTAACCTAAGGACCCAATAGGAGAGTGATGAACCTCTTGAACTATCTGTTACTTATATTCTCCACAATGAGAAACAATTCTTACTAGACAGTCTACTAAGGGCATCGACCACCATATTGGCCTTACCCGAGGTTATATATCGCACTCATATCATAGTATTTCAAAAATTCAAGCCACCTTCTCTGACCCAAAGAATTTACATCCTTATGAGTAGATGAACATACTATAAACTTTTATGATCTCATGAAACACATCAACATAAACCTCATAAAGGTAATTCCCAAAAAATCTCTTAAGACAAAAACAATTGCTGCACAACTCAAGATCATTAGTTGACTAATTCTTCTCATAGGATTTAAGCTGCCTAGAGACATAGCCTATAACCTTATCACACTGTATCAACAAAATCAAGAACATAATCTAGAAGAATCACAATAAACTATGAACCCATCTGAACCCTTTGGTAGAGTCAATACTGGATTGGAAGTTAGGTGAGTCTTCAACTCCTAAAAACTCTTCTCACATGAATCTGAACATTGAAACTTGACTCTCTTCTCAGTCTGTGTAGACATGGGAGAATCAATAGAAGAAATCCATCAACAAACCATCGGTAGTAATTAGCTAAATTGAAGAAACTCCTAATATCTAACCGAGAGATGGGGCATAGGACAGTTTCTTACAGCTTTGATCGTTTGAGGATTAACTTGAATGCCATCATCAAAAATTATATGACAAAAGACAACAATTAATCTCAACTAGAATTTAAACTTGCTAAATTTAACGAATAACTGGTGATCCTTAGAGGGTCCGCAAAATAATTTTCAAATGGTTTGAATGATCACCTTTACTACGAGAATAGATGAGGATGTTATATATGAAGACTATGACGAACATGTCAAACTACTACTTGAACACCCTATTCATCAAGTCCATAAAAGCTAAGGGAGCATTTGTTAGTCCAAAAGACATAACTAAGAAATCAAAGTGACCATACCGAATTTTGAATATTGTTTTTGGGATGTCGCATTCTCTGACTCTAAGTTGATGATAGCCAGATCTGAGGTCTATCTTAGAAAAAAATATTTTTGCACCATATAGTTGGTCGAACAAGTTATCAATCCTAGGGAAAAGATACTTATTCTTAGTTATAATAATGTTCAATTGATGGTAGTTGATGAACATTTTGAGAGAACCATCTTTCTTGTGCAGGAAGAGAACTGGAGCACCCCATAGGGAAACACTGGGCCTGATAAAACCCTTATATAATAGATATTTCAACTATTCCTTCAATTAATTAAGCTCAGTTGGATCAATTCTATAAGGTAGAATTGAGATAGGCCGGGTATCTGAGAGGAGATCTATTCTGAAGTCAATTTTTCTCTTAGGAGGGACTCTGGGCAGATCTTCAAGAAATACTTTTGGAAACTCATTCACTATATGAACTGACTCAATACTCAAAATTCTGAAACTTGAGTCCTTGAATCGGATAAGACGGTAAATAAAACCCTTGGATATTATGTTTCTTTCCTTAAGATAGAAGAAAAATTGACCTATAGGCACTAAGGTACTACCCCTCTATTCTATGACAGGCTCATTAGGAAACTGGAAGTGGACTATTTTATTTCTACAGTCAACTAATTAATAACAAGAGTGGAGCCAATCTATGCAAAGAATGAGCATAAAAATTAGTTATCTCTAATTCAACAAGGTCAACTGAGCTATCTTTTTGAGACACTATAACTGGGCGATTTCTATATACCCATCTAGCTATAATAGAATTATCCACTTGGTAGACACTGAGAAGAGTTCTACTAAAATGTCATGACTGATGCCGCAGTCTATGGTAATATAAAGAGTCACAAAATAAAGTAAAGCTTTGGGGTCTAATAATGCATAAACATAAAGATGGAAAACTTGTAACGTACCCCTAACCACATCAGGAGAACTTTCCTAACCACTTTAAGTCTTGTGGGCAGTGAGTAGATTTTGACGCTACCAACTGGTGGAATTGGAGGTGGCGCCCTGTTGAAGATTATTTCTTCCTCGACGGGTAACTAAAATACATTTCCTTATTCTATAGCCTGGCTTGCCACACCTAAAACATGCATCACTGTATTCCCTACACTCACCCTGGTGTTTCTCGCCATACCTCTTACATACTGGGTTTCTCCAACCACTATTCATGATACCTTGGGACTTAGAGCTTGGCGCTCTATCTGGATTGTCATGTTTGATGTTAGGAACTACCACACTAGATGATGCTGCTGCTGGATCTAAAAACTTTTGGTAGAACTATGAATGATTCTCGCTATTTGACCTTTGCTATGAGATGTTGAAGCTATCGGTTCTAGACCTCTTATTTTCTCTTTTCTTCTTATAAAGATTCTCCTCCTCAATCTATTGAGCATGAACCATCAACGTAGAAAGGTCTATCTCCAAGATTAAACATCTTTTTCCTGTACTCCTGGACTATATCATCTGACACAACAGACACAAACATGCTTATTCTAGACCTAGAACCAGCCACTATAGATGAATCATACCTTGCCAACTAAGTAAACTTCAGTGATGACTCTTTCACACTTATGTTACCTTGCTTTAGATTTAAAAATGCCTGCACCTTGGCCTCTCTTAACTCAATTTGAAATAATCTATCTAAAAAAGTTATAGCAAACTCATCCCACCATACAGGCCCTGCCTCAATACTGTTGTCCTCCTTTCACTTCTTGAACTAAGTATTAGCCACTCCTTAAAGTCGGTAAGCATATAAGTCATCACTCTCACTAGCAGTAACACCCATGATATCTGTCAGTTTTTGGACACCATCAAGGAACTCTTGTGGATGCTCCTTACACTTAGATCCAAAGAAAAATAGAGGATTTATTTGAGTAAGGTCTCAGATCTAGCTACTGTTGTGATCACTAAAGGATTGGATGGTTCAACAAATGCTAGTTATTCTGAGAAGCCATAGTCTGGGATAAAATTGTGAAAGTGGTCCTAAATTCATCATGAGAGTCATATTCATTTAGAGGTTCTTCCTAAATAGGTGGTGGTGTGGGCTGATCCCCATTCCATATGGGACACATTTTCTGTAAATGCATAAAGGGCGAGTTAGAAAAAGGAAATGCAAAACAACACACACTCTTTTGCATGCTATCATCACTGAAAGAAGGGAAACTTTACTAAATGTCTCATAGCCTTTTTCCCATAAGTGTTGCATGCTTCACACCTATGCAAAAGAATCTACTTAATATCTTTCAGATACCCTAAGATACTTTAGATCTTGGGCTCTGATACCATTTTTGTCATGATCTGAGACTACCCCTAGTCGTTACATGGTGCTTAAGGCTACAAGTGACCCCAAGATAACCTATTATTTGGACCATGCTTTAAAGTCTGAATGGAAAGAAATACTACGCGGAAGTCATTGATGAAAATATCTAAACATCAAAACAATAAGTAAGGTGATGAATTGTCATTATTGAAAACACACTAACTGTCTAACTGTCTAAAAGCCTCTAAACATGATAAGTTGTTGGGACTAGTGACCAACTAACTTCGAATACTAAAGTAACATGAAACAAGGTACAAGAAATCATGAAAAATAATATGTATTATCCTTGAATGACGAGGACTCACCAAAGTTACAGCTAAGTGATATAGGGAAAACTACGTGTGATATGCTAATTGAACGTCTAAACATATATTGTGAAATCAATATAGCTCAAAAGAGCGTATGTGGTTAGTAATTTGAATGTAATGGAATGTGAGATGGGACAAACTAAAATACTTATAACTAGTGAGGATGAATGCATGAATATGCAAAACGAATGCAAGAGCAAGGGTGTCAAACCTAAACTGATGGGTGCCTTCTCATAACCTACACTGGCTATGTAGTTTTAGAACTTAAGGAATGATACTAATGACTCTTCATAACTGATAGGGGAGCCACCATCCCCGCATTCATTCGGTGCTAAGTTTTACTACCAAATGAACTAGCGCCAAAGCATAAACTGGTACGTGTACTCTAACTGATATCTCAAGTCATATTATTTTGAAAATAATAGTGCATGTATAATTGGAAGTATTTAAAACTATGTAAACTAATCATAATTAGGGAATTTTCATTAATAAAGACCAAAAATTCAACAACTGATAAATGCTCAACAAGAATATGATAATCTAAATATAAAGATACAAACATGATCTGAATGACTTGTAACATGAAAATATAAAAAAGGCATAAATATCTAGGTAGCGGGTAATCATAACACACAAACACTAATAATAAAGTTAAACATGATAATTTCAAAGCAATGACATGATAAGAAATTTCATGACTTAAACTCAAAAACCCAACAATTTCATTAATATAACAAGTTATCATGATTAGGGTATGATGAATACTTGAAATTATGAGGAAACACTTATTCATGGTCAAATTCAAGAATTACATGGAGAGATCATGGAATTTATGATTTTCATGGATCCCTAGTTTATGGAACTCATAAAAATATGTGAATAGAAATTGTAATTTTAGGCATGAGGATAAAAGAAGATCCTCATTTAAAAACCACATACCTGAATTCCTTGTCTTCTTGAAGGGAACTTGGATTTGAGACCTTGGGAGGGTAAATTCTTAAAAGCAGCCTTTGCTTTTATTCAAGAGAGTGGAAGAGGGATAAATGATGTTAACTGATTGAAGAGGGGGCAAATTATGCTTATTTGGGGTAATTGGGTGTTTAAAGAATAGGGAAAGACTAAAAATCCCTTACCTATTAAGTTACTGCATGACTTTTACCTATCAGTATGGCATGATGCCTATTGCAGAGGACGATCTCCGTAACATATTGCCTATCACGGAGGGTAACCTCCGTGACATGCTGCGCATCGTGGAGGCATGCTGCCTCCATACCATGCTGCCTGTCGTAGAAGATGGCTTTTATGAAATGGAAAAATTGTGGAGGCACACTGCCTCTATGGTCCAAAATTACCCAAACCTCCTCCAAAAATTTCAAAACTATCTTGGATGACCCTTTTAACAATCCTAAACACATTCCAACTTAAAAATCAATATTTTAAACATGGAAAGGCCAAAAATAAAATTCTCTTCATTTTGAGGGTGTCACAAAGGACTTGTCACTTACCTCTAATGTATAATAGTCTCTTTGGGGCCATTAAACATTTGATGAATAACTAAAAACTTGTATAAGATGTTGCGGGGTATTACACAATGATAGTCACTAATTAATTTAAAATAGTAATAAATTATAAATATCCAAATATTTTTACAAAAATGTATAATTACAAATAACTTGCGTTAAAATTGAATAAAACATGTAAGAAATAAATTTTTGACTTTTTAATAAGTAAAAAGCACAAAAATGTTTATTTTGAAAAATTATAAGGTCAAAATTGGGTGTCAACAACTGCTCCTTCTTCATTGGATGGCGATGAAAGAATCTATGAATGAAGAAGTTGACAAGTAGCCATTTTTGGCTAGATGTAGAAGGGAAAAAAATGACAAATGCACATAATAGTGTTAAATATTAGTAGATTTATGGAAATGCTCTCTTTCCGTTGGAATTGATGTACTGTCTTTGATAAAAGGTGAATGATTTTATGAGGCTAAAATATTCTCAGACCTTCTACTTTACTTTTGAAATTACCTTAGTGTCTAAAGTAGTAGACTCTGGGACTAAAGACTGTGTACCTGTTTAAACAAGGTAGTGGGTGAACTTGTCTCATTGAAGGGCGAAAACCCAACATGAACTTGATATATTATTTGAAAGGGTGACGACCCAATTTGTCTCATTGAAAGAAGAGCATCCTAACTCAAACATAATATGCTACATTGACTGAGGTGGTGACCTAACTTGTCTCATTGAATGGTGGACGACCTAGATTGATCTTGATATGACATTTGAACTAGTGGCAATATAACTTGTCCCATTGAAAGATAGACAACCCATATTGAATCGAATATGCTATTTGAATGGGTGAAAATAAAAATTTTCTTATTGAAAGACAAATGGCCTATATAAAACTTTATATGTCATCTGAATGAGTGAAAACCCAACTTTCCTCACTAAAAAGAAAACAACCATTTTTGAATTTAATATGTCAGTTGAATGGGTGACAACCCAACATGTTTCATTGAAAAAAAAACTCTTTCTTGAACATGATATGTCATTTGAATATGTGACAATCCAAGTTGTCTTGTTAAAAAATAGACGTCCCATTATAATATGCCTCTTTAAACTGGGTGACTTCCCAATATGTATCATAATCACCTGCTCTACACAAACAAATGAAATGTAAGTCCAATTAAGATAAATAATGAGATAACTTTTACAATTTATTTGTTTTTAATGCTTTCTAATTTATAAGAATTAGTCACTTCATTGGCCTTTAATGGTTATATGGGTACCCAAAGGACGAAGAGATGAACATTTGTTGTCACAACCATTCTTTTAGTCCTAAAATCTCGAAGAAAATGGATCATACCTTATGAAACATGCAACTTTGAATAGGATGACTTCCTAATATCTCTTAGCAAATGTAGTAAGTCACAACAAAAGAGGTGACGCTCCAACATAACATGTCTCAAACATATGAGTGTTGATCTAATGAAAAAGGTCACAAATATAGGAGTGAAAATCAAACATGTCATAAATATAAAAGTAATAATCCAATGAAACATGCCATGAATACAAGAGTGATGATCCAACATACATGTCACAAATATAGAAGTGACGATCCAACATAATATGTCACAAATATAGGAGTAACAATTTAACATGTCTCAAATTAGAGGTGACAATCTAATAAAGAATAACATATCACTTTGACAAATGAATGACCAGAATTAAGAAAACAAAACCTATCAAATAAAATCTGACTATTAAAAGACCAACGAGTCACTTAACTAGTTATTCAAAGGTGGTTCTTTCCCTAATTTCATTTTTGAAAAATGAGAGAAGAGAATCAAATCTCGACTACAATTACTAAAAACAATTCACATAGCATAGAAAATTCTCTTTTGTTCCTCTTTAAATTGAGTTCAACTTTGAGATATTTCCTACAGCTTTAAGTGGTACCTCAAATAAACCTAAGTGTCGACAAGTTTTGTTCATCTTGCTTCAAACAAAGGTTTTTAACTTGTATTATCCTCATGTCTTAAGTGTCCTCTCCACAAAGAAAGTCCTCATTTATGCACTTGCAAAATATTTTGATTTTAGGACATTATGATAATAATCTCACACTCAAAAGAATGTCCAAAGCATGATATTGTGATACTATAGGCTTGGCCCTCATATAAACCTATATTAATATGAGAATATTTGAAATGAGATCGTGTAGAGCTTTCTATTGGCTTGTAATATAGGCTTGGTGATAGGAAGGATATTCATTTGGAATAGAACTAACTTACTTCTTTCTTGAGCATCAAACTACACTTGTACCTTTGACAATTGCTTTACTCCTTCAGGGTTAGTGGTATAGATTGCGCACATTTTACCCTCTTCATAAC
This sequence comes from Capsicum baccatum var. pendulum, assembly GCA_030864225.1. NCBI lineage: Eukaryota > Viridiplantae > Streptophyta > Magnoliopsida > Solanales > Solanaceae > Capsicum > Capsicum baccatum. The sequence continues at coordinate 164,400,455 of CM061558.1, read as the reverse complement.
CCACTATGTGGGAATATACTGGGTTTGTTGTTGTTGTTGTTGATATACTTTGTTGTCCCTTTTTTTTGACTTCTTTTGAACTTTCATTCGCTGTAGAATTCTCCTTTTATTCTGATGTTTTTTCTTTTGAATGTCTTCTTTTTATTTTTCTAAGAGTTTTCTCCCTTGTTTATTTGAGATTTCTCCTTATCTTGACTTTATGGGGGAGCTTTTGACTCTTCTTCTTTCTTTTGAAGTCTCTTTTACATTCTTTACTTTAAAGGACTTTGCGTCGCTTGGCAATTACATCGATAAATTTGAATCTTCTTCTGTAATATGTATATCTTTAGAACATTCAAAAAGGTTGGTACAAGAGAGGAATAGTACTATAAGCACTTAGAAGGGTATAGAGTAGGATGTAGTTGTCCAAAAATGATGCTTCAAGATCAAAGAGGGACATACTAGAGATTAATTTCATTTAGTAGGCATTAAAAAACACAAATAGGTCAAAAAAGACCAACGATCCTTTCTCAAATCAAACGTTACTAAAAATTTTGCCTTAGCAAATGTTTAAACTAAGTTCTGGATCAATGGTGCAATGCATTTGAATGTAATCAAAAACTCACCACACAGAGCACATGAAACAATAAGTCTGGGTTCATTCTTACCTCAGATGTATGCCAGAGAACCTTTTTCATGTGGCACAAAAGTATGAATAAGAGGTAGAAAAAGAACCTAAGATTCACCACGAAATTGATCTTCTGAATCATATTAATTATTTGCACATTCTAGTTGTGTTGGCATCATCCAAGTCAAAGACTTGATTCTAAAAAAGTATAATTATTATTATCTTATTTTAAAAATAAGGAGTATCAAACCTGAGAAGGGACTTTTATATATCTCAGTACAAAGGATGATAATCAGGTATGCATAGTTCATGCAGATATGATATGTAATATCTGCACCAAAATAATGCAAAGGTATAGGCAAACTCGAAGTGGTGATTCATATGTCCATTGTTAGATGACATCTTTAGCTAGAGATTCTCTTAATTATCTATGAAAGAATTCATTACTTTGATCACCTCTCGTTGATTATAGAGATGACATATGTCATGGCCTATTGATTATTTAAGAGAACCTTTGTTTTTGTGTCCTCTTTCAAGATACTTTATAGAAATATGGGGTTTTGAGATTATCTATTGAAACTGCATAGTATTATAACTATCATCGATCATTGATAGGTACAATTTTCCTACAATTATATGAAGGGAATAGTAAAAGGAAGGAATTCAAGAAAATATAATAAATGAGAGAGTGAATTAGATAGTAGAACACTCCCCTAATTTGCCTTCCACATTGGATATTGTGCTTCATGGAGTCTGAGTCCAAGTGTGGCTCAATACTTAATGTGCAAGATTGGTGGAGTTTTATCACAACCCAAACCAGGGCCTGACCGTGATGGGTATCTCAAGTACCATATTGATCGGAGATCACCCTTGCAACTAACAAACTAAACACAACATTCCCCAATGTCGGATGAATTTCGAACATATAACATTATAACACACAACAAGCTTAAATGAAATCAAAACAAGTCTATAACCGACAATAGATGATCGGCTAACTAACTGAACAATATTTCCCACTATCTAACGTAATCCAAACAAAGAACCATAACCAGTCTTGGTTAGGATATGTCCCCAACTATAACAAATAACAATGAGAATGAAAATTATAATGTTAATGATAATGAAAATAACTATCAACTCAAATATAAGAATTAAAACTGGTGAAATTCCTAAGCCTTCTGGGGAATGAAAGATCACCACTTCACCACAACAACACAAACCAATGGATCGATCTAATCGACCTAACTCTGCATAGGAAAAGTAGAAGAAGCTCTAGTACCTGTATCGCATAAGGATATAACGTTCGGAGATGGTTAATAGGGTGAACACTAGAATGTAACTCAGGGATAAGGATAACATAATGCCATGATCAATAGTTCAAATTCAATCAAAATCAATGCCCATAATCAAATGCATATACATATAGATATATCACATGCGCGGATAGGGAACAAGACATAACATACACTTTAAAACTTTAGCCTGGATTGTGTATCTCAACCGTTATAACATGTATCCACAAGCTATATGGGACCCATCTCTCACCCTTTGGTCGGGCCCTAACGTGTGTAGCCATACGAATCAAAGAGTAATCTCATATATATGCACGGGGGACTTAAACCTCGCAATCATATACTAAGGTGACTTAAGCAAGTTTACATAAGAACCCAATTATGTAACGATGTGTGGAGGACTCAAACTCCCTAATTATGTAATAATAATGGGGGGGACTCAAACCTCCCTTGTAGCTTTGACTCCCTTGTCGGAAAATATGATTTTCAGTATCAGTTACTCAGACCGCAGCTTTCACAATACAAATACACAATCCTTATTAAATCCCAATAAAAAACATTCATCACACATTTCTATTTATTGAACCATATTTAACATGACGACATACATTGTTAGTATTGTCATACCAACAACACTTATAAGGTAATAACAACGTGCAAAAATAATTACATCACTTAGGGAAATTCACGAACCCCTTGGTTCAATCATAAGAATTTCCACATTTCACACAATTCAAAAGCATATTTACAATATGGGGTTGGGGTCATAATCACTTCAAAAGTCACAGGTTTGCAAAAGTCATAATTTCCTAGTTCATTCACCATGCCCATGCACCCATAAGTTCAAAACCATAATTAAACCTTGAATAATCATACGTAATCCATGGGAAACATTGTTGAACAACAAACATTCACACGCCTTAAACCCTTGTTTTAAAATCAACATAAATATCTCATTAACCACACTTAAAACCTCTCCCCAGTAAGCGTTGCAAAAATGGGTGTGTGGGAGAACAAAATTGAGCATCAAGGTTAAAACACTTGCTTTTAACAAATTTAAAATGAGGGAAGAGTAACATTCCTAAAATAACAAGTTTCACGAAAAGAATTCAACCCTTAAGCCCTTGGATGACCGACTTTTTGGAAACCAAAAGTATGGCTACTTGAAGGATATGAAAAGAGCTTTTAGAAAGTGTTTTAGTGAGTTAACAATGATAATGGGATCTCCAAAGTGGTTTTAAGTCACAAGGTTACAATTGGGGTAGGGAAATTTCCAAAGTGCCCTTAATGGATAGACTAAAAAATTATCGCAAGTGACTACACATCACTAAATGCCTTGTATGGACACATTATGACTTACCACCCTAAGCCATAACCAAGAGAGTCTTTGGGAAACCTAAACACTATTGACCCTACAACTTAACTGGTACCACTCATCATTGGACCCTAGGACGCATAGTGTCAAGTTGTAATCAACATAGGACCCAATTGGGTAAGCATTGGACATCTATGATTTTCACCCAACAACTCATAACAAGTCCTTATGACTCATAGTGAGTGACTCGTACATAGGGCAAAACCTTGCCACTTAATTTCTGATTTAGTTATGATTCAATCCTAATGACTTGTTAAGGGTCTTTAAGACTAATGTACCCTAGTCGTACCTCAGATAGTAACTCAAACACCATTCACTGGACACCTTATGAATAGGGTCTCCTGACCCATCAAGACACCCTACGACATATAGGGTGAGTCATAGTTAGGATAGTGAGGATAAAATTGTATAAATTTTCAAGGACCAATAACATAGGCATTATATACACCCCCCTTAGGATCATTCATCCTCGAATGATAGAACAAGGAATTTATTATCACTATTTGACTTTCCATACCCCTACTCTTATCTTTAACAAATATGAAACAAATATGCCAAGGAAATCACCAATTTCTTTAACGAAGTCAGAAAATAAAGATGTTAAGGAATACACAAACCTCAAGCACGATTATTTGGAATGGGAATTAGGAATAGATACTTAGACTTCATCTCTTCTTTAGCTTCCAAAGTAGCTTCCCCAACCTTTCATTTCCTATAAAGAACCTTTACCAATGCCACCTTCTTGGTCCATAACCAACGAATTTTTGATCCAGAATCTCAACCGAGACCTCCCCATAGGAAAAAAAATCTGAAATACCTACCTCATCCAAAGAAACAACCATCGAAGGATCACCCACGCACTTTCTCAACATCTAAACATGAAACACCGGATGAATGAAGCTCAACCTAAAAAGAAACTCTATTTGATAAGTGACATTACTAAATTTTATTCAAACCAAGTACAAACCAACATAATAGGGATTGAGCTTCCCCTTCTTAACAACCTGCATCACTCTCTTCATAGGGGATACCTTCAAAAACATCCAAAAACTGACATGGAACTCCTACTCTCTACACCTTACATTTGCATAGGACTTTTGGTAACTTTAGTATTAACTATAAGTAGCCAGGACATAACCTCTAACTATCCCAAATCCATACAACTGAATAAAGAAAAAAAATAAGATACTACTAAAACAATATGACTGACTCGAGCCCTTGAATCAAGAGGACTCATCACCTGCTGACTGGAAGCTGGAAGCTATCTAAATATGGTATGCATGCTACAACTAATCTGATACCTACATTATGAGATAATATAGCACATAGATATATATATGTGGATCAGTACTTTGAGGATATACTGAGTATATGGGTGTGAATGCATAAGTAAAAACATCATCTCATCATCATAATTTGGAAAACAATGCATGCTAAAGGTAAATGACTTATATAAGCTAGAATATCTAAAATACTAAAAATAATAATCATAAGAAGCAAATCATGATTTATAAGTCTAGTGAGTCTTAACATTTAGTTCTAAAAGTTATGCTTGTATTCTCCCTTTAAATCATACTGTCTAAGTGTAGAAAGGACTCACTCTTAAATCTGGAATCTAAAAGCTGAAATCTGAAGCTAATATCCTTTTGTAAAGAATAATTTGAGTAAAACTGTGATCCTTTACACTTAGTTTTCTAAAAGCTTGTCGTTTCTTTCTTTTACTATTAAGGAGAATACTTTATCTTAAAAATCATTGCTATTAGGCTTTTGAACCTTTAGGGAGATTTTTCAAAGCTTTTATTTACTAGTTGGGAAAAATACTATAAAATTGTTCTAAAAATCTTTACTGTTAGGCCTTGAAACTTTAGGGAGCTTTAGAAATTTTGTAACTTAGGGACTTTGGGAGTTTCTTATAACCGACCTAAATCATGTGAGCTAAGATGGAGTCCAATGTATTGCCCACATTGGGGAGAGATATTCTATCCTTGCCATCAGAATATAAACTTCACTTAAGAGATTACTATCTTAGCCCACTATGGGTGGTTAAAATCTATGGTGGCTCATAGTTCTGGGTTATAAGACCTTGGAATCATATCCAACTCAGCGCTAAATACTAGTCCCAGACTTATTACTCAGAACTTTTAGGAAATCCTCCTTAAAATAGTATAAGGGTTAGTAATTAAAACCAAATATGCTTCTCTTTGTTTTAAATCATAAACCATAGGAATAATGTTGATTCCTATCTTAGCTTAGGATCAAAATATCAATCTTTACATTTGAAAGAAGTAATCACAACTTGTCAATAGGACTTGAGATTATAATCTCTTTATAAAATCATCAATAGTAATTAGATCTCAAAATATAAAGCTTTAATGCATCAATAATTACATCAATAATCAGATTTAAACTTCATGCTCAATAATCATATTTTTGTAGATGATGTATTTTTGATTGATGAGTCATGTCGAGGTGTTAATGATAAATTAGAAGTTTGGAGACAATCCCTAGAATCTAAAGGATTTAGATTGAGTAGGACCAAGACAGAGTAGTTGGAGTACAATTTTAGTGATTTGAGGTGAGAAGAGAGAGAGAGATAGTGAAGTTGGATATGCAAGTGGTTTGTAAGAAGGATAGTTTCAGGTATCTTGGGTCTATGATTTATGGGGATAGAGAGATTGATATGGATGTCTCTCACAGTATTGGGGTAGGTTGGATGAAATAGAGGCTTTTTTCAGAGATTTTATACAATAAGAAGGTGCCCCTCAAGCTCAAAAGAAAATTTTATAAAGCTACAATCCGACGGCTATGTTGTATGGAGTGGAGTATTGGCCTGTTAAGAACTCTCATGTCTAAAAGTTAAAGGTGGTGAAAATAAAGATGTTGCATTGGATGTGTGGATTCACGAGGGCTGACAGGGTTAGGAATGAGATTAGTTAGGAGAAGGTGGGAATGGTATCGATGGAAGATATGATGCAGAAAGTAAGGTCGAGATACTTATGTCATGTGATGAGAAGGAGAACGGATGCCCCAATTCATAGGTGTGAGAGGTTAGCCTTGGATGGTTTTAACAGGGGGATGGGTATACCGAAGTACTAGAGAGAAGTAATTAGACATGACATGTAGCAGTTACAACTTTCTGAGGACATGACCCTTAATACAAAAGTATAGAGGAAGAGCACTAAGGTAGAAGGCTAAGGTGGGTGGTCGAGTTGTAGTCCGTAGTTAGAAGGGTTTGGTGTAGCTTGGTTGGTAGGTCTAGGGGTGGGGGAGGGGGGTCCATTGTCTTTTTGTGTACTTTATTATTGTGTTATTTTATTCCTGTTGCATGTTTTTGATGTTTTTGTCCTTTGTCGTTTTGTCTTGAGCCGAGGGTATATCCAAAAAAACCTCTCTACTTCCCAGAGGTAGTGGTATGGATTGTGTATATTTTACCCTTCCTAGATCCCACTAGGTGGGAATATACTCGCTTTGTTGTTGTTGTTTGTTTTACTCAATATTCATCTTAAAAGCTTTCAACAATCTCAGTCAAGATAATGGTATATAACTCATAATACGAATCTTATAATAGAAAACATTCATATATGAAATTTCTTGCAATTGGAACCTTAAATATCATAATAATGTCATAAACTAAAATAATGAGGATTTGGGTATCAACCCTAACTTAAATTTCATGGGAAATCATAGAATATTCAGAAAAATTGAAATCATAATTAAGTTTTGGGAACAAGGATGGAAGATTTATCCTTATTCCGAACCTGACATATCTTGGATGATAAAATTGATGAACAAGTTTATTTTTGGGATTCTATTTGTGCTCTTTAATGATGATTTTTGGTGTTCTTGAATTGGGAACTTTGAATCCTGAATTGATTTAGGAAAAGAATGGTAGAATCTTGGGGATTCTTGAAGTTGAATGATGAATCTTAGTGTTTTTTTGAGAGAAATTTTGTTGAACATAAGCATAGAAGGCTTGTAATAGGGTTAAATTGTGTGGTTGGACAGATTTGGGGGCTTCGGAATTAACCAAAACACCTCCTTGAGCTTTTAAACTATACTGGAAAAGAAGTAAAAATCCCAATTTGGCTGGCAATCGCGATGCTCCATAATCATAGTAGCTCACTGGAAAAAATATGAGTGGGAACTAGGCTTTCTCCATGATGCGAAGCTATCATGGTGCCCTATCGTTTTTCTATTTTATCCACTGGTGCGACGCGCTACAATCGCGTAGGCTTGCTGAAAATTGACAAATGTGAAATGGGACTTCTCTGCGATTTGATGGAATCGTGGAATATCACTTGAATTTGACAACTGCAAATTTGCTTAGCTCCACGATGCGCTGGGAGTCTAGGTGAAACACTGTCAACTTAAAAATCCCATAAATCCTTCACCGAGTGTCGAATTTGGGCGAATTTGTTATCGATGGAAAACTTATTCAAATTCCCATACCCATGCACCCACAAGTTCAAAACCATAATGAAAGCATGAATAATCATATGTAATCCATGGAAAACACTGTTCAACAACAAACATTTACAAACCTTAAACCCTTGTTTCAAAACCAACATAAATATCTCATGAACCATACTTAAAACCTCCCCCGGCTATCCTTGCAAAAATGGGTGTGTGGGAGAACAAAACTGAGCATCAAGGTTAAAACACATGCTTTTAACAAATTAAGAATGAGGGAAGAGTAACATGCCTAAAATAACAAGTACCCCAATTGAAAATTCCCCATGGAATAAATATTATTCATTTTTAAAGCTATCCCTTAACATTTTAGGAACAAATTTAATCTAGAAAAGTTTGGGGTATTACAGTACACCAATTAGATATGATGGAAACTGTAGTACCATGAAATTTTATGGTCTCCTTAGTGAACAACTTGGAATAATCCTCAGAAGAGAAATTATTCGTCATTGGCAATAAGTGAGCTGACTTAGTCACCCTATCCACAGTGACTCAAATCAAATCAAATTGCTAGGGAAACCGCGAAAGACCCATAACAAAATCCATATTATTTATCTCACATTTTAACACCGATAGTTCAATCTCCTGAGTCAACCTTCCAAGCCTTAAGTTCTTTACTTTCACTTGCAAGAAAACCTGACACTTAGCAATAAATTAGCCATATCCCGCTTCATATTATTACACCAATAAATATCCTTAAGATCAGGTTATATTTTTCTTGAACTAGGATGAATAGTATAATGCGACTCATGAGTTTCCACAAAATTCTTCCTCACAACCCATAAACATCGGAAACACATAATCTACCTTGGTACCTCATGATACCATAACCACCAATCAAAAAAACCATCTCTACCTACATCCTTCTTAATTTGCATTAAAATATGATCCAATAGTTGTTTCACCTTTACTTCAGCACCAAGAGATAACCTTTCCTCCTCTTGAACAATCATCCCACCATTCTTAGATCTAAGAGAAGAACTCTGAGATTAGCCACAAAATAAATATCCTTAACCAAATCCCTCTTCTCCTTATCCACACGAGACAAGCTTCCCATGGACAACCTGCTAAGCGCATCATCAACCACTTTAGCTTTACTTAGATGATAGTGAAGACTCATGTCATAGTCCTTGGGAAACTCAAGCTATCTGCTTTGCTTAACATTCTATTTCTTCTGGATGAACATATATTGTAGGCTTTATGATCAAAATAAATATCAACATAGACCCCATACAAATAATGTTGCTAAATCTTTAATGCAAAACACCAGTGCTAACAATTCTAAATAATAGGTTCGATACTTCTTATAATGAACTTTCAACTGTCTAGAAGCATAAGCAACCACTTTTTCATACTGCATCAACACACAACGCAGTCCCATCCAGGATGAATCGCAATAGACAACAAAACCATCAGTGCCCTCCGGTAGAGTTAATACTGGAGCCAAAGTCAACTTATCCTTCAGCTTCTCAAAACTACCTTTATAAGCATCACACCACAAGAATACCACCTATATTTGATTAAAACTAATCAATGGGGTAGCAATAAAAAGAAAAAATTTCCACAAAACTTTTATAATAACTGGCTAAACCTAAGAAGCTTTGAATGTCGGATGGAGTCGTGGGTCTAGGCCACTTTTTAAAAATCTTAACCTTCTATGGATCCACCATGATCCCTTCACTAGAAGCAACATGAACCTAATAAGTCACAACATTCAGACAGAATTCACTCTTAGAGAACTTTGCATACAAATATTGATCTTTTAAGGTATACAATACAAGGCAGAGATGATCAGCATGATTCGCCTCACTCCTAGAATATATAAAAATATCATTAATAAAGACAATCACGAACAATTCTAAGACCTAACGAAAGCGCAATTCATAAGATCCATAAATGCTACTGGGGCATTAGTCAAACTGAAGGATATCACCAAATAATCAAAGTGACCATACTGTATTCGAAAAAAAGTCTTAGGGATATCCACCTTTCTAATCTTCAACTGATGGTAACCCGACCGAAGAGCAATCTTAGAAAAAAACTTGGAGTCATGGAGCTGATTAAAAAAATTATTAATCCTTGGAAGTGGGTACTTATTCTTCACGATCACCTTATTCAATTGGCGATAGTCAATACACATCCAAAGGGAACCATCCTTTTTATGCACGAAGAGAATAGGAGCATCCCACAGAGACACATTAGGGAGAATAAAACCCTTATCAAAAGATCTCTCAACTGTTCCTTGAGCTCCTTCAATTTAGTCGAAATCATGCTATAAGGAGGGATAGGAATAGAATGAGTGTCCTAAAGAAGATAAATCCCAAAATCAATTTTCCTATTAAAGGAACACCAAGAAGATTATTTAGGAATACCTTGGGAAATTTATAGACCACAGGGACAGTCTGTAAAGAAGGACCTTCAAATCCAGAATCCTTAACATGTACTAAGTAATAGAGTTACCCTTTAGAAACCAATTTCTAGGTTCAAAGATATGAAATGAACCTTTCCTTAGGTACTAGGGAACTACCTTACCCCTCAATTACTAGCTCATTTGGGAAATGAAAACTGACCCTTCGGGTTTGACAATCAATCAAGAGATGCATAGCATGAATGCAACCAATAAATCTCAAAAATCATATCAAATTCTAACATATCCAACTCTATTAGATCCACTAAGGTTTCGCTACCATGGATTGACAACACATAACCTTGAGACCCTTTTAGCCACAATAGAGTCACCAATCGAGGTGGACATAGTAAAGGGATCCAAAATATACTCAGGGTCAAAACCAAAATGAATTTCCATGTAAGGGGACATATAAGAGAGAGTAGACCTAGGATCAAGTAGAAAATATACATAACGAGAAAAAAATTGAGTATACTAGTAGCAACATTGGGGGAAGCCTCAGACTACTAGCAAATGGCAAGAGCATACAGACAGTTCTGACAAGTGGCGTAGCCAGAAGAAAAAGTATACCTTTTAGTACTGGAGCTAATAAAGTAGCAAAAATAATCTTATTTTCCCCAAAAGAACTCAGAGAAGGACAATCCCTCCGAAGATGACCTGTCTGACAACATTTAAAGCACTTATTCCTCCCTTCATTGCAAAAACCATGATGCACTTTGCCACATAATCTACAAGGAGGATATGACGGAGAAGACTGAGCACTTCTAGCCTGAGGCTGGGCTCCTGGTGCTCTAAGCCCACTATTGTACTGAGAATCATGATCACTCGACAACTTTGAATAAGAAGCACTAGCTATAGAGTAGGAACCAGAATGTCCACTTTTCTACTTACTTCTACCTTAATCCAAATAGAAAAACATTTTATTCTACCTTTCAATTATTTTGACTTCCTTTGTCTTCTTCGCTTACACTTGATGCATATACACCATAAGTCTAGAGTTGTCCATATCCTTATTTAATAAGATAGCCTTTCTCTAAAAGATCATCTAACTGGACAACCTAGAGCCAAACGTTCTTATTTTATCCCTAATGCTGACACTAACTCAAATGCATAATGCGATAGATGATGAAACATCAAGGCATACTTCTTTATGGAAATCCTGCCTTTCTTTAATTCACAAAATCCTCAGCCTTTGCCTCTCTCAACACCTGAGGAAAGAAAGCGATCAAGTAAAGTACTAGATAAATCATCCCACAAGGTGCGCTCAACATCATCACAAATAGAGTGGTGCTTCTCCTTATACCATTGGTATGCTACATCCTTTAAATGATAAGCATCAAATTCTATACCCTCTACATTAGTTATATGCATCCTATAAAAGATCTTTTCAATCTCATCAATAAATTTTCGAGGATCTTCCTAAAATTTAGAAATAGTGAAAATAAAAGGACTCATCCTCGTAAATTAGCCAACTCTAGTGGCCTTAGATGATAGAGCAACATAAGCAACACACTCAGTTTGAGAGGCCACCAATTAGGTAAGCAAATGAATTCACTGGTGAAACACTAAATTAGACACACTACCCTGGGGTTCCTGATAAGGGATAGGGGGAACCAGTTGAGCTCTTTCAGGGCAATAATAGCAGTGACCCTAGACCAAGTTTGAACTCTTGGAGTAGGATGATATTTCTCTATATTGTCCTTAGACAGGATATAAGAGCTTCCTCAAGTATCATATATTTTAGGATAAATGATATGAAAATTAAACTCATGGAAATTAGAAGAGATTCAAGACCTTAGACTCTACATCTTAAAATAGAACAACAAAAATGGAAAACATTCCTAAATGCCTCGTAGCCTGTCCCTTATAAGTGTGGCATTCTACATATCCATAAATGAGACTCTACTTGACATAACACTGTTCGAAATCTAAGGACACCAAACCTAGGCTCTGATGCCATCTCGGTCATGACCCATAACAGGGCCTGGCTGTGATATCTCAAGTCCTAAGTGTACCAAATATCACCCTTTGCACCTGACATACCTAACACAGTATTCCCTAATGTTGGATAAATTCTGAATATATAATAAGATGACATGGAATAAGCATAAAGAAAATCAAAACATGTCTATAAAGGATAATTGTTGACCGACAAAACTAACCAACTAACATTGCCCACTATCCACAGTAATCCCAACAAAGCATTATGAACAAAGACCCAAACTAGTCTTGGTTGGGACATATCCCTGACTCTAACAAATGACAATGAGAATAAAAATGATAATGTTAATGATAGTAAAAATAACTATCAACTCAAATCTAAGAATAAAAATTGGTGAAATACCTACGACTTTTGGGGAATAGAAGATCAACACTTCACCAAAACATCACAAACTAACGGACCCAACCGATCGAGCTAACTCTAGGCAGGAAAAGTAGAAGAAGCTTCGGTGCCTGCATCGCATGGGGATACAACATTCGAAGAAGGTTAGTGGGGTGAAAACTAGCATGTAACTCAAGTATAAGGATAACATATTACAATGATAAATTGTTCACAATCAGTCAAAACCAATTCACATAATCACATGCATATACATATAGAAATATCACTTATCGAGATAGGGAATAAGGCTTAACATGCATTTTAAAACTTTTGCCTAGATTGTGTAGCTCAACTATCCTAACATTTATCTATGAGCTATAGGGACCCTGCACTCACCACGTAGTTGGGCTCCAACACGTGCAGCAAAATAAACTTAAGAATAATCTCATATATATGCAAAGGGGACTCAAACCTCCTAATCATATGCTAAGGTGAATTAAGCTACTGATCATGTAATGATGTGTGGGGGACTTGAACCTCCATAAACATGTAATAATAATTAGGGGGACTCAAACCTCCCTTGTCACTTTGACCCTCGTATCATAAAACATGGTTTCCAGTATCAACCACTCGGACCTCCATTTTCACAACTCAGATAAACAACCCTATTAAAGCCCCCAAAAAATATTCATCATATATTTCTATTCATTGAACCATATTTAACATGACATCATACATTGTTGGTATAGTCATACCAACAAAACTTCCAAGGTAATCGACATCATACCAAAACAAGTACATTAATTAGGGAAATTCACAACCCATGGGTTCAATTTTACAAATTCCCACATTTCTCATAATTAAAAAACACTTTCACAATATAAGGTTGAGGTCATAACCACTTCAAAAGACAAAAGTTTGGGAAAATAAAAGTTCCATAGTTCATTCACCATACCCATGCACCCATAAGTTAAAAACCATAATTAAATCATGAATAATCATATGTTAATCATGGGAAAACATTGTTCAACAGCAAGTATTCAAAAATCCTCAATCCTTGTATCAAAACCAACATAAATATATCATGAACCATACTTCAAAACACATGCTTTTAATAAATGAACAATGAGGGAAGAGTAAGTTGCTTGAAACAACAACTTTCATGGAAGAAATTCAACCCTTAAGTCCTTGGATGACCTACTTCTTGGAAACCTTAAATATGGCCGGTTGAGAGAATTGAAGAGAGCTTTTTGAAAGTGTTTTAGTAAGTTAACAATGCTAATGAGGTCTCAATAGGGTTTTAAGTGGTGGGTTAGATGTGGGGAAGAGGGGAAATTTCCAAAGTGCCTTTACTAAAAATATTGAAAAATTATTGCAAGTTACTATAGGTCACTATACGACTTGTATAAATACATTACGACTCAGCAACCTGAGTCGTAACCAAGATAGTCCTGGGACACCCATACACGATTGAACCTATGAATCAACTGGTACCATTCATAATAAGACCCTATGACTCATAGGGTCCAGTCGTAATCAACACAGAACCTAATTGGGTGAACACTGGACATCCTACAATTTTTAGCCAATGACTCATAACAAGTCCTTATGACTCATAGTAAGCCAATATTACTCAGAGTAGAACTTTTCCAATTATTTTATGATTTGATTAGGATTTGACCCCAATGACTCACCAGGGTCTTTGATGAGTGCTGAACTTACAACTCATTATCACTAAATATTCATGCACATTACCATTATTTAAATGTATAAGTGAGATAAATTTGTAATTAAATGCAGTAGTAATTTCTACATTTTGTAGGCATATAGGTCATGAGATGGAAACATGTGGACTTGAGCTAAAAAGGATCAAAAAGAGAAAAAAAGTGTATTTGGAAGAAATAGAGAAGAAACAAGCCTTAGTTACCATGATCGCACCCAGTTAATCAAGTCAAAAGGCTGCAATCACTGACAATCTTCTGCGATCACAGCTAAGTAGGAAGTTTGCGCAAGGGAGGTTTTGTCATTTCACCCAGCCGACCAAACTCCTCTTATAGGCTTAAACCCTTTTAATTTTGGGTATTGCACACTATTGAGATATTTTTGAAATTGAAATGTAAACCCTAAATTAGGCAAGTTTGTAATTGTATTTGGTAACTTTGATTTTATTATTTGTGAAGAATAGATACATTGAACAATCCTTATGGTATATGTTTCTTTCTTTTCTTCATGAGTAGCTAAATCTTTTAGTCTTGGGATTATGTTAAACTAAGTTGTAATTGTGTTTGGATGATGATGTTCTTGTATTATCCCTAGTTTTAGATTATGGATTTCACTATTGTTTGGTTTGTGACTCCAGTGGAGAATATGATGTGGGAGGTCCGATTGAGATGGTTTGGACACTTGAGAAGGAGGGGCATAGATACCAAGTTCATGGGTGTGAGATGATAGCTGTGGATGGTTTTAGGTAGGGTAGGGGTAAGCTAAAGAAGTACTGGGGAGAGGTGATTAGGTGGGATATGTAGCAGTTACAGCTCACTGAGGACATGACCCTAGATAGGAAGATCTGAAAGACGCGAATTAGGGCAAAAGTCTAGGTTCAGTTTGGGTTGCTAGTGTAGGGAATTAGTTGGTGGGCATATTATTCTTCTTGTTATGATTCCTTGTTTCATGCTTTATTACGAATCTGTTTAGTTTTCTCTCTTTTCTATTACTTATGGGTGTCGTATTTATGTTATGTCATCTTGTTCCATGCTTTACTATGTATTTGTGTAGTATTTTGTGTCTCGAGCCAGGGGGTCTATCAGAAATAGCCTTTCTACTTCTTTAGAGGTAGAGGTATGGACTGCGTACATCTTACCCTCCCTAGACCTCACTATGTGGGAAAAAACTGGGTTTGTTATTGTAATATTATTTGGTTTGTATAGTTGGGATTTGTGGGTGATAACCCTAAATAACCAAAATGGGTTTGTTGGGTGAAAACCCCAAACTTGTAAAATCTCTCATCATCCTTGAAAGAGGAATGTGAATGAACTCTTGGGAACCTATTACATTCTTGAAAAAGGGATATAGGGGGCAAAAGCAATAGTTGACAATTGTGAATATAACTTACTTCCTTTTTCCATCTTAGAAATAAGGGTAGATGGAGAGTAGGCTATTTCATGGGCATCTTCCTATAAATAAGGATGTCCAATTGAGGATTTGGATGGCTTTAATTGTTATACACATTAGGTATTTTAAAGAGTCAAAGAGTGACATACTTGAGGCCTTCTTGACAAACTAGCCTCAAGGACTCTTAACCTAGCCTACCATGTTATCAACAATTAAAACCTATATACCAAACCATTATGATCCTATGCACAACTTTACCTTAGGTATACACAATCCCAAGATCTCTCAAAAATTTTAATTCTAAGATGAATAGTGTTATCATAGGGTGATTTTTGGCTTGATATTGATAAGATTCTATTCAAAAAGACCCCCCACTTTTCTATATGTATTTTATTTTGTGTACACTTTGGGTATTTTTTTAGTAATTTTGACATGCATAAGAATCAAAATCTAAATCTCGCTCCTCTTGGATCCGACCACTTCAATGAAAGTTGAGCTATTGACGATGACTGTTCTCTACCACTTTATTTGGTATAGGTGAGCATTATTAAAATAGAGCCATTGTTAGGGAGTGAAATCTAGATTTCACTTGTGTAGTGTTGATTATTATTTAGGATATACTTGTAGTGTTTTTTTATTTATATTGGCTTTTGTTTTTGCTTTTGTGTAGGTGATCATAGTTTAAATAGAACAATGAGAGATAATACTAGTCACGTTGGGTCTTCTGATTGCCGTGTTGATGATGAGGGGCAACTCAATGAAGTTTGTCTTTAAAGTTCCATTTGTGTCCCACATACTCATGGGAACAGTGTCTTTCATATCATAAGCATCATGTTGCACATATTGCAAATGAAGGGACTTTTTATGGAGCAATCTTAGAAGGACCCCAACCTTTATTTGAAGAATTTTGTAGAGGTGTATGCACTATTTGATATTTCACACATAACCCAAGAATAGATCTATCCATACCTTTTCCCATTATATATAATAGGTGAGGTGTTATTATGGATCTGTTCTTTTCTGGCCAGTTCAATTAATTCTTTGGATGAACTCATCGTGGCCTTCCTTGATCGGTATTTCCCACTGTCCAAAATTCTCCAATTGACGAATAAGATCATTAACTTTAGAAAATTAAATAGAGAGATTTTTTATAAAGTGTGGGAGAGGTTCAATGGAAAACTAACGTAATGACCAAACCATGAGGTCCCGAAGAAGAAAATAAAATCATGGTGTACAATGCAGCGAGGGGCTCCCTTGTGAAGTTGCTAGAATATGGTGTACAGGTCAGGGGAGATGTATTGAGTACCCAAATTGTGTGTAAAATTGAGAAAAATAAAGAGTGCACATCAAGTGCTTGATATGTTGCCCAAATGAGTATTCATTAATGGTTTTTGAATTCTAGGGGCATAATTGAGTACCTAGTAGTCTTGTTCAATACTTTTAGTGTAAATCCTTCTTATAAAACATGCTCTGGGATTCAATTTGAATTTTTGGACATTGAAAAATTTGGTTGAACTTGATTTCAGATACTGCGATTATGACTCTATGGCCCATGATCGAGATAACTAAGGATGATTTTCTATCTATGCCAAAAATTCTAAACTTCTAATTTTGTCAAAACAGCACCAAGTAACCATCCAATGAGCTTTAGTGGACAAAATAACATAGCTTAAGCATGAATATGTCAAAGATTGATGATGTTGTGTAGTCTGTTGTTTTTTTAGAATAATCTCATTGAGAAATACAACCACATCTAATTCATGGTACTAGAGTGCCATACTCTTGACTATGGTAATGAGCCGAGAACAAAGTTATTCCTTGAGAGAGGAATATACTTGGAGAATTTGGCAAAAAAGCTTCCAGTATTTCATGATAGGCTTGTGGCCATAGGTTGATGGTTTTTTAGCTCGGATCCTTGCAAGGAAAATGAGAAATGGTTTCGTCAATTCTATACCAACTATAGTATAGTATATTTCTTGGATCTATCCAACATGACTATCATGATCCAGAGGAAAGAGGTGGTCTTCGAGCAGAGAAAATCAAATTATCTCTGACTCCCAAATACAAACATAGGTAAGTTTGAAGAAAAATGGTTTGATCTGGGAAGTTGGTTGGCAGAAAGACTTTGCCTTGAAAAGGAAGTCTCATGGGCGGGAACTAAGAGTAACATCCATACAAATGACTTCACTACCAAGGATTGGATTTGGTTGAACATCATATGTAGAAGAGTCTACCCTTGCACCCATATGACAACAATCCCATATTTATGGGCTCAGATTATTGCTTGTATTCTTAATGTCATTCCTTTGAATGTTGGACAGCTTATGGTTTTTGATATAAAATTCTTTAAGAAATAGGGTGGGATGCATCTCTTATTTCCCTCTTTGATTACTAAACTTTGTAGGAGGGATAGGGTTGAGGAATACTCTGGAGATACTTGGGTGCTCCCTGGCATTTCCATCTATTGGTTTAAAATTCAAGGAGAGGGTGCACCGGGCAAAAGCAAGAAGAGAAAGATCAATTTAGAAAAGTCAATATGTGAGAAGCCTGAGTCTTGTAGTCCCTTCACCACCAGGCCTCCTAAGGTTATTAGAGTTGATATTGCAGATATTAGGGAGCTTGTGTTAGGTTTTCCCAGGAGTCGGGAGAGCCCTCCACCTTTTTCCATTTATATGTGTCCCAATATGATTATGGGGAGTATCAAGAGGACAAAAAGAAGAAGAGAGCTTCCATTTTGAGGCTTGAGAGAGACTACTCATCCTTGGTAGAGTCATATCGTGATCTTTGGGTTACACATGAGAAGATGGTAAAAGGGATATGAAGAGAGTTAAGTTCTTTAGCAAGATATAGAAGGGGTTGAAGGGCCTATGGAAGGTCCTAAAACCCTGTGATAGACTCTCTTTCTCCTAAGTAAAGAGTGAAGATGAGGCTCCAACTGAGTGGTCCAATCCTGAGGAGGCCGATAATGATGCAGAGACTGAGAGTGACAATAACTCTTGATGCATTTTTAGAGAGTACCATTATATTTCCTTATACTTGATTGTTTATGTAGTGAGGATACTACTATCTTTTCAATTGGGGGTGCCTGTATCCGCATTCATTCTATTTGGGCCTGTATTATTGATATATTTTCATTTTTTTATTCTTTTGGATGATTTTTATTTTTATTTGTATTGTAATATTCTAGCACTCTGATGGGCCCACATTTTTCATGAATTAGTTATTTTTTTCTCATATTTATAATTTTATTTTTATTTTACTAAATGCTGTATCGGATGAGATTTTTCCTGTGCTAGATTGAGTAACGACATTTTTATGGGAAATGTGTCGTGATTGGGTTTTGAGCCATGGATGTAAGGGAAGTCTGAGTACACATGTCATTGAGGTCATAAAAGCAAGGGAATCCTAAGTAGCTATGGCATTTAGAATTTAGGATTGAACATATACCTACGGCAAAGTCTAAGTATCCATATGGTTTGTCCATATGAAATCCAAAATATGAGACGAAGGCTTGGGTTACTTGGATATACAAGTAATGTCAGTCCCACTTTGAGCCTTTAGACCTTTCTTTGTCAATCAGATTACAAGTCCTGATCCTTTTAATTTTTATCCCTCTTTTGAGACCTACCCTCTTTGGACTTAAAATTACAACTTGAGGGAAAAATACTAAGTTGGGGTGGTGGTGATTGGAAAATGTAACTTTGGGCCACAAAGTTGTAAATGAGTTCCTATGGTCTTAAACATTGAGAATAATTGAATAAGAAAACGAAAGGGTCCAACGAAGGAAAGAGAAGCACAAAGGGTACAAGAAAAGAAAATGAAAAGAAAATGGGTGGACCAAGGAAATTAAAGTATGCACATATGTAAAAAAGTGAACAAAAAGAAGTGGTCCATGATCAAAAGTTGGATAGAATAGTGGGATGTAGATGTTCAAGTGGGTATAGCCATGTTGTTCCTAAATAATATCCTAACCTATCCCAAACCTACGTTACAAGCTCAAAAAACCCTACGTGATTTCCAACCAAGTATTTTCATTGTAGTGGCGATTGAAGGGGCAAGCCTATGGCATGGTACTTGTTAGCATTGAGAATTATTGAGAGAGAGAGTTTTTCACACTTAAATTCCTTGTGGCATATTAGATAACTTGGTGTGTAGAATTTTCTTTCTTGTGATGAGGTATGTGAACAAGTTAAGGTGGGTGATTTTTTCATCTCCCGAAACATGAGGCAAAAATGAGTATAGTGTAGTTGAGGTCAAAGGTGATTCATTTCTAGAGTATTAGTTATTATTGCATTGTCGCTCTTTGACGTCTTTTGCTTTTTTTTTTTAAAAATTGTATTTTATTTTAAGGAGTGTGTTGCTAAAATGGATGTTCCCATGCGTGAAGAGCTATTTATGGTAGTACTCAAGTTGAAGTCATTATGATCATTAGGTAATAGAATTTGGATATACATGTGCATTATCTCATGGTAAGATGTAGAGTTTCTTCAGGACAAGGAAAGATTTAAGTTGGGGGGTGCAGATGAGTAGTGAACTTACTACTCATTTGCACTAAATATTTGTGCAAATTACCATGATTTAAATGTCTAAGGTAGACAAAGTTGTAACTAAATGCATTAATTTCAATATTTTTTAGGTAAATAGGTCATGAGATGGAAATATGTGGACTTGAGGTAAAAAGGATCACAAGAGATAAAAGAAGTGCATCAGGAAGACCCAGAGCAGAAACATGCCTCATTTATTGTGATCTCGGTCAGTCAATCTGGTCAAAAGGTTGGAATCGAAGTGTCCTTACTATGGTTGTGGTATCCGTGATCACTAGAAATTTTCTACGGTCGTGGTAGCCGTGATCGCTGACAATCATCTGTGATTGCGGCTAAGAAAATATTTTGCCCAAGGACTGTTTTGTCATTTCACCCAACCGAACCCAACTCCTCTTATTGTCTTAAACCCTTTCTCTTTTGGGTATTGCATACTATTGAGACATTTTTGAAATTGAAGTATAAACACTAAACTGGGCAAGTTATGTAATTTGATTTATAGACTTTTATTTTATTATTTGTGAAGAATGGATGCTTTGAACTGTCCTTATGGTATATGTTTCTTTCTTTTCTTCATTAGTAGTTAAATCTTTTAAAATTGGGATTATGTTGAACTAAGGTGCAATTGTGTTTGAGTGATGATGTGTTTGTATGATCCTTAGTTGTTGATTATAGATTCCACTATTTCTTGGTTTAATAGTTGGATTTTGTGGGTGAAAATCCCAAATACCCAAATGGTTTAATAGGTTAAAATGCGAAACTACTGAAAACTCTCATCATTCTTCAAAGAGGGATGTGGGTGAAGTCTTGGGAACCCATAGCTTCCTTCAAAGAGGGGTATATGGGGCTAAATCAATAGTGGACAATTGTGAATATATCTTACTTTCTTTTGCCATCTTAGAAATAAGGGTAGATGGAGAGTAGGTTATGTTATAGGCATCTTCCTAGAAATAGGGATTTCCAATTGAGGTTTTACGTGGCTTTAATTGATACACTCGTTAGGTACTCAAAAGAGTCATGGAGTGATTCCTTGAGGCCTTGTTGTCAAACTAGCTTCAAGGACTCTTAACCTAGCCTACCATATTATCAACAATTAGAACTTATACCAAACCATTATGATCCTATGCACAACTTGCCCTCAGGTAGACATAATCCCATGATCTCTTCAAAATTTTAATTCTAAGACAAAAAGTATTATCATCGTGTGTTGCTTGGCTTAATATTGATAAGCTTCTATTCCAAACTTGTAACTTCTACCTAGCTTGAAATTTTCCCAAGTATGTTAGAAACTTACTTTGAAAGATGAATCCACTATTATATATGTAGAATTTTTAAGATTTTCACTTTTTGTCATATCAGAAATTGAATAATCTTTCCATCGATACCCATTCTATCAAAATCCCACCTTGGAAGAGAAAGTTATGGCCGAAATACAGAAAGCAGTCAAAACTGCCCAATGGACCGTCGCCCAAGCCATCGTAGAAGAGGCAGTGAGACCACATTCTTCCTAAGAGTGACGACTCAGGCCGACAGACCATCGAGCATGCGATGGACTATCTCCCAAACCATTGCAGTAGAGCCAGTGAACCCTTATTCTCCCCCGGTGCGATGGTCAGGACCAACGGACCATCGACCCAGGAACGGACCATCGCACCCACCGTCGTATAGCTCGTTCATTTATTTTAAAGTTATTTTTAAAAGGGTATTTGGATACTTTTCGACCCGTTTTAACCCCGAATAATATCAAATCAAGGCTCATAAGTTCATTATCCATCTACAACATCGAATTAGGATTTTCTCTTAAAGATAATTCCCACGAATAAGATCCAAATTGTTCTTCAAGAAACTAAGAGATTCCAAGTTCTTCAAGTCCAAGAACTTCAAGAAAGTCACAGCCCAGGTATGTCATGTGTTGATTCATGGGTCCCTTTCACCCATGAAGCTCAAGAATCTCTTTTCAAAATCCAAGATTTGTGTATTTATGAATGTTCATGTTTTAAATTGAATTGAAATTCATGTTCATGATGTTGTAGGGGTTTGATTCGTGTTTGAAATTACATATTGCAATGATTGACCCTAGGATGTGGTGATTTGCATAATAATCATGATAAACCTCTAAATTTATACGTTGGTTGATGTATCCATGATTATTAGATGTGTGTTGTTGATTACATAACAAAACATGGCCCCTATGTGTTCGATTAAATACCTATGTGAAGGAAAAGTGTCCAACTAGTATGATATTATGAAATCCCCATTTATGTACAAGTTTATGCATGTCCAGTGTTTGATGAAATGTCTTTGTCAATGAATTATCGATATATATGTAGTTATTGTGGTGCTTTAGAACTCGTACTTCATGAAATCTCTAACTATTGTATTATGGATTGTGATGTTGGTCGTGCATTCATGAAAGTCATGCTTTGTCAGTTTATTCCCATCGAGTCCTAGGGGTACTTGTACCTGAAAATTTATCTGTGTGCCTAGAATCAGTGTCATATTTTCAATATACTCTCATTAAAGCCATGATCCATAGAATTCAGTCAGTCTCATGACTCAGGAAAACTCAGTAGTATTCCGTCAGTCTACAAAACTCAGTTAACTCAGTCCAATTAAGTTCAATTAATCATGTTCAATGTCTATTCAGATAGGAATACAAATTAGTACCGAGTGAACCCATGGATGGGAACCCACCTGTTATATGAGGGTATGATTCTTAGAAGTAATCCTTGCATTCAAGAACTACGTAGCTATCATAGGTTGAGACATCATAGCCTATTATATGAGGGTAGATGAGGTGTCTTAACCTATTATATGAGGGTTCCCACCATTATCACTAGAGTTACCTGTTATATGAGGGTTACTCACAGATTGTCCTTAATAGTGGCGCGGTATTGACACCCTTTCGATTGGGGTTACAGATTAGACCCTAACTCAGCTGTATTGTGTTATTTGGGGCATGTCGGTTAGATTACTACTTCCCACAGTTTTAGTTACAGATTAGGACTGTTAGATACAGTAATTAGTCTCAGTTTAAGAACTTAGACAGTTATTCAGATTTCAGGACTGTCAGATACAGTCAACTCAGAATAGTACAAAACTCAATTAGTTCCATCAGAACCTAGAATGTCAGATACAGTTGCTCAGTATCAGTTATTTCAGTTATACATCTATCAGTTTCTTATGTTATCAGTACTCAGACTCAGTAATCATGTTATCACGAACTTAGTTACAGTTACTATGTATTAATGCATGTATTCTCACATCAT